>CM051239.1:245133901-250203901 GCA_027917425.1 Gastrophryne carolinensis | reverse complement strand
TTTAGAAACTGTGGTGAGCCTGGAGACATGATTCATCTATGGTGGTCCTGCCCGACTGCAGTCCAGTTCTGGTCTAAAGTGGTCAGACTTATAGATCAGATTGTCAAGATAAAACTCCCCATGTCTCCTATGCTCCTACTACTGGGCAAGAGAATATTGAACATTCAGAAGCACACTGTATCTCTGATTAGCTTCATTTTACTAACTGCCAAAGTGCTCTAACTTGCTCTTGGAAACAACCCCATATCAACATAGGACTGCTTAGGAGGAAACTAAATTGGATTCTTGTGAATGAGAAATTGACTGTGATCACCAGGGATGATCTGGCGAACTTTGCTATTACCTGGCCCCCTGGTGACAGTTCCAATATACCTCCAATTTACCTCCCCCCTGCCCACCCCCCTCCTTCCACTTTGCAACTCTTTCTCTCTCTATTCTATTCTATTTCTCTGATTTGTCTTTAATAATCTCTTGCCTTATTTCTGTCTTCAAGACTTATTTTTCTCCATCTATCTCAAACTGAAGGTTTTCTACTGAAGCTAACTGGTAGATAATAGAGGCAATTGTGCTTCCATCTCCTCCCTATTTGATGAGCTTTCTTCTTTCTTCTTTTCTTGCAGTCTAGTTAGACACTTGCCTTTATTCAGACTGCAACCCCCAATCTCTGCTGCTACCTCTGCTTATAGAGAAGCCTCGCTTGTCAGGATGCTGGTAATGTCTCACTAGACAAATTAAGGCAGGTAAACTCCCAAGGACTGGATGACTGACCTGGCAAGGAGCACATGGCTGAAGATGGACACAGAAAGGAGGAATGAAACAGACAAAATACTATTCATACCGAGGGTCAAGTGCCAGGAGGAGCCAGGGAGCTGCATGATAACTAAGGCAGAAGAATGGGCAAAATCGTGCCGAAGGTCAAGTCAGAAAGTAAGATATCTAACGATCAGGCTGAGGTCCTAACTGAAAACAGACAGGAGCCAACACAAAAACACTGCACCCTAACAACAGCTGTAACAGGCAATAAATGCTAGGAAAACCCTGACATCAGTATGTTCCCTTTACCTTGCAACATGCATTGTCAGTCTTCTGAGCATAGTGGCTGTAAACTAATCTGTCTATGATGTTTTGATAGTAAGCTACAGAGATCATTGCCATTAAAATGGACCAAAACCCACGTCCCATCAGCCTTGAAATCTATAAGATTCCAGGGCTGCTGGATTTCCTGTCCCCCGGGACATCTAGAATCGGGATGCCCCACTTTATGAAACTCCCAGGTCGCCAGGAAACTCACCTTCTTTCCTGTTCCAATGGCACATGCTAAAATCTTAAAGAGGACCAACACCCAGGGGTGATCGGCCCGGAAATCTATAAGATTCCCGGGCCGATCACCTCCCACCCCGCGGGACATCCGAGATCGGGATGTCCCGCGGGGTGAAACCCCCCAGAAACCCCAAAAAGACCTTACCTGATCCGCCGCCGCTTCCGCCGACACCGCCTCCCGCGCGCCCCTCCAGACGTGCGTGCGCCCGCGCCAGCCCTCTGTGAATGGCCGGCGGGGGCGCGCGCGTGCCGAGAGTGACGCGCGGGAGGCGGCGGCGGCGGCGGAAGCGGCTTGGACGTTCCTGATCCCCGCCTGGACGTTGGCGGGGATTAGCTGCGGCGTTCACGTGGGAGCGTTGAGAGGTGAGTTTTTTGGGGTTTCTGGGGGGTTTCACACAGCGGGGCACCTCCGATCGGGGTGCCCCGCCGAAGTGGACCAAAACCCAGGATAGTCAAAATCCTGGGTGTTGGTCCACTTTAAAATCTTAGCCTATCTAAAATCTTAGCTTATAACCCTAGGCCAATAATTTGTCTTTGATTTAATCAGATGTTGCCTGAAAATCTGTCTCTGATGTGCAGTTTTGGCGAGCTTGAATGCATTCCCCCTATGGGATACTTAGTAATAAGTGTTTTGAGTGTGAGCTTGCTGGCCATAATATCATATTCGCAGCCATATTTTTGAGGTCATAATATATACTGACCCGGCCTGAAAGATCTAACATTATTGTTAGATTTAAAAAATGAATCTGTGTAGGGCTAAAGTCCAGAGTGAATTTGTTGTTTGCTTTATTCTCATTTAGTTTAGATACAAAACCGCTTAGCATAGATTCCGAGTCTGACCAAAAAAATATCTCATCTATATATCTGTGCCAGGTATTTACATGGTACAGATAGTGAGACAAACTGTCCTTACTCCACAACCCCCTCTCCCACCAACCCAGATACAGGTTTTCATATTGATGGTGCCCATGTTATCCCCATCGCTGTTCCCTGTATCTGGGGTTAGATTAACCATTTAAGAGGAAGAGGTTATCCTAAATCCACCGTTAACATGTCATATCCCACAAACACAAAAACAGTATAAATGGCTCAGTTTCATTTCCAACAAAAGACAGTTAAACAGGCACGGCCAATGTCACATCTGGCTAATACCAGTAGTGACATAGGTGCACCTCATGTAGTGGAGCGCATTTTTATTTCCGCGTCAGGGTGGCAGCAGCATCTCACCCCATATATACTGGGCTGACCTGCATTGAGGCGGACATATATTGCAACGCACTCCCATCTGTCCTGCTGGAGAATTCTTTGGATGCCACACCTTATTTCACCAGCTGGGGATCCGCCAAGCATACTGCCCTCCAACAGCAGCAGCACAAGGCCGGGTATGGGAACAGTGCTGTGGGTTGCTCAACACTGAACCTAAAAAACTGGTGAGTGTTTTTGGGATGATAGAATAAAAAAATGCAAAAAATTTAATTATCAAGGCTAAAAATGTCATATACCTATTTTATGTAACTATAGATTGCAGCTGCATGTATCAGCCTACTACAGATCTAAACAGTGCACGCCACAGCATGCTTTGTTGAATGTTCTACATTCAACACGATTATATATAATGTAGGTATAACCGTTTTCTAATCTTCTAATCTTTGCACAATATATGACTCAAATTTAGAACAAAAAAAACCTACTGTCAATTTATATTCTTGGAGTGGAATCAATAAAATAATTTTATGAAATAAGGCAATATGGTGTGATATTGATGTTTTTATATATTGGAACCCCAATATGATGCTTCTATTTTATCTGATATGTTTCAATAAAGAGAGACTATTTTATTACAATAATAATTTCATGCCTATTTTCTAGAACGTATTTATACTTGGATTAGATAACCTTGAAATTGTACCAGCTGGTATGAAAAACAAGGTGCAAGGGATACACACAACTTTAGTGACACCAAAAACAATTTTGTCCAAGAACATTCAATTTTTCAGGCCCAATCAGATTATTCTTAGAATAAACTTTAATTACATGTGAACATCGCCAGGTGCTAGATTGACATAGCCAGGTACCACCTCATTGTTAGTTGCTGAGTTGCCAGGTCCAAATCAACATCACAGTTGACAGTCAAGCAGCTGTAATTGTTGCCTGTCACCCAACTGTCACCATTGCCATGTGACCTGCTGTCATAGTTGCCCCACAACCAGCTACCATCATTGTCCAGCACCAGCTGACATAGTTGCCTGGTTACCAAATATCTTTTTTCACATTTTTGCCAAGTTCCATGTCTTTGCCAAGTTTTCTGGCTTTTCCCAGCTTGATGCCTCTGCCAAATCCTAAGTTTTCTTTGCCATATTCATTTCTAACCCAGTCCAGTGCTACGCCCTGTTTACAGTCCAGTACCATGACCTGTGCCCAGTTCAGTATCATGCCCTGTGCCCAGTCCAGTGTCATGCCTCTGTCCAGTCCCCTGCTATGCCCTGTGTTCAGTGAGTTGCTCCTACCCAGCCCTGTGCCTGTGCTCTGTCCCATAGCTGATCTAGTCGTTATGCCCTTTCTAATGCCCAGTTACTGTGCTCTGTCTAGTCTTTGTGCCCTATCCTATGCCAAGCCCAGTCCATGTGCCCTGTTCTTTCCCAGTGCCTAATTCTGCTTCTGGAGGTATGCTACCTTTTAAGGACTATGCTATGTTTTTTGGATTAGCTGGCTGCAAATTGTTAATGGAGTAGTGAGAACTATCTTGACGGGTCTCCTTCCAGAACTGGCATATGCTTGGAGAAGCAAGGCTGCTCATGTCACGTCCCAGTCAAGGGCAGCCAGCCATCACCTGGAATAACTGAACCCTGAATAAGGAACTTTATTCATACATTCAGCATTAATTTCACAAATGCAATTTTGATTGATAGAATAATTTAATAGAACGCCGTGTAAAATGCATTTCTTGCAAAAGAGTATATTTTGTTAACACTATGTTTTAAAATGTCAACCAAAATAGAATGTGTTTTAAGCTATGTTTTTCCTTTTATTTTATTTATTGGTCATGCTTATTAAATCACCTGTTTCTGAGCACAAATTATTGAACTTCAACAACGGAAAATAAAATTCAGTCAATCTTAACAAAATAGCCTGAAAAAGAACACTTTTTATTTAGCTTGTACAGTTAGAATTGTGTTCTGAGGGAAAAGGGTAACCATTTGTCTACAAAGAAGATTAAGGCCGTATTGACAGTCAACCAAACATATATTTCAATATGATTAAAATTATTAATAATTATTGTGGTAAAACTAATAAATAATTTTGATTGAACCAATTACCAATTTATGTGTGCACAGGTTTTATAAAAAGCTTTTAGTTGTCACCAAGGTGAGGACTTATGTTTCATCCAGCAATGACTGACACCTAAAGAGGACCTCCAATCAAAAATGAGCTGAGGTTATCGCAATAATTGGTGATTATGGACCAGGGAGAGGCACATTGCGGCATCCTAAATCAGCATGCCCCTGAGTGTGAGAGGACCTTCAGTCAGTCTTGACTAACCTTCAGAATGTTTTTGTGATCATTCATTAAGAGGGGTGGCATGTATATATTGTATCATTTTCTTTTTTTAAGCTTCTTTATAACAAATATATAATATGATGTAAACCAATGAGCTGTAGTTCAAGAGCATCTGTGGGAAAAAGTAAACTACTGATACCTATCTATGAATAAAAATTGGCCTCTGCTTTAACCCATGTCATCCCCATCTGCAACAAATTTGGTGCAGAGGGGAGGTACTCAAAAGCAACTTGGAGACCTTTCAAATATTAGTGAACAGCCCTGTGTGAACTAACTCACACACTCTGCTAGACCTGGGGGAATGGAGGAACACTTTTGGGGCATGGTAATTGTAAGTAGTGATGAGCGAGCTTTTGAAAAATTTGATTCGACTGATTCGCAGAATTTTCCGACAAAAATCGCTTCGACCCGAATTTATTCGTGACGAATCACTATTAAAAACGGCTATTTCTGAGCCTCCTAGAGCCTCAATAGGGTTGTAAACCATTCTGCCTTGCTGTAACACGCATAGGATGTGTGCTGGGTTAGTGAAATAATACTGTAAATAATTATCACATGCAGATCAGAGGCATCGCTAATAGAATCGCAGAGCGGCACAATTGCAGAGAGTTGAAGTGGCATCACTATGAGGGGCCCCTATAGTGTCTGAAAAACACACCCTAGAGCTGGCAGCAGCAGGAGCCCAAAAATTAGCTGAATCACACCCTGGAGTTGCAAGCAGCAGCAGCAGCAGCAGCTGCAGGAGCCCAAACATTGCTTTAAAGAGACACTGGAGTTGGCTGCAGGATTCCAAAAATTGGATGAATCACACCCTGGAGTTGCAATCAGCAGCAGGAGCGCAAGCATTGCTTTAAAGAGACACTGGATTTGGCTACAGGAGGCCAAAAATTGGATGAATCACACCCTGGATTTGCAAGCAGCAGCAGGAGCCCAAACATTGCTTTAAAGAGACACTGGAGTTGGCTGCAGGATCCCAAAACTTGGATGAATCACACCCTGGAGTTGCAAGCAGCAGCAGCAGCAGCAGCAGGAGCACAAACATTGCTTTAAAGAGACACTGGATTTGGCTGCAGGAGCCCAAAAATTGGATGAATCATACCCTGGAGTTGCAAGCAGCAGCAGGAGTCCAAACATTGCTTTAAAGAGACACTGGAGTTGGCTGCAGGAGCACAAAAACTGGATGAATCACACCCTGGAGCTGCAAGCAGCAGGAGCAGGAGCCTAAACATAGCTTGAAAGAAACACTGGAGTTGGTTGCAGGAGCCCAAAAATTGGATGAATCACACCCTGGAGTTGCAAGCAGGAGCCCAAACATTGCTTTAAAGAGACACTGGAGTTGGCTGCAGCCGCAGCAGGAGCCCAAAAATTGACTGACACACCCTGGAGTTGGCAACAGCAGCAGCAGGAGCCCAAACATAGCTTGAAAGAGACACTGGAGTTGGCAGCAGGAGCCAAAAAATAAGCTGAATTTCACCCTGGATTTGCAAGCAGAAGCAGCTGCAGGAGCCCAAACATTGCATTAAAGAGACACTGGAGTTGGCTGCAGGAGCACAAAAATTGGATGAATCACACCCTGGAGTTGCAAGCAGCAGGAGCAGGAGCCCAAACATTGCTTTAAAGAGACACTGGAGTTGGCTGCCGGAGCCCAAAAATTGGATGAACCACACCATAGAGTTGCAAGCAGCAGCAGCAGCAGGAGCCCAAACATAGCTTGGAAGAGACACTGGAGTTGGCAGCAGGAGCACAAAAATTGGATGAATCACACCCTGAAGTTGCAAGCAGCAGCAGGAGCCCAAACATTGCTTGAAAGAGACACTGGAGTTGGCAGCAGGAGCCCAAAAATTGGATGAATCACACCCTGGAGTTGCAAGCAGCAGCAGCAGGAGCCCAAACATTGCTTTAAAGCGACACTGGATTTGGCTGCAGGAGCCCAAAAATTGGACTAAAGACACACTGGAGTTGCAAGCAGCAGCAGCAGAAGCCCAAACATAGCTTGAAAGAGACACTGGAGTTGGCTGCAGGAGCCCAAAAATTGGACGAATCAAACCCTGGAGTTGCAAGCAGCAGGAGCAGGAGCACAAACATTGCTTTAAAGAGACACTGGAGTTGGCTGCAAGAGCCCAAAAATTGGACGAATCAAACCCTGGAGTTGCAAGCAGCAGCAGGAGCCCAAACATTGCTTTAAAGAGACCCTGGAGTTGGCAGCCGCAGGAGCCCAAACATAGCTTGAAAGAGACACTGGAGTTGGCTGCAGGAGCCTAAAAATAAGCTGAATTACACCCTGGAGATGCAAGCGGCAGCAGGAGCCCAAACATTGCTTTAAAGAGACCCTGGAGTTGGCAGCCGCAGGAGCCCAAACATAGCTTGAAAGAGACACTGGAGTTGGCTGCAAGAACCCAAAAATTGGCTGAATGACAACCTGGAGTTGCAAGCAGCAGCAGGAGCCCAAACATTGCTTTAAAGAGACACTGGAGTTGGCTGCAGGAGCCCAAAAAATTGGATGAATCAAACCCTAGAGTTGCAAGCAGCAGCAGCAGGAGCCAAAACATTGCTTTAAAGAGACACTGGAGTTGGCTGCAGGAGCACAAAAATTGGATGAATCACACCCTGGAGTTGCAAGCAGCAGGAGCCCAAACATTGCTTTGAAGTGACACTGGAGTTGGCTGCAGGAGCCCAAAAATTGGACTAAAGACACACTGGAGTTGCAAGCAGCAGCAGCAGCAGCAGGAGGGGCAAAACATTGCTTGAAAGAGACACTGGATTTGGCAGCAGGAGCACAAAAATTGGATGAATTACACCCTGGAGTTGCAAGCAGCAGGAGCCCAAACATAGCTTGAAAGGGACACTGGAGTTGTCTGCAGGAGCCCAAAAATTGGATGAATCACACCCTGGAGTTGCAAGCAGCAGCAGGAGCCCAAACATTGCTTTAAAGAGACACTGGAGTTGGCAGCAGCAGGGGCCCAAAAATTGACTGACGCACCCTGGAGTTGGCAGCAGCAGGAGCCCAAACATAGCTTGAAAGAGACACTGGGGTTGGCAGCAGGAGCCCAAAAATAAGCTGAATTACACCCTGGAGGTTCAAGCAGCAGCAGCTGCAGGAGCCCAAACATTGCTTTAAAGAGACACTGGAGCTGGCTGCAGGAACCCAAAAATTGGCTGAATGACAAACTGGAGTTGCAAGCAGCATCAGCAGCAGCAGGAGCCCAAACATTGCTTTAAAGAGACACTGGAGTCGGCTGCAGGAGCCCAAAAAATTGGATGAATCACACCATGGAGTTGCAAGCAGCAGCAGCAGCAGGAGCCCAAGCATAGCTTGAAAGAGACACTGGAGTTGGCTGCAGGAGCACAAAAATTGGATGAATCACACCCTGGAGTTGCAAGCAGCAGGAGCAGGAGCCCAAACATTGCTTTAAAGTGACAATGGAGTTGGCTGCAGGAGCCCAAAAATTGGATGAATCACATCCTGAAGTTGCAAGCAGCAGGAGCAGGAGCCCAAAAATTGTATGAATCATACCCTGGAGTTGGCTGCAGGAGCCCAAAAATTGTATGAATCATACCCTGGAGTTGCAAGCAGCAGGAGCCCAAACATTGCTTTAAAGAGACACTGGAGTTGGCTGCAGGAGCCCAAAAATTGTATGAATCATACCCTGGAGTTGCAAGCAGCAGCAAGAGCCCAGACATTGCTTTAAAGAGACACTGGAGTTGGCAGCAACCGCAGCAGGAGCCCAAAAATTGACTAACACACCCTGGAGTTGGCAGCAGCAGCAGGAACCCAGAAATTGGCTGGAAGGCACCCTGAAGTTGGCAGCAACAGGAGCACAAACATTAGCTGGAAGGCACACCCTGGAGTTGGCAGCAGCATAAGCAGGAGCCCAAACATTGCTTGAAAGACACCCAGGAGTTGGCAGCAGCAGCAGCAGGAGGCCAAAAATTGGCTGGAATGCACACCCTGAAGTTGGCATCAGCAGGAGCCCAAAAATTGGTCTAAAGACATAAATATTTTTTGCACCATTTGGAAAGTGTAAAACGTGGCACCATGCTGAATCTAGTCGCATGCTTCAGTCATTGGTGGGTGGAAATCCTAGCTGACCAATCCCTGATTCATTTTGACAAAGGTGAGTCTCTCCACATTTTTAGTTGACAGACGAGTTCTCCTCGCCGTAACTGTGGCCCCCGCCGCACTAAACACCCGCTCAGATGGCACGCTACTTGCCGGGCAGGACAGCTTTTCCAGGGCAAACTCTGCTAGTTGCAGCCACAAGCCAAGTTTGGCTGCCCAGAAGTCCAGCGGATCCTCAAGGTGTGTTGGCATGGTCATGTCAAAGTATGGCATGACCTGCTGCTTGAGGTCCTGCTCCAGGTCTTCCTGCTGCTCATGAGTAGCCTCACTATGCGGGTGTAGAAAGCTACTCATTAGCGACTAAAGACTGAATCTGCTGCTGATGGAGCTGCTGCTGCTGCTCCTGCCAACCCCCCCCAGCAGCCATGGCAGTGGAAGGTGAGCCCCCGAGTCAGACCTGCGAGAGTATGGACCATGGCGCAGATAGGCATCTGCCAACTGACTACGTAGAGTGTCTTTGTAGTAGTTCAGTTTGTCCCCCCTTTCAGTGGGTTTTAAAAATGCCCCCATTTTGTGCCGGAAGCGAGGGTCCAATAAGACAGCCAGAAGTCATCCCGGCGACAAATGGAAACAATTCTGGGGTCACTACGCAAGCACGTGAGCATGCTTCCTGCCATTTGCGCAAGTGACTCGGATGGACTACCTGTCTCCATCTCCACTGCATACTGCCACGGTGTGTCTGGGTCCTCTGTCTCGCCTTCCTCAAAACCCTCTAGCTCCTCTGGCTGCTCCTGCTCCTCCTCTCCTGTCCGCTGACTAGATAAACCAGCCATTTCGCCAAGCCTAAGCTGTGCTTCACTGGGCCACTCCTCCTCCTCTTCCTCCTCCACCTCCAGTTCAGCTTCAACGGGGTTCATGTGGCCGTAAGATGTAGACACCATGTCTCCAGTGCCCTGGCCAGCCATGGTTTCCAACATGTGCTGTAGTACATGAAGCAGTGGAATCACGTCGTTCATCCCGTAATCCTGACGACTGACGAATAAAGTGGCTTCCTCAAAGGGCCTGAGCAAACGGCAGGTGTCACATATGAGCTGCCACTGGTTGACATTGAAGTTACACAGGGGAGTCCCCCTATCCGCTTGGATCATCAGGAAATCCGTGATGGCTTTTCTCTGTTCAAATAATTGGTCCAACATGTGAAGGGTGGAATTCCAATGGGTGGAAACATTGCAAATCAGACTATGTTGGGGGCTACCGTTCTGACGCTGTTGCTCAAGAAGGGTGTGTTTGGCGGTGTATGAGTGGCTGAAGTGCATGCAAAGTTTCCTTGAAGTTGTTAGGATGTCTTGCAGATGGGGGAAGACTTCAGAAACCGCTTGACAACCAGATTGAAGACGTGAGCCATATAGGGGGCATGGGTCAGGCTTCCTTGGCGCAGAGCAGACAAAATGTTCTTCCCATTGTCGGTAACCATGATTCCCATTTTAAGTTTTCTTGGAGTAAGCCATGATTGGATTTCCTGATGAATACATTTAAGCAGTTCCTCCCCTGTGTGACTCCGTTCGCCAAGACAAACCATGTGAAGCACAGCGTGACACCTCCGTGCCCTGCACACATGGTAGACTGGAGGGGCACTGAGACTTGAGCCTACAGTGGAGGGTAAGGAGATGGTGGAGGATGAGGAGGCCGAGTCGCACGGTGTCACAGGACCAACGGGCAGGGAGCGCGGAGGCCGAAGTGGCGTGACCTGTCCAAGTTGCTGCTGCTGCAAAGGGACCACATTCACCCAGTGGGCCGTAAACGACATGTACTGTCCCTGACCGTAGTTACAGCTCCAGACGTCGGCGCTGCCATGCACTTTGCTACACACCGACAGGCTCAAGGACTGGCCCACCTTCTGTTCAACAAAAGTGTGCAGCCCTGGTACTGCCTTCTTGGCAAAGAAATGACGGCTTGGGACTCTCCACCTCGGCTCGGCACAAGCCATCAGTTCTCTGAAAGGTGCAGAGTCCACCACCTGAAAAGGGAGCGACTGCAGCACCAGCAACTTGGACAGGAGCACATTCAGCTTCTGCGCCGTAGGATGAGTGGGCACATACTGCTGTCTCTTGGACATGGCTTCGCTGATGGATTGCTAGGGGGATGCATGACTTGGAGGAGGAGGAGCAGGAGCGACAGAGGATGGGTATGATGCACAGCTGCCTTCGGCTGAGGTGCTGGAGCCTTGGCTGGCAGGAATTGGGAGCGGCGTGCCACTTGGTGAGGAAGCAGGCTGGACCACCTCTTCGGAGCCTCGGTTCTCCCAGGCCGCTTTATGGTGACGCATCATATGTTGACGCAGGGCCGTGGTGCCAACATTTGGGCCCTGGCCACGCTTCACCTTCTGCCTACATATCTTGCATGTGGCCATGTTACCCTCCTGCGGATGCTTCAGGAAAAACTGCCACACTGCCGAGTAGCTACTTTTCCCACCAACAGGCCTCACTGATTCACTGCTACTGTCGCCAACTCCAGGAACCCCTGCTCGACTACCTACCAATAAGGTAGCCTTCCACACAGCAGGTGCTCTACCCCGGCCCCGGCCCCGTTTGGCTCCAGGCTTTACAATTGTGCCCCCATGCTGACTACCAACCATGCCGCTAACACCTTGCTGCCTCAGCTGCTGACTCCGGGGCAACCTGCGCCCCTCTTCTCCTGATGATGACGATGAAGCCCCTTCATCACCCGGCTCCCAAGTGCGATCGGCTTCATCATCATCATCATCATCACCGAGTTCTGGCTGCACGTCACTGATGTTCTCGGTTTCCTCAACAGTGTCTGGCGCAGGAGCTGGAATGCTCGCAACACCCACGACACTGTCCACATCACTATTTGTCTGGCTAGCTAAAGAAGCCACCTCCATTTCTTGGCTGGGCAGTAGCTGCTGACTGTCCTCTATCTGATCGTCCTCCTCACTAAAGAGTGGAGCTGAACGAAAAGCATAGGATACCTCACTGGGGGAGGGAACGGCATAGGACAGAGGCAATGGGAGGACAGGGACTGCTCTCGGGGCATGCCAACTCAGGGTTGTGTCAGGGGAACCTACCGACCCTAGACTGGGGGTCTCAGATGTAACTTGTGATGATGTTGATGAGCGCGTTAACCAATCTACCACAGCAGATGCGTTACTGGTGGAGACGGCTAGCAGATACTGGCAGATCAGGTCTCTCACCGTGACTCCTGCTGCCACTCGCTACTAGTCTGCTGCGACCTCTGCCTGCTGAATCTTGGCCTCTGCCACTCCTCTTTGAACATCCTTGCACTTGTCTGCCTGACATGTTTATGTATTTGAAATGCGCAATAGGTATGATAAAAAATGTGTTTACTTTAAAAAGAAGAAGCTAAATAAAGTGAGGAACTGCTTCTCTGCACCAGATACTATGAAAATTGGCAATATGAGATACCCTGCGGCCTAGTGTTTTGGCAGCAGACCAAAAAACTATTCAAAATGCAATACTTTGATTCAGCTGAGGAAGGATGAACAAGCGTATTTAGTATAACAGATAGGCTGCTAAGTGCAGGTTTGGGATACCCAGGTGGGCTGGTTTTTTTTTGTTAAAGGCTGACCAAAAACCAATTCAAAATGCAATACTTTGATTAAGCTGAGGAAGGATGAACGAGTGTATTTAGTTTAACAGATAGGCTGCTAAGTGCAGGTTTGGGATGCCCTGCGGCCTGTTGTTTTTTTTGTTAAAGGCAGACCAAAAACCAATTCAAAATACAATACTTTGATTAAGCTGAGGAAGGATGAACAAGCGTATTTAGTATAACAGATAGGCTGCTAAGTGCAGGTTTGGGATGCCCTGCAGCCTAGTGTTTTGGTCGCAGGACAAAAAAAAATTCAAAATGCAATACTTTGATTAAGCTGAGGAAGGTTGAACAAGCGTATTTAGTATAACAGATAGGCTGCTAAGTGCAGGTTTGGGATGCCCTGCGGCCTGGTTTTTTTTTGTTAAAGGCAGACCAAAAACCAATTCAAAATACAATACTTTGATTAAGCTGATGATCAACAAGCGTATTTAGTATAACAGCTAGGCTGCTAAGTGCAGGTTTGGGATGCCCTGCAGCCTGGTGTTTTTTTTTTTGTTAAAGGCAGGACAAAAACCAATTCAAAATTCAATACTTTGATTAAGCTGAGGAAGGATGAACAAGCGTATTTAGTATAACAGATAGGCTGCTAAGTGCAGGTTTGGGATGCCCTGCGGCCTGTTGTTTTTTTTTTGTTAAAGGCAGACCAAAAACTAATTCAAAATACAATACTTTGATTAAGCTGAGGAAGGATGAACAAGCGTATTTAGTATAACAGATAGGCTGCTAAGTGCAGGTTTGGGATGCCCTGCGGCCTGGTGTTTTTTTTGTTAAAGGCAGACCAAAAACCAATTCAAAATACAATACTTTGATTAAGCTGAGGAAGGATGAACAAGCGTATTTAGTATAACAGATAGGCTGCTAAGTGCAGGTTTGGGATGCCCTGTGGCCTGGAGTTTTTTTTGTTAAAGACAGACCAAAAACCAATTCAAAATGCAATACTTTGATTAAGCTGAGGAAGGATGAACAAGCGCATTTAGTATAACAGATAGGCTGCTAAGTGCAGGTTTGGGATACCCAGGTGGGCTGGTGTTATTTTTGTTATAGGCCGACCAAAAAATATTTAAACTAATCCAGTTATATTATGATAAATGCTTGTGTGTAACAGATAGGGTTAAATAAGCCACTGCATAGATGGCATGCACAGTGGCAAGGCAGATTTACAGCACAAAGAACTGAAATTGAATTGAAAACTGATCTGGCTAATGAAAAAAAAAAAAAATGTCACTGTCACTTCTAAGCTGTCCCTTGGCTGTATGGTTCCGGTTTTTCCCTATCTTTCACTATCTTTCCCTGGCTCTGTCTACCTCTCTGTCTGCCTCTCTGACTCTCCCTACCTATCTCTAACTCTCTGTCCCTGTCTCTAACGAGCTGTGCTCTGGCCGCAATGCAAGGCTGAAATGCGCACAAGCAAGATGGCCGCCGGTTTATATAGCATGGTGACGTCATCGGGCTTCCTGGCTGCTGATAGGCTGCATGTGACTTACCCATGATACCTTGCCCCAGGGGATATGTCTGGACATGTTCATCCACCATTTTAGAATGCCTGAAATTGAAATAAATGGAGTTTGAAGGAAAACTTTGATCGATCGAATCGCAGGGAAATTCGGATTCGTTCAAAATCGAATTTTCCATGAAATTCGGAACGAATCCGGGTTCGTCCGGATCGATTCGCTCATCCCTAATTGTATGGATACAGTTACTCTTGTTGTAAACGGGGGACCAGGAGGGATTAGCAGTGTCGTCTTTTTACATGTTCTGAGGGATAAACATAAATCAAAGGGGTGTCAAACCCAAATACACAGAGGAAAACTTGAACAGAGTCACTGACCAACCTTGATATTTATTGAAATAATCTTGTCTGTCTTTTCTAAGTCTTAGCCTATGAAAGCTCTTGGGGGGAAAGGGCCATATTTCAGCCAAGTTTTCCGGCAACCACATTGCCCACTGTACTTGATCCTGGGGCTTGCCTGCACCAGGCCTTTGTGAATGGAACATGTCTGGCTAAAGGTATAGCAGAGAGTAGAACTGGCCTGCACATGTGCTGTTGGTTTGGCTGTGACTCACAGCCAAACCAAGAGATGAGCGAATCGATTCGGACGAACTCAAATTCGTTCCGAATTTCATGAAATATTCGATTCTGAACGAATCCGAATTTCTCCGCGATTCGATCGATCGAACTTTTCCTTTAAACTCCATTTACTGCAATTACAGGCATTGTAAAATGGTGGATGCACATGTCTGGACATATCCCCTGGGGCAAGGTATCATGGGAAGGTCACATGCAGCCTATCAGCAGCCAGGAACCCCGGTGACGTCACAGCACTATATTAGCGGCACCATCTTGCTGGTGCGCATTTCAGAGTTGTATTGCGGCGAGAACGGAGCTAGTTAGAGACAGGGAAAGACAGGGAAAGACAGGGAAAGACAGAGAGCCAGTGAGAGCCACAGAGAGCCAGGGAAAGATCAAGGCAGGGACAGCAGAAGTGACAGAGAAAGCTTTTTTTTATTTTCATTTGATTTAATAGCCAGATCACAGTTTTAAATTGTTTTTGTGTCTGCTGTAAAAACCCCTGCCCACTGGGCATCCCATATTAGCACATTTAACCCTATCTGTTACACACAAGCAGCTCTTAAATGGGATTTCTTCAACTAGAGCACAGTGTTAATTGTTTTTGTGTCTGCTGTAAAAAACCCTGCCCACTGGGTATCCCATATTAGCACATTTAACCCTATCTGTTACACACAAGCAGATGTTAAAGCGGATTTTTCTAACTAGAGCACAGTTTTAATTGTTTTGTGTCTGCTGTAAAAACCCCTGCCCACTGGGTATCCCATATTAGCACATTTAACCCTATCTGTTACACACAAGAAGTTCTTAAAGCTGATTTCATATAACTGGACCACAGTTTTAATTGTTTTTGTGCTTTAAAAACCCCTTTTCATAGTATCTGTTACACAGAAGCAGTTCCTCAGTTTATTTACCTTCTGCTTTTTAAAGTAAACACATTTTTTAAAGTGCCTGTTGTGCATTTCAAATACATAAAAATGTCAGGCAGACATGTGTCAGGATGTTCACAGAGGGGTGGCAGAGGCCTAGATTCAGCAGGCAGAGGTCACAGCAGACTAGGGTCGAGTGGCAGAAGGAGTCGCGGTGAGAGACCTTATCTGCCAGTATCTGCTAGCGGTCGTGTCTCCATCAGTAACGCATCTGCTGTCGTAGATTGGTTAACGCGGTCATTCACATCATCACAAGTTACATCTGACACCCCCAGTCTACAGTCGGTAGGTTCCTCTGACACAACCCTGAGTTGGCATGGCCCGGGAGCAGTTCCTGTCCTCTCATTGCCTCTGTCCTACGCCGTTCCCTCCCCCAGCGACGTATCCTATGCTTTGGGTTCAGCTCCACTCTTTAGTGAGGACGATCAGATAGAGGACAGTCAGCAGCTACTGCCCAGCCAAGAAATGGAGGCTTATTTCGCTAGGCAGACAAATAGTGATGTGGAGAGGGGCGTGGGAGGTGGTGTGGCGAGCGTTCCAGCTTCTGCACCAGACACTGTTGAGGAAACCGAGAACATCAGTGACGTGCAGACACAACTTGATGATGATGATGATGAAGCCAATCGCATTTGGGAGCCGGGTGCAGAAGGGGCTTCAAGCAATGTTTGGGCTCCTGCTGCTGCTGCTGCCAACTCCAGTGTCTCTTTCAGCTAATGTTTGGGCTCCTGCTGCTGCTGCTGCCAACTCCAGTGTGTCTTTAGGCCAATTTTTGGGCTTCTGCTGCTGCTGCTGCCAACTCCAGCGTGTCTTTAGGCCGATTTTTGGGCTCCTGCTGCAAACTCCAGTGTCTCTTCCAAGCAATGTTTGGGCTCCTGCTGCTGCTGCTGCCAACTCCAGTGTGTCTTTAGGCCAATCTTTGGGCTCCTGCTGCCAACTCTAGTGTCTCTTTCAAGCAATGTTTGGGCTCCTGCTGCTGCTGCTGCCAACTCCAGTGTGTCTTTAGGCCAATTTTTGGGCTTCTGCTGCTGCTGCTGCCAACTCCAGTGTGTCTTTAGGCCAATTTTTGGGCTCCTGCTGCTACTGCTGCCAACTCCAGGGTGTGGCTTTAGGCCAATTTTTGGGCTCTTGCTGGCAACTCCAGTGTCTCTTTCAGCCAATGTTTGGGCTCCTGCTGCTGCTGCTGCCAACTCTAGTGTGTCTTTAGGCCAATTTTTGGGCTCCTGCTTCCAAGTCCAGTGTCTCTTTCAATCAATGTTTGGGCTCCTGCTGCTGCTGCTGCCAACCCCAGGGTGTGTCTTTCAGGCAATATATGGGCTCCAAATGCTGCTGCCAACTCCAATGTGTTTTTCAGGCAATATATGAGCTCCCTATGCTGCTGCCAACTCCAATGTGTTTTTCAGGCAATATATGAGCTCCCTATGCGGCTGCCAACTCCTGGGTGTGTCTTTCAGTCAATATATGGGCTCCTAATGCTGCTGCCAACTCCTGGGTGTGTTTTTCAGGCAATATATGTGCTCCCTATGCTGCTGCCAACTCCACTGTGTGTCTTTCAGGCAATATATGGGCTCATCATGCTGATGCCACCTCAAGGCTCTGTAATTGTGCCGCTCTGCGCCAGCGAATCTAATAGCGACGCCTCTGATCTGCATGTCGTACCTCTTTACAATAGTATTTCACTAACCCAGCATGCATCCTATGCATGTTACAGCCAAGCAAAACGTTCTGCAACCCTATGGAGGCTCTTGGACGCCCAGAAATAGCTGTTTTTAATAGCGTTTCATTGCGAATAAATTCGGACCGAAGCAATTTTTCCCGGGAAAATTTGGCGAATCAGCCGAATCAAATTTTTCAAAAGTTCGCTCATCTCTAGCTGTGAGGTTTCAAACAGCAATTTTGGATGCTCCAAGTTGTGAGAATCAAACAGCACCTTACAGACTGGGCCACTTTTGGACCACTTTAATCAACAGGTAATGGGGGAGGCAGGTAATGTGGGGGCTGGGGTTCAATAGCAAGTTATTCACTAGCCACAGGTGACTTGCCAGCCCTCTAAGCTTTGTGAACTGGTATTCCTTACCTGTTCACAAAGGGTTAACTGTAAAAAAAAACACACACAGGAAAAAAATTACTTTTTTTTAACACTCACCTCCAATCTTGTGTCCCATGGCAATCCGATGACAGCTGCCGTGGGTACCTTGTTCCAGTGATCACCCCCGGCATCTGACAGCTCACAGGGTGACATCATCCACTCCACCCACAAGAGACGGGAGTAGCAATGACGATGGCAGAGGCTGGGGAGGGGGCCTCCTTCAGGCCCTTTCCTCACCATGGAAGAGTACCACAGAGATTGATTGAGGGGTCAGGTGAGTGTATTTTTATTTTTTTTTTAGCTGCTAGCAGAGGGGAAAGCCAGGTATGTTAAATGTAGGTTAATGCAGCATGCCACTTTTCACAGTCACTGGCAGTCTGAGCTGGCTTGACGTCATCCTGCATAGATCGAGATAGCAGCAGGTTCAGTCTAGTTGGTAGTTGCATTTGCCAACAGCTGGGGGAAATAATTCCCTACTACATCATTAGGGTGAGGGTGAGGTTTTTACTGCAATCTCAACCGCCGCCAGGCTGCAGTCTGGCACTGCAATCAGGTCAGCAGGGGCCTCTCGGGGTAATGTCCATGATCTCCCCAGTCCTGTCACTCACAGATAACAGCAGGGAAAAGGGCCAGGGCTTGTGGGACGAATATGATGACACTGCTTGCCAGAGTTTGACACGTGCATAAATGGGTGCATTATTGTTTTGTTGGATTTTAACTAGGAATGTTGTCCACTTAAAAACATAATAAAAATCTGCTTCTGAAATGATTTTGATTAGATCTTACAGATAAGATCAAGAGCAGACAAGGACTTTTTAAAATCCTTAGATTATAGATTATAGAATCCTTAGAAATAGATTTTGATTAGATCTTACAGATAAGATCAAGAGCAGACAAGGACTTCTTAATATCTGTCACTAAGCTTATGATAAGTATTTCCATTAAACAAAATGTTATAATCATGTCAGACATGAAACGTGTTTGGAAGAACAACCCTGTGCTTTACATAATTAGCCAAAAAAGTTATTTTGTGACACTTTATTTTATACTTGATAGATGTAATTCCATGCACACTCTGCCCCCACCAATAAAAAAATGTTGTATTTCCCCTTTTGGGTCTTGTACTAAAAGAAGTTTCATTAAAATCAGCTATCAGACAAACCTCAAATAAATTAATAATGACTTTGGTTTCGTCTTTTTTCTTTGTTTCTTTTGTGTTTTTCTTGCTTTTGTTTTTTTGGGTCTTTTTTTGGGTCGTTCCCCTTGGGGGCAGTGTGTAAAAGGCTACATGGGAACAAGAATGGTAATTAAATTGGTTTGGTTGTTTTCCTTTCCACTAGAAAATATGTTTAATATCATTGTTATTTAGCATTAAGATAGATAATTGTGGAGTGTGTATAAGAAAGACAGTGTATGTTTTTGAGCGGAATAACTGTCTCTTTTTATGTTATTTGATAAATGGATACATTTGAAATAAAAAGATATTGAAATTTAAAAAAAGCCCCCCTCAAGAGGGGGAACCCTATGTCATTCCTTTTAATTAATCCTTGATGTCATCTCACTCACCTAGTATAAAAGGATCCTTCCAGCAGCAGGAGTGAGAGCAGAAACCAGATTGGTGTGGGACAGAGATAAGTATAAAAAATAATAAAACGCTTTATTCTCTGTCTGTGTGTTTTTTTTACATTTAACCGTTTGTGAATCCTATACCAAGCCACAGGGCAGAAGGGGGCTGCCAGGTAGTAGGTGACTTACCTTTAAACCTGGGCCCCATTACCTTCCCCCTCTTGAAGCGGGGGGGGCAAAGATAATACAGTCCATGAGAGTTATGGGGGCTTGTAGCCTTCAGGGTCTGGTCTACACTCAGGGTCAGGGTTTCATTTTTACTGGGAAGGGGGGGGGACCTTGAAACCTTAAAAAAGAAAAAAAAAACCCGGGCCACCCTGAAGAGTGGAACCCCCTGCCCATTTTTATTAAATGTAATCCTTGATAGTGCTGATAGTAGTTATATTTGAAAATGTTATAGAGCACTTTGTTCAGTTTGGGGGGGGGTCTCCTGGCCAGGAACAGGGGGCTACCGATACATATGTGGTACTGTTGTAATAGGAAGGAATTTACACACCATGTTGTTTTCTTAAAATTACTAAATTAAAGTCCAAACTGCTGAAAAAAAAATTTTTCTGGAAATTCCTGCAAAAAATTAGGAGGAAAATGGTGAAAAATTACCTGCCAACAGAGGGTGACAAAATTGTAAATAGGCTGGCAAGGGTTAAAAGTAGCTATGCATGTTTGGTATTGTTCCATTAAGGGGACCTTGCACTTTCAGACTTGTTTTTTTCTTGTTTTCATATTGATATTTTAGAACAATGTCTGCTTTTTTATACATTCTTTAGGGAAACACTGCCAAAGAATTAGAGATTTCTTTTCAAAAGATGTGCTCACTAGAACAAGCTGGGTGCACCTAGAAAGCTTAAGGTGTATACTTTCAGGCAATATATAGTTTGTATATATATTGTAGTTTGTATATAGTTTTATATAGTTAAAAAAGGCAGTTTTGGTTGGAAAAGCGCAAGATGCGCACTTTGTCAGTGTAGCTGAAATAAAATAATAAATTAAATATAATAAAATGATAAAGTAAAATTACCCTTACGCACATACTTTATGGTGGGGTGTATGGCGGTGCTACCGTTGACAGTACCTATGCATGGTGGGTATTGTTCTGTTTGGGGGGACATTGTTGTTTCCGATTTAACTTGTTTTTTCCTGTTTGCTCATTTTCTTCAGGAAAATGTGCTTTTTTCATTTTTTTTTAAGGAAACCCTGTGCAGTCAAAGAATGAATCAAAGGTATTACTTCCATAAAACTGTGCCCGTAACAACAAGCTTGGTATGTTAAAAAATTTGAGGTGTGTTCTTCAAAACTTAGTCTGTGGGGGGGGGGATTTTGAATGTAAATTTTATTTTCTTGAAAACTTCAATGTGTGCTTAATAGTTTTATTTGAAAATCTCCTCAAGCGCACTTTTCAGTTTGGTGTATTTCCTGGGCAGAAAAGGGTGTCTACACACAATATGATTTTATTGGAGAACTTAAATTTTTATTACAAAAATAACACTACAAAATGTAAAAAAATTAAATTTTTTGCACAGATTTTACCCAAAAATATTGAGAATACACTAAAAAATGACAAAAAACAATACATAATTTTCCTGGGAAATCCCTGGACATTCCTTTGAAAATCACAGTTAAAAACATATAGCACAAAATGTTGATGGGGAGCTATATTCCACATACACTTGGCCACGTGGCCACATCCCCGCTATCCCTCTGGTAGGGCACGTGCCTGCGCCAGACATTTGTGAATGGCCAGCGGGGCACACTCTCTGTTAGAGGGAAGCAGAGGATGCAGCTGCCAGCGTGCTCGAAGCTGCTGGCCTAAGACAACAGCGTACTGATTGGACGAGCGACCGTGCATGCACGCATGGGGGGGTTAAAGCAGCAGAGGAAACGGCCAAAACCCAGGTTTTTCACTATCCTGGGTTTTGGTCCTTTCCTCTACGGCATTAACTTTAGCAAAAATTGCTAAGATCTTTAAATACAGACTACAGACATTTTAGTGAAATTTGTGTAAAGTAATTTCCACTAAATGATCTTTTAGGAATGTTTAAGAAATGTAGTAAAAATATTGGATAATGGTTTTGATTTAGAGGGAGACGAGAAAACTGATAATCACTTTCATTGTGCAAAAGGTGTACATTTTCACCCAGCTCTGAATCAGCCCAAGGTAGACGATGAAAGTGAATGACAATTTCTCCTAAAAAAGAAGTGAGTTTTTCCACCAGGCTCTGAATCGCCCTAATATTGATCCGACATTATTTTATATTTATATGTTTATATATGACTATTATTGTATCATCAGAAAAGCTGATATCATCCGTATTATTTAAGGGGAAAAAAATATGCCCTTTGTTTGAAATGGATGAAAGCAAAAAAGAAAAATATTTTTGAGGTGTATGTTTTACTTATGGCTGAAATATATGTTTTGTTTTAGTAAGCAGTTTTAGACTAGCTTACAGTACATTAAAGAAGGATGTAACATTTTAAAATGTGTGATTGACATTTACTTTCATTACTGTGTACTGAAAATGGTTAAAATGAACTTCAAAGACAGACTTGAATAATCATTTTTAGCAGTCTGTTCAGCAAGAAAATAGGTCCGTAAATCCGCAGATGGGTCTTCTGTCATGATCAAAGAAGAATCCACATTATACAATTGTGTGCTCTTTTCTCTTTTCATAGTTTGCTATAGTGTTTCTTTCCAAGGCTTACAGTATAACACAATGATTATTAAAAAAAAATGAACCAGAATTACAAGGAATGCATATGTTTTAATGGTAGACACAAACAGGGGACATTTTAAACACTTTAATTAGTGATTTATGTTTAATCTACATATGTTGTCAGAGCCACCATATAGATTTTTAAAAGGAAGTGGAGTTATCACTTCTTCACTCACTAGTTGCAAATGGCAGTCAGTCATGTGACTGGCAGCAAGCAAACCTGATTTGTCACCAGCAGTCATGTGACAACCATAAAATAAATGAGAAAGTAGCAAGCACAGCCTGACTTGACTTTTTTCCTTAGACATTGGAGCAGGTTGCTATACAGATAAATTGATTTGCCAATCAAATCAAAAATTCAAACCTCATTTACAGTAGGTCACCTTCAGATGTAAACACAACTGATGAGAAAATGATCCAGCTCCTGTCACATCTATTAACAGTATATGATTCCCACTGCTTTTGGTGAGGGCTTAAATCAAACTTATAGTCAAAAATGACCATGGACATTTTAACCAATTCCCACCAGGACATTTTTTGTCATTTTTGGTTATTTACAATGTTTATCTAACAAAGACTAGACCAGACCTGGGCATTGTAAGGCCCCAGGGCCACATACGGCCCTTTGAATGGCTCTGACTGGCCCGCGACCAGCATTCCCTGTAAGATGCGTGGCCGCACACTGCCGACGCCCCCCGCCACTCAGTCCCGCCCACTGTCCGCGCAGTCTTGCCGGGTTTGAACAGCACTTTTGCCCCTCTGTAGTGAGTCTAATGTAGTGGGGGTATGTGTGGATCAGAGCCTGCAGTCCTATTGGACAGCTCCCTCTTGTAGGTTTGGCTGTGGGTGGAGTTTCTCTTCCCGCCCTTGGCCTGTACTGTGTGGCATGTGTCAGTTGCTGCGGAGCTGACGCCAGAAATGGAGGTACTCCAGCCACTTGTCTGTGCCTCACGCCGCAGGCTGCTGGCACTTGTAGTCCACACTAAATGTGTTACAAGGCGTACGCAGTGCCTTATGGTACACTGGCTCTCGTAGTCCATTTCTGGCCAGACCAATGCCTTTGGGAGGGCGGGGGGACCATGCTGCAAGGTGGGAAGGATTTCACACACCCTTTTATCCACGGCTGGCCACTGGTCTCCCCCCCCCCGGGCATCCCAGATCTGGATGCTCCACTCTTTGAAACCCTTTTTACTCAGTAGCAACATGAAAAAGGCGGACTCCTTCTCTGAAAGCAGAACAAAACCCAGAGCGGCCACTGGTCTTCCCCCTGGGTATCCCAGATCAGGATGCCCCACTGTGTGAAACCCTTGTTGCTTAGTAGCAACTTCCGACAAATGGTGGACTCCCCCTTAAAGTGGAAATGAACCCAGAGCAGCCACTGATCTTCCACCTGGGCATCCCAGATCGGGGCTTTGTTCCGCTTTAAGGGAGGGATTCTACATTATTATTAAAGTAACACAGCGCTGCTCACACTTTTTACTCAGTAGCAACATGAAAAATGGCAAAGAAGGGGGGTTATTTCATCCTAACCTGATTTAGTCATGATGTTTTAAAGCAGACCAAAACACATGTAACCCATCCCTATGGAGTGTTAAGGGATCCAGGGCTGGGTTACAGGCATCATGCCTCTGGGCATCCCATTTTGGGATGCTCCGCTGTGTGAGACCTCACTGGACACACAAAATGTGGTTTATTTAATAAATTACACTTTTTTGAAAGGCAACCTCACTTTTTCACTGTTTAACTATAACATGTACTCGTACCAGCTTGTCAAAGCAATGCCCTCCACAATATGTTTAGTTTCTTATGTGGCCCCATGGAAAAAATAATTGCCCACCCCTGGACTAGGCTGACTTTTTATATTTTAATTGTATTTTTTCAGTTTTAAGTGTTTAACTAAATTCCGCTTATGAAAGGTATTTCATTTCACTTTGAAACTGCCTGTGGATTTATTTTTTTTTATATTTTTTTTAAAAATCGGAAAACGATCATTACCCATCAATCCATGCAGCAGACTGAGCTATGCAAATGATCTCTTTATGTCTCTGAGCAATGCAAGACCTTTAGAAATGCTAAGGATTAGCTTTACACAGCCAAACACATCCAACTAGTGGACACGCGTTGACCAGGAGAAGGCCTTCGATCGGGTCTCACATGGGTTTATGAGCAAGGTCCTACGTAAGTATGGTTTAGGAAAGCTGTTTTGTTCTTATGTTGACCTTATGTATTTTGATATTTGCAGCTCCGTGCTGGTGAACGGCTGGAAGACTGACCCCTTCCCGGTTCTCTCTGGGGTCAGACAAGGCTGCCCTCTTTCACCTCTCCTTTTTGTTTGTTGTATAGAGCTCTTCGCCGAATGCATCAGACAGAATCCGGAGATCAGAGGGATCACTGCACCAGGACCCGGCAGACAAGAAGTCAAGTGCTTGTTGTACATGGATGACGTGACGGTGTTCTGCGCAGATCAGCGTTCAATATCGGCACTCGTCCAGACCTGCGAGGACTTCGGTCGAGCCTCAGGGGCTAAAGTCAACTGCGGGAAGTCGGAAGCCATGCTCTTCGGAAAGTGGCAGCTATCTTCTCCCGTGCCTTTCAACGTCAAGCCGGACTACATCAAGATCCTTGGTGTATGGTTTGGAAAAGAAGGCGCAGCCCTGAAATCCTGGGACGAACGGATTGCAAAGATGAACCAAAAGTTCGGACTTTGAAGTCTCCGGAAACTCTCAATCAAAGGAAAGGCGTTGGTGCTGCGCAGTGAAATCCTCCCTGTGCTCCAGTACCTCGCCCAGGCATGGCAACCCAGGTCTTTTATTTCATCTGGGGCTCTAAGATGGATCGTGTCAAAAGGACCAAGCTGTGCAAGGAACCTCGCAAGGGCGGGAAAGGAGTCCCAGATATACCAACCATGCTCATGGTCGCTTTCGCCAGCACCTGCATCCAAAGAACCGCAAGAAACAGTGAACCGGCTTCCGCAGGTCATGCTATGTCCCGCTTTTTCCTCCTCCGGGTGTGGAGGAAATTTGGCTGGGCCAAATGGGACAGCTCCGTGCCATACGCCTGGAACCTCCCGTGGTTCTACAAGGACGTTGAGGATTTCATCCTGGAACAACAACTGGCAGGAGTTAAAGCTGATTTGTGGAAGCCCAAGACAGTCTACAGGCTCATCCGAGCCAAGGACGAGACCGAACCGATCCTGGGGCTCCCGCTGGACACGTGTAGGTTCGTGTGGAAGAACGTGTCCTCCAGGAGACTGTCCAACCAACATAAGGACCTGGCGTGGCAAGCGATCCAGGGAGGTCTGCCCATCAGGACCTTCATGAACGACCGGGGGTTGAGCAGATACAGACACTGCCCTCTGTGTGTTGTCTGCGAGGAAACCTCCCGTCACCTCTTTTGGGATTGCTCCTATGCCCAGGCCTTGTTGGACGCCCTAGGGTCAGAACTGAAAGACTGTGGAGTGCCAAGGAACGCAGTTACCCACTGCAGCGTTTTGTACGGACTATTCCACGGCAACTTTGCTGAGGAGGAAGTGGAGCACGCCTGGCGCCTTATGAACTGTTTTAAGGACGCTATCTGGTGCGCCCGCAACCGCTTCATCCTAAGGCGGGAGTGGATGAAAATCGAGGACTGTCGCAGGCTGATCCACAGCCTGCTCAGAGACTACTCCTTGATGGACTTCGGTGTGGAAGATGAGGAAGACGATTGAGTGGCTCTTCGATTGTTTTTCTCCCTTCCCCCTCCCTCCCCTCCACGTTCCATGTCTTAATAAAGCTTCGACCCTGTGTTCCCCCCTGGCCTCCCCTCCTCTCCCCCCAACCCCCCCCCCACAGACCGTTGCTTTATGTCATGTAAATTTTGAATCGGTGGACTCATGAATGATGTGCAGTCAGGGACCCTTGTCCAGGACGGCACATCAGGCATGGCCCACACTGTATATACAAATCGTCATGTTTTTTTTCATACCTTGTATTGTGTACGGTGGACCCATGAATGATGTGCTGCCAGGGACCTTTGTCCAGGGTGGCACATCAGGCATCGCCCACAAATGTTAAAAAATATTCTGATAGTTGCGGTATGAATGTGGTGGACTCATGAATGATGTGAGGTCGGGGACCCTTAGTCCAAGACTACACATTAGGCATGGCCCACCTTGTATATGAGTAGAGGCGGTGGCACGTAGGATGTGAGGTACAGGGCACTTAGCCAGGCACCACACATCAGACGTCCTGCCGCTAAACACGAATGTAATTTATTGTATGTATTGAGATGTATGTGTATTGTAGTGACTTGTGTGCTGCGACGCAATACATGGAAAGAATGTACTGTCTCATGTATTTATATGTGCAACTATATAAATAAAGGATATTTTTCAATCAAAAAAGATGATCCATGATAAGCATTGCGGTGCACATTGCTGCTCAAAAATAGTCAAAAATTACTTTAAAGTGGATCGGGGTGCACCCAGGGAAAGGACCAAAATCAAGGATAGTCAAAATCCTGGGTTTTGGTCCTTTCCCTGGGGGCACCCCGATCTGCCAGTTACAAGTCTGGTGGATCCGGCCCAGTACGTTGAGAGTCCAGGAAGATGAGCTAACAATCACCAAGCTAGGCTCTCTTAACATGGGGGGTTGCTTAAAATGTTTAATGAATAGAATGTTCTGTAAAAGACAACATAGAGCCGTGGGGTTAGCTCCTTTTTTGAATTTTAAATAATGGCAACTACTAGGATAAAATCTGTATTACTCTTTCAAATCAAGATTAGGGGATCTCTCCAACAGACAGGCTTTTGAAATCTCCTAAGCCTTCCTAAATTTTGCTTGGTTTAGAATTTTACAAGTTAGGTAAGGTCAATTTATCAAAAATGTATAAATAACAGTTTGCCATAAATTAAAATTAAATGCCGGATGCAAGGGAATGTGTGCTTATGTAAGCAACTTCAAGGTACAATATATTTGGTGGTGGATGATGTTTGTGGTATGAACATTTTATTTTTACTTTTGGCTTAAAAAAGCCAAAATATAAATTGTCAAAAAAAATTAGTGTAACTGACTTATAGCAATGCACTGGCTAAAATAAAATATTGTATCATTTCATTTTGTTCTAACATACTTTGAAATATTCAGAAAAGAATTCCCAATTGAGGATAATGTTCTGTCTAATTTGCAACATCTGATTTTCACAAAAAAAAAAAAATTAGACTTATTATGTTTACATTTTTCAGCTACAGTGTCATGTGTAAATTCAGAAGGCTTGTCAACAAATTATAACACTGGTTCATTGAACTTACAACTTACAGAATAGTGCTAATTACAAAACTTAATTGTGCATGAGTTTCTAGGTTCTGTTTATCTAGCATATGGGGGCTGAGTAACAAAGTCCACTGCCTTGCGCTGTATTAAAGCTCGCAGGATGAATCACAAATCCTCTGTGCAGTCAAGCGCAGTACGGCGCAGATAGCTACGGTGGCGATAGCACAGCAGATAGCTAAGCTGTGTATATTAGTGTGCAGCCAGGCCACCACAACCCAATAATAGTGCAAAAATACTTATTTAATACATTTTTACATCAAGATGTACTCTTTGCTTTTCACCCTATTTTAGACATTTATCTAATATTTAAATGTATGAAAAATACAGTATGGGACATGTAGTATGCTGCATATATAAAATATTACAGTATTATTACATTTGTTTAAATTGTACTACTGAAAAAAAAGAGGTCAAGAATAGTTGTATCAAACAAAAATAACACCTTCTTTTGTAAGCACCAATTTATGGGCCCTACAGATGGCCACACTAGCTAGCTTAGCTTGCTAAGCAATAAACTTGTCAAATTAGTAAGTTTTCTCTCCTACCTCTTACTAAAAATTGGTGAGTTAGCTCAGTTATTCTTAATTCTCACTGGGGATTTTTCTCCAACCTGATTCTCCATAGACCAGTTCCGCAGAATAAAAATTGTCTTTTGCCGAGTTCTCTTCTCAAGCACCCTCCTTGCCACAAACTTAAATGTATGTAACTTACAGCATGTGACAAGTAATATACTGCATATATAAAGCATTTGACAACATTTGTTTAAATTGCACTTCTGAAGAGGTAAAGCATAATTGCATCAAACAAGAATAAGCACCAGCTAGACCCACAGATGGCTCCTGATTAAAATAGGTTTTCTAAGCAATATCAGTGTCACATTAGTGAGTTTCCTCTACTAATGATTTGGCCTAGTAATTTTTAATTTGCACTGGGATTTTTTTCCCTATTCTGATTCTCAATATGAAACTCAGTTCCACCACTCATGATTATACATTCCACACCAATCGCTATGAGACTTTCTGCAGGATAGGCCAAATATTCATGACCCAGAGCTTTTTTTTAGCACCATTCCCAGAGCCCATGCCTATGGTTATTTCCTACAAACTCATTCACAGGACCCTCAACATGGCAGCAAAAGTATTCCTTTCTGGCTGCAAAGACTACAAAGGCTGTTATATAACACTGAGTGCAGGCCCTGCCTACCTCCTGAACATCTAGGAAGCACATGCATTGGTCATATGAGGGCCTCTCATATGGACACAACGAATTAGAAAACTCACATTCCTACTGGGGCTACCTTTAACAAGAATGAAAATCCCAATCCTACTGAGCTGACTAAATCACCATACATACCTTAACACTGCACTGGAAAAATATGAAAAAAATCTGAATATCCAGATAATAGACCTTCACTCTTGACATCCATGAAGCATTTTATATACTTGTTGGGAGTGCCTGTACTATGTACCCAAAAAATGGGGCTTCTGCTCAGTGTGCAATATGGTGGCTTCCTTTCTTACCAATTTTCAATTGCTTAGGGCACTAGAGAAGAAATTTTGATGTCCCAGGTCTTCTTCTTGCTGACCATCAAGCCCTTGTTAGATGTCTTGTGTAGGAACTTGGGTGTTTGTGATCTTTAGCTAGCAGATTACCATAATAAGTAATGCCTCTTTGCCAGTTATTTCCTCCTGAATCAATAACAACCACATATTTCCCTACCTGATGTGCAGAAAAAGCTTGAGGAATACTTCATTTGCCCCAGTTTTGGGCAGGTGAATGTGGGCTTAATTAAAGTCAAACATCTGATTGCTGGAAACAAGGTCATTTTCTGGGACCCCCTGTTTGAGAAATTAACCCCCTAAGATGGAATACTAAAGATACACACAGATCAAACATTGTGAGTCCCCCACTGTTAGGCAACACTTAAGTCACTGTAGTTTTTGAGTACTGTTGTGGTTATAAAGTACATTTTGGGGAACTGCTATAATTTCCAATTGATTTTTTGGTAACAGAGTTTTGCAAGACCTTTACCTAAAACAAAACCGCTCAGCTTTGACCTTGAAGTTGCTATTGAGGCTTTTGCTTTTATTTGGTAAACATTCCTTAAAATATCTTCCGATAGTAAGAAGTGCATTCACAGTCTATGTCAGAATAAGGCACAAGTTTAAATACCCCATGCTTCTAAGAAGTATGAATGTCACAGGAATGCATTAATGCTTGAAAGTGCTAATATGTTGTACTAAGTGCTAACAAGTGCTAATGCCTAAAATTGTGTCTCCAGAGCAGCAGAATTATTCACCAACTGTAAAAAGGAAGTTTTACCCAAGATTTACTTAACGAGAAAAAATTAAGTAACTGCAAATCAGGTTTTAGGTGACAATGAAACCTTTAAACTTGTGTTTTTTTTCCAGCTATCCTCAACCTGTCATCCCATGTAGTGTGTATGTCATTCTTGACACTTACCTTCTCCTTTGTTTTCCTGTGTGGCATCCCATGTAATGTGCATGTTATTCTTGACACTTACCTTCTTCTTTGTTTTCCTGTGTGGCATCCCATGTAGTGTGCATGTCATTCAAGACACTTACCTTCTCCCTTGTTTTCCTGTGTGGCATCCGATGTAGTGGGCATGTCATTCATGACACTTAGCTTCTCCCTTGTTTTCCTGTGTGGCATCCCATGTAGCGTTCATGTTATTCAAGACACTTACCTTCTCCCAGTTCTTCCATTCATTGGCCTCCTATGTTGTCTGCATCCACCCATTGTTACCCTTTTTTGTTAGACATCCTTAGGCAATCTTCTTTTACCACACATCATTACCCACCCCTGTACGTGCTGCTACCTCCCGATCGAATTGTGTTGCATTATAAAAGGGTACCAGGAAGCTTCAACATTTTACAGAACAATGTGTTGTTGTATCAACTGTTATAGCCAGCAATATATTAAAATCTTGTGGACCAACATGGGACCTGTAAAGACAAAAGAAAATCATGTTAACACCTGTTTGGACACATGTGTGGCTGAATGTGCCCCCAAATGCAACTTACTTACCCCAACACTGTTCTGTGCCCTTTTAGGGGGCTACTCTCCTCTGCAGCGCCATCCCTTCTTCGTGGTCTGTAATGAAAATCAAGTCTGTTTGTGTAGTGGTCTGCTTAATCTGGTTTAGACATCTGAGTCTGGCATCGGCCCCATCTCAGCATACTCCCACTCTGATCATTCTGTATGGAAAGAGAAGAACAACACAACAGCACTTAGCATATATCTCATTAGGCCATTCCTTCAACAATCCACACAACTGTATTGTTTTTGGACTATTGACCTACCTGATTGCAGCAGGACTGTGTGTGACTCCAAGCCCAGCCCCCCCTCCTCTTCAGCATGTTTTGTGGCTGGTGGTGGGAAGGCTGTAGAGGAGGATGTGGATGTGGGCATGGTTCAGGGCCGTCGCCTTACACCCACACCCCATCTTTGCACCACTGGTCAGACCCCTTAGCTACGTGTGGGCATGTTTAAAAGTCACTTTACAAGTTCTGGCTGAGAGCTTACCTTCTCTCTAGTACATCCACTTTCTTGGGTAGTTCTGGCTGTAGAACCGCCACATCCGGAGCCACTTTCGTAATTTGAAGTCCGACCAGTGCTGCATAATTTGTGTGTGGGTGTAAGGCGATGTACCCTCGATGCTCAGATGGGCAGCCACCTTCTCTGCCGATGTCCTCTTTTCGTAGGTTTTGGGCTTTAAGTCATATTGTTGGTCGATGAAAGTTAGTTTCTGTCCTTCCCAGTTTGGTTTGCCTTTAGGTCCACATGAACTCAGCTGCCCCATAAAACTGATTTCTGACAGTGCCAACAAATGCATGTCTATGCCAGTGTGTGCATAGGCCAGCTCTGTCATAGGCCAGATAGTGCTCGTTGATACTGCATAGCCACATGGTGGACCCATCTTTCCAATCCAACAGTACAGGTGGATTGCAGTCGAAGACGCACTTATGCCAAATGGCGCACCTACCTCTCCCCTCCGCTAGGTCAGATGGTGCTCGCTGACACAGAAAGATGGCGGACCCAGCTCTGCCATCCAACAGTACTGGCGGAGTTCAGTGCACCTATGCTGGCCTGTAAAATACACACAAATGAGGTCCAATTATCCAGCCACTTATGTATAAAAGAGCACACCTGACCCAGGGCCTTTAAAACCAGTGCCTCCTTTGGATCTCCATATGCCCAAATACTGGCGTCACCGCATCTCCCACAGCCCAGAACATAGGCATGGCAAAGGTAGCCACAGCATGCGGCCAGGGTACCGTAGTCCAAGCCCAAGGCCCCTCCCACAGGCACTCCCCTGCTGCCTCCCACACTACCCACTGAGTGGGTCACCTGCAGCAGTGTGAGGCAGCAGCAGCAGCAGCAGCAGCAGTGGGAGACACACACTCAGAGGTCCCTGGGCTCCCAGCACAGCCCACCACATTACACCTGCCGATGGGGATACGGGAGCCCTGTGAGGAACCCAGTATGGGCCCCAGCGTGGGTCCACAATAGAGCCCCCTGCAGAGCCAATGGCAGACCCAAAGGTGCAGCAGTGATGCCACAGCTGGGCCTACTGGTGCCCTGGCCTGTAGCCTGCAATCCAACCCTTTTGGGCCTGGAAGTGCCCAAAGTGTCTCCCCCTACACTCAACACACCACCCAGCAGACCCCAGCATTGGCTAACCAGACTGGTTGCAAACTCACCAGGGGCAAGCTGAGTGGTCGGTTTAATGATGCCCAGCTGGAGGTCCTGCTGGATGGGGTTTCTGAAAATTATGACCGCCTGGCTGGGTCACGGTCCCGCTCTACCTCCAAACAATTGTGGGAGCAGATGTGGGCAGATATTGACCACAATGTGATGGATGTGGGGCCTGAGCTTGAGGATGCTGAACAGGCCAAAAAGAAATATGACAATCTCAAAACGATTGTCCGGGTGAAAATCAGCACCAGACGTGCTGAGGGGTAAGTGCTGAGTGAGCAGAGGGATGTTTGGGGCTCATAAATTCCAACACTCTCCAAACCATTCTTTGTTTTTGTAGGTTGCACACTGGGGGAGGGCTTCAAAAACCCTTCAATCTACACATGTTGAGGAGCAGATGGCAGGGATGCTGCATCCAAACACCAACCAGAGGGTGTTGGGGACCTGCGGCACTGATCACCGGCATGTGCCTACCAGTGGTAAAAGTTGGCTGCAAAATGCAGAATGGCACGGGGGGGGGGGGGGGGGAGGAACCCAAACAACAACATGACTATCCACAGGCATGCCCAAAGTGAGAGGGCTGGCCTGGGACACACATATGGTGAGCCAAGTAACACACAAATGTTGTGAGCAACTATTTAGATGTAAAGCAGACTATGGAATTCTCAGCAAAGCGGTTTGGGCTCCACATAGATGTGGGGCCCAGGATGTAACCACCCTGGTGGAGTATTTCAAGAAGTCCATACAATTAACACTTGACCTTGCCACTGCTTTTCCCTTGGCTTTGCAGAAAGCAACCAGCCAGCAGCTACCACTCTTCAAGAGGCAGCCCTGCCGTGGCAGCCTGGACTCATCGTCAAGGCCATAGCCACACAGAAACCGCCCACCCAGTAAGGGGAGCACAGACATTGATGGAGTAATTGTGTGTCTGTAATGAACCAAGAGCAAGGGGCAGGGTGGAGGAGTTGGCTGATCCCACATTACTTTAAGCATTTTGGGACTGAATGATTCTCTTTCTCAAACACAGACTGCACCTCTAACAAATGCAATACATGAGCTTGAGGAAGACAGCCAGGAAAGTCTGAATCACATCCCCACATATTCTGCTGATGCCTGCTACATCTTCTGCCACACCTGCCACTGTGGCAAACCCCACCTTCCCTAACCTTGACCCACAGCAGCAGTCTGGCAGCAGCAGGCCCACCACCTCCACCGAACAGACGGGAGGAAGCCAGCTGCACACTGCACCCAGGTGCCACTTGCCTTTGGCAAACCAATAAAAATCCCAGAATGCCAGAGTGTCAACCAGGCCACTTCACCCTAATCCCAGCTGCAGGAAATTTGGGTAGAACTTTTTTGTTTTTGCCGAGGGAAGGGCAAACCTTTATTTTGTAGCAATTTGGGCACTGTGTTGCACTTGAGACACCCATGGAGTGGTGCATTGTAGATATATAGCCTAAATGAAAGAGATCAAACATCATCTTGTTTGGCTGTTTTAATTTCACATATCAAAACACAAAAGTCGGATAAACAAAAACAAGCAACAAAACAGAAATGCTGCTGAATAGATTTGGCAGTGTGGCTTAGAGTACCAGAATACAGTAGGCCATGTATTTTGAGAGCTGCAGCAGGAGTTAGCTTCTCAACAAAATTGTGGAGGGCAATACAGCACACGATGACTTTAACATCCTTGTCAGGCTTGTATTAGAGGGAACCCCCTGTGTGCTCCAGAGAATGAAACCATGACTCCAACAGGCCAAAGGGGAACTTCACAACTGCCCAATTGCAGCAGTGGTCCCGATTATAGGCCTTCTGGCCCTCTGTCTGGGACCTTCAAATAGGTGTCAGGAGTTACGGAAGCAGGGGATAACCCAAATTATCTAAATGGACATCAAAAACCAACATTAGCACAAATTAATGACCTAAACACACAAACAGCATAAACCAAGTCCTAAGTGCAAATCACTGAGCAATAAAGCAAAACAGAAGGCAGTATGCATGGACAAGGGGTTTGATTAGCTACAGGGAGGATGGTCATTTTTAATAGCCAAAGGAGCACAGTAGTAGTGATGTAGGGATACAACTAGGCATCCACAACAAAGTAGCAACAAAACAAAAAGGGCAAATCACTTTAAAATGGGTAAAACAGTGGAGATGCAATGCTAACAATAGACACGCAGAGCAAAGAGAAGAATAGATACACTTACCCAGAAGCCAAGAGTCACTTCGCTCGCTACTCTCAAAATGGGTATATAAACGTAAACTCCGCAAGATAAATACATCATGAGATGAGACTTGGAAGCTGGCCAAAATGCTGAAAAAAATGAAGTTTTTCAACCCCTTAAAGCTGGGGTTATATTAGGGCACAATACAGTATATCTCAAATATTGCCCTAGCTATTAGCATAATACACGTAGTTCAAGTGCCAACAGCTTTATGTCAAAAATAAACATTGACAAGTGAACGTATGTTTTTTTTATGTTGTTGGCATTGAGCTGTTGGCTCCATTAAAAGTAGCAAATTACTTTGTTTTAGAGAACTTTATGGGCCCGAATTATCAAGCCCTATGCCAGACCACGCCACATCACTACAAATTAGTGCAAAATATAATTTAGAATTTTCTCAGCAAGTTACTGCACTGCTAATCAATTAGCAAATATCTTTTTTTAAGTGCAGCAACATGCACCAGCATACACAAACATGCTAAATTATATTTTGAACCACTCTAATTTGCAATGTGGTGTAGTCTGGTAGTCGTGCTTGATAAATCAGGCCCTACATTTCAGAAATCAGCCTAATGTCCTTATCCCAATTTTAAGGGGGTGAACAGTGCATATTTCAAACAATCTGATATGCAGAATGGATGCCTCTTAACATTTACCTTGAGATGATGATGTAAAACATGTGTGTAAGGGTAATTTTACTTGAAAATTTCAGCTCTGCAGACAAAGTGCACACCTTGCACTTTTTTCTACCAAAACAATCCTTTACATTTGAAATACCCCCCACAAACCATATATTTCCAGAAAGTACATACATTCACATACATACATACAAGCTTTATAAGTGTACCCAGCTTGTTGTAGTGGACTGATCTTCTGGAACTAATCCCTCGAAGAATTCTCAGGTTGCACAGGGTTTCCCTAAAAAAATGTATTAAAAAGCAGAATAAAAAAAACACCTTTTCCTAAAATATTAACATGCAAACAAGAAAACAAGCTGAAAGCACAAGGTCCCCCGAAAAGAACAATACCCAACATGCATAGCTACTTTTAACTCTTTTGATTGCAAGCCTACTTGAGATTTTTCACCCTCTGTTGACAGGTCATTTTTCACCATTATGCGCAATGTTTAACCATGATTTTTCAGGAATTTCCAGGAAAATTATATATATATATATATATATATATATATATATATATATATATATATATAGTTTAACATGAAATGTCTTGTTTGTAATTTTCTTAAATATTTTTAAGTACAAAAAATTATTATCTTTTTTAAATTGTCTCATTTATTTTAAATGAAACATTTATTTTTTTTTAAAGAAAACCATATTGCAGGTGAATGCCCCATTTCTCCTGATTACAACGGTTCCACATATGTATCAGTAGTCTCCCATACCTGTCCAGGAAATCCCCCAAACTGAAAAGATCACTTTATACAATTTACAAATAAAATACAACTACTATCCATACTATAAAGGATTAATTTAAAAAAAATGGTGTGGGGCCCCCCTTCCCAGCATAACCAGCCCGGGGACCAGCTATGGGAGCTTGTAGAACAGGGTGCAGGGGCCAGCTTTGGTGGCCCCTGGCCCTGCAGGCTACAAGCCCTGAAGCCTAATATCCCCTTCTCTTCTCCCCCCCCCGGCCTTTGAGGAGGCAGGTAATGGGGGGGCTTGGGGTTAATGGCAAATGACTGGCAGGTGACTTGCCAGACCCAGAGCCTTGTGAACTGGTATAGGGGTCTCATAGATCCCTTACCAGTTCACAAAGGGTTAAATGTAAAAAAAACACACAGACACATTTATTTTTTTTAATACTTACCTCCCATCCATCCCGGAGCACTGTGTCCCCCACTGATCACTTTGGCTTCTGCTCTCCTGCTGCTGCTGGAAGCCTTTTGTACCTGCTGGGTGACAGGTAACATGAGGTTAATTAAAAAAAAAATTACACAGGGTCCCCCCTACTGGGGTTAGGGACCCCATTTTTTGGGGAATTTTAAGGGTTAAAAACCCTCCCTGCTTCTTAGGGGGCCACACCCTCAGGTTTGTATCTTTTACTCTTTATGTAGCTACAGAACATTTTGGAGTTTTACTCTCTTTGGCAATCAGTCTTTCCATCTCCAGTTTTGCCTTCCTTATCTGTTCTTTACATTTATTTTCTCATTATAGTTTTGTAACGCTTTCACAGCCCCTTCCTGCCTTATACATTTAAATGTTTTTTTTGTTGCTTATTGCCCCTCTAACCTTTTTGTTTAGCCACATACATTTACTAATGCTTCTGATTTTTTCATTCATGTAAGGTTTATATGTATATTGAAAGCATCTCATTTACTGTCAATGCTTTTGTTTTTAAGGACATTTTTCCAGTCAATGCAGTTTAGGGCATCTCTAAGCTGGTCAAAATGATTTGCCTTTCTGAAGTTCTGCACTTTTGTGGCTCCATGATAAGGCACCTTAGTGACTACTAAGTGGAAATGAATAATTTCCAAGGTGTCCCCCGACCTGCAACTTTGTTACATTAGGCTCGATTCAGAGAGACAAAAAAATACTTTAGTTTTAGTGCCGGTCTGTTTTTTTTTGGAAATGTTTCCACTCTCTCGTATGAGTGTGCGAGCGATTCTAGGCATGCATTGCAATGCTTCTGTAAAGTTTCCGTCCGTTCGTACGGCAGATTACGAATACGAGGATGTCATTTTCCAGCGTGACTTTTCCGGTTCATTTTCACATGTTACAACGTAGGCTTTCATTTTTGCCCTTTTACCATCGTATCCTCCCATGAATCCTTTACGTTTCCCGTTAGTTTCTGTTTCCCTTTTTCAATAAATAATGGTCCAGACGGAAATCCTTACGATCTTGCGCCTGTGTACTACAAACTTAACTCATTAAAGTGCTCGCCTACATATTTGTCACCCTCACTTCTACTACAATGTTTAGCTAAATCACTTAGCACTATCCTCCATCTTCCCTTTTGGACCCTTAAAGCTCACCCAAACCACTTCGCGGTTAGGTTCTTCTTCCATTTTAGGTCCCTAAAACTTACCCAAATCACTTCTCGGTCATGTGAATATTCATCTTTAAATATTTCTGGGCCCATTAGTTTTGTGTTAATGTATTTTGTAAATGAAATGACACTGAAATATTTTTTTTCTTATTCCATCATAAAATATAAAATCTTAAAATTTTTTGAAAATTTCAAATTTTTACAACTATAAAAAACAAAATACATAGCAATGGCAGGCCACAGAACATTATTCTTCATCTGTGGTCCCCAACGAGTCGTGCAGATCCTGCATCTCGCCCAGACACTCAGTTGTGCCACTCTAGCACGTGTGGTCCCTGTTAAAAAACGTAAATTAAATTATAGGTATAACCTTGTTGGGGTCATACTGCAGTGCCCCCCCTTGTATGGTCCAAACACCTAAATCTGGACTTCAAATGCCAGAGGGCCCTCGCCACCACGGCCCTGGTTTTGAATAGTGCCTGATTAGAGAACCCCTGGCCCGCATTCTGCAGGCAAAGAACGGGCATCAGGAGCAAGGACAGGAGTGGATATCCAGAATCCCCTGAAAGAATTTAAAAATGCTAACATAAAATACACATTCTAAGCTACAATATTGTTTAACATGTCATCAAGGGCTAAAAACAGCCATAGGTTAAGACATGAGTCATCAACTATATTCATTGCCATACAGTAAAAATGGATTGATGGAATGTGAGCAAACTTACCCAGGAGCCATCCACCAGATAATTCTCATGACTCAAACTGACGAAATAAGCCGGAGCTCTGCAATATATAAGCATCATGGGACTACCCTGGATGCCCTGCAAGAACACTGAGGAATCGCATAGCTGGACCAAACACTGCTTGTATGTTGTGCAAGTGGCACATCTTGCGGTTCCTGCAACCAAATATAAAATAATTACACAAAGCAAAGGTAACCGACTAAAACAAGAACTCCTACAACAAAGTAAGATTCAAGTTCAACAATCCAAATATAATTCACAAAGGACATAAGTCAATATAGCAATTATATGGATGTGTGGGAAAATAAAGGTTTACATGCTAAGGACTAATTAAGGTCAGCATTAAAATGCTTCTATAAGGCATACATGAAATGTATTGATTTAGGTATGCACAGCTATACAATTTATGGCTTCGGCCATGCTGATACATGCAATGCCTTGGTGCTAAAGGCGCGCAGACTCCTCCACATAGCCGCAAAACATGTTCAACAATAGCAATCTGAGCCCTCAAAGGTCCCGTAAGTGGATCGGAAATAAAACGGATTTATAGGGTGGTGGTCCGTCGGAAATCAGCTCTCTGAATCAGACGCAAGCCCATCCCAACAACGTAAGTTTTCCGAACCAACGAAAAATGATTTTGTTTGGAAAATTATCTGAACTAACGGAAATGATCCGATTTGTTTTCGTTCATCGAAAGCGCATATACGCATTTTCCCGAACGTTCATACGAATGAAAAATGAATGAAAAAAAGCAAAAAAATGACAAACACCCACTAAAACTTTTACAGACAGCTACGGTCCAGAAGAACGTGTCTCTGAATCCAGCCTTTTGTCTGGTACATTGGTTAGTATTAAAGGAAAACTCTTTTTTTTAGCATGTTTTTGGTGTTCTGCCTTATTGTTTTCCTGCTTTGGTATGTAAAATAAATATTTTTGTTAGAACTGTGCTCCAAAGCCTGTGATTTACTTATCAGCAAGCTATTTCCATGATTCTCATATTCCTGGGACTCTTCCTGGGTTTTGCTATATTGGAAGTGGTTTTCATGGCCTTGAGTAAAAAACATGGACTACAAGTCCCACAATTCTTCCAATGTAACAGCAGTTTTGGCTAAGTCTAAGCAGCCTTAAGACCTATCCAGCAGAAGTTTGGCAAGCTAGAGTTAGGAAGTCTATGATATGTACCTGAAATTATCCCTTTGGTGTATATAGCTAAGGTAAACACATTATCTCTATGCAAAAATGTTTTATTTTATAACACAGTTGCAGACAAATCAAAAATATAAAAATGACAGATAAACTTAGCACATTGAAGACATTATTTTGCTACACAATAATGAAACCCTTTAAGTCCAATATGGTCCTTCCCCTTGTTGGAATTTGTACTTCTTGGGAAAGGTAGCCATCTTTTGTTTTAGACAAAATGCTTTTATCTTTATGAGAACCACAGGTCCCAGTCCTAAACTATATCTGGGTAGTTAAAATCCCCCATATAAATGATCTCATTTATATTAACAGCTATATCAGCATCAAGTTTTCTGTGGATTTGGATATATCTGGTTGCTTGTAGCAAACCCCCATCAGTATTTTATTTTTTTATTATTTATATTTCTACCCATACAGACTCCACATATTCATTTCCCTTACATGCATCCTCCCTCAGAGTGGACTGTAAGCAGGATTTTACAAATAGGCACCCCTTTACGGTTTTACAGTCCCTCCTACACACAGTAAACCTATATGTTACTTCCCAGTCATAGCTTTCATCCAGCCATGTCTCTGTTACTCCCACTATGTCATATTGTTCTTCTGTTATTGTATATGACCCTGTATATTGCCCTTATTCTTACTAGATTTGCTCCCCCCTCTCCCTCTCCACACCAGTCTCATGTCTATACCCACTGTCTCTTTCTTTCCTAACTTCCTCTCTATAACTGCTTATACCCCCCCCCCCCCGTGCTTGATTTAAATACTCCTAGCCATCCTCTTCCCCGGAAGAGATGCACACTCCTCATTGAGGTGCAGCCTATCCCTGACAAAGAACCAGATGCCCACTGAGAAGTTGTCTCAGTTGTCTAAGAACCCAAACCCCTCCTTTTTACTCCAATCTTTGAGTCACCCATTTACACCCCTAATCTCCTGATGCCTCTCTGGCCCTTGGTACTGGCAGTATTTCTAAGAATACTACAGTTGAGGTACTTGCCTGAAGCTCCACCTACTTCTTCCTTTGCCATTGGTGACAATAAGCACTATGACTGCTGCTTTTTTGCCAGCCCCTCCCAATAATCCGCCCAATCTGCTACATGACAAACTCTTGCCCCATAAAGGCAACATACTGTTCGGTAATCTCTGTCTTTGTGACAGATTGCCCTGTCTGTTTCCCTAATAATAGAGTCATCCACTACCAGCACCTGTCTTGCCTGCCCTGTTCTCCCATTTCCCTTGCCCTCCATACTGGAGCAGAATGTGGTGTTGTCTTGCTGGAGCTGTGTCACCCCTGAGCTAACATCCTCCTCATTTGCTATCCGGGCAGACATATTAGTGGGTGTATGCTCTGTGCTAGCCTCCCTGTAACTTTTATCCCTACCCTGCCTTCTAACTGTCATACAGCTAGCTGCCTCATTATCCTGTTTTTCCTGTCCCCCATACTACCACATTCTCCATCCCCTAACCCGCAGAGTGCCTGCTCAGGGAGCACCAGACTCCTTTCCAGCATATCAATGGTTCTCAGTCTTGTCGACTGCACCTTTAGATCAACAATGTTGGCTTCCAAATGTGCAATGTGCACACATCTAGAACAGTGTTATACACCCTCGACCAATTGTTCAAGCAGTGCGTACTTAGCACAAAGTGTACACTGTTGTTAGGCATGAAGTGCATTATGCCAATTAGTTGACTTTATTACATTTTATTAACTGAAGAATTTACAACACTCAATAAACACTCTGTGAGTTAAAAGGTAAATACTTACAGTTGCAACACTTCTGCTTGTAACTTCTGATTTTAACTCCTGCTTTAACTAAAACTTACCCAGCAGCACTTACAGAGCAGGTGTTGCAGACCTAGGCTCCTAAAGTTTTGGCTTTCCTTTTAAAAAACCTGCTTATTCCTGCTAAGCAGGGATCCAGGAGAGAAAGAAAAAAAAACACTTTCAGTGCCAAGCACGTAGTTTCTATGTGCTCGCTTCCACTTCTTTTAAGTGCCAAGCCTGTAGAAACAACGTGCCTGACTTTCCCCCCTGCTACATTAAAGGCCAAGTAAAAAAACACTCATATATCAGATTATAGGTTGGTCTGCAAGCTAACAGGGTTGAGTGCTGCGGCTCCTTTAAGTCTTTAGTAACCTAATTGCCCTGCCGACTTGCACCTCCCAGGTTAGTTATAAAATGTTCTGAGAAGCTGCAACTCCCCCTTTGTTCACTAAAAAAACACTCACCTTGTTTGATCCGGCCGGGTCTCCTCTTCACCCTGGGGGGCATCCGATCCCCCACCCAGGCTCCTCCAGCTGCAGGGGAGTGCCCGGAATAGGGCACCCCCGCTTCTGCCGCCACAGCAATTCCTGTTACAATAAAAAATACATTTAATCGCACTGTTTTTTGTGAGAGTATGCATGTTCGTATGCTATTTTTAATTTTTTTTCCTTTGCAAATAGTTTTTTGCAAATCAAGTGTGAACATGCGTATGCATTTCAGCAAATATATTTGTTGATTTGTTGATTTGTTGATTTGCTGAAAAAAGGTGCCAAGGTATGCAGAAATTGCTCTCTACCATTTACCTGGTGATTGTGGCCATTTCTTGAGCGAAAATACTTTTCCATGCATATGTTGTGCTACCACTATCAAATTACCTCATAGGTAAGTAGCTACGGAGCAAAACCTTAGGCAAGGCACACATTGTAAGCAAGGACAGTACTAACCCAAAAACATGCTTACATGCAAACGCACATCTGCAACCACCGTGTGTGTGTGTGGTTTTATTTATTTTTATATTTTATTTATATTGTACATAGGAGTGTTGATTCTGCACCAGAGTGCAACTTTTTAGAAGATAAGACTGACATTCATATGAAAGTGAATGACAGTTTTCTCTCCTAAAAAACAGTGTCCTTTTTCCCCCTGGTGCAGATTCAACCTTATTGTCAGGAAAATGTGGGGGGAGGGGGGATAGGTTTGCCGTGCATATTCCAGAAGGAATGATGGATAATCTGAGGGGGACTTCTAGGTGAGTATTGCTAAATGTAACACACAATAGCATTTTATAACACCAACACCACTATAAAAGTCAAAACATAGAACAATTTAATGGGGACCTTCACCCTGAATAAGAGTCTTATATGTTTCCCACACCCTGTACATACAGATTGCACACATTAAAAATCATTCTACCTGCATCTACTGCATGTTATGAGCCTTTAAACATCCAAGATGGTGGCTCATGGGGCTTCAGGCAGCCTGCAAACAGGAAGTGCCTTCTGACTGTGTCACTCTGCATTCTGGGATTCATGTACTTTCCCTGACCCCAGCTCTGCTGTCTGTGCAAAGCACAGCTATAACCCCGCCCCCTGCCCTTTATTCTGCTCTCCTCTCCTCAGTATGTGTGATACTTCTGAGGCAAGATGGCGGCGCCGTATCCTAGTCTAGATGCTGGGGAATAGTTTTTTAAGGGTTTGGGCTTTTCAATAAATCATGGTGAAGGTCTGGTTTAAAGATAGATACATTCGAGAAAAGAAAATAATTTATATGTTGTGAAACAAATAACAAAAAACACATACGGTAAACAGTTAATAAAAATTGATTCAATCATTTAAAAAAGAGGGTGAAAGGGAAAGCAAATTTGAATTGATATAAATACAGAAAACATCAAATAAAGACAAAATAATAATAATAATAATAATAATAATAATAATAATAATCTGACATTTACAATATACATAGATGCATATAGATTTGCTTAGAATAGAAAGCATGGATCTATTTACACAAATTTGTGCAAATAAGATATTCTTTCTCTTCTAAGCAGATCTATTAGCATATTTAAGCATACATAGGCATCTTTGCATTTATGGTATATATAGAGATCTGCCACTTTCATAAGAATATATATTTGAATGGTGTTGAATCTGCCCTATACTATCCATAGGCATCTCTGCTTGGACATGCTCGCACAGTTTGAAAGCCCTTACGCCATTGCCTTTTCTCATGCGAAGATATTCGCATGAAAACATGCATTTGCATAAATGCAAAGCTGGTTTTCGTATGCAAATGCACCTGCATTTGAATTTAAGCCACAAGCGAATTTATATTCGCATGAAAAGAATATATTTATATATTTGCACAGTGTTGAATGGGCCTTATAGGCTAAGCTCCAAAAGGAGTATGATTATGCCTGGCCCCAGTTCCGGAAGGGGGTTATTGTTATTGACCAAGCAGTGACCCAGACAGCTCACCAGGGGAGGGTCACTCTGGCCACACAGAGGTGGAGAATCCAGGGTCAGAAGTAGATGAGGTGGTGGATGACCCGGATAAGTCAGTCGGGGAGGAGGATGAGGGGATGTCGACTTTGCCTGAGGAGGTGGATTGGGAGTTGGATTACAAGTGGGGCGAGTATTAAATGGGGAGTCCAGAGGGGGACTCATAGGATTGGACTGGCATCTTGTGTTTAAAGGCCCGGACAAATGGCAAATCAGGGCTCAGAATAATGCACAAGCACAATGCACAGACAAAGCCGTAGAGCTATTTATGAAAGTGAGAACACTTCAACTTGGTAATACACATATTGAGATGTTGAATACTCGCATACGCAAGTTGGAAAGCCAGGGAAAACATGGCTCAAAATGAGTTTAAACACCACTCCAACATGTTGGAATGCGAATGAGAGAGGCTTTGAATCAGTCTTATTGTCCTTTAAAGTGTTATCCAAGCCTAAAATTGCATAGAGGCAATACTGGTGAGATCAGTCACATACCTGCAAACTCCTCCATACTCTGCTTTCCTGAATGTCAGATGTGAGACCTACCATGTTTCCCCATAAATAAGACAGGTTATATATAAATTTTTGCTCCAAAAATATGTGATTATTTTCAGGGGATGTCTTACAGCCAGCTGGCAAGATGGTGATGGCAGTACAGCACCTTGGGGAAAGTGCATGCACAGAGCCAGCTGGCAGCAGGGGAATCAGGGGCATTCAGCCGTGTGTCCAACATGGTGGCAAGCTGGGGGAGAGCCAGCAAGATAAGACATTTCACTCTCGACAGACAAGCTAACCTGTATTACTTAATGTGTCCTCACCCTTCTTTACAGCCACTCCCATCCCTCTGCTGAAGCCTGGCAGCGGGATTATGAATTGTAACTAGAATTATTTTCGGGGTAGGGCTTATATAATAATAATATTATATATAATGCTCATGCATTAGCAAACAAATGCTGAAAAATCTTACTACAGCTTATTTTTGGGGAAACAGAGTATGAACACAGGGAAAACAAGAATAAATAACATGAGAGAGTGTAAAAATATTAACCAAAATGCCAGGAGGCCCGATCAGCAGACACATTGGAAAGATGTTCACAGGTCTGCACTTACAGCTTGGCTGAAGGCAGAAAAGGCTGTTGGTGGGTTGCGTTGCTGACTGGGACCTGCTTCCACTTTGGAGGACATCTGTTGGCTGATGCCATGTTGTGAGTCTGGAGGCTCGTCTTCATCCGAGCCAGAATCCATATCCCCATATAGGGAGGAAACCAATTAAACACTTTTAGCACACACATGCTAACCTAAAGGTGCAGAAGCTGAAAATGCCCACTAGCACACAGCAGCATGCTTTAACGGCTTTTCAAAATCTAGTTGCAGCAAACAAGCTGGAAATGCTCACTAGCATGGGTCTTTGTGACATCAATTGCATTTCCTCTGGCTCTGACATCTGTGTAGTAAGCTAAGATTGAGGAGCCCACAGCAAGGCAGGATTGTATTTGACACCTTGTGTGGGTTGTCTAGCATCTCCCCTCTTGGTCTGTTTTTTTTGGTGAGCTACATTGACTTGCACTGTGTAATAGTGGGTGTGAGTGCTGTCTTTATTTAGCTGTGCTTGGTGCATGTGTGTGTTTGGTAGTGAGGTTGCGTTTGTTGGTTTGTGAAGTGGCAATGCAGAGCTGTGCAGACCAAGATTTTGCGGTGATGTTTGGGCTGTGATGCAGTTGGAATAAGAGGCAAAGGAAATCAGAATGGTGCAATTCAGGGCTGGCTGAGTGTTTATCACCAGGCTGTCTGTGGCAGATCTCGGCATGGCAGGGATCCCCAATGTGCTAGGGTGCATTGACAGGACCCATATCCCATTTCGCCCCTCTTGAGCACAGGAATTGCACTTCCGCAACTGTAAAAGCTTCCATTCTATGAACATGATGGTTGTTTGCAATCACAAGATGCAGCTGCGTGCAGTGAGATCGGGGTATGGTGCTCATGCCATGATGCCTATGTGTGCCAACAATCGGCCCTGGGCAGGAATTAAGAAATTCCAGTAGGTAAGTAAGTCCTAACAATACTTAACTGGCTTGACAATGGGGAGGGGAAACACAGACCAAAAGTAAAAAGAGCAGTGTTGTGTGTGCCTTTAATGTGTGTTTCAATTTAGGTGATAAGGGATATGACCAAAAGACAAGGCTGATGAACCCAGTGCGCAACCCGCAGAGGGTGGATGATGTGCAGTTTCACACAGCACACTGAAAGACCAGATGCATTGTGGAATGAACTATAGGAATGCTGAAAGAACGCTTCCTATGTCTGGCCTGCCCTGGTGGGGAGATGCTATACAACCCAGAGAAGGTGTCAAAGATCATCCGCGTGGAATAATGTTGCCGCCATTTGCCACATTGCAGCACTCCAGATTGGGCACTGAGTGGCACTATCTATAAATTGGTATGATTATATTTAATTCTAAAAGGGTAATTCCCCATTACAATTACATGAAATATAATTTGCACTAACTGCAGCAGTGTGAAAATGCATTTGTCTGAAACCTAATGAACCACCCAACAAGAACACTATTACCCTCAACCTGCCACATTGTGGAAATGTGAAGCTGTGCCAATATATACATAATTTATCAGTAAGCACATACAACAGCACATCAATAACATCATATTAAAATCAATCATGCGCAACTTGGACTTCAAAAAAATAGCAGCTATAAAATATATGTGAGGTAATATAATTTGCAAATCACTTTTAATTAAGTGGCAGGGTGAATCACGCTGCATGTGGAGTGAAGCCATGCTGAATCTTTGATGGTTCCCCCTGTTTAGCTACTGTAGTTTTACTTTATTTATTTCCATAGATTTTTGCTGTATTTTCTGGTCAGGTGGATCTTTTTATTTGTTATAGTTAATATACATTATCTTATAAGACAGGTATTTTCTCTCGATTGATCATAATTGTTGCCTATTTGGCAATTACAATGTTAAGTCACAAAACTTACACTGTTTTTTTAAATTTATTTTATTGAGAACATTTTGTATATAACATACACATATAAAATCCAGTTATAAATATCCATATACGCAATTAGAAGAGTGAAAATGTAATTTAGAACTTTCTTTTTACACTGGCACATGTTGCAGCATTGCAATAAACACATTTACTAAAACATTAGCACTGCAGCAAAATGCAGAAAAAATGTAAATTATATTTTGCACTACTCTAATTTGCACCAATAGCAGATTGTGCTTGATAAATCAGGCCCTAAGTATTCGGGGAGGCCGATTCATCAATAGCGCCAGGTAGCGACAGATGAGCGACTGAAGTATGGCGCTATGAGCGCCGCTAGCGTCAGCCGCGGGCGGTAGCGATTCGCTATAGCAGGCCTCCTCAGTCGCTACCTGGTGTTGTTGGGAACAACGCCTACATTGCTGAATATGATGTTGGACCTCAGCTTTGTAGGCGCTGTCAGTCAGTTTGACCACGCTATTCAACACATCGCCTGCGCTTTGCTTTGCTGTGGGCTGGGAATCAAGTACCTTCAGAATAAAACACATTGCAACATGTTTCTTTACTTTTTGTAGTTTTTATTTTGTGTTGAAAAGGAAATTAAATTAAAACAGATATTAGAATGTAAATGCAAAATAAAACATAATTAAACACATAGCCACATGTATTTGTTTTTTTTTTTTTTTTTTAAAGAAAAAGGAAATACAATTAAACCACCAATGAGAAAGAAAAGGAAAATAAAAACAGAACTGAGAAAGAAAAGGAAAATAAAAACAGAACTGAGAAAGAAAAGGAAAATAAAAACAGAAATGAGAAAGAAAAGGAAAATAAAAACAGAACTGAGAAAGAAAAGGAAAATAAAAACAGAAATGAGAAAGAAAAGGAAAATAAAAACAGAAATGAGAAAGAAAAGGAAAATAAAAACAGAAATGAGAAAGAAAAGGAAAATAAAAACAGAAATGAGAAAGCAAAGGAAAATAAAAACAGAAATGAGAAAGAAAAGGAAAATAAAAACAGAAATGAGAAAGAAAAGGAAAATTAAACCAGAAATGAGAAAGAAAAGGAAAATTAAAATAGGAATTAGAATGAAAACTTACAACAGAATTAAACACATAGCCACATGTATATATATATTGTTTTTTTTATTTTTACACTAAAAAATAAATAAAATTAAAACAGAAATGAAATTGAAAATGAAAAGTCCAACAGAAATTATAAAGCAAAGGAAAGTGCAGTAAAGTTTGTGAAACGGAAAGTATGGATCAGGGTGCATCTCGGGGTGCCTGAAAAAATAAGAAAAGTGCAGTTAGTATATATCTTTAAAGTTGTTTTGTCGTTGAAAATAAAAAAATGCATTACTTGATAACCAACATTGGCGTCTTACACCCCCCCCTTAGAGTGGCTTGGGTCATCTTACACCCCCCTTAGAGTGGTTTGGGTCATCTGACACACCCCTTAGAATGGTTTGGGTCATCTTACACCCCCCCTTAGAGTGGTTTGGGTCATCTTACACCCCCCTTACAATGGTTTGGGTCATCTTACACCCCCCTTAGAGTGGTTTGGGTCATCTTACACCCCCCTTAGAATGGTTTGGGTCATCTTACACCCCCCCTTAGAGTGGTTTGGGTCATCTTACACCCCCCTTACAATGGTTTGGGTCATCTTACACCCCCCTTAGAATGGTTTGGGTCATCTTACACCCCCCTTAGAGTGGTTTGGGTCATCTTACACCCCCCCTTAGAGTGGTTTGGGTCATCTTACACCCCCCTTAGAGTGGTTTGGGTCATCTTACACCCCCCTTAGAGTGGTTTGGGTCATCTTACACCCCCCTTAGAGTGGTTTGGGTCATCTTACACCCCCCTTAGAGTGGTTTGGGTCATCTTACACCCCCCCTTAGAGTGGTTTGGGTCATCTTACACCCCCCTTAGAGTGGTTTGGGTCATCTTACACCCCCCTTAGAGTGGTTTGGGTCATCTTACACCCCCCTTAGAGTGGTTTGGGTCATCTTACACCCCCCTTAGAGTGGTTTGGGTCATCTTACACCCCCCTTAGAGTGGTTTGGGTCATCTTACACCCCCCCTTAGAGTGGTTTGGGTCATCTTACACCCCCCTTAGTGTGTTTTTTTGCTCATTTTGATGGGAGGTCAAATACATTTACCCAGTAGTGCAGTACTTGCATTAGAGTGAAGGGTAGTTAGCTTACCGCAAAAAAAGAAGTGATCATCCTTTCCCTTAGCTCATCGCCAGTCTGGGTGTCCTCACTTCTTTCTGCGGGCAGGTTGGGGATTTCTGGCACCAGTGCTGTCTCCTCGGGGGCTTGAATTCGGTGACAAATGCAAATGTTGTGTAGCACACAGCAGGCAAGGATGATCTTGGAGACCTTCTGTGGGCTGTAGAGCATCTCTCCTCCTGGCCGTGCCAAACAGAGAAAGCATGCTTTCAGCAGGCCGATGGTTCTTTCCACAATGCTTCTGGTCTTGCGATGCGCTGCATTGTAGCGTTCATGGGCAGAGGTCCGTGGGCTCCTGACCGGAGTCATGACCCACGTTCTCTGCCCATATCCCTTATCCGCTGTAGAAAAAACACAAGGAGAGAGACAGCAATTAGTACTAGTACATGTTTTTTTTTTGTTTTTTTTTAAGAATTTGGCTTACTAGGCCACATATTATTTTCAAAATACATTGACATGGTTAATTTATTACCCAGTAGCCAGCCAGCTGGCATTTCGTTGTTATCAAACTTCCGGCACAGGACTGTCCGCTGCAAGACGTAAGAATCGTGGCATGAGCCGGGGAACCCCGATCTCACCGCCCGCAGCCTCATGTCTGGGTCACAGACAACCATGATATTCATAGAATGGAAATGCTTACGGTTTCTGTAATACAGCTCCTGTGCACGGGGAGGGCGGAAAGGGATATGTGTACCATCAACGCACCCTAGCACATTCGGGATCCCTCCCATCAGATAGAAATGTTTTATTTTGGCAACCTCTTCCTCATCCTCAGGAAACTTGATGTAAATTGGGATTAAATCACAAATGGCCAGAACTACCTGGATTAATATGCGGCTCATAGTAGCCTGGCTTATCCCGCTGAGGAGGGCGGAGGTTGCCTGGAAGGTCCGTCGTGCCAAAATATTAAGAGTGGCACACAGGCGTACTATGCCTGGAATGGATTGAGTGCGTTTGGTGGATGGCTCGATTTTTTGCTTAATCTGATCATATAGGGACTGTAGTGCAGCACGATTCAGACGGAAGCGGCTCCTGATCTGCTCGTCACTTAAGTCCCATACTGAAAGGCGGATTGCAAAGGAGCGGGGTGCCCTAAGCCTCACAACACCCCGCTCCCTTTCCTCCTGCTCTTTCAGCATACACATACATCCATCCACCCAGACACCATACATCACCCTCTTATCCATCACACACACTCAAGATATATACAAAATCAAAAAAAAACAAAACAAAAACCACAAACACACCACACACACACAAACAATCACACTCCACACACACCCGCTACAATGCAGCTCACCACAAAACCAGAACTATAGTGGTCCAAACCACCAGCCTGCTGAAAAACAGCTTTCTAAGTTAGGCACAACCAAGAGGGGAGTTGCTGCACAGCCCACAAAAGGCCCCAAAATCAAGCCTCACTTGCTGTATGCTACACAATATTTGCATATGCCACCAAAAACAAGCTCCTAAAGAAACAGCACTGATGTCAGAAATCACCCAACAAGCCACAGAGAGTGAGGACAGAACCCAGACAGAGGCTCAAATGAGCTAAGGGAAGCAAGCGAGCACCGCACCACACCACAGCCTTTGCCACAGTGTAAGAATACCAGAAGCTTGCAAATTCCTTCCATTTATACTTCTCTTTCAAAAAGGACAGGTCCGCTTTGCCGCCTTTTGCGTTGCTCTGCTATTTCCGGGCGCCAATTGGCCGACCCAGGTGTGCGTAAAACGGAGCGCGCACGCGCACGCTAGTAGCGCTACTAGCGTACGTGAGCCGAAACTTGCGTGAATTAACGGACATGGCCGAAAATTCAGTGGTGGGCCAATGAAAGGTAAGCTGCTGTTTATTTAAATAGCCGTTAGGCTAGCCACATGTCACAAGGGGTTCAGATACATCAGTCCATTGTTGTATTTGGGTGTGTGTTGTTTGGTTAATGAGGTCTGTAATGAGTTAATTGGCTAACACACATGCTTCAGTCAGTGCAGTGGAGGTGTGGCTAGAAGGAACTGGGCTGTATGTGTGAATCAATTAAGTGGCCTGGTTTGTGATTGGCTGTTAGAGCACATAAAACCTGCCCAACCCAAACAGATTGCGATGCCATTCTGTAGTCTGCATGCGTGCTTGTTGGGTGTGTATTTGTGTGTGTGTGCAGCTACAGGATGGAGCCAAATTCAGGACATCTGCCGGCCACAGCAGGCCCAAGTAGGAGTTTGGTGGGTGCTGTGCGCAGACCTCCCTTACGGAAAAGGGCGCAGCCTGAAGGTGGGGCAGCACCCCAGGCTAAGCGCCCAGGTGCCAAGAGGGAGCCTGAATTTAATTTGGCTGAGAATAATCATCTTGTGCGCCTTACCCTTGCTAAATGGGAGCTACTCTTTGGCTCTCAAAGCAAGTCCATAGGCAAACAAGAAAGAAGCAAACTGTGGGATGCCATTGGTGTGGAGCTTAGTAGCACTGCTCAACACCCACGTAGTGGCCCATCCTGCAGGAAACGCTTCTACACTTTGAGAGGGGCCCTTATGAAAAAGATGAATCACGATCTTGATGTGGACAGTGGGACCATCCAGGCTCCAAAGAGTACCTACAGGCCGTATGAGGAGATGCTGAAGGCCAAAATTCCACTGGCTCGGCTGCAGGGTGTGGATCCTGGGGATGACACCACAGGTTGGACTGAAGGTACATATTTTCTGCCTTTTTAGAAAAGCTACTGTTAATGTATGTGATTAGCATTTTCTCTTTCTGACCAACTAACAGTAGGACCTGTGAAGTAGTACATTAGAGCTCATACATTTTTTACTTTCCTGTCTGTTGCTTTCTGCATAGGTGCACATGCTGCTGTCCGGGATGTGCCTCAGGACACCCAAACTCCTGCCCTTCCAGCAACCTCAAGGCTACCCCAGTCTGCCATTGAAGGTATTTACCACTAATTTTGGTGCTGGTTGTTTGGGGAACAAATGGGTGTGGGAGCAGCTCCAACAATCGAGTGTTGCACTGTGGAGTATTAATAATATGGGCCTGCGGCCTAATTTCACGCCCACTGTAACACTCACAGCAACTAACTAACAAGGCCCTAACATGTGTAGATATGTTTGAAGCCAGAGATGTGTGGCCATATATCTGCATATAAATGTGGAAGCCACACTGGCCTTGATTAGTGAATATTAGTGAATGAGCTGCTCACACACACCTTAATGCATGTTGTATTTTTGCACGCACATTAACAATGGCTCAATGTTTGCTTGATTTTTGCCTAGCTCCCATGCCATTGGCCCCAGCATCTCCTCCGGATCCAAGCTACTCTTTGGATGTCGGTAAGTGCATGTGTCCACCTTGCTTTATCCACTTTAACCCAAGTGCATGTGTCTCATTCCTCTTTTTTCTTGGTAGGCCAAGTGACTGGTTCATCTTTGGACCCCACTTCCGATGTTGCAGGTCAACAGGACCCTGTTGGTGTGTATAGCAATACATAATGTATCCTTTATGCTGTTTCTGTTACACTGGTTCAATTTGGTTAGTCTAATAATCTACATGTTTGCTTTGTCAACTTGAAGATGCCTCTTGGGAGTGCTTCTTCCCTCCCCAGGGTCAGTCTAATAGTTATTGGAGTGATAGCAATGTATTTTGGAGGACATATTTTTTGACAAACATTCCCCGTAGTAGTTTGAGGAATATTTAGAGCCATTACTTGTGTTTTTTAGTTGACCCGAATATCGGAAGTGGCTGTCCAGAAAGAGCCCCTCAAGTTCAGGCTGCCAGAGATGAGGGTAAGTTGTTTTGCCTTGCTCTAGTCTGTATTTTGGCTCTACTTTTGTTGCACTTGCTTCTGGCAACTTGTGTGTCCACATGTATTTTAAAGGTCCAAGCTCGAGTGAGGGCCCCACTCCAGACATCTGGGAGATTGCGGGTATGTGTAATTTAAGCAATGTGTCTGATCTTCTTTGCCAAAATTATTGCCTCTTAGTCCTCTAACATACATGTTAACAATCTGAGTTTAACAGATACCTTTGGTCTAGTGTGTAATTTTGCACTTTGTTGAGGTATGGCCTCGATAGCCTAGCCAGGTTACATTTGAGTTTGGTCCACTGACCTACTAACCTGACTTTCCTGTTTGGCATATGCCAACTTGCCGGACATCTCGGATGTGGAATTGCCACTCTCTGGCAGCGATACCTCGAGCCTACCTGTGCCGGAGGACACGCAGGTAACATGGCTGATGTAGACGACCTATAACCACATTGGCATGTTCGTGGGTAGTGGATGAAGCAACATGTCTGGGACCTCTACCCAAGTCCCATGTGGCCAAGCTTCCGAGGCTCAGACAAGGGTAAGTTGTATAGTGACTGTTTTGGCTAATTATTTTGAGGGGCATACCTGCATTGGTTCGGTTTGACTAAAATGTTGTTTTCTATTTTGTTAGGCTCAAACCACAGCAAGAGGAGGTGTGGCACCAACCAGTGCTGATTTTTATGAGCTAGGGGTCCGGATGCTGGAGGACTACAGTCGCCAACAGCCGCGTGATGGAACTAATGAGCGCATTGCGGCGTTGGAACAGCAGGTGCTGATGTGTCAGCAACAACATGAGGCCCAGCAGCACCAGATCGACCTATTGATGCAGAACCTGCATCAAAACCAGCAACTTGGTCGGCTAGCCAATGCAATTGAAGATTCCATACACCAGCAGCAACAAGCGATCCAGCGGCAGGACCAAACGTTGTTGTTGATACAACAGCTCATACAACAGCAGTCTATATTTTTTACTGCACTGTTGTCCCCCAACACCGCCCCTAGCAATGACTCCCAACCTCCCCGGCCACCCAGCCAAGAATATTAATTTTGTTTGTTTTGGTTTGTGTAAATATATTTGCTTAACCCACCTCTAAATTGTGTTTTTCCTAAGACCTAGCTAATAACACAGTCAGGGATGAGTATCTTGATCTAGATATGTCAATGTATTTGTAAATTTAGGCCACACATTTGAGACCATAGCTTACTATGGTTAACACATGAAATGGCTCCAAAGGTATGGCTAAATTGACACACAAATGGGTTTTGAGACAGTTAAACTATGCTTTGCAAGGCACCACACTGTAATGATGTTCATCAAAATATTTAATTAAAAAACAGGGCCAACAGGGCCAACATTGCCCAACAAAGGGCGTCAACAGGCCAGCCTTCCCCCCACCCTAACGACGCCGCCGGCGCCTCTTCTTGGCCAGCAGCATCAGCTTCAGGAGCCTGATCTCCCGCCACAGTCTGCGATGCTGGTTTTCACAAGCTGTAGAGATGTAGAAACAACAATTTATTAATAAATTGAATGTGACCTCAACAGACACAGATGTAGCAATGTAATGTCAGTGTATCCAATTAGGTGACACTCACATTAACATTGTTGACCACTTTGCGCTTATTGGTTAACATGATATGAGTACTATTGACTGGCAGGAATGTGAACAACACATCCCAAGCATACATTTACTCTTAAAGTGTACCAACACCCACCGGTGATCGGCCCTGGAATCTATCAGATTCCCGGCCCGATCACCTCCCTCCCCGCGGGACATCCGAGATCGGGATGTCCCTCGGGGTGAAACCCCCCCAACACCCCAAAATCCCTACCTCAGTTTCGTTGTGGCACGGCCGCCGGGCCCTCCCTGGCGCCCCTCTAGACGTGTGCGTGCCTGCGCCGGCCGTCTGTGAATGGCCAGCGCAGGCACGCGCGCGTAAAAAGGGACGCGCGGGAGGCGGAGGAGGAGCCACTTTGCCGCGGCTTGTACGTTTGCTGGAGTAAAAGTGAGTTCAGGGGGTTGTCACACAGCGGTGACGATCAGGGGTGCCCCACCGTAGTGGACCAAGACCCAGGAAAGTCAAATTCATGGTTGTTGTTCCACTTTAACTCTGGGGAAGCAAAGAAGGTATAAGTCCCAGTGTGTCCATTTTTGTGTTTAGTCACAGCCAAACATCAGGGCCTAAGTCCTAACGAGTACACGAGTTTGCCCTATAATGTTAGAGGTCCAGACCTAATACGGCCCATTTGGTTGTGTCTAAGGCAAAAATAGTCTCTATGTGGCCAAATGAAGAATGTGAGGCAACAATCAAGCATGCAGACAGGCATGTTGGATTATTGTACAAACACATGGAATCTAGATGTGTGTGAAATTAACACATAGGTACATTTTAAATGTCTGCAGATGTGACTAGAAGACATAGGTTTCACAAGTCTTTAGGCATATGAAGTGGGATGTACTCACCATCGCAGCTGTGGCGGGGGCCCATGCTGCTGGCCGTCCCTGGAGCTGGGGTGGGGAGGAGGTTTTCTGGCTCCGTCTGCGTAGCAACATCTGTCAACAGAAAGCAAAAGACAAAAACACAATTAGTGGGCCAATGACACCTGACTATTTGACATCCATCTGGTTATTGAGTCTGAAAAATCAAAGGCTTGCATGGTTACATACAGGTTGTCCAAAATTAGCATATTTCCTGGTCCATGAGTTAATGTCAATTAGTTAGGGTTGCAACATGTATCCCTAAAGATAATGTGCAAATAACATAGACAGTGCTATGTAAAGGACTCATTAGCAGTTGATTGGCTAATGTTACTAGTGTGCCACATGTTTTAGCGGGAACAACTTAACCCCAGAAAAGAAATGAGAACAACCATCATGGTGTGGGCAGAAACATAGGGGTGGTTGCCAGTTGGCTAGCACTGTAGTGGGGTTAGTGAGGTTAAGGTACATTATCAAACCAGCTGTGACAATGGACCAGGAAACATGTGTCTGTTAAAAGTGGGCCAATACATAGGATTGCAGCAATTCTGGGTTTTGGTCCGCTTTGGCAGAGCACCACAATTTGAGTGAGACAACGTACTCCGCCGCCGCTGCCTTCCACACATCACTCCTCCAGTGTGTGCGCACGCGCAGCCCATTAGGAAACAGAGTGCAGGCGCACACACATCTAGAGTGGCACACAGGAGGCTGGGACGGTGGCTTTGGCAACCCCCAAAGAGGTAAGGAGTTTGTGGGGTTTTTTTTTGGGGGGTGCCCTGGGTGAGGGATGTTATTTTTCAGGGAACCTTCGAGAATCCAAGCACTATCAATGTTTGTGGGTCCACTTTAATGAATGTCATAACATAGGGAATGTGATGGATAACAACAAACACTTACCACGACTATGCCCGTGGAGAATGCTTCTCCAAAAGGCCATGGAGGTGCCGCCTATATGATGCCCTGCAAATTAGAGAGGAATGGCAAGGGCTAAGTACAAATTGCAAGATGAAACCTGTCACAGACTAACAATGATAAAAAGGACACTCACCAGGGGATGAACCGCCACTTGAAGCCCAGGGAGGGCTCTGAGGAGGAGGCGGGGAGCCTCGGCTCCTCACACTCTGGTCGGAAGATCCACCAGGCAAAGGGCCACCCTCCTCCCTCTCACTCCCTGCTCCTTCAGGGAGTGTGGGCGAGTCCATTTCTACCACCCCACTTGGACTCCCCACTTGAGAGTGGCCCCTTGCCTGGTGAGAGTCCTCAGACTCAGAGTGTGAGGAGCTGAGGCTTGATCCTGCCAGCCCCCCAGCAGCACACTCCTCTGGGGCGTCATCCCCTTCCTCCCCTGGGTCCTCTAAATAGGACCCGCGGGAGGGACCCTCCCCCGATGACTCCCCCGAGTCCGCCTGCCTGGTTCGGGGGAGGAATCCCTTCCCACGTTTCCCCAGGGGAGGACGCTTATCTGTGTTGAGGGGGTGAAAGAAAATAATTAATATAAAGAGCACAAATGGACACAGCTTAGCAGATGATTCTGCAAAAAGTATAAACAGAGCATAAGTTTTAACTTACCTGATGCGTAGGCATCATATAGGCGGTACACGCCTTCAGGGTCCCGGCGCTTAAAGTCCGACCACTTTTGCTGAATCGCTCTGATCGAGAGCTCGGTGTGGAAGCGCCGGGACACTGTGGCCTTCACCTCCATGGCAATTCGTTTTTTTCCTCCACGGGCATAGTCGTACTGGGCCACGTAGAAGTCCTATGAAAAATGAAAAAAAAACCACAAATCAATACATGACATCAGAACAATGGCATAAACAGTTATACAGAGACCAGATCAAAGTGGACCCACACCCAGGATTATCACTATTCTGGGTTTGTGTGCACTTTGGTGGGCCACACCAATTGTGGGTGGTCCGCTGTCTGAAACCCCCTTGGAAGGCCACAAATACACCACTGAGGATGCTCCCACGTGACTGCGCCAGCCGAGCACAGCGCTCTGCGCCGCTGTGGTATGCGCATACAAGGCCGTTTGGACGTGCATACCAGCTCAGCTGGGTCTGCACGGCAAAGTACGCATGTGGCGTGTTTGACTCTAACAGGGAGTGCGCCTGCACACAAAATTAAAAAATGTCTGGCGCAGGGGTACACCCTGCTAGAGGTAAGCGCAAGAGGCATCCGCAGCTCACGCATGCACAGATGGGACGGGGCTGAGGTAATTTTTAGGGCCCTCCAGGGGGGGGCATCCCCGCAGGACATCCAGAATGGGGATGCCCCACGGGGAGTGATCCAATTTGGCCAGAAAAATAAGAAATTTCAGGGCCAATCCCCCCTGTGTGTTCTGCAACTTTAAGGCAAAAAATACACAAACCAAATACTCACTTTGACCACCTGGCCATTAACGCGGCTATCCACCCGGTTGCGCCTTTTCTTGGCCTGCCCAGGAGGGGAAGGGGTGGGAGGGGTGCTAGGTGGGGGAGGTGAGGTAGGTGGGGGAGGTGGGGGAGGGGTGGTGGGGTCAGAGTCGGAGGAGGAGCTGGGGAGGCGCATCACTCGCCGTCTGGGCAGCATTGTGGAAACGCTAAGGAGGAAACAGGAACCGGAAATGACCAAAGCGACATGGGAAAAATTAAAAAAAAAAAAAAAACGCTCCGCGCACCAGGAACAAGCTATTATCAGCTATGTGCAAGCTAAGTGGCGGAAAAACTAAAATGACGCTTGAAAACAAGCTATTGGCATAAGCGCTAGACATTTTTAGCTTTAGGTGGCGTTGAAACGCAAAGGAGGATACCGGAACCGGATATGACGCAAGCAACTGTAATTCAAAATTCAAAAACAAACATGCGCGCAACAGGGACAAGCTAATATCAGCTATGTGCAAGCTAAGTGGCGGAAAAAATTAAATGACGCTTGAAAACAAGCTATTGGCATAAGCGCTAGACATTTTTAGCTTTAGGTGGCGTTGAAACGCAAAGGAGGATACCGGAACCGGATATGACGCAAGCAACTGTAATTCAAAATTCAAAAACAAACATGCGCGCAACAGGGACAAGCTAATATCAGCTATGTGCAAGCTAAGTGGCGGAAAAAATTAAATGACGCTTGAAAACAAGCTAGGGCCCAAGGCGCCACGAATTATTAGCTTGATTTAGCAGGGGGTTCTACATACTGTAATGCATAGGTCCTTATAAAGCATACCCCGTTGTGCTTAAATATACAAATCTTATTCCTTCCGAAAGTCATCACAAAATCAAACTAGACAACTACATGAAAATGTGGCACACATGAGAATGCATAACGGGTTGTTATGAGCTGGTACGACTGAATGTTAATCCTGCAATATGTGGCCAGGCACGCTCACAATTACAGTGTATTCATTAACAACGACTGGGGTCGCGGGAAGTGAATTCCTTGCAAATGGCAGAAGGGCACATGTATGAACAGCACAGCGCCGCACAACGCAGCGCAGCGAGGCACAGCGACGCTCGCGCCGCCACATAGCGAATTAAAACAGCGACTGCACAAACACTGACCAACACAGATTCATCAAGGACAGGGCTGCCGAATAGCTTGGGCGCTGACAATTTCGAAGAGCGAACGTGACCGCCCAACCTGACAGGCTACAAAATAGCTTTACAAGCCCCGTTTGTGGTGAAAACAAGCGATTTTGATGCCAATGAGTTTGGGTGGAGGAGATGCAATTCCCATGTCACTCACAACATTACATTGTCAAAAATAATAAAAACTTCAAAAACATAGAAATAACCAGCCAGATTAATAAAACATATCAATATAAACATGTGTTGAATTTTGTGCCAAAGAAAAAAACACAAAAACCACTAAAAACAATCATTGCAGCGTCTGCCATTGAAATGTATGGGAGAGCGGCAGGTAGCGCCAGGTCATACCTGTCGCTGTGAAGGAATTTGCAGCGGCGCTGTTCGGTCCAGGCGGCTTCATGATGAATGCCGCGCTAGCCGTCGCTCTCGCCGGCGCTAGCCTCATTTTGCTTGATAAATGCGTCATTGTGACCGCCGCCGGGCGTACTTGAGTCGGTAGTCGCCGTTAGCTGCCGCTACCTGGCGCTCGTCAGACACTACCTGGCGCTATCGCTTGATGAATAAGGGCCAGCATTGAAGAAAGGACATTCTGACAGACAAGTTTTGACATTTCAGTGCATATGCTGATGTAGAGTACAGAGCAAAACTGAGCACTAATGAAAGTTCAATATTTTAAATAGTCATGCAAGTATTATATTTTCCATAATTTTGTTGTATAACCTCTGAATGTAAATTATTTTGCACTTTTGTAAGTAAATTAGATGGAACGAGAAAGGACAGAAAACAAAGGGAATACGTGATAAGTGGGGGAATGGGGGGAGGATAAACAGGGTGGGAAGAAACAGGATGGGGGGAGTGGCGTGTGAATGGAGGAGTGGGACGAGGCCCTCAATGCTTAAATGACCTTTCAATTCATTATCTGAAAAATAGTATTTTGTAGAATATTTAATTAGAAATGTACAAAAAGGGCCGCACCATATGCAATCAAATTATTAAATACTAGTGTGCTATGCTCAATGCTGGTGTGTACACAATTTATGAACAATACTAACCAAAACCGGGGTCCCACATCCCCCAGATGTATCACACCACCCAGAGCAAAAATAGCACCACTAAAAATGTACCAAAGGAATATTCTTTATTGAATTTACACTATTTACATCTCCATATGTATATTAGACATCTTAAAATTATTTAAAAAACATATAACAAACACTAATCTGTAGGAAGGAGGGAGGAAGGGGGGGAGGAACAGATGTTTGGAGACAATTATTTATTAAGTTACTAAGTGCTGGACCAAATGATGAATATATTAGTTCAAATAAATGACATGAGTCACGTGTTGCCCAGTCACTTGTTATACTAGTAAAACCGGCTATACCTGTCAACTACCTAACCATACCATATCTACAATAAACGTGTGAACACGTCCTGAGGAAGTGACGTGTGACGTCACGGAACGCGTCGACAGAGAGTTTGAGGGGGTGAGACACTCGTTCCGGCTACCTGCTCACAGTAAGATTTGTTATAATTGTTTGTTGTTTTTGTTTTGGCTACCTTGGTTGGTCCTCTGTTCCATGTTTATTATTTAGAGGTTATATTAATTCACTTTGCACTTAGCACTTTAATATTGTACATATAATTATTATTCATTACATTGATATATAGATTTGTGGAGTTGTCAATTAGGGTTCACACGTTTATTGTAGATATGGTATGGTTAGGTAGTTGACAGGTATAGCCGGTTTTACTAGTATAACAAGTGACTGGGCAACACGTGACTCATGTCATTTATTTGAACTAATATATTCATCATTTGGTCCCAGCACTTAGTAGCTTAATAAATAATTGTCTCCAAACTTCTGTTCCTCCCCCCCTTCCTCCCTCCTTCCTACAGATTAGTGTTTGTTATATGTTTTTTAAATAATTTTAAGATGTCTAATATACATATGGAGATGTAAATAGTGTAAATTCAATAAAGAATATTCCTTTGGTACATTTTTAGTGGTGCTATTTTTGCTCTGGGTGGTGTGATACATCTGGGGGATGTGGGACCCCGGTTTTGGTTAGTATAGAATATTTAATTAGTTTAGGACAGCTCCAAAAGATATGTAGCTTTGAACTCTGGGTCTGCCAGCATCTCCAACACAGGGGGGATCTGGAAGGTAAGATCCTCAACATGTCAGTGTGTGTGTTGTTGAATTTATGCCTCCCTTGATACGTAATTTCATATTTCTATGCAGGCGTTAGCTCCAACCTGAAGTTCAGACGTATGCCAACTTCCAGGATCTGCTGGGGTGCGTCATATGATGCAGACAGGAACAAGAAAACGGCACCCTCACTGTTCACTTACAACCAGCAGGACACCATCATGCATGTGAGTACACATGCTTGTGTTTGCACGCCAATAGGAATAGGTTCAGGGTCTCAAGTGGATAGCCATATGCTGGCACCCAGAGTAGAACGAACGAGTGCAGAAGGAAGGGCAGAGGAGGTACATTTTATTTTCCAATTGTTAGATCAGAGGTTTAAAGGGAACAGACGGTGAAGTTTGGGGCATTTTTGAGTACTCCCCAGTACTGTCCAATTTTCCTCTTTAGTGATTTTTTGCATAATATTATAAGTTAGGACTATGTGTGCATGTGAGGGTGTAGGGCTAGCTGCAAGATGGTAAGTGTGTGTCTGCAGGGGTTGTGGGTGTCTGGTGTAATAGTTATTTACTATATGTGTTTAGGATTGACATGGGGCAGAGGGGGCGATATTGGTGGTGTTTTTGTGACCATGATTAGACATTTGTTATTCTGTTTAAAAATAAAAAAAGACTGCAATACTTATGGCTTGTTGTAGTGTCAATAAAAAACGCTGCAGCTATTATGAATTCTATATTTTTTATTTCCATAATAGGGTCTACATCAGGACCCTAATCACATATCTTAAGATAACATAACACATTTTCTAACATAGAAAAGAAAATACTAAATAAGCTAAGCACCTTGAGGACATCCTGTTGCCACCTGAAAATATATTCTAGAATGTCATTGAAAGTGGACTTAACCTTTAATTACACATATAGTTAGGTACAGCTTTCAAGCTTAAAGAAACCCCATGCTGCTAACAAAACTGTGTGTAGTGTACAACACGTGTCAGTTGCTGGAACCTCTAAAAGACATGATTGTACATTTTTATTTTCTTGTTTGTTTGTAAAAATGGCTATAGTTTAAAATATAGCTACTCATATCCTGTAAATTGTAAACTGACATCAGTATGTTGTTAACTACAGTATGTATTTGTTTCCATGTTGTAGCTACTATCTTTTAAATATTTTTGAGTTGGTAATCATGTTTGGTATAGTAACAAAATCATTACCAACTGTTTGTACAAACAGTGAAAAATATGCTGTTTAAGGGCTCCCATAACAAAAGAATATCTGTGATTTTCAAGCTTATGAGGTCTGTCAAAAATTAAAGCAAGTCTGTAGTGTAACATTGGTTGTCAAACTGCTGAGAACAGGAAAGCTACAAAAAGTAATGGAGGGTGCACCGCACACAATCAAAGATAGGTGCTGACCATAGGGGGGAAAAAATAGGACAAATGAAAGCTACAAATAAGAGATCCTAGACTGATCTCCAATCCCCCACTGAAAAAGGCCGCACACTGAAAACATTTTTTTTAATAAAAACTCAATCAATTGAATGGATATTAAATGAATTCATACAAAAATTAGTACAAAAGTAAAGGCACTGACATGGACATTTACAAATTTAAAAACACAAAAAACACAAGATGGGGGTGATCCCAAACAATGGTGACTATTTTAAAACTGATCAGGCTTCACGTTGAATGATGGTTTGGTAAGTATGCTGCTCACATGGGGGGGGGGGGGGGGGTAGCTAGCAATTCCAGGTGTGGGGCAGCTAGCAATTCCAGGTGTTGGGCATCTTGATTTGGTATGCCACCTAAAAATCCTAATGCCTGGACCAAAAGTCAAATATAAATAAGAGTATGCTAGACATAGTGCACTTGATATGTGACTTATTATGATATTGTACTGTAAACTGAAAGTACAATAAATATTCTTTATCATGGTCACAATGTCTACAGCATTTATATAAGCCCTAGGATACTTCACAATCAAGGAGTTAACCAAACCATTTACAGTAGCCCTTAATTGTGGTCCCCAAATAAAGCCACATTTTGGCCAGAAATCTTCTTGAATTGAATTTTGGACAAGCTGAAGAATACTGGGCAATCATACAGCCTCTCCAAACTGTTGAAAATTAGACTTTATTCAATATAAAGCATTGTATTAATCGGTTGTTACCTTGGAGACATTTTAAGTCAATTCCTGAGCTAACTCCCAGTCTTCTGTATCAAGACCAGAAATGTTACCATACTAGCCGTCATGCATTTTGGAATTGGATCTTTCTATATAAGACAACAACAGTGTGGAGTAGAAACATTGTTCTTGTTCTCACCAATATTTATTAATTCCACACCCAGGTGGGCCTCTAGCCTCAATGGATATAGCCTGTACAAATTACATAGCTGAAGGTATTTGAATAGATAAGTCTTGGGGACCATAACTTGCTCATGAATATTAAAAAATGAGATCACTGCTTCATCCCAAATAACCTGCCACAAGCATATTAGGCCTAGTTTGGACCAATCTTCTGTTCCATGGAATAAATAGAGTTGTCTGATGGAGGAGCTGTGACAAATTGTCATAACTTTGGTCAAGGGCCAACCTTCCATAATCCCAATTACTGCTTTCCAGACCTAAACAGGCAAGCAGTGCAGGCTGTTAACCAAATTTAACAATTTACCCACAGGGAAGATTAAATAAGCCAGCAGGTTCTCTCAAATCACAGATTTGGCAAGAATTCCTTCCACCACTTCCAGGGTCAGCCCTCTGTTCCCCAACAGAGTTTTAAATAAAATATTTGTCCTACTAGTTAGATTGACCTCAGCACTTTAGTAATCTTAGGTCTCTGTAGAGCGGCCAGTCTCTCTTGCTCTCCCAGATTCCCAAATAAGATCTGGCTATTCAGTTTCTTTAACCCTTTCTCTGCCACCCTTTCTGGAGATTTTGTCACCTTTTGTTGCCAGACCATTTTTTACAATTTTGCGCTCCACATGTTCAACTGTGATTTTTGAAGGGATTTTCAGGAATATATATTTTATTTTGCAGAGTCTGGGCTTTAACATGAAATGTACTGTTGTCATTTTTTAAGTGTATTTTCATTATTTTGGGGTGAAATATGTTCAAAGAAATCTATTTTTTTTTACAATTTGTAGTGTTTTTTGTAATAAAAAAGTAAGTTTGTCAATAAAATCTTATTGCGTGTGAAACTCAGATTTCCCCCCGGTTACAACGGTAACACATATGTATTGGTAGACACCCTTTCCTGTCCAGGAGACTCCCCCAAACTGAAACAGTGCTTTAGGAGATTTTTAGATAAAATACAATTATGCTTTGCACACTTATGCGCACCTTGCAGTTTTTCAAGAGAAACAACTCTTTACATTTGAAATACCCCCCCACAAACTATATATTCTCTAGAATTACACACCTTAAGCTTTCTAGGCGTACCAGGCTTGTTATTTTCCTGAAAAAAACAATATGCAAACAAGAAAAAATGAATTCAGTTTGAAAAAGTAAGATCCCCCAAACAGAACAATACCCAACATGCATAGCTACTTTCAAGGGAAGAGTTGTCAAACACCTCAAAGTAAAGCATGCACGTAACGGTAATTTTACTTGAAAATTTCAGCTCTGCTGCGCACCTTGCACATTTTCTACTAAAACAAACCCATTACATTTGGAATACCCCCAACAAACCATATATTCTCTGAAAGTACACATGTTAGGCTTTTTTTTTTAATTCTTTATTTATATTTTCAGAACAGAAGAACATGCAATGATTGTACAGTCATGAGTAATGGTAACAACAAGCCAAATCAATGCAGTACAAGCAAAGGAGTTGTCATATAAAACAAACAATAAAAGTTATAACAAAATCAACTCAAGTGTATGAGTCGATAAAACTTGAAAGGATAGAAGGCGGGGAAGGGAGGATGGGAGGGGAGGGAGGATGGAAGGGGGGGGAGGGGGAGGGGGGGTAGACACCTAGGCAGCGGAGCTCTGGGCAACACTCAATAATGCAGCACACTCTGCCGACTCCGAGTACTGTAACCAGTTATACCAGGTCGCCGTGAAACATTCAAACCTGTTATCTCGCGAGAGAATCACACTTTCGTATCTCATGAGCTTGTTTACTTTCAGGATCCACATAGCTATCGTGGGCGGCTCGGGGGATCTCCACTTAAGAGGGATGCATAACTTAGCTGCGTTGAGTAAGTGGCATAGCAAGGATTTTTTGTAAATTTTTAGGGGGGTCTTAGTTAAATGTAGGAGACACGGGGCGGGGTCATCAGGCACATTTTCCTCTGTCACTTTGCCCGCGATCTCCCTAACGGAGCCCCAAAAGTTCCCCAGCACCGGGCAAGACCAAAAAATATGGAGCATATCACCTCTATCCCCGTTGCAACGCCAGCAGGTATCGGGGACCCCCGGCGACCATTTACTGATTACCGTCGGAACCCTATACCATCTAGAAAGGATCTTAAAGTTCCATTCTTGAATACGAGTGCATAAGGAGGTCTTGTGCGGTGTGCTTAAAAGTTTCCTACACTGATCAGGGGCCAGGGAGATCCCAAGGTCCGCCTCCCACTTACCCACAAAAGAGGGTCTCTCACCTTCCCGAGGAGTAATAAGCAGTTTGTATGTATAGGATAGGGTATGCTGGACCTCCTTCGAACTGGCACACAGGTTCTCAAAAGGGGTAGAGTTCCTCATTCCCCCTTCAAAGTATTTAATAGACCGGAGGAAGCTGGCCAATTGGACAATCTGCCAATCCGACCACTCTGGGAGGCCCCTTGTCTGGGCCAACGTCCTTAAGTCCGACCAGTTTGCTCCTTCCCAGAGGTGGCACGCCCTGAAGACTCCCGCCTTTACCCATGCCTTCGGGGTGGGGCCTTCCCTTCCCGGGGGAAACCGTGGATTGCTCAAAATGGGGATCATCGGGGAGGGGCCGGGGGATACATCGGGGTGTTCAAAGTGCCGCTGGGTGACTCTAATAGTAGCCCCAACCGTAGGATGTTTCATGGCAACTGGGACATCCTTGGAGTCTACCCAGGCGATCCCTGCGATATGGGTGTCAGTGGATCCCTGTTCCAACTCCACCCACTGCTTGTGACTCCCATTCACGCACCAGTCGACAATCCTACTGAGGTGCACTGCTGCATGATACATAATTGGGTCAGGAAAGCCCAGCCCACCATTTTCTTTGGAGCGTGACAGAAGCGTGGTACTCAGTCTAGGCTTCTTCCCACCCCAGACAAACCTGGTGAAGACCCCTCTGACACTCCGCAGGAAACTCTGTGGGATCCGCACCGGGAGGGCCTGCAGTAAGTACAGGGGAAGTAAATTCATCTTGGCAGCATTGCAACGCCCGAACCAAGATAACCATCCCTTCGACCATCTCCTTGTCTCCTCTTCAAACTTCTTCAAGAGAGGCGGGAAGTTTAAGTCAAAAATTTTGTCCAGATCACTGCTCAGGTTAGTCCCCAGGTAAGTGATACTGTCCCTGGCCCATTTAAACGGAAAGGAGTCCCGGATTACATTGAACCGCCTGGCCGGAATGTTAACATTCAGGACCTCTGATTTTTGGTAATTAATCTTGTATCCGGACAAATCTCCGTAGAGTTTAAGCTCGGATACAAGATTGGGAAGAGATACCTCCGGACATGACAGGCTGAAAATTAAGTCATCAGCATACGCTGCAACTTTGTACTGTTTTGTGTCACACGAGAGACCTGTAATATCCGGGTTTCGGCGGATCCTGCACAAAAAGGGCTCTAAGGTCACTATGAAAATAAGGGGCGACAACGGGCACCCCTGCCGTGTCCCGTTCGTAATCCCAAAGGGACTTGATAGGACCCCGTTGACCCGAACTGCAGCTGACGGGGCCCCGTACAGACTGCCTATCCATCCCAATGCGTTCGGACCCAATCCAATATGTCTGAGCGTGGCAAGCATGAAATCCCAATTCACCCGGTCGAAGGCCTTTTCGGCGTCTGTTGCCAGAAGAAGGGTCGGGGTTCCCTTCTGGTGGGCCAGGTGAATTAAGTTCAATACTTTAATAGTGTTATCCCTGGCCTCCCGGTGTGGCATGAAACCGGCCTGATCGAGACCCACTACGTGGTGTAGATGAGGAGCTAGTCTTGAGGCCAGCACTTTTGCAAAAAGCTTCAGGTCAGAATTCAGTAGGGATATCAGCCTATTGCTCGCACACTGGGCCGGGTCTTTCCCCTCTTTCGGGATGACCGCTATATGTGCTCTCAACGTGTCTGGAGGGAGGGCTGACCCATCTCTGACCGAGTTGAGGGCAGCCAAGAGCTTCGGGGCCAGGAGAGGAAAGAATTTCTTGAAATACGGGATGCTAAAACCATCCGGGCCAGGGGCCTTACCACCCGCAGACCCGTAGACTGCTTTGTGTAACTCGGTCAAGGTCAAGGGAGCCTCTAAGTCCTCAAGGGTCTCCTGGGGTAATCTAGGGAGTCCAGACTCCGATATGTATTTCTCTATGGACCCTCTTGCCCCTTGGCCTCCATCTTTCGGGAGGTTATAGAGCTGCTCATAAAATTTCCTAAAGGCTTCCCCAATTTCGTTGAAGAGATGCGTGACCCTCCCCCCCGAAGTAGCTATCTTGGGGACGTATGTTTTAGCCTGCTCCACTCTCAAGGCCTTAGCCAGCAGTCTTCCGCATTTGTCTCCCGATTTGTAGTAAATTCTACGACATTTACTAAGCTGGGCCTTAATTTTATAGCAACATAGCGTTTTGAGCTTCTCCCTCAAGGAGATGAGGGTGGGCAGACATTCTACTGCTAGGGATTTTTTATGTATCTTCTCGACTTTCCCACTTTCAGCTAGTAAATCCTGCACTTGCTTGGCTTTCTCTCTTTTAATTCTGGACCCAATCTTTATGAGGGTACCCCTAATTACGCATTTGTGTGCTTCCCACAGAGTCCCTGGGCCGATCTCAGGGGAGGAATTGAGTTGGAAATAATTTTTAATTTCTGCCTGTATCTCTGCCAAGATGTTTTGGTCCTCCAGCAAGGACGTGTTGAGCCTCCAAGACCAGCTCCTCGGTATTGGTGTAGGACAGGAAACTGTTAAAGTGATAGGGGCGTGGTCTGAGACCGTGATATGGCCAATAGTAGCGTCAGTGATCCGGCACAGGGAGGCCTGGGGCACCAAGAACCAGTCTATCCTGGAATATGACTTGTGGGGATTGGAGTAGAACGTGTAATCCTTCTCGTTGGGATGCAGGATTCTCCAGGGATCTATCAATTTATGGAGAGAAAGTAATTTTTTCAGTTTTCTAAGTCTCCTATACTGCTCATGGGGGCAACCTCCCGAAGTGTCTAAGAGAGGGTCAGGGGCAAAGTTAAAGTCGCCACCCATGACTAGCTCCCCTTCTCTAAAGGAGGATAGTGTGCTGAGGACCGTGTCCAAGAAGGCCACCTGGTTGGTGTTAGGAAGATACACATTTGCAAAGGTGAAGCTACAGGAGGCTATCCTTCCTTTCAGAAAGATCCACCTCCCCTCCTCATCTGTTTTAAAATCCTCCAGTTCCCATGGGAGTGACGCGCTTAGGAGTATACTGACTCCGCGCGACCTGGAGTCCGTAGAGTAGCTATGGTATGCCCTTGTGTAGTTCCTGTCACCTAGGGAGTGTGACTTACCGACCTTAAAGTGAGTTTCTTGGAGGAAGGCCACCTGAGCTCCCAGACCTCTGAGGTTTCTTAGGATAAGGGATCTCTTTTCTGGATTGTTAAGCCCCTTAGCATTAAGGGAGACAATCTGTATATCCGTCATATCGGGGAGCACTTTAAGCCGCTTTACTGGCCCAAAAAGCAGCGAAAATTGCCCGGGGGGGGGGGGGTAGGGAAGATCTGCCTCTGCTTTGGGGGAAGGGGAACGATCTAGAGAGGGGGTGAGATAAACTAGGAAGTAGGGGGGGGGGACTGTGGAGGCAATTGCCTGCACAGAGGGAGCAACAAAAAACTAAGTTTCCCCACAAACGGGGTAGATGCAGTCAACCTAGGACACGTTTGTCCAGAAGACCAATCTATTGGGGGGTGCTGTGTCCGGCAGGGGTTGGGAGACCCAGTGGGGGACCAAATCCGAGCCCTCCCTAAACATAATGACACTACACATTCAACCACCAGGCGGCCAGAGGAAGGGATCCCCTCCACGGAGCCCGAAGGATCCATCGACAGGACCCCAGTCCCCAGTACATAAAGAATTTAAACAGATATATCACAAGCAATATAAATCTCAGGGCAAGCCCGCAAACATTTCAGTGTTGAACAGAGAAACAAAACAAATCACAGCATCAAGTAAAGGTGAGAGAACTGAACCAGGGGGACTTGGTAAGCAAGTCAGCCATCAGGAGGCGGATCTCGGCCTCCCCCCCGCCTAGAGGGATAGGCCAAGGGGGGGCGGGAATCAGACCGGGCGCTTCTGCTGCCTGCATGCCTCGGGCTGCCCGCTATTGCCTCCAAGCTAGGCATTGTTCCCCCGCCCGCCGGCCGCCGCCCCGGACGGGCCCCCGAGGCGCTCAAGGTCCCGAAAGTTCCGCAGGCCCCGCTTTCTCCTCCTGGGCGGACCAGCTGGCGGTGGGGCCCCCCCCAAGGCGAGCCAGTCAGGGACATCGACAGGATCACATCTCAGGAATGCAAAAAGATCTCCCAACTCCTGGTGATTTTTCAGGATGAAGACCCCCCCTCCGCTCCGAACAATTAGATGGAACGGAAAGCCCCATCTATACGTCGCTCCAGTGGTGGTGATGGTGTCAAGGAGAGGCCTCATCATTTTGCGCATCTGTAGAGTCCGCCTGGATAAGTCCTGCAAAATCCTGATCTGTACCCCCTTGAAAGTGATTGGGCGCTTGTTCCAAGCCTTTCTCAGGATTTCCTCTTTCAGGGAGAACAGGTGGACCCTGCACACAATATCTCGGGGAAACGCTGGATCCGTGCTCCTGGGGCCCAGGGCCCTATGTGCTCTGTCCAGCTCTATAGAGGCGGAGAGGTCTCTGTCCAAGACTTCATTAAAGATAGAGGTTACCAGGGCTTTAATGTCTTCAGCGCCCTGTGCTTCCGGAATTCCTCTGATCCGCAGGTTGTTTCTTCTGTTTCGATTTTCCAGATCGTCCAGATGCAGGTGGCAGGCGTTCAGCATTGCTTCTTGAGAATCACATCTGGCCTCCAAGATCTGCAAACGGTCAGCATAGGAGGGCCCCTCCGCCTCCAAGGCCCGTACTCTGGTTTCTATGTCGGCCACCTCTCGGCGCACTGCATGGATTTCGCGCTTGTAGCTCGCCTCGTATTTGGCTATTAGGTCTTCAATCTCGCCCCTGGAAGGGATGCCCCTCAAGAGAGAGATAGTATCCAGGTGAATCTGATTCTTGGAGGGCCTTTCCTCAGGTGGAATCTCTACTTGAATATCCGCGCTACAAGCGGACGGCGTCTCAGAACCACGCTCCCCGGGCGAGGCAGCGGGCGTCATCGGTGTAGGACTGTCTGTATGGTCAAACAGGCACTCAACCGGGGAGAGTCGGAGCGGGGAGATAGGCGATCCCAGCCCTGTATCACTGTTGACTGAGGACTCGCCCTCGCCCATCCTCGCAGGCCTCCGCTTCTCCGGTCTCTGTGGAAGCACGACGCTCTGTGGCTGCGGGGCTCTCATCAGAGGATTTAGCGGGGGGGCGGGGCACTTGGCATTCGTTGCCCTTCATGAGGAACATAGGCAAATCTGCCGAGATCAGCAGGGGGCCCCTGACCGGGTTTGACGGGGCGCAGCTGCCCAGGTGTGGCGTCAAAGGTGTGCTGGCCCGCGGCCAGGTCAGATGGTTGCGACTTGACCATAGATGAGGCGGAAACGTCGCCGCCCGGGGGAGATGGACTTCGGGTAAACATGTATGCTGGAGGTGGATGTGGGCCCGGTGGGGCTTGGGGCACCCGCTTATTTTCTGCCCTGGTGGGTTGGTAGAGGCAGGGGGCTGCATCTCCATTATTCGGGGCCGTCACTCCCCTCGCACAGGGAAACCTGTGCGTTTCATTCATTTGAAGGCACTGGCCCTTTAAGGCGCTGTGCAGAGGCGCCGGCATATGTCCCTCGACGGGAGTAGCGGCCGCCATCTTGCTACTCCTTTCTTCTTCCCCAGCAGGTCTATGCAGGGGCCACACCACCCGAGCCGGGGAAACAGCACCGCCAGTGGCCCCGGGCCGACCCTCCGCACTCACCGCTGCGTCTCCGCCGTCCGTTCCTCCGCCACCTTCGGCCCTCGGTACACTGGGGCAGGCCAGCGGGCGGGCGCCGGCCGCCATCTTGGTGCACCCAGCAGCGTCCACGGTGCTCCGCTCACAGTCAGCGGCGACAGCTGCCTTCGCCGGCCGCGGTCTCGTCGCCTCTTCCTCCCCGTCGTGCGGCACTGCCTCTCCTTCTCCGCTGGAGTCTTCAGGTGACGAGGAGGCCGCCGGCTCTTCTCCTCTCTTGCCGCTCCAACGCGCCATCTCCTCCGCCGCCATCTTGGTCATCTCGGTGACCTCTCTGAACTTCAGTTTTGCTGAGTCCCCTCGGCTCAGAGGCGTCCCTCCACGGTTCCTGCGCTTTCCCTGCATCTTCTGTTTTTTGGGCATGGCTTTCCCCGGTTCCCAGCCGCCAGGTGAGTGGAGCTATAGTAACGGGAGAGCAGGAGAATCCCTAAGTGCGTCTTTCCCACAGCATGCCGGGACACGCCCCCTCACATGTTAGGCTTTCTATGCGTACCCAGCTTGTTGTAGTGGGATCATCAAGTAATGCATCAAATAATTCTTAGGTGGCACAGGGTTATATAAAAAAGCAGAATAAAAAACACATTTTCTTAAAAAAATCAATATGCAAACAAGAAAAAAACAAGCTAAATCTGAAAGCGCAAGGTCCCCCGAGCAGAACAATACCCAACATGCATAGGTACTTTTCATTGCCAGCCTACTTGAACTTTTGTCACCCTCTGTTGAGAGGTCATTAGAGTTAAAAAATTGTAGTCCCTTTCTCAGGGGCCAGGTTTGGTGGTCCCCCCGCCCTGCTGGCTACAAGCCTGCACTGCCTAAATTGTTCCAGGGCCATTCTGCCCCCTCCTTGGCTTTGAGGAGGCAGGTAATGGGGGGCTGGGGGTTAATAGCCCCTAAGCCTTTTGAACTGGTATAGGGGTCTCACAGGCCCATTAACAGTTCACAATGGGTTAAATATAATACTGAAAAAAATTATTCTATTGCTTTTTATTTTTTTTTTTTAACATTTACCTCCCATACCTCTCCTTCCCTCACCAATCACTCTGGCTTCTGCCATCCTGCTGTAAGCCTTTTATAGCTGCTGGGCAACAGAACATAAAGAGGGGCCCCATTTCTTTGGAATTTTAAGGGTTTAAAACCCTTAAAAAGGGGGGTGGCTGGACATGAACGGCTGAGGACATGTTCTGGGAGAGCTCCCTTCGGACGGCCGGAATATAGCATTTTTTCCAGCCTTTCCAGCCAGAACCAGGACGTTTATCCTGATGGCGAAGAAGAGGAAGGGGCAGAGGGCATTGCCAGCAGCCAAGTCCAAAAAAAATAAGCACCTACCTGACCGATTGCAGGAGAATGGAGAGCGGGACCCCGAAGTCCAAGATGGCTGCGGCGACGTGTCGGGAGGCGATGGCCGGATTTGACATGGCGGAGGAGAGGATCGGGCTCAGAGGAGACATCGGCTGCTGCCTGCATTGAAGTTCGGGCCGGTGCGAGTAGGCGGCAGGAGATGTGTCCCATTGGTGGGACTCCGAGGAGCGGTGGGAGGCGAGGCGACGCTTGGCGGGTGACGAGCTGCGGCCCCGAAGACGTGGGCGGGACGGAGCCGCCTTAACCGCCGGGCGCTTAGGCAGCAGGAGCGGTCCGCGCTCAGGGGACCGAGGCACCGCATAGTCAGCGGGCGGCAGGCCTCAGAGGACGCCAATCACACAGCTGCCAGGGGTGAGTCGGGAGGAGGACGCGGGCTGTGCGGTCCGCAGCGAGACTCTCGCAGGCCGCGGGGACAGCTCTCTCCCCCAAAATCCCCCCTCCCTCCTAATCATTATGAGCACTGCGAGGTGGCAGGGCAGCGGGGGCAGAATGGAATAGCCAAGGACCTGGGGGGGGCATTAAATAATGAGCCTGGTGACCGGGGGCCCTCGGGGGGAGATTCCCCCTCCAGTTTCCAACACATGTGAGCTCCACAAACAAGCTTGCTGGGGATGACCGGCCAGATGAGGAGGGGAGCCCGGCCTGGATCAACACCCTTTCACCCCCTCGCTCAGCCAACATGCAGGCCAGGGATGCTGTCAGCCCGACATCACCAATGAATGGGGTTATGTCCTCGCCCCATCACTGTAAATCACCTATTCCCTGCCTCAGCCCACCAAGCCCGGATCCTAGGGTCCTTTCTAGTGGCCCACTGCCAGGGGATTGGTTTTCACTGGTGAGGGACACACAAAGCCCACATACCCCCTCCTGGCACTCAAGTCTGGGCCCTGAAGAAAGCCCACAGCAACCCTCACGGGAAAACGTGAGCAAAATTCCATGTGAGCAAGATTCCCATTCCTGTGGGATCCTCCCGAACACAAAAAAGGGGGCCATCGGTGACCATTAAAACGCTGAGCCGAGGCAATACACCTCAAGACTCCGGCGGGACAACCCATCCCCTCCTTTACATCGGTTTCCTCCTCCATCCCAACTGGAATATGACCACTCAGCATTGGCGGATATCAAATCAGAGATTAAAGCTCTCCCTACCAAAGCAGACCTGGAGGCTTTCATATTGCGAGTAGAGAGCACCTTTAAGAAGGACATCCTAGACCTGCAAAACTCAGTGGAAGGTTTGGACTCTAAAGTGGCTGGTTTGGAACAGTCGCAGCAAACATCCCTGCAAAGAATAGAGGCCCTGGAAAGGAAGATGTCACACCAACAGACCCTCTCCCAGGCCACGATCTTGCATCTTGATGATCTGGAGAACCGGAGCCGTCATAACAACATCCGGATAAGAGGCCTGCCGGAGGCCACTGGGCAGGAGCAACTTCAGCACACAGTCACTGGCATCTTCAATGAACTTTTAAACCGCCCTCCAGAGTCAGAAATTGTGATGGATCGCATCCACAGGACCCTTGGTCCCAGACCTTCTGATCCCAGCTGACCCCGAGATGTGCTATGCTGCCTACATTACTTCCAGGTGAAGGAGGAAATAATTAAGAAGGCCTGGGAAAAAGGCCAGAGAAGCTTTGACGGGGCGTCAATCCAGATATTTCTGGACGTCTCCAGGAGATCCCTACAGATGCGTCGCCTCTTGAAACCCCTACTGCGGGGCCTCATATCGATGGGTTTACCGATTCCACCTCTTAATTCGGAAGAATCTACGTGTGTTCGCCTTGCACTCTCCGGAGGACCTCTCGGTACTGTTCACTTTCTTGAACACTCCTCTGTTGGATGTTCCCAATTGGCTGGACATTCCACCCCCGCCTGCTCCACAGTCCCTGAGGGGGTGGCAACCGCCCAGACCACGGCGCGAGAAGAGATCTGGCCCGGCGAAAAGTAGAAGTAGTAATGAGAGGAGGACGCAGACCCGCCGTCCCTTGGACAATGAGCTATAGAGTGCCTCTTTGAATGCCCCTGATATCCTTTGCATAACAATTTTTTCCTCCCCTCAGGTTCTCATAGCCTTGTTATGGTTACATGGATTGCCTCTGATGCCCCCCGATATCTATCTTTTGCTTAACAATTTTTTCTGTTCCCTCTTAGGCTCTCAAAGCCTAGTTAAGGTTACGTAGATTGTTTCACTACTTGCCCCAGTTGCCACCTACATCAGTGCTTGCATCCCACAGGTCTATATAGTTGCAGGGTGGCTGGATGGGGGGTCCTTGGGGGGCTCCGCGTGCCTGGGCTGGGCGATTACTGGATGGATTTTACCTCTGGATCCTCACTACTGCCCGGGCACCTACCAGCCAGCCTCCCTGGTCATCCAGGAGTGTGGGGTGAAGAACCCGCAGCGAACCACCTCTATTCCGCCCTGTGCGCCCCCGCTCTGACCTTTGTCCTTTGATATGATATGGTTATGTTTGTGTTTTTGTAATGGTTCTAATGGTTGTTACGACCCATTGTTGCCTCACACCGCCTTAGGTGCAGGTATCAAGGTGGTCCAAATTGATCTTTGCTGTGGCCGGCCGAGGGGACCCCCCGTCCCCTTCTGATTCGCCACGCACCCACAGTAGGCATCCCCGACGCCGTTTGGTGGGGGAGCACACGTTTGGAACAGTGTTTTGTTCCAATTTAAGAGCCTTAAGCATCCACTTGTAGTTAAGTCTTTGTTTTCCCTTCTTTCTTCTCTTTCTCCTTCTTCTCTGTGCGTTACCCTCTTGTGCTCTCCACCCCCCCGCTCCACCCCTTCTCCTAAAAGCTGGCCCCGGGGTTTTCTTCAGCATACCAGTATGTCCAAGGTAAAATGCACCTCCCTTAATGTCAAGGGTTTGAATTCCTCCTTCAAGAAACTCACCTCAAAGCAGGTAGGTCCCATAATCTTACCGATCGTTACTTTAAAACTCAATATCTTTGCCCCTCACCGGACTCAAAATCAAGGGGGGTTGCCATTCTCCTAGCAGGGTCTTTACCCTAGACACACCTCGAGACTCTCGTGGACCCTGAGGGAAGGTTTCTCTTTGTAAAGGGGACACTTTACTCCCTAAAAATTACCCTGGCAACTTGCTACTGCCCCAACCCTAATCAACACAAGTTTCTACATTCCACTTTGGAGAAACTTACGGCCTTTATGGAGGGGGTTCTTCTGGTTGGGGGGGACTTTAATATAGTCTTGGATCTTGGGTTGGACACCTCTAGGGGGATCTCACACATCCCCTTTTCTGTGCTTAAAAGAATTAAGGCCCTATTCCACAGGAACCAGTTGATGGATGCATGGCGGACACTCAATCCCAGGGAGAGAGACTATACATTCTTTTCTCTACCTCATAACTCTTACTCACGTATAGACTTCTTGCTGATCCCACACAGGCTTTTGCACCTGGTAGTCAGCATGGACATTGGCCAAATAACCATCTCAGACCACGCACCTGTCTCGGTTACCCTCTCCATCCCGGACACCCCACCCCTCAGAAGCCAGTGGAGACTTAACAATTCGCTCTTACAGGATCATGAGGTTAGGGCTGATATCCATAAGGCCATCGCTGAATTCTTTTTCTGCAAACGTCACGGAGGGGGTCTCATGGATGTCTGGGAGGCCCACAAGTGCGTGGTCAGGGACCTACTAATTAAACATGGATCGCTCCTTAAGAAACAAAGGAACAACCAAATTGCTCAGCTGACTCAGGAGATACTGGATATTGAATCTAGGCACAAGCAGACACTAGATAGGGCCCTGGGGGCCAATTTGGTGTGCCTCCGGGAGACCCTTAGAGACTTCTGCCTCTCCGAAGCTAAAAAATGTGCAGCTAGAAGTCGGGTAAAGCCCTAACGAGGGCGCTGAGAGCTCAGCGTAGAAAGAACTATATCCCAACTATTTAAGATTCCAAGAGGGAAAGGAAGCACCTAACGGCGGACATAGCGCAGGCCTTCAGGGAGTTTTACGAGAACCTATACAACCTGCCCCAGGAGTGTTCGGCCACTCACTTGAACCGTATTGCTTCTTACATCCGGGAGTCTGGGCACCCTAGGCTCAAAAAAGAGGTTGTTAGCGCCCTTGAGGGGGAGATCGAAATGGATGAATATCTGAGGGCCATTAAAGGCACTAAGCTGGGCAGGGTGCCGGGCCCAGATGGTTTTAACCTGGGATATTACAAGGAGTTTGCAGAGTCACTTGGCCCTCAGTTCATTGCTTCCTTTGGCTCCCTGAAGGACGGCTGCCTCCCGCCTAGAGATACTCTCCGAGCACATATCACTATCATCCCGAAGGAGGGCAAGGACCCAATGTAGTGTGGCAGCTATAGGCCCATTTCTTTATTGAACTGTGATCTAAAGCTATTCAACAAGATTATAGCAGACAGACTGGCACCTCTCATCCCCCATCTCGTCCATTGGGACCAGGTTGGCTTTGTCCCTTCAAGAAAGGGTAGGGACAACACTAGAGGGTCATCAATTTGATTCATCAGGCACATATGGGGGGGCCGGGTACCTTACTCCTCTCAGAGAAGGCATTTGACAGGGTCAGCTAGGAATTTCTATTTGCTACCCTTAGCCATATCGTCCTTGGGGAGAACATGACCCACTGGATCAAAGCCTCATACTCATGCCCCTCTGAGTCCGTCATAGTAAACGGGCTCCCATCCAGGCCATTTAATCAATCAAACGGGACACGTCAGGGATGCCCACTTTTACCGTTGATTTTCATTTTAAATCTAGAGCCATTTTTACGCTCTGTCAGGAAGAACCAGGACCTTTCCGGGATACATGTTGGTCGTGTAGAACACAAAGTGGCAGCGTATGCCGAAGACCTGATCTTTTTTGTCACTAAGCCGGAAACAAATCTACCTGTTTTGCTGGCGCAGCTCTGGGTCTTCCAGGCAGTGTCAAACTATAAAATTAATTACCATATATCCTCAGCCCTTAACGTTAATTTCCCCCCAAAAGATTAGAGCAAATCTCGAAGACTTTCCGCTTCAAATGGGAGGGGGAGGCGGTGACCTATCTAGGAACACAAATTCCGGCCCAGCCTCATAAGATCTATGGCCTCAACTTCCCCCCATTGCTGAGAAAAGTGGAAGAGGCCCTTCGGAAGTGGAACAAGGGTGCATTCACCTGGTTCAGCCGGGTGAATATTATTAAGATGAACATACTTCCTAGAGTGCTGTATCTCTTCCAGGCCCTTCCTATAGAGGTCCCCCATATGTTCTTTAAGTGACTTATGGGTTTATGTTCAAGGTTCGTTTGGGCTGGGAAATCACACCGCCTGGCAGCACCCCTATTGACCCTTCTCAAGGCTCGCGGGGGCCTGGGCCTCCCAGATTGGAAAATGTATCAGGCTGCAGCGCACCTGGCCAGGGTGGTCGACTGGTGCAGGCATCCCAAGCTGAAACAGTGGACACTCATTGAACAGGAGGCCTCCCTGCCTTCCTTCCGGGACTCCCATGGATACCGCAGAGCCAGCTTCAAGTACTCTGTAAACACCCCACAATAGGCCCCACGAGGAGGGTAGTTTCAAGGGCCTTCCAGAAGCCAGACATCTCCCCCGCCCCGTCACCATTAACCCCGGTGATAGGGCACCTGGATTTCCCAGCGAGCCAATCTTGGGCACAACAGAATTGCTTTAGAATCTTGCACATGCTCGAGGCGGGCAGGTGGTGTGGGGCAGAGGTTCTGACTGCTAAGCATTCGCAGCAGCTACTCTGGTGGGCCTTCCAGCTGTCACATTACCAGAGAACTGCTGACCAGCTGGGTGAGGCTGATAGACCATTGACACCCTTTGAGCGAATTTGCTCCGGGGTGGGCCAATTTAGAGGGGCTCTGTCGTACGCCTATTCCCTGCTTGTTAGTCCCCCGGATTTGTTTGTGCCCCCTTGCATGGAGGGATGGGAGAGGGAACTAAACAGAAACTTCTCAGTGGAATAGAGGCAAGCTATGTTTCAGCTAGTTCACAAATCCTCTATCTCCAGCAGATATCAAGAAGCCTAAAATTTTGTCCCACTGGTATTACGTGCCATCTAGGCTGGCAAAGATGTTCCCCTCTTCCAGCCCCCTATGCTGGAGGTGCTTGCGTGAAAGGGGCACGATGATCCATATTTTCTGGGAATGCACCGGCCTCACCAAGTTCTGGGGTAATGTCCGGAAAATAGTGCTACACTTGACTGGGATTGATTTGGAAGAGGACCAGGCCACCTACCTCCTTAACTTGGCCCCTACTTCTATCCACAAGAGGGGAAGTCCCTCCTAGCCCCACTGTTGAACATTGCGAAGACATGTATACCTGCATGTTGGAAGTGGCCCGATCCTCCCTCAACGGCTATATGGCTGTCTAGGGTGAGAGACGTAAGTAGGGTGGAGGAACTAACAGCCTCAATAAAGGGAACCTTTGACAAATCCAGGGAGATTTGGTGCGCTTGGGATCCGTTCACCCTCTCGGCTGACTACCAGGGCTTTCTTCAGGAGTGACGCCAGGATAATCCAGAGCGAATCCCCCCTCACCCCATTACCCAGCTCCCCCCCGTATTCCTGCCCCTCCCCCTTGTCTTCTTTTCTTCAGTCTCTCTACTTTTCTTTTCTTCTTCTTTGTTGTGTGCAATGTACTCAGTTGTTTTGTTCTTGCATAAATATAATGTGGAGGCTTGGGTTGAGGACTAAGGCTTCCAAGCTTTAAGTGGCGGTAGCCGATGCAGGGAGTTCCAGTGGCAGCTGTGTAAGAGGGGCTGGGTGCATGGTTGGTTTCCTAGGGCATCGGATGTTGCTGGACAGTCCCTCCGGCTGTGCGACCAGCCCTACAACCTCCTCTAGCCTATTTTTCCCCTGAATACGGTTGCCTTACTGTGTCGCACCAATATGATGTGTATTCCTAATATGTTTAATGCTTTGCCATGTCTATATTGTTGAAGCTTGTCTGTAATGCCTGTCTCCTCAATAAAAACTACAATTTAAAAAAAAAAAACCCTTAAAAAAACAAACAAAAAATGACATGGGTTCCCCCTACCCAGCATACCCAGTTCGGGAATAGCTATGCAGGGCTTGATAAACAGGGCGCAGGAGCCAGCTTTGGTGGCCCCCCACCCTGCCGGCTACAAGCCCACATAGCTTCCATGGCCCAGGCTCTTCTGCCCCCCCCTGGCCTTTGGGGAGGCAGGTAATTGGGGTTCCTGCTAGCCGCAGGTGACTTGCCAGCCCCCAGCCTTGTGAACTGGTATAGGGGTCTCATGGATCCCTTACCAGTTCACAAGGGGTTAAGTGTATAAAAACACACAGGCACAAGCAGAAAAAATATAGAAACATAGAAACATAGACGGTTGACGGCAGAAGGAGACCATACGGTCCATCTAGTCTGCCCTTATGTGTATACTGTATGTACTCTTTATCTTAGGATAGATGTGTGCTTATCCCAGGCATGTTTAAATTCAGTGACTGTTGATTTTTCAACTACCTCTGCTGGAAGTTTGTTCCAAGCATCTACTACTCTTTCTGTAAAATAATATTTTCTAACATTGCTCCTGATCTTCCCCCCGACTAGCTTCAGGTTGTGCCCCCTTGTTCTATCGTTAAGTTTCTTCTTAAAAACACTTCCCTCCTGAACCTTATTCAATCCTTTCACATATTTAAAGGTCTCAATCATGTCCCCCCTCTCCCTTCTTTCCTCCAGACTGTACAAATTAAGTTATTTAAGTCTCTCCTGATAAGTTTTAAGTTTAAGTCCTTCCACCATTTTCGTTGCCCGCCTTTGGACACGTTCTATTTGAATAATGTCTTTTTGCAGGTAAGGTCTCCAGAACTGCACACAGTATTCTAGCTGTGGCCTTATCAGGGCTCTATACAGCGGCATCACAACCTCCCTCTTCCTACTGGTGATGCCTCGAGCTATGCAGCCGAGCATCCTGCTTGCTTTTCCCACTGCCTGGCTACACTGTCCACTCATCTTGCAGCTATCAGTAATCAGTACCCCTAAATCTCTCTCCTCCGAGGTCCTGGCTAACACAGTACTGCCCATACGGCACTCAGAGCAGGGATTCCTTCTACCCAAGTGCATGATTTTACATTTAGAGACATTAAACTCTAGTTTTCTATTTGAATAATGTCTTTTTGCAGGTAAGGTCTCCAGAACTGCACACAGTATTCTAGCTGTGGCCTTATCAGGGCTCTATACAGCGGCATCACAACCTCCCTCTTCCTACTGGTGATGCCTCGAGCTATGCAGCCGAGCATCCTGCTTGCTTTTCCCACTGCCTGGCTACACTGTCCACTCATCTTGCAGCTATCATTAATCAGTACCCCTAAATCTCTCTCCTCCGAGGTCCTGGCTAACACAGTACTGCCCATACGGCACTCAGAGCAGGGATTCCTTCTACCCAAGTGCATGATTTTACATTTAGAGACATTAAACTCTAGTTTCCACAGTTTTGACCATCTATCCAGTAAAGCTAAATCATTTTCCATGTTGCAGACACCTCCAGGAATATCCACCCTATTACTAACCTTTGTATCATCAGCAAACAGACAAACTTTTCCTACCAAGCCTTCTCCTATGTCACTTACAAATATATTAAAAAGAATGGGGCCCAGGACAGAGCCTTGCAGCACACCACTTGTAACTCGCCTTTGTTCAGATTGCACGCCATTTACAACAAAATATTTTATTTATTGTTTTTTTTAAAACTTACCTCCCATCCATCTCTCGGCACTGTGTCCCACGCTGATCACTCTGGCTTCTGCTATCCTGCTGCTGCTGCTGGAAGCCTTTTTTAGCTGCTGGGTGAGAGAACATAAGGGGTTAATTAAAAAGAAAAAATGACATAGGGCCCCTTCCCGGGGTGGGGCGAGGGATCACAGCCCTCTCCCCCCCAAACTCTCTCCTCCTATTACCCGGCAAGATCGTCTCGAGTGAGGGTGAGAGAAGCTGGCTGTCGGGTGACAGGCTTGCAGTCACTACTCAGGAAGTGAGGGAGAGGGCGATTTCTCACCACGGGCGATTACTCACCACGGAGGAGCCCGGGGGGGGGCGATCAGAGCCCCCCCCCCCCCGGTGAAGAGGAGACACGGAGGGAGTGGTCACGGCCGCAGGTGAGTAAATCTCTTTTTTTTTTTAAACTTGGCAGTGGCCGCGCCCGAAGCCGGGGGGTCTCCTGGAACCATCCGAGCCCCCAGGGGGATCGAATGGCACCAAGTTAAAGAGGAGATCCATCCGGATCGATAGAGGGGTCAGGTGAATATTTTTTTAAAATTTTTGTTTAACCCTTTAAATGCCAAGCACTTAGTTTCTACGTGGTTGCTTCTCCTACCGTTAAGTGGCAAGCACATAGTGGCATTTCCCCCAAATAGTTAAAAAATATTTAAAAAAAAAACGTATCTTTAGTATGGATATGTAGCTGGGGGTCCCCTCTTCCTCCGGGGGGCACCCGATCCCTCCCCCGTCGTCCTCCGTCTTCAGAAGGGGGCCCGAAACCGCCCCCCTCCCCCGTTCCCAGCGCTGACAGTGGCTGTAAAAAAAAAAAATAATAAAAGTGTCATTTACTCACCTCTGCGCCCGATCCTTCTTTCTCCGGTCTCCGCTGGTCTCCTCTTCACCAGGGGGGGTCCGATCCCCCCCCGGGCTACGCAGCCTTCAGGTGAGGACCTTCTTCCGGGTCCTCACCGCTTCTAATCGCGGCGATGGCCGCCGCCCCCTAGCCCCGCCCATTGTGGGAGGAGCGGGATGACGTCATCCCGCTCCTCCTATACCCCCTCCGAGCTCCAGCATCTGTCAGATGCCGGTGGTGATCGGAGCAGGGCGGGTGTCAGGCGAGGAGGCTCCGATCGGAGCCCCCTCGCCTGTCACCCGCCCTGCGCCGATCACTAAACTCTGCTGCAAAAAATATATATATACATTTTTCTGAAAATTCCAGCAAAAATGTCGCAAAACATGGCGCAAAATGGGGAAAAATGACCTGTCAACAGAGGGTGACAAAATCTCAAGTAGGCTGGCAATTAAAAGGGTTAATAGTACCTCTGCATGTTGGGTATTGTTCTGCTCGGGGGACCTTGCGCTTTCAGACTTAGCTTGTTTTTTCTGGTTTGCATATTTATATTTTAGGAAAAGGCGTTTTTTATTCAGCTTTTTTTATACATTTTTTAGGGAAACCCTGCGCAAACAAAGAATTCTTTGAGGGATTAATTCCAGAAAGATGAGCCCACTACAACAAGCTGGGTACGCTTAGAAAGCTTAACATGTGTACTTTCAGGGAATATATGGTTTATGGGGGATATTCCAAATGTAAAGGGTTGTTTTGGTTGAAAAATCGCAAGGTGCGCTCTTTGTCTGCAGAGCTGAAATTTTCTAGTAAAATTACCGTTACGCACATGCTTTACTTTGGGGTGTTTGGCAACTCTTCCCTTGACAGAACCTATGCATGTTGGGTATTGTTCTGCTCGTGTAATGTTGCTTTTTTAGATTAAACATGTTCTTTCTTGTTTGTAAATAGTTTTTTTAGGAAAATGTGGCTTTGATTCTGCTTTTTTATCCTTTTTTTTGGGAAACTCTTTGCAACCAAAGAATACATTGAGGGATTACTTCCAGAAAACTGTGGCCACATCAACAAGCCTGGTACGCCTAGAAAGCCTGAGGTGTGTACTTCCAGAGAAGATATAGTTTGTTGGGGGTATTTCAAATGTAAAGGGTTGTTTTTCTGGAAAAACTGCAAGGTGCGCATAGCGCATATCACAGTTGTATTTTTTCTGAAAATCCCCTAAAGCGTTGTTTCAGTTTGGGGGAGTCTCCTGGACAGGAAAGGGTGTCTACCTATACATATGTGCATACCTTTTTTAAGGTGGTCAGCAAAAAGATCTGGGCTTTACCAACCACCCGGGGTGCTACCAACTTGACTCCGGGGGAGATGGAAGCTGTCTCGGGCCTCCGCACGCGTACTGAACTGGTTATCAAAGAGGCCGACAAGGGCGGCAATATTGTCGTAATGTCACGAGAATATTACCGTGCGGAGGCCCTGAGACAGCTCCAAAACCCCGAATTCTATGAGAGACTTGTGGGCAATCCTCTTGCCTTGTACAAAAGAGAATTTGACACATTAGTACAACAGGCTTGGTCCAGTCAAATCATTAATGACAGACAACGTAATTTCCTCTTGGTAGATTTTCCCACTGTGGCCACTTTTTACATTCTGCCCAAGATACATAAGAACCCCCGGTGCCCCCCCGGAAGACCCATAGTGGCGGGCATCGGGGGTTTAACTGAAAAAGCTTGTATCTTTGTGGACAAAAGCTTACAACTGTTTGTTACAACGTTGGCATCATACGTGCGAGACTCCATGCATCTGCTTAAACAGCTGGAGCAGATCCATGTACCCAATGGTGTGCTTCTGGCCACATTAGATGTCGAATCCCTTTATTCAAACATATCCCATACCTGTGCCCTCCACACGTGCCGATACTTTTTAGAAATGAGTACGGCAGACCCCCCACCACTCCAGGAATTCACGCTGCAACTGCTCGGGTTCATCCTGTCACATAATTTTTTTATGTTTGACTCGATATATTATAGACAAATACGTGGTGTGGCCATGGGGGCGCGTTGTGCCCCCTCTGTGGCAAACTTATTCCTGGGGTGGTGGGAAAGAGAGGTGGTCTTTAGCGAGGCGATGCGCGAACACCATCGGCACGTGTTGGGGTGGCACAGGTATATTGATGACATCATGGTACTTTGGCAGGGCTCCGAATCACAGTTTTTTGATTTTCTGAATTGTCTTAACATCAATGACCTGAATATATTTCTCACCGCACAGGTATCCACTAAGCAGGTGTCTTTTCTGGACCTTCTTATTACGGTACAAGAGGATGGGTCCCTAAAGACCGGGCTATATCGTAAGGAGACAGCTGTTAACTCCCTACTGAGATTCGAGAGTTTTCATCAGACTAATTTGAAACGTGGGATTCCAACTGGGCAGTTCCTCAGATTACGGAGGAACTGCTCCAGCGAGGAAGAATTCGTACATGAAGCTGACGACCTCGCAGAGCGCTTCTCACGGAGGGGTTACCCGAGAGGGGTGATAAGGAAAGCATATGCACGTGCTAAGCGCACCATCAGAGGGAGTCTCCTAAATTCTAGGCCCAAAAGACGCCAGGACCCAGAGGTGAGGTATATTACTCAATATAATACAGAATGGCAGAACCTTCGGCACCTGCTAAGAGACAATTGGGACATTTTAAGATCTGATGCCCTATTGGAGAGATGGATACGGGGTGGACCTAAAATGACGGCGCGGAGGGCACCTAATCTCAGAGATAGGGTATGTAGCAGCCATTTGCATCCTGTTGGGAATTGGCTCGATGCGGATAGAACAGTAACTGGTAATTTCCCATGTGGTACATGTTCAATTTGTTCCCATATGGTCAAACAGAAGAGCGTAAAAAATCTACAAACAGGCCAGACATTTGCTATAAAACAAGTTATTAATTGTAGATCCACGGCCGTGGTGTATTCACTTACATGTGATTGTCCAAAAGTATATGTAGGGGAAACGCGTAATACACTTAAGGCGCGGGTCCAAGCCCATTTTTCCAGCATTCGTCTGGCAGGGAGGAATTTAGAACAGGGAAAGAAGATCCCACCAGTGGCACTACACTTTTTCAAATGCCATAGTGGTGATTTTAGGGGCCTAAGGGTTACTGGCCTTGAACGGGTCAAAGTGGGCCCACGGGGTGGCGATATCAAACGGCTGCTGCAACAGAGGGAGCTCAGGTGGATTTGGAATCTTGGCACACAGGCGCCTGTGGGGTTGAATGAGGATACAGCCTTCACCCCCTTTTTGGGCACTTGATCCTTTGCACTAGCAGGGTGGTTAGGTTTGGGTCACTAGCATTATTCGTTTGGCTCTATATTTCACATTTTGTCAGTTGGGGTACACTTCACATTCATAGATCACTTGGGGCATATTATCTATAGTGGAGCTGTTTGTGGGTAGGGCATGGTGTGTGGTTGGGGGTGCTGGGGGTTCTTGGGGTTTTAGGGTGTCCGTTTGCCCACAGAGCATGGGCACGGCGACATTTAGATTTTCACTTATTTCTTGGTTGTATAGAAATTCACTTGAGTGTGTTATTGATTTTTTGTATACAATATCTGTACAGGTTTGCATTTTGCACGGGGTTTACCACAATCACAACAGTGCTGACTGGCGGCCTGTAACGAGATGCGACCTCCATGAGAAGAGCAGCAGCGACCGTTTGAAGCTGAAAGTCTGTGAAGAACATAACTGAAGCCACGCGTTCCCATACATAGATACGTCTTTGAAGTCCGTCGGCACTTTAATGATCATTTTAATGTGTGACCGAGCTGTCAGCATAATGTCCCACATATGGCCTAGGTTTCTACTAAAAGGTGCATGACACCATGATAGGGATATCCCCGCCCCACAGAAGTTGAGTTCTCTTTGACGGGGTTGGTAGTTAAATATTGGATACATGCATGATATTAGGTGGGCATCCCCCTTTTGGACACACTTTGCACCATGGCTCTGTATATATAGACGCCAGGTTAGATATAGCATTTGGGCCTTTTTGCCCATATTTTGTTTACAGGTGTATATAATTGCTGCCCGCTATAGGGGTCCATCTCTTCCCCCTGTGTGCAGCATTAACATCGTTGCCCTCTCTTTCCTTCCCCTTTTTTCCTATTCCCTTTTCCTCTTTCCCCCCCTCCCCCTTTCCCGCCTCTCTGCCCTTTCCCCTCTGTCCTTGCAGTATGAACAGGATTAATAAGTTTTATAATGTCCTTGTCCTATTGGGCTGTTTATGGACAGCCTCGGCATAGTTCAATATTATTGGTTTAATATGTACTGTATATATTTTCTTTAAATAGGTTTAAGAGTTCAGACTTGAGAGAAATAGAGATGTAGGTACATGACTAGTATTGTGTATTTGTTTAGTTTAGATTTGAGCAAATACTTACCTGTGTTGGCTCCCCTACACCTTTCTGCATCCTGCCTCACCCTTGCTGTACCCAGTGAGCGGATCATTAGTATTTGTACTGGCGCAGTGGTTCGGGACTCCTCCTGGATACCTGACCATCTGCGCCCTTATACCTCAATTTGGTGCGCGCGCTTCCTTGGTTGTATCTGGCGAGTCCCGTTGGGACTGCTGGAAGCGCTTACACAACAGCGCATCTTACTGCTCTTATGTATTCTATTAGAGCAGCTTGTCGGCTCACTGGCTCAGGCAAGCGTGTCTTGTTGCCTAGCAACGGCCACCTCACGCACGTTGCACGCATGAACGCCGCCCCTTGTTCTGACGCGCCTCCGGCCGGGACGCGTCTGAGCATTGACGGTGGGCGCGCCGCCGGCCGGGGCGCGCCCGCACATCTTTCATGGCGGCGGTTCCGTACCTATCACGTGCAGGTGTGCGGCAATTATCCCAGGATGAAGTTAACACAGGTCAGTTTGCTTAAATAGAGGGTGTTGTTTAGATTTCTGTTGTCCTGAGGAAGTGACGCGTTCTGACGTCACGTAACGCGTAGACGGGCGGGGCGGTGGGCAGGTGGTCGTTTGCATGTAAGTCTTTTACTATTTTGGGGACTGTTTCTTTTGTTTACCCTGGCTGTGTCTATTTTATTGAGTCTTAGAGGTTTTTGCACAGTATCATATGGTGGCATCGTGAATTGCAGATTATTATATATATTATGTCTTAACTTTTCTTCACAATAATGTATTGTGTGTAACTTTATGTAATGTAGTGATTTGTATATATTTAGGTTATTTAGATTAGTTGGCACTTATGCACTTTATACACACAGCCAGGCTTTACTCATTTACCATTAACTGTCATTAGGTCCACTCCCCACTGCCCCCACCAGAGGTCTCCCTTCCTTTGTATTCATTGTCTTTGATGTTTTTTAACCTTGTCTAGTGTATGTCATATTTTTCTACTTAATAAAATAGTTATTATTTTTATTAACCTCAGCGGTTGTGCCACTGTTTAATGGGAATCTGGGCGGGTTGTGGGACTTGCCCTATCTAATATATTTTACCTATACATATGTGGTATCGCTGTAAACGGGAGAAATTGGGATTTCACACGCAATAAGATTTTACTGACAAACTTACATTTTTTATTACAAAAAAACACTACAAATTGTAAAAAATTTTAATTTTTTCATTTTTTTGCACAATTTTCACCCAAAAATATTTAGAATACACCTAAAAAATGACAAACAAGACATTTCATGTTAAAGCCCAGACTATGCTGGAAAAAACAATATATCATTTTCCTGGGAAATCCCTTCCCAAAAATCACATTTGAACACAGGGAGCGCAAAATAGTGCAAAATGGTCTGGCAACAAAGGGTGACAAAAACTCCAGGTAGGCTGGCACTTAAAGAGTTAACTAGCGGGGGGGGGGGGGAGTCAAGCACATAACACCTACCTGCTTGACACTTAACACCTGTACAAGCGAGGTGTTACGTTCTTGGCACCAAAAGAGACAAAGAAACAATGCTTCTATAAATATATTTTTCCTTTACCCCACATACTTCTTTTCTATTCCAACCCCACCCCTATTTTAGCTGTGACACTTCCTGAACACAAAATTTTATTTTTATAAGCACCGAATGTGAGCCCTAGTATCTCTGTCTCAACATTTGAATATGGCCTTTCCCCCTGGGGCACCCCGATAGGGAGTGCCCCACTGTGTGAAACCCCCCAGATTGCTGAAGTCAACTCACCTCTTCCCGGTCCTAAGGAGCATGCGTGGCTGCTTGTCCAATTAGCGGGGGGTGTGCCAGTGCCGACCATTCACAAATGGCAGGGATGCGGCTTTGGCTCGCACATGGTAAGTGTAAGGGGTGACCTGCCATGCTGCCTCCTTCCCACCCGGCTCGTCCGTTGGCACCGTGCCCGGGCCGGGACCCCACGCAGATGCGGCTTTCCCTGCGGGCACCGCGTGTGGGCATGGCTTCTCCACCGAAGCTGTGTGTGCCCGTGTACACCTATGTCTTCAACAGTTTCCCGCATCTTCGACAGTGGCCATCTCCGTTGGACCGGGCAGGTGGGTGTCCACTGGGGGGGGGCTCTACTATGGGGCCCCATCAGGGCTATGATACCATTACCCAGCAGAGCTGCATCTACTGGGGAACATTTGGGGGATAATTCATAGCTTCACAGATGTGGCGAATCTGCAGCTCATCCAGTAGGAGACATGCTTCACTTAAAGCAAACCAAAACCAACTGAACTTGTAAATACATTTATCCACCTGCCGATATTCCCTTTTCAGGTTGTGGAAATACAAATGGTTATTTTCACTTTTTAAATTGTTCAGGAAAACGGATTATTTTGCTGTCCCTTGGTGTGAGATGACAGGTGATCATAAAGCCTTAATATCCAGTTTTGGGTTCCAAATGATCTATAGCTGTAGAAGTATCCAAAACTGGGATGCCTCATGGAGGAGGGGTAAACAGGACATAAAGTCAGTTTTAACTGGCAGATAAATAGTTTTCTTGCTAATTTGTTTCTGTGTAGCTGGTGTTGTTAATTGTCTTGTTGTTCACAAACATGGGCTTTCTGTTAAAGGCCAGTTTAATCATTTACTAGCTCTGGGCCTTACATGGCTGGCTCCACTGCCCCACTATTAATGCCAGGCCAGCATTAAGGATGTGAACAGGAACAGAAATCAAAGACTTGGAACTGTGTGCCAGAATTTCTGATCTATACTTCAAACATGACACCTCTGATAACAAGTTGGAGGATCTTGAAAATAGGTCCAGTCGTGATAACTTCAGAGTATGTGGTCTCCCATAGACATATATATTTATAAAAGTTGAGGCAGCAGTTAAAGACCTCATGCAGACCTTAATCCCTGACATAGTTCCCTGCACATGGAGCTAGATTTGTGTCATCGGCGGTCACTGCCCTTCGCCAGGGCGGCTTACCAAGGTACATTTGGCTTGATGCAGAGCCTCCCCGTTCAGCTATCCCGTGCGTTTTCCTGTTGGTTTTGGGCTTTGATCGGGTCAGGAAAGGGTGCTACATTGATTTTAGTGTGCGTTTATGCGCTCAGGTGTGCGCTCAGCCGCCTTTCCGATTGTTGGCTCGCACGAGGCTGTTTCCCGGCAAAACGGACGCCTCGTTCATTGTTCCGTTTTTTTCAGTGATGCAGAGCCTTGTTTTCCGATTAAAATCAGCGTAATGAAACGGGGCCGCCGATCCTTCACTTACGGCAAGTCAGAGCAGCCGTATTTGCACTCGGGCAATAATATGCAGTCCTCTGTTGGAGCACATCAGCGGTGCCAGCTCCGCGGTCTTGTCCGGCTGAGTATGGCAGAAACCAGGCTGCACCTATTTGAGCTCACCCGCCTTACTGGGTATGTGTATGAAACTTGTATTGGTTGCCCACCCTGTCTGACTTTGTTTTTTCCCTTAACACACTATTTGGTAATTTTTTTGTTAGTATATTTTTAGCCTAATTTTTTTACTTTAAATTAAATGGGTTAAGTGATAGAACCCCATTGCGTCATGTTCTTGCCCTCTTATGTAAGTAGTATTCCCCAGACTTTTTTAATGAGTGTACAGGTTGGATGTGCATGTATGCTCATTACAAATGTCCTTTCCTCCAACCCTACCCCGCTCACCTATTTGTCCCTCTTTTCTATTGTTGCAATGCACACCTTTTTTTATTTTTATTTTGTTTTTTTTTTTTGTTTTTGGGCAGGAGACTCTGGCTATCCTTTGCTCCCCTGGCTGCTGACCCCAATCCTGCACCCATCTTCACAGGCAGAGGAGCCCTACAATACTGCCCCCAGGAGGACTCGCTCTGTGGTGGAGCGAGCCTTTGGTCTCTTGAAGATGAGGTTCCGTTGTCTTGATCAGACTGGTGGGGCACTAAAATATACGCCTGCAAAGGTCATTAAACTAATCATGGCTTGTTCCGCTTTAAGAGAGGGAGTCTGCCATTTCTGAGTAAAGTCTCATTAAAAAGGGTTTCACACAGTGGGGCATCCCGATCTGGGATTTCCAGGGGGAAGACCAGTGGCCGCTCTGGGTTTTGTTCTGCTTTATGTGAGGGAACCTGTGTTACTTTAATAATAATGTAAAGGAGGTGGGTTATTCCATCCTAACCTGATTTGGTCATGATGTTTTAAAGAAGGCCAAAACCCATGTAACCCAGCCCTTTGGAGTGTGAAGAAATCCAGGGCTGGGTTACAGGCATCATGTCTCTGGGGCATTCCAATTTGGGATGTCCTGCACGTCACTGCAGGGGAACGTCAGAGCTATACCAGGAGCTATGCCATCTTTACACAGGAGCAGGACGACATCATCATGGATGTGAGTATGCGAGCGTGCGTTTATGTGCGCGCACACATTCCTTATAATAAAAAAAAAAAACAAAGCGCAAGAATAGTCTGAAACAACTTAGGCCCTTATTTAACAAGGGATAGCGCCAGGTAGAGAATGGTGAGCGAACGGTAATGACGGTCACCACCACGAGAACGCCAGCTCCCCTCCGCAATCACACATTTATCAAGCCGATCCTGCTTAGCGACTGACAGAGCGCCAGATAGCGAATCATTCATCATTATTCCAGCCTCACCCCACAGCGCCAGCGAGCGACCTTGAACAGCGACAAGTATGACCTCTCGCTACCTGGCGCTCTCCAATGCATTTCAATGGAGCAATCTTTAAATATTCATAATTAATTGCTATTAATTTTTTTTTATTTTTTTTAAATGTCAAACATTCTGCAATGTTAGATATTTTTTTTAAGGTAAAAAAAAAAAAAAAAAAATTGTGCAGAATTGATATTACAGGTCTGATATTAATGTATTCATATTACAAAATGTTTTGAAAAACTTGTTTTTTTTTTTTCAATAAAATATGGTTGTTTGGGGGTTAAAAAACTACTTTTAACCCATCGCCGCCAGCGCTCTGGGGTTTAAACAAGCATTTCACATTTTTTGAGCGTGATTTGTTAATGAATATGCTGGGAGCCGTTCGCTATGGCCATTCGCTGTCATGCGCTCCCATACAGCGCGGAACCTGTCAAACAGTGACTCCTAACCCCGTATTCAACATTACCGCACACCGACTGAGTCGCTGTCAACAACCGAACAACGGCCAAGCACAGCGAATACTAGCGGGCGCTGTGAAAATAACGCTACTGTCGCTCATCTGTCGCTACCTGGCGCTATTAATGAATCGGCCCCCAAGTTTGTCACGTTAAATACAAGCCAACCTTAGTTTAACCCATGTATGCAGCTACAAACTAGGCTACATGCAGATAGAAGAACTAGGGCAATGTGAGGCAGCAAAAGGTTAATAAAGTGACTTTAGTTAGTCCAGGAAACTTGTTAATGTATTTTGTGGATTAATGGTGGGTCCTTGTATCTTTTTTTTACAGATGATGCTGCGGAATCGTTTTTTTAGAGTTTGGGCTTTTCATTAACCCTTTAACCGCCAGCCTACCTTGAGATTTTGTCACCCTTTGTTGCCAGACCATTTTGCACTCTTTTGCGCTCCCCTTGTTCAACTGTGATTTTTGAGGGGATTTCCAGGGATTTCCCAGGAAAATGATATATTGTTTTTTTCAGCAGAGTCTGGGCTTTAACATGAAATGTCTTGTTTGTCATTTGTTAGGTGTATTCTTAATATTTTTGGGTGAAATATGTGCAAAAAAAAAAAAAAAAATTTTTACATATTGTAGTTTTTTTTGGAATAAAAAATGTAAGTTTGTCAATAAAATCTTATTGCGTGTGAAATCCCAATTTCTCCCGGTTACAGCGGTACCACATATGTATAGGTAGACACCCTTTCCTGCCCAGGAGACTCCCCCAAACTGAAACAGCGCTTTAGGAGATTTTCAGATAAAATACAACTATGCTATGCAATATGCGCACCTTGCGGTTTTTCCAGAAAAACAACCCTTTACATTTAAAATACCCCCAACAAACTATATATTCTCTGGAAGTACACACCTCAGGCTTTCTAGACGTACCAGGCTTGTGGATGTGGCCATAGTTTTCTGGAAGTAATCCCTCAACGTAATCTTTGGTTGCAAAGAGTTTCCCTAAAAAAAGGATAAAAAAGCAGAATCAAAGCCACATTTTCCTAAAAAAACTATATACAAACAAGAAAAATCAAGTTTAATCTGAAAAAGCAACATCTCCCGAACAGAACGATACCCAACATGCATAGGTTCTGTCAAGGGAAGAGTTGCCAAACACCCCAAAGTAAAGCATGCGCATAACGGTAATTTTACTTGAAAATTTCAGCTCTGCAGACAAAGTGCGCACCTTGCGATTTTTCAACCAAAACAACCCTTTACATTTGGAATATCCCCCATAAACCATATATTCCCTGAAAGTACACACGTTAAGCTTTCTAAGGGTACCCAGCTTGTTGTAGTGGGCTCATCTTTCTGGAATTAATTCCTCAAAGAATTCTTTGGTTGCGCAGGGTTTCCCTAAAAAATGTATAAAAAAGCTGAATAAAAAACACCTTTTCCTAAAATATAAATATGCAAACCAGTAAAAAACAAGCTAAGTCTGAAAGCGCAAGGTCCCCCGAACAGAACAATACCCAACATGCATAGGTACTATTAACCCTTTTAATTGCCAGCCTACTTGAGATTTTGTCACCCTCTGTTGACAGGCCATTTTCCCCATTTTGCGTCATGTTTTGCGACATGTTTTGCGCCATTTTTGCTGGAACTTTCAGAAAAATTATATATTTTTTTTTTTGCAGCAGAGTTTAGACTTTAACATGAAATGTCTTGTTTGTAATTTTTTTTTTTTTTTTTTTTTTACAATATTATTAAGTGAAAAAAAAAATAAATAAATAAAATTTTTTTTTTAGAAAATTTACTCCTTTATTTTAAATAAAAAATGTATTTTATTAAGGAAAATCATATTGCATGTGAAAGCCCCATTTCTACCCATTAGAACGGTACGACATATTTATCGGTAGCCCCCCGTTCCTGCCCAGGAGACCCCCCCTAACTGAAACAAGTATTTTATAACATTCACAAAAAAAACACAAAAACCATCCACACTACAAAGGGTTAAATCGAGAAAAAAAATGACATAGGGTCCCCCCTCCCAGGGGAGGGAGACCCCATTTTTTTTTTTTTTTTTTTTAAGGGTTAAAAACCCTTAAAAATCAAAAAAAAAATTGACGTGGGGTCCCCCTTACCCGAAGTAACCAGCCCGGGACCAGCTATGGGGGCTTGTAGGCACAGAGTGGGGGGGCCTGCTTTTGTGGCCCCCCCACCCTGCAGCCTACGAGCCCACATAGCCCATGTGGGCCCGGGCTCTTCTGCCCCCCCCTGGCCTTTGGGGAGGCAGGTAATGGGGGTGCCGGGGGTTAATGGCAAGCCACCCGCTAGCGCAGGTGGCTTGCCATCCCCCCAGCCTTGTGAACTGGTATAGGGGTCATGGACCCCTTACCAGTTCACAAGAGGTTAAAAGTAAAAAATGACACAGACACACAAAAGAGAAAAAATATTTTATTAATTTTTTTTTTTTTTTTACACTGTACTCACCTCCCATCCATCCTGGAGCACTCTGTCCCTCAGCGATCACTGGCTTCTGCTCACTTGCTAGAAGCCTTTTATAGCTGCTGGATGACAGAACACAAAGGGTTAATCAAAAAAAAAATGACATAGGGTCCCCCCTCCCAGGGGGGGGCGGACCACATTTTTTTTTGATTTTTAAGGGTTAAAAACCCTTAAAAATCAAAAAAAAAATTGACGTGGGGTCCCCCTTACCCGAAGTAACCAGCCCGGGACCAGCTATGGGGGCTTGTAGGCACAGAGTGGGGGGGCCAGCTTTTGTGGCCCCCCCACCCTGCAGCCTACGAGCCCACATAGCCCATGTGGGCCCGGGCTCTTCTGCCCCCCCCTGGCCTTTGGGGAGGCAGGTAATGGGGGTGCCGGGGGTTAATGGCAAGCCACCCGCTAGCGCAGGTGGCTTGCCATCCCCCCAGCCTTGTGAACTGGTATAGGGGTCATGGACCCCTTACCAGTTCACAAGAGGTTAAAAGTAAAAAATGACACAGACACACAAAAGAGAAAAAATATTTTATTAATTTTTTTTTTTTTTTTTACACTGTACTCACCTCCCATCCATCCTGGAGCACTCTGTCCCTCGGCGATCACTGGCTTCTGCTCACTTGCTAGAAGCCTTTTATAGCTGCTGGATGACAGAACACAAAGGGTTAATCAAAAAAAAAAATGACATAGGGTCCCCCCTCCCAGGGGGGGCGGACCCCATTTTTTTTTTTATTTTTAAGGGTTAAAAACCCTTAAAAATCAAAAAAAAAATTGACGTGGGGTCCCCCTTACCCACAGTAACCAGCCCGGGACCAGCTATGGGGGCTTGTAGGCACAGAGTGGGGGGGCCAGCTTTTGTGGCCCCCCCACCCTGCAGCCTACGAGCCCACATAGCCTATGTGGGCCCGGGCTCTTCTGCCCCCCCCTGGCCTTTGGGGAGGCAGGTAATGGGGGTGCCAGGGGTTAATGGCAAGCCACCCGCTAGCGCAGGTGACTTGCCAGACCCCCGAGCCCTGTGAACTGGTATAGGGGTCACATGGACCCCTTACCAGTTCACAAAGGGTTAAAAGGTAAAAAAAAGACACACACGTTTTTTAAAAAAAGTTTATTAAAAAAAAAAAAAAAAACTTTTACTTTACTCACCTCCGATCTTCATCTTCTGTGTCCCGCGGCGATCTGCTGTCAGTGACGGCTGGGCAGAGAAGGGGGGAGGCAGGCGATCGGAGGATCGCCTACCTCCCTCCTTCCCCTCCCAGCCGTCACCGGCATCTGAGAGATGAACTGCCGGGTGCCCCGATGACACCCGGCGGTGACGTCATCTGGCCCCGCCCCGTGACGTCACCAAGATGGCGGCCGCCATCGGAAGACAGCAAGGGAGGAGGGCTGTTATGCCCCCTCCAGAAGACGGAAGAGCGGGGAGGGGGGATCGGAGCCCCCCCCGTGAAGAGGAGAGCCTGCGGGAGCCGGCGGGGACAAAGGTAGGTGACTGTGTTTTTTTTTTTTGATAGGAAACCGGGCGGCTGCTGAAACGGGGGGGGGGGGCACCCTGTTCCGGGCCCTCCCCTGCAGCCGGAGGAGCCCCGATGGGCGATCGGAGCCCCTCTGGCTGAAGAGGAGACCCGACCGGATCGAACGAGGGGTCAGGTAAGTGTCTTTTATTTTTACTTTTTTTTTTATTTCTGGGGAAAGTCAGGCACGTAAATTTTACGTGGCTGGCGTTTAACTGTTGGAGAGGCAGCCACGTAAAATTTACGTGGCTGGCGTTTAAAGGGTTAAATCACGCTGAAGGTCCGGTTTAAAAAGGGCCCCAATAAAACAACGCCCAACCAAACCATAAAAACAATGCTAAACTAAGGTTGTTTTTCATTCACAGATCAAAGAAAAACACAGCCACAAGACCCCGAGGCCTAATTTTTAACATGTTTAATTCAAATTTAAATTGTTTTTTACTTTTGTTTTATCAAAAAAATAATCTAAAAACCACAAAACCAAAAAAAAAGTTTGATTAAAAAAAACATAAACAGATTTTGTGAGTTGTCTTTCCTGCAAATGTACAATCACACAACATCATCACACATTTACATGACACAAAAGGTTTAGATATGGGACAAAAAATCAGAAAAACTCACAACCAATTACGGTAAACATTAAAGGCAAGGAAGAAGGAACACCAAAGAGATTAAGGTATGCATTAATGGTAAGGAAGAAGGAACACCAAAGAGATTAAGGTATGCATTAATGGCAAGGAAGAAGGAACACCAAAGAGATTAAGGTATGCATTAATGGCAAGAAAGAAGGAACACCCAAAAATAAATTTGACAATATATATATGTGTCAAATTGGCAGTTGGTGCCATATGCATATTCCTATGGAGGTTTAGGGATGTGCGCTTGCGTGTAGCCAGATTGGCAACTGAAGAGCCATGGAGATGTAAGTATACTTGGAAAAATCACCAAAATGGAAGGTCAAATATGACGGAAACCAAGCAGGTACGTTCAAAAAGCAGGGAAAAACGGGCTGCCCGTGTGAACGGGAACGGAAGCCCCGATCAAATTGAAGGCACCCGAGAGAGCAAAAAAAACTTCCTGAGTGAAGACAAATTGACGGATCAGTTAGGGAGCCATTCCGACGAAGGCTCTGCATCACATTTCATGATTCAAACGAGAGCCCCGGACAATCGGAAGGTTTTAATCTTAGACCGGGGGAGGCTCTGCATCAGGCCCATTGTGGTTAAACAGCACTTCTTTTCACCAAAGAAGCTGTCCTGCAGGAGAAGCCACAGACCTTTTTGTGCAAGGATCTAAAGTCCAAATCTTTGCTGATATAGCCCCATCACCATTCAGAGGCAGGGTTCCCTAAAGCCACCCCCCTCTAACAGCAGGGGATCAAGTATAGATGGGGATTCCTCTTCAGATTGTTTTTTCTCCTTTAATAACAAATCGTATTCAATTGCCTCACTCCTAGAAGGTGAGCAGGTCTTATTGAAACTGGGACTTATTTCTACCACAACTCACCCCTCAAGATCTGCAACTCCTGAGCCAAGGCCTATTTCCCCAATCTAGTCCCCTGTATCAAGAATTAGCTCTCTCCGAAGACCGACCCTTATTCCCGAGAAGAACTGGTGCGATAAATGAAGATTTCTTATCCACCATTCCATCAATATTCTTAATTTACTCAGCTCCCCTGTTGTTTAGATTGGAAGTTGATGCCTCTCCATTGGAAGTCAGTTTCTAGGTTTTTTTAGTTTTTCTTTTTCCCTGATAAAGCGACATTGTTTACAGACTTTTAAAACTTTTGGCTTTACGGCCTGGTTAATTCTTGGGACCTCTTAGAATGTCTAGCCAGGTTTACTTTTTGGATCTAAGTGCCTAATTACATGTCCAAGCTTAGGTTTTCTTGTATGCTCGTCCCCTCCAGCCCCTTTCCCACTCTTTCTGTTTATATCCTCATCTCTCTCCCCCTTCTCTCTTCTTATCTTTTTGGTACCTAGCTTATTATGGTCTCTATGTCTGGGTCGAGTATCACTGCCCCCTCTTCTTCTATAGGCTGGTATACCTCTCCAAACACCCTTTAGCTCTTTTGTCATGCCTTGCTCTCTCCTATACCCTATATTCTACTTCTCCCCCCATTCTTCACCCCCCTCAATTTCTCGCTATCCCTCTTTCTCCCCTCTCTCTTCCCTTTTCTAATTTTTTTTACCATCTAATATTCCTTACCAACCCCCTCTTGGGTTATAGCATGGGTCCTGCTGTTAGGTGCTACACTATTTATTGTCTAAAAAGAATGCTCTTTTCTCTTTATATTTCATCTGTGGTTAACTACAAACTTTGTAAGCATTTGATAAGTGTAATAATTGCTTCCGGACTCCAAACTTTTGGAGATATAATACTATGCAAGCTTACTGCTTGTCTTTAAATGTGATTAGTGACTTTCCTGCAGTTTACAACTGGTTATGACACTAGATGGTGCTGTTAACAATGCTTAACTATAGAGTCTATGCATTTTCCTGCTGTGTTGTGTTTGCTGTGTTCAATTGCTCTATGACTGGTACTTCCTTTCCTGTGTTTAGCCACCATGTAAGGTGACATTCTCTTACTGAATTTATGTTCCAGTTCCTGTTACACCACAAATATCTATCTGGATTACGACTCCGTATCACTGCCCCCTCTTCTTCTATAGGCTGGTATACCTCTCCAAACACCCTTTAGCTCTTTTGTCATGCCTTGCTCTCTCCTATACCCTATATTCTACTTCTCCCCCCATTCTTCACCCCCCTAAATTTCTGGCTATCCCTCTTTCTCCCCTCTTTCTTCCCTTTTCTAATTTTTTTTACCATCTAATATTTCTTACCAACCCCCTCTTGGGTTATAGCATGGGTCCTGCTGTTAGGTGCTACACTATTTCTTGTCTAAAAAGAATGCTCTTTTCTCTTTATATTTCATCTGTGGTTAACTACAAACTTTGTAAGCATTTGATAAGTGTAATAATTGCTTCCGGACTCCAAACTTTTGGAGATATAATACTATGCAAGCTTACTGCTTGTCTTTAAATGTGATTAGTGACTTTCCTGCAGTTTACAACTGGTTATGACACTAGATGGTGCTGTTAACAATGCTTAACTATAGCGTCTATGCATTTTCCTGCTGTGTTGTGTTTGCTGTGTTCAATTGCTCTATGACTGGTACTTCCTTTCCTGTGTTTAGCCACCATGTAAGGTGACATTCTCTTACTGAATTTATGTTCCAGTTCCTGTTACACCACAAATATCTATCTGGATTACGACTCCGCTGCACCCAGCACCCAGTACTCACACTCTGAAACACAAACAAGTTGATTAGTGTGAAGTAGAAATATATCTGTTTAAATGTTTATGTACCTTGTTCATTTGCATGTTGTATAGGGTGCCTGGTGGGGTTGCCCTGCGCCTCTCCATTCTGTTTCCAGACCCCTTTGGGGAGAGTCATTATCTTCTCTGCCCCTGTACATTCTCTTCATATGGGGCTCGGTTTGGACCGTTATTCACAGTCAAGATATAGTTCCTTCTCGGTCATGATAGTGCATAATAGTCCTGGGTTCTCCTCTTCTGTGCTCCAGACCAAATTTTATCTGGAGTCGGGTCCTTCTTCTTTTAAACCTTACTTTACTACCACTCTTGGTCTCTTCTCTTTCCTCCAATTCCCTATTCCTATTCCCTCCTATTCTACCCCCCAGCAAGGGTGGGTCCGCATTATTTTCTTAATCTTCCTGCTGTGTCCACCCAATAGATTCTCTACTACAGTGGCAATTGTTCCCCATAAGGAAGGAAAACAAATTATAAACAAGAAGACTATAAACTTATCTCACATAACATTAAGGGTTTTAACTCCCCAAATAAGAGACGCTCAGCCTTTAATTCTTATATCTCTCTAAGATGTAATCTCGCTGATATCATTTTTCTTCAGGAAACCCATTTCGCCCATAAGTCAACCTTCAAATAACTGTAAACGGATTGTCAAAACCCCTTGGGATACCCGAATTCTTGGTAAGTCCACAATCCCCAATCTCCGCAGCTAGCTTCACCTATTGACAAGCTTTGCTTGGATGCTTTAAACGTCTCACCGGACAGAGTTGCCCCCAAGACTTGGTAGCTCAAAGATTGTGAACTTATAGGGGGGAAGGTGGATGAACCAAAGGTAAGACTGGGCGTTATCAGGCAAGCTGGGGTCATACACGGATAATCAGTCCTCATGATACACAGCACCAAGGAAGAAGCATGAGAAGGGTCAAAGGTCAAGCCAAGGACCAAACTGGGTAATCAGAGGGTTCACAGTACAAGGGATGTGGGAGGAACATAGTCGGAGTCCAGGCAAAGTCGGTTCAGGCGGCGGTCAAGGAATGGTAAGCCAAGCTATATCGACAACGATATAGCAATCACAGGAACAATAGCACCCAGTACAGGCAATGACTGAATGATATGGAATACTTTTATAGGGATGAGGTGGACAGGATTGGCCAGGGGAAACTTTGGCTCATTGGCCTATAAGTAATATGTGGACTGATTACCCAGATAACTAACAGGGGTGTTTTGCCAACAGTAACCACAGTAAAGGCTCATTGGCATAAATCAACTGTGCTCGTGCATGCGACCACGAGCAGAGGAGCAGGGGATTCAGCAGGGGGAGGAGGGGGCAGAAGTGCTCGTCGCTGCTCGAGCCAACGCTGCCCGAGCCAGAACTTGCTGTTGATGTGGCTGCCGGGCAGAGGGGATCCCAGCCAGCCGCCTAACCCCCACGCTGCCTGTGGATGCCACGGGACTGGACAGAAAGTAAGTGCACCGTGACACAGATTTTCTCTCTCTCACGAGCATAGCACAAACATACCTCTCCAATCCCACCCAAACATTTCAGCCAGCATAAACAAAGGCTCACAATACTACTGGAGAGCCGCTGCAATGGACCTGTCCACTCCTTCTCCTCTGGCTTCCTCCATCTACAAAGTGCCACCCCTTGCTTGACAAAGCAGCAGCAACGGGGAGCTCTCCGTTTCAACCCACATGGTTTCTTCCTGGGTGACGGGACCCATTACCCAGGCAATTTCAGAAACCCCATTTTCAAACAATTTTTTCATCACACATTTCCTTTGCATTAAACATTTACACTGATATCTACTATCAGGTCAGTCTGTCTCCAGACCCCAATTTCACGATAGTGCTCCTTTAATGTCAAAGTACTTATCCTGGCAATAAATATAACAGTCCATATGCAATAAATAAATATCTGCAAGAAGAGAATATAGCCTGAACCTACTACATAACACACAATATTTGGGTGAATGTAAGAAAAATACTCCATATCCTTCCACAGAGTGACAAGGTAAAAAACGGCAGTAAAGCAATTTTTTACTGTATCATAAATTGTTCATAAAATGATCAATGAAAGCTATAGTAACCTTACGGATGCCACTCCTACTTAAGTTTACAAGAAGGGATGGGTAAGGGAAGAGCCCAATTGATGAAGGGTGAGGGAATAATCTAGAATATCCCTATAATTATCAGGTTAGATCTAATGATTTCAAAGATTTGGCAAACTTTTGTATTACTGTATATGTGGTAGAGAAACTAGCCTGCCTTTTTCTTGTATTTTGGTTGCTTTTCTCCATTTTTTATATTTTCTGGAAGTACTCTCTTCAAGCTTTCTAGGCGTACCAGAGTTGTTGATGTGGCCACAGTTTTCTGAAAGTAATCCCTCAATGAATTATTTGGTTGCACAGAGTTTCCCTAAAAAAGAATAAAAAAGCAGAATCAAAGCCACATTTTCCTAAAAAGACAAATTAAATCTGAAAAGCAAGGTCCCTTGAACAGAACAATACCCAACATGCATAGGTACTGTCAAGGGAAGAGTTGCCAAACACCCCCATGTAAAACATGTGCGTAAGGGAAATTTTACTCTGCAGACAAAGTGCACACCTTGTGCTTTTTCTACCAAAACAGCCCATAAATTTTGGAATACGTTAAGCTTTCTAAGCGTACCCAGCTTGTTTTAGTGGACTTAACAGTTTGGAAGTAATCCCTCAAGTAATAGTAATAGGTTGCACAGGGTTTCCCTAAAAACATTTATTAAAAAGCCGAAGACCAAATCTTTCTAAAATATCAATATGCAAACAAGAAAAAACAAGCTAAATCTGAATGTGCAAGGTCCCCACAAACAGAACAATACATGCATAGCTACTTTTAACCCTTTTAATTGCCATCCTACTTGAAATTTTGTCACCCTCTGTAGACAGGTTATTTTTCACCATGTTGCACTATGTTTAACTGTGATTTTTGCAGGAATTTCCAGAAAAAAAAATATATTATTTTTTGTGGCAGAGTTTAAGCTTTATGGTGAAATGTATTGTTGGTGCTTTTCTACTGTTTTGCAGTACAGTATTTACAAAAATAAATAAAAAATATTTTTTAGAAAATTGTCTCCTTTATTTTAAATAAAACATTTATTGCATTGCAAGAAAACTATATTGCATGTAAAAGCCTCACATCTCCCAATTAACAGTACCACATATGTATCAGTAGCCCTCCCATTCTTGCCCAGGAGACCCCCCAAACTGAAAAGAGCACTTCATAACATTTACAAATACTCCTTGGGAGGCACCCCATTTTTTGGTAATTTTAAAGATTTAAAAATCCAGAAAAATCCAGAAAAAAATGACCTGGTGTCCCCCTACACAGTATAACCAGTCCTGGACCCACTATGCAGGATTTGTAGGAAGCTCTGGTAGCCCACCGCTCTGCCGGCTACAAACCCGCAAATCCAAATTGCCCGAGCCCTTCTGCCCCCCTGGGCTTTGGGGAGGCAGGTAATTGGGGGGGGCTGGAGGTTAATGTCAAGTCACCCGCTAGTCACAGGTGACTTGCCAGCCCCTGAGCCCTGTGAACTGGTATAGGGTATAGGGGTCTCATGGATCCCTTACCAATTCAGAAAAGGTTAACAGAAAAAAAGAAGACACCACACAGAGTAAAACCTCCTTACTCACCTCTGATCCTCTGCTGTCCCCCCGGCGATCATGTCCCACGGAGCTCTGATGACAGCTGCCAGGAGATCGGTGGAGGGGGGCTAGGGGGGCAAGGGTTCACAGCCCTCTCATCTCCCTCTGCTGATCACCTGGCGCTACTGAGCTGGTGTGGGAATGGCGTCATGGATGAAGTAATCAAATACGTCATCTGCCCCGCCCACAAAAGGCAGGGCTAGTGGCTGGGCACAATTGAGGAGGTGCTGGAGAGGGCCTATTTCACTCTCTCCTCACCAAGGAAGAGTCTGATTGGAGGCCCCCGGTGAAGAGGAGGCACTTCAAGAGGGGTTGCGGCCGCAGGTGTCATTTTTGTTACAGTTGTCATTGGCGCAGGAGCATGGGGTGGGGTCTTTCGGGCTCTATCCTGAGACTGGAAGAGACCTGGGGGGGGCATTGGATGCTGCCGGGGTGAAGAGAAGGCCCGGACGGATCGAATGAGGGGTCAGGTGACGGTTTCTTTTTATTTTTGTGGCTGGTAGCAGGAGGGAAAGCTAAGCATGTAACACCTACGTGCTTGGCAATTGACGACTGGACATGCAAGCACGTAGGTGTTATGTGCTTGGCAACAGAAGGGTTAATAGTAACAGGTCAAGGCAACTGTTTTGGGCCTGTTAAAAGTAACAGTTTAATTCAACTCTGTTTCGGGGCCTATTTACAGTAATAGTTCAAAGCAACTCTGGTGTGGGGCCTATTAATGTTAACAGTTAACAGACAACTGTTTTTGGCACCTGTTGGGGCCTATTTACAGTAACAGTTCAATGGAATTGTGTTAGTGATCATTTATACCAAAAGGTCAAGCCACCTATGTGTTAGTTCTAAGGGGCAGACAGGGTTTCTTTTTGTTTAAAACAACTGTTCTTTTCAGCACATTTATTGAGGAAAAACTGATAGAGTGAGGGTGAGATAGGTCCGGTGTCACTACTCTGTAATATCACTTAGACCGGACCTTCAGCATGATTTAATGAAAAGCTCAAACCCTTAAAAAATATTCCCCAGCATCTAAAATGAATATACTGTATTATGTTTTCAGTCGCTTACTTATTATTCTTTCCCTCACTGGGCTGCAACTCTGTTCAGGACTCTAGGATACGGGTGCCGCCATCTAACTCAGTAGCATCACACATACTGACGAGAGGAGAGTGGGATAGAGTACAGGGTGTTGAGTTATAGCTGTGCTTTGCACAGACAGAGCAGAGCTGGGGTCAGGAAAAGGACAGCAATCCCAGAATGCAGCACGACACAGTCAGAAGACACTTGCCTGATGCTGCATGAGCCACCATCTTGGATGTTTAAAGGCTCATAACATGCAGTAGATGCAAGTAGGATGATTTTTAATGTGAGAAATCTGTATGTACAGGGTGTGGGAAACATATAAGATATTCTCTTATTCAGGGTGAAGGTCCGCGTTAGGTGTCAGTACTCTGTAATACCAATTGTTCAAACCACTTTTGGGCCAGTGCTCAGAAATGTTGATTGTTTAGGCCACTTAGGGGTCCCTGCTTCATAATACCAATTGTTAATGGAGTTAATGAAGTATCCACTGGGTCAGGCCACTTATTTAATTTAAAAATGTAATGGTGGGCACACCTGGCATTAGACCCTCTTGGCCTTTGATAAATCTATAACATTGTGGGCACACCTGGCATTAGAACCCTCTTGGCCTTTGATAAACTATATTTTGTGGGCACACCTGGCATTAGAACCCTCTTGGCCTTTGATAAACTATATTTTGTGGCACACCTGGCATTAGAACCCTCTTGGCCTTTGATAAACTATATTTTGTGGCACACCTGGCATTAGATGCTCTTGGCCTTTGATAAACTATTACATTGTGGGCACACCTGGCATTAGACCCTCTCAGCCTTTTATAAACTATAACATTGTGGGCACACCTGGCATTAGACCCTCTCAGCCTTTTATAAACTATAACAGTGTGGCACACCTGGCATTAGACCCTTTTTGGCCTTTGATAAACTATTACATTGTGGACACACTTGGCATTAGACCCTCTTGGCCTTTGATTAACTATAACTTTGTGGGCACACCTGGTATTAGACCCTCTCAGCCTTTTATAAACTATTACATTGTGGGCACACCTGGCAATTGACCCTCTCAGCCTTTTATAAATAATAACATTGTGGCACACCTGGCATTAGACCCTTTTTGGCCTTTGATTAACTATTACATTGTGGACACACTTGGCATTAGACCCTCTTGGCCTTTGATTAACTATAACTTTGTGGGCACACCTGGCATTAGACCCTTTTGACCTTTGATAGACTATAACATTGGGGCACACCCAGCATTAGACTCTTTTTGGCTTAGATAAAACTATAACATTGGGGACACACCTGGCACTAGACCCTCTTGGCCTTTGTTAAAACTATTTAAGTGTGGCACACCTGGCATTAGACCCACTTTGACATTGATAAAACTATTTAATTGTGGCACACCTTTCATTAGACCCTTTTCTTCATCATATTTGCTGAAACACCTGCATGTGCCGCCTCAGCTCTCGATCGCTGTGTTGCTGCCTTTCCAAAATGAGTCTTCATTGGTCTGTACATTATAGGGTAGCAGGGCCGCCACACTAGATAAAAATAGAAAGAAACTAAATAACCCTTAACCTGTTAATGTTTCATTATGCATGAAAAATATTCTATACCTTCCACCCATCCATGTGCTTTCTGCCAGATAGGTGGAAGAGATGCAGGTATACAACACTTCAACCACCTGCTCCCTGCTCAGGTGCTGGGACAGCCAAGTCCTGTGGGATCCCTGTCCGGTTTATGTTGATGAATGTAAGGATGTCCTGAGAGGTCACTTGCCGCAAGGCAGGCCAGCACCTCCAAAGCAATTGAGGTCAAACATTTGTCATGTGTCCAATGTACCGACTTGCCTTCTGGAACTCCTCCTTTGGCTGCTGCTACTCACACACCCTTTCCAACATACAGTATGTAAAGTGGAATTCCACCTGCTTGGCAAATCACCTATGGGGCAGTGGGTGGGAAGGCCAAAGTTCATCTGTGGGGCAAATAGGCAAACGGCAACAGGGTGTGAACGCCCAAAGAGCGTGCACATGGAAAACACTTTATGCAGCCCTGGCATGTCTAATGGGTCAAGAAACTTTGTACCACCAAGCTGAGCACATGCACCAGCCAATGGATGTGCCCAAGGCTGCTACTAGGTTCTGCTCATTGTCACACACCACGTTGCTGGGCTTTAGGTGCAGCGACAGCAACCACTCATCTGTCTACTCCTGGATGCCAGTCCAAAGCTCCCAGTGGGCAGTTTAAGAGCTGTAACATCCCTGCCCATGCTTGTTGTTCATGTATAAGTTGTGATGTGGACCTTGCCACATATAGCACACCTCATTTTCTCCACAACCTATTGGTGCAGGGCAGGGATGACAGGCCCAGCAAAAGTTGTGGTGGCTGGAAATGATGTATTGTGGGGCAGTCGCAGTCATAAGATTTTTATTAGCACCACGCTCTAAGTAAGATAACCACCCCCTCGCCATAAGATTTTTAAAGCTCCCCAGCGCCAACAGATGGAATGGGAGCATTTCAAAGGAAAGCAATTTTCTAATGCTCACATTCAAGACCGGGGCTCATATGTTAGATGGCCCAAACTTCCACTTTCTGTCCATTGTTTGAGTAATAGAAAGTTCAACACTTTCCAGGGATGGTGTGGACAGGCTTGGTAGTGGTGGCGGTGGTGGTGGCTGCGGTGGTAGTCTCACATCCTTCCTTTGAGGGGAGACAGGTGGCCTTGTGGAGGAGGCATTAGAGGCTGAGACAATGGAAGCATCAGAGGGAACCTTAAGTGTTTGCATGTCTTTATTTTAATAATGTAATTTTTAATAATCCTAATAATATTTTTCTGTTTGCTTTGCAGGTTCTCGTTGTGTTTCCTAGCTGCAGTGACTGGTGGAAAAGCCCCCCAAGCACGTTCCAGTGACACCCAAGAGCAGCGCTGGGTGCCACACTGCTGTGAGGAAAAGTCCTCATCTGAAGCCGTCAAAAGAGTCCCATGGCTGGCCGCTGTCAGTCCGGCAACCCACCCTGTAAGCCATGTGTGAACTAGCCTGACACCTGTAGAAATGTGCCTTCTTCTTCCTTCTCTGCTTTCTCCTGTGGACAATATTACACTCATTGTCATGTCCTGAGGTGTTTTTCTCTAGCGGGCAAAGGATGTGGATGTTAGCGCTGACGATGGCATAATCTGCGCTGACCATATTGGTGGCGTATTAGAAGCACAGCGCCATGGCACAAATGTCCCTCATGGAGGGCCACTAATTGTTGGTAATGTGCTATTGGTCTGCACTTCAACTCACCAGGGCATTTTGGAGCTGGAACCACACATTTGAGCACATGCACCACCTAACGGATGTACCTCAACCAAGCTCAGACCAAGGCTGTACTAGGTTCAGCACCATTGTAGCACTGGCCATGGATGTGGTGAAGATTATTCAGTGCCCCACCCTCCAGTAATTTTAAGTTTTTACAGCTCCACAGAATATGTTAGTGCTCTATAAATAAACAATAATAACAACATTTATTTGTTTATTTGTTTGCATTTCAGGTCCCTGGTGATCGATGCCGTGCAGAGATTATTCAAAATAATTGCTATTCAGGGACTGGTGGCACAGCTTTCCAAACATGCCATGCTGTTGAGATTCTTTTCGCCAGTTTTTTCAATGCTCAGTCCCTTGGTATGGGGGGCATTAATAGTAAGGGGCTGGCTGCCTGGGGCTGTGTAGCCACCACCTCTTCCACCGAAATCTGATTTTTTTTTCAGTTCACGTTAGCTCTAGGACTTCGTCATCACCTCTCGAATCGTCTTCCACCCACTCCTCCCCGCTACCCTCCTTCTCAGCCACCCCATTTCAGAAAGCCGCAGCAGTCTGCACTTGGGTTTCATCCACATTGTAGATGCCCTGTGATGGACCAATGTCCACATCCTTATGCTCCAACACAAGTTGTTGGGCATACGGGAACTCCTATATCCCACGTAATCTCAGCTAGGAGTGTCATCATAGAGCATTAGTGACTACCCCTTGACTTGTGGCTTTTAGTTTTTTAGTTTTTGGTTAATATTTTGTTTACTTTCTGCAGCCCATTTTTTGCAGGGCTATCAGCCAGATGCCGCCTTATTTATGTATTTCTTTAATTTTTTTTGTTTTCTGTTATTATTTTGAGTACTTTCCCTTGCCCATTTTGTGCAGGGCAATCACCCTGGCGTTTCCCTCGATTTTCAGCCCTCTAACCCTTGCAACCCCCATTTTACAACCATTTTTGGCCCTCCAAACTCAGGTTCCTATTGACCTCAATGGGGCTCAGGTCAAGTCCAGGGACTTAAGCAGATGGTCCACACTCCTTCAGCAATAAAATCATGACATTTATTCAGGTCCAATTAAAATCATCTCCATAGAAAAGCAAGCAAACCTTTAAAAGTCCATGTAGATTAAGTCCTGGCACACTTGGTATCAATATAGCCTCTAACATGTTTCAGACCTTTTCCAGTCCTTAATCATAGATATGCAATACTAATTGAAGTCTTACTTATGTACCAAAAGTATAGGTAAATTGTATTATTTAACCTCCTGTTGTTGGGCTTCAGTCGCGATGAGAGTGATCGGAAATTCCAGCGTCCGGAAGGCATGTGGCTGCATCAGCCAATCACATGCGAGGACCCACGCCAGCCAATGGGGCGCGAGGAACCGCCCCAGCCAAAGGGACGCGAAGACCCACATGATTGGCTGATATTGGTGCATGGCAACCCAGATATAAACAGCATGAGCGGCGTATGAAACACCACTAAGGGATGCATGTATAGCACGGCCGTCCAGCGCAAAAAGGTTGTGCAGTCGGCTGCGCAGTTGACGGGCAGCAAGAGGGGCAGACTGCAATGTAATATATAAGGGTTCACACAACTACCAAGACGGCAGTGACGGCAAGTGAGATCATCTTCGCCATGCTGCAAGCCAGCTGCCAGCAAGGATGGAAAAAATGATTAAAGGGGCCAGGCATTGCACTGGGGCCCATCAACAGGCAAAGGGGTTCTTTTAAAACAGATAAACAACAATAATAATAATGATTAATCAAAATGTAACTCTCCTCAATTATAGATCAATGGAAATAGCATAAATATTAATATACATACATAGGTAAAAGATGTGGATCATATCAATATTAAAATGAATAAAGATGTGTTACAAGCATAATTACCATGCCTTGAAGTGTAGTTCATAAACATTATTATGGGTTGCGAACCTTCACTGATATTCCAAAAGAACAATATGGGAAATACAATAGATGCAATTAAGTTTAATTGGTATATTATAGCTCTATCTATCAATGAAAAGCGGGATCCTAATATTTTAAACAAAAATCCAATAAGCTTCCCGCATATGGAGTTTTTTATGTATGTCGCAGCACCTCGGTCCACATGTGACTTTCTCAATTCCCATGACACTAAGTTTAAGTGGCTGGCCCGCATTATAATGTTGGGCCACATTTGAGTTGCTATTGAGATTGTATCTATTTACACCCTGGATGTTACACCCTACTGTTTTTCACAATAATCACATGTAATCAAGTAAATTTCATTTTTAGAATTACAGTTTTAAAAATGTATTTTTTATTAGTTATGGATTAAGCGAAATACTAATCTTTTCTTACATTACTACACATCCCGCAGGTGCGACAGGGAAAACATCCCATAGTGGCCAGCCACGTTTGCTTTTGGACCCCTTCAGAGATAAACAGGCTCAGAGATAATTTGCTCCCCAAGCTAGGGGACTTTTTGCTTACTGTTTTTATACCCTTGGTCACCATGTTATACAATAAAGGATCAGCTTGTATAAGCGGGAGTTGTCTCTCTATTATGTTAGCTACCTTATTAAATTCTATGGAATAAGGTGTACTAAAAACCATACATGGCCCCAGACCTTTACTGGCTAGACCTTTGTGTTTTGGAGAATCATCATTCCTTCGGGTAACAATGTCTTTGGCTCGGGTGAGCATCCATTGTGGATAACCCCTGGAGTGAAATCTAGATTGGCTATCCACTACTTCACTGTCAAAATCCTCATCTCTAGAGCAGTTCCTTCTACTGCGAGTCATTTCTGCCACAGGAATAGATCTAATTGTATGTGGGGGATGACAACTAGATGCCAGTAGGATATTATTTCCCGCCATCAGCTTTCTGTAAGTAGTGGTCAATCTTGCCATCTAATGTGTCCCTTGCTAATTTGAGGTCAAGGAATTCAATTTCTGTCTTACTACTGTGCATGGTAAAAAAATTAAATTCAAATTATTAGTATTGCAGTTATAGACAAAGCTATCCAGGTCTGCCTTTGATCCTCTCCATATCAATAACAGATTGTCTATCGACCGGTACATGACAATCAAAGAGCTTAGACTATTGTTGCTTTCATATACATGGTGGTGCTCCCACCACCCCATATATAGGCTAGCTAGTGAAGGAGAGAAGGGTGCACCCATAGAGGCTCCCCTGATCTGTAAAAAGAACTGGGAATCAAAAGAGAAAACATTGTGTGTAAGTAGGAACTGTGTGACTGTTATAACATATTAAATTGTCATTATAGGTGGAAAAATATTTCAAATGAAACTGTAATACCACTATTGCCAGGTCCTGTGAAATACTGGAGTATACTTTGACAGTCTATGACTAAGGGCCTCTAAAAGACCCGAAACGCATCAGAGGACCACATATCTTTTTGCCCCTGAGTCTATATTGGATTTTTTTTCTTTCAATGATTTTTATTGAAATTCACAAAAGTATCAAAGACAAAATGGTACTTACAAGACTTTGTAAATATATAACAAGGAAATTAAACATTTCAAGGTATTGCGCAGAGAGTAGCTCCAATAAAGGCTATTAGATTAACTCCGAGCGTCTGCGTTCGCTCACAATAAACATCACATCAGAACTGATAGTCCAAAGGCGATCCGGCCAGCTTCACCATGCTCGCGCTAAACCTAAAGCTACTTGCTGGTCTGAGCGTTTCCCGAGGATAATGACTGAAGTACATCAAGTGTAGATCGAGCCACGGAGCCCCAGAGAGGGCTCAGCTGAAAGGTAAGAAGAAGGAGGGGGGAGGAAAAGGAGGAGGCTAGAAGGAAAGGAGGGTAAGGATCTAAATATTCCGAAGTACACCGGCTCCTAGACACTCAAAAGGTCCCAGTCGAACGTGTTAGGGAAAACCTCCCTGATCCAAGGAGTCCACACCTCTCGGAACTCCTCCATACTGCCTTCGTGGATAGCTGATAGCTTCTCCATAGTTAGTGTGCTATTGACCCTGTTTTTAAATTCCTTGAAGCTTAGCGAGGGAGTCTTCCATGCCTTAGCTATGACTGCCTTAGCACAGGTGAGGACATGATATAACAATCGTTTCTGCCTAGCTGAGGTTCCTGTTAGAGATTCGTTTAGTAATGCCACCCAGGGGTCTAAGGTTATATTTATATCAAAAATCCTACACAGTAGGGATTGGATCTTATCCCAGTATTTTCTGGAGACCTCGCAACTCCACCAAATATGGCTATTTGTGCCTGGTATATCGCAGCCGCGAAAGCATTTATTCTGTGCCCCCGCCGTTACGTGCACAAGTTGTGTAGGGACTAAATACCAACGCAGTGCTACCTTTACGTTAACTTCTATTGCTTGTACTGAGGCTCTTTTCCCGAATGATGCCCGCCACATCCTGTCCCATGCTTCAGGAGACCTTTCTCCTCCCAATTCGAATTCCCATTTTTTCCTGTATGTTGGGATGGCGCCATCTAAGTTCTTGCAGAGTGAGTGGTATAAGCTAGCGGTAGCTCCTTTGTCTCTCGGATTGCGTATACATCGGCGTTCAAAACAAGAATAATCCTCTAGGTTTGGGGCGTTCTTTACTATAGATTTTACGAAGTGATGCACCTGGAGATATCCAAAGAAATCTTTTGGCGAGAGACCAAACTTATCTCTAAGACGTTGGAAGGAGGCTAAATCGGAGCCGTGACAGCAGTCAAGCACGCGTAAGATTCCCGAGTCACGCCACCTGCTAAACCTAAGTGGATCAGTAACTCCGGGGATAAACAATGGATTTCCCCAAAGTGGCATCAGAGGCATATGTGGAGAGGCCAGCCCGCCTGAAAATTTAATGTCATCCCACAACCGAAGAGAGTGAGCCATAATCTGATTGTTCCCTAGTTTTCTAGCCTTCGGTGTGAGCCATAAAAGGTCGCTAATCGGTGAGGGCATGGACATGGCCGACTCGATACGAACCCAACCTGGTGCATCAACGGTAGCGTGGTATGAGAGAAGCTGCGAGACTTGTGCAGCCTGATAGTACTTCTCGAATCTTGGCACGCCCATGCCACCAGCCGATTTTGACCGCAACATAGTTTTCCGCGCTATCCTTTGTCGTTTCCCACTCCAAATAAATCTAAGGACCTGACCCTGAATCTCCTTAAGAAACCTAGATGGGAGCCTCACTGGAAGAGTTCTAGATAGGTACAAAAATTTGGGTAACAAGGACATCTTGACCGCAGCCATTCTGCCCAGCCACGACAAATTGCATTCCTGCCATTGTGTCATTAAAATATGGAATTTCCTGCGTAAGGGTAAGTAATTTGCCGCATAGAGAGTGTCGTATGTGTTGGTCAGAGCTATCCCTAGGTATTTAATTGCCTTAGTTTCCCAGCTAAAGTCGTAACTGACTTGTAATTGACGCCAAAGTCCTTCTGGGAGGTTAATATTTAACGCCTTGGATTTTGCGGTGTTAACCTGTAAGCCGGATATTTCCGCAAACTGATTCAGGATTTGCAATAAGTTAGGAATGGATATAAGGGGATTGGAGACACTTAATAGAACGTCGTCCGCAAACAGACTGAGTTTATGTTGTTCCCCTCCAATTTCCACTCCTAGGACATCTGGGGAGCTTCTTATCATCTGAGCCAAAGGCTCAATTGCCATAGCAAATAGTAAGGGGGATAATGGGCACCCCTGTCTCGTCCCTCTGGCCAGCGGGAAAGGATCGGACCTGAATCCGCAATATTTCACAAAGGCTATTGGTGCCTTGTAGACTGCCTTTAGCACATTCAGGAACTGGGGGCCGAAACCCCATTTTTCCAATAGGTAGAAAAGGTATTCCCAAGACACCGAATCGAAAGCTTTTTTAATGTCTAGCGAGAGCATCAAAATGGGCAGATCCCTTTCCCTGGCCACATTCGAGATCTGTAGCATTCGTCTAATATTATCCCCGGCTTGCCTCCCTGGTATAAAGCCAGTCTGATCGTTATGAATTAGAAGCGGCAGGTATCCAGATAATCTATCTGCTAGGACTTTCGTAAATATCTTAACGTCCAGATTAATCAAAGATATTGGTCTGAAATTAGTCCAGGTCGTGTGGTCCGAGTCTGGCTTCGGGATCATGCTTATCGAGGCAGTGAGTGATTCCTGAGAGAAGGACTCACCTCCTCGCACCGCATTGAAGACCGCCGTCAGCTTCGGAGCCAATATAGAAGTAAAACATTTATAGTATGCAGCAGGGAATCCGTCAGGGCCTGGCCTTTTATTAGGTTGTAGACCAGCTATTACTTTTTGGACTTCTGTAACGTTAAAATCAGAGTCCATGAGGTTTCTCAGCACATCCGGTATATCGGGCAGGGAAAGTCTTTCTAAAAAAGCCGAAATCTCTTCTACTTTTGGCGGGCGAGGGTTAGAATATAACTTAGAAAGTTGGTCTCTGAAAATCTTTACTATTTTAACCGGGTTACTAGAGACAATCCCTCTATCACTTTTCAATTTAATAGGACGATATGTCTGGTCAGGGGTTTTCAGCCTTTTTGCCAATAGGGAATCAGGCTTGTTTGCTTTGCAGTAATATTTATGTTTAAGGTGCCTTAAGACATTTTCCGCTTTACCCGCTAGAGCAAGGTTAAGTTCGTCAGTCACTCTATTTAATTTAGACCTGATATCTGTCGTCATTTGTCGTTTGGCCTTGTCTGCTAGTTCTAGGTATTCCTTTTCCAGTTTGTCTATATGGGCGTTCCTCTCCCTTTTTTTCCTCGAGGCTAACTGAATCAACTTACCCCTAATGGTTGGCTTATGTGCTTCCCAGCAAATCGTGGTAGAGACCTCCCCCGTATCATTAAGTGTAAAATATTCAGACAGTGTGTCAGTGATGGATTGGGTTAGCACTGGGTCTGAGAGAAGAGATTCGTTAAGAGACCATAACGAGCTCAACGGTCTGCTAAGTAGGGAATGCAATCTGAGTAACTGGGCATCATGGTCGGACCAGGAGATCGGGATTATGTCTATAGCCGTCAATAACGCCAGAGTAGGTATGGGTAGTAGGATATGATCTATTCTGGTATATACCGAGTGGGGATGGGAGTAGTGCGTAAAGTTCTGTGTGCCAGGGTGGGCTTCTCTCCAGCAGTCTACCACAGAACAGGAGTCTAATAGATTCCTAAAGGCTTTTGAGGTCGCAATTACCTGAGTTCCTGCTAAGGATCCTTTCGTAGACTGTCTATCCAAAAGGGGGTTTAGAACTAAATTTGAGTCTCCGCATATTATAGTTGTTCCTTTAGCCACAGCCGTCACCTCTTTTAGGAAGCGAGACAAGAAAGGTAGCTGGTCGACGTTGGGGGCATAGTAGGTAGCCAACGTTACCTCAGCGTCATGCATTTCACCAATAAGGATAATATATCTACCACCTTCATCTGAGATTTCCTTGGAACAATGAAATTGGGTTCCCCTTTTAAAGCCAATAAGGACTCCCTTCTGTTTAGTGTCCGCGCAGGACATAAAAATTTGTGGGTATTTAGCGTTAAGGAATTTGGGTCTGGAGGAGCCCGAGAAGTGTGTCTCCTGGAGGCATATGACATCTGGGTGCAGTGTGTTTATTTTACGGAAGGCCATACTCCTCTTGTTGGGGGAGTTAAATCCCTGAACGTTCAACGAGAATATTGTAGCCATGGTGGTATCCTGTAAACGGGAAGAGGGGTGAGGATGGGAAAGGGAAAAGAAGGAAAGGAAGAAAAGAAGAAAAGAAGAAAGCCCTCGTTCAGACCGCCTCCTATAGATGCAGCTACTGAAGAAAATTACCAGCTAAGATTATGAACGAGAGTCGCCTACTCGGTTCTCCACAGGGGGGCGGCCCGCCAACTAGCCCAGCGCACAGCACCTAAGGATAAATTCAGGCGGACAGCCTCCCTCCACAGGACCGACCAGGCGAGCTGTGCACCGTCAGGCCTTCCCAAATATTAGGCCAAGGGCGCACTAGGACTGAAGCTGAGTGTAAAGCAGAACGAAATAGAGAAAAAATTATTTACTAAAACAATGGTAATAGTCACTTGACATGAAAATAGGATCCTCAACGGAAAAATAAATCAAAAGGTATTCTACCCCTGATTTAATGTGAATGCGGCATGTAAATGCCACCGAGCACATGGGGCTATGCATATCTAACACCACATTACTGAGGCAGGCTGTGTCTTTTAACCTAGCAACAGGTATATCCAATAAATAACATGACTTTATGATTTAGAGGAGCGGGGGAATGAGAAGAAGCAGAACAAGAACAGGAAGTAACAGTACAACAGTGTTGATAGCATAATTGTACATTTTGCATCAAATAAAACCAATATAAGGATTAACAACTTTAGAGGTAACTAAGTTGCCCCGTACTGAGTGTGGGCGTAGGTGGGCATGGATGATCGTTAGCTTGTGGGTTGTATCCTGAAGAAAGAAAAAAGAAAAGGGAGCAATACCGCAACCATGTCCTTATGTTTCTTCATATATTAGGCGAGTCCCACGTCCAGTTGCAGATGTCCAACGTTTCTGCCGTTTCCCCGCGCGCTGTGATCCAGGGGATTCATCAACGGACCGGGACGGTTTAGGGCCCAGGGCTCTCGATAGTTGCATAGTTGAGATGTGTTGCTGCAGTTCTTCTGGAGATGTCGCCGTGTAAGACTCGCCTTTATACATAAAGGACACTCGGAAAGGGAAACCCCATTTATATTTGACGCCGTGTTCCCGTAACGTAAGTAATAACGGTCTAAGTTCCTTCCTTCTGGCCATTGTAGCGGCCGAGAGATCGGAGAAAACTTGGAAAACGCAGCCTTGGTAACAGAGGTTTGTCGATTCCCGGGCTGCCTTTTGGATTATTTCTTTGCTTGTATAATAGTGAAATTTGGCGATAATATCACGCGGGGGTTCTTCGGGCGCTCGTCTTGGGCCTAGGGCTCTATGTACCCTATCTAGTTCAAGCTTTTCGACTGATAGATTTGGGACTAGTTCCTGGCAAAGTCCTAATACAACAGCTTTAGCGTCTTCCATGTGTTCCGGGAAGCCTCTGAAGCGTAAATTCGCCCTGCGATCCCGATTCTCAAAGTCCTCCATTTTTGTGCTCAAAATATAGTTATCTCTTTTCAGCTGTGTAACCTCTGTCTCCAGAGCTGCCTGAGCTGTGGACACGTCATTAATTTTCTTGTCAAGAGTGATCAAGCCACAGGATACTTTTTCAATTTCTTTCGTCAAATGCTCCATTATAAGCTGTGTATGAGAGGCTAAGGCCGTTTGGAGCAGGTTATCTATTTTAGGGAGTAAGTCCAGGGCCATTTTATTTTTGCACATACTTTGAGCTTCCTCCGACTCACTAGCCAAAAAGGAGGCTTCACTTCCTTCTACTTCCTCCATCTCTATTATAGATAGGCCTTCTATAGTTTCCCTGGCCTTTGCCATAACAGCAGCTTCTCACAGATTAGGATGGGGATATGGTTTAGCTTCTTTTTACTAGGAAAACAATAATTGTACCTATCTCATGTACAGTAATTTTATATGGCTTAAATGTATATTGCTCACCTCTTTGTTGCTTGAGGTGTGTGGGTCTCAGGAGTTTGATGGCTGAGGCTGCAGGAACTAGTCACTCTCCCAGCGTTTGAGGGTTCCCCCTCTGCTCCTGTTAAATGCCTGCGCTGTTGGAAAGGGTTCACTTCAAGCTGCGTCTGCAGTTACTGCTCTCTCCCCAGGCTGCTGAGATCGCCGCCCCCTGTCTTATGTTGGGCCTTACTAACTGTCTGGCCTTCAGCAGCTGTCTCTCACAGAGCGCCTCCCGGGACTCAGACCTCGCCTGCACAGCTCAGCGCGCCGCTGACGTCACCGCCGTCTATTCAGTGCTAGGCCTTGCTGTCTGCTAGGCCTCCCGCCGCCGCCGCCGCCGCCGCTCGCAGGGCGCTTCCCGTGGCTCAGACCTCGCCTGTCCTGCCCTCTCTGGTGTCCGCCGTCTCTCGCCTCTCGGTGTCAGCGCTCCGCAAGGTAGGTGCCGCGCCTGCCACTGCGCTTAGCCCCGCCGTGTGCTCGGTGGGCACGGAGCTCTTCTATTCAGCCGCCATCAGAGATCCGCGCGCATGCGCACTCCCTCAATGTTTCTATATTGGATTTTAATGCTGCTGCTGCTACCATTTGCACAACTTTGGAGATGATGATGCTTTTACTTCTTACACAATAAAGATTCGTTTTATGGAAGTGCGGATCCACCATCCATTTGTTCTATAGACTAGTACATAGTCATTTTTCAGAACACCAAAAGCTCAAGTGTTGTAGAATCTGGGGAACATACAGGTGCGGAGACTGCAGTATGTGTAAATACATCCTCCCTGGGACTGAAGTAACACTGAACCACAAAGAGAAATATGAAACCAAACATTTCATAAACTGTAAAACTAGTCACATCATATATCTACTTTCATGTGGATGCGACAGATTTTATGTTGGCAAGACCAACCGCCCACTGAAAAACGGGTGTACGAGCATTATTACAGTATTAAAGTGGGCAACACCAAGACCCCGATAGGACGTCACTTTGCACAATATCACAATAGTAACCTGGCCACTTTAAAGATCCGTGGCCTGGATAGGGTGCATCCCTCAATACGAGGGGGGAATATTGAAAAAATTACATTAAAGTTGGAAATGCGCTGGATTTTCCGTCTTAAAGCCCATATATTTCCGGGGCTAAATGAAACTATAAGTTTCTTTTCCTATCTCTGAATTTTACCAAATGGGCATTATCATAAATCTTCCTAAAACCCATAAAGCCAGATACCTAGAGTATATCTGGCGGGTTTCTATGTAATAGAATTAAAAGTAATTCCATAATTATAGCATATAAATACCAATTAGAGATTAATGGCCTGATGCAGAGCCTCCCCGTCCAGCTATCCCGTACGTTTTCCCGTTGGTTTTGGCCTGTGATCGGGTCCTGAAAGGGTGCTACGTTGCTTTTTGTGTGCGTTTATGCGCTCAGGTGTGTCGGCATGCGCCTTTCCGATTGACGGCTCGCAAGAGGCTGAACTCGTGAAACGTGAAAACGGACGGCCCGTTGATTGGTCCGTTATTTTAATTGATTCAGAGCCTTGATTTTCGATTGAAACCAGCCCCATTTAACGAGGGCCTTGACGGTTCACTTACGGCCACTATTAGCACCCGTATTTGAGCTCCGTATCATGGTTTCCTCTGTGCGCGAGCATCAAAGGCGTCAGCTACGCGGTCTTGTACTTTTGAGCATGGCAGTAACCAGGCTGCACCGTACACGTTTGGGCATCGATGGCATGCATGACCTTGAGCTATTCGAGCTCACCCGCCTTAACCGTGTTTCTCTCCAGGACTTGTATAGCCAGCTGCGACCATGGTTAGCCCCCACCACAAGAAAGGGGCATGCAATTGCAGGTATGACCAAATTGGTTGGCTGCCTGCAGTTTTTGGCGAACGGCTCGTTCCAGAGACTGGGTGCCTCCTCCATGGGGATGTCCCAGTCTACGCTGAGCCGCAGCCTAACAAAGTTTTTGGATGGCATGGCTACCCTGGCCCCCCAATTTATATTTTTCCCAGACAAAGCCTGGAATGCGGTTAAGCTGGCCTTTTATAACCTAGCCGACATGCCCAACGTCATGGGTGCCATTGACTGTACCCACGTATCGATCATTCCGCCTGCTGACCAGGAATATCTGTTCAGGTATGTGGTTTAGGTAAGCTGTTCAAAATTGTTTTACTTTTTTGGTGCCTGTCCCCCACTAATCTGTGAGAGATAGCAATGAAACAGTACAAGTTGCCAATCACTTACTTACCACTATTTGATCATCTTAATTCGTGTATGTATTCTCCACTATTGCGTCCTGTCCTGGCCCTCTTAGCTAGGTAGCATACCACAGTCATTGTATAGCAGTGTACTGCTTGGATGTGCATGTTGGCTCATCAGAACTGTGTTTTGCTCTGACACTGCACAGCTCACCTATTTGTCCCTGTTCAGTAATGCTTTAATGTACACCTAAACATTATTGATGGTATTCCCCTTAGGGCTCTGTCTGTTGTTGTCATGTTGTTAGGCATTTCAAGTTACCTTAAATGCCATTTTGGTTTAATGCATGTAAGGTACTTGTGGATATAGTTTAGTTATTAGAATTAGAGTTATTTGTTATTTTTGGATGGCCTTATAGTTATGTGTTGACTAGTTAGGGTGCCAGACACTACATATGTTTCCAATAGCCACATTTGTCATGTGTGTTTGTGTTATTGTTAGTGCTTATTTTAGGTTTGTTTTTTGGCAGGTGATTCTGGCTATCCTTTGCTACCATGGCTACTCACACCCATCCTGCACCCGTCTTCCCAGGCCCAGGAGCGGTATAACACTGGCCATAGGAGGACGCGCTCAGTGGTGGAACGTGCCTTTGGCTTGCTGAAGTTGCGCTTCCGATGTCTGGATCACACTGGGGGTGCACTACAGTATCAGCCTGCCAAGGTCATCCAAATCATTATGGCTTGTGGTGTCCTGCACAACCTTGTCATTCGAGCCAGGATATCCAGATACACTGACCTGCCTGAAGATCACACCCCTCCATACCCTGGATCACCAAGTGGCACAGCACAGGCAATACGTGCGCAACTAGTGGACAATGTTTTTACATAAAACACACGCCTTTCAAATGTTTTTCTGGTACATTTATTTTTGAATTAACAAATATTTCTTTGCAATCCTTTTATTGTTTTTTTTTATAAAATGAAACGTGGGGTCATATACATTAACATAACCATTTAGTGGTAGGTAGAGTCTGATGTTGCAGCTGATGGTTGGGGTGGGTGAATGTGTGCAGCAATATGTGCCAGGCTTTGGTTAATGTGCTGCCATTTTTGGACCATTTCACCCATATGCCTGTTTAGGCTTCTTGTTTCTGCCAGTAGGCCAGACACATTTGAGTTTTAAACCTCTAATTGGTTAGTCATCGATGTTAATTGGGTGTGCACCGTGTCATTAAATTGTTGGGTGGTTTGTGAGAAAGCTATATTCTCCTGGTGCCACGCTTCCTCCATAATATCTGAAGCTGTCTCCTCTGGCTTATATGTCGCCTTGCCTGTGTTCTTGCACTGGCACGGGTGGGTGGTTCTGCACCAGATTGAGTTGGTGCTGGTGGTTGGGTTACCCCCGAGTGTGTGGTGCGGACGGCAGAAGAGGTTGTTGGCACAGAGGTTGTGGTAGTGGACACCAGGTGATGAAGTTGCTGTGCCTGTTGGTTCTGATGTTCACACAATGGTTGTGTAGGCAATTGCGGCATCTGATTGGTGTCCTCCTCCAAATCTCGAATGTCTTCAATAATTGGGGGACTTGGTATGTTCTGTAAAGAAATGTAGCATTTATTGAGTTCACTCTTTTCCCAATAATGGATGCAAGTGCAATTTCCAAAGTCTACACAGTGGACCATTGACTTACCTCATCCAAACACTCAATTTGGTTTGTGTGGGAAGAAACCTGGTGTTGCATGGGCCTCTGGGACAAGCCAGGGGTTGCTTGGCCTTGTGACGTGTTTGGAGTTGGTTCTTGGAAGAGAGAATGAAATGTCATTTTTAAACACAAACACAGTGTGTATTAACGGGTAGCCAAGTTTTTGGGTGCACATTGAAAAGTCTCTCTGTAAAAACAAACTCACCTTTCGATCTGACATTCCTGTCTGTGTCTAGTCCCTCTGGCAGGCCCTGAAGGCTAGCAGGGTGTATATATGTGTAGACATGTTCTTCTGCTGGGGTTAGTGTGATTTTATTCGGGAGACCACCCCCTGTCTGCTGGCTGGGGTAGATGAAAACACACCTATTAAGTGTTACATCCTGTTACAAAGCAGGCTAGACATGCATTGACACTCTAAATGGACTTTACCTCTGCTGGCGGCACATGTCCATTTTTTTTTTCCCATAATATTTGAGATCACCCAATTTGCGCTTAATTTGCTGCAGATCTCTCCTGACAGAGCCAACACTATTAACTTGGCTGCAAATATTAGCCCAGATCTCCTGCTTTGTGGTGCTTTTGGAATAACGGCCAAATAGTGCATCATAGTGCTCACAGACACCAGTGGCTACAGCCATGCTTTGGGCATCACAAAAATGGGCTGTAAGTGAGCCACAGCATAGCTGACGGCCACATGGGTGTGTGGTGTCCCCTGCATCAGATGAAATAGTTGGCTGGCTGTCTGGGGAGTCGTGTGGGGTTCTTGGGCTTATGGGTGAGTGTGATGGAGTGTGGGTGCTGCTCTGTGTTAATGGCTGGGTGCCTGTGGAACTTTCACCTGTTGAGCTCTCTAGTGAATCTGTGGTAGTGGTACTTTGTGACACAGAGTGTTGCGGAGGAGGGGTGGGTGGCCTGGGTGGGGTGGAGGGTTTGGACCTACGCTTCCCCTTAGTGGTGTGTCTTGTTTTTTGGGCATGCTTTGTGTGTGGAGGAGGTGCAGGCTGCAGGCTTGTAACAGATTTGGGTCCCTTGTGAGGCCTGGCTGATTTAGCAGGTACTGGCGAATGTGGCAAGGGCTCCTTGCTCCTGCGTTTTGGGTGAGCTACCTGTGTGTGTGGCTTATCCACCCTTTTAGTAGGTGCATGTCCCTCCTGGCTCTTGTGGCTGCTCTTGTGATGTTTTTTGTGTGCTGGATCTGAGCGGCTAGTATGTGCCTCTGGGCTTTTGTGGGTCTTACGGCTCCCTTTTGGTCTGGCCATAGTGATATGTTATCCAACACAGAGCTGAGTGCATTGACCTTTAAATATTTTTACCGTGTGGGCGTGTTCAGCAGCGTGTGTTCCTGCGTGCGCGCACGCATGCAAGTCACCGCGGGGGAACGTCATAGCCATACCCGGAACTCCTCCAAATATGTCGCCAGCGATATACACAGCGGAGCAGGACAACCTAATCATGGATGTGAGTAGGCGAGAGTGCGTTTATGTGCGCGCACAAGGCGCTTTAAAAAAATAGCTATGGCAGGGTAAGATTAATGAGGATCAACTGACTTGTTAAAGTAAACTACTAGACCACCTTACTTTTAAACACGTGCGCAACATCAAACTAGCCTACATGCAGATTGTAGAACTAGGCCCATGTAAGTAGCAATGAGGGGCAGAAAGTGACTTTAGGTAGGGCAGGAGACTTGGACATGTTTTTGTGTGACTAATGGGGTACCATTGTGTTTTTTCCAAACAGATGATGCTGAGGAATCGCTACGATTTCCTGTCGTGCGATTTTGAGAAGAGGACGTTGGCGCTGGCAGGTAGACGTGATTGCCCGAATTTCGGGGACCACCTATACCTTCACTCAGATCGGCCAACACTGGTCTGACTTAAAGAGGAGGCATATGCCCCGAGTGGGGCGGTACTTTGCCAAACATTTTCCATGTAAGTGTGGCAACTTGACATGCAAGATTCACACTGGCCTTGCCTGGGCCTGTTTTTATGATTGTGTTTATATTTTAGCTCATGAATGGAATATTCGTTGCCGCCCCACCCGGAAAAGAGCCCGCAGCCCAGTGTTGGACGAAACTGGGGAAGGTATAAGCGGCCCACCGCCAGTGCCAATGCCCACCCCCTCCTCTGCCAGTGAGTATGAGGAACCACTGGATCTCAGTATGCAGGGGGGGGGGAATCGCACGACAGGGAGTCTAGCCTCAGTGAGCAGCAACCTGACTCCAGTAAGACTATCCAAATAACATATGTCCTAATACATGCAAGAAAGACATAGACTAATGTGCACTATTGTTCTATGTAGATTCTGATGTCGCAGGCCCATCCCAAGGGATAGCGGAGGGAGGTGCAGAACCTGAAGAGGTGGCTGCGGAAGGTGAGTGATTTGATGCTTCGAAGCATAACCCAATCTGACATTCAGGAGGCACAAAGAGTAACTAATATACTTGTTGTCACGCTAGGGGGTAACTCCAGACCTCTTAATGAGCTTGCAACCCCCAATCTCCACAGCCAGCTTCACCTATAGGAGACCTCGCTTGCCAGGACGCAAGTTCGCCTACCCGGGATCGGTTGCCCCCGGGACTTATTGGCTCAAAGGATGCAAGCTTATATGGAGAGATCTGGAGAACCAATAAGTCCTGGGGGCAACCGATCCTGGGTAGGCGAACTTGCGTCCCGGCAAGCGGGGGCTCCTATAGGTGAAGCTGGCTGTGGAGATTGGGGGTTGCGAGCTCATTAAGAGGTCTGGAGTTACCCCCTAGCGTGACATTATCACAGGCACTGAGTGAATGGTGGGGAAAGACTTTATAGGGACAGGACATGATTGGGTAAAGGGAAGGAGAGAGTGTGATTGGTGCAACTAGGATCGCAGACCTCATAGGGTGACAGGGTCTGCAACTTTAAACTAACTGGACATGACACTGAAAGGGGGCGTTCCCCACAGCTGAGCTTCAGGCTCAGCTCTTCCTCCGGCGGCCGCGCTGAGCACAGCGCCGCCGGAGGGCATAGAAGGGATGTGCTCGCGCGCGGGCGCGAGCACGCGTGTCAGTGCCGGAGACGCCGGCAGCAGAGGAGGAGGGGGGCGCGCCCGCACGGGAGCGAGCCGCCGCCCGGCGCGGCCGGCGCCCGAGCGAGGAGACGGCGGGAACAACGCTGGATGGGGGGTCAGGTAAGGGAATCCTGACACTTGTGTTTTGGATCCAGATTCAAAGCCAGACGTACTGGTGGACCCCGGGGGGAGGCTGCGCCCCAGACGCCCTGTTGCCCAAAAGCAATGTAAGTTTTAGTTGATTTTTGGGAAACTAGTTTAAACTCATGTCCCCCCAAATAACAAAAATCACATTAAAAAAAACTCAAAATGATGATGTTTTTCTTTCACAGATCACAGAAAACGGCAACTATTTTAAAGGAGCCACCCATTTTCATAAAAATTTTAATGTTCTTAGTTTTTAAATTTTTTTTTTAATTTTAACAGTTACCAAAAAAAAGGTTCACAATAATAAAAAAAAAAAACCTAAAAAAAGTGTGGTGTGTTTTATTTTGTGGCAATGTACGTTATCACAACATCATCATACTGTTACATGTCCCAAAAGGTAAGTATATGGGACAAGGAATAGCAAGAAGAAGGAGAAGAAAACACAGAATAAGAAACAGAGATTAAGGTAAGCATTAGAGACAAGGCAGAAGAAGAAACAGAGATTAAGGTAAACATTAGAGACAAGGCAGAAGAAGAAACAGAGATTAAGGTAAGCATTAGAGACAAGGCAGAAGAAGAAACAGAGATTAAGGTAAGCATTAGAGACAAGGCAGAAGAAGAAACAGAGATTAAGGTAAGCATTAGAGACAAGGCAGAAGAAGAAACAGAGATTAAGGTAAGCATTAGAGACAAGACAGAAGAAGAAACAGAGATTAAGGTAAGCATTAGAGACAAGACAGAAGAAGAAACAGAGATTAAGGTAAGCATTAGAGACAAGCCAGAAGAAGAAACAGAGATTAAGGTAAGCATTAGAGACAAGGCAGAAGAAGAAACAGAGATTAAGGTAAGCATTAGAGACAAGGCAGAAGAAGAAATATGTAAGTATACTTGTCCTAAACATAAAAATAGGGGTGAAAACGGAAACGGATGGCCAGAAGGTACGTTTGGAAACCCATTAAAAAGGAGGGAAAAACAGATCGTCCGTGTGAACGGGAATGGAAGCCACGACGAAATAGCATGCCCCCGAGAGGGGGAAAAAACCCTTCCCGATTGAAGACAAATTAACGGATCAGTTAGGGACCCATTCCGACGGAGGCTCTGCATCACATTGGAGCCACGATTCAAACGGGACACCCGGACAATCGGAAGGTTTTAAGGACAGTTCAGGGGAGGCTCTGCATCAGGCCATAAAGCTCCAACTATACCAGATTAAAATTTAAACGAGATATTTTGGCCACACGTGGTCACTAACAGTGACCAGTGGGCCACTATAAAAATTGGGTAGCACTTCTATCTGCTCTGAACCAGTAATTTGCGGACAGGCAGGTTTTCAGTTTTAGTGTCATCTCTGTTCGACATGGATATCACAACTTGGGTCAAGGATAACTCCATAGTATACATAGTATCATAACTGTAACATAGCATGTAAATAACTATAATTGTTCATGGTAAATGTACTTATTTATCTTGGCATGCATAGGTGTTTATGCAGTATGCGTATAACTATAACTGCAACATAGCATGCACATACCTATTTAAATGTACCTATTTAATTTCCGTAGGCATATGTGTCCATATTGACACAATTATATGTATAGGTTATTTAATCTGTATCTATTTGTCTTTAATCAATAGATTTTTGGAGAAATGGAGGAACCCCTCGGAAAAGGTTTTAATCACACACAAAGTTACATGGATACAAAGGTTTTAATCACACACATGATCACATGGATACAACACACAGACATATAATAATATAACCAGTCACCTTTTCTATTTTCTATCAATATATTGCTGGGCAGTGTAATTCCACAATGCCTCTCAGCTCAAAAAATAACAATAGATCTTATACTGAAGTAAAATGAAGTCATCAGATGATTAGTGAAGAGCATACGTAGAGCTCAGATAGCAGTGCCTGAATGGGAATATATACATTCAATTACTAATGGTCGATGCCGGCGCCACTAGTCTACACTAAAATGGCGGCGCGAGGCAGACACAGGAACTGAGGGGTCGGCGCGTGCGATGTCACTTCCGGCTTTAGAGCCGGAGGGATGATAACAGCGCCACTGTATCCACCGCGCTGACAGACGCACGCATGCATGGGCGCTAGAGGCGTGCGGCCCTGACTTTAAGGAGGGGATTGCTGATAAGACGGGGAGTGGGGGGGCACTATATGCGGGACGTGCTGAGATCATTGTGAAACTACAGCAAGTGGTCAAGGTAATAAAAAAACATACATTTGGCTTGATGCAGAGCCTCCCCGTTCAGCTATCCCGTGCGTTTTCCCGTTGGTTTTGGGCTTTGATCGGGTCAGGAAAGGGTGCTACGTTGATTTTAGTGTGCGTTTATGCGCTCAGGTGTGCGCTCAGCCGCCTTTCCGATTGTCGGCTCGCACAAGGCTGTTTTCCGGCAAAACGGACGCCTCGTTCATTGGCCCGTTTTTTCCAGTGATGCAGAGCCTTGATTTCCGATTGAAAACAGCCTAATAAAACGGGGCCGCCGTGCCTTCACTTACGGGCAGTCCGACCAGCCGTATTGGAGCTCCATGCTTTTTGGGAATGCATTCCTCTGTGGGCCAACATCAAAGGCGCCAGCTACGCCGTCTGGTAGTTCTGAGTATGGCAGAAACCAGGCTGCAGCGCACGCCTTTGGACATCGATGGCATGAGTGACGTTGACCTATTCGAGCTCACCCGCCTTAACCGTGTTTCTCTCCATGCCTTGTATAGCGAGCTACGGCCATGATTAGCCCCCACCACAATAAAGGGGCATGCAATTGCAGGTATGACCAAATTGGTTGGCTGCCTGCAATTTTTGGCGAATGGCTCGTTCCAGAGACTGGGTGCCTTCTCCCTGGGGATGTCCCAGTCTACGCTGAGCCGCAGCCTAACCAAGTTTTTGGATGGCATGGCTACCCTGGCACAGAATTACATTTTTTTCCCTCAAACAGGGGAAGCCTGGAATGCGGTTAAGCTGGGCTTTTATAACATAGCCGACATGCCCAACGTCATTGGTGCAATCGATTGCACACATGTATCACTTATCCCCCCTGCGGACCAGGAATATCTGTTCAGGTATGTGGTTTGGGTTTTTTTTTTTTCTGGTTATCAAACATTTTGTAAGCCTCACACTAATTCCACTTTTGGTTGGCTTGGTGCAGGAACAGGAAGATGGGCCATTCCATCAATGTTCAGGCAGTGGCGGGCCCTGATCTTCAATTTTTCAGTCTGTTTTCTGGCTTTCCTGGGTCCACGCATGATGCGCACATTTTGAGGAACTCCAGCCTCTATCAACGGTTTCAATCTGGAGATATTTCTGGAGGATGGTTACTGGGTATGTGTCTTAAAGTTGTATTTGTTGGCCCCCATGTTTGAATGTGGATTTGCCAGTACCCCACTAATCTGTGAGACATTTCCTTGAAACTTGCAAATGTTTTTTTTGTGTTTTGTTTAAAAATTAATGGGTGAAAGTATTCACCACTATTGTGTTTGTCGGCTCATTAAAAATGTCAATTCCTCCCACCATCCCTAGCTCACCTATTTGTCCCTGTGTACTAATGTTTCTATGCACACCTAAACCTTATTTTTTGGCATCCATCTTATGTTTGTCTTTTGAATTTTTGCAGGTGACTCAGGCTATCCCTTGTTACCATGGCTGCTCACACCCATCCTGCACCCATCTTCCCAGGCACAGGAGCGCTACAACACAGCCCATAGGAGGTCTCGCTCTGTGGTGGAATGTGCCTTTGGGTTGTGGAAGATGCGTTTCCGATGTTTGGATCAGAGTGGGGGTGCCCTTCAGTATCAGCCTGGCAAGGTTATCAACATAATTATTGCTTGTCGGGTCCTGCACAACCTTGCCATTAGAAGCAGGATTGCTCGATATACTGACCTGGGTGCAGAACCTTTACCTATTTCTGACGAGCAGACCCCTCCTTACACTGGTACACAAAGTGGGCCAGCACACACAATACGTGCTGAACTTGTGGCCAATGTATTTTCTTGAAACCACCCCCTGTCTGCAGGCTGGGGAAGATTAAATCACACCTAATAAGTGTTACATGCTGGTCCCAATGCGACTCTAAATGCAGTTGGGCTTTACCTCTGCTGCCGGCGCATGTCCATTTTTTTACAACTATATGATTTCAGGTCCCCAAATGTCCGCTTGATTTTTTCCATATCTCGATGGACATAACCCCATAATGTACCCAAACAGCATTGCCAACAGCCATGCTTTGTGCTTCGCAAAAACGGGCTGTTAGGGACCCACGGCGTCGTTTGCGGCCACATGGGTGTGTGTTGTCCCCTGCATCACTTGAAATAGATGGTTGCCTATCTGGGGAGTAGTGTGTGGTTTTTGGGCTTAGGGGGGAGGGTGATGTTGTGTATGTGCTGCTCTGGGTTAATGTCTGGGTTCCTGGTGAGTTATCAGATGTTGAGCTGCATGTGTTATCTGAGGTACTGGAATTGTGAGTACCAGAGGGTTGAGGTGGAGGGGTGGGTGACCTTGGTGGGGTGTTTGTTTTGGCAATACGCTTACCCTTGATGATGTGTTTGTTTTTGTGGGTATGCTTGGTGTGTTGAGGTTGAGTATGTTGCAGGGTCTTACTAGATTTAGCACCCTTGTGTGTGTTTTTTTTTTTTTTTTTCTGGTGGAGGTGAATGGGTTAATGTCTCCTTGATCCTGCGTTTTTGGGAATGTGCCTGTGGAGTACCCACCGTTTTAGTTGGTGCATGTTCTGCATGTGTGTTGTGCCTGCTTTTCTGTTTTATTTAGGATGAGGCATGTGTGCGGCTGCTATGTGCCTTTGGCCTTGCTTGGCTCTTTTGGCTCCCATTAGGTCTGCCCATATTGATATTGTATCCCACACCGAGCGGAGTGCCTTGTGCTTTAAATATGTTTCCCGTGTGGGCGTGCCCAACAGCGAGTGCGCGCACGCACGCACGTCACCGCGGGGGAACGTCAGAGCTATACTTTGGTAAAGAAGACAAGATGCTGCCCGCCATTTTTACCCCGGAGCAGGACGACATCATCAGGGATGTGAGTATGCGAGCGTGCATTTATGTGCGCGCACACATTCCTTGTAATAAAAAAAAAACAAAGCGCAAGAATAGTGTGAAACAACTTAGTTTGTCACGTTACATACCAGCCCATCTTAGTTTAACACATGTACGCAGCTACAAACTAGGCTACATGCAGATAGCAGAACTAGGGCAATGTGAGGCAGCAAGAGGTTAATAAAGTGACTTGAGTTAGGCCAGGAAACTTGTTAATGTATTTGGTGTATTAATGGTGGGTCCTTGTATCTTTTTTTAACAGATGATGCTGAGGAATCGCTACGACTTCCTGCCATCAGATTATGACAAGCGCACGTTGGCCCTGGCGGTGGTGGACGCGATCGCACGACGATCCCAAACCACCTATACCTTCACCCAGATCGCCCAACACTGGTCTGATTTAAAAAGAAGGCATAAGCCCCGGGTGAGGCGGTACTTCGCCAAACATTTCCCATGTAAGTGTTTAAAATGTAAATGCACCTATAACCCTGGCATCGCCTGGACGTGGTTTAATGATTGTGTTTGTATTTCAGCCCATGAATGGAATATACGGTTCCGCCCCACCCGGACCAGGACACGCAGCCCAGTGTTGGGCGAAACAGGTGAAGGTGTAGGTGGTCCACCGCCAGGGTCAACGGCCACCCCCTCCTCTGTAAGTGACTCGGAGGAGCCGCTGGACCTCAGCATGCAGGGGAGGGGGGGAATCTGACCGCAGGGAGTCGAGCCTAAATGACCCTCAACCTGACTCCGGTAAGGGAAATATAGTTAGATATGTGTTAATACATGCATTAAATACAGATACTCATGTGCACTATTGTTAGTTGTAGATTCAGACGTCGCAGGGACATCCCAAGGAATGAGCGAGGAAGGGGGCTACGAGGAAGAGGTGGCTGGGGAAGGTGAGTAGATTGATACCTAGAAGCCTAACTTAATATTATATTCATGAAACAACAACAGTCTCTAATATCAGTGTGTTTGTCACCCATACAGATTCACACCAGCAACAGAGGGAGGCTGAAGGGAGACTCCGCCCCCGACGCAATGCGCGCCCAAAACCTTGTAAGTGGTGTTTATTTCAACTAAAGAAAATGAGCAAACAATTCCATTTGAAAACTAAAAATCTCAAACATTTCCATAATAAATTTGAGAAAAAAGCCCTTAAAGCGGACCTTAACTCTGAATGAATAATAGTCTATCTTAGATATTTCACACACCCTGTACATACAGATTGGCCACCTTACAAATCATCCTACCTGCACCTAATGCATGTTATGAGCCTTTATACATCAAAAATGGTGGATTATGGAAGCCGCCATGTTATCAGGCAGCCTGCAAACAGGAAGTTACTTCTAACTGTGCTGCTCTGCATTCTGGGATTGCTGACCTTTTCCAGAGCACAGCTCTGCTCTGTGTGAGCAAAGCACAGCTATAACCCACCCCCTGTACCTTATCCCACTCTCCTCTCCTCAGTAAGTGTGATGCTTCTGAGTCAAGATGGTGGCGCACGTATCCTAAATTCCAGAACTGAGTTGCAGCCCAGTGGGGGAAAGAATAATAATTGATTGACTAAAAACTTACTATATATTAGTATAAGATGCTGCAGAATCTTTTTAAAAGAGTTTGGGCTTTTCATTAAATCACGCAGAAGGTCCGGTTTAAAAAGGGCCCAAAAAAACCCACGGCCAACCAAACCAAAAAAACAATGCTAAACTAATGTTGTTTTTCATTCACAGATCAAAGAATACAACATCCACAAGACCCCGAGGCCTAATTTTTTTTATAATTTTAAAAATGTTAAGATTTATTTTTCCCCCCCCAAAAAAACCTTAAAAAAACAAAAAAAAAAAACGTTTTAATAATAAAAAAATTATAATATTTTGAGAGTTGTCTTTCCTGCAAAAGTACAATCACAGAACATCAGCACACATTTACATGACACAAAAGGTTTAGATATGGGACAATAAATCAGAAAAACTCACAAACAATTAAGGTATGCATTAAGGACAAGGAAGAAGGAACAACCAAGGAGATTAAGGTATGCATTAATGCATCTTAATATTTTTTTAACAAAGATTTATTGTTAAAAAAAGATATATATATATATATATATATATATATATCTTTTTTTAACAATAAATCTTTGTTAAAAAAATATTAAGATGGTGTGGTTTACACTTAAAAGATATGTCCACTTTCAATGGCAATTTTAAAAGTGTCCATTATTGCGTTCCAAATTTATGTTGCTGTGCTTATCTGTTATTGTTTTTATTTTCTGATTATTGGCAACTCTGCATTTTAAAAGAAAGTATTTTCTCTATCAACAATGTGTTTGTTAGCAACCATGCAGTAACCCGTTTGGTTTGGTATACAGAGCAGGGACTTCCTGACTAACCCTTCCTGCTCTTATTCAGCCATTTCAGATAAGGAATCACAATCTTGTGTTTACGTAACGTCTCTGTCATTACTGCTGACTGATATTTCCAGGTTCTGCTTTGTGGGGGGAGGGAGCTGCTGCTGATCAGGTTCATCAGTGACAGTGGAAGGCTGCTGGGATTGGTAGGCTGCAGCTACAGTAAGGGCTTTACTCAAGACCAGGAAAGCTATGCCCACATTAGTGACACAGAGCTACAAGAATATAAGAAACTGGTAAACAGAATGCTGATAAATAAATCACAGGTATGGGGGCATAAACATCAACCCAAATGTTTATTTACATTCCTAAAGAAAAAACTATTAGGCAGAACACCAAAACCAAATTTAGTTTTCCTTTAAAGAGGCGCAATAGCCAAACATTACTTAAACCAGACCAACACAACAAACAGTGCTCATATGCTTCCCTTCCCAGGGCAATTTAGATTGTTGCACATAAAAATATATTTACCTATTTCTAACTCATACTGTGGTAAATTTTAAAAACAAAATGGCAGTTCATGGACTTGCAGGCCACCTGCAAACAGGAAGTGCTGCTGGGCTTCCTGTTACTGTGCATTGTCAGTTCTGACAGTTGGTAGAGGAGGCTCCAAAATGGCCACTACCTTTCTTTTCCAACTGTCCCAGGCTGTTCCGGACTGGTTTAAGTAGTCTCATTGCTCTAGTGAACATTTTATTTCATTCACTTTACCGCTGCAGTCACTGGGTCTTTTTCCTGCCCATGTGGAAAGCTTTAGGTGATAATACACAGGCAACATATTGCCATGCTTACGTATTTATAACCCTTAGTAATGTTATTTTTTCATTTAAACCCTTACATTAAACTTCTTGTATATGGAAAGCACACCTGTGGTTTCTAGATTGCTGGAAAAGAAACATGTCTCACCTTTTTTATTCTCTTTAAAAATTCATTTTTTCACAGTTAATGGTGGCCCCCTAGGCGAATAGTGGCCGGCAAAGCAGAAACTGCTTTGGCCACCAAACCAGAAGCTCAAATCAGGCCTGAGCGAGCAGCTCTGCCATGGCCATTAAAGCTGGCTCTGAAAGTGATGTTTCAGTGAGTCCCCCCCCCTTAAAACTGGCCATGCACATCATCAATTTCAGAGCCAGCCCGGGTGCTGAAGTGGTTTATGCTTTGCTGGCCACTATTTGCCCAGGGGCCTTCAGCTTTAAAAAGGAATTTTTGAAGAGAATTTGCAGCAATCTGGATTGCATGGGTGTTGTTCTGGTTTAATAACTGCTTATTCTATTAGATGCCTTATTTCTTGTACAGTCCGTATTTTCAAAGAATATTTTAAAGAAGTTTATAAAATGAAGGCCATTCTCATCAGGTCAGGGTGATAATAAATCATAAGCAGACAATGCATATTTTCATTTAGGAGATTTATGTATTTTATTCAGTTGTAGCATTTTGTTCTCCTTAGTTCTAACAGGATTACATTTAAAGCCAATTACTTTATTTTTGACCATAAAGTACATTTAGGCTAATTTAGCTTCCATTTAAGATACCTGGACGTAGCCTGCTATTTTAGTTTTTTTTTGCTGCTTAATGAAAAGGTCCAATCAGCAGCACATTCATTAGCCCTAAAATGCAAAGATGTAAACCAGCTAAAAGCAAGTTTTAGAATTTCCGCAGATTTCTATTTACAGCAATAATTTACTGTTTCCCTGTAAAAGTTAACATATTAAACACCTTTATGGAACTAACTCCAAAAGAGTGAAATATACTGTACCTTAGCTATAATTGTATTATTTTGCTCTAGACATGTGGAAATCTACAAATCATCTTTAATAAAAGTGTGTAGGAACTATTGGAAAGATTGCCAACAAAGTGATACAGAACAAAGCCATACAGATTCTTGTACTTAATGGTCACTTTGTTGGCAATCTTTCCAATAGTTCCTACACACTTTTATTAAAAATGATTTGTAGATTTCCATTGGTGCAACAAGTATTTTCCCTTGCATATTGTTCTACGTCACCGATGTAATGTGTGAACACCTGCTATACACACCTCTCTGGCAATCCCCTAGCACACGCGCATGCCGCCAGCCAATCGGTGGCTTGCACTCTATTCTGCTTTTACTAAGCCGATTTGACTGTAGAGCAGCTAGTAAGCTAAACCACTGGCTGCTCCCTTGTGGCTATGCTGAAAATTCAAGGGAAGTGGGGTGCGGGGTGCAGCTGCAGAAGCCGTGGGATTGCCAGTGAGGTGCATATAGTAGATGATCCGTGGATTTCACACAGTGGGCATCCAAAAACCCAGTAGTTTGAGGAAAGACAGTGTGTATGTGCAGCTGTCCTCTGTGGTGCTGTATTACAATCCCGTTTTATCTTTTCACATTAAGGTGAAAGTCCACTTTCGATTTAATCTTTGAAAGCGAATATTTTTTGTGTCAAAATGATATCCTGTGTGCTGAAATCTTCTTGTATGTTTTTCTTATGCCAACAAATGTGTGTTTTAAGAAAGAAGTTAACAAAACTCTTGTTGTTTTTGGCAACTGTACACCAAGCTTGTACACCAAGATCTACAAGAAGAGAGATATGAACCCTGTAAATACAGTACACTGCTGCTGGGCACGTGTAAGGTTGAGTGAGCTCCCTTGCTTCAGCAGCAGCCATAGTCACTTCTCTCTTCTCGTAGATCTTGCCGTACAGACTTAAGGGTAAGTTAAGCATTGGGAAAGATTTTCTGGTTTCCCAGCAAAAACCAACTCGCATGTGGGTCTCTTCTGATTCAGGGACACATGTGAGACAAACCCGCATATGGGAGAAGCATCTGAGAAAGCTGTGAGAGAATTCTCACCTCCATATTAGATTTTACAACTCACATGAAAGTTTACTCCATAACTGCCAGCGAGTTGTAAAAGATTTAATTAATAAAATCCATGCCCCTATAGCCAGCATGGATTTTATCAATGAAAATTACAGCTGGTACTTTTGTGTGGGTGTGTTTTTTTACTATAGTCTTTTTTTTTTTTTAAAAAAGCAAAAAAGCCAACTAGCCAGGTCACCGGGCATTAGAGGCACCAGAGGTGCAAAAGAGCACTTATGCCATCAATAAGGGTTTGGGACTCTTCCAGGGGTGCCACAGGAAACCCCTGGGAGAAACCCATGCCCATACTGATGGACATTTGGCTCTTCTTATCATCATTTTTGGGGCTTTTCTTTGCCCCCTCTGCCATCTATTTTTGATGGCAGCAGGCATCATATGCTTATGCCAGCTGCCGCTAGTTGTAGATAAGGAGGTACAGTTCTCTCTGGGACACCCCCTACATGATTACATATATCACAGGAAGGGAGAGAGATGAAACAAGTCACCACTCTGTATAAAAGCTTTGCCCCTGCCAAAAATGGCCGACTCCCAGCTGGCAGCCAGTAGGAAATGAGGGGAACCTGTGTTTCTCTTCCTGCCAGTTTAGCAGACACTCCACTGGCCTCACTTGCAGTGACTCAGCGCTGGACAGTGGAAAAGTAAGTATCAATTAATTAAGAATATTAAACTCATAGCATGGGCCTGGTTCCGTGAACCAGACCTGTGCTACAGGACATAAGGACTGGTAATGACCAAGACCGGGGGCCGGCAGTTCAAGCCTTGAGCCCTGAAATTATCATCCCCTATGCTTTGTTTGCCAGGTTTGTAAGCTTAACCTCCCTGGGTGTGTTCCCGAGCGTGACCCGGGGTTAATTTTCGCTGCAAGTAGCGGTAACCTCGAGTCACGCTCGGGGTAGATTAGGCAGAGGAGCAGGAGTCTCCTTACCTTCTCCTTGCGATTCAGCGATGTCCCCGCTGTGATCGTCGGTGAGAGCCCCGGCAGATGCGTCCATCTGACTTCCTGGTTCCGTCACTGTGAGCCGCAGAGGCTCATGGGGGCGGAACTGGGCGGCAGATTCAAAAGTAAAAGTGACAGTAAAACAAACACACAAAGTGATACAGTGAAATCCTGTGAGATTACACTGTATCACCTCAGATTTGACATTGTATTTGCCCTTTGATCATCCTACACTGCCCTGCCTGCCCTTTTTCTGCCCATAAAAAAAATAAATACATTTTTTATCATGGCATCAAAGCGTCACTTTAGCATCTCCAAAGCGGTTTTGGATCAGATAAGTGACAGTGGCAGCGACACAGAGCCCCTCGCAGAAATGAGCGATAGCGATTCGTGGCAAGATTCGTCATCTGACTCTGACACTGACCAGAGAAGTGGCAACAGCGACAATTCTGCACCCGACCTCAGTGATGTGCGCACTTGGTGCCCAATTGATTGCGGTATGGATGAGGCACCGCCACCAAGATTTCCGTTTACTGGATCACCTGGGATGAAGGTAGACGTTGAGCACAATGATCCTTTGGCGTACCTAAAATTATTTCTCACAGATGACATCATTGAAAAGATTGTCACGGAGACAAATCGCTACAAAGAGCAGCAATCCGCAACTCTGCATAGCAAGTTTTCCAGGAACAGAAAATGGGAACCGGTGACTAAAGAGGACATCTGGAAGTTCCTGGGGCTAATGCTTCTTACTGGGGTGGTGGGGAAACCCCTGCAGAAATGGTACTGGACTACCAATAAATTGCTGCCAACCCCATTTTTTGGCACCATCATGTCCGAGTGCCGATTTTCCCTCATAATGAAGAATTTGCACTTCACCAACAATGAGGAATTTGACGAAGCCACACATCCAGCGCCAAAACTCAAGAAGATCTGGGAAGTATACCAAATGATCATAAAAAAGTTCCAGCAGTCCTATGTGCCAGATAGAGACATCAGCATTGATGAAAGTCTGGTGGCTTACAAGGGACGCCTCAGCTGGATTCAATACATCGCATCCAAGAGAGCACGGTTTGGAATAAAATCCTATATGCTCTGCGAGTCTGCCACTGGCTATATATGGAATTCCGTCATATACACCGGTAAAGGAACACAATTCAACCCCAGGTACAGCGGCTATGGGATGGCAACATCATCAGTCCTCACACTGCTTGAGCCATTGCTGAATCAGGGGTATTGTGTGACAACGGACAACTTTTACACATCACCTGAGCTGTACGAGATTCTGATAAAACACAAGACTGATGGATATGGAACCGTTAGGCCCAACCGACGTGACCTGCCATCTATGTTTGCCAAGAAAAAACTGAAAACAGGAGAAATGGTTTCCTGGCAGAAAGGAAAGATGATGGCAATGCGTTGGCGTGACAAAAAAGACGTGTGCCTAATGAGTACAGTGCATAATACCTCCACTGTTATGGTCAGCACAAGAGGTGGGAAAGATGTCATGAAGCCACAACTTGTGATTGACTACAACAACACCATGGGAGGAGTCGATAGAGCCGATCAGGCGATGACATTTTATCCGGCTATGCGGAAACAACCAAAAAAAATTACAAAAAAATCTTCAGGCATCTCCTGGAACAATGCCTCTGGAATGCCTATACACTGCACAGAGGAAAGAGTGACAAGCCTCTTGTTCATTCTGACTTTATCTGGAAGGTGGCGGAGTGGATTTTTGTGAGCTACCAAACGCCATCAGTGGCCGTGAACAGATCTGGGCGTCGTGCTGTTGACGTTGTCAACCCAGAACGCCTGACTGGTCGTCCCTTTATGGATTACATCCCGCCAACCGCAAAAAAGGCAGCACCTACAAGGATGTGCGTAGTTTGCTGCTCAAAGCGAGATGGCAATGGAAAAAAAATCAGAAAGGAAACCAGATTCCATTGCCCTGATTGTGACGTCGGTCTATGTGCAGTCCCATGTTTCAAAATTTACCACACCCAGGATGTTTACTGAATTTTCTTTGTTTGACAAATTTCATTATTTATTACATTATTGAATAAAATTATATTATTTATTAGATTATAATTCATAATTTTATGTTTCGAACTTTATCACATCTGAGAGGTCTACTAGAGTCTTCTATGGTCAGGTTTAAGTAAGTAATTACTAAGAATTGCAGGCCTACAATACATAACACCAAATTTCCATACAAAAAAATGGTAACGCTTTTGGTACACAATTCCACACATAATCATAACGCCAGGGAGGTTAAGGGGGGGGGGGTGCTTTTTGTTTCTTAATTTTTTGAATGGGAAAATTTTTAAAAGATTAGCCCCTACCACCCTATTTTGAAAAAAATAGTACAAAAAAAGTGTGCCCCCATTGATAGCTTACCAACCCCTTAAACCAAGCATGCCCTGCTGCCCCCAGTCCTGGTCATTACCAGCTCTTATGCCTTTAGCACAAGTCTGGTGCACAGCATTGGGCCCATGCTCATTTTCAGCACCCTGGCCATTGGTGGTGCAGGTAATATAGTAAAAAAAAATTGACAACTGTCATTTTCATTGATAAAAATAATGCCGGCTATAGCATATCAGTTTGTGAAGTAGGCATTTCTCACCAGCTTTGAGCTGGAGAGAAATGCCCACACACAAAAACCCGATCTCTCCCAAAAGTCCTAGTAAAACACACTGTCTGAAACACCCACTCTTACAATTTTGGAGAGAATTTTCATGTAATTTCTCGCACCAGTCGAAAGTTCTCTCCAAAAAAATCATGTCTCAACACAAAACAGCCATTTAAATTAAATGAATGACACATAAATGGGCAGTTGTTTATTTATGGTAACACATGAGTGAAGTATAAATGGCAGAAGCTCAGGGTGGGGTACAGGTAAGTCCACAGCCTTGTTGAGTACCCTCTGAGAGACTCTCAAGTACCACCAGTGGTACTGGTACCACTTGTTGGGAGCCCCTGGTTTAGAAGTAATTACTCAAAACAGGCATTTAATAAAGTAAGAGATCTGTTCCTGACCCATCATACACTTTGCCAAGCACATGAACAAAACTTTAGGCATTAGACTATCTATTATAACTTAACAGAATGTGTTTTGGAGTGAACATAGAACAAATAGCTACTTCAGAACAATCTGACGTCACAATATCACAGAAGAAGAAGAATGGAGAATGTGCTAATTACTACATCCTACAGTAAAAGGGAAAAACACAGTTAAAAATAAGGACAGAACACTTTTGTGTAAATAAGCAATTAGCTTAAAATGTTATTTCACACCTTTTAGATGAAAAATCTGAATATGTATTTCTTGGATGTTTTCTTCTAGGCTGCAAAAGCAAAAGAGTTGTCCATGAATGGTTATTAAAGCGGATCTCCAGTCATAAAAAGAAAGTTTAGTAAATTGTCCCCCCCTCTTAAGACCAGAGGCATAAGCAGTTTGATAGGGTTAACCCCATGCAGATGTTATGGAAGCATTTTGCCACACACCTGATACACATGAGAATTAGAGGGGGGAGCTGTGTCAACAGCAATTCACACCAATTAAGAGAGATATATGCCTCAGAAACAAGGAGAAGCTTGGCTGGCATTTTTACAAACACAAACACTAAATAAACAGCTAATTTAGCAAAAGGAATCTGTGTGACGGAAGCTGCTACAATGTATCTCTACGGCGACAGTGGCTGACAAAACACTCAGTCAGGGAATATAATGTATGCAATGTATTTTATTCAATGATGAGTCATTGCAGCAGAAGGCTTACTACTTCAGGCTAGAAATAAGAGATGATTGCACAGAACTATAGGGCAATTTTAACTGAGGGACTTGGTTTTTCATAAGCAGATCTCTCATGTGTATGGCAAGATGGGCACTGCCATGCATGTTTAGGAGTGTAGACTATGCCTGGTATTTCAAGCATCTGCATGGTATTAATCCCTCTCAATAAGCTTATGTCACTGATTGCCAGACGAGGGCTTTGGGGGGGGGGGGGCAATTTACTAAGAGGGCAATTTACTAAACTTTGATTGTTTGACTGGAGGTCCGCTGTAGGGGACTGGAGAAGTGATAATATTATACATGCAATGAAACACATATTAACCAAATATGCTTAAAGTAGACCAAACACAGACTCTAAAAGACCCATTTAGGGATGCACCACAGTGTGACACTCCCTTGTTCCCCTGTATACCTTAATCCCAAACCTCTGTGGCACTTTTACTCTGTGGGGCCACACTTGCTAGTGTCAGTAGGAATGCTCTGGGGTGCTGCAGAGTGCGGCAGTTGTTGGGTTGAGGTGAGTTTACAGGGAAACCAGGGGTTTTCAGACAAGACATGCAAGACATCACTTATCAGAATGCTCCGAGGGGGGTTCCTCTAGAAAATCCCACAGCTTAGGTTTGGCAAGGTTCCACACTGATGAACAGTAATTACACAGACGGAGCTATAGCCCCTAAAGTCTACCTACCTAAAGGTGTGAGTCTGGGTAGCATTGTAACAGAGTTTGGGGAGACCTTTCCCCCCCACACATTACCCCCACAGTGCCCACAAAGCCTTACCTAGGTACTCTAGGTGTAAGGAGAGAGTTGAATAAATGTACGCACACCCCTTGACTCTACATATGATATTGTACATTTTAAAGAGGGCCAAAATGCTGATTCCCTCTTTTCAAGGAATCCTGAACTAGGATGAGCTGCTTTGTGAAACCTCGCCATTCATCTGCAATTTTTACCTTTCTAAAGAGCCCGTGGCAAATAAGCGGCTGGAGGCAGAACTGATACAGGGAATGAAGGATCTGAGTTCTGACCTGGCATTACATTACTCACCCTGGTATCCAGCACAGTTATATTAGTGGCAGCCATACAGACAGTGCATTGTGCCTGCTCAGTCAAGTGAATAGATGGGTGCAGGGGCTGACTGGCCATAGGGAGACCCAGGACAATGCTCGGTGGGCTCCACTGCTTTAGGGCCAGTTAGGCTGCTGCTTTTAACACCCACATTTAATCTCTGTCCCTTGGTCTCCTGCTCAGCCCCCTGTACCCACATGCGAAGGAACCCCAGCCCCCAAGCTATAGCCCTGGCATCATGGTTGGGGGGGGCAGAGGCTGATAAAATCCAGGGCTGATTTTTGGCCCCAGTTCACCACTGGATGGGCGGGTCCACATGTGGCCATGAAATGGGCTGTGTGCATTTAAAGCAGGAGACCAAGAAGGAAGGGATGGGGGGAGGGATATTCGGACTGGCTAAGTGAACATCCTCAGGGAGCACTGAGGGGGCAATCCATCATCCAACATGATGGACAGCATACTTTGACGATGACATAAAGAAGGGTTAGCTAATGAAAAAACTGACGTTAGAAGAAAAAAACAAAAGAGCCACCATGCAGTCGGAATGATAGGTTAGTCTCCTGCACACAGGTTTTTTTAAACACTTTGATGGACAATGGGGTCCATTCAGAGCCAGGTGAGAAAAATCACTCCTTTTTTAAGAGAGAAACTACCATTGGCTTTCATTGTCTACCTTGTGGCTGATTCAACAACCAGATGTAAATTTTCACCTGGTGTTAAATCAGCCCCAAGGTAGACAATGAAAGTGAATGGCAGTTTCCTCTCCTCTCATCCTGATGAGGATACTTCTTTACCAAAAGAACAATAAAGATGTGGGTTAGACTGCCATATGATCTTTTTATAGCAGCAACTGCTTTAAAATATTAAATTATTAAACTTTTTTATAATTTTTATTTAGAAGATAATATCATTGCCAGTTACCATTAGCTGTTATCACTATGTAGACAATTTCCATTAATCAGTCTTTTGGTTAATATGGACATACTGTATGTCTGTTTTGACTATGTAAATATGAAACCTCTTTGGGCTTGGCATCCATTCTTGTGTGGCAATGTTTAAATAGATAAACAATAAACTATAATTAAATGTGTACATTTGTGGGTTAGACTGCCATAGGATAATTTTATAGCAGAAATAGCTAACTGCTTTAAAAGTTTAAATTAGACTTTTATTTATGTAATTATGAAACCTCTTTGGGGCTTGGCATCCGTTCTTGTGACAATAATAATAATTTTTGGTAGCTTGGGAGAGATCCAGATGTACTGCTTATCTTTTATTTGTTTTTTATTTTTTATTTATTTGCAATTCAGTGGTAAAAGTTTTCCCCAGCAACACTATGTTTATGTTAGCAACCTTACACAAACCGGTGTGTCTGGTGTATGGAGCAGAAACTTCAGGCCTCTGGGCTGCTAATCAAGTAATCCTATACCCAGAAAGTAGGATTATGTCATCACCTAAAATCCCCAACACAGTTCCACAAACAGCCTGTGTTTCTTTTTTTAAGATGGTCTTTGCTGAATATACATAAAAAAACTAAGATGAAGCAGTACGATGTCCGAATGGCAGCCATATGTTAATTTATTCAGTTACAAGCTGAACTGTCACAAAATGGTAGTTAGGTTGAAGTGCTTTCAGATGTATTGAAGTTATTATAATGCTGTCTGAACGTATCAGTACTGGAAAGCACCAGGGGGAAGGGCTGTAATATGGCAGACTGCATCCATTTCATGTTGTGGCTGCCTAAGCTGCCTTAAAGTCTTCTCATTCATTGCCCGTGCCAGTCATCAGTCAAATGTTTTGTTGGTCAACAATGGCTCCAAAATTGCACTACTATTGATATCTTCCAACCTGCTTGAACTTTTTTTGCCTCCTAGAGAAATATTTGTGTGGGCACCATCTAAAGCGGCTAGGTGTGCAATACTGTTCTCCTCTACCATGTATTGTCACATTGAAGTATGTAGTACACATAGGTCTGTTAAAAAAAATGCAGTTTTAGGTATAGAATACATTCGCTCTGTGGGAACCTGACATTTTCAATATTGTCTGTAAGAGGACCATTTCTAACCCTGGGCAAGCCAGGCAATGGCACTGTGCGCACTACCACTTGTGATCACTGGGGGAGTTGTGCTCACTGCTGAACACAGGTTGCCAATTGAGCTCAGCCTCGATAGTGAAACTGAGCCTCAGTATATGTTTAAACAGCTGAGAACAGCAAAAGCTATGCCAAATTGGCTCCCTCGTTCTTTTTTAATTTCCTTTTTTCCTCCGCTCCTTCACTCCTTTTTATCTACTTTGTTAGAAAAATATTTCTTAAAATGATGGAAAAATATTTTTGTCCCACAGCCTTTCAAGTTTTTCCAAAATACAACCTCTTCAAAAATTGCAACAGCTCTCAAAATCCATTTTCCATAACTGTAGTTCTTCCGAAATGATGAAATAAAATTATTAGGTTTCAGTCTAGCATCATTTAGAGGTCATATTTTCTGGGTCACTGTTTCCAAACCTAAAAGGTCAGATACTACTAGAGTACATTTATTTCTGGCCAAAATTTCAAAGAAAAATGATAGCTGACCAGCTGTACTGGGAATTCACTGTGAAAACTTTGATATCTTTAAATTAAAGGTCAAGATAAAAATCTGATGCAGGATTAGCCAAAATCTTCAAAAAGATTCTAATTCATCTGGTTTATAATGTCATAATGTCTTCCTTATCATCTGCATCAATTCTAGCAACTGACTGCCATTACGATATACAATCCTGTGTCCATCATTAGTAACCCTAAGACTTAAAGCCTAATTTGGTCATGTAGCAGTCTCTCACGTACTAAGCCATATCGGTTCTAAATCACTCATGACCTCTTGTCCTCTTTGCCAGCGTATTGGCTGTCTCAGCCTGTAGGAGCTCAAAAATTAGTCTTAGTCCTTCGCATTTTTCAAATGGGCTGAATAATGTTGTCAAGGTGATATTATCTACCATTGTCAAAGCATCTTTAACAACTATGGAGGCAATGAAGAACACGCTCAATGTTTATTGCAGTCATAATGCAGGTGTAGCTGTTTCAATAGTAGTTGTGAATTTGTGACTACATTTATTTGACTTTTACTGGGAATTCTAGTCAACTCTTGCAATGCTTCTTCATATGCATTTGCCTTGCAACATTCACATTTCAATTATGTTTTGATGTGCCACATTGTAATGACATTTTTATTTCTCCGCTGTCAGTCATAGCCAGTGATATATAGTAGGCATACAAACTAAACTTTGTTATTAAATAGTCAAATGCAATATTTTCACAACGACCTCTAAAGGAAAACAAATTAAGATAGGACATTAGCATATAATGCCAAGGACTGACAACATTTCACTCAAGCAAAATTAACTAAAAACAAAGAACATGACAGAAACTCAAATGTTATAAAGCCTAATGTTTTGTGACTATACAATAAAAAGGAAAATGTTTCTAAATACAAACTAGAAGGAAGCTTTATTTGCCCATAAAGACAAGTAAAAGAACTGTGTGTGTTGTTATTATTAAAATATTTTACCCATTCACCAAATGGGGGAAGCGGCGTTGTGCTTCCTATCCAAAATAGTGGTGCTGAGGAGCATTGGGAGAATTATACTGGACTGCGGGTGAGGTATGGTTTTTTTTCTTGTAACCCTCCACCCTGCTTCAGCGCAGGAGTTAGGGGTGACTAGACTTCTGTATTAAGAGGAAATCTGTTCTGAAGATGCAGGAGAGCAAATAATGTATAGGAAACTGATTCAAAAACACTAAAATTATGTATTAGAAAAACCACTTCAAATCTTATGCAAGGCACTCCAGATGTGCTCAGATGTTGCTAGTGGTTGGCAACAGGACAAGGCACTCCAGATGTGGACGTCAATCAGATGTCCGATCAACAGGTGTTCAAATTGACCTGACTGAACCACCTTTCTCTTGAGAATCTTTACTTAGAGCTGTGGCCATGGTTGGTCCCCACCACAAGAAAGGGACATGCAATTGGGGGTATGACCAAATTGGTTGGCTGCCTTCAATTTTTAGCAAATGACTCTTCTTAGAGGCTAAGGGCACTGTCTTTTGGCATGTCCCAGCCTTCACTGAGCCGCACCCTGAATACATTTCTCACTGACATGGCTGCAGAAGAAATACATTTCTTTTCTTGACAGCATGGTAGTCTGGGACATGGTGAGGTTGGGATTTTTCAACATGAAAATATGCCAGGTGTCATGGGTGCCATTGATTATACACATGTTGTGCTGGGCCCACCTGCGGATCAGTAGTATATGTTACGATATATTTAGGTGCTCATTGTCCTCCTTCTTGGCCACTCTTCTGTGTTATTGCTAGATTTTGCACAGCTCCCCTAAACTTGCTAATCCTTGTTGCTCATTGTGTCCGCTGATCCCTGTGTCCCTGTTGCCCATGTATATGCTTTATCTTTGCCTGTTCCTGTATTGTTGCTAGTGTATTAATCTGAGTCTTTTCTCCTCTTTTTCTAGCAACCCACAAGATGAGCCACTCTCTTAATGTGCAATTGTGGGACTGGATTTGCACTTCTTTAGCATCTTGCCCAGATTTCCCACAACTAGTGATGTGTGGATCGGTTGAAATTTGCCGAGTTTGTTCAAAGTTGCTGCCAAAGTTCGGGTCCAGGGCCCCAAATCCGAACCCCATTGAAGTCAATAGAGACCCAAACTTTGGGGCACAAAAATAGCTTTAAATGGGGCCAGCAAGGACTTAAGGGCTAAAAATCGATGGAATTGCCCTGCACAACATGGGCTAGGGAAAGTACTCAAAACAATAATGAGTCCAACACGGCCAAACCCCACAGTGAAAAATTGTTAAAACGTGCTTCAAGGGGGGTCCCCTTTGTCAAGCATTAGTTACATACATCGCAATTGTGGGGTACGTAAAATGGGACTTTTTGTCCCCATGTAAACACTTTATTCACTGATTTTAACAATAGTAAAAGTAACATAGTAACATAGTATGTAAGGCTGAATAAAGACTTTAGTCCATCCAGTTCAGCCTGTTTAACTCCTTCCAGTGGTCTAGTAGCCATAGCTGGAAATGTTATTACATGCCAGGAAGGCATCAAGGCCACTTTTGAACGTTTTTACTGTATCCATCATTACTACCTCCTCTGGCAGCGAGTTCCACAGTCTCACAGCTGTTACAGAGAAGAAACCCCTCCTATGTCGGTGGAGAAAGCACCTTTCCTCTAACCTTAGTGGATGCCCTCGGGTTATAGTTATGCTCCGGGGTATAAAAAGATTGTGGGACAGATCTTTGTATTGACCCCGAATATATTTATACATAGTTATTAGATCACCCCTCAAGCATCTGTTTTCTAAACTAAATAAACCTAACTTTGACAATCTTTCAGGGTACTCTAGCCCCCGCACTCCTTTTATTAACTTTTTTGCCCTTCTTTGAAACACACTCCATTTCTGATATGTCCTTCTTAAGCACAGGTGCCCAGAACTGTACACAGTACTCCATATAGGGTCTGACCAGTGACTTGTACAGGGGTAAAATGATGCTCTGATCATTAGCACCTATGCCCCTCCTGATGCACCCCATGATCCTATTTGCTTTGGCTGCAGCTGCCTGGCATTGATTACTACAGTTGAGCTTATTGTTAACTAAAACTCCTAGGTCCTTTTCCATTGTTGTTTTACCAAGTGTTTCTTTATTTAGTGTGTAATCATGACACAGATTTCTCCTTCCCATGTGCATAACCTTACATTTATCTGTGTTAAACTTCATTTGCCATTTAACTGCCCATGCTTCCAGTTTATCTAAATCTGTTTGGAGCTGCCTGCTGTCCTCTTTTGTTTTAATTACTTTACACAGCTTAGTATAATCTGCAAAGATTGAGCCTTTACTGTTTAAAAAATGAATAAAGAAAATGTTTTTTTTTGTGTTGGAGGCCGAATTGGGGGGGGGGGGGTCACCCGGGTGATTGCCCTGCACAAACTGGGCTAGGGAAAGTCAAAATAATCACAGAAAAAATCATAGAAAGACACCCACAAATAAATGCATCGATCAATCTATACATACATTAATAAATATTAATATTAAGGGTTTACAACATGTCCTCCAGCTCTTTCCTCTTACAATCAGCAAGGCCATCCTAGCCACAGGTCATGGAGTCACTGATGCTCTATGATCACACCACTGGGTGGGATACCATTGCCCATCCACCTGCCCCTGCTGCAGACATAGGGGCTCCCCAGATGCACAAGGGGAGGATGAGGATGTGGTCAGTGGACCATCACAGGACATCTACGATAAGGATGAAACACAAGCACTGACTGTCTTGGCTTTCAGAAATGTGGAGGCTGAGAATGAGGGTTGTGGGGAGGAATGCCGGAGGACAATCGATGGCTGATGAGGAAGGCCTAGACCCAATGTGGACTGAAGGCAATCAGATTTTGATGGAAATGGTGGTGGCTTTGCAGCTGCCAGCACAAGGAAGGGGGAAAGGGTGCTAACCATCAGCTGTCAACCCATTGCTACTACTGCTCACGACTGCCAGGCACTAAGCATTTCAATTTCTGGCTTAATGGACCTTCCCAGTGTGGTATTTTTTCAAGTAGTGCACTGACGACAAGACACGGTTCATTTGCACGTTGTGCCACCAGTCCCTGTGGCAAGGGAAAAGTGTTAATAATCTCTGCTTCCATGGCACAGGCACCTGAAAAGTAAACAAAAAAAATTATTAGTATTATTAAAAATTTAAAAAATATTAAATAATTCAAATGAAAAAACAGGAAGGCCCATTTCCCCAGTTTTCACTCCACACGTGGCTCCAGGGTGGGTTGCTGGACCAACAGCAGCCAACCAAGGAAAACTTTTGGAGGCTTCTGAGAAGGACATGTCCTCATAGCAGGTGGAGGACACGCCGTTTTTACAGCAGCATGGTGGAAGAAGAGCGAAGATCCCAGCGACTGGCATAACAGTAACATAAATTGCTAATGAAGTCCATCACCAGAAACCTGCAAGGCAAATAGAAATAAATTGTTAGTATTATTATAATGCTTTCTTTTTTTTCAACTACTCCCTTTTTTATCTGGCTCTGTGCAATTAGATTCTGTGGAAGATCTGCTAGAGTCATAGGCAGAGCAATTTCTTGTATTTTAGAGGGCCGGTTTTTGGTGCAGTTCTCCAAATGAATTCACAGAATATAAGGGAGATGTTGGGTCCCTTTATAAATGTGACACGTTCCCATCAGGCCTGCAAAGCAAACAGAAAAACCTTGTTAGTATTATTAAACATTAAAAGTTATAAAAAAATTAAATTAAAAAACAGAAAGGTCCATTTTTCCCCGGTGTCAGGTCACTTCAAACTTGGCTCGCAGGGTGGGTTGCTGGACCAGCAGCAGCCAGTCAAGACAGAGTTTTGAAGGCTTATGAGGAGGACTTATCCTCACAGCAGGTGGAGAACACAACGTTTTCACGGGAGCATGCCAGGAAATGAGCGGCGTGGGAAGTGTGCAGAGACTGGCATAACTATAACATAAATTAATCACTTCCATCACCAGGTTCTCATTAGTTTTTTTTTACTAAACCATAGGCATAAATATGAAAATCATCATAAAACTTGATGAAGTACACTAAAGGTTTGGCTTCCACTTGAATTACCATGCCAGTCTATTTTGATTCATCTTCTTTGGCATATTCCACTTCCCAACTAGTTTGTCCACAACCTCTTCTGGCTCTCTTTCCACTGGAGGAGAATCATTAGAGTCAGGCATGATATGATTATCTCCTTCTTTATATTAATCTAAAAGCTGATACATATATAGAACAGGGTCTTTTTCATATCTTATATAAAACCATGTGTTCATGTAAACTATATATATATATATATTAATTAAAAAATTAAAATAAAAAAACAGGAAAGGCCATTTTCAAAGGTGTCAGGCCAAGGATGGTTTTGGAGGCTTTGGAGGAGGATGTTTCCTCACTGCAGGGTGCCACCCAGCACAGCTCATGGGAGTATCCTGGGGGGATACAGAGGTGGAGACACCTCCCACTGAGGACAGCTTCTCTTTTTCTCTGGCCAGCCCTGTTTACATGAGCTACACGTTCCAGTGCCTGCAGACTAACTGCAGAGTTACCCGCCTAGGCAACAGCTCTAATTACTGAGGGGCCACATTGCTGGATCCCCGCCATCACCTACTTGATTCCAGAATTGGAGCAGGATAGAAAGATGAGCATACAAACTCACGATGGAGGATGCACTATTGGTGGAGCTGGATGAATTTGAGGGCTCAGTGGCAGCACGAGGTGGGGGAAGACACAGGTCATTTGCATACTTTGCCACCAGTCACTGAAGTTAGGGAAATCTGTGCATGACCATCATAACCAAGGACCTATAAAGCAGAGCAAAGGGGGTGGGAGCAGCTCCTTCCCTCTTATTTATGAGAGAATATGTGTACGGAGGGCTCCCGTTATTTTAATTCACTAGTATGTGTTTTTATTGTGTATATGGGATGTTTATAACATGTGTATGCTGGGGCTGTTGCAATAAATAAATGAATTTTGTTTTCCTGGCAATTGGTGAACTTGCATTTAGTGCCGGTCTCACAATTAACCGTGTATTGTGTTGAGTTTAGATATGTGTGTTTTGGTTAGTGGGACGCTACATAAAGTTTCTTAGCGGCAGCGCACATGCACAAAAAGAGGGATCTCTCAGTCTTTTAAGTTTTCTTGCTAGTTAATGGACCTGTCCAGGCAAAACATAAAAAAAACACTTGATTGAGTACTAATTAGTACCATTCAGTACCAATCCTGATTCAGGGCCACTCCCTTTTTTTTTGAGAAAAAAAAACGTTTTTTCCTCAGTACAATTCAGCACCATATTTAGCTGTGCAATTTTAAAAAATACACAGCCTTATATGGTGCTGAACTGCACAAAAAGAAAGGGTGTTTTCTCTCAAAAAACAAAGTAAAAAAATAATCATGGTGCTTAACCAACCCTATTGTCACCCACAGCTGTGTTGTCCTACTCCATTTACTATGGCGTAAATACTAAATAAAGCTTTCTGTGCCTCAAAATTGGGCCCTATGCCCAGTGAATGAAGCATCAGCCTGCATGCAGCTAAACTCAATCTTAGGACCCTAGTGTTTTTTTTTACTGCTGCAGATGGGTGGAAAAACTATGGAGGACAAAAGTTGAGTCTAGCTTATGAGGAACTTTAAAACGTGTTCTGCATGTTTTAAATACTGTATTAGCTGCTGCTGTTTAGCTTCTAGTTAGTTTAGCTCAGGAGAGTAGTGGCTTGGAGGTTGTCTGACACAGACAAATGGCATCCCAAGACAATTAGTGTCTGCATGTCAGAATTATATTAGGTTAAACTAATTTGAAATCCAATAAATAAAAAACATACTGTATGTGCCATGACCATCTTGTATTAAGTATATATCAGATGCTGTTAGGTATTCTTTGTAAAATATTCCAAGAATCACATTATTGATAAATCTGAGGCTGTGCTGGATGACTCAAAATTGGTGGATGCTACAGTGGGAGGGCATCCAAATTGCTGGAGTCTCCCTCATGCATACTTGATCCTCCCGCATGCATACACCCCCTGAAGGTGTGCATGGTGACATAGGGGACCCCGGCATGGTGGGGGGAGGGGGGAGCACTGTCCGGCCTTTGCATGGCGTTTGCATGGTAGTGGCGGAGGCAGCGGAGATGTGAGATGTGCACCCTGCTTGGAGGAAGGAGGAGGCATGGCTAAGTAGGTAAATATGCGGTTAGCATCAAAGGTACATTCTAGAGAGGTGGTGCCGGTAGCTTGCACCAGGCCCACTTGTTTCACATGCTTTAGGCTCCCAAACATAGGTTTGAGAAACTAATTAGCATTCACCTCTGTGCATACCTGGGTATACTTTTATCTTTTGTACCTTATCTTATTGATTTGAGCATCATGATGCATGCGTATATATTGTATATATTTGTTTAAATATTACATGTTTTGATGCCAATTTATTAAAAGGGGAATGATGTTTTGCACTGTGCTCATTCTGACCATGCAGAGTGGACATCTCAGGGTCTAACACTTTTTGCTTTGTACTTCCTGAATTATAAACTGCAGACACTTTTTGTACTAGCCCAGAGGAATATGCCTAGCACCCAGTCGACTACCCCTAGGGGCCAGGTAATATTTTACTATAGTACTTATGTAGATGTACTACATGATTGTAATACATGTTACTGTTAGTGTACTACTTACCTCTGTCTCCTCTCCATTTAGAGTCATGCGGGTGTTTTGATTCTTCTTGGGCCACACACTGCATAAATATTGCGTATCCTTTCCAAGTAATAAAGTGTAACGCCATTTTTAAATACACTTTCAATATTTTTGCATCATGTATGCTTGTGGTGTGCATCCATGATCCGATTATAGTGAGGTAACTTTAAATGTTCCAATTCCGCATCTAATTTTCCTAATGGATGTTCCTATTGATATCTATACAAAGCATCAAGTATTGTGACTTTTTCCAGGTGTTCTAAGGGTACATCAAATTTAGCCAACCTCACTAGCCATCTCTCTTCTACATCTCCTAGTTTATCACTCTGTAATTACCAACTGGGAACTCCCAGCTAGATACTCTGCAATTATTTAGTAACTCCCCACACAACTTCCAGCAACTCTAGGCAAAAGGAACTGTATTTGGCTAGATTATGCTCCGTGTCCCTCAGACTGCGGCTGGCAAAATCCTTCAACCTTGTCACGGCCATCTGTACTACTACTTGCCCCTAAATGCTACCATCTGTGTATAGGAAGAAATGAAGACTAAAGTCTGACAAAGTTGACATTGGGGCATCAGCTTTATCTGGGGCATCAGATAAACTAGCTTTAGTCCCAAGCAAGCCCAGGAAAAACTCATACTTCAGTAAGTAGTGGCCACTATCCTTTTTGGGGTTAGGGTCAAATCTTCTCAGGAAATCACATGATTCAATTACTCTACTGAGTTTTTTTAACAGGTGACATATTTTGGGTTCGAGTTTTAGCCAAAATGTATCCAACTGTCCCAAAACAAATAAAAAATATTGTAGATGTTTAGGGTATATCTTAGATACAATACAATATTTGTACTGGTTAAACAGTAATTTATTGTTACAGCAATGCATTTTAATGTAAATGTAATCTAAATTACATCAGCAATATAATCCAAATATTGGTCTGAACTGAGCCTTTGGCTATCACAGTGAGCCAACCAACATCTGGTGTTTTACACAATTTACCTGAAAGTAACATTTAAAATATACATAAAATATTGATTCAGAAATTTTACATTTTTATTTAGCAATTATATAAAAAGCAATTATTTCAGTCGAATATGTTATATTCTAAGATGTAAATATGTAAATATTCTAAGACCATAGTTATGAGTAGAGTAACAAACGATAAATGTGGAATAGAAGAATATTAACATTTATCTTTAAGCTGCTATTATGTATTCTGGACCTACATTATTATATTTGATTCTTGAAGGGCCATTGGTAGACAAAATAATTGCAATTGTTTATCTGCATAGTTTTTATCCAAAGCTGTCTAGAATAATGTATTCTATTTGTAGTTTCAATGTATAACAATTAGCCACAGGCAAGACATTTTTGTCAGTAACATCACTAGGGAGAATCTTTATCAAGAGACTTAGGTTAAAATCTGGTCAAGCATGCTGTAAAAGTACTTTTCTTGAAAGGTGTCCTCTCTTTCAACCTCTCTATCTGTAGAATGATAAAACTTCTTAGTAAATGTAATCATGCCCCCCACAATGTTGGTAGTTTTTATGTATACGACATTTATTCAAGGAGACTCTTGGGAAAAATCTACAGTAAAGATCAATGAGTGATACAAGCATTTAAACATGGAGTTTAAAGTGTGGGCGATAAAGTGGGACAAAATGCTAAATAAAAAGGATTTATTGAAAAAGAATGATGTTTTACTATAAGCTAACATCAAAGTAAACTGCATTGAAAATGTAGTTTGTAAAACTTCAAGTTATACTATGCTATGTATTTTTTATTATAGCAAATTGCAGTATAGCACTGACCTGCAAAATTCCAGATGCAGGTTTAATTAACATTAGTAATTAGTATTGCAAAACACTTTACCTTGAAGAGTGGGAGAAACATAAGAAAGGGTCCAGGAAGAAATATGCTCCTGAGCCTGCAATTATCACTCATCATAGCAGAGTTCTTGTACATCTCATTAACATCACAGTTGGATTGTGTCACTGTGAACAGCTAACAGGTGTCTAACAGCTTCACTCATGGGATGATCTTCACTAAAGAGGTCATAATCTCTATATAATTCTAAAATTGAGCCAATAAAACATTTTACAGGGTAAAAAAACAAGTGTGTACAGATGCCATTAACATTAATATAAATGATTTTAAAGAAGAAATGACAGCATATATTGTAAGGCAGTCATTTTATTAATTAATCTGCTTTTATTAAATTTTACCATATACAAGAAACCATGTGCTAAAAACAAATGATTCGAAAATTATTTTGTGACCTTCCCAGATTACCAATATCCTTATCATCAACTAAATGTATGTGCGGATTGGATAGAATGGAATACAAGACATGTCCTAAGACAGTAGCTTCGCAAGAGTTGGCACAGATAAGATGTCTAACATAGTTAAAAAAATAATATTATACATTATTATATTATTATATATTATGTTATTATAATTAATTGCTAACAATTAATTACGTAAGCAATTAAAATAGAAACAATAAAAAGAGATTCTGAAGAGGAAATATGCCAATGTTCAGTACAGTCCCCTTTTGACCCTTTAATGTATTAAAGGTAGTAAAAAATTTTTTGTTTCAAGAATTCATGAAAAAAAAAAATTAGACTACTGCATCATAAGTTAAGTCATGCAGTTTGGGTGTGCCTTTTTATATCTCCTCCCGAGCCTTCAAAGACAGTTAAAGTGTTCTGTGATGTGCTTATACAATGTTTGCTGTATGTGCTTCTTAGTTTTCAGTCTGCGATATTAAACCCACTGAAGCTGCTAAAAAGAAGGAGGCATCATCAAAGGCTGGTATTCAATCTATGGAAGATAGTAACTACCCTGTCTTTAACCTTGACATTGAAGTAAAATAATCTAATAGGTAGTGCTGATATATATATATATATATATATATATATATATATATATTACAAAATACTTTATACAAGAGTTAAATATTGGTTCCAGCAACGAAAAGTTAATGACAAAAATTACAAGGCACTGCTACATAGAGAGGAGACAATCCTCAGAGAGTCCTTCCCACCCCACAGTGTGATGCACACATCACATTGCAATATAAGCTCATGACTACTTTAATAAGTATCACAGCTGATTAAAATAGAATCAATTAAGATACATAAATTGCTATTTGGCTATAACATTGTAACACAACAGACCTGTCAGGCATGCTCATCTTGTCTGTTATAGCCCCAGCAGGAGGAGAGATATCCTATCCCAAGGAATTACCTCCCATTTCAACATATGGCTCCCTGAATGTTGTCTCCTCTGTAGCTACGTATGTCTTTAAGACTGGTATCTAATGCTATAACTGGTATCAACAGTACTGATTCTTATAGTCCATATACCATATCATGTGCAGATTTAAAAATGCATTTGATAAGTCACATAGCACAATCAATACTAATTGTTTTAGAAAGGCTACATGTAACAAATTAGAAATTCTTGAATAATATGTTAGATAGGTACTTCTATGTTCTCTATGATAACAAAATAATTAGGAAAAATTAGGTTGGTATGGATCAATGAATGTAACAAGTAAAAGTAAAACCTTTAAACATCTAAAGACTTGGGACTTGGAAATGGCACTAATCAGCAATATGGAAAGATAATAAGAATTGCAAAATAGATATCAAGAGAAAATGCTTGCTTGGATTAATAAAATAAGAAGTTTGATTTCACCTGTATTACTGTATTTCTATTCATCATGTTTGCATCCTAACTTTTCATCACTATGGATACTTGTAACATTTTGAACACTAATAACAAAATTGAATGAAAGAAAAAGACACATTGCCATAGATATTAAAAAAATATTCTCAAGATATATGGGAAAAAACCTTCAAAAGTTGTCTTTCCACAACTTGGCACATATATGGGCTCTCGTCCAAACAGTTTAGTATGCCGTGCATATTAATACACACCATACAGCTGTTTATGAACACAGCGCTCTGGCACAGGGAACAGTGATCCCGGTGGTTTTCAAACAGGGTGGCATGCCAAATGGGAATGACCCAAAATAGGCATTTGACCAACCCAGGAGTCTTCTAGACTCCATGGGTGGCTGCACAGGGTTCACTTTGAGATGAACTAGAGGACATTTTCAAAAAGGTCAAAGCTAACTCTTGCCTTACTCAATAAAAAGGTTTAATTTTCTGACCCAGATGATACCCATCCCTATGAGGGATCTGTTTCATGGGATGTATAAGTAGCTAATTTTATCCTATTATTTAAAAAGATAGAAAGCATGACAGAGGAGAGATAGACCAGACCACCTATATCTATGTCTGTTGTATGGTAAATGTTTAATAAAATAATGCATCCAAATATATATTAATAAAATAAGAAAAGCACACCAGTATGGGTTTGAGAAAGCTCCTGCTAAACTTACATCCGGTGCCAACCTGATGTTGAAAATAGAAATATGGAAAATTTAGCAGGGCCATACTTACTTGACCTAAAACTGTTTTCCAGATAGCTGCAATAACAACAACCTACTCAGTTTTGCTTAGTAATCACTGGGCACTGATAATTGCAAAAAGCACTGCTTCTTGAACATCTGCCTTTCTCAACACTAGAGATGAGTGAACTTTTGAAAAATTCGATTCGACTGATTCGCCGAATTTTCCGACAAAAATCGACGATTCGCTGTTAAAAACGGCTATTTCTGAGCCTCCTAGAGCCTCAATAGGGTTGTAAACCATTCTGCCTTGCTGTAACACACATAGGATGCGTGCTGGGTTAGTGAAATAATACTGTAAATAATTAGGACATGCAGATCAGAGGCATCGCTAATAGAATCGCAGAGCAGCACAATTGCAGAGAGTTGAAGTGCCATCACTATGAGGGGCCCCTATAGTGCCTGAAAAACACACCCTGGAGCTGGCAGCAGCAGGAGCCCAAAAATTAGCTGAATCACACCCTGTAGTTGAAAGCAACAGCAGCAGGAGGTCAAACATTGCTTTAAAGAGAAACTGGAGTTGGCTGCAGGAGCCCAAAATTGGATTAATCACACCCTGGAGTTGCAAGCAGCAGCAGGAGCAGGAGCCCAAACATTGCTTTAAAGAGACACTGGAGTTGGCTGCAGGAGCCCAAAAATTGGATGAATCACACCCTGGAGTTGCAAGCAGCAGCAGCAGGAGCAGCAGCAGCAGCAGGAGCAGGAGCCCAAACATTGCTTTAAAGAGACACTGGAGTTGGCTGCAGGAGGCCAAAAATTGGATGAATCACACCCTGGAGTTGCAAGCAGCAGCAGCAGGAGCAGCAGCAGCAGGAGCCCAAACATTGCTTTAAAGAGACACTGTAGTTGGCTGCAGGAGCCCAAAAATTGGATGAATCACACCCTGGAGTTGCAAGCAGCAGCAGCAGGAGCAGCAGCAGGAGCCCAAACATTGCTTTAAAGAGACACTGGAGTTGGCTGCAGGAGCCCAAAAGTTGGATGAATCACACCCTGGAGTTGCAAGCAGGAGCAGCAGGAGCCCAAATGTTGCTTTAAAGAGACACTGGAGTTGGCTGCAGGAGCCCAAAAATTGGATGAATCACACCCTGGAGTTGCAAGCACCAGCAGCAGCAGGGGCAGCAGAAGCAGGAGCAGGAGCCCAAACATTACTTTAAAGAGACACTGGATTTGGCTGCAGGAGCCCAAAAATTGGATGAATCACACCCTGGAGTTGCAAGCAGCAGCAGCAGGAGCACAAACATTGCTTGAAAGACACCCTGGAGTTGGCAGCAGCAGCAGGAGCCCAAAAATTGACTGACACACCCTGGAGTTGGCAGCAGCAGGAACCCAGAAATTGGCTGGAAGGCACCCTGAAGTTGGCAGCAGCAGGAGCCCAAACATTGCTTGAAAGACACCCTGGAGTTGGCAGCAGCAGCAGCAGGAGGCCAGAAATTGGCTGAAAGGCACACCCTGAAGTTGGCATCAGCAGGAGGCCAAAAATTGGTCTAAAGACATAAATATGTTTTGCACCATTTGGAAAGTGTAAAACGTGGCACCATGCTGAATCTAGTCGCATGCATCAGCCATTGGTGGATGGAAATCCTAGCTGATCCATCCCTGATTCATTTTGACAAAGGTGAGTCTCTCCACATTTTTAGTTGACAGACGAGTTCTCCTCGCCGTAACTATGGCCCCCGCTCAGATGGCACGCTACTTGCCGGGCAGGACAGCTTTTCCAGGACAAACTCTGCTAGTTGAAGCCATAAGCCAAGTTTGGCTGCCCAGAAGTCCAGCGGATCCTCAAGGTGTGTTGGCATGGCCATGTCAAGGTATGACATGACCTGCTGGTTGAGGTCCTGCTCCAGGTCTTCCTGCTGCTCATGAGTAGCCTCACTATGCGGGTGTAGAAAGCTACTCATTAGCGACTGAAGACTGAGGCTGCTGCTGATGGAGCTGCTGCTGCTGCTCCTGCCAAAACCCCCAGCAGGCATGGCAGTGGAAGGTGAGCGCAGAGGTCCCCCCGAGTCAGACCTGCGAGAGTATGGACCATGGCGCACATAGGCATCAGCCAACTGACTACGCAGAATGTCTTTGTAGTAGTTCAGTTTGTCCTCCCTCTCGGCGGGTTTAAAAAATGCCCCCATTTTGTGCCGGAAGCGAGGGTCCAATAAGGTGGACAGCCAGAAGTCATCCCGCCGACAAATGGAAACAATTCTGGGGTCACTACGCAAGCACGTGAGCATGCTTCCTGCCATTTGCGTAAGTGACTCGGAGGGACTACCTGTCTCCATCTCCACTGCATACTGCCACGGTGTGTCCGGGTCCTCTGTCTCGCCTTCCTCAAAACCCTCTAGCTCCTCTGGCTGCTCCTGCTCCTCCTCTCCTGTCCGCTGACTAGATAAACCAGCCATTTCACCAAGCCTAAACTGTGCTTCACTGTGCCCCTCCTCTTCCTCCTCCTCCAGTTCAGCTCCAACGGGGTTCATGTGGCCGTAAGATGTAGACGCCATGTCTCCAGTGCCCTGACCAGCCATGGTTTCCAACATGTGCTGTAGTACATGAAGCAGTGGAATCACGTCGTTCATCCCGTAATCCTGCCGACTGACAAATAAAGTGGCTTCCTCAAAGGGCCTGAGCAAAAGGCAGGTGTCACGTATGAGCTGCCACTAGTTGACATTGAAATTACACAGGGGATTCACCCTATCCTCTTGGATCATCAGGAAATCCGTGATGGCTTTTCTCTGTTCATATAATCGGTCCAACATGTGAAGGGTGAAATTCCAATGGGTGGAAACATCGCAAATCAGAATGTTGGGGGCTACCGTTCTGACGCTGTAGTTCAAGAAGGGTGTGTTTGGCGGTGTATGAGTGGCTGAAGTGCATGCAAAGTTTTCTTGAAGTTGTTAGGATGTCTTGCAGATGGGGGGAACACTTCAGAAACCGCTTGACAACCAGATTGAAGACATGAGCCATGCAGGGCGCATGGGTCAGGCTTCCTTGGTGCAGCGCAGACAAAATGTTCTTCCCATTGTCGGTAACCATGATTCCCATTTTAAGTTTTCTTGGAGTAAGCCATGTTTGGATTTCCTGATTAATAAATTTAAGCAGATCCTCCCCTGTGTGACTCCGTTCGCCAAGACAAACCATGTGAAGCACAGCGTGACACCTCCATGCCCTGCACACATGGTAGACTGGAGGGGCACTGAGACTTGAGCCTACAGTGGAGGGTGAGGATGAGGACGAGGAGGCCGAGTCGCACGGTGTCACAGGCCCAACGGGCAGGGAGCGCGGAGGCCGAAGCGGCGTGACCTGTCCTAGTTGCTGCTGCTGCTGCAAAGGGACCACATTCACCCAGTGGGCCGTAAACGACATGTACTGTCCCTGACCGTAGTTACAGCTTCAGACGTAGGCGCTGCCATGCACTTTGCTACACACCAACAGGCTCAAGGACTGGCCCACCTTCTGTTCAACAAAAGTGTGCAGCGCTGGTACTGCCTTCTTGGCAAAGAAATGACGGCTTGGGACTCTCCACCTCGGCTCGGCACAAGCCATCAGTTCTCTGAAAGGTGCAGAGTCCACCACCTGAAAAGGGAGCGACTGCAGCACCAGCAATTTGGACAGGAGCACATTCAGCTTCTGCGTCGTAGGATGAGTGGGCGCATACTGCTCTCCCTTGGACATGGCTTCGCTGCTGGATTGCTGGCGGGATGCATGACTTGGAGGAGGAGGAGCAGGAGTGACAGAGGATGGGTATGATGCACAGCTGCCTTCGGCTGAGGTGCTGGAGCCTTGGCTGGCAGGAATTGGGAGCGGCGTGCCACTTGGTGAGGAAGCAGGCTGGACCACCTCTTCGGAGCCTCGGTTCTCCCATGCCGCTTTATGGTGACGCATCATATGTTGACGCAGGGCCATGGTGCCAACATTTGGGCCCTGGCCACGCTTCACCTTCTGCCTACATATCTTGCATGTGGCCATGTTACCCTCCTGCTTCAGGAAAAACTGCCACACTGCCGAGTAGCTACTTTTCCCACAAACAGGCCTCACTGATTCACTGCTACTGTCGCCAACTCCAGGAACCCCTGCTCCACTACCTCCCGATAAGGTAGCCTGCCGCGCAGCAGGTGCTCTGCCCCGGCCCCAGCCCCGTTTGGCAGCAGGCTTTACAATTGTGCCCCCATGCTGACTGCCAACCATGCTGCTAACACCTTGCTGCCTCAGTTGCTGACTCCGGGGCAACCTGCCCCCTCTTCTCCTGATGATGACGATGAAGCCCCTTCATCACCCGGCTCCCAAGTGCGATCGGCTTCAACATCATCATCACCGAGTTGTGGCTGCACGTCACTGATGTTCTCGGTTTCCTTAACAGTGTCTGGCGCAGGAGCTGGAACGCTCGCAACACCCACAACACTGTCCACATCACTATTTGTCTGCCAAGCTAAATAAGCCACCTCCAATTCTTGGCTGGGCAGTAGCTGCTGACTGTCCTCTATCTGATCGTCCTCCTCACTAAAGAGTGGAGCTGAACCCAAAGCATAGGATACATCGCTGGGGGAGTGAACGGCGTATCACAGAGGCAATGGGAGGACAGGGACTGCTCTCGGGGCATGCCAACTCAGGGTTGTGTCAGAGGAACCTACCGACCCTAGACTGGGGGTCTCAGATGTAACTTGTGATGATGTTGATGAGTGCGTTAACCAATCTACCACGTTAGATGCGTTACTGGTGGAGACACGACCGCTAGCAGATACTGGCAGATCAGGTCTCTCACCGTGACTCCTGCTGCCACTCGCTCCTAGTCTGCTGTGACCTCTGCCTGCTGAATCTTGGCCTCTGCCACTACTCTTTGAACATCCTTGCACTTGTCTGCCTGACATTTTTATGTATTTGAAATGCGCAATAGGTCCGATAAAAAAATGTGTTTACTTTAAAAAGAAGAAGCTAAATAAAGTGAGGAACTGCTTCTCTGCCCCAGATACTTTGAAAATTGGCAATATGAGATACCCTGTGGCCTAGTGTTTTGGCAGCAGACCAAAAACCATTTCAAAATGCAATAGTTTGATTAAGCTGAGGAAGGATCAACAAGCGTATTTAGTATAACAGATAGGCTGCTAAGTGCAGGTTTGGGATACCCTGCGGCCTAGTGTTTTGGCAGCAGACCAAAAACCAATTGAAAATGCAATAATTTGATTCAGCTGAAGAAGGATGAACAAGCGTATTTAGTATAACAGATAGGCTGCTCAGTGCAGATTTGGGATGCCATGCGGCCTAGTGTTTTGGCAGCAGGACAAAAACCAATTCAAAATGCAATAGCTTAATAAAGCTGATGCTGAACAATGCTTATTTAGTATAACAGATAGGGTGCAACGTGGTGGTTTGGGATACCCTGGGGCCTGGTGTATTGACAGCAGGACAAAAAATAATTCAAAATGCAATGCTTAATAAAGCTGATGCTGAACAACGCTTATTTAGTATAACAGATAGGGTGCAACGTGGTGGTTTGGGATACCCTGCGGCCTGGTGTATTTAAAGCAGACAAAAATAAATTCAAAATGCAATAGCTTAATAAAGCAGAGGCTGTAGACGCTTATTTAGTATAACAGATAGTGTGCCACGTGGTGGTTTGGGATACCCTGCAGCCTGGTGTATTGACAGCAGAACAAAAACTAATGCAAAATGCAATAGCTTAATAAAGCTGATGCTGAACAACGCTTATTTAGTATAACAGATAGGGTGCAACGTGGTGGTTTGGGATACCCTGCGGCCTGGTATATTGACAGCAGGACAAAAACCAATTCAAAATGCAATGCTTAATAAAGCTGAGGCTGTAGATGCTTATTTAGTATAACAGATAGGGTGCAACGTGGTGGTTTGGGATACCCTTCGGCCTGGTGTATTGACAGCAGGACAAAAACCAATTCAAAATGCAATAGCTTAATAAAGCTGATGCTGAACAACGCTTATTTAGTATAACAGATAGGGTGCCACGTGGTGGTTTGGGAAACCCTGCGGCCTGGTATATTGACAGCAGGACAAAAACCAATTCAAAATGCAATAGCTTAATAAAGCTGATGCTGAACAACGCTTATTTAGTATAACAGATAGGGTGCAACGTGGTGGCTTGGGAAACCCTGCGACCTGGTGTATTGACAGCAGGACAAAAACCAATTCAAAATGCAATAGCTTAATAAAGCTGATGCTGAACAACGCTTATTTAGTATAACAGATAGGGTGCAACGTGGTGGTTTGGGAAACCCTGCGGCCTGGTGTATTGACAGCAGGACAAAAACCAATTCAAAATGCAATAACTTAATAAAGCTGAGGCTGTAGACGCTTATTTAGTATAACAGATAGGGTGCCACGTGGTGGTTTGGGATACCCTGCGGACTGGTGTATTGACAGCAGGACAAAAACCAATGCAAAATGCAAAAGCTTGATAAAGCTGATGCTGAACAATGCTTATTTTGTATAACAGATAGGGTGCCACGTGGTGGTTTGGGATACCCTGCGGCCTGGTGTATTTAAAGCAGACCAAAACCAATTCAAAATGCAATAACTTAATAAAGTTGAGGCTGTAGACGCTTATTTAGTATAACAGATAGGGTGCCACGTGGTGGTTTGGGATACCCTGCGGCCTGGTGTATTTAAAGCAGACAAAAACCAATTCAAAATGCAATAACTTAATAAAGCTGAGGCTGAACAACGCTTATTTAGTATAACCGATAGGCTGCTAAGTGCAGGTTTGGGATGCCCATGTGGCCTGGTGTATTTAAAGCAGACCCAAAAATATTAACACTAATCCAGTTTTTTAAATGCTTGTGTGTAACAGATAGGGTTACATAAGGCACTGCATAGATGGCAATCACAGTGGCCTGGTGTATTTAAAGCAGACCCAAAAATATTAACACTAATCCAGTTATTTAAATGATTGTGTGTAACAGATAGGGTTACATAAGGCACTGCATAGATGGCAAGCACAGTGGCCTGGTGTATTTAAAGCAGACCCAAAAATATTAACACTAATCCAGTTATTTAAATGCTTGTGTGTAACAGATAGGGTTACATAAGGCACTGCATAGATGGCATGCACAGTGGCCTGGTGTATTTAAAGCAGACCCAAAAATATTAACACTAATCCAGGTATTTAAATGCGTGTGTGTAACAGATAGGGTTACATAAGGCACTGCATAGATGACATGCACAGTGGCCTGGTGTATTTAAAGCAGACCCAAAAATATTAACACTAATCCAGTTTTTTAAATGCTTGTGTGTAACAGATAGGGTTACATAAGGCACTGCATAGATGGCAAGCACAGTGGCCTGGTGTATTTAATCAGACCCAAAATTATTAACACTAATCCAGTTATTTTAATGCTTGTGTGTAACAGATAGGGTTACATAAGGCACTGCATAGATGACAAGCACAGTGGCCTTGTGTATTTAAAGCAGACCCAAAAATATTAACACTAATCCAGTTATTTAAATGCTTGTGTGTAACAGATAGGGTTACATAAGGCACTGCATAGATGGCAAGCACAGTGGCCTGGTGTATTTAAAGCAGACCCAAAAATATTAACACTAATCCAGTTATTTAAATGCTTGTGTGTAACAGATAGGGTTACATAAGGCACTGCATAGATGGCATGCACAGTGGCAAGGCAGATTACGGTTTACAGTACAAAGAAATCAAATTGAATTGAAAACTGATCAGGCAAATCACCCTGTCACTGTCACTTTTATGCTGTCCCTGGATTGTTCCGGTTTTCCATTATCTTTCCCTGGCTCTGTCTGCCTCTCTAAATCTCCCTACCTATCTGTAACTCTCCCTACCTATCGCTAACTGTCTGTCCCTGTCTGCAGCAACCACCGCTGTCTCATGAATGCAAGTCTGAAAAGCGCACAAGCAAAATGGCCGCCGCTTTATATAGCACGGTGACGTCACCAGGCTTCCTGGCTGCTGATAGGCTGCATGTGACTGTCCCATCATACCTTGCCCCAGGCTACATGTCTGGACATGTGCGTCCAACATCTTAGAATGCCTGTCATTGAAATGAATGTTTAAAGGAAAACTTCGATCGATCAAATCGCGGGGAAATTCAGATTCGTTCAGAATCGAATTTTCCATGAAATTCGGAACAAATCTGGGTTCGTCCGGATCGATTCGCTTATCCCTACTCATCACCTAGAGCACCTCTAACCTCTCAATGTCTTTATTGCCTAGCAATAGTAGATGCCAGCATGTGCAGCATGCCAATGTATTTGACATGGCTTATTCTAAAGCCATCTGTAAGAACTTGGATACTGCTAACTGTATTGTCAGTGCACATACAGTCAATGCTCACCCTGAAGGTGAAGGTTTGTTGTTCTGTTGCCCAGACCCCATTTTCCACCCATGCCATGTCTGACCATGTCCAGTGCCAAGCCCTGTTGCTGCCCTGTGCCATGTCTTACCATGCTGTTGGCCTGTCTTATCACATCCACAGCCAAGTTCTGTTGTCTGACCACTTGCAGTGTTAAAGCCTGTTGTTAAACTGTGCAACATCTGGCCATTTTTGCCCTACTGTTGCTCAGGTTGAGCCCCCAGCAATTCCTTGGTTCTGGCCATCTTGGCCTAGATGGCAGCTGTTGGATAGCTATATTGACACATGTTGCTCCAGATTAGCCACCGTCAAGTTTCTTTGCCATGCTCTAGTGTTCCCAGAGCTCCAATCAATGAATGTGGCTTGTAGGCTGTACTTACAGTAATTCTTCTCTCAGAGCAGAACAGAGGCAAATTGAAGACACTATTTATACGATAGAGATTTACAACAAAGAATAAAATGATTCACTTGAACAGGGATTTATCTTACTTTAGGTGTACAGCAAAAAAGATGTAGAAATAAATTGATTTTTGACAGGCTGACATTTTATATGCCTTACATTCCATTACTTGTCCAATGAAATGATGAAGATGGCTTTCATATAGTGAATTAAGTATCTTGGATGCTGGTAAAGCAGACAAAAGGTTGGGTCTCAATGTATAATTCGCTGAATGTTTCCTAAATGTGGATCTCTTGTTGGGGAGCCTTAATGGGATGTGCAAATTCCACATACCTATATGAAAGTGTAAAAATGAAGGATGCAAATTCAGAATTAAAAGCAATGTGAACCCAGCTTACACACACTGTGGCACACCCTGGGGGAGGAGGTGCAAGAACAGTGTGGCCTTTGGTAAGTAAATATTATGCATGATAAGAAATCAACCGTGCCATTAAAATCTTTTCCAAGGGTTACCAATTCCTAGATATTTGGGCAACCTTGGCATCACTGAATTTAAACCGATCAGAAGTATATTTAAGCAACAATAATTTTATGTGTTGTAAGACTGATTAGGCCTTTACACCAGAATAACACCCTTAAAACTATTTTTGGCATGTCTGAAGCACGGATGCACTAGCCAGATACCAAAAAAAAGTTTAAGGGTGTTATTCCGGTAATATTACATTTTCAAGAAAATAAAGAGAGCAATTTGTTTGATATGTCATTATATAAAATAATATACAGTACTTATTCCGTTTTAAGTTTAAGCAAAAAAGACAATTTCATAATGCTTAAAGCTTTTCCTGTAAAATGATTCTGGTAAAAAAAAAGTTTGACCAGGTTTGTGCCATACTGGCCTTGCTGTACAGGGGTACAAATATTTCTTAGCCCTTTAGAGCAGTAGGGGTTTACTGTACAACTCAAAATTAACCAACTACAACAAAGTATATATATTTGGGACAAATCTTGGTTTAAGTTTTGCAATACACATGCTCCTATTTATATTGCATTAGTTTTATATTGTGCTGTCCTCATTTTATGGTACAGGAATTCCTGCTAGGCTCATCACTATTTTTTATGTAGTGCAATGTTCTGAATTTGATTCATTACAAAAAATCATGCAGGAGACTTCAGAAGAAAGAAAGAATTAGAAAATAAATTGTTTCAATTACTCTTGTTTGCCTTATGAGATACAGTCATAGGTTTGTTAATTGTTTTCTATTAGCCAGTTGTTGCAGTAAACAGTGTATAGTATACAGCGTAATATATTATTTCATTTAAGTCTGATATTTGTATAAAATGAAATTAGCTTTGGGTATTCAAATAAAAGATGTCATTTTTTTAAGCTTAAGCATGTGCAGGAAGTTCAGATATTTTAGGATTGCAGTATATTGTTTTCAGAGTAACCTAACCCATTGTTAAAAGCGAACTAAAGAAAAGAAAAATATTTTAGGTTTCCTAACACCCTCACCTCCAGGGCATATCAATTTGAGATGCCCCTATAGTTAATGATACCTTACAGCCTGAAATTGGGCATCATTACTTACCAGTTTATGCTCCCATACCACTCTTATGGTTTTTAAAATTATCAGCAGCCAATGGGTTTTGTCTGGTGGATATATACTTCACTTCACAAGCCACACACACTTAGGGCTTTATTCATCAAGGAATAGCATCAGGTAGTGCCTTGTAAACGACAGGTAGCGGCAGGTGAACGCCGGACATGGCGCGCAATTACACATTTATTAAGCGGATTCTGGTGAGCGACTGGAACAAATTAGTAAAACTGGTTATGGCACACTGCTAAGAGAAAAAATGACATCTATTGTGTCATTGATAGCATATAAGAGATTGCTAGAGTCAGGGTTCAAAATCACCTCCAAAATACCTCTGCCAAATAGGTTTAGAAATATACTAACAAATTGCAATATGGGAGGTAATGAACACCAAAACAAGACTATGAGGCCGATTCAATAATAGCGCCAGGTAGCGACAGATGAGCAACTGTAGCGTGATTTTTTCAGCGCCAGCCAGTATTCGCTGTGCTTGGCCGGCGTTAGCTTGATGACAGCGACACAGTCGGTGTGCGGTAATGTTGAATACGGGCTGGGGGGTCGCTGTTTCACAGGTCCAGCGTTGTATGTGAGCGCCTGACAACGAATGGCCAGAGCGAACGGCTAGCTTCATATTCATCAACAAATCACGCTCCGAATGTGCTGTCGCTGTCCATTCCTTGTTTAAACCCCAGAGCGCTGGTGGCGATGTGTATTAACTAGTTTTTAACCCCTAAACAACCATATTTTTTGAATGTAACATTATACATGTTTTTAGAATCATTTTGTAATATGAATACATTAATCTCAGACCTGTTAGATCAATTCTGCACAAATTTTTTTTAATTTTTTTTTTTACTTATGCCCTTATTCATCAAGCGATAGCGCCAGGTAGTGTCTGACGAGCGCCAGGTAGCGGCAGCTAACGGCGACTACCGACTCAAGTACGCCCGGCGGCGGTCACAATGACGCATTTATCAAGCAAAACGAGGCTAGCGCCGGCGAGAGCGACGGCTAGTGCGGCATTCATCATGAAGCCGCCTGGACCGAACAGCGCCGCTGCAAATTCCCTCACAGCGCCAGGTATGAGCTGTCGCTCCCTGGCGATGTCCAATGCATTTCAATGGAGCAATCTATAATTATTCATAATTAATTGGTATTATTATTATTTTTTTTTTTTTTAATGTCAAAAAATCGGAGACCACTTCTGCAATGTTAGGATTTATTTTTAAGTAAAAAAAAAAATTAAAAAAAATTTGTGCAGAATTGATCTAACAGGTCTGAGATTAATGTATTCATATTACAAAATGATTCTAAAAACATGTATAATGTTACATTCAAAAAATATGGTTGTTTAGGGGTTAAAAACTAGTTAATACACATCGCCACCAGCGCTCTGGGGTTTAAACAAGGAATGGACAGCGACAGCACATTCGGAGCGTGATTTGTTGATGAATATGAAGCTAGCCGTTCGCTCTGGCCATTCGTTGTCAGGCGCTCACATACAACGCTGGACCTGTGAAACAGCGACCCCCCAGCCCGTATTCAACATTACCGCACACCGACTGAGTCGCTGTCATCAAGCTAACGCCGGCCAAGCACAGCGAATACTGGCTGGCGCTGAAAAAATCACGCTACAGTCGCTCATCTGTCGCTACCTGGCGCTATTAATGAATCGGCCTCATAAAAAGAAATCCTAACATTGCAGAAGTGGTCTCTGATTTTTTGACATTAAAAAAAAAAAAAAAAAAAATAATAATACCAATTAATTATGAATAATTATAGATTGCTCCATTGAAATGCATTGGACATCGCCAGGGAGCGACAGCTCATACCTGGCGCTGTGAGGGAATTTGCAGCGGCGCTGTTCGGTCCAGGCGGCTTCATGATGAATGCCGCACTAGCCGTCGCTCTCGCCGGCGCTAGCCTCGTTTTGCTTGATAAATGCGTCATTGTGACCGCCGCCGGGCGTACTTGAGTCGGTAGTCGCCGTTAGCTGCCGCTACCTGGCGCTCGTCAGACACTACCTGGCGCTATCGCTTGATGAATAAGGGCATATGTAATGCAATTCATGATTTAATGCTCAAATTTATAGTGCAATACAACAGTGAAAGATTATTTACAGTGAAAAACAATCAGGTTCTATATGGAAAGGCTAGCCGTATACACATCAAGCATAAACAGGGAAATACAAGTACAGGAATTATGATACAAGTATGCAAAGCAAAAAATGAGAGCAAGTTAATCAGAGAAAAAGTATATACAAATTTACAGTGTATTTCCCTTTAAGACATGAAATAAGCAAAACATGATCAAGTAAGGATTGCAATAGGAGTACAGAGTGCTTACAGGCTGACCGCAGGTCGCAAAGACACCTCGACGTTTCGGTCCTGAATACACCTTTATCAAGAGGCAAGCGGTATCCATGTCAGGTAAGTATGGGGCTTTTAAACCTAGTGAACGGTCTCCAGCTGATAGTGATGATGGCACCACAGGGGGCGCACGTGCCGGCGCCATACTGTGACGTCATCAGCAGCGCCCGTGACACGTCCCGATCGCGCTGGCAACCGCATAATTGCGGGTGAAGCCGCGTGACGCATGGGGCGTGCGCGGGCCTGCGGGGGCATAGGGAGTAGGTAGCCTAAGACTCAGTCAAGAGGGGATAATGAACAGAGGGACTTGCCCTCAACCAAGATGGCGAAGAGCGTCCGACGGACCACAACAAAGATGGCGTCTGCATAATTCAGGAGAAGCCACACAGGAAGGGCTGGCTGCGTGCCACAACAAAGATGGCCGCCGAACAGTACATAGTGCCTGTGTTTGCCACAACAAAGATGGCGTCTGCATAATTATGGAAAAGTCACACAGCGACTGGAACAAAGCCATGTAGCGTCAGATTCATCATTATCCCAGCCTCAGCGTACAGCGCCCGCGTTCAGCCTTGCAGAGTGCCACGTCTTTCCTCTCGCTACCTGGTGCTCTCCCATACATTTCATTGGACGTTCTTTTACTTCTCTTTAAACAGGGGGTTTTTATAATTTTTTTTATTATCAAATAATGTTGTGACCTCTCCTGGCCTAGAAAAAGACATTTTTGAAAACTTTTACCATTTTTTATATATTTATGCAGAATTGACATTACAGGTCTAGCATTAATGTGTTCATGTCACAATGTTATAACAATGTAATTCCATATGTTTTTGCTTTGTTACTGGTGGACACATGTTCCAAAACATGAGCCTTTAATCACACAGCCTCCGGCACTCTGGGCTACAGCGAGGCATTTTTGAGCGCCGGCGGTGTGTGAGGATGTTTTTTTGATGAATATGGTGTGAGTCGTTCACAATGATCAGTTGCTACCATTCGCTCTCATACAGCGCTGTACTGCTCATATAGCGACTCCCCATAACGTATTCAACAACGCTGCACACTGAACTAGCGACTCACGGCCGAGCACAGCTACTACCAGCGGGTGCTCTGAAATGCTTGCTACAGACGCCCATCTGTCGCTACCTGCCGCTAGTAATGAATCAGCCTGCCCGTGAAATTGATTGGTGAGGAGACTGCCACAGCTGAGGAATATGGAAAGGGGACTTTGGACTTTCAACTAGAGGTCATCCCAAATTTGGTTGCCCCAGGAGTGTAAGCATTAGTGCACCTAAAGTCTTAGGCCCCTATTCATCAAGTGATAGCATCAGACAGTGCCTCAATAGCGCCAGGTATCGTCAGCTATCAGCCGCTACCGACTCCAGAACGCCATGCTGCGAACACAATCACGCATTTATCACGCTAAATGAGGCTAGCGCCGGCGAAAGCGTCACCTAGCGCTGGATTCATCATGTAGCTGACTTCAGCGAACAGCGCCGCTGCTAACCCCCTCACAGCGCCAGGTCAGACCTTTCGCTATCTGGCGCTCTCCCATACATTTCTATGGCAGACACTGCAATGTTTTTTTTTTTAGTGGGTTTTGTGGGGTTATTTTTTGCCAAAAATGAAACACATGTTGTTTAGGATATGTCTGATGAATCTGTGTTGTTTTTGGTTATTTTTTGGTGAAAGATGTAATTTTTCTACTGGAATGTTGTGAGTCAAATATAAAATGCATCTCCTCCCACAAAACACATTAGCCTCAAATTAGCTTGCTTTCACAACACCCATGGCTTGGAAAGCTATTTTTTAGTCAGTCATGGTTGGCGCTCACGTTCGCTCATTGAAATTTTCAGCGCCCATGCTATTCTGCAGCCCTGTCCTTGTTGAATCTGTGGTGGTCAGTGTTTGTGCAGTCGCTGTTGTGATTCGCTATGTGGCGGCGCTAGCGGCGCTGTGCTGTTCATACATGTGCGTTTCTGCATTTTTTCCTGAATTCACTTACAGCGACCCCAGTCATTCTTAATGAATACACTGTAGTTCAGAGCGTGCATATGTCCACATTCTGCAGGATTTTTTCAGGTGTACAAGCTCGTTCACAATGATCAGTTGCTACCATTCGCTCTCATACAGCGCTGTACTGCTCATATAGCGACTCCCCATAACGTATTCAACAACGCTGCACACTGAACTAGCGACTCACGGCCGAGCACAGCTACTACCAGCGGGCGCTCTGAAATGCTTGCTACAGACGCCCATCTGTCGCTACCTGCCGCTAGTAATGAATCAGCCTGCCCGTGAAATTGATTGGTGAGGAGACTGCCACAGCTGAGGAATATGGAAAGGGGACTTTGGACTTTCAACTAGAGGTCATCCCAAATTTGGTTGCCCCAGGAGTGTAAGCATTAGTGCACCTAAAGTCTTAGGCCCTTATTCATCAAGTGATAGCGTCAGACAGTGCCTCAATAGCGCCAGGTATCGTCAGCTATCAGCAGCTACCGACTCCAGAACGCCATGCTGCGAACACAATCACGCATTTATCACGCTAAATGAGGCTAGCGCCGGCGAAAGCGTCACCTAGCGCTGGATTCATCATGTTGCTGACTTCAGCGAACAGCGCCGCTGCTAACCCCCTCACAGCGCCAGGTCAGACCTTTCGCTATCTGGTGCTCTCCCATACATTTCTATGGCAGACACTGCAATGTTTTTTTTTTTAGTGGGTTTTGTGGGGTTATTTTTGCCAAAAATGAAACACATGTTGTTTAGGATATGTCTGATGAATCTGTGTTGTTTTTGGTTATTTTTTGGTGAAAGATGTAATTTTTCTACTGGAATGTTGTGAGTCAAATATAAAATGCATCTCCTCCCACAAAACACATTAGCCTCAAATTAGCTTGCTTTCACAACACCCATGGCTCGGAAAGCTATTTTTTAGTCAGTCATGGTTGGCGCTCACGTTCGCTCATTGAAATTTTCAGCGCCCATGCTATTCTGCAGCCCTTCTGTGGTGGTCAGTGTTTGCGCAGTCGCTGTTGTGATTCGCTATGTGGCGGCGCTAGCGTCGCTGTGCTGTTCATACATGTGCGTTTCTGCATTTTTTCCTGAATTCACTTACAGCGACCCCAGTCGTTCTTAATGAATACACTGTAGTTCAGAGCGTGCATATGTCCACATTCTGCAGGATTTTTTCAGGCGTACAAGCTCATAACAACCCGTTATGCATTCTCCTGTGTCCCACATTATCATGTTGTTGTATAGTTATGTTGTGTTCTTATTTTATTTAGGAATCAGATTTTAATTTGTAAGCAACCAGATCTGTTTTTGCTCTGACCTATGCATTACAGGAAATTGAACACCCAGCTAAATCAAGCTAATAATTAATTGCGTCTTGGCCAATAGCTTGTTGTAATGCTTAAATCTACTAATAGCGCAACTTTGCTTGCACGTAGCGGATATTAGCTTCTTCCTAGTGCACGGAGCGTTTTTTTTTTTTTTTGGGTTAGCTTTCGTCATATCCACTTCCGGTTTCCTCCTTTGCATTTCCACCATGATGCCCAGGCGACGTATCCTGCGCCTCCCCAGCTCCTCCTCTGACTCTGGCCCCCCCACCCCTCCCCCACCTCCCCCACCTACCTCACCTCCCCACCTAACCCCCCTCCACCCCCTCCCCCCTGGGCAGCCAAAATTGAAGAGGATGCGGGTGGATAGCCGCGTAAACGGGCAGGTTGTGAAAGTGAGTATTTTTGCCTTGGATTATATGTTTAATCTCTCAGTATAAATGTTTAGGCCATTGTTCTGATGTCATGTATTGATTACATTTATTTATGTCATTTCTCATAGGATTTCTGCATCCAGCAGTATGACTATGCCCGTGGGGGAAAGAAGCGCATTGCCCTGGAGGTGAAGGCCACAGTGTCCCGCGCTTCAACACCAGGCTCAGTGTCCGAGCCATCATGCAGAAGTGGTCGGACTTCAAGCGCCGGGACCCTGAAGGCGTGTACCGGCTATATGATGCGTACGCTTCAGGTAAGTGGAAGTTGATGCTATGTTTATACTTTTTGGGAAATAATATTCTAAGCTGTGTCCATTTTGGGTAGTAATTGTAATTTTTTTTATTCACCCCCTCAACAAAGATAAGCGTCCTCCCCTGGGGAAACGTGGAAAGGGATTCCTCCCCCGCACGAGACAGGCGGACTCGGGGGAGTCATCGGGGGAGGGTCCCTCTCGGGTTTCCTATTTAGAGGACCCAGGGGAGGAAGGGGATGACGCCCCAGAGGAGTGTGCTGCTGGGGGGCTGGCAGGATCTAGCCTCAGCTCCTCACACTCTGACTCTGAGGAGTCTCACCAGCCAAGGGGCCACTCTCAAGTGGGGAGTCCAAGTGGGGTGGAAGTTGTGGACTCTCCCACACTCCCTGAAGGAGCAGGGAGTGAGAGGGAGGAGGGTGGCCCTTTGGGTGGGGGATCTTCTGATCAGAGTGTGAGGAGCCGAGGCTCCACGCCTCCTCCTCAGAGCCCTCCCTGGGCTTCAAGTGGCAGCTCATCCCCTGGTGAGTGCCGATTTAGTCAGTGTTAGTCTGTGACAGGTTCCATATGGCCATTTGTACTTAGCCCTTGCCATTCCTCTATAATTTGCAGGGCATCATATAGCCGGCACCTCCACGGGCATAGTCGTGGTAAGTGTTTGTTGTTATCCCTCACATTCCATATGTTATGACATTCCTTAAAGTGGACCCACACCCATTGGTGATTGGCCCGGGAATTTATAAGCTTCCCTGGCCAATCACCTCCCTCACCGCGGGCCCCCCCCAAAGACCACAAACTTCTTACCTCATTGGGGGCGCCGCCGCCGCCTCACACGTGCACCTCTATATGTGCACACGCCCACGCTGTCCGTTTGTGAATGGCCTGCGCGGGGGCGCGGGCCCTGTAAGAGTGACGCGCGGGAGCCTGCGGCGGACGGGCTCTCTCTCTGATCGGGGTGCCCCGCCAAAGTGGACCCAAACCCGCCAAAGTGGACTAAATCCTGGGTGTTGGTCCACTTTAAACATACACATGTTTCCTGGTTCATAGTACAAGATGGTTTTCTAATTTACATTAACATCACAAACCCCACTACAGTGCAATCCAACTGAAAATCACCCCTATGTTTCAGGCCACACCATGATGGGGGCTAGCAAATGTGTTATTTTTGTAAGTTGTTCCGGATAACACATGTTGAACACTAGTAAGATTCTACACTCAACTGAAAATTAGGCCTTACCATTGCACTGTAAAGGTTATTGGCACATTATCTTGATGTGTCCATGTTGCACACATAAATAATTTACATGAACTCATGGACCAGTAAATATGCTAATGTCGGACAACATGTGTGTAACCATGCAAGCATTTTTTTTGGCAGACTCCCTAAACAGATGGATGTCAAATCGTCATGTGTCATTGGCCAAATAAATTTTGGTTTCTCTTTTGCTTTCTCCTGACAGATGTTGCCACGCAGACGGAGCCGGTCACCATCCTCCCCACCCCAGCTCCCGGGACGGCCAGCAGCATGGGCCCCAGCCACAGCTGCGATGGTGAGTACATCCCACTTCATATGCCTAAAGACTTGGGAGCCCTATGTCTTATTGTAAATTCTGGAGACATTTACAATGTACCTATGTATTTTCTAAGCACACATCTAGGTTACATGTGTTTGTCCAACAATTCTAAATGCATGTCTGCATGCTTGATTGTTGGCTCACATTCTTGTTTTTGCCACAGTGTAAAATTGTGGTTTATTCCAAACCAAATTGGCCTGCTAAGGTGGTGACCTCTAATATGCTTGGCCCAAGCATTTTAATCGTTAGGACTTAGGCCCTGATGTTTGGCTGTAACTAACCCCAGAAATGTACACACTGGGACTTAGACCTTAATTTATTCCCAAGAGTTCCGAGTAAATGTATGTTTGGGATGTTGGAGCCACATTTAAGGCAGCCACTAGTACTCATATAATGTTAACACATAAGGGCACAGTGGCCCACAATGTGAATGTGTGGGTCAGCTAATTTGAGGCAATTACATTACATTGCTACATCTGTGTATGTTGAGATCACATTCTATGTTTTGAATATTTTTTTTTTATACTCTCTACAGCTTGTGAAAACCAACATCGCAGACTGTGGCAGTCGATCCGGCGTCTTCGCCTTATGCTGCTGGCCTTGAAGAGGCGTCGTTAGGGTGGGGGGGATGGTTTTTGCCGCTGTGCGGCGTAATGTTGGCCCTGTTGGCCGCCTTGAGGCCTAATAAATATTTTTTATTTTTCTAATTACAGTGTGTTGTGCCTTGTCAAGCATAGTTTAAGTGTCTAGCAACCCATTAGTTTGTAAATGTTGTTGTACCTTTGTAGCCATTTAATGTGTAAACCATAGTAAGATATGGGCACCAATGTGTGTCATACATTTCTGGCTACATGTACATATCTAGATCTAGAGACTCATCCCTGACTGTGTTGTTAGCTATGTCAATGAAAAAACATGATTCGGAGGTGGGGTACTGAAATTTAATCACACAAAATTAACCAAAATTAAACATAAATCAATATTCTTGGCTTGGTGGCCTGGGAGGTTGGGATTCATTGCTAGGGGTGGTGTTGGGGGCCAACAGTGCAGTAAAAAAATAGACTGCTGTTGTATCAGCTGATGGATCAACAACAAAGTTTGGTCCTGGCGCTGGACAGCTTGCTCCATGGCATGTGCCATTCTTTGTTGGACGCTGTTGTTTTGTGCTTGGAGCTGATTTTGTACGTCCTGGAGCTGGCGCTGCAGGTCCTCAATTTGTTGCCGATACACCAGCACCTGAATTTCCAACGCCGCAATGCGCTCATTAGTTCCATCACGCGGCTGTTGGCGACTGTAGTCCTCCAGCATCCGGACCCCTAGCTCGTAAAATTCAGCACTGGTGGGTGCCACACCTCCGCTTCTTGTGTGTTCGGCCTAAAAAACCAAAAGAAAAGATTGGAGTGAAGCTGAAACAATGCAGGTATGCCCCTTCCAATCATTTACCAAAAGTGTAACTATCAAACTTACCCTTGATTGAGCCTCTGTAGCTTGGCCACCAGCTTGGGGTTCAGGTATGGCCTCCTGCCAAAACACAAAACAAATAACATGTTACATGGTGGTTCCTGGACTACCCACTAACATGTCAATGTGGTTATTGTTCCCCAAAATGACCAATGAATAGGGTCGATTCAAAGAAACATGTAACAGCTTGGATTTGGGTGCCGATCATCCTATTTTTCCCGTACGCTCGTGCGTTCGTATGAACTTGCGAGTGATTCTATAAGCAAATACGTTTCTATCCTAAAATGTACGTCCGTTCGTATGGCAGTTCGGGAATCAGACCTATGTCAGTTTCCATCCTGAATTTTCCGTTTCATTTCTCAGGTTGCAACATTGGTTTTGCCCTTTTTCCTTTTTTGTCTGGACGTAAATCCTTCTGATCTTGTGGCTGCGCACTACAAACTTACCTCATTAAAGTGCATTCTAAATATTTGGTCTTTTATTTTTCTTTATTTCATTCATTTTGTAGTAACCAACTATTAATGAATGCATTTGCATAAGTAAATCTTACTTTGTTAAATTTTTAGTTAACTTGCATTTTTTACTTGTGGATTTAATTTTAATATTTTGGCTTCAAATGGTACAACTTAAAATTTTGTGTGTGGTTACCCACACCCTCTACATACAGATTGCTCTCAAATATAAAAAAACACCCAGCAACTTCTGCATGTTATGAGTCTAGAAACAGCCAAGATGGCGGCTTAGGTATTCTCGGGCAGCCTGCAAACAGAAAGGGCCTTGTGACTGTGTTGCTCTGCATTCTTTGATTTCTGACCTTTCCGTGCCCCAGCTCTGCTGTGTCTGTGCAAAATACAGCAGTAACCCACATCCTGCACTTTATCCCGCTCTCCTCTCCTCAGTAAGTGTGATGCATCTGACCAAAGATGTGCTTAAATAATTAAACAAAGCAAAGGTAAACAACTACACCAATAAATGCAATCTAAAAATATTATTCTAGTACATCAATTTAAAAATAAATAACAAAGGACATAAGTTTCTTTAATTAACGCAAATATATTGCAAAATCAAGGTTTACATGCAAAGGACTAATTAAGGTCCACATTAAAATGCTTTTATAAGGCATACATGAATCAGGTATGCATTGCCATACAATTTATGGCCTCGGCCATGCTGATACATGCAGTTCATTAGAGCTCAAGACGCGCAGACTCCTCCACATAGCCAAAAAACCTGTTCAAGAACAGCAATCCGACTGCTAAAAGGTGTCGGCAGTGGCTTTCTTTTAAACGGATTTAGAGGTTTGAAAACTGTTCTCTGAATCACACCTAAACACATTCGATTATCCTAAGTTTTACATTTTGATCCTAAGTTTTAGGATTTGATCCTAAGTTTTACGTTTTGATCCTAAGTTTTAGGATTTGATCCTAAGTTTTACATTTTGATCCTAAAATTTAGGAACGAACTTCCGATGATCGTAAGAGCATATACGCATTCGTACGTAGGCTCGTGCGAGTCGGAAATGGCCAAAAAAACAGGAAAAAATTACTAACACCCACCCAAACTTACGATTCTCGATCCAAAATCAGTTAATTTTTGCTCTTTGAATCGAGGGGATTGTCTCTAAATATTCATAACACTACTCTGGTGAATGTTTTTCTTTTAATAGACCAAAAAAATGCATTGCAATCACTCTAAACAGTTTACTAATGAGCCTGGGGATGGCAAATCCAATAAAAATAGCCATCTTCAAGTTGACCTAGCAAACATGTAGATTATTACACTAACCAAATAGAATCAGTGTAACCTAAACAGCATAAAGGATACAGTGTTTTGGGCAATACACACCAACAGGGTCCTGTTGACCTGCTACATAGGAAGTGGTGTCCAAAGATGAAGCAGTGACTTGGTCTACAAAGAAAAAACAGGAATCAAAGACATGCACTTGTGTTAAAGTGGAAAAAGCAAGGTTGACACATGCACTTACCGGCATCCAAAGAGTAGCTTGGCTCTGGAGGAGATGCTGTTGGCAATGGCGGTGCAGCTAGGCAAAAGCAAAGAAAAAATGTAGCCATTGGTAATGTGCGGCACAAAATAAACCATGAATTAAGGTGTGTGTGAGCAGCTCAATCACTAATATTAACTAATCCAGGCCAGTGTGGCTTTAACATGTATATGCAGATATATGCCCACACATCTCTGGCTTCCCACATAGCTACACAGGTTAGGGCCTTGTTAGTTAGTTGCTGAGAGGGTTAAAGTGGGCATGAAATTAGTCACCAGGACCATATTAGTACTCCTCAAAAGTGGTACAAGCTATTGTTTGAGGTGCTCCCACACCCATTTTGTCCCAAAAAAACAAGCCCATAAATTATTGATAAATACCTTCAATGGAAGACTGGGTTAGGCTTGAGGTTGGTTGAAGGGCAGGATTTGGGGTGTCCTCCTCACCCTAATCCTGGACATCACCATGTGCAACTATGCAGAAAGCAACAGACAGGAAAGAAAAACATTTATGAGGTATAATGTACTACTTCACATGTCCTACTGTTAGTTGGCCAGAAAGAGACAAAGCAAATCACATACATTAACATTACCAGTCAAATATATGCACAAAATATGTACCTTCAGTCCAACCTGTGGTGTCATCCCCAGCATCAACACCCTGCAGCCGAACGAGGGGAATTTTGCACTTCAGCATCTCCTCATATGGCCTGTAGGTACTCTTTGGACCCTGGATGGTCCCACTCTCCACCTCAAGATCATGCTTCATCTTTTGCATAAGGGCCCTTTTCAAAGTGTAGAAGCGTTTCTTGCAGGATGGGCCACTACGTGGGTATTGAGCACTGCTAGTAAGCTCCTCCCCAATGGCATCCCAAAATTTGCTCCTTTCTTGCTTGCCTATAGACTGGCTTTGGGAGCCAAATATTAACTCCCATTTGGCCAGGGTAAGACGCACAAGAGTATTGTTATCCGTCAAATTAAATTCTGGCTCCCTCTTGGCAAATGGGTGGCTGGCCTTGGGTGCAGGCTCACCTTGGGCCTGGGCCCTTTTCCTTAAGGGAGGTCTGCGCACAGCACCCAACACACTCTTACTTGGGCCAGCTGTGGCCGGCAGATGTCCAGAATTTGGCTCCATCCTGTAGCTGCACACACACACCACTAGACAACACACAAGCACGCATACAGACTACAGAATGGCATCACCCTCTTTTGCAGGTGTGCAGGTTTTATGTGCTCTAACAACCAATCACAAACAGGTCCACTTAATTGATTCACACATACTGGGCAGGTGCTTGTAGCAACAGCTCCACTGCACTGAGTGAACCATGTGTGGTAGCCAATTAACTAATTACAGAGCTCATTAACCAAACAACACACAACCAAAGACAACAATGTACTCAGGTAGATGAACCACTTGTGAAATGTGGCTCTACAAACGGCTATTTAAATTAAGAGCAGCTTACCTTTCGTTGGTCCACCACAGAATGGTCAGGCATGTCCGCTAAAACACGCAAGTATCTGCGCACGTACGCTAGTAGCGCTACTAGCGTACGCATGCGCAATTCGTTTCTAGCACACCTGGGTCAGCTAATTGCAGACAGGAAATAGCAGAGCAACACAAAAGGCGGCAAAGCAGACCTGTCCTTTTCCCAAGTTAAGTATAAATGGCTGGATTTGACAACCTTCTGGTATTGTTACACTGTGGCAAAGGCTATGGTGGTGTGGTGGTGTGGTCCCTTTGTCCCTTAGCTCATTTTTGTGTCTTGCTGGGTTTGGTCCTCACTCTCTGTGGCTTGTTGGGTGATTTCTGACATCAGTGCTGTTTCTTTAGGAGATTGATTTTGTTGGCATATGCAAATATTGTGTAGCAAGTGAGGCTTGATTTTGGGGCCTTTTGTGGGCTGTGCAGCAACTCCCCTCTTGGTTGTGCCTAACTTAGAAAGCAAACTTTCAGCTTGTAGTGAGTGTGTGAGGAGTGTGCTTGCTTGTGTGTGTGGTGTTTTTGTGGTTTTTTATTTGGTTTGGCTTCTTTTGCATATCTGTTCAGTGAGTGTGAGATGGATAAGAGGGTGATGTATGGGTTATGGGTGCAGGGATGTGCGAGAATGCTGGAAGAACAGGAGGCCAGGGAGGAGGGTGCTGTGAGGCTTAGGGCACCCCGACTCTTTGGCATCCGTCAGTGTGGGATTTAAGTGACGAGCAGATCAGGAGCCGCTTCCGTCTGAATCGTGCAGCACTACAGTCCCTATATGATCAGATTAAGACCAAAATCGAGCCATCCACCAAACGTACCCAATCCATTCCAGGCATAGTACGCCTATGTGCCACACTTAATATTGTGGCACGAGGGAACTTCCAGGCAACCTCTGCCCTCCTCAGCGGGATCAGTCAGGCTTCAATGAGCCGCATATTTATACAGGTAGTACTGGCTATTTGTGACCTGATCCCTGTTTACATCAAGTTTCCTGAGGATGAGGATGAGGTTACCCAAATAAAACATGCCTTCTATCACATGGGAGGGATTCCGAATGTGCTAGGGTGCGTGGATGGTACACATATCCCTTTCCGCCCTCCCCGTGCACAGGAGCTGCATTATAGGAACAGGAAACAGTTCCACTCCATGAATGTCATGGTGGTCTGTGACCATGACATGAAGCTGCGGGCCGTGAGATCTGGCTTCCCCGGCTCATGCCACGACTCTTACGTGCTCCAGCAGTCAGTCCTGTGCAGGAAGTTTGAGAACAACGAAATGCCAGCTGGCTGGCTACTGGGTAAATAACTAACCATGTCAACGTATTTTGCTTGAAATATGTGGCCTAGTAAGCTAAATGTAAAAAATTGCGACAAATTACATGTACTAGTACTAATTGCTGTCTCTCTCATTGTGTTTTTTCAACAGCGGACAAGGGATATGGGCAGAGAACGTGGGTCAGAAACCCACAGACCTCTGCCCAACAACGCTACAATGCAGCACATCGCAAAACCAGAAGCATTGTGGAACGAACCATTGGACTGCTGAAAGCGTGCTTTCTGTGTTTGGCACGCCCAGGAGGAGAGATGTTGTACAGTCCACAAAAGGTCTCCAAGATTATCCTCGCATGCTGAAGAAACAGCACTGGTGCCAGAAGTCCCCAACATGGCCGCAGAAACAAGTGAGGACACCCAGACTGGCTTTGAGCTAAGGGAAAGCATGATCACTACGTTTTTTTGCGGTAAGCTAACTACCCTTCACTCTAATCCAAGTACTGCACTACAGGGGAACTATTTGTTGGCTCCAAACATAATTTTTCCACATCCACTATAAGGGGGGGGGGGGGGGGGAAGTTGACCCAAACCACTATAAGGGGGGTGTAAGATGACCCAAACCACTATAAGGGGTGTGTTAGATGACCCAAACCACTATAAGGGGTGTGTAAGATGACCCAAACCACTATAAGGGGTGTGTAAGTTCACCCAAACCACTATAAGGGGTGTGTAAGTTGACCCAAACCACTATAAGGGGTGTGTAAGATGACCCAAACCACTATAAGGGGTGTGTAAGATGACCCAAACCACTATAAGGGGGGGTGTAAGATGACCCAAACCACTATAAGGGGTGTGTAAGATGACCCAAACCACTATAAGGGGTGTGTAAGATGACCCAAACCACTATAAGGGGTGTGTAAGTTGACCCAAACCAATATAAGGGGTGTGTAAGTTGACCCAAACCACTATAAGGGGTGTGTAAGATGACCCAAACCACTATAAGGGGGGGTGTAAGTTGACCCAAACCACTATAAGGGGTGTGTAAGATGACCCAAACCACTATAAGGGGGGTGTAAGATGACCCAAACCACTATAAGGGGGGTGTAAGATGACCCAAACCACTATAAGGGGGGTGTAAGATGACCCAAACCACTATAAGGGGGGTGTAAGTTGACCCAAACCACTATAAGGGGTGTGTAAGTTGACCCAAACCACTATAAGGGGTGTGTAAGATGACCCAAACCACTTAAAGGGGTGTGTAAGATGACTCAAACCACTATAAGGGGGGGTGTAAGATGACCCAAACCACTATAAGGGGGGGGTGTAAGATGACCCAAACCACTATAAGGGGTGTGTAAGTTGACCCAAACCACTATAAGGGGTGTGTAAGATGACCCAAACCACTATAAGGGGGGGGGGAGTTGACCCAAACCACTATAAGGGGTGTGTAAGATGACCCAAACCACTATAAGGGGGGGTGTAAGATGACCCAAACCACTATAAGGGGTGTGTAAGATGACCCAAACCACTATAAGGGGTGTGTAAGATGACCCAAACCACTATAAGGGGTGTGTAAGTTGACCCAAACCACTATAAGGGGTGTGTAAGTTGACCCAAACCACTATAAGGGGTGTGTAAGATGACCCAAACCACTATAAGGGGTGTGTGAGATGACCCAAACCACTATAAGGGGGGTGTAAGTTGACCCAAACCACTATAAGGGGTGTGTAAGATGACCCAAACCACTATAAGGGGGGTGTAAGATGACCCAAACAACTATAAGGGGTGTGTAAGATGACCCAAACCACTATAAGGGGTGTGTAAGATGACCCAAACCACTATAAGGGGTGTGTAAGATGACCCAAACCACTATAAGGGGTGTGTAGGTTGACCCAAACCACTATAAGGGGTGTGTAAGATGACCCAAACCACTATAAGGGGTGTGTAAGATGACCCAAACCACTATAAGGGGTGTGTAAGATGACCCAAACCACTATAAGGGGTGTGTAAGTTGACCCAAACCACTATAAGGGGTGTGTAAGTTGACCCAAACCACTATAAGGGGTGTGTAAGATGACCCAAACCACTATAAGGGGTGTGTAAGATGACCCAAACCACTATAAGGGGTGTGTAAGATAACCCAAACCACTATAAGGGGGGGGGAGTTGACCCAAACCACTATAAGGGGTGTGTAAGATGACCCAAACCACTATAAGGGGTGGTATGTAAAATGACCCAAACCACTATAAGGGGGGGGGGAAGTTGACCCAAACCACTATAAGGGGGTTGTAAGATGACCCCAAACACTATAAGGGGGGGAGTTGGCCAACATAACAATTATGGGTGTTGTGCAAGTTGGGCAAAACTGTCACAAACCAAAAATTAAAATTGTAAATGAATGCAAAAAAAAAAAAAAAAATAGTTATAAATACTAACTACACTTTTTCTTCTTTTTTAGGCACCATGATGAAAAACCACCTTATTTGTTTTATTTTCTTGCACCCAAAAAAAAACCCAAATAAAAAACAAATCAACAAAGAAACATGTTGCAATGTGTTTACTACTGAAGGTCCTAACATTGATTTCAATCCAACAGCAAACGCGCAGGCGCGGTGTTGAATAGCGTGTGTCAAAATGACAGCGCCTACAAAGCTCATCTGAAACATCATATTCACCAAGTAGCGCCAAGTAGCGACTGAGGATACCTGCTATAGCGAATCGCAGCCGACCGCGGCGAACGCTCGCGGCGCTCATAGTGCCATACTTCAGGCGCTCATCTGTCGCTACCTGCCGCTATTACTGAATCGGCCTCTTACTTGACTTTAAGCCAAATGTGTGCTTTTTCAGAGTGAGTTCTCATGGTGCCAGACATATCTTTGTGTGACCTTCCCTGAAGTGCAGCTATCTTTCCTCTACAAACCTCAGTGGACCATAAAGAACATTGATAAAGAAGCAAGAAACATGCCTCACATGAACCATTTTGAAGGTGGGATTTTTGAGACTTGTATATATTAGGAATAAATAATAATAACTCAAGGCTCAAGGTTACTAAATTACTACTTCATTGGCATTTATGAGAATATTGTCAATGGATAATGGAGATGATGATATTTGGCCAGATTTCATTCAGTATATAGGCACTATTTTGTTAGTATTGTGTCATCTTTATAAACATTTAGATGTTTTATATTTTGTGGGGTGTGAGTTATTATTAAAAAGTATATATTTTAAACCATTGGTAATTTTCTGAGCCTCGTGTGGTGCCTTGGGTACTGGGTACTTGGGAAATGATAATGGGAGGAGAGCACATGACGGGTTATTAATTCTAACAATGTTATATAAAGCCTTGAAAGTGCAAATGACATTGTTTATAGTATTTAGTTTTATGTGAAATTAGCTATGAGCTGTCTTATGTGAACTATCGGCTGGTCTTTTTCTTACTATGCCTAAACTAGACTTTAGCAAAGCACAGGCCTACCATCTAGCTGACTCTTTTAAGTATCTGTGCCAACTTTTATTTATTCATACCCTTTGTGTAGATTGTAAAATGGCAAGCATGATAAATATGCTCATTTCTGGCAGATACATACTATTACTGAAAGTTATAGTACATTAACTTGTCTAATTTCTTCAGTTTTAGGATGAATCGCATATACTGATGATGATGGGTAAATTGCAAACTGCAATAAAGTGTAAAGGTTGAGAAAATTTACTGACAAGGGAAAAAGAATCTTATTCTCTAATTCTCAATGGGCCATAACAACGGCATCATGTCACGGACAGCAAATGAGGCTCAGCCTGACTGCTGACACCCCAGGCAGAGAGTTCAAAGGGCAGCTCACACAAGGAATGTTTGAGGGTGTAGTAGAGACAGACTTCCCCAGCTCTCAGACAGACGTCCAGGACAGTGCTTGCAACATGGAAGCCAGCCACACCTACAGACTGAGAGGAGGCAGCCATGCTCCTCCTTATAGCCCCAAGGACCATTCAGACATGTGCCTCCTCAGGCCCCCGCCCCAAAACCAGGAGTTTGCCAACTGCCAGCCCACCCCCTTGTGCTTACCACTGACACCCCTAACTCTTAACCCTAAGTATTACAAACACATACCTTTTCAATCCAGACCTGTCACTCCTGTGTCAGTGTGTACGCACACAAACACACAAGGTGCTGATGCTGGCTCTGCCTGCCGCTTGCCTGATGGACACAGAGAACACAAGGTATCTTCAACATCTCTCTATCTACAGCACAGCAGCAGAACTTTAAAGCTGCTAGTACTGTTCCCGCTCAGCAGCAGAAAAAAGGATGCACACAGCTGCCCCAGCACCACCTCTCCCATGTTCTACACTGTGAGAGGGCTACAGCCACCTCCTGGATGTCCCAGCCACCGCCATCGCCGCTGACCTCAAATCATTCCGGGACACATTAGATCAGAACGGAACAACGTAACAAAGGGTCTCAAATTGGGATTGTCCCACAAAAATCGGGACACTTGGGATATATATATATATATATATATATATATATATATATATATATATTTATTGTTTTTGGTCAAGAAAAGTAGTAACCGATGTGGAGCACAGTGACGGCGCATGCTCCAAATTATCTCTCAGGCGCAAGTGTGCCTGGGAAATTTCAAAGATGGTGGCGATCAGCAGGAATTCAAGTGGGACCTAAAGACCATTGGGGGGGGGGGGGGCAAGGACACAACGTAAGAACTCAAGGTGCATTTATATGTCTATTTGGGGCTCTGGGCTGGATTTGGTGACAGTTAAAGTGGACCAACAGTCAAAAATGACTTAAACCAGACCAGCACAATAATCAGTGTTTTTTTGCATCCCTCCCCAGGGCAATTTAGATTGCTGAATATTAGAAACAGTTCAGAAACTCAGTAGCAAGAAAAACTCAGAAATCCGTAAGGAGGGGTTCAGTATTTTCTAGAACACCCACTCAATGTGTACTTTCATAGACCGTATTTATAAATAGAAAAACAAACTCCCAAACAGAGCTATGCAAAAGATAAAGTGATTTAATGTAAGTGCAAAAATATATATACAGTGAGTAACAGCAGGTTTAGACAATAAGCATACCAGCCCACAGTTGAGATCTCTAGAACGCTATTGCAATGTCTGAAAAGGTACTGCAGCAATCCTGAATCCAGGATTCAAAGAAGTTCATAAGATCAGTCACGTCAGAGAAAGTAGTTATGAAATTCATCTCAGAGCGTCCCCGAAGTCACTAGTCAAATGTATAGCAGAGAGTATAAACAGGTGTTTAATTTGTGACCACATGCATCGGCATGTAAAACAGATGAATTTCTTGTTCCAAACTTTGCTAAATCAAGGTACTCTATCCTGGTTTTTAGGGCCCCATATCAAATAGGAGACAATACTATAGAGTACTGGCAATATGTTGTATGATCTACGTGTAAGTATGCAAGTATCCAAACTGCAGGAACCTCACTAATGAAAGGCAGGCAGGGGGTGAAGAAGTACAAATTATACCCCCCTCCACACACACACACACGGGCCGATTCAGCACCGTGATAAATGTTTATTCTTACAAAAACCGCCCAATAGTGATACTTTATTGTCACATGAAACAGCCACAGATCATGCTGTTAGTGTATAATTAATTTCAATCTGATTTAAGCACCCTCTGCTGCATTTATCCTGAAAATCTGCTTGACATACTATAGGGAAACCTAATTCAAACTCATATGTGCACCCCAGGTACACATGCTCTATGGGTGTCCACTGCTAATAGCACATTAGTGGAGGGATCCTGCTTCTCATTGCAGGCAATATAGACATATATTTTCAGCTGGCCAGGGAGCATGGCTTCTGCAGCTAGATGCACAGAAACCAGGCTGGCTAAGCACACAGGACTTTGTGGCATTGAGCATGCAGACCCGGAGGTAAGTAATTCTTTAGAGGACAGGGATGTATTATATGCAACTCATGTAGGAACAGGTTAACTTTAACTTTACCTTGAGATATTGCACAAAATATTGAAAACTAATCTCAACAAAACAAAGAATGGCCATGTTCATTCTATTCAATGACTTATTTCTATTGAGTAATCATGTACCTCATATCAGGACAATTATTTGTTAGATTCAAATACATGGTGACAACCCATATTTCACTGAAAAATGGAACAAATGATTTTCTGTGTTTCTCTCAGAAATTCAGTTCATTTGGTTGGAAGCGTCATTAGTTTTAATACATTCCAAATGTCCATGCTGAATTCTCAATAATACATAATGAGAGGAAGCCAGTGTTTTCTTATAATACCTTTGTTGTTATTTGATCATCATATGTGCTTATTTTCCTGATTTTCTTTTCTTCTAAATAAACATGTCGCTATAGATTCAAACTGAAGTACATGCATTGGGTTTTAAATGCACAGAATATTACAGAATATGTTTGTCCTTGAGAAGGAATCAGTAGATGTCATTGACAAAGATTACAAGCATATGTTAAATAATGTTGCTCATATACAATATGTCTTCTATCCTATCCTTGTGATTTAGTTTGGCTAAATTATTGTAATATTCTGGTTTGGCAGGCACCCATAACAAATCTCCATACCATTTAAAGTCCCTGTCCAGACACACACCAATTTCTTAATCCCCATTGAGAACAGTGGAAAATTAGCAATTAGCAATTTAAAAGCCCTAACTATATTTAAATAACTTAAGTATGCCAGTGGAAGCAGCTTTCCTCCTGTCATGGCGCAGCTTTATGAGTAATTAGCATGCTGAGCAGTGTTCAAAGACAGTTGTGTGACCACTCTGGCTTACCATTCTTTCTCATGATGACAGCTGCAAGGGACTTAGTGGGTATTAGCCCAATTCTATTGTGTGATCCCAGAGAAATGTAATAGATAGTAGGAGTCCTGCTATGGCTTCTGCCTGGCACTGCAGAAAATGAAGGAGAGGCACATAGGACAGGCATCAAGTAAGTTGGTTGCTACCTAATTATTTCCATTGAGTTTACAGTCCCTTTAAAGTGGACCAAAGCCCAGGATTTGGACTATCCTGGATTTTCATTGTTTCCCCGGGGGCCCCCCGAGGGGGGTTCCCTGCTGTGTGAAACCCCCCAGGACGCTGGAACAAATTCAGCTCTTCCCAGCCCCTTGGCGTGTCTAAGAGCAACGGCTCTGACGGCCACATTCTCCGCTTCCCTTTAACAGAGAGCGTGCCTGCGACGGCCATTCACAAATGTCCCTCCCTGTTAGAGGGAAGTGGAGGATGCAGCCATCAAAGCCACTGTTCTTGTGCCATGGGACCGGGAAGAGGTGAGTTTCTTGTGGAGTCCTGGGGGGGTTTCACACAGCGGGGCACCCCCGATTGGGCCCCCCCCCCCCCCCGGGGCAAGGACAAAAACCCAGGATAGTTAAAATCCTGGTTTTGGTCCATTTTAAAGGATTAGTCAAGCTAGGTCTCCTCTATTAAAGTTGAATGCTGCCTGTGTCACATGATCTTGCATATTTATATTTATGTATATAACAATAATATTAGTAACTCATTGTTTATTTTGCACGTAACTTGAAAAATATTAGAAGATTTAAAGATTTAAAGAGCACACTTTGCTACTGCATTAAAATAACTGTCCAGACTAAAAAATATATACCTTTTGTCCCCCCAGATAATTGCTCCTAGTTTGTCATAGGATGCCCTACCTGATCACTAGAGCTGAGTCCTAGGCTGCCCATGCCTTATAGTCACTGCAATGGGGCCATGAAAGGTCTTGACGGTGCAATTCATAAAGGGGTAGCATCAGTGCAACTGATAGCAGGGAGCAGCACCCCATCATAAATGTGAATTCAACTGGTAATTGGCCTGGTTAGTGTGGGACTGGAGTCAGGTAAGTGGCAGACTTGCAGGGTAATTATAGAATTTGTTTTTTTAATGTAGTATTGCTTTTGACATAGACAATAATATTAATGCACTGGCAAACTGTGCTATCTGGAAATCTTTAATGTTTTGTCGAGATAACCCAATTTTTTAGTCCGGACAACGACTTTAAACTGGACCAACAGCACTTTTCTCATCTGCATGCATGATACTGAATCATTGGGGGCCATGTTAAAGATTTAGGCCCTTATTCATCAAGCGATAGCGCCAGGTAGCGGCAGCTAACGGCGACTACCGACTCAAGTACGCCCGGCGGCGGTCACAATGACGCATTTATCAAGCAAAATGAGGCTAGCGCCGGCGAGAGTGACGGCTAGCGCGGCATTCATCATGTAGCCGACTGCAACGAACAGCGCCGCTGCTAATCCCATCACAGCGACAGGTATGACCTGGCGCTACCTGCCGCTCTCCCATACATTTCAATGGCAGACGCTGCAATGATTGTTTTAAGTGGTTTTTGTGTTCTTGTCTTTGGCACAAAATTCAACACATGTTTATTGGGATATGTTTTATTAATCTGGCTAGTTATTTTTCTTTTTTTGGAGAAAGTAGTAATTTTTACACTGTAATGTTGTGAGTGACATCTAAAATGCATCTCCTCCCACAAAACTCATTGGGCTCTAAATCGCTTGTTTTCACCACACACGGGGCTTGTAAAGCTACTTTTTAGCCAGTCCTGTTTGGCGGTCACGTTCGCTCTGCGAAATTGTCAGCGCCCAAGCTATTCGGCAGCCCTGTCCTTGATGAATCTGTGGTGGTCAAAGTTTGTGCAGTCGCTGTTTTGATTCGCTATGTGGCGGCGCGAGCGGCGCTGTGCTTCGCTGCGCTGCGTTGTGCGGCGCTGTGCTGTTCATACATGTGCCCTTCTGCCATTTGCAGGGAATTCACTTCCCACGACCCCAGTCGTTCTTAATGAATACACTGTAGTTGTGAGCGTGCATGTCCACATTATGCAGGATTTAATTCAGGCGTACAAGCTCATAACAACCCGTTATGCATTCTCATGTGTGCCACATTATCATGTAGTTGGATAGTTTTATTGTGTGATGATTTTATGAAGGAATAAGATTTTTCTTTTTCAGCACCAAGTTGTTTGGTTTTCAAGGACCTATGCATTACAGTATGTTGAACCCCCAGCTAAATCAAGCTAATAAATAATGGCGTCTTTGCCAATAGCTTGTTTTAATGCGTCAATTAACTGTTTCCGCCACTTAGCTTGCACATAGCTGGTATTAGCTTGTGCCTGGTGCGCGGAGCGTTTTTTTTTTCAAATTTATTTCACAGTTGCTTTCATCATATCCGGTTCCGGTTCCCTCCTTTTCGTTTCAAAGCCACCTAAAGGAAAAAAATGTCTAGCGCTTAGGCCAATAGCTTGTTGTAATGCGTCAATTTACTTTTTCCGCCACTTAGCTTGCACATAGCTGATATTAGCTTGTTCCTTTATTTATTTATTTATTTTTTTTGGTGTCCCTGTCGCTTGGGTCATATCCGTTTCCTGTTTCCTCCTTAGCGTTTCCACCATGCTGCCCAGGAGACGGATCCAGCGCCTCCCCAGCTCCTCCTCCGATTCAGACCCCTCCACCCCTCCCCCACCTCCCCTACCTACCTCACCTCCCCCACCTAGCACCCCTCCCACCCCTTCCCCTCCTGGGCATGCTAAAAAGCGAAGAATGAGGGTGGATAGCCGCGTTAATGGCCAGGTGGTCAAAGTGAGTATGTTTTTCTTGCATTTTATGTTTAAAGTGGACCAACACCCAGGGGGGATTGGCCCTGAAATCTATTAGTTTTCTGGACCAATCTGATCACTCCCCGCGGGGCATCCCCAATCTGGATGTCCTGCGTGGAGGAACCCCCCTGGAGGGCCATAAACCTTAACTCAGCCCCGTCCCATCTGTGCATGCGTGAGCTGCGGATGCGTCTTGCGCTTCCCTCTAGCAGGGTGGTCCCCTGCGCCAGACATTTGTTCATGGCCTGCGCAGGCGCACTCCCTGTTAGAGTCAAACGCCACACGCGTTCTTTGGCGCTCAGAGGCAGCTGAGCTGGTATGCACGTCCAAATGGCCTTGGATGCGCATACCACAGCGGCGCAGAGCGCAGTGCTAGCCTGGCGCAGTCATGTGGGAGTGTGGTCAGTGGTGTTTTTCAGGCCTTCCAAGGGGGTTTCAGACAGCGGCCCACCCCCAATTGGTGTGCCCCACCAAAGTGGACCCAAACCCAGAATATTGAAAATCCGGGGTGTGGGTCCACTTTACTCTGGTCTCAGTATAACTGTTTATGCCCTAGTTCTGATGTCATGTATTGATTTGTGTTTGTTTTTCATTTCTCATAGGATTTCTGCATCCACCAATACGACTATGCCCGTGGGGGCAAGAAGCGAATTGCCATGGAGGTGAAGGCCACAGTGTCCTGGCGCTTCAACACCCAGCTCACCATCCGTGCCATACAGCAGAAATGGTCCGACTTCAAGCGCCGGGACCCTGAAGGCGTGTACCGCCTATATGATGCCTACGCATCAGGTAAGTTTAAGCTTATGCTATGTTTATACTTTAGTTTAAATCATCTGCTAAGCTGTGTCCATTTGTGGTCGTAATATTAATTATTTTCTTTCACCCCCTCAACACAGATAAGTGTCCTCCCCTGGGTAAACGTGGGAAGGGATTCCTCCCCCGAACCAGGCAGGCGGACTCGGGGGAGTCATCGGGGGAGGGTCCCTCTCACGGATCCTATTTGGAGGACCCAGGGGAGGAAGAGGATGACGCCCCAGAGGAGTGTGCTGCTGGGGGGCTGGCAGGCTCAAGCCTCAGCTCCTCACACTCTGACTCTGAGGAGTCTCACCAGCCAAGGGGCCACTCTCAAGTGGGGAGTCCAAGTGGGGTGGAAGGAATGGACTCTCCCACACTCCCTGAAGGAGCAGGGAGTGAGAGGGAGGAGAGTGGCCCTTTGGCTGGGGGATCTTCCGAGCAGAGTGTGAGGAGCCGAGGCTCCCCGCCTCCTCCTCAGAGCCCTCCCTGGGCTTCAAGTGGCGGATCATCCCCTGGTGAGTGCACATTTTGTCATTGTTAGTCTGTGACAGGTTTCATCTGCCCATTTGTACTTAGCCCTTGCCATTCCTCTCTAATTTGCAGGGCATCATATAGGTGGCACCTCCATGGCCTTTTGGCGACGCATTCTCCACGGGCATAGTCATGGTAAGTGTTTGTTGTTATCCATAACATTCACTATGTTATGACATTCCTTAAAGTGGACCAACACCCATGGTTGATTGTGCTTGGAATCTCGAAGCTTCCTGCCCAATCACCTCCCTCACCCAGGGCCCCCCCCAAAAAAAAAAACCCCACAAACTTCTTACCTCATTGGGGGTGGCAGAAGCCACCGCCGCAGCCTCCTGCGTGCCCCTCTAGATGTGTGTGCGCCTGCACTCTCTGTTTCCTAATGGCCTGCGCGTGCGCACACACTGGAGGAGTGATGTGTGGAAGGCAGCGGCGATGGACGGTGTCTCACTCAAATGGTGGTGCTCTGCCAAAGTGGACCAAAACACAGAATAGTATCAATCCTGGGTCTTGGCCCACTTTTAAGAGACACATGTTTCCTGGTCCATAGTACAAGGTGGTTTGATAATGTACATTAACATCACAAACCCCACTACAGTGCTAGCCAACTGGCAACCACCCCTATGTTTCTGCCCACAACATGATGAGGGCTAGCAAATGTGTTATTTGGTTAAGTAGTTCCGGCTAACACATGTTGTACACTAGTAACATTCGCCAATCAACTGCAAATTAGTCCTTAACATTGCACTGTCAAGGTTATTGGCACATTATCTTTAGGGGTCCATGTTGCAACCATAAAGAATTTACATGAACTCATGGTCCAGGAAATATGCTAATGTTGGACAACATGTATGTAACCATGCACGCATTTGTTTTTTCAGACTCCCTAACCAGATGGATGTCAAATAGTCAGGTGTCATTGTCCCACTAATTTTGCTTTTCTCTTTTGCTTTCTCCTGACAGATGTTTCTACGCAGACGGAGCCAGTGACCATCCTCCCCACCCCAGCTCCAGGGACGGCCAGCAGCATGGGCCCCCGCCACAGCTGCGATGGTGAGTACATCCCACTTCCTATGCACTTGTGAACCCTATGTCTTCGAGTCAAATCTGCAGACATTTACAATGTACCTATGTGTTAATTTAACACACATCTAGGTTACATGTGTTTGGTCAACAATCCTACATGCCTGTCTGCATGCTTGATTGTTACCTCACATTCTTGATTTTGACACATCGAGTCAATTTGTGGTTTTGACACAACCAAATGGGGCTGCTTAGGTCGTGACCTCTAAGATTCTTGTCAAAACTAGTTTACCCGTTAGGACTTAGGCCCTGATGTTTGCCTGTGACTAAACACATAAATGTCCACACTGGGACTTATACCTTCTTTGATTCCCAAGAGTTAAAGTGGACCAACACCCAGGATTTTGACTATCCTGGGTCTTGGTCCACTACGGTGGGGCACCCCCGATCGGGGTGCCCCGCTGTGTGAAACCCCCCCGAACCCCCCGAACTCACCTCTCCCCGAGCCGACGGACAAGCCGCGGACAAGCGGCTCCTCCTCCGCCGCCTCCCGCGCGTCCCTCTTGACGCGCGCGTGCCCGCGCCGGCCATTCACAGACGGAGTTTGGGGGGGTTTCACCCCGCGGGACATCCCGATCTCGGATGTCCCGCGGGGAGGGAGGTGATCGGCGGAGGTGATCGGCGATCACCGGTGGGTGTTGGTCCACTTTAAGAGTAAATGTATGCTTGGGATGTGGTGGCCAAATTTCTGCCAGCCAATAGTACTCATATAATGTTAACAAATAAGCGCACAGTGTAAACCATGGTAAGCTATGGTCACAAATGTGTGGCATAAATTTACAAATACATTTACATATGTAGATCAAGATACTCATCCCTGACTGTGTTATTAGCTATGTCTTAGGAAAAACACAATTTAGAGGTGGGTTAATCAAATATATTTACAGAAAAAAAAAAAACACAAACAAATTAATATTCTTGGCTGGGTGGCCGGGGAGGTTGGGAGTCATTGCTAGGGGCGGTGTTGGGGGACAACAGTGCAGTAAAAAATATAGACTGCTGTTGTATGAGCTGTTGTATCAACAACAAAGTTTGGTCCTGCCGCTGGAGACATTCTTCCTGGCGCTGTATAGATTCTTCCTGGTGCTGGAGAGATTGTTCCTGGCGCTGGAGAGATTGCTCCATTAGATTGGCCAGCCGACCAAGTTCCTGGTTCTGCTGCTGGTTAAGGATCAACTGGTCGATCTGGCGCTGCTGGGCCTCATTTTGTTGCTGACACATCAGCACCTGCTGTTCCAACGCCGAAATGCGCTCATTAGTTCCATCACGCGGCTGTTGGCGACTGTAGTCCTCCAGCATCCGGACCCCTAGCTCGTAAAAATCTGCACTGGTTGGTGCCACACCTCCTCTTGCTGTGGTTTGAGGCTAACAAAATAGAAAACAACATTTTAGTCAAACCGAACCAATGCAGGTATGCCCCTCCAAATCATTTGCCAAAACAGTCACTATACAACTTACCCTTGTTTGAGCCTCGGAAGCTTGGCCACATGGGACTTGGGAAGAGGTCCCAGCTTGGGGTTCTGGTTCCGCCTCCTGCAAAAACGACAAAGAAAGGAAATGTGACATGTTGCTTCATCCACTACCCACGAACATGGCAATGTGGTTATTGCTCCTCTAAATCAGCCATGTTACCTCCGTGTCGTCCGCCACAGGTAGGAGCGAGGTGTCGCTGCCAGAGAGGGGCAATTCAACATCTGAGATCTCCGGCAAGTTGGCATATGCTAAACAGGAAAGTCAGGTTAGTAGGTCAGTGGACAAAACTCAAATGTAACATGGATAGCCTATGGAGGCCATACCTCCACAAAGTGCAAAATTACACACTAGCCAAAAGGTAGCTGTTAAACTCAGATTGATAACATGTATGTTAGAGGAATAAGAGGCAATAATTGGGCCAAATAAGATCACATTGCTAAAATTACACATACCCGCAATCTCCCAGATGTCTGGAGTAGGGCCCTCACTCAAGCTTGGACCTTTAAAATACATGTGGAAACACAAGTTGCCTGAAGAAAGTGCCACAAAAGTAGAGCCAAAATACATACTAGAGCAAGCCAAAACAACTTACCCTCATCTCTGGCAGCCTGAACTTGAAGGGCCCTTTCCGGACAGCCACTTCCGATATTCTGGCCAACTAAAAAACACAATTAATGGCTCTAAATATTCCTCAAACTACTAGGGTGAATGTCCAAAAATATGTCAAACAAAATGCATTGCAATCACTCCAAAAACTATTAGACTGACCCTGGGGAGGGAATAAGCACTCCAAAGAGGCATCTTCAAGTTGACAGAGCAAACATGTAGATTATTAGACTAACCAAATCGAACCAGTGTAACAGAAACAGCATAAAGGATACATTATGTATTGCTATACACACCAACAGGGTCCTGTTGACCTGCAACATCGGAAGTGGGGTCCAAAGATGAACCAGTCACTTGGCCTACCAATAAAAAAGAGGAATGAGACACATGCACTTGGGTTAAAGTGGATAAAGCAAGGTTGACACATGCACTTACCGACATCCAAAGAGTAGCTTGGCTCCTGAGGAGATGCTGGGGCCAATGGCGGGGCAGCTAGGCAAAAATCAAGCAAACTGTCAGTATCCACTTACCTGTGCCCCGTTCCTGCGGCGTTCCCCGTCCCGCCGCGCGGCTGTCTGTTCGGCGGCCGCAGCGGGCGGGGGCCTCTCTTCTGCCTGGCGCGCGCGCGCCTCTTCCTGTGACAGCCGGCGGCCCCGGCTCTAGTTCTCGTGCTCGCGCACGTCACACTTATACCCTCCGGCGGCGCTGCTCTCAGCGCGGCCGCCGGAGGAAGAATTAATTAAATTACAGGTGTAGGGCTGGGGTTATTATTACTGGCCAATCTCCTTCTGGCCTTTTAGACTCCTGGGCGGTACGCCCTGTGTTGTCCTATTAGATGTTAGGTTCTAGTTGCACCAATCATCAGGCTCTCTCCCCTGGTCCAATCATACCTGCTTCCTATTTAATCCCTTTTCAGCCAGTTGGTCATTGCCTGTTATAGCGCCTAGACCCTTGTAGCTGTTTATCCTCGATTTTGATCCTGATTCCTGTTGCCGACCTTGCCTGTTTTTGACTACCCTCGATCTCCGTTCCTGTTGCCGACCCTTGCCAGTTTGACCATCCTTGATCTCCGTTCCTGTTGCCGACCCTTGCCAGTTTGACCATCCTCGATCTCCACTCCTGTTGCCGACCTTTGCTTGCCTCTGACCATCCTCGATCTCCACTCCTGCTGCCGACCCTTGCCTCGAACCTAGACCACGATCTGTCCATTGCTATTGTCCTGTGGCCTCCTCTGGTCTCCTGTTACCAACCTCCAGCCTGTCCTTGGACTTCCTCCTTACGCTCAGTTACGGGCTACCCGATTCCACTTCCAGCCGCGGGCTCTCCAGTCCTCTGTACCGTAAGGCTTCATCCTTTGAGCCATAAAGTCCTGGGGGCAACCGATCCCGAGCAGGCGTGTTCTGCCTCTCGGCAAGCGGGGGCTCCTATAGGTGAAGCTGGCTGCGGAGATTGGGGGTTGAGGTCCTTACCAAGGGAGCTGGAGTTGTCTAAGTGGTTAATCGCGGTACCCGGAGCGTGACATTATAACAGGCCCAAAAATATTATTATGGAAGACCTGGTACAGCAAGTTCAGGCGATGGCCACCGCTATCAATCAACTAGCCCAGAGGGTGGCCAATCAAGAAACCCGCCAGACTTCAACACCCGCTGTATCACCTCATATTCCTGAGCCTAAGGTTCCTTTACCTGAAAAGTTCTTTGGAGACCGGGCCGGCTTTTCGAATTTCAAGAATTCGTGTGAACTCTACTTTAGGCTGCGGCCTTTATCTTCTGGCACAGAAACCCAACGGGTGGGTTTAATTATCTCTTTGCTACAAGGAGATCCCCAGTCATGGGCTTTCAGCTTGCTCCCTGAAGATCCTGCCTTACACTCCGTGACATCCTTTTTCTCAGCTATGGGAGTGTTGTATGCGGATCCAGATCGTCAGTCCACGGCGGAAAACAGGCTTCGGGCCCTGAAGCAGGGTCGGAATTCCGCCGAGGACTACAGCGCTGAGTTCCGGCGCTGGGCAGTAGAATCTACCTGGAACGATCCAGCCCTATGTAGCCAATTCCGCATGGGGCTATCCGAAAATATTAAAGATGCCCTGGTCAACTTTCCCACTCCTAAAGATTTGGACCAGCTTATGCAGGTCTCCATCAGGATCGATAGGCGTCTTAGGGAGAGAGCCAGGGAAAGGGTTAGGGTTACTACTCCCTTTAGACCTTCACAAACTCCCAGCCCTTCAACTCCTGGTGGGGTAAACTCCTCCTCCCCCTCTCAAGAGGAGCCAATGCAGGTTGGCAGAGCCCGTCTTTCTCAGGATGAGAAGCAACGAAGACGGTCTTTGGGTCTTTGTCTCTATTGTGGGTCCCCGGGGCATTTTGCCAGGTCTTGCCCTAATAAGGGATATCCGGCGGGAAACTTTTTCGCCTAGGTCAGGAAGAGGGTACTGACCTAGGTGGATGGAAGCATTACTCTCACCATGATAAGATGTTAATCCCTACAGAGCTTTTCTGGGGTCTTTCCAAACAGGCAGTATCTGCTTTTGTCGATAGTGGAGCTGCAGGTAACTTCCTGGATCGGAACATAGTCTCCATCCTGGGAGTTCCACTGGTACCTCTTGAAAAGTCTCTCCAGGTGTTGGCAATAAATGGGAAGGCTATCCAGGGAGGACCGGTCAGTCACAAGACCCCTCCTCTCAAATTAGTGGTGGGCTCTTCTCATTCTGAATTTATAGAATTTCTGGTGTTTGATTGTCCAGAAACACCAGTAGTTTTGGGATACCCATGGCTAAAGCTCCATAACCCCATATTTAACTGGCACTCTGGTGACCTGGTGAAATGGAGTAATTACTGCAAGACACATTGCTTTTCCACTGTCCTTAGGAGTGTTCAGATTTTGCCCCAGGAATTACCTCTGCCTTATTCTGATTGGGCAGATGTCTTTTCTGAGCGATCCGCTGATAATCTTCCCCCACATAGACCCTATGACTGTCCCATCGACCTACTTCCTGGAACTATTCCTCCCAGGGGCAAGATCTATAATCTGAATCGAGCTGAAGAGCAGGCTATGAAAGAATATATTTCTGAAAATCTGAGTAAAGGCTTTATCCGCCCATCAACATCACCGGCGGGTGCCGGCTTCTTTTTTGTTGAGAAGAAGGATGGAGGTTTAAGGCCTTGCATAGATTATAGAGCCTTGAATAAGATCACCGTTAAAAATCGTTATCCTCTTCCCTTAATAGGGGATTTATTTAATCAGGTAGTGGGGGCTCGAATTTTTTCTAAACTAGATCTAAAGGGGGCCTACAACTTGATCCGTATTCGGCAAGGGGATGAATGGAAAACGGCGTTCAATGTTAAAGATGGTCATTATGAATATTTAGTGATGCCTTTTGGCCTTTGTAATGCTCCTGCGGTCTTTCAAGACTTCGTTAATGACGTGTTTCGTGACTTTTTGGGTAACTTCGTTGTGGTTTATTTGGATGACATCCTCATTTACTCTAAGAACCTTTCTGAACACAAGCAACATGTAAAACTGGTCCTTCAGAAATTGAGAGAGAATAATTTATACGCTAAAATCTCTAAGTGTATGTTTGAGGTCACCTCCGTTCCCTTCTTGGGATATATTATTTCTAGTCAGGGGTTGGAGATGGATGGGGGAAAAGTTTCGGCAGTGTGGGATTGGGTACAACCCAAATCCTTAAAAGAATTACAACGCTTTTTAGGTTTTGCTAATTTCTATCGACGTTTTATCAAGGGTTTTTCTAGTATCGTTGCGCCTCTCACCAATCTCACCCGCAAAGCCGCGTTCACTGTTAACTGGTCGCCATCAGCTATGGAAGCCTTCCGTGTCCTAAAACAGGCTTTTACTTCGGCGACAGTTTTAGTGCACCCTGACGTCAACAAACCTTTTGTTATTGAAGTAGATGCGTCTGAATTAGGTGTTGGAGCTGTTTTATCGCAATTCTCCGGATCTCCTGAACGTATGCATCCGTGTGCCTACTTTTCCCGGAAATTTAATACCGCAGAACAAAATTATGATGTCGGCAATAGGGAACTATTAGCTATTAAACTGGCATTTGATGAATGGCGTCATTGGTTGGAGGGTTCCTTACATCCTATCACTGTATATACCGATCACAAAAATCTCGAGTATATAGGCTCCGCCAAGAGGTTGAATTCTCGACAGGCCCGTTGGGCATTGTTTTTTTCGCGTTTCAATTTTATTATTACCTTTAAGCCGGGCGTGAAAAATACTAAGGCCGATGCTCTGTCGCGCATGTTTGGTGAGTGTAAGGATCGGGGGGATACTGGTGAACCTATCTTACCTGCAGGTTGTGTAGTCGGGGCCTTGCTCCCTGATCTCTCTAATGTTTTGGCGCCGTTCCAAGATGAATCGCCTGTAAACGCACCTATAGGATGTCAATTTGTACCGCCGCATTTGCGTTCTGATGTTATTCGTGAATTCCACGACGCAAAGACTGCTGGGCATCTGGGAGTCCGTAAGACTTTTATTTTAGCTCGGCGCCACGTATGGTGGCCTTCTATGAGACGTGATATCACTACCCTTATCGACGCATGTCCTGTTTGTGCACGAAGTAAAGGGGTACACAAGGCCCCTAGTGGGTATCTGATTCCGCTTGAGATCCCTAAAGAACCATGGTCTCACATCTCAATGGACTTTATTGTTGATTTACCTCTTTCGCATGGGAACACTGTGGTTTGGGTAGTCGTCGATAGATTCAGTAAAATGCCTCATTTCATTGCTTTACCCAAGCTACCCTCGGCTCCTGAACTTTCGCGCTTATTCATCTCGCATATTTTTCGGCTTCATGGTATTCCAGTAAATATTGTTTCTGACCGGGGTGTGCAGTTTATATCACGATTTTGGAAAAATTTTTGTTCACGTTTGGGGATTCAGGTTTCTTTATCCTCCACATATCATCCCCAGTCTAATGGGCAGACTGAAAGAAAAATCAAAGCTTAGAACATTATTTAAGATGTTACATCTCTGACACTCAGGAGCAGTGGTCGGAATTTATTGACTTTGCCGAATTTGCATATAATAATGCGCCGAGTGACAGTACAAAAATATCCCCTTTCTTTTGTAATTATGGAAAGAATCCTAAAGCTTCCTCTATTTCTGCAGCACCTTCTGATTTTCCGGTCTTGGAAGAGTGGCTTCAGAAAAGGAAAGATGTTTGGGCACGCGTCCAGGAAAATTTAGTAACTATGCGCGCTAAGTATAAAAAATTTGCTGATCGTCGTAGATCCCAAGAACCCATCTTTCAGTGTGGAGACCTTGTTTGGGTTTCCACTAGAAACATTGCTCTCCGCCAGCCTTCTTATAAATTGGGTCCTAAATTTATTGGCCCTTACCCCATTATCAGGAAACTTAATAATGTTACTTATAAGGTTCGGCTCCCTCCTACTATGAAGATCTCCGATTCATTTCATGTTTCACTGTTGAAACCTGCTAAAAACTCCCCTCCTGTTGGTCCTCCTCCAGTTTTAGTAAATAATGTGCAAGAATATGAAGTAAGCAAGATTTTGGATTCTCGTAGAATTCGTAATACGATACAGTATTTAATTGATTGGGTTGGTTATGGTCCTGAGGAGAGGTGCTGGGTTTCATCTAGGGATGTTCATGCCAGGGCTCTGGTGAAGAAATTTCACCGTGACAATCCGGAAAAGCCTGGTGAGGGTCCGGAGGCCCCTCGTGAGGGGGGGGGGTAATGTCAGTATCCACTTACCTGTGCCCCGTTCCTGCGGCGTTCCCCGTCCCGCCGCGCGGCTGTCTGTTCGGCGGCCGCAGCGGGCGGGGGCCTCTCTTCTGCCTGGCGCGTGCGCGCCTCTTCCTGTGACAGCCGGCGGCCCCGGCTCTAGTTCTCGTGCTCGCGCACGTGCGCGAGCACGTCACACTTATACCCTCCGGCGGCGCTGCTCTCAGCGCGGCCGCCGGAGGAAGAATTAATTAAATTACAGGTGTAGGGCTGGGGTTATTATTACTGGCCAATCTCCTTCTGGCCTTTTAGACTCCTGGGCGGTACGCCCTGTGTTGTCCTATTAGATGTTAGGTTCTAGTTGCACCAATCATCAGGCTCTCTCCCCTGGTCCAATCATACCTGCTTCCTATTTAATCCCTTTTCAGCCAGTTGGTCATTGCCTGTTATAGCGCCTAGACCCTTGTAGCTGTTTATCCTCGATTTTGATCCTGATTCCTGTTGCCGACCTTGCCAGTTTGACCATCCTCGATCTCCACTCCTGTTGCCGACCTTTGCTTGCCTCTGACCATCCTCGATCTCCACTCCTGCTGCCGACCCTTGCCTCGAACCTAGACCACGATCTGTCCATTGCTATTGTCCTGTGGCCTCCTCTGGTCTCCTGTTACCAACCTCCAGCCTGTCCTTGGACTTCCTCCTTACGCTCAGTTACGGGCTACCCGATTCCACTTCCAGCCGCGGGCTCTCCAGTCCTCTGTACCGTAAGGCTTCATCCTTTGAGCCATAAAGTCCTGGGGGCAACCGATCCCGAGCAGGCGTGTTCTGCCTCTCGGCAAGCGGGGGCTCCTATAGGTGAAGCTGGCTGCGGAGATTGGGGGTTGAGGTCCTTACCAAGGGAGCTGGAGTTGTCTAAGTGGTTAATCGCGGTACCCGGAGCGTGACACAAACATTGAGCCATTGGTAATGTGCGGGCAAAAATCCAACATGCATTAAGGTGTGTGTGAGCAGTTCATTCACTAATATTCACTAATCAAGCGCAGTGTGGCTTACACATGTATATGCAGATATATGGCCACACATCTCTGCCTTCCAACATAGCTACACATGTTAGGGCCTTGTTAGTTAGTTGCTGTGAGGGTTAAAGTGGGCGTGAAATTAGGCCACAGGTCCATATTATTAATACTCAACAGTGCCCCACTCAATTGTTGGAGCTGCTCCCACACCCATTTGTTCCCCAAACAACCAGCACCTAAATTAGTGGTAAATACCTTCAATGGCAGACTGGGTTAGGCTTGAGGTTGGTTGAAAGGCAGGAGTTTGTGTGTCCTGAGGCAAATCCTGGACAGCACCATGTGCACCTATGCAGAAAGCAACAGACAGGAAAGTAAAAAATGTATGAGGTATAATGTACTACTTCACAGGTCCTACTGTTAGTTGGGCAGAAAGAGAAAATGCTAATCACATACATTAACATTAGCTTTTAAAAAAAGGCAGAAAATATGTACCTTCAGTCCAACCTGTGGTGTCATCCCCAGGATCCACACCCTGCAGCCGAGCCAGTGGAATTTTGGCCTTCAGCATCTCCTCATACGGCCTGTAGGTACTCTTTGGAGCCTGGATGGTCCCACTGTCCACATCAAGATCGTGATTCATCTTTTTCATAAGGGCCCCTCTCAAAATGTAGAAGCGTTTCCTGCAGGATGGGCCACTACGTGGGTGTTGAGCAGTGCTACTAAGCTCCACACCAATGGCATCCCACAGTTTGCTTCTTTCTTGTTTGCCTATTGACTTGCTTTGGGAGCCAAAGAGTAGATCCCATTTAGCAAGGGTAAGGCGCACAAGATGATTATTCTCCGCCAAATTAAATTCAGGCTCCCTCTTGGCACCTGGGCACTTAGCCTGGGGTGCTGCACCACCTTCAGGCTGGGCCCTTTTCCGTAAGGGAGGTCTGCGCACAGCACCCACCAAACTCCTACTTGGGCCTGCTGTGGCCGGCAGATGTCCTGAATTTGGCTCCATCCTGTAGCTGCACCCACACACCAATACACAACCAACAAGCACGCATGCAGACTACAGAATGGCATCGCACTCTCTTTGGGTTGGGCAGGTTTTATGTGCTCTAACAGCCAATCACAAACCAGCCCACTTAATAGATTCACACATACTGCCCAGGTCCTTCTAGCCACACCTCCACTGCACTGACTGAAGCATGTGTGTTAGCCAATTAACTGATTACAGACCTCATTAACCAAACAACACACACCCAAATACAACAATGGACTGATGTATATGAAACCCTTGTGACATGTGGCTATCCTAACGGCTATTTAAATAAACAGCAGCTTACCTTTCATTGGCTCACCACTGAATTTTCAGCCATGTCCGTTAATGCACAGAATTTTCGGCTCACGTGCGCTAGTAGCGCTACTAGCGTGCGATTGCGCACTCCGTTTCACGCACACCTGGGTCGGCTAATTGGCGCCCGGAAATAGCAGAGCAACGCAAAAGGCGGGAAAGCGGACCTGTCCTTTTTCAAAGTGAAGTATAAATGGAAGGAATTTGAAAGCTTCTGGTATTGTTACACTGTGGCAAAGGCTGTGGTGTGGTGCTTGTTTCCCTTAGCTCATTTGAGTCTCTGTCTGGGTTTTGTCCTCACTCTCTGTGGCTTGTTGGGTGATTTCTGACATCAGTGCTGTTTCTTTAGGACATTGATTGATTTTGGTGGCATATGCAAATATTGTGGAGCATACAGCAAGTGAGGCTTGATTTTGGGGCCTTTTGTGGGCTGTGCAGTAACTCCCCTCTTGGTTGTGCCTAACTTAGAAAGCTGTTTTTCAGCAGGCTGGTGGTTTGGACCACTATACTTCTGGTTTTGTGGTGAGCTGCATTGTAGTGAGTGTGTGAGGAGTGTGATTGTTTGTGTGTGTGGTGTGTTTGTGGTTTTTGTTTGTTTGATTTTGTATATCTGTTGAGTGTGTGTGATGGATAAGAGGGTGATGTATGGTGTCTGGGTGGATGTATGTATGCGTATGCTGGAAGAGCAGGAGGCCAGGGAGCGGGGTGTTGTGAGGCTTAGGGCACCCCGCTCCTTTGGAATCCGCCTTTCAGTATGGGACTTAAGTGACGAGCAGATCAGGAGCCGCTTCCGTCTGAATCGTGCTGCACTACAGTCCCTATATGATCAGATTAAGCACAAAATCGAGCCATCCACCAAACGCACTCAATCCATTCCAGGCATAGTACGCCTGTGTGCCACGCTTAATATCTTGGCACGAGGGACCTTCCAGGCAACCTCTGCCCTCCTCAGCGGGATAAGCCAGGCTACTATGAGCCGCATACTAATCCAGGTAGTTCTGGCGATTTGTGATTTAATCCCAATTTACATCAAGTTTCCTGAGGATGAGGAAGAGGTTGCCAAAATAAAACATGCTTTCTATCTAATGGGAGGGATCCCGAATGTGCTAGGGTGCATTGATGGTACACATATCCCTTTCCGCCCTCCCCGTGCACAGGAGCTGTATTACAGAAACCGTAAACAATTCCATTCTCTAAACGTTATGGTGGTCTGTGACCATGAGATGAAGCTGCGGGCGGTGAGATCGGGGTTCCCCGGCTCATGCCACGATTCTTACGTCTTGCAGTCTTGAGAACAACGAAATGCCAGCTGGCTGGCTACTGGGTAAATAATTAACCATGTCAAAGTATTTTGACTCAAATATGTGGCCTAGTAAGCCAAATTCTAAAAAATGAAAACCAATACATGTACTAGTACTAATTGCTGTCTCTCTCATTGTGTTTTTTCTACAGCGGATAAGGGATATGGGCAGAGAACGTGGGTGCTGACTCCGGTCAGGAGCCCACGGACCTCTGCCCATGAACGCTACAATGCAGCACACCGCAAGACCAGAAGCATTGTGGAAAGAACCATCGGCCTGCTGAAAGCACGCTTTCTATGTTTGGCACGCCCAGGAGGAGAGATGCTATACAGCCCACAGAAGGTCTCCAAGATCATCCTCGCCTGCTGTGTGCTCCACAATATCTGCATATGTCACCGAATTCAATCCCCCGAGGAGACAGCACTGGTGCCAGAAATCCCCAACTTGCCCGCAGGAAGAAGTGAGGACACCCAGACTGGCGATGAGCTAAGGGAAAGGATGATCACTTCCTTTTTTGCGGTAAGCTAACTACCCTTCACTCTAATCCAAGTACTGCACTACTGGGTAAATTTATTTGACCTCCCATCATAATTTTGCTAAAACCACTCTAAGGGGGGTGTAAGATGAGCCAAACCACTCTAAGGGGGTGTGTAACATGACCCAAACCACTCAAAGGGGGGTGTAAGATGACCCAAACCACTCTAAGGGGGGGTGTAAGATGACCCAAACCACTCTAAGGGGGGTGTAAGATGACCCAAACCACTCTAAGGGGGGTGTAAGATGACCCAAACCACTCTAAGGGGGGTGTAAGATGAGCAAAACCACTCTAAGGGGGGTGTAAGATGACCCAAACCACTCTAAGGGGGGGTGGAAGCTGAACAACATAACAATTAGGGTTGGTGTGCAAGATTGACGCAAATGTTGGGTAACAATTAATGCAATATTTTTTTACAGCGAAAAAGCCAATTTAAATATATATACTAACTGCACTTTTTAATCTTTTTCAGGCACCCCGAGATGCACCCTGACGGCCAATTTCCTTTTCATTCTAATTTCTGTTTTAATTTTCCTTTTCATTCTAATTTCTGTTTTAATTTTATTTCCTTTTCAACACAAAATAAAAAAAAAACTAAAGAAACATGTTGCAATGTGTTTAATTCTGAAGGTACTTGATTCCCAGCCCACAGCAAAGCAAAGCGCAGGCGCTGTGTTGAATAGCGTGGTCAAACTGACTGACAGCGCCTACAAAGCTGAGCTCCAACATCATATTCAGCAATGTAGGCGTCGTTCCCAACAACGCCAGGTAGCGACTGAGGAGGCCTGCTATAGCGAATCGCTACCGCCCGCGGCGTACGCTAGCGGCGCTCATAGCGCCATACTTCAGTCGCTCATCTGTCGCTACCTGGCGCTATTAATGAATCGGCCTCCCCGTAAAGCAAATTCATATCTGGGTGAACATTTGGGTGTGAATTACAGCATGGATCTTGGTGAGCTTTTTAATTTGAATAATAATTAATAATTTAATTGATAATTTAATTAAAAATATTTGTTTGTAAGTTGCATAATTTGTCCAATGAGGCGAGAATAAATGTTTAAAAGTTTGGAAATAACAGCACCCTATGGAGTATGCAGAAATACCCCCAAAAATAACAAATACTTTAGCATTGCCCATATGAAAAAGGAAAAATGATAGACTTCGCCTGTAAAAATGCCTTATGACATGTGGGAGTAATTTATTAGGACAAATTAGAATCAATATTTTTATTGCACTTTTTTGTATGTTAGAGTTAAAAAGCTCACTGCTGTCAGCACTTTCATTTGCTCCTGCATCCACTCAAAGCTGAAATATCGCCTCAATGATTTTCTCTTGTCTGCCCCTATCTTGAAGCATCTGGGAGTCTCTTTCCTTTCCCAGCATCCCAGCCATGGACTTAACCAACAAAGCCCATAATACAAAGTGGCAGAAAAGCCAGCTGCATGTGATCTTTGCAGACAACTGACAGATCCATAGGACAACACTGAGGGGGCATAATCAACCATAGCAGGAGTTAGCAAAAGCATGAATACATTTTTATTTGTAGCAATCTGGGGAGGGATGTACATGAGTGTAGCTAGTTGGAACGAGGGAGTATCTACAAAATGGAAGGATTCTAACTCTCTAAGAGGAGTAGCCATTACCTTATTAAGTTTATTTAGTTAGCAATTCCCATAGACCACAATAAGAAATGGCAGTTAGGTGCCATTACTCTATTAAAACACCTGATGGCAGTATTGGATAAGAAATGGGAGAAATTCATATATTTAATGTTAGAATGTTAGAGTTTTCTCTTAAGAAGAGAGAAAACTGTAAAACATAAGTAAGCCTGGTAGCAACATTAGGTGCTTTGCCATTAGATGAGAAGAGATACAGAAACAGAAGGTGATATAAGAAAGAACCCTACCAATATTCTGTGTTCTGCGAGTCAGTCCCAACAAAAAGGAAGCTGTTATAATGTTAGCAGAGGAGAAAAAAAAGAAAACCTGCAGGAGGAAAGCTAAAAGAGTTAGATCAGAAGACCAGAGAAGCTGGCAGGAGTGGAAGACCCATGACAGCCCTACAGACTTCAGATGGATTGTCCTGCGTGTCTAGAAAAAGGGAGTGAGTCCAGCAGTGACCTACTATACAGCTCAATAGATGAAGCCTTAAGACTGTCTGGTGAATTTAACTAATGCTGATGTTTCTGGGGAGGGATGTACATGAGTGTAGCTAGTTGGAACGAGGGAGTATCTACAAAATGGAAGGATTCTAACTCTCTAAGAGGAGTAGCCATTACCTTATTAAGTTTATTTAGTTAGCAATTCCCATAGACCACAATAAGAAATGGCAGTTAGGTGCCATTACTCTATTAAAACACCTGATGGCAGTATTGGATAAGAAATGGGAGAAATTCATATATTTAATGTTAGAATGTTAGAGTTTTCTCTTAAGAAGAGAGAAAACTGTAAAACATAAGTAAGCCTGGTAGCAACATTAGGTGCTTTGCCATTAGATGAGAAGAGATACAGAAACAGAAGGTGATATAAGAAAGAACCCTACCAATATTCTGTGTTCTGCGAGTCAGTCCCAACAAAAAGGAAGCTGTTATAATGTTAGCAGAGGAGAAAAAAAAGAAAACCTGCAGGAGGAAAGCTAAAAGAGTTAGATCAGAAGACCAGAGAAGCTGGCAGGAGTGGAAGACCCATGACAGCCCTACAGACTTCAGATGGATTGTCCTGCGTGTCTAGAAAAAGGGAGTGAGTCCAGCAGTGACTACTATACAGCTCAATAGATGAAGCCTTAAGACTGTCTGGTGAATTTAACTAATGCTGATGTTTCCCCGCTGACGTGCAACATCTGAAGGATGACAAAAGTATGCCTTTGGTTTACCACCAAAGGCACCATCTCAGAAGAACTTCTCACCTCACCCCACACTACACCTTTCCTGTAGTGCTCAAACTTGGTCCACCCCCCCCCCCCCCTCCGCTCCTCACACCATGAGCACTGTTTCTTGTAAGGAAGTTGGTCCAGTTTAAAATAAGTGGTAAAGAATACTGCAACTGTAAATGGATTTGTTTCAGCAGTGATTAAGTGACTAAAAAGCCATTTGCAATCTTTGCTACAAGTTAAATTGATCAGCTTTTAGAAGGGGGCACGGGCACCCAGCACTGAGTAGGTACTTTGTGTTTGCTTTTTTTCCCAAATTGGGCTTAGCAGAAAAGAGGGATAGAGGGATCAGGTGAGAGGGCTCATTAGGGTGCACTGTTGCAAACTTTAGGTTTAAGGGTGACATCATGGTTGATATTAAAATAACCAAATGTATTTTTTTTTTCCTTTCCAGAATCCGCCACATTGGATTGGCCAATTAATTTATCCCAGTTTTCATTCCATCTGGTTATCTATTTTACATTCTGTTCATTACCTCCTTATTTCTTCTTTACGTCTCCTTTCATGTCCCATTTCCAACCCCGTATTCTATATCATTTCCTGTACCTTCCTGTCAATTAGCTCCTTTGCTTTTCCTTGCTATTATTTCTCACCTTCCCTCTCTCTTTTCACCACTTCTACCCACCTTTTCATCTTATTTTTACATTTCCTTTTTTTCCATTTACTTACTTTCCAGTTTTCTACCCTGTCTTTTATAGTATGCCTCTCCTCCATTTTTCACTGTGTAGCATAGAAGCCCTAACATGGCTTAAATAAGGAGAACATCGGCAACCCTTTTGAATGCATACACTATATATAATGATTAATATACACTTTTTCTTTTTTGGGGGCCATTGTACAAAAATAGATTTTAACTAAATCTTTTTTCTTTGCATTTGGATTTGATTATGTGTATTCATGAGGATCTGCCTTTAGTTACCATTTAACTTTGTGCTGTTCCACCCTAATTGTATATTAATCAATATATATATATTTATGAATCTAGCCCACAGAGATGTATGTGGTTGTAATTAGACAATTTGCAAATATCCTCCCCTTTAATGGTATCTTTGGAGATTGTAATAATAGATCATTAGCTGACGACATGCTATCTTAGACAAAACAGGTATGTGTCACCCATTGTGGTCTTCGGTGGGCATGGGCGCTGCCCAGCACTCCATGCCAGGTCTGGCCCGCCTCCCCCTTTTGCCGATGACAGTGGCCAAGTCATCGTGGGGAGCAGAGCTGTGACATCGCTGGAGTTGCAGGGAGCTTCTGGCCTGGCACAGTGTGTGGTGGCTGCGGACCCCATAAGAGAGGAAAAGTGAGATGCCAGAACCCCTCTGAAGCTGTAGGCGCATGGCGGAGCATGTGGGGAAGTGGTTTGCACCTCCCTTGTACCAAAACACTGATCTGCACCAAGGCGGTATTCTTTCAAATAATGTTTTGTCTTTTCATACTTTTATTGATTGAGTGAATAAGCATGGTGGGAGACCTTCCTTTGTTCTGAAGACTGGCTTGGCCAGAGCTTTTGTTTCATGTGTGCATTTGCATGCAAGCTAAGTTGGCCAGCAGTCAGAGATCACCTGTGCTATTGCAAATGAAAACAAAGGGTCAACCTTTGACAAAGGGTCACAGGAGTGATTTGCTTGGAGGGCAGCTGCAGAAAGGATGACTGGTGAGACTGGCTGGAGGAATTACACAGATAAGTAATCCGTTGTAATATATATGCTTTTTCTGACACATCCCCAAATTCTTTCTTGTGTCAAAAGGTTTTGTAACCCTAATCACTGAGGGATTTCCGAATAAAAGAGGGCAACCTAATTTCTTGCACCATAAAGGGCAATCCATACACATAATCTAGATTTATAATCTGTTTACAGCAAAATTTTGATATTGTACAAGTCCATGGTAAAACCAAGCTAAAATTTGCAGACTACGGACACAATGCCTTGAATTTGGTTTAATGCTAGCTATTCATTCTAGCCATAAAAATCAGTTACATGTAGGTATCTCTTACTAGTAGGTCCCACCTTAAAGCACCAATGTTCCTTAGAGTATCAATAGTCTTATACCATCTCAGGCTGCAGTAACAATTTAGCCAATGCAGCAAATATCTAAATTGGCCCATTCCTAATGCGATGCCCATTTTAATACTATATTATTCGGTGTTGCGGCCCTCCCACACCTTTTTTTGTTGATTTAATTACATATCAATATATATATATATATATATATATATATATATATATATATATATATATTAAAGTATTCTTCTATATAGGGGATATGCACTTTATATGTGTTTCTGTGAATGATTTGTTGTTTGTTGCATTGGTGATTTATTTGGAATTTATTATTACTTATACATATGTTTTGATTTTCCAGGATGTAATGACAGCCTTGTTCAAGATAAACACATAAACTGTCTTTTTGAAAGGTTCATTTAATATAGCAGCATTAGGTTTGGGTTGCAACATGGCACACGGTGTAACCATTGGTAAATAAGCACCTATCTGTAAAGGCAAAATGTATTGTTCTTCTAACACCCCCAAGAATTTCTTCTTTGCATCTGCCATCCTCAAAACAACTAGAAAGGCCAAAGAAAAATATATTGTGATATGCCACGAAAAATACAAATATTCATGCATTTTTTCAGGTATTATTATTAAAGAATATTTGCCTGGGATTCCCATAAAAAAACAACAATTATTTGTAGTACAGTTTTTATACTGCAGTTATTCTGTAGTATATTGTATCATACGGTATATGTGTAAAATTTTATCAAAAATTTTTAGAAATAGATTAATGAAAGGATGAAAGATTGGAAAATTATATCAATATGTATTATTTGTGCATTGTGAATAATTCACGTTAGTCCCTTTAGGATACAATATATGAATGAACATAATAAGTCATTTTCAGATTATTATTGTAAAACTGTCTAGGCTGACAGTAAGAAGAAAGAGCACAAGATGAAAGACAACGGAGGCTATATTACTTTGCTGAGTCGCCCCCTTCTTATTCATCTTAACAATATCTTGCCATGCTGAACTGGTGGAATAATTTGCTTCACAACATAATAGTGTGTATTTCATGTTCCCTTGCTGTGTATACTGCTAAGAAGTAACAACAGGAAACCAGCACAATATATAGTAGAGATTAAACAGAAACTAACAAAGATATCTATAGTCTTAGTTAACTTTTATGTCCCAAAACACCACTGTGTTAATATATTATTCTGGGAATTAAAAAAATATTATTGGTTTATCCGTATACTTGCAGGAACAGCCTGCTCATTATTCAGTATTTTGGAAGATGCGGAAGAGTTAGTCAAGGGTTCAGTGTTGTTTTTCGAAGACTAGAATGGTAGAGATACAACAATATGAATTACTTACCAAACATTCTTGGTAGGGATGAGCGAATCGATCCGGACGAACCCGTATTCTTTCCGAATTTCATGGAAAATTCGATTCTGAACGAATCCGACGTTCCCCGCGATTCAATCGATCAAAGTTTTCCTTTAAACTCCATTTATTTAAATTACAGGCATTCTAAAATGGTGGATGAACATGTCCAGACATATCCCCTGGGGCAAGGTATCATGGGATGTCACATGCCGCCTATCAGCAACCAGGAAGCTCGGTGACGTCACCGTGCTATATAAAGCGGTGGCCATCTTGCTTGTGCGCATTTCAGCCTTGCATTGCAGACAGAACGGAGGTTGCTGCAGACAGGGAGAGACTTACAGACAGGCAGGGAGAGTCAGAGAGGCAGACAGAGAGGTAGACAGAGCCAGGGAAAGATAGGGAAAGATAGGGAAAAACCAGAACCATCCAGCTAGGGACAGCTTAGAAGCCAGATCAGTTTTCAATTCAATTTCAGTTCTTTGTGCTGTAAATCTGCCTTGCCACTGTGCATGCCATCTATGCAGTGGCATATTTAACCCTATCGATTACACAGAAGCATTTATCATAATATAACTGGATTAGTTTAAATATTTTTGGTCTGCCTTTAACAAAAAAAAACACCAGCCCACCTGGGTATCCCAAACCTGCACTTAGCAGCCTATCTGTTATACTAAATACGCTTGTTCCTCCTCCTCAGCTTAATCAAAGTATTTCATTTTGAATTAGTTTTTGGTCTGCCTTTAACAAAAAAACACCAGGCCGCAGGGCATCCCAAACCTGCACTTAGCATCCTATCTATTATACTAAATACGCTTGTTCATCCTCAGCTTAATCAAAGTATTGTATTTTGAATTGGTTTTTGGTCTGCCTTTAACAAAAAAAAACACCAGGCCGCAGGGCATCCCAAATCTGCACTTAGCAGCCTATCTGTTATACTAAATACTAGAGATGACGAACCGGAATTCGCTCCGAATTTCAGGAAATATTCGATTCGGCACGAACCCGAATATTTTGTGGTTCGTGCCGATCGAATTTTTCCTGAAATAAAAAAAAAAAAATGCCGGCATGGTGGGAGCCGGCCGGCGGGCCGGTAAAGCCGGCCGGCCCGCTCCCACCATGCCGGCATTTAAAAAACAACAACAAAAAAAAAAAGCATTTTTGCTCAGCTGTCAGCGGAACCGGCCGGCCCGCTCCCACCATGCCGGCATTTAAAAAAAAAGCAAACACTTACCTGCAGGTCCGGAGCGTGGAGGCCGGCGCTGCTCTCAGCTGTCATCTGAGGGCGCGTCATCAGAGGCGCCCTCTGATGACGCGCCCTCAGATGACAGCTGAGAGCGGCGCCGGCCTCCACGCTCCGGACCTGCAGGTAAGTGTTTGCTTTTTTTTTAAATGCCGGCATGGTGGGAGCGGGCCGGCCGGTTCCGCTGACAGCGGAGCGGGCCGGCCGGTTCCACTGACAGCGGAGCCGGCCGGCCTGCTCCCACCATGCCGGCAAAAATGCTTTTTTTTTTTTTTTTTTTTTTTTTAAATGCCGGCATGGTGGGAGCGGGCCTGCCGGCCCGCTGACAGCGGAACCGGCCGTCCCGCTCCCACCATGCCGGCATTTTTGATGGGGAACTTCGTAAAAGTTCGATTCGGCCGAACCCGAATTTCTTTGTGAAATTCGGCGAATCGGCCGAATCGAACTTTTCAAAAGTTCGCTCATCTCTACTAAATACGCTCGTTGATCCTCCTCAGCTTAATCAAAGTATTGCATTTTGAATTGGTTTTTGGTCTGCCTTTAACAAAAAAAACACCAGGCCGCAGGGCATCCCAAACCTTTACTTAGCAGCCTATCTGTTATACTAAATACGCTTGTTGATCCTCCTCAGCTTAATCAAAGTATTGCATTTTGAATTGGTTTTTGTCCTGCTGCCAAAACACTAGGCCGCAAGGTATCCCAAACCTGCATGTAGCACCCTATCTGTTATACTAAATAAGTGTTGTTCAGCCTCATTTTAATTAAGCTGTTGCATTTTGAATTGGGTTTTGTCTGCTTTAAATACAACAGCTCACATGGGCATCCCAAACCAGCACATGTCACCCTATCTGTTATACTAAATAAGCGTTGTTCAGCCTCATTTTAATTAAGCTATTGCATTTTGAATTGGCTTTTGTCCTGCTGCCAAAACACTAGGCCGCAGGGTATCCAAAACCTGCACGTAGCACCCTATCTGTTATACTAAATGCGCTTGTTCATCCTCGGCTTAATCAAGCTATTGTATTTTGAATTGGTTTTTGTCCTGCTGCCAAAACACTAGGCCGCAGGGTATCCCAAACCTGCACGTTGCACCCTATCTGTTATACTAAATAAGCTTGTTCAGCCTCAGCTTTATTAAGCTATTGCATTTTTTATTGGTTTTTGTCCTGCTGTAAAAACACCAGGTCGCAGGGTATCCCAAACCTGCACATTTGACCCTATCTGTTACACAAATGCAGCTTTTAAAGGCTATTTCTCATAAATATATCGCAGTTTGAATTGTTTCTGTGTCTGCTGTAAAAACCCCAGCCCACATGGGCATCCCAAACATTAGCATAAATATCTCAAGACTACCTATATAATAACTGCTTGCATTTTATAATTAACGTCACTTTTCCACAATCAAGGGAGGCCTCCTTTGTATGTGAGGAGGGGGCATCCCAAACACTAGCAGTAATATTTCAAGAGTACCTGTCTAATAACTGCTTGCATTTTATAATTAACGTCACTTTTCCACAATCAAGGGAGGCCTTCTTTGTATGTGAGGAGGGGGCATCCCAAACACTAGCAGTAATATTTCAAGAGTACCTATCTATTAACTGGTTGCATTTTGTAAAGAAAGTCACTTTGTCAAATTGCCAGCAGCCATTGCCTTTAACCGGGGGGCATCCCAAATATGCTATCATGCGTCTTTTAAGAGTGCTCACATTGGAGTTGGCAGCAGCAGCATTTGGAGCCCATATATTGCCTGAAAGACACACATATGAGCTGGCAGCAGCAGCATAGGGAGCCCATATATTGTCTGAAAGACACACCCAGGAGTTGGCAGCAGCATAGGGAGCCCATATATTGGCTGAAAGACACACCCTGGAGTTGGCAGCAGCATAAGGAGCTACCATGCATCAAGGTATGACACGACCTGCTGGTTCAGGTCCTGCTCCAGGTCTTCATGCTGCTCATGAGTAGACTCACTATGCGGGTGTAGAAAGCTACTCATTAGCGACTGAAGACTGAGGCTGCTGCTGATGGAGCTGCTGCTGCTGCAGCTATGGCAGTGGAAGGTGATCACAGAGGTCCCCCCGAGTCAGACCTGCGAGAGTATGGACCATGGCGCAGATAGGCATCGGCCAACTGACTACGTAGAATGTCTTTGTAGTAGGTCAGTTTGTCCTCCCTCTCGGCGGGTTTAAAAAATGCCTCCATTTTGTGCGGGTTCAGTTCCGACACGGCTCGATCGACCATTCCTGTCTGCTGCCTGTACTCACCTCTGCTTTGTCTGACCACAAAGCTGCCTGCCCCTCTGGATAAAGGCCTAGGAGCATGGAGGCCACAGCGGAGGCACCTGTCCAAGTTGCAGTTGGTGGTTGTGCAGGAACCACAATCTCCCAGAGGGCCTTAAAGGATATGTATTGTCCCTGACCGTAGTTACAGCTCCAGACGTAGGCACTGCTGTGCACTTTGGTACACACTGACAGGCTAAAGGACTGGCCCACCTTCTGTTCAGCAAAATTGTACAGGGCTGGTACTGCCTTCTTTGCAAAGAAATGACAGCATGGGACTCTCCACCTCAGCTCGGCACAAGCCATCAGTTTCTGAAAAGTCCACCAACTCAAAAGGGAGGGACTGCAGCACCTGCAAATTACACAGGAGCACATTTAGCTTCTGCACGTTGGATGAGTGGGCACATACTGTTGTCTCTTGGACATGGCTTGGCCAATGGATTGCTGGCGGAATGACTGACTCGGATTAAGAGGAGGAGGAGCATCTGGAGCGTCAGAGGATGGGTATGACACACAGGAGGTGGTGGAGCCTTGGCTGGCTGGAACAGAGAGCGGCGTGCCACTGGGTAATGCAGTAGGCTGGACCACCACTTTGGAGCCAACTCTCCCAGGCTGCTTGATGGTGACGCTGCAAATGTTGACGCAGGGCTGTGGGCGCAACATTGGGACCCTAGCCACACTTCACCTTCTGCCTACACATCTTTCATATAGCCATGTTAACTTCCTGCGGATGCTTGATGAAAAACTGCCACATGGGCTTGTAGCTGATTTCTCCTGCCAACAGTCGGCACTAATTCACTGATGCTGCCGCCGCCGCCAACTCCAGGGACCCTCTTCCACTACCTCCTGGGAAGATAGCCTGCTGCGCAAGTTGTCTACCCTGAGCACATTTGCCTCCATACTCCCCTTCTGCCACCATGCTGGCCGCTAAATCTGTCACTCTCCATCACTCTAAGCCTTTAAAAGTGCCCTCAAAACTCACTGATGTCCTCCTCAGGTTCCTCAACAGTGTCTGCTTAAGAAGCCAAAATGCTTGCAACACCACCTGCCACGCCACTCTCCTCATCACTACTTGCCCGCCTAGTGGAAGAAGCGGCGAGTGTCTCCTCCACTTCTTGGCTGGGCAGTAGCTGCTGATTTTTCTGATTATCAGATCATTTTCACTGAAAAGTGGAGCTGAACCCTAAGCATAAGACATAACCGACAGTTGACTGGGGGTGTCAGATGTCACTTGTGATGCAGTGGATGATCGTGTTAACCAATAGATGATGGAAGATGGGTTGCTGGTCAAGACACGACCGCTAGCTGACCCCAGGAGATCAGTCCTCTCACTGAGACTCCTGCTGCCACTCACCCCTAGTCTGCTGCAACCTCTGCTTGATGAATTTAGGCCTCTGCAACTTCTCTGTGCCCATCCTGCCACTTCTCTGCCTGACATACTTAGTGCGTATATGAGGGGAGGACAAAACGCTACACTACACTTTGTCGAAAAGAGCAGCAGGTGTGTAACTATCTATGGACTTTCACTAAGTAGTAACTAGGCCCTGAAGACTTTAACACAAACAAAATGATGAAACTCTTAGATGTGCGGAAGTGACGCTCTGATGAGAGCAATTCAATGTGCTCCAGTATGCTTCAAAAATGTTTTTTTCTTCAGAGACTAGCCTGCGTGGAAATGAATCGGGCATGGATCAGCCAAGATTTCCACCCACCAATGCCTGATGCATTAGAGTAGATTGATCATGGGGCCAGACCAACACTAAAGAAATATGGATCGTGCAAAACAGATTTAAGGTGCTGCTCTCCAGTTACAGACATTCCTCCGCATCAGACCACAAGTAATTATTGAGAAAATGCTTTACGTTACTCTTACTTTTTATTAATATTCTTCGGATAGGATATCTGTGCCGAAAATCTGTGTATGTTCTCTTAATGCTGCTGCCAACTCCAGGGTGTGTCTTTCTGGCAATTTTGGGCTCATGCTGCTGCTGCTTGCAGCTCCAGGGTGTCATTCAGCCAATTTTTGGGCTCCTGCTGCCAACTCCAGTGTCTCTTTCAAGCTATGTTTGGGCTCCTGCTGCTGCTGCTTGCAACTCCAGGGTGTCATTCAGCCAATTTTTGGGCTCCTGCTGCTCCTGCTGCCAACTCCAGTGTGTCATTCAAGCAATGTTTGGGCTCCTGCTTCTCCTGCTGCCATCTCCAGTGTCTCTTTCAAGAAATGTTTGGCCTCCTGCTGCTGCTGCTGCCAACTCCAGTGTCTCTTTCAAGCAATGTTTGGGCTCCTGCTGCTCCGGTTGCCAACTCCAGTGTGTCTTTCAAGCAATGTTTGGGTTCCTGCTGCTTCTGCTGCCAACTCCAGTGTCTCTTTCAAGCTATGTTTGAGCTGCTGCTGCTGCTGCTTGCCACTCCAGGGTGTCATTCAGCCACTTTTTGGGCTCCTGCTGCCAACTCCAGTGTCTCTTTCAAGCTATGTTTGGGCTCCTGCTGCTGCTGCTTGCAACTCCAGGGTGTCATTCGGCCAATTTTTGGGCTCCTGCTGCTCCTGCTGCCAACCCCAGTGTCTTTTTCAAGCAATGTTTGGGCTCTTGCTGCTCCTGCTGCCAACTCCAGTGTGTCTTTCAAGAAATGTTTGGCCTCCTGCTGCTCCTGCTGCCAACTCCAGTATCTCTTTCAAGCAATGTTTGGGCTCCTGCTGCTCCTGCTGCCAACCCCAGTGTGTCTTTCAAGCAATGTTTGGGCTCCTGCTGCTCCTGTTGCCAACTCCAGTGTCTCTTTCAAGCAATGCTTGGGCTTCTGCTGCTCCTGCTGCCAACTCCAGTGTGTCTTTCAAGCAATGTTTGGGCTCCTGCTGCTCCTGCTGCCAACTCCAGTGTCTCTTTCAAGCAATGTTTGGGCTCCTGCTCCTGCTGCCAACTCCAGTGTCTCTTTCAAGCAGTGTTTGGGCTCCTGCTGCTCCTGCTGCCAACTCCAGTGTCTCTTTCAAGAAATGTTTGGCCTCCTGCTGCTGCCAACTCCAGTGTCTCTTTCAAGCAATGTTTGGGCTCCTGCTGCTCCGGTTGCCAACTCCAGTGTGTCTTTCAAGCAATGTTTGGGCTCCTGCTGCTCTTGCTGCCAACTCCAGTGTCTCTTTCAAGCTATGTTTGGGCTGCTGCTTCTGCTGCTGCTGCTTGAAACTCCAGGGTGTCATTCAGCCAATTTTTGGGCTCCTGCTGCCAACTCTAATGTCTCTTTCAAGCTATGTTTGGGCTCCTGCTGCTGCTTGCAACTCCAGGGTGTCATTCAGCCAATTTTTGGGCTCCTGCTGCCAATTCCAGTGTCTCTTTCAAGCTATGTTTGGGCTCCTGCTGCTGCTGCTTGCAACTCCAGGGTGTCATTCAGCCAATTTTTGGGCTCATGCTGCTCCTGCTGCAAACTCCAGTGTGTCTTTCAAGCAATGTTTGGTCTCCTGCTGCTCCTGCTGCCAACTCCAGTGTCTCTTTCAAGAAATGTTTGGCCTCCTGCTGCTGCTTCTGCCAACTCCAGTGTCTCTTTCAAGCTATGTTTGGGCTGCTGCTTCTGCTGTTGCTGCTGCTTGCAACTCCATGGTGTCATTCAGCCAATTTTTGGGCTCCTGCTGCATACTCCAGTGTCTCTTTCAAGCTATGGTTGGGCTCCTGATGCTGCTGCTTGCAACTCCAGGGTGTCATTCAGCCAATTTTTGGGCTCCTGCTGCTAACTCCAGTGTCTCTTTCAAGCTATGTTTGGGCTCCTGCTGCTGCTGCTTGCAACTCCAGGGTGTCATTCAGCCAATTTTTGGGCTCCTGCTGCTCCTGCTGCCAACTCCAGTGTGTCTTTCAAGCAATTTTTGGTCTCCTGCTGCTCCTGCTGCCAACTCCAGTGTCTCTTTCAAGAAATGTTTGGCCTCCTGCTGCTGCTTCTGCCAACTCCAGTGTCTCTTTCAAGCAATGTTTGGGCCTCTGCTGCTCTGGTTGCCAACTCCAGTGTGTCTTTCAAGCAATGTTTGGGCTCCTGCTGCTCATGCTACCAACTCCAGTGTCTCTTTCAAGCTATGTTTGGGCTGCTGCTGCTGCTTGCAACTCCAGGGTGTCATTCAGCCAATTTTTGGGCTCCTGCTGCTAACTCCAGTGTCTCTTTCAAGCTATGTTTGGGCTCCTGCTGCTGCTGCTGCTTGCAACTCCAGGGTGTCATTCAGCCAATTTTTGGGCTCCTGCTGCTAACTCCAGTGTCTCTTTCAAGCTATGTTTGGGCTCCTGCTGCTGCTGCTTGCAACTCCAGGGTGTCATTCAGCCAATTTTTGGGCTCCTGCTGCTCCTGCTGCCAACTCCAGGGTGTCTTTCAAGCAATGTTTGGGCTCCTGCTGCCAACTCCAGTGTCTCTTTCAAGCAATGTTTGGACTCCTGCTGCTCCTGCTGCCAACCCCAGTGTGTCTTTCACGCAATGTTTGGGCTCCTGCTGCTGCCAACTCCAGTGTGTCTTTCTAGCAATTTTGGCATCCTGCTGCTCCTGCCGCCAACTCCAGTGTGTCTTTCAAGCAATGTTTGGGCTCCTGCTGCTCCTGCTTCCAACTCCAGTGTGTCTTTCAAGCAATGTTTGGGCTCCTGCTGCTCCTGCTGCCAACTCCAGTGTGTCTTTCAAGCAATGTTTGGGCTCCCGCTGCTCCTGCTGCCAACTCCAGTGTGTCTTTCAAGCAATGTTTGGGCTCCTGCTGCTCCTGCTGCCAACTCCAGTGTCTCTTTCAAGCAATGTTTGGTCTGCTGCTGCTCCTGCAGCCAACTCCAGTGTGTCTTTCAAGCAATGTTTGGGCTCCTGCTGCTTCTGCTGATAACTCCAGTGTGTCTTTCAAGCAATGTTTGGCCTCCTGCTGCTCCTGCTGCCAACTCCAGTGTCTCTTAAGCAATGTTTGGGCTCCTGCTACTGCTGCTTGCAACTCCAGGGTGTGATTCATCCAATTTTTGGGCTTCTGAAGCCAACTCCAGTGTCTCTTTAAAGTAATGTTTGGGCTCCTGCTGCTGCTTGCAACTCCAGGGTGCGATTCATCTAATTTTTGGGCTCCTGCTGCTGCCAGTTCCAGGGTGTGTTTTTCAGGCACTATAGGGGCCCCTCATAGTGATGCCACTTCAACTCTCTGCAATTGTGCCGCTCTGCGATTCTATTAGCGATGCCTCTGATCTGCATGTGATAATTATTTACAGTATTATTTCACTAACCCAGCACGCATCCTATGCGTGATACAGCAAGGCAGAATGGTTTACAACCCTATTGAGGCTCTAGAAGGCTCAGAAATAGCCGTTTTTTAATAGCGATTCATCACAAATAAATTCAGGTTGAACCGATTTTTGTAAAAAAATTCAATCAGTCGAATCGAATTTTTCAAAAGTTCGCTCATCTCTAATTCTTGGATTAGTAGTTTGGGGGTCTGAACCAGCAGCTCCTGCAAAATAAGAAAAGTGTATTTAATGGTGTTATAGCTAAGGGTATACAGGGTTTACAGGGTTAAAACTAGGGATGAGTGAACTTTTGAAAAATTCGATTTGGCTGATTCTCTGAATTAATCGCTATTAAAGCGGCTATTTCTGAGCTTCCTAGAGCCTCAATAGGGTTGTAAACCATTCTGCCTTGCCGTAACATGCATAGGATGTGGGCTCCTGCTGCCAACTCTAATGTCTCTTTCAAGCTATGTTTGGGCTCCTGCTGCTGCTTGCAACTCCAGGGTGTCATTCAGCCAATTTTTGGGCTCCTGCTGCCAATTCCAGTGTCTCTTTCAAGCTATGTTTGGGCTCCTGCTGCTGCTGCTTGCAACTCCAGGGTGTCATTCAGCCAATTTTTGGGCTCATGCTGCTCCTGCTGCAAACTCCAGTGTGTCTTTCAAGCAATGTTTGGTCTCCTGCTGCTCCTGCTGCCAACTCCAGTGTCTCTTTCAAGAAATGTTTGGCCTCCTGCTGCTGCTTCTGCCAACTCCAGTGTCTCTTTCAAGCTATGTTTGGGCTGCTGCTTCTGCTGTTGCTGCTGCTTGCAACTCCATGGTGTCATTCAGCCAATTTTTGGGCTCCTGCTGCATACTCCAGTGTCTCTTTCAAGCTATGGTTGGGCTCCTGATGCTGCTGCTTGCAACTCCAGGGTGTCATTCAGCCAATTTTTGGGCTCCTGCTGCTAACTCCAGTGTCTCTTTCAAGCTATGTTTGGGCTCCTGCTGCTGCTGCTTGCAACTCCAGGGTGTCATTCAGCCAATTTTTGGGCTCCTGCTGCTCCTGCTGCCAACTCCAGTGTGTCTTTCAAGCAATTTTTGGTCTCCTGCTGCTCCTGCTGCCAACTCCAGTGTCTCTTTCAAGAAATGTTTGGCCTCCTGCTGCTGCTTCTGCCAACTCCAGTGTCTCTTTCAAGCAATGTTTGGGCCTCTGCTGCTCTGGTTGCCAACTCCAGTGTGTCTTTCAAGCAATGTTTGGGCTCCTGCTGCTCATGCTACCAACTCCAGTGTCTCTTTCAAGCTATGTTTGGGCTGCTGCTGCTGCTTGCAACTCCAGGGTGTCATTCAGCCAATTTTTGGGCTCCTGCTGCTAACTCCAGTGTCTCTTTCAAGCTATGTTTGGGCTCCTGCTGCTGCTGCTTGCAACTCCAGGGTGTCATTCAGCCAATTTTTGGGCTCCTGCTGCTAACTCCAGTGTCTCTTTCAAGCTATGTTTGGGCTCCTGCTGCTGCTGCTTGCAACTCCAGGGTGTCATTCAGCCAATTTTTGGGCTCCTGCTGCTCCTGCTGCCAACTCCAGGGTGTCTTTCAAGCAATGTTTGGGCTCCTGCTGCCAACTCCAGTGTCTCTTTCAAGCAATGTTTGGACTCCTGCTGCTCCTGCTGCCAACCCCAGTGTGTCTTTCACGCAATGTTTGGGCTCCTGCTGCTGCCAACTCCAGTGTGTCTTTCTAGCAATTTTGGCATCCTGCTGCTCCTGCCGCCAACTCCAGTGTGTCTTTCAAGCAATGTTTGGGCTCCTGCTGCTCCTGCTTCCAACTCCAGTGTGTCTTTCAAGCAATGTTTGGGCTCCTGCTGCTCCTGCTGCCAACTCCAGTGTGTCTTTCAAGCAATGTTTGGGCTCCCGCTGCTCCTGCTGCCAACTCCAGTGTGTCTTTCAAGCAATGTTTGGGCTCCTGCTGCTCCTGCTGCCAACTCCAGTGTCTCTTTCAAGCAATGTTTGGTCTGCTGCTGCTCCTGCAGCCAACTCCAGTGTGTCTTTCAAGCAATGTTTGGGCTCCTGCTGCTTCTGCTGATAACTCCAGTGTGTCTTTCAAGCAATGTTTGGCCTCCTGCTGCTCCTGCTGCCAACTCCAGTGTCTCTTAAGCAATGTTTGGGCTCCTGCTACTGCTGCTTGCAACTCCAGGGTGTGATTCATCCAATTTTTGGGCTTCTGAAGCCAACTCCAGTGTCTCTTTAAAGTAATGTTTGGGCTCCTGCTGCTGCTTGCAACTCCAGGGTGCGATTCATCTAATTTTTGGGCTCCTGCTGCTGCCAGTTCCAGGGTGTGTTTTTCAGGCACTATAGGGGCCCCTCATAGTGATGCCACTTCAACTCTCTGCAATTGTGCCGCTCTGCGATTCTATTAGCGATGCCTCTGATCTGCATGTGATAATTATTTACAGTATTATTTCACTAACCCAGCACGCATCCTATGCGTGATACAGCAAGGCAGAATGGTTTACAACCCTATTGAGGCTCTAGAAGGCTCAGAAATAGCCGTTTTTTAATAGCGATTCATCACAAATAAATTCAGGTTGAACCGATTTTTGTCAAAAAATTCAATCAGTCGAATCGAATTTTTCAAAAGTTCGCTCATCTCTAATTCTTGAATTAGTAGTTTGGGGGTCTGAACCAGCAGCTCCTGCAAAATAAGAAAAGTGTATTTAATGGTGTTATAGCTAAGGGTATACAGGGTTTACAGGGTTAAAACTAGGGATGAGTGAACTTTTGAAAAATTCGATTTGGCTGATTCTCTGAATTAATCGCTATTAAAGCGGCTATTTCTGAGCTTCCTAGAGCCTCAATAGGGTTGTAAACCATTCTGCCTTGCCGTAACATGCATAGGATGTGGGCTCCTGCTGCCAACTCTAATGTCTCTTTCAAGCTATGTTTGGGCTCCTGCTGCTGCTTGCAACTCCAGGGTGTCATTCAGCCAATTTTTGGGCTCCTGCTGCCAATTCCAGTGTCTCTTTCAAGCTATGTTTGGGCTCCTGCTGCTGCTGCTTGCAACTCCAGGGTGTCATTCAGCCAATTTTTGGGCTCATGCTGCTCCTGCTGCAAACTCCAGTGTGTCTTTCAAGCAATGTTTGGTCTCCTGCTGCTCCTGCTGCCAACTCCAGTGTCTCTTTCAAGAAATGTTTGGCCTCCTGCTGCTGCTTCTGCCAACTCCAGTGTCTCTTTCAAGCTATGTTTGGGCTGCTGCTTCTGCTGTTGCTGCTGCTTGCAACTCCATGGTGTCATTCAGCCAATTTTTGGGCTCCTGCTGCATACTCCAGTGTCTCTTTCAAGCTATGGTTGGGCTCCTGATGCTGCTGCTTGCAACTCCAGGGTGTCATTCAGCCAATTTTTGGGCTCCTGCTGCTAACTCCAGTGTCTCTTTCAAGCTATGTTTGGGCTCCTGCTGCTGCTGCTTGCAACTCCAGGGTGTCATTCAGCCAATTTTTGGGCTCCTGCTGCTCCTGCTGCCAACTCCAGTGTGTCTTTCAAGCAATTTTTGGTCTCCTGCTGCTCCTGCTGCCAACTCCAGTGTCTCTTTCAAGAAATGTTTGGCCTCCTGCTGCTGCTTCTGCCAACTCCAGTGTCTCTTTCAAGCAATGTTTGGGCCTCTGCTGCTCTGGTTGCCAACTCCAGTGTGTCTTTCAAGCAATGTTTGGGCTCCTGCTGCTCATGCTACCAACTCCAGTGTCTCTTTCAAGCTATGTTTGGGCTGCTGCTGCTGCTTGCAACTCCAGGGTGTCATTCAGCCAATTTTTGGGCTCCTGCTGCTAACTCCAGTGTCTCTTTCAAGCTATGTTTGGGCTCCTGCTGCTGCTGCTGCTTGCAACTCCAGGGTGTCATTCAGCCAATTTTTGGGCTCCTGCTGCTAACTCCAGTGTCTCTTTCAAGCTATGTTTGGGCTCCTGCTGCTGCTGCTTGCAACTCCAGGGTGTCATTCAGCCAATTTTTGGGCTCCTGCTGCTCCTGCTGCCAACTCCAGGGTGTCTTTCAAGCAATGTTTGGGCTCCTGCTGCCAACTCCAGTGTCTCTTTCAAGCAATGTTTGGACTCCTGCTGCTCCTGCTGCCAACCCCAGTGTGTCTTTCACGCAATGTTTGGGCTCCTGCTGCTGCCAACTCCAGTGTGTCTTTCTAGCAATTTTGGCATCCTGCTGCTCCTGCCGCCAACTCCAGTGTGTCTTTCAAGCAATGTTTGGGCTCCTGCTGCTCCTGCTTCCAACTCCAGTGTGTCTTTCAAGCAATGTTTGGGCTCCTGCTGCTCCTGCTGCCAACTCCAGTGTGTCTTTCAAGCAATGTTTGGGCTCCCGCTGCTCCTGCTGCCAACTCCAGTGTGTCTTTCAAGCAATGTTTGGGCTCCTGCTGCTCCTGCTGCCAACTCCAGTGTCTCTTTCAAGCAATGTTTGGTCTGCTGCTGCTCCTGCAGCCAACTCCAGTGTGTCTTTCAAGCAATGTTTGGGCTCCTGCTGCTTCTGCTGATAACTCCAGTGTGTCTTTCAAGCAATGTTTGGCCTCCTGCTGCTCCTGCTGCCAACTCCAGTGTCTCTTAAGCAATGTTTGGGCTCCTGCTACTGCTGCTTGCAACTCCAGGGTGTGATTCATCCAATTTTTGGGCTTCTGAAGCCAACTCCAGTGTCTCTTTAAAGTAATGTTTGGGCTCCTGCTGCTGCTTGCAACTCCAGGGTGCGATTCATCTAATTTTTGGGCTCCTGCTGCTGCCAGTTCCAGGGTGTGTTTTTCAGGCACTATAGGGGCCCCTCATAGTGATGCCACTTCAACTCTCTGCAATTGTGCCGCTCTGCGATTCTATTAGCGATGCCTCTGATCTGCATGTGATAATTATTTACAGTATTATTTCACTAACCCAGCACGCATCCTATGCGTGATACAGCAAGGCAGAATGGTTTACAACCCTATTGAGGCTCTAGAAGGCTCAGAAATAGCCGTTTTTTAATAGCGATTCATCACAAATAAATTCAGGTTGAACCGATTTTTGTAAAAAAATTCAATCAGTCGAATCGAATTTTTCAAAAGTTCGCTCATCTCTAATTCTTGGATTAGTAGTTTGGGGGTCTGAACCAGCAGCTCCTGCAAAATAAGAAAAGTGTATTTAATGGTGTTATAGCTAAGGGTATACAGGGTTTACAGGGTTAAAACTAGGGATGAGTGAACTTTTGAAAAATTCGATTTGGCTGATTCTCTGAATTAATCGCTATTAAAGCGGCTATTTCTGAGCTTCCTAGAGCCTCAATAGGGTTGTAAACCATTCTGCCTTGCCGTAACATGCATAGGATGTGTGCTGGGTGTGTGAAATAATACTGTAAATAATTATGACATGCAGATCAGAGGCATCGCTATTAGAATCGCAGAGCGGCACAATTGCAGAGAGTTGAGGTGGCATCACTATGAGGGGCCCCTATATTGCCTGAAAAACACACCCTGGAGCTGGCAGCAGCAGGAGCAAAAATATTGGCTGAAAGATATCCTGGAGTCGGCAGCAGGAGCAGCAGGAGCCCAAAAATTGGCTGAATGACACCCTGGAGTTGCAAGCAGCAGCAGCAGCAGCAGGAGTCCAAACATAGCTTGAAAGAGACACTGGAGTTGCAAGCAGGAGCCCAACAATTGGGTGAATGACACCCTGGAGTTGCAAGCAGCAGCAGCAGCAGCAGGAGTCCAAACATAGCTTGAAAGAGACACTGGAGTTGCAAGCAGGAGCCCAAAAATTGGCTGAATGACACCCTGGAGTTGCAAGCAGCAGCAGGAGCCCAAACCTAGCTTGAAAGACACAGTGGAGTTGGCAGCAGGAGGCCAAAAATTGGCTGAATGACACCCTGGAGTTGCAAGCAGCAGCAGCAGGAGCCCAAACATAGCTTGAAAGAGACACTAGAGTTGGCAGCAGGAACCCAAAAATTGGCCTAAAGACACACTGGAGTTGGCAGCAGCAGGAGCCCATACATTGGCTGAAAGAGACACTGGAGTTGGCAGCAGGAGCCAAAAAATTGACCTAAAGACACACCCTGGAGTTGGCAGCAGCAGGAGCCCAAACATTGGCTGAAAGAGACACTGGAGTTGGCAGCAGGAGCCCAACAATTGGCCTAAAGACACACTGGAGTTGGCAGCAGCAGCAGAAGCCCATACATTGGCTGAAAGAGACACTGGAGTTGCCAGCAGCAGGAGCCCAAACATTGCTTGAAAGAGACACTGGAGTTGGCAGCAGTGTCAAAAAATTGGCCTAAAGACACACTGGAGTTGGCAGCAACAGCAGCAGCAGGAGCCCAAACATTGGCTGAAAGATACACTGGAGTTGGCAGCAGGAGCCCAAAAATTGGCCTAAAGTCACACCCTGGAGCCGGCAGTAGTGGCAGCAGCAGCAGGAGCCCAAAAATTTGCCTAAAGACATATCCTGGAGTTGGCAGCAGCAGCAGCAGGAGCCCAAACATTGCTTGAAAGAGACACTGGAGTTGGCAGCAGGAGCCTAAAAATTGGCCTAAAGACACACTGGAGTTGCCAGCAGCAGCAGCAGCAGGAGCCCAAACATTGCTTGAAAGAGACACTGGAGTTGGCAGCAGGAGCCCAAATATTGGCCTAAAGACACACTGGAGTTTGCAGCAGCAGGAGCCCAAACATAGCTTGAAAGAGAAACTGGAGTTAGCAGCAGGAACCCAACCATTGGCCTAAAGACAAACTGCAGTTGGCAGCAGCAGCAGGAGGCCAAACATAGCTTGAAAGAGACACTGGAGTTGGCAGAAGGAGCCCAAAAATTGGCCTAAAGACACACCCTGGAGTTGGCAGCAGCAGCAGGAGCCCAACCATTGGCTGAAAGAGACATTGGAGTTGGCAGCAGCAGGAGCCCAAACATTGCTTGAAAGAGACACTGAAGTTGGCAGCAGGAGCCCAAAAATTGGCCTAAAGACACACTGGAGTTGGCAGCAGCAGCAGCCCAAACATAGCTTGAAAGAGACACTGGAGTTGGCAGCAGGAGCCCAAAAATCGGCCTAAAGACACACCCTGGAGTTGCAAACAGCAGCAGCTGGAGCCCAAACATTGCTTGAAAGAGACACTGGAGTTGCCAGCAGCAGGAGCCCAAACATTACTTGAAAGAGACACTGGAGTTGGCAGCAGTGTCAAAAAATTGGCCTAAAGACACACTGGAGTTGGCAGCAACAGCAGCAGCAGGAGCCCAAACATTGGCTGAAAGATACACTGGAGTTGGCAGCAGGAGCCCAAAAATTGGCCTAAAGTCACACCCTGGAGTTGGCAGTAGCGGCAGCAGCAGCAGGAGCCCAAAAATTTGCCTAAAGACATATCCTGGAGTTGGCAGCAGCAGGAGCCCAAAAATTGGCCTAAAGACACACTGGAGTTGCCAGCAGCAGCAGGAGCCCAAACATTGCTTGAAAGAGACACTGGAGTTGGCAGCAGGAGCCCAAATATTGGCCTAAAGACACACTGGAGTTTGCAGCAGCAGCAGGAGCCCAAACATAGCTTGAAAGAGAAACTGGAGTAAGCAGCAGGAACCCAACCATTGGCCTAAAGACACACTGCAGTTGGCAGCAGCAGCAGGAGGCCAAACATAGCTTGAAAGAGACACTGGAGTTGGCAGCAGGAGCCCAAAAATTGGCCTAAAGACACACCCTGGAGTTGGCAGCAGCAGCAGGAGCCCAACTATTGGCTGAAAGAGACACTGGAGTTGGCAGCAGCAGGAGCCCAAACATTGCTTGAAAGAGACACTGAAGTTGGCAGCAGGAGCCCAAAAATTGGCCTAAAGACACACTGGAGTTGGCAGCAGCAGCCCACACATAGCTTGAAAGAGACACTGGAGTTGGCAGCAGGAGCCCAAAAATTGGCTGAATGACACCCTGGAGTTGCAAGCAGCAGCAGCAGCAGGAGCCCAAACGTAGCTTGAAAGAGACAATGGAGTTGGCAGCAGGAACCCAGAAATTAGCCTAAAGACACACTGCAGTTGGCAGCAGCAGCAGCAGAAGGCCAAACATAGCTTGAAAGAGACACTGGAGTTGGCAGCAAGAGCCCAAGCATTGCTTGAAAGAGACACTGGAGTTGGCAGAAGGAGCCCAAAAATTGGACTAAAGACACACCCTGGAGTTGGCAGCAGCAGCATCAAGAGCCCAAACTTTGGCTGAAAGAGACACTGGAGTTGGCAGCAGGAGCCCAAAATTTGGCTGAATAACACCCTGGAGTTGCAAGCAGCAGCAGCAGCAGGAGCCCAAACATAGCTTGAAAGAGACACTGGAGTTTGACGCAGGAACCCAAAAATTGGCCTAAAGACACACCCTGCAGTTGGAAGCAGCAGCAGCAGAAGGCCAAACATAGCTTGAAAGAGACACTGGAGTTGGCAGCAAGAGCCCAAACATTGCTTGAAAGAGACACTGGAATTGGCAGCAGGAGCCCAAAAATTGGCCTAAAGACACACTGGAGTTGGCAGCAGTAGCAGGAGCCCAAACATTGCATGAAAGAGACACTGGAGTTGGCAGCAGGAGCCCAAAAATTGGACTAAAGACACACCCTGGAGTTGGCAGCAGCAGCAGCAGGAGTCCAAACATTGCTTGAAAGAGACACTGGAGTTGGCAGCAGGAGCCCAAAAATTGGCCTAAAGACACACCCTGGAGTTGCAAGCAGCAGCAGCAGCCCATACATAGCTTGAAAGAGACACTGGAGTTGGCAGCAGGAACCCAAAAATTGGCCTAAAGACACACTGGAGTTGGCAGCAGCAGGAGCCCAAACATTGCTTGAAAGAGACACTGGAGTTGGCAGCAGGAGCCCAAAAAGTGGCCTAAAGACACACTGGAGTTGGCAGCAGCAGGAGCCCAAACATTGGCTGTAAGAGACACTGGAGTTGGCAGCAGGAGCCTAAAAATTGGCCTAAAGACACACCCTGGAGTTGCAAGCAGCAGCAGCAGGAGCCCAAACATTGCTTGAAAGAGGCACTGGAGTTGCCAGCAGCAGGAGCCCAAACATTGCTTGAAAGAGACACTGGAGTTGGCAGCAGTGTCAAAAAATTGGCCTAAAGACACACTGGAGTTGGCAGCAACAGCAGCAGCAGGAGCCCAAACATTGGCTGAAAGAGACACTGGAGTTGGCAGCAGGAGCCCAAATATTGGCCTAAAGACACACCCTGGAGTTGGCAGCAGCGGCAGCAGCAGCAGGAGCCCAAAAATTTGCCTTAAGACATATCCTGGAGTTGGCAGCAGCAGCAGCAGGAGCCCAAAAATTGGCCTAAAGACACACTGGAGTTGCCAGCAGCAGCAGCAGCAGCAGGAGCCCAAACATTGCTTGAAAGAGACACTGGAGTTGGCAGCAGGAGCCCAAATATTGGCCTAAAGACACACTGGAGTTTGCAGCAGCAGGAGCCCAAACATAGCTTGAAAGAGAAACTGGAGTTAGCAGCAGGAACCCAACCATTGGCCTAAAGACACACTGCAGTTGGCAGCAGCAGCAGGAGGCCAAACATAGCTTGAAAGAGACACTGGAGTTGGCAGCAGGAGCCCAAAAATTGGCCTAAAGACACACCCTGGAGTTGGCAGCAGCAGCAGGAGCAGGAGCCCAAACATTGCTTGAAAGAGACACTGGAGTTGGCAGCAGGAGCCCAAATATTGGCCTAAAGACACACTGGAGTTTGCAGCAGCAGCAGGAGCCCAAACATAGCTTGAAAGAGAAACTGGAGTTAGCAGCAGGAACCCAACCATTGGCCTAAAAACACACTGCAGTTGGCAGCAGCAGCAGGAGGCCAAACATAGCTTGAAAGAGACACTGGAGTTGGCAGCAGGAGCCCAAAAATTGGACTAAAGACACACCCTGGAGTTGGCATCAGCATCATCAAGAGCCCAAACATTGGCTGAAAGAGACACTGGAGTTGGCAGCAGGAGCCCAAAATTTGGCTGAATAACACCCTGGAGTTGCAAGCAGCAGCAGCAGCAGCAGGAGCCCAAACATAGCTTGAAAGAGACACTGGAGTTTGACGCAGCAACCCAAAAATTGGCCTAAAGACACACTGCAGTTGGAAGCAGCAGCAGCAGAAGGCCAAACATAGCTTGAAAGAGACACTGGAGTTGGCAGCAAGAGCCCAAACATTGCTTGAAAGAGACACTGGAATTGGCAGCAGGAGCCCAAAAATTGGCCTAAAGACACACTGGAGTTGGCAGCAGTAGCAGGAGCCCAAACATTGCATGAAAGAGACACTGGAGTTGGCAGCAGGAGCCCAAAAATTGGACTAAAGACACACCCTGGAGTTGGCAGCAGCAGCAGCAGGAGTCCAAACATTGCTTGAAAGAGACACTGGAGTTGGCAGCAGGAGCCCAAAAATTGGCCTAAAGACACACCCTGGAGTTGCAAGCAGCAGCAGCCCAAACATAGCTTGAAAGAGACACTGGAGTTGGCAGCAGGAACCCAAAAATTGGCCTAAAGACACACTGGAGTTGGCAGCAGCAGGAGCCCAAACATTGCTTGAAAGAGACACTGGAGTTGGCAGCAGGAGCCCAAAAAGTGGCCTAAAGACACACTGGGGTTGGCAGCAGCAGGAGCCCAAACATTGGCTGTAAGAGACATTGGAGTTGGCAGCAGGAGCCTAAAAATTGGCCTAAAGACACACCCTGGAGTTGCAAGCAGCAGCAGCAGGAGCCCAAACATTGCTTGAAAGAGGCACTGGAGTTGCCAGCAGCAGGAGCCCAAACATTGCTTGAAAGAGACACTGGAGTTGGCAGCAGTGTCAAAAAATTGGCCTAAAGACACACTGGAGCTGCTTTAGTATAACAGATAGGGTGAAATGTGCTGGTTTGGGACACCCTGTGGCCTGGTGTTTCTACCTGACACAAAACCAATTCAAAATGCAATATATTATTAAAACAGCCTTTAGAAGCTGATTTAATATAACAGATAGGGTGAAATGTGCTGGTTTGGGATACCCTGCGGCCTGGTGTTTTTACAGGACACAAAACCAATTGAAAATGCAATATATTAATAAAACAGAGCCTTTAGAAGTTGCTTTAGTATAACAGATAGGGTGAACTGTGCCGGTTTGGGATACCCTGCGGCCTGGTGTTTTTACAGGACACAAAACCAATTGAAAATGCAATATATTAATAAAAAAGCCTTTAGAAGCTGATTTAGTATAACAGATAGGGTGAAATGTGCTGGTTTGGGATACCCTGCGGCCTGGTGTTTTTACAGGACGCACAAAACTAATTCAAAATGCAATATATTAATAAAACAGAGCCTGTAGAAGCTGATTTAGTATAACAGATAGGGTGAAATGTGCCGGTGTGGGATACCCTGTGGCCTGGTGTTTTTACAGGACGCACCAAACCAATTCAAAATGCAATATATTAATAAAACAGAGCCTTTAAAAGTTGCTTTAGTATAACAGATAGGGTGAAATGTGCCGGTTTGGGATACCCTGCGGCCTGGTGTTTTTACAGGACGCACAAAACCAATTCAAAATGCAATCTAATGAAAAAACAGAGCATGTAGAAGCTGCTTTAGTATAACAGATAGGGTGAAATGTGCGGGTGTGGGATACCCTGCGGCCTGGTGTTTTTAAAGGACGCACAAAACCAATTCAAAATGCAATATATTAATAAAATAGAGCCTTTAGAAGCTGATTTAGTATAACAGATAGGATGAAATGTGCCGGTTTGGGTTACCCTGCAGCCTGGTGTTTCTACAGGAAGCACAAAACTAATTCAAATTGCAATATATTAATAAAACAGAGCCTTTAGAAGTTGCTTTAGTATAACAGATAGGGTGAACTGTGCCGGTTTGGGATACCCTGCGGCCTGGTGTTTTTACAGGACACAAAACCAATTGAAAATGCAATATATTAATAAAAAAGCCTTTAGAAGCTGATTTAGTATAACAGATAGGGTGAAATGTGCTGGTTTGGGATACCCTGCGGCCTGGTGTTTTTACAGGACGCACAAAACTAATTCAAAATGCAATATATTAATAAAACAGAGCCTGTAGAAGCTGATTTAGTATAACAGATAGGGTGAAATGTGCCGGTGTGGGATACCCTGTGGCCTGGTGTTTTTACAGGACGCACCAAACCAATTCAAAATGCAATATATTAATAAAACAGAGCCTTTAAAAGTTGCTTTAGTATAACAGATAGGGTGAAATGTGCCGGTTTGGGATACCCTGCGGCCTGGTGTTTTTACAGGACGCACAAAACCAATTCAAAATGCAATCTAATGAAAAAACAGAGCATGTAGAAGCTGCTTTAGTATAACAGATAGGGTGAAATGTGCGGGTGTGGGATACCCTGCGGCCTGGTGTTTTTAAAGGACGCACAAAACCAATTCAAAATGCAATATATTAATAAAATAGAGCCTTTAGAAGCTGATTTAGTATAACAGATAGGATGAAATGTGCCGGTTTGGGTTACCCTGCAGCCTGGTGTTTCTACAGGAAGCACAAAACTAATTCAAATTGCAATATATTAATAAAACAGAGCCTTTAGAAGTTGCTTTAGTATAACAGATAGGGTGAAATGTGCCGGTGTGGGATACCCTGCGGCCTGGTGTTTTTACAGGACGCACCAAACCAATTCAAAATGCAACATATTAATAAAACAGAGCCTGTAGTAGCTGCTTTAGTATACCAGATAGGGTGACATGTGCTGGTTTCGGATACCCTAAGGCCTGGTGTTTTTACAGGACACAAAACCAATTGAAAATGCAATATATTAATTAAACAGCCTTTAGAAGCTGATTTAGTATAACAGGGTGAAATGTGCTGGTTTGGGATACCCTGCGGCCTGGTGTTTTTACAGGACGCACAAAACTAATTCAAAATGCAATATATTAATAAAACAGAGCCTTTTGAAGGTGATTTATTATAACAGATAGGGTGAAATGTGCCGGTTTCGGATACCTTGCGGCCTGGTGTTTCTACAGATACTTTTAGAAAATGGCTAAGGGGAAAAAATGTTTTCCTTTCACCACATGACAGGAGCACCACAGAATGAGGATAAATCTAAACCATTTCATACAAAATTTTATTAATAGCTTGACAACACTAAATAACATAGACTATACATAAAACACATTAAAAGCACTGCTTGTCCCAAATAAATACCAGAGCCAACACATAAAAGGCTAACAGTCACTGGCAACTCTCCTCTTTGCACTGCTGTAAGGGCTACACTCAATAGAATCCTAATGTTTTGTGCCGGCACAAAAAACTACAAGTGAACCTATACTCCTCATTCCCAAACCGGGAATAGGTTTATATACAATTACTAAAAAAATGCAGAAAACTAAACAAGTAACACACCAATACCAAAAATATATATATATATATCTGTGCAACCAAACAAAGTGATTAGTGCATAAAGAAAAAATATTTTAAATATAGTTATCTATACAAAATTCATGAAAAATATACAAACACTCTAAAAAGTTTTTTACATACATATAAACATGTGTAGTAACCCATCTAAAAATATCTACAATAATGCTAATGACAACTGGTGTCCCACCTGCTAGTCCCACTCTCCTTCACTCTGTCTGGTCTCCCCAGTCCGGTGCTAAGTATTCCACCTTTGTGTATTCCTTATGTATTTTTCAATTTCATTGTCATTTTTGCAGATTTTGGTGATTATGACCAGTTGTCATTAGCATTATTGTAGATATTTTTAGATGGGTTACTACACATGTTTATATGTATGTAAAAAACTTTTTAGAGTGTTTGTATATTTTTCATGAATTTTGTATAGATAACTATATTTAAAATATTTTTTCTTTATGCACTAATCACTTTGTTTGGTTGCACAGATATATATATATATATATATATTTGGTATTGGTGTGTTACTTGTTTAGTTTTCTGCATTTTTTTAGTAATTGTATATAAACCTATTCCCGGTTTGGGAATGAGGAGTATAGGTTCACTTGTAGTTTTTTGTGCCGGCACAAAACATTAGGATTCTATTGAGTGTAGCCCTTACAGCAGTGCAAAGAGGAGAGTTGCCAGTGACTGTTAGCCTTTTATGTGTTGGCTCTGGTATTTATTTGGGACAAGCAGTGCTTTTAATGTGTTTTATGTATAGTCTATGTTATTTAGTGTTGTCAAGCTATTAATAAAATTTTGTATGAAATGGTTTAGATTTATCCTCATTCTGTGGTGCTCCTGTCATGTGGTGAAAAGAAAAAATTTTTTTTCCCCTTAGCCATTTTCTAAAAGTATGTGTAAATAGACAGTGTAGCACAACTTACTTTTACTATGTGGTGCACCCCTATTTGTATATAGACTGGTGTTTCTACAGGACGCACAAAGCTAATTAAAAATGCAATATATTAATAAAACAGAGCCTGTAGAAGCTGCTTTAGTATAACAGATAGGGTGAAATGTGCCGGTTTGGGACACCCTGCGGCCTGGTGTTTTTACAGGACACAAAACCAATTAAAAATGCAATATATTAATAAAACAGCCTTTAGAAGCTGATTTAGTATAACAGATAGGGTGAAATGTGCTGGTTTGGGATACCCTGTGGCCTGGTGTTTTTACAGGACCCAAAACCAATTGAAAATGCAATATACTAATAAACCAGAGCCTTTAGAAGCTGATTTAGTATAACAGATAGGGTGAAATGTGCTGGTTTGGGATACCCTGCGGCCTGGTGTTTTTACAGAACGCACAAAACTAATTCAAAATGCAATATATTAATAAAACAGAGCCTTTAGAAGCTGCTTTAGTATAACAGATAGGGTGAAATGTGCCGGTGTGGGATACCCTGCGGCCTGGTGTTTTTACAGGACGCACCAAACCAATTCAAAATGCAATATATTAATAAAACAGAGCCTTTAAAAGTTGCTTTAGTATAACAGATAGGGTGAAATGTGCCGGTTTGGGATACCCTGCGGCCTGGTGTTTTTACAGGACGCACAAAACCAATTCAAAATGCAATATAATGAAAAAACAGAGCATGTAGAAGCTGCTTTAGTATAACAGATAGGGTGAAATGTGCCCGTGTGGGATACCCTGTGGCCTGGTGTTTTTACAGGACGCACAAAACCAATTCAAAATGCAATATATTAATAAAACAGAGCCTTTAGAAGCTGATTTAGTATAACAGATAGGGTGAAATGTGCCGGTGTGGGATACCCTGCGGCCTGGTGTTTTTACAGGACGCACAAAACCAATTCAAAATGCAATATATTAATAAAACAGAGCCTTTAGAAGCTGATTTAGTACAACAGATAGGATGAAATGTGCCGGTATGGGTTACCCTGCAGGCTGGTGTTTCTACAGGACGCACAAAACTAAATCAAAATGCAATATATTAATAAAACAGAGCCTTTAGAAGTTGCTTTAGTATAACAGATAGGGTGAAATGTGCCGGTTTGGGATACCCTGCAGCCTGGCGTTTTTACAGGATGCACAAAACCAATTCAAAATGCAATATAATGAAAAAACAGAGCATGTAGAAGCTGCTTTAGTATAACAGATAGGGTGAAATGTGCCCGTGTGGGATACCCTGTGGCCTGGTGTTTTTACAGGACGCACAAAACCAATTCAAAATGCAATATATTAATAAAACAGAGCCTTTAGAAGCTGATTTAGTATAACAGATAGGGTGAAATGTGCCGGTGTGGGATACCCTGCGGCCTGGTGTTTTTACAGGACGCACAAAACCAATTCAAAATGCAATATATTAATAAAACAGAGCCTTTAGAAGCTGATTTAGTATAACAGATAGGGTGAAATGTGCCGGTGTGGGATACCCTGCGGCCTGGTGTTTTTACAGGACGCACAAAACCAATTCAAAATGCAATATATTAATAAAACAGAGCCTTTAGAAGCTGATTTAGTACAACAGATAGGATGAAATGTGCCGGTATGGGTTACCCTGCAGCCTGGTGTTTCTACAGGACGCACAAAACTAAATCAAAATGCAATATATTAATAAAACAGAGCATGTAGAAGCTGCTTTAGTATAACTTCATCACCGAGTTGTGGCTGCACGTCACTGATTTTCTCGGTTTCCTCAACAGTGTCTTGCGCAGGAGCTGGAACGCTCGCAACAACACCCACGCCACTCTCCACATCACTATTTGTCTGCCTAGCGAAGGAAGCCACCTCCATTTCTTGGATGGGCAGTAGCTGCTGACAGTCCTTTATCTGATCGTCCTCCTAACTAAAGAGTGGAGCTGAACCGAAAGCATAGGATACGTCGCTCGGGGAGGGAACGGCGTAGGACAGAGGCAATGGGAGGACAGGGACTGCTCTCGGGCCATGCCAACTCAGGGTTGTGTCATTGGAACTTATCGAAACTAGACTGGGGGTGTCAGATGTAACTTGTGATGATGTGGATGACCGCGTTAACCAATCTACCACGGCAGATGCGTTACTAGTGGAGACACGACTGCTAGCAGATACTGGCAGATCAGGTCTCTCACCGCGACTCCTGCTGCGACCTCTGCCTGCAGAATCTTGGCCTCTGCCACTCCTCTTTGAACATCCTGGCTCTTGTCTGCCTGACATTTTTATGCATTTGAAATGTGCAATAGGCACTTAAAAAAATGTGTTTACTATAAAAAGCAGAAGCTAAATAAAGTGAGATACTGCTTCTCTGTACCAGATACTATAAAAATTGCCAATATGGGATACCCTGCAAGCTGGTGACGCAAAAAAAACAATTCAAAATGCAATATATTAATAAAATAGAGCCTGTAGAAGCTGCTTTAGTATAACAGATAGGGTGAAATGTGCCGGTTTGGGATACCCTGCGGCCTGGTGTTTTTACAGGACATACAAAACCAATTCAAAATGCAATATATTAATAAAACAGAGACTGTAGAAGCTGCTTTAGTATAACAGATAGGGTGAAATGTGCCGGTCTGGGATACCCTGCAGCCTGGTGTTTCTACAGGACGCACAAAACTAATTCAAAATGCAATATATTAATAAAACAGAGCCTTTAGAAGTTGCTTTAGTATAACAGATAGGGTGAAATGTGCCGGTTTGGGATACCCTGCGGCCTGGTGTTTTTACAGGACGCACAAAACCAATTCAAAATGCAATATAATGAAAAAACAGAGCCTGTAGAAGCTGCTTTAGTATAACAGATAGGGTGAAATGTGCCGGTGTGGGATACCCTGCGGCCAGGTGTTTTTACAGGAAGCACCAAACCAATTCAAAATGCAATATATTAATAAAACAGAGCCTTTTTAAGCTGCTTTAGTATAACAGATAGGGTGAAATGTGCCGGTTTGGGATACCCTGCGGCCTGGTGTTTTTACAGGATGCACCAAACCAATTCAAAATGCAATATATTAATAAAACAGAGACTGTAGAAGCTGCTTTAGTATAACAGATAGGATGAAATGTGCCGGTTTGGGTTACCCTGCGGGCTGGTGTTTTTACAGGACGCACAAAACCAATTCAAAATGCAATATAATGAAAAAACAGAGCCTGTAGAAGCTGCTTTAGTATAACAGATAGGGTGAAATGTGCCGGTGTGGGATACCCTGCGGCCTGGTGTTTTTACAGGACGCACCAAACCAATTCAAAATGCAACATATTAATAAAACAGAGCCTGTAGAAGCTGCTTTAGTATACCAGATAGGGTGAAATGTGCTGGTTTCGGATACCCTAAGGCCTGGTGCTTTTACAGGACACAAAACCAATTGAAAATGCAATATATTACTAAAACAGCCTTTAGAAGCTGATTTAGTATAACAGATAGGGTGAAATGTGCCGGTGTGGGATACCCTGCGGCCTGGTGTTTTTACAGGACGCACCAAACCAATTCAAAATGCAATATATTAATAAAACAGAGCCTTTAAAAGTTGCTTTAGTATAAAAGATAGGGTGAAATGTGCTGGTTTGGGATACCCTGTAGCCTGGTGTTTTTACAGGACACAAAACCAATTGAAAATGCAATATATTAATAAACCAGAGCCTTTAGAAGCGGATTTAGTATAACAGATAGGGTGAAATGTGCTGGTTTGGGATACCATGCGGCCAGGTGTTTTTACAGGACCCGCAAATCCAATTCAAAATGCAATATATTAATAAAACAGAGCCTTTTGAAGCTGATTTAGTATAACAGATAGGGTGAAATGTGCCGGTTTGGGTTACCCTGCAGCCTGGTGTTTCTACAGGACGCACAAAACTAATTCAAAATGCAATATATTAATAAAACAGAGCCTTTAGAAGTTGCTTTAGTATAACAGATAGGGTGAAATGTGCCGGTTTGGGATACCCTGCAGCCTGGTGTTTTTACAGGACTCACAAAACCAATTCAAAATGCAATATAATGAAAAAACAGAGCCTGTAGAAGCTGCTTTAGTATAACAGATAGGGTGAAATGTGCCGGTGTGGGATACCCTGCGGCCTGGTGTTTTTACAGGAAGCACCAAACCAATTCAAAATGCAACATATTAATAAAACAGAGCCTTTTTAAGCTGCTTTAGTATAACAGATAGGGTGAAATGTGCCGGTTTGGGATACCCTGCCGCCTGGTGTTTCTACAGGACGCACAAAACCAATTCAAAATGCAATATATTAATAAAACAGAGCCTTTTTAAGCTGCTTTAGTATAACAGATAAGGTGAAATGTGCCGGTTTGGGATACCCTGCGGCCTGGTGTTTTTACAGGATGCACAAAACCAATTCAAAATGCAATATATTAATAAAACAGAGACTGTAGAAGCTGCTTTAGTATAACAGATAGGATGAAATGTGCCGGTTTGGGTTACCCTGCGGCCTGGTGTTTTTACAGGACGCACAAAACCAATTCAAAATGCAATATAATGAAAAAACAGAGCCTGTAGAAGCTGCTTTAGTATAACAGATAGGGTGAAATGTGCCGGTGTGGGATACCCTGCGGCCTGGTGTTTTTACAGGACACACCAAACCAATTCAAAATGCAATATATTAATAAAACAGAGCCTTTAAAAGTTGCTTTAGTATAACAGATAGGGTGAAATGTGCTGGTTTGGGATACCCTGTAGCCTGGTGTTTTTACAGGACACAAAACCAATTGAAAATGCAATATATTAATAAACCAGAGCCTTTAGAAGCGGATTTAGTATAACAGATAGGGTGAAATGTGCTGGTTTGGGATACCATGCGGCCTGGTGTTTTTACAGGACCCGCAAATCCAATTCAAAATGCAATATATTAATAAAACAGAGCCTTTTGAAGCTGATTTAGTATAACAGATAGGGTGAAATGTGCCGGTTTGGGATACGCTGCAGACTGGTGTTTTTACAGGACGCAAAAAAACAATTCAAAATGCAATATATTAATAAAACAGAGCCTGTAGAAGCTGCTTTAGTATAACAGATAGGGTGAAATGTGCCGGTTTGCGATACCTTGCGGCCTGGTGTTTCTACAGGACGCCCAAAGCTAATTAAAAATGCAATATATTAATAAAACAGAGCCTGTAGAAGCTGCTTTAGTATAACAGATAGGGTGAAATGTGCCGGTTTGGGACACCCTGCGGCCTGGTGTTTCTACAGGACGCACAAAACTAATTCAAAATGCAATATATTAATAAAAGAGAGCCTTTAGAAGTTGCTTTAGTATAACAGATAGGGTGAACTGTGCCGGTGTGGGATACCCTGCAGCCTGGTGTTTTACAGCACGCACAAAACCAATTCAAAATGCAATATAATGAAAAGACAGAGCCTGTAGAAGCTGCTTTAGTATAACAGATAGGTTAAATGTGCCGGTGTGGGATACCCTGCAGCCTGGTGTTTTTACAGGACGCACAAAACCAATTCAAAATGCAATATATTAATAAAACAGAGCCTGTAGAAGCTGCTTTAGTATAACAGATAGGGTGAAATGTGCCGGTTTGGGATACCCTGCGGCCTGGTGTTTTTACAGGACACAAAAAAAAAATTCAAAATGCAATATATTAATAAAACAGAGCCTTTAGAAGCTGATTTAGTATAACAGATAGGGTGAAATTTGCCGGTTTGGGATACCATGCGGCCCGGTGTTTTTACAGGACGCACAAAACCAATTCAAAATGCAATATATTAATAAAACAGAGCCTTTAGAAGCTGATTTAGTATAACAGATAGGGTGAAATGTGCCGGTTTGGGATACCCTGCGGCCTGGTGTTTTTACAGGACACAAAAAAAAATTCAAAATGCAATATATTAATAAAACAGAGCCTGCAGAAGCTGCTTTAGTATAACAGATAGGGTGAAATGTGCCGGTTTGGGATACCCTGCCCTGCAGCCTGGTGTTTTTACAGGACGCAAAAAAACAATTCAAAATGCAATATATTAACAAACCAGAGCCTTTAGAAGCTGATTTAGTATAACAGATAGGGTGAAATGTGCCGGTTTGGGATACCATGCGGCCCGGTGTTTTTACAGGACGCACAAAACCAATTCAAAATGCAATATATTAATAAAACAGAGCCTGTAGAAGCTGCTTTAGTATAACAGATAGGGTGAAATGTGCCGGTTTGGAATACCCTGCGGCCTGGTGTTTTTACAGGATGCACAAAACCAATTCAAAATGCAATATATTAATAAAACAGAGCCTGTAGAAGCTGCTTTAGTATAACAGATGGGGTGAAATGTGCCAGTTTGGGATACCCTGCGGCCTGGTGTTTTTAAAGGACGCACAAAACCAATTCAAAATGCAATATATTAATAAAACAGAGCCTGTAGAAGCTGCTTTAGTATAACAGATAGGGTGAAATGTGACGGTTTGGAATACCCTGCGGCCTGGTGTTTTTACGGGACGCACAAAACCAATTCAAAATGCAATATATTAATAAAACAGAGCCTGTAGAAGCTGCTTTAGTATAACAGATAGGGTGAAATGTGCCGGTTTGGGATACCCTGCAGCCTGGTGTTTTTACAGGATGCTCAAAACCAATTCAAAATGCAATATATTAAAAAACAGAAGCTGTAGAAGCTGCTTTAGTATAACAGATAAGGTGAAATGTGCTTGTTTGGGATGCTCATGTGGCCCGGTGTTTTTACAGGACGCACAAAACCAATTCAAAATGCAATATATTAATAAAACAGAGCCTGTAGAAGCTGCTTTAGTATAACAGATAGGATGAAATGTGCCGGTTTGGGATACCCTGCGGCCTGGTGTTTTTACAGGATGCACAAAACCAATTCAAAATGCAATATATTAAAAAAACAGAGCCTGTAGAAGCTGCTTTAGTATAACAGATAAGGTGAAATGTGCTGGTTTGGGATACCCTGCGGCCTGGTGTTTTTACAGGATGCACAAAACCAATTCAAAATGCAATATATTAATAAAACAGAGCCTTTAGAAGCTGATTTAGTATAACAAATTGGGTGAAATTTGCTGGTTTGGGATGCCCATGTGGCCTGGTGTTTTTACAGGACACACAAAACCATTTCAAAATGCAATATATTAATAAAACAGAGCCTTTAGAAGCTGATTGAGTATACCAGATAGGGTGAAATGTGCTGAAATAGTATGCCCATGTGGGCTGGGGTTTTTGCAGCATACAAAAAAATTAAAACTAATCTAGTTATAAGAAATGCTTGTGGTTAACAGATAGGGTTAAATATGCCACTGCCAAGATGGGATGCACAGTGGCCAGGAATATTTACAGCACAAAAAAAAAGCAATTTAAAACTGATCTGCCAAATGAAGTGAAGTGAAAATAAAAAAAAAGTTTCCCTGTCACTTTCTCTGCTGTCCCTGTCTGGATTGTTCCCGATTTTTCCCTATCTTTCCCTGGCTCTCCCTGGCACTTTGTGGGTCTCTGTGGGTCTCCCAGACTCTCCCTGCCTGTCTATAAGTCTCTCCCTGTCTGCAGCAACCTCCGCTCTGTCTGCAATGCAAGGCTGAAATGCGCACAAGCAAGATGGCCGCCATTTATATAGCACTGTGATGTCACCGGGCTTCCTGGCTGCTGATAGGCTGCATGTGACCTTCCCATGATAACTTGCCCCAGTGGACATGTCTGGACATATCCATCCACCATTTCACAATGGCTGTAATTGAAATAAATGGAGTTTAAAGGAAAAGGAGAATCGCAAGGAAATTCAAATTCGTTCAGAATCACATTTTTCCTGAAATTCGGAACAAATTTGGGTTCGTCCGAATCGATTCGCTCATCTCTACTGGCTGCAAATAAACATTTTTACAAACTTTTTTGACTTTTTATATTTTCATGCAGAATTATGCTTACAGGTCTGCCACTAAAGTGTTAATGTCACAGTGTTAAAATAATGTCATTCCATGTGTTGTTGCTTTGTTACATGTGTATATGTGTTTAAAAACACTTTAATCACACAGTGTCTGTCGCTCTATGCTAGAGCGACCAGATTTAAAGCGCCAACGCTGTGTGTGTGACCATTTTTGATAAGTATGGTGTGGAGCGCTGAGAGTCAGTCACACTGAGCTGGCGCTACCTCTCGCTCGCTGCAGCGCTGTACTGGTATTACAGCACCCAACATACATCACATTCATCAATGTGGGCCAGGTTACTACAGTGACTGAGGCTCTCTGTTACAGCGCCCGATACCCGCTTACAGCGTCTACTAGTGGTCGCTCTAAGCGCCGCTTTACAGACTCTCATCTGCCGATACCTGGTGTTAGTAATAAATCAACCTCCCTTGTATCTCTATAGGCTAGCCTGTTTTTCTACCTATGGGCTCTTACGCCATGCACTCCTGGCAGATTCTTGATTCTGCATGCCATGTGCGTATGTGGCAGAGCCTGGCAGTGTATCTTATGGGTGCTGTTTGTAGAAATATGTTTAAAGTTAGATGAAAACACAGTTATGAGTTGTGTGGCAAAAAATGTGGCAAACCTTGGAGTGCATTTGTTAACATTTTTAGTTATTGAAGTTAAGATAAACATACTGATCTCAAAATAAGGAGAAAAACTTTTTTGACAGTTTGTAAAAGAATAGCAGTTAGTGACATACGTTTAGTAAGTTAGTAAGTCATACATTTGACCTCTTGACATGTTACACAAACGATATGCATTTTTTGCATTTTATTTTAACACTTCAGTACTTTTCCTGCCATTGTGCTTTATGGTAGCTCCGGCTTCAGTGTCACTTATGACTGGTGTAGCTTGTACAACAGTCCTGCACTGCGCTGTGAAGAAGGCAAAAATCATATATTAATTTGTATAAGGCATTTTACTTGGTGCTTACTAGAGATGAGCGAACTTTTGAAAAATTCGATTCGACTGATTCGCCGAATTTTCCGACAAAAATCGTTTCGACCCGAATAAATTCGCGACGAATCGCTATTAAAAACGGCTATTTCTGAGCCTCCTACAGCCTCAATAGGGTTGTAAACCATTCAGCCTTGCTGTAACACGCACAGGATGCGTGCTGGGGTAGTTAAATAATACTTTGAAGAAATATCACATGCAGATCAGAGGCATCGCTAATAGAATCGCAGAGCGGCACAATTGCAGAGAGTTGAAGTGGCATCACTATGAGGGGCAGAAGGAGCCCAAATATACACTGGAGTTGGCCTCAGGAGCCCAAAAATTGGATGAATCACACCCTGGAGTTGGCAGGAGTTGGCAGCAGCAGCAGCAGGAGCCCAAATATACACTGGAGTTGGCTTCAGGAGCCCAAAAATTGGATGAATCACACCCTGGAGTTGGCAGGAGTTGGCAGCAGCAGCAGCAGGAGCCCAAATATACACTGGAGTTGGCTTCAGGAGCCCAAAAATTGGATGAATCACACCCTGGAGTTGGCAGGAGTTGACAGCAGCAGCAGCAGGAGCCCAAATATACACTGGAGTTGGCTTCAGGAGCCCAAAAATTGGATGAATCACACCCTGGAGTTGGCAGGAGTTGACAGTAGCAGCAGCAGGAGCCCAAATATACACTGGAGTTGGCCTCAGGAGCCCAAAAATTGGATGAATCACACCCTGGAGTTGGCAGGAGTTGACAGTAGCAGCAGCAGGAGCCCAAATATACACTGGAGTTGGCCTCAGGAGCCCAAAAATTGGATGAATCACACCCTGGAGTTGGCAGAAGTTGGCAGCAGCAGCAGCAGGAGCCCAAATATACACTGGAGTTGGCTTCAGGAGCCCAAAAATTGGATGAATCACACCCTGGAGTTGGCAGAAGTTGGCAGCAGCAGCAGCAGGAGCCCAAATATACACTGGAGTTGGCTTCAGGAGCCCAAAAATTGGATGAATCACACCCTGGAGTTGGCAGGAGTTGACAGTAGCAGCAGCAGGAGCCCAAATATACACTGGAGTTGGCCTCAGGAGCCCAAAAATTGGATGAATCACACCCTGGAGTTGGCAGGAGTTGACAGTAGCAGCAGCAGGAGCCCAAATATACACTGGAGTTGGCCTCAGGAGCCCAAAAATTGGATGAATCACACCCTGGAGTTGGCAGGAGTTGACAGTAGCAGCAGCAGGAGCCCAAATATACACTGGAGTTGGCCTCAGGAGCCCAAAAATTGGATGAATCACACCCTGGAGTTGGCAGGAGTTGACAGTAGCAGCAGCAGGAGCCCAAATATACACTGGAGTTGGCTTCAGGAGCCCAAAAATTGGATGAATCACACCCTGGAGTTGGCAGAAGTTGACAGTAGCAGCAGCAGGAGCCCAAATATACACTGGAGTTGGCCTCAGGAGCCCAAAAATTGGATGAATCACACCCTGGAGTTGGCAGAAGTTGGCAGCAGCAGGAGCCCAAATATACACTGGAGTTGGCTTCAGGAGCCCAAAAATTGGATGAATCACACCCTGGAGTTGGCAGAAGTTGGCAGCAGCAGCAGCAGGAGCCCAAATATACACTGGAGTTGGCTTCAGGAGCCCAAAAATTGGATGAATCACACCCTGGAGTTGGCAGGAGTTGACAGTAGCAGCAGCAGGAGCCCAAATATACACTGGAGTTGGCCTCAGGAGCCCAAAAATTGGATGAATCACACCCTGGAGTTGGCAGGAGTTGACAGTAGCAGCAGCAGGAGCCCAAATATACACTGGAGTTGGCCTCAGGAGCCCAAAAATTGGATGAATCACACCCTGGAGTTGGCAGGAGTTGACAGTAGCAGCAGCAGGAGCCCAAATATACACTGGAGTTGGCTTCAGGAGCCCAAAAATTGGATGAATCACACCCTGGAGTTGGCAGAAGTTGACAGTAGCAGCAGCAGGAGCCCAAATATACACTGGAGTTGGCCTCAGGAGCCCAAAAATTGGATGAATCACACCCTGGAGTTGGCAGAAGTTGGCAGCAGCAGCAGCAGGAGCCCAAATATACACTGGAGTTGGCCTCAGGAGCCCAAAAATTGGATGAATCACACCCTGGAGTTGGCAGGAGTTGGCAGCAGCAGCAGCAGGAGCCCAAATATACACTGGAGTTGGCCTCAGGAGCCCAAAAATTGGATGAATCACACCCTGGAGTTGGCAGGAGTTGACAGTAGCAGCAGCAGGAGCCCAAAAAATGGCCTAAAGACATAAATATGTTTTGCACCATTTGGAAAGTGTAAAACGTGGCACCATGCTGAATCTAGTCGCATGCATCAGGCATTGGTGGGTGGAAATCCTGGCTGATCCATCCCTGATTCATTTTGACAAAGGTGAGTCTCTCCACATTTTTAGTTGACAGACGAGTTCTCCTCGCCGTAACTATGGCCCCCGCCGCACTAAACACCCGCTCAGATGGCACGCTACTTGCCGGGCAGGACAGCTTTTCCAGGGCAAACTCTGCTAGTTGCGGCCACAAATCAAGTTTGGCTGCCCAGAAGTCCAGCGGATCCTCAAGGTGTGTTGGCATGGTCATGTCAAAGTATGACATGACCTGCTGGTTCAGGTCCTGCTCCAGGTCTTCCTGCTGCTCATGAGTAGCCTCACTATGCGGGTGTAGAAAGCTACTCATTAGCGACTGAAGACTGAGGCTGCTGCTGCTGATGGAGCTTCTGCTGCTGCTGCTGCCAACCCCCCCAGCGGCCATGGCAGTGGAAGGTGAGCGCAGAGGTCCCCTCGAGTCAGACCTGCGAGAGTATGGACCATGGCGCAGATAGGCATCGGCCAACTGCCTACGTAGAATGTCTTTGTAGTAGTTGAGTTTGTCCTCCCTCTCGGTGGGTTTAAAAAATGCCCCCATTTTGTGCCGGAAGCGAGGGTCCAATAAGGTGGACAGCCAGAAGTCATCCCGCCGACAGATGGAAACAATTCTGGGGTCACTACGCAAGCACGTGAGCATGCTTCGTGCCATTTGCGCAAGTGACTCGGATGGACTACCTGTCTCCATCTCCACTGCATACTGCCACGGTGTGCCCGGGTCCTCTGTCTCTCCTTCCTCAAAAACCTCTAGCTCCTCTGGCTGCTCCTGCTCCTCCTCTCCTGTCCGCTGACTAGATAAACCAGCCATTTCGCCAAGCCTAAACTGTGTTTCGCTGGGCAACTCCTCCTCCTCCTCTTCCTCCTCCTCCTCCTCCAGTTCAGCTCCAAGGGGGTTCATGTGGCCGTAAGATGTAAACGCCATGTCTCCAGTGCCCTGACCAGCCATGGTTTCCAACATGTGCTGTAGTACATGAAGCAGTGGAATCACGTCGTTCATCCCGTAATCCTGCCGACTGACAAATAAAGTGGCTTCCTCAAAGGGCCTGAGCAAACGGCAGGTGTCACGTATGAGCTGCCACTGGTTGACATTGAAGTTACACAGGGGAGTCCCCCTATCTGCTTGGATCATCAGGAAATCCGTGATGGCTTTTCTCTGTTCATATAATCGGTCCAACATGTGAAGGGTGGAATTCCAACGGGTGGAAACATCGCAAATCAGACTATGTTGGGGGATACCATTCTGACGCTGTAGCTCAAGAAGGGTGTGTTTGGCGGTGTAGGAGTGGCTGAAGTGCATGCAAAGTTTCCGTGAAGTTGTTAGGATGTCCTGCAGATGGGGGGAACACTTCAGAAACCGCTTGACAACCAGATTGAAGACGTGAGCCATGCAGGGGGCATGGGTCAGGCTTCCTTGGCGCAGCGCAGACAAAATGTTCTTCCCATTGTCGGTAACCATGATTCCCATTTTAAGTTTTCTCGGAGTAAGCCATGTTTGGATTTCCTGATGAATACATTTAAGCAGTTCCTCCCCTGTGTGACTCCGTTCGCCAAGACAAACCATGTGAAGCACTGCGTGACACCTCCGTGCCCTGCACACATGGTAGACTGGAGGGGCACTGAGACTTGAGCCTACAGTGGAGGGTGAGGAGATGGCGGAGGATGAGGAGGCCGAGTCGCACGGTGTCACAGGCCCAATGGGCAGAGAGCGCGGAGGCCGAAGCGGCGTGACCTGTCCAAGTTGCTGCTGCAAAGGGACCACATTCACCCAGTGGGCCGTAAACGACATGTACTGCCCCTGACCGTAGTTACAGCTCCAGATGTCGGCGCTGCCATGTATTTTGCTACACACCGACAGGCTCAAGGACTGGCCCACCTTCTGTTCAACAAAAGTGTGCAGCGCTGGTACTGCCTTCTTGGCAAAGAAATGACGGCTTGGGACTCTCCACCTCGGCTCGGCACAAGCCATCAGTTCTCTGAAAGGTGCAGATTCCACCACCTGAAAAGGGAGCGACTGCAGCACCAGCAACTTGGACAGGAGCACATTCAGCTTCTGCGCCGTAGGATGAGTGGGCGCATACTGCTGTCTCTTGGACATGGCTTCGCTGATGGATTGCTGGCGGGATGCATGACTTGGAGGAGGAGGAGGAGGAGCAGGAGCGACAGAGGATGGGTGTGACGCACAGCTGCCTTCGGCTGAGGTGCTGGAGCCTTGGCTGGCAGAAATTGGGAGCTCACTTGGTGAGGAAGCAGACTGGACCACCCCTTGGGAGCCTCGGTTCTCCCAGGTCGTTTTATGGTGACGCATCATATGTTGACGCAGGGCCGTGGTGCCAACATTTGGACCCTGGCCACGCTTCACCTTTTGCCTACATATCTTGCATGTGGCCATGTTACCCTCCTGCGGATGCCTCAGGAAAAACTGCCACACTGCCGAGTAGCTACTTTTCCCACCCCCTGGCCTCACTGATTCACTGCTGCTGTTGCCAACTCCAGGAACCCCTGCTCCACTACCTCCCGATAAGGTAGACTGCCGCAAAGCAGGTGCTCTACCCCGGCCCCGGCCCCGGCCGGCTCCAGCCTTTGGAATTGTGCCCCCATGCTGACTGCTACCACCTTGCTGCCTCAGCTGCTGACTCCGGGGCAACCTGCGCCCCTCTTCTCCTGATGATGACGATGAAGCCCCTTCATCACCCGGCTCCCAAGTGCGATCGGCTTCATCGTCATCATCATCATCATCACCGGGTTGTGGCTGTACGTCACTGATGTTCGTGGATTCGTCAACAGTGTCTGGCGCAGGAGCTGGAACGCTCGCAGCACCCACGACACTGTCCACATCACTATTTGTCTGCCTAGCTAAAGAAGCCACCTCCATTTCTTGGCTGGGCAGTAGCTGCTGACTGTCCTCCTGTATCTGATCGTCCTCCTCACTAAAGAGTGGAGCTGAACCCAAAGCATAGGATACGTCGCTGGGGGAGGGAACGGCGTAGGACAGAGGAAATGGGAGGACAGGGACTGCTCTCGGGGCATGCCAACTCAGGGTTGTGTCAGAGGAACCTACCGACCCTAGACTGGGGGTCTCAGATGTAAGTTGTGATGATGTTGTTGATGAGCGCGTCAGCCAATCTACCACGGCAGATGCGTTACTGGTGGAGACCCGACCGCTAGCAGATACTGGCAGATTAGGTCTCTCAGCGTGACTCCTGCTGCTACTGGCCCCCAGTCTGATGCGAGCTCTGCCTGCGGAATCTTGGCCTCTGCCACTCCTCTTTTCACTTCCAGGCACTTGTCTGCCCGACATAGTCTAACTGGCGTGGTAGTAGGTGATATTTTAAGAACCCCCAGGCAGCAGTGGGTCTATATAAAACAGAATATAATGCACACCAAAAGTGAGCAGTAACACTCAGCCTCCAACAGGCCTGCTTAGTGTAAATAAGAGAGCTGCTTAGTGTAAATAAAGAGGGGTATGCTATGTTACAGAATGGGATGCCTCAACAGAAGTGCACCTGGCAGGCAGCAGTAAGCCTATGCCCAGCAAAAGTGTCTTATAATATAAATATGATAAGAGCAAATGCTTATATGGTCTTAAACAGAGGCTGCTTTAGTCACAGAATGGGATGCCCTGGGCAGGAATGGACCTGGCAGGGTCCAGTAGGGCTTTGGCCAGCAAAAGTGTCTTTATCAGGCTAATTTCAAATATGATAAGAGCAAATGCTTATATGGTCTTAAACAGAGGCTGCTTTAGTCACAGAATGGGATGCCCTGGGCAGGAATCGACCTGGCAGGGTCCAGTAGTGCTTTGGCCAGCAAAAGTGTCTTTATCAGGCCTAATTTCAAATATGATAAGAGCAAATGCTTATATGGTCTTAAACAGAGGCTGCTTTAGTCACAGAATGGGATGCCCTGGGCAGGAATCGACCTGGCAGGGTCCAGTAGGGCTTTGGCCAGCAAAAGTGTCTTTATCAGGCCTAATTTCAAATATGATAAGAGCAAATGCTTATATGGTCTTAAACAGAGGCTGCTTTAGTCACAGAATGGGATGCCCTGGGCAGGAATCGACCTGGCAGGGTCCAGTAGTGCTTTGGCCAGCAAAAGTGTCTTTATCAGGCCTAATTTCAAATATGATAAGAGCAAATGCTTATATGGTCTTAAACAGAGGCTGCTTTAGTCACAGAATGGGATGCCCTGGGCAGGAATCGACCTGGCAGGGTCCAGTAGGGCTTTGGCCAGCAAAAGTGTCTTTATCAGGCCTAATTTCAAATATGATAAGAGCAAATGCTTATATGGTCTTAAACAGAGGCTGCTTTAGTCACAGAATGGGATGCCCTGGGCAGGAATCGACCTGGCAGGGTCCAGTAGGGCTTTGGCCAGCAAAAGTGTCTTTATCAGGCCTAATTTCAAATATGATAAGAGCAAATGCTTATATGGTCTTAAACAGAGGCTGCTTTAGTCACAGAATGGGATGCCCCGGGCAGGAATCGAGCTGGCAGGGTCCAGTAGTGCTTTGGCCAGCAAAAGTGTCTTTATCAGGCCTAATTTCAAATATGATAAGAGCAAATGCTTATATGGTCTTAAACAGAGGCTGCTTTAGTCACAGAATGGGATGCCCTGGGCAGGAATCGACCTGGCAGGGTCCAGTAGGGCTTTGGCCAGCAAAAGTGTCTTTATCAGGCCTAATTTCAAATATGATAAGAGCAAATGCTTATATGGTCTTAAACAGAGGCTGCTTTAGTCACAGAATGGGATGCCCCGGGCAGGAATCGAGCTGGCAGGGTCCAGTAGTGCTTTGGCCAGCAAAAGTGTCTTTATCAGGCCTAATTTCAAATATGATAAGAGCAAATGCTTATATGGTCTTAAACAGAGGCTGCTTTAGTCACAGAATGGGATGCCCCGGGCAGGAATCGACCTGGCAGGGTCCAGTAGGGCTTTGGCCAGCAAAAGTGTCTTTATCAGGCCTAATTTCAAATATGATAAGAGCAAATGCTTATATGGTCTTAAACAGAGGCTGCTTTAGTCACAGAATGGGATGCCCTGGGCAGGAATCGACCTGGCAGGGTCCAGTAGTGCTTTGGCCAGCAAAAGTGTCTTTATCAGGCCTAATTTCAAATATGATAAGAGCAAATGCTTATATGGTCTTAAACAGAGGCTGCTTTAGTCACAGAATGGGATGCCCTGGGCAGGAATCGACCTGGCAGGGTCCAGTAGGGCTTTGGCCAGCAAAAGTGTCTTTATCAGGCCTAATTTCAAATATGATAAGAGCAAATGCTTATATGGTCTTAAACAGAGGCTGCTTTAGTCACAGAATGGGATGCCCTGGGCAGGAATCGACCTGGCAGGGTCCAGTAGTGCTTTGGCCAGCAAAAGTGTCTTTATCAGGCCTAATTTCAAATATGATAAGAGCAAATGCTTATATGGTCTTAAACAGAGGCTGCTTTAGTCACAGAATGGGATGCCCTGGGCAGGAATCGACCTGGCAGGGTCCAGTAGGGCTTTGGCCAGCAAAAGTGTCTTTATCAGGCCTAATTTCAAATATGATAAGAGCAAATGCTTATATGGTCTTAAACAGAGGCTGCTTTAGTCACAGAATGGGATGCCCTGGGCAGGAATCGACCTGGCAGGGTCCAGTAGGGCTTTGGCCAGCAAAAGTGTCTTTATCAGGCCTAATTTCAAATATGATAAGAGCAAATGCTTATATGGTCTTAAACAGAGGCTGCTTTAGTCACAGAATGGGATGCCCCGGGCAGGAATCGTGCTGGCAGGGTCCAGTAGTGCTTTGGCCAGCAAAAGTGTCTTTATCAGGCCTAATTTCAAATATGATAAGAGCAAATGCTTATATGGTCTTAAACAGAGGCTGCTTTAGTCACAGAATGGGATGCCCCGGGCAGGAATCGAGCTGGCAGGGTCCAGTAGTGCTTTGGCCAGCAAAAGTGTCTTTATCAGGCTAATTTCAAATATGATAAGAGCAAATGCTTATATGGTCTTAAACAGAGGCTGCTGTAGTCACAGAATGGGATGCCCCGGGCAGGAATGGACCTGGCAGGGTCCAGTAGGGCTTTGGCCAGCAATAGTGTCTTTATCAGGCTAATTTCAAATATGATAAGAGCAAATGCTTATATGGTCTTAAACAGAGGCTGCTGTAGTCACAGAATGGGATGCCCCGGGCAGGAATGGACCTGGCAGGGTCCAGTAGGGCTTTGGCCAGCAATAGTGTCTTTATCAGGCTAATTTCAAATATGATAAGAGCAAATGCTTATATGGTCTTAAACAGAGGCTGCTTTAGTCACAGAATGGGATGCCCTGGGCAGGAATCGACCTGGCAGGGTCCAGTAGGGCTTTGGCCAGCAAAAGTGTCTTTATCAGGCCTAATTTCAAATATGATAAGAGCAAATGCTTATATGGTCTTAAACAGAGGCTGCTTTAGTCACAGAATGGGATGCCCCGGGCAGGAATCGAGCTGGCAGGGTCCAGTAGTGCTTTGGCCAGCAAAAGTGTCTTTATCAGGCCTAATTTCAAATATGATAAGAGCAAATGCTTATATGGTCTTAAACAGAGGCTGCTTTAGTCACAGAATGGGATGCCCTGGGCAGGAATCGAGCTGGCAGGGTCCAGTAGTGCTTTGGCCAGCAAAAGTGTCTTTATCAGGCTAATTTCAAATATGATAAGAGCAAATGCTTATATGGTCTTAAACAGAGGCTGCTTTAGTCACAGAATGGGATGCCCTGGGCAGGAATCGACCTGGCAGGGTCCAGTAGGGCTTTGGCCAGCAAAAGTGTCTTTATCAGGCTAATTTCAAATATGATAAGAGCAAATGCTTATATGGTCTTAAACAGAGGCTGCTTTAGTCACAGAATGGGATGCCCCGGGCAGGAATCGAGCTGGCAGGGTCCAGTAGTGCTTTGGCCAGCAAAAGTGTCTTTATCAGGCTAATTTCAAATATGATAAGAGCAAATGCTTATATGGTCTTAAACAGAGGCTGCTGTAGTCACAGAATGGGATGCCCCGGGCAGGAATCGAGCTGGCAGGGTCCAGTAGTGCTTTGGCCAGCAAAAGTGTCTTTATCAGGCTAATTTCAAATATGATAAGAGCAAATGCTTATATGGTCTTAAACAGAGGCTGCTGTAGTCACAGAATGGGATGCCCCGGGCAGGAATCGAGCTGGCAGGGTCCAGTAGTGCTTTGGCCAGCAAAAGTGTCTTTATCAGGCTAATTTCAAATATGATAAGAGCAAATGCTTATATGGTCTTAAACAGAGGCTGCTGTAGTCACAGAATGGGATGCCCCGGGCAGGAATCGAGCTGGCAGGGTCCAGTAGGGCTTTGGCCAGCAAAAGTGTCTTTATCAGGCCTAATTTCAAATATGATAAGAGCAAATGCTTATATGGTCTTAAACAGAGGCTGCTTTAGTCACAGAATGGGATGCCCTGGGCAGGAATCGACCTGGCAGGGTCCAGTAGGGCTTTGGCCAGCAAAAGTGTCTTTATCAGGCTAATTTCAAATATGATAAGAGCAAATGCTTATATGGTCTTAAACAGAGGCTGCTTTAGTCACAGAATGGGATGCCCCGGGCAGGAATCGAGCTGGCAGGGTCCAGTAGTGCTTTGGCCAGCAAAAGTGTCTTTATCAGGCTAATTTCAAATATGATAAGAGCAAATGCTTATATGGTCTTAAACAGAGGCTGCTTTAGTCACAGAATGGGATGCCCCGGGCAGGAATCGAGCTGGCAGGGTCCAGTAGTGCTTTGGCCAGCAAAAGTGTCTTTATCAGGCTAATTTCAAATATGATAAGAGCAAATGCTTATATGGTCTTAAACAGAGGCTGCTGTAGTCACAGAATGGGATGCCCCGGGCAGGAATCGAGCTGGCAGGGTCCAGTAGTGCTTTGGCCAGCAAAAGTGTCTTTATCAGGCTAATTTCAAATATGATAAGAGCAAATGCTTATATGGTCTTAAACAGAGGCTGCTGTAGTGACAGAATGGGATGCCCCGGGCAGGAATCGAGCTGGCAGGGTCCAGTAGGGCTTTGGCCAGCAAAAGTGTCTTTATCAGGCCTAATTTCAAATATGATAAGAGCAAATGCTTATATGGTCTTAAACAGAGGCTGCTTTAGTCACAGAATGGGATGCCCTGGGCAGGAATCGACCTGGCAGGGTCCAGTAGGGCTTTGGCCAGCAAAAGTGTCTTTATCAGGCTAATTTCAAATATGATAAGAGCAAATGCTTATATGGTCTTAAACAGAGGCTGCTTTAGTCACAGAATGGGATGCCCCGGGCAGGAATCGAGCTGGCAGGGTCCAGTAGTGCTTTGGCCAGCAAAAGTGTCTTTATCAGGCTAATTTCAAATATGATAAGAGCAAATGCTTATATGGTCTTAAACAGAGGCTGCTGTAGTCACAGAATGGGATGCCCCGGGCAGGAATCGAGCTGGCAGGGTCCAGTAGTGCTTTGGCCAGCAAAAGTGTCTTTATCAGGCCTAATTTCAAATATGATAAGAGCAAATGCTTATATGGTCTTAAACAGAGGCTGCTTTAGTCACAGAATGGGATGCCCCGGGCAGGAATCGAGCTGGCAGGGTCCAGTAGTGCTTTGGCCAGCAAAAGTGTCTTTATCAGGCTAATTTCAAATATGATAAGAGCAAATGCTTATATGGTCTTAAACAGAGGCTGCTGTAGTCACAGAATGGGATGCCCCGGGCAGGAATCGAGCTGGCAGGGTCCAGTAGGGCTTTGGCCAGCAAAAGTGTCTTTATCAGGCCTAATTTCAAATATGATAAGAGCAAATGCTTATATGGTCTTAAACAGAGGCTGCTTTAGTCACAGAATGGGATGCCCTGGGCAGGAATCGACCTGGCAGGGTCCAGTAGGGCTTTGGCCAGCAAAAGTGTCTTTATCAGTCTAATTTCAAATATGATAAGAGCAAATGCTTATATGGTCTTAAACAGAGGCTGCTTTAGTCACAGAATGGGATGCCCCGGGCAGGAATCGAGCTGGCAGGGTCCAGTAGTGCTTTGGCCAGCAAAAGTGTCTTTATCAGGCTAATTTCAAATATGATAAGAGCAAATGCTTATATGGTCTTAAACAGAGGCTGCTGTAGTCACAGAATGGGATGCCCCGGGCCGGAATCGAGCTGGCAGGGTCCAGTAGTGCTTTGGCCAGCAAAAGTGTCTTTATCAGGCCTAATTTCAAATATGATAAGAGCAAATGCTTATATGGTCTTAAACAGAGGCTGCTTTAGTCACAGAATGGGATGCCTCACAGCAGACTTAAGATCAGTTCAGTATATATGCACAGTTAGTTACTATAAGCAGCCTGAAAACGCTAACAAAGGCTGGATGAAAAAAAAAAAATCTCCCTGTCAGCCAGCTCCGTTTTTCCTACCTTTCCCTGGCTTTCTGTCTGTCTCCTGTCTGTCTCCTGCCTGTCTCCTGCCTGTCTCCAGCCTGTCCCTGTCTGTCCCTGTCTCCAGCCTGTCTAACTGCCTCAGCTACACAGCGTTCTGTCTGTCTGTCACGAATGCAATAGAGAAATGAGGAAAAGCAAGATGGCCGCCGTTAAATACCGCTGTGTGACGTCACCGGGCTTGCTGGCTGCTGATAGGCTGCATGTGACTGCCCCAGCTTGCACTGGCGCGGGATACATGTCCAGACATGTCCCGTCCGCCATCTTAGAATGCCTGTAATGTAAATGAATGGATGTTAAAGGAAAACTTCGAGTGATCGAATCACGGGGAAATTCGGATTCGATCCGAATCGAATTTTTCCTGAAATTCGGATCGAATCCGGGTTCGTCCGGATCGATTCGCTCATCCCTAGTGCTTACAGTCACATGCAAGTTAAATTAGTCATTGTAATGCAGTCGTCAAAACATCCTTGTTATATGGTATGATGGCGCTAACACTTAATAAATCCGTCTCCAAATGCCTTCAAAGAAAAACAGAAGAAACCCCTATTACTTTTGTAAAATATTTGTATATAATGCTGGACTTTCTATTTAACAAAATTATTTATTTTTCCATAGACACAATTAATCCTCCTCATAATTATGACAGATTATAATTATATGAATTATAATAGATAATGTTGTCCCCTTTAGCTAACAATTGCATTTTAAAGTGAAAAGGAATAGTAGACTTCAGTAACTTTCATTCAAAACCTCCACAGTAAAAGTACTAACAAGGTAAATGCTGTTTAAATAAATGCTATTGGGTTGATTTTACACCTACAGTATGTGCTTGGTAGGACCATTGTTAGCAGTCTATTTTGCTTGGCATCAGCTATAGGGTTTTTTTTTAAGAAGGGATAGCGCCAGGTAGGCCTCTTAGCAGCAGGCAGCATCTGGTGAAAGCCGGGCGCTGTATGCAAAACCACATTTATAAAAGTGAATCTGGTGAGCGAATCTAACAGCACCATGTAGCGTCCGATGTATTATTACAGGTAGCTCAGTGTATAGCACTGGTGCTCTAGCTTCCAGAGCGCCAGGTATTACATTTCGCTCAATGTTGCTCTTCCATACATTTTAGTTGGTGTGTTTGACAATTTTTTTTTTTTTTTTTTTCTCAAATCATTGTGTGACCTCTCCTGGCTGCAAACAAACACTTTTAGAAACTTTTTTGACTTTTTATTTTTTTATGCAGAATTGTCATCACAGGTCTGGCACTAAAGTGTTAATGTGCCAGTGTTAAAACAATGTAATTCCGTGTGTTTTTACTTTTTTACAGATTTTAAGCACACAGCGTCTGGCACTCTATGCTATAGCGACTAGATTTAGAGCGCCAACGCTGTGTGTGTCCTTTTTTGATGTGGAGTACTGGGCTGGCACTACACTTCGCTCCCTGCAGCGTTGTACTGGTGTTACAGCACCCAACATACATCACATTCATCAGTGTGGGCCAGGTTACTATCACAGGTCTGGCACTAAAGTGTTAATGTGCCAGTGTTAAAACAATGTAATTCCGTGTGTTTTTACTTTTTTACAGATTTTAAGCACACAGCGTCTGGCACTCTATGCTATAGCGACTAGATTTAGAGCGCCAACGCTGTGTGTGTCCTTTTTTGATGTGGAGTACTGAGCTGGCGCTACACTTCGCTCCCTGCAGCGTTGTACTGGTGTTACAGCACCCAACATACATCACATTCATCAATGTGGGCCAGGTTACTACAGCTACTGAAGCGCTCTGTTACAGTGCCTGTAACCTGCTTACAGCATCTACTTGCGGTCACTCTAAGCGCCACTATACAGACGCTCATCTGCCGATACTTGGCGTTAGTAATGAATCAGCCTCCACGTTGTACATGTATTTGGGTGCATTTATTGCTCCCCTCCCCTCCCCCTGGAACCCAGTTCAAACACAGCTAAATCACAGTATACTGCAGCAGAGAAAATATGCTAATTGAAAACAGTTGACAGTGATTTGTCTGTGTTGTAACTATATTGCAATGCAGAAAAGTAATGCAGACAATGCAGTTTAAAAGAGCCCTTAGATTAAAGTTCACTAAAGGGCTTCTGCTGTTATTTGCAAATGGAGCTAAAGAGATTCCCTTCTTTCTCGCTATCACTGTTTTTTTTTGGGGGGGGGGGCTCTAGCATTATTTATATCCATGTGTTTAGTAGTTTACGGGCTGATTCATTACTAGCGCCAGGTAACAGCAGATGAGCGTCTGTACTGTGGCACTAAGAGTGACTGCTAGTGGTCGCTCTGATCGGCCGTCAGTCGCTATTACAGAGCGCCTCAGTCGCTATAGTAACATTGATGGCTGTCAGTCGCTAAATCTAATGGTGTCTGGACGTTTCTATGCTGCTCTAACGCTAAAACAAAATTAATATTATATTGGCAATTATCACATTGGCAATATAAGTTTAATTTTGTATATTTTTTTTTTTATTTATTCTGATGTTGTTTTTGTTTTTGTGTGTGTGTTGAGTAAGCCCTATTTTATGTAAATAAAAACAAGACACAGATGTATATTCAAAACTAGAAACTGTTTTTATTTTTTTATCAAAAAGGCCCAGCATGGGCCAAATTGAAAATTGCCGCACCCTAATTCCCCCCACCCTGTGGCTGATTCTTCTTCCCCAGCAGCATTTGCCTTATCCTTTGGACGTACTACCACAGTCTGCGATGTTCCTGTGTGCAAGCTGTTGGAAAGAAAATGCTAAATTAAGTACCGCAGAGCAAAATATACAGTATATATCTATGAAAGTGTAAAAAATTGTGTAAAAAAAGTGTAAAGATTATTGATTCACACTATTATAACCCTTAAATAACAGGCAAGTTTGGAGAATTAATAGATGCCTAAATAATAAAACCTGTCCCTCCATTCTATATTATCTACCCTAGTCTCACATCATAAGCTACCTAAACTAACCAAATAAGGCCTACTTGGCCAGCGGAAGAATGTACTTCATGTATTGGTTAATTACTCCTGAGCCAATATGATCTCAAATCATTCACCTATCAGAATGAATTAATGATTGTATACAAAAACATTGGAGGTCCCACACCTTCCAAAACACCCAATATAATATATGGCACCACTGCTGAATATGTTATAAAAATCAATATTTATTTACAAAAATATATAGAAAACTATACACACTAAGGACTCATTAAAAAACACAAAAGACATTACATAGTCAATGAAGGAAAGGAAAAAAGACAAAAAATGGAGGGGAGGGGGACTGGTAGGTGGTACAATGTTAATTCATAAAAATACTAATTTATACTACAAATATACATTAGTTGTACTGCCTGGCTGGTATAAATCAAAGTGCTGCAGTGCATATAAACGTCTCTATTAGATAAGGACAAAGTGTCTCAATATATTAAAAACCTACTTAAAGTGCAAGTGCTACCATAAACTACCCTCTAACCTATGCATCCCTATATACATGCTAATGAAACAGTGAAGACCAGCCGGGAAGGACAGAAAAAAATACAATTATTAAATAAGGAACTTACATCAAGAACGACCACCATCCCACCGCCCCAACGTCTACGCGTTGCGTGATGTCACAGGCGTCACTGTTAGGAGTAAAAACACAACAGAAGCAATCATAAGAACATTGCATTTGATTTTGAAAATAGGCCTCAACATGTATTTGTTAGAATGATAACATATAAATACTGGTGGGTATACACTTGGCCATGTGTTAAAGCTAAAACAAAACTACTTTGGCTAACACATGCTCTAACCACACTATATTTTGAAGTAGGTGTACACCAGCAAAGAGCCTACTGTGAAATAGGCCACATGGCCACTTGACAACCATATAAGGTTTATTGTCCCTAAAAAATGCTATATACATAAATCAATATTTGAATATACTTTATTTATAAAACAAAAGGTGCCTCATCTGCAGCATAGGTGGAGGAGGCGCCGGCTCTATGATGCCCTTAAAAACATGTATACAAGAAAAGAAAAATTATAATAACAACAAGGTACCAATGGAAATAATAAGCCAAACTAAGAAGTCCACTCACCAGGGGATGAGATGCTGCTTGGATCCCAGGGAGGGCTATGAGGTGGTGGTGTGGAGCCTCCGATCCTCACAATGGGCCCAGCAGATCCCAAACTCGATGAGCCACCCTCCTACCTCTCACTCCCTGCTCCTTCAGGGAGTGAGATGGAGTCCCTTGCCTCCTCCTCACTGGGACTCCCCACTTGAGAGTGGCCACAGGGGGTTTGGGACTCAGCTGAGGAGCTGAGGCTCCATACTGCCCTCATCCCAGAAGCACTCTACACTCTGGCGTCATCCCCTTCCTCCCCTGGGTCCTCAATATGGGATATCCGCGAGAGACCCTCCCCCGCAGACTCATCCGACCCCACCACACATCTGCAGGGGAGGATACCCTTCCTGTGTTTACCCAGGGGAGCACACTTATCTGTGGAGAGGAAACAAAAAAAACAAAAAATTGGTTAGACATCAGCAGATTAATGTGCACATATGTCACTTTTGGGAACGTGTATGTATGTTGGATGCCCTCATTGTCCTGGCGCTTAAAATCTGACCACTTCTGCATTATGGATCTGGCCGTAAGCTTCATGTTGAAGAACTGGGACACGATGGCCCTCACCTCCTCCACTATGCTGCTCTTAGCACTCAGGACATAGTCGTACTCCTGAATGCAGATTTCGTAGAAATGTTTTTTTTAAAATTAACCATTAACTTTTATAAAATTTAAAAAAAAAAAAAAAAAACATTATTGTACAATTTGAATTATAACATTTTAAGAATTAACCTTGCATAAATGGCTTGTGAAATTCACAATATATATGCACTTAAAAGTGCTTATATGTTCCAATATATAACTATTGGAATGTCTATGGATATTGGTTAAAATGGAAGTTATTAACAATGTCCCCATTTTTTTTTTTTTTATAAATTAATAAAAATATTAATTTAAATAATAATTATATATTATATATCTCATTAATTTTAATAAAAACATGTTAAATACTTTACCAATATATGATTATGGATTAAAATACAATAAAGCACTAAACATTTAAAGATGCATGAAAATCAAACACATTTCAATAATTGCACGACATAGTACATCATATATTAACACACATTTCATATGTACGATTACTTTGACCACTTGACCATTTACTCAAGGATCCATGCGCTGCTTCTTCTTTTTGGAGGGGCAGGGGTGCAGGGGGGACATCAGAATCTGAGGATGAGCTGGGGAGGCGACGTGCTGGCCTTCTTGGTCTCATGGCTGGATCCTCAGAGGTGGTTAACCCGGAAGTGCATAAAACGAAAGCGAAAGCAAAACCTTTGACCCCCCCTCACAAGCTAACAACACAATGAAACACCCAATATTAAGCAATAAAATGCAACATTGGAACAGCGTACGCAAGGCAATGTTCTGCACTAGAGCAACACACGCCTATACCACATTTAACAACGGTAGAGCGCTGCATGGTGCGAATGACAGTGACTACTCATTGAGAACGAATCTGAGCGACTCACACCATATTCAAGAAAATTAAACACTGACAGCACGCCGGCGTTCGAAAATGTGTCACTTGAGGCCATAGCGCCAGACGCTGTGTGATTAAAGTGTGTTTTCTGATGTTTAAACACTAGAAAAAATATGGAATGACAATTTTATAACATTGTGCCATAAAAAATTGTAATGACAATAATTCATAAAAATATTAAAAATCAAAAAACTTTTCAAAAATTAATTTTAATTGGCCAGAAGACCTCACACAAGGATTTTAATTGAAAAAAAAATAACAAGTTTACAGAGAAGGAAAGTATTGTCCATTGAAATGTATGGGAGAGCGACAGGTAGCGACAGGTAATACCAGGCGCTCTGAAACCCAGAACGCCACCAGGATCCGCTGAGCCATCTGTGATGATGAATCGGTCGCTACGCGTCGCTGTAAGAGTCGCTCACCAGAATAGGCTCATAAATGTGGTATTGCGTGCCGCAGACAGAGTTCACCTGCCGCAACCTGTCGCTTACAAGGCACTACCTGTCCCTATCCCTTCATGAATAAAGCCCTACATTTTAAGGTGTTCTGCTTGCTAATTATGTTTAATTCATAAACTATGAACCTGATTTAATATGAACACCTGCAAGCTGCGCAGACAGTGCCCAAGCAACAGTGCTGCAAAGTGGCAAATGGCTGCGCCACAAGTAGCTCTGTACCTACAGCCTGTTTGTTTTAAAATGGCATTACCTATTGGTGCTCATGTACACATATCCCTGAATTTTTATGTGTGATAGTTTTGGCTCCAAATGCCAAACATCAAGGTTCCAAACTCCAAACATCAAGGCACAATCAGGTTTGCCCCTGCACTCCATTCGCACTTTACAAACCAACAAACAAAACTACGATCCCAAACACATAGGCTTGCAACAAGCACAACAACCCCAAAACAGCACTCACACACACTATTGCAAACAATTGATTGCTGCTCATAGAAATATCAGATGCATTGGGAAAACAACTATCAAGCTTCGTGTGTGTCGCCTGGCCTTAAAGTGAGATGCTATGCAACCCAGAAAAATTGGCAGAAAAAAACTAAAACTCTGGCTTTCTGTGTGCTCCTCAATCTTTGCTTACCACACTGGATGTCAGACTCAGAGCAAACTCAATTGATGTCACAAATACCAAACCTGCTAACAGACAGTGCACCCAACAGATAGACTGCCTTTGGCCAGGGTGCACAGATTTTTTTGTGTTTGCAATTTTTGTGTGGCCTTAGACATACAACAACCCCAAACGATAACTGCTTTTTGATCAGCCATTAAGGCATGATGATTCACGCTAGTAAGCATTTCGCACTTCTGCCCCTGCGTGCATATTAGCTCAAAACCCAACTGCGTTTCAATATGTGGTGATGCCCTGCACCGGATTGGTTGTGCAACTCCATAAATGTTTTGCTAGTTCTGAACAAGCTTACTGCTTTTTCACTAAGAGAGGTGTAAAAGTGTTCAGTGATTTTGTGGAGGAAGGAGCCCATCAGCATGCCACATGGTAGACAAGCCAGGCAGACCCCTGGATGGACCCATGCTGGTGGCAGCCCCAGCCAGGGCTTGGATTTCTGTGTTGCCCAGTGCTGGAACAGGGACAGAGGTTTTATGAGCAAGTTAGTTAAAAGTTTGGTTCGGCCCAACCCGAATTTCTTTGGAAAATTCGACAATTCATCCAAACCAAAGTTTAGGTGGTTCACTATCTAAATCTCGAAATATTTTAGTTTAGTTAGGATTTTTATTTTATTCTTTGCACCTTTTTTGTCCTACTACAACAATCTTACTGTCTTGGAAGTTTAATGCTTGCTGGAAGCTTTTACTTTTACATTTTATAGTCTATTAAGTTGTAACAAAGATAGATACTCTTTGAGTTCATCTAGAGCATATGTTATTTAGTAACATTCAGACAAAAGTTACTTTTTGATTTTAGGTTTATTCTATTCTTTTTAATTCACACACAAAAATTAGACCAGTTTTGTGCTTTCCCCACTCATACTGTGGTAGATGTTTTTCATGTTTTTGTTATTCCTTCTGTTTGATCTGTTCATAATTTAATTACTTGTTAACCTTCAAACTAGTTTTAAAGTAAAAAGAATACTTAAATTTACCGTACAATCAATTGTGCAGCTTGGTGGCTTCTATGAAAATTACCCTTGAAAAGCTATTTAAATACAGAATTTTAAATGATGTAAAAGTGTTTAAAAGACAAAGATGTTTAATGGCTCAGTGGTTTTGCTTTATTACAATTTCAATATATCTTGCTTCTTTGCATTAATTGCAAAGTGTTTGTAATGATACTCCAAAGACACCATATTTGATCTAGTAGATGTCTTTGGAATGCATGAAGCTTCATAGATTGACTTTAAAACTAAACAACGTAATGAATGTATTAATCAATAACTATGCCTTACTGAGTATGTTTTTTATATTACAGACACAGATCACGCAGATGTTACACTCTCAGTTCAAAGTAAAATATTGATACATTTAACAACTAGTAATTATAGTCAAATATTGGTTTAAAGAGAAACAAACCCCATGATTTTCACTGTCCTGGGTTGTGTCCCTCCTGCCTGTTCAAAGTGGGTTGCCCTGCTGTTTGAATCCCCCAGGTCACACCTCAATCAACTTTTGTTCACTCCCATAGTGCACAGTGTTTCATTTAGCTTTTGCTTTGCCGCACTGCGCTCAGAGGAGTATACTGGGCTGAGTGGAAGGTATGCCTCTGACCCCCAGTCCACAGCCTACCGACACCAGATGTTCAGATAGGCTTATCGGGTACACACGGAAAATGGTGAGTGGGGATGCAGCTTTCACATTCTTATAGACGCCTATCCAAATACTTAAAAATATAAAATTAGAGTTGGTTTTCCTTTTTTTACCTGATGTTTCTCAGTATTTCAGATTATTAGAGAAGACCAGCAAATTTCTATCAGTGCAATTTTAAACAGCATGCAAATATGACATATTTTGCACAGAATGTGGGCACCCTTACTTACTGAATGTTTAACAGAATGGTCCTAGTGCAGATTAAGTGCTTTTTTTTTCAGTCAAACTAATATTAGTCAAACTGGAGTAAACACTGTTGGTTATAGTTATCATAGCATTTACCTGCTGCTCTTATGGGTGACAAGATAAATACTGTAGCAAGACAAGCATAAAAACGGTAGTGGCATTTGCGTGGGTAAGATATTTTCTTTCTCTAGTACTGTATAAGATGGCAATGTTTGAAATAGAGATAGAGTAAAGCATTGCCAAAAATTCTGAGACACAAATATTGGTTTTAACAAAGTTTGTTGCTTCAGGTTTTTAAGATCCTTTAGTCAGATTTTTATAAATGACTAAAGTAAACTTTTCAGCATTTCATAAATTTTTTAATTGTGATTGAAAAATACATTATGTTTATGCAAAGACTAAATATTAACAGTGCTGTTCCCTATTTCTTTAAAACTCCTGAAACTGAAATATACCCTGCAATGCTGTATAGTCCCTTCTGGACACCACCTAATTATTGCCTATGGCATATAACTTAACTATAATATAATATTAACTAACTATAACTTAACTAACAAATAATATAACCTAACTATAACCTAGTTCTCTGCAATCCCATGTATGTACTTCCTTCAGATTTGTTTTGCTTCCCTTCTTGACAAGAGGTATGTATTTAAAGTTCAGCAACTATAAGAAGGAAATGGCAAGCAGTACCATCAAGCTATAGCTGGACTGGGTGGAGCACACTGGACCGGGCAATCAGTCACAGATCAAACAAAAATGGGGTATTCCTTTTTGTTTTCTAATGTCTATAATACTCAGGGGTGGTGGTCTCTCTCTTCATGGCATGTGCCAAAATTGGGATGTCTAACAGTGTGAAACCCCACCAGGTTGCCTGATTAATCTGCCTCCTCCTGTAACCCTCTCTGCATATCGACACCACAGCCCTAGCATACCATTTTCTGGGGTGCATGCCCGGTGAGTGCTTTCTGCATTGCTGGAACCAGCACACCCACAGCTAGAGGTGAGCAGGGATAGGAGCGGTTGCGCTCCATCCATTAAGATTTTCTTGCCGCAATGATGTCAGTGTGGCAAAAGAAATTTGAACAGAACACGTGTTGCTGTTTAGCTAAGTGGCCCACTGTCTTTTGCCTCACTGACACCTGCCTGCTGCCATTACCAAGCAAACTATGTACGGATCCATTAGCTGAGTTCTCTTTAGGACACCATTCTGGCACTTCCTTGGGTGTGCACATATACCATTGTAATGCATGGCTGGACACCTGCCTTCAGTTAGATTGCAATGTGCCTATAGACAAGCCCTCACTTTCTAGGACCCTGGAAATGCCTCACAGAATGCATATGCTCACAGGACTTGGCACAGATGGCACAATAGATGTAATATAAAGAATGAAGGCAGGTGAACCCCTGAGCAGGTTACTGGGGTGGGGAATTAATCTAAAGAAAGCCGAGGGTAAGGAGTTGCTGCGCAGTATCCAAGGATGAGACAGAAAAATTAGATTTTGCCAAAGTTCAAGCTTGTGTAAGATAAGATAAAGCTGACTATCAAGACTTCAAATAACTAACTGGGCAAGCACACTCTTGCTACTGTTATAACCGGTGTTGGACCAAGGAACATGATAGTCTTTATTCAGTTGCTGTCCAATTTTCTTGGGCCATAGGTGATTGGTTATATGTGCCAAGTGGGCCATCTCACATGCATTTAAAATTTGATTGAGGATTCTAATATGCAGGTCTAGTTTAATGTCTGCAGTTTAACCCCAACTACTGTATGCATAATTGAATCAGAGCAGTAAGCAAGACAGAGCTACGCACTGGGGGCTGCTAGAACACACACAGACAGAAAAGTGGTGAGACTGCACCGCCAGCACCGCCTGAAAAAATCAGTACCTCAACCATATGCCTAATGCCTAAAACATATGCAGCAAATCATATTGATATCTTCAGAAATCTGAGATGACCTACTGTACATTAGTCGTATTTCAGATCTTAATGTCGTAGAGGTTAATGCAGAACATTGAGGCAAGCGTTCCTCCCCAGGAGGGCGAACTTGTTCAGAGATTAGTTTCAGGTTCAGTTTGGCTAAATCTGTAGTAATATTTGAACTGGTTTGTCTGATTTGTCTGATTTTCTTCCAATCCCTTTGCCTTTCCGCATTGGTCTGGTGCTTTACCAGGGTTGCTCCCAAAAATGGGCATTGGTATTTACTGGGTATTGAACATGTTGGGAGGCCGGATTTGATTTGCTATGAATTGCTTTGCTCATACCTACTTGACACCCTTTGTGTCAAGTTCTCGCACGCACGCACGCACACACACACACACACACAAATTCTTTCAGTAGGAGCAATTTTACCATTTATAGGCTATTAACTTTACATCTTTACACACCGGATGGCAAGTTTGTCAGTTAGAGTGTCAACCTCTCTCTTGTGTCAGGAGAAAGCTAGCTACATTTAAGTGAATTAGTCCCAGTGCCTTACTTGCAAAGTGTTTTGTCTTCTTCCAGCTTTGTGCAGGCAAAAGGTCTGTTCAAACTCCCAAGTTGAATGAAGACAACACTAAATAGTGTCTCTAGAAAAGGGAGGTCTGTGGGGGCTAGCAAGAAGAAGGTTTCAAGAGGTCAACAAGGCTCTCCATCTTCAGAGAGACCTGGAAAGCCTTTACCTCATTAGAGAAATCAACCAGCTTTCAGTCCCTAGAAACCACAGTGATGATCATACTGGCCATGGTTGTGATTGGCCAGGTGGGACACGTGACTCCCTATATGAGAAGCAGGGTCACGCGCTACAGCACTGTTACAGTGGTGGGGATAGGTAGGGGCTGGCTGCAGAGGAGTGAGGGGCAGATAGGATCTGTAAAAAAAGCAAAAAAAACTGTACTTTTCAGGAAAAGTAGGTAGGTTGTCATCGGAGGCTGGTGTGAAGGACAGCTAAGCACATAGAAGCTCATCTGTCAATTGTACTTTCCTTTGAGGGACAGGCAGCTGCTGCGGCATATTTAAAAAACATCTGTTCCTTGCCCATTTAATTGCACTTACAGTGCCTGCCAGCTACTGTGTGCATAAAGAAACATCTGATATTTGCCCATTTAATTGCACATACAGGACCTGACAGCTACTGGGCACACAGAAAAACATCTGCTCTTTGCCCACTTAATTGCATTTCCTGGGACAGGCTGTTTATACACCGTGTCCAACAAAAAGTAGGCAGCAAAAAAGGGACAGAGCTGTGACCATGGTACTGCTTCTGCTGCTGCTGGTGTTGGAGCTGGTGCTGCAAGGAGCGGGCATGTTATATTTTAACATTTGTGCAAGAAGGCACCAGGGTTTGCAGCATATTCTTGTAGGTACTTATACCGCTGCCAGAATGGTGAGGTCAGACTAAGGGAATTGATAGACTGTATGGCGCACAGTGCTTCAAGTTCAACCAGATTGTCTTCAACCCACTACATTTCTACCGAAAGTGCAGAACCCTCCTCCTCGCCCCTTCAAATCAGCAAGGCTGCCCCAAGTCATGGAAAAGTCACTAATGTTCTATGATGACAGTCTTAACTGGGAATCTGTGGGTCATCCACCAGCCCCTGCCCCAGTCGCAGACATAGAGTTCCCAGATGCCCAACAACTTGTGTTAGGTGATGAGGGCATGAACAGAGAACCATCACAGGACATCTACGATGAGGATGAAACTCAAGTGACAACTGCTATGGCTTTCTGCAATGTAGATGCTGAGAAGGAGGATGGTAAGGAGGAGTGGGTGGGCTATCTCACCCACATGCTCTTGCTCTGAATGGGAGCATTTCACAATTGCTGGCATTTTAAATGTTCATATTCCAGCTGGTGGACACAGATATCTTTAAAAATGTTATGGCACTGACTGTCTCACAAATCACCATTCCCAGCTGCCACTACTTTTCTTGGCAGGCCATAGCAATACTGTTAGTTTCAGGGTCCACAATGGGTGGAACCTAGTAGCAGCCCTGGGCCAGGTTGATGCACATTCCTTGCTGGGTGCATGTGCTCAGCTTGGTGGGGAAAATCTTTCTGGCCAATTATTCAGGCATGATGAGGCTTCTGCATAAGGTGTGTACAGTGTGTTCACACCCTGCTGCTGTTTGCCTATCTGCACTGCAGAGGAACTTTGGCCTTCCCACCCTCCACCTCATATGTGATTTGCCAGCCAGATGGAATTCCACTTTACATATGCTGGAAAGTGCATATGAGCAGCAGCAGGCAATAGTGGAGTTCCAGATACTAAATGCCCAGGTAAGTCAAAGGGCAGACCAAAACTACCAATGAGTGGGCCTTCATGAGGGACATTTGTGCTGTGCTGCAGTGCTTTCAGTATGCCACCAATATGGTCAGCGCTGATGACACCATCATCAGCGCTACCATCCCTATCCTTTGCCTGCTAGAATGACACTTCAGGCCATGGCAGTATGCGATGGGGCACAAGAGGAAGCAGAGAAGGAAAAGGAAGACACATTTACCTAGATGTGTTACCAGCTAGTAACTACTGAGTTACATTGAGGGTTTACACAGCAAAGACATTAGCACAGTTCAAGGGAGGGTGAGCATGGTTACAATTTGAAGTGCCTTGTTCAATTCTCTGCCACATTCACTAACATCGGCTATGGCCCGTAGTACCAGGAGGCAGACTTTGACTAACATGTTGGATGAGCATCTGTCGACACATCTTCTGGTACTGAGCAATGGGGCCTCTCCGTTGAATCAGTTCAGTAAATTGGACATGTGACCAGAGCTCTCCCTCTTTGCCTTTGAGGTGCTGGTCTGCCCTGCGGCAAGTGTTCAATTAGAATGTGTGTCATCACCGACAGGAGGATCCACCTATGCCTAGTCAACAAGGACATCCTTACATATGTCAAACTTTTGCACCACATTCAGCCAAACTTGTTGAACCCGAACATGAATGGGTTCACTCATCACTAGCAAAGATGGCTAGGTACTATTATTAGAATGTAAAGGGAAAGTTCATCATACTTTATGTAATTTAAAACATTTAAGTAAGGCATGATTTATTACATTTTCCCTCTGCCACATCATGGTATAAAACAATTCTTAGCATCAAGGCATTGAGACTAATATATATTCCAAATGTTTTTACAGTGGATCATAGCTTAGAAAAATCAGAATGCAGTAATGCGCGTATCACTATATTGTTGGTGGGAGCTAATTTCATTAAAATGGATTGATCTGTAAGCTGACTGTTCCAGAACCTACCAAAACTTTATCCTTTTTTCTTTTGCATTACACATGCCACCCATAGCAACAGCATTTAGTATAGAGAAAGTGCAGTTTGGGTTTTTTTACTTGACAATTACTTCCCTCAAACTCATTATTATTAAATAACATCTATGACCTTTAGTGTGGATTTAAATTTTAGCTGGCCATTAATTAGGGTGACAACTGACAAACCCCTCTAGGACTTCTGTCAATTATGTCGCTAATGCTTAGTTAAGCCAAGAGACACAGCTGACTCTTATCATCCATTGCCAATCTGAAAAGAAAACTCTTTTTAGAAAGAAAACTAGCCAAGCGACTTTTTAAATACTAAGTGCAATATGGCAGTTTTATTTTATTTGTAACATCGTGGACAAAAAAAATGCTATTATATTCTTCTTTTTCTGTATATTATATATCATGTTATTTTATACATACAGTTTATGTGTAGTTAATTAGTATTTTCTAAAACATGTACTAAATTAAAGCTAATATATTGTATATATTTGAAAATGTACATATACTTATAACACCGATATGTTTTCTACACATTTCATTTCAAAACTAAAACATTACTAAGGAGTTACTTTAAAGGTCCATTCAAAACGTTTTTGCTAAATTACAGACACAGAATTATAGTAAGGTTAGACACTGTTGTTGGAGAATGTGGCTTGCACTTATACGCTATTTGCGTCTGGGCTATGTGTCTAGCTTAGTGCAGCCATGTCAAGTCTTTCTCCTGGCTCCACAGGGTAGATTTGTCTATGGACTGGGCTTAATGTATTGGTGCATTGTCATTCTAGAACACAAAAAGAAAGCTCTTTCATGTCAGAAATTCCTCTTTTGATAATGGTGGAAAATGCTTTTCACTTTAGCATTCTCTCCAGGATAAAGCAAGCATACTGAGTACTGTAGATAGGTATACTTAGCTAAGGCAAAATTGAAAGCTATTGTATAATTTTGCATTCAAGACAATATTCGTTCAATAATCTTTTCAATACTTAAAATAATATTTTCAATTTATTCATATTAAAATATTTAAATTATTCAACTAATGTATTATCTTTTTAATTTGTTATTGCCATGGGAGTATTTCTCTCCCCATATGCTATTGTCACTATAGTCGAGCAGTTCCACCTGCTTGCCAGTAGAAGGCTCCAGAAAGACAATGCAAAAAAGTGTCTGTTCTGCTTGCTCTCCAGTAGTGAGCTCCTAGGCTTCCTAGACACCCACACCTGTGCCCTAAGACAGCCTCTGTTGGTAAGCGCATGCGCTTGCACCTGCAGCAGGTCATCTAGCTGTTGCAGGGCGTCTATGTGTTCACATGCATTCGCTCCTCCTAAGCATTCACATGCGCGTGTGTGTTTTGCAGTTGCGCAAAACTGCATTTGCTTGTCCGCAGGACCAGGGACCTATGAGGTCTAGTCAGTCCCAGCTGATTATTTCTCTGCTTGCTCCTGAGTTCTTGATTTCTTGCGTACAATCCAGATCTCCTCTCCAACCTGGCTTATTTATTGACTCTGATCCTGCGCTGCCTGCCCATGACCTTGACCTGTTCATCGCCTTTGAATTTGTTCTGCCGGTCCACAACTTTGGCATGTTTTTCTGCTCTAAACCTACTCTGCTTCCCCACAACCTTAGCTTTCCAGCTTACCCTCCGGCCTGTTCTCCAGTACTTTCTGTCTATTGCCCATAGTTCAGCAATACCAACTCCTCGGTCCTCTGACCTCAGGCCCTCCTGCTGCAAAGCCTAACCCCACCATCAGGGGGTTCTAGTGAAGACAAGGGGTCCTTAGACTCCTGGAGAGGTGAGATACTCTGATAGTCTCCACCACCAGGGCTCCTCCAACTGGTCAATATGAGCACTGGCGGGGATTTATCTCAATGTAATGCTTTGTTCAACAGCTAACCTCCCTGACCCAGGCAGTAAGCAATCTCCATGGGGGATTCCTACAGCTCAGAAATTGGCTTGGAACCCTACAGGCCAGCTTGCCTAAGCCAATCCAGTTCCCCTTTCTGCACCTCCCGCTGCAGCTGATGAACCTGCCAATCCTGTACCCAGTACTGCTAAGTCTTGTATCCCCATGCCTGACTCCAATCACATCGTAGACATATTAAATAAGGCACATGGCATGGTTAGGCATAATGGCAGACCCATTGCTCTAGGGAATGGCTTCACTCCCAGACTACAACTGGTTCAGCTCTTATTAGGTGAGGCGACATGTGGGGTCAGAAGGTGTAGCTACAGGTGCGAAGCATACAAGTGTAAGCATGAACAGCTACTTTTTATTAAGCACTGATCTCCTTTGCTGAAGAGTGGGGGTGCCATGATGCACAGTTCACCTTCTTCTCTGCTTTGGTCAGCAGCGTATGAGCCAATCCCCAGAGTATCCTGGAAGTGGGGTGGTTTCATCCATCACTACGCACATGTTGGCATTGAGTATGTAAAATAAAATCATTGTACATCCTAAATAAAGCTACAATAAATTCCTTTCCCTCCCTATGGTCTATAAAATAACTGAGACACCAGCCGTTGAGTGGTGGCAGGGTTTACTAGGGCAAACTAAAACAGGATGCCCCACAGAAAGTGCCACACACCCCCAGGCCTACCCAAGGTGTCCACTCCTGGGCTGAGCACAGGCAAAGCAAGAGAGACCTTTCCCTTCGCAGCCCCAGACCAACCAGGGTTGTGCGCCTGAAAAAGTTCATTTGGCATGACTATGGATGCATACATCCATTAACAAATAGGGGGAGTCACAATTGATTCATATTTATGGTTACCTGGTGGAAACATCTGGGAGTACAGCAGACAAGGGATGACAATGCTGAGTGGGATTTGGCCAAACAACCAATGCAAATGTTGTTTTACTCCCAGAGCATTCCTAGGTTAATACTCCCCACTTTTTTTTTTTGGGGGGGGGGGGTTACTTCCCACACAGGTAGACCACTTAATGCTAAGGATGAAGTCACCACTACTTCTGGCCAACACAGACCTGGCTGAAAGACATGGAAACTCTGGTTCAAGGCAATAGACCAGGCCACCTCAGCCTAAACAAAATGGACTATTGTTAATGGCCTTTGTTTCTGATTACATTGATTTTTTGGGAAGTGCCTGCCTAGTTAGAGATTTTGTCACCCTCTGTTACTAGCCCATTTTCACTATTTTGCACTATACATATTTAGCGGTGAATTTTGAATATCCCAGAAAAATTATAAAAAAATAAGTTTTTTACAATCTGTAGCCTTTTTTAAAATAACAAAATGTAAGTTTATCAAGAAAATCAAATTGCATGTAAAAGTCCCACTCCTCCTGATTACAGCGGTTTCCAGGAGACAATGCAACCCTTTCCAGGAGACAATGCAAACTGAAAAGAGCACTTTTAAAATAAAATACAACTACTATGCACACCTTGAACTTTTTCAAGAAAAACTACATTCTCTGTAAGCACACACCTCAATCTTTTTAAGTGATGCAAACCCTTGAGAAATTCACTGGTTGCATTGCCTCTTCCTAACAAATGTATAAAGACGCATTTAAAAAAAATCGATTTTACTAAAATATTATTATGCAAACAAGAAAAAGCTAAATCTGAACATGCAAGGTCCCCCAACATGCATTGGTACTTTTAACCCTTTTATCTGCCAGCCTACTTGAGATGTTGTCACCCTGTGTTAACAGTTATTTTTCATCATTTTGTGCTTGGGTTTAATAACTGTGATTCTTGCTGGAATTTCTAAGGAATTATTATATATTGTTTTTTTTTTTACAGAGTTTGGGCTTTAACAAAAAAAAATAAAAATAAATAAAAAAAATCTTTAAGAAAACCATATAGCATGTCAAAGCAGAAGGGAAGGGCAATGACAACATGGAAGTATATTTGCTGTGGCCAACCGCCAGGCACAAACATACACACATTAGGACAGAAACTCACAATAAGCTACAGCTAATAAGTCACCAACAAAAAAAACAAGCACAACAACTAATATGAAAAAAACAAGTATGTGGGGGCTATTCCGCTAAAACTGGAGCACAACACCGCAGGAGACACATTACTAAGCAAGAATTGTGATTTTATTAAAAAATAAAAAGGGACTGAAAAAATAATGCAGATAAAATGCACTGAAAATTGCGTCATATAAAGGACCAAAAACTAGGGTTGTGTCATGTGTCGGCAGTGCAAATCCACATTGTAACACCCAGGCAAATAACTTTGTGGAAATTCAGGGTGTGTGTGGGGGAAATTCATGGTTTACTGTCTGGAGACGAAGGAAGCTGGGTAGCTGACTGGGAACAGATGAACAAAGGACAGACAACCCGCTTGCATCATAAAAGAGGCTAGCTGCTGACCACCTGGGTCATGGGTGGCCCGGTACTCAGAGAGCCTGTAACCCACCCATTTCTTCAGCAGAGCTCCTAAAGGTGGAGTTGCACAAGCCTCTGGCAGTCCCTTGGTGGTTGCAGTCTACAGAAAGGGAAACACAGGGCAGACATCCACAAGACACAGACAAATGAACTGGGCCCCAGTGCAGGCTATGGTGGAGCTGGGCCCCAGGGCAGGCTGTGGCAAGGCTGGGTCCCAGTTCAAGCTGTGGCAAAGCTGGGTCCCAGAAGAGACTAACCTACAACAAAGGGCTGTAGGCCCCAGACACCCTTGGCTAGACACTGGGAGGGCAGCAGGCCCCAAATCAGAAAAGGATAACACTGTGGTGCACCACAAGACCCAGCACAGACAGCAAATACAAAGACAGCAACTATGAAGGTGTGAGAACCCCAGCACAGATGGAGACACAAACTATGGCTGTGAGCCCCACTACTGATGGAGAGAGAAACGATGAAGGGCTGCGAGCTCCTGTACAGACGAATGCACAGGGCTAGGCTATGAAGAGACAATGCAATGATCCAACAACAGGGGCGGGGTTAAGCACATGCATTTATAGGAACATCAACAACATAATTAAAGCCAAGTGGGGTCAAACAATGTGGCTCTAGGACCCAGGAAGAACCACACTCCTCCAGCAGTCACACAGTAAACACACCACAGCAAACAGCACAATGGCCACAGCATATTCTGAAAGTTGCCCAGCTGTAGGCTCCATTTGACCAGGATAAAGCAGCACAAAAAACACACCAATCGCACCTAGATTTTTTCCCAGCTGGCCAAGCTTTTGTATCCCGTCAGAAAAGGTAAAATGCAGTCACCGAATCGCACGAAAGCACATGCACACACCGAAAATTCCCACAACCGAAGAAAAAATCTTGGTCCCAGTTTGGCTCAAACCCAAATTTATGCTCAAGAAACTTGCACTAAAAAAAGATGTCTGCAAAGTTGAACGTGGTACAAAACAGAAATTCTTGCAACCCAAAATGCATTCTTAAACTGCTCTGAATCAAGGTCATGGTCTAGCATTACTACAATATTGCTACAATATGTACAACTCAAGTTGTACATAAGTATTTTTATGAACTGTAAGTTGTGTTGAAATCAAATGGGCCAACCCCATAACCTCTAACTGTAAATTAGATTATCTTATTCAGTGGTATCATATTATCTGCCCTTATATGGTAATACAGTAGATAGTCAAGAGAATGGAGGTCATGCTAATTACTTAGGGGTTTATTCATCAAGGGATAGCTGCAGGTACTGCTTCGTAATGTCAGGCAGCGTCTGCTGAACGCTGGGCGCTGTACGCAATACCACATTTATCAAAGCACTTCTGGTGAGCGACTCTTACATCACCACGTAGCGACTGATTCATCATCACAGACGGGTCAATGTATAGCGCCGGCGCTCTGGTATTACCTGTCGCTACCTGTCGCTCTCCCATACATTTCAATGGACGGGTTTTTTTTTTATCAAATAATTGTGTCACCTCTCCTGGCCTAGAAAAATTCTTTTTTTTTTTTTTTATTATATATTTTTATGTAGAATCGTCATTACAGGTCTGGCATTAAAGTGTTAATGTCACAATGTTATAACAATGTCATTCCATATGTCTTCGCTTGGTTACTAGTGGCTAAACGTTAGAAAAAAGACTTTAATCACACAGTGTCTGGCGCTATGGGCTACACGACCCGATTTGAGTGAGTATGTATTTTTGATGAATATGGTGTGAGTCGCTGAGAATGGTTCACACTGAGCAGTCGCTGCCGTTTGCTCCCTGCAGCGCTCTACTGTTGCTAAATGTGGTGTAGGCGTAGGTCGCTATTGCGTGGAACACTGTGGCAAATAGGAATGCTTTTAATATTAATGCTTTAGATTTTTGCCTATTCTTACAGTAACTGAAATACATTCTGTGAATTTTAAATAGAAACAGTTGTACAACCTATATAATATGCAGTGCTATAGAAATTGATTTCCTTTTTATTTTTTAATATTTCTAGGCTGTAGCCTGTTATTTATGTTCTTGGTGTGTTCTATAGCATAAACATAAGATATTGGGCGTTTCATAGTGTTCGTACCTTGCGAGGGGGGTTAAAGGTTTTGCTTTCGTTTTTCGCACTTCCGGTTTTTGGCCTATGCGGAAGCATGCCTGCTAGACGTCCAGCCAGATGCCTCCCCAGCTCCTCTTCCTCATCATCGTCTGATGTCCCCCCCCCCCCCAGGAAGAGGCAGCGCATGGACCAAAGAGTGAATGGGCAAGTGGTTAAAAAAAGTTTTTACATGAAATGTGTGTTAAGCTATTATGTACTCTGTAGTGGCTTTCTTTCAATGTGTTAATGTTTCCTCCTGCTTTAAATGTTTAATGCTTAATAGTATTTTTTTTAATTTTTATTTTATTTTGTTGTGTTACTACTGTCAATATTTTAATTGTTACTACTGTTTTTAAAGGGGATCTCAACCCATGAGACAGATTTTATTTTTTTTTCTGTTCATTTTTTAAATTTTAATTAATAACCATGGACATCCCAAAAGTATTTTTTCTTAGATAACCCCATTAAAATTTCTATATTGTGAAATCCACAAGCCCTTTATGGCAATTTATAGGAGCCCAAAACATTTTTGTAATTGTCCAATTTTTTTTTTTAATATGTTAATGTATTATATTTTATGTATATAATATTTTTTTTATTTAGTTATTGTTTATTTTCTCTACATCTAGGGATTCTGCATTCAGGAATATGATTATGCCCTGGGTACCAAGAGCAGCATAGTAGAGGAGGTGAGGGCCACCGTGTGTCTACGCTTCAATACAGATTTGACGCCAAAAGCTGTAATCCAGAAATGGTCGGACGTCAAGCGCCGGGACAATGAGGGCGTGATGAGCCCTATTATACAGTATTTTTGGAAATGTTGTTGGGGGTGGCGCAAGTTATGTTGTACAAGCTGCAACATGATCAGTTGGCTTAGCTGAAAATGGTAATTCTGGGGTTTGTGTAGAGGGCACAGTGATCAGACAGCAAGGGGTTAAAAGCTTGTTATGCTGATATCTGTCTCTCACAGGTGCACTAAATGTTTGGATAACTAGGGTTTTTAATCTCCAATTTATATAGAAATGAATCCCCTGATTTCCACTTCATCTTAGCTACTATCTAATAAAAGAGCATTAGTTTGTAGCTGTCTATCTTTTTTCAATATCTATACCAAGAGGATAATCTTATATAGAAAAAACAAGGGAAAGTATGGTAAACTTACCCGCCAGGCCCGGAGGTACGTAACCTTCTCTGGGCCCCTGAGGAGTTGTGCTGTGTTGTCCTTTAAAGTTTGTGGTAGATCTGGAAGTTTCCCAGGTTGCGTGATCTCTGAATAAAGGCTCTTTAATCCTCCGTATGTGCCTCCAAACTTTTTATTGTAAACAAAGAAGTTGTTATAACATGTATTAAAAAAAAAAAAAAAAAAAAAATAAAATAAAAATGGTCTGTCTCCAGTGGCTGGGATAATACTGCAGAAATGCAGATGAGGATAAAATGTCTGTGTCCTTAAGTCTTTTAAAATCTCACAAAAATAGTCCGGTGTCTGTTCTTCAATGGTGGAGCTACGCCGCTCATGGCTCATGGCAGTTGGAACTGCACCGCTTCTGTCACTTTGTCTTGCTGCTGGCTGTAGGGGTACCCGCGGCCATTTCGTTTTCACTTCTTCAAGGTCCCTAAAGCACCTGTGCAGGGTTACCTATTTATGGTGAGGTCATTGACCCAGAGGCTTCTGGGTAGTGTAGTCTTTCGCCGTAGTTCTTTAAACCGGCCACATATACCAGTTTTGCTGTGTCCTTCAATTGCAGTTTTTACTATAAAAGAAAGCAAAGACCAGCAGCAGTTTCTTTTGTTTTAAAAAATCAATTCTGTAAAGATTAATTATTGTGATCCGTCTTTTATTGTTATATATTATGTATGTGTATGCCAGAATTACAGATACGTGATTAGGGAACTATGTGAAGAGCAAAGTATGTGATGAAATAAATAAATAAATACGTTAGAAACAAGGGACAATGGTAGAAAATATGAGTGTAAAAAACTTATGGTTATAAAACGTTTTTTTGATGGAGTTGGCAGCTCTATGATGCCTACACTTCTGGTAAGTTCCACACACATACACAGACACTATTTTTACATCTGTCCACATTAAGCTGCTTATGTCTTACCATTTCTCCTTTGTGTTTTTTTCCCTCTCTACAGATAAGCGTCCTCCCATGGGTAAGTACGGGAAGGGTATCCTCCCCTGCAGACGTGTGGTTGGGTCAGATGAGTCTGCGGGGGAGAAGCCCTCTCGCCGATCCCACATTGAGGACCCAGGGTGTCTGCTGCTGGGGTGAGGGCAATATGGAGCCTCAGCTCCTCTCAATCGGACCCAGTGGAGTCCCAAACCCCCTGTGGCCACTCTCAACTGGGGAGTCCCAGTAGGGAGGAGGGAAGGGACTCCGCCACACTCCCTCAGGGATCAGGGAGTGAGAGGGAGGATGGTGGACCCTTGGGTTTGGGCTCTGCTGGGCCCATTTTGAGGAGTGGAGGCACCCCGCCTTCATCTCATAGCCCTCCCTGGGATACAAGCAGCAGCTCATCCCCTGGTGAGAGGACTTCTTAGTTTTGCTTTGTAGTTCCATTGTTACATTGTTGTTAGTAAATTTTTTCTTTCCATTTAAAAATGTTTTTCAGGGCATCATAGAGTCGACACCTCCTCTACATACGCTGCGGATGTGGCATTCGGGCATAGTCGAGGTAAGAATTACATTAATTTTAAGAATAAAGTATATGCATCTAGGGTTTTATGCCTATATCATTTTATGAATAGATTAAACCTGATATTGTTGTGAAGTGGCCATGTGGCCTCTATCACAGTAGCCTCTCTTCTGGTGTACCCCCACTTCAAAAGATTATGTGGCTTGATCATGTGTTAGCCAAAGTAGTATTGTTTTAGCTAACACATGGCCAAGTGTGTACAAAAAAATTGTCAGATTGAACTATTCCCTCCACAAAATTTTGAGGTCTTTTTTCTTTTTCAAATACAATGTTCTTATGATTGATTCTGTTGTGTTTTTTCCCAATACTGATGTTACCACACAGACGGACCATCCTTCGTAATTCTCTCCACCCCATCTCCAGGAACCTCTAGCAGCATGGGACTATGGGCCTTATTCATCAAGCGATAGCGCCAGGTAGTGTCTCACTAGCGCCAGGTAGCGCCAGCTATCGGCGGCTACCGACTCCAGAACGCCCGGCGGCGGACACAATCATGCATTTATCACGCTAAATGAGGCTAACGCCGGCGAGAGCGTCAGCTAGCGCGGGATTCATCATGTAGCCGACTGCAACGAACAGCGCCGCTGCTAATCCCATCACAGCGCCAGGTATGACCTGTCGCTACCTGGCGCTCTCCCATACATTTCAATGGCAGACCCTGCAATGTTTTTTTATGTGGTTTTTGTGTTCTTGTCTTTTTAAAAAAATTCAACACATGTTGTTTCGGATATGTTTGATTAATCTGGCTTGTTTTTATTGTTTATTTGAGGAAAGATTTAATTTTTACACTGGAATGTTGTGAGTGAAATCTAAAATGCATCTCCTCCCACAAAACACATTAGGCTCAAAATAGCTTGCTTTCACAACACACATGGCTAGTAAAGCTACTTTTTAGTCACTCATGTTTGGCGCTCATGTTCGCTCATTGAAATTGTCAGCGCCCAAGCTATTCGGCAGCCCTGTCCTTGATGAATCTGTGGTGGTCAGAGTTTGTGCAGTCGCTGTTTCGATTCGCTATGTGGCGGCGCTAGCGGCGCTGTGCTGTGCTGAGCTGTTCATACATGTGCCTTTCTGCCATTTTGCCTGAATTCACTTGCAGCGACCCCAGTTGTTCTTAATGAATACACTGTAGTTGTGAGCGTGCATGTCCACATTCTTCTGGATTTGTTGATGCGTACAAGCTCATAACAACCCGTTATGCATTCTCCTGTGTGCCACGTTATCATGTAGTTGGCTAGTTTGCTTGTGTTATTATTTTATGAAGGACGATAAGATTGTTATTTGTAAGCAACCAGCTTTTTTTTGTTCGCTGACGTATGCATTACAGGATATTGATCACCCAGCTAAATCAAGCTAATAATTAATGGCGTCTTGGCCAATAGCTTGTTGTAATGCGTAAAAATCCTCTTCCCGCCACTTTGCTTGCACATTGCGGATATTAGCTAGTTCTGGTGCGCGGATGATTTTTTTTTTTTGGCTCTGGCGCTTTCGTCATATCCACTTCCGGTTTCCTCCTTTGCGTTTCAAAGCAACATAAAGCTAAAAGTTATTTGCGCTTTGGCCAATAGCTTGTTGTAATGCGTAAATCGACTATTTCCGCCACTTAGCTTGCACATAGCGGATATTATCTAGTTCTGGTGCGCGTGTTTTTATTTTTGTTTTTTGTTTTTTTTTTTTTATGGTCTGGCGCTTTCGTCCTATCCACTTCCGGTTTCCTCCTTTGCGTTTCAAAGCAACATAAAGCTAAAAATGAATTGCGCTTTGGGCCATAGCTTGTTGTAATGCGTAACTCGACTATTTCCGCCACTTAGCTTGCACATAGAGGATATTAGCTTGTTCCTGGTGCGCGGAGCGTTTTTTTATATTTTCCTGTCGCTTTGGTCATATCCGGTTCCGGTTTCCTCCTTTGCGTTTCCACCATGATGGCCAGGAGAAGAGTTATGCGGCTCCCCAGCTCCTCCTCAGAATCTGGCCCCACCACCCCTCCCCCACCTCCCCCACCTACCTCACCTCCCCCACCTAACCCCCCTCCAACTCCTCCCCCTCCTGGGCCTCAAAAGCAGAAACGCAAACGGGTGGATAGCCGCGTAAACGGGCAGGTGGTCAAAGTGAGTATGTTTCTCTTAGATTATATGTTTAAAGTGGACCAACACCCAGGGGGGATTGGGACTGAAATCTATAAGATTCCAGGACCGATCAGATCCCTCCCCGCGGGGCATCCCAAATCGGGATGTCCCACGGGGAGGAACCCCCCAGGAGGCCCACAAACCTTACCTCAGCCCCGTTCCATCGGCGCATGCGCGAGCCGCGGCCGTGTCTTGCGCTTCCCTCTAGCAGGGCGCGCACCTGCGGCCGCCATCCCTGTTAGAGGGAAGGGCGAGACGCGGCCTAAAGCGCTCAGAGGCAGCTGAGCTGGTATGCGCGTCCAAGCGGCCTTGGACGCGCATACCACAGCGGCTCTGAGCGCTGTGATTGGCTTGCGCGGTCACGTGGGAGCGTGGTGAGTTGAGTTTTTCTGGCCTTCCCGGGGGGTTCCAGACAGCGGGGCACCCCCGATCAGGGTGCCCCACCGAAGTGGCCCAAAACCCAGGATCGTCAAAATCCTGGGTGTTGGTCCACTTTAATCTGTTCTCAGTATAAATGTTTAGGCCATTGGTCTGATGTCATGTATTGATTTTTTTTTGTTTTGTCATTTCTCATAGGATTTCTGCATCCACCAATACGATTATGCCCGTGGGGGCAAGAAGAGAATAGCCCTGGAGGTGAAGGCCACAGTGTCCCTGCACTTCGACACCAACCTCAGTGTCCGATCAATAATGCAGAAATGGTTGGACTTCAAGCGCCGGGACCCTGAAGGCGTGTACCGCCTATATGATGCCTACGCTTCAGGTAAGTAGAAGCTTATGCTATGTTTATACTTTTTAAAACATAATATTCTAAGCTGTGTCCATTTTGGGTATAAATATTAATTCTTTGCATTCATCCCCTCAACACAGATAAGCGTCCTCCCCTGGGGAAACGTGGGAAGGAATTCCTCCCCCGAACCAAACAGGCGGACTCGGGGGAGTCATCGGGGGAGGGTCCCTCTCGCGGGTCCTATTTAGAGGACCCAGGGGAGGAAGGGGATGACGCCCCAGAGGAGTGTGCTGCTGGGGGGCTGGCAGGATCAAGCCTCAGCTCCTCACACTCTGACTCTGAGGAGTCTCAACAGCCAAGGGGCCACTCTCAAGTGGGGAGTCCAAGTGGGGTGGAAGGAATGGACTCTCCCACACTCCCTGAAGGAGCAGGGAGTGAGAGGGAAGAGGGTGGCCCTTTGGCTGGGGGATCTTCGGAGCAGAGTGTGAGGAGCCGAGGCTCCCCGCCTCCTCCTCAGAGCCCTCCCTGGGCTTCAAGTGGCAGTTCATCCCCTGGTGAGTGCACATTTAGTCAGTGTTAGTCTGTGACAGGTTACATATGGCCATTTGTACTTAGCCCTTGCCATTCCTCTCTAATTTGCAGGGCATCATATAGGCGGCACCTCCAGGAGCTTTTGGCAACGCCTTCTCCACGGGCATAGTCATGGTAAGTGTTTGTTGTTATCCCTCACATTCCCTATGTTATGACATTCCTTAAAGTGGACCAACACCCATTGTTGATTGTGCTTGGAATCTCTAAGCTTCCATGCCCAATCACCTCCCTCACCCAGGGCCCCCCCACCAAAAGCCCACAAATTCCTTACCTCATTGGGGGTGGAAGAAGCCACCGCCGCAGCCTCCTGCGTGCCCCTCTAGATGTGTGTGCGCCTGTACTCTCCGTTTCATAATGGCCTGCGCGTGCGCACACACTTGAGGAGTGATGCGCGGAAGGTAGCGGCGGAGGACGGTGTCTCACTCAAATTGTTGGGCCCTGCCAAAGTGGGCCAAAACACAGGATAGTATCAATCCTGGGTCTTGGCCCACTTTTAACATACACATGTTTCCTGGTCCATAGGCCAAGCTGGTTTGATAATGTACATTAACATCACAAGCCCCACTGCAGTGCAATCCAACTGGCAACCACCCCTATGTTTCAGCCCACACCATGATGGGGGCTAGCAAATGTGTTATTTTTGTAAGTTGTTCCAGCTAACACATGTTGCACACTATTAACATTCTACAATCAACTGCAAATTAGGCCTTACCATTGCACTGTCAAGGTTAGAGGCACATTATCTTTATGTGTCCATGTTGCAACCCAAAATTATTTACATGGACTCATGGACCATGAAATATGCTAATGTCAGACAACATGTGTGTAACCATGCAAGCATTTGATTTTGCAGACTCCATAACCAGATGGCTGACAAATAGTCATGTGTCATTGGCCCATTAATTTTGCTTTTCTCTTTTGCTTTCTCCTGACAGATGTGGCCACGCAGACGGAGCCAGTGTACATCACCACCACACCTCCCGGGACGGCCAGCAGCATGGGCCACAGCCACAGCTGCGATGGTGCGTACATCCCACTTCATATGCCTAAAGACTTGTGACCCCTATGTCTTATAGTAAATTCTGGAGACATTTACAATGTACCTATGTGTTTTCAAAACACAAATCTAGGTTACATGTGTTTGGCCAACAATCCTACATGCATGTCTGCATGCTTGATTGTTGGCTCACATTCTTGATTTAGCAACATCGAGGCAAATTGTGGTTTCTGCACAACCAAATTGGCCTGCTAAGGTGGTGACCTCTAATATGCTTGGCCCAACCAGTTTACTCGTTAGGACTTAGGCCCTGATGTTTGGCTGTAACTAAACAAATAAATGTCCACACTGGGACTTATACCTTCTTTTATTCCCAAGAGTTTAGAGTAAATGTATGCTTGGGATGTTGTGGCCACATTTAAGGCAGCCACTAGTACTCATATAATGGTAACACATAAGGGCACAGTTGGCAACAATGTGAATGTGAGCGTCAGCTAATTGTCGGCACTTACATTACATTGCTACATCTGTGTCTGTAGAGGTCACATTCTAGATTTTGATTATTTTTTTTTTTATACTCTCTACAGCTTGTGTAAACCAGCATCGCAGACTGTGGCAGTCGATCCGGCGTCTTCGCCTTATGCTGCTGGCCTTGAAGAGGCGGCGTTAGGGTGGTGGTGATTGTTTGGAGGCACTGTGCGGCCAAATGTTGGGCCTGTTGCCCGCCTTTTTTATTAAAATTTTTCTATTTTGGTAATTACAGTGTGTTGTGCCTTTTCAAGCATAGTTTAAGTGTCTCCAAAACCATTCTTTGTCTAATTTTGGGGTACCTTTGTAGCCATTTAATGTGTAAACCATAGTAAGATATGGTCAGCAATGTGTGTCCTAAATGTTTCCATACATTTACATATCTAGATCCAGAGACTCATCCCTGACTGTGTTCTTAGCTATGTCTTTGGAAAAACACAATTTCGAGGTGGGGTAATCAAATATATTTCACACAAAATCAAAACAACCACAAACCAATTAATATTCTTGGCTTGGAGGCCGGGGAGGTTGGGAGTCATTGCTAGGGGTGGTGTTGGGGGCCAACAGTGCAGTAAAAAAAATAGACTGCTGTTGTATGAGCTGTTGTGTCAACAACAAACTTTGATCCTGGCGCTGTAAAGATTGCTCCATCAGGTTTGCAAGGCGAGCCAGTTCCTGGGTCGTTTGGTGTTGGTGGCCTTGTCTCCAATCTTCCATCTGGCACTGCAGGGCCTCATTTTGTTTCTGACACATCCGCACCTGATTTTCCAACGCCGCAATGCGCTCATTAGTTCCATCACGCGGACCCCTAGCTCGTAAAAGTCTGCACTGGTTGGTGCAACACCTCCTCTTGCTCTGGTTTGAGGCTAAAAAAAACAAATGAAAGCTTTTAGTGAAACTGAACCAATGCAGGTATGCCCCTCCAAATCATTTGCCCAAAGTGTAACAATACAACTTACCCTTGCTTGAGCCTCTGAAGCTTGGCCACATGGCACTTGGGAAGAGGTCCCAGCTTGGGGTTCTGGTCCCGCCTCCTGCCAAAACAACAAAGAAAGTAAATGTGACATGTTGGTTCATAGCCTACCCACGAACATGGCAATGTGGTTATTGGTCCTCTAAATCAGCCATGTTACCTCCGTGACGTCCGGCAGAGGTAGGAGCGGGGTCTGGCTGCCAGAGAGGGGCAAATCCACATCTGAGAGATCGGGCAAGTTGGCATATGCTAAACAGGAAAGTCATGTTAGTAGGTCAGTGGACCAAACTCAAATGTAACATGGATAGACTATCGAGGCCATACCTCCACAAAGTGCCAGATTACACACTAGGCAAAAGGTATCTTGGAAACTCAGATTGCTAACATGAGGCAATAGATGAGGCAATAATTGGCCCAAAAAAGAACAGAGACATTGTGAAAATTACACATACCCGCACTCTCCCAGATGTCTTGAGTTGGGCCCTCACTCGAGCTTTGCCCTTGAAAATACATGTTTAAACACAAGTTGCCCTACTAAAGTTCAACAAAAGTAGTGCCAAAATCCATACTAGATAATCAAGCCAAACCAACTTACCCTCATCTGTGTCAGCCTCAACGTGAAGGGCCCTTTCCGGACAGCCACTTCCGAGATTCCGGGCAACTAAAATACACAATTAATGTCTCTAAATATTCCTACAACTACTCGGGTGAATGATTGCCTTTAAATATACCCTAAAAATGCATTTCCTTCACTCTAAAAACCATACTAATTACCCTGGGGATGGCAAATCCAATACAAATAGCCATCTTCCAGTTGACATAGCAAACATGTCGATTATTAGACTAACCAAATAGAACCAGTGTCACATAAACAGCCTAAAGGATACATTTTTTGAGGCAATACACACCAACAGGGTCCTGTTGACCTGCAAGCTCGGAAGTGGTGTACAAAGATGAACCAGTCACTTGGCCTACAAAGAAAAAACAGGAATGATAGACATGCACTTGTGTTAAAGCGGCTAAAGCAAGGTTGACACATGCACTTACCGGCATCCAAAGAGTAGCTTGGCTCCTGAGGAGATGCTGGGGCCAATGGCGGTGCAGCTAGGGAAAAGCAAAGAAAACATTTAGCCATTGGTAATGTGCGGCACAAAATAAACCATGCATTAAGGTGTGTGTGAGCAGCTCAATCACTAATATTCCCTAATCAAGGCCAGTGTGGCTTCCACATGTATATGCAGATATATGGCCACACATCTCTGGCTTCAAACATAGCTACACATGTTAGGGCCTTGTTAGTTAGTTGAAGAGAGGGTTAAAGTGGACGTGTAAATAGTCCGCAGGCCAATATTAATAATCCTCAACAGTGATCCAATTTTTTTTTTGAGGTGCTACCACACCCATTTTTGCACCCAACCCACCCCCCCTAAATTAGTGATAAATACCTTCAATGGCAGACTGGGTTAGGCTTGAGGTTGGTTGAAGGGCAGGAGTTGTGGTGTCCTCAGCCAAATCCTGGACAGCACCATGTGCACCTATGCAGAAAGCAACAGACAAGAAAGGAAAACATTTATGAGGTATAATGTACTACTTCACAGGTCCTACTGTTAGTTGGCCAGAAAGAGACAAAGCAAATCACATACATTAACATTAGCTGCCAAAAATATGCAGAAAATATGTACCTTCAGTCCAACCTGTGGTGTCATCCCCAGGATCCACACCCTGCAGCCGAGCGAGTGGAATTTTGGCCTTCAGCATCTCCTCATATGGCCTGTAGGTACTCTTTGGACCCTGGATGGTCCCACTGTCGACATCAAGATCATGATTTATCTTTTGCGTAAGGGCCCTTTTCAAAGTGTAGAAGCGTTTCCTGCAGGATGGGCCACTACGTGGGTGTTGAGCACTGCTAGTAAGCTCTTCACCAATGGCATCCCACAATTTGCTCCTTTCTTGTTTGCCTATTGACTTGCTTTGGGAGCCAAAGATCAGCTCCCATTTAGCAAGTGTAAGGCGCACAAGAGTATTATTCTCCGCCAAATTAAATTCTGGCTCCCTCTTGGCAACTGGGCGCTTAGCCTGGGGTGCTGCATCACCTTCAGGCTGGGCCCTTTTCCTTAAGGGAGGTCTGCGCACAGCACCCACCACACTCCTACTTGGGCCAGCTGTGGCTGGCAGATGTCCAGAATTTGGCTCCATCCTGTAGCTGCACACACACACCAATACACAACCAACAAGCACGCATGCAGACTACAGAATGGTATCACCGTTTGTGGGGTTGGGGCAGGTTTTATGTGCTCTAACAGCCAATCACAAACAGGTCCACTTAATTGATTAACACATACTGGCAAGGTGCTTGTAGCCACAGCTCAAATGCACTGATTGAACCATGTGTGGGAGCCAATTTACTAATTACAGACCTCATTAACCAAACAGCACACAACCAAAGACAACAATGTACTCATGTATAGTAAACACTTGTGACATGTGGCTATACTAACGGCTATTTAAATCAAGAGCAGCTTACCTTTCATTGGTCCACAACAGAATTGTCAGCCATGTCCGTTAATGCACGCAACTTTCGGCTCACGTACGCTAGTAGCGCTACTAGCGTGCGCGTGCGCACTCCGTTTCGCGCACACCTGGGTCAGCTAATTGGAGACAGGAAATAGCAGAGCAACGCAAAAGGCGGCAAAGCGGACCTGTCCTTTTTCAAAGTGAAGTATAAATGGCTGGATTTGGCAACCTTCTGGTATTGTTACACTGTGGCAAAGGCTGTGGTGTGGTGCTTTGTTCCCTTAGCTCATTTGAGTGTCTGGCTGGGTTTTGTCCTCACTCTGTGGCTTGTTGCGTGATTTCGGACATCAGTGCTCTTTCTTTAGGAGATTGATTTTGTTGGCATATGCAAATATTGTGGAGCATACAGCAAGTGAGGCTTGATTTTGGGGCCTTTTGTGGGCTGTGCAGCAGCTCCCCTCTTGGTTGTGCCTAACTTAGAAAGCTGTTTTTCAGCAGTCTGGTGGTTCTGACCACTATACTTCTGGTTTTGTGGTGAGCTTCATTGTAGTGAGTGTGTGAGGAGTGTGCTTGCTTGTGTGTGTGGTGTGTTTGTGGTTTTTGGTTTTGTTTTGCTTCTTTTGTATATCTGTTATAGTGTGTGAGATGGATAAGAGGGTGATGTATGGGTTATGGGTGCAGGGATGTGTGAGAATGCTGGAAGAGCAGGAGGACAGGGAGGGGGGTGCTGTGAGGCTTAGGGCCCCCCTCTCCTTTGGAATCCGCCTTTCAGTATGGGATTTAAGTGACGAGCAGATCAGGAGCCGCTTCCGTCTGAATCGTGCTGCACTACAGTCCCTATATGATCAGATTAAGCACAAAATCGAGCCATCCACCAAACGCACTCATTCCATTCCAGGCATAGTACGCCTGTGTGCCACTCTGAATATTTTGGCACGAGGGACCTTCCAGGCAACCTCTGCCCTCCGCAGCGGGATCAGCCAGGCTACAATGAGCCGCATATTTATCCAGGTAGTACTGGCGATTTGTGATTTGATCCCTATTTACATCAAGTTTCCTGAGGATGAGGATGAGGTTGCCAAAATAAAACATGCATTCTATCTCATGGGAGGGATCCCGAATGTGCTAGGGTGCGTTGATGGTACACATATCCCTTTCCGCCTTCCCCGTGCACAGGAGCTGTATTTTAGGAACAGAAAGCAATTCCATTCGCTGAACATCATGGTGGTCTGTGACCATGAAATGAAGCTGCGGGCCGTGAGATCGGGCTTCCCCGGCTCATGCCACGATTCTTACGTCCTGCAGCGGACAGTCCTGTGAACAACGAAATGCCAGCTGGCTGGCTACTGGGTAAATAATTAACCATGTCAAAGTATTTAGCAACAAATATGTGGGCTAGTAAGCTATATTTTAGAAAATGAAACCAAAAACATGTACTAGTACTAATTGCTGTCTCTCTCATTGTGTTTTTTCCACAGCGGATAAGGGATATGGGCAGAGAACGTGGGTGATGACTCCGGTCAGAAGCCCACAGACCTCTGCCCAAGAACGCTACAATGCAGCACATCGCAAAACCCGAAGCATTGTGGAACGAACCATCGGCCTGCTGAAAGCACGCTTTCTCTGTTTTGCACGCCCAGGAGGAGAGATGCTGTACAGTCCACAAAAGGTCTCCAAGATAATCCTCGCCTGCTGTGTGCTCCACAATCTCTGTATATGCCCCAGAATCCAATCCCCTGAAGAAACAGCACTGGTGCCCGAAATCCCCAACTTGGCCGCAGAAACGAGTGAGGACACCCAGAGTGGCTTTGAGCTAAGGGAAAGCATGATCTCTTCCTTTTTTGCGGTAAGCTAACTACCCTTCACTCTAAGTCCAAGTACTGCACTACAGGGGAACTATTTGTTGGCTACAATCATAATTTGGCACAAACCACTATAAGGGGGGGGGGGTAAGCTGACCTAAACCACTATAAGGGGTGTGTAACATGACCTCAACCACTATAAGGGGGGTGTAAGATGACCAAACCACTATAAGCGGGGTGTAAGATGACCTCAACCACTATAAGGGGGGGTAAGCTGACCTAAACCACTATAAGGGGGGTGTAAGATGACCTAACCCACTATAAGGGGGGTGTAAGATGACCAAAACCACTATAAGGGGGGGTGTAAGATGACCTCATCCACTATAAGGGGGGTGTAAGCTGACCTAAACCACTATAATGGGGGTGTAAAATGACCTAAACCACTATAAGGGGGGTGTAAGATGACCTCAACCACTATAAGGGGGGGGGGGGGGTAAGATGACCTAAACCACTATAATGGGGGTGTAAAATGACCTCAACCACTATAAGGGGAGGGTAAGATGACCTAAACCACTATAAGGGGGGTGTAAGATGACCTCAACCACTATAAGGGGAGGGTAAGATGACCTAAACCACTATAAGGGGGGTGTAAGATGACCTCAACCACTATAAGGGGGGGGGTAAGCTGACCTAAACCACTATAATGGGGGTGTAAAATGACCTAAACCACTATAAGGGGGGTGTAAGATGACCAAAACCACTATAAGGGGAGGGTAAGATGACCTAAACCACTAGAATGGGGGTGTAAGATGACCTAACCCACTATAAGGGGGGTGTAAGATGACCAAAACCACTATAAGGGGGGTGTAAGATGACCTCAACCACTATAAGGGGGGTGTAAAATGACCTAAACCACTAGAAGGGGGGGGGGAATTGACCAACAAAACAATTTGGGTTGTTGTGCAAGTTGGCCCAAAATGTTATTTAAATTTTATTTTATTTTTTTTTAACTGCAAAAAAGCCACATTAAATATAAATACTAACTGCACTTTTTATTCTTTTTCAGGCACCCCGATAAAAATCCTGAGGAATAACACTTTGTTCATTTGAATTGCCATGAGCACAAGCAGGGAGGAATTCAGCTAACATGGATTTCTCCCTGTGAAGTGTTCTAAAGGGAGGCTGGCTGCTTCCCAGGTGAGTAGCTCTCAGATATTTGTCTGCATTGCATGTCCCAACTTTGGGGACTCAGAATTAAGAGTAGGGACCACACTAAACACAGAGTGCCTTGTCGGGGCAGTGTGGCTTCCACATGTATCTGCAGATATATGCAACCAAATCTCTGTCTTTCCACATAGCTAGACATGTTTGTTGCTTGATATTTAGTTGATGAGAGGGTTAAACTGAAAAGAAATAAAAGGACACTCTGGTATGTCCCATACATGCACCAAAAATAATCTGCACTACACCCTCAATAATGTAGACTAATGTGAAAAATGTCAATATGTAAATTTATTCAATTTAGCAATGGAGATAACAAAACCCAAATGGGCTATACAGGGTTAAAAACACATACAAGACAATATTAAAAAGACAAAGGGTGGGGGGGGGGTTGGGGAAGGCAGTAATAAATAATCAATAAATCACAAATTGGATATATAATGAATCCATGTCAAAAAGTAAGGAACATGGTAGTATTATGTTGTCACCAAGCCAGAGTAATAAACCAAAATGTGCTCAAAGATGTGTAGCCAGAAGGGAATAAAGCCCTGAAAAGGATAGGGCTAGAATTGTGACCAAAAAGAGCTAGTAAAAAGCTGTGTGCTAAGTGACAAGTGTTGGACAGAGCGTCCAGGAATAGTAAATACAGAGTGAGTAAAGCAATATACTGGCTGGCTTAATGAACAGCAAAATACGATTGGATAGTTATTACAAAATAATTAGTACATCACCGTAGTCTGCCAATGCCTGCCGGACGCCCCCCACACACCGGAATCAAACAACCGCCCTAGCTCTTTTTGGTCACAATTCTAGCCCTATCCTTTTCAGGGCTTTATTCCCTTCTGGCTACACATCTTTGAGCACATTTTGGTTTATTACTCTTGCTTAACTTTGGAAACAACAGCACCATATGGTCTTGCAAAAACAAATCAACAGATTACTCTGAATGACCCACAGGGTACTATTAAGGGTCATGCTAAAGATTTGATAAATCAAGTTTACATTTTTTTGTGCTTTTGGGTGTGATCATATACACACTAAACAAATCTATAAAAATGTTGCTAAATGATCCCAATAAATCACCTACCCCTGTGATGAGTCATCTACAGGCGAGGTGCATAATTTTTCCAATAAGAAAAGGATTTTTTTTGTTAGGTTTGGAAGCAACAGCTCCCTACTTACTTTGTTGGAAAAATGATGCCCTTTACCTGTAGAAATGCCCCATTGCAGTGGTTTATTTGGATACGTTAGAAAGAATAAAATGTATAGATTTTTTTAGTGTGTACGTAAGTCAAAACCTTACCCAGCTGTAAGTTTCAATCTACACCCAAAAGCGAGCCCAAAGGTGAACTTGATTTGCCAAATTTTTAGAATGACCCTTAACCTCAGTAAAAACAGCTTTTGCAATTTACACCCAATAGGTGTCATGCTAAAGATCCAGTGCGCATTTGAGTGCACATAAACATATTTGCTTGTGTCTTTTTTTCCTTTTTCTGTATGTGAACAAGTTAATTCCAAAATTGTGGAGACCAATTTATCACTAGCACCTGGTAGCGTCACTTGAGCGTCACTTGAGCATCTGCAAAGAGACTCTGTTAGGCCACAGGTAGGCGATGTTGTTAGTGTTCGGTACTTTAGGCTACCCGTGGTGCTGTGTATTGCTTGTTTTTTTTTTCCAATGAAGATAGTGACAGGTAGTGCTGGTGGGGAGGGACAGAAATCATTTGTATTTAACATGTAAATGAACAGCGCCAGCATGGGCACTCTGAAACCACGATACAGGGCCCTGTGCAATACAAAAAGAATTGTACAGTACAGTGACCAAGTAAAAACACATGGAATGACATTGGGGACCTAAAAATGACATGACACACGATTGGCAGGCACCCGTGGGTAGCCTAAGTACAATAATGAATGAAAAAAACATTCTGAACAGGTCAGGGATCCCGTGTCGATGACTGAGCACAACAAAAAAAAAGAAAATACGCAAACCAGAAGTCACCAAAAAAAAAGGGACTGGAATAGTTAATTGAAATCTATGGGAGAGTGATGTGGCGCTAACAAAGCAGCCGGAGCTCTTGATACACCGAGCGCTACATGGTGCTAGGAGAGGCGCTAAACATGTTTTTGCATCATAAATATGACTTGCTGGTGGCGCTCACGAAGAACACCTGCCTCTAAGTGGAATTAACGTTTCATAAATAAGGACCAAAGTTGAAATCATTGTCCAGGCTGCTGAACACTCATCTTTGTTTCCCCAAAGATGATTGCTCCTGCCTGCCTGGATGCCTTACCTGATCTGAAGATCCATGTCCTGCGCCGACCCATCCTGATCGTCCGTTGCTTCCTTGTTCTTGACATGGCGCCACTCTCCCCTCCATTAGTAACAGTAACACAGGCAAGCCCCCTCCATTGCAGTCAAAGTAAAACTTTGCATATGGTTGTCCACACATGTCTGCACACACTGATTATCATTGGTTTTCCTTTTAAAAGCTGTCTAGCTCTTATTCATTTATGTGTGAACAGGCACTAATTTGCGTGTATAGTGTGTTGTGAATTGCAACCTTCATCTGAGCGAGCATTTTAACACACAAAAAAGGGCAGTCAATATTTTTGTTCCAGCTTTTTATCCAAAAAAAAAACAACAATAAGAATAGGACATTTTTAGATCTGAGGTAAATCATTTTTCCTATGAGGTAAGGATATTTTGTAAAGAATGTATAAAGAAATTGACACAAAAATATCATACTTCAAAAAAATACCTTACCCAGAAATGTTGATTACCAAATGGGAAAGATAGGTCAATGGAAATCAGGAGCATTTAAAAAAAATGAGTCATATCAGTATCATATGCATTATCTATTTCCATTAACAATGTAAATAAATAGTGATTGATTCGACCAATGTCTTTTCTAAATGAGAAGGCCACCAGTCATTAGAAATGTTTACATTTTTTTTACACCAATGGCTTTTATTTAAGAACAAAGCAAACCTAAATAAACTCAACAGAAAATATAATTAAATATTTGAACAGACATGTGCTAAGGCTTTTTTTATTAAAGATTTGTGAATCCCTCAGGGCAAACATTTTCAGTATTAGACTGAACCTGCATTTAATCAAATGAAATATTTGTCAAATTCAGTGTAAATACATTTTAAAATGTAGTATACAGAAACATATCACGGCACATGAAAATTTGTATGTTTTCATTAAAGTGGACCAACACCCAGGATTTTGACTATCCTGGGTTTTGGTCCACTTCGGTGGGGCACCCGATTGGGGGGTGCCCCGCTGTGTGAAATCCCCCAGAACGCCCGGAAACACTCACCTCACCACGCTCCTACGTGGGCGCTCGTCCAATCAGAGCGCTCAGAGCTGCTGTGGTATGCACGTACAAGCAGCGTCCAACCACAGCGGCTCTGATCGCTGGAGGCCACGTCTCGCGCGTCACTCTAACAGGGAGCGCGCCCGCGCCGGCCATTCACAAACGGCCGTCGTGGGAGCGCGCCCTACTAGAGAGAAGCGCGAGATGCGGCCGCGGCCCCCGCATGCGCCGTTGGAACGGGGTTAAGGTAAGGTTTCTGGGCTTCCTGGGGGGTTTCACCCGGGCCGATCAGATCCCTCCCCGCGGGGCATCTGAAATCGGGATGTCCCGCGGGGAGGGATCTGATCGGCCCGGGAATCTTATAGATTCCCGGGCCGATCCCCCCTGGGTGTTGGTCCACTTTAAAAGCTATATCCTAGGGTGCAGGAATGTAATATATTTAATACATTAAACCTGTATATGATTTATCAAAATTATTTCTGTTCATTAAATCCACATGTGTGCTATGTATAGAGATGAGCGAATCGAATCTGGCAAATCAGAATTCGTTACGAATTTCAGGAAAAAATCGATTCTAAACGATTCCGAATATCGTCGATTTGGTCGCTCGAATCGCTTTTTTAAAACTCCATTTACTGTGGTCCAGGCCATCTAAAATGGAGGATCAAAACTTCTGTAGTGATTCACTTTCACTGGGGGCATCCCATGGTGTCACAGCGTGCTTTGTCTTTAAAGAGTACCTGCCTATTTTGCTTTTCCTTTTGTAACAAAACCACATTTTAAAGTTTGCTGTAGTGCTATTAACTAAATTTGAGCACGGGGAATCCTATTTCAGGCAATCTGGCAGTGTTTTCATTTGGTTTTATTTCAAGTCCTGATGGGCTAGTTAGTGTGAAAGGCAAGACACCTGCTGCTGTTGTGTAAAAATTGGGATTTTTTTTGATGCCCACTGTCAGTTGGCCGATGCCATCGTCCATCCTCTCCCAGGTCTGACTCGGGGGGCCCTCTGAGTCTTCAGTCGCTAACGAGTAGCTTTCTTCACATAGTGAGGCAACTCATGAGCAGCAGGTAGACAAAATTACATTAAAAAAGCAGGGAGACTCCAGGTATTAGTACCATGAGAACTACCATATTGTAAGGCGTCCCACTAACCTAAATAGGATCCACACAAAAAAACAAAAACACGGCTGGTTATAGGTGGGCACTGTCTCAATGGAACCACATAGGGAACAGTGTTTTTTAAAGTACAAAAATAACTTTATTAAACAAATTATTGCACCAACCCATCGGACACACAAAGTGCACACAGATAAAAAATCACAACGTTGTGACATTAAGACTTGGGGGCCCCCCATGCACATGCATCAACACCTCATAACACAGCCACTACCAAACACACGTTGCTACCTGTCCCGTCCCGCTAGCTAATCTAGCATATATATGCACAGCTGTAATTGTTGGGCGCCATGATTATAAGTCAGTTGATTCAATGATTATAAGTCATATGATAGAAATCAGCTCATATCTAGACATCAGGCAGCATCCACTCGCTCTCCAGGAGCTGGACTCATCAGATCAGGACTACATAAATGTATGCAGCTGCTGGGGCCAGCGATCTCATTGCATCAGCCAGCATTACTTATACCACTCCAAGCCTGCACCGGCACTCCACCAAGGCACATAAGTTGCTGCGTGATCCGCCAGTCCTTTTACATTGTTAGTCACAGACAGTTATGTTCAGGCAAGTGCAGTCAATTCAATTGTGCCTGTGGTACTTAGCTGTATAGCTGCAAAAGTAACGCCATCTGCTGCGCAGGTGCGCCTCCGTCCTGTCTAGGCTGTCCTGTCTCGGCTGACGGTGCTCCAAAACAACGACACGCTGGAGAGCCGGTAACCAGTAGCACGTGGTTGAGGGACGTGAGGTGGCGTGGGGCCTCCCCTTCCGACGCGCGTTTCGCCCCGCCCACCGGGGCTTCGTCAGGGTGACGCACAGCCAATGGGGTGTCACTTTTGAAGGGTTTAACTCCTCCCTCTTAGACGTCACAGATTCCTCTCATTAGCACGGAGGCTCCTTCCTCCATCTTTATGACGGGCACTGCGGCCACACACATCGTGTAAACACGTCATGCTATCATTTTTTGAGAAGGTTCAGCTCCTTCCTCGTAAACATTAAGGTCTCCTCTCAGTAACCCGGAGGCTCCATCCTCCAATTTCACAACGGGCATCTGCGGCTGCACATATCATGCCAAAAGGGAATTGCCAGTACACCAGTTGATCCAGCGCGGGCGCAGGGGCCTTCCGGTCCACTTCATTCAATACACCCGCCATGTCTTTACCCTATGTCACCTGACAGACTCAAGCATGTCCTCACAGCCATTCAACATAACGCCCATTTGCAGTATCCACACTGTTTTTGTTCTCAACTGGAATATAATAAATATTCTTACGTATGTATACTGAACATTTTTTATATTAAACATTTTGACTGCTTCTCAACGCCTCCTATAAGGGGAGCTCATCCACTCACAAATTAACCCTTCAGTGCCCATCCCCACTGGCTGTCACAAACAACGTGACGACATAAATCTACGGCAGTATATAGGGCCAGAGGCTAAGGGCGCCCCATCAAGGTCACAAGACCGATCAAATCAAATAATTGGCTTCTGGCTAGAAGCGAGACGGGAGACAAAACATGCACATTAAATATACCATCCTTCTCAATCTTAAGCTACCAATGACCTTCCTTACCCTGTACACCTTAACAGCAGGCTGAACACGGAGTCAAGGGACACACTATATCACAAGGGGACCTAAAGGAATGCACTCAGGCCGTTATCCGTATTTAACCCCAACGGGGCCATAGTCTTCAGTTCGTATATGAATCTAGCTTCCTGCTGCAACAGCCGTTGTTCAGCAAGACCTCTCCGCCCCTGTTTCTTTAAGACAAAAATTCCACAAACCTGCAGGCCTTTCGGGTTTCCTCCATGCCACACTTTAAAATGCTCCGCCACCGGGCTTTTATCATATTTATTCTTGTTCTTTATGTCGCGCACATGCTCACCCACCCTTACTCTTAATTCACGCTTGGTTTTACCAACATATTTTTTCTGGCATGGGCAAGTGTGTTGTGTTGATGCATGTGTTGATGCATGTGCATGGGGGGCCCCCAAGTCTTAATGTCACAACGTTGTGATTTTTTATCTGTGTGCACTTTGTGTGTCCGATGGGTTGGTGCAATAATTTGTTTAATAAAGTTATTTTTGTACTTTAAAAAACCCTGTTCCCTATGTGGTTCCATTGAGACAGTGCCCACCTATAACCAGTCGTGTTTTTGTTTTTTTGTGTGGAGACATGAAGCAGGACCTGAACCAGCAGGTGGTGGTATACCTTGACATAACCATGCCAACACACCTTGAGGATCCACTGGACTTCTGGCCAGCCAAACTTGATCTGTGGCCACAACTAGCAGTGTTTGCCCTGGAAAAGCTGTCCTGCTCTGCCAGTAGTGGGCCATCAGAGGGGATTTAGTGGGGCAGGGGCCATAGTAACCACAAGGAGCACTTGTCTGTCCACGAAAAATGTGTCTGGCCTTTCACAGTAACTAGGCCCTGAAGACTTTAACAGGAAGAAACAGTGCTACTCTCAGAGATGTACTTATGTCGTGTGTACTGATAATGGCAGTTCAATGCTCTCCAGTAGGCTTAAAACAGTATTTTGTGCCGGTAGTGAGGGTCCAATAAGGTGGAGAGCCAGAAGTCATCCCGCTGCCGAATGGTGACAATTCGGCGTTCACTACGCAAGCACATGAGCATGCATTGTGTCATTTGTGGAAGTGACTCGCAGGGACTACCTGTCTCCATATCCACTGCATACCGCCATGGTGTGTCTGGGTCCTCTGTCTTGCCTTCCTCACTACCTTCTAGCTCCTCTGGCTGCTCCTGCTCCTCCTCTCCTGTCAGATGACTAGAAAAACCAGCCATTTCGTCAAACCTAAACTGTGCTTCAGTCTGCCCCACCCCCTCCTCCTCCTCCAGTTCATCTCCCACAGGCTTCATGTGGCCGTGAGATGTAGGCGCTACGTCTCCAGTGCCCTGACCAGCCCTGGTTTCTAACATGTGTTGTAGTACATGAAGCAGTGGAATTAAATCGCTCATCCCCTTAGTCCTGGTGACTGACTAATAAAGTGGCTTCCTTAATGGGCCTGAGCAAACGGTGTCCCTTATGAGCTGCCACTGGTTTACATTGAAGTTACACAGGGAGTCCTCTTGTCTGCTTGGATCATTAAGAAATTGGTCATGGCTTTTCTATGCTCATATAGTCGATCCAACATATGGAGGGTGGAATTCCAATGGGTGGAAACATCGCAAATCAGACTATGTTGGGGGATACCGTTCTGATGCTGTAGCTCAAGAAGGGTGTGCTTGGCGGTGTAGGAGTGGCTGAAGTGCATGCCAAGTTTCCTTACCATTGTTAGGATGTCTTGCAGATGGTAGGAAGACTTCAGAAAATGCTTGTCCACTAGATTGAACACATGTGCCATACAGGGCGCATGACTCAGGCTTCCTTGTTGCAGCGCAGACAAGATGTTCTTCTGTAAGAGGGTTCAGGAGGAATAAAATGTTTATGATCTCAATTATTAATGAATTATTATTAAATCACTAAATTATTGATGTATATAGGTACCTTGGATGAATGCGGAAACTGTGGATGTTTATTTAGCTGTAAACATCTGTTGTGTTTAGGCTGAAGGATTGTATTTCATGACTGCCTTTCTTTTGTAACAGAAAGTCTAAGGGGCAGTTGGGTGGAGGAGAAATTAAAGCTTGACCAGAGAATTATATTAAAGCAGGGAACGTGAGGGGAGGGTCTTCTACTCTCTGCTTCCCCTCTGACAATGCAGGAGACATGAAGGGCTGCCACACAGGCAGTATGGCGGGGGGCTGGGCAAAGGACAAAAGGCCCTGGCTGAATTAACTTGAGAGAGATTTTATGTATGGAAATTGCAACTTTACATCATATTTGCACCGTTCAAATTATTATTTTTTCTTTAATGTAATCTGCTCTATTTTAATTAAATCCACTCATCCATTGTTGGTTTCGGCCCAATACTTGTTCCTGGATTTATCATATCTGGATGGCCCAATAGTAGGGATGAGCGAATCGATCCGGAAGAACCCGGATTCGATCCGAATTTCATGAAAAATTCGATTCGGATCGAATCCGAATTTCCCCGCGATTCGATCGCTCGAAGTTTTCCTTTAACATCCATTCATTTACATTACAGGCATTCTAAGATGGCGGACGGGACATGTCCAGACATCAACCCCGCGCCAGTGCAAGCTGGGACAGTCACATGCAGCCTATCAGCAGCCAGCAAGCCCGGTGACGTCGCAGCGCTATTTAAGTCGGCGGACATCTTGCTTTTCCTCATTTCTCTATTGCATTCGTGAGAGACAGGACGCTGCTGTAGGCAGGGAGAGACAGTTAGACAGACAGGGACAGACAGGGACAGGCTGGAGACAGGCAGGAGACAGGCAGGAGACAGACAGAAAGTCAGCGAAAAGCAGGGAGAGTTAGGAAAAATCGGAGGCAGTCACAGGGAGATTTTCTTTTTTTCATCCAGCCTGAGTGTTACTGGCTGGCTGACTGGCTTTGTTAGCGTTTTCAGGCTGCTTATACACTAACTGTGCATATATACTGAACTGATCTCAAGTCTGCTGTGAGGCATCCCATTCTGTGACTACACCAGCCTCTATTTAATACCATAACCATTTGCACTTATTCTAATAGAAATTAGGCCTGATAAAGACACTTTTGCTGTGCATAGCCTTACTGCTGCCAGGGGCTCTCTGGTTTTTGGGGCATCTCATTCTGTGACTACACCAGCCTCTATTTAATACCATAACCATTTGCACTTATTCTAATAGAAATTAGGCCTGATAAAGACACTTTTGCTGTGCATAGCCTTACTGCTGCCAGGTGCTCTCTGGTTTTTGGGGCATCTCATTCTGTGACTACACCAGCCTCTATTTAATACCATAACCATTTGCACTTATTCTAATAGAAATTAGGCCTGATAAAGACACTTTTGCTGTGCATAGCCTTACTGCTGCCAGGTGCTCTCTGGTTTTTGGGGCATCCCATTCTGTGACTACACCAGCCTCTATTTAATACCATAACCATTTGCACTTATTCTAATAGAAAGTAGGCCTGATAAAGACACTTTTGCTGTGCATAGTAGTACTGCTGCCAGGTGCACTGCTGGCTGTTGGGGCATCCCATTCTGTAACATAGCATACCCCTCTTTATTTACACTAAGCAGCTCTCTTATTTACACTAGGCAGGCCTGTTGGAGGCTGAGTGTTACTGCTCACTTTTGGTGTGCAGTATATTCTGTTTCATATAGACCCACCGCTGCCTGGGGGTTCTTAAAATATCACCTACTACCACGTTCTTAAAATATCACCTACTACCACGCCAGTTAGACTATGTCGGGCAGACAAGTGCCTGGAAGTGAAAAGAGGAGTGGCAGAGGCCAAGATTCTGCAGGCAGAGCTCGCAGCAGACTGGGGGCCAGTAGCAGCAGGAGTCACGCTGAGAGACCTAATCTGCCAGTATCTGCTAGCGGTCGGGTCTCCACCAGTAATGCATCTGCCGTGGTAGATTGGTTGACGCGCTTTTCAACAACATCATCACAACTTACGTCCGAGACCCCCAGTCTAGGGTCGGTAGGTTCCTCTGACACAACCCTGAGTTGGCATGCCCAGAGAGCAGTCCCTGTCCTCCCATTGCCTCTGTCCTACGCCGTTCCCTCCCCCAGCGATGTATCCTATGCTTTGGGTTCAGCTCCACTCTTTAGTGAGGAGGACGATCAGATAGAGGACAGTCAGCAGCTACTGCCCAGCCAAGAAATGGAGGTGGCTTCTTTAGCTAGGCAGACAAATAGTGATGTGGACAGTGTCGTGGGTGCTGCGAGCGTTCCAGCTCCTGCGCCAGACACTGTTGACGAATCCACGAACATCAGTGACGTACAGCCACAACTCGGTGATAATGATGATGACGATGAAGCCGATCGCACTTGGGAGCCGGGTGATGAAGGGGCTTCATCGTCATCATCAGGAGAAGAGTCAGCAGCTGAGGCAGCAAGGTGGCAGCAGTCAGCATGGGGGCACAATTCCAAAGGCTGGAGCCGGCCGGGGTAGAGCACCTGCTGTGCGTCAGTCTACCTTATCGGGAGGTAGTGGAGCAGGGGTTCCTGGAGTTGGCAACAGCAGCAGTGAATCAGTGAGGCCAGGGGGTGGGAAAAGTAGCTACTCGGCAGTGTGGCAGTTTTTCCTGAAGCATCCGCAGGAGGGTAACATGGCCACATGCAAGATATGTAGGCAAAAGGTGAAGCGTGGCCAGGGTCCAAATGTTGGCACCACGGCCCTGCGTCAACATATGATGCGTCACCATAAAGCGACCTGGGAGAACCGAGGCTCCCAAGGGGTGGTCCAGTCTGCTTCCTCACCAAGTGGCACGCCGCTCCCAATTTCTGCCAGCCAAGGCTCCAGCACCTCAGCCGAAGGCAGCTGTGCGTCATACCCATCCTCTGTCGCTCCTGCTCCTCCTCCAAGTCATGCATCCCACCAGCAATCCATCAGCGAAGCCATGTCCAAGAGACAGCAGTATGCGCCCACTCATCCTAAGGCGCAGAAGCTGAATGTGCTCCTGTCCAAGTTGCTGGTGCTGCAGTCGCTCCCTTTTCAGGTGGTGGAATCTGCACTTTTCAGAGAACTGATGGCTTATGCCGAGCCGAGGTGGAGAGTCCCAAGCCGTCATTTCTTTGCCAAGAAGGCAGTACCAGCGCTGCACACTTTTGTTGAACAGAAGGTGGGCCAGTCCTTGAGCCTGTCGGTGTGTAGCAAAGTGCATGGCAGCGCCGACATCTGGAGCTGTAACTACGGTCAGGGACAGTACATGTCGTTTACGGCCCACTGGGTGAATGTGGTCCCTTTGCAGCAGCAGCAGCAACTTGGACAGGTCACGCCGCTTCGGCCTCCGCGCTCCCTGCCCGTTGGGCCTGTGACACCGTGCGACTCGGCCTCCTCATCCTCCGCCATCTCCTCACCCTCCACTGTAGGCTCAAGTCTCAGTGCCCCTCCAGTTTACCATGTGTGCAGGGCACAGAGGTGTCACGCAGTGCTTCACATGGTTTGTCTTGGCGAACGGAGTCACACAGGGGAGGAACTGCTTAAATTTATTCATCAGGAAATCCAAACATGGCTTACGCAAAGAAAACTTAAAATGGGAATCATGGTTACCGACAATGGGAAGAACATTTTGTCTGCGCTGCGCCAAGGAAGCCTGACCCATGCCCCCTGCATGGCTCACGTCTTCAATCTGGTTGTCAAGCGGTTTCTGAAGTGTTCCCCCCATCTGCAAGACATCCTAACAACTTCAAGGAAACTTTGCATGCACTTCAGCCACTCATACACCGCCAAACACACCCTTCTTGAGCTACAGCGTCAGAATGGTATCCCCCAACATAGTCTGATTTGCGATGTTTCCACCCGTTGGAATTCTACCCTTCACATGTTGGACCGATTATATGAACAGAGAAAAGCCATCACGGATTTCCTGATGATCCAAGCAGATTGGGGGACTCCCCTGTGTAACTTCAATGTCAACCAGTGGCAGCTCATACGTGACACCTGCCATTTGCTCAGACCCTTTGAGGAAGCCACTTTATTTGTCAGTCGGCAGGATTACGGGATGAACGACGTGATTCCACTGCTTCATGTACTACAGCACATGTTGGAAACCATGGCTGGTCAGGGCACTGGAGACATGGCGTTTACATCTTACGGCCACATGAACCCAGTTGGAGCTGAACTGGCTGCTTTATCTAGTCAGCGGACAGGAGAGGAGGAGCAGGAGCAGCCAGAGGAGCTAGAGGTTTTTGAGGAAGGCGAGACAGAGGACCCGGGCACACCGTGGCAGTATACAGTGGAGATGGAGACAGGTAGTCCATCCGAGTCACTTGCGCAAATGGCACGAAGCATGCTCACGTGCTTGCGTAGTGACCCCAGAATTGTTTCCATCTGTCGGCGGGATGACTTCTGGCTGTCCACTTTATTGGACCCTCGCTTCCGGCACAAAATGGGGGCATTTTTTAAACCCACCGAGAGGGAGGACAAACTCAACTACTACAAAGACATTCTACGTAGGCAGTTGGCCGATGCCTATCTGCGCCATGGTCCATACTCTCGCAGGTCTGACTCGAGGGGACCTCTGCGCTCACCTTCCACTGCCATGGCCGCTGGGGGGGTTGGCAGGAGCAGCAGCAGCAGCTTCATCAGCAGCAGCCTCAGTCTTCAGTCGCTAATGAGTAGCTTTCTACACCCGCATAGTGAGGCTACTCATGAGCAGCAGGAAGACCTGGAGCAGGACCTCAACCAGCAGGTCATGTCATACTTTGACATGACCATGCCAACACACCTTGAGGATCCACTGGACTTCTGGGCAGCCAAACTTGATTTGTGGCCGCAACTAGCAGAGTTTGCCCTGGAAAAGCTGTCCTGCCCGGCAAGTAGCGTGCCATCTGAGCGGGTGTTTAGTGCGGCGGGGGCCATAGTTACGGCGAGGAGAACTCGTCTGTCAACTAGAAATGTGGAGAGACTCACCTTTGTCAAAATGAATCAGGAATGGATCAGCCAGGATTTCCACCCACCAATGCCTGATGCATGCGACTAGATTCAGCATGGTGCCACGTTTTACACTTTCCAAATGGTGCAAAACATATTTATGTCTTTAGGCCAATTTTTGGGCTCCTGCTGATGCCAACTCCAGGGTGTGAATCATCCAATTTTTGGGCTCCTGAAGCCAACCCCAGTGTCTCTTTAAAGTAATGTTTGGGCTCCTGCTGCTGCTGCCAACTCCAGGGTGTGATTCATCCAATTTTTGGGCTCCTGAAGCCAACTCCAGTGTCTCTTTAAAGTAATGTTTTGGCTCCTGCTGCTGCTGCTGCCAACTCCAGGGTGTGATTCATCCAATTTTTGGGCTCCTGAAGCCAACCCCAGTGTCTCTTTAAAGTAATGTTTGGGCTCCTGTTGATGCTGCTGCCAACTCCTGCCAACTCCAGGATGTGAATCATCCAATTTTTGGGCTCCTGAAGCCAACCCCAGTGTCTCTTTAAAGTAATGTTTGGGCTCCTGCTGCTGCTGCTGCTGCCAACTCCAGGGTGTGATTCATACAATCTTTGGGCTCCTGCTGCCAACCCCAGTGTCTCTTTAAAGTAATGTTTGGGCTCCTGCTGCTGCTGCCAACTCCAGGGTGTGATTCATCCAATTTTTGGGCTCCTGAAGCCAACCCCAGGGTCTCTTTAAAGTAATATTTGGGCACCTGCTGCTGCTGCTTCCAACTCCAGGGTGTGATTCATCCAATCTTTGGGCTCCTGAAGCCAACCCCAGTGTCTCTTTAAAGTAATGTTTGGGCTGCTGCTGCTGCCAACTCCAGGGTGTGATTCATCCAATCTTTGGGCTCCTGAAGCCAACCCCAGTGTCTCTTTAAAGTGATGTTTGGGTGTCAGGGATTTTCCAACGGAGAAATCCCAATTGTAAAAAGTGACCAGAAATTGAGACTGAGGCAGAAATGGATATGGGGCAAACCGTGTTTAATAGTGAAAAAACCAGTGGTAACTAAAAAACAGTGGTAACTACACATCAAACAAAACTACAAAAAACAGTGGCAACCAGAAAACAGTGGTAACTACACATCAAACACACTACAATCTAACAGAGTACAAATCACAAAGGGGAACACATATGTGCAAGGGAACTATACATATATACAAGTGACATTAACACGCTCTGGCTGTACATACACAAGATGGAGCAGGCAACAAGATGGAGTCCGGCAACAAGCATGCATAAGGATGAGAGAAAAAGTCCAAATCCCAAGGTGGAAGCACGGCTGGGATAGGGGGAGCAAACACAAGAGCTGAGGCAGGAGTCCTGGGTGCAAGGTTCAGGGGTACCTTGGATCTAGGTACAGCATACTGGGATAATGATGACATAACACAATGCTAATCCGCCGCCTGAATGGGCTGATCAGCTTATATAGGCTGAGGAGTTACAGGTGCTGGCTGATTGCCAGCAGCTCTGCAGGACAGAGCCATCTCTTGGTGGATAAGCACAATGCAGGGGAAGTTCCAGAGAAGAGCCAGCCAGCAGTACACTCAGAAGCCTAAGGAGGAACTCCAACCCTGACATTACCCCCCCTCAAAAAAAGCGGGCACCGAACGCTTTAAATAACACCACTGGAGATGCTTCAATCAGCATACGAGAAAAAATCCAGAAAGGTAGCATGGGATCAGACATATGATCTGGATGGGTAAAATTGGCAAACCTCCCATGAGAGGCGGGCCGGACAGGAACCAAGCAGGCAGAAATCCAGACAGGGGCGATGCAGGCAGAAATCCAGACAGGGGCGATGCAGGCAGAAATCCAGACAGGGGCGATGCAGGCAGAAATCCAGACAGGGGCGATGCAGGCAGAAATCCAGACAGGGGCGATGCAGGCAGAAATCCAGACAGGGGCGATGCAGGCAGAAATCCAGACAGGGGCGATGCAGGTGACTCAGACCCGGGGAGCTGGCAGGCGGGAAGCTCACACCCGGGGAGCTGGCAGGCGGGAAGCTCACACCCGGGGAGCTGGCAGGCGGGAAGCTCACACCCGGGGAGCTGGCAGGCGGGAAGCTCACACCCGGGGAGCTGGCAGGCGGGAAGCTCACACCCGGGGAGCTGGCAGGCGGGAAGCTCACACCCGGGGAGCTGGCAGGCGGGAAGCTCACACCCGGGGAGCTGGCAGGCGGGAAGCTCACACCCGGGGAGCTGGCAGGCGGGAAGAGGCCCTGAAGCAGGTGAAGACCCAGTAGGTGCGGGCCCCGAAGCAGGCGAAGACCCAGCAGGTGCGGGCCCCGAAGCAGGCGAAGACCCAGCAGGTGCGGGCCCCGAAGCAGGCGAAGACCCAGCAGGTGCGGGCCCCGAAGCAGGCGAAGACTCAGCAGGTGCGGGCCCCGAAGCAGGCGAAGACTCAGCAGGTGCGGGCCCCGAAGCAGGCGAAGACTCAGCAGGTGCGGGCCCCGAAGCAGGCGAAGACTCAGCAGGTGCGGGCCCCGAAGCAGGCGAAGACTCAGCAGGTGCGGGCCCCGAAGCAGGCGAAGACTCAGCAGGTGCGGGCCCCGAAGCAGGCGAAGACTCAGCAGGTGCGGGCCCCGAAGCAGGCGAAGACTCAGCAGGTGCGGGCCCCGAAGCAGGCGAAGACTCAGCAGGTGCGGGCCCCGAAGCAGGCGAAGACTCAGCAGGTGCGGGCCCCGAAGCAGGCGAAGACTCAGCAGGTGCGGGCCCCGAAGCAGGCGAAGACTCAGCAGGTGCGGGCCCCGAAGCAGGCGAAGACTCAGCAGGTGCGGGCCCCGAAGCAGGCGAAGACTCAGCAGGTGCGGCAGTCCCTCCAGGAACAAAATCAAGAAAGCAATGGCCAGGGGGACCGGGACCTTCACGGCAGCGCCCAGGGGGACCGGGACCTTCACGGCAGCGCCCAGGGGGACCGGGACCTTCACGGCAGCGCCCAGGGGGACCGGGACCTTCACGGCAGCGCCCAGGGGGACCGGGACCTTCACGGCAGCGCCCAGGGGGACCGGGACCTTCACGGCAGCGCCCAGGGGGACCGGGACCTTCACGGCAGCGCCCAGGGGGACCGGGACCTTCACGGCAGCGCCCAGGGGGACCGGGACCTTCACGGCAGCGCCCAGGGGGACCGGGACCTTCACGGCAGCGCCCAGGGGGACCGGGACCTTCACGGCAGCGCCCAGGGGGACCGGGACCTTCACGGCAGCGCCCAGGGGGACCGGGACCTTCACGGCAGCGCCCAGGGGGACCGGGACCTTCACGGCAGCGCCCAGGGGGACCGGGACCTTCACGGCAGCGCCCAGGGGGACCGGGACCTTCACGGCAGCGCCCAGGGGGACCGGGACCTTCACGGCAGCGCCCAGGGGGACCGGGACCTTCACGGCAGCGCCCAGGGGGACCGGGACCTTCACGGCAGCGCCCAGGGGGACCGGGACCTTCACGGCAGCGCCCAGGGGGACCGGGACCTTCACGGCAGCGCCCAGGGGGACCGGGACCTTCACGGCAGCGCCCAGGGGGACCGGGACCTTCACGGCAGCGCCCAGGGGGACCGGGACCTTCACGGCAGCGCCCAGGGGGACCGGGACCTTCACGGCAGCGCCCAGGGGGACCGGGACCTTCACGGCAGCGCCCAGGGGGACCGGGACCTTCACGGCAGCGCCCAGGGGGACCGGGACCTTCACGGCAGCGCCCAGGGGGACCGGGACCTTCAAGATCCAGGTTCTTAAGACAGCAACCTGTGCCCTTGAAACCTTTATCAGCGCCTGAGTAACCAAATTCAGACCTTCCTGTGACTTTAGGAAACCCTTCCAGATCTCCTTGAGCCAGCGGGACATTGAAAAAATCCCCATTTGCAACCCGAGGTGTTTCAAAACCACGAGCACGTGAGGAATCTTCATGGTCTTCTCTAAGATTACCCGAAAGATGGTGATCAGGTTCGGGCTTAGGGCAGATATTACTGGAGCCCTCAGGAGGGCACGCCGGTGCGGAGGCAACAACTGGGCACGCCGGTGCGGAGGCAACAACTGGGCACGCCGGTGCGGAGGCAACAACTGGGCACGCCGGTGCGGAGGCAACAACTGGGCACGCCGGTGCGGAGGCAACAACTGGGCACGCCGGTGCGGAGGCAACAACTGGGCACGCCGGTGCGGAGGCAACAACTGGGCACGCCGGTGCGGAGGCAACAACTGGGCACGCCGGTGCGGAGGCAACAACTGGGCACGCCGGTGCGGAGGCAGGCACTGGCATCAGAGGCTCGGGCGAGGCAGGCACTGGCATCAGAGGCTCGGGCGAGGCAGGCACTGGCATCAGAGGCTCGGGCGAGGCAGGCACTGGCATCAGAGGCTCGGGCGAGGCAGGCACTGGCATCAGAGGCTCGGGCGAGGCAGGCACTGGCATCAGAGGCTCGGGCCAGGCAGGCACTGGCATCAGAGGCTCGGGCCAGGCAGGCACTGACATCAGAGGCTCGGGCGAGGCAGGAGAACCAACCTCAGGCGCTCCTACCTCAGGTGAACTAGGAGAGAACTCGACAGGAGATATAGATTGACAAACAGACATTGGGTCAGGGTCACAAACCGATTTAGAAGCAGACACACAGCCAGGTTCAGGCATGGGCTCACAGTGAGGTTCTGCTTTAATCACTAGCGTTACTGGCTCGGGTTGAATTATTGGGGTCACCGGTATGGTTTGATGATAGACATCAGACGGAGGCACCCTAGTGGACTGAACGGAGGACAGAACAGATGGATGGCGGTCATCCTCTGAAACAGATATATCAACCCCGGCATCAGACCCACTGTCATCCTCATCCTCCTCGTTAGACTCAGAGGCAATAGATTTGGCTGAAGTTTCCGATTTCTGGGCTGAACAAAGGGCAGTCAGATTCAGGTCAGCCTCAGGAATACATAAGTAAGATGTGGCAATAAATTTAAGGAACTCTACAAAATTCTCACTGAGGTGTTTACTATGATTAAGCCACGCTTCAGCCCAGAAAAACAAATCATCTTCGAAAAGAAAATAGGCCACTTGACGACTCCAGGTTGTCATAGGAGAGTGCTGGATGTAAGGCTCCTGTATTAACTTTAAAGCAGCCTGGAGAAACTGGGGGAAGGTAGCCAGAGTAAGCTCCTTATAACGAGGAGGAGGAACAAAGACATACCTATCTGTGGGACAGTCAGTGTCAAAAGCAACTGCTGTCCTTGTGGACATCTTGGAACTTATACTAGACTTGCGTACGCTAGGAATCTCAATATGGATAGATTGAATCATTTTGACCTACCCAGGCGAGAAACTTCCCTGGGCATGCAGGGTGGTGAACTGACCAAAAACGAATATACAAGGACAGACAACCCGCCTGTGCCACCAAGGAGGCAAACCGCCGACCACGAGGGACGTAGGTGATCCGGCACTTGAGTAGCCCGTAATCCACCCACTTCTTCGACAGAGCTTCTAAAGGTGAAGTTGCACAGGCCCCAGGTAATCCCGTGGTGGTCACAGACTTGGGGAAGGGAAACACAGGAGAGACATAAACAAGACAAACAAGGAACTGGGCCCCAGTACAGACCAAGACGGGGCTGGGCCCCAATACAGACCAAGACGGGGCTGGGCCCCAATACAGACCAAGACGGGGCTGGGCCCCAATACAGACCAAGACGGGGCTGGGCCCCAATACAGACCAAGACGGGGCTGGGCCCCAATACAGACCAAGACGGGGCTGGGCCCCAATACAGACCAAGACGGGGCTGGGCCCCAATACAGACCAAGACGGGGCTGGGCCCCAATACAGACCAAGACGGGGCTGGGCCCCAATACAGACCAAGACGGGGCTGGGCCCCAATACAGACCAAGACGGGGCTGGGCCCCAATACAGACCAAGACGGGGCTGGGCCCCAATACAGACCAAAAGGCTTTAAGCCAAAATTTCAAAACAAGAAGGCCGGAGGCCCAACTAAGACTAGAGGAACTACAAGACCCAGGACAGACAGCATTACAGACTCTGCACAACAAATCCAAATCAGTCTACAGTCTCCTGGTCTATGGGATTAGCATTCTGTCAGGGATTTTCCAACGGAGAAATCCCAATTGTAAAAATTGACCAGAAATTGAGACTGAGGCAGAAATGGATATGGGGCAAACCGTGTTTAATAGTGAAAAAACCAGTGGTAACTAAAAAACAGTGGTAACTACACATCAAACAAAACTACAAAAAACAGTGGCAACCAGAAAACAGTGGTAACTACACATCAAACACACTACAATCTAACAGAGTACAAATCACAAAGGGGAACACATATGTGCAAGGGAACTATACATATATACAAGTGACATTAACACGCTCTGGCTGTACATACACAAGATGGAGCAGGCAACAAGATGGAGTCCGGCAACAAGCATGCATAAGGATGAGAGAAAAAGTCCAAATCCCAAGGTGGAAGCACGGCTGGGATAGGGGGAGCAAACACAAGAGCTGAGGCAGGAGTCCTGGGTGCAAGGTTCAGGGGTACCTTGGATCTAGGTACAGCATACTGGGATAATGATGACATAACACAATGCTAATCCGCCGCCTGAATGGGCTGATCAGCTTATATAGGCTGAGGAGTTACAGGTGCTGGCTGATTGCCAGCAGCTCTGCAGGACAGAGCCATCTCTTGGTGGATAAGCACAATGCAGGGGAAGTTCCAGAGAAGAGCCAGCCAGCAGTACACTCAGAAGCCTAAGGAGGAACTCCAACCCTGACATTGGGCTCCTGCTACTCCTGCTGCTGCCAACTCCAGGGTGTGATTCATCCAATTTTTGGGCTCCTGAAGCCAACCCCAGGGTCTCTTTAAAGTAATATTTGGGCTCCTGCTGCTGCTGCTTCCAACTCCAGGGTGTGATTCATCCAATTTTTGGGCTCCTGAAGCCAACCCCAGGGTCTCTTTAAAGTAATATTTGGGCTCCTGCTGCTGCTGCTGCCAACTCCAGGGTGTGATTCATCCAATTTTTGGGCTCCTGAAGCCAACCCCAGGGTCTCTTTAAAGTAATATTTGGGCTCCTGCTGCTGCTGCTGCTGCCAACTCCAGGGTGTGAATCATCCTTATTTTTGGGCTCCTGAAGCCAACCCCAGGGTCTCTTTTAAGTAATATTTGGGCTCCTGCTGCTGCTGCTGCCAACTCCAGGGTGTGATTCATCCAATTTTTGGGCTCCTGAAGCCAACCCCAGTGTCTCTTTAAAGTAATGTTTGGGCTGCTGCTGCTGCCAACTCCAGGGTGTGATTCATCCAATTTTTGGGCTCCTGAAGCCAACCCCAGTGTCTCTTTAAAGTAATGTTTGGGCTCCTGTTGCTGCTGCTGCCAACTCCTGCCAACTCCAGGATGTGAATCATCCAATTTTTGGGCTCCTGAAGCCAACCCCAGTGTCTCTTTAAAGTAATGTTTGGGCTCCTGCTGCTGCTGCTGCTGCTGCTGCCAACTCCAGGGTGTGATTCATACAATCTTTGGGCTCCTGCTGCCAACCCCAGTGTCTCTTTAAAGTAATGTTTGGGCTCCTGCTGCTGCTGCCAACTCCAGGGTGTGATTCATCCAATTTTTGGGCTACTGAAGCCAACCCCAGTGTCTCTTTAAAGTAATGTTTGGGCTCCTGCTGCTGCTGCCAACTCCAGGGTGTGATTCATCCAATTTTTGGGCTCCTGAAGCCAACCCCAGGGTCTCTTTAAAGTAATATTTGGGCACCTGCTGCTGCTGCTTCCAACTCCAGGGTGTGATTCATCCAATCTTTGGGCTCCTGAAGCCAACCCCAGTGTCTCTTTAAAGTAATGTTTGGGCTGCTGCTGCTGCCAACTCCAGGGTGTGATTCATCCAATCTTTGGGCTCCTGAAGCCAACCCCAGTGTCTCTTTAAAGTGATGTTTGGGCTCCTGCTACTCCTGCTGCTGCCAACTCCAGGGTGTGATTCATCCAATTTTTGGGCTCCTGAAGCCAACCCCAGGGTCTCTTTAAAGTAATATTTGGGCTCCTGCTGCTGCTGCTTCCAACTCCAGGGTGTGATTCATCCAATTTTTGGGCTCCTGAAGCCAACCCCAGGGTCTCTTTAAAGTAATATTTGGGCTCCTGCTGCTGCTGCTGCCAACTCCAGGGTGTGATTCATCCAATTTTTGGGCTCCTGAAGCCAACCCCAGGGTCTCTTTAAAGTAATATTTGGGCTCCTGCTGCTGCTGCTGCTGCCAACTCCAGGGTGTGAATCATCCTTATTTTTGGGCTCCTGAAGCCAACCCCAGGGTCTCTTTTAAGTAATATTTGGGCTCCTGCTGCTGCTGCTGCCAACTCCAGGGTGTGATTCATCCAATTTTTGGGCTCCTGAAGCCAACCCCAGTGTCTCTTTAAAGTAATGTTTGGGCTGCTGCTGCTGCCAACTCCAGGGTGTGATTCATCCAATTTTTGGGCTCCTGAAGCCAACCCCAGTGTCTCTTTAAAGTAATGTTTGGGCTCCTGTTGCTGCTGCTGCTGCTGCCGACTCCAGGGTGTGAATCATCCAATTTTTGGGTCCTGAAGCCAACCCCAGTGTCTCTTTAAAGTAATGTTTGGGCTGCTGCTGCTGCCAACTCCAGGGTGTGATTCATCCAATTTTTGGGCTCCTGAAGCCAACCCCAGTGTCTCTTTAAAGTAATGTTTGGGCTCCTGTTGCTGCTGCTGCCAACTCCTGCCAACTCCAGGGTGTGAATCATCCAATTTTTGGGCTCCTGAAGCCAACACCAGTGTCTCTTTAAAGTTATGTTTGGGCTCCTGCTGCTGCTGCTGCTGCCAACTCCAGGGTGTGATTCATCCAATCTTTGGGCTCCTGCTGCCAACCCCAGTGTCTCTTTAAAGTAATGTTTGGGCTCCTGCTGCTGCTGCCAGCTCCAGGGTGTGATTCATCCAATTTTTGGGCTCCTGAAGCCAACCCCAGTGTCTCTTTAAAGTAATGTTTGGGCTCCTGCTGCTCCTGCTGCTGCCAACTCCAGGGTGTGATTCATCCAATTTTTGGGCTCCTGAAGCCAACCCCAGGGTCTCTTTAAAGTAATATTTGGGCTCCTGCTGCTGCTGCTGCCAACTCCAGGGTGTGATTCATCCAATTTTTGGGCTCCTGAAGCCAACCCCAGGGTCTCTTTAAAGTAATATTTGGGCTCCTGCTGCTGCTGCTGCCAACTCCAGGGTGTGATTCATCCAATTTTTGGGCTCCTGAAGCCAACCCCAGGGTCTCTTTAAAGCAATATTTGGGCTCTTGCTGCTGCTGCTGCCAACTCCAGGGTGTGAATAATCCTATTTTTGGGCTCCTGAAGCCAACCCCAGGGTCTCTTTAAAGTAATATTTGGGCTCCTGTTGCTGCTGCTGCCAACTCCAGGGTGTGATTCATCCAATTTTTGGGTTCCTGAAGCCAACCCCAGTGTCTCTTTAAAGTAATGTTTGGGCTGCTGCTGCTGCCAACTCCTGGGTGGGATTCATCCAATTTTTGGGCTCCTGAAGCCAACCCCAGTGTCTCTTTAAAGTAATGTTTGGGCTCCTGTTGCTGCTGCTGCTGCTGCCAACTCCTGCCAACTCCAGGGTGTGAATCATCCGATTTTTGGGCTCCTGAAGCCAACCCCAGTGTCTCTTTAAAGTAATGTTTGGGCTGCTACTGCTGCTGCCAACTCCAGGGTGTGAATCATCCAATTTTTGGGCTCCTGAAGCCAACCCCAGTGTCTCTTTAAAGTAATGTTTGGGCTGCTGCTGCTGCCAACTCCAGGGTGTGATTCATCCAATTTTTGGGCTCCTGCTGCTGCCAACTCCAGTGTCTCTTTAAAGCAATGTTTGGGCTCCTGCTCCTCATAGTGATGCCACTTTAACTCTCTGCAATTGGGCCGCTCTGCGATTCTATTAGCGATGCCTCTGATCTGCATGTGATATTTATTCAAAGTATTATTTAACTAACCCAGCACGCATCCTATGCGTGTTACAGCAAGGCAGAATGGTTTACAACCCTATTGAGGCTCTAGGAGGGTCAGAAATAGGCGTTTTAATAGCGATTCGTCACGAATAAATTCGGGTCGAAACGATTTTTGTCGGAAAATTCGGCGAATCAGTCGAATCGAATTTTTCAAAAGTTCGCTCATCTCTACCCAATAGTACTTGTTAAAGTTAACACAAGGAACCAAACATCTTACATCTTCCCATTGTCACCATGGTTCCCATTTGCAGTCTTCCTGGAGTAAGTCATAATTTAATTTCTTGATGATTATTAGCAGTTTCTCCCATGTGTGACTCCGTTCGCCAAGGCAAACCATGTGAAAAACAGCGTGACACTGCCATGTCCTGCACACATGGTAGGCTGGAGGGGCACTGAGACTTGTCTGTGCAGTGGAGGCTGCGGAGACGGCGGAGGATGAGGATATGGAGTCGCGCACTGTCACAGGCACAACGGCTTAGGAGCGTGGAGGCCACAGCGGCGTGACCTGTTCAAGTTGCTGTTGTGGTTGTGCAGGAACCACATTCACCCAGTGGGCCTTAAAGGATATGTATTGTCCCTGACAGTAGTTACAGCTCCAGACGTAGGCGCTGAGTATCTGATTTTCCCACCAACGGTCCGCACTAATTCACTGTTGCTGCTGCTGTTGCTGCCGACTCCAGAGACCCCTCTTCCACTACCTCCCAGGAAGGTAGCCTGCTGCGCAGCAAGTGGTCTACCCCGGGCACATTTCCCTCCAGGACTTTCCCCTTCTGCCACCATGCTGACCGCTAAATCCATCACTCTCCATCACTCCAAGCCTTTAAAAGTGCCCTCAAAACTCACTTATTCAGACAGGGCATATAACCTGGCTTAAGCAACTCCTATAACCTTCAAATGACACATGCAGCCCAACTCAAGTTCTACCACTTGTGATCCTTACCTTTTGACTCCACCCCCATCCTTTAGACTGTAAGCTCGCAAGGGCAGGGCTCTGTTTCATATTGTCTCCTGTGCTCACAACACTTGGTTTGAACCTTGTAGTTTTGAGTTTTGTATTGTTCTTTGTACTATATGTTTTACTTTGTTTGTAAACACACCTTGTAAAGCGCTACAGAAGATGATGGCGCTATATAAATTAAATTATTAATAATAATAACAATAATAATATTCATCATCATCATCAAGTTGTGTCTGCACATAACTGATGTCCTCCTCAGGTTCCTTAACAGAAGCCTGCTTCAGAAGCCAAAACGCTTGCAACACCACCTCCCACGCCACTCTCCTCATCACTACTTGCCCGCCTAGTGGAGGAAGCGGCGAGCGTCTCCTCCACTTCTTGGCTGGGCAGCAGCTGTTGATTTTTCTCTATCAGATCGTCCTCACTGAATAGTGTAGTTGAACCCAAAGCATAAGATACAACCGACAGTTGACTGGGGGTGTCAGATGTCACTTGTGATGAAGTGGATGATTGAATTAACCAATCGATGACGGCAGATGGGTTGCTGGTCAAGACATGACCGCTTGCTGATACCGGGAGATCAGGCCTCTTGCTGAGACTCCTGCTGCCACTCACCTCTAGTCTGCTGCGACCTCTACTTGATGAATTTAGGCCTCTGCTACTCCTCTGTGCCCATCCTTGCACTTCTCTGCCTGACATACTTAGTGCTTATGTGAGGGGAGGACAAAACGCTACACTACGCTTAAAACAGTAGTAGTAGTTACAAGGCCCTGAAGACTTTAACATAGTGGTAAAACTTTTAGATGTGCGTATGTTATGCACTGATGAGGGCAGTTCAATGTGCTCCAGTACGCTTGAAGAATGTTTTTTTTTTGTACAACACCAGCAGTTGTAACTATGGAGAGACTGACCTGTGTGAAGATGAATCAGGCATGAATCAGCCAAGATTTCCACCCACCAATGCCTGATGCAACAGAGTAGATTGATCATGGTGCCAGACCAACACTTCAAAAATATGGATAGTGCAATACAGATTTAAGGCGCTGCTCTCCAGTTACAGACATTCGTCCGCATCAGACCACAAGTAATTATTGAGGAAATGTTTTACGTTAATCTTAATTTTTAATAATATTCTTAGGATAAGATATATGTGCCCAAAATTTGCATATGTTCTCTTCATGCTGCTGCCAACTCCAGAGCATGTCTTTCAGGCAATATATGGGCACCTCATGCTGCTGCCAACTCCAGGGCATGTCTTTCAGGCAATATATGGGCTCTCCATGCTGCTGCCAACATCAGGATGTAGCTTTTCAGGCAATATATGGGCTCCCCATGCTGCTGCCAACTCCAATGTGTCTTTCAGGCAATATATGGTCTCCTTATGCTGCTGCCAACTCCAGGGTGTGTCTTGCAGGCAATATATGGACTCCTTAGGCTGCTGCCAACTCCAGGGTGTGTTTTTTAGGCAATATATGGGCTCCCAATTCTGCTGCCAACTCCAATGTGTCTTTCAGGCAATATATGGGCTCCTCATGCTGCTGCCAACTCCAGTGTGCCTTGTAGGCAATATATGGGCTCCTTATGCTGCTGCCAACCCCAGAGTGTGTCTTTCAGGCAATATATGGGCTCCTTATGCTGCTGCCAAGTCCAGTGTGTCTTTCAGGCAATATATGGGTTCCTTATGCTGCTGCCAACTCCAGGGTGTGTTTTTCAGGCAATATATGGGCTCCCCATGCTGCTGCCAACTCCAATGTGTCTTTCAGGCAATATATGGGCTCCTTATTCTGCTGCCAACTCCAGGGTCTGTTTTTCAAGCAATATATGGGCTCCTTATGCTGATGCCACCTCAAGGCTCTGTAATTGTGCCGCTCTGTGACAGCGATTCTAATAGCGATGCCTCTGATCTACATGTCATACTTCTTTACAGTATTATTTCACTAACCCAGCATGCATTCTATACATGTTACAGCAAGGCAAAATGTTTTACAACACTATTGAGGCTCTTGGAAGGCCAGAAATAGCTGTTTTTAATAGCGATTTGCCACAAATATATTTGGACCGAATTTTTCCGGAAAATTCGTTGAATCGACCGAATCAAATTTTTCAAAAATTTGCTCCTCTCTAGTTATGTACATACAAACCGTATGTTACCTATGTTACATGCAAAGCATAATAAGCATTACAAAATCCTCTAAAAACTGGACATGTGACTGTACATTTGTTAATACTTAACTACCTCAACATTCTTCTTTAATGTCCATAACCATTTTGAAAATACAAAATGCCTGGTATTTTAAATTTATATTTAAACAATAAATGATTTGCTTCTCTACAACATATTCCACATAAATCATTATTGCTTATGCTGTTAAATAATAGTAAATAATGTGATCACATAACCAATGTATGCTTGTACATACAAAGGAATGCATGCTCCACTTTTAACTCATCCATACAAATGTGCAACACACAAAGTAAACAAACTAGTGAACAACACCAGTGAACCACAACCCGACCGAAAGACAGTGAGTACAAATATGTGCCCATAGTAGTGGGCTCCCCTAGCCTGTGGAGCAGTCTGGGGTTTGGTGCTCTGCTCAAGAGCACTTCAGTCAGGTCTCAGCCAGAAACTAAACCCGCAACATCAGGCAACAAGATGTGTTCCCCAACCACTAGGCAATGACTGCCCCACAAGATTCAGCCTCCAGCACAAATTTCACTGCAATTGAAGCTTGTGTTAGCCCTACTCTTTTTAACATTCCAATGTTACCCCCAAGTCAAAACACCCCAACATTGCTCTTCCCTGCAATGCTGTAGCCTAAGTATCGTTGCTTTTGGGGGGGTTACAATATTTTTCCCTACAGCCCACTCTAATGGCTACTGGCAGGTAAGCATGTTGGAGACGGGCACAGCAGGGTTGTCATGGGTTGCCCATGAGCCTGTTAAATCCTGTGCTCATTTTTGGTCCAGTCTGCCCCTGATTTTCAGTTGGACTCAGCTAGACATATAATAGAGCCTCCTTTCTCTAAATGATGTCAAGTGAGCACAAATAAAGAAGGTTGAGGAGCAGTGATGAGACCCCCTGACCTTCTGAGCCCAGTGCAATTGCAACCCCTGCACCCGCTATAGTTACACCCCAATATTTATCCTATAGTTTCTAAAAATTAATTACCCATAAAATCTATATCAAGTTAGAATAAGGTCATAATTCATGGTGTTACATGAATACGCTCACGTAATAAGCCATTAACAAGGAATGTAAGCTGTTAAGGTGGCTTATTGTCCCAGCTACCTTGTTTGTTACAGCAAGCATTGTTGCCTAGTGCCCACTATACTGCAGATTCAAGCCCCACTACTAGTGACTTACCAATGAGCAGGCAACAGAGTTGATCCTTGCAATTTGTGTACGTTTGTCTGCTATAGTTGCTTTCCAAAGACTATAACATAAACAAAATAAATGTCATTGTTTGTTTGATTGGTGTTTGGATTCAAATTTTTAACAAATCCCAAACTTTTGGACAAGTTTAGCTAAATTACTCTCAACTGAATTAAGGCCTATTTTAGTACAACTAAAGATGGGAACTAACTCATAATGTAGCTGATAATGGGTAGAACTATACAAATATGTCGGCTGATTTACTACTAACATCAGGTATTGGCAGAGCTCAGTGCATCCAGCAATTGGCGCTCCACACCATATCCTTCATCAAAAAAGGACACACACACAGTGTCGGTGCTCTAAAGCTGGTCAATATAGCATAGAGCGCCAGGCGCTGTGTGATTAAAGTCGGTTTTTGAACACATATACACCAGTAACACCAGAAACAAAGCGAAAACACATGGAATGACATTGTTTTAACACTGTGACAATAACACTTTAGTGCCAGACTTGTAATGACGTAAAAATATAAAAAGTCAAGTTTTGCAGCCAGGAGAGGTCAATGATTTGAGCAAAAAAAAAAAATTAAAAATGTCAAAGACGCTGTTTGAACACAAGCAAATGAATGGCCATTGAAATGTATGGGAGACCAACAGTGAGCGAAAGGTAATACCTGGCGTTCTGGAAGCTAGAGCACTGGGGCTATACGCTGAGCCGTCTGTAATAATACATCAGACGCTACATGACACTGTTAGAGTCACTCATCAGATTCGTTTTCATAAATGTGGTTTTGCCTACAGCGCCCGGCGTTCACCAGACGCTGCCTGCCACTAAGAGGCACTATCTGGTGCTAACCAGAGATGGTGGGATCTTGCATTCAAATTTGTATGGCTTGCATGAGTTTTTCTTTATACTCCCGCGTTAGCAGAGGTAAAATAAATGACTGCATGCAAGAACAGGTCTGGTCAGGGAGGATTGCAGAGATTTTAAGGCAATTTTGCAATATAGTGGTTTGCGACAATGGGCAAATCAATCATGGATTAATCTGGGGGTTGGGGTAAAGAGCAGGCTGGTCATTACACTTCTTTCCAGGTCCATGCTCAAGTTTACATCATAAGTGGCTCTCTGTGAGCAGCAGTCACATGCTCAAAAAGAGGAAAGAAAATGGCATTAAAGTGACCCCTGAAGCCTTTTGAATACCAAGTCATCTATTACCTTCCTGAAATTTGTGGACTAGTGTTATGGGTTTTATTTCTGTTTGGTGCTTTATGCTTTTGTTGAAAGCTTCAGTAAACAAAATGTCTGCTGTACAGTGTTGCTATTTAGGCAAAAATATCACCTGAATATTCTGTGAGAATTCATGAGGAGTTTCAACAATATCCCGAGGCAACCAATATGAAGCTAGGGAAAGGGTGAATAACCTGGTATTTCCAGGTATATTATTCAGGGTATAAAAAGGAAAGTTGGGCTCAGGTCCATTTTGCTGTTGTTCCATGGCTAGACAACTCAATGTGTGTTAGCCAACAAAAAATTAAAGATTTAGATCAAAGCAATAAAGCTCTAATTTGTTTAAGACCATGACAATAGATTCATTTTTTTTGTTGGATCCTTAAAAATGTAAGAAAGCAATTCCCTTCATGTTGTTCTCTTTATAATTACAGACTTACATTTCCAAGTTTGTACTACCATTGGGGGGGGGGTAAGGTGGAAGGAAGTCAGCATATGCTTGCCTTTGTGTAAGGAAAAAATCTTTTTCTACTTTTAAAGCGGACCTCCATTCAAAAAAAATAAGTTTAGTAAATTGCTTCCCGTCTTATGATCAGTGGCATAAGCAGTTTAAGAGGGCATAAAGCGGACCAACAGTTAAAAATGACTAAAACCAGGCCAACACAACAAACAGTGTTTATATGCATCCCTCCCTAGTGCAATTAATTTATCTTTTCCTTACTTCTGCTGTGGTAAAATGTAAAAACCAAATGGCAGCTCATGCATCTGCAGGTCACCTGAAAATAGGAAGTGCTGCTGGGCTTCCTGTTAGTATGCATTTTCAGTTATGTCAGTTGAATCCAGGCAGCAGCATGGCTGAGATGCTGAGAGAGGAAGCTCCAAAATGGCCGCTACCTTTGTAGCCAGGCTGTTGGTCCAGTTTAACCACATGCAGATGTTGTGGAATAGCATGACGATTATTCACCCTTGAATTACTTGTCATTACGGCCATCTTGCCACACACCTGATTGTCCTGCTTACACATGAGAATTAGGAGGAGCTGTGCCAGCAGAAATTCACACCAAATTGAGAGAGACGGAAACAGAAAGAAGGAGAAGCTTGCCTGTCATTTTTCACACATTCAAACACCAAACAGCTAAAGTAGCAAGGAAAATCTGTGTGAGGTAAGCTGTTACAATGTATCTCTATGGTGGCGGATGTAAAAGCATTCAGTCAGGGGATACAATGTATTTAGAAGAATTCAGCTGTTACTAAAGCTTTGATGTCAATGACCCCTGATGACTTCTGACTAGAAATTAGAGATGATTGCAGCACAGAACAATGAGGCAATTTTGACTGAGGGATTCAGTTTTTCAAAAGCAGGTGTCTCATGTGTGTGGCAAGATGGCCATGCATGTTTAAGAGTTCCAAACTTCTACATGGTGTTAATCCCTCTCAATAAGCTTATGTCACTGATAGCCAGAGGAGGGCTTTAGGGAAGAAATTTACTAAACTTTTAGATTTAGTCTGGCAGAATTGCTTAATAATTCAGGCTTTAAGCGGATACCCATACCTTTTTTTGCGCCAGTGACACACACCCACATCATTTTACCCTCTTTTTAATTACCACAATGTTAGCAACATATCTGGCAGTCCTCCTATGTAATTTTTGTGTAAATGTGCATTTTGTTTGGGACCAGAGCACACACCCTAATGTCTCCTCTACAGACATTAATAGTTTCTGAATTCAGAGTCTGCCGAGGTCAAAACCTTTAGACCGCTTCGGCTGAACTACTCAAGGAACAAAACCGGGTTATATTTTAGCAACACCTCTGTTGATTGTTTGCTCTATGCCTAATGTATGATACTATACACGTAGCTGAAAATATTTTTGTGAATTATGATAATAAAAGTGGTAAAAATAAAATGAATTTTTATTCATGCAGTTAGGATAAATGTATTAAGGAAAAATAAAACAGAAAAGTGTGAAGGAAAGTAGCACAGCACAGATGGTAAGCATTTATTTATATTTTGTGGATACTTTTTCTAACCCCCAGGACCACATTGTTTATTTCCTACAGCAACCATATGATGTTGTGCATATTGTATCACAGCCCTTGGGTTATGCACCGTGATATAGTACAATCGAAAACATCTTGGAGTGGTGTGCAGATGGAACAGAACGGGAAAATGTAGCCTCAAATTAAATGATCTCAGTGAGTGCTCCTTCTTTCTCTTTTATTTTTACAGTCATTTGAAAAAATAATATAAAGCACATATGACATGTATTTCTTAAGAAATAGCAAAACATGTTTTTATTCTTTTACTCTATTATTTGCCAACTTGTTTTCAGAATAAAGTTCTTTAATATTCCAATATTTAAATAATTTGAAATTTTAACTAAAATGTAAAACTTGACATATATAAGCAATGATAATTGACTACTGATCTGAGACGTCATACACCATACAGAGAAGTAGTGCGAGAACTTCCTTTCCCAGAATGTTGTGACTTACTTGCAGTAGGTCTGATTTATGAAGTACAGCACACTATGGCAATTTAAATTGTGCCAGGCTCACCATGGTGTGCACACTGTGCTGTATTATGTAGGTGCATCATAGTATAATTTCCCCCTCGTAGTGGGAATAACTAGCAGAAAGCAGGTACCAGGGTGCACTGATATTGCTGAACCATTTTATTACTATTCTTGCTTATGTCGTAGCTCCAGATATTTTGCTGAAAAATAACAATTTAAGGACAAAAATAATAATATTTGATACATATGTGACAAACATATTAGTTGCTTGACTGTTTATTTGTAGAGCGGTATTAACGGGTCTGTCTAGGTACAAATAAAAAAAAATCTAGATATATTATTATATTCACCTTTTGTTCTCTTTATCTCTTCTGTCTGTCTCTGATGTATTGAAACTTGCCAATTGCCATCCTGTGCTGATCTCCATTTATTGAGGGAGTGCCCTCCAAGATGCAACAGAGGGAGTGTGCTGGTGCTTGGCAACCTCCTATTGTAGTAAATAGAGTGGGCATGTGGAGAAGCAGACTTCCCCCTTAGATCAGTACCTGGGATTCACCGGAAGAACCTGTGTTTTACGTTTGTCATTGGAAAAAGAACTCTTAAGCCCGTCAGTGGCCTCCTAAATCAAGCGCTAAAAATCCGGAAAAATGTTTTAGAAAGGTTTGGGATCTGCCTCTGAAGAAATTGAAAATAGATTTTCAAGCACTAATGAGATTGAATTGCTACATCCCTACCATTTACTGCTACTTATCCGAATGCTAGCCCTTTTCTATGGTTAGGTGGACTCTTTAGCTAGATTTGGGCCCACATGATCAAGAAGTTGTATCAGCTACATACAAACAATAGCAGGTAGCAGGTATGTCCAGCTCTTTTCATGAGTCCAATAAAATCTTTGGCGCCCAGCAGGATTGCGTCAAACCATTATACTATGCTACTGTACTATTGTACTACTATGGTATACTAATATCCTGATTGCTAGTACTCTTTCATTACACTTCATTAAAATGCATTTATAAATAAAGGAATAAACAAACATTACATAGAGGACATGGAGGGCTTTTGTGATGTGTTTCAAGCCTTATTCCTTTTTACAGATGACACTCATTATAATAATTAATAATATTAATTAATAGTTTATATTAATATTAATTAATAGTGTGAAGGGAACCCATGTCACATGTGCGTACAAGAGCCCAAACTGGGCTGTCTAACTATTTAGGCCAAATCCAAGATCCATGCCAAAAGGCAGTTTTGGATCACAAGAACACAAGAACCATTAGACTAGTCACCTAAACTGTATGAACAAGTTGAACAAAACTCACGTTCCCCATCTACATGCATGATAATGTATCATTGTTAGCACTTACATTTTCTCCTGCATTTACTCATCTTCTTTTGGTCATAGCCCTTGGAGCACCCCAGAGGCTTTTTTCTTTCCCAGCATCACAATCGTGTTGCTGCCTGGACTGAACCAACATAACCCACAATGCAAAGCAGCAGGCAACCCAGTGGAATGTTCTTTTTGCAGAACTATGACAGGAGTTACAAAAATGTAAATTCATTTTTATGTTCAACAATCTGAATTGCCCTGGGGAGGGATACACATGAAAACTGTTTTCTGTAAGGTGTTGGCCTGGTTTTACATCAGCAAAAGCAAGCACACTCCACCATGGGAACCAGCCTATGTTGCATATTTAAGGCAAAAGTAAACCTTTTCCCCTTTGCAGATGAGGCAACTTTGTGTCAGGAGGAGACAGACCAAGTATAAATGAGGATCTGCCCCACAACTGATGGTTTAAAGATAAACATTACAGGTATTGGGGAGTTAATTAAAACTCCCCAAACCTGGCTTGCTCAGCCCCCCTGCCCTGCCTGCTGGTTTAACAATTTACAATTATAAACTTACCTGTCCAGTCGCATCTTGCTCCGACATTCCTCGACCCCGTGCCATCTCATTCGGGTAGCACCATCTTGCTATCCCATAATGCTCTGCGCCACCCATCAAATCTTGCACATGTGCAGTGTCACTGCAAAGGCTGCAATGACACTCAGCGGAAATCCCTCAAGATTTTTAGAGCGGCATGGGACATTTGAAGAGGGACGGGGAAGGGTGAGTACGGCCTTTACTCTGGGACGGCTAAGGAGGGAGGGGGTGTAAAGGGGCCAAGAATGCCACCGAATGTTGGCGTTTTAGATAAAGTTGACATCCAAAAGGCAGTGAGGGAGGGGGGGAGGGATGTTTAGAAAAGGTCTGATGCTCCTTTTTAAGGAAAGAGAAGCTTGAAAGCATTGCACAGCCAAAAGAAAGGCAATTTGAGTCTCTGAATGTGTCTTGTCACACTTCTCTCTAGCGCATAGTGGTGGGCGATGAGTATAACCTCAATTACCCATTGATCCAGCTGTCATTTTGGCAATCCTTTTGCTGATGTTTTTACAGAACAAATTCAGTGTATTTCCAATATATTCAGATTTACTGTTTTTTGTTTTAACATGAGCAAAAATGACAATTAAAATGTCATGTGAATTGTGTATTTGCTAATTTTAATGAGTAACTTGGTGTGGTTCCTGCTTCTTTAATTTCATATTGTTCTACAGAGCTAAACTTTAGTGGCACTTAGTATTTGCTTTGTTAAAGGCCACAGTGTTCCATGTCTAAATCACGTACACTGTAGCAAAATCAAATACATTAATCAACACACTATTCAAGCAAATAAACACAGAGTGATCCAGATATGAAATGCAATTACAGCAGGTCAGCAAGCAAGCATACATTAATATTCACCCAGCTTGCATTGGTTAGAATTCAAATCTATTTCATCCCTGTTTAAATTATTGACATACAGAATCAAAGCGTGGGTTGTGAGCTAATATATATTACATATTGCCTATATTTCTAAAGGTTTCTCTCCCAGAAAATATGGAAGTATGGTGTGCATGTTGTGTTATACATTGTATATACTACTTAGAGAATGAAGTGTAGTGTTCCTCAAATTTATATTTGTTCTTTTTCAAAGCAATTTGTGCCCCCAGCCCCCATGCAAGTTAGACCAGCAGGCATGCATTCATTAGGGTCGATTCATGGTCGGTGCGGGAAACGCAATGTGCCTAGGCTGTGTGCACACTCTGGGTGCACCTGCAAGTCGCACCAAATGGCAAGTGCACCAATTTGCCCCTTCCACCAGGAAAATCTGCTGTTTAGAAGCGAAAATGGCCTTGCTCCATGTGCATTTGGCCAGCTAAGCGCTTAACTGCTACTGATGGCATACCTGTTTCTCCCCTTTCCTTTGCTTCTCCATAATGATTGGATCTCTCCAGCTTCCGTGTTTTCTCCAAAGATCTATTCGCCATTTCGAAGTGTATTCTCTCCATTTTCTAGGGTTTTTTTTTGCGTAAATATTTGGATTTCAATTAACCCTTAATGTTTTTTTGCCCAATGCTTTGTCCTAGATATTCGCTTTAACCCTCCCCTGTTTGGTTTGCATATTAATAATTTAACTATCATTTTTTATTATTATTTTTGCTAAACTTAGGGGCCCAATATCACATTTTTGTTGTTTTGATCTTACTTTTTGTGATTATGGACAACTTTTTATCATTATCTTTGATCAAAAACCAAAAAAGGGTTCAATCCCTAAAAAAAACTTGCAGCTGAAACTTTGATGGACACTGACGGCATGTGTTTTTGGACAGAGACAGTTTGGTGCACCAAAATAGCACAAGCGGAATATTTCAGATGCAAATTGGCGCCTTGGCAAAAGCTAGTGTGCAAATTGTCACAAAAACAAATGCACATCCCCTTGTTACAACCAAGAATCAGACAGAAGTCTGAGCGCAGATTTGCTTGCACATGACCATGAATCTACCCTGTAGAAAGTAATGCTCCTCGGTTAAGCTTCCATCAGGGGTGTTGGCGACACATGCTGCATGAGGGAACCAAATCAGATTTTCTTTTTAGCCCCTCCTCCTCCTCCTTGGTGTCAGGGAGTGTCATTACCCGTCTTTTTTCACTTTCCCAAGTTATTTACATTATAGAAACATCCTGATATGGGATTTTCGGTTGTGTAAAACCCCAAAGAATGCCTGTCAGGAAATGGAGTGGCAAGCATCCCCACAGTTGCTTTCTTTTTCTTTCCTGTGCATAAACACATGCCAGCCATTCATACATGTGTGATGTGGCAGCATACAGCAGCCGGAGGGTTCGTACATGTGAAATCACTCGGCAATCCTGGGGGTTTCGCAAACCGGGATGCTCCACAAATGCTTCTTTTTTTAGTGCCTTTGGAGAGTGTATAGATCATGCTGTCCTGCTGTACAATAGAGACAACCATCTCCATAGTTAGCAGTTTTATTACAATAATTATAGGTCTTACCATTACTGTATTACAACATGTGAGCAGTAGGGCTGGAACTTTAGACAGGGCCAAAACTTGGAAAAGGCTGGCTATTTTGTTCTCAGTTCCAACAGTGCAACCAGGGCATTTTAGGAGTGCTTCTTGATAGCCCCTGATCCTCTGTGGACCTGTCCACGCCTGTTCATAGATCACATAAGTGCATGACCACATTGCCACACCAGTGGAGGAAGCAGAGAGTGCTACACACACCCATTCCCGTCATATACTTTTGGGTGAAAAATAGGTCTTATGGAGCAAGAAAAAAAAAGGTTTGCGTTTAATTAAATGCATTGGCCAGCCCAAAAATATGGTGCTACTTACTTTTTGTCCAGTGCAGCTCCACCAAAGGGACCCACTGGACTAGAACTTACCGAGATCAAAGGATAAGCTCTCCGTTGGTCAGTTCCTGCTGAAGATGGCAGCAGTGAACATGTTAGGAAGGCTCCCTGCAGCATGCCCATACCATTTAATATGATGAAGGGGGCTGAGCTGAGGCAGGGTTATGCGAGGACACCCATTCCATTGCAATGAAAGGAGTGGGCGTACTACAGGGCATTTACCTGACACATTCACAGCTGTCATCTTGGACCAAACGTGCCACTCATTCTCCGATCTCTGTAAGTTTTGGACCAGCAGATCCTGCAGGGGAGCTACGCTGGGCAAAATGTGGGTATTTAGTTTTGTTGCTTTCGGCTGGCCACTCCCTTTAATTAAGAGGCGAGAACTCAGCATTACCTTAATGTTTAAGTTGTAGTTAAATTTGCAGGTAAAATCTTCAAGTCACTCAGGTCTGTCTGACATGGGATCACACTGCACTTGCATACTGCAGTATCACTCATCTGTGAGCTATCTATGTCAGGTGATGTGGTAATGATGAGTGCACTAGAGCAGCATTTCGCAACCCTGTCCTCAAGTACACCCGGCAGCCATGCTTCATGAATTTCCACACAGGTAGCTTTGTAGTACTGCTAAAACACTAATGATGTTACCTTTGTGTCTGTGTGGAGATCCACAAAGCATGGCCTGTTCAGGGTACATGTGGCTCCATGGGGGGTGGGGGGGGATCCTAGGTTTTGTTCTGCTTTAAATAAGTCTCTAGCCTTTTACTGCGGAGAGTCATGCCAATGTATGTTATCAGTACAGCTGTGCCCAAAAAATATCAAAGATACATTCTTTATTTAGCAAAGCAAATGAGGCAGGCTGATGATCAAATTGTTTTTCCTATAATTGAATCCATTTAAAGCTGCTTATAATCACCTTGGGGGCTCAGTTTCATTTTGTGACCTTGACAATAATCAAAATATATTCCCAAGCAATCGTTTTTTATACATTCTAAGCATGCTAAGTTTCTATAGTATAAAACCATTTCAAAATGAACTTTATGTGCAGCCAGTTACCATTTTTCTGTAACCAATAGCCTAAAAACATTTACATCAGTTTCAGTCTTGTACTTAGGTTTTGGTATGCCATCTGCCTTTTTCTATCTTGTGCATCTATTTCTGCATCTGAACTATGAGATGTTAAAGAAAACCTACCATCAGAAGAATAAGCAAATTACTCCAGGGATGTAATTTTGTCTACAGCTTTATGCAAGTGATGCATTAGGATACATAGGCCTTGATTCAGTAACAGATGAAAAAAATTCCCATGGAGGTAAAAAATTCACTTTATGAGAAAAAATCTTTACAATTTCACTGTTGCCGAATCACCAGCTAGGAAGACAATGAACATTAATGGTACTTGGTCTACTCCTACAAAAAGTTGAGAACCATTGACTTTAATTGCCTTCCTAGCTGGTGATTCAGTAACGATGACATTCTAATTCTAATAATTTTTACTCATGAATTGAATTTTTTACTACCATAAGATTTTCCCTTTACCATTGGGGGTTAGCACAGGTAGTGCTTCGCTCGGCGCTGCACTGGAAACCACATTTAAGAAAGCGAATCTGGTGAGCGCCAGAGGTGGCTCAGCGTATAGCTCCGGTGCTCTAGGTTCAAGAGCGCCACCACGTATTACGCTTCGCTCAGTGTTGCTCTCCCATACATTTCAATGGGCTTTCATCTGTTTGTGTTTAAATAGCGTGTTTGGCAATTAAACTTTTTTTTTTAGTCAAATCATTGTGTGATCTCTCCTGGCTGCTAACAAACACTCTTATACATTTTTTTGACTTCTTATATTTTTATGCAGAATTATATTTACAGGTCTGGCACTAAAGTGCTATTGTCCCAGTGTTAAAACAATGTCATTCCATGTGTTTTAGCTTTGTTACTGGTGTATATGTGTTCAAAAACAGACTTTGACCACAATGCCCAGCTTTAGAGTGCTAATGCAGTGTGTGTGTAGTTTTTTGTTAAATATGGTGTGCTGAGTGAGCGCCGAGTGCCGGACGCACTGAGCTGGTGCTACCTCTAGCTCGCTGCAGAGTTATACTTTTGTTAGGAACAGTCCAGGAGGGCAGGTGCACACTTACCTTGAGTATGTCGGGTGCCAAGGCCGCGGTGGCGCCGCTTTACAACAAGTTAGATAAAGGGCCAGCACACCAATAGTTAAATCAAATAGACTTGTATTAAATGATATCCAGCAAGAGGAGGTACATACAGACCATTCAGCTGCATCAAAGTCCATAAGATAGGGTAGGTGATAGCAGAACAGTGTCCATAAGCCGACGTTTCGGAGGTGTAAAAGACCCCCTTCCTCAGGGCAGACAAACAACAGTGGCAAGACCGCAGCTTGCCTTTTAAAGGTCAGAGGTGCTGTAATTACCACCTGACGTGATATGACGTCAGAGGGTCAAACTGTAGCACACTAAATGGACAAAAAACACAAATTGTTAATCAAAAGATTGAAAAATACTCACCAAGCCGTCGGAGCGTGCCACTGGGGCACAACTTCGTCACCGCCAGAGACCGATCACATAGTGACCGGCAACGTTCCTGTCTGCCCAGGAAGGGGAGATGACGCTGGGCTCCAAATCTGCCCAGTAACTGGTGACAGGGCAGCAGGGGCGACCGGATAGGCCGCGCCTGCTGTCCGTCATCAAGCTCGCAGGGGCAGACGTCACCCTTGCAAGGCGTCCGCTGGCATGGAAACCATGTCAGCGGCGCCCTCTCCAGTGACCCTGCGCCGTCAGCTCACCTTACCAGCAGTGAGAGCTATAAGCTCCCGGCCTGGTCGTTACAAATAAAGCATTTACGTTGTGGCAATCATATTTTAGGAAGAAGAAGAGAAAGAGTAAAGGAAAGGGAGAGAAAAAGGGGGAGCGCGTGAGAGAAAGAAAGAGAGAGAAAGAGAGAAAAGAAACAAAGGGGATGCACGCAGCAGAAATGAGCTGTGAGCAAAAAGGGGTGGGAAAAACAGGTAGAGAACCAAAGGAAGGGACGCAGAAGAAAAGAGAAAAGGAACAGCTTGTGACTAGAGGGGAACGGAGATATAAGAAAAGGAGCTATATGATACTGGTGATCGAGGAGGTGAGAGCGCAACTGTGCCAGTTGAATAGGGAAATTAACACATTGGAAAGACGTATCCAAGAAGAGAAATCAGAAACATCTGAGGTAGATCTTAACAACCTCAATACTGAACTGAATAATTACACTGAGAGACTTAAGCGCTACAAGCGAGACAAATTCAAACAGGTCTGCTCAGATTACACTGAGAATCGCGTTTATCCCTGGCTCTCTGGGAAGGACACAGACCAATTTAGACCAAAACGGTACACTGGAGCATCTTTTAAGAGAGGCACCCCTCATGGACGCAATCATCCCACATCAGACAGTGATCCTCTATCTGAAAACTTTTCTTCAGACAATTGGGTTGATTCAAAGAAACATGTAACAGCTTGGATTTGGCTCACGATCATCCTATTTTTCACGTCCGCTCGTGCGTTCGTATGAACTTGCGAGTGATTCTATAAGCAAATACGTTTCTATCCTAAAATATACGTCCGTTCGTATGGCAGTTCGGGAATCAGACCTATGTCAGTTTCCATCCTGAATTTTCCGTTTCATTTCTCAGGTTGCAACATTGGTTTTGCCCTTTTTCCTTTTTGGTCTGGACGTAAATCCTTCTGATCTTGCGGCTCCGCACTACAAACTTACCTCATTAAAGTGCATTCTAAATATTTGGTCTTTTATTTTTCTTTATTTCATTCATTTTTTAGTAACCAACCATTAATGAATGCATTTGCATAAGTAAATCTTACTTTGTTTAATTTTTACTTAACTTGCATTTTTTACTTGTGGATTTAATTTTAATATTTATGCTTCAAATGGTACAACTTTACATTTTTAGTGTGGTTACCCACACCCTCTACATACAGATTGCTCACAAATATTAAAAAACACCCAGCAACTTCTGCATGTTATGAGCCTAGAAACAGCCAAGATGGCGGCTCAGGTATTATCGGGCAGCCTGCAAACAGAAAGGGCCTTGTGACTGTGTTGCTCTGGATTCTTTGATTTCTGACCTTTCCATGCCCCCAGCTCTGCTGTGTCTGTGCAAAATACAGCAGTAACCCACATCCTGCACTTTATCCCGCTCTCCTCTCCTCAGTAAGTGTGATGCATCTGACCAAAGATGTGCTTAAATAATTAAACAAAGCAAAGGTAACAACTACACCAATAAATGCAATCTAAAAATATTATTCTAGGACCTCAATTTTAAAATAAATAACAACGGACATAAGTTTCTTTAATTAACGCAAATATATTGCATAATAAAGGTTTACATGCAAAGGACTAATTAAGGTCCACATTAAAATGCTTTTATAAGGCATACATGAATCAGGTATGCATTGCCATACAATTTATGGCCTCGGCCATGCTGATACATGCAGTTCATTGGAGCACAAGACGCGCAGACTCCTCCACATAGCCAAAAAACCTGTTCACGAACAGCAATCCGGCTGCTAAAAGGTGTCGGCTGTGGCTTTCTTTTAAAACGCGTTTAGAGGTTTCTCTGAATCACACCTAAACACATCCAATTAACCTAAGTTTTACGTTTTGATCGTAAGTTTTAGGATTTGATCCTAAGTTTTACGTTTTGATCCTAAAATTTAGGAACGAACTTCCGCTGATCGTAAGAGCATATACGCATTCGTACGTAGGCACACCCACCCAAACTTACGATTCTCGATACGAAATCAATTAACTTTTGCTCTTTGAATCGAGGGGATTGATTCACAGCCACAAGGCCCTAAGAAAAATCTGAGACGCAAGACACGGGAGGCCCATTTTCGGACAACCCCCGCTCCCACCGATCCAGGCGGGGAGGGAGGAAGCGGCGACAACGCAGCAATGACCCTACGCTCGGCAAACAGGAGACCCCTATTATGAATCTATCCTCCAGACCCCTCTCAACAGATGAGGTAAACCTCCTCAGTCGAGGACTATCTTTTTGTCCGGCCTCACGATTTAACCAGTTCCTGTTTGATATCGAATTGTACAAACTAGAGAGAACACTGAAGCTTAAACAGTTCTTTTCTGGGCAACCTGACACTGCACGAGATACAAAAATCTTGGGCCCATCAAAACTGAAACTCAAAAGTCAGTTTATACCCCCTGGCAACTTTGGCACAATAGATTCATACATTAATACCGTTAGATCGGAAACGGGACGTATTATGCAATCTAAACGGTACCACCCCAATCTGTCACAGGGAGAACAGACGGCCCTGTCCAAATTAAGCAATGATAGGACCATCATTGTGAAACCCGCAGACAAAGGCGGGGCGATTGTGGTCATGGATTATGACATGTACAGGCAGAGCATCCGAGATATGCTGGCTGACACAGTGAGTTATGAATGTATCTCTAATAATCCAGTGTGGGATATCCAGAACACAGTACGCCAATATATCTCCTTAGGTCTGTCAAATGGATGGCTCAGTGAACATACGGCGAAATACATCGATATTGAATATCCCATTACACCTGTGATATATGGATTACCTAAAATCCATAAAGGATGTCAGCCGCTGAAATTTCGGCCAATAGTAGCTGGCACTGATTCAGCTACTCAGCCATTAGCGCAATGGCTTGACTACTATCTCCAGCCGTATGTACGCTTGTTACCATCGTACCTGAAGGATACTGGAGATTTTCTGCAGAAATTCAAAGAGGTTGCGATTCAACCAGAGGATCTGCTAGTGACCATGGATATCTCCTCTCTCTACACCAATATCCCGAATGATCACGGGATAAAAGCAGTCAAACATTTCCTCACGCTTAACCCTCCAGAGATTCCAGTGGAATACATTGTGACTGGGTTGGAGATCGTCCTGCATAACAATTACTTCAGGTTTGAACAGACATTCTTCAAACAAATTCTCGGGACCGCGATGGGGAGTGCAATAGCTCCATCCTTTGCTAACTTGTTTGTTGGATTCTTGGAAGAACGGTATATCTTTCCGTCACCTTTATATATAGCACATGTCAAGTATTGGGGACGCTATATTGATGATGTCATCTGTATGGCATGGAGATAGAGCATCCTTGGATGTGTTCATCGAACACATCAATTCCGTTTTCCCAACTATCACCTTTAACCCGGAGATTTCTGAGACCTATGTAACCTTCCTAGATGTGGCAATTTCCAAAGCTGATGATGGTACTATCACCACGGGTCTCTATACTAAACCTACAGACCGGAACACGCTGCTGAGGTTTGACAGCGCGCACCCCAGACCCCTTGTCAACAGTTTGCCAATATCACAATTCTTGAGGGTATACAGGGTGAATACCAAACCCGATACCCGGAAAGCACAACTACAACGGATGTTTGAAAAATTTCGCACACGGGGCAATCCAGAAGACTTACTTACTAAGGCCCAAAGCCCTGCTGAACAAATATGGCTGGGGGAAGAAAAGTCTAGGACCCCTAAGGTAGAGAGAGTGCCCTTCATGGTGACATATAATCAGGCGGCTCCAACGATCGAACGCGTCATGAATAAATATAGTACCATATTGACCTCAGATAAAACACTGTGCCCCGTGGTGAAGATCCCCCCTATGAAAGTATATAAACGAAGTAGAAACCTCAGAGATTCTCTAGTAAGGGCTGACCCAGTGGAGAAATACAGGAAACCGCCCGTCAAGATATCCTCCCGGACGGGTTGTTTCAGATGCAACTCATGCAATGTGTGCAACTCGATCATTTTGGGTTCAGAATTCTCCCACCCGCACACTGGGAGACGTTATAAGATCCGAGGAACTTATTCTTGTCTCACAGACTACTGTGTTTATCTTCTCAAGTGCCCTTGTGGCCTACTTTACATTGGAAAAACCATAGGGCCATTCAAGAAACGATTTCAACAACAGCGAAGTGATGTGAGGATTAGCATCAAGAAACACCAGGATGGTCAGACTCTTGACTATGACAAACCTGTAGCTATCCACTTTGTACGCCATAAACATCAGACATCAGAGCTCCGTGGCATGGTCATAGAACAAGTGGAACGACCACATCGCGGCGGTGACCGCCATCTTCGGTTATTGCAACGCGAGACTTACTGGATTCATGAATTGGACACCGTCCAACCAAGAGGTCTAAACACCTCTTTTGGCTTCTCTTGTTTTCTCACACAACGTTGATAATTGAATTAGTACCTGTACCACTGCTGCTCACTTCTTTTACCTTTTTTCTTTTCTTCTTTTTTCTTTCTTTCTTTTTTTCCTTTTTCTTTTTTCTTTCTTTTTTCTTTTTCTTTTTTTCCTTTTTCTTTTTTCTTCCTTTTTCTTTCTTTTTTTTTTTCTTTTTCCTTTTTTCGTTTTTCTTTCTTCTTTTATCTTTGGGCTCCGTTCCTTCTTTTTGCTCCCCTTTCTGGCTTCACCTTCTGTCTCAGTATCATGTCTTTGTCCCTTTCTCTCTTTTTTCTTTTCTCTTTCTCTTTTTCTTTGTCTTATTGGTTTTGTCTTTTCCCTTTTTCTAGTTTTCCCTTTTTTCCTTTCCCATTTGCATTTTCTCCTCTCTCCTTTTTCCCTTCTCTAGTCCTCCTCCTTTTCCACCCTTGTCCTCTCTACATGGTGGCTCTTCCCATTCCTTTCCTGTTCTTCCCCTTCTCTCTGGTTCCCTCCTGTTTCTGTCCTTTTGGCTTTTTAGTCGGTTGTTTTTTTGTTTTTTGTTCTTTGTTTACTGTTTTAGGTTTTTGTTTTTTGTTTTTTGTTTCTTGTTTTGTTTTTTGTTTTTTCTGTGTGTTTTGTGTTCTGTTTTGCTTCACTTCCCCTTCTGTGGTTTTCCCTTGGTATGTTTACACCTTGTGTCTTTCTATTGTTTTACCTTTGACCGTTCCCTTCCATTCCTATTTATCTCTTCAGCTCCTTTTCTTATGTCTCCGTTCCCCTCTAGTCACAAGCTCTTCCTTTTCTCTTTTCTTCTGCAGAGACCTCATATTACAGGCAGTGAGTAGCATCCCCCATTGAAGGGGAATACCCCATTTCAAGCAGTGTGAGGCATCCCAAATATAGGGAGTGTGCGTGTCATCCCAGTTACAGGCAGTGTGAGGCATCCCAAATACAGGTGGTGTGCTTGGCATCCAAATTACAGGCAGTGTGAGGCATCCTAAATAAAGGCGGTGTGAGGCTTCCCAAATAAAGGTGGTGTGTGTCCCATCCTAATTGCTTGGGAATTTTTTACATTTGCTCAGTAGGACGCACTGATACTCCCACCTGTGTGTAAAAAGTGCATCTTATAGGGTGAAAAATATGGTAATTTAATAGCTTCTTACCCAGTCCTTAACATAGCCTTTCATTTTGAATTACTTACCTAAGTAATTATTACATGTAATTATTACATATCCTTTCATTTCAAATTCGTTTTTTTTGCCATATTCTGTGTTTGGTGCCTTCAGCTTGATATTTTAGCATTTGCTTTGCTTCTGCAGTACATTCAATGTGCTGCTGAAAAACTCTTCATATTCAGATAAAAAATTATTAATGGTATAACACAGTACAGACACAACTGGATAATAATGAAAACTAATATGTACAAACAACAGAAGGTGTAATAAAACTATAAATAATACGGAATGGTCAGATATAGTTGCTGCTAAATAAGTAAGTTGTTTTATAGGATATGTTTTGATAAAATTTTGCTTACAAAGACATAAAACACTTAGAAGTGCCATGTTCAGGACACAAACCAAATATCAAGGTGTGGACAACAAAATTGTGAAAAAATCTATAACTCATACACCAAACTTATACACCCCTTACTGATCAATGGCTTATGTAGAGCTGTTTGGAACAAAACCTGACTTGTCATTAACAACCTAGATATAAAGTCTTATGGCCAATAGTAGTCTTTTATTATCTGCATCAACTAAATGAGTCATGTTGGAAGGGCTTCACCCATAGATAATGGGGGCTCCCCCCTTTTGACAGAATCATTTAAAAATCCTAATCAGCATAGGGCATATTTTTCCTATGTGTAGAATACTGGGGAATGGTGTGCTGTGGATGTGGAACATCACAAGGTGCATGCATGGGCCCCTGTAGCATCTCTGCAATCCCTTCGGCTGATTCATGCCTTCTTCAGATAGGCCTGGTGTGGGCACACAGAGCTGTTGAGGGGCATCTAGCAATCCATTTAATAATAAAAGATTGTAGGGTATTAATATTCATGACAAACTATTCTAATTGGCTTGAAGAACGCCCCCCATGAGCTGTGTGTGCATGGAGCTGGGTAAGATATTCGACAAATCCAATTGAGTGAAATACCTACCTATGTGCCAAAGAGGGATGGATGAAATCTAAAACATTTTCTCTCTCTTTTCTCTTTTTCCTTTTGGAACATGGAGCAAAACACTTTAAAGCTGATATCAAAGATACTCAGTTTTGCAGGGTATATTATAACATACTGGACATCATTTTCACTAGGATATTTTTCCCCTCATGAAAAGAGGGGCACTCCCACTATTTGACTTTACATTACATTACAGCATGGTTCCTATACTTTTGAATAAATAGATGAAGTAACAAAAAAATCTTTTGCACCAAACGTATAAAATAGTAAAAAAAATCCCCAAAAGTTCCATGCACAGAGCAATTAAATTTTCAATTTCACTTATATACAGTATATTTTTAAAGACATTGCATAAGGTCATATAAGTTAGCATGACTTCGCTCAAGACCTCACTAGTATTACCTTCAATAGGCCACACCACAGATCATAAAATAAACAAAAAACAGCAACATTCTCCTTCTTTATTAAATTCCATTATGTATAAACTGACATTATTTTCATAGCAATAGGTTAGGTCAGTAGCAAGCAGCTGAAATTATTTACTGTTCTGGTTTCTATCCAATATATTTTGCCTCAAATTTATGTTTTCCCACTGCTATCTATTTTATGGATGGTTCTTTATTTTTTTTAACATCATTTTCATGGAAATTACCGTATTTTTTGCTCTATAAGATGCACCTGCCCATAAGATGCACCCAGGATTTTGAGAAAAATAAGAAAAAAAAAATTCTAAGCTAAATGTTGTGCTAAAACACCCCATTACAGGCACTGTGGCGTTCCCCCATCCCATTCCCCATGGGCAGTGTGGCATCCCCCATCCCATTCCTAATGGGCAGTGTGGCATTCTCCCCTCCCATAGGCAGTGTGGGATGCCCCCATCCCATTCCCATAGGCAGTGTGGCATGCCCCTATCCCATTCCCATAGACAGTGTGGCATGCCCCTATCCCATTCCCATAGGCAGCGTGGTATTCTCCATATAGGCAGTGTGGCACCCCCCTCCAATTCCCCATATAGGTAGTGTGGCATTTCCATCCCCCTCTCCCCATCCCATATAGGTAGTGTGGCATTCATCCCCCCTCCCCCTCCCATATAGGTAGTGTGGCATTCATCCCCCCTCCCCATCCCATATAGGTAGTGTGGCAAACACCCCCCTCCCCATCCCATATAGGTAGTGTGGCATTCATCCCCCCCTCCCCATCCCATATAGGTAGTGTGGCATTCATCCCCCCTCCCCATTCCATATAGGTAGTATGGCATTCATCCCCCCCTCCCCATCCCATATAGGTAGTGTAGCATTCATCCCCCCTCCCCATATAGGTAATGTGGCATTCATCCCCCCTCCCCATCCCATATAGGTAGTGTGGCATTCATCCCCCCCTCCCCATCCCATATAGGTAATGTGGCATTCACCCCCCCTCCCCATCCCATATAGGTAGTGTGGCATTCATCCCCCCTCCCCATCCCATATAGGTAGTGTGGCATTCATCCCCCCCTCCCCATCCCATCTAGGTAATGTGGCTTTTCCATCCCCCCTCCCCATCCCATATAGGTAATGTGGCATTCATCCCCCCTCCCCATCCCATATAGGTAATGTAGCATTCATCCCCCCCTCCCCATCCCATATAGGTAGTGTGGCATTTCCATCCCCCCTCCCATTCCCCATAGGCAAAAGCAAAAAGTGAGAAAAAAAAAAAGTAAACTCACCTTTCAATCCTCCCCGCTGTCCTCGCGGTCTTCACACAGACACACTGGCTTGGAATAGCGGTGGGCGTGGCCGATGCTCGAGCGTCGGCCATGCCCACCACTGTTTAAGTCCGGGTGTCTCTGTCTGCTGGCACCCTGGAGAGGTGGCAGGGACATTGCGAGTGTGAGGGAGCAGCTGTCCCCACCGCTTGCACTGTCCCTGCCACCTCTCCACGGTGCCAGCAGACAGAGACACTCGGACTTAAACAGTGCTGGGCGTGGCCGACGCTCGAGCGTCGGCCACGCCCACCGCTATACCAAGTCGAGTGTTCACTCTATGCTGGCGCTGCAGAGAGGAGGCGATGGGGGCAGCTGTATCTGCCACCTCCTCCGCAGCGCGAGAAGGTGGCAGATACAGCTGCCCCCATTGCCTCCTCTCTGCGGCGCCAGCATAGAGTGAAAACTCGGCTTGGTATAGCGGTGGGCGTGGCCGATGCTCGAGCGTCGGCCACGCCCACCACTGTAACAGGCTGGGTGTCTGGCTCTGCAGAGAAGGCTGCCTTCGCGGCTTCCGGGACAGCGCGAGTGATGGAAAGGTGAGTTTACTTTCTGCTTTTTATTTATTTTTTTCCCACCTTCGCCCGATAAGACGCATGGATATTTTCCCACAACTTTTTGGGAAAAGTAAGTGCGTCTTATAGGGCGAAAAATACGGTACTATGTTTTAGTGATTTCATCTATTAATTTGGTTTTTGATTTTTCATTCATTTATTTCATTTATTTCATTTGATTCTTGCTATATTGGAATAAAATGAGCTAACTAAAAAATCCAGGTAAGGTTATCCTGAACTCTTCCTTTAGGTATTGTTAATACAACCTAAAGTGCTTTTTATACTTCTTTCTTTTACCAAATGTTCAACACATTATACCATCTGTTTTACCATTGTGTATACTTCACTTGACTTTGCATTGCTATATGTTAAACTTGAGATGAAATATGCGCTAAAAAGATGGTAATCAGCAATTTCTAGACAGCAAATCCTATGCATATTAAATAAATACCTCCTACGTGTAAATGAATACATGTATTGCTTAGCATAAATAATGAAAAAAGCATTATTACATTGCTGAATTTGCCAAAAGTAATTATTTCTCACAGGTTGTCCATGATTTGAAATAGGGCTCAATGACAGTATTTTTTAAAAGACAAGGAGCCAGCAAGCTATCTGTAATTAGTACAAATAATGATAAACTCCTGAATAAGATTAGACTTTCTCTTTTGTGCATAATCATGAAGTATTAATGGTATTGGAGTTCCACTCCAGTCGTTGCACAGAAGTATTCTGCATCAAGGTACACCCACTAAGCAGCAAATCCTTAAGAAAAATAAACATATTAGTGTTATCAGTAGTGTTTCCTAAATTGGAAGTCTTAGTAAACCTTGAATGAGCACACCAAGAGAACTTTGACGTGGAGGCTGATTCACTACTAACGCCAGGTATCGGCAGATGAACCTCTGTATAGCAGCGCTTAGAGCGACCACTAGTAAGCGCTGTAAGTGGGTATCGGGCGCTGTAACAGAGCGTAGTAACCTGGCCGGCATTGATGAATGTGATGTATGTTGGGCGCTCTAACACCATTACAGCGCTGTATGGAGCAAAAGGTAGCACCAGCTCAGTGCGACCGACTCTTGAGCGCTCCACACCATACAAAAGGATATACACACAGCTCGGCGCTCTAAATCTGGTCGCTATAGCACAGAGCACCAGGCACTGTGTGATTAAAGTCTGTTTTTGAACACATTTACACCTGTAAGCAAAAACACTTGGAATGACATTGTTTTAACACTGTCTGTGACATTAACACTTTAGTGGCAGACCTGTAATGATAATTCTGCATAAAAATATTAAAAGTCAAAAAAGTTTCTAAAAATGTTTGTTTGCAACCAGGAGAGGTCACACAACAATTTGGGCAAAGAAAATAAAATGTCAAACACGCTGTTTAAACACAAGCAAAGGAATGGTCATTGAAATGTAGGAGAGCGACAGTGAGCGAAAGGTAATACCTGGTGCTATGGAAGCTAGAGCGCTGGCGATATATGCTGAGCCGCCTATAATAATACATCGGACGCTACATGGCGCTGTTAGAGTCGCTCACCAGATTCGCTTTCATTTATGTGGTTTTGCCTACAGCGCCCAGCGTTCACCAGACGCTGCCTGCCGCTACGAGGCACTACCTGGTGCTATCCCTTCATTAATAACCCTCTTAGTCTGACAGCACAGACTTTAGCCAAGAAAATATATGATGATGACTAGAAAAGGGCCAGAGTGGGATCTATCAGGCTCCTCTTACACTGTGCACTTTCACAGTTTTGCACAGCACATGACACATTTGTGTGCTGCTCTGTGCCTCCAGTGCGTGATGCAGCAGTGACACTAACTGCGGCCCTGCGCTGACCTGTTTCTTTTCTCCCAGAGCAGGCAGCATCAATGAGGAGGCAGCAGCAGCAGGACCCGTGGCAGCAGCAGGAGGCCAGAAGCAGCATCCTCCTCCTGTCCAGCAGTGCTTCAGCCATCTCTTGGGATCCTCCCAATTGGTAATTGCTGGAGCAAAGAAATATTATTGTTTGGATCTTGTGGTTGGATCACCTCAATCTGTTTATATTATTATTTGGATTAAATTTTAAGGACACTGTAGGCTAGAATTTTATTAGCTAAATGCTTTCCAAGTTTTTCTCTGGATTCAGAGGCAGCAACTTGAAAGCATGAATAAGGCTAAGAGGCTGATTCAATACTAGCGACAGGTAGCGACAGATGAGCGTCTGGAGTGCGGCGCTATGAGCGATCGCTATTGTCCTCCTCGATCGGCTGTCAGTCACTATTGCAGGGCTCCTCAGTCGCTATCTGCCGTTCTTGGGAATCACGCTGACATTGGTGAATGTGATGTTAAAGATCTGCTTTATAGGCGCTGTTGAGTTTTTACACCGTGTTCAATACAGCGCCTGAGCGTTTTTTTGTTGCCTAGAAATCAATCTGTTAGAACATTCTGCAGTAAACACATTGAACCATGTATGTTTTGATAACTTTATTTATATTAAATTGTATTTTGTTATATTTACATAAATCAAAATCTGGCTTTTGAATCTTCATGGTGCCTAAAAAAGAAACAAAAGTGTAGTTTTTTTTATTTTTTTTTATACTTCCCTATTTGTTTTGGTTGTTGCATTTAATTACATACCAAACCCCCCTTTTTTTTTTTTTTTTTTTGTCAAGTAGACCCATTTTTTTGGGGGGGATTAGGATTTTTGGGACCCTTTTTTTGGGGGGGTGGAACTTGAAGATCAACCACATTTGTTGGTTTTGGTTTTTTGAAAGGCCCTCTAGTACAGTAGGTGTTTTAGAGTTAAGGTGACCTAGCTTACAGAAAAAAAGAGGTAATCATGCTTTCCCGTCGCTCAAATCCCGTCTGGGTGTCCTCAGTACTGTCTGCAGCCATGTTGGGGACTTCTGGCACCAGTGCTGTATCTTCAGGGGGCTCAATTCGGTGACATCTGCAAATATTGTGTAGGACACAGCATGCGAGTATTATTTTGGAGACCTTTTGTGGGCTGTTCAACATCTCTCCTAGCCGTGCCAAACAGAGAAAGCGTGCTTTCAGCAGGCCGATGGTTCTTTCCACAATGCATCTGGTTTTGCGATGTGCTGCATTATAGCGTCCTTGGGCAGAGGTCTGTGGATTTCTGACCGGAGTCATTAGCCACGTTTTCTGCCCATATCCCTTGTCCGCTGTTGCATAAACAGATTGAGAAAGCGAGCAATTAGTACATTTCAAACAACATAATGTAAACAGTCTAGGTTCAGTTATATATTTGGTTCAGTTAATAGTCCACATATTAAACTTGTAAATAGATGTCATGGATTAGTAATTACCCAGTAGCCAGCCAGGTGGCATTTCATTGTTCTCAAACTTCTGACACAGGACTGATTGCTGGAGCACGCAAGACTCATGGCATGAGCCGGGGAAGCCAGATCTCACGGCCTGCAGCTTCATGTCATGGTCACATACTACCATGACATTCATGGAATGGAACTGTTTCCGATTCCGGTAATGCATCTCCTGTGCACGAGGAGGGCGGAAAGGGATATGTGTACCATCCACGCACCCTAGCACATTAGGGATCCCTCCCATGCGGTAGAACGCATGTTTGATTTTTGCAACCTCCTCCTCATCATCAGGAAATTTTATATAAACAGGGATAAGGTCACAAATAGCCAGGACTACCTGGTAAAATATGCGGCTCATTGTAGCCTGGCTGATCCCGCTGAGGAGGGCAGAGGTTGCCTGGAAATTCCCCCATGCCACAATATTAAGCATGGCACATAGGCGAACTATGCCAGGGATGGATTGGGTGCGTTTGGTGGATGGATCGATATTGGTCTTAATCTGATCATATAGGGACTGTAGTGCTGCACGATTCAGACGAAATCTGCTTCTGATCTGCTTGTCACTTAAATCCCAGACAGAGAGGCGGATGGCAAAGGATTGGGGTGCCCTAAGCCTCACAGCACCCTCCTCCCTTGCCTCCTGACCTTCCTGTATGCTGCCACAACAATACATCCATAACCCAAACATCACCCTCTCATCCATCTCACAATCACTGGCTAGAGCTCAGGCACTGCCCCAAAAACAATATCAACACACAGACCAACCACTCCACATACACAATCACAATCCACACACAATCACACAAATGCAGCTCACCACAAAACCAAATGTATAGTGGTTAGAACCATCAGCCTGCTGCAAGTATGCTTTCAAAGTTTGGCACAACCAAGAGGGGAGTTGATGCACAACCCACAAAAGGTCCCCAAAACTATCCTCACTTGCTGAATTCAACACAATATTTGCATATGCCACCAAAAAAAAAACTCCCAAAGAAACAGCACTGATGCCAGAAAACCTCAACAAAGCCACAGACAGTAAGCAAGAAACACAGCCAGACACTTATTGCAAGCTAGGGCTAAGTAAACCAAAACATCACATCCTTTTCCACAGTGTATCAATAAAAGAATGCTTAAGAAAATAGGTATTTATACTTATCCAAAGGACTGGTCGGCTTAGCCGCCTCTTGCGTTTGTTAGCCGTTTCCGGTCTGTAATTTGCTTACCACAGGTGTGTTGTAAATGGCTAGCGCAAGCATAATAGCGTACTTTTGCGGATCTGTTTGCTCAGACATCTTTTGGCCAATGAAAGTTATGTGGCTGCAAATTCAAATAGCCATTTTTGACACCACATTTCCAATGTTGTTAAGAGACATGGTTCACATTTCTTCCTAATGTCTGTCTGCCTTGTTAAGTAGGTCATTAATTAGTTCATTGTCTGACACACATGTTTGCCAGAAACCTCAGTCATTGGAGTCAAGATGTAGCTACAAACACCTGGGCAGTATGTGTGAAGCAATTAACTGGGCCTGTTTGTGATTGGTTCTTACACCACATAAAATATGGCACACTCAAACAGCAGGTGTGCTGGTGTGTGTTGTTTTGTGGTGTGTGCAGCTACAGGATGGAGCCAAATTCTGGACATCTGCCGGCCACTGTTGGACCGAGTACCAGTGGGGTGGGTGCTGGCCGGAGACCTTCCTTAAGGAAAAGGGCACTGCCGGAAGGTGAAGCACCACCCAAGGGCAAGCGTCCATTTGCCAAGAGGGAGCCAGAATTTAATTTGGCGGATAACAATACTCTTGTGCGTCTGACACTGGCTAAATGGGACTTATTATTTGGTTACCAAAGTCAGTGTTTAGGCAAACAAGAAAGGAGGAAATTGTGGGATGCCATTGGTGAGCAGCTTACTAGCACTGCTCAATACCCACGTAGTGGCACATCCTGCAAGAAACGCTTCTACACTTTGAAAAGGGCCCTTATGTTAAAGATGAAGAATGATCTACTTGTAGACAGTGGGACCAAGCAGGGTTCAAAGAGTAAATACAGGCCATATGAGGAGATGCTGAAGTGCAAGATTCCTCTCAGTCGCCTGCAGGGTGTGGATGCTGGGGATGACACCACAGGTTGGGGTGAAGGTACATTGCTTTAACATTGCAAATTATGGTTGGTTTAATGTATCTTCTTATTTGTTAACCAATTCTTTGCAATACTAACAGTAGGACATGTTAAGTAGCAGATTAAACCTCTGTAATATTTTAACTTCCTGTCTCTTGCTTTATGCATAGTGGCAAATGATGACTCACATGATTCACCTGATGAGGTCACCCAGAATCCTGCCCTTCCCCCACCCTCAAGCTTAACACAGTCTGATATTGAAGGTTTGTTTTTTTTGGTTGTTTTCTTAACTTTTTTGATTGGTTGTCACACATTAACAATGCATAATTCATTAATTTGCTTTATCATAGTTGCCCTCAGAATTGCACCAGCATCTCCTCATGAGGCTACCTACTCTTTGGATGCCAGTAAGTGCATGTGTCAACCTTGATTTTGGCATTGTCATATAAGTGTGCATGGCTTTCAATCATGTTATTTCATTGTAGGCCAAGTCCCTGCTTCATCTTTGGACCCCACTTCCTGTGTTGAAGGTCAACAGGACCCTGTTGGTGTGTATTGCAAAGCACACTGTATCCTTTGTGTTGTTTGAGTATGCGTATATTTTGTTAGTTGAAAATTCAAAATCATGTTAATTCTCACTCCAAGCTGGATAGTTAAAGGGGATTGGGCATCAACCGGATCCTACAAAATAATGTTGTAATGTTGTCCATGCTAAGTTATTGTGCTTAAATAATTCTGAAATGCAAACATTAACAATACTATGGTTGTTAATATTGATATCCATTGTGGCTTGTTTTAGACCCAAATACAGGAAGTGCGCGTCCGGAAAGGGTCCTTCACCGTGCGGCTGCTAGGGATGAGGGTAAGACTGATTTTTGTGGGGTTCTAGTAAGGATGTTGTTTTCAATGAAATGTTGTTTGTGTCTTGACATTTGTTTTGAAACATGTTATTTTAGGGCAAAGCTCGACTGAGGCCCTAGGTCTGGACATCTTTGAGGTGGCGGGTATGTGTAATTTGACCTATGTGTGTATGTTCTAGTTTGGCAAACTGATTACCTCATCTTGCTCTTCCATACATCTTCAGAATATGTTAGAAACTAAAAGCTTTTGTGTCTTGCACAATTAGTCACTTGGGAGAGGTATGTGCTCGATAATGTTGTTAAGAACTAGTCACACAATATCAAATGACACACTAACACGACTTTCCTGTTTAGCATATGCGAGCTTGCCACATCTCTCAGATGATGATTTGCCCCTTTCTGGCAGCCAGACACCGGAACAATTTGTGGAGGAGCACACTCAGGTACCATGGATGAATGTTTTAGAGATTAACCACGATTACCTGTTTGGGGGTCAATCAGATTCCACCATGTAACATACAACATACTTTGTTGTTAGCAGGACTCCTTCCCTGAAACACAGGATGTGCCCTCCGCACAAGTGCCATGTGCGCAGGCCGCAGAGGCTGGACCAACGGTAAATTCTAATGGAGCCATACTTTTTTTTTTTCTTACCTGCATTATTCAAGCTTGACTACAATATTGTGTTTTTTGTTTTAGGCTGCTCAACCAACAACTGGGCGAAGTGCACCAACAAGTGCTGAGCTTTATGAGCTAGGGTCCCGGATGCTGGAGGCCTACAGTCGCCAACAGCCGCATGATGGAACTCTGGAACGCATTGTGGCGTTGGAAAATCAGTCGCTGCTGGACCAACAACAAATTAATGAACTGCGCCAACAACTTAATGAAGTGCGGACTCAACAGCATTCTGGAGTGCTGCATGCCATGCAAGAAATGATGCATGGCATCCAGCAATCTTTACAGCGCCAGGACAAAACTTTGTTGTTGTTACAGCAGCTAATACAGCTGCAGTCTATTTTCTTTTACTGCACTGTTGTCCAACACCGGCCCTAGCCATGAGTCGCAACCTCCCCGCCCACTCAGGGACTAATTGGTCCAGTTGTTAGCCATTTGAAAGGCTTGAATTTGTATTGACTTGATTGACTTAAATAAATGTATTTGTAAATGCTAGAATTTGTGTGGGTTACCAAAATACATACCTACAAACACAGTCAGGGATACCTCTCTATATCTAGATATGTTAATGTTGACTGAAAATGACTACAGTCATTGTTTGCCATACATTACTATGTTTACAAAATGAAATGCAGAACAATGTGTTTAAGAAACACAAAAAAATGGGTTACTATACACTTAACATATGGTTTAAAAGTCACGACACACTGAAAGTAGAAACATAAAAAACATTTATTTTTTATAAAAGGGGCCAACATGGCCAAAATTACTCCGCACAGTGGATAAAACCATACCCCCCAGCCTACCGCTGTTTCTTCTTTCCCAGCAGCATAAGTCGCGTCCGCCGGACGTACTGCCACGTCTGCGATACTCATTAACGCAAGCTGTATGGAGACCAAAACATAGATTAGTCAATAGAACCTGAGACAAGCGTACACAGATGATTTCACATTATCTAGTTTGGTCTCATAATGTGACCAACTACATTAACATTTGTGCAAACTGGGCCCTTATGTGGGTCCATTATATGAGTACTAGAGCCTTACATGTGCATTTATCAGCAATACCCTACATATTGAAGTAACCGTTGGTACTAAATGAAGGGTGAAGTAAGATTGTGGGCATTGATTGGGTTATTTTGGTCCAAACATCATGTCCAAAGTACTAAAGATTCTAACCCTTCGGCTATTCCTATTCTAGTTCTCAACCTTATTTTGAAAAAAAATTAAATTTGGACACTCAAACTTTTTAAACAAAATGTATTATGGGTTGGAAAGGAAACAAAGGGGATGCAACAATCTAGCATGCAGACATGCATTTATGATTGTAGGTCACGCAAATGTCAGCTAAATGTGTGCTAATTAACCACATAGGGACATTGCCAATTATTCTAGCTTTTAGGGTGACACATAGGTGGCCAAAGTATGTTTGGATATGAAGTTAGTGTATTCACCATCGCAGCTGTGGCTCGGGCCCATGCTGCTGGGTGTCCCTGGAGCTTGGGTGGGGAGCATGGTCACAGGGTCCGTCTGCGTGGAAACATCTGTTTGGAAAAAACAAACCAAAAACAATCATAAGGTTTGCGCTTACAAATTAAGATTATACATCCACCTGTTTAGGGAGTCTGGTAAATCATGCTACCATGTTTACACACATGTTTGCTATACATTAGCATATTTACAGGTCCGTGAGGTCAGGTGAATAATTTAGGTGTGCAACATGGACACATCAATATAATGTGCTGCAAACATTTACAGTGCAATGCTAATGCAGTAATTTAAGTTGAGCTGATCATATTCATAGTAGAGAGATGTGTTTGCATTAAACAAAAACAAAATAAAAAATGGCTAGGCAGCATCATGGTGTACACAGTAACTTTGGGGTTGGTTGCATTTGGATTGAACTGGAGTGGGGTTCCAGAATATTCTTCTAATTAGACAAAAATATTATGCTATGTAGCAGCAAACATGTGTATGTAGTTTGTAATGTCATTACATATGCCATGTGAGTGAGAACAACAAACACCACGACTATGCTTGCGGGCAAGGGCTGGCGCATAGCTGCTGGAGGTGCTGGCTCTATGATGCCCTAAAAACCAGATAACAAGGGCACAGGATTATTGAAAATGCACCGATTCCACCTGTAACATACAAACAACAATTAGAAATGCACTCACCAGGGGATGAACTGCCACTGGTATCCCAGGGAGGACTCTGAGGAGGAGGCGTGGAGCCTCGACTCCTCACAATCGGCCCAGAAGATCCCAAAACACATGGGCCACCCTCCTCCCTCTCACTCCCAGATCCTTGAGGGAGTGTGGGTGAGTCCAACTCCACCTACCCACTTGGACTCCCCACTTGAGAGTGGCCCACAGGGTTTTGAGACTCAACTGAGTCCGATTGTGAGGAGCTGAGGCTCCAGACTGTCCTCCCCCCAGCAGCACGCTCCTCTGGGGCGTCATCCCCTTCCTCCCCTGGGTCCTCAAGATAGGACTGGCGAGAGGGCCCCTCCCCCCGCAGATTCATCCGACCCCACCACTCTTCTGCGGGGGAGGAAACTCTTCCCACGTTTCCCCAGGGGAGGACGCTTATCTGTGTATAAGGTAAAAAAATAAGGACACCTTTAAAAATAAACCCAAAAATGTACTACATTATAATACAACATTATTGTATGGATTTACATGTGGTGAGGTGACACTTACCTGAAGCAAAGGCATCATAGAGCCTATAAACGCCCTCTGGGTCCCGGCGATTGAAATCCGACCACTTCTGTATAATTGACCGGACACTGAGATTGGTCTTGAAGGGCGTCAAAAAAAATAAAAAAACATTGGAAACATTCAAGACAATTCAGAAATAATGCTTAATACATTATATGTAAAAAAATAAATAAATGCATAAAAAACACCCAAAAAAAAACAAACATTGTGTCTGCCATAGAAATGTATGGGAGAGCGACTGGTAGCGAGAGGTAATACCTGGCGCTGTGCAAGGTAGAACAATGGCGCTGTTTGCTGAGGCTTTGAAATTGATGAATCATCCGCTACATGTCACTATTCCAGTCGCTAAACAGATTCTGCTTGATAAATGTGTAATTGCGTGCCATGTCCGGCGTTGACCAGTCGCTATCTGTCGCTACCTCTCATTAACCAGGCGCTACCTGATGCTATCCCTTCTTAAATAAGGGCCTAAGTAATGGCCTCTTGTTGAGTGTCAGAGCTGGTAATGCTATATACCTCATAGGGCCCTGGTGCAGTATGTTTAAATTCCTAAAAAATAGACTTACCTGATAGGAAAAATTATTTATCCCACCTCTAAATCTTCTAATGCAATTTCTGTTGAAATTGAAAAAGCTTACCAAAATGCAGGTTGCAATTCTCACTGCAAGGCACACTGGAATGGCAAAATGCTTTACCACATATTTAGCAAGACCCCTATTAAATACATGGTTGGTCTGGCCATATTAAAAACTATAGTCACCTCACTTCCACCTGACTTGATTTTATATATTTAAAGGAACGTTGAGGGTTGGTTTTGCTTTTTCTGGCCACATCTCTTTAATTTGGTGCTTTTGCCTGCTTTATTATGTGGGGCGTACCACCCGGAAAGTGTTCATTCGAGCGATCCTAAACTAATGTCATTTATGGGCATCGATCGCATTGACCGAGACTGGCGGGCAGGGGCATAGCGTGGGGGGTGCACCCAACCCAGCCAGCGGGCTGCAGTTACACGAGTTAGATGAAGGACAAGTCTGGCTGTTCCTGTGATTATCTGGGCCGCACAGGCAGAGAAGCAGTGCAGTGTGTGTCTTCCTGATTGAGGAGGCTCCACCCCCCCAGACGCATCATCACACTGCTGCCTGTGTCTCCCAGGCTGTGTGGAGGAAGTCTGCAGTACTGCTAAGCTTGATAAAGGTATGTGGGTAGGTAGGTGTGTGTCTTTGTCTGTCTGTGACACTGTCTATCAGTCTGTGTATCTCTCTCTCTCTCTCTCTCTCTGTCTGTTAGACTTTATATGAATTTATCAATTAATAAAGCACTGACCAATCTGGCTATGGTTTGCAGGATGGGGCCCTGATTAAAGCAGAGCAAAACACAATAGCGGCCAGTAAGGAATCTAAAAAATTCCAGGGCCAGTCGCTGGCTTTTCCCTGAATTGGAATACCCCACTGTGTGACATCCTTCCAGACGCCCATAAAAACTCACCTTTCCCCACTCCAGCGGCGCATGAGCGGGTTCTCGTCCAATGAGAGCAGTCTGCTTTGACTTCATTGTTTACAAAGGAGAGCATGTGCTGCCGCATTTCTGGCGTAAAATGGGTGCTCCCACCCCAGCCTTTCTGATAGGCATGGCCAGGCAGGTGAGTTTTTTTTGCTTCCCTGGGGGTTTCACACAGCAGGGCATCCCACTTTCGGATGCCCCAAGGGCATAAAACAAAGCAAGAAAGTTCTGCTTTAAAAAGAAAAAAAACCTCCCCTCAATCCTCACCGATCTGCTGCCCCCCTGGTTTTACCTTTGCCCAATTTTTACTCACCTTGCCAGGGCATCCATCTTCTGGGTCCCTCGGATTCCGGGCCACCTCCCGACGGGTGGCACCATCTTGCATCCCATCAGGCACTGCGCGCAGCCCCCAACCTTGCGCCTGTGCAGTGCCCATAAATTGGATGCATTGGAGCCACCCGAAATTCCGCAAGACTTTGCGGGGCTGCAAGATTGGCATGGGACATTGAAGGGCATGGCAAAAGCTGCGCTTGTCAGTTAGTGAAGGCTAAACTGGTGGCGGGGTGAGAATCGGGCCCTGAAGCAGCCGCATGCATCCAAAAGGTAAGTAGGGGCCAATGGGGGGGGAGGGGGAATCGGCCCCATTTTATTTTAGGTCCGATGTTCCTCTTTAAATATGTATTTAGTATTAGTTTGGTAGAGGTTGTTTTATGGCCCCTGTCATGTCTTCATAGAGAGGATGATGGTTCTGTTCTGGATGGATTTTAGTTGTATTGGACTATATAAGGCTTTGGCAGTTTACCTTAAAGTGCACCTATACTCAGAAAGGAAGTTTATGTGGTCACCTCCCATCCCCAGCCCTGTGCCCCAAAACAGCCTGTGTTTTATTTTTTTACCTCAGACTTTCCCCAATATTCATAAAAACACCAAGAAAGACAACAGGAAGTAGTATTATGGTGAACGGTGGTCATATGCTAATTAATTCAGATACAACCTAACTGTCACAAAGTTCTCCCCGTTGCTGAGCCGTGTGACTGAACGCATCATCACTGGGGGTGGGCTGCTCTGCCAAAATGGCTGTTTCGGGGCACTGGGCTGGTGATCGAAGGTGATTTGCTGTGTGTATCACCACAAATTGTCCAAAAAAGCACCTCTTCCTTGTTCCCATGTGGGTCACTCAGCCAATCAGCAGTACTCGTTTCATTCAGATTTCCTTTGCCACACTGATGTCAGTGCAGCAAGAAGATCTGAATGGAGCAAAAGCTGCCAGCCACATTCCTGCTCATCTCTAGCTGTTGACATGCCTTTCAGAATGGCCTGGCGTGGGGAACCCCAGATAGAGGTAGGCTGGAGATACGGTCACTGCGTGTCAAGGCCTCCAGGAAGAGTTAAGGAAATCAGGCGATCCAGGGGATTTGACACACTGGGATATTCCAATTCTTATAGACGCTAGGCCGGTCTATGGCTCCACTTTAAGGTGGACCAAAACCCTATCCACCTGGCCCTAGAGTCTAATAAATTTCAGGGCAGGGTAAAAGTCCTCCCCAGTGGTATCCCAATTTGGAATGCCCAACTGTCAAACCCCCCAGCACAGTCAGCAGGTGATGCCCCAAAAAGATTGCATTATTCTGACTGGAGAAATGTCTGAGCATGCGTGCCATTGGAGCATGGAATGAGGTAAGATTTACAGCTATCCAAGAGGTGTCACATATAGGGGCATCCCAAATCAAGGTGCCCTTGTGAAGCAGACCACAACCCAGCAGGATGAAAATCAATATTTTTTGTCCACTTTAATAGACTCTATATCTACTGTATATTGCTGTACATATATTGGTCATGTTGAATTTAGATTTTTTTAGATTTTGGATTTCCTGGGTTTTGGCCCTTGCCCCTCAGGCACCCTGGTCAGGTAAGCCCTACTTTGTGAACCCCCCCCCAGGTCGCCTGATCTGACTTACCCTTCCTCAGTACTACAGCGCCTGCCCAGCCTCTTGTCCAATCTGCGCGCTCGGATCTTGTCCCCTTCATCTAAACAATCGACTAAGGGAGCGGATCCGAGCCACATCCCCCACTGCCCTCTGACAGAGAGTGTGCCCGCGCCAGTCATTCTGTTTTTAGCAGAAAAAAACCCACCAGCTGCCGGCCTGGAATCTAAAAGATTCCAGGGCGGCCGCTGCCTTTTGCCCGATTTGGGATGCCCCACTTTATGAACCCACCCAGGATGCTAGTAACTCACCTTTTCCTTGTCCAATGGCGCATGTTCCGGCTCTCATCCAATCAGAGCCGTTTGCCTTTCAACAATTTTGTTTACAATGGGGAGCATGTGCTGCCGCATCCCCTGCACCCCTGGTGGTCTGCATACGCTCTTGACCCAGCTATTCAGATAGGTTGGGACAGGAGCGTGTATGCCACAGGGGATAGCACGGCAGCGCATGCTCCCCATTGAAGGCAATCCGAGCCCTTTGCTGAAAGGGCAAAGGGCTCTGATTGGACGAAAGCCCACACTTGTGCGGTTGGACCAAGAAGAAGGGAGTTTTACTGGGAAACTGGGGGGCTTATATAGTGGGGCATCCCAATTGAGGATCCCCCAGGGGGCGCAGAACAAAACCTGAGAAAGTCCATCAGGCACAGGGCAATTCAGCTTAAGATTTATTTGGGGGGGTGTTATTCTGAATCTTTGCCCCGGGTGCAGAAAAGTCTAGCTACGCCTCTGCTGGCGGGTCACAAATCTCTGTGGGAGATTTCCCGGAGGGAAGGAAAGTGACTCAAATTTTTCCAACAAAGTCCTACAAAGTCGCACCCCGAAGGTATACAAAAATCTCTGGAGATGGCTTACATCAGTCTTCTGGTGGGACTCCAGAGGTGGAGGATGAAGATCTGTGTACTAAAAAGAGGGCATGAGGGCCAAACACAATCCACACAGTTAACAAGGCTGTTTTGACTGTTAAAGGAGTGCAATCATATAAAATGGTATAATTATATAGCTATGTAGGCAGTTTATTTATTATACTAGAAAAAAATAAGGGAGGTGATAGATTTGTGAATATACAATTATGCTTTTACAGGGGGAAACTGCTCAACTATAAAAACCAGGTTGGGTGACCACATGGGGGCCCAGTCGGCCATTCCCTGTGACTGCAGGCCTTGAAGCCAAGGTGCGGGTTATGCGGGCTTGGCAATGTTGGTGGAGTGGTAGGATGTTATGGCACAGATCTGGGCAACCCAGAGACTTGTATGAAGGTGGCTGAAGCTTGATGGGTGGGGTCGGGTGGGGTGAGCGCACAGCGGAGCAGTGGCCAGGCTGAAGCCCACAGACTCTCATTTCCTTATTATACTATTTACACTGCCATTGAAGCTGTGTTTTTTTACCATAACGGACTGCTCTGTGCATTATTATTGTCTTAATTTGTTTCTGAACTTTTTTATGGAATAAGGAGTCTAGCACGTTGTAGCATGTATTAGTGTTGTTTGAGATTTGTTCTGTGCAGAGCGGTGATCAATTGCATTTACTAGTTATACGCTCATTTTTATTCCTACTCATCAGCAGCAGCACCCTCTCCGATGGATATTTTCTCTTTTTGCACTGTGGGCCAGGTAGACTTTGCTACCTTGTTACTTACTAAAGAGTCCACAGAGGGATTATCTAGTTTGGAGGAGGAATTTAGGGGTCTCTACAAATTACTTAATAGGGAGTTGAGGTTAATTTGGGACATTGCCACCCTTGAGCAATACCTTGCTAAGAAAATGGTACCCCAACAGCTTAGGTGGTCCCTGCAAATACATGATGGTGATAATAATCCAGAATCCAGGAAGTACTGGTTTGATTTTTTTAACGAGTGTGGGTTATTACTGTTAGAGAAATTGATTAATAAAAAACGGGAACAATTAGGTCAGATAGAAAGACAGAAGGAGACTATTAAGGATAGACTTTCCCCCCGGAGTGGAGAGATGGAATTTATCCAACGGTCAGATGGTTTGAAGGAAAGATTGGGGAAGGATGAAGCATCACTTAGGGTTAAGAAGGTAAAAAAATTCCATAGAGATCAATGGGATTATACCCACAATAAAGTATTTAAATGGCAGACAGAAGGGGCTCCCTCTAACAGAGTGGGGTTACAAAGCCCAAAGGAACAGAATCCACCCTATTTACCAAAAAATAGAAGTATGGGCTTAAAACACCACCAAGGTAATGGTTGGAACACCACTCCGAGGGGATTGAAATTTAAGAATTTGAGGAGAGGCGTAAGGTTCCTCCGCAGAGGGAGGGGTATAGATCAAAACCCCTTCATGGGAGTCCATGGAGGTTTCCGTATGTGCAGAGTTTCACACAGAGAGGAGGGAACTATGGACATATTAATCATTTTGATCCTTTGTCTGAACATTCCCCCAGGACCCCACAAACCCCTTTTCATGTGAAGCGGGAAAGGTCACCATTTCTACAAGAGGGGCCTCTGGGCAGAGACAGGGGGAGACTGGGGGGACCAGGAAACCAGACACGCTTTAAAGAGAAAAGGGGGAGAGCGCGAGGGAAGCGGGGAGGAACAAAGCACCAGAAGGCCAAGGTGGCTGTAGGTGCAGGGATCTTTAATCTCAGTTCCGTCTCATTATCACAGGATGAATGGGAGCTTCTAGATAGAGGTCTCAAGTTTGCACCCCCAAAGAATCTAGATACATTTTCTACATTTATTGATGTACATAAATATGTGAGGAAGCTCAATGTAAGAAGGTTCTTTTTGAATCAGTTTAAAGGGGCGGTGCAACAGCCCGTAGCTCTAGAGGAAACTCCTAGTGGATTTAAGCATACACAACTAAGGAATCGTTCGCTTTTTAACCCCCCAAGTGGGCAGGCATCATGTGTGGACACGTTTAAAACTGTAATGAATAGAGATTTGAAGAAGCTCGAGGTAAGGAGAAAAACATGGCCTCCTAATCTTTTTAGGGGTTTTCATGTATTGGAGGCCAAGCGTGGCCTGGTTATTAAACCAGCGGATAAGGGGGGAGGTTTAGTGGTAATGAACAAAACTGATTATCTAACAGAAATGCACAGGTTATTATCTGATGTTGAGACCTATGAAGTTCTAGCAAAGGAGCCTACTTTAGAATACAAACTGGCATTGGACCAGTTGCTAGAGAAAGGCCTAACCAACCGCATTCTCACTAAGAAGGAATTTGATTATCTCTCCCCTAAGGCCCCAAAAATTCCAACCATTTACTTCTTACCAAAAGTACATAAATCTCTGACTAGACCACCGGGCCGTCCCATAGTCAGTGGTTTGGGTTCTCTAACCTGTAGGTTAGGAGAATATGTAGATTTTTTCTCCAGGAATTGGTGGTGGGCCTGCCTTCTTATTTGAAAGATTCGGGGCAGGTGTTAAATTTGTGTGAAAATTTACTGATTAATGAACAGTCCAGATTGGCCACGGCAGATGTGACATCATTATACACTGTTATTCCCCATGAAAAGGGAATAACCGCAGTGCGTCATTTTCTTAGCCTCCACCCCACCTTGCCGGTTTCTCAGGTTGACTACTTGATAGAATGCCTGTCTTTTGCTTTGAAGCATAACTATTTCTGGTTTGGCGGCACTTTCTACTTACAAAAGAAGGGGGTGGTGATGGGGGCCAAATTTGCACCCAGCATGGCCAATTTATATGTAGGCTGGTGAGAGTCTCAGTTTACTGGCCTGGGCACGTGGTCCAATCTGATTGTATGGCGGCGTTACATAGATGACGTCCTCTGTGTTTGGAATGGGCCACAGGTGGACCTAGAATCGTTTTTTAATGAGGTCAACAAGAATGATTTTAATTTAGAATTCACAATGGAAAGTAGTACTGAGTCTGTGAATTTTCTGGACCTGACTCTGAAAATAGTGGGCTCCCATCTGGTTTCTTGTACTTATTTCAAACCAACGGACAGAAATGGTTATGTCCCACGCATAAGTTGCCATCACCCCCGTTGGTTGGAAACTATCCCTAAGAGTCAATTTATTAGGCTGAGACGCAATTGTACCAATTTAGGTGATTATGATGCACAATCTTCTCTTTTGTCTCAACATTTTCTTGAGAAGGGGTATGATACTATAGTGACGAAGTCAGAGAAGAATCGAATAAGGGAGGTAGATCGATCTCTTTTGCTGCAAAAACCCCCTTCTAAAAAGCAGGGTTCTGTATCTGATTTAGCTTTTATTACTTCTTTTAGTGTTCAGCATAAAATGGTCAAGAAGCTTATTAATAAACATTGGTATATTTTAAAAAATGACCCCATTTTAGGACCAGAATTACCAGAGAACCCTAGGTTGATTTTCAAAAAAGCACCGAGGGGCATTGTCTGATCTTAATATATATATATAACTATTTTTATTGTGTTGAGGGCCGATTATCCTTTTTCATGGGCTTTCACTTTTTCCTCCTTGGTTGGCCTTAGGGAGGAGGTGCGGTGAGGTAAACATGCCCCCTTCGGCATGTCTCGGTTACCTCCGGACATGCTGTCATTCAAACAGTTAGAGGCTGGGTCTCTTGGCCCCGTCTGCTAGTTATTAGAGAGGGGCGTGGTAATCACGCATCTTCGGCATGTCTCGTTAGAATCCGGACATGCCGCTATTTAGAACAACGGGGCGTGGTTTCCAGGCCCCATCTGTCAGTGGAGAGGACGTCACGTATCTCGTCCTAACGTCTTCCGGTTTAGCTGGTGACCTGATTTTAGTTCCGGGCGTCGCAGCCATGACCCGGTTGTGGATGGGTAAGTTCCCTCCGTTTTTCCTTTATAATGTTTGTCTTTTCCATCCAGGAGCATTGGGCACCACAGCCTATTTACTAGGTCATTTTAAGGACCAGCACAGGTTAATTGCGTCTTAAAGTGGACCAACACCCAGGATTTTGACTATCCTGGGTTTTGGTCCACTTCGGCGGGGCACCCTGATCGGGGGTGCCCCGCTGTGTGAAACCCCCCAGAAAGCCCCAAAATCTTACCTGTCCCCGCTCCCACGTGACTGGACGGTACAATCCCCGCCAACGTCCAGGCGGGGATCAGGAACGTCCAAGCGGCTGCCGCCGCCGCCGCCTCCCTCGCGTCACTTTCGGCGCGCGCGCCCCCCCCCCGCCGGCCATTCGCAGACGGCCGGCGCGGGCGCGAGCACGCCTATAGGGGCGCGAGGGAGGCGGCGGCGGCCGGCCGCCGCCGAAGATCAGGTAAGGTGTTTGGGGGTTTTTTGGGGGGTTTCGGCCCGGGAATCTTATAGATTTCCGGGCCGATCACCTCTCGGTGTTGGTCCACTTTAAAGAGATACCCCTTTGTCAGGTTCAGGTAACCAGGCATCCGCCAAATCCGAAGGAGGGGCATGTCCATCCACCAGACACAACCTACAACAGGGCCGGACCAACACCACCCCAGGTGCAGCGATCGTCACTGCAGTGGTAGTTACAGGCACCCCCCTACTTCCTGGAGTACCACCCTTCATATATATATATATATATATATATATATATATATATATATATGTAGGAGGCCCTATGTTAAGGGAGTCAGCAGCTCATAGGAACTAGCTTTGTGTTTTACTAGATGTAGTACATGTCCCAAATACGATGCTCAAGCACATTAGACTAGGGACCACAATAACTCAAAGAGCCTTGTTGGGTCAGTGTGACTTTCACATGTATTTGCACGTATATTCAACCAAACCTCTGTTTTTCTACCTTTTAGACATGTTTTTTGCTTGATACTCAGATGGTACTGATGGACGGTTTTACACCCACACCAACTACCAATTTCCCAGAGCAACTCGGCATTTCTTTCATTTATATATAAGAAACCTATGATATCTAGGATATTCATAGATTTTTTATTAATAGATCATCTTGCATGATGAAGCCCTTTTAAAATATGCAGAAGGAACATTTAATGTGTCTTTTGAAATTTTAATATTTTAGGTACCAAATATCAATTGTCTGATCTTAATCTGGGCAGTTTAATGTAAATAATAATAAATGCACTGCATTTTTGGGTGTATTTGGATTTTTGATTTGTATCTGCTTATCATAGGCAGTTTAGAAGTATACCAAATGCTGTTAACAATTCTTATAGGCAAAGAGCCAACATATGCCTGATCTTTTCAAGGAATATCCCATCGGATGTTTCCTTTTAATTAAAAAAAAGAAAAACTACTCAAGTGAATTACACTTTGGAATGTTTTCCAAACAACATTAAAAATCAATTTGCACAGGAATGAAATTTAACAGAGTAAAAAAATGAGTAAAACAATATATAATTTAACCATATAACATATTAAATAAACAAATTAACACATACTAGTTAACATAAAAGTTCTCCATGATTTAATGAATCATTCATTGAGATGTTTAATGGCCTCTTTTGACTTCTAGAAAATGAGTCATTTTGCTGACTAGGATGTTATGGAAAGCAGAAAGGCATAACCTGGAACATAAAAGGTGCCATCTTGCTGTCACCAGTAGAATGGTAGATTCGATTAAAAAGGTATCTGATTTTCTCTTCTGCCAGTCCCCACATTTGATATCTTTAATTTTCCCCTAGTGTATGGCCTCCATTTGTGTCTCCACATACCAGTTTTTGTCATGCAAAAGATCTGGTGAAGCAAGTTTAGTTTGTGTGTGCTTTCGGATCTTTTGGGTCGAGGAGGCTGATTCACTATTAGCATATTGCCAGATGAGCGTCTGTATAGCGGCACTTAGAGCGACTGCTAGTAGACGCTGTAAGCGGGTATCGGGCGCAGTAACCTAGAGTTGCGGTCGATGTAGTAACCCGGCCGGCATTGATGAATGTGATGTATGTTGGGCGCTCTAACAGTATAACGCTTCAGCGAGCAAGAGGTAGCGCCAGCTCAGTGCATCTAGCACTCGGTGCTCCACACCATATTAAACAAAAAACTGCACACACACAGAATCGGCGCTCTAAAGCTGGGTGCTATAGCATAGACTGCCACGACGCTGTGTGATCAAAGTCTGTTTTTGAACACATATCCACCAGTAACAAAGCGATAACACATGGAATGACATTGTTTTAACAGTGGGACAATAACACTTTAGTGCCAGACCTGTAAATACAATTCTGCATAAAAATATTAAAAGTCAAAAAATGTATGAAAGTGTTTGTTTGCAGCAGAAAAAAAAAATATTCTTACACCAATGGATAAATGATGTACCTTACCTGCACTAAAAGGCTTGGAGATTTTTTGGGGAAATATTAAAACAAAATTTTTTACAGAAGTTTTGCATGTGTTCAAGTTTAAAAGCTAACTCAAATGTAAACTTTAGTGCACACCAAAAGGTAAACTTGCTTCACCAGATCTTTAGCATGACCACGACTGTCAAACTAAAAAAAAAACTTTATTTAGTTCTTAGTGACACTTTTAGACCTTTTCTTGCTATAGGTGTTTGACAGTATTGTTTGGATGTTACAGAACTACAGATGGGTATGTTTCTCAAAACTGACTTCCTAGGTGCCCATTTATGGCCCTGCATTGATAGATGTTAGAGGTTTTTTGGGTGGATGGATTGCTATTTTGATATTCAAATTTCTCTTTATTTTAAGAAATAATATTAATTCTCTATAGTTTATACAAGGCAGATTTTCGGTTACCGTGTGAAGACTTTACCAAAAGCTCTTTCTTCTACCACCTACTTCCCCTACCACTGTACTTACAAAATCACATATTTTGCTTGTACATAACTAGGTTCCCAGGTTTTGGTCCATCCCCTGGGGAGTTTGGAGTGCCCCGCTTTGTGATACTCAGCCATTCATCCAGTAAACTCACCTCTCCTCAGTCTAACAGCGTTTGTGCGGTCTCTAGTGCAGCTTCAGCTACTCAGCATATTAATAAATGGCTGGAGAAGCTGAATGGAATTGCAGCCACACACACATAAGCAAAGTGCGGCATCACTCACATCATACGGCTGTACACCGCCATGCACAGCTATTCAGTTGTGGCTGTTGTGGCCGCAAGAGAAGATGTGAGTTATGCTGCGGTTCGGGATGTCCCAGGGCAAAAGCAACAGCAATCAGCTGATTTTGGCCCACTTTAACATGACCAATTATTTTAAAGCAATTGTGGCACTGCAAACGTGAACATTACAGCTTTGATAAAAGGGATTGGGACACACACACATGTGCCATTCTTTTCAGCCTAGGTCAGTTGTGTCAGCCATGTTCAGTGATCGCCAAGGTTTGAAACAGCAGGGCATAACTAACTGGGATACACCAGGGAGAGTGTATCGTACTGGCCAATAGAGGTTCAGATGTAGATCTAAAACATAGAATGTCAATAAATCAGCTAAATTATGGGATATACAAAGTAAATATTAGCATATCCCATATGGCAAGTTTACATAATTAAATTATAAATGCTTTAAAATGAGAACATTCACTATACTGTAATTCACTAAAACTGTATGACAAAACTTGGAATTACTTTTTCTTTAAAATCCCCCCTAAAGCAGGTACTTTCATTACACACACTGTTCAAACAACTGAAGCAAAGTGGTACCTTCCAGACAGATCAAGATTAATGGTTGGTAGTTGGCACACCATAAAGAGCAAAAAGGACAAATGGTTAGTAGGGGTGCTCATAAGATCCAGGGGGCTTCACCACACAGGCCCCCTAATAAGCCTAATAAGGTTTTTGGATCAAAGGCACACCAGTACACAAGGTTTACTTTGCAAATAAAAGGTTGTATTGAAAATTAATATATACATAAGTACAAGACTAATGATAGGTTGCTAGTGTACAACAATGGTTGTCAAAAAAGATACAATAAACTGCTCTGTGTGAGCGAAGGTCAGGATGTCATCAGGAGCGTTTGAACACCTCATTCAAGGAGAACATAAATATCATTAGCACTAGCATGTAACATGTCTATGACAGCTATTGCTATAAGACGGTAACAAAGGATTACCATATATCTATGAGGTGGTGCTGTCACGGACCTGATGAGTGGTGTGAAGTGCAGGCTGACCAGATAAGTCAAGGAGAATAGTATATGACATAAAAAGATGAATGTTATAATGCTTTCTGGTCAGTATACTCAGTCGTCGCCCTGCATCATACCAGAATGATACCTTCAATATACAGCATAATGTTAGTTAAATCATGACGCCATTAATATGATCATAATGCATAGTATAAGCAAACATATTACCAAGTGGCAGTACAGAATCAATTGATCGCAAAACATGCACCCACGTTCCGGAGCTCACGGCTCCTTTCTTAAGGCAAGTGATGTCCCTGTTACCTGCATGGTGCCTCTTATTCTGTCCCCCCTGGCCGGCCAATATGGCGTTTCCGGGCGCGCTCGGAGAGCGCTGCCCGTGACGTCGCTTCCGGTTCCGGGGTCCCGGCTGATGTCACATCTGGGGCCAGCTGGCCGGGGAAAGTATTGCCAGCCAGCGGCGGAAGCGGCGTCAGCGCTCGGGCCCGCCGGTCCCGGAGTCTGCGCATCGCTGGAGCTAGGTCAGGTAATTATATGAATAACACACAGTAAAAAAGTAAATAAAAGAAGCTAGCGGCGATGTCAGCGGGGGAGTCCTGTTCTTTACGGCGGGGGAGGGAGTCGTAATACTGGCACCACATGAAAATATAGGATAGAAAAACAACAAAACAGTTAAAAGCGTTTTAAAAGCAAACACAATCATTGCTATTTAACCCTATAATATACATTGTGTAAATGAGAAAGAGACGAGAATAAAGCTAGAAGGGAAAAGCATGCGGTTATTTAAGGTTATCCAAGGTCATGTATGTGCTCAAATTGAGTACATAGTTCAGGGTCATATTAAGATGGAACAGTGGTCCGAGTTCTTATGAGTAAAATTCTTATGAGTAATTTTCTTATGAGTAAAATTATAGGATGCCCTAGTCCTAAGTGGTCAAATATCAACAGGATAATATGAAGCATATTATGGATCGTAATTGGAGATATATTGGACCTTGGGGATCCCCAGATGGGATGCCCTCTTTCTAAAAATGTGCAAATGGACTATGGGACTAATGTGGGTTGTATAGTTAAAGCTAGAGAGTCTGCAAATGTGGAATCCCATGCGGAGGCTGCATACTCGTTATTGAACTTGTAGAGAGCCGGGACCACGTCAAGTAATAAGGCTAGATTGATTACCTCCAGAAACCAGTAAAAAGACGTGGGTCCAGTGGAAAAGAGGTTCAGTATGCGGCCTCCGGATGGCTCCACGGGACATCTCTGGTAGAGGTCACAGAGGAAGTGTGCTAGAGTGACCTGTAAAACAGAAGTATTGTTAGTATCCAGTGATGTAGACCGGCCTATAATCTTATATAAAATACATTTAAATTCTGTGATTGTGAATGTTTGTTAGATTCCGGATCTTGTTAAGTGAAAGGGGAGTAGTCAAGCTGTACTGTTTTGGGCAAGATACATAGATGATATATTCTTTCTCTGGCAAGGCCCTGCGGACACCCTTCTACAATTTGTCTCTCGACTCAACTCAGCAGAACCCACTATATCTTTTACTTTAGAATACAGCCCCACAGAAGTCCATTTCCTAGATGTACAGATTTCAATTAAAGAGCAGACTATTCACACTGACCTATACAAAAAAGAAGCAGATCGAAACACATTCCTCAGATTCGACAGTTTCCATCCGACCAACATGAAATCAGGCCTACCCTACAGTCAGTTCATCAGACTTAGGCGTATCATCTCGGACGACCAGACATATCTGGAGAGAGCTGATACCCTCACGAATGATTTTCTGGAATGCGGCTATCCTCGAGATCTCTTAGAGACGGCCAAATTGAAAGCATTTGCCCAAACCAGAAATTCCTTACTTTCATATAAACCCAGACTACTAACCATATTCCAGCCATTCTGACATACTCAAGAATGACACCCCAGATAGAACGTATCATCAGTGTACATCTTGTGCTATGTATGCACTTCTTGATCAATCGGTCGATGGTGAATATATATGCCCCGGATGCCTGCGAATCTCTGATTTGGAAGCCGTGATTCACAATCTAAATAAGCGATTGGCAACACTGAGAGAAATTGTTATCATGCAAAAGAGTCTGGATCTCACTGATCTGGCACTACATGGCTCAGGGTCAGGGGAGGGTGGTAGTATGGGGGGAGAGGAAAAGCAGGAAAATGAGGCAGCTAGCTGAACAGGCACCTCCAAACAAGTTTGCCCGGTTGGCAGATGAGGAGGATGTTAGCTCAGGAATGGCAGAGCTGCAGCAAGACACATCTGTCGGCTCCAGTAAGAAAGGGAGGGGAAATGGGAGAACACGGCAGGCAAGACAGGTGCTGGTAGTGGGTGACTCTATTATTAGGGGAACAGACAGGGCAATCTGTCACAAAGACCGGGATTGCCGAACAGTGTGTTGCCTTCCTGGGGCAAGAGTACGGCATGTAGCGGAGCGGGCTGACAGATTGTTGGGAGGGGCTGGCGTGAACCCAGCGGTCATGGTGCATATTGGCACTAATGACATAGGAAGAAGTAGGTGGAAGGTCCTAAAAAATGATTTCAGGGACTTAGGCCGTAAGCTTAAGGCAAGGACCTCAACTGTAGTATTCTCAGAAATACTACCAGTACCAAGAGCCACACCAGAGAGGCAGCGGGAGATTAGAGATGTAAACAGGTGGCTCAAAAATTGGAGTAAAAAGGAGGGGTTTGGGTTCTTAGAGAACTGGGCCGACTTCACAGTGGGCTACAGGTTCTTTGGCAGGGATGGGTTGCACCTCAATGGGGAGGGTGCATCTGTTCTGGGGGAGAGGATGGCTAAAAGGTTAGAGGAGTGTTTAAACTGAGCATTGGGGGAGAGGGTAAAAGCTATTACAAAGGGGAAGTTAGGAAAGAAAGTGACAGTGGGTGTAGACATGAAACTGGGGGTGGAGAGGGGGGAGGGGTTAGCACATTTAGCAGGAATAAGTGCAATATACAAAATTATCAAAATTGTCATAAGCATTTGAAATGCATGCTTACAAATGCTAGAAGCTTGACTAATAAAATGGATGAAGTAGAACTGATAATAACAGAAGAACAATATGATATAGTGGGGGTAACAGAGACCTGGCTGGATGAAAGCTATGACTGGGCAGTAAATTTACAGGGATACTGTGTGTTTAGGAGGGACCGTAACAAACGCAAAGGGGGTGGAGTCTGCTTAATTGTAAAATCCTCTCTACAGCCTGCTCTGCGGGAGGATATATGTGAGGGGAATGACCATGTGGAGTCTGTATGGGTAGAAATACATGGAGGGAGAAACAAAAATAAAATACTTATGGGGGTTTGCTATAAACCTCCAGATATATCCGAATCCATAGAAAATATGATGCTAAGGCAAATAGATATAGCCGCTAGACTAAATGAGGTAGTGATTATGGGGGACTTTAACTACCCAGATATAGACTGGGATGCTGAAACATGTGTTTCGCAGAAAAGTAATAGTTTTTTATCTAAAACAAAAGATGGCTACCTTTCCCAACAAGTACAAGCTCCAACAAGGGGGAAAGCCATATTGGACCTAATACTAACCAATGTACCAGACAAAGTAATAAAGGTACAGGTTGGGGGACACCTTGGAAGCAGTGATCATAATATCATTAATTTCCAATTAGCAGTCACTAGGGTGCCTTATCAAGGAGTCACAAAAACGCGGGACTTCAAAAAGGCAAAGTTTGACCAACTTAGAGATGCCCTACACTGCATTGACTGGGAAAATGTCCTTAAAAACAAAAGCATGGACGCTAAATGGGATACTTTCAAAGGAATACTTAATTTTCAGTGTGACAGATATATACCTTACAGGAATAAAACTATTAGACACACATGTAAACCAATGTGGCTAAATAAAAAGGTTAAGGGGGCAATAAACAACAAAAAAAAAAGCATTTAAACATTTAAAGCAAGAAGGGACAGCGGAAGCGTTAAAAAACTATAAAGAAGAAAATAAAAAATGTAAACAACAGATAAGGGCAGCTAAGCTGGAGACAGAAAGACTGGTCGCGAAAGAGAGTAAAACTAACCCCAAATTATTCTTTAGCTACATAAACCGTAAAAGGTACAAACCTGAGGGTGTGGGCCCCCTGAAAAGCAAGGAGGGGACCCCTATAGAGGGAAATGAGGAGAAAGCTAATTTGCTTAACAACTTCTTTGCTTCTATATTCACAAAAGAATTTGACATCCCGAGTGAAATGCAGGGGAATAACCGAAACCCTCCATTAAATGTCACTGGTCTAACCAAGGAAGAAGTCCGGCACCGTCTCAAGCAGATGAAAATCGATAAATCACCGGGACCAGATGACATACATCCTCGTGTTTTAAGGGAGTTATGTACAGTAATAGACAAGCCGTTATTTCTAATATTTGTGGATTCCATAACTACAGGGTTTGTTCGATGGATTGGCGCTTGGCAAATGTGGTGCCAATATTCAAAAAGGGATCTAGGGGGGAACCTGGGAACTACAGACCGGTAAGCTTAACATCTGTGGTGGGCAAGCTGTTTGAAGGTTTCTTACGGGATACTATCCTGGAGCACCTTGAGGAAAATGACCTTATTACTCCATATTAGCATGGATTTATGAGGAATCGCTCCTGCCAGACAAACCTGATCAGCTTTTATGAGGAGGTAAGTTCAAGATTGGATCAGGGGGAGTCATTGGATATCATATATCTTGACTTTTCTAAAGCATTTGATACTGTGCCACATAAAAGGCTGGTACAAAAGATGAGAATGCTTGGACTGGGGGAAAACGTGTGCAGATGGGTGGGAAATTGGCTTAATGATCGGAAGCAGAGGGTGGTTATCAATGGTACACACTCAGATTGGGTCACTGTTACTAGTGGAGTACCACAAGGGTCAGTTCTGGGACCAATTCTCTTCAATATATATATAAATGACATTGGGTATGGATTAAACAGTAAAGTCTCAATCTTTGCAGATGATACTAAGCTGAGTAAAGTAATTAAAACAAAGGAGGACAACAGGCAACTACAAACAGATTTAGATAAATTGGAAGCATGGGCAGTTAAATGGCAAATGAAGTTTAACACAGATAAATGTAAGGTTATGCACATGGGAAGGAGAAATCTATGTCATGATTACACACTAAATAAAGAAACACTTGGTAAAACAACAATGGAAAAGGACCTAGGGGTTTTAGTTGACAATAAGCTCAACTGTAGTAATCAATGCCAGGCAGCTGCTGCCAAGGCAAATAGGATCATGGGGTGCATCAGGAGGGGCATAGGTGCTCATGACCAGAGCATCATTTTACCCCTGTACAAGTCACTGGTCAGACCCCATATGGAATACTGTGTACAGTTCTGGGCACCTGTGCTTAAAAAGGACATATCAGAACTGGAGCGCGTTCAAAGAAGGGCAACAAAGTTAATAAAAGGAGTGCGGGGGCTAGAGTACCCGGAAAGATTGTCCAAGTTAGGCTTATTTAGTCTAGAAAAAAGACGATTGAGGGGTGATCTAATAACTATGTATAAATATATTCAGGGTCAATACAAGGATCTGTCCCACAATCTATTTATACCCCGGAGAGTAACCATAACCCGAGGGCATCCACTAAGGTTAGAGGAAAGGTGCTGTCTCCACCGACATAGGAGGGGATTCTTCTCTGTAAGAGCAGTGAGACTATGGAACTCGCTGCCAGAGGAGGTAGTAATGAGGGATACATTAAAAATGTTCAAAAGTGGCCTTGATGCCTTCCTGGCATGTAATAACATTTCCGGCTATGGCTACTAGACCACTGGAAGGAGTTAAACAGGCTGAACTGGATGGACTAAAGTCTTTATTCAGCCTTACATACTATGTTACTATGTTACTATGTATTAAAAGACACTGGCACATTCTGAGAGGAGACGAACGTCTACAAACCATTTTTAGTTCACCCCCCTTGTTTGTACACAAACGTCCTAAAAATCTGAGGGACAGCCTTATACGAGCTGAAACCAAACGCCAAAATCTCACAGAAATTCGACATACATGGCTTAGCTCCCTACCATCAGTCAAGGGGATGTACCCATGTGCCCAATGCGGTTTTGTAACAAAAGGAAATCACTTTACACATCCTCACACGGGGCATAAGATCCCTATTAGATCCTTTTTGAATTGTTGCTCAGATTATGTCATTTACCTCATTAAGTGCCCATGCGGAATGGCATATGTAGGCAAGACCACCAGACCTCTACGCACACATATTAGTGAGCACCGAGGTGCAATTCGGAGGTCTGACTTGGAATCACCGCTCACTTGCCACTTCCTTGACGCAGGCCATCAAATTTCCCAACTTCGCTTTCAAGCGATTGACCAGGTACCACCCCCCTATAGAGGAGGTAACAGAAACAAAACCCTTCTCCGTCGAGAACTACATTGGATTCATACACTACAAACCAGGGCTCCTAGGGGCCTAAATGAGGAGCTTGACTACTACCCTTTTACTTAACAAGATCCGGAATCTAACAAACATTCACAATCATAGAATTTAAATGTATTTTATATAAGATTATAGGCCGGTCTACATCACTGGATACTAACAATACTTCTGTTTTACAGGTCACTCTAGCACACTGCCTCTGTGACCTCTACCAGAGATGTCCTGTGAACCCCTTTTCCACTGGACCCACGTCTTTTTTCTGGTTTCTGGAGGTAATCAATCTAGCCTTATTACTTGACGTGGTCCCGGCTCTCTACAAGTTCAATAACGAGTATGCAGCCTCCGCATGGGATTCCACATTTGCAGACTCTCTAGCTTTAACTATACAACCCACATTAGTCCCATAGTCCATTTGCACATTTTTAGAAAGAGGGCATCCCATATGGGGATCCCCAAGGTCCAATATATCTCCAATTAAGATCCATAATATGCTTCATACTATCCTGTTGATATTTGACCACTTAGGACTAGGGCATCCTATAATGGGAATTTTACTCATAAGAACTCGGACCACTGTTCCACCTTAATGTGACCCTGAACTATGTACTCAATTTGAGCACATACAGCTGTCACATGACCTTGGATAACCTTAAATAACCGCATGCTTTTCACTTCTAGCTTTATTCTCGTCTCTTTCTCATTTACACAATGTATATTATAGGGTTAAATAGCAATGATTGCGTTTGCTTTTAAAATGCTTTTAACTTTTTTGTTGTTTTTCTATCCTAGATTTTCATGTGGTGCCATCTCTGCGCAGTATTACGACTCCGTCCCCCGCCGCAAAGAACAGGACTCCCTCGCTGACATCGCCGCTAGCTTCTTTTATTTACTTTTTTACTGTGTGTTATTCATACAATTACCTGACCTAGCTCCAGCGATGCGCAGACTCCGGGACCGGCGGCCCCGAGCGCTGACGCCGCTTCCGCTGCTGGCTGGCAATACTTTCCCCGGCCAGCCGGCCCCGGATGTGACATCAGCCGGGACCGGAAGTGACGTCACGGGCAGCGCTCTCCGAGCGCGCCCGGAAACGCCACACTGGCCGGCCAGGGGGGACAGAATAAGAGGCACCATTAAGGTAACAGGGACATCGCTCTCCTTGAGAAAGGAGCCGTGAGCTCCGGAACGTGGGCGCGTGTTTTGCGATCAATTGCTTGTGTACTGCCACTAGGTAATATGTTTGCTTATACTATGCATTATGATCATATTAATGGCATCATGATTTAACTATGTTTGTTCACATTATGCTGTGTATTGAAGGTATCATTCTGGTATTATGCAGGGCGACGACTGAGTATACTGACCAGAAAGCATTATAACATTTATCTTTTTATGTCATATACTATTCTCCTTGACTTATCTGGTCAGCCTGCACTTCACACCACTCATCAGGTCCGTGACAGCACCACCTCATAGATATATGGTAATCCTTTGTTACCGTCTTATAGCAATAGTTGTCATAGACATGTTACATGCTAGTGCTAATGATACTTATGTTCTCCTTGAATGAGGTGTTCAAACGCTCCTGATGACATCCTGACCTTCGCTCACACAGAGCAGTGTATCCTTTTTTGACAACCATTGTTGTACACTAGCAACCTATCATTAGTCTTGTACTTATGTATATATTTATTTTCAATACAACCTTTTATTTGCAAAGTAAACCTTGTGTACTGGTGTGCCTTTGATCCAAAAACCTTCTTTTTATGACCTTCCAGACAGATCCCATAGGACATATACAAACCTTAAGCACATACTGTAATCAAATAATGGGTGTTCACTTGCTGCTAAGCCATTTGATTGGATAATCTAAATCCATGGATCTGCCTACTAGAACCATCTACCTCAGCCAAACACCTTACTTGACATAGCCACTAATACATGAAGATGTCACTACTATCTCGATTGTTTCTATATTTAAAACACAATAAGTGTCCCAATTAAAACTCTGTACAGTGTGCTTTAAAAAGGAGGACCAAGTTTAAAAAAATATTTTCTTTTTGAGGCTGAAGTAAGAAAGCTCTAAATCCCTAAAATTGAATTTACAAAATGGTTCATTATATAAACTTTAATATTTTTTACTTAGGTTGCACCTAATTTTAGGAATGCAAACATCACCTCTCAGTTTTTATTAGATGTGTACTTTAATCCGTCCTTAAATGAAATAGAAATATGCTTGAAAAACCTATAAAATGTTGGTCAACATATAATCCTGACAATTTTAATGTCTAAAAAAGTTGTAAGCTGCAGGTAAATTCATGACATCATCTCCTGAGCAGTGCTACCACATGATTCTGTATAGCATATACTGATTTAATTTTATAGGGGCACTTCAGTTTTTTTTATAGTTGCTTCAGATTGAAAATGATATGAGCTTTTTCGTTTGTACACTGCAGATTGATTTAAAATTATTTGACCATTTCCTAACTTTAGGAGATCCTCAATCTTCCAAATTGGAATACCCACTTCTCATATAAGTATGAAGCAATGTAATGATTTTTAATTCCCTGTACTCAGCCCGTGTCTAAAGCTTTCAGTTTTATTTGAATCTTTTTTTTTTTCTCTCAAGCGGAATAAGAAATAGGCAGGGTAGGACAGAAAAAGATAAAAAGTATACTTGCTTTAATTCAGTAAAATCTTTGGAAATAGTTATGCTGTTCTTAACCCTTTTAGAGTCAGAGTCAATTTAATTTTTTATTGCATCATCAGTTTAACCATTAGTAACTGTGTTCAAAAGGGAATACTGTACAATCATTTGCAAACAGTGCATGGAGTTACAATTAGAGATGAGCAAACTTCTCAAAAATTCGATTTGGGCGATTCGCCAAATTTCTCAAAGAAATTCGGGCTCGTCCGAATCAAACTTTCGCTCATCTCTGGTGGGAGCGGGGAGGCCGGCTGCGCAGTAAGCGGGTGGCGGAGGCTGGCTTCCGCCGACCACTGACAGCGCAGCCGGCCTCCCCGCTTCCACTATACAGTAAACAAGCAAACACTTAACGGCATGGTGGGAGCGGGGAGGCCGGCTGCGCTGTCAGCTGTCATCAGAGGATGCGTCATCAGAGGAAGCCGGCTTACTTCAGGTGTGTCTTCAGGTTTAAACTGAGATAAGCACACAAAATAACTATAAAACATTTATGTTTAAATATTGCCCAAAGAATGGCCTAAAAATGTGATGGGGCATTTTTACAGGTGAGGTACATAATTTTTCCAATGAGGTAAGGATATTTTTGCCAAAGCTTGGAAACAACAGCACCCTATGGGCTATGCAGAATGATTTAGCAAATGTATTAGTATAGCCCACAAGGTAATGTGTTTCTATAAACTTAAATAAAATATACCCTTACAACATTCAGAAAATGATGTATCTCACTTGTAAAAATGCCCCATTACATTGTTAGGTGATTCTCTGGGAAATATTTAAACAGAAATCTTTTATAGAGTTTCTTTGTGTGCATCTTTATCATGATCTTGATGCACCATGCACTGACTGCAAACGATTGTACATTATTCCCTATTATCCTAAACATAAAATAAAATGCAGGTGTCTGAATGTAAGCATAGTTACTAAATGCCCCCATCACATGGGTATGTGCTTTTAGAAAAAAAAATAGAACAACATTATTTTACAGAATTTTTAAGTGTATAAAGTTAAAAATCTCACTCGGATGTACGCTTCAGTTTGCACCCGAAATGCACCCAAAGTTAAAAAGATCTTTAGCATGACCCCTAGTGACATAAGAGAATACGGTTAAAGATCTCATTTTGCTTTTGGTCCATGTTAGCTGACTAGCTGTTAGCTGGTTCTGCCTTTATTATTATAATTAAAAAAGATATCCTGATTACTACAAAATTTATAAAACAGCTGGTGTACAGTTTCATTAATGGATTGCATATATTCCATCCATGTTTTGTTTTGAATATATGCAATTTATCTTGAAACAATGCATACATATAACAACTGCCCCTCTCAGAATGTTGAAAATTCCAGTTGTCTCCCCTGAAATTCAGTTTGCTGCTGGGGTGTTTGCTAAGACTATTTTTCTTGTATAAAATATTCTGTCCACTACCACATACATCTCTCTATTTGTTTCAGTCAGTATTCCTTTCTTGCTCTTCCTTCTCTTTTAATTTCCCCCTTAACTTGCCTACCCTTTAAAGTCCCTGCCTACCTAGAGATTTTGTCAGTGTATTTTCAATATTTTCGGGTGAAATATGTGCAAAAAAATAAAAAAAAAGTTTTTCAATAAAATCATATTGTGTGTAAATGTCCAATTTCTCCTGGTCACAGTGATACCACAGATAGATGTGTAGTGCTGCGGGTCCAAGATACTAGGGTATCCCGGCCCCTGCTAGCCTCGGAGGGTGGTGGATTTTGGATGGAGAGGGTCGGTCACCTGCCCTGACCCTCCACAGTGAGTTCCCCGGAAGTGGTCAGCAGTGCCCCAGGCACACGTGGAGGAGGAACACTGTCAGCGCCATTATAGTTTGGGCATGCACCCCCACCTCAGGAAGCAGCGATTTTAGGGTGCAGAGGTGTGGGCACCCTGCAGGAACCCCCCAGCAACACAGGGAGCCCAGGGGTGAAGTCTGCAGGAATGGCTGAAGGAGCTCTTAAAGGGCCAGAGCGGAGCTTTGAATTAATAAGCACCCAGTCATTGCTGCAGAGGAGCTTTGTGGCGGAGTTGGGGATGTTGTCTGGTGTGTGGTCCTCTCCCCCCACCTGAGAGAAAAATACTCTAAATTAGATCGCCGGGAACCACAGAGTGGCCACCAGGCCTATTGAATTAAGTTGGAGTATTGCTGTGAGTAAGATCTGGCCGACCCCTCTATCCCCCGAAGTGCCTCTCAAAACATGTCGGACCTACTGCCAGAAGATGAGTCGTGGATGAACGAGTTGCTCCATAGCTCACCTGTTAAACTCCAGCCCCCAACTTTAGATAGATATGAATCTATGCTGGAAAGAGCATTGGAGAGGTGGGCTCAAAATATTTTGCTGCAAATTACCAGCAACCTGTTGGTGGAAATTAAAGTGCTGGGTCAGAGAGTAGGGGAGCTGGAACAGTAGTCCACGGCCCAGGCGGCGGGCTTGTCCACTTTTGGTGCACAGTTGGAAGCACTTAAGGGCGAAAACTTCATCCTACATCGCAAGTTAGAGGAAGCAGAGAACAGATTACGGCAGTCTAACATCAGAATAAGGGGGATACCCGAGTAGGTGCGGGACTTGCAATCTACCGCCACGGCTCTGTTTCAAGAGCTCATGCCACCCATCTAGAGGTTGGAATTTGATAGAATCCACAGAGCGCTGCAGAAAAATAGGGTGGGTGGTCTTCCGAGAGATATCCGAGTAAAACTGCACTTCTACCACACCAAAGAACAGCTTATGGCCATAGAGCAAGACCGTAATAGTCTGAAATTCCAGAGCTTTGGCTAACCGCTATACAAAATCCTGCAGTCTAGCAGGATTAGATACAAATGGGGGTTCCCTTTTAAGGTTAGGCTCAACTATTTGGACAAACATTTTGAGGCCTCTACACTTCAGGAGTCGGATCTTGCATTGAACTCAGCGATCCTGAAAACCCCAGCTTCAGCTTCAACAGCTCCACTGCAAAAGAAAAGAGTGGGGGCTAAGGATAAGCGTGAAGACTGGAGAAGCACCCTGATGAGTGCAAGATCCGCAACGGCTCTGGTCCACAGGTTTAGTAAGCCGACGGTGGGTGAGGGATAATGTGTAGGAATCCCCGTGTATATCTTTAGGGGTCTTTCCATCACCCCTCCTTGTCTGAGGCAGTAGGAGGTCTTTTTCTGGGACTCTTCAAGAGAGAACACTGGAATTTTTGGTCCGGAGAGGGGAGGGTGGATTTTTGGGGGATGCAAGCAACATGTTACACCTGACTTTTCCTGGATTAGCGTTACCTTTTTTGGGTTTACTGGTTTCCTGCAGTGTTATATTTTGGGGTTTAATATAATCTCTGGGGCATTTCTATTTTCGCGTTTGTATAACAGGTGGCCCGGGGGCCTAGGTATTTGAAGCATGCTCATTCCACTCTCCCTTCCTCACTGGATAACCAGTGGGAAAGGTAGCAGTTTTATCAGTTTTCAAACGGGTATGTTGCGGGGCCTTCAGCAGGAAGCCCCATTACTTTGATGTGTTTATCTCACCGGAGTTGTGGCTTGCACCACCTCTGTGAGAGGTTATAGTGTGGAAGGTACTTTAACCTTCTCAGTTAGGTTTTTGAGTTTTTTGTTTAATGCCTCTCCTCTCTCTGCTTTTGTTTTCTTCTTTCTTCAGATGGATTCCTAGGTCTTTTCCTAGGTGCTAGTATTGGTATGGTTGGGAGATGGCGGTTAAGTTTGTCTCTTTGAATGTGTAAGGTCAGAATGTCCTCCAGAAGCAGATGAAAGCATTGAGGCAAATGCGCGAGCTGCACGTAGACATTGTGTGTTTTCAGGAGACCCACTTTACTAAAAAGTGTACCCCTAAATTTCTTAGTGCAGACTACCTCTTGTTTTATACATCCTCTGTGCACACTAAACAGAGAGGAGACTTGCCTTTAAATGTTTGATCCCCTTCTCCTTGAAACAGGAGGTGCGTGACGCTTCGGGGTGATACCTGATCTTGGTGGGATCTATTCAAGACTAGCCAGTCACAATAGCAACTTAGTCCACTCCAAATCAGAATCAAAATGCTTTCCTTGAAGTGTTTTTTAGGGTCCTGCACCAGGCACAGAAAGGGCTTCTTATCGTCTCGGGGGACTAAAATCAGATTTTATACCCTACCCTTGACAGCCAGGTTTGTGGTGGGTGTCGCGTTTTATGCTCTTTTGAACCAGTACCAGCTGGTAGATATGTGGGGAGAGCTGCACCCTCTACTCTCGCCCACATAAGGTTTTTACAAGGATTGAGAATGTCTTCCTTCAGCAGCCTTCTCTGCCTTAGTGCATGTGACCATTGTTCCAATTATATGGACAGACCATGACCTGATAGCAGTCGAACTGGGGTCCCTGATCTAGACGTCACCTCAGAAGGCATGGAAACTCTATGACCCCATGCTGTCAGATAAAGCCTTATTGGTTTGTATTCGAAAAGGGGTGGAATAATTTTTTTTTTTGCACAACTCAGGGTCGGTGAGCTCTAATGTCATTGTCTGGGAGACCCACAAGGCAGTAAAAGAGCGCTCCTAATCTAAGAAGCGGCCAGGAGGAAGGGTAATTATAAGAAAAAGCTCCTAGCCCTGACAGATGCATACCAAGCGGCCTCGGCTGCTTTTAAAGATAACCCTTCAAAGCAGAATAGGGTCCTACTTAATCAAGCGAGTGATCAGCTCAGTCTCTGTTTATCAGGTGAGGTTAACCGGTCCAGGTTCAAATGGTCTTAGTAACAAACCGAATACCCCTCTGGTCAGGAGACTTAGAGGCATTGAGCAGAGATCAAAACTAGTTCGCATTTAGACCGTGGAGGTTCCCTGTACCTTGAAGAGCTATATAAACCTAAAACAGTCTTAAATGTGAAGACGGCAGAGGCCCTACTTAGTCAGCTCGATATGTCCATTCTACCCCCAGATGCCAGATCTTTTGTGGATAAGCCTATTGAATTGGTGGAGGTACTCAATTTTTTATATCTTTGAGTTTAAAAAGGAAAAATAAAATATATATATATTTTTAAAATGTTTCATTTATTTTAAATAAAACATTTATTTTATATAAGAAAACCATATTGCATGTGAAAGACCCATTTCTCCCAATTACAACAATACCACATGTATCAGTAGCCCCCCATTCCTGCCCAGGACACCCCTAAACTGAAAAGAGCACTTTATAACATTTACAAATAAAATACTGGACTCTCCATTTGCCCTTAGGAAGCGACGTGGGGCTATGGGGGCTTGTAGAACAGAGCACAGGGGCCAGCCATGGTGGACCCCCATCCTGCAGGCTACAATCCCACACAGTCTAAATGGCCCCCAGGCTCTTCTGCACCCCCTGGGCTTTGGGGATACAGGTATTGGGGGCCGGGGGTAATAGCAAGTCACCCGCGACCTGCAGGTGACTTGTCAGTCCCCTTAGCCTTGTGAACTGGTATAGGGGGTCTCATAGATCCCTTACCAGTTCACAGAGTGTAAAAAAAGACACAGACAAAAAAAATAATTCCCCGGCATGAGGGATCATGTACGGAGGTAAGCAAATGTCATTTTTTTTTTATCCCACAGCTAGCAGTGGTGGGTGAAGCAGCGGGGGCCCCAGAAGAGCCCCAGGGGGGAAATTGGATGCCCCGAGGGGCCAGATCGAAAGAGAGGTCAGGTGAGTGTTTCTTCAATTTTTTTTTTTACAGTAGCAGGGGGGAAAGCCAGACTCATAGGCCTTACATGCATGTCACTTAGCTGTAGGCGAAGCAAACCCGTAGGGCCTCTGTGTTTGGCACTTAAAGGGTTAAAGCTTGTACTAGCGCTATAGAAAACAATGTGCTTCTTTCTCTGTGCATTGTGGGCTTAGAGTTAGTGTGAAATAGAGTGAAGCATCTTCATGTTTGCCCATGTGATGTAAAACAGCCTATCCACATTTATTGGATGTTTTTGAACTGGTTCAAAGTAGCTCAGAATAGCACACACAAAACGCACAGAGAAATCTAATGAAAAAGGTTGTTTAGTAAAAAGAAAAGCAAAACAATGTCCGCTTGCTACAGATGTACAGGAGCAACAGGTGAGATCAAAAAATTAAAATAAGAAATCAGCAACTTCATTTTTGTGCGCCTAAAAGCCATGGACCTGCCCATTTAAAGATGCCCCCACATTTCAAAATGCATATTGCCATTTCAAATAGATTAGAAATGAAGATTGTTGGTTATTCAAGAAAGCAGTGAACTTTCCCATAATACCTTAGTCAGTCACAATGAGAAGATTCGCCCTTATGCAGAATCTGCCATTAAAAACTTGCATTGCCTTACTTGCTGGCTTAGGGGTTTATTCATCAAGGGATAGCAACAGGTAGTGCTTGTATGCAGCACGTAGCGTCTAGTGAACACCAGGCGCTGTACACAATACCACATTTATGAAGCCGATTCTGGTGAGCGCCTCTTACAGCGTCACGTAGAAACAGATTCTTCATCACAGACGGCTCAGCGGATCCCAGCGGCGATCTGGCTTTCAGAGCGTCTGGTATTACCTGTCGCTACCTGTCGCTCTCCCATACATTTCAATGGACGTTACTTTTCTTCTCTTTAAACAGTTTTTTTTTTTTTTTTTATGAAATCATTGTGTGACCTCTCCTGTGCTTTTAAAATTATTTTTTGAAAAGTTTTTTGATTTTTAAAATATTTATGCAGAATTGTCATTACAGGTCTGGCATTAATGTCACAACGTTCTAAAAATGTAATTCCATATGTTTTTGCTTGGTTACTAGTGTGTAAACGTTAGGAAACAGACTTTAATCAAACAGCATCTGGCGCTATGTGCTCCAGCGACCCAATTTTGAGCGCCGGCGTTCTGTGAGTGTGGATTTTTCATGAATATGGTGTGAGTCGCTGAGAGTCGTTTGCACTGAGCAGTCACTGCCGTTCGCTCCATGCAACGCTGTACTCTTTTTAAATGTGATATAGGCGCTTTTTTCGCTGTTACACAGAACACTGCCTTGCTTACGCTGTGCAAAATAGGAAAACACTATTTACTTTAATATTTCGAGGCTGTAGCCTGTTATGTATGTTGTTGTTGCATTCTATAGCATAAACATAAGATATTGGGTATTTCATAGCGTTCGCACCTTGCGAGGGGGGGGTCAAAGGTTTTGCTTTCGCTTTCGTTTTATTCACTTCCGGTTTTCAACCTGTGCGGAGCCATGCCACCCCGAAGGCCAGCCCAACATCTCCCCAGCTCCTCATCATCACAATCCTCCACATATGCTGCCGATGTGGCACTCGGGCATAATCAAGGTAAGATTTGCTTTAGTTTGATTAGTAAAGTATATGCAAATAGTGTTTTATGCCTATATCATGTTAGGCATATATGAAACCTGATATGATTGTGAAGTAGCCATGTGGCCTCTATCACAGTAGCCTCTCTTCTGGTGTACCCCTACTTTAAAAGATCATGTGGACAGATAATGTGTTTGCCAAAGTAGCATTGTTTTAGCTAGCACATGGCCAAGTGTGTAACCAAAATTATTCAAATTGAACTATTCTATCAAATACATTGTGAGGGCTATTTTCTATAGCAAATGCAATGATCTTCTGATTGCTTCTGTTGTGTTTTTTCTCATAACAGATGTTTCCACACAGACGGACCCAGTCCTAATTCTCCCCACTCCAGCTCCAGAACCCTCCAGCAGCATGGGCCCAAGCCACAGCTGTGATGGTGAGTACTGTGATTTGTTAGCATAACCTTGTAAACATGCATATGAATGTGTCCATGACCATGTACACGTTAGTGGCAGTCTACAGTTTACTACCATACATGGAGACCCTCTTTTTGCAATCATCATTCTAAATTGTATGTAAGCATGCTAGTTTGGTGCCCCTGCTAATGTTACTTGACCCTAAATTATAAAGACAGCAGTTGTTTATGTGGTGGGTTTAAATTCCTGCTACTATTGTAAATCCCCATTCCATAATGAGTAGATCCAATCATTATTTACATTTTAAAGGTGAATGTATTTAGATCATATTGGCTTAGGAGTAATTGACCACCACATGAAGTACATTATTCTGGTGGTCAAGTAGGCCTTATTTGGTTAGGTTAGGTAGTTTATGATGTTAGACTAGGGTGGATAACGTAGAATGGATACACAGGTTTGTTTTTTTTAGCCATATATTACTTTTAAAGAGTTCCCTGTTGTGTAAGGTTTCTAAGATTTTGAATGAATAATCTTTAAACTAACAATTTTTCTACATTTCATAGGTATATATTGTATAATTTGAGTGGCAGTACTTAATTTTGTCTTTTCTTTCAAACAGCGTGCACACAGGAGCATCACAGACTGCGGAAGTACGTCCGAAGATCTAGGAAAATGCTGCTGGAGATGAAGAATCAACAACAGAGTGGGGGGAATTAGTGTTGCCGCTGTGCGGCTGTTTCAATTTATAATATAAATAATTGTAGTTTTTGAATTACTATTGTGTTTTGTTTTTCTTTACAATACTAATGTCTGACTCACAAACACAAAAAACACATCTGAAAAAATTAAGAAAGAAAGAAAAAACTTGAAAAAAAAAATTCATTAAAAAATGCATTAAAAAAATAAAAACAGAAAAAATACAATACATGAACAAAAAAACAACAAAAAATGTGTTTTCAAATAATAAATTGTTATAATCGTATCTTGCTAATGTTATCATTTGGGTGACAGTCTTCCTGAAAGCATTCCCTTTGCTGCAGTAGTTGCATATACTTTACATTTTTTTAGTCAGTAAAACTTGACATGCATTTACCAGTTTACATGGTTTATAAAAATGTGCACTGAAGACAGACTGGCTGTTTTCTGGAAGGAGGCATTTATCTCATCCAACCCTACATCTGTTTTACAATTCATTCTAGCCGTTTAGCCTTTACGTCTGACTGTCCCCTCCTGTCTATTCATTATTGGATAAAAATCTCCGACCTTTCATACCTTACATGAATAGGAAAATGGTTTCTAAAATCTGATGGTCCAGCACCAATTAACCAATCAGAATCATGTATTTTTCCCGAGTGGCTAGCTCCAATTAGCAAATAGATACAGTCACACATACTGGCCATGTAAGATAACTGCATATAAAGATGCTTTGGTAACTAGGAGTGATAGAAAAAGAATGATGAGGAGAGGAGAGAAATGCACATAAACAATAATCTTGACTGAAGTATAAAGGCCTATCTTCTGAAAATCTTGTTGTCTATACTGGCTGATTGGACTATCTTGCCTCTGTAAAAAATTGGCTCTTTTACTTTTATACAAGACCTCTATACAACGCTAAACATCAATAGAAGACAGAAGACTTGGCTAGTGCAGCTGTGAACTCCCACATTCCTATTCCCCAACCAGTATATTCCCAAACCTGAAGGCCCTTAGTTAGCCTGGACGTGAAAGTCATCATTAGCATGAGTGCAGGGAAATGACTTGGCCTGGAAAACGTATTCAAGTTAACAAATATATGAGGACATGCCTTGCTTTACAGGTCCAAATGTCCATGCTTACATTTATACTTTGGGATTTAAAATGGCAATTTCCGAACACAGTGGAGAGAGGGAACGGAGCTATGTGAACATGTGCTTTAAAGCAGAACATTTGACTTTCCTGGGTTTTGTTCAATGCCCCTGGGGCATCCTGAAGTGGGATGCCCCACTGTTTGAAACCCCCAGGAAGCCAGAAAAAAACTCATCTGCACAGACTCCAATTGCAAATTTGCTAATTCATGGGCTCTCGTCCGATGAGAGTCGTCTGAAATGACCGTGACGATGCCGGGGATGCTGCAGCACCAATTCTCCATTATAAACAATGACACCTTCCGAATGACATAGTCATAGCAGACAGCCCTCATTGGATGAGCACATGTGTTGTTGGAGAGGTCAGCCCTGGAATCTTTTGAAGTCCAGGCTGAATGATCCTGGCTTTTGTTCCGCTTTAACAATGCAACCATTTATGAGATCAGCGTCAAGTTAACCTTTTCTACATTTGTACAGACCTGTCCTGGTTTAATCAAAATCTTCCAAAATGCATTAAAAGAAAACTATCAAAGCATCAAAATTTAGGCTGAAGTTTAAACTGCTTGTAAAAGTTCATGAAATGCTTGTTGATTTTTATCCCAGATGAGGTAAACAGATAGTAGAGAATACAAAATAAAAAGAAGATAAGAGTGTGGTATCTGTTTGTGTGATGTGTGATTATACATTTATTGTACTAAAATATAAAAGAAGTTTTCAATTAGCAATACAGGTCTGCAAATTATATTCTTTCTAAAAAGTTTTTTAATGAATTTTAGGGCTTAACCATACTTTGATTATTGAGTGTTTGATTATAGTGCTTAAATGGCACAAAAATGTAGGGTGTTAGGCATTTAGAAACCACTGGAGTTGGAAAATAGTGAGTGATCCCTTCGATATTGACTAACTCTGGGAAGCTATAACCTCTATTTTAGAGCTTGTGTAAATCATAGATGGAAACTTCCTTGAATCCTGCTGTTTCTTCTACACAAATTATTGCTCACCAAACTTGTTTGCAGATTGGGTGACTGACCTGTCATTCAAGGTTCCAGCTTCAACTTCTGTCCAGAGTACCCGTCACCAGTGAGTTTGTATATGCTATTGCCCAAACTGTGCTTAGCACGGTGGAGGGAGAGTGAGTGAAGTGCTTGGACTTTCATGGTAGATTGTATTTTTGTGCAAGACAGACCTCTGCCTGTACAAGGCCTTCTAGTGCCAGCTACGTGAGTCTCGCATAGCTGATTTTAAACCCCCATAGAAAAAAAATATAAAAGTTAAAAACTCACCTGACCCCTTGTTATATTAGCCCGGGGGGCATCCAATCCCCCCCCCCCCCCAGGTCTCTTCTCTCTTCAGGAGAGCGCCCAAAATAGCACCCCCCCCCCCCCCCCGCTTCGGTCACTGGCAATAAACTGTAAAAAAAAATGACATTTACTCACCTGTGGCTGCGATCACTCCCACAGGGTCTCCTCTTCACCTGGGGGGCCTCCGATTGCCCCCCTGGGCTCTTCTGTGGTGAGGAGAGAAGGCGAGAAATCGCTTTCTCCCTTACTTCCTGGTTCGCAGCTGCTAGTCCCGCCCCTTGGGGGTGGGGCAGGGTGACGTCATCGGTGACCCGACACCTGTCACCCGGTAGCTGGCGAGAGAAGCTCAGTTGCTGTTGGAGATCGAAGGAGGAAGGTTGGATGGGGGTGACATGCCTCTGATCTCTCGCCCCCCCCCACCAGCCCTCCTCCACCGATTACCAGCAGCTGTCATCGGAGCATCGTGGGACAGGATAAGGACATTGGAGGTGAGTAAAAAAAATAAATAAATGTCATTTTTTTCTAATGTGGGTGTGTGTTTATTTTTACTGTTAACCCCTTGTGAACTGGTAAGGGGTCCATGAGACCCCTATACCAGTACACAAGGCTGGGGACTGGCAAGTCACCCGCTAGCCGCACCCCCAGTTACCTGCCTCCCCAAAGCCCAGGGGGGGCAGAAGAGCCTGGCCCACGCAGCTTGTAGCCGGCAGGGCGGGGGGCCACCAAAGCTGGCCCCTGCGCCCTGTTCTCACAAGCCCCCATAGCTGGTCCTGGGCTGGTTATGCTGGGTAAGGGGGACCCCATGTCATTTTTGGGGGGGATTTTAAGGGTTTTTAACCCTTAAAATTCCCAAAAATGTATTTTTTTAAAATTAACCCTTTTTGTTTAAAGTGTGGATAGTAGTATTTTATTTGTAAATGTTATAAAGTGCTGTTTTTAGTTTGGGGGGGTCTCCTGGGCAAGAATGGGGGGATACCGATACATATGTGGTACCGTTGTAATCGGGAGAAATGGGGCTTTCACATGCAATATGGTTTTCATTAATAAAACAAATGCTTTATTTAAAATAAAGGAGACAATTGTCTTCTTTTATTTATTTTTTTGTTTTTTTTTTACGCAAAAATATTTTAAAAAACAGTAGAAAAATTACAAACAAGACATTTCATGTTAAAGCTTAAACTCTGCTGCAATATATATATATATATATATGTTAAACATGGCGCAAAAGTAAGGGGTTATTCCAAAAGTAAAGGGTTGTTTTGGTTGAAAAATTGCAAGGTGCGCACTCTGTCTGCAGAGCTGAAATTTTCAAGTAAAATTACCGTTATGCTCATGCTTTACTTAGTGGTATTTGGCAACTCTTCCCTTGACAGTAGCTATGCATGCTGGGTGTTGTTCTGTTCGGGGGATGTTGCTTTTTCAGATTTTACTTGTTTTTTCTTCTTTGCAAAAGGTTTTTTATTTTTTTTTTTTAGGAAAATGTGGCTTGATTTTTCCTTTTTATTCTTTTTTGGGGAAACTCTGTGCAACCAAAGAATTGATTGAGGGATTACTTCCAGAAAACTATGCCCATATAAACAAGCCTGGTATGTCTAGAAAGCTTGAGGCGTGTATTTCCAGAGAATATATAGTTTGTAGGGGGTATTTCAAATGTAAAGGGTTGTTTTTTCTGGAAAAACTGCAAGGTGTGCACAGCACATACCACAGTTGTATTCTACCTGAAAATCTCCTAAAGCACTGTTTCAGTTTGTATTACTTGCGCTCTTGAACCTAGTGTGCCGGCGCTCTACACTCAGCCGTCTGTAATACATGTGACGCTACATGGAGCTGTTAGAGGCGCTCACCAGATTTGCTTTCTTAAATGTGGTTTCCTGTACATCGCCCAGCGTTCAAAAGGCACTGCCTGCCGCTACGAAGCACTACCTGGCACTATCCCTTCTTAAATAACCCCCTAAGTCCTTAAAAGGAAACCTATAACCCCACCATGTCTTTGAAAGATTCAGATTCAGTTTATTATTGCCACGTCTACAGAAAATACATACTAGGATTTTTTTCCAGCAAGAGGGTGTGGAGAAGTATAGTAATATATCACCGGCTCAAATATTTGCATACTCTAAAAATGTACTTGCATCTCAATATGAACTGAATTATAAATTAAGATGTTATTTAAAAGCCTAATTACATTTAATATTAATGCTTTAAATCTATTAACTATGTAGTACTCCTGCGAAATAAATAACATTAATTCTTCTGATTACCTAAAGCAGACCCATACCATCAGCATAAGCAGAGCGTGCTCCAGCCAAACACTTGGCTTGGACTACCTGCTGAGTATAAATGGAGGGCCCTTAAAAATACCCGCAAAAATGGTGTGGGGTCCCCATTCCCAACATAATCAGCCCGTGAACCAGGTATGCAGGGTAGACCAGGGTGGGGAGGCCAGCTTCGTGGCCTCTGGCCCTGAAAGCTACAAGCCCACATAGAATTCACAGCCCCCGGGCTCTTCCCTCCTCACCCTGGGATTTGGGGAGGCAAGTTATGGGGGGGCGGGGGGTTAATGGAATGTCACCACAGCCACTGTTGACTTGCCAGATCCCAAGCCTTGTGAACTAGTATAGGGGTCTCATGGATCACTTACCAGTTCACAAAGGGTTAACAGGGCTAATGGTGTTAGCATTGGTCATACATACTCGGCACTAATTCTTTATCTTATAATGCTATACACCTTCCTTTGTTTAATCTAGAGTAAAGATAAGAGTGAGTAAGTGATGTCCATGACAGATAAGTAGCAGCTATCCAGTTTCAGGAATGTTTTTTAAGATTACCAATTTCACATAAAAAATGCAGCATATGCCCAGATAACAGAAATGCATACGTGGACTTGGTCAGCTGAATAACATCATTCTCCTTTACAGAGAGATCTTGAAAGATTGGGGAAAGATTTATATACCATATTGATATGTAACAATTGTATTCCCTAGCAGCTAAAAGCTATAGCTGTGTTTTTTCTCCATTTCCTTACATCCACAAGTACCAAGAATCCCTCCCTGGAAACTAAAGTAACTTAGGAAACTAGAACGAAAACGAAATTATGTTGTTGCTAACTTAATGACTGGTTGGCTGGCTGGCTGTGAAATGTTTACCACACAGGATCATGGGTTGTAAGACCTTCTGCAAATTACTGGAGCAAGCCTAGCCCCATTCACAGCCACTACTACCTTGCAAATGCACAGAGATCAAGTAGTAATTTGGGTCATTTGGTGCTAGAATATTTCATCATCAATCATCGGAATGGATTTTTCAGTACATTTGCAAGACTTCCCAACTTTATATATTAGAGTGTTGTTTTATTTAACACATTCAATGTATCATATGTATCATAATCACATGGTGTCAATGACCTTGTGGCTGTACAGCATAGCTATTGCTAGAGCTGTAACTAGCTGAATTGGAAATGTTAAAATACTTTTTGGTTGTAATAAAATGTTTATTATATAGTCACTTTCAGGTCAATGGTGCCTCAGTGTTATTGCTTTCCTGCCTCTTCATCCCTCCCCGTAAATTCCTACTTGTCAGCTAGATATGAATTTACTTGTTTGTGCAGGGGGCACCAGCTGCTTTAAAGTTGAATGCTATATACTCACCTTGGCCCTTGACCTCCCACAGTGCGGCTTGGCTGCAGTCTTCCTACTACACACACTATGTGTGCCTGGCAAGGCTAAATGTCTGCATGCATGGGCACGGATGGCAAGGGTAGCAGGGGAGAATCGCAAAGTGCAGTGGCATAGGGCAGCTTTCTCTATGTTGCAGCATGTCATGTCTTTCCCTGCTACCTTTCCTGTACGCTTCCTGGGCGCTCAAACATTGTAGTAGGAACCCCACCAAAAGGGGCTCCTTGACATTTAATACATGCCAGATGAGTGCCAGATGAGTGCCAGATGAGTGGCAGGTCCCAGTCAAAAAGGTGTATTTGTCAAGTCAAAAATTCACAGCGCCTGTGATAGGGCCAGGTAGTGTCCCATCTATCTAGAGCACCGGCGATGAGATGAGTGCCAGCGAGTATCCTACAATGCCAGAGCACTAGCACTGTGTGGCCTCATACCATACATTTCAATGGGCATTTGATCAGAATTTTTAAAAATAATTTTTTGGGCTGGTGCATGTGCCATGCGATCCCTGGGCTGGTTGGGATTATTTTATATGAATTTTTACCACATTGTTTGTGCTGAAAACATGTGACTTCGGCCATGAGAAATCTATGTCATGTTTGCCTAATGCAATTCCCATTTTTAATAAAAAAATAAAACATTTGGAATCCAACAGGCACCTTTTTTTGAACACCTCTTGGAGCGCCTGGTATTTTTTAAAAAATGTTGCTTGCAGTGCACTTGGCTGGCGCTAGATATAGCTAGCGCATAGGCTTATATGAGCCATGCACTGTGAATGCTGCCTGGCCGGGAGCACTACAGCTGATCGTGCCACCAGCCAGAAGCCGACGCTGTGGTGGGGGCTCTGATGAGGCGCTCAATTGGTACCCGCACAAATAATAATAAATTAGCCTCTAATAAAAAAAAAAAATATATATATATATATATATACACTGTGTATTTAAATGGTACAACAGTTTGGGTAAATCCATTAGTAAGATTTCAGCTTTTTTGCTTTGAAAGAAAGTCCTGTAACTGCACTTAAACTTAAACACCCAAGAAACAGTGTTCTAATGCATCTCTCCAGGGCAATTCAGATATCTGCACATGAAAATTAATTCACCTTTTTGTAACACTTGCTGTACAAACAAAATATCATCTCCTGCTGTTGCAGGCCAGCTGCAGCTGAAAAGAGAAAGTTTCATGTAGCTGTGCATTGTGGGGTAATGTTAGTTGAATTCAGGCAGGAGCATGGCTGCGATGCTGGAAAAGAAAGCTTCAAAATGGCCGCTACCAGGACAAATCTGCGAGGTGGCTGTTTCAGGTTTGAGTTGGTGCAGGAGCAAATGCAAGTGCCGACAATAACTCCGTATCATGGAGCTTTGTGGAGTTTTTTTTTTTTTATCCGGTTTAACTAAACATGCAAGATAATTGGTGCACTGTATTGCCTGGTAAATAGAAAAATCTTATGGCCAGATACACAGGGGAGGCTGCTGGTGACCATGTGATCGTGGTGGCCATACGTGGAACTCACTTTCAATAGAGGAGGGTTTTGAAAGGTAAGATTATTATTTTTACTGTGCTTTAAAATGTTTGCCTGGGGGGGAGGGGGCACCTCCAATCCGGAACAACCCCTCTGACCCAGTATCTCAATTAACAACACTAACAGGAGCACTGTTGCAGAATTAAGCAAAATGGCCTTATGATAGATTAAAGGCCAAAATCTAACCCTTTAAGTGCCAGCCTACCTAAAGTTTTTGTCACCCTTTGTTGCCAGACCACTTTTCACTATTTTGTGCTAAGCGTGTTCAAGTGATTTTTGAAGGGATTTCCAGAGATTTCCCAGAAAAATGATATATTGTTTTTTTCAGCTTTGTCAAAATCTATTTTTTACAATTTGTAGTGTTTTTTTTATAATAAAAATGTAAGTTTGTCAATAAAATCTTATTGCGTGTGAAATCCGAATTTCTCATGGTTACAACGGTACCACATATGTATTGGTAGACACCCTTTCCTGCCCAGGAGACTCCCCCAAACTGAAACAGCGCTTTAGGAGATTTTTAGCTAAAACACAACTATGCTATGCGGTTTGCATTTGAAAAACCCACCACAAACTATATATTCTCTGGAAGTACACACCTCAAGCTTTCTAGGCGTACCAGGTTTGTTGACGTGGCCACAGTTTTCTGGAAGTAATCCCTCAATGTATTCTTTGGTTGCACAGAGTTTCCCTAAAAAGGATAAAAAGCAGAATCAAAGCCACATTTTCCTAAAAATACTATATGCAAACAAGAAAAATCAAGTTAAATCTGAAAAAGCAACACCCCCCAAACAGAACAATACCCAACATGTATAGCTACTGTCAAAGGAAGAGTTGTCAAACACCCCAAAGTAAAGCATGTGCGTAAGGGTAATACTTTTTTACTGAGACAATTTCAGCTCTGCAGACAAAGTGCGCACCTTGCACTTTTTCTTTACATTTGGAATACCCCCCCAAACTATATATTCCCTGAAAGTACACATGTTAAACTTTCTAAGCATACCCAGCTTCTTGTAGTGGGCTTATCTTTCTGGAAATAATCCCTCGAAGAATTCTTCGGTTGCACAGGGTTTCCCTGAAAAAATTATAAAAAAGCAGAATAAAAAACATGTTTTCCTAAAATATCAATATGCAAACAAGAAAAAACAAGCTAAATCTGAAAGCACAAGGTCTCCCGAGCAGAACAATACCCAACATGCATAGGTACTTTTAACCCTTTTAATTGCCCGCCTATTCGAGATTTTGTCACCCTCTGTTGACAGGTCTTTTTTCACCATTTTGAGCCATGTCTTGCGCCACCTTTTGTGCCATTTTTCAGGAATTTGCAGTTTTAGGTATTTTTTTTTGTGGCAGAGTTTAAGCTTCAACATGATATGTCTTGATTGTAACTGTTCTACTGTTTTTGTAAATATTTTTGAGTAAAAAACAAATATTTTTTTAAAAAATTGTCTCCTTTACTTTATTTTATTAACCTTTCTAGTGCCAGCTACGTGAGTCTCATGTAGCTGACTTTAAACCCCCACAGAAAAAAAGTATAAAAGTTAAAAACTCACCTGACCCCTCGTTGGATTGGGCTGGGTCTTCTCTTCACCTTGGGGGCATCTGATCCCCCCCTGGGGCTCTTCTTGCTTCAGGAGAGCACCCGAAATAGCGCCCTCCGCTTTGGCCGCTGCCTCAGTTAACTGTAAAAGAAAAAAAAAATGACATGTACTCACCTGCGGCCACGATCCCTCCCGCCGGGTCTCCTCTTCACTGGGGAGGCCTGCGATTGCCCCCCGGGCTCTTCCGTGGTGAGAAGAGGATGAGAAATTGCTCTCTTCCTCACTTCTTGGGTCTCCGGCTGCTAGCCCTGTCCTTTGTGGGGGGTGCAGGTGATATCATCGATGACCCGGCGCCTGTCACCCGGTACCTTGCATCAGCCCAGAGAAGCTCAGTAGCTCCAGGTGATCAGAGGAGGAAGGTTGGAGGGGGAGAGATGGCTCTGATCTCTCGCCCCCCCAGCCCTCCTTCACCGATCTCCCGTGAGCTGTCATCGGAGCTTCGTGGGACAGGATCACCGGGGGGACAAGGTGGATCAGAGGTGAGTAGAGAAAAAAAAATAATAAATGTCATTTTTTTTCTAATGTGTGGGTTTTATTTTTTACTGTTAACCCCTTGTGAACTGGTAAGGGATCCATGAGACCCCTAAACCAGTTCACAAGGCTGAGGGCTGGCAAGTCACCTGCGGCTAGCGGGTGACTTGCCATTAACCCCTGACACCCCCAATTACCTGCCTCCCCAAAGCCCGGGGGGCAGAAGAGCCCGGGCCCATGCAGCTTGTAGCTGGAAGGGTGGGGGACCACCAAAGCTGGCCCCTGAACCCTGTTCTACAAGCCCTCATAGCTGGTCCTGGGCTGGTTATGATGGATAAGGGGGGCCCCCATGTCATTTTTGGGGGGATTTTTAAGGGTTTTTAACCCTTAAAATTCCAAAAAAGTGGGGGCCACCCCGGAGAGGGGACCCTATGTCATTTTTTTTTAAATTAACCTCTTATGTTTATAGTTTATAGTGCATTTATTTGTAAATGTTATAAAGTAGTCTTTTCAGTTTGGGGGGCTCCTGGGCAAGAATGGGGGGGCTACCGGTACATATGCGGTACCGTTGTAATCGGGAGAAATGGGGATTTTCTTTAATAAAGCAAATGGTTTATTTAAAATAAAGGAGACACCTTTCTAACAAATAAAGTATTTATTTAAAAAAACAGTAGAAAATGAAAAACAAGACATTTCATGTTAAAGCTTAAACTCTGCTGCAAAATATATATATATAATTTCCCTGGAAATTCCTGCAAAAATCATGGATAAACATGACGCAGAATGGTGAAAAATGACCTGTCAACAGAGGGTGACAAAACTTCAAGTAATTAAAAGGGTTAATAGTACCTATGCATGTTGGGTAATGTTCTATTCGGGGACCATGCGCTTTCAGATTTAGCTTGTTTTTTCATGGTTGCATATTGATATTTTAGGAAAAGGTGTTTATATTCTGTTTTTTTATACATTTTCCAGGGAAACCTTGTGCAACCTAAGAATTCTTTGAGGGATTACTTCCAGAAAGATTAGCCCACTACAATAAGCTGGGTATGCTTAGAAAGCTTAACATGTGTACTTTCAGGGAATATATGGTTTATGGGGGATATTCCAAATGTAAAGGGTTGTTTTGGTGGAAGAAGCACAAGGTGTGCAGTTTGTCTGCAGAGCTGAAATTTTCAAATAAAATTACCATTACCCGCATGCTTTATTTTGGGGTGTTTACCTCTGCATGTTGGGTATTGTTCTGTTCCGGGGACCTTGCTTTTTCAGATTTAACTTGTTTTTTCTTGTTTGCATATAGGTTTTTTAGGAAAATGTGGCTTTGATTCTCTTTTTTAGGGAAACGCTGTGCAACCAAAGAATACATTGAGGGATTACTTCCAGATAACTACGCCCACATAAACAAGCCTGGTACATCTATAAAGTTTGAGGTGTGTACTTCTAGAGAATATATATTTTGTGGGGGGTATTTCAAATGTAAATGGTTGATTTTCTTGAAAAACTGCAAGGTGCTCATAGCACATAGCATAGTTGTATTTTATCTGAAAATCTCCTAAAGCGCTGTTTCAGTTTGGGGGGAGTCTCCTGGGCAGGAAAGGGTGTCTACCAATACATATGTGGTACCGCTGTAACTGGGAGAAATTGAGATTTCACACGCAATAAGATTTTATTGACAAACTTACATTTTTTTTTTACAAAGAAACACTACAAATTGTGAAAAATTGATTTTATTTAAATTGCTTTGCACATATTTCACCCTACAGTATTGAGAATACACTAAAAAAGGCCAAAATAGTGCAAATAGTAGTGCAAAATATTGAAATGTGGTCTGGCAAAAAAGGGTAACAAAAATTCTAGGAAGGCTGGCACTTCAAGGGTTAAAGGGAACCATATTGCACGTGAAAGCCCCATTTTTCCAGATTACAACGGTATCACATATGTATCAGTAGCCCCCACCCCCATTCTTGTCCAGGAGACCCCCCAAAGCTGAAAAAAGCACTTTATAACATTTACAAATAAAATACAACTACTATCCACACAATAAAGGGTTAAATCAAGAAAAAAATTGTGTGGGGTCCCCCTTACCAGGAGGGGGTAATTTTAAGGGTTTAACACCTTTAAAAATCCCCCAAAAAACATAGGATCCCCCTACCCCGCACAGCCAGCCCGGGACCAGCTATGCAGGGCTTGTAGAAGAGGGTGCAGGGGCCAGCTTTGGTTGCCCCCAGGCTGGCTACAAGCCCGGGCTCTTCTGCCTTCCCCTGGGCTTTGGGGAGGCAGGTAATTGGGGAGCCGGGGTTAATGGCAAGTCACCCGATACCCGCAGGTGATTTGCCAGCCCCCAGCCTTGTGAACTTGTATATTGGTCTCATGCCAGATGCCGGTAGTGATTGGAGCAGGGCTGGTGATGGGCTGAAAATTGAAGCCTTCTTGCCTCTCGCCCGCTCTGCACCGCTACTTTTGGCATCTGTCAGTCGGGTTGGGGTGAGAAAATATAAGAAGGGGGGTGACGTCATCCCGCTCCTCCCACAAAAAGGTGTGGTTATGGGCAGTGGCCAGCCCCATTAGAAGCGGTGGAGGGGACCCTCTTTCCAGTCCTCACCTGAAGCCTACGGAGCCCGGGGGGGGTCAGAACCCCCCCGGTGAATAGAAGACCTGGCCAGAGGGATCAAACGAGGAGGTGAGTGAATGTCATTTTGTTTTCTTTTACAGCCGTGTCAGCGGCAAAAGTGAGAAGGGGTGGGCTATTTTGAGCCCCCTCCTGAAGCCAGGAGACCCCAGGGGGGGTTAGATGCCCCTCGGAGGAAGAGGAGACCCCCAGCTTTCCATCCATACTGGAGGTGAGTTTTTTTTGTATTTGCACAGTAGCAGGCGGAAAAGGTAAGCATGTAGATTCTATGTGCTTGACACTTGCCGGTTGGAGAAGCAACCACGTAGAAACTACATGCTTGGCATTTAATGGGTTATATGTTCATTTATATGCTGCCTGTAACTTTATTGAATTGCCATTTCATTCGTTAAACTTTCAGTTTGCAATAAAACGTTTTTTAAATTTCCATTGTGCTATCTATTTTGGGTATTTTTTACAGTCCTGCCACCACATTCACTTTTTGGCACAAACAAAACCTTTATTAAGAAAGTGCTGTGCCAAATATTTCATCTACTATTGTCAGTATGTAGAACTGATGCTGTTCTTCTGTCCCCAGAAGAATAAGTACACTTTCTAGGTATTCCTTTCTGACCTGCAGTAAGTATGTAATTCCCAAATGTACAAATCTGAGCAATAAAGAGGTATCTTCCTTTTAAATTTACTGTGTATTCTGGAATTTGGAAATGTCTTTTAAATAGTGATGAGCGAGTAGTATTCGACCGAGCCGGTATTCGATCGAATACTACGCTGTTCGTCATACTCGATTTCGATCGAGTACAGCGGCGATGGCGCACTCACAATTCGTTTCCCCTCCCACCTTCCCTGGCGCGTTTTTTACACCAATCACCATGCAGGGGGGGTGGGACAGGTCCTGGGAGGACGCTGGCATCGCGAAAACGGCGTCTACACGCATTGGCTGGAAAAACAATGTGACCTCGAATATACAAAACTCAGCACTTCTTCTTCGTCAGCATTAGCAGCTTGAACTTAGTGAGGGACAGACGCTCACAGCAGGGAAAGACAGGCTGTCGCTGGCAGGGCCCCAGAAGCTCGGAATATCGCATTTACCACCATCTATACCAGCTACCAGAAGACAAGAGAGTCATTAAGAGCCCTTATTAGGGCTACTACGCTGAACGGTATATGGCTCATATGTAGGCAGGCAGGGCCCCAGAAGCTCAGAATATCGCTTTTACCACCATATATACCAGCTACCAGAAGACAAGAGAGTCCTTAAGAGCCCTTATTAGGGCTACTACGCTGAACAGTATATAGCTCATATCCTATGTAGGCAGGCAGGGCCCCAGAAACTCAGAATATAGCTTTTACCACCATATATACCAGCTACCAGAAGACAAGAGAGTCCTTAAGAGCCCTTATTAGGGCTACTACGCTGAACAGTATATAGCTCATATCCTATGTAGGCAGGCAGGGCCCCAGAAGCTCAGAATATAGCTTTTACCACCATATATACCAGCTACCAGAAGACAAGAGAGTCCTTAAGAGCCCTTATTAGGGCTACTACGCTGAACAGTATATAGCTCATATTCTATGTAGTCAGGCAGGGCCCCAGAAGCTCAGAATATAGCTTTTACCACCATATATACCAGCTACCAGAAGACAAGAGAGTCCTTAAGAGCCCTTATTAGGGCTACTATGCTGAACAGTATATAGCTCATATGTAGGCAGGCAGGGCCCCAGAAGCTCAGAATATAGCTTTTACCACCATATATACCAGCTACCAGAAGACAAGAGAGTCCTTAAGAGCCCTTATTAGGGCTACTACGCTGAACAGTATATAGCTCATATCCTATGTAGGCAGGCAGGGCCCCAGAAGCTCAGAATATAGCTTTTACCACCATATATACCAGCTACCAGAAGACAAGAAAGTCCTTAAGAGCCCTTATTAGGGCTACTACGCTGAACAGTATATAGCTCATATTCTATGTAGTCAGGCAGGGCCCCAGAAGCTCAGAATATAGCTTTTACCACCATATATACCAGCTACCAGAAGACAAGAGAGTCCTTAAGAGCCCTTATTAGGGCTACTACGCTGAACAGTATATAGCTCATATTCTATGTAGTCAGGCAGGGCCCCAGAAGCTCAGAATATAGCTTTTACCACCATATATACCAGCTACCAGAAGACAAGAGAGTCCTTAAGAGCCCTTATTAGGGCTACTACGCTGAACAGTATATAGCTCATATCCTATGTAGGCAGGCAGGGCCCCAGAAGCTCAGAATATAGCTTTTACCACCATATATACCAGCTACCAGAAGACAAGAGAGTCCTTAAGAGCCCTTATTAGGGCTACTACGCTGAACAGTATATAGCTCATATCCTATGTAGGCAGGCAGGGCCCCAGAAGCTCAGAATATAGCTTTTACCACCATATATACCAGCTACCAGAAGACAAGAGAGTCCTTAAGAGCCCTTATTAGGGCTACTACGCTGAACAGTATATAGCTCATATTCTATGTAGTCAGGCAGGGCCCCAGAAGCTCAGAATATAGCTTTTACCACCATATATACCAGCTACCAGAAGACAAGAGAGTCCTTAAGAGCCCTTATTAGGGCTACTACGCTGAACAGTATATAGCTCATATCCTATGTAGGCAGGCAGGGCCCCAGAAACTCAGAATATAGCTTTTACCACCATATATACCAGCTACCAGAAGACAAGAGAGTCCTTAAGAGCCCTTATTAGGGCTACTACGCTGAACAGTATATAGCTCATATTCTATGTAGTCAGGCAGGGCCCCAGAAGCTCAGAATATAGCTTTTACCACCATATATACCAGCTACCAGAAGACAAGAGAGTCCTTAAGAGCCCTTATTAGGGCTACTATGCTGAACAGTATATAGCTCATATGTAGGCAGGCAGGGCCCCAGAAGCTCAGAATATAGCTTTTACCACCATATATACCAGCTACCAGAAGACAAGAGAGTCCTTAAGAGCCCTTATTAGGGCTACTACGCTGAACAGTATATAGCTCATATCCTATGTAGGCAGGCAGGGCCCCAGAAGCTCAGAATATAGCTTTTACCACCATATATACCAGCTACCAGAAGACAAGAAAGTCCTTAAGAGCCCTTATTAGGGCTACTACGCTGAACAGTATATAGCTCATATTCTATGTAGTCAGGCAGGGCCCCAGAAGCTCAGAATATAGCTTTTACCACCATATATACCAGCTACCAGAAGACAAGAGAGTCCTTAAGAGCCCTTATTAGGGCTACTACGCTGAACAGTATATAGCTCATATTCTATGTAGTCAGGCAGGGCCCCAGAAGCTCAGAATATAGCTTTTACCACCATATATACCAGCTACCAGAAGACAAGAGAGTCCTTAAGAGCCCTTATTAGGGCTACTACGCTGAACAGTATATAGCTCATATCCTATGTAGGCAGGCAGGGCCCCAGAAGCTCAGAATATAGCTTTTACCACCATATATACCAGCTACCAGAAGACAAGAGAGTCCTTAAGAGCCCTTATTAGGGCTACTACGCTGAACAGTATATAGCTCATATCCTATGTAGGCAGGCAGGGCCCCAGAAGCTCAGAATATAGCTTTTACCACCATATATACCAGCTACCAGAAGACAAGAGAGTCCTTAAGAGCCCTTATTAGGGCTACTACGCTGAACAGTATATAGCTCATATTCTATGTAGTCAGGCAGGGCCCCAGAAGCTCAGAATATAGCTTTTACCACCATATATACCAGCTACCAGAAGACAAGAGAGTCCTTAAGAGCCCTTATTAGGGCTACTACGCTGAACAGTACATAGCTCATATTCTATGTAGTCAGGCAGGGCCCCAGAAGCTCAGAATATAGCTTTTACCACCATATATACCAGCTACCAGAAGACAAGAGAGTCCTTAAGAGCCCTTATTAGGGCTACTACGCTGAACAGTATATAGCTCATATCCTATGTAGGCAGGCAGGGCCCCAGAAGCTCAGAATATAGCTTTTACCACCATATATACCAGCTACCAGAAGACAAGAGAGTCCTTAAGAGCCCTTATTAGGGCTACTACGCTGAACAGTATATAGCTCATATCCTATGTAGTCAGGCAGGGCCCCAGAAGCTCAGAATATAGCTTTTACCACCATATATACCAGCTACCAGAAGACAAGAGAGTCCTTAAGAGCCCTTATTAGGGCTACTACGCTGAACAGTATATAGCTCATATCCTATGTAGGCAGGCAGGGCCCCAGAAGCTCAGAATATAGCTTTTACCACCATATATACCAGCTACCAGAAGACAAGAGAGTCCTTAAGAGCCCTTATTAGGGCTACTACGCTGAACAGTATATAGCTCATATTCTATGTAGTCAGGCAGGGCCCCAGAAGCTCAGAATATAGCTTTTACCACCATATATACCAGCTACCAGAAGACAAGAGAGTCCTTAAGAGCCCTTATTAGGGCTACTACGCTGAACAGTATATAGCTCATATCCTATGTAGGCAGGCAGGGCCCCAGAAGCTCAGAATATAGCTTTTACCACCATATATACCAGCTACCAGAAGACAAGAGAGTCCTTAAGAGCCCTTATTAGGGCTACTACGCTGAACAGTATATAGCTCATATCCTATGTAGTCAGGCAGGGCCCCAGAAGCTCAGAATATAGCTTTTACCACCATATATACCAGCTACCAGAAGACAAGAGAGTCCTTAAGAGCCCTTATTAGGGCTACTACGCTGAACAGTATATAGCTCATATCCTATGTAGGCAGGCAGGGCCCCAGAAACTCAGAATATAGCTTTTACCACCATATATACCAGCTACCAGAAGACAAGAGAGTCCTTAAGAGCCCTTATTAGGGCTACTACGCTGAACAGTATATAGCTCATATTCTATGTAGTCAGGCAGGGCCCCAGAAGCTCAGAATATAGCTTTTACCACCATATATACCAGCTACCAGAAGACAAGAGAGTCCTTAAGAGCCCTTATTAGGGCTACTACGCTGAACAGTATATAGCTCATATTCTATGTAGTCAGGCAGGGCCCCAGAAGCTCAGAATATAGCTTTTACCACCATATATACCAGCTACCAGAAGACAAGAGAGTCCTTAAGAGCCCTTATTAGGGCTACTACGCTGAACAGTATATAGCTCATATCCTATGTAGGCAGGCAGGGCCCCAGAAGCTCAGAATATAGCTTTTACCACCATATATACCAGCTACCAGAAGACAAGAGAGTCCTTAAGAGCCCTTATTAGGGCTACTACGCTGAACAGTATATAGCTCATATTCTATGTAGTCAGGCAGGGCCCCAGAAGCTCAGAATATAGCTTTTACCACCATATATACCAGCTACCAGAAGACAAGAGAGTCATTGAGAGCCCTTATTAGGGCTACTATGCTGAACAGTATATAGCTCATATGTAGGCAGGCAGGGCCCCAGAAGCTCAGAATATCGCTTTTACCACCATATATACCAGCTACCAGAAGACAAGAGAGTCATTGAGAGCCCTTATTAGGGCTGCTATGTTTTAAAAATTGTGTGGAGGCCCAAGAGCTGAGACCTTTTAAAAATTGTGTGGAGGCCCAAGAGCTGAGACCTCTCAAACATTGTGTGGAGTCCCACGAGCTGAGACCTCTTAAAAATTGTGTGGAGGCCCAAGAGCTGAGACCTTTTAAAAATTGTGTGGAGGCCCAAGAGCTGAGACCTTTTAAAAATTGTGTGGAGGCCCAAGAGCTGAGACCTTTTAAAAATTGTGTGGAGGCCCAAGAGTTGAGACCTCTTAAAAATTGATTGTATTAAGCCTAAGAGGTGAGCCATAATTTTTCCCATTAATACAGCAATTCTACGGCGGTTAAGGAGGAGGAGGAAATGGCACTTCATACAGATGGCACTTCACTCTTGGCTGCTTTCCACTGTTGTACAAGCAAAGTCCGGGTCAATCCACTTGCTGTTCATTTTGATTAGCGTCAGCCTGTCGGCACTGTCGGTTGACAGGCGGCTGCGCTTATCGGTTATAATGCCCCCGGCTGCGCTGAACACCCTTTCTGATAGCACGCTGGCGGCAGGGCAGGCAAGCACCTCCAAGGCGTACAGGGACAGTTCCAGCCACGTGTCCAACTTGGAGACCCAGTAAGTGTAGGTCGCCGAGGGATCGGGGAGGACAGGGGTGTGGTCTGCCAGGTAGTCCCGCAACATCCGCCGATACTTGTCCCTCCTGCTGATAGCGGGCCCCCGCAGTGATGGAAGTTGCATGAGGGGGTGACATGAACGTGTCCCACATCTTGGAGAGTGTTCCCCTGGTGGCTGTGGGCCTGATCGATGTTGTCAGACTCTGGGAGACACTCTCCTCTCTGCCGCCAGCGATGCTGGGTGGGAAAATCTGCATCATGTTCTGCAAGAGTTCCCTCTGGTATTCCAGTAATCGATTCGTCCTCTCCTCTACCGGAATAAAAGAGGAGAAGTTATCTTTATACCGGGGGTCCAGGAGTGCGAAGACCCAGTATAGTTTATTCTCCAATATCCGGACAACACGTATGTCCCGGGAAAAGCAGCCCAGCATGAAGTCAGCCATGTGTGCCAGACTCTGAGTAGGCATGACCTCACTGCCCCCACCAGAAGGATCATTTTCCATTTCCTCCTCCTCTCCGCCCCATCCGCGCTGAACCAATGGGACGCACACAGCCTGACTGCTACCCTCGCCGCCAGCATCCTCTTCCACAGCCACCTCCACGTTGTCCTCCTCCTCCTCATCCTCCTCCTCCTGCAACTGCCACCGAGCAGCAGACAAAAGTGTGGTCTGACTGTCTACCTGCGTTGCGTCTCCTCTTACCCCCGTCTCCTCTGTGTGCAATGCGCTCTCCCTTATTGCGATGAGCAATTCTTTAAGGACTCCTAGGAGCGGGATGGTTACGCTCACTATAGCGTCCTCGCTGCTGACCTTCTTAGTGGACTCCTCAAAGATACGCAATACATCGCATATGTCTGCCATCCATGGCCACTCGTGGTTGGCAAACTGAGGGAGCTGAGTTGGAGGCACGCGTGGATGCATCATCTGGTACTCCATCAATGCTTTCTGCTGCTCACACACCCTGGCCAACATGCAATAGGTGGAATTCCAGCGAGTGGGCAGGTCGCACAACAGCCGATGTTGAGGCAAATGGAGGCGTTGCTGGTTTTTTTTTTAAGCTAGCAGCAGCTACAGTTGACTTCCAAAAGTGAGCGCACAAGCGCCGCACTTTGACCAGTAGCTCTGCCAGGTTGGGGTAAGTCTTTAGAAACTTTTGTACTACCAAATTAAAAACGTGGGCCAGGCATGGTACGTGATTGAGTTCTGCAAGCTCCAGAGCCGCCACCAGGTTACGGCCGTTATCGCACACGACCATGCCTGGTCCTAGCTGCAGCGGCGACAGCCACATCTCTGTCTGCTGCAATATGGCGTGCCTCACCTCTGCGGCGCTGTGCTTCCTGTCGCCCAAGCTGATGAGCTTAAGCACCGCCTGCTGACGTCTCCCCGTGCCAGTGCTGCAACGCTTCCAGCTAGGGGCTGAGGGCGATGTTAAGGCAGAGGAGGAGGAGGAGGAGAAGAAGGAAGAGGAGGGGGGTCTATCAGAACCTGTGCTGGCAATCTTGGGCGGGGGTGGTATGTAGGCCGTCCCTGTTTGCGACCCCGTCCCCGCTTCCACAACATTCACCCAGTGTGCCGTCAAAGAGATGTAGCGTCCTTGGCCGCAAGCGCTTGTCCACGAGTCGGTGGTCAAGTGGACCTTTGCGCTGACTGCGTACCTCAGGGTCCGCCTGATGTTACGCGACACGTGCTGGTGCAGGGCGGGGACGCCACACCGGGAAAAATAGTGGCGGCTAGGGACGGAATAGCGAGGTGCGGCAGCCGCCATCAGGTCGCAGAAGGCCTGCGTCTCCACAAGCCAAAACGGCAACATCTCCAGGGCCAGCAGTTTGGAGATGAGGCAGGTTAAGGCTTGGGCTTGGGGGTGACTGGAGGCGTACTTCCGCCTGCGGTTGAACGCCTGCGAGATGGACAGTTGATGGGACGAGGAGATGGAAGGTGCAGACGAAGATGCGGGGGAAGGGGGGCTGAAGGAGAAGGCCCCAAAGTAGCCGAGGCAGAGGCAGATGTGGAGGTGTCCTGGCTGGAGGTCTGGACCGCAGTGGCAGCACACAACAAAGGGGAAGAGGCAGTGGCAGCAAGACGGGGCGCAGGTTGTATTGCGTTTGCTCTCTCCCACTCAGCCCAGTGCTTGAATTCCAAGTGACGGCGCATGCCTGAGGTGGTCAGATTGCTCTTCTCAGAGCCCCTACTCAGTTTTGAGTGGCAGATTGCGCAAACCGCGCTCAGTTTGTTATCCGCGCAAACATTAAAAAATCTCCACACCACAGAAGTACGAGGCCTCGATGGGGGAGCTTCGCGCGACTGCCTGCTGCCGGGAAGAGCTTCGGCCCTGCTGGCTGTGGCCTGCCTTCTCTGTCTGGACTGTCCTCTGCCTCTGGACTGTCCTCTGCCTCTTGCTGCCTTATTCGGTGATGCGCAGACCGCATCTCCACTGCTTTCCCCGCTGGACATCACCCCTGTCCAAGTGGGGTCGGTCATTTCGTCGTCCACCACCTCCTCTTCCACTTCCTCTCTCTGCTCCTCCTCCTGCCCGCTGGACATTCCAACAGCCTCCCTTGATGGCAACTGCGTCTCATCATCATCATCGCTCATGATAGCAGATGCTGGTTCCGGGTCCACATCACTAGCAGATGGCGGATGCTCAAGTGTTTGGGCATCACTACAAACAAATTCCTCTGCTAGCTCCTGGGATTCTTGCAGCACATCTGGAAAAGGACCCGAAAAGAGGTCCTGGGAGGGGTCAAGGGTGGGCTGACTCTGTTGGCCAGGTTGGGAGGAAGGAGGGTCAGAGTGAGACTGTGTGGATGACTGGGTGGTGGACAAGTGACTGGAAGCGTTATCGGCCATCCATTGCACCACCTGTTCACGCTGCTCAGGCTTTAACAGAGGTGTACCCCGCCCCCCGCATAACTGTCCCATAAAGGCAGGGAAGCTGGATGAGCGTAATGCTGGCTGCCCCTCATCAGCACGCATTGTATCCCCACTGGCTTCAACGCGGTTTGTGCCCCCACCAGCATTTCCGCGCCCCCGTCCTCGTCCACGTCCCTTTGCGCTAGCCCTCCGCATTTCAGACGTTTTACTTTTTTGGCCACGCGTTATGCCAAATATAAAAATATTTTTAAGAAGAACACCTGGCTATACAGCCGTATACTGCCAGAAGGTGAAATGGTGCCTATACGCACCGGGTATATAACAAGGTTTTGTTGGTAAAGAGGACACAAAACAGTAGTGCCAAATATAAAAAATATTTTTAAGAAAAACACCTGGCTATACAGCCGTATACTGCCAGAAGGTGAAATGGTGCCTATACGCACCGTGTATAAAACAGTGTTTTGTTGGCACAGAGGACACAAAACAGTAGTGCAAAATATAGTTTTGTATATAGGTGCTAATACACCACTGAAGTCTTTCTGTCCCTATTCCAGCATCAGCAGCTACCCCTCACTAAAGCAGCCGTTTTGAGCAGAGTGTATATAGTTTTGTATATAGGTGGTAATACACCACTGAAGTCTTTCTGTCCCTATTCCAGCAGCAGCAGCTACCCCTCACTAAAGCAGCCGTAGCTGCAGCACTAATAAGTGCTCAGCTCTTGGGCCTCCACACAATGTTTGAGAGGTCTCAGCTCTTGGGCCTCCACACAATTTTTAAGAGGTCTCAGCTCTTGGGCCTCCACACAATTTTTAAGAGGTCTCAGCTCGTGGGACTCCACACAATGTTTGAGAGGTCTCAGCTCTTGGGCCTCCACACAATTTTTAAGAGGTCTCAGCTCGTGGGACTCCACACAATGTTTGAGAGGTCTCAGCTCTTGGGCCTCCACACAATTTTTAAAAGGTCTCAGCTCTTGGGCCTCCACACAATTTTTAAAAGGTCTCAGCTCTTGGGCCTCCACACAATTTTTAAGAGGTCTCAGCTCTTGGGCCTCCACACAATTTTTAAAAGGTCTCAGCTCTTGGGCCTCCACACAATTTTTAAAAGGTCTCAGCTCTTGGGCCTCCACACAATTTTTAAGAGGTCTCAGCTCTTGGGCCTCCACACAATTTTTAAAAGGTCTCAGCTCTTGGGCCTCCACACAATTTTTAAAAGGTCTCAGCTCTTGGGCCTCCACACAATTTGTAAGAGGTCTCAGCTCGTGGGACTCCACACAATGTTTGAGAGGTCTCAGCTCTTGGGCCTCCACACAATTTTTAAAAGGTCTCAGCTCTTGGGCCTCCACACAATTTTTAAAAGGTCTCAGCTCTTGGGCCTCCACACAATTTTTAAAAGGTCTCAGCTCTTGGGCCTCCACACAATTTTTAAGAGGTCTCAGCTCTTGGGCCTCCACACAATTTTTAAAAGGTCTCAGCTCTTGGGCCTCCACACAATTTTTAAGAGGTCTCAGCTCTTGGGCCTCCACACAATTTTTAAAAGGTCTCAGCTCTTGGGCCTCCACACAATTTTTAAAAGGTCTCAGCTCTTGGGCCTCCACACAATTTTTAAAAGGTCTCAGCTCTTGAGCCTCCACACAATTTTTAAGAGGTCTCAGCTCGTGGGACTCCACACAATGTTTGAGAGGTCTCAGCTCTTGGGCCTCCACACAATTTTTAAAAGGTCTCAGCTCTTGGGCCTCCACACAATTTTTAAAAGGTCTCAGCTCTTGGGCCTCCACACAATTTTTAAGAGGTCTCAGCTCTTGGGCCTCCACACAATTTTTAAAAGGTCTCAGCTCTTGGGCCTCCACACAATTTTTAAAAGGTCTCAGCTCTTGGGCCTCCACACAATTTTTAAAAGGTCTCAGCTCTTGGGCCTCCACACAATTTTTAAAAGGTCTCAGCTCTTGGGCCTCCACACAATTTTTAAGAGGTCTCAGCTCGTGGGACTCCACACAATGTTTGAGAGGTCTCAGCTCTTGGGCCTCCACACAATTTTTAAAAGGTCTTAGCTCTTGGGCCTCCACACAATTTTTAAGAGGTCTCAGCTCTTGGGCCTCCACACAATTTTTAAGAGGTCTCAGCTCTTGGGCCTCCACACAATTTTTAAAAGGTCTCAGCTCTTGGGCCTCCACACAATTTTTAAGAGGTCTCAGCTCTTGGGCCTCCACACAATTTTTAAAAGGTCTCAGCTCTTGGGCCTCCACACAATTTTTAAGAGGTCTCAGCTCGTGGGACTCCACACAATGTTTGAGAGGTCTCAGCTCTTGGGCCTCCACACAATTTTTAAAAGGTCTCAGCTCGTGGGACTCCACACAATGTTTGAGAGGTCTCAGCTCTTGGGCCTCCACACAATTTTTAAAAGGTCTCAGCTCTTGGGCCTCCACACAATTTTTAAAAGGTCTCAGCTCTTGGGCCTCCACACAATTTTTAAAACGTCTCAGCTCTTGGGCCTCCACACAATTTTTAAGAGGTCTCAGCTCGTGGGACTCCACACAATGTTTGAGAGGTCTCAGCTCTTGGGCCTCCACACAATTTTTAAAAGGTCTCAGCTCTTGGGCCTCCACACAATTTTTAAAAGGTCTCAGCTCTTGGGACTCCACACAATGTTTGAGAGGTCTCACCTCTTGGGCCTCCACACAATTTTTAAGAGGTCTCAGATCTTGGGCCTCCACACAATTTTTAAGAGGTCTCAGCTCTAAGCTTCCCTTACTGCTGGGGTGACACACTGTAACAAACCTCCTCCTGTAAGCTTCCCTGACTGCTGGGGTGACACACTGTAACAAACCTCCTCCTGTAAGCTTCCCTTACTGCTGGGGTGACACACTGTAACAAACCTCCTCCTTTAAGCTTCCCTTACTGCTGGGGTGACACAATGACACAAGAGGACATGTCTGACCACATCTCACACACACACACACACACACACACACACACACACACAATGACAATTAGGGGTGGGGTCTATTTATTTTCCCCCTTGCCTATGTCATCTGTGGTTGTCATTAGGCAACGTGATTTTAAGGGGTGCAGAATTTTGTTCTTCTTTTTTGTACAGTTTGGCTTGGGGTCCATGGCAATGTAGAGGAAAGAAGGTTTCCTTGTCTTGTCTCACTTTACGTAGAAGTTATATTGTGTTTGGAGTGTATTGTTGAGTGGCTGTGATAGTGGCGTAATAGTGCGACTTGGGCGCGTTATATGCACCCAGACATGCTTCCCCTGCTGTCCCAGTTGCATTCCAGCAGTGTTGGCATCATTTTCTGATGTTTCAGGGTGGACTTGGTGACCTCCAAGTGGTCGAATTGAGATTTCCAAGTGTCGAGCATTTTTTTCCCATAGACTATAATGGGATTCGATATTCGGTCGAGTAGTCGAGTAACGCGGTCTATTCGAATCGAAATTCGAAATTTCGAATATTTCACTACTCGCTCATCTCTACTTTTAAACAGTGACAAGTACTGATCAGGAATAAAAATCATATGAGATCAGTGCAATCAATAAAAGAAAAAACTGTAGGCATATCACCATGCAGAGCTCTTTACTCAGTAGCCCCACATAACAGTTTCATGGCCATGATTTACAGCATTAAGCAGGTTTTAGGGCAGATGTGGTTGTCATTTTAGGAGCATGACATGAGCTGAGCTTAGGGCTTTATCCCACCTAAGATGTGTGAGGAGCACTGATATGTTGCAACTGTGCTGGCGACATGGAGCTTTAAAGTACCAAAATGACCGATAACTTAATTTGAGTGGGTTAATTCCTTGAACTACTAAAACATTAATAAGCATCAATAAATAAATTATAAGTTTGATAGTTGGATGTGTAGGCCGCATTGTATGTAGCAAACAGAAGGTGCTGGAGCCCCGCTGCCATTTATTTTGAACCATATGTTGGTGCAACTGTTTAGACTTAGACAGTGTTATCATTTTCCCAAAAAATCCTTCACAAAAACAAGCCTGCCTTGAGTATAATTGCAGATACAAAATGTCAGAAATAATCACTGAATTGGAAACACAGTCACACGAACATTGTAACATTAAATCATTTAGGCTTGGAAAGCTTGGCCTACAGTAAATCAACTGAACTAGAAAACTATTAAATGATTTCATTTAGTCTATTTCCAGATATTGATTGCACTTGTGTTGTATCAACAGAACTCCAAGCTGCATCACTATGTGAAATTGCTCAGAAAATAGATTTAATATGAAAGATTTGATGTGTGAGATGAAAAAACAACATATATTTCTGCCTTCATATCCTAATTTTGTGTTCACTGTTCACTCAGCTTTGACTCAGATACCAAAGATGATGTGTCAATTTTTTAACCTCCATTATTGACAAGAGTACTGAAAAAAGCTTTAGAACTGTTGTGTATTTCAATTCAAGATACCACAACAATGTAGATTAAGATACCCATGGTTCCCAGAAGTTTTTACTCAACACATGCTTTGTTGTAGTTTTCTTACCTAAAAAGCAATAATAGGGAGGCATGCTGTAAAGCTTGGGACTGTATTATAAAAATACAAAAAATAGTATGAAGCATAAAGTTTGTGTTATTTATTAAAAGACTAGAGATTGAAAGAGGTACACGTGCAAAACATTTTTGGTACATTTCTAACAAAATACATTATTGCTATACAGTGTCAATCAATAATGCAGGTAGGACTGCTGCCAACTAAAACTATTATGCCCTAACATTACCATTAGAGATGAGCGAACCGGTTCGGACGAACCGGAATTCGCTCCGAATTTCAGGGAAAATTCGATTCGGCACGAACCCGAATTTTTTTTGGTTCGTGCTGATCGAATTTTCCCTGAAATAAAAAAAAAAAATGCCGGCATGGTGGGAGCAGGCAGGCCGGCTACGCTGTCAGCGGGCGGCGGAAGCCGGCCCGCTGACAGCGCAGCCGGCCTGCCCGCTCCCACCATGCCGGCATTTGTTTAAAAAGCAAACACTTACCTGCATGCTCGGAGCGTGGAGGCCGGCGCCGCTCTCAGCTGTCATCAGAGGACGCGTCATCAGAGGGCGCCTGAGAGCGACGCCGGCCTCCACGCTCCGAGCATGCAGGTAAGTGTTTGCTTTTTAAACAAATGCCGGCATGGTTGGAGCGGGCAGGCCGGCTACGCTGTCAGCGGGCCGGTGGCGGCCCGCTGACAGGTGTAGCCGGCCTGCCCGCTCCCACCATGCCGGCATTTTTTTTTTTCTGATGAGCGATTCGTAAAAGTTCGATTCGGGCGAACCCGAATTTCTTGGGGAAATTCGGCGAATCGCCCCAATCGAACTTTCAAGAAGTTCGCTCATCTCTAATTACCATGGCATGTATAAAAAATAATAGATGAATAGATTCAATATTTTCTTTGCACAGTCTATACTGTGTATTTTTATGGTATGACATCACAAGTTATAACTGGGGTGACATGCTGCACTGTGATAACGTAGGAAGGCTGTGTGGTTGTACTAGAATAGCTAGTGGCCAGGGAAGCATCTAATGACAATCATCCTCTGTGCTGCTGTACGAGGTCGAAATTCCAAATAGGGCAACAAATATCTTCTTAATACACATGTGACAAAAATGCACCAGTGGACACCAAGAATTAGGGTCTATCCTTTTTTATTTTATGGCTCCATATGCCCCGTTTAGATTAAGCATAGCATAATAAGCAGTTCCCAAAACAAATAGGAGAAGTATGACTCCCTAAGCCAGAACTGAGAGCTAAGCTTAGAAATCCCTTTGTTAACTGAGCACTATGACTTCCAGGATCCAAGCTCCAGTACCAGATTAAGGGCCTGATTTATCAAGCACTTCTGCCAGACAGTGCCACATGGGTACAAATTAAAGTAGTGCAAAATATCATTGAGAGTCGTTGAAGCTTGTTAAAGCACCACTAATATTATACCAAATGTGTTTTTTGCAGTGCAGCATCAAGAGCTAGTGTAAAAAAAAATGTGCAGATGTGCTTGATAAGTCAGGCCCTGAGTCTGAACTGTACATTATTTAGCATGCTAAATTTGCACTCAGACTCCTCCTAACCATTTGAGGAAAAGGTGACATACTGTATCTAGTGGATGTCGTTTGGTAAAATAATTTGTTAACAAATATGCATCATGTTTTTGCAGGCATAGAGCAAACAAAAATCCGCAATAACAAATTCATGCATTTTATATCAAAAACAGGTCTTTTTTTAAACTTTTAGCAACCTTCTAACACGGGCAGGCTGATTTATTACTAGCGCCAGGTACCGACAGATGAGTGTCTGTAGCGGGTCATTGAGAGTGACCGCTAGTAGTCGCTGTGCTTGGCCATGGTTCGCTGTTTCAGAGCGCGTCTCAGTCGCTAGCTGCTATTGATGAATATATGGGGTGAGTCGCTCTAACACCAGTACAGCTCTGTATGGAAGTGAACGTAGCGCCAGCTCAGTGCGACCGACTCACACTATATTAATAAAAAGAAAGCCTCACACAGCGCTAGCGCTCAAAATCGGGTCGTTGTAGCCCAGAGCGCCAGAGGCTGTGTGATTAAAGTCTATTTTTGAACATGTATCCACTAGTAACAAAGCGAAAACATATGGAATTACATTGTTATTACATTGTAACATGAACACTTTAATACCAGACATGTAAGAATAATTCTGCATTAAAAAAAACTTTTCTAAAATGACTTTTTCTAAGCCATGAGAAGTGACACAATTATTTGATAATTTAAAAAAAAAAATAAAACCCTGCTTAAACAGAAGAAAAAGAATGTCCATTGAAAAGTATGGGAGAGCAACAGGTAATACCAGGCGCACTGGAAGCCAGAGCGCCGGCAGTATACGGCGAGCCGTCTGTGATGAGGAATCGGTCGCTACGTGTCGCTGTTAGAATCGCTCACCAGATTCCCTTTGACAAATGTGGTATTGCGTACAGCCCCCGGCAGTCACCGTTTGATACCCGTCGTTACCTGTTGCAGCCAGTTGTTACCTGGCGCTAGGCTTGATGAATAAACCTCCAAGTGGGTTATCCAAAACATTTGGAAACAAGGCTTACTGTGATAGCTGTGCAGTTTGGAGAGGCAACACACAGCATTGAAAAAATAAAAGTATTTTGAAGTGCTGTAACTGAGTATTGTAGAAGATGTGAGATGCATTTTTCTTTGCTAATTAGTGAATAACCAAACCCTATGCATTATCATTTGGTGAGGTTCTCAATTCTATTCTAAGCCCAACCCCATTGCCAGTCCCAACCCCATTGCCAGTCTCACCAGACCTTTACCAAAAGTTTATACTGTACTCCACAGAGGGGTTTTGGCACACAACTGTTAAAAATCTCACCTGTAAAAAGGCCTCGTCACAAGTTACAAAACCCATTCATTTTTTTTTATTATTCTTTTTTGCATGTTTTAGTTTATTGAGTGAAAAGGCTTCCATCAAATCAAAATGGAAATGCACTCCTGGCCAGGCCCGGCCTGGCCAATGGCACACACCGTGAGGAGCGAGGGGAGTTCTTGGACCTAGGGTAGGGCGACTCAGGTTGGTGTGGGGTGAGGTGCACTTACTGATTCAGCTGTCGCTGGTCTCCAATCATGACTAGAGATGAGCGAATCGATTCGGACGAACCCGAATTCATTCCGAATTTCAGAATTTTCACATGCAGCCTATCAGCAGCCAGGAAGCCCGGTGACGTCACAGTGCTATATAAACGGCGGCCATCTTGCTTGTGCGCATTTCAGCCTTGCATTGCAGACAGGAACGGAGGTTGCTGCAGACAGGGAGAGACTTACAGACAGGCAGGGAGAGTCAGGGAGACCCACAGATACCCACACAGTGCCAGGGAGAGCCAGGGAAAAGAACGATCCAGGCAGGGACAGCAGAGAAAGTGACAGGGAAACTTTTTTTTTTATTTTCACTTCACTTAATTTGCCTCATCAGTTGTAAATTGCTTTTTTTGTGCTGTAAATATTCCTGGCCACTGTGCATCCCATCTTGGCAGTGGCATATTTAACCCTATCTGTTACACACAAGCATTTCTTATTACTTGATTAGTTTTAATTTTTTTTGTATGCTGTAAAAACCCCAGCCCACATGGGCATACTATTTCAGCACATTTGACCCTATCTTCAGCTTCTAAAGGCTCTGTTTTATTAATATATTGCATGTTGAATTGGTTTTGTGCTTCCTGTAAAAACACCAGGCCGCAGGGTATCCCAAACCAGCACATTTCACCCTGTTATACTAAAGCACCTTCTACAGGCTCTGTTTTATTAATATATTGCATTTTGAATTGTTTTTTTGCGTCCTGTAAAAACACCAGGCCACAGGGTATCCCAAACTAGCACATTTCACCCTGTTATACCAAATCAGCTTCTAAAGGCTCTGTTTTATTAATATATTGCATTTTGTATTAGTTTTGTGCATCTTGTAAAAACACCAGCCCACAGGGTATCCCATATTGCCAATTTTCATAGTATCTGGTGCAGAGAAGCAGTATCTCACTTTATTTAGCTTCTGCTTTTTAAAGTAAACACATTTTTTTTAAGTGCCTATTGCGCATTTCAAATACATAAAAATGTCAGGCAGACAAGTGTCAGGATGTTCAAAGAGGAGTGGCAGAGGCCAAGATTCAGCAGGCAGAGGTAGCAGCAGACTAGGGGCGAGTGGCAGCAGGAGTCGCGGTGAGAGACCTGATCTGCCAGTATCTGCTAGCGGTCGTGTCTCCTCCAGTAACGCATCTGCCGTGGTAGATTGGTTAACGCGGTCATCCACATCATCACAAGTTACATCTGACACCCCCAGTCTAGGGTCGGTAGGTTCCTCTGGCACAACCCTGAGTTGGCATGGCCTGAGAGCAGTCCCTGTACTCCCATTGCCTCTGTCCTATGACGTTCCCTCCCCCAGCGACGTATCCTATGCTTTGGGTTCAGCTCCACTCTTTAGTGAGGAGGACGATCAGATAGAGGACAGTCAGCAGCTACTGCCCAGCAAAGAAATGTAGGTGGCTTCCTTCTATAGGCAGACAAATAGTGATGTGAAGAGTGGCGTGGGTGTTGTTGCGGGCGTTCCAGCTCCTGCGCCAGACACGGTTGAGGAAACCGAGAACATCAGTGACGTGCAGCCACAACTCGGTGAGGATGATGATGATGAAGCCGATCGCACTTGGAAGCCGGGTGATGAAATGGCATCATCCTCATCATCAGGAGAAGAGGGGCACAGGTTGCCCCAGAGTCAGCAGCTGAGGCAGCAAGGTGTTAGCAGCATGGTTGGCAGTCAGCATGGGGGCACAATTGTAAAGCCTAGAGCCAAACGGGGCCGGGATAGAGCACCTGCTGCACGGCAGGCTACCTTATCGGGAGGTAGTGGAGCAGGGGTTCCTGGAGTTGGCGACAGTAGCAGTGAATCAGTGCGGGCTGTTGCTTGGAAAAGTAGCTACTCGACAGTGTGGCAGTTCTTCCTCAAGCATCCACAGGAGGGTAACATGGCCACATGCAAGATATGTAGGCAGAAGGTGAAGTGTGTCCAGGGCCCAAATGTTGGCACCACGGCCCTGCGTCAACATATGATGCGTCACTGTAAAGCGGCCTGGGAGAACCGAGGCTCCGAAGAGGTGGTCCAGGCTGCTTCCTCACCACGTGGCACTCCGCTCCCAATTTCTGCCAGCCAAGGCTCCAGCACCTCAGCCGAAGGCAGCTGTGCATCATACCCATCCTCTGTCACTCCTGCTCCTCCTCCTCCAAGAGACAGCAGTATGCGCCCACACATCCTACGGTTCAGAAGCTGAATGTGCTCCTGTCCAAGTTGCTGGTGCTGCAGTCGCTCCCTTTTCAGGTGGTGAACTCTGCACCTTTCAGAGAACTGATGGCTTGTGCCGAGCTGAGGTGAAGAGTCCCAAGCAGTCATTTCTTTGCCAAGAAGGCAGTACCAGCGCTGCACACTTTTGTTGAACAGAAGGTGGGCCAGTCCTTGAGCCTGTCGGTGTGTAGCAAAGTGCATGGCAGCGCCGACGTCTGGAGCTGTAACTACGGTCAGGGACAGTACATGTCGTTTACGGCCCACTGGGTTAATGTGGTCCCTTTGCAGCAGCAGCAACTTGGACAGGTCACACCGCTTCGGCCTCCGCGCTCCCTGGCCGTTGTGCCTGTGACACCATGCGACTCGGCCTACTCATCCTCCGCCATCTCCTCACCCTCCACTGTAGGCTCAAGTCTCAGTGCCCCTCCAGCCTACCATGTGTGCAGGGCACGGAGGTGTCACGCTGTGCTTCACATGGTTTGTCTTGGTGAACGGAGTCACACAGGGGAGGAACTGCTTAAATCTATTCATCAAGAAATCCAAACATGGCTTACTCCAAGAAAACTGAAAATGGGAACCATGGTTACTGACAATGGGAAGAACATTTTGTCTGTGCTGCGACAAGGAAGGCTGACCCATGCGCCCTGCATGGCTCACATCTTCAATCTGGTTGTGAAGCGGTTTCTAAAGTCTTCCCCCCATATGCAAGACATCCTAACAACTTCAAGGAAACTTTGCATGCACTTCAGCCACTCATACACCACCAAGCACACCCTTCTTGAGCTACAGCGTCAGAACGGTAGCCCCCAACATAGTCTGATTTGCGATGTTTCCACCCGTTGGAATTCCACCCTGCATATGTTGGACAGACTATACGAACAGAGAAAAGCCATCACAGATTTCTTGATGATCCAAGCGGATAGGGGGACTCCCCTGTATAACTTCAATTTCAACCAGTGGCCGCTTATACGTGACACCTGCCATTTGCTCAGGCCCTTTGAGGAAGCCACTTTATTTGTGAGTCGCCAGGATTACGGGATGAACGACATGATTTCACTGCTTCATGTACTACAGCACATGTTGGAAACCATGGCTGGTCAGGGCACTGGAGACATGGCGTCTACATCTTACGGCCACATGAACCCCGTTGGAGCTGAACTGGAGGAGGAGGAGGAAGAGGAGGAGGAATGGCCCAGTGCACAGTTTAGAGTTGGCGAAATGGCTGGTTTATCCAGTCAACGGACAGGAGAGGAGGAGCAGGAGCAGCCAGAGGAGCTAGAGGGTTGTGAGGAAGGCGAGACCCAGACACACCGTGGCAGTATGCAGTGGAGATGGAGACAGGTAGTCCCTCCGAGTCACTTGCGCAAATGGCAGGAAGCATGCTCATGTGCTTGCGTAGTGACCCCAGAATTGTTTCCATTTGTCAGCGGGATGACTTCTGGCTCTCCACCTTATTGGACCCTGGCTTCCGGCACAAAATGGGGGCATTATTTAAACCCGCCGAGAGGGAGGACAAACTGACCTACTACAAAGACATTCTATGTAGTCAGTTGGCCGATGCCTATCTGCGCCATGGTCCATACTCTCGCAGGTCTGACTCGGGGGGACCTCTGCGCTCACCTTCCACTGCCATGGCTGCTGGGGGGGTTGGCAGGAGCAGCAGCAGCAGCTCCATCAGCAGCAGCCTCAGTCGCTAATGAGTAGCTTTCTACACCCGCATAGTGAGTCTACTCATTAACAGCAGCAGGAAGACCTGGAGCTGGACCTGAACCAGCAGGTCATACCTTGACATTACCGTGCAAACAAACCTTGAGGATCCGCTGGACTTCTAGGCAGCCAAACTTGACTTGTGGTCGCAGCTAGCTGAGTTTGCCCTGGAAAAGCTGTCCTGCCCGGCCAGTAGCGTGCCATCTGAGTGGGTGTTTAGTGCGGTGGGGGCCATAGTTACGGAACTCGTCTGTCAACTAAAAATGTGGAGAGACTCACCTTTGTGAAAATGAATCAGGGATGGATCAGCCAGGATTTCCACCCTCCAATGGCTGATGCATGTGACTAGATTCAGCATGGTGCCACGTTTTACACTTTCCAAATGGTGCAAAACATATTTACGTGTTTAAGCCAATTTTTGGGCTCCTGCTGATGTCAACTTCAGGGTGTGCCTTTCAGCCAAATTTTGGCCTCCTGCTGCTGCTGCCAACTCCAGGGTGTCATTCAGCCAATTTTTGGGCGCCTGCTGCCAACTCCAGTGTCTCTTTCAAGCTATGTTTGGGCTGCTGCTGCTGCTGCTTGCAACTCCAGGATGTCATTTAGCCAATTTTTGGGCTCCTGCTGCCCACTCCAGTGTCTCTTTCAAGCTATGTTCCTGCTGCTGCTGCTTGCAACTCCAGGGTGTCATTCATCCAATTTTTGGGCTCCTGCTGCAAACTCCAGTGTCTCTTTCAAGCATTGTTTGGGCTGCTGCTGCTGCTTGCGACTCCAGGGTGTCATTCAGCCAATTTTTGGGCTCCTGCTGCAAACTCCAGTGTGTCTTTCAAGCTAGGTTTGGGCTGCTGCTTGCAACTCCAGGGTGTCATTCAGCCAATTTTTGGGCGCTTGCTGCCAACTCCAGTGTCTCTTTCAAGCTATGTTTGGGCTGCTGCTGCTGCTTGCAACTCCAGGATGTCATTCAGCCAATTTTTGGGTGCCTGCTGCCAACTCCAGTGTCTCTTTCAAGCTATGTTTGGGCTGCTGCTGCTGCTGCTTGCAACTCCAGGATGTCATTTAGCCAATTTTTGGGCTCCTGCTGCCAACTCCAGTGTCTCTTTCAAGCTATGTTCCTGCTGCTGCTGCTTGCAACTCCAGGGTGTCATTCATCCAATTTTTGGGCTCCTGCTGCCAACTCCAGTGTCTCTTTCAAGCTTTGTTTGGGCTGCTGCTGCTGCTTGCGACTCCAGGGTGTCATTCAGCCAATTTTTGGGCTCCTGCTGCAAACTCCAGTGTGTCTTTCAAGCTAGGTTTGGGCTGCTGCTTGCAACTCCAGGGTGTCATTCAGCCAATTTTTGGGCTCCTGCTGCCAACTCCAGTGTCTCTTTCAAGCTATGTTTGGGCTCCTGCTGCTGCTGCTTGCAACTCCAGGGTGTCATTCAGCCAATTTCTGGGCTCCTGCTGCCAACTCCAGTGTCTCTTTCAAGCTATGTTTGGGCTGCTGCTGCTGCTTGCAACTCCAGGGTGTCATTCAGCCAATTTTTGGGCTCCTGCTGCCAACTCCAGTGTTTCTTCCAAGCTATGTTTGGGCTCCTGCTGCTGCTGCTGCTTGCAACTCCAGGGTGTCATTCAGCCAATTTTTGGGCTCCTGCTGCTCCTGCTGCTAACTCCAGGATGTCTTTCAGCCAATATTTGGGCTCCTGCTGCTGCCAGCTCCAGGGTGTGTTTTTCAGGCAATATAGTGATATAGTGATATAATAACATAGTGATGCCACCTCAACTCTCTGCAATCGGGCCGCTCTGCGATTCTAATAGCAATGCCTCTGATCTGCATGTCATAATTATTTACAGTATTATTTCACTAACCCAGCATGCATCCTATGCGTGTTACAGCAAGGTAGAATGGTTTACAACCCTATTGAGGCTCTAGGAAGCTCAGAAATAGCAGTTTTTAATAGCGATTCATCGCAAATAAATTCGGACCGAAACTTATTTTGACGGAAAATTCGGCGAATCAGCCGCATCAAATTTTTCAAAAGTTCGCTTATCCCTAATCATGACACATCTTGTAGCAAACTACAGGGTCTTTATTTGAGGGCTTCAATCCATCTCAACAGCATAATCCAATACAGGCAATATTCCTTAGCAGTTACAGCAAACAGTTTTTACAGCTTCCAGTTACTATCCATGGGCTCCACTACATTATCAGAAATTCCCCTCTTCACTAGAACAAGACAGAGCCAAGAAGAACACTCTAGAAGGGTTGGGGCCTCCCTTATATAACCTCTGAAATGTTGCCTCTATTTACTTTCTTTAAGGGGTATGCTAGACCAATTAATATTACTTGTTCTTATTCCTTAGGCAACACTGCCATCATGTGGATTCATGACGCAATGGCTCATGGCGCAATGGCTCCTAAGTCCCACATTTAACCACTATTATTAAAGTTCCTATCAGAGCTTACTCCACTGGCAGGGCTCTAATCTCCTAACTGTAGTGTTGACCACTGTACCTACCCATCACACTAGGAACTTATATGTGTCCCATCACTGTCCATATGACTTGCAGACAGTTGACCAAATGTGCATGGCATGTGTATTTGGCGCTGTAAAAATCATGAAATCATGACATTCTATTCATGACATTCATGACTTCTAGTACCTATGTCACCAAATTTGCACCTCTTAAACAACACACATATAAACTTACATCAAATAAATAGCCCCTAAAGTGGACCAAAAGTAAAAAAAAAAGCCCAGAGGACTTACCTTCTGGATGCAGGCCCAGATACTCTGGCAGTACACAGTCAACTACTGAGATAAAACAGTGCTACATGAACCCATAGGAAGTAGTGGATCACTGACAGCAGTCTGCAGCTTCCTTCCCCCAATGGACGCCTCTCCTGTCACCTTGTCCCCGCCACCACCCTGGTTACCTTGTCACCACCATTGTTCTGGTCACCTTGACACCATTGCTGCCACTGCTCCCAGGGTTGCAAGATGGTGGTGTGGGTGCAGAAAGATGGTGGCAGGGTGACCGGAGCAGCAGGGATGAGGTGACTGCAGTGGCGGTGGGGCTGAGGTGTCCGGTGCTGCGGTGGGGACAAGGTGACTGGAGCAGAGGTGGCCCTCGGGGAAGGAAGCCGCTGGTGCAGGTGTAGCAAGATGGTGCAGGAGTAAGGCGTGAGGTGGGGCTGAGGCAACCGGAGGGGCGGCTTGGACAAGGTGACTGGAGTAGTGGTGGCCCTCCGGGAAAGAAGTTTCTGGCACGGGTGTAGCAAGATGGCGGCACAGGATTGAGAAGTTCGGGAGCCGATGGGCAGGTAAGGTGAGTAGGTCATTAATAAGCATGCAGTGACTTGCATGCTTATTAATTACTTTTTTATTTTTATTGTTAAAACATGTAGACTTTCAGCCCACTTTAACAATAAAACATGGGCATCACTGCTTTGATAAACTCACACAAACCTTGCATATCTGTGTAGTACCTGCAAAGTGCAAGGCGAACCTTTAAGGTAGACTGCTGGTTCCATTATATTGGCAGCACAGGGGCATCCCAGATCGGTATTAGACTTTTCAGGGGTGGTTCCCAGCATGCTCAGCATCAGAGAACCTTTAGTTAGTGTCAACTAGAAGTCCTCTTTAATTAAGGTGCTATCTGGATACTGTTTCCTAGGGGTCGTTCTCCATTCAAGTTGCAATATTTTTTAATCCAAGAAAAACATGTTAATACTTTCACTTTAACTCCACACATCATATTGAATATCCTCTACCCCACTTTATACACAGTGTGGCCGTTGATTAAATAGAACAGCACATACAGTTCAAGGATCTTGTTTTACACTAGGGAACTACCTCTGCATCCTTGCCTGCAGTATTATTGTCATCATCGTGACCTCATCATGTTTTTGCAGCACATGTGCCCCCATCCAAGGTCATCTTGTGCCAGAAAGATGGGAAACACAAGACCAGCCCATCACGCGTTTCATTCTGCACTCCGGGACTTTGTCAAGGAGTCATTTGTAATAACATCACTAAACACACCGATTTTAGATTGTGTTAAATATTAATATCAAACAGATAACTAAATACATATTTACTGGTTTTATAAAATTATGCAGACTTTTGATTATACTAAGTAGAACATAACGGCTAACATTTTAGCCCTCTTTTCTCAGATTTCTTACAGTTGTTTTTCCAGCACAATGGTCATTTATTCTGATAGCCTGACCATTTCAAATTAGATCAACCATCTGCAAGTCTGAACTTCCACTTATTCTACAGCACCATGAAAAATTAAATTTCCCAGGATGTCGGAAATGTTTGCCAGCATATAAATCAGGGTGATCATCCATGCTTTACTGACCATACGAAATGTTTACAAACCGCTTCTTTCAATTCTTGGAGTACCAGTGCTCTCTACAGAAGGTATTAGTAAGATAAACTGCATCGTTTTGATGAAGCCGATTATGACATTATTGGAATTAGTAAAGAGAAACGTATATCAGACTCTGAATTGCTGTTTATAAAGTTGTCTTTTTCTGAATCTCAAGACTTTATTTGTGTCTCAAAGGACCAAAGCACCTTATCTTTGAAAAGATGTGACAGACAATTTTATCTTTCAAATGAATCCAGACCTCTGGGTTTTGCTTTAAGATGAAAGAGATCTTGTTTAGAGACTAGTATACAGACAGTCTCCTCTGGGAAGAAGATGCAACCCCTCATAGGAGGATCTGAAGAAACAGGATGATAATTTTAGAAAACTATAAAGATCAAACTTGATATAACTTAGAAACCAAAATGACTTAATGTTAACTGTACTGTACCTCCAGTTGATATGTACAATACTTGTCAAAAGTTTTAGAATGCCTTTTTTTCAGTTTTAATTGGCATTTATACAATTGAGAGGCTGATTTGTGTAATGTGTCTTTCTGTGCCATTTAGCTTCCCTTGTTGGCATCCACATCCACCCTGAGGTAACTGCAGATTTTTTGTATTTGGAGCGGTTATCTTTCCAGAAGCATGCATTGAATGGCAAGTCAAAGGGTAGGTACCATAACCATAAAACAGTTGGACCCTATATTTCTTTCTTGTGTGGTCTTCTGTGTAAGCTGACCATTTTTTTTCAGAGAGACGAATTTGGGGTGCTTAAATTGTGGCAGCTTAACAAATCACTAGAGCAATTTTTAATAGCGGCAATATTGTATGATATGTGATCAATGTCGCTATCCAAAATTAAGCTATAGATTTGTTAAGCTGTCACAATTTAAAGGGGGGCTTCTCATGAAAATTGTCACAATGATAAAAATCCATATAAATATGCTGTATAATCTGTGGAGGGGTCACTTACATGCCCGCCATCAAGAAATAGCTAGCCAGCCAGGCTTGAATTTTTATCTTAATGGAAGGAAGAAGCAGGCTCTGCCACCCCTGATAGACTAAACCTGTCACCCCTGGATTTTATTCCTACCATGAGGCAATAAACCAGAAGCTTGGTGGGAGTCTTATTCAGTTTGGGTATAAGTGACCCCTCCTCTCATTAGCCGATGTGTTCATTTTGCGATAGTGCTCCTTTAAGCAATCCAAATGTGTAACCCTCTGAAAAAATGATAATCTTACTTCTGTGATCTCTTGCCCATCCTGGGGGAGCAAGGCCTGGTTATTGTCAGGACTTTCTGAGGTCTGAAGGAGGGACGGCAGCTGCCCAGACCAATTTATGACTAACCTAGGAGGTGTAAATTGCACCTACACAGAGGCACCTTGGCATTTTGGTGGTGCGGCTTCAACATACATCTGCAGATGTGCGCCAACAGAGACCTTTGCTTTGAACCAGATTTTAGAGAAAGATTATAGGATTGGTTTCTGACTAACAGGGTTAAGTTCTGTAGCTCCTTTGAGATTTGTGTATTCTAATTGCCCTGCTCAAGTTCATCTTTAAAACCGCTTCATCAGGAGACGCTTTGGGGTGTAAATAGGAAGGTCCTTATGAGTGTCTGTCGGCATTAATATGTTGTCTAGCTAGGGTGCCAGCATAAGTGTGTGCCGGCCTGGTTTTAGTTGAAGTGGCCGGGGTGTACCTCTAATGCTTATAAGTCCACATGGAATCGGATGTGTAGGTTTTGGAGGGGCTCCCGGACAGGCATCCATTTGTAGTGTGGCTGGGCGCACTTTTGGGGGTGTGTCCTTCTTACAGGAACATCGCACTGTTTCTGTCCCAGGGCCTTGGTACAATGTACAATAATCCCTACAGTATTAAAAAGACAAGAGGGGTAGCCATACACAAAAACTGCAATTTGACAATATTAGATCAATGTTACGACAATGCAGGGAAATGTATTATTCTGATAGGAGAATTTCAGGGGCAGAAAAATACACTGGATAACATCTACACACCAAACAAATATCAAAGTAAATGTATCTGCAAAGTAATAACCAAATTCAATTCAACTAGACAAAGTGAGCTGATTTTTGCTGGCAACTTCAGTATGGTACCCACCCAAGACTTAGATAGCAGCAGTCCACCTCGACAACACAATAATACTTTAGATAGCGCGAGGATAAAAAATCTTTTAAGATCTCTAATTGATAATTACTTAATTGATAATTGGAGAATTAAAAATGTAGACCTCAAAGTTTATTCATGCTACCATTGCCTGTGCAACACTTATTCCTGCATCGATATCCTAAATATGTACCAACCACCTCTGAGCAAAGTAATTAGATGTAACATTGGCAATATGACTATATCAGATCACGCCCCCTAAAACCACCAAAGCAGGAACGATGGGGCTTTAATAGACAATTTCTGATAGATTCAGATTTTGTTACTAAAACAAAAGAATTGCTTCTAAAATTCTTCAAATTGAATGATACAGCAGAAATTTCTATATTTACTTTATGGGAAGCTCATAAATGTTATATACGATGAATCCTGGAAAATGAAATCAAATTTTGGAGAAAAAAAGAATTCAGAAAGCTTTACTAAATTAACTGACAAACTTTTTGAGGCCCAACAGAAGCATAAAAACACCAGATCCCAGGCAGACTACCAAATTATAGCAAATATTAGTTTTGAACTCCTGAATCTTATGGAGGACAAATATAATAATGATGACAGGAAGAAATTCCTTAAGGTTCGATCAGAAATCAATAACCAAGGTAAAATTATGGCTAGGCAACTTCATTAAAAATCTTAGAAGTATAAGCGGGGACTCGATCCTTACAGATTTGGAAGATATCAAAGATGAGTTCAGGGACTTCTATCGCAATATTTATAATTTAGATGTGGATGAGGAGACTGGTCACTGAGAATATTTGAAACAAATTTAGCAACCACAAATAGACCTGGCGTCAATGGAGTCAATCAAGGCCCCACTCACTTCCCCAGAGCTTGATAAGACAAAAGTCTACCCTCCGGATATTATAAGACTTTCAGAAATGAATAGGAATACCTGCTCTCCTATTGCAATACCTTGGGAAAACAGACATTCCCAACAAAAATCTTGAACCAATTATTAATTAAACTGATTACAAAAGAAGGAAAAGATACTGTCAACTGCGACCAATCACGTTAATTAATACTGACATTAAGCTATATGCTAGCATGCTAGCATGTGTCCTGCCCCAAATTCTGTCCCCCAATTCAAGCCGGATTTAATTAAGGTAAAGGTACATCCCAAAATAATGCAACTGCTGTTAATCTCATTCATCGTCTACACAACAAAAATAAATCACTATTAATAACCCTAGATGCTGAAGCAACAACTGAATCAACAACACCTTAACTGCTCCTTTTGATATTCACCATGGAGTGCCCACTGTCCCCTACATTATTTAATATTTGTTTAGAACCACTATTGCATATCCTTGAAGAATACAAGATAATGGGCGATTTTAAGAAAAAATCAGGCTAAGTCTGCAATTCTGCCATTTAACACTACAGAAACAACCAAAAAAGATATTAAATGATTATGTAAAGTAGAATGGCGTAAAACCAGTATAAGATATTTGGGGATGACAAGAATATATACCCTCCTGTGTCAAATTTAAAATAAATGACTGCATTATCAAAACTTTAATTTGTATTTGATAGGGAAAATAAACTGTCAAAATGTTTATTCTATCCCTTTTCATCTTTTACATACAAAACCTACCAATAGTGTTACCAAATACCTTTTTTTAAAGAATTAATTAAAAATGTACAGGACTATTTCTGGCATAGATCCAAATCGAGAATAGCTTACAAGCAACTGGCCCAAAGGAGGTAGAGGGAGGACTGTCGGCACCAAATTTTAAAGCCTATTATTTGGTAAACCACGCTCTCAGAATATTCAACTGGACTCAAGAGATGGAGGATGGAGGAATGGACAGATGGAAATTGACTACCAAAATATAGAAGACCTAAATTCCCTAGATCCCCATATCTTAAAAAAGTTTGCTACTACTAAAAAAAAAAAAGATTAATGCTGTAAACAAATCCATGTTAGCCATCATGAAAGAAGATATTATATGTCCCTATCCAGACACAATTATAAGGCTACACCCTAATCAACCAATACCGCGGAATATCCTAGCAGAATTAAAGGAAGGGGATACCGACCCTACACACATTAGAATGTAGCAGCTTATAAACTTACACTACCAATGGAAATGGATTCATGGACCCTGCATAGCTAACCCTGGGTATAGCTAGTCCCCAGGCTGGTTAAGCTATTTTTTATTTTAAGGGTTAAATTGCTAAATAAAATGCCTGCCCCCCCCCCCATCCCCCAGGATGGGGACACTACACCAAGACACTGGACATCCTATTTAAAGTAATAGTTCAGCCAGGTAAAATGACAAAAAAAACACAGTGAAGCTGTCACACCCACTCCATTCACTGTAATAGAGGGGGCATGTCATGGTTTTGCATGTATGTAGAAACTAATAATCACAACACTGCACTCTATTCAACCAATGCATACATATGTCACTAAGAAACAAAACACAAGCCAATTTCTTCTATGAGCGGCTGTGTTTAAAACAACTATACCTAGTGTTGTATATCTGTGCTGTGTGCGGAATGTGTGTGGACCCATCAACCAAAATAACACAACCTCCCTGCATCTCCTTGGTAGGTAGGTTATGTTAGGAAGATAGGTGGGTGAGCAGGCAGGCATACAGGTGAGGGGGTAGGTAGGTACGAAGGTAGGTAAATGGCCATTTATGTGGCTAGGCAGGTAGAAAGATGGGTAGGTAGGTAGGGGTAGTTAGGTAGGTGAGTAGGTAGATAGATGGGTAGGTATGTGGGAATTTAAATAGGAATAGATAGGAATTTAGAATAGGTAGGCAGGTGGGTGGGTAGACACATGGATACATAGGTCAGTAGGTAGGTGGGTGGGTAAGAAGGGAGGTATATAGTTAAGTAAGTAGGTGAGTAGGTAGGAAGGTGGGTGGTTAGGTTAATAGATGAGTGGGTAGGTAGGTGAAAGGGAATTTTGCAAGGTTGGTGGGAGGGCAGGTAGGATGCAAGTGGGAAAGTAGATGATTGGGCAACAACCACCTCAGCTCCCGGGCCTGACAACTCTGCCTATGCACCAGACCTTCCAGCTGCCGCTCCAGGTCCTGGGTAGGGAGGCCAGTGAGCATGGTACATAGGTAGGTGGGTCGGTCAGTAGGTAGTTGGATAGGTAGGTAAGTTGCTCAGCAGGCAGGTAGATAGGTAGGAGGGTGAGTGAGTAAGTGGGTGTATTGGTGGGTGGGTCAGTAGTCAGGTAGGTGGGTAGTTAGATAGGTAGGTGGCTGACATCACTGCTAATCTGAGCTAGAGAATTCTGTAGTGTGCTGTCCTCGGCACAATCCAGCCCTTTTCACCGCCGGCTACAGTCCTCACCACCTATCTGTGCTGTTCCAGTTGGTTGCTAGTCCCCTTAAGTCCAGAGATACAGGGCTCCAAAGTGGGTCACCCAGGGAATTGATGCACCTTGCCCAAGGAGGTCCACTTCTGAGCCCCGGTTCTCCAAGACCATGGTAGCAAGGAAGCCCAAACGTACAGGGAATGTAGCTGAGATCTTCAGTGGGTTTCTAGCCTCCTTGGATCCGGAGAACCAAGGGTGCAAATCATTTTTGGATTTAATGCACCTCATCCAGGATAGTACTCTTCTGAGCACCATATCTCTGGACCTAGTGGGGCTAACGAGCCACTGGTGGTATCATTGAAAAGGGGAGAACCTCAGATATGCACTTCCAGAAGGGGGCATGGGGATTGGGGCCAACCAAACCAACAGCGGCACCAGAAATTCCCGATAACATTGTTCGTGAGTGCCAAGGTGGTACATTTCCATGTGTTGGGTCTCCAAACCTAGGGGGGGCTAACAACTGATTGTAGGTGGCATATACTCCTACTAGGGCATGTGGATTGGGGAAGACCAGACCAAGCGGCAGCACCTCAATATCTCAGGGGCGCCAGGGTGGTACATTTCCGAGCATCGGCTAATGACCCACTGCAGATATTGTTGGAAAGGGCAGAACCTCAGGTGTAGACCACTACAAGGACATGTGGATCGGGGGCCGACCGGACCAAGCAGCAGCATTCCCTGACTGTTGCTCGTGGGTGTAAGGGTGGTACAATTCCAAGTGTCACATCTCTAGACCTAGGAGGCTAATGACCCATCATTAGTATAGTTGGAAAGGGTAGAACCTCAGGTATAGACCACTACAAAGACATGTTGATCGGAGTCAACCAGACCAAGCAGCGGCATCGCAAAATACTGTTGCTTGTGGGTGCTGGGGTGGTACACATCTGATCTCCACACCTTGGGGGGATAACAACTCACTGGAGATGTCATTGGACAGGGGAGAACCTTGGATATATACCCCTGCAAGGGATGTATACCATTGCAAGGGCATGTGAATTAGGACCGACTGGACCAAGCGGCAGTTGCTAGCCAGGCACCAGGGTTGTACAGTTTTGAGTGCTGGATCTACAGATCAAGGGAAGTTAACAATCTAATGGAGATGTCATTGTAAAGGGAGAACCTCAGGCATATTCTCCTACAAGGTCATGGGGATCAGGGCTGACAGATCAAGTGACAGCAGCTCAAAGTCCTTGTACCATTGCTCGTGGACACCAGAGAGGTACATATCTGAGGATAGTACCTCAGACAAACTCCTATAAGGGCATGGGTATTGGGGCCAACTGGGACAAGCTGCAGCATTGAAAAATCCTGGTACTGTTACTCGCGGGTGCCAAGGTGGTACATTTCCGAGTGTCAAATCTCCGAACCTGATCTCTGATCTCTCCGATCTCTGACCTACTGGAGGTATCATTGGAAAAGGGGAGAACCTCTGGTATATAGCCCTGCAAGGGCATGTGGATTAGGTCTGACCGGAGAAAGTGGCAGTACCTCAGGCATATACTCCTACAAGGGCATGTGGATCAGGGCTGACTGGATCAAGTGACATCACCACAAAGTCCTGGTACTGTTGCTTGTAGGCACTATGGTGGTATCAGATCCCACTGGAAATATGGTTGAAAAGGGTATATAGATCCTTACAAGGACATGTGAATAGGGGCCACTCGAACCAGCTCAAGGTCCCAATACTATTGCCTGCGAGTATTGGGGTGGAACATTTTTGAGTGTTGGATCTCCGCACCTAGGGGGCTAATGACCCATTGGAGATCTTGTATGAAAGGGTAGAATCTAAGGTATAGACAACTTTAAGGACCTGTGGATCAGGGCGGACTGGTCCAAACAACAGCACCGCAAATTCCCTGTACCGTTGCTCATGTTGTTTGAAAGGTCATGTTGGAAAGTGGAGAACCTCAGACATACACCCCTATAAGGGCATGGGGATTGGGCCCGACCGGACCAAACTCCCTATACAGTTGCTAACGACCCACTGGAGATGTCACTGGAAAGAGGAGAACCTCAGGTATATACCACCAAGGGCATGTGGATTAGATCTGAACGGACAAAGTGGTGGTACCGCAAAATCCTGCTACTGTTGCTCACTGGGCGCCAGGGTGGTACATTTCCAAGTGCCGGATATACGGATCTAGGGGGGTTAACGACCCACATGTCATTGGAAAGAGGAGCACCCCAGGCATATACTCCTACAAAGACATATGGATCAGGGCTGACTGGAGCAAACGACAGGACCGCAAAGTCCCGGTACCATTCCTCAGGGGTGCTGGGGTGGTACATTTCCGAATATAGGCTAATGACCCACTGGAGATATTGTAGTAAAGGACAGAACCTCAGGTATAAACCCCTACAAGGATATGTGCATTGTGGCTGAATGGACCAAGCAGCAGCACAGCAAATTCCCTGTACCGTTACTCGCTGGTGCCAGGGTGGTACAGTTCCGAGTGCCGGCTCAGACCTAGGAGGGCTAATGTCTCGCTGGAGGTGTCGTTGGAAAGGGGAGAACCTTAGGTATACACCCATACAAGGGCATGTGGATTAGTACCAACCAGACCAAGCAGCAGTACCGCAAATCTGGTTACCCCAAACATGGTCCTAAAGTTGGTGGAGGAGGCCTTCTTGCATGGCAAATGGTGGAGGCCCAGGGAAACATGCCCCTGGCACCCTGCCTATAATCTGGCCTATTTACACCCTTTAGATTTTTCGGACCCCATTATGCGGATTTTTATGCTGATTAGAATTCAGAATAGAAATTTAAACCTCAATATCTCTCCCATTTCTTCTTCAATTTAAAAGCGGAAAACAGTTTAGGATGGTGCCAAATGTAGCTCAACACAATGTGTATCAATTACCTTTGGCTGCTGTAGCACTTTAAAGTAGGATTTTATTTTTTTCAACTAGTGGGCTTAACTACCAAAAGTGATTTTGGTACCTGGTTTAAACAGACATGGAACATCTGCTGCAAAATAATCTGTCATATGGTAGCCCTTAGGAAATATTCCTGAAATACAAACATGGCATTTAGCTACATTCTATTTTCAGTTCTTTTTCAAACTTTAAATGAGGATGTTATTATTTAATATACATTTTTATCTTCTGTCAGAATGTGTTACTGAAAGAAATAATACACTCACTGTCTAGTTTTTAGCCTTTATCCTAAATTAATAAGTTAAAACAATAAAATAGTTTTGTCCCCTGCAGTAGCTTCCTCCTACCTTGGCACTGTAAATTTCATCAGGTCTTGAGAGGTCCTGCAGGGTCCTGGTGCATCTCTCCCTCCAACTAAAGGGAGCAGCTGTGCCTGTTACATCCCCTCTGGAGTAAAAAGGAATGACGAGCTTCAGGCACTGAGAAAAAGGAAGGGGGCAGAGTATTATCCTCCTATTTACTTGCAAATATTGAAGAGACAAGCAAGGAATTCCCAGGTGTGTGCACACCAAGAGATTTAAAGGGACAGTCCAGTCTAAATAACTCTTGTCGTTTATGGGAGCAGCTATGATGGGATTATCACAGCTGTCGCCACAGTGACTTCTACTGAGAGGAGAAGAGGGGATGCTTTGAATTCATACATCTTAATAGTAGACAATGTGGCTGCATCCGCAGGCAATCCCATCATGGCTGCTTCCATGAACCACAAGAATTATTTAGACTGGACTGTCCCATTTAAATCAGAAACAGTTTTACAGAGGTAGAGTAGGGAGAAGCTGCTGCATGGGTCAAAGGGGAGTCCTGGCTTTTTATTTTAAACCAGACAATGCATTTAAAGTGAAACTAGAACGAGGAATTCAACTTTCCGGGTTTTGTTTCAGTCCCCTGGGGCATACCAAATTGGGATGCCCCACTGTGTGAACCCCCCCCCCCCCCTAGAATGCTGCTTTTTACTTGCCTCTTCCTGGTTTTAACGGTGCATGCTTGGGCTCTCTTTAAATGAGAGTCATCTTCCATGACTATGTCATACGTCAAACAGCTCTAATTGGGAGCTATCATATACTTTGCATCCGCGGAGTCCCAGCCTATATGAATGGCTGGGGTGGGAGCATGTGCACGCTGCCAGGGATGCATTGGATGCAAACGGTGTAGTCACAGCAGGCATAAACTGACCAGATGTCCCCCTTTCGGTGGAACAGTGCCACGTTCCTTCAAAAACTCTGCAAATACCTAAATGTCCCACTTTGCTGACATGGGGAAGACTGTCCCAACAAATGCAGAATGCTAGATGTTTGGATGGTTTATGGATGCTCTGACTCTTTGCTTGAATGGTGGCAGTGGAATGCATCGACTTCTGAGCATTGGCTCAAACACCAAATATACCTAGAGTGTATGAGCTGTAATTAAGCCATGTCCGTAAACCACACCCCTACCACACCCATCACCCACTTACTGGTTTAAACTGTCCCACATTGAGGACTCCAAGAAATGGTCAGTTTAGGCAGATGGCTGTCTTTGGACAAGAGCCAGTGCTTGTGCCATTGTAGCAGGAAAAGTTGTTTCCAATGGCTTTTAGATTCCAGGGCTTTATTCTGCATTGTTTTATTATTGTGAATTATTCCAAATGCTTCACTCCACCAGACACCTGCATTAATTTCAGTGGGCTGCTGTTGGTCCTGCAACTTTCCATAGAACAGTATAAGCATTGAAAATAAAGAATAATCAGCTGCTTCCTAAAAGGTGATTTAAAAGTGATAGTTTGACTGGCAACTATACTCACAGCCTGTGTCAAGTTGACCTATTTATCCAATACAGATGACCACATGTTAGAAAGGAAGGCCACGAGCCATTCTAGAATTTATTTTTACCATTAAAGTTGAAATAAAGCTGGAGCTTTTTTATTTAGCTTTATTTTGACGTTTGATAACTAAAGAAATTCTCACTGTAGCAGCTTTTATCCTGGCTGTTTTGTCAAATCGAGTTCACTAAGTCAAAGACTACAAACATTATGTTCCTAAAAAGGTCTTTCTTTAGTAAAAGGTCTCTCTAGCAGGAAATGGTGTCAAAGGTTTACCCAGCGCTGCAGGTGCAGTATAGCTAAGCAAAAAGGTTTTCTTAACCTCTTTAGCACCAGACTCTATTTAGTAGCAATTCTCTCTCATAGCTCTGTTATAAAATGGGGCTTTATGAAGATTTGTTATCAAGGAGTTGGTGCCTCAGTCCTATGGCTTATTGAAAGGACAGCTAGGATTACACATAACTTAAAGCTTCCCTGAAAGCTGAAAAAAGTTTTTAGAATGTTAGTCATAGGCTATCCCGACTTTTGGAAAGCTAACTATTTATAGTACATTTTAGAAGGTTAAAACGTGGGGGGGGGGGATATTACCAGGAGTCTTTTCATTTGACCAGGTGGGCCTTCAAGGATAGAATTGAGGAACATTGCTTTAATACACATAAATCACAAGCTCTGACCCATCAGTAATTTTAGTTATGGGTTTGGCATTTCCTGACACACAAATATAGCATTAACAGGGGTTTAGGAAATTACAGGCACACAATTCAAACTTATGATGGGTCAAGTGATGGCCGCACTGTAAGCCACACTGTAATGTCCACAAACCTGGACTAGGAGCAAGGTGGGTCCAGTGGAGCCAATAGGGGGAGACGAGCGGTGGCCAGAGGAGAGGCACAGAGCCAGTCACCTGCTGTGGTGAGGGGAGCAAGATGGCAGACATGGAGACTGTAGGACATCACAAGGTCAGTCTCTGAAGTTCGCTGCCAATGAAACGAGCATGTCGGGGCAGAAAACATGAGCGGGATAGAAAAACTCAGAACTGATCTCAGACCTCTCAGAGCTGACCTTAGATCTGATCTCAGGGATTTGGAGAATAGACTTATGTATTTGGAAGAGAGGATGGATGATGTGGATGATGTGGTTACTGTATTGAAAGTGCAGGATAAAGTTCTAGACACTATGCATTCCAAAATGTAGGATCTTGAAAACTGCGCTAGGCAGAGAAATATCAGAATTTGCGGCCTGATGGAGGGCGTAGTATTCACTGTAACTGCAGTTTTTCAGGATTTGGATCCTTCCATTCAAAATGAATGGCTAGAGCATCATTGATGGAGCACTCATTGAGTGCTCCTGAGAGCATTGAGTGAGCAGTCCAAAGAGAAAAGATGGTCTTCCCAGAGACATTATAGCTAAACACTCATTCTTTTGCACACTTTGTCGTTGGCTGCCAAAAGAAATGAAAAGAAAAGACCTACAATTTCAGTCTGAAAAATACCAACTGTTTTCAGACTTGACCTCACACATCCTTCAAAAATACCAATATGAAAACTGGCCCTGGATGTCATTAGGGCCAACAATGTTAAATACCATTGGGAATTTCCATTTAAAATTATTTTTTTCCTACAATGACTGCCAGTATTCCGCATCTATAATGGAAAGGATGTGCGACATCTCTTCTGAGAGCTCCAGTTCTCAGATGTGATTGGCGCCCCAACCTCCATGGGAGAAGGTATCTGCGAGGAAAAAAAAGAAGAATCCTACAGACCAAACCCACCTTTGATCATCACTCCAAGCACCGGGATGAACACCCTTGTATCATAATTTTCCCTTTCTCTTTAACCAAAGCGGTTTCTTCTTTATAGCAGGTTGTTTTATTAGACTCAGGTTTACCTTTCTCTATACAATCATGTGGTTCATTTGTTAGCTTGGGTCTACCCCAGAACCACTCCCCACTTAGACATGTCTGATGGTGCCTGGGGATACCTCCGTCAGGTCAAGTCGGAGTGGGGATGGGACATGACCTGGTGTCATTTTTGGGGTCCTGGGCCCATTAAGTCCCCAGTAAGTGGACCTAACTTCTAGCTTTAGGTTTGAATGACCTTTTACTAACTCTAAATAGGTAAGTGGGCCTGAGGGAGTTCTCATACAATGTTCTCCCATACCAGATTATTTTGTTTTCATTGACCTTGAGGGATAATGTCTTTATCTAACCAAAGTTGATTCTTTTCTATTATAGGTTGTTTAATTGTTGCCTTGGGTGCACCCATGGGACCACTGCCCAATTCTAAATGTTCAATGCCCGCTCTTCTCCTGCTGCCTGGAAGGGCCACTCAGAGTTGGAATGGGGATGGTATGGGGCAGGGGACAATATTGCATTCCTGAAGCCCATTCGGACCATCAAGTGGACATAACTTTCAGGTTTTGACAAGGAGGTGTGGGACCCTTTTTTATTATTTTTGAGTACGTAAAACATAATCTTCTTTTATCTTTTTTTGAAAGGGTTAATGTTTTAACCAAAAAAGTTGGTTGAGATTATTTTGTTTTGTCTTTTTCCACTAAATCAGAGGGATAATGTTTCCCATTAACCAAATTGGGTCTTCTTTGATTATAGGTTCTTATGTCTGAATTAAGTTTACAGTTAATTATATGCCTCAATGTTTAATAAGAAGCTACAGATAAAAACATTTTTGTACTTTACTTGATTCTATCAGGTATGGTACCCCCCCCCCTCCCGGATGCCTGAGAGGAACCCTTCCTGAGTGGTTTGAGTGACACGGATGGGACCCCCAGGACCCAATCCGACCAGTGAGTGGACCTAGCTTCTGGTGCAGGCATGGATGTATGGGTTATGTAACCCCCAAGTAAAAGTTAATCATCGGACAAGTTATCAAGTCCCCCATGCAATTCTGATTTTCCCTCCATTTCTACTGTGGGCACATGTTTCAATGTGTTTTTGTATGTTTATTTAGCTTGCTAAGAATGTATATACAGCACATCAATCCCCAAATCTTCCCCCTACAGTGTTATCTACCCCACCTTACACACCAAATGTAACCCACCCTTTCAAAAATGGCAACTTAATGAATCTATTCTGACATCCCTGTATTCTTTTACTAAGATTTTAGGAAAACTAGCAGATAAGATAGTCTTAAGGTGGTAAATATTTTCAGATTGCGATGGCAAGGAAAGTAGAGAGGGAGTCCAAATGGTTGGGGGGGGGGGTGATTGGGGCCTCTGGAAACAGAATCCCGTGTCTGCAAATAAACAATTGGCAAATTGGCTAAATTACCAGGCAGAGAAACAGTTGTGGTGACAAAAACAGAAGTTTTATGCTAAGGTATATAAACCAGAATGTATGCTAGCTAAGTGCCTGACCAACCAAAATATAAGTGCTAACCTGGTTCAAAAATCTGAAGACTTTTGGCACCTTTCTATCAAGCTTCTACTGCAACCCTCAGGAGCTAGAGCAGGATTTTGCCTTCCCTGCCCCCTGACCAAGTCAAGCTAATGCATGATTCCATAACTAGTGATGAACGAACCTGCTAGAGTTTGGGTCCAACAAGTTCGGCCAAAATTGCCACTAAAGTTCTGTTTGGGTCCCCGGACATGGTCCGAGCTTGAAGCCAAACTGCATTGAAGTCAATTGGAACCCAAATTTGAAGACCACAAAAATTACTGTAAAATGGGGGTAGCAAGGGCTAGAGGGTTGCAAAACGAGGACCATTGCTCTGCACAAAATGGGCTGGGGAAATTACTCATGGCCATAGGTGAGTAGTTTTTACAATGCAGGTGATGGCCAGAGGTGAGCAGTAGTATCAAACTAGGAAGGAAAGCAGGTGATGATCTGATTGCCTGCCTCCCTCCTCCACTGCCCAGCGATGACAATAACTGTCATCAGAGCTGCGAGGGACACAGGAGCTGAGGATCAGAGGTGAGTAAAGTAAAAAAAAAGTTTTTATTTTTTAATAAAGTAATTTTTTAATCTGTGTTTATTTTTTTTTTTTTTACTGTTAACCCCTTGTGAACTGGTAAGGGGTCCATGTGACCCCTATACCAGTTCCCAAGGCTGGGGGGATGGCAAGCCACCTGCGCTAAACCCCCGGCACCCCCATTACCTGCCTCCCCAAAGGCCGGGGGGGGGCAGAAGAGCCCGGGCCCCGCGGGCTATGAGGGCTTGTAGCCTGCAGGGCCAGGGGCCACAAAAGCTGGTCCCTGTGCCCTGTTCCTATAAGCCCTGCATAGCTGGTCCCAGGCTGGTTACTTCGGGTAATGTCATTTTTTTTTAATAAACCCTTTGTGTTCTGTCATCCAGCAGCTATAAAAGGCTTCCAGCAGGTGAGCAGAAGCCAGTGATCGCCAAGGGACACAGTGCTCCAGGATGGATGGGAGGTAAGTATAAAAAAAATAAAAAATAAAATATTTTTTTCTCTTTGTGTGTCTGTGTTTTTTTTACATTTAACCCCTTGTGAACTGGTAAGGGGTCCATGACCCCTATACCAGTTCACAAGGCTGGGGGGATGGCAAGTCACCTGCAACCAGCGGGTGACTTGCCATTAACCCCCGGCACCCCCATTACCTGCCTCCCCAAAGCCCGGGAGGGGGGACTCTATGTCCTTTTTTTTCTCGATTTAACCCTTTGTAGTGTGGATGGTAGTTGTATTTTATTTGTAAAAGTATAAAGTACTTGTTTCAGTTAGGGGGGTTCTCCTGGGCAGGAACGGGGTGCTACCAATAAATATGTGGTACCGTTCTAATCGGTAGAAATGGGGCTTTCACATGCAATATGGTTTTCCTTAAAAAATACATTTTTTATTTAAAATAAAGGAGTCAATTTTCTAAAAAAAAATTTATTTTTTATTTTTATTACTTAATAATATTGTAAAAAACTAAATAAAATTTACAAACAAGACATTTCATGTTAAAGCCTAAACTCTGCTGCAAATATATATATATATATATATATATATATATAATTTTCCTGAAAATTCCAGCAAAAATGGCGCAAAACATGGCGCAAAATGGGGAAAAATGACCTGTCAACAGAGGGTGACAAAATCTCAAGTAGGCTGGCAATTAAAAGGGTTAATAGTACCTATGCATGTTGGGTATTGTTCTGTTCGGGGGACCTTGCGCTTTCAGACTTAGCTTGTTTTTTCTGGTTTGCATATTTATATTTTAGGAAAAGGTGTTTTTATTCAGCTTTTTTATACATTTTTTAGGGAAACCCTGCGCAACCAAAGAATTCTTTGAGGGATTAATTCCAGAAAGATGAGCCCACTACAACAAGCTGGGTATGCTTAGAAAGCTTAACATGTGTACTTTCAGGAAATATATGGTTTATGGGGGATATTCCAAATGTAAAGGGTTGTTTTGGTTGAAAAATCGCAAGGTGCGCACTTTGTCTGCAGAGCTGAAATTTTCAAGTAAAATTACCGTTACGCACATGCTTTACTTTGGGGTGTTTGGCAACTCTTCCCTTGACAGTACCTATGCATGTTGGGTATCCTTCTGTTCGGGTGATGTTGCTTTTTCAGAGTAAACTTGTTTTTTCTTGTTTTTATATTGTTTTTTTTTAGGAAAATGTGGCTTTGATTCTGCTTTTTTATCCATTTTTTTAGGGAAACTCTTTGCAACCAAAGAATACATTGAGGGATTACTTCCAGAAAGCTATGGCCACATCAAAAAGCCTGGTACACCTAGAAAGCTTGAGGTGTGTACTTCCAGAGAATATATAGTTTGTTGGGGAGTATTTCAAATGTAAAGGGTTGTTTTTCTGGAAAAACTGCAAGGTGCGCATATTGCATAGCATAGTTGTATTTTATCTGAAAATCCCCTAAAGCGCTGTTTCAGTTTGGGGGAGGCTCCTGGGCAGGAAAGGGTGTCTACCTATACATATGTGGTACCGCTGTAACCGGGAGAAATTGGGATTTCACAGGCAATAAGATTTTATGGACAAACTTACATTTTTTATTACAAAAAAACACTACAAATTTAAAAAAATTGATTTTTTTTTTTTTGCACATATTTTACCCAAAGATATTGAGAATACACCTAAAAATTACAAACAAGACATTTAATGTTAAAGCTCAGACTCTGCTGAAAAAAACAATATATAATTTTCCTGGGAAATCCCTAGAAATCCCTTCAAAAATCACATTTAAAGATGGGGAGCGCATAATAGTGCAAAATAGTCTGGAACAAAGGGTGACAAAAACTCCAGGTAGGCTGGCAGCGAAAGGGTTAAACAATCTTGCAGGCACACTTAACTTTCATGTCTTGGTGACAGAGCTTTATTTGAAGTTAACTGTAAAAGAAGAAGATGCCTGTACCATAACATGCCATTACCTTGTTTAGTATGTATAAAATACTATGTTCAATATTTAATGTACAATGGTAAATTACAAAAATAGTGAAAGAGAAACTTATGATGGGTCGGGGCCTTTGATGTAGGTGCTTGAAGACACAGCCCTGCACTTGAAAGTGGTTTGGTTAGCCAGAATTAGTAGTTTGACTGGCATCTATATTTGCAGACATCACTGCTGTGACTGCTGGGAATTCCTCTTCTCGAGCAAGTTGACCCCTCTATTCAATACAGAGGACCACACATTTGAAAGGAAGGACAGGAACCTATTCCATAATTTAATAATACCATTAAAGATGGAATAAAGCTGATGAAGGTAATCCTGGCTGGGCTGTAATAAAGAGAATTTCACTGTAGCAGCTTTTTATCCTGGCTGTTATGTGAAATCTAGTTCACTTGAAGTCAAAAGTTACGAACATCATGTTCCCTGAGTAAATGGCCTCTCTAGCAGGAAATGGTGTCAAAGGTTTACAAAGCATTGCAAGTATAGCTGAGTAAAAAGGTTTTCTTAACCACTTTAGCACCAGACACAGCTGGTCAGGCAAACACCAAAAAAATATATTCTCACATTTTGTTCCCCTCAGCTCTTCCATCTGGTTCCAGTGTATTTTACTTACCAATGACAAAGATCAAGCACCCCACCATCCTGAGCCAGAGAGTAGAGTGGCAGGACAGGTCTGGAAAGGCCCTTTATATGTTTTTCCATATGGTTTTAGAATAGTTTTCAGGTGACCGAAAACCCAGGTGTTAAATGAGAATTTACAAAAACAGGAAGCTGCACATAAAGGAGCACTATGGCAAAAAATCGATATAAACATGTTGGCTAATGAGAGAAGGAATCACTTATACATCCGAACTGAATAAGTCTTCCTTCCATTAAAATAAAAAAAAAACATGTCTGGCTGAATATACCTGATGCCAAGTGTATAAGTGACCTCTCCCCCTCCATCCAACATCTTTATATGGGTTTTATCATAACAGGAGATGCATTTGTATGTATTGTTTTATTTTTTAATGATGGGTGGGGGAATAGATGCATCATTGAATCTTGGGTGCGGGGGGGGGGGGGGGGTAAGGAGGAAAGACGGACATTTAAAGTTGCTGGATAACTTTAGTGGTGGCCAGGGGTTGGAGGGGATGCAGAGTGGCACCAGTCTAAAGTTTGCTCTGGGGCCCATAGGATTCTAGTTTTACCATTGAGGAGAAGGTTATCAGAAAGTCCATCTTGAGTGCAGACAAGATTAGCATGTGCTACTTCAGGTACCCAGGTGAGGTGCTAGGGACATATGACAGGTCATACTTCAAACTGCGCTTCACACTCATGAGCTCACAGGTTTAACCCTTTCTGGTCTAATTGAGCCTCTACAGATGATACGATGGGATGATGAGAATTTTGTGTCCCAGTAGCTAAAAGGTTACTGTCACCATTCTAGCATGGGGAGGGATACATCTCATTACTGCTGCATGATTTTTCCAGGCTCTGCTTTGTGAGGGAAGGGGATCTGCTGCTGCTGCTGCTGCTGCTGAGATCATCATTAACAGTGGAGGGCTGCTGTGATTTGTAGGCTGCATCTATACTAAGGGCATTACTCAAGGACCTGTCCGCTTTGCACCCACAGGAAGCCCAGAAGCCTCCCTAGCTGGGGGGCAAGTCATGCAGGATTGTTGTGGTGCAGGCTGAGGATCAGCGAGGGGGAGCGAGCTGTGCTTTCAAAAGGCAGACAAGCCAGGGAGAAGATTAGCGGCTGCCATCTTTAACCCCACCACATTTGGCCTGAAAAGACGAGGAGGCACAAGGAGAAACGGGAGGCGTCTGTCGGCACCGCAGGTTAGTGTGGGGCAGCTTGGGCAGCCCAGTATGTTCCGTCTCCCCCTCTAGCCCCCTCTTGCTTCTCCACTGATTGGCGGAGCCTTGGAAGCCTCGGGGCCTGCCCCATTCATCATCCGCTGGCGCGTCATTTTCTGAATCTCGCAGGAGGGAAAAGCTGCATCCCTGTAGGTATCGGAGGAACGCGAGTTCTCTCCTGCACCCCGGGACCCGTGAGAGTGACATCGCTGACTAGTGAAGGCAGAGCGAGTCAGCAAGGAGGAGAGGGGAGAGGCTCAGCACACCACAGCGACACAAGTAGAAGCAGGGGAATAAGAGCTGGCAGAAGCTGGAGCGGGGAGGGAGAGGACAAGGAGCGCCACTCACCTGGCTGGGTGCCCTGGATAGCAGTATACAAGGCTCAGTGTGGGGGCAGTGAATACTGATACCTAGGATCAGTCTCTCCCCTCAGCCTATTCCATTCCAAGTGCCAAGAGTTGCATTTGGGCCCTACCCAACCCCAGTAGTGCCCCCCGGGGCTCAGTAGTTAATCCCTGGACTCGGGATACCTGTGTCAGACCCGACAAATCCTGACGAAATCCCCAAGTGTACCTTTGAACAGTGCTTGGACCTCACACTAGTAGGATAGGAGGCAGAAATAAGGCCAAGGATGTCAAGGGCCATACCAGGGGCTCGGCAGCAACCTCGCAGGGGGACTTGTAACTGCTTTATTGCTAGGCCTCCTGACCCTGACCTTGATCCAGAGCCGACCAGAAGCTCACTGCTGCAGTGGAGAAAGCAGGGAGGCGACCGCAAGCAACCCCTGACTCAACACGCTAAGTGAAATATGATCCCATTATTCGATCAATGCCCACAAAGGACGACATAGCTGCAGTCTCACGCTCCATTGGGGAAAGTTGGACTGTTGAGAGGAGATTTCAAGCAAATGGACACTCGGCTATATACACATACAATAATATACACATTAGAGGACTTCCGAAGGTGACACTAGTGGAGGATCTGATACCCACATTACAAGGTATCTTTGCTTCTTTATTGGGGAAAAAAGCTGCTAGTGAGGCTAAAATCGAGATTGATCGGGCGCATAGAGCAATTGCACCCTCTCTGCGGCAGAATGATCCACCAAGAGATGTTATATGCAGGGTCCACTTTTTTCAGGAAAAATAAGCTATTATGACGGCGACCAGGAAGAAAGTCACCTACAATTTTGATGGAGCGGACTTGCGCTTTTTTGCCGATCTTTCGAGATCCACATTTTAGGAGAAGAGCCCTGCGCCCTTTGCTGGAGGAACTTTAGCAGAATAGTATCCTATACTGGTCGGGTTATCCTTTCTCACTGATGGCTTCTTAGGGAGGCAAATCCTTTACGCTATGAGGACTTACCTTCAGGGTTTAATTTCTTTGGCAGTATTCCTGTCCACCGATGCCGAGAAGACCTTTGACCGGGTGAATTGGTTATTTATAAGAGCAGTGCTGGAACATATAAGCTTAGGTCCCAATGCATTGAAATTTATCTTGACCTTTACACTTGGCCTATACACTAACCCAACAGTGAGAATAAAAGTAAATGGCTCACTCTCTAACCAGGTCCTTATTAAAGTGGACCAACACCCTCCTTGATCGGCCGGGAATCTATAAGTTTCCCAGGACAATCCGATCCCTCAATGCGGGGCATCCAAAATTGGGATGCCCCGATGTGTGGAACCCCCCCAGGAGCCCTGTAACCTTATCTTACTCCCGGTCCAACATGTGCGAGCTGCATCTCGCGCTTCTCTCTAGCAGAGCACGTGCCTGTTAGAGGGAAGCGCGAGATGCAGCCCTCAGCGTGGACGGCGCTTGGACGTGCATACCACATCGGCTCCGAGCACGCTGATTGGACGAGCGGCTGCGCATGCGTCGTAGGAGCGGGGTGAGGTGAGTTTTATCGGTCGTTCTGGGGGGTCTCATGCAGCAGAAGTGGACCAAAACCCAGGATAGTGAAAATCCTGGGTGTTGGTCCACTATGGCACCAGGCAGGGCTGCCCACTCTTCCCTCTGATATTTTCTCTGACAATGGAACCGTTTCTCTGCAGAGTGAGAGCCCAAACTGACATCCAGGGTATCGGGGTTGGGTCCACTTCCCATAAGATTGCGGCATATGCAGATGACCTTTTCTTTTTTATATCAAATCCGATAATCGGCATCCCGGTACCTTTGAAAGAATTTGAGCGATTTGGAAAACTTTCCTTCCTCAAGATAAATTATGATAAATCAGGAGCCATAGGCATTAATCTTTCTAGGGCCATGAAAGGAATCCTGAAGTCTTCCTTCCTGTTTTAGTGGCCCAACTGAGCAATTACTTATCTGGATACAAAGATAGGGGACACGGTGGACAACTCCTACTCCTTAAACTTCATCCCCTTACTCAATAAAATTGAAGACGGATCTGGTGAATTGGGATCTACCTACCTTCTCGTAGTTGGGTAGGATTAATATTATAAAAATGACAATCCTACCGAAAATACTTTTCTATTTTAAACCTTGCATAACCTAGGTACCCAGTTCTTATTTTAAATCCTTGAACTCCCTGTTCACCAGATTCATCTGGAAAGCTTGCAAACTAAGGCCTCGACTGTCATGGTAGTAAAAAATTCAATTCATGAGAAAAAAGCCTGAGAATTTAACTGTTAGTGAATCACCAGAAAGGAAGACAATTGAAGTCAATGGCACTTTTTACTACAGGTAAAAAGTTCAATACTTTTTTCAAGAGTAAAAAAGTGCCATTGACTTTCATTGTCTTCCTATCTGGTGATTCACTAACAGTGAAAATCTCAGGCTTTTTTCTCATGAATTGAATTTTTTACTACCATGAGAATTTTTTTCAACTCTTAGTGAATCAAGGCCTAAGACTGAAACTGCAAACTATTTTCTGGCCAAAGAACTCAGGGGGACTAACATGTCCAGATAGTGGAAAGTGGAAAGCACATTCCTTTGCACTCCGTTAAAGGATTCAGTCTGGGCGGTAAAATCAGCCAAGTCCTTGTGCAAGGACCATCCTTTGATCTCTACTTCACTGAGGGTATTTTATAAGCTTAGGGACAAATAAATCTCTCTCCTTGGCCAACCCCTCTCATACCCTTGATTCATAACCCGACCTTACTCACAGGCATACACCCTCTTCTTCTGCGGAAGACCTTTGTGGACAAAGGCATTCCTAGGGGTAGGGATATATTTCTCTCCACGGGTTGGGTGCAGTTTGAGGCCTTACGAAGCAAATGGGAAACGCAGCTTGTAGACTCATGACTGTTGTTTACCTTTCAACATTTTATTATTAAGGTTGGTCCTAAGAACGCAATGCTCAAGGAGATCACTCCCTTTGAACAGCTGTTGTTTTCCCCATTGACTCCCAAATAAACACTGTCCCAGATTTACGCACTACTGTTGATGGCTGGTGAACAGGAGCTACCACGCTACTGTGGGGAGTGGGAGAGGGACCTGGGCCGACCTATCACTGCTGAGCAATAGAGATATATTTTTGCTACTACACATAATGCTTCCATGTCCTTGAAACTTCAGGAGATAAACTACAAGCTCCTTTCATGCTGGTATTATACCCCTGGTAGACTGCAAAATTTCATGCCAATGCAACCCCCATGTCAGGATGCAATTAGTATCCTTTTCCATATTTTCTGGGCCTGTCCAAAACTCCTTTTTGGGACTCAGTGTCTTCAATCATAACAGAAATACTACAAGAGCCCATTGAGAGAGACCCGGCCCTATTCCTCTTACACTTGGCGGACATTTCTGCACAGGTCTACAAGAAATCGCTGCTAAAACACCTGGTTAATGCAGCCAAATCGGTTATACCTAGGCTGTGGAAATCTGAAGCTATTCCCTCCCTAGTGGATTGGGTAAAAGAGAATCATAATATTTTGGAGATGGACGAATTCACAGCCACCCTGCATGACAAAACGCCTGAGTTTTTACATTGCTGGACACCCTGGTACTTATTCAGGGAGACTGCACGCTTTACACAGATTTCGTCTCTATAAACACAAGGAGACAAGCTGTGTATATCGGGGTATGTCTGCCCTCAAGAACTGCCTGCGGGTATGGAGGTCTCATTGTTCCTTTTTTCCCCGAGCCTTAAACCACCCAGGTGATGCGGTAACCCACCCTTTTTCCCCCTTTTCTCACTTCCCCCTCCCTTTCTCTTGTTCTTGCACAGACAAATGCAGTGGTGCAAGGAAGATACAAGATGGTATAGGATATGTTTCATGATTGTGAATGTTTGCCAAGGGTGAACCAGGTGTGTATTTAATTCAGTCTTGCTCAACATACTGTGGGAGGCCCTCATCACACAACCTCAAGTGTTACATTATTAACCATCATAGCTGATAATAGTGTTTATTGCTGGATCCGGAGGAGGGTCTTAGGGGAACCTAGCATCTGTATCTCCCTTGATGGGGCTAATTGAATGGAATAGGCATAAGTTGCACACTGATTTTCATCTGTATACTTGTCGCAAAGTGGTTTTCTTGCTTTTGTACCTTTGCGTTTGTCTATTATCCTTCAAACTTGCCATTTGTGTTACATTGTACTGTTCTGTACTGATTTAAACTGCTTGAAGAAATATAGAATTAAATAAATAAAGTATTTTTTTCACTGCTGTAGCAACACCCAGCAAGCAGATTTGAGATTGCCAGTAGGCTGATCTTAAATGTGCTGGCTAATGTGACAAGACCTCAGGCTTTCCTATAGTCTGAGGCGCTCTCCATTTCCCAGCCTGAATGGATGAGTGCTGGAGTGTGCCTCAGCTCACGGAATCTGGGCATGCAGCCATTGGGTCTTGAGAATGCACCAGGAGACAAGGGAAAGGTGACATTTTTGCCCAATCTGAGGGTTTCACACAGTAGGGCATCCAGAATTGGGATGCCCCTGGAGGAAACCAAGCATCTGGTCCCGATACTCTCATACCGTTGACTTATTCTATGTGAAAATAATCTGATATAACAAGCTGACCTTGGTTTGTTTTTCACAGCTGGGATACATACATAATCTTTTTAGCAAGCAAACATTATGTTGCCACTGATTTCATATCACTGCTATGTAGGAGGAATGTGAGTGGGCAGATTCCTGATTAGGATGCAGCATTTTAAAGAAAATACCAGCTGGACAGTCGTGATAAATGAAACACTATGCTTATGGTAATTGTCAACTTTGTTGTTGTTAATGTACGGTATGTACACTTTTAAATGATGTAGGCAAGTAAATATATTTAGATTACATGATAATGATAATTTGTAATAACTTGGCAACAGTAACTGTAATATACTAAATAATGAAAAATACTTCTTATTACATTTCTACTGTCAAACTGTAAATGGTTGTTTATTTTTATTTTGCAATGGTTTATATTTTATAACAGATCTTACTTTCTCTGAAATTTTTGAGTTGTGGAGAGGGCATACCCCCCCCCCACCTATTTCAGCACATCAGCCTCGATTCAGAGCATACGAGCGATTCTATTCATGAAAACCTTGTGTAAAGTTTCCTTCCGTTCACACGGCAGATTACGAATTACGAGGATGTCATTTTCCATCCAGACTTGTCCGTTTCATTTTCACATGTTACAACGTAGGCTTTCGTTTTTGCCCTTTTCCCATCATATCCTCCAACGAATCCTTTACGTTTCCCGTTCGATTCTGTTTCCCTTTTTCAATAAATATTCGTCCAGACGGAAATCCTTATGCTCTTGCGCCTGCGCACTACAAACTTAACTCATTAAAGTGCTCGCCTACATATTTGCCACCCTCACTTCTACTACAATGTTTAGCTAAATCACTTAGCGCTATCCTCCCGCTTCCCTTTTGGACCCCAAATCCTTTCTCGGTCATGTGAATATTCATCTTTAAATATTTCTGGGCCCATTAGTTTTGTGTTAATGTATTTAGTAAATGAAATGACATGGTTACATTTTTTTTTGGTTTCCATCATAAAATAAAACATTAAAAAAAATTTTGAACATTTCAAATTTTTACAACTATAAAAAACAAAATACATAGCAATGGCAGGCCACAGAACATTATTCTTTATCTGTGGTCTCCAACGAGTCGCGCAGCTCCTGCATCTCGCCCACCAACTGAAGGACCCTGACACTCAGTTGTGCCACTCTGGCACGTGTGGTCCCTGTTAAAAAACTTAAATTAAAATATTGGTATAACCTTGTTGGGGTCATACTGTAGTGCCCCCCTCCCCCTGTATGGTCCAAACACCTAAATCTGGACTTCAAAAGCCAGAGGGCCCTCGCCACCATGGCCCGGGTTTTGCATAGTGCCCGATTAGAGAACCCCTGGCCCGCATTCTGCAGGCAAAGAACGGGCATCAGGAGCAAGGGTAGGAGTGGATATCCAGAATCCCCTGAAAGAATTTAAAAATGCTAACATAAAATACACATTCTAAGCTACAATATTGTTTAAATGTCATAAAGGGCTAAAACCAGCCATAGGTTAAGTCATGAGTCATCAACTATATTCATTGCCATACAGTGAAAATGGATTGATGGAATGTGAGCAAACTGTCCCTGGAGCCATCCCCCAGATAATTCTCCTGACTCAAACTGATGAAATAAGCCGGAGCTCTGCAATATATAAGCATCATGGGACGACCCTGGATGCCCTGCAAGAACACTGAGGAATCGCATAGCTGGACCAATCACTGCTTTTATGTTGTGTGAGTGGCACATCTTGCGGTTCCTGCAACCAAATATAAAATAATTACACAAAGCAAAGGTAACCAACTAAAACAATAACTCCTATAACAAATTAAGATACAAGTTCATTAATCCTAATATAATTCACAAAGGACATAAGTCAGCTCTCTGAATCAGACAGAAACCATCCCAACAACAGAAGTTATCTGAACGAACGGAAAATTTCCGATTTTGTTTGGAAATGTTCCAATTTGCTTCCGTTCATGGAAAGAGCATATACACATTTTCCCGAACGTTCGTGCGAGTAGAAAATGGACGAAAAAAAGCAAAAAAAAGACTAACACCCACCAAAACTTTCACAGACAGCTACGGAAGTCCGGACGAATGTGTCTTTGAATCGAGGCTATCATCTAAGTTTTCTGATGGTTGCCCCAATTGCCCAACATCAGATAACAACAATGACTATACACGGTATAAATATACCACATTTTTCACCCTATAAGGCGCACCTACCCAAAATACGCATCCACTATTTATATTGGATATTTGATTAATATTAAAGGAGGAAAATAAGAAAAAATATGTACTGAACCAAATGGTGTTCTAAAATACCCCCACTCAATGACCCCATTACATAAAGTGTGCAGAATCCCTCCAATCACCCCATTACAGACCCTACATTACAGGCAGTGAGCGGTATCCCACATTACAGGCTCTAAGTGGCATCCCATATTACAGGCAATAAGCAGCATGCCTAATTGCAGGGAGGGGCTTATGGTTCCTGGGGCCCCATGCAAAGTTGTGCTTGGAGGCGCTTATCAAAGATAAATTTTTTTCTATTGAAATACAATATTAATGCACCTTGTAAGGGATGTAGCTGTGGCCTGCACATGCTCTGTGGGAGCACCAGCGAACCCAGGGGGTTTCACACAGAGGGGCATCCTGGGATAGGGCATTGTTTATCCATGGCATAGGGAATAATCCGGGAATTGCCCATATGGCTATCGAATTTCCACTCCCTGTGGCATCCCAAACTAGGATGTTCCACTTTGTGAAACCCCAATAAATCTCCGCACAAACTTACCCAAACTAACCCCATTATAGCACAGGTCATGGCCTCACTATACCTTAAGCTAGACGCATACCTGGGCCAACCATTTGCGATTGGCCTGCCCACCAGCTACAGGTGAGCAGGGATGCAACCAGTAGCCCATTCTGGCCCATTAAGCTCACTAGCTGCTGTGATGTTATATCATCTTGCATAACTGAATATAGCTGAGCCCGCTGATTCTGCAGCAGCTGGCTCACGTAAGCGCACAGTGGCTTCCTACCTGCTGCACACTCTGCATTGTGTTAAACAACATCCCTTAATTACTGCAGCCCATCTGCCGGGTGCTGTTATTTATTTATTTTTTAAACAAAACATTGCCACTAAATTGACCCTGCCTCTGGGGGCCCCCTGGCAAGTGGGGTCCCAATACATTTGCGTGGTATGCGTGGTGGTTAAGCACACCACTGCACAGTTACAGGCAGTGCGCATTGTCCCTATTACAAGCAGTGTGCAAGTTTCAATTACAGTCAGGTGTGTGCAATGGCTTCCAGTCCCCTACTAAGAGATCCCATAGGGTGTAGATAAGAGCTGATCAGCAAGCATCCCTCAGCCCTGTCCTGATCCCTGAGGCTGGGCAGAATTAGATATAGCACAGACACGTCAGTAAATCTTGCCATAGTAAATGAGCGATATACTGTAGGAGGCATGTAAGAAGTGATCGCCAGTTATCTTGCTATCTGCACAGCAGCAGCAGGGCTACCAGCCACGGCCAGCTCTCAGCAGCCTTCCTCCATAGCCACCACAGCATCTTCACCAGTCACACAGCAGCAGAACAATAAGCGAGATGCTGCCTGGAGCCCAGTCAGTCACACACTGGCTTCCCAGCCGGGACCCCTTTGGCTCCCACATATAAACATACATACAAAGACACATACCTCACAGTGTGCCCATTCCACTGCTGCTCAGGTTCTTGTGTCCGGTGGGGGGTGTGGCCTATATATGTGTGTGTGGGGAACATTGTGCCTTGGAGCACGGGTAGGCAGGGAGCAAGTTTAATTGTTTCCTGTCCTCCATTGCGCTGCCTCCTTATACACACATCACCCATAGGATGCACCAATACCCCCCACCAACTTTGAGGAAAAAGTGCATCTTATAGAGTGAACAATATGGTAATACAATGTATAAATGTGTCATAGCAATCCTGAACTTACCCACAATCCGTTTTATCCCAGTAAGCTGTGCACCTACTCGCTGTTGCATTACTGCTCCTCCATTACCTTTTTTGCTTCCACTGATTTGCATATAGAAAAAAAAATAATATAGGCAGCAATGGCTTTAGGCAGAATGCAAGCAGACCCGACCCTGAACCCCCAAAGAACAACTTAATAATATGTCAGTGTATCCCCACCAAGCTAAAAAAAAAATATGCAGCGTTCAAGAAGAACATTAAACATTAGTATGCATAATGCAAGCAGCACTCCCCAGATATTAAAGGGATCCAGCATCCATTTTTTATAAAATAAGTGTCAATTGCAACTGAGATCAGATCGGAGGGGGGTGATGATTGCTGATGCACACCTGAGGATATCTCCCCTACTAGCCTGGTTTCATCTAACCTGCTCATCACTTCCTCATCGAAACTGGGCTCATCCATTAGACCCAGCGGTTACGTGACCTTCAAACAGATACAACCACTCTCATGTCATCTTGAATTTGAAAACTTAAAATCCCCATGAAATCCATTCAACACTGTACATAATACTGTAAGCAAATTCCTGAAGGCCTTACATCACCAGATGGCATCTCATGGACCAACAATAGAATTACAGATAACATTGTGTAACATGTTATCAGAAAAACTGGAAAACTGATGACGCATCTCAAAACAAATCTAGCCATGGGAAAAGCACACACCTATGAGGCATATACTGTATCTGCACATTGCAATCCACACTAGTTACAACTTTGACTGGCAGTATATCACACCAATGTAAGTACTGTACGCAGTGAAAAGGATGTCCTCAAGACACTAAGCTTATCTAGTATATTTTTTAATTGTTACAAAATGTTTGTAGATCCTGGTGTACATTTGCTAACAGCAACAGATACAGGTAGTGCAAACTAACATTTGCCAATATAAGAAAATATTTTTAAAAATACTAGATGAGCTCAGAATCTTAAAGTGGACAAAAACCCAGCTGGATTGGCCCGGGGGCCGACCCATTCTCTCCCCGAGGGCATCCAAAATCAGGATGCCCCGCTGCTACACTTCCCAATCCAGCGGCGCATGCGCGGGCCGTGGCCCCATCCCCGCTATCCCTCTAACAGGGCACGTGCCCGCACTGGCCATTTGTGAAAGGCTGGTGCGGGCACGCTCCCTGTTAGAGGGAAGCGTGAGATGCGCTGAGCTAAGACGTGCTCAGACGTGAATAGCTCTGCGGCTCAAAACGCGCTGATTGTACGAGCAGCCGCACATGCACTATAAGACCGCGGGGAGGTGGGTTTCACAGTGGACCAAAACCCAGGATAGTCAAAATCCTGGGTTTTGGTCCACTTTAATAACATCATTTTGGCAGACAAAGATATATACTTAAAAAAATGCCATTAAAAGTTAATTTTTCCCTTTTTATTACTGTTCTAGATGAACCGCTGCTATTTAAATATTTAAATTGTATGGTTATCAGTTATTTCCATCACTTATATTTTCTAGACCTTGAACATCATGTATGACTGCATTGATATTCTGAGTCCTAGAAAAATAAGAAAGAAGTACAAAAAAGCAGTTCAATTTTATAAATCAGAAAAAGGATAAAATAACAATTATGATCATTCAAACACTAATACAAAAGTGAATAGTTTCTAGTTTTTTAAATAATATTCCATGGCTACCAGACCAAGATTTATCAAGGTCCATAATTCAACTGATACACAAACTGATTAAAGGGACAGTTCAGGCAATGGTAATAACAGGGCAGCAAGGAGCTCATCTGAAGTCTGTCATCCATTCCCTGCAATGTGCTCTGCATGCTGTAGCAGGGCTCAAAATGTTACTGATTTTGATTCCATTTCTCAATGAACATGGACAAATGTGGTAGCACATTTGACCAAATGTGGTTTTTGTCCCACAGCACCACAATGTGAGTGAGCCCGGCAAGATATAAGGGTCGATTCTAAATGCAAAAGTTAATTGATTTCGGATCGGGAATCGGAAGTTTGGGTGGGTGTTAGTCATTTTTTCCTTTTTTTTGGGCCATTTCCGACTGGGGCGAACGTTCGAACAAATTCGTATATGCTCTTACGATCATCGGAAGTTTTACTAACAAAATCTGAAGTTTTACAACCAAATCGGAAATGTTCCCAACCAAATTGTAATTTTTCCGTTAGTTCCTAAAACTTCCGTTAATTGGATGTGTTTCCATGTGATTCAGAGAGCTGATTCCCACCCTAAAAATCCGTTTAATTGAAAATCCACTTCCGACACCTTTGAGGACTCGGATTTGCTATTGTAGAACATGTTTTGTGGCTATGTGGAGGAGTCTGCGCGCCTTCAGCTCCAATGAACTGCATGTATCAGCATGGCCGAGGCCATAAATTGTATAGCAATGCATACCTGAATCAATACATTTCATGTATGCCTTATAAAAGCATTTTAATGCGGACCTTTATTAGTCCTTTGCATGTAAACCTTTATTTTGCCACACATCCATATAATTGCGATTTATTTTTAAACTTATGTCCTTTGTTATTTTTTTTTTTTGGATTGTTGTTGTACTTGAATTTTAATTTGTTTTCGGATTTATTGTTGTAGTTGGCAACCTTTGCTTTGTGTAATTACTTTATCTTATCTTTGGTCAGATGCATCACACTTACTGAGGAGAGGAGAGTGGGATAAAGTGCAGGGTGCGGGTTACAGCTGTGTTTTGCTCAGAGACAGCAGAGCTGGGGGCCTTGAAAGGTAATCCCAGAATGCAGAGCAACACAGTCACAAGGCCCTTTCTGTTTGCAGGCTGCCTTATATTACCTGACCCGCCATCTTGGCTGTTTCAAGGCTCATAACATGCAGAAGATGCTGGGTGTTTTAAAAATTTGGAGAGCAATCTGTATGTACAGGGTGTGGGTAACAACACAAAAAATTTAAAGTTGTATCATTTGAAACCAAAAATTTTAATTAAAAACCGCAAGTAAAAAATGCCAGTTCAAAATAAAAAAAAAAAAAAAAAAAGTATGATTTACCTTTAGAAATACATTCATTAATGGTTGGTTACCACAAAACGAATGAAATAAAGAAAAAGCAGAAATGAAGATTCGCCTGAGCGCACAGTGGTTTGGGTCAGTTTTAGGGGTGAGACATGGAAGATGTAAGAAAGTGCAAAGTGATTTAGCTAAGCATTGTAGAAGAAGTGAGAGAGCCAAATATGTAGGCAGCACTTTAATGAGTTAAGTTTGTAGTGTGCAGGCACAAGATCATAAGGATTTTCGTTCGGACAAAAAAGGAAAAAGGGCAAAATCCAAAACCGACTTTGAAACCTGAGAAATGAAACGGAAAAGTCAGGATGGAAACTGACATTCAACTGATTCACTAACTGCCATACGAACGGACGGAAAACTTACACACGGTTTGAAATGCATTATAGAATCGCTCAAATGTTCATACGAAATCGGAAAATTTACACCAAAAAACACAGATCGGAACGTTTTTGGTGTTTCTCTGAATCGACCCTATAGTGACCATACAAGCCGAATGCAGCAAGTTCTGAACACAAGGGGCAGCTGTGCAATCACATTTGTACGTGGTCATAGGGGAGTAAAATTGAAAGAAGGGGCAAACCTTGCAGACCAGTGCCGAAATGGAGGAGAGGCACAAGGGCCAAGTTTCAGGTCAGCTCCTTGCTGTCTCATTATTAACATTGCCTGGACTGTACCTTTAAATTTGACATTCACCCTGAATAAGAGTCTATCTTGTATGTTTCCCCCACCCTGTACAAACAGATTGCTCACATTAAAAATTATCCTACCTTCTGCATTTTCCGAGCCTTTAAATATCCAAGATGGCGGCACAAACACATTGCTGTCCTTTACCTGATCCCAGCTCTGCTCTATTGGTGCTAAGCACAGATATAACCTGCCCCCCTGTACTTTTGCCCCCTCTCCTCAGTATGTCATGCTTCTAAGGCAAGATGGTGGCGACCATATCCTAGAGTCTTGAACACTGTTGTAGTCCAGTGGGGGAAAGCACAAAAAGTAAGTAACTAAATACGTAAAATATATTGATTTTAGATGCTGGGGAATAGTATTTGAAGGGTTTGGATTATTCATTAAATATTGCTGAAGGTCCGGTTAAATTAAGGAGGGGATGCAACAGGGTGGGGGTCATGCAAATCATATGATTGATTAGTCAGCACATTTGGGTGTGAAGTGCTGCCTGCATTTCTGTGAAATGTTACCCTTTAACATGCAAAATAGTGCAATAAAATGTTTGTTCTAATGTTTCTTTTAAAAAAAGCACTTGCAAATGTGATGGGGCGTTCTTATATTTTAAGAACATTATTTTTTCAATGAGCTAAGGGATAATTGTCTTAAAGTTTGGAAAGTTTTTTTTAGCAAAACTATCCCTACCTCATTGAAAAAATTATTAACTTTTCCTTTTTTTTTGGGGGGGGGGGGGTATTGCACTTTTTTGTGTGGTAAAAAAAAAAAAAAAGATCACCAAGATGCAGGTTGCAATTCACACCCAAATGTAGACTCAGCATTAAAATTGCAACATCAAATAATTAGCAATAATAAAAAAAATAATTGGGCCGGTGCTGTGGCTAAAAAACAAATGCATCTGGAAAATAGGATGTGATCAATCATGCAACCTAGCTTGGCATGTCGATGGTGGAGCTTCAGGAATGGCAAGTCTTACCTGATTCTCTCAAAATAATAAAGCAAAATATGCCAGTAATAACATTATTTCTTTAAAGGGTAAGTCTACTTTTAATGGAAATTTTGAAAGTGAATATATTTTGTGCCAAAATAATGTGCTCGTGGTGCTGAGCTGATCTAGTATTTTTTAATGTTTTTCTATGTTAGCAAATGTGTGTTTTATGGAAGCAGTTTTCACTTCCTGCAAACTATTGCTATTGGCAACGTTAGCAAAAAGATGAAAGAAGTGAGCCATGTACACACAGAACACTGCTGCTATGGCTGCTGATGAGCTCACTCAACCCTTCACATACCCAGAAGCAGTGTTCTGTGCATTTATCTGCAATATGTTGCTGTTGGTAAAGTACACAAAGTCTGCACTTGGTGTACATTGCCAATAGGAACAGATGTAAATTGGTTCCATAAAACACACATTTGATAACATTAGAAAAAAATACTAGATCAGCTCAGCACCTTTATGCCGGGCCAACAGGCTGACACAGTTGGAAAAGAAAGTTAGCAGCCATTTTGGAGCTTCCTCACCCATCTGACATAACTGACAATACACAGTAACAGGAAGCCCAGCAGCACATGCTGTTTGCAGGTGGCCTGCAAGTCCATGAGCTGCCATTTTTTTTTAATTTACCACAGCAGGAATTAGAAAAGGGTAAATACATTTTTATGTGCAGCAAACTAAATAGCCCTGGGGAGGATGCATATCAGCATGTCGGTTTGTTGTGTTGGTCTGGTTTAAGTCATATTTGACTGTTGGTCCGCTATAAAGCTGGTCAAAACCCTTGCGGCCGGGCCCAGCTGCTAGCCTGGCCCCAGGGTGCCTCGCTGTGTGAAAACCCCAGGGGTGCCAGTGATCTTACCCGATGGGTCCCACTAAGTGATCTCCACCGGCAGCCACATCCCCGGCTTCTGCAGCTGTGCACAAGTGCCCCGAACAGTGTTTCGGGGACGGGATCAGCCGGCTGCACCTTGTAACAGCGGCACTTTCAGAGAGCCAATTAGATCTCTCAAAAAGTGCTACAGGACATGGCTTTGGCAGTGGAAAAGCCCAGTTTTCTTGCCCACCATAAAGCCAACAGCAGCACCCGGCTGCTCGGGGGGGGGGGGGGGTCGAAAGATTAGCAGTGGACCCAGAAATAGACAAGAATATAAAACTTTCAAAATTCAATTGAAAGTGGACTTACCCGTTAAGTATACAAAATCACAATTAATTATTATGGTGCTTCTGAAGTGATGTTAGAAAAGGCAGCCAGCATACAAACTAGGACCAATCAAACATATTTCAAGGCACAGCAGAAGTTGCTGATCAAGTGGGAATAGTAATTGTATTTGCTGCAGGCTTACTCTGTAGTTTATACAGTATGTATGTTGCTATTGAACACTACTTCAGCAAATTCAGTGCTTAGACCTCACATTTTCTACAGCAGGGTGGACAGCCCATTCTTCCTTGATTAATAACTGTAGCCTTAAAGGCATGTAAAACGTCCTAAAGAAGAGTGATTTCTCAAACGTAATGCATAAGCTTTACATAGCAAACCAAGCATATTCAGATATTCACCTTTTTTACTTTAAGGGAATAAAACAAGTATTTTTCCTCCTTCAGGAAAATCTATACACATGATTCAGTTTGATTTTAATATAAAATTAATCATTTTTACAAAAAAATTGATGAACATTTATACCAGATTTTAACATTTTAATCATTTAGGAAATTTAAAGATGAAAGACATGTATCCAGGATTCCAAGGAGCAACAGTCATGAAACAGCCCTATTAGTAATAGCCCTAATAGTAGTGCAAGTGTCCAATCAGAAGTTAAAACCGGACCAACAGCCTGGCACAGTTGGAAAAAAAGAACTCCCCCAAACTCACTTGCCCCATCTGCTTGCATGATACTGAAGCATTGTCAGCAATTACATCTGCTCCTGCATCCACTCAAAGCTGAAATGTCACCTCACCAATTTTCTAGTGACAGCGGCCATTTTGGAGCTTCCTTTCCCAGCATCTCAGCCATGCTGCTGCCTCGATTCAACTGCCATCACTGACAATGCACAGTAATAGGAAACCCAGCAACATTTCCTGTTTGCAGGTGGCCTGCAAATACATGACCTGCTATTTTGTTTCTAAAATTTACCACAGCAGGAGTTAGAAAAAGGTAAATTTTTATGTGCAGCAATCTAAATTGTCCTGGGGAGGGATGCATATGAGCACTGTTGTGTTGGTCTGGTTTAAGTCATTTTTGACTGTTGGTCCGCTTTAAGGAACCTTTCACATTTGGACTCAGACAAGTGCGGTTCAGTACACTATTTTGTCGGAGGTGGCGGTGGTGGTAGGAGAAAAAGGTAGGTATGACAGCAGATGGACCATGAGGCAGCAGCAATGGCAACAGTAGACCCGGGAGGTGGCGCCATCAGCAGGAAACCCAGGAGGCGCTAACAGCAGGACAGAATGGACCCTGGCAGGACTCAAATGTAACTTTACTAGATAGCCAAGTGGTGACAGGCACGGAAGACTCAGTGGAACCAGCAATAGAACAGGAAGTGGCGTATCTTCCTGCACTACAGTGGAAGCACATGTCAAGCGCGGTGCCATTTAAAGTGGACCAAAACCCACATTTTTAACTAGTATCCCCTGAATTGCTCCCCCCTATGAGGAGTACCTTTTGCCAATTTGCACTGCTCCTGCTTCACTCTAACCCTAGATAATGCCGCCTGCTTTAGCTGTGTAGTTCAGTCTCCTCCATTTATTTCCACTCTTGTATGTGACAATGATGTAATTGTCACACCTATGCAATGACTGCTCTTCTGACATTTTACAGAGAGGGACAGGAAAAAACTGTGTTCCAGGGTGATTTGAAGAGTGAAAATATCCATTTCTAGTTTTATACCCTAGGAAGGGAGTATTGGCAGGGGCTTGGCCGAATGTATTTTACAAGTTCAGTGGGTTTTGGTCCACTTTAAGTACAGTGAAGCTGCAGGAAATGAAAGAAGACCTCTTCACAACTGGCTGTGTGTGAAGCTGAAAGACCCTGACCAGTCAGTTACTGACCATGAAATGCAGATACTGCTGCCCCTTATGAAAGCTCAGTTAGGAATGTAAAGCAGAAGATACTGGTAGTTAATGCCTTCCCTCCATCCAGATAAACCATTCCTCCTCTATAAGTATGGCCCTAGTTAGAGATAATGCGGATAATTAATGACAATTAACTGCTACAGGAAAGCTCACTAGTGATTTAAACCATTCCAAAACCATGTTACATAAAAAGTGTGTTGTTCTGCCCTGTAATCATTGTAGGGGCATCCTGATTGCCAGGGTTCCTTTCCACATTAACCCCCTGCAAGCTGAGATATCTGAACTTTTTTCTGCACTCCCCAAGCGATTTTCAGCCGTACATACAAACTGTGTTTGCAAGAATTCACTTGTTATACAATGAGCAAATAGTGTGCAGGTACATGTATCCAAAAGTCTTAAAGGAGCCACAGCACTCAACCCTGTTAGCTTGCAGACCAACTTTAAATCTGTCTCTAAATCTGGTTAAAAACAGAGGCTTGGTCACACACATCTGCAGAAGTATGTTTAAGCTGCACCACCAGCGCCAAGGTGCCTCTGTGGGGTGCGTTTCTAACTCTAATCTCTGAGAGCCCCATTTGGGACATACAATTCAATAGATAAATTGGGAGCAGGCTTACTTGAGGTTGCCCTAAAACCTCGAGTGCAGCCCATGGGGTGGAAGGGTCGAAGATCTTGCAATACAGCCTAGACCCCACACCCCATGTGCTTGCACAAATTCAAAAGAAACAAAGGAGGGGGGGCAGCCTCTTGGACCATTTTATAACTAACCTGGGAGGTGCATGTTAGCAGGGTAATTAGGATACAAAAGTCTTAAAGGAGCCACAGCACTCAACCCTGTTAGCTTGCAGACCAACCTAAAATCTGTCACTGCACCCCACAGAGGCACCTTGGCGCTGGTGGTGCAGCTTAAGTATACTTCTGCAGATGTATGTGACCGAGCCCTTAAGTTTAGAGACAGATATTTTCTAAGCCCTTAATCTCCGGTCCGCAGCCCTATTGTTTTTCTCAGGTCCGCAGCCCTATTTGTCCCTGCTGCAGATTAAGGGACAAATAGGGCTGCGAACCTGAGAAAAACAATTGTCCTTTTTGCGACACATAGGAGGGGAGAGGAGGGAGCTAGGGAGAACGGACATCATCAGTGAGGGACAGCTAGGGAAAGGTAAATCTGCCTGTTCTCATTGTACCCTGAGGACAAGCAGCTGTTGCACATCTGGGCATTTAATACAGCTCCCCTGTAAAAAAAAATCTGCTCCCCTGTGGGTTCTACCTGCATAATACTTTTTAGGGCTTAGAAAAAACTACACCCCTGTGGGCACCACTTTTGTGCTTACTGGGGCTTAGACAAAAACATTCACTTGATGGTAACCCTTGCATAACACTTTTTGGGCTTAAAAACCAACTAATCCCTTATTGGCACCTGCATTCTGTTTACTGGGTGTTAGAAAAAACTACTCACTAGCTGGCACCACCTAAATTCTGCTTACTGGTGCTAAAAAAAAATATTCACTTGTTGGTGTCCTTGCATAACACTTTTTGGAGCTTAGAAAAAAACTACTTATTTGTTGGTACCACCTGCATCCTATTTACTGAGTGTTAGAAAAACTACCCCCTGTGGGCACCACCTGCATGCTGCTTACTGGAGCTTAGAAAAAAACTATTCAATTGTTGGTACCTGTCAGAATGCCTCTAGGAATTCCAAGTTTTCATGCATGTGCAGATCCCGGTGAAAGCGTGCATCTGTGCTGAAACCTGGATTGCATCCCAGCCGGCGATCCGCTTTCGGGTTTTCATGCACTCAAATTCAGAAACCTGAATTCCATTCCAGCCTGCAGTGTGTTCCTGGGCCTTCTACACATTTTTAGATGGAAGCCTGTGACATCATCACAGTGCTGCCTGAACCTCAGCTCTTCCTGGCTCCATGTGCTCCAGTGCGTCCTGTGATCTTTTGATTTCTTGTTTTGACCTGTCTTCAACCCTGACTACTCCTTCGGCTATTCCCTAAGATTGCTTAACTTTGTGACCTCGGCCTGCCTGACTATGCTTACTCTTGGAATGATTACCCGGCTTGATCTTTAGCTCAACCTTTGTCTATGATCCTTCGCTGCTGGCACCCACCCTGGCTTGTTCATCTGCTACTGTGTTTGTGATCCACGGACCAAAACCCACTGAACTTGTGAATTACATTTGGCCAAATCCCATGACGATACTTCCTTCTTAGGTTTTAGTACTAGAATCATCCTGGAACATTGATTTTGAATCATCCTGGAACATTGATTTTCTTTTTGTCCCTCTCTGTAAGATGGCAGAAATCAGTCTTTGCATAGGTGTGGCAATGACATCATTACCACCAACAGCAGTAGCAATGAATAGAGGAGGCAGAGCTTTACAGCTAAAACAGGCAGGAATTAGAGTGAAGCAGGTGCATTAATGCTAGTTAAAAATATGGGTTTTGGTTCGCTTTAAGATTGTTTTGGGACTTGAATACTTACCCGGACTTGTATACTTACAAATCCACGTCAACAAGTTGAATCATGGCCGACGTTTCAGGGGTGCACAGTCCCCCTTCCTCAGGGCCCTTTGGGGGGCCCTAGTGAAGACACGGGTTTATCTGACAGGTTAAGTGTCCTGTCAGTTCCATCCTATTATCTGGCTCCAGTTTTACAGTTGTCTTGCTTAGCACAGACAGTCCAAAGGGAAGCTTCCTCTCTCTCAGTACTCGCCCCACTCGTCAGCTTGACAGTATCCCTTGCATAACGCTTATTGGGGCTTAGAAAAAATACAATTCACCTATGGGCACCACCTGCATTCTATTTACTGGGTGTTAGAAAAACTACTCCCCTGTAGGCACCACCTGCATTCTGCTTCCAGGGGCTTAGAGAAAACTATTCAATTGTTGATACTCCTTGCATAACATTTTCTGGGGGCTTCGAAAAAAAACTACTCATTTGTTGGCACCACCTGCATTCTATTTACTGGGTGTTAGAAAAACTATTCCCCTGTGGGCACCACCTGCATCCTACTTATTGGAGCTTAAAAAAAATTCACTTGTTGGTATCCATTGCATTGGGGCTTATAAAATTTACTCACTTGTGGGTACCACCTGCATACTGTTTACTGGAGCTTAGAAAAAAATTATTTAATTGTTGGTATCCATTGCATAAGACTTATTGGGGCTTAGAAAAAAACTACTCACTTGTGGGCACCACCTGTATTCTGTTTACTGGGTGTTAGAAAAAACAAATCACATATTGGCACCACCTGCATTCTGCTTACTGGAGCTTAGAAAAAAACGACTCATTTGTTGGCACCACCTGCATTTTGTTTACTGGGCGATAGAAAAAATACAATTCTGTGATTACTCACCTGTAGAATTGGTATTATACGTATACAGCACTTCCTGCTCCAGAGATAATTCCTTACGTTTGGGTTATACTTCCACAAGATGGCGCTGGACTGCAGAGACAGCAAAAAAGTGGCTCCTCCCGGCCCCTTATGTTCCAGGGACCTCCCACAAAATCCCCAGTATAGGCAAGCAGTTAGCAAGAGGCCGGGAGAATAACACCCAAAATCAAAAAATGTAACCATGATAACAACCACCATACAGAGGCACTAAGAATAAAGATAACTAGGGCGGGGTGGAGCAGGACGTGCTTTATACGTATAATACCAATTCTACAGGTGAGTAATCACAGAATTGTATTATTCTAAGCATACAGCATGTCCTGTTCCAGAGATAATTCCTTACGTTTGGGACATCCAATAGCAGTGTTTGTAAGGTAGGGTGGGATCCCCAAAGCAGCAACATGCAGATTAAACCACTGCGGCCTGCAGAACCTTGCAGCAAAAAGCAGCATCAGCTGAGGCCCTAACATCAACCTTGTAAAACTTAGAAAAAGTATGAACAGAAGACCAAGTAGCGGCCTTGCAAACTTGTTCAACAGAAGCCTGGTGCTGAAAAGCCCAAGAGGCACCAATAGCACAAGTGGAATGAGCAGTAAGGCGGAAGGGAGGATCCTTCCCTTTAGCAGAATAGGCCTGAATCACAGCCTGACGGATCCACTTGCTGATGGTAGACTTAGCTGGAGCCAGACCCTTCTTAGGACCAGAAGGGACCACAAAAGAGCATCAGTCTTCCTGAAGGGCTCAGTAGCCACCAAATAGAACTTCAGGTTCCTAACCACATCCAAGGAATGTAGAGCCCTCTCCTTAGGGTTACTAGGATAGCACAGAGAAGGTAGAACAATGCCCTGATTGAGATAAAAGGCAGACACAACTTTTGGCAGAAAAATCTGGTTTAAAGCGAAACACCACCTTGTCCTGGTGTCTCTCAAAGTAAGGGGGCTTGATGGAAAGCACCACCAACTCCGAAACACGCCTAACAGAAGTGATGGCCACCAAAAAGACTACCTTAAGCGTAAGAATGGACAAAGCAACCTCATGCACAGGCTCAAACAGAGGCCCCTGCAAGGCAGATAGGACCAAGTTCAAGTCCCAGACTGGTAACATAGGCTTAGGTGGGGGCGCACATGGATAACCCCCTGGAATAAGGTCTTGACCAGATGATGCTGAGCAAAAGACCTCTGAAAGAAAACCGCCAAGACAGACACATGACCTTTAAGAGTGCTGAGTTGAAGTCCCAGATCCAAACCATGTTGGAGAAATTCCAGAATCCTTGAAATAGAAAACACACAACAGGGAAGAGACTTAGCCTCACACCAGTCAATGTAGGTACGCCAAACCCTATAGTAGATGGAAGAAGAGGAGTTTTTTTCTAGCCCTGATCATGGTGTTAACAACAGAGGCAGGCAGCCCCTTTTCCATTAAGATGGAGGTTTCAGCAGCCAGGCCATTAAAGTCAGCGTTTGTAAATTGGGGTAGCGTAGCTGCCCCTGGGTGAGCAGGTCTGGATAACTTGGCAAGTCGCACTGATCTACCGCCAGCTGCACTATGTCTGCAAACCACACTCTTCTTGGCCAACAAGGGGCCACCAGTATTGCTGGCACCCTTCCTGAGCTATCTTTCGCAGAACCCTGCCCAACAGGGGAAACGGGGGGGAAAGACTTACAGAAGCTGAAAACCCTGCCAGGGCATTGTCAGAGCATCCAAGGCCAGAGGGTCCTGGAACAGAGACACAAAGACTGGAAGCTTGTGATTGTGATGGTACGCAAACAGATCTACATCTGACTGACCCCAATGGTGACACAGAGAGCTAAACACCCTGACGCTGAGGGACCATTCCCCCAGGCGAGAAGTCCCCCTGCTCAGAGAGTCTGCCTCCTAATTCTCCACCCCCATAATGAACACATCTGAGATGCAGGGAACATTGTCCTCTGCCCAGGACAGGATCAGAGACACTTCCTTGAGGGCCCCCTTGTTCCGGGTCCCTCCCTGATGATTGATGTAGACAACCGCCATCTGGTTGTCCGAGCGTACCTGAACAGCCCGACCCCGAAGGTGCGGGGTCAAGCGGGCATCGAACCAACCTGATTGCCCTCAGTTCCAGAACATTGATAGGGGTGTGGGCCTCCTGAGGGCCCCACTGCCCCTGGAATGATAGAGATCTCCAGAAGCCCCCCAACCTGTCAGACTGGCATCCGTGGTGACTGTCTCCCAGCAAGGGGCCAGAAAGGATCTGCCCACCAACAGGTTCCTTGAGTCCAGCCACCACAAGAGGGACTGCCTGGCTAGGGGGGACAGAACCAAAGCCTGATCCAGGGACACAGGGTCCCTGTCCCATACAGACAAGAGGTGGAGTTGAAGAGGCCTCATGTGAAACAGAGCATAAGGAACCGTCTCGAAGCAAGACACCATCAGGCCCACCAGCTGCATTCCCTGCCTGATGGAAGGATGAGGGCAGGACAGAAGGAGCTGAGCTAGCGCTTGCAGACTGTCCACCTTCTGCTGAGGAAGAAAGATCCTGGCCCGAGCTGTATCCAGATTCATGCCCAGAAAAGGCTTCACCAAAGAGGGAGACAGGAAAGATTTGGAGAGGTTTTATCACCCAGCCAAATGACTCCAGTGTGGTCACCACCCGCTAAGTATCCAGCTCTGCCTGTTGGAAGGACGGAGCAGTGATAACAATGTAGTCCAGATAGGGAAGAATGCAAATACCCTGAGCTCTCAGCAGAACCATAACGCCCGCCAGCACCTTGGTGAATACCCTGGGAACCGAAGTAAGGGCAATGCCACGAACTGGTAATGCTGATCCTCCAGGGCGAACCTGAGGAATCTCTGATGGCCTGAAAAGACTGGAACATGAAGGTAAGCATCCTTGATGTCCACAGAGGTCATGAAGTCCCCTGGGCGTAGTGAGCTTACAGCTGAGCTCAGAGTCTCAATGCGAAAATGCCTGGATCTGACAAACTTGTTGAGAAGCTTTAAGTCCAGGATGGGACAGACCCATCTCTTTTGGGAACGATGAAAAGGTTGGAATAATAGCCCTTGCCTCTTTCCCTTAAGGGCACTTGGCAGATGACCCCCATTTCCAGTAGATTCTGCACAGCAAGCAACAGGCCCTGAGCTGACAGGGGGTCTTGAGGCATCTGGGATCTGATGAATCTTGGGGGCGGCCAGGCTGCCAACTCTATCTTGTAACCGGAGGACACTACCTCCTGAATCCACCGGTCTGAGACATGACACCTCCAGACGTGAGCAAAGAGCCGAAGCCGTCCCCCCAGCCGGATGGGTGAGGGCGCCCCTTCATGCCTGAGGGGTCTTGGGGGAAGACTTAGACTTGGGACCCCAGGAGGGCCAGTGCGGCCACGTCCTTTGCCCCTGCCCCAGAAATCACCCCGGGCCCCTGAAAATGAAGCTCCCCTTCCCATTCTGGACCCACGGTAGGAGGGAAGGAAAGGAGCCTGAACCCCGAAAGGGCCGAGACTGTCTCCTGCGCTGGGGTAACCTGCCTCCCTTAGCAAACCGGTCCAGGCGATCCCCAAATAGACGCAGTCCTTTAATGGGGAACCCAGTGAGGGCCTTCTTGGCAGCGTTGTCAGCTGCCCACTGGCGCAGCCAAACCGAGCGGTGTATAGCCACCGCCAAGGCAGGAGCCCTGCCACACATTCTAATGGTATCATCCAAGGCAGAGAGGACATATGCAACAAATTCCTCACAACGCAGAAGGGCTCTATACTCCTCACTAGCCGCATCATCAGGAGCTCCATATAAAATACTCTTGAGCAGAGTCCTAATAGCCACAGCTGTAATGGCAGAGGCACAAACCAGATGCAGCGCGGACCCCACACAGGCAAAGGCATGGGAAGCCAGCTGATCAATGCGCCAGTCCTTACCATCCCTCAGTGTAGTAGAGTCAGGGGAATGCATGACAGAAGTGTTGGACAACCCCAGAATTGGTGCAACCACTTCAGGAGGGGACGACCAACGCTTAACCACTTCAGCAGAAAAGGGGTACCTCTTATCCCAACTCTTAGGCACCCCAGGGAGCCTGCTCGGATGCTCCCACTCTTTGAGCACTAGATTATTAAAGTGAGTTTGCTCAGGAAACTCCAAACGTGGCTTAGCAATGTGAAACAACTCCCCCTGCTGCCGAGGAGAGATGGAAAGTACTTCAAAATGTGAGCCAAAAGCCTGTCAGTATCATCTGGAGCCCATGAGTCAGAGCCAGAATCAGCATAACCCTTAGGCTGCTCATCAGATGATTCTGAATCAGAAAACAACTCCCCCCTCTTCCAGGGGGGTATAGCCGGCTAGGTCAAAGAATTCTTCAGCCTCCATAGGAAAAAGGTTAATGCCAGGTGCCAGATGCCGCCTCTTAGCAGAGGCCTTACACGCCGTAGAGCCAGCAATCGGCTTCTTAGTGCTAGCCACCCTGGTAGACTCCCCACTGGTATGCACCTCACTGGGAGTCAGATGTAAGCTTGGGGGAGTGGGTGAAGCCACACGGGGCACAGGCCCAGCCACAGGGAACCCAAATTGCAGCGCAAGCGCCCGCTGGGCACAGGGTACACAAACCCGCACATTGACATCATTTGTAGGGGACACCCCACACGCCACGCACAGCCGGGCTTGTCCCGAAGGAACCCCAAGCACATTATCCTGAGAAGCCTCCATATGGTGATTATCGCGTCCACCGGCCAATAGGGATTTACGCAATAGGCCACCTGGGATGCCCCAATAGCCCGCTAGGGAAGTGGGAGGTAAAGGCAGAATAGGCCTCTAATAGCAAAACTAAATAGAGGGGATAGGCCGGGAGAAACCACAATTAAGTTTGACCCGCCTGCAAGACATAAACAGAAAAAGTCCCGTAAGCGGTATGCATACATAATATATAAATATAAAATAAGCCAGCCTGCAGGGGCACTTACGGACCGCAGTAGGTAGACGCCAACCACACAGCGCGAGGAGAGCAAAATGGCGCCGCAGATACCTCGAGGGGCGGGCCACGGAGACAGTGATGCGGAACGCGCCATCCGCAAGGCCCGCCTCCCCCGAAGAGCACGAAGGAGGGAAGAATACAGATACACAACACACACACACACCCCTCCCGAGAACTGCAGAGAGCGAGGGAGAGCAGCGGCCAACCTAACAGGAGCCCACCGATGGACAGGGGGGAGGGGCATCCCATAAGGCTCAACATGGGCCTATTTGGTGGGGGGATTGCGGTCGGAGCAGCGCTCCTTAAGCACCTGACAACGGTGCTGCCTACCATCACTCACCAGTGCAGCCAAAGCTGGGAGGCATAATAAAAGAGGAACGGGTGGGAATAGTCCTACAGGGCCGCAGGCTAATAGCCCCGCTCACTTGCGAGTAGAGAGAGTCATCGTCTTGCCATCGCAGCGCCGACTGCAGAGAAGAACTGGGGATTTTGTGGGAGGTCCCTGGAATATAAGGGGTCGGGAGGAGCCACTTTTTTGCTGTGTCTGCAGTCCAGCGCCATCTTGTGGATGTATAACCCAAACATAAGGAATTATCTCTGGAGCAGGACGTGCTGTATACTTAGAATACTACTACTCCCCATAGGCACCACCTGCATTCTGCTTATTGGAGCTTAGAAAAAAATATTCACTTGTTATCCATTGCATAAGACTTATTGTGGCTTAGAAAAACAAAACTACTCACATATTGACACCACCTGCATTCTGCTTACTGGAGCTTAGAAAAAAATGACTCACTTGTTGGCACCACCTGCATTCTGTTTACTGGGTGTTAGAAAAAAACTATTAAGGTTTTGATACTCCTTTGCATAACATTTTTGGGGGATTAAAAAAAAAAACTACACACTTGTCGGCAGTACTGCTGCCGAAATTGCAGAGCGCATCACCTCACCCCCTTTAAAATCCTCAAGGCCACCCCAGGCACTGCAATGTTGAGGCTGAGGGAGGGAGGGTAGCATGGAGGAGGGGGTGGAAGATGAGGTGGTAATGTCAGCTGAAGAGGGAAAAGGGTGCCAGTGGTCACTGGTCATCCCATTGCTGCCACTGCCCAACACTGTGCATGCCAGACAGAATCTCACCAGAATTACATTTTTCAAGCAGTGCACGTCTGACAGGACACAGGTCATTTGCAAGGCGTGCGACTAGTGAAGTGAGGAAAAAATCTTAATAATTGCAGCACCACATCCATGATCAGGCACCTGCAATCCAAAACCCATGCAAACACATGAGGCTCCCTTTGCTGCTTTGGTTGACTCAGCCACTACCACCACCTCCCCAACAACAAGGCCACCTGTCTCCCCCAAAGGAAGGATGTGAGACCACCATTGATCGATGACCAGCAGCAGCAGCAGCATCATCATCATCAAACCTGTCCACGCCATCCCAAGAAAGCATTCGGCTTTCCATCTGCTTTCTATTAAAAGTTTGCAAGAAGTTGGGCCCATCTCACCCATGAACCCTGGCCCTGAATGCAAGCATTTCCAAATTGCTGGCCTTTGAAATGTTCCCATTCTGCCTGGGGGGGACACACAGTTTTAAAGATCTGATTGCAACGGCTGTCCCTTAATACATTGTTCCCAGCCACCACTACTTTTCTTGCCAGGGCATCCCTGCCCTGCACCAACAGGTGGTTGAGAAAATAAGATGTGCATTGGGCAATGCCATTAGTTCCAGTGTCACCATCCGCACTGGCACATGGAAAAGTAAGCAGCGCGATTCGTACAGACGGGAGCCGGCCAGCCTCTGAGCACACAACGCGCCTTCTGCTCGAGCTCTCTGCAGTCTTCATCGGCGCCCCCAACAGACACCACATGTGTGGTGTGTAAAAAAGGTTCCTTTTACTAACCTGTCGGGAAGGGAGGGGGTCGACACTCAGCAGGTATAAAAAGGTGAATAAAAAATCCACTGAGCAATATTCCCTTTTTTTAAATATATGTTAAAAGTTTTTGGTAAGCTATAAAACTTAAGGAACTTGGTCCATCCAGTGCTGGGAGTGAAAAGACAGTTGTCAGCCCAGTCATTTATATAAATATTTTTTTTTCCTTAGCTGTATTTAGTGTTCTGGTGGTTGGTGCTTTGCACAAAAACTTGAGCACCAAAGGTAGGGGCTTAATCTCGGTGCCCCCTGGCTGGTGTCCAGGAATAGCGAAGGGGTGGTGGGTTTAAAGTATGTAGAGCCCCCCTCATTAACACTGCCACCTGCTTGGACACCCAAACCCCCCACAAAGTTTTCCCCTGCACCCCAGGATGGGTCCTATCTCCCCAAGCAAACAAACAGCCACCCCAAAGAAAGTGCTTCCCTTCCCCCTCCCCAAGTATCCAGACAGAGCCCCCCCCACCGAAAGTGTCTCCCTGACCCCTCACAAGTATCCAGACAGGCCAAAGAAAAAAATTTGTACAGCGCTTATAGAAATGCAAAAATGGTGCTGCAGCCTGACCGGATGGCTAGTCCGTAATGATGCAAATGGAAAATAATTTAAAATTAATTGTTCAAATGCCTGTCTGATTATCTTCAGGCGCGCTCCTTATGTAGGATACTCAAAAAATGTCAGGATAAAATATATAAATTAATCCTATCCTTTTGCTTTAAAACAATATTATTGTATCCATGTTTTTATATTACTGCAAAGGAAATTTTATTGCCATTCAACTTTTGCAGTCAAAATATATTTTTATCTAAGAAGCCTTTGGCTTATCTGAATGACGAACATAAATGACAGTAAAGAAATGTGACTTACTGGCCAGGCCCGGCGGTTAAAACCTGACCTGGGCCACTTTCAATAAAAGATCTCCAAATAACTCGTTCAATGTTTTCCTTTTTGTGGTATCCAAAAAACAGCCTCTTTATTAATAAGATAGATAAAATTCCAACATGGAATAGATCAAGGATCACAGGTGATTATATTCTGATTGCAGGCGGCCAGCTCTTTAAACGCCGCACGGCTTCTCCTCAGCAGAATGTCTGTTTGCCGTATGTAAACATCAAGGGCAAAAATTCTGCTCTGTATTAAGTCCTGCTATTTTTAAGCTCCTTCTGTTGCTAAAAAAATGGCCTTTAAAGTCCCAAAAGTTATGTTGGTGTCAGGGCTCAGATGCTGAGCCTGTCACAGAGAGTGAGGTCCGACGCGCGTTTCGAAGTTTTTCTTTCTCAAGGTCCTCACTGCGCATGTGCGCAGCCCCATTCTTATATTTTGAGAACGCTGAGGTTCATGGGATTTGTAGTCTACTGCTGTAGTTTATAATTAGCGGCTTTGCAATATCAGAAAAGCTAGACTACTACTTAGATCTGATAGTTACAGCAATATAGCAACCAGATTATACCTGAAAATATTAAAAATAGGGCGGCAGTAAAATTAATAATATTTGCTTATCTAAAATATATTAATGTCCCGTCTTGACTCAAAAATCAGTATAAACGTGGCCTTGTCAAAACTTCATATTAATTTACCTTATATCTAATATACGAAAAATGAAAGAGGGGAGAAACTGATATTGTGATGTTAATAATCACCATAATTGATTGACATCTAAGTGCCTAACTTTACCACGGATAATAATATAGATGCAGCTTTATCAAAGTCATCAAAGCAGTTTTAAATCAAACTTGTAATTTTGTATATACAAGAATATTAGTCTTGCAATATTAGTAATCCCCATATCTCATTGTAATTTATTGAGATGTATATGTAAACAAAAACCCATGTATTATTTTAGGTTATAATTATATATAAAAAAGAACTATTTGTTACAATATAAACCATATTTAAGAGTGAACTTCAACAATATATATACATATGTATAAAAGATGTTTGTACAAAAAAAGAAATGAATATAAAAGGGTTACATCTGACCAAGGATACAGGTCACATAAATCCTTCTTGCATAAATAAATAATTATATATAAAAAATGATTATATAAATAATATATAAAATATATATCATACATAAAATATATGAATTATAAATATGTATATATATATATATATATATATATATATATATATATATATATATATATATTATAGATATGTATAAGAGATCATTTTAAATATACAATAAATGGAAATAAAAATAAGAACAGAGTAAACAAGACAATATTACAGAATATGTGCATGATCAAATATTTAAAATTAATTATTAATTAAAAATTGTTAAAATTAATCAAAAAAAATTAGGGGAATCAATCATCAGTTAAGAAGCAATTTAAATCTATTTCAATATTAAGACCTCCTGGGATATGTGAATCTAATTGATAAATCCACTTTGTTTCCTTTTTAGCCAATTCTCTTTGTAAGTCAGCCCCTCTTCAGTTTACTTCTACTTTCTCTAAAATCCAGAAAATTAACCCTTCTGGGTTGCCTGTATGTTTTTCGGCAAAATGTGCGGAGACACTATGTGACTATTGGTTGTTGCAGGTAATTCTAATTCTACACCCCATGCAATCTCTACACTTGGTAAAACCTTTTGGTATACTTAGGTGACAGGCCCCCCACAGAAGGCACTCCCCTAACCCCCTCAAGTATCTAGGCAGGGTTTCCCCACAGAAAGGATGGGATGGAATTTACTGGTGCTCTGTATATTACAGAGAAACAATCATCTCTGTAGAACGATCACCACTGTGACGATTCCCTATCCCTGGGGCATCCCGCTGTGTAACACCCTCAGGGAGGGATCACTTGTATAATCACCTTACTGGAATCACACAGTGCATGTGTGGGCCACGGCTGCCCTAAACCAATGCACGCTTGGGCACCAGGTGCGGGAGCACACGTCAGCTGGGGGAAACTGGGGATACCGTCTGCTCCCCGCTATCTATGGGCAAACAGAGATCTATGCTGTGCATCAGTGGACCAAATATGGACTCCAGGGCCACCTGATTCCCTCTCCTTGGGACATCCTTATTTGGGATGCCCTGCTGTATGAACCCCCCCAGATCACCAGTAAAATATACCTCAGTCCTGATCCGTCCGTGGCCGCATTCCGCTATGCCTTTAGCCAGGTGCGTGCCTGTGCCAGGCATTTGTGTATGGCCAGACCAAGAACACCCCCAGCTCGATGCTATCGGGGACGCTGCCGTCGGCCAACATTAGCCAACATCGGCTAAGAGAAGCTGAACAGAGCTGAGTGCACTTATTGGCTGCATGCCTGCAGTGCACATGCACTGTTGGATTGGGGGTCAGGTATGTTTAACAAGTGGATCAGGGGGGTTTCACACAGAAGGACATCCCAAATCAGGATGCCCCAAAAGTCCAGGATAGTCCAAATATCAGGTTTTGGTCCATTCTAATATGTGAGTACACGGCGATCCCAGGGGGTTTCACACATCGAAGCGTGTGCGGTGACCACTCACACTTTGTCGCCCAGGGGCCCACAAAACCCTGGAGCTGGCCCTACACCCAGTTCTTCAGCAGAGCACCTTAAGGTGGAGTTGCACAAGAAACACAGGGCAAACGTACACAAGACACAGACAAATGAACTGGGCCCCAGTGCAGGCTGTGGCGGAGCTGGGCCCCAGTGCAGGCTGTGGCGGAGCTGGGCCCCAATGCAGGCTGTGGCAGAGCTGGGCCCCAGTGCAGGCTGTGGCGGGGCTGGGCCCCAGTGCAGGCTGTGGCGGAGCTGGGCCCCAGTGCAGGCTGTGGCACCACAAGACCCAGCACAAACAGCAAATACAAAGACCAAAAACTAAGAAGGGCTGGGAGCCCCAGCACAGACAAGGCAAGCTATAAAGGGCAGTAAGCCCCAATACAGATTGAGACAGAACTATGAAGGGCTGTGAGCCCCAGTACAGACGGAGACAGAACTATGACAGGCTGTGAGCCCCAGTACAGACAAGACAAAACTTATGAAGGGCTGTGAGCCCCAGTACAGATGGAGACAGAACTATGAAGGGCTGTGAGCCCCAGTACAGACAAGACATAAGCTAAGGAAGGACCAGCAAGCCCAAATTCTCAAGACAGGAAAGCCAGAAGGCCCACAAGGACATGGAAGTATACAGGGTGGTTGGAGAGCACCATTAGGCTCCAAGAAGACAAAGCAATGATCCAACAACAGGGGCAGGGCCAAGCACATGCATTTATAGGAACCTCACTGACATGATTAAAGCCAGGTGGGGTCAAACAATGTGGCTCTAGGATCCAGGGAACAACCATACCACTCCATCATACACACAGCAACCACACCAAAGCAAACAGCAAAATGGGCAGAGCAGCAGACTTAGAGCGATGAAGCTTAGCAGATTGCTGGTTCAAGACCCCGTCCATGCCAGTCCAGACGTAAACATTTCCTTTAGGTAGGGCATTCCTTTGCTTGATACGAGTGCCTGGCATATGCATTCAAGCAGTTCTTGGATGCTGTGTCTGCATTCACCCAAGCTTACCAGGTACAGGTGCAGGACCACCTGACAATGAAGGGTCTGGCAATGATGCTGGTATGAAGCCACAACATCACTTGGGCTCTGACTAGCCTCCCAAGCTTATTTGTCGCTCGACAGCAGTTGAAAGTGATATCTGCCAACATTTCTTGGGCAGATGTTGCAGCATAGGAGAGGTAAATTCAGGACAGAAGAGGGCCCAGAGATATGTGGCTTCCCTTGCCACGGAACAATGGTGTCTAAGGAACCACCCGATGCCTGGCTGTTGCTGGTCTGAGTGGTATCAACCAGTACAAGACTGCTGGATGGTTGGTCAACACATAACCACTAGTTGTTAAAGGGAGCCTCATCCTGTTGCCATGACTGCTGCAGTCCTTCTGTCGCTGCTCTGCTCCCTTGGGCTGGTAGCCACTGCCACTAGGGATTGTAACAGAAGAAATCTTCCTGCCGCTACCTGTTTATGGCAGGTGAAGGATAAACCATTATGAAAAGCTATGAAAACACCCTTTTGCTTAGTATGACAGCTTAAAAAAATAATGAAAATGAGTCTCTTGGAGGCAAGCAATGTCTGCATGAATAGAGTTTAATTCCCTAGTTGGGGTGCGCATGGTGAACACTCGGGGGCCTACATATAAGTTAAATGCAAGGCCAAATGAACGAAGGATCTGAGACGCCCTGGTGAATCTCAAATTTGGACTACACAGCATACAGAGCCTTGTTTGTATTACATTGTTACATAGTTAATATAGTTGAAAAAAGGCATATGTCCATCAAGTTCGACCAAGGGTGTTGAGGTAGGGGACGTCCTTTTTTTTTGTTTTTTTTTACTGTTAATAGTAACTGTTAATGTTATTTTCTTCTAAATAAGCATCTAATCTTTTTTTAAGCTGTCAGCAGTTCATGGTGTAGCAAGCATCTGTGGGAGGCTATTCCACAGATTTATTGTAAAAAATGATTGTCACCTCCAGAGGTTGAATTTCTTTTTCCCAGTCAAAGGGAGTGCCCCCTTGTCTTTAGAGGATTTTACCTGAAATAGTGTTTCCACATATTTTTTGTATTGCCCATATTATATATTTATACAAGTTAATTATGTCCTCCTTCAGTCATCTCCTCTCAAGACTAAACAGATTTAATTCTCGCAATCTTTCCACATAACTAAGATCCTTCATTCCTCTTATTAGTTTGGTGACTCTCCTCTGCACCCATTCCATAGTTAGAACATCCTTTCTATGAACGGGTGCCCAGAACTGGACGGCATATTCCAGGTGAAGGCGCACCAGTGCCTTAAAAAAAAAGCAAAATTACATCACTATCCTGCAATTCCATGCCTCTTTTAAAGTCGGCTTGAAGCTTGTGAACATCTTCAATAGACTGCGCTGTGCTACATATACTTGTGTCATCTGCAAAAATAGAGACAGTGAATTTAATTCCATCTTCTATGTTGTTTATAAACTAGTTGAATGATAGTGGGTCCAGCACTGAACCCTGGTGTACACAGCTTCCAAGCATTCAGGTAACCATTCAGAGTAGGTCATTAACCACAACTCTCTGCACACGATCCTTCAGCCAGATTTCAATCCAGTTACATACTGTATTTATTAATCCTGCACACCTCATAGATATTACTCTTAGAAATAAGTAGTAGTTGTATATCCCTAGGCCCACACCTAAAGGCTCTGGCTCTTATTTTTCGTTCTAATTAGGGCATAGAACAGAAGGGTTAGGAATGGCCAGGGTCATAATGTAAGGGATCAAAGAGTAATGGACTCCCAAGGGGGTCCTGCTAAGAGCCAGGGGTATAAAGTGCTGAGAATGCAAAATTGGCCTTGCTTTCTACCACATGGTGGTAGTACATAAGCCTACGGCCTACATGTATGTGCCAGGGTTATGCTAGTATCCTAAAATAGCAGGACAAAAACTTTAAGCAGTGCTATACCTGGTAAACCAAACATCAACCTGAGTGCAGCGTAACAGATCTAGGAATGTCAGCTGACTAGAGGGTTAATGACTTTAAATATGCAAGCTAAACAGGTCAATTTGCTCCGGAAGGACAAGGTCATAAAGCTTAACGTTCTTATACCTAAAGTTCCTTCAAATAAGAAGAATGGTTAGTTCATAAATCTTGGGTTTAAACATAGAATAGCCCCTAAAAACTTTCTCTAAATGCCTAAAGAGGCAAGTAAAAATAGAAAGAAAAAAACATCAATGAGAGCCAAATAGTCAGCGAGCAGAAGAAACTAGTAACTGTTCCTTTAAGAAAACAAGGGCAAAGGGACCGTCAAGAACTCAGAATGGGCGATATTTAAACCTATCAAGCCAGACTTGATAATGGGCAGAAGCTGGAGCTTTCAATCATTCTGTGAGAGATGAAACATCTTGAAGAGAAGCTGAAATCTCTGCTTTGGTGATATGGTAGGTTCGCTGCTTCATCTGGTACCTTCTGGATTTGGGGTTTTGGGAGTTAGGGTTACTGAGGAGTTTGCTGGGTCTGGTCCGGTAGCTTGATGTCAAGAGTCTTAAATTTGTCATTGAGTTCTGAGTGGACCGAATAGAAGAAGGAAAGCTTAAAAGGGAAGCCCCACCTATAATGTATATGTTGCGTCTGCAGGATCTGGAGATAAAGTTTAAATGAGCACCATTTCAGGATGGTATTTTGGACTAAGTCAGCCCAGAAAAGTCAGAATTAGTAACTGGTTTTGAAATGAAAGGGGAGCTTTTTCTTTGGATGCCTTTAACACTGCCTCCTTGGTACGATATTGTCATGCGGAGGGCCCTCCATGGGTCTCTTGGTTAAACCAGACCAACAGCCTGGCATAGTTGGAAAAGAAAGGTAGCGGCTAGAGGTGAGCGAACTTTTGAAAAATTCGATTCGACTGATTCGCCGAATTTTCCGACAAAAATCGTTTCGACCCGAATAAATTTGCGACGAATCGCTATTAAAAACGGCTATTTCTGAGCCTCCTAGAGCCTCAATAGGGTTGTAAATCATTCTGCCTTGCTGTAAGATGCATAGGATGCATGCTGGGTTAGTGAAATAATACTGTAAATAATTATCACATGCAGATCAGAGGCATCGCTAACAGAATCGCAGAGCGGCACAATTGCAGAGAGTTGAAGTGGCATCACTATGAGGGGCCCCTATAGTGCCTGAAAAACACACCCTGAGCTGGCAGCAGCAGGAGCCCAAAAATTAGTTGCAAGCAGCAGCGACTGCTGCTGCCCAAATATTGCTTTAAAGAGATACTGGAGTTGGCAGCAGGAGCCCAAAAATTGGCTGAATGACACCCTGGAGTTGCAAGCAGCAGCAGCAGCAGGAGCCCAAACATAGCTTGAAAGAGACACTGGAGTTGGCAGCAGGAGCCCAAAAATTAGTTGAATTACACCCTGCAGTTTCAAGCAGCAGCAGCAGCCCAAAAATAGCTCAAAAGACACACTGGGGTTGGCAGCAGGAGCCCAAAAATTGGCTGAATGACACCCTGGAGTTGCAAGCAGCAGCAGCAGGAGCCCAAACATAGCTTGAAAGAGACACTGGAGTTGGCAGCAGCAGCCCAAAAATTAGCTGAATTACACCCTGGAGTAGCAAGCAGCAGCAGCTGCAGGAGCCCAAACATTGCTTTAAAGAGACACTGGAGTTGGCTGCATGAGCCCAAAAATTGGATGAATCACACCCTGGAGTTGCAATCAGCAACAGGAGCCCAAACATTGCTTTAAAGAGACACTGTAGTTGGCTGCAGGAGCCCGAAAATTGGATGAATCACACCCTGGAGTTGCAAGCAGCAGCAGGAGCCCAAACATTGCTTTAAAGAGACACTGGAGTTGGCTGCAGGAGCACAAAGATTGGATGAATCACACCCTGGAGTTGAAAGCAGCAGTAGGAGCCCAAACATTGCTTTAAAGAGACACTGGAGTTGGCTGCAGGAGCACAAAAAATTGGATGCATCACACCCTGGAGTTGCAAGCAGCAGCAGGAGCCCAAGCATTGCTTTAAAGAGATACTGGAGTTGGCTGCAGGAGCACAAAAATTGGATGACTCGCACCCTAGAGTTGCAAGCAGCAGGAGCCCAAACATTGCTTTAAAGAGACGCTGGAGTTGGCTGCAGGAGCACAAAAATTGGATGAATCACACCCTGGAGTTGCAAGCAGCAGGAGCCCAAACATTGCTTTAAAGAGACACTGGAGTTGGCTGCAGGAGCACAAAGATTGGATGAATCACACCCTGGAGTTGCAAGCAGCAGTAGGAGCCCAAACATTGCTTTAAAGAGACACTGGAGTTGGCTGCAGGAGCACAAAAAATTGGATGCATCACACCCTGGAGTTGCAAGCAGCAGCAGGAGCCCAAGCATTGCTTTAAAGAGATACTGGAGTTGGCTGCAGGAGCACAAAAATTGGATGAATCACACCCGGGAGTTGCAAGCAGCAGCAGGAGCCCAAACATTGCTTTAAAGAGACACTGGAGTTGGCTGCGGCCGCAGCAGGAGCCCAAAAATTGACTGACACACCCTGGAGTTGGCAGCAGCAGGAACCCAGAATTTGGCTGGAAGGCACCCTGAAGTTGGCAGCAGCAGGAGCACAAACATTAGCTGGAAGGCTAGCTTTTAGTTGACAGACCAGTTCTCCTTGCCGTAACTATGGCCCCCGCCGCACTAAACACCTGCTCAGATGGCACGCTACTTGCCGGGCAGGACAGCTTTTCCAGGGCAAACTCGGCTAGTTGCGGCCACAAGCCAAGTTTGGCTGCCCAGAAGTCCAGCGGATCCTCAAGTTGTGTTGGCATGGTCATGTCAAGGTATGACATGACCTGCTGGTTCAGGTCCTGCTCCAGGTCTTCCTGCTGCTCATGAGTAGCCTCACTATGCGGGTGTAGAAAGCTACTCATTAGCGACTGAAGACTGAGGCTGCTGCTGATGGAGCTGCTGCTGCTGCTCCTGCCAACCCCCCCAGCAGCCATGGCAGTGGAAGGTGAGCGCAGAGGTACCCCCGAGTCAGACCTGCGAGAGTATGGACCATGGCGCAGATAGTCATCGGCCAACTGACTACGTAGAATGTCTTTGTAGTAGTTCAGTTTGTCCTCCCTCTCGGCGGGTTTAAAAAATGCCCCCATTTTGTGCCGGAAGCGAGGGTCCAATAAGGTGGACAGCCAGAAGTCATCCCGCCAACAAATGGAAACAATTCTGGGGTCACTACGCAAGCACGTGAGCATGCTTCCTGCCATTTGCGCAAGTGACTCGGAGGGACTACCTGTCTCCATCTCCACTGCATACTGCCACGGTGTGTCTGGGTGCTCTGTCCTGCCTTCCTCAAAACCCTCTAGCTCCTCTGGCTGCTCCTGCTCCTCCTCTCCTGTCCGCTGACTAGATAAACCAGCCATTTTGCCAAGCCTAAAATGTGCTTCACTGAGCCGCTCCTCATCCTCTTCCTCCTCCTCCTCCAGTTCAGCTCCAACGGGGTTCATGTGGCCGTAAGATGTAGACGCCATGTCTCCAGTGCCCTGACCAGCCATGGTTTCCAACATGTGCTGTAGTACATGAAGCAGTGGAATCATGTCGTTCATCCCGTAATCCTGCAGACAAATAAAGTGGCTTCCTCAAAGGGTCTGAGCAAATGGCAGGTGTCACGTATGAGCTGCCACTGGTTGACATTGAAGTTACACAGGGGAGTCCCCCTATCCACTTGGATCATCAGGAAATCCGTGATGGCTTTTCTCTGTTCATATAATCGGTCCAGCATGTGAAGGGTGGAATTCCAATGGGTAGAAACATCGAAAATCAGACTATGTTGGGGGCTGCCGTTCTGACGCTGTAGCTCAAGAAGGGTTGTATGAGTGGCTGAAGTGCATGCAAAGTTTCCTTGAAGTTGGGCAGGGAGTGCGGAGGCCGAAGCGGCGTGACCTGTCCAAGTTGCTGCTGCAAAGGGACCACATTCACCCAGTGGGCCATAAACGACATGTCCTGTCCCTGACCGTAGTTACAGCTCCAGACGTCGGCGCTGGCATGCACTTTGCTACACACGGACAGGCTCAAGGACTGGCCCACCTTCTGTTCAACAAAAGTGTGCAGCGCTGGTACTGCCTTCTTGGCAAAGAAATGATGGCTTGGGACTCTCCACCTAGTCTCGGCACAAGCCATCAGTTCTCTGAAAGGTGCAGCGTCCACCACCTGAAAAGGGAGTGACTGCAGCACCAGCAACTTGGACAGGATGAGTAGGCGCATACTGCTGTCTCTTGGACATGGCTTCGCTGATGGATTGCTGGCGGGATGCATGACTTGGAGGAGGAGGAGCAGGAGCGACAGAGGATGGGTATGATGCACAGCTGCCTTCGGCTGAGGTGCTGGAGCCTTGGCTGGCAGAAATTGGGAGCGGCGTGACACTTGGTGAGGAAGCAGGCTGGACCACCTCTTCGGAGCCTCGGTTCTCCCAGGCCGCTTTATGGTGAAGCATCATATGTTGACGCAGGGCCGTGGTGCCAACATTTGGGCCCTGCCCATGCTTCACCTTCTGCCTACATATCTTGCATGTGGCCATGTTACCCTCCTGCGGATGCTTCAGGAAAAACTACCACACTGCCGAGTAGCTACTTTTCCCACCAACAGGCCTCACTGATTCACTGCTACTGTCGCCAACTCCAGGAACCCCTTATCCACTACCTCCCGATAAGGTAGCCTGCCGCGCAGCAGGTGCTCTATCCTGGCCCTGGCCCCGTTTGGCTCCAGGCTTTACAATTGTGCCCCCATGCTGACTTCCAACCATGCTGCTAACACCTTGCTGCCTCAGCTGCTGACTCCGGGGCAACCTGCGCCCCTCTTCTCCTGATGATGTCGATGAAGCCCCTTCATTACCCGGCTCCCAAATGCGATCGGCTTCATCATCCGCATCATCACGAGTTGTGACTGCACGTCTCTGATGTTCTCGGTTTCCTCAACAGTGTTTGGCGCAGGAGCTGGAACGCTCGCAACACCCACGACACTGTCCACATCACTATTTGTCTGCCTAGCTAAAGAAGCCACCTCCATTTCTTGGCTGGGCAGTAGCTGCTGACTGTCCTCTATCTGATCGTCCTCACTAAAGAGTGGAGCTGAACCCAAAGCATAGGATACGTCGCTGGGGGAGGGAACGGCGTAGGACAGAGGCAATGGGAGGACAGGGACTGCTCTCGGGGCATACCAACTCAGGGTTGTGTCAGAGGAACCTACCGACCCTAGACTGGGGGTCTCAGATGTAACTTGTGATGATGTTGATGAGCGCATTAACCAATCTACCACGGCAGATGCGTTACTGGTGGAGACACGACCTCTAGCAGATACTGGCAGATCAGGTCTCTCACCGTGACTCCTGCTGCCACTCGCTCCTAGTCTGCTGCAACCTCTGCTTGCTGAATCTTGGCCTCTGCCACTCCTCTTTGAACATCCTTGCACTTGTCTGCCTGACATTTTTATGTATTTGAAATGCGCAATAGGTACGACTAAAAAGAAGAAGCTAAATAAAGTGAGGAACTGCTTCTCTGCACCAGATACTATGAAAATTGGCAATATGAGATACCCTGCGGCCTAGTGTTTTGGCAGCAGACCAAAAACCAATTCAAAATGCAATACTTTGATTAAGCTGAGGAAGGATGAACAAGCGTATTTAGTGTAACAGATAGGCTGCCTAATGCAGGTTTGGGATACCCAGGTGGGCTGGTGTTTTTTTTACAAGCAGACCAAAAACCAATTCAAAATGCAATACTTTGATTAAGCTGAGGAAGGATGAACAAGCGTATTTAGTATAACAAATAGGCTGCCTAATGCAGGTTTGGGATACCCAGGCGGGCTGGTGTTTTTTTTTGTTAAAGGCAGACCAAAAACCAATTCAAAATGCAATACTTTGATTAAGCTGAGGAGGATCAACAAGCGTATTTGCTTTTGCAAAATCCAGAAAAACTATATCTACCACTACCCCTCTGTCCAGGCTTCTACTCACCTCCTCATAGAAGCCAAACCGGTTAGTCTGGCAGATTCTGCCCTTAGTAAAACCGTGTTGGTTGTCACTTATAATATTATGCATAGTTATATATTTGTGTATTTAGTCCCTTAATAGCCATTCAAGCAATTTTCCCAAAATGGATGTTAAACTTACAGGTCTGTAATTGCCCAGAGAAGACCTAGAGCCCTTTTTAAAAATGGGCACCACATTTGCATTGCGTCAATCTATTGGCAACCAGCACCACTTTCATCTAACATTTTAGTGACATTGTCAAAGAAATCAGTAACATTGGTCTGACATGATCTGCCCTCAGTAAAACTGTTTGGGTCCAACAGGTTGTTAATTTTTAGATGGAAAATTATCTGTTTCTTTAAAATAGTTTCCAATATTTTGACCACTATAGATGTTAAACTAACTGGCCTATAATTACTGGCTTCTTCTCTACTCCCCTTCTTATGGATTGGTATGACATTGGCCATTTTCCAATCATCTGGAACATCACCAGTTGAAAGGGAATGGTTCAGTAAATCAATCAGAGGGGCTGCAATCACAAATCTGAGTTCCCTTAGAACTCTGGGGTGGATTCCATCTGTACCTATTGTAACCTTTAGATGTGCCAGCTCGGCTAAGACATCATCCTCCAAAAACTCAGGAGCTGGACCCTCCCAGCTTGATGCAATGCTATGGCCATGCCTGCTATGGGTTTGAAAGTCACTATCTGAAAATACTGAACAGAAGTAGCTCTTCAAATGGTCAGCCACAGCCTTATCTCCATCAATATAATTATTTTCCCTATTTCTATATTTTGAGACTGCACTGTTTTTCTTCTTTCCATCACCAATATATCGGAAAAAGGTTTTATCTCCCCTCTTCACAGATTTGGCCATTTTTTCCTCCTTTTTCCCTTTAGCAGTATTTATAATCAGTTTTGCTTCCTTCTGTTTAACTTTATACACTTCTCTGTCAGCTACACTTCCACTTTCTTTATACTTCTTATAGGCAGTCTTTTATGATAGTGCTGACTTCCCTAGTGAACCATGGTGGTTTCTTCTTCCTTTTATTCTTGCTAGTATGTTTCATGAATTTCTTAGTTGCCTTTAAGATGATCATTTTTAATAGTGAACACTGGGCACTCACTTCTGTTACTCTGCTCCACATAATTTTTCACATAATTCCCTTTCTACATAGTCAGCCATTTACATGAAGCTTGTTTTTCTAAAGTCCAGCGCTTTGGTTCTGGTGTGGGATTGCACAATGTCTGTTTTTATCCTGAACCACAAGTATCGCTGGAACCTAGATTTTCTTCGACCCTGACCTCAGACAGGATCCCCATTGTTCAGAATTAAGTCCAGAATGTTATCTCCTCTAGTTGGTAACGTCACAAGTTGTTTGAGAGATGCTCCATTAAGGACTCCTAATATATATCCTGCTCTTGCATGTTGATGCGCTTGGGATATTCCAGTCCACATCAGGCATGTTGAAGTCTTCACTGCCATTCCATTGATTTCATCTATTAACAGGTTATCTAAATCCCCAGGTTGTCCAGGGGGACTATATATCACACTAATTCTGACCACAGCTCCCTCCTTAGTCTGCATGGTAACCCAGAGAGTTTCTAGTTCATTATATGTATGCTGAATTATTGTTGATTGAAGAGTATTCTTGACAAAAATTGCGAATCCACCGCCTCGATATTTCCTTCAAGTACCACAGTCTCAAGCTCCCCCACTTTACTTGCCAGACTTCTGGCATTTGTGAACATACACTTTAAGTTCCCATCTAGTTTGACACATTGAGCTTTAGTATTAGCTTCTGCAGTAATGCATCTGCCTAATTTTTTACTGCTGGTTTGCAACACTGGATCTCCTTATCCATCATAGCAGTCCTCCTCCTTCTAATTCTCCACCCACCATCATATGCTGTCCACTAATCAACCTGTCTTCCCTTTTTTCTCTTTTGTTTTCTCTTTTGCTCTCCCACCTCATCTCTAGTTTAAATACCCCTCCACTCCTTCTATGATCATCTTACCCAGCCCAGCAGACCACCTGGATGCAGCCTCTTCTGATCAGATGCAAATTATCTGTAGAATACAGTTTGTACCCCAATGCAAATTCAGCGCAGTGCTCTAGGAACCCAAATCCTTCTGCCATGTACCAGGACTTGAGCCATGCATTTAACTCTCTAAGCTCCCACTGTCTTTCATGTGTAGCGCATGGCACAGGCATTATTCCAGAGAATACAACCTTGGAGGTACTTCTCTTCAACTTGGAGCCCAATTACTTGAATGTATTCTTAAAGCAGACCGACAGTCAAAAATTAGTTAAACCCGACCAACACAAAAAACAATGCTCATATGCCTACCTCTTCAGGGCAATTTAAATTGCTGCACATAAAAAAATTGTACCCTTTACAAACGCCTACTGGGATAAAAACAAGATGGCAGCTCATGGCCTTGCAGACCATCTGCAAACAGGAAGTTGTGCTGGGCTTTCTGTTACTGTGCATTTCAAGTATGTCAGTTGGGAGAGGAAGGTCCAAAATGGCCGCTACCTTTCTTTTCTTTGCCAGGCTGTTGGTCTGGTTTAAGGATCCTCCATCTCCCATTAATTCTGTCATTGGTCCCCACATAGGCCATGACAGCTGGGTCATGCCCAGCCTCTCCCAGTAATTTATCCACCCTTTTCAGCATATGCCGAACCTAGACACCAGGGAGATAGCATACCATTTGGTTGAGGCGGTCTTGTTGACAAATTATTATATCAGTCACCTATTAATAGAATACCCTATTATCACTAACTGTCTAGTCCTGCCTGTCTAGACCCGCTCACTAGCTGAGCTGTCCTCCCAGCTGTTAGGGAGAGTAGTATCTGCTAGGGCTGCCATTTCTGAGACTGACACTCTTGGCAAATTTGCTAGGGTGCGCAGACACAGGTAAGGCCTTCCTTTTCTGTGGACCCTTTCTACTCCCTCTATCTACATTTACCCAGCAACTTATCTGCTCCTCCTGACCCATTACTCCACCCTCTGTTTCTACCCCACATTAATGCCTGCTCAGTGAGCAGAATGCCCTTTTCCATATTGTCAATCCTCCTCCTGTTGCATTTTGCACCTCCAGATTTCTAACCCAAGGTTCCAAGGTTGCATTATGATCACATTTACCACAGAGGTATACACCCTGGAACTGCTGCTTCTGAAGTGTATACATATGACAAATTGTGCACTGAAGTACACCTCCAATATTAATAACCATTATCCCAGTTACAAAAACAGCAGTAAAAACACAATTTTAGTGCTTACAGTTGCAGCACTTTAGAATTTGACTTCTTATTTTAGCTCTATAACACTTAGACAATAAACACTTAAAGTCCCCCAAAATAAAGTCCCTTAATGAAAAGTCCCCTCACTTATAATACAACCTCACTTGAACATACAACCAGAAGTCACTTTAAAACAATCTTATTTATAGTAAAGCAATACTTTGCTACACCAGTGTGCCAGTGTCCACCAGTGTCAGTCTATACCTAGTCTGGCAAACATGTATAGAATAGAAATTGTTCCTTTGTGTCCTAATATATCTTTATTAGTGATGCCATTGCCATTAAACCTTGCTGTCCCATGAAAGCGGGAGCCTGATGTGTGAAGCTTATGTGCTATTTAAAGCTATTTATTGCCAATATTTTTAGCTGAAGTCTAGGATACTCAGAAAAGTATAGAAATGTCATGATGAAAAAATGTTGAAATAAAATAAAAAAAGGAAATAATTTTCAAATGTCAAAATGTAAATGTACAGTATGACGTAAATGTCACGAACTGTTTTACGTTTACTATTTGTCAGAAATCAATTTTTTCTCCTCATTTTTATACAACCACATTCATATAGCCTCCATAACTTAAAATGGAATCAAATGCACTAAAAGTTTTCCACATTTTTATAGCAACAGTGCTGTTCCATGTGCCTCTCCTTCATTTCCATTCAGTCAGGTAGGTCAGGTAGAAGTCAGGTTGAAGCCATAGCAGGTCTCCAAAGTTTCTCCATCCTTTCTATCTGTCCCTTGGTGCAGTTAGCACAAGTGAGTACAGCAATTCACAGTGTTTTCAAAGGGAAAGGACCAAAACCCAGGATAGTAAGAATCCTGGGTTTTGGTCCACTTTAAAAATGTGAAAATTTGGCATACAGGGCCAAAAAGTTGAAGGAACAGAGTAGAGCTCATTGGAACTGTTAAATCCAGCATAAGGGTCAAAAGGTAGACAAGCAGGCACTCACACAGACTGGCCTTTAGAAATAAACCTAGTGCACCAATGCAAGTTGATTATTTAAGAACAGGCACTTTGACTTGCAGTGCTTTTAAATGCACACATACTGAAAGAAGGTTCGAAATGATACATCTGTATATCAGGACGATGTATGAGGTAATTTTTAAGAAGAGGAAAGTATTACCATAAAACAATATACTGCATTTTAGTCCTATAAGATGAACTGCTCATGAGACAAACCTAGGATTTGGAGGAGCAAACAAAAAAAAAAGAAAAAATGTTCTGAATCAAATAGTGTGCTACCCCCCCCCCCCCCCCAGAACAGGACATGGCAGAATCCTCCAACCACACCATAACATGAGTGTGCAAGGACTTCCCCAGTCCCATATAACAGGTAGTGTGGCAGATCTACCCCATTCCAAAAAACGAGCAGCATGCAGAATCCCCCATCAGCATATCATAGACAGCATGCAGAATACCCCCTCCCCATATTACAGGCAGCTGAAAGAATACCTCTGTGACAGGTAGTGTGGCAGATCCCCAATCCCAAAAAACAAGCAGCATGCAGATTCCCTCTCAAAGACATAGATGTCATTGATGTATCTGTATGCTTTGGCTGCAGAGAGTGGCTGCTTCTTCTGGATCTCGGCTTAGGTTTGAAGTTTTTGGTGGTTGGTGAATGAGGGGATCTGCCACAGGCATTTTCCGCCAGTTTTTGGGGAGAAATAAGTGTATTTTAGGCCAAAATATGCAATATTTGTTTTCACCATTTTTACCAAATTGCTTTTAAATTCAAGCATTATGTAAATTATTTAGGTTTTCACATCAGTATACTTTACTGGGATAACCCAGTCACATTTTCAGTCTCAAGTCTTTCAAACCTCAATGCACATGTAATCAATTAAAGTTAGGGAAGGAAAACCAATTCTCATAAATTGAGTTGTTGCTGCTCCAAGTTTATTTTTAATTTTTTTTAAATGTTTTATTTATACACCTCTTTGCAGGGCAATTTAAGCATTTTAGTGGATGATATAGTCTCAGTGGGTCCCTGTACAATAGATTTGAAATCTAGTGACTTGGGCCCTTATTTATCAAGGGATAGCGCCAGGTAGTGTCTCACTAGCGCCAGGTAGCGCCAGCTATCGGCGGCTACCGACTCCAGAACACCAGGCTGCGAACACAATCACGCATTTATCACGCTAAATGAGGCTAGCGCCGGCGAGAGCGTCAGCTAGCGCGGGATTCATCATGTTGCAGACTTCAGCGAACAGCGCCGCTGCTAATCCCATCACAGCGCCAGGTATGACCTCTCGCTACCTGGCGCTCTCCAATGCATTTCAATGGAGCAATCTTTAAATATTCATAATTAATTGATTTTAATGTTTTTTATTTTTTTTTTTTTTAAAGTCAAAAATTCGGTGACCACTTCTGCAATGTTATATCTTTTTTTTTTAAGGTAAAAAAAATTAAAAAAAATGTGTGCAGAATTGATATTACAGGTCTGATATTAATGTATTCATATTACAAAATGTTTATAAAAACTTTTAATATATTGGTGTCAAAACACCCAAAACTCCGCAGGACGCTTTAAAATTGAATTCAGACAAAGGTCCTATACTGGCTTTGTGAACTTATCCACCTCAATGTGAATTAAGACTTATTCGTGCAGGTTCCCGTCACCAATTTCTAAATAACGTACCAGATGAATGAATGTAACTTGCAGTATGATTTAGATCCTCTTTAAGGTATCAGGATCTTTCCTCTACTTTCACATGAATAAGAAAAATATATATAGCTGTGAACCAAAATCAGTTGAAATCCTCCTTAAGTGATTCAGGCTCCTTATAAATCCTCCATTCAAATCACCGAATTTACATAAGGACAAAGAAAGAAGCACATAGCATGATATCCTTAAAATTAAGAGCACCTGCCCTCATTTATTATGCTTACCAGCATTTAAAATTACACACGCCTTTATGACTCCAAAAACTCCAAATAAGCAATAGTAGAAAGTGCGCTGTAAAAACCTCTTATGTTCTCATAGTCGCTACCTTCAAATGGATTGAATCTGAGACTTAATGCAGCTGCGTTTCTCTCACCGTCTCCTCGGCCGTAGGACACGGGAACGCTTGTTGCTTTTGCTGCTCTTCCTCTCAGAGAATACGTGATGACGCCTCTCAGTGCTGGCCCCGCCCAACGCGTTTCGTTGTCAGAGACAACTTAATCATGAGCTCATGATTAAGTTGTCTCTGACAACGAAACGCGTTGGGCGGGGCCAGCACTGAGAGGCGTCATCACGTATTCTCTGAGAGGAAGAGCAGCAAAAGCAACAAGCGTTCCCGTGTCCTACGGCCGAGGAGACGGTGAGAGAAACGCAGCTGCATTAAGTCTCAGATTCAATCCATTTGAAGGTAGCGACTATGAGAACATAAGAGGTTTTTACAGCGCACTTTCTACTATTGCTTATTTGGAGTTTTTGGAGTCATAAAGGCGTGTGTAATTTTAAATGCTGGTAAGCCTAATAAATGAGGGCAGGTGCTCTTAATTTTAAGGATATCATGCTATGTGCTTCTTTCTTTGTCCTTATGTAAATTCGGTGATTTGAATGGAGGATTTATAAGGAGCCTGAATCACTTAAGGAGGATTTCAACTGATTTTGGTTCACAGCTATATATATTTTTCTTATTCATGTGAAAGTAGAGGAAAGATCCTGATACCTTAAAGAGGATCTAAATCATACTGCAAGTTACATTCATTCATCTGGTACGTTATTTAGAAATTGGTGACGGGAACCTGCACGAATAAGTCTTAATTCACATTGAGGTGGATAAGTTCACAAAGCCAGTATAGGACCTTTGTCTGAATTCAATTTTAAAGCGTCCTGCGGAGTTTTGGGTGTTTTGACACCAATATATTAAAATATTTGGCAACTACGTGCAGACTGAACCAACACAGTCTGTCTTACTCCAGCGTGGACATTTATATATAAATGGAATGGTTATATTGGTGTGTTTAATTTAAGAGTGTAAGCGCGGTGATTTTGGAGAATTGCCTCCATCTGTTGTAATTAGTTTATAAAAACTTGTTTATTATTTTTTTCCAAAAATAAGGTTGTTTGGGGGTTAAAAAACTACTTTTAACACATCGCCGCCAGCGCTCTGGGGTTTAAACATGCATTTTACAGCGCGAGAATTTTTTGAGCGTGATTTGTTAATGAATATGCTGGGAGCCGTTCGCTATGGCCATTCGTTGTCATGCGCTCCCATACAGCGCGGAACCTGTCAAACAGCGACTCCTAACCCTGTATTCAACATTACCGCACACCGACTGAGTCGCTGTCAACAACCGAACAATGGCCAAGCACAGCGAATACTAGCCGGCGCTGTGAAAATCACGCTACTGTCGCTCATCTGTCGCTACCTGGCGCTATTAATAAATCGGCCTCCCCGTCTGCACATCCTGGCATTCAGTCAATGAGGAAGCTTGCTCCCTCATGACCTTGTGCTCCTAATAATAATGGGCAATTCAAATGTTTGCAGCTGCCCAGATTGACTCTAAGCTTAAACAAGACAAGCATGTTTGCCTCCCAAACAGGGTTTAGGGCCTCTGCTTTGTCGCTGGCTCTATTAGTCACTTTCTCAACATGGGACTGAATCTACTGTATCTCCCTTTTGGACTGACTAGCGGTGGTCTACACAAATGTCCTCCACTGCTTTATCCCCTGTGCCATGTGGCATGCTGTATCTAACAACTAATTGGCTACCACAGCTGTCAATGGGCTCCTGAGGATGCCATGAATCCTGGCAATTGTCTGGGTTTGCCTGACTCCGATACTAACCCTATGGGCAAAATGGGGTAAGAAATATTGGCATATTTTGAACTTTGTATGCATTATATTACAACTGCATCAGCTTCTGACTGGTTGTCATTTTTTAATACTGCATGTTGAGCTGCCATAATGGGATAGTAAGAAATCAATGCCTCCAGTAGAATTAACTTATTTTTACAGAAATTAAGCAAGGAGTTTCTTTGATAAGCAGCTCACAGTGTAAGTCACAGGGGAAATTTAAAATGCTATGTAGAGCATAAGGAAATGTGCTTAATCAGAATTTGTTAATGGAAGTCTACAGATTTTATGGTTTATTTATTATACTTTAAGGATCATTAGCATGCCATACAAAACTGCAGATGCCAAATATTTTGCTCAAATTTTCACATCTACCATTAGACATGCTATACAGTGCAAGGAGTTCTCCTTGAAAGTACTGATCAGTGCCAAATCTTTCTCCCCTCCAAAGACCTATAAAAGATTCACAAGCTGTTTCATACAACAAAATAAACTGTTTTGTGAATCAAAAGTGGGAACAGACCGTAAATAAACATTCCTAACCAAATGCTTATATGTTATTCGGTTTTACATCCGGCACACACAGTGTTTCAGCTTCATTGGGAAAGTGCAATTTTAAACCCCCAATTATTTTACATTTTTAAACCCCCAATTATTTGCAGGCAGTTGAATAGAAAGACATGTCTGCTGCATGTGATTTGAGGTTTAAAGAAATTCAACAAGGGGTGCTTATGATTTCTATGGAATGCAGAGCTCTAGACCAGTACTGAGTAAACAATAAATCTGTCCCAGCTTCTAAGTCCAAGGACCCCCAAATCATATTGTTAGTGCCCCTTATTAAAATGTTGAGTTTGCAGCCTTAGTGCATGGAACACATATGCCCTCATTATCCTCTGGACAGATTAATTTACTACATTTAGGTTATTACCAAATATTTATGCTCAAATTCCAATTAAAGCCATTCACATCTTTCCATTTTGTCATAAACTCTTCCAATGGTGACTTGTATAATCATTTCATATAACTCCAGGTCCCCTTAAATAGAATGCATTTGGCAGCCCCATCACTGGTCATGTGACCTGCCCTACTAGCAATCCTCTTAGTGTTCTTCTGTCCAGGGCTTCATGTGGTTTGTCAATCGTTGCTAAAATACAATGAAGGTGGTTCCCCTTCAGTAGGACTGGCTATCTGATGCATTTGATGAAGTTGTCCAGAACTGGCACGCTGTAAGGGGAAAGTACAGAGACAACAGAGCTGAGAGAGGATGGAAGGTTAAAATATTGGATGGGCTATCTCTCCTTCCTGCTGCAACTATAAAAAACAAGATGACTCATTCGGAAAAGCCTGCCAGCACCCTGGTATGAGTTACAGACAAGGGGCAGCTAATTTATCTTAATTGTTTCTATTGTAATCAGCTGTTATGCACTGTAAAGCCATGATCCTAATATTGAAATGTAAATAGCTTACAGATAGCATAAATTTCAATGTGATGTGTGTATCACGTTGTGTAATGAGTTAGACTTGTGTGAGCTGGAGCGGGGACTATCTAATTTGGCAGCCCTCTGGCCGGATACTTCCCAGTATCCAGAATTTGGTACTCCACAATACCGAATCTAATGACTCCGGCCCCACCTACCCTTTGAACCGGTATAAGAGTCGTTTGGACTGAGAAGTCACAAATTGTAAAAAGTCTTTCAGGGGGATGTAGCATTCTGTGTCGATAAGATATTGGGGCATGGTTTTAGAACCATCAAACATTTTGTCTCAAATGGTCAACAGGGCCGAGAGAAACATGTTGAGGATAAATTATGCAAATTACCTGCTTAAGATTTTATAAGATTCACACATTAAGCAACCAGGAAGATATTATCTTCCAGTACTGTCATATTCCCAGACATTCAACCTCCAGAAGTACAAGGTATTCAGTGATATGTTCAAGGTAGGAAGAATTTTACCAATGGACTGATGAGATTAGAGTAAATGTTGACAGACCAAATTGATGAGCCCATGGCTGGTCAGTAACAGGCACAGAGGTCCACTTCGACTTAGACACCAGTAAAGTGGAGGTGGGGCGCTAGTATTATTAAAGAAAGATAGATTGAAGCTTGGATTGAAGATGGTCTAAAAAATCAACCACAATCTTTTTTAGATGTTTTCTTCAAGCAGTGGTATAGGAATAAACCATATTTTAATGCTCCATCAAATGCATCAAAGTACTCCACTGCATGACTAGCCAGTGGAGGCCCTAAAGATGAAAGAATAATGACATGACCCACTTGCTCACCTGACCCTATTAAGAACTCATGGATTCTTCTTAAATATGGGATTTATGTTGAAGTAAAAAGTACACTTCTGTTGATAGTCTGAAAAAAACAGATTAAAAAACTGGTAGACTCCGTGGATGGAAGGTTTATAAAAAGTGGCCATATGGGTCAGTGATTATTTTTTTGCCATTCTAAATTTTGAGTTGTCTATTTATTATTCTATTTATGTCTATTTATTATTCAGCTAAAACACAAGTGAGATGGGAACATTTTACTTAATTTAATTTAAGCCTCGCTTTTTCTTTCCTAAATATTTAGGTATGATGTTTAAGACTCTTTTGGACTGAACAATGGCATAGTAGTTGCTCATTATTGTGCACACAGTTGTGTCAGAGTATAATGAACAACACATCATTTTGAGAAGCTGGTTATCACGTGACAAACATCTCACAACACATCTAGCCATGACAAAATCTAAGGAAAACACATATTTTTGGTAATGATCATTTATTTTTTTCTGACCTATTAGTTGGGTAATATGAGGCTCCTTCTGCTATTGAAGGGAAACTGTGAGAGAAACTGTGCATTGATATATGCACAAGAAATGTATGCTTGAATCATGCTACAATCATGCCAACTTACATTGGCCAAATGCTGTCATTCTATAATATGGAATACCTTACATTGTCCAGGTAATAAAACAGAAAAAATCTAAACTCATTTTACTCCCTCAGTGGATTGTGCCTTTTCTAGGTTGGAAACTTACCTGATTGTTAGGTGCAGTCCAGGGCCATCTGCTCTCGACTTCGCTTCTATGCCATCAAACAGAGAGACGTGGTCACTCCTGTTCTGTTCAGTGCACTGAAGTGGGCTGTCAGGCTTCAGGGATGTCAGGCCCCTGGTCCAACCCCTCCTGGTGGTTTTGTTTCAGCCACAGTCCGCAACAGAACCATACCTAGAATGACACCCCTATTGACTTAACACTGAATAGAGTGTACAGGCCTATTCAAAGTGTACAAAGGGGCCTTCCAGGAATTCCAGGCGCTCCCTCTTCTTGTTTTATTTCCTATAAAATATATGCAACTTGATTTTCTCAATAATAAGTGTGGATATTTAGCATTAAGAGTACAAGTAAAACTCTATGCAGTTTTTAAAGCAAAAAATAAAAAGAGCAAAAAGTACTCCTAGCGCCAAATCAAATGCTATGTAATGCAACTTAGAAAGCCACAATCAGCCTCAGGAACACTCAACTACATGAATTACTGTATGTATAATGGAACATCTACTACTAAGGCTTTGGTCCCTTATAACAATCGCCCCCAGGAAATCCTAATTTAAGATGCTGCTACAGTTGCAAATACTTGGAAAGCCAAAAACATGTAATGATCCCCATTAGGTGGTGTTCAAATAGGAAAGGTGAGTGCATCTCTGTGGGGTGAGTAAATTGTATATTAAGTAATCCTTCAAATTTCACTTCAAAACATTAGGATACGTGATAGAAATAAATCCACATGCCTTTTCCATAAAGCAATGCATAAATCAACCCTAAGCAATATTAATGGACTGCAGCATCACAGCTACCAATGAACTCTCAGCTTCACTGACTTTAAAGAGTGATGATTAACAATAAGGAGGGAAGCTCTCTCCAGTGCTGCAGTTATGATTATGGGGATTTTTAAAGCAATAGAACAATGTATACAAAAATATTAAAGGAGCTTTATGAAAAAGGTTATATCCAGTGACTCACTTTCCATACACAGCGGGATTTCAGCGCTGTTTTGACGGCAGGGTGCTTTCTTTAACCTACTCCAGAAGACAAGCTATAGAAATTGTGGCTGTGAAAGGACACGATTATACAAAGTGACAGAAATAAAACAAAGCAGGCAGATGTCTCTGCTTACACATTTTTGCATTGTTTTCTATAACAATAGCATGTGCTTACTGATTAAGATAACATGCAGTAAGGCGCAACCTTGGCGTGCTTTATCTTAATTAGGACACGGCAATGACAATATCTATTTAATACAGTAATATCAGTAATCTTACCAATATAATGTTAATCAATATAATTTATTGCATAGTGTTTGCAGAAAGTGCATGAATTCATATTTATTCATTAAAACATAGGGAGGTGTTTTCACTAAATGTTTCACATATCCTGAAATGGGAGCATGATCAAACTAATGCAGGATTTGCAGGCACATCCCAATCATGGTTCTGCTCAAAGTAGACTAAAACCCATCACAGGTGGCCCTGGAATCTATAAGACTTCAGGGCTTCTCCCTGAGGCATCAAGATTTGGAATGCACCACTGTGTGAAAACCCCAAATTGCCCTGTAAAACCTACCTGCTCCTCGATCCAACAGTGCATGCATCGGTTGCAACTGCATTGCGCTACACCTTTAACCAGGCTTACACCCTCACCAGGCATTTGTAAATAACCAGCATGGACACACTCCCCGTTAAAGGCTAGGAGGGATACAGACTACGGCGCACTTAGCTCTGCTTGGCTGCTTTCAGATAGATTTGGTCCTTGGCCGATTCGTAGCCAAAATTGGCAAGTGGACCTGAGTGTCCTGATCGGACAAGAGTCCATGCATGTGCCATAGGAGCAGGAAAAAATAACTTGTTATAGGTGACCTCTGGAGTTTCACACAGCGGGGTATCCCAAAACGGGGGATCAATTCCCAAAATGGCCTCAATTTGCAGGGTGGGTCCTGAAACAAAGGGCGGGTCCTGAAACACAGCTCAGGGCCTTATTCATGAAGGGATAGCCCCAGGAAGTGGCTATTTAGCGACAGGTAGATGAAGGTATCGGCAAGAGAACGCCGGCCACAGCACGCAATTAAACATTTATGAAACCGATCCTGTTGAGCGACTGGGATGACGCCATGTAGCGTTAGATTCATCATTATCCCAGGCTCAGCGTACAACGCCTGCGTTCAAACTTTCAGAGCGCCACGTATTACCTCTCGCTGCCTGCCGCTTTAAGAAATGCACAATAAGAAATGCACTCACCAGGGGATGAGCTGCCGCTGGTATCACAGGGAGGGCTATGAGGTGGAGGCGTGGTGCTTCCACTCCTCACAATGGGACCAGCAGATCCCAAACCCGATGGGCCACCCTCCTCCTTCTCACTTCCTAATCCTTGAGGGAGTGTGGTGGAGTCCCTCACCTCCTCCCCACTGGGACTCCACCACTTGAGAGTGGCCACAAGGGGTTTGGGACTCAGCTGAGTCCGACTGTGAGGAGCTGAGGCTCCATACTGCCCTCACCAGAGCAGCACGCTCCACTGGGAGCCCCTTCCTCCCCTGGGTCCTCTAGATGAGGTCTATGAGAGGGACCCTCCCCCGCAGACTCAGGGGAGGATGCTTATCTGTGGAGAGGAAATAAAAGGAAAATAGGGACAAATCACACTCAAATACATAACTTATTACACATTATAGAATTAACAAATATTTAGTGATTTTACACTTATCAGATGCATAGGCATCATAGAGCCGGTAAACGCCCCCATTGTCCCGGCGCTTAAAGTCGGACCATTTTTGTATTATGGCCCGTTTGGTCAATTTTGTTTGCAAGCGCCGGGACACGGTGGCTTGCACCTCCATCACTATGTTGCTTTTTGTCATACTCCTTGCAGCAAAAATCAAAAATAAATATGCTAATCCACAATTTTGACATTTCGCAAAAAAAATTAATATAAAACATTGTATTGTTACAAAAATGAGAAACTAAGGCCTTTTTTCTGATTCAAAGCACAAAACAAATCCAAGATTTTTATTACCAAAAAATTAAAATTTTGTCCCCCTAAAAAAAAAATCAGGAACATACTAACACACTTTAATAAACAAAATACATTAAAGATTTTGATATAACAACTATAATTAAAAACAGACAATTAAAACCAAAAAAAACTCACTTTCACAACCTGCCAAATAACACGAGGATCCACCCTCTTCCTGTTTTTTTTCTGGCCTTCTGGGGGAGCAGGAGAAGCTGAAGGGGCAGGGGGGTGTCAGAATCTGAGGAGGAGCTGGGGAGACGTTGAGCTGGGCGTCTGGGCCTCATGGTGGATCCTCGTAGGTGTAAAACCGGAAGTACACAAAACGAAACTGAAAGCAAAACCTTTGACACTCCTTGCAATATAAAAATGAAATAAAAAAGAAACACCAATGATACCGCTAGGAAAAGCAAATTTAACAATGCATACGCATACCAATGTTCGACGCTATAGCCACACACGCAAAATCCATATTTAACAAATGTGGAGCGCTGCATGCTGCGAACGACAGCGACTGCTCAGTGCGACTGAATCTCTGCGAATCCTACAGTATTCCGCAAAATTTGACAGTGAGCGAACGCAGTCGTTCTAGATGGTGTGGATGGAGGACATAGCGCCAGTTGTTGTGTGATTAAATAGATTTTTAGAACACATGATCAACATGGGGCAAGCGAAATACACTGGAATGACATTGTTGGAGGGGTGTGACATTAACACTTTACTGCCAGACAAGTATATACATTTTTGGTTTAAAAAAAAAAGCCTCACACAGCTCCGGCGCTCAAAATCAGATCGTTGTAGCCCAGAGCGCCAGAGGCTGTGTGATTAAAGTCTGTTTTTGAACATGTATCCACTAGTAACAGAGCAAAAACATATGGAATTACATTGTTATTACATTGTAACATGAACACTTTAATACCAGACATGTAAGGACAATTCTGAATAAAAATATTATAAATCAAAAACATTTTCAAAAATGACTTTTTCTAGGCCATGAGACACAATTATTTGATAATTAAAAAAACAATAAAACCCTGTTTAAACAGAAGAAAAGGAACGCCCATTGAAATGTATGGGAGAGCGACAGGTTATACCAGGCGCCCTGGAAGCCAGAGCACCAGCGTTTTACGGTAAACCCTCTGTGATGATGAATTGGTCGCTACATGTCCCTGTTAGATTCGCTCACCAGATTCGCTTTGATAAATGTGGTATTGCGTACAGCACCCGGCGGTCACCGTTCGCTACCTGTCGTCACCTGTCGCTGCCAGTCGTTACCTGGCACTATGGCTTGATGAATAAACCCCAATGAGAGCTGTCTGCCGAATGACGTAGTCACAGCAGGCTGCTCACATTGGACGAGAGCCTGTGCATGAACTGCTGGAGGGGGTTGTCCTGGGGGGTTTCATACATCAGGGCATTCCATTTCAGGCATTTTCCCTTTCTCCATGCACCCGCAAAACACGCTCTGCCACTTTTAAATCCCACAGTCACCTCCTCTCCCTTTCTCTGCTACTACTTGCTGCTGGTGACATCGCTCAAAACCTAGGTCCATTTCCTTCACCTCCCCGCTCCTCTACACCCCACAACTCATCACAGACTAACCTTCACCGTGGTATCAAACCAGCACACACATGGAACCTAGCCAACCTCTTAACAATCACCCACGCACTCACCCCATTGTCACCTGCGCACTGTGGAATGCACGTTCAGTGTGCAACAAACTGGCATACATCCATGACCTCTTCACTACCAACCTCTTCACTTTCATGGCCTTTACTGAAACCTGGCTCACTCCCTCTGATACAGCCTCACCCGCTGCCCTCTCATATGGGGGCGTGCAGTTCAGCCACACCCCAAGATTAAGCAACAAACAAGTTGGAGATGTTGGCATCCTTCTGTCTGAATACTGCTCATTTAACCCAACCCCTGCTCTACCCTCCCTTTCCTTCCCTTCCCTTCCTTTGAAGTTCACTGTGTCCGTCTCTACTCTCCCTGTCACCTAAATATTGCCATTATCTATCGCCCTCCTGGACCTGCCACTCTCTTTCTGGACCACTTTTCAACTTCTCTTCTCCACTTCTGACATCCCGACTATAATCATGAGGGAATTCAACATACCAGTTGACACCAACAACCCTGCAACCACCAAACTGTTATCCCTAACCACCTCCTTTGGCCTCAAACAATGGTCCAATAGCCCCACCCACAAAGATGGACATGCGCTCGACCTACTCTTTACTCACCTCTGCTCTGTATCCAGTCTTTCCTCATCCCCACTTCCCCTCTCTGATCACAACCTACTAACACTAACACTCTCTTCCCTTACCACTACCCCCCCTTGACACAAACCTGCTATTCTTCGCAGGAATCTCAGAAACTTAGACCTTCAATCTCTCTCCGATGCTTTACATCCCCTTCACACCCTGCCCTCATAAACCAATGTAGACGCTGCCGCTTCATACTACCATAATACACGAACTGCTGCCCTTGACTCTGTTGCTCCCCTTAACTACCAGGCCAAAAAAAGACAACCTTGGCTTAATGCTAACACTGCAACATTAACGGCCTTCTCGAGCTGCTGAATGGCATTGGAGGAAATCCAAAACCAAGGAGGACTTCCTGTTATACAGGAAAGCCCTTCAGGTACTCAGGACTGCCCTTTCATCTGCTAAACAGGAATATTTCACATCACTCATATCAACACAGACCCGGAATCCAAAACAGCTGTTTAACACTTTCAACTCCCTTCTCCGCCCACCGCCACCTCCTCCATCCTCACAGCTAACAGCTGAGCAATTTGCCACATACTTCAAAGACAAAATCGACATTATTCAAAGTGGCTTCAGACCACCTCTCTCCTACCAACACCCCCCCTGCCCCACTCATTAACTCATTTCACACAGTTAACTGCTCAAGGTCTCTCCTCTCTGGTCTCAAAGGCTCACCTGACCACCTGCTCCCTTGATCCCATTCCATCCCACCTTATCCCTCAACTGTCTCCATCTGTCATTCCAGCCCTAATATCTTTATTCAACCTCTCCCTCTCCATTGGCACCTTTCCCTCTGCCTTTAAGCATGCTGTTATAACTCCACTCATCAAAAAACCCTCTCTGGACCCCTCTGCCCCCCCTAATTACCACCCAATCTCTCTGCTCCCTTTCTCATCCAAGCTTCTTGAACAGCATGTCCATACAGAACTTACCAACTATCTGTCTACAAACTCCCTCCTAGATTCCCTCCAATCTGGTTTCCGCTCATGTCACTCTATCGAAACTGCACTCACCAAAGTCACCAATGATCTACTGACAGCCAAATCCAAAGGCCACTACTCTGCTCTCATTCTTCTCTACTTATCATCTGCTTTTGACACTGTCAACCATGTTCTGCTTCTCAATATTCTTTCTTCTCTTGGAATCCAAGGTCTCGCACTCTTTTGGCTCTCCTCCTATCTCTCTCACCGCACATTTAGTGTATCTTACTCAAACACTATTTCCTCTCCCCGGCCCCCGGGTACCACAAGGCTCAGTCCTAGGACCCCTACTTTTTTCAATATACACTTCTGGTCTCGGACAACTAATAACCTCGCTAGGCTTCCAATATCACTTTTATGCAGATGACACTCAGATCTACCTTTCTGGCCCGAATCTCTCTTCACTCCTCTCTCGCCTTCCTGACTGTCTAACAACCATCTCTTCCTTCATGACATCTGGCTCCCTTAAACTAAATGTCAGGATTCACTTACCCGACTCCCGGTCCAGCAATGTCCCGGCCAGCGCGCCTGCGCACTGTGCTCCCTCAGCCGGCGGGGCTGGCTGCCGTACACGTGCCCGCGCGCACGTCCTGTTTATGCTCTCCGGCGGCGCTGCTCTCAGTTCTGGCGTCTTATCCTTTCAGGGGTATCCCGGTTGGTCTGTATAAATGCACGATAATAAGCTTTTCTTTGGTATCATAATTTTTTGATGATTTTTTCTATTTCCCTAGCACACCCTGGTTAGTCCTCCTGTCACTTGTTTGAGATTACCTTATTGTTTATTTGTAAATATGATTGTTATGCTGGGCACAATTGCATAGTTTATTGTGGATTTGCACATATGTTTGATTGATTACTTGGTGCCTTTATTTTAGGTTGATTCTCTGGGGTCCTTAGGGCCATTTTATGAATTTGGCAGACCTCCGGTCCCCCTGATATTTTTATACCTGTCTTGTTATGTCTATTGTGTCTACATAATTGTGTTAGTATGTCATGATTGTTTAACTATTCAGATTAATAAAATCTTTACTATTTTTGTACGTTTATGAGTAGTGCCACTCATTGCTAGCCCAGCACATTTTCCTTTTTTGGGTGGTAGTGTGGGTACCCCCATCTGTTTAGTTTAGTTCTGGGACTGGGCCAATGAGCCCGGGTAGGGAGATTCTGGGCTATACGCCCCTTCTGTTCTGGCCCAATCCATACTGGAGTTTATGCAGCACCAATCATGTCCCCTTTTCCTTTTCCCCAGTCTTGCCTGTCTCTATAAAGTTCTAGTCCAGCATTCACTCAGTGCCTGTGATAGCACCTTGTACCTTGCTTTGACTTGTGATATTACCCGGCAAGCGGGGGCTCCTACAGGTGAAGCTGGCTGCGGAGATTGGGGGTTGAGGGCTGGAGTTACCAGAGCGTGACACTAAACATGGACAAAACAAAACTGGTCATTTTCCCCCCAAATCTCTCCCCTCCCCACTCTAACACCACAATCTCTGTAAATAATCTTACAATAACTGCAACTCCTCAAGCTCAATGCCTGGGCATCATTCTGGACTCCTCTCTCTCGTTCACACCTCACATTCACTCCCTAGCCACCTTCTGTCGTCTCCAACTCAAAAATATCTCCCGCATCCGTCCCTTCCTCTCACCTGTCACCACTAAAATGCTAGTGTATGCCCTGGTCATATCCCGACTGGACTACTGCAACACCCTCCTCTGTGGTTTGCCAACAAACAGACTAGCTCCTCTCCAATCTATTCTAAACTCTGCTGCTGGCCTCATCTATCTCTCCTCTCGCTTCTCCAGTGCTGTCCCCCTCTGTCAATCCCTCCACTGGTTACCTGTCTCTCATAGAGTTCAGTTCAAACTTCTAACGCTAACCTACAAAGCTCTCTCTACCCAGGCCCCCTCCTACATTTTCTCACTGATCCAGCGTTACCAACCCAAGCGCAACCTCCGCTCTGCCTCTGACATTCTCCTGTCCTCTTCCTTGGTTACTTCCTCGCACTCCCGCCTTCAAGACTTCTCCCGTGCCTCCCCACTTCTCTGGAATGCACTTCCCAGCTCGATCCGCCACTCTCCATCACTCCAAGCCTTTAAAAGTGCCCTCAAAACTCACTTCTTCAGACAAGCATATGACCTGGCTTAAGCAACTCCTATAACCTTCAATGGCACATGCAGCCATACTCAAGCTCTACCACTTGTGACCCAGCCCCTTTGTCTCCACCCCCATCCTTTAGACTGTAAGCCCGCAAGGGCAGGACACTCCTCCCTATTGTCCCATGTGCTCACAACACTTGATTTTAACCTGTGGCATCTAATTTTGGATTGTTCTCTGTACTATATGTTTTACCCTGTCTGTAATTATACCATGTAAAGCGCTACGGAAGTTGATGGCGCTATATAAATAAACAATAATAATACTACAGGAACAGTGACACCGGTAGAGACTGGCAGGTAGAAGCATGATAAGTCCCAGTATAGAAACAGACAAGTTGGTGGATAGTGGCAAGTGGCAACAACACGAGGAGTCCCAGAATAGGAACAGTGACACTTATGGTGGGTTGCAGTTGGTACCAAAGCAGCAGCAGTCACGCTGGTGGAGGGCAGGGCCTCCACTAGGAATTTTGGGGCCCCATACAGCATAACTTCCAACTTTTCAGGGTGGGGAAGAGGGACAATTGTTAAGCCACACCCCTCATTCATCGATGGATACAACAATATAAACACATTAAATAGGGAAGTTAATCCTTTATTGATGCAGATCTGCATGTTACATCTCAAAGGAGGACAGAGAATAATGAGGGACATGGGCTATAAATAGGGACAGTCCCTCCAAATCAGGGACAGTTGGGAGATATGCAAACAACACCAAAGTCTGCACCCCTTCCCCCAGTTTTCATCCTAAACAAATGCAAATACAACATTTTTATTGTCTTGTTAAATAAATAAATAAATAAAAACTTTGCCCAAAAGATTTTAATGTGGAACAAACCCCCCCTGGCCAGTGGCCTTACCCCTGAGGCATCCTGAATTGGGATGCCCCACTGTGTGAAACTCTCCAGTGCACCCATAAGCACTCCCGCTCCAATGGTGCATGCGGACAAAACAAAACCTGGGAAAGTAAAATTCCTGGGTTTTGTCCCACTTTAACTCAACTCTGATGCAGTTAGACAATAAATTGGACCAAAACCTGTGATTTTCACTATCCTGGGTTTTGGTCCGTCCCCCTGAATCACTGCATATTGGGATGCCCTGCTCTGTGAAACCTCACGGATCGCCTATTGTTCTTACCCTTTCTCAAACCTTTGCCGCAGGCTCGATTGATGTGCGGCTGGAGAAGCTGAATGGAATCTTAACCACTCACACAAACGGCGTGCAGCATCACTCGCATCCCTCGGCTGAGCGTGGCCATGCACAGTTTGAAGAGGATCCAAGTGATGCACCCACCCACCATGCATGTGCCGTGGGATCAGATGGCCCTGGGCCACTTTTGGTCCACGGCAACAGCATAAATGAATGCTGCTTTCCTCTCTAAATGATGCCAAGGGAACACAAATATGATAAATAAGGTGGGGAAGCAACAATGTTGGGGCCCCTGACCTTCTGTGCAGTTGCACCCCCTATAGTTACCCCCGATGGGCCCCGTAAGTTCTGGCCATCCTTTACCCCACCTGTTCCCCTAAATATACCACTGCCAGCACTCCTCCACCCCCAATAGATACAAGGCGTTTAAAATGAAAAAAAGGCTTTACCTTTCTCTGCCCGGGTCCGGAGTCTGTAGCTGCCGCTCTAATCCCCACTCCTAAAAGATGCGGGCAGTGGGCGGGACCGGTGACGCACGTAAGAGCCAACACAAAGAGCTGTTGTCTGGTGATTTTCTTTTTTGCGCAGAACCAGCAAAAGCTACGGCCGCAGCAAGCAGGTCCCTACAGCGCAAATAATTGTTACCATTGGGGGTGGGTACACCTCTTCCGCCCCTCATCCTGGTGGTGGCCCTGGTGGAGGGGTACCATGTGGTACAGAATAAAGTTAACCAAAACAGCAGCAGTCAAATTGGTGCAGGTTGATTGGCAGGTGGTATACGCATGAAGGGTCTCAGAACAGAAACATTGGCATCACTTAGCATCATGTTGTTGCGGGGGGCCTTACTTCACTGACCCATAGGGGACTATATTGCCCTTGCCCATAATTATAGCTCCATGCGTTGGTGCTGGAATACACCAAACAAGGACTGGCCCACCCTTTTCTCTACATGCTTATGCAGGACTGGTACAGCTTTTGCTGAAATGTAGTGACAAGCTGCACAACCCACCAACTCTCTAAAAGGTTTAGAATCAAACACATAGAAAGGCAGGAATTGCAGTACCAGCAACTTGGCCAGGTTCCCATTCCACTTCTTTGTAAAGGACAGGTGCTAGCATAATGCTGTATCCTAGCTATCACCTTGCCAACTGCTTGCTGATAGCCGTGCTTTTGGGAGGGAGGAGGAGGACCAGAGGATGAAGGGATGGAAGCAACGCTTCCTTTTTAGGTGGTGGAGCCCTGACTTTAATTGAAGGATGGTGTACTGCTGCATCTGGCTGTACCTTTGGGCTACGGTTTTACCAAGCTAATACGTGGTGATGCAACATGGATTTGCCGCAGGGCCATTGTGTCTGCCTTGTGACCCTGCCCATGCTTTACCAGCTGCCCACACACTATGCAAACAGTTACAGTGACATGCTCCGACGCCTTGATAAAGAAAAATTCCACACTTCTGAGGATGTGGTTTTACCCTAAAAATGTGTTGTTGACTGTATTCCTCTGCCTGTGGGACCCCCTACAGTGCTTGCTGTTGCCTGACAGGTAGCGTCCTGGGTATAGGACTGTCTAACATGGGTGCGCTCCATCTTTCTGGTTGATAAGTGATGGGCCTGCTGCCACTTTCCTCCGGTGTAACGGGCCTGCTGGCTGCTGCCATCTTGCTCCCCTGATGATTATGATGATGTTGATGAAGATGATGCTAATGCCCCCTCCTCGGTCCCACCTGCAATCAGCTACATCATCACTTTTGCCACCCACATGTCTACAGACCTACCAGAGGATGCAGTCAAACTCTTCTCCATATCTTGGCTGTCCTCTGAATTGCTTTTTACCAAGGACAACCTTTAGGGTGATATAATGCAGCTAGAGTCGCTGACATACCACATTTAGCTGGCAGAGTGAGCAGCAAAGTCAAGAGGTAGGTTAAGGACAGGGGCTGGAATGGATGTTGTTTCGGGGCCATGCTAACTGGATGTGGTGTCCAAAGAACCCACTTATTCCGGGCTGTGTGCATCTCCTGTCACTTGAGATGGTGAGGAATCACATAGCCTCATAATGACAGCTATGACCTTCACCTGGGCCTGCTGCCCCCCACCCCATACCTCTGTGGCTACCTCTGCCAACTACAGCGACCCTCTTGCTACTGCCTTTGGAGGACCCAGGTTGCTGGCTGGGTATGTTAGGAGTTTATATCGACTGACCACAAGCCCCTACACTGAAAAGGATGAAGCTGCAGGATAGATTAGACAACCACCCCAGGTTTTTTTAATGACCACAAAGCTCTAAAATTAAAAGGCTGAAGTTTCAGGACAGATTAGACAAACACCCCTTGGAGGATTCTTTTTAATGATCACAAGGCTCCAAAATTAAAAGGGCAAATCTATTCTTTCGCTAGGATGAAGTCATAAAATATATTAGACAACTGTCCACAAGGCTCCAAAATTAAAAGAATGAAGCTGCAGGTTAGATTAGACAAACACCCCTTAGAGGTTTGTTTACTGACCACAGGGCCAGAAAAATAGTTTGGGTGCTATATTTCTCTGGTCATCAGTTCTTATGAAGACTATTGTGATGGGGGACCAAGTTAGCCTTTTCTTGGTGTCACATGTGTGTGTTTTGAGGACTTGGGACCTGATTTGCGAAGTGTTAGTGCCATTTTGTGCCATTCATTGCTGCTTTACCACTGCATAACTTTATGCCTAATTTAATGTGTGTCATTTAGCATCAATGAGAATGTGTTATACAGATGAATTTATTACTTTACAGGGCAGCACAGGTCATAAGTGGGACTAGAGCTTAAGGTAAGATAGAGCACAATGGCAGGAAATGTCATTTTAATGTTTTTTAATACAAAATAAAATGTCAAAATAAACTGTAAAATCCTGTAGTTTGAGTAACTTGTCAAGAATTGAAATGCATGTCTAAAATGTTGCCAACTGCTTTTCTTTACTAAATTGTCAAAAATCACGCTTACCTCCTGATTTTGACCAATACATTCATCTAACCTCAATAGCTAAAAATAGTTTAAAATGCACTATAAAATTTGCCACATTTTAATAACAACAGTGTTTTCATATAACTTTAAAGGAAACTGGTGCTTTAAGCGGAACAGAGTAGCACACACTGGCACTGTTAAATTTAGCATAAGAGCCAATAGATACACAAACAGACTCTGACACGGGCTTGCCTGTTGGGAGAAACTGACAGTAGTGCGTCTATATAAGCTGATAATTTAAAAAATGACATTTTGACTTGGCATCCAATGCAGGGTTACAAAAAAAAAACTGGTCATAAAAAAATAAAGCAGACACACAATGGCAGATGCGAAAGTCAGCAAAATGTCACTAAATAGAATGGCACACTTCATATTCAGGCTTCTTTTAAAATGCCACACAGTGCCACTTTTTTGGCCTCTGTGGCACCCAGTGTGTGATTTAAGATACAAAACACATGCTGCGCCGATGCAGTCATCTTATTTAACCATAGCGCCAAAAAGGTCACAACGCCGAGTGCTTTGGTTGGAGCAGCGCAGTTGAAAAAAGGCACTGTAGGTCAAGATCCCACAATAAGCAGAACTGGAGTGAAGTGTTTTCAGCTTCTAATTTATATTGCACACATTTTTTGGTACATAAGTTGCTTTGTGACTAATGGAAACGCAGGACCTAGATGTCACCAAATTAAAATTTTCGTTCGTGGCTTCTTTTTGTTACAAATGTGTAATTTGGACAGTGGGTGGAGTACTCAGCTATTTCTGTCAGGAAAAACTTGAAAGAAAAAGGTAAGTAGTAGGTGCGCTGTAGAAAGTAAGATTGTTTAGTATCGGTAAGAACCCGGAGTTCAGGTTCAGGTTTCTGCTGTCCAAAGGAAGCTGTTGGAAGGAAAATTCAGGTTAAAGATCAATGGTTTAAAGCATTGAATTGTTAGCATAAAATGTTAAAATGTTAGGGTTTGTTTGAGGGAGGTATTGCTACCCACTAACCAAATCAGCAACAACCAGGTATCATTGTTTCTGACTGGTTAATCCTCAAAAATCCAAGGATTTTTTCTCTGTCTATGTGGAAATTCCTATAGATCAGAGTGATGCAAGAGGCCAGTGTTGGTTAGGACACTATTGGACAACAACCAGCACCAGAAAAAATCAAAGGGATGAAGCTACTGGATAGAATAAATACTCTGAAAAGACAGTGTTACAAAGTGGTGCTCACTGGGATAATTGGCAGTCGGGTCCAACAGACACTAACACAGCCCGCCCAATACCTAGTGCAACAATTAAAGCAAATTAGCATTTGGCGCTGCAACTTCTAGTTCCATTGTAGTCCACAGCGTAGCGCCAGAAAAGACAAAAATGCTGTCGCTCTATAACTTGCGCTATGGCCACCAGAAAGTTGCTAAATGGCGCACATCATAAATAAGGCCCTAAGTAATTTTGATTGTGCCGTTTGGTTTTTGCGTGTTACTTCTGTCACCAAATCTGAAAAAGCAGCACATATAAAACTCTTAATGCATAGTTCATATTTCTGCTTTTATTTTGGGGGTCCCATCCCCTAGTACATTTACATATTTTATATAGAAAAAGTCATACCAGTCAATTGATTACAAACTCGGTTTTATTAGGAGAAAATAATGACTTTCAACATAATGGAATGCATTTGTATTTTCACATTTCACATACAGCTATCATCAACACTTTCTCACTGTGTAAAGTGGAATTTCAGCAACTTGTGGTTTTTCCATCTCTTATATTTAAATGTTCAATGTCTTTAATTAACATTTCTCCCCATTAAACATACTGTTATATCTTGCTTCGTTATTTTTATTGTTTTTTTGTTTATTAATTTTTATTTGTATTGTTGATTGTTAATTGTTTTTGAGGCCTTGTTCCACCAATTTTTCCCTCAGTTTCCATTGCCCTTAAACAACGTCCCTTATCTGTAAAACTGCCCCAGAATTGAAAAAAGGGCACTTTTCCTGCATGTTAAACAGTTTAAGACAAACTTACTTAATGACATTATTAGCAGGAACCTATTTTTTGCCACCAAAAACTCTCCAGAGCCAAAAGGCATCAGTAAAACATGGTGTAACAGTATAGTCCCCTGCCTGGGGTGCACCGGGGAGGGGGGTCCCCAGAGAAAAGGGGAATGCCTTCAGATACCCTGGTTGGTGGTGGTTTAGATTAGGCAATAATTGTAATAGTTAGAATAGAGAAGCTATAAATACTTAGGTAGGCCACTAGAGGCCCCATAGGATAAGAAATAGAATAAGCAGTGTAGTGGAGTTACTTAAGTTTTGCCATTAGAGGGCAGTGGAGTTCCAGAGAATAATGCCCTGCAATGAAACCACGATGTGAAGCTAAGTTCCTGATCTGTAATGCGCTGAGGTCCGGCTGGACCTGAGAGAGGGGGAGAAGTTTTGGAGTTACAGAGTGCCTGGGTTCCCTGGGACTGGTAAGAAGGCATGGGGGTAGGTGAAGTGTGCCCCTTAAAGCGGTCCTTCGCTCTGAATAAGAGTCTATCTTATTTGTTTCCCACACCCTGTACATACAGATTGCTCACATTAAAAATCATCCTACCTGCATCTACTGCATGTTATGAGCCTTTAAACATCCAAGATGGCGGCTCATGGAACGTCAAGCAGCCTGCAAACAGGAAGTGCCTTCTGACTGTGCTGCTCTGCATTCTGGGACTGCTGACCTTTTCCTGACCCCAGCTCTGCTCTGTCTGAGCAAAGCACAGCTATAACCCGCCCCTCTGTACTACATCCAACTCTCCTCTCCTCAGTAAGTGTAATGCTTCTGAGTCAAGATGGCGGCACCCATATCCTAAAGTCCTTAACAGATTTGCAGCCCAGTGGGGGAAAGAATAATAAGTAAGTGACTAAAAACTTAAAATATATTAATTTTAGATGCTGGGGGATTGTTTTTTAAGGGTTTGGGCTTTTCAATAAATCATGGTGAAGGTCCGGTTTAAGTGCAGCTGCTGGAGATCCTGTTAAGTTGATGCTCAGTAGGGAAAGGCCTTAGTGTCTGATGCCCCTGTTGAGTCTTCACAGGAGAGGTGAAAAAGAGTACAGAGGAGACCCCATTAAAAGGTATTGGAGAGAAAGGAATTGTTTTGCTGTTGGAACTGTGTTGAATAAGAATGCACTGGAGAGTGAATGAAAGGGCATTGCGTAAGAACTGTGTGCTTTACTGTCTCTGCTGTGCTCAGGAGAATCGTGGTGACCATCATTCCATGGACTGAGTGAGTACAATGCATCGTTCCTGGCCGACCCACTGGGCCCATTCCCAAGAACTTTAACCCCTCTTTAGTTGGGCATCCCCAAGCACATGCACCAAATCATGTGTGGTGTTTACAATGGTAAGGGTAATTCAAATGATTTCTAGTGCCTCTGGTATATTTTGGAGAGTCGTAGTCTCCTATCACATCAGTGCGATAAGAATTTTCTATAGAAACTTGCACAGTAATTTTGCAACGCTATTGCTGCAAAATCTCAGGATGCAGCAGGGGCAATTCCCAAATGCACAACTGAAAGGACCCATGGGTTACTATGGGCAGCATTTTCGTGGCGATTGAATAAGATCTAAAGCAGATTTTTTTATTGCCTCACAACGTTCTGGATTTGAGAGACTGCTGCACTCAAACCTTTTACAAATGTCCCCAAATTTGCAATTGTGGCAGCTGTACCCCCTGGTACAAGGCAATTTGTTAATAAGCTTGCTAATGCTGATTGCTAATGAGCTAGATATTTTAATTTAAAATAACAGCAGCTTAAAGGAATCCAAACACATTTAGAAAGGTTCACTTTTAAAGTGTTTTTATTTTCAAAAGACTGATGTTTCTTTCATGAGTGTAAAAATAAATATACCATAAAAAATGTACCTTACCTGTACCTGTCTTCACAGAGACACAACCCTTATGCCACACTAGTGAGCCATTAATTCAAGAGATACTCACCTGAGAGAAAAGTTCACAGACATTTTTACTGCATCATTAGAGGCATGCCATGTTCCAGCCTGCTTCAAAAACTCCATAACTGTTATCTGTAAAAAGACCATGATCTAAGGACTAAATTACTTCAGAACGGTTGGCCTAACTTTTGTAGTAATAAAGTCCTTGCTCCACCAACTCAAAGCCACAACATACCTACAACTAGATCTTTTGCAGCTCTTTTTCAAATTCTCATTAGTCAGCTTCTAGCCCCACCCCTCAGCCAATTAGCTCAGTCAGCGGGCCTGACTGTGATGGGGGACAATTCCATCTGGCACAGACTACAGTGCCCAGCACGCAGCCATCAGAGCTTTCTGCCACACAGTCTGCTTTGGAGCGATTGGGGGGGGGGGGGGTATTCTGTAGCACAGTCTGCTATGGGGACAATGTGGGGGGGATTCTATCGCACAGTCTGCTTTTAGGGTGGTGGGAGGGGTATTCTGTCACACAGTCTGCTATGGAGGTGATGGGAGATATCCTGTCACACATTCTGCTATGGAGGCGATGGGGGGATTCTGTCACACAGTCTGCTATGGGGGTGATGGGGAGTATTCTGTCACACAGTCTGCTATGGGGGTGATGGGGAGTATTCTGTCACACAATCTGCTATGGAATGATGGAGGGGGATTTGTCACAAAGTCTGCTATGGGGCGATGGAGGCTTCTGTCACACAGTCCATTATGGGAGTAATGGGGGGATTCTATCACACAGTCTGCTATGGGGTGATGGGGGGGTCGTCACACAGTCTGTTATGGAGTTGATGGGGAAATTCTGTCATACAGTCTGATAATGGGTGATGTGTTAGATTCTGTCATATGGAGGCGATGGGGTTTCTTTTACACATTCTCTTATGGATAATGAGGGTCCTGTCACACTGTCTGCTATGGAGGCGATGGGGGGATTCTGTCAAACAGTCTGTAATGGGAGTAATGGGGGGATTCTATCACACAGCCTGCTATGGGGTGATGGGGGCTCTGTCACAAAGTCTTCTGTGGGGTGATGGTGTGCTTTGTAATACAGTTGGCTATGGGGGTGATGGGTTTTTTTTGTCACATATTCTGTTTTGGGGTGATGGGGGGCTATGTCACAAAGTCTTCTATGGGGTGATGAGGGGGGCTCTGTCACACAGTCTGCTATGGGGGCAATGTGGAGAATTCTGTCACACAGTCTGCTATGGGGGCAATGTGGGGAATTCTGTCACAGTCTACAAATCTTCCTATAACAGACAGTGTGGCAGAATCTCCCCAATCCCCTTTAATAGGCAGCAAGCAGATTGCCCTCCAAAGCCTTTAATAGACAACATGCAGAACCTTCCCTCCCAATTCCCTTAAAGGCAGCGTGGCAGAATCCCCCCCCCCATCACTGCAATGATGTCAGTCCAGTGATGTCAGCAACGCACGACAGAAGCAAAGTGCACAGAGCTTTTTTCCTCACTTTGGGCATGTGCCCACTTGCTCATTCAATTAAATGAGTGGGCAGGCATACACACAGAATGGAAGAAGCTGCTCTGTGCACAGTCTGCTACTGTCAAGGCGGCTTCTCCTGTTCTGTGTGTATGCCCACTCCGGCACCCATTCAGATGAAGCCACTCTGTGCAGCAAAGTAAAGATGAATGCACCCAGCCGCTTTTGGATCCTAGACGATGTAAGAGATTTTTGCTGTTCAGAATTACTCTGGGTTGCTATTCAAAAATTATCTACAAGAACAGACAGCTAACCTACTACACCTACAACTGGACTAACACCCTTACAAGAAACAGTGCTCATAATCATCCCTCTCCAGGGCAACTCAGATTGCTGCACATAAAAAAAAATAATTTACCTTTATATAACTCCTGCCTTGGTCAATTCCCCCCCTCAGTGGCTTCCTGTACACCAGCTATTGGCCTGCAAAGGGCAAGTGCCACTGGGTTTACTGCTGGAAGTCTGGAAAGAAGTCTCCCAAGTGCCCCGAGATGGCTGCAACCAGAAGACATTTTGTGAGCGTGTCAGCTTTGAGTGGATTCAGGAGCAAATGTAAGTGCTGACTGTCAGGGTCAGGCTATTTACTTTCTGAAGTAGGTTTAACTGTTGGTGCACAAATCTCCATGAGCTTTTTACTTTAACACACAAAAAAGTGCAGTAAAAATGTTTGTGCTAATCCCCCCCCCCCCAAAAAAAAAAAAAAAAACTGGCAGTAGTTTGAAATTATGTCCTTTAAAATATTTTATTTATTTTTAAATCAAATAAAAAGTGTAGAGACTTGTTAGTACAATTATCAGCTGCCTTAAATACTATTTATTCGTTTTTATTTTTATCCATACTTTCGACAGCTTTCTTGAAGCTAGCAGCATTAGCATTGAGCAAAGGTGCTGACTGAACACCTGGTCAGAGAGGCGAGACTCTAACATTCAGTGCAGTTTCTCATCTGCTTGTTGTCAGACTCACTGCTGTTTTCAGTCATTAAACCCTGGATCTGTCACACAGTGATATTCTTACTCATTAGCTTCATAATCTTCAGCATCCTTTTATTTTTGACTAGAACTTCTGACTAGAACATCCTCAGTGTGCATGCCTGCAAACCAGAGTAGTGCAGGTTCTTAAATTAGATGTCCAGTCTACCTATAAGCTAGACTTGCTCGACCAGGTGTAGGGCCTGAGGCCATCTTAAATATTGTTTAAGTTTAGATATGAATATATATTATAAGTTGGCCGCCAAGCCTAAAAGTATAGAGTGAAAAAAGTAAAAGGCCCTAGGAGGGAACCTTGGTTGCATTTAATATTACCACATGACATCATTTGCCCAAGTTGATGTCATGTGGCATTATTCTAGTCCATCCACCTCTTTATTAAAAGTAAGTAATGTAATCTAGGCCCTGCTGATATATTGCTGCTATGGTATCCTTACACTAACTGCATTTTATTTATGACTAATTTTTCTACTCTGAACTAGAATAGCAAGCTAGGTGTTGCAATAGAACCAAGTCATGATCTAATAAGGATCAAAGCAATCTTACACTTGTAGGGTTGTGAGTTGTGAGTCTTGATTGCACCTGATTATGGGAGGAATCTTAATGGCAGTTGGTCCTAGTGTGCATACCCTTGTTTCACGCACTGTTCACTTTCCTCTTCTGTGCTCCCTTGACACGTCCTAGTCCCACTTGACCACTGATGGTCTAACTCATATGCTGCTGGACGATAGCCATAGGGGCCAAAGTCCTTCCTCTGGGTTTTCAATGGACAGATACATTGTATCCCCAAAATCCTTCTAGGTGGGCGAGAAAGAGGATTCTGATTACAGCCCAGGGGCATCCTGATTGTTGACCAGCAACATTGAAACCAGCAATTGTGCGCTGTGGGGGATAGAATATATATACTATATATATATATATATATATATATATTATAATATATATATATATATATATATATATATATATATATATATATATATATATATATATATTTGTTCTTACCGTGTCACTTAATCCTAATTCATAATCTAGCGTCTTGAAGTTAATCTGACACTATTAACTGACGCTATAACTTTATCCTAACCTCTAACCTGTCTCTTATAGTGTAAAGTGAAATTTTTTGTAAACTTATTGCAAACATGCCCAGTCCCGTGATAAAGGCTTAAAATCTCTTCTCTAATAAATAAACTTATCAGGACTTGTTTGCTTCAATTGGCAGTCAGTGCATACTAATAAACATACATTACTGTGAAATCTTGAAATACTATTTGGTTATGAAAATGGAATAAGGATGTACAGAGGCAGCATTTCTACTTGCTCTGAATATCAGGCTTTATTGATAGCATTGCACTATCCTTCCCTGCTGTTGTGAATGTAACAAGCAGAGATGAGTAATCCTCGGCAGTGAGCTGGCTAGCTTTTACAATGTAATGCTTTGAAACAACCAGGCTAAGGCTGTTTATTACAATTGTAACCAGAGCTAAACAAGCTGTGATACATTATATATAGCCTGCTATTAAAATGTAATCCATCAGCAACCATTCAGGTTTGACATGCAAAACAACTCGGCAAACCGTGTTAGTTAATGGAAGTCAATTATTCAAGCAATACAATGAATGAGGAAATTAGCTGACTTGACTATAGTGGTGCCTTAATACAAAATTATACTACCATAAATTCACAGGAGTAAATACTACAGTGAAATCATCTGTGTGTAAGTGTAAGGATCCAGAGATTGGCTAATGCCCTGCTGGTGGCTTGTGCAATTTACTACCTGGCATGCCGTTTGGAAAACCACCAGCGGGTGTCAGCCGAGCCCCTAGATGTTATATCTGCCCCTCAGCTGCTGCACCTGCTATTTGGCCTATATAAATGGGGACCACCCTCTGCCTGGTGTTTGTGTATCTCTTGGACTCAGAAAAGATCCTAAGAATTTCACTTTTAGTGAATCACCAGATAGGAAGACATTGAAAGTCAATGGCACTGTTTTACTCCGGAGAAAATAATTTTTTTTTTCCACTCAGCTTTTGTATCTCCTTCTTCATATGGAGTAGCCCATGTGTCTACCGTCGTTATCATGATGGGCCGACAGCCTGATCGGAGGTACTTGCTCGTCATTGTGGATATGTTTGGAATTGCGTGGGTTTTTTTTTTTTATTATATTATCCCCCTGTGTCCCCCCTACCACCCTTGCCCCCCCCCCCCGCTCCCCCCTACACCGAAGGAAAATTAAACTATGGTCACTTTGGTGAGCTTCCAAGTCCTGTAAGGAATTGGTTTATCAGATCTCTGTATATTGGCCAATTTGTTAAAGCCAGCTCGCTTTTGAGTTCCAATATTATAGTTTTAAACCATAACTCATTATCTGGTGGGTCAGTGCTAGCCCATTGTAGCGTTATAATTTTTTTTGTTGCCCAGAACACCACTGACCCCAGTCATCTTTTCTCTATAGGCCAGCTCTTGGGAAACAAGTTCAGAAGCCCCCATCTGGGGGTGAGGGTTATTTTATCATCTATCATAGTTTCCAGTTTCTCTGTAGCAATCTGCCATAAAAGTTTAGAGTATTTACAGTCCCACCAGAGGTGCATTAACGTTGCCGGTACCTGCTTGCACCACCAGCAGTTGTATGATGGATATCTGGCGTTGTAGTCCGCTGTAAAATAAAAACGTGATATAAATTTAGTGCAGAAAATTCTTAGGGCAGGGGACTGGACTAATTTGATTGTAAGATAAATGTTAGCCCAGTAGTCTTCTTCTATCCGTGTCCCAAGATCATATTCCCATTTCCTAGTATAGTCTGTTAGTATACTTGTTGTTAATTTCTTTATATGGTTATAGTAGAATGAGATTCTATTTGGTCTTTGTCTACAATGGGAAAAATCTCCTGTATTGCTGTTGGTTTAAAAATCGTTGATGGAAGACTCAGTGTCCTAATATAACTGGCAACTTGATATTGAACTAAGGTAAATACGTGGGAGTTTTCTCTTAATAGCAACCCGCTTGCTGGGGACCAAATATGTGCTATTCTTGTATGGGACATTTGTTTGTATTTTGATATTTGTGCATTGCGTTTTCCCTGGGGAAAGTCCTGGTTAATGGTCAATGAGCGCATCATATCTGGGAATGGGAATAATACTTTGTCTTTCAGGGTTGTTATTATTGTCGAGCATATATTATTCACAATGGGATTCATATGCTAATTTTTTTGTATTATTACCTTTAAACTATTGTAATCACATGATGTAATTTCTTCAAGAGTTGTGGGGTATAGCTCGATAGCTGGCCATATTGTGTTTTGGTAAGTTATTAGCCATTCGTCCACTCTTTTAAATTGGGCAGCCTTATAGTAAGCGCTTAGATCCGGGGCCCCCATCCCTCCAAGATCGGGTTGTTTGGTTAGGTTTTTATATGCAATGCGATGTTGCCTATTATTCCAATAAAAAGATGCGAGTCATTTATTTAGCTGTTTTAAAAAGGCGGTCGGTATCCTTATTGGAATATTTTGCAGTAAATACAGAAAATGTGGTAAAAAAAACATCTTGACTGCGGCAATTCTGCCAAGAATATTTAACTGAGAATTTTCCCATTTCATGGTCTGGTCTTTTAGTAGTTTTTCTAAGGGGATATAGTTTAGATTAAATAATTGATCCAGGGATTTGGGTATGTTTATACCTAAGTATTTCAGGTGCAAGGTTTCCCACTGAAGATTACTTGCGTGTTTTAATGTGTCGGATTCCTTCTTAGAGAGAGCAAAAGGCAGTATGATCGATTTCTGATAATTTAATTTAAAATTTGCATACCTGCAACTTTGAGTACTTTTGGAAGTGATGATAATGGGTCCTGTAATGTTAGAAGGATATCATCGGCGTAGGCTAAGTATTTTATATTGTTCCCACCAATAGGGATTCCCTTAATTGAGGGATCATTAGATATGATATTAAGCAGTATCTCAAGATGCAAATTGAAGAGAACAGGCGATAAAGGGCAGCCTTGTCTGGTTCCATTAGACATAGATATGGGTTGTGATAATATGTCATTTATGTTCAGTCTGTATAATGACATGGTTTTACCCAATAGGTTTGGGCCAATTCCTAGATGAATTAAAGATTTCTGGAGGAAAATCCAGGAAACGCGGTCAAAAGCTTTTTCTGCATCCAGGGCCACGATGAACGCTTTTATGCTATGCTTTTGTATGTGGTTGATTACGGCCACTGCTGTAGCGATGTTCTGGTGGACCCCACGGGTTCGTATAAACCCCGTTTGGTATTGTGAAATTATATCTTGGACAAATGTTTCGAATCTGAATTGAACTTTTTACTCTGTAGTAAAAAGTGTCTTCCCATCTTGTGATTCATTAAAAGTGAAATTCTCACGCTTTTTACTCATGAAATGATTTTTTTACTACCATGAGAATCTTTTTCAACTCTTAATGAAGTGTTACTGGAGGCCTAAGTGTGAAATATCTTCATATTCGTACCGAAATTCCTATGTCTAAATGACCTGTTTTGTAAGAAGTCATTTTTTATGCCCATACATGTTCACAGCCATAGTCTACCATATGTCAACCAAAGTAAATACAGTGTGTGGTGTAATAATTTGTGCCTTATATTTTATCCTCAGGGCTTGCATTAAAAATGTATAACATTTCTAAACTGTTGTACAGCTATTAACATGTGTCGTGAAAGGAGCAGTATCACAAATTTTTCTTGGTGACTTATATTTAAATGGTACTTTGAATGTAGGTAAGTGTTGGAGTAAGAATTACAAATGTAGAAAATAATGATGTCTGTGTTGTGCAGCTGGAGACTAATAGCTCATGTTTATGTCTGCTGAGTGTCGGGGCCCGACACTCTGGCCTGTTCCACGCTGAGGAGAGGGGGAAACAATGTAACAAAGTATCAGCTGTTCAGTGCTGGCAGCCGTCCAGCATAAGATAACAACATTGCAACATTGCCTGGCCAGAACTCATATATCTAAAACAGAGAGAAAAGCTCTAGAAGTCATTTAGCTGACAGTTTTTCCTTCATGTTGGCTAATTTTTCACATTTTTCCATATGATCTTTCTTTCAGCTTTGTGTGTTTTGAGCAAAGCCCAACCCAGGATTTTCACTATCTGGAGTTTTGTTTTGTGCCCCTAGGGGCATCCCGACTTGGGATGCCCTGATATGTGAAATCCCCAAGTTCGCCTGTGAAAACGTACCTTTCCCTGTCCCACAGCGCATGCGCGGGCTCTCATCAAATCAGCTCTGTTTGCACACAGATGGGGAGCCTGAGCTGTAACCTTCCTGGCCGCCCAGCCTGTCTAAATGACTATCTGCGTGAGCGTGCCAGAAAAATGGGGGGATCTGTGGTTATCCAGGGGTCATTTCACACAGTGGGGCATCCCGATTTAGGATGCCCAAGGGGGAAGGTCAATGGCCGGGTTTTATAGACTTCAGGGTCGGCCACTCAGGGTTTTGTTCCACTTTAATACCTTTAGATTTTCCTGCACAGTTATTCAAAGAAGAATTTCAGTTATTTTCAGTCAGTTTAGTTTATTTTGTATAGATTTTATTTGAGTCACCTGGTCTCATAACAAAAGCAGCACCTCACACACACACAGCCGTTACCACTGATTACAGTGTCAGCCTCTGAGGTAAAGTGTTGCTAGGAGACCAGTGGGCTAAATGAAGCAGCTCACTAAATACAACCCAGCAGATCCCCCTATTCAGCAAATGGACTGAGCCATTGTCATTATACAATTTAAAAGAAAGGCATATGTTTTTTTCCTTTTTCTATCGCCACATTATTTATACACATGTTAGAAGCTATTGTGTGGCTATTTAATTATTTATCTTTTTTAATGCAAATTTCGCGATACTGCTCCTTTAAACATGCTGGTGTGAATATTTTATATTTGTGTGAACTGTGCACAATTTCAATTTAGTTAAACATGTAACCAATGGCTGGTAAGAAAAGCCAGGCACTTAAGAGTTTCCAGCACACTAGGAATGATTGACAAAAAGGAAAATTGCAACATCAATGAGGACAGATGCTTTAGCATGCGCTTATTTTGACATGATGCAAACCAAACACGTCTCTGAGCTCCTGTCTGTATTGAGCCATCTGTCTTAATACAAATCTTGTACACCAAGCACTAGGGAGACTTGGCGTGCCTCAGGAACACATGCCAAGTGTTCTCTTTAGGCACTTTTGTGAACAAGCCCTAACTGTTTAATTTTTGTATAGCAGAAATGTTGTTCAGTAGACAAAAAAACCAAGAGTGACAAATGGGTAGAGTCATTGTACGTTTTTAGTAACTTAATTCTGTTATATTTATATGGTTTTCTATATGAATGTTGATGTAATGTATCTTCTTATTAATAATAATATTTATCCTATTAGATATCTTAACTGGCAAAAATAATTATATTTTTTACATGTTATTTTAATCATTTACAGTAACACTTATTTTCCAGGGTATTAGAGAGCCATCTTGTGGAGAATATTTGAATATATGTTTGTGTAAATTTAGAGAAATATAAATGTGTGCAAAACTTGAATTTATCTTTTCATAAAAGAGCCCATATTTTTATGAATTTATTTAACTTTATACGTCTTTAAACCTATCTGCAGGCAAAAAAACCTTTCCTTTGATGTTTCAATATAAAGGGAATATTAGTGCCATTAAATTCTTTTTACTATATGTGACACCACTGGGAATATCTAGCTTTACTCTCTGTATACAGGGGTTGACCAGCCAATTTTTACATTATTTTGCATGGCCATACTGTCTCTGCTCCAGTCCAGCCAAAAGTGGATTTCCTTCTTTCTCTTTGCTGCCTCCTGCACCTGCCCTTGATCTTGACCAGAAATTGTGTCAGGTTGACGCCTCCTCTAATAGTGGTAGGCTAGAATGGAGGCCTCCACACTGTCACTCAAGCCCAGCTCACTCCACTTCAATGCACACGGTGTGCTTGCATCACTAAGCCCTGCCAATTGCATCACAGAGGACAGCACAGTCCACAGTAACAAGTGGGGGAAAGTAGGAGATGCTGTGTCAGGACATTTAGCACAGATAAGAGTGCCAAAACTCATGTGTCACCTTCCGCTGTCAGGGGTCCGGAATCCTGTAAGCAGCTGCCCTTTAGGACTGTTGCTCTCATCAGTATGCCATTTTTATCAATTTTTTCTTGGTAAAAGAGGAAGGGATGCTTAGTATTAACTTTGGCTTAGCTTATTTATAATAATTGCTGGCACCTTAAAGCAGGTCAAAAGCCATGGGGGCAGCTGGCCCTCGAATCTAAAAGAGGTGGGGGAAAGAGTTTTGTGCCGCTTTAAAGTGGCTCAGAACCCACGGCCCTGAAATCTAAAAGATTGCAGGGCTGCTGAATTCCTCCCCTTCCCAGAATCCAGAATCGTGATGAAACACCCAAGGTTGCCCAGAAACGAATCCTCTTTCCCCGCTATCCCTTTAGCGGCAGGCATTTGTGAATGGCCGGCACGAGCACACTCCTTGTTAGAGGGTATTGGGGGATCTGTAATCTATCTGTATTCACTGGTGTGTTTGTGTCCTTCATAGAACACCTACCTATAAAGCTTGGGGTGACTGCATACCCCCAAATACCAAACCTTGCTGTAAAGTCTGGAGTGATTGCATGTACCCCCAAATACCAAACCTAGCTGTAAAGCCTGGGGTGAGAGTGTCCCCTTATACCAAAACTTTCTGTAATCACTGGGGTGAGTGTGTGTACCCCCATATACCAAACCTAGCTGTAATTATTGGGGTAACTGTGTGCCCTTATAGCAGACCTAGCTGTAAAGACTAGGGTGAGCAGTGCCAGATTAAGTGTGGTGGAGTATTTTTTTCCTTTTAAAATAACAGTCAATTAACTGATGGTTGTCTGGCCTCCACCTACTTACTGGAACGTCAGATCTAGTCCCTTGTGTGGGTGTGTGCTGCTCTGGAATTCCTGCTTTGCCATTCTGGATGGGGGGGGGGGCTAGTGTAGTCACCCAGCTGGTCCAGCAGAAAACTTAAGCAGAAATCTTATGTACAGTGAGCGGCCATCGACTGACTACTCTCTACTCAACCATACTGTAGTGTTTCTGATGGCGGCTTTGCTGCTCTAGACTCTCCATCCTGCCTTGTGGTGGCTTTGGCTGCCCAAATGTGGGGGGTCCCCACTGCTGTTGATAGCTTTGTTGCTGGCCCTGCAGCCCGTCAAACCAAAGACTGAAAAGCCTCCTGGACTAGACCATAACCCAAAGGTTGGTGGAGGCCCCCTTTGCAGGGCAAGTGGTGGAGGCCCCGGGGCTAGAGCCCCTTGCGTCCCTCTCATAATCCGTCCCTGAGGGTGAGTATATCCCCTTATAACAAACTTATCTGTATTCACTGGGGTAAGATTGTCCCCTTATGCTGAATCTATCTGTAATTAATGGGGTGACTGTGTATCCTTATAGCAGACCTAGCTGTAATGCCTGGGTGTACCCTTATGTACCTTTGTGTACCCTTAAATCACCGGGGAACAGTGGAGAATCATAGGTCAGTAAAGAGAAAAAAATGTCATTTTTCTCTAGTGTGTGTATGTATTTTTTTACATTTAACCCTTTGTGAACTGGTAAGGGATCCATGAGACCCCCATACCAATTCACAAGGCTTGGGGGCTGGCATGCCACCCATTAACTCCCAGCCCTCCCATTACCTGCCTGCAAGCCCGGGGGGGGGGGGCATAAGAGCCCGGGGCCTGCGAATGTCTATACGGGTTTGTAGCCTGCAGGGCTGGTCCTTGCACCCTGTTCTACAAGCCCTGCATAGCTGGTCCCCGGACTGGATATGCTGGGTAGGGGGGACTCTATGTATTTTTTTTTTTTTTTTTTAAGGGGTTTTAACTTTTAAAATTCCCCCCAAAAATGCCCCCGGGAAGGATTAACCCCTTATGTCCTGTCGCCCAGCAGGTATAAAATGCTTCCAGCAGCAACAGGAAAGCAGAGGCCAGAGTGATCGTCATGGCACACAGTGCTCGGGGATGGATGGGAAAAAAGTATTAAAAAAAAAAAAAAATTGTGTATGTGTGTGTGTATAACCCTTTGTGAACTGGTAAGGGATCTATGACACCCCTAAACCAGTTCACAAGGCTTAGGGGGCTGGCAAGTCACCTGTGACTAGTGGGTGACTTGCAATTAGCCCCCGGCCCCCCTATACCTACCTGCCTCCCTAAATCCTGGGGGGGGGGGGGGAGAAAAACCCAGGGCCATTTAGGCTCAGTCTTGTAGCCTGCAGGGCAGAGGGCCACTGAAGCTGGCTCCTTCATCCTGTTCTACAAGCCCTGCATATCTAGTCCCTGGGCTAGCTAGGCTGGGCAGGGTGAGGGGGACCCCACACCAATTTTTTTTTTTTTAAATGTAACTCTTTATAGTTATAAGTGATAGTAGTAATCTTTTATTTGTAAATTTTACAAAGTGCTCTTTTAAGTTTGGGGGGTCACCCGGGATGGAACGGTGGGCTACCGATACATATGTGGTGCAATTGTTATCAAGAAAAATGGGGCTTTCACATACAAAAAAAAATTCTTTAATAAAATAAATGTTGAATTTAAAATAAAGAAGACATTTTTTTCATATATATATATATATATATATATATATATATATATATATTTATTTATTTAACAAAAAATACTTAAAAAAACACTGGAAAATTTACAAACAAGACTTTTCATGTTAAAGCCTAAACTCTGACCTGTATACAGAGGGTGACGAAATCTCAAGTAGGCTGGCAGTTAAGTGTACCTATGCATGTTGGGTATTGTTCTGTTCAGGGGACCTTGCACTTTCAGATTTAGCTTTTTCTTGTTTGCGTATTGATATTCTGAAAATGTGTTTTGTATTCTGCTTTTTCATACATTTTTTAGAGAAACCCTGTGCAACCAAAGAATTCTTTGAGGGATCACTTCCAGAAAGTTGAGGCCACTACAATAAGCTGGGTATACCTAGAAAGCTTAACGTGTGTACTTTCGGGGAATACACAATTCAATACACAAATGTAAAGGATTGTTTTGGCTGAAAAAGTGCAAGGTGTGCCGATTGGGGGTTCCCCGCTATGTGAAACCCCCCAGATCGCTCGGTTCAACTCCCCTCACCTCGCTCCTACAGCGCATGCGTGGCCGCTCGTCCAATCAGCACGCTCTGAGTCGCTGAGGTATGTGCGTCAAAGCCGCGTCAAACCTCAGAGGCTCCAAGCACGCTGGCGGCCGCATCTCGTGCTTCCCTCTAACAGGAAACGCGCCCGCACCCTGCTAGAGAGAAGCGCGAGATGCGGCCGTGGCCTGCGCATGCGCCGGTGGACCGGGATCCAGGTAAGGTTTGCGGGCATCCTGGGGGGTTTCAAGCAGTGGGGCATCCCGATTTTAGATGCCCTGCGGGGAAGGATTGGATAGGCCTGGGAATCTTATAGATTCCCTGGCCAATCGGGTGTTGGTCCACTTTAAGAGAACCTAAGCATGTTGGGTATTGTTCTGTTCGGGGGACTTTGCCTTTTTCAGATTTAACTTGCTTTTTCTTGTTTGCATATTTTTTGGGGAAAAATTTGACTTTGATTCTGAAAGAGGAGGGGGGAAGGGAAACAAATCCCACAAAGATGGCAAGCTGCTTTTGGGCCAATAATCAATTATAATAAATGAATTTCATTTATAATGCTTTTTATCCTAGCTGAACACTACCTATCCTGTGCTAAATCAATTAACTTGTAAAAATAGTATAATAAATATAAGTGTATTATAAATGTGTATCAATTAAAGTGCTATGTGCTACAGTGCAAACAATATCTATACAAGGACAGCCAGGGAGAAATAAACAGAAACAGATGCAAAGTAAATAGTCTCACATATCACAGATGGACAGTCAACGTAGCCCCCCCGCTCACCGCCGACGCGTTGCGTGACGTCAGCGCGTCACTTCTCCAGGGCGAGATCAAACACACTTATAAACATATAATACCGTTTTAATAGGGAGAAATAGGGCTTTTACATGCAATATGATTTTATTGGAAAAATTTTTTCTTACAAAAACACTGCAAATTGTAAAAAAAATATTTAATTTTTTTTGCACATATTTCACTCAAAAATTTTGGGAGTACACTAGAAAATGACAAACAAGACATGTAATTTTATAGCCCAGACTGAAAAAAGCAATATATAATTTTCCTGAGAAATCCCTTAAAAAAATCACAGTTGAACCTGTGTAGCTCAAAATAGTGAAAAATGCTCTGGCAACAGAGGGTGACAAAACTCTAGGTAGGCTGGCACTTAAAGGGTTAATTACAAATAGTACACTGGTTCAGGCATCTAGCTGCCAAGAGTGGACGGTGTCAGTGAGGGACAGCTAGGGAGGGACATATGCCTGTTCTCATTGTACCCTGAGGTCTGTTAGCTTCTGGAGCACGCATGGGCATTTACATCAGCTCACATGTTGGCACCACCTGTATAATTCTTACTTGGCATCAGATAAAACTGCTGGTACCCATTGCCTTCTACTTTCTGGGTGTTAGAAATAACTACTCACTAGTTGACACACCTTGCTTTAGACCGTTTCTTGGGTTTGCTAAGACTATGTAAATGAGGGCAGACCTGGCATTAGACCCCATCTTGGTCTTTGCTAAAACTATGTAATTGTGGACACACCTGGCATTAGACCCTTTCTTGGCTTGTCTAAATGTATGTAATTGTGGGCACACTTTACATTAGACCCTTTCTTGGCTAAAATTATATAATTCTGGACACACAGGTAGGTGGAAAAGATAGAGGTAGGCAACACTTCAAATGCCCGCTCAGGTGCTGGCACAGCCATTTACTGTGGGATCTCTGTCCGGTATATCTTCAGAAATGTAAGGATGTCCATGTTGGCTGTGGATAGGTAGATTCTGTTGCTGTTGTCAGTGATGGCAGCCCCCAGAGGTGCTAATTAAACCTTCTGATAGGACACTTGTTACAAGGCAGGCCAGCACCTCCAAGACATAGACGGCAAGCTCTTGCCCTTTGTACAATTTACCAACTTGCCTGCTGGAACTTCATTATTTCCTGCTGCTGCTGTGGCTCACATACTCTTTCCAACATACAGGATGTTGACAGTGGAATTCCACCGGGTTGATAAATCACCTATGAAGCAGTGGGTGGGATTATCAAAGTACCTCTACGGTACAGATAGGTGAGCAGTGGCAGGGTGTGAATGTTCGGCGCGCACTTTATGCAGCAGCTCTAGCATGTCTGGATAATGGTCCAAGAAACTTTGCACCACCAAGCCAGCCAATGGATGTGCTTTAACCCAGCTCGGCCCAAGACTGCTACTAGGTTTTGTTTATTTTCACACACCACCTTGCCGAGCTTTAGGTGCAGCTGCAGCAACCACTAATTGTCTGCTTCTGGATGGCAGCCCACAGCTTCTGGCCAGTATGTGCTCTTTTACCCAGACAGATTACATTTAGTAGTGGGTGAGGAGTCAGGAGAGGAGGAAGTGATGTAGGAGGCAACAAGTGATGTCCGGCAATCCTGGCTGGTGAAAGTATATGAAGCAATGTGCTCTGCGGCTCAGGCCCGACCACCACTATATTAACCCAGTGGGCAGTTAAAGAGATGTAACAACCCTGCCAAAGCTTAATTGCTGTGTGTCTTGTGATGTGGACCTTGCAACATATTGCATCGTGCAGTACACACCTTATTTTCTCCACAACTTGTTGGTACAGGGCAGGAATGGCCTGCTGAGAAAAGTTGTGGGGGCTGGGAATTATGTATTGTGGGGCAAACTGGAGAAAACTGGCTCACCTCACCATAAAATCTTTAACACTCTCCAACTGCAGCAGCTGGGAGGGGAACATTTGAAAGGCAAGCAAAAATAAATGTCCCTCCATGAGGCCCACTCATTGGTGGTGGGGTGAATACCCAGCCAACGAATGTGCCTCAACCCAGCTCGGCCCAAGGCTGCTACTAGGTTCAGTGCTGTTGACGCACACCGACTTGCCAACCTTTAGGTTCATCATCAGCAACCTTTTTGGATAAGGATAGCAGGAAAGAAGAAAGCAGGGCTGGAGGCAATGAGTGGAGGCATAACAGTATTACAAACTATGTTTTTCTGTTTGCCTTGCAGGTTACTGGTGATAGACTTCATTAACAATTTATGTTAGTGTTATGCAAGTTGCTGGGCTTTGGGCTCTCCCATGCCCCTCATCTCCCGGCATTCTGCCATGAAAATGGCATGTTCTACACCCAGCTGTGAGGAAAAGTCCTACTCAGAAGCCTCCATAACCGTCCCTTGGCTGGCCGTTACTGGTCCAGCAACCCACTCTGCGAGCCATGTGTGGAGTGGTCAGACACCTGGGAAAATGGGCCTTCCTGCTTTTATAATAAACTTTTTTTATTACCTTTTAATAATAACATTCATTTATTTTTTGTTTGCTTTGCAAATGTCCTATACTGTGCCTATGGTATTTGCTTTACCTATGTTCTACACATGTATCAGCTTTTAGATGACAATAAAGAAGGATATCTTCATATCATACATGACTCTAATGATTCTTCTTTAGCGGAAAGAGAGCCAGGAAAGGTTGTGGACAGCCTAGTTGGGAAGCAAGAGGAATATGCCAAAGAAGATGGCTCAAAAATGACTGGCATGGTAATTCATCAAGTGAAAGCCAAATGTCCAGAATAGTTCATCAAGTTTGACAATGATTTCCATATTTATGTCTATGAAAGGCCTATAAGAACCCTGGTGCATGCTTGCACCAGAAAAAAGGGAGGTTGGAGAGATGTAAAAAAATAAGAAAATATAAGTTCAAACTCGGCGATCCCCTTATCAATTAACCCTTTAAGTGCCAGCCTTCCTAGAATTTTTGTCACCCTTTGTTGCCAGACCATGTTTCACTATTTTGCGCTACATATGTTCAACCTTGATTTTTGAAGTGATTTCCAGGGATTTTCCAGGAAAATGATATATTGTTTTTTTTCAGTAGAGTCTGAGCTTCAACATGCAATATCTTGTTTGGCCTTTTTTTAGTGTATTCTCAATACTTTTGGATGAAATATGTGCAAAAAAAAAAAAAAAACTTTTTGCATTTTGTAGTGTTTTTTTGTAATAAAAAATGTAAGTTTGTCAATAAAACTTTATTGCGTGCGAAACCCCAATTTCTCCCGCACACAGCGGTACCACATGTGTATTGGTAGACACCCTTTCCTGCCCAGGAAACTCCCCCAAACTGAAACAGCACTTTAGGAGATTTTCAGCTAAAATACAACTATGCTGTGCGCTAAGCGCACCTTGCAGTTTTTCCAGAAAAACAACCCTTTAAATTTGAAATACCCCCAACAAATGATATATTCTCTGGAAGTACACACCTCAAGCCTTCTAGGCGTACCAGGCTTGTTGACATGGGCGCAGTTTTCTGGTAAGTAATCCCTCAATCAATTCTTTGGTTGCACAGAGTTTCCCTAAAAAGAATTAAAAAGAAGAATCAAAGCCACATTTTCCTAAAAAAACTATATGCAAACAAGAAAAAACAAGTAAAATCTGAAAAAGCAACATCCCCCGAACAGAACGATACCCAACATGCATAGCTACTGTCAAGGGAAGAGTTGCCAAACACCCCAAAGTAAAGCGTGCGCATAACGGTAATTGTACTTGAAATTTTCAGCTCTGCTGACAAAGTGCGCACCTTGCAATTTTTCAACCAAAACAACCCTTTACATTTGGAATATTCCCCATAAACCATATGCTGAAAGTACACATGTTAAGCTTTCTAAGCGTACTGAGCTTGTTGTAGTGGGCTCATCTTTCTGGAAGTAATCCATTGAAGAATTCTTAGGTTGCACAGGGTTTCCCTAAGAAAAATTATAAAAAAAGCAGAATAAAAACCATGTTTTCCTAAAATATCAATATGCAAACAAGAAAAAACAAGCTAAATCTAAAAGCGCAAGGTCCCCGGAGCAGAACAATACCCAACATGCATAGGAACTTATAACCCTTTTAATTGCCAGCCTACTTGAAGTTTTGTCACCCTCTGTTGACAGGTAATTTTCCCCATTTTGCGCTATTTTAACCGTGATTTTTGCTGGATTTTCCAGAAAAATTATATACATATTTTTTGCAGCAGAGTTTAGGCTTGTTTGTAATTTTTCTACTGTTTTTTGAATATTTTTGCGTAAAAAAACAAAAAAAAGTAATATTTTTTAGACAATTGTCTGCTATATTTTAAATAAAACATTTGTTTTAATAATGAAAACCATATTGCATGTGATAGCCCCATTTCTCCCGATTACAACGGTACCACATATGTATCGGTAGCCCCCGCATTCTTGCCCTGGAGACCCCCCAAACTTAAAAGAGCACTTTATATCATTTACAAATAAAATACAACTACTATCCACACTATAAACATAAGGGGTTAATTAAAAAAAAATTACATATGGTGTACAGGGGGGGACAACCCCATTTTTTTTTTTTTAATTTTAAGGGTTAGGGTTAGCCTAACCCTAACCCTTAAAAATCCCCAAAAGAATGACATAGGGCCCCCCCCAGTGAAGAGGAGACCCGGAGGGAGGCAATGCGACTGTAGGTAAGTAGATGTCATTTTTATTTTTTTATTTTTTTTTACAGTTAGCAGCTGTTGCTGTCGAAGCGGGGGGGGGGGGGCGCTATTCCGGGGATCGGATGGCACCAAAGAGGAGACCAAGCTGGATCCAACGAGGGGTCAGGTGAGTATTTTACTTTTATATTTTTTTTACTGTGGGGGTGTAAAGTCAGCTACCTGAGTCTCACGTAGCTGGCACTTAAGTGGAGTAGAGGCAGCTACGTGAGACTCACGTAGCTGGCACTAGAAGGGTTAATAATACTAACCATCTTTTTCTGTTTGCTTTGCAGGTGCCTGGTGACTTTCTCAGAAGCACCACTCTTCCTAGATGGGTTGCTGCCAGTCTAGCGACTCACCCTGCAAGCCGCCTGAGAAAATGGGCCTGTTTTTTAATTATTATTAATACAAATTTTTAAAAGTTTTTGTTTGCTTTGCAGATGCCTTGCTATGGACATGAGAGTATTCAAACTTTTCCCTCGCTGGGACTGGTGGCACAGAATGCAAAATACCTGTGTCTTCTCAGTCTACTGCTTGAAATTATGGCATGCTGGGGAGATCTTTCAAGCCAGATTTTTAAGTCCTCCATGTCTGGGCGTGGTGGGCAGTAGCAGCAACAGGTTGATTGATGATGGTTGGCGCCCTCCCCCCTCTTTTGCTGGCTGCCTGGGGCTGCATGGCCACAACCTCTTCTGCCAAAATCGAATTGCCTTGAGTCCACATTGGTTCTAGGACTTTGTCATCACCACTTGATTGTCTTCCACCCACTCCTCCATGCTACCCTCCTTATCAGCCTCCACATTGCTGAAAGCCACAGCAGTCAGCATATTGGGTTTCATCCTCATCATAGCTGTACTTTCACATCCTCATTATCCAACACAATTTGTTTTGCACCTGGGAACCCCTAAGTCTGCAACTGGGGTAGGGGCAAGGGGATGGACAACAGTATCCCAGCCAGTGTTGTCCTCATAGAGCATTAGTGACACCATGAACTGTGGCTGGGACGGCCTTGCTGATTTTAAGGGAAGTGAGGTGGAGGACTCTACTTCAACTTGTTCACCACTCTGGCAGCAGTGTTGGGGCCTATGAGAACTCTGGTGAGTGCTTGAGAAAAAAATAAAACAATATAATAGTAACAATAGTAACAATGTTTTACTGTTTGCCTTGCAGGTTCCTAGGCATGGACATGGGGAAGTATTCAGTGCCCCACCTGACTGAAAAATTTAATTTTAATGTTTTACCTGGTCTGTAATTATACCTTGTGAAGCGCTACAAAAGATGATGGCGCTATATAAATAAACAATACTAATAATTGTAATGTATTTATTTATTAGTGTATTTCATTATCTTTTTGGTTTTCTGTGATTCCCTAGCCCATTTTGTACAGGCAACCGCCCAGGTGCCCCCCCCCCCCCCCCACACAAATTAGGCCCCCAAAACCCGTTAAAAAAAAATTAATATTTTAATTATTATTGATTACTGGTGCATTTCTTCAATTTTTTAGTTTTCTGTGATGATTTGGAGTACTTTTCCTAGCCCATTTTGTGCAGGGCAATCTCCCTGGTGTTACCCCCCAAAATGACCTCTGACACATTTAAAAAAAAAAAAAAAAAAAAAAATTATATATATATATATATATATATATATATATATATATATATATATATATATATTTATATTTATGTATGTATTTCTTACATTTTTGCAGTTATTGTTTTGAGTACTTTCCCTAGCTCATTTGGGGGTTGTCCTGGTGTTCCCCTCGATTTTCAGTCCTCTAACCCTTGCTGACCCCATTGTACAGCCATTTTTGGACCCCAAATTTCGAGTACCCATTGACTTCAATGGGGTTTGGGTTTGGATTCCGGGTCCCGGACCCGAAGTTTGGCAGCAAGATTGGACAAATTTGTTGAACCCAAATTTCAACCAACCCTCTCATCACTACTCATTTGTAAAAATGCCCCATTGCAGATACAGGTGATATTTTTGGAAACTATGCTAAAATGAAAAAGCTCACCGAGGCACAAGGCTTTACAAAGTAATTAGCATGACCTCCTCATCTTCCCAGAAACACATCTGTACTGGGCTGGTTCTTTAATATGGACACAGTGCAGATTTTGACTCAATGTTAGTCAGTTGTCAGTTACACAATATGTTCAGCAGTGTAAAGCTGTAATTTAAATCCAGAAACTAAGCTCCATTTTGAAATGCTTCACTACTTACAGTACTACTCAGGAGATCTAGCCCCCTTCTTCTATGTGTCTACCTTGGCTACTTTTTTGCCAGTCTCGGTCTGCTAAATCAGAGTCATGGTTAGAACACAGCTTTCATTGGTAAAGTGCACAAACCCATAAATTGTGTGTGCATCTCCATTTAAAATGTATCACAGGAAATATAAGGTGAGTTTCCTTTCTTATTGTATCAATGACTGCTTTTGGTACAAATATATTTGATACAACGATAATTATTATAATTATTATTATATATTATTATAGATAATTCATTTTTAATCTGCTACACACACATCTAACCCATTATACATTCAGAGCATGTAGCCTGTAAAAGATGACATCAACCCAAATACAGTAGATTTATAGCAGTTCTTCTTGTCCAGCTTGTATAGAAATTAGAATAGTGGGGATGATATGGTTTGTGACGGGGGGGGGGGGGGGGTGCGATAATTAAATACAAAATAAAAGGCCCCTGTAGAAATACAAATGTAGCCACTTTCATGGTTATTCCACTCTTATTATCTTGTACCTTCTTTGGAAATAAATTGCACAAATACATGTACAATACCTGTTATATCAGATTAGAGTAATAAGATCCAGCGGCATATTTTTAATAGCATTTTAAAGAGAAAACTGCAATGTAAATGTCTTCTGTGTCAGGAATTCAGTCAATAAGGATCTCTCCCTGTGAAGTGTTCTAATGGGAGGCTGGCAGCTTCCCAGGTGAGTAGCTCTCAAATATTTGTCTGCATTGCATGTCCCAATGTTGGGGACTCAAAATTAAGAGTAGGGATCACACTAAACACTGAGTGCCTTGTCGGGGCGTTGTGGCTACCTCATGTATCTGCAGATATATGCAACCAAATCTCTGTCTTTCCACATAGCTAGACATGTTTGTTGCTTGATATTTAGATGATGAGAGGGTTAAACTGGGCGGTAAATTAGTTCTCAGGCCCTGAATAATAATAATAATAATAATTTTGTATAAATAATAGTGATTGAGCTGCTCCCACCCCCCTTTATTAATTGAACACACAGCTGATTCTCTTTACAGATATTGCTATGCCTGCCAAGAAATAGGCGCCAGACCCCCAAGTCCCATGAACGCCATGAGCATCGTGCCGAACGGCATGAAAAAACTTTATCCAGGCTTCCAACAGGTCCCACAAAACCAGTAGCCACTTGCATTTGACAAGCACATCCACTCGCCACATGAAGGATCCATTGGCTCACACTCCAGCCCCCTCCAAATCTGGGACATCACGGAAGGCGAAGGAGACTTCCTCCAGCAAGAATGCTCCCCGGCCCACAACATCCAAAACCCAAGGGAGCTCTACTAGTAAGGGCAAGGGTAAGACTAGGCCTAGAAGCCCTAGCCCCCCAACAACACCCTTTCCTGCTCGTGTCCAATTTCACAATTCCAACATGGAGAGCCCTGAGTCACCGGGCAGTTCAATGGCTGTAACTTCTTTGGGCAGTCAGCCTATGACACCCAGCCCCCATGCAAGTCCAGCCCAATCCATTGTGAGCGAAAGGTCTGGCTATTCCACGGCTGCAAATCACCCAAGAATGTCATCCAATATTCCACCCACCCAGGAAGAGGCAGCCAGGACAATATTAGGCAGAAACCTGCGGCCTGGGACCTTGAGCGGGCGCTTTACTGAGCCCCAAACTAAAGCGTGGGCAAGTGGGGTCTTTGATCACTATGATGAGCTGTATGGGAGAAATTCTAAAGCCACCAGCAAAGTGCGCAAGACCCAAATCTGGGAGGTCATCACCAGATAGGTGAATTGTGCAGGGACTGAGAGATGTGGAGCAGATCCAGAGAAAATTCTTGGACCTAAAATATGCCGTCCGGCAGAAGAGAAATAAATGCAGGCAGCACGGGTACAGATGGGTGTTTGAGTTTAGCAGGTTGTTGCTGTGCATGACCTTGTAAGTAATTTTTTTGCTTTTATATATATATATCCAAATTTGCACAGAGCTATAAAGAAGTCCACAGTGATGCAGATCAAACCACGCGTGTTCCTCTTAGGCTAAACACTCCGCCACCAAATAATCAAGCCTCTTACCAGACAGCCAATATAAATAGGCAAACACAGGTGTAATCATTCAGGTTATATCCTGGTCTCCACCATATTCACTTCAAATCGCTTCCAGAAGAAATGTTTCCCACAGATCAAATTTAGAGCATATGGTTGTCAGGGAAGAGTAACCCCCTCTTATTCCTGAGCTCTATACTTAGCATGGACTCCACAATCAAGATTCAGAGTAAAGGGCCATATAAAAATAAAAACAAAATATAGTGCAATATGTCTAAAAAATGGACGATGATAGTGGTCAGAAACCCACTTGCCAATGCCATAGTTTGTGGCTCAGTGAAGTGCCCGCTCAAGCTCCCACGCAGCAGGTTTAGGCCTAATGAGATCCTGGCTGCCTCATCCTGGGTGGGTGGAATAGTTGGTGACATTCTTGGGTGACACCCCACTAATAGCTACAACTTTTGCTCTGAATAGATTGTGTTGGACTTGCTTGGGGGCTGGGTGTCATACGTTGGCTGGCCCAATAACTTGCAGCCGTTGAGCTGGCCGCTGACTTAGGGCTCCCTACATTGTAATGCTGAAATAGGCCTTGAGCAGGAGAGAGTGTTGTTGTTGGGCTATGGATTCATGCCCTACTGTTCCCCTTGCCCTTAATACTTGGCTGGTGGAGAGCATTCTGGCTTGAGGAAGTCTCCTTGGCCATCCAGGATGTGCCAAATTTTGAGGGGGCTGGAGTCTGGCCCAATGGATCCTTCCTTTGCCTAGAGGATGTCCTCGTAGGCTGCGAGTGCCCTTTCCCCACCTAATAATTTCTCTATGGAATAGAAAATTATTTAATTGAACTTTCTCTGTTCTGTGTTATTTTTAGCCATTTTTGATCTCTTTGGTTACAAAAAGATGAGTGTTGTTAAAGGAAACATTTGACAATAAAAATGCATTACGATCAAATCTGTTCCAAAGTTTTTTTCTATTAGTTTGTGAACATAAGCAAATCAAAGTATAAATCATAGAAATTTGTTCCATCACAAGGAAATAATATATATCATGACACCAACAATTAAAACAAATGGTTTAAGTTTAGGAAAAAAAATTGGTAATAAGGTGGGCCTGGACTGACTGCCCAGAAGCACTCTGGGTGCCCTCATATAACCTCCGGAATGTCCGTGACTGCTGGAGAGGGGGACACGTTGACATATCGGGGGACCTGCTGCATAATTATCTTTATAACCTTGCTCGGGTCATATTGTCATATTGCAGCCCCCCCCCCCCCCCCCCTGTATGGTCCAGGCATCTGAATCTGCTTTTCAGCAGGCCGAAGGCCCTCTCCACCACATCCCGGGTCTTCCTATGGGCACGGTTATAGCCCTGTATAGAGTCTGAGGCCACAGAACTGGTGTCATCAGCCATGGCAGCAGTGGATAACCCGAAACCCCCTGAAAATAATAAAGTTAGTGTCTACTTCTTAGTTACATTGTATATCATGTCATCAGAGAGAAAGGACATCTATATGTTGAGACAGGGTTATCCAAAAAGATTCATAGTCATACAGTGAAAGCCTATTGAAACTATTTGTAAAAACTTACCCAGTAGCCAACCACCAGACAAGTTTCCTGATTCAAAACGACCATAGAGGCTCTAATTCCTCAGGATATACACATAGTGGGTGGATTCGGGAAACCCTGCCATGAGACTTAGCCGAAGGTCCGGGTCAACCGCAGCTTGCACGTTAATGGAGTGGCCCATCTTCCGGTTCCTATAAGAGCAGAAATACAGGTATTTAGTACACCAAAACAATCAAGCAAATAACCAAGTTAACAACAACAAAATAAGGGATCCTTATTGTTATTTTTTTTTTAACAATAGTAATTAGTACTACCAATAAGTAATAGTTGGCCACTCGGATTGAGGTCTACATGATAAGAAATAAGGAATAATTAAGGGCTACATGAAAATGATTACTTATGGTCTGCATGAAAATTATTAATTAAGGTCTGCATGATAAGGAATAATTAAGGGCTACCTGAAAATGATTACTTATGGTCTGCATGTAAATGATTAATTAAGGTCTACATGATAAGGAAAAAATAAGGGCTACAAGAAAATGATTGATTTTGATATATATTAAAATATACTGTGATTCAATGAGTTAATACAAGTCATAATGTTGACCTAAACCACACACCTAAATAGATATTCAGCAGCTGCTGGAGGCACCAACGCAACATGCGTAAAATCAATCGCACCCATGAAGTTTGGCATGTCGGCTAGATCAAAAAAACCCAACTTAAGAGCATTCCAGGCTACCATGTTGTCAAGGAAATATATGTATTTTTGACACAAGGTAGCCATGCCATCCAAAAACTTGTTGAGTGTGCGGCTCAGCGTAGGCTGGGACATCCCCACGGAGAGGGCACCCAGCCTCTGGAACGAGCCGTTTGTCAAAAATTGCAGGCAGCCAAGCATCTTGGTCATACCTGAAATTGCATGCCCCTTCCTTGTGGTACGGGCTAACTATGGCCACAGCTCACTATACAAGTTATGGAGGGAAACGCAATTAAGTCGGGTCAGCTGGAATAGCTCAACGTCATGCATGCGATCGATGTCCATGCGTGAGCGGTGCAATCTGGATTCAGTCATGCTGATGCGCAGCATGCCATTTAGCTGCAAGCCCTCATATTCCTCCATGTACTCAGCAAACATCATCTCTGATCTCAAAGCTAACTTTCTACTACAAAACGTCCCCGTAAGTTGAACAGAAACAAACCCGTTTTATTGGGCGGGTTGCAATCAACAATCAAGGCTCTGAATCACGCGCAAGCCCAAACCAATAACGTAAGTTGCCCCACATAACAGAAATACGATAAACATACGATCATCGAAAGTGCGTATTCGCCTTAGCGTAAACGCATATACGCATGAAAACAGTAACGAAAATTCTGAATAAGCATGCAAAAACTCACAAAGCTTACATAGACACATGCGAAAGTGCATGTGAAAGAGGCTTTGAATCAGCCCTATTGTTCCAATGATGTCCAACATCTCTCCAGTGAAAGACAACACAAAACTATAGTAGTTTTGACCCACCACCATTTATATAAAAAAATTCCAAATAACCCCAAGTGTCCATCCCATGCCGAGAGCATAGGCTGGGAATTTGTGCCAACTGCTTAACCCATGCTTGGTTTTCCTTAGTCCCTGAACTCCCTGGTCACTGGGCATGTTCCTTTACTTATCTACCCCCTTTCTCTCATGCTGCAGCCAGTTTGCTGTCCTCCCACCCGGAGCCACTGCAGTGTCCACCGCCGCACATGCATTCTGGCTCATGGCCCCGTCTTTTCAGTGCTGTCTGTACATAGCCCAGAAGTCGAAAAAGCCCAGCCCCAAGCCTAGGACTTACCTGTCTGCCCACACACCTACCTGCCTGCCTATTCATCTACCACCCTGCTCACCCATTTGCCTGCCCACCTACCTGCCTGGGTGTCCACCACCCACCAGCCCTTCCACCAACCTACCTGCCTGCCTAACCGCACAACTACTCATTCACCCACCCACCTGTCTGCCCGCCCATCTACCTACCCACCTACAAACCTACCCTTTTGTCTGCCCATCCCCTACCTAACTGTTGGACTTTGCAGCATCCTACCTGCCTGTTTGCCCACCTACCTGCCTGCCTGCCCTCCTACCTATCTATGCACCTTCCTGCCTGCCTGCCCACCTACCTACCTGCCTGTCTGACTCCTGGAACACACAGAGGGACAGTTTACTCAAGACTAAAATTTGCATTTTTACAAACATATGCCGACTTTATTTACATGAGATACGGCTTACAAAACTGCAATACAAAATAAGACATTTTCAGGAGCAATTTTTCCATTGTTACAGTCAAGGGGTAAAAATATAAAAAATCTCCCTCCTTCACTGCCTGGACATCCATATACAGATGTAGCCAAGTTTTATACTAGATACACACAGAAGCCATCAAAAATGCTGAAGATATTTAACATTCTGTAGACTACAGAAACAAATTACGTTATATTATTATCATTTTAGCATACGATTTTCCGTGTATAAAAGTGCTACAACCACAAAAGTAATACATTCCATGGATGCGGGTGGTCCACTAGTGTATGATGTTTACATTTTGTTATACATGCATACTTGTACAAAACAATATTAACAAATATTAAACGCAAGGATGCATTGTAATGGTACATACTGTACAAGGGGTATCCAATAACCTATCTACCCCAATATGTTTTGTCAATGTTTGAGACTTAAGTTTATTCTGGGTGATACCTTTCTGTAACTCACAAAGTAGCAGATCATTCTGATGAAAGCACTAAGAGTGCAGTACACTGTGGGTCTACAAAGAAAGTGTGGGATTTGGAACATGATTTTCTGATTAAATTCCTTACAAAAGAAGGAAAGCCTAAGGAAATTATTTAAAGGATGAGTGATGTAAATGATGACGATGCACCTTCCTACCACCAAGTAAAGATTTGGGACAACAGTTTAAATGAGTTAAAAATAAGAGTGACCTGTTGAAACTGCAAGATGAGTGTACAGTGTAGCCAGGCAGTGGCATAGCTCGAGGCATCACTGGAAGGGGATTGCAGGGCTCAGGTATGTTTTACAGCAGCTTCAGCTCCTGAATCTTTTAGGCGAAGCTGGTTGATGGGCTGTTCAGCAGAATAAAAGCCACATTTTCCTAAAAAAAAAACAAGAAAAACAAGCTAAATCTGAAAGTGCAAGGTCCCTGAACAAAACAAACAACATGGATAGCTACTTTTAACCCTTTTAACAGCCATTCTATTTGAGATGTAATTTTCACCATTTTTGTTTAAAAAATTATGTTATGTTATGTTAGAATTTGTCTTGTTTATTTTAAATTAAAATGTATTTTATTCAAGAGGAGGGGAGGGTTTCTTTTGATTTCAAGGGTTAAAAACTCTTAAAAATGGTGTGGGGGTCTCCCCGTTCAAGCTTAAACAGCTATGGGGGCTTGTAGACCAGAGCACAGAGACAAGCTTCAGTGGCCCCCAGCTCTAGAGGCTACAAGCCCGCACAACCGTGGCCCCCAGGCTCTTCGTGCCCCCTAAGCTATAGGAGGCTGGCGGTTAATGGCAAATCACCCACTGTCAGGCCCTGTGGGACACTCGTCTTCAGGGGAGTCTACAACCACCAATTTCCACGGCTGCTTCTGCCTAAAGACTGGATACACCTCACCTCCTCTTTGGAATCTCCCCATGTGATTTAAGTATCACTGAAGGGGTATAGAGGGTATAGATGAAAAGCCCTCGATAACCCTCCCCTCTAGGGACACAGTTAGTCACATTGGGGGGGCGTCCTCAGAGATACTGCCTCTGAGTTATAAAAGCCTTTTTTTCCCAGCTTTCAGCTATTACTCCTGTCTAGGAGCTGGGATAGATGGTGGGAGCCATTCTCCAGATGGAGATGCAAGCATCAGGTTTTGACACCATCACCGCCGACTTAAGAGAACTCCTTGGTATGTTGTAACCATCTAGGAGACTTAGTCTGTATAAATCTCCTGGGGGTGGGGGTGTTTGCTAGCAGTAAAACAATCAAGATCTGAAGCCAGGAAACCAGAGGTTACATTTTAGGTAACTTGTGAGCAAGTAGTACCCCAGATTGTAACACCACACTTCTGCTCTGATGTTTCATTTCCAACAGCCACAAAACACATTTCCTAAATGCTCTTACACAAATACACAATTTTTAAGTTCCCAGAATGCTTAGACTTAAAGGGACTAACCTTTGGGTTTAAACTTTAGCAAACGAAGTATAGCAAAGAAAGAGCAAAGGAAAGACTGATTCCACTATTTCATGTTGCTGGGTGTAAGTTAATATGAACATGGAAAAAATGTGTTTATTGCTATAATTGTTGAATATTTGCTTTGCACAAACTTATATGTATGTGAGCAATGTGACCTAATATAAACCCACACGATGAGTATATTCCTAATGCTATACCTGCACTAGCTTGCTTTTGCTGTCTGCCTCTGGCCATTGCACTTCAAGTTTTGGTGGTCCAAGTATGGTTCTGGCTTCTCCAATGTCGTATATTGAAAAGCCAAGGTCATGTCTCACTTTCAGCTAGTTCTATGCATAGGCCAGAAATGATCCAAGGTTTACAGGTATACAGGTATATATAGTAAACGTCCAAGATGACAATAGAAATGTTTAACACATAATTTTCCTTTAATAATTAAAAGGCTGCTTTTTTGATTGCCCAAAAAACTCGTTTATTAAGAGAACCAGTAAACATAAATCCCAGCCTAAGACCTATAAGCAAAATATTTCATTAGAATCAGCTAACGCAAGGAAAACATACTAAGTTCAAGGACCAATAGCTTAATATATTCTGGATACCTACAAAAAGTACACTCAGGCACGATACACAGTATGCAGTTGTAAAAAACAAAGTATTTTGTTTCCAAAATAAAATACAGTACTACCAACTGTTTGTGTTTATTGTTTTGGTGTGTCAGTCCATGTGCAGGTGGCTTTTGTGGAACGGCTGCTGATTTCTATGATTCATAAAGCATACATTTATTTGCACATCATACAAAAGGAATGCTTTCTAAGTCCTTCAAGCAGTTACATTGAATTCCAGCACCTGCCTCTATTGATTTTCTCTAAAGTTACTGACAAATATCAAGGACACATACAGATTTGTTGAAGCCCTCACAGTCTTGTAGGGGGTATATATATATTATATATATATATATATATATATATATATTCAGCTAGAAGGTGTTGGTGTGCATTCTATCATACTTTAGAAAGCATGAGAGATGAAAGATGTACAATGTGTAATAATAGTCCTATAATGGTATAGGAAATAATACGAATAATAATAATTTAATAATCCAATAATAGTCCTGTTATATGTTTAAAGTGAATTAAGAAGGAAAAAAAAAACGTCTAAATAAAGATTAAAAAACCCTACCACTAACATTTGGATTACAATGCTGAAGACTTTAACTGCCAGCCTACCTAACGTTTTTGTCACCCTCTATTTCCAGACCATTTTTCATAATTTTGCGCTACACATGTTCAACTGTTCAACTGTCAAATATCCAGGGCTTCCCAGGAAAAATATATATTTTATATATATATTTTTCAGCAGAGCAGCAAAAAACAGCTGCCGGGGATGATCACTGGAGGGGCACTGGGGGGGGGGGGGGCAGGGGATCACAGCCCCCACCTCTCCAACCTCCCTCCAGTGATCACCCTAGGAGTGGCTCAGCACTAGGAGTGGATTGTGCACAGAGGTAAGGAAATTTATTTATTTTTTACAGTAAATGCCAGCAGTGGCTGAAAGGGGGGGGGGGGGGGGGGGCTCTTCCAGGCCCTCTCCTGAAGCCGGAAGAGTCTGGGAGGAGGATCGGAAGTCCCCTGGTTGAAGAGGAGACACGGCCAGATGGATAGAGAGGTCAGGTGAATATCATTTTTCTTTTGTTTGGCCACTAGCAGGGGGGAAAGCCAGGTATGGAAAATTTACGTAGCTGGCAATTAAGTACAGGCAAGGTAGCTACATAAATTTTATGTAGCTGGCGTTAGAAGGGTTAAAGTGGAACAAAACCTGTGAATATGAATTACCTGGGTTTTGTTTTGCGCCCTCGGGGCATCCCGAAATTGGGCCTTGTTTAAGAAGTGCTTGTGCCACAAAATGCCAAACAGTGGCAGGTCGTTTTTCAGCTGTACCACCTCCAAACCATATTTATGATGCTAAAAATCTTTAGTGTCTCACAGAACACCACATAGCGTTCAATTTACCACTCGTGCCTGTTCATTTTTGATCCGGGGATGCGACCGCCAGCTCGCTTGGATCTGCGCGCCTTAGACAAGCTATTAGATGGATGGGCAGGAGCGGATCCAATCGTGCTGATTGAATGAGAGGGTTGCGCATGTTCTGTAGAACCGGGGAAGGATGAGTGAGATCATGCGGACCTGTGGGGTTTCACACAGCAGTAGGGCAAGGATCAAAACCCAGGATAATCAAAATACTGGGTTTTGGTCCACTTTAAATGCGGGGCCATGATTATAGTGTTTGCTATTATCTTTTCAGCGCCATTAGTGTCAAGCTGATTCTCTGTTTTTATTTTGCACCGCTAGACACATTCTACACTAGGCACATGCTACATGTGACCAAATAAGTGTTTCTGTATTTGTGCAACTTTTCACAATGTTCTATTGTTTGTTGTGTGCACGTTGGGCACTTCTGTGTACTTTTGCTCACTCATTTCATCGGTTGGCTTCGAGTGTGGCTTCGATTACACCCTTCCAGTTTTCGGCCTCAGCGCTATGCAGCAGCCATTGGTTCGACTCAGGGCTGACCAAGTGTTTACCACCAGGCTGTCTGTGGTGGATTTAAGTGAACAGGAAATCCACAGCCAATTTTGCCTCAATCCAGCCGCACTTCTGTCACTGTACCAGCAAATTCACCACAGAATTGACCCTTCCACTGGACGCAGCCACGTCATACCAGGCATAGTCTTTGTGCCACATTAAACATCCATGTAAGTGGCACATTTCAGGACACTGCAGCTCCATTAAGCGGCATAAGTCAGTCCACCATATGCCGTATGTTTCATGCAGTCATCCTGGCCATATGTGACCTAATAACCACCCAAATCAACTTTCCGGCTGATGAGGAAGAGATGCAATGCGTCAAGCTTGCATTTTACCTCATGGCAGGGATTCCCAATGTGCTAGGGTGCATTGACGGGACCCATATCCAACTCCACTGCTCTCAAGGACAGGAACTGCGCTTCCGCAGCTTAAAAAAAAGGTTCCATTCTATGAATGTGAAGGTTGTTTGCAATCACAAGATGTGGCTGCATGAAGTAAAATCAGGGTTTCCCCGACTCATGCCATGATGCCTATGTGTGCCAACAATCAGCCATGGCCAGGAAATTTGAGAATCAAGAAATTCCAGAAAGTTGATTACTAGGTAAGTAAGGGTGCAAGTCCTAATAATACTTAACCGCTTTACAATTGGGGAAGGAAATAGTGACCAAAAGTGAAAAGAGCAGGTTTCTCTGAGCCTTTAGTGTGTAACCCACATTAACACATGTTTTTCTATTTAGGTGAAAAGGGATATGGCCAAAAGACCTGGCTGATGACCCCAGTGTGAGACCTGCAGAGGACAGCTCATATGTGGTACAACGCAGCTCACCGAAAGACCAGATGCCATCAGCTGAAAGCATGCTTCCTATGATTGGCCTGTCCCAAAGGGGGGGGGGGGGGTGCTATGCAGGCCAGAGAAGGTGTCAAAGTTCATCCTGGCTTGGTGTGATACACATTCTCTGCATACAACATCCGAAGAAGAGCCGGAGGAAACGCAATTGGTGCCTGAAGTTCCAGACATGCCCACAGGCAGTGCCGAAGACACACAGACTGGCTTTGCCTGGCTGCTGCAAATTGTTACTTCGTTCTTTGGGGTAAGTGGCAAGAATTGTGCTTTTTAATCATACCGTTGGAACAGCATAGATAAAAAGTGGCACAAATGCAAAAAAATGTGTTGAGAACCATGAAACAATAGCAGCCCAACATAGATTGAGCAGAGCCATAGACAGTGTAAGTTAGTGAAAAATAAGCACTTTAGACAAACTAACATTTTTGTATTTTATCCTTTGTAGGCTCAGTAAAGGAATCACAAGCCCTTTACATTCAGACAGTATTTGGGAAAACCTGCATTTAATTAGTGAATGTTTTTGTTGCTATCTTGCTTATGTTTTTTTGGTTATTTTACTTATTTTAATCTAAAAAAAAATAATACATTAACAAATTTGTCTATGATGGTTTTTCTTTGATCTTGGTAAAGAATTCTGGTGTGGCATGACTAAAATAAAGCAAGATTGATTAAAACTACCACACAGTGTAAATCATGGATCTGGGTTCATGAGCACCAATACCTCATTACATTTATCAATCAAACAACAAAATATACTATTAATTTATTAGGCTCCCTATTTTGTTTTTTTAAATACTAGTTACCTATCTGACATTCAAACTCAAAATGTCAGGTAAAGATGCAAAAATTACATAATCTTGGGAAAGAAAAACATTGGTCCCAATAGGGTTCACTGCTAAAAGCTGGAAAACTGAACAGGTGTTCACCAGCATACTGTAAATTGACCAAAAAGTAAATACAACAAACTCCGGCGTAACCAGGTAAATGTGGACGTGACACATTGTATGGTAGATGGAACAAAAGTGGCAAATACCCACATATGAGGGCAAAAAGGTTAGTAAATCACTCCCATAGTATACAGTGTGGATTCATTGGTGGCAAGCCAATTCTTATTATTACTTTGGTGGTGGTTCCGAAAGTCATAGGTGTGACAAGGCCTTAAACTAACTTAACCTGGAATGCCAGTGACAATTTAGTTTAGGCCTTACACAATTCCCCCTCACACCCCAGTAACCACTAAGAAACACTGAAAAATAACACCAAAACTATCTCACCAACAAATTAACCTCCTCAGATCAATCATTAGGTACTTCTTGCTATAAGAAGGTCAGTCATACTTCAAAGATTTTGAACACCCAGAATCAATGGTTTGCAAGCAGATCCCCAGAACCCAAAATTAATATGCATAGAGCAAACATATCATACCCCAAATTAATATACCCAGCACAAGCAGATTGCCCAAGCTCCAAAAATGTATGTGCAGATCCCCCTAGACCCTGAATGAATATGTCGAGTGTAAGCATAAGCATATCCTCCAACCAAAATAAATATGCAAAACAGATACATGATTCCTCCCAGACCAAATCCTAAAATGTGTAGAGCAAACAGCTAGACAAAAGATAATATGCAGAGTTAGACTCTAAATCTTCAGGACCGCAACGTTATCAGCATGCCTATGGATCCCAAAATTAATATGCTGAGCACAATTATAATCCCTTTAAATATTATGCAGAAATCTAGGGGTAGCAAGAATCAAGGCACAAAAAAAACCCACCCCACCTGATATTCCTGGGGCATAGGAGTCTCTCCCACACGTCACCCTGCATTAAATAATTTCCCAAAAAAGCAGGCTTACTGGAATCACTGTGTACTGACATATAAGTAAATACCCGTTTCACACTGCACTGACATGCACTGATGTGAAAAAGCTTTGATGCAGCTTGCACACAAAACAGGCAAACCATGCTGGTCAAACTGGAGTTAAAGTGGACCGAAACTGTCTCTGGAGTCTATGTGACTCCAGGGCCGGCTTATTCCCTTTCCCCAAACTGGGATGCCCCACTGTATGAAAACTCTGGCCTGCAATTCTCACCTTTCAGTTGAGCCCACTGCGCATGCACGGCCGGTCTAGCATCACTCGCATCCCACTGCAAATGAATGGCTGGGTATTGCCGAGCACAGCCAAAGAATGTCAGCGATGCAGTGTGCCAACAATGGGATTCCATTCAGCATTTCCAGCCGCACAGTAATAGGCCAGACTGGAGAAGCTGACTGGCCACGTGGCAGCGCATGCGCCTTGGACTGAGGAGATGTGAGTAGATTTGTCGAACAGTGGGATTTCACACAGTGGGGGGGGGGGGTTGACCAAAATGGAACCTCAGTTTTTGATCCACTTTAAATCAGTGTAGTGTTTTGATAAACTAGGCCCCCAGATCTCCATCTTTGTGGGCCATTTCACATGCCTGAAAATGCCCCCAAACCCCAAGGTTTGCCTGCAGTCTTATCTTTCCATTAATCTCATGTCACTTGTGTGAGATGCCTCTGGCTGATGATCTTATCGGATATGCACAGTCAGAAGGAAATGTTCAGTTTCCACTATCATTTCATTTAGCGCTAATGCCAATCATTATTTTGCATAAAACCCATATTGGCAGAAAGCCTGCAAATTCTCCATGGGACTACTGGAGGGGTAAGCAGACGGGGCAGTTTGTGGGGGCTCACATTATGGGGAATCCCGAATTGGGATGGGCCTGGGATAAGGAATCAAACCATTTTAAACCCACAAAACAAATGAGGCTCGATTCAGAGCTAGGTGAGAATTCTCACTCCTTTTTCAGGAAAAAAACTGCCGTTGACTTTCATTGTCTATCGGGTGTACATTTTCACCTGGCTTTGAATCAGCCCTAAGGTAGACAATAAAAGTCAATGGTAGTTTTCTCTTCTAAAAAGGAGTGAGAATTCTCACTTGGCTCTGATTCGACCCCATGGAGTGAAACTGACCTTTAGAATTATATCTGTATTATGAGGTCTGGGCATTTATGTAAGGCCATTTCCCTTTGCACTCTTCAAAACTAAATATTTTGGTGACACAAGCCTGGCTTAAATAGTATGAGGACAGCAACTCATATCTGAAATAATTGACACATAAAGGGAATCCTCTAAAACCCCTCCTAATTCTCAGAAACCTGAACTTGTTTCACTACCAGACACTTTCTGCTGGGAGAGGCTTGAAATTTAAGAGACTGTAAACTCAAGAATAAGACAGCAAGCACCTCACCTGATGCCAGTCCCACATGCCTCTCCTTTCAATTCCATTCCTCCAGGACACACAAAAATATGTTGTAGCCAATCTGTCCTTCAATGCTTTCAGCTTATGTGACCACCGCAAGTGGTGCCACAGCTGTCTCTGACCACAGCAGGGCATGCTCATGACTCATGAGGGCTGCACCATTAGACACCTTACACCACCCATAAATTGGAGATTTTGAGAATCTTTAAACTGGCACATTTTACAATGTTCACAATGGGGGTTAGGTGGGAGCATATGTTTCTGGACATTTTAACATCTTGGGACAAATATTGTCAAGGGGTATTCTGATGTCTTTTAGGCAGTTGACCCACCCACTTATTTGCACCTTAATTTAAAGATTTTTTTCATTATCTGCAACTCCTCTGTTGCAGCTGGTGGGTTTAGCAGATTGAAGAGTTCCCTGTGGAGTATCCACTATGACTTAATATTCTTGATGAGCCTACATTCACATTGTATAATGCACTCCATTTGAATCTTTCCTCAACTTTGAATGGGCCATAGAAAAATGGAGACTTGAAACAAGATGACTGAGAATAGGCCATGGATAATTTACACTTATTAGTTATAGATTCCAGAGATGTGTTGACTCAAATGTATTGGCCTTATGGTGTCTAATTTGTCTGTATGCCATATGTCTGTATTGCCATATGGTGTGGGAGTGTTTTGCGATATTAAGTTTCGGTAAGCAGGACTCTCCGCTGGAATCAGAGGAGGCAGGAGTTGCGGCAGCGGTGCTAGCACCGCCAGGGGGAGAAGACAGCAAGTATAACTGCAGATACTGTAAAGTCAGCACTGATGGAAGCTAGTGGAGGCTGGAGGAGCTATTATGGGAGCCCATAAAAAGAAAGAGAGCAGTGAGGGATAAAATGCCCCCAGCCTCATCCCCCTTAACACAACAGAGAGCCCAGAGGTATGTAGTAACAGGTTCATTGGGGGTTTCCACATCTGCCTTTTAAAATTAAAGGAACTATTAGAGAGATGCTGTGTAGTTCCAGTCACTCCATGTCTGGACAAATGACTCCTCCTGACACAGCATTGATGGATTTTACCCTAGAGGAGGGGGAGATGGGAAAAGAGTTAGAGCCCTGCAATAATTAGGGAGTGGGACAAAGAATCCCAAGTGAAAGATCCTCTCTCTCTATGTCCCTACATAACATCACGCTCAAATACAGCTTGCATGACAAGAATCAGTGAGTGTAGTCCATCTGATAATTGGATTGAAGTGTTAGGGGAGTTACTGGATAAAAAACTCTCTAAAATAAACAAGGTTTGGGGGAGATTAAAGCTGATATCCAGGGCATTCGATCCAAAATGAAAATCTCAGAAAATAAAATATCAACATTGATTGAAATTTGCAAATATTATTATTTTACGTTAGAGTCCTTGGAAAACAGATCTAGACATCAGAACTTTAGAATAAGCGGGATCCCAGAATCTGAGAAAGATTAGGGGCTGTGGTAAAAGAGACTATGAACTTGTTGTCACCCTACTTAGATTAGCTACATAGAGAAACCGATCGGGTCCCTCGAATATCAGCATTTCCTCATAGAGATGGGCAATCTAGAGATATAACAGTGTGTCCCACACTTCTTCTCTACTAAAGAAGCAATTATCTTATCTGTCAGGAATCTGAGGAAATCAGAGGATAAAAAAATCCAAATTTTGCCCCTGCTGTGTTAACAATATGTATTTTCTAAACTGATGATTTTAGGTGTAACAACCAGCATTGGAGGAACATGTTCCTGAAGGGCTTCTCATTTCCCCATATTATCCCGGGTGACCTGGGTTTATGGAGATTATAAATGAGTAAGACCCTTACCCCCCAATTAGGTGGACTAGAGTTTGGCTCCAGAATGAGTGTGATCCGAATTGCCTCCATCATGAAAAGAGTGGGTTAAAAGACTATCATGAATAATTACAAAATAGCCTCTCAACATACACAGTGCCTCAATGCACCTATAAAGAGAAATACATTATTCAGCTACTTTAAGTCTATAGGGGCAGACATATTATTTATACAGGAAACACATTTCCAGAAGGAAAAGGCCATGAAATGTTTGCATAATCAGTACCCAATAACTTTCTTTTCTAATGCAAATAAGACAAAAAAGGAGTTGCCATCTGTTTCACAAGAACTGTTCTATTTTCACACATTGACATGCTGAGTGATGGCAAAGGGAGATATGTCTTGGTGAAAGGTTGAATCGGAGAGATGATAGTTTTCCTGGTATGTTATATGCTCCTAATAAAAACCAACTGGTATTTTTTCAGAAAATGCTCAGAGCAGTGAGCCCTCTTTTGGAAGAGACAGTGATATTGGGAGGACATTCCAATTTAGCTCTCGACATTTGCTTTGGACAAGTCCAACCTGACAAAGATTAGTTTGAGATATCCAACAAGAGCAAGCACTCGTTTAGCTAAGCTTTAATCAGAAATTAGTTTAATTGATATTTGGAGAGAATGTAATCCTAACATAAAAGATTTTACGTATTACTTAAAAGCTCATTGGATACATTTTTGTATAGATTATCTATGTATCCCAGTTGGAATACTTCTAAAAGTGAGTAGCGGTAAGATCATGGAGATGCCCTGGTTGGACCACTCAGCCCTCATTCTGACTCTTAGAGATCTGTGGTCAAAACCAGGGATATACACTTGGAGGTTGAATGAGAGCCTGGTGGATATCCCTGGGATAGCTAAGGAGATTCAGCTTGAACCTTGTATGTTTCCCCCACCCTATTCACAGCCATCCACAGCTATAACCCCTCCCCTGCACTTGAACCCCAACTCTCCTCAGTATGAGATATTTCTGAGTCAAAATGGCGACACCCATATCCTGGAGTCCTGAACAGACTTGCAGCTCAATGGGGAAAGACTAATAAGTAAGCAACTTAAAACTTAAAATATATTTTAGATTTTAGATTCTGGGGAATAGTTATTAAGGGTTTGGGCTTTTCAATAAATGATGCTGAAGGTCCGGTTTAAGGTTTTCTATGAGCTGACCACAACTTGGTTTCAGGGTAAAATTGTCCCGTTAGGGACAAATTACCCCAACTATTTAGGTGACCCGTCTTTTTATAGGAAGAGGGGTTTGGTATCAGCTGGTCCGTTGCAGACAATACGATCAAGAATTTCAGGGCTAGGTCAAGTCCTGATAAACAACTATCAGACCCAGCGTACCTACCACACCCCTCAATGCTCTAAATCTTTAAATAAATATTCTTTATTTTAGAAGTTCATTTAAAATCTCATAAATGCGACAGACATATAACACACATAGAATTTGTGCACTTTCCCATACATTTGATATAGCAACTCATTTACATAGTAAACATATATACTTCTTGATGACATACAATTATATACGGCTCTGTTAATTCAGTGTAAATTGCTATACAAATTTTAAACCTAAGTTGGCTATTCTTGTATCTTACTAGTCCGGTGATTGGCCAGACAGGGCAGACATGTTTCGCCGAGTAGGCTTCCTCAGTGCCCTAATTTCTATGGTCAAAAAGGAGAAGAAATATGTTTTAGCATGTTTATGCATAGTTGTATGGGATTATATATACATTATTACAACTCATTTTCTGCGCTCTCGCCTCCATGGCATATTCTGTCAAAAAGCCCTATGCACCATACATTACATTCATTGTTTACTTATATGACAAACCCAATCCCTAACAAATAGACCTCACGATTAATTACCTTATTTACAAAGATTGTCAGAGGGTATCGGGTCTTGATGGAAACGGAGAGCTTTTTTCTATCCTTTTCTGTATCCCCGGTTAATATAAAGATGTTTGGATCTATGGAGGAGGGGGAGGGACAAATAAAGAGAGCGTCCCCTCGGTTATCGGTATTCCCTTTATCATCACTCCTATTCATAACCTTTATATTCACAGAAATATTATTATTGTATTGTTATTTTATTATTATAATCTTATAATATCTGTATTGTTGTTAATTGAATTTGAGTTACCTCAGTTTCTATATATGTGCCTTATTATGAATATCCTTCATTCCTATGATGCTGTATTATGGATATCCTAAGTTATCTGTAAAGGGAGATATGCATTGTCAGTTATATATACTTTAAATGACTCCTTGAGTTCCTCCTAGAAATACCTCACTCCCTGATAAAATCCCCTTACCTTCGTCTGGATTGTCACAGATCCCGTGTTCCAACCTTACATGTTAACTGCAGTGCAGCCAGCGTGGTCCCAGCATGAGGAGATATGTAAGCAGTAAGCAGCGTGTCCAATGCTCCCGCTGCCGCGTCACCGCCCGATCTGTATATGTCTCTCCCCCGGGTGCCTCTCTCCCAGGTGACTCAGCTGGGGGGAGAGAGAGAAGAAAAACCCCCTCCACACACGCTGGCTGACGGCGCGCGAATAACAGTGCCACTTATGAGAGGGCACTGAAAAGAAACTCCCGGCGCTGGTCGGAAGTGACGTCGCGCGCCGTCCCTGTGCTCACTGCTGTCTGGCTGTGTGCGCCATTTTGTTGTAGTCCTAACTCATACAGTATCCGGCGCCGTCCAGGCCGTCCCTGTGCTCGCTGATGTCTAGCTATATGCGCCATTTTGTTGTAGTTCTAACTCATACAATGCCCGGCGCCATCCAGGCGCCATCTTGTTGTGGTCCTAGCCCCTACATTATCTGGCGCTGACAGTGTGCCAGTATTGATATTCCTTTCTGTATTTCTTTGTTATAGACATGCCCCAGAGGTCCCATCTCCTCAATTTACATGATGTCTTCTATTTATTAAAGGCATTAAAGTCTTCCGCCCGATGCCCTCCTTTCCTGACTCTGCACCATTTTCCTATGGTCCTAATTTGTATAACCCAGTCATAATGGATCTATTCAAGAGCCCAGCCATTTGGCCTGGTTCCCTATGTACACAGGCTATTTCATTACAAATAGAGTCTTGGGATGATTATTCCCCTATCTATTTGGGGGACTGATAGTGGCATTATTCGTCACAGTTGCCTCCCTATTTATTACTGAGTTATGGTGCTATCTGAAGGGCAATTTTTTAAGTAAAGTCCTTTATTCATTTAAGATATTTCTGGTTTTAATGGATTTATAGGGTTTATGGGGTTTCTTGGCTGTTCTCTATAGCAGATTATTCCTCTCTCCTTGGGCTGAATTTTGAAAGTAGTATTCATATAGATTGGTTGGCCAAACAGCTTCTGCACATCTTGGGCACTGCAGTAATTTTGTAATATTAGAACCTCTGTAGCTAAAGTTTGATCTTTTACTGTATATGTTTAATACCATTATAAGGGGATTGTAGCCAAATACCTCTAGCTCTCCTTTCCATCAATCACCGTCATCCCCTGACCTCTCATGGTTGCCTACTGGCCTCCCTTATTCAAACAAAACAAACCAGAACAAAACAATTCCTCACTCATAGAAATGGAGCAAAGGTAAGTGTTTCATTGAGACCTGGGTATTTGTGCGCCTTGAGTCGGAATATCCACCGTGTCTCAATTCTTAGCGTACCTTTTTCTAGATTGCCTCCTCTGATAGATGGATGTATTCTATCTAAACCTTGGCATTTTAATGTGGCAGGATTACTGTCATGAAATCTCCTAAAATGTCGACCTATTGGAGTTTTTTCATTATTTCTTTTAATGCTGTATTGGTGTTCATACAGTCTCTTTTTTAGGGGACGATTTGTCTTCCCCACATAAAAGCCGCCGCACCCACAAGTAAGCAAATAAATAACATTACTTGTGTTGCAGTTAATGAAATGTTTCATTTTGTATTGCTCCCCATTTAATATTGTATCAGTTCCCGGTAGTATGTATTGGCACATACTGCAGTTGCCACATTGATATGTACCCCGAACCCTACAGCAGTCGTCTCTCTGTTTCTCAGAGAGGTGGCTGCATACAAGTTTATCCTTTAAATTATTGGATCGCCTAAAGATTATTTTCGGTTTTGGAGGTAGAAAAGTTTTTAGGAAAGGATCATTAAGAAGTATGGGCCAGTTAGTCTGAAGGATTTTCCAAATTTCAGCGTGCGTCTCCGTATAGGTAAGTATTAATGCTGGACCTGTGTCTTCCTTTGGCGCTTTAGGTTTATATAATAAGTGCTGCCTATCAAGGCGGCGGGCTTTTTTGTAGGCAGCTTTTAAAATTGGCCTGCTATAGCCCCGCATTTCCAGTCTTGTCCAAATTTTTCTTGCTTCAATTTTGAAGGCTTGTATGGAAGAGCAATTGCGGCGTGCCCGTATAAACTCTCCATACGGTATGCTACGTAATAAGTGAGCCGGGTGTGAGCTCGTTGCTCTCAGCATCGTATTCGCTGAGGTGTCTTTTCTATATAGCGCTGTACTAATTTGGCCTTGATCGTCCTTCCCTATTTCTAAGTCTAAAAAGGTGACGCTATTCTGATTCCAATGACTCGTAAATTTTAGATTTAGAGCATTGTCATTGAGTCTGTGGACAAAATCATTCAATTCCTCCTCCGGCCCCTCCCATATGACCAAGATGTCATCAATGTACCTGTGCCACGCCGAAACGTGGCACAGGTACTTGGCCATATTGTCCTCCGCCCACAACGTCCTCTCCCACCACCCCAGGTACAGGTTGGCAAACGACGGGGCACATGTCGTCCCCATCGCCGTTCCCTGCACCTGGTGGTAGATTATTCCATTGAAGAGGAACATGTTGTGGGTGAGGACAAAGTTGAGGAGCCGGAGGAGGAAGAGATTATGATTGTGTTCCGCCACATCCAGCTCATTCAAAAATGTCTCAACAGCCCTTAAACCCTTGGCATGAGGAATGCTCGAGTATAGGGCCTCCACGTCCAGGGTGACCAAAAACGCCCCGGGATCCACCCACATACCATCCAGGACACGTAGAATGTGGCCTGTGTCCTTCACATAGGATGGCAGGCTCACGACCAGGGGCTGAAGATGGTGATCCACGTACTTGCTCGCATTCTCCGTAAGCGCCCCTATCCCCGACACGATTGGTCTTCCTGGGGGTGACACCAATGACTTATGCACCTTAGGTAAGGCGTAAAACGTTGGTGTTGTTGGATGGGGCGCCTCCAGGAATCCAGCAGTACGCGAGTCAATCACCCCCTGGTCGTGGGCCTGTTGTATGATGGTGTGGTATTCCCGGGCGTTATCTGCCAGCCTGGACGCGGGGGCCCTCACGTACCATTCCTTGTTATTCAAGATTCGTAGGCACATATCAATGTACTGGTCCCTGGACATGATAACTATGTTTCCGCCCTTATCCGCAGATTTTATGATTAGGTCATTTTTTGACTCTAATTCCCGAATGGCGGCTGCTAATTCCTTCCCCATGTTTGATGTTTTTTTCATTTTTTGTGGGAGTTCTTCCAAATTTGATACCGTTAAATTAACGAATGTTGCCACATTGTGGTTGAGACTTATTGGAGGATAGTATGTGGAGGGCTTTTTGAATTGGGTCAGTGGCTTGTCCCATATGCAGTGGCCAGCCACTTCCAATCCTAGGTCCATCATGTTTTGTTCCAACTGTGATTCTGACGGGGTTGGTGGATCTCTTAGTATTTCGGGTGGCCCTTCCTTGTCCATAAACTGAAAGCGGCACAATATTTTCCTGGCAAAGAGATGGATATCCTTGGTTATGTCAAACAGATCTAATCCTTTAGAGGGGCAAAAATTAAGTCCAAGGCGAAGCAGTTGTTCTTGATCCTTCGTCAGGATAAAATTAGTCAAATTGATGATATCCATCTCTTTGTCAGTTTCTCTCGCTTGTAGGGCACTGTCATCTATCACCTCCATGGTTATTGGTGGAACAACCTCAGGTTTCTCTCTGTCTGTGGAGTTGAAAGAAAGAGAGGGGCAGGGTTCTTTATGGTACTCTCTTCTTGCCTTGTTTCTACGTTTATTGCGGCGCGCATTGCGCCGCTTTCTAAAAAATCTTTTTTTGATCTTTCATTTCCCTCCTCTGGGGAAGGTGGGGTTCTTTGGTCCATTTTCCATTTTTGTATATATTTCTGTTGCTCCCCCTGTTGTGGATGAGGATTATCCCATCTCTGGGGGCCCTGATGGCTCTCCCCTCGTCTATTGGTGGGGGAACTTTCTCCCCCATGTTTGTCTCATCTGCCTCGGACCTCTTTCCCTTGATGAGGAAGTGTCCGAAGAGTTACCCTGTCTGTCGGGTCTATCCCTTCTTCCCCTTTGTCCCTGTTGTATGGTTGGCCATGCATAGGCCTCGTTATTTTTGTAGGCCTGCCTGTCTCTAAACAGTTTCTGCTCTTTGATTTGAATAATCTCTTTATTCAATTTTTCAATGGACTCCTTTATCCCAGAATCCCGTTGTTGAAACTGTTCATTTTTCTGCTTTGTATGCAGCTCCGTAATAGTTGATTGTATTTGGACGTTTAATACTTCCAAATGTTCTGTATGATAGTTAATTAGGAGCTTGATAAGTTGTAAAGAGCAATTTTGGAGAATCCCCTCCCACTGTTTTTTAAATTGTTCGCTGGGATTGGGTAATTGGGGAAATAGACGAATCCTCAACCCCTTAGGTACTAGGCCCTGATCGTAATATTCCTGGAGATATTGGACATCCCACCATGTTTTGGACTTTTTAGCTAGCGCTTTATATAGTGAATTAAACAATATGTTTGTTTGTTCTGTTGTTTCAATGATATCTTTATTTGATACCCTATATTGGGTCAAGTTTGTCATCATTGTGTCCCAATCGTTAGTCCCTAATTGGGTCATTTTTATGATTGACTATTGTCTCCGTGTTCTCTTATTTTAAATCAATAATTGGTGCGGATATTAGAGGGTACACCGGGAGGAAATATCTTATCCTCCTGACCTTTATTACTAACCACAACTTGGTGTCAGGGTAAAATTGTCCCGTTAGGGACAAATTACCCCAACTATTTAGGTGACCCGTCTTTTTATAGGAAGAGGGGTTTGGTATCAGCTGGTCCGTTGCAGACAATACGATCAAGAATTTCAGGGCTAGGTCAAGTCCTGATAAACAACTATCAGACCCAGCGTACCTACCACACCTCTCAATGCTCTAAATCTTTAAATAAATATTCTTTATTTTAGAAGTTCATTTAAAATCTCATAAATGCGACAGACATATAACACACATAGAATTTGTGCACTTTCCCATACATTTGATATAGCAACTCATTTACATAGTAAACATATATACTTCTTGATGACATACAATTATATACGGCTCTGTTAATTCAGTGTAAATTGCTATACAAATTTTAAACCTAAGTTGGCTATTCTTGTATCTTACTAGTCCGGTGATTGGCCAGACAGGGCAGACATGTTTCGCCGAGTAGGCTTCCTCAGTGCCCTAATTTCTATGGTCAAAAAGGAGAAGAAATATGTTTTAGCATGTTTATGCATAGTTGTATGGGATTATATATACATTATTACAACTCATTTTCTGCGCTCTCGCCTCCATGGCATATTCTGTCAAAAAGCCCTATGCACCATACATTACATTCATTGTTTACTTATATGACAAACCCAATCCCTAACAAATAGACCTCACGATTAATTACCTTATTTACAAAGATTGTCAGAGGGTATCGGGTCTTGATGGAAACGGAGAGCTTTTTTCTATCCTTTTCTGTATCCCCGGTTAATATAAAGATGTTTGGATCTATGGAGGAGGGGGAGGGACAAATAAAGAGAGCGTCCCCTCGGTTATCGGTATTCCCTTTATCATCACTCCTATTCATAACCTTTATATTCACAGAAATATTATTATTGTATTGTTATTTTATTATTATAATCTTATAATATCTGTATTGTTGTTAATTGAATTTGAGTTACCTCAGTTTCTATATATGTGCCTTATTATGAATATCCTTCATTCCTATGATGCTGTATTATGGATATCCTAAGTTATCTGTGAAGGGAGATATGCATTGTCAGTTATATATACTTTAAATGACTCCTTGAGTTCCTCCTAGAAATACCTCACTCCCTGATAAAATCCCCTTACCTTCGTCTGGATTGTCACAGATCCCGTGTTCCAACCTTACATGTTAACTGCAGTGCAGCCAGCGTGGTCCCAGCATGAGGAGATATGTAAGCAGTAAGCAGCGTGTCCAATGCTCCCGCTGCCGCGTCACCGCCCGATCTGTATATGTCTCTCCCCCGGGTGCCTCTCTCTCAGGTGACTCAGCTGGGGGGAGAGAGAGAAGAAAAACCCCCTCCACACACGCTGGCTGACGGCGCGCGAATAACAGTGCATCGTTTCTATGAGCTGAACAAGATTGAAGATAAGTCTCTGCCCATAAAGCATTTATTAGGGGCACATTTAGATTGCATTAAAGATTTTAGAAAAGAAACTCCAAAAGGTACTAAAAGACCAGATAGAGAACCTTTGTTAAGAACTAAATGTGGCATTAACTATGAGAGCATAAAAAGGTGGCATCAAGCAAGATGGTATACTTGTGGGGACAGACCGGGGAAACTACTTACAAGACACCTCTCACCTAGAAAGTGTAATGGAGGCCTCCCTTAATTTAAAAAGGAAACATGGCACCCTAAAAAAAATCCAGAACTGGTGATTGAAAATTCCTAAAGAAGGGAAGGATGACTCGGACCTTGCAGATTTTAATCTGATATCTCTTATAATTATATTATATAGTAATATTAATTTACTAAGACTCTTGCGATGCATCTTAATAAAATCTTAGGAGAGGTGATTCATCTAGACTAGGGGGGCTTTGTTCTGGGTCATCAAGGCCCAGATTAGAGAAGACATACCCTGGATATTGTTTCATTGATGCATAAGAGATGGTATTGGGGAAGGGTTGCTAAAGGCATAATTTCGTCAATTTACATCAATAAAGCATTTGACGCCATATCATAGGAATATTTGAAAACAATATTAGAAAAGATGGGATTTGGACCAGGGTTTTTATCTATACTCAGAGGGATATATTCTACACCAAGTTCAGCGATTCTCATGAGTGGGTACAGATTTGGGCCACTGGAGATCATAAACCTCGTCAGGGCTTCCCACTCTCCCCAGGTCTATTTTTTTTAGCTGTAGAACCCTTGATGAGAAAAATCTGGCAGAAACTAGATCTCTAAGGAACCATAACTAATAACATAGAACATAAATGCGCAGGTGATTTGCTTCTTTATGTAAGGGATCCTATTGTCAGAAATCTCTGGTCTTCGAACAAAAATAAATTAGTAGCTTTAAACATTAGCTTAGACAAGCCTCTTGTGATTTTCAGTGGGCCCAGATCTGGGGTCAAATATATGGTAAAAATAATGAAAAATTGAAGGACCTGTATAAGGCCAACTACCCTCCACTACTTAAAAAGATTAAGGAAACTATGGAACTATTAAAATCGTATAATCTCTCATGGTGGGGCAGAATAGTAGTTTACAAATCATCTCTTTAGAGCCCTACCCATAATGGTACCGGTGAAAGAATTGGACAATATCCATAACCCATTATAAACTATATCTGGAATAGGAAAAAAGGGAGATTTAAAAAGGAGATTGTGTTTACCTCCAAGTAGAAGGGAGGCTATAGAAATTTTTAGAACAGAAAATAAGCCATCATTGGTAAACATAGAATAAGCGATCCAGAATATTTCCTTTGGAACTATTATTTCTCAAAGGAAGGAAATTCAGACCTCAACAGAAGAATCCGATACTCAGGGAAACTATACAAATGTGGGGCAAAGTAAATAAAAGAAATAAGTTATAGTCACAACAATCCCGTCTAATGCCAATCCAGGGCAACCCAGAATTTAACCAAGGCTAGAAGAAATGATTCAGCTGGTGGTATAAGAAAGGCATCACTTTGATAGCCCATTTATATTAAAAAAAGTCACCACCTTCGCTGAACGATTTGATAGAAAAATTAGAATTACCATGAAGGATGACTCTGTTAAGTGCTACTTGGTAAGTGAGTTAAAGCAGGAACTCCTGTGGTAAACTGTGGGAAACTGGGCTCATTTGGTAAGTAAAATATTACAAACTATAGTTGGTTTATTTTTGTGAAATTTGTTAATAAAGGGATTGGTGTTCCAACAAATTGATAAAATGTGTTCCATGCCTAACAATGCTTTCCAGTGTACATCTTGTGCTATGTATGCACTTCTTGAACAATCATCTGAGGATGCATACTTATGCACCAGATGTGTGCGAATTGCAGATTTGAAAGCTGTCATTCATGATCTAAAGAAGCAATTGGAAACACTGAGGGACATTGTTGTCATGCAAAAGAGTCTTGATCTCACTGAGCTGGCACTCTCTGGGTCAGAGAAGGGGGGAGGTTGTTAGTATGGGGGGAGAGGAAAAGCAGGAAAATGAGGCAGCTAGCTGGATAACAGTTAGAAGGCGGGGTAGGGGTAAAAGCTACAGGGAGGCTAGCCCTGAACAGGCACCCCCCCACAAGTTTGCCCGGTTGGCAGATGAGGAGGATGTTAGTGCAGGGATTGAACAGCTGCAACAAGACACATCTGCCTGCTCCAGTAAGAGAGGGAAGGGAAATGGGAGAACAGGGCAGGCAAGGCAGGTGCTGGTAGTGGGTGACTCTATTAATAGGGGAACAGACAGGGCAATTTGTCACAAAGACCGGGATCGCTGAACAGTGTGCTGCCTTGCTGGGGCAAGAGTATGGCATGTCGCGGAGTGGGCTGACAGATTATTGGGAGGGGCTGGCGTAAACCCAGCAGTCATGGTGCATATTGGCACAAATGACATAGGAAGAAGTAGGTGGAAGGTTCCTAAAATTGATTTCAGGGACTTAGGCCGTAAGCTTAAGGCAAGGACCTCAACTGTGGTATTCTCAGAAATACTACCAGTACCAAGAGCCACACCAGAGAGGCAGCGGGAGATTAGAGGGGTAGACAGGTGGCTCAAAAATTGGAGTAAAAAGGAGGGGTTTGGGTTCTTAGAGAACTGGGCCCACTTCACAGTGGGCTACAGGTTTTTTGGCAGGGATGGGTTGCACCTCAATGGGGAGGATGCATCTGTTCTGGGGGAGTAGATGGCTAAAAGGTTGGAGAAGTGTTTAAACTAAGCACTGGGGGGGGGGAGGTAAAAGCAGTTACAAAGGGGAAGGTAGGAAATAAAGTGACACACGTGCAAACTGATTAAGGGGTCAATAAACATCAAAAAAAGGCATTAAAATGTTTAAAGCAGGAAGGGATAGCGGAAGCGTTAAAAAACTATAAAGAAGAAAATAAACAATGTAAACAACAGATAAGGGCAGCTAAGCTGGAGACAGAAAGACTGATTGCGAAAGAGAGTACAGCTAACCCCAAATTATTCTTTAGCTACATAAACCGTAAAAGGTACAAACCTGAGAGTTTGGGCCCCCTGAAAAGCAAGGAGGGGACACCTATAGAGGGGAATGAGGAGAAAGCAAATTTACTAAACAACTTCTTTGCTTCTATATTCACAAAAGAATGTGACATACCGAGTGAAACAAGTGTGTCTATTGTAATTATTTAGAAAATAATAATACAAAAACATTGAAATACATATATTCTCAAGGAACACAAACAACCAGGAGAATGCTTACTCAGAGGGTTCCTCACCCAAGTGCTTCTAATTATATCTTATCATTTGAAATTGGACCTAACAGATAACTTCTCTGAAACAAAGGAATTCAACTGGTTATCCATTTAAATGCCTGTCATAGCTCCTCCATTGCAATGAGTACATGGTGCACAATGACTCGTGGGAGAGGTGGGGCCACGACCAGTCAAGTAGGTGCCCTCCTGGCTTCTGACCATGGGGAACTGGTATAGGGGTCCCCTTGCTACCCAGGGAGGGACTAAAGTCTTTTATACCTGGAGGTGTTATCTCCATGGAATCTTCCCTATATCATAAATGACAGCACAGAAGGAGTGGAGCGCAAAAGGTATTTTCCTGTGCAACCCTCTCTAGGCCCCTTCCCTTCTGTGACATCAGAAGTCACATGGGGATGATTCCAGAAAGGCCCAGTCCTTTAGTATAAAAGCTTCTCCCCTGAGGCTCATCAGGGTGTTCCAGGCTGGGAGTCGGGATGATAGGAGGGGAACATGTCTTCTCCTCCTTTTGAAATGCCAACGGAGCATCCTTAGATGCCCCAACAGCATAAATATAACCCTTTAAGTGCCAAGCACGTAACACCTACGTGCTGGCTTGGCAAGGACCTAAGTGCCAAGCACGTAGGTGTTACGTGCTTGAATTCCCCCCCCTGCTAGTTTAAAAAAAAAAATACTCAGCTAACCCCTCGTTGGATCCGGCCAGGTCTCCTCTTTAATTTGGTGCCATCCGATCCCCCGTGGGGGCTCGGATGGCTCCAGGAGAGACCCCGGAATAGGTCCTCCCCCCCCCCACGCTTCGGCAGCAGCAGCTGCTAACTGTAAAAAATAAAAAATAAAAAATGACATTTACTTACCTGCAGTCGTGCTGCCTCCCGCCGGGTCTCCTCTTCACTGGGGGGGCCTCCGATCGTCCCCCCAGGCTGCTTAGTCTTTAGGAGAGGGCTCAAAATGCCCTCTCCCCCTGCCTTCTGATGGGCGCCGCCATCTTGGCGACTAGGGGCGGGTCTTTAGGAGAGGGCTCAAAATGCCCTCTCCCCCTGCCTTCCGATGGGTGCCGCCATCTTGGTGACTAGGGGCGGGCTTATGACGTCACTCCTGGGTGTCGTCCCGGCTCTCCTCGGCTCAGCTGTCAGATGCCCTGGTGATCGCTGGGCAGAGCAGTGGAGGGGCATGGGATGCTCTGATCCCCTGCCCCCCTCCTCTGGCCAGCAATCACCAGGGCATCTGACAGCTGATCGACACAGGAGCTGACAATCAGGTGAGGTGAGTAAAGAAAAAAAATTTTTTTTGTTTAATAAATGACATTTTGTGTGGTGTGTTTTTTTTTTAATGTTAACCCTTTGTGAACCCTCCATGAGACCCTTATACCAGTTCACAAGGCTGGGGGCTGGCAAGTCACCTGCAACTAGCGGGTGACTTGCCATTAACCCCTGCGCCCCCAATTACCTGCCTCCCCAAAGCCCAGGGGGGGGGCAGAAGAGCCCGGCCCACGGAGCTTGTAGCCGGCAGGGCTGGGGGCAACCAAAATTGGTCCCTTCGCCTTGTTCCTACAAGCCCCCATAGCTGGTCCCGGGCTGGTTATGATGGGTAAGGGGGGCCCACAGAATTTTTTGGGGGATTTTTAAGAGTTTTTAACCCTTAAAATTCCCCCAAAAAATGCCCCCCCCCCCCCAAGAGGGGGGACCCTATGTCATTTTTTTAAATTAACCCCTTATGTTTATATTGTGGATAGTAGTATTTCATTTGTAAATGTTATAAAGTGCTCTTTTCAGTTTGGGGGGGGTCTACTGGGCAAGAATGGGGGGGGCTACCGATACATATGTGGTACCGTTGTAATCAGGAGAAATGGGGCTTTCACATGCAATATGGTTTTTATTAATAAAAACAAATGTTTTATTTAAGTAAAGGGGACAATTGTCTAAAAAATATAATTTTATTTATTTTTTTGTTTTTTTTCGCAAAAATATTTAAAAAAACAGTAGAAAAATTACAAACAAGTCATTTCATGTTAAAGCCTAAACTCTGCTGCAAAATATATATATATATATTTTCCTGAAAATTCCGACAAAAATCACGGTTAAACATGGTGCAAAATGGGAAAAATTACCTGTCAGAGGGTGACAAAACTTCAAGTAGGCTGGCAATTAAAAGGGTTAATAATACCTATGCATGTTGGGTATTGTTCTGCTCGTCGGACCTTGCGCTTTCAGATTTAGCTAGATTTTTCTTGTTTGCATATTTATATTTTAGGAAAACATGTTATTTATTCAGTTTTTTTATTCATTTTTTTAGCGAAACCCTGTGCAACCTAAGAATTCTTCGAGGGATTACTTCCAGAAAGGCGAGCCTACTACAACAAGCTGGGTACTCTTAGAAAGCTTAACATGTGTACTTTCAGGGAATATATGGTTTATTGGGGATATTCCAAATGTAAAGGGCTGTTTTGGTTGAAAAATTGCAAGGTGCGCACTTTGTCTGCAGAGCTGAGATTTTCAAGTAAAATTACTGTTATGCACACGCTTTACTTTGTGGTGTTTGCCAACTCTTACCTTAACTGTACCTATGCATGTTTGGTATCGTTCTGTTCGGGGCATGTTGCTTTTTGAGATTTTACTTGTTTTTTCTTGTTTGCATATAGTTTTTTAGGAAAATGTGGCTTGATTCTTCCTTTTTATTCTTTTTTAGGGAAACTTTGTGCAACCAAAGAATACATTGAGGGATTACTTCCAGAAAACTACGCCCACATAAACAAGCTTGGTACGCCTAGAAAGTTCGAGACATGTACTTCCAGAGAATCTATAGTTTGTGGGGGGTATTTCAAATGTAAAGGGTTGTTTTTCTGGTAAAACTGCAAGGTGCGCATAGCGCATAGCGCAGTTGTATTTTATCTGAAAATCTCCTAAAGCTCTGTTTCAGTTTGGGGGAGTCTCCTGAGCTGGAAAGGGTGTCTACCAATAAATATGTGGTACCGCTGTGACCGGGAGAAATTGGGGTTTCGTACGCACAAAAATTTTATTGAAAAACGTACATTTTTTATTACAAAAAAAACACTACAAATTGCAAAAAATAGATTTTTTAAATTTATTTTGCACATATTTCACCAAAAAGTATTGAGAATACACTAAAAAAGGCCAAACAAGACATTTCATGTTGAAGCCCAGACTATGTTGAAAAAAAACAATATATAATTTTCCTGGGAAATCCCTGGAAATCCTTTAAAAAATCACAGTTGAACATGTGTAGCGCAAAATGGTGAAACATGGTCTGGCAACAGAGGGTGACAAAAGCTGCAGGTAGGCTGGCAGCGAAAAGCTTAAAGGAGCCTGTGGGTGAGCCTGTGGGTGAGCCCGTTTGGTAGAGGTAAGTATAAGTTAAATAACAACATTAAAAAGATTTTTCTTTAAACTTGTTTTTGTTAATTTTTTTTACTCTCACTTGAACATGCTTAGAGCGACTGCTAGTAGACGCTAGTGTGCGGGTATCGAGCTCTGTAACAGAGCATCTCGGTCACTCTAATAACTTGGCCCGCATTGATGAATGTGATGTATATTGAGCTCTGTAACACCAGTACAGCTGCGGGGAGCGAAAGGTAGCGCCAGCTCAGTGCTACTGACTCTCAGCGACTCACACCATACTTATCAAAATACTACACACACACAGCATCAGCGCTCTAAATCTGGTTGCTATATCATAGAGCGACAGACTCTGTGTGATTAAAGTCTGTTTTTGAACACATATCCAACAATAACAATGCAAAAACACATGAAATTACATTGTTGGAACACTGTGAAATTAGTACTTTAATTCCAGACCTATAATGACAATTCTGCTTAAAAAAATGAAAAAATCAAAAAAGTTTTAAAAAATGACTTTTTCTAGGCCAGGAGAAGTGACACAATTGTTTGAGAGGAGAAAAAAAACACAATTTAAACAGAAGAACAGGAACGTCCATTGAAATGTATGGGAGAGCGACAGGTAATACCTGGCGTTCTGGAAGCTAGAGCGCCGCCGCTATATGCTGAGCCACCTGTAATGATGAATCGGACGCTACATGGCGCTGTTAGAGTCGCTCACCAGAATCGCCTTCATAAATGTGGTTTTGCCTACAGTGCCAAGCGTTCATCAGATGCTGCCTGCCGCTACTAGGCACTACCTGGCGCTAGACCTTCATCAATAACCCCCTTAGTGTATTCTCAATACTTAGGAATAAAAAAAAAAAATCTATTGCATGTAAAAGCACCATTTCTTCCAGTTACAGCGGTACCACATATGTATTGGTAGACACCTTTACCTACTCAGGAGACTCCCCCAAACGCTTTAGGAGATTTCAAGATAAAATACAACTGCTTTGCGCTATGTGCACCTTGCAGTTTTTTAAGAAAAACAACCCTTTACATTTGAAATACCCCCCACATTCTCTGGAAGTACACACTTGTGCAAGCTTTCTAGGCATACCAGGTTTGTTGACATGGGTGCAGATTTCTGGAAGTAACCCCTTGATGAATTTGGTTGCACAGGGTTTCCTTAAAAAAAATTAAAAAAAAAAGCAGAATCAAAGCCACATTTTCCTAAAAAAATACAATACGCAAACAAGAAAAGACAAGGTAATTCTGCAAAAGCTACTTTCAAAGGAAGACAAACACCCCAAAGTAAAGCATGTACTAAAGAGTAATTTTACATAAAAATGTCAGCTCTGCAGGCAAAGTGTGCATCTTGCGCTTTTTCAACCAAAACAACTCTTTACATTTGAAATACCCCCACATATTTCCTTAAAGTACACACATTAAGCTTTCTATGCATACTCAGCTTGTTGTAGTGTGGGACAGGGTTTCCCTGAAGAATGTATAAAAAGCAGAATAGAAAACACGTATTCCTAAACTATCGATATGCAGACAAGAAAAAACAAGCTACCGTAAATCTGAAAGTGCAAGGTCCCCCTGAGCAGAACAATATCTAACATGCATTGCTATTTTTAACCCTTTTAACTGCCAGCCTACTTGAGGTGTTGTCACCCTTTGTTGACAGGTCATTTTTCACCAATTTGCGCAATGAAAAACCTTTTTTAAAAGTGCTTTTATTTTTTTTTTTAAATATGCATTTTCAATAAAACCATATTGCATGTGAAAGCCCCATTTGTCCCAATTACAACAGTACCACATATGTATCAGTAGTTTCCCCTTCCTGCCCAGTAGACCCCCCCAAACTGAAAAGAGAACTTTACAACATTTACAAATAAAATACAACTACTATTCACACTATAAAAGGTTATAGTGGAACTTCACTGAAAACTGACCTCCTTGCCTCCCTGCCACCCTATTCTGGAGCAGGGGCAGGATGGGGGGGTTAGAAATAAAAAACCTTAACTTAGGCAGACATCTGCCATCCTATCGCTGCACTCTGGATCCTTTGCGCTGCCATTTTAGGTGGCAGACAGAGAGTCACATGCCCGGCTCTGTACAGGTTTCAGCCCATCCACTTAAGTGAATGGGCATCGGGAGCACGCACAGAGCCAGCACATGTGCCCTCGCTGCAACGGCAGGCAGCCAGGGACTCACTGATGAGCTGCTGGGGAGCACCCCACATCACCTCTGATGTCCCAAAAGGGGAAGGGCCTAGAGGCAGATGCATGGGAAAATACCTTCCAGGCTCTGCCCATTCTGCGATGTCATCTATGATGTACAGGAGGTTCCATGGGGCCACACCTCCAAGTATAAAAGTTGGCTCACCTGGCCCTAACTTCAGTCCTTTGCTGGGTACCAAGGAAGAAAGAAAGGGGAACCTATGTTCAGCTTCTGGTGGCCAGTGCTGCCACTTGAAGATGTCAGAGGGACCCTAGAAGAGCCCCAAAGAAGGAAGGAGACATGCTACAGGACAACAGAAGACCCGTTGGTGGGGGAAAGAAGAAGGAGGAGAAAAATAAATATATTTGTGTCATGTCTTAGCTTCCCCAGAGTCAGGAGCTAACATGGCACCTGCTGGATTCGGCGGGTGACATGCCGATACAATGACAGATTACCCGCACTCCCATTTGGGACATGGGGGGTGCTGAAGAGTCCAGTGCCCAGTGGTGGGCATGGGGTTCTTTCAAGGAATGCCTTGGAAGCCACCTCTGGAAGACCCCCCAGCCCATACCAAAAGACACAAAGCTTGTAAACTTGCATGCCCATGGGCCGCTTACGTCATGGCCTCTGAGCCCTTGTTTACAAGCCCTATGCTTGGTGCCTGGGCTGGTTGCCTTTGGGGGAGAGTTCACATTTTTTGTAAAAAAAAAAAATCACAAGAGAAAAGTTAAAACCCCCCTACTGTCACTTTCACTGTTAAATGGCATTCAGTTAAACAATGAAAAATAAACAAAAATATTAAATTATTACTGTAAACATTATTTGGAAATGTTAAAAATCATGCCAACTCGGATGGCATGATTTTTATCAGCTTCGTCCATTCTAAGGCAACCGCTCTCTCCAGCTTCTTTTTGATTCACACAAATTTGTACATTTTGCAGGAAAACATTCCAAATGAGCAATCACAACAAACTGAAAAATGAGATAGGCTAAAATGGCTTAGATGAATTGTACGAGAACGAAAAAGGGCAAAAAAACTTATTTTTCACAGGAAAAATGAGTGAGAATGCATTTCTGGGAGGCTCTGAATTGCCACTATTTTCTGATGTGGTCAGAGACACGTTTTGCGACCACTGTGGCTTTCCATGTTCACTCACACAAAGCACCAAGGGACATAAGTAGCTGCAGGACCATTTTTTGTGTGGTCCTGGAGGAATAAAATTGAAAAAAGATGCAAATGTCAGAAATCACCATTTTGAAACACTGTCATGACAACATTGCTGTAACATTAAGGGGGTTATTTAAGAAACTCTAACACCATGTTGTACCACGTAGCATCAGGTGAATGCCAGGTGCAGTATGTGAATACCATATATATGAAAGCCAAACCAGTGAGCGTCTCTAATACGTCATGTAGCATTGAATGTATTACTAGCAGCGGCTTAGTGTAAAGTTCAGCAGCGTCATGTAGCACCTGTCGCTCAGCAGCGTTATCTCATATGCTTGTGCATAAATAGCATTTTAATTCTTTTTTTCAGTTTTAGGATACAATTAGAGATGAGCGAATTGAATCTGACGAACCCTAATTCGTTACGAATTTCAGGAAAAATTAGATTCGTAACGATTCCGAATATCACTGCGATTCGATCGCTCGAATCACTTCCTTAAAACTCCATTTACTGCTATCCAGCCCATCTGAAATGGTGGATCCACATGTCAGGACATTTCCCATGGGGCAAGGAATCCTGGGTTGGAGTCACATGCTACCTATCAGCAGACAGGCTTACCGATGATGTCACAGACCTATATAAGCAGCGGCCGTTTTGCGGAAGCTCATTCTGACACTGTATTGCCACCAGGGCAGATCAGGCAGGGAGAGAGCGAGGGACAGATAGATAGACAGACAGACAGACAGACACTCAGATAGATAGATAGATAGATAGATAGATACAGCGAGGGAGAGATAGATAGAACAAAGAACAGAAGAAGCGAGGGACAGATAGAGAAGGAGAGAGGCTGTGACAGTGACAGAGAAAGACAGGGAAAGTTTAAAATGTTTGCATTAGCTTTCATGCCTATTTAGTTTTAATAACACACCTGCCTATTTAGCTTTTCCTTTTCCTGGTGTCATTCTTTAAACAGCGTGCTAGCATTAATATTTCAAGAGTGCCTGTCTACTACTGGTTGCATTTTGTAAAGAAAGTCACTTTTCCACTGTAAAATCATCCAGCCTATGTATTTGAAGAGGGGGCATCCCAAATACTAGCATAAATATTTGAAGAGTACCTGTCTACTAACTGGTTGCATTTTGTAAAGAAAGTCACTTTTCCACTGTAAAAGCAGCCAGCCTATGTATTTGAAGAGGGGGTATCCCAAATACTATCATAAATATTTGAAGAGTACCTGTCTACTAATTGGTTGCATTTTGTAAAGAAAGTTACTTTTCCACTGTAAAAGCAGCCAGCCTATGTAGCCAGCCAGAAACGGGCCCTCACCATCCTCTTCGGCCGGTGCTGGCCCCGCCCCTAGCCCCACCCCTGGCCCCACCCCTAGCCCCGCCCACTTGATGACGTCATCCTGCTCCTCGGGTTACCAGCACCCGGGCAGCGATCTGACAGTTGTCGGTAGTGATCAGAGCAGGGAGGGTGGGAGGCAGAGAGGCTCTGATCTCCCTGCCTCCCACCCTCCCTGCTCCGATCACTACCGACAACTGTCATCTGCAGCAGCGTGGGACACTGGATGGGAGGTAAGTATAAGTCAAAAAAAGAATAATAAAATATTTGTCTGGTGTCTTTTTTTTTAACTTAACCCTTTGTGAACTGGTAAGGGGTCCATGAGACCCCTTATACCAGTTCACAAGGCTCTGGGTATGGCAAGTCACCTACGGCAAGCAGGTGGCTTGCCAAAACCCCTAGCCCAACATTACCTGTCTCCCCAACGGCCAGGGGGGGCAGAAGGGCCCGGGCCACGTGGCTATGTGGGCTAGTAGCCTGCAGGGCCAGAGGCCACCAACGCTGGCCCCTGCGCCCTGTTCTACAAGCCCCCATAGCTGGTCCGGGTCGGTAATGCTGGGTAAGGGGGACCCTATGTCATTTTTTGGGGGGGGTTTTAAGGGTTTTTAACCCTTAGAATTCCAAAAAAGAAATGAGGTACTCCCCCCCCCCCCCCCCCCCCCCCGGGAGGGGGGACCCTATGTCATTTTTTTTTTTTATTAACCCCTTACAACTATGCAATCCTATCTGGAATCTCCTAAACTGCTGTTTCAGGAAAGGGGGTATACCTATACATATGTGGTACCATTGTAACCGGGAGAAATAGGGCTTTCACACGCAATAATATTTTATTAACAAACTTACATTTTTTATTACAAAAAACAAAAAACAAATTGTAAACAATGTTTTTTTCATTTTTTTGCACATATTTCACCCAAAAGTATTGAGAATACACTAAAAGAAGGCCAAACAAGACATTTCATGTTGAAGCCCAGACTCTGCTGAAAAAAACAATATATAATTTTCATGGAAATCCCTTCAAAAATCAAGGTTGCACACGTGTAGCGCAAAAACGGGAAAAGTCGTCAACAGAGTGTGACAAAAAATCTAGGTAGGCTGGCACTCAAAGGGTTAAGAGTACCAACCGACTTACCTTTTGCCTTTTTTAAAAAAAAGTCTGGTTTTCAAGTTTAAAGCAGCCATTGCCTTTCACCGGGGGGGGGGGGGGGGGGGGGTGAGGGGGCATTCCGAATACTAGCACTTAGCTTTTAACCCTTTAACCACCAGCCTACCTTGAGATTTTGTCACCCTTTGTTGCCAGACCATTTTGCACTATTTTGCGCTCCCCATGTTCAACTCTGATTTTTTAAGGGATTTCCAGGGATTTCCCAAGTGTATATTTGAAGGATATATTGTTTTTTTTCAGCAGAGCCTGGGCTTTAACATGAAATGTCTTGTTTATCATTTTCTAAGTGTATTCTCAATATTTGTGGGTGAAAATTGTGCAAAAAAAAAAAACTATTTTTTGTAATAAAAAATTTAAGTTTGTCAAAAAAATCTTATTGCGTGTGAAACCCCAATTTCTTCCGGTTACGGCGGTACCACATATGTATAGGTAGACACCCTTTCCTGCCCAGTAGACTCCCCCAAACTGAAACAACGCTTTAGGAGATTTTCAGATAAAATACAACTATGCTATGCAATATGCGCACCTTGCAGTTTTTGAAGAAAAACAACCCTTTACATTTGAAATACCCCCAACAAACTATATATTCCCTAGAAGTATACTAGGCTTCAGGCTCACGTAAATTTTACGTGGCTGGCGTTTAAAGGGTTAAGAGTACCTGCATCTTTACCTTTTTTACGTTTTGAACAAAAACCACGTTTTAAAACTGCCTGTGGTGCATTTAACTCTGACTAGGGGCATCCTGTGTAAGACCATCTGACAGTGTCTTTTTGCATTAGCTTTGAGCTACAGTGCCTGCCTATTTTGATCTAACTTTTCTACACACCTGCTGTTACAAAAATACTGTTCTAGGTGTAGTGTAGTGTATTGTTTTCCCCTCCTAAACGCAGTAAAAATGTCAGGCAGAGATGTGCCAGGATGTGCACCGAGGAGAGGCCTAGATTCATCAGGCTAAAGGTCGCAGCAGACTAAGGGCGAGTGGCAGCAGGAGTCGCGGTGAGAGGCCTGATCTCCCGGTATCTGCTAGCGGTCGTGCCTCGACCAGCAACGCATCTGCCATCATCGATTGGTTAACGTGGTCATCGACCTCATCACAAGTGACATCTGATACCCCCAGTCAACAGTCGGTAGGTTCCTTGGACACAACCCTGAGTTGGCATGGCCCAGGAGCAGCCCCTGTCCTTCCATTGCCTCTGTCCTACGTCCCCCCTCCACCTGACGTATCTTATGCTTTGGGTTCAGCTACACTATTCATTGAGGACGATGTGTTCGAGGACAGTCAGCAGCTACTGCCCAGCCAAGGAATGGAGAAGACATCCGCCGCTTCTTTCGCTAGGCAGACAAACAGTGAGGAGGAGAGTGGCGTGGGAAGTGGTGTGGCGAGCGTTTCAGCTCCTGCAGCAGACGCTGTTGAGGAAACCGAAGAGGACATAAGTGATGTGCAGACACAACTCGATGATGATGATGATGATGAAGCTGATCACACTTCAGAGCCCGGTGCAGAAGGGGCTTCATCATCATCAGGAGAAGAGGGTCCCAGGTTGCCCCAGAGTCAGCAGCTGAGGCAGAAAGGTGGTAGTAGGGTTGCCAGTCAGAATGGTGGCAGAATTGGGATGTCTGGAGCCACACGTGGCCGGGGGCGGGGTAGACCACCTGCTGCGCGGCAGGCTGCCTTCCCGGGAGGTAATAAAGCAGGAGTTTCTGGAGTTGGCAGCAGTAGCAGTGAATTAGTGCGGACTGTTGGTGGGAAAATTAGCTACTCGGTAGTGTGGCACATTTTCATCAAGCATCCGCAGGAGGGTAACCTGGCCACATGCAAGATGTGTAGACAGAAGGTGAAGTATGGCCAGGGCCCCAATGTTGGTACCACGGTCCTGCGGCAACACATGCAGCGTCACCATAAAGCGGCCTGGGAGAACCAAGGCTCTGAAGTGGGGGTCCAGCCTGCTGCGTCAGCCAGTGCCACGCTGCTTCCAATTTCACCCAGCCAAGGCTCCAGCACCTCAGCCGAAGGTAGCTGTGCATCATACCCATCCTCTGCCGCTCCAGATGCTCCTGATCCTCCTACTACAGGTCAGTCATCCCGCCAGCAATCCATCAGCGAAGCCATGTCCAAGAGACAACAGTATGCGCCCACTCATCCTACGGCGCAGAAGCTAAAAGTTTCGACACTGTGACATTTTTTAGTAAAAAGGTTTAATATCTAATATTTGTAGGCAAAACAAAACTTTTTCTTCCATCATATCCTCATCATAATATTTTCAACTTCCATTATTGACAAGAGTCCTGAAGAAAAGGTTTAGCACTGTCATGTATTTCAATTCAAGATACCACAGCAATGTACATTACTACATGGTTCCCAGAATCAACTTTTTACTCAATACATGCATTGTTATAGTATTCTTACATAAAAAGCAGGAGTAGGAAGGTATGTTGTAAAGCTCGGGACTCTATTATAAAAACATTGACAAAGCTGAGTATAAAGCAGAAAGCGTGTTTTGTTTTAAAAGGTTGGACAAAAGAGGTTGCACAAAATAAGAGGTACACACCTGTGCAAAACATTTCCTGTTATTTCTATTAAAAGACATTACAGCTATACAGTGTCAATCAATATTACAACAAGGACTGCTACTAATGTAGACAATAACATTTAAAATAACATTCAAAATTACATGTGACACAGTGGAAGACAAATTCCTATGCGTTTGCAAGCTCACAATGGCCATATATTCATAAATAAATAAATGTGCCAAAATAATGAATAGATTGATTTTATTAACTATAACCTCTACCTACATTGTGTAGTTTTTTACCATTGTAAGACAACAAGCCCTCAAATTCAGTGGAAAACATGTACATTAACCCTTTCAGTGCCAGACTACGTTTCACTATATTGCGCTACACATGTTCAACCTTGATTTTTGAAGGGATTTCCAGGGATTTCCCAAGAAAATTATATATTATTTTTTTCAGCAGAGTCTGGGTTTCAGCATGAAATGTCTTGTATGGCCTTTTTTAGTGGATTCTCAATAATTAAAAAAAAATCTTTGCAATAAAAAATGTAAGTTTGTCAATAAAATGTTATTGCATGTAAAACCCAAATTTCTCCCAGTCACAGCGGTACCACATATGTATAGGTAGACACCCTTTCTTGCCCAGGAAACTCCCCCAAACTGAAACAGAGCTTTCAGAGATTTTCAGATAAAATACAACTGCTATATGCAGAAAAACAAACCTTTACATTTGAAATACCCCCCACAAACTATATATTCTCTGGAAGTAAACACCTCAAGCTGTCTAGACATACCAGGCTTGTTTATGTGGGCGTAGTTTTCTAGAAGTAATTCTCAATCAATTCGAATAAAAAGGAAGAATCAAAGCCACATTTACTAAAAAAAAAACTATATGTAAACAGGAAAATACAAGTAAAATCTGAAAAGCAACATCCCCCGAACAGAACAATGCCCAACATGGATAGCTACTGTCAAGGGAAGAGATACCAAACACCACAAAGTAAAGCATGTGCATAATGGTAATTTTACTTGAAAGGTAAAAGTGCGCACCTTGCAATTTTTCAACCAAAACAACCCTTGACATTTGGAATATCCCCCCAAAACTATATATTCCCTAAAAGTACACATGTTAAGCTTTCTAAGTGTACCCAGCTTGTTGTAGTGGGCTTATCTTTCTGGAAGTAGTCCCTCAAAGAATTTTTAGGTTGTCCCTAAAAAAAAATGTATAAAAAAGCTAAATAAAAAACATGTTTTCCTAAAATATCAATATGCAAACAAGAAAAAACAAGTTAAATCTGAAAGTACAAGGTCCCCCGAGCAGAACAATACCCAACATGCATAAGTTCTATTAACCCTTTTAATTGCCAGCCTTACTGAAGTTTTGTCACCCTCTGTTGACAGGTCATTTTTCCTCTTTTTGCGCCATGTTTAACCGTGATTTTTGCCGGAATTTCCAGGAAAATTATATATATTTTTTGCAGCAGAGTTTAGGCTTTAACATGAAATGTCTTGTTTGTAATTTTTCTACTGTTTTTTAAAATATTTTTGCGTAAAAAAAAAAAATAAATTATTTTTTTCTCCATTTCTCCTGATTACAACGTTACCACATATGTATTGGTAGCCCCCCCTTCTTGCCCAGGAGACCCCCCCAAACTGAAAAGCTTGGGACCAGCTATGGGGGCTTGTAGGAACAGGGTGCAGAGGCCAGCCTTGGTAGCCTCCCCGCCCTGCTGCCCCCCCCCCCGGGCTTTGGGGAGGTAAGTAATTGGGGGTGCCGGGGGTTAATGGAAAGTCACCCGCTAGCTGAAGGTGACTTGCCATAGGGGTCTCATGGATCCCTTAACAGTTCACATAGCGTTAAGTGTAAAAAAAACACATAGAGACAAGTAGTTTTTTAATACTTACCTCCCCATCCATCCCTGGCACTGTGTCCCACGCTGTTTACTCTGGCTTCTGCTCTCATGCTGCTGCTTGAAGCCTTTTATAGCTGCTGGGCGAAAGAACATAAGGGGTTAATAAAAATAATGATATAGGGTCCCCCCCCCCCGGGGGGAGACCCAATTTTTTGGAATTTTAAGGGTTAAAAACCTTTAAAAAATGACATGGGGCCCCCCTTACCCATCATAACCAGCCTGGGACCAGCTATGGGGGCTTGTAGGAACAGGGCGCAGGCGCCAGCTTTGGTGGCCTCCCCGCCCTGCAGGCTATAAGCCCACATAGCCATGCTCCGGGCTCTTCTGCCCCCCCTTGGCTTTGGGGAGTCAGGTAATTGGGGGTGCCGGGGGTTAATGGCAAGTCACCCACTACCTGCAGGTGAATTGCCAGCCCCCAGCCTTGTGAACTGGTATAGGGATCTCATGGATCCCTTACCATTTCACAAAGGGTTAAATGTAAAAATAAACACACAGAAACATAATTTAAAAAATTACATTTATTTATTTTTTCTTAACTCACTCCGATCCTCCTCTGTCCCCTGGCGACCCCCGATGACAGCTGCCGGGTGCTTGGTGGAGGGAGGCTGGGGGGGGCGAGGGATCACAGCCCTCTGCCCACCTCCAACCTCTCTCCGCTGATCGTCTCGCGTGAGGGTGAGAGAAACCGGCTGTCGGGTGATGTCATAGTGATGTCATCTGGCCCCGCCCCAAGGGGTAGGGCTAGCAGCCGCGAACCAAGAAGTGAGGGAGAGGGCTATTTCTCGCCCTCTCCTCACCATGGGAGAGCCTGGGAGGGGGGCGATTGGAGGTCCCCCGGTGAAGAGGAGACCCCGAGGGAGGGATCGCGGCTGCAGGTGAGTCATTTTTTTTTTTTTTACAGTTAACTGTGGCAGCGGCCGAAGCTGGGGGGACACTATTTCGGGCTCCTGAAGCGAGAAGAGCCCCGGGGGGGGATCGGATGCCCCCCAGGTGAAGAGAAGAACCGGTCCAATCTAACGAGGGGTCAGGTGAGTTTTTAACTTTTAGGTTTTTTTTCTGTGGGGGTTTAAAGTCAGCTACGTGAGACTCACGCAGCTGGTGCTAAAAGGGTTAAAAAGCATCAATGACAAGTAATATTTTACCCAGCTACAATGACAATGTTGATTTGATGTAGTGGTCAACTATAAAATATAAATTAGTAGTAGCTAGTTAGAGGCTGATTCACTACTAACACCAGGTATCGGCAGATGAGCATCTGTATATTGGCGCTTAGAGCGACCGCTAGTAGATGCTGTAAGCGGGTATCTGGCTCTGTAACAGAGTGCCTCAGTCGCTGTAGTAACCTGGCCCACATTGATGAATGTGATGTATGTTGGGGACTTTAACACCAGTACAGTGCTGCAGGGAGTGAGAGGTAGCACCAGACTCTCTGCGCTCCACACTATACTTATCAAAAAAGGACACACTCACAGCGTCGGCGCTCTTAATCTGGTTGCTACAGCATAGAGCGCCAGAAGCTGTGTGATTAAAGTCTGTTTTTGAACACATATCGACCTGTAACAATGTGAAAACACATGGAATAACATTGTTTTAACATTGGGACATTAACACTTTAGTGCTAGACCTGTAATGACAATTCTGCATAAAAATATAAAGTCAAAAAAGCTTCTAAAAGTGTTTGTTTTCAGCCAGGAGAGGTCATACAATGATTTGAGCAAAAAAAAATAAAAAATTTGTCAAACACGCTGTTTAAACACAAGCAAATGAACGCCCACTGAAATGTATGACAGAGCAACACTGAGTGAAAGGTAATACCAGGCACCCTGGAAGCTAGAGCGCTGGCGCTATACACTGAGCCGCCTGTAATAATACATCGGACGTTACATGGCGCTGTTAGAGTCTCTCACCAGATTCGCTTTTATAAATGTGGTTTTGCGTACAGCGCCCGGTGTTCACCAAACACTGTCTGCCGCTTAGAGGCACTACCTGGCGCTATCCCTTTTTAAACCAGACCTTCAGTGTGATTTAATGAAAAGCCCAAACTCTTAAAAAACGGTTCCCCAGCATCTATAATTAATATATTTTACGTTTTGAGTCATTAACTTACTATTCTTTCCCCCACTGGGCTGCAACTTTGTTCAGGAATTTAGGATACGGGCACCGCCATCTTGACTCAGAAGCATCACTCTTACTGAGGAGAGGAGACTGGGAATAAGGTACAGGGGGGCGGGTTATAGCTGTGCTTTGCTCATACAAAGTAGAGCTGGGCTCAGGTAAAGGTCAGCAGTCCCAGAATGCAGAGCAGCACAGTCAGGAGGCACTTCCTGTTTGCAGGCTGCCTGATAAGATGGCGGCTTCCATAAGCCGCTATCTTGGATGTTTAAAGGCTCATAACATGCAGTAGATGCAGGTAGGATGATTTTTAATGTGGACAATCTGTATGTACAGGGTGTGGGAAACATATAAGGTAGACTCTTATTCAGAGTGAAGGTCCGCTTTAAATAACCCCCTTAATCATATGCACCTTATTCCTTTGGTGTCAATTACGTGTTATAGTAGTGAGAAAATGCACCCTCTTTTCAGGCAGCTCATATTATTTTTATCTCGTTAGAAAGAAAAATAGTAAAAAATGTGTTTTGCAATATTTCATGATAGATTGATGTACTGACAAGGTCACAAGGATCTGGCAACTTTTATTTTATTTTACGTCTATGAATATTATAATAGAAAGCTGAAAAAATGAAATTAATTGGTTATGAAATTTATCTTTGTAATGTCATGAAATCTGAAAAGGAGAATAATTCTTTTGAAACTAATCACTTTTCTTAGTGGGAGGTAAGTCAAGATTTTCTCAAACTAAAAAAATATGAAAGCTAACTACTGCATTTATTGGTGCAAATGCAGGAATATAAATAATAACATAACTGCCAGTTCAGAAGCTATATTAATGTTTTTAGTAGATTACCACTTAATATAAAAATATTTGAGGCAAAAAATTTTAAGCAAAAAATAATCATTTTAAAGCAAATGAATGACAAAAGAATTCCTAACACAGGTAAAAAAATCTATATAGCATCTACTTATTCTGACCACAAGGAGGAAACTCAGTGGTGAATACCCCCCTGCACATTAACAATGACAAATGGGAGAAATCTTTCCCCTCATTTTCCCAGAGAATGCTTCCCTGTGCCCAGACAATTTCGATTTAAAAGTTCCGGTGATCGTTTTAATGGTCCTCTCACCTGCCACATCAACCTCTTTAGAGGTTGTCTGACAATTATATAGAAAATATACCAATCTACTACCCAGTCCAAAATGAAATAGTCCAGAAAGCTAAAATTAAAAAAGGATTATTTGGTGTTGGCATCAACATGTTGTCTCATCCATCAGTCCAAGTATTTTCCACCTTTAGAAGTGTTGTTATATTCTCTCCAATGGAGTCAGTAACAGTAAAAGGAAAATAAAAACAAAATACAGTAGGATTAAAGTGTCAGCCTACCTAGAAATGCGGTCAAAGTTTGTTGACCAGATCATTTTTCACCATTTTGCAGTATACATAGTTTAACTGTGATTTTTGAAAGGATTTTCCAGGAATATTATATATTGTTTATTTCAGCAGAGTCTGGACATTAACTTAAAATGTCTTAGTTGTCATTGTTTGTGTATTCTCAATATTTTTAGATGCAATATGTGCAAAATATAAAGAAAATCTATTTTTTACAATTTGTAGTGTATTTTTGTAACAAAAAATGTAACATCATATTGTGTGTAAAAGTTCAATTTCTCCCAGTTACATCAGTACCACAAATGTATTGGTAGATACTCTTTCCTGTCCAGGTTACTGAAACAGCGCTTTCTGAGATTTTCAGAAAAAAACAACTGCTATGCGCACCTTGCAGTTTTGCAATAAAAGCAACCCTTTATATTTAAAATACCCCACCAAACTATATATTCTCTGGAAGTACATGCCTCAAGCTCTCAATGTGTACCAGGCTTGTTGTCGTGGGCAGAGTTTTCTGGAAGTAATCCCTGGATGAATTTATTGGTTGCACAGGATTTCCCTAAGAATAAAAATGCTGAATCAAAGCCATATTTTCCTAAAAAAAACAATATGCAAGAAGTTAAGTCTGAAAAAACAAGGTCCCCTGAACAGTACAATTTCTAACATGCATAGGTCCTGTCAAGGGAAGAGTTGTCAAACACCACAAAGTAAAGCATGCGAGTAAAGGTCCTTTTGCTAAAAAAATGTCAGCTCTACAAAGTGTGCACCTTGCGCTTTTTCAACCAAAACAACCCTTTATTAAATTTCTAGGGGGTAACTCATATGTAGTCACTGACAGCACACACATTACGCTTTCTAGGCATACCCAGCTTGTTCTAGTGGGCTCATCTTTCTGGAAGCAATCCCTCAAAGAATAAATCGGTTGCACAGGGTTTCCCTTAAAAATGCCCCAAAACCCAGCATTTTGACTATCCTGGGTTTTTGTCCTTGCCTCCCGGGCACCCTGAACGTGGATGCTGCTGTGTGTAACCTCCCAGGTTGCCTGATCTCACTCGCCTACGGCACACACACAGCCTCTCAATCAGTCAGCACGCTCATTTCAGCATGCTGGTGGCCGCATTCCCACTACCCTTTAAAAGGGAGTGTGCCCGGGCCAGCCATTCACAAATGCCTTGCGCGTGCACGCATCCTGCTAAAGGGGTAGCAGGTATGTGCCGCTGGACCGGGAAAGAAGGTGAGTTTTTGGGGGACCTGGGGGTTTGACACAGTGGGGCATCCTGAATCTGCCTGCAATAAAAAAGGCATATATAACCACCCTTTTAAATGTAAAGAGGCATATGTTCCACATGTCCAGTCAGTGTGGTGCTTCTGGGATCACTCGTAAAGAGGAACGTATATCACTTCCGGTGATGCAGTTCTCTCTTGCAGTCTATCAGACGCTGGCTGGCAACTCAGCCAGAGTGCCAACCAGCGGCATCTGTTGGGGCAAACCAGACCGCATCACCTGGAATACTGCACAGCAACCACAATAACTTCATAATGACAGAATAAACTGGTAATTTCAATGAATGATTCTGTCTGTTCAATAGGAAGGCTGCACAGTACCTTGATGTTCCTTAGGGATATCCAGTATCAGAGCATAGGGAGGGGTATTGATAGAAAGTTAATAGAAAGAAAATAGAATTCCCTGATGGATAGGTAAAGATTAGAGATGAGCGAACTTTTGAAAAATTCGATTCGACTGATTCGCCGAATTTTCCGACAAAAATCGTTTCGACCCGAATAAATTCGCGACGAATCGCTATTAAAAACGGCTATTTCTGAGCCTCCTAGAGCCTCAATAGGGTTGTAAACCATTCTGCTTTGCTGTAACACGCACAGGATGCGTGCTGGGTTAGTTAAATAATACTTTGAAGAAATATCACATGCAGATCAGAGGCATCGCTAATAGAATCGCAGAGCGGCACAATTGCAGAGAGTTGAAGTGGCATCACTATGAGGGGCAGAAGGAGCCCAAACATTGCTTTAAAGAGACACTGGAGTTGGCAGCAGCAGGAGCCCAAAAATTGGATGAATCACACCCTGGAGTTGGCAGGAGTTGACAGCAGCAGCAGCAGCAGGAGCCCAAATATTACTTTAAAGAGACCCTGGGGTTGGCCTCAGGAGCCCAAAAATTGGATGAATCACACCCTGGAGTTGGCAGCAGCAGCAGCAGGAGCCCAAATATACACTGGAGTTGGCTTCAGGAGCCCAAAAATTGGATGAATCACACCCTGGAGTTGGCAGGAGTTGACAGTAGCAGCAGCAGGAGCCCAAATATACACTGGAGTTGGCTTCAGGAGCCCAAAAATTGGATGAATCACACCCTGGAGTTGGCAGGAGTTGACAGCAGCAGCAGCAGCAGGAGCCCAAATATTACATTAAAGAGACCCTGGGGTTGGCCTCAGGAGCCCAAAAATTGGATGAATCACACCCTGGAGTTGGCAGCAGCAGCAGCAGGAGCCCAAATATACACTGGAGTTGGCTTCAGGAGCCCAAAAATTGGATGAATCACACCCTGGAGTTGGCAGAAGTTGGCAGCAGCAGGAGCCCAAATATACACTGGAGTTGGCTTCAGGAGCCCAAAAATTGGATGAATCACACCCTGGAGTTGGCAGGAGTTGACAGTAGCAGCAGCAGGAGCCCAAATATACACTGGAGTTGGCTTCAGGAGCCCAAAAATTGGATGAATCACACCCTGGAGTTGGCAGAAGTTGACAGTAGCAGCAGCAGGAGCCCAAATATACACTGGAGTTGGCTTCAGGAGCCCAAAAATTGGATGAATCACACCCTGGAGTTGGCAGAAGTTGGCAGCAGCAGCAGCAGGAGCCCAAATATACACTGGAGTTGGCTTCAGGAGCCCAAAAATTGGATGAATCACACCCTGGAGTTGGCAGAAGTTGACAGTAGCAGCAGCAGGAGCCCAAATATACACTGGAGTTGGCTTCAGGAGCCCAAAAATTGGATGAATCACACCCTGGAGTTGGCAGAAGTTGGCAGCAGCAGCAGCAGGAGCCCAAATATACACTGGAGTTGGCTTCAGGAGCCCAAAAATTGGATGAATCACACCCTGGAGTTGGCAGAAGTTGGCAGCAGCAGGAGCCCAAATATACACTGGAGTTGGCTTCAGGAGCCCAAAAATTGGATGAATCACACCCTGGAGTTGGCAGCAGCAGCAGCAGGAGCCCAAATATACACTGGAGTTGGCTTCAGGAGCCCAAAAATTGGATGAATCACACCCTGGAGTTGGCAGGAGTTGACAGCAGCAGCAGGAGCCCAAATATACACTGGAGTTGGCTTCAGGAGCCCAAAAATTGGATGAATCACACCCTGGAGTTGGCAGCAGCAGCAGCAGGAGCCCAAATATACACTGGAGTTGGCTTCAGGAGCCCAAAAATTGGATGAATCACACCCTGGAGTTGGCAGGAGTTGACAGTAGCAGCAGCAGGAGCCCAAATATTACATTAAAGAGACCCTGGGGTTGGCCTCAGGAGCCCAAAAATTGGATGAATCACACCCTGGAGTTGGCAGCAGCAGCAGCAGGAGCCCAAATATACACTGGAGTTGGCTTCAGGAGCCCAAAAATTGGATGAATCACACCCTGGAGTTGGCAGGAGTTGACAGTAGCAGCAGCAGGAGCCCAAATATACACTGGAGTTGGCTTCAGGAGCCCAAAAATTGGATGAATCACACCCTGGAGTTGGCAGGAGTTGACAGCAGCAGCAGCAGCAGGAGCCCAAATATTACATTAAAGAGACCCTGGGGTTGGCCTCAGGAGCCCAAAAATTGGATGAATCACACCCTGGAGTTGGCAGCAGCAGCAGCAGGAGCCCAAATATACACTGGAGTTGGCTTCAGGAGCCCAAAAATTGGATGAATCACACCCTGGAGTTGGCAGAAGTTGGCAGCAGCAGGAGCCCAAATATACACTGGAGTTGGCTTCAGGAGCCCAAAAATTGGATGAATCACACCCTGGAGTTGGCAGAAGTTGGCAGCTGCAGCAGCAGGAGCCCAAATATACACTGGAGTTGGCTTCAGGAGCCCAAAAATTGGATGAATCACACCCTGGAGTTGGCAGGAGTTGACAGCAGCAGCAGGAGCCCAAATATACACTGGAGTTGGCTTCAGGAGCCCAAAAATTGGATGAATCACACCCTGGAGTTGGCAGAAGTTGGCAGCTGCAGCAGCAGGAGCCCAAATATACACTGGAGTTGGCTTCAGGAGCCCAAAAATTGGATGAATCACACCCTGGAGTTGGCAGCAGCAGCAGCAGCAGGAGCCCAAATATACACTGGAGTTGGCTTCAGGAGCCCAAAAATTGGATGAATCACACCCTGGAGTTGGCAGGAGTTGACAGTAGCAGCAGCAGGAGCCCAAATATACACTGGAGTTGGCTTCAGGAGCCCAAAAATTGGATGAATCACACCCTGGAGTTGGCAGAAGTTGACAGTAGCAGCAGCAGGAGCCCAAATATACACTGGAGTTGGCTTCAGGAGCCCAAAAATTGGATGAATCACACCCTGGAGTTGGCAGAAGTTGGCAGCAGCAGCAGCAGGAGCCCAAATATACACTGGAGTTGGCTTCAGGAGCCCAAAAATTGGATGAATCACACCCTGGAGTTGGCAGAAGTTGACAGTAGCAGCAGCAGGAGCCCAAATATACACTGGAGTTGGCTTCAGGAGCCCAAAAATTGGATGAATCACACCCTGGAGTTGGCAGAAGTTGGCAGCAGCAGCAGCAGGAGCCCAAATATACACTGGAGTTGGCTTCAGGAGCCCAAAAATTGGATGAATCACACCCTGGAGTTGGCAGAAGTTGGCAGCAGCAGGAGCCCAAATATACACTGGAGTTGGCTTCAGGAGCCCAAAAATTGGATGAATCACACCCTGGAGTTGGCAGCAGCAGCAGCAGGAGCCCAAATATACACTGTAGTTGGCTTCAGGAGCCCAAAAATTGGATGAATCACACCCTGGAGTTGGCAGGAGTTGACAGCAGCAGCAGGAGCCCAAATATACACTGGAGTTGGCTTCAGGAGCCCAAAAATTGGATGAATCACACCCTGGAGTTGGCAGAAGTTGGCAGCTGCAGCAGCAGGAGCCCAAATATACACTGGAGTTGGCTTCAGGAGCCCAAAAATTGGATGAATCACACCCTGGAGTTGGCAGCAGCAGCAGCAGCAGGAGCCCAAATATACACTGGAGTTGGCTTCAGGAGCCCAAAAATTGGATGAATCACACCCTGGAGTTGGCAGGAGTTGACAGTAGCAGCAGCAGGAGCCCAAATATACACTGGAGTTGGCTTCAGGAGCCCAAAAATTGGATGAATCACACCCTGGAGTTGGCAGAAGTTGACAGTAGCAGCAGCAGGAGCCCAAATATACACTGGAGTTGGCTTCAGGAGCCCAAAAATTGGATGAATCACACCCTGGAGTTGGCAGAAGTTGGCAGCAGCAGCAGCAGGAGCCCAAATATACACTGGAGTTGGCTTCAGGAGCCCAAAAATTGGATGAATCACACCCTGGAGTTGGCAGAAGTTGACAGTAGCAGCAGCAGGAGCCCAAATATACACTGGAGTTGGCTTCAGGAGCCCAAAAATTGGATGAATCACACCCTGGAGTTGGCAGAAGTTGGCAGCAGCAGCAGCAGGAGCCCAAATATACACTGGAGTTGGCTTCAGGAGCCCAAAAATTGGATGAATCACACCCTGGAGTTGGCAGAAGTTGGCAGCAGCAGGAGCCCAAATATACACTGGAGTTGGCTTCAGGAGCCCAAAAATTGGATGAATCACACCCTGGAGTTGGCAGCAGCAGCAGCAGGAGCCCAAATATACACTGGAGTTGGCTTCAGGAGCCCAAAAATTGGATGAATCACACCCTGGAGTTGGCAGGAGTTGACAGTAGCAGCAGCAGGAGCCCAAATATTACATTAAAGAGACCCTGGGGTTGGCCTCAGGAGCCCAAAAATTGGATGAATCACACCCTGGAGTTGGCAGAAGTTGGCAGCAGCAGGAGCCCAAATATACACTGGAGTTGGCTTCAGGAGCCCAAAAATTGGATGAATCACACCCTGGAGTTGGCAGGAGTTGACAGTAGCAGCAGCAGGAGCCCAAATATACACTGGAGTTGGCTTCAGGAGCCCAAAAATTGGATGAATCACACCCTGGAGTTGGCAGGAGTTGACAGTAGCAGCAGCAGGAGCCCAAATATACACTGGAGTTGGCTTCAGGAGCCCAAAAATTGGATGAATCACACCCTGGAGTTGGCAGGAGTTGACAGCAGCAGCAGGAGCCCAAATATACACTGGAGTTGGCTTCAGGAGCCCAAAAATTGGATGAATCACACCCTGGAGTTGGCAGAAGTTGGCAGCAGCAGCAGCAGGAGCCCAAATATACACTGGAGTTGGCTTCAGGAGCCCAAAAATTGGATGAATCACACCCTGGAGTTGGCAGGAGTTGACAGCAGCAGCAGGAGCCCAAATATGCACTGGAGTTGGCTTCAGGAGCCCAAAAATTGGATGAATCACACCCTGGAGTTGGCAGGAGTTGACAGTAGCAGCAGCAGGAGCCCAAATATACACTGGAGTTGGCTTCAGGAGCCCAAAAATTGGATGAATCACACCCTGGAATTGGCAGGAGTTGACAGCAGCAGCAGGAGCCCAAATATACACTGGAGTTGGCTTCAGGAGCCCAAAAATTGGATGAATCACACCCTGGAGTTGGCAGAAGTTGGCAGCAGCAGCAGCAGGAGCCCAAATATACACTGGAGTTGGCTTCAGGAGCCCAAAAATTGGATGAATCACACCCTGGAGTTGGCAGAAGTTGGCAGCAGCAGCAGCAGGAGCCCAAATATACACTGGAGTTGGCTTCAGGAGCCCAAAAATTGGATGAATCACACCCTGGAGTTGGCAGGAGTTGACAGTAGCAGCAGCAGGAGCCCAAATATACACTGGAGTTGGCTTCAGGAGCCCAAAAATTGGATGAATCACACCCTGGAGTTGGCAGGAGTTGACAGCAGCAGCAGCAGCAGGAGCCCAAATATTACATTAAAGAGACCCTGGGGTTGGCCTCAGGAGCCCAAAAATTGGATGAATCACACCCTGCAGTTGGCAGCAGCAGCAGCAGGAGCCCAAATATACACTGGAGTTGGCTTCAGGAGCCCAAAAATTGGATGAATCACACCCTGGAGTTGGCAGAAGTTGGCAGCAGCAGCAGCAGGAGCCCAAATATACACTGGAGTTGGCTTCAGGAGCCCAAAAATTGGATGAATCACACCCTGGAGTTGGCAGGAGTTGACAGTAGCAGCAGCAGGAGCCCAAATATTAGATTAAAGAGACCCTGGGGTTGGCCTCAGGAGCCCAAAAATTGGATGAATCACACCCTGGAGTTGGCAGCAGCAGCAGCAGGAGCCCAAATATACACTGGAGTTGGCTTCAGGAGCCCAAAAATTGGATGAATCACACCCTGGAGTTGGCAGAAGTTGGCAGCAGCAGCAGCAGGAGCCCAAATATACACTGGAGTTGGCTTCAGGAGCCCAAAAATTGGATGAATCACACCCTGGAGTTGGCAGAAGTTGGCAGCAGCAGCAGCAGGAGCCCAAAAAATGGCCTAAAGACATAAATATGTTTTGCACCATTTGGAAAGTGTAAAACGTGGCACCATGCTGAATCTAGTCGCATGCATCAGGCATTGGTGGGTGGAAATCCTGGCTGATCCATCCCTGATTCATTTTGACAAAGGTGAGTCTCTCCACATTTTTAGTTGACAGACGAGTTCTCCTCGCCGTAACTATGGCCCCCGCCGCACTAAACACCCGCTCAGATGGCACGCTACTTGCCGGGCAGGACAGCTTTTCCAGGGCAAACTCTGCTAGTTGCGGCCACAAATCAAGTTTGGCTGCCCAGAAGTCCAGCGGATCCTCAAGGTGTGTTGGCATGGTCATGTCAAAGTATGACATGACCTGCTGGTTGAGGTCCTGCTCCAGGTCTTCCTGCTGCTCATGAGTAGCCTCACTATGCGGGTGTAGAAAGGTACTCATTAGCGACTGAAGACTGAGGCTGCTGCTGCTGATGGAGCTGCTGCTGCTGCTCCTGCCAACCCCCCCAGCGGCCATGGCAGTGGAAGGTGAGCGCAGAGGTCCCCTCGAGTCAGACCTGCGAGAGTATGGACCATGGCGCAGATAGGCATCGGCCAACTGCCTACGTAGAATGTCTTTGTAGTAGTTGAGTTTGTCCTCCCTCTCGGTGGGTTTAAAAAATGCCCCCATTTTGTGCCGGAAGCGAGGGTCCAATAAGGTGGACAGCCAGAAGTCATCCCGCCGACAGATGGAAACAATTCTGGGGTCACTACGCAAGCACGTGAGCATGCTTCGTGCCATTTGCGCAAGTGACTCGGATGGACTACCTGTCTCCATCTCCACTGCATACTGCCACGGTGTGCCCGGGTCCTCTGTCTCGCCTTCCTCAAAAACCTCTAGCTCCTCTGGCTGCTCCTGCTCCTCCTCTCCTGTCCGCTGACTAGATAAACCAGCCATTTCGCCAAGCCTAAACTGTGTTTCGCTGGGCAACTCCTCCTCCTCCTCTTCCTCCTCCTCCTCCAGTTCAGCTCCAACGGGGTTCATGTGGCCGTAAGATGTAAACGCCATGTCTCCAGTGCCCTGACCAGCCATGGTTTCCAACATGTGCTGTAGTACATGAAGCAGTGGAATCACGTCGTTCATCCCGTAATCCTGCCGACTGACAAATAAAGTGGCTTCCTCAAAGGGCCTGAGCAAACGGCAGGTGTCACGTATGAGCTGCCACTGGTTGACATTGAAGTTACACAGGGGAGTCCCCCTATCTGCTTGGATCATCAGGAAATCCGTGATGGCTTTTCTCTGTTCATATAATCGGTCCAACATGTGAAGGGTGGAATTCCAACGGGTGGAAACATCGCAAATCAGACTATGTTGGGGGATACCATTCTGACGCTGTAGCTCAAGAAGGGTGTGTTTGGCGGTGTAGGAGTGGCTGAAGTGCATGCAAAGTTTCCTTGAAGTTGTTAGGATGTCCTGCAGATGGGGGGAACACTTCAGAAACCGCTTGACAACCAGATTGAAGACGTGAGCCATGCAGGGGGCATGGGTCAGGCTTCCTTGGCGCAGCGCAGACAAAATGTTCTTCCCATTGTCGGTAACCATGATTCCCATTTTAAGTTTTCTCGGAGTAAGCCATGTTTGGATTTCCTGATGAATACATTTAAGCAGTTCCTCCCCTGTGTGACTCCGTTCGCCAAGACAAACCATGTGAAGCACTGCGTGACACCTCCGTGCCCTGCACACATGGTAGACTGGAGGGGCACTGAGACTTGAGCCTACAGTGGAGGGTGAGGAGATGGCGGAGGATGAGGAGGCCGAGTCGCACGGTGTCACAGGCCCAATGGGCAGAGAGCGCGGAGGCCGAAGCGGCGTGACCTGTCCAAGTTGCTGCTGCAAAGGGACCACATTCACCCAGTGGGCCGTAAACGACATGTACTGCACCTGACCGTAGTTACAGCTCCAGATGTCGGCGCTGCCATGTATTTTGCTACACACCGACAGGCTCAAGGACTGGCCCACCTTCTGTTCAACAAAAGTGTGCAGCGCTGGTACTGCCTTCTTGGCAAAGAAATGACGGCTTGGGACTCTCCACCTCGGCTCGGCACAAGCCATCAGTTCTCTGAAAGGTGCAGATTCCACCACCTGAAAAGGGAGCGACTGCAGCACCAGCAACTTGGACAGGAGCACATTCAGCTTCTGCGCCGTAGGATGAGTGGGCGCATACTGCTGTCTCTTGGACATGGCTTCGCTGATGGATTGCTGGCGGGATGCATGACTTGGAGGAGGAGGAGGAGGAGCAGGAGCGACAGAGGATGGGTGTGACGCACAGCTGCCTTCGGCTGAGGTGCTGGAGCCTTGGCTGGCAGAAATTGGGAGCTCACTTGGTGAGGAAGCAGACTGGACCAGCCCTTGGGAGCCTTCTCCCAGGTCGTTTTATGGTGACGCATCATATGTTGACGCAGGGCCGTGGTGCCAACATTTGGACCCTGGCCACGCTTCACCTTTTGCCTACATATCTTGCATGTGGCCATGTTACCCTCCTGCGGATGCCTCAGGAAAAACTGCCACACTGCCGAGTAGCTACTTTTCCCACCCCCTGGCCTCACTGATTCACTGCTGCTGTTGCCAACTCCAGGAACCCCTGCTCCACTACCTCCCGATAAGGTAGACTGCCGCACAGCAGGTGCTCTACCCCGGCCCCGGCCCCGGCCGGCTCCAGCCTTTGGAATTGTGCCCCCATGCTGACTGCTACCACCTTGCTGCCTCAGCTGCTGACTCCGGGGCAACCTGCGCCCCTCTTCTCCTGATGATGACGATGAAGCCCCTTCATCACCCGGCTCCCAAGTGCGATCGGCTTCATCGTCATCATCATCATCACCGAGTTGTGGCTGTACGTCACTGATGTTCGTGGATTCGTCAACAGTGTCTGGCGCAGGAGCTGGAACGCTCGCAGCACCCACGACACTGTCCACATCACTATCTGTCTGCCTAGCTAGAGAAGCCACCTCCATTTCTTGGCTGGGCAGTAGCTGCTGACTGTCCTCTATCTGATGGTCCTCCTCACTAAAGAGTGGAGCTGAACCCAAAGCATAGGATATGTCGCTGGGGGAGGGAACGGCGTAGGACAGAGGCAATGGGAGGACAGGGACTGCTCTCGGGGCATGCCAACTCAGGGTTGTGTCAGAGGAACCTACCGACCCTAGACTGGGGGTCTCAGACGTAAGTTGTGATGATGTTGTTGATGAGCGCGTCAACCAATCTACCACGGCAGATGCGTTACTGGTGGAGACCCGACCGCTAGCAGATACTGGCAGATTAGGTCTCTCAGCGTGACTCCTGCTGCTACTGGCCCCCAGTCTGATGCGAGCTCTGCCTGCGGAATCTTGGCCTCTGCCACTCCTCTTTTCACTTCCAGGCACTTGTCTGCCCGACATAGTCTAACTGGCGTGGTAGTAGGTGATATTTTAAGATCCCCCGGGCAGCAGTGGGTCTATATGAAACAGAATATAATGCACACCAAAAGTGAGCAGTAACACTCAGCCTCCAACAGGCCTGCTTAGTGTAAATAAGAGAGCTGCTTAGTGTAAATAAAGAGGGGTATGCTATGTTACAGAATGGGATGCCTCAACAGAAGTGCACCTGGCAGGCAGCAGTAAGCCTATGCCCAGCAAAAGTGTCTTATAATATAAATATAATAAGAGCAAATGCTTATATGGTCTTAAACAGAGGCTGCTTTAGTCACAGAATGGGATGCCCTGGCAGGGACAAGTAGTGCTATGCCCAGCAAAAGTGTCTTTATCAGGCTAATTTCAAATATAATAAGAGCAAATGCTTATATGGTCTTAAACAGAGGCTGCTTTAGTCACAGAATGGGATGCCCCCAAAAAAGATCCAGTAGTACTATGCCCAGCAAAAGTGTCTTTATCAGGCTAATTTCAAATATGATAAGAGCAAATGCTTATATGGTCTTAAACAGAGGCTGCTTTAGTCACAGAATGGGATGCCCTGGCAGGGACAAGTAGTGCTATGCCCAGCAAAAGTGTCTTTATCAGGCCTAATTTCAAATATGATAAGAGCAAATGCTTATATGGTCTTAAACAGAGGCTGCTTTAGTCACAGAATGGGATGCCCTGGCAGGGACAAGTAGTGCTATGCCCAGCAAAAGTGTCTTTATCAGGCTAATTTCAAATATAATAAGAGCAAATGCTTATATGGTCTTAAACAGAGGCCGCTTTAGTCACAGAATGGGATGCCCCCAAAAAAGATCCAGTAGTACTATGCCCAGCAAAAGTGTCTTTATCAGGCTAATTTCAAATATGATAAGAGCAAATGCTTATATGGTCTTAAACAGAGGCTGCTTTAGTCACAGAATGGGATGCCCTGGCAGGGACAAGTAGTGCTATGCCCAGCAAAAGTGTCTTTATCAGGCCTAATTTCAAATATAATAAGAGCAAATGCTTATATGGTCTTAAACAGAGGCTGCTTTAGTCACAGAATGGGATGCCCTGGCAGGGACAAGTAGTGCTATGCCCAGCAAAAGTGTCTTTATCAGGCTAATTTCAAATATAATAAGAGCAAATGCTTATATGGTCTTAAACAGAGGCTGCTTTAGTCACAGAATGGGATGCCCTGGCAGGGACAAGTAGTGCTATGCCCAGCAAAAGTGTCTTTATCAGGCCTAATTTCAAATATGATAAGAGCAAATGCTTATATGGTCTTAAACAGAGGCTGCTTTAGTCACAGAATGGGATGCCCTGGCAGGGACAAGTAGTGCTATGCCCAGCAAAAGTGTCTTTATCAGGCTAATTTCAAATATAATAAGAGCAAATGCTTATATGGTCTTAAACAGAGGCTGCTTTAGTCACAGAATGGGATGCCCCCAAAAAAGATCCAGTAGTACTATGCCCAGCAAAAGTGTCTTTATCAGGCTAATTTCAAATATGATAAGAGCAAATGCTTATATGGTCTTAAACAGAGGCTGCTTTAGTCACAGAATGGGATGCCCTGGCAGGGACAAGTAGTGCTATGCCCAGCAAAAGTGTCTTTATCAGGCCTAATTTCAAATATGATAAGAGCAAATGCTTATATGGTCTTAAACAGAGGCTGCATTAGTCACAGAATGGGATGCCCTTGCAGGGACAAGTAGTGCTATGCCCAGCAAAAGTGTCTTTATCAGGCTAATTTCAAATATAATAAGAGCAAATGCTTATATGGTCTTAAACAGAGGCTGCTTTAGTCACAGAATGGGATGCCCTGGCAGGGACAAGTAGTGCTATGCCCAGCAAAAGTGTCTTTATCAGGCTAATTTCAAATATAATAAGAGCAAATGCTTATATGGTCTTAAACAGAGGCTGCTTTAGTCACAGAATGGGATGCCCCCAAAAAAGATCCAGTAGTACTATGCCCAGCATAAGTGTCTTTATCAGGCTAATTTCAAATATGATAAGAGCAAATGTTTATATGGTCTTAAACAGAGGCTGCTTTAGTCACAGAATGGGATGCCCTGGCAGGGACAAGTAGTGCTATGCCCAGCAAAAGTGTCTTTATCAGGCCTAATTTCAAATATAATAAGAGCAAATGCTTATATGGTCTTAAACAGAGGCTGCTTTAGTCACAGAATGGGATGCCCTGGCAGGGACAAGTAGTGCTATGCCCAGCAAAAGTGTCTTTATCAGGCCTGATTTCTATGAGAATAAGTGCAAATGGTTATTATGCTATTAAATAGAGGCTGGTGTTGTCACAGAATGGGATGCCACAAAAACCAGAGAGCATGCACAGCAAAAGTGTCTTTATCAGGCCTAATTTCTATGAGAATAAGTGCAAATGGTTATTATGCTATTAAATAGAGGCTGGTGTAGTCACAGAATGGGATGCCACAAAAACCAGAGAGCATGCACAGCAAAAGTGTCTTTATCAGGCCTGATTTCTATGAGAATAAGTGCAAATGGTTATTATGCTATTAAATAGAGGCTGGTGTTGTCACAGAATGGGATGCCACAAAAACCAGAGAGCATGCACAGCAAAAGTGTCTTTATCAGGCCTGATTTCTATGAGAATAAGTGCAAATGGTTATTATGCTATTCAATAGAGGCTGGTGTAGTCACAGAATGGGATGCCACAAAAACCAGAGAGCATGCACAGCAAAAGTGTCTTTATCAGGCCTGATTTCTATGAGAATAAGTGCAAATGGTTATTATGCTATTCAATAGAGGCTGGTGTAGTCACAGAATGGGATGCCACAAAAACCAGAGAGCATGCACAGCAAAAGTGTCTTTATCAGGCCTGATTTCTATGAGAATAAGTGCAAATGGTTATTATGCTATTAAATAGAGGCTGGTGTTGTCACAGAATGGGATGCCACAAAAACCAGAGAGCATGCACAGCAAAAGTGTCTTTATCAGGCCTAATTTCTATGAGAATAAGTGCAAATGGTTATTATGCTATTAAATAGAGGCTGGTGTTGTCACAGAATGGGATGCCACAAAAACCAGAGAGCATGCACAGCAAAAGTGTCTTTATCAGGCCTAATTTCTATGAGAATAAGTGCAAATGGTTATTATGCTATTAAATAGAGGCTGGTGTTGTCACAGAATGGGATGCCACAAAAACCAGAGAGCATGCACAGCAAAAGTGTCTTTATCAGGCCTGATTTCTATGAGAATAAGTGCAAATGGTTATTATGCTATTAAATAGAGGCTGGTGTAGTCACAGAATGGGATGCCTCACAGCAGACTTAAGATCAGTTCAGTATATATGCACTGTTAGTTAGTGTAAGCAGCCTGAAAACGCTAACAAAGCAGGCTGGATGAAAAAAAAAAAAAAACTGACAGCCTCCGATTTTCCCTTCCTTTCCCTGTTTTTCGCTTACTTTCTGTCTGTCTCCTGTCTGTCTCCTGCCTGTCTCCAGCCTGTCCCTGTCTGTCCCTGCCTGTCTAACTGTCTGTCTCTCCCTCAGCTACACAGCGTTCTGTCTCTCACGAATGCAATAGAGAAATGAGGCTGGAAAGCAAGATGGCCGGCCTTAAATACCGCCTGTGACGTCACCGGGCTTGCTGGCTGCTGATAGGCTGCATGTGACTGTCCCAGCTTGCACTGGCGCGGGGTTGATGTCTGGACATGTCCCGTCCGCCATCTTAGAATGCCTGTAATGTAAATGAATGGATGTCAAAGGAAAACTTCGAGCGATCGAATCGCGGGGAAATTCGGATTCGATCCGAATCGAATTTTTCCTGAAATTCGGATCGAATCCGGGTTCGTCCGGATCGATTCGCTCATCCCTAGTAAAGATAAATGGTACATTATAGCTTCTGAAATAAATGGGCCAGACCTCTATTGCCAGAGGTTTAACCTAGTCTAACCCTAAATTTGGTGCACAGCAGGGTGAGAGTATACCAGGGTGTGTCCATATCTCCTCTTCTTATCACACTACGGTGCTCACCAATTCTTGTTTTTGATTCCCTTATGGTCTTACCCACCTAGGCTTTGTCACATAAACATTTAATAAGGTATATGACAGAAGTAGAACTGCAGTTAAGAAAGGTCTTCATTTCCATATTGTTTACCTGATAGTGGGTGTGTAAAGTATTGGTCCATCGTGAAAAAAATTGCACTTAACACAATGGCCACAGGGATGCATACCAACAGGTACAAGGTACTTAGGACAACTGCTAAATTGAAGCCAAAGATTAACATTTAAAGTCTATTGGATAGCAACTATTTAGTCTTTATCATGTATAGTATGCACACAAGATGACCTTGACAGGCTTGAAAAACACTGCTGTAAAAGAATGCCATGCTTTACATAATTTAAAATATTGTAAGCATGTGCAGAATTAAAATTTCTGTTCTGCCCGGTTTATATTAATACATAAAATGTACTTATTTTTTTACAATATTACAGCAAAAATAATATACATAATACATAGTCAAAGCAAGCAGATCATTAAAATTAAAAATGTAATTTTGCATTTCAAACCATTACACTGACATTACAGTACGTATTTAATGGAGGATGATTGCAAATTCATTTGCACAGTAGGACACCACAAGCCAGGCAATCTGGAGGTGTTCTATATACATACTTAGCTCACCCCTACAGGTCTCCTACAACACGTGTGTCTCTACCAAAAGGCACAACTGCTAAACATAAAGTCACTAATGACAGAAAAAAGAGGCTGTTATGGTATGAATAGTAGGGGGTAGCTTGTGATTTACAGCAAAAGTGTTTTCTGAGTTGTATTCATCTACATCTTATTAACTTAATACCTTCGGCTTAATCACATTGGACTACATTGCTCATACTATTGCTATAGATTCAACATTACTTTTATTTGCAGTTCATTTAAAAGACATGCTGTATAAGCTCTAATTACTTATTTCCCAACTGGGTGACTATCCAGGGTGCCCGTATCTCTCAGGAAGATCATTTTACAGCAGATATATTTGCCCAATGTCTTCCTCTTTACTAATTTTTCATCACAGACACACTTACAGCTAACATTCAAGGTATCTTTCACTTCATACAGCTTCACAGGCACTTACTTTCTTTAATTTGGAAAGATAAGCAGTTGTTTGGTAACTCCTGCCACCACAGCTGCGAATAGAGACTGTATTGAAATAGCAGAAGCTCATGTTTACCCATTGACAGGAGTGTAACTAAAGAAGGTGCAGGAGCTGCAACTGCTGCAGGGCCCAGGAGAGCCCTATTATTGTAACTCCTCAACCAACGACGATGATTTTGACGACAGTCATCATGATGGTGGTGATGATGTTAAACTCAATGTGCCTGATGCCACTGATTAGCATGCCACTATTACCACCAACAGCGCCACTGTTGCCAACCTGCCATGCTTTGCTACTGCCAGGCCAACACAACCACAGTTTAACCCTGTGATGCCTAAAATGGGCACATTTTTCAGCACTTGTAAAAAGCATTGCTTCATCTTCAGCTATAATTTAACTCTTTAAGTGCCAGCCTTCCTAGAATTTCCCCCTTCCCCCCCGTTGCCAGATCATGTTTCACTATTTTGAGTTACACATGTTCAACCTTGATTTTTGAAGAAATTTCCAGGGGTTTTCCAGGAAAATTATATATTCTTTTTTCCAGCAGAGTCTGGGATTCAACATGAAGGCCTCGATTCAATAAAGGTAGAAAAAATTCTCATGGTAGTAAAAAATTCAATTCATGAGAAAAAAGCCTGAGAATTTCACTGTTGTTGAATCACCACCTAAGAAAACAATGAAAGTCAATGGCACTTTTTTACTCCTAAGAAAAATAGAGAACTGTTTACTCCTTTCTACACTGTAGTAAAAAAACTGTCATTGACTTTCATTGTCTTTTTATCTAGTGATTCAGTAACAGTGACATTCTCAGGCTTTTTTCTCATGAATTTAATTTTTTACTACCATGAGAATTTTTTTCTACCTTTATTGAATCAAGGCCGAAATGCCTTATTTGGACATTTTTTAGTGTATTCTCAAAACTATTCTCTAACAATTTTTAGGGGGGGACCCCATTTTTGGGGAATTTTAAGGGTTGAAAACCCTTCAAACCCCCGAAAAAATGACATGGGGTCCTCCTTACCCATCATAACCAGCCCGGGCCCAGCTATGGGGGCTTGTAGGAACAGGGCACAGGGGCCAGCTACAAGCTCCGTGGGCCCGGGCTCTTCTGCCCCCCCGGGCTTTGGGAAGGCAGGTAATTGGGGTGCCAGGGGTTAATGGCTAGCTGCAGGTGACTTGCCAGCCCCCAGCCTTGTGAACTAGTATAGGGGTCTCATGGATCCCGTACCAGTTCACAAGGGGTTAACAGTAAAAATAAACCACACGCACACAATCAAAAAATGACATTTATACGTTTTTTTTTTTACTCACCTCCGATGTCCCGATCCTGTCCCACGATGCTCCGATGACAGCTGCCAGTTGATTGGTGGAGGAGAACTGGGGGGCAGAGATCAGAGCCAACTTGCCCCCTCCAACCTTCCTCCACCGATCACCCGAAGCGACTGAGCTTCTCAGGTCGGCTGTCTGCCGGGTGATAGGTGCCTGGTCATCGATGATGTCACCCACCCCGCCCACAAAGGGCGGGGCTAGCAGCCGGCAACCCAGGAAGTGAGGGATAGAGCAATTTCTCACCCTCTTCTCACCATGGAAGAGCCCGGGGGCGATCGAAGGCCCCCCCGGTGAAGAGGAGACCCGGCGGGAGGGATCGCGTAAATGTCTTTTTTTTTTTTTTACAGTTAACTGTGGCAGCAGCCAAAGTGGGGGGGCACTTTGGGCACTCTCCTGAAGAAAGAAGAGCCCCAAGGGGATTGGATGCCCTTTGTGTGAAGAGAAGACCCGGCCCAATTCAACGAGGGGTCAGGTGAGTTTTTAACTTTTATACTTTTTTTATGTGGGGGTTTAAACTCAGCTACATGAGTCTCACGTAGCTGGCACTCAAGTGGCGTAGAGGCGACTATGTGAGACTCACGTAGCTGGCACTGGAAGGGTTAAGGGTGCCAATCCTCTTGCTACACCCCATTACAAATGGGACAATTTTTTAAAGGGCTTGTTTGCTGCTGCCAGGCCTACACATCCACCACAGGTTTCCTGTGCCATGGCCTAGTCTTTCTTCAACAGCTACAGCCTCCGCTAATGCTGCTACTACTACTACCACCAACAGCGCCTCCACTGCCAGCCTGCCACCCTCCACTACTGTCAGGCCAACACACACGCAGCTAAACCCTGTGATGCCCAAAATGAGCACATTTTTCAGCACTTGTAAAAGGCCATTGCTTCTTCTTCAGCTAAAACTACCGGTGCTAATCACACTGCTACCCCGTTACAATGTGACAACTTTATCAGGACTTGCCCGCTACTGCCAGGCCCCCACAACTACAGGTCTACCCACTGTGAAGCCCAAAGAAATTTTTCAACACTTGTAAAAAGCCACTGCTTCTTCCTCAGTTAAAATTTAAGGGTGCCAATCCCACTGCCACCCCCTGTTACAAATGGGACAATTTTTTTGAGAACTTTCCAGCTACTTTTAGGCCTACACAGTCACAGGTTTACGCCCTGTGATTTTTAGCATTAGTAAAAGTCATTACTTCTTTTCACTTTCCAGGAATGCAAACCCTGTTGCTGTTCTCCATTTACTATGTGCTTTAACCTATCAAAGTTGCTGGCTATTGAAATGTAAATTAGGTATGCTGTTGTCAATTCAGGTGCTAATTAGTACACTAAAATATGTTTTTTTACAGCCCTGAGTGACTTCAAAGCATTGTTTTTCATGTGTTTTAGATGAAAGTTCGTCTCAAACTAGTTCAGACTTTTTTGAAACAGTTCGGCGAACTGGCTAGCGAAAAGCTTGCTTATCACTCCTCCACACCTATTACAAGTCTTCACAGAATAGCAGAGAGACCGCTTTTTGACTGAAGGAACAGGGGGGTCTTGAAGTTCCTAAATTTAGTCAATATTATTATGCCACTAGGATAAATCAATTGAAAGAAATATATAAAGATCAAGAAAATCCTTCTTGGGTAGATATTGAACAAGATATTGCTTCCCTATTAAACTATTTCTAGAAGTCCCTAAAAAGCGAGACCTAAATGTTTCTTGGTAACCCCAACTTTAACAAAGGGTCAACAAGAGAGTTTCAATGATGGTGAAGGAAAGGACTTATAAGGAAAGCCCAGTTTTTAATACAAAGGTTTTTGGGGTTGACGCTAAAGGGGATATGACATATACATGGTCGATGTACCTAAAAGTAAGAGCACTGTGATTTAGAATTTTTAAGAACATAAATAAAATAACACAGACTGATATACAATGTGAACTGAAAATTGTTTTATATAAAGTGGATGGAAACCCATTTCTGGGTCCACCACTCATCCTTCAGGAAGCCTATTGACTGATCTCAAAGGTGCCACAGCAATAAGGTGCAGCCAGCTTATGATGTAGCCATAGGCAGAGATTGCATTGCAGGACTGGGGGTTTCACATATCAACCCTGGAGGCAGGCTAGCAGCCGGTCCTGCAGTTGGGTTTTGATCCATTTTAATGTTAAACTAAGAGACATGGCTATAGAAAAATGGAGATTAATTTCATCCCTCCATAAAGCAGCTAGCATTACAATCACCAAAGCTTTGAGGAAGAAATATATCCCATGATACAATGGAAACATAAAACAGATATATAAATATATACAAGACCAGTTCTATAAAATCTGGAACCCATGGCTAGAATATGGGAAAAGGGTGAAATAGACAAAGTAATGGGGAGATAGAGTAGGAAGAGAGCTTTGAGGGGTAGGTTTTCCTCCTTTTTTTTTCTTGTTTTGTTCTCTACTTTTTTTTTCCTTCCTCCTATTCAGCCACATTGATTTAGGGTTGTGGGGGAAAACAATAAAATAATAGCAAAATTGTCAATGGAAGAAATGTACTTATGTCTATACTATATTAGTTTGAAGTAAATATGTATTAAAGTTTTAAAGGGACACTATACACCAGCCAAAGCCCTGTGAAACCAGTAATTTTAAGCATCAGTTCAATGATCTGAACCACTGGAAATTTCAAAAAACACTCTCTTCACTGCGTTGAAAGTTGAGAGACATATATATATATATATATGTGTATGTTTTATAGGTTATATTGGGGGATGTGGAAATTACTGTTGCAAGTTTCTTAAAAAAAGTCTCTAGGCAATAATTATCCCAGCTAATGCTGGCACAAAATGATGCAGCTACTACTGATGCAATTAAAGCAAACTTGCTATGGAGGAACTAGCCCAAAAGGTGCTTATCAGTGGACTGTTTTTCCTTCCCCACATCCTGCTATTTATGAAGTAAAAAAATATTGACTCAAGATCTAAGTTGAATGGTAAAATGTTTTGTGGCAAATTTATTAAGTACAAGATATTGGTTGTTGACCTTTCCTTGAGTATTGGGACCTTCAGGTCATGTCTTTGTTGACCTTTTTTTCCAGTCACTGTATCCTTCTCACTAGAGATGAGCGAACTTTTGAAAAATTCGATTCGACTGATTCGCCGAATTTTCCGACAAAAATCGTTTCGACCCGAATAAATTCGCGACGAATCGCTATTAAAAACGGCTATTTCTGAGCCTCCTACAGCCTCAATAGGGTTGTAAACCATTCAGCCTTGCTGTAACACGCACAGGATGCGTGCTGGGTTTGTTAAATAATACTTTGAAGAAATATCACATGCAGATCAGAGGCATCGCTAATAGAATCGCAGAGCGGCACAATTGCAGAGAGTTGAAGTGGCATCACTATGAGGGGCAGAAGGAGCCCAAATATACACTGGAGTTGGCCTCAGGAGCCCAAAAATTGGATGAATCACACCCTGGAGTTGGCAGAAGTTGGCAGCAGCAGCAGGAGCCCAAATATACACTGGAGTTGGCTTCAGGAGCCCAAAAATTGGATGAATCACACCCTGGAGTTGGCAGAAGTTGGCAGCAGCAGGAGCAGGAGCCCAAATATACACTGGAGTTGGCCTCAGGAGCCCAAAAATTGGATGAATCACACCCTGGAGTTGGCAGAAGTTGGCAGTAGTAGCAGCAGGAGCCCAAATATACACTGGAGTTGGCCTCAGGAGCCCAAAAATTGGATGAATCACACCCTGGAGTTGGCAGAAGTTGGCAGCAGCAGCAGCAGGAGCCCAAATATACACTGGAGTTGGCCTCAGGAGCCCAAAAATTGGATGAATCACACCCTGGAGTTGGCAGGAGTTGACAGTAGTAGCAGCAGGAGCCCAAATATACACTGGAGTTGGCTTCAGGAGCCCAAAAATTGGATGAATCACACCCTGGAGTTGGCAGAAGTTGGCAGCAGCAGCAGCAGGAGCCCAAATATACACTGGAGTTGGCCTCAGGAGCCCAAAAATTGGATGAATCACACCCTGGAGTTGGCAGAAGTTGGCAGTAGTAGCAGCAGGAGCCCAAATATACACTGGAGTTGGCTTCAGGAGCCCAAAAATTGGATGAATCACACCCTGGAGTTGGCAGAAGTTGGCAGTAGCAGCAGCAGGAGCCCAAATATACACTGGAGTTGGCCTCAGGAGCCCAAAAATTGGATGAATCACACCCTGGAGTTGGCAGAAGTTGGCAGTAGTAGCAGCAGGAGCCCAAATATACACTGGAGTTGGCTTCAGGAGCCCAAAAATTGGATGAATCACACCCTGGAGTTGGCAGAAGTTGGCAGTAGCAGCAGCAGGAGCCCAAATATACACTGGAGTTGGCTTCAGGAGCCCAAAAATTGGATGAATCACACCCTGGAGTTGGCAGGAGTTGACAGTAGCAGCAGCAGGAGCCCAAATATACACTGGAGTTGGCTTCAGGAGCCCAAAAATTGGATGAATCACACCCTGGAGTTGGCAGAAGTTGGCAGCAGCAGCAGCAGCAGGAGCCCAAATATACACTGGAGTTGGCTTCAGGAGCCCAAAAATTGGATGAATCACACCCTGGAGTTGGCAGGAGTTGACAGTAGCAGCAGCAGGAGCCCAAATATACACTGGAGTTGGCCTCAGGAGCCCAAAAATTGGATGAATCACACCCTGGAGTTGGCAGGAGTTGACAGTAGCAGCAGCAGGAGCCCAAATATACACTGGAGTTGGCTTCAGGAGCCCAAAAATTGGATGAATCACACCCTGGAGTTGGCAGAAGTTGGCAGCAGCAGCAGCAGCAGCAGGAGCCCAAATATACACTGGAGTTGGCTTCAGGAGCCCAAAAATTGGATGAATCACACCCTGGAGTTGGCAGGAGTTGACAGTAGCAGCAGCAGGAGCCCAAATATACACTGGAGTTGGCCTCAGGAGCCCAAAAATTGGATGAATCACACCCTGGAGTTGGCAGGAGTTGACAGTAGCAGCAGCAGGAGCCCAAATATACACTGGAGTTGGCTTCAGGAGCCCAAAAAATGGATGAATCACACCCTGGAGTTGGCAGAAGTTGGCAGCAGCAGCAGCAGCAGGAGCCCAAATATACACTGGAGTTGGCTTCAGGAGCCCAAAAATTGGATGAATCACACCCTGGAGTTGGCAGAAGTTGGCAGCAGCAGCAGCAGCAGGAGCCCAAATATACACTGGAGTTGGCTTCAGGAGCCCAAAAATTGGATGAATCACACCCTGGAGTTGGCAGAAGTTGGCAGTAGCAGCAGCAGGAGCCCAAATATACACTGGAGTTGGCTTCAGGAGCCCAAAAATTGGATGAATCACACCCTGGAGTTGGCAGGAGTTGACAGTAGCAGCAGCAGGAGCCCAAATATACACTGGAGTTGGCTTCAGGAGCCCAAAAATTGGATGAATCACACCCTGGAGTTGGCAGAAGTTGGCAGTAGTAGCAGCAGGAGCCCAAATATACACTGGAGTTGGCTTCAGGAGCCCAAAAATTGGATGAATCACACCCTGGAGTTGGCAGAAGTTGGCAGTAGCAGCAGCAGGAGCCCAAATATACACTGGAGTTGGCTTCAGGAGCCCAAAAATTGGATGAATCACACCCTGGAGTTGGCAGGAGTTGACAGTAGCAGCAGCAGGAGCCCAAATATACACTGGAGTTGGCTTCAGGAGCCCAAAAATTGGATGAATCACACCCTGGAGTTGGCAGAAGTTGGCAGCAGCAGCAGCAGCAGGAGCCCAAATATACACTGGAGTTGGCTTCAGGAGCCCAAAAATTGGATGAATCACACCCTGGAGTTGGCAGGAGTTGACAGTAGCAGCAGCAGGAGCCCAAATATACACTGGAGTTGGCCTCAGGAGCCCAAAAATTGGATGAATCACACCCTGGAGTTGGCAGGAGTTGACAGTAGCAGCAGCAGGAGCCCAAATATACACTGGAGTTGGCTTCAGGAGCCCAAAAATTGGATGAATCACACCCTGGAGTTGGCAGAAGTTGGCAGTAGCAGCAGCAGCAGGAGCCCAAATATACACTGGAGTTGGCTTCAGGAGCCCAAAAATTGGATGAATCACACCCTGGAGTTGGCAGAAGTTGGCAGCAGCAGCAGCAGCAGGAGCCCAAATATACACTGGAGTTGGCTTCAGGAGCCCAAAAATTGGATGAATCACACCCTGGAGTTGGCAGAAGTTGGCAGTAGTAGCAGCAGGAGCCCAAATATACACTGGAGTTGGCTTCAGGAGCCCAAAAATTGGATGAATCACACCCTGGAGTTGGCAGAAGTTGGCAGTAGCAGCAGCAGGAGCCCAAATATACACTGGAGTTGGCTTCAGGAGCCCAAAAATTGGATGAATCACACCCTGGAGTTGGCAGGAGTTGACAGTAGCAGCAGCAGGAGCCCAAATATACACTGGAGTTGGCTTCAGGAGCCCAAAAATTGGATGAATCACACCCTGGAGTTGGCAGAAGTTGGCAGCAGCAGCAGCAGCAGGAGCCCCAATATACACTGGAGTTGGCTTCAGGAGCCCAAAAATTGGATGAATCACACCCTGGAGTTGGCAGGAGTTGACAGTAGCAGCAGCAGGAGCCCAAATATACACTGGAGTTGGCCTCAGGAGCCCAAAAATTGAATGAATCACACCCTGGAGTTGGCAGGAGTTGACAGTAGCAGCAGCAGGAGCCCAAATATACACTGGAGTTGGCTTCAGGAGCCCAAAAATTGGATGAATCACACCCTGGAGTTGGCAGAAGTTGGCAGCAGCAGCAGCAGCAGGAGCCCAAATATACACTGGAGTTGGCTTCAGGAGCCCAAAAATTGGATGAATCACACCCTGGAGTTGGCAGAAGTTGGCAGCAGCAGCAGCAGCAGGAGCCCAAATATACACTGGAGTTGGCTTCAGGAGCCCAAAAATTGGATGAATCACACCCTGGAGTTGGCAGAAGTTGGCAGTAGCAGCAGCAGGAGCCCAAATATACACTGGAGTTGGCTTCAGGAGCCCAAAAATTGGATGAATCACACCCTGGAGTTGGCAGAAGTTGGCAGTAGCAGCAGCAGGAGCCCAAATATACACTGGAGTTGGCCTCAGGAGCCCAAAAATTGGATGAATCACACCCTGGAGTTGGCAGGAGTTGACAGTAGTAGCAGCAGGAGCCCAAATATACACTGGAGTTGGCTTCAGGAGCCCAAAAATTGGATGAATCACACCCTGGAGTTGGCAGAAGTTGGCAGCAGCAGCAGCAGCAGGAGCCCAAATATACACTGGAGTTGGCTTCAGGAGCCCAAAAATTGGATGAATCACACCCTGGAGTTGGCAGAAGTTGGCAGTAGCAGCAGCAGGAGCCCAAATATACACTGGAGTTGGCTTCAGGAGCCCAAAAATTGGATGAATCACACCCTGGAGTTGGCAGGAGTTGACAGTAGCAGCAGCAGGAGCCCAAATATACACTGGAGTTGGCTTCAGGAGCCCAAAAATTGGATGAATCACACCCTGGAGTTGGCAGAAGTTGGCAGCAGCAGCAGCAGCAGGAGCCCAAATATACACTGGAGTTGGCTTCAGGAGCCCAAAAATTGGATGAATCACACCCTGGAGTTGGCAGAAGTTGGCAGTAGCAGCAGCAGGAGCCCAAATATACACTGGAGTTGGCTTCAGGAGCCCAAAAATTGGATGAATCACACCCTGGAGTTGGCAGGAGTTGACAGTAGCAGCAGCAGGAGCCCAAATATACACTGGAGTTGGCTTCAGGAGCCCAAAAATTGGATGAATCACACCCTGGAGTTGGCAGAAGTTGGCAGTAGTAGCAGCAGGAGCCCAAATATACACTGGAGTTGGCTTCAGGAGCCCAAAAACTGGATGAATCACACCCTGGAGTTGGCAGGAGTTGACAGTAGCAGCAGCAGGAGCCCAAATATACACTGGAGTTGGCCTCAGGAGCCCAAAAATTGGATGAATCACACCCTGGAGTTGGCAGGAGTTGACAGTAGTAGCAGCAGGAGCCCAAATATACACTGGAGTTGGCTTCAGGAGCCCAAAAATTGGATGAATCACACCCTGGAGTTGGCAGAAGTTGGCAGTAGCAGCAGCAGGAGCCCAAATATACACTGGAGTTGGCTTCAGGAGCCCAAAAATTGGATGAATCACACCCTGGAGTTGGCAGAAGTTGGCAGTAGCAGCAGCAGGAGCCCAAAAAATGGCCTAAAGACATAAATATGTTTTGCACCATTTGTAAAGTGTAAAACGTGGCACCATGCTGAATCTAGTCGCATGCATCAGGCATTGGTGGGTGGAAATCCTGGCTGATCCATCCCTGATTCATTTTGACAAAGGTGAGTCTCTCCACATTTTTAGTTGACAGACAAGTTCTCCTCGCCGTAACTATGGCCCCCGCCGCACTAAACACCCGCTCAGATGGCACGCTACTTGCCGGGCAGGACAGCTTTTCCAGGGCAAACTCTGCTAGTTGCGGCCACAAATCAAGTTTGGCTGCCCAGAAGTCCAGCGGATCCTCAAGGTGTGTTGGCATGGTCATGTCAAAGTATGACATGACCTGCTGGTTCAGGTCCTGCTCCAGGTCTTCCTGCTGCTCATGAGTAGCCTCACTATGCGGGTGTAGAAAGCTACTCATTAGCGACTGAAGACTGAGGCTGCTGCTGCTGATGGAGCTTCTGCTGCTGCTGCTGCCAACCCCCCCAGCGGCCATGGCAGTGGAAGGTGAGCGCAGAGGTCCCCTCGAGTCAGACCTGCGAGAGTATGGACCATGGCGCAGATAGGCATCGGCCAACTGCCTACGTAGAATGTCTTTGTAGTAGTTGAGTTTGTCCTCCCTCTCGGTGGGTTTAAAAAATGCCCCCATTTTGTGCCGGAAGCGAGGGTCCAATAAGGTGGACAGCCAGAAGTCATCCCGCCGACAGATGGAAACAATTCTGGGGTCACTACGCAAGCATGTGAGCATGCTTCGTGCCATTTGCGCAAGTGACTCGGATGGACTACCTGTCTCCATCTCCACTGCATACTGCCACGGTGTGCCCGGGTCCTCTGTCTCTCCTTCCTCAAAAACCTCTAGCTCCTCTGGCTGCTCCTGCTCCTCCTCTCCTGTCCGCTGACTAGATAAACCAGCCATTTCGCCAAGCCTAAACTGTGTTTCGCTGGGCAACTCCTCCTCCTCCTCTTCCTCCTCCTCCTCCTCCAGTTCAGCTCCAACGGGGTTCATGTGGCCGTAAGATGTAAACGCCATGTCTCCAGTGCCCTGACCAGCCATGGTTTCCAACATGTGCTGTAGTACATGAAGCAGTGGAATCACGTCGTTCATCCCGTAATCCTGCCGACTGACAAATAAAGTGGCTTCCTCAAAGGGCCTGAGCAAACGGCAGGTGTCACGTATGAGCTGCCACTGGTTGACATTGAAGTTACACAGGGGAGTCCCCCTATCTGCTTGGATCATCAGGAAATCCGTGATGGCTTTTCTCTGTTCATATAATCGGTCCAACATGTGAAGGGTGGAATTCCAACGGGTGGAAACATCGCAAATCAGACTATGTTGGGGGATACCATTCTGACGCTGTAGCTCAAGAAGGGTGTGTTTGGCGGTGTAGGAGTGGCTGAAGTGCATGCAAAGTTTCCGTGAAGTTGTTAGGATGTCCTGCAGATGGGGGGAACACTTCAGAAACCGCTTGACAACCAGATTGAAGACGTGAGCCATGCAGGGGGCATGGGTCAGGCTTCCTTGGCGCAGCGCAGACAAAATGTTCTTCCCATTGTCGGTAACCATGATTCCCATTTTAAGTTTTCTCGGAGTAAGCCATGTTTGGATTTCCTGATGAATACATTTAAGCAGTTCCTCCCCTGTGTGACTCCGTTCGCCAAGACAAACCATGTGAAGCACTGCGTGACACCTCCGTGCCCTGCACACATGGTAGACTGGAGGGGCACTGAGACTTGAGCCTACAGTGGAGGGTGAGGAGATGGCGGAGGATGAGGAGGCCGAGTCGCACGGTGTCACAGGCCCAATGGGCAGAGAGCGCGGAGGCCGAAGCGGCGTGACCTGTCCAAGTTGCTGCTGCAAAGGGACCACATTCACCCAGTGGGCCGTAAACGACATGTACTGCCCCTGACCGTAGTTACAGCTCCAGATGTCGGCGCTGCCATGTATTTTGCTACACACCGACAGGCTCAAGGACTGGCCCACCTTCTGTTCAACAAAAGTGTGCAGCGCTGGTACTGCCTTCTTGGCAAAGAAATGACGGCTTGGGACTCTCCACCTCGGCTCGGCACAAGCCATCAGTTCTCTGAAAGGTGCAGATTCCACCACCTGAAAAGGGAGCGACTGCAGCACCAGCAACTTGGACAGGAGCACATTCAGCTTCTGCGCCGTAGGATGAGTGGGCGCATACTGCTGTCTCTTGGACATGGCTTCGCTGATGGATTGCTGGCGGGATGCATGACTTGGAGGAGGAGGAGGAGGAGCAGGAGCGACAGAGGATGGGTGTGACGCACAGCTGCCTTCGGCTGAGGTGCTGGAGCCTTGGCTGGCAGAAATTGGGAGCTCACTTGGTGAGGAAGCAGACTGGACCACCCCTTGGGAGCCTCGGTTCTCCCAGGTCGTTTTATGGTGACGCATCATATGTTGACGCAGGGCCGTGGTGCCAACATTTGGACCCTGGCCACGCTTCACCTTTTGCCTACATATCTTGCATGTGGCCATGTTACCCTCCTGCGGATGCCTCAGGAAAAACTGCCACACTGCCGAGTAGCTACTTTTCCCACCCCCTGGCCTCACTGATTCACTGCTGCTGTTGCCAACTCCAGGAACCCCTGCTCCACTACCTCCCGATAAGGTAGACTGCCGCACAGCAGGTGCTCTACCCCGGCCCCGGCCCCGGCCGGCTCCAGCCTTTGGAATTGTGCCCCCATGCTGACTGCTACCACCTTGCTGCCTCAGCTGCTGACTCCGGGGCAACCTGCGCCCCTCTTCTCCTGATGATGACGATGAAGCCCCTTCATCACCCGGCTCCCAAGTGCGATCGGCTTCATCGTCATCATCATCATCATCACCGGGTTGTGGCTGTACGTCACTGATGTTCGTGGATTCGTCAACAGTGTCTGGCGCAGGAGCTGGAACGCTCGCAGCACCCACGACACTGTCCACATCACTATTTGTCTGCCTAGCTAAAGAAGCCACCTCCATTTCTTGGCTGGGCAGTAGCTGCTGACTGTCCTCCTGTATCTGATCGTCCTCCTCACTAAAGAGTGGAGCTGAACCCAAAGCATAGGATACGTCGCTGGGGGAGGGAACGGCGTAGGACAGAGGCAATGGGAGGACAGGGACTGCTCTCGGGGCATGCCAACTCAGGGTTGTGTCAGAGGAACCTACCGACCCTAGACTGGGGGTCTCAGATGTAAGTTGTGATGATGTTGTTGATGAGCGCGTCAGCCAATCTACCACGGCAGATGCGTTACTGGTGGAGACCCGACCGCTAGCAGATACTGGCAGATTAGGTCTCTCAGCGTGACTCCTGCTGCTACTGGCCCCCAGTCTGATGCGAGCTCTGCCTGCGGAATCTTGGCCTCTGCCACTCCTCTTTTCACTTCCAGGCACTTGTCTGCCCGACATAGTCTAACTGGCGTGGTAGTAGGTGATATTTTAAGAACCCCCAGGCAGCAGTGGGTCTATATAAAACAGAATATAATGCACACCAAAAGTGAGCAGTAACACTCAGCCTCCAACAGGCCTGCTTAGTGTAAATAAGAGAGCTGCTTAGTGTAAATAAAGAGGGGTATGCTATGTTACAGAATGGGATGCCTCAACAGAAGTGCACCTGGCAGGCAGCAGTAAGCCTATGCCCAGCAAAAGTGTCTTATAATATAAATATAATAAGAGCAAATGCTTATATGGTCTTAAACAGAGGCTGCTTTAGTCACAGAATGGGATGCCCTGGGCAGGAATGGACCTGGCAGGGTCCAGTAGGGCTTTGGCCAGCAAAAGTGTCTTTATCAGGCTAATTTCAAATATGATAAGAGCAAATGCTTATATGGTCTTAAACAGAGGCTGCTGTAGTCACAGAATGGGATGCCCCGGGCAGGAATCGACCTGGCAGGGTCCAGTAGGGCTTTGGCCAGCAAAAGTGTCTTTATCAGGCCTGATTTCTATGAGAATAAGTGCAAATGTTTATTATGCTATTAAATAGAGGCTGCTTTAGTCACAGAATGGGATGCCAGTGCCACAAAAACCAGAGAGCATGCACAGCAAAAGTGTCTTTATCAGGCCTGATTTCTATGAGAATAAGTGCAAATGTTTATTATGCTATTAAATAGAGGCTGCTTTAGTCACAGAATGGGATGCCAGTGCCACAAAAACCAGAGAGCATGCACAGCAAAAGTGTCTTTATCAGGCCTGATTTCTATGAGAATAAGTGCAAATGTTTATTATGCTATTAAATAGAGGCTGCTTTAGTCACAGAATGGGATGCCAGTGCCACAAAAACCAGAGAGCATGCACAGCAAAAGTGTCTTTATCAGGCCTGATTTCTATGAGAATAAGTGCAAATGTTTATTGTGCTATTAAATAGAGGCTGCTTTAGTCACAGAATGGGATGCCAGTGCCACAAAAACCAGAGAGCATGCACAGCAAAAGTGTCTTTATCAGGCCTGATTTCTATGAGAATAAGTGCAAATGTTTATTGTGCTATTAAATAGAGGCTGCTTTAGTCACAGAATGGGATGCCAGTGCCACAAAAACCAGAGAGCATGCACAGCAAAAGTGTCTTTATCAGGCCTGATTTCTATGAGAATAAGTGCAAATGTTTATTGTGCTATTAAATAGAGGCTGCTTTAGTCACAGAATGGGATGCCAGTGCCACAAAAACCAGAGAGCATGCACAGCAAAAGTGTCTTTATCAGGCCTGATTTCTATGAGAATAAGTGCAAATGTTTATTGTGCTATTAAATAGAGGCTGCTTTAGTCACAGAATGGGATGCCAGTGCCACAAAAACCAGAGAGCATGCACAGCAAAAGTGTCTTTATCAGGCCTGATTTCTATGAGAATAAGTGCAAATGTTTATTATGCTATTAAATAGAGGCTGCTTTAGTCACAGAATGGGATGCCAGTGCCACAAAAACCAGAGAGCATGCACAGCAAAAGTGTCTTTATCAGGCCTGATTTCTATGAGAATAAGTGCAAATGTTTATTATGCTATTAAATAGAGGCTGCTTTAGTCACAGAATGGGATGCCAGTGCCACAAAAACCAGAGAGCATGCACAGCAAAAGTGTCTTTATCAGGCCTGATTTCTATGAGAATAAGTGCAAATGTTTATTATGCTATTAAATAGAGGCTGCTTTAGTCACAGAATGGGATGCCAGTGCCACAAAAACCAGAGAGCATGCACAGCAAAAGTGTCTTTATCAGGCCTGATTTCTATGAGAATAAGTGCAAATGTTTATTATGCTATTAAATAGAGGCTGCTTTAGTCACAGAATGGGATGCCTCACAGCAGACTTAAGATCAGTTCAGTATATATGCACAGTTAGTTACTATAAGCAGCCTGAAAACGCTAACAAAGGCTGGATGAAAAAAAAAAAATCTCCCTGTCACAGCCTCCGTTTTTCCTACCTTTCCCTGGCTTTCTGTCTGTCTCCTGTCTGTCTCCTGCCTGTCTCCTGCCTGTCTCCAGCCTGTCTCCAGCCTGTCCCTGCCTGTCTAAGTGCCTCAGCTACACAGCGTTCTGTCTGTCACGAATGCAATAGAGAAATGAGGAAAAGCAAGATGGCCGCCGTTAAATACCGCTGTGTGACGTCACCGGGCTTGCTGGCTGCTGATAGGCTGCATGTGACTGCCCCAGCTTGCACTGGCGCGGGATAGATGTCCAGACATGTCCCGTCCGCCATCTTAGAATGCCTGTAAATGTAAATGAATGGATGTTAAAGGAAAACTTCGAGTGATCGAATCGCGGGGAAATTCGGATTCTATCCGAATCGAATTTTTCCTGAAATTCGGATCGAATCCGGGTTCGTCCGGATCGATTCGCTCATCCCTACTTCTCACCACAAAATCAACTCTAGAAAAATCCGCTCCCAGCATTATTATTTGTTTGCCTCTTTGATTGCTTACCTTGGTGGAGGACACTAAACTCTAGCCTTGCTACCACAGAATGAGCATGATTATAAAGTGTGCAAAAGGAACCTTTCCCTTCCTCTTTATTCTTGATGCTATAATATCATGTCATCTGGATCTCCAAAATGTTCATCTTACTTGCTCACCTTTTTGCACAAACACCTTGGCCCAGTTAATGACATTACAAACTATTGTCCTGAAAATAAAGCCCAAAGGTACACAAAGCTAAATTTGTAGCCATGAAGGTAGGGAGAACTAACAATGTGCTGGCATTTTGCTGTATTTCGCTGCAGTTCACTGGGCTTGGAAAAGTGGTATTTACTTAGATAAGCAGATTGGCACAAGTTGGAGAGATTCCATGGCAGATTATGTTGAAAGAGTTAAAGAAATCTTGCTGAAAACACATTTTTGCTGCTTATGTCAGCATGGTATAGGTTTCGGAATGTATTTATGGTGCCTTGCAATGCGATGTCTTGGTTGCTTTTGTTTTTCAAATACTATGCACAGTTTGGCAGAATAGAGTACCATGAATGGGTACAAGGTACCTCAAAACAGGCCATTACATTTACCTCCCAGCTGTCAAGTGTCATGCGGAGGGAGAAGAAAGCAGAAGCCGGGCTGCTGGTTGAGCAGTTTACACCCCTGCCTCCAAATTCAGCCTCCTGAGGCTCCTTGAAAGCACATGGACTTGTGTGTTTGGGGAGAAGCAGCTCGCTGTGCATGTGCAGCCGGGAGGGGGGTTGGCTTTTGTGTACTCTCATTCCTAGAGTTGACCAAAGACAGCCACCCCCCAACACCTACAATATCTCAGATTCTCCTGAGACACTATGGGCCTTTTTTGAAAAGTGTGCCATTTACCATCATTTTGCTGGCATACTGCCCATTTTTGAGCACTGGCATTTATTTCTCTTTTGGCACTGCAAGTCACAAAGCCCGATGTTAAATAATCAGCTCGGATTGGTGCACTAGTTTTTGGACAGCCTGTGTCAGCACCTGTTGGAACCTAATGCCGATTATAACAGCGTCAGTGAACTCTGTACTATCATCTTTTAGGTGCTGCCCACCATATTTATTCATTTTTGGCATGCTAAATAGATTGGTGCTGTATGCAATATAAATTACATATTGGTAAGGCAAAAAAGCAGAGAGAATATTCAGTATTAATAAAATACCTCGATATAGTTCTGTCCATATCTATGGGATCTCAACCTACAGCACCAGCTTAAACAAGAGCACCGGTCACCACAAACTATTTGACGCTAGTGATAAATTAGATGCAGCCTGGCGGATGTATCAGCTATACCTTATTTTATTTGTTAAATTGCACACTAAGAGCCTTATTCATTAAAGTTCACTTTTTCAGCCAGGGGTACTATTCTCCGCACTCGGTCACCCTGATTACAGGCCCTCACCCTGGTCGGCCTATTACATAATGTGTTGGGGACCACACGTCTAACAGACTTAACGGGGAGGGTTACCAGTTCTGCCGGGGGTACTCCATTGTTGGCAGAAGGGATACACCTTTCCCACAAGGGCCAGAACAAGGGGAAATCCCACCCAACCACGACATCATAGCCCAGGCGTTTTACTACGCCAACCTCATGGGACAATGTTCCCGCGGGGGTCTTAAACTTACCCACTGCAACAGGGTAAGTCACGACATCCCCGTGGATGCAAAGCACGCTCAGCTTTTTCTTTGGTTTGCAACCACCATGCACCAGGTTGGCCCGGACCAAAGTTACCCGGCTACCTGAGTCCAATAATGCCTTTACTGGGCGACCATTCATCTTTAAAGACACAACCTGCGTTTGACCGCTGACTGGCGGCACAACCGGGGTCTGCCAACAGGGATCTTCTGCGACCCGCGTCACATTCCATGGGTTCAGGGCTGAGGGGGCAATCCGTGGCTATGTGCCCCCACTCACGGCACTTTCAACACTAGGGACCCCGGAACCTCCTTGCCCGGACGTCTTCCCTAGGGTTAGGGGGCCTCTGGGGGTCAGGGACAGTCTTTTGCCCTCTCACAGTGCTCCACACACCTCCCAGGGGAACTTGTTTACTCACTGGTCTGCCGGACTTGTCAGGGGCATCCCGAAGTTGGTCCTCAGTCGCGACAAATCGTTCCACGACGTTAACTAGCTGCTCAGCAGTCTGTGGGTTGCCCTGTCCAGCCCATTGCTGTAGCTTTGGTGGCAGTGCCCGAACAAAATGGTCCACCACGACTTTTCGGATGATCTGCGCAGGGGTCAAACGCTCTGGCTCCAACCACTTTTGGACCAGATGAATTAGGTCATACATCTGCAATCGGGCAGGTTTATCAACAGAAAAAGTCCAGTTGTGTACTCGCCTTGCCCGAACCGCTGGCGTGACTCCCAGGCGAGCAAGGATCTCAATTTTTAGCTTGGCATAGTCCCGCACATCCTGCTCCCTGAAATATGCTTTTTGCGGCTCACCTGACAGGAACGGTGCAATCACATCAGCCCATTCCGTGACTGGCAGCTGCTCTCTCTCAGCCATGCGCTCAAACACCGTGAGGTAGGCCTCCACATCATCCTCATGGGTCAGCTTTTGTAAAACCCGCTGAACGGTTCTTCTCGCCCCCTCCGTCTCAACCGGGCTTCTCTCCGGTTGTGAAACTTTGGCACCAGCAGTCTCTCTAAGCGTGGCCATCTGTTCAATCAACAGGCGATTTGTCTCCTGCTGGTTAGCCACGGTCTGTTGCTGCCAGGGCCTGCTGCTGTTGTGCCAGGGCCTGCTGCTGGGCTTGCTGCTGTTGTGCCAGGGCCTGCTCATGCCGGAGGTCAGCTTGTATTAGGTGTTTTATCACCTCCTCCATTTGCTTTTGTTGAGACATCTTGATTGCTGCCTTCGCCAACGACAACCAAAATGCAGCGCGTTTTGTCACTCCATTGCCCCTAGCAACAGTCACTGTGCCCCTCGCATCCTCCACCAATTGTAAGCGGGCAAACAATCAGCAGTGACGGACAACGGATTTGAACGGAAAAAACGGCTTTTATTCAGCAAAGTTCAGTAGATAGTCCAAAAGATTGCAGCATAAATGCAGTAAGCAAAAAGGGTTACTTCACCAACCAAATAGTCCTGGGCTGGGTACTCCAGCAAGCTGATCAATTCCAGTCCACTTTACAGGGCGTATCAGCCCTCTGCTCAATGTCCAGTGCTATCCTTCACCACGGTGCAGCTCAGCCTGGGCTCACTCCAGCAGGCTGGTCATAGACAAAGGAAAGGCCGTGTGCTCTCTTCTTATACAGGCTTCTCCTGTAATCAGCGTGCACACTTGTGAAGGGCCTTAGAACATGTAACAACCCGTTAGGGAATTGGGGAAGTGACCTGGGTCCTGAAAACCCGGGCCGGATTGTGCTTTATACAACCAAGCAGGGGAGAAATAGACATTTTGATACAATGTACCACAATATATATATATATATATATATATATATATATATATATATATATATATATTTATGGTGTATAGCTCATTGGACCAGGCAGACAGTTATGAGTTATGCTCTGCTTACTAATGCACACATGTGCAGAGCATCACACCATCTGCCTGGTGAAGCCATGACCAGAAAAGTGTACTGCACCATTAGTGTGTACCCACATATGTGCCTTGTCAGGGTGAAGTGCTTTCCTCTGATATGGCTGTGTTCCAGGGTCCGATGGCTGTGATGTCGCCTCTTTCATGGCATCCTCACTTGCTGGTGCTGGGGTAAGCAAAGACTGTTTTGAAGGAAGGACACACTTACATCCAACAACAGGTGTAGGCTGTGAGGTTTTATACAGCAGAGGGCGGCTAATTAGAAAGCAATTGTCAATTTAATTCACAGACAAAAACAGGTATTTGCTATAGGCTACAGCATCATGATCATATGCACTCCAGCCAGAACCCCACTTCCGCTGGGGTGCATTGGCACAGGTGTGCATCACATGGCATGAAATAGGTAGAATAAACCATCGGCATCATGGCACCCTCCCTCCTTACAAGCTGGAATGCTTGAAAGTACACATCCTATGCCATATCCTGCTATGCCTCACGTACGCTTGTTTACCCATGTAAAATGGTAGGTCAGTTGCCAGTGGCCGCCAGAAGGAAAGTATATAAATATATATATATATATATATATATATATATATATATATATATATATATTTTTTATGACAGAGGACTCATTTTACTAGGCAGACAGAGTTATGCTCTGTTTACTAATGCACACATGTGCAGAGCATCACTGCATATGCCTCGCTAAGCCATGGCCAGAAAAGTGTAATCCACCATTAGTGTGTACTCACATATGGGCCTTAGTTCAAATGCCTGCAGTAGGCAGCCACTGAGAAACTCCGCCTATTGACTGTTGAGGTCGCCTTATGTGGCTCACAAATGTCAGTATCCAAGGGGTATGGGACCCAGTAGCAGTTTGGGACAGGAACGAGGCACAAGAGTTTACATCAAACAGTAATAATGGACTGGCAAGATCTTTCCACCAGTTGCCCCAGTTGTCTTAACGAATCTGCACGAGATGGTGATGCCTATGCACAAGCTGTTGCCCATGACACCATGTGCAGAATCAGTTGTTCTTATGCAGATGCTGGTGAGTAGGGATGAGCGAATCGATCCGGACGAACCCGGATTCGATCCGAATTTCAGGAAAAATTCGATTCGGATCGAATCCGAATTTCCCCGCGATTCGATCGCTCGAAGTTTTTCTTTAACATAAATTCATTTACATTACAGGCATTCTAAGATGGCGGACGGGACATGTCCAGACATCAACCCCGCGCCAGTGCAAGCTGGGACAGTCACATGCAGCCTATCAGCAGCCAGCAAGCCCGGTGACGTCACAGCGCTATTTAAGGCCGGCCATCTTGCTTTCCTGCCTCATTTCTCTATTGCATTCGTGAGAGACAGAACGTTGTGTAGCTGAGGGAGTGACGCAGTTAGACAGGCAGGGACAGACAGGGACAGGCTGGAGACAGGCAGGAGACAGACAGGAGACAGACAGAAAGTCAGCGAAAAACAGGGAAAGGTAGAAAAATCGGAGGCTGTCAGCCTGTCACAGGGAGTTTTTTTTTTTTTTTTCATCCAGCCTGTTAGCGTTTTCAGGCTGCTTATACTAACTAACTGTGCATATATACTGAACTGATCTTAAGTCTGCTGTGAGGCATCCCATTCTGTGACTACAGCAGCCTCTGTTTAAAACCATATAACCATTTGCTCTTATTATATTTGAAATTAGCCTGATAAAGACACTTTTGCTGGGCATAGTACTTCTGGACCCTGCCAGGGCATCCCATTCTGTGACTACAGCAGCCTCTGTTTAAGACCATATAACCATTTGCTCTTATTATATTTGAAATTAGCCTGATAAAGACACTTTTGCTGGGCATAGTACTTCTGGACCCTGCCAGGGCATCCCATTCTGTGACTACAGCAGCCTCTGTTTAAGACCATATAACAATTTGCTCTTATTATATTTGAAATTAGCCTGATAAAGACACTTTTGCTCGGCATAGTACTTCTGGACCTTGCCAGGGCATCCCATTCTGTGACTACAGCAGCCTCTGTTTAAGACCATATAACCATTTGCTCTTATTATATTTGAAATTAGCCTGATAAAGACACTTTTGCTGGGCATAGTACTTCTGGACCCTGCCAGGGCATCCCATTCTGTGACTACAGCAGCCTCTGTTTAAGACCATATAACCATTTGCTCTTATTATATTTGAAATTAGCCTGATAAAGACACTTTTGCTCGGCATAGTACTTCTGGACCCTGCCAGGGCATCCCATTCTGTGACTACAGCAGCCTCTGTTTAAGACCATATAACCATTTGCTCTTATTATATTTGAAATTAGCCTGATAAAGACACTTTTGCTGGGCATAGTACTTCTGGACCCTGCCAGGGCATCCCATTCTGTGACTACAGCAGCCTCTGTTTAAGACCATATAACCATTTGCTCTTATTATATTTGAAATTAGCCTGATAAAGACACTTTTGCTCGGCATAGTACTTCTGGACCCTGCCAGGGCATCCCATTCTGTGACTACAGCAGCCTCTGTTTAAGACCATATAACCATTTGCACTTATTATAATTGAAATTAGGCATGATAAAGACACTTTTGCTGGGCATAGTACTTCTGGACCCTGCCAGGGCATCCCATTCTGTGACTACAGCAGCCTCTGTTTAAGACCATATAACCATTTGCTCTTATTATATTTGAAATTAGCCTGATAAAGACACTTTTGCTGGGCATAGTACTTCTGGACCCTGCCAGGGCATCCCATTCTGTGACTACAGCAGCCTCTGTTTAAGACCATATAACCATTTGCTCTTATTATATTTGAAATTAGCCTGATAAAGACACTTTTGCTCGGCATAGTACTTCTGGACCCTGCCAGGGCATCCCATTCTGTGACTACAGCAGCCTCTGTTTAAGACCATATAACCATTTGCTCTTATTATATTTGAAATTAGCCTGATAAAGACACTTTTGCTGGGCATAGTACTTCTGGACCCTGCCAGGGCATCCCATTCTGTGACTACAGCAGCCTCTGTTTAAGACCATATAACCATTTGCTCTTATTATATTTGAAATTAGCCTGATAAAGACACTTTTGCTCGGCATAGTACTTCTGGACCCTGCCAGGGCATCCCATTCTGTGACTACAGCAGCCTCTGTTTAAGACCATATAACCATTTGCACATATTATAATTGAAATTAGGCCTGATAAAGACACTTTTGCTGGGCATAGTACTTCTGGACCCTGCCAGGGCATCCCATTCTGTGACTACAGCAGCCTCTGTTTAAGACCATATAACCATTTGCTCTTATTATATTTGAAATTAGCCTGATAAAGACACTTTTGCTGGGCATAGTACTTCTGGACCCTGCCAGGGCATCCCATTCTATGACTACAGCAGCCTCTGTTTAAGACCATATAACCATTTGCTCTTATTATATTTGAAATTAGCCTGATAAAGACACTTTTGCTGGGCATAGTACTTCTGGACCCTGCCAGGGCATCCCATTCTGTGACTACAGCAGCCTCTGTTTAAGACCATATAACCATTTGCTCTTATTATATTTGAAATTAGCCTGATAAAGACACTTTTGCTGGGCATAGTACTTCTGGACCCCGCCAGGGCATCCCATTCTGTGACTACAGCAGCCTCTGTTTAAGACCATATAACCATTTGCTCTTATTATATTTGAAATTAGCCTGATAAAGACACTTTTGCTCGGCATAGTACTTCTGGACCCTGCCAGGGCATCCCATTCTGTGACTACAGCAGCCTCTGTTTTAGACCATATAACCATTTGCTCTTATTATATTTGAAATTAGCCTGATAAAGACACTTTTGCTGGGCATAGTACTTCTGGACCCTGCCAGGGCATCCCATTCTGTGACTACAGCAGCCTCTGTTTAAGACCATATAACCATTTGCTCTTATTATATTTGAAATTAGCCTGATAAAGACACTTTTGCTGGGCATAGTACTTCTGGACCCTGCCAGGGCATCCCATTCTGTGACTACAGCAGCCTCTGTTTAAGACCATATAACCATTTGCTCTTATTATATTTGAAATTAGGCCTGATAAAGACACTTTTGCTGGGCATAGTACTTCTGGACCCTGCCAGGGCATCCCATTCTGTGACTACAGCAGCCTCTGTTTAAGACCATATAACCATTTGCTCTTATTATATTTGAAATTAGCCTGATAAAGACACTTTTGCTCGGCATAGTACTTCTGGACCCTGCCAGGGCATCCCATTCTGTGACTACAGCAGCCTCTGTTTAAGACCATATAACCATTTGCTCTTATTATATTTGAAATTAGCCTGATAAAGACACTTTTGCTCGGCATAGTACTTCTGGACCCTGCCAGGGCATCCCATTCTGTGACTACAGCAGCCTCTGTTTAAGACCATATAACCATTTGCTCTTATTATATTTGAAATTAGCCTGATAAAGACACTTTTGCTCGGCATAGTACTTCTGGACCCTGCCAGGGCATCCCATTCTGTGACTACAGCAGCCTCTGTTTTAGACCATATAACCATTTGCTCTTATTATAATTGAAATTAGCCTGATAAAGACACTTTTGCTGGGCATAGTACTTCTGGACCCTGCCAGGGCATTCCATTCTGTGACTACAGCAGCCTCTGTTTAAGACCATATAACCATTTGCTCTTATTATATTTGAAATTAGCCTGATAAAGACACTTTTGCTCGGCATAGTACTTCTGGACCCTGCCAGGGCATCCCATTCTGTGACTACAGCAGCCTCTGTTTAAGACCATATAACCATTTGCTCTTATTATATTTGAAATTAGCCTGATAAAGACACTTTTGCTGGGCATAGTACTTCTGGACCCTGCCAGGGCATCCCATTCTGTGACTACAGCAGCCTCTGTTTAAGACCATATAACCATTTGCTCTTATTATATTTGAAATTAGCCTGATAAAGACACTTTTGCTGGGCATAGTACTTCTGGACCCTGCCAGGGCATCCCATTCTGTGACTACAGCAGCCTCTGTTTAAGACCATATAACCATTTGCTCTTATTATATTTGAAATTAGCCTGATAAAGACACTTTTGCTGGGCATAGTACTTCTGGACCCTGCCAGGGCATCCCATTCTGTGACTACAGCAGCCTCTGTTTAAGACCATATAACCATTTGCTCTTATTATATTTGAAATTAGCCTGATAAAGACACTTTTGCTGGGCATAGTACTTCTGGACCCTGCCAGGGCATCCCATTCTGTGACTAAAGCAGCCTCTGTTTAAGACCATATAACCATTTGCTCTTATTATATTGGAAATTCGCCTGATAAAGACACTTTTGCTGGGCATAGTACTTCTGGACCCTGCCAGGGCATCCCATTCTGTGACTACAGCAGCCTCTGTTTAAGACCATATAACCATTTGCTCTTATTATATTTGAAATTAGCCTGATAAAGACACTTTTGCTGGGCATAGTACTTCTGGACCCTGCCAGGGCATCCCATTCTGTGACTACAGCAGCCTCTGTTTAAGACCATATAACCATTTGCTCTTATTATATTTGAAATTAGCCTGATAAAGACACTTTTGCTCGGCATAGTACTTCTGGACCCTGCCAGGGCATCCCATTCTGTGACTACAGCAGCCTCTGTTTAAGACCATATAACCATTTGCTCTTATTATATTTGAAATTAGCCTGATAAAGACACTTTTGCTCGGCATAGTACTTCTGGACCCTGCCAGGGCATCCCATTCTGTGACTACAGCAGCCTCTGTTTAAGACCATATAACCATTTGCTCTTATTATATTTGAAATTAGCCTGATAAAGACACTTTTGCTGGGCATAGTACTTCTCGACCCTGCCAGGGCATCCCATTCTGTGACTACAGCAGCCTCTGTTTAAGACCATATAACCATTTGCTCTTATTATATTTGAAATTAGCCTGATAAAGACACTTTTGCTCGGCATAGTACTTCTGGACCCTGCCAGGGCATCCCATTCTGTGACTACAGCAGCCTCTGTTTAAGACCATATAACCATTTGCACTTATTATAATTGAAATTAGGCCTGATAAAGACACTTTTGCTGGGCATAGTACTTCTGGACCCTGCCAGGGCATCCCATTCTGTGACTACAGCAGCCTCTGTTTAAGACCATATAACCATTTGCACTTATTATAATTGAAATTAGGCCTGATAAAGACACTTTTGCTGGGCATAGTACTTCTGGACCCTGCCAGGGCATCCCATTCTGTGACTACAGCAGCCTCTGTTTAAGACCATATAACCATTTGCTCTTATTATATTTGAAATTAGGCCTGATAAAGACACTTTTGCTGGGCATATTACTTCTGGACCCTGCCAGGGCATCCCATTCTGTGACTACAGCAGCCTCTGTTTAAGACCATATAACCATTTGCTCTTATTATATTTGAAATTAGCCTGATAAAGACACTTTTGTTGGGCATAGTACTTCTGGACCCTGCCAGGGCATCCCATTCTGTGACTACAGCAGCCTCTGTTTAAGACCATATAACCATTTGCTCTTATTATATTTGAAATTAGCCTGATAAAGACACTTTTGCTCGGCATAGTACTTCTGGACCCTGCCAGGTGTACTTACTGCTGGTTTTTAGGGCATCCCATTCTGTGACTACAGCAGCCTCTGTTTAAGACCATATAACCATTTGCTCTTATTATAATTGAAATTAGCCTGATAAAGACACTTTTGCTGGCCATAGTACTTCTGGACCCTGCCAGGTGTACTTACTGCTGGTTTTTAGGGCATCCCATTCTGTGACTACAGCAGCCTCTGTTTAAGACCATATAACCATTTGCACTTATTATAATTGAAATTAGCCCTGATAAAGACACTTTTGCTGGGCATAGCACTACTGGATCTTTTTTGGGGCATCCCATTCTGTGACTACAGCAGCCTCTGTTTAAGACCATATAACCATTTGCACTTATTATAATTGAAATTAGGCCTGATAAAGACACTTTTGCTGGGCATAGCACTACTTGTCTCTGCCAGGTGTACTTACTGCTGGTTTTTAGGGCATCCCATTCTGTGACTACAGCAGCCTCTATTTAAGAACCTAAACATTTGCACCTATTCTAATTGAAATTAGGCATGATAAAGACACTTTTGCTGTGCATAGTCTTACTGCTGCCTGCCAGGTGCTCTCTGGTTTTTGGGACATCCCATTCTGTAACATACCATTAGCCTCTGCATTTACTGTAAGCTGCACAGTTATTTAAAGAAATTTGGCCTGTATGAGCCTGCTAACACACTGCTGCTGTGTGCATATATACTGATCTCAAGTCTGCTGGGGGCATCCCATTCTGTAACATACCATTAGCCTCTGCATTTACTGTAAGCTGCACAGTTATTTAAAGAAATTTGGCCTGTATGAGCCTGCTTACACACTGCTGCTGTGTGCATATATACTGTTCTCAAGTCAGCTTTGGGGCATCCCATTCTGTAACATACCATTAGCCTCTGCATTTACTGTAAGCTGCACAGTTATTTAAAGAAATTTGGCCTGTATGAGCCTGCTAACACACTGCTGCTGTGTGCATATATACTGATCTCAAGTCTGCTTGGGGCATCCCATTCTGTAACATAACATAACCTACCTACCATACTAAGCAGCTCTCTTATTTAAACTAAGCAGGCCTCTTGGAGGCTGATTGTCCACTTTTGGGTGTGCATTTATATTCGGTTTCATATACAGTGGGGTATCCCAATTTGTAAGATAACCTACCCCAACCATGTAAACTAAATAGGCCTGTTGCAGCCTGAGTTTCTCTGCTTGCGTATGACCTGCATTACAATCTGTCTCTTTCAATGACACTGCTGCCTGGGGTATCCCAATTTGTAAGATAACCTACCCCAACCATGTAAACTAAAGGTTACGTCCTTCCAGAAGGAAAACTTATGCCGAACACTATTTTTGTTAGGGGCATTGACCTTTGGATTGATCGGCATGAAATTAATTTTTTTTTTCAAAGTATGGCGCTGTAAAGAAGGTCAAAATAATGTCTCATACTTGGATTATTGTTACTTTTTGTTCAGCTTGAAATATAACAGGCCACACGGGCATCCCAAGGCACATGCTATTTTAAACCTATCTGTTATACAACATAAGCGTTGATCAGGCTACTTCAGTTTGCACTTGTTTTTGACTGCTTTTAATAAACCAGGCCGCAGGGCACCCCAAAGCTGCACCTTGCACCCTATCTGGTATACAACATAAGCGTTGATCAGCATCAGCTTCATTAAGCTACTTCAGTTTGCACTTCCTTTTTGACTGCTTTCATTTAACCAGGCCGCAGGGCACCCCAAAGCTGCACCTTGCACCCTACCTGTTTATACTAAATAAGCATCTACAGCCTCAGCTTTATTAAGTTATTGCATTTTGAATTGGTTTTGGTCTGCTTTAAATACACCAGGCCGCAGGGCATCCCAAACCTGCATGTTGCACCCCATCTGTTATACTAAATAAGCGTTGATCAGCATCAGCTTTATTAAGCTATTGCATTTTGCATTGGTTTTTGTACTGCTGCCAAAACACTAGCCCATATGGGCATCCCAAACCAGCACATGTCACCCTATCTGTTATACTAAATAAGCTTCTACAGGCCCTTTTTTTATTTATTTATTTTTATTTATATAGAGCTGCAATAGCTTATATTGTGAGGTTAATTTGCCATTTTGCAGCATAATATAGAGCAGGCCCTGTGTAAATCTGAGGGGCAATAGCTTATATTGTGAGGTTAATTTGCCATTTTGCAGCATAATATAGAGCAGCCCCTGTGTAAATCTGAGGGGCAATAGCTTATATAGTGAGGTAAATTTGCCATTTTGCTTCGTTATATAGAGCAGCCCAGTTGCCATCTAAATCAACTACTGTCCGGCCAGCACAAGTCAAGTTTGGCTTCCCAGCAAATCCAGTGGATCTTGAAGGTGTGTTGGCATGGTCATGTCAAGGTATGACATGACCTGCTGTTTGAGGTCCAGCTCCAGGTCTTCCTGCTGCTCATGAGTAGACTCACTATGCGGGTGTAGAAAGCTACTCACTAGCGACTGAAGACTGAGGCTGCTGCTGATGGAGCTGCTGCTGCTGCTCCTTCCACCCCCCCAGCAGCCATGGCAGTGGAAGGTGATCGCAGACTTCCCCCCGAGTCAGACCTGCGGGAGTATGGGCCATGGCGCAGATAGACATCGCCCAACTGACTACGTGGGATGTCTCTGTAGTAGGTCAGTTTGTCCTCCCGCTCAGTGGGCGTAAAAAATGCCCCCATTTTGTGCCGGAAGCGAGGGTCCAATAAGTTGGAGAGCAAGAAGTCTTCCCGCTGACAAATGGAGACAATTCTGCGCTCACTAGTACGCATGCATGTGAGCATGCATCGTGCCATTTGTGCAAGTGACTCGGAGGGACTACCTGTCTCCATCTCCACTGTAAACTGCCATGGTGTGTCTGGGTCCTCTGTCTCGCCTTACTCACAACCCTCTAGCTCCTGTGGCTGCTCCTGCTCCTCCTCTCCTGTCAGATGACTAGATAAAATGGTCATTTTGTGAAACCTAAACTGTGGTTTGCTGTGCCCCACCCCCTCCTCCTCCTCCACTTCAGCCCCCACAGGCTTCATGTGGCTGTGAAATGTATGTGCCATGTCTCCAGTGCCCTGACCAGCCATGGTTTCCAACATGTGTTGTAGTACATGAAGCAGTGGAATCTCATCGTTCATCTCATAGTCCTGGCAACTGACTAATAACGTAGCTTCCTCAAAGGGCCTGAGCAAACGGTCGGTGTCACGTATGAGCTGCCAATGGTTTACATTGAATTTACACAGGGGTGTCCCCCTATCCGTTTGGATCATCCAGAAGTCCGTGATGGCTTTTCTCTGTTCCTATAGTGCAGTGGTCCTCAACCCTGTCCTCAAGGCCCACCAACATGTCATGTTTTTTGGATCTCCAAATAGCCAGCTCTATTGCTCTGCAGCTGCACTAATTACTCCACCTGTGCATCTTTGTGGAGATCTGCAAAACCTGGCCTGTTGGTGGGCCTTGAGGACAGGGTTGGGGACCACTGCTATAGTGGATCCTGCATATGGAGGGTGGAATTCCAACGGGTGGAAACATCGCAAATCAGACTATGGTGGGGTACACCGTTGTGACGCTGAGGCTCAATAAGGTTGTGCTTGGTGGTGTAGGAGTGCCAGAAGTGCATGCTAACTTTCTTTCCTGTTGTTCTTTCAGATGGGGGCAAGACTTAAAAACTAGACTGAACACGTGTGCCATGTCAGGACGCATGACTCTGGCTTCCTTGTCGCAGCGCAAACAAGATGTTCTTCCAAGTGTAATGCAGCAGGCTGGACTTATGGTGACGCTGTCTGAGAGGAGAAATCCCTCAGACATCAAGATTAAAAATTCCAAGAATTTTTGAGGGCTAATTATTCAGAGGCAAATGATAGCTAGTTGTTTCTGATTTAATTACAAGGTGGAAACACACCCTCAAACAAAACTTCACTTTGGCAATACTATTGCATTTGTCTATTCATAATTTTATGTATATACACTAACTAACCTACTTTTTCTCCACAGGATGCTGCATGAAACACTGCCACATCGCTGAGTAGCTGATTTTTCTGAACAACAGTCCGCAATAATCTGCTGCTGCTGCCGCCGCCACCGCCGCAGACTCCAGGGACCCTCTTCCACTACCTCGGCTTGCAACACCTCCTCCCACGACACTCTCCTCATCACTTATTGCCGGCTAGTGGAAGAAGAGGCGAGTGTCTCCTCCACTTCTTGGCTGGGCAGTAGCTGCTGAATTTTATGATTATCAGATCTTCATCAATGGATAGTGGAGCTGAACCCAAAGCATAAAAGACAGACAACAGACAGTTGACTGGGGGTGTCAGATGCCACTTGTGATGCAGTGGACTGCTTTTGCAGCACTTCCAGACAAAGTTGCTTCATTGGCTGACACAATGACTGGTAAAGCTGTGGAACATATGGTTTAAAAGCAAAAATAACCATTTGTTTTTATATGAAAAAGACCCTGGTTTATACATAGTTTTTTTTTTTTCCAGAGACTGCCCTGCGTGGAAATGAATGGCGCATGGATCATCCAAGCTTTCCTCCCAACAATGCCTGATGTATTCCAGTAGATTGATGACGGGGCCAGACCTACACTAAAGAAAGATGGATCGTGCAAAACAGATTTAAGGCGCTGCTCTCCAGTTACAGACATTCCTCCGCATCGGACCACAAGTAAGTATTAATAAAAAATCCTTTACGTTTTGAGGGCTAATTAGTCAGAGGCAATGATACCTTCTTGTTTCTGATTTAATTAAAAGGTGGAAACACACCCTCAAACAAAACTTCACTTTGGCAATACTTTTGCATTTGTTTATTCATAATTTTATGTAGATATTACTAACTAAGCTACTTTTTCTCCACATGACTCTCCACAGGGTGTGATTCATCAAATTTTTGGGCTCCTGAAGCCAACCCCAGGGTCTCTTTAAAGTAATGTTTGGGCTCCTGCTGCTGCTGCCAACTTCTGCCAACTCCAGGGTGTGATTCATCCAATTTTTGGGCTCCTGAAGCCAACTCCAGTGTATATTTGGGCTCCTGCTGCTGCCAACTCCAGGGTGTGAATCATGCAATTTTTGGGCTCCTGAAGCCAACCCCAGTGTCTCTTTACAGTAATATTTGGGCTCCTGCTGCTGCCAACTCCAGGGTGTGATTCATCCAATTTTTGGGCTCCTGAAGCCAACCCCAGTGTCTCTTTAAAGTAATGTTGGGGCTCCTGCTGCTGCTGCTGCCAACTTCTGCCAACTCCAGGGTGTGATTCATCCAATTTTTGGGCTCCTGAAGCCAACCCCAGTGTATATTTGGGCTCCTGCTGCTGCCAACTCCAGGGTGTGATTCATCCAATTTTTGGGCTCCTGAAGCCAACTCCAGTGTATATTTGGGCTCCTGCTGCTGCTGCTGCCAACTCCAGGGTGTGATTCATCCAATTTTTGGCCTCCTGAAGCCAACCCCAGTGTATATTTGGGCTCCTGCTGCTGCCAACTCCAGGGTGTGATTCATCCAATTTTTGGGCTCCTGAAGCCAACCCCAGGGTCTCTTTAAAGTAATATTTGGGCTCCTGCTGCTGCTACTGCCAACTTCTGCCAACTCCAGGGTGTGATTCATCCAATTTTTGGGCTCCTGAAGCCAACCCCAGGGTCTCTTTAAAGTAATATTTGGGCTCCTGCTGCTGCTGCTGTCAACTCCTGCCAACTCCAGGGTGTGATTCATCCAATTTTTGGGCTCCTGAAGCCAACCCCAGGGTCTCTTTAAAGTAATATTTGGGCTCCTGCTGCTGCTACTGCCAACTTCTGCCAACTCCAGGGTGTGATTCATCCAATTTTTGGGCTCCTGAAGCCAACCCCAGGGTCTCTTTAAAGTAATATTTGGGCTCCTGCTGCTGCTACTGCCAACTTCTGCAAACTCCAGGGTGTGATTCATCCAATTTTTGGGCTCCTGAAGCCAACCCCAGGGTCTCTTTAAAGTAATATTTGGGCTCCTGCTGCTGCTACTGCCAACTTCTGCCAACTCCAGGGTGTGATTCATCCAATTTTTGGGCTCCTGAAGCCAACCCCAGGGTCTCTTTAAAGTAATATTTGGGCTCCTGCTGCTGCTGCTGTCAACTCCTGCCAACTCCAGGGTGTGATTCATCCAATTTTTGGGCTCCTGAAGCCAACCCCAGGGTCTCTTTAAAGTAATATTTGGGCTCCTGCTTCTGCCAACTCCAGGGTGTGATTCATCCAATTTTTGGGCTCCTGAAGCCAACCCCAGTGTCTCTTTAAAGTAATATTTGGGCTCCTGCTGCTGCTGCTGCCAACTCCAGGGTGTGATTCATCCAATTTTTGGGCTCCTGAAGCCAACTCCAGTGTATATTTGGGCTCCTGATGCTGCTGCTGCCAACTCCAGGGTGTGATTCATCCAATTTTTGGGCTCCTGAAGCCAACCCCAGTGTATATTTGGGCTCCTGCTGCTGCCAACTCCAGGGTGTGATTCATCCAATTTTTGGGCTCCTGAAGCCAACCCCAGGGTCTCTTTAAAGTAATATTTGGGCTCCTGCTGCTGCTGCTGCCAACTCCAGGGTGTGATTCATCCAATTTTTGGGCTCCTGAAGCCAACCCCAGTGTATATTTGGGCTCCTGCTGCTGCCAACTCCAGGGTGTGATTCATCCAATTTTTGGGCTCCTGAAGCCAACCCCAGTGTCTCTTTAAAGTAATGTTGGGGCTCCTGCTGCTGCTGCTGCCAACTTCTGCCAACTCCAGGGTGTGATTCATCCAATTTTTGGGCTCCTGAAGCCAACCCCAGTGTCTCTTTAAAGTAATATTTGGGCTCCTGCTGCTGCTGCTGCCAACTCCAGGGTGTGATTCATCCAATTTTTGGGCTCCTGAAGCCAACCCCAGGGTCTCTTTAAAGTAATATTTGGGCTCCTGCTGCTGCTGCTGCTGCCAACTCCAGGGTGTGAATCATCCAATTTTTGGGCTCCTGAAGCCAACCCCAGGGTCTCTTTAAAGTAATGTTTGGGCTTCTGTTGCTGCTGCTGCCAACTCCTGCCAACTCCAGGGTGTGATTCATCCAATTTTTGGGCTCCTGAAGCCAACCCCAGGGTCTCTTTAAAGTAATATTTGGGCTCCTGCTGCTGCTGCTGTCAACTCCTGCCAACTCCAGGGTGTGATTCATCCAATTTTTGGGCTCCTGAAGCCAACCCCAGGGTCTCTTTAAAGTTAATGTTTGGGCTCCTGTTGCTGCTGCTGCCAACTCCTGCCAACTCCAGGGTGTGATTCATCCAATTTTTGGGCTCCTGAAGCCAACCCCAGGGTCTCTTTAAAGTAATATTTGGGCTCCTGCTGCTGCTACTGCCAACTTCTGCCAACTCCAGGGTGTGATTCATCCAATTTTTGGGCTCCTGAAGCCAACCCCAGGGTCTCTTTAAAGTAATATTTGGGCTCCTGCTGCTGCTGCTGCCAACTCCAGGGTGTGATTCATCCAATTTTTGGGCTCCTGCTGCTGCCAACTCCAGTGTCTCTTTAAAGCAATGTTTGGGCTCCTGCCCCTCATAGTGATGCCACTTCAACTCTCTTGAATTCAATTGTGCCGCTCTGCGATTCTATTAGCGATGCCTCTGATCTGCATGTGATATTTCTTCAAAGTATTATTTAACTAACCCAGCACGCATCCTGTGCGTGTTACAGCAAGGCAGAATGGTTTACAACCCTATTGAGGCTCTAGGAGGCTCAGAAATAGCCGTTTTTAATAGCGATTCGTCGCGAATTTATTCGGGTCGAAACGATTTTTGTCGGAAAATTCGGCGAATCAGTCGAATCGAATTTTTCAAAAGTTCGCTCATCTCTACTGGTGAGGTCACGTGGAAGCCACACAGTGGCAATACATGCATTGAGATGGTGCACATGGTGGAGCGCTGGGGCAGATATGTTTAAAGGGGAACAACTGATGTGAGAAATGGCAATAGTATATATTTTGCCTTTGTCACTACTTTTTGGTCTCAGTGGCCCCAATTGATTTTCTATTCATTTAAATTTCTAAACCAAAAGTGCATTCAATTTCCTGGTTAAAGCTGAACAAAACCCTGTGCGGCTGGCCCTGGAATCTAAAAGATTTGAGATGCTCCACTGTGTGAACCCACCCGCCCTCGTCATGGCATTGCTACTGGTTGCTGTACACAGAGCCATATGTAGGACAGTGGAAAGGTGAGTTTTTCATATGTGATCTGGAGAGCTTCACACAGCACAACAACACAAGGAACAAAAACTGGGAAAGGACATAATCCATTCATTAATAATGCCTGAAAAGGAATTTTTCAGAAATGTTGCTTTACAAATGATTTGAGATTCTCTGCAAAATAGCTGTGGGGGAATGGAAATATTATGTTATTGAGTGTAATTTACTAAATGAATGATTCATGCTAAAACAAAACAAACTCAATACAAACAAACCCTGGGATTCACCCAGCAGCCAGAAGACGCTACTCAACGCTAAAAAAGATAGCAGTAGTGGAGTAACGTTAATGCAAATGTATTTAAAACATTTTTTTCCCTTGTAAGAGCACTGGGCCTGTGACAAAGGGCATAGGGGCTAACAACTTGCAGGAGCCAGTGGCCACTATGTCATGTGTAATTTTTTTCAAATTTTTTTACCTAAATGTTGCTTCTAAACGGGTCTTGCTGGGTTGAACCAAACAGGCAATATCCAAGTTAAATTTAATCCTGACCCAAATCCAAATCTCATCTATAGTAAATACCATTGCTGAACCATTTCACTAAAATAAGAGGCTGATTCATTAATAGCGGCAGGTAGCGACAGATGAGCGTCTGTAGCAGGCATTTTCAGAGTGCCTGCTAGTAGTCGCTTTGCTCAGCCGTGGGTCGCTACTTCATAGCGACTCAGTCGCTGTTCAGTAATGTTGAATACATTGTGAGGAGTCGCTATTTGACCAGTACAGCGCTGTATGGGAGCGCATGTTAGCGACTGCTCATAGCGACCGACTCACACCATATTCAGGAAAAAAACAGCCTCACAAATCTCTGGCGCTGAAAAATGCTTGTTTGCAGCCCACAGCGCTGGAGGCGGTGTGTTTAACCCTTTCAGTGCCAAGCCCGTAGTTTCTACGTGCTTGCTTCCACTCCACTTAAGTGCCAAGCCCGTAGAAACTACGGGCTTGGCATTTACCCCAAAAAGTTAAAAATAAATAAAAATAAAACGCTTACCTTTGGTATCCCCGAGAAGCTGCTGGTCTCCTCTTCCTGGGGGGGGCATCCGATCGCCCCCCCGACATCCTCCGTCTTCAGGGGGGGGCCCGAAACCGGCCGCCCCCCCCCCCCCGTTTTCCCCGCGCTCAGCATAAGTAAAAAAAAAAAGCGCCACTGACTCACCTCCTCGCCCGATCCCCGGCCCGCCGTCTTCTCTTCACCAGGGGGGAGGTCCGATCCCCCCCCTGGGCTCCGCAGGCTTCGGTGAGGACCCTCTTCCGGGTCCTCACCGCTCGTAATGGTGGCGATGGCCGCCGCCTCTAATGGGAGGCGGCGGCCCCGCCTTTTGTGGGAGGAGCGGGATGACGTCATCCCGCTCCTCCTATACCCTCACCGAGCACCGGCATCTGTCAGATGCCGGTGGTGATCGGTGCAGAGCGGGTGAGAGGAGAGGAGGCTCCGATCGGAGCCTCCTCTCCTCTCATCCGCCCTGCGCCGATCACTATCGGCATCTGACAGATGCCGGCGCTGAGAGAGCGGCGCGGGACAGCGACGTGGGACCCAGGATTGGAGGTGAGTATAGTGTAAAAAAAAATAATAAATGTCATTTTTTGAAATATGTGTCTGTGTTTTTATTTTTTACTTTTAACCCGTTGTGAACTGGTAAGGGGTCCATGACCCCTATACCAGTTCACAAGGCTGGGAGATGGCAAGTCACCTGCGCTAGCGGGTGGCTTGCCATTAACCCCCGGCACCCCCATTACCTGCCTCCCCAAAGGCCAGGGGGGGGGCAGAAGAGCCCGGGCCCACGGGCTATGCGGGCTTTGTAGCCTGCAGGGCAAGGGGCCACAAAAGCTGGCCCCTGCGCCCTGTTCCTACAAGCCCTGCATAGCTGGTCCCGGGCTGGTTACTTCAGGTAAGGGGGACCCCATGTCGTTTTTTTTTTTTGATTTTTAAGGGTTTTTAACCCTTAAAAATCCAAAAAAAAATGGGGTCCCCCTCCCCTGGGAGGGGGGACCCTATGTCATTTTTTTTTTAATTAACCCTTTGTTTTCTGTCATCCAGCAGCTATAAAAGGCTTCTAGCAAGTGAGCAGAAGCCAGTGATTGCGAGGGACAGAGTGATCCAGTATGGATGGGAGGTAAGTAAGTAAAAAAAAATAATAATAAAATATTTTTTCTCTTTGTCTGTCTGTGATTTTTTTTACATTTAACCCCTTGTGAACTGGTAAGGGGTCCATGAGACCCCTATATCAGTTCACAAGGCTGGGGGGATGGCAAGTCACCTGCACTAGCTGGTGACTTGCCATTAACACTTGGCACCCCCATTACCTGCCTCCCCAAAGGCCAGGGGGGGGCAGAAGAGCCTGGGCCCACGGGCTATGCGGGCTTAGTAGCCTGCAGGGCCAGGGGCCACAAAAGCTGGCCCCTGCGCCCTGTTTCTACAAGCCCTGCATAGCTGGTCCCGGGCTGGTTACTTCGGGTAAGGGGGACCCCATGTCGTTTTTTGGGGGGATTTTTAAGGGTTTTTTTAAAAATCCAAAAAAAAATGGGGTCCCCCTCCACTGGGAGGGGGGACCCTATGTCATTTTTTTTCCCGATTTAACCCTTTGTAGTGTGGATGGTAGTTGTATTTTATTTGTAAATGTTAAAAATTACTTGTTTCAGTTAGGGGGGTCTCCTGGGCAAGAATGGGGGGCTACTGATAAATATGTGGTACCGTTCTAATCGGTAGAAATGGGGCTTTCACATGCAATATGGTTTTCTTTAATAAAATACATTTTTTTATGTAAAATAAAGGAGGCAATTCTCTAAAAAAAAATTTTTTTTTTTTTTTTTTTACTTAATAATATTGTAAAAAACAGAATAAAATTTACAAACAAGACATTTCATGTTAAAGCCTAAACTCTGCTCCAAAAAATATATTTATATAATTTTCCTGAAAATTCCAGCAAAAATGTCGCAAAACATGGCGCAAAATGGGGAAAAAATGACCTGTCAACAGAGGGTGACAAAATCTCAAGTAGGCTGGCAATTAAAAGGGTTAATAGTACCTATGCATGTTGGGTATTGTTCTGTTCGGGGGACCTTGCGCTTTCAGACTTAGCTTGTTTTTTCTGGTTTGCATATTTATATTTTAGGAAAAGGTGTTTTTTATTCAGCTTTTTTATAATTTTTTTAGGGAAACCCTGTGCAACCAAAGAATTCTTTGAGGGATTAATTCCAGAAAGATGAGCCCACTACAACAAGCTGGGTACGCTTAGAAAGCTTAACATGTGTACTTTCAGGTAATATATGGTTTATGGGGGATATTCCAAATGTAAAGGGTTGTTTTGGTTGAAAAATCGCAAGGTGCGCACTTTATCTGCAGAGCTGAAATTTTCAAGAAAAATTACCGTTATGCGCATGCTTTACTTTGGGGTGTTTGGCAACTCTTCCCTTGACAGTAGCTATGCATGTTGGATATTGTTCTGTTCGGGGGATGTTGTTTTTTCAGATTATACTTGTTTTTTCTTGTTTGTAAATAGTTTTTTTAGGAAAATGTGGCTTTGATTCTGCTTTTTTATCCTTTTTTAGGGAAACTCTTTGCAACCAAAGAATACATTGAGGGATTACTTCCAGAAAACTGTGACCACATCAACAAGCCTGGTACAAATAGAAAGCCTGAGGTGTGTACTTCCAGAGAATATATAGTTTGTGGGGGGTATTTCAAATGTAAAGGGTTGTTTTTCTGGAAAAACTGCAAGGTGCGCATAGCGCATATCACAGTTGTATTTTTTTCTGAAAATCCCCTAAAGCACTGTTTCAATTTGGGGGAGTCTCCTGGGCAGGAAAGGGTGTCTACCTATATATATGTGGTATCGCTGTAACCGGGAGAAATTGGGGTTTCACACGCAATAAGATTTTATTGACAAACTTACATTTTTTTATTACAAAAAAACACTACAAATTGTAAAAAATAGATTTTTTTTTTATTTTTTTGCACATATTTCACCCAAGAATATTGAGAATACACCTAAAAAATGACAAACAAGACATTTCATGTTAAAGCCCAGACTATGCTGAAAAAAACAATATATCATTTTCCTGGGAAATCCCTGGAAATCCCTTCAAAAATCACATATGAACATGGGGAGCGCAAAATAGTGCAAAATGGTCTGGCACCAAGGGTGACGAAAACTTCAGGTAGGCTGGCAGCGAAAGGGTTAAAGAGGTCACAGAATTATTTGTGATTTATTGGCAAAAAAAAAAAAACCCGGTTTAAAGAGAAGAAAAGGTTGGTCCATTGAAATGTATTGGAGAGCGACAAGTAGCGAGAGGTCATACCTGGTGCTGTGCAAGGCTGAACGCTGGCGCTGTTCGCTGAGGCTGTGAAAATGATGCGCTATCCCAGTCGCTAAACAGATTCTGCTTGATAAATGTGGAATTGCGTGCCGTGTCCGGCGTTCACCAGTCGCTATCTGTCGCTACCTCACATTAACCAGGCGCTACCTGACGCTATCCTTTCTTGAATAAGGGCCTAAGTCTTTATAGCATTTTAAGTATGTTTGGTGGAAGACACAAAAAATATTTTGAATGAAACACAGTATTTGCACATATTTTTGGAGCCCAGGACAACTTTAGAAAATATTTTGGGCCTGTTTAAAGAGAAAAAACATTGATTTGGCTTTTTGGTCAATTAAAATGTGTCAAGTAAATGTGAATCAGAAAAATACATGAACAGAATGACAAGTAATATAGCTGCATAAACTCTTAAAATACATGTTATATAGTTTGGTATTTCAGAGTTCAAATATAATATTTTATTTTTCACAAATGTATTGCAAGTTTTCCTATATTTATCGGCGTTAATAAATTTATATTATTATGCCATCCGGTGAACTTTTCTTTTTGCTGAATATACAGAGAAATGTTCCTGCTAGATAGCTGTGGCCTTTTAAACGTATCTAACAACTCAATTTTCAACATAACCTAGACTACCCACACTATTTTTAATCCTGGTGGGAGTTGATGTTACAGTGGAAACATATAATAACAGATCGTTTTTACTGGAATAAAAAGCTGCATTCTATTTTTTCCTATAACTAGGGATTTGGTTGCAGCATTATTTTTTACTGCTGAGACCATTTTGTAACCTTTGGTTCAAGTGTAAACTTTCACGTAATTTAATGTCATTTTCAGATTTCAAAACATGGGTTCTCTGATGGCGGACACCATATAAAATAAAAAAATAATATGTTATTTTTATAGTAAAGTATTTTTCTGTAAAGAGAAAATATGTTTGTTTCTTTTAATAAAACACATTTTAAATCCATAAATAAGTATAGTGATATAAAAAAACTACACATCAGAAAAAGTTTATTACTAACATAACTGAGATTACCTAGACGTTACAGCCTACTGTATATCACATTAATATGTTTTATGATACAGTATACCAGTGTTACAGTATGTACACTTCTTAGTGTAAGTAACTATAACAAAAGAATGCAATAGATGAGAAAGAACTGAAGGTCAGGATTTATAGTTAACGTATTGTGGGATCCGTTTTGCCAATTAGCAAAATACAAAATCTCATGCAATAGTAATTTGCAAGTGCACTACAAAAATATTTTAACCGTTTTCTACCGTTTGCTAATTGGACAGCAATGGAAAGCTTCAGCTAATTGGAAAGCTTCAGAATCAGATCTTGCATTTTGGAATGACCAGACCAGAATAGCAGCAATATTTACTGTAATAATTACAGGCAGCACAACCTAGAAATAATAATAATTGTCACAAAAAAGTGGGGGAAGTGCGATGCCAAAGGAGCAAAACAGATCAACACTATACATAAAGACTCCAATGATAATGTGCGCAACTCCAAAAATATATATATATATATATATATATATATATATATATATATATATATATATATTGCAGCTATTGGGGAGTTAATAAAAACCTGACTTGCTCGGCCCCCCTGCCCCTCTGCCCCTGCCCCTTTTACATTGCACAACTTTTAACTTACCTGTCCGGTCGCATCGCGCTCCGGCATACCTTGGTCCTGCGCCATCTCCATAGGGCAGCGCCATCTTGCCTTCCCATCATGCTCTGCACCACCCCTCAGATCTCGAGCATGGACATTGTCACTGCAAAGGCTGCAATGACACTCAGCGCAATACACTACAAAATAACAAACAAAACATTTTATGTCAAAGCCTAAACACTGCTGAAAAAAACAATATGTCATGTTCTGGGAAATCACAAATCTTTAAAAATCACAGTTGAATTTTAACGCAAAATAGTGAAAATGGTCTGGCAACAGAAGGCAACGAAAACTCTAGGTAGGCTGGCAGATAAAGGGTTAATGGCGAAGTTACACAGCATGTTATTCCTCACATTTGTTTTTTCTTTTTAAAAAAATGATCCGTGGTTTTGGGAACATGAGAATAACACAAAAATATGTGAATTTAAGTGCTTTTATGCTTTCTTTTTAATTCCTCTTTGTAAATAGATTATTAAGCAACGTTTGTCTCACATGTAACATATTTAACAATCTAATTTTTAATGTTTCAACAAAAACGTTTTGTGCGCATGTTGTGTGTGCCAGGCTATGAGGCCAATTCATTAATAGCGCCAGGTAGCGACAGATGAGCGCCAGTAGCATGATTTTCACAGCGCCAGCTAGTATTCACTGTGCTTGGCCGGCGTTTGCTTGTTGACAGCGACTCAGTCGGTGTGCGGTAATGTTGAATACGGGGTTAGGGGTCGATGTTTCACAGGTTCTGCGTTGTATGGGTGCGCCTGACAGCGAATGGCCAGAGCGAACGGCTTGCTGCAGATTCATTAACAAATCACGCTCAAAAATTTCTCGCGCTGTGAATTCCTTGTTTAACCCTTTAAGTGCCAGCCTACCTGCAGCATTTCCCACTCCCTGTTGCCAGAGCATTTTTCACTATTTTGCGCTCCCCATGTTCAACTGTAATTTTTGAAGGGATTTTCTGGGATTTCCCATAAAAATTACATATTGTTTTTTTCAGCAGAATCTGGGCTTTAACATCATATCTCTTGTTTATCAATTTTGTAGTTTTATCATAATTATTTTGGGCAAAATATGTGAAAGAAAATAAAAATACACAAGTTTTTACATTTTGCAGTGTTTTTTTTAATCGAAAATAAAGGTTTTTCAATAAAAACATATTGAGAGTAAAAGCCCCATTTCTCCCGGTTACAACGGTACCACACATGTATTAGTAGACACCCTTTCCTGCCCAGGAGACCCCAGAAACTGCAAAGAGCGCTAGAGGAGATTTTCAGATAAAATACAAATACTTTGCGCTCCTCGCAGTTTTTCAAAAAATACAACCCTTTACATTTGAAATACCCCCCACAAACTATATATTTTTGGAAAGTGCACAATTCAAGGTTTCTAAGCATACTAGGCTTGTTGGCGTGGGTCCATTAGTTTGAACTCTATTGATTGGCAGAATCTCTGGTTCCAAAGGATTTCGCTAAAAAAAAAAGCAAAAAGCAGATTCAAAACCATATTTTCCTATAAAAACAATAAGCAAGCAAGAAGTAACGCAGTAAATCTGAAAGCACAACATCTGCTGAACAAAATAATACCCCACATGCATAGGTACGTTGAAGTGTAGAGTTGCCAAACACCCCAAAGTCAAGCATGCGTTTGAGGGTAATTTTACTTGAAAAAATCAGCGGCGCACACAAAGTGCGCACCTTGCAGTTTCTCCAAATTTACAACCCTTTACATTTGAAATACCCCCCACAAACTATATATTTTTGGAAAGTACATACCTCAAGGTTTCTAAGCCTACTGGGCTTGTTGACATCGGCGACTTCCTTCGGGAATCTATTGATTGGCAGAATCTCTGGTTCCAAAGGATTTCGCTAAAAAAATAAGCAAAAAGCAGATTGAAAAACATTTTTTCCTATAAAAACAATAAGCAAGCAAGAAGTAACGCAGTAAATCTGAAAGCACAACGGCTGCTGAACAAAACAATACCCCACATGCATAGGTACTTTGAAGTGTAGAGTTGCCAAACACCCCAAAGTCAAGCATGCGTTTGAGGGTAATTTTACTTGAAAAAATCAGCGGCGCACACAAAGTGCGCACCTTGCAGTTTCTCCAAATTTACAACCCTTTACATTTGAAATACCCCCCACAAACTATATATTTTTGGAAAGTACATACCTCAAGGTTTCTAAGCCTACTGGGCTTGTTGACATCGGCGACTTCCTTCGGGAATCTATTGATTGGCAGAATCTCTGGTTCCAAAGGATTTCGCTAAAAAAATAAGCAAAAAGCAGATTGAAAAACATTTTTTCCTATAAAAACAATAAGCAAGCAAGAAGTAACGCAGTAAATCTGAAAGCACAACGGCTGCTGAACAAAACAATACCCCACATGCATAGGTACTTTGAAGTGTAGAGTTGCCAAACACCCCAAAGTCAAGCATGCGTTTGAGGGTAATTTTACTTGAAAAAATCAGCGGCGCACACAAAGTGCGCACCTTGCAGTTTCTCCAAATTTACAACCCTTTACATTTGAAATACCCCCCACAAACTATATATTTTTGGAAAGTACATACCTCAAGGTTTCTAAGCCTACTGGGCTTGTTGACGTCGGCGACTTTCTTCGGAATCTATTGATTGGCAGAATCTCTGGTTCCAAAGGATTTCGCTAAAAAAATAAGCAAAAAGCAGATTGAAAAACATTTTTTCCTATAAAAACAATAAGCAAGCAAGAAGTAACGCAGTAAATCTGAAAGCACAACGGCTGCTGAACAAAACAATACCCCACATGCATAGGTACTTTGAAGTGTAGAGTTGCCAAACACCCCAAAGTCAAGCATGCGTTTGAGGGTAATTTTACTTGAAAAAATCAGCGGCGCACACAAAGTGCGCACCTTGCAGTTTCTCCAAATTTACAACCCTTTACATTTGAAATACCCCCCACAAACTATATATTTTTGGAAAGTACATACCTCAAGGTTTCTAAGCCTACTGGGCTTGTTGACATCGGCGACTTCCTTCGGGAATCTATTGATTGGCAGAATCTCTGGTTCCAAAGGATTTCGCTAAAAAAATAAGCAAAAAGCAGATTGAAAAACATTTTTTCCTATAAAAACAATAAGCAAGCAAGAAGTAACGCAGTAAATCTGAAAGCACAACGGCTGCTGAACAAAACAATACCCCACATGCATAGGTACTTTGAAGTGTAGAGTTGCCAAACACCCCAAAGTCAAGCATGCGTTTGAGGGTAATTTTACTTGAAAAAATCAGCGGCGCACACAAAGTGTGCACCTTGCAGTTTCTCCAAATTTACAACCCTTTACATTTGAAATACCCCCCACAAACTATATATTTTTGGAAAGTACATACCTCAAGGTTTCTAAGCCTACTGGGCTTGTTGACATCGGCGACTTCCTTCGGGAATCTATTGATTGGCAGAATCTCTGGTTCCAAAGGATTTCGCTAAAAAAATAAGCAAAAAGCAGATTGAAAAACATTTTTTCCTATAAAAACAATAAGCAAGCAAGAAGTAACGCAGTAAATCTGAAAGCACAACGGCTGCTGAACAAAACAATACCCCACATGCATAGGTACTTTGAAGTGTAGAGTTGCCAAACACCCCAAAGTCAAGCATGCGTTTGAGGGTAATTTTACTTGAAAAAATCAGCGGCGCACACAAAGTGCGCACCTTGCAGTTTCTCCAAATTTACAACCCTTTACATTTGAAATACCCCCCACAAACTATATATTTTTGGAAAGTACATACCTCAAGGTTTCTAAGCCTACTGGGCTTGTTGACATCGGCGACTTCCTTCGGGAATCTATTGATTGGCAGAATCTCTGGTTCCAAAGGATTTCGCTAAAAAAAAAAGCAAAAAGCAGATTCAAAACCATATTTTCCTATAAAAACAATAAGCAAGCAAGAAGTAACGCAGTAAATCTGAAAGCACAACATCTGCTGAACAAAATAATACCCCACATGCATAGGTACTTTGAAGGGTACAGTTACCAATCACCCAAAACTAACACATGCGCTATGGAAAAACAAAACAATTTCTTACCTGTTCTAAGAAGTGCAAGTAGGATACTGTAGCTGTGCCATCAGATTATAGGATACTGTAGCTGTGCCATCTTATAGGATACTGTAGCTGTGCCATCAGATTATAGGATACTGTAGCTGTGCCATCTTATAGGATACTGTAGCTGTGTCATCAAATTATAGGATACTGTAGCTGTGTCATCAGACTATAAGATCAGTGCAGTGATCAATGACCAATATTAGGAATCAAGGACCTGAAATTGGTCACATTTTATCATCACTTGCCACAAGTAACCAGCTGCTCCTGCTCCACCATTTCCCTTCGGATTAGCAACAGCGAAAAGAAACTAAAAGAAAATAAAATATAATGGCAACACAAAATACCTAAGAAACCTAATCCTAAAAGGGGCCTACCTACCAAAAAAAAAAAATGCATTGCTCAATAATTTAGTTGAGTATGGTATACCTCAAAACAATCTTCGAGGCATAACCCGGGTTGGCTGGGACAGGTCGGGCAATAATACCGCACATCTCTTCTAATGCCACGCTTCCTACAAACCCTACAAGCTCTCTGGGGATACCGCTTTTTACCAACTTCGGGAAGCAACTTTATAAAGTGCTTCCCTACTAATCTGGCCTGGTTGTCATTGGTAGGCAGATCTGGTTCTTCCGCAGTATCCCCAAACAACAAAGCAGGGAGTAACTGCTGCTGGTATTTTATGTACGATAAATTGGAGCCTGGCACTGCTGCCTTGAAGGCAACAAAGCTGTTGTAGGTTGCCATTTGGACCAAATGGATAGCAACTTTAGTGTACCAGGCTCGAGTTTTTCGGGTGGCGTTGTAATAAGTTAATATTTGGTCCGTTTTATCAACGCCACCCATAAATTTATTATAATCGGTTATGCAACGTGGCTTTTGGGAAGGGGCTCGGGGACCACGTTGCCTTACATTCACAACTGACTCATCGTGGAGTGTTGTCAGAAGGAATACATTTTTTTTGCCCATGTATTTCATGGCCAGGACCTCATCGCTTCTTAGAGCATAAGACTCCCCCCTTTTTAATTTTTTTTCAAGTAGTGGCCTGGGCAATCCTTTGCGTTTAGGGTTGATGGTGCCGCAGGCCGGGGTATCCAACGAATAAAGGGCGCGAAATAAGGGGATGCTGGTATAGAAGTTGTCCACATATAAGTGGTAACCTCTACCCAACAATGGAGTCATGAGGTCCCAAACGATCTTTTCACTTATTGACAAATCAAGGGGACAACCAGGGGGGTCCAGATAGGTGTCCTTTCCTTCATAGATTCGAAAATATTTGATGTAGCCGGTCACACTATCGCATAATTGGTAAAATTTAATCCCGTAGCGGGCACGCTTGCTAGGGATATATTGCCGAAAAACAATGCGCCCTTTGAAAAGCAGTAGTGACTCGTCAATTGATAATTTTTGGCCGGGGGTGTACACTACTGCGAAGCGATCTGACAGGCTGTTGAGCAGGGGCCGTAATTTATGCAGCCTGTCGTGACCGGGCTCACCACGGGGAATAGCAGTGGAATTGTCGTTAAAATGCAGAAACCGCAGTAAAATTTGGTAGCGGTTTCTGGACATTACGGCCGGAAATAATGGAGTTGCCAATATGGTTTGGGTATCCCAGTAGGAGGAAATACTAAATTTTTTTAGGATACCCATTGCTAGAGTGAGCCCCCAAAATTTCTTTATCTCACTCAAATTTGTGGGATGCCATGCCTGAGCTCGGGCGTGCCTCTGCTGGGGGTTTTGCGCTAAGACCTGCTCGGCATACAGATTGGTATAGAAGACCATATCCAGTAGGATGGCTTCTGTGAGGAACAATTTGAAAAAGTCAATGACACCAAAATTTGTGGTGTCTACATTGACCCCGGGGACCGAATCAAAAGGGGGAATTTCGGGGGAAATATTATTAGGAGGCCTCCACGCAGACGCTCCTTCACCAGCTGCAGCACTCGATGCCTCATCCTGCACTACACTCGCCTGAAGCGTGGCCTCACTTTGTGCGGTACTATCCCTTCTACGGTGGCTACTACTGGTAGCACTGCGCGGCTGTGTTTCCTCAGTAGAGTATACACTGTCTGACTCGCTATCTGATGGGAAGAACTCAGACCCTGACTCACTAAAATCTTCCGAGTCAGACGCCATCAGGTAAGCCGCAGCTTCCTGTGCAGTGTACCGCTTACCAGCCATACCCCAATGCAAACAAAAATCTAAAAAAAAAGGCTAAAACTAAAGGCTAAAACTAAAGGCTAAAACTAAAGGCTAAAACTAAAGGCTAAAACTAAAGACAAATTACAAAAAAATACAATACAATAAAACAAAGCAAAAAAACAGACAAAAAATGAAACAAAAAAATACAATACAATAAAACAAAGCAAAAAAAACAGACAAAAATAGAAATAAAAGTGTATAGTTACAACCCGATGAGAAGTGGTGGAGTCAGGAGCAGCAGGTCACGGGATCCCAGCTAGGCTCCCAAAAGGAGGGGCGGGGGCTAGGCTCCCAAAAGGAGGGGCGGGGGCTAGGCTCCCAAAAGGAGGTTCGGGGGCTAGGCTCCCAAAAGGAGGGGCGGGGGCTAGGCTCCCAAAAGGAGGGGCGGGGGCTAGGCTCCCAAAAGGAGGGGCGGGGGCTAGGCTCCTAAAAGGGCAAGCGAAAGGTCCAAACGACGAAACAAATGCAGAAGATCTCAGCGAACAACCTAAGAGAAAAAGTTAAGATTAGGGAGTGTTTAGGACGCATGCATGGACAACAGCCGCACTATGCTATACCTAGAGCGGTGGTAAGGTAAGGTAAGTTTTACTGGCAATCGAGGGGATTCACTCTGACCACCGGCACACGCACGCACCCACCCACCAGCAGATCTCTGACCGCCGGCACCCACACACGCGCGACCGCAGATCTGACCGCCGGCACCCACACACGCGCGACCGCAGATCTGACCGCCGGCACCCACACACGCGCGACCGCAGATCTGACCGCCGGCACCCACACACGCGCGACCGCAGATCTGACCGCCGGCACCCACACACGCGCGACCGCAGATCTGACCGCCGGCACCCACACACGCGCGACCGCAGATCTGACCGCCGGCACGCACAGATCTGACCCCAGATCTGACCGCCGGCACACACAGATCTGACCCCAGATCTGACCGCCGGCACACACAGATCTGACCCCAGATCTGACCGCCGGCACACACAGATCTGACCCCAGATCTGACCGCCGGCACACACAGATCTGACCCCAGATCTGACCGCCGGCACACACAGATCTGACCCCCGATCTGACCGCCGGCACACACAGATCTGACCCCAGATCTGACCGCCGGCACACACAGATCTGACCCCAGATCTGACCGCCGGCACACACAGATCTGGGGTCAGATCTGACCGCCGGCACACACAGATCTGGGGTCAGATCTGACCGCCGGCACACACAGATCTGGGGTCAGATCTGACCGCCGGCACACACAGATCTGACCCCAGATCTGACCGCCGGCACACACAGATCTGACCCCAGATCTGACCGCCGGCACACACAGATCTGACCGCCGGCACACACAGATCTGACCCCAGATCTGACCGCCGGCACACACAGATCTGACCCCAGATCTGACCGCCGGCACACACAGATCTGACCCCAGATCTGACCGCCGGCACACACAGATCTGACCGCCGGCACACACAGATCTGACCCCAGATCTGACCGCCGGCACACACAGATCTGACCCCAGATCTGACCGCCGGCACACACAGATCTGACCCCAGATCTGACCGCCGGCACACACAGATCTGACCGCCGGCACACACAGATCTGACCCCAGATCTGACCGCCGGCACACACAGATCTGACCCCAGATCTGACCGCCGGCACACACAGATCTGACCGCCGGCACACACAGATCTGACCCCAGATCTGACCGCCGGCACACACAGATCTGACCCCAGATCTGACCGCCGGCACACACAGATCTGGGGTCAGATCTGACCGCCGGCACACACAGATCTGACCCCAGATCTGACCGCCGGCACACACAGATCTGACCCCAGATCTGACCGCCGGCACACACAGATCTGACCCCAGATCTGACCGCCGGCACACACAGATCTGACCGCCGGCACACACAGATCTGACCCCAGATCTGACCGCCGGCACACACAGATCTGACCCCAGATCTGACCGCCGGCACACACAGATCTGACCCCAGATCTGACCGCCGGCACACACAGATCTGACCCCAGATCTGACCGCCGGCACACACAGATCTGACCCCAGATCTGACCGCCGGCACACACAGATCTGACCCCAGATCTGACCGCCGGCACACACAGATCTGACCCCAGATCTGACCGCCGGCACACACAGATCTGACCCCAGATCTGACCGCCGGCACACACAGATCTGACCCCAGATCTGACCGCCGGCACACACAGATCTGACCCCAGATCTGACCGCCGGCACACACAGATCTGACCCCAGATCTGACCGCCGGCACACACAGATCTGACCCCAGATCTGACCGCCGGCACACACAGATCTGACCCCAGATCTGACCGCCGGCACACACAGATCTGACCGCCGGCACACACAGATCTGACCCCAGATCTGACCGCCGGCACACACAGATCTGACCCCAGATCTGACCGCCGGCACACACAGATCTGGGGTCAGATCTGACCGCCGGCACACACAGATCTGACCCCAGATCTGACCGCCGGCACACACAGATCTGACCCCAGATCTGACCGCCGGCACACACAGATCTGACCCCAGATCTGACCGCCGGCACACACAGATCTGGGGTCAGATCTGACCGCCGGCACACACAGATCTGGGGTCAGATCTGACTGCCGGCACACACAGATCTGACCCCAGATCTGACCCCAGATCTGACCGCCGGCACACACAGATCTGACCCCAGATCTGACCGCCGGCACACACAGATCTGACCCCAGATCTGACCGCCGGCACGCACAGATCTGACCCCAGATCTGACCGCCGGCACGCACAGATCTGACCCCAGATCTGACCGCCGGCACGCACAGATCTGACCCCAGATCTGACCGCCGGCACGCACAGATCTGACCCCAGATCTGACCGCCGGCACGCACAGATCTGACCCCAGATCTGACCGCCGGCACGCAAAGATCTGACCCCAGATCTGACCGCCGGCACGCACAGATCTGACCCCAGATCTGACCGCCGGCACACACACACAGATCACAACCCCCCCCCCCACACACAGATCACACCCCCCCCACACACAGATCACAACCCCCCCCCACACAGATCACAACCCCCCCCCACACAGATCACAACCCCCACCCCCCACACAGATCACAACCCCCCCCACACACAGATCACAACCCCCCCCACAGATCACAACCCCCCCACAGATCACAACCCCCCCCACAGATCACAACCCCCCCCCCACAGATCACAACCCCCCCCCACAGATCACAACCCCCCCCCACACACACACACACCCCCACCCCACACCTCCGATCCGATGAGAGAGATCCGGCAAATGGAGCAGCATTCATGAAGTGGCGGCGGCGGCGGCGGAGCGGCGGCGGCGGAGCAACGCACATCTGAGCACCTATGGCCACCCACCCACTCACCCCCCCAACAATCAGTGACCCCCCCAACAATCAGTGACCCTCTCACATTCCTGAAGTGGTGGTGGCGGCGGCGGCGGAGTGGCGGCGGCGGCGGAGCAGCGCACATCTGAGCACCTACGGCCACCCACCCACTCACCCCCCCAACAATCAGTGACCCCCCCAACAATCAGTGACCCCCCCACATTCCTGAAGTGGTGGCGGCGGCGGAGCGGCGCACACCTGAGCACCTACGGCCACCCACCCACTCACCCCCCCAACAATCAGTGACCCCCCCCAACAATCAGTGACCCCCCCAACAATCAGTGACTTCCCCACACACCTCCACCACCCCCACACACCTCCACCTACCTTCGATCCGACGGGCAAAGACAGCAACAGGAGACCGCATGTTGTTTATATAGTGGTGGCGCCGGCTGATGACAGCAGCCGCGCGCCCCACTTCTCATTCGTCCAGCGGCGATCAGGTGACTCGGGTGAAGTCAGGGTCACCTCCAGGTGACCCCCCAGGACCCTCCTAGAAGATGGAGCCGGAATCCCTGCTGAATGCTGCCGCAGATTGACAGGAGGTGAGTGAATGTCAAGCACGTAACACCTACGTGCTTGGCACTTAACGCCCAGCCAAGCCAGCACGTAGGTGTTACGGGCTTGGCAACAAAAGGGTTAAACCCCAGAGCGCTGGCGGCTATGTGTGTAAAGTAGTTTTTAACCCCCAAACAACCATTTTTTTTAATGTAAAAATTATACAAGTTTTTCTAAACATTTTGTAATATGAATACATTAATATCAGACTTGTAATATCAATTCTGCACAATTTTTATTTTTTTTTTTTTTTACTTAAAAAAAATCCTAACATTGCAGAAGTGGTCACAGAATTTTTGACATTAAAAAAAAAAAAAAAAATAGCAATTAATTAGGATTATTTAAAGATTGCTCCATTGAAATGCATTGGACAACGCCAGGGAGCGCCAGGTCATACCTGTCGCTGTGATGGGATTATCAGCGGCGCTGTTCGTTGCAGTCGGCTACATGATAAATCCCGCGCTAGCTGACGCTCTCGCCGGCGCTAGCCTCATTTAGCGTGATAAATGCGTCATTGTGACCGCCGCCGGGCGTACTTGAGTCGGTAGCCGCCGTTAGCTGGCGGTACCTGGCGCTCGTCATAAACCCCTATGTCATTTTCAAGACTAGTAATAAACAATATTAGGCAATAAAGGGGCACCCTGACATAGTCTATGTAGAGGGTGTTTTAAACAGCTGTTTGCAACTAGTTAGCTCCACTATGCCAGGCTATGCTTGTTTTTGCTCTCGATGGCCCAAGTTCTAAAATCAGTTTAGAAACTACAAAGAGAAAATAGATTTAATAGAACTTCTTTAACTAGGAGACATTTTATAAGAAAGTTTATAGACAATGAAAAGAAAATCATTGTACTGTAACTCTTGTTACCTCTATCCAAAATGTAAGTAAACATTCGGCTGGCGTTTACTTTCACTAAAAAATACCACCTGCTGTCTTGACAGTATTCATGGATTATTATTGGATGCCTACTACTAACACAATAAACCAACTCTAAATGCTGCCCTACATATCACAACCAAAAATCACAGTACACATTAGCAAGAACATTCATTAAACATAAGCATTTAGGTCTGCATAGTTTTTACTGTTATAAAGGGACTGATGAATCATGAAATCTAATCATTGACAGTATAGTTTCAAAGCCAAGTAGTTCAACATTTTTTGCTGCTTTCTAGATACATTTTACATTTAAAACCAAGACCCAGGGCGAACCAGCCATAGGGGAACTTGGGACCATGCCCGGTGGGCTGCACTGCTTTGGTGCCAGTTGGGCTTTTAACACCCATATTCAATCCCTGTCTCCATAGTCTCCTTCTCACTCCCCTTTACCCAGCCTCACTGTACTCACGAGCCAAGACCTATGATGATCTGGGAGTACATTACCCTGCCATCCTGGACATTTTTATTATTCTGAATCATCTAACAATTATTTTTTTTGAATTACAAAAATAAAATTATAGAAAGCTTAAACCATAACATATTTTACTGAACTAGTGTGTTCAGTGAGGCAATTGAGTGAGGCAATTTTTCACTCCATAAGATGCCCCCCAAGAAAAAGTGTGTGGGGATGTTGATTCCTTTTTATGGATCGAATGTGGGGGCATGGCTGGTAAAGGAAAAGTCCTATCGGAGCTCCAGTGCAGCTGATCATGCTCCCACATCCCTGGTTCTGGCGTATGGGCATGGCTGACCATTGAAAACAATAGATGCGGCTGGGCTGGAGTTGTGGGTGGATGATTAGCAGGGCAGAGGATACCGGTAAGATGAGTGTATGTAGGGAGTGCCGGACAATGGAGGACCTTCGAGTGGGCAGGTAGCATTTACAATTACGAACATGGTCTCAGTGCTGCTTGCTGCTCCTCATCTTAATGTCACGTATGTAAGCTACACAGGCCAGAGTGCAGCAAGTACCACTGGGATCCTGTTTGTAAGTGTAATTACTGTTTTGGGGTGATTGAGGGGCTGCAAATTGCCTGTTAAGGGGTGATTGAGGGGGGGTTCTGCACACTGCCAGTTACGAGGTGATTATTGGAGAAGTCTGCATACTGCCTGTTATCGGTTTGTGAGGGAGAGTTCTACACACTTCCTTTTATAGGGTAATTGGGAGGGTTCTGCATGCTGCCTATTATGGGTGGTTGTGGGGTATCCTGTACACTGCCTGTTATGGATAAATTGTCAGGGGGGATTCTGCATGTTGTCTGCTATAGAATTCTGGGTAGGGGGCTTCTGAACACTGCCTTTTATGGGGTTCAGCATGCTGTCAATATTTTTTTGGGGGGTCCGCATACTGCCTATTATTGGGTCCTGGGAGGGGGGGATTTTAGCACACTATTTGGTTCCGAATAAGAAACTTCCTACCTTTATGCTATGTTGTTTCCCGTAGTGTACTTCAGTTTTACTGGTCTCAAAACCTTTTTCCACTACTAGGAGAAAATAGGCAGTCAACCCGAATTTTGACCCTTTTAAAGGGGAAAATGTTAATGCTGTGAATAGGTACCCAAATAATAATTTGTTTTTACATTTAGTCTGGGCAATCCCTTTAAGTAAGTGTATTTTTATGCCTCGGTCACTGCCCTGCCTCAATATGTTATTGTCTAGTATTATAGAACATTGTTGTAAGACCATTGCTGAAACTTTTTGGATATGTAGATGTAGACATTTATGTGCTTTCCTTTTCCTTCTTTAATCTTTTAAATTAAAATGCCAGCAGTCACAGTAACATCACATTGCTCTTCACGTGTTTGGACCAAATGTCTCTTACCAACTAAATTGCCCTTGTAAATCTCAATACAGGGGAGTCCCCCTACTTAGTTTATGCAACTGCTACCATATTTAATGCCATCTTATTTCTGACACATTGTCTTGATTTTTGTAGAATTGTGCTGTTACACTAGGACTTCTGTACCAGAGCCTTGTATACCTGCTTTTAGAACAATGTGAACTATTTCAAAAGGTCTGCAATACTGTATTTGTGTACTGTTTTGCTGTAATGAGTATATTGTTGTGTACTACGTAACTGAATTCTGATTCTGAGACAGAACCACTGTGGTTGTTAGACCATTACTTGCTACAATATTATACTTGCTACAAGACTGATTGTGCTACAGACTTTTTTTGCTACGAAATGGCCCCTCTTTCTACAAACTAACAATTGCTACAAACTGGTTTCTCCCTTAGACAAAAATTGTGGTAAATTAACATGTATTTTATTTTCTATTTATGATACAACTCTGTGTAGTAGGTATCATTGCTACAAACTAGAAGGGAGAGTGACTCCTACGTGCCAACATAACTTAAGTCTTGGAAAAAAATATATTATCATATTTCCTCTTTGTGAAGTCAAATTGCTGTTTACACAATTGCTGTATATAATTTGATCACTTCAATCCATTTTTGTCTTTGGTATCTACTAGCAAAATTGGTGTGCCGTCTGCTTATTTTTATTTGTTTGTGGAATTATCTTTGCCACCTTGGTCTCGGTGGGGAGCAGCCAGTACCCAACAACCCTACTCTTAGAGGTATTTGCTGTCAGGTCCCGTGGGACACCCACCTTCTGAGTAAGTCCGAAACCCCTAATCTCCGCTGCTAGCTTCACCTATAGACAAGCCCCCGTCTGCCGGGATGCTTTATACGCCTCACCAGGCATGGTTGCCCTCAGGACTTCGTAGCACAAAGGATGCGGACTTACAGGGAGGAAGGAGGTTGAACCCGGAAAGAGACTGGGTGAGGTCGGTCAAGCAGGGGTCATACACGAGAGATCAAAGCCCCCATAGCTGGTCCCCAGGCTGGTTATGCTGGCTAGGGGTGACATCCCCCAGAAAGGATGGCCAACTTATAATTTCTTTTATTTTTTTCAACCCTTAATAGTGTGGATAATAGTTGTTTTTTTGTTTGCAAATTTTAGAAAGTGCTCTTTTCAGCTTGGGGGGTCTCCTGGCCAGGAACAGGGGGGCTAACAATAAATATGTGGTACTGTTATAATTGGGGGAAATTGGGCTTTCTCATGAAATATGTTTTTTACAGAAAGGGAAGAATCCAGACACTGAAGGGTAAGTAAGTTGTCCTGATTTGATATTAGAGTATAAGGGAGGATACAGAAGGAGAAGAGCTTGCAATCTATTAGGGTATAACTAGGGATACAAAAAGGGGAGGAATCCAGACACTGAAGGGTGAGTAAGTGGCCCCGATTTTGGAAAACTGAGGGGGTGGGCATCCTTTACTGGGGTTATGGGTATAGAAGCATATATCTGAACTTCTGCAAGATGGAACTGTATCCTCAATTGCATCCATGTGATCCTGATCCAATTAATGTAACCATTTTCTCTGGTCCAGCACTTAGAACTGACCATTTTCCTGGTTTTCAATACCAATGCTATATGCAGGACCAGAGCATTGCAAAACAATGAATTATGTCAGTGTCTGTGAAAATCACCCTGGAAAAAGAAACTTGATTTATCAAGTGTCAGCACCAGTGAATGCAACTCAGTTCCAATATTTTAGTCTCAGTGACATGGGCAGGCTGATTCATTACTAACAGCAGGTAGCGACAGATGAGCGTCTGTACTGCAGCGCTAAGAACGACCGCTAGTGGTCGCTCTGATCGGCCATTAGTTGCTATGACAGAGGGCCCCCGTTTCTATATTAACCTGGCCACCATTGATGAATGTAATTATTTGCAGTCACTATAAAGCCACTTTACATTAGCTCACCCAAATCTAATGGTGTAGGTGTGTTTTTTAAAGTGGACCAACACCCAGCGAGTTCGGCCCAGTAATCTATAAGATTTTCGACCCGGTCCAATCCCTCCCAGCTGGGCATCCAAAATGCCGCTTAGTGAAACCCCCCAGGACGCCCACTGCACTTACCTGAATCCCGGTCCAACGGCACATGTGTGGGCCGCAGCTGCATCTCGCACTTCTCTCTAGCAGGGCACGTGCCTGCGCCGGCCATTTGTAAATAGCTGGAGCGGGTGCACTCCCCGTTAAAGGGAAGCACGAGATGTGGCCGCCAGCATGCTTGGAGCCGCTGAGGTAAGACGTTGCATTGACGCACATACCTCAGCGGCTCCGAGCGAGCTGATTGAACGAGCGGCCGCACATGCGCCATAGGAGCAGGGTGAGGTGAGTTGTATATAGGGAGGGGTAGGGAGGGGTAGATCTGGGAGGTTTCACATAGTGGGGCACCCCCGACAGGGGTGCCCCGGCGAAGTGGACCAAAACCCAGCATAGTCAAAATCCTGGGTGTTGGTCCACTTTAAAATGTGTTAACGCTAAAATGTAAATGTTATATTGTCATTTTTTTGTTTTGTTGTGTGTGTATTTTATTGAATAAAATTCAGACACAAATGTTTGAAAAAACAATAAAATATTTATTAAAATTTTAATAAAATGCCCAACATGGGCGTAAAAATGACGCAAAGTGGCAACTTTAATTCCCCCCATCCTATGACTTTTTCTTCTTCCCCAGCAGAATGAGTCTTGTCCTTTGGACACACTGCCACAGTCTGCGATGCTCCATAGTGCAAGCTGTAGGGAAGTAAAAATATATATAAGTGCCGCAGTACCAAAATAACAGTACATACCTATGAAAGGGGTAAATGTTTTTAAAGTAAGAAATATGATTATAACCTATTTTAACCATTAAAAACACCCAAGTTCTTCTAAATAATATAAGGGGCAAATAAATAAAATGTCCACCATTCTAGATGATCCACCCTAGCCTCCCATTATAATGTACGGTAACTAACCAAATAAGGCCTACATAAGAAGCGGAACACGTAGTTCGTGTTTTGCTCTAATACTCCTATCCCTTTTTAATTTAAAACACAAACGATCATATGGTCAATGTATTTGCTGTTTTTAATAGGCATCAACAAGTATTATTTCCAATATTTCCGGAAGTATATTCCAATTATTTCCGATGAAAGCATACTTGTGGGTATATATTTGGCCATGCGTTTGTTTAAAAATGCCAACTTTGGCTAACCCAAGTTCTAGCCACATTAGTTCATGATTTAGGGGTACAACAGTAGAGCAGATGTGAAATAGGCCACATGGGCCCGTCACTACCATATAAGGTATTGGGGCCATTCAAATATTCTATATGTGAATAAACATATTTAAAATGTAATTTATTGAATATTAAAACCAACTCTTACCACGACTATGCCCGAGTGCCTGATCTGCAGCATAGCTGGTGAAGGTGCCTGCTCTATGAGGCCCTGTAAATAAGGTATAGGTGGAAAGGAAAATTTTAATACCAACAAGATAACATTATAAATAATAACCAACTATAATAATTACACTCACCAGGGGATGAGCTGCTGCTTGAGGGCTATGAGATGGAGGCGTGGAGCCTCCACTCTTCACAATGGGCCCAGCAGATCCCAAACCTGATGGGCCACCCTCCTCCCTCTCCCTCCCTGATCCTAGAGGGCGTGTGGTGGAGTCCCTTGCCTCCTCCCCACTGGGACTCCCCACTGGGACTCCCCACTTGTGAGTGGCCACAGGGGGTTTGGGACTCAGCTGAGTCCGATTGTGAGGAGCTGAGGCTCAATACTGCCCTCACCCCAGCAGCACTCTCCACTGGGACGACATCCCCTTCCTCCGCGGGTTCTCAAGATGGGATTTACGAGAGGGACCCTCCCCCGCTGACTCATCCGATCCCAACACACGTGTGCAGGGGAGGATCCCCTTCCCGAGTTTATTCAGGGGAGGCTGCTTATCTGTGGAGAGTAAACAAAGACCAAAATTTAAAAATGACACTCAAATACATTACTCTGCACACATGATTGCAATTCTCATAATGTATGTAGGTTTGACTTACTAGATGCATAGGCATCATATAGCCGGTATACGCCTTCATTGTCCCGGCGCTTAAAGTCTGACCATTTTTGAAGGATGGCTCGCCTGGTGAGCTTTGTGTTGATGTGCCGGGACACGGTGGCTTGCACCTCCATAACTATGCAGCGCTTGGCACTCAGGGCATAGTCGTACTCCATCATGCAGAAGTCCTATGGAAAAGAAAAAAAAATACATGTATTATTGTGAAAAATGCAAATCTACAAGTAAAAAAATTTAACATAAGTCACTAGAATAATGTAATAAATGTATTATAAAAATGTAAACAAAAAAAACAGTTATATGGATATTGGTTTTTATGTTATCAAATGACCAAAAATAATATTTTAAAAATAAATAACTATATAAAAAAATGTATTACATAAAAACTAATAGTTTGGCCTGTACATACAATAAACCTTTATAAATTAAAAAACATTGTAGAATTTGCTTTAGCAGCTATAATTAACAAAAAAAAAAATAAACCACTATGCACATGTGCACTTACTTTTACTACTTCCCCATTGACACGAGGATCCACCCTCTTTCTCTTCTTCTTTGGGGGGGAAGGGGGGCAGGGGGAATTGGAATCTGAGGAGGAGCTGGGGAGGCAGGTCTCCTGGGCCGCATGGTGGATCCTCGTAGGTGTAAAACCGGAAGTATACAAAACGAAAGTGAAAACAAAACCTTTGACCCTCCTCACAAAATAATAACGCAATGAAACGCCAATTATCCCGCTATGAAAGGCAACATTAGCACTGCGTACGCATAGCAATGTTCGGCGGTATAGGCACACACACCAATACCATATGTAACAACTGCAGAGCGCGGCATGCTGGGAACAACAGCGGCTGCTCAGTGCGCCCGAATCTCAGGCACTCAACCTATATTCATTACAATATGACAGTGAGCGAATACAGGCGTTCTAGATTGTGTGGCTGGATGCTGTGTGATTAAAGTGATTTTTTATAGACGGGAACAGCAGTAAGAAAGCGAAATAACATGGATTGACATTGTTGGTGGGGTGTGACATTACCACTTCAGTTAAAGACAAGTACAGATATTTTTGCATAAATGTAGGAAAAAAATAACTCAAAAACATGATTTTGAGGGCCAGATTGAAATATTTCTGATAAAAAAAAAAAAAAAATTGGGACGAGGAAAGGGATACAATGATTGTCCATAGAAATGTATTGGAGTGCGCCAGGTAGCGACAGGTAAGACATGGTGCTCTGCAAGGCTGAAAGCCGGCGTTGTACATTAAGGCTGGGATAATGATGAATCATACGCTACATGACGTTGTACCAGTCGCTCTAAAAATTTTGCTTCATAAATGTGTAATTGTGTGCATTTGCCGGTGTTCACCTGCCGCTACCTGACGTTACGTGGCGCTACCTGCCGCTACCTGCTGCTATACAGGCATTACCTGGCACTATAATTTAACGCTTTAAATGCCAGCCATGTAAAATTTACGTGTTTGCCTCTCTGTCACTTAAGTGCCAGCCACGTAAAATTCATGTGCCTGGCATTTACCCCTGCTAGAGGGCAAAAAAAATAAAAAAATACTCACCTGACCCCTCGTTGGATCCGGACGGGTCTCCTCTTTAATTTGGTGCCATCCGATCCCCCGATCTTCAGGAGAGAGCATGGCCGCCATCTTGCCGCTAAGTCCCGCTTCCTTTGGGGGCGGGGCAAATGACATCATCCCGGCCCCGATCACCGGCTTCAGCTCTCTCAGCTGTCAGATGCCGGTGATCGGTGCCCGGGGAAGGAGGTGGCAGGAGATCCTCTGATCTCCTGCCTCCCCCTTTTCTGGATGCCAATCACCGGCATCTGTCATCAGAGCGGCGAGGGACAAGAGCTTACAATCGTAGGTAAGTACAGTAAAAAAATTATTTTTTTTAATAAAATACTTTTGTGTCTGTGTTTTTGAACAGTTAACCCTTTGTGAGCTGGTAAAGGGTCCATGAGACACCTTATACCATTTCACAAGGCTCTGGGTCTGGCAAGTCACCTGCGGCTAGCGGGTGACATGCCATTACCCCCCTGCCTCCCAATTACCTGCCTCCCCAACGGCCAGGGGGGGGGGGCAGAAGGGCCCGGGCCACTTAGTGGCTATGTGGGCTAGTAGCCTGCAGGGCCAGGGGCCACCGACGCTGGCCCCTGCGCCCTGTTCTACAAGCCCCCATAGCTGGCCCGGGTCGGTAATGCTGGGTAGGGGGGACCCTACGTCATTTTTGGGGGGGATTTTTAAGGGTTTTTAACCCTTAAAATTCCAAAAATAAATGGGTCCCCCCCTATGTCAATTTTTTTTTAATTAACTGCTTATGTCCTGTTACACAGCAGGTATAAAATGCTTACAGCATTTTGTGGTGTGGTGTGTTTGTGTTTTTTTTTACATTTAAAGTGGACCAACACCCAGGATTTTGACTATTCTCGGTATTGGTCTTTTCCCCCGATCGGGATGCCCCGCTCTGTGAAACCCCCCGATCACCCACAATAACTCATCTCACCCCGATCCTATGGTGCATGCGCGGCCGCTCGTCCAATCAGCGCGCTCAGAGCGGCTGAGTTATGGACGTCTAAGAGACGTCTAAGCTCAGCCACTCTGAGCATGCTGGAGACCTCATCCCCCACTTCCCTCTAACAGGGAGCGTGCCCGCGCCGGCCATTCATAAATAGCCAGCGCAGGCACTCGCCCTGCTAGAGGGATAGCGGGGATGCGGCCCACGCATGCGCCGTAGGACCGGGATTCAGGTAAGTGGTAGCGGGTGTTCCGGGGGGTTTCACACAGAGGGGCATCCCGATTTTGGATGCCCCGGGGGGGAATAGAATGGTCTGGGAATCTTATAGATTCCCGGGCCGATCAGCCCTGGGTGTTGGTCCACTTTAACCCATTGTGAACTTGTAAGGAGTCCATGAAACCCCTATACCAGTTCACAAGGCTGGGGGGCTGTCAAGTCACCTGCGGCTAGTGGGTGACTTGCCATTAACCCCGGCCCCCCTATTACCTGCCTCCCCGAAGCCCAGGGGGGCAGAAGGGCCCAGGCTGATTTAGGCGGTGCGGGCTTGTACTTGGCAGGGCGGGGGGCCACCAAAGCTGGCCCCTGTGTCCTGTTCTACAAGCTCTGCATAGCTGATCCCCGGGCTGGTTATGCTGGGTAGGGGGGGCCCCATGGCTACCCCATGCCAATTTTTTTCTTGATTTAACGCTTTATAGTGTGGATTGTAGTTGTATTTTATTTTTACATGTTATAAAGTGTTCTTTTCAGTTTGGGGGGGTCTTCTGAACAGTAACGGGGGGCTACCGATACATATGTGGTACCGTTGTAATCGGGAGAAATGGGGCTTTCACATGCAATATGGTTTTCTTTAAAAAAAAAGGTTTTATTTGAAATAAAGGAGACAATTTTCTAAAAAAAATATTTTTTTTTTATTTTGTTTTGTTTAATTTACTCAAAAATATTTTAAAAAACAGTAAAAAAATTACAAACAAGACATTTCATGTTAAAGCCTAAACTCTGCCGCAAAAATATAATATATAATTTTCCTGGAAATACCTGCAAAAAATCACAGTTAAGCATAGCGCAAAATGGTTAAAAATGACCTGTCAAGAGAGGGTGACAAAATCTGGCAGTTAAAAGGGTTAATAGTACCTATGCATGTTGGGTATCGTTCTGCTCGGGGGACCTTGCGCTTTTAGATTTAGCTTGTTTTTTCTTGTTTGCATATTAATATTTTAGGAAAACTCATTTTTTATTCTGCTTTATTATACATTTTTTAAGGGAACCCTGTGCGACCAAAGAATTCTTTGAGGGATTACTTTCAGAAAGATGGGCCCACTACGACATGCTGGGTATGCTTAGAAAGCTTATCATGTGTACTTTCAAGGAATGTATGGTTTGTGGGGGGTATTCCAAATGTAAAGGGTTGTTTTGGTAGAAAAAGCGCAAGGTGAGCACTTTGTCTGCTTTGGCCCTGCTCCCTCTGCTCTTCTTAGCCTTGAAGTTTTGCTAGGCACTATGCTTATGAACTAAGCACTATGGCTGGGACTACCTGTGCTTGCCCTAGTAGTTGGCCTGTGTCTGCTCTACTCTTCTTTGCCTCACCACTCTTGCTTGAGGAGCTCTTAGCTGGGCATCCATTATGGCTAGGAGTACCTATGCTTGCTCTAGTAATTGGCCTCCCACTGCTCCTCTTGCCGTAAGAGGACTTGGTTGGCCAAGCAGTGTAGCTAGGGCTGCTTTGGTTTACCCTGGTAGTTGACCTGCCCCACTCTGACTCTGTCTAGGTGTTTGCTGTTGTGAGCTTGCGGGCGAGCTGTGGTGCCATGACCCTTGTCGAGCATCCAGCATTTCAGCTTGGTTGCGGCTTTTATGGCTGCATTATTCCCTGCCATTTTAAATAATATGACAATGGAAATTGCTGTATTGACGCATTCCAGCTTCTGGGAACCTCTGAGGCACATCAGGTGATGCATATAACATCCCCAATATGGCACCTTTGCTGTTCACCCGCGACCAAACGGACACCATTATGTGCGTAAGTACACAAAAATGCTGGCATTTGCATGCACCTAGGAGGAGGTTGAGTTAATCAGGGTTGAAAGTGTCTAGGAGGGAAGGGTGGGAAGAACACTAATACACACAACAATATAATACAAGCCAAAGCTAGTGCGCACATGGGCACCATGCAGGGACTGTTTGGGGCAAGGTGGATTTATTGGTGCCTAGCTGGGTGTGGCAGCAAGATACCAGGGGACATCCCAGGTGGTAATAACAACGGCCACGAATCACAAAAGCGAGGATGCATAAATACTTTAATGCAGGACTACAGTGGTGGGCGGACGTTAATAACCTGCTAGGCTTATTTTTAATATGTATATGATGTCGTTTTTTTAATTACTATGTACTTGTTTTACATTTTAGATGATGATGACATACTGATGCGACTTACTGCCCGACATGCAAAGAGGTTATTGGCACAAGACGCAGTAGCAATGCAGGAGGAGACCATCACCACCTACATGTTTACGCAGATCATGCAGCATTGGTAGGACAATCACATTAGGTAGGTCTGTGTTTAAAAGGATGCTATTCTCTTCCAGTGTCAGAATTCTGCACAAGAGTGTGGCCCACCTGAACGACAAGTTGGGCCAAGGCTGCAAAGATCTGGTGGACGTGGAGATGGTGGCAGACAAGTGGCAATGACCTCAGGGAGTATGAGGATGACGGTGGACAGGAGGACTCAGGTATGAGCATCATACACAAACACACACACATATGTGTTGTAATGTGTAAATTTGTGACATTTTCTTCTAGATGGCCAAAATGTCTCCGTGGGTGAGCAGCAAGGGGGTGAAGGTGCACAAAACCAAACACAAGAAGAAGCTGGGTGATGTAACACACACAAAAGACAAGCCAATAAACACCTAACACATTCACTAACTATTGTTTTTGTTTTCTTATACAGACTCAAAAAGGTGTGGCAGGTCCCAGTCAGAAGAGTGGCTCCCCAACCCCAAAACCCCCACAGCCTGATAAGTTTTAAGACAAGTGACTATTTACTAACATGGCTTCTTCAACAGGTTGGCAGGAAGCAGATGCTAGACATTAAATGTTTACATTAGTGACAGCTGATGTGAATAGCCTGGTGGGGGATATTGGGGAGCTGGCCACAGCCATGGGGATCCACCCACCTTAAACCAGACCTTGAGCATCATTTAATGAAAATCCCAAACCCTTAGAAAACGTTCCCCAGCATCTAAAATAAATATATTCTATGTTTTTAGTTGCTTACTTATTATTATTTCCTCCGCTGAGCTGCAACTTTGTTCAAGATTCTAAGATCTGGGCCCCGCCATCTTGGCTCAGTAGCATCACACACTAAGGAGAGCAGAGTGAGGTAATGTGCAGAGTGGCGAGGTTATAGCTGTGCTTTGCATAGGTGGAGCAGATCTGGGGTCAGGAAGAGGACATCAATCCCACAATGCAGAGCGTCATAGTCTAAAGACACTTCGTGTCTGCAGGCTGCCTGGTGCTTCATGAGCTGCAATCTTGGATATTTAAAGGCTCAGAATATGCACTAGGTGCAGGTAGGATGATTTTTAATGTGAGCAATCTGTATTTACAGGGTGGGGGAATCATACAAGATAGGCTCCTATTCAGGGTGAAGGTCTGTTTTAAGGCACTGGGAGCTTGTCACCTTCTTTTACCCGCCCCCAACATTGTACATAGTTTAAAATATATATATATATTTTTATATGTTTTTATTTTTTTAATTTTATATTTTAATTAAAAAAAGCAAACAACATTTTACAAATTAAAAATAAAAAAAAAGGTTCATTATTCATTATAAATAAAAAAAAACAAAATAAGAATGAAATAATGTTGTGGTGTCTTTCATTTAATATAATATACTAATAGTAATGTTGACATTTTATCTATGTGGGTATCCCAAACATATACTATACAACATCAAGAGAATGGTAAGGTTAAGCATTAGGAAGAAGAAATGAAGAATGCATGCCAAACAAGAAAGTGGTTGAGGTAAGCATTAAGAAGAAGAAAAGAAGAATGCATTCCAAAGTGGAAAGGGGTTAAGGTAAGCATTAGGAAGAAGAAAAGAAGAATTCATGCCAAATAGGAAAGTGGTTAAGGTAAGCTTTAGGAAGAAAAAAAGAAGAATGCATGCCAAGCGTGAAAGTGGTTAAAATAAGCATTAGGAAGAAGAAAGAAGGGATGCACACCAAGCATGAAAGTGGTTAAGGAAAGCATTAGAAAGAAAAATATTGCATGGCAAGCATGGCATGTTAAGTACTTTGGAACAGAAGAGACTTGGCTCAGCAATAAGTAAGTACTGGGATACTAGGGTCAGGGTATTGGAAAAAGAGGGTCGCATATGCGTACAAGCCAGAAAACAAGCCATCGTATGCGAATAAACTTCATATAAACATAAAACAAATGGAATTTAGGGGCTAAATGAAGGTTAAAAACAGGCCTTTTTCGATGGAAACTAGTAGAAATTCGCTGGACACTGAAACATTCCGCTGCAAGGTACATGGAAAAACGCTATAAAAATGCTATAAAAACATTAGAAGAGCTGTTTGCTTCAACGTATATATAAAAGTGGCGTCCATGGCATAGGTCGCAAGAGCCATACTCACAGCGTTCTCGGCGAGGCACTGAATCATGCGAATGTACATATACTTAACGAAAGATATGTTTAATGTACGCACTTAGGCACAAAAGCAAAAAGTAACATAGAAGGCTCTAAATCAACCCTATTGTCTTGACTTATTTGGATTGCACTTCAGAGTGCAGAAGATCCGACCACTTGTTACTTTCCTTTGCAGGAAAGAATAAGGATTTGCAGGCCTCTAAAGCCTTTATCCACAAATGGATTAGGGAAGCTATTCAGTCAGCTTATCAGGGTTCTGGTGTGCAAGCCCCACAATGCCAGCGGGCGCACACCACTAGAGCAGTTTCTGCATCCTGAGCGAATTGGTCAGGGCTTCTTTGGAGAGCAGCCACAAGGGCATGGGCAGAGCAATCACATGGGCTTCTCTGCATACCTTCTTGAGTAACCATACCAGTAATGGCATTTCTGGTAGTCCTCCAGGGTGGCGTCCTACATTCCACCCTGATTAAGTAACTAGTTGTATTTAATATTTTAGATTTATGTTTAAATATTTTCTTCTGTTATTTCTTCGTTAAAACACTGAGGTTCAGGAGGAAAGGGCAGGGTATTTAATGCTGTCCAGTTTGTGTTTTCTCTTTTAGGTGGGGGAGCTAATTGGCTAGCAGTCCTGGAGGACTACCAGAAATGCCATTACTGGTAAGCTAATTGGGATTTTTATTTCTGTAGTGCATAAGAAACTAATTCACCATATCCACTGTCCATCCTGGGATCTAATGTTGGTACTCAAGGACCTCTGTTGACCTCCCTTCGAGCCCCTGGAAAAGGCATCTACAAAGTTTCTCTCCTTCAAAGCTAGCTTTTTGATTACATATCATTACATATCAGCTAGAAGAGTAAGTGATCTCCATGCCCTCTCGGTTAGAGATCCCTACTGTATTATTTTACCGGACAGGGTCGTACTGAACTTTGACCTGCTATATTTACCTAAGATAGCTTCTTCTTTCTATTGCTCTCAGGAGATCACCTTACCATCCCTCATGCCTGATCTTGCGATTCCTAATGACACTGCTCACCTCTTAGATGTCCGCAGAGCCCTAATTCTCTATTTAAAACACACCAACGAGTTCCACAAAGCTGATGATCTTGACATTTTCATGAAAGTAAAGAGGGTTGTCCGCCTTAAAATCCACTATTGCCAAGTGGATTAGGCAGGTTATTTGGCTCACTTTTATCTGCCTGGACGCTCCTCCTCCTTACATTAGGGCTCACTCCCCCATAGCAACAGCTGCTTCCTGGGCAGAAAAGGCAAGGGCATCCATAAGGCAGCTACCTGGTCTTCTCCACATACCTTTTAAAACACTATAGGTTAGACTACCAATCCTTCGGTAGAAAGGTTTTGCAGGCAGTTTCCCACCCTTAATTTTAGCTTCTTGTTTATCGTTTCCATGACCATTCTGAACGAGCTTGGGAGAAAATTCCTGTTAATCTTACTGGTGACAGTATTTCAGTCCTTCAGGACAGCCTATGCTAACCCCCCCCCCCCCCCCCCCCACCACACACACACACACACTTTTATTTCTTTTGGTTTATTTTTTCTACTTGATTTATATTGAGGACTGGGGAGAAGGGTGGTGCTTTTAATCTGTCCCCGTTTGTGTTACTCTCGCTCTGTGGCCATCCTGAAGGACTCATTAGTTACTGGTAAGACTAATGGGTATTTTGCAGCACCAGGGCCAGATAATGAGTGAAGCTCAAGGGGCCTGCACCACTTTCCGGGCAAGAAGGGGCCTCCATCAACCTCTGGGTACACATTTATTGTTCGGTTGGAACGTCTCTAAGTGGTGGGCTGGTGATAAAGCAGTCGGCAGACTATTAATCCTACAGGTTCCAAGGCTGCCAGGGTGCATTGCATTTGCATTCCCCCCCCAAAGCCAGCCCCCAAAGCACAGCTAGCACTTCTGCTTCCACTTCTGAGGGTGCAAAGAGGAGGGAAAGGAAGGGCGTGCATCCAGGCAACTGCGAGAAGTGACAGGCAATGCCGGCAGGGAGGAAGAAGCTAAGAATCGGTGACAGGTGGACCGAGTGGAGGAGGCGGAGCAACAGGCTGGGCAGTGACATCACACCAGAAGTGAGCCCAGACTGTTGTTGTATAGCTGTTTTTTCAATTATAATTTCATACAAGTAAAATACATATCATGTGTATCTTGTGTATCCATATGATTCCTGACGCACCCTACTGACTTATCTATCCTGCCAATCTACCTGTCGCCCACTCACCCATCTACCAACCTACCCAACCACCAGCTGACCTACCTGCCCATTCACCTGAGTATTTACACCAACACACTAGGCCACCTAACCTTGAAGTGGACCCAGGATAGTCAAAATAAAAATCACAGATTTTGGTCTACTTAATTTCCACATATTCATCTACCTGACTACCCCCCTTCCAATTGTCCATCCATGTACCTACCCATCTATCTGCCTACCCACCTACCTATTTTTTGGAAGGCAGGCATTTTTGTGCATATATGGCCATTGTATGCTTGCGCACACATAGGAATATTTCCTCCACATTTAAATAACCGTGCAGCAAGACAAACACATGTAAGTGAGTGCACACATGCCCGGAGGTCAGCACTAGCAATGGCTACCTACCTGATCATCTACCTACTTTAATACCCCCACCTACCTACATGCCCCACCTACCTATCTACCCAGACCCTGGTGTGAAGTCAGAATAATCGGACCCTGGAGTGGAAGCAGCAGTCATCTGCCCACCTACCTGAATGCCCACATCTACCTACCCACCCACCAATTGACCCATCTGCCCATGCACCTACCTATATACCTTTCTACTTACTCAATTATATATCCACCTGCCCCCTCACCTACCTATGTATCTGCATGTCTACCCCACTGTCTAAATGACTCCAGGGCCACCTGATTCCCTCCAACCTGTGGCATCCTGATTTGAGATGCCCCACTGTGCGATGACCCCTGGGATAACCAGATAAACTCACCTATGCACGATCGAACAGCAACATGGGCCGCATCCTCACTATACCTTTAGCGAGGTGTCCAACCATGCCAGACATTTGTGAGTGGCTGGTGCAGGTGCTCCAAGCTAAAGGTGAGTGGAAATGTGGCTGGCTGCATGTCTGGAAAAGTGGAGGAGATTGAAGATGAGCGCACTGATTGGCTGACTGGGATTGCTGAAAGGTTAGAGCTAATCAGCGATCCACAGTGCCAAAATTCCAAGTGTTCCTCTTTAGTTCCCACATACTCATCTACCTGACTAAGCTCCCACCTGTCCATCTGCATACTTTTTTATCTGCCTACCCATATACATACCTGATCACCCACCTACCCATTCACCCATACTACTGTATCTATCTATCTACACCTCACCATTTACTTGCTCAGCCACCTACCTACCCATCAGATAGGGAAAAAGTATTTTTTGATTCTGCAATAAAAAGAAGTAGAAAAGCAATAAAACCATCAGATATTTCATGAAAACTTAGAAGTGAGCATTGTACTGTAAGGAGATTTGTGGCTGATTTTGAGCATGGCAGGTTGGTGCAGATAAAGGCAAAATAAGGCAGGCACCTGCCGGATAAATGAATTGAATTAAGAGAGGAGCTGCTAGCATGCCATTACAAAGCTGCAAACAGGTCTGGTAAACCTCAAGTTGTAGGATCCTCCAGAGGCTTGCAATTGTGCATAAACCTTCAATTTGGCCAACACTAACTAGTGCTCACAAGCAGAAATGGCTGTAGTGTGCCTAGACATACATGCAACCTCATATTCAGTTTTTTTTTACTGATGAGTGCCAGGCAACCCTGGATGGTCCAGATGAATGGAGTAATGGGTGGATACCATGTACCAACAGGACTGCAACATTAACAAGGAGGTGGCTGAGTCGTGTTTGGAGCTAGAATCATGGGCAGAGAGCTGGCAGGCCGCTTTAGGACCCCTGAAGGTGTGAAAATGACCTCAGCAAAGTATTTAGAGTTTCTGACTGATCAATTCCTTCCATAGTACAAAAAGAAGAAACACTTTAACTTGTGATATAATCCTGTTATCATTGGGATGTTTGATCAATAAAAATTGGATTTATATTCTAGAGGTTGATGACTTGAAGATTATACTGACTGTCATTTGCATCAACCATTTAGGAGAAGCAGAGGAAAATAACATTTGCATAATAATTTGGAAAGCGGTGTATATTTTATTCTGCTTTTGTCTTGCATCAGGGATTTAAGCCACACAGCACTTAGATGCTAAAGGCCAAGATGAAGTTGATTTTGCTCAGCCAACAGCTGATGAAGGAGAACAGCTAAAACAAGGAGACTCAGCTAACTTTTTATGGAGATGAAGAAACTTCAATCTATTGAAGCAGATCATCTCTTAAGTGAATGTGCCACTGATATAGGTCTAAAGTCCGCACACAAGACTTTATAAATTTATGGCCTACTGAAAGGTCCAAAAAGCTTCAACACTGCACAACAGTGCTATTGAACAGCTCAGTCAGTCAGAGATGTAAAAAAGAAAAAAGATTAATGGAGAGAAAATGTAGCAAGCACGAATTGTAATGGTGAATCTGTCAACAGATTTTGGCTATGCTTCTCCCCAATCACAGGAGAAATGTATTGCTGGGTCTGTTCCATCTGGAGATGGATTTTGTGACTGGAAGCATGCGCTCAGTCAGACATGCTGAGCATGAGATATCAAAGCCCCAAGAGGTGCGTGGATATTGGCGACATGTTCCTAAGCATGTTGTTAGCATCATCACATTCTTGGTTGAAAGAGATTTAGCTTTTAGAATCTTTTGAACTCACCAGGAAATGGTAATTTTAATAGACAAAAATGATCAAAGTATTACTCAGTATCAGTTGACTCCACCCAAGATGAGGCAAACATAGATCAGCTGACAATGGTTATAAGATATATAGAAGGGTCATCTCCAAAGGAAGGATTGCCAGAACTGATACCATGCAGCAGGCACTCACTAAATCTGGTGGGTAAAGCTGCAGCTAATGCATGCCCCAAAGCTGTACAATTCTTCGACTTCATACATTTGTATGTGTTCTCTAATGCATCAACTCATCGTCACAAAACCTTAATGACACATCTAAGTAAATCTGGAGTATATAAGTTCCCAAAATCTTAAGTGAAGCAAGGTGGGCATGTCGGGCAGATGCCACCAAAACATTAGTTCAAGGCTATGACAAAATATAGAAAGCTTTTGTGACTATTGACCATGACCAAGATGAAAAAGATCTTGTTAAAAATTAGGCCAATGATCTTTCAAAACAGATGTCATCTTTAGGAACTGCAATATTGGTAGTCTTTTGGAATTACATTTTTAACAGATTTTATGTCACAAGCAAATCACTCCAGCATCCCAAGTTACTATTGTAGTCTGTCATTATTATGTTGAAGTCTTTTTTTTTTTAATTCTTTATTTATCATTTTAAAGCATAAAATACAGCAATTACTTACATCCAAATATCAGGAGCAGACAACAATGAATGACCTAGTATTTTCCTAGACTGAGCGATATGCAATAAAAGCATCTGAATTTTGAACATCGTCTGCGACATTTAATCAAAAACTTAACAGGAACGTAATCCCAGCACTGAACCAGGGCCGTATACTAAACAGAATCTAGGGTAATAGGAAGCGGGGAGGGGAGGGGGTTGGGAGGAGGGGGGTGTTGTGAGGGCCTCTGGGTCTGCCTCAAAAGAGCTTTACATTCATCGGATTCTGAGAACCTGAGCCAACCATACCAGGTAAATGTGAACTGCTCAAATCTGTTCTCCCTAGACAGGATGATGTTCTCGAAACGCAGGATTTCATTAACTTTTAGGCTGGGGCTGTACTGGGGGGGAGGGGTAGGTGCATTTATAAGGAGAGGGCTGTTGGCAGCAAGTGTCTGGACTCTCCATTTACCCTGAGGAAGCGACGTTCCGTTGCGTAACGCATAGGCTGGGGGAGGGGTGCGGTGACGGCTGGCACATGTAATATTTATGATTGGTTGTCCCTCTTGTTAACCTGCTGTGTCCCTTGGTATGGACATTTTTTCTTACCTTTTATGCATATGAAGGTTTACACTGTTTACATTTTTCTTGCACTTGGTCACTTTAGCACTTATAGTATCATTAGAGTTGTTTATTAATTGCATATATAGCACATAGCACTTTTTGTTTGAAACACTAGGATTCAGTCAGTTTTCATAGGGACATATGCTTGATATCTGACCTAGTTAATTGTGCATTATCACCAGCGCCTTTTAGTGGAATGTTCATATAATCAGTTTTTAATGTATTTTAACCTGTGTAGTGTTTAGATGAATTAATAAAAGTGATTGTTATCATGTAAACGGAGTGGTGCAGATTGTGTCTTGGCGTTGGGGGCTGTGTGGAAGCCTCCTTGTTGTATGTATGTTGGATTCAGGTACCCAAGCCTGCACACTTCTTTGATCAATTGTTGTTGGTGCTGCCCTTTGCTCTGTATTCAACTTTCAGGACCCACATTGCAACCCAAGGGGGCTCCACTTTTTTCCACATTAGGGGTATGCATGCTTTAGCAGCATTCAGCAGGTGACACACTATGGATTTCTTATAGGCCTTCATGGGGGTATCTGAAAGATGAAGGAGCAATCGGGTGCCGCTAGATCGGCCACTTTCCCCGCCACCTCTCTCACCCTGTCCCAATAAGGCTTGAGTTTGGGGCAGCTCCAGAAGATGTGCAACAGGTCCCCCCCCGCCACCCCACATCTCCAACACTCCGCTGGCACCTCAGGGTGCCACTTACTGATCAACGCCTGCACTCTATACCAGCATGTGAGGATCTTATAGTTGCACACCTGCAAGTTAGTGTATATGGAGGTCTTATGTGGGGCAGCAAGAAGCCTCCTTCACTGGTCTCCTGTAAAGGAGATCCCCAGGTCTTCCTCCCACTTTCTCAGGAAGGAAGGTTCATCATCCTCTGAGGAAGATGTCAGCAATTTGTATATGTAGGAGAGCGTGTGCCTACCTGCCTCCGAGATGGAGCAGAGCTCTTTAATGAGGCCTGCCTCATCTCGCCTGAGAAGTCACAAAGATAGTGGAAAAAGTGCATGAACTGAATTTGCTGCCAACCAGTCTATGTCAGCAGCCCTTTCTCCTGGGCGAGGACATCTAGGTCATGCCATCTCTCCATGTTGAAGTATTTTAAAGGAGGAGGAGCATCCAAAAGAGAGCACTTTTCAGAATATGAGGAGAAAACAAACATTTTATGTGGCGCAGATGAATATTGTCAAGACTGTTCATGCCCTCATCTGAGAAAAGTCTGACTAAATCCCCTGGATTATGCCAAGGAACCTGACAGCCAATTATCCTCTAATGAAAAGTGAGACTTTTTTTTTACTTGTATAAGATTGAACCGATTCATCTCTTTTGAATAGGATATTAGGGTTGATTCAAAGCCTTCCAAAATCCATCTAGTTTTTGTCTCTAAATGTAATTTCCACATAGTATTCGTAGGTATACGTGCATAAGCATGATGTAGAGCCTCCATCAGGAGCATTCCATTTTGCTTTCGTAGCTGCGATAGCCATCGTAAATGGCTGTGTACAGCTCTCGCAGCAAAGGCGAGAGGACGAGGTTTTCATTTACGTTGAATTGTAAGCCTCGTCTACTACCATTTTTGAGCGTTTTTCAATATACCTTGCAACGTAAAATTTCAGTGTCCCGCGATATTCAGCTTGCATGTTTCTCAAAATATATGTAGAAACGTAATGTACGCATGTACGCATGCAAGCAGCTTATTAACTGATTCATGTACCCGGTTTCAGCTATTCCATCACTCACTTCTGCTCCAATGCTTATGCCCCTATTCATCAAGCGATAGCGCCAGGTAGTGTCTGACGAGCGCCAGGTCCCGCCAGCTAACGGCGGCTACCGACTCAAGTACGCCCAGCGTCGGCCACAATGACGCATTTATCAAGCTAAATGAGGCTAGCGCCGGCGAGAGCGACAGCTACCGCGGGATTCATCATGTAGCCGACTGCAACGAACAGCGCCGCAGCTAATCCCATCACAGCGCCAGGTATGACCTGTCGCTCCCTGGCGATGTCCAATGCATTTCAATGGAGCAATCTTTAATTAATCATAATTAATTGCTATTAATGTTTTTTTTTTTTTGTTTTAATGTCAAAAATTCTGTGACCACTTCTGCAATGTTAGGATTTTTTTTTAAGGAAAAAAAAAAAAATGATTTTGTGCAGAATTGATATTACAGGTCTGATATTAACCCTTTCGCTGCCAGCCTACCTGCAGCATTTGCCACTCCCTGTTGCCAGACGATGTTTCACTATTTTGCGCTACACATGTTCAACTGTCATTTTTGAAAGGATTTCCAGGGATTTCCCAGGAAAATTATATATTGTTTTTTTCAACAGAGTCTGGGCTTTAACATGAAATGTCTTGTTTGTATTTTTTAGGTGTATTCTCAATATTTTTGGGTGAAATGTGTGAAAAAAAATAAAAAAAAAATATTTTTTTACAATTTGTAGAGTTTTTTTGTAATAAAAAATGTAAGTTTGTCAATAAAATCTTATTGCGTGAGAAACCCCAATTTATCCCGGTTACAGCGATACCACATATGTATAGGTAGACACCCTTTCCTTCCCAGAAGCCTTTTATAGCTGCTGGATGACAAATGGTTAATTAAAAAAAAAAATGACATAGGGTCCCCCTTCCCGGGGAGGGGGACCCCATTTTTTTGGGGATTTTTAAGGGTTAAAAACCCTTAAAAATCCAAAAAAAAAATGACGTGGTGTCCCCCTTACCCAAAGTAACCAGCCCGGGACCAGCTATGGGGGCTTGTAGGCACAGAGTGGGGGGGCCAGCTTTGGTGGCCCCCCCACCCTGCAGCCTACGAGCCCACATAGCCTATGTGGGCCCAGGCTCTTCTGCCCCCCCCCTGGCCTTTGGGGAGGCAGGTAATGGGGGTGCGGGGGTTAATGGCAAGCCACCCGCTAGGGCAGGTGACTTGCCACCCCCCCAGCCTTGTGAACTGGTATAAGGGGTCTCATGGACCCCTTACCAGCTCACAAAGGGTTAACTGTTAAAAAAAAAACCACCACACAATAATAAAAAGTATTTTATTAGAAAAAAAAAATTTTTTTTTACTGTACTTACCTTCGATTGCAAGCTCTTGTCCCTCGCCGCTCAGCTGACAGATGCCGGTGATCGGCATCCAGAGAAGGAGAAGGCAGGAGATCAGAGGATCTCCTGTCACCTCCTTCCCCAGCGCCGATCACCGGCATCTGAGAAGCTGAGAAAGCTGAAGCCCGTTCGGGGCCGGGATGACTTCATAAGCCCCGCCCCCAAGGGGGCGGGGCTTAGAGGCAAGATGGCGGCCGCCATCGAGAAGAAGAGAGGAGAGAGCCTCCCAGGCTCTCTCCTGAAGATCGGTAAGTCCTGGGGGGGGATCGGAGGCCCCCCAGGTGAAGAGGAGGGACAGCGGGAGCCAGCGCACACACAGGTAAGTGAATGTCATTTTTATTTTTTTTATTTTTTTTACAGTTAGCAGCTGCTGCTGCAGAAGCGGGGGGGGCGGCCTATTCCGGGGGCTCTCCTGGAGCCATCCGACCCCCCACGGGGGATCGGATGGCACCAAATTAAAGAGGAGACCCGGCCGGATCCAACAAGGGGTCAGGTGAGTATTTTTTATTTTTATTTTTTAAACTAGAAGCGAGGAAAGTCAAGCACGTAACACCTACGGGCTTGGCACTTAAGGCCCAGCCAAGCCAGCACGTAGGTGTTACGTGCTTGGCAACAAAAGGGTTAATGTATTGATATTACAAAATTGTATAATTTTACAATCAAAAAATATGGTTGTTTGGGGGTAAAAACTATTTTAAATCCATCGCCGCCAGCGGTCTGGGGTTTAAACAAGGAATTCACAGTGCTAAAAAATTCGGAGCGTGATTTGTTAATGAATCTGCAGCAAGCCGTTCGCTCTGGCCATTCGTTGTCAGGCGCACCCATACAACGCTGAACCTGTGAAACAGCGACCCTTAAGCCCGTATTCAACATTACCGCACACCAACTGAGTCACTGTCAACAAGCAAACCCCGGCCAAGCACAGCGAATACTAGCTGGCGCTGTGAAAATCACGCTACTGGCGCTCATCTGTCGCTACCTGGCGCTATTAATGAATCGGCCTCCCCGCTTAAGTCCCTTCCCTCTTGAACTTTTTTTTGTTTTCCTTGTGCATTCTCACGGATTAATGTACAGATGTGTATATGTGTGTATATAGACACATTACAACAATCGTTAGTAATTAATTATTTTGTTTTTGTATTTAGAAATTTTGGTTTTAAAAGCATTTTGTTTTAAAAATTTTGTAAAACAAAAGTAAAAATATGTACAAATAAATAGTGGCAGCCTCCCAGTGTTTTAATCACTTGTGTTCTCCATTGATGCGGCCAGCTACTCTATTTCTCCCGCCAGCCTATGAGCAGCAGCTGTAAGTTGTTGTAGGAGCTGCTGTGCATCCCGTGTGAGGGCTAAAAAATGAAGAGCGTGGGGGACATCTTGGGAAGTTTATGCCGGTTATGTGGCGCACACCAGCAAGAGCCTTTGCCTTCAACCTCAATCCAACACAGTGGCAGGCCAGCTACTAGGTCCAGCAAAGCCGCTCCTACACATACTGGTCGCCAAGGCAAATCTAAGGCATGCAAGAATGTTGAGCCAACCAGGCCTTCAACTAGGCAAAGAAAAGCTCCTGCAGCTCAAACCAAAACTGCCACAACCAGGAAGGCAAAGGAATCCTCCTACAGCCATACTGCTTGCCCTACTCACACATCTCACACTCCAACATCATTAGCACGCAAGTGTAGTAAGGGCAAGGGGAAGAGTAGGGCAACACACAATAGCCCCCCAAAAACACCCACTCCTGCTTGAAGCCACTTCAAAGAATCTAATTTTGAGAGCCCTGTCTCACCGGCCCAGCCAAGAACACACAGCCGCCAAGCAAGTCATTAGCCAGTGAAAGGTCTCCCTATTCATCATCCACACCTCAACCACAAATGTCACCCATTTTGTCAAGTACCCAGGATGTTGCAGACAGGCCATCTGTTGTGCGAAACCTTCGGTGTGGCACTTTGAGTGGGCGCTTTAGTGAGGGTTAATGTATGGCTTTGGCTACTGGTGTCTCCGACAATTTCCATCAACTGTATGGGAGCAATTCCAGAGCTACCAGCAAAAACCACAGATTGCAACTGCAGTGAAGATCGTTCTCTAATATGAAGCTAATAAAAAAGTCTGTGCAGCACAATAGGCCAGGAACACTTGTCCTACCTTTGTTTGAACATGAAATTCTTGAATTCATGAATTAGACTTTTCTGATATAATTGAAAAATTTGCGGCCACTTTGTGTTTAAATGTTTACATGCCACCTTCATGTTTAAGATCGCTAGTAAAATTGTATGCATTTTAGTGTTGTACATTTCTTTAATAAGGCAGTTTTGAACAGCAAACACCATCCAGCTAAGCCTATAACCTTGTAATATAAATGCACAAAAAGGTAAAAAAATATCTTAAGGTAGAAACCGATTTCCTTCCTTCAACATTTGTTCCCTATTCCAATCCAGGCAATCATAATTCACAACAGAGTTGCACTGCTCATACAGTAAAGAATCCTCTATAATGTTGCTCTAGAAACATTATTCCCCCTAGATGTAGTGGATTAGGCTTGGAGAAAAAATAACAGTACAGGTCTTTATAATGGATTTAAATATTTATACTTTAGATAATAATGTTTCATGTTCTATTGATCTAGGTAATGCAGTTAATTAGTCATAATCATAACCTGATCTCTTTTCACATTTAATTATTTATGTCATAAAATTATAATTTCAGAAACATAATTATCCTCTTTTATTTGTTTACAGTTCAAAGTTTAAAACTGTTACGGAAAGTTGATTCTGTCACTGAGACATGGTTATTCTGCAGTTGTCAGTTCAAAGTTTTAAAAAATTACAAAAAGCGTGTTTTGTCACTGAGTGATAAAATTTATAGCAGATAACGTAAGAGGAGAGTTAGTGTAAAGTAAAGCTGCAGGGGTTTAACTTTGATCAGATAGCATTAATGTTTTTCCACTTCTTCTGATATTTTTTACTTTCCTTTGCAGAGAAGACATGCAATCCCAATATCACTACCTTTGGAATCATTCAATTTACACTTGAGTCATTTATACAGACTTTAAGACCTGGATTCAGAAAAATAATGTAAGTCTTTGTTTGACTTTGATTGATTTTCTCAGGGCTGCATTTAAATGATTAACAGATAAAAATGTATATCCTACCCATGTGGCCTAATAATAAAATGAGTAGATTGTTCTTAGAAGCATTGGTCCATGAGCTCCAGTCACTTATCGCAATAGTCCAGCCAAGAAACATAACAAAAGGTATGCTCACCTTTAGTTTGCTGCAGCTAATCAGTGGTAGTCTGGCACTTAATATTTGTAATTATTAAAGTACATTGTACTGGCCTGCTGTGGCCTAGGGAAGTCGGTGGCTGCTGCTATACTTTGGGCATAGGCGTACATACCACAGGAGTAGGAAAGGCAATGATGGGGGTCCAGTATAGACGGCAGCTATATCTATTGTATGTACCCAGAACCTGTTTTTTTTTTTTCCGTGCCCCGTAGGCATCCCAGAATGGAATGCCCATCTGTGTGAAATTGCCAAATTGCCTAGTACAATTCACCTGTTCCCTGGTCCAATGCCGAGACCATGAACATGAAATGAACAGCAAATAGCTCTGATAGGCTTCAATAAGGAAACCCATCGTCATGTACGCTCCTACCCCATCTGAATTCGGAATCCCCGAGCTGCCCTGGGTTTTATTCCGCTTGAACTCTCTTAAAGCAGAACAATACTCCCTTTTTTACCTAGATACTAGATCCCATCAGGCAACCACCCCTGTGGCATCCTTGTTTGGGATGCTCCACAGTGTGAAACTCTGCCATTTGGAAGCTTTTCTTACCTAACAAAGGAGACCATGACGCATGCAGTCAGCATCTTCCTCATCTTTCTTGTGCTCTTCGCGGCTGCCATGCCTGCATGACTGGTATGGCTGCACCCAACCGAGGGATACAGGGGGTGATGCGCACCAATCTCGCATGCGGCTAGGATTATGTTTATTGTGCCCAGACACACATGAATATGTGGTATTCATTGGAAAGGTAAGAAAAGTGGGTGGCTCTGTCCCTTCTATCTATGTAATACTAGCAGATACTTTAATAATATCATGTACGTTAGCAGCAAAAGAAATAATCTTTTATCGATGCCTTTTGTGTAAATGTAGATGTCTCCTTTAACAGACTAGTATAATTTAACAGCGAGAATGAGCCCTTTTTAATCCTTTTAACAGGTCAGCCAGTGCATGTGCAACATTGGGATACCCCCCCGATGCAAGTAACAAAACCTGGGAGGTTCTGCTTTAAACAGAATTATGAATTTACAGTGAAATATATGCAGTTTTCTGATAAAAAGGGGGCATCCTTTTTGGGGGGTGAATACTCCCTAATAACTTTTTTAAAAACCTCTTTATGTAATGCTAGATGTCCCCTATAACAGAATATAATGTATTTTACAGTGAATGAATTACCCCTGTCATTTTAGGCCATTACAGCATCTGTATGTAATGCTAGAAGTTGCCTAAAACAGAATTGGCCATTAAAACGTCTGTATGTAATGTTAGAGGTCACCTTTAACAGAGTAATGTATTTTGTGGCAAGAGAATAGTCCCTCTTTAAAATGACTCCCACCTTGGGTGATGCGGACAGTTCGTTGGTGGCCACATTTTTTTAAATGGGGTTTCCCACCAGGCAAATTTCAGATAGCCGATTGGCCGCATCCCCCTCTCTCCTCGTCCTAGCTGCACTTCTGGCCCAGCTTATATATGTCCGCTTTAACAGACTAATTGACTTATAGGCAGACTATCGCTAAAACATGGCATGACAAATATCCATATAAATATGCTGGATGGCGGGAGGAGGGATAACTTATATACATGAAATCAAGAAATACCCAGGCTTGTTTCTATCTTTTAATGGTAGAAGGAAGAAATCCGGGGTGGAGGGACAGGTTCTGAAACCATTGGATTTTATTCCTACCAGAAGAAGAAAATCACCAGCTTGCCAGGAATTGTATTCAGTTTCTGTGTGTAAGTGACCCCTCCTCTCATTAGCCGATGTGTTTATATGGATTTTTATTATTACATAATTTCGCAAAAACCTCATTAAGGCCCCTTTTACACTATGTGCTTCCACCGCTTTGCGATGTCAAACACACAGACATATCACTCCTGTCCCCCGGAGCGACGTTAGGGATCTGGAGGCAGGGGCGATGAGGAGGCGGTGGCAGGAGCTCCGGAAACCATCTCCCGGTGGCAGCAGGAGGCGGGGTTCAGTATCCTCCTCCGATCTGGCACTGCTGCAGCCACCTGTGGTGCTGCAGAAGAATAATGAATGACCTCAAGGAGGTGGCTGTGCCATACCGGAGGATGGAGGCCAGGACATCGAGATGGTGGGGTCATGTTAATTATTTGGAGAAGCAAGTTTAACACACAAAAAGTGCAATAAAACATTTTTTGTTGTCCCTTTTTTCCAAAAAAAAACATGAATCTGTGATAGAGGATTTATTAGAGGTGAGGTGCATCATGTCAGAGCCATTCACGTGCTACACAAGCTCTGATAACCCACAACTGACCATAGATGACTCTGAGAAACGTCCACTAACATCAAAACTCGCTGCAACCATCCCAGAAGAACCTGCTGCCAATATGCCATGTGAGGCCCAGTACCCGGTTCCACCTGCAGGTAATGGGAATTCTGACACATTGCCTGTAATGGGGGGATAATTCTGCCACGCTGTCTGTTATGGGAGGGGGATTCCGACATTCTGCATGTAATGGGAGGGAGGTTCTGAAACATTAGGCTCGATTCAGAGAGACAACAATAGACTTTAGTTTTAGTGCCGATCTGTTTTTTTAAAAAAAATTTCCCGCTCTCGTATGAGTGTGCGAGCGATTCTATGCATGCATTGCTAACCTTCAGTAAAGTTTCAGTCCGTTTGTATGCCAGAGTACTAGGATGTCATTTTCCAGCGTGACTTTTCTGTTTCATTTTCTCATGTTACAACGTCGGCTTTCGATTTTGCCCTTTTTCCATCGTCTCCTTCCACGAATCCTTTACGTTTCCCTTTTTCAATAAATAATCGTCCGGACGTAATTCCTTACGATCTTGCGCCTGCGCACTACAAACTTAACTCATTAAAGTGCTCGCCTACATATTTGGCTCACTCACTCCTACTACAATGCTTAGCTAAACCACTCTGCGCTTTCCTACATCTTCCATGTTTCACCCCTAAAACTGTCCCAAACCACTTCCCGGTTATGTTCTTCTTGCATTTTAGCCCCCTAAAACTTACCCAAATCACTTCTCGGTCATGTGAATATTCATCTTTAAATATTTCTGGGCCCATTAGTTTTGTGTTAATGTATTTTGTAAATGAAATGACACTGAAACTTTTATTATTTTTTTTTCATCATAAAATATAAAATATTTTGAAAATTTAACTTTTTTACAACTATAAAAAACTAAATACATAGCAATGGTAGGCCACAGAACATTATTCTTCATCTGTGGTCCCCAACGAGTCGCGCAGCTCCTGCATCTCGCCTACCAGCTGAAGGACCCTGAAACGAGTGGCACAACTGAGTTTTTAACAGGGACCACACGTGTGGTCCCTGTTAAAAAACGTAAATTAAATTATTGGTATAACCTTGTTGGGATCATACTGCAGTGCCCCCCCTGTATGGTCCAAACACCTAAATCTGGACTTCAAAAGCCCGAAGGCCCTCGCCACCACGGCCCGGGTTTTGCATAGGGCATCAGGAGCAAGGGCAGGAGTGGATATCCAGAATCCCCTGAAAGAATTTAAAAATACTAACATAAAATACACATGCTAAGCAACAACATTGTTTAACAGAGACACATTCGTCCGGACTTCCGTAGCTGTCTGTAAAAGTTTGGGTGGGTGTTAGTCTTTTTTTTTGCTTTTTTTCGGCCATTTTCTACTCGCACGAACGTTCAAACTAATACGTATATGCTCTTTCGATGATCCAAAGGAAATCGGAAGTTTTGCGGAAGTTCGGAACATTTTCCAATCCAAATCGGAAATTTTTCATTCGTTCAGATAACTTCCGTTATTGGGATGGGTTTCCGTCTGATTCAGAGAGCTGATTTCCGACGGACCACCACCCTATAAATCCGTTTTATTTTCGATCCACTTACGGGACCTTTGAGGGCTCGGATTGCTATTGTTGAACATGTTTTGCGGCTATGTGGAGGAGTCTGCGTGCCTTTAGCAGCAAGGCATTGCATGTATAAGCATGGCCGAGGCCATAAATTGTATAGCAATGCATACCTAAATCAATACATTTCATGTATGCCTTATAGAAGCATTTTAATGCTGACCTTAATTAGTCCTTAGCATGTAAACCTTTATTTTCCCACACATCCATATAACTGCTATATTTTTGTAGACTTATGTCCTTTGTGAATTATATTTGGATTGTTGAACTTGAATCTCAATTTGTTGTAGGAGTTATTGTTTTAGTTGGTTACCTTTGCTTTGTATAATTATTTTATATTTGGTTGCAGGAACCGCAAGATGTGCCACTCGCCCTTGCTCCTCATGCCCGTTCTTTGCCTGCAGAATGTGGGCCAGGGGTTCTCTAATTGGGCACTATGCAAAACCGGGGCCGTGGTGGCGAGGGCCTTCTGGCTTTTGAAGTCCAGATTTAGGTGTTTGGACCATACGGGGGGGGGGGGGCACTGCAGTATGATCCCAACAAGGTTATACCAATATTTTTATTTACGTTTTTTAACAGGGACCACACGTGCCAGAGTGGCATAACTGAGTGTCAGGGTCCTTCAGTTGGTGGCCGAGATGCAGGAGCTGCGCAACTCGCTGGGGACCACAGATGAAGAATAATGTTCTGTGGCCTGCCATTGCTATGTATTTTGTTTTTTATAGTTTTTTAAAATTTTATATTTTATGATGGAAAAAAAAAATGTTACAGTGTCATTTCATTAACAAAATACATTAACACAAAACTAATGGGCCCAGAAATAAAAGATGAATATTCACATGACCGAGAAGTGATTTGGGTGAGCTTTAAGGGTCCAAAAGGGAAGATGGAGGTTATTGCTAAGTGGTTTGGGTGAGCTTTAAGGGTCCAAAAGGGAAGATGGAGGATAGTGCTAAGTGGTTTGGGTGAGCTTTAAGGGTCCAAAAGGGAAGATGGAGGATAGTGCTAAGTGATTTAGGGTGGCAAATACGTAGGCGAGCACTTTAATGAGTTAAGTTTGTAGTGCGCAGGCGCAAGATCGTAAGGATTTCCGTCCGGACGAATATTTATTGAAAAAGAGAAAAATAATCTAACGAGAAACGTGGGAGGATACGATGGGAAAAGGGCAAAAACAAAAGCCTACGTTGTAACATGTGAAAATGAAACGGAAAAGTCACAATGGAAAATTACATACTCGTATTCGTAATCTGCCGTACGAACGGGCGGAAACTTTACAGAAGGTTTTCAATGCATGCACAGAATCACTCGTACACTCACACGAGAGCGGACACATTTCCCAAAAAAAAAAGATCAGCACTAAAACGAAAGTTTTTTTTTGTCTCTCTGAATCGAGCCTATTTGGCCTGATGCAGAGCCTATTTGGCCTGATGTTCAGCTATCCCGTACGTTTTCCTGTTGGTTTGGTGCTGTGATCAGGTCATGAAAGGGTGCTACGTTGGTTTTTGTGTGCGTTTATGCGCTCAGGTGTTTCGCCATGCACCTTTACGATTGACGGCTCGCAAGAGGCTGTACTCCGTGAAAACGGACTTGTCGTTCATTGGTCCGTTTTTTTAACTGATGCAGAGCCTTGATTTCCGATTGAAATCAGCCCAATAAAAAGAGGGTGTTGTCGGGCAACTTACGGCCACTATTAGCAGCCGTATTTGTGTTCCGTGTCATGCATTGTTCTGTGCGCGAACATCAAAGGCGTCAGCTACGCGGCCTGGTTCTTTTGAGCATGGCAGAAACCAGGGTGCACCAAACATGTTTGGACATCGATGGCATGCATGACCTTGAGCTATTCGAGCTCACCCGCCTTAACCGTGTTTCTCTCCAGGATATGTATAGCCAGCTGCGGCCATGGTTAGCCTGCACCACAAGGAAGGGGCATGCAATTGCAGGTATGACCAAATTGGTTGGCTGCCTACAGTTTTTGGCAAACGGCTCGTTCCAGAGACTGGGTGCCTTCTCCGTGGGGATGTCCCAGTCTACGCTGAGCCGCAGCCTTACCAAGTTTTTGGATAGCATGGCTACCCTGGCACCAAAATTTATTTTTTTCCCTGACACAGCGGAAGCCTGGAATGCGGTTAAGCTGGGCTTTTATAACATAGCCGACATGCCCAACGTCATGGGTGCCATCGATTGTACACACGTCTCGTTAATTCCGCCTGCTGACCAGGGATATCTGTTCAGGTATGTGGTTTAGGTCAGCATGTATCTGCAATGTTGGCATAAAATGTTTTTTTTTTTTTTTTTAAGGATAAAAGCAGACCTACACCCTGTGTATCACAAACATCCATTGTTTTTAAATGTTGTTTATGTGAAAGAATATATTTAAGTATGTTTACACTTTTGTTCCCACTAATTCCTGTAATCTTTTTCTTTTGCAGGAACAGGAAGATGGGCCATTCTATTAATGTTCAGGCAGTGTCAGGCCCAGATCTGCAATTTATAAGTTTATTTGCAGCCTTCCCTGGTTCCACCCATGATTCCCACATTTTGAGGAACTTCAGCCTCTTTCATCGTTTTCAATCAGGAGATCTGTCTGGCGGATGGCTACTGGGTATGTGTTTGAAATTTGTTGTTGTTGTCCAGCATGATTTTTGTGATTGGTCTGTGCCTGTACCCCACTAATCTGTTTGAGCCTACAATGAATCATTACAAGTTTACAATCAATTACTTACCAGTATTTGTTGCTATGGTTTTTTTAGTTAATCTCCACTATTCCTTCCTGTCCTGGCCCTCTTAGCTATGTTACATACCAGAGTCATTGTACAGGAGTGTACTGGGTGGATATGCATGTTGCCTAATCACAACTGTGCTTTGCTCTGACACTGCACAGCTCACCTATTGTCCCTGTTCAATAATGCTTGAATGCTAAGCAGCACATTATTGAGCCTCTTCCCCTTAGGCCTCTGTCTGTTGTTCCCTGTTCTTGGCATTTTAAAGTAACATAACATGCCCTATTTGTAAATATCATGTAAGTTACTTTTGGCTTTTTTTTGCCAAAACATTATAGTTTTGTCGCGACTATGTATGGGGCCTGCCACTACATATGTTGCAAAGAGGCACATTTGTCATGTTTATTTAGGATTAGGGTGTTTGCTAAAATGTTTTATCTTTTTTGCAGGTGATTCGGGATATCCTTTGCTCCCGTGGTTACTTACCCCCATCCTCCACCCAACCTCGCAGGCCCAGGAGCGTTATAACACAGCGCATAGGAGGACTCGCTCAGTGGTTGAACGTGCCTTTGGATTACTGAAGATGCGCTTCCGATGTCTTGACCAGGCTGGTCAGTGAGCTGCCTGAGGAGGGTTTAATGATTTCTGACGAAGTTACACCTCCCTACTCAGGATCACAAAGTGGCACAGCACAGGCGATCCGTAAACAACTTGTTGAAAATGTGTTTGGTTAAATTACATTCCTTGTTTGTTTTTTGTTTAATTTTATTTTGTGTCATAAACCAAAATTTATTTTCCAAACATTTTGTTGGATTTTTCTATAAATTAACGTGGGGTTGTGGAAGAGCATGTTTATTTTTATGTTCAAGGTGGGTCCTGCTCCCCATAAACAATAGATCAACACATGCATTCAGTGGTATGTAGGGTAGGAGGTTGAATTTGAGGTATGGGGTGGGTGCATGTTTGAGGCAATATGAGCAAGGCTCTGATTCATTAGTTGCCATTGTTGAACCATTTCACCCATATGCCTGTTTAGTTCTCTGGTTTCTGCAAGCAGCCCTGAGACATTTTGATTTGAACCCTCTATTTGCTGGGACATAGAGGTAATTTGTGTACACACTGTCTCATTAAACCTCTGTGTGTTAGCAGAAAATGCTATATTCTCCTGGTGTCATGCTTCCTCCATTATCTGTAGCTGTCTCCTCTGGCTGATATGGCGACGTGGATGTGTTCCGCCTCTGCCACGGGTGGGTGAGTCTGCTACAGATTGAGTGGCTGCTGGTGGCTGGGTTGGCACAGCGTCTGTTGTGTGGACAATGTCCACGGCAGAAGAGGTTTCTTCCACAGAGTTTTGGTTATTGGACACCAGGGGCTGCACTTGCTGGGCCTGTTGGGTATGATGTTCTCCCACTGGTTCGGGTTGGCTTGGCTGCAGCAGAATTGGGTCCTCCTCCTCCAAATCACGAATTACTTTGATAATGGGTGGACTGGTTAGGGTCTGCAAAGAAAGGTAGCAGGCAGTGAGACACCTTTTTTTCATTCAATGTATGCAAGTTCTAATTAATAATTCTACACAGTGGAGCATTGACATACCTCATCCGCACACTCAGGTTGGTTGGTGTGGACACAAGGCTGTTGCGTGCTCCTCCGGGACAATGCAGGGGTAGCTTGGCCTAGTGTTGTGTCTTGAGTACGTTCTTGGACAAGATAATGTATTTAGTGTTTTTTCAAACACCAGTGTGTAGTAAGGTGTATCCAACTGTTTGGGTCCCCATTAAAAAGTATCAAGGTAAACATATACTCACCTCCGGACCTCACATTCATGTCTGTGTCTAGGCCCCCTTGCAGGCCATGAAGTGTTGCTGGGTGAATATAGTTAAACACATGTTCTTCCGCTGGTGTTAGGCTGATTGTAAGGAACTTACCTCTGCCAGGGGGCTGGCGGCTAGTGTCCGCAGGGCGACGCAGCACTCCTGCTGCTGGGAGCACGGCGCGTCACTCTGGCAGCCTCCCTCGCCCCTCTCTAGCTGTGCAGGCGCGCGTCCCGCAGTCTGTAGATTTCGCAACTAGGAGGCGCTGTGCTGCGAGTGGCAGGCAGCACAGAGTGCTCCACACCTGATGGGAATCAGGAGCTGATCAGCCTTGCAGCCAAGACTGACCAGCCCCTGGATAGTGCCTCCAATCACTCACAGTGTTGTAAGTTGCACCAATCAGCACATACACTCCCCCCAGGGTGGCCATTGGTCAATTCCCCAATAAATATGGGGTCAGCCCAGCACTCAGTGCCCGTGATAGTCGCTTGTGATTAGGGTGTGATTCTGTTAGCTGTTATCTGATTCCGACCCGGCTTGATCGACCATTCCTGTCTGCTGCCTGTACCGACCTCTGCTTTGTCTGACAACGAACCTGCCTGCCCCTCTGGATACCCTGCGATCTCTGACCTCCCGGCTTGACCCTTTGGCTACCCCTGACTACGCACCTGTTTCATCCCTGTACTCTGACGCACCCTCCAGATTGACTACCTGTGAACGACCTCGGCTTTGGGATACCCTCGTGGTTCATCGGCCTTCACCGTAAGCAGCCATCCTTTGCGCCTATTAAGACCTGGGGGCAACCGTGTCCGGTGAGGCGTACCTAGCGTCCCGGCAAACGGGGGCTTGACTATAGGCAGAAGCGGCAGTGAAGATTGGGGGTTGCCTGCTTACAGAAGGCTGGTGTCCCGCTGGGCATAACACTGATTTTCGTTGGGAGACCACCCCCTGTCTGCATGCTGGTGAAGATTAATGCACACATAATAAGTGTTACATCTAGTTAGAAAGCAGCCTATACATGCATTTCCACTCTGCTGGCGGCGCATGTCCATTTTTTTTTTGCCATAATATTTAAGGTCCCCAAATTTTCGCTTAATTTGCTCAACATCCCTCTTCACAGAACCAACACTATTCACTTGCCGGCAAATCTTATCCCAAAGCTCCTGCTTGGCCTGCTTGGTTGTGGATTTGGAAAACGGCCAAATAGGGCATCATAGTGCTCACAAACACCAGTGGCTACAGCCATGCTTTGGACATCACAGAAATGGGCTGTAAGTGATCCGCGGCGCAGCTGGCGTCCACATCGGTGTGTGGTGTCCCCAGCGACAGACGACATTGATGGCTGGCTGTCTGGGGAGTAGTTTAGGTTTCTAGGGCTGATGGGTGACTGTGATGGAGTGTGGGGGGTGCTAGTTGATAATGGCTGGGTGCCTGTCGAGCTGTCACCTGTGGAGCTCTCTGTTGACTCTGTGGTTGTGGTACTTGAGGAGACAGAGTGGCCAGAAGGAGGGGTGGTTGGCCTGGGTGGGCTAGTTGTTTTGGTCCTACGCTTACCCTTGGTGGTGTGCCTAGATTTTTCAACATGCTTTGTGGGTGGAGGAGGTGGAGGCTGCAGGGTTGTCTTTGATTTTTTGCCTTGGGAGGCCTGGATGATATAGCAGGTGTAGGAGACTGTGTCAAGGGCTCCTTGCTCCTGCGTTTTTGCCTCGAAGCCTGTGTGGCTGGCTTACCCACCCTTTCACTATGGCCATGTCCCTCCTGGCTCTTGTGCCTGCTCTTGTGTGTGTGTTTGCGATGTCTATCTGTGTGGCTAGTATGTGCCTCTGGGCTTTTGGGGGTTTTGCGACTCCCTTTTGGTCTGGGCATAGTGATATTGTAACCAACACAGAGCTGAGTGCATTGACCTTTAAATATTTGTCCCGTGTGGGCGTGTTCAGCAGCGTGTGTGCCTGCGTGCGCGCGCGCACGCACGTCACCGCGGGGGAACGTTATAGCTATACCCGGAAGCTCAGCCAAGATGTCACCAGCGCTATATACTGAGGAGCAGGACAACCTAATAATGGATGTGAGTAGGCGAGCGTGCGTTTATGTGCACGCACAAGCCGCTAAATAAAAAATAGCTATGGCAGGGCAAGATTAGTGAGGAACAACTGACTTGTTAAAGTAAACTACTAGACCAGCTAAAGGCAAACTGCCTTTAGATAGGGCATGAGACTTTGACATGTATTTGTGTGACTAATGCTGTACCATTGTGTTTTTGGCAAACAGATGATGCTGAGGAACCGCTACGATTTCCTGCCGTGCAATTTTGACAAAAGGACGTTGGCACTGGCGGTGGTGGACGCGATTGCCCAGATTTCGGGAACCACCTATACCTTCACACAGATCGCCCAACACTGGTCTCACTTGAAGAGGAGGCATAGACCCTGGGTGAGGCGGTACTTTGCCACACACTTTCCAGGTAAGTCTTGCTACTTGACATGCACTAATCACACTGCCCTTGCCTGGGCCTGTTTTTATGATTGTGTTTATATTGCAGCGCATGAATGGAATATGCGTTGCCGCCCCACCCGGAGAAGAGCCCGCAGCCCAGTGTTGGGAGAAACTGGTGAAGGTATAGGTGGTACACCGCCAGTGCCAACGCCCACCTCCTCCTCTGCCAGTGAATTGGATGAGCCAGTAGACCTCAGTATGCGGGGGGGGGGAATCGCACAGCAGGGAGTCAAGCCTGATTCAACCACAACCTGACTTCGGTAAGACTATAAAACTTACATATGTCCTGATACATGCAATAAAGACATATACTAATGTGCTCTATTGTTATTTGTAGATTCTTACGTTGCAGGCCCATCACAAGGGATAGTCCAGGAAGCTGGACAAGAAGAAGAGGTGCCTGGGGAAGGTGAGTGATTTGATGCATAGAAGCCTAACCTAATCTGACATTCAAGAGCCACAAACAGTCAATTATATCCTTGTGTTTATGATCCCAACAGCTTCAACAGATGGTGGAAGAAGGGAGGAGGCTGCGCCCCAGACGCCATGTTGGCCACAAGCCTTGTAAGTTTTGTAGATATATCAAAAATGCAGTTTAAAAGCATGGGAAAAAAAAACATGGTCCAAGAAACACTAAGGAAATAACCCTAAAAATGGAAAAAAAAAAAAAACCCTAGATAAGCACAACATACTTACAAGGCAAAACTGATGATGTTTTTCATTCACAGATCAAAGAAAATGGCAGCAAGAAGAATGAATATCCGGCTTTTATTTTTTTTAAATTGTAAAAAATTGCTACAAATTTTTACGAGTTTACTAAAAAAATGTTCAGTAAAAAAAAATAAACAAAAAATGGTGTGGTGTGTTCTCTTTCCTGGCACTGTACATTCTCAGGACATAATCATAACATTACATGTCCCAAAAGGTACGTATATGGGACAAGGAATAGGAAGAAGAAAGAGAAGAAGACAAAGAAGAAGGAGAAGAGATTAAGGTATGCATTAAACAAAGGGAAAAAGAAAAAGAAGAACAGATTAAGGTATGCATTAAACAAAGGGAAGAAGAAAAAGAAGAACAGATTAAGGTATGCATTAAACAAAGGGAAGAAGAAAAAGAAGGACAGATTAAGGTATGCATTAAACAAAGGGAAGAAGAAAAAGAAGAACAGATTAAGATATGCATTAAACAAAGGGAAGAAGAAAAAGAAGGACAGATTAAGCTATGCATTAAACAAAGGGAAGAAGAAAAAGAAGGACAGATTAAGGTATGCATTAAACAAAGGGAAGAAGAAAAAGAAGAACATATTAAGGTATGCATTAAACAAAGGGAAGAAGAAAAAGAAGGACAGATTAAGGTATGCATTAAACAAAGGGAAGAAGAAAAAGAAGAACAGATTAAGGTATGCATTAAACAAAGGGAAGAAGAAAAATATGGACAGATTAAGGTATGCATTAAACAAAGGGAAGAAGAAAAAGAAGGACAGATTTAGGTATGCATTAAACAAAGAGAGGAGGAGGAGGAGGAGGAGGAAGAAGAAGGATATTATTTTAAGGTAAGTTTTGGTGTTGGTAAAAGTGTCAGCTTGTTGTATAGTGAAAGCATGCGGGAGGACTAGGGATGTGCGCTTGCATGGACCCTGATTGACAACAGGAAAACCATGGAAATGTAAGTAAACACGGAAAAACAGTCGGAATCGGGGTGAAAACGGAAACAAATTGCCAGAAGCTACATTGGGAAATGCAAGAAAAAGGACAAAAAAAAGGATCGTCCATGTGAACGGCAACGGAACCCACGACCACACGGAAAGCACCCGAGAGGGGAAAAAACACTTCCCGAATGAAGACACATAAACGGATCAGTAACGGAGCTCTCCCGACGGCGGCTCTGAATCACATTTGAACCCCGAGACAAACGGAAGGAAAACGGGACTTCAGAGAAACAGAACAAAATAAGGTCAGATCGGGGGAGGCTCTGCATCAGGCCATTTGTCTGTAATGGGGGGATTGGGAGTAGGGCAAATTAGCACACATTTGCACTCTAAACTTTAGGCGTGCCCTATGATGCAAAAAATACTATAATATACATGCACTAGCCATAGACCATGATAAACGCTAAACAAGATGGAGTTGTATGGCTAAATAAACAAGTGTAGATGTCCCAATATACAGACTCATAGCAATAATAGATATTAAATAATAAATGTAATAAATCTAACATATCAAATATATCGATATAGCAGTGTATAGGAAAGCACCTAAAGGCTTCCACCACTCTGTACATGGTTCCGTCCATCATTTCAAGTGAATGGGTCAACTTGGCCTGATGGATGAGAAGGAGCTGTTCTGTGCACTGGCTGTGCGGCATCCATCTGTGGGAATGGCGAGGGATCCAGGCAAGGAGAGTTTTTTTGTTGCCCCCTGCCCTCTATCATCATAAGGGGAGGGAGGCAGGGTGGGGACCTGAGGTTAAACTATCACCTCAAAGACATTTTTAGTCACAACAAAAAACGCACACACTTACCTTTTATCCCCCGTAGACCAGTGTTGCTATTCCAGTGCTCTGACACTCACCTGACTGTCCCATCCCAGTCACACGCTGCCAGGCCACTAGCACCATCATCCAACTCTCACATCTATTCAACACTGTTTTCTGCCCCATCCCATTTGTCACAGACACTATGACATGCCCCCTCACTTGCTGTGAATGAAGGGGGGCCTGCTATAGTGTCTGTGATGATGGGACCCCATGATAAAGATGTCATTTTTTTTTTAATTTATGAGGGTTTGATCCTTAAAAATGTAAAGAAGTAACAACATAATAAAAAAATAAGGGTTACAGTGGACCAAAACCTGGGATTTTCATTCTTGCAGGTTTTGGCTCATCCCTCTGGGGCATCCAGGTTTGTGATACCCTGCTGACTTAAACTCCACCAGTCACCCGATTTTCTTACTTCTCGCACGAGCCCACGGTGCAAGTTTGACTCTTCTTAAAATGGGGCTAGGGAAACTGAATAGAATCATAGCAATACATGTGATCAACACACAGCACCCCCTGTATCCTTAGACTGTGCTTGGCCACGCCAGCCATTTGGTTATTGAGCTAGGTCCACCTTATACCCTTTGAAAAACATGTAGGATCCACCCTGTCAAGCAAAACCAGCCTTGTCACCAACTATGTGGGCTTGTAGCCAAGGACTTGGAGGCCGAGCAACCGCCCCAGCCCTGAAGACTACCAGGGCTCCTCTGCAATCCCCTGGCTGTTTGGGGCTGCAGGAAATTGGGCAGGGGAGTTTCGGCCAATCACCCGTTTGCCAGTAGGTGATTTGCCTGCCCCTCCTGCCTATTGAACTTGTATAGAGGTCATAAGGACCCTGGGACATAGAATTGGTGTACTTTGTCCTGCTGAAGACACTGGCAATCCACCAGAGGATGAGGGATATTTTGCACTTTATAACCTTTTTTAAACTTGTTGCCAGTGGGGTAGAGTGCCTTGTTCATTATTTCATTGTCCATTGTTCTGTATATGTGATTTTAATAATGTGACTAACAAAATATCATTGTTCTGATCTTTTATAATTACCTGTGTGTTGATTCCTTCTTCGGGCTCAGTGCTACTCACACTGCTCCCTGTTTTGCCATATATTCTATATTGTTGATGTAGTACACCCCCAATTTTACCTCTGGCACAGTATTTTCTCAGAACATCCTACAGGGCAGGATAGGGATGAGAGATATGTGGCCCTGCCCATGCACAGGAACACATGACCTCCAGGCTATAACAGCTTTGCTCCACCAAGCCAGCCTAACTATGTGTTCCTGTTTGTAGGGGCAGACCATGCAATCCTTACCAGTGTAAGAATACAGATGAAGGCACATGGAAAAGTAAGTATTGACTGGGTACTATGAGAACCTACCTGCAGGTTCCCGCAAACTGGGCTCCTGAGACAGCATTGTCAGGCCACCCAAGGGGCTCCAAGAGGGGGGGCAGTGTGGCCTGCAACCCCTTTTGCTCAGCGGTTTGATTCTAATGGTGCTGGGGGCTTCCCAGGGTCTCTTTGCGGTTGCCATACCCAGGTCACTATGGGCCAGCCTGAGAAGAGGGCCTGTGCCCAGGCCACAGCTTCAGCCTCTTCAGGCAGTGCAGAGATCTGGCAGGCCTGGGTAAAACAGTGGCACTACACACTTGTGCCTGCACTCTGCATGCTGTAGGGAAGGTACAGTTACAGGCACCCCCCCAAAAAAAAAATCCTGTACTGCAGCTGCTATTCAGGTGCTTGGACTGAAAGAATCTTGTAAGGGGGCAGGCTGTCCCATACCAGACATGGCTAACCTCCATTTGTTTTCAGGCTCCCCCTCCACATTCAGCTCCTCAGATGCAATGAAGGGCTTTGTATGCTATGGAAGGTATCCCGACTCTACCAGCTCTGGCTTCAGCTTCACAGTCTGGAAAGTTGGCACCCAGCTCTGTTCCTGTGAGTAAAGCAACCCTTACTTTTAATAGTTTGTCCTTCCTGCATATACTTGTTCATTTCCTTATAAGCAGGAAATCCAAGGTTTAGGTAATACCATTTACTGGCTAACTCAATAAGATTTAAAATGCAAGCTTTCAATGCAGTTCAAGATTCTTCTTCAGGCATAACCTGTAACTTAAGCACGCATTTAAACAGAAAACTACAAAGGAGTTGCAATTGTTTTTCTACTGACACACATAAAAAAAGTCGTAAAATCGTGAGCTGCGCGATAAGAATCAGGGATTATGACAATTAGTGGTGGGCTGATAAGAATGGGAAGGGAAGAGAGAGTGTGTGGAATTTTTATTGCTTTCACAACAGCCCAGACAGTCTGTTTAACCTTTTTAGTGCCAGCTACGTGAATCTCCCCCACAGAAAAAAAGTACAAAAGTTAAAAACTCACCTGACCCCTCGTTGTATTGGGCCGGGTCTTCTCTTCACCTGGGGGCATCTGATCCCCTCGGGGCTCTTCTTTCTTCAGTAGAGTCCCCAAAATAGCATCCCTGTAAAAAAAAAAAAAAATTACATTTACTCACCTGTGGCCGCGATCCCTCCCACGGGGTCTCTTCTTCACTGGGGGGCCTCCGATCACCCCCTGGGCTATTCTGTGGTGAGGAAAGGGCGAGAAATCCCTTGGGGTGGGGGTGGGTGACATCACTATGATCCAGCTTCTCTCACCCTCACCCGGAGCGATCAGTCTTGCCGGGTGCTCGGCAGCTGTCATTGGGGATTGCCGAGGGGGACAGAGGAGGATTTTTTTTCTTATGCTTCTTTTTTTTTCTTTTTTCTGGTAGCCCCTTGTAAACTGGTAAGGGGTCCACGGGGGGCTGGCAAGTCACCTGTGGCTAGCGAGTGACTTACCATTAACCTCATGCACCCCAATTACCTGCCTCCCCAAAGTCCAGGGGGGGCAGAAGAGCCCGGCCCACGGAGCTTGTAGCTGGCTTGGCGGGGGGCCACCAAAGCTGGCCCCTGCGCCCTGTTCCTACAAGCCCCTATAGCTGGTCCCGGGCTGGCTATGATGGGAAAGGGGGACCCCATGTTATTTTTGGGGGGATTTTTAAGGGGTTTTACCTAGAAGGGGGGACTCTATATCATTTTTTTTTAAATTAACCCCTTATGCTCTGTCGCCCAGCAGCAATAAAATGCTTCCAGCAGCAGCAGGAGAGCAGAAGCCAGAGTGATCAGCGTGGGACACAGAGGCCGAGGATGGATGGGAGGTAAGTATTAAAAAAAAGATAATAAAAAAAATATTTTTTCTCCTTGTGTCTGTGTGTTTTTTTTACACTTAACCCTTTGTGAACTGGTAAGGGATCCATGAGACCCCTATACCAGTTCTCGGGGCTGGCAAGTCACCTGCAGCTAGTGGGTGACTTGACATTAACCCCCGGCACCACCCCGGCCCATGGAGCTTATAGCTGGCAGGGAGGGGGCCACCAAAGGACCCCATGTAATTTATTTGGGAGATTTTTAAGGGTTTTTAACCCAAAAATGGGTTCCCTTCCCCAGTAGGGGGGACCCTATGTGTTTTTTTTTTTAAATTAACCCCTTATGTTTATAGTGTGGATAGTAGTTGTATTTTATTTGTAAATGTTATAAAGTGCTCTTTTCCATTTGGGGGGGGGGGGTCTCCTGGGCAAGAATGGGGGGCTAAAATGAATATATAATTTTTCTAGAAATTCCGGCAAAAATCATGGTTAAACATGGCGCAAAATGGGAAAAAAATGACCTGTCAACAGAGGGTGACTAAAATTCAAGTAGGCTGGCAATTAAAAGGGTTAATAGTACCTATGCATGTTGGGTATTGCCCTGCCCAGGGTACCTTGCACTTTCAGATTTAGCTTGTTTTTTTATGCTTACATATTGATATTTTAGGAAAACATGTTTTTTATGGGAAACCCTATGCAACCTAAAAATTCTTTGAGGGATTACTTCCAGAAAACTACGCCCACATAAACAAGCCTGGTACACCTAGAAAGCTTGAGGCATGTACTTCCAGAGAATATAAATATTTGTGGGTAGTATTTCAAATGTAAAGGGTTGTTTTTCTGGAAAAACAGCAAGGTGCTCATAGCGCATATCACAGTTGTATTTTATCTGAAAATCTCTTAAAGCTCTGTTTGGGGGGAGTCTCCTGGGCAGGAAAGGGTGTCTATCTATACATATGTGGTACCCCGTAACAGGGAGAAATTGAGGTCTCACACACAATAAGATTTTTTTGCCAAACTTACATTTTTTATTACAAAAAAACACTACAAATTGCAAAAAATAGTTTTTTTTTATTTTTTGCACATATTTCACCCAAAAATATTGAGAATACACTAAAAAAAGGCCATACAAGACATTACATGTTGAAGCCCAGACTCTGCTGAAAAAATCAATATATGATTTTCCTGGGAAATCCCTTCAAAAATCAAGGTTGAACAAGTGTAGCGCAAAATAGTGAAACGTGGTCTGGCACTTAAACGGTTAATATCAGGCCTTGTAATGAGTCCAGTCTATTCAATACATGTTATAATGACACATAAAATTATTATCCCTGTTTAGCCCATCGATTTAAAAATACTCGGATGCATTTACATTCCCACTCCAATCTCTCCTTTTGGAAACGGAAGCCCCCCGGTCCAAACACCGAAACTATGCACAGATTTTAATTTGAAATCCATATTCGGGGGGACAAACATGCAAAGTTTGGCACAGATCCGAAATTTGCAGGTTGGATCCTCTAATCACTGCTTTTCAGTTACAAATTGACGCATCTAAATGGTTCTAAATCTGTGTTCCAAAGGCTGTTAGGTGCGTTAGATTTTGAAGGGTTTACTTGGAGAGAGGCTGTTGTGTTACTCCAGATCATCAGTACAATATCTGCAAAGAGACTAACCTTATGTGACTGACTTCTGACCTAATTCCCAAAATATCAGATTTCAAAAGGAAAAAGGTCTGTAATGGGACCAAGTATACATTCTACTCATATAATGTGCCTCCCAGATTATTACAGAGGATTTCACTGAGCATGAATTTATGGAAAAATATTCTTGCAATTTCTTTTGTGCATTTTCTTTGATTAAGGCTGTCACCTTATCGTGTTTCATTTAGTTTCCATCTAAAAGTGTCAGGTTTCAATATTAATTCATTTAAATTAGTTGTTACCATATCATGGTCTAACCATACAATCATGATTGATTACAGATACCTCTCTCATAAGAAACTGAGTAGAGTTGCAGGAAAGTGTGGTTAATTCTGATGAACAGATAATGTGAGTGAGAGAAGTGTGTATTTTTATCCAAATATGGATATGTGACTTGACTGAAACCTCCACAAATCACGAGAAGTCCTTGGGAGTATTGTTTAGCACACTGCCAAATTTAAAATCCTATTATATTCAAAGGAAAACTGGAATTGGAAGCCACAGCTATACCAAATTACTTTTTCTTTTAGAACTTCCAAGAATGGTTTTAGGGCTCTGCAGATAGCTGGATGTCAGAAGACTCAAAGGTCAGGGCTTGATGGTCTCTTGCAGGTTCGTTTTGTAAAAATGAAGTTTGACAGTGATGTTTTGAGGTGGTCCTTCGTCATTTTTTTTAGTTAAAGCCATATGGATATGCTCAAACTCCAATATTTCAATTGGTATTTCTGGCACTTTTTAGAATAAAGCTGTAGTTTTAGATTGTAGACGCATGAACCTTTCAGGGACACCCCCATATCTTTGTGTATGATCTTCATGCTTTACCTAGAATTCCAGGTTATCCGCTTAGGCAGTTATTTTTTTTAATATGGCGTTTTAGCATATTAAAAGGAGAAAGGCAGGGAGAGGTGAGTCAAGCAGAGGTAATTTGGGAAGAGGTGAAACAGGAAAAGGTGTGTCTGACAAAGGAGAGGTGGTCAGGGATAAGCAGAGGTGGACAGAGGTAGGCAGAGGTAAGGTGAAATGAGGTTAGGTAGAGCAAGGAGGGAAGAGGTGGGGAGTGCTGAGATGGGAATTCAACTCTCCATGTCTCTAACATTTATAAAAAGAGAGGATGATGGGGCCTGCAATTCATTGCAGTGCGGGTCGCAGTTTGTGGAATCCTTTAAGGAGAAGCTAGCTCCTCTGGTTTGTGCCCCCAGCTAGTGTAACTATAACTTCTCCAAAAACTTACTGGATTACAGACACAGTTATTCTTATGCAATTTCAGTTTTGGATTGTTTAGAGCAATATTGAGTTGTACGGTGTTAGCCATTGAGAATAATAGAAAAGTGAAGAAATAAGGTGATACCTTTTGTAGTCTAACTTTTGAGAATACCTTACAACCTACTTACAAGGGCTAATTCAGCACCATGAGAATATGTTTTTATAATATTCAGCACCATATTTAGAAGTGCAAGTTATTTAAAAATCTGCACAGCTAAATATAGTGCTGAATTTCTATAAAGCAAAAAGAAATCATTATAAAATATATTTATCTCACAAAAAATGTTCTCATGGTGCTAAATATGCCCTTTAGTCATGTTGGCTGGCCATTGAGATGACCATCTTGCTTCTGAAGTAATGAGTTGAAGTGTTAATAGCATAGCTTGATTCAAAATTCCTCTCAACTTATCCCCTTTGGGAACAGTGTAAAAAGCTGTTTCCATAATATTTAATAATTATTTGTGTCCCGGTTTAAAACAGGGGTACATAAAACATTAGAAACATCCCTGTACAGTAAACAGTAAAGCTGTATATGCAGTATTTTCACCATAAAAGACACACCTGCCCATAGCACACACCTAGGATTTGGATGAGGAAAATAAGAAAATAAATATTCTGAACTAAATGTTGTGCTAAAACACCTTCCCCCAATAATCAAATAATAGGCTAAGTGTAGAATGCCCCCACTACAGACTTTCTTCACCATTCCCTCAGGGCAGCTGGGCATTTTCCCCTCCCATTCTCATAGGCAGTGTGGCATTCCACTCATCTCATTAACCATGGGCAGTGTGATATTCCCCCTCCCATTCCCATATAGAAAGTGTGGCATCCTCCCCCTCCATTCCCATAGTCAGTGTGGCATTCCCCCCTCCCACTCCTATAAGCAGTGTGGCACCCATTCATTCCCATAGGCAGTGTGGCTATCTCTCCCCATTCCCATAGGCAGTGTGACATTTCCCCCATCCCATTCCCATAAGCAGTGTGGCATTCTCCTCATTCCCCATATAGGTAGTGTGGCATCCCCTCTCTCATTCCCATAGGCAGTGTAGCATTCCCCATTCCCATAGACATTGTGGCATCCCCCCACTCGATTCCCATGGGCATTGTGGCATCTCCCCTTCCATTCCCATAGGAAGTGTGGCATTTCCCTCTCCTATTCCCCATAGACAGTGGGGCATTTCCCCCATCCCATTTCCAAAGGCAGCATGGCACCCGCCCGCATTCCCTATATAGGCAGTGTGGCATTCTCCGCTCCCATTCCCATAGGAAGTGTGGCATTCCACCCTCCCATAGGCAATGTGACATTCCCCCCATCCCATTCCCATTCTGCATATTCACATAGGCAGTGTTGCATCCCCCTCCCATTCCCATAGGCAGTGTGGCATTTCCCCCTCCCATTCCCCATAGGTAAAAGGAAAAAAATTAACTCACATTTTCATCACTTTCATCCGCACTGCTGCCCAGGCTGCCACAGTCATGGGAGGCCATAGGATGCAGAAGCATCAGGAGGGCAGGGCAACCGAACCATGTCCAATGTATCTGCCATTCGTGCTGCCCCTGCCATCCGCGCTGTCTGCTGCTGCATCTTCTCCGTGATACCTGCACACACAGAGCACACAACTCTGTGTAGCCAGTGGGCATGGCCGATGCTTGAGCAGCAACCACGGCTACCTGCTGTACGAAGGCATCTTCTGGCATACCGTGGCTGTGGCTGCCAGGGGGTGATGGAACTTTTTTTTAAACATTCGTCTGATAAGATGCACTGACACCCCCCCCCCCACACTTTTGTTGAAAAATAAGTGAGTCTTATAGGGTGAAGCATATGTTAATAAGGGCTATACAGTTAACAAGCACAGGCTGCAGATGGAAGTGACATTACAGTAAGAGGCCCAGTGCAGTCTGAGAAAACAGAGGTTATATGTATACCTCTGCTCCTTCCTGGTATAGTCTGTGAGTGAAGTGTGTGTAGTGAGTACACCAGCGTTACACTTACAGTGCACGTGAGTCAGCCTAAACCAGACAGAGCGAGTGCAGAGCCTAGTGAAGCAATCAGAAAGAGAAAATGTGAATCTAGAACACCTTTGGGGAAGTTAAGACACACACAGAAAGTGAAGCAGAAGATCCTGGCAAGCCTGTAGAACAAGACAGCGTTACTCTGTGAGAGAATCCATTTGAGCCTAGGAGGATCCAGCAACAGTACACTGAAGACCATCAGAAAGGTACTGAACATTATATAGTGCCAGCATCAGCATCGCATCTAGATCATCTTCTATTCTTTGAGTAAAATCTTAAAGGGATTCACCACCTAATGAAAGAAAAATAACTAAAGGATACTTCCTTTTTGTCTTACACAGCTGGTTGGTTCTAGTCTGGTTATTAGCAACTCACCTGATCACTGGATTGCATCTTGTGCCACCCTGGGCCTGAACAGGGGTCAGAAGCGATGATGTGTCAGGCTTGCACCTCCGGCATCAGTCACAGGAGTGCTGCCACACCCTTTCTATTCTTTGCAAGTGATGAGATGTGCTCAAGCCTGACACGCCCTTCTCCATTGTAGTGCATGGAGTGCATGGAGAGGGCATGGTAGCACTCCAGGGACTGATGGAGGCAGGTGAGAGTCAGACACAGAGTTTTTTATAAATAATCCAGTACTGGTGAGCTGAGCGGGCACTGCTAAGCCAGTTACTGTACATATGAAAATTGGATCTCCGTTAAGAGTATATTGCATGAGGCCAAAAGTAGCCTGTTAAATATCTAGCTGAATGAACGAACAATAGTTGAAAGAAGAACTGATTGGCAAGTCAAAAGTTAAAAAATAGCAGCTTACCTTACATTGAGTCCCTCCTGCGCTCTCCTTCCTGTTATGTTGGTCTACTTAATGAGGAAATCACTACTTATTGGCTGCTTCTCTCTGCAGTTAGGAAACATACTATGTGCTGGCAGACTGGAGATGCTTTTAGCCTGCAGCTAAGACACAACAATACACTTATTTACTATGATATATGTAAAGCACACAGTGTGCTTACATCACATCGCTGTTGTCACACTCACTGTTTCTCCTCATTTTTTCTGTACATCTCCAATGCTCTAATATTTTTATGAATAACTTAGGAACTACGGGGTCTTTTTTAAAACGGATTGAAGTTTGGGACAGTGCAACGTGTAGCTTGAGACAATGTGACAACAATCGGGCTTGTTTTTAGTATAACTTTAATGCTGTCACATAGAATAGGACCACCTCTAGTAAACGTAACTAATTCAGTGATCTAAGCATCAATTTATGAAACAAGTTAAACAGGCTCATGTTTCCTTAAAGGAGCACTATTGTGAAATGTGTGTAATTTTTAAAATGCATATAAACATGTTGCCTAATGAGAGGAGGGGTCACTTAGACTAAACTTAGACTTCTTAGTACTTAGACTAAATAAAACTTCTGCCAAGCTTGTAGTTTATTTTCTCCTGGTAGGATTAAAATCTAGATGTCACATGTTTAGTCTAACAGGGCCTGTTACTCATGATTTTCTTTCCCTTCCATTAAAATAAAAAATCAAGGGGGGGGGTGTGGCTTACCGAGGGAGGAGTGAGACATGGGATCCGGAGGCTCCCTGCAAACCCCCCAGTTTTACCATTAACCCTTTTGTTGCCAAGCACGTAACACCTACGGGTTGGCTTGTCTGGGCCTTAAGTGCCAAGCCCGTAGGTGTTAGGTGCTCGATTTCCCCGCTGCTAGTTAAAAAAATAAAAATGAAAAATACTCACCTGACCCCTCGTTGGATCCAGCCGGGTCTCCTCTTTAATTTGGTGCCATCCGAGCCCCCGTGGGAGAGCCCCCGGAATAGGCCACCCCCCCCCCACTTCGGCAGCAGCAGCTGCAAACTGTAAAAAAAAATAAGAATGACATTTACTTACCTGCAGTCGCGCTGCCTCCCGCCTGGTCTTCTCTTCACTGGGGGGGGCCTCCGATCGCCCCCCCCAACCTCTTCCGTGGCGAGGAGAGGGCAGAAAATGCCCTCTCCCCCCATTTCCTGGATCGCGACTGCTAGCCCCGCCCCCTGGGGTGGGGCCAGGTGACATCATTGTGATGTCACCAGCAGCCGGCTTCTTACCTCCAGCACCCGAGACTCTGAATCAGTCTGCTTGGTGCTTGGAGCAGAGAGCAGAGGAGGAGAGGGCTGTGATTGCCCCCCCCCAGGCTCTCTCCTCCAAACAAGCAAGCAGACTGTCAGAGGAGATCTCCGGGGGACACAGGATTGGAGGTGAGTAAAGTTAAAAAAAAAAATAATAAAGATCATTTTTTTTATTTATGTGTCTGTGTTTTTTTAATTCAACATTTAACCCCTTGTGAACTGGTAAGGGGTCCATGAGACCCCTTATACCAGTTCACAAGGCTGGGGGGGTGGCAAGTTACCTGCCCTAGCGGGGGACTTGCCATTAACCCCTGGCACCCCCGTTACCTGCCTCCCCAAAGCCAGGGGGGGGGCAGAAGAGCCCGGGCCCACATAGGCTATGTGGGCTCGTAGGCTGCAGGGTGGGGGGGCCACAAAAGCTGGCACCCCCACTCTGTGCCTACAAGCCCCCATAGCTGGTCCCGGGCTGGTTACTATGGGTAAGGGGGACCCTGCGGGGGGGGATCGCCAGTGATCGCCAAGGGACACAGTGCTCCAGGATGGATGGGAGGTAAGTATTAAAAAAAAAAATTCTAATAAAATAATTTTATCTTTTTGCGTGTGTGTGTTTTTTTTTACATTTAACCCCTTGTGAACTGGTAAGGGGTCCATGACCCCTATACCAGTTCACAAGGCTGGGGGAGGTGGCAAGTCACCTGTGACTAGCGGGTGACTTGCCATTAACCCCTGGCACCCCCATTACCTTCCTCCCCAAAGCCCGGGGGGGGCAGAAGAGCCCAGGCCCACGGGCTATGCAGGCTTGGGGAAAAATGACCTGTCAACAGAGGGTGACAAAACCTCAAGTAGACTGACAATTAAAAAGGTTAAAAGTAGCTATGCATGTTGGGTATTGTTCTGTTCGGGGGACCTTGTGCTTTCAGACTTAGCTTGTTTTTTCTGGTTTGCATATTTGTATTTTAGGAAAAGGTGTTTTTTATTCAGCTTTTTTATACATTTTTTTTTTTTTTTAATAATAGTTTTTATTAAAATAAAGCAAAGGTATACAGCATAAGGTTACATTTAAAGCAACCACCAAACTGTTCAAGAGGTCATACAGAAATAAAACTATATAGCCAGCATATAGAAAAATACGACCATTAAAAACCACATGCTGAGCAACATCCTCAATGGAGGTAGACAAAACACATCTCAAATAATATTAAAAAGAAGAGAGATCTGAAAAGAAAGAAATGAAAAGTGAAAGGTAAAGGGCAGGAAAGAGGTAAAAGGAGAAGAAAAGAAGTAGGGTAAAGTGTGGGTTTCGAGCATCATGACAAATCATTAGATTAATGTAACAGGGTTCTACATTGTAAGAAGAAGACGATTAAGACCCCCCGGGTGAAAGTGAGTAATCCACCCTTCCCAGGTGGATAAAAAGAGGGCAAAATCTCCTTTTAAGATAGCCGCCATCTTCTCAAACATCATGACCTCGTTGACCCGGGAATAAAGACTTCCTCGGGGAATGACTGATTTCTTCCAAGACTGAGCTATTATCAATTTAGCAGCAGTGGTAATGTGTCTTATGAGCTCAAACTGGGATTTTAAACAGTCCGGAGGTTTTAGATTAAGGAGGGACAGCTGGGGAGTCATATTCAGCTTAAGCCCGGTGGCCCTTTTAATCACATAGAAGACTTTAAACCAAAATTGTTTCACCACCCTACACTCCCACCAGGTATGCAAGTAAGTACCCGGGAGCCCACACCCTCTGAAGCAGTACTGCGGGTAAGAAGGGCAAAATTTATGTATTCTGTCCGGAACCAGGTACCATCTAAGGAGGACCTTGATATTGACCTCCTGTGCACCCACATTAAGATAACCTGAAAGGGTATGTCTCCAGACCGCCCTCCATTCAACATCTGACAGGGTCAAGTCAAGGTCGCTACACCATTTTGCCACATGCTTCGGGGGAGTCATCCCATCTGGTTCAGACAATAATTTATAAACCAGTGCGATCACACCCTTACCCAAAGGCTGCTCCAGACAGACTCTTTCGAATGACGTGAGAGGAGGGAGTGGGGTGACCAACTTACATTTAGACCGACCATAGTGTGTGACTTGCAAGAAGCGGAAGAATTCCCTCCCCGGAATGTCATGGGAAAGTTTCAATGCGTTAAATGAAAGCTGGCCCTGACACGAGAAGAAATTCCGAAGTAAGGTCAAGTTCCGAGTCTTCCACCACACAAACGCCGCAGGATCTTCAAAGCCCGGAACAAATTCCGGATTACCCAAAAATGAGAGCAGAGGACAGTGCGAAGAGGCCAAATTCCCCCACTTCCTACAGGTCTTCCAAATCTTAAGTGAATGGTTAAGTACAGGGTTGGAGATCTTCCTACTGACTGCTGAAGGAAGCCATAACAAATTGGAAATAGACATAGGAGAGCAAGACGACTCCTCAATATCAACCCACAAAGGTCTGTCAGCTCCTCTGTGGAAGACTGTCAGCTGTGCAACCTGACACGCTTTGTAATAACGACCTAGATTAGGGATACCCAAACCACCATTCTGTTTAGATCTGTAAAGCGTTCCACTATCAATTCGCGATCTACGCCCCCCCCAAATAAATTTGTTTAAGTCCGATTGGAGATGTTTCAAAATAGAGAGCGGGACGGAAATCGGCAGTACCCGAAAAAAATAAAGCAATTTGGGGAGCCATGCCATTTTCACAGCCGCAATCCTACCCATCCACGAAAGATTTAATTTGGCCCAGTTACCAAGGAGAGACCTCAAAGTTTTAAGCAAGTTAGGGTAGTTTGCACCATAGAGAGAATAATAGTCAGATGACAGCTGAATCCCTAGGTATTTAATATGTTTGACTTGCCAGTGAAAATTAAAGGAGGACTTGACAGTACTCAAAACGCTATCGGGAAGGGAGATATTAAGGGCCTGAGATTTGGCAACATTAATTTCAAGACCCGAGAGCACCGAAAAAGAGTCAAGGGTATTAAAAAGGCTCGGGAGGGATACAACAGGGTCCTTAATAACCATTAAGATGTCGTCAGCAAACAATGAGATCTTATGCTCATAACCCCCCGCCTCAATGCCTGTAATACCACTGTTAGCCTGGACAAGTCTAGAAAGAGGTTCAATGGCTAGGGCAAAGAGAAGAGGGGAGAGGGGACAGCCCTGTCTAGTACCCCTACCCAGCGTGAAGCGATTGGAGGAATATCCAGAATATCTCACAAATGCACCCGGGTTAGCATATAAAGAAGAAATCCAATTAAGAAAAAACGGACCTATTCCCCATTTATTGAGAGAGAAATACAAATAATCCCATGCCACCGTATCGAACGCTTTGCGTACATCTAACGCCAATAACATGGCATGATAGCCCTCCACCTTGGAGCGATGAATAAGATTAGCAATTTTCCTAATATTATCACCAGCCTGGCGCTGAGGCATAAAGCCTACCTGTTCTTTAGAGATGAGGACATTGATAAACCCATTGAGTTGAGCAGATAACACTTTCGCCAGTATCTTAACGTCAACATTTAATAGGGAAATAGGCCTATAATTAGACCATACCGTGTCGTCTGTATTGGGTTTGGGGATCATACTTACAGCGGCTGTGAGCGAATCAGCACTCCAAGCCGCTCCCTCCCTCAAAGCATTGAAAGCTGTCATCAAATGGGGGGCCAGTAACTGACTACATTTTTTATAGTACATTGTTGAAAAGCCATCAGGTCCTGGCTGCTTACCTACCTTCAAAGATGCTATGGCTTCCAGCACCTCATCGGCCTCAATGGGTCTATCAATGAGTTCCCTGGTACCAGGGGGAAGAGAAGGCAAACTAATTTGATCAAACAATTCCTCAGCCTTGTTAATATTCAAGTCCGATTTAGATTTGTATAATCCCTCCAGATGTTTGGAAAGGTAGCCACCACCCCAACTGGATCACTAGACAAAGGGCCCAAGAAGGTCTTAATGCGCACTGGTTTGGGCTTCAGTACTATTCCCCTAAGTCTTTTTGCAAGAGGAGTATTGGGCTTATTACTTGTACAGTATCAACGAAACCTAGATCTTTTTAATTGGCCAGCAGCCTCGCCAGATAAACATAGATTGAGCTGGTTAGTTGCTTGATTAAGGCGAATCCTGTTCTGTTTATTGGGCCTGTTTTTAAAGTCATGCGATGCCAAGTTAAAGGCATCAGTTAACAACAGGAGCTTCTCTCTATAGAGTGCCTTACGTCTAGCTGATTCCTGCATCAATATCCCTCTGATCACGACCTTATGAGCCTCCCAGAGCGTAACGTTAGAGCTGACTGAGCCCTTGTTGAGACGAAAATATTCTTGAATCTCAGTGCGAACCCTTTCAATGAGGGTCTCGTCTGCCAACATTGGCTCATACAACTTCCAGGACTTCTGGGTGCTACTCTGGAATAGAGACAGAAGAGTGATTGAGACCAAATCATGATCAGACCAGGATATTGGGACTATATTCGCTTGGGAAAGCTGGGGGAGGGCAGATTGCTGCAAAAAAATGTGATCAATCCTAGTGGACAGCTTGTGGGGGCACGAATAGTGAGTAAAATCACGTTTAGTTGGATTAAGCTCTCTCCAGCTATCGATCAAATGATATTGGCCTAACATTGCCTGAAACGCTTTTGCATACGATCTATTTTTAACCATCGGGGAGGAACTGTCATCTGATTGCCTATCAAGGGTCTGGTGAAGGGTCAGGTTAGAATCCCCAGCTACAATAAGGAATCCTTTCTCAACTTGATGAAGTTTCTTCAAAAACCCCTCAAAGAATGCAATTTGATTTTGGTTAGGGGCATAGTAGGTTGCAATCGTTACTGGGTGGTCCTGGACCTTACCTACTAAGATTAAATAACGACCCAGGGTATCGCGTACTAGGTGTTCCAGGGAAAAGGGAATTGAGCACTTAAACGCAATCAAAACTCCCCGCTGCTTGGAATGCGCAGAAGAAGAATAAAATAAGGGGTAATCTGCACTAAGGAATTTAGGGGAATTACGTTTGGTATAATGTGTTTCCTGAAGACACACAATATCCGCGCGAAGCGACCGCATTTGCCTAAATGCTTTTACTCTCTTCTGAGGGGCGTTTAAGCCCTGGACATTTAAAGAAACTAATCTAATCGCCATCATTACATCCTTGTAGAACCATCACACTAGAGAGCTCAAAAACCCAGGGGAGGGGCACAGGAAAGGAGAAAAGGGATAGGATAAAGAAAAACACAAAGAAACAGCACAAAGAAAACAGTTCACATAGAAGGAGAAAACACCTTCCAACCATAAAGTTCCCAGCAAGACGGCATAAAAGGCCGCCCTTGAGGGAAAAGAGCAACAAAGTACAGTGGTTGACAGTGAGGAACACCATCACTGAGCAACACACCACCAACTCCGCCAAGGAGGCGAGAGTTTTGTGCTTCCGTTCCTACTGGGGAACCAGTAAGAAGGGAAGCCTGGAGTGAGCAGACGACCAACACCTGAGCGCCCGACCTTAAAACGATAAACATATAACAACATTAACATGTGACCCGAACTATCACAACTTTAAGTAGGACCTAAAAAAAGAAAAATTATTGCAATAAGGGAGGGGAAGAAGTGTGAAACTAGGAACACATAAAATTATTCCACTCTAAACATGAGATCAAATGAAACGAAAGGACTGAAACGCCTCAAAGATGTAGAGGAAGAAGACTAGGGCTCCTCTCCACCACAGCTCAGATAACCCTCAGAACCATTATAAAACAAACAGCAAACAACAGCACCCTCAATCATGGCTGAAGGAAGGTGAGGGGAAGGACCCTTAAGGAAAGAAAAAGAAAAAAAAACAATCCCAGGGTAACCTGCTCCTCAACCATCCTCCGCCAACGGCTTAGTAAAACGGTGAGTCGGCGTTGAAGACGAGTCCCCCTGCATCAGGGATCTTCTCCGAGGTTCTCGCTTGCCCTTGGAAACTGGCGAAAAAGAAAGCGCTCTCTTCTTCTGTGGGGGAGCGACGTAGACACTCTCCCGAGATTGCAAGTTCACCGAAGCCAGCACCCGGTCAAGTTCCAGAGAAGAAGCGGCCTCAAAACGAGTACCATTATATTCAAAGGAAATCTTAAAGGGGAAACCCCACCTATATCTGATCCCATGTGACTGTAAAATTTGCAGAGCTGGTTTCATAGCACGCCTTCTCGCTATGGTTTGGGGTGCCAAATCCGCAAAAAGCTGGTAGGAGTAGCTTTGGAATCTCAAAGTGTCCTGGCCGCGAGCTGCTCCCATAATTTGCTCTTTAGTACGGAAATAATGAAGCTTAACAAGGACGTCTCGTGGAAGACCATCGGCCCTTTTCTTCTGAAGGGCCCTATGGATACGATCGAACTCCAGTCTCTCAATTGGAAGCGCGGGGACAAGATCTTGAAACAAAGCAGTAACTGTGGATTGAAGGTCCAAAATAGACTCCGGAATTCCTCGAATCCTAATATTAGCCCTCCTGGAACGATTTTCAACATCTTCTAGCTTGTGGAGTAGTACAAGGTTTTCTCCGCGCAGTTCTTCCAGTTCCTCTCCCAGAGTGGATATATCTGCTTTCTGAGTCATGGCTTGCTGTTCCAAGTCACCGACCCTTTGGCCCAACTCTTTAATATCAGCAGCGAGGGTGTTGGAGATCTGGGTAGTGATATTCAGAGACCACTTTTCAAGCGCCCTTTCCAACATTGCTTCATATCGATCAAGGGAAGGAGGTTGAGATTTGGGCGGGGAGCCATGTAGAGATTCATCCATCCAGGATTCATCTTCTGGGAGGAGAGCAAGCGTATTATGAGGATCGCTCTGGGAAACATTGGGGTCAGACATTGCGGAGACCGGGAAGGCAGACTGCTGTGCTGAGGACTCAAATGTAACAGACTCAAGAGGTAGAGCAGAGTAAGAGGCACACCATATCCAAGGGTAACGATGGCAGGAAACCAATAAAGTTGCACTGGGTCATCCAACAAAGTACACCTTATATCAAATGTCGTGATGTGAGCATATAAAAACAATTGAGGAAAGCCTCCCCAAGAGGCTTAGTGCTTATAGTAGGAAGGGATAGGGCACCAGAGATACGGGCTAGGTATATAGGGTTTCACAGGCTCTTTAAGATTAATCTAAGAGCCGGGACTTGCAGCTGTAGGAGCTTTAAGATCTTCCAGAGATGGGATCCATTACTTAACTGGGGGCATGATGTCAACAGCACGGAGGCAGAGCAGGGAAAAGTCCGGCAAAGACTACACTACACCGGCCCTTTAAATGCTGGTTCTTTGCCAGAAGGATGCTGCTGTCTGTGAGGGCGAGACACAGGCAGGCTGCTTAACATATGGCCAGCGAGCAGCTGAAAGAAGGCCACGAGGGAGGACACGAGAGTGGACAAAACAAGTATATGTCCATGCCCAATACATCAGCAGGACCGCAGCATAGGACACAGAGCTGCAAGCTGCCCAGTCAAGATGGCGCCTGAGCCGACCTCGCAGCTGCGCAAGTCCGCGGGAAGGGGCTTTCACTCACCACCCCCTAGAGCTTCAAAAGTCGGCGGAGAAGGTCCTCAGATGTCCACAGCTCTCTCCAGGTAAAAACCGCCGGGTCACAAGAGCGCAGGGGTCGGGAAACTCAGATGTTTGCAGAGCCGCCGAATCAGCCTCTCATCGCGGCTCCACGCGCATGCGCACTCCTTTTTATACATTTTTTAGGGAAACCCTGTGCAACCAAAGATTTCTTTGAGGGATTAATTCCAGAAAGATGAGCCTACTACAACAAGCTGGGTATGCTTAGAAAGCTTAACATGTGTACTTTCAGGGAATTTATGGTTTATGGGGGATATTCCAAATGTAAAGGGTTGTTTTGGTTGAAAAATCGCAAGGTGCGCACTTTGTCTGCAGAGCTGAAATTTTCAAGTAAAATTACTGTTCCGCACATGCTTTTCTTTGGGGTGTTTGGCAACTCTTCCCTTGACAGAACCTATGCATGTTGGGTGTTGTTCTGTTCAGGGGATGTTGCTTTTTCAGATTAAACTTGTTTTTTCTTGTTTGCATATAGTTTTTTTTAGGAAAATGTGGCTGCTTTTTTATCCTTTTTTTTAGGGAAACTCTTTGCAACCAAAGAATACATTGAGGAATTACTTCCAGAAAACTATGGGCACATCAACAAGCCTGGTGCACCTAGAAAGCTTGAGGTGTGTACTTCCAGAGAAATATATTTGTTGGGGGTATTTCAAATGTAAAGGGTTGTTTTTCTGGTAAAACTGCAAGGTGCACATATTGCATAGCATAGTTGTATTTTATCTGAAAATCCCCTAAAGCGCTATTTCAGTTTGGGGTCTCCTGGGCAGGAAAGGGTGTCTACCTACACATATGTGGTATCACTGTAACTGGAAGAAATTGGGATTTCACACGAAATAAGATTTTATTGACAAACTTACATTTTTTATTACAAAAAACACTACAAATTGTAAAAAAATATTTTTTTTTATTTTTTTTTTCACATATTTTACCCCAAAATATTGAGAATACACCTAAAAATTGCAAACAAGACATTTCATGTTAAAGCCCAGACTCTGTTGAAAAAAACAATATATCATTTTTCTGGGAAATCCCTGGAAATCCCTTCAAAAATCACATTTGAACATGGGGAGCGCAAAATAGTGCAAAATGGTCTGGCAACAAAGGGTGACGAAAAGTCCAGGTAGGCTGGCAGCGAAAGGGTTAAAGATTATCCAAAAACAGGCAGCGAGACATGACAAAGAAGTGGAGGATGAAGGGGACAACACGGGAGCATACCAGTGCCCCCATCTCTGATTATTTCGTGGCTGCAGCGCCGAAGGCACGAGGGAACCCAGACACCAACATGGCGGATAGTAACAAAGGAGAGAGGGAGAGGAGAAGTCTGCCCCCAACCAACATACCTGCGGTGCCGCCGATTGTGACAGAGCGGAAGGATCAGCTGGGTCCCTGGAGTAGTTGTCAGCTGGTGGAAGTAGGAGAGGTGCCGCTGCGGCTCCCTGGTGGCGGCGGTGATGCGAGCAAGATGGCGCCGGCCAGCGCATCCCAACACACTGACCCTGCAGCCTCACATAATAAAGGTCCTTGACCACTCGGCGGGGACGGAGGACAGCGAAAGGAGCCTCACCAACGCTCCCCTGCTGAGGAAGAAGGCAGGCTAGAGCATTTGACACGGCAGCACACCATCACTGAGATCAGCGCAGCACGTGAGAAGCAGGCTAGAAGGGAGGAATACCCTGATCACGGTGGATGAGCCACATCACAGACACTGGTTTGACTCAGGAACCCAAAATGACAGGGGAACAAAGTGTGTTGCAGAGGTATAGCAGCTCAGAGGATGGGGGGGGGGGCTCGGATGGTGAAGCATGTGGAGATAGGCAACACCAGAGAGAAACCCCATGGAAGGCACAGAGGGGAGGTGGAGCGGGCAGTGAGGGCAGGTTCCCCCCGAGTCCAGATGCAATACCTGACCCCTAGTACCCTCCGGCAGAGAGTTTCAAACAGAGGAGGTTCTATGGGACCCCCATCAGCCAGCATCCCCATGGGGCAGTGACCAGGCTCAGTCCCCTATGATAGTCAGAGAAACCGCGACAATGATGACGGAGAGGCGCTCGGGGGCATCCCTTCCTGGAATTTCAATTACAGCAATTGCCGATATGGTGAGATTTAACCTGGCGGAAGCCCTCAAAATATTACCCTCAAGAGCGGACTTTGAATCTTACATAACTCGAATGGAGGGGACATTCCGGAGAGAAATAACCTCAATGCAAAACTCTATGGCCGAACTGTCTAACAGAGTATAAGCGAATATGACTAAACAAACCGATATCCAGGCCAGAGTGGAAGCCTTAGAAAGAGACAGAGAAGCTACCAGGAGAATACTGTCCTCCCTCTAATTACAACAAGATGATCAAGAAAATCGGAACAGATGAAACAAAATCCGCCTTAGGGGCATCCCCGAATCGATTGGCCTGCATAACTAAAATCAATGGTGTGTGAACTCTTCAACAATTTACTGGAACGGACTCCTACAGACCAGATTGAAATTGATCAAATCCTTCGAGCCCTGGGCCCCCGCATGGACAATCCAACCAGACCGAGAGATGTGATCTGTAGGGTCCACTTTTTCCAGATTAAAGAAGCGATAATGCAGAAGGCATGGAACAGGGGACCGATTGAGTTAAAGGGGGCTCAAGTTACCCTACTACCGGATTTAGCCAGAAGAACTCTTATGATGCGGAAAATGCTGAGACCGCTGCTGGAGCAGATCCGACGACAGGAAGCAACATATCGATGGGGACACCCATTCCAGCTGATTGTTCGGAAGGACAGAAGGACATATATATTGAAAACCCCGGCACAGTTACCGGAGCTATTCGAGTTCCTAAATGTTCCACCAATCAATGCCTCAGACTGGCTGGCTCCCGCGATTGAACAGGGAGCGGATCCGCTCCCGCAGAGGCAGATGGGTCAGAGACGGGACCGCAGAGGACCCGTTTTCCCCCGAGGAGCGGGAAGAGGAAGATGCCCCGAACTCCAAGATGCAGCATAGGATTCTCTGTAGAAAGCAGGCCCCTCAAGACAACTGGACTTACGATGAGATTGAGCGATTTGGTGGTTTGAGGTAATGACTGTCCTTCTTCGCCTCTCGGCCCCCTAGTGGGGAAGAAAAGAGGGGGGGCGAGGAGGAGAGGGAAAGGAGCGTCAAAGAGTGTGCGAATGGTGGGTTGGGGTAAAAGGGACGTGGAGAGGAGAGGGATGTGTTATATATAATACCTGTTTTTTTTTCTTATGATCTCTTCGCTCCATGCATACTAATGTTGGACATTAAGTCTTGGGACAGAGTAACCGGGGGGGGTGGGGGACAGGGAGATTTCCTTCCCCACGTGAGTGGGGGAGTGTCGTGTTGGCTGACACCGTAGGTGGTGGGCTGATTGGAGCCCCCTCTCCTCCTCTGATCACTGCCTGGGGGGGGGCCTCTCGCTGTGCTCCCATATATCCCCATCTGGCAGGTGTCTATTATTATCTATATGTAGATGTGATCCCTCTTCCCTTCCCATGTATGTATGTATGACCAATGACCCCAATCTATGGGACATACGATAGGAACAGCCCTAGACCTTGGCCCTACTGGAGCGAAGAGAGGAAGCGTGGGGTAGTTTGTTTTTGCCCCAAACGGTGCAGCATTGCCTGCTCCCCCTCTACTGCGGGTATACGGCGTTGGATTTACTCCCAGCCCCTGGGCTTGCCCTGTCTCGGGGTGAGATGCTCTGGTGGGGTCTCTCCGGGGGCACGGACAGGGCCTGGGGCGGGTCCGGTTGGAGGGCTGCCAGGGTTGGATGTGCTGCTGAGCCGCCGGAGATGGATGCACGCTTCAGAGAGGGGCTGGATGATAAGGAGGGATGCTCGATCTAGGGGGTGACCAGAAGGCGGTCCTCTAAGTTGAAGATTGAATAAAAGTTAAAGTTTTATATGTTACCGCAAAGTCTTGCTGCCTAGTTAGATTTTTTTTTGATCATATGTTTACATAACTGGGAGGAGGCTGCATTGATAAATGTAGGTTTTGTTGTTGTAAAATCTTGTTCGCAGGCTTCTCAATTGGCTTCCATTGCTACCTAGTGGTCCCTGCGTTATCCCGGGGGAGCTTCTTTGGGAGACATGAGGCCGGACTCCCTGACGTAAGGGTAGTCAACATCTTTGTACTTAGTTGCCCGCTTCAGTCGGGCGTTCTCCGGATTCTAACTTCCTATCTATCTTTTCTCTTTTCTCTCTCTTTTTCAAACCTTTCTCTAATGTCTCTTCTTTTGCTATCACATTTCTCTCATCGGGTGCTGGCCCTCTCATCCCTGGTCGCACAGTGCCCCGGGCCGGATTTCCTGGTGGGCGGGCTGGGAAGGGAGGAAATGGGGGATGGACCGGAGCAGGAGAGGGCCCGTGAACCGCGGGCTCCTCCTGTTAAAATAGTTTCTCTAAACTGCAGAGGTCTCAAAATCTCTCATGCAGGCCTAAGGAAACTCAAACGAGCATTACATAATGCACAACTATGCAATATCTGGAGGATACTTAATCCTTCCACTAAGGACTACTCACACTTCTCGGCGGCACACTCATCTTATGCCAGGCTGGATTATATTTTTATCTCCCACAATTTGCTTGCTAGAGCGTTGAACGCTACAATAGAGACGGCCACTTTATCGGACCACTTCCCAGTCTGTATGTCTCTTCTACATCAAGTGAGAGGAGCAAGAGCCTGGACCTGGCAGTTAAACAAAACCCTTTTACGAGACTCAGTGACAAGCCAAGCGGTCCAATCAGCCCTTAGAGACTACTTTGAGCTTAATGCAACGGGGGAGGTGACCCCAATGACGGTGTGGCAAGCACATAAAGCGGTAGTGAGGGGCGTACTCATTCAGCACACGTCAAGGCTAAAAAAGGCAAATATCACCATGCGTAACCGACTACTGGACCGGATCCGGGAGTTGGAAATGAGACATAAAGAATCTCAGACGGCGGACATCTTAAAAGAATTAACACAGGTCAGAGAGCAATTGCACTCTATGCTATTACAAAAAGCGACGTTCTCTATCAAAAGGTGCAAGTGCTTTTATTATGAGTGGGGCAATAAAAGCGGTACGCTATTAGCAAGAGCCCTCAGGAAGCAGCAGTCTGTGAATTTTATCAGAGCGATAACGGAGAAGTAACAGCGGAAGTGGCATAAAACTGAAGACATTGCTAGGGTGTTTTAGAGTTATTATCATGATCTATACAACTTACAGTTATCAGGAACCTGGGGAACGCAAGAGGAGACGTCCCGAATAAAGTCGTATATAGAATTGTCAGGCATGTCCAAACTATCCGATGAGGCCATTGAAAGGCTAGAGGAACCTATTACGGCAGAGGAGCTACAATTCGCGGTGATGCAGGCACCAACGGGGAAATCACCGGGTCCGGACAGGTTGACTGTAGCGTACTACAAGAAATTCTTGCCAACCCTAAATAAACACTTTCTAAATGCTTTCAACAACTTAGGGGAAGGAGATACCCTGGGAGCCCTCCCAGCGGAGGCTCTGGAAGCACGTTACAGTGATCCACAAGAAGGACAAAGATCCCCTGAATTGTAAGAGCTATCGGCCGATCTCATTGTTGAATAACCATCTTAAGCTCTTCACCAAGATCTTAGCAAACAGATTGACAGCGCATCTACCGGGCCTGATAGATAACGACCAATGCAGCTTCATCCCTAATAGAGAAGCACGAGACAATACGATCAGAACTTTGAATATTATCCATCACTCAAGGAAGACGGGCCATCCACTCATGCTACTTTCCACTGACGCCGAAAAGGCTATTGACCGTATAGCCTGAAGCTTTGTGGTTGAAATGCTGAGGCACATAGGTCTGAAAGATAGAGCCCTCAAATCTGTAATGGAGCTATATTCAAAACCCTATGCCAGGGTAATAGTTAATGGGGACCTCTCTGCGCTCTTCCGGATCACGAACAGCACCAGGCAGGGCAGTCCACTGTCGCCACTCATTTTTGCCTTAGTGGTTGAGCCCTTCCTAAGGCAGATTAGAAAACAAAGAGACATCAGAGGAATCTCATTGGGTGGGGTGGAGCATAAAGTGGAAGCATATGCAGATGATCTGCTGTTCTTAATAGCCAACCCTGCAGTAGGACTGCCCGTCCTCCTGAAAGAATTTGAAGAGTTTGGCAAACTCTCAAATTTTAAGATCAACTTTGACAAATCAGAAGCACTAGACATAAGACTCCCTACTTCCACTATATCAAACCTTAAATCTTCCTTCCCGTTCAGGTGGGCATCTCCGGCGTTGTCCTACCTTGGTACTTAAATCCCGAGCAACCTCGGGGGGATGTTTCAGCACAATTTTGTACCGATTCTAAACAGAAAAAAGTCAGACCTGGCAAATTGGACGAAACGCATGAACATCATAAAAATGACGATATTACCAAGGCTTCTGTATTTGTTCCAGACACTCCCTTGCCACATTCCAATGAGCTTTTTCAAAAATCTGAACTTTATGTTTCTAAAATTCATTTGGGGAAGTAAAAGACCTAGACTGCGAATATCAATACTTCAGCTCCCCAAAATGAAGGGTGGGCTGGCAGTACCAAACATGGTTAGATACTGGCAAGCAGCACACCTACAAAGGATAGTGGACTAGGCCGGAAGAGGAGGGGATAAGAAATGGGTGGGAATGGAGTCAACTTTCACTGAAATGCCATTGAAAGACCTGCCCAGGGCGAAGAGTATCGATCACCCCCTGATCAATGCAACCCTCAACATATGGGACAAAACCAGGCAAAAGGCGGCCCTATCACCTTGGCCTCACCTCTGATACCAGTGTTGAATAACCTGCTGTTCAGTAGAAAATCTCAGCCGTTAGGAGAATGGGGTTCAGTGGGAATGATCAGGGGAAGAGATTTTGTCCAAGGGGGAGAATGGTGCCCCATAGCGGAACTGAAGATTTATTTAAATTTAAACCCATGGTACCTGCTACTCTTCCAGCACTACTTGCAGAAGATGGGACCGAGGAATGCCCTTTGTAGAGAGCTCACAGACTTTGAGAAGTTGGTCATACAGAAGGACCCCTCGACCGGTGTGATCTCTCAGATCTACCAACTCCTGTGGTAGGACCAAAAGCCTCATACAATTCCTTTCAGGAGGGAATGGGAAAGGGACCTTGGCAAGGAGTTCTCAGAAGAGGATTGGGGCAAAATCTTCACACTCATTCATGAATGACTGAATGAAATGAATTGCAAATGCATGACCAGATGGTATTATACGCCTAGACGCCTAGCGGTGCTGTTCCCAGGTACACCCTCTGTTTGCTGGAGATGTAAAGAAGGGGAAGGATCTCTCTTCCACCCGTTCTGGTCCTGCCCTAAGATTAGACCCTTGCGCCAGTCATGACGGAGATCACAGGCCAACAGGTTCCATGCTGCCCGTCCCTGATGCTCCTACACCACTCTGAGGATAAGACCTCGAATTATAAATGGTCTTTGTTGATGCACCTAATAAATGACGCTAAAGCATTCATCCCCAGATCCTGGAGATCGGATTGCATACCCACTGTGATAGACTGGTTCCGGGAGATCAGTAGGGTGAGGGAAATGGAGGAGCTGACAGCAGTCACTCATGACAGAGAGGAGCGGTTTCTGAAAGTGTGGACCCCCTGGTACGTGTTTCAGGACTCGGAGACCTTCAAACAGAGTTGTTCCCCTCTCCCCACGCCCGGCCTGGGCTTCCACTGGCCCCGGTTTGATTCTGACCTACAGGTCTTGGCGCCAGAGCCCAATACATTGGTCTGTCACGACATGCCCATCAGCTGAGCTGGTGGCGGTGCGATTTAGGAGGGGATGGGAGGGTTGGGACCACTTCACTAATTTTTTCCATTTACTTTATCCATCTTCATCTATCTAGATACCTTTGTTAATCTTACTTTGTTTCGCTTTTTGTTTTTTCTGAGGCACGGTCAGAGGCCATAGTATGCTGAAGACAGAGGAGGCTGACAGCTGTGGACCCATACTTGACAAAGTATGGGAACGTAGTTCTCAGGCCAGGCCTGTCCTGATGGGACACCTATGATCCTCACCCCTGAAAGGGGGATCTCTTGAGTAGAAGCCGGGCCTTGGATGAAACAGACGTGATAAGAAGCCAGTTGAGAGGGTAGGGAATGGGCGAAGGAATAAATGCCAAATAGCTGACTCTGTTAATGCTGTGTAGCAATGTATATTGCTAATGCCTGGCCAACTGTACCTTTGAAACATTGATTCTATCTTATCCTGTCTTTTGAATGTCTTTGTATTTTATTTTTTGTAAAAAGCAAAATAAAGAATAAAAAAATAAAAATAAAATCAAGCCATACTGGATACTTCTTGATGCCAGGTGGATAAGTGACCTCTCCTCCCACCATCCAGCATATTTATATGGATCAGCGGGACATTTTTTGCGATAGTGCTCCTTTTAGATAATGATTGATGTTCAGTCATGTGATGTACAGAAGTGCAGTTTTGCCCTTTGACACATTTTAACATACAGATATTTTTGTATCAGCATGTTTATTTACAGATAAAAGGCATATTACAAATTAAGCACAATTTACATTTATTAAGTAGTTATGCAATTTAAAGGAACAAAAGAGTAAATGTTGTATGTGGAAAAAGCACACCTCTAAATGTATCCTTACTCTGAATATCAAGAATTAGAACCTGGTGTATCAGGTCAGAAAAAATGATTAGAACAATATTCGTTGGAAGTTTCTCATTTCTGATCTGTATTCACCTTTAAATACTGTATAGACTATATGAGTCTGGGAAGAGATTTGAAAAGCTCACCATAAACAAAACAAAACAACAATCCTTTCACTGTCTGGAACATCATCTGCAGTGGAGAAGATTTTGAAATGCCAACCTCAGCTGATTACACCAAACACAGACCATACCTTTTGTTCTTTTTTGCTCTTGTCTCTATTAATGCCTCAGAGCATGAGTCCATCTTTAAAAAAACATTTGCACATATAAGATGTACATGAGAAGTGTGTTCGAAAGAAAACATTTTCTGCATCAGAAAAAAAGCAAATATTACTAACTGTGAAGCAAGGTCTGTTTTGTTTTACTGGGTCATGGGCAGCCTGCAAATATGAATACAGTAATTTTTGTAAAATGTGCGTGTGTTTTTTTAAAATACATTTTCGCTTTGAAAATGGATGGACCCCTATACCAGTTCAAACTCCATTATCCACACCACCAATGGCCGGGGTGGTGCAAATGAACCTAGCAGCCCATAGCATGGGCTGGTGCTATAAGGCATATGCTTTAGGGCATATGGGCTTGTAATGTTCAGAGTCAGAGGCTGGATTGGTGGCCCTTGAGCCCTGGAATTTCAAGCCCCTATGTCTGGTTTGCCGGGTGATGCTTAGAGGGGGGGGCGCCACACATTTTGTTACATTTTTGGCATTTTATTTCAAATGTAACCCTGCCCCAACATGTTTATTTTTTTTCATTTGTCGGCGCCACCTCCCCTTTAAGCAACCTGGCCAACAAAGAATAGGGGGCCGGTGGGGATAGAAGTTCGAAGACTGGGATGGGTGAGTATAAGTTAAATTAAGAACAATAAAATGTTTTGGGATGGTGTCTGATCTCTTTTTTACTTGAGGTGAACTGGTTATGGGTCCAGGGGACCCTATACCAGTTCAAAATGGTCAGGAGCTAGCATGGCATTGACAGGGCTCGGCTGGTGCAATGCTGATAAAGACACATTTGGGTTATCGGGGGAGCGGAAGAGCCCAGTGCCCATTGGTGTGGCCCAAGACCCATACCAAAGGGCATAAGGGCATGTAACTTTTAGGGGCGCAGCCTCTGAGCCCTGGGTTACCTACCCTTATGCTTGGTTCCCAGGCTGGTGGCCTTTGGTGGCCTCTGCCCACAGGCAGTTTCAATGTTAAATTACATGCCTATAAAAGCGGCATTCAGCAAAACACTGAAAACCGAAAAAAAATCATTAAAAAAATAAAAAGTTGGGCATTTTTTGTTAGATAAAAAGTGTAACTCTAATTTTAATGTAAAATGGCAAAAAAAATACCCAAAAATAATAAATCAAACCCCCACGCAGTTTCAATTTTATTTGAATGCATCACTGAAAACTGAAAAAATACAATTAAATAAAAAGTCATGCTTTTCTTCATTAGATAAAAATGGTATCTAGTGAAATATGCCAAAAAAATTACTCAAAAATATTAAAAAAATTTACTTGCAGGTAGTTTCATTGTTAAATCGCATGCCTGTAAAAGCAGTATTAAGTATAAATCTGAAAACTGAACAAATAAAATTAAAGAAATAAAAAGTTAGGCTATTTTTCTTTAGACAAAGATCTGTTTAAAAAAGCGCTCCAAAATATAAACAAATAAAACTGCAGGCAGTTACACTTAGCGGGAACAAATTAAACACAAAAAAACTCCCCCATATCAAAGCTATTATTAGGCCCCCAAGTTTGAGCCCCAATTGACTTTAATGGGGTCAGGGAACTGAAACTAAACTTCTGTGGCAAGTTGTCCGAACGTATCAACGTACCTAAACTTCTATGGGTCCACTCATCACTACTATGTAGTTACTGGTAGCTCAGCCATATTTGCTAAATTAGTATTCAAGTAAACGTAAACATCCAAACATGTGGGTGTTCTTGGAGTACTTTTCTAGTACATTTACAGGTGTTTACCTAAAAAACATAAAACAACAAATGCAAGATAAACAGCAAGCCCACTCCATTTTATTCCACTTCTAGAGTGTGAGTGGAAGTAACATCTGGTGAGACCTGGATAAGTCTTATCAGAACCAATGACATCAAGTCGTGTTAGGTCGTTTTTATTTTTTATATTCCACACCAAAACCCATTGAAATGGCATCAAGTTTGAAACCTTAGGGTTACATTTCAGACAAATTGTTTAAAAAGGTGAGCAAGGAGGAAAACTAGGCCTCCCCACAGATACACAATATTGATGTGCTTTTGGGGGAGGAAACTTCTAGCAATGGAGTGTGATGTATAGCTTATGTAAGTTGCAAGTTAGTGAGGCATATAACTCATACAGAATGTTGCTACATAATATTGCTATATTTATGTCGCTACTTCTCAAAAACCAACCATTTTTTAACTGCTAAAAAAAACATTTATTTTTGTAATACCATAGTGTGTGGGTATATACTGGACAATGGCATGCACCTGCCCCTAAAACATGATAATATTTGGACCTATTGACAGAGTATCAGGCTTGTTTGCCAACCTGAACTGACAGACACTTAGCTTGTTGTTCCCCAGTGTTAGATAGATAGATAGATAGATAGATAGATAGATAGATAGATAGATCACTTGGGGTGGGGAATATGTTTCTTGAAATGTAATGCTGTCAAATAATAGATGGTAGGGAAAGAAAAGCATTGTTTATTTTTCTGTGGGGACAGAGAAACTTTGGGAGCCAACTATGAATATTCAGAATGTATTTTCCTTCTCTTACTCTTCTCTTACCTGTAAAAGCAGCTACTGTAGATAGTCGTGTTGAAAGCTGCAACAACCTGGCAAACCATGCCCACCTGAACCTCAAGACATCATGAATTAGGAATCATGAAATGTCTTTTATATGAAGATGGTCAAACTATCTTAAGATGATGAACAATGAAATAATGCTTTTTACTATCTAGGTACAAAAGTTCAAATAAAAATAGTGAATGGTGATGTTATAACAAAAATGCGATTTGGTGAGGTAACAAGGAAATAAGAGACCATATACCATCTGTTATTGGTTTGGTTAGCTTATGGTACTTTGAGGGTGGGAGAGATAGGTTCTTCATTTAGTCTTCTGAAAACCAACAACATAGAGAAATCAAAAGTCTGCTTTTAATGTATTGGCTGCGGATATTAGTAATTTATATATGTTGCGTGGAACAAAAAGTTAAGCAAGCGGATTCAAATGACATAATATTGCTGGGTGAAGGAGTTTGTGGGGACATTAATTCAATGTTACTTGTTGCAGGATGGGGGAAGGAAGACGCTGGGGTGAGGAAGGGGGGGGTTGCACAATTATGTCTGCCTATTAACTGTAAGTGTGTGTGGATAATTTCCATACTGCCTCTTAATTGTGAGAAATCTGCTTGAATTCTTGCTGCTTGAAAGGCAAAAGTATTGTATGTTCCAGGAGGGGTGTAGAACTTTTGTGATTATTACCCTCCCCCCTGCCATCTCACAGTAAAGCTATAGTCATAGCATGTGGGGGGGGGGAGGGGCTGGGGACACACTATTTACTAATTGTACTTTCTAAAAGGACATTGGCGCAAATCTGCCTATTTATTTAGTGCAGAAATTGCCCATAGACATGCATCCATTTAAGCATAGTACTGCCCATAGACTTGCATCCCCTTTAGGTAAGGCCCTGTCCATAGAATTGCATGGTAAAAGAGTGGTGCACCAGGTCACTGTTGCCATCTGTAGCATTGGTTTTAATTCATACCTGACGACAACTTATTAGGCTCCTATATTAAAGCCTTGCAACATGTTATATGCACCAAAGTAAAGGAAGGAAATACATGTTCATCAAGAGGTTCACAGATAAGTCTCAAGTTTGTTAGGGATAATGTAGGACCGGGGGGAGGGGGTTGTTCTCTTTTGTTCTATGTAATCTAGCCACAACTACAGCATACAGCATTTGTTGCTGTTGGTTTGACATTACTAAGGCTGCCAGTGCATGACAGCACCTGAAGGGGCTGGGTACAGTACTTCAAGACCTCAGAGTGTCATACACAAATTTTAGAGGCAACTGGAGCACATTCCGTTTCCAAAATGAATTACCCTAATTGGACATGGAATAATTTTGTTCATTACTAGTCTGCACAGAAATTGTTACTAAAAATATTGTGAACATATCCTTCCTAAAATATGTTTAATAGTTAAAGCATAGAAAAAAAACTGAAAAATCCCTGTAATTGTTGTTAAAATATAAGAATGTAGCTCACAGCATTGTCACACTATGATCCAATCATCATTCATGGTCCATCAGTCTCTTTTCTGGCATCTCACCAGGACATGAAACATTGAATGCATTACTCCTTGAAGCCAGGGGAGTGAGTGACAGACCAAGGCCTATAATTGGGGTGAAGTGAGTAGAAGTTTTACAGTGGTTACACATACTGTAGGAAATTGACAGATATTTGAAGAACGTCCACTAAAAACAGTGACCTGACATCATTTTATTGTCTAATGTTATTGTTTGTGCTGCTGTGTGCTGTACTTTTCTTGGATATGTCAGAAATAACACTAATTTAAAGCAAAAATATAAGCTGTGCCAGGATTTTATCTTTCAGTAAAATTTTGTGTGAGATATTAAATTAGATTATGCAAGCAACACAAAGGGACTGAGTTTTATTTTCAATCAAAATTGACTAAAACTAAATTATGGATTTGCAAATTATAAATATATAGCACAAGCAACCATAATTACACTAAAAGTGGAAAATGAAAAAAAATGTGAGATACATAACAACATTTGTATGCCATTTGTCAATAGTTAACCAAAGCCGTTGTAATATATTACCAAAGAGCCCAAGTAACTAAATTCTATATGCAGTTTAGACAGAAATTATATATAAGGGTGGTGCCAGTAACCACCCCAATAGTATCCAAAGAGCAGCACCCCCTCCACCACAATCAATAAATTAAATCAAATCTCATGAATTCATATTCATTGAAAATAAAAAAATCACATTAAGATACACACATTTAAAATACATATATACAACACACATAATCCATTTTTGGGGGTATCCCAAACAGATCCATATATATACAACACCAAAAAATCCCCAAATCAATAAAAATGTAAAGTACAGTTCATCCAATTGTAAATTGCATAAGAGCCAAAGGTGCAAGATATTTTTCTATAACAATCCCACATAAATTATTAAACCAATGTGGCAAGAGAAGCAAGACACTGACTGTGCAAAAACCACAACAAATAGAAATCAACACATCACCTGAACATGGATCCAGGAAATTCCCCCCAAAAATGTAATGCCAGGAGAAGGTCCCCAACGCGTTTCGTAGCCCCCGACCCAGGCTACTTTCTCCAGGTATAAGAATGCCCCAGCCATGCCACCCTCATATATGGAGTCTCACCTCTTGTAAATGGGAGCACACAGCTCGGCGCGCATGACGCCCCCGGCGGAAGCCCCAGCCATGCCACCCTCTTATATATGGAGTCTCACCTCTTGTAAATGGGAGCGCACAGCTCGGCGCACATCACGCCCCCGGCGAAAGCCGCGCACACGCTCACAGACCGAGCGTCCCCCTGCTCCAAAAGGAGCCATCAACGTGTGCTGACAAAACAGGAAGCCCGCCCCCTAGACCGCTCACCAAATCAGCCGCACGCTATGACACCTGTGATGGTGTGAGTCAGTGACAGCTGCGGGTGGCGGGGGGGGGAAGCCTCACGTGTAATCAGCACAGCTCCCAGCATAAATACAAAGTGACATGGCTGTGTCATCCATCCCATCCTCATCATACAGACAAACCCAACATAAAACAACTATATTATCTACACTACTTTATTACAATTAATACCCTCTTTACATATTTCATCTTATTAACTGAATTCTATTTGTTTTTAATATAATAAAATAAACACATTTATTTGTTCAATAATTTATTTATGTAATTTAATTTATTGTATTTATTTATTTACAAGCTGCTGCAGGCATCTTCAATTAATCTAAATCCCTATTTTTAATTTCAATCCAGAATATCACGGAAAAGAGGGAGGGAAGAGAAAAATGGGATAGATAAAGAAAGGAAAAGGGAGGGAGGAAGAAAAAGAGGAGAGAGATAAGGGAGGAAGGGGGGAAGAGAGCTATTTACATATAGCAAAATATCAAAATACCAAAAAGAATTCAAGTATTTAATTTGTTTTAATGTAACTTAATATTGTTATATATGTTATATTTATTACACTTCACTTAGATGGAATAGGGAATGGGAGGGGGGTTGCAAGGATATATATATATATATATATATATATATATATATATATATATATATATATATATTTGTTTTTTTTTTATCCCATCTTACATTATGTTATTATTATAATAATTTATATTGAATGAATATATTTTATAAATAATATATATAAGATATATTAAATAATTTAACCAAAAAAAAAAAAAAATTAATTAATCAATTTGTATGAACCAATTAAATAATTTATTAAATAAGTGACCCAATAAATATGCCCCTAATAATAATTCCAAAAAATTATAACTTCAAAAAATTATTAAAAAAAAAAAATAAAAATAAAAAAAAAAAATAAAAAAAAAAAAAAAAAATATATATATATATATATATATATATATATATATATATACCCTGTGATAAAATGCATATAATTTATTTCATTAATTCTGGAGAGAGATTTTGCCCATCATCACGCAGGTTACTGGGGTGGGGTGGTACCCGGCCCAGGTCCTACTCCATTTGACAAAACATCCAGTTGTGAAATACAAAAAAATTGTACTTAACGGTACTTAATTACTTAACGCAGCTAAACAAGTGATCCCCAGGTTCTGGAAGCAGGGTAGCGCTCCATCTGTGAGGGACTGGTTAGGTGAAGTGCTTAATATCTGTGAGATGGAGGATCTTACGCTGTCGCTCCACGACAGAGAAGAACAGTTTAGGACCACATGGATGTCCTGGTTAATGTTCCAGTAGTCGGAAGGGTTTAGAGCGCTGTATGGCTGACTGGGTCCTGGGCTGCGTCCACGCTGCCTTGATCGAGTGAGATGTAGTAGAGACAGGGTCCCGCAGGAGGGAGTCGTACTTATGCCTCGGTGGCGTTGCCCGCGACCGGGGATTTGCTGCATAGCTTTTGTCTACCTTCTACCCCCTCCCCCTCCCCATCTTGTTTTCCCCACCCCTCCTCTCCCATCTCCTCCTTATGTGCCCCCCTCCCCTGTCTTGACACGCGGAAGTGGGTGAGACGGTTCCCTGAGCTCTCCAGCACAAAAGAGAGTAGTAATCACCTGGAGTCTTAACGATATAAGCAGTAGCCGACACATCAAGAGAATACCTACCGGCCTCGGTGGTAGCCATGAAGTAACAGCTGTTTAGCGTTAGAATTGCTGTTCTGTGTTATTTCTGCATGATGCTGGCATGTGGCCTGGCTCCCCCTGGCCCCTCCCCCCTATTTTTCCGCCATGTCTTGTATTGTATCTGTTTGTTGCAATGTACTCATAAAAATGCTTAAATAAAGAAAAAATTAATTACAAAGTAGCCAATCCATATATTCCTTAACTTTAAGAAATCACATAATGGTCCCATCTCAGAAGAGCGTGGTCTAAGATCATCAACCGATCATTCAACTCCGAAATAGAATCAGGAAGATGAAAAATTCACAGATTTCATATGGTTAGTTTACTAATTAACCAATAATAAAAAAAAATAAATAAAAATAATAAAAAAATATATATATATTATATATATGTATGTATAACCCAGCTACTCTCGATAGTATCTACCCCCCCAAAAATGGGCCAAAAGAGGTATCCTCATTGAGGCCCCCTGGAAACTCTATGCCCAATTTAAAAATCCATCTTAATTCTTTTTGAAGGAGGATCTTTTTCAGATTTCCTCCCTTAATACCTAAGGTAACTCTTTCAAGCGGTATGATCTTTAAAGTATCCACCTTCCCCCCATGCATTCTCAGGAAATGATCTGCTACTGGCGTAATTTTCTTATTGTTTTCTACATTCCTTGTTGCCAATTTAATATTCGAAATATGAGCTTGAATACGTTCAGTTCATTCTTAGTCTCCCCAATATATCTCAGACCACAGCCACACTCCAATAGGTAAATAACTCCCTCCGTTTTACAATTTAAAGGCTGCATTATCCAGAAGGTCTCCTCTGTGTAAGTGTTTTGGATTCGGTTGGTCTTAACCACAAACCTGCATATGGAACATTTGCCACAGGGCTGACTGCCATTAATTGGATTCTTCCCCAACCAGGTCTTAGATCGTACAAAATGACTTCTACACAAACGGTCTCTAAGGTTGGGCTTTTTGCCCTCATCCTTGGTCTCTGTGAAATAAATTAATTTAGGGAGGGATCCAAAGTTAAAATGTTCCAATATTTATTCAGAATTGTCCGTAGGGACCACCAGTTACTGTTATAATTAGTAATAAATCTTACCATACTATCCTTTTTCCTAATGTGGGGTTTCAACATCTCACAGCGGTTTCACTCTTTTGCTCATTGGTATGCAGATGATATTGTTTTCTTAGGGTATCCCCTATTCACGAAGCGTTGTGTAAGATCCCTTGCTTGTAACCTAAATTCTCCGTCCTCCAATTTCATCTTATTCGGGCAAACTGGCCCCGTGGGATGTTTCAGGTGTTTCGGATGGAAGCTTTGATAGTGTAATAATCAATTCACAGCCTATTCCTTCCTGAAGAGCATAGTAGATATCCTGCCATTGTTCATCTTTAAATTTAGATCCAAAAAGCTGATCTGATCATTAGAGATTTAATACGTTAGAAAAATATTTATATCATTTTGATTTATTTTTTCTAAAAACTCCCTACAAAGATCCTGGGGCCCCTGTCATAATAGAAGTATGTAATCCAAAAAGCGATACCAGCCAGTAATATATGGCTGGTATTCGCGCATTCCCTCACCAAAAATTTCCCTCTCCCACCATCCCAAAAAGAGATTTGCTATGGATGGCGCACAACGCGCCCCCATAGCAACTCTTCTGGTCTGACGGAAGTGTTGTAGGTCAAAAACAAAATAATTATGAGTTAAGATGAATTCCAATAGTTCCAAAATGAACTCATGCTTGGTTCTGAGGGAGCTATCTTCCATACTTAAAAAGTATTTTACAACCCCAAGTTCCCACTCATGAGAGATGTTCGTGTATAATGATTCCACGTCTGCTGTTATCATCAGGGTTCCCTCATCCCAACATATACCCTCTAGTTTGTTTAAGAGGTCCAAGGATTCACTCAAATAAGATGCTAATGAGGTCACAGACCCCTGTAGGTGCACATCTACAAATGTACTAGCCTGTTCTGTAAGGCATCCCACTCCGGACACAATTGGGCGCCCTGGTGGTGTTTGTAGGTTCTTGTGCACCTTAGGGAGTAGATAAAAGGTGGGTATTTTTGGGAATTCAACCTTTAAGAATTTATAGGTTTGATGGTCAATCACTCCGTTTTTAGTTGCCCTATCCAAAATACTATAAAATTCCTGTGTGTATTCAAGTAGAGGATTCTTTGGTAATTTTTCATAATGATCTCTATTTCTCAGTTGTCGCATAGCTTCCCTCATATAGTCCTCTTTACCCCACAAAACAATATTCCCCCCTTTATCCGCTTCATGGATTGCAAGGGCGCCATTTTTGTTTAGGGATTGTATAGCCTGGTACTCCTCCTTAGAAATATTATTTTCCATACCTTGACTAGACATAGTATGTAAATCTCGTTACTCACCACCCGATAAAAGGTCTGTATCGATGCACATGGTCCAAAGGGTGGGATATATGAGGATGGTCTTTTTAGAGGGGATAAATTGGAGCAGTTCTCATCGATAGTTTCACTCCCTTCCAATAAGGTCGTATCACTCCCTTCCAATAAGGTTGTACCATCCAAGGTTACAGAGGGGCATTATACATTTTTTCCTTCAAATTGCCTTTTAATAACAGCTTTCTACAAAATAGAAAAAGATCCCTGGTTACGTCAAACTTATCCAACTTCAGAGTAGGTGAAAAATTCAAACCTTTACTTAACACACTTTTTTCAGCTGGAGTTAATTCATATTCCATAAGGTTAATAATTTCCAAAGTATTGGAGTGTGTAGTCTGGTTATTCAAATCAGTGTTGGGGGGTTGGGCCCATTTATAATCTCCGGCATTTGTTGCGTTGGGGTAACATTCTCAGGGGTTCCCAATTGTTGTTGTTTTCCCACCGTCTGCCTCTTCCTCCTCTTGCCACATTTCCCCCCCCCTCCTTGTCCTCCTCCACTCTCTCCCCTCTCGCTTTTTTATTTTTTTATTTTTTTGGGGGGAGGAGACTCTGGCTATCCTTTGCTCACCTGGCTGCTGACCCCAATCCTGCACCCATCTTCACAGGCAGAGGAGCCCTACAATATTGCCCCCAGGAGGACTCGCTCTGTGGTGGAGCGAGCCTTTGGTCTCTTGAAGATGAGGTTCCGTTGTCTTGATCAGACTGGTGGGGCACTACAATATACGCCTGCAAAGGTCATTAAACTAATCATGGCTTGTTCCGCTTTAAGAGAGGGAGTCTGCCATTTCTGAGTAAAGTCTCAGTAAAAAGGGTTTCACACAGTGGGGCATCCCGATCTGGGATTTCCAGGGGGAAGACCAGTGGCCGCTCTGGGTTTTGTTCTGCTTTATGTCAGGGAACCTGTGTTACTTTAATAATAATGTAAAGGAGGTGGGTTATTCCATCGTAACCTGATTTGGTCATGATGTTTTAAAGCAGGCCAAAACCAACGTAACCCAGCCCTTTGGAGTGTGAAGAAATCCAGGGCTGGGTTACAGGCATCATGTCTCTGGGGCATTCCAATTTGGGATGTCCTGCACATCACTGCGGGGGAACGTCAGAGCTATACCAGGAGCTATGCCATCTTTACACAGGAGCAGGACGACATCATCATGGATGTGAGTATGCGAGCGTGCGTTTATGTGCGCGCACACATTCCTTATAATAAAAAAAAAAACAAAGCACAAGAATAGTCTGAAACAACTTAGTTTGTCACGTTAAATACAAGCCCACCCTAGTTTAACCCATGTACGCAGCTACAAACTAGGCTACATGCAGATAGAAGAACTAGGGCAATGTGAGGCAGCAAGAGGTTAATAAAGTGACTTTAGTTAGGCCAGGAAACTTGTTAATGTATTTTGTGGATTAATGGTGGGTCCTTGTATCTTTTTTTTACAGATGATGCTGCGGAATCGTTTTTTTTAGAGTTTAGGCTTTTCATTAAATCACGCTGAAGGTCCGGTTTAAAAAGGGCCCCAAAAAAACAACGCCCAACTAAACCATAAAAACAATGCTAAACTAATGTTGTTTTTCATTCACAGATCAAAGAAAAACACAGCCACAAGACCCCGAGGCCTAATTTTTTACATGTTTAATTCAAATTTAAATTGTTTTTTACTTTTGTTTTATCAAAAAAATAATCTCAAAACCACAAAACAAAAAATAAAAAAAGTTTGATTAAAAAACATAAACAGATTTTGTGAGTTGTCTTTCCTGCAAATGTACAATCACAAAACATCATCACACATTTACATGACACAAAAGGTTTAGATATGGGACAAAAAATCAGAAAAACTCACAACCAATTACGGTAAACATTAAAGGCAAGGAAGAAGGAACACCAAAGAGATTAAGGTATGCATTAAAGGCAAGGAAGAAAGAACACCAAGGAGATTAAGGTATGCATTAATGGCAAGGAAAAAGGAACACCAAAGAGATTAAGGTATGCATTAATGGCAAGGAAGAAGAAACACCAAAGAGATTAAGGTATGCATTAATGGCAAGGAAGAAGGAACACCCAAAAATAAATTTGACAATATATATGTGTCAAATTGGCAGTTGGTGCCATATGTATATTCCAATGGAGGTTTAGGGATGTGCGCTTGCGTGTAGCCAGATTGACAACTGAAGAGCCATGGAGATGTAAGTATACTTGAAAAAAACACCAAAATGGAAGGTCAAATACGATGGAAGGCAAGCAGGTACGTTCAAAAAGCAAGGAAAAAGCAGGGAAAAACAGGCCGCCCGTGTGAACGGGAACGAAAGCCCCGATCAAATTGAAGGCACCCGAGAGAGCAAAAAACACTTCCCGAGTGAAGACAAATTGACGGATCAGTTAGGGAGCCATTCCAACGGAGGCTCTGCATCACATTTGAGCCACGATTCAAACGGGAGCCCCAGACAATCGGAAGGTTTTAAGCTCAGATCGGGGGAGGCTCTGCATCAGGCCCTATAACTCTTAAATTAAGCAAAGATTTTATATAAGGGTGGTGCCAGTAACCACCCCAATAGTATCCAAAGAGCAGCACCCCCTCCAACAGTTTATACAGAAAATATATTTGAAATTTTAAACTGAATAAACTGCAGTCATGAATAATTTGAAATAAAGCAAATAGGGACTAATGACTTTCAAGACAAATTTAAAGAAGATAATAACCAATACTCCCGCACAGCTGATCAACCCTGTACTGGGAGTCTCAAACTTACCAGGCTTGAGATCCAGACAGTACCATCTTTGTTCACCACTACAGCATGTGGCCACCTGCCTGCCTCCTCGATTCAATCACGGTGACTGGTCAATCAGCTGTGCAGCGTGACACTTGAGTACCTATTGTTTTTTATTTTTGTACGAACAGAGAATTTAAGAGGCTGATTCACTACTAGCGCCATGTATTTCCAGATGAGTGTCTGTATAGTGGCGCTTGGAGCGAACGCTAGTAGACACTGTAAACAGGTATTGTGTGCTGTAACCTCGGTGCTCCACACCATATTTAACAAAAAACTACACAGACAGCATCGGTGCTCTAAAGCTGGGTGCTATGTTATAGAGCTCCAGTTGCTGGGTGATTAAAGTCTGTTTTTGAACACATATACACCAGTAACAAAGCAAAAACACATGGAATGACATTGTTTTAGCACTGGGACAATAACACTTTAGTGCCAGATCTGTAAATACAATTCTGCATAAAAATATAAAAAGTTCAAAAAATGTATAAAAGTGTTTGTTTGCAACCAGGAGAGGTCACACAATGATTTGAGCAAAAAAAAAATAAATAAATTGCCAAACACGCTATTTAAACACAACCAAATGAAAGCCCATTGAGCGACACTGAGCAAAAGGTACTACATGGCACTCTTGAACCTAGAGCGCCGGGGGTATACGCCACTTCTAGTGATACATGTGACACTGTTAGCATGGCGCTGTTAGAGGCACTCACCAGATTTGCTTTCTTAAAAGTGGTTTCCTGTACAGTGCCCAGCGTTCACCAGACGCTACCTGCCGTTACCAAGTGCTACCTGGTGCTATCCATTCTTTAATAACCCCCTAATTCTTATGGGTAGGGATGAGCGAATCGATCCGGACGAACCCGAATTTGTTCCGAATTTCATGAAAAATTAGATTCTGAACGAATCCGAATTTCTCCACGATTCGATCGATCGAAGTTTTCCTTTAAACTCCATTTATTTCAATTACAGGCATTCTAAAATGGTGGATGAACATGTCCAGACATATCCCCTGGGGCAAGTTATCATGGGAAGGTCACATGCAGCCTATCAACTGCCAGGAAGCCCGGTGACGTCACCGTGCTATATAAACGGCGGCCATTTTCCTTTTGCGCATTTCAGCCTTGCATTCCAGAAACAGCGGTGGCTGCTGCAGCCAGGGAGAGACTTAGAAATAGGCAGGGACAGTCGTTGAGACCCACAGAGAGGCAGACAGAACCAGGGAAAGATAGGGAAAAAATTGGGAACGATCGGGAACGATCCAGGCAGGGACAGTGAGAGGGAAAGCTTTTTTTTTTATTTTCATTTGCCAGATGAGTTTTCAATCGGTGTTCTTTGTAATGTAAATATTCCTTGCCACTGTGCATCCCATCTTGGCAGTGGCATATTTAACCCTATCTGTTATACACAAGCATTTCTTATAACTGTATTAGTTTTAATTTTTTTTTGTCTGCTGTAAAAACCCCGGGCCACATGGCCATTCCATTTCAGCACATGTGACCCTATCTTTTATACTAAATCAGCTTGGTCAGCCTCAGCTTTATTAAGCTATTGCATTTTGATTTGGTTTTTGGCCTCCTGCAAAAACCCAAGCCCACATGGGCATCCCAAACCAGCACATGTGACCCTATCTTTTATACTAAATCAGCTTGTTCAGCCTCAGCTTTATTAAGCTATTGCAAACCCAAGCCCACATGGGCATCCCAAACCAGCACATGTGACCCTATCTTTTATACCAAATCAGCTTGTTCATCCTCAGCTTTATTAAGCTATTGCATTTTGAATTGGTTTTTGTCTGCTTTAAAAACACCAGCCCACGTGGACATCCCAAACCAGCACATGTGACCCTATCTTTTATACTAAATCAGCTTGTTGAACCTCAGCTTTATTAAGCTATTGCATTTTAAATTGGTTTTTGTCTGCTTTAAAAACATCAGCCCACATGGGCATCCCAAACCAGCACATGCCACCCTATCTGTTATACTAAGTAAGCTTGTTCAGCATCAGCTTTATTAAGCTATTGCATTTTGAATTGGTTTTTGTCTGCTTTAAAAACACCACCCCACATGGGCATCCCAAACCAGCACATGTGACCCTATCTTTTATACTAAATCAGCTTGTTCAGCCTCAGCTTTATTAAGCTATTGCATTTTGAATTGGTTTTTGTCTTGCTGTCAAAACACCAGCCCACATGGGCATCCCAAATCAGCACATGTGAGCCTATCTTTTATACGGGGAGGCCGATTCAGTAATAGCGCCAGGTAGCGACAGATGAGCGCCTGAAGTATGGCGCTATGAGCGCCGCTAGCGTACGCCGTGGGCGGTAGCGATTCGCTATAGCAGGCCTCCTCAGTCGCTACCTGGCGTTGTTGGGAACAATGCCTACATTGGTGAATATGATGTTGGGATCAGCTTTGTAGGCGCTGTCATTTTGACACACGCAATTCAACACAGCGCCTGCGCTTTGCTTTGCTGTGGGCTTGAAATCAATGTTAGTACCTTCATAAGTAAACACATTGCAACTTTTGTTTTGTTTGTTTTTTTTATTTATTTTTTAAATGCATTTTTAGTGAATGAAAAAATGTGAATCCTCTGGATTTTTATCGGGGTGCCTGAAAAAGAAGAAAAAGTGCAGTTAGTATTTATATTTAATGTGTGCAGTTAAAACAAAAAAAAAAAAACAATTTAAATAACATTTTGGGCCAACTTGCACAGCAACCCAAATTTTTTTGTTGTTCAATTTCACCCCCCCCCCCCGCATTATAGTGGTTGAGGTCATTTTACACACCCCTTATAGTGGTTGAGTTCATTTTACACCCCCCTTATAGTGGTTTAGGTCATCTTAGCCTCCCCTTATAGTGGTTTTGGTCATTTTACACCCCCCTTATAGTGGTTGAGTTCATTTTACACCCCCCTTATAGTGGTTTAGGTCATCTTAGCCTCCCCTTATAGTGGTTTTGGTCATTTTACACCCCCCTTATAGTGGTTGAGTTCATTTTACACCCCCTTATAGTGGTTTAGGTCATCTTAGCCTCCCCTTATAGTGGTTTAGGTCATTTTACACCCCCCTTATAGTGGTTTAGGTCATCTTAGCCTCCCCTTATAGTGGTTTTGGTCATCTTACACCCCCCTTATAGTGGTTTAGGTCAGCTTACACCCCCCTTATAGTGGTTTTGGTCATCTTACACCCCCCCTTATAGTGGTTGAGGTCATTTTACCCCCCCTTATAGTGGTTGAGTTCATTTTACACCCCCCTTATAGTGGTTTAGGTAATCTTAGCCTCCCCTTATAGTGGTTTTGGTCATTTTACACCCCCCTTATAGTGGTTTTGGTCATCTTACACCCCCCCTTATAGTGGTTGAGGTCAGCTTACACCCCCCTTATAGTGGTTTAGGTCATCTTAGCCTCCCCTTATAGTGGTTTTGGTCATCTTACACCCCCCTTATAGTGGTTGAGTTAATTTTACACCCCCCTTATAGTGGTTTAGGTCATTTTACACCCCCCTTATAGTGGTTGAGCTCATTTTACACCCCCTTATAGTGGTTTAGGTCATCTTAGCCTCCCCTTACAGTGGTTTTGGTCATTTTACACCCCCCTTATAGTGGTTTAGGTCATCTTAGCCTCCCCTTATAGTGGTTTTGGTCATTTTACACCCCCCTTATAGTGGTGTTGGTCATCTTACACCCCCCTTATAGTGGTTTAGGTCAGCTTACACCCCCCTTATAGTGGTTTTGGCCATCTTACACCCCCCCTTATAATGGTTGAGGTCATTTTACACCCCCCTATAGTGGTTGAGTTCATTTTACACCCCCCTTATAGTGGTTGAGGTCATCTTAGCCTCCCCTTATAGTGGTTTTGGTCATTTTACACCCCCCTTATAGTGGTTTTGGTCATCTTACACCCCCCTTATAGTGGTTTAGGTCAGCTTACACCCCCCTTATAGTGGTTTCGCCAAAATTATGATTGTAGCCAACAAATAGTTCCCCTGCAGTGCAGTACTTGGATTAGAGTGAAGGGTAGTTAGCTTACCGCAAAAAACGAGGAGATCATGCTTTCCCTTAGCTCAAAGCCACTCTGGGTGTCCTCACTCGTTTCTGCGGCCAAGTTGGGGATTTCGGGCACCAGTGCTGTTTCTTCAGGGGATTGGATTCTGTGGCATATGCAGAGATTGTGGAGCACACAGCAGGCGAGGATTATCTTGGAGACCTTTTGTGGACTGTACAGCATCTCTCCTCCTGGGCGTGCCAAACAGAGAAAGCGTGCTTTCAGCAGGCCGATGGTTCGTTCCACAATGCTTCGGGTTTTGCGATGTGCTGCATTGTAGCGTTCTTGGGCAGAGGTCTGTGGGCTTCTGACCGGAGTCATCACCCACGTTCTCTGCCCATATCCCTTGTCCGCTGTTGAAAAAACACAATGAGAGAGACAGCAATTAGTACTAGTACATGTTTTTGGTTTCATTTTCCAAAATCTAGCTTACTAGCCCACATATTTGATGCTAAATACTTTGACATGTTTAATTATTTACCCAGTAGCCAGCCAGCTGGCATTTCGTTGTTCTCGAACTTCCGGCACAGGACTGTCTGCTGCAGGACGTAAGAATCGTGGCATGAGCCGGGGAAGCCCGATCTCACGGCCCGCAGCTTCATTTCATGGTCACAGACCACCATGATGTTCAGCGAATGAAATTGCTTTCTGTTTCTAAAATACAGCTCCTGTGCACGGGGAGGGCGGAAAGGGATATGTGTACCATCAACGCACCCTAGCACATTCGGGATCCCTCCCATGAGATAGAATGCATGTTTTATTTTGGCAACCTCATCCTCATCCTCAGGAAACTTGATGTAAATAGGGATCAAATCACAAATCGCCAGTACTACCTGGATAAATATGCGGCTCATTGTAGCCTGGCTGATCCCGCTGAGGAGGGCAGAGGTTGCCTGGAAGGTCCCTCGTGCCAAAATATTCAGAGTGGCACACAGGCGTACTATGCCTGGAATGGAATGAGTGGGTTTGGTGGATGGCTCGATTTTGTGCTTAATCTGATCATATAGGGACTGTAGTGCAGCCCGATTCAGACGGAAGCGGCTCCTGATCTGCTCGTCACTTAAATCCCATACTGAAAGGCGGATTCCAAAGGAGCGGGGTGCCCTAAGCCTCACAGCACCCCCCTCCCTGTCCTCCTGCTCTTCCAGCATTCTCACACATCCCTGCACCCATAACCCATACATCACCCTTTTATCCATCTCACAATGCACAGATATACAAACTAATCAAAACAAAACCAAAAATCACAAACACACCACACACACAAGCAAGCACACTCCTCACACACTCACTACAATGCAGCTCACCACAAAACCAGAAGTATAGTGGTCAGAACCACCAGACTGCTGTAAAACAGCTTTCTAAGTTAGGCACAACCAAGAGGGGAGCTGCTGCACAGCCCACAAAAGGCCCCAAAATCAAGCCTCACTTGCTGTATGCGCCACAATATTTGCATATGCCAACAAAATCAATCTCCTAAAGAAGCAGCACTGATGTCAGAAATCACCCAACAAGCCACAGAGAGTGAGTACAAAACCCAGCCAGACACTCAAATGAGCTAAGGGAACAAAGCACCACACCACAGCCTTTGCCACAGTGTAACAATACCAGAAGGTTGCCAAATCCAGCAATTTATACTTCACTTTGAAAAAGGACAGGTCCGCTTTGCCGCCTTTTGCGTAGCTCTGCTATTTCCTGTCTCCAATTAGCTGACCCAGGTGTGCGTGAAACGGAGTACGTGAGACGAAAGTTGCGTGCATTAACAGACATGGCTGACAATTCTGTGGTGGACCAATGAAAGGTAAGCTGCTCTTGATTTAAATAGCCGTTTGTATAGCCACATGTCACAAGTGTTTACTATACATGAGTACATTGTTGTCTTTGGTTGTGTGCTGTTTGGTTAATAAGGTCTGAAATTAGTAAATTGGCTCCCACACATGGTTCAATCAGTGCATTTTAGCTGTGGCTACAAGCACCTTGCCAGTATGTGTTAATCAATTAAGTGGACCTGTTTGTGATTGGCTGTTAGAGCACATAAAACCTGGCCAAACCCCACAAACGGTGATACCATTCTGTAGTCTGCATGCGTGCTTGTTGGTTGTGTATTGGTGTGTGTGTGCAGCTACAGGATGGAGCCAAATTCTGGACATCTGCCAGCCACAGCTGGCCCAAGTAGGAGTGTGGTGGGTGCTGTGCACAGACCTCCCTTAAGGAAAAGGGCCCAGCCTGAAGGTGATGCAGCACCCCAGGCTAAGCGCCCAGTTGCCAAGAGGGAGCCAGAATTTAATTTGGCGGAGAATAATACTCTTGTGCGCCATACACTTGCTAAATGGGAGCTGATCTTTGGCTCCCAAAGCAAGTCAATAGGCAAACAAGAAAGGAGCAAATTGTGGGATGCCATTGGTGAAGAGCTTACTAGCAGTGCTCAACACCCACGTAGTGGCCCATCCTGCAGGAAATGCTTCTACACTTTGAAAAGGGCCCTTACGGCAAAGATGAATCATGATCTTGATGTCGACAGTGGGATCATCCAGGGTCCAAAGAGTATACCTACAGGCCATATGAGGAGATGCTGAAGGCCAAAATTCCACTCGTTCGGCTGCAGGGTGTGGATTCTGGGGATGACACCACAGGTTGGACTGAAGGTACATATTTTCTGCATATTTTTGGCAGCTAATGTTAATGTATGTGATCTGCTTTGTATCTTTCTGGCCAACTAACAGTAGGACCTGTGAAGTAGTACATTATACCTCATAAATGTTTTCCTTTCTTGTCTGTTGCTTTCTGCATAGGTGCACATGGTGCTGTCCAGGATTTGGCTGAGGACACCACAACTCCTGCCCTTCAACCAACCTCAAGCCTAACCCAGTCTGACATTGAAGGTATTTATCACTAATTTAGGGGGGTTTTTTTTGGTGCAAAAATGCGTGTGGTAGCACCTCAAAAAAAAGATTGGACCACTGTTGAGGATTAATAATATTGCCCTGCGGACTATTTACACGTCCACTTTAATCCTCTCTGCAACTAACTAACAAGGCCCTAACATGTGTAGCTATGTTGGAAGCCAGAGATGTGTGGCCATATATCTGCATATACATGTGGAAGCCACACTGGCCTTGATTAGGGAATATTAGTGATTGAGCTGCTCACACACACCTTAATGCATGGTTTATTTTGTGCCGCACATTACCAATGGCTAAATGTTTTCTTTGCTTTTGCCTAGCTGCACCGCCATTGGCCCCAGCATCTCCTCATGAGCCAAGCTACTCTTTGGATGCCGGTAAGTGCATATGTCAACCTTGCTTTAGCCGCTTTTACACAAGTGCATGTCTATCATTCCTGTTTTTGCTTTGTAGGCCAAGTGACTGGTTCATCTTTGGACACCACTTCTGAGCTTGCAGGTCAACAGGACCCTGTTGGTGTGTATTGCCTCAAAAAATGTATCCTTTAGGCTGTTTATGTGACACTGGTTCTATTTGGTTAGTCTAATAATCGACATGTTTGCTATGTCAACTGGAAGATGGCTATTTGTATTGGATTAGCCATCCCCAGGGTAATTAGTATGTTTTTTAGAGTGAAGGAAATGCATTTTTAGGGTATATTTTAAGCCAATCATTCACCCGAGTAGTTTTATGAATATTTAGAGACATTAATTGTGTATTTTAGTTGGCCGGAATCTCGGAAGTGGCTGTCGGGAAAGGGCCCTTCACGTTGAGGCTGACACAGATGAGGGTAAGTTTGTTTGGCTTGATTATCTAGTATGGATTTTGGCACTACTTTTGTGGAACTTTAGTAGGGCAACTTGTGTTTAAACATGTATTTTCAAGGGCAAAGCTCGAGTGAGGGCCCAACTCAAGACATCTGGGAGAGTGCGGGTATGTGTAATTTTCGCAATGTCTCTGTTCTTTTTTGGGTCAATTATTGCCTCATCTTCCTCTTACATACATGTTAGCAATCTGAGTTTCCAAGATACCTTTTGCCTAGTGTGTAATCTGGCACTTTGTGGAGGTATGGCCTCGATAGTCTATCCATGTTACATTTGAGTTTGGTCCACTGACCTACTAACCTGACTTTCCTGTTTAGCATATGCCAACTTGCCAGAGCTCTCTGATGTGGATTTGCCCCTCTCTGGCAGCCAGACCCCGCTCCTACCTCTGCTGGACGTCACGGAGGTAACATGGCTGATTTAGAGGACCAATAACCACATTGCCATGTTCGTGGGTAGTCCATGAACCAACATGTCACATTTACTTTATTTGTTGTTTTGGCAGGAGGCGGGACCAGAACCCCAAGCTGGGAAATCTTCCAAAGTGCCATGTGGCCAAGCTTCAGAGGCTCAAGCAAGGGTAAGTTGTATTGTTACACTTTGGGCAAATGATTTGGAGGGGCATACCTGCATTGGTTCAGTTTCACAAATTTTTTTTTTTTTTTTAGCCTCAAACCAGAGCAAGAGGAGGTGTGGCACCAACCAGTGCAGACTTTTACGAGCTAGGGGTCCGGATGCTGGAGGACTACAGTCGCCAACAGCCGCGTGATGGAACTAATGAGCGCATTGCGGCGTTGGAAAATCAGGTGCGGATGTGTCAGCAACAAAATGAGGCCCTGCAGCGCCAGATGGAAGATTGGTGATAAGGCCACCAACACCAAATGACCCAGGAACTGGCTCGCCTTGCAAACCTGATGGAGCAATCTTTACAGCGCCAGGATCAAAGTTTGTTGTTGACACAACAGCTCATACAACAGCAGTCTATTTTTTTTACTGCACTGTTGGCCCCCAACACCACCCCTAGCAATGACTCCCAACCTCCCCGGCCCCCAAGCCAAGAATATTAATTGGTTTGTGGTTATTTTGATTTTGTGTTAAATATATTTGATTACCCCACCTCGAAATTGTGTTATTCCAAAGACATAGCTAAGAACACAGTCAGGGATGAGTGTCTTGATCTAGATATGTAAATGTATGTGCAAATTTAGGACACACATTGCTGACCATATCTTACTATGGTTTACACATTAAATGGCTACAAAGGTACCCCTAAACTAGCCAAAGAATGGTTTTGGAGACACTTAAACTATGCTTGAAAAGGCACAACACACTGTAATTACCAAAATAGAAAAATTTTATTATAAAAGGCGGGCAACAGGCCCAACATTTGGCCGCACAGTGCCTCCAAAAAATCACCACCACCCAACGCCGCCTCTTCAAGGCCAGCAGCATAAGGCGAAGACGCCCGATCGACCGCCACAGTCTGCGATGCTGGTTTACACAAGCTGTAGAGAGTAAAAAAAAAAATAATCAAAATCTAGAATGTGACCTCTACAGACACAGATGTAGCAATGTAATGTAAGTGCCGACAATTAGCTGACGCTCACATTCACATTGTTGCCAACTGTGCCCTTATGTGTTACCATTATATGAGTACTAGTGGCTGCCTTAAATGTGGCCACAACATCCCAAGCATACATTTACTCTTAACTCTTGGGAATAAAAGAAGGTATAAGTCCCAGTGTGGACATTTATTTGTTTAGTTACAGCCAAACATCAGGGCCTAAGTGCTAACGAGTAAACTGGTTGGGCCAAGCATATTAGAGGTCACCACCTTAGCAGCCCAATTTGGTTGTGTAGAAACCACAATTTGCCTCGATGTTGCTAAATCAAGAATGTGAGCCAACAATCAAGCATGCAGACATGCATGTAGGATTGTTGGCCAAACACATGTAACCTAGATGTGTGTTTGTAAAACACATAGGTACATTGCAAATGTGTCCAGAATGTACTATAAGACATAGGGGTCACAAGTCTTTAGGCATATGAAGTGGTATGTACTCACCATCGCAGCTGTGGCTGGGGCCCATGCTGCTGGCCGTCCCGGGAGGTGTGGTGGTGATGTACACTGGCTCCGTCTGCGTGGCCACATCTGTCAGGAGAAAGCCAAAGAGAAAAGCAAAATTAGTGGGCCAATGACACATGACTATTTGTCAGCCATCTGGTTATGGAGTCTTCAAAATCAAATGCTTGCATGGTTACACACATGTTGTCCGACATTAGCATATTTCATGGTCCATGAGTTCATGTAAATAATTTTGGGTTGCAACATGGACACATAAAGATAATGTGCCAATAGCCTGGACAGTGCAATGGTAAGGACTAATTTGCAGTTTATTGTAGAATGTTAATAGTGTGCAACATGTGTTAGCCTGAACAACTTACAAAAATAACACATTTGCTAGCCCCCGTCATGGTGTGGGCTGAAACATAGGGGTGGTTGCCAGTTGGATTGCACTGCAGTGGGGCTTGTGATGTTAATGTACATTCTCAAACCAGCTTGGCCTATGGACCAGGAAACATGTGTATGTTAAAAGTGGCCCAAGACCCAGGATTGATACTATCCTGTGTTTTGGCCCACTTTGGCAGGGCCCAACAATTTGAGTGAGACACCGTCCTCCGCCGCTGCCTTCCGCGCATCACTCCTCAATTGTGTGCGCACGCACAGGCCATTCTGAAACGGAGAGCGCAGGCGCACACACATCTAGAGGGGCACGCAGGAGGCTGCGGCGGTGGCTTCTGCCACCCCCAATGAGGTAAGGAGTTTGTGGGCTCTTGGGGGGGGGGCCCTGGGTGAGGGAGGTGATTGGACATGGAAGCTTAGATATTCCAAGCACAATCAACAATGGGTGTTGGTCCACTTTAAGGAATGTCATAACATAGGGAATGTGAGGGATAACAACAAACACTTACCATGACTATGCCCGTGGAGAAGGCGTTGCCAATAGCTCCTGGAGGTGCCGCCTATATGATGCCCTGCAAATTAGAGAGGAATGGCAAGGGCTAAGTACAAATGGACATATGTAACCTGTCACGGAATAACACTGACTAAATGTGCACTCACCAGGGGATGAACTGCCACTTGAAGCCCAGGGAGGGCTCTGAGGAGGAGGCGGGGAGCCTCGGCTCCTCACACTCTGCTCCGAAGATCCCCCAGCCAAAGGGCCACCCTCCTCCCTCTCACTCCCTGCTCCTTCAGGGAGTGTGGGAGAGTCCATTCCTTCCACCCCACTTGGACTCCCCACTTGAGAGTGGCCCCTTGGCTGCTGAGACTCCTCAGAGTCAGAGTGTGAGGAGCTGAGGCTTGATCCTGCCAGCCCCCCAGCAGCACACTCCTCTGGGGCGTCATCCCCTTCCTCCCCTGGGTCCTCTAAATATGACCCGCGAGAGGGACCCTCCCCCGATGACTCCCCCGAGTCCGCCTGTCTGGTTCGGGGGAGGAATCCCTTCCCACGTTTCCCCAGGGGAGGACGCTTATCTGTGTTGAGGGGGTGAATGCAAAGAATTAATATAAATACCCAAAATGGACACAGCTTAGAATATTATGTTTTACAAAGTATAAACATAGCATAAGCTTCTACTTACCTGAAGCGTAGGCATCATATAGGTGGTACACGCCTTCAGGGTCCCGGCGCTTGAAGTCCGACCACTTCTGCATAATTGATCGGACACTGAGGTTGGTGTCGAAGTGCCGGGACACTGTGGCCTTCACCTCCAGGGCTATTCTCTTCTTGCCCCCACGGGCATAATCGTATTGGTGGATGCAGAAATCCTATGAGAAATGACAAAACAAAAAAAAATCAATACATGACATCAGACCAATGGCCTAAACATTTATACTGAGAACAGATTAAAGTGGACCAACACCCAGGATTTTGACTATCCTGGGTTTGGGCCCACTTCGGTGGGGCACCCCGATCGGGGGTGGCCCGCTGTCTGGAACCCCCCGGGAAGGCCAGAAAGACTCAACTCACCACGCACCGGGCAAGGCAATCACAGCGCTCAGAGCCGCTGTGGTATGCGCGTCCAAGGCCGCTTGGATGCGCATACCAGTTCAGCTGCCTCTGAGCGCTGTAGGCCGCGTCTCGCCCTTCCCTCTAACAGGGATGGGGCCTGCGCCGGCCAGTCAAAAATGGCGGCCACAGGTGCGCACACTGCTAGAGTGAAGCGCAAGACACGGCCGCGGCTCGCGCATGCGCCGATGGAACGGGGCTGAGGTAAGGTTTGTGGCCCTCCTGGGGGGTTCCTTCCCGTGGGACATCCCAATTTGGGATGCCCCGCTGTGAGGGATCTGATCGGGCCAGGAATCTTATAGATTTCAGTCCCAATCCCCCCTGGGTGTTGGTCCACTTTAAACATATAAACCCAGAGAAACATACTCACTTTGACCACCTGGCCGTTTACGCGGCTATCCACACGCTTTCTCTTTTGTTTCGCTGGCCCAGGAGGGGGAGGGGTTGGAGGGGGGTTAGGTGGGGGAGGTGAGGTAGGTGGGGGAGGGGGGAAAGGGGTGGTGGGGCCAGATTCTGAGGAGGAGCTGGGGAGGCGCATAGTCCGTCTCCTGGGCAGCATGGTGGAAACGCAAAGGAGGAAACCGGAACCGGATATGACCAAAGCGACAGGAAAAATTAAAAAAACGCTCCGCGCACCAGGAACAAGCTAATATCCGCTATGTGCAAGCTAAGTGGCGGAAATAGTCTATTTACGCATTACAACAAGCTATGGGCCAAAGCGCAATTAATTTTTAGCTTTATGTTGCTTTGAAACGCAAAGGATGAAACCGGAAGTGGATAGGACGAAAGCGCCAGACCCCAAAAAAACAAAAAAACAAAAAATAAAAACACGCGCACCATAACTAGATAATATCCGCTATGTGCAAGCTAAGTGGCGGAAATAGTCGATTTACGCATTACAACAAGCTATGGGCCAAAGCGCAATTAATTTTTAGCTTTATGTTGCTTTGAAACGCAAAGGATGAAACCGGAAGTGGATAGGACGAAAGCGCCAGACCCCAAAAAAACAAAAAGTAAAAACATGCGCACCATAACTAGATAATATCCGCTATGTGCAAGCTAAGTGGCGGAAATAGTCGATTTACGCATTACAACAAGCTATGGGCCAAAGCGCAATTAATTTTTAGCTTTATGTTGCTTTGAAACGCAAAGGAGGAAACCGGAAGTGGATATGACGAAAGCGCCAGACCAAAAAAAAAAAAACATCCGCGCACCAGAACTAGCTAATATCCGCTATGTGCAAGCAAAGTGGCGGCAAGAGGAATTTTACGCATTACAACAAGCTATTGGCCAAGACGCCATTAATTATTAGCTTGATTTAGCTGGGTGATCAAAAAAAAACAAAGCTGGTTGCTTACAAATAACAATCTTATAGTCCTTCATAAAATAATAACACAAGCAAACTAGCCAACTACATGATAATGTGGCACACAGGAGAATGCATAACGGGTTGTTATGAGCTTGTACGCATGAACAAATCCAGAAGAATGTGGACATGCACGCTCACAACTACAGTGTATTCATTAAGAACGACTGGGGTCGCTGCAAGTGAATTCAGGCAAAATGGCAGAAAGGCACATGTATGAACAGCTCAGTGCAGCACAGCGCCGCTAGCGCCGCCACATAGCGAATCAAAACAGCGACTGCACAAACTCTGAACACCACAGATTCATCAAGGACAGGGCTGCCGAATAGCTTGGGCGCTGACAATTTCAATGAGCGAACGTGAGCGCCAAACATGAGTGACTAAAAAGTAGCTTTACTAGCCATGTGTGTTGTGAAAGCAAGCTATTTTGAGCCTAATGTGTTTTGTGGGAGGAGATGCATTTTAGATTTCACAAACAACAGTCCAGTGTAAAAATTACATCTTTCCTCAAATAAACAATAAAAACAAGCCAGATTAATCAAACATATCCGAAACAACATGTGTGGAATTTTGGAAACAAGACAAGAACACAAAAACCACATAAAAAAACATTGCAGGGTCTGCCATTGAAATGTATGGGAGAGCGCCGGGAAACGACAGGTCATACCTGGCGCTGTGATGGGATTAGCAGCGGCGCTGTTCGTTGCAGTCGGCTACATGATGAATCCCGCGCTAGCTGACGCTCTCGCCGGCGCTAGCCTCATTTAGCGTGATAAATGTGTGATTGTGTCCGCCGACGGGCGTTCTGGAGTCGGTAGCCGCCGATAGCTGGCGCTACCTGGCGCTAGTGAGACACTAGCTGGCGCTATCGCTTGATGAATAAGGCCCTAAATCAGCTTGTTCATCCTCAGCTTTATTAAGCTATTGCATTTTGAATTGGTTTTTGTCTGCTTTAAAAACACCAGCCCACATGGGCATCCCAAACCAGCACATGCCACCCTGTCTGTTATACTAAGTAAGCTTGTTCATCCTCAGCTTTATTAAGCTATTGCATTTTGAATTGGTTTTTGTCTGCTTTAAAAACACTAGCCCACATGGGCATCCCAAACCACCACGTTGCACCCTATCTTTTATACTAAATCAGCTTGTTCATCCTCAGCTTTATTAAGCTATTGCATTTTGAATTGGTTTTTGGCCTCCTGTAAAAACCCAAGCCCACATGGGCATTCCAAACCAGCACATGTGACCCTATCTTTTATACTAAATCAGCTTGTTCAGCCTCAGCTTTATTAAGCTATTGCATTTTGAATTGGTTTTTGTCTGCTTTAAAAACACCAGCCCACATGGGCATCCCAAACCAGCACATGCCACCCTATCTGTTATACTAAGTAAGCTTGTTCACCCTCAGCTTTATTAAGCTATTGCATTTTGAATTGTTTTTTGTCTGCTTTAAAAACACCAGCCCACATGGGCATCCCAAACCAGCACATGTGACCCTATCTTTTATACTAAATCAGCTTGTTCATCCTCAGCTTTATTAAGCTATTGCATTTTGAATTGGTTTTTGTCCTGCTGTCAAAACACCAGGCCACATGGGTATCCCAAACCTGCACGTTGCACCCTATCTGTTATACTAAATAAGCTTGTTCAGCCTCAGCTTTATTAAGCTACTGCATTTTGAATTGGTTTTTGTCCTGCTGTCAAAACACCAGGCCGCAGGATATCCCAAACCAGCACATTTGACCCTATCTGTTACACTAAAGCAGCTTTTAAAGGCTATTTCTCATAAATATATTTATGATATAATATAAAATAAAAAAAAAAAAATATCCAAAAACATTTATATGTTACTGTTATTATGTTAGATGTTATTGTTGCTATGTTATATGTTATTATATGTTATTATTATAAATATGTTCAAATAAGATAAATGTTAACTATTAATATGTTATTGACAATTAGCCAGCTTTATTAAGCTATTGCAAACCCAAGCCCACATGGGCATCCCAAACCAGCACATGTGACCCTATCTTTATACCAAATCAGCTTCTTCATCCTCAGCTTTATTAAGCTATTGCATTTTGAATTGGTTTTTGTCTGCTTTGTTCAGCGTGTTCAGCACTGTCACAGGCACAAAGGCCTAGGAGCGTGGAAGCCACAGTGGAGGGACCTGTCCAAGTTGCTGTTGTGGTTGTGCAGGAACCACAATCACCCAGTGGGCCTAAAAGGATATGTATTGTCCCTGACCGTAGTTACAACTCCAGACGTAGGCACTGCTGTGCACTTTGGTACACACTGACAGGCTAAAGGACTGCCCCACCTTCTGTTCAACAAAATTGTACAGGGCTGGTACTGCCTTCTTCGCAAAGAAATGACAGCATGGGACTCTCCACCTCGGCTCGGCACAAGCCATCAGTTCTCATCAGTCAACTCAAAAGGGAGGGACTGCAGCACCAGCAACTTATACAGGAGCACATTTAGCTTCTGCACGTTGGATGAGTGGGCACATACTGTTGTCTCTTGGACATGGCTTGGCCAATGGATTGCTGGCGGAATGACTGACTCGGATTAAGAGGAGGAGGAGCATCTGGAGTGACAGAGGATGGGTATGACACACAGGAGGTGGTGGAGCCTTGGCTAGCTGGAACAGAGAGCGGCGTGCCACTGGGTAATGCAGCAGGCTGGACCACCACTTTGGAGCCAAATCTCCCAGGCCGCTTGATGGTGACGCTGCAAATGTTGACACAGTGCTGTGGGTCCAACATTGAGACCCTGGCCACATTTCACCTTCTGCCTACACATCTTTCGTATAGCCATGTTAACCTCCTGCGGATGCTTGATGAAAAACTGCCACATGGCCTTGTAGCTGATTTTTCCTACCAACAGTCCGCACTAATTCACTGCTGCTGCCGCCGCCGCCGCCTCCGCCAACTCCAGGGACCCTCTTCCACTACCTCCTGGGAAGATAGCCTGCCGCGCAAGTGGTCTACCCCGAGCACATTTGCCTCCATACTTTCCCCTTCTGCCACCATACTGGCCGCTAAATCTGTCACTCTCCATCACTCCAAGCCTTTAAAAGTGCCCTCAAAACTCACTGATGTCCTCCTCAGGTTCCTCAACAGTGTCTGCTTAAGAAGCCAAAACGCTTGCAACACCACCTCCTACGCCACTCTCCTCATCACTACTTGCCCGCCTAGTGGAAGAAGCGGCGAGTGTCTCCTCCACTTCTTGGCTGGGCAGTAGCTGCTGATTTTTCTGATTATCAGATCGTCCTCACTGAATAGTGGAGCTGAACCCTAAGCATAAAACATAACCGACAGTTGACTGGGGGTGTCAAATGTCACTTGTGATGCAGTGAATGATCGTGTTAACCAATGGATGATGGCAGATGGGTTGCTGGTCAAGACACAACCGCTAGCTGATCCCGGCAGATCAGTCTTCTCACTGAGACTCCTGCTGCCACTCACCCCTAGTCTGCTGCAACCTCTGCTTGATGAATTTAGGCCTCTGCAACTTCTCTGTGCCCATCCTGCCACTTCTCTGCCTGACATACTTAGTGCGTATATGAGGGGAGGACAAAACGCTACACTACACTTAAAACAGGATTTGTCGATTAGAGCAGTAGGTGTGTAACTATCTATGGTCTTTCACTAAGTAGTAACTAGGCCCTGAAGACTTTAACACAAACAAAGTGATGAAACGTTTAGATGTGCGTAAGTGATGCTCTGACGAGAGCAATTCAATGTGCTCCTGTATGCTTCAAAAATGTTTTTTTTTTCAGAGACTGGCCTGCGTGGAAATGAATCGGGCATGGATCAGCCAAGATTTCCACCCACCAATGCCTGATGCATTAGAGTAGATTGATCATGGGGCCAGACCAACACTAAAGAAATATGGATCGTGCAAAACAGATTTAAGGGGCTGCTCTCCAGTTACAGACATTCCTTCGCATCAGACCACAAGTAATTATTGAGAAAATGCTTTACGTTACTCTTTTTATTAAATATTCTTTGGGTAAGATATCTGTGCCGAAAATCTGTTTATGTTCTCTTAATGCTGCTGCCAACTCCAGGGTGTGTCTTTCTGGCAATTTTGGGCTCCTGTTGCTGCTGCTTGCAACTCCAGTGTGTCTTTAGGCCAATTTGTGGGCTCCTGCTGCCAACTCCAGTGTGTCTTTCAAGAAATGTTTGGGCTCCTGCTGCCAACTTCAGTGTGTCTTTCAAGCAATGTTTGGGCTCCTGCTGCTGCTGCCAACTCCAGTGTGTCTTTCAAGCAATTTTGGGCTCCTGCTGCTGCTGCTTGTAACTCCAGGGTGTCATTCAGCCAATTTTTGGCCTCCTGCTGCCAACTCCAGTATCTCTTTCAAGCAATGTTTCGGCTACTGCTGCTCCTGCTGCCAACGCCAGTGTGTCTTTCAAGCAATGTTTGGGCTCCTGCTGCCAACTCCAGTGTCTCTTTCAAGCAATGTTTGGGCTCCTGCTGCTCCTGCTGCCAACTCCAGTGTGTCTTTCAAGCAATGTTTGGGCTCCTGCTGCTGCTGCTGCCGACTCCAGTGTGTCTTTCAAGCACTTTTGGGCTCCTGCTGCTTGCAACTCCAGGGTGTCATTCAGCCAATTTTTGGCCTCCTGCTGCTGCTGCTGCTGCCAACTCCAGTGTCTCTTCCAAGCAATGTTTGGGCTCCTGCTGCTGCTGCTGCCAATTCCAGTGTGTCTTTCAAGCAATGTTTGGGCTCCTGCTGCCAACTCCAATGTCTCTTTCAAGCAATGTTTGGGCTCCTGCTACTGCTTTCAACTCCAGGGTGTCATTCAGCCAATTTTTGGCCTGCTGCTGCTGCCAACTCCAGTGTCTCTTTCAAGCAATATTTGGGCTCCTGCTGCCAACTCCAGTGTCTCTTTCAAGCAATGTTTGGGCTCCTGCTGCTCCTGCTGCCAACTCCAGTGTCTCTTTCAAGCAATGTTTGGGCTCCAGCTGCTGCTGCTGCCAACTCCAGTGTGTCTTTCAAGTAATTTTGGCCTCCTGCTGCTCCTGCTGCCAACTCCAGTGTCTCTTTCAAGCAATGTTTTGGCTCCTGCTGCTTGCAACTCCAGGGTGTAATTCAGCCAATTTTTGGCCTCCTGCTGCTCCTGCTGCCAACTCCAGTGTGTCTTTCAAACAATTTTGGGCTCCTGCTGCTTGCAACTCCAGGGTGTCATGCAGGCAATTTTTGGCCTGCTGCTGCTGCCAACTCCAGTGTGTCTTTCAAGCAATGGTTGGGCTCCTGCTGCTCCTGCTGCCAACTCCAGTGTGTCTTTCAAGCAATGTTTCGGCTCCTGCTGCTCCTGCTGCCAACTCCAGTGTCTCTTTCAAGCAATGTTTGGGCTCCTGCTGCCAACTCCAGTGTCTCTTTCAAGCAATGTTTTGGCTCCTGCTGCCAACTCCAGTGTGTCTTTCAAGCAATTTTGTCCTCCTGCTGCTCCTGCTGCCAAATCCAGTGTGTCTTTCAAACAATTTTGGGCTCCTGCTGCTTGCAAATCCAGGGTGTCATTCAGACAATTTTTGGCCTCCTGCTGCTGCCAACTCCAGTGTCTCTTTCAAGCAATGTTCTGGTTCCTGCTGCTCCTGCTGCCAACTCCAGTGTGTCTTTCAAGCAATGTTTGGGCTCCTGCTGCTCCTGCTGCCAACTCCAGTGTCTCTTCCAAGTGATTTTTGGGCTCCTGCTGCTCCTGCTGCCAACTCCAGTGTGTCTTTCAAGCAATGTTTGGGCTCCTGCTGCTGCTGCCAACTCCAGTGTGTCTTTCAAGCAATGTTTGGGCTCCTGCTGTTCCTGCTGCCAACTCCAGAGTGTCTCTTTCAAGCAATGTTTGGGCTCCTGCTGCTCCTGCTGCCAACTCCAGTGTCTTTTTGAGCCAATGTTTGGGCTCCTGTTGCTGCTGCTGCCAACTCCAGTGTGTCTTTCAAGCAATGTTTGGGCTCCTGCTGCCAATTCCAGTGTCTCGTTGAGCCAATGTTTGGGCTCCTGCTGCCAACTCCAGTGTCACTTTCAAGCAATGTTTTGGCTCCTGCTGCCAACTCCAGTGTGTCTTTCAAGCAATTTTGGCCTCCTGCTGCCCCTGCTGCCAAATCCAGTGTGTCTTTCAAACAATTTTGGGCTCCTGCTGCTTGCAAATCCAGGGTGTCATTCCGACAATTTTTGGCCTCCTGCTGCTGCCAACTCCAGTGTCTCTTTCAAGCAATGTTCAGGTTCCTGCTGCTCCTGCTGCCAACTCCAGTGTGTCTTTCAAGCAATGTTTGGGCTCCTGCTGCTCCTGCTGCCAACTCCAGTGTCTCTTTTAAGTGATTTTTGGGCTCCTGCTGCTGCTGCCAACTCCAGTGTGTCTTTCAAGCAATGTTTGGGCTCCTGCTGCTCCTGCTGCCAACTCCAGTGTCTCTTTCAAGTGATTTTTGGGCTCCTGCTGCCAACTCCAGTGTGTCTTTCAAGCAATGTTTGGGCTCCTGTTGCTGCTGCCAACTCCAGTGTGTCTTTCAAGCAATGTTTGGGCTCCTGCTGTTCCTGCTGCCAACTCCAGAGTGTCTCTTTCAAGCAATGTTTGGGCTCCTGCTGCTCCTGCTGCCAACTCCAGTGTCTTTTTGAGCCAATGTTTGGGCTCCTGTTGCTGCTGCTGCCAACTCCAGTGTGTCTTTCAAGCAATGTTTGGGCTCCTGCTGCCAATTCCAGTGTCTCGTTGAGCCAATGTTTGGGCTCCTGCTGCCAACTCCAGTGTCTCTTTCAAGCAATGTTTTGGCTCCTGCTGCCAACTCCAGTGTGTCTTTCAAGCAATTTTGGCCTCCTGCTGCCCCTGCTGCCAAATTCAGTGTGTCTTTCAAACAATTTTGGGCTCCTGCTGCTTGCAAATCCAGGGTGTCATTCAGACAATTTTTGGCCTCCTGCTGCTGCCAACTCCAGTGTCTCTTTCAAGCAATGTTCAGGTTCCTGCTGCTCCTGCTGCCAACTCCAGTGTGTCTTTCAAGCAATGTTTGGGCTCCTGCTGCTCCTGCTGCCAACTCCAGTGTCTCTTTCAAGTGATTTTTGGGCTCCTGCTGCTCCTGCTGCCAACTCCAGTGTGTCTTTCAAGCAATGTCGGGGTTCCTGCTGTTCCTGCTGCCAGCTCCAGAGTGTCTCTTTCAAGCAATGTTTGGGCTCCTGCTGCTGCTGCTTGCAACTCCAGGTTGTGTCTTTCAAGCAATTTTTGGGCTTCTGCTGCTGCTGCTGCCAACTCCAGCGTCTCTTTCAGCCAATGTTTGGGCTCCTGCTGCTCCTGCTGCTGCCAACTCCAGTGTCTCTTTCAAGCAATGTTTGGGCTCCTGCTGCTGCTGCTTGCAACTCCAGGTTGTGTCTTTCAGGCAATTTTTGGGCTTCTGCTGCTGCTGCTGCCAACTCCAGCGTCTCTTTCAGCCAATGTTTGGGCTCCTGCTGCTGCCAACTCCAGTGTGTCTTTAGGCCAATTTTTGGGCTCCTACTGCCAACTCCAGTGTGTATTTAGGCCAATGTTTGGGCTCTTGCTGCTGCTGGCAACTCCAGTGTCTCTTTCGGCCAGTTTTTGGGCTCCTGCTGCCAACTCCAGTATGTGTCTTCAGGCCAATTTTTGGGCTCCTGCTGCCAACTCCAGGATGTCTTTCAGCCAATATTTGGGCTCCTGCTGCTGCCAGCTCCAGGGTGTGTTTTTCAGGCAATATAGGGGCCCCTCATAGTGATGCCACCTCAACTCTCTGTAATTGTGCAGCTCTGCGATTCTAATAGCGATGCCTCTGATCTGCATGTCATAATTTTTTACAGTATTATTTCACTAACCCAGCACGCATCCTATGCGTGTTACAGCAAGGCAGAATGGTTTACAACCCTATTGAGGCTCTAGGAAGCTCAGAAATAGCCGTTTTAATACCAATTTGTCGCGAATAAATTCGGACCGAAACAAATTTTGTCGGAAAATTCGGCGAATCAGCCGAATCGAAATTTCAAAAGTTCACTCATCTCTACTTATGGGTATAGTAACAGCTATCTGTCTTGTCTCAAGTTATACATTTAGGTCAGCAGGAAAATAACTATAAATGATGACTGTGGTCAGTGGAACACCGAATTTCCCTGTAAATATTCTGTGCCTAGAGCTTCGGCCTATCATGAGAACATTCCTGAATGGTCATTTTTATTTCCCTAAAAATGCCATAAATTGGACTAAATCACTCACCCCCTCTACATTACCATTTTGTGGGGTGCACATTACAGAAGGAAGCAGATTGGGTTAGTTCATTAGCTGATGGTGGTCAGGTGGTGGTGGTCAGGGGGAGCACTGGTCTGTAGCTAAAAGGGTTAGACAGGAGACTTTCATCCTCAAATTGTTTTGGGTGATAAAACATGCATCCACCGTCATGATCCTGAGACCGAAAAAGAGTCCATCCAACAGAAGCACAAATCCAAAGAAATTTTGTGTGCAGCAGTCAGCTGGAAGTGTCATGACAACAGTTTTGTTTTGGTATACAGAAGGTGTTTTTATTACTAAAATCCATGCCACACTAGACAACAATAAGTGGTGACACCTGTTTTTTTCAATTAAGTGAAGTAATCAAAGATAAATACCATGCAATGTTGTCGCCAGGTAAGTTGCTGCTTCATGATATTGCTCATAAGTCTTGCATATCAAAATCAGGGTGTCACGGACCGGGTGGAGCGGACTCGGGTGTGGATCCGCTTTAACTGTGGAGTCAGAGGCCACCAGTATTCACCAGAGCCCACTGCAAGGCAGGTTGGTCTTGGGCGGCGAGTGACCCCCAGGTCGCTACACCCAAACAGCGGCCCAGTCCCACGGCTAGCTGAGGCTCAGCAGGGTACACAAGAGGCAGGCAAAAGGCGTAGTACACACAGGCAGAGGTCAGGGCAGGCAGCAGAGGTTCATAGTAAAGGTGAGTAGCCAAGGTCGGGGCAGGCGGCAAAAGTTCAGCGTCGGAGACAGGCAGAGGTCGGTACACGGGTGAGCAATCCAAAAGCAACTGATTTACAACTGGCATGGAAAGACCAAGATCCGGCACTGAAGGAAAGGAAGTGCCTCTTTAAAAAGGGGAAGTGGATGCAGGATTGGATGACCAGGCACCAATCAGTGCTGTACAGGCCCTTTAAATCACAGGAATCCAGTGCGCTCGCCCTCTAGTGGGCGGGGACGTGCGCGCACCTGACCATGCGAGGAGGAAGAATGGGGGGAAGGGAGATGGCTGGGAGCAGCCATGGAGGTGAGGAAAATGCTGTGAGATGGACGACGGCTGGATGCAGCCATGGAGGTAAGTGAAGTGCTGCGAGATGGGCGTGCAGCGCTCGCCCTAACAGTACCCCCCCCCCTTGGGTCTCCCCCAGGCCTGAATGAATTCCGTCACATCCTTTTTTAAAGAAGGCCACCAATAATATCTAGAAATGATAGCACAGGATTTTCTCACGCCGGCATGGCTGGCTGCATGTGAAGAATGACCCCATCTTAATATTTTGAGACGTTGGCGAGCTGGCACGAAAGTCTTTCCCGGCGGTGCCTGTACAAAGGCACGTGGACAAGGCATTCAGGCGAGATAATATGTTGTGGAGTGGATTCAACACCAGAGATGTCTGAGGAGCGAGAAAGGGCGTCCGCCCTGATGTTCTTGGCGGCTGGCCGGAAGTGGATTTGAAAGTTGAAATTGGCGAATAACAACGACCAACGAGCTTGTCGTGGGTTCAGTCGCTGAGCAGTTTCTAAATAAGAAAGATTTTTATGATCAGTATAGATGGAAACCTGATGGGCGGAACCTTCTAAGAGATGTCTGCACTACTCCAATACCAACTTGATGGCGAGTAACTCCTGATCTCCAATGGAGTATTTCCTTTCAGCCAGAGAAAAGGTCTTTGAAAAGAATCCGCAGGTGAGAATTCTGCCAGTAGAAGATTTTTGAGTAAGCACAGCTCCGGCTCCAATGGAGGAGGCATCTACTTCAAGGGAAAAAGGCCTAGATGGATCTGGCCTAGACAGCACTGGAGCAGAGGAGAAGGCTTTTTTTAAGCCAATGAAGGCCTCTTCCACCTGAAGAGGCCAAGACTTAGAATTGGTGTTCTTCTTCGTGAGAGCCACAATGGGTGCCACTACAGTAGAAAAGTGGGGAATAAACTTTCGATAGTAATTGGCGAAGCCCAGGAAGCGTTGAATAGCCCGTAGGCCAATAGGACGTGGCCAGTCCAAAACTGCTTTCAATTTGCTGGGGTCCATCTGGAGACCACGAGCAGAGACAATATATCCAAGAAAGGGTAAGGTGGCTTGATCAAAAAGACACTTCTCCAACTTGGAGTAAAGGTGGTGTTGACGGAGGCAAGACAGAACTTGCTGGAACGTGACGGTGATGTTCTTCCAGATTAGATGAAAAGATGAGTATATCATCCAAAAATACAACTACACAGGAGTAAAGCAAGTCCCGAAAAATGTCGTTTACGCATTCCTTGAATACAGCGGGTGCATTGCAAAGACCAAAGGGCATCACTAAATATCCGAAGTGGCCATCGCGGGAATTCAAGGCTGTCTTCCATTCATCGCCCTCGTGTATTCGTATCAAATTATAGGCACCTCGCAGATCAAGTTTGGTGAAAACCTTGGCCCCACGCAGACGGTGAAATAATTCAGCAATCAAAGGCAAAGGATAACGATTTTTGACGGTAATCTTATTGAGGCCACGGTAATCAATACAGGTGCGTAAAGAGAGCAATCTTTTTTTGCCACGAAGAAGAAACCCGCGCCTGCTGGAGAGGAAGACTTCCGTATAAACCCTCTTTGCAGATTTTCTTGAATATACTCCGACATAGCTTGTGTCTCCGGAGCCGAGAGGGGGTAAATACGACCACGAGGTGGAGTGATACCCGGAAAGGGGTCTATAGGGCAATCATAAGGGCGATGAGGCGGAAGTACCTCCGCTTGTTTTTTGCAGAATACATCGCAAAAGGACCGGTAGACCTCAGGCAGGCCAAGTAATGGAGCTGAAGCAGGAACAGGTCGAACAGGAACGGACCTCAAACACCTCTTAAAGCAAGCCGCACCCCAAGTCTTGATGTCGCCGGTGTTCCAATCAAGCGTGGGATCATGACGTCGATGCCAAGGTAAGCTGAGAAGAATCTGAGATGTACAATTAGGGAGGACGTAGAACTCAATACTCTCTTGATGGAAAAGTCCAACCTTTAGAAGAAGGGGAACGGTGCGATAACGCACGGTACAGTCCAGCCTGTCACCATTGACTGAGGTGATAAATAAGGGCTTTGTGAGGCGAGATAGAGATAGGTTCACAGAGATGTTATATTTATTAATCAAGGAGGCCTCTATAAAGTTTCCTGCAGAGCCCGAATCCAAAAAAGGCGGACACATTCAAAGAGGTGGTAGGTGCGATGGTAAGTTGCACAGAAACCGCGAGACGTGGAGAGGAAGCACATACACCCAGGGACGCCTCTCCCTCATCCACTAGTTGCGCCCGTTTCCCTGACGAGGAGGGCGAATAGGACAGTCTTTCAAAAAATGCTCAGAGCCAGCACAGTACAAACAAGGATTCTCGTTCCTTCTACGAGTTCTCTTAAACTGGGTCAGGCCTGCATGGCCTCCTCACTGGGAGGTACATGCTCGGACAAAGGGTGTTGAAACACAGGGGCCAGGTGGGATGTCCTCCTAGGGCGCCTCCTCACGCCTTTCAATAAAACGCACATCAATGCGTGTGGCCAGATGGATGAGATCAGTGAGAGACGAAGGCAAGTCACGTGCAGCTAGAGCATCTTAAATTTTACTAGAAAGTCCTTTCCTGAAGCAGGCACACAAGGCCTCATTATTCCAAGACATTTCGGATGCTAAGGTACGGAACCGGATGGCGTATTCACCAACGGACAATTCGCCCTGAACCAAGTTCAATAGGGCCGATTCAGCAGATGAAGCCCGGGCAGGCTCCTCAAAGACCTGGCGAAACTCTGAAACAAAGGTGTGAATACTAGAAATGACAGGGTCGTTGCGATCCCACAAAGGAGTGGCCCAGGCCAAGGCCTTTCCAGAAAGCAAACTAATGACAAAGGCCACCTTAGCTCGTTCTGTGGGGAATTGATCCACCAACAACTCTAAATGTAGAGAGCACTGGGCAAGGAAGCCTCGGCATAATTTGGCATCCCCGTCATATTTAGCCGGCAAGGAGAGACAGATTCTAGCTGCAGATGCTACAGGTGGCTGTGGCGCAAAGCTTGGACCGGTGGTGGCACTTGCTGTTGCTGCATCGATAGTAACTGCTGCGTCATAGACAAGAGCTGATTGATTTTGCGGAACTGCATAGCCACATTAGCAGGCAATTCAGTGACATCAGGCAGCGGCACCTCAGCGGGATCCATTGCTGGATCTTACTGTCACGGACCGGGTGGAGCTGACTCGGGTGTGGATCCGCTTTAACTGTGGAACAGATGGCAGGTACCGCATCAGGGCAGCGGAGTCTAAGAGGCCACCGGTATTCACCAGAGCCCACCGCAAGGCAGGTTGGTCTTGGGCGGCGAGTGACCCACGGCTAGCTGAGGCTCAGCGGGGTACACAAGAGGCAGGCAAAAGGCGTAGTACACACAAGCAGAGGCCAGGGCAGGCAGCAGAGGTTCGTAGTAAAGGTGAGTAGCCAAGATCGGAGCAGGCGGCAAAAGGTTCCGCGTCGGGGACAGGCAGAGGTCGATACACGGGTGAGCAATCCAAAAGCAACTGATTTACAACTGGCATGGAAAGACCAAGATCCGGAAAGGAAGTGCCTCTTTAAATAGGGGAAGTGGATGCAGGATTGGATGACCAGGCACCAATCAGTGCTGTACAGGCCCTTTAAATCTCAGGAATCCAGTGTGCTCACCCTCTAGTGGACGGGGACGTGCGCGCACCTGACCATGTGAGGAGGAAGCATGGGTGGAAGGGAGATGGCTGGATGCAGCCATGTAGGTAAGTGAAGTGCTGCGAGATGGGCGTGCAGCGCTCGCCCTAACACAGGGAATGTGCAGTCCATACCTGGCCCCTAGTAATTACTTTCCCTAAGTGCATGACAGCATTTGAAGGGGCTGGGTACAATACTTCAAGACCTCAGAGTGTCATACACAACTTTTAGGGGCAACTGGAGCACATTCTGCTTCCAAAATAAATTGTCCTAATTCATTTAGTCTTGATGTATCAACCTAGGCCAAACTATAACATATCAACCACCATTCTTTGAAGTTCTTGTGATGAAATAGGTTTCTTGGCTTCACCAAACATGGGTTTTTTACTGTGGGAAAAAATAATTGTATTTGCCTACTTTCTTTGAGAGCACTTGTTTGGAAAATTCTAGTAGAAGTGCAAAACAGGCCTGTAGTTATTGCTTGACTGCAGTGATCATTATAAAGTAATGGGTATTCATATCGTTTTACGCATGCACTATTTTAAATAAAATAATAGATTAATGCTTTTTTTTTGTTATTTGTTATATTTATTATCTTTATTTATCATTAGTATCGTGTGAAGTTATATAAAACAAATCTACTGTATGTACCTGTACCTTAAAATATGTTACTGTTGTGGATGCATTTAGTTTATGATTGTTTATGTGGTGCATAGACGTGATCAACGGACAGCTCCTTTAGTCTGCACACTGAAAGTCATATCTGTATTCATTACACCTTAATTAATATCACTCTTCCTGAACTGACCTTGTCAAATGGGTGTTTATGTATTACTGCAGAGACTATCAGGTTTTCACTTTAAGTGATATAGTGATATACTAAAGATGGTTTCTGAAATTTGGTATATCAAACAATGTCCTGTAAAACAATAGCTAGAAGGAAACAATCAATCATAGTAAGAGGCTAGTACAATTGTATTTTATTGCAGTGCTGTCAAGAAATCAGATGAAATACATGCTCTTAATGTCAATTTTGCATTTAATGTCAATTAAATTGTTAGTCAAGGCAAAAGTCGTAGTAATACACAGACACAGAGATCACCACATACATTATGGACATGATTAATTTATGGAGGACATGACCTGACAGGCACTATACTATTTGAAATGTATTATGGTGGAATCTTTTGGCTGTTATCTAACTCCAAATAAAAGCTTACTGTATCTCTAAAAAAGATCTTTTGCTGGTATTTTTAACAGTTGAAGGAGGAATATATGAGGGTTTGGAATATGGTAGGGCAAGTACAGTAGCTATTTTATTTCTGAAAACAACTTTATTGCTAACCCTTAACATAATGTCCGGCTATCAACCTATAGTCTGTAAAAACTCTGGAGAACTTACAATTGAATATTAAATTAAATAACAAGGTAGTTGACACAGGTGGGTTGGTAGGTGCTAAACATGGAGACAACTGCTCTGGAGGGTGATCTGACTGTCCCAAATTAACTTTTGGATTACGTTATTCATAAGAATAGCATGCCAGGAAGCATACCTGTTTGGGATGCACCACCCAATTTTACATAACAACAGCATGTTTTCAGGAACAACAGTTTAGAGATGACGTGGGATGAGATTTGATTCAATGGCAAGTAGTACAATAGGAATTAGAGATGAGGAAAGACAGTTTTTGTTCCAATAGCAGAGTAAAGTGTCTTAGGGGAGAAAATGGGGGAGGGGTGCATGATTTGAGCGTCAAAGCCATCCTGGAAATTGTCAATGTTGTCTTTGTAGAATGAGGCAAACTGTTCCGCTCTCATTTTAGAGGTTGTTTAGGATTCCAGACCTGAACTGATACAATAAATTAGAAGTATGCTTGTTTAGCCGATGAAAAAAACATTCCTGAAGGGCATGTTTATATAGCTGCAAGTCCTCATTGGTTTTGGTCTTCCTGCATCAGCATTAGGAAGGACATAACAAGCTTTGTTGGTGGTATGTGGCAAAAGGCAGTGCAGTCCACTATGAGTATGCCCAGTGAATTTCTAATTGATGGCAGAGAACACTCATTCATTACTGAAACTTTAAACTATACCTGACAACAAGCCATTCCTTAATTCTGACCTCTGAATTGTAAAAAAAGAAAAAAAAAAACTGCACGTAACCTGAACAATCTTGATAAAAAATTATTTTTGTTATAGCCAAATTCAAATGAAACTGTAACATAACTATTCCAATTCAATTTTTCTATGACTGTATCAGTCTCCTCTGGCTAAAAATATAAATACATTTCTCCAAGAGAACCCTACAGTGTTGTAAGTTATCATCTAATTACTACACAAAAAAGAAAGACACACAACAACAATGTTCAATCAATCAAACAGCTGTCAGCAGTCCAATTAAATCTAATCTTTAAACAATAATATTACTCATTAGCGGCAGGTAGCGACAGATGAGCGCCTGTAGCAGGCATTTTGAGAGCGCCCGCTAGTAGTCGCGGTGCTCGGCCGTGGGTCACTACTTTATAGCGACTCAGTCACTGCTCAGTTATGTTGAATACATTGTGAGGAGTCGCTATTTGACCAGTACAGCGCTGTATGGGAGCGCATGGTAGCGACTGCTCATAGCGACCGACTCACATCATATTCAGCAAAAAAACAGCCTCACAAATCTCTGGCGCTGAAAAATAGTTGTTTGAAGCCCAGAGCGTAAGAGGCGGTGTGTTTAAAGTCTGTTTTCAAGCATCTATCAACTAGTAACAAAGCGAAAACATATGGAATTACATTGTAACATGAACACTTAAATGCCAGACCTGTAATGTCATTTTTGAGGAAATATTTAAAAAATGAAAAAATTATAAAAAAAAAATGCCTTTTCGATGCCAGAAGAGGTCAAAGAATTATTTGTGATTTTTGGGGAAAAAAAAAAAAAAAAGTTTAAAGAGAAGAAAAGGATCGTCCATTGAAATGTATGGGAGAGCGCCAGGTAGCGAGAGGTCATACCTGCGCTGTGCAAGGCTGAACGCTGGCGCTGTTCACTGAGGCTGGGAAAATGATGAATCGCTAAACAGATTCTGCTTGATAAATGTGTAATTGCGTACCATGTCCGGCGTTGACCAGTCGCTATCTGTCGCTACCTCTCATTAACCAGGCGCTACCTGATGCTATCCCTTCTTAAATAAGGGCCTAAGTGTATAAGCTTATCATCCAGGGAAAACAGTATCTGATCAATCTTCATAGATGTTCTGTGCAACAGGTATCATTACTGTAATATCAGCCAGACCTCCAAATTGGTCAGATTAAATACAAATGCACAAAAGCATTCAAACCACCCGCACTCATAGAAAAATACTTAAAATAATTACATTGTATTGTATTGTACCAAGGGCAAAGATGCACAAAATGCATCACAAGATGCTTGCTGTTATTATAGCCACGAAAGCTGCTTTCTATTGATCCAGTAAAAGTCACAAAGTGATGGCTTGAGATTACCTTCTACAGAAAATATAGATTAAGGAAGTATAGATTTTACTTTGAGGAAGGTAAAATACATAAAAGGTTGCAAAGAACACCTTGTAAGGCTTTGATGGGCATGAGACATATTTACTGGTAAGACTGAACTTTACTCTGTTTCCCACTATGGATGTGTAGCACTTTGGCAGTAAATGTGTTTTCTTTATTTGCTTTATATGTCATTTATGTTTTTTACATATATATAATTGTCTCTATTGTCAAACATAGAATCCACCACTCTTAAAGTCATAAATCTGGTGGTTACACACTTATCAGATCGCCGGATCCCTGCCCCACGTGTCACTGTCTCTCTTGCTGCATCAACGCATTCACAACTGTGACACACCCACCTTCAGGTCAGTTGGCAACCCCTGATCTCCACTGCTACTTCTGCCTTTGGAAAAGCCCCCGTTCGCTGGGGCCACAAGCTGGCCTCATCGAAAATGGTTGCCACCAGATTTTATATAGCGCAAAGGATGCCAACTCACAAAGACAGCCAAGGGCAATCAGAGAGTGGAGTGAGGATAGCTGGTGTTCTTAATGGGGTCTCAGTCCTTCAAATGTCTAAATACTGGGGTTGAGCAGATGGATGGGCAAGGATATCCAGAGGGTAAAATGAGAAATCAGAAGTACCACAGTATCCAAAAGATAGGCTAAATCGAGGTCAGATGGGCAGTGGTTGGTCTAGGGAGCTAGTAGAGGAGGTCAGACGTAACAAGAGTCGTCAGCGGGAATCAAGTCTGTAACCCTTAGCACAGTACACACTATAATGGGCTTTGTGGGCCAGGAAGGCCCATATTTAAAGGGTGAGTGACCAATGGCCATAGTGAAGGGGTCAGGTGAGGTCATTGGCTAAGGGGGAGCAGAGTCTGATTGGTCAGGGCCAGTACACAAAATTAACATATGGGCTCATTGGCTCACTCTACAGTTAGGGACAAGAGTCGGCAGCGGGAATCAAGTCTGTAACCCTTAGCACAGTACACACTATAATGGGCTTTGTGGGCCAGGAAGGCCCATATTTAAAGGGTGAGTGACCAATGGCCATAGTGAAGGGGGCAGGTGAGGTCATTGGCTAAGGGGGAGCAGAGTCTGGTTGGTCAGGGCCAGTACACAAAATTAACATATGGGCTCATTGGCTCACTCTACAGTTAGGGACAATGGCCCTTTTAAACATGAGGGCTCGTTGGCCTGATTCTGGCACAGTGCGTCCCCAGAGCTTAGAAGGAGAGAGCAGGTGTGTGCACACACCTGGACATCTGCACATCTACAGGGACTTACCTGGCCTCAGTGCCAGAGGAGGACACCGCAGACTGGGTGGAGCAAGTGAGGATCTCATATTGCCCCCCCGAGGAGGGACCCCTGGACCCTCCAACTTGGGTTTAAGAGGATTTTTCCTTAGAAAACACCTAACCAAGCTTTCAGCATGAATGATCCAGGCTGGAACCCTTGTCCATAGATCTGCCTGCTGGGATAACCATTCTTCTAAGGACAGAAAGTCAGAGGGTGGACCAAAGAGAGAGAAGAACTTGAGATCCTTACCAAAAACACAACAAAGGGAAAGTGGAAACATTTATTGCAAACTTATTGCTAAACTTATGCAAATTTATTGCAAAAGACAAGTATTCTGCCCAGTCAATTTAGCAATAAGAGACAAAGCAATGAAGGTATTGTTCCAGTGACTGATCGTTCCTCTTTGTATGTCCATTGGATTGTTAGTGGAATGCAGACGTTAATGGGATAGAGATCCCAACTGGGCACAAAAGGCCCTCCAGAATTGTGACACAAACTGCACCCCTCGATCATAGACCACATCCTCCGGCATGCCAGGTAAACAAAAGCTTTAAGGTTCTTGGAACCAGGCTTCTAGGTTATAGTGAAGTTGAACCTAGAAAAGGAAAGCAACCAAGGGGCTTGACATGGACTTAACCTTTTAGCTGACTCAATATATTTTAGGTTTTTATGTTCAGTATAGACTATAATCGGGAACTGGGAACCTCTAACCAAAGCTTTCAAAAAGCTTCCAAAAGCCCATTTTACAGCTAGGAGCTCTTTGTTGCTGATATCATAGTTTCATTACGCTGGACTAAATTTTCTTGAAAATAAAGCACTTCAGGGCCCCTGAATACCAGGAGAGGACCATCTCTATACCAACCTCAGAAGTGTATATCTGGGTGAACCAACACTAGGGCTGAGCTATAGGCAGTTTTCAAACATTGTAATGCCTGATGAGTATGACCAGATGGTATGACCAGATCGAGGTAAAAGCATCATTCTTGGTAAAATCCGTAAGTGGGGAGAATATGGAATAGAAATTCTTAATGAATTGCCTATAAAAAAGGTAGCAAACCCAAGGAATCTCTGTAACCATTTTCAATGGAGGACAGCAGATACCTTGGACTGGTCCATAGTCAACCCCAATGTTAGAGATGATGTATCCAAAAAGGGAACCTTGGGCACTTCAAAGACACATTTCTTGAGCTTGGCATAGAGGCGGTTCTCACACAATTTCTGGAAAACTAGATGAATATGTTTCTGATGATGAAAATGTCTTCTAAATAGACAACCAAAGTGGCCTAAATACTCTCTGAAAATGTAATTTAAAAAGTCCTGGAAGACAGCTGGGACATTACATAGGCCATCACCAAGTACTTGCAGTGGCAATCTTTGGTATTGAAGGCTGTCTTCCATTTATCCCCCCTGCCTTATCCTGATTAAATTATAAGCCCTTCTGAGGTCTAGCTTGGTCCAGCTTTAGCACCAGTTACTTGATTCAAAAAATCTTCAATCAAGGGGGATACTTGTTCTTGACTTTTATTGAGACCCCTGTAGTCTATACAGGGATGTAGGCCTTCTTCTACACTAAGACAAAAACCTGTTGAAGCTATAGATATATACTCTCTCATAGACTTATCATCTGCTCTAGTTAAGTTATAAATTTTGCCCTCTAGGGGGCATGGTTCCAGGCAGGAGGTCGGTGGGGCAGTCATAGGTTCCATCTGGAGGAAGGGAGTAAAAAAACTGACTGAAAAAACATCAGCAAAATCTACATACGGGGATGGTACATTCCCTGGTACAATTACATTACTATGCAGAGGTAAGACAAGACATTCAACAGTGGGCCCCCCTACTTTGCCAACTGCCCCGTGACCCAGTCAATCTGAGGATTATGCTTTTGGTGCCAAGGTAGTCCCAGGACTAAGTGTGTCGTAGGCAAGAGGAAACTGATCTGTTCAGTATGATTACTCCCATCCTAGGAGACAAAGGGTGTGTGGTTTGTAGGATCAGACCCTGTGGAATGGGGAGTTGTCTATAGCAAGAACTCTCATGAGGCGGTCGAGGGCAAGCAGAGAAACTCCCATGGACTGGGCAGAGTTGACATCCATGAAATTCCCAGCAGCACCACTATCCAGAAAGGCATTTAAAAACTTAACCCCCAGTCTGATCTCTACTGGCAACAATTTCCTTGAGCAAATACGTAATAGCTTACAGCCTAGGTGGATTTTCTTGACCCCACCAGGCCATGAAGTTTCATGGAGCCTTCTTCTTAGGGCAGGATTTGACCAGCCTCTCCACAGTATAGACACAGGCATTCCATGCGGTGCCACCGTTTCTCAGCTTCTGAAAGCTTAGTGGCCCCGAGTTGCATGGGTTCTTCAGGGGGAAGAGAGACCAGGGCTTTGGTCTTAAATGGCAGAGAGACCACTTTCTACAGATGCCTTTCTTGAATGTGCCGGTCAATACGTCTGCTAGTTGCATGGATTGAACTAGAGTATCAGGGTAAGGATGGTTAGCCATTTATAGCTTCTGCCAGAACTAGGCATAATTGCCCACATAAAGCTGGATCGTTCCAGCAAGAGTTCACTGTCCAATGCCGGAACTTGGTACAATACACATAGCTTGGCACCGGCCAGATACTGGAATGAGAGTCCGAATGCCTGAGCCTGAGCGGTCCCGCCCTGCAACTAGGAGGCTGGCCGGGGCGTGTCCTGCCTGCGCTCCGGGCGTCTGCTCATGTGGCGCAGAGCACGGCCGCCTCCTTCCTTCACCGCCGCCTCTCTTATAACATCCGGTGGGCGCGCTGTGTACAGCAATAAAGGGCCAATGAGCCCAGGGTGTTTAAAGGGCCAATGAGCCCAGACTGTTCTGTGCGAAAACAGCCTTTTAGTTCAAATTGGGCAATCAGCCCAAAGATTTCAAAGTGCACCAATCACATTCCCCTTTCCATCCAATCCCGTCTCCCAGCTGTTAAAGGTTGTTTCCCCAAACTTGTCCCTTGCCCGTGATAGCGTGCTGCTGGGTGTGATTTTGTCTGAGACTACTGAATCCTTTCTGTTGCCGAGCTTGCCGTGTTTTGACCTTCCCGTGATTGCCACCTGGACCATTGCCCGTTTCCTGACAACGATTTTGTCTTATCCCTTGTACTGTGTACCCGTGACCTTCCAGCTTGACCCCTGTCTTTTGACTCTTCTTCCATCTCTTCCCTTTGGTGCTGTGCTATATTGGACTGACCACCCGTGTATGACCTCGGTTTACCCGACATCGCCCAGTCTCGCCCCTGGTTCACCCGCCTTCCCCCCTGTAAGTCCATATCCTTTGTGCAACAAAGTCCTGGGGGCAACCGTGTCCGGTGAGGCGTATAAAGCGTCCCGGCAGATGGGGGCTTGTCTATAGGTGTAGCTAGCAGAGGAGATTGAGGGTTGTGGACTTACCTTGAAGGCGAGTGTCCCACGGGGCCTGACACACCTGTTCCATGATTTGGTCCATTTTTATAGGCCAGTAATAAAGAGATGCCCCGCAGTACACCCACCTTCAGGTCAGTTGGCGACCCCAATCTTCGCAGTTGCTTCTGCCTTTAGATAAGCCCCCATTCGAAGAGACTCAATCTGGTCTCACCAAATATGATGCTGCCAAGTCTTATATGGCGCAAAGGATGCCGACAAAATGAAGGCGGATGAACCAGGAATGATCAGAGAGGGGAGTCAGAGTCATTCACAGGGTGTCAGCCCAACATCTTAGTACTGGATTTGAGCAGATGGATAGTCAAGGATAGCTAGAGAGTCAAATCAGGAAGTCAGAGGTACCGTAGTATCTGAAGGGTGAGGCTAAATCGAGGTCAGACAGGCTGTTCTGTCTTCTTACACGTTCATACAGTGTGTAATCCGACATTCAGCATAAACCATTCCTGTCTTCCAAATATAGGCCTGTTGTTTGTAGTTTAACAGGTTTATTATGTGATGGCGAAACAGGGTTGTAGAAATATGTGGTAAAACTATAAGAATACAAATGACAATGTATAAGTACAGAGTATAACTTCGGTATGTATCATACATTGCATACCAGTGAAGTACATGACAAAAAGGCTGCCTATGCGAAAGGTTACATGGCTAGCTAGCAGTTTAACATCTACACACTAAACTCTCTGAGTAGTACAAATATCTGAACAGCTCTAGATATCATAATGCCCTAGTAACCAAGGTAAGTGACTCACCAGATATGCTGTTACACAGATGGTGGAGTTTTAGAAAAGAAAAATGTGAAGGCAGCTCTGATCTGTGTCAGGAGGCTAAAGACAGCCCACTTCTTCTTCCCAGAATGCTTTGCAATCTCTCATAATACTTTTAAATCAGAAAAACATGTTATACAACTTAACACCACTAGATGGTGCTATAACCTCACTAAAGATATGATCACAGGGCAGAAATTAATTAAACTGATTCTCTACCCTGCTGGGCAGAACACTCCCCCTCTGGCATCAATTGACGCCACTACTAGGTCGTTCAGGTGAAAACAACAAAACTAGTTCCGCTACTGGCCTGAGGAATAACTTGCACTCGCCAAACTTCCACACTTTGACCTCGGCCTTGCGTACGTTCCCATCCTTGCTTGGGAATTTGTTGGTGATTAGGCCTAATGGCCACTCATTCCGGTGTGACTGGCTGTCCTTCATGAGCACGACATCCCCAGGTCTGATGTTCGGCTTGTTAGTTTGCCACTTCCTTCTTGATTGTAGGGTAGAAATATACTGTCTCCTCCACCTGTCCCAGAAGGCATTAGAAAGACTTTGCATCTGCCTTCATTGTCGTCTGTAGAGGTCTTTATCCCTGAATTCTCCAAGAGGAGCACTCAGAGTGCTGGTCTTCTGCAGAAGTAACATGGCAGGAGTGAGGATGGTCAAATCTTCAGGGTCACTGGAAAGGAGAGTCAATGGTCTTGCGTTCATGATAGCTGAAACTTCTACCAAGAAGGTGGTCAAACTTTTGTGTGTAAGTCTTGTACTCCCCACTTGCAAGAAGATAGAATTCAGGATTTTTCTTGCTATGCCTATCATCCTTTCCCAGATACTGCCCATATGAGGAGAATGAGGTGGATTAAATGTCCAGGTGCATCCTTGTTCGTTTAGGTATCTTTCCACATTGGTAGTGTCCAAGTTGGAAGGAATCTGGAGTTCTTTCATTGCCCCGACAAAATTTGTGCCTCTGTCTGAACAAATATGCTTGACGGGCTCTCTGATTGCAATAAAACATCGAAGTGCATTTATGAAACTTGAAGTGTCCATAGATTCAACCACTTCTATATGGACAGCTTTGCTGGTCATACAAGTAAACATGACCGCCCAGCGTTTTGTGGTGGCGTGACTACCTCTAGTGTGCCATGTAGCTACTGACCAAGGACCAAATACATCCAAACCTACGTTGGTGAAAGGAGGATCTGTACTGAGCCTCTCAGTTGGAAGACTGGCCATCTTTGGATTCTGGAACATGCCACAAAGTTTGCGACAGGTGACACAGTTGAAGATGAGCTTGCTCATACACCTCTTAGCTCCAACTATCCATAATCCAGCAGCTCGTAGATTCCCTTCAGTAAACAATCGGCCTTGGTGTTTCACTTCGACATGATGGTGCCGCACGAGTCGTGACATGATGATGTCCCGGAATTATTACAGGATGTTTCTCTCCAAATTCAACTTTGGCTTCTTGAAGACGACCCCCTATTCTAAGCAACCCATTTTGATCAATGAAGGGATCAAGCTTCTTCAAAGCGCTGTCCTTTGAGACTGTTTGATCTTTGCTGAGTTTGTCCAATTCTTTAGCATAACATTCATGTTGTATAGTGCGAAATATTATGTCTTTGGACTTTTCCACATTGGAAATGGTAAATGCATGTTTGCAGTGATGCCAACCTTTGCATGGCTTCTCACCCACGGGTAATGTTGACTGGTAAAACTGAGCTATATGAACTAGACAGGATATAGCACGAACAAGCGACATCCAGGTGGAGAACCTGACGAAACGGTGGGATTTGAGTTGGTGGTCTGAAGTGGTTGTATTTAGAACAGATACTTCAGGTCGGATTTCTTCATCCACATCTGGATCTACCAATTCAAACGAGTCAGATTCGATGTTGCAAGATGTTGAGCGGTACAGGAATGCAGGATCCTTGTTGGAACCATGTAGTCTCCTTAAGGTGGCTTACTGCAACGGATCTAGTTGCGTGGTCTGCAGGATTATGATGTGTGGACACATAGTGGCACTGTTCAGGACTAGTGAATCTCCTGATCCTTAGCACCCGATTGCTGACATAGACGTAGAAGCATCTCATTTCATTGCAAATGTATCCTAGGACTACCTTTCTGTCTGCGTAGAACTCGACTTCCTCGATTTCCAGATTTAGTCCTGTTGTTATAAGTTTAGCTAACTCCACTACAAGAACGGCAGCGCAGAGTTCTAGTCTGGGTATTGTGTGCTCGTGGAGTGACGACAGTTTGGTCCGGCTCATAACGAAACCCACATGGCATTGCTCTTTGACATCTATGGTCTTTAGGTATGCTACGGCTGCAATTGCTTTGACTGAAGCATCACAGAAGTCTTTGCATCTTGACCTCCGTTGATGGCACAGAAGCATACAGTCGTGCCACCTGAAGGCTGGACAAAGCTTCGAGAGACTTCCTCCATCCTATCCACTGGTCTTTTTTCTCCATGGGAAGCGGATCATCCCAATCAGCCGTTTCTGTGGTGAAGTTCCTTAACCTCATTTTACCTTGGATGGTAACAGGCACTACGAATCCCAGAGAATCATATAAGCTGTTTATGGTAGACAGGACCCCTCTACGTGTGAAGGGCTTTTCTTCCTTGCTGATTTGGAAGGTGAATGTGTCTGCCTTTAAATCCCAGAGCAAACCAAGACTTCTCTGCATGGGAAGGGAGTCTGTACTTAGATCCAAGTCCTTTAGACCACTTGAGTAATCTTGTGGTGAGAAGGCCTCCATTAGCTCCCAACTGTTGGAGGCAATTTTGTGCAATCTTAAATTCGATATAGAGCAAGCATTTCTTGAGCTCTCTTGAGGAGACTGATGGCTGTCTCGTTTCTAGGTGTAGATTTCAAGCAGTCGTCCACATAGAAATCCTTTTCCACAAAAGACCTGAAATCTGACCCATACTTGGCTTCACCTTCTCGGGCTGAATGTCTGAGACTGTATTTAGCAACTGCAGGGGAAGGACTGTTCCCGAAAATGTGCACTCTCATTCGGTATTCTACAATGTCCTCATCGGGGTCATTGTTGCGGTACCAGAAGAACCTCAAGTAGCTTCTGTGTTCTTCCTTGACAAGGAAGCAGTGGAACATCTGTTGTATGTCAGCCATGAATGCTACAGAATCTCTGCGAAAGCGTAAAAGTACGTCAAGAAGTCTGTTGTTGAGGTTTGGACCAGACAGCAAGACTTCATTTAGTGAGACACCTTCGCACTTAGAGCTTGAGTCGAATACCACTCTTATCTGTTCCCGGTTTTTTAGGATAATACACGCCAAATATGGGTAAATGCCAACACTCTTCTGAATCTTGGAGCGTGGGTGCCATTTCCGCGTGGTTGTTCTGCAATATTCTTTCCATGAAGGTAAAGAAATGTTCTTTCATCTCTAGGTTCCTCTGAAGTTTGAGGATGATAAATCGATTTTCAAGTGTGTTGGTGAGCATACTGTTGACTAAGGTCGGCTTCTGTGCTCCTACTAGACAGACATCTCCTATGATGACCCATCCTAGGTCTAGTCGCTGGGTGTATGGAGCATTTTGAGGACCGTTAATCTGTCCTATAGCCTTGTGAACTTGTAATATGTCTCTTCCAAGGAGTAGGAGTATTGGGGCTGCCGGGTCCAGTTCCGGTATCAGGTGAGCTATACGTCTCAGATGGGGTTGCCAAATATGGGTAAATGCCAACACTCTTCTGAATCTTGGAGCGTGGGTGCCATTTCCGCGTGGTTGTTCTGCAATATTCTTTCAATGAAGGTAAAGAAATGTTCTTTCATCTCTAGGTTCCTCTGAAGTTTGAGGATGAGGGAGATAAATCGATTGTAGACAAGTTCTTTGTTGTTAGGTAAGCGTCGTCTCTGAGGTTTAAATGGCAAAAGTGCGATCCAGCTTTTTGACTTGTCTTTTTCGTTCCGTGATCCATGATATCCAAGAACAGCCTGTCCTCTATGAACATTGTGACCTTGTTATCTTCTCTTGAAGACTGTGCACCCTAAATGACCCTGCTCACCATCGCAGGCATGATCTTCATAGGAAGGATCTACGTAAGGACAAAGAAGGGGAGCACTGTGTGGCAATTCTTTTATCAGGAAACTACTCTGACATGGCTGAAATAGGGAAGGACGTCCATTTTCAAGTGTGTTGGTGAGCATACTGTTGACTGAGGTCGGCTTGTGTGCTCCTACTAGACAGACATCTCCTATGATGACCCATCCTAGGTCTAGTCGCTGGGTGTATGGAGCATTTTGAGGACCGTTAATCTGTCCTATAGCCTTGTGAACTTGTAATATGTCTCTTCCAAGGAGTAGGAGTATTGGGGCTTCCGGGTCCAGTTCCGGTATCAGGTGAGCTATACGTCTCAGGTGGGGTTGGTATGCTGCTACCTCTGGTGTTGGTATCTCAGATCAGTTGTCAGGAATGTGGTTGCACTCCATTATGGCTGGTAAAGACAAGCAGATCTGAGCATCTATGGACTCTACCTTGCACCCAGTTGCCTTCCTCCCTGCAGTCTCAACGGTACCTGCACATTTCCGTAAGGAGTAGGGAGAACCAGGCCCTACGATGTTGAAGGTGTCGAAGAAGGCGGCTTTAGCTGAAGACCTGTTGCTTTGATCATCTAAGATTGCATACGTCTTTAGCGCCTTATCTCGCTGACCGAGATAAACTCTGACAAAGCAGATTTTTGAGCAGGACTTCCCTCCTGCGAGTCGTTTACAGATTTCTGTACACTGAGATGTGACTACTGCGGTGTCTGTGTCAGTGTCTATCTGCTTTCTGTCATGCTCCTCTGCTTGAGATGATACCTGAGAGGGCGGTCCAGGGTGTAAAGCCGTGTTGTGTCCTGTGCTATCACATTCTGTGCATGTCACACTGACCTTACAGTTCCTGGCAAAGTGCGATGTTGTAGTGCAGCACTTGAAGCAGATGTTGTTCTCTTTGTGGAATTCCTTGCGGTCCTCTAAAGACTTCTCGCTGAAAGCTCTGCATTTCAGTAGAGACTGTGGTTTCTTATGCAGGGGCATTGTTTAGTAAGGTATTCAGGTTTGATTCCTTATTGAGAAGACCTAAATGACCTGTAAGGAGAATCTGTGGAGGCAACGTTAGTCTCATGCACTGCCACTGGTGTTTTATGGGGCTTGACACCAGGGGTAGTGGGACATGACAATGTCAAAACTAGGATCATTTCTGATCTTTGCCTGTTGAGCAACAAAGTCTACAAACACCCTGAAGGGGGGAAAAGGTACATTATGAACCTGTTTATAACAAGAACCATGTGTGATCCACTTCTCCTGTGGGTTATAAGGGAGTTTTTTGGACGATGGTATTAACACCTCTGGCAGTGTTCAGGAATTCTAGCACAGGGAGATCACCTTCTGCCTGAGCAACCTGTACCTCTGTTAACAAGTCACTGAGTTCCCTGAGCTTTTGGTAACTCCTACCCATTATTTCGGGAAAACTTTCAATTCTCTTATATAAAGTATTTTCTGTAGCTTCTATTGACCCATAACATTCATCAAGTCTTTTCCACACCATCTTTAGGCCTTTGCCCAGATAGTTTATGTTAATGTCTCTGATTCTTCTGGCGTGTTCAGCAGACTCACTTCCAAGCCATTTTACCAAGAAATCTAACTCCTAACTGCAGGAAAGATCTAAGTCCCTTACAGCATTCTGGATGGTGGCACGCCATGACCTGTAGTTCCCAGGGTGATTGGTGAACTTTATAAGTCCTTTGGTAACCAGTTCCCTTTTAGCAAAGAACTTAGCAAAGTCCATGGCAGCCTGGTTTGTGCCAGTGATACCTGGTATGCTGTTGTTATGCTGTGTGTGTGGTGTATCACCATACCTTTTAGGAGTTTCTGGCATAGGGAAGTCTGAATAATACTGTTCAGACTTGAATGTTGCGGCTTTTGTTCTGTAAAGTGGCAGTTGTGATCAGGATCACTTTGTCGCATACCGTCTTTCTTAAGGTGCTGTGATGCAAGGTAGGGTCTTTGGTGCTCTGAATAAGCTGGCTGATATACAGGATCATAGTTGTCATCTGTCTTGGGATGCTGGTGAACATATTCTAAGATGCAATGCGCTGGATCCTGTTGATCTAATTCTGCTCCGAGTACTTGGCTGTGTTTCTCGGATTCAGATATCTTTGCAGCTTCTAGGAACACTGCCTTGGCTATTGCGGCTGCTGCTTCTTTCTGTGCTGCGAGTTTTTCCAGTGAAGCTTGCAGGCATGCTGTCTCTTGCTTTAGCTGCATCTCCTGTTCAGCGAAGGAAGCCTTTACTTTTGCGGCCTCAGCTTCTGCGCCGGCGAGAGCAGCCATTTCTTTTATGGAGGACTTGCTAGAGCGGCTAGCTCGTGACCTTGTCCCGAATGTTGATGCCTTGCTAGTAGACATGGTGTACCTGTTGCTGGCTGCTAAATGTCTCTGTGCAGACACAGTCTAGGTGAGAACAGACTTTGGCGTGGATTGGATCGTGCTGCGGTTGCTGGGGCTGCACTCTCGCTTCTAGTGACTGTATGGCATCCGCTGCAATCTTTGTGCATGACTGTGCGGAAGATGATGGCTCCGTGTAGTCAGATCCACTATCGCTGGTAACTAGCATCTGTTTTATTGTTCCGTCTTCTTACACGTTCATACAGTGTGTAATTTGAAATTCAGCATAAACCATTCCTGTCTTCCAAATAAGAGGCCTGTTGTTTGTAGTTTAACAGGTTAATTATGTGATGGAGAAACAGGGTTGTAGAAATATGTGGTAAAACTATAAGAATACAAATGACAATGTATAAGTACAGAGTATAACATCTGTATGTATCATACATTACATACCAGTGAAGTACACGACAAAAAGGCTGCCTATGCGAAAGATTACATGGCTAGCTAGCAGTTTAACATCTACACACGAAACTCTCTGAGTAGTACAAATATCTGAACAGCTCTAGATATCATAAATGCCCTAGTAACCGAGGTAAGTGACTCACCAGATATGCTGTGGAGTTTTAGAAGAGAGAAATGTGATGGCAGCTCTGATCTGTGTCAGGATTCTAAAGACAGCCCACTTCTTCCCAGAATGCTTTGCAATCTCTCATAATACTTTTAAATCAGAAAAACATGTTATACAATTTACCACCACTATATACACCACTAGATGGTGCTATAACCTCACTAAAGATATGATGACAGGGCAGAAATACATTATACTGATTCTCGACCCTGCTGGGCAGAACACAGGCAGTGGTAAATCCAAGAGTTCCTAAGGTAAGAGTAAGGGGTTTTGAACCGCAAAACGCGACACCTGATTATCTGTTTTGGGATGCACCGCTGTTTTGTATACTGCTGCTTTTAACGAGAATGGAATAAATTAAATGTTTTTATTGGAACTGCCTTCCTGTGCTGAACAACCTTTTCTGCTTACATGGATCCGTAAAGTGTGTAAGCACCGGAGTAGCAGCAAAAGCCTGCGGAGGATGAAAGTGAGTGAGTGTCTGTTTTTTAACTGAGGTATCACTTTAAAGTCACTGTCCAGGCACACTCAAAATAATACTTATTGTGAGGGCTACATATGGCAATGCTTTCATCTGGCAGAGTAATTGTAAAATAAAGTTTCACCTCATGTTGTTGTGTCAAGGGATCAGTGAACAAGCATACAGTGTGCATTGCATTGAATGGAGCTGGGCTTGAGCCGGTTGTAGAGAGCTCCATTCTAGCTTACCAATAAAAGAGGGAGTGTCAATATGACACAAGCATCAGGCTTTAATTTGTGGTCAAGATCAGGGTGAGGCACTGGAGGCAGCAAAGAAGAATAGGAAATTTCCCTTTCTTTCAGTGACCAGAGCCGAAATACAGATTGATGCTGCATTGGGTATGCTGCCAGGCAATTGATTTTAAGGTTTGACTGGTCAATCACTTTAACGTGTATTTTTTTTTTTACGTAATTCATCAAGAAAATTTAAAGCAATGTAAAGCATACTGTGGTCTAAATATAGGATACAGAACTTTATCAAAGCTCTGTCTGGGTAGTGATATCAGAGACCAAATATTTTTGCATTCTCTCTCTGGTCTAAACATTATTCAGCAGGAGCAGCCAGGTCCAGTAGGTGCAACACTTTCACAGCCTATTTTTCCAGCTTCTCAACCAACATTAATATTACATTGACAGAATGGGGGTCACTGACATTAGGTTGGATGACACAAGAAGAATAATGGAATTCTCTTTTAGATTCTCCTTACAACACAACTGAAATTGGTGAAACCATGATTTTGGTAAAGTTGAATCCCACATATACTGATTAACATTATCCCCATTGTATTACAGCTACAATTAAAGTGTACAGTATAACTGATGATGAGAAAGATTTTTATTATTGTTTCATCATTTCATGACTAACTCACCTGCGTCCCGGTTCCGCGCTGTCTCCGGGCGGCTGGTCGTGGCATTTCCTGCTCGGCGACGGCTGTGACGGCGCGTGCAGCCCCGAGCATGGCCACTCTTCCTCCTCTCCTCCGCATCCCCGCCCCCCTGCGCGCGTGAGAACGTAACTCTTATTCCCTCCGGAGGCTAAATTAGAGGGCCAATGAGGCCAAGGTGGTGTGGTGCGAATACGCCTCTTGTACTGAGTTTGGGGCCAATAAGCCCAAAGGAGGTTTTGGGCTAAACGCCCTTTTTGTATTCAGAACCAATAAAAGTTAGGATTCTGGATGCACCAATCACGCACTCACTTATCCATCGCCAGTCATATCTGGAATCCTATAAAGGCTTCACCTTGTCAGTTACTCAGTGCCTGTGATAGAGCCTTGTTGGTCCTAGCTTATCTGTTGAATTATTCTCTGTTTGATTCCTGTTGCCGACCCTTGCCTGAACCGACTACTCTCCGATTGATTCCCGTTGCGACCCTTGCCTGAACCGATTACTCTCCGATTGATTCCCGTTGCCGACCCTTGCCTGAACCGACTACTCTCCGATTGATTCCGGTTGCCGACCCTTGCCTGAACCGACTACTCTCTGATTGATCTCTACTGCTGACCCTTACTATCCACAACCATATTGACCGCTGCCAGCCTTGACCCCTGCTTCGTATCTTGACCTCGAGCTGCCTTATCCAACCTGTATTGTTGTAATCTCAGCTTACCCGGTGTTGACCTCTGGCCTGTCTTGGACTTCCTAGTAATTCCTACTTCATCTCTGGGACTCACTCTGATTCTGCTCATCGTTATCGGTTCTCCAGAGCTCCACCCAGTAAGCTCCCATCCTTTGAGCCATTGAAGTCCTGGGGGCAACCGATCCTGGGCAGGCGTATACTGCGTCCCGGCAAGCGGGGGCTCCTACAGGTGAAGCTGGCTGAGGAGATTGGGGGTCGAGGGCTTACCTGGAGGGCTGGAGTTACCTGAGCGTGACACTGGAGTTACCTGAGCGTGACACATCACTATTTGTAAAGCTTTTAGGAATATATTCAGTTCTAAAATTACTTTCATGAGAGCCCTTGGAAAATAAATTCTTTGTGAAAGTTGTTTAGTGTAGGTTCACAGTGCAATTATAAGATTGAAATAATCTTCTTAAATCAACCTTATAAAACAACAAAAGGTTATGCTTCCTAATAATATTATGTTTTTTTTATTAATGAGACACATGCTCAATATGTGGATTATCCAACTAAATTTAAAAGCCTCCAAAGCTTAGTTGAGTTTTTAGAGACAATGGGCCTGATGCAGAGCCTCCTCTGAACTGCCCTTAACCCTTTCGCTGCCAGCCTACCTGGAGTTTTTGTCACGCTTGGTGCCAGACCATTTTGCACTATTTTGCGCTCCCCATGTTCAAATGTGATTTTTGAAGGGATTTTCAGGGATTTCCCAGGAAAATGATATATTGTTTTTTTCAGTAGAGTCTGGGCTTTAACATGAAATGTCTTGTTTGTAATTTTTTAGATGTATTCTCAATACTTTTGGGTGAAATATGTGCAAAAAAATAAAAAAAAATCTATTTTTTGCAATTTGTAGTGTTTTTTTGTAATAAAAAGTGTAAGTTTGTCAATAAAATCTTATTGCATGTGAAACCCCAATTAATCCCGGTCACAGCGTTGCCACATATGTATAAGTAGACACCCTTTCCTGCCCAGGAGACTCCCCCAAACTGAAACAGCGCTTTAGGAGATTTTCAGATAAAATACAACTATGCACCGCGCTAAGCGCACCTTGCGGTCTTTCCAGAAAAAGAACCCTTTAAATTTGAAATACCCCCCAAAAACTATATATTCTCTGGAAGTATACACCTCAGGCTTTCTAGGCGTACCAGGTTTGTTGACATGGGCGCAATTTTCTGGAAGTAATCCCCCAATCAATTCTTTGGTTGCACAGAGTTTCCCTAAAAAAGAATAAAAAAGAAGAATCAAAGCCACATTTTCCTAAAAAAAACTATATGCAAACAGAAAAAAACAAAATCTGAAAAAGCAACAACCCCCGAACAGAACAATACCCAACATGCATAGGTACTGTCAAGGGAAGAGTTGCCATACACCCCAAAGTAAAGCATGCGCATAACGGTAATTTTGCTTAAAAATTTCAGCTCTGCAGACAAAGTGCGCACCTTGCGATTTTTCAACCAAAACAACCCTTTAAATTTAGAATATCCCCACAAACCATATATTCCCTGAAAGTACACATGTTAAGCTTTCTAAGAGTACTGAGCTTGTTGTAGTGGGCTCATCTTTCTGGAAGTAATCCATTGAAGAATTCTTAGGTTGCACAGGGTTTCCCTAAAAACAATGATAAAAAGCAGAATAAAAACCATGTTTTCCTAAAATATCAATATGCAAACAAGAAAAAGCTAAATCTGAAAGCGCAAGGTCCCCCGAGCAGAACAATACCCAACATGCATAGGTACTATGGTACCCCTTTTAATTGTCAGCCTACTTGAAGTTTTGTCACCCTCTGTTGACAGGTCATTTTTCCCCATTTTGCGGCATGATTAACCGTGATTTTTGCTGGAATTTCCAGAAAAATTATATACATTACATATACATTTTTTGCAGCAGAGTTTAGGCTTTAACATGAAATGTCTTGTTTGTAATTTTTCTACGTTTTTTTGAATATTTCTGCTTTAAAAAAAAAAAATATATATATATATATATATATATATTTTTTTTTTAAAAAATTGTTTCCTTTATTTTAAATAAAACCTTTTTTTTTAAATGAAAACCATATTGCATGTGATAGCCCCATTTCTCCCGATTACAACGGTACCACATATGTATCGGTAGCCCCCCCATTCTTGCCCTGGAGACCCCCCAAACTGAAAAGAGCACTTTATTACATTTACAAATAAAATACAACTACTATCCACACTATAAACATAAGGGGTTAATTAAAAAGAAATGACATAGGGTCCCCCCCTTTTTTGGGGGAATTTTAAGGGTTAGGGTTAGGCTAACCCTTAAAAATAAACAAATATACAAAAATAAAAATTTCCCCCCAAAAAATGGGGATCCCCCCCCCCATGTCATTTTTTTTTTTTTAAGGGTTAGGGTTAGGGTTAGCCTAACCCTAACCCTCACCCTTAAAAAAAATTTTTTTTATTTTTTTTTTAATTTTAAGGGTTAGGGTTAGGCTAACCCTAACCCGTAAAAATAAAAAAAATGTACAAAAAAATTCCCCCCCAAAAATGGGGCTAACCCTAACCCGTAAAAATAAAAAAAGACTTTTTTTTTTTTAAGGGTTAGGGTTAGCCTAACCCTAACCCTCACCCTTAAAAAAAATTGTTTTCATTTTTTTTTTTAATTTTAAGGGTTAGGGTTAGGCTAACCCTAACCTTTAAAAATAAAAAAAATGACGTAGAGGGGAACCCATTTTTTTTTTTTAATTTTAAGGGTTAGGGTTAAGCTAACCCTAACCCTTAAAAATTAAATAAAAATGACGTAAGGTCCCCCCCCTCCGGGGGGGGGGGGAACCCATTTTTTTTTTAATTTTAAGGGTTAGGGTTAGCCTAACCCTAACCCTTAAAATAAAAAAAAAATGACGTAGGGTCCCCCTTACCCGTCATAACCAGCCCGGGACCAGCTATGGGGGCTTGTAGGCACAGAGTGGGGGGGCCAGCTTTTGTGGCCCCCCACCCTGCAGCCTACGAGCCCACATACCCTGTGTGGGCCCGGGCTCTTCTGCCCCCCCCCCTGGGCTTTGGGGAGGCAGGTAATTGGGGGTGCGGGGGTTAATGGCAAGCCACCCGCTTGTTGCAGGTGGCTTGCCAGACCCCAGCCCTGTGAACTGGTATAAGGGGTCTCATGGACCCCTTACCAGTTCACAAAGGGTTAACATAAAAAAAAAAAACACACACAAAAATGTCATTTATTATAAAAAAAAAAAAAAAAAAGTTTTTTTTTTACTTTACTCACCTCACCCGATTGTCAGCTCCTGTGGTGATCAGCTGTCAAATGCCATGGTGATCGCTGGCCAGAGGAGGGGGGGGCAGGGGATCAGAGCATCCCCTGCCCCTCCACTGCTCTGCCCAGCGATCACCAGGGCATCTGACAGCTCAGCCGAGGAGAGGCAGCAAGAGGCCCGGGAGTGACGTCATAAGCCCCGCCCCAAAGGGGCCCCCTGAAGAGGCTGGGGGGGCGATCGGAGGCCCCCCCAGTGAAGAGGAGACCTGGAGGGAGGCAGCGCGACTGCAGGTAAGTAAATGTCATTTTTATTTTTTTTTTTCTTTACAGTTAGCAGCTGCTGCTGCCAAAACGGGGGGGGGGCTATTCCAGGGGCTCTCCTGGAGCCATCCGACCCCCCACGGGGGATCGGATGGCACCAAATTAAAGAGGAGACCCAGCCGGATCCAACGAGGGGTCAGGTGAGTATTTGTGATTTTTATTTTTTTTACTAGCAGGGGGGAAACTCAAGCACGTAGATTCTACGTGCTTGGCACTTAAGTGGAGTAGAAGCAAGCACGTAGAAACTACGTGCTTGGCACTGAAAGGGTTAAAACCTTCCGATTGTCCGGGGCTCAAATGTGATGCAGAGCTTCCATCGGAATGGCTCCCTAACTGGTCCGTCAATTTCACTTTACTCGGAAAGCTTTTTTTGCTCTCTCGAGTGCCTTCAATTTGATCGGGGCTCCCGTTCCCGTTCACACGGGCGGCCCGTTTTTCCCTGATTTTTCCTGCCTTTTTGAACATACCTGCTTGGTTTCCATCGTATTTGACCTTCCATTTTGGTGGTTTTAGCAAGTATACTTACATCTCCATGGCTCTTCAGTTGCCAATCAGGCTACACGCAAGCGCACATCCCTCAGCCTCCCTTTTTTTTTGGTTTTTTTTGTGGGGGTTTCCTTGTCCTTAATGCATACCTTAATCATCTAGTAGTTCCTTCTTCCTTGTCCTTAATGCATACCTTAATTGTTTGTGTGTTTTTCAGAATTATTGTTCCATATCGAAACCTTTGGTGTCATGGAAATGTGTGCTGATGTTGTGTGATTGTACTTTTGCAGGAAAGCCAACTCTCAAAATATGTTAATTTTTTTATTAATCAAACGTTGTTTTTTTTTTGGTGTTTTTTTTTAGGTTTTTTTTTGGGGGGGGTAAAACATAAACAAATCTTTACATTTTTAAAATTGTTTTAAAAATTATGCCTCGGGGTCTTCGGGATGTTATCTTCTTTGATCTGTGAATAAAAAACAACATTAGTTTAGCATTGTTTTTTTGGTTTGGTTGGGCGTGGTTTTTTTGGGGCCCTTTCCCAACCGGACCTTCTGCGTGATTTCATGAAAAGCACAAACTATTTTTAAAAGATTCCGCAGCATCTTAAAATAATATATAGTAAGTTTTTAGTCAATTAATTATTATTATTTCCCCCACTGGGCTGCAACTCAGTTCAGGAATTTAGGATACGTGTGCCGCCATCTTGACTCTGAAGCATCACACTTACTGAGGAGAGGAGAGTGGGATAAGGTACAGGGGGTGGGTTATAGCTGTGCTTTGCTCACACAGAGCAGAGCTGTGCTCTGGAAAAGGTTGGTAAGATGATTTGTAAGGTGGACAATCTGTATGTACAGGGTGTGGGAAATATTTAAGATAGACTCTTATTCAGAGTTAAGGTCCGCTTTAAGTGCTTTTTTATAAAAATTAATTTGGAAATGTCTCTGAATTTTAGTTTTCAAATGTAATTGTTTGCTCATTTTCTTTCGTTTAAATAAACACCACTTACAAGGTTTGGCCCGCACATTGCGTCGGGGGCGGAGTCTCCCTTCAGCCTCCCTCTGTTGCTGTTGTGAATCTGTTTGGATGACAAACACACTGATATTAGAGACTGTTGTTTTTTCATGAATAGAATATTAAGTTAGGCTTCTAGGTATCAATCTACTCACCTTCCCCAGCAACCTCTTCCTCCTCGCCCCCTTCCTCACTCATCCCTTGGGATGTTCCAGCGACGTCTGAATCTACAACAATAGTGCACATGAGTATCTGTATTTAATGCATGTATTTCCACATATCTAACTATATTTCCCTTACCGGAGTCAGGTTGAGGCTCTGTTATGCTCGCCTCCCTGCCGTCAGATCCCCCCCTCCCCTGCATGCTGAGGTCCAGCGGCTCCTCCGAGTCACTTACAGAGGAGGGGGTGGCCGTTGACCCTGGCGGTGGGCCACCTACACCTTCACCTGTTTCGCCCAACACTGGGCTGCGTGTCCTGGTCCGGGTGGGGCGGAACCGTAGATTCCATTCATGGGCTGAAATACAAACACAATCATTAAACCACACCCAGGCGATGCCAGGGTTATAGGTGCATTTACATTTTCTACACTTACATGGAAAATGTTTGTTGAAGTACTGCCTCACCCGGGGCTTATGCCTTCTTTTTAAATCAGACCAGTGTTGGGCGATCTGGGTGAAGGTATAGGTGGTTTGGGCTCTGCGTTCTATCGCCTCCACCACCTCCAGGGCCAACGTCCGTTTGGCATAATCAGACGGCAGGAAGTCGTAGCGATTCCTCAGCATCATCTGTTAATAAAAAATACAAGGACACACCATTAAGCCACCAAATACATTAACAAGTTTCCTTGCCTAACTTAAGTCACTTTATTAACCTCTTGCTGCCTCACATTGCCCTAGTTCTGCTATCTGCAAGTAGGCTAGTTTGTTGCTGCGTACATGTGTTAAACTAAGGTGGGCTGGTATGTAACGTGACAAACTAAGTTGTTTCAGACTATTCTTGTTTTTTGTTTTTTTTTAATTACAAGGAATTAACATCCATGATGATGTCTTCCTGCTCTGGGGTAAAGATGGCAGGCGACATCTTGTCTTCTTTACAAAGCTAGATAGCTCTGACGTTCCCCCGCGTTGACGTGCGTGCGTGCGCGCAGGCGCGCACTCGCTGTTGTGCACGCCGACACGGGAAACATATTTAAAGAACAAGCCACTTCGCTCGGTATAGGATACCATATCAATATTGGCAGACCTAAAGTGAGAAAAAATAGGCAAGCAAGGCCAAAGGCACATAGCAGCCGCACACATGCCTCATTCTAAATAAAACAGAAGAGCAGGCACAACACACATGCAGAACATGCACCAACTTCAATGGTGGGTACTCCACAGACACAGGCACATTCCCCAAAACGCAGGAGCAAGGAGACATTAACCCATTCACCCCCGCCAGAAAAAAACAAACACACCAGGGTGCTAAATCTAGTAAGACCCTGCAGCATACTCAACCTCAACACACCAAGCAGACCCACAAAACCTAAGCACAAAGCATGGCTGTTGCCAATGCTGTTTGGGTACATTATGGGGTTCTGTCCGTCGAGATACTAAACAAATCAAGCGGACAGTTGTGGACCTGAAATCAGATAGTTGTCCAAAAATGGACATGCGCCGGCAGCAGAGGTAAAGCCCAAATGCATTTAGAGTCGCTTTTGGACCAGCATGTAACACTTATTAGGTGTGATTTAATCTTCCCCAGCCAGCAGACAGGGGGTGGTTTCAAGAAAATACATTGGCCACAAGGTCGGCACGGATTGTGTGTGCTGGCCCACTTTGTGTACCAGTGTAAGGAGGGGTCTGCTCGTCAGAAATAGGTAAAGGTTCTGCACCCAGGTCAGTATATTGAGCAATCCTGCTTCTAATGGTAAGGTTGTGCAGGACCCCACAAGCAATAATTATTTGGATAACCTTGCCAGGCTGATACTGAAGAGAACCCCCACTCTGATCCAGACACCGGAAACGCATCTTCCACAACCGTTCCACCACAGAGCGAGACCTCCTATGGGCTGTGTTGTAGCGCTCCTGTGCCTGGGAAGATGGGTGCAGGATGGGTGTGAGCAGCCATGGTAACAAGGGATAGCCTGAGTCACCTGCAAAAATCCAAAAGACAAACATAAGGTGGATGGCTAAAAAAAGGTTTAGGTGTGCATAGAAACATTAGTACACAGGGACAAATCGGTGAGCTAGGTATGGTGGTAGTGATTGACATTTTTAATGAGCCTACAAACACATGCAACCTGTACACTCATTAAAAATGTCTGTGTAGTGCTACTTAGATAAGAGTGCCAAAACATAAACCAATAGTGGTGAATACTTTCACCCATTAATTTCTAAAAAAAAAATATAAAATATAAATAAAAAACATTTTCACATTTCAAGGAAAGGTCACACAGATTAGTGGGGTAGTGGCAAATCCACATTCAAACCTGGGGCCCAACTAATACAAATTTAATACACATACCCAGTAACCATCCTCCAAAAATATCTCCAGATTGAAACCGTTGATAGAGGCTGGAGTTCCTCAAAATGTGCGCATCATGCGTGGACCCAGGAAAGCCAGCAAACAGACTGAAAAATTGAAGATCAGGGCCCGCCACTGCCTGAACATTGATGGAATGGCCCATCTTCCTGTTCCTGCACCAAGCAAAACAACAGTGGAATTAGTGTGAGCCTTAAAAAATGTTGGTTAACCAGAAAAAAAGCAGAACCAAACCACATACCTGAACAGATATTCCTGGTCCGCAGGGGGGATGAGCGAGACATGTGTGCAATCGATTGCACCAAGGATGTTGGGCATGTCGGCTATGTTATAAAAGCCCAACTTAAACGCATTCCAGGCTTCCCCTGTTTGAGGGAAAAAAATGTAATTCTGTGCCAGGGTAGCCATGCCATCCAAAAACTTGGTTAGGCTGCGGCTCAGCATAGACTGGGACATCCCCAAGGAGAAGGCACCCAGTCTCTGGAATGAGCCGTTCGCCAAAAATTGCAGGCAGCCAACCAATTTGGTCATACCTGCAATTGCATGCCCCTTTCTTGTGGTGGGGGCTAACCATGGCCGCAGCTCGCTATACAAGGCATGGAGAGAAACACGGTTAAGGCGGTGAGCTTGAATAGGTCAACGTAACTCATGCCATCGATGTCCAAAGGCGTGCGCTGCAGCCTGGTTTCTGCCATACTCAGAAGTACCAGACGGCGTAGCTGGCGCCTTTGATGTTGGCCCACAGAGGAATGCATTCCCAAAAAGCACGGAGCTCCAATACGGCTGGTCAGACTGGCCGTAAGTGAAGGCTCGGCGGCCCCGTTTTATTAGGCTGAATCCAATCGGAAATCAAGGCTCTGCATCACTGAAAAAAACGGGCCAATGAACGAGGCGTCCGTTTTGCCGGCAAACAGCCTCTTGCGAGCCGACAATCGGAAAGGCGGCTGAGCGCACACCTGAGCGCATAAACGCACACTAAAATCAACGTAGCACCCTTTCCTGACCCGATCAAAGCCCAAAACCAATGGGGAAACGCACGGGGGAGCTGAACGGGGAGGCTCTGCATCAAGCCAAATGTTTTTTTTCAATTCCCTGCACTTGATTGGGATTCAGAGCAGTTCTACTAGTACAGTACAGATTATCTCTAATGAGGTAGATATTTTAATTTACAAATTTGGAAATAACTTTACCAAATAGGGTATTAATATGCATTCGAAGCAAGCCTCTCCAAATTTGTTTAAATCCCCCCATAAACTGCTGTGATTTGAACCTTCCTCATTGGAAAAAATAATCTGAACCTCACCTGCAGAATTGACCCATTGCAGGGTTCTAGGAGCTGATTCAGCATGATTCATTTTTCACCTAGAGTGCACCTTATACTCGAAAGTACACTTTTGTGGTGATTTGGAAATTCTCCCAAAACTTAGCCTTACCAAAATTTCAGTGGTTCTCAAAACCATCTCTGATGGAAGGGTGAAATACCTTTGATATGTAGGTACAAATGTATTTGCTCCTCTTAACTATAGCTACCCCAGCCCAAAAAGAGACAACCCTGGCATAATACTAACACTGCAAAACTGAAACGGCTTCACCTGTCTATTATATACTTCCCCTCACTCAATTTGTACAAGGGCTGTTCTCTCTTGTCTCTATGACATATCTGACCACCTCCTCCCTTGATCCCTTTCCATCCCACGTTATCCCTCAACTGTCTCCATCTGTTATTCAAGCCTTAACATTTCTATTCAACCACTTCCTCCCCACTTGTACCATTCCTTCCTCTTTTAATCATGCTGTTATAACTCCACTTACTTTATCAAAAAAGCCCTCTCTGAACAATTCTGCTCTCCCCAGATACCACCCCATCCCCCTGCTCCATTACTCATCCAAACCTCTTGAACAGCATGTCCACTCAGAACTGGCACACTATCTGTCTACCAACTCCTGGATGCCCTCCAGCGTGGTTTCTGCCCACTGAAACTGACCGCTGAAAGTCACCAATGATCTTGTAACTGCCAAACCCAAGCACTACTACACCCTTTTCTTTCTCCTCAACCTATCCTCCCTGTTTTGGCACTGTTGACCATGCTCTGCTTCTCAGTACTATTTTCTTGGATTTCAAGGTCTCATTCTCCCTTGGCTCTCCTCTCTATGTTTCTGACTGATTACTTAGGGTTTCCTGTTCAAACATAGTTTTCTATCCTTTTCTCCTGTAGGTGTACCACAAGGCTTTGTCCTAGGATCCATACTTTTTTCAATATACGCTTATGGTCATGTTCAACTAATAACCTCAACGGTTCTCCAATATCACTTTTATGCAAATGGAACTCAGATATCTGGCACAAATTTGTCTTCCCTTCTCTCCTGCCTTCCTGGCAGACGAACAACCATCTATTGCTTTATGTCATCTAAACATGAAGACAACAAAAATGATCATTTTTCAACCATCTCATTACACTTGTCTCTAACAAGATAATCTATGTAAATAATCTTACAATAACTGCAACTCCTCAATCTTGATGCCTCACATTCACACTCACACCTCATATTCACTCACCTGATACCATTAAAAGCGGCCTATTGCTTCCCAAGTGCTGCTTCCCTCTGCCAATCCCTCCACTGGTTACCTGTTTCTCAAAGAGTTCAGTTCAAACTTCTAACATTAACCCACAAAACTCTCTCCAACTAGCCTCCCCCCTTAAATTTAATCTCTAATTTAGCAATACCAACCCAGATGCAACCTCTGCTCTACCTGCTCTACATTTTCATGTCCTCCTCCTTGGTCCTCCTTGGTCACACTCACACTCTTGCCCTCAAGACTTCTCCCGTGCCTCTCCAATTCTCTCCACCTCCCTGCTCAATCTCTCCAATGCTCCAAGCCTTTAACCCTTTAAGCATGTAGAATATAGAGGGCTGCTTCTCCAGTCTCTAACCACCAGCTCTGTATATTCTATGTGGCTGGTGTTTTCCCTTGCTTATAGCTCATTATCTGTTTACTGTAAACTCACAAGGTAAGGAATTTCTTTCCTATTGTCTCCTGTTCTCACAGCATTTAGTGTGAATTTTGTAGTATCTTGTCGGTAATGGTCTCTGTACAGTATGTTTTACCTTGTCTGCAATTATACTTTTCACAGCGCTATGGAGGAAAATGGCTCTATATTAAAAAATAATAATAATTATAAAGAAAATATAACATTTGTTTTTGAGTGTTAATGGCCTCCGGTCATAGGTCCTTGAAAATGCTTCTTTTACATGATATATATAATAATATCCCTAAATGGACAATTAAGATAACATAATCGTTTATTGAAATAGAATCAAAAAATGTTTAAGTACAGTAATGAGTTGAGAGCTTTTTGGGGACTGGGTATATATTCTAAATCTGCTTAATTTTCACTGCACAAGATTTATGAATATAAATGTTTCTGTCCAGAAAGAAACAGTCCAGTTCACAGTAGCATTACAAATAGGGTTCAAGATGCCACACTTCATTGATCATCTTAGGCCTTACTTTAGATAACATCTACATAATGGTGAAAGGTAGACCTCCCATGCACAAAGATCCTTGCTCCATTGATTGATTTCCTCCTGCAACTGTGATACACCCTTCATGTGCCTGCCATTTTCTTGGCAGAAATAGTTCACACACACTTGGATGTAGCTGCCACATTTCACACAGTAATTCTCAAGGTCTGAACTTCAGTAGCTTTCAGCTTGGTAGCTTCAGTCTGAAAGTGGCATGATGTTTTATATTAGACTGAGTAGCCTGGAGGACCCACCAGGCTTCCCTTGCTGACCAAACTGCCTCTTACAAGCTTTGTAGACAACTCCCTAAAAGACAAAATGGTACTCACTCGTAAATCTACAGTGGTCAAGTGTTCTGCTGCACAGATACTTCTTTTTGTAGCCTTTTCTATTATATCGAAATGCAGCCATGGGCCAGTAAAAAAAGTTTTCTTTAATGAACATTACAGCAACAACTTTGCCTGGACCTGGACCCAGAAACTACCCTATTTAGGAATCAAACTTACAAACAGCTATAATAAGCTCTAAAACGCAAACTACCCAGAACTTTTCAAAACTCTTGATGAATTACTAACATCATGGCAAATGGTGAGGCTATCCTGGCTAGGAGGAATAGCGGCATTGAAAATGGTATTCCTCCCTAAGATCTTGTACTTATTCAGGGTCCTCCCAATACTAGTCCCAAAAAAGGCGCTAGATATAGCACAACGGAAAATTCTAGCATACACCTGGAATAAAACTAAACATAGAGTTAAAAAAGCCACACTGTTCTGCAAGAAGGAACACGGCGGACTTACCTTCCCATCCCTGCATAAGTATTTCCTTGCTGCCCAAATAGCTCCACTAGTTCTATTGCACACCCCTAACTATGTTCCCACCTGGGTCTCCATTGACAGAATGCAATGCGATACGACCTCGCCAGCTACTCTATTATGGACACCCAAGGCACACAGACCCAAACTTCTTCCCTCCATACTCTCATTCTCTTTATCAATGTGGGACAAAATTAATCACCCGCTCATTTCACCCCACACACCAGCCGTTCCTTTGTTAGGTAACCCTATGTTTCCTCCGGGAATTACACATCCAACCAGCTTTAACTGGTGGGCACAGAAAAATCTTATCATAGTGGACAATTTATGTATACCGACGAGAATGAAATCAATGCAAGAGCTGTCACACAGAGATCCGTTCCCGCCACATGAGTTGTTCAGACTATTTCAAATACAGCACTTTATTAAATGCTTACTAAAACAATCCTCCCCTCCTTATAGGAGAACAGACTTTGAACTTAAATGCATACGCAATTATTTCAGTGGCGGGCTCATCTCTGGTATATAATCAGTCCTGGCCACCCCACCAGACTCGATCAGACATACCTATATGGAAAGATGGGAGTCAGAATTGGGAGATACAAGGCCCACAGAAGCTTGGCAGAGCATTTGGGGCCAAACTAAGAAAGTATCCAGTAACGCCCTAGTGCTGGAAAACGCATACAAAGTGATGTTCAGATGGTACTACACCCTTGATCGGATAAATAAATTCTCGCCCTCGGAATCCCCTTGCTGCTTCAGAGGCTGTAACGTCAGAGGTGACATGGTACATATCTGGTGGGATTGCCCGGTAACTAAAGACATATGGGATAGGGCCTACAAAGTTATATCAGATGTCCTCCATACACCATTGAAAAAAGAACCCTGGGAAGCCATTTTGTCCCTGAAAATGGGCACGTTCACCAAAGTAGGATGGTGTTTAGCCCTCCATATTTTCGCAGCAGTGAAAGCCACGATAGCCAGATGTTGGAAAACGCCCTCCATCCCTTGGTCACGGCAATAGTAAATGATTCCTATGATAAGTTCAAGAAAGTGTGGGACCCATGGGTAGAATATATAGGCCTGCAAAACTCCCGGGTTGACCCGGTCTTCCCAGTGTAATTAAATCCCCCCCTCTATACTATCTTGAAGAACACCAATACACCATCCCTGGTAATCTTACTCAAGCCACTTCCCCCCTCCCTCCCACCCGCTCCAAACCCGTTTCTTCCCTACTATGCCTTACCTTCCCCCAACCCAACTTTGTGTTATCCTTAAAATCTATGTAAAATGTTTGATGTCAGCAAAGACAGCACCTTGGACCAAGGATTAAGATCAAGGTTTACCCTAGAAGGTTTAACCAGCAACCAGTTCAACTAAATTTCAAATATTCTTTTATCCGTCAAATCCAGGACACTAGCGCACGAAATAAGACAACGAGATCCATGATAGTCAGCAGAGAGACTATAAGCTTTATTTCAGTTGACAAAAGCTTATAACACATCTGTTAGACAATGTCATAGCATGTGATTTTAGAAATGCTGTCTTTTGTACTTAAAAACCTTAATAAAACCTTTGTAAAAGAACATGACAAAAAATTAGTTTATATTTCTGACCACGATTATAACTGAAAAAAAGGCCCTGCAGCAACTGCTGCCAAATTGGGCTTCTCCAATGAGATCCATAGTGGTAAGCCTGGAGATCTGGAGATAAATTAGGCTAAGATCATGCATTGAGTTCAGCATCTCCCATGCAATACCACTATTTTTTAAATGAGAAGCATGGTCAATCTGCCTAAAGTAACCTTACTTGACAATACTGTACATGCTACAGGGACATTCTTTCATAGGCATTTCAAAAATCATTAAAACAGTATGGTCAAGATATTAGAGTTAGTGGTTTCTTAAATATGAGACATTTTCAAAGTGCAAGTTTTTTGCAACTTGCTTGATTAATACCACACATTTATTTACATGGGTACATTTGTTCATTATTCTTTTTGGCTGGGGACAGGACAGCTTTAATTTTAAATATAATAGTTAGAGATGAGCGAACTTGTGAAAAATTTGATTCGGCTAATTCGCCGAATTTTCCGACAAAATTAGTTTCGACACAAGTTTATTCGCGACAAATCTCTATTAAAAACAGCTATTTCTGAGCTTCCTAGAGCCTCAATAGGGTTTTAAACCATTCTGCCTTGCTGTAACATGCATAGGATGCGTGCTGGATTAGTGAAATAATACTGTAAATAATTATGACATGCAGATCAGAGGCATCGCTATTAGAATCGCAGAGCGGCACAATTGCAAAGAGTTGAGGTGGCATCACTATGAGGGGCCCCTATATTGCCTGAAAAACACACCCTGGAACTGGCAGCAGCAGGAGCCCAAATATTGGCTGAAAGACATCCTGGAGTTGGCAGCAGGAGCCCAAAAATTGCCCTGAAGACACACACTGGAGTTGGCAGCAGGAGCCCAAAAATTGGCCGAAAGAGACACTGGAGTTGCCAGCAGCAGAAGGAGCCCAAACATTGGCTGAAAGAGACACTGGAGTTGGCAGCAGGTGCCCAAAAAGTGTCCTAAAGACACACTGGAGTTGGCAGCAGCAGGAGCCCAAACATTGGCTGAAAGAGACACTGTAGTTGGCAGCAGCAGGAGCTCAAACATTGGCTGAAAGAGACACTGGAGTTGGCAGCTGCAGGAGCCCAAACATTGGCTGAAAGAGACACTGGAGTTGGCAGCAGCAGGAGCCCAAAAAATGACTGAGAGACACACCCTGGAGTTGCAAGCAGCAGCGGCAGGAGTCCAAACATTGCTTGAAAGAGACACTGGAGTTGGAAGCAGGAGCAGCAGGAGCCCAAACATTGCTTGAAAGACACACTGGAGTTGGAAGCAGGAGCAGCAGGAGCCCACACATTGCTTGAAAGACACACTGGAGTTGGCAGCAGGAGCAGAAGGAGCCCAAATATTGCTTGAAAAACACACTGGAGTTGGCAGCAGGAGCAGCAGGATCCCAAACATTGCTTGAAAGACACACTGGAGTTGGCAGCAGCAGCAGCAGCAGGAGCCCAAACATTGGCTCAAAGAAACACTGGAGTTGGCAGCAGCAGCAGCAGGAGGCCAAAAATTGGCTGAATGACAACCTGGAGGTGCAAACAGCAGCAGCAGGAGTCCAAACATTGCTTGAAAGAGACACTGGAGTTGGCAGCAGGCGCAGCAGGAGGCCAAAATTGTTTGAAAGACACACTGGAGTTGGCAGCAGCAGCAGCAGGAGCCCAAATATTGCTTGAAAGAGACACTGGAGTTGGCAGCAGGAGCAGCAGGAGCCCAAACATTGCTTGAAAGACACACTGGAGTTGGCAGCAGGAGCAGCAGGAGCCCAAACATTGCTTGAAAGATACACTGGAGTTGCAAGCAGGAGCAGCAGCAGGAGCCCAAACATTGCTTGAAAGAGACACTGGACTTGGCAGCAGGAGCAGCAGGAGCCCAAACATTGCTTGAAAGACACACTGGAGTTGGCAGCAGCAGGAGCCCAAACATTGCTTGAAAGACACACTTGAGTTGGCAGCAGCAGCAGCAGGAGCCCGAACATTACTTGAAAGACACACTGGAGTTGGCAGCAGGAGCCCAAACATTGCTTGAAAGAGACACTGGAGTTGGCAGCAGCAGCAGCAGGAGGCCAAAAATTGGCTGAATGACACCGTGGAGTTGCAAAGAGCAGAAGCAGCAGAAGCCCAAAATTGTTTAAAAGACACACTGGAGTTGGCAGCAGCAGCAGCAGGAGCCCAAACATTGCTTGAAAGAGACACTGGACTTGGCAGCAGGAGCAGCAGGAGCCCAAATATTGCTTGAAAGACACACTGGAGTTGGCAACAAGAGCAGCAGGAGCCCAAACATTGCTTGAAAGAAACAATGGAGTTGGCAGCAGCAGCAGCAGCAGGAGGCCAAAAATTGGCTGAATGACTCCCTGGAGTTGCAAGCAGCAGCACCAGGAGCCCAAAATTGCTTGAAAGACACACTGAAGATGGCAGAAGGAGCAGCAGGAGGCCAAAAATTGGCTGAATGACACACCCTGGAGTTGCAAGCAGCAGCAGCAGCAGCAGGAGCCCAAACATTGCTTAAAAGAGACACTGGAGTTGGAAGCAGGAGCAGCAGGAGGCCAAACATTGCGTGAAAGACACACTGGAGTTGGCAGCAGCAGCAGCAGGAGCCCGGACATTGCTTGAAAGACACACTGGAGTTGGCAGCCGGAGCCCAAACATTGCTTGAAAGAGACACTGGAGTTGGCAGCAGCAGGAGTCCAAACATTGGCTGAAAGACACACTGGAGTTGGCAGCAGCAGCAGCAGAAGCCCTAACATTGCTTGAAAGACACACAGGAGTTGGCAGCAGGAGCAGGAGGAGACCAAAATTACTTGAAAGACACACTGGAGTTGCCAGCAGGAGCAGTAGGAGCCCAAACATTGCTTGAAAGAGACAGTGGATTTGGCAGCAGCAGCAGCAGGAGCCCAAACATTGCTTGAAAGACACACTGGAGTTAGCAGCAGGAGCAGCAGGAGCCCAAACATTGCTTGAAAGAGACACTGGAGTTGGCAGCAGCAGCAGCAGGAGCCCAAACATTGCTTGAAAGACACACTGGAGTTGGCAGCAGGAGCCCAAACATTGCTTGAAAGAGACACTGGAGTTGGCAGCAGCAGCAGCAGGAGGCCAAAAATTGCTTGTAAGAGACAATGGAGTTGGCAGCAGGAGCTGCAGGAGCCCAAACATTGCTTGAAAGACACACTGGAGTTGGCAACAAGAGCAGCAGGAGCCCAAACATTGCTTGAAAGAGACACTGGAGTTGGCAGCAGCAGCAGCAGGAGGCCAAAAATAGCTTGTAAGAGACACTGGAGTTGGCAGCAGGAGCAGCAGGAGCCCGAACATTGCTTGAAAGACACACTGGAGCTGGCAGCAGCAGGAGCCCAAACATTGCTTGAAAGACACACTGGATTTGGCAGCAGGAGCAGCAGGAGACAAAACATTGCTTGAAAGAGACACTGCACTTGGCAGCTGGAGCAGCAGGAGCCCAAACATTGCTTGAAAAACACACTGGAGTTGGCAACAAGAGAAGCAGGAGCCCAAACATTGCTTGAAAGAGACACTGGAGTTGGCAGCAGCAGGAGGCCAAAAATTGCTTGTAAGAGACATTGGAGTTGGCTGCAGGAGCAGCAGGAGCCCAAACATTGCTTGAAAGACACACTGGAGTTGGCAGCAGCAGGAGCCCGAACATTGCTTGAAGGACACACTGGAGTTGATAGCAGCAGGAGCCCAAACATTGCTTGAAAGAGACACTGAAGTTAGCAGCAGCAGGAGTCCAAACATTGGCTGAATGACACCCTGGAGTTGCAAGCAGCAGCAGCATGAGCCCAAACATTGCTTGAAAGAGACACTGGAGTTGGCAGCAGCAGCAGCAGGAGGCCAAACATTGCTTGAAAGACACACTGGAGTTGGCAGCAGCAGCAGCAGGAGCCCAAACACTGCTTGTAAGAGACACTGGAGTTGGCAGCAGGAGCAGCAGGTGCCCAAACATTGCTTGAAAGACACACTGGAAATGGCAGCAGGAGCCCAAACATTGCTTGAAAGACACACTGGAGTTGGCAGCAAGAGCCGAAACATTGCTTGAAAGAGACACTGGAGTTGGCAGCAGGAGCAGCAGGAGGCCAAAATTGTTTGAAAGACACACTGGAGTTGGCAGCAGCAGCAGCAGGAGCCCAAATATTGCTTGAAAGATACACTGGAGTTGGCAGCAGGAGCAGCAGGAGCCCAAGCATTGCTTGAAAGACACACTGGAGTTGGCAGCAGGAGCAGCAGGAGCCCAAACATTGCTTGAAAGACACACTGGAGTTGCAAGCAGGAGCAGCAGCAGGAGCCCAAACATTGCTTGAAAGAGACACTGGACTTGGCAGCAGGAGCAGCAGGAGCCCAAACATTGCTTGAAAGACACACTGGAGTTGGCAGCAGCAGGAGCCCAAACATCGCTTGAAAGACACACTGGAGTTGGCAGCAGCAGCAGGAGCCCGAACATTACTTGAAAGACACACTGGAGTTGGCAGCAGGAGCCCAAACATTGCTTTAAAAAGGGACACTGGAGTTGGCAGCAGCAGGAGTCCAAACATTGGCTGAATGACACCCTGGAGTTGCAAGCAGCAGCAGCTGGAGCCCAAACATTGCTTGAAAGACACACTGGAGTTGCAAGCAGGAGCAGCAGCAGGAGCCCAAACATTGCTTGAAAGAGACACTGGACTTGGCAGCAGGAGCAGCAGGAGCCCAAACATTGCTTGAAAGACACACTGTAGTTGCAAGCAGGAGCAGCAGCAGGAGCCCAAACATTGCTTGAAAGAGACACTGGACTTGGCAGCAGGAGCAGCAGGAGCCCAAACATTGCTTGAAAGACACACTGGAGTTGGCAGCAGCAGGAGCCCAAACATCGCTTGAAAGATACACTGGAGTTGGCAGCAGGAGCAGCAGGAGCCCAAGCATTGCTTGAAAGACACACTGGAGTTGGCAGCAGGAGCAGCAGGAGCCCAAACATTGCTTGAAAGACACACTGGAGTTGCAAGCAGGAGCAGCAGCAGGAGCCCAAACATTGCTTGAAAGAGACACTGGACTTGGCAGCAGGAGCAGCAGGAGCCCAAACATTGCTTGAAAGACACACTGGAGTTGCAAGCAGGAGCAGCAGCAGGAGCCCAAACATTGCTTGAAAGAGACACTGGACTTGGCAGCAGGAGCAGCAGGAGCCCAAACATTGCTTGAAAGACACACTGGAGTTGGCAGCAGCAGGAGCCCAAACATCGCTTGAAAGACACACTGGAGTTGGCAGCAGCAGCAGGAGCCCGAACATTACTTGAAAGACACACTGGAGTTGGCAGCAGGAGCCCAAACATTGCTTTAAAAAGGGACACTGGAGTTGGCAGCAGCAGGAGTCCAAACATTGGCTGAATGACACCCTGGAGTTGCAAGCAGCAACAGCTGGAGCCCAAACATTGCTTGAAAGACACACTGGAGTTGGCAGCAGCAGAAGCCCAAACATTGCTTGAAAGAGACACTGGAGTTGGCAGCAGGAGCGGCAGGAGCCCAAACATTGCTTGAAAGAGACACTGGAGTTGGCAGCAGCAGCAGCAGGAGCCCAAACATTGCTTGAAAGACACACTGGAGTTGGCAGCAGGAGCCCAAACATTGCTTGAAAGAGACACTGGAGTTGGCAGCAGCAGCAGCAGGAGGCCAAAAATTGGCTGAATGACACTGTGGAGTTGCAAACAGTAGAAGCAGCAGAAGCCCAAAATTGTTTAAAAGACACACTGGTGTTGGCAGCAGCAGCAGCAGGAGCCCGAAAATTGCTTGAAAGAGACACTGGACTTGGCAGCAGGAGCAGCAGGAGCCCAAATATTGCTTGAAAGACACACTGGAGTTGGCAACAAGAGCAGCAGGAGCCCAAACATTGCTTGAAAGAAACAATGGAGTTGGCAGCAGCAGCAGCAGGAGGTTAAAAATTGGCTGAATGACTCCCTGGAGTTGCAAGCAGCAGCACCAGGAGCCCAAAATTGCTTGAAAGACACACTGAAGATGGCAGCAGGAGCAGCAGGAGGCCAAAAATTGGCTGAATGACACACCCTGGAGTTGCAGCAGCAGGAGCCCAAACATTGCTTAAAAGAGACACTGGAGTTGGAAGCAGGAGCAGCAGGAGGCCAAACATTGCGTGAAAGACACACTGGAGTTGGCAGCAGCAGCAGCAGGAGCCCGGACATTGCTTGAAAGACACACTGGAGTTGGCAGCAGGAGCCCAAACATTGCTTGAAAGAGACACTGGAGTTGGCAGCAGCAGGAGTCCAAACATTGGCTGAAAGACACACTGGAGTTGGCAGCAGCAGCAGAAGCCCTCACATTGCTTGAAAGACACACAGGAGTTGGCAGCAGGAGCAGGAGGAGACCAAAATTACTTGAAAGACACACTGGAGTTGCCAGCAGGAGCAGTAGGAGCCCAAACATTGCTTGAAAGAGACAGTGGATTTGGCAGCAGCAGCAGCAGGAGCCCAAACATTGCTTGAAAGACACACTGGAGTTAGCAGCAGGAGCAGCAGGAGCCCAAACATTGCTTGAAAGAGACACTGGAGTTGGCAGCAGCAGCAGCAGGAGCCCAAACATTGCTTGAAAGACACACTGGAGTTGGCAGCAGGAGCAGCAGGAGCCCAAACATTGCTTGAAAGAGACAGTGGAGTTGGCAGCAGCAGCAGCAGGAGGCCAAAAATTGCTTGTAAGAGACAATGGAGTTGGCAGCAGGAGCAGCAGGAGCCCAAACATTGCTTGAAAGACACACTGGAGTTGGCAACAAGAGCAGCAGGAGCCCAAACATTGCTTGAAAGAGACACTGGAGTTGGCAGCAGCAGCAGCAGGAGGCCAAAAATAGCTTGTAGGAGACACTGGAGTTGGCAGCAGGAGCAGCAGGAGCCCAAACATTGCTTGAAAGACACAATGGAGTTGGCAGCAGCAGGAGCCCGAACATTGCTTGAAAGACACACTGGAGCTGGCAGCAGCAGGAGCCCAAACATTGCTTGAAAGACACACTGGAGTTGGCAGCAGGAGCAGCAGGAGACAAAACATTGCTTGAAAGAGACACTGGACTTGGCAGCTGGAGCAGCAGGAGCCCAAACATTGCTTGAAAGACACACTGGAGTTGGCAACAAGAGAAGCAGGAGCCCAAACATTGCTTGAAAGAGACACTGGAGTTGGCAGCAGCAGGAGGCCAAAAATTGCTTGTAAGAGACATTGGAGTTGGCTGCAGGAGCAGCAGGATCCCAAACATTGCTTGAAAGACACACTGGAATTGGCAGCAGGAGGAGCAGGAGCCCAAACATTGCTTGAAAGAGACACAGGAGTTGGCAGCAGCAGGAGGCCAAAAGTTGCCTGAATGACACACCCTGGAGTTGCAAGCAGCAGCAGCAGGAGCCCAAACATTGCTTGAAAGAGACAATGGAGTTGGCATCAGGAGCAGCAGGAGGCCAAAATTGCTTGAACGACACACTGGAGTTGGCAGCAGCAGCAACAGGAGCCCAAACATTGCTTGAAAGAGACACTGGCGCCGCTGGCAGCAGGAGCAGCAGGAGCCCAAACATTGCTTGAAAGAGACACTGGAGTTGGCAGCAGGATCCCAAACATTGTTTGAAAGACACACTGGAGTTGGCAGCAGGAGCAGCAGGAGGCCAAAAATTGCTTGAAAGACACACTGGAGTTGGCAGCAGGAGCAGCAGGAGACCAACATTGCTTGAATGAGACACTGGAGTTGGCAGCAGGAGCAGCAAGAGCCCAAAAATTGCTTGAAAGACACACTGGAGTTGGCAGAAGGAGCAGCAGGAGCCCAAACATTGCTTGAAAGAGACACTGGAGTTGGCAGCAGCAGCAGCAGGAGGCCAAACATTGCTTGAAAGAGACACTGGAGTTGCAAGCAGCAGCAGGAGCCCAAACATTGCTTGAAAGACACACTGGAGCTGGCAGCAGCAGCAGCAGCAGGAGCCCAAACATTGCTTGAAAGACACACTGAAGTTGGCAGCAGGAGCCCAAACATTGCTTGAAAGACACACTGGAGTTGGCAGCAGGAGCAGCAGGAGCCCAAACATTGCTTGAAGACACACTGGAGTTGGCTGCAGGAGTCCACAAATTGGCCTAAAGACACACTGGAGTTGCAAGCAGCAGCAGCAGGAGCCCAAAATTGCCAGAAAGGCACACCCTGGAGTTGGCAGCAGCATTAAGAGAACATACAACAGATTTTCAGCACAGATATCTTATCCGAAGAATATTAATAAAAAGTAAGAGTAACGTAAAGCATTTTCTCAATAATTACTTGTGGTCTGATGTGGAGGAATGTCTGTAACTGGAGAGCAGCGCCTTAAATCTGTTTTGCACGATCCATATTTCTTTAGTGTTGATCTGGCCCCATGAGCAATCTACTCTAATGCATCAGGCATTGGTGGGTGGAAATCTTGGCTGATCCATGCCCGATTCATTTCCACGCAGGCCAGTCTCTGAAAAAAAAACATTTTTGAAGCATACAGGAGCACATTGAATTGCTCTCATCAGAGCATCACTTACGCACATCTAAGAGTTTCATCACTTTGTTCGTGTTAAAGTCTTCAGGGCCTAGTTACTACTTAGTGAAAGACCATAGATAGTTACACACCTGCTGCTCTTATCGACAAATCCTGTTTTAAGTGTAGTGTAGCATTTTGTCCTCCCCTCAAATACGCACTAAGTATGTCAGGCAGAGAAGTGGCAGGATGGGCACAGAGAAGAGGCCTAAATTCATCAAGCAGAGGTTGCAGCAGACTAGAGGTGAGTGGCAGCAGAAGTCTCAGTGATAAGACTGATCTCCCTGGGATCAGCTAGCGGCCGTGTCTTGACCAGCAACCCATCAGCCATCATCCATTGGTTAACACGATCATCCACTGCATCACAAGTGACATTCAACTGTAGGTCATGTCTTATGCTTAGGGTTCAGCTCCACTATTCAGTGAGGACGATTTGATAATCAGAAAAATCAGCAGCTACTGCCCAGCCAAGAAGTGGAGGAGACACTCACCGCTTCTTCCACTAGGCGGGCAAGTAGTGATGAGGAGAGTGGCGTGGGATGTGGTGTTGCAAGCGTTTTGGCTTCTTAAGCAGACACTGTTGAGGAACCTGAGGAGGACATCAGTGAGTTTTGAGGGCACTGTTAAAGGCTTGGAGTGATGGAGAGTGACAGATTTAGCGGTCAGCATGGTGGCAGAAGGGGAAAGTATGGAGGCAAATGTGCTCGGGGTAGACCACTTGCGCGGCAGGCTATCTTCCCAGGGGGTAGTGGAAGAGGGTCCCTGGAGTCGGCGGCGGCGGCAGCAGCAGCTGCTGCCAGCTCACATGTGTGTCTTTCAGGCAATATATGGGCTCCTAATGCTGCTGCTGCCAACTCCAATGTGAGCACTCTTAAAAGACGCATGCTAGCATATTTGGGATGCCCCCCGGTTAAAGGCAATGGCTGCTGGCAATTTGACAAAGTGACTTTCTTTACAAAATGCAACCAGTTAATAGACAGGTACTCTTAAAATATTACTGCTAGTGTTTGGGATGCCCCCTCCTCACATACAGAGGAGGCCTCCCTTGATTGTGGAAAAGTGACGTAAATTGTAAAATGCAAGCAGTTATTAGACAGGTACTCTTGAAATATTACTGCTAGTGTTTGGGATGCCCCCTCCTCACATACAGAGGAGGCCTCCCTTGATTGTGGAAAAGTGACGTAAATTGTAAAATGCAAGCATTTATTAGACAGGTACTCTTGAAATATTACTGCTAGTGTTTGGGATGCCCCCCCTCACATACAAAGGAGGCCTCCCTTGATTGTGGAAAAGTGACGTTAATTATAAAATGCAAGCAGTTATTAGACAGGTAGTCTTGAGATATTTATGCTAGTGTTTGGGATGCCCATGTGGGCGGGGGTTTTTACAGCAAACACAAAAACAATTCAAAATGCAAATAGCCCTTAAAAGCTGCTTTAGTGTAACAGATAGGGTCAAATATGCAGGTTTAGGATACCCTGAGGCCTGGTGTTTTTAAAGCACACACAAAAAAAATTCAAACTGCAATATATTTATGAGAAATAGCCTTTACAAGCTGCTTTAGTGTAACAGATAGGGTGAAATGTGCAGGCTTGTGATACCCTGCGGCCTGGTGTTTTTACAGCACACACAAAAGCAATTCAAACTGCAATATATTTATGAGAAATAGCCTTTACAAGATGCTTTAGTGTAACAGATAGGGTGAAATGTGCAGGTTTGGGATACCCTGTGGCCTGGTGTTTTTACAGAACACACAAAAACAATTCAAACTGCAATTTATTTATGAGAAATAGCCTTTAAAAGCTGCTTTAGTGTAACAGATAGGGTCAAATGTGCAGGTTGGGGATACCGTGTGGCCTGGTGTTTTTACAGCACACACAAAAACAATTCAAACTGCGATATATTTATGAGAAATAGTCTTTAAAAGCTGCTTTAGTGTAACAGATAGGGTCAAATGTGCAGGTTTGGGATACCCTGAGGCCTGGTGTTTTTACAGCACAAAAAAAAATTATTCAAACTGCAATATATTTATGAGAAATAGCCTTTACAAGCTGCTTTAGTGTAATAGATAGGGTAAAATGTGCTGGCTTGGGATGCCCATGTGGGCTGGGGGTTTTTACAGCACACACAAAAACAATTCAAACTGCAATATATTTATGAGAAATAGCCTTTAAAAACTGCTTTAGTGTAACAGATAGGGTCAAATGTGCAGGTTTGGGATACCGTGCGGCCTGGTGCTTTTACAGCACACACAAAAACAATTTAAACTGCAATATATTTATGAGAAATAGCCTTTAAAAGCTGCTTTAGTGTAATAGATAGGGTCAAATGTGCAGGTTTGGGATACCCTGCGGCCTGGTGTTTTTTTTGCGGCACACACAAAAACAATTCAAACTGCAATATATTTATGAGAAATAGCCTTTAAAAGCTGCTTTAGTGTAACAGATAGGGTCAAATGTGCTGAAATGTGATGTCCATGTGGGCTGGGGTTTTTACAGCAGACACAAAAAAAAATTAAAACTAATCGAGTTATAAGAAATGCTTGTGTGTAACAGATAGGGTTAAATATGCCACTGATGGGATGGGATGCACAGTGGCCAGGAATTTTTACAGCACAAACAAAAGCAATTTAAAACTGATCTGGCAAATGAAGTGAAATGAAAATAAAAAAAAAGTTTCACTTTCTCTGCTGTCCCTGCCTGGATCCTTCCCCTATCTTTCCCTGGCTCTCCCTGGCACTGTGTGGGTCTCTGTGGGTCTCCCTGACTCTCCCTGCCTGTCTGTAAGTTTCTCCCTATCTGCAGCAACCTCCGTTCTGTCTGCAATGCAAGGCTGAAATGCGCAAAAGCAAGATGGCCGCCGTTTATATAGCACTGTGACGTCACCGGGCTTCCTGGCTGCTGATAGGCTGCATGTGACCTTCCCATGATAACTTGCCCCAGGGGATATGTCCGGACATGTCCATCCACCATTTTACAATGGCTGTAATTGAAATAAATGGAGTTTAAAGGAAAACTTCGATCGATCGAATCGCTGGAAAATTCGAATTCGTTCAGAATCAAATTTTTCCTGAAATTCGGAACGAATTTGGGTACGTCCGGATCGATTCGCTCATCTCTAATAATAGTAATAACAATACTACTAAATCAACTGGAATTTACAAATGCTTTTATTTTCACTGCAGAAATACAAAACAAAACACTTTTAAACCACCTTGGTTGTATTGCATTTTCAGATTTCTAAGATATGGTTAAATTATGTAAAAATATATAGTAGGTTAGAAATGTATGAAGGCATAAAATGACACAACATGAATAATTAGCTCACATATTCAAAGTACACCGCAAGCCTTATATTTGAGAAACAGATCTATAATCACTGTATCTGTTACGTAACCTTGAAAAATCTTCAACTTCAAAATTATACATAATTTAAAGATCAATTAAACTGAATATTTTAATATTATTGCAAATATAACTTTAATTAAGCATAATGTTATTCTGAAGATAAAACACCAAAAGCCCTGTGGCAATAATTATGGTGCTCATTTCAAATAAGTATATCATCTTTTAAATCAAGATTTATTTAAACTTGCATTTCTGAAAAATGTGTTCAGAATTATAAATAATTAGAAGAATCAGGTTAAGGTGCTTGAAAATGTGCATGCAGTTCAAGGCAATACCAGTTTTATACATTGTATGTACTGTTTTTCAAAATATGCAATTTAAAATAAAGATGTATTTGTATGAATTGAATTTAGATTTGGTGCACCTTTACTGACATATAAAGTTCTAAATGATTTGTGTCCATCCACTCTGGTCCCTCCTGCTATGATGCAGCCTGTTGATGGAGGGGGGGGGGGGGGTCCCGTCTCCAGAAAGTAGTGGTCTTAATTTTCTCTTTGTTTCTTATTACTATAAGATGTTATTTTATTCTTTTCTAGAGGGGTTCTATTGTTCTATTGGATAAATCCCCTGATGTTCCTGAGTTTCCCTATTGTAGCCTTGGTTTATAATTTGTAATAGTCTGACAGGCTCTTACTCACCTAAATAGTTTGACTTTTGGCTATTTTTTAAATATTGGGTATGGACATTGGATTTACTGGGGCTATGCTGATACGGGCAGGCTGATTCATCATTAGCGGCAGGTAGCGACAGATGAGCGTCTGTAGCAGGCATTTTCAGAGCGCCCGCTAGTAGTCGCAGTGCTCGGCCGTGAGTCGCTACTTTATAGCGACTCAGTCGCTGTTCAGTAATGGTGAATACATTGTGAGGAGTCGCTATTTGACCAGTACAGCGTTGTATGGGAGCGCATGTTAGCGACTGCTCATAGGAAAAAAACAGCTTCACAAATCGCTGGCGCTGAAAAATAGTTGTTTGAAGCCCAGAGCGCAGGAGGCGGTGTGTTTAAAGTCTGTTTTCAAGCATCTATCAACTAGTAACAAAGCGAAAACATATGGAATTACATTGTAGCAACATTGTAACATGAACACTTTAATGCCAGACCTGTAATGTCATTTTTGAGGAAATATTTAAAAAATGAAAAAATATTAAAAAAACTGCTTTTTCAATGCCAGAGGAGGTCAAAGAATTATTTGTGATTTTTGGGAAAATAAAAAACCCGTTTAAAGAGAAGGTAGCGAGAGGTCATACCTGGCGCTGTGCAAGGCTGAATGCTGGCGCTGTTCGCTGAGGCTGTGAAAATGATGAATCAGACTCTACATGGCGCTATCCCAGTCGCTAAACAGATTCTGCTTGATAAATGTGTAATTGCGTGCCATGTCCGGCGTTGACCAGTCGCTATCTGTCGCTACCTCTCATTAACCAGGCGCTACCTGACGCTATCCCTTCTTAAATAAGGGCCTAAATGTCATGTCCATTAATGCAAAATGTTTAACCCTTAAAATTTACGTGGCTGCATGTCTGTCCGTTAACTGCCAGCCACGTACATTTCACATGACTAGCATTTCCCCAGTTTGCGGCCAAAAAAAATAAATAAAAGCTCACCTCTAACCAGGATTCAGCACCGGCGGTCTTCTCTTCCTCCAGGGGCATCCAATTCTGCATCCAAGGTCTTCAGAATGGGGGCAGAACACACACACACACTGTGCCCTGTTCTATTAGATCCCCTGATAGTTACACTATTGGTTTCTCAGTTTAATGTGTAATATTCTGATAGAGGACCTGTCCGCCTTTCACACACCTAAATAGTTTGACATTTGGCTAATTTGGCTAATTGTTAATTTTAATATGGGGACATGGGTATAGGATCTACTGGGAGCAACCTGATGCTGAATGTCTTATCCATTAACACAAAATGTTTAACCCGTTAACTCTTTAAATGCCAGCCACGTAAAATTTACGTGGTTGCCTCTCCATCACTTAAGTGCCAGCCATTTAAAATTTACGTGCCTGGCATTTACCTCTGCTAGCGGAAAAAAATCCTCACCCTCGTAAGGGGTCCATGACCCCTTATACCAGTTCACAAGGCTCTGGGTCTGGCAAGTCACCTGCGGCTAGCGGGTGACTTGCCATTAACCCCCAGCCCCCCATTACCTGCCTCCCCAACGGCCAGGGGGGGGCAGAAGGGCCCGGGCCACTTAGTGGCTATGTGGGCTAGTAGCCTGCAGGGCCAGGGGCCACCAACGCTGGCCCCTGCGCCCTGTTCTACAAGCCCCCATAGCTGGCCCGGGTCGGTAATGCTGGGTAGGGGGGACCCTACGTCATTTTTTGGGGGGATTTTTAAGGGTTTTTAACCCTTAAAATTTCTGGGAGGGGGGACCCTATGTCATTTTTTTTTAATTAACCCTTTTGTGTTCTGTCATCCAGCAGCTATAAAAGGCTTCTAGCAAGTGAGCAGAAGCCAGTGATCGCCGAGGGACAGAGTGCTCCAGTATGGATGGGAGGTAAGTAAAAAAAAAAAATTATAAAATATTTTTTCTCTTTGTGTGTCTGTGTTTTTTTTTACATTTAACCCCATGAGACCCCTATACCAGTTCTCAAGGCTGGGGGGATGGCAAGTCACCTGTGCTAGCCGGTGACTTGCCATTAACCCCCGGCACCCCCATTACCTGCCTCCCCAAAGGCCAGGGGGGGCAAAAGAGCCCGTGGCCACGGGCTATGCGGGCTTTTAGCCTGCAGAGCCAGGGGCCACAAAAGCTGGCCCCTGTGCCCTGTTCCTACAAGCCCTGCATAGCTGGTCCCGGGCTGGTTACTTTGGGTAAGGGGGGCCCCATGTCATTTTTTTTTTTTCGATTTAACCCTTTGTAGTGTGGTTGTATTTTATTTGTAAATGTTAAAAATTACTTGTTTCAGTTAGGGGGGGTCTCCTGGGCAGGAACAGGGGGCTACCAATAAATATGTGGTACCGTTCTAATCGGTAGAAATGGGGCTTTCACATGCAATATGGTTTTCCCTAATAAAATACATTTTTTATTTAAAATAAAGGAGGTAATTTTCAAAAATTATTTTTTTTTACTTAATAATAAATAAAATTAATAATAAATAAAATTTACAAACAAGACATTTCATGTTAAAGCCTAAACTCTGCTGCAAATATATATATATATATATAATTTTCCTGAAAATTCCAGCAAAAATGTCGCAAAACATGGCGCAAAATGGGGAAAAATGACCTGTCAACAGAGGGTGACAAAATCTCAAGTAGGCTGGCAATTAAAAGGGTTAATAGTACCTCTGCATGTTGGGTATTGTTCTGTTCGGGGGACTTTGCGCTTTCAGACTTAGCTTGTTTTTTCTTGTTTGCATATTTATATTTTAGGAAAAGGTGTTTTTTATTCAGCTTTTTTATACATTTTTTAGGGAAACCCTGCGCAACCAAAGAATTCTTTGAGGGATCAATTCCAGAAAGATGAGCCCACTACAACAAGCTGGGTACGCTTAGAAAGCTTAACTTGTGTACTTTCAGGGAATATATGGTTTATGGGGGATATTCCAAATGTAAAGGGTTGTTTTGGTTGAAAAACCGCAAGGTGCGCACTTTGTCTGCAGAGCTGAAATTTTCAAGAAAAATTACCGTTATGCTCATGCTTTACTTTGGGGTGTTTGGCAACTCTTCCCTTGACAGAACCTATGCATGCTGTTGTTCTGTTCGGGGAATGTTGCTTTTTCAGATTAAACTTGCTTTTTCTTGCTTGTATATAGTTTTTTAGGAAAATGTGGCTTTGATTCTGCTTTTTTATCCTTTTTTTAGGGAAACTCTTTGCAACCAAAGAATACATTGAGGGATTACTTCTAGAAAACTGTGGCCACATCAAAAAGCCTGGTACAAATAGAAAGCCTGAGGTGTGTACTTCCAGAGAATATATAGTTTGTGGGGGGCATTTCAAATGTAAAGGGTTGTTTTTCTGGAAAAACTGCAAGGTGCGCATAGCGCATATCGCAGTTGTATTTTTTCTAAAAATCCCCTAAAGCTCTGTTTCAGTTTGGGGGAGTCTCCTGGGCAGGAAAGGGTGTCTACCTATACATATGTGGTACTGCTGTAACCGGGAGAAATGGGATTTCACACGCAATAAGATTTTATTGACAAACTTACATTTTTTATTACAAAAAAACACTACAAATTGTAAAAAATAGATTTTTTTTTCTTTTTTTGCACATATTTCGCCAAAAAATATTGAGAATACACCTAAAAATGACAAACAAGACATTTCATGTTAAAGCTCAGACTCTGCTGAAAAAAACAATATATCATTTTCCTGGGAAATCCCGGGAAATCCCTTCAAAAATCACATTTGAACATGGTTGAGCGCAAAATAGTGCAAAATGGTCTGGCAACAGAGTGTGACAAAAACTCCAAGTAGGCTGGCACTTAAAGGGTTAAACTTCAAGCACTTGAAATTTACGTGGCTGCATATCCGTCCGTTAACTGACAGTCACATAAGTTTCACATGCCTGGTGTTTCTCCAGTTTGCAGCCAAGAAATAAATAAAAGCTTACCTCTGTCAAGGATCCAGCAATGGGGGGGTCGCCTCTTCCTCCAGGGTCCTCCAACCCTGCAACCAGGGTCTTTAGTGGGATGGCGAACACAAGTCTCTATTTCACTCCAGCTTCTGACAGCTGTCTCTGTGCCGTGATAGTTCCACTATTGTAACTTTGGTTTCTCAGTTAGTTTAAAGTGTAATATTCTGACAGAGGGCCAGACTATCTCTCACACACCTAAATAGTTTGGCTATTTTTTTTTAATATGAGGATGTTACATGGAGGCTGATTCACTACTAGCGCTACATATTGCTATGTATAGCAATGCTTAGAGTGGCCGCTAGTAGACGCTGTAAGCTGGTATCGGGTGCTGTGACCTAGCTTTACGGACACTGTAGTAACCTGGCCGGCATTGATTGGTGCTCTAACAAGAGTTCTACGCTGCAGCGAACGAGAGGTAGTGCCAGCTCAGAGTGTCCGGCACTCGGTGCTCAACACCATACTTAAGACTGTGATCAAAGTCTGTTTTTAAACACATAAACACCAGTAACAAAGCGAAAACAGTCACTGAATTTAAACATGCCTGGGATAAGCACACATATATCCTAAGATAAAGAGAACATACAGTATACACATAAGGGCAGACTAGATGGACCGTATGGTCTCCTTCTGCCGTCAACCTTCTATGTTTCTATGAAAACACATGGAATGACATTGTTTTAACACTGTGACAATGACACTTTAGTGTCAGACCTGTAAATACACAACCAAATGATAGCCCATTGAAATGTATGGGAGAGCGACACTGAGTGAAAGGTACTACATGGCGCTCCTGAACCTAGAGCGCCGGCGCTATATGCTGAGCCTTCTCTAGTAATACATGTGACGCTACATGGCGCTGTTAGAGGCGCTCACCAGATTCGCTTTCTTAAATAGGGTTTCTCATACAGCGCCCAGCGTTCACCAGGCACTACCTGCCACTACAAATACCTGGCACTATCCTTTCTTAACCCTTTCAGTGCCAAGCATGTAGATTCTGCATGTTCGCTTCTACTCCACTTAAGTGCCAAGCACATAGAATCTACGTGCCTGACCTTCCCCCCTGCTAGTTAAAAAAATAAAAAATACTCACCTGACCACTTGTTGGATCTGGCCGGGTCTTCTCTTTAATTTGGTGCTATCCGATCCCCCGTGGGGGCTCGGATGGCTCCAGGAGAGCCCCCGGAATAGCGTCTCCCGCATCGGCAGCAGTAGCTGCTAACTGTAAAAAAGAAATAAAAAATTAAAAATGAATTTATTTACATGTGGCTGCGCTACCTTCCGACGGGTCTCCTCTTCACTGGGGGGGCCTCCGATCGCCCCCCCAGCCTCTTCCAAGGACAGGAATCGCCCTCCCCCCACTTCCTGCATCGTGACTGCTAGCCCCACCCCTGGGGGCGGGGCCAGGTGACATCATTGTGATTATGATATGACATCATAATACTGGCATCCAAGACTCTGAATCAGTCTGCTCGGGTGCTTGGAGGAGAGAGGTGGCGAGGGGGAGAGGGCTGTGATCGACCCTCCCCTCCCCAGGCTCTCTCCTCCAAACACCCGATCAGACTGTCAGCTGTCATGGGAGTAAAGTAAAAAATAAATAAATAAATAAATAAATGTTATTTTTTTTTCTTATGTGTGTCAGTGTGTTTATGTTTACATTTAACCCCTTGTAAACTGGTAAGGGGTCCATGAGACCCCTATACCAGTTCACAAGGCTGGGGGCTGGCAAGTCACCTGCGGCTAGCAGGTGACTTGACATTAACCCCCGGCACCCCTATTACCTGCCTCCCGAAAGCCCAGGGGGGGGGCAGAAGAGCCCGGGCCCACATAGGCTATGTGGGCTTGTAGGCTGCAGGGTGGGGGGCCACAAAAGCTGGCCCCTCCACTCTGTTCCTACAAACCGCCATAGCTGACCCCAGGCTGGTAATGCTGGGTAAGGGGGAACCCATTTCATTTTTTTTTTTATTTTTAAGGGTTTTTAACGGGAGGGGGGACCCTATGTCATTTTGTTTTTAATTAACCCCTTATGTTCTGTCGCCCAGCAGCTATAAAAGGCTTCCAGCAGCAGCAGGAGAGCAGAAGCCAGATTGATCAGCGTGGGACACAGGGATGGATGGGAGGTACGCATTAAAAAGTATTAAAAAAATAAATAAATAAAATATTTTTTCTGCTTGTTTCTGTTTTTTGTAACACTTAAACCGGACCTTCACCATGATTTAATGAAAAACCCAAACTCTTAAAAAACGATTCCCCAGCATCTAAAATTAATATATTTTACATTTTTAGTCACTAACTTATTATTCTTTCCCCCACTGGGCTGCAACTCTGTTCAGGAATTTAGGATACGGGCGCCGCCATCTTGACTCAGAAGCATCACACTTACTGAGGAGAGGAGAGTGGGATAAGGTACAGGGGGGCAGGTTATAGCTGTGCTTTGCTCAGACAGGGCAGAGCTGGGGTCAGGGAAAGGTCAGCAGTCCCAGAATGCAGAGCAGCACAGTCACTTCCTGTTTGCAGGCACTTCCTGTTTGCAGGCTGCCTGATAAAATGGCGGCTTCCATAAGCCGCCATCTTGGATGTTTAAAGGCTCATAACATGCAGTACATGCAGGTAGGATGATTTTTAATGTGAGCAATCTGTATGTACAGTGTGGGGGAAACATATAAGATAGACTCTTATTCAGAGTGAAGGTCCGCTTTAACCTCTTGTGAACTGGTAAGGGATCCATGAGATCCCTATACCAGTTCACAAGGCTGGGTGCTGGCAAGTCACCTGCGGCTAGTGGGTGACTTGCCGTTAACCCCCGGCACCCCAATTACCTGCCTCCCCAAAGCCCAGGGGGGGCAGAAGAGCCCAGGCCATGGCTATGTGGGGCTTGTAGCCTGCAGGGTGGGGGGGCCACCAAAGCTGGCCCCCTTGCACCCTGTTCTACAAGCCCCCATAGCTGGTCCAGGGCTGGTTATGATGGGTAAGGGGAACCCCATATCAATTTTTGGGGGAGTTTTAAGGGTATTGTAACCCTTAAAATTCCCCAAAAAATGGGTGCCCCCCCAGGAGGAGGGACCCTATGTCATTTTAATTGAATTAACCCCTTATGTTTATAGTGTGGATAGTAGTAGTATTTTATTTGTAAATGTTATAATGTGCTATTTTCAGTTTGGGGGGTCTCCTGGGCAAGAATGGGGGGCTACCGATACATATGTGGTACCGTTGTAATTGGGAGAAATTGGGCTTTCACATGCAATATGGTTTTCTCTAATAAAGTAAATGTTTTATTTAAAATAAAGGAGGCAATTGTCTAAAAAATATTTATTTATTTATTTTTTTGTTTTTTTTACACAAAAATATTTAAAAAAAAACTGTAGAAAAATTACAAACAAGACATTTCATGGTAAAGCCTAAACTCTTCTGCAAAATATATATCTATAATTTTCCTGGAAATTCCGGCAAAAACCACGGTTAAACATGAGGAAAAATGACCTGTCAACAGAAGGTGACAAAACTTCAAGTAGGTTGGCAGATAAAAAGATTAATAGTACCTATGCATGTTGGGTATTAGGCTCGATTCAAAGAAACATTCGTCCGGACTTCCGTAGCTGTCTGTGAAAGTTTTGGTGGGTGTTTGTCATTTTTTTGCTTTTTTTCGTATATTTTCCACTCGCACGAACGTTCGAGAACATGCGTATATACTCTTTCGATAATGGTGCCAAAATCGGAAGATTTTCGTTACTTCGGGAGCTTTTTCCCACCAAATCGGAAATGTTTCGTCCGTTCAGAATTTTTTCGTTATTGCAATGGGCTTGCGATTAATTCAGAGAGCTGATTGCCGATGGTCCCACACCTCATAAATTCGTTTCAGGGCAAAAACATTCCCGGCACCTTTTTGACTACGGGAGCGCGAGCCAGCCATGGACGAGGCTACTGCCTTTGAGGAGCATGAGGATCTGCAACTCATGGGCATTGAGATCGTCCGGAGGGCACAGACCAGATTGCACCGGCGGCGACGCATGGACATCAATAGCATGCATGACACTGAGCTGTTCGAGCTGACCAGGCTTAATCGCGCTTCCCTCCATAAATTATATAGTGAGCTGCGGCCATGGTTAGCCCGCACCACAAGGAAGGGGCAAGCAATTTCAGGTATGACCAAGATGCTTGGCTGCCTGCAATTTTTGGCGAACGGCTCGTTCCAGAGGCTGGGTGCCCTCTCCGTGGGGATTTCACAGCCTACGCTGAGCCGCGCGCTATCCCAATTTTTGGAAGGCATGGCTAACATAACTCGGAAATATATTTGTTTCCCTGAGGATATGGTAGCCAGAAACGCCATTAAGCTGGCATTTTTTAATATCGCCGACATGCCCAATGTCATGGGTGCTATTGACTGCACCCACGTTGCCCTCGTCCCTCCGTCAAGCGACGAGTATATATACAGGCAAGTTTTGGCTTCCATTGTCTCTAAATATTTGTGTGTCCCTCCTTTGCTCAATCACATTATTCGTTTGGTTCATTGGCAATAGTCCCTCCTTTCCAGAAAAGCTTCCTTGTGACTAATCTCGCCATTTGTTGTAACTTTCATTGCCAATAGTCCCTCCTTTCCCGAAAAGTTTCCTTGTGACTAATCTCGCCATTTGTAGTAACTTTCATTGCCAATAGTCCCTCCTTTCCAGAAAAGCTTCCTTGTGACTAATCTCGCCATTTGTAGTAACTTTCATTGCCAATAGTCCCTCCTTTCCAGAAAAGTTTCCTTGTGACTAATCTCGCCATTTGTAGTAACTTTCATTGCCAATAGTCCCTCCTTTCCAGAAAAGTTTCCTTGTGACTAATCTCACCATTTGTAGTAACTTTCATTGCCAATAGTCCCTCCTTTCCAGAAAAGTTTCCTTGTGACTAATCTCGCCATTTGTAGTAACTTTCATTGCCAATAGTCCCTCCTTTCCAGAAAAGCTTCCTTGTGACTAATCTCGCCATTTGTAGTAACTTTCATTGCCAATAGTCCCTCCTTTCCAGAAAAGTTTCCTTGTGACTAATCTCGCCATTTGTAGTAACTTTCATTGCCAATAGTCCCTCCTTTCCAGAAAAGTTTCCTTGTGACTAATCTCGCCATTTGTAGTAACTTTCATTGCCAATAGTCCCTCCTTTTGTTTAGTCCCTCTAGGTTAATATACACTCAGATTTTACATCTTCACTCATTGCAATCACTCCCTCCTTGCTAATGCTCCCTCCTTGCCAAGAGTGTATGTGCACCAACGGCCCTTATTTATAAATTAGTCCCAAAGTTAGTTATTTCAAAGTAAAACATTTGTAAGTGTCCTTTTAATAGAACAAGTAAGACTGTCAAGGCTTAAACATTGTTCTTCTTTTACATGTTACATTTTGACATAGGCTGTTTGAAGTGTGCGTTGGATTTGTTTACTAAACGTAATTTTTGGGTGGTTTCTGTTTCCTTTTTCACCAGAAATCGCAAAATGGGCCATTCGCTGAATGTGCAAGCGGTGGTGGCCCAGGACCTGCGCTTTCTGAGCGTCCTGGCAGGCTACCCTGGCTCAGCCCATGATGCGTATATCCTGCGCAGATCTGGATTATTCCGCCGGTTTGAGTCAGGGGAATTTGCGGGTGCATGGCTCCTTGGTAAGTTGGCTCAAATTATCGCTTTGGATTGTATATGTATGGGCAAGTTTTATGTTGGATTTACCTTTCAGAAACGCTGCCTTGCCCCTCACCTTGTGAACATGTGTAAGCACACTGTAACCATTAGCTTAGACAAACTCCATTTGCTGCAAAATTGTTTTGCCTGCATTGTTTTAATTAATAAGTGTAATGTGAGGCCAAGTCTGAACCAGCCTTCGAAACCATTTTCTTTCGAAATCTGTAATTGACTTTACCAGAGAGTCAGCGCCATCTTTGCTTACATGCATTTAACTTACTGAGTAGAGGTGAGCGGGATAAAGTGCAGGGGCAGGCTTACACCGGTTTGGGAGTAAGGCAAGAATTCTAAAGGGGCAGGTCAAGTTAGACCATACTACATTGTTCTGCAGCACAGGCATGAAACAATATCTGCTAACAGTCTGCCTGATTGCCCACCATCCCCAGTATTATTTGCCTACTTTTGACCCACATCTATCACATATGTTTAATTCTTGTTTTAGCATCTGCAATCTGTATGCTCATGTTTGTGTGACAATGTCACATACCTCTTTTATTTTTATTGCAGTAGTAATGTTGCGTGGCAATGTATGATTTCCTGTTATTAATTTTTTTGTTTTTTTTGGGCTTATTTAGGAGTTTTGGGCTATCCACTACTGCCGTGGCTCATGACTCCGGTCCTCCGGCCACAAACTCCAGCACAAGAGGCCTATAACCGTGCACATCGAAAGACCAGGGCAGTGGTGGAGAGGGCCTTTGGACTCCTCAAGACCCGGTTTCGGTGCTTGGACCACACTGGGGGCTCCCTGCAGTATGACCCGAAAAAGGTCATTGACATTATAATGGCATGTGCCGCGCTCCATAATTTAGCCATTATGCAAAGGGTCCCCCGATATCTGGATTGCCCACCCTCTCCACCCTCCGATGAGGCAGACGACGCCTATGTGGGCCAGCCAAGTGCGTCTGGGCAAGCCGTGCGGGCAAATTTAATAGCCACACATTTTGCCTAATTTAGTTTTTAGTTTTTTTTTTTTTTTTTTTTTTTTTGGCTATGTTTAATTTCATTATGAAGTAAACAATAATGAATTTGTGCAACCAAAAAAAAAAACTATGTTGGAGTATTTATTTGGAGACCTTGGTTCTTGTTTGTTTTGGTCCCAACTTGAACTCATATTTCTATATCAAAACACCACACACATGAGCTTGTTCAAAACAAAATGTTTACTACTTAGTAAAAGGTATATGTGAAACAAACAGAATCGGAGGTGAGTGCCCCTCACATACTTTGGGACCACACCTGTACATGCAATTATGTTCAATACATTTGTACACAAAATAAATAGCACAAAATGAATCCCTCTCCTGCTTGCCCACATTTTCCACCGACACAGGTTGAAAGCAATCCTAGCTATGCCACATCTACACCTGTAAGTCAGTGGGCCACCCAAACAAGAACACCCAGTCCCAATCCAAATCCAGTACAATCACAGCCAGGGTCCAAGGTCTTTGATGTTGAGGCCAGAATGTCACCCAATCATGCCGCCAAACATGAGGAGCCACCACAAATGTTATTGTGGCCAGGGCAGGCGCGCAACACCTTAAGTGGCCGATTCACTGAGTCTGGGACTCTGGCATTGGCTACTGGGCTACCTCAGGCCTTGAATGAGCTATATGGTGGATAATCAAAAGCAACCGAGCAAGAACAGCGCAAAATGTGTGATTTTTAGCCCTCACCAGACAAGTCAATCCAGTGGGTAGGTTTTGCAAAGATATGGACCAGATTCATGCCTAACACACCTTAATATGTGTGATGCCCATAGAACCCAGGTTGTGGCCCTTGGTGGGGGGGGGGGCCATAACATGGGCCTGTGTGGCATTCAGAATCTGCAACTGTTCCAAAATGTGTCTTTGGTTAGTGTGCATTTCGGCCATGCCTGACCTAATTTCTGAAGTCAAGTTGGCCATGTGGCTGTTATGGGTCCTCAATTCAGTCAGCACGGCACTGAAGGTAGTATTTAGGGACTCTAATTGGCCCCTAATATGCTCCTGATTTTGTTGGTTTTGGCGGCGAAAAAGGCGCCTCTCATGGTGCCATGCTGACTCCATCATCTGCACGCCCCTCCCCTGGGAAACTGGGCGACGTTGCTGAGTACGCCGCCCAATTCCCCGGGTTGTGGGGCGTGCAGATGATGTGGCTCGAGGACCCCCAACAGCCACAGGTCTGCTCGCCAAATCCTCAGCAGCAGATCTGAAACTGGGGACTGGAGGGTCAGTCTCTGCATGCTGCCCACGATGTGCAGGCAGCATGCAGCCAGCTTCACTCTGCTGCTGTGGATTTGGCGGAGACACATTTTGGGACAGTTGCAGATTCTGTCCCAGGGGAAGATCTTCAGAATCTCCTATGAAGCTTCCATCTTCCTCCTGCTCCTGGATTTGCTCCATCAGTGTGTGGCTCTGTTGGGGACATGTAAAAAAAAACAGGTTCAGTGTGTGGAATACCTATAAAAACCACACAAGCCAAACATGGCAAGCTACATGCATACACAACACCCTCAAAATACACTTACCGTAGACATCGGATCCTGGGTCCTATGCAGCGCGGAAGAAGACGGACGCGGTAACATGGCAGAGGAGTCCCCACTAGCTGAGGGATGATGCTGGCCTGGTTTGGAAGAAAAACAGCGATTAATACACACAACTATGCATAGTTTATGATTAAGAACACATATGGTAATCCAAGAAACGTGGCAAAGCAGTAAGGGCCCCTCCCACAACGTGGCCACTTGGCATTCCCTATGAATCCCATTACATTAGTGCATGGATTGTTAAACCAGACTAGACACATCACGTGTCTCAAACCAAACATGCAAAGAATGGCTGATGTGTGAGTTGCAACATCCCTTTAAGGGGAGGAAGTTAACACACTAAGGTGGGAAAAAACACTTACAATATGATTCTGGTGGGGAACATTTGTATGGCATAAAACCTTCCTAGAAAACCATCTTAATCAGTTGTGCAACTAAACCAGCTCCAAACAAATTGACCAACAGGCAAAGATGTTATTGTGGCGTGTGCTTCTCAATTAATACATAGCACCCATTCCTTTTCGACACTTCTAAGTGACATATTTGTCACACATTTCATTAAACATCATGTATGTGGATGTCAATTTGCACATTACCAGGCCACACCCATGACACTCCCTAGTCAAAGTGAGCACTCCTAACAAACCCACCCCCTAGAGCCATGTGCTTAGCTAGCCCTTGCTCCCACCCCCTAGAGCCATGTGCTAAGCTAGCCCTTGCTCCCACCCCCTACAGCCATGTGCTTAGCTAGCCCTTGCTCCCACCCCCTAGAGCCATGTGCTTAGCTAGCCCTTGCTCCCACCCCCTACAGCCATGTGCTTAGCTAGCCCTTGCTCCCACCCCCTAGAGCCATGTGCTTAGCTAGCCCTTGCTCCCACCCCCTACAGCCATGTGCTTAGCTAGCCCTTGCTCCCACCCCCTAGAGCCATGTGCTTAGCTAGCCCTTGCTCCCACCCCCTAGAGCCATGTGCTTAGCTAGCCCTTGCTCCCACCCCCTAGAGCCATGTGCTTAGCTAGCCCTTGCTCCCACCCCCTACAGCCATGTGCTTAGCTAGCCCTTGCTCCCACCCCCTAGAGCCATGTGCTTAGCTAGCCCTTGCTCCCACCCCCTAGAGCCATGTGCTTAGCTAGCCCTTGCTCCCACCCCCTAGAGCCATGTGCTTAGCTAGCCCTTGCTCCCACCCCCTACAGCCATGTGCTTAGCTAGCCCTTGCTCCCACCCCCTAGAGCCATGTGCTTAGCTAGCCCTTGCTCCCACCCCCTACAGCCATGTGCTTAGCTAGCCCGTGCTGCGTATGTGTATGTTTCTATACATTTGGGTGGTCATTCAGACATTACTAACCTGCAGGAATTGGTGGGTTGTCGGTGTCCTGCTGGCCTGAGTGTCCCTCTAAGGCCATGGGAAATAATAAGGACAGCACCATCTCCTCAGCCGGTGTAAAGCGCATTTTGGTTGGGAAACCTCCGCCAGTTGTTTCGCTGAAAAACATAGTAAGCATAATTAAGCGCACTGATGGACAGACAAGAATAATAAAAACCCAAACATTAGCTATGTACCTGTGCATCCGCCGTAGATTCTCTTTCTTCCGCACTGCATATTTCAGGTCCGAAATCTTCCATTGAATCTGGTCCATATCTTTACGTTCCTCACCCGCTGCATTGACTTGCCTGGTGAGTTCTTCAAAAATCTCGGTTTTGCGCTGTTTACTGGTGTGTTTTGATCTTCTACCATATAGCTCATCAAAATGTAAGGTGAGACCAGTAGCCAATGCCAGAGTTTGGGACTCAGCAAAACGGCCACCCAAGTGTCCTCTGCGCAAGTTGCGCCCTCTTCGGGGTGGTTGTGGCTCCTCACTGCTTGGTTGCAAATGGGGTGACATTCTGGCCTGGGGGGATGGAGGAGACCTCAAGGACTGGAGGCTGGCTGTTGATCTTACTGGACTTGGGAAGGGACTGGGTGTTCTTGGCTGGGTGGACCCTGAAGTTGCAGGTGTAGATGTGGCATAGGATGAATGCATGCCAACCTGTGCCGGAGGATAATGTGGGCGAGCAAGAGAGGGTGTTGGCGACCTTGAGCTGCTGCTGTGGCTCTGTGGGGCCTTGGAGGTGGTTGGCTGGGTCTGTGGGCCCTTGGAGGTGGTCGGCTGGGTCTGTGGGGCCTTGGAGGTGGGTTGCTTGGCCTTAGTTTTTGAGCCACGTGCGGGGGGGGAGGGGGCCGTTGGCCTTTGGCGGCTTTTCGGGCTTCTGGAGCGTGTCCTGGTTTGGCCCCTGCGGCGCCTTGGGCCCCTGCTGCGGCTTCTGGACCGGGAGGTGGTTCGGCCCCTGCGGCGCCTTGGGCCCCTGCTGCGGCTTCTGGACCGGGAGGTGGTTCGGCCCCTGCTGCGCCTTGGGCCCCTGCTGCGGCTTCTGGACCGGGAGGTGGTTCGGCCCCTGCTGCGCCTTGGGCCCCTGCTGCGGCTTCTGGACCGGGAGGTGGTTCGGCCCCTGCGGCGCCTTGGGCCCCTGCTGCGGCTTCTGGACCGGGAGGTGGTTCGGCCCCTGCTGCGCCTTGGGCCCCTGCTGCGGCTTCTGGACCGGGAGGTGGTTCGGCCCCTGCGGCGCCTTGGGCCCCTGCTGCGGCTTGTGGACCGGGAGGTGGTTCGGCCCCTGCTGCGGCTTCTGGCCCGGTGTTTTTGGCCTTTGCCTATGGCCTTGGTGCCACGTGGGGGGGGTGATGTGGGGCAGGGTGGGGTGGGGCTTCGTCCCCTCTTACCCATCTGTGGGCCAGGAGTTTTAGCAGCCTTGGTTACCTTGCCCCTTGGTTGTGGTGGTGCTGCAACCTCCTTTTTTGCCGCAGCCTTGGTGGTAGCCCTTAGTCGGGCTTTAGGCTCTTGCGACCGTGTTTGCGGACCCACGCCCTGCTCAGCCTGCTTGCTCTGCTTCTTAGCTGGAAGTTTTCTTTTTGGTGCCATTTTGTGTGGACTCTCAAAGAGAATGAGCTGTGTGTGCAGGGACCTTTAAATAAGGTCTCCGGCGTGTGACGCCTACGCGTTCGCTTACGCGCACGTCCGGCCGTTCGCACGGCCGTGCGAAACCCGGAAACCGCTGGGGCCGTGCTTATCTGCTGCCTAGAAGAAGAAGAAAGATGGCGCCCACTATCTTCACCCGCCAACAAGAAGAGATAATCATGCTTGTAAGTGTCTTTTAACGACTTTGCTTGGATTGTTAATTGTTGCTCTACATGTTAAGGATGCGCAAAAAGTTATCTTTTTGTTAAAGCTTTGGTTGGACTACATGCACAACCAAGCGCACACCACACACGTGCCAAACGACAGTGCTGCCATATTTGAAAGTTAACTTAGGCTAAAAGTGTGTGTGTGTATGTGTTCATGTGATTGAACAAAATAATGTATTGTTGCCTCTTCTACATATGCATTTCTGAGTTCTTGCTATGTTTGTTTTTTGTTTTGCAGACCATGCTGGAGCGCAGGTACGACTACCTGCCCAACTCGTTTGCCAAACGAAACGTCGCCCTGGAGATCATCTCGGAGATACAACACCAGACCGACACCACCTTCACCCACACACAGATCATGCAGCATTGGTCGGACCTGAAGCGACTGCACATGCCCCGGGTGCGGAGGTTTTTTGCAATCCATTTCCCAAGTAAGTACATAGCGCTTGCATGCAAGATGTAACTAGGACAGAATTTATGCCTTTTATTTATAATGCCTTCTCTTTGGTAGTGTTGGAAATGGATTACAGAATTCGCCGCACCCGGAGGTGCAGAGGCCGACCAGTGCTGCATGATTCTGCAGCTGGGAGTGAAGGTGGTGGATCTCCAGGGCGACGGGCCGACCCCTCCTCTGTGGCCTCCTCAGACCAGCCCCTGGACCTTACCACAGAGGAGGGGCGGCACAGCGTGGGCAGGCAGTCGTACCCTGCCACGCATGCGGGATCCTCTGGTATGTCACTCTTCATGTCTACACCCAAACATCTAATTGCTAGCTCCTGATATCACCAAACTGAATCCTTTATTCTGTCTTTGTAGATGTTTCTGTTGCGGGTGAAGTAGTGGGTGAGAAGGCAGCAGATAGGAGCCCACAAGACCCTGGAGAAGGTGAGTGATGTGACCCAGACTTAGCTAAAAACATTTGAGGACTGCGGAATCAGACATCCAAAATAACCATTTGGCCCATGTTTCAACAGGCACTTCTTCACAGCAGAGCCAGGAACCAGGACCTCAGGGTGTTGTCCCCAACGAGCCATCTCTCGGCCACCAACCAAGTAAGTAGTCATTGCATTATAAAGATTTCTGTCTAAATTCCCATGAACACCAAAACACATAATGCCCTAGTCAATGCCAATATAAGAGGGACCTGTGGCCACTGAATTAGGTTAATTAGTTGCCCAACTGTCCTGTGGCCACTGAATTAGCTTAATTAGTTGCCCAACTGTCCTGTGGCCACTGAATTAGCTTAATTAGTTGCCCAACTGTCCTGTGGCCACTGAATTAGCTTAATTAGTTGCCCAACTGTCCTGTGGCCACTGAATTAGCTTAATTAGTTGCCCAACTGTCCTGTGGCCACTGAATTAGCTTAATTAGTTGCCCAACTGTCCTGTGGCCACTGAATTAGCTTAATGACCTGTGGCCACTTCCTAACCTTAATTCCTGTCATTAATGACATCTGTGCATTATAGTTAATTTGTTTCTTAAAATACATTAAATCCACAGGTGAGAAACATGTATTGTTCTCCGAATAATTTGTTTTTCTGTTTTTTTGGCAGGGACCACAAGACAGCGACTTGCTGATATGAATCGGAGGGTCCTTGAGTTGGTGGCCGATCTGCAGGCGATGCGGGACACGTTGGGGACAACAGAAGAGGAAGACTAGTGTCCTGGTTCCTGGCCCTGTAGATTTGTAAATAGTTTTATTTGTAGATAGTTTTATTGGTTAAACACCAAAGTTTTTTGTATATAGTTTCATTTTTTAAAAAAAAGTTTTTATTGTATAATTTTATAAAAAATTAGTGTATATATTTTTAATAACCAACAAACAATTTGTATATAGTTTTTAATTTTTTAGGGCCAAAGTTGGGCCAAAAATTTTTACAACAAATGGCAATTGACCAATAAATACAAAAAAAAAAAAAAAATGTTGTCCCATTTATTTGCACACATACATTTAACAAAAACAAGGGGCCAATGACATATTTGAAAATCAAGATTGTGATGTCCGTGAAGTGATTTGGGTAAGTTTTAGGGTGTGAAAATGGAAGAAGAAACAAGGCGCTAAGTGATTTGGGTAAGTTTTAGGGACCTAAAATGGAAGAAGAAACAAGGCGCTAAGTGATTTGGGTAAGTTTTAGGGACCTAAAATGGAAGAAGAAACAAGGCGCTAAGTGATTTGGGTAAGTTTTAGGGTGTGAAAATGGAAGAAGAAACAAGGCGCTAAGTGATTTGGGTAAGTTTTAGGGTGTGAAAATGGAAGAAGAAACAAGGCGCTAAGTGATTTGGGTAAGTTTTAGGGTGTGAAAATGGAAGAAGAAACAAGGCGCTAAGTGATTTGGGTAAGTTTTAGGGTGTGAAAATGGAAGAAGAAACAAGGCGCTAAGTGATTTGGGTAAGTTTTAGGGTGTGAAAATGGAAGAAGAAACAAGGCGCTAAGTGATTTGGGTAAGTTTTAGGGTGTGAAAATGGAAGAAGAAACAAGGCGCTAAGTGATTTGGGTAAGTTTTAGGGTGTGAAAATGGAAGAAGAAACAAGGCGCTAAGTGATTTGGGTAAGTTTTAGGGTGCGAAAATGGAAGAAGAAACAAGGCGCTAAGTGATTTGGGTAAGTTTTAGGGTGTGAAATTGGAAGAAGAAACAAGGCGCTAAGTGATTTGGGTAAGTTTTAGGGTGTGAAAATGGAAGAAGAAACAAGGCGCTAAGTGATTTGGGTAAGTTTTAGGGTGTGAAAATGGAAGAAGAAACAAGGCGCTAAGTGATTTGGGTAAGTTTTAGGGTGTGAAAATGGAAGAAGAAACAAGGCGCTAAGTGATTTGGGTAAGTTTTAGGGTGTGAAAATGGAAGAAGAAACAAGGCGCTAAGTGATTTGGGTAAGTTTTAGGGTGTGAAAATGGAAGAAGAAACAAGGCGCTAAGTGATTTGGGTAAGTTTTAGGGTGTGAAAATGGAAGAAGAAACAAGGCGCTAAGTGATTTGGGTAAGTTTTAGGGTGTGAAAATGGAAGAAGAAACAAGGCGCTAAGTGATTTGGGTAAGTTTTAGGGACCTAAAATGGAAGAAGAAACAAGGCGCTAAGTGATTTGGGTAAGTTTTAGGGACCTCAAGGGAAAAGGCAGGATAGCGCGAAGTGGTTAGGGTGAGTTTTAAGGGACCTCAAGGGAAAAGGCAGGATAGCGCGAAGTGGTTAGGGTGAGCTTTAAGGGACCTCAAGGGAAAAGGCAGGATAGCGCGAAGTGGTTAGGGTGAGCTTTAAGGGACCTCAAGGGAAAAGGCAGGATAGCGCGAAGTGGTTAGGGTGAGCTTTAAGGGACCTCAAGGGAAAAGGCAGGATAGCGCGAAGTGGTTAGGGTGAGCTTTAAGGGACCTCAAGGGAAAAGGCAGGATAGCGCGAAGTGGTTAGGGTGAGCTTTAAGGGACCTCAAGGGAAAAGGCAGGATAGCGCGAAGTGGTTAGGGTGAGCTTTAAGGGACCTCAAGGGAAAAGGCAGGATAGCGCGAAGTGGTTAGGGTGAGTTTAGTGATGGAAGTGAAATTATGTAGGCGAGCACTTTAATGAGAGAAGTTTGTAGTGCGCAGGCGCAATATCGTAAGAATTTCGTCTGGCCAGATATTTTAGGAAAAAATGAAGCAGGATGTAGCGGGAAAATGATAGGATTCGTGTGTGGATACGATGGGAAAAGGGCAAAAACGAAAGGCTACGTTGGTAGCTGTGAAAAATGAATCTGAACATTTTCGATGGAAAATGACAGCCTCGTCTGCGTACTCTGGCATACGAGCACACGGACGCGCTACGGAAGGTTTACGAAGCATGCATAGAATCGCTCGAACGTTCATGCGAGAGCGGGAAATTTTGAAAATCTTACGACGTCGGCACCAAAGCGAAAGTTTTTTTGTGTCTCTCTGAATCGAGCCTATTGTTTTGCTCGGGGGACCTTGCTCTTTCAGATTTAGCTTATTTTTTCTTGTTTGCATATTTATATTTTAGGAAAACATGTTATTTATTCAGTTTTTTAATTCATTTTTTTAGGGAAACCCTGTGCAACCTAAGAATTCTTCGAGGGATTATTTCCAGAAAGGTGAGCCTACTACAACAGGCTGGGTAAGCATAACATGTGTACGTTCAGGGAATATATGGTTTATCAGGGTTATTCGAAATGTAAAGGGTTGTTTTGGTTGAAAAATTGCAAGGTGCGCACTTTGTCTGCAGAGCTGAAATTTTCAAGTAAAATTACTGTTATGTGCACGCTTTACTTTGTGGTGTTTGCCAACTCTTCCCTTAATAGTACTTATGCATTTTGGGTATCGTTCTGTTTGGGGCATGTTGCTTTTGAGATTTTACTTGTTTTTTCTTGTTTGCATATAGTTTTTTTTAGGAAAATGTGGCTTGATTCTTCCTTTTTATTCTATTTTAGGGAAACTTTGTTCAACCAAAGAATACATTGAGGGATTACTTCCAGAAAACTAAGCCCACATAAACAAGCTTGGTACGCCTAGAAAGCTTGAGGTGTGTACTTCCAGAGAATATATAGTTTGTGGGGGGGTATTTAAAATATAAAGGGTTGTTTTTCTGGAAAAACTGCAAGCTGCGCAGTTGTATTTTATCTGCAAATCTCCTAAAGCTCTGCTTCAGTTTGGGGGAGTCTCCTGGGCTGGAAAGGGTGTCTACCAATACATATGTGGTACTGCTGTGACTGGGAGAAATTAGAGTTTCGCACGCAATAAAATTTTATTGACAAACTTACATTTTTATTACAAAAAAACACTACAAATTGCAAAAAATAGATTTTTTATTTATTTTTTTTGCACATATTTCACCAAAAAGTATTGAGAATACACTAAAAAAAGGCCAAACAAGACATTTCATGTTGAAGCCCAGACTCTGTTGAAAAAAACGATATATCATTTTCCTGGGAAATCCCTGGAAATCCTTTCAAAAATCACAGTTGAACATGTGTAGTGCAAAATAGTGAAACATGGTCTGGCAACAGAGGGTGACAAAAGCTGCAGGTAGGCTGGCACTTAAAGGGTTAAATAACCCCCATAGTTAATCTGAAGGTTAAAAAAAGATGTATGTCCATTAAATTCAATCAAGGGACAGGGTATTTTTAGTGTTCTAAAATAACATCTAATCCTTGATGCTGTTACAAGCTTCTCTCTGAGGCTATTCCGCTTTCTAAAATCAGGGCATCCTTTCTATGAAGGGGTTCCCAGAATTGGACAACATGTTCCAGATGAGGGAGCATCAGTGCCTTGTAAAAAGGCAATATTACATCCCTGTCCTGTGATGCCTCTTTGAATACATGATAATCGGCCTGATTCAGAGCTTCTCTCGCATGCATTCCTACCAGCAGGAATTATGTCAGTGGACCTTATTTGGTCTGTTTTCCCTGTTGGGTGATTCAGAGTCTTGTTTTTGTGTTCTTGAGTTGTCCTTTTTGCTGGAATTTACGGTATGCGTACGCCAAACCGAGTGCTCGGCATGTAAATACACCATATAATCTAAGGATTTTTCCTGCTTTTGTGTGTGATTCAGAGCCCTGATTTGTGGGTTTTTGGACCTATAAAAGCCATAGGTTCAAACTTACGTCATCTTTTTGTTAGCGGGAAAACTTTAATGGTCTTTTGTTGCTAGTGAAAATACAGGCTACATTTTTCACAGCTACGATGGAGCCCCTTGATGAGTTCTGTGAAGAGTACAAGAGTCTGCAGCAGTGGGGGCTTTTAACTTAGGCTTATGCTTAGGCATATCCGCAGTCGCCTAGATATCGATCCGGTGAACGAACAACAGGTTTTCGAATTGACCCGACTGAACCACCTTTCTTTTAAGAAGCAGCCATGGTTGGCCTGCACCACAAGAAAGGGGCATGCAATTGGAGGTATGACCAAGTTGGTTGGCTGCCTCCAATTTTTAGCCAATGGATCCTTTCAGAGACTAGGGGCACTGTCAATTGGCATGTCCCAGCCTTCTCTCAGCTGCGCCCTCACTAAATTTCTCAATGGCATGGCTGTCCTGCAGGAGAAATACATATCTTTTGCTGACAAGCAGGGCAGCCAGGAATTCGGTGAGGTTGGCTTTTTTCAACATTGCGAATATGCCAAGTGTCATGGGTGCCATCAATTGTACACGTGTGGCCCTGGTTCCCCCAGCTGCTCAGGACTATATGTTTCAGAATGTTTAGGTCCACAAAGCTCCTTATTGTAGCCCACACTCCTTGCTTGAGGCTAGCCTAGATTACCCTCTCCCAAACAGCTTCTCTATGTCTCATTCGGTTTAGGTCCACATTGCTCCTCCTTGTAGCCCACTCTCCTCTTTTCAGGCTAGCCTAGTTTCCCCTCCCCCCAAAGAGCTTCCCTGTGTCTCAGTCTTTTTAGGTCCACATTGCTCCTCCTTATAGCCCACTCTTCTCTCTTGAGGCTATCTTAGCTTCCCATCCACCCAAACAGCTTCCCTGTGTCTCATTTGACCCCTGTTTTAATTTATTTTTGCTTTATATTTTTCAGCAACCGGAAGATGGGCCCTCTCAATGTCCGATGTGTCACTGGCCCAATCTTTGCTTTTTCAGCTTTTTAGCTGGCGGAAGCCGGCCCGCTGACAGCGCAGCCGGCCTGCCCGCTCCCACCATGCCGGCATTTGTTTAAAAAGCAAACACTTACCTGCATGGTCGGAGCGTGGAGGCCGGCGCCACTCTCAGGCGCCCTCTGATGACGCGTCCTCTGATGACAGCTGAGAGCGGCGCCGGAGCGTGGAGGCCGGCACCGCTCTCAGCTGTCATCAGAGGACGCGTCATCAGAGGGCGACTGAGAGCGGCGCCGGTCTCCACCATGCCGGCATTTTTTTTTTCAGATGAGCGATTCGTGAAAGTTCGATTCGGGCGAACCCGAATTTCTTGGGGAAATTCGGCGAATCGCCAGAATCGAACTTTCAAGAAGTTCGCTCATCTCTACCCGTTACCCTCCTCCTCCAACCTGCCCCTTGCCCTTTACCTGTAAAACTCACTCATTGAGCCTTGATGTTGTCTTGGTGGTAGCCAAGTTAGAGGGGCCAGCAGTGGTTGCAGGTGCTAGGTGTTCTTGCTGAGGTGCTGCTGGCTGGGGTGTTGCTGCAAAGTCAAGGTAAATGCACTTGTAGTTTCCTTTTAACAGTATATGTGGTCCTTTAAAATCCCTACAAGGGATACATACTGGGTCCAACATCAACGTATGTCACCAAACTAACATGTGATCTGCTCACACCCATGCTTGGAGTTACATAAAAAGGTTGTCTAATCCCCTTGGGGTGTGTAGTCCCAATGGTTGGTGGATGGCCGGTTTGGTTGGCCTACTCCCCCCTGTACCCCTCTACAATTTGCTAACAAGTCTTACCACTGGTGGGCACATGCCATCTATCGGTGTCCATGGTGCCCAACACCCCCTGGAGCAACTCCAGCACCAGCTCCTCAGCATGGGTAAATTGTAGAATTTTGGGGAGTCTGCCACCAGTTTGTAAGCTAGATTTAAACAAAGGAAAGGGTGGCTTTAGTGAGTTGTCCAATGTTTCCTGTACAAACATCCCTCTGAACATTCCACACTTCTCACCCCTCAGCCCCTTTGGCTCCCCCGTTGGATCCGCATGGGGCTCCACTGTGGACTCAGCAGTGGGCCCACACTGTGGACTATCCTGGGGTCCACATAGTGCTCCAGTTTCCTGGCCATTGGCCGGTCCATGGTAGGCTGTGCTGGGAGTCCCAGGAGCCCTGGTTTCCTGACTCCAGCTGCTGATGCCTTAAACTGATGCATGTGGCTAGTGTGTATCATGAGGGCAGTGCATGGGGGATATTGTGACTGTGGTACCTTTGCCAGGTGCTCCCGGTTCATCAGCCATGCCTGTGTTCCTACCTCTCTGGGCAGTGATGGCGCCTATGGTGTGGCATAGTGAGCTCCTAAATCACCAGTAGCAAGCAAATCTGACTCTCAGCTGTGTTCTTTTATACTTAATTGAGTGGGCAATTATATTGGAAACTATTTGGTTTATTTAACAGCCCCTCAAAAGCGCAAGCAACCTATAGGCTACATGTGCATATGAACGCAAGCACACTTCCGGGGGAAGATTTAGAGGTTTAACTATGGGCACAGGTCTTACAGGTCTGAAAGAAAGCCACCATACAATCTAAAATATTCCTGGACTGGTCACTACCCTGCTGCTAGGCTGCTGTTTAAACCCCACCTTGGTAGGTCCGGTGATCTAGCCTTAATCCGGCGGGTCCCAGCGTGAGATCCCTACTGGCGGGTGCATTCCTGGCTTCTCTGCAGCCATATATAGGCTGGGCATGTGGACGTGAGCATTCCACAGCAGCTTAAATCAGCGGCTTTAAGTCGTGCATTAATATGCACCACATGAAAAGCTTATTGGATAAGCGCCTGTGCATTTGTCATGGTAATGGGGAAAGTTGAGTGAACATCGGCAATCTTGAGGGTTTACACGGGGGGCTTCCTACATCGCGATGACCCTAAGGCAGGGGGCAATCACCAAGATCCTAGTAACTGGTCCACTTTAACTCAACCGAGAGGTCAGGCTGAATAATGTTGAGGGAGTATTGGGAGATTCTCCTCTATGGCTGGTCTTTATACTGAAAAACTATGAGATAATGCATCAGCTTTTACATTTTGAGAGCTCAGTTTATAAGTGATGGAAAAATGTAATCTAGAAATAAAAGAGACCACTGGGCCTGGGGTGGAATTAACCTCTTTGCAGATTTACACTGTAAACTGTGACCAGGTACTTGGCCCCCTCTAAACAGTGTCTCCACTCCTGGAAGGCCAATTTCACTGCCAGAAGGTCTTGCTGCCAATGTCGTAGTTTCATTCAGCTGAACTAAATTTACTGGAATAATTGCACAGGGATGCAAATGCGCAGAGGACCCACTATACTTGGAGAGAGCTGCCCCCACGCCAAGCTCAGAAGTGTCTACCTCTACAATAAAGGCTTGCTGGATGTCTGGATGGACAAATACAGGAGCCGAGCTAAAGGCAGCTTCCCAATCCTGAAAGGCTCGGGTGGCCCGATCTGATCAGATTGGGGAAAACACCCAATTTTTGGTAAGGTCCGTAAGGTGGGGTACCAAGTTGGAGAAGTTCTTATTAAACCACCTATAAAAGTTGACGAACTCCAAAAACGTTTGCAACACTTTTAAATCATTGGGCTGTTCCCATTGGAGGACTGTGGATACCCTGGACTGATCCATTGTTAGGTCAGTGTCAGAAATTATGTACGAAGGGGTCTTCTACTTAGAAGACACATTTTTTGAGCTTAGCATAGAGGCAGTTCTCAAGTAACTTTTGCTGAACCAGCTGAACATGCTCCCTATGTTTGGTAAGGGTCAGGGAGAAAATTATTGTACCATATTAGTAGATGACAATGAAGCAGTCCAACAACTCCCTGAAAACCTCATTAACAAAGTCTTGGAAGACTGCCAGGGCATTAGAGAGACCAAATGGAATGACAAGGTACTCGTAATGCAGTCTTCCAGTCATCCCCCTGTTTGATCCTGATAAAATGATAGGCCCTCTTAGGTCGAGTTTTGTGAAGACCTGGGCCCCAGTCACTTGATTGAATAATCTTTCGATCAAGCGAAGGGGGTATTTATTTTTCTTTTATTCATATCCCTGTAATCTATACAGAGCCGCAGGCCACCATCTTTTTTTCCACCCAAATAACCCTGCCCTGCTGGCAAGTTAGATGCCTGAATGAAGCCTTTCTGAAGGTTTTGGGAGATATACTTACTCATGACCTTGCCCTCAGCCTTTGTGAGATTGTAGATCTTCCCCCAGGGGGGCATAGTTCAAGGGAAAATTCAAGAGTCCAAAAAACTGGCGAACTTTCTCAGGTCCTCCAAAAATTCTGGGATCCTGGGGTCCCCTGGGAATCTGGGGAAGAGGGAGTAGGAGGTGGACGGCTCTACTGAGTGAGCCAGGTGCTCCATGGCTGCTGTTAGGGCCTGTACCTGTTGCATGATTTGGTCCATCTTAAATTGTCCTGTGATAACGTGATGCCCTGCGGGACACCCACCTTCAGGTCAGTTGACAACCCCGATTCCAACCCACTCATCTCTACAGATAACGTCAGTCCACAAGGAGTAGTGCTTGCCTCATATTAAAGGATAACCAGGCTTAAAAGTATGAAAATCATGTTACAATTTTGCAAGCAATATTGAGTTGTACTGTGCTAGTCATTGCAAATAGTAGAAAAGTGAAGAAATAAGGTGATATTTTTGTAGGCTAACAGTTGAGATTTTGAAAATACCGACAGTAGTTTTCTCGTCAGACATGAGGTTAAACAAGGAACAACCACATCACAGACATGTATCCATATAAAGCCAGCACACCTCTAAATATGAAAAAAGCATTAATAGATAAGAGGGTCATTTCGAGAAAGTTATTTACAAATGTTCAGGACATACATTTCAGATTAATCGGGCACATTAAATATTGAGGGTGTCAGTTTCTTGTCAGAGAAAAACAAAAAAAAAATGGGCACCACACTTAATTACTTAATGGGCACCACACCTATTATATGTAGTTCAAATAAATCCATAAATCCAAAGTAAATGTTAAGTTTGAATTCCCATATTTTCCTGTCATGTCATGTAATCACAGGAAGAGGATGTAATATTGCCTCTGAACAAAACACAGGTGGAAAACCATCTCGAAAATATGGTCCAGCTTTGGGCACCAGTTCATAGAAAGGATGCCTTTATTTTGCAAAGGGTGCAGAGGAGAGCCATCAAACTGATATGTAACAAAGGATTTAGTTATAAAGTAAGATTACAAGGATTATTTTTATTTAGTCTTGAGAGGAGATTTCTAAGGGGGGCAGGATTAACTACAAACTTAAATACTATAGGGTCGATTCAAAGAAACATGTAAAAGCTTTGATTTTGTTGCCGATCATGGTATTTTTTCCGAACGCTCGAGCACTCGTATGAACTTGCGAGTGATTCTATAAGCTAATGAGTTTCCTATTGTAAAATGCCCGTCCGTTCGTATGCTATCTCCCGACCTTGGCCCAGTCATTTTCAAACGTAAATTTTAGGTTGAGTGACCTGATGTTGAGACGGCAGCATGTTTTTTTTCCCTTCTTCCATCATCCACCTCTTCGTATTTCTTGCGTTTCCCGATGGTTTTTCCTGCTTTTTAACCTCTAATACTCGTTCGCTCGTAAATGTAGAAGATCTTGCGTGTGCGCAATACAAGCTACACTCAACTAATGTGGCCCATATCGTACACTACCTAGCTCAACCCAACTACTTCGCGACATTCTTACACTTACCTTTATTAACCCTAAAACTGACCCAAACCCCTTGCCGATTGCATTCTTCTTCATTTTTCTGACCCTAAAACTGACCCAAACCCCTTGCCGGTTCCATTCTTCTTATTTGTGTTGTTCAGAAATATTACCCCAACCACTTAATGTACATCTGTATGTATTTCTTAAAACATGCCTTTTCGTGTTTGTCAAAATTTAATGTATGTTATAAATAGAAATGAGTCATTTTCGAATGCTAAAATAAATATTTTAATAACAATATATATGTTGTATTAAAATTTTGTTTTGACTTAAAAATTTAAAAATATAATAAAAACTTTTAAAACTATTTACAATCTTGAGCCAGGACCAAGGGCACTAATCATCTTCTTCAGTTGGCCCCAACGTCGCCTGTATGGCCTGCAGCTCGGCCACCAACTCAAGGATCCTTTTTTTTTTTCTTCCACTGTTTGCGGTGGGGTCCCTGTAACCATTCTACTCCCGAGGCCAAAAAGCTGCCGGATAAGATTTCGGAAATCAACCATTAAATGTGCTTAGAAACACTTGGCAATCAGCTCTCTGAATTGATCGCAAGCCCATGTCATTAACGGCAAAATTAGGAACGATCGCAAAAAATACGATTTGGACGGGAAATATACAATAACTAACGCAAAAAATACAATTGACGGGCGGAAATCGAAAGAACATATACGCATATGCCCGAACGATCGTGCGAATACGAAATGGCCAAAAAAAAGGAAAAAAATGACTAACACCCACCCAAACTTCCGATTCTCGATCCGAAATCAATTAACATTTGGATTTAGAATCGACCCTTATGTATACAGTAAATAACCAATGCAAAAAGCTATTTTATGTATGCACTACCATCTTATGGAGAAAATAATGTTTAATCCGAGTATCCTTCTTAACCACACATCCATAAATATGTGAAATTTAGTACTTACAACAGCAATAGCCAAAAAAAAACATTTTTTTTTCCTTTTTTAAAGAAAAAAAAATCTTGCTGTTAACTGCTATCTAAGGGCCTTATTTATCACGGGCTAGCGCCAGGTAGTGTCTGACGAGCGCCATGTACCACCAGCTAACGGCGGCTACCGACTCAAGTACGCCCGGCGGCGGTCACAATGACGCATTTATCACGCTAAATGAGGCTAGCGCCGGCGAGAGCGATGGCTAGCGCGGGATTCATCATGTAGCCGACTGCAACGAACAGCGCCGCTGCTAATCCCATCACAGTGACAGGTATGACCTGGCGCTGCCTGCCGCTCTCCCATACATTTCAATGGCAGACGCTGCAATGATTTTTTTAAGTGGTTTTTGTGTTCTTGTCTTTGGCACAAAATTCAACACATGTTTATTGGGATATGTTTTATTAATCTGGCTAGTTATTTTTCTTTTTTTGGAGAAAGTAGTAATTTTTACACTGTAATGTTGTGAGTGACATCTAAAATGCATCTCCTCCCACCAAACTCATTGGGCTCTAAATTGCTTGTTTTCACCACACACGGGGCTTGTAAAGCTACTTTTTAGCCAGTCCTGTTTGGCGGTCACGTTCGCTCTGCGAAATTGTCAGCGCCCAAGCTATTCGGCAGCCCTGTCCTTGATGAATGTGTGGTTGTCAGAGTTTGTGCAGTCGCTGTTTTGATTCGCTATGTGGCGGCGTGAGCGTCGCTGTGCTTCGCTGTGCTGCGTTGTGCGGCGCTGTGCTGTTCATACATGTGCCCTTCTGCCATTTGCAAGGAATTCACTTCCCGCGACCCCAGTCGTTCTTAATGAATACACTGTAGTTGTGAGCGTGCATGTCCACATTATGCAGGATTTAATTCAGGCGTACAAGCTCATAACAACCCGTTATGCATTCTCATGTGTGCCACATTATCATGTAGTTGGATAGTTTTATTGTGTGATGATTTTATGAAGGAATAAGATTTGTCTTTTTCAGCACCAAGTTTTTTGGTTTTCAAGGACCTATGCATTACAATCTTGAACCCCCAGCTAAATCAAGCTAATAAATAATGGCGTCTTTGCCAATAGCTTGTTGTAATGCGTCAATTAACTGTTTCCGCCACTTAGCTTGCACATAGCTGATATTAGCTTGTGCCTGGTGCGCGGAGCGTTTTTTTTTTTTTATTTATTTCACAGTTGCTTTCGTCATATCCGGTTCCGGTTCCCTCCTTTGCGTTTCAAAGCCACCTAAAGGAAAAAAATGTCTAGCGCTTAGGCCAATAGCTTGTTGTAATGCGTCAATTTACTTTTTCCGCCACTTAGCTTGCACATAGCTGATATTAGCTTGTTCCTGGTGCGCGGAGCGTTTTTTTTTTTTTGGTGTCCCTGTCGCTTGGGTCATATCCGGTTCCTGTTTCCTCCTTAGCGTTTCCACCATGCTGCCCAGGAGACGGATCCATCGCCTCCCCAGCTCCTCCTCCGATTCAGACCCCTCCACCCCTCCCCCACCTCCCCCACCTACCTCACCTCCCCCACCTAGCACCCCTCCCACCCCTTCCCCTCCTGGGCATGCGAAAAAAAGAAGATTGAGGGTGGATAGCCGCGTTAATGGCCAGGTGGTCAAAGTGAGTATGTTTTTCTTGCATTTTATGTTTAAAGTGGACCAACACCCAGGGGGGATTGGCCCTGAAATCTATTAGTTTTCAGGACCAATCTGATCACTCCCCGCGGGGCATCCCCAATCTGGATGTCCTGCGTGGATGAACCCCCCTGGAGGGCCATAAACCTTACCTCAGCCCCGTCCCATCTGTGCATGCGTGAGCTGCGGATGCGTCTTGCGCTTCCCTCTAGCAGGGTGGTCCCCTGCGCTAGACATTTGTTCATGGCCTGCGCAGGCGCACTCCCTGTTAGAGTCAAACGCCACACACGTCCTTTGGCGCTCAGAGGCAGCTGAGCTGGTATGCACGTCCAAATGGCCTTGGATGCGCATACCACAGCGGCGCAGAGCGCTGTGCTAGCCTGGCGCAGTCACATGGGAGTGTGGTCAGTGGTGTTTTTCTGGCCTTCCAAGGGGGTTTCAGACAGCGGCCCACCCCCGATTGGTGTGCCCCACAAAAGTGGACCCAAACCCAGAATAGTGATAATCCGGGGTGTGGGTCCACTTTACTCTGGTCTCAATATCTGTAACTGTTTATGCCATTGTTCTGATGTCATGTATTGATTTGTGTTTGTTTTTCATTTCTCATAGGATTTCTGCATCCAACAATACGACTATGCCCGTGGGGGCAAGAAGCGAATTGCCATGGAGGTGAAGGCCACAGTGTCCTGGCGCTTCAACACCCAGCTCACCATCCAAGCCATACAGCAGAAATGGGCGCTGGGACCCTGAAGGCGTGTACCGCCTATATGATGCCTACGCATCAGGTAAGTTTAAGCTTATGCTATGTTTATACTTTAGTTTAAATCATCTGCTAAGCTGTGTCCATTTGTGGTCGTAATATTAATTATTTTCTTTCACCCCCTCAACACAGATAAGCGTCCTCCCCTGGGTAAACGTGGGAAGGGATTCCTCCCCCGAACCAGGCAGGCGGACTCGGGGGAGTCATCGGGGGAGGGTCCCTCTCGCGGATCCTATTTGGAGGACCCAGGGGAGGAAGGAGATGATGCCCCAGAGGAGTGTGCTGCTGGGGGGCTGGCAGGATCAAGCCTCAGCTCCTCACACTCTGACTCTGAGGAGTCTCACCAGCCAAGGGGCCACTCTCAAGTGGGGAGTCCAAGTGGGGTGGAAGGAATGGACTCTCCCACACTCCCTGAAGGAGCAGGGAGTGAGAGGGAGGAGGGTGGCCCTTTGGCTGGGGGATCTTCCGAGCAGAGTGTGAGGAGCCGAGGCTCCCCGCCTCCTCCTCAGAGCCCTCCCTGGGCTTCAAGTGGCGGATCATCCCCTGGTGAGTGCACATTTTGTCATTGTTAGTCTGTGACAGGTTTCATCTGCCCATTTGTACTTAGCCCTTGCCATTCCTCTCTAATTTGCAGGGCATCATATAGGCGGCACCTCCATGGCCTTTTGGCGACGCCTTCTCCACGGGCATAGTCATGGTAAGTGTTTGTTGTTATCCATCACATTCCCTATGTTATGACATTCCTTAAAGTGGACCAACACCCATGGTTGATTGTGCTTGGAATCTCGAAGCTTCCCTGCCCAATCACCTCCCTCACCCAGGGCCCCCCCCCAAAAAAACCCCACAAACTTCTTACCTCATTGGGGGTGGCAGAAGCCACCGGCGCAGCCTCCTGCGTGCCCCTCTAGATGTGTGTGCGCCTGCGCTCTCTGTTTCCTAATGGCCTGCGCGTGCGCACACACTGGAGGAGTGATGTGCGGAAGGCAGAGGCGGCGGACGGTGTCTCACTCAAATGGTGGTGCTCTGCCAAAGTGGACCAAAACACAGAATAGTATCAATCCTGGGTCTTGGCCCACTTTTAAGAGACACATGTTTCCTGGTCCATAGTACAAGGTGGTTTGATAATGTACATTAACATCACAAACCCCACTACAGTGCTAGCCAACTGGCAACCACCCCTATGTTTCTGCCCACAACATGATGGGGGCTAGCAAATGTGTTATTTGGTTAAGTAGTTCCGGCTAACACATGTTGCACACTAGTAACATTCGCCAATCAACTGCAAATTAGTCCTTAACATTGCACTGTCAAGGTTATTGGCACATTATCTTTAGGGGTCCATGTTGCAACCATAAAGAATTTACATGAACTCATGGTCCAGGAAATATGCTAATGTTGGACAACATGTATGTAACTATGCAAGCATTTGTTTTTTCAGACTCCCTAACCAGATGGATGTCAAATAGTCAGGTGTCATTGGCCCACTAATTTTACTTTTCTCTTTTGCTTTCTTCTGACAGATGTTTCTACGCAGACGGAGCCAGTGACCATCCTCCCCACCCCAGCTCCAGGGACGGCCAGCAGCATGGGCCCCCGCCACAGCTGCGATGGTGAGTACATCCCACTTCATATGCACTTGTGAACCCTATGTCTTCGAGTCAAATCTGCAGACATTTACAATGTACCTATGTGTTAATTTAACACACATCTAGGTTACATGTGTTTGGTCAACAATCCTACATGCCTGTCTGCATGCTTGATTGTTGCCTCACATTCTTGAGTTTGCCACATCGAGACAATTTGTGGTTTCGACACAACCAAATGGGGCTGCTTAGGTCGTGACCTCTAAGATTCTTGTCAAAACTAGTTTACGCGTTAGGACTTAGGCCCTGATGTTTGGCTGTGACTAAACACATAAATGTCCACACTGGGACTTATACCTTCTTTGATTCCCAAGAGTTAAGAGTAAATGTATGCTTGGGATGTGGTGGCCAAATTTCAGCCAGCCAATAGTACTCATATAATGTTAACAAATAAGGGCACAGTGGGCAACAATGTTAATGTGAGTGTCAGCTAATTGGACACACTGACATTACATTGCTACAACTGTGTCTGTTGAGGTCACATTCCATTTATTAAATCTGTTTTTTTTCTACATCTCTACAGCTTGTGAAAACCAGCATCGCAGACTGTGGCGGGAGATCAGGCATCTGAAGCTTATGCTGCTGGCCAAGAAGAGGCGGTGGCGGCGTTAGGGTGGGGGGATGACTGGCCCCTTGTTTGAGGCAATGTTGGCCCTGTTGGCCACCTTTAAAATAAACCATTTTATATTTTCATAATTACAGTGTTGTGCCTTGGCAAGCATAGTTTAACTGTCTCCAAACCCATTTGTGTGTAAATTTTGCCATACCTTTGGAGCCATTTAATGTGTAAATTTTGCCATACCTTTGGAGCCATTTAATGTGTAAACCATAGTAAGCTATGGTCACAAATGTGTGGCATAAATTTACAAATACATTTACATATGTAGATCAAGATACTCATCCCTGACTGTGTTATTAGCTATGTCTTAGGAAAAACACAATTTAGAGGTGGGTTAATCAAATATATTTACAGAAAAAAAAAAAAAAAAAAAATTAATATTCTTGGCTGGGTGGCCGGGGAGGTTGGGAGTCATTGCTAGGGGCGGTGTTAGGGGACAACAGTGCAGTAAAAAATATAGACTGCTGTTGTATGAGCTGTATCAACAACAAAGTTTGGTCCTGCCGCTGGATACATTCTTCCTGGCGCTGGATAGATTCTTCCTGGTGCTGGAGAGATTGTTCCTGGCGCTGGAGAGATTGCTCCATTAGATTGGCCAGCCGACCAAGTTCCTGGTTCTGCTGTTGGTTACGGATCAACTGGTCGATCTGGCGCTGCTGGGCCTCATTTTGTTGCTGACACATCAGCACCTGCTGTTCCAACGCCGCAATGCGCTCATTAGTTCCATCACGCGGCTGTTGGCGACTGTAGTCCTCCAGCATCCGGACCCCTAGCTCATAAAAATCTGCACTGGTTGGTGCCACACCTCCTCTTGCTGTGGTTTGAGGCTAACAAAATAGAAAACAACATTTTAGTCAAACCGAACCAATGCAGGTATGCCCCTCCAAATCATTTGCCAAAACAGTCACAATACAACTTACCCTTGTTTGAGCCTCGGAAGCTTGGCCACATGGGACTTGGGAAGAGGTCCCAGCTTGGGGTTCTGGTTCCGCCTCCTGCAAAAACGACCAAGAAAGGAAATGTGACATGTTGCTTCATCCACTACCCACGAACATGGCAATGTGGTTATTGGTCCTCTAAATCAGCCATGTTACCTCCGTGTCGTCCGGCACAGGTAGGAGCGAGGTATCGCTGCCAGAGAGGGGCAATTCAACATCTGAGATCTCCGGCAAGTTGGCATATGCTAAACAGGAAAGTCAGGTTAGTAGGTCAGTGGACAAAACTCAAATGTAACATGGATAGCCTATCGAGGCCATACCTCTACAAAGTGCAAAATTACACACTAGCCAAAAGGTATCTGTTAAACTCAGATTGATAACATGTAGGTTAGAGGAATAAGAGGCAATAATTGGGCCAAATAAGATCAGACACATTGCTAAAATTACACATACCCGCAATCTCCCAGATGTCTGGAGTGGGGCCCTCACTCGAGCTTGGACCTTGAAAATACATGTGGAAACACAAGTTGCCTGAAGAAAGTGCCACAAAAGTAGAGCCAAAATACATACTAGATCAAGCCAAAACAACTTACCCTCATCTCTGGCAGCCTGAACGTGAAGGGCCCTTTCCGGACAGCCACTTCCGATATTCTGGCCAACTAAAAAACACAATTAATGGCTCAAAATATTCCTCAAACTACTTGGGTGAATGTTTGTCCAAAAATATGTCAAACAAAATGCATTGCAATCACTCCAAAAACTATTAGACTGACCCTGGGGAGGGAATAAGCACTCCAAAGAGGCATCTTCAAGTTGACAGAGCAAACATGTAGATTATTAGACTAACCAAATCGAACCAGTGTAACATAAACAGCATAAAGGATACATTATGTATTGCTATGCACACCAACAGGGTCCTGTTGACCTGCAACATCAGAAGTGGGGTCCAAAGATGAACCAGTCACTTGGCCTACCAATAAAAAAGAGGAATGAGACACATGCACTTGGGTTAAAGCGGATAAAGCAAGGTTGACACATGCACTTACCGACATCCAAAGAGTAGCTTGGCTCCTGAGGAGATGCTGGGGCCAATGGCGGGGCAGCTAGGCAAAAACCAAGCAAACATTGAGCCATTGGTAATGTGCGGTCAAAAATCCAACATGCATTAAGGTGTGTGTGAGCAGCTCATTCACTAATATTCACTAATCAAGCCCAGTGTGGCTTACACATGTATATGCAGATATATGGCCACACATCTCTGCCTTCCAACATAGCTACACATGTTAGAGCCTTGTTAGTTAGTTGCTGTGAGGGTTAAAGTGGGTGTGAAATTAGGCTGCAGGTCCATATTATTAATACTCAACAGTGCCCCACTCGATTGTTGGAGCTGCTCCCACACCCATTTGGTCCCCAAACAACCAGCACCTAAATTAGTGGTAAATACCTTCAATGGCAGACTGGGTTAGGCTTGAGGTTGGTTGAAGGGCAGGAGTTTGTGTGTCCTGAGGCAAATCCTGGACAGCACCATGTGCACCTATGCAGAAAGCAACAGACAGGAAAGTAAAAAATGTATGAGGTATAATGTACTACTTCACAGGTCCTACTGTTAGTTGGGCAGAAAGAGAAAATGCAAATCACATACATTAACATTAGCTTTTAAAAAAAGGCAGAAAATATGTACCTTCAGTACAACCTGTGGTGTCATCCCCAGCATCCACACCCTGCAGCCGAGCCAGTGGAATTTTGGCCTTCAGCATCTCCTCATACGGCCTGTAGTTACTCTTTGGAGCCTGGATGGTCCCACTGTCCACATCAAGATCGTGATTCATCTTTTTCATAAGGGCCCCTCTCAAAGTGTAGAAGCGTTTCCTGCAGGATGGGCCACTACGTGGGTGTTGAGCAGTGCTACTAAGCTCCACACCAATGGCATCCCACAGTGTGCTTCTTTCTTGTTTGCCTATTGACTTGCTTTGGGAGCCAAAGATCAGCTCCCATTTAGCAAGGGTAAGGCGCACAAGATGATTATTCTCCGCCAAATTAAATTCAGGCTCCCTCTTGGCACCTGGGCGCTTAGCCTGGGGTGCTGCACCACCTTCAGGCTGGGCCCTTTTCCGTAAGGGAGGTCTGCGCACAGCACCCACCAAACTCCTACTTGGGCCTGCTGTGGCCGGCAGATGTCCTGAATTTGGCTCCATCCTGTAGCTGCACACACACACCAATACACAACCAACAAGCACGCATGCAGACTACAGAATGGCATCGCACTCTCTTTGGGTTGGCCAGGTTTTATGTGCTCTAACAGCCAATCACAAACCAGGCCACTTAATAGATTCACACATACTGCCCAGGTCCTTGTAGCCACACCTCCACTGCACTGACTGAAGCATGTGTGTTAGCCAATTAACTAATTACAGACCTCATTAACCAAACAACACACACCCAAATACAACAATGGACTGATGTATATGAAACCCTTGTGACATGTGGCTATCCTAACGGCTATTTAAATAAACAGCAGCTTACCTTTCATTGGCCCACCACTGAATTTTCTGCCATGTCCGTTAATGCACGCAAGTTTCGGCTCACGTACGCTAGTAGCGCTACTAGCGTGCGCATGCGCACTCCGTTTCACGCACACCTGGGTCGGCTAATTGGCGCCCGGAAATAGCAGAGCAACGCAAAAGGCGGCAAAGCGGACCTGTCCTTTTTCAAAGTGAAGTATAAATGGAAGGAATTTGAAAGCTTCTGGTATTGTTACACTGTGGTAAAGGCTGTGGTGTGGTGCTTGTTTCCCTTAGCTCATTTGAGTCTCTGTCTGGGTTTTTTCCTCACTCTCTGTGGCTTGTTGGGTGATTTCTGACATCAGTGCTGTTTCTTTAGGAGATTGATTTTGGTGGCATATGCAAATATTGTGGAGCATACCGCAAGTGAGGCTTGATTTTGGGGCCTTTTGTGGGCTGTGCAGCAACTCCCCTCTTGGTTGTGCCTAACTTAGAAAGCTGTTTTTCAGCAGGCTGGTGGTTTGGACCACTATACTTCTGGTTTTGTGGTGAGCTGCATTGTAGTGAGTGTGTGAGGAGTGTGATTGTTTGTGTGTGTGGTGTGTTTGTGGTTTTTGTTTGTTTGATTTTGTATATCTGTTGAGTGTGTGTGATGGATAAGAGGGTGATGTATGGTGTCTGGGTGGATGGATGTATGCGTATGCTGGAAGAGCAGGAGGCTAGGGAGGCTTAGGGCACCCCGCTCCTTTGGAATCCGCCTTTCAGTATGGGACTTAAGTGACGAGCAGATCAGGAGCCGCTTCCGTCTGAATCGTGCTGCACTACAGTCCCTATATGATCAGATTAAGCACAAAATCGAGCCATCCACCAAACGCACTCAATCCATTCCAGGCATAGTACGCCTGTGTGCCACGCTTAATATTTTGGCACGAGGGACCTTCCAGGCAACCTCTGCCCTCCTCAGCGGGATAAGCCAGGCTACTATGAGCCGCATATTAATCCAGGTAGTTCTGGCGATTTGTGATTTAATCCCAATTTACATCAAGTTTCCTGAGGATGAGGAAGAGGTTGCCAAAATAAAACATGCTTTCTATCTAATGGGAGGGATCCCGAATGTGCTAGGGTGCGTTGATGGTACACATATCCCTTTCCGCCCTCCCCGTGCACAGGAGCTGTATTACAGAAACCGTAAACAATTCCATTCTCTTAACGTTATGGTGGTCTGTGACCATGAGATGAAGCTGCGGGTGGTGAGATCGGGGTTCCCCGGCTCATGCCACGATTCTTACGTCTTGCAGCGGACAGTCCTGTGCCGGAAGTTTGAGAACAACGAAATGCCAGCTGGCTGGCTACTGGGTAAATAATTAACCATGTCAAAGTATTTGGACTCAAATATGTGGCCTAGTAAGCAAAATTCTAAAAAATGAAAACCAATACATGTACTAGTACTAATTGCTGTCTCTCTCCTTGTGTTTTTTCAACAGCGGATAAGGGATATGGGCAGAGAACGTGGGTGCTGACTCCGGTCAGGAGCCCACAGACCTCTGCCCATGAACGCTACAATGCAGCACACCGCAAGACCAGAAGCATTGTGAAAAGAACCATCGGCCTGCTGAAAGCACGCTTTCTATGTTTGGCACGCCCAGGAGGAGAGATGCTATACAGCCCACAGAAGGTCTCCAAGATCATCCTCGCCTGCTGTGTGCTCCACAATATCTGTATATGTCACCGAATTCAATCCCCTGAGGAGACAGCACTGGTGCCCGAAATCCCCAACTTGCCCGCAGAAAGAAGTGAGTACACCCAGACTGGCGATGAGCTAAGGGAAAGGATGATCACTTCCTTTTTTGCGGTAAGCTAACTACCCTTCACTCTAATCCAAGTACTGCACTACCGGGTAAATTTATTTGACCTCCCATCATAATTTTGCTAAAACCACTCTAAGGGGTGTGTAAGATGACCCAAACCACTCTAAGGGGGGTGTAAGATGACCCAAACCACTCTAAGGGGGTGTGTAAGATGACCCAAACCACTCTAAGGGGGTGTAAGATGACCCAAACCACTCTAATGGGGGTGTAACATGACCCAAACCACTCTAAGGGGGGTGTAACGATGACCCAAACCACTCTAAGGGGGGTGTAAGATGAGCAAAACCACTCTAAGGGGGGTGTAAGATGACCCAAACCACTCTAAGGGGGTGTGTAAGATGACCCAAACCACTCTAAGGGGGGTGTAAGATGACCCAAACCACTCTAAGGGGTGTGTAAGATGACCCAAACCACTCTAAGGGGTGTGTAAGATGACCCAAACCACTCTAAGGGGGTGTGTAACATGACCCAAACCACTCTAAGGGGGGTGTAAGATGACCCAAACCACTCTAAGGGGTGTGTAAGATGACCCAAACCACTCTAAGGGGGGTGTAAGATGACCCAAACCACTCTAAGGGGGGTGTAAGATGAGCAAAACCACTCTAAGGGGGGTGTAAGATGACCCAAACCACTCTAAGGGGGTGTGTAAGATGACCCAAACCACTCTAAGGGTTGGTGTAAGATGACCCAAACCACTCTAAGGGGGGTGTAAGATGAGCAAAACCACTCTAAGGGGGGTGTAAGATGACCAAAACCACTCTAAGGGGGGGGTGGAAGCTGAACAACATAACAATTAGGGTTGGTGTGCAAGTTTGACCCAAATGTTGGTTACCAATTAATGCAATATTTTTTTACAGCGAAAAAGCCAATTTAAATATATATACTAACTGCACTTTTTAATCTTTTTCAGGCACCCCGAGATGCACCCTGACGGCCATTTTCCTTTTCCTTCTAATTTCTGTTTAATTTATTTCCTTTTCAACACAAAATAAAAAAAAAACTAAAGAAACATGTTGCAATGTGTTTAATTCTGAAGGTACTTGATTCCCAGCCCACAGCAAAGCAAAGCGCAGGCGCTGTGTTGAATAGCGTGGTCAAACTGACTGACAGCGCCTACAAAGCTGAGCTCAAACATCATATTCAGCAATGTAGGCGTTGTTCCCAACAACGCCAGGTAGCGACTGAGGAGGCCTGCTATAGCGAATCGCTACTGCCCGCGGCGTACGCTAGCGGCACTCATAGCGCCATACTTCAGTCCCTCATCTGTCGCTACCTGGCGCTATTAATGAATCGGCCTCCCCGTCCCTTGGGATGAGAGAGGAGCCTTCTGGCAGGCCAGACAGGCGATGTAGTCACTGGTACTGACGCTGAGGGGAGCGCTTCTAGGTAAGGCAAGGGCGTTGTTTTTCCAAAACGCATCATCTGGCTGTCTCATACAGAGGTATGTTTTACATGGAGTAAGTAAAAGTTACATTTATTTTTATATACAGGGGCAACAGATCTCAGAGCGACAAATATAAAAATATATATAATCTTTCTCTTCTGCTAAGACTATAACAAACAAGATGAGTGATTCTGAAAAGTTATATTGGGTTACATTATTATGGCCTAGGAGCATTTGGTGTAAATTAATTGTTTATATTGTAATCAGCTGTGATGCATTGTAAAGCAGTCATGAGCCTGCTTTTGAAATGTAAATAGCTTACAGATAGCTTGCAGCCTTAATGTGATGTGTGCATTGTGATATGTGATGGAAAGAACACTGTGAAGTTTGTCTCCTCTGTACTCTGCCAAGGAGCTGGACTCCAACTGGCAATCTGCTACAAACAAGACCCACAAGCGTCCCACTGTGCACTGGGCTTTATGTCTGGTGGAGAGCTGTGGACTTTCTTTGGGTTTCATGACTGTCCTCACCCTAAACAGAAGTAATGTGATGAAAAAACACACCTTCTGCAACACATGAGCTTTATGCTGATGGCCACAAAGACCCTTGAAGAAAAGTCTTGACCAGAGAACTCAAAGGGGTAGATGAAGGAAAAGTGATAGTCAAGGCAAAAAACTTCCCTAAAACTAGGCAAATTCCTACATTTGCACACTTACCTGGGTCATCTGGCTGCACCAAACTAAGCTCTTTACTTGTTGCAATAAAGCTTCTAGTAGTCTGTATCTGGCAGCTAGTATCACTACTGATTGATCCAATCAATGTGTCTATCCACCCCCTATGGGCATGCCATTGGACACTGGGAAGAAGCTGTCTAAATCGCCTAACCCCTGCTGCCTGCAATAAAGAAGCTGCCAATGCCACTGATCCTTCCTGTGGTGGGCTGAGTAATATTGTTACTCATTATAAACTAGGAAAACTCATATGCGCCTCACCATGAGGGGAACAAACAATTCAGAAATCTTTGTTATAGGGAGCTGGACCTCCTCTTGGGTCCCAACATTGAGTTGCCATCCATCGCCTCTCCAGAGACTTGACGGCAAATGAAAGTCACTTCTGCTGGTTTCCAACAATCATTTGTGTTTCATGTGAGCAAAAGATCAGAGATATTTTGATCTCAACTACCATTACTACTTCATTAGTCAGCTTGATATAGAAAAAATGCGTGTCCCCCATCTAAGGCTTTCCGATCTGTCAAGCCAAGCATAATGGCTGGTAAATCCAGGGCTCAAGAACTGTAACTGTAAGTTACAGCGGTGCTTCATATGTGTCATATTTATGCGCATAGCTTGTATTTGTGCAACAGAATTATGCCGGGCACTGTATTTGTAATGATAGATTGCTTCAGGGTCCTCCAATGTATATCCAATATTGCCTTAACTCACACAGATACGCAGAGGAGGACTGGCCATAGGGAAAACCTGGCAAATGCACTGTGGGTGCACTGCTTTGGGGCAGTCTGGGCTGCTACTTTTACTAACACTCCCATCCAATCCCCTCCCCATCACCACTTTATCCCCTCACCTAGCCCATTACTCACCCTAATGAAATAGCCTCAGTATTGGAGCACACTGGTTGACTGGCCAGGAAGCAGAAAGGCCACTGGCTGGTCATGGGCAGGCCAGGTGCTGGTAAAATACCTAGCTGATTTTTGACCTCAGTCCACCACTGCTAGGGATGAGCGAACCGGTTCGGACGAACCGGAATTCGCTCCGAATTTCAGGGAAAATTCGATTCGGCACGAACCCGAATTTTTTTTTGGTTCGTGCCGATCGAATTTTCTCTGAAATAAAAAAAAAAAATGCCGGCATGGTGGGAGCGGGCAGGCCGGCTACGCGTCCTCTGATGACAGCTGAGAGCGGCGCCGGCCTCCACGCTCCGGCGCCGCTCTCAGCTGTCATCAGAGGACGCGTCATCAGAGGGCGCCTGAGAGCGGCGCCGGCCTCCACGTTCCGACCATGCAGGTAAGTGTTTGCTTTTTAAAAAAATGCCGGCATGGTGGGAGCAGGCAGGCCGGCTGCGCTGTCAGCGGGCCGGCTTCCGCCGCCCGCTGACAGCGTAGCTGGCCTGCCCGCTCCCACCATGCCTGCATTTTTGGTTTTCAGATGAGCGATTCGTGAAAGTTCGATTCGGGTGAACCCGAATTTCTTGGGGAAATTCGGCTAATTGCCCGAATCGAACTTTCAAGAAGTTCGCTCATCTCTAACCACTGCACATACCCCACATAATACACCAGAGGACTAGCTCCAACACTCAAGCTGTGCTACCCCTAGGGGGTAAGGTAATATTTTACCATAGACTACATACATACTTTTTATAAGCTTACAACTATTGCTAATTTTGTTCTCAGGCCTCACTGTTTTTCTTTCCTGTTTGCATATAGCAGGTATCATGATTTTTCTGTGACCATTATCTGTGCAAAAAAACATGTATCCTTTTCGATATATTGTAATATTGTAAGATTCATGTTCTATGCTGTGTCTCCATTTTATTAAATACACTTTACTTATCTTTTTGGCATTCTTGATCTAGTATTTAGGAGTAATGGATTACTTAGAAAAGTCTCAATCTTTGTAGATGATACTAAGCTGTGTAAAATAATTAAAACAAACATATTTAGATAAATTGAAGCGCAGGTAGTAAAATGGCAAATGAAGTTTAATACAGATGAATGTAAGGTTAAGCACATAGGAATGAACAATTTGTGGCACACACTAAATAAAGAAATACTGAGTAAAACTACAGTGGAAAATGACCTAGAGATTTTAGTTAAAAATACACTTAACTGTAGTGCCCAATGCCAGGCAGCAGCTGCCAATGCAAACGGGATCATGGGGTGCATCAAGAGGGGCATATGTGCCCATGATCAGAGCATAAATTTATCCCTCTATAAGTCACTGGTAAGACCCCGTATGAAATATTGTGTACAGTTCTGGGCACCAGTGCATAGGAAGGACATGTTAGACGTGTAGATGGGCAACTACAGCTAAAGCATTCTTTAACACTCAACTTGATGCATATGGTGATATTTTGAAATCTGCAATGCTTTTCACTGGCTTCTGTGCTGAGATAAACCAGTTAGTTGAGTTGTTTCTGGGTTAATCATTGTTACATCTGTAAACTAATAAATGAAATGTGGGGGCTAGAGTACCCTGAAAGATTGTCAAAGTTAGGTTTATTTGGTTTGGAAAAGCAACACCTGAGGGGTGATCCAATGTATGTTTAAATATATCTGAGGTCAATACAAAGATCTGTTGCTGTTTCTACTTATACCCCAGAGTATAACCATAACTTGGGAGCATCCATTAAAGTTAGAGGAAAGGTGCTCCCTCCACCAACATAGCAGGGGACACCTCTCTGCAAGAGCAGTGAAACTATGGAACTCTCTGCCAAAGTGGGTAATCATGAAGAATACACTAAAAGAGTTCAAAAGTGGCCTGGATGCCTTCCTTGCATGTAATAACACTACCAGTTATGACTACTAGACCACTGGAAGGAGATTTTCTTTTATATACAAGCTGGATGGACTTTAGTCAGCCTTTCCTATTACGTTACTATGTTACTAAGTTTAAACTGAATTCTTACAGATACTGGCAGTCAGTAGAGGGACTGACAGAGAGGAGCAGCATCAGAGAAGCGAGAAGAGAAGTCTAGTCACATATGATAAGGGTATGCACTAGAATTTTAAGATAGGTGGCAAATGGATGAATAGCAGGTGTAAATGTGAAGGAGGAATCTAGTACAACACCAAGACGTTGTGCTTGGCGAGCTGCAATGATAGTGGAAACAGGAGCAAAATTGCATAAGGGGAAGACATAAACCATTTTAAACATGCAAACTTTAAGTCATTGAAAATGTATGGGATTCCCTTAATACCCTAAAAGAAACACTCCATAGTCATAAAAAAGGCTTATAAGCATGATAACATCGTTATCATGGATTGAGAGAAATACATCCTGATGGCAACCAACTCCATATGAAAAAATATATCTCAAATTGAGTAATGATCCTACACCAGAAATTGCAAAACTTATTATGCATATACTGGTGGATGCAGTAAACAATAGGATTATAGCCCTCAAAGATACAGCAAGCGCTAACCACTGCAAACCCACGCATACCGATACTGTATCTATTACCTAAAATGCATAAGAATGCTGACACCCCCCACCGGCAAACCATTGTGTCAGGACCAGGATCAATCTTATAGACTTTAGCCATTTACATAGATAGCTTTTTACAACCAATTGTTACACGGCTACCCAGATGTCTTGATATACCAAAGACTTCCTGAATAAACCGAATACATTGTAAATCGTTATACCTCAATTTCCCACACAGAAGGCATACACTTTGTTAAGGAATCCCTCAACACAAATCCAAACTTCAGTAACTAGGAAATTGCCTTTCTAATGGATTTACTGGAGGTGGTTCTCACTAAGAATTATTTTACTTTTGAAAATAATGAAAAATAATGAAAAAATGAAATTCCACAGCTTATCCAGCGGATATGCAGACACAAAGTCCATCTAATGGTACAAAAAAGAATGAACGGATCTGTTAATCTAGGTCCGACTGAGTCTTTGTGATGTAGACATGTAATCTTATCCTGCTTCCAATTGCTATAGATTTAATATAATTATATATAAAATTATACACATACAACCGCTGACCGGGGACATGCCAATCTTATAGCTTACACCCAGATTCCTCATTCTAGTCTACTCCAAATTGCAATTTTTTCAATTTAGGTCTGCTTTTGTCGCATAATAGTTATGGACTATGGTGCTTAAATATGTCACTATGGTAAGCATAAGTGGGTCTTTAAATAGACAATAAGTTACTTGGATCGTTAAGCTGCAAAAACTGAAATGAAAGGGTTAAATCTCTGATATAAGAATGAAAAAAGTTAGACCCTAGTGGTTATTTATATTGCACTGCGCACAGCAACAGTTCCAAGGTCAGGTTGCTCTAAACTTTATATTTCATTTCCTATAAGAATATAGCCAGCACTCCACGGGAATAGTCCCCTCTGCAAAGCCATTGTTTTCCTAGGGAGGCAAGCAAGCATGATTGGAGGCAACCGGCTATTAGCGTGCATGATTGGACAGCGCAGAAAGCCCAAAACCCTGCCCACCCTCTGCATAGCTATCGCTTTTCTATGGAGTCCTACCAGAAAGCGTGCTTGGAGGAAACCCGCTATTATTGCATGTGATTGGACAGCACAGAGAGCTCAAACCGCACCCACCCTTGCCTGACATTATCCCCTTGATATTTGATCATGTCACCATGATCATGTTTGTTATTTAAGTTTTAACCCTTATATGCTTTATGAACGCATAGCCCAGGGGTATACACAGATATATATATATATATATATATATATATATATATATATATATCTGCATGTGCATATAAATGTTCTTTGTGCACATGTTATCTGTATGCCTAGCGAAGGGCGTATGTGTTCACTACATTCTTTTTGCATAAACCTTATTCTACACCAAGTGACAGAGGGTGGGGAAAAGCAACTGTATTGAAATGGGGTACAATAAATGTGGTATATGTGAGGTCGGTAGAGGGCCATGAAAGTGCAAGATCTTAAATTCCTTTAGAGGCATGTATTTGGAGCAGAAGGGAATGGTCAACTGTATCCAAGACAGAGGTTATCTAATGAATAATTGGACCAACAGTAATAAAGGCAATATTAATAGGTCAAAAAGAATGATGAATTTGCCTTTAGATTTAGTGGTTAGCAGATCATTAGTGAATTTCGTCAGTTTTGGTGGAGTGATTGGAGCAGAATTCAGCTTGGAGGGGATCAAGTAAGAAGTTGGTAAATATATAGGATCAAATCAGTACTATTTCTAAAAAGTGCACTTCAGGTGAAAAATACAAAAAAAGTGTTTTTTTACACCTGGAGATAAGTTTACCCCTTTTGTATTTCTGTTCTTGATGCAGAGGCACTACTTTTTCTTTGCATTAAAAAATATAATTTACTTTCACAGCACCAGGTGTATAAAGAGCCATTCTATTTTATTTTTCACCAAAAGGGCAATATTTACAAATGGTGCTGAAACGACTCCATAGTCTGACAATATGCTGTTCCAGATGTTTGGATGATAACAAATGAAATATGTCCAGCACTCACTGTCTGCAGTTCAAATAGATAATGCAAACCTACAAAGGTGCCAGATGTTTGCATGAGATAAGTAGCCGTGTAATAGGGCATTAGCTGTACTATCTGATCACTTGCCCTCAATGCAGAATTCAATAAATACATGGGTTGAACTACTCATCCTGTTAAGAAGAGATTTGCCAAACACCTATATGGTGTTAAAACCATGTTGCTAGATATAGCTTGGATTTCAGGGGAAACCCCAGGATGTAACCAATACTGCCACTAAAAAATAAAACTAGGCCGAAGAGGGGCCGAGAGATTAGAGCTTAGTCCTCCTTACAGCAGCGGCAACATTTTTTGCTTATGATATTGGCCTGGATTTAATAAGAGTTAGGAAAAATTCTCATGGTAGTAAAAACTCACCTTTTTACTCATGAGAAAATTAGTGAACTTTTTTCTCCTTTTTTTACACTGTAGTAAAAAGTGCCATTCATGTCATTGTCTTTTTAGCTGGTGATTCAGCAACATTTTCATGCTTTTCAGTGACATTTTCATGCTTTTTTCTCAAGATTTTAACTACCATTGGCCATTGTGTGACATTTTCATGCTTTTTTCTCAAGATTTTAACTACCATTGGCCATTGTGTTAGTTTTTTGCTTTTTTTACTTAGTTTAATTTAATTTAGTCATTCCATTGTTGATATATATATATATATATATATATATATACACATTGTGATTTAAACCATCTTGTTCAATCTTCATAATATGTTGCATTCTGTGTCTACACTTGGTTTAATTTCCTAATATGCCTTTTATCAATTCTGTGTTTCTGATTGCCTTGGTCTCTAGTTAGGTGAGGGTCTTTTCCCCTCTCACAATCAAGGGGTTATGTAAGGGGAGCAATGGTCCTTGGTGCATTCAATAGGGCTAACTCCCTCATGTATGATGAGGAGTCTTCATGTGTCTTCGCCACTCTTGCCTGATTAGGAGAGGAAGTGTGTTCTGTCTGCTGGGCTGAGAGGCTGATTTAATTGGCCGTCTTGCCTTGACAGGTGGTTCATCCTCCCCACCCCCCTTTTTATGGCAGGGAAAGCAAGGGCCGACGTGGCTGCACACCAAGACTGGCTAATCTTCTGGGACTCAAGTAATTGGCCCCTAAATTAATTTATTACTAGTGATGAGTGAACACCCCTAACGTTCAGGTCTGCCAATTTTGGCTGAACTTCGAATAAAAGAACCCGAACCTCATTGAAACCAACGGGGACCTGAACTTTGGGGGGGGGGGGAGGTGTGAGATCGTGGGGGGCACAGAGTGTGCAGCAAGAAGTGCTGCTGTAAAACTTACAGTGGCGTCATCATGTTGGAATGGTTCCCCACCAGTGCCACAGAAAGATGGCCTCTGCTCCCTTAAGTGAGGATATTCCTAGTGCCAGCACATATGTATAAAAAGGCCTTTTTATGTCCAAGAAAAAGGACGTTGACTCATCCAAAACAGGTTCTTGGTGGTTTTTATCTGTCAGAAATCTTGTCATTCAAAGTCACCCTGTTTTTTGAGTACAATAAAGGACTTGTTTTACTGGAACTGCAGATCCTATGCTATTTTATGTCATGGATTGAGGCTGCTAGGGATGGTCTGGTTTAACGTCCGTCTACATAATGCTACTAGATAGAGAGAGGATTATTTAATTATTGAGTTTTTGGGTGGCAAATCCCCTATTTGGATAGGTTTAACAGAGACGTGAGAGTCAGAGAGGGGGTAAATTAGGGTCAAGGGAGCAATTAGTAAGGTGAACCTGGGAGATGAGGGAGGAATGTACCTGTTCAGTGCAATAGTGTAGGGAAGGGGTTAGCAGGGATAGGTCAGCTGGGACATGATATATTTTACCTTTGAAGAATGATGCAAGTTCATTTTCAAATATTCGGTAGGTGGGGTTATTGGCGGGGCAGTGTACTTTAAGGTAAAAAAAATCAAAATAAAAGCCAATCCCTGGTTTCTATCAGGTCAGAGCCCAATGGTCATCAGATTTCTTCTATCTGCACCACGTTCATTTGAAATCAGTGACTTTCCCCACTGCCACACTGTGCTTACCAGAAGCGGATGTGGTAAAAGCTTGTATTAAATTTATCGTTCTCACACCTTATGCCAATTCCAAAAATCCTCATATGCTACATCACTTGATATTGAAGGGTTAAAAACATGAAAGAAAGAGCAAAATCCACCTTAGCACATCAGTGCAAATAAGAGTAGTGAAAAATATAATTTATATATTTTTTTTCACACTTGCACATGTTGCTGCACTGCACAGAACACATTCACTAAAACATTAGCAGTGCAGCAACATGATGAAAAATGTAGAAATCATATTTTGCACTACTCTAATTTGCACTGAAATGGCATTGTCAGTGCAACGAAGTGATCATGCTTTCCCTTAGCTCAAAGCCAGTCTGGGTGTCCTCACTCGTTTCTGCGGGCAAGTTGGGGATTTCGGGCACCAGTGCTGTTTCTTCAGGGGGTTGGATTCTGTGGCATATGCAGAGATTGTGGAGCACACAGCATGCGAGGATAATCTTGGAGACCTTTTGTGGACTGTACAACATCTCTCCTCCTGGGCGTGCCAAACACAGAAAGCGCGCTTTCAGCAGTCCAATGGTTCGTTCCACAATGCTTCTGGTTTTGCGATGTGCTGCATTGTAGCGTTCTTGGGCAGAGGTCTGTGGGTTTCTGACCGGAGTCATCACCCACGTTCTCTGCCCATATCCCTTGTCCGCTGTGGAAAAAACACAAGGAGAGAGACAGCAATTAGTACTAGTACATGTTTTTTGTTTCATTTTTAAAAATATAGCTTACTAGGCCACATATTTGATGCAAAATACTTTGACATGGTTAATTATTTACCCAGTAGCCAGCCAGCTAGCATTTCGTTGTTCTCAAACTTCCTGCACAGGACTGACCGCTGCAGGACATAAGAGTCGTGACATGAGCCGGGGAAGCCAGATCTCATGGCCCGCAGCTTCATGTCATGGTCACAGACGACCATGACATTCATGGAGTGGAACTGCTTTCTGTTCCTATAATGCAGCTCCTGTGCACGGGGAGGGCGGAAAGGGATATGTGTACCATCAACGCACCCTAGCACATTCGAGATCCCTCCCATGCGATAGAAAGCATGTTTTATTTGGGCAACCTCATCCTCATCCTCAGGAAACTGGATGTAAATAGGGATCAGGTCACAAATAGCCAGTACTACCTGGAAAAATATGTGGCTCATTGTAGCCTGGCTGATCCCGCTGATGAGGGCAGAGGTTGCCTGGAAGGTCCCTCGTGCCAAAATATTTAGACTGGCACATAGGCGTACTATGCCTGGAATGGATCTGGTGCGTTTGGTGGATGGCTCGATTTTGTGCTTAATCTGATCATATAGGGACTGTAGTGCAGCACGATTCAGACGGAAGCGGCTCCTGATCTGCTCGTCACTTAAATCCCACACTGAAAGGCGGATTCCAAAGGATCGGGGTGCCCTAAGCCTCACAGCACCCTCCTCCCTGGCCTCCTGCTCTTCCAGCATTCTCACACATCCCTGCACCCATAACCCATCCATCACCCTCTTATCCATCTCACACTCAACAGATATACAAAAGAAGCAAAACCAAAACAAAAACCACAAACACACCACACACACAAGCAAGCACACTACTCACACACTCACTACAATGCAGCTCACCACAAAACCAGAAGTATAGTGGTCTGAACCACCAGACTGCTGAAAGTCAGCTTTCTAAGTTAGGCACAACCAAGAGGGGAGTTGCTGCACAGCCCACAAAAGGCCCCAAAATCAAGCCTCACTTGCTGTATGCTCCACAATATTTGCATATGCCAACAAAATCAATCTCCTAAAGAAACAGCACTGATGTCAGAAATCACCCAACAAGTCACAGAGAGTGAGGACCAAACCCAGCCAGACACTAAAATGAGCTAAGGGACCAAAGCACCACACCACCACACCACAGCCTTTGCCACAGTGTAACAATACCAGAAGGTTGGCAAATCCAGCCATTTATACTTCACTTTGAAAAAGGACAGGTCTGCTTTGCCGCCTTTTGCATTGCTCTGCTATTTCCTGTCTCCAATTAGCTGACCCAGGTGTGCGTGAAACGGAGTGCGCACGCGCACGCTAGTAGCGCTACTAGCGTACGTGAGCCTAAACTTGCGTGCATTAACGGACATGGCTGAAAATTCTGTGGTGGACCAATGAAAGGTAAGCTGCTCTTGATTTAAATAGCCGTTTGTATAGCCACTTGTCACAAGTGTTTAACCCTTTCGCTGCCAGCCTACCTGCAGCATTTGCCACTCCCTGTTGCCAGACGATGTTTCACCATTTTGCGCTACACATATTCAACTGTCATTTTTGAAGGGATTTCCAGGGATTTCCCAGGAAAATTATATATTGTTTTTTTCAACAGAGTCTGGGCTTTAACATGAAATGTCTTGTTTGTATTTTTTAGGTGTATTCTCAATTTTTTTGGGTGAAATGTGTGAAAAAAAATAAAAAAAAAACATTTTTTTACAATTTGTAGAGTTTTTTTGTAATAAAAAATGTAAGTTTGTCAATAAAATCTTATTGCGTGAGAAACCCCAATTTCTCCCGGTTACAGCGATACCACATATGTATAGGTAGACACCCTTTCCTGCCCAGAAGCCTTTTATAGCTGCTGGATGACAAATGGTTAATTAAAAAAAAAAATGACATAGGGTCCCCCTTCCCGGGGAGGGGGACCCCATTTTTTTGGGGATTTTGAAGGGTTAAAAACCCTTCAAAATCCAAAAAAAAAAATGACGTGGGGTCCCCCTTACCCAAAGTAACCAGCCCGGGACCAGCTATGGGGGCTTGTAGGCACAGAGTGGGGGGGCCAGCTTTGGTGGCCCCCCCACCCTGCAGCCTACGAGCCCACATAGCCTATGTGGGCCCGGGCTCTTCTGCCCCCCCCTGGCCTTTGGGGAGGCAGGTAATGGGGGTGCGGGGGTTAATGGCAAGCCACCCGCTAGGGCAGGTGACTTGCCACCCCCCCAGCCTTGTGAACTGGTATAAGGGGTCTCATGGACCCCTTACCAGCTCACAAAGGGTTAATGTGAAAAAAAAACACCACACAATAATAAAAAGTATTTTATTAGAAAAAAAAAAAAATTTTTTTTACTGTACTTACCTTCGATTGCAAGCTCTTGTCCCTCGCCGCTCAGCTGACAGATGCCGGTGATCGGCATCCAGAGAAGGAGAAGGCAGGAGATCAGAGGATCTCCTGTCACCTCCTTCCCCAGCGCCGATCACCGGCATCTGAGAAGCTGAGAAAGATGAAGCCCGTTCGGGGCCGGGATGACTTCATAAGCCCCGCCCCCAAGGGGGCAGGGCTTAGAGGCATGATGGCGGCCGCCATCGAGAAGAAGAGAGGAGAGAGCCTCCCAGGCTCTCTCCTGAAGATCGGTAAGTCCTGGGGGGGGATCGGAGGCCCCCCAGGTGAAGAGGAGGGACAGCGGGAGCCAGCGCACACACAGGTAAGTGAATGTCATTTTTATTTTTTTTTTTTTTTACAGTTAGAAGCTGCTGCTGCAGAAGAGGGGGGGGGCAGCCTATTCCGGGGGCTCTCCTGGAGCCATCCGACCCCCCACGGGGGATCGGATGGCACCAAATTAAAGAGGAGACCCGGCCGGATCCAACAAGGGGTCAGGTGAGTATTTGTTGTTTTTACTTTTTAAACTACAAGCGAGGAAAGTCAAGCACGTAACACCTACGGGCTTGGCACTTAAGGCCCAGCCAAGCCAGCACGTAGGTGTTACGGGCTTGGCAACAAAAGGGTTAATATACATGAGTACATTGTTGTCTTTGGTTGTGTGTTGTTTGTTTAATGAGCTCTGTAATTTGTTAATTGACTACCACACATGGTTCAATCAGTGCAGTGGAGCTGTGGCTACAAGCACCTGGCCAGTATGTGTGAATCAATTAAGTGGACCTGTTTGTGATTGGCTGTTAGAGCACATAAAACCTGCCCAAACCAAAAAGACGGTGATACCACTCTGTAGTCTGCATGCGTGCTTGTTGGTTGTGTATTGGTGTGTGTGTGCAGCTACAGGATGGAGCCAAATTCTGGGCATCTGCCGGCCACAGCTGGCTCAAGTAGGAGTGTGGTGGGTGCTGTGCGCAGACCTCCCTTAAGGAAAAGGGCCCAGACTGAAGGTGATGCAGCACCCCAGGCTAAGCGCCCAATTGCCAAGAGGGAGCCAGAATTTAATTTGGCGGAGAATAATACTCTTGTGCGTCTTGCACTTGCAAATTGGGAGCTGATATTTGGCTCCCAAAGCAAGTCTATAGGCAAACAAGAAAGGAGCAAATTGTGGGATGCCATTGGTGTTGAGCTTACTAGCAGTGCTCAACACCCACGTAGTGGCCCATCCTGCAGGAAACGCTTTTACACTTTGAGAAGGGTCCTTATGCAAAAGATGAATCATGATCTTGAGGTCGAGAGTGGGACCATCCAGGGTCCAAAGAGTACCTACAGGCCATATGAGGAGATGCTGAAGGCCAAAATTCCACTCGTTCTGCTGCAGGGTGTGGATGCTGGGGATGACACCACAGGTTGGACTGAAGGTACATATTTTCTGCATATTTTTTGCTGGTAATGTTAATGTATGTGATTTGCTTTGTCTCTTTCTGGCCAACTAACAGTAGGACATGTGAAGTAGTACATTATACCTCATAAATGTTTTACTTTCCTGTCTGTTGCTTTCCGCATAGGTGCACATGGTGATGTCCATGAGTCGGGGGAGGAGGACACCCCAACTCCTGCCCTTCAACCAACCTCAAGCCTAACCCAGCCTGCCATTGAAGGTATTTATCACTAATTTAGGGGCTGGTTGTTTTTGGACAAAATGGGTGTGGGAGCACCTCAAACAATAGATTTGACCACTGTTGAGGATTAATAATATGGGCCTGAGGACTATTTACACGTCCACTTTAACCCTCTCTGCAACTAACTAACAAGGCCCTAACATGTGTAGCTATGTTGGAATCCAGAGATGTGTGGCCATATATCTACATATACATGTGGAAGCCACACTGGCCTTGATTAGGGAATATTAGTGATTGAGCTGCTCACACACACCTTAATGCATGGTTTATTTTGTGCCGCACATTACCAATGGCTAAATGTTTTCTTTGCTTTTGCCTAGCTGCACCGCCATTGGCACCAGCATCTCCTCAGGAGCCAAGGTACTCTTTGGATGCCGGTAAGTGCATGTGTCAACCTTGCTTTAGCCGCTTTAACACAAGTGCATGTCTTTCATTCCTCTTTTTTCTTTGTAGGCCAAGTGACTGGTTCATCTTTTGACACCACTTCCGATGTTGCAAGTCAACAGGACCCTGTTGGTGTGTATTGCCCAAAAAAATGTATCCTTTATGCTGTTTATGTTACACTGGTTTGATTTGGTTAGTCTAATAATCTACATGTTTGCTAGGTCAACTTGAAGATGCCTGTTTGGAGTGGATTTGCCATCCCCAGGCTCATTATTATAGTTTTTAGAGTGATTGCAATGCATTTTTTGGGTCTATTTAAAGACAAACATTCACCCGAGTAGTGTTAGGAATATTTAGAGACATTAATTGTGTATTTTAGTTGGCCGGAATATCGGAAGTGGCTGTCCAGAAAGGGCCCTTCAAGTTGAGGCTGCCAGAGATGAGGGTAAGTTGGTTTTGCTTGATTATCTAGTAAGGATTTTTGCAAACCTTTTTTTGTAATTTAGTAGGCCAACTTGTGTTTAAACATGTATTTCCAAGGGCAAAGCTCGAGTGAGGGCCCAACTCCAGACATCTGGGAGATTGCGGGTATGTGTAATTTGAGCAATGTGTCTGTTATTTTTTGGCCCAATTATTGGCTCATCTTCCTCTTACATACATGTTAGCAATCTGAGTTTACAAGATCCCTTTTGGCTAGTGTGTAATCTGCCACTTTGTGGAGGTATGGCCTCGATAGTCTATCCATATTACATTTGAGTTTGGTCCACTGACCTACTAACATGACTTTCCTGTTTAGCATATGCCAACTTGCCCCATCTCTCAGATGTGGATTTGCCCCTCTCTGGCAGCCAGACCCCGGACCTACTTCGGGCGGACGACATGGAGGTAACATGGCTGATTTGGAGGAACAATAACCACATTGACATGTTGGTGGGTAGTCCAGGAACCAACATGTCACATGTTATTTCTTTGTTGTTTTGGCAGGAGGCCGGACCTGAACCCCAAGCTGGGACCTCTTCCCAAGTGCCATGTGGCCAAGCTACAGAGGCTCAATCAAGGGTAAGTTGGATTGTTACACTTTGGGGAAATGATTTGGAGGGGCATAGCTGCATTGTTTCAGCTTCACTACAATCTTTTCTTTTGGTTTTTTAGCCTGAACACAGAACAAGAGGAGGTGTGGCACCGACCAGTGCGGGTTTTTATGAACTAGGGGTCCGGATGCTGGAGGACTACAGTCGCCAACAGCCGCGTGATGGAAATAATGAGCGCATTGCGGCGTTGGAAAATCAGGTGCTGATGTGTCGGCAACAAATTGAGGACCTGCAGCGCCAGCTCCAGGATGTGAGACAAGGCCACCAACTGCAAACAAACCGGGAACTGGATCGGCTTTCACATCTGATGGAGCAATCTTTACAGTGCCAGGAACAAAGTTTGTTGTTGACGCAACAGCTCATACAACAGCAGTCTATTTTTTTTACTGCACTGTTGGCCCCCAACACTACCCCTAGCAATGACTCACAACCTCCCAGGCCCCCAAGCCAAGAATATTGATTTGATTTTTGTTGTGTTGAATTTGTTTATAATACATTTGAGTACCCCCACCTCTAAATTGTGTTTTTCCTAAGACATAGCTAAGAACACAGGGATGAGTCTCTAGATCTAGATATGTACATGTAGCCAAAAATGTATGCCACACATTGGTGACCATATCTTACTATGTTAGCAATCTGAGTTTACAAGATCCCTACAAGAGCCCACAGGGAAGTGTGGGCTCTCTTGTCATTTCTTGTTGATTGGAGTGATTTTCTTTATTTCCCAACGACGGCCGCGTGTGGGAGCTTGGGGGAACACCTCTCAGACGGGAAATCCTTTGTATGCTATTAATCTACATTGCTTTGTAAGTGCATATGAGTTTTATTAAAGCCTGAATCATTAACTGACAGAGTTGCACTAGATATCTCTTCCTTTTTTTTATTGGTTTCTGGACTACATTGAGTCCAATGGTGCATAAAGATTGAAAGAGGACCTACAAGCATATACTTTGGAAAGACGACCTCTGCATAATAGGAGAGTGTATGACCTATGTTTCTGCCTGCTAATCTTGAACCTTCTGGTAAGAATATTTCCTAAGGGTGACGGGCACACTGTGGACTTTGTGCATGCGCACTGGGATTACAGCTTCTTTTGGATCATACCGAGGAGCCGTCTATTAGTTGAAACACTGAACTGTTTTGCTCTGTGCTTATTTGGTTACATATCTTACTATGGTTTACACATTAAATGGCTACAAAGGTACACCAACATTTTCCAAATAATGGGTTTGTAGACACTTAAACTATGCTTGACAAGGCACAACACACTGTAATTACAAAAATACAAAATATTTATTTGCCAAGGCGGGCAACAGGCCCAACATTTGGCCGCACAGCGGCTCAAAACATCCCCCCCCACCCTAACGACGCCTCTTCAAGGCCAGCAGCATAAGGCGAAGACGCCGGATCGACCGCCTCAGTCTGCGATGCTGGTTTGCACAAGCTGTAGAGAGTAGAAAAAAAACATATTCAAAAGATAGAATGTGACCTCAACAGACACAGATGTAGCAATGTAATGTAAGTGGCTAAAATTAGCTGACGCTCACATTCATATTGTTGGCCACTGTGCCCTTAGGTGTTACCATTATAGGAGTACTAGTGGATGCCTTAAATGTGGCCACAACATCCCAAGCATACATTTACTCTTAACTCTTGGGAATCAAATAAGGTATAAGTCCCAGTGTGGACATTTATTTGTTTAGTTACAGCCAAACATCAGGGCCTAAGTCCTAACGAGTAAACTTGTTTGGCCAAGAATCTTAGAGGTCACCACCTTATCAGGCCAATTTTGTTTGCTAGAAACCACAATTTGCCACTATGTGGCGAAAACAAGAATGTGAGCCAACAATCAAGCATGCAGACATGCATTTAGGATTGTTGGACAAACACATGTAACCTAGATGTGTGTTTATTAAACACATAGGTACATTGTAAATGTCTCCAGAATTTACTATAAGACATAGGGGTCACAAGTCTTTAGGCATATGAAGTGGGATGTACTCACCATCGCAGCTGTGGCTGGGGCCCATGCTGCTGGCCATCCCGGGAGCTGGGGTGGGGAGGATGGTCACCGGCTCCATCTGCGTGGCAACATCTGTCAGGAGAAAGCAAAAGAGAAAACCAAAATTAGTGGGCCAATGACACATGACTATTTGACAGCCATCTGGTTATGGAGTCTGCCCAAAAAAATGCTTGCATGGTTACACACATGTTGTCCGACATTAGCATATTTCCTGGTCCATGAGTTCATGTAAATTATTTATGGTTGCAACATGGACACATAAAGATAATGTGCCAATAACCTTGACAGTGCAATGGTAAGGACTAATTTGCAGTTGATTGTAGAATCTTACTAGTGTGCAACATGTGTTAGCCGGAACAACTTACAAAAATAACACATTTGCTAGCCCCCATCATGGTGTGGGCTGAAACATAGGGGTGGTTGCCATTTGGATTGCACTGTAGTGGGGTTTGTGATGTTAATGTACATTCGAAAACCAGCTTGGCCTATGGACCAGGAAACATGTGTATGTTAAAAGTGGACCAAGACCCAGGATTTATACTATCCTGTGTTTTGGTCCACTTTGGCAGGGCACAACAATTGGAGAGAGAGCCCGTCCGCCGCCGCTGCCTTCCGCTGCCTTCCGCGCGTCACTCCTCCAGTGCGTCCGCACGCGCAGGCCATTCTGAAAAGGAGAGTGCGGGCGCACACACATCTAGAGGGGCACGCAGGAGGCTGTGGCGGTGGCTTCTGCCTCCCCCAATGAGGTAAGGAATTTGTGGGCTTTTGGGGGGGGGCCCGTGGTGAGGGAGGTGATTGGGCAGGGAAGCTTATAGATTCCAAGGCCAATCAACAATGGGTGTGGGTCCACTTTAAGGAATGTCATAACATAGGGAATGTGAGGGATAACAACAAACACTTACCATGACTATGCCCGTGGAGAAGGCGTTGCCAAAAGCTCCTGGAGGTGCCGCCTATATGATGCGCTGCAAATTAGAGAGGAATGGCAAGGGCTAAGTACAAATGGCCATATGTAACCTGTCACAGACTAACACTGACTAAATCTGCACTCACCAGGGGATGAGCTGCCACTTGAAGCCCAGGGAGGGCTCTGAGGAGGAGGCGTGGAGCCTCGGCTCCTCACACTCTGATCCAAAGATCCCCCAGCCAAAGGGCCACCCTCCTCCCTCTCACTCCCTGCTCCTTCAGGGAGTGTGGGAGAGTCCACTACTTCCACCCCACTTGGACTCCCCACTTGAGAGTGGCCCCTTGGCTGGTGAGACTCCTCAGAGTCAGAGTGTGAGGAGCTGAGGCTCGATCCTGCCAGCCCCCCAGCAGCACACTCCTCTGGGGCGTCATCCCCTTCCTCCCCTGGGTCCTCTAAATAGGACCCTCGAGAGGGACCCTCCCCCGATGACTCCCCCGAGTCCGCCTGTCTCGTTCGGGGGAGGAATCCCTTCCCACGTTTCCCCAGGGGAGGACGCTTATCTGTGTTGAGGGGGTGAATAAAAAAAATTACAATTACTACCCAAAATGGACACAGCTTAGAATATTATTTGCCAAAAATTATAAACATAGCATAAACTTCCACTTACCTGAAGTGTACGCATCATATAGGCGGTACACGCCTTCAGGCTCCCGGCGCTTAAAGTCGGACCATTTCTGCATGATTGACCGCACACTGAGGCTGGTGTTAAAGCGCCGGGACACTGTGGCCTTCACCTCCAGGGCAATGCGCTTCTTGCCCCCACGGGCATAGTCATATTGGTGGATGCAGAAATCCTATGAGAAATGAAAAAAAAAAGGTTATCAATACATGACATCAGAACAATGGCCTAAACATTTATACCGAGAACAGATTAAACATATCATCCAAGGAAAATATACTCACTTTCACCACCTGGCCGTTTACGCGGCTATCCACCCTCTTGCGCTTTTGCTTTGGTGGCCCAGGGGGGGGAGGGGGTGGAGGGGGGTTAGGTACGGGAGGTGAGGTAGGTGGGGGAGGTGGGGGAGGGGTGGGGGGGCCAGAGTCAGAGGAGGGGCTGGGGAGGCGCAGCACACGTTGCGTGGGCATCATGGTGGAAACGCAAAGGAGGAAACCGGAAGTGGATATGAAGAAAGCGACACCAAAAAAAAACGCTCCGCGCACTAGGAAAAAGCTAATATCCGCTACGTGCAAGCTAAGTGGCGGTAATAGGATTTTTACTCATTACAACAAGCTATTGGCCAAGACGCCATTAATTATTAGCTTGATTTAGCTGGGAAACGCAAAGGAGCAAAGCGAAAGTGGATATGACAAAAGCGAAAAAAAAACACGCTCCACGCACTAGGAACCAGCTAATGTCCGCTATGTGCAAGCTAAGTGGCGGGAATAGGATATTTACGCATTACAACAAGCTATTGGCCAAGACGCCATTAATTAATAGCTTGATTTAGCTGGGTGTTCAATATCCTGTAATGCATAGGTCAGAGCAAAAACAGAGCAGGTTGCTTACAAATAACAATCTGATTCCTTAATAAAATAATAACACAATAAAACTATCCAACTACATGATAATGTGGCACACAGGAGAATGCATAACGGGTTGTTATGAGCTTGTACGCCTGAACAAATCCAGCAGAATGTGGACATGCACGCTCAGAACTACAGTGTATTCATTAAGAACGACTGGGGTCGCTGCAAGTGAATTCAGGGAAAAATGCAGAAAGGCACATGTATGAACAGCACAGCGCAGCACAGCGACGGTAGCGCCGCCACATAGCGAATCACAACAGCGACTGCACAAACACTGACCACCACAGATTCAACAAGGACAGGGCTACCGAATAGCTTGGGCGCTGACAATTTCAATGAGCGAACGTGAGCGCCAAACATGACTGACTAAAAAGTAGCTTTACAAGCCATGCTTGTTGGGAAAGCAAGCTAATTTGAGGCTAATGTGTTTTGTGGGAGGAGATGCATTTTAGATTTCACTCACAACATTCCAGTGTAAAAATTACATCTTTCATCAAAAAATCAATAAAAACAAGACAGATTAATCCAACATATCCTAAACAACATGTGTTTAATTTTTGCAAAAAGACAAGAACACAAAAACCACTTAAAAAAAACATTGCAGTGTCTGCCATTGAAATGTATGGGAGAGCGCCAGGTAGCGAGAGGTCATACCTGTCGCTGTGATGGGATTAGCAGCGGCGCTGTTCGTTGCAGTCGGCTACATGATGAATCCCGCGCTAGCTGACGCTTTCGCCGGCGCTAGCCTCATTTAGCGTGATAAATGCGTGATTGTGTTCGCAGCCTGGCGTTCTGTTGTCGGTAGCCGCCGTTAGCTGGCGATACCTAGCGCTAGTGAGACACTACCTGGCGCTATCACTTGATGAATAAGGCCCATAGTATCTATGCAGGGAGGCAGAAGGGGGGGCGGGAGGAACCTGCAGCCAGGCTCCTCACACGTGTTTCAAGAAAGTGGAGGTGCTAGGCATCAGGAGATTTCTATAGCAGCCACAGCATGGGTCTGGACTGATGGCAGCCAACCTACTGGGGCAGAGATTCTCTTCACTGCACAACAAATTGCCAGCACAAACCCCCATCCAGCAAAATCGGCTTATGTGAAGATACTTTATTCTGCTTTGTACCATTTGAACTGGGAGCACGCAGAAGCACTCTTCCGGGTTTAATGATGTGTGTTATGTTGTCTCTGGGTAGTGGTGTGTGTGTTTAAACAGACCAAAAGTTAAAAATGACCTCTAGTCTGCATAACCTCTTAGGTGGTATCCCCCACAGTGAGGACTATTACGCCCCCACCGCAACCTTAATTGCAATCCAGCACAAATCCATTTCAGCAGGGGGAATGCATGCACCGGCATGTCTGCTGTGTGTGTCCCCACCAGCTAATACAGGATGGCAGATGCATGCTTTTATGATGCCGAATCAGACAGCACTGGATCACAGAGGTGAGTATGTGTCATAGGCAGCAGGGGTTTAGACTGTAACTGTGGAGCATTTCAAATCAAGATGGGCCCTAAGAGATAAGTTTTGGGGACCAAAAGTCATTTCCAACAGTATTTCTAGCCTGCTGGGTTTGGATCTGTTTACATCTCCTGATTTGTAATGCTCCCGTGTATGCAGCCCCAGGAACTCTAGAAATTTTGCCCTAATAAACGCTCCCATGGCACATGTGCAGCCTCTTCTCTAATTAGCTCAAATTGCCATACATCTTAATGTTCAGCAATCAATGATGAATTAATTGATTGTCAGACTCCTACCCCCAGGGGCCGATCTCTTCACCTGTGCACACTTGCTGTTAGGCATTTAGATATGCCTGGCAGGGGTTTGCACATTGAGAGAAGGGATGCTATGGATGAAGGTAAGATTACTTGTGATCCCGAGGGCTTCACACAGCAGGGCATCCCGAGAAGGGCTAGCAGTTTAGACTCTGGGGCTGAGTATCATAAGTTTAGGTCCAATTTAAGGTGTGTGTAAAAATTATCCTCCTGTTATATTAATTTTAGCAGGGATATATGACAGTTATGGTTGTCCTGCTGTACTGTGACAGGCTAACGAAGCATGGCAACACTCAAGTTGCAAGTTTTTTTGAGCAACCACCCACCTAGCATCTTTAAGATTATAGGGACGGTGGTCTCCATTGTACAGGGTGTGGTAAAGTGTATGGAAAAGCCCTAAATGGTGTGTATTTTTCCCCTGCTATGCTGTATCAGGCAAGGTCCATGCCGGGTTTTCAGGACCCAGGTCACATTCCCCAGTCGTAGGTTTATTTCCTGATCTCAGGCCCTGCACAGGTGATCAGACTGATTGCAGGAGAAAGCCTGAATAAAAAGCTGCCACTGAGCCTGTCAGTTGTCTTTTGACCAGCCTGAAGGAAGGAGCCCAGGCTGAACTGCACATTGGCAGCATCAATGCAATAAATAAAAGTGGTTATTTCACCAACTCAAGGTCCAGGTCTGGATACTCCAAGTCCAAGTTTAGGGGCGCAGAAGCCAAGTCCTTCGGCTTAACTCCAGTTCTGTTATTTACCAATGTGCAGTTCAGCCTGGGCTCTATCCTTCAGGCTGGTCAAAAGACAACTGGCAGGCTTAGTGGCAGATTTTTATTCAAGTTTTTTCCTGCAATCAGTCGGATCACCTGTGCAGGACCTGAGATCAGGGAACAAACCTAGGACTGGGGAATGTGACCTGGGTCCTGAAAACCTGGCATGGACCGTGCCTGATACAGCATAGCAGGGGAAAAATACACACCATTCAGGACTTTTCCATACACTTTACCACAAGGGGTATCCAAATTTGGATCTCTGATGATTGCTATGTCATTCACCTTTTCTGGTGAAAAGAAAGTGGGCTGTAGCAGCTTTCCTGGCGTGCCTCAGGCAGAAGTTAATTTACGGAGCACTATCACTGCTCTATTTCAAGAGCTTGCTCCTGAAATCCAGGTGGAATAATTTGAATTAGATAGGGTGTTATAGTCAAGATGCATTTTTACAAATCTAAGGAGAGACTGAGGTGGCATGTGAGTGATGTGAGTTAACCTTTAGCTATCAACTGCTTGCCAATTTAGCCCCTTAAATGATAGTAAGAAGCAGAGAACTGAAGAATTGAGAACTTTCTTGAAGTGTTGCAGAAAAAACAAATTCCTTACAGATGGAGTTTCTTCCTCCTCACCTACTGTTGGCCCCCGCATCTCCTGTGAAACAGCTAAAGGAGTGCGGGCCCAACCATAAACGTTCCTCACCTCTCACCTATTTTCTTGGTCCTACCATATCTATCGGGCACTTTTGATCGTTAGTGCCTTTGCCGCAGTAGCTGACTATCGCTCTGTACCCGCTATGCTCTGGTCTCTTTTTGTTACGGGTCTATATGGTTCTTTACCTCTTCTTTTATTATTATTTTATTATGGCTACATCAGAGTTGGTCAATGATGCCAGACTTTTTTTTTTTTTAATGAGTAGGGGGAACTTAAAATAGGTAGCTCTGGGCAATGATCTGGTTATGTAACTGAACACGTTTGACAGGTACATGCTTAATATCAGTACTATCTATGAGGGAGGTGTAAGTTCCCCTCAATGTTGGAAACATATTGACCCCTGCTTCTATCTCTCTGTATTAGCAGGGATATTAAAGCCTGAGGCGCAATCGGGGTTGAGTTGCCCCTGCATTTGGAGCGCTGCAGCCCTTCTTTTTTTTGATTTGCCTCTTTCACTCAATTGCCTGGCCGGATCATGGTTTGGTCACGGTTTGACTTTCCTCTTTGATTTTTATATACTTGAAAATATGAGATGAAAACTTAATGACTGCTGAGTGATCCTGTGATTAAGACAACAACAGAAATTCTATGATCTTAATATGCACTCGGTACTCTCCCCTGTGACTCTTTAGGAGGCACACAAGGTAGTTATGCAAGCTCATCTTATCAATCACCCAACATTTTTCATCTATAACATAAAAAGAGGGTATTATTCCCACAGCGTTTCAGCGCACTTTTTTGAAATTTTGGGTGATGATCAATGGATAGGAGGATTAAAGGGAGAAAATAATATTAGAGAGATATCCAGAATGGAATCTAAATGGATATATAAACTTCAATCTTTACAACCGAAAGGCTTAAATGTGGAGTATGATTTAAATTGCTTCATAGGAGACAACTGAGAAGATATCCCTAATACTGCCTTTTACTCCATTCAGGTTTAGAAATGGACATGAGTGGTTTAGAGAAAATATATTTTTATGTATTAAAAATGATTGAGAGAATAAGAAATACATGAGTGATAGGAACTAATTGTTTTAATTGTAAAGGAAATGATTATATACTGTTTTTATTGAGTTGTTTTATTAAATAATTTGTGATAATATGAAGAGGAAGGTGTTCATCAGACTCTCCGGGGTACGAGCACACTAGCTGTTTGTTTAAAGAAAAGCCGCATTAGCGGTATATAAGAAAGCATTTAAAGTATTGGTAATTGAAAGAGTTAAATGAAAAACCCACGTGACATGAGAAGGTGAATAAATTAGTGACATCCTTAGCCCCGCGCGAGCCCATAAGTCTTGATGACGAAGCGCGTTGGGCGGAGCTAAGGATAGTCACGTGTCTTCGGACGAGCAGCGCCGCTGACTACGGCCGGAGGAGGCGGTGAGCTGGGACTCGTTTTCTTTGTATGCTGGTGTGCGTGTACTATGCAGGAAAGTCTTAGATGACGCCCGTCCTTTTACAGTTTTATGCTTAATGCATGTTTGTCTTAAATATCTGGTGAGCGGCTTATTAAGGGGCCAGCGGACATTTATTTAAATTCCCTTGTGTGGAACATACTTACGCTATTGGAGCGCTTTTGTGCTTTTGTCTTTTACATGTGATTTAATAAACCTGGAGAAAGTTGCTATGTTACCTTTGTGGAAATTGGATTTTATTGGTTAATAAGAGCATATTTTAAGAGGGTGACCATCCGAGTACCCGAATAGATAAGCATCAAATACAGCTAAAGGAGAAAAAGTGGAGCCATTAAGTGGAATCAGATGTGCTAAAAACCAGGATTGAATCTGGTACGTTATATATAAGAAGGTGGTGGTGATGTCACAGATTTGACACGAAGAGCACAAGTTGCTGTCGCTGAGCCTGGTATACAGCTTTAGGGCTGTATATTTATATATTGTTTATACTGAATATCGGGATTGAGGTGACAACAGTCTGGAGGCTTGGAGCGAGATACTATAAAAACATATATGTTTAGTGTATATATACAAGCGCGTTTTTTTAGAACTTTTAAGTTCCATTTGCTGTTATGTGCATATATACATTTTGATGAACCTCCATTTAGTAGCGTGGTAATTGCTACTACATTTAGTAGCGTGGTAGAAATTGTATCCTGCATTTCTTTAGGAAGAATATAATATGTAAATTAGATATTTTTTTCAGCTGACCTTATTTTGTCTATATTAAATATTTGGACTGTTTCTAAAAGTATAAAAGTATGCATTTATTTAAATAATGAGACATTTTCCTTGGAGACTTAACAAAAAAAACAAAACAAAATCATGGCACTTTTTAATATCAAAAAGCATATCCCTTATAAAGTAATTTCTCTTTTGTAACCCAGTTTGGATATTTCTTCTTTTAACTTCATTTTATTTACTTAACTAATAGTTTTATTTACTGAAGCAATGCTATTCTTCAACTGGCAAATGCCCCCAAAAAGCACTGGAATACCAAACATCTTAAGAACAATTTGCTTATTACCTCTTCAAGTGCCAGCCTACCTAGATTGGTTTTGTTACCCTGTTGCCATGTCATTTTTCGCATTTGTCCGCTATACATGTTTACCTGTGATTTTTGCAGGAATTTACATTGATTTCCAGGAAAATTATACATTTTTTTCAGTGGGTTTGGGTTATAACATGAAATGTCTTGTTTGTAATTTTTTACTGGCTTTAAAAAAAAAATACAAAATTATTGGTTTAATAAAAGGTCATGGTAATACCAGGTGATTTACCAAGCCATGGATGCAAAACAATGCTTTTTCAAGGCAGTCTTGATTGTATTTTAATTGTGTGTGGTTATGACTTTTTGTTTTTTGTGGGGTAGATCATTAATGCTGGGAGAGACCCTTCACTTGTTTGGTCCTTAAAGTTACTGATCAGTCAAGAAAAAACTAAAAGGGTATTCACCTATTCTTCCCTGAAGGTGATTGGTCCAACTCTAGCGATCAGCAACTTGTTGGATCACAACTCGCCCCCCCCCCCGACATTGGTCACAGGAGCCTTACCGCACCCTCTCCATTCACTACAATCCCAGGGATGTGTCAAGCCTTGGCCCACCACCTCCATTGCAATCGATGGAGAGTTCCTGGCAGCACCCCTTGACTGATGGCTAGGGCATGGGCCCTACTCGCTATCGATTTCAACCCATGTTCAGGATGTAGCGCTGGATGCAATCCAGCAATCAACTGAGCACTCTGGGGGGGCTCTACTGCTCGGTGGTCGAGCTCTCATCATGGTATGTTTGCTTTGAGGTTGGGTGCCACTGTAGCTGTGCCTGCAGCCTCCAACACTAGCAACTGCTGTCAAATTGGAGTGATACTTGTGATAGTGTAATTTGTTACTAAGCAAATTAGCCTGGACAGCGATGTCAGCCACATCCTATTGGTGTGGACAGTGCTTGAAAGTTGCTTAGCAATCCAACAACGCCAAGCACAAGCAGACATGTCTCGGGTGAAGCACAAGCTTATTGGCTCAGTTTGGGGTGTGGGTGTGCGGCGGTAGCACTGAAAGACACATCTATTACATAATAACTACGCATCACTGGTCATGTCAGGTGCATATTCTGAACTGCTGTGACAGGTTTCGATTGATTCATAAATTGTTTAAAGGTTTGGCACCCCATTTAATCTTGTTATATTTAGGGATGAGCGAATCGATCCGGACGAACCCGGATTCGATCCGAATTTCAGGAAAAATTCGATTCGGATCGAATCCGAATTTCCCCGCGATTCGATCGCTCGAAGTTTTCCTTTAACATCCATTCATTTACATTTACAGGCATTCTAAGATGGCGGACGGGACATGTCTGGACATCTATCCCGCGCCAGTGCAAGCTGGGGCAGTCACATGCAGCCTATCAGCAGCCAGCAAGCCTGGTGACGTCACAGCGCTATTTAAGTCGGCCATCTTGCTTTTCCTTCCTCATTTCTCTATTGCATTCGTGAGAGACAGAACGCTGTGTAGCTGAGGGAGAGACAGTTAGACAGGCAGGGACAGACAGGGACAGGCTGGAGACAGGCAGGAGACAGACAGAAAGTCAGCAAAAAACAGGGAAAGGAAGGAAAAATCGGAGGCTGTCACAGGGAGATTTTTTTTTTTTTTCATCCAGCCTGACAGGCTTTGTTAGCGTTTTCAGGCTGCTTATACTAACTAACTGTGCATATATACTGAACTGATCTTAAGTCTGCTGTGAGGCATCCCATTCTGTGACTACAGCAGCCTCTGTTTAAGACCATATAACCATTTGCACTTATTATAATTGAAATTAGCCCTGATAAAGACACTTTTGCTGGGCATAGCACTACTGGATCTTTTTTGGGGCATCCCATTCTGTGACTACAGCAGCCTCTGTTTAAGACCATATAACCATTTGCACTTATTATAATTGAAATTAGCCCTGATAAAGACACTTTTGCTGGGCATAGCACTACTGGATCTTTTTTGGGGCATCCCATTCTGTGACTACAGCAGCCTCTGTTTAAGACCATATAACCATTTGCACTTATTATAATTGAAATTAGCCCTGATAAAGACACTTTTGCTGGGCATAGCACTACTGGATCTTTTTTGGGGCATCCCATTCTGTGACTACAGCAGCCTCTGTTTAAGACCATATAACCATTTGCACTTATTATAATTAAAATTAGCCCTGATAAAGACACTTTTGCTGGGCATAGCACTACTGGATATTTTTTGGGGCATCCCATTCTGTGACTACAGCAGCCTCTGTTTAAGACCATATAACCATTTGCACTTATTATAATTGAAATTAGCCCTGATAAAGACACTTTTGCTGGGCATAGCACTACTGGATCTTTTTTTGGGGCATCCCATTCTGTGACTACAGCAGCCTCTGTTTAAGACCATATAACCATTTGCACTTATTATAATTGAAATTAGCCCTGATAAAGACACTTTTGCTGGGCATAGCGCTACTGGACCCTGCCAGGTCCTCTTCTTTTTTGGGGCATCCCATTCTGTGACTACAGCAGCCTCTGTTTAAGACCATATAACCATTTGCACTTATTATAATTGAAATTAGCCCTGATAAAGACACTTTTGCTGGGCATAGCACTACTGGATCTTTTTTGGGGCATCCCATTCTGTGACTACAGCAGCCTCTGTTTAAGACCATATAACCATTTGCACTTATTATAATTGAAATTAGGCCTGATAAAGACACTTTTGCTGGGCATAGCACTACTGGATCTTTTTTGGGGCATCCCATTCTGTGACTACAGCAGCCTCTGTTTAAGACCATATAACCATTTGCACTTATTATAATTGAAATTAGCCCTGATAAAGACACTTTTGCTGGGCATAGCACTACTGGATCTTTTTTGGGGCATCCCATTCTGTGACTACAGCAGCCTCTGTTTAAGACCATATAACCATTTGCACTTATTATAATTGAAATTAGGCCTGATAAAGACACTTTTGCTGGGCATAGCACTACTGGATCTTTTTTGGGGCATCCCATTCTGTGACTACAGCAGCCTCTGTTTAAGACCATATAACCATTTGCACTTATTATAATTGAAATTAGCCCTGATAAAGACACTTTTGCTGGGCATAGCACTACTGGATCTTTTTCGGGGCATCCCATTCTGTGACTACAGCAGCCTCTGTTTAAGACCATATAACCATTTGCACTTATTATAATTGAAATTAGGCCTGATAAAGACACTTTTGCTGGGCATAGCACTACTGGATCTTTTTTGGGGCATCCCATTCTGTGACTACAGCAGCCTCTGTTTAAGACCATATAACCATTTGCACTTATTATAATTGAAATTAGCCCTGATAAAGACACTTTTGCTGGGCATAGCACTACTGGATCTTTTTTGGGGCATCCCATTCTGTGACTACAGCAGCCTCTGTTTAAGACCATATAACCATTTGCACTTATTATAATTGAAATTAGGCCTGATAAAGACACTTTTGCTGGGCATAGCACTACTGGATCTTTTTTGGGGCATCCCATTCTGTGACTACAGCAGCCTCTGTTTAAGACCATATAACCATTTGCACTTATTATAATTGAAATTAGGCCTGATAAAGACACTTTTGCTGGGCATAGCACTACTGGATCTTTTTTGGGGCATCCCATTCTGTGACTACAGCAGCCTCTGTTTAAGACCATATAACCATTTGCACTTATTATAATTGAAAATAGGCCTGATAAAGACACTTTTGCTGGGCATAGCACTACTGGATCTTTTTTGGGGCATCCCATTATGTGACTACAGCAGCCTCTGTTTAAGACCATATAACCATTTGCACTTATTATAATTGAAATTAGCCCTGATAAAGACACTTTTGCTGGGCATAGCACTACTGGATCTTTTTGGGGGCATCCCATTCTGTGACTACAGCAGCCTCTGTTTAAGACCATATAACCATTTGCACTTATTATAATTGAAATTAGGCCTGATAAAGACACTTTTGCTGGGCATAGCACTACTGGATCTTTTTTGGGGCATCCCATTCTGTGACTACAGCAGCCTCTGTTTAAGACCATATAACCATTTGCACTTATTATAATTGAAATTAGCCCTGATAAAGACACTTTTGCTGGGCATAGCACTACTGGATCTTTTTTGGGGCATCCCATTCTGTGACTACAGCAGCCTCTGTTTAAGACCATATAACCATTTGCACTTATTATAAATGAAATTAGGCCTGATAAAGACACTTTTGCTGGGCATAGCACTACTGGATCTTTTTTGGGGCATCCCATTCTGTGACTACAGCAGCCTCTGTTTAAGACCATATAACCATTTGCACTTATTATAATTGAAATTAGCCCTGATAAAGACACTTTTGCTGGGCATAGCACTACTGGATCTTTTTTGGGGCATCCCATTCTGTGACTACAGCAGCCTCTGTTTAAGACCATATAACCATTTGCACTTATTATAATTGAAATTAGCCCTGATAAAGACACTTTTGCTGGGCATAGCACTACTGGATCTTTTTTGGGGCATCCCATTCTGTGACTACAGCAGCCTCTGTTTAAGACCATATAACCATTTGCACTTATTATAATTGAAATTAGGCCTGATAAAGACACTTTTGCTGGGCATAGCACTACTGGATCTTTTTTGGGGCATCCCATTCTGTGACTACAGCAGCCTCTGTTTAAGACCATATAACCATTTGCACTTATTATAATTGAAATTAGCCCTGATAAAGACACTTTTGCTGGGCATAGCACTACTGAATCTTTTTTGGGGCATCCCATTCTGTGACTACAGCAGCCTCTGTTTAAGACCATATAACCATTTGCACTTATTATAATTGAAATTAGCCCTGATAAAGACACTTTTGCTGGGCATAGCACTACTGGATCTTTTTTGGGGCATCCCATTCTGTGACTACAGCAGCCTCTGTTTAAGACCATATAACCATTTGCACTTATTATAATTGAAATTAGGCCTGATAAAGACACTTTTGCTGGGCATAGCACTACTGGATCTTTTTTGGGGCATCCCATTCTGTGACTACAGCAGCCTCTGTTTAAGACCATATAACCATTTGCACTTATTATAATTTAAATTAGGCCTGATAAAGACACTTTTGCTGGGCATAGCACTACTGGATCTTTTTTGGGGCATCCCATACTGTGACTACAGCAGCCTCTGTTTAAGACCATATAACCATTTGCACTTATTATAATTGAAATTAGGCCTGATAAAGACACTTTTGCTGGGCATAGCACTACTGGATCTTTTTTGGGGCATCCCATTCTGTGACTACAGCAGCCTCTGTTTAAGACCATATAACCATTTGCACTTATTATAATTGAAATTAGGCCTGATAAAGACACTTTTGCTGGGCATAGCACTACTGGATCTTTTTTGGGGCATCCCATTCTGTGACTACAGCAGCCTCTGTTTAAGACCATATAACCATTTGCACTTATTATAATTGAAAATAGGCCTGATAAAGACACTTTTGCTGGGCATAGCACTACTGGATCTTTTTTGGGGCATCCCATTCTGTGACTACAGCAGCCTCTGTTTAAGACCATATAACCATTTGCACTTATTATAATTGAAATTAGGCCTGATAAAGACACTTTTGCTGTGCATAGTACTACTGCTGCCTGCCAGGTGCACTCCTGTTGGGGCATCCCATTCTGTGGCTACACCAGCCTCTATTTAAGACCATAACCATTTGCACTTATTCTAATAGAAATTAGGCCTGATAAAGACACTTTTGCTGTGCATAGTAGTACTGCTGCCAGGTGCACTCCTGTTGGGGCATCCCATTCTGTAACATCCCATTAGCCTCTGTATTTACTCTAAGCTGCAAACTTATTTAAAGAAATTTGGCCTGTATGAGCCTGCTTACACACTGCTGCTGTGTGCATATATTCTGATCTCAAGTCAGCTTTGGGGCATCCCATTCTGTAACATACCATTAGCCTCTGTATTTACTCTAAGCTGCACAGTTATTTAAATAAATTTGGCCTGTATGAGCCTGCTTACACACTGCTGCTGTGTGCATATATACTGATCTCAAGTCTGCTTGGGGCATCCCATTCTGTAACATCCCATTAGCCTCTGTATTTACTCTAAGATGCAAACTTATTTAAAGAAATTTGGCCTGTATGAGCCTGCTTACACACTGCTGCTGTGTGCATATATACTGATCTCAAGTCAGCTTTGGGGCATCCCATTCTGTAACATCCCATTAGCCTCTGTATTTACTCTAAGCTGCAAACTTATTTAAAGAAATTTGGCCTGTATGAGCCTGCTTACACACTGCTGCTGTGTGCATATATACTGATCTCAAGTCTGCTTGGGGCATCCCATTCTGTAACATCCCATTAGCCTCTGTATTTACTCTAAGCTGCACACTTATTTAAAGTAATTTGGCCTGTTGGAGCCTGCTTATCCACTGTTGCTGTGCATATATACTGATCTCAGGTCTGCTGTGGGGGCATCCCATTCTGTAACATAACATAACCTACCTCTCTTATTTACACTAAGCAGTTCTCCTATTTAAACTAAGCAGGCCTCTTATTTACACTAAGCAGCTCTCTTATTTAAACTAAGCAGGCCTCTTGGAGGCTGATTGTCCACTTTTGGGTGTGCATTTATATTCGGTTTCATATACAGTGGGGTATCCCAATTTGTAAGATAACCTACCCCAACCATGCAAGCTAAATAGGCCTGTTGCAGCCTGAGTTTCTCTGCTTGCGTATGGCCTGCATTACAATCTGTCTCTTTCAATGACACTGCTGCCTGGGGTATCCCAATTTGTAAGATAACCTACCCCAACCATGTAAACTAAAGGTTACGTCCTTCCAGAAGGAAAACTTATGCTGAACACTATTTTTGTTAGGGGCATTGACCTTTGGATTGATCGGCATGAAATTAAGGTTTTTTTTCAAAGTATGGCGCTGTAAAGAAGGTCAAAATTATTTCTCATACTTGGATTATTGTTACTTTTTGTTCAGCTTGAAATATACCAGGCCACACGGGCATCCAAAGGCACATGCTATTTTAACCCTATCTGTTATACAACATAAGCGTTGATCAGCATCAGCTTCATTAAGCTACTTCAGTTTGCACTTCCTTTTTGACTGCTTTCATTTAACCAGGCCGCAGGGCACCCCAAAGCTGCACCTTGCACCCTACCTGTTTATACTAAATAAGCATCTACAGCCTCAGCTTTATTAAGTTATTGCATTTTGAATTGGTTTTGGTCTGCTTTAAATACACCAGGCCGCAGGGCATCCCAAACCTGCATGTTGCACCCCATCTGTTATACTAAATAAGCGTTGATCAGCATCAGCTTTATTGAGCTATTGCATTTTGCATTGGTTTTTGTACTGCTGCCAAAACACTAGCCCATATGGGCATCCCAAACCAGCACATGTCACCCTATCTGTTATACTAAATAAGCTTCTACAGGCCCTTTTTTTATTTATTTATTTTTATTTATATAGAGCTGTAATAGCTTATATTGTGAGGTAAATTTGCCATTTTGCAGCATAATATAGAGCAGCCCCTGTGTAAATCTGAGGGGCAATAGCTTATATAGTGAGGTAAATTTGCCATTTTGCTTCGTTATATAGAGCAGGCCCTGTGTAAATCTGAGGGGCAATAGCTTATATTGTGAGGTAAATTTGCCATTTTGCAGCATAATATAGAGCAGCCCCTGTGTAAATCTGAGGGGCAATAGTTTATATTATGAGGTAAATTCATGGTTTTGCACCATTATATGGAGCAGGCCCTGTGTAAATCTGAGGGGCAATAGCTTATATTGTGAGGTAAATTTGCCATTTTGCTTCATTATATAGAGCAGCCCAGTTGCCATCTAAATCAACTACTGTCCGGCCAGTACAGCTTTTCCAGGGCAAACTCTGCTAGTTGCGGACACAAGTCAAGTTTGGCTTCCCAGAAAATCCAGTGGATCCTGAAGGTGTGTTGGCATGGTCATGTCAAGGTATGACATGACCTGCTGTTTGAGGTCCAGCTCCAGGTCTTCCTGCTGCTCATGAGTAGACTCACTATGCGGGTGTAGAAAGCTACTCACTAGCGACTGAAGACTGAGGCTGCTGCTGATGGAGCTGCTGCTGCTGCTGCTCCTTCCACCCCCCCAGCAGCCATGGCAGTGGAAGGTGATCGCAGAGGTCCCCCCGAGTCAGACCTGCGGGAGTATGGGCCATGGCACAGATAGACATCGCCCAACTGACTACGTGGGATGTCTCTGTAGTAGGTCAGTTTTTCCTCCCTCTCAGTGGGCGTAAAAAATGCCCCCATTTTGTGCCGGAAGCGAGGGTCCAATAAGTTGGAGAGCCAGAAGTCTTCCCGCTGACAAATGGAGACAATTCTGCGCTCACTAGTACGCAAGCATGTGAGCATGCATCGTGCCATTTGTGCAAGTCACTCGGAGGGACTACCTGTCTCCATCTCCACTGTAAACTGCCACGGCGTGTCTGGGTCCTCTGTCTCGCCTTCCTCACAACCCTCTAGCTCCTGTGGCTGCTCCTGCTCCTCCTCTCCTGTCAGATGACTAGATAAAATGGTCATTTTGTGAAACCTAAACTGTGGTTTGCTGTGCCCCACCCCCTCCTCCTCCTCCACTTCAGCCCCCACAGGCTTCATGTGGCTGTGAAATGTATGTGCCATGTCTCCAGTGCCCTGACCAGCCATGGTTTCCAACATGTGTTGTAGTACATGAAGCAGTGGAATCTCATCGTTCATCTCATAGTCCTGGCAACTGACTAATAAAGTAGCTTCCTCAAAGGGCCTGAGCAAACGGTCGGTGTCACGTATGAGCTGCCAATGGTTTACATTGAATTTACACAGGGGTGTCCCCCTATCCGTTTGGATCATCCAGAAATCCGTGATGGCTTTTCTCTGTTCCTATAGTGCAGTGGTCCTCAACCCTGTCCTCAAGGCCCACCAACATGTCATGTTTTTTGGATCTCCAAATAGCCAGCTCTATTGCTCTGCAGCTGCACTAATTACTCCACCTGTGCATCTTTGTGGAGATCTGCAAAACCTGGCCTGTTGGTGGGCCTTGAGGACAGAGTTGGGGACCACTGCTATAGTGGATCCTGCATATGGAGGGTGGAATTGCAACGGGTGGAAACATCGCAAATCAGACTATGTTGGGGTGTTGTGACGCTGAGGCTCAATAAGGTTGTGCTTGGTGGTGTAGGAGTGCCAGAAGTGCATGCTAACTTTCTTTCCTGTTGTTCGGATATCTTTCAGATGGGGGCAAGACTTCAGATCTAGACTGAACACGTGTGCCATGTCAGGACGCATGACTCTGGCTTCCTTGTCGCAGCGCAAACAAGATGTTCTTCCAAGTGTCAGTCACCATGGGTCCAAATTTGCAGTTTTCGTGGATTAAGCAATGCTTTCATGGATTGAGTTCTCATTTTTAGTAGTTCCTCCCATGTGTGACTCTGTTGGTCAAGGAAAACCATGTGAAGAACAGCGTGAAACCACAATCACCAAGGGGGCCTAAAAGGATATATATTGTCCACCATGAGTCCATAGTTACAGCTCCAGACGTAGACAACACTGTGCACTTTGGTACACACTGACAGGCTAAAGGACTGGCCCACCTTCTGTTCAACAACCATGCCATGGGACTCTCCACCTCGGCTCGGCACAAGCCATCAGTTCTCTGAAAGGTCCACCACTGGGTAATGCAGCAGGCTGGACTTATGGTGACGCTGTCTGAGAGGAGAAATCCCTCAGACATCAAGATTAAAAATTCCAAGAATTTTTGAGGGCTAATTATTCAGAGGCAAATGATAGCTAGTTGTTTCTGATTTAATTACAAGGTGGAAACACACCCTCAAACAAAACTTCACTTTGGCAATACTATTGCATTTGTCTATTCATAATTTTATGTATATATACTAACTAACCTACTTTTTCTCCACAGGATTGTGGATGCAACATGAAAAACTGACACATCGCTGAGTAGCTGATTTTTCCTATCAACAGTCCCCAATAATTCACTGCTGCTGCTGCCGCCACCACCGCAGACTCCAGGGACCCTCTTCCACAACCTCGGCTTGCAACACCTCCTCCCACGACACTCTCCTCATCACTAATTGCCGGCTAGTGGAAGAAGAGGCGAGTGTCTCCTCCACTTCTTGGCTGGGCAGTAGCTGCTGAATTTTATGATTATCAGATCTTCATCAATGGATAGTGGAGCTGAACCCAAAGCATAACAGACAGACAACAGACAGTTGACTGGGGGTGTCATATGCCACTTGTGATGCAGTGGACTGCTTTTGCAGCACTTCCAGACAAAGTTGCTTCATTGGCTGACACAATGACTGGTAAAGCTGTGGAACATATGGTTTAATAGCAAAAATAACCATTTGTTTTTATATGAAAAAGACCCTGGTTTATACATACTTTTATTTGTTTCAGAGACTGCCCTGCGTGGAAATGAATGGCGCATGGATCAGCCAAGCTTTCCTCCCAACAATGCCTGATGTATTCCAGTAGATAGATGACGTGGTCAGACCAACACTAAAGAAAGATGGATCGTGCAAAACAGATTTAAGGCACTGCTCTCCAGTTACAGACATTCCTCCGCATCGGACCACAAGTAAGTATTGATAAAAAAATCCTTTACGTTACTCTTACTTTTTATTAATATTCTTCGGATAAGACGGATCAGACATGATTCCAGATTAAAAATTCCAAGAATTTTTGAGGGCTAATTAGTCAGAGGCAATGATACCTTGTTGTTTCTGATTTAATTAAAAGGTGGAAACACACCCTCAAACAAAACTTCACTTTGGCAATACTTTTGCATTTTTTTATTCATAATTTTATGTAGATATTACTAACTAAGCTACTTTTTCTCCACATGACTCTCCACAGGGTGTGATTCATCCAATTTTTGGGCTCCTGAAGCCAACCCCAGTGTCTCTTTAGAGTAATATTTGGGCTCCTGCTGCTGCTGCTGCTGCCAACTCCAGGGTGTGATTCATCCAATTTTTGGGCTCCTGAAGCCAACCCCAGTGTCTCTTTAGAGTAATATTTGGGCTCCTGCTGCTGCTGCTGCCAACTCCAGGGTGTGATTCATCCAATTTTTGGGCTCCTGAAGCCAACCCCAGTGTCTCTTTAAAGTAATGTTTGGGCTCCTGTTGCTGCTGCTGCTGCTGCTGCCAACTCCTGCCAACTCCAGGGTGTGAATCATCCAATTTTTGGGCTCCTGAAGCCAACCCCAGTGTCTCTTTAGAGTAATATTTGGGCTCCTGCTGCTGCTGTTGCCAACTCCAGGGTGTGATTCATCCAATTTTTGGGCTCCTGAAGCCAACCCCAGGGTCTCTTTAAAGTAATATTTGGGCTCCTGCTGCTGCTGCTGCCAACTCCAGGGTGTGAATCATCCAATTTTTGGGCTCCTGAAGCCAACCCCAGTGTCTCTTTAAAGTAATGTTTGGGCTCCTGTTGCTGCTGCTGCTGCTGCTGCCAACTCCTGCCAACTCCAGGGTGTGATTCATCCAATTTTTGGGCTCCTGAAGCCAACCCCAGTGTCTCTTTAAAGTAATATTTGGGCTCCTGCTGCTGCTGCTGCCAACTCCAGGGTGTGAATCATCCAATTTTTGGGCTCCTGAAGCCAACCCCAGTGTCTCTTTAAAGTAATATTTGGGCTCCTGCTGCTGGCAACTCCAGGGTGTGATTCATCCAATTTTTGGGCTCCTGAAGCCAATCCCAGTGTCTCTTTAAAGTAATGTTTGGGCTCCTGCTGCTGCCAACTCCAGGGTGTGATTCATCCAATTTTTGGACTCCTGAAGCCAACCCCAGGGTCTCTTTAAAGTAATATTTGGGCTCCTGCTGCTGCTGCTGCCAACTCCAGGGTGTGATTCATCCAATTTTTGGGCTCCTGAAGCCAACCCCAGTGTCTCTTTAGAGTAATATTTGGGCTCCTGCTGCTGCTGCTGCCAACTCCAGGGTGTGATTCATCCAATTTTTGGGCTCCTGAAGCCAACCCCAGTGTCTCTTTAAAGTAATGTTTGGGCTTCTGCTGCTGCTGCTGCTGCCAACTCCAGGGTGTGATTCATCCAATTTTTGGGCTCCTGAAGCCAACCCCAGTGTCTCTTTAGAGTAATATTTGGGCTCCTGCTGCTGCTGCTGCCAACTCCAGGGTGTGATTCATCCAATTTTTGGGCTCCTGAAGCCAACCTCAGTGTCTCTTTAAAGTAATGTTTGGGCTCCTGTTGCTGCTGCTGCTGCTGCTGCCAACTCCTGCCAACTCCAGGGTGTGAATCATCCAATTTTTGGGCTCCTGAAGCCAACCCCAGTGTCTCTTTAGAGTAATATTTGGGCTCCTGCTGCTGCTGTTGCCAACTCCAGGGTGTGATTCATCCAATTTTTGGGCTCCTGAAGCCAACCCCAGGGTCTCTTTAAAGTAATATTTGGGCTCCTGCTGCTGCTGCTGCCAACTCCAGGGTGTGAATCATCCAATTTTTGGGCTCCTGAAGCCAACCCCAGTGTCTCTTTAAAGTAATGTTTGGGCTCCTGTTGCTGCTGCTGCTGCTGCTGCCAACTCCTGCCAACTCCACGGTGTGATTCATCCAATTTTTGGGCTCCTGAAGCCAACCCCAGGGTCTCTTTAAAGTAATATTTGGGCTCCTGCTGCTGCTGCTGCCAACTCCAGGGTGTGAATCATCCAATTTTTGGGCTCCTGAAGCCAACCCCAGTGTCTCTTTAAAGTAATATTTGGGCTCCTGCTGCTGGCAACTCCAGGGTGTGATTCATCCAATTTTTGGGCTCCTGAAGCCAAACCCAGTGTCTCTTTAAAGTAATGTTTGGGCTCCTGCTGCTGCCAACTCCAGGGTGTGATTCATCCAATTTTTGGACTCCTGAAGCCAACCCCAGGGTCTCTTTAAAGTAATATTTGGGCTCCTGCTGCTGCTGCTGCCAACTCCAGGGTGTGAATCATCCAATTTTTGGGCTCCTGAAGCCAACTCCAGTGTCTCTTTAAAGTAATGTTTGGGCTCCTGCTGCTGCTGCTGCCAACTCCAGGGTGTGATTCATCCAATTTTTGGGCTCCTGAAGCCAACCCCAGGGTCTCTTTAAAGTAATGTTTGGGCTCCTGCTGCTGCTGCCAACTCCAGGGTGTGATTCATCCAATTTTTGGGCTCCTGAAGCCAACTCCAGTGTATATTTGGGCTCCTGCTGCTGCTGCTGCCAACTCCAGGGTGTGAATCATCCAATTTTTGGGCTCCTGAAGCCAACCCCAGTGTCTCTTTAAAGTAATATTTGGGCTCCTGCTGCTGCTGCCAACTCCAGGGTGTGATTCATCCAATTTTTGGGCTCCTGAAGCCAACCCCAGGGTCTCTTTAAAGTAATGTTTGGGCTCCTGCTGCTGCTGCTGCTGCCAACTTCTGCCAACTCCAGGGTGTGATTCATCCAATTTTTGGGCTCCTGAAGCCAACCCCATGGTCTCTTTAAAGTAATATTTGGGCTCCTGCTGCTGCCAACTCCAGGGTGTGATTCATCCAATTTTTGGGCTCCTGAAGCCAACTCCAGTGTATATTTGGGCTCCTGCTGCTGCTGCTGCCAACTCCAGGGTGTGAATCATCCAATTTTTGGGCTCCTGAAGCCAACCCCAGTGTCTCTTTAAAGTAATATTTGGGCTCCTGCTGCTGCTGCCAACTCCAGGGTGTGATTCATCCAATTTTTGGGCTCCTGAAGCCAACCCCAGGGTCTCTTTAAAGTAATATTTGGGCTCCTGCTGCTGCTGCTGTCAACTCCTGCCAACTCCAGGGTGTGATTCATCCAATTTTTGGGCTCCTGAAGCCAACCCCAGGGTCTCTTTAAAGTAATGTTTGGGCTCCTGCTGCTGCTGCTGCTGCCAACTTCTGCCAACTCCAGGGTGTGATTCATCCAATTTTTGGGCTCCTGAAGCCAACCCCAGGGTCTCTTTAAAGTAATGTTTGGGCTCCTGCTGCTGCTGCCAACTCCAGGGTGTGATTCATCCAATTTTTGGGCTCCTGCTGCTGCCAACTCCAGTGTCTCTTTAAAGCAATGTTTGGGCTCCTGCCCCTCATAGTGATGCCACTTCAACTCTCTGCAATTGTGCCGCTCTGCGATTCTATTAGCGATGCCTCTGATCTGCATGTGATATTTATTCAAAGTATTATTTAACTAGCCCAGCATGCATCCTGTGCATGTTACAGCAAGGCAGAATGGTTTACAACCCTATTGAGGCTCTAGGAGGCTCAGAAATAGACGTTTTTAATAGCGATTCGTCGCGAATTTATTCGGGTCGAAACGATTTTTGTCGGAAAATTCAGCGAATCAGTCGAATCAAATTTTTCAAAAGTTCGCTCATCTCTAGTTATATTTGTCTTGAGAAAGGGGGATTTCAAGTCCCCAAAACATTGAATATTCTGTATATTTGCTCATTTGGATTACAAAGCTTGTGACTTTGACTGGAATGCTGGTTATTTTTCTAAACAGATTTGGACTTGCTCTGCCTCCATGAATCAATGTACCCATTTTCCTAGAAGATTTGACTTGGGTAAGCAATGCGTCTGTTACTGCCTGTTTTAAACGCAGAGCTTGGCATGCAGAGATGTGACCTCACTTATCTAGCCAGGGTCTTCCATGTGATGCAATGGTCTTGATTTACTAAGGTTAGAAAAAAAGAAGTTTGGAAAATTGGATCGTATGCGAGAATTTTTACAAGATTGCGAGATTTTAAATGACTGACAAATTAAAAAGGTGCACTTGAAAATGCTAGAAATTGCAGTAAAAAAAATGTGTTAACAAATGCAGTAAAAACCTGCAAGCGAAAACAAATTAACAAGTGGTAAACTTTGAAATATGGCTTGCATTTTACAATAAACATTTGTGTATGTGTGTGTGTGTTTGTGTGTGTTTCTGCTGCTTATCTGAACTGGCCGCTGTGCTGACCCTTTGGGCCTGATTAAACGTCAGCACCTGTTAATACCTCTCAGCTCCAATTTTTTTTACCTCAGCAGCACTCGGTTCCCAATTTAAAAAACAAAAATTAAGCAGTGCCGATACGGGCACGACCACCCTGCGTCTAATTAATCACCAGCACCAAATAGCACAAAACAGGTTGCAGCGCCAGGCGCTCTTGTTTATGCAGCGCCAGTTTAGGCGCTGTAGGTTAAGATCCAATAGAGCTCAATGGGCAGATCTGTATTGAAGAGTTTTATGCTTATAATTATCATTACATACATTTTTTGTACAGAAATTGCATTATGACTTCTCAATAATGTAAAAGCAGGGCCTAGATGTTGCCAAATGTCATTTTATTTTTTTCTTGTAAAATCAACACCTAAAATGCAGCTTAAACACACTGTAAAGTGTGTCCCCTTTGTCCCCAGCAGTGATATTATTTAACTGTAAACATGAAATGATAACCAGCACCGTTAACATACAGCACCAATCTTTTCAGGGAAAATGAATAAACACACTGTGCAGTGCTGAAAAGCCTGTGCAGTGCTGAAAAGCCGTAGTACAAAGTGGCGCATACAGGTCCAACAGGTACTGCCACAGGCTGGCCGATAACTAATTTGGTTTTCCCCACGTAGCATTTTCTATGTAGTGCCTGCATTTACTTATATCTGTTAGCGGGGATGTGAGGGGCCCCCAGAGCGTGATTTACAGTTAGCATAGTAATGTAGCTTTGCCTGGGGGCATCCACATATTGTAGTTTTGCTATTGGGGACCACACAAATTGGGTGGACTTAACTTTCCATGTATGAACACTGCATGCGCATCCTCTTGAGCAATCGTTGCCCTATGCCGTGCATAAGAATGTTGTCCTGTTTGTGCAAAGGGGCGCCAATTGGCACCAGGAGCGGACCCATTCACTGTTTGCCTTTTTTACTGTTGCACCGGTGCAGCCTCCAGGCTATGTGATCAGCTGTGCATGGTGGCACACCAGCGTCGAGATACTGTGGGTCGTGTTTTATATTGGTAATGTGTGGCCCTGTAACTGTGGACCAAAAACCCATTCAGACGACCCTACAATCTATGATTGGCTGCATGCCTATACATGAGCAGCAGTACTTGAGGAAAGGTGAGTGTGAGTTTTGCTAAGTGACCTGAGGGGTTTCACACAGTGGGGCATCCACTCAAATAAAAAATATATATAGAGCCAAAACACAGATCTATAAAACACAGCGCATATAAATGTTCAGATAAAATTACTTTAGGTCAGCTCAACGTGTACAGAAGTCCCAATTCTGATGTCAAAATAAAACTAAAAATAAAACACAGAGCTTTCTTGAAGAGTTTTCAGCTTCAGTGTGGGGCATCCAATTCTGGCGTCCCATGGTGCATGCATCAACGGTTGTTACGAGTGATCCCACCACCAAATGGCTCAAACTCTTATCAGACAATAAATGGTAAACAGCATGTATATAAAATCCAGCGATGAACAGGGTTGATCCTCTGCAGCTCGCAGCGGGGAGGCCGATTCATCAATAGCGCCAGGTAGCGACAGATGAGCGACTGAAGTATGGCGCTATGAGCGCCGCTAGCGTCAGCCGCGGGCGGTAGCGATTCGCTATAGCAGGCCTCCTCAGTCGCTACCTGGCGTTGTTGCGAACAACGCCTACATTGCTGAATATGATGTTGGCCCTCAGCTTTGTAGGCGCTGTCAGTCAGTGTGACCACGCTATTCTACACAGCGCCTGTTAGCTTTGCTGTGTCCTGGCCATCCAGTACCTTCTGAATAAAACACATTGCCACATTTGTTAAAAATTTAAAGAGTTTTTATTTTGTGTTGAAAAGGAAATTAAATTCAACCAGATATTCTAATATAAATGCAAAATAAAACATAATTAAACACATAGCCACAATTTTTTTTTTTTTTTATTTGTTAAATAAAAAGGAAATACAATTAAACCACCAATGAGAAAGACAATGAAAATAAAAACAGAACAGAGAAAGAAAAGGAAAATAAAAACAGAACAGAGAAAGAAAAGGAAAATAAAAACAGAACAGAGAAAGAAAAGGAAAATAAAAACAGAACAGAGAAAGAAAAGGAAAATAAAAACAGAACAGAGAAAGAAAAGGAAAATAAAAACAGAACAGAGAAAGAAAAGGAAAATAAAAACAGAACAGAGAAAGAAAAGGGAAATAAAAACAGAACTGAGAAAGAAAAGGAAAATAAAAACAGAACTGAGAAAGAAAAGGAAAATAAAAACAGAAATGAGAAAGAAAAGGAAAATAAAAACAGAACTGAGAAAGAAAAGGAAAATAGAAAAGGAAAATAAAAACAGAACAGAGAAAGAAAAGGAAAATTAAAATAGGAATTAGAATGAAAAGGAAACTTACAACAGAATTAAACACATAGCCACATGTATATATATATATTTTTTTTTATTTTTACTCTAAAAAAAAAAAAATAATAAAACAGAAATGAAATTGAAAATGAAAAGTCCAACAGAAATTCTAAAGCAAAGTAAAGTCCAGGAAAGTTTTTGAAAAGGAAATTAGGGATCAGGGTGCATCTCTTTGTGCCTGAAAAAATAAGAAAAGTGCAGTTAGTATATATCTTTAAAGTTGTTTTGTCGTTTCCAAAAAAAAAATGCATAACTTGATAACCAACATTGGCGTCTTACACCCCCCTTAGAGTGTTTTTGGTCATCTTACACCCCCCTTAAAGTGGTTTTGGTCATCTTACACCCCCCTTAGAGTGGTTTTGGTCATCTTACACCCCCCTTAAAGTGGTTTGGGTCATCTTACACCCCCCTTAGAGTGGTTTTGGTCATCTTACACCCCCCCTTAGAGTGGTTTTGGTCATCTTACACCCCCCTTAGAGTGGTTTTGGTCATCTTACACCCCCCTTAGAGTGGTTTTGGTCATCTTACACCCCCCTTAGAGTGTTTTTGGTCATCTTACACCCCCCTTAAAGTGGTTTTGGTCATCTTACACCCCCCTTAGAGTGGTTTTGGTCATCTTACACCCCCCCTTAGAGTGGTTTTGGTCATCTTACACCCCCCCTTAGAGTGGTTTTGGTCATCTTACACCCCGCTTAGAGTGTTTTTGGTCATCTTACACCCCCCTTAAAGTGGTTTGGGTCATCTTACACCCCGCTTAGAGTGGTTTTGGTCATCTTACACCCCCCTTAAAGTGGTTTGGGTCATCTTACACCCCCCTTAGAGTGGTTTTGGTCATCTTACACCCCCCCTTAGAGTGGTTTTGGTCATCTTACACCCCCCTTAGAGTGGTTTTGGTCATCTTACACCCCCCTTAGAGTGGTTTTGGTCATCTTACACCCCCCTTAGAGTGTTTTTGGTCATCTTACACCCCCCTTAAAGTGGTTTTGGTCATCTTACACCCCCCTTAGAGTGGTTTTGGTCATCTTACACCCCCCCTTAGAGTGGTTTTGGTCATCTTACACCCCCCTTAGAGTGGTTTTGGTCATCTTACACCCCCCTTAGTGCGTTTTTTTGCTCTTTTTGATGGGAGTTCAAATACATTTAAACAGTAGTGCAGTACTTGCATTAGAGTGAAGGGTAGTTAGCTTACCGCAAAAAAAGAAGTGATCAGCCTTTCCCTTAGCTCATCGCCAGTCTGGGTGTCCTCACTTCTATCTGCGGGCAGGTTGGGGATTTCTGGCACCAGTGCTGTCTCCTCGGGGGCTTGGATTCGGTGACAAATGCAAATGTTGTGTAGCACACAGCAGGCAAGGATGATCTTGGAAACCTTCTGTGGGCTGTAGAGCATCTCTCCTCCTGGCCGTGCCAAACAGAGAAAGCGTGCTTTCAGCAGGCCGATGGTTCTTTCCACAATGCTTCTGGTCTTGCGATGCGCTGCATTGTAGCGTTCATGGGCAGAGGTCCGTGGGTTCCTGACCGGAGTCATGACCCACGTTCTCTGCCCATATCCCTTGTCCGCTGTAGAAAAAACACAAGGAGAGAGACAGCAATTAGTACTAGTACATGTTTTTTGTTGGTAGTTTGGTTAAAATTGGCTTACTAGGCCACATATTAGCAAAATACATAGACATGGTTAATTTATTACCCAGTAGCCAGCCAGCTGGCATTTCGTTGTTATCAAACTTCCGGCACAGGACTGTCCGCTGCAAGACGTAAGAATCGTGGCATGAGCCGGGGAACCCCGATCTCACCGCCCGCAGCCTCATGTCTGGGTCACAGACCACCATGATATTAAGCGAATGGAACTGCTTCCGGTTTCTGTAGGACAGCTCCTGTGCACGGGGAGGGCGGAAAGGGATATGTGTACCATCAACGCACCCTAGCACATTCGGGATCCCTCCCATCAGATAGAAAGCATGTTTTATTTTGGCAACCTCTTCCTCATCCTCAGGAAACTTGATGTAAATTGGGATTAAATCACAAATTGCCAGAACTACCTGGATTAGTATGCGGCTCATAGTAGCCTGGCTTATCCCGCTGAGGAGGGCTGAGGTTGCCTGGAAGGTCCCTCGTGCCAAAACATTAAGAGTGGCACACAGGCGTACTATGCCTGGAATGGAATGAGTGCGTTTGGTGGATGGCTCGATTTTGGTCTTAATCTGATCATATAGGGACTGTAGTGCAGCACGATTCAGACGGAAGCGGCTCCTGATCTGCTCGTCACTTAAGTCCCATACTGAAAGGCGGATTGCAAAGGAGCGGGGTGCCCTAAGCCTCACAACACCCCGCTCCCTTTCCTCCTGCTCTTTCAGCATACACATACATCCATCCACCCAGACACCATACATCACCCTCTTATCCATCACACACACTAAAGATATATACAAAAACAAAAATAAACAAAAAAAACCACTAACACACAACACACACACAAACAATCACACTCCACACACACCCGCTACAATGCAGCTCACCACAAAACCAGAACTATAGTGGTCCAAACCACCAGCCTGCTGAAAACCAGCTTTCTAAGTTAAGCACAACCAAGAGGGGAGTTGCTGCACAGCCCACAAAAGGCCCCAAAATCAAGCCTCACTTGCTGTATGTATACACAATATTTGCAGATGCCACCCAAACCAAGCTCCTAAAGAAACAGCACTGATGTCAGAAATCACCCAACAAGCCACAGAGAGTGAGGACAGAAACCAGACAGAGGCTCTAATGAGCTAAGGGAAGCGAGCACAGCACCACACCACAGCCTTTGCCACAGTGTAAGAATAGCAGAAGCTAGAACATTCCTTCCTTTTATACTTCATTTTCTAAAGTGACAGGTCCGCTTTGCCGCCTTTTGCGTCGCTCTGCTATTTCCGGGCGCCAATTAGCCGACCCAGGTGTGCGTAAAACAGAGTGCGCACGCGCACGCTAGTAGCGCTACTAGCGTACTTGAGCCGTAACTTGCGTGCATTAACGGACATGGGCCAAAAATCAGGGGTGGACCAATGAAAGGGAAGCTGATGTTTTTTTAAATAGCCGTTAGGCTAAGCACATGTCACAAGGGTTTGAGATACATCAGTCCATTGTTGGATTTGGGTGTGTGTTGTTTGTTTAATGAGGTCTGTAATGAGTTAATTGGCTAACACACATGCTTCTGTCAGTGCAGTGGAGGTGTGCCTAGAAGGAACTGGGCTGTATGTGTGAATCAATTAAGTGGGCTGCTTTGGGATTGGCTGTTAGAGCACATAAAACCTGCCCAAGCCTAAGAGATTGCGATGCCATTCTGTAGTGTGCATGCGTGCTTGTGGGGTGTTTATTTGTGTGTGTGTGCAGCTACAGGATGGAGCCAAATACAGGACATCTGCCGGCCACAGCAGGCCCGAGTAGGAGTTTGGTGGGTGCTGTGCGCAGACCTCCCTTACGGAAAAGGGCACAGCCTGAAGGTGGGGCAGCACCCCAGGCTAAGCGCCCAGGTGCCAAGAGGGAGCCTGAATTTAATTTGGCTGAGAATAATCATCTTGTGCGCCTGACACTTGCTAAATGGGAGCTGATATTTGGCTCCCAAAGCAAGTCCATAGGCAAACAAGAAAGAAGCAAACTGTGGGATGCCATTGGTGTGGAGCTTAGTAGCACAGCTCAACACCCACGTAGTGGCCCATCCTGCAGGAAACGCTTCTACACTTTGCGAGGGGCCCTTATGAAAAAGATGAATCACGATCTTGATGTGGACAGTGGGTTCATCCAGGCTCCAAAGAGTACCTACAGGCCGTATGAGGAGATGCTGAAGGCCAAAATCCCACTGGCTCGGCTGCAGGGTGTGGATCCTGGGGATAACACCACCGGTTGGGCTGAAGGTACATATTTCCTGGCTTTTACAATAACCTAATGTTAATGTATGTGATTTGCATTTTTACATTCTGACCAACTAACAGTAGGACCTGTGAAGTATTACATTACAGCTCAAACATTTGTAACTTTTCTGTCTGTTGCTTTATGCATAGGTGCACATGCTGCTGTCCGGGATGTGCCTCAGGACACCCAAGCTCCTGCCCTTCCAGCAACCTCAAGGCTACCCCAGTCTGCCATTGAAGGTATTTACCCATAATTTGGTTGCTGGTTTTTTGATAAACAAATGGGTGTGGGAGCAGCTCAAACAATCAAGGTTTGCCCTGTTGAGTATTAATAATATGTGCCTGCGCCCTAATTGCACGCCCACTGTAACACTGACAGCAAGTAACTAACAAGGCCCTAACATGTGTAGATATGTAGGACGCCAGAGATGTGTAGCCATATATCGGCATATCAATGTGGGAGCCACACTTGGCTTGATTAGTCAATATTAGTGAAAGAGCTGCTCACACACCTTAATGCATGTTGTATTTTGCAACGCACATTAGCTATGGCTCAATGTTGGTTTTATTTTGGCCTAGCTCCCATGCCCTTGGCCCCAGCATCTCCTCCGGATCCCACCTACTCTTTGGATGTCGGTAAGTGCATGTGTTCACCTTGCTTGATCCACTTTTACTCAAGTGCATGTGTCTCATTCCTCTTTTTTCTTGGTAGGCCAAGTGACTGGTTCATCTTTGGACCCCACTTCCGATGTTGCCGGTCAACAGGACCCTGTTGGTGTGTAGAGCAATACATAATGTATCCTTTATGCTGTTTCGGTTACACTGGTTCAATTTGGTTAGTCTACTAAGCTACATGTTTGCTTGGTAAACTTGAAGATGCCTCTTGGGAGTGCTGGTTGCCTCCCCAGGGTCAGTCTATTAGTTATTTGAGTGATAGCAATGTATATTTGCGGACATATTTTTAGCCAAACATTCCCTGTAGTAGTTTGCTGATTATTTAGAGACATTTTTTTTTTTTTTAGTTGACCCGAATATCGGAAGTGGCTGTCCAGAAAGGGCCCCTCAAGTTCCAGCTGCCAGAGATGAGGGTAAGTGGTTTGGCCTTGCTCTAGTCTGTATTTTGGCTCTAATGTTGTGCCACTTGCTTCTGGCAACTTGTGTGTCCACATGTATTTTCAAGGTCCAAGCTCGAGTGAGGACCCCACTCCAGACATCTGGGATATTGGGGGTATGTTTAATTTAAGCAATGTTTATGATGAGATTTGCAGAAATTAGTGCGTCTTAGTCCTGTAACATACATGTTAACAATCTGAGTTTAACAGAGACCTTTGGTCTAGTGTGTATTTTTGAACTTTTTAGAGGTATGGCCTCGATAGCCTAACCAGGTTACATTAGAGTTTGGCCCACAGACCTACTAACCTGATTTTCCTGTTTAGCATATGCCAACTTGCCCGACATCTCGGATGTTGAATTGCGACTCTCTGGCAGCGATACCTCGAGCCTACCTGTGCCGGAGGACACGCAGGTAACATGGCTGATGTAGACGACCTCGAAACCCATTGGCATATTCGTGGGTAGTGGAAGAAGCAACATGTCACATTTCCTTTCATTGTTGTTTTGGCAGGAGGCGGAACCAGAACCCCAAGCTGGGACCTCTTCCCAAGTCCCATGTGGCCAAGCTTCAGAGGCTCAGACAAGGGTAAGTTGTATAGTGAGTGTTTATGGTAACTTTTTGGAGGGGCATAACTGCATTGGTTCTGTTTGACTAAAATGTGGTTTACTATTTGTTTAGCCTCCAACCACAGCAAGAGGAGGTGTGGCACCAACCAGTGCCGATTTCTACGAACTAGGGGTCCGGATGCTGGAGGACTACAGTCGCCAACAGCCGCGTGATGGAACTAATGAGCGCATTGCGGCGTTGGAAAATCAGGTGCTGATGTGTCAGCAACAAAATGAGGCCCTGCAGCGCCAGGTGGACCAGTTACGGCAAAACCTACTACAGAACCAGGACCTTGGTCGCCTGGCAAATGTTATCGAGCAATCTGTACAGCGCCAGGAAGAAGCAATACAGCGCCAGGCAGAAGCAATACAGCGGCAGGACCAAACTTTGTTGTTGCTACAACAGCTCATACAACAGCAGTCTATATTTTTTACTGCACTGTTGTCCCCCAACACCGCCCCTAGCAATGACTCCCAACCTCCCCGGCCACCCAGCCAAGAATATTAATTTGTAAACCTTTTTCTTATGATTTATGTAAATATATTTTTGAAAACCACCTCTAAATTGTGTTTATCCATACATGTGAAAGCGAAATACACAGTCATGGATGATTTGCTCAATCATCTCTAATATTATGCCACCATTTATGTGCCACATTAGTTAACATTGCTTACTATGGTGTAAACATGTACTGGCTCAAAATGGCTGCCTAATTTTAGACATAATGGTTTTTGGAAATCTAAACCTATGCTGGTCAAGGAACAACACAGTTATTCGTACAAAAAATTGTATTAAAACAAATTGGCCCAACACGGCCAACATAGGCCAACAAAGCCACAAACAATTGACATGGCAGCCATCCCCCCCACCCTAACGTCTCCGACGCCTCTTCATGGCCAGCAGCATCCCTTTCATCTGTCGGAAGGCCCGCCACAGTCTGCGATGCTGGCGTATACAAGCTGTAGAGATGTGATTAAAAATAATATGTTAGAATTTGATTGGGAACTCAACATACACAGATGTAGCAATGTAATGTCAGTGTTTCTAACTTGCTAACACTCACATTAACATTGGTGAACAATGTGCCCTTAACATTTTAAATTAAAGGTTTAATATTGGCTTGAAAACATGTTAGGACCACATACCTTTACTCTTAAAGTAGACCAACACCCACAATATAGTTTCTCATGGGTTTTGGGCCACTTTGTTGTTGCTCACAGATCTGTTTTTCCCCTGATGTGTGTATACACACAGTAATCCATAGCCACTCACCTCTCCATGCTCCAACGTGATTGGCACAAAAAACGCACGCTAACGTCTATGCAGGGAACAGGAATGTACAATCCTCTTCCGCCGCCTCTTCACGCATGTCACTCTCTGGCTGCTCATGGGGACCCGGCGGCCATTCACAGAGGCCCAGGGCGGAAAAATGCACGTCTGGAGTGGTGCGCGGGAGCCAGCGGAAGATAAGTTCCGATAATTAGGGGTTTGCTTGGTGGGTTGGACCCGCGGTACATGCACTTATCGTATGTTCCGCGGGGTGTTAGTTGTTAGTTGTTGGCAAATTAAATGTTTAATGCACATTAAACACCCTTGGTGTTGGGCCAGGTTAACTCTTGCAAATGTAATAATGTTTATGGCCAAGTAAGGACATTTATGTCTTTAGTCCCAGCCAAACATCAGGGCCTAAGGATGATGGAAGTTTGCCCTATAATGTTATGGGTAAACACCTAATCAGCCCCATTTGGTTGTCTATACGCCACAAATAGTCCGTATGTGTCCGTAACAAGAATGTGAGGCAACTATCAAGGATGGTGACTGGCATGTTGTATTATTGTACAAACACATTTAACCTAGATGTGTGTGAAATTCACACATTGGTAAATTAAAAATTTCTACAAATGTAACTAGAAGAGAAATGTTTCAAAAGTATTTACCCATATGAATTTGGATGTACTCACCATCGCAGCTGTGGCGGTGGCCCATGCTGCTGGCCGTCCCTGGAGCTGGTGTGGGGAGGAGGAATTCTGCCTCCGTCTGCGTAGCGACATCTGTCCATAAAAAAACAAAATACAAAACAACATTTAGTGGAGCTATGACACCCGAAGATTTGACATCAATCTGGTTATTGAGTCTTACCTCAAAAATAAAAAACTTGTTTACATACATGTTAAACGATATTTGCTATATTCCTGGTCCATTAGTTAATGTGAAGTGTTTATGGTTGCCACATGTATCCATTATGAAAATCTGGCACTAACCTTTACATTGCAATGTAAATGACTCATTACCAATTTAATGGCTAATGTTACCAGTGTGCAACATGTGTTTGCCCTAACTACTTCACGTAAATTAACTATTGCTAGCACACATCATGGTGTGGCCACAAACATAGGGGTGGTTGCCAGTTGGCTAGCACTGTAGTGTGGTTTGTGATGTTAATGTACATTAGCAAACCAGCTGAGACAATGCACCAGGAAACGTGTCTGTTAAAAGTGGTCCAAGACCCAGGATTGTTAATATTCATTGTTTTAGTCTACTTTGGCAGAGCAACACAATTTTAGTCCGCCACCGCCCCTGCCTTCCTCACATCACTCCTCCAGTGTGTGCGCACGCGCATGCCAGTATGAAACAGAGCGCAGGCGCACACACATCTCGAGTGCCACACAGGAGGCGGGGACAATGGCTTCTGCCACCCCCAAAGAGGGAAGTAGTTTGTGGTGTTTGGTTGGGGGGTGGCCCTGGGTGAGGGATGTGATTGGGCAGGGAAGGCGCCAGAATCCAAGCAATATCATCAATGTTTGTGGGTCCACTTTAAGGAATGACATAAATTCCAAAATGAGCTGGCTAACAACATACACTTACCACGACTATGCCCGAGGAGGATTTGACGCCAAAATTCCATGGAGGTGCCGCCTATATGATGCCCTGCAAATTACAGAGGAATGGCAAGGGCTAAGCACAAATGGTCAGATGAAACCTGTCACAGACTAACAATTAAAACATGTAAACTCACCAGGGGATGAAGCGCCACTTGAAGCCCAGGGAGGGCTCTGAGGAGGAGGCGGGGAGCCTCGGCTCCTCACACTCTGCTCAGAAGATCCACCAGGCAAAGGGCCACCCTCCTCCCTCTCACTCCCTGCTTGAGAGTGGCCCCTTGCCTGGTGAGAGTCCTCAGACTCAGAGTGTGAGGAGCTGAGGCTTGATCCAGGCTGCCCCCCAGCAGCACACTCCTCTGGGGCGTCATCCCCTTCCTCCCCTGGGTCCTCTAAATAGGACCCGCGGGAGGGACCCTCCCCCGATGACTCCCCCGAGTCCGCCTGCCTGGTTCGGGGGAGGAATCCCTTCCCACGTTTCCCCAGGGGAGGACGCTTATCTGTGTGGAGGGGGTGAAAGCAAATAATTAATATAAAGACCAAAAAAGGACACAGCTTAGCAGATGATTCTGCACAAAGGCAAAAAAGAACATAAGCTTTAACTTACCTGATGCGTAGGCATCATATAGGCGGTACACGCCTTCTGGGTCCCGGCGCTTGAAATCAGACCATTTTTGCTGGATGGCCCGGATGGTCAGGTCGGTCTGGAAGCGCCGGGACACAGTGGCCTTCACCTCCATGGCAAGGCGTTTTTTAGCTCCTCGGGCATAGTCGTATTCGGCCAGGCAGAAGTCCTATGAAAAAAAAAAAAACAAAAAAAAAAATTAAATACATGACCTCAGAACAATGTCATAAACAGTTATACAGAGACAAGATCAAAGTGGACCCACACCCAGGATTTACATTATTCTGGGTTTGGGTGCACTTTTGTGGGCCACAACTATTGTGGGTGGGCCACTGTCTGCAACCCCCTTGGAAGGCCCCAAATACACCGCTGAGGACACTCCCACGTCACTCCGCAAGCCAAACACAGCGCTCCACGCCGGTGTGGTATGCGCATCCAAGGCCCTTGGGAGGTGCATACCAGCTCAGCTGTGTCTGCACGGCAAAGTACGCATGTGGCGTTTGACTCTAACAGGGAGTGCGCCTGCACACAAAATGAAAATATGTATGGCGCAGGGGTACACCCTGCTAGAGGTAAGCGCAATAGGCATCCGCAACTCACGCATGCACAGATGGGACGGGGCAGAGGTAATTTTTAGGGCCCTCCAGGGGGGGGGGGGCCATCCAAGCAGGACATCCACAATGGGGATGCCCCATGTGGAGTGTTAAATTTTGGCCTAAAAACAATACAAATTCTGCCCCTATCCCCCCTGTGTGTTTATCAATTTTTAAGCTAAAAATACATAACTAAAATACTCACTTTCACAACCTGGCCATTTACACGGCTATCCACCCGGGTGCGCCTTTGTTTCCTGGGCCCAGGAGGGGAATGGGTGGGAGGGGTGGTATTTGGGGAAGGTGAGGTAGGTGGGGGATGTGGGGGAGGGGTGGTGGGTCCGGAATCTGAGGAGGAGCTGGGGAGGCGCATTACTCGGCGTTTTGGAGCCATATTGGAAACGCTAAGGAGGAAACAGGAACCGGAAATGACGCTAGCGACATTAGACCAAAAAAAAACAAAACCTAACAAAAATACGCACCGCGCCCCAGCAACAAGCTATTCTCAGCTATGTGCAAGCTAAGTGGCGGAAAAACTAAAATGACGCTTGAAAACAAGCTAGTGGCATAAGCGCAAGACAGTTTTACCTTAAGGTGGCGTTGAAACGCAAAGGAGGATCCCGGAACCGGATATGACGCTAGCAACTGTGCTTCTAAATTCAAACACAAACATGCGCGCAGCAGGGACAAGCTAATATCAGCTATGTGCAAGCTAAGTGGCGGAAAAACATTAAAATGACGCTGCAAAACAAGCTATTGGCATAAGCGCTAGACATTTTTACCTTAAGGTGGCGTTGAAACGCAAAGGAGGATCCCGGAACCGGATATGACGCAAGCAACTGTGCTTCAAAATTCAAAAACAAACATGCGCGCAACAGGGACAAGCTAATATCAGCTATGTGCACGCTAAGTGGCGGAAAAACATTAAAAGGACGCTGCAAAACAAGCTAGGGCCAAAGGCGCAACGAATTATTAGCTTGATTTAGCAGGGGATTCTACATACTGTAATGCATAGGTCCTTCTAAAGCATACACCGTTGTGCTTAAATATACAGATCTTATTGCTTCACAAAGTCATCACACAATCTAACTAGACAACTACCTGAAAATGTGGCACACATGAGAATGCATAACGGGTTGTTATGAGCTGGTACGACTGAATGTTAATCCTGCAATATGTGGCCAGGCACGCTCACAACTACAGTGTATTCATTAACAACGACTGGGGTCGCGGGAAGTGAATTCCTTGCAAATGGCAGAAGGGCACATGTATGAACAGCACAGCGCCGCACAACGCAGCGCAGCGAGGCACAGCGACGCTCGCGCCGCCACATAGCGAATTCAAACAGCGACTGCACAAACACTGACCAACACAGATTCATCAAGGACAGGGCTGCCGAATAGCTTGGGCGCTGACAATTTCTAAGAGCGAACGTGACCGCCCAACCTGACAGGCTACAAAATAGCTTTACAAGCCCCGTTTGTGTGGAAAACCAGCGATTTTGAGGCCAATGAGTTTGGGTGGAGGAGATGCAATTCCCATGTCACTCACAACATTACATTGTGAAAAATAAAAAAAAAATCTAATACATATAAATAACCAGCCAGATTCATAAAACATATCAATATAAACATGTGTTGAATTTTGTACCAAAGAAAAAAACCCCAAAACCACTAAAAACAATCATTGCAGCGTCTGCCATTGAAATGTATGGGAGAGCGGCAGGTAGCGCCAGGTAATACGTGTCGCTGTGAAGGAATTTGCAGCGGCGCTGTTCGGGCCAGCCGGCTTCATGATGAATGCCGCGCTAGCCGTCGCTCTCGCCGGCGCTAGCCTCATTTAGCTTGATAAATGCGTCACTGTGACCGCCGCCGGACGTACTTGAGTCGGTAGTCGCCGTTAGCTGCCGCTACCTGGCGCTCGTCAGACACTACCTGGCGCTATCGCTTGATGAATAAGGGCCTAAGTGTATGAGAGAAAGCCCAAAATGGCTCTTTTTTTAAATGCTCAAGAAATCATTCTCAGTGGGGATATGGTTTATTAAGATACATAATAAACATGCAAAGAGAACATAGGAAACAAAATGGTGCAATGTTGCTAAAACCAAGTTTAATGTAAAGTAAAAACAAGCATTACCACTCACAAAGTCAGATAAAATCAAGCATAAATGATTAGTGACTGTCACTGCACACGCAAGGTCACAAGACTTCCTTAAGTTTCTATTACTTTGGAGTTTCTATTACTTTGGACATTAGGAAGTCTTGTGGACCTTGCGTGTGCGGTGAGAGTCACTGATCATTTATGCCCGATTTTATCTGACTTTGTGAATGAAAATTATCTATATATTCCTGTTCAGCGCTGGATTTTATATACATGCTGTTTACCCTTTATTGTCTGGTAAGAGTTTGAGCCATTTGGTGGTGGAATCACTCGTAACAACAGTTGATGCATGCACCTTGAGACGCCATAATTGGATGCCCAGCTGAAAACTCTTCAAGATAGCTCTGTGTTTTATTTTTAGTTTTATTTTTAGTTTTATCCACTCAAATAAACTTAGATTGTAAGCCCACAAGAGCCCCCTCATGCCTAATGTGTTTCAGTAACCCTTGCCAGTTTCTCATTGCTTCCTATGGCTATCACACTGCCATCCCTCAAGCCATGCATAATAGGGATGCCCCACACTTTAATGCCCATCAAGAGAATGCAATTTACATGGGGTATAAGAATGACAACCACAGAACCTATATGTGATGGCTGGGTCCAATGTTTGTGGGGCGTCACAGCTGACATGTGACCCAGCCATCACAAAAAGGTAATGGGGGGCCAAACCATACAGGCTATAGCACCTGGCTGGGCCCACTATAACCAAAAATATGGTTGGAAAAGTGCTGGGTTCAGGGACAGGTCCTGAAATAAAGGCTGGGCCCCTATAAACTAAAATCTGTCAGGAAAAGTGGTGAAATGGGCCCCAATCTGAAGTTTGCCAGTGTGCCTGTCCCTTCCTCCCCTCAATGCCATTTGGGGCCAATATCATGTCCCATCACTTTCCCCACCAGATTTCCCACCAGATAGGCCCTATATGGTTTAGGGCCCACATGGGTTGGTAAAATGGTTGGGCCCAGGGCCATGAAATGGGCCCCGAAGTAATGTGTGCATGTCCTTTTCTCCCTCCCCACAATGGGCGGGCCATGGTGCAAGGCTCATACAGTAAAGTTTTTCTGTCATTTTTATCCAGTCGGATGCAGCAAGTCAACTAAAGACTGAAACATCCAAGATGAATGGTGCTTCCTTTCTGAATGATGCCAAGTGAGCACAAATATAAAAAATACAGTGGAGAAGCAAAAATAATCGAGCCCCCTGACCTTCACAGGCCCTCTGCTGTTGTACCCCCTATAGTTACACCCCTGATGAGCCCCCTAGGTTTAACTGTGTGTGCTTGTGTGGCTCGCCACCCGCCCCCTTAATTTGACACTGTGGCAAGACATGGGCCCCAGTGGCATAACTAAATGTGACGGGGCCTTGGAGCAAACATTGAATGTGGGCCTTTCAAAGCTTGTACAGAAACTTTATTCTTTTTGTCAGGATGCCAAAGGGAGAGGTAATCAGGTGGGGTCTATGAGTCTGGTTTTGATCCATTTTAAATCATACTTTCCTGATCTTGTGACATTTGCATACCATCAAAGAAGTATTCCATGCCTCATACCGCATGGTTCACATACCTGGGCAAGCAATGGCATTTATTATGGTTTATGGATGTGAAAAGGTTAATTCTCCACCTAAGATATGGTTACACACTATGAAACTCACACTACATTTGCATTAGCTGCATTTGGTTCGAGAGCATGTCATTTCTTGCTTTAACCAGACGTTGCATGGATTAATTTGAAGTACTAAAATGCAACTGACCAGGATTCAGCATTTTGTAGGCTTCAGTGTTGGGGAAGATTGTCTCTGAACTATTTATTTAGGGCTCAGGATTCTATTCAGATACTGTACAAATTTCACTAAACCCTGACCATTATTTTAGGGGAGGATTATTGGGGAGCCCCTCTTCTCTTTCAACATGTGGTTGAGCAATTTTTTTACAACTGGTGATGCTATTAAAGCAAAACAGCAGTCACACTGGAATATAAAAGATTCCAGGGTCAGCCATTGGCTTTCCCCAGGGCATCTCAAATTGGGATATCCCACTGTGTGAAGCCTCCCAGAAAGCCACTATTAACTGATCTCTTCCTGATTCCAATGGTGCATGCGTAGGCTCTCCTCCAAGAGAGCAGTCTGCCTTGGGGATGTGATAGCACAGGCTCCTCTTTGATGTCAATGAGGGCCATTTACCGAATTACATGGACACAGCAAACAGCTCTCCCAGGGGAGGCACCCCAATTTGGGATGCCCCAATGGCACCAAACAAAACCTGAGAAAGAAAAATTCCAGTTCTCTTCAAGCTATTGCATACGTGCATTATAACCCACCTATCCATCTGGCTTTTTGAAGCAGGCTTCAGTGTCGCGGAAGGCTGTTGGTGAAGGGGAGAGTTGTTTACCATTTGAAATTGGACTGACTGATCGCATTGTAGGAAAAAAAGCTTAATAGCTTCATGAGCTTTTAATTGTTCAGAAACAGCATTGGAAAGCCATAGGGGGCCCCCAACAATATTTCTTTACTTGGAACAGACATTTAAATATGTCCCTTTAATGTGTGACAATTACTGTACTCTATAGCACTGTTCTTCAACCTGCGGCACGTGTACCCCATGGGGTACTTGGCAGTGTCCAAGGATGCACCATCAAGGGGGGGTCTGACAGGTCTGGTGTATTATTTTAACAGTAAAGCATTATTCTTTTTACTCAACAAGTGTTACATGGCCTGTGGCCTACTTATTTTGGTACCATTAGTAATTGGTCTCCTTCTTGTGGGTACTTGCTTGTTACTGCTTGTTGTACTTGTCATAAAAAGGTTGAGAACCACTGCTCTACAGGCTACTTTGATGTTGTTATTCTGCTAGCATTGTAACATTTTAATACCATGTAGTGGCAAATGTCTAAGCGGTTTATTAATAAAGGTATAGCGGTAGGTAGTGCCTTGTAAGCGACAGGTAGCGTCTGGTGAACGCTGGGCGCTGTACACAATACCACATTTATGAAGGTGATTCTGGTGAGCGCCTCTTACAGCGTCACATAGCGACCGATTCATCATCACAGACGGCTCAGCGGATCCCGGTGGCGCTGTGGCTTTCAGAGTGTCTGGCATTAACTGTCGCTCCCTGACTCTCTCCTATACATTTCAATGGACGTTTTTTTTTTTTTTAATGAAATCATTGTGTAAGCTCTCCTGGCTTTTAAAAGACATTTTTGAAAACTTTTTTGATTTTTATTATTTTTATGCAGAATTGTCATTACAGGTCTGGCATTAAAGTATTAATGTCACAATGTTAGAACAATGTCATTCCATATGTTTTCGCTTGGTCACTAGTGGCGGGGAGGCCGATTCATTAACAGCGGCAGGTAGCGACAGTTGAGCGACTGTAGCAGTATTTTCAGAGCGCCCGCTAGTAGTCGCTGTGCTTGGCCGTTGTTCGGTAGTTGATAGCGACTCAGTCGGTTTGCCGTAATGTTGAATATTGGGGTGAGGAGTCGCTATTTGACCGGTTCCGCGCTGTATGGGAGCGCATGATAGCGACTGGCCCTAGCGACAGGCTCCCACCATATTCATTAAAAAATCACGCTCAAAAAATTCTCGCGCTGTAAAATGCATGTTTAAACCCCAGAGCGCTGGCGGCGATGGGTTAAAAGTAGTTTTTTAACCCCAAAACAACCATATTTTTGGAAACAAAAATAATAATTAAATTATTTTGTAATATGAATACATTAATATCAGACATGTAATATCAATTTTTTTTTTTTATTTTTTTTACCTTAAAAAAATTATCTAAAATGGCAGAAGTGGTCACAGAATTTTTCACATTGAAAAAAAAAAAATTAATAACAATTAATTATGAATATTTAAAGATTGTTCCATTGAAATGCATTGGAGAGCGCCAGGTAGCGAGAGGTCATACCTGTCGCTGTTCAAGGTCAGACGCTGGCGCTGTGGGCTGAGGCTGCAATAATGATGAATGAGTTGCTATATGGCGCTATCTCAGTCGCTAAGCAGGATTGGCTTGATAAATGTGTGATTGTGGTGGGGAGCCGGCGTTCTCTTGGCGGGGCCCGTTATTACCGGCCGCTCACCAGTCGCTACCTGTCGCTATCCCTTGTTAAATAAGGGCCTAAATGTTAGAAAACAGACTTTTATCAGACAGCATCTGGTGCTATGGGCTCCAGCGACCCAATTTTGAGCGCCAACGTTCTGTGAGTGTGAATTTTTGGTGAATATGATGGGAGTCGATGAGAGTCATTCGCACTGAGCAGTCGCTGCCGTTCGCTCCATGCAGCGCTCTACTGTTGCTTAATGTGGTATAGGCGTGTGTTGCTATTTTGCGGAACACTGCCTTGCGTACGCTGTGCCAAATAATAAAACTGTATTAATGTTTTAGATATTAGCCTATTCTTTAACCTATTCTTACAGTAACTGAAATACATAATGTGAATTATAAATATAAACAGTTGTACAATCTATATAATTGGCCAAGTAGTGCTCTAGAAATTTTGTTTAGTTTTTACTTTAATATTTGGAGGCTGTAGCCTGTTATGCTGCTGCGTTCTATAGCGTAAACATAAGATATTGGGCATTTCATAGCGTTCGTACCTTGCGAGGGGGGTTAAAGGTTTTGCATTCGCTTTAGTTTTATGCACTTCTGGTTTTCGTCCTATGCGGAGTCATGCCACCCCAACAGCCAGCCCGATGTTTTCCCAGCTTCTCATAATCTGAATCAGATGTCCCTCCCAAGAAGAGGCAGCGCTTGGGCAAGTTGTAAAAGGAAGTGTTAACATGAATGTGTTTTAATGCATTATGTATTTTATGCATTCTGTAGTTGCCTTCTGTCAATGTGTTATTTTTTTCCTGCTGCTTCAAATGTTTAATGCTTAATAGTTTATTAAACCATTTTCATATCTTTCACAATATAGAAAAGTATTTATTTAAAGTAAATGTGTTGTGTTAATGTACATATTTTTTAAATTATTTTTAAATTATTTTTAATTAATATTTTTATTATTATTATTTTTTTTTAAATTTTAAATTTAATAGTATCCATGGACATTCCAAAAGTAATTTTTTGGAACATATAACCACTTTTTATATTTTCTATATTGTGAAATCCACAAGCCCTTTATGGCAGGTTAAAATAAGTCCAAAATAATTTTAACATTGTCCACTAAATTTATAAATTTCAATATTGAATATCTTAATGTAATGTAAAATATTATTGTATAAAATATTGTTTTTTTTTTTTTTTTCCACTTCTAGGATTTCTGCGTTAAAGAATATGACTATGCCCTGAGTGCTAAGAGCAGCATAGTGGAGGAGGTGAGGGCCACCGTGTCCCGGCGCTTCAAGATGAAACTAACCCCCCCGAGCCATTATACAAAAGTGGTCCGATTTCAAGCGCCAGGACAATGAGGGCGTGTACCGGCTCTATGAGGCCTACGCATCTAGTAAGTTCGACACACATACACATACACAGACACTATTTTTACATATGTCCACATTAATCTGCTGATGTCTTACCATTTTTCCTTTGTTTTTTTTTCTCTGTACAGATAAGCATGCTCCCCTGGGTAAACACGGGAAGGGTATCCTCCCCTACAGACGTGTGCTTGGGTCGGATTAGTATGCGGGGGAGGGTCCCTCTCGGCGATCCCACATAAAGGACCCAGGGGAGGAAGGGGATGACACCCCAGTGGAGTGTGCTGCTGGGGTGAGGGCAGTGTGGAGCCTCAGCTCCTGGAAATCGGACTCAGTGGAGTCCCAAACACCCCGTGGTCACTCTCAAGTGGGCAGTCCCAGTGGGGAGGAGGCAAGGGACTCCACCACACTCCCTGAAGGATCAGGGAGTGAGAGGGAGAAGGGTGGCCCCTAGGGTTTGGGCTTTGCTGGGCCCATTGTGAGGAGTGGAGACACCTCGCCTTTACCTCAAAGCCCTCCCGGGGATACAAGCAGCAGCTCATCCCCTGGTGAGTGGACTTCTTAGTTTGGCTTGGTAGTTCCATTGTTACTTTTTTGTTATGACAATTTTTCTTTCCATTTCTAAATGTTTTTCAGGGCATCATAGAGCCGGCACCTTCTCCACATATGCTGCGGATGTGGCACTCAGGCATAGTTAGGTAAGAATTACATTATTTTTAGTAATAAACTACATGAATCTAGTGTTTTATGCCTATATCATTTTATGAATATATGAAACCTAATATGGTTGTGAGGTGGCCATGTGGCCTCTCTCACAGTAGCCTCTCTTCTGGTGTACCCCTACTTCAAAATATTATGTGGCTTGATCATGTGTTTGCCAAAGTAGTATTGTTTTAGCTAACACATGGCCACGTGTGTAACCAAAATTATTCAGATTGAACGATTCTATCAAATACATTGTGAGGGCTATTTTCTATATCAACTACAATGTTCTTATGATTGTTTCTGTTGTGTTTTTTCTCATAACAGATGTTTCCACACAGTGGTAATTCTCACCACCCCATCTCTAGGACCCTCCAGCAGCATGGGCCCAAGCCACAGCTGTGATGGTGAGTACTGTGATTTGTTACTATAACCTTGTAAACATGCATATGTCTGTGTCCATGACACATGTTAGGGGCAGTCTACAGTTTACTATCATACATGGAGACCCTTTTTTTGCAATCATCATTCATAATTACATGTAAGCATGCTAGTTTGGTGCCCCTGCTAATGTTACTTGCCCCTACATGATAAAGGCAGCAGTTGGTTATGTGGTGGGTTTAAATTCCTCCTACTATTGTAACTCCCCATTCCCAAATTGTGAGATCCAATCATTGTTTAGATTTAAAAGGTCAATATATTTATATCATATAGCCTTAGGAGTAATTGACCACTACATGAAGTACATTCTTCCGGTGGTGAAGTAGGCCTTATTTGGTTAGGTTATGTAGTTTATGATTTTAGACTAGGGTGGTTATGTAGAATGGATGCACAGGTTAGTTTTTTAGACATCTATTATTTTTAAAGAGTTCCCTGTTGTGTAAGGTTTCTAAGATTTTGAATGAAAAATCTTTAAACTAAAATTTTTTCTAATTTTCATAGGTATATACTGTATATTTTGAGCTGCGTTACTTAATTGTGTCTTTTCTTTCCAACAGCTTGCACACAGGAGCATCGCAGATTGTGGCAGTACATGAGATCAAGGAAAATGCTGCTGGAGATGAAGAATCAGCGACAGGGTGGGGGAAATTAGTGTTGCCGCTTTCCGGCTGTTTAAATTTATGCCCATGTTGGGCTGTTACAATTTTAATAAATATTACATTTATTACATTTGTGTTTTGTTTTTCTTTACATTACTAATGTCTGGCTCTACACAAACACAAAAAAAAAATCTGAAATAATTAACAAAAAAAAAAAAACAATGCATTAACCCTTTAAAGTGGACCAACACCCAGGATTTTGACTATCCTGGGTCTTGGCCCACTTCGGTGGGGCACCCCCGATCGGGGTGCCCCGCTGTGTGAAACCCCCCCTAACCCCCCGAAAAACTCACCTCTCCCCGCTCCCAGCGCCGACGTACAAGAGAAGATCTTGAACGTCTAAGCGGCGGCGGCCGCCGCCGCCTCCCTCGCGTCACTTTGAACGCGCGCGCCCCCGCGCCGGCCATTCGCAGACGGCCGGCGCGGAGGCGCGCACGCCTACAGGGGCGCGAGGGAGGCGGCGGCGGCCGGCCGCCGCCGAAGATAAGGTAGGTGAGTTGGGGTGTTTGGGGGGGTTTCACCCCGCGGGACATCCCGATCTCGGATGTCCCGCGGGGTGGGGGGTGATCGGCCCGGGAATCTTATAGATTCCCGGGCCGATCACCCGTGGGTGTTGGTCCACTTTAAGTGCCAGCCTACCTGGAGTTTTTGTCACACTCTGTTGCCAGACCATTTTGCACTATTATGCGCTCCCCATGTTCAAATGTGATTTTTGAAGGGATTTTCAGGGATTTCCCAGGAAAATGATATATTGTTTTTTTCAGCGTCTGGGCTTTAACATGAAATGTCTTGTTTGTCATTTTTTAGGTGTATTCTCAATATTTTTGGGTGAAATATGTGCAAAAAAAATATATATATTTTTTACAATTTGTAGTTTTTTTTTGTAATAAAAAATGTAAGTTTGTCAATAAAATCTTATTGCATGTGAAATCCCAATTTCTCCCGGTTACAGCGGTACCACATATTTATAGGTAGACACCCTTTCCTGCCCAGGAGACTCTCCCAAACTGAAACAGCGCTTTAGGGGATTTTCAGATAACATACAACTATGCTACGCAATATGCGCACCTTGCAGTTTTTCCAGAAAAACAACCCTTTACATTTGAAATACCCCCAACAAACTATAGATTCTCTGGAAGTACACACCTCAGGCTTTCTAGGCGTACCAGGCTTGTTGATGTGGCCATAGTTTTCTGGAAGTAATCCCTCAATGGATTCTTTGGTTGCAAAGAGTTTCCCTAAAAAAAAGGATAAAAAAGCAGAATCAAAGCCACATTTTCCTAAAAAAACGATATACAAACAAGAAAAACCAAGTTTAATCTGAAAACGCAACATCCCCCGAACATAACAACACCCAACATGCATAGCTACTGTCAAGGGAAGAGTTGCCAAACACCCCAAAGTAAAGCATGTGCGTAACGGTAATTTTACTTGAAAATTTCAGCTCTGCAGACAAAGTGCGCACCTTGCGATTTTTCAACCAAAACAACCCTTGACATTTGGAATATCCCCCATAAACCATATATTCCCTGAAAGTACACACGTTAAGCTTTCTAAGGGTACCCAGCTTGTTCTAGTGGGCTCATCTTTCTGGAATTATTACCTCAAAGAATTCTTTGTTTGCGCAGGGTTTCCCTAAAAAAATTATAAAAAAGCTGAATAAAAAACAGTTTTTCCTAAAATATAAATATGCAAACCAGAAAAAACAAGCTAAGTCTGAAAGCGCAAGGTCCCCCGAACAGAACAATACTCAACATGCATAGGTACTATTAACCCTTTTAATTGCCAGCCTACTTGAGATTTTGTCACCCCATTTTTTTTTTAGAAAATTGACTCCTTTATTTTAAATAAAAAATGTATTTTATTAAGGAAAAGCATATTGCATGTGAAAGCCCCATTTCTACCGATTAGAACGGTACCACATATTTATCGGTAGCCCCCTGTTCCTGCCCTCTAACTGAAACAAGTACTTTATAACATTCACAAATTAAATACAAATACCATCCACACTACAAAGGGTTAAATTGAGAAAAAAAATGACATAGGACCCCCCCCCAGGGGTGGGGTCCCCTTTACCCAAAGTAACCAGCCCGGGACCAGCTATGCAGGGCTTGTAGGAACAGGGCGCAGGGGCCAGCTTTTGTGGCCCCTGGCCCTGCAGGCTACAAGCCCGCATAGCCCGTGGGCCCGGGCTCTTCTGCCCCCCCTGGCCTTTGGGAAGGCAGGTAATGGGGGTGCCGGGGGTTAATGGCAAGTCACCCGCTAGCGCAGGTGACTTGCCATCCCCCCAGGCTTGTGAACTGGTATAGGGGTCATGGACCCCTTACCAGTTCACAAGGGGTTATAAATGTAAAAAAAAACACAGACAGAGAAAAAAATATTTTATTAATTGTTATTTTTTTTTATACTTACCTCCCATCCATCCTGGAGCACTCTGTCCCTCGGCGATCACTGGCTTCTGCTCACCTGCTAGAAGCCTTTTATAGCTGCTGGGTGACAGAACACCCCTTACCAGTTCACAAGGGGTTAAAAGTAAATAATCACACAGACACATAAGAAAAAAAATCTTTATTTTATTTTTTTTACTGTACTCACCTCCGATCCGGCGTCCGATTACTGACAGATGCCGGTGGTGATCGGCACAGGGTGGGTGACAGGCGAGGGGGCTCCGATCGGAGCCTCCTCGCCTGACACCCGCCCTGCTCCGATCACCACCGGCATCTGACAGATGCCCGAGCTCGGAGGGGGTATAGGAGGAGCGGGATGACGTCATCCCGCTCCTCTCACAATGGGCGGGGCTAGGAGGCGGCGGCCATCGCCGCCATTACAAGAGGTGAGGACCCGGAAGAGGGTCCTCACCTGAAGCCTGCGCAGCCCAGGGGGGGGATCGGACCCGACAGAAGGCTCGGGCGCGGAGGTGAGTAAATGACTGATGGGCTGGTTTCGGGCCCCCTCCTGAAGACGGAGGATGACGGGGGGGGCGATCGGATGCCCCCCGCAGGAAGAGGGGACCCCAAGCTTCACAGGGATACCGGAGGTAAGTGGTTTTTTTTTTCAATTTTTTAACTGTTAGGGGTAAATGCCAGGCACGTGAAATTTACGTGGCTGGCACTTAAGTGACGGAGAGGCAACCACGTAAATTTTACATGGCTGGCATTTAAAGGGTTAAAAAAAAGGAAAAAAATACAATGCATTAAAAAAAAAAAAAATTATACAATGCATTTTAAAAAAATGAAAAAGAATACAATGCATTTAAAAAAAATGAAAAAAAAATACAATTCATTAAAAAAAAATAAATTAAAAAGAGTTTTTAAAAATATACATTGTTTAGAATCTTATATTGCCAATATTATCATTGGCAATATAACACTCTAAACTTTTGTGGTGTTAGAGAAGCATAGATATGCCCAGACGCTGCATTGAATTTGGGTGAGCGACTGTACAGTGCCTTTATAACGAACAAAAATCAAATTCATCAATGCCGGTCATGTTACTACAGTGGCTGAGGCGCTCTGTAATAGTGACTCATGGCCGATCAAAGCTACCACTAGCGGACACTCTCTTAGCGCCGCTGTACAGATGCTCATCTGCCATTACCTGGCACTAGTAATGAATCAGCCTCCCCATTACACACAAATGAATAATAATGCCACAATCAAAATATCAGCATGCTTAATAAAACTTGCTGCACATGTTTTTTTGCTTTAAATATTTCTATATCTGTCCTTTTTAATATATAAAGCTGATTATGGGAATGACATAAGAAGCAAACATACCCATTCAAATTCAGTTTGCAATTGTTAAAAAAAATAACATGAATTAGGTAATCACAATTAGGGATGAGAGCAAGGACCCAATAATTTAAAAAGGGATATAACTGGCCAGATGCAGAAAATTTGAAAATATAATTTTCTTCTTTTGACCAGCATATGGTTACAGCATACATCTCGCAAAAACCTGTTATTTTTTTTTTTTGTGTGTGCCTTTCTAATCTGCATTACTAGAGAAGACACTCTTCTGGATTTAGTTACTAAATAAGCAACGAGTAATGGAAAGGCTTAATATCAAATGTTGCATTGTGTGGTTACTATACATTCCTCAAATGTTGTGTTACCAGAGGGAGACACAGGGACAATGCCCAGTGGGCTGCACTGCCACATTTAATGCCTTCCCCTTAATCTCCCTCTCAGCTCCTTGTACCCAGCCCTGCTGTACCTACAAGCCAAGGAACCCCAGCCCCCAATGCTATAGCCCCAGCATTAGCATGTCTTGGGCTGGCCAGGTACTGGTAAAACCCAGTCTGCCACAGTGTGTTACAGTATATGCTATGCATCTAAAACAGATCGAAACTCGTGGGGCAGGGCCCTGGAATCTAAAAGGCTCCAAGCACTGCCGCTGGCCTACCTCCGGGGCATCCTACACCAAATGCCCTGTTATGTGAAACCCATCAGATCCCACAACGTGATCTCCGCTGACACTGCATCCCCAGCTTCTGTGCGGCTGCGCATGCTTCGCGCCCAGCCCTTATGAAAATCAGTTTGTCTCTACCCATCATCAACACCTTATAACAGCATAATAGAAAGCACTGTGGGTAACTCATTTCCCTAATTTGCAAAAATAGGTCCCTCATTTCAATCTGATACTAATCCACTACAGTTTCTACACAATCATAAAAACTGCCCAAACTGTGGCTTTGGAAATGCAATAAGGTGTTTCCAGCTGTGGGTTTCCTAAATGTGGCAGTATGCAGATTTTTGTTGCATTTGAAAATTTTTAAGTCCAAGAACTCAATTTTGGTGGGGTCCACTTTAAATGTCAGCTTGATGTTCTACTTGTTCTGATTAGGGCTTGTTCTGCAGGGCTGCAGATACATGCAAATTACTTTATTGTATTATCAAACATGGACAAAAGCAAGGTGTACATACATGGGTAATATGCCACTGCTGATAAATATTTCTTGCAAAGTCAAGTGTCTGTAATATATAGCAAAAGTCTAGGTTATGTTCCTATGTGAGTTTCATAATAGCGTAATATAGTGATTAATGTGAAGTACTGTTTTATAATTTGTTATGAATGTCTTCATTCTAGACCTTCCTAAATTAGTTTATTTCATACACAGTCATGAAGGCTTTCAAGTTTTAACGGATTGCTCATGTTGGTTTTGACTAGGTTACTGTGTAAATTATCAAGTCAAGAATCAACGCAGTGTGGAATACTACTGTTGCTTATTGTGCTTTGCATATGGGGTAAGTAAGCAACATATTTAAGATCCGGACCAACCCTTCACCCTTCTCCTTTTTTCCCCCTTTCCCCCTTTCTTTTCTTTTATTTCACACTTTCCATTTTTTCTCTAAACTCTTCTTTTGATGATGCTTGAGAAGTGTTCTTTCTATCTCCACGGATAGTTTTTGTCAGTGCCCTGTTTATGATGGTCGTATTCTTTTATATTTTAGCAATTATTGGAAAATATCCTGACTGTAGTCCTATGCTGTTTATTTCTGTTTTTATTGCAATAAAAACTATATTTGGGAAAAGAAAAAAAAAACAACCATTAGCCTTATGCCATACTGTACTCCTTTTTAAGATTTTATTTTCACAATATGCATCACAGCATACTTAGAACCTTTTAGTTATTGCCCTCCATGTGCCCTTTGTTAACTTGTTGCATATTATCTTCCAAAAACACATTTTATTATTATATTTTATGATATTCTATCTATCGCATGCAATTAAATGTGAAAAAAATGCAGAGTTTGATAATGTTTAGCTAAATTGCTTCATTTATCTTCAACGTTGCTGTCATTTTATTATATTAAATTGTTCTTTTTATGTAATTTTTGAATCTGATGTAATAGATATCTGCAAAACTCAACTCCAGTTTGTAAGTAATAATTTATAGGGGCTGGTGCTATCTATGTTAATGGCAACACAAAATCATTAAAACTAAATAGCAAGATGAGTTTCGATGCTCCTTTTGTCATTTGAAGAGTTTATGGTAACATATGGTTTCAATTTAAAACGTGATCGCTGTCAAACATTAAACATCTTATACTGTGCTAAATTACTCATAACCACTCTTTGCCAGACATTTTTTAAAAGAGACTTATCAAACGAAAAATCCTTTACAGAAATGTTCCTGTTATACAGTTATAAAATCAAGTGTCTATGTTTTTTAATCAGTTACCTTTTCTGAAAGAAAAACTATAAAATCCTTTACAGTTTATGTGACAGTAACTAGACAACTTTCTTTCCTGCTCAATCTAAAGCTGCTTCCTAAAGCATTTAAGGTATTTCATCAATCATTTCATGGAGACATGTACAACATACCTCTAGCTATGAAAAGGTATGTTACTGAATGTGATGCTTCTAAGATCCTCCTGTTCTTATGCAACTGTCCTGTGTCTCTGGTGCTGGTGGTTGCAAAGAGACACAGGACAGTTGCATACACTGCTCTCTTTTCCTTAAAAAGGTGTTTTTATTAGTGTCATGCCTGGGGACAGGATTAGAGGCGGTAATGCACTCCACAGCATACCAGTGCACCACTCGGCAGAGCCGCACAGGTGGGAAGACATGCTGCCAGTGTCAGAAGCATTGGAGTGACCAAGCCGTCTGAGCGCCGCCTAGCCACCACCTTCTGGCACCTGTCAGAGGGCCACATAAAAAGGCTTGGAGGGCCGCATCCAGCACCCAGGACCTTGAGTTTGATACATGTGGTTTATAGGTATTTCAATGTGGCCACGTACTTACCTAGCAGCCATCCCCGGCGGCATTTTGTTGTTCTCAAATTTCTGGCACAGGGTAAATTGGTGCAACACATAAAAGTCATGGCAGTATTCCAGAAAGCCCAACCTGACAGCATGCAGCCGCATCTCATGATCACACACAACCATCAAATTAATGGAATGAAAGTACTTCTGATTGCAGTAGTGCAGCTCTTATGCTTGAGGGGGGCGGGAAAGATTATGGGCGCCATCAATGTAGCCAAGCACATTTAGGATTCCTGCCATATGAAAGAAACCTGATGTAGGATGTAGAGTGAAATACAGATGACTAGGACCAGCTCATGAAAGACTCATGTCACTTAATATCTCAATCCAAATGCCTCTCAATCTCTGCTTACCCCAGCAGATGGAAGAGCACAAAGACACGCTACTGATGTCACAAAGAGCACAGACTTGTCCGTAGACACTGAACATCAAACACAGACTGGCTCTGCCTGGGGAACACAACAATACTGATCACTCTCTCTCTACACACACACAAACTGCCACTGCAAACACAATACAAAACTAATCCACACAGTGTTTCTTTTATACTTAGCTGTTCATATAATAGGAGGGCAGCATTGCCACATGTAGACCATCTTCATCCTCCACACTAGCTCACCAAGGTAAAATGCTACACAAGTGTGTGGGAAGAGGTCAGCGCCTATAGCTCTATATTGTTGGGCATTTCCTGATTAAGACTCATCTACCACCTCCATGTCTTCAGCCAATGAGAAGCACTAGTCATTTTTTAAAAATACGTTACATGCAGCTTTGCACAAGTGAGCATTTTCTGTTGTTTACACACAGCTTGCGCCTTTATGGCGCGTGCATCTGTTACTTATTGGTTGTTTGCTGGGTTTACATCATCCATACAACCTTCTAGCTGATTTGCTGAAGGTCCTCAACCAGCAGGTGCAGCAGGCCCAGTAGGGATCTGGGGCAGTGCCTGCCCACAACCATTCTGTGCATAATGGCCAAACAACGACAACACCAATACCACTTTTTCCTACTGGCTGCCAGTCCCTGGATGCCCAACACCATGATGGTCCCGTAACATATGTCTGTGATGAAGCCTGGTCATTTATTTCACCTTTGTAGGCAGATTGCTGCCAATAAAATGTTCTCACAACATTGTATAATCAATACATTTGAATGTGTTTATGGCCAATGTAACTGTGAATGTTGTGTTTCTAGTTTATGTAAAAACTAGTAAAAGTAAATAAGTCAAGAGAAGCAAAAACTTTTTCAAAAGTAGAACAAATGTTAATGTTCTTTTAACAAAATAGGCCAATATGGCCAAAAAAATAACTCTCAGCTGCACAGCAGCTACTCTATTTCCAAAAAGGTTGTCAAATCCCAGGGACACCCATCTTCTTTGTGAGCCTACAACCAAGAAAATTTTAGCCAAGCCCCTGTTTGCCGGGAAGCTTTAAAGGCCTCACCGGACACGGTTGCCCCCAGGACTTGTTGGTTCAAAGGATCTAGGCTCACGGGGGTGAAGACGTATGAACCGGAGGTAAGACTGGGCGAACCTGGGTAGCCAAAGTAAGTACAGCAACACAGTTCTGGGAATTCCGATGGAGAAAACAGGCAAGGTCAGATGTCACAGCAATGGTCAAACCAAGAGATCATAAAGCTTCATGGCATCAGGCATGAGACAGGTTCTGGGTCGTGTTTCAGGCTGAGCTCAGTACAGGTGGAGATCAGGATAGTCAGACTAGCAAGGTCGGGAACGGGAAACAATAAAGGAATTCAGGAATAGCAAAACCAGCTAAACTCTATCACAGGCAGTGACACACTGGGGGGGGGGGGGTAACCTTTATAGGGCTGAACCAAATGGGATTGGAAAAAGGGAGTGTGCATGATTGGTGCTATCACAATCTTTGGGCCGATTGCCCAGTTTAAATCTTAAGGGAGTTTCGGAGGGTATAAACCAGCAGAGAGACAAGTGACGCGGTGGGGAAGGGAGGAGGAGGACATGCTCGTGCTGCCACCCCGGCGTTTGACGCAGATGTTGCTGCCGGGCAGAAAGAGTCCCGGCCAGCCGCCCCGCGTCACTCGAGGACTTTGCGGGAACGAACGGCAGGTAAGCGTGCTGTGACACACGTATTGCCAGTGTATGTGATGCTCACATATGTAGGCTGTTGGGAAGAGACAAAAAATGAAAATTGGAATGTAAAACCCTTAAAGTCAACCTGTCCAAACCAACAGGTACTGTAATGGGATAACATTACCTAAGCACGGGCAAGGGGGGACAACAAACAACTTGAAAGGTAACCATAAACCAAAACATTTGTAAAAGGTCCAAAGACATGTGTCAACAGTTACAACACCCAGCAAGAATTATTAAAAGGGGCAGCACACAATGGTGGTCATGCCAACATCTGACAACCAAACAATCTTGGGCCAAATGATTTGACATACTTATTGGCACAACTAGAACAACCTTTAAATGTGATGCTCCTTTTTTAACACTAATTTAACATTCATGTAAGCAGATCTGTAAGTTTGGGCCACAAAACCATACTATGGGATATATAAAAGATTATCACATTTTTGGGTGCATACACCATATTGTTCTGTTGATTGCTACAGTGAAAACAAATGACATTACCTCCTTGAAGAAATCTGATAAGTCACTAGTAAAAATGCCACTTCTCATATACTGCAAAATTTAGTGGGTAAAAGGAAGGTAACATTTTTGGGCACCACTTGTTTTGCTGAAAACAATACCAAGCTAAACGGGATTCATGTTGTAATCCACAACACAATGCACACTGCAACTAACAGTGCCATATAAATATGTTTATAAAGAACAACAATGTGTAGCACAACCCGACAAAATATACAGGGTCAGCACATTCTGAAGCTCAGCTCTATAAAATAAACAAATAAAGAACACACAAATGTGGATTTGAGTATACACACACTATTTGTAAAATGTGGAGTGGAAAAAGTATATAACTTTATGAAATTACATAGGATAGAGAGGATTAATCAACAAAAAAAAACCCCAAAAATTGCTGTTGTGCCAACGAATAAGGGTTAATTTGGTTTGTTCAGAAAAATGCAAAAGACATCTGCAAGGCAGCAAGTGTTTGCACCCTGGGTCTAAATCATTGATGTATGTGTTTGTGCATGCCACAATTACCTGACAGTGGCTACAGAGAAAAGACAGGGGTATGGAGGAGGTCACTGGCCTACAATGCCCTGATATATGAAAGCAAAAACAAGAAACACACTTGTCAATTACAACACACAAAGGCTACTCAACCAGGGAGGACTGCGAGGAGAGGAAGTGTGGGCTTTGCTCCTCCAATTCGGACCAACAGAGTCTAACTCTGAGGGGCCAGACTCCTCCAATCCCCCTCCTGAATCCTCATGGACTGGTGAGGAGTCCACTACCTCCTCCACCTCAGGACACCCCACCTGAGACTGGCCCAACAGGTAGCTAGGTAGCCGAATTCTCATCAAAGGAGTTGATGACCCATGCAGGCTCGCCAGCCGACTCCTCTGGGACGTCCTCATCCTCGTCCCCTTCCTCTCTTGTGTCCTTCACCTTGCCATGGAGTAAAGTCCCCTCCCCCGCTGATCTGTTGGTATCCTGGTCTCAGAGGCGGGGGAAAATCTCATTGCCATGCTTGAGGAGGGGAGGCTGCTTATCTGTGGAGACAAAATACAGGAAGAGGCATTAAGAACATAGTCATAAGCATCATAGAGCCTGTAGACCGATGCCGGGTGCCAGCACTTGAAGATTGACCAACTATGTCAGACAGACTTGGGGTGGTGCTTAACATTAAAGTGTCGGGACACGGTGGCTATTATCTTCTCCACAATGGTCTCCTTCTGGGCCGAAGTTTGGACATAATCATATTCCCGCTGACACATGTCATATATAAAAAAGAAGAAAAAAATGACATTAATGTCATACCACAAGCCAATACTAAGTCTGTAGCTACATAAAAACGCATTGCTGCATGCTAATGGATGAGAATGGGAAAACGTGTATATCAAAATAGTAAATAAGCATGCAAAAACGATAAGCACAACACAAAGACCTCTATACTATGTACAAAAAAATAGCTGGAGCCAAAAATGCTACAGAAAGAGGTCTAAGTCCATAGTAAAGTAGAAGGGGGCACACGGAAACAAACACACATAGGAAGATTACATGTGGAGAAAACTCTGACAAAACTGGTATAAAGAGGCCTCAAAAAAAAGTTAAGAAAAGGGGAAAATAAGGAAAGGCACACCCACCCTAAAAAACATGTGCAACAAACACACAAATTACACTTGTAAAGTTGTAACTTTAAAGGTAACATCACTAGAAAACTCAATGGAAATGTCTGATATGATGTGGCAGTGAAGCACAGACAGCACCGGCGCTACGCAAACATCATGGAATTATTGGTACATGAACTTTAATAGAAGCTATGAGATGTGCTAACCATTCTGGCAGTCATACATATGGCTTTCTTGAGGAGCGCCAGAAAACACCTGCCGCTATGTGGTCCTATGTGGTCTTACCCCCAAGACTCTATAAGGGCTGATTCAGCACCAGGTCATAAAATTATTTTTTTACTTGCAATTCAGCACCATTTTAGCTGTGCAAATTATTGAAAAAAGCTCCATGGCTCCTTTATCATAGTATGCATTTGCTTTTTTTCATCTTTTGGTGAGATTCTTCACCACTCATTTATTAACTGTAGGAAGTAAAGTCCCGGTCCTTCTTGGCACCATTGTGGGACTTATTTATGATATGCTCCCTTTACAATCTTTTTTTGTGGCTATAGCAGCAGTTCCGGAGTGCCAGCATTTTGGTCTTATCCGGTGCTGTGCTGTGGATTGCAGTGACACTAGCAGTCACTGCACAGAATGCTAACTAAGGGCCTTATTCATGAAAGTATAGTGCCAGGTAATGCCTGTTAAGCGGCAGGTAGCGTCATGTAGCGGCAGGTGAACGCCGGACACGGCACACAATAACACATTTATGAAGCCGAATCTGGTGAACGACTGGAACAACGCCATGTAGCATACGATTTATCATTATCCCAGGCTCAGCGTTCAGCGCCGACAATCTGCCTTGCAGAGCGACACGTCTTACGTCTCTCTACCTGGCTCTCTCCCATAAATTTCAATGGACATTACATTTCTTCTCTTTAAACATCTTTTTTTTTGTTTTTATATTTTTTATAATATCAAATCATTGCGTCACCTCTCCTGGCTTATTTTAAAACATGTATTTGTTTTTTTACATTTTAATGCAGAATTGTCATTACTGGTCTGCCACTAAAGTGTTAATGTCACACTTCTCCTACAATGTCATTCCATATGTTTTGCTTGCTCACTAATGTTAATGTCTTCAAAAGTGCACTTTAATCCCACAGTGTCTGGCGCTATTGCCTCCAGCCACACAATCTAGAACGCCTGCATTCGCTCACTGTCAATTTTTGATGAATACGGTTTTTACTGAGATTCGGTTGCACTGAGCAGTCGCTGTCATTCGCAGCATGCAGTGCTCTACAGTTGTTAAATATGGTATTGGCGTGTGTGCCTATAGCGTCGAACATTGATATGCGTACGCTGTTTTAATGTAGCATTTCATGCTGCTGGGGTGAGGGCTGTATGGAGCCTTAGCTCCTCACAATCTGACTCAGCTGAGTCCCAAACCCCCTGTGGCCACTTTCAAGGGGGAGTCCCAGTGGGGAGGAGGCCAGGGACTCCACTACACCCCCTCTAGGATCAGGGAGTGAGAGGGAGGAGGGTGGGATCTGCTGGGCCCATTGTGAGGAGCAGAGGCTCCACGCCTCCACCTCATAGCCCTCCCTGGGATTCCAGCAGCAGCTCATCCCCCGGTGAGTGGATTTATGGAGGATTAAAGACCGATTTATTTTTAAGGCCTGAATGTACCACAGAGGCAGGGGCAGTGTCGCTTTCATGTGATGCCGAGCCATGATTACCTCCAACAATATTTATATCCATAGAGCCCATACTACTCTCCTCCTTGCCTAAAAAAGAACTTTTTAATGGAAATTTTCCTCTTGATTTTCCTTTTGAAAATCTATGTGGGCTTCAAATTTATCAAACTGTTTAGGCGGGGCAAATTTCAAGCCCCTATCTAGAAACTTTAGCTCCTTAGATGAAAGTTTAATTGTGCTCAGATTGAATATACCCTGCCCTATTACTGCCTGGGCCTTCTTGTGTCTGGCTCCACCTCTACGGCCTCTATATCTCTTCCTTTGCGCTTTGCTGACATTCTCCCCGCAGCTCCTAATCTGTCCCCATCTACCATTACCTTGCCCCTGTCTTTTAGGGGCATCTCCCTCCATGCTGGAGATGTCCAGGGGTCCACCTGAAAAGGGGTAGAGGATGTATGGGGGAGAGGGCATCGAGGTTCAAAACCTTTCCGTATATAGCGTTCCTCTCTAATTTGATTATCCCTCGATGTCCCTTCCCTCCACGGGAGAGCCTGTTTGCGCCAATTAATATTTCTATTGTTGATATTACCTTTCTTCATATGTGGTGCAGTTTGCCCACGATACATCTGGTAAGAGTTTTGGGTGCCCGGTGGCGGTTTCACTCCAGGATTGGACTAGGAGCACGCACTGTGGGACCTATTGGACTCACAGATTTTTAAAGATAGCTCTGTGTTATTATCGATATTTGTTTTTAGTTGTTGTCCAAAATAAGCCACTAAAATCAATTTGAACAACCTTCTAAAAAAAACATTTTGTGACATCTAGGACCTGCGTTTCAATTATTGACAAGTCCCAATGCAAGTTCTGTACAAATAAATGTGTTTAATATTAATTATATGCATTAAACACTTTCATCTAGTTCTGCCTATTGTGCTTTAAGGCATCTTGACTTACAGAGCCCTGTGCTGCAACCTTTTGGGTGCTGTTATTTTTTTCTCAAATAGAACTCTGAGTGCCACAGAGGCAAAAAAAGTGGTGCTGTGTAGTACTGACACTTCTTAAAGGAGCAGTATCGCGAAATTTGCATTAAAAAAGATAAATAATTAAATAGCCACACAATATCTTCTAACATGTGTATAAATAATCTGGCGATAGAAAAAGGAAAAAATATATGCCTTTCTTTTAAATTGTATAATTACAATGGCTCAGTCCATTTGCTGAATAGGGGGATCTGCTGAGTTGTATTTAGTGAGCTGCTTCATTTAGCCCACTGGTCTCCTAGCAACACTTTAACCTCAGAGGCTGACACTGTAATCAGTGGTAACGGCTGTGTGTGTGTGAGGTGCTGCTTTTGTTATGAGACCAGGTGACTCAAATGTGTAAAATCTATACAAAATAAACTAAACTGACTGAAAATGACTGAAATTCTTCTTTGAATAACTGTGCAGGAAAATCTAAAGGTATTAAAGTGGAACAAAACCCTGAGTTGCCGACCCTGAAGTCTATAAGACCCGGCCATTGACCTTGCCCCTTGAGCATTCTAAATCAGGATGCCCACTGTGTGAAACAACCCCTGGATAACCACAGATCCCTCCATTTTTCTGGCGCGCTCACGCAGATAGTCATTTAGACAGGCCGGGCGGCCAGGAATGTTACTTCTCAGGCTCCCCATCTGTGTGCAAACAGCGCTGATTGGATGAGAGCCCGCACATGCGCTGTGGGACAGGGAAAGGTACGTTTTCACAGGCGAACTTGGGGATTTCACATATCAGGGCATCCCAAATCGGGATGCCCCTAGGGGCACAAAACAAAACTCCAGATAGTGAAAATCCTGGGTTGGGCTTTTCTCAAAACACACAAAGCTGAAAGAAAGATCATATGGAAAAATGTGTTGAGAAAAGAGAGAGAAAATGGTAAACTGAAAAATCAGCTAAATGACCTCTAGAGCTTTTCTCTCTGTTTTAGATATATAAGTTCTGGCCAGGCAATGTTGCAATGTTGTCATCTTATGCTGGACGGCTGCCAGCAAGGAACAGCTGATACTTTGATACATTGTTTCACCCCTCTCCTCAGCATGGAACAGGCCAGAGTGTCGGGCTCCGACACTGAGCAGTCATAAACATGAGCTATTAGTCTCCAGCTGCTCAACACAGACATCATTTTTTTCTACATTTGTAATTCTTACTCCAACACTTACCTACATTCAAAGTACCATTTAAATATAAGTCACCAAGAAAAATTTGCGATACTGCTCCTTTAAATAAGGCTCCCTGTTGCTTCCTTCTGTTGGGGTTTTTCTCCAGTCCTCAAATGCTTACATTTACTTTTAGCTTTCTTTATGATTTTATTTGCAATTTTACAGCAGAAATGTAATCTGAATAATAATCAATTAATAAGTAAATGGGTCCTGGTAAGGAAAATACAATACAAATTCTCATCATCAGTCGTTCAAGGGTATTTTGCACATATACTCTCTGCAAGTGTGACAGTGCTCATCAACAGAATGAATAATATAGCTGATAACAATTAGAAAAACTATTTTCATGCTGGTATTTGGCAGCAATGCCGTACCCCAGCCACGTCACCCCCTCAACTCATCCAGTCCCCCCCCCCCACCACCTGAGCAGCCGAGCGATGCTGCCAGCTGGGTGGTGGGCAGGTTTTAAAAAAACATGGTTTTCCACGATTGGCTGATCTCAATAGGGCTGGGTGATGTGAAAATTCCAAGGGTGGTTTGACAGGACTTTTTACTCTAATCCTTATAGAATACCTGTTACCTTGACCCACTACATTTCTTTATTTTAAAAAAAGGCTTTGGGTGCTGTTATGTGGGTGCATTGTCATTATGGTCATTTTTCTGTAGTCCCATCATGTCAATCCCCTTAATCGCTAAAGTTTCAGCTTTCAAGGCTAGTTTGACAGGATTTTTAATTCTAATCTCATCCCTGTTGCCTTGACTCCCTCTACACTTGCTTTTACAGCATCTTTCAAAAAAGACTTTGGGTGATGTGATGTGGCCGCATTTTTGCGATTTTTCCCAAAACCCCAACACTTCTCGCCCCCCTACACTCAAGTTTCAGTTTCCAAGGCTGGTTTGACAGGACTTTTAACTCTGAACCATATGGGATCCCTGTTGCTTTGACCCCACTACAAATTCCTTTATATTTCTATATCTATATCTTTATTTTATATCTTTGGGTGCTGTTTTGTGTGCATTGTCATTGTCATTTTTCTTGTAGCCCTGTCATGTCATGACCCCCTAATCATTCAATTTTCTGTTTCCCCTGGTGGTAATGAAGGTTATGGTACAGTACTTATGACTGGACCTGACTGTACACCTTAAATTACTGTACTGTACAGAACGTTTAATTACTGTACTGTATTTACTGTCTTTTTGTCAGCAGGTGAAGACATTTGCATGAGGATCACGCCTTCTGTCTCACCACTAGAGATGAGCAAACTGGGTGGCTCCGAATTTCAGGGAAAATTTGGTTGGAAAAGCTGGTTGCCACCAACCCCCAAAAAATTCTGGTTAATGCCGACAGAGCTTTTCCTAAGTCACCTGACCTCTTGCTGTTCTACCTGTCATGCAGCCACTAACCAATGCCGCTCCCCGCGACTGGGAGGGGATTTATACCAGGAGTGACCTGTGATGTTACAGGTCACTCCTATAATAAAAGCCCCTCGCTTCGGCAGGGAGCCAGAGACATCTCTCCATCTGTTAGTGACAGCAAGGGGCAGATTGAGGTGAGACACGGCAAGTAGATTGCTGTAGAGACCGCCGATGGACTAGAGGTAGGTGTGGTGGAAAAACACTTTTTTTTTCTCTTGCGTTGTGCGTGTGTGTGTGTGTGTGTGTGTGTGTGTGTGTGTGTTTGCTTTTCACTCCGGCCCTGAAGGTTACCATCCTGCATAGCCTTCACAGGCAGTGGGCTCCATGCCCCCTTGGGCTGCTTTGCAGAGGCAGGTAATGAGTCTGGGAGTTAATGGCAAGTCACCTGCTTCTCAAGGGCCCCTTAGAAGGACACAAAGTGTTACATGTGAAAAAAAACCCACACGAGAGAAAAAAAACGTATTATTTTTTCCCCCCATACATACCTCTAATCCATCGCTGGTCTCTGCAGCAATCCACACTCTGTGTCCCATGCCGATACACTGCTTTCTGTCACTGACAGTTGCAGAGATCAGCGGACACTGGACAGCTTGCAGAGAGGGGCATTTATGCTAGGAGTAACCTGTGACCTCAATGGTCACTCATAGGCCCTTATTCATCAAGCGATAGCGCCAGGTAGTGTCTGACGAGCGCCAGGTAGCGGCAGCTAACGGTGACTACCGACTCAAGTACGCCCGGCAGCGGTCACAATGACGCATTTATCAAGCAAAATGAGGCTAGCGCCGGCGAGAGCGACGGCTAGCGCGGCATTCATCATGTAGCCGACTGCAACGAACAGCGCCGCTGCAAATTCCCTCACAGCGCCAGGTATGAGCTGTCGCTCCCTGGCGATGTCCAATGCATTTCAATGGAGCAATCTATAATTATTCATAATTAATTGGTATTAATTTTTTTTTTTTTTTTTTTTTAAGGTCAAAAAATCGGGAAACACTTCTGCTAATGTTAGGATTTATTTTTAAGTAAAAAAAAAAATAAAAAAAAATATGTGCAGAATTGATCTAACAGGTCTGAGATTAATGTATTCATATTACAAAATGATTCTAAAAACATGTATAATGTTACATTAAAAAAATATGGTTGTTTAGGGTTAAATACTAGTTAATACACATCGCCGCCAGCGCTCTGGGGTTGAAACAAGGAATGGACAGCGACAGCACATTCGGAGCGTGATTTGTTGATGAATATGAAGCTAGCCGTTCGCTCTGGCCATTCGTTGTCAGGCGCTCACATACAACGCTGGACCTGTGAAACAGCGACCCCCCAGCCCGTATTCAACATTACCGCACACCGACTGAGTCGCTGTCATCAAGCTAATGCCGGCCAAGCACAGCGAATACTGGCTGGCGCTGAATAAATCACGCTACAGTCGCTCATCTGTCGCTACCTGGCGCTATTAATGAATCGGCCTCTTAGTTTAAAACACCCTCCCTGCTGTGGGGAGCTGATCTGTCAGAAGCCCAGCAGGGACACTGGATGCTGTGGAGAGCAGTGTAGGATATCACCTGGCACTGGAACAAGGACGCAGGTAAGCTTACTTTGTAAAAAAAAATTGCATGGAAATTTGGACAAACCCAAATTTCTTGGCTACTTGCACAAACTGAACTCAGCTCCATTCACTACCAGACCTCAGGTGGACACAATACAGCCAGGCCCTCTTGCTGGTGTTCATCTGGTCCTGCACTGAACAGGTACAGAGCATTACTGTAATGTTTTTTTACAGACAACATTTCAGGACATGGCGGCGAGGGGGAGGGGTCCCAGCTTGCCATGCTCTTTCAGCATGGCGTTAATTCTGCTTTGGCTACCTATCACGTTTTAACATAATGTGCCCTAATATATTGTGGTTTAAAGTATTTTTTCTATTTCTCTCTATTCTAAGACAAAAACAAGCTAATTCCAGATCTCCTGCTTGATAGACAGGCACACAGGTTGGTCCAGTTTGCTCTTTTTCTCATATAAAGTCCTCCTCATCTTTGGTGGAGCCAAAGCTCATGCTAAATCTGGCTAGCATGCACACAGCTTGGCCTTACTTGCTCTTTGTGTGCTTTCTCTTTGTTGTGGCTTACATTCATATTTTTTATTTGAAATACAGTACAAATACAGTATGCAGTATAGTACAAATATACAGTACATCATACAGAATGCAATATATATATATATATATATATATATATATATATATATATATATATATATTACAACATCTTTAAAAGGGAATATGGTATATTTTCCAACCTTGTTTTTATGAAATATGCCAAGCTTTTCAGGAAGTAGAATGGTTTCCTTGAGTGTATTGAAGTCAACTGTCGGGGGTTGCAAAGTTTGGGTAGGGGCACGTCTAACTACTGCATTGGCACTGCTTATTTGCCTTTCCATACTTTCTTCATTGTAGTTGCACGTTCATGTATGTGTTCCTGTATTGTTCTGTCCCTGATTCCAAGTAGTCTCATCCAAAGGAAGGTTTAAAACCGAGACCATGGTTTGTGAGTATGTGTAACACCCCTCCTGGTCATAAATATCAACTGGCGATTCTTGGTCTTGTTCTCCAGCTGGCTCTCCTCCCTGTGTAGGTTCTAGTATTCTAGCGTTTATGCTATATGCTATACCATTAGCCCTTGGTTCAGCCAAAATCTATTAGCCAATGGGCACTTCTTCTCAGCATTAAAAATGGCATGTGACATTGTCCTTCATGTTGTACATGTAGCTCTTCCTCCATGGATGTGTACATGCCATCATCTTAAGTTACCACATTCAGAATGGTCTGTAGGAAACTCTCTGCCTCTTCGTGTTCAAAATCACCAGATTTGGAAGGTTCTTGCTTGGCTTGCGCAATGTCAAGACATTTGTGCATTGATTTCAAAGCTTCATGGGAAACCTCCATGCTCCAACTTCTATGTGTTTCCTCATTGGAGGTGTTGAGTGTTTTGTTAGCAACAAGTGGCCCGATTCAAAGCCTCTCTTGCACCTGCCAGTGGATATGATGCCAAAGCACCATATTTGGTCTGTTTTCTGTGTCAGGTGATTCTGAGCCCTGTTTCGTTGGCCGAGTTGACCTTTTTGCAGGAAATATGGTATGCATACGCCAAACTGAGTGTTCGCCATATAATTACGTGTCAAGACGTTTTGCGGGTCTGGCCAGCACTTGCGCGTGCTTCTGAGCCTTGATTTGTGCATTTTAGGGCCTAAAAAAGCTGTAGGTTTCATGTTCAAACGTACACCCTCCTTTTGCTAGCAGGAGTACTTGAACAGCCACTTTTTGATAGAATGAATTCAGCCTACAGCCTCTGCATTTATGGAGCCCCTTGATGAATTCTGTGAAGAATATGAGTGTCTACAACAGCGGGGCTGTTAACCATGTGCCTTCCAGAGCTCAGGCATATCCACCATTGCCTGGATATCGATCACATGACCAGACTAAATGGCTTTCTCAGAGTTGCGGCCATTGCTGGCTCTCACCACAAGAAAGGAGCATGCAATTGGATCGGACTAAATATCTTGATGACATGTCTGTCCTGCAGGAGAAATACATTTGTTTCATGACAGCATGGTAAGTCTGGAACGCGGTGAGGTTGGGCTTTTTTTGAATAGTGAATATGCCAAGTGTCATCGATTGTAAGCATGCGGTCCTGGTTCTCCCAGCTGCTCAGGAGTATTTGTTTCGGTATGTTTAGTTCCACATTACTCCTTCTTGTAGCCCACTTTCCTCTCTTGAGACTAGCCTAGCTTTCTCTATCTTCCCTGTATCCCATTTAAACCTTGTTTGCCTTTATTTTGGCTGTTCATTTGTTGTTGCCAGTCTAGTGTCCCTTTGTTGTGGCATCTTTTCAGCAACCGCAAGATGGACAACTTAAACCCGACCTTCACCCTGAATAAAAGTCTATCTTATATGTTTCTCCCACCCTGTACATACTGATTGCCCTCATTAAAAATAATCCAACTGCATCCATTGCATTTTCTGAGACTTTAAACATCCAAGATGGCGGCCCATGGAGGTGCAGGCTGCCTGCAAGCAGGAAGTGTCTTCTGACTGTACTCTGCATTCTGAGTATGCTGACCTTTTACTGATCCCAGCTCTGCTCTGTTTGTGCAAAACACAGCTATAACCCGCCCCCCTGCGTTTAAAGGCATCTGGTGAGAAGTGAAGGTTTCCACGGAGGGCTGTCTTGGGGGGTAAAAAGTTAGATTCCCAAGGAAAAAATAAAAAAGGCTGTTTGCCCCCCCCCCCCCCCCACTCCACCCCAAAATTCTTATTGGGCACTGGGAAATTACTTTTTTTTGGTCCCACAGAACCTACGCCTCTTGCCTGCAGCACACTGCTTTAACCCTCCCTTGCATTCTGTGCAGGCCGTGTACGGGGCTGACTAGGGCCCAAACTGTTACTGGCAATAAAGTCTGGTAACAAGAATGGATAAATAGAGCTTGGGGGGGAGGGATGAATGGGAGAGAAGCTGTAAGGAAGAGGGATGGATAGACAGAACATGAAGGCTAGGGAGGAATGGAGAGCGAGCTGGGAGGACAGGAATGGATGGGGCAGAGAGACTGTGCTGGACGGGGCAGAGCTGAGGGGACAGGGATGGATGTGGCAGAAAGACGGGGGCAGAGATGAGGAGACAGGGGTGGATGGGGTAGAGCTGAGGGGACAGGGATGGATAGGGCAGAGCTGGGAGGGGACAGGGATGGATGGGGCAAAGCTGGGGGGATGAGATGGTAGAACAGTGATAGATGGGGCTGAGCTAAAGTGGGGAGGGAAGAATTGGAAGGGGCAAAGAGACGGGGAGGCCGATTCATTAATAGCGCCAGGTAGCGCCAGATAAGCGACTGTAGCGTGATTTTTTCAGCGCCAGCCAGTATTCGCTGTGCTTGGCCGGCGTTAGCTTGATGACAGCGACTCAGTCGGTGTGCGGTAATGTTGAATACGGGCTGGGGGGTCGCTGTTTCACAGGTTCAGCGTTGTATGTGAGCGCCTGACAACGAATGGCCAGAGCGAACGGCTAGCTTCATATCCATTAACAAATCACGCTCCGAATGTGCTGTCGCTGTCCATTCCTTGTTTAAACCCCAGAGCGCTGGCGGCGATGGGTATTAACTAGTTTTTATCCCCTAAACAACCATATTTTTTGAATGTAACATTATACATGTTTTTAGAATCATTTTGTAATATGAATACATTAATCTCAGACCTGTTAGATCAATTCTGCACAAATTTTTTTTTTAATTTTTTTTTACTTAAAAATAAATCCTAACATTGCAGAAGTGGTCTCCGAATTTTTGACATTAAAAAAAAAAAAAAAAAAAATTAATACCAATTAATTATGATTAATTATAGTTTGCTCCATTGAAATGCATTGGACATCGCCAGGGAGCGACAGCTCATACCTGGCGCTGTGAGGGAATTTGCAGCGGCGCTGTTCGGTCCATGCGGCTTCATGATGAATGCCGCGCTAGCCGTCGCTCTCGCCGGCGCTAGCCTCATTTTGCTTGATAAATGCGTCATTGTGACCGCCGCCGGGCGTACTTGAGTCGGTAGTCGCCGTTAGCTGCCGCTACCTGGCGCTCGTCAGACACTACCTGGCGCTAGCCCGTGATAAATAAGGGCCTAAGAAACAAAGTTTGTGTGTACCTTGCAATGACGCTTCCCACAGTGCAGTACTTCATATTGCAATGCTAGGTGCCAGGGAGCCATGACATTGGCATGGAGTCTAAGCACTACATAGCTGATCAAGGGGGCAGCTCTGAGAATGGCAACACAGAAGCAATGGAGTGCAGGGCAGGGGTCCGGAAATCTGGCATTGAGGTCCGCATTCGGACCCTGGTCCACCAGTTGAGTACCGCTGGTCTAGGCTGTTTTTGATGCTGTGTTGCCTGTAATTTAAATTCCATTTTCATTTGTTCTATAGGTGATTTTAGTTATCTGTTGCTGCCCTGGCCCTTTTAAGGCCCCAGACACCTGGCCAGGAGGCTTATAATGGGGTCCACTGCCGCACACAGGCTGTAGTTGAGCATGCCTTCAAGCTGTTGAAGTCCAGATTTAGCTCTTTTTACCACACAGCCACCACCCTTCAATACAAGTCTGAGAAGGTTGAGAAAATGTTCTTGCCATGGATCACCCTTCTGAATTTTGCCTTGAGTGAGAGGGTTGCAGCAAATTTGGAGGAAACAACCCCTGCTTGTGCTCCAGAGATTCCTGTGCATCTGTATGCTGGCACCCAGAGCAGTGCAGGCCAAAGCATTCGCCAGCATTTGGTGGACTCCTCTTTCTCTTGATTTATTTAGTTTTTGTGCACTTATGTCATTTGTGATTAATTCTATTCCTTGGCTTGTCTGGGTGTGAATAAATAACATCCACACAAAGCTCAGGTCTTTGGTTTCTTTTCTTCTCTAATTACTTGTCAATTATCACAAGTTATGGGCTATGGCACAACTGTGGATGCAGGTCAATTGATCACAAAAAATGTGTCTGGCATAACTAAAGCTTGGGGACCCCCCACAACCCAAAGTCCAGCATGGCAGGTTAGGGGGAAGTTGACCGGCATTGGGTGTTTGCAGCCTGCTGTGCCTCCAGCGTCTCCAACCTTTAAAGGGTGACATGGTTTGCCTCCACCAGAGCCCCAACCAGTGTCTCCATCTGCTAGTTCTGGCACTGCTGCTCCACAACCATGCAGCCAGGTCTTCATGGAGCAAACAGGCAGTCCATCGCACCACTTTAAAATATCTACTGGCTGCAAAATGGTGCTGTTTGTCCGCCATTTTGCCTCCATAACTTGTCACTGCCTTACCAAAGACAGGTGCCACCTGGCTGCACCTTGTGGGTACTCTGTGGAGCTGGTGTGGCTGCAACTGGCAGAATGAAGATGTAGCTGCAGGGAGGAGTGGTGATGGCCAGTGTCCATGGTGCCAGCAGCTGGTGGATGTGTCTAGATGATATTGGGGTTCTCATGTTTTTTTCAGATTTTTTCCGAATTTTCAGATTGTCCTTCCTTCAGTTCATTCATTTCTGTGTGGAGAACGGTCAACATTAGTGTTAGTCTTTCCCAAAATTACCACACAGCCTCTAGGGCCCCAAACTGCCCTGGGATCACCTTCCTCCCCCACCCTGCCCCTTGCCCTTTACCTATTAAGTGCACTACTCCCCCCGTGCCAAGCTACAATTTGCAAACAAGTCTTACTGCTGGTAGGCACATGCTACCTATCAGTGTCCATGGTGCCCAAAACCCCCTGGTAGGTGTTGTGGAGCATCCTCATCACCTGCTCTTCAGCATGGGTAAATTGGAGAGTTTTGGGGAGCCCCCACCAGTTTACAAGGTAGATTAAAACAAAGAAAAAGTTGGCTTTAGTGAGTTGTCTAATGTTTCCTGTCCAAACAGCCCCTAGTTGTTCACCAATTACCCCTCAGCCCGTCTGGTGCTGAGTTTCCGCCAAAATACCACCTTCAGGTTGTCCCACTTTTTCTTGGCCTGGGCACCATCCTTGGGTTCTGGCCCGGCCCATCATGTTGCGGGCAATCTCCACCCATAACCCATAATTTTGGGCAACAGCATCCAGTAGAACCTCCATCTGGGCAGCATTAAATCAGCCACTCCACTTTCCCCTTGTTAGTTTGCTCCTAAGGTGAGTGGCCAAAGCTGTGCTCTGCTGGGTGGTGTCGGCTGAAGAGGGAGTCACTCCCAGGCTCAGAATGGATGGATAGATTCCAGGCTACTGGGTGGGGGAAGAGCAGATCTGGCTGTGGCAATGCTGCTCAGCCTTTGGCTCCCCCGTCGGCTCTGCATGGGGCTCCACTGTGGTCACACACATCTGCAAGATCTTTGACCCTTCCACCCCATGGGCTGTACTTGAGGTTTAGGACAACCTCAGGTAAGGCTGCTCCCAATTTATCTGTTACATTGTATGTTCCAAATGGGTCTCTCAGAGATTAGAGTTAGGACTGCACCCCACAGAGGCACCTTGGCGCTTGGTGGTGCAGCTTAAGCATACTTCTGCAGATGTGTGTGACTGAGCCCTCTGTTTTTAACCAAGTTTAGAGACAGATTTTAGGTTGGTCTGCAAGCTAAAAGGGTTGAGTGCTGTGGCTCCTTTAAGACCTTTGTATCCTAATTGCCCTGCTAACGTGCACCTCCCAGGTTAGTTATAAAAAGGTCTGAGTGGCTGCCACCCCTCCTTTGTTTCTTTTGAATTTGTGCAAGCACATGGGGTGTGGGGTCTAGGCTGTATTGCAAGGTCTTTGACCTTTCCACCCCATGGGCTGCACTTGAGTTTTAGGGCAACCTCAGGTAAGCCTGCTCCCAATTTATCTATTGCATTGTATGTCCCAAATGGGGCTCTCAGAGATTAGAGTTAGGACTGCACCCCACAGAGACACCTTGACGATGGTGGTGCAGCTTGAGCATACTTCTGTAGATGTGTGTGACCGAGCCCTCTGTTTTTAACCAAGTTTAGAGACAGATTTTAGGTTGGTCTGCAAGCTAACAGGGTTGAGTGCTGTGGCTCCTTTAAGACTTTTGGACATTGGCATATGGACGCAAGCACACCGAGGTCTGCCAAGGGTGCGTTATGCAGATGACATCCAAAGTTCCAACATGGCACCCACCGTGGTCACCCGTGAGCAGCAGGAGGACATTATGATGGTAAGTCACACTTTCATGCCATTCGCCTACGCATGTGTGCCGCATTACGCCTGCCAAGGTGCAAACAGCTGACAGAGTGGCTGCAACCTATGAGCGAAGGCACATGACTCCACAGTAATGGCAGAGGCCTAGCCATCTAACAGTACAGGCCCACATTACTGTGGAATGGGAGAGCTGGCTTCACCTTGTTGCTGGCCAGGGTCAGCAAGTCCTATCTGGCAATAGTGGAGTACATAGTTAGGCGCTCCTTTTGGCCTAAGTGTATCTGTGCTTGTAGTACTGTGGATGGGAGAGCTGGATTAGGTTTCATTGGCATATACTAGCATATACAAACTTGGGTGTTTGCACTGTCCCAGAAAAATACTTAAAGGGGCAAGGGCGTGGATGTGGATCTAAATGAGACCCAAACAGAGGACATAAGTTAACAATGCACATCTGGTTGTTGTTTGCAGACATGTATTGAACAAAAGCCCAACACATACGAAAAGAGGACGTTGGCAGAGGAATTGGGTGCACATAGGAGTGGCAAGGGGACGTTGCCGTACACCTTCAACCAAATAATGCAGCACTGGTCGGACCGTAAACGGCAAATGTGGCCCTGGAAGAAGAGATTCTACAGCCAGAACTTCCCAGGTAAGTGGATGTACTACAGAGAAGGTGAGCTATATTATGAGTTACATGTTTTACAAAATGATATTTTCTTTTGTAGCTGGAGAGGTCTGGCTGCAGATCAAGTAGATCAAGATCATTGGCGAGGGGTCCGACCAGTGGGGCCCAGAAGACAGGGTGTGGGTATAAGGTGGCAGCCTCAAACCCTGTCAATGTCCACTTCCTCTTTTCTTCCTGAAGCATCACCATCACCAATGTATCCCGCTGAAGAGGAGGGTGGGTTGGGCTTGGAGTCGCCCACAGCTCTTGCACATCCTGGTAGGCCAATACACATAAAACACACAGGTTGTGTTGCATGTAAAGTCTAATGAGAAGTGCTGGTGTGTTGTGCTTCTCTGTCAATTCAGAATCATCAGAGGGTGAGCATGCAACAATGGAGCCACCCCGCGATAGAAGCAGTTCATAACTCTGGTGGGTGTCAAGCCAGTGAAGCAGAACACTGCCCAAGCAATACACAAACAACACATGCACATAAATTCTTACTCAGGTTCTTTCCCTCTACAGACCCTGAGGAAGGGATGGCGCCACAGAGGAGGCTGGTCCCCTAAAAGTGGGTAAGTATGTAAAAATGTGCATGTATGTACAGGCACACATGTTGACAAAAAAGTGGTCATATATATTTTTTTCTTTTTGCAGCTGCCATGTTGGTCCCAACAAAAATGTTAAAATATGTTTATAAATGTTATATTTTTTAATGTAAATAAATATTTTTGTATTTTTTTTTTTTTTTAATAAAACAAGAGTTTTAAAGTCATATGGTGTGTGGTGGCGTGTATTCTATGCAACTACATAAAGAAGATGCAAATCAAACAGTGGTGTAAAACAGAATACTAAAACAGAAGGTGGCCTAAGTATCAGGTGAGTTACAGTGGGTAGAAGCAGACAACATGGTAACCAAGGTAAAAAGGACATGCAGACTAAAACTTGGCTTCCTAGACTACTTTGGCTGTAAATGCCTTAAATGCTCGGCTAAACGGTATGCGTGCAAGAAGCAAATACGGAGGGGAGATGAATGGCATTTCACTTGACTGCTACTAAATCCATGCTAATGGCTGGAGACTATTTAAGCTGGGGAGGGGGTTGAACGTTGCAGCATTCACACTTCCACACCCCTGTCACCAACCAAACCCTTAGCCAGAATGATATAGCAATCATATTGAATATTATACAACCCCCACCCCCCATTCTGCTTGGCTGCCATTTAATCCATGCAATCTGCTGGAGACTACTGTATGGAAGCCAGGGAGGCAGGGGAGGGGGTTGAATGTCCTAGCATTCACTTACCCGCCCTCCCCCAGGACATAGAACTACATTAGCAGTCTTGTTCAATGCTATTCAGCCTCACTGCCCTGAGCACAGTATTCCTCTATACTGTTGGTATATGGAGGAACCAAACATGACCTGTGCACTGGTGAGCTTTTTGAAATAATATGCGGCTCCAAAACTGTGCTTGCCAACAGCACAGCGGCTTCACCTGAGACCTACCAGCCACATGCGCAGTGTGACTGCATATTATTAAAAAAAACCCACAAACCAGGCTTGTGCAATGCTATTCAACTCCATCCTCATCATGCTACATGTTACAGCAGGAATCTCTTTTTTTCATACTGTTGGCATAAGGTAGAAAATATAAGTGATTGTAGCCCAGGCAACTTTAAACTTTCTTAACTGATATGCAGATGCATTACCATTTCCTACCATTGCTAGGGCGTACAAGGCTGGCAAATTGCTTTCGGCCTGGTCAGTAGTGATGATACGGGCCTAAGGGGAAAATGTATAATGTGTCCAAACAACAGTAGCCAAAGCTTTTTTTTAGACTATAAGGAATAGTCGGGTCAGGGCAACAATGTAAAACCAGCCTTGAATAGTGACATTTCATGGACTAGGAGGGGATTGATTTGGGGGAGAAAAGGGATCTGATCCATTGGAAAAATGCGGCTGAATAGTAGCAACTTCAGCTTTTCTTAAAAAAAAATTTAATAAGTAGTGGAGTCAAAGCAACAGATTCATCTACAGAATCCCATGAATGGGGAGGGGGTTATTCTGGCATGGGAAAGTAATCACTTGCACTGAATATTAATGGTTCTTTCACTTGATTGATCTTTAGCTATCAGTCAATGCACTGCAATTCAGCCGGCGATGGACTTTGCAATCGCCAATTAAGGGAATTTGAGTAGCTAAAAGTCTTTTAACTCACATATAACAGTCTCATATGTAGGTAATTTTTTCTTGTCTGGTCATCTTGTAAGAACCAGTTGTCATATATGCTTGCAAGACCTTATCTTGTTCAGTACATTTTAGGATTTGTTGCAGGCATCTGGCATTCCTAAATATGCAGCAAAGTTTTTCCATGCTGTAGGTTCTGTGACCTTTTAATTATTTGCAGCTTTTTTAGGTTGTCAATATGCACCTTTAATTCTGCTTTTAGTGGAGCTGGCCCTAGTATAGTGATGCTGTACTGGAGGTACTCATTCATCTATTTATAATCGATACACCCCTGGTAGACACCCCAGTATATGAATAGGTCTCTATATTGAGATGTTATTTTGCCATTTTGTTGGGGTTGAGACTGTAGCAGATTGACGGGTGTCATGCAGTAAAACAATACTGTCTGCATTGAGTGTAAGAAGCATGTATCTGATGAAAAGAACTGGATCTTGTTTAGGTTGAAATGGTAGTGAATATCTCTATCTCTCTGTATCTACAATTTAGATCACATTAACTCATTGGTATCATATATATGCATCATTGTACCATTTTAATTTTCAGTTTGCACTTCTGTAATATTGGTTTTGTAGTGCCAAGGTCTAACTGACAGTAATTGTTCTACTGCTTTTCTAGTAGTACAAACCATTGTGCCCGTTGAGTGCCTACTGAAGATTCAATTCATGAGAAAAAAAGCCTGAGAATTTCACTGTTGCTGAATCACCAGCTAAGAAAACAATAAAAGTCAATGGCACTTTTTTACTCCTAAGAAAAGTAGAGAACTGTTTACTCCTTTCTACACTGTAGTAAAAGCTGCCATTGACTTTCATTGTCTTTTTATCTGGTGATTCAGTAACAGTGAGATTCTCAGGCTTTTTTCTCATGAATTGAATTTTTTACTACCTTTATTGAATCAAGGCCAAAGACTGTAAGCTTGCAAGGGCAGGTCTTTCTTTCCTATTTTCTCTTGTGCTCACAGCACTTGGATTGAACCTTGTGGCATCTAGTTTTTTCCTCTACTATATGTTTTTCCTTCTGTAATCACACCTTGTAAAGCGCTACAGAAAATGATGGTGCTATATAAACATTATTATTATTATTATTATTATTATTATTATTATTATTATTAATAATAATAATAATAATAATAATAATATTGCACATGGGGTTATTATCTTTGCCTTACATTGTCATAAATGCATACTATTTGGGGCACCATCTTGTGTTACTGTGAATATAATGCACTGATCTAACAAGATTGTAAAGGGTGCATATCTAATTTTCTCGCTATACAATAACATATGTCGGTTTTATTCTTCGGCAGTAAAGGGTCACCTAGCTGCCAGCTAGTGGAATATAAAGGCTCTAAATTAGGTATAGCTATACTCCCAACCAATTACTAGTGCAGCACAATGCAATATAAACCTGCTACTATGTTAAATAAAAGGCTAAACCTCACAATAAACCACTCAGTAAACTTAAGACAAAAACACACTTGGGAACAAATACTACTCTAGTAGTACTTAACTTGTTAACACTTGCTTTTTTGATGCTTTTCCCTCCACCCAGCAGCAGCAGTGTCTGGTAGCACAATTCTTCTGAATTACTATGATGTCAAAATGATGTCAATGTTTACCAGATGTCAGTGCTTATTTTTTTGCACAGGTAAAATCCCAGGGTGAAATTTAACACTTCTCCTATACCCCAAAAACACACTATCAGGCTAATTCAGAATATGTATGCAACAGGTGAGTGATTGATGTTGGTATTTCTACAGAATATACTCTGTAAAGTATACAAACCATGAGTACTACATAAAAATGCAAAATTAAGCAAAACAAATAGTAAGTGTGTTGCAGGCATTAGAATAGTAAATTTCCCTGCTGGAAAAACAGATGAGAAATGTACAGCATGTCCCTGTAAAACATCTAGGATATGTAAAAGCTGGATAAATGTATTATAATTATAATAATACTAATCTCTAAATGTAAACACATCTTAGCTTCTCTGGGGCAATAGGCACGGGCAGGCTGATTCATCATTAGTGGCAGGTAGCGACAGATGAGAGTCTGTAGCAGGCATTTTCAGAGTGCCCGCTAGTAGTCGCAGTGCTCGGCCGGGAGTCGCTACTTTATAGCGACTCAGTCGCTGTTCAGTAATGTTGAATACATTGTGAGGAGTCGCTATTTGACCAGTACAGTGCTGTATGGGAGGGCATGTTAGCGACTGCTCATAGCGACCAACTCACACCATATTCAGGAAAAAAACAGCTTCGCAAATCTCGGGCGCAGAAAAATAGTTGTTTGAATCCCAGAGAGCAGGAGGTGATGTGTTTAAAGTCTGTTTTCAAGCATCTATCAACTAGTAACAAAGCGAAAACATATGGAATTACATTGTAACAACATTGTAACATGAACACTTTAATGCCAGACCTGTAATGTCATTTTTGAGGAAATATTTAAAAAATGAAAAAATTATGAAAAAACTGCTTTTTCAATGCCAGAAGAGGTCACAGAATTATTTGTGAATTTTTTGAAAAAAAAAAAAAAACGTTTAAAGAGAAGAAAAGGTTCGTCCATTGAAATGTATGGGAGAGCGACAGGTAGCAAGAGGTCATACCTGGCGCTGTGCAAGGCTGAACGCTGGCGCTGTTCGCTGAGGCTGTGAAAATGATGAATCAGACCCTACATGGCACTATTCCAGTCGCTAAACAGATTCTGCTTGATAAATGTGTAATTGCGTGCCGTGTCCGGCGTTGACCAGTCGCTATCTGTCGCTACCTCTCATTAACCAGGCGCTACCTGACGCTATCCCTTCTTAAATAAGGGCCTATGTAAAAGTTTGTCACATTTCTGCTGTTTACTAAATAGGCACATACTTTCAAGAAATGCTACTTCCTCTATTACTATTAATAGTATGGTTTTTATAATTGTAATGATAATAATAATGCGCTAGATACATACACTTTTTTTTTCTTTCTTATACATACACCTATAAATCACAGAAAGTAAAATAAAACTAGATTGCCCAATCTTTCTTGTAAAATGTCATAAAACTGGTATAGGAGATTAAACAAGATTTATTGTTTTTTAGAAATGGAGATGAAAGCACATAGAACAGGATGGCTATGCCTCATTCAAGAATAAAATATCAACTGCTCAGTTCATAAAAATGGATTTTAAGTATCATCCCTAAACTGATTTTGAAAAGACTAATGATTAAAATATAATAAAAAGACCATATTCAGTTCCTCAGAAAAGAAATATCAACCTGTATGTAAGATTAGATCTTTACCATGATGTTTCCCCTCTGGAGTTTGTATTTTAGTATCAAATGTATAGTAGCAATGGACTTTACGTCTGAAAATAGATGAGCCCAAAAACATCTCACTTGTGTGTGTATCTACTGGGTTAATTGCTGATTACTGTTGAAATTCCCTCTCACAGGAGGAGCAGATTGAAGACCCATGCAGGGAAACGTGGTGCTTGTTGCCTGCATCATGGAGGCCGATTCATTAATAGCGCCAGGTAGCGACAGATGAGCGACAGTAGCGGTATTTTCACAGCGCCCACTAGTATTCGCTGTGCTTGGCCGTTGTTCGGCTGTTGACAGCGACTCAGTCGGTGTGCGGTAATGTTGAATACGGGGTTAGGAGTCGCTGTTTGACAGGTTCCGCGCTGTATGGGAGCGCATGACAGCGAATGGCCATAGCGAACGGCTCCAAGCATATTCATTAACAAATCACGCTCCAAAAATTCTCGCGCTGTGAAATGCTTGTTTAAACCCCAGAGCGCTGGCAGCGATGGGTTAAAAGTAGTTTTTTAACCCCCAAACAACCATATTTTTGGAAAAAACAAAACAAGTTTTTCAAAACATTTTGTAATATGAATACATTAATATCAGACCTGTAATATCAATTCTGCACAATTTTTTTTTTTTTTTTTTTTTTTTTTTTACCTTAAAAAAAAATATCTAACATTGCAGAAGTGGCCACAGAATTTTTGACATTTAAAAAAAAAAAAAATTAATAGCAATTAATTATGAATATTTAAAGATTGCTCCATTGAAATGCATTGGAGAGCGCCAGGTAGCGAGAGGTCATACCTGTCGCTGTTCAAGGTCGCTCGCTGGCGCTGTGGGGTGAGGCTGGAATAATGATGAATAATTCGCTATCTGGCGCTCTGTCAGTCGCTAAGCAGGATCGGCTTGATAAATGTGTGATTGCGGAGGGGAGCCGGCGTACTCGTGGCGGTGACCGTCATTACCGTTCGCTCACCATTCGCTACCTGGCGCTATCCCTTGTTAAATAAGGGCCATGGTGCGTGGTGCTCGTGGTGCTTGTGCCTGCATCGGTAAGTTCTAAAACACCATATGGAGGAACTGCAATTAAAAAGAGGTGACTATAGTTTATTTTATTTTTGCCTGGACAATCAATTTAATACAAGTTTATAAGTTTAATGTTAGATAAACAGGGGGAAGTAGGAGGGAAACAAGATACAGCTAGAAACACCACGGTTAGGCCCTCATGAGGCCCTCTGGTAGGCCACAAGTTGCTACAGTGTCAAATGCTTTTGCAAAATGCAGAAAAACTATATCTACAGCCTTCCCTCTAACCAAGCTTCTACTCACCTCCTCATAGAAGCCGATCAGGTTAGTCTGGCAGCTTCTGCCCTTAGTAAAACTATGCTGGTTGTCACTTATAATATTATGGATAGTTCCATATTCATGTATATAGTCCCTTAATAGCCCCTCAAGCAAACTCACACAATGGATGTTAAACTTACCGGTCTGCAATTGCCCGGAGAAGACCTAGAGCCCTTTTCAAAAATGTGCACTACATTTGCCTTGCGCTAATCTCTTGGCCCTGGTAGACCAGGGAACGGAGGCCAAGTGACAAGCCCCTGGCACTGAAAGCCACCAGTCTGCCTAGCCCACATGCGAAATGGGTACTTCTGCACCCACCTGAGCTATGAAGTTGTGGCAAGTCATCCACTTGCTGGCAGCAGACTTGCTGGCCCCTCCTGCCCTGGGATCTGGTATAGGAGTCTAAATGACCTCTTACCAGATGACAAATGCTTAAATATAAAAAAACACACAGAAATAAGTCCTTTCTGTCTGGAAGTAAACAGTGGAAGCCGGGTGCAGAGCAGAGAGGATCAGTGTTCCTTGCCCCGTTTCCGGCTTCACAATCTTAACTATCAGCTTCTGCCGCTCACTTCGGCTGCAGGGAGGGGCCTTCTATGGAGTAAGCTGATGTCATCTCACTTGCTGGTATAAAAAGGTTCCTCCCTGCGAGGAGGGAGATGACAGAAGCTGGTGCAGGGGGAAGAGAACATCGGTTCTCTGCCTCGCTGAAGACTCCAGACCAGTGATTGGAGGCCCACAGGGGGATGAGGAGACCCTAACTGCTCTCTTAACCGTATCTGTCTGTACTACCTCATAGCATGGGTTATAAGGCGAGAGCCCACAGATGGGCTTTCCCTGTCCCACCTGCAGCGCACCTCCCCAGACACCCGCCCACACCGTTACTGCAACCAATGTCTCACCACTTACTACCTCACAAGGCAGGAATAATAAAACATGTTCCCCTTCAATCCCCACCCATCATCCAATGGCAAATGAGATTGTAAATTCCGCCAGTCGGGCACGAGGAGGGAGGTGGTCAGTCTCTATGGTGACAAAGGTGAGTAAACCGCTCCCCCCCGCCCCTGGGAACCAATGTAAGCCCATGCCAAGCTGGCATCCAATGGGGGTTCATAAATAGGTTGGCAGTACCCAGCAGTGCTCAGCGTCACACTCCCAGTGTAAGCAAACACATGTGGGAAGTCTTAGCACATGACTGCAGCTCAAAACAGTGCCACCGTTACCACCCCACTGCAGAGCTGATGATGAACTATGGACAAGAATTGTGGCACCACATGCCATGGATAGGGCCCCACAAGCAGCTACAAGGGGGCACAGGACTATTAAATAACAAAGTGCAATATGCCTTTTAAAAACAACAATTTAGTTGCATAATCATGTTTACATTTGAATATTATTATTGGGCAATATTCATAAAGATATACCTTACCCAATAACTTCATCATGGTATACGCCTTATTTGGTTTGGACTTCTTCTGCTTATATAATTTTTTTTGATCCTACTCATATATCGAACTTATTTTTTACGCAGCACACCAGGATTATCTTCTTTATAATTGTATCATGAATTCTATAACTATTACTCACCAATGTTATTTTACACCTATAATATCCAATAGGGATGAGCGAATCGGTTCTAACGAACCTGAATTCGCTCCGAATTTCAGGGAAAATTCGATTCAGCGCGACCCGAATTTTTAGTGGTTCCTGCTGACCGAATTTTCCCTGAAATTAAAAAAAAAAAAAATGCTGGCATGGTGGGAGCGGGGAGACCAGCTGCGCTGTCAGCGGGCAGCGGAAGCCGGCTTCCGCCGCCCGCTGACAGCGCAGCCGGCCTCCCCGCTCCCATCAGAGATGAGCGATTTGCTAAAGTTCGATTCGGACATACCCGAATTTCTTTGAGAAATTCGGCGAATCGCCCGAATCGAATTTTTGAGAAGTTAGCTCATCTCTAATATCCAACATTGTGCCGCCATGCCAATAATTACATCTATGTATCTGTAAACCTGGTTTATATCCCTCACTATGCCACCATAACAATAATCACACTTATATGGATCTGACCTTATGCCGCCATAACTATGGTTATACCCATGTAGCTCTAAACTCAGGTGACAGCAATGTTTGAATTTGGCAGACTATACAATAATTTTTAAACCCAAGTGCTAATATGATTTTGGAGGAGTCAGTATGGCAATAATATTTCAACCTATATAGCAGTACAAAGCGATAGGTGTAACCTGTCATTGAGGCCACTAGGAAATCTAGTTAAAATTAATTTCTCCTCTGTACTTAAAGCAGACCAACAGTCAAAAATGACTTAAACCAACACAACAAACAGTGCTTGTATGCATTCCTCCCCACGGCAATTTAGATAGCTGCACATAAAAATGAATTTACCTTTTTCTAACTCCTGCTGTATTAAATTTTAGAAACAAAAATGGCGGCTCATGCATTTGCAGGCCACCTGCAAACAGGAAGTGCTGCTGGGCTTTCTGTTACTGTGCATTGACAGTTTTGTCAGTTGAATCCAGGCAGCAGCATGGCTGAGATGCTGGAAGAGGAAGCTCCAAAATGGCCGCTACCTTTTTTTCCAACTGTGCCAGGTTGTTGGTCCAGTTTAATAATTTCTTTTGTACATTCCCACCCCCTTAGTTACATGATACCTCTCCCTGGGGTTCATTAATAAATGTCTAGCTACATTCACTTTAAAGTGGCCCTACCACCAGGGTTTTTACTATCCTGGTTATAGGCTCATGTACCTGGGGCATTCCGATTTGGGATGCCCCACTATGTGAATGCCCCCAGATCAACCACTTAACTCACCTTTCCGACGTTCACATGGCTCATGCACAGGCTCTCATATGATCAGCCTGTTATGCTGTGCATATGAATGGACAACCTCAATTCCAAATTGGGATTCCCCAGGAAAGTAGACTAAAGCCAGGGATGGTCAAAATACTGGGTTTGGGACCACTTTAAAGAGGCTGAACACTATTGGAGAAAGTTTCTTTGTTCAGAATGGCAAGGAAATCAGCTCAGAGTGTCATAGAAATCTGAAATGAGCGAGCATCACTGGCCAAAGAGGTTGCATTAACACCCAAATCATAATCATAAAATTCATTGTAAAAGACAATATATGCTTGTGGAAGGCCCAGAAGCCTAGAAATATGTTAGCTACAGTATGCCAGCAAAAGCCAGCATTTACTGTAGGAAGCGTTCCCTCCCGGCTACTGTAGATCAGAGGGGAGTGGCAGGAGAGTGTGCACACTGCTGAGGGGAGGTGCCGCTTCCCCCAAATTATGGCACTACTAGCGGCTGGAGCCAGACACAAGCTGGGTGTGTGGGTACATGAGCAGCAAAAGAGCGCTGCTACTGTCTTCCGTGCTGCCCACCCTTTCCTGTGCATCAGCAATCCCACTGCAGCCAGAAATCTGTGAGTACATCCTCTGTTTCTGCCAGTGCTCACCTGACATTGCATCTCATCCCCTGCACATGTGCCATTGGCCTGAGGAGAGGTGAGTGAATACTGGCAATCTGAGGGCTTTCACAGAGTGTGGCATCCCAATTCCACTGAGATTGAGAAGGCCTTCAGAATTCTATATACTATAACATACAGTAATGAATCCTTTTATCACAGTGAAGGGGGAGGGGAATAATACTAGGGGGTTTATTCATCAAGGGATAGTGGCCTTGTAGTGGCAGGCAGCGTCTGGTGAATGCTGGGGCTGGGTGACTCTAACAGCGTTATGTAGTGTACGATTCATCATTACAGGTGGCTCAGCGTATATTGCCGACGCTCTAGCTTCCTGAGCGCCAGGTATTACCTGTCGCTACCTGTCACTCTCCCATACATTTCAATGGATGTTCCTTTTCTTCTGTATAAACAGGATTTTTTTCTCTCTCAAATAATTGTATCACCTCTCCTGGCCTAGAAAAAGTCATTTTTGAAAACTTTTTATATTTTTTATATTTGTATGCAGTATTGTCATCAATTCCATGTGTTTTCACTTTGTTACTGATGGACATGTGTTCAAAAAACAATCTTTAATCACACAGCCTCTGCAGCTCTATGCTATAGTGACCAGATCCAGAGCGCCTACGCTCTGTGAGTCTGTTTTTTTGTTGAATGTGGTGTGAGTCTCCGAGAGTCGGTCGCACTGAGCTGGCGCTACCTTTCGCTCCCTGCAACGCTGTACTGGTGTTAAAGTGCCCAACATACATCACATTCATCAATGCGGACCAGGTTAGTACAGCGACTGAGGCGCTCTGTTACAGCGCCCGATAGCCGATCACAGTGTATACTAGCGGTCGATCTAAGCGCTGATATAAAGACGCTCATCTGCCGATGCCTGGCGCAAGTAATAAATCAGCCTCTAATTCTCCAGCCATTGTGCAACAGAACAAACAAAGGCCTCTACAGCAAATTGCATTCATGTATTGACATGACCCTTGGTTGAGCAAGCTAATAGCCGTATGACTCGTATGCAAGCGAATGACTTTCTGACGGGGACAATTTTTCTGCAAATATTCATTAAAGAGATCCTAATTAATATTGCATTCAAGGTATTTGTATAGTCCTATTTACAGTTCGTTTCAGTTTCCACATACCAATGTTAAAACAGCAAATAAGAATTTCTATCTTGGAAAGGTGAGTTGTGTGGGTGATCTGGGGGTTTCCAAATTGGGATGTCCCAGGTAAATGGACTGATTACCAGCATAGTAAAAAATCTGGTGATGGGTCCACTTTAAAGCTGACCAAACCCATGTAGGGTGGCCCTGGAATCTATAAGACTCCAGGGTCACCTGATTCCCTCTCCTGGTTTGGGATGCCCTGCTGTGTGAACCCCCACAAATTGCCAGTGAAACCTACCTCGCCCCCGATCCAATGGCACATACATGGACTGAATTCGGAATGCCCTGGAGTCTTGGAGTCTTTTGGCTCTACTGCACATTTTAACCAGGGCTACACATTGTTTAAAGTGGACCAAAACTGGCACATGTGCAGGCTCTCTTGTGCTATCAGTGCTGCACATGTATAGCCCTGTACACACAGATCACTGCTGCTGGGCATGTGTATGTGTGAGTGAGCTCCCTCACCTCAGCAGCGGCCATAGCAGCAGTGTCCTATGTGTACAAGGCTTGCTTCTCTCTTCTTGTGGATCTTGGTGTACAGACTTGGCAAACAGTTGCTATTAGCAATCATACAATGAAAGTCTGTACACCAAGATCTACAAGAAGCGAGAAGCAGACCCTGTACACTCAGAACACTGCGGTTATGGCCGCTGCTAAGGTGACGGAGCTCACTCAGCCTTACACACTGTGGCATGAATAATTGCCCTGGTGCGAACAGTAAAGGCTCACACAGTGAACTTTTTCTGTATTTTAACTCTATGGGATACAGCTACAAAACTAAAGGCTAAAACAGCAGATATAAATGGTGCTTACCTTCTCTACATGATGTCAAGTGATCACAAATATGACAGATAATGTGGATGAGTGACGTTAAGGGGGCCCCTGACCTCCTGGGCCCCGGTGTGGTTGCAAACTCTTAATTCTCTATAGTATGGCCAGCTGCAGTGTTCTGTGTGTTCGGGACTCACTTATCTCTTCTTGTAGATTGTGGACCAAAAGTAAATTGGCCACACAGCGGCAACCCTAATTCCCCCCACTCTGTTGCTGATTCTTCTTCCCCAGCATCATTTGCCTTGTCCTTCGGACATACTGCTACAGTTTGTGATGCTCCTGTGTGCAAGCTGTTGGAAAGAAAATACAAAAATAAGTTGGGCAGCTCAAAATACACAGTATATACCTATGAAAGTGTAAAAAATAGTAAGTGTAAAGATTATTCATTCTCACTATTTTAACCCGTAAACAACAGGCAAGTTTGGATAAATAATAGATGCCAAAATAATAAAACCTGGCCCACCATTCTATATTATCCACCCTAGTCTCACATCAGTAACTACCAAAACTAACCAAATAAGGCCTACTTGACCAGCGGAAGAATGTACTTCATGTCTTGGTCAATTACTCCTGTGCCAATATGATATAAAATCCTTCACCTATCAAATTTATTGAATGATTGTATCTAATAATTAGTGAACGGGGAGTTACAATAATAGCAGGATTAAAAACCCACCACATAATCAACTGCTGCCTTTATCATGTAGGGTCAAGTAACATTAGCAGGGCCACCAAACTAGCATTCTAACATGCAATTATGAATGATGATTGCAAAAAGATGGTCTCCATGTCAGATAGTAAACAGTAGACTGTCACTAACATGTGTACATGGTCATGGACACAGACATATGCGGGTTTTCAATGTAATAATTAAAAAATTACCGTACTCACCATCGCAGCTGTGGCTTGGGCTGGGGAGAATTAGAACCGGGTCTGTCTGTGTGGAAACATCTGTTAGGAGCAAAAACACAACAGAAACAAGCATAAGAACTTTGCTTTTGATGTTGAAACTAGGCCTCAACATGTATTTGTTAGAATGATAAAATATAAATACCGTATTTTTTGCCCTAAAAGTGTGTGGGGGGGGGGGGGGGGATGTCAGTGCGTCTTATCAGGCAAATGTGGGAAAAAAAAAATAAAAAGCAAAAAGTTAACTCACCTCTTCCTCGCTTGCGCTGTCCCGGAAGAGACAGAGGCAGCGGCGCCAGCACACACAGACACCGGTCTGTTACAGTGGTGGGCATGGCTGACACTCGAGCATCGGCCACGCCCACCACTATACCAAGGCCGGGTGTTCACTCTGTGTGCTGGCGCCGCAGAGAGCGAGGAAGCGGCGGAGGCAGCTGTATCTGCCGCCTCCTCCGTGGCGCCCGTACGTGCAGATGCGGCAGAGAAGGCAGCTGATATAGCTGCCTCCATCGCTTCCTCTCTGCAGCGCAGGCACACAGAGTTAAAACACGGCCTTATACAGCGGTGGGCGTGGCCGACGCTCGAGCATCGGCCATGCCCACTGCTGTATAGTCCGGGCGTCTCTGTCTGCTGGGGCCGTGAAGAAGTGACAGGGACAGTGCGAGCGGCAGAGGCATCGCCACACTGCCTATATGGGGAATGGAAGGAGGGAATGCCACACTACCTACATGGGGAATGGAAGGGGGAAATGCCACACTACCTATAGGGGAATGGAAGGGGGGATGCCACACTACCTATCCTCGCTCTCTGCGACACTACCCATATGGGGAATGGAAGGGGGGTGCCACACTACCTATAGGGGAATGGAAGGGGGGAATGCCACACTACCTATAGGGGAATGGAAGGGGGGATGCCACACTACCTATCCTCGCTCTCTGCGACACTACCCATATGGGGAATGGAAGGGGGTAACAACAAGGTACCAATGGAAATAATAAGCCAAACTTAGAATTCCACTCACCAGGGAATGACCTGCTGCTGGTATGCCAGGGAGGGCTATGAGATGGAGGCGTGAAGCCTCCACTCCTCACAATGGGCCCAGCAGATCCCAAACCCGATGGGCCACCCTCCTCCCTCTCATTCCCTGATTTTCTGGGAGTGTGGTGTAGTCCCTTGCCTCCTCCCCACTGGGACTCCCCAATTGAGAGTGGCCACAGGGGATTTGGGACTCAGCTGAGTCCGAATGTGAGGAGCTGAGGATCCATACTGCCCTCACCCCAGCAGCACTCTCCACTGGGGCGTCATCCCCTTCCTTCCCTGGGTCCTCAATATGGGATATGCGAGAGGGACCCTCCCCCTCAGACTCATCCGACCCCACCACACATCTACGGGGGAGGATACCCTTTCCGTGTTTACCAAGGGGAGCATGCTTATCTGTGGAGAGAAAACAAAAACATAAAAAAATTGGTTAGATTATTGTGAACACATGTAAATTTTGTGTATGTGTGTTGCATAGGTATCATAGAGCCGGTAGACTCCCTCATTGTCCCGCGCTTACAGTCGGACCACTTCTGAATGATGGATCTGGCTGTTAGCTCGGTATTGAAGCGCCAGGTCACGGTGGCCCTCATCTCCTCCACTATGCTGCTCTTAGCACTCAAGGCATAGTCGTACTCCTGAATGCAAAAATCCTAAAAAAAAATAGAAAAAAAATAATAGCAAAAAATATTGTACAGTTTCTATTATAACTTTCCAGGCTTTTTTGGTCTCTTTAATTTTTTTTATTTTTTTTTGTACAGATTTGTTATTGAGGTGTGGGATGGGGCGGTAGGTACATGATGGGCCTGGCTCACTCAGTAAATACCCAGGTGCAGTGTGGGGGGTAGAGGCAGTGACAGGGGGGCGGCAGATGCTGGGTGGTGCACAGTTACCAGATTGATGGTTGCAGTGTGATGGGAGATCACAACCCATCTGCCGCCTCCAGGCCCCCCTCTGTTGCTGCCTCCGCTCCGTGCACTGCCTGTGAGTGAGCCAGGCCTGGTGAGCACCTACCACCTATCCCACATCCTAATAAAACACATTTTGGTAACCAGGTTCATTCATAAAAATCTGCTTTTGACCTAAAGCTGTTATGAATGAATCTGGGATTTGTGATGCACCAATGTAGAACATGTGAATTCCCCCGATTTCTGGTAAAACTTACCTTACCACCACTCCAACGGTTCTAGTATAGGTATAACGTAGTACGGCTGTTGCCCTTGCATGTGCCGTTAGATTGGGGGATCAGGTAGTTATTACCAGGGATTCTAATTTTAACTTTTTTCTTTAGGTGTCGCTGAGGTTTGGTTTTACCCGAAGATCGCTACTGCCTTAGTTTAGACCTTAGCACTTGCTCTTTTGGGACCTTAGCCCTCACGCTTTGGGACCTTAGCCTCCCCCTCCTTTTGGGACCTTAGCCCTTGCGCTTTGGGACCTTAGCTCCCCTCCTTTTGGAACCTTAGCCCTCGCGCTTTGGGATCCTAGCCTCCCCCCTTCTTTTGGAACCTTAGCCCTTGAGCTTTGGGACCCTAGCCTCCCCCTACTTTTAGAACCTTAGCCCTCACGCTTTGGGGCCTTAGCTCCCCTCCTTTTGGAACCTTAGCCCTCGTGCTTTGGGATCCTAGCCTCCCCCTCCTTTTGGAACCTTAATCCTCACGCTTTGGGACCCTAGCTTCCCCCTCCTTTTGGAACCTTAGGCCTCGAGCTTTGGGACCTTAGCTCCCCTCCTTTTGGAAGCTTATCCCTCGCACTTTGGGACCCTAGCCTCCCCCCTCCTTTTTTGGGACCCTAGCCTCCTATACCCTTTTAGGACCAACTCTCCAGTTTTTGGGAACCTATTCCTGCTACCCCTAGGAAGACCTTCTTCATCCGCCAGATCTGCTGCTCCAGGGATTGACTGTTTATTTGCATTGTTTTATTGTTTACTGTGAAATTTTATTTTGTGTATTTTGCATTTAGTTCTAGCCTTTAGTTCTAGCCTTTAGTTCTAGTCAGTTCTAGCCTTTAGATCGGGAAGACCCTTTATATTTAGTTTAATATTTTTAGTTTTGTTTTTTTAGATTTTTTTTGTCAGATTTTTTTTCACATTTGGGTATGGCTGGTAAGCGGTACTCTGCACAGGAAGCTGTAGCTTACCTGATGGCGTCTTACTCGGAAGATTTAAGTCAGTTAGGGTCTGAGTACTTCCCATTAGACAGCGAGTCAGACAGTGTCTCCTCTACCAGTAGTAGCCACCATAGAAGGGATAGTGCCACAGAAAGTGAGGCCACGCTGCAGGCTAGTGTAGTGCAGGAGGAGGCACCGGGTGCTGAAGCTGGTGAAGGAGCGTCTGCGTGGAGGCCTCCTAATAATTTTTCCCCTGAAATTCCCCCTTTTGATTCGGTCCCCGGGGTCATTGTAGACACCCCAAACTTTGGTGTCATTGACTTTTTCAAATTGTTTCTTACAGAAGCCATCCTACTGGATATGGTCTTCTATACTAATCTCTATGCCGAGCAGGTCTTAGCGCAAATCCCCCACCAGAGGCACGCCCGAGCTCAGGCATGGCAAACCACAAATTTGAGTGAGATAAAGAAATTTTGGGGGATCACCCTAGCAATGGGTATTCTAAAAAAATGTAGTATTTCCTCCTACTGGAATACCCAATGTATATTGGCAACCCCATTATTTCCGGCCATAATGTCCAGAAACCGCTACTAAATTTTACTGCGGTTTCTGCATTTTAACAACAATTCCACTGCTATTCCCAGTGGTCAACCCGGTCACGACAGGCTGCATAAATTAAAACCCCTAATAAATAGCCTGTCGGAGCGCTTCGCAGAAGTGTACATCCCCTCCCAAAAATTAAGTATTGACAAGTCACTTCTGCTGTTTAAAGGGTGCATTATTTTTTGTCACTATATCCCTAGCAAGCGTGCCCGCTATGGGATAAAATGTTACCAATTATGTGATAGTGCGACCGGGTATACCAAATATTTTCGAATATATGAAGGAAGGGACACACATTTGGACCCCTGGTTGTCCCCTTGATTTTTCAGTCAATGGGAAGATCGTTTGGGAGCTCATGACTCCTCTATTAGGGAGAGGTTACCACTTATATGTGGACAACTTCTATACCAGCATCCCCTTATTTAGAGCCCTTTATTCATTAGATACCCCGGCCTGTGGCACCATCAACCCAAATCGAAAAGGCTTGCCTAGGTCAATACTTAAACGGGGTGAGTCTTACACTCTAAGAAGCAATGAGCTCCTGGCCGTGAAATTTATGGACAGAAAGAAAGTATTCCTACTGACAACAATCCACGATGAGTCAGTGGTGAAAGTACGGCAGCGTGGTCCCCTAGCCCCTTCCCAAAAGCCACGTTGCATAAAAGATTATAATAAATTCATGGGTGGCGTTGATAAAACGGACCAAATATTAACCTATTACAATGCCACCCGAAAAACCAGAGCCTGGTACACAAAAGTTGCTATCCATTTGGTCCAAGTGGCAACTTACAACAGCTTTGTTGTCTTCAAGGCAGCAGTACCAGGCTCCAATTTATCTTTTGTTAAATACCAGCAACAGTTACTCTCTGCTTTGTTGTTTTGTACCAAGTATGGCTAGTAATGACAATCAGGTCAGATTAGTTGGGAAGCATTTTATAAAGTTGCTTCCCGATGTCAGTGGTAAGAGGTATCCCCAAAAGCCTTGCAGGGTATGGAGGAAGCGTGGCATCAGAAAGGACGTGTGGCACTATTGCCCGACTTGTCCCAGCCATCCCGGTTTATGCTTAGAAGGTTGCTTTGAGATCTATCATACGCAACTAGATTTTTGAGCTATGCATTTTGTTCTGCATTTTTTGTTTTAGACGGAAGGTGGGCCCCTTTTAGTTAATTTATGTTTCCTGTGTCCTGGCACAGGTATTTTGTGTGGTCATTACATTTTCTTTTCATTTAGTTTCTTTGAATACATTGCTGACTGATTGGGAAGTGCTGGAGCAGGAGCAGCTGGATACTTGTGGCAAGTGATGATTAAAACATGGGCCCCTTTTCAGGTTCTAGATACCTGATATTGATCACTGATTTTATAATCTGATGCCACAGCTACAGTATTCTAATTGCAGCTCACCATTCTAACCCCAATTACACCTCTTAGTGCAGGTAAGAAATGTAAAGGGTTGTGCTGTTTTTACATAGCGCATGCTTTAGTTTGGGGTGATTGGTAACCCTTCCCTTGCAGGTAGCTATGTATGTTGGGTATGTATACATATATTTATGTTTAACATATATTATTTAGGAAAATGTGGGTTTGCTTCAGCAGTTTAACTATTTTAGCAAAATCCGGTGCAACCGGGTGATTTCTTGAAGGTTTGCGCCCAGAAAGCTGCACACACGGCAACAAGCTTGGTAGGCCTAGAATGCCTAAGGTGTATACTTTCAGAGAATATATGGTTTGTGGGGGGTATTTGAATTTCAAAGTGTTTTGGTTGAAAAAGCGCAAGGTGTGCACTTTGTCTGCATAGTAGGAATTTTCAAGTGAAATGCCGTTTATGCGCATGCTTTAGTTTGGGGTGATTGGTAACCCTACCCTTGCAGGTAGCTATGCATGTTGGGTATTATTTTGTTCGGGGGACTTTGCCGTTTCCAATTTAGTGTGTTTTTTATGTTTAGCATGTTTTATTTAGGAAAATGTGGGTTTGATTCTGTTTTTTTATCATTGTTGTCAAGAAACCCTGTGAAAAACCCTGTGATTTTGTCGATGGATTCCACCTGGACATCTGTGGCCACAACACCAAGCCTAGTACGCCTAGAAAGCTTGAGGTGTGTACTTTGAGTAGATATATGGTTTTGGGGGGTATTTCAGATGTAAAGAGGTGTTTTTTTGGAAAAACTGTAGTAGTGCGAAATAGTTGTGTTTTCTTTGAAAATCTCCTCGAGCACTCTTTTCAGTTTGGGGGGTCTCCTGGGCAGGAAAGGGGGGCTACCAATACATATGTGGTAACGTTGCAATCAGGAGAAATATGACTTTTACACACAGTATGAGTTTCTGGTAAAACCTGCATGTTTTATTGAGGAAAAACACTACAAAATGTAAAAAATTGTTTTTATTTTTTTGAACACAATTTCCACAAAAATATAAAAAAAGACACTAACAAACTTAAAAACAAGACATGTCTTATTAAAGCCCAGACTGTGTTGAAAAAAAACAATATATAATTTTCCTAGGAAATTTCTGGAAATCCCTTCAAAAATTAGAGTTGAACATGTACAGCGCAAAATGGCAGAAAAGGGTCTGGCAACAAAGAGTGACAAATGCTGCAGGTAGGCTGGCACTTAAAGGGTTAATATGCCAGAATACATAACACAATGTTTTTATTATAAAAAAAAAAAAAACAAAAAAAAAAAAACATGTTTACAGATAAAAAATGATTGCCCATTGAAATGTATGGGAGAGTGACAGGTAGCGACAGGAAATACCAGACGCTCTGAAAGCCAGAGCGCCACCAAGATCCGCTGAGCCGTCTGTGATGATGAATCAGTCGCTACGTGACGCTGTTAGAGGCACTCACCAGATTAGCCTTCATAAATGTGCTATTGCGTTCAACGGACGGCGTTCACATGCCGCTACCTGTCACTTACAAGGCACTACCTGTCGCTTTCCCTTCCTGAATAAAGCCCTCAGTCCCTCCATAAAAGTGCCATTTACTTTCATTGTTTTCCTAGCTGGTAATTTAGTAACAATGAAATTCTTTGGATTTTTGGTTTCAACTGTTACTGAATAGGCCAGTTTGTCTGTTGTAGTTATGATAGGCCATGTTCTCATGCTCCTCCTTGTGTTGACAACACTGAATAACAGCATTTTTCAAATTGTCAGGGTTTTGAATTTCAACACAATAGTTGAACAGCTGAATCCCAGGCAAAGTAAGGAGTTTTTTTGTGGTAACCCCCCGCCCTGCCTCAGCGCCAGAGGAGATTGGTAGGGTGGGGGCTATAGTCACTTTAACTATGCAACTATGGGATTGATTCAGAGCCTGGTGAGAAAACTCACTCCTTTTTTTAGGAAAGAAAATTGCCATTCACTTTCATTGTCTACCTTGGAACTGATTCAGAGCCAGGTGAAAATTTACACCCGGTAGAAATGAAAGTAATGTTTTCTCTCCTAAAAAGACGTGAGGTTTTCTCACCAGGATCTGAATGTTTTGTTTACCTTAGTTAGTTTGTAAAAACAAGATTCTGTTTAAAAAGGACATTTAGCTCAAATAACCCACAAAATGTCTCTCTCAATGGGATTGAGTTGTGAAATGTAAAATTTACTGTTTCACATGCAATACCAGAAATAAATGACCTTATTGGAAGGTATTGTGGTAAAGTGTATAAAAATGTCATAAATGATGTTTATTTCTCCCCTGCTAGGCTGTATAAGGCACGTTCCGTGCCGGGTTTTAAGGACCCTGGTCACTTTCCCCAATCCCTTTCAGGTTTGTTCCATGATCTCAGGCCGTGCACAGGTGTTCAGGCTGATTACAGGGGAAGCCTGAATAAAAAGGAAACACACGGCCTGTCTATTGTCCATTGACCAGCCTGTAGGAGTGAGCTCAGGCTGAGGTGCACGTGTGGTGAAGGAAAAGACTGTATGCAAGCCGAAGGGCTTGGCTTTTGCGCCCCCTAATGGTGGACTTGTGGGGATGAGCAGCGGAGGGCTGATACGCCCTGCAAAGTGGATTTGGACTTACCTGGAAGTGACAGCTTGCTGGAGTACCCAGCCCTGGACTTACATTTGTTGGTGAAGTAACCACTTTTGATTTACTGCGTTTATGCTGCAATCTATGGACTGAGTGATAAGTTGCTAAATAAAGCCGTTTTTGCTGTTTAAAAACTGTTGTCTGTGTCACTGCTGATCGCCCAACCGCTCACAGTATAAAAGATACTGCCCTACATGTGAATATAAATTTCCATACAACCATTATAATCTTTTGTGTATCAAGTCAAGCCATATGTTTTGTTAGGAAACACTGCCCACCTGTGGAAATGTACAGAATTGTAATTCTAGCTGTATTGTGTGTAAATATTAGTGTAAAATAAGGCAAGGAATGAGCCTTGTTAGCATATAAAAATGAGTCTCTTTAGGAAGAGGAAGGTGCTGATTTTTCTCTTATAAAGCAAAAAGCACATCTGATAATAAGGGCTGTAAATATGCATGCACTGTGTTCTTTCTTCTTAAACTATTTGAATACCTGGCTTTTCTGTACCCCCCCTGGCCTGTGGCAACCTGCTTCTCCGGACACGAGCTATGCCGAACCATTTACTGATAACGCTTTAACTGCCACTCTACCTGGGTATTTTGTCCCACAAACAAAGTCACATTTTTCTCAAGGTCCCCTGAGCAGAACAATACCCAACATGCATAGGTACTGTCAAGAGAAGAGATGCCAGACCCCCCCAAGTAATGCATACACATAAGGGTCATTTTACTTGAAAATGTCATCTCTGCAAAGTGTGCATATTGCGCTTTTCCTACTAAAATGACCCTTTATATTTGAAATACCCCCCCATTAACCATATATTCCCTGAAAGTACATACATTGAGCTTTCTAGGCAGGCTTGTGGTATTGGCTTAATTTTTGTGAAAGTAATTCCTCGAAGAATTGTTTGGTTGCCCGGGTTTCCAAAAAAAATATAAAAAAACAGAATTGTCTATTTTAAATAAAACATTGGTTTTATTAAAGAAAACCATACTTCATGTGACAGCCCCATTTCTCTTGATTACAACGGTACCACAAATGTATTGGTAGCACTCTGTTCCTGCCCAGGATATCCCCCCAAACTGCAAAGAGCACTTTATAACATTTACAAATAAAATACAACTACTATCCACACTATAAAAGGCGTAGGGTCCCCCTTCCCGGGGGGGTGGACTCTATTTTTTGGGGGGGGGTTTAAGAGTTAAAAACCCCAGCATAACCACCCCAGGGACCAGCTATGCAGGGCTTGTAGAACAGGGGCCAGCTTCAGTGGCCCCTCACCCTGCAGGCTACAAGCATGCACAGGCTAAATGGCTCCAGGCTCTTCTGTCCCATCGGGGCTTTGGGGAGACAGGTAGTGGGAGGCAGGGGGTTAATGGAAAGTCATCCAATAATAGCAGGTGACTTGCCAGCCCCCAAACCTTGTGAAATGGTTTAGGGTCCTCATGGATCCCTTACATTCCACAAAGGGTTAAATGTAAAAGACAGACACACAAGTGTCATTTATTTTTTTTTCTTTCTTTACTCACCTCCGATCCGCCGATGTCCCCCAGTGATCCTGTCCCGGCGTTTCAATGACAGATGCTGGGTGATCAGTGGAGGTGTGTTAGGGAGGCAGGGGATCACATCCTCCTGCCCCTCCAACCCTCTCCCCGCCAATCACCCTGCACTAATGGACGAGCTAGCAGGGGAAAAAAAAACAGGCACATAACTCACACGTGCTTGGCATTTAACGGCAGAAGAGGCAACCACATTTACGTGCTTGTCGTTTAAAGGGTTAAACCAGTATAGGGGTCCATGTGACCCATCATCAGTTTACATGTTCTAATCGAGTTAGACCCAAACCTTGAAGAAAAAAAATTTATTAAATCTATTTACATCTATAACATTTATTTCTACTCAGGGATATGTTCAGGTGTTTTGCATTTGCTCAGAACTTTGTTCTAATCTGGACAGGTTTGAAAATAATAAGGTTAGGGTCTGGAGAATCTGCTCACAGTCTACTTATGTTTGCTGTCAGAATATAATCTGCTTGCAATATACCTGTTTTTTAAGGACTGAAGGATTGCTCTGCTTCTACCTATTTATTTTGGGGTTTCATTTATATTTTGTATGTTAATAATGAGCCTGTGGAAGAAACTGTATGCTTGCACTGAGGACCGCCATGGACCCATGCAGCCCCAATATCTGCCCACCACTACACATTTTGATCCTACTCAAATGTATAAATATAATACCTTTTTACCTTGTTAAATAAAAAAGTCTCACTATTCTGGGTTTAGTTTATCTCCCCAATGTGGGATGCCCTTATGTATTAAACCCCCACAATTTCTGCATATTCTTTCATGACCACTGATTCGATAGCATATGCTTGGGCTCTCTTCCAGGTTCCCTAGCCATACATAATAACAAGGAACATCTGCTTTAGACTACATGACTGAGCAGTTCCCCTTCCAGCAGGTACTGCATTTTTAAACTCACCTAGCCAGTGATCCAATGATGCATGTGAGGGCTGCATTTCTGCTATACTTTTCTGGTACAGCTGGGCACATTACATGAGCAGGATTGCAGCTGAAGGTACGCTCAGCGTTATTAAAGCAGAACAAAACCCACCAGCGGTCAGCCTGGAATCTAAAATATTCCAGGGCTGTCCGCTGGCTTTTCCTCTGGGATCCCGAATCAGGCCTGTAAAAATTCACCTTTCCCCTGCACTCATACAATGCAAATGGCCCTGATTCTTTTTAATAGGGAACACACCCTGCCACATCCCTGCATCCCAGTGGGCCTTTTGGTCGCTCCTGCCCAGGCCATTCAAAGTGGCTGGGGTGGAAGTGCGCACACCACCGGGGATGTGGCATCGCGTACTCCCCACTTAATCCAATCAGAGCCCTTTGATGAAAAATGTAAACATGATAAAGGCCTCTGATAACAGCCCGCGATTGGGCTGTTGAAGCAGGGAAAGGTGACCTTTATTGGGTGAACTAGGGGGTTTCACAGAGGAATTGGGATGCCCCTGAGGCACGGAATAAAACCCAGGAGAGTCGAATTCCTGGGTTTTATCCCGCTTCAGAGTAGATAGAAGAACTGAATAGAGTGGACCATGCTGATTGGTTTTGTACCTGCACCATTAAATCACAGGAAAGGTGAGTGTACTCAGCAATTTGTGCATAGACGCACAGCAGGAGAGTGAAAATTCTGGGAGTTGTTCCCCTTTAATGTGCAGCTAGAAAACCTGAATGAAAGTCCAGATGTGTGCTTCCTGCTGACCTGCAATTTAAAATTAGGATGTCGCTGTTACCAATGTTTAACTGTAGTCTCACTCTATGCATTTTTTGGGTGTTTTGTATTTCCTTTATTTTCAGCTCTGATCTATGATTTATTTTTCCTGTCTGTGTTAGCCACCATGTTAAGGTGTCATTCTTTTACTGCGCTCATATTCCAGTAGAGCCCATTCCTGTTATACCACTGTCTATCTGGATTTGACTCCACTGCACCCAGCACTCACACTCTGCAGTAGGTTATGGGCCCAGTGGCCAAATGAAGCCACCGCAATGGGATAAGGTGCAATGACCAAGCGCGGCCCAGGCAAAGCAAAGATCAGTACAGGAGACAGAGCCATCAGTGCGGAGATCATGTACCAGGCTTGTTGACGTGGGCGCAGTTTTCTGGAAGTAATCCCTCAATGAATTATTTTGCACAGCGTTTCCCTAAAAAAGAATAAAAAAAAATCTGACTCAAAGCCATTTATTAAAAAAAAATATGCAAACAAGAAAAAAAAAACAATACCCAACATGCCTAGATACTGTCATGGAAGAGTTGGCAAACACCCCAACCTAAACCAGTAAGGGTAATTTTTCTTGAAAGTTTCAGCTATGCAGACAAAATGCGCACCTTGCGTTTTTTTGTCAACCAAAACAACCTTTACATTTGGAATACCCCCACAAACCATATATTCCCCAAAAGTACATACATTAAGCTTTCTAGACATACCCAGCTTGTTGTAGTGGGCTCATATTTCTGAAAGTAGTCCCTCAAAGAATTCTTTGGTTGTATACGGTTTCCTTAAAAAATGTATAAAAAAACAGAATAAAAACAAGCTAAATCTGAAAACACAAGGTCCCTTGGACAGAACAATTCCCAACTTGCATAGGTACTTTTAATACTTTTAATTGACAGCCTATTCAATTTTGTCTGACAGGTAATTTTTCACTATTTTGCATTATCCAGAAAAATTATATATATGTATTTTGGGGCTTTGACATGAAATGTCTTGTTTGTAATTTTTTTTTGTGTTTTTTAATATTTTTGAGTGAAAAGTGTGTCTATTATGTCCCCCCGGCTCTTCTCCCCACCCCCAGGGACTTGGGGAGGCAGGTAATAGGGGGGCAGGGGTTAATGGCCAGTCACCTGCGGCTAGCCCTCCAAGCCTTGTGAACTGGTCTTATGGGGTCTTATGGATTATCCTACCAGTTCACAAAGGGTAAAATGTTAAAAAAGACACCTCATTGAGAAAAAAATGTATTAAAGTTCTCACCTCTGATCCTCTGCTGTCCTGTGCCAATCACCAATGACAGATGCCAGTGATCAGTGTAGAGGGTAGGCAGGGGATCAGTCGTGCTCACCGGCACGACTAAAGATTTTTGGGCTGGGATCGGGCTGCAGTCATACGCCCCTACCACAAAAGGCCTCCCAGATGTGGCAAAGGCAGAATCGGGGGAGGGGCACTGTTGCAAGGCACAGGAAAGTAAATGTCATTTTTTTATTCCTTTTTTCTTTGAAGACATGTCAGCGGTGGTAGAAGTGGGAGCCCCTTTTTTGGGCCCTCCCCTGAAGACAGAAAAGATAGGATACCCTCGTTTGAAGAGAAGACCCGGCTGGATCGATCGAGGGGTCAGATTAGTTTTTACCCTTTTTTAAGGCTTAAATTCAGCTACATGAGTCTTGTAGCTGACACTTAAAGCGGACCTTCACTCTGAATAAGAGTCTATCTTATATGTTTCCCACACCCTGTACATACAGATTGCTCACATTAAAAATCATCCTACCTGCATCTACTGCATGTTATGAGCCTTTAAACATCGAAGATGGCGGCTTATGGAAGCCGCCATTTTATCAGGCAGCCTGCAAACAGGAAGTGACTTCCAACAGGAAGTGACTGTGCTGCTCTGCATTCTGGGACTGCTGACCTTTCCCTGACCCCAGCTCTGCTCTGTCTGAGCAAAGCACAGCTATAACCTGCCACCCTGTACCTTATCCCACTCTCCTCTCCTCAGTAAGTGTGATGCTTCTGAGTCAAGATGGCGGCGCCCGTATCCTAAATTCCTGAACAGAGTTGCAGCCCAGTGGGGGAAAGAATAATAAGTTAGTGACTAAAAATGTAAAATATATTAATTTTAGATGCTGGGGAATCATTTTTTAAGAGTTTGGGCTTTTCATTAAATCATGGTGAAGGTCCGGTTTAACAGTTTGAGAGGCAGCTACATGAGACTCACATAGCTGGGACTAAAATGGTTAAAGTGAAGGACAATGCAGATGGCACAGTAGAGCAATACAAAACAAGACTCATAGCCAAGGTATATTCTCAGAAATATGTAGTCAAACATGCTACAATAAGGACTTTGATGACAGTGGCTGCCACAATGAAAATGCAAGTGAAACACTTTGATGTGAAAAAAGCATTTTTGGCGAGTTAACAGAAGACATCTACATGGAACAACCAGCAGGGTTCAAAGATGAACAAAGGCCAGACCTAGTATGCAAACTTCAGGGGAGTATATATTGTCTAAAGCAAACTGCCAGAACATGGAATATGAAAATAAATGAAGCGCTTACATATGAGGACTTTCAGAGGAGTAAAGCAGACCCTTGCTTATATACAAAGAAATTGTCACATATTTGAATCTGTGTTTGTTTATATGGGTGAACTGCTAGTTTGTTTTTAGAAAGAAGGGGTTGAGACAGAAACAGGAACAAATAAATCAATGTTAACACCCACTAGTGTGATGGAAATCATTCATTAAGACTTTTTTAAACAGAACTTCACTCTGATGTTAAAGTGGATCAACACCCTGACATTTTTTTTCCCCTTCAAATAATAATCCATGCCATGCCCCAGGACCCGTTAACCATAACAATAAAAAAACGTACATTCGATGATCCTGCGCGGCGTCGCGACCTTTTGTTTCGCGACGCCATCTTTGATGTAAGAGGAAGAGATCGTTTGACCTCTTCCTCTTGTAAATCTCGCTTCACTTTACCTAACCGGCGCTACTGCGCATGCGCGTTTTTTTTCCTTTGCGTGAGCGCGCTCTGCAGCGCAGGGGAAAGGGTGAACGGCAGAGGGAGTGAAAGGCCTGAGTGGCCCGGAGTGAATATGCCTGTGATAAGTGAGTTATTGATTTATTTATTTCTTATATTTTTTACTTATGTCATGTTTTTGTTTCAGGAAATAGACCAGGGAGACGTGCACTCTCCTGAGAGAGGACAGAGGCCATGCCCCCGATGACGTTGAGAAGAGAAAGTAAAATCGCGCGAGTGAGGACAGCTTATTCACGGACAAGGAAGAGGGACAGCATGCAAATGGACGGACAAGCAAGACGGAAAGCATGCTAATGAACTGACAAGAGCTGGAGGGCAGGACTTCCGGCCGAGATTTTTGAAAAATACAGGCGCTGCGAGGGACAGAAGGCTGCAAAAGTCATCAAAAGGTAAGTGTCTTTTTATGTTTAACTGTTCAGAAACTTGTTGTTTTGGATGGTGCTAGTCCACTTTAAGTGTGTGAATTTATGCATGATACAATGTGTTTTTTTGACATTTGTGCAAAGTGCGATCTGGTCTAATGGCTTAGTGGCCTCTTATAATTTGCGAGTGATGTGTTGATGGTATAGAATAACTAAAAGTTGGGGGATACCCCACTACCAAAATCCCCCCAGGAGGTAATTAACAGAGTCTTATGACTGCACAACACCAAGAAATAAGATTGATATAGGATTTTATTGCTCTCAAATGTTAAAAAGGTCCACTTTTTACAAGAAAGACAAACTATTAAAAAACATATACACCATGTTAAAATACATACTGCCAGGAGGGGGCGCTAATCAGTCTAACTGCCTAAATATTGAAAAGAGAATGTATATACAGTGTTGTAACCTCTATAAAAAAACAGGAAAGTGCTAATTTTTAGTAAAGTGCTAAGTGCTTATACCCACAAGTACATCAATTAATAATAAAGCTGAGTGTATACAAAAAAGAATGACACTAATCAATGGTAAAAAAACAGTGCAAGGTAAAGTATAACCATTACTTATCCATCCAAAAGTGCAGAGTGCACTTTCCTGTTTTTTATAGAGGTTACAACACTGTATATACATTCTATTTTCAATATTTAGGCAGTTAGACTGATTAGCGCCCCCTCCTGGCAGTATGTATTTTAACATGGTGTATATGTTTTTTAATAGTTTGTCTTTCTTGTAAAAAATGGACCTTTTTAACATTTGAGAGCAATAAAATCATATATCAATCTTATTTCTTGGTGTTGTGCAGTCATAAGACTCTGTTAATTACCTCCTGGGGGGATTTTGGTAGTGGGGTATCCCCCAACTTTTAGTTATTGTTTGCACTTTGGTTAATAAACAGAGCATTGCACCACAATTATTAATAGTATAGCCTTCTGGTGCCAGCAACTTGCCTCATAGCCTTGATGGTATAGAATGTTATTTTCTTAATATAATGCATAAGGATCATGGGTTCATAGCATAGTGGCATATTATAACTTGTGATGGCTGCATTTTGCTGTATACATCAGTGCTCCCATACGATTGGTTTGAGAAAGATAACAGCATATCTTTACACATTGTAAATAAATACACGGGCAGGCTGATTCATTACTAACGCTAGATAGCAACAGATGAGCATCTGCAGCGAAGCTTTGAGAGCAACCGCTAGTAGTCTCTGTGCTCGCCCATGGTTCTTGGATTCAGAGCGCCTCAGTCGCTGGGCAGCATTGATGAATATGATGTGTGAGTCAAAGTACTAAGCTGTATGGGAGCGAACGGTAGAGCCAACTCAGGATACATGTCAGAAGTTTTGAGATTTTTTTTAAGAACCAAAATAAAAAAATTGGGTTACGAAAGGGATTTAAGTATCGTCCATTGAAATGTATGTGAGAGCACCAGATAGCGACAGGTAAGACATGGCCCTCTGCAAGGCTGAATGCCGGCGCTGTACGCTGTGCCTGGGATAATGATGAATCGTACGCTACATGGCGTTGTTCCAGTCGCTCACCAGATTCAGCTTCATAAATGTAGAATTGCATGCGATCTCCGGCGTTCACATGCCGCTACCTGCCGCTGTACAGGCACTACCTGGCGCTAGAGCTTCATGAATAAGGCCCATGATTCCTGCTGAGTTTAGAGTATTGTGATTTTGTTTTTAGCTATTCACGTAAGAAAACCAAGAAGAAAGTATTGAATATTTGCTGTACAGTAAATTCCTGTTATCATTAAACTGCCTGCAAATGACAGAACTATACGTAGAAATTTTGCTTAGTTTGGAAACAATGGGCCAATATTAGATCCTCTGCTTTGGGATGTCCCAGATTGAAGCTGTATAGCGGAACAAAACCCTGCGTGGCTGTCCTTGGAATCTAAAAGTTTCCATGGCTGTCCACCGGTCTTCCCCCAGGGCATCCCAATTTGTGATGTCCCGCTTTGTGAAACCCACCAGATCAACAGTAATAGCTTACCTCTCCCCTGTCCAATGGTACATGTGGAGGCTCTGGACCAATCAGAGCCATTTGCTGTGTCTATGCCAATCGGCAAACAGCTATCATTTTTCGCAAGGGAGAGCACAAGTGGGTGCATCTCCAGCATCTTTGGGCTGTGTGCGTGTTTCCACCCCAGCAATTCTGATAGCCTGGTACGGGAGCTGCTGGGGGTTTGGTCACTTGTGCTACCCATTGCAGACAATGAAAACCATTTGCCAAGTGACATAGGCACAGCAAATGGTTCTGATAGGACGAAAGCCCATGCATGCGTCGTTGAACCAGGGAAAGGTAAGCTTTTACTGCCGATTTGGTGATCACATCACAAACAAAAGGAAAAGTTAATATCACGGGAGCACTCTTACCCGAGTAATCGTATTGGGTGCTTGGCCAGCGGTGGCGCCGCATACGCTGAAATCAAACAAAGAGCCAGCACTCCATTTGGTTGGTTTGCTTGCTCAACCCTGATGAAGGGGCGCGCGCCGCCCCAAAACGTCGGATATAGATTATTTGGACTGTATCATTCGCTGGATCAAGATTGTATGGATTATATGGCCTTGATTCAATAGACTTTATTTGCAAATGGAGTGCTGGCTTCTCGTTTGATCACAAACAAATGGGGAAGACAGATGGGTTGGGCAATCATCAAGGACACTCAAAACAAACAGATAAATGTCAAATCGAAAAAAGAAAATTAAATAAGTCAATATCAATAATTCAATTGACCAGATGACACACAGAACCAAGATATGTGAGTGTGGGAGGGAACTCAAGCATGTGCCCTGACTAAGATCTGAATTTCTGATAATATTGATAAATGCAATGCAGGTAAAACACTGTGCTATATGAACATATCAATGTATACGTCAGCAACTACCACTCGCACAAGGATTACCCACAGATCCAGGTCAAACCAATAAAATGCATGTGGTTCAAAAGAGAGTCCTGTTGGTCACCCACCTCACTACTCACCCCAATGGCCACCCTGCCGGCTACGCCTAGGACCAGAGGTCCAGGACTTTGGAAGCAGCAGCCTGTGCCGTCTTTAAAATGGGCATCCACAGTAGCATTCATTTGAATTCTTGACATTATCAACCAAAAATGTGAAACATTTTACATTATCAACTATGAACCACTCTTTAGGTAAAGTGAACCACCTTAAACCAGACCAACAGCTTTGTACAATTGGAAAAAATACTCCCCAAAACGAATTTGCCCCATCTGTATGCATGATACTGAATCATTTTCAGCACTTACATTTGCGTCTGCATCCACTCAAAGCTGAAACGCTGCCTCACCAATTTTCTGCATGCAGTGGTCATCTTGCAGGACCTGGGAGGCTTCCTTTACCAGCATCCCAGCCTTGCTCCTGCTTGGATTTTACTGACATATCCCACAATGCAGAGTGGCAGGGAATCCAATAGCACTTCCTCTTTGCAGGCTGCCTGCAGCTTAATAGGATGCTATGGGGAACACCCACGACAGGAGTTACAAAGGTTAAATTAATGTTTATGTGCAGCAACCTGAATTGCTTTGGGGAGGGATGCATATGAGCAATGTCCAGTAAATCCTAACAAGTAATGTGTGTGCTTTTTTGCTTGTCGCCTCCCAAAACACCATTCAATGCTGCTGTCATTTGAGTGGAAATTATCCTCAGGCCAGCAAACCTAGCAAAACTGCTTGTTTTTTTAACTGGTAACTTTGACAAGGCATGAAAGAGTGAGAAGCATTTCAGAACATTGTATTATTAGCTCTTATACAGGACATCTTGGAGCAGGTAACAAGATAAATTGAGTGTATGACATTTGCTTGCTCACATAGTCAAACATGTGATAAAACACAAAGAAATATTCATATCAGTTTGAAGGGTATTATTTTCACACTGGCATGCTAACATTAGAAATGGCACTTATCACAAGCATCAAGGTAAATGCTTCTGGAAAGAATTTTGTTCATATAAGAAGCCTATGCATTAAATAGCTAATCTCTATATTATTTAGCTGGGAGTATAAAACATGAAACTTTAAACATATATCCAACGAAATGACTATACGGATATGTAGGTTTTTTAGAATAATTCCAGCATGATAAAGCAAGTGAGACCTACTTGATGGCAAGCAGACAGGTGAACAAAAGTATGCATAGCAAAACCTCAAATTCAAAATAAAACTGCACTTCTTTAACTACTTAGGTACAAATATGGCAAAAGTTAGAATGGGCCCAAGGACATATGTGTTGCCATTGCCACTGACCACAATGCTGGTATTTAAACATGTATATGGCAGCATTATATAAATGTCATAGACTTCAGCCAAGTGAGGCCAGAGGAGTAACAAGTTTTGAGTCAACAGTGGACCTGAAATAACTTGTGCTGGGGTACAGCAATATGTGTTGTGTAAGATATGACGGCCATTGGGTGCAGTATCTATGAAACTTGATGGTTTCAAACAGTGGTGCACACCCCAGGGCTGTGAGCAGCCCATGTTTCCTCAAAAGGTATTCTTTCCTTCCTTCTATGGTCAGCCAGTATGGACTGGGTTGCAGGGCTCTAGCTGGGGACTCACCCACATCTCAAGAACTCAATGTGCACTTTCCACTAGATATAGGTGCTTATTATTTATATAATATGCACCAATATCTATAATAACACACAGGAACTTAATATGTCCATCGAGTTCACCATGTCTGTCACTTTTAACCCTTAACCTCTTTAGTGTTTAAGTCCATGGCTAGAAATACACTAGTTTCCTCTCACCTGATCCCCAGTGATTAAAATGAGCCATTTTTGAATCTCTTATTATATGTAAATATCTTATGTATTCTAAACAAAGATGCTTTCATTTCTGGGTGAGGCTGAGCATGAGCGTGTGGTATGGCTGGGTGTGGTATGAGTCATGAGCATACTCTTCTGTGATCATAGACAAATGTCGGACCACTGTGACCTGCCAAACACGCTCACCCTGAGAGCTCCAAAGAATAGATTGCCTGTTAGACCACTTTTTTGCAATGTCCGGGAGGAATGGAATTAGAAGAAAGGGCAACCTTTGGAGTCCTGATATGGCTTTTACACAGCACTGCAGCAAATGGGGGTGAGGCACATGGGACAGGCAGTATAAGGTAAGCTGCTTGCTTCCCTATTATTGTCATTGTCTGGAATGTTCCTGGAATGGCCCTTTTATTTTGACATCCTTGTAATCATGACATAACAAATATTTAATATAACAAGAATGTAAAGTGACATAGCTTACAATAAAATATAAAATGTGGCCTTATTAGACTAGCTTTAGCATATAAGAACAGCCTTGTTTGTATTTCAAAGTCTAACTAACTCCTGCGGTAATTTGTAATTGAAGGCCCAGTACCAACTGTCAGTGCTCACACCTAACTGATAAATAAACAGTAGGTCAAGTTGTGTTGAAAAAACAATAGATTCTAGCCTTACACCTCCTGTCTGCAAATCAAGCCCAATCTAGCCAAGAGAATGTTTGTACTTGACAGTCACCAGTTAGTTCTCAATCAAATAAATAATCATCAATCTGTCATAACTTCTAAAATATTAGTCATAGAGAGAAATGTTATTCCTTGTGATTGCATGGATTATAGGTTACAAACCAATACCAAACATTTGTGACAGAACAACTATACATCAGCTAATATCCATGTCCTAAACAAGTCAGATATCACAAGTTTAGACTCAATAAATTCAGAACAATATTCTGGTATTGGAAACTTGACCTCTGACACATATATCAGAACTAGCTAGTCTTTAGAACCCAGGGAGGCCAGAACATTGCCAACACCTACCCAGTTCCCACCTGAAAAGGTGTTTGACAGAAGTGAAATGGAGTGCAGTCTCTGCACATGTAAATCGTGACAATAAGCAAATGATGGACATGGCTGGGAATTGTTTTGAGTGGTTTTCAGACTGCTATGGGCTGCCAACAAGTATCACCTCTACTGCACCATGGTAAAGTACACCTTTTAACTTTAATCTCCTTTTTTTATATCAAATCAGCCAGTATTTCACTGCATGTTGTATATGTGCATCTAGCTGTTTATGGATATTTAATTAAAATAAAATAAGTTGCCTTCTACTGTATATACCAAGCCTGGAAATCACAGCACTTTAAGAGACTGCTGAATGATATTACCAGTTCCTGATTGTGTGATCACTGCAAAGGAACTACTGTGAGATTGCATAGCATGTTATTTATGCTGACATCGCATAACTACGATGTGGCTGAAAATCAAATTGTGTGCAGAATAGCATCATTAGTACATTTGCCATAAGTAAGGATTCAGTGCCAGCAGCAAGAATCTTTGTGGATTGGAGTGTGTACAGTACTAGACAATTGCTGGGAAGTGGCAGTGATATCACAGATTACTATCAGTAGTGTGACAGACCCAGGGTCCAGATCCACAGGTGCACCCCTGCATCCTTAGGCCCCTTTAGTGTTGCTAATTTATGAAAGAGAACAAGTAGAGGTTACGTGGCAGCATCCAAAACAAGTAGAGGCACGTAATTTTCTTGTCTGCTGGTAGAGGGAACAATGTGATGAAATAGAAGAACAGCCCAAAAATACATAGAATAAAAGTACATCCTGTACAGTATGAAGTACAACCCAAAAATAAGATCTTAAAACTGTAGACATACTCGGGAACAACTAGTGTAGGACAGGAGCGTCAGAAGAGTATATATTCTAATATTCTATCTTTTATTAAATAGAGTTTTTACACAGCTTTAACTTTAAATGAAATAACTGCATTACCCATTGTCTGTGAATTTAGCTTGGTATATGTTGAGAACAGACGTCCTTTTTTCAATCACTTTGATTACATTGCAGGCTCATTTCATCTCCCATTGCTCACAAAGACCATATCCCAGGTATTGGTACTTTTATAAGCCAATCCTCTACTTACCATAGGCTTTGCGTGATGTTTTCAAACCATTCCCATAATCCTCGGAAAAAGGGGCAGAAATTTAGTACATGTTGTTTTAAATTCATCAAGTGTAAACTTATGGCAGATTTATAGCACCCAGATAATAACCGTTTTCTTACATAGAAATGCATATAGGGGGACATTAATATAATAAGCACATATTTGCAAAGTTAGTGAAAAAAATAGTTCATTAAAGGTAAAGTCCACTATCAGTGCTATTTTTGTGCAAAAAAGGATGTCCTAAAATGTGCTGATCATAGTTTTTTTTTTTTCATTTGTAATATTAAAAAATGCAAATGCATCTGCATTCTGTTGCTATTGGCAACTGTACACAGGCAGGCTGATTCATTACTAGCACCAGGTATCAGCAGAAGAGCGTCTGTATAGCAGCGCTTAGAGCAACCACTAGTATACGCTGTGATCAGCAATCGGGTGCTGTAACAGATCGCCTCAGTAGTAACCTGGCCGGAATTGATGAATGAGATGTATGTTGGGTGTTCTAACACCAGTACAGCGTTGCAGCAAGCAAAAGGTAGCACCAGCTCAGTGCGACCGACTCTCAGCAACTCACACCATATTCAACAAAAAACAGACTCACAGAGCATAGGCGCGTATATCTGGTCGCTATAGCATAGAGCGGCAGAGGCTGTGTGATTAAAGTCTGTTTTTGAACACATATTCACCAGTAACAAAGCGAAAACACATGGAATTACATTGTTGTAACATTGTGACATTAATACTTTAATGCCAGACCCGTAATGACAATTCTGCATAAAAATATAAAAAATCTAAAGTTTTTAAAAATTACTCTTTCTAGGCCAGGAGAGGTCACACAATTATTTGAGAGAAAAAAAATTAAACGAAATACCCTGTTTAAACAGAAGAAAAGGAAAGTCCATTGAAATGTATGGGAGTGTGACAGGTAGCAACAGGTAATACCTGGTGCTCTGGAAGCTAGAGCGCCAGCGCTATACGCCGAGCCACTTGTAATGATGAATCGGACACTACATGGTGCTGTTAGAGTCGCTCACCAGAATCGCTTTCATAAATGTGGTATTATGTACAGTGCTGTGTGTGCAGGACTTCCCTCTTTCTGTAAATCTTGGTGTACAGATTTGGTGTACAGTTGCCAATAACAAATTGCAGGTAGTGAAAACTGTTTCCATAAAGCACATTTGCTAACAGAAAAAATACAAATACATGCTAGATAAGCTTAGCACTCTGAGGGCATCCCTTTGGCACAAAAAATAAATAAAAAAGGCCATCAAAGTGTTCTTTCCCTTTGATAGATAAATGCAATAGGTTAGATTAAAATAAAGATTTTGACTACAATGTTTAAAAATGTAGGCAGTCTGTGTGTGAGCTTTTCATGTACTTCAGTATTATTTTTAGCCACCAGAGGGTAGTAGAAGCCAACATTTAACCAATTCATGCAACAGAAAGTTGTGCTGTTGAAACATGCTTAGAAATGACACTGCCAAGTAATTAAGGCATTTGAAAATGTTATTTTTATTATTATTATTATAATTATCCCTTTAAAATGTTTAATACAGTGTCACAAAAACCCATTATATATATATATATATATATATATATATATATATATATATATATATATATATTTATTTATTTATTTATTTGTTACGTTTTTAGTGTTAAGGAAAGGGCTCTCTGCTAATACTCTTTTACCAAATTGCTTTGTGGCTTGTCTGTCACATCTGACATCTGAATGCTGTGTGTTATAATATGCACCAGTCTTCATATTTCTGTCGCATCTGACCCATAATACCCCGTACATCTCATTTGTAAAAAGAAAATATTATGGAGTTTTACAACTAAACAATACCAATAACAGTGATAATAATAATGCACAACAACGTAAAACGCCTTGTTTTCATCATATACTCCTCTTGATCCCCAATCCCATACCTGTGGCAAAGCTTTGCTGCACTCCAGCAGCCCCCTGTTGTTGAAGAGTTTGAGTGCTGGATGCAGTAGAGTCAACTTAGACATACATTGTGGAGAAACACAAACTGGTTTTATTGGATTATGCATTGAGTAAAAGAAGGTCACATTCACAGCCAAAGGCTCGTGCATGTACTGTGGGATTGGGGATTAAGATATTGAAGCATACAGAGAAACCAGAGTGTTTCACCCTGCAGGGCATTCCAAAGCAAGATGCCCCATAGGGCAGGGAATTTCCTGTCCTCTTTTTAGTCCTCTTTAAAGCAATCTAAAGCATTTAATAATCATTTAACCATGTCTAGGAACAACTCCAAAACAAGAGAAGAAAACTCCCAAAACGTTCATTAGCCAATAATTGATGTACCTGGTCGGCATCATTTGTGAATACTTCACATTCCTCCACCCCAGATGGTTCTCTGCCAGAGAATTTCCAAGTACTGCACTGACTTTGTGCATACTAGGGCATTTCCCAGATCTCTGCAGCAGAAGCAGGTAGCTACATTCCCTTGGCCCACCAAGTCCTATTAGCTCCACTACTTGGCCAATCAAGGACTTCCAGCCTCTCTTCTAGTGAAGTTCTATCATCTATCCCACATAGAGACACTGTTCTCATTGCCAACATGAGCTTAACTCTAGAAGCTATATTCTAACTAGAACACTAACCGTTTGTCATTTCTGTGTTGCATATTAACAATTTCAACAGGCAACATAAAATTCACTTGAGATGTATTGCTAAAGTGACCATTAGGGGTGGTTTGAATCCACATTTGTGTGGATATTTATCTTGCTTCATCTAGTGCTGAAAAAAACAAGCAATGCATTTAAAACAAAGCTCATGTATTTCCCATGAAACTGAACCTATCGAAGGGTCAAATTGACTCAAAGCTCTTTATTAGAGATGAGCGAACTTTTGAAAAATACGATTCGACTGATTCGCCGAATTTTCCGACAAAAATCGTTTCGACCCGAATTTATTCGCGACAAATCGCTATTAAAAACTGCTATTTCTGAGCCTCCTAGAGCCTCAATAGGGTTGTAAACCATTTTGCCTTGCTGTAACACGCATAGGATGCGTGCTGGGTTAGTTAAATAATACTGTAAATAAATATCACATGCAGATCAGAGGCATCGCTAATAGAATCGCAGAGCGGCACAATTGCAGAGAATTGAAGTGGCATCACTATGAGGGGCAGGAGCCCAAACATTGCTTTAAAGAGACACTGGAGTTGGCAGCAGCAGGAGCCCAAAAATTGGATGAATCACACCCTGGAGTTGCAAGCAGCAGCAGGAGCCCAAACATAGCTTGAAAGAGACACTGGTGTTGGCTACAGGAGCCCAAAGATTGGATGAATCACACCCTGCAGTTGCCAGCAGCAGCAGGAGCCCAAATATTACTTTAAAGAGATACTGGATTTGGCAGCAGGAGCCCAAAATTGGATGAATCACACCCTGGAGTTGGCAGCACCAGCAGGAGCCCAAACATTACTTTAAAGAGACACTGGGGTTGGCTTCAGGAGCCCAAAAATTGGATGAATCACACCCTGGAGTTGGCAGCAGCAGCAGCAGGAGCCCAAATATTACTTTAAAGAGACACTGGGGTTGGCTTCAGGAGCCCAAAAATTGGATGAATCACACCCTGGAGTTGGGAGCAGCAGCAGCAGGAGCCCAAATATTACTTTAAAGAGACACTGGGGTTGGCAGCAGGAGCCCAAAAATTGGATGAATCACACCCTGGAGTTGGCAGCAGCAGCAGGAGCCCAAACATTACTTTAAAGAGACACTGGGGTTGGCAGCAGGAGCCCAAAAATTGGATGAATCACACCCTGGAGTTGGCGGCAGCAGCAGGAGCCCAAACATTACTTTAAAGAGACACTGGGGTTGGCTTCAGGAGCCCAAAAATTGGATGAATCACACCCTGGAGTTGGCATCAGCAGGAGCCCAAAAATTGGCCTAAAGACATAAATATGTTTTGCACCATTTGGAAAGTGAAAAACGTGGCACCATGCTGAATCTAGTCGCATGCATCAGCCATTGGTGGGTGAAAATCCTGGCTGATCCATCCCTGATTCATTTTGACAAAGGTGAGTCTCTCCACATTTTTAGTTGACAGACGAGTTCTCCTCGCCGTAACTATGGCCCCCGCCGCACTAAACACCCGCTCAGATGGCACGCTACTTGCCGGGCAGGACAGCTTTTCCAGGGCAAACTCTGCTAGTTGTGGCCACAAATCAAGTTTGGCTGCCCAGAAGTCCAGCGGATCCTCAAAGTGTGTTGGCATGGTCATGTCAAGGTGTGACATGACCTGCTGGTTGAGGTCCTGCTCCAGGTCTTCCTGCTGCTCATGAGTAGCCTCACTATGCGGGTGTAGAAAGCTACTCATTAGCGACTGAAGACTGAGGCTGCTGCTGATGGAGCTGCTGCTGCTGCTCCTGCCAACCCCCCCAGCAGCCATGACAGTGGAAGGTGAGCGCAGAGGTCCCCTCGAGTCAGACCTGCGAGAGTATGGACCATGGCGCAGATAGGCATCGGCCAACTGCCTACGTAGAATGTCTTTGTAGTAGTTCAGTTTTTCCTCCCTCTCGGTGGGTTTAAAAAATGTCCCCATTTTGTGCCGGAAGCGAGGGTCCAATAAGGTGGACAGCCAGAAGTCATCCCGCCGACAGATGGAAACAATTCTGGGGTCACTACGCAAGCACGTGAGCATGCTTCGTGCCATTTGCGCAAGTGACTCGGATGGACTACCTGTCTCCATCTCCACTGCATACTGCCACGGTGTGCCCGGGTCCTCTGTCTCGCCTTCCTGAAAAACCTCTAGCTCCTCTGGCTGCTCCTGCTCCTCCTCTCCTGTCCGCTGACTAGATAAACCAGCCATTTCGCCAAGCCTAAACTGTGTTTCGCTGGGCAACTCCTCCTCCTCTTCCTCCTCCTCCTCCTCCAGTTCAGCTCCAACGGGGTTCATGTGGCCGTAAGATGTAAACGCCATGTCTCCAGTGCCCTGACCAGCCATGGTTTCCAACATGTGCTGTAGTACATGAAGCAGTGGAATCACGTCGTCCATCCCGTAATCCTGCCGACTGACAAATAAAGTGGCTTCCTCAAAGGGCCTGAGCAAACGGCAGGTGTCACGTATGAGCTGCCACTGGTTGACATTGAAGTTACACAGGGGAGTCCCCCTATCTGCTTGGATCATCAGGAAATCCGTGATGGCTTTTCTCTGTTCATATAATCGGTCCAACATGTGAAGGGTGGAATTCCAACGGGTGGAAACATCGCAAATCAGACTATGTTGGGGGATACCGTTCTGACGCTGTAGCTCAAGAAGGGTGTGTTTGGCGGTGTAGGAGTGGCTGAAGTGCATGCAAAGTTTCCTTGAAGTTGTTAGGATGTCTTGCAGATGGGGGGAACACTTCAGAAACCGCTTGACAACCAGATTGAAGACGTGAGCCATGCAGGGGGCATGGGTCAGGCTTCCTTGGCGCAGCGCAGACAAAATGTTCTTCCCATTGTCGGTAACCATGATTCCCATTTTAAGTTTTCTTGGAGTAAGCCATGTTTGGATTTCCTGATGAATACATTTAAGCAGTTCCTCCCCTGTGTGACTCCGTTCGCCAAGACAAACCATGTGAAGCACTGCGTGACACCTCCGTGCTCTGCACACATGGTAGACTGGAGGGGCACTGAGACTTGAGCCTACAGTGGAGGGTGAGGAAATGGTGGAGGAAGAGGAGGCCGAGTCGCACAGTGTCACAGGCCCAACGGGCAGGGAACGCGGAGGCCAAAGCGGCGTGACCTGTCCAAGTTGCTGCTGCAAAGGGACCACATTCACCCAGTGGGCCGGAAACGACATGTACTGTCCCTGACCGTAGTTACAGCTCCAGACGTCGGCGCTGCCATGCACTTTGCTACACACTGACAGGCTCAAGGACTGGCCCACCTTCTGTTCAACAAAAGTATGCAGCGCTGGTACTGCCTTCTTGGCAAAGAAATGACGGCTTGGGACTCTCCACCTCGGCTCGGCACAAGCCATCAGTTCTCTGAAAGGTGCAGAGTCCACCACCTGAAAAGGGAGCGACTGCAGCACCAGCAACTTGGACAGGAGCACATTCAGCTTCTGCGCCGTAGGATGAGTGGGCGCATACTGCTGTCTCTTGGACATGGCTTCACTGATGGATTGCTGGCGGGATGCATGACTTGGAGGAGGAGGAGCAGGAGCAGGAGCGACAGAGGATGGGTATGACGCACAGCTGCCTTCGGCTGAGGTGCTGGAGCCTTGGCTGGCAGAAATTGGGTGCGGCGTGCCACTCGGTGAGGAAGCAGTCTGGCCCACCTCTCCAGAGCCTAGGTTCTCCCAGGCCGCTTTATGGTGACGCTGCATATGTTGACGCAGGGCCGTGGTGCCAACATTTGGACCCTGGCCACGCTTCACCTTCTGCCTACATATCTTGCATGTGGCCATGTTACCCTCCTGCGGATGCTTCAGGAAAAACTGCCACACTGCCGAGTAGCTACTTTTCCCACCAACAGGCCTCACTGATTCGCTGCTATTGTCGCCAACTCCAGGAACCCCTGCCCCACTACCTCCCGATAAGGTAGCCTGCCGCGCAGCAGGTGCTCTACCCCGGCCCCGGCCCCGTTTGGCTCCAGGCTTTACAATTGTGCCCCCATGCTGCCTGCCAACCATGCTGCTAACACCTTGCTGCCTGAGCTGCTGACTCCGGGGCAACCTGCGCCCCTCTTCTCCTGATGATGACAATGAAGCCCCTTCATCACCCGGCTCCCAAGTGCGATCGGCTTCATCGTCATCATCATTATCACCGAGTTGTGGCTGTACGTCACTGATGTTCGTGGATTCGTCAACAGTGTCTGGCGCAGGAGCTGGAACGCTCGCAGCACCCACGACACTGTCCACATCACTATTTGTCTGCCTAGCTAAAGAAGCCACCTCCATTTCTTGGCTGGGCAGTAGCTGCTGACTGTCCTCTATCTGATCGTCCTCCTCACTAAAGAGTGGAGCTGAACCCAAAGCATAGGATACGTCGCTGGGGGAGGGAACGGCATAGGACAGAGGCAATGGGAGGACAGGGACTGCTCTCGGGGCATGCCAACTCAGGGTTGTGTCAGAGGAACCTACCGACCCTAGACTGGGGGTCTCAGACGCAAGTTGTGATGATGTTGTTGATGAGCGCGTCAACCAATCTACCACGGCAGATGCGTTACTGGTGGAGACCCGACCGCTAGCAGATACTGGCAGATTAGGTCTCTCAGCGTGACTCCTGCTGCTACTGCCCCCCAGTCTGCTGCGAGCTCTGCCTGCGGAATCTTGGCCTCTGCCACTCCAGGTCACATGCAGCCTATCAGCAGCCAGGAAGCCTGGTGACGTCACCGTGGAATATAAAGCAGCGGCCATCTTGCTTGTGCGCATTTCAGACTTGCATTCGTGAGACAGCGGTGGTTGCTGCAGACAGGGACAGACAGATAGCGATAGGTAGGGATAGTTACAGATAGGTAGGGAGATTTAGAGAGGCAGACAGAGCCAGGGAAAGATAGTGGAAAACCGGAACAATCCAGGGACAGCATAAAAGTGACAGGGTGATTTGGCTGATCAGTTTTCAATTCAATTTGATTTCTTTGTGCTGTAAACCGTATTCTGCCTTGCCACTGTGCATGCCATCTATGCAGTGCCTTATGTAACCCTATCTGTTATACTAAATAAGCGTCTACAGCCTCAGCTTTATTAAATTATTGCATTTTGAATTGGTTTTGGTCTGCTTTAAATACACCAGGCCGCAGAGTATCCCAAACCACCACGTGGCACCCTATCTGTTATACTAAATAAGTGTTGTTAAGCATCAGCTTCATTAAGCTATTGCATTTTGCATTGGTTTTTGTCCTGCTGACAATACACCAGGTCGCAGGGTATCCCAAACAGCCACGTGGCACCCTATTTGTTATACTAAATAAGCGTTGTCCAGCATCAGCTTTATTAAGCTATTGCATTTTGAATTGGTTTTTGTCCTGCTGTCAATACACCAGGCCGCAGGGTATCCCAAATCACCACATGGCACCCTATCTGTTATACTAAATACGCTTGTTCATCCTTCCTCAGCTTAATCAAACTATTGCATTTTGAATTGGTTTTTGGTCTGCTGCCAAAACACTAGGCCGCAGGGTATCTCATATTGCCAATTTTCATAGTATCTGGTGCAGAGAAGCAGTTCCTCCCTTTATTTAGCTTCTTCTTTTTAAAGTAAACACATTTTTTATCGTACCTATTGCGCATTTCAAATACATAAAAATGTCAGGCAGACAAGTGCAAGGATGTTCAAAGAGGAGTGGCAGAGGCCAAGATTCAGCAGGCAGAGGTCGCAGCAGACTAGGAGCGAGTGGCAGCAGGAGTCACTGTGAGCGACCTGATCTGCCAGTATCTGCTAGCGGTCGGGTCTCCACCAGTAACGCATCTGCCGTGGTAGATTGGTTAACGCGCTCATCAACATCATCACAAGTTACATCTAACACCCCCAGTCTAGGGTCGGTAGGTTCCTCTGACACAACCCTGAGTTGGCATGCCCCGAGAGCAGTCCCTGTCCTCCCATTGCCTCTGTCCTACGCCATTCCCTCCCCCAACGACGTATCCTATGCTTTGGGTTCAGCTCCACTCTTTAGTGAGGAGGACGATCAGATAGAGGACAGTCAGCAGCTACTGCCCAGCCAAGGAATGGAGGTGGCTTCTTTAGCTAGGCAGACAAATAGTGATGTGGACAGTGTTGTGGGTGTTGCGAGCGTTCCAGCTCCTGCGCCAGACACTGTTGAGGAAACCAAGAACATCAGTGACGTGCAGCCACAACTCGATGATGATGAAGCCGATCGCACTTGGGAGCCGGGTGATGAAGGGGCTTCATCATCATCATCATCAGGAGAAGAGGGGCGCAGGTTGCCCCGGAGTCAGCAGCTGAGGCAGCAAGGTGTTAGCAGCATGGTTGGCAGTCAGCATGGGGGCACAATTGTAAAGCCTGGAGCCAAACGGGGCCAGGGTAGAGCACCTGCTGCGCGGCAGGCTACCTTATCGGGAGGTAGTGGAGCAGGGGTTCCTGGAGTTGGCGACAGTAGCATTGAATCAGTGAGGCCTGTTGGTGGGAAAAGTAGCTACTCGGCAGTGTGGCAGTTTTTCCTGAAGCATCCGCAGGAGGTTAACATGGCCACATGCAAGATATGTAGGCAGAATGTGAAGCGTGGCCAGGGCCCAAATGTTGGCACCATGGCCCTGCGTCACCATAAAGCGACCTGGGAGAACCGAGGCTCCCAAGGGGTGGTCCAGCCTTCTTCCTCACCAAGTAGCACGCTGCTCCCAATTTCTGCCAGCCAACGCTCCAGCACCTCAGCCGAAGGCAGCTGTGTGTCATACCCATCCTCTGTCGCTCCTGCTCCTCCTTCTCCTCCAAGTCATGCAGCCCACCAGCAATCCATCAGCGAAGCCATGTCCAAGAGACGCCCACTCATCCTATGGAGCAGAAGCTGAATGTGCTCCTGTCTAAGTTGCTGGTGCTGCAGTCGCTCCCTTTTCAGGTGGTGGACTCTGCACCTTTCAGAGAACTGATGGCTTGTGCCGAGCCGAGGTGGAGAGTCCCAAGCCGTCCTTTCTTTGCCAAGAAGGCAGTACCAGCACTGCACACTTTTGTTGAACAGAAGGTGTGCCAGTCCTTGAGCCTGTCGGTGTGTAGCAAAGTGCATGGCAGCGCCGACGTCTGGAGCTGTAACTACGGTCAGGGACAGTACATGTCGTTTACAGCCCACTGGGTGAATGTGGTCCCTTTGCAGCTGCAGCAGCAACTTGGACAGGTCATGCCACTTCGGCCTCCGCTCCCTGCCCATTGGGCCTGTGACACTGTGCGACTCGGCCTCCTCATCCTCTGCCATCTCCTCACCCTCCACTGTAGGCTCAAGTCTCAGTGCCCCTCCAGTCTACCATGTGTGCAGGGCACTGAAGTGTCACGCTGTGCTTCACATGGTTTGTCTTGGCAAACTGAGTCACACAGGGGAGGAACTGCTTAAATTTGTTCATCAGGAAATCCAAACATGGCTTACTCCAAGAAAACTTAAAATGGGAATCATGGTTACCGACAATGGGAAGAACATTTTGTCTGCGCTGTGCCAAGGAAGCCTGACCCATGCCCCCTGCATGGCTCATGTCTTCAATCTGGTTGTCAAGCGGTTTCTGCAAGACATCCTAACAACTTCAAGGAAACTTTGCATGCACTTCAGCCACTCATACACCGCCAAACACACCCTTCTTGAGCTACAGTGTCAGAACGGTAGCCCCCAACATAGTCTGATTTGCGATGTTTCCACCCGTTGGAATTTCACCCTTCACATGTTGGACCGATTATATGAACAGAGAAAAGTCATCACGGATTTCCTGATGATCCAAGCGGATAGGGGGACTCCCCTGTGTAACTTCAATGTCAACCAGTGGCAGCTCATACATGACACCTGCCGTTTGCTCGGGCCACTTTATTTGTCAGTCGGCAGGATTACGGGATGAACGACGTGATTCCACTGCTTCATGTACTACAGCACATGTTGGAAACCATGGCTGGTCAGGGCACTGGAGACATGGCGTCTACATCTTACGGCCACATGAACCCCGTTGGAGCTGAACTGGAGGAGGAAGAGGAGGAGAAGGAGTGGCCCGGTGAAGCACAGTTTAGGCTTGGCGAAATGGCTGGTTTATCTAGCGGACAGGAGAGGAGTTAGAGGGTTTTGGGGAAGGTGAGACAGAGGGCCCAGACACACCGTGGCAGTATGCAGTGGAGATGGAGACGGGTAGTCCCTCCGAGTCACTTGCGCAAATGGCAGGAAGCATGCTCACGTGCTTGAGTAGTGACCCCAGAATTGTTTCCATTTGTCGGCGGGATGACTTCTGACTGTCCACCTTATTGGACCCTCGTTTCCGGCACAAAATGGGGGCATTTTTTAAACCCGCCGAGAGGGAGGACAAACGGAACTACTACAAAGACATTCTACGTAGTCAGTTGGCCGATGCCTATTTGCGCCATGGTCCATACTCTCGCAGGTCTGACTCGGGGGGACCTCTGCGCTCACCTTCCACTGCCATGGCTGCTGGGGGGGTTGGCAGGAGCAGCAGCAGCAGCTCCATCAGCAGCAGCCTCAGTCTTCAGTCGCTAATGAGTAGCTTTCTACACCCGCATAGTGAGGCTACTCATGAGCAGCAGGAAGACCTGGAGCAGGACCTCAACCAGCAGGTCATGTCACACCTTGACATGACCATGCCAACACACCTTGACGATCCGCTAGACTTCTGGGCAGCCAAACTTGGCTTGTGGCCGCAACTAGCAGAGTTTGCCCTGGAAAAGCTGTCCTGCCTGGCAAGTAGCGTGCCATCTGAGCGGGTGTTTAGTGCGGCAGGGGCCATAGTTACGGCAAGGAGAACTCGTCTGTCAACTAAAAATGTGGAGAGACTCACCTTTGTCAAAATGAATCAGGGATGGATCAACCAGGATTTCCACCCACCAATGTCTGATGCATGCGACTAGTTTCAGCATGGTGCCACGTTTTACACTTTCCAAATGGTGCAAAATATATTTATGTCTTTAGACCACTTTTTGGCCTCCTGCTGATGCCAACTTCAGGGTGTGCCTTTCAGCCAATTTGTGGCCGCCTGCTGCTGCCAACTCAAGGGTGTTTTTCAAGCAATGTTTGGGCTTCTGCTTATGCTGCTGCCAACTCCAGGGTGTGCCTTCCAGCTCATGTTTGTGCTCCTGCTGCTGCCAACTTCAGGGTGCCTTCCAGCCAATTTCTGGGTTTCTGCTGCTGCCAACTCAGGGTGTCTTTCAAGCAATGCTTGTGCTCCTGCTGCTGCTGCTTGCAACTCCAGGGTGTGATTCATCCAATTTTTGGGCTCCTGCAGCCAACTCCAGTGTCTCTTTAAAGCAATGTTTGGACTCCTGCTGCTTGCAACTCCAGGGTGTGATTCATCCAATTTTTGGGCTCCTGCAGCCAACTCCAGTGTCTCTTTAAAGCAATGTTTGGACTCCTGCTGCTTGCAACTCCAGAGTGTGAGTCATCCAATTTTTGGGCTCCTGCAGCCAAATCCAGTGTCTCTTTAAACCAATGTTTGGGCTTCTGCTGCTCCTGCTGCTGCTGCTTGCAACTCGAGAGTGGGATTCATCCAATTTTTGGGCTCCTGCAGCCAACTCCAGTGTCTCTTTAAAGCAATGTTTGGGCTCCTGCTGCTGCTGCTTGCAACTTCAGTGTGTGATTCAGCTAATTTTTGGGCTCCTGCTGCTGCCAGCTCCAGGGTGTGTTTTACAGGCACTATAGAGGCCCCTCATAGTGATGCCACTTCAACTCTCTGCAATTGTGCCACTCTGCGATTCTATTAGCGATGCCTCTGATCTGCATGTGATATTTATTTACAGTATTATTTCACTAACCCAGCACGCATCCTATGCGTGTTACAGCAAGGCAGAATGGTTTACAACCCTATTGAGGTTCTAGGAGGCTCAGAAATAGCCGTTTTTAATAGCGATTCATTGCAAATAAATTTGGGTCGAAACGATTTTTGACGGAAAATTCGGCGAATCAGATTTTTTCAAAAGTTCGCTCATCTCTACTTAAAGCCGGTGCCCAAGCAATCTCTAACTTCCTCCCACCTTATCTCCCTTGGGAACAATGTAAAATTAGCCTTTCTTTTTCAAAGCATATTTAAATTTCTGATTATAGGTAAATACTCTATGTATTCTTACTCCAATTACTAGATCTTGGCTATGCTGAATAGTGCATGTCATGGCCCAGCTTCTTGAGCATGCTCTGCTGTGGTCAAAGACAGCTATGAGGCCATTGTGGAATGCCATGCTTTGTAAGTGCCAACACTTCAAGAGCTTCGAGGTAGAGGGTGGCTGTTAGACCACTTATCTACCTGGTTCTGCCAGAAGGAAATTGAATGAAGGGAAACCTTGGAGCACTCTTACAAGTTTATCCTACTCTGCAGAAAATGGAGCAGAGACACATGGGAGTGAAATCAGGTGAGTTGCTTGTTGCCTAATTATTGCTATTGCAACACCAGATTAAGGACCTTACCCCCGATCATTGATATCCACTCATGTGCAGATCCCCCACCTCTCAATCCTGCCATTTAGATATACAAATACACAAAAAAAGTAGCCCTTCCAAATTGGTTTGAATGCATCATAGTATGTTGTTGTTATTTACAATATTCTAGAAACAATCCTCTATATTATCGAAAAAAATATGCACCTCACTTGTACTAGCGGCAGGTAGCGACAGATGAGCGTCTGTAGCAGGCATTTCAGTGCGCCCGCTAGTAGTCGCTGTGCTCGGCCGTGGTTCGCTAGTTCAGACCGCCTCATTCGCTGTGCAGCATTGATGAATACGTTGTGGGGAGTCGCTATATGAGCAGTACAGCGCTGTATGGGAGTGAATGGTAGTGACTAGTCAGTGTGACCGACTCACCATATTCATAAAAAAAACAGCCTCACACACCGCCTGCGCTCAAAAATGCTTTGCTGTAGCCCAGAGCGCCGGAGGCTGTGTGATTAAAGGCTGTTTTTGAACATGTATCCAATAACAAAGTGAAAACATATGGAATTACTTTGTTATAACATTGTGACATGAACACATTAATGCCAGACCTGTCATGTCAATTCTGCATAAATATATAAAAATGAAAGTTTAAAAAATGGCTTTTTCAGGGCCAGGAGAGGTCACATTTTTTGAGAATAAAAAAAAAAATCCCCCTGTTTAAAGAGAAGTAAAAGAACATCCATTGAAATGTATGGGAGAGCGCCAGGTAGCAAGAGGTAAGACGTGGCGCTCTGCAAGTCTGAACGCCGGCGCTGTACGCTGAGGCTGGGATAATGATGATTAGTACGCTACATAGCATTGTTCCAGTCACTCACCAGAATCCGCTTGATAAATGTGTAAATGCGTGCTGTGTCCGGCGTTCACCTGCCGCTACCTATCGCTACCTGTCATTTACAAGGCACTACCTGACTCTATCCCTTCATGAATAAGGCCCTCAATCTCAATTCAATCTTAATCTCAAGTAGAGGAGATTTAAAGTGGACCAATCACCAGGATTTTGACTATCCTGCTGATTGGTCCCTACCCCGGGTGGATTCTATTTTGTGAAGCCCCCCAGATCGCTCACTCCACTCACCTCTCCACCATTCCCACGATACATGCGCAAGCATTTATCCAATCATCGCTAGTATGCACGGCATAAAGCCGTTGTTTTGGACTGCACTTTGGCATGTGGTACGCTGATGGCCAATATTCTCAGTATAGAACCCTTAGAGGGACACAAGCCATGTCAACCAAGTTAGATAAAAATGTTAAATAATCTGGAAACCACTTACTGTACATAAGTAAATGGGGGGTTTCCCAAATGTTTTTAGATTTTCTGGGAACGAGTGTCTTTTGTGAAGCAGTGAGAACTTTTTTTTTTTTTAAGTCAGCATACGACAAAGTAAAATAAAAAATGTTTTCTTATATTTTTATTTTAAATGATATAAATGTTTCATTTTAGAAGGTATAAAAAAATTTCAAATAGCAACCAAAAAGCATCAACTGCATGTATCCATAAATTGTTTCGTAATGTGTCTGTGCTGTGAATTATTTACTGTGCCTATAAAGGAGAAAATACAAAACTGCTAGTTTGTCTAAAGTTCTTTCTCTGTCTATGGCTCTGCTAAATCTCTGTTGGACTTCTAGTGTTTCATGGTTCTATTTTTTTTTTTTTTTTTTTTTTTTTTTTTTTTTAGCATTAGCCTCACTTTTTAAGTATGCTTTAACTGGGTCCCAATGTCTCCCTGCTGTTCCTAGGGCATGATAAAAATCACAGTTCTTGTCTAGCCATTTCTATGCTGCTCTACTGCTAAAATTTGATTTAATGTTTTATTGCCAATCACATTAATAAAATAAAAGTTTACATTTTTTTTTTATTTTTTTTTTTATTTTTTGTGTTAGTGATTCCTAATTTATTTAAATAAAAAACAGACACAAATGTATATTCAAAACTACTCATTTTTTTATTGTTTTAAAAAAGGCCCAACATGGACAAAAATTAACTAGGCCACACGGCGGCAACCCTAATTCCCCCATTCTATGGCTTTTTCTTCTTCCCCAGCAGCATTTGTCTGCTTCTTCGGACATACTGCCACAGTCTGCGATGCTCCTGTGTGCCAGCTGTAGGGAAGAAAATACAAAATTAAGTTCCGCAGTTCAAAATAGACAGTATATTCCTATGAAAGCGAAAAAATACGTTATTGTAAATAATATGAATGCACACTAAGAGGCAAGTTTGGCTAAATAATAGATGTCAAAATAATCAAACCTGGCCAACCATTTTATATTATCCACGCTAGTCTCACATCAGAAACGACCTTAACTAACCAACTAAGGCCTATTAGACCAGCGGAAGACTGTACTTCATGCCTTGGTCAATTACTCCTGTGCCTTTTATGATATAAAAGCCTTCATCTATCAAATTTAATGAATGGGGAGTTACAATAGTAGCAGGATTAGAAACCCAGCACATAATCACCCGTTGCCTTTATCATGTATTGTCAAGTAACATTAGCAGGGCCACCAAACTAGCATGCAATTATGAATGTTGATTGCAACTAGAGCATCTCCATGTCTGATAGTAAACAGTAGACTGTCACTAACATGTGTACATGGTCATAGACACAGACATGTGCGTGTAATCAATGTATGAATTAGAATTTAGAATACCCACCATCGCAGCTGTGGCTTGGGCCCATGCTGCTGGAGGTTCCCGGAGCTGGGGTGGGAAGCCCCGCTGGGACTCCCCACTTGAGAGTGGCCACAGGGGGTTTGGGACTCAGCTGAGTCCAATTGTGAAGAGCACCATACTGCCCTCATCCCAGCAGCACTCTCCACTGGGGCCTCATCCCCTTCCTCCCCTGGGTCCTCTATATGGGATATGCAAGGGGGACCGTCCCCGCAGACTCATCCGACCCCACCACACATCTGCGGTGTAGGAGACCCTTCCCGTGTTTACCCAGTGGAGCACACTTATCTGTGGAGAGGAAACAAAAAGATAAAAAAAATTGGTTAGACATAAGCAGATTAATGTGCACACATTAATTTTTTTTTAATATGTATGTGTGTTGGACTTGCGTAGGCATCATAGAGCTGGTAGACACCCTTATTGTCCCAGCGCTTGAAGTCGGACTATTTCTGGATTATTGATCTAGCCGTCAATTCTGCATTGAAGCGCCGGGACATGGTGGCCCGCACCTCTGCCACTATGTTGCTCTTGGCACTCAGGGCATAGTCGTACTCCTGAATGCAAAAATCCCCCCCCCCCCCCCAAAAAAAAAAAAAATGAGCAAATTGTGCAAAACATATTGTACAGTTTCAATTAATTTAAAAATTATGGAAAAAATGTTTAGTCAAAGTCTCAATACATATTTAATAAAAATTGATTATATTTTACAATATTGATCTATTGGAATGTCTATAGATATTGCTTCAAATAAAAGCAAACAAAAATGTCCTAAAAAAATGAATAAAAATATTAATAAAAAAATAATTAAAAAAACATACAGAAAAAAATATATTTATGGCTGTACAGACCATAAAGAATTACATATTTAAAAAATACTTAAAAAACAAAATAAACTCAATAATGACACAACACAGTACATCATACATTAACACACAATTCACATGTACACTTACTTTGACCACTTGGCCATTGACACGAGGATCCACCCGCTGTCTTCATCTTCATTTGGGGGGGCAGGGGGGGACATCGGAGTCGGAGGAAGAGCTGGGGAGGCATCTAGCAGGCCTTCTGGGTCGCATGGTGGATCCTCATAGGTGTAAAACTGGAAGTGCATAAAATGAAAGCAAAAGCAAAACCTTTGACCTCCCTCATAAGCTAACACAATGAAACGCCAAATATTAAGCACTAAAATGCTACATTAAAACTGCATATGCATAGCAATGTTCTGCGCTATAGCAACACACGCCTTTACCACATTTAACAACGGTAGAGCGCTGCATGATGTGAACGACAGCGACTGCTCAATCTGAGTGACTCACACCATATTTATTAAAATTTTACACTGACAGAATGCTGGCATTCTAGATTGTGTGACTAGAGGCCATAGCGCCAGACTGTGTGATTAAAGTGAATTTTTAAACACATTAACATCAGTAAGCAAGCAAAAAACCATGGAATGACATTGTTGGAGTAGTATGACAACTCTTTAGTGGCAGACATGTAAAAACATTTATGCATAAATGTAAAAAGAAAATAAAATAAATAAAAAAAAGAAAAGAAAATGGGATCAGGAAAGGGATTATAAGGAACATCCATTGAAATGTACGGGAGAGCGGCAGGTAGTGACAGGTTTAGACGTGGCGATCTGCAAGCCTGAACGCCGGCGCTCTATGCTGAGCCTTGGGTAATGATGAATCTTATGCTACATGGCGCTGTTCCAGTGGCTCAGAATCGACTTCATAAATGTGCAATTGTGTGCCGTGGCCGGCCTACATGAATAAAGCCCTATGTGTCTTTGGTCCTGTCTGTGGGTACCAGTTGTGTTTCCTCTTGCTCTTCCATCCAATGTAGTATGCAGAGATTGTGTACAACACAGCAAGCCAAAATGATCTTTGACACCTTTTCTCTGGCTGTATAGCACCTCCCCTCCTGGGTGGGTCAAACATAGCGTGCTTTCTGCAGGCCGATAGTTCATTCCACAATGCATCTGATCTTTTGTTGAGCTGCATTGTAGCGCACATCCGCTGTACTCTGCAGTTTGCACACTTGGGTCATTGGCCAGGTCTTTTGGCCATATTCCTTATCACCTAAATACACACAGACCCAACCCTGCTATTTTCACTTCTTGTTCTGCTTTTTTCACTTTTTGTTCCCTGTTTCCCCTCACCCATGTCAAGCCTTTTAAGTCTTGTTTGAGCTTACAGCTTGCACCCTTAATTACCTAGTAGCCAACCCAATGGCATTTCTGGATTCTCAAATTTCCTGGCCATGGCTGATTGTTGGCATGCATAGGCATCATGGCATGAACCTGGGAATCACATCCAACCATGACATTCATAAAATGGAAGCTTTTATGGTTGAGAAAGTGCAGTTGCCATTATCAAGAGGAGCAGCATGAAATATGGGTCCCATCAATGCACCCGAGCCCACCTCTTCCTCATTGGCCAAAAAATTGATGTAGGAGGGTATCAGGTCACATATGGCCAGTATGACCTCATGAAACATGTGGCACATGGTGGGCTGGCTGATGCTGTTTAATAGAGCCGCGGTGGCCTGAAATGTGCCCCTCGTCAGTATGTTCAGTAAGGCACAAAGCCACACTATGCCATGTATGGCCTTGTGCCCAGTGGCAGGGTCAATTCTGTGGCGGATTGGGTGGTACAGTGACATAAGTGTGGCTTGAGTTAGGCGAAATAAGCTGCACATTTTTGTGGCCACATCAGTACTAAACCCACTAGCGCTCCTATTGTTAGCATTTGCAGTGCCACTCTGCACCTGATTGGACTGGTTGTGCCCCCCCCTTAAATTGGGAATTAGTGTGAAAACAGCAATCCTTTCCCTGAACTGTTTGTTGTGGTTGGTGAGGAGGAGGAATAATGACAGGATGCCCCATTGTAGGCAAGCTAGGCATGCCCCATGAAGCCCCCCTGATGGACGCAGCCCCAGAGGTTTGCCTGGTGGGCTTGCCAGCAGCAACAGTCATGCTTGTGGTGTGTTGCGAGGTCAGCCCGCCTAGTGATCGGGGTTCAACCAGGGCTGTATTTGCTGCTGCTGCTCTGGTTCTTTTGCCTGTACCCATGTTAGTGTTCCAAGTGTTGACCTTGTTTCCTCAATAGCAGCAGATGCAGATTTGGGGTTGGAGGGGGACGATGCCACAAACTCCCAATCTCCCAATTAAGCCCAACTCACCAGAAGGGCAAAGCAGAACAGCAGGCAACATGGGCCCAGGAGCAACATCTGGTCATTCCATTGGCCATCCAGGACAGCAGGAGGGAAAGGTCCTCAACCAGCAAATCCAGCAACAAAATATATTTTTCCTGTTTGGATCTGGACCTGTGTATTCCAACAAACTTCCTGCTCACAATCACCAACCACCAGCCCCGCAACATCCAGATGTGGCTTTAGACCCACCCCTGCCGGCCCAACCCCACGATGATGCACCTTTTGGTTCAATCCCTGATTCAGCGTCCAAATTTGTTTTTTTATAAAAAGGTAACAAAGGTCAACATGGCCAATCATCTAAACATTGGTGGACACCACAACAACTATTTATTTGGCCCCAACCAGAATCTTCCCAGCAATGTCCAACAGCATTGCCTGGGACTCCAAAACGTACTGCCAGATCATGTGATGTTCCCATATGCATTCTGTAACAAAAACAAAAAAGCTCAGCAATGGCAGGAAAGAGCAAACACCAGATTATTAGCAAACAAAAGCAAGAGGACACACTTGGCTGGTTCTTGATTTTGGCCAACACTACTTGTGTGTGGCCAAATTGTTTCCACAGTGCCATGTGTGCCTCATAAACTTAGTCATGCACAAAGATCCATGCGAGGTCTGAGGCAGAGCAAGTGTCCAACAGACAAGGATCCCAACACAGATTGGTTAGTTTAAGTGGCCCACAAAAATGCTAGGGGCAACCTTGAACTTAACAAATGGGTTACTTAAAGGGGAGGTTTCTATTAGTCCACATAGAAAACGCAAGACACAACACTGTTATGAAAAAAGACACACCCACACGCAGGGACATGTGGTCATTGTAGCCTTGTGTGGGCCCACCTGCAAACAGGGGACAGAGAAGTATTTTAATGGGCAAGAGCATTGTCTGCCAAAATAATCCCACACAGTGGTCGCGCCTTCAAAGGACAAACCCGCCAAACAAACAGGCTATATGACAAAACATAGTTGGCTGCCATTTCATAGGTGAACCATTAGGACCTACATAATAAATATAGCTACCGATGTTACTTGCAACTGGATGCTGGTGGGAAAAAAGCGGAAGCAGGCCTGGTGTGGGTGCCCCAGCAGGAGTATCTGGATCTGTTGCAAGTGAAATAAATGAAAAAAAACAAAAAGGTTTCTTAGGTTGGGCCAACAAGCAAACAGGCAGATCAGAGTCAACACAGTACCTAGTTGTAGATGTGGGGCAACATTTAGCTTGTGTGGGCTCCAGCAAAAGACCCAGGGTGGGGGACTGTCTCTGGCCTGTGATGCCCTGAAACAATAGGAAAGAGAAAAAAACACACATGAGCAACACATTTCGCAGGTAGACCCTGTCCAGACAGCTTTGAAGACAGCAAGGAAACTCAGCAGTGGAAGGGGTGCTGGCCTCCAATCTAGGAGGGCTGTGAAGGGAGGAAGGTAGTGGGCTGAACACAAGAATCTGGGCTTTGGATCCCTACTCTGAGGGCAATTCTCCTCCAAAACTCTGCCACCAACAACATGGAGTGGGGGTGAGTCTAACTGGCCTCAATGATAAGTGGACTTCTGAAACACCGCCTTGGAGGAACTCAGAAACACTACCTTCTCCTCCTCCCCAGTTGACTCCTCTGGGTCATCCTCCACCTCCTCCACTTCAGACCCTGGGTCCTCAACCTTTGCCTGGCCAGAGTGACCCTCCTCCACTGAGCTCCTGGTGTCAATGACTCCAGGGGAGGACATCTTTTCCATATTTGAAGGGGGCAATTATCTGTTGATTCAAAAGACATTAAACAAATATTAACAAGAAGTAATTTTAGACCGGGTGCATTTCACTAGCTGTACTTGGCTAATTAACTAACGGGAGCTGTAGGCATCATAAAGCCAGTGGACCACTTCAGGGTCCCTGCACTTCATGTCGGACCATCTCTGCCAGATGGATTTTGATTTGAGCTTCCATTTGAAGCCTTGAAGCTTCAGCCTTCATTATTATTTACATTTTATAATGTATTACACTTCAGCATTAACTTGTATTCTCATTTTCTTTATCTCTGTGTTTTAAAATTCCACATAAGGTAAACCACCTTTAGGTATTCCATTTGGGTGTCCTGCTTTGGATAAATGAGAGGCCACTGGATGGCCTGTCCTACTTTTATTAATACTACATTTCTTTTGAACACAGTGCTGTACCATTTAAGCCTGTTTGTCTCTAGTATTGTAACTTCCTCTCCACCCATAACACATAACAGGGCCCAAATCTTAACACCTCATAGAATTGCATTTTATGTTCTGGATACTTGGAAATAGATTGATCCCACTGACATAAAATTATTTTTCAAGGTCTTTCTTTAAAAACCTTTATATATTCGCAATGTGTATAAAGTCTGTGCTTTTTCTGTTCATTGTACATGTAACACCATATCTGGAAAAAAGGACTATGTATCCTCCAAAAATAAAACGGCTATCTCGTTAAATAATAATTATTATTATTATTCTACACCTTATTTGTAGAATTGACCTGTTTTGGTGCAGGATATTTTAACTTAAAATAGAAAAAAATATTTTTTATTTCAACTTATAAGGGTTGATTCAGAGCCCCTTTCTCACTTTTTTTTGCGTGAATATTTCCATTCTCGTTCATTGTTTCCCCTCGTCTGATTCAGCAAAGCCTTTTTTCTGCGAGAACTTTAGTGTGAAATGTTTTCAGTTTTGCATGATTTTTCGTTTGGTAGCAAGACCTCCATAAAAAATATGAGAAAGGGGCTCTGAATCAACCCTATAGTGTACAGAATAAGTGTCTCTCAAAATTCAGCCTCTACAGAAAAACCCAAAATTATCTGAATATTCCTCCATGTTAAGACCCATTACCCAGTTCTAATGTAATGACTGAACTAGAGCCCAGACCTTTCATTGTCTGTACTGGGGCCCAGAACCCTAATTGTCTGTACTGGGGCCCATACGCAATACCTGGCTAAAAGTTGCCTCAGTTTCCTCAGTCCCCATATATAAACAAGATAAGTCCCAAAATGCCCTGAGTGACAATTATATAAATCGACTGGGCATTACATTTAAATGGCAATTCACTCCTTGCTTTTATTAATTCTGTTTCTTCCACATATTCATAGAATTTTCATGGGTGAACTTGTTGTGAGATTGTGGGACACTTTACTTGTACAAATGAGTAAATGTTGTTGTTGCACCAGAGCAAGTTATTTCATGTAATTTGAAGTAATTACCTACTTGTTATAGTCTTTTATTTTTTTATGTGTAAGTAACAAATTTAAAATATATATTTGTATAATTATCAGTTTATCCTTTTTTTCTAACTATAGTTCCAACATAATGGCTAGATGAGAAATATACTATCCAGTGTAAGTACATTTTTTTAAGCTTTAGGTTCAAGGATGAAGATCCTTAATAAAAAAAAAAAAAAATTAAAGCGTTTAAGGTAGAATAACAAAACAATGCAAGAACAATATGTTCCATCTGCTCTGCAATAAAATAAAATATACTTTATTCTCAAAAACATGTAGAAAAATGATTTTTTAACAGTAATTGATTAATATATAAATGTTTAAAAATATATACTATTAATTGTCATGAGTACTGATGGGATGAACACGAACTGCAAGCTCCCAAACTCAAACACAGACTAAAAGTGTTCGGGTTAGGGTCTGTCCAGAACATACATAAGCTGGTTGATGGGATGCATCAACTCGCTTCACCTAAGGTTTCAGCAGCAAAAAGCTGTAACTTACCTCAACCCACAACTTTGGGGGGTTTGCTCATGCCTAGTCACGAGTCAAAGATTCATGAAACCCTGGAAATCAACATTTCCAAGCACCCTCTCAGGAGCATACTTCAGTAACAATAGTGCACTGAAAACACGGCTGGTGCCACAAGTTTACATTAGAAAGGTCTACAAAATGTTTTGAACAGATGCTGTGTCCATTGTAAATAGGAACAAAACCCAGGATTTTCACTATCCTGGGCTTTCTTCTTCCCAGCTAGAGCATCCCAATTCAGGATGCCCTGATGTGTGCTTGTCCCTTTAGATACACACGCAAAATAAAACCCAAGCCCATGTACTGCCTTACTAGCGCTATCACTAAAAAATGTGTTTTATTGAATGTTAATTTAAAAATATCTCAAATGCAAATACAACTGCACTGTGACAGCAGAGACCGTGTATTCCATTTTTCTTTATGCTGGTATCCCCGGTGGGAGTGCTTTGTATTATATGTTCATAGTTCTACCTTGAATGGCTATACTATATAAAGGAAAGCCTGATTGTTGTTCCATTGTCTCGGACTACACATTGCAATGTCCAAAACTTCCATCCGTTTTCAAAAAGACCCTGTAGTTCTTAAGTTATTTATAAAAGTATTAGAGTATTGGAGATGCAGAGTAAAGGGATAAGTGGCTGTGCAATAGCTATGTGATGTAAACACAATGTGTGCTAAGTGCATTGTTGTGCCTTTAGTTATTACTGCCAGCACATAGTGTGATCAGAAAAAAGGCATACTGCAGGCTAAGAGCATCTCCAGCCTGAAAACACATAGTGTGATCAGAGAAGAGGGAGGATTGGTGGGGTTTCATAGCTGCAGAGAGAGGCAGACAATCTGGACATCTGAGAAGGAAGTGGGGGTGTTTCCGTTCTTGTTCCACTGAAGGTTGATTGAAGGACCAGATCAGTGAGGTGGGGACTGAAATCCGAATAAGGAAGTGATTTCAGCTACTTGATGAAAGGTAAGCTACTGGTATTTTTTAACTTTTGACTTGCCAGTCACTTTTAGCTCTTTGTATAATCATACTTTCTGTGTAATTGCTATCAATGCGCTATACCCTGCAGGGTGTGGGGCAAGTCTATCTTGAAGCATATATATGTTGCTGGGCATGGGCTTGAGTTGTTTCTTTTACATCAAACTTTATGTAAACATTGATAACAGCTTTCCCTGTGTTGTACAGGGAAGTTGAAACGTGATACTGTGATGCAACAGCTGTGTATAGGACCTAAATCAGTAATTCTGCTACATATTAACTTTTGTGTGCTTATACTTTATACTTCTTTGCATTCTCATCACTTGCATTGTGCTCCTCTTTATTTACTTGGTTTTGACTATCCTGGGTTTTGGTCCACTCCCCCAGGGCACCCCGCTATGTAAAACCCCCAGATCGCTCTCAGCAACTCACCTGAACATGGTCCTATGGCGCATGCACGGCCGCTCATTCAATCAGCTTGCTCGAAGCTGCTGAGCTATGGACATCTCTAAGTTTTGGACATTGCAATGTGTAGTCCGAGACAATGGAACAACAATCAGGCTTAGAGTCTAAGCTCAGCGGCTCTGAGCGCGCTGATGGCAGCATCTTGCGCTTCCCTCTAACAATATAAAAATAGCCACTAATGTAATAGATCTCATGAATAAACTGACAGGGCATCTTACCACAAATGGGTATGAAAAACATGTAAATAAATTCCAGTTGACTGGTAACAAAGAGAGGCTGGAGCAGCCAATTCCTGGTGTATCCCTCCAGATTGCCTGTATACTGGCCTGTCCTTAATCCCTTGGAGCATGTGCAATGCAAGTTTATGGCCTACATGCCCTGAATATCTATGTGTTGAAATTGACTAGTTTGTTGTAAAGGAAGACAATAGGGCTGATTCAAAGCCTCTTTCACATGTACATTTTCCATGCCTTTTTGTGATTTTCATTACTTTTCTCATGTGTATATGCGTTTACGTTAACGCGAATACGCACTTTCGATGGTCGTATATTTTTAGTAAAACTTTCGCTATGTCGGGAAAGTTATGTTATTGGTATGGGCTTGCGCATGATTCAGAGCCTTGATGGTTGATTTGAACACGGCCAATAAATCGAGTTTGTTTAAGTTCAACTTACGGGGTCGTTTAGTAGGAGAAAGTTAGCTGTTGAGATCGGAGATGATGTATGCTGAGTACGTTGAAGAGTATGAGCGTTTGCAGCTACGCGGCATGCTATGCATCAGCATGGCAGATTCCAGGTTGCATCGCACAAGTTTGATTGCATGTGTGACATTGATGGATGCGATCGACTGTACGCACTTAGCGCTGGTGTCTCCAGCTGCAGACGAACATCTCTATCGGTATGGGGTTTATCTGAACATCCTGACTTATATTTAATCTTTGTAGCACTTTTTCTTTTAATGTAGATGTAAATCAAACATTTTAATGTAGACCTTCATCAAGAGTTAGCAACTAATAATTAGTTGTTTTAGTGCTATTTCTAATTTATTAACACCCGATAAAGAATAATGGTCCCTTAAGGTAGTTTTTGTTTTTATTTTAATTTTTTGGAAATTTGTAAATTTGTATTTGTTACTAAAATACTTTTTTTGTGCTATTACAGGAACTGGAAGATGGGACACTCTATGAATGTCCAAGCAGTTGTTGGTCCTGACCTTCGGTTCCTGAGTGTCATGGCAGATTTTCCAGGATCCACCCACGATGCCTAAATCCTCAGGAATTCCAGCCACTATGGCTGGTTTGATTCTGGCAACTTGTCTGGTGGTTGGCTACTGGGTAAGTACTACTGGGTAAGTGTTGAAAAATAGCTTAATTAGGGTTTCAATGTATGACTAGGATTTATTCTTGATAGCCCTGTCTCAACATATGATGCTCTTCCCCTCTGATTAAATCATATACAATGTAACTATGAAGTTGAGGCTAAGTTGTGTTTTTTTATTTTAAGGGGATTTGGGTTATCCACTGCTGCCGTGGCTGATGACACCCATCCTGTGGCCTCAGACGCAGCCACAGGAGGGCTATAATCATGCCCATCGCAAGACCCGGGCTGTGGTTGCGAGGGCATTTGGACTTTTCAAGAGTCTATTCCGATGTCTAGACCATAAGATTATAATGGCGTGTTCACCTAATTTCTAATTATCTTAGTTAAGCTTTGTTGGCCATCCAACAAGCTCAACAGCTATGCTATGCCCAGCCACCATTTCATTAATGTTTTTTTGTTTCATTATTTCTATAATTTCATTGTGACTCGACAATTTATTATTATTTCTACATTGCTTTGCTTATGCCAACAAAATCAAAAATAAAACATTTAGAAATGATTTGAGATTAAGGAATTTTTAATCACAAAAATGTACTTAAACACAAATCTTTAAAAAAAAAAAAAAACAGAATCAAAATCACAAGAAAAAAGCATAACATAAAGCTTAAGTAATTATAAATTAGGTGGGAAAGGGCACTCGCAGCCTACGAGGACATCCACTAGGCAAAGGAAGGATACATTGGGCCAGACTGCAGCACCCAGGCACATCCTGGAAATGCCAAGGAAACTTCCTCCAGGCAGAATGCTCCCCGTCCACCAACATCCCGAACCATAGGGAGCTCTAGTATTAAGGGCAAGGGGAAGACTAGGGCAAGAATCCATAGCCCCCCAACAACACCCTCTCCTGCTCAAGGCCAATATGAGGATTACAATGTTGAGAGCCCTGAATCACCTTGCAGCTCAATGGCTGCAACTACTTTGGTGGCGAAAATTATTGATATGGTGGCTGGCCATAGTACGGCTGTTGTTGAGCCTGTTGGATGGCCACCAACTGGGCAAGGGTGGCATTCCTCATCTGCCACTGCTCCCGCATAGCCTCTCACTGCCTGTTGCTAGTCCTCATTTCATCCAGCATGGAGTTTAAGCTGTTATTGATGTTACTTAATTGTGCAGCCATCTCTTCATTTAATCTTTGGGTAGTTTCCCTGAAGTAGCTGCTGTCATTTCTCCATGCTGACTCCATCAGCTGCACACGCCTCACCTGGGTTACATGGCGACATTGCTGAGTGCATCCTCCTCTTCCCCGGGTTTGGTCACGTGCAGCTGATGGAGGTTCAGGACTATCAACAGTAGCAGATGGTGTTGCCAAATCCTCTGCAGCAGAGCTAGTACATGGGACTGTTGGTTTTTGCTCTGCCAGCAGATGGCGTGATTGACTCTGCTGCAGAGGATTTGTGGTTGGCTGCTGCTGGCGCAGTGGCAGATGATGATGGTGTGTTTCCATTTGGGGGGCTGCTAAATGGTCTCCTCCTCCTCCTCCAGATGGTAGATATCTTCCATAATGGGTGGTGTCTGCAGGGACAGAAAAAAGTTTGCGATAGTTGCTCAAATATATGTTGTGCCAATTAGTCATCTTGCTTCATATGCATCACCAGTTAGCGCACATTACACTTACCATATCTAGATCTTCCTGTATAGGAGATGTTGGTAGCGGCTGGTGGGACGAACTGGCAGTGGCCAAAGATGTGGAGGGTTGCCCACTAGTAGTAGTAGTTTGATTTTCTGGAATGTTAAGGTAAAGTAAGGTTAACACATACACATACCTTTTGTACCTAAGCACTTAATCTACATTTTTATAACCCAAAGCAAAATAACCATCTCTTTAAATACTAGCCTACTAGCATGACATTAGTGTCAGTGTCCATGGCCCCGGCCAATCCCTCAAGTGTAGCCGGGTGTATGAGGCCCAGAACCATCTCCTCTGCTGCTGTAAACTGCAGTTTGAAGGGGTAGCCACCTCCTGTTTGCAACCTTTAAAACAAAGAAAAAACATTACTTCTAAGGTCATGCACAACAACAACCTGCCCAACCCAAGCACCCATCTGTACCCATGCTGCCTGCGCTTATTTTGCTTCTGCCGGACGGCATACTTAAGGTCAGAGAATTTGCGTTGTATTTGCTCAACATCTTTTCTCTCCGTCATAGCACAATTCACCTGTCTGGTGATCTTCTCCCATATTTGGGATTTTCTGGCTTTGCTGGTGGCTTTAGAATTGCCACCATATAATTCGTTATAGTGGTCAGAAAAACCACTTGCCAAACCCATAGTTTGGGGCTCAGTAAAGCGCACGCTCAAGCTGCCACGCCACAGGTTTCTGGCTAATGATGTTCTGGCTTACTCATCCTGGGTCAGTGGCATAGTGGGTGACATTCTAGGCAGACTTTCAGCCGACTAATAGCGAGACCTTTCGCTATGAATGGATTGTGCTGGACTTGCTTGGGGGCTGGGTGTCATAGGTTGGCTGCCAAAAGAAGTTGCAGCCGTTGAGCTGCACAGTGACTCAGGGCTCTCAACATTGTAATCCTCAAACTGGCCTCGAGCAGGAGAAGGTGTTGTTGGGGGGGCTATGGATTCTTGCCCTAGTCTTCCCCTTGCCCTTAATACTAGTGCTCCCTATGGTTCTAGATGTTGGTGGATGGGGAGCATTCTGCCTGGAGGAAATTTCCTTGGCCTTCCGGGATGTGCCAGATTGAAGGTACAGGAGTCTGGCCCAATGGATCCTTCCTTTGCCTAGTGGATGTCCTCATAGGCTGCGAGTGGCTGCTGGTTTTAATTGACCTAGTTGCTGGCCTGCCACTATGTTGCCTGGAAGTGGTTTCTTCCTGGCGTAGGCCACGGCGATCATGCCGCTCATGGTGCTTGGGGGTCTGGTGACTACCTCTCTTGGCAGGCATATCGATATCTGTACAGACCCACAGCTGTGTGTACAGGTACCCTTTAAGTATTTATGACTGTATGACGTTGACGTTGTGCGTACTGCCGTGTGCATCCCAGAAACCGCTGGGCGCAACACATCTCTTTTAAAATCTGATAAAGAAGGCCCCACATTCTTTACCCGAGAACAACAGGAGACAATTATGCTAGTAAGTGTTTGTGCAGGCATTTATTTGCAGGCAAAATGCATTCAGTTGCGATTAGACAGTGCAGGCAAAAAAAAGTTGGGACCAAATTTGCTTATAAACGCTGCGGCAAGCGAAAGTTAGTGCGCACATGTGCGCAACCCTAAAATGTCGTGTAGAAGGATAGCTAAAGCCTTGAAATGTTAGGGGGAATAATTATGAACCTGCTATCATTAACTTTGTGATTTGTATGATGTTTTAATTTATGACATCTGTTTTTCTTCCACCTTTTAGATGATGCTCACCAATCGCTACGACTTCCTGCGGCTATGAAAAGAAGACTTTGGCACTGGAAATAGTGGACAAAATACAGGAGGATTCTGACACCACCTTCACTTATACCCAGATAATTCAGCACTGGTCGGACCTTAAATGCAGAAAGAGGCCCTGGGTGATAAGATTCTTCCTCAAATATTTTCCAAGTAAGTACATTACTATAACATGTTAGAAATGCACTGCCCTTAGGCAGGCCTGTGTTTATGAATGCTATTCTCTTCTAGTGAGGGAATGAAACTATAGGATCACACCCACCCAGAGGCGAGCAGTCCGGCCAGTGCTTGATCGATCTGGGCATAGTGAAGGTGGTGGCAGTCCAGTGCCAAGGTCTTCCCTCTCCTCAAAGTCCCAATGAGCAGCCCAATTTCTTGCTTATATACTTTTAGATGCTGATGTGGAGGGTGAAGAGGCAGAAATGCAGAACCCAGAAGGACAACCCCCTGAGGTGCAAGGAGAAGGTGGGTGATGTCACACACACATTCTAATTTTAAATGTCTTAATTAACAAATATGAAATAACTAACCATCTTTTTGCTTGCTCAACAGAGTCAGACCAAGAGGAGTGGCAGGCCCCAGAGAGGAGGGTGGTCCCCCAGGATCGGGTCGTCCACCAGCCTAGTAAGTTTGGAGACAACTTAGTTGATTTACGTTAACATGCCTTCATCAACAGGTATTCCCAATCCCTAGCCTAGAAAATTAGAATAATGTATGACCCAATCCCTAGCCAACAAAATTAGAATATTTTATGGACCAATCCCTAGCCTAGAAAATTTGAATAATTTATGGACCAATCCCTCGGCTCAAAATTATTAATTTTTCATCCAACAGGTATTCAAAATGCATATACTAGAATTTGAACTAGAATATTTTTGATTTATTTTCACAGCCACCACACAGCAGTGAATACAATTTCTGATGGCTACTGTACATAGGGTGGTGGGCGACACTGAGGAGCTGGCAGCTTTACTGGGGACCACCAAGGAATAGAATCCTAAGAGCCTGCCAAAAAGGCAAAAAAAACAATTTAATTAAAAAAAATATTTGAATACATTTTAAAAAAGTTAAAAAGTTTTTGGATGTCTTCATTTATCACAAAAAAATAAAAATAATGCTTGCACACATCCACTTATGAACATAAATCATAACACATCTATGTAAATGAAAAATATCTAAATAATCCAGAACATTAAGGTAAGCATGAATATATGGGGATAGAGAACACCAAACAGTGCCAGGGGAGTTAAGGTAAGCATGAATAGAGTGGGACAGAAAAACAAACCCAAATCGCAAAGGAGTTAAGGTAAGCATGAATAAAGTGGGACAGAAAAAAAAAACCCAAACCGCAAATGAGTTAAGGTAATCATTAATAGAGTGGGACAGAAAAAAAACAAAAACCCAACCCAAACCGCAAATGAGTTAAGGCAAGCATGAATAGAGTGGGACAGAAAAAAAACAAAAAACACAAGTCAGTTAAGGTAAGCATTAATAGTGGGACAGAAAAAAACAACCGCAAGTCAGTTAAGGTAAGCATGGGAGCAGAAGTGAGTGAGAAAATAGTTGACACGGGGGACTGGAATGAGTTAATTAGCTGCGCACATGCGTGCAAACATAGCAGCTTGTACAACAAAATTCCGTTAGGACGTATATTTTGAAAAAGATGCATGCTGAATATAGCGAGACACTGAAAATCTAAGTTGGAAGCTACATTGAAAAACGCTGAAAAACGGTAGTATACGAGGATTACTAAGCAACGTAAAACCTCGTCCTCTGGAGTAAGCAACGAGAGCCGGAAAATGCCATTACGGACAGTAAATGGAAGGCTCCCGATGGCGGCTCTACATCATGTGTACGCACGTAGACATACGGAAAACAAACAAATTACGAGACAAAAACAAGACTGTTTTGAGAAGGCTCTGAATCAACCCTAATATCACCAAAGAAATGTGTATATAATTAAACAGGAAGTAAAGTCAAGTCACCATTTCCTCTGTTGTGTGACTGCTGTCAACCATTCAGGTTTGATGTGCAGACCCAGTTGGCCAACCTGATTGGTCACCAGCAGTCATGCGATAATACATGAAGAAGAAAGTGGTAAGAATTGGTTGACTTAGTTCCTCTTTAAAGACATCTACATATCTTTCAGTGTGACAGTTAAAATCTCCCATTCTCAAAATTCTATTGAAGGGAGCACTTAATTGCTTTAAAACAGGTGGGTAATGCCTTTTCTGTACATCTCAATGGATATCTCACTGTAGTGGAGAAATTAAAAGACCCATTTATCCAGCATTTCAATAGCAGTATGCTTATGCACTAGAGGTTTAACTATAGGTCAAATGTCCATCAATCTACAACATGATTTGAAAATGTGAACCAGCCTCTAAAAAGTGCAAAAATTGATTTGACAGTGCCTGAACAAAAATTTTGGAAGCCTGCAGCAATTATAGTTAGTGAGGATGTTTATTTTTTTACATTTTTTCTTATTTTATATTATTTTTTTTTTGTTATTAGAACTATATATAGAGATATATAGAGCTATATACACAAACCAAGCTCTGGGCCCACAAAGTCAAATGAAAGTTTTGAGGAAGAAAAAATACAGATCAGATAGTTACAGAATATAACTTTTTAGTGCTTACCATAAAGGTTCTCTTTTTCTAGTCACATGGCTCACTTCCTGTTGTTGTAAGGCTGTTTTTCTCTACTTTATCTGTTAATGTTAAATTGCTCATTTCTTTCCTTACTGATTTTTTAGCTTTTAGTATTACTTTTTCACAAACTGGTTAGGTCTGTTAAGTGGGGCTTTGATGAGCTCAGTCAAAACAAAACTTTATTAGTGTGTGGTTCTTCTATGAAAATAACATCAAACCCCACAGTTTTAGAATAAGAAGTTCCTGATGTTGCATGCTCCACATTACCAGAAGAAAGAGCCTTTATGAGTTCCATTATTTTCTTCTGGTACACCTAAAGGATGCAGCATCAGGAACCTCTCTAAAGCACTGGGCAGTTGGGAGAGAATTGTTAAAGAACATGAAATATACATAGCTGTAAACAGACTGAGAGTCAAGAAAGGAATGTGACTGCAAGAACAGATGGGCATTAATTTATCACAGTTCTTACCCCAATACAGCATCAGAATACAGCGTCAAAAGAACTTCAACTAAAATATTTTGAAGATATGTTGGACAACAAAGGAGTAGTTCTGTAAACCTGTTCTAATGATGAGAAACCCAAGAAGTCACCACAAATCTAGTGGAGGGAGCAGTAACATTTAAGGGAGTGTGTCCTTGGAGGATCAAGTCAATCTGATCCATTTTCTAAAAGCTTTTAGTGGAACAGTTAGTATTGCTTATAGTATTTGTGGAGTGTTGTCCCAAATTTTATTATACATGTTGGGAAGTTAGGAGAGGTGGAGTGATGTTTCGATACCCTGGGGTGCGGCTGGTGGGTTCACCCATTTCCTTTAACTATCACTCCCCCTCTCTACACTGCCTTTCCTGGTAAAGTCCCTATATTTCCCTATAAGTGTAGATTTCTTTACTTTGTGTCTGTGGGTGGTCTCCCAGATGCAACTTGCGCCTGGTATTCCAGGTTGTGGGGTAATGTGGCCCTTCATACATGTCGTGATTTCTGATTGTTTATTGGACCCTGTTTGAATGACCTTGCTAAGATTTTCTACTCTTTGTTTTCTTGTTCTGTATACCGCTTTCTTTTCTTTTTTACTTCTCTGCTTTAATCCTTCTATTGTTCTATTTTCTAGTTTCTTTGATCATCAACAGCAGGCACAGCTTATGCTGTTACTATAATATACACCTGTAAAATTAGTGTCCCTGAATGTTCAAGGTCTGAATGTGCCGCAAAAAATGGGTCAGCCAAATGTGCTAGTTGCACGCGGATATAGTGTGCTTCCAAGAAATACATTTTGCAGTGAACACTGCACCGAATTATCTGAGTGCAGATTGTTTTACGCTGCTTCGGCTAAGATAAATCAAAGGGGGTTCTAATTGCCTTTCTGCGTTCTTTGCAATTCTTTCCCTAGTCTGAGATTAAAGACTCAGAGGGTCATTACTTGATACTGACAGGTCTGATTTAAGACCAAATTGTCACCATTGCCACTTACTACACTCCTAACTAAACCTAAAATGCATTTTTTCCAGTTGCTTTACTAACACGCTAAGAAATTATTGTTAGTAGCGGGGTATTCTAATGAGGTAGTATATCCTCACACTGGTCTCTACACCTCCGGGATACTGGTGTTCCTTCAGATGCTTCCTCCAGGGGCTTTCCAGAGTTGCTGGACCAATATCAGTTGGTGGATTCTTGGAGGGAACTCTTCCTAATTGGCAGGACTAAACACATTATTCTTATCCACATCAGGTTCACTCCAGGATTTATCATACATTCGTCCAGTAATTCTCAATCCCATTACTATCGTGCAGCTCTGGCTTTGGTCTGGTGGTCACCAATTTCCAACTGGAAGTTGAATGACTCATTATTAAAAGATGAGGGGGTAATGATGCAACTACAGCTGAAGTTGGACGACTACATTTCCAGAGACATAGGTTTGGTGGGCTCTCCAGCTGTAGTATAGGAAACCCATAAAACTGTATTATGTGGCCTGTTGATTCAATTGGCCTTTCAGAGAAAAGCACAACATAGAAAACTTCCTGCTGGTCTGCTGGATAGTGCCCTAATCCTAAGAATTGAAAGCTTCTGGAGCAGACCAGACATGATCTTACCTGAGCAACAACTCTGAATTCAAACGGTTTTACACTTCTAACACACTGGGCACTCCATTGGCCTGGTGGCTCAAATGTATAGACTCAGGATTTAAACTATTAGACTCAAGACTCTAGCTTTCTTAAAGGTGGATAATTGGTGTGTGGAGGCCTTAACAGCTGCAGTTTCCATGATACTTAAACAAGGCACTGATGACACAATCTGGTCCAAGCATAAGCAAATCTCTTGGTTAAATCTAGATGTTAAAATCTTGGTGAAAATAATTACTATGCACCTTAATAAATATATTGACTCCATGGTTTCAAGGGAGCAAATGGGATTTATCCCAGAGAGACAGGTGTAAGATAACATACGACATATAACGGACGTGATTTACATTGCCAAAAACAAGTTGAGACAGGCTATGCTCCTGGCCTTGGATGTTCACAATGCTTTCAATACAGTGGCTTGGGATTATTTGACTTTTATACTGGAAAGATGGGGGTGGGCCAGAATTTAAGAAAATAGGTTGCTTCTTTATATTCTTCTTTATATTATAACCCTGGGGCATTTGTGAAATGTAGTGGGCATAGGTTTAGAGAGATTCTCGATCATCAGAGGTACGATACAGGGATGTCCCCTTTCCTTGCTTTTGTTCGCCCTGCTGCCTGCCGCCCTCTCTCTAGACTAAATATGCATAGCAGCAATATCTCAGATTTGGTGCTAACAACCTGTGACTCATTAGCCAGTTTAGACCTGCTTCTCTGTTATTGATGGATGTACCTGTTTTGTGTGCTGCCTATCGTAGTCCCCAAAGCGGCCATGAAATCAGTGTAGTCTAAGATGCTTTGCTTAATCTGGGGTTCTAAATTGCTAAATCAGTTTTCTTTAGACATAATACTAAAGGGGTATTGGGGTGCCAAATCTTACGCTCTATTATAAGGCAGGTCGATGCTGCAGCTGGTTGTTACGCAGGTAGAGACTCACAGACCACTTTGGGTAGGTATCGAAGCAGCTGAATTTCCTTGTTGAGGTATTAATAGCTCAGTTCTAAAAAACAGGGCTTGATTAACAATCCTGTTTTAAACCAAGCCCTCAAAATCTAGGATGGAGTGAAGAACAGAGACAGTTTCTCTTCGCCTTCCATTACTTGTTTTCCTTGCAAACCTAGACTTCCCCTCGTGTATCTCAGATCCAGAAGCTTATTCTTGGTGGTATCATAAACCTATAACTATCAAATTGTTGCCCTCTACTATAGGCCCGAAGTCTTATGCTTGTCTCCAACAGGGAAAAGCAATTCCTGATAGTGAATTATTCCACTATTTGTAAATACGTCACTTTGTAGCTTCTAAAATTAAAGTAGGACTGGAACCATTTCAAATGACTACTTTTGAGATGTTTTGCTTTGCTTGTTCAGTGGGCATCAGCTCGAGCGGCGCCGCCCCGCCTCCTCTTCGTCGCTCCTGGCGTATATAGCGTCCCGGCAAATGGGGGCTTGTCAAAAGGTGAAGCTAGCAGCGGAAATTGGGGGTTGTGGGCTTACTTTGAAGGCAGGTGTCCCACTGGGCCTTACATTATCACAGCCCACTAAATGGAAGCACCACCAGCATTCCCACCTTCTGTCGAACCGAAGGTTCCCCTTCCAGAAAAGTTTGATGGGGATCGCACAAGATTCTCTAATTTCAGAAACTCTTGTGAGTTATACTTCTGGTTACACCCGAACTCCTCTGACTCTGAAACACAAAGAGTGGGTCTGGGTATTTCCCTGTTACAGGGGGATTCGCAGACGTGGGCTTTCAGGTTAACACCCATCGATGAGGCTCTACAGACAGTTTCTGCCTTTATCTCGGCTATGGAGGTCTTGTATGCAGACCCTGACAAGGCTTCAACCCCTGACGCCAAGCTGCTTAACCTCAGACAAGGGAAGCATTCTGCTGAGGAATACAGCACGGAATTTCGCCGCTGGGCGATCGACCCTGGGTGGAACGATCCAGCTCTTACCAGCTAATATAGAATTGGTCTTTCTGAAAGTATCAAGGATGTCCTAGTAAACTTCTCTTAGCCTAAGAATCTAGATGAGTCCATGCAGCTGGCTATTCAAATCGATAGACAGCTTCGGGAGCGACGAGTGGAGGAGGGTAAAACTTCATCTTGGAGTTCCTCCCACCTAGAGTCCTCACCCATGGGTGCCACTCCTTCATCCACTGCAGAGGAGCCCATGCAGCTTGGGGCTACTCACCTTTCCCAGGCAGAAAAATCAAGACGCCGCGCCTTGGGTCTGTGCGTATACTGTGGTAATCCGGGTCATCTGGTCAAGTCCTGCCCCAATAAGAGATCGCAGGCGGAAAACTTCAGCACCTAGAAATCGCAGAGGGAAGGTGTCTAGGTGATCAGGTATTTTCCCCTCACCCTAATAAATTGTTGTTGCCCGCCATTTTGTTTTGGGAGTCTTCCAGAAAGCCTGCCACTGCTTTTGTCGATAGCGGGGCGGCTGGCAACTTTCTGGATAAATCCATAATTACTGCCCTAGGTATTCCGTTAATCTCCCTTGAGAGTCTCCTCCAGGTTCTGGCTATCAATAATGAGCCCATTGTAGGAGGAACGGTCACCTCCAAAACCCATTTGATAAGATTGGTGGTGGGTTCTTCTCATTCTGAAGAAATAGAATTTTTTGTTTTGGATTGCCCTGAGACTCCAGTAATCCTAGGGTTCGATTGGTTTAAGGTTCATAATCCTACCTTCAATTGGGAAACGGGGGATCTGACTAAATGGAGTACTCATTGTTTGAACCATTGTTTTAGCATTTCCCTTAGAGAGACTCAAGTCTCGCTGGAAGGGTTACCTCAACCCTACATAGATTGGGCAGATGTATTTTCTGAAAAAATCGTCTGATTCGCTTCCTTCCCATAGATCCTATGATTGCCCCATTGACCTGTTACCGGGTACTATGCCTTCTAGAGGTAAGATTTACAATCTCACCCGGCCTGAGGGGCAAGCGATGAAAGATTATATTTCAGAAAATCTACAAAAAGGGTTCATCCGGCCTTCTACCTCCCCAGCCGGAGCGGGTTTTTCTTTGTTGAGAAAAGACGGGGGATTACGTCCCTGTATTGATTATAGGGGTTTGAACAAAATCACGGTGAAAAAACGATATCCACTACCCCTCATTGAAGATTTGTTTAATCAGGTCAATTGGCAGAGATATTCATGAAACTAGATTTGAGAGGATCTTATAATCTAATTCGCATTCGTCAAGGGGACGAATGGAAGACCGCCTTTAATGTCAAGGATGGACACTGAGTATCTAGTCATGCCATTTGGTTTATGTAATGCTCCAGCGGTCTGCCAGGATTTCATTAACACCATTTTTCGTGAATATCTGGGTCGATTCATAGTCATTTACCTGGATGACATTCTCATCTTCTCTCGATCAGTGACAGAACACCGGCAACATGTGAAGGCGGTGTTACAAAAACTGCGAGAGAAAAAACTGTATGCTAAGTTATCCAAGTGTCTATTCGAGGTCTCCAAAGTTTCTTTCCTGGGATATTTGGTCTCTAATCAGGGATTGGTTATGGACCCCTTCAAGGTTTCGGCCGTCTTGGAGTGGGAACAACCAAAAACCCTGAAAGTCTTACAGAGATTCCTTGGCTTTGCCAATTTTTATAGGCAGTTCATTAAAGGTTTCTCTTCCATTTTGACGCTTTTTTGGAGAATTGGCCTTCCATGGCTGTTAAGGCCTTCCAGACCTTGAAAGAGGCCTTCACTGCAGCTCCAATACCTGATGTCAACTGGTCATTCTTTGTTGAAGTGCCTCCGAACTCGGGGTAGGAGGTGTTCTTTCTCAATATCCTGGCTTCCCCGAGAGATTACACCCATGTGCCTACTTCTCGCGAAAACTTAATTCAGCAGAACAAAACTATGACGTAGGCAATCGAGAATTATTAGGCATAAAGTTGGCCTTTGAGGAGTGGCGGCACTGGCTAGAGGGTTCACTACACCCAATTACGGTTTATACTGATCATAAAAACCTAGAATATATTGAATCCGCCAAAAGGCTTGATTCCCGACAGGCTCGCTGGGCGTTCATTTTCTCCTGCCTAAATTTTGTTATCACCTTCAGACCGGGAGTAAAGAACACCAAGGCAGATCCGTTATCATGTAACTATGGGGAATGTAAGGGCTGGTTCAATGGAAGGAACCTATTTTGCCCCTTGGTTGTGTTGTTGGAGTTCTGCTCCCTGATTTATCTAAGTCGTTAGAAACACTTCAGGTTGACGCACCACCTGGTAAACCTTCTGGGTGCCGGTTTGTCCCACCACAACTACGCCTCTCTGTATTGCAAGAGTTCCATGATGCCAAGACTTCAGGGCACTTAAGTTATCGCAAGACGCTAGCCCTTGCTAAACGCCATGTATGGTGGCCCACGATTAGGAGTGATGTTATCATCTTTGTCGAGGCCTGGTCGGTTTGTGCTCGAAACAAGGGGTCTCACAAAGCTCCAGAGGGGCTAATAATTCCACTGAAAATTCCTGAGGAGCCTTGGACCCATATCACTTTGGATTTTATTGTTGATTTACAGCGGTCTCAGAATAATACGGTAATCTGGGTGGTGGTCGACCGATTTAGTAAAATGGCGCACTTCATCCCTTTGACTAAGCTCCGGTGGGTACCCGAATTATCTCAGTTGTTCATAAAACACGTATTTCGAATTCACGCATAGCCCTAAATAATTTGACAGAAGACAATTCTATAGTAATAAAAACGGCTGACAAAGGGGGCGCCACAGTTATTCTGGATGCCTCCTACTATAACTTATAACTATAACTATAATTGGCAGATACCCAGGTATATGAACGCCTGCCGGGAGACCCTCTACCCAATATACAACGGGAGATTAATGCATTAGTGGACAGGGCCTTCTCTCAATCATTGATTAATCGTAAACTACAGGATTTTTTGCAACCTACCCACCCAATGAAGCCCCTTTTCTACATCCTGCCTAAAATTCATAAGGATGCCACTAGACCCCCGGGCCGCCCAATAGTTGCTGGCACAAATTCCGTATTCCAACCATTAGCCATATTCCTGGACAAAATCTTACACACTAAGGTCCTCCAAATTCCATCTTTTTTGCTTGATACGAGTGACTTTTTGTCTTAACTAGCATCATTGGGCCCCATTCCACCAGACACTTGTGAACAGCTTGTATACGTCCATCCCGCACAGTGAAGGAATTAGTATTGTGGGCAAAACATTGGAATCGATGCCGATCACACCTGCCTACAGATCGCTATGCATACAACTGCTAACCATTACACAGTATTACTTTAGCTATAATAACATATTTTACCTACAGAAACAAGGAACAGCCATGGGTTCCAATGTAGCTCCGGCTTATGCTAATCTCTTTATGGCAGAATTCGAATGCATGGTTGTCTATCAACATCCCCTGTACCTTAAGCATGCACTGTTATGGTATAGGTATATCGATGACATTTTCTTTCTGTGGACGGGCGACGTTAGCAGCCTTAGGACGTTCAAAGACAACCTTGACTGGGCATGGCCCACCATTTCTTTCAGCATGGAAGCCGATGAAACCCAGGTACACTTTCTAGATGTTTGTGTCAAACTTAATGCAGACACTTTAGAGACAGACCTCTATACAAAACCGACAGATCACAACACATATTTGCACACAGTTTTCATCCAAAAAAAATGAAAAACAGGCTCCCATATAGCCAATTTGTCCGACTTAGACGTATAACAGACAATGATGACACATTCCATATAAGGGCAAACAAGATGGCCCAAGATTTCACAGAACGGGGCTACACCCCCGCCATTATAGAGAAATAGCTCCAGATAATTTAATAAATGTACTTGATAATTTTGCATCACAATTACAGTAGTAGGTGTGCTTCTATATCTAGTTCATTAATGTATGATAGGGATCACCCACCCCACACTATATGAATGCACCCTCTAAGACAACTAGCTCTATCTTTCTAACCCCTTTTGAGTGTGCTTACCATCTTGTATTGTTTCTATTTTTTACCAGATGTGTACAAATTCCCTTTTTATGTATAATTGTTTTTTTATAGAGATGGTTTTGTATACAGTCGATTATGTGGGTATATTATGTCTTGAGAACAGTGGCAATTTCAAGTGCAACTAAATCTGAGCCAGATATTAAGGAGTATAATGATGTATACTGGAGAGGAGATGGTTAAAACATCACCTCACCACTCAAACCATGTCCTGAGCTCTGCAGACCCCATGCAGAAGTCAACCCAACAAACAGTGTTGGTCAGAACTGAGAAAGTAGTCATGTTTGCGGTGGGCATGTCCACACTGCAAGGTGTTGTTTTGGTGTTGGTATAGAGAAGACCCCATACGCTGGAAGTTTGCTGATTGGCGCTGATGAGTCTAACAGTGAGCTTTTAGCTCAATAAGCACTAATATTTTATTAGAACCCCTCTGAAGGTTTGCTTGTGAAAGATTCGCAATGTCTATTCAGTTTGCTGTGGATTGCACTATTATCTAATTAGAGTCAAAATCCTGGGTTTTGGTCCTTTTCCCGAGGGCACCCCCATCGGGACCAGTCAAAACCATGGGTTTTGGTCCACTTTAAAGCTCAGTCATTGGTGTTTTATTGTAAATACTGTTGCCACTCAGAGAAATTTTGTTGCATTATGTGGATGTGTTATTAATCATTTAGGATATTTGAGGCACCACGTATTGACGGCACTTAGAGCGACCGCTAGTAGACACTGTAAGTGGGTATCGGGCGCTGTAACCTAGCGTTGAGGTTGCTGTAGTAACCTGCCAGGCATTGATGAATGTGATGTGTGTTGGGCGCTCTAACAACAGTATAAAGCTGCAGCGAGCTATATGTAGCGCCAGCTCACCATACTTAAGAAAAAAATGCACACACACAGTGTCGGCACTCTAAATCTGGGGGCTCTAGCATAAAGCGCCAGATGCTGTGTGATCAAAGTCTGTTTTTGAACACATATACACCAGTAACAAAGAGAAGACACATGTAATGACCTTTTTAACACTGTGACAATAACACTTTAGTGCCAGACCTGTAAATTCAATTCTGCATAAAAATATAAAAAGTCAAAAAATGTATAAAAGTGTTTGTTTGCAGCCAGAGGTCACACAATGATTTGAACAAAAAACCCTACATTTTAAATGCCAAACACGATATTTAAACACAACCAAATGAAAGCCCATAGAAATGTTACACTTAGCGTGGTGCTCTAGAACCTAGACCGCTGGCGATATACAATGAGCCAACTATAGTAATACATGTGACGCTAACTGACGCTGTTAGAGGCGATCACCAGATTCACTTTCTTAAATGTGGTGTTCCGCACAGTGCCCAGCGTTCACCAGACGCTACCTGCTGCTACGAAGCACTACCTGTTGCTATCCTTTCCTTAATAACCCCTTTTGTCTAATAACAATGACCCAATTTGGCTATTAAAAAAAAGAGCAGAGCTAACCTGCCCACTTCTGGACACCCATAACCCAGCATATACATATAATATAAAAATTAACATCCCGGTGAACCCAAAACAGCAGATCATGTCAGAATAATTTGATAATGTCACTAAAGTGTTGGATGAAGGTGGTGCTGTGGACAACGCCTATCTGGATCTTAGCAAAGCCTTTGGCAACCTGGGTTTTATCTATCTCAATGTAAAATTATGCACTTGGGTAGAAGGAATCCCTGCTCTGAGTATCTTATGGGAAATACTTTCCTTTGGAAGAGAGGGATTTAGGGATACTGATTATTGAAAGCTGCAAGATGAGTAGAGAATCTAGCAAGGCCATAGAGAAAGCAGGATGCTCAGCTGCATAGCTCAAGCCATTACCAGTAGGAAGAGGAAGGTTGTAATGCCACTGTATAGATCCCTGGTGAGGCCACAGCTAGAAAAATGTATGCAGTTCTGTATACCTCACCTACACAAATATATGATCAAAATGGTACTGGTCCAAAGGTGGGCAACAAAAAAAAAAAATACCTTAAACAGGTATCTTCACATTAAATTGAAAGAGGAGTAAACTGCGAGAATATATATTTTAAGTTTTTTTCTATTAGTTAACATATGCACTTTACATTTAAATATTCTCTATTTCTAACATTGGATAAGAAGTAATCAAACATGGGTTAGGGCTGCTACTAGAGATGAGCGAACTTTTGAAAAATTCGATTCGACTGATTCGCCGAATTTTCCGACAAAAATCGTTTCGACCCGAATTTATTCGCGACGAATCGCTATTAAAAACGGCTATTTCTGAGCCTCCTAGAGCCTCAATAGGGTTGTAAACCATTCTGCCTTGCTGTAACACGCATAGGATGCGTGCTGGGTTAGTTAAATAATAATAAAATAAATAAATAAATATCACATGCAGATCAGAGGCATCGCTAATAGAATCGCAGAGTTGAAGTGGCATCACTATGAGGGGCAGGAGCCCAAACATTGCTTTAAAGAGACACTGGGGTTGGCAGCAGCAGGATCCCAAAAATTGGATGAATCACACCCTGGAGTTGCAAGCAGCAGCAGGAGTCCAAACATTGGCTGAAAGAGACACTGGGGTTGGCAGCAGCAGGAGCCCAAAAAGTGACTGACACACCCTGGAGTTTCAAGCAGCAGCAGCAGCAGCAGGAGCCCAAACATAGCTTGAAAGAGACACTGGAGTTGGCTGCAGGAGCCCAAAGATTGGATGAATCACACCCTGGAGTTGCAAGCAGCAGCAGCAGGAGCCCAAACATAGCTTGAAAGAGACACTGGGGTTGGCTTCAGGAGCCCAAAAATTGGATGAATCACACCCTGGAGTTGGCAGCAGCAGCAGGAGCCCAAACATTACTTTAAAGAGACACTGGGGTTGGCAGCAGGAGCCCAACAATTGGATGAATCACACCCTGGAGTTGGCAGCAGCAGCAGGAGCCCAAACATTACTTTAAAGAGACACTGGGGTTGGCTTCAGGAGCCCAAAAATTGGATGAATCACACCCTGGGGTTGGCAGCAGCAGCAGCAGGAGCCCAAACATTACTTTAAAGAGACACTGGGGTTGGCTTCAGGAGCCCAAAAATTGGATGAATCACACCCTGGAGTTGCAAGCAGCAGCAGCAGGAGCCCAAACATTACTTTAAAGAGACACTGGGGTTGGCTTCAGGAACCCAAAAATTGGAAGAATCACACCCTGGAGTTGGCGGCAGCAGCAGCAGGAGCCCAAACATAACTTTAAAGAGACACTGGAGTTGGCAGCAGGAGCCCAAGAATTGGACGAAACACACCCTGGAGTTGGCAGCAGCAGCAGGAGCCCGAACATAGCTTGAAAGAGACACTGGGGTTGGCTTCAGGAGCCCAAAAATTGGATGAATCACACCCTGGAGTTGGCAGCAGCTGCAGGAGCCCGAACATAGCTTGAAAGAGACACTGCAGTTGGCTGCTGGAGCCCAAAGATTGGATGAATCACACCCTGTGGAGAGTCATGTGGAGAAAAAGTAGCTTAGTTAGTAATATCTACATAAAATTATGAATAAACAAATGCAAAAGTATTGCCAAAGTGAAGTTTTGTTTGAGGGTGTGTTTCCACCTTTTAATTAAATCAGAAACAACAAGGTATCATTGCCTCTGACTAATTAGCCCTCAAAAATTCTTGGATTTTTTAATCTGGATGTCTGATCCGTCTTATCCGAAGAATATTAATAAAAAGTAAGAGTAACGTAAAGGATTTTTTATCAATACTTACTTGTGGTCCGATGCGGAGGAATGTCTGTAACTGGAGAGCAGCGCCTTAAATCTGTTTTGCACGATCCATCTTTCTTTAGTGTTGGTCTGGCCCCGTCATCAATCTACTGGAATACATCAGGCATTGTTGAGAGGAAAGCCTGGCTGATCCATGCGCCATTCATTTCCACGCAGGGCAGTCTCTGGGAAAAAAAAAGTATGTATAAACCAGGGTCTTTTTCATATAAAAACAAATGGTTATTCTTGCTTTTCAACCATATGTTCCACAGCTTTACCAGTCATTGTGTCAGCCAATGAAGCAACTTTGTCTCGAAGTGCTGCAAAAGCAGTCCACTGCATCACAAGTGGCATCTGACACCCCCAGTCAACTGTCTGTTATGCTTTGGGTTCAGCTCCACTATCCATTGATGAAGATCTGATAATCATAAAATTCAGCAGCTACTGCCCAGCCAAGAAGTGGAGGAGACACTCGCCTCTTCTTCCACTAGCCGGGCAATTAGTGATGAGGAGAGTGTCGTGGGAGGAGGTGTTGCAAACGGAGGTAGTGGAAGAGGGTCCCTGGAGCCTGCGGCGGTGGCGGCGGCAGCAGCAGCAGCAGCAGTGAATTATTGGGGACTGTTGGTAGGAAAAATCAGCTACTCAGCGATGTGGCAGTTTTTCATGTAGCATCCACAATCCTGTGGAGAAAAAGTAGGTTAGTTAGTATATATACATAAAATTATGAATAAACAAATGCAATAGTATTGCCAAAGGGAAGTTTTGTTTGAGGGTGTGTTTCCACCTTGTAATTAAATCAGAAACAACTAGGTATCATTGCCTCTAAATAATTAGCCCTCAAAAATTCTTGGAATTTTTAATCTTGATGTCTGAGGGATTTCTCCTCTCAGACAGTGTCACCATAAGTCCAGCCTGCTGCATTTCCCAGTGTTGGACCTTTCAGAGAACTGATGGCTTGTGCCGAGCCGAGGTGGAGAGTCCCATGGTATCATTGCTTTGCGAAGATGGCAGTACCTGCCCTGTAAAATGTTGTTGAACAGAAGGTGGGCCAGTCCTTTAGCCTGTCAATGTGTACCAAAGTGCACAGTGTTGTCTACATCTGGAGCTGTAACTATGGACTCATGGTGGACAATATATATCCTTTTAGGTCCCCTTGGTGATTGTGGTTTCACGCTGTTCTTCACATGGTTTTCCTTGAGTCACACATGGGAGGAACTACTAAAAATGAGAACTCAATCCATGAAAGCATTGCTTAATCCACGAAAACTGCAAATTTGGACCCATGGTGACTGACACTTGGAAGAACATCTTGTTTGCGCTGCGACAAGGAAGCCAGAGTCATGCGTCCTGACATGGCACACGTGTTCAGTCTAGTTGTCAAGTGTATTCTGAAGTCTTCCGCCCATCTGAAAGAAATCCGAACAGCAGGAAAGAAAGTTAGCATGCACTTCTGGCACTCCTACACCACCAAGCACAACCTTATTGAGCTTCAGTGTCAGAACGGGGTACCCCAACATAGTCTGATTTGCGATGTTTCCACCCGTTGGAATTCCACCCTCCATATGCAGGATCCACTATAGGAACAGAGAAAAGCCATCACGGATTTCTGAATGATCCAAACGGATAGGGGGACACCCCTGTGTAAATTCAATGTAAACCATTGGCAGCTCATACGTGACACCGGCCGTTTGCTCAGGCCCTTTGAGGAAGCTACTTTATTATTCAGTTGCCAGGACTATGAGATGAACGATGAGATTCCACTGCTTCATGTACTACAACACATGTTGGAAACCATGGCTGGTCAGGGCACTGGAGACATGGCACATACATTTCACAGCCACATGAAGCCTGTGGGGGCTGAAGTGGAGGAGGAGGAGGAGGAGGGGGTGGGGCACAGCAAACCACAGTTTAGCTATTACAGCTCTATATAAATAAAAATAAATAAATAAAAAAAAAGGGCCTGTAGAAGCTTATTTAGTATAACAGATAGGGTGACATGTGCTGGTTTGGGATGCCCATATGGGCTAGTGTTTTGACTGCAGGACAAAAACCAATTCAAAATGCAATACTTTGATTAAGCTGAGGAAGGATCAACAAGCGTATTTAGTATAACAGATAGGCTGCTAAGTGCAGGTTTGGGATACCCTGGGGCCTAGTGTTTTGGCAGCAGGACAAAAACCAATGCAAAATACAATAGCTTGATCAGCATCAGCTTTATTAACGCTTATTTAGTATAACAGATGGGGTGCAACATGCAGGTTTGGGATACCCTGCGGCCTGGTGTATTTAAAGCAGACCAAACCAATTCAAAATGCAATAACTTAATAAAGCTGAGGCTGTAGATGCTTATTTAGTATAAACAGATAGGGTGCAGCGTGCAGCTTTGGGGTGCCCTGCGGCCTGGTTAAAAGAAAGCAGTCAAAAAGGAAGTGCAAACTGAAGTAGCTTAATAAAGCTGATGCTGATCAACGCTTATGTTGTATACCAGATAGGGTGCAAGGTGCAGCTTTGGGGTTCCCTGCGGCCTGGTTTATTAAAAGCAGTCAAAAACAAGTGCAAACTGAAGTAGCTTAATAAAGCAGCTGATGCTGATCAACGCTTATGTTGTATAACAGATAGGGTTAAAATAGCATGTGCCTTGGGATGCCCGTGTGGCCTGGTATATTTCAAGCTGAACAAAAAGTAACAATAATCCAAGTATGAGAAATAATTTTGACCTTCTTTACAGCGCCATACTTTGAAAAAAAATCCTTAATTTCATGCCGATCAATCCAAAGGTCAATGCCCCTAACAAAAATAGTGTTCGGCATAAGTTTTCCTTCTGGAAGGACGTAACCTTTAGTTTACATGGTTGGGGTAGGTTATCTTACAAATTGGGATACCCCAGGCAGCAGTGTCATTGAAAGAGACAGATTGTAATGCAGGCCATACTCAAGCAGAGAAACTCAGGCTGCAACAGGCCTCTTTAGTTTACATGGTTGGGGTAGGTTATCTTACAAATTGGGATACCCCACTGTATATGAAACCGAATATAATGCACACCCAAAGTGGACAATCAGCCTCCAAGAGGCCTGCTTAGTTTAAATAAGAGAGCTGCTTAGTGTAAATAAGAGGCCTGCTTAGTTAAATAAGAGAGCTGCTTAGTGTAAATAAGAGAGGTAGGTTATGTTATGTTACAGAATGGGATGCCCCCACAGCAGACTTGAGATCAGTATATATGCACAGCAACAGTGTCTAGGCAGGCTCAAACAGGCCAAATTACTTTAAATAACTGTGCAGCTTACAGTAAATACAGAGGCTAATGGGATGTTACAGAATGGGATGCCCCACAGCAGACTTGAGATTAGTATATATGCACAGCAACAGTGTCTAAGCAGGCTCAAACAGGCCAAATTACTTTAAATAAGTGTGCAGCTTAGAGTAAATACAGAGGCTAATGGGATGTTACAGAATGGGATGCCCCACAGCAGACTTGAGATCAGTATATATGCACAGCAACAGTGTCTAAGCAGGCTCAAACAGGCCAAATTACTTTAAATAAGTTTGCTGCTTAGAGTAAATACAGGGGCTAATGGGATGTTACAGAATGGGATGCCCCACAGCAGGCTTGAGATTAGTATATATGCACAGCAACAGTGTCTAAGCAGGCTCAAACAGGCCAAATTACTTTAAATAACTGTGCAGCTTAGCGTAAATACAGAGGCTAATGAGATTTTACAAAATGGTAATGTTCCCACAGCAGACTTGAGATCAGTTCAGTATATATGCACAACATCAAAAGTGTATAAGCAGCCTGAAACCGCTAACAAAGCCAGTCAGCCAGCCAGTTACACTCAGGCTGGATGAAAAAAAAAAAAAATCTCCAATTTTTCCTAACTTTCCCTGCTTCTCGCTGACTTCCTGCCTGTCTCCTGCCTGTCTCCTGCATGTCCCTGTCTGTCTCTGGCTCTCTAACTGTCTCTCCCTGACTACAGCAGCGTCCTGTCTCTCACAAATGCAATAGAGAAATGAGGAAAAGCAAGATGGCCGCCGCCTTAAATAGCGCTGTGACGTCACCGGGCTTGCTGGCTGCTGATAGGCTGCATGTGACTGCCCCAGCATGCACTGGAGCTGGGTAGATGTCTGGACATGTCCCGTCCGCCATCTTAGAATGCCTGTAATGTAAATGAATGGATGTTAATGGAAAACTTCGAGCGATCGAAGCACGGGGAAATTCGGATTCGATCCGAATCGAATTTTTCATGAAATTGGGATCGAATCCGGGTTCGTCCGGATCGATTCGCTCATCCCTAGCTGCTACATAAATGTAGTAAGATACCTGATAAAAACAATTCTGATTTCATATGATTTCCACTACCACAAGTGGATAAGCATCCACTTGTGGTAGTGGATAACACCAGCATTACCTGTTGCTCCTATCCCTGAAAACAACAGCAGAATCATTAGCAGCACACAGCACGCCGCCTGAGCAATCAACATCTCCAAGATCAATTAGTAGCTGTGCAACCTCTGTCATGTGTTCCATCTATTCAGATATATTAATTTATGCCACCTTCACCCCCCAAAAAGGTTATAAAATAACAAATAACTCTTCTAACCAACTTTTCTAAATTTTTTGTCAGAGTTCTGGGGGCAGCTGATTCCACAGACGAAAATTATTGTGTGGCATCCTCAGCACCATTCAGCATGTGATCACACTGCTGTCATAGGTTAGTGGCAGCGTGTGTACAGCTGGAGGGCATATGAATACAACCTAACACACTAGGGACCCAGGAGTGAGGTAAGTTAGCTGCCCAAAAACAGTTTTTTTTAAACTAGCGAGGCATCCCAATCAGACATGCCAACCTGAAAGGGTATCGAAGGTTGGTACCCTTTAATACATCTTTTCATATCTACTCTCTTTCTCTGTAGTTATTTTGTGTGAATATGTGTGTTTGGGTGCCATCCTGAAGATTTACACAGAGCACCTCTTAACCTGGGTAAAACAAAGAAGGGGAAATGAAAGAAAGAGCTGGAAGAAGAAATGTAATGACAAGAGAAATGGGGTAAACAGAGAATTAGGGTTACATACTTAAAGTACAAGTGTACCCGAGTGGACCCTCTTAGCTGTCTGCAGCGAGTAGGGAATATACTGAGCAGTCATCTGTTGATGCAGAGTTCCTTTTGCATCCTGTCAATAAGATAGCCTGCTCCCTCATGACTCCTAGCCATGGCTCAGTATAATCCACTTCCTGGTCCCCATAGTGGGGCCAGGAGGAGTTGATAGCAGCTACATGACATGGCTGTGGCACACATATATATATATATATATATATATATATATATATATATATTTTTTTTTTTATATATATACCTATATGTACAGTGCTGCGATTGCAAAGTGCTAGCGATTTAAATCACTAGCATACATGCAATTGCATTAGAACAGTGATCAACAAGCTCTAATGCTTGCGATTACTGTCGCAAAATAGCTAAATGCAGGACTTTTAGGATGCAATTAAAAGCGCCAATCGCAGATATGAAATGGCCTGGGCTAGGGCCAGACACAGTATAGCAGGGCCTGTGTGACCAGAAAATTCTCGGGCCGTTTTTTGTCCCCAGTCCACCCCTGGTCACAGGGAGGCATAGAAGGTTTGTGGGGAGGTACAGAAAGGCTGCAAGTTTGCTTGGAAGGGCCATGAGTAACAGAAGGGCAGTGGAAATGGCTGTGGGTAGCAGGAAGGCATGGGAATTTCTGCACAATACTGGGCACTCTAAATAGTATTATCCTGAAATAGCAGTTGGAGCTTTGAGTGCATTTACTCTACAAAACTACAAAAAATAGCCTGGTTATGTGTAGCAGCAGGGGACATCAGAGACTGGGGGGTTGGTTGGTGTAAATTAGGGATGAGCGAATCGATCCGGACGAACCCGGATTCGATCCGAATTTCATGAAAAATTTGATTCTGATCGAATCCGAATTTCCCCGCGATTCGATCGCTCAAAGTTTTCCTTTAACATCCATTCATTTACATTTACAGGCATTCTAAGATGGCGGACGGGACATGTCCAGACATGTAAGGTGGGGCAGTGTATGCTGGAACAGTCACATGCAGCCTATCAGCAGCCAGCAAGCCCGGTGACGTCACAGCGCTATTTAAGGCGGCCATCTTGCTTTTCCTTCCTCATTTCTCTATTGCATTCGTGAGAGACAGAACGCTGTGTAGCTGAGGGAGAGAGGCAGTTAGACAGGCTGGAGACAGGCTGGAGACAGGCTGGAGACAGGCTGGAGACAGGCTGGAGACAGGCTGGAGACAGGCTGGAGACAGGCAGGAGACAGGCAGGAGACAGACAGAAAGTCAGCGAAAAACAGGGAAAGTTAGGAAAAATTGGAGGCAGTCAGAGGGAGATTTTTTTTTTTTTCATCCAGCCTGAGTGTTTGTTACTGGCTGGCTGACAGGCTTTGTTAGCGTTTTCAGGCTGCTTATACTAACTAACTGTGCATATATACTGAACTGATCTTAAGTCTGCTGTGAGGCATCCCATTCTGTGACTACACCAACCTCTATTCAAGACCATATAACCATTTGCACTTATTATAATTGAAATTAGGCCTGATAAAGACACTTTTGCTGTGCATAGCACTACTGGACCCTGCCAGGTGCACTTCTTTTTTGGAGCATCCCATTCTGTGACTACACCAGCCTCTATTTAAGACCATATAACCATTTGCACTTATTCTAATTGAAATTAGGCCTGATAAAGACACTTTTGCTGTGCATAGCACTACTTGTCCCTGCCAGGTGCACTGCTGGTTTTTGGGGCATCCCATTCTGTGACTACACCAGCCTCTATTTAAGACCATATAACCATTTGCACTTATTCTAATTGAAATTAGGCCTGATAAAGGCACTTTTGCTGTGCATAGCACTACTTGTCCCTGCCAGGTGCACTGATGGTTTTTGGGGCATCCCATTCTGTGACTACAGCAGCCTCTATTTAAGACCATATAACCATTTGCACTTATTCTAATTGAAATTAGGCCTGATAAAGACACTTTTGCTGTGCATAGCACTACTTGTCCCTGCCAGGTGCACTGCTGGTTTTTGGGCATCCCATTCTGTGACTACAGCAGCCTCTGTTTAAGACCATATAACCATTTGCACTTATTATAATTGAAATTAGGCCTGATAAAGACACTTTTGCTGTGCATAGCACTACTTGTCCCTGCCAGGTGCACTGCTGGTTTTTGGGGCATCCCATTCTGTGACTACAGCAGCCTCTATTTAAGACCATATAACCATTTGCACTTATTCTAATTGAAATTAGGCCTGATAAAGACACTATGGCTGTGCATAGCACTACTTGTCCCTGCCAGGTGCACTGCTGGTTTTTGGGGCATCCCATTCTGTGACTACAGCAGCCTCTGTTTAAGACCATATAACTATTTGCACTTATTCTAATTGAAATTAGGCCTGATAAAGACACTTTTGCTGTGCCTAGCACTACTGGACCCTGCCAGGTGCACTTCTTTTTTGGGGCATCCCATTCTGTGACTACACCAGCCTCTATTTAAGACCATATAACCATTTGCACTTTTTGTAATTGAAATTAGGCCTGATAAAGACACTTTTGCTGTGCATAGCACTACTGGACCCTTCCAGGTGCACTCCTATTTGGGGCATCCCATTCTGTGACTACACCAGCCTCTATTTAAGACCATATAACCATTTGCACTTATTCTAATTGAAATTAGGCCTGATAAAGACACTTTTGTTGTGCATATTCTTACTGCTGCCTGCCAGGTGCACTTCTTTTTTGGGGCATCCCATTCTGTGACTACACCAGCCTCTGTTTAAGACCATATAACCATTTGCACTTATTCTAATTGAAATTAGGCCTGTTAAAGACACTTTTGCTGTGCATAGACTTACTGCTGCCTGCTAGGTGCACTTCTGTTGGGGCATCCCATTCTGTAACATACCATACCCCTCTTTATTTACACTAAGCAGCTCTCTTATTTACACTAAGCAGGCCTGTTGGATGCTGAGTGTTACTGCTCACTTTTGGTGTGCATTATATTCTGTTTCATATAGACCCACCGCTGCCTGGGGGTTCTTAAAATATCACCTACTACCACGCCAGTTAGACTATGTCGGGCAGACAAGTGCCTGGAAGTGAAAAGAGGAGTGGCAGAGGCCAAGATTCCGCAGGCAGAGCTCGCATCAGACTAGGGGCCAGTAGCAACAGGAGTCACGCTGAGAGACCTAATCTGCCAGTATCTGCTAGCGGTCGGGTCTCCACCAGTAACGCATCTGCCGTGGTAGATTGGTTGACGCGCTCATCAGCAACATCATCACAACTTACGTCTGAGACCCCCAGTCTAGGGTCGGTAGGTTGCTCTGACACAACCCTGAGTTGGCATGCCCTGAGAGCAGTCCCTGTCCTCCCATTGCCTCTGGCCTACGCCGTTCCCTCCCCCAGCGACGTATCCTATGCTTTGGGTTCAGCTCCACTCTTTAGTGAGGAGGACCATCAGATAGAGGACAGTCAGCAGCTACTGCCCAGCCAAGAAATGGAGGTGGCTTCTCTAGCTAGGCAGACAAATAGTGATGTGGACAGTGTCGTGGGTGCTGCGAGCGTTCCAGCTCCTGCGCCAGACACTGTTGACGAATCCACGAACATCAGTGACGTACAGCCACAACTCGGTGATGATGATGATGACGATGAAGCCGATCGCACTTGGGAGCCGGGTGATGAAGGGGCTTCATCGTCATCATCAGGAGAAGAGGGGCGCAGGTTGCCCCGGAGTCAGCAGCTGAGGCAGCAAGGTGGTAGCAGTCAGCATGGGGGCACAATTCCAAAGGCTGGAGCCGGCCGGGGCCGGGGTAGAGCACCTGCTGCGCGGCAGGCTACCTTAGCGGGAGGTAGTGGAGCAGGGGTTCCTGGAGTTAGCAACAGCAGCAGTGAATCAGTGAGGCCAGGGGGTGGGAAAAGTAGCTACTCGGCAGTGTGGCAGTTTCTCCTGAAGCATCCGCAGGAGGGTAACATGGCCACATGCAAGATATGTAGGCAGAAGGTGAAGCGTGGCCAGGGTCCAAATGTTGGCACCACGGCCCTGCGTCAACATATGATGCGTCACCATAAAGCGACCTGGGAGAACCGAGGCTCCCAAGGGGTGGTCCAGTCTGCTTCCTCACCAAGTGAGCTCCCAATTTCTGCCAGCCAAGGCTCCAGCACCTCAGCCGAAGGCAGCTGTGCGTCATACCCATCCTCTGTCGCTCCTGCTCCTCCTCCTCCAAGTCATGCATCCCGCCAGCAATCCATCAGCGAAGCCATGTCCAAGAGACAGCAGTATGCGCCCACTCATCCTACGGCGCAGAAGCTGAATGTGCTCCTGCCCAAGTTGCTGGTGCTGCAGTCACTCCCTTTTCAGGTGGTGGAATCTGCACCTTTCAGAGAACTGATGGCTTGTGCCGAGCCGAGGTGGAGAGTCCCAAGCCGTCATTTCTTTGCCAAGAAGGCAGTACCAGCGCTGCACACTTTTGTTGAACAGAAGGTGGGCCAGTCCTTGAGCCTGTCGGTGTGTAGCAAAATGCATGGCAGCGCCGACATCTGGAGCTGTAACTACGGTCAGGGACAGTACATGTCGTTTACGGCCCACTGGGTGAATGTGGTCCCTTTGCAGCAGCAGCAGCAACTTGGACAGGTCACGCCGCTTCGGCCTCCGCGCTCCCTGCCCGTTGGGCCTGTGACACCGTGCGACTCGGCCTCCTCATCCTCCGCCATCTCCTCACCCTCCACTGTAGGCTCAAGTCTCAGTGCCCCTCCAGTCTACCATGTGTGCAGGGCACGGAGTGTGTCACGCAGTGCTTCACATGGTTTGTCTTGGCGAACGGAGTCACACAGGGGAGGAACTGCTTAAATGTATTCATCAGGAAATCCAAACATGGCTTACTCCAAGAAAACTTAAAATGGGAATCATGGTTACCGACAATGGGAAGAACATTTTGTCTGCGCTGCGCCAATGAAGCCTGACCCATGCCCCCTGCATGGCTCACGTCTTCAATCTGGTTGTCAAGCGGTTTCTGAAGTGTTCCCCTCATCTGCAAGACATCCTAACAACTTCAAGGAAACTTTGCATGCACTTCAGCCACTCATACACCGCCAAACACACCCTTCTTGAGCTACAGCGTCAGAATGGTATCCCCCAACATAGTCTGATTTGCGATGTTTCCACCCGTTGGAATTCCACCCTTCACATGTTGGACCGATTATATGAACAGAGAAAAGCCATCACGGATTTCCTGATGATCCAAGCAGATAGGGGGACTCCCCTGTGTAACTTCAATGTCAACCAGTGGCAGCTCATACGTGACACCTGCCGTTTGCTCAGGCCCTTTGAGGAAGCCACTTAATTTGTCAGTCGGCAGGATTACGGGATGAACGACGTGATTCCACTGCTTCATGTACTACAGCACATGTTGGAAACCATGGCTGGTCAGGGCACTGGAGACATGGCGTTTACATCTTACGGCCACATGAACCCCGTTGGAGCTAAACTGGAGGAGGAGGAGGAAGAGGAGGAGGAGGAGTTGCCCAGCGAAACACAGTTTAGGCTTGGCGAAATGGCTGGTTTATCTAGTCAGCGGACAGGAGAGGAGGAGCAGGAGCAGCCAGAGGAGCTAGAGGTTTTTGAGGAAGGCGAGACAGAGGACCCGGGCACACCGTGGCAGTATGCAGTGGAGATGGAGACAGGTAGTCCATCCGAGTCACTTGCGCAAATGGCACGAAGCATGCTCACGTGCTTGCGTAGTGACCCCAGAATTGTTTCCATCTGTCGGCGGGATGACTTCTGGCTGTCCACCTTATTGGACCCTCGCTTCCGGCACAAAATGGGGGCATTTTTTAAACCCACCGAGAGGGAGGACAAACTCAACTACTACAAAGACATTCTACGTAGGCAGTTGGCCGATGCCTATCTGCGCCATGGTCCATACTCTCGCAGGTCTGACTCGAGGGGACCTCTGCGCTCACCTTCCACTGCCATGGCCGCTGGGGGGGTTGGCAGGAGCAGCAGCAGCAGCTCCATCAGCAGCAGCAGCCTCAGTCTTCAGTCGCTAATGAGTAGCTTTCTACACCCGCATAGTGAGGCTACTCATGAGCAGCAGGAAGACCTGGAGCAGGACCTCAACCAGCAGGTCATGTCATACTTTGACATGACCATGCCAACACACCTTGAGGATCCGCTGGACTTCTGGGCAGCCAAACTTGATTTGTGGCCGCAACTAGCAGAGTTTGCCCTGGAAAAGCTGTCCTGCCCGGCAAGTAGCGTGCCATCTGAGCGGGTGTTTAGTGCGGCGGGGGCCATAGTTACGGCGAGGAGAACTCGTCTGTCAACTAAAAATGTGGAGAGACTCACCTTTGTCAAAATGAATCAGGGATGGATCAGCCAGGATTTCCACTCACCAATGCCTGATGCATGCGACTAGATTCAGCATGGTGCCACGGTTTACACTTTCCAAATGGTGCAAAACATATTTATGTCTTTAGGCCAATTTTTGGGCTCTTGCTCCTGCCAACTTCTGCCAACTCCAGGGTGTGATTCATCCAATTTTTGGGCTCCTGAAGCCAACTTCAGTGTATATTTGGGCTCCTGCTGCTGCCAACTCCAGGGTGTGATTCATCCAATTTTTGGGCTCCTGAAGCCAACCCCAGTGTCTCTTTAAAGTAATATTTGGGCTCCTGCTGCTGCTGCTGCCAACTCCAGGGTGTGATTCATCCAATTTTTGGGCTCCTGAAGCCAACCCCAGGGTCTCTTTAAAGTAATATTTGGGCTCCTGCTGCTGCTGCTGCTGTCAACTCCTGCCAACTCCAGGGTGTGATTCATCCAATTTTTGGGCTCCTGAAGCCAACCCCAGGGTCTCTTTGAAGTAATGTTTGGGCTCCTGCTGCTGCTGCTGCCAACTTCTGCCAACTCCAGGGTGTGATTCATCCAATTTTTGGGCTCCTGAAGCCAACTCCAGTGTATATTTGGGCTGCTGCTGCTGCCAACTCCAGGGTGTGATTCATCCAATTTTTGGGCTCCTGAAGCCAACTCCAGTGTCTCTTTAAAGTAATATTTGGGCTCCTGCTGCTGCTTGCAACTCCAGGGTGTGATTCATCCAATTTTTGGGCTCCTGAAGCCAACCCCAGGGTCTCTTTAAAGTAATGTTTGGGCTCCTGCTGCTGCTGCTGCCAACTTCTGTCAACTCCAGGGTGTGATTCATCCAATTTTTTGGCTCCTGAAGCCAACCCCAGGGTCTCTTTGAAGTAATGTTTGGGTACCTGCTGCTGCTGCTGCCAACTTCTGCCAACTCCAGGGTGTGATTCATCCAATTTTTGGGCTCCTGAAGCCAACTCCAGTGTATATTTGGGCTCCTGCTGCTGCTGCTGCCAACTCCAGGGTGTGATTCATCCAATTTTTGGGCTCCTGAAGCCAACCCCAGTGTCTCTTTAAAGTAATGTTTGGGCTCCTGCTGCTGCTGCTGCCAACTTCTGCCAACTCCAGGGTGTGATTCATCCAATTTTTGGGCTCCTGAAGCCAACCCCAGGGTCTCTTTGAAGTAATGTTTGGGTTCCTGCTGCTGCTGCTGCCAACTTCTGTCAACTCCAGGGTGTGATTCATCCAATTTTTGGGCTCCTGAAGCCAACTCCAGTGTATATTTGGGCTCCTGCTGCTGCTGCTGCCAACTCCAGGGTGTGATTCATCCAATTTTTGGGCTCCTGAAGCCAACCCCAGGGTCTCTTTAAAGTAATATTTGGGCTCCTGCTGCTGCTGCTGTCAACTCCTGCCAACTCCAGGGTGTGATTCATCCAATTTTTGGGCTCCTGAAGCCAACCCCAGGGTCTCTTTGAAGTAATGTTTGGGCTCCTGCTGCTGCTGCTGCCAACTTCTGCCAACTCCAGGGTGTGATTCATCCAATTTTTGGGCTCCTGAAGCCAACTCCAGTGTATATTTGGGCTCCTGCTGCTGCCAACTCCAGGGTGTGATTCATCCAATTTTTGGCCTCCTGAAGCCAACCCCAGTGTCTCTTTAAAGTAATATTTGGGCTCCTGCTGCTGCCAACTCCAGGGCGTGATTCATCCAATTTTTGGCCTCCTGAAGCCAACTCCAGTGTCTCTTTAAAGTAATATTTGGGCTCCTGCTGCTGCTTGCAACTCCAGGGTGTGATTCATCCAAATTTTGGGCTCCTGAAGCCAACCCCAGTGTCTCTTTAAAGTAATGTTTGGGCTCCTGCTGCTGCCAACTTCTGCCAACTCCAGGGTGTGATTCAACCAATTTTTCGGCTCCTGAAGCCAACTCCAGTGTATATTTGGGCTCCTATTGCTGCCAACTCCAGGGTGTGATTCATCCAATTTTTGGGCTCCTGAAGCCAACCCCAGGGTCTCTTTAAAGTAATATTTGGGCTCCAGCTGCTGCTGCTGCCAACTCCAGGGTGTGAATCATCCAATTTTTGGGCTCCTGAAGCCAACCCCAGTGTCTCTTTAAAGTAATATTTGGGCTCCTGCTGCTGCCAACTCCAGGGTGTGATTCATCCAATTTTTGGGCTCCTGAAGCCAACCCCAGTGTCTCTTTAAAGTAATGTTTGGGCTCCTGCTGCTGCTGCTGCCAACTTCTGCCAACTCCAGGGTGTGATTCATCCAATTTTTGGGCTCCTGAAGCCAACCCCAGGGTCTCTTTAAAGTAATGTTTGGGCTCCTGCTGCTGCTGCTGCTGCCAACTTCTGCCAACTCCAGGGTGTGATTCATCCAATTTTTGGGCTCCTGAAGCCAACCCCAGTGTCTCTTTAAAGTAATGTTTGGGCTCCTGCTGCTGCCAACTTCTGCCAACTCCAGGGTGTGATTCATCCAATTTTTCGGCTCCTGAAGCCAACTCCAGTGTATATTTGGGCTCCTGCTGCTGCTGCTGCCAACTTCAGGGTGTGATTCATCCAATTTTTGGGCTCCTGAAGCCAACCCCCGTGTCTCTTTAAAGTAATGTTTGGGCTCCTGCTGCTGCTGCTGCCAACTTCTGCCAACTCCAGGGTGTGATTCATCCAATTTTTGGGCTCCTGAAGCCAACCCCAGTGTCTCTTTAAAGTAATGTTTGGGCTCCTGCTGCTGCTGCTGCCAACTTCTGCCAACTCCAGGGTGTGATTCATCCAATTTTTGGGCTCCTGAAGCCAACCCCAGGGTCTCTTTGAAGTATTGTTTGGGCTCCTGCTGCTGCTGCTGCCAACTTCTGCCAACTCCAGGGTGTGATTCATCCAATTTTTGGGCTCCTGAAGCCAACTCCAGTGTATATTTGGGCTCCTGCTGCTGCTGCTGCCATCTCCAGGGTGTGATTCATCCAATTTTTGGGCTCCTGAAGCCAACCCCAGTGTCTCTTTAAAGTAATGTTTGGGCTGCTGCTGCTGCTGCTGCCAACTTCTGCCAACTCCAGTGTGTGATTCATCCAATTTTTGGGCTCCTGAAGCCAACCCCAGTGTCTCTTTAAAGTAATGTTTGGGCTCCTGCTGCTGCTGCTGCCAACTTCTGCCAACTCCAGGGTGTGATTCATCCAATTTTTGGGCTCCTGAAGCCAACCCCAGGGTCTCTTTAAAGTAATGTTTGGGCTCCTGCTGCTGCTGCTGCCAACTTCAGGGTGTGATTCATCCAATTTTTGGGCTCCTGAAGCCAACCCCAGGGTCTCTTTAAAGTAATGTTTGGGCTCCTGCTGCTGCTGCTGCCAACTTCTGCCAACTCCAGGGTGTGATTCATCCAATTTTTGGGCTCCTGAAGCCAACCCCAGGGTCTCTTTAAAGTAATGTTTGGGCTCCTGCTGCTGCTGCTGCCAACTTCTGCCAACTCCAGGGTGTGATTCATCCAATTTTTGGGCTCCTGAAGCCAACCCCAGGGTCTCTTTGAAGTAATGTTTGGGCTCCTGCTGCTGCTGCTGCCAACTTCTGCCAACTCCAGGGTGTGATTCATACAATTTTTGGGCTCCTGAAGCCAACTCCAGTGTATATTTGGGCTCCTGCTGCTGCCAACTCCAGGGTGTGAATCATCCAATTTTTGGGCTCCTGAAGCCAACTCCAGTGTCTCTTTAAAGTAATATTTGGGCTGCTCCTGCTGCTGCTGCCAACTCCAGGGTGTGATTCATCCAATTTTTGGCCTCCTGAAGCCAACCCCAGTGTCTCTTTAAAGTAATATTTGGGCTCCTGCTGCTGCCAACTCCAGGGCGTGATTCATCCAATTTTTGGCCTCCTGAAGCCAACCCCAGTGTCTCTTTAAAGTAATATTTGGGCTGCTGCTGCTGCTGCTGCCAACTCCAGGGTGTGATTCATCCAATTTTTGGGCTCCTGAAGCCAACTCCAGTGTATATTTGGGCTCCTGCTGCTGCTGCTGCCAACTCCAGGGTGTGAATCATCCAATTTTTGGGCTCCTGAAGCCAACTCCAGTGTATATTTGGGCTCCTGCTGCTGCTGCTGCCAACTCCAGGGTGTGAATCATCCAATTTTTGGGCTCCTGAAGCCAACCCCAGTGTCTCTTTAAAGTAATATTTGGGCTCCTGCTGCTGCCAACTCCAGGGTGTGATTCATCCAATTTTTGGGCTCCTGAAGCCAACTCCAGTGTCTCTTTAAAGTAATATTTGGGCTCCTGCTGCAGCTTGCAACTCCAGGGTGTGATTCATCCAATTTTTGGGCTCCTGAAGCCAACTCCAGTGTCTCTTTAAAGTAATATTTGGGCTCCTGCTGCAGCTTGCAACTCCAGGGTGTGATTCATCCAATTTTTGGGCTCCTGCTGCTGCCAACTCCAGTGTCTCTTTAAAGCAATGTTTGGGCTCCTGCCCCTCATAGTGATGCCACTTAAACTCTCTGCAATTGTGCCGCTCTGCGATTCTATTAGCGATGCCTCTGATCTGCATGTGATATTTATCCAAAGTATTATTTAACTAACCCAGCACGCATCATGTGCGTGTTACAGCAAGGCAGAATGGTTTACAACCCTATTGAGGCTCTAGGAGGCTCAGAAATAGCCGTTTTTAATAGCGATTCGTCGCGAATTTATTCGGGTCGAAACGATTTTTGTCGGAAAATTCGGCGAATCAGTCGAATCGAATTTTTCAAAAGTTCATCTCTAGTGTAAATGTATTTTGTAGAGGGTCCAGGTTTACAGAGACCTACTGGCTCTTCCTCTGTGAAGACCACAAGCATAGAGAATGAAGGCAGAGGCAGTACAGTTAGTGTGTGCAAATCTAATAAAAATTTAGAAAAGAATATGTATGCCACACACCCCTGCCTCCCAGGCACCCGTCTTCTGTTGCTATATGCAATAAAGCGAGTTTTAAAGAAAAAAATAAATATATATAGAACTGTGGCATGATGGTGGTTTATCTATGGAGGTGCTCCAGCTCCCCCCCCCCCCCCCCCAGCACTGGCCTAGAGACAAGCTAAGGCACTGAACAATCAATGTATTTTTGAATCTAAGACAGGAATTGTAAAAAACATAAATAAAAACGTAATTGTAAAAACTGTTGACATATCTGTCCCAATCTTTGCAGGTATAAGAGCTGTTGGATCTATCAAGATCTGAACTAGGTTGTGAACACCCAACCAATATGTATTTTTTGTTTAATTAACCTTTGTACTGAAATTAGAATAGTTTTCATCTTGAAATATGTTTTATTGTTCATATTATTTTATTGAGATCAAATGTAATTCCAAATTCTAACAGTGTAAAAGTTAAGTAGGCGAACATTCATGTGGCTTTTAAATTTGAAGTGTCACAAATATGTTGGTAATCCTAAACAAACCAATCCTCAATCCATAGGAAATCCTCAATCATGCTCCTCCCATGCTATAAACCAGACGCAGTATGGGTGTGGTAAGTAGGGGTGCACCTGTAATGAGGCCATGGGAGGCAGTGCCTCAGGCAACACTGCAGAGGGGGTGGCAATTTACCTCCCTTATTTATTTATTTTTTATAATAAATATATATATATTTTTTTTTTAATGCTGTCATGTTTTTAATACAACTATTGAAGGCACAGCCGCCCGGCCCACTCCCTGCATTGTTTTGTTGAGTGGAGGGGCTTATTTCTATTGTTCACTTTAGTGATATCTATGCTTAATCTTGAAATTTATAGGTGCACTTTGGGTGTATATTTGAGTCAATATATACTGTAGGAAGAGAGCTCCTCTATTTTTGTCTATGTTTTTTAATTGTCCTTTTAGAAATTTTCTGTTTGTATAGTTCATGTTCTGCCAAAATAAAAGCATTTGGATTAGGATATATATAGTGGTGGCCTAAGGGGTGACTGGGCCACCCTTTCTTGGTCACATTAATCTTCAAATAAAATAATCATTTTTTAGATTTCCAGTGATAGCTACAGGCATAATTAGACTGTACTGTACTGCTCTTAGTACAGTAGGTAAAACATACAACTTTAACTAAAACATACAACTTTAATTAAGTACAAGTTGTAAATAATTTACCATCAACAGCAAAAATGGGAACATTACTTATATCAATGTGTATTAATAATAATACATTTTTCATAGAAAAGATTTGATTTGTCATTTATCATCTGAGCATGCTAAGGTACTATGCCTTCAGGAGACAAGATTTTCTTCAACCTCTTCTTGCATGTATAAGCATTTATTAGTCTTTGGAACAATAAAGACTTTACAGCATGAAAGAAAATAAAAGACATTAAACACTATCAATAGGTAATATACCAGACATTGAAGATATAGGTAACTATGGGTACAGTATGTCAAAGATCAGACAATCATATACAGCCATTGTACAGATAAAGATACAGTATGAATGGGTGATATGAAAGTACAGAAAGCCTATACATGCAGTGCTAGTCCCATGTGTCTGCTTTCCCTTGCTGGTGGCTAATGCTACTGAATTTCACCTGACAGACCAACATGACTATTGAAACTTGGAAGTCATTTACGTTTGAGGCTTAAACAACATTGTAATGGAAGCTATTTTTCCCACTTCAATGTTATTAACCTCTAAATGTGTTGCAAAATATATCTCAATCACAGCGATACCCCACATGTGGTGGAAAGCTGCTGTTTGGGAATATGGGTGGGTTTGCTAAAGGGCTTTTGGATTGAAGATTTGACTGGAATACATTGCAGACACCATGCTGCATCTATAGAGCCCCAGATGTACCAAAATGGCAGAAACGCCCCACAAGTGACCCTATAACCCTCAATGAATAAATTTAGGAATGCAGTGAGTTTCTTTTTCATTTCATGGCACAATGTTAAAAGGTTCTGTAAAACAAGCTAAGGCAAATGACAGCTTATTTCAAGAGACTCTCAGAGTTAAGCACTGGGGAGCATTCAGGAGAAATGTTGCTCCCAACTACCTGTGCCCAAGATGGCTCCTGAAGCTACTCCACCTGAAGCTTTTTCTTCCCCGGACTCATCCCAGAAACACACTGCCAGTGTACCCGAAGTTGAGGGAGACTCCACTGTCCTCACCCAAATGTGGCTACTACAGACCCATGGAGACCTGAACTGGCTCGCTGACTATATGAAGTCCTCCTTAGCAGCTTTCCTTGTCAAGTTAAAGAGCTGACATTAAAGGCTTGGGCAGGAGGATGGATGGAGCTTTGGGAGGTAGCTAGAAGCCCCAACATGAATAGACTGTATGGAGTAGTTAATTGCCATATCTCTCATATCATCAGCATGTTGTAGTGGTTTCATCTTGCTGGAAGTAATTCCTCAAAGACATCTTTAGTTGCACATGGTTTCCCTATAAAATAGGGAAATTTTTCTAAAATATTAATATGCAAGCAAAAAAAAAACAAGCTAATTGTGAAAGCACGCGATCCAGCAAACAGAACTATATCCAACATGCATAGCTACTTTTAACTGCCAGTTTAAAATTGACATTGCTGGCATTTAACCCTTTAACCGCCAGCCCACTTTGAGATTTTGTCACCCTTTTTTGAAGGGATTTCCAGGGATTTCCCAGGAAAGTAATATATTGTTTTTATCAGCAGAGCCTGGGCTTTAACATGAAATGTCTTGTTTGTCATATTCTAAGTGTATTCTCAATATTTTGGGTTAAAATTGTGCAAAAAAATAAAAAAAAATTGGACTAAAAAATGTAAGTTTGTCAATAAAATCTTATTGTGTGTGAAACCTAAATTTCTCCCAGTTACAGCGGTACCACATATGTATGGGTAGACACCCTTTCCTGCCCAGCAGACTCCCCCAAACTGAAACAATGCTTTAGGAGATTTTCAGATAAAATACAACTATGCAATATGCGCAGTTTTGAAGAAAAACAACCCTTTACATTTGAAATACCCCCAACAAACTATATATTCCCTAGAAGTATACACCTCAGGCTTTCTAGGCGTACCAGGCTTGTTGACATGGGTGCAGTTTTACTGGAAGTAATCCATCAATGTATTCTTTGGTTGCACAGGGTTTCCCTAAAAATGAATTAAAAAAGCAGAATCAAAACCACATTTTCCTGAACAAAACTATATGCAAACCAGAAAAAAACTGAAAATCTGAAAAAGCAACATCCCCCAAACAGAACAACACACAACATGCATAGGTAGTGTCAAGGACAGAGTTGCCAAACACACCAAAGTAAAGCATGCGCATAATGGTAATTTTATTTCAAAATTTCAGCTCTGCAGGCAAAGTGCGCACCTTGTGCTTTTTCTACCAAAACAACACTTTATATTTGGAATATCCCAGATAAACTATATATTCCCTAAAAGTACACGTGTTAAGCTTTCTAAGCGTACCCAGCTTGTTGTAGTGGGCTCATCTTTCTGGAAGTAATATCTTGATGAATTCTTAGGTTGCACAGGGTTTCACAAAAAAATGTATAAAAAAACAGAATAAAAAACATCTTTTCCTAAAATATCAATATGCCAATAAGACAAAACAAGCTAAATCTGAAAGCGCAAGGTCCCCCGAGCAGAACAATACCCAACATGCATAGGTACCTATAACCTTTTAACTGCCAGCCTACTTGAGATTTTGTCACCCTCTGCAGACAGGTCATTTTTCACCATTTGCGTGATGTTTAACTGTGATTTTGCAGGCATTTCAAAGAAAATTGCATATTTTTTCTTTTTGTGGCAGAGTTTAGACTTTAACATGAAATGTCTTGTTTGTATTTTTTCAACTTTTTTTTATATATTTTTAAGTAAATAAGTAAAAAAAAATAAAAATATATATATTTTTAAAATTGTCTCCTTTATTTTAACAAAAACATTTAATTTATTAGAGAAAACCATATTGCACGTGAAAGCCCCATTTCTCCCGATTACAATGATACCACATATGTATCGGTAGCCCCCCGTTCCTGTCCAGGTGATCCCCTAAACTGAAAAGAGCACTTTATAACATTCACAAATAAAATACAACTACTATCCACATAATAAAGGGTTAAATAAAAAACACACAGGGGGGGGACACCATTTCTTGGGGGAATATAAGGGTTTTTTTGGGAGGCAGGTAATGGGGGGTCTCGGGGTTAATGGCAAGTCACCCACTAGCCGCAGGTGACTTGCCAGACACAGAGCCTTGTGCACTGGTATAGGGGTCTCATAGATCCCTTACCAGTTCACAAAGGGTTAAAAGTAAAAAAAAAAACACACACAGAAACACACTTTAAAAATAACTTTATTAAAAAATATATATATATATATATATTTTTTTTAATACTCCCATCCATCCCTGTGTCCCATGCTGATCACTTAGGCTTCTGCTCTCCTGCTGCTGCTAGAAGCCTTTTATACCTACTGGGTTACAGGTAACATAGGGTTAATTTTAAAAAAAAATGACATAGGGTTCCCCCTCCCAGGGAGGTGGACCCCATTTTTTTGAATTTCTAAGGGTTAAAACCCTTAAAAATATAAAAAAAAAATGGCTTGAGGTGCCCCCTACCCAGCGTAACCAGCCTGTGACCAGCTATGGGGCCTTGTAGAACAGGGCGCAGGGGCCAGCTTTAGTGGCCCCTGGCCCTGCCGGCTACAAGCCATCATAGCCTAGGGCCACGGCTCTTCTGTCCCCCCCTGGGCTTTGGGGAGGCAGGTAATTTGGGTGGCTAGGGTTTAATGGCAAGTCACCCGCTAGTTGCAGGTGACTTGCCAGACCCCCGAGCCTTGTGAACTGGTATAGGCTCGGGGATCTTTTTTTACTTCACAAAGGGTTAAAAGTAAAAAAACACACGGACACACTTTTTCAAAATAACTTTATTAAAATTTTTTTTTTTTAATTATTTTTTTTTAATACTTACCTCCCATCCATCCCTGTGTCCCACGCTGATTACTTAGGCTTCTGCTCTCCTGCTGGTGCTGGAAGCCTTTTATACATACTGGGTTACAGGTAACATAGGGTTAATTAAAAAAAAAAAAAAAATGACATATGGGTTGATTCAAAGAAACATGTAACAGCTTGGATTTGGGTGCCGATCATCCTATTTTTCCCGTCCGCTCGTGCGTTCGTATGAACTTGCAAGTGATTCTATAAGCAAATACGTTTCTATCCTAAAATATACGTCCGTTCGTATGGCAGTTCGGGAATCAGACCTATGTCAGTTTCCATCCTGAATTTTCCGTTTCATTTCTCAGGTTGCAACATTGGTTTTGCCCTTTTTCCTTTTTTGTCTGGACGTAAATCCTTCTGATCTTGCGGCTGCGCACTACAAACTTACCTCATTAAAGTGCATTCTAAATATTTGGTCTTTTATTTTTCTTTATTTCATTCATTTTGTAGTAACCAACCATTAATGAATGCATTTGCATAAGTAAATCTTACTTTGTTTAATTTTTAGTTAACTTGCATTTTTTACTTGTGGATTTAATTTTATTATTTAGGCTTCAAATGGTACAACTTTTTAGTGTGGTTACCCACACCCTCTACATACAGATTGCTCTCAAATATTATAAAACACCCAGCAACTTCTGCATGTTATGAGCCTAGAAACAGCCAAGATGGCGGCTCAGGTATTATCGGGCAGCCTGCAAACAGAAAGGGCCTTGTGACTGTGTTGCTCTGGATTCTTTGATTTCTGACCTTTCCGTGCCCCCAGCTCTGCTGTGTCTGTGCAAAATACAGCAGTAACCCACATCCTGCACTTTATCCCGCTCTCCTCTCCTCAGTAAGTGTGATGCATCTGACCAAAGATGTGCTTAAATAATTAAACAAAGCAAAGGTAAACAACTACACCAATAAATGCAATCTAAAAGTTTCTTTAATTAACGCAAATATATTGCCAAATAAAGGTTTACATGCAAAGGACTAATTAAGGTCCACATTAAAATGCTTTTATAAGGCATACATGAATCAGGTATGCATTGCCATACAATTTATGGCCTCGGCCATGCTGATACATGCAGTTCATTGCAGCTCAAGACGCGCAGACTCCTCCACATAGCCAAAAAACCTGTTCAAGAACAGCAATACGACTGCTAAAAGGTGTCGGCAGTGGCTTTCTTTTAAAACGTATTTAGAGGTTTGAAAACTGTTCTCTGAATCACACCGAAACACATCCAATTATCCTAAGTTTTACGTTTTCATCCTAAGTTTTAGGATTTGATCCTAAGTTTTACGTTTTGATCCTAAAATTTAGGAACGAACTTGCGATGATCGTAAGAGCATATACGCATTCGAACGTAGGCTCGTGCGAGTCGTAAATGGCCAAAAAAACAGGAAAAAATGACTAACACCCACCCAAACTTACGATTCTCGATCCGAAATCAATTAACTTTTGCTCTTTGAATCGAGGGGATAGTGTCCCCCCTCCCAGGGAGGGGGACTCCATTTTTTGGGGGGATTTTTAAGGGCTAAAACTAGGGATGAGCGAACCGGTTCGGACGAACCGGAATTCGCTCCGAATTTCAGGGAAAATTCGATTTGGCACGAACCCGAATTTTTTTTGGTTCGTGCCGATCGAATTTTCCCTGAAATAAATAAAAAAAATGCCGGCATGGTGGGAGCGGGCAGGCCGGCTACGCTGTCAGCGGGCGGTGGAAGCCCCACCATGCCGGCATTTTTTTAAAAAGCAAACACTTACCTGCATGGTCGGAGCGTGGAGGCCGGCGCCGCTCTCAGGCGCCCTCTGATGACGCGCCCTCTGACGCGTCCTCTGATGACAGCTGAGAGTGGCGCCGGCCTCCACGCTCCGACCATGCAGGTAAGTGTTTGCTTTTTAAAAAAATGCCGGCATGGTGGGAGCGGGCAGGCCGGCTGCGCTGTCAGCGGGCCGGCTTCCGCCGCCCGCTGACAGCGTAGCCGGCCTGCCCGCCCCCACCATGCCGGCATTTGTTTTTTTTCAGATGAGCGATTCGTGAAAGTTCGATTCGGGCGAACCCGAATTTCTTGGGGAAATTCGGCGGATCGCCCGAATCGAAATTTCAAGAAGTTCGCTCATCTCTAGTTAAAACCCTTAAAAATCCCCCCCCCAAAAAAATGGTGTGAGGTCCCCCCTACCCAGCATAACCAGCCTGTGACCAGCTATGGGGGTTTGTAGAACAGGGCGCAGGGGCCAGCTTTAGTGGCCCCTGGCCCTGCCAGCTACAAGCCGTCATAGCCTAGGGCCATGGCCCCCCCTGGGCTTTGAGGAGGCAGGTAATTTGGGTGGCCAGGGGTTAATGGCAAGTCACCCGCTAGTTGCAGGTGACTTGCCAGACCCCCGAGCCTTGTGAACTGGTATAGGGGTCACATGGACCCCTTACCAGTTCACAAAGGGTTAAAAGTAAAAAAAACACAGAGACACACTCTTTCAAACAAACTTTATTAGAAAAAAAAATTTTTTTTTTTACTTTACTCACCTCCGATCTGCATCTCCTGTGTCCCGCGGCGATCATATGCAGGTGACGGCTGGGCAGAGGAGGGGGGAGGCAGGTGATCGGAGGATCGCCTACCTCTCTCCTCCTCTGTCCAGCCCTCACCGGCATCTGAAAGCTGAACTGCCGGGTGCCCCTATGACACCCGGCGGTGACATCACCGCCCCCGCCCCCAAAGGGGCGGGGCTAAAATCCAAGATGGAGGCCGCCATCGTAAGCTGCGGAGGGAGGAGGTCTGTTATGCCCCCTCCAGAAGACGGAAGAGCCGGGGGGGGGTGATCGGAGCCCCCCCGTGAAGAGGAGAGCCAGCGGGAGCCGGCGAGCACGAAGGTAAGTAACTGTCATTTTTTTTTTTTTGCCGGCAATCCCAGCGGCTGCTGAAAGAGGGGGGCACCCTATTTTGGGCATTCCCCTGCAGCCGGAGGAGCCCCAATCGGCAATCGGAGCCCCTCTGGCTGAAGAGGAGACCTGGCCGGATCGAACAAGGGGTCAGGTAAGTGACTTTCTAAAAAAAAATTTTTACTATTAGTGGGGAAAGTCAGGCACGTAAAATTTACGTGGCTGGCAGTTAACTGCAGGGGAGGCAGCCACGTAAATTTTACTTGGCTGGCGTTTAAAGGGTTAACAGTAGGAGAGGCAGCCACATACATTTGTATGTAGCTGACATTTGAAGGGTTAATAACGGTTTGCCCCTGCAGGGTGAGGACAATGTTAGGTACCTTCTCTCACTAATCCATGAACCTCAACAGCAAAAGTCTCGGAGTACGTTCCTTTTTTGCAAAAACCTAATCTCATGGGTTAGGGCATTGCATCAAGCGCATATTCAAATTGACAATAGAGCCTTTAACTCTTAAGGGTAACGTGATACTCTAATTTTTTGGGCATTGGGGGTATCTGGTCACCCCCATAAACTGCACAAATTTGCAGATGTTATTTTATTTCACTTCCTAATTTAACTGGAGTGATTATTTTGGGTTGGCCTCAGGGATTGTGGCCAGTACTTGGTCGAAGTCCAAGGCATCAAATATCTCTTTACCAGCAGACTTAAAATCAATCATTAAGACATCTTTTCAATATTATTGGGAGGATCCTTTTTTAATCGCAGCTGACTATGGTAGCTTGTTTCAAGTTAACTATCCACAAATCCTTAGATCTATTAGACACACGTTAGAACTCGTGCAGGTACCATATTTCCTGGCTGGGATGCATTGCTGCAGTCAAACTGACTGTTCTGGATTAGCTCTTGTATTTATTTAGAATCCTTCCAATACCAGTACACTGCCTTAAAATTTTTTGTGCTTAGCACATTCAAAGGTCCTATCATTCATTTGGGGTGAGGAGCAAATAACTAAATCCTTAACCCTGTACAAGGCAGGGATTTGGGGTCCTGGACATATTATATTGCCTTGCAACTGGCACAGTTACTTCATTATTATGTAATTACTAAACCACTACTATGGGTCGGTTTAGATATGGCAGTTTGGGATCTGTTAACAGTTGATGGTCTTCTATGGATGATACCCACTTGTAGGCCTAAATCTGTTCTAATTCTAATCTGATTTAGTATCCCCCATATACCTTTAACAAAATTGTTTCATAACCCAATGTTCTATCCTGGGTGTTATTTCCCTATTTCATTCAGAAGCTAGATAGAAGTTGAGATTACCTACTTTACTCATCTGTTGGGTATTGATGGTATACTTCCCTTATAGACATTTGGTTATAAAAAGAAGGTTGCTACCTCTGAGCATTTTTTGTTATCTACAGCTTAAAACATTTGTGGAGAACTAAACAAATATATGTGTCTTACCAGAATACAGTATGGATATAAGCCTGTGACCAAATCCAAAATCAAAGACGACAACAGCCAGCAGCTGCGACTGTCTCTTTGAAAACTCAGGCAAGTATTTGCAGCATAGGATAGGGTAAGTTTCAACATCAGTTGCTCCAAAGCAAGCATGTGGAATGAAAAATGAAAAGAATCTAGCGCAGTACAGCCATAAACTCAAAACAATTTAATACAATTGAAAATACACTCACATATATAAAAAGATGAAAATGCTGAGCAGGTGTGTTATAAGGCAGCATACAGCTCTTGGAGCTTGCTCTTGGGGATGACTCTGTTAAGTGCTGCTTGGTAAGTGTTGAGTTAAAGCAGGAACTCCTGTGGTAAGCTTTGGGAAACGGGGCTCATTTGGTAAGTAAAATATTACAAACTATAATTGGTTTATTCTTGTGAATCAGTGTGTTAATGCTGGCACAAATTTAAACAAAAAACATTTTTTTCTCTCCCTCTCTCCTGGATTCCTGCTGAGGCCTAATTGAAGCAGGTGTGTTATAAGGCAGCATACAGCTCTTGGAGCTTGCTCTTGGAGGCTGACTCTGTTAAGTGCTGCTTGGTAAGGGGTGAGTTAAAGCAGGAACTCATGTGGTAAACTGTGGGAAACTGGGCTCATCTGGTAAGTAAAATATTACACACTATAGTTGGTTTATTTTTGTGAATCAGTGTGTTAATGCTGGCCCAAATTTAAAAATTTAAAAATTCTCTCTCTCTTTGATTCCTGCTGAGGCCTAATTGAAACAGGTGGTTTTATAAGGCAGCATACAGCTCTTGGAGCTTGCTCTTGGGGCTAACTTTATTAAGTGCTGCTTGGTACGTGGTGAGTTAAAGCAGGAGTTAAAAGCAGAAGTTACAAGCAGAAGTGAAGCTGTAAGTATCTACCTTTGAATCCAGAGTGATAATTTAAATGTTGTAAATTCTTCACTTAAAAAAGGGATTGGTGTTCCAACAAATTGATACAATGTGTTCCATGCCTAACAATGCTGTCCAGTGTGCATCTTATGCTATGTATGCACTTTTTGATCAATCGGTCGATGGTGGATACTTATGCCCCGGATGTGTGTGAATTGCAGATTGGGAAGCCGTCATTCATGATCTAAAGAAGCAATTGACAACTCTAAAAGACATAGGTATCATGGAAAAGAGTCTGGAGCTCACTGAGCTGGCACTCTCTGGGTCATGGGAGGGGGAGGGTGTTAGGATGGGGAAAGGAAAGGAAAAGCAGGAAAATGAGGCAGCTAGCTGGATAACAATTAGAGGGCGGGGTAGGGGTAAAAGTTACAGGGAGGCTAGCCCTGAACAGGCACTCCTAACAAGTTTGCCCGATTGGCAGATGAGGAGGATGTTAGCTCAGGGATGGCACAGCTGCAGCAAGACACATCTGTCAGTTCCAGTAAGAAAGGTAAGGGAAATGGGGGAACAGGGCAGGCAAGAAAGGTGATGGTAGTGGCTGACTCAATTATTAGGGGAACAGACAGGGCAATCTGTCACAAAGACCTGGATCGTTGAACAGTGTGTTGCCTTCCTGGGGCAATAGTACTGCATGTCGCGGAGTGGGCTGACAGATTATTGGGAGGGGCTGGCGTGAACCCATCAGTCATGGTGCATATTGGCACAAGTGACATAGGAAGAAGTAAGTGAAAGGTCCTTAAAAATGATTTCAGGGACTTAGGCCGTAAGCTTAAGGCAAGGACCTCAACTGTAGTATTCTCAGAAATACTGCCAGTACCAAGAGCCACACCAGAGAGGCAGCGGGGGATTAGAGGGGTAAACAGGTGGCTCAAAAATTGGAGTAAAAAGGAGGGGTTTGGGTTCTTAGAGAACTGGGCCAACTTCACAGTGGGCTACAGGTTATTTGGCAGGGATGGGTTGCACCTCAATGGGGTGCATCTGTTCTGGGTGAAAGGATGGCTAAAAGGTTGGAGGATTGTTTAAACTAAGCACTGGGGGGGAGGGTAAAAGCAGTTACAAAGGGGAAGGTAGGAAAGAAAGTGACAGTGGGTGTAGACATGAAACTGGGGGTGGAGAGGGGGGAGAGGTTAGCACATATAGCAGGAATAAGGGCAATATACAAAATTATCAAAATTACCATAAGCATTTGAAATGCATGCTTACAAATGCTAGAAGCTTGACAAAAAAATGGATGAACTAGAACTGATAATAACAGAAGAGCAATATGACATAGTGGGGGTAACAGAGACCTGGCTGGATGAAAGCTATGACTGGGCAGTAAATCTACAGGGCTACTGTGTGTTTAGGAGGGACCATAACAAACGCAAAGGGGGTGGAGTCTGCTTAATTGTAAAATCCTCTCTACAAACCGCTCTGCAGGAGGATATATGTGAGGAGAATGACCATGTGGAGTCTGTATGGGTAGAAATACATGGAGGGAGAATCAAAAATAAAATAACTGATGGGGGTTTGCTACAAACCTCCAGATATATCCGAATCCACAGAAAATATGATGCTAAGGCAAATAGATATAGCCACTAAACTAAATGAGGTAGTTATTATAGGGGGGCTTGGACGCTGAAACATGTGGTTCTCATAAAAGTAATAGTTTTTTTATCTAGAACAAAAGATGGCTACCTTTCCCAACAAGTGCAAGCTCCAACAAGGGGGAGAGCCATATTGGACCTAATACTAACCAATGTGCCAGACAAAGTAATAAAGGTACAGGTTGGGGGATACCTCGGAAACATAATATCGTTAATTTCCACTTAGCAGTCACTAAGGTGCCTTATGAAGGAGCACCAAAAATGCGGAACTTCAAAAAGGCAAAGTTTGACCAGATTAGAGATGCCCTAAACTGCATTGACAGGGAAAATGTCCTTAAAAACAAAAGCAAATGGGATACTTTCAAAGAAATCTTTAATTTTCATTGTGTTAGATATATACCTTACAGGAATAAAACTGTTAGACACATGTGTAAACCGATGTGGCTAAACAAAAAGTATAAGGGGGCAATAAACAAAAAAAAAAGCCATTTAAAATTTTTAAGCACGAAGGGACAGTGGAAGCATTAAAAAATTATAAAGAAGAAATTAAACAATGTGAACAACAGATAAGGGCAGCTAAGCTGGAGACAGAAAGACTGATCGCGAAAGAGAGTAAAACTAACCCCAAATTATTATTTTGCTGCATAAACCGTAAAAAGCCTGAGGGTGTGGGCCCCCTGAAAAGCAAGGAGGGGACAGCTATAGAGGGGGATGAGGAGAAAGCAAATTTACTAAACAACTTCTTTGCTTCTATATTCACAAAAGAATGTGACACACCAAGTGAAATGCGGGGGAATAACCAAAAGCCTCCATTAAATGTCATTGGTCTAACCAAGGAAGAAGTCCAGCACCGTCTCAAGCAGATAAAAATAGATAAATCACCGGGACCAGATAACATATGTCCTTGTGTTTTAAAGGAGTTATGTACAGTAATAGACAAGCCGTTATTTCTAATATTTGTGGATTCAATAACTACAGGGGCTGTTCCGAGGTGTTGGTGCTTGGCAAATATGGTGCCAATATTCAAAAAGGGATCTAGGGGGGAACCTGGGGACTACAGACCGGTAAGCTTAACATCTGTGGTGGGCAAGCTGTCTGAAAGTTTCTTAAGGGATACTATCCTGGGGCATCTTGGGGAAAATGACCTTATTACTCTATATCAGCATGGATTTATGAGGAATCGCTCCTGCCAGACAAACCTAATCAGCTTTTATGAGGAGGTAAGTTCAATATTGGATCAGGGGGAGTCATTGGATATCATATATCTTGACTGTTCTAAAGCATTTGATACTGTGCCATATAAAAGGCTGGTACAAGAGATGAGAATGCCTGTACTGGGGGAAAACGTGTACAGATGGGTGAGAAATTGGCTTAATGATCAGAAGCAGAGGGTGGTTATAAATAGTACACACTCAGATTGGGTCACCGTTACTAGTGGAGTACCACAAGGGTCAGTTCTGGGACCAATTCTCTTCAATAATATATATATATATAAATATATATATATATATATATATATATATATATATATATATATATGAAATTGGGTACCGATTAAACAGTAAAGTCTCAGTCTTTGCAGATGATACTAAGCTGTGTAAAGTAACTAAAACAAAAGAGGACAGCAGGCAGCTACAAACAGATTTAGATAAATTGGAAGCATGGGCAGTTAAATTGCAAATGAAGTTAAACACAGATAAATGTAAGGTTAAGCACATGGGAAGGAGAAATATGTTGCATTTTTACATACTAAATAAAGAAACACTTGATAAAACAACAATGGAAAAGGACCTAGGGGTTTTAGTTAACAATAAGCTCAACTGTAGTAATCAATGCCAGGCAGCATCTGCCAAAGCAGATAGGATCATGTGTGCATCAAAAGGGGCATAGGAGCTCATGACCAGAACATTATTTTACCCCTGTACCAGTCACTGATCAGACCCCAAATGGAGTACTGTGTACAGTTCTGGGCACCTGTACTTAAAAAGGACATGTTAGAACTGGAGTGAGTTCAAAGAAGGGCAACAAAGTTAATAAAAGGAGTGCGGGGGCTAGAGTACCCTGAAAGATTGTTAAACTTAGGTTTATTTAGTTTAGAAAAAAGACACTTGAGGGCTGATCTAATAACTATGTAGAAATATATTCGGGGTCAATACAAAGATCTGTCCCACAATCTATTTATACCCTGGAGTGTAACCATAACCTAAAGGCATCCACTAAGGTTAGAGGAAAGGTGCTTTCTCCACCGACGTAGGAGGGGATTCTTCTCGGTAAGAGCAGTGAGGAACTCGCTGCCAGAGGAGGTAGTATTGATGAATACAGTAAAAACTTTCAAAAGTGTCCTTGACTCCTTCCTGGCATGTAATAACATTTCCAGCTATGGCTACTAGACAACTGGAAGGAGATAAATAGGCTGAACTGGATGGACTAAAGTCTTTATTCAGCCTTACATACTATGTTACTATGCTTTACAATCAATGAACATAGAAGCTAGCAGCTCTCATCGCCGTTATCACATGAAGCCTCTCCTCCTCCACCTACACCTTCTGTCAGTAGGCGAACACTATAAAAAAGTGTTGGAAGAATAGCCGCCAAGATTCCAACATGTTTCGTTGCGACCACGACTTTAGCTAGGACCAAGGTCTTAGAGGCTTCATGTGATAACGGCGGTGAGAGTTGCTAGCTGCTATGCTCATTGATTGTAAAGCGTTTTAATCTTTTTATATATGTGAGTGGATGGAGTGGAGTTGGATGTGGTGATTTAAACATAAGAGGCGAAGGAGGTAGAAAACACTTTAACCATTCCCTCAGGTACTGGCACAGACAAGTCCCATAGGATTCACACCTGGTTATATTTAAGAAATGTAAGCATGTCCATCTTGGCAGTGGATAGATGGATCCTCCTGTTGGTGATGACACCCCTGCATTGCTGAACACACATTCTGATAGGACACTTGCTGCATGGCAGAACAGCAGCTCCAAGGCATAGAGGGTAACTCTGGCCACTTGTCCTATTTCCCGACCCAGAAAATGAATGGAGAGGACACATTGCTCAGTACCAGGGGACCCATGGGCAGGTAGTCATCCACCTTGTGAGTCAAAGTCTGTCTACTGGTACTAGTATCCAATGATGGTGGATGTGATGGACAATGGAATAAGTTTTTCCACATTGTGGTTATGCTCAACCTCCCCGTGAGATCCTGCCGGTTCCTCTCCTGCATTGGTGACTTGCTTCTCCTCTTCCTCAAGCCCACCCAGAGGTGAGGGATACCACCAGTGGGGCCAAGAAAACAGTGTGTGTGTGTGTGTAAGGCGGGGCCCGAACCCTGGCAATGTCCTTTTCCTCCTCAGATGCAGTACCACCGCCACTGGCCATGGAGGCCGCTGAAAAGGAGGGTGTGTTGGGCCTGGAGTCACCTACAGCACCTGCACACTCCGATAGGCCAATACCCCAAACACACAGGTTGTGATACATGTAAAGTCTAATAACATGTTTTCTCTGTCCCTACAGATTCTTCAGAGGGTGAATACGCAGTGATGGGGCCACCGGAGATGGAAGAGGTGCAAGAATCAGGTGGGTGTGAAGCCAGTGAAGCAGAACAATTCCTAAGCATTACGCAAACAAGACATGGCCATAACAACTAACTCATGTTCTTCACCTCTATAGACCCTTCTTTGCAGGTGCCATGTTGGTACCAGAAAATGTTAATCAACGTTTACATTTTATGTTTTTAGTAAAAATGTTAAAGACTAAAAAATAATTCTAAAAAATACACTTTTGATAATAAAACAATAGTTTTAAAGTGGGTAGAAGCGGATGACATGGCAACCAAACTACAAAGGTAAGTATGGTGAAGGGCATGCAGACTACATAGGATGCTCTAGATGGAAGCAGGGGGAAGAAAGGTAAGTATGGTGAAGCATATACAGACTACATGGGATGCCCTAGATGACAGCAGGGGGGGGGGGGGAAATGTTCCATATTTTTCGCCCTATAAGATGCACTTATTTTTCACCAAAAGTGGGGGGAAATGGCAGTGAGTCCTATCCAACAAATGTGGGGAGAAAAAAAAAAGGAAAAATGTCAACTCACATTTCCATCCTTCCCGCTCGCATTGTCCCCGCCGTCTTCACTGTATCTGCCACCTTCTCTGCGGTGCCTGTACTTACAGACATCTGGCTTCATACAGCAGATGAACATGGCCAACACTCGAGAGTCGGCCACGACCACCCCTGAATGACGCCAAGTGTCTGTGTGTGCATGCACCGCTGAGAAGGCGGCAGATACAGCTGCCTCTGCCGCTTCTTCTCCATGGCCCCAGCACACACAGATGCACGGCTTCATATACAGCGATGGGCTTGGCTAGCGCTCGAGCATTGGCCACACCCACCACTGAATGAAGCCAAGTGTCAGTGAGTACAGGTGCCGTGGAGAAGGTGGCGCATACAGCTGTTTCTTATACAGCGATGGGCGCAGCCAATGCTCGAGCATGGCCCACGCCCACCACTGAATAAAGCCGGGTGTCAGTGTGGGCTGGCGCAGCGGAAGAGAAACGGCAGAGGCAGCTGTATCTGCCACCTTCTCCGCAACGCCTGCACACACTGACACCCGGCTTCATTCAGTGGTGAGCGTGGCCGGCGCTTGAGCATTGCCCATGCGCAGCGTTGTTTTGAGCCGAGTGTCTAGGTGTGCAGGCTGGGGATGGGATGGGGGGAATGCCACGTTGCCTAGGGCGAAATTGAGAGGCGAATGCCACACTGGCCTTTGGGTATGGGGGGAGAATTCCGCTCTGCCTGTAAAAGGGGGATTCTGCACCTTGCCTATAATTTGGTTCTTGGGAGATGGTGTTTAGTACAAAATTTGGTTCAGAATATTTATCCTCCTCCAAATCCTAGGTGTGTCCAAGGTGTAGGTGTGTCTTATAGGGCGAAAAATATGGTAAGTATGGTGAAGGACATGCAGACTACCATGGTTGAAAAGACAGTAAATGCTCTGATAAACAGTATTCGTACACAATGCAAATACGGCCACTTACGGATGAACCAACTTTTCTCAAAATGTGGCTGTGAATCATATGAGCATTTGCAATTTCACGGTTACAGAGATCAGTTTCCAAAAAAAACGAGTATTTATGGGCAGGCTCTGAATCAGGCTCATTATCTCTTAAAAAACATTCAAACTGTGTGCTCACTACAGATGTTAAACATTGCGGTCTGTAGTTCCTAGGTTCCTCCTTAGCGCCAATCCCTTACTGAATCTACAAATATTAGAAATCGCATGTATTACTGTACATAACTTCCTTAAAACACAGGGATGTATGCCATCTGGTCCCGGGAATTTATTGATTTTAATCTGCACTTCTTCCTTGGTTAGACAAGTGAGATTTAATGGAAAGTTTGAGTTATTGCTTCGCATTTCACCGACATGTCACATTTTTTTGTGAATATAGAAGCAAAGAAGAATTTAGTTTAGTAAATTTGCTTTCTCCTCATTTCCCTCTATAGTTGCCTCTGCCTTGCTTTTCAGAGGGCCCACACCCTCAGGTTTGGATTAGGGATGAGCGAATCGATCCGGACGAACCCGGATTCGATCTGAATTTCATGAAAAATTCGATTCGGATCGAAGTTTTTCTTTAACATCCATTCATTTACATTACAGGCATTCTAAGATGGTGGACGGGACATGTCCAGACATCTACCCCGCTCCAGTGCATGCTGGAGCAGTCACATGCAGCCTATCAGCAGCCAGCAAGCCCGGTGATGTCACAGCGCTATATAAGGCGGCGGCCATCTTGCTTTTGTTCATTTCTCTATTGCATTCGTGAGAGACAGGACACTGCTGGATTCAGGGAGAGACAGTTAGAGAGCCAGGGACAGGCAGGAGACAGGCAGAAAGTCAGCGAGAAGCGGGGAAAGGTAGGAAAAATCGGAGGTAGTGACAGGGAGATTTTTTTTTTTCATCCAGCCTGAGTGTTACTGGCTGGCTGACTGGCTTTGTTAGCTGTTTCAGGCTGCTTATACACTTTTGATGTGCATATATACTGAACTGATCTCAAGTCTGCTGTACCATTTTGTAAGATCTCATTAGCCTCTGTATTTCCTCTAAGCTGCACACTTATTTAAAGTAATTTGGCCTGTTGCAGCCTGCTTAGACACTTTTGCTGTGCATATACACTGATCTCAAGTTTGCTGTGGGGGCATCCCATTTTGTAACATCCCATTAGCCTCTGTATTTCCTCTAAGCTGCACACCTATTTAAAGTAATTTGGCCTGTTGCAGCCTGCTTAGACACTTTTTCTGTGCATATATACTGTTCTAAAGCCTGCTTGGGGGTATCCCACTCTATAACATACCATACCCCTCTTGATCTTCACTAAGCTGCACACTTATTTAAAGTAATTTGGCCTGTTGCAGCCTGCTTAGACACTTTTTCTGTGCATATATACTGTTCTAAAGCCTGCTTGGGGGTATCCCATTCTGTAACATCCCATTAGCCTCTGTATTTCCTCTAAGCTGAACACTTATTTAAAGTAATTTGGCCTGTTGCAGCCTGCTTAGACACTTTTACTGTGCATATATACTGATCTCAAGTCTGCTGTGGGGGCATCCCATTCTGTAACATCCCATTAGCCTCTGTATTTCCTCTAAGCTGCACACTTATTTAAAGAAATTTGGCCTGTTGCAGGCTGCTTATCCACTGTTGCTGTGCATATATACTGTTCTAAAGCCTGCTTGGGGGTATCCCACTCTATAACATACCATACCCCTCTTGATCTTCACTAAGATCTTCACTAAGCTGCACACTTATTTAAAGTAATTTGGCCTGTTGGAGCCTGCTTATCCACTGTTGCTGTGCATATATACTGTTCTAAAGCCTGCTTGGGGGTATCCCATTCTGTAACATAACATAACCTACCTCTCTTATTTACACTAAGCAGCTCTCTTATTTAAACTAAGCAGGCCTCTTATTTACACTAAGCAGCTCTCTTATTTAAGCTAAGCAGCTCTCTTATTTAAACTAAGCAGGCCTCTTGGAGGCTGATTGTCCACTTTTGGGTGTGCATTATATTCGGTTTCATATACAGTGGGGTATCCCAATTTGTAAGATAACCTACCCCGACCATGTAAACTAAAGAGGCCTGTTGCAGCCTGAGTTTCTCTGCTTGCGTATGGTCTGCATTACAATCTGTCTCTTTCAATGACACTGCTGCCTGGGGTATCCCAATTTGTAATATAACCTACCACAACCATGTAAACTAAAGGTTACGTCCTTCCAGAAGGAAAACTTATGCCGAACACTATTTTTGTTGGGGGCATTGACCTTTGGATTGATTGACATGAAATTAAGGATTTTTTTTCAAAGTATGGCGCTGTAAAGAAGGTCAAAATTATTTCTCATACTTGGATTAGTGTTAAAAGTTTCTGCTCAGCTTAAAATACATTACGCCACACTGGCATCCCAAGGCACATGCTATTTAACCCTATCTGTTAAACAAAAGCATTTCTCATACTTGGATTATTGTTAAAAGTTTCTGCTCAGCTTAAAATACATCACGCCACACTGGCATCCCAAGGCACATGCTATTTAACCCTATCTGTTAAACAAAAGCATTTCTCATACTTGGATTATTGTTAAAAGTTTCTGCTCAGCTTAAAATACATCACGCCACACTGGCATCCCAAGGCACATGCTATTTAACCCTATCTGTTAAACAAAAGCATTTCTCATAATTGGATTATTGTTAATACTTTTTGTTCAGCTTAAAATACATTACGCCACACTGGCATCCCAAGGCACATGCTATTTAACCCTATTTGTTAAGCACAAGCATTTCTCATACTTGGATTATTGTTACTTTTTGTTCAGCTTGAAATATACCAGGCCACACGGGCATCCCAAGGCACATGCTAATTAACCCTATATGTTAAGCTAAGCATTTCTCATACTTGGATTATTGTTACTTTTTGTTCAGCTTGAAATATACCAGGCCACACGGGCATCCCAAGGCACATGCTATTTTAACCCTATCTGTTAAAAGCATTTCTCATACTTGGATTATTGTTACTTTTTGTTAAGCTTAAAATATACCAGGCCACACGGGCATCCCAAGGCACATGCTATTTAACCATATATGTTAAGCACAAGCATTTCTCATACTTGGATTATTGTTACTTTTTGTTTAGCTTGAAATATACCTGGCCACACGGGCATCCCAAGGCACATGCTATTTTAACCCTATCTGTTAAGCTAAAGCATTTCTCATACTTGGATTATTGTTACTTTTTGTTGAGCTTAAAATATACCAGGCCACACGGGCATCCCAAGGCACATGCTATTTTAACCCTATCTGTTATACAACATAAGCGTTGATCAGCATCAGCTGCTTTATTAAGCTACTTCAGTTTGCACTTGTTTTTGACTTCTTTCAATAAACCAGGCCGCAGGGCACCCCAAAGCTGCACCTTGCACCCTATCTGTTATACAACATAAGCGTTGATCAGCATCAGCTGCTTTATTAAGCTACTTCAGTTTGCACTTGTTTTTGACTGCTTTTATTAAACCAGGCCGCAGGGCACCCCAAAGCTGCACCTTTAACCCTATCTGTTATACAACATAAGCGTTGATCAGCATCAGTTGCTTTATTAAGCTACTTCAGTTTGCACTTGTTTTTGACTGCTTTTAATAAACCAGGCCGCAGGGCACCCCAAAGCTGCACCTTGAACCCTATCTGTTATACAACATAAGCGTTGATCAGCATCAGCTGCTTTATTAAACTACTTCAGTTTGCACTTGTTTTTGACTGCTTTTAATAAACCAGGCCGCAGGGCACCCCAAAGCTGCACCTTGAACCCTATCTGTTTATACTAAATAAGCAAATACATAAAAATGTCAGGCAGACAAGTGCCAAGATGTTCAAAGAGGAGTGGCAGAGGCCAAGATTCAGCAGGCAGAGGTCGCAGCAGACTAGGGGCGAGTGGCAGCAGGAGTCACGCTGAGAGACCTGATCTGCCAGTATCTGCTAGCGGTCGTGTCTCCACCAGTAACGCACCTGCCGTGGTAGATTGGTTAACACGCTCATGAACATCATCACAAGTTACGTCTGAGACCCCCAGTCTAGGGTCGGTAGGTTCCTCTGACACAACCCTGAGTTGGCATGCCCCGAGAGCAGTCCCTGTCCTCCCATTGCCTCTGTCCTACGCCGTTCCCTCCCTTAGTGACGTATCCTATGCTTTGGGTTCAGCTCCACTCTTTAGTGAGGAGGACGATCAGATAGAGGACAGTCAGCAGCTACTGCCCAGCCATGAAATGGAGGTGGCTTCTTTAGCTCGGCAGACAAATAGTGATGTGGACAGTGTCGTGGGTGTTGCGAGATTTCCAGCTTCTGCGCCAGACACTGTTGAGGAAGCCGAGAACATCAGTGACGTACAGCCACAACTGATGATGATGATGATGATGAAGCCGATCGCACTTGGGAGCCGGGTGATGAAGGGGCTTCATCGTGATCATCATGAGAAGAGGGGCGCAGGTTGCCCCGGAGTCAGCAGCTCAGGCAGCAAGGTGTTAGCAGCATGGTTGGCAGTCAGCATGGGGGCACAATTGTAAAGCCTGGAGCCAAACGGGGCCGGGGTAGAGCACCTGCTGTGCGGCAGGCTACCTTATCAGGAGGTAGTGGGGCAGGGGTTCCTGGAGTTGGCGACAATAGCAGCGAATCAGTGAGGCCTGTTGGTGGGAAAAGTAGCTACTCGGCAGTGTGGCAGTTTTTCCTGAAGCATCCGCAGGAGGGTAACATGGCCACATGCAAGATATGTAGGCAGAATGTGAAGCGTGGCCAGGGCCCAAATGTTGGCACCATGGCCCTGCGTCAACATATGATGCGTCACCATAAAGCGACTTGGGAGAACCGAGGCTCCCAAGGGGTGGTCCAGTCTGCTTCCTCACCAAGTGGCACGCCGCTCCCAATTTCTGCCAGCCAAGGCTCCAGCACCTCAGCCGAAGGCAGCTGTGCGTCATACCCATCCTCTGTCGCTTCTGCTCCTCCTCCTCCAAGTCATGCATCCCGCCAGCAATCCATCAGCGAAGCCATGTCCAAGAGACAGCAGTATGCGCCCACTCATCCTACGGCGCAGAAGCTGAATGTGCTCCTGTCCAAGTTGCTGGTACTGCAGTCGCTCCCTTTTCAGGTGGTGGACTCTGCACCTTTCAGAGAACTGATGGCTTGTGCCGAGCTGAGGTGGAGAGTCCCAAGCCGTCATTTCTTTGCCAAGAAGGCAGTACCAGCGCTGCACACTTTTGTTGAACAGAAGGTGGGCTAGTCCTTGAGCCTGTCGGTGTGTAGCAAAGTGCATGGCAGCGCCGACGTCTGGAGCTATAACTACGGTCAGGGACAGTACATGTCGTTTACGGCCCACTGGGTGAATGTGGTCCCTTTGCAGCAGCAACTTGGACAGGTCACGCCGCTTCGGCCTCCGCGTTCCCTGCCTGTTGGGCCTGTGACACAGTGCGACTCGGCCTCCTCATCCTCCGCCATCTCCTCACCCTCCACTGCTACTGCTGCTTGCAACTCCAGGGTGTGATTCATCCAATTTTTGGGCTCCTGCTGCCAACTCCAGTGTCTCTTTAAATCAATGTTTGGGCTGCTGCTAATGCTGCTTGCAACTCCAGGGTGTGATTCATCCAATTTTTGGGCTCCTGCTGCCAACTCCAGTGTCTCTTTAAAGCAATGTTTGGGCTGCTGCTGCTGCTGCTTGCAACTCCAGGGTGTGATTCATCCAATTTTTGGGCTCCTGCTGCTAACTCCAGTGTCTCTTTAAAGCAATGTTTGGGCTCCTGCTGCTGCTGCTGCTTGCAACTCCAGGGTGTGATTCATCCATTTTTTGGGCTCCTGCTGCCAACTCCAGTGTCTCTCTCAGCCAATTTTTGTCCTCCTGCTGCTGCCAACTCCAGGGTGTCTTTCAAGCAATGTTTGGGCTCCTGCTTATGCTGCTGCCAACTCCAGGGTGTGCCTTCCAGCTAATGTATGTGCTCCTGCTGCTGCCAACTTCAGGGTGCCTTCCAGCCAATTTCTAGGTTCCTGCTGCTGCTGCCAACTCCAGGGTGTGTCAGTCAATTATTGGGCTCCTGCTGCCAACTCCAGTGTCTCTTTCAGCCAATGTTGGGCTCCTGCTGCTTGCAACTCCAGGGTGTGATTCATCCAATTTTTGGGCTCCTGCTGCCAACTCCAGTGTCTCTCTCAGCCAATTTTTGGCCTCCTGCTGCTGCTGCTGCTGCCGCCAACTCCAGGGTGTCTTTCAAGCAATGTTTGGGCTCCTGCTTATGCTGCTGCCAACTCCAGGGTGTGCCTTCCAGCTAATGTATGTGCTCCTGCTGCTGCCAACTTCAGGGTGCCTTCCAGCCAATTTCTAGGTTCCTGCTGCTGCTGCCAACTCCAGGGTGTGTCAGTCAATTTTTGGGCTCCTGCTGCCGCCAACTCCAGTGTCTCTTTAAAGCAATGTTTGGGCTCCTGCTGCTGCTTGCAACTCCAGGGTGTGATTCAGCCAATTTTTGGGCTCCTGCTGCCAACTCCAGTGTCTCTTTCAGCCAATGTTGGGCTCCTGCTGCTGCTTGCAACTTCAGGGTGTGATTCATCCAATTCTTGGGCTCCTGCTGCCAACTCCAGTGTCTCTTTAAAGCAATATTTGGGCTCCTGCTGCTGCTGCTGCTTGCAACTCCAGGGAGTGATTTGTCCAATTTTTGGGCTCCTGAAGCCAACTCCAGTGTGTCTTTCAAGCTATGTTTGGGCTGCTGCTGCTGCTTGCAACTCCATGGTGTGATTCATCCAATTTTTGGGCTCCTGCTGCCAACTCCAGTGTCTCTTTCAGCCAATGTTTGGGCTCCTGCTGCTGCTTGCAACTCCAGGCTGTGATTCATCCAATTTTTGGGCTCCTGCTGCCAACTCCAGTGTCTCTTTCAGCCAATGTTTGGGCTCCTGCTGCTGCTGCTTGCAACTCCAGGGTGTGATTCATCCAATTTTTGGGCTCCTGCTGCCAACTCCAGTGTCTCTTTCAGCCAATGTTTGGGCTGCTGCTGCTTGCAACTCCAGGGTGTGATTTATCCAATTTTTGGGCTCCTGCTGCCAACTCCAGTGTCTCTTTCAAGCTATGTTTGGGCTGCTGCTGCTGCTGCTTGCAACTCCAGGGTGTGATTTATCCAATTTTTGGGCTCCTGCTGCCAACTCCAGTGTGTCTTTCAAGCTATGTTTGGGCTCCTGCTGCTGCTGCTTGCAACTTCTGGGTGTCATTCAGCCAATTTTTGGGCTCCTGCTGCTCCTGCTGCCAACTCCAATGTCTCTTTGAGACAAATCCAATGTTTGGGCTCCTGCCGCTGCCAGCTCCAGGGTGTGTTTTTCAGGCAATATAGGGGCCCCTCATAGTGATGCCACCTGAACTCTCTGTAATTGTGCCGCTCTGCGATTCTAATAGCGATGCCTCTGATCTGCATGTCCTAATTATTTACAGTATTATTTCAGTAACCTAGCACGCATCCCATGCGTGTTACAGCAAGGCAGAATGGTTTACAACCCTATTGAGGCTCTAGGAAGCTCAGAAATAGCCATTTTTAATAGCGATTCATCGCGAATAAATTCGGGTCGAAACGATTTTTGTCGGAAAATTCGGCGAATCAGTCGAATCGAATTTTTCAAAAGTTTGCTCATCTCTAGTTTGGATCTTTTATTGTTAATGTAGCTAGAATAATGTTTTGGAGTTCATTTTACTTTCTTTGGCAATTTTTTTTGTCTCTAGTTTTGCCATCCTTATTCTTTTGTTTACATCGTTTATTTTCTTCTCTATACATTTGTAATGCTTGCGCAGTCCCTTCTTACTGTAAACATTTAAATTTTTTTTTGTTTTGTTTATTGTCCCCCCTAACCTTTTTGTTTAGCCACATAAGCTTACTCTATTTTCTAACCTTTTTATTCCTGTAACGTATATATCCACTGTATCACAATGAAAATTAAGGATTTCTTTGAAAGTATCCCCTTTTAGTGTCCATGCTTTTGTTTTTAAGGACTTTTTCCTAGTCAATGCAGTTTAGGGCATCTCTACGCTGGTCAAACTTTGCCTTTCTGAAGTTCCTGCATTTTTGTGGCTCCATGATAATGCACCTTAGTGACTGCTAAGTTAAATGTAATAATATTATAACTGTTTCCAAGGTGTTCCCCAACCTGTACCTTTTTTACATTGTCTGGTACATTGGTTAGTATTACGTTGATTAGCCCCCTTGGAGCTCGGAGCTTGTAGCCATCTTTTGTCTTAGACAAAAAACTTTTACCTTTATGAGATCCACAGGTTTAAGTGTCCCAAACTATAGGCTCGATTCAAAATCCCAAATGTCATTATGTTCGTATTTGCAATCGAAAGTTTTGTTGGGTGTTTGTCATTTTTTCCTTTTTTTTTGGCCATTTTCGACTCGCACGAACGTTCGAACATAGACGTATATGTTCGTTCGTCCATCGAAATTCATTTTGTGTTTTTACGCAACTTCGGGACTTTTTTCCTTCGAAATCGAAAATGTTTCGATCGGTCAAATCATTTACGTCATTGCAATGGGCTGGCGATTAATTCAGAGAGCTGATTGTCAAGTATTCCGACGCCCATATAGTCATTTCCTTGTTGAGCGTCTTACGGCACCTTTTTGACCTCGGGACTAGGCAGCCAAGCGTGATGGAGAGTGACTTTGAAGAGCATCAAGGTCTTCTTCTGTTTGGCATTGATGGGATCTTGAGGTCAGAGCCCAGATTGCACCGGCGGCGACGCATGAACATCAATGGCATGCATGACGTTGAGCTGTTCGAGCTGACCAGGCTTAATCGCGCTTCCCTCCATAAATTGTATAGTGAGCTGCGGCCATGGTTAGCCCGCACCACAAGGAAGGGGCATGCAATTTCAGGTATGACCAAGATGCTTGGCTGCCTGCAATTTTTGGCGAACGGCTCGTTCCAGAGGCTGGGTGCCCTCTCCGTGGGGATCTCACAGCCTACGCTGAGCCGCGCACTATCACATTTTTTGGAAGGCATGGCTACCCTAACCCCCAAATATATTTTTTTCCCCGATGATATGGTAGCCAGAAACGCCATTAAGCTTGGTTTTTTTAATATCGCCGACATGCCCAACGTCATTGGTGCCATTGACTGTACCCACGTCGCCCTGGTGCCTCCTGCTGCCGACGAGTACATATACAGGTAAGTAATGTTTTTATTTTTTTTTTTCATTTTAGCTTAAGCCTCCTTGTAATGGTCCCTCCTTGTAATGGTCCCTCCTTGTAATGGACCCACCTTGTAATGCTCCCACCTTGTAATGGTCCCACCTTGTAATGCTCCCACCTTTTAATGGTCCCACATTGTAATGGTCCCACCTTGTAATGGTCCCTCCTTGTAATGTTTCCACCTTCTAATGGCTCCACCTTGTAATGGACCCACCTTGTAATGGTCCCACCTTGTAATGCTCCCACCTTGTAATGGTCGCTCCTTGTAATGGTCCCACCTTTTAATGGTCCCACCTTTTAATGGTCCCACATTGTAATGGTCCCACCTTGTAATGCTCCCACCTTGTAATGGTCGCTCCTTGTAATGGTCCCACCTTTTAATGGTCCCACATTGTAATGGTCCCACCTTGTAATGCTCCCACCTTGTAATGGTCCCACCTTGTAATGGTCCCTCCTTATCGAAATGTGTGTGTTCATTTTTCTAAATGCCTTCCTAATGTTTTCTTGTCTTCCTTTTTTTCCAGGAACCGCAAAATGGGCCACTCCTTTAATGTGCAGGCAGTGGTGGGGCCGGACATGCGGTTCCTTAGCGTACTCGCCGGCTACCCAGGCTCAGCCCATGATGCGTACATCCTTAGACGATCAGGATTGTACCGACGGTTTGAGTCTGGGGAATTTTCAGGTGCATGGCTCCTTGGTAAGTGAACATAAACCACATAATGTAGTTGTGGATGTTTGTTTTTACTTACCATTTGGCAGTAATGTCTGCCAAACTTACACCTTAAATAAACTTCTGCCCATGTGAAACCACACTTGAATGTTAGTTAGTAACCAACCAAGCGTTTCGCCAAGTTTGGCCTGCATTAGCCACATTCTAAATTATCTGTTGGTCTAATTTAATAATCCCTCTTACACCACCCTTGTGTGGAATCGTGCACTTAACTTGAGCATAGTTTCGGACCCATCTTTGCTAAGCTGGTTTGCACTTCCACACGAGAGTAGAGCGGGATAAAGTGCATGTGGCGTGTTTCTGCTGTTTTGGTCTCACACAAAGCATATAAGGGGTCAGCAAAACCTACATCCTAAGCACACTTTGAAACCCAGAGCTGGGATCCATATGTATGATTGTCCCTCATCCTCACTCTTTGTATGTTGTCCTTTTGTAAACCTCTAGGACAGATGTTTAGTTTGGGACTGGGACAGTGGCAAATGTTGCCTCATGTTGATCACACAATTGACAAATAGCCTCCTATTGATGTTGCTGGTGCCTTGATGGTCTTACATGTTTGTTTTACTAATCTTATGTATAAGGTGATTCAGGATACCCGCTGCTGCCGTGGCTCTTGACGCCAGTACTCCGGCCCCAGGATGCCTCCCAGGATGCCTACAACTGTGCGCACCGCAAGACCAGGGCTGTGGTAGAGAGGGCCTTTGGTCTTTTGAAGACTAGGTTTCGTTGTTTGGATCATACCGGGGGCGCCCTGCAATATGATCCGAAAAAGGTCATAGACATAATAATGGCCTGTGCTGTTCTTCACAATTTTGCTATTTCACAACGGGTCCCCCGGTATGTCGAATTTGCTCCCTCTCCACCCAGCGAAGACCAGGAGGAGTCATTTCTGGACACACACAGTAGTGTGTCTGGCCAAAGTGTGCGGACTAATTTGATCGCGACCCATTTTGCTTAATGTAACCTGTATTGGCCTTTGTTTAACATTGTGTTGTTGATTAAGTTTTATTTCCCTTTGTGTATGTTTCGTTATGTTTGTGGTGTTCAAATAAGTAATAAAGTAATTACTCACCACAGGCCTAATGCTTTCCAACTCTCTTTTTTGGATGTGTGAACTGTGTGAATGTCCAAGTATATATTTCTCTGTGACACCCAAAAAAGAGACAATAAAATTTATGAGGCACAGGTGTCTTTAACTGTTTATTTGAAATAAATAAGAGCTCCAACTTGGAGTTGCTGCTCACTCCAATTTGCACAAAAAATAGAGGTAAACACAAAGGATTAATGGTTAGATCAACCATGGCAATAATGAAAAAAACAAACAATCCTGGTTGGCCACATTTGGCCCTGCCACAGGTGTAAACCTGGTACAGGGGTAGAAGCTTGAGTGGCACGTTCAGTGAGGATTCAGATATGGCCTTGGCTAGTGGCCTACCTCACCACTCTAAGGAGCTCTATGGGCGCAAATCAAAAACACACAACCCAAGGCATACACCAAGGGTATCTTGGTTTGCCTCACCAGACAAGTCAATACAGGGGGGATTAAGAGCAAAGATGTTGTACAGATTCATGTTGTGGAGACATTAATATGGGTGATGGCCATAGTACCCAGGTGGTGGCCCTTGCTGATTGCCCCGAACGTGGGCCTGTGTGGCATTCTGAATCTGCAACTGGTCCAAAATGTTGCGCATGATATTTACCATTTCACCCCTGTAGGCACGGTTGTCATTGTTGGCAGTCTCCATGTGGCTGTTGAGGGTCCTCAATTCGTTCTGCACAGCCTGTAATGTGGTATTTAGGTTCTCGATCCGGCCATGCAGTGCCTCTCGGTTTAGTTGGTTTTGCTGCTGGAAGGTCACCCTCTCGTGGTGCCATGCGTCCAACATTGCCATGCCCCTCCCCTGGTTGCGCCGTAGCGGATTCCGCCTCCCCAATCCCCTGGTTCGGGGTCGTGCCGAGGCTGTTGGTCTGGGCCCCTCAACAGACACAGGCATGCTTTCACTATCCTCAACAGCAGAGACAACACTGGGGACTTGACTGTCAGTCTGTGCATGCTGGCCATCATGTGCAGCCACCATGCTGCCAGATTCCCTCTGCTGCTGCTGAGTTGGTGGGGAAACATTTTGGACCAGTTGCAGATTCTGGGCCAGGGGTAGATCTTCAGAAGGGCACATAAAGGATCCATCCTCCTCCAGCTCCTGGATTTCATCCATGAGTGTGTGGGTCTGTATGGACAGAGACAAATTAGATGTTAGCTTGCCCACTACATATGTCAATCTGTTAGTAGTAACATGCAAAGTAACATGGCTAAACGACATTTGCTCAATAAACTTACCAAATATATCGGTTCCTCCCTCCTAGGCTGCACGGAAGTTGACGGCATGTCCACACTGGCAGTGGATTCCACAGTAGCTGAGCGATGATGGTGGCCTGCATGAGAAGCAAAGACACTATGTAAACACACACCTATGCATTGTTGACGGGTCAAAAGACATATGCCGAATTAGTTAACGGGTCCAAACTGTCATGGGCACTTCAACAACGGGGCAAAATAACCTTCAATTTCCATGCCATTATGTGGTTAAATTTTTGGCCTACAACTACTTCCACATTGTTCTACTCAACTAAGCCAAACATTCAAGTTCAGCTTGTTATGTGGCTGACCACATCCCTTAGAGGCCATTAAAGCGGACCTTCACTCTGATTAAGAGTCTAGCTTCTATGTTTCCCACACCCTGTACATACAGATTGACCACATTACAAATCTTCCAACCTGCATCTACTGCATGTTATGAGCCTTTAAACATCAAAGATGGCGGCTTATGGAATCCGCCATCTTATCAGGCAGCCTGCAAACAGTAAGTTCCTCCTGACTGTGCTGCTCTGCATTCTTGGACTGCTGACCTTTCCCTGACCCCAGCTCTGCTCTGTCTGAGCAAAGCACAGCTATAACCCGCCCCCCTGTACCTTATCCCACTCTCCTCTCCTCAGTAAGTGTGATGCTTCGGAGTCAAGATGGCGGCGGCCGTATCCTAAATTGCCGAACAGAGTTGCAGCCCAGTGGTGGAAAGTATAATACATTAGTGACTACACATGTAAAATATATTAATTTGAGATGCTGAGGATTTTTTGGATAAGAGTTTGTGCTTTTCATTAAATCATGGTGAAGGTCCGGTTTAATGGGAACCCACAAACTTTTACACTCGGGTTCAATGTACATTCACGTCTTGTATGTGGACCAAAAATCAACAGTTAAGTGGCCACACACATGCCACACCCTGGCCCAACACAGAAATCACCTACAAGCCACAGCCTAGGTGCCTGGCTTCCCAGATGTGTTACTGGCTAATTGTGCATGCTCACTAATTGTAAAGGTCACATACATCTTACTCACCTGCAGGACGGGTCGGGGAATCTGTGTCCCTTAGGGCCGCGTGGCCTTCGACGGCGACTGGATGCATCAATCCATAAATCATCTCCTCAGCCGGGGTCAACTTGAGTTTGGAGGGAAAACCTCCTCCAGTTTTCATGCTGCAAAACAGAGTTAGGGTAATTTAGAACCAGGTGGCCAGTACAACATCCAGTCTAATCCTAAAGCTAACATTTTTACCTGTCAATCCGCCTTTGATTTTCTTTCTTCCGTGCAGCATATTTGAGGTCCGATATCTTGCGCTGAATCTGTACAACATCCTTTAACTCTTCCCCCGCTGCATTCACTTGTCTGGTTAGGTCTGCCAAGATGTTGGCTCTGCGCTGTTTGGTGGTGTTTTTTGATCTGCGCCCATATAGCTCATCATAAACTAAGGTCAGGCCACTAGCCAAGGCCATAATTTGGGCCTCACCAAAACGCCCACTTAACTGCCCTCTTCGCAATGTGCGCCCTGTTGTTTTGGGTTGTGGGTCCTCCATGGTGTCATCCAAATGGGGTGACATCCTTGGCTGGGTTTGTGGGGTATAATGCAGGGAATGGTGGCTGCCTGGGGATTGGCCTGGACTGGGCAAGGGACTGGGTGTTCTGGCCTGGCTGGCCACAGAAGTCCCAGGTGTTGATGTGGCATAGTAACCTTGCCTTTCCACCTGTGCCGGTGCCAAATGTGGGCGAGCAGGAGAGCTTCGTTCGGAGCCTGAAGTAGTGCTGCCCTTGGAGGTAGTAGGGCGGACCAAGGCTGAGGGCGATCTTGCAGGGCCGGCCCTCTTCTGTTTTTTTTTTGGGCACACTCGTGGTGGGCTGCGGGACCTGGTTCGGCCTCTTTGTGGGCTGCATGGCCTGCTGCGGCGTCTAGGGGGGCTGCGGGACCTGGTTCGGCCTCTTTGTGGGCTGCGTGGCCTGCTGCGGCGTCTAGGGGGGCTGCGGGACCTGGTTCGGCCTCTTTGTGGGCTGTGTGGCCTGCTGCGGCGTCTAGGGGGGCTGCGGGACCTGGTTCGGCCTCTTTGTGGGCTGCGTGGCCTGCTGCGGCGTCTAGGGGGGCTGCGGGACCTGGTTCGGCCTCTTTGTGGGCTGTGTGGCCTGCTGCGGCGTCTAGGGGGGCTGCGGGACCTGGTTCGGCCTCGAGGGGGGCTGCGTGGCCTGCTGCGGCGTCTAGGGGGGCTGCGGGACCTGGTTCGGCCTCGAGGGGGGCTGCGTGGCCTGCTGCGGCGTCTAGGGGGGCTGCGGGACCTGGTTCGGCCTCGAGGGGGACTGCGGGACCTACTGCGGACTATTGTGGGTGTTGTAGTGGGGCAGGGTGGGGTGGGTCTTCGGACCCTCTTACCCGTTTTTGGCCCAGTAGCCATACTAGCCTTTGTGGCCTGGGTCTTTGGTTTGCCTGCCTGCTCCTTTTTTTGCCCATAGCTGGTAGTTGGCTTGGCCGGCGTTTTGGTACTAGGCCGTAATTTTGCTTTTGGCTGCTGCGACCTGGTTTTGGGCCCTTCGGAAGGCTCCTGCCGTTTGGCTGCCTTCTTCCCCGTCTGCTCCTTTCCAGTTTTGGCCGGAGGTTTTTTGGGTGCCATTTTGATTTTCTCAAATAATCAGCTGGGTGTGCAGGGACCTTTAAGTAAGCAAGCCAGCGTGTGACGTACGTTCGCACGGCCGTGCGGAACCCGCTGAGGCATTGCGTACGTTCGCACGGCCGTGCGGAACGCGCTGGGGCGTTACTTATCTGCTGCCGAGAAAAAGAAGCAAGATGGCACCCACTATCTTCACCCGCCAACAAGAAGAGATCATCATGTTCGTAAGTGTATTCGATGGACTTTTGTTAGATTAGGAAATGCTGCTCTATATGTGAAGGAAGCGCAGGAATAAATGGCTTTGGTTAAAAATGTGATAAACTACATGCACAAGCAAAGGCACGCAACACACGTGCCAAACAACATTTAGGCCATATTGTGAAATTAATGAACAATAGAAATGTGTGTGTGTTAATGTAATTACCCCAAAAAATGTTTTGCTGACACATATTGATATGTATTGAGAAGTAAAGTCGATGTTTTCTTTCTGTTTTGTAGACCATGCTGGAGCGCAGGTACGACTACCTGCCCAACACATTTGAAAAACGCCACGTCGCCCTGGAGATAATCTCCACCATCCAACAGCAGACCAACACCACCTTCACCCACACGCAGATCATGCAGCATTGGTCGGACCTCAAACGGCTGCACATGCCCCGGGTGCGGAGGTTCTTCGGAATCCATTTTCCAAGTAAGTAGATTGCGATTGCATGCAATATGTAACTAAGACAGAAGGTAGGACTTTACTTAGAATGCCTTTTCTTTGCTAGTGTTGGAAATGGATTACCGAATTCGCCGCACCCGGAGGCGCAGAGGACGACCAGTGCTGCATGATTCTGCAGCTGGGAGTGAAGGTGGTGGATCTCCAGGGCGACGGGCCGACCCCTCCTCTGTGGCCTCCTCAGACCAGCCCCTGGACCTTACCACAGAGGAGGGGCGGCACAGCGTGGGCAGGCAGTCGTACCCTGCCACGCATGCGGGATCCTCGGGTATGTCACTCTTCATGTCTACACCAAAACAGAGAATTGCTAGCTACTGATATCACCAAACTGAATCCTTTATTCTGTATTTGTAGATGTTTCTGTTGCGGGTGAAGTAGTGGGTGAGGAGGCAGCAGATAGGAGCCCACAAGACCCTGGAGAAGGTGAGTGATGTGACCCAGACTTAGCTCAAAACATTGGAGGACTGCGGAATCAGACATCCAAACTAACCATTTGGCCCATGTTTCTACAGGCACTTCTTCACAGCAGAGCCAGGAACCTGGACCTCAGGGTGTTGTCCCCAACGAGCCATCTGTCGGCCACCAACCAAGTAAGTAGTCATGTCATTCTAGAGATTTCGGTCTAAATTCCCATGAACACAAAAACACATAATGCCCTAGTCAATGCCAATATAAGAGGGACCTGTGGCCACTGAATTAGCTTAATTAGTTGCCCAACTGTCCTGTGGCCACTGAATTAGCTTAATTAGTTGCCCAACTGTCCTGTGGCCACTGAATTAGCTTAATTAGTTGCCCAACTGTCCTGTGGCCACTGAATTAGTTTAATTAGTTGCCCAACTGTCCTGTGGCCACTGAATTAGTTTAATTAGTTGCCCAACTGTCCTGTGGCCACTGAATTAGTTTAATTAGTTGCCCAACTGTCCTGTGGCCACTGAATTAGCTTAATTAGTTGCCCAACTGTCCTGTGGCCACTGAATTAGCTTAATTAGTTGCCCAACTGTCCTGTGGCCACTGAATTAGTTTAATTAGTTGCCCAACTGTCCTGTGGCCACTGAATTAGTTTAATTAGTTGCCCAACTGTCCTGTGGCCACTGAATTAGTTTAATTAGTTGCCCAACTGTCCTGTGGCCACTGAATTAGTTTAATTAGTTGCCCAACTGTCCTGTGGCCACTGAATTAGCTTAATTAGTTGCCCAACTGTCCTGTGGCCACTGAATTAGTTTAATTAGTTGCCCAACTGTCCTGTGGCCACTGAATTAGCTTAATTAGTTGCCCAACTGTCCTGTGGCCACTGAATTAGTTTAATTAGTTGCCCAACTGTCCTGTGGCCACTGAATTAGCTTAATTAGTTGCCCAACTGTCCTGTGGCCACTGAATTAGCTTAATTAGGTGCCCAACTGTCCTGTGGCCACTTACTAACCTTAATTCCTGTGATTAATCATATGTGCATTATACTTAATTTGTTTCTTGAAATACATTAATTACACAGGTGAAAAACAGGTATTGTTCTCCGAATAATTTGAATTTCTGATTTTTGGGAAGGGACCACAAGACAGCGACTTGCTGATATCAATCGGAGGGTCCTTGAGTTGGTGGCCGATCTGCAGGCGATGCGGGACACGTTGGGGACAACAGAAGAGGAAGACTAGTGTCCGGGTTCCTGGCCCTGTAGATTTGTAAATAGTTGTATTTGTAAATAGTTTTCTGGGTTAAACACCCAATTTCTTTGTATATAGTTGTCTGGTTTTTTAAAAGTTTTAAATTGTATATAGTTTTAAAAGTTTTTAACAAAAACTGTGTATATATTTTTAGTAAAGTCCAAAAAATTTGTATATAGTTATTATTTTTTTTTTGGGCCAAAGTTGCCTGAAAAATTTTGCCAAAAATGGCAATTGAGCTATTAAAAACCCAAAAAAACAAAAAAAACATGTTGTCCCATTTATTTGCACACATACATTGAAAAAAAACAAGGGGACAATGACATATTTGAAAATCAAGATTGTGATGTCCGTGAAGTGATTTGGGTAAGTTTTAGGGACCTAAAATGGAAGAAGAACCAAGGCGCTATGTGATTTGGGTAAGTTTTAGGGACCTAAAATGGAAGAAGAACCAAGGCGCTAAGTGATTTGGGTAAGTTTTAGGGACCTAAAATGGAAGAAGAAACAAGGCGCTAAGTGATTGTGGTAAGTTTTAGGGACCTAAAATGGAAGAAGAACCAAGGCGCTAAGTGATTTGGGTAAGTTTTAGGGACCTAAAATGGAAGAAGAAACAAGGCGCTATGTGATTTGGGTAAGTTTTAGGGACCTAAAATGGAAGAAGAACCAAGGCGCTATGTGATTTGGGTAAGTTTTAGGGACCTAAAATGGAAGAAGAACCAAGGCGCTATGTGATTTGGGTAAGTTTTAGGGACCTAAAATGGAAGAAGAACCAAGGCGCTAAGTGATTTGGGTAAGTTTGAGGGTGTGAAAATGGAAGAAGAACCAAGGCGCTAAGTGATTTGGGTAAGTTTTAGGGACCTAAAATGGAAGAAGAAACAAGGCGCTAAGTGATTGTGGTAAGTTTTAGGGACCTAAAATGGAAGAAGAACCAAGGCGCTAAGTGATTTGGGTAAGTTTTAGGGACCTAAAATGGAAGAAGAAACAAGGCGCTATGTGATTTGGGTAAGTTTTAGGGACCTAAAATGGAAGAAGAACCAAGGCGCTATGTGATTTGGGTAAGTTTTAGGGACCTAAAATGGAAGAAGAACCAAGGCGCTATGTGATTTGGGTAAGTTTTAGGGACCTAAAATGGAAGAAGAACCAAGGCGCTATGTGATTTGGGTAAGTTTTAGGGACCTAAAATGGAAGAAGAACCAAGGCGCTATGTGATTTGGGTAAGTTTTAGGGACCTAAAATGGAAGAAGAACCAAGGCGCTAAGTGATTTGGGTAAGTTTGAGGGTGTGAAAATGGAAGAAGAACCAAGGCGCTAAGTGATTGTGGTAAGTTTTAGGGACCTAAAATGGAAGAAGAACCAAGGCGCTAAGTGATTTGGGTAAGTTTGAGGGTGTGAAAATGGAAGAAGAAACAAGGCGCTATGTGATTTGGGTAAGTTTGAGGGTGTGAAAATGGAAGAAGAACCAAGGCGCTAAGTGATTTGGGTAAGTTTTAGGGACCTAAAATGGAAGAAGAAACAAGGCGCTAAGTGATTGTGGTAAGTTTTAGGGACCTAAAATGGAAGAAGAACCAAGGCGCTAAGTGATTTGGGTAAGTTTGAGGGTGTGAAAATGGAAGAAGAAACAAGGCGCTATGTGATTTGGGTAAGTTTGAGGGTGTGAAAATGGAAGAAGAACCAAGGCGCTAAGTGATTTGGGTAAGTTTTAGGGACCTAAAATGGAAGAAGAAACAAGGCGCTAAGTGATTGTGGTAAGTTTTAGGGACCTAAAATGGAAGAAGAACCAAGGCGCTAAGTGATTTGGGTAAGTTTGAGGGACCTAAAATGGAAGAAGAAACAAGGCGCTAAGTGATTGTGGTAAGTTTTAGGGACCTAAAATGGAAGAAGAACCAAGGCGCTAAGTGATTTGGGTAAGTTTTAGGGACCTAAAATGGAAGAAGAAACAAGGCGCTATGTGATTTGGGTAAGTTTTAGGGACCTAAAATGGAAGAAGAACCAAGGCGCTATGTGATTTGGGTAAGTTTTAGGGACCTAAAATGGAAGAAGAACCAAGGCGCTATGTGATTTGGGTAAGTTTTAGGGACCTAAAATGGAAGAAGAACCAAGGCGCTATGTGATTTGGGTAAGTTTTAGGGACCTAAAATGGAAGAAGAACCAAGGCGCTAAGTGATTTGGGTAAGTTTGAGGGTGTGAAAATGGAAGAAGAACCAAGGCGCTAAGTGATTGTGGTAAGTTTTAGGGACCTAAAATGGAAGAAGAACCAAGGCGCTAAGTGATTTGGGTAAGTTTGAGGGTGTGAAAATGGAAGAAGAAACAAGGCGCTATGTGATTTGGGTAAGTTTGAGGGTGTGAAAATGGAAGAAGAACCAAGGCGCTAAGTGATTTGGGTAAGTTTTAGGGACCTAAAATGGAAGAAGAAACAAGGCGCTAAGTGATTGTGGTAAGTTTTAGGGACCTAAAATGGAAGAAGAACCAAGGCGCTAAGTGATTTGGGTAAGTTTGAGGGTGTGAAAATGGAAGAAGAAACAAGGCGCTATGTGATTTGGGTAAGTTTGAGGGTGTGAAAATGGAAGAAGAACCAAGGCGCTAAGTGATTTGGGTAAGTTTTAGGGACCTAAAATGGAAGAAGAAACAAGGCGCTAAGTGATTGTGGTAAGTTTTAGGGACCTAAAATGGAAGAAGAACCAAGGCGCTAAGTGATTTGGGTAAGTTTTAGGGACCTAAAATGGAAGAAGAAACAAGGCGCTAAGTGATTGGGGTAAGTTTTAGGGACCTAAAATGGAAGAAGAACCAAGGCGCTATGTGATTTGGGTAAGTTTGAGGGTGTGAAAATGGAAGAAGAAACAAGGCGCTATGTGATTTGGGTAAGTTTGAGGGTGTGAAAATGGAAGAAGAAACAAGGCGCTAAGTGATTTGGGTAAGTTTTAGGGACCTAAAATGGAAGAAGAAACAAGGCGCTAAGTGATTGTGGTAAGTTTTAGGGACCTAAAATGGAAGAAGAACCAAGGCGCTAAGTGATTTGGGTAAGTTTTAGGGACCTAAAATGGAAGAAGAAACAAGGCGCTAAGTGATTGGGGTAAGTTTTAGGGACCTAAAATGGAAGAAGAACCAAGGCGCTATGTGATTTGGGTAAGTTTTAGGGACCTAAAATGGAAGAAGAAACAAGGCGCTAAGTGATTGGGGTAAGTTTTAAGGGAGCTCCAGGGAAAAGGCAGGAGAGCGCTAAGTGGTTAGGGTGAGTTTAGTGATGGAAGTGAAATTATGTAGGCGAACACTTTAATGAGAGAAGTTTGTAGTGCGCAGGCGCAATATCGTAAGAATTTCGTCTGGACAGATACTTTATGAAAAAATGAAGCAGGATGTAGCGGGAAAATGATAGGATTCGTGTGAGGATACGATGGGAAAAGGGCAAAAACGAAAGGCTACGTTGGTAGTTGGGCAAAATAAATCTGAACCGTTTCGATGGAAAATGACATCCTCGTCTGCGTACTCTGGCATACGAGCACACGGACGCGCTACGGAAGGTTTACGAAGCATGCATAGAATCGATCGAACGTTCATGCGAGAGCGGGAAATTTTGAAAATCTTACGACGTCGGCACCAAACCGAAAGTTTGTTTGTGTCTCTCTGAATCGAGCCTTATATCTGGGTAGTTGAAGTCACCCATAATAACTACTTCATCTAAATTAGCACCTATTTGCCTTAGCATCAAGTTTTCAGTGGATTCTGATATATCTGAAGGCTTGAAGCAAAGCCCCATCACTATTTTATTTTTGTTAATCCCTCCATGTATTTCTACCCATACAGACTCCACGTGTTAGTTTCCCCCACGTATATCCACCCGCAGAGTGGCCTGTAGAGAGGATTTTACAAGTAAGCAGACTCCACCCCCCTTTGCAGTTATTACTGCCCCTGCTAAATACACAGTAACAGTGTAGGTTTACTGCCCAGTCATAGCTTTCACCCACCCTTGTCTCGGTTACCCCCACTAGTTCATTCATTTTATTTGTCAAGCTTCTAGCATTTGTAAGCATATTGCCCTTATGCCTACTAGATGTGCCCCCTCCTCTCCACCTCCAGTTTCCTGTCTACACCCAATGTCACTTTCTTTCCTAACTTCCCCTTTATAACTGCTTATAACCTCCCCCCAGTGCTTAGTTTAAATGCTCCTCCAATCGTTTAGCCATCCTCTCCCCCAGAACAGATGAGCCCTCCCCATAGAGGTGAAGCCCATCAACGTCAATGAATCTTTAGGCCTCTGAGAAGTTGGCCCAATTCTCTATGAACCCAAACCCCTCCTTTTTACTCCAATTTATGAACCACCTGTTTATCCTCCTAATCTCCCATTGCCTCTCTGGTGTAGCTCTGTCTTGGTACTGGTAGTATTTCTGAGAATACTACAGTTGAGGTCCTTGCCTTAAGCTTACAGCCTAAGTCCCTGAAATCATTTGTAGGCACTTTCCCTGTTTGAACAAACCACCCCCTCATTATTAATTCTATCTTTAATAGAAAGGGGGGGTGGAAGCACATTCAATGGATGCTACCTTAGCAACATAATTATACATGCAGACACCTTGTAGCTGTTCTTTTACATATAAGTTACTGGTGTGACCCCCATATATACCAACTGCTCTATTTAAATCTAATACTAATTCACCATTTTTATACTCTTGATGCAGGAATATAAAACTATAAATATAACATAAAGTAGAACTAAACTACATATACTACATACTGCATATCTAAAAACACAGCACTGCATATGTGGATGCAATTCAGATTTGTGTATTGCATTATGCTACACTTAGTACCATGCCTGCATTTCTGGTATAATTTAAATAAGTGAGGGGAATGTCAAGCACCACTTTTTCAGAGATTTAGTTATGAAACTCTTTGGACTTGATTAAAAGCATACCTTTACAGTCCACAGCACCAAGAGCATATTTTAATTATTGTAATTATGCATAGTATTCAATTATGGCAATTCATTTTTGTGACTGAAATGAGTCACAGACTGAATTAATGATCTAGGAAGTTAATAAACCTCAAGAGTGCTAAAGCATTTCTGTTGCACTGACCTGTAAATTATAATGTGTTCATTAAAACTAAAGTAAGTCTGAATTGTAGGTTCCAGTCATATCCCTTAAAAATTGTAGATAGTAGGTTGGTGTATATGACATAAATAATATAATTACAGAAATAAACAGCACATTATATTTCTTTATTTCCTAAACCCAGAATGTTTATAATTGTATTAACTCTAGTAACTCCAATGTGATATACAATTCTACATTTATTATTTCTCTGTATAAAAAGGAAAAATAATAGTATTTTCTTGAAATCATTATACCAAGGGCAAAACTGATGGACAGTGCAAAGGCAGAAAAAGAATAAGTATAGCAATTTCAACATAAAGGATAGAAAAATAAGGAGAGAATAAGGATAGAATAATGCCTTTAAACCGAACCAACAGCCTTGCACAGCTGCAAAAATTAGTGTATTGCTATTGCAATTTATACATATTTTTACCCATGATGCAATGGTTTGGGTAGATATTGGTTAATGCTACCTCACAGGCTGGCTCTTAGGTAACAGTTCAAGATTAGCAATTCTAATGGTACACTCCAAAACCTGTCAACGCTGAATTTTATTTCTACCAGGAGAAGATAACCACAAGCTTGGCAGAGATCTTTTTTTTGATACAGGGTGTGTAATTAATTATAATTAATTAATGCAATCCTCCTCTAGCTAGCATTTTTTATTGATTTTCATATTTAGAAAATTTAGCAAAAGAGCTCTTTTAAGAAACAGAAAACGTATCTATTAAATGGTTGATACCGTAGTCATCTTGAAAACTAGAAATTCTAAACTTATTTTTTATTTGTTTCATTAGTAAGGAGAGGGCAGAAATGTATCACTAACAGGGTCTAGGGTGAGTAATGAGAGAGTAAATGCTGTATGAAACCTACAGTAAGCAAATACTTTGGGGAGAAGTAGACATTGGTGTTGTATGGCAGTAACTTTATACTAGCATAGAAAAAGACATGCAAACTTAAAATAATTACAGGTACTAAAGAAATATTGTGCTAGCAGTTTGTGAATTTGTACTGAGTTTAATTTAAAGGCAAAGAAGTGAGACGATAAAAGCTGTCAATGATTGTACACACTAGAGATGAGCAAACTTCTTGAAAGTTCGATTCGGGCGATTCGCCGAATTTCCCCAAGAAATTCGGGTTCGCCCGAATCGAACTTTCACAAATCGCTCATCTGAAAAAAAAAATGCCGGCATGGTGGCAGCGGGCAGGCCGGCTACGCTGTCAGCGGGCCACCGCCGGCCCACTGACAGCGCAGTCGGCCTGCCCGCTCCAACCATGCCGGCATTTTTTTAAAAAGCAAACACTTACCTGCATGGTCGGAGCGTGGAGGCCGGCGCCGCTCTCCGCTGTCATCAGAGGACGCGTCATCAGAGGGAGCGTCATCAGAGGGCGCTTCCGCCGCCCGCTGACAGCGTAGCCGGCCTGCCCGCTCCCACCATGCCGCCATTTTTTTTTTTATTTCAGGGAAAATTCGATCGGCACGAACCAAAAAAATTCGGGTTTGTGCCGAATCGAATTTTCCCTGAAATTCGGAGCGAATTCCGTTTCGTCCGAACCGGTTCACTCATCCCTAGTACACACCATACAAGCTATATTGCTGCTATGAATGCATAGTCAAAAAAAGAAACAAAATGTCAGTAGATATAAATAGGCTAGAACAATTGTTAATCTGGAATAAAGTTAGAGGCAAGATGTAATATGGTTTTAGAAATTAGGGGATCAGTAACATTGGGTTAAAACCTCCCCAAACCTCATTACTCTGCTGCCTCCCCCTCCGGTTTCACGACTCTTTACTCGCCTCACCGGGGGAATCCATCTTGCATCCCATCGCACTGCGCGTGCCCCCCGATCTCACACCTGGGCAGTGCCTATGAATAGGATGCAATGGAGCCACCTTTGAAAAACATGGCTTAAGCTGTGCTGTCAGGTGGCTAAGTTAGCGGGGGGCAGAGGATCGGGCCCTGAAGCAGCTCGATGTCACCACAGGCAGGCAGCAGTGACATCCAAAGGGAAAGTAGGGGCCAATATGGGGGAATCGGCCCCTTTTTATCTTAGGTCCGATGTTCCTCCGTAAGGCAATAATTCTGTGTTTGGTTAGAGGAACTACTATTACACTCTATAACCTCAATGAACATTTTTAATAACTTTTTAATGGAAATATTTAAGTCAAATTTTAAAGATATATATATATATATATATATATATATATATATATATATATCCACTTTGGAGGACACCCTTTGTATTCCATTGTGTTGACAGGCTTCTCTAACTCACATTTACATTAACACATTTTTTAATTTTAAATGCCCTGTGCCTTTTTAAGTTTTGCCAGAAATAGAACGAAACACATATGTTTTTTCTGAACTGTAGAAACATTTTCTCCAAATTAGAGAACCTCCTAATGTGGAATTTATCAAACGTTAGGGAGGCTCTTTCATTCTTCTAATTAAAAAATAATCTTCTTTCATTAGTAGGAAAGAAATTGTGTCATTGTTCCAAAAAGTGATATCTGGATATCTTTGTGGTTGTTCACATATCTCTATCTATCTCTGTGCAGAGTAGAGTAGTAGAATAAAATATAATCATAATAAAATAAAATAAGGGAAGGAGAAGTTGAATATAATACCGAAGCTCCTAACAAAACGTAAAAAAAAAAAATAATTAGTCAAAATGTTAGGTGCAATATACTGTAAGAGGTTAATGTATTGCTATTGCCACTGAGCGTTAACAGCTTCTGCGGCGGACTGTTGCAGAAAGGCTAACGGCACTATTGCAGGTTAGCATTTCTTGCTAAGTGGTGCTGTGTTTAGAGTTGTTCAACTCTATTAAAAGTCATGTACGCTGGGTGCTAAAGAAGCAGACTCCCTGTGTTAAATACTGTCTCTGCCTTTCAATGCTGCTGGTTGCTTATATGGAAAATAGCAACAGATACATCAAAAATACATTAAAATATGTAGTTTATCCACCTTGTGGTGCCTAGAAATGAAATGAAAAGAACATGTCAGTTATTAAAATCAGTTCCCCTTTTGCTCATTTTATCTTTGTCTAGAGCTTCACTAACTCTATAGGGGTTATAGCAATAATTGTTGTCCACCTTTTGGTTGTGGCAAGTATGTTTTGTAACTAATGTTTTTTGGCTTCTTTTAAGGTCTGCTTTAGCTAGTTACATATATCTCTTTGCTGTTGCTACAGCAGCAATACAAAGCCATTTTGTGTCACTTACCTGAAAAAATAAATGAATGAACAAAGCCAGTCTGGGTGTCTTCTACACTGTCTGCAGGCATGCCTGAGACTTCAGGGACCAGTTGCGTTTCTTCAGGCTCTTCTATTTGATGGAGTATGCAGATATTGTGCAGCACACAGCAAGTGAGGATTATCTTGGACACCTTCTTTGGGCTGTACAGCATCTCCACTCCTGGCTGCGCCAAACATAGGCAATAGGCATTCAGCAGGCCAATGGTTTTTTTCAACAATGCATCTGGTCTTGAGGTGATCTGCAGTATGTGAGTTATGCACGAGGGTCATGAGCCACGTCTTCTGCCCATATCTCTTATAAACTATTTTCTAACAAATGCGGTAATGTTGTTTGCAACACAAATGCACACCCCTACCTGGTTTGCTGCATTTTTACTTCACCTTGCCCCCCCCCCTAGTTCTGCAGGTCCATTGTTTAGAGGTTTTACAAGGTGGCCACGTACTTACCTGGTAGCCATCGCTGCAACATTTTGATGTTCTCAAATGTCCTGCACAGGGCAGATTGCTGCAACACATAGGAGTCTAGGAAGATACTGAAAATTCCGACCTCATAGCATGTAGCCACATCTCATTATCACACACAAACATCATCAGCTTTTCTGATTGCAGTAGTGCAGCTCTTGTGTTCAAAGGAGACAGAAAGGAATATGGGTCCCATAAATGCAGCCAAGAACATTTGGGATTTCTGCTATCTGATAGAAAGCCAGCTTGATGTTTTGCATCTTCTTCCTCATCGGCCAGAAACCTGATGTAGGTAGAGATGAGGTCACAGATGGCCAGGACCACCTCATGAAATATATGGCACGTGGTAGGCTAGCTAATGTCACTTAATATAAGGAGGCACACTAAACGCACTATTCTAGGTACTGCATGGCTGCGGCCAGTGATGGGCTCAATTTTGTGGGGATTTAGTGGTACAGTTCCAAAAATGAACCACAATATAGCCTGAAGTGGCTGCGTATTTTCTCATCACTCAAATCCACCTCAGTCCACCAGGTGTTACCTGCAGTCACACCACTGGTGCTTCATCACTCTCCTTCTGCTCTTCAGCAGCAGCCACACAACTTATCCAAACACCAAAATCTGGCTCTGCCTTGCACTGCATTATCACTGTAACCACAAATGCACAAACTCAATCACCAGCAAACACACACAATGCTCACCTCAATCACCAGCTAACACACACAAGTGCAAAACACATGCAGCTCAACACTAAAACAGAAGCACTGTAAAAAAAAAAACAATAGCCTGAGGAAAGCACATTTCTTAGGTTAGGCCTGGCCAATAGGGGAGATGCTACACAGCCCAGATAAAGTGTCAAAGACTTGCAGTGTGCTACCAAATGTCTGCTTGCCCCAGCAGATGGAAGAGCACATGGAAATGCACAAAGCACAGATTGTCCACAGACAATGCACAACAAACAAAGACTGGCTCTGTCTGGGGTACAACAGTAGTGGTCAGTCCACACAAACACACACACACACCCACACACATCACACATTGCCACTGCAAACGCAATAGCAAAATAAGCTACTACTCACAACACACAGTGTTTCTTTTATACTTAGCACTGCCACGTGTTCACCATCTTCCTCCTCCATGCTAGCTCAACAAGTAAAAATGCTACGCGGGTGTGTTGGCTGTTGCCTGTAGTTCCGCGCGGTTGAGCGTTTCCTGATCAAATTACATATGACACCTGACACATGACTTTGGAGCTAGTGGTAGTTTTCTGTTGTTTAAACACAGCTAGCATCTTAATGCTTTTGGAAGATTGATAAATGCTCTCATTAATGTTTTTTGGTAAAACTGTAAAAGCATGCATCTGTTATCTATTGGTCATTTGCAGAGTCAACGTCATCCAGGCAACCCTCTAGCATTTTGTTGGTTAGCATCTCAGTCAAAACCCTGCTGTGTCTGATTGTTTCTGCATTCACATAAATGTAAAGGACAACCACCATCTTGCTGCTGTGGCTTAGAGTGAGAGAACATCTCTTTGTTGCTCTTGCGTCCATTTCATGGCACCTAATAGGCATCAAACACGTCCACTTGTCCATTTCCCTGTGGGCCACAGCCCCAGAGTTTTGGCTTGTGGCCATGGGCTATGTAATAATTGTGCTCATGCTGTGGTTAGAGGGTGTGGCAGTAGAATTAGATGGCACAACAACAGAGCTGTATTAAGCTCAGTGGCTGCTGCCAATGTTTCCCAAAATGCTCCTGGACTACCTAATGTTGATGGTCGGCATTCCCACCACCCCACTGTTGCTGAACATGAGCCACATATGTCTGACACCCCTGATCTCTCCACAGGTGTGTTGCATCTGCTGGTCGAGCTCACCCTTGCAGTGTGCTACCAAATCTCTGCTTGCCCCAGCAGATGGAAGAGCACATGGAAATGCACAAAGCACAGATTGTCCACAGACAATGCACAACAAACAAAGACTGGCTCTGTCTGGGGTACAACAGTAGTGGTCACTCCACACAAACACACACACACACACACACACTCACACACATCACACATTGCCACTGCCACTCTGGTCACTCTTGTATGGGCCACAGAGTTGTGGTCTCAGCAAGACTGAGGGCACCAAAATCTGGGCTTGAATAGCTGAGACCCTCAATAGCACCGGTGCACATCAGCGGACCACTGCAGCAAATAAAAAAAGGTTCAACACACCCTACAGGGCCCTCACACAAAGTGAGGATCTGCTCATTGAGCGTGGTGAACACAAAGGCCCATGAATAGCTACAGTGAATACGAGGGCATGTTAAAGCACAATATACCTTTTTGTTGCCTACAGGGTATGTCTGTACAGGATGGCACAACAGCCTTGGTCTAACGTAACTGTTTCAATTGTTGGTTCACGTGTTTCACATTCCTTTTTAAATGTTTCTTCTGAAGTGCCTTGTTTGTCCGGCAAGCTGCAGATGCAGGATCAGATTCAGAGGGCCCAGAAGATCCTGAATCAAGACAGCCAAAAGCTGGAAGTCAATTTTGGAGCCAGCACTAGTCACCAGATCAACAAATCCACACCAAGCTGTTCCTCAAGGCAACTGGAGCCCGACTGTAAGTGGAATAGTCACTACTTGTATTTTTTGGCCTCTGCTAATTTGCTTTTACAGTGTTTTCATCTGTTGCAATGCATTTGTCTTACCTCTTGGTTTCCTTTACTATGGTTGTTAGCCAACAGTGTCCAACCCTCAACACCCACAGCCAGCTGTTCCTCAAGCCATCCAAGCCTGTCTGTAAGTTGACTCTTCATTCTCTAAAAATTCTTCCAAAATTAGCTGCTCACATTTGCTGATACCATGGCTGCTTCAGTTGTGTTTCCTGTTATTAATGTTTAGGCATAGTGTTTGGTGGACGCAATGAGCCACACTTAACACACAGCACAAACTTCTCGTTGGGTCAGCCTGTCCCTGTTTTTAATTGTGTAGTTGTTGGATTGGTTATTTTTATAACTGAATAAAGGGGGGTGGGAGCAGCCCAATCACTATTATTTATCCAAAATATTATTATTATTCAGGGCCTGGGAACTAATTTAACCCTCTCATCAACTAAATCTCAAGCAACAAACATGTCTAGCTGTGTGGAAAGACAGAGATTTGGTTGCATATATCTGCAGTGGAAGCCACGCCGCCCCGACAAGGCACTCTGTGTTTAGTGCGGTCCCTACTCTTAATTTTGAGTCCCCAACATTGGGACATGCAATGCAGACAAATATTTGCGAGCTACTTACCTGGGAGGCTGCCAGGCTCCCTTTAGAACACTTCACAGGGAGAAATCCATATTGACTGAATTCCTCCCTGCTTGTGCTCATGGCAATTCAAATGAATAAAGGGGGGTGGGAGCAGCTCAATCACTATTTTTTATACAAAATTATTATTATTTAGGGCCTGGGAACTAATTTACCGCCCAGTTTAACCCTCTCATCAACTAAATATCAAGCAACAAACATGTCTAGCTGTGTGGAAAGACAGAGATTTGGTTGCATATTTTTTGGATTGGGATAGGGTCTGGCCACAAGCCACCAGTGCACAATGGCCAAACAAAAACAACACCAATACCACTCCAGTTCCTCCAGGCTGCCAATCCATGGATGTCCAACACCATGATGGTCCAACAACATATGGGCATGATGGGACATGGTAATGTTGTAAGTTTATATATTTCATCTTTGTGGGCAGATTTTTGCCTATAAATGGTTAATGGAAATGGGAATATTGTGTTTACACAAGCTAAGTCACAGAATAACATATATGGCCAAAGTGTAGCAAATAGGCTATAGATTTTAGACAAAAAGGCCAACATGGCCCAAAAATAAGAAACTTTTTCTTTTCCCCACCCACACATGTCCAGCACCATAGCTCGTGACTCAAGCATGTATTACCAGAGTCTGTGATGCTCCTATATGCAAGCTGTTTGGAAGAGAAAGTAAATAATTATTCCCCAAAACAAAACTAATAACGATTATAATTGAAACAACTGACGAATCTAAAAATTGAGATTCAACATGTCCATACCAACTGGTAGTGTATTGAGCTAACATTTGCAAGGTGCAAGTGGGCAACAAAAAACAGATTCAAACATAACCAAAAATAAATAGTTTTCCAAGGGCCAAAGGCATGTGTCAGCAGTTACAACACCCAACAAGCATGTGTTTGTTAAAGGGTCAGCACACAATGGTGCTCATGCAAAATATGAAGTTGTGCAGTGTTGTGTGGACTGTCACATGCATCCTGGTTTGAGAACCAAATAAAATTGACCCAATTGATTAGACAGACTTTTAGCCACTAAGCAAACGACCTGTACACGTGGTGTTCCTGTATTTTACAATCACTTAGCATTCCTTTAAGGAGCTATCTGAAATGAAAGAACCTAAAAAACATTGTATGGGATCTTTTCCATGGGACCCAAATGTATGGTAAGAACAAAACTCATTACCACCCTGAATCAAATAGTTTAATCAATTTAAAGTGTGTGGCTTCTCACATCAATAAATTGGGGGAGGGGTTGTAAAAGAAAGGTCACATTTTATGGAAACACTGGTTTGTAGGAAAAAAAACAAATTGGCTAAAGGTAATGCATGTTGGAATCCACAACACATTGCACACTGCCACGAACAATAGTTCGGAAGGAAGACCAATGTGTTGTACTAATGTAAACCAGATACCAGCAGGGACAACACATGGTGATGCTAACCTATCTAAAAAAATCCTATAAATACACAAATAATGTTGAAAACATATTGTGTGCGGCACTCCACACCGGTCCAGGTGCAAATGGTGGCGTTGATGTGCACAAAAACACTAAGGGGGAGGGTTTATGTCAAGATTTGTCTTAAATTTTGCACAACTACCGCCATATATTATAAAATGTATGACTAAAAGAAGCATTATTCAAACACCCAAAAATTGTCAAGCTACAAAATCTGTGGCAAACCCTCTTTGGTGGTTTCAATAAAATGATCTAGAGATCAACAAGGAAGCTCCAGTTGCAATCCTGGGGTTTTGTTACTCACCCCCTTGGTGGGGACAAGGTGGATTTTTAGGGGAGCATGGGATGTGCCAGCTAAAATAGGAGGAGCTGTGAGAATGATACAAAAACAACAACCACAGTTTGAGGCGACCCGCTGTGTGAACCCCCCCCCCCCAGGTCGCTGCAACCATTTACCTCACCTCTGGCCCACACTGCAGCTAGAGCAGCCGTCTCGAATCCCAGCCGCACTTGTGAGCAGCGCCAGCATCACTCGGCTCCCTTCGGCTGTGCGCAGTTCTGTTCAGCCATTCAGTTGAGGCGGGCAGGGATGCGCAGAGACATGCAGTCAGTTTGTTCTTGCACATAATTACCCTTGTCCCCCTGCTGACATCCAGGGCATCTCATGTAGTCTGCACATCCTTGCACATACTTAACTTTGTCCCCCCTGCTGTCGTCTAGGGCATCCCATGTAGTCTGCATGCCCTTGCACATACTTACCATCTCCCTACTGCTGGCATAGGGCATCCCAAATAGTCTGCATGTCCTTGCACATACCTACCTTTGTTACTTGGTTGCTATGTTGTCTGCTTCTACACACTGTTACTCACCTTCTACATTGTCCATATACATTACCACTTATTTGTCCACATGTGTGCCTGTACATGCACGAACATTTTGACATACTTACCCAACTGTTTGAAGCATAGTTTTAGGGGGCCACCCTCCTCTGTATTTTCATCTCTTCTTCAGGGTCTGTTACATGCAGCACAACCTGTTTTTTGGGGATTGCCCTACCGGAGTGTGCAAGAGCTGTGGGCAACTTCAAGCCCAACACAGCCTCCTCCTCAGCAAGCTCCATGGCTGCTGGTCGTTCTGATTCAGAGGAGGAAGATGAGGAAACATTTGCAGGTTTCGGGGCTGCTGCCTTACACCCACACCCTGGTGACCACACCCACTGGTCAGACCCCTCACCTCTGAGTGGGCTTGATCCACAGCCAGAACTCCCCAGCTACAAAAGAAATTATAATCTTGTAAAACATGTAACTCATTACCTTGATAGCTCACTTCCTCTGTTGTACATCCACTTACCCGGGAAGTTCTAGCTGTAGAATCTCCACTTCCAGAGCCACTTTCACTGTTTGAGTTTCAACCAGTGCTGCATTAATTGTGTGAAGGTGTCAGGCAACGTCCCCTCGGCATTCACATGTGCATCCTCTTCCTCTGCCATTGTCCTCTTTTTATTTGTGCTGGGCTTGAAGTCGTACTGTTCTATAAACATCTGCAAACAACAAACAGTATGCATTGTTAACTTATGTCTTCTGTTTCGGTCTTCTTTAGCTCCACCCACAGGCCCCTGCCCATTTAAGTAATTTTCTGGGACAGTGCAAGCACCCAAGCCTCGTAAATGCAAGTGTATGCCAATGTTACCTAATTCAGCTCTCCTATCCCACAGATTGCAAGTACAGACACACTTAGGCCAAAGGGGCACCTAACTATACACTATAGCTACTGCTGTTGGATAGGGCTCGCTGACTGTGGCCAGCAACAAAGTGAAGCCAGCTCTCCCATCCCACAGTAGTAGTGGATTGAAAAGAAATGTCAAACATAAATTACTTAGGCACCCCTGCGTCCAAGTGACCGCGGCAGCAAAATACTGTGGATACACAAGTCTTAAAGGAGCCACAGCACTCAACCCTGTTAGCTTGCAGACAAACCTATAATCTGTCTCTAAATCTGGTTAAAAAAAGAGGTTTTGGTCCACACACATCTGCAGAATGATGCTGAAGCTGCACCACCAAGCGCCAAGGTGCCTCTGTGTAGGTGCAGTCCTAACTCTAATCTCTGAGAGCCCCCTTTTGGACATACAAAGCAATAGATAAATAGGGAGCAGGCTTACCTATGGTTTCCCTATAGCCTCGAGTGCAGCCGATGGGGTGGAAGGGTCGAAGACCTGGCAGTACAGCCTAGACTTGCCTGTCTGCAATCTAACAGGGTTGAGTACTGTGGCTCCTTTAACCCTTTTGTTGCCAAGCACGTAACACCTACGTGCTGGCTTGGCTGGGCCTTAAGTGCCAAGCACGTAGGTGTTACGTGCTTGACTTTCCTCGCTTGTAGTTTAAAAAGTAAAAACAACAAATACTCACCTGACCCCTTGTTGGATCCGGCCGGGTCTCCTCTTTCATTTGGTGCCATCCGATCCCCCGTGGGGGGTCGGATGGCTCCAGGAGAGCCCCCGGAATAGGCCGCCCCCCCCCGCTTCTGCAGCAGCAGCTTCTAACTGTAAAAAAAAAAAAAAAAAAAAATGACATTCACTTACCTGTGTGTGCGCTGGCTCCCGCTGTCCCTCCTCTTCACCTGGGGGGCCTCCGATCCCCCCCCAGGACTTACCGATCTTCAGGAGAGAGCCTGGGAGGCTCTCTCCTCTCTTCTGCACGATGGCGGCCGCCATCATGCCTCTAAGCCCCGCCCCCTTGGGGGCGGGGCTTATGAAGTCATCCCGGCCCCGATCTCAGGCTTCAGCCTTCTCAGCTTCTCAGATGCCGGTGATCGGTGCCCTGGAAGGAGGTGACAGGAGATCCTCTGATCTCCTGCCTTCTCCTTCTCTGGATGCCGATCACCGGCATCTGTCAGCTGAGCGGCGAGGGACAAGAGCTTGCAATCGAAGGTAAGTACAGTAAAAAAAAATTTTTTTTTTTTCTAATAAAATACTTTTTATTATTGTGTGGTGTTTTTTTTTCACATTAACCCTTTGTGAGCTGGTAAGGGGTCCATGAGACCCCTTATACCAGTTCACAAGGCTGGGGGGGTGGCAAGTCACCTGCCCTAGCGGGTGGCTTGCCATTAACCCCCGCACCCCCATTACCTGCCTCCCCAAAGGCCAGGGGGGGGCAGAAGAGCCCGGGCCCACATAGGCTATGTGGGCTCGTAGGCTGCAGGGTGGGGGGGCCACCAAAGCTGGCCCCCCCACTCTGTGCCTACAAGCCCCCATAGCTGGTCCCGGGCTGGTTACTTTGGGTAAGGGGGACCCCACGTCATTTTTTTTTTTGGATTTTGAAGGGTTTTTAACCCTTCAAAATCCAAAAAAAAATGGGGTCCCCCTCCCCGGGAAGGGGGACCCTATGTCATTTTTTTTTTTAATTAACCATTTGTCATCCAGCAGCTATAAAAGGCTTCTGGGCAGGAAAGGGTGTCTACCTATACATATGTGGTATCGCTGTAACCGGGAGAAATTGGGGTTTCTCACGCAATAAGATTTTATTGACAAACTTACATTTTTTATTACAAAAAAACTCTACAAATTGTAAAAAAATGTTTTTTTTTTGTTTTTTTTCACACATTTCACCCAAAAAAATTGAGAATACACCTAAAAAATACAAACAAGACATTTCATGTTAAAGCCCAGACTCTGTTGAAAAAAACAATATATAATTTTCCTGGGAAATCCCTGGAAATCCCTTCAAAAATGACAGTTGAATATGTGTAGCGCAAAATGGTGAAACATCGTCTGGCAACAGGGAGTGGCAAATGCTGCAGGTAGGCTGGCAGCGAAAGGGTTAAGACTTGTGTATCCTAATTGCCCTGCTCACGTGCACCTCCCAGGTTAGTTGTAAATTGATCTGAGCGGCTGCCACCCCTTCTTTGTTTCCTTTGATTTTGTGCAAGCACATGGGGTGTGGGGTCTAGGCTGTACTGCGAGGTCTTTGACCCTTCACCCCCCATGGGCTGCATTCGAGGTTATAAGGCAACCTCAGGTCAGGACAACTCACTAAAACCATCTTTTTCTTTGTTTGAATGTAGCTTGCAAACTGGTGGGGGGCTCCCCAAAACTCTACAATTTACCCATGTTGAGAAAACGGGTGTTGGAAATGCTCTACCCCAACATCTACCAAGGGTTGTCGGGCACCATGGACACCAACAGGTGGCATGTGCTCAACAGTGGTAAGACTTGTTAGCAAATTGTAGATTGGCACAGGGGGGAGTAGGCCAACCAAACACCCCAGTTGAGTGCCAACATGCGCACTCACCTCTGGAAAAAACCCAACCTCAGTGTTCCAGGCTGTCACTAAAAATGTGGTCAAAGCTTCTCAAGTGAAAGGCAGTTCAGTCAGAACTGCCTTTTGAACACGTGTTTGAACACCTGCAAATCGGTCATCACCCAGCACAAAATAGACCAAATAGGGTCCTTTGACGTCAGAATTGTGTGCAAGATATTCTTTGAACCAGGCCCCATGTCTATAGCTGCCACTCACAAACATTGAGGGATTTGTAGCTGCTATAGAGAATGCTGTCAGAAAGAGGATACACAACCGGATCACTCGTGGTCATGTAACCAGCTAACTTAGCACCTAAAAAACAGTAAGTACTGTATTATCTAGATTCACTATACAGGGCTATTGAGAGATCCAGGAAAGTAACATTTAGAACTCTTAAGATTTCCGAATAGGAAGTCAAGGAGTAAAGGTTTTTACAAGTGGATAAAAATGAGCTTGGGGAAGTCCCAGCTCTATAACACCTATCCCTCTCCTATTCCCTCCCAGTGCTAGACATAAGGCTCACGTGCATGGCATTGAGGGCCCAAACCCAACGACAGTTAAGGTGTCAGCTAAGAGGAACCCTGGAGCACCGACAATGACTGAATTCTTAACCAGCTGATCACTGCACAGCAGCGACGTATGTCAGCCTGATGCTAGGTGCTACAGCCTCTGGGAAGAGGGATGGGTGGTAGGTCGGATGCCAGGCAGGTAAGGCCTATGTACACTTTTAAATACCCAAAATGGGCTTAGCACAGTTGAAGGGATAGGTGTTGGGGGGATATTATGGAGCCACAACTTCCTCTTTAACAGATATTAACAAACATAGGTTATCTTTTCAGGGGTTGGTTGCAAAACTTGTGATTAGATGAGAGGTTTTGGCAACCCCCCCTCCATGGCAGGCCAATGTGTGTGGTCTAATGAGAATAGAGCAATGGCCAGTACACTGCCTCCTTGCTTAATTACACCACATGTGTGCAGAAATGCAGTAGGATATCTAGTTTCTTACACTTGTCAGCAAATGGAGCACATAAGGTAAAGCTGGAGATTTAAGTGGAGGACTTGGGATCTTGCCTTACATGAAAAGTCTTTATCAGCTGGCCTTGAGAGATCAGCTGCACTAGAACTAAAGTAAGCATGATTTTTTTAGTATGAGCCCAAATATGCCCTCTATATTTCTGCCTGTATCAGGTCAAATGCACATAAGACACTTCTTCATGCATTTGATACCTGTTTGGTTTTCCCCTTGTGGAAAAAATAGACCTACAATGAATTGATGAGAAATGGGAGATTGGGTGACTACTCAGCAGTTTGCCTGTAGGTAATTTGCCTATACTAATGAAAATGTGTGTCAAATGGTTTAGGTAATGCATCTACTGTACATGTATTGCTACAAAATGTGTCTTTTTCTTTTTGCCAGTAAATGCTTGATATGTCAGCATGGCTTCAAATGAACTAGGCAAATAAAGACATACACATATTCAGGAAATTGGCTGAATTGCTTCTAATTGTCTGTAGAATATGGCAATTAATATATTTGAAAGTAGAAAAATATAGAAGAAACCCCCTAAACTATATTAACTATAAACTTTTTCTTTAATAAAAAATTAATATTATAAGTCCTCTTTAACAGTGTAGAAGAATTTCCCTTCTATTCCTAGTATGTCACACACCCCATCTCCCATAATAAAGCTAAAAAATCACATGGGAAAAGTGTGTGTGCGTGTGTCTGTGTGTGTTTTAGCACTGTTCAACAGCACAAGTATCGCAGGAAGCTCAGCTTGTGACAAGTCTTTGCTTTTAAAAATAGATGGTGTAACCTTCAAATTCGGCCATTGTTGATTTTCAGCTGGTTTAGGCTGCTGTGGTTAAGGAGAGGGCAGGGCCAGGAGCTCAGCTATATTGGCTTCACTGGTGTTTTTTTTCTGGCCCCCCCTCTCCTTCCTGTCTCTCCCTCTTGTCTTTCCTCAGGACACGTGAGTTTTTGCCACTTGTGTTATATATTCTTATGTATATATTTACTCTGTGATTCACTCAATGATATTTTTCAGTAGCTAGCTCCAGCTCTGTCTAGAGAGACAACACTTTGATTGCACAGGCTGGAGTTTCTTTGTAAACACTCCCCTGTGCTGAGCTGCCTCACCTACGCTTGTGTGCAAGCCTAACTGCTGCTAAAGCCATTAGTTGTGGCTGGAGCAGCTGGCCTGTTGTCCAGCCTTCTTTGGAGCCTTGACTCTGAATATGCTGGGTTTTTTGACTACTGAAGAAAATCTGTCTTATAGATACACAGATATATGTATTGGTTTTGAGTGATGTGTATGTTTGGCTTATGTCCTCCTGCCCTTATGTTCAGGTTTTGTGTTCCACTTTAAGGTGGACCTGGATTCATGTTACCTGGCTCTATGTGTTAAAGACCAACAACATAGAAACATAGAAGGTTGACGGCAGAAGGAGACCTTATGCTCCATCTAGTCTGCCCTTAAGTAGTCCTAAAGTATTAAAAAAAAAAAAACAATCCTCCCACTTGGGACTTGAAGGGGCATCCCGGGTAGCTTTAACAGCGCAATTCCCTCTGGTCATTGCAACTACCTTAAAGATCACCATATGGAGGCTTCCCAGGATGCCGGGCTTAGGCTCCATTCGGGGCAGTCCCAGCAGTGTGTGGATTGTGGGGTATCCCTTGTGGGGGATAAGGTACTTGTTTGCATACCTTGTGCTCAGCAGGCCATAACGCAGCAGTTGGGGGCCCAGGCCTCTGGGTCTGTGGCCCTGGCCTTTTCTCCTACCCCACCCCGCCTTATCCGTACCACAGATTATGTTGTCACAGTTGGGGAATCGCAATCTGATATGTGTGCCAGATGACTAATATTCCGAAAGTTATTTCTAGCTCTGTGGCCAGAAAGGCCTCGGCTAAAAAAAAAAAAAAAAAAAAACTTCCACTTGGGACTTGAAGGGGCATCCTGGGTAGCAATTGCGTAAACCCAGATATACTTGGCGACTATAATCAATTATAAGTATAATGCTAAAGCATCATATGGAGGCATTTCAGGTTAATGGGCTTGCAATTCCCTTGGCACAGACTCGGCAATGTTTTGGATGTGGGGCATCCCTTGTTTGGGATAACGCAGTTCTTGCGTCCCTTGTGCACAATTAACCATTATGCAGCAAACTGGGGCCCAGGCTTCAGGGTCTGCAGCTACTGCCTCTTCTCCTACTCCGCCGTGTCTTGTCCGTACCCCCAGTGATATTGTCATGGGTGGTGAGTCGCATTCTGATTTATGTGCCAGATTGGCTTATCTTGAAGGATTTATGTCTACCTCTGTGGCTAAGAAGGCCTAGCTAAAAGAAAACATTTGACTCATGCCATCTTGGCAAGTAAGTTGGACAATTGTGAATTGCTTGATTGGTCTGACCCTTCTCAGTTAGAAGAAGGGGAATTATATGGATTCAGATGTTTCTGACGAACAGCAATTTGTTGGTACTGAAAGTGAGCAGGGTGAAGAGAGTGTTGTGGTTACCCCCAAAGCTCTTGCCCAGTTATTTGAGGTTTTTGTTATTACTCCTCCTGAAGTAGTCCCTCTCAAGAGAGGGGAATTCTTTGGAGCTTCTAAACCTCGTTTGGAATTTCCAAATCAAAAGCATTTTGATGATATTATTTTTAAAGAATGTAAGAAGCCTGCGTGGCTTCATGGCATTCCCTTGGGCTGGGACAAAAAAAAAAAATATCCCTTTCCAGCTGATACGGTTAAACGTTGATCATCACTTCCTGAGGTGGATGCCCCTGTACTTCCTGACTCCACTACACTCAAGGATGGAGAGGACAAACGTATTGATCAAATGGCGTGCCACGCTTTTTCCAGTGTAGGCTCGGCCTTGCGGCCTGTTGGCACTTCGCCGCTTATGTTGGTGGCTATTAGGTCTGTTGTGAGAGACCTAATGAATAACTCAGGGCTTGATCCGGTCTCTGATGAGTACGCCGCTCTTAAGCGTTGTGAGATGTTTGCATCTTTTGTACTTTCTGCTTTAGATGATACTCTGCTCATGTGCAGCAGAACCTCTGCCTTGTTAATCACCATTTTTCATGTCCCGGATGCCGTCAGATCCGGCAATTGCGCAGGGACTGGGGGCAGCAGTAGCGAATCTGTTAACCCTTTAAGTGCCAGGCTACCTGGAGTTTTTGTCACACTCTGTTGCCAGACCATTTTGCACTATTTTGCACTCCCCATGTTCAAATGTCATTTTTGAAGGGATTTCCAGGGATTTCCCAGGAAAATGATATATTGTTTTTTCAGCAGAGTCTGAGCTTTAACATGAAATGTCTTGTTTGTCATTTTTTAGGTGTATTCTCAATATTTTTTGGCGAAATATGTGCAAAAAAATAAAGAAAAATATTTTTTTTACAATTTGTAGTGTTTTTTTGTAATAAAAAATGTAAGTTTGTCAATAAAATCTTATTGCGTGTGAAACCCCAATTTTTCACAGTTACAGCGGTACCACATATGTATTGGTAGACACCTTTTCCTGCCCAGGAGACTCCCCCAAATTGAAACAGAGCTTTAGGGGATTTTCAGAAAAAACGCAACTGTGATATGCGCTATGCGCACCTTGCAGTTTTTCCAGAAAAACAACCCTTTAAATTTGAAATACCCCCCACAAACTATATATTTTCTGGAAGTACACACCTCAGGCTTTCTATTTGTACCAGGTTTGTTGATGTGGCCACAGTTTTCTAGAAGTAATCCCTCAATGTATTCTTTGGTTGCAAAGAGTTTCCCTAAAAAATGTATAAAAAAGCAGAATCAAAGCCACATTTTCCTAAAAAAAACTATATACAAACAAGAGAAAACAAGTATAATCTGAAAAAGAAACATCCCCCGAACAGAACGATACCCAACATGCATTGCTACTGTCAAGGGAAGAGTTGCCAAACACCCCAAAGTAAAGCATGAGCATAACGGTAATTTTTCTTGAAAATGTCAGCTCTGCAGACAAAGTGCGCACCTTGCAATTTTTCAACCAAAACAACCCTTTACATTTGGAATATCCCCCATAAACCATATTTTCTCTGAAAGTACACATGTTAAGCTTTCTAAGCGTACCCAGCTTGTTGTAGTGGGCTCATCTTTCTGGAATTAATCCCTCAAAGAACTCTTTGGTTGCGCAGGGTTTCCCTAAAAAATGTATAAAAAAGCTAAATAAAAAACACCTTTTCCTAAAATATAAATATGCAAACAAGAAAAAACAAGCTAAGTCTGAAAGCGCAAGGTCCCCCGAACAGAACAATACCCAACATGCAGAGGTACTATTAACCCTTTTAATTGCCAGCCTACTTGAGATTTTGTCACCCTCTGTTGACAGGTCATTTTTCCCCATTTTGCGCCATGTTTTGCGACATTTTTGCTGGAATTTAACGGAAAATTATATATATATTTTTTGCAGCAGAGTTTAGGCTTTAACATGAAATGTCTTGTTTGTAAATGTTATTTATTATTAATTTTATTTATTATTAAGTAAAAAAAAAAGTAAATAACATTTTTTTTTAGAAAATTGCCTCCCCCCCAAATTAAAGAGGAGACCCGGCTGAATCCAACGAGGGGTCAGGTGAGTATTTTACTGTTATATTTTTTTTACTGTGGGGGTTTAAAATCAGCTACGTGAGTCTCACGTAGCTGGCACTTAAGTGGAGTAGAGGCTGCTACATGAGACTCACGTAGCTGGCACTAGAAGGGTTAAACATGGCTGTCATCTGCCTAGTGCCTCTGGCAGAAAGGGGTTTGGGGTTTTACTCCAACCTATTCACGGTACCCAAGAACGACGGCTCTGTTCGGCCTATCCTAGACCTAAGGAGACTCAATCAATTTATCCGTTTCAGAAGATTCTGCATGGAGTCTCTGTGATCAACGATTGATGCTCTCCATCAGGGGGACTTCATGACATCCATAGACATCAAGGATGCTTATTTGCACATTCCTATTTTCCGGGTCACCAGAGATTTCTCAGGTTCTCGATAGAAGACCAGCATTATCAATTTGTGGCCCTGCCATTCGGCCTTACCTCGGCCCCAAGAGTCTTTACCAAGATGCTGGCAGGAGTGATGGCTATATTCAGGGTCCAGGGCATCCGCATTGTGCCTTTTCTGGACGTTCTTCTTATCGCGGCCTCCTCCCTTGAACAATCAGAGTTGGACACCAGGATGGTGGTCTCTACGCTAGAGAGGTTCGGATGGGTAATAAGTTACCCCAAATCCTCTCTCTGTCCGTCCAGGGAAATTCCCTTTCTGGGCCTGATTCTGGAATGGTTCTGATTCAGGACTTGATTCATTTATTCTTATCCAACCCTTGTCAGTCTATCTGTCTAGGGATGAGACTAGTGGGATTGATGGTAGCTGCATTCGAGGCAGTCCCGTTTGCCCAGTTTCACATAAGGACGCTTCAGCTCTTCCTCTTGGCAAAGTGGGACAGGTGCCCACTATCATTAAATCAGACTTGTCTATTGTGTCCCCACGTTTTGCAGTCCCTTCAGTGGTGGTTAATATCGCACAACCTCCAGAAGGGCAAGTCATTTCTGACTCCGCGTTGGGAACTGGTTACCACGGATACCAGCCTGGTAGGCTAGGGGGGCTTCTGGAAGAAGAAGCATCAGTTCCAAGGATTGTGGGGGCCTCAGGAGGCTCATTCTCCAATCTATGTATTAGAGCTTCGGGCCATACATCTTGTTCTACTTCGACTGACCCATTTCTTAAAGTGTCTGCCAGTTTGGATTCGGTCAGACAACCGAACAGCTGTTGCATACATCAATCACCAGGGAGGGACTCACAGTTGGGGTGCCCTCCGGGAAGTGTCTCTGATCCTTGAGTGGGCAGAGATCAATGTTCCCTGCATATCAGCAGTTTACATTCCGGGGATAGAGAATGTGGAGGCGGACTCCCTGAGCAGGGGATGTTATCGCCAGGGAGAATGGTTGTCAGGACTATACCAAACACCCGTCTGTCTTAAGCCGGTATCCCCCAATCTCCACCGCCACTTCCGCCTATAGACAAGCCCCCGCTTGTAGGAGACACGGGTAATGCCTCTCCCAGTCGGTTGCCCCCAGGACTTAAAAGGCGCAAAGGATAACGGCTTAAGGTGCAGAATGATGTTTGGCAGGGAATCCCGAATGAGGATGCCGGGTGCGAAAGTCCGTAATTCAGGCCGAGGTCAAACCAGGAGGTCACAGGCGAGGTATCCAAGGGAGATAGCGAAGGAGTGGTCGAGGGTAGCCGAGGTCAAGTCCAGGAGGTCACAGGCGAGGTACAGGAGGGTCAGGCAAAAGAGTGGTCAGGCAAAGCAGATGGTCAGGGCAGGCAGCAGGCGAGAATAGTCAAAGTCCAAATCCAAAATATTCACTAAAGACACAGCAACGCACATCCAGAACCCAGAAGCTATAACGGGCACTGGGATACTGGAGTAGTGCAGATTTATAGGGATATCTGGCCAATGGGGAACAGGGAAAAAGGAGGGAATGAAGGTGCTTGGTGCAACACTAAAAACGGGAGTGGTCCCAGGAACTGGACGGCCCAGGCCAGACAGGCCGACCAGTCCCTGGGCTCACTCTATGAGTAGGACCAGGATTGGGTGATTCAAACTCGCCCCCGGCGGGCGCGCTGGGGAAAGCGCCGCCGGGAGGCATAAAGGCGACGTGCTCGCGCGCACGCGCGAGCACGTTGAAGATCGAGCGCGCCCCCGCCGGGAGGGGGAAGCGCCGCACAGCGAGGGAGCCCGGCGGGACCGCGCAGCCGCGCAGAGCGGGCTGCGGCGCGGCCGCCGACACTATCCCGCGCCGCCGACCCCTGACCGCCACAACCGCGCTGAGGAGCCAGGACACCCGGGGAGCGCCGGGCAGCAACCAGCCGAGGACCGCCCGACAGCGCGCCGCGGGACCAGGGACGGCGACGAGGTAAGTGCCTAACATTACCCCCCCCCTGAGGAGGGGCCACTGGACCCTCCAAACTAGGTTTCAAAGGATTCTCTCTGTGAAACCTCTTTACCAAATTCTGCGCATGAACCTCTCTGGCCGGAACCCAAGATCTTTCTTCCGGACCGTATCCCTTCCAGTCAATAAGATATTGAAGAGAGTTTCGAAAAAAGCGAGAATCAAGAACCCGGGCAACCTCAAACTCCTGATGCCCATCAACTAACACAGGACTAGGAGGACTATTAGGTTCATGGTTTTTTGCAGACTTAAGAAGTGAAACATGAAAGGATTTACAGATTTTCATGGACGAAGGGAGGGCCAACTGATACGTAACCTGATTAATTTTTTGTGTTATGGGGAAGGGGCCAATAAATTTAGGTCCTAACTTAGCTGAGGGCTGGCGTAGCGCCAAATTCTTGGTTGAAAGCCAAACCCGGTCACCCACCTTAAAGCTAGAGTTAGAAGATCGTTTGCGATCAGAAAATTTTTTCTGCTGAAGAGCGGCCCTAGCTAGATGTTGCTGGATTTTATTCCATTCCCCTGGCCATTTGGAAACCCATTCATCCACGGAGGGAACTCTAGAGGGTTGGTCCGAAAGAGCAGAAAACTTCAGGTCCTTGCCATAAACACAATGGAAAGGAGAAACCCCCGTGGAAGAATGTGCGGCGTTGTTAAAAGCAAATTCCGCAAATGGTAAGAAGAAGGCCCAATCAGTTTGAGTATCCGCCGTAAAACAGCGCAAATATTGTTCTAGGGACTGGTTCGTTCTCTCGGTTTGTCCATTCGACTGCGGATGGAAGGCCGAGGAAAGGGAGACGGTGAAACCCAACTTGGCACAGAAAGCCCTCCAAAACCGGGAGACAAACTGGACCCCCCTATCCGAAACAATATCCATGGGAATACCATGAATCCTAAAGACATGAGTAATGAAGAGTTGAGCAAGAGTTTGAGCTGAGGGGAGTTTCTTTAAAGGGACGAAATGGGCCATCTTACTAAAGCGGTCCACAACTACCCAAATAACCGTATGTCCCTGAGACGGGGGAAGGTCAGTAACAAAATCCATGGCCAGATGGGTCCACTGGGAGGCAGGAATGGACAATGGAAGAAGTGGGCCTTCAGGCGAACGCCTCAAGGACTTACTTTGGGCACAGACTTTGCAAACGGAGACAAATCTTTGAGCGTCCTTCCTAAGAGAAGGCCACCAAACTTGGCGTAATAATAAAGCTATGGTTTTCTTAACCCCTGGATGACCGGTTGTTTTGGTATCGTGAAAATGGGATAAGAACTCAGACCGGTAAGTAGAGGGCACAAACAGGGCTGAAGCGGGTTTCCCAGGAGGGGCTTGGGCCTGGAACTGAGTAAGATCAGGAAGTTGGGGTTGGATGGCGGCCACCACTAGGGAGCGAGGCAAGATGGGAGACACCATCCTTTCCGGTAAGTCAGGGGGAGAGAAACTCCGAGACAGGGCGTCCGCCTTTATATTTTTGGACCCGGGCTTATAAGTTATAGAAAAATTAAACCGAGAAAAGAATAAGGACCAGCGAGCCTGTCTAGGAGTTAATCTCTTGGCGGACTGGATGTATTCTAGATTTTTATGGTCCGTAAAGACCGTAACTGGATACTGAGCCCCCTCCAGCCAGTGTCTCCATTCCTGGAAGGCTAGCTTGATGGCCAGTAATTCTCTATTGCCGATATCATAATTTCTTTCGGCCGCTGAGAATTTCTTGGAAAAGAAGGCACATGGATGGAGGCGTGCAGGTGAGCCGCAGTACTGAGACAAGACTGCTCCGACCGCAATTTCAGAAGCATCCACTTCCACAAGGAAAGGTCGTTGCTCATCAGGATGGACTAGGACGGGAGCAGCACTAAATACCCTCTTAAGATTCCCGAAGGCCTGGACAGCTTGAGCCGGCCAAACCGGGGGGTACCCGCTTTTCTTAGTTAGGTTAGTTAGTGGTGTAACCAGGGCAGAGAAATTCTTAATGAACCTTCTATAAAAATTTGCAAAACCCAAAAACCTTTGCAGGCCCTTCAGATCTCTGGGCTGCTCCCATTCTAAAACAGCCTTCACTTTAGATTGGTCCATAGACAGACCAGATTTGGAGATAATGTAACCGAGAAATGGAACCTCAGATACTTCAAATTGACATTTCTTTAACTTGGCATATAAACAGTTCTCCCTAAGTTTCTGCAAAACTAGGCACACATGTTTACGATGTTCGTCAATGGATGAAGAAAAAATTAAAATGTCGTCTAGGTAAACAACCATAAACCGGCCAAGATAGTCCCTGAAGATTTCGTTGACAAAACTTTGAAAGACCGCAGGGGCATTACACAGGCCGAAAGGCATTACCAAATACTCATAATGCCCTTCAAGGGTATTGAAGGCCGTCTTCCACTCGTCCCCCTGCCTGATTCTTATGAGGTTATAGGCCCCCCGGAGATCGAGTTTAGAGAAGACCTGCGCCCCAACCACCTGAGTAAAGAGTCCTTCAATAAGCGGTAGGGGATACTTATTTTTTACCGTGATGTTATTTAAGCCCCGGTAATCAATACAGGGGCGAAGCCCCCCATCCTTTTTCTCCACAAAAAAAAACCCTGCCCCTGCTGGAGAAGATGAAGGCCGAATGAACCCTTTTTCTAAGTTCTCGGCGATATATTCCCGCATGGCAAGGGTTTCTGTTCGGGTCAAATTAAATATTCTCCCTCTGGGAGGCATCGTACCAGGGAGCAGTTCAATTGGGCAGTCCCAAGGTCTATGGGGAGGAAGTTTGTCTGCCGCCTTTTCTGAAAAGACATCAGCAAACTCCAAATATGGAGTTGGAACCCCAATAGGTGCTAGGTGCGCAACCCTGAGTGGGAACTCTAGGCAGTTTCGAAAACACTGGTGTCCCCACTTGGTGATTTGCCCCGAAACCCAATCAATTTGGGGATTATGCTCCTGCAGCCATGGCAAACCCAAAATCAAAGGAGTACCAGGCATACTCAATATCAAGAACCTGATAACCTCGGAATGACTGGCTCCCACTTTGATTTGCATAGGAGGGGATTGGAACCGAACTAACCCCCCTGCCACTGGAGTGCCATCAATGGCTGAAACCCGGATAGGAGTCGGCAAGGTCTGTACCATAATTCCTAAAGTCTGCGCTAGATCAGAGTCTGGGAAATTCCCAGCTGCTTCAGAATCTAGAAGAGCCTTTAGATTAATACATTTAACACCACTCTTAAACTGGACTGGGATGAAAACTGGAGACGATACTTGAGGAGATACCTTACAGCCTAGGAGGGCCCCCTCGAAACCCCCTAGGCTCTGAAGTTTCCCGACGGTTTCTTTGGGCAAAGTCTAACCATGTGGCCGGTTCCACCACAATAAAGACAGAGCCCCTCAGATAGGCGTCGTCGTCTCTCGCCTTCGGTGAGCCTGGTGGCACCTAGCTGCATGGGCTCTTCTGAAGGTTGAGCGACTAGAGCCTCAGACTTTGAAGCCGATTCGGGATGTGATCCTTTCTCTAGGCGCCTCTCCCGGAGTCGACGATCAATGCGGATGGCCAAATGCATTAATTCGTCCAGAGTCTGGGGTTCCGGGTAATTCACCAAGGTGTCCTTGATAGTGTCAGCCAGACCTAGTCGGAATTGGCCGCAGAGGGCAGGATTGTTCCAACGTGAGTCAACCGCCCAACGCCGGAATTCAGAACAGTAGTCTTCGGCTGGACGGCGTCCCTGGCGGAGGGTACGTAATTTGGCATCAGCTGAGGCCCCTTTGTCAGGATCATCATAGAGGACCTCCATTGCAGCGAAGAAACTATCCACCGACAGGCGGATTGGGTCCTGAGCTGATAAGCTAAAGGCCCAGGACTGATGATCTCCATGCAGAAGGGAAATAATCAAGCCGACCTTTTGCTCCTGTGACCCTGAGGAAACCGGACGAAGCTGGAAGTACAGTTTACAAGAGTCCCGGAAATTGGCAAATTTTGCCCTGTCGCCATAGAACTTTTCAGGGAGTGGGATCTTGGGCTCCACAGACATTGCAGCCGGAGTCCCCTGAGAAGTGGGGACAATGGGAGTAGGACGGTTCTCCTGGGCCGCAACTCGATGAGCCAGGTGCTCCACAGCCGCTGTCAAGGCTTGCACCTGCTCCAGGATTTGGTCCATTCTTCTTCTGGCCCGTTATAATGTCAGGACTATACCAAACACCCGTCTGTCTTAAGCCGGTATCCCCCAATCTCCACCGCCACTTCCGCCTATAGACAAGCCCCCGCTTGTAGGAGACACGGGTAATGCCTCTCCCAGTCGGTTGCCCCCAGGACTTAAAAGGCGCAAAGGATAACGGCTTAAGGTGCAGAATGATGTTTGGCAGGGAATCCCGAATGAGGATGCCGGGTGCGAAAGTCCGTAATTCAGGCCGAGGTCAAACCAGGAGGTCACAGGCGAGGTATCCAAGGGAGATAGCGAAGGAGTGGTCGAGGGTAGCCGAGGTCAAGTCCAGGAGGTCACAGGCGAGGTACAGGAGGGTCAGGCAAAAGAGTGGTCAGGCAAAGCAGATGGTCAGGGCAGGCAGCAGGCGAGAATAGTCAAAGTCCAAATCCAAAATATTCACTAAAGACACAGCAACGCACATCCAGAACCCAGAAGCTATAACGGGCACTGGGATACTGGAGTAGTGCAGATTTATAGGGATATCTGGCCAATGGGGAACAGGGAAAAAGGAGGGAACGAAGGTGCTTGGTGCAACACTAAAAACGGGAGTGGTCCCAGGAACTGGACGGCCCAGGCCAGACAGGCCGACCAGTCCCTGGGCTCACTCTATGAGCAGGACCAGGATTGGGTGATTCAAACTCGCCCCCGGCGGGCGCGCTGGGGAAAGCGGCGCCGGGAGGCATAAAGGCGACGTGCTCGCGCGCGCGCGAGCACGTTGAAGATTGAGCGCGCCCCCGCCGGGAGGGGGAAGCGCCGCACAGCGAGGGAGCCCGGCGGGACCGCGCAGCCGCGCAGAGCGGGCTGCGGCGCGGCCGCCGACACTATCCCGCGCCGCCGACCCCTGACCGCCACAACCGCGCTGAGGAGCCAGGACACCCGGGGAGCGCCGGGCAGCAACCAGCCGAGGACCGCCCGACAGCGCGCCGCGGGACCAGGGACGGCGACGAGGTAAGTGCCTAACAATGGTCTCTCAATCCAAGGGTCTTTCAGTTCCTCTGTCACAAGTGGGGGACTCCACGGTTGGGCCTGTTCGCTTCTCGTCACAATCACATACTGCCAGCTTTTGTGTGTCTATCCCTGGCAGTGGCAGCGGATGCCATGTCTCTGGCCTGGAAGGATCTGGGGTTCCTATATCTGTTTCCCCCATTCTCCATGATCAGCGAAGATGGTGCGCAAGTTAGCACTGGAGGAGGCACCAGCAATTCTGGTGACACCAGGGTGACCAAGACGTCTGTGGTACACAGACGTCGCAAGGCTGGCATCTGCCTCTTCTTCCAGATCTCATCACTCAGGGACAACTTTGTTACCCCAATTTACAAACGCCGGCTTTGACGGCATGGCTGCTGAAGTCTCCATCTTGAAAGAAGGTCTTTCTGATGCGGTTATTCAGACTCTTATTAGAGCTACGAAGAAGTCTTCCTCTGTCATTTATTACAGGACTTGGAGGTCCTATATTGATTGGTGTGAATCCAGGGCTTTGCCCTGTAGAGTATTTTTTATTCCTAGAATTCTGGAATATCTGCAACGAGGTCTGGATATGGGATTCCAGATTAGTACTTTGAAAGGGCAAGTCTCTGCCTTGGCTATTTTCTTTCAAAGGTCGTTCACTTTTCATCCTTTGGTTAAGACCTTTTTCCAAGGAGTCGCGCATGTGCGGCCTCCCAGAAAGTCTCTACTTCCTGTTTGGGACCTTAACCTGGTGCTTTCAGATATGCAGGCCGCTCCCTTTGAGCCTTTGCAGGATATTCCTCTTCCTTTTCTTACTCAGAAGGTTGCCTTTTTGGTTGCTATTACTTCTGTCCGCCGAGTTTCTTAACTGGCGGCTTTGTCTATTCTAGCCCCTTATTTTGAGAGGCATCAAGATAAGGTTGTTTTCCGTTTTAAACTGGATTTCCTTCCTAAGGTGGTGTCTGCTTTCCACCTAAATCAGGATATAGTTCTTCCTTCCTTGTGTCCTAAACCTGGTAACGACAAGGAAAGGGTCTTACATTCTTTGGATGTAGTTCATTGTGTTAAGTATTATTTAGTTACTACCTCGGCCTTCCGCAAGATGGATGCCTTTTTTGTTGTGCCTTCTGGGCCCAAGAAGGGTTTTGCTCCTGCCAAATCTTCCCTTAGTAGGTGGATACGTCAGGCCATCATTGGAGCCTATATGGCTAAGGGGAAGGTTCCCCCTTTTCGTGTCACCGCTCATTCTACTCGTGCTATTGGAGCTTCTTGGGCTTTTCAGCACCAGGCTTCTGTTGAACAAGTTTGCAAGGCTGCAACTTGGTCTTCTGTGCATACTTTTTCTAAGTTTTACAAGGTTGATGTGCGGGCCTCAGCGGATGCTGCTTTTGGCCGCAAAATTCTGCAAGCTGCAGTAATTTAAGTTATGCATTATTCCTTGGGGATCCCCACCCATTATGGACACTGCTATTGGATGTCCCAAATGTCATGTATCTTTGGAAGTGGGGTGTGTAAAATACTAGGAATAATACCATTTTGTGAGTACTCACCTGAAAAATGGTTATTATGAGTATGTCACACACCCCACTTCCCCCCGCCCTTTTTGTTCTAGGGATCCTTTATATGTGATTATTATTGAATATAATTGGCTCTTCCTGGTTCTCAATGCTTTTTAATAAGACTGAGGAATAGTGGGAGGAACCCGGTACTTATGGACCAGGAGGGGCTCCTTTTTCCATGTCATCTCTGCAAGATCGCCTCTACAGGCCGGTTTCCCAAGTGTCATGTATCTTTGGAAGTGGGGTGTGTGACATACTCGTAATAACCATTTTACAGGTGAGTACTCACAAAATGGTATTATTTACAGTATAACATCTGCATATAAAGCCAAGTATACACATATACTACATATCTCTTTTTAAAATGAAGCTATATTGCCCCAGTAATTTTACATTTACAGGGACTGTAAATCCAACAGCAAAATAAGACAAGAAGTAGCTTTCCTGAAGCCTGTCCCATGTGCTCTCCATTTCTCCTCCATTTCCTGTAATGCAGAAAAAAAGCTGTAGTAGGGCTCCAAAGTTTGCCATCCTTTCAATTTCACTCCTCCAGGGCCACACAAAAAAGCGGTCTAACAGTCACTCTGTCCTCCCTAGGTGCTCATAGCCTGAGAGAGCATTACAATCCAAAGTTTTCCCTCAGTTGTCCCTGACCACAGCAGAGCATGAAATGCTGTTCCCATCATGCCTATGATCCAGATTGATGATTGAAGCAAAGAAAGTGGCTTTGTTTAAAATACATAAGGTGTCTACATATAACCTGAGATTTTGAGATACTTTGAAATGCATTGTTTTACACAATTCCAAAGCAGAATAAGGTGGGACTCATTTATTGTGTCTCTGAACAGAGACTTTAAGTTTACCTTTTGTTAATCATGTTCTTTGTGACACCTTTACTGCAATTAAACTCACTAAAACCAATAAATAATAAAAACAACACACATTTCTATTAAATGTGTGTTATTTTTATTATATATATTGGTTCTAGTGTGCTATATACTCAAAAGGGGAGGAAACTAAATTACTGTTCTTTGTGACAGAAGCAGGGCAGGACAAAGTCTTGAAGGCAAACTGAGTGCATTGATCTAGAGTGAGCTGAGCTATAACTGAGTGCGGAAACATAGGGGTGTCAGTGTGGCATGGGCCCCAGTCTAGATCATGGAGGATGCATTGGAGGCTGAGTAAGAAGAAGCAGAAATTTCCCTCCCTTTCTGTGATCATAGCAAAGAGACAACATGGAACTGCATAATATAATCTGCCAGGAAGATTATTTTTAAGTTTGACTGGCCAATTCCTTTAAATAAGATGACAGTTGCTACAATTTATTCTTTGCCATGACAAAAATAGGTTGTGTTTGATTTTGAAAATGACATTGGTCTGTTGAAGGAACCCTCTAGCTTTACAAGGAGTTAAAGGGGTATTCTTTTTTCCTATTTCAAAAAAAACATTATTTGGCTAAGGTCAAATGTTTTTGTTTCAATTAGAACAATGTGCCTCAGATTTTAGGATCTTCCCATCATGCAATTTGAGGTATTTGGCTAACTTAATTAATTTCCAGAGACCCAAAACCACAACCTGCATTTACTCCTATAGTCATGAGTAGAATTCAGATTTGGGTGAACAAGAATATTGAAAACTATTGGGCAGAAGTGTAGCAGAACAGAATAGAGGCAGATTTGGCTCATCACTAATCTTTAACCCTTTTAGTGCCAAGCACGTAGGTGTTCACCTGACCCTTCGATCGATCCACCCAGGTCACCCGGGGGCATCCAATCCCCCCCCAGAGCCCCCTTGATTTCTTGTGGCTCCCAAAATACCCCACCCCCCACTCTTGTCACTGCTGACAGCTGTAAAAAAAAATGACATTTACTCAGCTGCGAGCGTGGTCTCCTCTTCACTGGGAGGGCCTCCAATTGCCCCCCCCCCAGGCTCTTCCATAGTGAGGAGAGGGTAAAAAATTTCCCTCTTCCTCACTTCCCGGGTCTTTAGCTGCTAGCTCCGCCCTTGGTGGGCGGGTTGGATGACATCATCTATGGCATCACCCGGCAGCCGGCATTACTCTTCAGCCCCGAGAAGCTCAGTTGCTCCAGGTGATCAGAGAAGGAAGGCGAAAGAGCTGTGATCTCTTGCCCGCCATGCCCTCCTCCACTGATCACCTGGCAGCTGTCAATGGAGATGATCGCCGGGGGACAGCAGAGGATCGGAGGTGAGTAAAAAAAAATATATACATATATCATTTTTATCATTTTTTTATTCTATGTGTGTTTATTTTACAGGGATCCCTATACCAGTTCACAAGGCTGGGGGCTGGCAAGTCACTTGCGGCTAGCGGGTGACTTGCCATTAACCCCCGGCTTCCCAATTACCTGCCTCCCCAAAGGTCGAAAGGTCGGGGGGCAGAATAGCCCGGGCCCACAGAGGCTATGTGGGCTTGTAGCCAGCAGGGTGGGGGGTCACCAAAGCTGGCCCCTGCACCCTGTTCTACAAGCCTCATAGCTGTCTCCCAGGCTGGTTATGTTGGGTAGGTGCAACCCCATGTCATTTTTTGGGGGGATTTTGAAGGGTTTTCAACCCTTACAATTCTCCCCAAAATATCCCCCCCTATCCCCCCCCCTCCCCCCGGGAGGGGGATCCTATGATTTTTTTTTAGTTAACCCCTTATTTCCTGTCACCCAGCAGCTATAGAAGGCTTCCAGCAGCAGCAGGATACCAGAGTAATTAGCGTGGGACACAAAGCCCGGGGATGGATGTGAGGTAAGTATTAAAAAAAATAATATATATTGTCTCTGTGTGGTTTTTTACACTTAAACCTTTGTGAACTGTCACCTGCGGCTAGTGGGTGACTTGCCATTAACCCCCAGTCACCTGAGGGTGCACAAGGGCCGGGCCCAAAGAAGCTATGTGGGCTTGTAGCCGACAGGGTGTTGAGCCAACAAAGATGACCCCTGCACCCTGTTCTACAAGCCCTGCATAGCTGGACCCGTGCTGGTTACGCTGGGTAGGGGGGACCCCATGTCATTTTTGGGGGGATTTCTAGGGGTTTTAAACCATTAAAATTCTAAAAAATGCCCATATGTTCTGTCACCCAGCAGCTATAAAAGACTCCCAGCAGCAGGAGGGCAGAAGCCAGAGAGATCGGTGAGGGAAAGAAGAGGAATGGAGATAAGTATTAAAGAAAAAAATAATAAAATGTGTTTTTCTCATTGTGTGTGTGTGTTTATATTTAACCTGTTGTGAACTGGTAAGGGGCCCATGAGACCCCTATACCAGTTAACGATGCTAGGGGCTGGAAGGTGACTTGCTATTATTCCCCAACTCCCCTATTACCTGCCTCCCCAAAGCCAAGGAGCGGGCAGAATGGCCCAGGGCCAATTTAGGCAGTGCAGGCTTGTAGCTGGCAGGACGGAGGCCACCAAAGCTGGCCCACCGAGAAAAGGGCCACCGTTTTTTTTACACCCTTAATAGTGCGGGTAGTGCTTATATTTTATTTGTAAATGTTATGAAGTGCTCTCCTGGGCAAGAAGGGCTACCAATACATACGTGGAACCATTGTATTTGGGAGAAATGGGACACATTGGGACAATCACATGCAATATGTTTTTCTTTAATAAAACAAATGTTTTATTAAAAATAAATGAGACAATTTTCGAAAAAATATTTTTTATTTAAAAAACAAAGGGTGACAAATCTTCAATTAGGCAGTCAATTAAAATGGTGAAAAGTTGGGTATTGTTCTGTTCGGGGAACCATGCGCTTTCAGATTTAGCTTGTTTTTTCTTATTTGCATGTTGATATTTTAGGAAAACATGTTTTTTATTCTGCTTTTTTTATATATTTTTTAGGGAAACCCTGTACAAACTGAGGCCCTTATTTAACAAGGGATAGCGCCAGGTAGCGAACGGTAATGACGGTCACCGCCACGAGTACGCCGGCTCCCCTCCGCAATCACACATTTATGAAGCCGATCCTGCTTAGCGACTGACAGAGCGCCAGATAGCGAATCATTCATCATTATTCCAGCCTCACCCCACAGCGCCAGCGAACGACTTTGAATAGCGACAGGTATGACCTCTCGCTACCTGGCGCTCTCCAATGCATTTCAATGGAGCAATCTTGAAATATTCTTAATTAATTGCTATTAATTTTTATTTATTTATTTATTTTTTTTAAATGTCAAAAATTCTGTGACCACTTCTGCAATGTCAGTTTTTTTTTTAAGGTTAAAAAAAAAAAAAAAAATTTGCAGAATTGATATTACAGGTCTGATATTCATGTATTCATATTACAATATGTTTTGAAAACTTGTTTTTTTTTTCCTAAAAATATGGTTGTTTGGGGGTTAAAAAACTACTTTTAACCCATCGCCGCCAGCGCTCTGGGGTTTAAACAAGCATTTCACTGCGTGATTTGTTAATGAATATGCTGGGAGCCGTTCGCTATGGCCATTCGCTGTCATGCGCTCCCATACAGCGCGGAACCTGTCAAATAGCGACTCCTCACCCAATATTCAACATTACGGCAGTCGCTATCAACAACAGAACTACGGCCAAGCACAGCGACTACTAGCGGGCGCTCTGAAAATGCCGCTACTGTCGCTCATCTGTCACTACCTGGCGCTATTAATGAATCGGCCTCTAAGAATTCATTGGGGGATTACTTCCAGAAAGATGAGCCCACTACAAGAAGATGGGTACTCTTAGAAAGCAAAATTACCATTATGCTTTACTTTGGGGTGTTTGGCAACTCTTAACCTTGACAGGACCTATGCATTTTGGGTTTTGTTCTGTTCGAGTGACCTTGCTTTTTCAGATTTACCTTGTTTTTTTTTGTTTGCATATAGTTTTTTTATGTGGCAATGTGGCTTTCTTCTTTTTTATTCTTTTTCAGGGAAACCAAAGAATTCATTGCAAACCTTTTACAGCTAGAAAGCTTGAGGTGTGTACTTCCAGGGAATGTGAAGGGTTGTTTTTCTTGAAAAACTGCAAGGTGTGCATAGCATAGTTGTATTTTATCTGAAAATCTCTTTCAGTTTCTCCCAAACTGAAAGCGCTGTTTTAGTTTGGGAGAGTCCCCTGAGCAGGAAAGGGTGTCTACCAATACATATGTGGTACCGCTGTAACTGGGAGAACATGCAATTAATTTTTATTGACAAACTTAAAGCGGTCCTTCACTCTGAATAAGAGTCTATCTTATATGTTTCTGACACCCTGTACATACAGATTGCTCACATTAAAAATCATCCTACCTGCATCTACTGCATGTTAATAGCCTTTAAACACCCAAGATGGCGGCTCATGGGACATCAGGCAGCCCGCAAACAGGAAGTGCCTTCTGACTGTGCTGCGCTGCATTCTGGGATTGCTGACCTTTTCCTGACCCCAGCTCTACTCTTTCTGAGCAAAGCACAGCTTTAACCCCACCCCCTGTACTTTATCCCACTCCCCTCTCCTCAGTAAGTGTGATGCTTCTGAGTCAAGATGGCGGCGCCCGTATCCTAAAGTCCTGAACAGATTTGCAGCCCAGTGGGGGAAAGAATAATAAGTAAGTGATTAAAAACTTAAAATATATTAATGTTATATGCTGGGGAATTGTTTTTTAAGGGTTAGGGCTTTTCAATAAATCATGATGAAGGTCCGGTTTAACAAAAAAGAATAACTGTAAAAAATAGATTTTTAATTTTTTTTTTTGCACATTTCATCCAAAAGTATTGAGAATACACAAAAAAAAGTCAAGCATTTCATGTTGAAGCCCCGACTCTTCTGAAAAATCCCTGGACTCCCTTCAAAATTCACAGTTGAACATGTGTAGCTCAAAATAGTGAAACATGGTCTGGCAACAGAGGGTGACAAAAACTCTAGGCTGGAACTTAAAGGGTTAATAGGATGGTACCTTTTCAACAACTAGAATTTTCTTTTACTCTTTCGGATTCAGGAAAACAAATCTGTAGTTTAAATATATTTTCCTTGAAGTATATGGGACTCAGACTGAAATGAATTGTAAAATGCACTGCAGAACAGTACTATACATTGAAAATGCTAAATTGAAGATAATGTATACTGTTGAAAGGTCAGTCTGTATTGAAACAACTGTATTCACAGGATTTACAGGACTTTAATTGTGTTTACCAATTAGAAATGTTTTAAAATTAAATATTAGCCAGCTTTTTAGGCAAATGATTCTTATCCACATCATTGATTCCGAATAATGTTGTGTGTTTCATCTGGAAGTTCATTTTTACCTGCTCAACATTAATTGGGTTGGAAATTACCTTTAGCAATTTGGTCTGCATAGAGTGAATTGGTGTAATTCCTGCCACAGAAAATTTCATTTGATCTTTAAAACTTAGTGAAGGAAATAATAATGCATCTGATACAGTGACAATACTCTGGCAGAAAGAGCGAGTTCTGTTTGTTTCCTTGCTTAAATCATGAAACGTTTGGTTTTAAAAGTCTCTGTTCATCTTAAATGCAAGCAGAATTATACAATTGAACTTATATAATCCAAAAGCCAGACCAAAGTCTAAGAGTCTCTGGGTCCAGGTGATAATCTTCCCTAGGGGGCATCCTGAATTGGGATGCCTGCATTGTGTCTCCCCAGCATCATTGTGCAAAGGGCGGACCTTTGCTTTGCTGAGCAATATCTGGTCCCTCCCCAGCATGCACATCAGTTTTTTATTTTAATTGTGAACCTGCACAGATTTAGTTGCTTTCATAGCACCACGTATGCCCGATGTAAATGTCTGAGGAGCACTGCACACACTTGATCAGGTCTACTATACTAGGGGATTTGTAGGTGAAACTACCCTTTATTTTGTAATCATGTTGCAGAAATGGTATACACACCTTTTCTGCAGATAAGGCCTTGTCCCATTTTGTGCTGGGTCATTTAGGGAGCTCCTCACAATTAGTTTTCTGAGATTAGGAGGTTGTCTGTATACCAACAGAGGATGATCTGGAAATATTTATTAAAGTCTTCTATCCCTTTGTATGAGGGAATTGTGCTCCTTCACAATTTTCCTCAGAACCTCCAGATATGGATTTTATGTGACAACCAGTGGGACATGAGCCTCCATTCAAAGACACATTCGTCCGGACTTCCGTAGCTGTCTTTGAAAGTTTGGGTGAGTGTTAGTCTTTTTTTTGCCTTTTTTCGTTCATTTTTCATTTGTACGAACGTTCGGGAAAATGTGTATATGCGCTTTCGATGAACGGAAGCAAATCGGAACATTTCCGTTAGTTCGGATCATTTTCCAAACAAAATCAGAAATTTTTCGTTCGTTCAGATAACTTCCGTTGTTGGGATGGATTTCAGTCTGATTCAGAGAGCTGATTTCCAACGGACCACCACCCTATAAAACGTTTCATTTCCGATCCACTTACGGGACCTTTGAGGGCTCGGATTGCTATTGTTGAACATGTTTTGCGGCTATGACATTGCATGTATCAGCATGGCCGAGGCCATAAATTGTATAGCAATGCATACCTGAATCAATACATTTCATGTATGCCTTCTAGATGCATTTTAATGGTGACCTTAATTAGTCCTTAGCATGTAAACATTTATTTTCCCACACATCCATATAATTGCTATATTTTTTTAGACTTATGTCCTTTGTGAATTATATTTGAATTGTTGAACTTGAATCTTAATTTGTTGTAGGAGTTATTGTTTTAGTCGGTTACCTTTGCTTTGTGTAATTATTTTTTATTTGGTTGCAGGAACCACAAGATGTGCCACTCACACAACATACAAGCAGTCTTTGGTCCAGCTATGCGATTCCTCAGTGTTCTTGCAGGGCATCCAGGGTCATCCCATGATGCTTATATATTGCAGAGCTCCGGCATATTTCGTCAGTTTGAGTCAGGAGAATTATCTGGTAGATGGCTCCTGGGTAAGTTTGCTCACATTCCATCAATCCATTTTCACTGTATGGCAATGAATATAGTTGATGACTCATGACTTAACCTATTGCTGTTTTTAGCCCTTGATGACATGTTAAACAATATTGTAGCTTAGAATGTGTATTTCATGTTATTATTTTAAAATTCTTTCAGGGGATTCTGGATATCCACTCCTGCCCTTGCTCCTGATGCCCCTTCTTTGCCTGCAGAATGCGGGCCAGGGGTTCTCTAATTGACACTATGCAAAACCCGGGCCGTGGTGGCGAGGGCCCTCTGGCTTTTGAAGTCCAGATTTAGGTGTTTGGACCATACGGGGGGGGGGGGGGGGGCACTGCAGTATGACCCCAACAAGGTTATACCAATATTTTAATTTAAGTTTTTTAACAGGGACCACACGTGCCAGAGTGGCAGAACTGAGTGTCAGGGTCCTTCAGTTGGTGGGCGAGATGCAGGAGCTGCGCAACTCTTTGGGGTCCACAGATGAAGAATAATGTTCTGTGGCCTGCCATTGCTATGTATCTTGTTTTTTATAGTTGTAAAAATTAGAAATTTTCTAAATTTTTAAAAATTTTATATTTTATGATGGAATCCCCAAAAAAATGTTAGTGTCATTTCATTTACAAAATACATTAACACAAATCTAATGGGCCCAGAAATATTTAAAGATGAATGTTCACATGACCGAGAAGTGATTTGGGTGAGCTTTAAGGGTCCAAAAGGGAAGATGGAGGATAGTGCTAAGTGGTTTGGGTGAGCTTTAAGGGTCCAAAAGGGAAGATGGAGGATAGTGCTAAGTGGTTTGGGTGAGCTTTAAGGGTCCAAAAGGGAAGATGGAGAATAGTGCTAAGTGATTTAGCTAAACATTGTAGTAGAAGTGAGGATGGCAAATATGTATGCGAGCACTTTAATGAGTTAAGTTTGTAGTGTGCAGGCGCTAGATTGTAAGGATTTCCGTCTGGACGAATAATTATTGAAAAAGGGAAACAGAATCGAAAGGGAAACGTAAAGGATTCGTTGGAGGATACGATGGGAAAAGGGCAAAAATGAAAGCCTACGTTGTAACATGTGAAAATGAAACGGAAAAGTCAAGCTGGAAAATGACATCCTCGTATTCGTAATCTGCCGTACAAACGGACGGAAACTTTACAGAAGGTTTTCAATGCATGCATAGAATCGCTCGTACACTCATACGAGAACGGAAACATTTCACAAAAAAACAGATCGGCACTAAAACGGAAGGTTTTTTTTGTCTCTCTGAATCGAGCCTATGGTCCTTCTTTTGGGATTACTTATATTGCAAGAGACCATGGGGATGTGGAGTGCTTTTTGTAACTGTTCATCTGTTTTTGATGGTTTTTAGTCCTGCTTAAAGGAGCACAATCGCGCAATTGTGTAATGTTAAAAATCCATATTAACACATCAGCTAATGAGAGGAGGGGGTCACTTATACACCCAAACTGAATAAAACTCCCACCATGCTTGTGGTTTATTCTCAAGTGGCAGGAATAAAATCCAGGGGTGACAGGTTTAGTCCATGAGGGGTGACAGAACCTGTCACCTCTAATTTCCTTCTCCATCCATTAAAATAAAAAAAACAAGCCTGGCTGGATATTTCTTTATGCAGGGTGTATAAGTGACCCCTCCTCTCACCATCCATCATATTTATATGGATTTTTAACAATGGGCCAGTTTTTCACGACAGTGCTCTTTTATTGATGTCCCTTTTTAGATTGTTCACATTTGCATTTCTGTCAATGATATCAGAACAGATCTTATTGCATCTGATCCCCTGGCAGAATATGATGGACCTATTGATGTGATGTGGGTGAGTGGTTAAGGCATGTATGTGGGTCTGTGGGTTTCCGGTAGATGGATATTTGTAAGTCCTTTTCTGTTGGTGACTGAGTGAGTTTCGAAATTTTTGGTGGGCTGAAAGTTGTTAAAACTCATGTGGAGATCAAGTAGGTCCCACTGGCTTGCAGACCAGATGATTAGGGTGTTATCTCTGCAGCAAAAATAGGCCATTAGTTTAGTGGCACATTGTGACAGGAACTCCTCTTCTAGTTTTGCCTTAAATAAATGTGCATACTACTGTGGCGCAAATTTTGAGTCCATTGCCACACAGATCTGCTGCAAGTTTAGGTCTTGACCAAAACAGAAGTAGTTGTGGGTCAAGATGGAATGTACCATGCACAAGCTGCAATTCCTTCATCATGTGGGATGTTGGTATAGAGTGACTTCACATCCAGAGAAGGTGTGTTATGTCCTAAATAAAAGGTTCAAGGATATGTTCCCCCCTAGCCTGACAGGTTTTCAGTCAACATCCCTATACCATCGGTATTGGTCTTTATGAACTTTGGGAGCATATACAAGCAGGCCACCTTTATGTCTTCTGGTATCAGCTGCATTACAGAATCCCTGATTTTAGAGGGAAAACCTTTAAGTAGTTTAAGGATTTTCTTTTGTGTAGATGTCTGTGGGGTCCTCCTGTAGACTGGCATAGTGTATGGTTTTAGACAGCTGCCTGTATGCCTGCTGTGTGTAGTCACCGAAGTTCATAATGACTATAGCACCAACTTTGTCAGCTGTTCTTTTTATAAAATGTCTGTATTTTCTTTTGTTATATTTTGCACCAGTTGTACATCACTCTGCAGGACTGCAGTTGTGAGCTTTGTAAGCAATTCAAGCTTCTTTTTCAGCCATAATACAGATCTGTAACTTAGACACACATTTATGCAGAAACACATGAGTAATAGCAAAGTCATAACATTGTAAGCTGTGAGAAAAGAATGATCACAATTAATGGTGGGCTGATAAGATTAGGATGGGGAATAGAGAGTGTCTGGAATATTGCTCCCTTTAGTCAGCACAGGCAGTTTGTTTAATCCCAGACCGTGTGGGAAATCCTGTCTATTCAATTCAGATCATAATGACACAAAATAATTATCCCTGGACTAGTGTGACTGAAGATAGCAAAAAAAAATCCACACTCTCTCCCCCATCCGACTCACCATTAATTGTCATAATCCCCCTGGTTGTATCTCACAGCTTATGACTTCACTTGTGTCTAATACAGATCTGTATTAAGCCTGAAAAAGAAGCTTTAATTGCTTTGAAAGCTTGCATTTTCAATCTATTGTGAGTTAACCAATAAATTGTATTGTACTAACCTAGCTGTTCCTGCTTAACATTCTGTCTCCAAACGGGAGAACAACTAAATTCTCGATACTCCATTGTGTTTTTAGTCTACTCTCTCTTTCTTTTTTTATGAAGGGCCACTCACTGCACTGGATGCTAAGCCTACACTAAAATGTCCCCCAGTGTCCACACATTTCACATTTCCACCTGTAGTTGGGGAAGTTTCTGTACATACACACTCAGGTAAAGTGCTAGTAGATTGGACTCCCTCAGGCACTGGATCTATAAGCATATCACCACCAAGTGGAGTTTTAAAGAAAGCTGCATCTATATTTATCGTATCTAAAAATCACTTTATTTATAGTAGGCAGTGTATATACGTGATATATACTGATACAAAAATCCTTTAAGTTCGGAGACATCTCTAGCTTGGAATAGAGAAGCCATTAAAAAGCATTGAAGATTTCAAAATAGCATTGTTTCTCAGTAAATGGCATATTTTACTCAGTTTCCTCTGGAGGTAATATTAATTTACAACATATTATGCATTCATGTGAGCCCTGACAGCAATTAAACTTGGCTGGGAGTATTAAAGCTCACTCTGCTGCCTCTCTTCCTGTGCAATGTAACAAGCAGGATGCAGGTCATGGACTTGCATTATAACTAGCCAGCTGATTGTGGCTGCTATAGACTGTTACACTATCCAACCCTGTTGTCATACAGTGAGGGTCATGCTAGAGATTTAGTGAAGCAAGGTTAACTCTGGGTGCACATTTTGGTGAAAATGCATGATTTTCTGCATACCCCATAGGGTGTTGTTGTTTCCAAACTTTTAAACAATTATTCTTACCTCATTGAATACTAAATACTGGTAAGCAAGATGAGGATTTGGCCTTTAGTCAAGCTGACCTAGACTCTAATAGCCATTTTTCATAGATCAGTATAGGCATTAAAAAACTATTTGAGGCCACAAAAAAAATAACTTGAGCAGTCCATAGGACTACAGTTATTGAGCATTTAAAAGTGAAGAGAATCAGTCAAGGATTGTGACCTGCATTGTGTAATGTAGATAAGGTTTTTTGTAGCGACAAGTGTAGAATGGACCTAATAGCTGAACAAAGGGATATAGAAATCATTGATATAGAAACTTCTATTAAAGCTCCAGGCAAATCTGGAATCCAGATTACCAGTCTCTGACTTTAACCCTTTTAGTCCCAGCTATGTAAGTCTCACATAGCTGTCTCTCCAACTGTTAAATGCCAGATAACTGAGTCTCATGTAGTTGACACGAAAAAAGGTACAGGCTCAACTCCACCCGCGATTGATCCGACGGGGTTTTCTTTTCACTCAGAGGGACTCTAATCCCCCAAGGCTTTGCCATCAGGAGAGGACCCGCAACAGGACCCTCCCACTTCCAATGGTGTTGCTGCCCACTGCTAGCCTGGCGGCTAATGTCATCCCACTCCTCCAGCGCCGACAGTCCTCTCAGATGCCTGTAGTGATTGGTGGAGAGTTGGTGGAGGGGCAGGAGATGATTGGTGGAGAGGCAGGAGACGATCAGAGGTAAGTAAATAAAAATGTATTTTAATAAATTAAATTTGCTCTGGCTATGTCTGTTGTTTTCATTTTTTTACATGGCATGGAATCCTCTGTTCCCCTGCCTCCACTCCTGGGGGTCATAGAAGCTGATGATCGTCAGCTTGATGAGTAAAGAAAAAACATTTTTCTCTGTGTGTGTCTTTTTTCCAGTTGTGGTTATTTTTACTGAAAAACTACAAGGTATGCATAGTAGTTGTATTATCTTTGAAAACCTCCTCAAGTGCTCTTTTCAGTTTGGAGTATCTCCTGGGCCGGAAAGAGTGTCTACCAAGTCATATGTGGTACTGGTGTAACCAAGAGAAATGGAGCTTTTGCGCGCAATATTATTTTATTAAATTTGTTTTTTTTTACAAAATGTAAAAAAATAGATATTTAACCCAAAAATATTTAGAATACCATAAAAATGACAAACAAGAGATTTTATAGTAAAGTCGGTTAAAAAAAAAAACAATACATGATTTTCCTGGGAAATCCCTTCCAAAATCACAGTTAAACATGTTTAGCACAAAATGGTGAAAATTGCCTGGCAACAGAGAGTAACAAAATCTATAGGTAGGTTGACACTTAAAGAGGTAAAATTAGTGATGATCAGGTCGGTCGAAGTTCAGGGTCACAGAGTTCAGCTGAAGTTGCCGCTACAGTTTGGGTCATGGACCCTGAATCCGAACCCGAACCCCATTGAAGTCAATGGGAACCGAACTTTGGGGCACAAAAATGGCTGTAAAATGGGGCTAGCAAAGACTAGAGGGCTGAAAATCGAGGAGAACACCTGGGCAATTGCCCTGCACAAAATGGGCCAGGGAAAGTAATCACATAAAACTAAAGCAATAAAGAAATACACCAATACAGAAAACATTTTGGAGGCAGAATCAGGGGGGTAACACCTGAGTGATTGCCCTGCACTAAGTTTCTTCTGCTTCCCAACTAGGCTGTCCACAATCTCTTCTGGCTCTCTTTGCACATGAAGAGAGTCATTAGAGTCAGGCAATGATACGAAGATCTCCTTTATAGTCATCTAAAAGCTAATACATGTATACATGTATCTTTTTCATATGTTATATAAAACCATGTATTCATGTGTTCTCTGCTCCATGTCCATGGCCAGGCATTTGCAAAGCAAACCAAAACATTATTAGTATTATAATTTATATATAATTTATTAAAATATAAAAACATTTAAATTATAAAAACAGGAAGGGCCATTTTCTTAGTTGTCAGGCCACTCCATACGTGGCTCGTAGGGCGGGTTGCTGGCCTGACATCAGCCAGTCAAGGGACAGTTTTGGAGGCTTTTGAGGAGGACTTTTCCGCACATCAGGGTGGAGAATGCATCACTTTCGTGGCAGCATGGTGGGAAATGAGAAGAGTGGGAAGAGCGGGGAGCCCAGCAACTGGCATAGCAATAACATAAATTGTTAATGAAGTCTATCACCAGGACCCTGCAAGACAAACATGGCATCCAGTCATGGGAACCTGGAGTAAGCAGATGAGAGGTTGTTTATGAACCTGAAAGCTGTCAAAGTGGTGTTTGTATCAACGGCGCTGAACCTAGTAGCAGCCTCGGTCCGCTACTGACACGCGGAAATTTAAGCATGGGCAGGGATGTTACATGAGTGCCCACTGGATAATGAAGTTGCGGCCGGGCCCAAGCCATGGAGCCACATATACTTCCACCAGCCAAGATTGCCAGACATCAGTTGTTGCCTACTACTCCACGTTCTCCTCTCCTGACTCCTCATCCGCTGCTGAAAATCAACTTATTCAGATATAGAGGATCACAATCTTGCATTCTAGTAGCTAAAGGGTTACTGGCAGCATGCTCAGCTGGGAAGGTTCATTACTGCTGCTTAATTTAAGTTCACAAGGGCAGGGCTCTCTCTCCTATTGCATCTTGTATTCAGAACATTCACTGTGAACTCTATAACACTGCATTTGTAATAGTCTATGTACTATATGTTTCTACCCCGTCTGTAATAACTACTTTGTACAGCGATACGAAGGACGATAGCACTTTATAAATAAATAAATAATAATAATATTAATAAATTAGAGTGGTGCAAAATATAATTTGTATATTTTTTTACACTGTTTTACACTGTTACATGTTCCTACACTGTGATGCATTTGTTACAGCAACATGCTAAGAAAATTATACATATATACTTTGCACTAGAAACTGTGCTCTGCTCCGTGTAACCCATGCACTATCTGGGTTGTTTCTTACCAGTCTCCGTGTCAGTGCTCAATTGCTGGAGTATTTTTTGTTTCCTGTGGCTGCACCTCTGTTCAAACCTAAAACCACATGGGTATGGTATATGATAGCAAAGAAGACTTGATAAACTTTTTTCCATCTAAGATGCTAAAAGACTTTAAGCCATTCCTGGTTGATAATGAAATTATCAAACACAACTTAATGGAAGTGTTACTGCGTGGTTTGTAAAAGGCTCAAAGGGGGATAAGATGGTTATTCAGAGAGTAGTGCACACATCAGGGTGCATCACTGGAGCTATACTATCTGACCTACTGTTAATCTATCACAGTGCATGGCCAATGCAAAAGAGAGAGGACCCTTACCACCCCAACAACTACTTTATGTCACAGGTGTCAAACTCCCTCCTGAAAGGCCAGCAACAGGCTAAGGCCCTTATTTAACAAGGGATAGCGCCAGGTAGCGAATGGTGAGCGAACGGTAATGACGCTCACCACCACGAGAACGCCGGCTCCCCTCCGCAATCACACATTTATCAAGCCGATCCTGCTTAGCGACTGACAGAGCGCCAGATAGCGAATCATTCATCATTATTCCAGCCTCACCCCACAGCGCCAGCGAGCGACCTTGAACAGCAACAGGTATGACCTCTCGCTACCTGGCGCTCTCCAATGCATTTCAATGGAGCAATCTTTAAATATTCTTAATTAATTGCTATTAATGTTTTTTTTTTTTTTTTTATTTTTTTTTTAAATGGCAAAAATTCTGTGACCACTTCTGTAATGTTAGATTTTTTTTTTAAGGAAAAAAAAAAAAAAAAATTGTGCAGAATTGATATTACAGGTCTGATATTAATGTATTCATATTACAAAATGTTTGTAAAAACATGTTTTTTTTTTTTTCCAAAAATATGGTTGTTTGGGGGTTAAAAAACTACTTTTAACCCATCGCCGCCAGCGCTCTGGGGTTTAAACAAGCATTTCACAGCGCGAGAATTTTTTGAGCGTGATTTGTTAATGAATATGCTGGGAGCCGTTTGCTATGGCCATTCGCTGTCATGCGTTCCCATACAGCGCGGAACCTGTCAAATAGCGACTCCTAACCCTGTATTCAACATTACCGCACACCGAGTCGCTGTCAACAGCCGAACAATGGCCAAGCACAGCGAATACTAGCGTGCGCTGTGAAAATAACGCTACTGGCGCTCATCTGTCGCTACCTGGCGCTATTAATGAATCGGCCTCTAAGTTTTGTGCACAAAGGTGGAGTAATTAGTGCTCATACAGGGCTATAGAGACAGCTGTATGGTAATCCACATAACATGATCTGTTGCTGCCCCTCCAGAAATGAGTTTGATACCCCTGCTCTATGCAGTCACTGGTGTGTCTGTGCTCCCTGAAATCCAAAATTAAAAGAATGAGGAGGATACTTTTTTCCCGGGCTGCTTAAACAAACCACCCCATAGGGTCCCTGTCACACAGCTGTGCATGGTCCTTTAACTTGTCACATATAGGGGTTGAATCAGAGCCTGGTGAGAAAAGAGAATACTTCTACTATCCTTTGCCAAACACACCAAAGTAAAGCATGTGCGTAACGGTAATTTTACTTCAAAATTTCAGCTCTGCAGACAAAGTGCGCACCTTGTGCTTTTTCTACCAAAACAACCCTTTACATTTGGAATATCCCCCATAAACCATATATTCCCTGAAAGTACATTTTAAGCGTTCTAAGCGTACCCAGCTTTTTGTCATGGGCTCATCTTTCTGGAAGTAATCCCTTGAAGAATTCTTAGGTTGCACAGGGTTTCACAAAAAAATGTATAAAAAAGCAGAATAAAAAACGCCTTTTCCTAAAATATCAATATGCAAATAAGAAAAAACAAGCTAAATCTGAAAGTGCAAGGTCCCCGAGCAGAACAATACCCAACATGCATAGGTACTATTAACCCTTTTAATTGCCAGCCTACTTGAACTTTTGTCACCCTCAGTTGGTCATTTTTCCCCATTTTGCGGCATGTTTAACCGTGATTTTTGTCGGAATTTCTTGGAAAATATATATTTTTTTGCAGCAGAATTTAGGCTTTAACATTAAATGTCTTGTTTATATTTTTTCTACTGTTTTTTAAATATTTTTGTGTAAAAAAAACAAAAAAACTAAATAAAATTATATTTTTTAAACAATTGTCCCCTTTATTTTAAATAAAACATTTTTTTAGTAATAAAAACCATATTGCATGTGATAGCCCCATTTCTCCCGATTACAACGGTACCACATATGTACCGATAGCCCTCCCATTCTTGCCCAGGAGACCCCCCAAACTGAAAAGAGCATTTTATAACATTTACAAATAAAATACTACTACTATCCACACTATAAATAGTAATTAATTGTATAGTGGTGAATCCAGCTATTCACCCTAGATAGTTCACAAAATACACTGCACCTCCTCCACAGTAATAAAGAATCTACAATATATATATCATGAATTTATAGGTACATTTTATTTTTGATCATTAACCCACATAAATCACATTACAAACAAAAAAACATAAAAAACTGGACCACACTCTCCCAGGGGCATCCCAATTTCACCTATACCCCATCCCATAATAACAAAATTATCAATGCCAATATTATAATAAAGTGCGTAAGTGCTTAATGTGCAAACAATCTATCTATAAACACAATGTGGCAAGAAGACAAAGGAAAACAGACTCCATTAGGAAATACACAACAATATATATGTGAAACAAACACATCACCTGAATATAACCCCAAGTAGCCCCTAGGTTTATGTAGGTCCAGTGGCGATCCCCAACGCGTTTCGTGGTCCCCCCGCTCAGACCACTTTATCAAGGTATGAAGTATGCCCCATCCCAATGCTCCTATATATAGAGACTAACCTGCATTAATTAGAGCACGCGTCCGGGCGCGCAGCACGGCCCCGGCCGGAAGCCGCCTGCACGCTCTCACAGCGCTGTGCCCTTTACTCCATTCAGAGTAATTCGGCCGTCTGGCCGCGTCATAGCCCCGCCCCCCAGATCGTCCCCCCAGAACAGCCGCACACATCACCGCCGCTAATTGCGTGTGTGACACGGCCGCAGGAGGAACGAAGGGGACGGAACCTACCACGCCGCCAGCACGGGTCTCCATGAGCATAGCTATAATTAGAAGTCATGGGATGTGAACACTATACCACCATGTACAATACATACAAACATACTTAACTACAAAACCCCACATGTTAAAATTAAACAGTCTTTTAATAATAAAAATCTAAAAACTACTCTCCAAATAATTATTACATCAAACCATTTCTATCAACCGCAATTATATAATTATAGTAGCAATATAGTTAAACATTTGTAAATAATATTCAAAATATATATACAATATATACAACAATATATACAAAAAGGTCTACAGGTTATATATTTTATGTTATTTTATTTTAACAATTTGTACATTTTAAAGATCCTACGGGTTAAAGAGGTATACAATACTCCAAAAGCGTATAATGACCAACCATGAGTGGGTAGGGGGTATATAATTAAATTATAATTAAATTACAAAAATATAATTATCTCTTAGTGCAATAATTTAAAAGATTATTATAAAAATCATTATTATAAAAATTTTTTTAGGTTTTTTTATGTTTTTTTGTTTGTAATGTGATTTATGTGGGTTAATGATCAAAAATAAAATGTACCTATAAATTCATGATATATATATTGTAGATTCTTTATTACTGTGGAGGAGGTGCAGTGTATTTTGTGAACTATCTAGGGTGAATAGCTGGATTCACCACTATACAATTAATTACTATTTGTGGTTTGAGATAGTCCCATATCACTGCATGGCCACAGATTTTTTGATTTAACATAATATCAAATTGGTGGTGCGGAATTAATATATAATAGTCTAGAATCACTGTCCAGCTATCCCATACATTGGGACATAATTCCTGCACACTATATACAAAATGGCTACAGGTTTTGATTTTGAGAGTGAGGAACAATCTTGGAACAATAGATTTAAGACTCTATTATCCTTGGAAGAAATTACTATTGAGGGAGGAAGTCCGCGGGATAGTAATGATATCAAACAAATTTTTAGACAATTAAAAATGGCTAGAAAACATTATATCCGCCTTTGGTGGAATAATAATACTTTCAATTGGTATAAAGAACAACATTTAATTCCACGGGGCCTACGGGTCCAAATATTCCCAGCATAGGAAGTGGAGGAGAGTTTCAAAAGGAGATGGGAGTCCCATTTACACTCATGCTCAGAAGCATTAATGGATATGCTTATTGAATTTGATAAGAGCATATTGGTTAGGGTTAAAGAGGACCTACAAAAACTATATCACAAACTTGCTGATTGTACAGCCCAGGAATCCTTCCAGGATTTTCAGGACACATTGAAAAGGGATATGGACAAATATGAGGAGAATATAATACGGAATAAACAAACTAAGATGGGGAGGGATAAGAAAGACAGGGATCAAAATCGAATTTATAGGTGGAAACACCTTGGAAATAAAAGGAATAATCATACAAGGAATAGAATGTGGACACAATCCAGTCAGGATAGGAGTGAAAACTCATCATTTTCTAGTCAATCTTCAAGACATACAGGGAATGATCATTTTTTGTCGGACAGCGAGAGGGGAGAAACCGTAGGAGGACTAGGAGAGGGGGAAAATGTGGCAAGAGGAAGAAGGAACAGACGGGGGGAATACAACAACAGCAATTGGGAGCCCCTGAGGATGTTACCCCAACGCCACAAACGACGGCGCTTGTGAAACCATCACAGACCTTAGAACTCCCACAGACCGTAGTACCGTCATGGGAAAATCTGACTACAGATTCAAATACACTGGAGATTATCAATCTCACAAATTATGAATTATCCAGCTCTGAAAAAAGTGTGTTAAGTAAAGGTCTGAACTTCTCTCCAACAATGGGTATGGATAAATTTGATGTAACTAGGGATCTCTACCTCTTTTGTAGAAGACTATTACTGAAGAGACAATATGATGGAAACACCCTGGAAAATATCCCTGAACTTTTGGAGTATGAGATGGGAAGTGATGGGAATGATCCCACAAATCGAACGGAAGAGATGATTACTACCACATCTAACCCACCTCCCCTGAGAAGACCTTCATCATATACTCCCCCTTTTGGTTTATGTGCGGCGATTCAGACCTTCTATCGGGTGGTGAGTAATGACATCCAAACCATGCCTAAGGATAGAAAGGGTTTTAACATCACAAGGGAGGAACAACAGGCTATTCAATCCCTTAAGAGCAATGACACCTTTATAATCCGTGAGGAAGATAAGGGTGGAAACATTGTTATTTGGGGCATTGAAGACTATGTTAAGGAGGCTATGCGACAACTCAACAACAAGGATAATTATGAGAGGCTAACAAAAAATCCTCTACCGGAGTACATAGAGGAATTTTATAGTATCTTAGACAGGGCAATTGAAAAAAGGATAATAGACCAACACACCTACGATTTTTTAAGGGTGGATTTTCCAAAAATCCCTACCTTTTACTTATTACCTAAGGTACATAAAAATCTTCAAACACCACCAGGTCGCCCGATTGTATCTGGTGTGGGCAGCCTCACAGAGTTCGCTAGCACATTCATAGATCTACACCTGCAGGGTTTTGTAGTCACACTGGCATCATACCTACGGGACTCTTTGGACCTCCTTAATAAATTGGAAGGAACATACTGGGATACAAATACAATAATGATCACGGCAGACGTGGAATCCCTCTATACGAACATATCCCATGATTGGGCACATAGAGTAGTAAGGTACTTCTTGGATATGGAGGACGCCTCCTTGAGAAATAAACACGAATTTATTTTGGAATTGGTGGATTATATTCTGACACACAATCACTTCACATTTGATTCCCAACACTTCCGCCAGACCAGGGGGGTGGCTATGGGGGCACGATGTGCACCCTCCATAGCTAACCTTTTCCTGGGATGGTGGGAGAGGGAAATTGTTTTTGGGGAGGAGATGAATGAATATCAGCCATTCATTACAGGATGGTATCGATTTTTGGACGACATACTGCTCTTGTGGCAGGGACCACGGGATATATGTGAGAATTTCTTAAAAAAGCTTAACCAAAACGATCTGAATATATTTTTGACATATCATATCTCTAATGAACAGATCAACTTTTTGGATCTGAACCTAAGTACGGAAAATGGAAGGATCTCCACGACACTGTATAGAAAGGAAACTGCGGTAAACAGTCTACTTCATTACCAGAGCTTCCACCCAAAACACACTAGGGGAGGAATCTCACGTGGCCAATTTGCAAGATTGAGACGAAATTGCTCTGAGGAAATTCCATTTAGAGCACAAGCCAAGGATCTTACACAGCGCTTCCTTAATCGGGGATACCCAAGGAAACTAATTTCAAGAGCATTCCAAGATGTAAAGGATAAAGATCGGGGAGAGATGTTGAGGCCCAGAAGGAGGAAAAAAGATAATATGGTAAGATTTATTACCAACTATAATAATAGTTGGGGATCATTACGTACGATTCTAAATAAACATTGGAGTATCTTGACTCTGGATCCCTCAATCAACTCCTTTATCCCACAGAAGCCTAAATTGACGGCCAAAAGGGCTCCTAATCTTAAAGATCGATTGTGTAGGAGCCACTTCACGAGACCCAAGATTTGGTTGGAAAAAGGTGGGACGATGGGTAGCCATCCATGTGGAAGATGCTCCATATGCAGGTTTGTGAAAAAAACGAATCAAGTGCGGAATAAAGAGACGGGAGAGATCTTCCGAATTGGGCAATTTTTGAATTGCAGAATGGAGGGCATTGTGTACCTCTTAGAATGTGGATGCGAACTTGGGTATGTGGGGGAAACTAAAAATGAATTAAGAAAACGTGTACAGGCCCACATATCAAATATCAGATTGGCCACAAGGGACATAGAAATGGGTAGAATAATATCACTAGTGGCGGACCATTTCTTAAAAACCCAGGGGGGGAAATTGGACTCCCTGAAAGTGACAGCATTGGAGAAGGTGAATTTAGGAATAAGGGGTGGTAATCTGAAAAAGACCCTATTACAAAAGGAACTTAGATGGATTTATAAATTAGGTACGGCTGCACCCATGGGACTAAATGAAGATATAGCCTTTGGACCATTTCTGGGGAGATAGGGTTATAATTATAATTATAATTATAATAATATTATTAGATCTAGGGTTATTATGGGGGTTTATTTGATTTTATCTTATTATAGTATTATATGGTATGCACAAGTTTGGTAAAGAATAATAATAAAGATGAATTTATTCTATGTTATTGGTGAATTCTATGTTACTAATTGGGTTCTCTCTTCTCTTACTCTCTAAGTGGGAATCTGGAAATAAATTAATACTGAATTGATTCTATCGGCACCTTTTTACCATATTTTGGAGCCTGAGGCATCCCTTGAAGAAGAACATCCTCCTGGAGGAGAAAATATATATATATATATATACATATGCACATGTTTATACATGTATACATAATTAATTATGTGATATATATGATATGGTTGATGATATTGGCTCCAAATATATATATATGGGTGTAAAATAATACTTTAAAAAGGAAGGAGGGGAGAGAAAAAGAAAAAGAAAAAGAGGGGGAGAGAAAAAGAAAAAGAAAAAGAGAAGGACTAACAAGATTCAATAACATTTAATATATTTGTTAATGCACTGTAATTGGTTATTAATTTATATATAGTTAAGTAATCTATTATTAGTTAACCACTTATACTTTTTTATTTATTCATTTTTATTCTTATTTATTATTATTATTAATTTGGGAATTATTATTTAATTTAGAATTGGTTTAATTTAATTAAATTAAATTAATTTAATATCTGATTAATTTAAGATCACCGAAATTCGTCTACCCTATCCTTTACTTATTTATCTTCTAAAATATAAAGTTTTTGTATATATATTCTCTAATTATTTGTAGGGTATATTTTTATTTTTATTTTTATATTTATTTATATATTTTCATCTTTATTTATGTAAGTTTTTCTGGCAGGATTTATTTATTGAATTGGGAGACCACATCACACATTTATTTATTTATATAATATTTATTTATTTAATGATTATTAATTAATTAATTTATTTATTTATTTTCAAATTATTAATTAATTCACGTGATTAAGATATATATATATTCTAATAATTAATATATAACTCTGTATGCGGAGGAATAATTATCACTTCTGCATAGAGTTATATATATATATAATAATTATAATATCTTATGTGAGAAAAAAGAAAGAAAGAGAAAAAATATGTCTCTGTTATTATCTTTGGTTAGTATTACAAAAAATTTTTTTTTATATTTTCATTTATTTTTGATTGATTTTTTGATTGATTTTTTGTTTGTTTTCTCACTATTGGTTTATGATAGGTTGGTATGAGTAATATAATACAAATATATTCTTTATATACAAGGAGGGGATGAAAGTTAAGTTTGGGATATTAATGAAAATTGGATTGATCAAAAATTAAATTAGATTAAAATGAAATAATGTATGAATTAATAATTGATAATTAAAAATTATTGGATTTATGAATAAATGTATATAAGCACTGATATTTTCATATAATAATAATTTTTATAATAATGATTTTTATAATAATCTTTTAAATTATTGCACTAAGAGATAATTATATTTTTATATATTTATATTTTTTGTAATTTAATTATAATTTAATTATATACCCCCTACCCACTCATGGTTGGTCATTATTCGCTTTTGGAGTATTGTATACCTCTTTAACCCGTAGGATCTTTATGTACAAATTGTTAAAATAAAATAAAATAACATAAAATAGACTACATTGAAGAACTCAATAGATTACTAGCAGACTCTGATACTTACCTTCTCCTGAAAAAGGACCCTACATTGCATTACCAGCAAGAATTATTGGAGTTGCTAAATTCGGGCTTGGAGCTTGGCATTTTAACCAAAAAGGAATTTGACTATCTTAACCCAACAGCGCCCCGGGTTCCCACTATATATATTCTGCCAAAGATTCATAAAAGTTTGAGCAACCCTCCTGGCCGACCAATTGTTAGTGGGGTCGGCTCGATCACATGTAGATTGGGTGAGTACATAGATGGATTCTTGCAGGGGCTAGTCTCTTCTCTTCCTTCTTATTTACGTGACTCCTCACAGGTGCTAGAAATCTGTGGAAGTCTTGTCATCACTCCAGATTCACTCTTGGTCACTGCAGATGTGACCTCGCTCTATATGGTCATCCCTCATGATCAAGGGATAGCGGCTGTTCGCCATTATCTTTCGACACAATCCTCCCTGCCCAATAGACAGATTAATTTCATCATTGCTTGCCTAACTTTTGCTTTAGAGCGGAATTATTTCTGGTTTAATGACCAGTTTTATCTTCAACGAAAGGGAGTGGCCATGGGTGCCAAATTTGCACCTAGTATGGCCAATCTTTACGTGGGTTGGTGGGAGGCCACCTTTATATATGGCCAGACCCTATCCAGCTTACGGTGCTGGTACCGATACATCGATTATGTATTTTTCATTTGGGATGGCCCACAAGATACCCTACAAGAGTTTTGTCAAGAGATTAATAAGAATACCTTTAATCTAGAATTCACTGCTGAGAGTAGCTCTGTTTCAGTTAACTTTCTGGACCTTAATATTAAGAAGGAACATAGCTCGCTGACTACCTCCACGTACTTTAAGAGCACAGACAGGAATGGTTACGTCCCCTTCAAGAGCTGCCATCATCCAAAATGGCTGCAGGCGATACCTAAAGGGCAGTTCACTAGATTAAGACGTAACTGCACGTCATTGGAAGATTTTGATAAGCAATCAGCAATGTTAATGCAACGCTTTATCAATAAGGGCTATGAGGAGGACATAATACGCCAACAACGGGCTGGGGTCAGAAAATGTCCTAGAGAATCCCTTTTAAGGAAGAGTGATAGAAAAACCGTAGAAATGCGAGATGATATCCCTTTCATCACTGGGTTCAATGTCCAGTATAAGGAGGTCCGCAATGTGCTATCCAAACATTGGCACATCTTAAAGGCCGATGCTATTTTGGGCCCTGTGTTACCGGCTTGCCCAAAAGTGGTCTTTAGGAAAGCACCGAATCTTAGAGACCGGTTGGTGAAAAGTTATGTGGATCCACCTAAGGTTGGGGGTTTGGCCGACAACTCACTGACTGGTTTCCATAGGTGTGGTACATGTGCGGGCTGTAAGGGTTGTAAATTGGGTAAAAAATCGATTAAATCCTTTCTTAATTTTAAGACCAATAAATCTTTTAAAATCTCCAAATTTATAACTTGTAGTTCCAAAGGGGTAGTATACCTCATATGGTGTCCCTGCCACAAAATGTATGTTGGGCGCACTACACGTGAGTTAAAAATACGCATTAGAGAACATATGTACAATGTGAGGCGTGGATTGGAAACCCATAGTCTATCATCTCATTTTAAGGAGTGCCATAGTAGTGACTCTAGTCTCATTTCCTTTGTGGGGATTGATAAGATAGAACCACACTGGCGGGGTTCGAATCTGGTAAGGGAACTTTCCAAGAGGGAGGGCCAATGGATTTACACCTTGGGTACATTACATCCATCTGGTCTAAATGTAGATTTCGACCTGAACTGTTTTATTGACTCCTCTTAAGGTTGTATGTATTATTTCCAAAGGTTTTAAAGATCTTATGTTTAATATAGTTCATCCATGCTGATTATTTGCCTATTTTAAGATATTAAGTGTTCTGTGCTATCTGCTTGATCCTGGAGTGAAGTAGTTTTGCCATAGCTGGCTTCGTTTAATGTGTCTAATCACCAAACCCCTGATCCCCCTTTTTCATGTCATTTTTAGACATATGGTGTTTTAGTCTCTGGTATTCATTAACATAATTTAGTCTGTATACCTTTACAATTTTATAATTTTATATTTTTATATATGTATTGGTATCTAGCTTTTTGCCGGTTATACCAGTCCTACAGTCCGCGAGTCTATCTGCGCTGTCTGGTCGGTTTACATTCAAGTTAGGTTCCTTATTTGACAGCCGAAGAGTGCTGTGGCTTCCAGCATCTTACGCTGTATGTTTGTTTACATCACGTGACCGCTAGCTGCGACCACATGACTTTGAATGTTGGAACGCATCTCATTTCCGGGTTTGGGTTTGTTGCCGCTGGAGGCGGACGGCGCATGCGCGCGGCTGAGCGGCTGCCATTACCCCAGGTGTTGGATAACTAACACATTATGATGAGACGCTATCCAGGGGGGCGTGGCTTACGGTTCCGTGATAGTAGAACAGGTTTGAAAAGGATATGGGTTTTAAATATTAATGTAATACCCCGATATACCTGTCTGAGGATACATTTTACAATTATATTTTTGGGGGCATTCTCAAAAAACCAAGGATCGCAATATTAATATAGCATAACCGGGTTATAAGGTCACGTGATACCCGTCCCGTTGGCTTGTGGGATTCCTTTCTTTTATTATATAAGGTTCCGCCTTCCGCCCGCCACCAGCCTAGTTAAAGTTGCCCTTGGCAACGAAACGCGTCGGCGGTGGCGGTGGCGGAACATTATTGAAGTACTTACATCTTTACATCTTTATTTCTGGCTGACGCAGCCCTCCCGCTGATGCATACTGCTCACTCCAGGAGCGGGTGAGATGGACGTCGTTTGATTTGATTTGATTCAATGCTGTTTTTAAAGTCCTGTTTGTGAGTGCACATCTTATTATTATTATTAAATTGCTTTGGTTTTAAACGGAGTTACACAAGATCCTTTTTCTATTTATCTCCCGGTCATTGATTGGCTTGGTTTATCTGTGAATGGTGTCGATTGGCCCGAGATTTTCGTGAATCTTGATGAACTACATCTGACGATAGGACCTGTTTGTTACTCATCTGTGGACGTATTATGAAGGCACTTGATACTCTTCCCAGTCGGTAAGGGTTTGCACTATTGGTGGCGGTTCTGTTTGGATTTCTTCACCGTGTGAAGGTGCATGCAGTGTGGGATAGAATTTACTTTTCACATTTATTGAAACTAAGGACTGCTCTGTGTTTATACAACTATTTAACATAAAATATATAACCTGTAGACCTTTTTGTATATATTGTTGTATATATTGTATATATATTTTGAATATTATTTACAAATGTTTAACTATATTGCTACTATAATTATATAATTGCGGTTGATAGAAATGGTTTGATGTAATAATTATTTGGAGAGCAGTTTTTAGATTTTTATTATTAAAAGACTGTTTAATTTTAACATGTGGGGTTTTGTAGTTAAGTATGTTTGTATGTATTGTACATGGTGGTATAGTGTTCACATCCCATGACTTCTAATTATAGCTATGCTCATGGAGACCCGTGCTGGCGGCGTGGTAGGTTCCGTCCCCTTCGTTCCTCCTGCGGCCGTGTCACACACGCAATTAGCGGCGGTGATGTGTGCGGCTGTTCTGGGGGGACGATCTGGGGGGCGGGGCTATGACGCGGCCAGACGGCCGAATTACTCTGAATGGAGTAAAGGGCACAGCTGTGTGAGAGCGTGCAGGCGGCTTCCAGCCGGGGCCGTGCTGCGCGCCCGGACGCGTGCTCTAATTAATGCAGGTTAGTCTCTATATATAGGAGCATTGGGATGGGGCATACTTCATACCTTGATAAAGTGGTCTGAGCGGGGGGACCACGAAACGCGTTGGGGATCGCCACTGGACCTACATAAACCTAGGGGCTACTTGGGGTTATATTCAGGTGATGTGTTTGTTTCACATATATATTGTTGTGTATTTCCTAATGGAGTCTGTTTTCCTTTGTCTTCTTGCCACATTGTGTTTATAGATAGATTGTTTGCACATTAAGCACTTACGTACTTTATTATAATATTGGCATTGATAATTTTGTTATTATGGGATGGGGTATAGGTGAAATTGGGATGCCCCTGGGAGAGTGTGGTCCAGTTTTTTGTTTTTTTGTTTGTAATGTGATTTATGTGGGTTAATGATCAAAAATAAAATGTACCTATAAATTCATGATATATATATTGTAGATTCTTTATTACTGTGGAGGAGGTGCAGTGTATTTTGTGAACTATCTAGGGTGAATAGCTGGATTCACCACTATACAATTAATTACTATTTGTGGTTTGAGATAGTCCCATATCACTGCACGGCCACAGATTTTTTGATTTAACATAATATCAAATTGGTGGTGCGGAATTAATATATAATAGTCTAGACTATCCACACTATAAACATAAGGGGTTAATTTAAAATGACATAGGGACCCCAATTTTTTTTTTTGAATTTTTGGCTAAGCCTAACCCTAACCCTTAAAATTAAAAAAAAAAAATAGTGGGGTCCCCTTCCCCGGGAGGGGGGTCCCTATGTCGTTTTCTTTTTAATTTTAATTCTTTCAAATTTAATTTTTTTTTTATTTTTAATCCCAGGGGGTGGGGGGACCCCATTTTTGGGGGGGAATTTTAAGGGTTAGGGTTAGCCTAACCCTAACCCGTAAAGTGGACCAACACCCAGGATTTTCACTATCCTGGGTTTTGATCCACTTCCGCGGGGGTGCCCCGCTGCGTAAAACCCCCGAGAAAGGTTTAAAAAACTCACCTCAGCCCACTCCTACGGCGCATGCGCGAGCGCTCGTCCAATCAGAGTGCTCAGAGCCACTGTGGTATGCACGGACAAGGGACGGACAACCACAGCGGCTCTGAGCATGCTGGCAGCCGCATCTCGCGCTTCCCTCTAACAGGGAGCGCGCCCGCATCGGCCATTCACAAACGACCGGTTGTCGGCGAATGGGGCGTCCTGGGGGGTTTCAAACAGCGGGGAATCCCGATTTCGGATGCCCCGCGGGGAGGGATCTGATCCGGGCCGATCAGCCTGGGTGTTGGTCCACTTAAAAAAAAAAAAAAAAGTAGGGGGGGACCCCATTTTTTTTTAATTTTAAGGGTGACGTAGGGTCCCCCCTACCCGTCATAACCAGCTATGGGGGACCCAGCTATGGGGGCCCGGGCTCTTCTGCCCCCCCTGGGCTTTGGGGAGGCAGGTAATTGGGCGTGCAGGGGTTAATGGCAAGTCACCCGCTAGGGCAGGTGACTTGCCAGACCCCAGCCTTGTGAACTGGTACAGGGGTCTCATGGACCCCTTACCAGTTCACAAAGGGTTAACAGTTAAATAAAACACACACACACACACACACACACAGTAAAAATTTCATTAAAAAAAAAATACTCTTTACTCACCTTCGATCGTCAGCTCCTGTGTCCCTCGCTGATCTGCTGTCAGATGCCGGTGATCAGCAGCCAGAGGAGGAGGGGAGGCAGGAGATCAGAGGATCTCCTGTCCCCTCCTTCTCTCACCACCGATCACCGGCATCTGACAGCTGAGAGGCCTGGAGCTGTCAAGACGCCGGCTGAGTGACGTCATAAGCCCCGCCTACAAAGGGGTGGGGCTTCGTGGCAAAATGGCGACGCCCGTCGGAGGAAGAGAGCCTGGAAGGCTCTCTCCTGAAGATAGAAAGCCCTGGGGGGGGGGATCGGAGGCCCCCCGGGTGAAGAGGAGGACCGGAGAGATCGAGCGCACATGGAGGTGAGTAAATGTCATTTTTATTTATTTATTTATTTTTTTTACAGGAAAAGCCAGCGGCTGCAAAAACAGGGGGGGGGGGGGCTACTCCGGGCTCTCTCCTTCCTCCGGAGGAGCCCGGATGGGGGATCGGAGCCCCCAGGGTGAAGAGGAGACCCGGCCGGTTCAAATGAGGGGTCAGGTAAGTGGGTTTTTTTTACATTTTGCAGGCGCTAGCAGGGGGCAAAGCCAGGCACGTACATTTTACGTGGCTGGCGTTTAACGGTTGGAGAGGCAGCCACGTAAAATGTACGTATCTGGCAATAGAAGGGTTAAAGAGATACTGGAGTTGGCTTCAGGAGCCCAAAAATTGAATGAATCACACCCTGGAGTTGCAAGCAGCAGCAGCCCAAACATAGCTTGAAAGAGACACTGGAGTTGGCAGCAGGAGCCCAAAAATTGGATGAATCACACCCTGGAGTTGCAAGCAGCAGAAGGAGCCCAAACATAGCTTGAAAGATACACTGGAGTTGGCAGCAGGAGCCCAAAAATTGGACGAATCACACCCTGGAGTTGCAAGCAGCAGCAGGACCCCATACATAGCTTGAAAGATACACTGGAGTTGTCAGTAGGAGCCCAAAAATTGGACGAATCACACCCTGGAGTTGAAAGCAGCAGCAGCAGCAGCAGGAGCCCAAACATTGGCTGAAAGAGACACTGGAGTTGGCAGCAGGAGCCCAAAAATTGAATGAATCACACCCTGGAGTTGCAAGCAGCAGCAGGAGCCCAAACATAGCTTGAAAGATACACTGGGGTTGACAGCAGGAGCCCAAAAATTGGATGAATCACACCCTGGAGTTGCAAGCAGCAGCAGGAGCCCAATCATTCGCTGAAAGAGACACTGGAGTTGGCAGCAGGAGCCCAAAAATTGGCTGAATCACACCCTGGAGTTGCAAGCAGCAGCAGGACCCCAAACATTACTTTAAAGAGACACTGGAGTTGGCTTCAGGAGCCAAAAAAATTGGATGAATCACACCCTGGAGTTGCAAGCAGCAGCAGCAGGAGCCCGAACATTGGCTGCAAGAGACACTGGAATTGGCAGCAGGAGCCCAAAAATTGGATGAATCACACCCTGGAGTTGAAAGCAGCAGCAGCAGCAGCCCAAACATAGCTTGAAAGAGACACTGGAGTTGGCAGCAGGAGCCCAAAAATTGGATAAATCACACCCTGGAGTTGCAAGCAGCAGCAGGAGCCCAAACATAGCTTGAAAGATACACTGGAGTTGGCAGCAGGAGCCCAAAAATTGGATGAATCACACCCTGGAGTTGCAAGCAGCAGCAGCAGGAGCCCGAACATTGGCTGCAAGAGACACTGGAATTGGCAGCAGGAGCCCAAAAATTGGATGAATCACACCCTGGAGTTACAAGCAGCAGCAGCTGGAGCCCAAACATAGCTTGAAAGAGACACTGGAGTTGGCAGCAGGAGTCCAAAAATTAGATGATTCACACCCTGGAGTTGCAATCAGCAGCAGCAGCCCAAACATAGCTTGAAAGAGACACTGGAGTTGGCAGCAGGAGCCCAGAAATTGGATAAATCACACCCTGGAGTTCCAAGCAGCAGCAGGAGCCCAAACATAGCTTGAAAGATACACTGGAGTTGGCAGCAGGAGCCCAACAATTGGATGAATCACACCCTGGAGTTGCAAGCAGCAGCAGCAGGAGTCCGAACATTGGCTGCAAGAGACACTGGAGTTGGCAGCAGGAGTCCAAAAATTGGATGAATCACACCCTGGAGTTGCAAGCAGCAGCAGGAGCCCAAACATTGCTTTAAAGAGACACTGGAGTTGGCAGCAGGAGCCCAAAAATTGGATGAATCACACCCTGGAGTTGCAAGCAGCAGCAGCCCAAACATAGCTTGAAAGAGACACTGGAGTTGGCAGCAGGAGTCCAAAAATTGGCTGAATGACACCCTGGAGTCGCAAACAGCAGCAGCAGGAGCCCAAACATTGGCTGCAGGAGCCCAAACATTGGCTGAAAGAGACACTGGAGTTGGCAGCAGGAGCCCAAAAATTGGATGAATCACACCCTGGAGTTGCAAGCAGCAGCAGGAGCCCAAACATAGCTTGAAAGAGACACTGGAGTTGGCAACAGGAGCCCAAAAATTGGATGAATCACACCCTGGAGTTGCAAGCAGCAGCAGGAGGCCAAAAATTGTTTTAAAGGTGCACCCTGAAGTTGGCATCAGCAGGAGGCCAAAAATTGGTTGGAAGGCACACCCTGAAGTTGGCATCATCAGGAGCCCAAAAATTGGTTGGAAGGCACACCCTGAAGTTGGCATCAGCAGGAGCCCAAAAATTGGCCTAAAGACATAAATATGTTTTGCACCATTTGGAAAGTTTAAAACGTGGCACCATGCTGAATCTAGTCGCATGCATCAGGCATTGGTGGGTGGAAATCCTTGCTGATCCATCCCTGATTCATTTTGACAAAGGTGAGTCTCTCCATATTTCTAGTTGACAGACGAGTTCTCCTCGCCGTAACTATGGCCCCCGCCGCACTAAACACTCGCTCAGATGGCACGCTACTTGCCAGGCAGGACAGCTTTTCCAGGGAAAAATCTGCAAGTTGCGGCCCCAAGCCAAGTTTGGCTGCCCAGGAGTCTAGCGGATCGTCAAGGTGTGTTGGTGTCAGTCTCCTCGCCTTTCCTGCCCTTTAAGGCATCGTGAGCGCGCCATACCACGGACTGCATGCAGCAGCAGACATGCTCAGCTGCATGGTTTTAACAGAGCAGGCTCTTCTTCTGTCGTATGCTCCACAGTGACACCTGCTGTTCAGCCCATTGGAAGTGCACAAGGCCTAGAGTGTAAGCTCTTGGACTTGATTTCACCTCCTGGTGTCCTGAGTTTGAATGGACAGGAAGTGACTTCACCAGACTCTGGCACATCCCTCCCTGTGCTGATTGATAGCCCTATTTAAGAGGACAGCTGGCCTACAGCCAATGCTGTGTTATCAGCTTACTTCCTGGACCTTGTTTTTCCTGATTCCTGAATACCTGATCGAATACCTGGATTTATATACGGACGGATAACCTGATTTTTGACGCCGATTGCTTATGGACTTTGCCTGTTTTCTGCCTGCCTCTGACCCCGGATTAACCATTGGACTTTTTATTTGCTCTTTGGAGTTTTTTCTGCTTCACTTCGCCCCATACCTGGAGCTCAGCTCAGCTCTCCCCATGATTGTAGCCAGGAGGCTTGACAGTTGGCATGGTCATGTCAAGGTATGACATGACCTGCTGGTTGAGGTCCTGCTCCAGGTCTTCCTGCTGCTCATGAGTAGCCTCACTATGCGAGTGTAGAAAGCTACTCATTAGCGACTGAAGACTGAGTCTGCTGCTGATGGAGCTGCTGCTGCTGCTCCTGCCAACCCCCCCAGCAGCCATGGCAGTGGAAGGTGAGCGCAGAGGTCTCCCCGAGTCAAACCTGCGAGAGTATGGACCATGGCGCAGATAGGCATCGGCCAACTGACTACGTAGAATATCTTCGTAGTAGTTCAGATTGTCCTCCCTCTCGGCGGGTTTAAAAAATGCCCCCATTTTGTGCCGGTAGCGAGGGTCCAATAAGGTGGACAGCCAGACGTCATCCCGCCGACAAATGGAAACAATTCTGGGGTCACCACGCAAGCACGTGAGCATGCTTCCTGCCATTTGCGCAAGAGACTCGGAGGGACTACCTGTCTCCATCTCCACTGCATACTGCCACTGTGTGTCCGGGTCCTCTGTCTCGCCTTCCTCAAAACCCTCTAGCTCCTCTGGCTGCTCTTCCTCCTCCTCTCCTGTCCACTGACTAGATAAACCAGCCATTTCGCCAAACCTAAACTGTGCTTCACTGTGCCCCTCCTCCTCCTCTTCCTCCTCCTCCTCCTCCAGTTCAGCTCCAACGGGGTTCATGTGCCCGTAAGATGTAGACGCCATGTCTCCAGTGCCCTGACCAGCCATGGTTTCCAACATGTGCTGTAGTACATGAAGCAGTGGAATCACGTCGTTCATCCCGTAATCCTGCCAACTGAAAAATAAAGTGGCTTCCTCAAAGGGCCTGAGCAAAAGGCAGGTGTCACGTATGAGCTGCCACTGGTTGACATTGAAGTTACACAGGGCAGTCCCCCTATCCGCTTGGATCATCAGGAAATCCGTGATGGCTTTTCTCTGTTCATATAATCAGTCCAACATGTGAAGGGTGGAATTCCTATAATCAGTCCAACATGTGAAGGGTGGAATTCCAACGGGTGGAAACATCCCAAATCAGACTATGTTGGGGGCTACCGTTCTGACGCTGTAGCTCAAGAAGGGTGTGTTTGGAGGTGTATGAGTGGCTGAAGTGCATGCAAAGTTTCCTTGAAGTTGTTAGGATGTCTTGCATATAGGGGGAACATTTCAGAAACCGCTTGACAACCAGATTGAAGACGTGAGCCATGCAGGGGGCATGGGTCAGCCTTCTTGGAGTAAGCCATGTTTGGATTTCCTGATGAATAATTTTAAGCAGTTCCTCCCCTGTGTGACTCCGTTCGCCAAGACAAACCATGTGAAGCACTGCATGACACCTCTGTGCCCTGCACACATGGTAGATTGGAGGGGCACTGAGACTTGAGCCTACAGTGGAGGGTGAGGAGATGGAGGAGGATGAGGAGGCCAAGTCGCAGGGTGTCACAGGCTCAACGGGCAGGGAGCGCGGAGGCCGAAGCGGCGTGACCTGTCCAAGTTGCTGCTGCTGCTGCAAAGGGACCACATTCACCCAGTGGGACGTAAACGACATGTACTGTCCCTGATCGTAGTTACAGCTCCAGACGTCGGCGCTGCCATGCACTTTGCTACACACCGACAGGCTCAAGGACTGGCCCATCTTCTGTTCAACAAAAGTGTGCAGCGCTGGTACTGCCTTCTTGGCAAAGAAATGACGGCTTGGGACTCTCCACCTCGTCTCGGCACAAGCCATCAGTTCTCTGAAAGGTGAAGAGTCCACCACCTGAAAAGGGAGCGACTGCAGCACCAGTAACTTGGACAGGAGCACATTCAGCTTCTGCGCCGTAGGATGAGTGGGCGCATACTGCTGTCTCTTGGACATGGCTTCGCTGATGGATTGCTGGTGGGATGCATGACTTGGAGGAGAAGGAGGAGCAGGAGCGGCAGAGGATGGGTATGACGCACAGCTGCCTTCGGCTGAGGTGCTGGAGCCTTGGTCGGCAGAAATTGGGAGTGGCGTGCCACTTGGTGAGGAAGCAGGCTGGACCACCCCTTGGGAGCCTCGGTTCTCCCAGGTCGCTGTCACGCTAGGGGGTAACTCCAGACATCTTAATGAGCTCGCAACCCCCAATCTCCACAGCCAGCTTCACCTATAGGAGCCCCCGCTTGCCGGGACGCAAGTTCGCCTACCCGGGATTGGTTGCCCCCAGGACTTATTGGCTCAAAGGATGCAAGCTTATATGGAGAGATCTGGAGAACCAATAACTGGAGCGTGAGTGACGGAAGTCCAGAGACAGGCAATAGGTCGATAACAGGAAGGCAGAGATCGTAGCGGCACCAAGGATCAGGCAAGGCGTAGTCGGGGTACAGGCTGAGGTCGGCAACAAGGATTCAGGATCAAGAGGCGTCAATACAGGCAGAGGTCGGCAACAAGGATTCAGGATCAAGAGGCGTCAATACAGGCAGAGGTCGGCAACAAGGATTCAGGATCGAGAATGGTCAGTACAATCAAATCGGCAACAGGCTAAACTTCACAGGTATAGAGTACACAGGTTTCAGAGCGCTATCACAGGCACTGAGTGAATGGTGGGGAAAGACTTTATAGGGACAGGACATGATTGGGTAAAGGAAAGGAGAGAGTGTGATTGGTGCAACTAGGATCACAGACCTCATAGGGTGACAGGGTCTGCAACTTTAGCTAACTGGCCATGACACTGGAAGGGGGCGTTCCCCACAGCTGAGCATCAGGCTCAGCTCTTCCTCCAGCGGCGCTGAGCTCAGGGCATAGCAGGGCATAGAAGGGATGTGCTCGCGCGCGGGCGCGAGCACGAGTGTCAGTGCCGGAGACGCCGGCAGCAGAGGAGGAGGGGGGCGCGCCCATGCGGGAGCGAGGAGACGGCGGGAACAACGCTGGATCGGGGGTCAGGTAAGGGAATACTGACAGTCGCTTTATGGTAACGCATCATATGTTGACGCAGGGCCATGGTGCCAACATTTGGACCCTGGCCACGCTTCACCTTCTGCCTACATATCTTGCATGTGGCCATGTTACCCTCCTGCGGATGCTTCAGATAAAACTGCCACACTGCCGAGTAGCTACTTTTCCCACCAACAGGCCTCACTGATTCACTGCTATTGTCGCCAACTCCAGGAACCCCTGCTCCACTACCTCCCGATAAGGTAGCCTTCCGCGCAGCAGGTGCTCTACCCCTGCCCTGGCCCTGTTTGGCTCCAGGCTTTACAATTGATCCCCCATGCTGACTGCCAACCATGCTGCTAACACCTTGCTGCCTGAGCTGCTAACTCCGGGGCAACCTGCGCCCCTCTTCTCCTGATGATGACGATGAAGCCCCTTCATCACCAGGCTCCCAAGTGCGATTGGCTTCATCGTCATCATCATCATCCTCACTGAGTTGTGGCTGTACGTAACTGATGTTCTCAGTTTCCTCAGTGTCTGGCACAGGAGCTGGAAAGCTTGCAACACCCACGACACTGTCCACATCACTATTTGTCTGCCGAGCTAAAAAAGCCACCTCCATTTCATGGCTGGGCAGTAGCTGCTGACTGTCCTCTATCTGATCGTCCTCCTCACTAAAGAGTGGAGCTGAACCCAAAGCATAGGATACGTCGCTGGGGGAGGGAACGGCCTAGGACAGAGGCAATGGGAGGACAGGGACTGCTCTCGGCGCATGCCAACTCAGGGTTGTGTCAGAGGAACCTACCGACCCTAGACTGGGGGTCTCAGACGTAACTTGTGATGATGTTGATGAGCGCGTTAACCAATCTACCATGGCAGATGCGTTACTGGTGGAGACACGACCGCTAGCAGATACTAGCAGATCAGGTCTCTCACCGTGACTCCTGCTGCCACTCGCCCCTAGTCTGCTGCGACCTCTGCCTGCTGAATCTTGGCCTCTGCCACTCCTCTTTGAACATCCTGGCACTTGTCTGCCTGACATTTTTATGTATTTGCTTATTTAGTATAAACAGATACTGTGCAAGGTGCAGCTTTGGGGTGCCCTGCGGCCTAGTTTATTGAAAGCAGTCAAAAAGCAAGTGCAAAATGAAGTAGCTTAATAAAGCAGCTGATGCTGATCAACGCTTATGTTGTATAACAGGGTGGAAGGTGCAGCTTTGGGGTGCCCTGCAGCCTGGTTAATTGAAAGCAGTCAAAAACAAGTGCAAACTGAAGTAGCTTAATAAAGCTGATGCTGAACAACGCTTATGTTGTATAACAGATAGGGTGCAAGGTGCAGCTTTGGGGTGCCCTGCGGCCTGGTTTATTGAAAGCAGTCAAAAAGCAAGTGCAAACTGAAGTAGCTTAATAAAACTGATGCTGATCAACGCTTATGTTGTATAACAGATATGGTTAAAATAGCATGTGCCTTGGGATGCCCATGTGGCCTGGTGTATTTTAAGCTGAACAGAAAATATTAACACTAATCCAATTATGAGAAATGCTTTTGTTTAACAGATAGGGTTAAAATAGCGTTCAGGGCTAAATAGCAGAAAGGGTTAAATAGCATGTGCATGGCATGCACAGTGTGCAGCTGTATTTAAACCAAACTACCACTCTAAATCTCTAAAACTATCTGTCTCTCTCTTTACCTATCTGTAACTGTCTCTAGCTATTGCTAACTCTCACCTAACTATGACTAACTGTCTGTCCCTCCCTGCAGCTAGCTCCGTTTTCTCTGCAATGCAAGTCTGAACTGTGCAAAAGGAAAATGACCGCTGCTTTATATAGCACGGTGACGTCACCGGGCTTCCTGGCTGCTCATAGGCTGCATGTGACTATCCTATCGTCACTTGCCCCTGGGGACATGTCTGAACATGTCTGTCCACCATCTTAGAATGCCTGTCATTGAGTTTTAAGGAAAACTTCCATCGATCGAATCGCCGGGAAATTCGGATTCGTTCAGAATCGAATTTTTCATGAAATTCAGAATGAATCCGGGTTCGTCTGGATTGATTCGCTCATCCCTAATTACATTGTCTGTGTCAACTGTGAATGGTATTGATACTTTAGCAGCCCCAGAATTCATCACCATAATTTAATGCATTTACCTCAAGCAAAACAGAAGGCAGTATATACAAGCACAAAGATAAAGTTAGCATAGAAATTGGATTCTGTAACAATTCATTGAACAGAACATAATTAGCTGAAAAGCACAAATGTAATTCCCCACAATGAATATTCCTAAGGCCAAATATCAGGTCATGAAAAGTTGTTCTATTCCAGGAACATGTCACACCTAGAGTTCTGGCTGAAAAAGTTCAAATAAACAGGTTTATTTGATAAAACAGAAGCATAAACTTGATCGTGCAGTGAGAATTTTTAAAATTCAAATGACAAATTTATTCAGGAGCCATTGTGTGAGCTAATATAACATTAGAGAATGTGTATATATTCAGCAGCAGGGTGCTTCCCTACCACTGGAAGAAATTTACATCTTTCTCATTATGTAAATTTTCTTTCAATATACCCCTTGGAGTTTAAGATATTAGTACTTTTCTGTCCATATGCACTCGATTTCAAAGTTAGCACTTTGCATTACTGACAGTGTTTCATTTTGCATTGCTTATCTCTTGCTTTTGCAGTTTGCAAAAAAGTTAGCTGTAAAAGACTAATACCATAAGTACTGTAAAAAAATTCATATTAGGATCCAAAAACAGAAATTGCTGTATTTTTTATTCTATAAGATACACTCCGTCCCCCCCAAAAATGGGGGGAAATGGTCCAGTGTCTTATAGAGCCAATGCTTGTTTTTTAAACACACAGATACAGGGGCAGTTGGTAAAATACATGTGGGTGGGTGCCACTAAACACATGTGGGTAGACAGACACTGATAAATACATGGCTGCAGTAAGGCTCTGGTAAGTATATGTGGGCAGGCACCATTAAACACATGAGGGTGGGCAGGCACTGGTAATCACATGCCAGCAGGCAGGCACCTGTAATTTCATGTGGGAAGGTGCCAGTAATCCCATTTGAGTAGATGTCAGTAAGCACATGCCTGCTGGCAGGCTCCGGTAAATACATGTGGATACGCTTGGTAATCACATGCAGATGGGTGGTTACCGGGGAACATGTTTTGTCGGGTGCCAATAAACACATGCATACGGGTGGGTGCTGGGGAACATACATAGATGAGCCCACTTCAGCAAGTTGGGTATACTTAGAAAGCTTAATAGGTGTCCTCTCAGGGAATGTATGGTTTGTGGGAGGTATTACAAATGTAAAGGGCTGTTTTGGTAGAAAAATTGCAAGGTGTGCACCTGAATTTTCAAGTAAAATTACCCTTGCACACATGCTTTACTTTGGGGTGTTTGGCAAATACCTATGCATGTTCGGTATTGTTCTGATTGGAGGGTTTAACTTGTTTTGTCTTGTTTGCATCTAGTTTTGTTAGGAAAATGTGGCTTTGACTCTTCTTTGTTACTCTTTTTTAGGGAAACTCTGTGCAACCAAAGAATTCATTGAGGGATTACTTTCAGAAAACTTCATCCACAGCAACAAGCCTGGTACACCTAGAAAGCTTGAGTGAGGTGTATACTTCCAGAGATAGTATAGTGTATAGTTTATGGGGGTATTTCATATGTAAAGGGTTGTTTTTCTTGAAAAACTGCAAGGTGCACATAGCGCATAGCTTAGTTGTATTCTATCTGAAAATCTCCTAAAACACTGTTAAAATTTGGGGTAGTCTCCTAAACAGAAAAGGGTGTCGAAAAATACATATGTGGCAGTGTTATAACCAGGAAAAAAGGGGTTTCACATGAAATAAGAGTTTGACAAACTTACATTTTTTATTACAAAAAACACTACAAACTGTAAAAAACTGATTTTTTTTTGCACATATTTCACCCAGAAATATTGAGAATACACTTAAAAAAATTGCAAACAAGACATGTCTTGTTAAAGCCCAGATTCTGCTGAAAAAAACAAAATATAATTTTGCTGGGATACCTCTTCAAAAATCAAAGTTGAACATGTGTAGCGAAAAATGGTCTGGAAACAGAGGTTGAAAAAACTCTAGGCTGGCACTTAAAGGGTTAAACAATGCCCTATTAGGACAAAACACCTGTCTGTGATTTTTAGCTATGAGTAATTTAAACATTTATTTTTTTAATTCCTGTAGGCCGCTGTTATTTCCAAACTTAACTTGTAATATAAAATATCTACCTCATTACCAATAATCTGCATCTCTCCTGTATAACTTCCCTATCAAGCAGGCAGGGTTTTTTTAAATTTTAAAAATAATAAGATCTTTTATTTTGCACTGTATCTTACATTGAGATGGAAAAGCTCTCATAGTCTCTTAAACGCAGCCACCCCAGACGCTTTAAAAATTAGTTAAATACAGTCCCAGTACCCCCCCAAAAAACTGTAAAATGTAAACAAGATTTAGAAATTTTACATAACCATATTTGTGTTTCAGAGTAGGACATTGAGCACATATGAGCACCTTGAATGTTAGACATATTTAAATTTTAGTTGAAAAACATGATGCCAGCAACATATCAAGTGGGGAAAGAGCCATGTCTACCATTATTTAGTATATCTTTTTTTTTACAGCAGTCTCTAAATGTTTGGGAAACGATAAGGCAAATTGCTTGAGGTTTAGTAGGGGTATGTTCAAGCTGCTCAACACTCCTGGAACTTCTTTGTAGGAATTCCCATTTAGAAATGCACCAAACATTTTATATTGGTGAAAGAGCTGGACTGCAGGCAGGCAAGTTCAGCCTTCAGCCCTCTCTTCTTCTGCAGAGCCATACTGTTGCAATGATGCATTATTATTTGTGGGCCTGGGACACTGGTGAATCAAATAATATTTAAGATTCATTTGGCGCTGAATGAAGTTCAAGAAGTGTTTAAGATTTATGACTTCTGAATGAAGTTTGTGATATTGGAGTTCATAAGGATTGGATAGGATTATATGGCCATAACATGTTTCCTCTTAAACAGATACAGTTTTTAAAATATAATTGTCAGGGAGATTTAAGGAAATACATAGCCTGGAACAAAGAAGAAATAAGAACAATCCCATTTCATTCCCCCCACTCACCCCCTAAGACACCAAAGACAATGCTGATGTGTCTGGACAACGGATGGTGGATGGGGCCTGGGAGCCACTCCCTACAGAACTAATTTGCCGCTCTTGCCAAAAGCAGATCGAAGATGCTGGGTGACGTGGAGAGGGAAAAACTTCTGGGCATGCCCCCGGAATGACGAGATGATGAGTCTATAACAGACTGTGTGGCAGAACCCAACTCATCAGCCCATAACAGGCTGTGTGGCAGAACCAGTTTATGAGAGATGGAAAGTCTGTCCCTGCTAGAAACTATAGACTGTGAAATTTAACATCTGTGGGGGGAGGGGAAGCTAAAGGTTTTCAAAGATATCCTGGCTATCCTTGAGCATCTTAGTGTAAATTACTGCACCTTAATATATCAGCATGAATTTATTAGGAACCAGTTCAGACAAACCTGCATAATAGGAAGTAAGTCCCAGACTGGATCAGGGTCATTGGATGCTATATTTCTTAGCTTTTCTAAGGCATTTGATACTGTGCCAAATAAAACATTGGTACAAAAGAATGCTTGGGCTGGGAAAAATGTGGGTACATTAAACCAGGTAAGTTCCTGGTTTAATGAAGGAAACAGAGGTTGGCTATTAACTGTACATACTCAGATTTGATTGCCATTAGAAGCCGAGTACCTCAGGGGTCAGTACAGGGTCTGATTGAGAAGGGATTAGACAGTAAAATATGATTATTGGCAGAAGATACTAAGCTGTGTAAAGTCATTTACTCAAAATTGTGTACAGTTTTGTGTACAGTTTTGGGCACCAGTCCATAGGAAGGACATGAGCAGAATTTGAGTGTGTTTAAAGGCAGACAAATCATTCTGAAAAAAAAAAAAATCTGAAATACATAAATGAATAAATTAAAAAAGAGTTTTTCCCATGTTGAACTCATTCCCCCCTCAGGTAACTGCCTGTAGGTTTATATTTTTATATTTTTGGGGCATTTTTGGTTAGATACATTTTTTATCTAATGAAGAATAGGCCACATTTTTTATTGTATTTTTTCACTTTTTAGGGTTTTACTAAATACGGCTTTAAGGCATCCCATTTAACATTGAAACTGCCTGTGGGTTGAATTTTTTTTCTTGTTTCTTACATTTGAAAAAAAAGTGGGGTACCTCCCCAAAAGGAGGCAGCTCCTGTCCCTGCAATTTACAAGCCCTTATGTCCTTGGTATTGGCACGGGGCTCTTCCACACCCCCATGCTCCAAATGGGGGTGCAGGCAATGTATCATTTTACCAGCATGGCACCTGCCGAACCCACCCTAACCAGCGAGGGACTGATTTATGGGTGCCGGAGGAGCTTGCTTCTATACTTGAAGGCGTGGCCTTCATGGAATATCCCAGATGTCATTGCTGATGTCACAGAAGGGGGGCCTAGAGGGGATTTTTCCCATGCCACCCCTCTAGGCCCCTCCCCTTTTGTGACATAATAAGTTATATAACTGAGACTCCACAAATGCCAGGGCATCTAGGGACACTCCAGTGGCATTTAGCAAGGAGAGGAATGCAGGTATCCCTCCGTTCAGCCAGGCTCCTAGCCGGGGGATGGCAGTTTGTGAGCCTCTTTAATATAAAGAGACGGGCCGCTCAGGAATCTCCCCAATGTCACTTATGACATCACAAAAGGGGATGGGCCTAAATGGGGTGTCACAGGAAAAATCCCCTCTAGACCCCTCCCCTCATGTGATGTCAGCAATGATGTCAGGGAGATTCCATTCCAGAGGATGAAAGAAGGGGGAACCTATGTTCCTCCTTCATCCAAATGGCCTCGCAGTCTTCTGATGGCTGGTGGCACCACATCTACATGCTGAAGGGGGCCCCAAAGAAGGAAGCGGATAAGATGTCAGGGACCCCTTAGGAGGCTTCAAGATCGTGATTATCCTAAAGTAATAATCTCCTGGGTTTTGTTGTGTGGCTAACTTTTATCAAAGAGATTTATTGAACCCATGTGTTCGAGAGAAGGATGAAGTGGTAAGATTCTTTATGAGGTACAATGACAACTCGAAGACTGAGTGAAGATGACAGCTAGAAGAGCCCCTGACCTTAAGGACCGCCTTTACAAAAGTCACTTTGTGAGACAAACAAATTGGCTTCAAGAACAGAGTAGAAAAGGTAGCCAACCATGTGGGGACTGTATAAGTGAAAGTATATGGAAGAACCAATAAAGTAACGAACATATTCACCAAAGAAAAAATCTACAATTGTTGAACTGTAGAATGGAAGGAGTGGTGTATTTTTTGGAGTGTAAAAATGTGTTGGAGTTGTGCATACAAGCACACCTATCAAGCATCAGATTGGCTGTTAGAGATAAGAAAAACAACAAACTATATCACCAATAGCACTTCTGAAGAATGCATAATGGATGTACAGACATGTTAAAAGTTACGCCTTTGGAAAAGATCAGGTTAGTATTTAGTAATTTAGTCTGGTAAGTAATCTTAAACCGGACACAGTTGAAAAAGAAGGTAGCGGCCATTTTGGACCTTTTCTCCCAGCATCTTAGCTATGCTGCTGCCTGGATTCACCTGAGAAAACTGACAATGCACACTAATAGGAAGCCCAGCAGCACTTCCTGTTTGCAGGTGGCCAGCAAATGCGTGAGCTGCCATTTTGTTTCTAAAATTTACTACAACAGGAGCTAGAAAAGGGTAAGTGAATTGTTATGTGCAGCAATCTAAATTTCCCTGGGGAGGGAGGCATATGAGCACTGTTGTTGTGTTTGTCTGGTTTAAGTCATTTTTGACAGTTGTTCTGCTTTAATGTCTGATGTTTGTATATGTTGTATAGAGAAAGATAGAACATGCAGGATCTCTCATTGTGTGTTCTCCGCATGTCTGCTGTATGGTTTGTGTGTTGTATGGACCCATTATTGACAGCCCCTGCTGCGTCCTGCTGGGGGCTGCTCCCTCCCCATTGCCATAAACATACGCTGTCTTACAGGTGGCACAGGTGTTTGGGAGGTTTGAGGCAGTCCTCGGGAGGGACAGCAGGTAGGAGAGTGCCATTATTGGAACAGACCCAGTGACACAGCCCTTGTATGCGTGGGTGCCATCCGGCCGGGGCCATCGCACACATCGGGGAGCATGCTAGTACTCATCTCTGACATTGGCATTTGGGGATTTTAATAGCGTTGACAACAGGAAGACCTGTGCACCTTGAGGAAGTGGCCTGACATAGGGGGCCACAGAACTTGTGGGAGAACAAGCCTTTCGGATGGAGCAGCGGGGACACCATATCTGACTTGATGCTTATTTTAATATTTATAAAATACTATTTTAATAATTGCTATTTAACAAGTGTTTAAGACCAAGGTGCATTTAATTGTATTTCCAAAGGCACAAATAAAAAAAATCTACAGGTATCAATCCTCATTATTTGTTCCCTGCAACTCCTCTGCCCTGCTTCACTGTAAGCACAGGTTGCTGAGATTGCCGACCCCACAGTCCAGTTCCTGTTCCCTAATCAATGGAGACCAATGCAATCTCATCAATAGCAATGCATTTTCACATATCAGAGCCAAATGGTAGAACTGTGGGGACATTTTTTAAGAGGGGGCCTGGACAGACCCTTTGAGTTGGTAAGTATCTTTAAACGAAGTGTAATGTGAAATGTGTAATATAAACACACCAGCTAATGGGAGGAGATGATCATTCATACACTCGAACTGAATAAACCTCCCCTCATGCTTGTGGTTTTCCGCTCCGGGTAGTAATAAAATCTGAGGGTGCCAGGTCGGAGTGTATCAGGGGTGACATCTCTTGTCATGCCTGATTTCCAGCTTGGCTTAATATTTCTAGATGCCGTGTGTATAAGTGACCCCTCCTCCCAGCATCCAACATATTTATATGGATTTTCATGATAGTATGGATTTGGGCATGATAGTCCTCCTTTAACAATACAGTTGATTAACCCTCCCTATGCTTTACCAGTTAGCTTTGTCATCACATATAGTAATCTCAATATTACATGCAGGTGACAGAAAACTGTCTCCACAAAGTGGAGTACATAATTTGAAATACAAATCAATACAGCTAGTACTGTATTTTGGTTGATTTTTGAAGTTCCAATTCAAAATCTAAAAAAATTGAACAGAACATATCAACTCATTTTATTCCCTAAGGAAATCCTTTCACAAATATAATACTTTATGTTGTGCTCTCATTTCAAATTTGAGATTGAAAACAATAAATCTTTTCTTTAATCTCTCCTGTTTGATAGATGAATAAAACATTGCTAAGCAAAGTATAGAATTTCAAGGCATTATTAGACAATACAGTGGCTTTGACCTGTCTTGCAATATGATAGATGATTGATTATTTTGGTTAGAGGTACATAGTTTGCATTGCAATTTGTTGTACTCATTAAAATGATTTACACGTCTACTGTATTGTTTTTTGCAGTTTGTGCTTGTTAAAGTATACAAAGGAAAGTAACTGTTATAACAATGGCAGTCTGTTGCCAAAAATAGCTGCACAGAAAAGTTGATTATTGGAAAAGTCAGTAAATATTAGCTTAAAATTGGAACAAGTTCTCTTAGCACAACATAAATATTGTAAAATATAATACAATCAATAGTAACTCAAAAATTACTAATCAATTCTGCCTTCTGTTAAAATAAACTAGTATGTAGAAATAGAGTTTTCTAGGTTCAACTACGTTTTTATTTGCAAATGCATTGTGTATGCAATGCATGTAAATTCTTGCAAAAAATATGTAAAATAAAAACCTTTTGTAAATGTACAGATTTCTGGAAACATTATGTACCGTCACAACTTGAAAACATATTTCCTTTACTGCTTGATTTACTAGTTATGAATCTTAAAAGAATATTGAAAATAAAAAAAAATAAAATATATATATATATATATATATATATATATATATATATATATCCACTTTGGGCACAATTTGGCCAATTTGTACTCACTTTTATTGCCAGGGGTTTAGGCATCAATGGCTGTGTGTTGTGTGATTTTGAGCGCACACCACATTTACACCATTATACTTTAATAATTTAAGCTGTGCACTGACTACATTGTAGTGTATCAAAATGTCATATCATCACTGTTGAGTCTGATTTACCTTGTGTCAGCACCTGTTAATACTATTCAGTGCCAATATTTAAGCCTTAGTGACACTCAGAGGCTGATACACTAATAGTGCCACGTATTGCCAGATGTGACGCTACATGGCGCTGTTAGAGGCGCTCAACAGATTTGATTTCGTAAATGTGGTTTTGCGTACCTCGCCCAGCGTTCACCAGACACTACCTGTCGCTATATAGCACTACCTGGAGCTAGCTGTTCTTAAAAAACCCTGTCAGTGTGTGACTTAACAAACAAAAGCAATAGCCGATGTAGCTATCAGCCTATGTCTAATTTATCACTGGCGCCACAGAGTTTGTGGTGACCAGCACTCTGGTTTAACCCTCTAAGTGCCAAGCACGTAACACCTATGTGCTGGCTTGGCAAGGACCTAAGTGCCAAGCACGTAGGTGTTACATGCTTGACTTTCCCCCCCTGCTAGTTAAAAAAATAAATAAAAAAATACTCACCTGACCCCTTCGTTGGATCCGGCCGGATCTACTCTTTAATTTGGTGCCATCCGATCCCCCGTGCTTCGGCAGCAGTAGCTGCTAACTGTAAAAAAAAAAAAAAAAAAAATGACATTTACTTACCTGCAGTCGTGCTGCCTCCTGCCGGGTCTCCTCTTCACTGGGGGGGGGGGGGGGGGGGCTCCGATCGCCCCTCCAGGCTGCTTAGTCTTCAGGAGAGGGCTCAAAATGCCCTCTCCCCCTGCTTTCCAATGGGCGGCACCATCTTGACGACTTATGACGTCACTCCCGGGTGTCGTCCCGGCTCTCCTTGGCTCAGCTGTCAGATGACCTGGTGATCGCTGGGCAGAGCAGTGGAGGGGCAGGGGATGCTCTGATCTCCTGCACCCCCCTCCTCTGGCCAGTGATCACCAGGGCATCTGACAGCTGATCGACACAGGAGCTGACAATCGGGTGAGGTGAGTAAAGAAAAAAATACTTTTTTTTTTATGACATTTTGTGTGGTTTTTTTTTTAATGTTAACCCTTTGTGAACCCCATGAGACCCCTATATCAGTTCACAAGGCTGGGGGCTGGCAAGTAACCTGCAACTAGAGGGTGACTTGCCATTAACCCCCGAACCCCCAATTACCTGCTTCCCCAAAGCCCAGGGGGGGGCAGAAGAGCCCGGGCCCACACAGGCTATGTGGGCTTGTAGGCTGCAGGGTGGGGGGGCTACAAAAGCTGGCCCCTCCACTCTGTTCCTACAAGCCCCCATAGCTGGTCCCTGGTTATGATGGGCAGGGGGGACCCTACATAATTTTTGGGGGGATTTTTAAGGGTTAGGGTTAGCCTAACCCTTAAAATTCTGAAAAAAATGGGGTCCCCCCCCCCGGGAGGGGGACCCTATGTCCTGTTTGGAGGATTTTTAAGGATTAGGGTTAGTCCTTAAAATTCTAAAAAAAAATGCGCCTTCCCCCCCGGGAGGGGGACCCTATGCCATTTTTTGGGAATTTTAAGGGATTTTTTTAAAATTCTAAAAAAAAATGGGGTCCAGGATGGATGGGAGGTAAGTATATATAAAAAAAAAGCAAATAAAATATTTTTTTTCCATGTGTCTGTGTGTTTTTTTTACTTTTAACCCCCTGTGAACTGGTAAGGGGTCCATGAGACCCCTATACCAGTTCACAAGGCTGGGGGCTGGCAAGTCACCTGTGGCTAGCGGGTGAATTGCCATTAACCCCCGGCACCCCCAATTTCCTGCCTCCCCAAAGCCCGGGGGGGGCAGAAGAGCCGGGCCCACGGAGCTTGTAGCCGGCAGGGCGGGGGGCCACCAGAACTGGCCCCTTCGCCCTGTTCCTACAAGCCCCCATAGCTGGTCCCGGGCTAGTTATCATGGGTAAGGGGGGCCCCACGTAATTTTTTGGGGGATTTTTAAGGGTTTTTAACCCTTAAAATTCCCCCCAAAAATGCCCCCCCCCAGCAGGGGGGGGCCCTATGTCATTTTTTTTTATTAACCCCTTATGTTTATAGTGTGGATAGTAGTATTTTATTTGTAAATGTTATAAAGTGCTCTTTTCAGTTTGGGGGGTTTCCTGGGCAAGAATGGCGGGGCTACTGATACATATGTGGTACCGTTGTAATCAGGAGAAATGGGGCTTTCACATGCAATATGGTTTTCATTAGTAAAACAAATTTTTTATTTAAAATAAAGGGGACCATTGTCTACAAAATATTATTTTATTTATTTTCTTGTTTTTTTACGCAAAAATATTTAAAAAACAGTAGAAAAATTACAAACAAGACATTTCATGTTAAAGCCTAGACTCTGATGCAAAAAAAATATATATATATATTTTCCTGAAAATTCCAGAAAAAATCATGGTTAAACATGGCGCAAAATGGGGAAAAATTACCTGTCAACAGAGGGTGACAAAACTTCAAGTAGGCTGGCAATTAAAAGGGTTAATAGTACCCATGCATGTTGGGTATTGTTCTGCTTGGTGGACCTTGCACTTTCAGATTTAGGTTGTTTTTTCTTGTTTGCATATTTATATTTTAGGAAAACATGTTATTTATTCCATTTTTTAATTCATTTTTTTAGGGAAACCTTGTCCAACCTACAAATTCTTTGAGGGATTACTTCCAGAAAGTTAAGCCTACTACAACAAGCTGGGTACTCTTAGAAAGCTTAACATATGTACTTTCAGGGAATATATGGTTTATTGGGGATATTCCAAATGTAAAGGGTTGTTTTGGTTGAAAAATTGCAAGGTGCGCACTTCGTCTGCAGAGCTGAAATTTTCAAGTAAAATTACTGTTATGCGCATGCTTTACTTTGTGGTGTTTGCCAACTCTTCCCTTGACAGTAACTATGCATGTTGGGTATCGTTCTGTTCAGGGCATGTTGCTTTTCTAGATTTTACTTGTTTTGTCTTGTTTGCATATAGTTTTTTTTTAGATAAATGTGGCTTGATTCTTCCTTTTTATTCTTTTTTAGGGAAACTTTGTGCAACCAAAGAATACATTGAGGGATTACTTCCAGAAAACTAAGCCCACATAAACAAGCTTGGTACACATAGAAAGCTTGAGGCATGTACTTCCAGAGAATATATAGTTTGTGGGGAGTATTTCAAATATAAAGGGTTGTTTTTCTGGAAAAACTGCAAGGTGCGCATAGCGCAGTTGTATTTTATCTGAAAATCTCCTAAATCTCTGTTTCAGTTTGGGGGAGTCTCCTGGGCTGGAAAGGGTGTCTACCAATACATATGTGGTACTGCTGTGACCGGTAGAAATTTTCGCACGCAATAACATTTTATTGAAAAACTTACACTACAAATTGCAAAAAATAGATTTTTTTAAATTTTTTTTTGCACATATTTCGCCAAAACGTATTGAGAATACACTAAAAAAAGGCCAAACAAGACATTTTATGTTTGAAGCCCAGACTCTGTTGAAAGAAACAATATATAATTTTCCTGGAAAATCCCTGGAAATCCTTTCAAAAATCACAGTTGAACATGTGTAGAGCAAAATAGTGAAACATGGTCTGGCAACAGAGGGTGACAAAAGCTGCAGGTAGGCTGGCAGCGAAAGGGTTAAGATGAGCCTTTTTATAGTGACACTGAGGGTTAAGATCCCATAGACCACAATGGACACAAATGTTCTAAAGTGTCTTATGCTTATAAAGAAATACCCATTTATTTGTACAGAACTTGCATTGTGACTTGTCAACGCAGGCCCTAAATGTTGTCAAATGTTGTTTTTTCTTGTAAAATCATTTTTCAAGGCTTCTTTTTCTTTTCAATGTGTATTTTGGTTTTCAACAACTGAAATGCAGCCTAATCACACTGTAATGTTTATCTCCAGCAGTGATTTTGTATAACAGTAATGATAGAACGATGACCAGTGCCAATCTTTTCAGCAAAAAAATGAATAAAGACAGCTGATCATAGTGGCACTCACTGGCACAGTTATTATACACAGGTAGTGATGGGCAAACCCGTACCGTACCTAACCCATGCTGCAAAGTTCAGGTTTGTCTTTAATTTCGAACACGGGTTAGTCTGTGCCGTGGTTCGACGTTCGGCCCCAACACAGAGAAGCTGGCTTCTGGGCTACTTTTGTTATCTAAAGAAGAATTGCCTGACTTTTAATTTTTAAATTGCATTTTTTTACTTTTAAGTGTAATACTAAATGTGGCTTTTAAATGCTTCCCATTTGACATTGAGCCTGCTGGCAGGTTTATTTTTTTATATTTTTGGGTAATTTTTTTGGCCTTTTTGGTTAAATACAATTTGTATCTAATGAAAAAAATATTTTTCAGAATTTTTTTTTAACCCTTCCCTTGTTTTACTGAATGCCATTTAACCGGGGTAAGCCAGGAAAGTGACAGTGGGGATCTTTTTTTTTTTTTAATGTTTAAATGTTTATTTAAAAAAAGAGTGGGGTACCCACCCAAGGGCTACCAACCCCTCACCATGCATAAGGGCTTGTAACCCCGGGTTCAGATTTCATGCTATTGGCGACCCCATGCTCTGCAAGTTACAAGCCCTTATGCCCTTTGGCATGGACTTGCTGGCTCTTCCAGGGGTGCCTTGGGCATCCCTGCAAGAACTGCATGCCCACACCAACAGGCTCTTCCATACCCAAGATGCCTCAAATGGGGGTGCGGGTAATGTGTAATTTTACCAGCATGGCACCCACCTAGCCTGGCTGGTGCCATGCAGGCTCAGACCATAGTGAACTGGTATAAAGGTCCCCTGCACCCTTTACCAGTTCACCTCAAGTGAAAAAACACAACACAAAATATTTTACAATACAATTTTTTTATTGTTCTTAATTTAGCTTACACTCACCCATTCCCATATTCCATCTTCTGTTCCCCATTGAGTGCTGTCTTCCTCAGGTCTGGGGAGTCTTCTTTGTCCCGCACCGCCTCCTCTTCCTTCACACAAAAAAGGTAATGATCTGCACTACCAATCAATAAAATAAAAAAATTAATAAATCATGGTGGTGTGTCCAACCGGTGCCACTTAATGTGTTACACCATGTTTCAATCTTTGTGTGGCTCCAGCAACCACAAAGTGACACTCTATATCGGCACCTGCCCACCTAATCAGTTAATCAAAAAGTGAGCTTAATAATTCAGATTTATTTTGTTAAAAAACATACAAAATCATACATTTAAAAACATGCATGCAGTGGGGGCATCCCCACATCAATTAATGCCACAATTAAAAATCAATAGTTTAATCACTTGTTCAAAGAGACCCAGATAGATTTGAGCATCAGCATCTCTTTTTTCTTGGTGCTGCTATTTTGAATAGAATGCCACTCTGCAATTCACAGTGATGTTAACAAAGGGCCTTATTCATCAAGGGATAGGGCCAGGTAGTGGCTATTTAGTGACAGGTAGCAGCAGGTATCGGCATGAGAACGCCGGTCACAGTATGCAATTACACATTTATGAAGCCGATCCTGTTGAGTGACTGGGATAACGCCATGTAGCATTAGATTAATCATTATCCCAGCCTCAGTGTACAGCACCTGCGTTCAAACTTTCAGAGCGCCACATCTTACTTCTCGCTACCTGCCGCTCTCCCATAGGTTTCAATGGACGATCCTTAAATCCCTTTTTTGTGTCCTTTTTTTTTTAATTTTGAAAAAATACAAATGCTTAATACATGTATCCTGACCAGTATGTAAGTTTTATATATATTTTAAATGTATTTAGTTGTCTGGCAGTAAAGTGTTAATGTCACACCTCTCCAACAATGTCATTCCAGTGTATTTCGCTTGCTTAATGTTGTTCATGTGTCTAAAAAATCACTTTATTCACACATCGACTGTCTCTATGCCCTCGAGCCACACAATCTAGACTGCCTGCGTTCGCTCACTGTCAAATTTTGTTGAATACGGTAGGATTCGCAGAGATTCGTTCGCACTGAGCAGTCGCTGTCATTCGCAGCATGCAGCGCTCCACAGTTGATAAATATGGATTCTGCGTGTGTGCCTATAGCGCCGAACATTGGTATGCGTACGCATTGTTAATTTTGCATTTTATAGCGGTATAATTCGTGTTTCTTTGCATTTTTATTTTGCGAGGATGGTCAAAGGTTTTGCTTTCATTTTTGTTTTGTGTACTTCCAGTTTTACACCTACGAGGATCCACCATGAGGCCCAGACGACCAGCCAGATGTCTCCCCAGCTCCTCCTCAGATTCAGACACCCCCCTGCCCCTCCTGCCCCTTCATCCTCCCCTGCCCCCCCTGACTCCCCCAAGAAGACCAGGAAGAGGGTGGATCCTTTGGTAAATGGGCAGGTCGTGAAAGTAACTGTTTTTTTTTTGTTTTTTTTTTAATTGTAATGCATTTTGATTACAGTGTGTTAGTATGTTAATGGCAACCTTTATTTTTGATTTTTAAAATGACATTTTTTGTTTTCTTAAAAATGTGGCTTTTGTCTTGTGTTTTTAATATTTAAAAAGGCCTTAGTTTAAAATTTTTAACCCAGACATATAAAAAAAAAAATGTTTTTTTTTAAATGTCAAAATTGTGGATTAGCATATTTATGTTTATTTTTTTTTCTTAAGATTTCTGCTGCAAGTAGTACTACTATGCCCTGAGTGTGAAAAGCAGCATAGTGATGGAGGTGCAAGCCACAGTGTCCCAGCGCTTCCAAACCAACCTCACCAAACGGGCAATAATACAAAATTGGTCTGACTTTAAGCGCCGGGACAATAAGGGCCTTTACCGGCTCTATGATGCCTACGCATCTGGTAAGTGTAAAATTATTAAATACTTAAATACTTGTTATTTCTATAATGTGGGCTGAGTAATGTATTTGAGTGTGATTTGTTCATATTTTCCTTTTGTTTCCTCTTCCCCTGGGGAAACACGGGAAGGGGATCCCTCTCGTAGATTTCATCTTGAGGACCCAGGGGAGGAAGGGGATGACGCCCCAGTGGAGCGTGCTGCTGGGGTGAGGGCAGTATGGGGCCTCAGCTCCTCACAGTCAGACTCAGCTTAGTCCCAACCCCCCTGTGGCCACTCTCAAGTGGGGAGTCCCAGTGGGGAGGAGGTGAGGGACTCCACCACACTCCCTCGAGGATCAGGGAGTGAGAGGGAGGAGGGTGGCCCATCGGGTTTGGGATCTGCTGGTCCCATTGTAAGGAGTGGAGGCTCCACGCCTTCACCTCATAGCCCTCCCTGGGATACCAGCAGCAGCTCATCCTCTGGTGAGTGCATTTCTTATTGTGGTTGTTTAGTCCCATGGTGACCTTGTTGTCACTTATATATTCCTTTCCACCTACTACAATTTTGCAGGGCATCATAGAGCCGACATCTCCACCAGCTATGCTGCAGATCTTGCACTCGGGCATAGTCGTGGTAAGTTATTTTTAAGACTATTCTAAATTGCGTTGCAAATTTATATCTTTAAATCTAAAACATGTATTAGGCCCAAATACATTATATGATATTGAGAGGGCCATGTGGACTAGTTCACAGTAATAGCTCAACTCTTGCACCCCTAAATACCATGCTAATGTGTTCAAAACATGTGTTATTTTTCTTAAATAAATCCCTATGCTAATATTTTAAAACAATGTTTTTGATGAGTTTTATTCCAAAACAACAGGTGGATGTCGATTAACAACATCCAAATTTAAAATCTTATGATTCTTATGTTTCTATTCTGTTTTTGCCCAAATAGATGTATCCACACAGATGGACCCGGTCGTCATACTCTCCACCCCAGCTCCAGGAACCCCCAGCAGCATGGTCCCTAGCCACCGCTGCGATGGTGAGTACATTTACATTTTAAAAAGACATTACGAACAAAAATATGTCTGTCTACATGACCAGGGATAAAGGTTAGTGCCTGTCATGGGCTAATTCTGAGACATGTAGATGCTATATTTGCAAGCCACATTCATAATTGCATGTATGCATGCTAGTTTTTTTGTTAAGTTAAAATACATTAAACAGGCAGCCTGTTATTCTGTTGGGTAATTATAATAATACATCTAGAGTATATTCTATAACTATACTTGTCATAGGTGAAGGATTGTTCGCTAAAAATGGACATGAGTAATTTAGCTATACAGGATGTACAGTCTTCCACTGCTTAAGGAGCCCTTATTTGGTTATTTAGGGAAATTTATTAAGTGAGCCTAGGGAGGATAAAATCCAATGGTAGGCCAGACAATAAAAAAATGTAATCAAATATTTAACAATACTAGTCTAATGGTTAAAGGATTAAACATTAATTAATCCTTCAAATTTAAAACCTCTCTTTATTAAAAATTCTTGTGAAGTTCAAATATTAATGAAATTTCTTTCACCCTACAGCTTGCAATATTGAGCATCGCAGACTGTAGCAGTATGTCCGAAGGACCAGATTTATGCTGCTGGGGAAGAAGAAAAAGCAATAGGGTGGGGGGTATTAGTTTGGCCGTGTTGGGCTCTTTTTTAAATAAATAATACGTTTTTTGTATTTTTGGAAACATTTGTGGTCAGAGTTTTGTTACATCTACACACACACACACACACACACACACACACTTAAAAAAATTGAAAAAATAATCTTATGTTGTCTATATGAGCATAGACAATATAACATTATTCTAAATTGCAGCATTCCTACAACATTAAATCGCCCAGACACTATTAGATTTGGGTGAGCGAATGTACAGTGGATTTAGAGTGACTGAGAAACATCATATTCAAAATTGGCGGCCAGGTTTATATAATGACTGAGGAGCTCTGTATTAGTGTCTGACGGCTGATTGGGGCGCCCACAAGCGGCCGCTCATATCGCCACTGTACAGATGCTCATCTGTCGCTACCTGCCGCTAGTAATGAATCAGCCTGTAATTTGCTTTGATTGTTGCATTAGGTATTGGCCGGCCTGTGTCAGCACCTGTTGGATCCAGCTGCCAATTATAACAATGTCAGTGTGTGCCGCTTTCTACCACTGTCTTTTAGGCACCATGAAAAGATAGGCGCTGTATTCAACTGACGCTGGTTGGCATTTTATCATTAAAGTTACAAGATAACACTGCTGGAGAAAAAGTGGACAAACTTTACAGTATGTTTAGGCTGTGTTTTAATTGTTGTGCTCCATAATACACACTGTTAAGAAAAAGAAGCCTTAAAAACTATTTTAGAAGAAAAAAATAAAATGCAATTTGGCGCCATCTCAGTCCTGCAATTACATTATTGACAAGTCACAAAGCAAGTTTGGTACAAATAAATGTATTTAATATTATTTAAAAGCATAAAACATTTCAATACAGTTCTGCCCATTGAGCTATATAGTATCTTAAAGCAGAATTCCAGTCACAATATGACCCCCCACCCTTCCCCCTACCATGGCACTGAGGCAGGCTGGATGGGGTTACGATAAAAAAATCTGTACCTTAAACACGGGGCCAGGGCCTATCCACCTAAGCCTGAACGGCGGCCACAGGTAAACACACAAAGCGACAAACCCCAGGTCCGCATGTGCTCCCAGGATCAGGTAAGGGTTTTTTTTTATTTGTAACCCCTCTGTCCTCCCTCAGGGCCAGGGTAGGGGGTCATATTGTGACTGGAATACCGCTTTAACCTACTGCGCCACTATATATTGGCAAAGCTTAAAGAAGAGGGCCTGAGCATGTGGCCTACAATATATAGTGCTAGTGATAAATTTGATACAGGCTGGCAGCTGCATCAGCACTAACTGTTTTTTTATTTTATAAATTGCACACAGATGGCCACTGAGGCTAAAATATTGGCGTTGAGTGGAATTGACTGGCACTGATGCCTGATCAGTATATACATTTGAGATTAAAACCATAGCAGGTTACAGACTCATGTGTTTTAATGTTCAAGTGAGATTCTTAAACTTGACAAATCATAATCCTTTTGCATTTTAATATAAGTAATTATTACAAGTTTCCAAGTTAATACTTACACTTAGGGGGTGATTTACTATGTTCGCTATCGTGCACTGCTTGACATAAAAGTATGTTCACCAGATGTGCAATGCACGTGTGACAGACCAGCGAGTAAGCAAAACTTACTGCAGTGATCAGTGAACGCAGACTTTCGCAATGGATTTTTCTGTGTTTACGCCGCAATTTGCTAGTAAAAGACAAAGTTATTTACATTGAAAAATAGTATGGAGAATGCCGGCAAAATGCCGGCGAACTGCTGTAGCAGATTTCTTTAGCAAAACACATGAAATCTTGCTGAATACACACTTTTAAAGTATATGTCGGCATTGAAGGAGTCTCAGTATATATGTGAGGTATCTTGGGAGTGTTTAGGTTGTTTCAAAACCTTAAGAATAAAAGTTTTTTGAAAATCTAAAAACATTACAGTTTTTTTCCCATAGTGTTCACTCTCGAAAATTAAGTTAAAGATGCTAAAAAAACTTAAAGTGACAATCTCTCCCTAAATAACATTGATTTCAATGGGGTTCACCACGAAAAAAAGTGGCAAATGCAAAAGTATTTGTCAGCCTTTGCCGAGCCAAACTGAAGTAGAAGCAAATCAAAAAAACATGGACATGCTAAATTTCCCTTGCTAAATATACCTGGCGGATGCCAGCAAATAAAATACCCCCTTAATATCCATTAACCTATAATTACATTTTAACTGTGATTTCAAGTATCATTGCTATTAGAGGTGAGCGAATCGAATCTGACAAATCCAAATTCGTTACGAACTTCAGGAAAAATCTGAATATCGCTGCGATTCGATCATTTAAATCACTTCCTTAAATCTCCATTTACTGCTATCCAGGCCTTCTAAAATGGTGGATCCACATGTCAGGACATGTCCCATGGGGCAAAGAATCCTGGGTAGGCGTCACATGCTGCCTATCAGCAGCCAGGCTTCCCGATTATGTCACAGCACTATATAAGTGGCGGCCATTTTGTGGAAGCTCATTTCGACACTGTATTGTGGAGAGAGCGGGTCACGCAGAGAGAGCAAGGGACAAATAGATAGATAGACAGATAGATAGATACAGCAAGGGAGAGATAGATAGAACAAGGGACAGAAGGAGCGAGGGACAGATAGAGCCAGAGAGAGAAGGAGAGAGGCTGTGACAGTGACAGAGAGAGACAGAGACAGTTTACAGTGTTTGCATTAGCTTTCAAGCCTATTTAGTGTTAATAACACAAATGCCTATTTAGCTTTGCCTTTTCCTGGTTTCATTCTTTAAAAAGCCTGCTAGCATTAATATTTTAAAAGTAACTGGCAACTAACCTTTTGCATTTGTAAAGAAAGTCACGCTTTAAAATTTCCAGCAGCCATTGACTTTCACAGGGGGCATCCAAAATATTAGCATGTGTCTTTTAAGAGTACCTGGCTACTTACCTTTTGCATTTTGTAAAAAAAGTCTTGTTTTCACGTTTAAAGCAGCCATTGCCTTTCACTGGGGGCATTCTGAGTGCTACCACTTATCTTTTAAGAGTGCCTGTCTACTAAACTTTTGCATTTTGTAAAAAAAGGTCTTGTTTTCAAGTTTAAAGCAGCCATTGCCTTTCACCGGGGGTTATTCTGAGTGCTATCACTTATCTTTTAAGAGTACCTGTCTACTTACCTTTTGCATTTTGTAAAAAAAAGTCATGGTTCCACGTTTAAAGCAGCCATTGCCTTTCACCAGGGGGCATTCTGAGTGCTACCACTTATCTTTTAAGAGTGTTTTTGTGTTTTTCTCCAATGTGTTTTTCAGGCAATATATGGGCTCCTTATGCTGCTGCTGCCAACTCCAGGGTGTGTCTTTCAGGCAATACATGGGCTCCTAATGCTGCTGCCTACTCCAGTGTGTTTTTCAGGCAATATATTGGCTCCTAATGCTGCTGCCAACTCCAGGGTGTGTCTTTCAGGCAATATATGGGCTCCTTATGCTGCTGCTGCCCACTCCAGGCTATGTCTTTCAGGAAATATATGTGCTCCTAATGCTGCTGCCAACTCCAATATGTTTTTCATGTAATATATGGGCTACTTATGCTGCTGCCAACTCCAATGTGTTTTCAGGTAATATATGGGCTCCTTATGCTGCTGCTAACTCCAGGGTGTGCCTTTCATGCAATATATGGGCTCCTTAAGCTGCTGCCAACCCCAATGTGTTTTTCAGGCAATATATGGGCAACTTATGCTGCTGCTGCCAACTCCAGGGTGTGTCTTTTAGGCAATATATGGGCTCCTCTCCTTATGCTGCCAACTCCAGGGTGTGTCTTTCAGGCAATATATGTGCTCTTAATGCTGCTGCCAACTCCATTGTGTTTTTCAGGCAATATATAGGCTGCTTATGCTGCTGCCAACTCCAATGTGTTTTTCAGGCAATATCTGGGCTCCTTATGCTGCTTCCAAATCCGGGGTGTGTCTCTCAGGCAATATATGGGCTCGTAATGCTGCTGCCAACTCCAATGTGCTTTTCAGTCAATATATGGGCTCTTTATGCTGCTGCTGCCAACTCCAGGGTGTGTTTTTCAGGCAATATATGGGCTCTTTATGCTGCTGCTGCCAACTCCAGGGTCTGTCTTTCAGGCAATATATGTGCTCCTAATGCTGCTGCCAACTCCAATGTGTTTTTAGGCAATATATGGGCTGCTTATGCTGCTGTCAACTCCAATGTGTTTTTCAGGCAATATATGGGCTCCTAATGCTGCTGCCAACTCCAGGGTGTGTCTTTCAGGCAATATATGGGCTCTTTTTGCTTCTACTGCCAACTCCAGGGTGTGTTTATCAGGCAATATATGGTCTCCTTATGCTGCTGCCAACTCCAATGCATTTTTCAGGCAATATATGGGCTCCTTATGCTGCTGCTGCCAACTCCAGGGTGTGTCTTGCAGGCAATATATGGGCTCCTTATGCTGCTGCTGCCAATCCCAGTGTGTTTTTTTCAGGCAATATATGGGCTTCCATGCTGCTGCCAAATCCAGGGTGTGTTTTTCAGGCAATATATGGGCTCCCCATGCTGATGCCACCTCAAGGCTCTGTAATTGTGCCGCTCTGCGACTCCGATTCTAATAGCAATGCCTCTGATCTGCATGTCATTCTTCTTCACAGTATTATTTCACTAACCCAGCACGCATCCTATGCATGTTACAGCAAGGCAAAATGTTCTACAACCCTATTGAGCCCCTCGGAAGGCCAGAAATTGTCGTTTTTAATAGTGATTTGCCGCAAATAAATTCGGACCGAAACAAATTTTTCTGGAAGATTCGGCAAATCAGCTAAATCGAACTTTTCATAAATTCGCTCATCTCTAATTGCTATATTTACTTATAGATGATAGATTTTATTAGATGACATAAAGACAATTACAATCTTAATCAAGTAAACTCGATTTAAAAAAAACATAAAACATTTTTAAAAAAGCATACACTATAACTAACATGTGCCACATTTGTCATCCTCCTACCATAAAATGGATAGCGCAGAACTGGATCAGCTATTCCAGTAAATGTATCTGCGCCAGTCTAGCAGCGATTGTCTGTGGGAGATTAAAGGTGAGTATAGCATTTCCGCCTGTCAAGGGACCCCCAGGGGCAGAATAGTGAGTAAAAAAATGTGATGCCAAGTATGGGGGGAGAGGTACTTTAACCTACAGAGTGTGAAGCAGGAAGGGGCTGTACAACTTACCTGAGCCCCACAATCCCAGCGGTGGTCATCAATTCACTACACTGGCACACTGGCTAGGGGAGTGGCTACAGAAATATGACCGCTGCTCCCATGAGTGAGGACTTTTAGTGCCAGCTGCCAGTGTTCTCACTCATGGGAGCAGTGACCATCTTTCTGTAGCCTATTTTACAGTGCAGCGGAACACCAACTGCTGATGGGATACCAAGGCTCAGGTAAGCTATACATTTTAGGTTAGGCTGGTTGAACAACCACTTTTTCCAGTTTTGGGCCGAAGGCCGAACTCAAGCATGGATTTCTGTCTATGCTCGGGTTTGGGAACCTGAACTCATAAATTGTGGTATGAACCCAAACTTTGCGGTTCAGGTTCACCCAACACTATTGAAAATGCTTGTTCTGTGGAAAAATGTGTGTACACAGGTAAGTAATTGGCTAAATTATAGGAAACAGAAGATGATTATCTCTAGTTATTACTTACTGCAGGGATCAGCACTGGGCCCAATTTCTCTTTGCAGATGATACAAAGTTGTGTAACGTTATTAACACAAAAGAGGACTGCATGAGGCCACACAAAAGCTCAGATAAAGTGGAAATATAGACACAAAATTTCAAATGAATTCTAATACAGATAAATGTAAGGTTATGCACATAAGATAAATAATAGCTATACTGAGCACAACTCACTATATCAATAGTTGCAGAAATAAGGAGTGATACCACTAGGAAATATGAACCAAAGCTTTGGGCCCCAAATTAGCCCAAAAATACACTCCACTAGACACAATAAAAAACAAAAAATATTTCTGATAATCTCTCTATAACAATTACACACTAAACATAAACACATAAGACAATTAAAAAAAACAAGGAAGTCCTGAAAGGATGCTAAAAAGGCCCTACTGTTGTATTATAAAGGGTTCAATTGCCTGCCTGCAATATCCAAACTATACCATGAAACTAATCCAATATAAGTCATTCAATATAGGTTTAATAAAGTGCTAGTGCTATAAGCAAGAAAAACTCATCATACCAACAAGCCATCTCAACAAAAAGGGGATCTGCACCCCGCTGCATCTCCAGCTGACACAGTGACAACAAATTGGACACTAAGGTAAAACAAAATGAAAATAGTGCAACGCCAGGGCATCTTAGGGGTAAAGAACACTTAAATAAATATCAACAAGCCACTGGAGCAGGGCATCCATCAGGGCGCAACAACAACACTGACGCATTGCTTGGTAAGGGTTACTGCTTCATTAGGATGTTTTTATGCTGCCTATGGTATATAGAGCTTCTATTCAGTAGCAGTGGCACTGGATCGTGGCTGCTTGCCCTGCCCACTGCCTCGTCAGGGATGCATTGAAACGACATGTAAGAGCAAGGTATGGTTGCTCAGTACACAGTTTCAGGCAGGCGTTGATATTACATCTGACCCTAAAGGCCTTCCACATGTGCCCCCTCAGAAGGTGGATGACTTTAGAGATTGTTGTCTGGTAAGGAGAAATGAACAATTATAGACTTTGCGGATCTGGTATTCTTTCTGTGACTGCCGTTGATGTGTTGAACCTACAGTAAGAGACATTAAATTCATCTACATTGATAACTTGTAGGGATGGACGAACCCAGATTCGATCCGAATTTCATGAAAAATTCGGATCGAATCCGAATTTCCCCGCGATTCGATCGCTCGAAGTTTTCCTTTAACATCCATTCATTTACATTACAGGCATTCTAAGATGGCGGACGGGACATGTCCAGACATCAACCCCGCGCCAGTGCAAGCTGGGACAGTCACATGCAGCCTATCAGCAGCCAGCAAGCCCGGTGACGTCACAGCGCTATTAAAGTGGGCAGACATCTTGCTTTTCCTCATTTCTCTATTGCATTCGTGAGAGACAGGACGCTGCTGTAGGCAGGGAGAGACAGTTAGACAGGGACAGGCTGGAGACAGGCTGGAGACAGGCAGGAGACAGGCAGGAGACAGACAGAAAGTCAGCGAAAAGCAGGGAAAGTTAGGAAAAATTGGAGGCAGTCACAGGGAGATTTTTTTTTTTTCATCCAGCCTGAGTGTTACTGGCTGGCTGACTGGCTTTGTTAGCGTTTTCAGGCTGCTTATACACTAACTGTGCATATATACTGAACTGATCTCAAGTCTGCTGTGAGGCATCCCATTCTGTGACTACACCAGCCTCTATTTAATACCATAATAACCATTTGCACTTATTCTAATAGAAATTAGGCCTGATAAAGACACTTTTGCTGTGCATAGCCTTACTGCTGCCAGGTGCTCTCTGGTTTTTGGGGCATCCCATTCTGTGACTACACCAGCCTCTATTTAATACCATAATAACCATTTGCACTTATTCAAATAGAAATTAGGCCTGATAAAGACACTTTTGCTGTGCATAGCCTTACTGCTGCCAGGTGCTCTCTGGTTTTTGGGGCATCCCATTCTGTGACTACACCAGCCTCTATTTAATACCATGATAACCATTTGCACTTATTCTAATAGAAATTAGGCCTGATAAAGACACTTTTGCTGTGCATAGCCTTACTGCTGCCAGGTGCTCTCTGGTTTTTGGGGCATCCCATTCTGTGACTACACCAGCCTCTATTTAATACCATAACCTTTTGCACTTATTCTAATAGAAATTAGGCCTGATAAAGACACTTTTGCTGTGCATAGCCTTACTGCTGCCAGGTGCTCTCTGGTTTTTGGGGCATCCCATTCTGTGACTACACCAGCCTCTATTTAATACCATAACCATTTGCACTTATTCTCATAGAAATTAGGCCTGATAAAGACACTTTTGCTGTGCATAGCCTTACTGCTGCCAGGTGCACTGCTGGCTGTTGGGGCATCCCATTCTGTGATTACACAAGCCTCTATTTAATACCATAACCATTTGCACTTATTCTAATAGAAATTAGGCCTGATAAAGACACTTTTGCTGTGCATAGCCTTACTGCTGCCAGGTGCTTTCTGGTTTTTGGGGCATCCCATTCTGTGACTACACCGGCCTCTATTTAATACCATAATAACCATTTGCACTTATTCTAATAGAAATTAGGCCTGATAAAGACACTTTGTTGTGCATAGCCTTACTGCTGCCAGGTGCTCTCTGTTTTTTGGGGCATCCCATTCTGTGACTACACCAGCCTCTATTTAATATCATAATAACCATTTGCACTTATTCTAATAGAAATTAGGCCTGATAAAGACACTTTTGCTGTGCATAGCCTTACTGCTGCCAGGTGCTCTCTGGTTTTTGGGACATCCCATTCTGTGACTACACCAGCCTCTATTTAATACCATATTAACCATTTGCACTTATTCTAATAGAAATTAGGCCTGATAAAGACACTTTTGCTGTGCATAGCCTTACTGCTGCCAGGTGCTCTCTGGTTTTTGGGGCATCCCATTCTGTGACTACACCAGCCTCTATTTAATACCATAATAACCATTTGCACTTATTCTAATAGAAATTAGGCCTGATAAAGACACTTTTGCTGTGCATAGCCTTACTGCTGCCAGGTGCACTGCTGGCTGTTGGGGCATCCCATTCTGTGATTACACAAGCCTCTATTTAATACCATAACCATTTGCACTTATTCTAATAGAAATTAGGCCTGATAAAGACACTTTTGCTGTGCATAGCCTTACTGCTGCCAGGTGCACTGCTGGCTGTTGGGGCATCCCATTCTGTGACTACACAAGCCTCTATTTAATACCATAATAACCATTTGCACTTATTCTAATAGAAATTAGGCCTGATAAAGACACTTTTGCTGTGCATAGCCTTACTGCTGCCAGGTGCTCTCTGGTTTTTGGGGCATCCCATTCTGTGACTACACCAGCCTCTATTTAATACCATAATAACCATTTGCACTTATTCTAATAGAAATTAGGCCTGATAAAGACACTTTTGCTCTGCATAGCCTTACTGCTGCCAGGTGCACTGCTGGCTGTTGGGGCATCCCATTCTGTGACTACACAAGCCTCTATTTAATACCATAATAACCATTTGCACTTATTCTAATAGAAATTAGGCCTGATAAAGACACTTTTGCTGTGCATAGCCTTACTGCTGCCAGGTGCTCTCTGGTTTTTGGGGCATCCCATTCTGTGACTACACCAGCCTCTATTTAATACCATAATAACCATTTGCACTTATTCTAATAGAAATTAGGCCTGATAAAGACACTTTTGCTGTGCATAGCCTTACTGCTGCTAGGTGCTCTCTGGTTTTTGGGGCATCCCATTCTGTGACTACACCAGCCTCTATTTAATACCATATTAACCATTTGCACTTATTCTAATAGAAATTAGGCCTGATAAAGACACTTTGCTGTGCATAGCCTTACTGCTGCCAGGTGCTCTCTGGTTTTTGGGGCATCCCATTCTGTGACTACACCAGCCTCTATTTAATACCATAATAACCATTTGCACTTATTCTAATAGAAATTAGGCCTGATAAAGACACTTTTGCTGTGCATAGCCTTACTGCTGCCAGGTGCTCTCTGGTTTTTGGGGCATCCCATTCTGTGACTACACCAGCCTCTATTTAATACCATAACCTTTTGCACTTATTCTAATAGAAATTAGGCCTGATAAAGACACTTTTGCTGTGCATAGCCTTACTGCTGCCAGGTGCTCTCTGGTTTTTGGGGCATCCCATTCTGTGACTACACCAGCCTCTATTTAATACCATAACCATTTGCACTTATTCTAATAGAAATTAGGCCTGATAAAGACACTTTTGCTGTGCATAGCCTTACTGCTGCCAGGTGCACTGCTGGCTGTTGGGGCATCCCATTCTGTGATTACACAAGCCTCTATTTAATACCATAACCATTTGCACTTATTCCAATAGAAATTAGGCCTGATAAAGACACTTTTGCTGTGCATAGCCTTACTGCTGCCAGGTGCTTTCTGGTTTTTGGGGCATCCCATTCTGTGACTACACCAGCCTCTATTTAATACCATAATAACCATTTGCACTTATTCTAATAGAAATTAGGCCTGATAAAGACACTTTTGCTGTGCATAGCCTTACTGCTGCCAGGTGCTCTCTGGTTTTTGGGGCATCCCATTCTGTGACTACACCAGCCTCTATTTAATACCATAATAACCATTTGCACTTATTCTAATAGAAATTAGGCCTGATAAAGACACTTTTGCTGTGCATAGCCTTACTGCTGCCAGGTGCTCTCTGGTTTTTGGGACATCCCATTCTGTGACTACACCAGCCTCTATTTAATACCATATTAACCATTTGCACTTATTCTAATAGAAATTAGGCCTGATAAAGACACTTTTGCTGTGCATAGCCTTACTGCTGCCAGGTGCTCTCTGGTTTTTGGGGCATCCCATTCTGTGACTACACCAGCCTCTATTTAATACCATAATAACCATTTGCACTTATTCTAATAGAAATTAGGCCTGATAAAGACACTTTTGCTGTGCATAGCCTTACTGCTGCCAGGTGCTCTCTGGTTTTTGGGGCATCCCATTCTGTGACTACACCAGCCTCTATTTAATACCATAACCATTTGCACTTATTCTAATAGAAATTAGGCCTGATAAAGACACTTTTGCTGTGCATAGCCTTACTGCTGCCAGGTGCACTGCTGGCTGTTGGGGCATCCCATTCTGTGATTACACAAGCCTCTATTTAATACCATAACCATTTGCACTTATTCTAATAGAAATTAGGCCTGATAAAGACACTTTTGCTGTGCATAGCCTTACTGCTGCCAGGTGCACTGCTGGCTGTTGGGGCATCCCATTCTGTGACTACACAAGCCTCTATTTAATACCATAATAACCATTTGCACTTATTCTAATAGAAATTAGGCCTGATAAAGACACTTTTGCTGTGCATAGCCTTACTGCTGCCAGGTGCTCTCTGGTTTTTGGGGCATCCCATTCTGTGACTACACCAGCCTCTATTTAATACCATAATAACCATTTGCACTTTTTCTAATAGAAATTAGGCCTGATAAAGACACTTTTGCTGTGCATAGCCTTACTGCTGCCAGGTGCACTGCTGGCTGTTGGGGCATCCCATTCTGTGACTACACAAGCCTCTATTTAATACCATAATAACCATTTGCACTTATTCTAATAGAAATTTGGCCTGATAAAGACACTTTTGCTGTGCATAGCCTTACTGCTGCCAGGTGCTCTCTGGTTTTTGGGGCATCCCATTCTGTGACTACACCAGCCTCTATTTAATACCATAATAACCATTTGCACTTATTTTAATAGAAATTAGGCCTGATAAAGACACTTTTGCTGTGCATAGCCTTACTGCTGCTAGGTGCTCTCTGGTTTTTGGGGCATCCCATTCTGTGACTACACCAGCCTCTATTTAATACCATAATAACCATTTGCACTTATTCTAATAGAAATTAGGCCTGATAAAGACACTTTTGCTGTGCATAGCCTTACTGCTGCCAGGTGCACTCTGGTTTTTGGGGCATCCCATTCTGTGACTACACCAGCCTCTATTTAATACCATAATAACCATTTGCACTTATTCTAATAGAAATTAGGCCTGATAAAGACACTTTTGCTGTGCATAGCCTTACTGCTGCCAGGTGCTCTCTGGTTTTTGGGGCATCCCATTCTGTGACTACACCAGCCTCTATTTAATACCATAATAACCATTTGTACTTATTCTAATAGAAATTAGGCCTGATAAAGACACTTTTGCTGTGCATAGCCTTACTGCTGCCAGGTGCTCTCTGGTTTTTGGGGCATCCCATTCTGTGACTACACCAGCCTCTATTTTATACCATAATAACCATTTGCACTTATTCTAAAAGTCATTTGGCCTGATAAAGACATTTTTGCTGTGCATAGAATTACTGCTGCCAGGTGCTCTCTGGTTTTTGTGGCATCCCATTCTGTGACTACACCAGCCTCTATTTAATACCATAACCATTTGCACTTATTCTAATAGAAATTAGGCCTGATAAAGACACCTTTGCTGTGCATAGCCTTACTGCTGCCAGGTGCACTGCTGGCTGTTGGGGCATCCCATTCTGTGACTACACAAGCCTCTATTTACTATAACCCTTTGCACTTATTCTAATAGAAATTTGGCATGATAAAGACACTTTTGCTGTGCTTAGTACTACTGCTGCCAGGTGCACTGCTGGCTGTTGGGGCATCTCATTCTGTGACTACACAAGCCTCTCTTTACTATAACCCTTTGCACTTATTCTAAAAGTCATTTGGCCTGATAAAGACACTTTTGCTGTGCATAGTACTACTGCTGCCAGGTGCACTGCTGGCTCTTGGGGCATCCCATTCTGTGACTATACAAGCCTCTATTTACTATAACCCATTGCACTTATTCTAAAACTCATTTGGCCTGATAAAGACACTTTTGCTGTGCTTAGTACTACTGCTGCCAGGTGCTCTCTGGTTTTTGGGGCATCCCATTCTGTGACTACACAAGCCTCTCTTTACTATAACCCTTTGCACTTATTCTAAAAGTCATTTGGCCTGATAAAGACACTTTTGCTGTGCATAGTACTACTGCTGCCAGGTGCACTGCTGGCTGTTGGGGCATCCCATTCTGTGACTACACAAGCCTCTATTTACTATAACCCTTTGCACTTATTCTAAAAGTCATTTGGCCTGATAAAGACACTTTTTCTGTGCTTAGTACTACTGCTGCCAGGTGCTCTCTGGTTTTTGGGGCATCCCATTCTGTGACTACACAAGCCTCTCTTTACTATAACCCTTTGCACTTATTCTAAAAGTCATTTGGCCTGATAAAGACACTTTTGCTGTGCATAGTACTACTGCTGCCAGGAGCACTGCTGGCTGTTGGGGCATCCCATTCTGTGACTACACAAGCCTCTATTTACTATAACCCTTTGCACTTATTCTAAAAGTCATTTGGCCTGATAAAGACACTTTTGCTGTGCTTAGTACTACTGCTGCCAGGTGCTCTCTGGTTTTTGGGGCATCCCATTCTGTGACTACACAAGCCTCTCTTTACTATAACCCTTTGCACTTATTCTAAAAGTCATTTGGCCTGATAAAGACACGTTTGCTGTGCTTAGTACTACTGCTGCCAGGTGCTCTCTGGTTTTTGGGGCATCCCATTCTGTGACTACACAAGCCTCTATTTACTATAACCCTTTGCACTTATTCTAAAAGTCATTTGGCCTGATAAAGACACTTTTGCTGTTCTTAGTACTACTGCTGCCAGGTGCTCTCTGTTTTTTTGGCATCCCATTCTGTGACTACACAAGCCTCTATTTACTATAACCCTTGGCACTTATTCTAAAAGTCATTTGGCCTGATAAAGACACTTTTGCTGTGCATAGTACTACTGCTGCCAGGTGCACTGCTGGCTGTTGGGGCATCCCATTCTGTGACTACACAAGCCTCTATTTACTATAACCCTTTGCACTTATTCTAAAAGTCATTTGCCCTGATAAAGACACTTTTGCTGTGCATAGTAGTACTGCTCACAGGTGCACTGCTGGCTGTTGGGGCATCCCATTCTGTAACATACCACTAGCCTCTGCATTTACTGTAAGCTGCACAGTTATTTAAAGTAATTTGGGCTGTATGAGCCTGCTTACACACTGTTGCTGTGTGCATATATACTGATCTCAAGTCTGCTTCGGGGCATCCCATTCTGTAACATAACATAACCTACCTCTCTTATTTACACTAAGCAGCTCTCTTATTTAAACTAAGCAGGCCTCTTATTTTCACTAAGCAGCTCTCTTATTTAAGCTAAGCAGCTCTCTTATTTAAACTAAGCAGGCCTCTTGGATGCTGATTGTCCACTTTTGGGTGTGCATTATATTCGGTTTCATATACAGTGGGGTATCCCAATTTGTAAGATAACCTACCCCAACCATGTAAACTAAAGAGACCTGTTGCAGCCTGAGTTTCTCTGCTTGCGTATGGCCTGCATTACAATCTGTCTCTTTCAATGACACTGCTGCCTGGGGTATCCCAATTTGTAAGATAACCTACCCCAACCATGTAAACTAAAGGTTACGTCCTTCCAGAAGGAAAACTTATGCTGAACACTATTTTTGTTGGGGGCATTGACCTTTGGATCTATCGGCATGAAATTAAGGATTTTTTTCAAAGTATGGCGCTGTAAAGAAGGTCAAAATTATTTCTCATACTTGGATTATTGTTACTTTTTGTTAAGCTTAAATTATACCAGGCCACACGGGCATCCCAAGGCACATGCTGATTAACCCTATATGTTAAGCACAAGCATTTCTCATACTTGGATTATTGTTACTTTTTGTTCAGCTTGAAATATACCAGGCCACACGGGCATCCCAAGGCACATGCTATTTTAACCTTATCTGTTATACAACATAAGCGTTGATCAGCATCAGCTGCTTTATTAAGCTACTTCAGTTTGCACTTGTTTTTGACTGCTTTTAATAAACCAGGCCGCAGGGCACCCCAAAGCTGAACCTTGCACCCTATCTGGTATACAACATAAGCGTTGATCAGCATCAGCTTCATTAAGCTACTTCAGTTTGCACTTCCTTTTTGACTGCTTTCATTTAACCAGGCCGCAGGGCACCCCAAAGCTGCACCTTGCACCCTACCTGTTTATACTAAATAAGCATCTACAGCCTCAGCTTTATTAAGTTATTGCATTTTGAATTGGTTTTGGTCTGCTTTAAATACACCAGGCCGCTGGGCATCCCAAACCTGCATGTTGCACCCCATCTGTTATACTAAATAAGCGTTGATCAGCATCAGCTTTATTAAGCTATTGCATTTTGCATTGGTTTTTGTACTGCTGCCAAAACACTAGCCCATATGGGCATCCCAAACCAGCACATGTCACCCTATCTGTTATACTAAATAAGCTTCTACAGGCCCTTTTTTTATTTATTTATTTTTATTTATATAGAGCTGTAATAGCTTATATAGTGAGGTAAATTTGCCATTTTGCTGCATTATATAGAGCACCCCCCCTGTAAATCTGAGGGGCAATAGTTTATATTATAAGGTAAATTCATGGTTTTGCACCATTATATGGAGCAGCCCCTGTGTAAATCTGAGGGGCAATAGCTTATATTGTGAGGTAAATTTGCCATTTTGCTTCATTATATAGAGCAGCCCAGTTGCTATCTAAATCAACTACTGTCCGGCCAGTACAGCTTTTCCAGGGCAAACTCTGCTAGTTGCGGACACAAGTCAAGTTTGGCTTCCCAGCAAATCCAGTGGATCCTGAAGGTGTGTTGGCATGGTCATGGCATGACTGAGGCTGCTGCTGATGGAGCTGCTGCTGCTGCTCCTTCCACCCCCCCAGCAGCCATGGCAGTGGAAGGTGATCGCAGAGGTCCCCCCGAGTCAGACCTGCGGGAGTATGGGCCATGGCACAGATAGACATCGCCCAACTGACTACGTGGGATATCTCTGTAGTAGGTCAGTTTGTCCTCCCTCTCAGTGGGGGTAAAAAATGCCCCCATTTTGTGCCGGAAGCGAGGGTCCAATAAGTTGGAGAGCCAGAAGTCTTCCCGCTGACAAATGGAGACAATTCTGCGCTCACTAGTACGCAAGCATGTGAGCATGCATTGTGCCATTTGTGCAAGTGACTCGGAGGGACTACCTGTCTCCATCTCCACTGTAAACTGCCACGGTGTGTCTGGGTCCTCTGTCTCGCCTTCCTCCCAACCCTCTAGCTCATGTGGCTGCTCCTGCTCCTCCTCTCCTGTCAGATGACTAGATAAAATTTCATTTTGTGAAACCTAAACTGTGGTTTGCTGTGCCCCACCCCCTCCTCCTCCTCCACTTCAGCCCCCACAGGCTGCATGTGGCTGTGAAATGTATGTGCCATGTCTCCAGTGCCCTGACCAGCCATGGTTTCCAACATGTGTTGTAGTACATGAAGCAGTGGAATCTCATCGCTCATCTCATAGTCCTGGCAACTGTCTAATAAAGTAGCTTCCTCAAAGGGCCTGAGCAAACGGCCGGTGTCACGTATGAGCTGCCAATGGTTTACATTGAATTTACACAGGGGTGTCCCCCTATCCGTTTGGATCATCCAGAAATCCGTGATGGCTTTTCTCTGTTCCTATAGTGGATCCTGCATATGGAGGGTGGAATTCCAACGGGTGGAAATATGGCAAATCAGACTATGTTGGGGTACACCGTTCTGACGCTGAAGCTCAATAAGGTTGTGCTTGGTGGTGTAGGAGTGCCAGAAGTGCATGCTAACTTTCTTTCCTGCTGTTCGGATTTCTTTCACATGGGCGAAGACTTCAGAATACACTTGACAACTAGACTAAACACGTGTGCCATGTCAGGACGCATGACTCTGGCTTCCTTGTCGCAGCGCAAACAAGATGTTCTTCCAAGTGTCAGTCACCATGGGTCCAAATTTGCAGTTTTCGTGGATTAAGCAATGCTTTCATGGATTGAGTTCTCATTTTTAGTAGTTCCTCCCATGTGTGACTCTGTTGGTCAAGGAAAACCATGCGAAGAACAGCGTGAAACCACAATCACCAAGGGGGCCTAAAAGGATATATATTGTCCACCATGAGTCCATAGTTACAGCTCCAGATGTAGACAACACTGTGCACTTTGGTACACACTGACAGGCTAAAGGACTGGCCCACCTTCTGTTCAACAACCATGCCATTGGACTCTCCACCTCGGCTCGGCACAAGCCATCAGTTCTCTGAAAGGTCCACCACTGGGTAATGCAGCAGGCTGGACTTATGGTGACGCTGTCTGAGAGGAGAAATCCCTCAGACATCAAGATTAAAAATTCCAAGAATTTTTGAGGGCTAATTATTCAGAGGCAATGATAGCTAGTTGTTTTTGATTTAATTACAAGGTGGAAACACACCCTCAAACAAAACTTCAGTTTGGCAATACTATTGCATTTGTCTATTCATAATTTTATGTATATATACTAACTAACCTACTTTTTCTCCACAGGATTGTGGATGCAACATGAAAAACGGACTCATCGCTGAGTAGCTGATTTTTCCTATCAACAGTCTCCAATAATTCACTGCTGCTGCTGCTGCCGCCACCACCACCGCAGACTCCAGGGACCCTCTTCCACTACCTCGGCTTGCAACACCTCCTCCCACGACACTCTCCTCATCACTAATTGCCGGCTAGTGGAAGAAGAGGCGAGTGTCTCCTCCACTTCTTGGCTGGGCAGTAGCTGCTGAATTTTATGATTATCAGATCTTCATCAATGGATAGTGGAGCTGAACCCAAAGCATAACAGACAGACAACAGACAGTTGACTGGGGGTGTCAGATGCCACTTGTGATGCAGTGGACTGCTTTTGCAGCACTTGCAGACAAAGTTGCTTCATTGGCTGACACAATGACTGGTAAAGCTGTGGAACATATGGTTTAAAAGCAAAAATAACCATTTGTTTTTATATGAAAAAGACCCTGGTTTATACATACTTTTTTTTTCCAGAGACTGCCCTGCATGGAAATGAATGGCGCATGGATCAGCCAGCTTTCCTCCCAACAATGCCTGATGTATTCCAGTAGATAGATGACGGGGCCAGACCAACACTAAAGATGGATCGTGCAAAACAGATTTAAGGCGCTGCTCTCCAGTTACAGACATTCCTCCGCATCGGACCACAAGTAATTATTGATAAAAAATCCTTTACGTTACTCTTACTTTTTATTAATATTCTTCGGATAAGACGGATCAGACATGATTCCAGATTAAAAATTCCAAGAATTTTTGAGGGCTAATTAGTCAGAGGCAATGATACCTTGTTGTTTCTGATTTAATTAAAAGGTGGAAACACACCCTCAAACAAAACTTCTCTTTGGCAATACTTTTGCAGTTTTTTATTCAGAATTTAATGTAGATATTACTAACTAAGCTACTTTTTCTCCACATGACTCTCCACAGGGTGTGATTCATCCAATTTTTGGGCTCCTGAAGCCAACCCTAGTGTCTCTTTAAAGTAATATTTGGGCTCCTGCTGCTGCTGCTGCTGCCAACTCCAGGGTGTGATTCATCCCATTTTTGGGCTCCTGAAGCCAACCCCAGGGTCTCTTTAAAGTAATATTTGGGCTCCTGCTGCTGCTGCCAACTCCAGGGTGTGATTCATCCAATTTTTGGGCTCCTGAAGCCAACCCCAGGGTCTCTTTAAAGTATTATTTGGGCTCCTGCTGCTGCTGCTGCCAACTCCAGGGTGTGATTCATCCAATTTTTGGGCTCCTGAAGCCAACCCCAGTGTCTCTTTAAAGTAATGTTTGGGCTCCTGCTGCTGCTGCCAACTCCAGGGTGTGAATCATCCAATTTTTGGGCTCCTGAAGCCAACTCCAGTGTCTCTTTAAAGTAATGTTTGGGCTCCTGCTGCTGCTGCCAACTCCAGGGTGTGATTCATCCAATTTTTGGGCTCCTGAAGCCAACACCAGGGTCTCTTTAAAGTAATATTTGGGCTCCTGCTGCTCCTGCTGCCAACTCCAGGGTGTGATTCATCCAACTTTGGGGCTCCTGAAGCCAACCCCAGTGTCTCTTTAAAGTAATGTTTGGGCTCCTGCTGCTGCTGCCAACTCCAGGGTGTGAATCATCCAATTTTTGGGCTCCTGAAGCCAACTCCAGTGTCTCTAATGTTAAGTAATGTAAGTAATGTTTGGGCTCCTGCTGCTGCTGCCAACTCCAGGGTGTGATTCATCCAATTTTTGGGCTCCGGAAGCCAACCCCAGGGTCTCTTAAAAATAATATTTGGGCTCCTGCTGCTGCTGCTGCCAACTCCAGGGTGTGATTCATCCAATTTTTTGGCTCCTGAAGCCAACCCCAGGGTCTCTTTAAAGTAATATTTGGGCTCCTGCTGCTGCTGCCAACTCCAGGGTGTGATTCATGCAATTTTTGGGCTCCTGAAGCCAACCCCAGTGTCTCTTTAAAGTAATGTTTGGGCTCCTGCTGCTGCTGCCAACTCCAGGGTGTGATTCATCCAATTTTTGGGCTCCTGAAGCCAACCCCAGGGTCTCTTTAAAGTAATATTTGGGCTCCTGCTGCTGCTGCTGCTGCCAACTCCAGGGTGTGATTCATCCACCTTAGGGGCTCCTGAAGCCAACCCCAGTGTCTCTTTAAAGTAATGTTTGGGCTCCTGCTGCTGCTGCCAACTCCAGGGTGTGAATCATCCAATTTTTGGGCTCCTGAAGCCAACTCCAGTTTCTCTTTAAAGTAATGTTTGGGCTCCTGCTGCTGCCAACTCCAGGGTGTGATTCATCCAATTTTTGGGCTCCTGAAGCCAACCCCAGGGTCTCTTTAAAGTAATATTTGGGCTCCTGCTGCTGCCAACTCCAGGGTGTGATTCATCCAATTTTTGGGCTCCTGAAGCCAACCCCAGGGTCTCTTTAAAGTAATATTTGGGCTCCTGCTGCTGCTGCTGCTGCCAACTCCAGGGTGTGATTCATCCAATTTTTGGGCTCCTGAAGCCAACCCCAGTGTCTCTTTAAAGTAATATTTGGGCTCCTGCTGCTGCTGCTGCCAACTCCAGGGTGTGATTCATCCAATTTTCGGGCTCCTGAAGCCAACCCCAGGGTCTCTTTAAAGTAATATTTGGGCTCCTGCTGCTGCTGCCAACTCCAGGGTGTGATTCATCCAATTTTTGGGCTCCTGAAGCCAACCCCAGTGTCTCTTTAAAGTAATGTTTGGGCTCCTGCTGCTGCTGCCAACTCCAGGGTGTGAATCATCCAATTTTTGGGCTCCTGAAGCCAACTCCAGTGTCTCTTTAAAGTAATGTTTGGGCTCCTGCTGCTGCTGCCAACTCCAGGGTGTGATTCATCCAATTTTTGGGCTCCTGAAGCCAACACCAGGGTCTCTTTAAAGTAATATTTGGGCTCCTGCTGCTGCTGCTGCCAACTCCAGGGTGTGATTCATCCAATTTTTGGGCTCCTGAAGCCAACCCCAGGGTCTCTTTAAAGTAATATTTGGGCTCCTGCTGCTCCTGCTGCCAACTCCAGGGTGTGATTCATCCAACTTTGGGGCTCCTGAAGCCAACCCCAGTGTCTCTTTAAAGTAATGTTTGGGCTCCTGCTGCTGCTGCCAACTCCAGGGTGTGAATCATCCAATTTTTTGGCTCCTGAAGCCAACTCCAGTGTCTCTAATGTTAAGTAATGTAAGTAATGTTTGGGCTCCTGCTGCTGCTGCCAACTCCAGGGTGTGATTCATCCAATTTTTGGGTTCCTGAAGCCAACCCCAGGGTCTCTTTAAAGTAATATTTGGGCTCCTGCTGCTGCTGCTGCCAACTCCAGGGTGTGATTCATCCAATTTTTGGGCTCCTGAAGCCAACCCCAGGGTCTCTTTAAAGTAATATTTGGGCTCCTGCTGCTGCTGCCAACTCCAGGGTGTGATTCATCCAATTTTTGGGCTCCTGAAGCCAACCCCAGTGTCTCTTTAAAGTAATGTTTGGGCTCCTGCTGCTGCTGCCAACTCCAGGGTGTGAATCATCCAATTTTTGGGCTCCTGAAGCCAACTCCAGTGTCTCTTTAAAGTAATGTTTGGGCTCCTGCTGCCAACTCCAGGGTGTGATTCATCCAATTTTTGGGCTCCTGAAGCCAACCCCAGGGTCTCTTTAAAGTAATATTTGGGCTCCTGCTGCTGCTGCTGCCAACTCCAGGGTGTGATTCATCCAATTTTTGGGCTCCTGAAGCCAACCCCAGGGTCTCTTTATAGTAATATTTGGGCTCCTGCTGCTGCTGCTGCCAACTCCAGGGTGTGATTCAATCAATTTCTGGGCTCCTGAAGCCAACCCCAGGGTCTCTTTAAAGTAATATTTGGGCTCCTGCTGCTGCTGCTGCTGCCAACTCCAGGGTGTGAATCATCCAATTTTTGGGCTCCTGAAGCCAACTCCAGTTTCTCTTTAAAGTAATGTTTGGGCTCCTGCTGCTGCCAACTCCAGGGTGTGATTCATCCAATTTTTGGGCTCCTGAAGCCAACCCCAGGGTCTCTTTAAAGTAATATTTGGGCTCCTGCTGCTGCCAACTCCAGGGTGTGATTCATCCAATTTTTGGGCTCCTGAAGCCAACCCCAGGGTCTCTTTAAAGTAATGTTTGGGCTCCTGCTGCTGCTGCTGCCAACTCCAGGGTGTGATTCATCCAATTTTTGGGCTCCTGAAGCCAACCCCAGGGTCTCTTTAAAGTAATATTTGGGCTCCTGCTGCTGCTGCTGCCAACTCCAGGGTGTGATTCATCCAATTTTTGGGCTCCTGAAGCCAACCCCAGGGTCTCTTTAAAGTAATATTTGGGCTCCTGCTGCTGCTGCTGCCAACTCCAGGGTGTGATTCATCCAACTTTGGGGCTCCTGAAGCCAACCCCAGTGTCTCTTTAAAGTAATGTTTGGGCTCCTGCTGCTGCTGCCAACTCCAGGGTGTGAATCATCCAATTTTTGGGCTCCTGAAGCCAACTCCAGTGTCTCTTTAAAGTAATGTTTGGGCTCCTGCTGCTGCTGCCAACTCCAGGGTGTGATTCATCCAATTTTTGGGCTCCTGAAGCCAACCCCAGGGTCTCTTTAAAGTAATATTTGGGCTCCTGCTGCTGCTGCTGCCAACTCCAGGGTGTGATTCATCCAATTTTTGGGCTCCTGAAGCCAACCCCAGGGTCTCTTTAAAGTAATATTTGGGCTCCTGCTGCTGCTGCTGCCAACTCCAGGGTGTGATTCATCCAATTTTTGGGCTCCTGAAGCAAACCCCAGGGTCTCTTTAAAGTAATATTTGGGCTCCTGCTGCTGCTGCTGCTGCCAACTCCAGGGTGTGATTCATCCAATTTTTGGGCTCCTGAAGCCAACCCCAGTGTCTCTTTAAAGTAATATTTGGGCTCCTGCTGCTGCTGCTGCCAACTCCAGGGTGTGATTCATCCAATTTCCGGGCTCCTGAAGCCAACCCCAGGGTCTCTTTAAAGTAATATTTGGGCTCCTGCTGCTGCTGCTGCTGCCAACTCCAGGGTGTGATTCATCCAATTTTTGGGCTCCTGAAGCCAACCCCAGTGTCTCTTTAAAGTAATGTTTGGGCTCCTTCTGCTGCTGCCAACTCCAGGGTGTGAATCATCCAATTTTTGGGCTCCTGAAGCCAACTCCAGTGTCTCTTTAAAGTAATGTTTGGGCTCCTGCTGCTGCTGCCAACTCCAGGGTGTGATTCATCCAATTTTTGGGCTCCTGAAGCCAACCCCAGGGTCTCTTTAAAGTAATATTTGGGCTCCTGCTGCTGCTGCTGCCAACTCCAGGGTGTGATTCATCCAATTTCTGGGCTCCTGAAGCCAACCCCAGGGTCTCTTTAAAGTAATATTTGGGCTCCTGCTGCTGCTGCTGCTGCCAACTCCAGGGTGTGATTCATCCACCTTAGGGGCTCCTGAAGCCAACCCCAGTGTCTCTTTAAAGTAATGTTTGGGCTCCTGCTGCTGCTGCCAACTCCAGGGTGTGAATCATCCAATTATTGGGCTCCTGAAGCCAACTCCAGTTTCTCTTTAAAGTAATGTTTGGGCTCCTGCTGCTGCCAACTCCAGGGTGTGATTCATCCAATTTTTGGGCTCCTGAAGCCAACCCCAGGGTCTCTTTAAAGTAATATTTGGGCTCCTGCTGCTGCTGCTGCCAACTCCAGGGTGTGATTCATCCAATTTTTGGGCTCCTGAAGCCAACCCCAGGGTCTCTTTAAAGTAATATTTGGGCTCCTGCTGCTGCTGCTGCCAACTCCAGGGTGTGATTCATCCAATTTTTGGGCTCCTGAAGCCAACCCCAGGGTCTCTTTAAAGTAATATTTGGGCTCCTGCTGCTGCTGCTGCCAACTCCAGGTTGTGATTCATCCAATTTTGGGGCTCCTGAAGCCAACCCCAGGGTCTCTTTAAAGTAATATTTGGGCTCCTGCTGCTGCTGCTGCTGCTGCCAACTCCAGGGTGTGATTCATCCAACTTTTGGGCTCCTGAAGCCAACCCCAGTGTCTCTTTAAAGTAATGTTTGGGCTCCTGTTGCTGCTGCTGCTGCCAACTCCTGCCAACTCCAGGGTGTGAATCATCCAATTTTTGGGCTCCTGAAGCCAACCCCAGTGTCTCTTTAAAGTAATGTTTGGGCTCCTGCTGCTGCTGCTGCCAACTCCAGGGTGTGATTCATCCAATCTTTGGGCTCCTGCTGCCAACCCCATTGTCTCTTTAAAGTAATGTTTGGGCTCCTGTTGCTGCTGCTGCCAACTCCAGGGTGTGATTCATCCAATTTTTGGCTCCTGAAGCCAACCCCATTGTCTCTTTAAAGTAATGTTTGGTCTCCTGCTGCTCCTGCTGCTGCCAACTCCAGGGTGTGATTCATCCAATTTTTGGGCTCCTGAAGCCAACCCCAGGGTCTCTTTAAAGTAATATTTGGGCTCCTGCTGCTGCTGCCAACTCCAGGGTGTGATTCATCCAATTTTTGGGCTCCTGAAGCCAACCCCAGGGTCTCTTTAAAGTAATATTTGGGCTCCTGCTGCTGCTGCTGCTGCCAACTCCAGGGTGTGAATCATCCAATTTTGGGGCTCCTGAAGCCAACCCCAGGGTTTCTTTAAAGTAATATTTGGGCTCCTGCTGCTGCTGCTGCCAACTCCAGGGTGTGATTCATCCAATTTTTGGGCTCCTGAAGCCAACCCCAGTGTCTCTTTAAAGTAATGTTTGGGCTGCTGCTGCTGCCGACTCCAGGGTGTGATTCATCCAATTTTTGGGCTCCTGAAGCCAACCCCAGTGTCTCTTTAAAGTAATGTTTGGGCTCCTGTTGCTGCTGCTGCCAACTCCTGCCAACTCCAGGTGTGAATCATCCAATTTTTGGGCTCCTGAAGCCAACCCCAGTGTCTCTTTAAAGTAATGTTTGGGCTCCTGCTGCTGCTGCTGCTGCCAACTCCATGGTGTGAATCATCCAACTTTTGGGCTCCTGAAGCCAACCCCAGTGTCTCTTTAAAGTAATGTTTGGGCTGCTGCTGCCAACTCCAGGGTGTGATTCATCCAATTTTTGGGCTCCTGCCGCTGCCAACTCCAGTGTCTCTTTAAAGCAATGTTTGGGCTCCTGCCCCTCATAGTGATGCCACTTCAACTCTCTGCAATTGTGCCGCTCTGCGATTATATTAGCGATGCCTCTGATCTGCATGTGATATTTATTCAAAGTATTATTTAACTAACTCAGCACGCATCCTATGCGTGTTACAGCAAGGCAGAATGGTTTACAACCCTATTGAGGCTCTAGGAGGCTCAGAAATAGCCGTTTTTAATAGCGATTCGTCGCGAATAAATTCAGGTCGAAACGATTTTTGTCGGAAAATTCGGCGAATCAGTCGAATCGAATTTTTCAAAAGTTCGCTCATCTCTAATAATTTGCTTAAAGCAGAACAAATCTGGGATTTTGACTATTCTGGGTTGTGTACCTTTCTCTCCCAGTTTGGGATGCCCTGCTGTGTCCAACCCCCAGATTGTCCACTAAAACTCACCTCTTTCCAGTTCTAAGGTGCATGTGCAGTTTGATCGGTCACATCTCCAGCAGCGGGTCTGCCGCTCCCAATCCCCATTGTTTATTTCACTGGGAGCTGCCGAGAGAGGTGAGTATTATGGCAACCCAGGGGATGGCCAGTGGGCGGCCACGCTGGATTTTTTTCTACTCTAAGGCGACGTTAAGGAAAATGTCTCCTCCAGCTATCCTATATAGGCATGCTTTTCTGCCTTGTAAATGGGGTGAACTTAGAGAACGTTAAATAGAAACACCCTCCTCACTTAGTCTCATGTCCTTTTGCCACTTCATCCCTTGCTTGTCATCAGATTATCTGTGTGAGATGTGACAAACATGTTCACAGTGTTTGTAACTGGATTGAAAACTGGCTGAAGGATCGTGTGCAGAGAGTTGTGGTTAATGATACCTACTCTGAATGGTTACCAGTTGTAAGTGGTGTACCCCAGGGTTCAGTGCTGGGCCCACTATTATTCAACTTGTTTATAAACGACATAGAAGATGGAATTAAAAGCACTGTCTCTATTTTTGCAGATGACACAAAGATATGTAGCACAGTGCAGTCTATTGAAGATGTTCACAAGCTTCAGGCTGACTTGGACACATTGAGTGTCTGGGCATCCACTTGGCAAATGAAGTTCAATGTGGAAAAATGTAAAGTCATGCACTTGGGGTCTAATAACCCGAAGGCAACATATGTCCTCGGGGGAGTAAAACTGGGAGAGTCACTTGTTGAGAAGGATCTGGGGGTACTAGTAGATCACAGACTAAATAACAGCATACAATGCCAAGCAGCTGCTTCCAAGGCCACCAAGATACTATCGTGCATTAAAAGAGGCATGGAATCACGGGATAGAGATGTAATTTTGCCTCTTTACAAGGCACTGGTGCGCCCTCACCTGGAATATGCCGTCCAGTTCTGGGCACCCGTTCATAGAAACTGACTCTGGAAAGGGTGCAAAGGAGAGCCACCAAACTAATAAAGGGAATGAAAGATCTTAGTTATGAGGAAAGATTACGAGAATTAAATTTGTTTAGTCTTGAGAGGAGGCGATTGCGGGGGGACATGATTAACTTGTATAAATATATAAATGGACCATACAAAAAATATGGGGGAACACTATTTCACGTAAAATCCTCTCTAAGGACAAGGGGGCACTGCCTTCGATTGGAAAAAAAGAAATTTAGTCTCCGGAGGCGACAATCGTTTTTTACCATAAGAACTATAAATCTATGGAATAGCCTCCCACAGAAGCTTGTTACAGCATCAACCGCTGACAGCTTCAAAAAAGGATTAGATGCTTATTTTGAAGAAAATAACATTAACAGTTACTACTAGTGGTTATCAATAAAAAAAAAAAAATAAAGACAAAAAATAAAATAAATAGCTTCCCCTATAAAATAAAAAATAACTTCCCCCTACTCCAACACCCTTGGTTGAACTTGATGGACATATGTCTTTTTTCAACCATATTAACTATGTAACTATGTATGTAACTATGTAACTATGTAATTAATTATGAATATTTAAAGATTGTTCCATTGAAATTGCATTGGAGAGCGCCAGGTAGCGAGAGGTCATACCTGTCGCTGTTCAAGGTCGGACGCTGGCGCTGTGGGCTGAGGCTGGAATAATGATGAATGAGTGGCTATCTGGCGCTATCTCAGTCGCTAAGTAGGATCGGCTTGATAAATGTGTGATTGTGGTGGGGAGCCGGCGTTCTCGTGGCAGTGCCCGTCATTACCGGTCGCTCATCAGTCGCTACCTGACGCTATTCCTTCATAAATAAGGGCCTTAGCTTTCTATGCAGGTGTGAGGTTAAAGGTACAAGTTATGCCATTGTTAGGTGCAGGTCATGGCAGAGGGTGACCTCTACTTATTTATATCAGTTTTTATGTAGTGTCCCAATTTATTATTTGGGTCAATCAAATTGAAATTATTTAGAAGTACTGTTTGTATTTTTTTATTATGAATCTTGCATTTATTCATGTAATGTATTTACCTATTATGGTATTACAGTGTAAACTAACTGGATAACGTCTCTGTTTAGGGGTTCTAACCATTCAACCATGGGTCTGGGTTTCTGTTCAAATATCTTTCTGGCCATTTCTTTTTTCAATTTTTGCCCTTGCATGACAGGAAGAGTACCCCATCTAGATCAAATATAAATGTTATATTTTTTAAACTTGTGTGTCATAATTAAGGGCTACGAGATCCCAAAACATGTTGTCACCAGAGGGCTCACTGTACTTCTTATTTGCCTGTTAATATCATTATATAGTGAGAGCTTACTGAAGAGTTTTAAGTTTTTCTAAGCAGAAAATCCAAGGATGGAGGCTAATTTAAGACTGTCATTGCCATTTAAGCATCTATGTAGTGGCGCTTAGAGCATCTGCTAGTAGATGCTGCAAGCGGGTGTCTGGCGCTATAACCTAGTGTAGACAAGGGAAGCTGTAGTATCCTGTCCAGCAATGATAAATGTGATGTCTGGAGGGCACTGTGGAAGCACTCTCAGTCAATTCATATGTATTGCCTGAGGAAAAGCCGCCCAGAGCAGAGATTGGTTGCACCAATTAAGTGTGTCCGATGTTCTACAGAGATGGTCTGGAACAGGTAATTGTGAACCTGTGCAGATTTCGTTGATTTTTTAGTGCTTGCCCTCTCTGACCCATGTATATTGATGAGGGGTACTGCACACACATGATCAGGTATACTATATTAGGAGATTTGCATAAGAATCTACCCTATTTTTGTAATCTTGCTGCATACCTGATAGCATTATTAGGGATGAGCGAATCGATCCGGACGAACCCGGATTCGATCCGAATTTCAGGAAAAATTCAATTCGGATCGAATCCGAATTTCCCCGCGATTCGATCGCTCGAAGTTTTCCTTTAACATCCATTCATTTACATTTACAGGCATTCTAAGATGGTGGACGGGACATGTCTGGACATCTATCCCGCGCCAGTGCAAGCTGGGGCAGTCACATGCAGCCTATCAGCAGCCAGCAAGCCCGGTGACGTCACAGCGCTATTTAAGTCGGCCATCTTGCTTTTCCTTCCTCATTTCTCTATTGCATTCGTGAGAGACAGAACGTTGTAGTGAGAGAGAGGCAGTTAGACAGGCAGGGACAGACAGGGACAGGCTGGAGACAGGCAGGAGACAGACAGGAGACAGACAGAAAGTCAGTGAAAAACAGGGAAAGGTAGGAAAAATCGGAGGCTGTCACAGGGAGATTTTTTTTTTTTTTCATCCAGCCTGAGTGTTACTAGCTGGCTGACAGGCTTTGTTAGCGTTTTCAGGCTGCATATACTAACTAACTGTGCATATATACTGAACTGATCTTAAGTCTGCTGTGAGGCATCCCATTCTGTGACTACACCAGCCTCTATTTAAGACCATATAACCATTTGCACCTATTCTAATTGAAATTAGGCCTGATAAAGACACTTTTGCTGGGCATAGCACTACTGGACCCTGCCAGGTGTACTTACTGCTGGTTTTTAGGGCATCCCATTCTGTGACTACAGCAGCCTCTGTTTAAGACCATATAACCATTTGCACTTATTATAATTGAAATTAGGCCTGATAAAGACACTTTTGCTGGGCATAGCACTACTAGACCCTGCCAGGTGCACTTCTTTTTTGGGGCATCCCATTCTGTGACTACAGCAGCCTCTGTTTAAGACCATATAACCATTTGCACTTATTATAATTGAAATTAGGCCTGATAAAGACACTTTTGCTGGGCATAGCACTACTGGACCCTGCCAGGTGTACTTACTGCTGGTTTTTAGGGCATCCCATTCTGTGACTACAGCAGCCTCTGTTTAAGACCATATAACCATTTGCACTTATTCTAATTGAAATTAGGCCTGATAAAGACACTTTTGCTGGGCATAGCACTACTGGACCCTGCCAGGTGTACTTACTGCTGGTTTTTAGGGCATCCCATTCTGTGACTACAGCAGCCTCTGTTTAAGACCATATAACCATTTGCACTTATTCTAATTGAAATTAGGCCTGATAAAGACACTTTTGCTGGGCATAGCACTACTGGACCCTGCCAGGTGTACTTACTGCTGGTTTTTAGGGCATCCCATTCTGTGACTACAGCAGCCTCTGTTTAAGACCATATAACCATTTGCACTTATTCTAATTGAAATTAGGCCTGATAAAGACACTTTTGCTGGGCATAGCACTACTGGACCCTGCCAGGTGTACTTACTGCTGGTTTTTAGGGCATCCCATTCTGTGACTACAGCAGCCTCTGTTTAAGACCATATAACCATTTGCACTTATTCTAATTGAAATTAGGCCTGATAAAGACACTTTTGCTGGGCATAGCACTACTGGACCCTGCCAGGTGTACTTACTGCTGGTTTTTAGGGCATCCCATTCTGTGACTACAGCAGCCTCTGTTTAAGACCATATAACCATTTGCACCTATTATAATTGAAATTAGGCCTGATAAAGACACTTTTGCTGGGCATAGCACTACTGGACCCTGCCAGGTGTACTTACTGCTGGTTTTTAGGGCATCCCATTCTGTGACTACAGCAGCCTCTGTTTAAGACCATATAACCATTTGCACTTATTCTAATTGAAATTAGGCCTGATAAAGACACTTTTGCTGGGCATAGCACTACTGGACCCTGCCAGGTGTACTTACTGCTGGTTTTTAGGGCATCCCATTCTGTGACTACAGCAGCCTCTGTTTAAGACCATATAACCATTTGCACTTATTCTAATTGAAATTAGGAATGATAAAGACACTTTTGTTGGGCATAGCACTACTGGACCCTGCCAGGTGCACTTATTTTTTGGGACATCCCATTCTGTGACTACAGCAGCCTCTGTTTAAGACCATATAACCATTTGCACTTATTATAATTGAAATTAGGCCTGATAAAGACACTTTTGCTGGGCATAGCACTACTGGACCCTGCCAGGTGTACTTACTGCTGGTTTTTAGGGCATCCCATTCTGTGACTACAGCAGCCTCTGTTTAAGACCATATAACCATTTGCACTTATTCTAATTGAAATTAGGCCTGATAAAGACACTTTTGCTGGGCATAGCACTACTGGACCCTGTCAGGTGTACTTACTGCTGGTTTTTAGGGCATCCCATTCTGTGACTACAGCAGCCTCTGTTTAAGACCATATAACCATTTGCACTTATTATAATTGAAATGGCCTGATAAAGACACTTTTGCTGGGTATAGCACTACTGGACCCTGCCAGGTGTACTTACTGCTGGTTTTTAGGGCATCCCATTCTGTGACTACAGCAGCCTCTGTTTAAGACCATATAACCATTTGCACTTATTATAATTGAAATTAGGCCTGATAAAGACACTTTTGCTGGGCATAGCACTACTGGACCCTGCCAGGTGTACTTACTGCTGGTTTTTAGGGCATCCCATTCTGTGACTACAGCAGCCTCTGTTTAAGACCATATAACCATTTGCACTTATTCTAATTGAAATTAGGCCTGATAAAGACACTTTTGCTGGGCATAGCACTACTGGACCCTGCCAGGTGTACTTACTGCTGGTTTTTAGGGCATCCCATTCTGTGACTACAGCAGCCTCTGTTTAAGACCATATAACCATTTGCACTTATTATAATTGAAATTAGGCCTGATAAAGACACTTTTGCTGGGCATAGCACTACTGGACCCTGCCAGGTGTACTTACTGCTGGTTTTTAGGGCATCCCATTCTGTGACTACAGCAGCCTCTGTTTAAGACCATATAACCATTTGCACTTATTATAATTGAAATTAGGCCTGATAAAGACACTTTTGCTGGGCATAGCACTACTGGACCCTGCCAGGTGCACTTCTTTTTTGGGGCATCCCATTCTGTGACTACAGCAGCCTCTTTTTAAGACCATATAACCATTTGCACTTATTCTAATTGAAATTAGGCCTGATAAAGACACTTTTGCTGGGCATAGCACTACTGGACCCTGCCAGGTGTACTTACTGCTGGTTTTTAGGGCATCCCATTCTGTGACTACAGCAGCCTCTGTTTAAGACCATATAACCATTTGCACTTATTATAATTGAAATTAGGCCTGATAAAGACACTGTTGCTGGGCATAGCACTACTGGACCCTGCCAGGTGCACTTCTTTTTTGGGGCATCCCATTCTGTGACTACAGCAGCCTCTGTTTAAGACCATATAACCATTTGCACTTATTCTAATTGAAATTAGGCCTGATAAAGACACTTTTGCTGGGCATAGCACTACTGGACCCTGCCAGGTGTACTTACTGCTGGTTTTTAGGGCATCCCATTCTGTGACTACAGCAGCCTCTGTTTAAGACCATATAACCATTTGCACTTATTCTAATTGAAATTAGGCCTGATAAAGACACTTTTGCTGGGCATAGCACTACTGGACCCTGCCAGGTGCACTTATTTTTTGGGACATCCTATTCTGTAACTACAGCAGCCTCTGTTTAAGACCATATAACCATTTGCACTTATTATAATTGAAATTAGGCCTGATAAAGACACTTTTGCTGGGCATAGCACTACTGGACCCTGCCAGGTGTACTTACTGCTGGTTTTTAGGGCATCCCATTCTGTGACTACAGCAGCCTCTGTTTAAGACCATATAACCATTTGCACTTATTATAATTGAAATTAGGCCTGATAAAGATACTTTTGCTGGGCATAGCACTACTGGACCCTGCCAGGTGCACTTCTTTTTTGGGGCATCCCATTCTGTGACTACAGCAGCCTCTGTTTAAGACCATATAACCATTTGCACTTATTCTAATTGAAATTAGGCCTGATAAAGACACTTTTACTGGGCATAGCACTACTGGACCCTGCCAGGTGTACTTACTGCTGGTTTTTAGGGCATCCCATTCTGTGACTACAGCAGCCTCTGTTTAAGACCATATAACCATTTGCACTTATTCTAATTGAAATTAGGCCTGATAAAGACACTTTTGCTGGGCATAGCACTACTGGACCCTGCCAGGTGTACTTACTGCTGGTTTTTAGGGCATCCCATTCTGTGACTACAGCAGCCTCTGTTTAAGACCATATAACCATTTGCACTTATTCTAATTGAAATTAGGCCTGATAAAGACACTTTTGCTGGGCATAGCACTACTGGACCCTGCCAGGTGCACTTATTTTTTGGGACATCCTATTCTGTGACTACAGCAGCCTCTGTTTAAGACCATATAACCATTTGCACTTATTATAATTGAAATTAGGCCTGATAAAGACACTTTTGCTGGGCATAGCACTACTGGACCCTGCCAGGTGTACTTACTGCTGGTTTTTAGGGCATCCCATTCTGTGACTACAGCAGCCTCTGTTTAAGACCATATAACCATTTGCACCTATTCTAATTGAAATTAGGCCTGATAAAGACACTTTTGCTGGGCATAGCACTACTAGACCCTGCCAGGTGTACTTACTGCTGGTTTTTAGGGCATCCCATTCTGTGACTACAGCAGCCTCTGTTTAAGACCATATAACCATTTGCACTTATTCTAATTGAAATTAGGCCTGATAAAGACACTTTTGTTGGGCATAGCACTACTGGACCCTGCCAGGTGTACTTACTGCTGGTTTTTAGGGCATCCCATTCTGTGACTACAGCAGCCTCTGTTTAAGACCATATAACCATTTGCACTTATTCTAATTGAAATTAGGCCTGATAAAGACACTTTTGCTGGGCATAGCACTACTGGACCCTGCCAGGTGTACTTACTGCTGGTTTTTAGGGCATCCCATTCTGTGACTACAGCAGCCTCTGTTTAAGACCATATAACCATTTGCACTTATTATAATTGAAATTAGGCCTGATAAAGACACTTTTGCTGGGCATAGCACTACTGGACCCTGCCAGGTGTACTTACTGCTGGTTTTTAGGGCATCCCATTCTGTGACTACAGCAGCCTCTGTTTAAGACCATATAACCATTTGCACTTATTATAATTGAAATTAGGCCTGATAAAGACACTTTTGCTGGGCATAGCACTACTGGACCCTGCCAGGTGCACTTACTGCTGGTTTTTGGGGCATCCCATTCTGTGACTACACCAGCCTCTATTTAAGAACATAACCATTTGCACTTATTCTAATTGAAATTAGGCCTGATAAAGACACTTTTGCTGTGCATATTCTTACTGCTTCCTGCCAGGTGCACTCCTGTTGGGGCATCCCATTCTGTGACTACACCAGCCTCTATTTAAGACCATATAACCATTTGCACTTATTCTAATTGAAATTAGGCCTGATAAAGACACTTTTGCTGTGCATAGTAGTACTGCTCACAGGTGCACTGCTGGCTGTTGGGGCATCCCATTCTGTAACATAGCATACCCCTCTTTATTTACACTAAGCAGCTCTCTTATTTACACTAAGCAGGCCTGTTGGAGGCTGAGTGTTACTGCTCACTTTTGGTGTGCATTATATTCTGTTTCATATAGACCCACCGCTGCCCGGGGGATCTTAAAATATCACCTACTACCACGCCAGTTAGACTATGTCGGGCAGACAAGTGCCTGGAAGTGAAAAGAGGAGTGGCAGAGGCCAAGATTCCGCAGGCAGAGCTCGCATCAGACTGGGGGCCAGTAGCAGCAGGAGTCACGCTGAGAGACCTAATCTGCCAGTATCTGCTAGTGGTCGGGTCTCCACCAGTAACGCATCTGCCGTGGTAGATTGGTTGACGCGCTCATCAACAACATCATCACAACTTACGTCTGAGACCCCCAGTCTAGGGTCGGTAGGTTCCTCTGACACAACCCTGAGTTGGCATGCTCCGAGAGCAGTCCCTGTCCTCCCATTGCCTCTGGCCTACGCCGTTCCCTCCCCCAGCGATGTATCCTATGCTTTGGGTTCAGCTCCACTCTTTAGTGAGGAGGACCATCAGATAGAGGACAGTCAGCAGCTACTGCCCAGCCAAGAAATGGAGGTGGCTTCTCTAGCTAGGCAGACAAATAGTGATGTGGACAGTGTCATGGGTGCTGCGAGCGTTCCAGCTCCTGCGCCAGACACTGTTGACGAATCCACGAACATCAGTGACGTACAGCCACAACTCGGTGATGATGATGATGACGATGAAGCCGATCGCACTTGGGAGCCGGGTGATGAAGGGGCTTCATCGTCATCATCAGGAGAAGAGGGGCGCAGGTTGCCCCGGAGTCAGCAGCTGAGGCAGCAAGGTGGTAGCAGTCAGCATGGGGGCACAATTCCAAAGGCTGGAGCCGGCCGGGGCCGGGGCCGGGGTAGAGCACCTGCTGTGCGACAGTCTACCTTATCGGGAGGTAGTGGAGCAGGGGTTCCTGGAGTTGCCAACAGCAGCAGTGAATCAGTGAGGCCAGGGGGTGGGAAAAGTAGCTACTCGACAGTGTGGCAGTTTTTCCTGAAGCATCCGCAGGAGGGTAACATGGCCACATGCAAGATATGTAGGCAAAAGGTGAAGCGTGGCCAGGGTCCAAATGTTGGCACCACGGCCCTGCGTCAACATATGATGCATCACCATAAAGCTACCTGGGAGAACCGAGGCTCCCAAGGGGTGGTCCAGTCTGCTTCCTCACCAAGTGAGCTCCCAATTTCTGCCAGCCAAGGCTCCAGCACCTCATCCGAAGGCAGCTGTGTGTCATACCCATCCTCTGTCGCTCCTGCTCCTCCTCCTCCTCCTCCAAGTCATGCATCCCGCCAGCAATCCATCAGCGAAGCCATGTCCAAGAGACAGCAGTATGCGCCCACTCATCCTACGGCGCAGAAGCTGAATGTGCTCCTGTCCAAGTTGCTGGTGCTGCAGTCGCTCCCTTTTCAGGTGGTGGAATCTGCACCTTTCAGAGAACTGATGGCTTGTGCCGAGCCGAGGTGGAGAGTCCCAAGCCGTCATTTCTTTGCCAAGAAGGCAGTACCAGCGCTGCACACTTGTTGAACAGAAGGTACATGTCGTTTACGACCCACTGGGTGAATGTGGTCCCTTTGCAGCAGCAGCAGCAACTTGGACAGGTCACGCCGCTTCGGCCTCCGCGCTCCCTGCCCGTTGGGCCTGTGACACCGTGCGACTCGGCCTCCTCATCCTCTGCCATCTCCTCACCCTCCACTGTAGGCTCAAGTCTCAGTGCCCCTCCAGTCTACCATGTGTGCAGGGCACGGAGGTGTCACGCAGTGCTTCACATGGTTTGTCTTGGCGAACGGAGTCACACAGGGGAGGAACTGCTTAAATGTATTCATCAGGAAATCCAAACATGGCTTACTCCAAGAAAACTTAAAATGGGAATCATGGTTACCGACAATGGGAAGAACATTTTGTCTGCGCTGCGCCAAGGAAGCCTGACCCATGCCCCCTGCATGGCTCACGTCTTCAATCTGGTTGTCAAGCGGTTTCTGAAGTGTTCCCCCCATCTGCAAGACATCCTAACAACTTCAAGGAAACTTTGCATGCACTTCAGCCACTCCTACACCGCCAAACACACCCTTCTTGAGCTACAGCGTCAGAACGGTATCCCCCAACATAGTCTGATTTGCGATGTTTCCACCCGTTGGAATTCCACCCTTCACATGTTGGACCGATTATATGAACAGAGAAAAGCCATCACGGATTTCCTGATGATCCAAGCAGATAGGGGGACTCCCCTGTCTAACTTCAATGTCAAGCAGTGGCAGCTCATACGTGACACCTGCCGTTTGCTCAGGCCCTTTGAGGAAGCCACTTTATTTGTCAGTCGGCAGGATTACGGGATGAACAACGTGATTCCACTGCTTCATGTACTACAGCACATGTTGGAAACCATGGCTGGTCAGGGCACTGGAGACATGGCGTTTACATCTTACGGCCACATGAACCCCGTTGGAGCTGAACTGGAGGAGGTAGAGGAAGAGGAGGAGGAGGAGTTGCCCAGCGAAACACAGTTTAGGCTTGGTGAAATGGCTGGTTTATCTAGTCAGCGGACAGGAGAGGAGGAGCAGGAGCAGCCAGAGGAGCTAGAGGTTTTTGAGGAAGGCGAGACAGAGGACCCGGGCACACCGTGGCAGTATGCAGTGGAGATGGAGACAGGTAGTCCATCCGAGTCACTTGCGCAAATGGCACGAAGCATGCTCACGTGCTTGCGTAGTGACCCCAGAATTGTTTCCATCTGTCGGCGGGATGACTTCTGGCTGTCCACCTTATTGGACCCTCGCTTCCGGCACAAAATGGGGGCATTTTTTAAACCCACCGAGAGGGAGGACAAACTCAACTACTACAAAGACATTCTACGTAGGCAGTTGGCCGATACCTATCTGCGCCATGGTCCATACACTCGCAGGTCTGACTCGAGGGGACCTCTGCGCTCACCTTCCACTGCCATGGCCGCTGGGGGGGTTGGCAGGAGCAGCAGCAGCAGCTCCATCAGCAGCAGCAGCCTCAGTCTTCAGTCACTAATGAGTAGCTTTCTACACCCGCATAGTGAGGCTACTCATGAGCAGCAGGAAGACCTGGAGCAGGACCTCAACCAGCAGGTCATGTCATACTTTGACATGACCATGCCAACACACCTTGAGGATCCGCTGGACTTCTGGGCAGCCAAACTTGATTTGTGGCCACAACTAGCAGAGTTTGCCCTGGAAAAGCTGTCCTGCCCGGCAAGTAGCGTGCCATCTGAGCGGGTGTTTAGTGCGGCGGGGGCCATAGTTACGGCGAGGAGAACTCGTCTGTCAACTAAAAATGTGGAGAGACTCACCTTTGTCAAAATGAATCATGGATGGATCAGCCAGGATTTCCACCCACCAATGCCTGATGCATGCAACTAGATTCAGCATGGTGCCACGTTTTACACTTTTCAAATGGTGCAAAACATATTTATGTCTTTAGGCCATTTTTTGGGCTCCTGCTGCTGCTGCTGCCAACTTCTGCCAACTCCAGGGTGTGATTCATCCAATTTTTGGGCTCCTGAAGCCAACTCCAGTGTATATTTGGGCTCCTGCTGCTGCTGCTGCCAACTCCAGGGTGTGAATCATCCAATTTTTGGGCTCCTGAAGCCAACCCCAGGGTCTCTTTAAAGTAATATTTGGGCTCCTGCTGCTGCTGCTGTCAACTCCTGCCAACTCCAGGGCGTGATTCATCCAATTTTTGGGCTCCTGAAGCCAACCCCAGTGTCTCTTTAAAGTAATATTTGGGCTCCTGCTGCTGCCAACTCCAGGGTGTGATTCATCCAATTGTTGGGCTCCTGAAGCCAACCCCAGGGTCTCTTTAAAGTAATATTTGGGCTCCTGCTGCTGCTGCTGTCAAGTCCTGCCAACTCCAGGGTGTGATTCATCCAATTGTTGGGCTCCTGAAGCCAACCCCAGGGTCTCTTTGAAGTAATTTTTGGGCTCCTGCTGCTGCTGCTGCCAACTTCTGCCAACTCCAGGGTGTGATTCATCCAATTTTTGGGCTCCTGAAGCCAACTCCAGTGTATATTTGGGCTGCTGCTGCTGCCAACTCCAGGGTGTGAATCATTCAATTTTTGGGCTCCTGAAGCCAACCCCAGGGTCTCTTTAAAGTAATATTTGGGCTCCTGCTGCTGCTGCTGTCAACTCCTGCCAACTCCAGGGCGTGATTCATCCAATTGTTGGGCTCCTGAAGCCAACCCCAGGGTCTCTTTAAAGTAATGTTTGGGCTCCTGCTGCTGCTGCCAACTTCTGCCAACTCCAGGGTGTGATTCATCCAATTTTTGGGCTCCTGAAGCCAACCCCAGGGTCTCTTTGAAGTAATGTTTGGGCTCCTGCTGCTGCTGCTGCTGCTGCCAACTTCTGCCAACTCCAGGGTGTGATTCATCCAATTTTTGGGCTCCTGAAGCCAACTCCAGTGTATATTTGGGCTCCTGCTGCTGCCAACTCCAGGGTGTGAATCATCCAATTTTTGGACTCCTGGAGCCAACTCCAGGGTCTCTTTAAAGTAATGTTTGGGCTCCTGCTGCTGCTGCTGCCAACTTCTGCCAACTCCAGGGTGTGATTCATCCAATTTTTGGGCTCCTGAAGCCAACCCCAGGGTCTCTTTAAAGTAATATTTGGGCTCCTGCTGCTGCTGCTGTCAACTCCTGCTAACTCCAGGGCGTGATTCATCCAATTTTTGGCCTCCTGAAGCCAACCCCAGTGTCTCTTTAAAGTAATATTTGGGCTCCTGCTGCTGCTGATGCCAACTCCAGGGTGTGATTCATCCAATTTTTGGGCTCCTGAAGCCAACCCCAGGGTCTCTTTGAAGTAATGTTTGGGCTCCTGCTGCTGCTGCTGCCAATTTGCCAACTCCAGGGTGTGATTCATCCAATTTTTGGGCTCCTGAAGCCAACTCCAGTGTATATTTGGGCTCCTGCTGCTGCTGCTGCCAACTCCAGGGTGTGAATCATCCAATTTTTGGGCTCCTGAAGCCAACCCCAGGGTCTCTTTAAAGTAATATTTGGGCTCCTGCTGCTGCTGCTGTCAACTCCTGCCAACTCCAGGGTGTGATTCATCCAATTGTTGGGCTCCTGAAGCCAACCCCAGGGTCTCTTTGAAGTAATGTTTGGGCTCCTGCTGCTGCCAACTTCTGCCAACTCCAGGGTGTGATTCATCCAATTTTTGGGCTCCTGAAGCCAACTCCAGTGTATATTTGGGCTCCAGCTGCTGCTGCTGCCAACTCCAGGGTGTGAATCATCCAATTTTTGGGCTCCTGAAGCCAACCCCAGGGTCTCTTTAAAGTAATATTTGGGCTCCTGCTGCTGCTGCTGTCAACTCCTGCCAACTCCAGGGCGTGATTCATCCAATTTTTGGCCTCCTGAAGCCAACCCCAGTGTCTCTTTAAAGTAATATTTGGGCTCCTGCTGCTGCTGCTGCCAACTCCAGAGTGTGATTCATCCAATTTTTGGGCTCCTGAAGCCAACCCCAGGGTCTCTTTAAAGTAATATTTGGGCTCCTGCTGCTGCTGCTGTCAACTCCTGCCAACTCCAGGGCGTGATTCATCCAATTTTTGGCCTCCTGAAGCCAACCCCAGTGTCTCTTTAAAGTAATATTTGGGCTCCTGCTGCTGCTGCTGCCAACTCCAGAGTGTGATTCATCCAATTTTTGGGCTCCTGAAGCCAACCCCAGGGTCTCTTTAAAGTAATATTTGGGCTCCTGCTGCTGCTGCTGTCAACTCCTGCCAACTCCAGGGCGTGATTCATCCAATTTTTGGCCTCCTGAAGCCAACCCCAGGGTCTCTTTAAAGTAATATTTGGGCTCCTGCTGCTGCTGCTGTCAACTCCTGCCAACTCCAGGGTGTGATTCATCCAATTGTTGGGCTCCTGAAGCCAACCCCAGGGTCTCTTTAAAGTAATGTTTGGGCTCCTGCTGCTGCTGCTGCCAACTCCAGGGTGTGATTCATCCAATTTTTGGGCTCCTGAAGCCAACTCCAGTGTATATTTGGGCTCCTGCTGCTGCTGCTGCCAACTCCAGGGTGTGATTCATCCAATTTTTGGGCTCCTGAAGCCAACCCCGGTGTCTCTTTAAAGTAATATTTGGGCTCCTGCTGCTGCCAACTCCAGGGTGTGATTCATCCAATTTTTGGCCTCCTGAAGCCAACCCCAGTGTCTCTTTAAAGCAATATTTGGGCTCCTGCTGCTGCTGCTGCCAACTCCAGGGTGTGATTCATCCAATTTTTGGGCTCCTGAAGCCAACTCCAGTGTATATTTGGGCTCCTGCTGCTGCTGCTGCCAACTCCAGGGTGTGAATCATCCAATTTTTGGGCTCCCGAAGCCAACCCCAGTGTCTCTTTAAAGTAATGTTTGGGCTCCTTCTGCTGCTGCTGCCAACTCCAGGGTGTGATTCATCCAATTTTTGGGCTCCTGAAGCCAACCCCAGTGTCTCTTTAAAGTAATGTTTGGGCTCCTGCTGCTGCTGCCAACTCCAGGGTGTGATTCATCCAATTTTTGGGCTCCTGCTGCTGCCAACTCCAGTGTCTCTTTAAAGCAATGTTTGGGCTCCTGCCCCTCATAGTGATGCCACTTCAACTCTCTGCAATTGTGCCGCTCTGCGATTCTATTAGCGATGCCTCTGATCTGCATGTGATATTTCTTCAAAGTATTATTTAACTAACCCAGCACGCATCCTGTGCGTGTTACAGCAAGGCAGAATGGTTTACAACCCTAATGAGGCTCTAGGAGGCTCAGAAATAGCCGTTTTTAATAGCGATTCGTTGCGAATTTATTCGGGTCGAAATGATTTTTGTTGGAAAATTCGGCGAATCAGTCGAATCGAATTTTTCAAAAGTTCGCTCATCTCTAATCATTATTGTGCTGGTGGTATAGATGTGTGTGTAGGATTGCCGTTTCTAATACATTTTGTGATTTTTTGTAGCTCTTTGGACCACTGTACTTTGTTGGATCAATTTAGTTGAATTGCAAATAATTAAACTATTGTGCATAGTTTTTGAACAAGCATGTTAATGGTTTTGAATTGTCTTTGCAAGAGAATCAATGTCTGTACATTCAAACTGATTGTAATTGTAATTATTGAAGCAGGTCTCCAAACATTGTTCCTTTTTGGAGGGGCTTAGATGGCTACATGACCTCCACTTTTAACCCATCTGTACAGTGAGTGTGCACATGCCTGGAGTGATGGGCTGCCTTAATTAGGGCACCCATGAATCAGTTGGGGGGATTTAAGTGCCTTGCTCAAAAACACTTCAGTCATGAAGACTGCTTTTGTCTCTCCCTGTGCTGCTGGGGGAGACATTATTCATTTCACCTTTGTGAATGGACGCGCATCAGTACTTCTCATGGGGAATTTGTGATCTGGAGGTCAGATAAGAGGGGACAGGAGGGCTAAGATGCACTTGTACTAAGATGCACTTGTACTAAGATGCACTTGTACTAAGATGCACTTGTACTAAGATGTACATGTACTGTAATGAAGCCTGGGAATTTGTCCTGCCATCACAAAAATAAAATAGCCTTAGTGGTCTTCTAAAGATTTGGAACCATAATATTTGATGTACTGCATTGATGCACCGTCCCTAGCAGTGACCAAAACATACAAAAATACTGTTTTTATGTCATTTTTAATATTAATTATAGAAAGTTTGGGAAAGTTAGGAAAGTTGCTTTAACTTTGCATTATCCCAACAACTGAATTTTAACTTTTAGAAAGACTTTTAGAAAGACTTTCAATTACCTCATACTCCCTCCACACTTTTTCTGTTCCTGACAATATCAATAACCTCGGGATTAAAATCTCTCTGTGCTCATTGACTTTTAGTGGTAGGGCAAATTCCCTGTCATTCAGACATTGCAAAGATTGCTTCTCATTTTTATTATTATAAACCTATTACAGCATTCTTGCTTTTTGTAGATTATTTGCTACATTTCTGGATTTTAAAAATAATTTTATTTAATGATTGTTAATTTGGAATTTATATTTTTCTGAGGTAAAATGGTAAATGAAACTCATGAATCTAATGCAAAAGTAATTATAAGGTAGTGTATAATAACACAATTTTAATATAATTTCATTTCTTTTCATTTCTCTGTGTCTAGCTATGTTTTTTCTACCCATTGATCATTTCTTGGCTACACTATTCGGGTATGCTTCTTCAATATTAATGCAATGCTAAATTTAAAATAGATGCTTTAATAATCAGAAGCTTCCTAATAAAGAAATATAAATAAAAAATAATTTAAAGGAGCAGTATCGCGAAATTTGCATTAAAAAAGATAAATAATTAAATAGCCACACAATAGCTTCTAACATGTGTATAAATAATGTGGCGATAGAAAAAGGAAAAAATATATGCCTTAATTTTAAATTGTATAATGACAATGGCTCAGTCCATTTGCTGAATAGGGGGATCTGCTGGGTTGTATTTAGTGAGCTGCTTCATTTAGCCCACTGGTCTCCTAGCAACACTTTACCTCAGAGGCTGACACTGTAATCAGTGGTAACGACTGTGTGTGTGTGTGAGGTGCTGCTTTTGTTATGAGACCAGGTGACTCAAATGTGTAAAATCTATACAAAATAAACTAAACTGACTGAAAATAACTGAAATTCTTCTTTGACTAACTGTGCAGGAAAATCTAAAGGTAGTCTATCAGACCCGGCCATTGACCTCCCCCCTTGGGTATCCTAAATCAGGATGCCCCACTGTGTGAAACGACCCCTGGATAACCACAGATCCCCCCCATTTTTCTGTCGCGCTCACGCAGATAGTCATTTAGACAGGCCGGGCAGCCAGGAAAGTTACTGCTCAGGCTCCCCATCTGTGTGCAAACAGCACTGATTGGATGAGAGCCTGCGCATGCGCTGTGGGACAGGGAAAGGTACGTTTTCACAGGCGAACTTGGGGATTTTACATATCAGGGCATCCCAAGTCGGGATGCCCCTAGGGGCACAAAACAAAACTCCAGATAGTGAAAATCCTGGGTTGGGCTTTTCTCAAAACACACAAAGCTGAAAGAAAGATTACAGGTCCTTCTCCAAAAATTAGCATATAGTGCTAAAGTTCATTATTTTTCATAATGAAACGATAAAAATTAAACTTTCATATATTTGAGATTCATTGCACACCATCTGAAAATTTTCAGGTCTTTTTTTGTTTTAATACTGATGATTTTGCCATACAGCTCATGAAAACCCCCAAATCCTATCTCAAAAAATTAGCATATCATGAAAAGGTTCTCTAAATAAGCTATTAACCTAATCATCTGAATCAACTAATTAACTCTAAACACCTGCAAAAGATTCCTGAGGCTTTTAAAAAAGCCCAGCCTGGTTCATTACTCTAAACCACCATCATGGGTAAGACTGCCGACCTGACTGCTGTCCAGAAGGCCATCATTGACACCCTCAAGCAAGAGGGTAAGATCCAGAAAGAAATTTCTGAACAAATAGGCTGTTCCCAGAGTGCTGTATCAAGGCACCTCAATGGGAAGTCTGTGGGAAGGAAAAAATGTGGCAGAAAACGCTGCACAACGAGAAGAGGTGACCGGACCCTGAGGAAGATTGTGGAGAAGGACCGATTCCAGACCTTGGGGGACCTGCAGAAGCAGTGGACTGAGTCTGGAGTAGAAACATCCAGAGCCACCGTGCACAGGCGTTTGCAGGAAATGGGCTACAGGTGCCGCATTCCCCAGATCAAGCCACTTTTGAACCAGAAACAGTGGCAGAAGCGCCTGACCTGGGCTACAGAGAAGCAGCACTGGACTGTTGCTCAGTGGTCCCAAGTACTTTTTTCTGATGAAAGCAAATTTTGCATGTCATTCGGAAATCAAGGTGCCAGAGTCTGGAGGAAGAATGGGGAGAAGGAAATGCCAAAATGCCTGAAGTCCAGTGTCAAGTACCCACAGTCAGTGATGGTCTAGGGTGCCATGTCAGCTGCTGGTGCCGGTCGACTGTGTTTTATAAAGGGCAGGGTCAATGCAGCTAGCTATCAGGAGATTTTGGAGCACTTCATGCTTCCATCGACCGAAACGCTTTATGGAGATGAAGTTTTCATTTTTCAGCACGACCTGGCACCTGCTCACAGTGCCAAAATCACTGGTAAATGGTTTACTGACCATGGTACTGTGCTCAATTGGCCTGCCAACTCTCCTGACCTGAACCCCATAGAGAATCTGTGGAATATTGTGAAGAGAAAGTTGAGAGACGCAAGACCCAACACTCTGGATGAGCTTAAGGCCGCTATAGAAGCATCATGGGCCTCCATAACACCTCAGCAGTGCCACAGGCTGATTGCCTCCCTGCCACACCGCATTGAAGCAGTCATTTCTGCAAAAGGATTCCCGACCAAGTATTGAGTGCATAACTGAACATAATTATTTGAAGGTTGACTTTTTTTTTTATTAAAAACATTTTTCTTTTATTGGTTGGATGAAATATGCTAATTTTTTTAGATAGGATTTTGGGGTTTTCATGAGCTGTATGGCAAAATCATCAGTATTAAAACAAAAAAAGACCTCAAAAATTTCAGTTGGTGTGCAATGAATCTCAAATATATGAAAGTTTAATTTTTATCATTTCATTATGGAAAATAATGAACTTTAGCACTATATGCTAATTTTTTGAGAAGGACCTGTATATGGAAAAATGTGTTGAGAAAAGAGAGAGAAAATGGTAAGCTGAAAAATTCTGCAGCAGAGCCAACATGAAGGGAAAACTGTCAAAATAAAAAATGTTTAGAGCAAACAAACAGGATGTAAACATAAAAATCCAATTCTGAAATAAAATAACCCCCCCCCCCCAAAAAAAAAACAAAACAAAAAAAAACTGGTGAGTCTGAGATTCGAACTAATGTCTCTCTGGTTCAAACTGACATTTAATTTACCAATCAGCTAAATGACTTCTAGAGCTTTTCTTTCTGTTTTAGATATATGAGTTCTGGCCAGGCAATGTTGTTATCTTATGCTGGATGGCTGCCAGCACTGAACAGCTGATTACTTTGTTACATTGTTTAACCCTCTCCTCAGCGTGGAACAGGCCAGAGTGTCGGGCCCCGACACTCAGCAGACATAAACATGAGCTATTAGTCTCCAGCTGCACAACACAGACATCATTTTTTTCTAAATTTGTCATTCTTACTCCAACACTTACCTATATTCAAAGTACCATTTAAATATAAGTCACCAAGAAAAATTTGCAATACTGCTCCTTTAAGCAAAAAATGTAATATCTTCTACTATTTAGTAATCTGCAATGTGAAAACATGAAGTCGTGTTCAGTAAGTTATAAACACTATAGGCTTCAAGGGTCACTAGACTAAATATATTGGTTATTCGCCCCCTTTGCTCATATTTTGCTAATCTTTCGGGACAAAGTGCTATCATAAATGACATTTTTTTCAGCAACTGTAACTTCCTGAAAAATTAACAAATTTTTTGCAACCTTAATGATGTTCATGTGGACATACCATAGAGACAGGGGAGGCATGGCAGAAGAGGCCCTGGTGCAAGCTGTCTTCCCCCACCTTGCAGTACTTGTGGCAACAGAATCAGACTAGTGCCACCGCAAGATGCAGTGTTGGCAAGCTGGAGGCTAGAGCCATGGATTAGGCAAAGCAGAAGTAAGGTGCCAGTGCATTTCCCCTCTGATACAAGGTGCTGGCATCTTTCCACTCTGCAGCACCTTTGGCTGGGGCTCCCACAGCTCCCTGACAGTGTGTCAACATTGAATACTGCGGAAATAAACTGACCCCAAAAAGGCCCACACTGCTGCTATGGCTGCTTCTGAGGTGAGGGAGCTCACTTAACCTTACACATGCCCAGCAGCAGTGCTCTGAGTGTACAGGAATCACTATTCTCATCTTGGTGTACAGTCTTTATGTAGGTTCCCAATAGCAACAGATTGCAGATAGTAAAAACCTCTTCCATATGTCACATATTTTTTAACATAAAAAAATGTAAAAATATTAACTCAGGACCTTGAAGACATGGGGCCATATGGAACCTATGTATGCCCTTGCACCGGGCAAACATCGTAATGAATAATTGTTAATCTCTCTGATCAGAAGTCTGTACAAAGAGCCTAGTGTCATATAAGGACCCCACTTTTGTATTAATACAGAGATATGGTATTCATACAAAAATGGTTGCTAAGAAGGCCCTATTTTCTAAGGTGTCACCAATAATATTGCATAGTGGCATTATCACTCTTGGCCCAGGCATTGTATTTTTTCACTTTTGGCATCACAATTTTTTAAAAGGGAGTTGTTAGCACTTTAATATTAGGCACTTTAGCATTGCACTATTGCACTTTCTTTAGATATTTAGCTTTATAATTGGATATGAGGCACTGATGAATTTGACAATTTTATTATAGTTTTTATTTTTGGGACATTGTGCAATACCATGCCTATTGTGAACCCTGACCTTATTTTGTAGTTTCCACTTGGAAGATGGGACTATTAATTTGATTAAGATAGTGATTGGGTAACCCCTCCTGTAATTGATTTTAGAGTGTCTTTCGTTCACCCCCTTTTTTAGTTTGGCCATATAGTTATTTTTACCAAGTTCAGAAGGAATTACATTTTTAAAATTTAAAAAAAAAATTAGGCCTCTGGGTCTTGAGGATGTTGTATTCTTTGATCCGTGAATGAAAAACAACATTAGTTTAGCATTGTTTTTTTGGTTTGTTTGGACGTGGTTTTTTTGGGGCCCTTTTTAAACCGAACCTTCTGCGTGATTTAATGAAAAGCACAAACTCTTTTAATAAGATTCTGCAGCATCTTAAACTAATACATAGTAAGTTTTTAGTCAATCAATTATTATTCTTTCCCCCACTGGGCTGCAACTCAGTTCAGGAATTTAGGATACGTGCGCCGCCATCTTGACTCAGAAGCATCACACTTACTGAGGAGAGGAGAGTGGGATAAGGTACAGGGGGTGGGTTATAGCTGTGCTTTGCTCACACAGAGCAGAGCTGTGCTCTGGAAAAGGTTGGTAAGATGATTTGTAAGGTGGCCAATCTGTATGTACAGGGTGTGGGAAATATCTAAGATAGACTCTTATTCAGAGTTAAGGTCCGCTTTAAGGCCTTTTTTTTTAATTTTTTGGGAAAAGGTTTCTGAATTTTATTTTTCAAATGGAATTGTTTGCTCATTTTCTTTAGTTTAAATAAACACCACTTACAAGGTTTGGGCCGCACATTGCGTCGGAGGCGGAGTCTCCCTTCAGCCTCCCTCTGTTGCTGTTGTGAATCTGTTTGGATGACAAACACACTGATATTAGAGACTGTTGTTGTGTCATGAATATCATATTAAGTTAGGCTTCTAGGTATCAATCTACTCACCTTCCCCAGCCACCTCTTCCTCCTCGCCCCCTTCCTCACTCATCCCTTGGGATGTTCCAGCGACGTCTGAATCTACAACAATAGTGCAAATGAGTATCTGTATTTAATGCATGTATTTCCACATATCTAACTATATTTCCCTTACCGGAGTCAGGTTGAGGCTCATTTAGGCTCGACTCCCTGCCGTCAGATTCCCCCCTCCCCTGCATGGTGAGGTCCAGAGGCTCCTCATACTCACTGGCAGAGGAGGGGGCCGTTGACACTGGCGGTGGACCACCTACACCTTCACCTGTTTCGCCCAACACTGGGCTGCGTGTCTTGGTCCGGGTGGGGCGGAACCGCATATTCCATTCATGGGCTGAAATACAAAGGTGCATTTACATTTTCAACACTTACATGGGAAATGTTTGGCGAAGTACCGCCTCACCCGGGGCTTATGCCTTCTCTTTAAATCAGACCAGTGTTGGGCGATCTGGGTGAAGGTATAGGTGGTTTGTGATCGGCGTGCGATCGCGTCCACCACCGCCAGGGCCAATGTCCGGTTCTCATAATCTGACGGCAGGAAGTCGTAGCGATTCCTCAGCATCATCTGTTAAAAAAAGATACAAGGACCCACCATTAATCCCCAAAATACATTAACAAGTTTCCTGCCCTAACTAAAGTCACTTTATTAACCTCTTGCTGCCTCACATTGCCCTAGTTCTTCTATCTGCATCTAGCCTAGTTTGTAGCTGCGTACATGTGTTAAACTAAGGTGGGCTTGTATTTAACGTGACAAACTAAGTTGTTTCTGACTATTCCTGCGCTTTGTTTTTTATTATTATAAGGAATGTGTGCGTGCACATAAACGCACACTCGCATGCTCGCATACTCACATCCATGATGATGTCGTCCTGCTCCTGTGTAAAGATTGCGGCCGACATCTTTTCTTGGTTTTCCTGGTATAGCTCTGACGTTCCCCCGCGGTGACGTGCGTGCGTGCGCGCAGGCGCGCACCCGCTGTTGACCACGCCCACACGGGAAACATATTTAAAGCACAAGGCACTCAGCTCTGTGTTGGATACCATATCATTATGGGCAGACCTAAAGGGAGCAAAAAGAGCCAACCAAGGCCCGAGGCACATAGCAGCTGCACACATGCCTCATCCTCCAAAAGACAGAAGAGCAGGCACCAGACACAGGCAGAACATGCCCCAACTAAAACGCAGGATACTCCACACACACAGGCACATTTCAAAAAACGCAGGACCAAGGAGACATTAACCCATTCACCACCACCTGCCAAAAAAGCACGAACACACAAGGGTGCAAAATCGAGTAAGACCCTGCAGCATCCTCAGCCTCAACACACAAAACATACCCACAAAACAAAACACATCAGCAAGGGAAAGCGTATTGCCAAACCCACCACCCCACCAAGGTCACCCACCCCTCCACCTCAACCCTCTGGTTCTCCCAATTCCAGTACCTCACATTCCACATGCAGCTCCACATCTGATAGCTCAACAGGAACCCAGACATTAAGCTATAGCAGCACACACACAACATCACCCTCCCCCATAAGCCCCAGAAACACACACGACTCACCAGATAGCCAACCATCAATTTCCACAGATGCAGGGGACACCACACACCCATGTGGCCGACAACTACGCCGTGGCTCCCTAACTGCACGTTTTTGCGATGCTCAAAGCATGGCTGTGGCAAATGCAGTTTGTGAGCATTATGATGCCCTATTTGGCAGGACCTCCAAATCCACCACTAAGCAGGCTAAGCTGGAGATCTGGACGAATATTTGCCGCCAAGTAAATAGTGTGGGATCTGTCAGGCGAGATATTCAACAAATCAAAAGGAAATTTGGGGACCTGAAATACTACAGTAAAAAAAAAATGGACATGCGCCGTCAGCAGAGGTAAAGGGCAAATTAAATGCATTTTTAGTCGCATTGGTAACAGGATGTAACACTTATTAGGTGTAATTTAATCTTCCCCAGCCAACAGACAGGGGGTGTAGCAGAGGTAAAGGGCAAATTAAATGCATTTCTAGTCGCATTGTTAAAAGGATGTAACACTTATTAGGTGTAATTTAATCTTCCCCAGCCAACAGACAGGGGGTGGCTTACCCACTAAAATAATCCTTACACCCGCCGAGGAACATGTATATACATACATACACCCGGCCAGCATCCAGGGCCTGGCAGAGGCACAAGACACAGACCGGAATGTAAGGTCCCAAGGTGAGTCTGATTTTGCCATGACCTATTACAAAAAGTTCAAGAAGGCAGTGTTATGCTATACAACACACTGTACTTGGCCATTTAGCTAATCTTCCAATCTACATTCTAAGGACCAAGTCAACAGGACACACCAGGCCCCCAAACCCCTGCGTTAGCACCGAGGGCAAGGGCACACCAGGCTTCTACACCACAAACCCAAATTGTGGATTGCGATGAGGTAAGTCAATGGTCCTTGGTGTGTACTTTTAACATTGATATTTGAGAGCTTTTGTGGACAGAAATAAACTAAAAGGAAGCTATATTTCTTTACAGACCACAGGAAGCCCACCCATCATCGACCATATACGAGATTTGGAGGAGGACACCCCACATATGTCACTAACCACTACTGAACCAGTGGCAGCAACGCAGTCAACCCCGGCACAGCCACCACATCCACAACCACCTTCTGAACCAGAACCAACCACCCGTCCCACTGCTCCAACCCAGTCCAGACGCCATATTTCCCAAAGAAGGCAACTTCAAATTTTGGAGGAAACATGGAGGCAGGAAAATATAGCCTTTTCGGCGACAACACAGCAATTCAATGAGACTGTGTGCACCCAACTCACAAACCTCAACGCCCAATTAGAGGTATTAAACAGAAATATCTCTGCCCTAACCAGCCATATGGGTGAGATTAATCAAAGCCTGGCCCACATTGCAGCCAATTTGCAGGCACAACATCATTCCTCATCACCATGCAACCCAACATACCACTAATTTGTGGGGAATACATTTTCTGACCCCGCGTGTAATTTTTCTTTTGTTCCCAAAAAAACAAATGACACAACAAAATTTGTTTGTAAAATAAAAAAAAAGAAAAAAAAATTTGTGGTCTCTGAAAAAACACTAAACAATAGTTGTGCACGGATGGTTTGCGCGGTGCCACTTTGGGTGCAAGAAAAAGGAGGAGTGGGGACAGCTGAAACTAAAGGTGGTGGAGTAGCCCACAAGCCATGATTAGGTTTAGGACCGTTGCAGGCGTCTATTGTAGTGCCCCCCCAGTCTCATCAAGACAACGGAACCTCATCTTCAAGAGAACAAAGCCTCGCTCCAATACAGAGCGAGTCCTCCTGGGGGCAGTATTGTAGCGCTCCTCTGCCTGTGAAGATCGGTGCAGGATGGGGGTCTTTATCCAGGGGAGCAAAGGATAGACAGAGTCTCCTGCCCTAAAAAAAAAAAAAAACATGTAAAAAAAAAAAGGTGTGCATTGCAACAATAGAAAAGAGGGACAAATAGGTGAGCGGGGTAGGGTGGGAGGAAAGGACATTTCTAATGAGACTACATGCACATCCAACCTGTACTCTCATTAAAAAAGTCTGGGGAATACTACTTACATAAGAGGGCAAGAACATGACGCAATAGGGTACAATCTCTTAACCCATTTAATTTGTAGCTCAATAATTAGGCTCAAAATATACTACGAAAATATTTACCAAATAGTGTGTTAAGGGAAAAAACACAGTCAGACAGGGTGCGTAACCAATACAAGTTTCATACACATACCCAGTAGCCAGCCACCAAAAAGATCGCCAGATTTGAATCGCTCATGTAGGCAGGAATTCCTAGCCAGGGAAAGCCAGCAAAACGACTCCCAAAAACCAATTCAGGGCCAGCCAGTGCCTGCACATTTATGCTATGTCCCATCTTCCAATTCCTGCACACAGGCAATAAAAAATAAATTAGGTAGACCCTGTAAAAAGGACCCCCAAAAAAACCCCCTAAAATATATCAAATACTCATGCCATCGATGTCCAAAGGCGTGCGGTGCAGCCTGGTTTCTGCCATACTCAGCAGGACAAGACCGCGGAGCTGGCGCCGCTGATGTGCTCCAACAGAGGACTGTATATTATTGCCCGAGTGCAAATACGGCTGCTCTGACTGGCCGTAAGTGAAGGCTCGGCGGCCCTGTTTTATTAGGGTGATTTCAATCGGAAATCAAGGCTCTGCATCACTGAAAAAAACGGACCAATGAACGAGGCGTCCGTTCCTGGGAAACAGCCTCGTGCGAGCCGACAATCGGAAAGGCGGCTGAGTGCACACCTGAGCGCATAAGCGCACACTAAAATCAACGTAGCACCCTTTCCTGACCCGATCAAAGCCCAAAACCAACGGGAGAGCTGAACGGGGAGGCTCTGCATCAAGCCAATAGTGGGTAGAGAGATGCCATCAAAGAAGGCCCCAGCCCATGCATAGAGAAATATGCGCTTCATAAAGCTTGGACAGCCCAGACCTAAATTCTTCTAGGACCTTACAGGGGTTGCCTGTGATCTCCCCTTTGCTTCTTTTAGGTTTTATCGGCTTAGCCTCGACCTCTTGAAAGAGCAAACGGGAAGCCATTAAGGAGACTGACTTGTTTGCCTCTACATGGTACTTCTGCCTGGACACCAATAACTACCCTCTGCCTCATTGGATTGGAGCAGATTAAGTTGGGAGTGAAGCAACTCCACTTTGTCCCTTGAGGGCGATTTAGGGTCAGATTTAAATGTTGCAGTATACCCCCTGGAGCTGAAGAGAGTGGACTACACCCTCTTTAATCCTACTAGAAGCTAGAGATAATAAGTGTTAACTCATAACCAATTTACATATGGTAACAGGTGATGGCACTGAGGTTGCATTTAATGTAAAATACTCCTGTGAAATGCTGCATTGATCATTGGGAATCACTGAGAACTCACGTGGGAGGGGCCCTGTTTGATAATTAGAGATTTGCAGACAATGAGTACTAAGTCATGGTTAGAGCAAAGGATAGGATTTTGGAATGGGTCATTTGAGGAAGAAACCAGTTGTGTATCAAAATATCTATTCTTACCATGCAGGTGGGAGTCTCTACAGGGTTGGTCAGCCGGGCACAGGATATAATATCACTAAAGACTTTGCTGTTGTGGATGGTCTGTGGGTTGGGTGGAAGAGATCTGTCCAGGTAAGGGTTCAGGACCATATTGGAATCTTCCCATAAAAAACAGAGCCCTTTTGATATTTCCAAAGCAGGTGACACATGTGGAAATGAAGTGGGAATCACTTGGTATTAGGGGATGTAATAATTAAGGATTGTTACTTCTGAGTCTTGTAATGTTCCCTTGAGGGGTAAATAGCAGCCGGAAGGATCTGAAATCTGCTTGTTACAGGAGAAGGATAACTCATAACGGAGAAATGAGTCTCATGGATGCATATTATATCAACCTGTATAGAGTTGAAATATTTGAATACTCTATACCTTTTATTAGGGGAGTTCAGCCCTGGTGCGTTAATAGATACAATTTTAAGAGATGTGGGTGTAGATAAGAAAAATGCTGGGGAAGCACTCTGCCCAGCCTGAGGGTACACAGGGTGAAGAAAAGAGGTTCAGAAAGGAGGGTAGGAAGGGGGATAGAGAGACAGAAAAAAGTAGTGCAAAACGTAAAGTAGAAACAAGGTAGATGTTTATGGTATACATAATGTAGTGCATAACTGCGAGCCAGGTCACAGAAAAGTAGCCCATCTGTCAGGTTGATATCTACCCGCAGGGATCTATATAGGGGGTGGCATGTATAACATCAGGAGGCTAAAGGTGAAATAAAGCTAATGGTTCAAGGGTGGCATGCTTAAGTTAGTCAGGTTTGATAGAGGTGAAACTCAGAGAGGTTCCGCCCAATCGCAGGATCAAGGAGAGAATGGGGGATAAGTAATTTAAGTAATGTCAGAATAGGGGAGGCTTGATTAGGTAGGATAGGGAATGTCCAGGGCTGGATAATTATAGATGAAAGAGTAGTTAATCATAAACGGTTCCCCATATGATACATTAGTCTACTTTCAGTGTGCATCAGGAGCTAGGTTAACTGGGACTAGATCAGCCCATGAGACTGGTGGGGATGGGAATCTAGGCTAGCCTGCTGTTTTCCAGCAAGACCACTCTCCTAGCTTATGTGGAAGGAGAAATGGAATCATTAGGGTCCCCCCGGATTAGGGTCTTGGGGGTGAAAAGAGGACCCATAGAGCTCATTTCCTGCTCTGGCAGTTTCAGACCCAGAGCCACAAAGTGGTCAGGGAGCTCCTGCAGTGTAGAGGCCTGTACATGTTTTCCTGCCTGCATGAATACCGCCTAAAAGGGAAGCCCCATCTGTGTTTGACTCCCAAATCTAGTAAGCATTTAATATGGTTTAAATGAGCATCTCATTTTAGCATAGTGCTCTGGGCCAGATCAGCATATATCTGTTGTTATTCTGGAAGGAGAGCAGAGCTTTCTCTCAGTTCCTTGGTTTGAAAGTAATGGAAAAAACAACAATATCCAATAACAATAGCAGAGTTGGGATGGTGCCAGACACATCCTCTATGATTTCTGGGAGGTGCCTTAACTGCAAGTGTGGTTTGCAAGATCCTCATTTTGGGCTTTTAGTAAACTAATGACCTCCTTAACATGCTCCACAGGGCTGCCATCTGCTTAGCTGATACTGCAGAGACCTCCACTCTCTCTACAGCATGTACCTCCTCTCTGATGAAAGACCGTAGTTGGGAAATGGTGTCCTGGTCGATGTAAAATATTTTTACGCCTGTTTTTTTTGTTAACCTTGATGCACGTTGTAGCAAAACAACTAAAAATTAACCAAAACGCTGTAAATTTTGTTTTCCTTGGTTCACAGCAGTGATATCCTCCAATGACTGCAATGAAGAAACACCAAACCACACCTATTTAATACAGTGCCCAGTGTTATTAGAGCACCAATGCTGTCTGTTCTGCAGGGCCACATCATACCAGATGCTCATATCATTCTCCCATAGACTTCCATTGAGTTTTCAAGTGATGTCCCCAAGTGCCTTTGCGAGTCCCCAATGTCAGGCCATGTGTTTTCCTTGTGTCCCAGTTCCCAGTGGCTCTTTTTCAGCGTCTTTTATACCTGCAACAGGTGCTGTGTACCTTAGCACCCAGTTCCACAGCACCCACTCTAGTGCTGTGTTTTTTGGTGTTTAATATTTCAGTGAGCACCCAGATTCGGTCATTCATCAATGGTGCTACATCTCATGCTGTGTTAAATGAGGCGGCCACTTTATAGCGTTCACACCTACCTAAACCTAGAATTTTCATAAATCCACCCAAATGGCAGTGCTTTGGTAAATTTCTGGTCATTTATGCTTCCCTATTCAGTTTCACTTTGTGCACTTCCGGTTTGCCTCTGCAGTGACAAAATGCCCCCCAGATGCAGGCAAACATGCAGCCCCAGCAGCTCTCCCAGCCGTTCAGAAGCTAGCTCACCCCGCGCCCCCCAAAGAGCACCCGCCAGCATGTGGACCCTTGTGCCAAAAGCCAAATAATTAAGTTAAGTGTATTTTGTGTGTTTGCTGCACTTTTTGTTTGTGTGAGTGTGTCTTTCCTTCTGTTCTCTTCTAAACTTTTTTCTGACCCTTCTTTATGCCATTTTTGTCAGTGCTTTATCCATATGCAATCTTGCTATGTGTGTTTGTTTCCACAACATATATGGTCTTCTGTGATTTGCTTAATGTATTATTGTGAGTTAAAAAAAAAAAAAACTAATAACACAACATTAACATTTCCATTGGCCATAAACAAATTCCAATGTCTTGCTTGTAAAAAATAAGATTTTTTTGGCAAAATTCTGCCCACAAAGATAAAAAAAAATAGTGTTGGGCATCCATGGATTTGCAGCCTGGAGGAATAAGTGGTATTGGTGTTGTTGTTTGCTTATTGTGTGCTGGTGGGTTGTGGGCAGGCCCTGCCCCGATCCAAACAGGGCCCCCAAAAATATGCTTTGCTGCTGCACCTGCTTGCTGCAGTACCTGCAGCAGTTCATCCATTTCCCTCTGATTTTCTTGGATGGTTGCAATTATTGCCACATGTTTTTCCTGTGGGCGTACTACTTGATGTTCCAGCTCCACCCATTGTTCCAGTGCCAGTGCTGTCTGTGAGGCACAAGGATTTATTTCTGATTGAATTTGATGTAGTTACCGTTCAATGCCTTCAACTCTTTTGGCCAGAAGGCAGCGACGTTATTGCCTATTGTATGTGTGAAGCATTTGTGTGCCCAGCTCATATAGCTGGGCACTGCTGGGTCACCATTCTGCCTCTGCAACTACCATCAATGGAGGCTGAAAATTAGACAAGAAAGGTCAATAATACAAATGGATTGTTTAGTATTTGGGTTTTTCGTAACCCATCAGCTCATACAGCATATTGTTTGCTGTGCGTTATTAGGTGTTGGCCATATGAATGTGAGGGGACAAAAAGTTCTCTATAGTAAATTTTGGGATGTTTGCCAACAATATTAGATTCCACATTAGTGGCCACAAAGAAGATTTATTATCAAATGTTTATATAGCTAATAAATATATCTATCTACTATATTTAACGTGCCAAGGTGAATCCAGATAGCTGAGTTGCAGGTACACCTGAATTATCGGATGTCTCCCTTACAGATGATGTTTGCGTAATTGGAGGAAACAATGTAGCACCCTGGAAATAAACACACATGTGAATTGCGTGGAAGACAAAGCTGTCCAGCAACATGCACACATTGTAAGACTAAATTGCGTTTTTGAACAATCTCAATACTTACTGCTCAAATACCTGTGTTGCCTCATCCCCTGATGCTTCCAACATCTGAGGTGGTGTGAGTAACTGTTCTAATCGTGGGTAATCATAACAAGCTGCAGGAGAGGCCAAAAAGGAGAATGTGGAAACATTTCAATTGCCAAGATAAGTACTTTAACTTGTTTAAAAGCAGCCAACTATTACATACCCCACACCCAAAAGAAACACAATTACAGTCTAACTGAATGTATTATGTGGGTCATACAACAAAATGTAAATGCTCCAGACAGGTGTGATGACTCAAATAACAGCAATCTCCTCTATACTCTGTAACAAAATTTGTATTCCCAAGGGTATGCCTAACAATTCTTGTAGATAAACAGTAAAAAAAAAAAATTCATGGCCAAGTAGGGTGACCAAGCAAAACAATGTGACAATTGACCAATATCAGCTAGCTGGTAAAATGGCACTTACAGACAGGGGGCGCACGTTGGTATTGGATGGACAATTCCAAACAGTCATAGGTGTTGTGGACCTCAATTCTGTGTACAAACACACAGACAAGAAATTTTGCCTGCAGGGACTAATCTACAGTTATTCTAAATTTGGGCTAATGTCCAGGACAACCATAACAAAGAAAACAACCACTAAATAAGTTTATCACAACCAAGGTTAGGCTGACCAAACCAGAAGCTGGTGCCGTGGGTTTAGTGTTGACCAGTGTGTCTATAAATCACAATGCCATTAAGATCAGGAAACACAACTGAAGTAGTCATCAACCATGGTACCAGCAAACGTATACAATTTGTGTTTAGACAATAAAGCGTCAACTAACAGACAGGCTCCGGTTGGCTTGAAGAAAAGCTGGCTGTGGGTGTTGAGCGTGGTACACTGTGTGTAAGAACCAGAGTAAAGGAAAGCAATGGTAACACAAAGACATTGCAACAGATCAAAACAGAACAAGCCAGTTTGCAAAAGGCAAAGGACCACAAGAAGTGACTACATCTGCAGCTGTGCTAGACAAGAAAGTAGCAGTTTTAGCAGAAACAATAAACCAGGAATATTAAGCAATTGAAACAGCTACCTTCGACCAAGGCGGTTGTGTCATCCCTTACATCCACACCCTTCAGGCGACAGTGGCAGGAACCATTGAACTCCATAAAGCCCTACCTTCAGCACTATGCCCTCTAACCACAGCATGAGCATGAGTATTTCCTAGGCCACGCATACAAGCCAAATCTATAGGGCTGTGTTCCACAGGGGAATGGGCAAGTGGATGTGTGTGACTCCTAGTAGGGACCATCATTCCAATAAACAGATGCCAGAGCGACAAGCAGATTTGCTCTCATTCTAAACCACAGCAGCAACATAATGGTGGTTGTCCTTTACATTTATGTGAATGCAGGACCAATCAGATGCAGGGTGTTGCCTGAGACGCTAACCAACAAAATGCTAGGGGGTTGTCTGGATGATGTGGACCCTGCAAACGACCAATAGGTAACAGATGCATGCTCTTTCTCTTTGGCTGAAAACATGGAGGTGGCATATGTGTATTGATCAGGAAATGGCCAACAACACGGAGCTACAGGCGCTGGCCTCTTACCTTGTTGAGGTAGCGTGGAGGAGGAAGATGGTGAACATGTGGAGGTGCTGCAATCCAAACATATTAACAGCTAAGTATAAAAGAAATGCTTTGTGATTTGAAAAGGGGCTTATTTAGCTACTGCGTTTGCAGTGGCAGTGTGTGTGTATGTCTACTGACCACTAATGTTGTACCCCAGGCCGAGCCAGTCTGTTCGTTGTGCAGTGTCTGCAGATAAGTCTGTGCTTTGTGACGTCAATTGCGTTTCCTTGTGCTCTTCCATCTGCTGGGTTAAACAGAGATTATGTAGCACACTGCAAGACAGCATTGTACTGGACATTATCTGGGTGAGCTTTCCTCAGGCTGTTGGTTGTTTCAACAATGCATCTGGTTTAATGGTGAGTTGCATGTGATTTTTTTACTTGTGTGTGTCAGAGTATGTTTGCTAGTTTTTTGGAGGTGTGCATTGTGCGTGTCGCCCACTGGCCACAGCCATGCAGTACCTGGAATAGTGCGCCTATGTGACTCCTTAAATATCCTTGTGAGGGGCACATTTCAGGCCACTATTAAGTGGCATTAGCCAGTCTACCATGTGCCGCATCTTTCATGAGGTGGTCCTGGTCATCTGGGACCTCATCCCAACCTACATCAGGTTTCTGGGTGATGATGAAGAGGTGCAAAACATCAAGTAGGCTTTAAATCAGATGTCAGGAATCCCAAATGTGCTTGACTGCATCAATGGATCCCATATTCCCTTCCGCCCCCTCAAGGACAAGAGCTGCACAACCACAACCGGAAGTGATGGTTGCGTGTGAAAATGTGATGCAGCTGCATGCTGTGAGGTTGGTCTTTCTGGGGTCCTCCCATGACTGCTATGTGTTGCACTAATTTGCCCTGTGCCGGAAATTTGAAAACAAATTGCGTTAGGATGCCTACGAAGTAAGTACATGTCCACATTGTAAGACCTATAAACTGTGGACCAGCAGAACTAAGGAGGGGAAGGTGAAGACAAATTGTAGAAAACCAGGTAGGAGTGTGCATTTTTTTTATGCTAACTGATAAGGTATATGGGCTCATGACCCCCGTGTGGAAATCACATACCGCAGTTGAAATGTGCTACAATTCAGCTCACTGCAAGTCTAGATGCATTGTTGAAAGAACCATCAGCCTGCTGAAAGCACGCTTTGTTTGGCCCGGCCAGGAGGGGAGATGCTGTGCAGTGCAAAGAAGGTGTCCAACATAATCCTCACTTGCTGTGTGCTACACAGTCTCTGCATACTCCATTGAATGGAAGAGCCTGAGGAAATGCAACTGGTGCCTGAAGTCCCAGACATGCCCGCAGACAGTGCCAACAGAGGTAGGCAAACCCTAGACAGGGAAAAGAAGCAAAAGGGGAAATGAATTGAAAAAACAACATTTTTTTATTCACTTCTAGGCACCACAATGTGGATGAAATTGCTCATTTGATTTCAACATTTATTTTTCTGTTGAAATATATGTTAAAATATTTATGTTCCAAAATGTACAAATTGAATGACTGCTGTGAGCTGTAATGTGTGGGTTGTAGTAGAACCAATAAACAACCAGCACCATTGAAAGGCAGGATTAAATACAGGGAGTCTGCCTCATTAGTACACAGTGTACATGACTTTTATCAAAGTCAGAGAGATAAATGCAGCGCCACTTAGCCAGAAACGCTAACTGGCAATAGCGTCATTGGTCTTGCTGCAGCATTCCACCTAGGACACTGTCAGCACCTCTCCTTGGTGCTAGCAATATATTATCCTCTATGACTCATTGGCATTATGGCAGTATCACAGCAAGATTTTTTAAGAAAAATGTGAATAATGTCAGCCCTGGTATATATATTTTTTTGCCAGATATTTTCTAAATGTACTTGTAGCATAGCATAAAAACCCTGCGTTAATCAATTTGATTGCCCATTTTGCTCATCCTTAATCAGTTAGCAGCAGGTATTACATTCATTGCTGTTCTTAGGGAAAACACAATACGTTTTACAAAGCAATCATTAGGTTTGGTTAAATTTTTTTTATAACACCAAAACATGTCTTAAAGTGTGTCAAATAAATATGAAAACCAATGCTGTTTGTAATGTGCAAAGGGGAGCTCCTAAGAGTTATTAATGGTATTTCATACGATAAATCTTGTTTAATGAAATAATTCTACAAGAATAACTGAAATTCAGCAGACCTGAGGCAACTCTTTACCAGAATTTATGGGAACACAGTATAATAAAATGATTTCATAGAACAGCACACAATTACTCCTCCAGTCACTTATATTTCCTTCATTTTCTGAGTCGGCTGTAAGAGAGAGACAGCCATTCTTCAGGAATAGATTTATACACCTATGGTGAAATCAACTTCCTATTTTTTTAATGAACTAAAACAACACCAGGAAATTAAAAAATGGCGAATGTATTCTTAGTATAAGAAAGCTTTGTTAATGTAATACCAAAACAATAGTGTGTGTGTGTGTTTCTCAGGCAACAGGATTGAAATAATTACAATCTGAGACTCACATACTGTGCTTTAGGCTATTCTGAAATGTCATTGTGCTGTAATAAAATGCACTACTAAACCCATAAACCCATTTATCAAACAATAAAACAATTTTAGTATTAAGCGTATACATTGTGCATAAGTTATTATAGAAAGCTAATTCATGAGGTTTAGATGGTATTTTCCAATACTGAATTTGGCAGAATCTTCCTGTCTCCTATGGAATCAAGAGGAAGGGAAGGTATACTTTACTCTTAAGCTTGGATTTTTTAAAAGGTGCCAGGAGTTACTAATTACCTTTTCATAATGTGGCCCTGAGGCCAGAGAAACATTTCAAGTACATTTCCCCCATGGCACACATGATAATTGGGAAGCTCCAGCCTTTAGCCTGCTGGTTTTATGTAAATATACATGATGATGAGTGATGTAATTATCAATAGTAGTTGGCTTGGCAGATAATATATGGTTCAGGGAAGTTTGATACATTTTTACATTGGATGAACTTCAGGCTGCAGCATAGTGTATAGTAGTGTAGTAGAGCACAGAGCTAATATCTAGAGAGTTAAAACTACAAGGTCATTTTGTACCCTTGCACATCTTTTTAGGAGTTGCACAGTGAATTTATTAATTTTTGCATACTGAAAAGATTGGTTCTGTATGTAACAGGTGCTGGTCGGCATTTCATCATTAGAGTCACAGGATATCATTGTTGAGGACAAAGGGAACAAACTTTACAGTGCGTTTAGGCTGCAATTTAGTTAGTGAGCTCCAGACTATACATTATTAGGCAAAGGTTGTAGCACACTTATAAAATTAATCAAAAAGAAGGTATTAATGCATAAAGCAAAAGAGGAGTAATAGAGAGGGGTTCTAAAGTTCCAATGCGCATCCACTCCTTGCACATAGAAGACAAAGCATATGCATAGAGTAGGAAAATCGAACACCCATAAGCGATGCTGCATTTAAAAGAATGTCATTTTTAATGCTGGTGAAAGTACAATACATAAGAATACAAAGTGAATGTATATATACAATAAGTGCAAATGTACACTGAAACCAGGTCACAGTACATAAATAAATAGGACCGCAGGTAAATGGGAGCAAGGTAGGTATCCAGCATCTGAAGGGGAATAGTAGCCCCAAAGCATAAGTCCACCGGATAGAGCTGAGCCATATACAAGGCTATGCGCATCTCTTGAGAAAGGCCTTAGCAGGCCGAAACGTCAAGTGTTTTTTCTGTGTCCACCTGGTATCCTAGCTTGCTGCTTTACTTTGTAAGTCATCTTGCCGTAACATATATACTCTGCATTTCATTGTATGTTACTTTGCACTTAGTCCATGGGCAACATTCCTCCGTGATATACCATGTAAATGGTCAAACCCTTGTAAATGGCTCAGCTCTGTCCCGTGGACCTATGCTTTGGGGCTACCATCCCCCTTCAGATGCATTTATGCATTCCCCTTTGTATTCTTATGTATTGTACTTTCACCAGCATTAAAAATGACATTCTTGCAGCAACGCTTATGGGTGTTAGATTTTCCTATTATATGCATATACTCCAAATTATACATCACATTGTTTTTACTTGAATAAAAATTACATTTGGTGACATCTAAGCCCTGCTTTTACAATATTGAAAAGTCACAATGCAAGTTTTGTACACATTTGTACAAATGTGTCTAAAATTATTTATAAGCATAAAGCACTTCAATACAGTTCTACCCATTGTGATCTATCGGATCCTAACCTACAGTGCCACTATAAACGTAAACAAGAGCGACGGTCACCATGAACTATATGGCGCTGGTGAAAAATTTGATGCAGGCTGTCGGACACAGCGGCGCTGCCTGTTTTTGTTTGGTAAATCCTACAATGAGTGCTGCTGAGGCTAATATGGACCTTCTTTAAGAAACACTAGCACCACATGATGCCACACAGCGGCAGGTCTTTTTCAGATGAGCCATGTGAAAGCCATATTTCTGACACGCAAAATGTTTAGCAAATCACTTAATGCCATGTAGCGTTCAATTTATCACTTGCACCTGTTGTACTTTGAGCACTGGTACTGTGAGACCTGCAACGTCACATCAGGTGCTCAGTGTTGTTGTCCCGTATACTTCAATGGTCCTTTCTAGCTCTTATTTTTTTGGCTACTTTTTGGTGCTAATTTAGCTGACACAGGATCCCAAGCATGATCTGAATGTTTTTTGTTTCCATTCATTGCATTTATGGTATCCGTGTCTAACTTAAGTTTTCAGCCCTGCCATTATTGTGTCAGGTCATTTCTGTGCCACTAATATCATTTCAGATAATAGGGTTGATTCAGAGAGACAAAAAAACACTTTAGTTTTTTGTGTCGATCTGTTTTTTTTTTTTAATTTTCCCGCTCATGTATGAGTGTACGAGTGATTCTAAGCATGCATCGCAAACCTTCAGTGAAGTCTTCATCCGTTCATATGCCAACGAGAATGTCATTTTCCAGCTTTCTAATTCCGTTTATGTTACTCATGTTACGTCGTAGGCAATTGTTTTTACCCTTTTTCCATCGTCTCCTCCCACGAATCGTTGACGTTTTCCGTTAACTACAAACTTAACTCAATAATGTGCTTGTCTACATAATTGGTTCACTAAATTTTGCTACAATGCTTAGCTAAATCACTTTGCGGTCTCATTCTACTTTTCACGTCTCATTTCCCACCCCAAAAACTTACCTAAATCACTTCGCAGTCAGTATATTCTTGCATTTCCTACCTCTAAAACTTACTCAAATCATTTTGCGGTCTCATTCTTCTTGCATTTCCCACCCCTAAAACTTACCCAAATCACTTTGCGGTCAGTATATTCTTGCATGTTTTAAAAATTTAAAAACTATATACATAGCAATGACAGGACCCAGAACATTATTCTTCTTCATCTGTGGTCCCCAATGAGTCGCGCAGCTCCTGCATCTCGGCCACCAACACAAGGACCCTGGCACTCATTTGTGCCAATCTGGCACATGTGGTCCCTGTATAAAAAAGAAAAATACATTATTTGTTGGCAAATACATGTTTAATCAACTGGGGATCGAATGTTTATTAGGTTGCAAGCTATCTCATGAGGCCATATGTAATTATGCTAAGGAATTAATCAAAGGAAGAGGGCATGCGTCATTATGCTAAGGAATTAATCAAAGGAAGACGGCATGTGTAATTATGCTAATGCCATTGACTATGGCTTTAGGTATCTTTGTGATCATGTCAATTCCCACATACTCAAAATAATGACATTACAACTTCGTTGGTGGCCGAGGTCTGCTACGAGGACCACCCTCCGTTCTGGGACCTGCCACTGCTGGGAAGTTGAGGCTGTAGAGACATGTCAAATAGGGTCACTATGTGAAACAATCTAGCAAGAATAAAAGGAAGAAGAAACCATTATGGTTTACTAGGGAAGTCAGCACGATCATAAAAGAAAAGAAGTCTGCCTATAAGAAGTATAAAGTAAGTGGAAGTGTAGCTGACAGAGAGGCGTATAAAATTAAACAGAGGGAAGCAAAACTGAAATGAAATGGCCAAATCTATGAAGAGAGGAGATAAAACCTTTTTCCGATATATTGGTGACAGAAAGAAGAAAAACAATGCAGTCTCAAAAATTAGAAATAGGGAAAATAAATATATTGACGGAGATAAGGCTGTGGCTGACCATCTGAATAGCTACTTTTGTTCGGTATTTTCAGATAGTAGCAGGCATGGCCATAGCACAGCATCCCGCTGGGAGTGCACGGCTCCGGAGTTTCTGGAGGCTGATGTCCTATCCGAGCTGGCACATCTAAAGGTAAGTAAGGCGATGGGTCCAGATGGAATCCACGCCAGAGTTCTAAGGGAACTTAGGTTTGTGATTTACTTAACCATTCCCTTTCAACTGGTGAGGTTCCAGATGATTGGAGAATGGCCAATTTCGTACCAATCCATAAAAAGGGGAGTAGAGAAGAAGCCAGTAATTACAGGCCAGTTAGTTTAACATCTATAGTGGTCAAATTAATGGAAACACTCTTAAAAAAACAGATAATTTCCCATCTAAAAATTAATGACCTATTGGACCCAAAACAGCATGGCTTTACTGAGGGCAGATCATGTCAGACCAATCTTATTGATTTCTTTGACAATGTCATTAAAGTGTTAGATGAAGGTGGTGCTGTGGATATCTGGATTTTAGCAAAGCCTTTGACACTGTAACACATAAGGAGCTCATAGATAAGTTATTGAAGGTAGGACTCAATCCCTGGAAAGTTTAGTAGATTTCCAGTTGGCTGAGGGATCGGTATCAGAGCGTTGTTGTAAATGGTGTGCAATCTGAACCAAGGCGAGTTACAAGTGGTGTGCCGCAAGGCTCTGTCCTGGGCCCCATTCTTTTTAATATATTTGTAAGTGACATAGGAGAAGGCTTTTTAGGAAAAGTTTGTCTGTTTGCTGATGATACAAAGGTTAGTAATAGGGTGGATATTCCTGGAGGTGTCTGCAACATGGAAAATGATTTAGCTTTACTGGATAGATGGTCAAAACTGTGGAAACTAGAGTTTAATGTCTCTAAATGTAAAATCATGCACTTGGGTGGAAGGAATCCCTGCTCTGAGTACCGTATGGGCAGTACTGTGTTAGCCAGGACCTTGGAGGAGAGAGATTTAGGGGTACTGATTACTGATAGCTGCAAGATGAGTGGACAGTGTAGCCAGGCAGTGGGAAAAGCAAGCAGGATGCTCGGCTGCATAGCTCGAGGCATCACCAGTAGGAAGAGGGAGGTTGTGATGCCGCTGTATAGAGCCCTGGTAAGGCCACAGCTAGAACACTGTGTGCAGTTCTGGAGACCTTACCTGCAAAAATACATTATTCAAATAGAACGTGTCCAAAGGCGGACAACGAAAATGGTGGAATGACTTAAATTTAAAACTTATCAGGAGAGACTTAAAGAACTTAATTTGTACAGTCTGGAGGAAAGAAGGGAGAGGGGGGACATGATTGAGACCTTTAAATATGTGAAAGGATTGAATAAGGTTCAGGAGGGAAGTGTTTTTAAGAAGAAGCTTAATGATAGAACAAGGTGGCACAACCTGAAGCTAGTTGGGGGGAAGATCAGGAGCAATGTTAGAAAATTATATTTTACAGAACGAGTAGTAGATGCTTGGAACAAACTTCCAGCAGAGGTAGTTGAAAAATCAACAGTCACTGAATTTAAACATGCCTGGGATAAGCACACATCTATCCTAAGATAAAGAGTACATACAGTATACACATAAGGGCAGACTAAATGGACCGTATGGTCTCCTTCTGCCGTCAACCTTCTATGTTTCTATGTTTCTATGTCACTTTTAATGTCTGAGTCAACAGTAAGCAAATGACAATTTGAATGTTTGTGTGACATCACCCACCTTCTCCATGTGCCTCCTGGGCCTGATCTGCTGCAGTCCCTGCTCCAGATCGTTCACCCGCTACAGAATCCTCTAAAGAAAGAGATTAAGGGAATCAGCTTTGCTTTTAATAGCATGTATGTGTGTGCGGTTACATTAAGAGTCACATATCAGAGGCTAATGGCTCCGTCGCTTGGTACGACTCCCTGCCCACGCCGTGACGCCCCTCCTCTGTAGAAAGGACCAGGGGCTGGTCGGAGGCCACTACAGAGGAGGGGTAGGAATGTCGCCCTGGAGATCCACCACCTTCACTTTCTGCTGCAGATTCATGCAGCATTGGTCTGCCTGTGCGCCTCCGGGTGCGTCGGATTCGGTACTCCATTTCCAGCACTAGAAAAGAAAAGCATTTATAAATAAAGGCCTACCTTCGGTATTGGTTACATATAGCATGCAATCGCTATGTACTTACTTGGAAAATGGAGCCCGAAAAATCGCCGCACCCGGGGCATGTGGACTCGCTTCAGGTCCGACCAATGCTGCATGATCTGCGTATGTGTGAAGGTGGTGTCCGTCTCCTGCTGGATCCTGGAAACGATCTCCAGGGCGACGTTCCTCTTCTTGAATGTGCTGGGCAGGTAGTCGTACCTGCGCTGAAGCATCATCTAAAAAACACAAAATAGAAATAGTTGTTAGCTAAAACTGCATACAAATATGTGTCAGAATTCGATCAGTTGACTAAATGACATTCCCAAACACATTTCTAGTCTCAAACTATCCTTCTAGATGGAAGTGACTAGGTTCGCGCATGTGCGACAACTTCAGTTTGGCACGGAGTTTGACAAACTTTTAAACAAAACTGTTTATTCCTGCACTTCCTTAAGGCCTATGCATGCATTTAGATGGCAAATCAAAGTCCTTACAATACACTTATGAGCATAATCAGCTCTTGTTGTTGGCGGGTGAAGATCATGGGCGCCATCTTTCTTCTTGTCCGCAGCAGATAAGTAATGCCCCAGCGGTTTCCGGGTTCCACACGGCTGGACGAATGGCCAGCGTGGCAGAAGCCCCAGCCCAGCCAGCACTGCCTCTCCAGCTCCACGTGGCAAAAGCTCCCATGGGCTTCGAAGCACTAGTGGCAAGGCCACAAAGAGCCACAGTGCTAGAAGCCCCAGCCCAGCAGCACTGCCTTTCCAGCTCCACGTGGCAAAAGCTCCCATGGGCATCGAAGCACAAGTGGCAAGGCCACAAAGAGCCACAGGGCTAGAAGCCCCAGCCCAGCCAGCACTGACTCTCCTGAGCCATGTGCCAGTACCTCCCATGGGCTGTTGAAGCACAAGTGGCAAGGCCACAAAGAGCCAAAGGGCCAGAAGCCCCAGACCCCCAAGCACACCCTCTCCTCCTTGGCCACATTTGCCACCGGTACAGGTGGCAACCACCGATCCATATGCCACATCCAAGCCTGGAAGTTTGGTGGCCACCCAGGCAAGGACCCCCAGTCCGATTGCAAGTCCAGTCCATTTGTTCTCAAGCCACGTGTTGCACATTTCAACACCACAGAGCCATTCCAAAATGTCCCCCGAATTGCCAACAAACATAGATGAGCCAGAACAGCAAGCAATAGGCTGAACATTGCGTGAGGACAGTTCAGTGGCAGGTTTGGTGAGGCCCAAACTCTCGCATTGGCAAGTGGACTCACACTCCATTATGACGAGCTATATGGGCAAAAGTCAAAATCTACAAGCAAAATGAGAAAGACACAAATCTTGGAGGAGCTCACCAGACAGGTCAATGCAGCGGGGAGGAGCTTATAGATGTGGAGCAGATACAGCGCAAAATATCTGATCTGAAGTATGCAGCACGGAAGAAACAGAATAAATGGCGCAATCAGAGGTACATATTTGAGTTGTGCATTGTTCTGCTTGTTGTATTGACCACAATGCTCTAAATTTGCCAACCTCAATTTTTCAGCTTACAAACTGGCGGAGGCTTTCCAACAAAATTACAGTATACACAAGCTGAGGAGATAGTTCTGGCGTTGATATACCCCGTCGCATTAGAGGGCCTCTTTGACAGGACACGGACATCCCTACCATTCCTGCAGGTTATGTTAGTTTGTATGTGAAAGGTTTTAATCGTGTGAAATGAGGATCACAGGCAGATATAAACACATGCCCCTAGGGAGTGCCTTTGAGGGGAGGTTACAGTTTTAGCTGGGTGTTTAATGTCTGCAGAATGGTCATTTTAAAGGTTTGCAGGCCATACACGACCTTGGACAGTATTTATGGTCACTATTAAAGTCTTTATCTTAGAAAAGCACTGCCTGTTATGTGAATCTAGTCAATCATATACAACACTTCCTTCTTTGTCTTTATACCACTTGGGATTTATCTGTGCTTTGGTCTAAAATACTTGATCTGGGGTCAGGGAAAGGTCTACATAGGATGAATGCCCACCAGCATACTCTGAAGACAAATGCTATTTGCAAGCTGAGTGTGGGCCCCTAATGGCCCTTTTAGGGATGTGTTAAGCCTCTTAACATGCAGTACATACATGTTTGGACTATTTAAGGTGACCAATGTGTATGTACAGGGTGAGGCATACATATAACAGATACTGACATTCATAGTGAAGAACACCTTGTCCCACTGTTGGAGTTTGCATTCCTGCTTGGCCATGTGTTTTTTAAAGCATATGTAGTAATCCAGATTAGCAATGGATTTTTTGGTGTTTACATGCCTTTTTATTTTAAACACAGCCTAGCAACAGCCTTAGCAAGTGTGGAAGCCTCATCCAGTTTGACCAAGCCGTCTACTTCCATGCTGTCTAGGATCCAGGATCTAGGAACAGATATATAGGGTAAGTGGACCATTATGAAACTGTTGATGCATGTGAATGCACATGACTAATTTGCCTAACAAATATATTTAGGGCCCAAACTGAACCTTTTTTTGCACATTTTCCAACAGACCCACACACTGATGGAGGAAATCCAGGAGATGAAGGAAGATGCCAGCTTGATGGGACCTTCAGAACTGACCCCCCTGGAACCTAATCTGCCACTGTCCCAACATACTACTGCACCAAATCCTCTGCAGCAGAGTGGAGCTGGATGCATGCTACCAACCCATCGTGGGCAGCAGGCTGAGATTGAGCCTACAGTCCCCAGTCTGCTGCAGTGGATTTGCTGAGCACATCTGCGACTCTTGCTCGCCCTAGAGGTCCAGCATCTGCAGGCGCTCAAACCCGGGGAATTGGTAGACGTAGTCAGCAACGTGGACCAGTTTCCCAGGGGAGGTGTGTGCCGATCCTGGAGTCAGCGTGGCGCCATGACAGCTGTTGCTTTTGGCAGGTGACTCAAAGAACCGCAGAGCAGCTTACTGCACAATTAGATACATTAATAATACATTTACCCCCTGGCTAACTGAATTAAGGACGAGCAACAGCCACATTGCCACCTTAAATAATAATTTCACTGCCATGCTTGAGGAAGTTAGAACAAGCAATAGACACATGTTGGAAAAGTGGCAGATTATGAATGCCACACATGCCCAGGTGATGGGACACCTCCAAGGCCCACCACCAGGGTTTTATGGGCAACATCCATTTTAACAGCTATTTGACCTGTATCTGCTCCACATCTTTCCTCTACATCCCCACTGTATTGACCTGTCTGGTAAGCGCTACCAAGATTGCCTTTTTATGGCTTTGCTTGTATCATTTTGAATGTTGCCCATATAGCTCATTAGAGTGCTGAGATACCCCACTAACCAATGCCTGAGCTAAAGCCTCACTGAAGCTGGCGCTCAAGCTGCCACGCTGCAGGCTTGGGCCTATTGAAATTGTGTCTGGCTCATCCTGTTTGTTGGCAAGATTGGGGGACATTCTGAGCTGGGAAACTACTACCTTGAACCATGGCAAAGATTGGACTGGACTTGCATTCGGACTGGGGGTTATTGTTTGGGTGGGCCACTGACTTACAGGCATGGATGTGGCATAGGTATGGCTGCTTTCCACCTGTGCCTGTGGCAAATGTGGCCAAGCAGGAGAGGGTGTGTATGTGGCCCTATGTGTTACTGGGCAAATATTCTCGTGCAAATGGTTGCTCCCTATGTATGTTTATTTTATTGGTTATTGAAACTTTGGCCTGGAGTGCATTACTTTAAAACTCCTGGATGTGGCCAATTGCTAGGTGCCATGAGTCTGTACCAATGTATAGTTCTGTTGTACTATGTATGTACATGAAGTCTGCGAGTGCCCTTCAACTCCAAATATTCATATTTCAATAAAATATATTGAATGTTGACTAAGTTGATGCATTAATGTTTGGGTTCTTTTGAGATTACTGAAGGTTTTTCTAAACAAACATGCAAAATAATAATTCATGAGACTCAGATCATGTGTCAATATTTTAGTAATTAATTAATTACTATTTTTTACAAAAAAAATACAAAAGCCTTCACAAAGGCAAATTAAAGTAAGAATAAACAATTACATTCAACAAACAAACACATGAAAACCAAATTAGCCAAAATGGGTGCTTATCAAATTGGCCCGAACAGCTTGGTCAGAGGCACTAGGTGTGCCACGGTAGTTGTCATCTGGGTCCTAGCTGGGTGGAGAGGGGGGCAGATCCACATACCGGGGGACACACTGCATTATGGCAAAGTTGTGGAGGACACAGCAGGCCAGTATGATATCGATGACCTTGTTGGGGTCATACTGGAGTGCCCCCTTGGTATGGTCCAAACACCGGAAGCGTGTTTTTAACAGGCCAAAGGCCCTCTCCACAACGGCCCGGGTCTTGCAGTGCGCCCGATTGTAGGCGTCCTGGGCCGCATTCTGTGGCCGAAGGACAGGCGTCATCAGCCAGGGAAGAAGCGGATAGCCGGAATCCCCTGAAAATATAATAAAATACTTACATAAATTACACATTTGAAACAAAAATTTATGGGCAAGCGGTCATTCACCCTGACTAAGAGGCTATCTTATATTTTTGCCACACCCTGTACATACAGATTGCTCGCCTAAATAAACAGCCTAATAGCATCTACTGCATGTTCTGAGCCTTTAAACATCAAAGTTGGCGGCTGAGGGCAAATCAGGCAGGCTGCAAACAGGAATTGGCTTAGGACTGTGCTGCTCAGCATTCTGGGATGTCTTACCTTTTCAGGACCCCAGATTTGCTTTGTCTGAGCAAAGTACAGCTCTAACCCACCCCCGGCACTGTATCCCGCTTTCCTCTCCTCAGTAAGTGTCATGCATCTGAGCAAAGATGGGGCAGACCCTATCATAAAGTCAAGAACAGAATTGCAGCCGAGTGTGGGGAAGAATAATAAGTAAGTTACTAGAAACTAGAAAAATATTATTTGGAAATGCTGGGAAATCAGTTTTTAAGGGTTTGTGCTTTGCTAAAGATCATGGTTAAGGTCCGGGTTAACATGTCATCAAGGGGTAAAAACAGCCATAGGTTCAGACATGGGTCATCAACTATGTTCATAGGCATACATTGAAAAGTGAATGACGTAATTTGTGAAAACTTACCAAGGAGACATCCACCTGAGAATTCTCCAGACTCAAACCGGCGGTATAATCCAGATCTTCGGAAGATGTGCGCGTCATGGGATGAGCCTGGAAACCCGGCAAGTACACTAAGGAACCGCATGTCGGGGCCACCACTGCTTGGACATTCAGTGAGTGGCCCATTTTGCGGTTCCTGGGAAAATAGAAAAAAAAAAAATATTAGTAAGACAAGGTAAACTACTCACTAACACTAACTCCTAACATCCTCCAAAAACATGTTGGACAATACAAACACTAAGTACATAAGTAGTTTTTTAAAAAAAAAGTATTTATATGTTTGTTCAAATAAAGATTAACATTCGAATTACTAATTAAGGTCCACATGAAAATGTTTACCTAAGGCCAACATTAAAAACATTGCTGAAGCTAAACACGGTCGGATCACAGGGACAATTTACAAAAAGGGATTAAGCTATACACGGTCAAATGGGGCACAGGGACACTTGAGAAGGAGGGATTAAGCTATACACAGTGAAATGGGGCACAGGGACAAGTTACTAGGAGGGATTAAGCTATACACTATAAGATGTTTCACAGGGACAAGTTACAAGGAGGGATTGCGCTATAAACGGTGAAATGGGGCACAGGGACAATTTACAAGGAGGGATTAATCTATACACTGTAAGTTGTTTCACAGGGACAAGTTACAAGAAGGGATTAAGCTATACACTGTAAGCTTCTTTTACAGGGACAAGTTACAAGGAGGGATTAAGCTATACATGGTGAAATGGGGCACAGGGACAATTTATAAGGAGGGATTAAGCTATACACTGTAAGCTGTTTCACAGGGACAAGTTACAAGGAGGAATTAAGCTATACACTGTAAACTGTTTCACAGGGACAAGTTGCAAGGAGGGATTAAGCTATACACGGTGAAATGGGGCACAGGGACAATTTACAAGGAGGGATTAAGCTATACACTGTAAGCTGTTTCACAGGTACAAGTTACAAGGAGGGATTAAGATATACACTGTAAGCTGTTTCACAGGGACAATTTACAAGGAGGGATTAATAGATAGTTACAATACAGTTTGTCTAAACTATATAACAAAATGACCGATTTGAACTTAGATGTACTCGTCGGCTGCAGGAGGGACCAATGCAACGTGGGTGCAATCAATTGCACCCATGACGTTGGGCATGTCGGCGATATTATAAAAAGCCAACTTAAGCACGTTCCAGGCTACCATGTCGTCTGGAAATGAAATATATTTTGGACTAATGGTAGCCATGCCATCCAAAAACTTGGATAGCGAGCGACTCAGCGCAGGCTGGGACATCCCCACGGAGAGGGCACCCAGCCTCTGGAACGAGCCGTTTGCCAAAAATTGCAGACAGCCAGGCATCTTGGTCATAACTGAAATTGCTTGCCCCTTCCTTGTGGTGCAGGCTAACCATGGCCGCAGCTCACTATACAACTTATGTAGAGAAGCGCGATTAAGTCTGGTGAGCTCGAACAGCTCAACGTCATGCATGCGATCGATATGCATGCGTCGCCGGTGCAATATGGCCTCGGCCCTGCTGACACATGAAATGCCCTGTAGCTGAAGGCGCTCATATTCCTCCACAAAGCTGCAAAACATGGTCAAATCAAGGTAGCCGAGTGCAAAATGGTCCCGTAAGTGGATCGCAAATGAAACGGTTTTATAGGGTGTGGTCCCTCGGCAATCAGCTCTCTGAATGAGATGCAAGCCCATCCCAATAACGTAAGTTATCTGAACGAACGCAAAATATCAGATTTTGATGGGAAAATGATCCGAACTAACGCAAATGATCCGATTTAGTTTCATTCATCGAAAGCGCATATACGCATTAGCAAACATACGAATGGAAAAACGAACGTAAAAACCCCAAAAAATGACAAACACACACAAAAACATATACAGACAGCTACGAAGTCCAGACGAATGTGTCTCTGAATCGAGGCTATTGTCCCTTTGTCACTGACTCACTGTGCTTTTTTTAAATACTTTATTTGTATTGTGCCTGGTGCTGAATGCCTTAGCGTCATGGTTTTATAGCGTCAACATGGGCGCTATTGTTTTCCATCTTAAATGCAGCATGGATCACCCGCTATCTGGATGCTATGGGCCTGATTCAAAGCCGCGTTCCCAGCAAGTGCGTTCTTGCATAACAAGGGTGTGGGGTGGGGGTGTCGGGAAACATGGACACTGACAGACAGCATGTGCCCACCAATGGTAAGACTTGAAGCAAATTGTAGCAAATTGTAAATTAAATGTAACCCCTAACATGGCTCTGAGACCACAATTTGGGGACACACGTCAATGAGGGACCCAGTGTCTACTCCTTGTAGTGGCTTTGAAGGGCCACATACACTGTAATTAGGAAACTACCAGTGCATTTACCTTGACTTTGCAGCAACACTCTAGCCTTGCCCAGAAGACCTGCCACCAGTAGTCACAGCTGGCACCTCTGGTTTGGCTACCACCAACACAACCTCAAGGCCTGGCTCACCCACCAGCCAGCCACCAAGCATAGTCTAGACTGTGATGTGGAAAATCAGTGAGCTACCAAGGCAAAGAGCAAAGGCGCAGGATGAAGGAGGGTAAAGAATAAAGTTTTGGGCCCTGGAGGCTGTTTGGTAACATTGGAATTAACTAACACTAAAGATGACCTTTCTCCAAACAGACAGCACCTCTCCTGGATGAAATTAATAATCTGGAGGAAGCGCACTCTGAACATTTGGATGAGAACCCCCAATATTATCTGACACCTCCACCAGTTGCTGAAACCATGGGCACTGGCCATCACCACTCCTCCCTGCAGCTCCAGCTATATTCTGCCAGTAGCAGCCCCACCCACTCCACATAGCACCCAGGAGGAAGACGGCCGCAACCTGCAACCAGGCATCACCTGTCTTTGGTAAGGTGGTGCAAAATCATGGAGGAAATCTGGTGGGCCAACGGCACCACTTTTAGACAAAATGCCAATAGATATCTTAAAGCAGTGTAATAAGCCACCAATTTGCTCCATGAAGACCTGGTTGCAGTGGTTGTGGAGCCGCAACGCCTCCACCAGCAGATGGAGATGCTAGTTGGTGGTTAATGGTGCTAATGGTGCTGATCCTGTTAAAATAGACCTCCAGTCAAGAAAATAAAGTCTCCCTTCGTAAGCTAGATAAACAATGTCTGCTGAGGTTTAGCCTGTCCATCCTCACATCAGGTTGGTGTCAGTGGGCACTTGCAGAACTAGATTAGCTTTTTGCTTAAAATAAATCCTGCTAATGTTTTGGTATTTAAACCATCCAATTTCTTTAGGGTAGAACTGCTCACCTCTGACTACTGTGTCATCCTGTGGGGGAAACAGTGGCATTAACCACAAGGAATACCATAATCCTAAATAATAAAGTAAGGGTAAGGTCAATGATGTAGCTAGAGATGAGTGAATTTTTGAAAAATTTGATTCGGCCCATTCGCCAAATTTTCCGGAAAAATTTGTTTCAGTCAGAATTTATTCACGGCAAATTGCTAATAAAAACGGCTATTTCTGGCCTACCGAGAGCCTCAATAGTGTTGTAGAATAATTTTCCTTGCTGTATCACACATAGGATGCGTGCTGGGTTAGTGAAATAATACTGTAAAGAAGTTTGACATGCAGATCAGAGGCATCACATTTAGACTCGCTATCGCAGAGCGGCACAAATACAGATCCTTGAGGTGGCATCAGCATGAGGAGCCCATATATTGCCTGAAAGACACCTCCTGGACTTGGCAGCAGCATGGGGAGCCCATATATTGTCTTAAAGACTCCCTAGAGTTTTCATCCACATGAGGAGCCCATATATTGCCTGAAATACATGCCCTGGAGTTGGCAGCAGCATGGGGAACCCATATATTGCCTGAAAGACACACCCTGGAGTTGACAACAGCATGGGGAGCCCATATATTGCCAAAAAGACACAATCTGGAGTTGTCAGCAGCATGAGTAGCCCATATATTGCGTGAAAGACACCCTAAAGTTAGCAGCAGCATGGGGAGCCCATATATTGCCTTAAAGACACCCTGGAGTTGACTTCAGTATGAGGAGCCCATATTTTTTTTTTTAATTCTATATTTATCAAGGAGTAGCAGCATTACATAATAGTCCGCCTTGTAAGGCGGAAATGAACAGTCACAAAGTTACAATAATACACATGGAGATGGAAGTCAAAATGTAACAAGGGATCATTAACAGAAAATTCCGGGTTACAGATATGCATCCTTGCCTACCCAAATTGCCCTCAGGGATGACTTGCAGTCGCCTTCCGCCCCCATCACCCCAAAGGGATGGGGGGTGTTCTGCAATAGCCTGGGGTGCCCACCAGCAAAACTAGCAGGCCACCCCCAGCAACCTGGCTAACAAACTGGGTCATCTCCAGACCGCAACTCGAGCCCTCTATTATATTGTAGTCGACTTTATTTCACCTTTCGCTGCACTCCAAATATAGGTATGTAAGAAAGAAAGAGGGGGAAAGACGACAGAAAGAAAAGGGGAGAGGAGGGAAGGAAAAGAGGGAGAGGAGAGAAGAGGGGGGTGTGCACCGAGTGCGTTCCCCCGGGCCCCCCCAGGGGGCTCCCACATCAGGGAAAAGAACCCTCTAACCATCACATCTAACTGCGTCTTCACTGTAGGACCCCAGTCAAGGCCATCAGTCACTACCCGACTACCCAGAAACTAATTGCTTATATCTTGCTGTGTCTCTGAATAAGTACCAGGGAGTCCAAGTGAGCAGAAGGGTTGCATGGGAAGGGAGAAGGGAGCATGAAGGGTTGCCATGAGCTCCTCTATTTCCATGATGCAATGGATCTCATTGACCCAGTCCATCAAAGAAGGGGCAGCCCCCGATTTCCACAGTCTCGGGATGACCGACTTAGCAGCACTGACCAGGTGTCTCGGCAAAGTATTCTTATAAAGCGGCATCGGCATGTCTGCTAAATGTAAAAGGAACAGAGCCGGATCCTTTCTAATGGGTTCCTGCAGTATATCTGTTATAACTGAGACCACCGAATACCAGAAGGAAGCTAATTTCGGACACTCCCAAAATATGTGTAGCAGGGTTCCCGCTGTGCTCTGGCATCTCCAACAAACTGGACAGTGCGATGGAATGAAGCTGTGTAGTCTGGTAAGGGTATAGTACCATTGCGAAAGGAGTTTATAATTCAGCTCCTGCAATTTTGAGGACATAGAGGCCTTATGTGTTATATCAAAAATATATTTCCATTGTTCAGGAGTTATAGGTCGACCCAATGCCCTCTCCCACTCTCCACAGAACCGAGGCAATCCCTGCTCATCCTGTTCTTGCAACAACGCGTAAATTCGTGACAACGTTCTTTTTGTTGCCGATGGGGAAAAGGTCAAGCGTTCAAAAGCGGTAAGTTCCCTGAGCATTGCCTGTTTAGGCCCCATTTTCAGTATAAAATGTTTAAAGGTCAGCAACAGCCACGAGTCCATAAGTGGTGTTTCCCATCTGCTCTGTAGGGCTTCCAACTGCGCCCACCCCGAGGGAAGAAAAAAATCCCGTCCCCTGGGTATTCCTTTCTCTGTGAAGATCTTCAATAGGTGGGGATGCATATTCATAAGTAAGGGCGGATTGTGTATCAGAGGAATGAGAGGAGTCAGCCAGGGGGAGAGACCGAGACCATCTCTAAGCTTATCGAATATCCCCAACGTCGGGGAGATCAGAGGATGGTCTTTGCACAGTGTCTTGGCCGATCTCACCGCCCAGGCCGCCTCCCCCAATGGGGAGCTCAAAAATGTGTGCTCCAGGCTGACCCATTTCTTTTCCCTATACTGATGGCGCCAATCCACCACGCGCTGCAGGTGTGCCGCCCTCCAATATTGCAGCATATTGGGGTCACGCCAAACCTCCTAGGTGTTTTGGTCTGAAGATATACCGCAATTTCAGTCTAGGTTTATGCCCCTGCCAAATAAATTTAGTAAAAAGGGAGTTCAAGGACTTAAAGTAAGCACATGGTATCTGTATTGGCAGTGTTTGGAACAGATAAAACAGCTTCGGGAAGATTGTCATTTTGATAATGTTAATCCTCCCGAACCACGAAAAGGTAGGGAGATCCCAGTTTGCCAGGTCTGTCTTAATTCTGTTAAGCAAGAGGATAAAGTTAAGAGAGTAAACGTTATCCACTGTGCCTGCAATCTTAGTGCCTAGGTAAGTGATCGCCGAGTTAGGCCACTTAGTTAGGGGAAAGAAGCCTTTAAGTTGTCCTCCAGAGCCTTTGGAATATTAACCCCTATAGCCTCTGATTTGTCATAATTTATCTTGAGGTAAGAGAGCTTGCCATACCGCTCAAATTCTTTCAGCAGAACCAAGACACCAATAGTCGGGTTTGATATAAAGAAAAGAAGATCATCGGCATATGCCGCTACTTTGTGAGAAATGGGTCCCACCTCGATTCCCTGGATATCCGCCTGTGCCCTCACTCTGCACAAGAAGGGTTCCATTGTCAAAGCAAATATCAAAGGGGACAGAGGGCAACCTTGTCTAGTGCCATTTCTAATAAGAACCTGCCCAGAAAGGGAGCCATTCACTTTAATTCTTGCCGTTGGAGTAGTATACAGGGACACTATAAATTTTAATGCAATAGGGCCTAGGCCAATGTGCTCATGCACTGCTCTGATAAACCGCCAGTTCACCCGGTCGAAGGCTTTCTCGGCATCGGTGGACAGCAGGACCACTGATTTCCCCATCTGCCTTGTTTTATTGATCAGACTGAGGATTCTAACCGTGTTATCCCTTGCTCCGTGGGCTGGGATAAAGCCCGATTGATCACTGTCCACCAATCCCGAGAGAGTGCCAACAGCCTATCCGCGATTATTTTAAAAAATATTTTCAAATCTACATTTAATAGGGAAATGGGCCTGTAGCTCCCACAAGCGAGTGGGTATTTTCCTGGTTTGTGAATGATAGCAACAAAAGCTGACAGTGCCTCATTTGGAATGGAGGCCGAACTAGTTTCCGCTATTAGGGAGTTAAAGGCCCGAAGAAAGTGAGAGATGAGGAATGAAGAGAACTTTTATTAGAATAAAAGCTGGGAAAAACAGTGTAAGAATACAGTCGGGGCATTTTCCAGACTGCGCATGAGGCCATACAGAAGCGCCAATAATTAACAATCGTCCAAAAGAATAGGACCGTTAGGAACAGAATACTGACAAAGAAAGAAAAAAAAAAAAGAAAAATTATCCAAAAAGATAGAGAACATTTCTCGAGCATCATCAAAAGAAGAGCTTAGAGAAAGGAAGAATGAGAGATGTGTAGTAGAGGAAAAGAAGGGGAGAAACAGAGAGGGAGGGTAAAAGGTGGGTTCCAGGCCTCCATTCATTTCTCAGGGAGAGACAAGGCGGGGTTCTAAATTGAAAGGAGAACACAGGTGGGACCTCCCGGATGAAAATGAGAAATCCAGCCTTCCCATGTGGATAAAAAGGGAGTTAAATCCCCCTTTATCATGGCAGCCATCTTCTCGAACATCATGACTTCGTTGACCCGGGTGATAAGGCTTCTCCTGGGAATGACTTGTTTCTTCCATGACTGGGCTATAATCAACCTGGCTGCAATATTAATGTGCCTTATGAGGTCAAACTGAGTACTCGTGCAGTCTGGGGGTTTCAAGTTAAGGAGGGACAACTGAGGAGAAAGAATTAGTTTTAGCCCGGTGGCCTTATTGATAACATAGAGGACTCTGATCCAACACTGTTTTACTATCCTACAATCCCACCAAGTGTGCAGATAAGTACCGGGAAGCCTGCAGCCTCTGAAGCAATCCCGTGAATATGAGGGGCAGAATTTGTGAATTCTTTACAGAACGAGGTACCACCGAAGGAGAACCTTGGTGTTGACCTCCTGAGCACCAGCATTAAGATAGCCTGAGAAGGTGTGCCTCCATACCGCCCTCCATTCCCCATCCGATAGGGTCAAATTAAGGTTGTCACTCCAGTAAGCCATATGTTTCGTAGGTATCACCCCTCTGGTTCAGATAGCAGTTTGTAGGCAGACGCGATCACCCCTTTACCCATGGGCTGCTCAAGGCAGATTCTTTTAAATGTCATGAGAGGAGGGAGTGGGGCACCGAGCTTGCACTTAGACCGGCCATAGTGGTTGATTTGTGAGAAGCGAAGGAACTCCTTCCTCGGCGCATCATGCAAGGATCTCAATTCGGCGAGAGAAAGTGGACCTTGTCGCGAGAAGAGATTCTGAACTCAGATTATGGCTCCTCCACCACTCAAATGCCGCCGTTTCCAAAAAGCCTGGGGAAAATTCTGGATTGCCAAGAAATGAGAGAAGTGGGCAATGGGGCAAGGCTAGATTCCCCTCTTCTTATTGGCCCTCCAAATTCTAAGAGAATGATTTAGAACGGGATTGTAGATTCTCCTACAGACCGCGGGGGGGGGAGCCATAGCAAATTAGGTATGGAGATTGGGGAGCAATACGACTCCTCAATATCCACCCACAAAGGTCTATCGCTTCCCCATGCAGGACTGTCAATTGGGCAATTTGACAGGCATTGTAATTGCGTGCAAGGTTAGGGACACCCAAGCCTCCTTTCTGTTTTACTCTATAAAGCGTTCCACGGTCGACTCATGGCCTCCCCCCCCCCTCCCCCCCAGATAAACTTGTTCAGGTCAGTTTGGAGATGTTTCAGAGCCGAAGCCGGAATGGAAATCGGCAATACCCGGAAGAAATAAAGTAATTTGGGGAGCCACGCCATTTTCACTGCAGCAATCCTACCAAGCCAAGAGAGATTTAATTTGGCCCAGTTACCTAGGAGGGATCTCAAGGTCTTGAACATATGAGGGTAGTTTGCCCCGTAAAGAGAGCTATAATCGGGTGTCAGCTGTATCCCTAAATATTTAATAAGCCTGGCCTGCCAATGAAAGTCAAAGGAAGCCTTGACTGTACTCAGGACTCCGTCGGGTAGGGAGACATTAAGGGCCTGAGACTTGGCGGAATTAATTTGCAGGCCCGAAAGCCTCGAAAAGGAATCAAGGTCTTTGAAAAGGCTCGGAAGAGATATGACCGGGTCCTTGATCACCATAAGGATATCGTCAGCAAACAGTGATATCTTATGTTCGTATCCCCCCACCTCAATGCCCACAATACCACTATTGGCCTGGATAAGTCTGGCGAGAGGCTCAATGGCTAAGGCAAAGAGGAGGGGGGAGAGGGGACAACCCTGTCTTGTGCCCTTACCCAGCGTAAAGTGGTCCGAGGAATAGCCCGAATACGTAACGTACACCCCCCGGGTTGGCATAAAGAGAAGAAATCCAGTTCAGGAAAGACAGACCCAATCCCCATTTATTGAGAGTGAAATGCAAGTAGTCCCACGCAACAGTGTCGAACGCTTTGCACACATCTAGCGCCAACAACATGGTATGGTAGCCTTCCACAATGGCGCAGTGTATAAGGTTGGTGATCTTCCTAATATTGTCTCCTGCTTGACGCTGTGGCATGAAACCCACCTGCTCCTTGGATATGAGCAAATTTATAAACCCGTTGAGCCGTGCAGCCAGGACTTTTGCCAGAATTTTAACATCAACATTCAGCAGAGAGATAGGCCTATAATTATACCACAACGTGTCATCTGTGTTAGGTTTGGGAATCATACTAACCGCTGCTGTGAGTGAGTCAGAACTCCAGGCGGCTCCCTCCCTCAGGGCGTTAAGCATCTCAGTACGATTCCCCTAAGCCTTTTTGCAAGTGCGAGTGTTGGGCTTATTACTCATACGATACCAGTGGAACTTAGATTTGTTCAGTTGGCACCTTGGGGTACCTTGCTTAGTGTAATGCGTTTCTTGGAGACATACGATGTCAGCACGGAGTGACCTCATTTGCCTGAAGGATTTTACTCTCTTCTGGGGCGCGTTCAGACTCTGCACATTCAAGGAGATTAATCTAACCGCCATCATGATCCAGGCTTGGAACCATCATACAAGGAGGCTCAGGAACCCATACGAAGGAAAAAAGGGGACAAAGAAAGAATAAAGATTTAAACATAGTACAATGAAGGAGAAAACACCTTCCGAACTTTAGAATCCCATCAAGGCGGCATAGTATTCCGCCTCTTAGGGAATAACGTAACAAAGTGGTGGGGTTACCAAATTGGGACCCCATCACTTTAGATAACAAACCACTAACCCATCTGAGGGGGCAAGAAGTTAGTGCTTCCGTTCCCACTGGAGAATCGGTGAGAAGGGGAGCAAGGAGTAAGCATACGAACAACACAAAAGCACCCGACCCCCAACAAAAAAAAGAAACTAACATCAACAAAAGACCAGGGCGTTACTAACAGGGCCCAGGAACAGTAGCAATGGGGGGACATGAGAAACACGGGGCAGACAAGCTTATACAACTTTAAGCATATAAATTAACCAAATGAACATTAGGACGTACTTCAAAGATGCAAAGGAAAGGGCTAAACGCCCTAATCCGTTGCATCAAAAGAGAACCCCCCAACAAACAAGCAACTAATCCGGAGAACAACCTTTTCAGCCGCAGCCTAAGGAAGATGAGGGGTAAGACCTCTGAATGAAAAAACACAGGGTTACTCACCCCTCAGCCCTCCACCACTGCCGGCTTACCAAATCTGTTGGTCAGAGCTGCTGACGATTTCCCGGGGATCGGGGAGCTTCTCCGCAGCTCACGCTTATCCTTGGAGGATGGCGAAAAGGAAAGCGCTCTTTTCTTCTGTGGAGGGGCAGCCTGGGCAGTACTGTGGGGCTGGAGGTTCATAGAAGCAAGCACCCGATCAAGTTCCTGAGATGAGGAGGCCTCCAAGTGAGTGTCCTTATAAGAAAAATAAATTTTAAAGGGGAATCCCCACTTGTATCTGATCCCGTGGGATTGTAGGATTTGCAGGGCTGGTTTCATAGCACGCCTTCTCGCTATGGTCTGGGGTGCCAAGTCCGCATACAGCTGGTAAGAGAAGCTCTGGAATTTCAAAGAATCCTGCCCGCACGCTGCAGCCATAAGTTGCTCTTTAGTGCTGAAAAAATGCAACTTGACAAGGACGTCACGCGGAAGACCGTCGGCCCTTTTCTTCTGCAAGACCCTATGAATTCGATCAAATTCCAGTCTCTCAATTGGAATTGATGGAACAAGCTCCTGAAATAAGGCTGTAACTGTTGATTGCAGGTCCAAGACAGATTCTGGGATCCCCCCAATCCTAATGTTGGCACGTCTGGATCTATTTTCGACATCCTCAAGCTTGTGTAGTAGTACCAGATTTTCCTCGCGCAGTAAAGCCACAGCTTCCCTTAGCGTGGACATGTCGGCAGAATGAGTCGTTGCTTGATTTTCCAAATCGCCAACTCTTTGACCCAGCTCCTTAATATCTATGGAGAGGGTGTTTGTGATCTGGGTTGTGATGCTCAACGCCCCCTTTTCCAATGCTCTTTCCAACATTGCTTCATATCTGTCGAGGGGGGAGGATGTGATTTGGGGGGTGAGCCATGAAGGGACTCATTCATCCAGGATTCATCCTCCGGAAGCAAATCAGACGAATTGTGCGGGTCGCTCTGGGAGGCGTTAGGGTCCGACATGCGGGAACTGACTGAACCGGCTATAATGCAGATGACAAAAACACAACTGACACGTCAAGGGGGGTAAATGAAATGTGCCTAATGGGGGGTGCGTTACTGCACAATGCAGATTGATCTCGAGGGCACAGTAGGCGGGACACGAGAGAAATTGTGCTGACCCTTTAGGGACTGCGATCCGTCTAGGGGTTGCTGCTGAATGGGGAGGATGAAGCCTCCTGACTGGAGCCTCCTTACAGAGGGTACGGTATAAAGGAAGGCTAGACACTGCAACACAGTGGGAGTTCAGAAGAGATATGCTGGCCAACAATTTAGCTTGCTTTTGAGCATGGGGGTGAATCCTCTTGTCTGGGGACACTTTATTTAAGAGGGACCCTGTAATGAGGGAAGGCAAAACCCAGCTATTAAAGTGGTAGAGGAAAGGGCTGTGCTGGCTCTCAGAGCTCACTAGGCAGCCTGGGCTTTGCTGTTGAGTGCAGGGTGAGCTCCTCCGGCTGGGTGAGATCACGGGCAGATGGTGCCTGCAGAGAGGGTAGAAGGAGTGCACTAATGTGGGAGGCTGAGTGCTCCCTGTCACTTGCTGGGCAGAACTGCAGCGTGGAGCAGGGAGCTGCGGTCTGCCGAGTCAAGATGGCGTCGGGGCCGGCAGCCCGACCTCGCTTGTCTCCCCCTGGGCACCACACTCCCTGACGCCAAACAGCCTGGGAGTCGGAGGGCAGGGTCCTCAGGTGAGCGCGACCCTCCGGGGGCAAAAAAACACTGGGTCACACGGGGGGGCACTCCGTGGTCGGCAGAGACACTGGATCAAGCTTCCATCACGGCTCTGCACACATGCGCACACCTGAAGAGAACTTTTTATATTACCCTATAGAGAATCCATCAGGCCCCGGCGACTTTCCTCACGGGGTTTTCTTTATCACGCTAACCAGTTCTTCAGTGGATATTGCCGCCTCAAGTGCCTCCCTCTCCCTTCCCTCCAGTGTGGGCATTCCTGACTCCCGTACATACTGCCCAATCCTCTCCATCTGCTCCTCCTCCCCTTGGGGGCATCCCGAGTGTACATTATATAGTTTCTGGTAGTAAGAGCGGAAGGTGTCAGCTATGTCCGCAGTTTGGAAGTGGCTCTTTTCCCTCGAGTCTACAATCGACTCTGTGGGCCTGCCAATTATTAAACGACGAAGTGTCTTCAGCTTTATTAAGTTCGAATATCCTGAAGTCCTGAATATTTTTTTGAATTTCCTGCACAATCATTTCATTTTTAAGAAGGGACTTGTTCAGCCTCCACGTCCACTTGCTTTGTCCCGTCTTCCCCCAGTAGCACGACATTTTTTGTGTCGCTTGCGTAGGGAAGCAAGGAGTGAGAGACCAGGATGTAATCGATTCTAGAGTAGGACATATGCACTGGGGAGTAGAATGAATAGTCTTTCGTTGTGGGGTGGTGGATCCGCCACGGGTCACACAGCTGTGCTTTCTGCAGCGATTTCTTAATTCTCCTAAGTGCAGCATATGCCACAGCCGACATCCCATTGGAGGAGTCTAAAAGTGGATCCGGAGTCAAGTTCAAGTCCCCCCCAATATAACCGGGCTTTCCTGCACTGCCATAAGCTTGTTTATGAATTTTTCAACAAAGGCCAGTTGACCTGAGTTAGGAGCATACCCTGATGCTAATGTACAAGATCTGCCATACAGAGTGCCTTTTAAGATCAAATATCTCCCAGAGTCATCTGTTATCTTGTTGGAGAGTCAGAAAGGCGTGTTTCTAGCTATCAAAATTGCCACTCCCCTGGCTTTGATATCTGGGGCATTACTATGAAATACCTGGGGGAAAGCCCTGGATGCTAGCTTGGGAGCCTGTCCATCCCTGAAGTGCATTTTCTGGACAAACAAAATGCCTGCCATAGGCCTGTTTAACTCCTGATGAAGCTTAGATCGCTTCAGAGGGGAGTTCAACCCCTTCACATTCAGAGACGCTATCCCAATCCTGTTAGGTACAGCACCCGCAGGAGAGGGCTGAGATCCTATCATAGCCTAGCGGGAAGGGGGGTCCCGGTGGCCCACTTGTAGCACACCCTGGCAAGTGGGGAATAACAAGGGCAGTGGGAGGAAAGGGGTAGGAGAAGGAGCAAAATGGGTATGAAGACACAGAGAGAGGGTGGGAAAAGAAGAAGAAAGAAACAACCAAAAAACACAAAGTATACAAAACAATCGCTCTCCCCAATCACCACGTTGAATCCAGTGGTGGTTACAGAATTCAGAGGTACACCAGATGGATACTACGTCCAAAACCGGAAACAGACACCAGGACCGTGAAACCAGCACTCCAGGCCTCCACACAATTGGCAGAGGCGCCAGGCACCCGTCTCATCCAGGTGTACAGTGGGGACCGAGAGGCCAGTCGCCCGATGGTGGAAATGTGGAAACTCGAAGTGGGGTAGCTGTCGGCTCCCGGCCTCCACTATCCACCTCTGGAAGACAACCACTAACCAGAACCGCCTACCCAGCACCAGAGCAAACATAAATAACTTTGAGTAATATAACTAAACCTTACCTAGCACCTCCGAGGAGGAGGCCCGCACCTGGAACCAGGCCGCAAGGAGAAAAGCCTGCCCCCCGGATGGTGACCCCCCCACTCTGGGGATGAAGGCCACCCCTCCGAGACCGCCGGGCCGCCCCCCCAGGCCCACACCACCCCCACCCCCGAGGACCCAGCTGCAAACCCCAACTAGAAAAACATGTATAAACACAGCTAGTAATTCTTAATAACCATCATAAACCATCTCACATAAAGGCACATAACCATCTTGCCGTCTGCTTAAACATCTATGACACTTACGACCTGTGAGAGTCCTTCCCGTCAGCTCGAAGGCAACAATCCAGAGGACGCTAAAAGTATAGTTTTGAAAGGATGCACACCACACAATTGCTCAATTCATGCTCAATAAAGTATATTATACAGGTCCTTCTCAAAAAAATAGCATATAGTGCTAAAGTTCATTATTTTCCATAATAAAATAATAAAAAATAAACTTTCATATATTTGAGATTCATTGCACACCAACTGAAATTTTTCAGGTCTTTTTTTGTTTTAATACTGATTATTTTGCCATACAACTCATGAAAACCCCAAAATCCTATCTCAAAAAATTAGCATATTTCATCCGACCAATAAAAGAAAAGTCAACCTTCAAATAATTATGTTCAGTTATGCACTCAATACTTGGTCGGGAATCCTTTTGCAGAAATGACTGCTTCAATGCGGCGTGGCATGGAGGCAATCAGCCTGTGACACTGCTGAGGTGTTATGGAGGCCCATGATGCTTCGATAGCGGCCTTAAGCTCATCCAGAGTGTTGGGTCTTGCGTCTCTCAACTTTCTCTTCACAATATTCCACAGATTCTCTATGGGGTTCAGGTCAGGATAGTTTGCAGGCCAATTGAGCACAGTAATACCATGGTCAGTAAACCATTTACCAGTGGTTTTGGCACTGTGAGCAGGTACCAGGTCGTGCTGAAAAATGCAAACTTCATCTCCATAAAGCTTTTCAGCCGATGGAAGCATGAAGTGCTTCAAAATCTCCTGATAGCTAGCTGCATTGAGCCTGCCCTTTATAAAACACAGTTGTAAGGAACTTACCTCTGCCAGGGGGCCGGCGGCGAGCGTCCGCAGGGCGACGCAGCACTCCTGCTGCTGGGAGCACGGCGCGTCACTCTGGCAGCCTCCCTCGCCCCTCTCTAGCTGTGCAGGCGCGCGTCCCGCAGTCTGTAGATTTTGCCACTAGGAGGCGCTGTGCTGCGAGTCGCAGGCAGCACAGAGTGCTCCACACCTGATGGGAATCAGGGGCTGATCAGCCTTGCAGCCAAGACTGACCAGCCCCTGGATTGTGCCTCCAATCACTCACAGTGTTGTAAGTTGCACCAATCAGCACATACACTCCCCTCCAGGGTGGCCATTGGTCGATTCCCCAATAAATATGGAGTCAGCCCAGCACTCAGTGCCCGTGATAGTCGCTTGTGATTAGGGTGTGATTCTGTTATCTGGTTCCTACCCGGCTTGATCGACCATTCCTGTCTGCTGCCTGTACCGACCTCTGCTTTGTCTGACCACGAACCCCTCTGGATACCCTGCGATCTCTGACCTCCCGGCTTGACCCTTTGGCTACCCCTGACTACGCACCTGTCTCATCCCTGTATTCTGATGCACCCTCCGGATTGACTACCTGTGAACGACCTCGGCTTTGGAATACCCTCGTGGTTCATCGGCCTTCACCGTAAGCAGGCATCCTTTGCGCCTATTAAGACCTGGGGGCAACCGCGTCTGGTGAGGCGTACCTAGCGTCCCGGCAAATGGGGGCTTGACTATAGGCAGAAGCGGCGGTGGAGATTGGGGGTTGCCTGCTTACAGAAGGCTGGTGTCCTGCTGGGCATCACAACAGCCGACCAACACCAGCAGCTGACATGGCACCCCAGACCATCACTGACTGTGGGTACTTGACACTGGACTTCAGGCATTTTGGCATTTCCTTCTCCCCAGTCTTCCTCCAGACTCTGGCACCTTGATTTCCGAATGACATGCAAAATTTGCTTTCATCAGAAAAAAGTACTTGGGACCACTGAGCAACAGTCCAGTGCTGCTTCTCTGTAGCCCAGGTCAGGCGCTTCTGCCGCTGTTTCTGGTTCAAAAGTGGCTTGACCTGGGGAATGTGGCACCTGTAGCCCATTTCCTGCACACGCCTGTGCACGGTGGCTCTGGATGTTTCTACTCCAGACTCAGTCCACTGCTTCCGCAGGTCCCCCAAGGTCTGGAATCGGTCCTTCTCCACAATCTTCCTCAGGGTCCGGTCACCTCTTCTTGTTGTGCAGCGTTTTCTAGCACATTTTTTCCTTCCCACAGACTTCCCATTGAGGTGCATTGATACAGCACTCTGGGAACAGCCAATTTGTTCAGAAATTTCTTTCTGGGTCTTACCCTCTTGCTTGAGGGTGTCAATGATGGCCTTCTGGACAGCAGTCAGGTCGGCAGTCTTACCCATGATGGCGGTTTTGAGTAATGAACCAGGCTGGGCTTTTTTAAAAGCCTCAGGAATCTTTTGCAGATGTTTAGAGTTAATTAGTTGATTCAGATGATTAGGTTAATAGCTTTTTTAGAGAACCTTTTCATGATATGCTAATTTTTTGAGATAGGATTTTGGGGTTTTCATGAGCTGTATGGCAAAATCATCAGTATTAAAACAAAAAAATACCTGAAAAATTTCATTTGGTGTGCAATGAATCTCAAATATATAAAAGTTTAATTTTTATCATTTCATTATGGAAAATAATGAACTTTAGCACTATATGCTAATTTTTTGAGAAGGACCTGTATACAAAAAAGTGCACAACAATTACACTTCATAAAAAAGGATACATAGCTGTTGACTTCATACATGTATAAATGAACCATAATCCCCAGGAGACTGTTGTACCTCATATAAAGCAGAAAATATTATCAATAACCATATCCAGTAGAAAATATAGCTAAGTCTAGGTAACAAAGATTACCAGTGATATGAAAGATATCAAAGAGGTGCTGCTTCAGGTCCTCCTGAGGGTTATAAATGGTGGCTGACAGTTTGTACACCGTTAAGGTAATAAGTGAGATTACATCAGAGAAATAAAGATATCCATATATACATCGGTCCAAATGCAGTCAATTAACCACATCAAGCATGACAGTTTAAGCAAGAAAGTGTCACAAACATCAATGAAAAATGACAATACAGTAAAGCGCTGTATACCCGAAATCACAGAGTGGATCGCTAAAGGAAAGTGCCAACGTTTCAGGGCCTTTAGCCCTTTTCTCAAGGAAGCGATAATCCATGCAAGTGTTACCTTGTTCTTAAGTAGTGTATGCTGTGTCTCCCCCTGGCCGGCCAGTGTGTCGTCACTGGAGCGCGCTTCTGGCGACTTCCGCTACGTCACATCCGGTGACGGATCCCCGGCCCTCAACCAACCTCAGCTGATTGGCTGAAACAGCTGCCAATCGTCCGACGTCAGCCTCAGGCGCACGGGGCAGCCGTCATCCCGGAGCTTTAAAATATGCAAGCTTTAATTGTAAACAGACAGTGGACAGTTGTATTCAAACAAAGCTTCATGTTGCAAGCGGGGAGCATCCAGTTTAATACAGCACACATGTTGAGGGGGAGCTCTCAGGCAGATCCTACGCTCTCAGGCAGATCCTACGCTGTAGCTAGTTAAAAAACATAGAACAAATCAAGCATTAAAAACTAATAAAAACAAGATGGAAAATTGCAATCACTCTCATGGATTTAAGCGGGTCTAAATCTTTACAGTAGCTCAACCAATAATCCTTTATTTGTAATTGATCCTACAGTCTACATTTAGCCCTATGGAGTATACCTTCCACCTGAGGCAAGTTTATGTGAAAAGCATGCAGCATAAACATGCAGGATCCCTAACCTAGTCCACCAGTACCCCGCAGTCAATATGGGTAAAAGGGAGATTTTGCTTGAATTGCCTGGGGCGCCTACCCTCCAGCTTATAATGGATTTTGAATGATCAAACAATACAGTCTAAGGCGGACCTAGAATTGAATTATTCCTAACATTGTTCATTAAAGCACCCATAAAAGTAAGAGTAAATGAGTGATGTAACAGGAACTGTCACACGGTGCTTATGAAAATACATGCTGCTAATGCACCTAATTAAAGCGGACCCGAATTAATCTGATCTTACAGGCGGATATATGGTACTTTGTTTTGCTCTAGCTACTCTGGGGAAACAATGTGGAATAATACTTCAATAAGGCCTATGCCCTATTATAGGATAGATCGTCAATTAAGTTCTTTACTATTAGTTGGTGTCCTTCCTTCCCTACTGACTCCCATCAACATCACTATGATCCATAGCCTTCTTTGGCTTAAGTTGGAATTATGTTTCCTTAAGTAGGCTGTATTGAAGTATTATTCCACATTGTTTCCCCACATTGTTTTTGCCCCATCTTGACCAAGGTCTGGAGGTCTAGCAATAAACCGGCTCAGGTCTCCCTGCGAGCTCACTGCTGTGTTCTTAGCATGGCCCTTGGCGTCTTTAGCTTTATTTCCGCCTCCCATGTTGCAGGTGTGGAATCCCACCTCAGTGTGTGTCACTGCCAGATGATGAGGGTTTATACTGGGGGGGGGAGTATGCAGAGTTCAATAGGGGCCCACACACCAACAGAGCCCTTTTGCAGTGTCTTTATATGCACATATAATGGTATGGGACAGGCTCTCTGCTACTCTCCTGCTCTTGAGCCAGCGTGTGTAAGATAAATACCTCAGCTGGGGAAGCTCTCTCTCACCACCTGGCTCCACGTGTGCTGCTGCTGCGTCCTCTGCTCTCCCCCCTTTCTCCTCTCTCCTTTCAGTGTGCTGGGGGCTGTCTCCTCTCCCCCCTCTCTCCTCTCTTATCAGTGTGCTGGGAGCCGTCTCCTCACCCCCTCCCCTTCAGCTCACCTCACAGCAGAAGGATGATGAAAGCCTGGGACACGGGGGGGGGGGGGGGGGAATCTGCCAACCTCGCAGTCCTGCTCACGCTAACTGCTTCAGGCTGTACAGCTCTGCACTTGTCCTCCATGCCAGAGATCTGCAGACCATCAAAGAGGTAGGGAGAAGCGTCCGATCCTCTGCTGGCTCCGTTCTCTTTACAGAGCTTCACTCCACGCCGGATCTGCTACTGGGGGGAAAGTTCAGTGTGGGGGCCAGGATGGCGGCCACCAGCCCTCTCCTCGATCTGACCGGTCGTCCACCAAGCGCCATGCTCCCACTGCAGCAGCCTGTCTCCTTCACAAAGCCTGTCTGACCCCAAAAATTAGTTGCTGGGTGGGTGATCCGGGGCAAGCGTCCCCAAAAATGTGCTTTTAATAGCTAATGTGGCCAGGAGCAGACAAGTTACACGTCCTCACCAGGCCATGCAAGCTCCGCCCCCAGAAGCCCATATATTGATTGAAAACACCCTAAAGTTGGCAGCAAAATGGGGAGCCCATATTTTGCCTTAAAGACACCTTGGAGTTGGCATCAGCATAGAGAACCCATATATTGCAAGAAGGACACTCCCTGGATTAGGCAGCAGCATGAGGAGCCAATATATTGCCAGAAGGACACACCCTGGATTTGGCAGCAGCATGAGGAGCCCATATATTGCCTGAAAGACACATCCTGGAGTTGGCAGCAGCACGGGAAGCCCATATATTGCCTTAAAGAAACACTGGAGTTGGCAGTATTATGAGGAGCATATTTATTGCATGAACAACACCCTGGAGTTGGCAGCAGTATGGGGAGCCCATATATTGCCTGAAAAGACACCCCGAAGTTGGAAGCAGCATGAGGAGCCCATATGTTGTCTGAAAGACAAACTGAAGTTAGCAGCATCATGAGGAGCCCATATATTGCCTGAATGACACATTCTGGAGTTGTCAGCAGCATGGGGAGCACATATATTGCCTGAAGAACACACTGGAGTTGGCAGTAGCATGGGGAGCCCATATATTGCCTGAAAAACACACACTGGGATTGGCAGCCACATGGGGAGCCCATATTTTTCCTGAAAACACATCCTGTTGTTGGCAGCAGCAAGAGGAGCCCATATATTGCCTGAAAGACACCCTGGAGTTGGCAGCAGCACAAGGAGCCCATATATTGCCTGAAAGACACCCTGGAGTTGGCAGCATTTTAACACGGCCATATATTGCCTGAAAGACACACTGGAGATGACAGCAGCATAATGAGCCCATATATTGCCTGAAAGACACACTCTGGAGATGTCAGCAGCATAAGGAGCCCATATATTGCCTAAAAGACACATTCTGGAGTTGTCAGCAGCATGGGGAGCACATATATTGCCTGACGGACACACTGGAGTTGGCAGTAGCACGGGGAGCCCATATATTGCCTGAAAAACACACACTGGAGTTGGCAGCCACATGGGGAGCCCATATTTTGCCTGCAAAACACATCATGGAGTTGGCAGCAGCATGAGGAGCCCATATATCATCTTAAAGAAATACTGGGGTTGGCAGCATCATGAGGAGCCCATGTATAGCATGAAAGACACACTGGAGTTGGCAGCAGCATGGGGAGCCCATATATTGCCTGAAATACACACCCCGGAGTTGGAAGCAGCATGAAAAGCCCAAATATTGTCTGAAGGACACACTGGAGCTAGCAGCATCATGAGGAGCCCATATATTGCCTGAAGGAAACACTGGAGTTAGCAGCATCATGAGGAGCACATATATTGCATGAAAGACACCCTGGAGTTGGCGGCAGCATAAGGAGCCCATATATTGCCTGAAAGACACATTCTGGAGTTGTCAGCAGCATGAGGAGCACATATATTGCCTGTAGGACACACTGAGTTGGCAGTAGCATGGGGAGCCCATTTATTTCCTGAAAAACACACACTGGCGTTGGCAGCCACATGGGGAGCCCATATTTTTCCTGAAAACACATCCTGTTGTTGGCTGCAGCAAGAGGAGCCATTTTAACAAGGCCATATATTAGGCTCGATTCAAAGAAACATTCGTCCGGACTTCCGTAGCTGTCTGTGAAAGTTTTGGTGGGTGTTTGTCATTTTTTTGCTTTTTTTCGTACATTTTTCATTCGTACGAACGTTCGGGAAGATGCATATATGCTCTTTCGCAAAACGAATCGGAAGTTTCTCGTTCATTCGGGAGCATTTTTCCACCAAATCTGAATTTTTTCGTCCGTTCAGAAATTTTTCGTTATTGCAGTGGGCTTGCGATTAATTCAGAGAGCTGATTGCCGATGGGACAACACCCCATAAATACGTTTCATTGACGAACCACTCCCGGCACCTTTTAGACGTCGGAACTAGAGCCATGGACGAGTCTACTGCCTTTGAGGAGCATAAGGATCTGCAACTCATGGGAATTGAGATCGTCCAGAGGTCACAGACCAGACTGCATCGGCGGCGATGCATGGACATCAATAGCATGCATGACGTTGAGCTGTTCGAGCTGACCAGGCTTAATCGCGCTTCCCTCCATAAATTGTATAGTGAGCTGCGGCCATGGTTAGCCCGCACCACAAGGAAGGGGCAAGCAATTTTAGGTATGACCAAGATGCTTGGCTGCCTGCAATTTTTGGCAAACGGCTCGTTCCAGAGGCTGGGTGCCCTCTCCATGGGGATCTCTCAGCCTACGCTGAGCCGCGCACTATCCAAATTTTTGGAAGGCATGGCTACCCTAACTCGGAAATGTATTTGTTTCCCTAGGGATATGGTAGCCAGAAACGCCATTAAGCTGGCATTTTATAATATCGCCGACATGCCCAACGTCATGGGTGCTATTGACTGCACACACGTTGCCCTCGTCCCGCCGGCAGTCGACGAGTATATATACAGGCAAGTTGTGGCTTCCATTGTATCTAAATGTTTGGTTGTCCCTCCTTTGGCCAATACCATTATTTGTATTTCTCCATCCTTGTTTTTAAACCATCATTGTGAATAGTCCCTCCTTTTAAGCAGAGCATCCTTGCCCTTATTTACTTCATTTTTAGCCTCCCTTATTGTGAATAGTCCCTCCTTTTAAGCAGAGCATCCTTGCCCTTATTTACTCCCTTTTTAGCCTCCCTTATTGTGAATAGTCCCTCCTTTTAAGCAGAGCATCCTTGCCCTTATTTACTCCATTTTTAGCCTCCCTTATTGTGAAGAGTCCCTCCTTTTAAGCAGAGCATCCTTGGCCTGATTTACTCCATTTTTAGCCTCCCTTATTGTGAAGAGTCCCTCCTTTTCATTAGCCACTCTATGCTGCTAGTCTCTCCTTTTACATATTCCCTCATTGCAATCAGTCCCTCCATGATAATGCTTCCTCCTTGGCAAGAGTGTATGTGCAACAATGGACCTTCTTTTTCCATTCTTTTCCAACTTTGGCACAAGTCAAACATTTTAAAGTGTACTTGAAAGAGAACAAGTCACTCAACCTTGTAAAGGCTCGAACATACATCTTCTTTTGTTGGCCACTTAAATGTAAGGTAGTTGTTTATTGTTAGTTGTCTGGATGTTAACGTCTGACCTAGTCTGTTAGAAGTGAGCGTTGGATTCGTGGCCTTTTTTTAAAAAATTTTGTTTTATCTTTATTTTTGTCACAGAAATCGGAAAATGGGCCACTCACTGAATGTGCAAGCAGTGGTGGCCCAGGACCTGCGTTTTCTGAGCGTCCTGGCAGGCTACCCTGGCTCAGCCCATGATGCCTACATCCTGCGCCGTTCTGGATTATTCCGGCGGTTTGAGTCAGGAGAATTTGCGGGTGCATGGCTCCTTGGTAAGTTGAGTCCAATTACCGATTTAGAATTTATATGTGTGGCTTGAATGCTTGTGGGAGTCACCTTTCCTACACGATGCCTTGCACATCACCTTGGGAACATGTGTAACCCGACTGGACCCATTACTTTAGCCAAACTACATTGGCTGCAAAATTTATAGTCCTGCATTGTTTAAACTCCAAAGTGTAATGATAGCAAAAGTCAGAAACAGTCTTCAAAACCCTCCAAATCTGTTAGGGACTTTAGCAGAGGGTCTGCGCCATTTTTGCTTACATGCATTTCACTTACTGAGTAGAGGTGAGCGGGATAAAGTGCAGGGGCAGCCTTACACCTGTTTTGGACTAAGCCAAAACAGAAAATGGGTCAGGTAAAGTTAAACCATAATACATTGTTCTGCAGCACAGACAGGAAACAATAGCTGCTAACAGTCTGCCTGATTACCCAGCATCCACAGTATAATTGACCAACTTTGGGCCCCCATCTCTCACATATGTTTAATTGTAGTTTTGACATTTGCAATATGTATGCTCATGTTTTGGTAACAATGTCACATACCTCAGTAATATTTTTTTATAAGCAATTTTGCGCTGCAATGTCTGAATTAATGGTAATATTAGTTTCCCTTACATTGTTGTAGGCGATTTGGGGTATCCACTACTCCCGTGGCTGATGACTCCGGTCCTCCGGCCACAGACTCCAGCCCAAGAGGCCTACAATCGTGCCCATAGAAAGACCAGGGCAGTGGTGGAGAGGGCCTTTGGACTCCTGAAGACCCGTTTTCGTTGTTTGGACCACACTGGGGGCTCCCTGCAGTATGACCCTAAAAAGGTCATTGATATCATTATGGCATGTGCAGCGCTGCATAATTTTGCTATTCTGCAAAGGGTCCCCCGATATGTTGATTGCCCACCCTCTCCACCCTCCGATGAGCCAGACGACGCCTATGTGGGCCAGCCAAGTGCGTCTGGGCAAGCCGTGCGGGCCAATTTAATAGCCACACATTTTGCCTAATTTATGTTTGGGTTTGGATGTGTTTTTTTGGACTTGGTTATTGTTGATTTTTTAATTTGTTTTTGGTATGTCTAATTTCATTATGAATAAACCAATAATGAATTTGTGTTAAAAACACACAACAATGTTTGTGGACTTATTTGGAGACATTTTTTTTTGTTTTTGGGTCTACTTGAACTAATATTTCGCAATCAAAACACCACAGACATAAAGTTGTTGAAACCAAAATATTTACTAGTTTGTAAAATGTTTCTGGCATACAAACTGAATAGGAGGTTAGTGCCCCTCACAGACTTTGGGACCAGACATGTACATGAAATTGTTGGAAAAACATGTTCCAAAACATAAAAATTGACACAAATAAGCCCTCTCCTGCTTGCCCACATTTTCAACAGACACAGGTTTAAAGCAAACCGAGCTATGCCACATCTACACCTGTAAGTCAATGGCCCACCCAAACCAGAACAGCCAGTCCCAATCCCAATCCAGTATAATCACAGCCAGGGTCCAAGGTCTTAGTTTGGCAGCCCAGAATGTCACCCAATCATGCCGCCAAACATGAGGAGCCACCACAAATGAGATTGTGCCCAAGACAGCCACGCCACAGCTTAAGTGGCCACTTCAGTGAGTCTTGGGCTCTGGCATTGGCTAGTGGGCTACCTCACGCCTTGACTGACCTATATGGGGCAAATCCAAAACAACCTAGCAAGAGCAGCGCAAAATGGCAGATTTTTAGCCCTCACCAGACAAGTCAATCCAGTGGGGATGTCTCGCAAATATGTGGAACAGATTCAGGCCAAACACACATTAATATTGGTGATGCCCATAGAACCCAGGTTGGGGCCCTTGGGGGGGGGGCCCTAACCTGGGCCTGTGTGGCATTCAGAATCTGCAACTGTTCCAAAATGTTTCTTTGGTTACTGTGCATTTCGGCCATGCCTGACCTGATTTCGGAGGTCAAGTTGGCCATGTGGCTGTTATGGGTCCTCAATTCAGTCAGCACGGCACTGAAGGTAGTATTTAGGGACTCTAATTGGCCCCTAATATGCTCCTGATTTTGCTGATTTTGGCGACGAAAAAGCCGCCTCTCTTGGTGCCATGCTGACTCCATCATCTGCACGCCCCTCCCCTGGGAAACTGGGCGACGTTGCTGAGTACGCCGCCCAATTCCCCGGGTTGTGGGGCGTGCAGATGATGTTTCTCGAGGACCCCCAACAGCCACAGGTATGCTCGCCAAATCCTCAGCAGCAGATCTGAAACTGGGGACTGGAGGGTCAGTCTCTGCATGCTGCCCACGATGTGCAGGCAGCATGCAGCCAGCTTAAGTGGCCACTTCAGTGAGTCTTGGGCTCTGGCATTGGCTAGTGGGCTACCTCACGCCTTGACTGACCTATATGGGGCAAATCCAAAACAACCTAGCAAGAGCAGCGCAAAATGGCAGATTTTTAGCCCTCACCAGACAAGTCAATCCAGTGGGGATGTCTCGCAAATATGTGGAACAGATTCAGGCCAAACACACATTAATATTGGTGATGCCCATAGAACCCAGGTTGGGGCCCTTGGGGGGGGCCCTAACCTGGGCCTGTGTGGCATTCAGAATCTGCAACTGTTCCAAAATGTTTCTTTGGTTACTGTGCATTTCGGCCATGCCTGACCTGATTTCGGAGGTCAAGTTGGCCATGTGGCTGTTATGGGTCCTCAATTCAGTCAGCACGGCACTGAAGGTAGTATTTAGGGACTCTAATTGGCCCCTAATATGCTCCTGATTTTGCTGATTTTGGCGACGAAAAAGCCGCCTCTCTTGGTGCCATGCTGACTCCATCATCTGCACGCCCCTCCCCTGGGAAACTGGGCGACGTTGCTGAGTACGCCGCCCAATTCCCCGGGTTGTGGGGCGTGCAGATGATGTTTCTTGAGGACCCCCAACAGCCACAGGTATGCTCGCCAAATCCTCAGCAGCAGATCTGAAACTGGGGACTGGAGGGTCAGTCTCTGCATGCTGCCCACGATGTGCAGGCAGCATGCAGCCAGCTTCCCTCTGCTGCTGAGGATTTGGCAGAGAAACATTTTGGGACAGTTGCAGATTCTGGCCCAGGGGAAGATCTTCATCATCTCCAAGGAAGCTTCCATCTTCCTCCTGCTCCTGGATTTGCTCCATCAGTGTGTGGCTCTGTTGGGGAAAAGGTTCAGTGTGGGGAATACATATATAAATCATACAAGAAAAACATGGCAAGCCACATGCATACACAACAGCATGAAAAAACAGTTACCGTAGATATCGGATCCTGGGTCCTATGCAGTGCGGAAGAAGACGGCAGCGGTAACATGGCAGAGGAGTCCCCACTAGCTGAGGGATGATGCTGGGCTGCATTAGAAGAAAAAGAGCTATGAAAACACACTATGCATTGTTGATGTTTAAGCACACTTATGCTAAGCAAAGAAACGTGGCCAAGCAGGAATGGCCACTCCCACAACACGGCCACTTGGCCTTCACTAGGAATGCCATTACATTAGTGCATGGATAGTTAAACCAGACTAGACACATTGGTTCACGTGTCTAAAATCAAACATGCAAGTAATGGCTGCTGTGTGAGTTGCCACATCCCTTTTAGGCGATGAAGTTAACACACTAAGGTGCCAAATAGCAGTTACAATATGATTCTGGTGGGGAACATTGTATCTCCGAAAACATTTGTAGCAAACCATTTAATCCGTTGGGCACCCAACCCAGCTCTTACCACATTGACCAACAGCCAAAGATGTTAGTGTGGCGTGTGCTTGTCAATTAATACATAGCACGCATTCCTTTTCTCCACTCCTAAGTTTCTTAGTTTACTGTAATTTACTTAAACGTCATGTATGTGGCTGTCAATTTGCACATTACCAGGCCACACACATTACACACCCTGGTCAAAGTGAGCACTCCACTAAAAGCAACCCCCTCGAGCCATGTGTTTAGCTAGCCCTTGCAGCCACCCCCTCGAGCCATGTGTTTAGCTAGCCCTTGCAGCCACCCCCTCGAGCCATGTGTTTAACTAGCCCTTGCAGCCACCCCCTCGAGTCATGTGTTTAGCTAGCCCTTGCAGCCACCCCCTCGAGCCATGTGTTTAGCTAGCCCTTGCAGCCACCCCCTCGAGCCATGTGTTTAGCTAGCCCTTGCAGCCACCCCCTCGAGCCATGTGTTTAGCTAGCCCTTGCAGCCACCCCCTAGAGCCATGTGTTTAGCTAGCCCTTGCAGCCACCCCCTAGAGCCATGTGTTTAGCTAGCCCTTGCTGACTATGTGTAGGTTTACACACATTTTTGGGGTCATTCGCACATTACTAACCTGCTGGAATTGGCGGGTTGTCGATGTCCTGCTGGGCCGGGTGTCCCTGTAAGGCCATAGGATGGAGCAAGCCCAGAATCATCTCCTCAGCTTGGGTGAATCTCATTTTTGTGGGAAAGCCTCCGCCAGTTTTTTCGCTGTAAAACATAGTAAGCATAATTAAGCGCACTGATGGATACACAAGAATAATAAAAACCCACAAATAAGCTAGGTACCTGTACAGCTGCCTTTGACTCTGTTTCTTCCGCACTGCATATTTCAGGTCCGATATCTTCCGCTGAACCTGTTCCACATCTTTGCGTTCCTCACCCGCTGCATTGACTTGCCTGGTGAGTTCTTCCAAAATCTCTGCTTTGCGCTGTTTGCTGGTGGTTTTGGATTTGCTCCCATATAGGTCGTCATAATATAAGGTGAGCCCACTAGCCAATGCCAGAGTTTGGGACTCACCAAAACGGCCACTCAAGTGTCCTCGGCGCAATGTGCACCCTCTTTGGGGTGGTTGTGGCTCCTCAGTGCTTGGTGGCAAATGGGGTGACATTCTGGGCTGGGGGGATGGAGGAGACCTCAAGGACTGGAGGCTGGCTGTGGATCGTACTGAACTGGGAAAGGGACTGGGTGTTCGGGGCTGGGTGGCCACTGAAGTTGCAGGTGTCGATGTGGCATAGGGGGAATGCATGACAACCTGTGCCGGAGGAGAATGTGGGCGAGCAAGAGAGGGTCTGGGCGAGCTGGAGCTGCTGCTTTGAGCCCTGTGGATCTGTGGGGCCTTGGAGGTCGTGGGCTGGGGTGAGGCATATCTTGTGGTTCGCACACTCTTGGGCTTTGCTTTGGAGCCACGTGCGGGGGGGAGGGGGCCGTTGGCCTTTGATGGCTTTTCGGGCTTCTGGACCTGGTTCGGCCCCTGCTGCGCCTTGGGCCCCTGCTGCGGCTTCTGGACCTGGACCTGGTTCGGCCCCTGCTGCGTCTTGGGCCCCTGCTGCGGCTTCTGGACCTGGACCTGGTTCGGCCCCTGCTGCGCCTTGGGCCCCTGCTGCGGCTTCTGGACCTGGACCTGCTTCGGCCCCTGCTGCGCCTTGGGCCCCTGCTGCGGCTTCTGGACCTGGTTCGGCCCCTGCTGCGCCTTGGGCCCCTGTTGCGGCTTCTGGACCTGGACCTGCTTCGGCCCCTGCTGCGCCTTTGGCCCCTGCTGCGGCTTCGGGCCCTGTGTTTGGGGCCTTTGGCTATGGCCTTGGTGCCACGTGGTGGGGGGGATGTGGGGCAGGGTGGGGTGGGGCTTCGTCCCCTCTTACCCATCTGTGGGGCATGAGCTTGCCCAGCCTTGGTTTGCTTGCTCTTTGTTTGGGCTGCTGCAAGCTCCTTTTTTGCCGCGGCCTTGGTGGTAGGCCTTAGCCTGGCTTTGGGCTCTTGGGAGCGTGTTCTCGGTCCCTCGGCCTGCTCAGCCCGCTTGGTCTGCTTCTTCTGGCCAGTAGCTTTTTTCGGTGCCATTTTGGGTGGACTCTCAAAGAGAATGAGCTGTGTGTGCAGGGCCCTTTAAATAAGGTATCCGGCGTGTGACGCCTACGCGTCCGCTTACGCGCACGGCCGGCCGTTCGCACGGCCGTGCGAAACCCGGAAACCGCTGGGGCAGTGCTTATCTGCTGCCGAGAAGAAGAAGAAAGATGGCGCCCACTATCTTCACCCGCCAACAAGAAGAGATCATCATGCTCGTAAGTGTCTTTTAAGGACTTTGCTTGGCTTTCTAAATGCTGCTCTACATGTTAAGGATGCGCACGAAGTAATAGATTGTTTTTAAATTTGGTTCAACTACATGCACACCCAAGCGCACGCCACACACGTGCCAAACAACAGTGCTGGCAGATTTAAAAGTTAACTTAGCCTAGAAGTGTGTGTGTGTGTGTATGTGGTCATGTGATCGAACCAAATAATGTATTGTTGCCACTTGTTGATAGGCATTTCTGATTTCTTGCTATGTTTGATTTTTGCTTTGTAGACCATGCTGGAGCGCAGGTACGACTACCTGCCCAACTCGTTTGAGAAACGAAACGTCGCCCTGGAGATCATTTCGGAGATCCAACATTAGACCGACATTACCTTCACCCACACACAGATAATGCAGCATTGGTCGGACCTGAAGCAACTGCACATGCCCTGGGTGCGGAGGTTTTTCGGGATCCATTTCCCAAGTAAGTACATAGCGCTTGCATGCAAGATGTAACTACGACAGAAGTTAGGCCTTTTAGTTATAATGCCTTTTCTTTGGTAGTGTTGGAAATGGATTACCGTATTCGCCGCACCCGGAGGCGCACAGGCCGACCAGTGCTGCATGATTCTGCAGCTGGGAGTGAAGGTGGTGGATCTCCAGGGCGACGGGCCGACCCCTCCTCTGTGGCCTCCTCAGACCAGCCCCTGGACCTTACCACAGAGGAGGGGCGGCACAGCGTGGGCAGGGAGTCGTACCCTGCCACGCATGCGGGAGCCTCTGGTATGTGACTCTTCATGTCTACGCACACACATATACATGCTATCTCCTACCCAACGGATTCCTTTCATCTGTTTATCTAGATGCTTCTGGAGCGGGTGAGGAAGTGGAAGAGGAGGCAGCAGATGTGCTCCAAGCAGAAGCTGGAGAAGGTGAGTGATGTGAACCAGACTTTGGCAAAGACATTTTCTAACTGAGGAATTTGACCATAAAACTGAACATATTTCCCATGTTTCTACAGGCACTTCTTCACAGCAGAGCCAGGACCCAGGACCTCAGCGTGTTGTCCCCAACGAGCCAGCTCGCGGCCACCAACCAAGTAAGTAGTCAGGGCATTATTAGCATTTATGTGGTACTTGACATCAACACACAGATACATCAAGCCCTAGCCAATGGCAATTTAAGAGTGACCTGTGGCCACTTCCTTAGCTTAATGACTTGCCAGAATTACATATGTAGCCTTGATTTATTTGTGTAACTTCAAAACATTCAATCCACAGGTGGCAAACATGTATTGTTATGAATCTAATGTTTTTTTCTCCATTTGTTACAGGGACCACACGCCAACAAATTTTAGAAATGAATAGGAGGGTCCTTGCGTTGGTGGCCGATATGAAGGTGATGGTTGACTCATTGGGGACAACAGAAGAAGAGGAAGAGGATTAGAGTCCTGGGTCCTGGCCCTGGTCTGCTGACCCATGTTTTTATTGTTTTTTAAAAAAGTTCCCAAATTTTAATAGCCAAGGGCTAAAAATATTAAAAAGCCCATTTTAAAAACTAAAAAAATATAAAATATTTTACAGTAAAAAAGTTTTACAGAAACCAACGTTTCAGTGTCATTTCTGGACACACATACATTTACAAAAAAGAAAGGGGCCAAAACATATTTGGAGGTCAAGATTGAGATGTCCAGGAAGTGATTTGGGTAAGTTTTAGGGTGCTAAAATGGAAGAAGAACCTAAGCGCTAAGTGATTTGGGTAAGTTTTAGGGTGCTAAAATGCAAGAAGAATCTAAGCGCTAAGTGATTTGGGTAAGTTTTAGGGACCTAAAATGGAAGAAGAATCTAAGCGCTAAGGGATTTGGGTAAGTTTTAGGGTGCTAAAATGGAAGAAGAATCTAAGCGCTAAGTGATTTGGGTAAGTTTTAGGGACCTAAAATGGAAGAAGAATCTAAGCGCTAAGGGATTTGGGTAAGTTTTAGGGACCTAAAATGGAAGAAGAATCTAAGCGCTAAGGGATTTGGGTAAGTTTTAGGGACCTAAAATGGAAGAAGAATCTAAGCGCTAAGGGATTTGGGTAAGTTTTAGGGTGCTAAAATGGAAGAAGAACCTAAGCGCTAAGTGATTTGGGTAAGTTTTAGGGACCTAAAATGGAAGAAGAATCTAAGCGCTAAGGGATTTGGGTAAGTTTTAGGGACCTAAAATGGAAGAAGAATCTAAGCGCTAAGTGATTTGGGTAAGTTTTAGGGACCTAAAATGGAAGAAGAATCTAAGCGCTAAGTGATTTGGGTAAGTTTTAGGGTGCTAAAATGGAAGAAGAATCTAAGCGCTAAGGGATTTGGGTAAGTTTTAGGGACCTAAAATGGAAGAAGAATCTAAGCGCTAAGGGATTTGGGTAAGTTTTAGGGACCTAAAATGGAAGAAGAATCTAAGCGCTAAGGGATTTGGGTAAGTTTTAGGGTGCTAAAATGGAAGAAGAACCTAAGCGCTAAGTGATTTGGGTAAGTTTTAGGGACCTAAAATGGAAGAAGAATCTAAGCGCTAGGGGATTTGGGTAAGTTTTAGGGACCTAAAATGAAAGAAGAATCTAAGCGCTAAGTGTTTTGGGTAAGTTTTAGGGACCTAAAATGGAAGAAGAATCTAAGCGCTAAGTGATTTGGGTAAGTTTTAGGGTGCTAAAATGGAAGAAGAACCTAAGCGCTAAGTGATTTGGGTAAGTTTTAGGGACCTAAAATGGAAGAAGAATCTAAGCGCTAAGGGATTTGGGTAAGTTTTAGGGACCTAAAATGGAAGAAGAATCTAAGCGCTAAGGGATTTGGGTAAGTTTTAGGGACCTAAAATGGAAGAAGAACCTAAGCGCTAAGTGGATAGGGTGAGCTTTAAGGGCTCAAAAGGGAAGAGGCAGGATAGCGCAAAGTGGTTAGGGTGAGCTTTAAGGGCTCAAAAGGGAAGAGGCAGGATAGCGCAAAGTGGTTAGGGTGAGCTTTAAGGGCTCAAAGGGAAGAGGCAGGATAGCGCAAAGTGGTTAGGGTGAGCTTTAAGGGCTCAAAAGGGAAGAGGCAGGATAGCGCAAAGTGGTTAGGGTGAGCTTTAAGGGCTCAAAGGGAAGAGGCAGGATAGCGCAAAGTGGTTAGGGTGAGCTTTAAGGGCTCAAAAGGGAAGAGGCAGGATAGCGCAAAGTGGTTAGGGTGAGCTTTAAGGGCTCAAAAGGGAAGAGGCAGGATAACGCAAAGTGGTTAAGGTAAGCTTTAAGGGCTCAAAGGGAAGAGGCAGGATAGCGCAAAGTGTTTAGGGTGTTTTTTTAGGTATTCTACGTGATGTGAGTGAAATAGATGCAAGCACTTTAATGAGATAAGTTTGTAGTGCACAGGCGCAAGATCGTAAGACTTCCGTCTGGACGAAGATTTTTGGAAAAAGTGAAGCAGGATGTATCGGGAAGCGGAAAGGATTCGTGTGAGGATACGATGGAAAAAGGGCAAAATCGAAAGGCTACGTTGTTAGCTGAGAAAATGAATCTGAAAAGTCTCGATTGAAAATGACATCCTCGTACGCGTACTCTAGCATACGAGCGGACGGATGCTTTACGGAAGGTTTACGAAGCATGCTTGGAATCGCTCGCACATTCATACGAGAGCGGGAACTTTTGAAAATGATACGACGATTTGGCCGCACTTTGACAGCTTATGCGCCCGGGGCACTGGCGTTTAGCCTGTGCGTCCTCCGTTACCGCGGCAACATGCAGGGGAGAGACTGCATGACGCGGCTGATACATCTGTCACGTGACGGCGTCACGTGGATGGAGGGGGGCAGGCTGGTCATCACCAATCAACAGTGTGACTTCCGACGGCGGCGTGACGCGCCAAACCGGCGGTGGGGCAGTGATGTGAGCACACAGGTGGAGGGGTAAGTATATAATGAGACACAGCACACATTTGTAACTTCCCCTCACACTTTGAAGCGGCATGGGAGCCGCGGGCGCGGGTGGTTGATGCGTTCTCTTCCCCCCTGATGCTCTACGTTGGCATGCTGTCTGATGCTTAAAGTGGTAACCCCTCAATAGCTTACTGGCACAATATATTTATCTTTACTGTCTGGTATTGTTCATATTTTGTTGGTGATATGGTTTCCTTAGTAGTGGAGGTTTTGTGCAATATATATCTGTATTTTTTTATATAATTTTTGTATTTTTGTAAATTTTGTAATTATATACTTGTACATTTTTTGATATAAATTATGCACTAGTCACTTTATATTTATGCATTGCACCTTTAGTGATTATATTTATGTATTGCACTTTCACTGGTTATTTGAGTATTCATTGTGACATTTACTGAAAACTTCTATAATTGTCTTGTTGTTGATACACACATAGGAATTTTTAATAGGCCTTTATTTAAATATCTTTTTGCGCAGGCACAAAAACAATTCCAAAGACATTCCAGACATTTTCATGTAGAGCATTTAATTATTGATTAGTTATTGAATGAGATTTCATCACCGATTTTGGTGTTACATGATTGAATATATATATGCTTTGTTATGCAGGGGGGAGCATCTTGGTTTTAAATATCTTGTGTTGTATATGTAATTTTTAATTAGCTGTTTTGAATTAAGGTGTTCATTTGTATTGATTGTCTGTTGTTGGTGCTCCTCATTTGGGAGAGAGGTGTGGTGTTTCCACGTCCACTCCTATTTCTATGGTCCATTTAGTAAGAGAGAGCACGGAAAATATTTTGATCCACAAGTGGTGCACCCCAGTGGAGTTAGAGCAATAGCATAATGTTTTTGACATGTGATTGTAGGGCAAATTTGTAGGGCAAATTATGCTTTGAATCAGGACATCTCCGATATGGTGGGTATGGGTGTCTAATAATGTTAAAATGAAATGTGATCACACAATAGGGTCGATTCAAAGAAACATGTAACAGCTTTGATTTTGGTGCCGATCATCCTATTTTTCCCGTACGCTCGTGCGTTCGTATGAACTTGCGAGTGATTCTATAAGCAAATACGTTTCTATCCTAAAATGTCCGTCCGTTCGTATGGCAGTTCGGGAATCAGACCTATGTCAGTTTCCATCCTGAATTTTCCGTTTCATTTCTCAGGTTGCAACATTGGTTTGGCCCTTTTTCCTTTTTTGTCTGGACGTAAATCCTTCTGATCTTGTGGCTGCGCACTACAAACTTACCTCATTAAAGTGCATTCTAAATATTTGGTCTTTTATTTTTCTTTATTTCATTCATTTTGTAGTAACCAACCATTAATGAATGCATTTGCATAAGTAAATCTTACTTTGTTTAATTTTTAGTTAACTTGCATTTTTTAGTTGTGGATTTAATTTTAATATTTTGGCTTCAAATGGTGCAACTTAAAATTTTGGGTGTGGTTACCCACACCCTCTACATACAGATTGCTCTCAAATATAAAAAAACACCCAGCAACTTCAGCATGTTATGAGCCTAGAAACAGCCAAGATGGCTGCTCAGGTATTCTCGGGCAGCCTGCAAACAGAAAGGGCCTTGTGACTGTGTTGCTCTGCATTCTTTGATTTCTGACCTTTCCGTGTCCCCAGCTCTGCTGTGTCTGTGCAAAATACAGCGGTAACCCACATCCTGCACTTTATCCCGCTCTCCTCTCCTCAGTAAGTGTGATGCATCTGACCAAAGATGTGCTTAAATAATTAAACAAAGCAAAGGTAAACAACTACACCAATAAATGCAATCTAAAAATATTATTCTAGTACATCAATTTAAAAATAAATAACAAAGGACATAAGTTTCTTTAATTAACGCAAATATATTGCAAAATAAAGGTTTACATGCAAAGGACTAATTAAGGTCCACATTAAAATGCTTTTATAAGGCATACATGAATCAGGTATGCATTGCCATACAATTTATGGCCTCGGCCATGCTGATACATGCAGTTCATTGGAGATCAAGACGTGCAGACTCCTCCACATAGCCAAAAAACCTGTTCAAGAACAGCAATCCGACTGCTTTCTTTTAAAACGTATTTAGAGGTTTGAAAACTGTTCTCTGAATCACACCTAAACACATCCGATTATCCTAAGTTTTATGTTTTGATCCTAAGTTTTAGGATTTGATCCTAAGTTTTACGTTTTGATCCTAAAATTTAGGAACGAACTTCCGATGATCGTAAGAGCATATACGCATTCGTACGTAGGCTCGTGCGAGTCGGAAATGGCCAAAAAAACAGGAAAAAATGACTAACACCCACCCAAACTTACGATTCTCGATCCGAAATCAATTAACTTTTGCTCTTTGAATCGAGGGGAATGTGTGGTCAAAATGAGTACATTTTTTATGTTTGAAAATGACTCCTCCGACATTGCTTAGATATGTGATTGAAATTTGACAATCAAGGTTATAATTTGCTGACATTCTCATGCTAACTTTACCAAGTGCAATAAATACCTTGCTTAATTTCATATAATCTTCTGACTTTAGCATATGTGATTTTGCCGTCATTATCGGATGATTATTTGCCCATTCCTGGCTGCCAGAGTCCTGACCTTTCTGGGGAGGACCACACACAGGTAAGTTATAAATGGTGTGGAATGTGTAGAAAAAATTAATAGTGTTTTGTGAGTCTAAAAATTAACCTTTAACATACACCCCTCTTTATTCATAGCAGTCAACCTTTTTGGGGGACGTGGATGTAAACTCCTCCCAAGTGCAATGTGCTCAGCCAACTGAAACAGCATAAACAATACGTGTGGAACTAGAAAATATGTTGATTCCGTATATCTACATGAAAAAAACACTAGTTAACAATTTCTTGTATTACTCTTATAGAGCACAACCCAGACAAGCCACAGAACAGTCCCCACAAGTGTGGAATTATTTGATTTAGGGACCCACATGTTGGAGGCCTACAGTCACCATCAGCCGCGTGCAAGACTCTAGGAGCACATTGCGGCATTGTAATCACAATCGCTGGTGTGGCAACAACAACTACAGGAAGTAAGGCACCACCAACAACAACAAAGCCAAGAACAACATGATGAACTGCTACAAGCAATGAACTGCTCTATTGACCGGCAGGACCAGACCTTGTTGTTGTTACATCAGCTTATACAAAAGCAGAATATATTTTTTTTGCACTGTTGGCCCCCCAACACGGTCCTCACGACTGACCCTTTTGAGTCCACACAAGTAATTTTTGTTTTATTTTAATTTAAAATATTATTTGTGCTTGATTATGACTATTTTATTTAATTTTTATCATTAAAAAAAAATATGAGTGTGTTTGCTCTACTTTAACTCATCAATACAACATACATGTGTATACATGTGTGCAGCTATAGATATATGCAGGGCCGGCGTCAGCACTCGGCAAGGTGGGGCAGCTGCCGGGGGCCCCAGCCTCCAGGGGGGCCCACTGACAGGGCAGGCCTTTGGGGTGTGCCATGGTGCTTGACCAGTGGACTAGAGGGGCACCCCCACAGCTGGTGCCCACATCCCCTTGTGGCGCGCTAGCAATGACAGCGGTGGTGGTACATCCAGGGGGCATCCAGATTTGGGACTTCCCTCGGTGATGTAATGCGACTCTTCACCACAAAGGGGCCCACTGAGACCATGCCGCCCAAGGGCCCACATAAACCTGCAGCCGGCCCTGGATATGTGTATGTATGTGTAGTTTACTGATCAACAATAGTTAAATACATCTACACATTGGTTTATGTTAAGTGTTACAATGTGTTACATTGAGAAACAAATAATATTTAAAATTTTACTTTCACAATGTTTGACAATTACTGCAATAATACACTCCTAACTGTTAATCTATCGACTGCTGCGTATTCAGTAATAGCGATGCAAGGCGCTGTTACAAACAATAGCAGTAAAGCCTACAAACACTTCTATCAAAAGCACAGAGCGACAGGTAGCAACTGCTCAGAGCGACTGGTCCCTGGCGCTACACACCATCTTCAACAAGAAATCTCAATGACAGAGCGTCGGCGCAAAGAGCGCCAGATGCTGTGTGATTAAAGTGATTTTTACAAAACATTAACAACAGTAACCAAGCGAAAAAACATAGACTGACATTGTTGGTGTAGTGTGACATTAACACTTTAGTGGCAGACATGTATAATCATTTATCCAGTCGCTCACCAGAATTGGCTTCTTAAATGTGGAATTGCGTGCTGTGGCCAGCATTCACCTTCCGCTACCTGCCGCTACCTGTCGCTTACAAGGCACTACCTGGTGCTATCCCTTGATGAACAAAGCCCACAGTCTAATTGAGAATGTAGCAAAAGAAACTTACCAAAGCAGTTTTGCAGAACATGGCAGAATATGAGCCACAAATTTCCTGGTGATTATCTCCGCAAAAACAGTAGCATATCCTTGCCATCTCCCTGGCTATGCGGCATTCTCAACTACCTGCTTGAGTTGTGCCATCTCATGTGACATGCCAGCATCCTTGTCATCTGGCCGTCACATCAGCAGCAGGTGCCGGCTTAAGCAGCGCTGCAAACCTCTACCTCTGGCTGAATTCCCTGCTTCTCTGACAGTGCTCTTGCTCTTGCTACACCCTTTGGTGCCATGTATCATTCAGACTGTCCTTTTGTGTATGACCCCAGCTTGCCCGACATCGCTCGGTCTGGTCCCTGGTTCAGCTGCCTTCACCCATATGTCCACATCCTTTGTGCTATATAAGACAGTGTCTGGTGAGACATGTAAAGTGTCCTGGCAAATGGAGGCTTGTCTAAAGGCTGAAGAAGCAGCAGAGATTGGGGGTTGTAGACTCACCAGAAGGCGGGTGTCCCACTGGCTTGACATAGAACTAATCCCAACTAGATCAATCATTGGGGTGGAGATACAAATGGTCATAGATACAAGATTTCTTGGTGATAATATCAACCTCAAGTGGGACAAAAACATCTCCACTGTCCTGAAGAGGGCACAGCAGAGACTCTTCTTTTTGCGCCTACTGATGCAAAAAAAAGACAGGCCTTATTTTTTAATTAGTTTCATCCTGGGCTTTTCCCTCTTCTGTTGGTTTATGGAGGATGAGCAAGAGGCACAAGATCCAATTTACACAGAATAATAAAATATGCAGAGAAGTTCATTGACTCTTGTTATTTTGTCTTGGAGTGTTTTTAAGTGGTTTTATGTATTTTTTTCTATATGCATGTTAATCAATAAAATTATTTTGTGCAGTTAGTTATGTCCCCATAACTCTTTTGTCCAATTTGATCTCGTATGAAAGTCATGCCATGTGCCAAAAGGTTCATTTTAGACACCTCCCACTATGTATTACTAAGACTTTTTGGTGTGTAGTTATTTTTGGTCTAAAATGAACTTGTTAGGACTATAGCCTCGATTCAAAGACACATTGGTCCGGACTTCCGTAGCTGTCTGTGAAAGTTTTGGTGGGTGTTTATCATTTTTTTGCTTTTTTTCGTCCATTTTCTACTCGCACGAACATTCGAACTAATACGTATATGCTCTTTCGATGATCCAAAGGAAGATTTACGTTATTTCGGGACCTTTTTTCCACCAAATCTGAAATGTTTCGACCGTTCAGAAAACGTACGTTATTAAAATGGGCTGGCGATTAATTCAGAGAGGTGATTGCCGAGGTGCCAACACCCAATAAATCCGTTTCATTGTCGATCCCCTTACGGGACCATTTTGACGTTGGAACTAGCAGGCATGGACGAGTCATTTCAGGAGCATGAGGATCTGCAGCTAATGGGCATTGAGATTGTCCGGAGGTCAGAGGCCAGACTGCACCGGCGGCGACGCATGGACATCAATGACATGCATGACGTTGAGCTGTTCGAGCTCACCAGGCTTAATCGCGCTTCCCTCCATAAGTTGTATAGTGAGCTGCGGCCATGGTTAGCCCGCACCACAAGGAAGGGGCAAGCAATTTCAGGTATGACCAAGATGCTTGGCTGCCTGCAATTTTTGGCGAATGGCTCGTTCCAGAGGCTGGGTGCCCTCTCCGTGGGGATCTCACAGCCTACGCTGAGCCGCGCGCTATCCAAGTTTTTGGAAGGCATGGCTACCCTAACTCAAAAATATATTTGTTTTCCAGAGGATATGGTAGCCAGAAACGCGATTAAGCTGGCATTTTATAATATTGCTGATATGCCCAACGTCATGGGTGCCATTGACTGTACCCACGTTGCCCTTGTCCCTCCTGCTTGCGACAAGTACATATACAGGCAAGTTCATTCTTCCATGTAGAGCTAATTTTTTTTTTTTTGTGTCCCTCCTTTGGTCAAAAACATCATTTGTTTTGGTCCCTCCTTGTAACAAATCCCTCATTGTTACTAGTCCCTCCTTGTAATTATTCCCTCATTATTAATAGTCCCTCCTTGTAATTATTCCATTATTGTTAATAGTCACTCCTTGTAATTTTACCCTCAACGTTACTAGTCCCTCCTTTTAATTAAGCCCTCTATGTTAGTAGTCCCTCCTGTTAAATATTCCCTCATTGAAATCAGTCCCTCCTTGCTAATCCTCCCTCCTTGCAAAGAGTGTATGTGAACCAATGGCCCGTATTTTTCACTTATAAAAAAATATCAGTTTGCTCCAAATCAAACATTTGAAAGTGTACTTAAAATTGAACAAGTAACTCAACCTTTTAAAGGCTATAACATACATCTCCTTTTGTTCGGCACTTAAATTTAAGGTAGTTGTTTAGTGTTAGTTGTCTGGATAAAAATGTTTGACTTAGGGTGTTAGAAGTGAGCATTTGACTAATTTCCCAAGCGTTAATGATGTAATTTTTTTTACTTTTTACCCAGGAACCGAAAAATGGGCCACTCACTGAATGTGCAAGCAGTGGTGGCCCATGACATGCGCTTTCTTAGCGTCCTCGCAGGCTACCCTGGCTCAGCCCATGACGCCTACATCATTCGAAGATCAGGATTATTCCGTCATTTTGAGTCTGGGGAATTTGCGGGTGCATGGCTCCTTGGTAAGTTGAGTCCAATTACATTATTAGATTTTATATGTATGGCTTGGATTTTGGTTTGATTCACCTTTCTTAAACGATGGCTTTGTCATCACCTTGGGAACATGTGAAACACGACTGGACCCATTACATTATCAAAACAACAAAGGCTGGCAAAATGTTTGTCCTGCATTGTTTCAACTCCAAAGTGTAATTAGAGCAAAAGTCTTAATCAGTCTTCCCCACACTTTTCGGTCAATCTGTTAGTGACTTTATCAGAGGGTCTGCGCCATCTTTGCTTACATGCATTACACTTACTGAGTAGAGGTGGGCGGGATAAAGTGCAGGGGCCGCCTTAGACCTGTTTGGGACTCAGACAAAGCAGAAAATGGGTCATGTAAAGTTAACCCATCCTACATTGTTCTGCAGCACAGACAGGAAACAATAGCTGTTAACAGTCTGCCTGATTGCCCAGCATCCGCAATATTATTTCTCAACTTTGGTCCCCCATCTATCAGATTTCTCGCTTTTGCCTGTGCAATATGTCTGCTCATGTTTTGGGACAATGTCACCTACCTTCTTAATCATGTATTTTTAGGATTTTTGGCCTGAAATGTATGCACTAATGTTAATATTTGTTTACCTTGAATTTTTCTAGGAGATTCGGGGTATCCACTCCTCCCGTGGCTGATGACTCCTGTACTCCGCCCACAGAATCCAGCACAAGAGGCCTATAATCGGGCGCACAGAAAAACCAGGGCAGTGGTGGAGAGGGCCTTTGGACTCTTGAAGACCCGATTTCGCTGTTTGGACCACACTGGGAGCTCCCTTCAGTATGACCCCAAAAAGGTCATAGATATAATTATGGCCTGTGCAGCGCTGCATAATTTTGCGATCTTGCCGCTACGTGGATTTTCCACCCTCTCCACCCGCCGATGAGCCAGAGGACACCTATGTTGGGCAGCACAGTGCGTCTGGCCAAGCCGTCCTTGCTAATTTAATAGAAACACATTTTGGTTAATTTTTTTACTTTGTTTTTGTTTCTTTGGACTTTCTTTGGTGTGATTGTTTTGTTACATTTGTTTTTTTGTTTTTTTTTTCATTCTGACCAAAACAATAATGAATTATTTACCCAAATCACCAACAATGTTTTTGGACTAATTTTGAAATATTTGTTAGTGTTTGTTTTTGTGCCTACTTGTTCCTACTACTACTCATGTTTCTTAACCAAAAAACGACAGACATTAACTTGGTCAGCAACAGGTTTTTTAACTTTTTTAAAGGTTCATTTTTTAACAACAGAATGGTAGGTGATGGTCACTCACATACTTAGGGGGAAGACATGGACATGAAATTAATGTCAAAACATGTTGCATAACAAAAAAATGCACACAAATAAGCCCTCTCCTGCTTGCCCACATTTGGCACAGGTTGAAAGCAGACATATCTATGCCACATCTACACCTGTTACTCAGTGGCCCACCCAAACAAGAACACCCAGTCCCAATCCAAGTACAGTACAATCACAGCCAGGGTCCAAGGTCTTAGTTTGCCAGGCCAGAATGTCACCCAATCATGGCTACAAACATGAGGAGCCACCACAAATGAAATTATGGCCAAGGCTGCAGCGCAACAGCTTTAGTGGCCCCTTCAGTGAGGCTTCTCCTCTGGCATTGGCTAGTGGGCTACCTCAGGACTTTAATGAGCTATATGGGGGCAAATCCAAAATATACTAGCAAAGGCAGATCAAAATGCTAGATTTGTAGGGCTCAACAGACAAGTCAATACAGTGGGGATGTCGATCAAAGATGTAGAACAGATTCATGCAAAATAAACATTAATATGGGGGATGCCCATAGAACCCAGGTTGTGGCCCTTGGGGGTGGGCCATAACCTGGGCCTGTGTGGCATTCAGAATCTGCAACTGTTCCAAAATGTTTCTTTGGTTACTTTGCAATTCAGCCATGCTGGACCTGATTTCTGTGGTCAAGTTGGCCATGTGGCTGTTATGGGTCCTAAATTCAGTCAGCATGGCACTAAAGGTATTATTGAGGTTATCTAATTGCCCAATAATATTTTCGTGATTTTGTTGATTTTGGCGCCGAAACAGGCGCCTCTCATGGTGCCATGCTGACTCCATCATCTGCATGCCCCTCCCCTGGGATACTGGGCGACGTTGCTGAGTACGCCTTCCAATTCCCCGGGTTGTGGGGCGTGCAGATGATGTTGCTCTAGGACCCCCAACAGCCACAGGTATGCTGGGCAAATCCTCAACAGCAGATCTAAAACTGGTGACTGGAGGGGCAGTCTCTGCATGCTGCCCACGATGTGCAGGCAGCATGCAGCCAGCTTCCCTCTGCTGCTGAGGATTTGTCGGAGAAACATTTGGGGACAGTTGCAGATTCTGGCCCAGGGGGAGATCTTCATAAGCTCCAAGGAAGCTTCCATCCTCCTCCAGCTCCTGGATTTCCTCCATCAGTGTGTGGCTTTGTTGGGGACATATAAAACAAAAAGGTTCAGTGTGAGGAATACATATGTAATTCAGGCAAAAAAAACATGGCAAGCCACATGCATACGCAACATCATCAAAAAACACTTACCGTAGATATCGGATCCTGGGTCCTAGGCAGCACGGAAGAAGATGGCATATTAAAATGGAAGAGGAGTCCCCCCTAGCTGAGGGATGAGGCTGGGCTGCATTAGAAGAAAAACAACAATGTAAACACACAACTATGCATTGGTGATGGTTAATAACACATATGCTTAAAACAAACACGTGGCCAAGCAGGAATGGCCACTACCACAACGGTGCCACTTGGCCTTCACTATGAATGCCATGAGATTGTGCATGGATTGTTAAACCAGAATAGACACATTGGTCACGTGAAGAAAAACACACATGCAAGTAATGGCTGTTGTGTGTGTTTCCACATCTCTTATAGGCCATTAAGTTAACACACTAAGCTGGCAAATAGCAGTTACAATATGATTCTGGTGGTTAACATTGTATCTCGTAAAACATTTCAATCACACCATCTTAAGCCGTTGGGCCTCAAACACAGCTCTTAGCAAATTGCCAAACAGCAAAAGATGTAAGTGTGGCCTGTGATTGTAAAAAAATACATAGCACGCATTCATTTCCTAAGCTCCATAGTTTTCTACTCTTCCTAAATGTTCTTAAACGTCATGTATGGTCGTGCTCATTTGAACATTATCTGTCGACACACATGACACACCCTGGTCAAAGTGATCCCTCCACTAGCCACACCCTAGGGGCATGTGTTTAGATATGCCTTGCTGCCTAATTTGATTTTTGGCCACATTTTTATGGTCATTCACACATTACTAACCTGCTGAAATTGGCGGGTTGTCCATGTCCTGTTGTGCCGAGTGTCCCTCTAATGCAACAGGATGTAGCAGGCCCAGCACCATCTCCTCAGCTTGGGTAAATTTCAATTTAGTGGGGAATCCTCCACCAGTTTGTAAGCTGAAAAACATAGTAATCATAATTAAGTTCACTGATGGATAGACAAGAAGAATAAAAACCAACAAATAAGATATGTACCTGTACTGCCGCCTTTTATTCTGTTTCTTCCGTACGGCATATTTCAGGTCCGATATTTTCCGCTGAATCTGTTCTACATCTTTGAGTTCGTCCCCCGCTGCATTGACTTGTCTGGTGAGTTCTGCCAAAATCTCAGATTTGCGCTGCTTGCTAGTTGTTTTGGATTTGCTCCCATATAGCTCATCATAATATAACGTTAGCCCACTAGCCAATGCCAGAGTTTGGGACTCACCAAAATGGCCACTCAAGTGGCCTCTGCGCAATGTGTGCCCTGTTTGCGGTGGTTGTGGCTCCTCATTGTTTGGTAGCAAATGGGGTGACATTCTGGCCTGGGTGTATGTACCTCAACCTCAAGACCTCAAGGACTGGAGGCTGGCTGTTGATCGTACTGGACTGGGAAAGGGACTTGGTGTTCGTGGCTGGGTGGCCACTGAAGTTGCAGGTGTTGATGTGGCATAGGGTGAATGCCTGACAACTAGAGATGAGCGAACTTTTGAAAAATTTGATTCGACTGATTCGCCGAATTTTCCGACAAAAATCGTTTCGACCCGAATTTATTTGCGACGAATCGCTATTAAAAATGGCTATTTCTGAGCTTCCTAGAGCCTCAATAGGGTTGTAAACCATTCTGCCTTGCTGTAACACGCATAGGATGCGTGCTGGGTTACTGAAATAATCCTGTAAATAATTAGGACATGCAGATCAGAGGCATCGCTATTAGAATCGCAGAGCGGCACAATTCCAGAGAGTTGAGGTGGCATCACTATGAGGGGCCCCTATATTGCCTGAAAAACACACCCTGGAGCTGGCAGCAGCAGGAGCCCAAATATTGGCTGAAACACATCCTGGAGTTGACAGCAGCAGGAACCCAAACATAGCTTGAAAGAGACACTGGAGTTGGCAGCAGGAGCAAAAAAAAATTGGATGAATCACACCCTGGAGTTGCAAGCAGCAGCAGGAGCCCAAACATTACTTTAAAGAGACACTGGAGTTGGCAGCAGGAGCCCAAAAATTGGATGAATCACACCCTGGAGTTGCAAGCAGCAGCAGCAGCAGCAGCAGGAGCCCAAACATAGCTTGAAAGACACACTGGAGTTGGCTTCAGGAGCCCAAAAATTGGATGAATCACACCCTGGAGTTGCAAGCAGCAGCAGCAGGAGCCCAAACATTGGCTGAAAGAGACACTGGAGTTGGCAGCAGGAGCCCAAAAATTGGATGAATCACACCCTGGAGTTACAAGCAGCAGCAGCCAAAACATTGCTTTAAAGAGACACTGGAGTTGGCAGCAGCAGGAGCCCAACAATTGACTGACACACCCTGGAGTTGGCAGCAGCAGCAGGAACCTAGAAATTGGCTGGAAGGCACCCTGAAGTTGGCAGCAGCAGGAGCACATACATTAGCTGGAAGGCACACCCTGGAGTTGGCAGCAGCATAAGCAGGAGCCCAAACATGCTGTTGCTTAAGTATAGCTCGTGTGACAAAAATAAAAGGATATTAACATTATACAAATAGGACATTGAAGATTGGCTGTGACACCATCCCCCTACTTCACACTGTTAACAAGTGGAAAAGACCACTATGCAGAGTATAGAAATTAATATAAAATCGGTAAAACTCCTATATCAATAGAAACAATCTATTACAGGTCACTTTTCTATATACATATGGTTATTCTATGCAAATGTATTAATTTTTTTATTTTTTTTAAATTGAGTAGACACCTATATCAATAGAATAGTTTTTCTATATACATATGGTTATTCTATGCAAATGTGTTAAAATAGGAAATAGGATTTATTCCAAAATTTCTTAAAATAAATAAAAAAAAAAAAAAAAAAAAAAAAATGAAAAAAAAAATAAAAATAAATAAAAAGGAGGATGGAAAGAAAGGGAAGAGAGAAGAATCTATTCGGCAACTAGATGGGGGGGGGGGCTAGGAATTCTCAATGAAACAGTTTAAATCAAACTCTATATTTAGGCCATTTGGACTCAAGGTGTTGAAATCAAAAATCCATTTCCCTTCTCGCTGTGATAATTGCCTAATAATATTAGAGCCCCTCCAGTGGCGTGCCACTCTATCAATGCCCATGAAGAAAAGTGAGCTGGGATTACTAGCATGTACCATCTTATAATGGGCAGAGACGCTATGGGCCTCATATCCACGTCTAATGCTGTAGATGTGCTCTCGAACCCTCACACAGAGCTGCCTAGTGGTCCGTCCCACATAGATCAAATTGCAAGGGCATCTCAACAAATACACAACATTAATGGATTTACACGTTATTAGTTGAGAGATTTTAATCTCCTTCCCTATGTGAGGATTAGTGACAGTTTTAAATGTCTTAGCAATTGAGGTCGTTGTCTTACAGCCACAGCACACCCCACACCTATAGAAGCCTTCTAACTTGTTGGAGACTATAGGGATTGGTTTCGGTGGGTCCACAAAACTTTTTGTCAATTTTTGCCTTAAGTAAGGTGCTTTCCGGAACATACAGACATGTTTGTCCGGGACCATATCGTTTAAGATTGGTGAATCAAACCAAAATCCAAGCCATACATATAAAATCTAATGATGTAATTGGACTCAACTTACCAGACTCAAAACGACGGAATAATCCTGATCTTCGAAGGATGTAGGCGTCAGGGTAGCCTGCGAGGACGCTAAGAAAGCGCATGTCCTGGGCCACCACTGCTTGCACATTCAGTGAGTGGCCCATTTTGCGGTTCCTGGGAAAGTCAAACATTTTTATCCAGACAACTAACACCAAACAACTACCTTAAATTTAAGTGCCGAACAAAAGGAGATGTATGTTATAGCCTTTAAAATTTTGAGTTACTTGTTCAATTTTAAGTACACTTTCAAATGTTTGATTTGGAACAAACTGATATTTTTTATAAGTGAAAAATACGGGTCATTGGTTCACATACACTCTTTGCAAGGAGGGAGGATTTGCAAGGAGGGACTGATTACAATGAGGGATTAATTAAAAGGAGGGACTACTAACATAGAGGGATTAATTACAAGGAGGGACTAGTAACAATGAGGGATTAATTACAAGGAGGGACTCTTAACAATGAGGGAATCATTACAAGTAGGGACTAGTAACAATGAGGGAATAATTAAAAGGAGGGACTAGTAACAATGAGGGAATAATTACAAGGAGGGACTACTAACATAGGCATTAATTACAAGGAAGGACTAGTAACAATGAGGGAAAAATTATAAGGAGGGACCAAAACAAATGATGTTTTTGTCCAAAGGAGGGACACAAAACAAAAAAAATGAATAAAACACAACAAAAAGTTAGCTCAACATGGAAGAATGAACTTGGCAGTATATGTACTCGTCGCAAGTAGGAGGGACAAGGGCAACGTGGGTACAGTCAATGGCACCCATGACGGGCATATCAGCAATATTATAAAATGTCAGTTTAATGGCGTTTCTGGCTACCATATCCTCAGGAAAACAAATATATTTTCGAGTTATGGTAGCCATGCCTTCCAAAAACTTGGATAGCGCGCAGCTCAGCGCAGGCTGTGAGATCCCCACGGAGAGGGCACCCAGCCTCTGGAACGAGCCGTTCGCCAAAAATAGCAGGCAGCCAAGAATCTTGGTCATACCTGAAATTGCTTGCCCCTTCCTTGTGGTGCGGGCTAACCATGGCCGCAGCTCACTATACAACTTATGGAGGGAAGCACGATTAAGCCTGGTGGGCTCGAACAGCTCAACGTCATGCATTCCATTGATGTCCATGCGTCGCCGCCGGTGCAGTCTGGCCTCTGACCTCGTCCATGCCTGCTAGTTCCGACGTCAAAATGGTACGTAAGGGGATCGAAAATTAAACAGATTTATTGGGTGTTGGCCCCTTGGCAATCAACTCTCTGAATTAATCGCCAGCCCATTGCAATAACGCAAGTTTTCTGAGCGGTCGAAACATTTCAGATTTGGTGGAAAAAAGGTCCCAAAATAACGTAAATCTTCCGATTTCCTTTGGATCATCGAAAGAGCATATACGTATTAGTTCGAACGTTCGTGCGAGTAGAAAATGGACTAAAAAAAGCAAAAAAATGACAAGCACCCACCAAAACTTTCACAGACAGCTACGGAAGTCCGGACGAATGTGTCTCTGAATCGAGGCTATTGTGACAGATCGTGTGTGTGGAAGGTGTGCGGAAGAGGGAGTAGCCTTATACGGCGAGTATATAACAAACTCTATATTTTGAGTGGAAATGTTGGTGGGTCGTCTTATGTGCCGGCAAATACGGTAATAATAATATAACAAATAACATTATAATATAATATATATGTATAACATTATTTTATTGTAAAGCCATTTAGATACTAAATTAAGACAATTCCTATATATTGCAATACATTCATAGTAGTTTGCCCTTTCTGTGAACTGGTAAACTTTTGCACTCATATCAAAATAAAACAGAAGGGGACAAAAATCACATAAAGCATTTATTTAACAGGTATCGGTTTACACAACTAATATTATAGAACCCAGTATTATCTTAAAATCCCTTTGCTTGGAACAGGAAATGTAAATCAGTTAAAATATGAGCACATAATCCAAATACCAAAATTTTCAGCATATTTTAAAAGACTATAAGATATGTTATATGAAATTATTGTGACTCAACACTTTTAGTAAAAATAGAAGCAGTTGATGAACAGCAGTAGTTTGGATGAATTAATTCCTTTTGCAAACAATTTAAAATGAATTTAGTACTACTTCTTGAAGATGGCTTTCTTTGACATTTTCCCAAAATATTTTTATTACTTTTATTACTTCAGTAATTTGCCCCGTTAGTGTAATAAAACACTTTGATGGGGACTCTGGCTAGATTTACATAAAATATTAACTATTTTAAAGGGCATAAGAAAGAAAAATAATGATGCTTTTTACATATTCACAAAACATTACTAGAAGGAGAAATCAGCTGACCGTGACATTCAAAACTAAATGTAACAAAGCACTTTTAAAATGAGAAAAGCATGCAACACATGTTTAAATATTTTTAGTTAATTTTGTTCCTGAAAAATAAATACCTGATTAATATGATAACTAATGCTTGTAGTAAATATAACATAATTCTTTCTCTCTTGCGGTATAATAGCATTGAGCAAAAGAGCATAAAGCAAACATCCACAAATGAAATCTAATTGATCCTTATTTCCAAAGCCCCTTACACCTATGTAAATGACAGAAATAATTAAACTAATTTTCATTATTCAAACAATACTTCAATATACAAAAAGGGTAATTGCATAAACACACTTTTAGAAAATTATTTTATAAATTCCTACAGCTGTCTAAAAGACTCCTATTGGATTCCTACGTTCTTCACCCTGGGGCATGCTAATTTGGGATGCTCCATTGTAGAAAACCCCTGGTATCACCTGCTATACTTACTCAGCTGTCAATCCCACAGCAACGTTGCAGGCCACAGTTGCACCCCCACTCCATCTAGATGAGGTACATCAATGGCTGGCACAGGTATGCAGAGGAGCAGGGGTGTGCCCAAAGGCATACTCTCCATTTACAAATCTTAGGTCAATTGACATTAGATTTGAAGTATCACATGACCTCCATTGAACAGAAGGTAAGCTTTTTATGTTGATACGTGTGGTTTAGCACAGAGCAGCATCCCAAATAGGAATCGAACAACAAAGAGGAACAACACCCAAAAGAATAAAAATCCCAGGTGTTGTTCCTCAAGTTCATGTACTGTACCCACTGTCTAATTCTCCTTTCCAGACCCTGCTGATTGAAAAGGCTACTAAACCTTCGTAGGATATGGACAGAGCAGCAGAGTTGAAAGTAAAGAATGTCAGATGAATCATATTGCTGGACACTCAGGGTAATTTTAGAATTTCCAGGCAGCAAATCTCTTACTTAAGGGCAATGCCTGACTGGTGACAAGTGAGCGGGTCAAAGGTAGGGAACAGGTGAGTAAAGTAGCAGGCTGGGAACAGGTGAGTAGGGTCACAGGCTGGGCACTAGTGATAAGACACAGGTTGGGAACAGTAGAGCATATCAGCAGACTGGAATCTGGAAGGTGAACAAAGTAGCAGGCTGGGAACATAAACACACAAGACAAAGAAGTACAGACAAGGGAGGGTTTGGGCCCCAGTACAGACTATGAAGGGCATGGCCCCAATACGGATCATGAATGGCCTTAACCCAAGTACACAAAACTAGGAAAGCAAAGAGGGCTGGAAAGCACATGCAATCAGACGGGCAGGCTGATTCATTACTAACGCCAGGTAGCGACAGATGAGCGTCTGTAGCAGGCATTTCAGAGCGCCCGCTAGTAGTCGCTGTGCTCAGTTGCTGTGCAGCATTGATGAATACATTGTGGGGAGTAGCTATAGGAGCAGTACAGAGCTGTATGGGAGCGAATGATAGCGACTGGTCAGTGCGACCGACTCACAAATACAGCCTCACAAACTGCCGGCGCTCAAAAAGGCTTCGCTGTAGCCCAGAGTGCCGGAGGCTGTGTGATTAAAGGCTGTTTTTGAACATGTATCCACTAGTAACAAAGCGAAAACATATGGAATTACATTGTTATAACATTGTGACAGGAACACATTAATGCCAGACCTGTAATGTCAATTCTGCATAAATATATAAAAAATGAAATAAGTTTTAAAAAATGGCTTTTTCTAGGACACAAGGTCACAACATTATTTGAGAATAAAAAAAAATAAATAAAAACCCCATGTTAAACCCTTTAAGTGCCAGCCTTCCTAGAATATTTGTCACCCTTTGTTTCCAGACCACGTTTCACTATTTTGCGATACATATGTTCAACCTTAATTTTTGAAGGGATTTCCAGGGATTTCCCAGAAAAATTATATATTGTTTGTTTCAGCAGAGTCTGAGCTTTAACATGAAATGTCTTGTTTGGTCTTTGGTCTAGTGTATTCTCAATACTTTTGGGTGAAATGTGTGCAAAAAAATAAAAAAAAACTATTTTTTGCAATTTTCAGTGTTTTTTTTGTAATAAAAATGTAAGTTTGTCAATAAAATCTTATTTCGTGTGAAACCCCAATTTCTCCCGGTTACAGCGTTACCACATATGTATTGGTAGACATCCTTTCCTGCCCAGGAGACTCCCCCAATTGAAACAGAGCTTTAGGAGATTTTCAGATAAAATACAACTATGCTACGCGCTAAGCACACCTTGCAGTTTTTCAAGAAAGACAACCCTTTACATATGCCCCACAAATGATATATTCTCTGGAAATATACACCTCAAGCTTTCTAGGCATACCACCCTACCACTAGGCATCCCTCATTAAATTATTTGGTTGCACAGAGTTTCCCTAAAAAGAAGAATCAAAGTCACATTTTCCTAAAAAAAAACTATATACAAACAAGAAAAAACAAGTAAAATCTGAAAAAGCAACATCCACCGAACAGAACAACACCCAACATGCATAGCCACTGTCAAGGGAAGAGTTGCTAAACACCCCAAAGTAAAGCTAAAATAAAATATCAATATGCAAACAAGAAAAAAATAAGCTAAATATGAAAGCCCAAGGTCCTCTGAGCAGAACAATACCCAACATGCATAGGCACTATTAACCCTTTTAATTGCCAGCCTACTTGAAGTTTTGTCGCCCTCTGTTGACAGGTCATTTTCCCCATTTTGAGACATGTTTAACCATGATTTTTGCAGAAATTTCCAGGAAAATGATATATATATTTTTGCAGCAGAGTTTAAGCTTTAACATGAAATGTCTTGTTTGTAATTTTTTTTTAAATAAATAAAATAATATTTTTTAGACAACTGTCTCCTTTATTTTAAATAAAACATTTGTTTTATTAATAAAAACCATATTGCATGTGATAGCCCCATTTCTCCCGATTGCAGCGGTACCACATATGTATCGGTAGCTCCCCATTTTTGCCCAGGAGACCCCCCAAACTGAAAAGAGCACTTTATAACATTTACAAATAAACTACTTAAATACAACTACTATCCACACTAATATCCAACTACTATAAACATAAGGGGTTAATGTTCTTAAAAAATAACATAGGGTCCCCCCTCCTGGGGGGGACCACATTTTTTGGGGGAATTTTAAGGGTTAAAACCCCAAAAAATCCCCCCCAAAATGGCATGGGCTCCCCCTTACCCAGCATTACCAGCCCAGGACCAGCTATAGGGGCTTGTAGGAACAGGGTGCAGGGGCCAGCTTGTGTGGCCCCCACCATGCAGCCTACAAGCCCACATACCCTCTGTAGGCTCGGGCTCTTCTGCCCCCCCTTGGCTTTGGGGAGGCAGGTAATTGGTGGTGTCGGGGGTTAATGGCAAGTCACCCGCTAGCCGCAGAGAGAGAAGTAAAAGAACGCCCATTGAAATGTATGGGAGAGCTCCAGGTAGCGAGAGGTAAGACGTGGCGCTCTGAAAGTTTGAATGCCGGCGCTGTACGCTGAGGCTGGGATAATGATGAATCGTAAGCTACATGGCGTTATCCCAGTCGCTCAACAGAATCGGCTTCATAAATGTGGAATTGCATATATTATGCATAAATGTTTGTACATGTCTGCCACTATAGTGTTAGTGTGACACTACTCCTACAATGTGATTCAATGCTTTTTCGCTTGCTTACTTATGTTTATGTGTTTAAAAATTCACTTTAATCACACAGCGTCTGGCGCTATGGGCTCCAGGCACACAGTCTAGAACGCCGGCGGTCTGTCAGTGTAAAATTTTAATGAATATAGTGCGAGTCGCTCAGATTTGTTCGCACTGAGCAGTCACACAGAAAATTGCTATGCGTACGCTGTTTAAAAGTAGTGTATTGTAGCTTAATATTTGTTGTTTCATTGCGTTGTTAGCTTGCGAGGGGGGTCAAAGGTTTTGCGTTCGCTTTCGTTTTATGCACTTCCGGTTTTACACATATGCGGATCCACCATGCCAGCTAGAAGGCCTGCGAGACGCCTCCCCAGCTCTTCCTCCGACTCCGATTCCCCCCCGCCCTCCCTGCCACTTCAGCCTCCCCTGCCCCCCCAAAAAGAAGAGACAGCGGGTGGATCCTCGGGTCAATGGTCAAAGTAAGTGTACTTGTGAATTGTGTGTTAATGTATGCTGTACTGTGTAGTGTCATTAAAGATTTGATTTTTTTTAAGTATTTGTAAATATGTAATGCTTTATGGCCTGTACAGGCTAAAAATGTTTTTTTTTTTAAACTCATGTTTTTTAACCATTTTTTATTAATGTTTCTTCTTATTATTTTTATTAATGATTTTAATTATATTTTTAGTAATTTTTTACATTTTTTAATATTTGTTTTTGTTTTTTTAACATTGTTTAGGGTATTTTTGTTTGCTTACATTTGAACGGATATCCATATACATTCCAAAAGATCAATATTGTAAAGTATAATCTATTTTTTTTAAAATATATATATATTTTTAAATATATATTTGTACTTTTTATTTTTTTCCCCTTTTTTTTATAAAAAAATGAATAATTGAAACTGAACAATATGCTTTGCAACGCGCTTCAAAACCAAATTGTTGGCATGATCCATCATACAGAAATGGTCCGACTTCAAGCCACAATTAAGGTGTCTACCGGCTCTATGATGCCTACGCATCTGGTAAGTCCAACTCACATACATGTAAAAATAATTTTCATGTGTGCACAGTAATCTGTTTATGACCCCTGCAGACGTGTGGGGGGGGGGGGTCGGATGAGTCTGCACATCTCCCATATTGAGGACCCAAGGAAGGAAGGGGATGACACCCTAGTGGAGAGTGCTGCTTGGGTGAGGGCTGTATGGAGCCTCAGCTCTTCACAATAGGACTCATCTGAGTCCCAAACCCCCTGTGGCCACTCTCAAGTGAGGAGTCCCAGTGAGGAGGAGGTGAAGGAACTCCACCACACTCCCTGAAGTATCAGGGAGTGAGAGGGAGGAGGGTGGCCCATCGGGTTTGGGATCTGCTGGGCCCATTGTGAGGAGTGGAGGATCCACGTCTCCACCTCATAGCCCTCCCTGGGATACCAGCAGCATCTCATCCCCTGGAGAGTGAACTTATTAGTGTGTTTTTTTTTATTTCCATTGGTACCTCGTTGTTACTAACTTTTCCTTTCTTTGTATACCTGTTTTTCATAGAGCCGGCACCTCCTCCAGCTATGCTGCAGATGAGGCACTCGGGCATAGTCGTTTTAATTAATAAAATAATGTATATGCAAATATTGTTTTATGTATCTAGCATTTTAAGCCCAAAAAAACCTTATATACAGATGCTTCCACACAGATAGACCTGGTTCTAATTCTCCCCACCCCAGCTCCGGGAACCTCCAGCAGCATGGGCCCAAGCCACAGCTGCAATGGTGAGTACCCTAAATTCTAATTAAAAAAACATGTTGTGAAGGAGCCTTTTATAGGTTTGGTGTTTGTTCTCCTTTGTTTTAACATGAAATAGGTTTGGATACTATTATTAAGATAAAGCAATCACACAAGCTCACTGTTATCTGATTTGCAATCCCACAATTGCATTAACATAGTAAAACTGATACCAACAGGTATTATTTTTACAGGGGACCTTAGACTTTATTATTTTGTATTTCTCTATAACTTCGAAATGTATGTAAGGAGGTCTTGGAATATGGGGATTTCTACATCATTTAAACTCATTGAATACAATACCCTCATATGTGCACTCATACCTTTGAATTCATGCTAAAGGTCAAGTGCACATTTTGGTACACATTAATGCATTTGCCGTTGTCATTTATTTTTATTTTTCCTGTATGTGCACATGGCAATTCTATAACACCAAGTCCCTGTCTAGGCATTAACATTAAAAGTATATACTCGCCTTTTATCCCCACAGCTCCACCATGCACCACCATCTTCATACTTACTGATGTGGAAGAACAAACTACTCTGTTCACAAGTGTCAGACAGAAATGGCTTTATGCCTACCGTATTCATTGTAATTACAGTTGCAATCCACCTTGGCACTCCTCTCCACTGAAATGAATAGTATAGGCATGTGGAGGTGAAAACAAGGTGCCATGGATGCCACAATATGAGACTGCTGGTGCTCAAAGGAGTAGTTGCTGGCTCCTCCCCATTGGTAAGTATGAATATGCCAGTGCTGAATGGAGGAGCTATGGGAGAACACAGGGTCTATAGGGAGAAGCTGCAAAGCACAAAAGTTGGTATAGTCCCTTTAAGTGGAAATTCCAGCATACCTGCTCAAACTTTTTAACCTAATTTGTTGGGAACATTTATAGTGCTTATGTAACACCACGCACTCTAATAAAAAAGCTGTGAGATTGGCTCTTGCAACAATCACGTCAAAATACTACAGATCGTTACCAGTAAGAGATATTAGGCCTGATTCAGTCGCATATGGGCCGTGTTTTGTATAATACAATTTTTTCCTGTGTGCGTGTAAGCTTACGCATGATTAAGAGCCTCCATCAAAAGCCTTCCGTTTACTGTTTGTAGCTGCGTACGCCAACGAGGCTAAGGTATACGTTACCCCGTAATCCTCGTTTTTTACCGTTTTTAAGCATTTTGAACGTAGGTTTCCACAAAAATGTACCGTGTCCCGTTAGATTCTGCATGCATCTTCCTCCCAAAATAAGTCCAAGCCGCATTTTTTAAGGGAATCTGCGCGCAGCTATTACCCTCAATCATGTCTCTGTCTCAACTATTCTCTCACTCACTTCCTCTTCCATACTTACCTTAACTCGTGGTTCCTGTTTTAATGTTCTCCCGTCCTTCATGCTTACCTTAACTCACTCGCGGTTCCTGTTTTAATGTTCTCCCATCCTTCATGCTTACTTTAACTTACTCGCGGTTCCTCTTTAGATGTTCTCCTGTCCTTCATGCTTACCTTAACTCACTCCCGGTTCCACTTTAGATGTTCTCCCATCCTTCATGCTTACCTTAACTCACTCACGGTTCCTGTTTTAATGTTCTCCCATCCTTCATGCTTACCTTAACTCACTCGTGGTTCCACTTTAGATGTTCTTCTTTCCTTCATGCTTACCTTTACTCACTTGCGGTTCCATTTTAGATGTTCTTCCTTCCTTCATGCTTACCTTTACTCACTTGCGGTTCCACTTTAGATGTTCTCCCATCCTTCATGCTTACCTTAACTCACTCACGGTTCCTGTTTTAATGTTCTCCCATCCTTCATGCTTACCTTAACTCACTCGCGGTTCCACTTTAGATGTTCTTCCTTCCTTCATGCTTACCTTTACTCACTTGCGGTTCCATTTTAGATGTTCTTCCTTCCTTCATGCTTACCTTTACTCACTTGCGGTTCCATTTTAGATGTTCTCTCATCCTTCATGCTTACCTTAACTCACTCGCGGTTCTACTTTAGATGTTCTTTCATCCTTCATGCTTACCTTAACTCACTTGTGGTTTCACTTTAGATGTTCTTCCGTCCTTCATGCTTACCTAATGTTCTTCATGTTCTTGTTATTTTTTGTTTCCTTCTTGATTTCTTCTGGTGTTTGCTTTTTTTACCCTGTGTTCATGTCTAAAGAGTGTCTAACGTAAACTAAAATAAACAGGAAACATGGTTAAGTGTAACAGCATTTATTAGCTTTAATTTTTTTCTTTTAAAGGTCTTTTGCCTTGTGTGTTTGGCAAATGTTTTTTATTTTTTTTATTTTAACAAAAAATATTTTTAAAATATACAAAAATATTAATTTTTAAAAGTTTAAAAAACTTTAACAATATTAAACCAAGTGGCAGGCCCTAGGATTCTAGTCTTCACTGGTCCCCATGGAAGCAGCAAGCTCCTGGATGTCGCCCACCAGCCAATCCACCATCAAGGTAAGCTTTTGAAGTCTCTCCTGTGGGGTTTCTGTGTAAGGGATGCAATAATTATTTCTAGGCATATACATGTTTGCTAGCTGTGGAATGAAATATTAGTACGGTTACAGCAAAGGCATGAGACCATAGGTCATTATGCTAAGGGATTAGGCTAGGGATGAGGCCATATGTCATTATGCTAAGGGATTAGGCTAGGGACGAGGCCATAGGTCATTATGCTAAGGGATTAGGCTAGGGAACAGGCCATAGGTCATTATGCTAAGGTATTAGGGCAAACTTTGTCAAGACCTGTGAACAAAGCTATGTTCAATGTAATTAAATAAGTAGTCACAAAACTTACCAGGCTGGTGGGTGACATCTGCTTGGGGGACCAGCATTCCCTCTGGGACCTGCCACTGACCAGGATCTGAGGCTGTAGAGGAAGAAAAAATATGTTTACTTGTAATGTCAAATTATGTCAAGCCAACATTGGTTTCATAATGTCAGTGTGACAACACCCACCTTCGCCATGCACCTCAGGGGCGTAATCTGGTGGCCTCTCCAAAGGACGCTCTCCACCCGCTACATCAACATCTAAAAGAATAGAAGCAGGGAATGAGTGTGTGTAACAGTGGATGTACCTGTGTGTGCTTCAATCAGACGAACATACCGGAGTCTAGTCGTTCTGGCATCTGGTACGACTCCCTGGTGACGCGCTGTTGCCCCTCCTCTGTAGAGAGGTCTAGTGGCTGCTCAGAGCCACCTACAGAGGAGGGGGAGGACCTTGGCCCTGAAGAGGCACTACCCTCACTACGCCCAGATCCATCCTGCAATGGCCAGATTGCTCGCCTCCGGGTGGGTTGGATTCGGAAATCTCATTTGCTCACTAGTAGAGAATACCATTCATAAGCAGAGGCCTAAATATGGACTTTTGGTTAGCTTACAAGTAACAGTTATGTACTTACTTGGGAAATGTAGAGCGAAGAATCGCCTCACCCGGGACCTCTTCCTTCTCTTTAGGTCCAACCAGTGTTGGATGATCTGGGTAAAGGTGTAGGTGTTGCCGCTGTCGGCTTCAATTTTGGCCACGATCTCCAGGGCCAACGTCCTCTTTTGGAAATCAATCGCCAGGTAGTCGTACCTGGCCTTCATCATCATCTGAAAGATAAAAGTGAAACACATGTGATTAGTCAAAACATCAGACTAATCCCAATCACAGTTACAGCAGGTTGCTAAATTGCAGTCAACATAACATTTCTAGTGTTCCGCTATCCTTCTGGCTGCCATTTTGTTGTTGCGCACATGTGCTTACTAAATTTTGGTTGGGACGCCGTTAAAATTCAAAATGTGCCCCCCACTGTTTGGGCTTGTGCTGGCTAATTGCATATGCATGCATTTCGCATGCAAATCACCGTCCTGACCCCAAACTTACCAGCATTATGATTCCCTGCTGCTCTTGGGTGAAGAGCGTGGGTGCCATTTTGAAAGCCTTACTCACCAGATATGTTTCGCCCCAGCGGTTTCCCCAACCTTGTCATTAATTGTGGACATTGTATATTCAGGATGCAAACAGGAGGAGTATTCCCACCTAAACTGCAGTACACAGCAGCTGAGGAGCTCGTCCTTGGACTTATCCACCCATCGGCCCTACAGGGCTTATCCCGGGCCCAAGACACTGACAACTTTGACATTTGCGAAGGTATGTATTGTAAGGATATTTCACAAAAGTGTGTATGTTAAAGCACTGGTGGAGGCGATTGTTAAAGTTAGGTCCGGGTGCATTAAAGGCAAGATAATCCTATGTTTATGCAAGTTCGGTTTATGTGTTAACTTGACTTTACTGTAACATTACAGCTCCTCAGAATTCTCAGGCAACTCTGCAACCCTCAACCTGTTTGCCCAGTGCCACCACTTCACGGCAGCCAGTCCAAACATATTCAACACAGGACCAGCAGGATCTGGTAAGTGTACTAAGCAAGAAATGGTGATGCATGTGCATTATGATGACTACTTCGGCAAACATATATTGGGCCTAATATCTTACACAGGTTATTTTATATATCACTACAGACACCACCCCTAATGGATGGCATCCACCATCTGGAGGAGGAAGAGATCATTTACCTGGCCCCACTAATGCCTACCCAGACACATCAGGTGTCCAGCAGCATCCGCCAACAAATCCTCTGCAGCAGAGACTAACACGCCCTTTGCTAGCAGACCACCTTGGGAAGCCGCAAGAGACAGAACCAACTGCCCACGTGCTAGCTCTGCTGCAGAGGATTTGCCTACTACATCTGGCCTGGTTGCTAGGCCTAGAGCTCTAGCATCTGTATGCGCCCCAACCAGGGGAAGTGGAGGATGCCCTCAGGCACATCGCCATGTAAGTCAAATGAGGCGTGTGCTGATACTGGAGACAGCATGGCGGAATGATAGCCGCCGCTTTAGGGCACTGAACCTAAGATTAAGAGAAGAGCTGGCTGCACATTTAGTGAACTTTAATAACAACTTCACAACCCTAATTGATGAAATTAGGAACATCAACAGCCAGACCAACAGGCATAGGGAGGCTATGCTTGAGCAGTGGCAAATTATGAATGCCACACAAGCACAGATGTTGGCCATCCTCCAAGTGCAACAAAAGCCTTATAATGTCAATCAAGCAGATTGAAAATGTTCCGGGCATTTCATTCTACATCTTTCCTCAAAATTCCCACACTATTGACCTGTCTGATGATCTCTAAACATATTTGGCCATTTGATCCTACGCTGGTTGTGTTAGAATTTTGCCCATAAGCTCAAAATAGAGCTCCGAAACCCCACTTGCCCATGCCATATTTTTGGGCTCATTAAAGCACCCGCTCAAGCTCATGCACAGCAGGTTTATGTCTAATGAGATCCTGCAAACATCATCGTGGGTGGGTGGAATATTGGTTAACTTTCTTGGATGACTAACAACCCATTCATAGCTCAGACTTGTGAGCATAAAGTATTTTTTTGCAGTTGCTTGGGGGCAGGGTGTCATAGGCTGGCTGGCCCTTGAACTTGCAGCCGTTGAGCTGCACGGTGACTTAGGGCTGCCTACATTGTAATGCAGAAATAGGGCACAAGCTGGAGAGGGTGTGGTTTTGGGACTAGGGATTCCAGCCATCATGGGCCCCTTGCCCTTAATAATAGTGCTTCCTAGGGGTCTGAATTTTCTGGTACGGAGAGCATTCTGCCTTGAGGAAGTGTCCTTGGACCTCGAGGGTGTTTGAAATTAAGAGGGCCCAAGATTGTGGCCAAATGGATCCTTCCTTGGCATACTGGATGTCCGCGTAGGCTGCGATTGGACATCAACAACTAAATTCTATATTGTGGAATGAACTGTGTTCCTGAGTTTGTTGTGTGCTGTGTTCTTATTACTCATGTCTTTATTTTAATAATACTAAATATGTTTATTGGGACAACAAATCTTGGCAGATTAAAACGCATTGCACACAAATCTGTTTATATTTTTTGGTGGCTACATTAAGATGTAGTGATAAGCAAATTAAAGTATACATGACATATCTTGGTTTAGTTACCAATCTATAACAGATATAATGGCGAGCACATAGATTGTATGGTCATGTTTTTTAAGGGCTTAAAAAAAAGACAATTAAAAAAAACAAAAAAAACAAAAGAAACAAACTTTGTGTAAAAAATAAAATAAAAAAAAACACACTTTGGGCAAAACCAGCTGGCAAGACAAAAAACAAAAAAAAAATCACTCAAAAAATGAGGAAATTAAATGTTCACGGATGGCTTGTCCAGATGCACTCTGGGTGCCTGCATACAATTCATCTGGAATGTCCTTGGTGGCTGGAGAGGGTGACTCTTCAACATACCGGGGGACCTGCTGCATTAACGCAAAGTTATGTAGGACACAGCAAGCCATTATGATCTTAAGCACCTTGTTGGGGTCATACTGCAGGGTACCCCCGGTATGATCCAGGCATCTAAACCTGGTTTTAAGCAGGCCAAAGGCCCTCTCCACCACAGCCCTGGTCTTGCGATGGGCCCTGTTATAGCCTTCCTGGGCCTGAGTCTGAGGGCGCAGGACGGGGGTTATGAGCCATGGCAGTAGTGGGTATCCCGAATCACCTGGAAATACAAAAAAAACAGTTAGGGTCCACTTCTTAGCTACATTGAATATGATGTCATCAGAGGAAAATATCAGCCATATAGTGAGACAGGTACAGCTAAAATATTAGTCTGACATTGAAAGTCTAATGCTATTCATTCCCCAAACTTACCCAGTAGCCAGCCACCAGACAATGCTCCTGATTGAAAATGACCATAGAGGCTCGAATTTCTCATCAATGCTTATGGTTCCGAATAAAAACAGACATTGTGCAATCACACACCAGAACCAAAGTGCTAGACTTTAGGAAGACTACACACTTGTGTAGTGTGCGGCTCAGTGTAGGCTGGGACATCCCCACGGAGAGGGCACCCAGCCTCTGGAACGAGCCGTTCGCCAAAAATTGCAGGCAGCCAAGCATCTTGGTCATACCTGAAATTGCATGCCCCTTCCTTGTGGTGCGGGCTAACCATGGCCGCAGCTCACTATACAAATTATGGAGGGAAACGTGGTTAAGGTGGGTCAGCTTGAACAGCTCAACATCATGCATGTGATCGATGTCCATGCGTGCGCAGTGTGATCGGGCTTCTGCCATGGTGATGCACAGCAAGCCGTTCAGCTGCAGGCACTCATACTCCTCCACATACTCCTCAAACATGTTAACAGCTTGCTTTCACCTACAAAATGAGCTATCAGTGAATCAATAAACACATCTTACAATAATCTGTACAGTCTCTTCAGCAGACAAATGTTTTAATGTTTTGAAAATGAAAGATTATTTCGAATTGTTGTGAACCTTGAAAATCAAAATCAGCCATTAGAGACAAAATTACTTAAAGCAGAAAAAGAATTAAATAATCCCTGATGTCCCTTACATTATCTGTCTTCAAAAAATGTTATCCAGAGAATAGTACATAAGAAAATTTTACCAAAAAGAGAACAAACAATCATTTGTTTCTGATAAAATAAGGGCAGTAAAAGATTATTTGCAACTTAAAGAGGGACTTCAGACAGAAATATGCAGCAGTGGTGCAGCCTGGATTGGGCTCCCATCCCCCTCCTCTGTGATTTCGATCCGCTATTCTAGAAGACAGGGCAATCCAGATTTTTACCGCTTCCCGGATCCTTTGATGACCATAGCCATAGAGCAGGCTATGAGGCTCACCTGGCTAGTGGCTGCACAGTAATGTGCTTGCCTGCTGGCCATCCTGATAGGCTGCTCACAGTCACAGGGGATAGGCAACACGGAAGAGGTGATCATCTGGACCGCCCTGTTCTATCCCTTAGCAGTACCCACAGCAGGGTCCAATATGGACAGCCTTGCTGCTGCATTATTAAAAAGAGTATCTGGAGATTTCTGACTAGAGTTCCTCTTTAATATACAGGGTCTCTGTTTTTAGAGATGAGCGAATCGATTCTGACGAACCCAAATTCGTTACGAATTTCAGGAAATATTCGATTGGTTACGAATCCGAATATCGCCACGCTTTGATCGCTCAAATTGCTTTTTTAAAACACCATTGCTATACAGTACATCTAAAATGGTGGATCCACATGTCAGGACATGTCCCATGGGGCATGGAATCCTGGGTAGGTGTCACATGCTACCTATCAGCAGACAGGCTTACCGATGATGTCACAGACCTATACAAGCGGCGGCCATTTTGCGTAAGATTATTCTGACACTATATTGCGGCCAGAGCAGATCAGGCAGGGAGAGAGCGAGGGACAAATAGACAGACAGACAGACAGACAGACAGATAGGTAGATAGATACAGCGAGGGAGAGATAGATAAGATAGAACAGAATAGCCGAGCGACGGACAAATAGAGAAGGAGAGAGGCTGTGACAGTAACAGAGAAAGACAGGGGAAGTTTAAAGTGTTTGCCAAGCCTATTTGGTGTTAATAACACACCTGCCTCTTTAGTTTTTCCATTTCCTGGTGTCATTCTTTAAAAAGCGTGCTAGCATTAATATTTCAAGAGTACATGTCTATTAACTGGTTGCATTTTGTAATCAAAGTCACTTTTTAAGCAAAGTCTGCCTTTTGCTGGGGGGGGGGGGCATCCCAAATACTAGCATAAATATTTCAAGAATACCTGTCTATTAACTGGTTGCATTTTGTAATCAAAGTCACTTTTCCACTATAAAAGGAGCAAACATCTGTATTTGAAGAGAGGGCATCCCAAACACTAGCACAAATATTTCAAGAGTACCTGTCTATTAACTGGTTGCATTTTGTAATCAAAGTCACTATTCTTAGTATACAGTACGTCCTGCTCCAGATAAGATTCTTTACGTCTGGGTATTACTCCGCCAGATGGCGCTGGACTGCAGAGACAGCGGAATTAGCTCCTCCGGCCCCTCAAATACCCCGGGACCTCCCACAAATTCCCAGATCTTCTCTGCAGTCTGGACTGCGAAGGACAAGAAGATGTCTTTCTCTTCTCGCAGGTGAGTGGGGCTATTAGCCTGCGGCCCTGTAGGGCTATTCCCACCCATTCCTTTGTTAATTTGCCTCCCAGCCTTGGCTGCGCTGGTTTGGGTGATGGTAGACAGCACCGCTGTCAGGTGCTTTGGAGCGCTGCTCCACAGCAATCACCCACCAAAGGGTAGGCGGTATAGGCATATGGTGAGCCTTTATGGTATGCCCCTCCCGCACCATTGCCCCTGTCTATTGGTGGGCCCTATGTTAGGTGGCCGCTGCCCTCCCTCGCTCTCCCTTGTAGTTCTCAGGGGGGAGGGGGGGAGTGTGTGTCTTTGTACATTCTCCTTTTGTCACTGTACAGCTTTGGTTGCTTTTGAATATGCCGCTGCTGCTGCGCGCTTGTACAGCGTTGCGCGGTCGGCGGTGACACTACCTCAGGCACTGCTGTGCCATCATTGGTTGATTTTGTCACGAGTGTGGCTTCGCGCTCTTCGGGGGCGGGCCCTGCGGATGGCGCGTTCCGCATCACTGTCTCCGCGGCCCGCCTCTCTAGGTATACTCAGCGCCATTTTGCTTCCTCATGCTGCGTGGCTGGTGCCTACCTACCGTGGTCCGTGAGTGCCCCCGCGGCTATTTGTTCATATTTTTTATGTTATGTATGCATGTCGCTTACGGGGTTTTTTGCTTTATGTCTTTCAGGCGGGTCAAACTCAATTGGTTTCTCCCGGCCCTTCCTCCTCTATTAGTTTATTAAACTTATTGAGGCCTAGTGTGCTAATTCCTCCCACTTCCCTAGCGGGCTATTGGGGCATTCCGGGTTGCTTTTATAGCGTGAATCCCTATCGGCCAGTTGTGCTCGGTCACCTTTGTCATGCATTCCCCTGACTCCACTACCCTGAAGGATAGTGAGGACCGGCGTATTGATCAGCTGGCTTCCCATGCCTTTGCCTGTGTGGGGACGGCACTGCGCCCGGTTCATGCCTCTGCCATTACAGCTATAGCTATTAGGACTCTGCTAAAAGGTGTCCTAGATGGAGCTCCTGATGATGTTTTTAGTGAAGAGTATAATGCACTCTCGCGTTGTTGCTTATGTCCTCTCTGCCTTGGATGATACCATTAGGATGTGTGCCCTGGTGGTGGCTATACGCCACTGGGTTTGGCTGCGCCAGTGGGCAGCTGACAATGCTGCCAAGAAGGCTCTCACTGGTTTTCCCTTCAAATGACTATGCCTATTTGGGGACTGCCTAGACCCTACCGTGGATCCAGAATGGGGAGAGGGGCCTCCTTTACTGGGGCCCGAGGAGATTTCTGGGGTAGTGGCAGAGGACGTGGATGCCCTGGCCCATCCTGGGGCTCTAAACCTAAGCCTTCCCCCAAGCCCTCTCAGGCATGAAGGGGTGCCCTCACCCATCCGGGTGGGGGGACGGCTTCGGCTCTTTGCTCACGTCTGGAGGTATCATGTCTCAGACCGGTGGATTCAGGAGGTAGTGTCCTCCGGTTACAAGATAGAGTTTGCTGCCTGGCCGCCCCCAAGATTCATCAGATCCCGGATGTCTCAGGACCCCATGTCAGCTCAAGCTCTGGTGAGCTCAAGTTCTGGTGGTGCAAAGCTTTCTGGAACTGGGGGTCATCTGTCAGGTCCCCTTACGACAAAAAGGCAAGGGTTTTTATTCCAACCTTTTCACCTTGCCCAAAAGAGATGGGTCAGTCAGGCCCATCCTGGACTTGAAGATCCTCAACAAATTTGTCAGATGCAGGCGCTTTCGCATGGAAACTCTGCGCTCTGCTATCAGTTCCCTGCGTCCAGGGGATTTCATGACCTCTGTGGAAATCAAGGATGGATACCTTCATATTCCCATCTATCCAGGTCATCAAATATTCCTTAGGTTCGCTCTGGATGATCAGCACTACCAATTTGTGGCATTGCCCTTCGGTCTCACCTCAGCTTCCAGAGTGTTCACCAAAGTGCTGGCAGGGATGATGGCTCTGCTCAGGTCTCAGGGCATTCACATTCTGCCCTATTTGGAAGACATTCTCATCACTTCTCATTCCCTCCAACAGGCAGAGCTGGATACTCAGTGAGTAGTGTCAACACTGGAGTCATTCGGCTGGGTGATCAACCATCCCAAATCTTCCCTGTCTCCCTCATTGGTGACGCCATTTCTGGGAATGACTCTGGATACAGTTCAGGCAAGGATCTTTCTTCATCAGAAGAAGGTGGACAGTCTGCTAGCGCAGTTTCAGTTCCTTCTGTCTTGCCCTCATCCCTCCATCAGGCAGGGAATGGAGCTGGTGGGCCTGATGGTGTCGTGCTTTGAGGCGGTTCCTTATGCCCAGTTTCACATGAGGCCTTTGCAACTCCACCTCTTGTCAGTATTGGACAAGGATCCTGCTTCCCCTGGACCAGGTCATTGTTCTGTCCCCCCTAGCCAGGCGGTCCCTCTCGAGGTGGCTGGACTCCAGGAACCTGTTGGCGGGCAGATCCTTTTTGGCCCCCCGCTGGGAGACGGTAACCACGGATGCCAGTCTGACAGGTTGGGGGGCTTCTGGAAGTCCCTACAATTCCAAGGGCGGTGGGGCCCTCAGGAGGCCCACACCCCTATCAACATTCTGGAACTGAGGGCGATCAGGTTGGCTCTGGCTCACTTGACCCAAAATCTTCGGGGCCGGCCTGTTCAGGTACGCTCGGACAACCAGACGGCGGTTGCCTACATCAATCATCAGGGAGGGACCCAGAGCAAGGGGGCCCTTAAGGAAGTGTCTCTGATCCTGTCCTGGGCGGAGGACAATGTTCCCTGCATTTCAGCTGTGTACATTTCGGGGTGGAAAATCTGCAGGCAGACTCTCTGAGCAGGGGGACCTCTCACCTGGGAGAATGGTCCCTCAGCGACAGGGTGTTTCACTCTTTGTGTCACCGTTGGGGTCAGCCAGATGTGGATCTGTTTGCGTCCCGTCACAATCACAAGCTCCCTGCCTTCATCTCCCTGTCCCAGGATTCTCTGGCCTTGGCCACAGATGCTCTAGCAATGTCATGGCAGGACTTTCAGCTTCTGTATGTCTTTCCCTTATTACCCCTGTTGGGCAGGGTTCTGCGCAATATAGCTCAGGAAGGGGTGCCAGCAATCCTGGTGGCTCCCTGTTGGCCAAGTGCAGGACATTGTTCTACCTTCCTTGTGCCCTAATCCTAGTAACACTAAGGAGAGGGTTTTGCATTCCTTGGATGTGGTCAGGAATCTGAAGTTCTATCTGGTGACTACTGCACCTTTTAGGAAAACTGATGCTCTTTTTGTGGTCCCTTCTGGCCCTAGGAAGGGTTTGGCTCCTGCTAAATCTACTATCAGCAAATGGATCCGTCAGGCTGTGATTCAGGCCTACACTGCTAAGGGGAAGGAACCTCCCTTCCGCCTTACTGCTCATTCCACTCGTGCTATTGGTGCCTCTTGGGCTTTTCAGCATCAGGCTTCTGTTGAACAAGTTTGCAAGGCCGCTACTTGGTCTTCTGTTCATACCTTTTCCAAGTTTTACAAGGTTGATGTTTGGGCCTCAGCTGATGCTATTTTTGGCTGCAAGGTTCTGCAGGCAGCAGTGATCTGAACTGCCCGTTGTTGCCTTTTGGGGATCCCACCCTACTTTACGGACACTGCTATTGGATGTCCCAGACGTAAAGAATCTTATCTGGAGCAGGACATACTGTATACTAAGAATAATACAATTCTGTGATTACTCACCTGTAGAATTGATATTATGAGTATACAGTACGTCCTGCTCCACCCCATCCTTGGTTTTCATTATTCTTAGATCCCCTGTATGGTGATTGTTATCATTGTTGGTTTAGTTAATTGTTGGTAATGTTATCATTCTCCCGGCTTCTTGTTGACTGCTTTTCAATACTGGAAATTTGTGGGAGGTCCCGGGTATTTGAGGGGCCAGGAGGAGCCAATTTCGCTGTCTCTGCAGTCCAGCGCCATCTGGCGGAGTAATACCCAGACGTAAAGAATCTTATCTGGAGCAGGACGTACTGTATACTCATAATATCAATTCTACAGGTGAGTAATCACAGAATTGTATTTTTCCACTATAAAAGGAGCCAAAATCTGTATTTGAAGAGGGGGCATCCCAAACACTAGCATACATATTTCAAACTACCTGTCTATTAACTGGTTGCATTTTGTAATCAAAGTCACTTTCCCACTATCAAAGGAGTCAACCTCTGTATTTAAAGAGGGGGCATCCCAAACACTAGCATAAATATTTCAAGTGTAGCTGTCTACTAACTGGTTGGATTTTGAAATCAAAGTCTCTTTTCCACTATAGAAGGAGCCAACCTCTGTATATGAATAGGGGGCATCCCAAACACTAGCATAAATATTTCAAGAGTCCCTTTCTATTAACTGGTTGCATTTTGTAAGCAAAGTCAATTTCCACTATCAAGGCAGGCAACCTGTGTATCTGAAGAGGGGGCATCCCAAACACTAGCATTAATATTTCAAGACTATCTGTCTACTAACTGGTTGCGTTTTGTAAACAAAGTCACTTTTCCACCATCAAAGGAGCCAACCTCTTTATTTGAAGAGGGGGCATCCCAAACACTAGCATAAATATTTCAAGACTACCTGTCTATTAACTGGTTGCATTTTGTAAAGAAAGTCACGTTGTCAAATTGCCAGCAGCCATTGCCTTCAACCGGGGGGCATCCCAAATATGCTAGCATGTGTCTGTTAAGAGTGCACACATTGGAGTTGGCAGCAGCAGCATTATATTGTCTGAAAGACACACATATGAGCTGGCAGCAGCATAGGGAGCCCATATAGTGCTCGAAAGACACACCCTGGATTGACAGCAGCATAAGGAGCTACCATGCATCAGCTACTACCATGGATCAGCCATTGGTGGGTGGAAATTCTGGCTGATCCATGCCTCATTCATCTTCACAAAGGTGAGTCTCTCCACATTTTTCGTGGACAGACGAGTTCTCCTTGGCATGACTATGGCCCCCGCCGCACTAAACACTCGCTCAGATGACACATTACTCACCAAGCAGGACAGCTTTCCCAGGGCAAACTCTGCCGGTTGCGGCCACAAGTCAGGTTTGGCTGCCCAGAAGTTCAGTGGGTCCTCAAGATGTGTTGGCATGGTCATGTCAAGGTATGACACTACCTGCTGGTTCAGGGCCTGCTCCAGGTCTTTCTGCTGCTCATGATTAGCCTCACTATGAGGGTGAAGAAAGCTACTCATTAGCGACTGAAGACTCAGTCTGCTGCTGATGGAGCTGCTGCTGCTGCTCCTGCTACCCCCCCAGCAGCCACGGCAGTGGAAGGTGAGCACAGAGGTCCCCCCGAGTCAGACCATGGCGCAGATAGGCATCGGCCAACTGACTACGTAGAATGTCTCTGTAGTAGGTCAGTTTGTCCTCCCTCTCAGTGGGTGTAAAAAAATGCCCCGATTTTGTGCCGGTAGCGAGGGTCCAATATGGTGGAGAGCCAGAAATCATCCCGCTGACAAATGGAGACATTTCTGCGGTCACTACGCAAGCATGTGAGCATGCATCGTGCCATTTGTGCAAGTGACTCAGAGGGACTACCTGTCTCCATCTCCACTGCATACTTCCACGGTGTGTCTGGGTCCTCTGTCTCGCCTTCCTCACAACCCTCTAGCTCCTCTGGTTGCTCCTGCTCCTCCTCTCCTGTCAGATGACTAGATAAAATGGCCATTTTGTCAAACCTAAACTGCGCTTCGCTGTGCCCCACCCTCTCCTCCTCCTCCTCCACTTCAGCCCCCACAGGCTTCATGTGGCCGTGAAATGTAGGAGCCATGTCTCCAGTGCCCTGACCAGCCATGGTTTCCCACATGTGTTGTAGTACATGAAGCATTGGAATCACATTGTTCATCCCGTAGTCCTGGCGACTGACTAATAATTGGCTTCCTCAAAGGGCCTGAGCAAACGTCAGTTTACATTCAAGTTACACAGGGGAGTCCCCCTATGCGCTTGGATCATCAAGAAATCAGTGATGGCCTTTCTCTGTTTATATAGTTGATCCAACATATGGAGGGTGGAATTTCAACGGGTTGAAACAGCGCAAATCAGACTATGATGAGGGATACCGTTCTGACGCTGTAGCTCAAGAAGGGTGTGCTTGGCGGCATAGGAGTGGCTGAAGTGCATGCAACGTTTCCTTCCCGTTGTTAGGATGTCTTGCAGATGGGGGAAGACTTCAGAAAAAGCTTGACAACTAGGTTGAACACGTGTGGCATACAGGGCGCATGGCTCAGGCTTCCTTGTCGCAGCACAGACAAGATGTCCTTCCCACTGTCAGTCACCATGGTTCCCATTTGCAGTTTTCGTGGAGTAAGCCTTGATTTCATTTATTGATTTATGATTTTTAGCAGTTCCTCCCATGTGTGACTCCGTGGCTCAAGGCAAACCATGTGAAGAACAGTGTGAAACCGCCGTGTCCTGCACACATGGTAGGCTGGAAAGGCACTGAAAAAAATAACCAAAGAAATAAAAACAAAAAAATATTTATAAAAAACCAAATACAAAAAAAAAAATAAAAAATGAAAAAAACAAAATATTAAAAAAAGACAATGAAAAAAAAATATAAAAAAAAAATACAAAAAATATATATTTAAAATAAATACAAAATATTAAAAAAAAAGGAACAGGGATCGGCATGCCACTGGGTAATGCAGCTCGCTGGACCACCGTTTTGGAGCCAACTCTCCCAGGCCGCTTTATGGTGATGCTGCAAATGTTGACGCAGGGCTGTGGGTCCAACATTGGGACCCTGGCCACACTTCGCCTTCTGCCTACACATCTTTCATATAGTCATGTTAACCTCCTGCGGATGCTTGATGAGAAACTGCCACATCGTCGAGTCGCTGATTTTCCTACCAACAGTCCGCACCAATTCACTGTGGCTGCTGCCGACGACGACGACTCCAGGGACCCTCTTCCACTACCTCCTGGTAAGGTAGCCTGCCGCGCAGCAAGTGGTCTACCCCGAGCTCATACTTTCCCCTTCTGCCACCATGCTGATTGCTAAATCTGTCAGTCTCCATCACTCCAAGCCTTTAAAAGTGCCCTCAAAACTCACTGATGTCCTCCTCAGGTTCCTCAACAGTGTCTGCTTAAGAAGCCAAAACGCTTGCAACACCACCTCCCACGCCACTCTCCTAATCACTACTTGCCTGCCTAGTGGAAGAAGCAACGAATGTCTCCTCCACTACTTGGCTGGGCAGTAGCTGCTGATTTTTCAGATTATCAGATCGTCCTCACTGAATAGCGGAGCTGAACCCAAAGCATAAGATATAACCGACAGTTGACTGGGGGTGTCAGATGTCACTTGTGATGAAGTGGATGATCGTGTTAACCAATGGATGATGGCAGAAGGGTTGCTGGTCGAGACACTACCGCTAGCTGATACCAGGAGATCAGGCTTCTCACCGAGACTCCTGCTGCCACTCACCCCTAATCTGCTGCAACCTCTGCTTGATGAATTTAGGCCTCTGCAACTTCTCTGTGCCCATCCTGACACTTCTCTGCCTGACATAATTAGTGCATATATGAGGGGAGGAAAAAAACGCTACACTACACTTAAAACAGGATTTGTCGATAACAGCAGCAGGTGTGTAACTATCTATGGCCTTTCACTAAGTATGTGACTAACTAGGCCCTGAAGACTTTAACAGGAACAAAGTGATGAAACTCTTAGATGTGCGTATGTGATGCTCTGATGAGGGCAATTCAATGTGCTCCAGTACGCTTGAAAAAAGTTTTTTTGAGAGACTGGCCTGTGTGGAAATGAATCGGGCATGGATCAGCCAAGATTTCCACCCCCCAATGCCTGATGCATCAGAGTAGATTGATCATGGTGCCAGACCAACACTAAAGAAATATAGATAGTGAAAATCAGATTTAAGGCGCTGCTCTCCAGTTACAGACATTCCTCCGCATCAGACCACAAGTAGTTATTGAGGAAATGCTTTACGTTAATCTTAATTGTTATTAAAATTCTTAGGATAAGATATATGTGCCCAAAATCTGTATATGTTCTCTTCATGCTGCTGCCAACTCCAGGGTGTGTCTTTCAGGCAATATATGGGCTCCCTCTGCTGCTGCCAACTCCTGGGTGTGTCTTTCAGGCTATATATGGGCTCCTAATGCTGCTGCCAACTCCTGGGTGTGTCTTTCAGGCAATATATGAGCTCCTTCTGCTGCTGCCAACTTCAATGTGTTTTTAAGGCAATATATGGGCTCCCTATGCTGCTGCCAAGTCCAGAGTGTGTCTTTCAGGCAATATATGGGCTCCTAATGCTGCTGCCAACTCCTGGGTGTGTTTTTCAGGCAATATATGAGCTCCTAATACTGCTGCCAAGTCCAGAGTGTGTCTTTCAGGCAATATATGGGCTCCTAATGCTGCTGCTGCCAGCTCCAGGGTGTGTCTTTCAGGCAATATATGAGCTCCTTCTGCTACTGCCAGCTCCAGGGTGTGTCTTTCGGGCAATATATGGGCTCCCTATGCTGCTGCCAACTCCAGGGTTTGTTTTTCAGGCAATATATGGGCTCCTAATGCTGCTGCCAACTCCAGGGTGTGTTTTTCAGGCAATATATGGGCTCCTAATGCTGCTGCAAACTCCAGTGTCTCTTTCAGTCAATATATGGGCTCCCTATGCTGCTGCCAACTTCTAGGTGTGTCTTTCAGGCAATATATGAGCTCCTAATGCTGCTGCCAACTCCTGGGTGTGTCTTTCAGGCAATATATGGGCTCCCTATGCTGCTGCCAACGCCTGGGTGTGTCTTTCAGGCAATATATGGGCTCCTAATGCTGCTGCCAACTCCAGGGTGTGTTTTTCGGGCAATATATGGGCTCCTAAAGCTGCTGCCAACTCCAATGTGTCTTTCAGGCAATATATGGGCTCCTAATGCTGCTGCCAACTCCTGGGTGTGTCTTTCAGGCAATATATGAGCTCCTTCTGCTGCTGCCAACTTCAATGTGTTTTTAAGGCAATATATGGGCTCCCTATGCTGCTGCCAAGTCCAGAGTGTGTCTTTCAGGCAATATATGGGCTCCTAATGCTGCTGCCAACTCCTGGGTGTGTTTTTCAGGCAATATATGAGCTCCTAATACTGCTGCCAAGTCCAGAGTGTGTCTTTCAGGCAATATATGGGCTCCTAATGCTGCTGCTGCCAGCTCCAGGGTGTGTCTTTCAGGCAATATATGAGCTCCTTCTGCTACTGCCAGCTCCAGGGTGTGTCTTTCGGGCAATATATGGGCTCCCTATGCTGCTGCCAACTCCAGGATTTGTTTTTCAGGCAATATATGGGCTCCTAATGCTGCTGCCAACTCCAGGGTGTGTTTTTCAGGCAATATATGGGCTCCTAATGCTGCTGCAAACTCCAGTGTCTCTTTCAGTCAATATATGGGCTCCCTATGCTGCTGCCAACTTCTAGGTGTGTCTTTCAGGCAATATATGAGCTCCTAATGCTGCTGCCAACTCCTGGGTGTGTCTTTCAGGCAATATATGGGCTCCCTATGCTGCTGCCAACGCCTGGGTGTGTCTTTCAGGCAATATATGGGCTCCTAATGCTGCTGCCAACTCCAGGGTGTGTTTTTCGGGCAATATATGGGCTCCTAAAGCTGCTGCCAACTCCAATGTGTCTTTCAGGCAATATATGGGCTCCCTATGCTGCTGCCAACTCCAGGGTGTGTTTTTCAGGCAATATATGGGCTCCTAATGCTGCTGCCAACTCCAAGGTGTGTTTTTCAGGCAATATATGTGCTCCTAATGCTGCTGCCAACTCCAGTGTCTCTTTTAGTCAATATATGGGCTCCCTATGCTGCTGCCAACTTCTGGGTGTGTCTTTTAGGCAATATATGAGCTCCTAATGCTGCTGCCAACTCATGGGTGTGTCTTTCAGGCAATATTTGGGCTCCCTATGCTGCTGCCAACTCCTTGGTGTGTCTTTCAGGCAATAAATGGGCTCCTAATGCTGCTGCCAACTCCAATGTGTCTTTCAGGCAATATATGGGCTCCTAATGCTGCTGCCAACTCCAATGTGTCTTTCAGGCAATATATGGGCTCCCTATGCTGATCCCACCTCAAGGCTCTGTAATTCTGCCGCTTTGCGACAGCGAATCTAATAGTGACTCCTCTGATCTGCATGTCATACTCCTTTACAATATTGTTTCACTAACCCAGCATGCATCATATGCATGTTACAGCCAAGTAAAACCTTCTGCAACCCTATAGAGGCTCTCGGACACCCAGAAATAGCGATTTCTTGGGAATAAATTCGGACTGAAACTATGTTTCCCGGAAAATTCGGCGAATCGGCCGAATCAAATTTTTCAAAAGTTCGCTCATCTCTATCTGTTTTCTGTTTTAAATTAAGATACTGGGATGAAGGAAGCCTATCTTCCTTTACACATTGGTACAAAAATACCTCTTTTTAAAGACAGGTCAATGGATTGTCTCAATACAAAAATAACACAGCAAGACAAAATGAAAAGTTACCAAAGGCCTTTCCAAACAAATTATTTATCCCGTGTTCAAATGTGGAGACTCTTTTTGAGTGCAAATTGTTTCAGAATAATCAGTAGATTATAAAGTATTTTATGTGTTGCTAATATAAAGTGGTGAAATGTTAAAGCAGCCGGCTTATATGTGGTCATCATAGGTCCGACTTTTACATTTTCTGTATAGTTCAATAAATCTTAAATTTAGTTTTTGAGATGTCTCTCCAGCAATGATATATATATATATATATATATATATATATATATTTTTTTTTTTTATTTTGCCTTAGTTATTCTGTTGTATATATTTTATTGTTCAATAACTGAAACGTTAAGCTCAGTACTACTAGTCCCAGTAAAGCACACCACCGACATAGTTCACCAAAGCACGATGCATTATGCAAAGCCAAAGAAGTATTGTATGGTAGTATTGTCAAATTAAATATTTTAGGGTATTATCTGCATTAAAGCACAAATAAATAGAAGAAGATCAGATCTTGAGTAAAAACATTCAATATTTATACTGTAGAGTGGCTTAAAAGCATGGTGGTGTGACAGAACAAAACGCTGCCAATATCAATTTCCTTGCTGGATTGGATATTGTAGTGTGTTTTGCTATTGAAACCTTTGTGACTACCCAGCCATTTAATACATGTTTAATTGTGATGGAAATTTGCTGAGTTAGTTAATTTCAGTGAGTTTTTATTTGAGATTTTCTATTCAACATATATTCTTACAACCTACAGTAATATATTTCACATTGTTCAAGATATTGCATATGTTCATTATATACAAAAGTAATTTTGCCAATTGATACCCTTCATATTTAGCTCTACTGAATCTTTATAATTTAGTGCTTTTAACCCTTTAAGTGCCAGCCTACCTGGAGTTTTTGTCACACTCTGTTGCCAGACCATTTTGCACTATTTTGCACTCCCCATGTTCAAATGAGATTTTTGAAGGGATTTCCCAGGAAAATGATATATTGTTTTTTCAGCAGTCTGAGTCTGAGCTTTAACATGAAATGTCTTGTTTGTCATTTTTAGGTATATTCTCAATATTTTTTGGTGAAATATGTGCAAAAAAATAAAAAAAATTCTATTTTTTACAATTTGTAGTGTTTTTTTGTAATAAAAAATGTAAGTTTGTCAATAAAATCTTATTGTGTGTGAAATCCCAATTTCTCCCGGTTACAGCAGTACCACATATGTATTGGTAGAAACCCTTTGCAAACCCAGGAGACTCCCCCAAACTGAAACAGAGCTTTAGGGGATTTTCAGAAAAAATACAACTGTGATATGCACTATGCGCACCTTGCAGTTTTTCCAGAAAAACAACCCTATACATTTGAAATACCCCCCACAAACTATATATTCTCTGGAAGTACACACCTCAGGCTTTCTATTTGTACCAGGCTTGTTGATGTGGCCACAGTTTTCTGGAAGCAATCCCTCAATGTATTCTTTGATAAGGATAAAAAAGCAGTCACATTTTCCTAAAAAAACTATATACAAACAAGAAAAAACAAGTATAATCTGAAAAAGCCACATCCCCCGAACAGAACGATACCCAACATGCATAGTTACTGTCAAGGGAAGAGTTGCCAAACACCCCAAAGTAAAGCATGAGCATAACGGTAATTTTTCTTGAAATTTTCAGCTCTGCAGACAAAGTGCGCACCTTGCGATTTTTCAACCAAAACAACCCTTTACATTTGGAATATCCCCCATAAACCAATCCCTGAAAGTACACATGTTAAGCTTTCTAAGCGTACCCAGCTTGTTGTAGTGGGCTCATCTTTCTGGAATTGATCCCTCAAATAATTCTTTTGTTGCTCAGGGTTTCCCTAAAAAATTTATAAAAAAGCTGAATAAAAAACACCTTTTCCTAAAATATAAATATGCAAACAAGAAAAAACAAGCTAAGTCTGGAAGCGCAAGGTCCCCTGAACAGAACAATACCCAACATGCAGAGGTACTATTAACCCTTTTAATTGCCAGCCTACTTGAGATTTTGTCACCCTCTGTTGAAAGGTCATTTTTCCCCATTTTGCGCCATGTTTTGCGACATTTTTGCTGGAATTTTCAGGAACATTATATTTATATTTTTTGCAGCAGAGTTTAGGCTTTAACATGAAATGTATTGTTTGTAAATTGTATTTATTATTAATTGCCTCCTTTATTTTAAATAAAAAATGTATTTTATTAGGGAAAACCATATTGCATGTGAATGCCATTTCTACCGATTAGAACGGTACCACATATTTATCGGTAGCCCCCTGTTCCTGCCCAGGAGACCCCCCTAACTGAAACAAGTAATTTTTAACATTTACAAATAAAATACAACTACCATCCACACTAAGGGTTAAATCGAGAAAAAAAATTACATAGGGTCCCCCCTCCCCGGTTAAAAACCCTTAAAAATCCCCAAAAAATGACATGGGGCCCCCCTTACCCAAAGTAACCAGCCCTGGACCAGCTATGCAGGGCTTGTAGGGACAGGGCGCAGGGGCCAGCTTTTGTGGCCCCTGGCCCTGCAGGCTACAAGCCTGCATAGCCCGTTGGCCCGGGCTCTTCTGCCCCCCCCCGGGCTTTGGGGAGGCAGGTAATGGGGGTGCTGGGGGTTAATGGCAAGTCACCGGCTAGCGCAGGTGACTTGCCATCCCCCCAGCCTTGAGAACTGGTATAGGGGTCATGGACCCTTTACCAGTTCACAAAGGGTTAAATGTAAAAAAAACACACCACACAGAGAAAAAATATTTTATTATTGTTTATTTTTTTAATACTTACCTCCCATCCATACTGGAGCACTCTGTCCCTCAGCGATCACTGGCTTCTGCTCACTTGCTAGAAGCCTTTATAGCTGCTGGATGACAGAACACAAAATGATTAATTTAAAAAAAATGTCATTTTTTTGGGAATTTTAAGGTTTAAAAACCCTTAAAAACCCCCCAAAAAATGACGTAGGGTCCCCCTTACCCAGCATTACCGACCCGGGCCAGCTATGGGGGCTTGTAGAACAGGGCGCAGGGGCCAGCGTTGGTGGCCCCTGGCCCTGCAGGCTACTAGCCCACATAGCCACTAAGTGGCCCGGGCCCTTCTGCCCCCCCTGGCCGTTAGGGAGGCAGGTAATGGGGGCTGGGGGTTAATGGCAAGTCACCCACTAGCCGCAGGTGACTTGCCAGACCCAGAGCCTTGTGAGCTGGTATAAGGGGTCTCATGGACCCCTTACCAGCTCACAAAGGGTTAACTGTGAAAAAAAAACACTACACAAGTAATAAAAGTATTTTATTAAAAAACATTTTTTTTTACTGTACTTACCTCCGATTGTAAGCTCTTGTCCCTCGCCGCTCTGATGACAGATGCCGGTGATCGGCATCCAGAGAAGGGGGAGGCAGGAGATCAGAGGATCTCCTGCCACTTCCTTCCCCGGGCACCGATCACCGGCATCTGACAGCTGAGAAGGCTGAAGCCGGAGATTGGGGCCGGGATGACGTCATTAGCCCTGCTTCCAAGGGCCGCCATCGAGGAAGAAAGGGGAGAGAGCCTCCCGTAAGTCCTGGGGGGGGATCGGAGGCCCCCCAGGTGAAGAGGAGGGACAGCGGGAGCCAGCGCACACGCAGGTAAGTGAATGTCATTTTTATTTATTTATTTTTTTACAGTTAGCAGCAGAAGCTGGGGGGGCGGCCTATTCCGGGGGCTCTCCTGGAGCCATCGGAGCCCCCCCCCCCGCGGGATCGGATGGCACCAAATTAAAGAGGAGACTCGGCCGGATCCAACGAGGGGTCAGGTGAGTTTTTTTTTTTTTTGCCCGCTAGCAGGGGTAAATGCCAGGCACGTAAATTTTACGTGGCTGGCACTTAAGTGACGGAGAGGCAACCACATAAATTTTACGTGGCTGGCATTTAAAGTGTTAATTGAATGCACATACCACCAGTGAGCTTTTCAGAGGCAGCGTATACAGAGGAATTCCTTTTGATTGAATAAAGCATGTTTGGCTCCTTGCTCCAAATTGCCCAAGAAATCTGGTGTTTTTGAGGTAGAGAGGATAGGATCAACTTTGTTTGGATTTGTTAACATTGTTATCATTCTTAATACTGATACTGAAAAACCAAGATAATTTATAAGGCAACACGTAGCTTACCTGATGACTGTCCCATGCGCCTCTCCTCCATTTCCTGAAACACAGGTTAGAAGTCATAGCAAGGCTCTAAAGTGTGCCCTCCTGTGAAATTCATTCCTCCAGTACCAAAAAGTGAAATACAAGTCAATTTTTCCCTTAATGATCTCAGTGTAAGTGAGCCTGGCAAGTCACAGTGGTCTCACAGCTCTTTCTGACTACAGTGGAGCATGCTCAAGATTTATAAATCTGTGCCATAACATGACCATACCAGCTCAGCCATTACCCTCTCTATATATTCAGGCTTGTTTTCAGACCCAAATTATGAAGGAATGATGAATGTGCTTAATGTTTTCACTTATTTCTAATAGTAAAGAAAACATATTCATTGAGCTTCTAGCCCAGCTTCAAATACATTTTTAATGATTAAAATGTGATTTTGATGTAGCCACAGAGACCAGAGGAAATTTCAAAAATAGGTTTAGACCTCCCATACTGGGTGTAATATAACCTCACTGCATACTAACCAGTAGACCAAGAACATATAAGAGAGGACACACTAGGAAAAGGGTAACTGGAATTTCAATATTGTCACCATAGAAGCACAGAAGAACAGTTGAACTCATGAGGCACTGGGGGGGGGGGGGACTATGGTGTGCCCCGTATCCCAGCATTCTGCAAAAAAAATAAAATGACTCTACATTCCAATATCTAAAATGTTGCAGCTCTACTCATCATGGAGCATTAATCCCCCAATCATTGTCAGTTGTCTACAAATAAAACTGTAAGAATCTTACCTGCCTCCCGTCCTCGGTCCCGCGGCGAGTCATCCGGCGGGTCGCAGCCTCCTGTCACTTGGCGGCCCCGTCGGTCTGCTGCTCCTGGGCGCCGATGTCAGGCTCTGGGTGCGGCGGCGGCGGGGCGCTGCAGCCTCGCTGCGGATCGTGCGGTGGGGGCAGGCGGCCCCACAAGTTCTTCGGCCGGCGCGGCTGTGCCTCCCCCGGGCGGGAGCGCACCCGGCCAATCACGTGCACGCAAGCACGATCAGTTTATGCCCCCCGGCGGCGCTGCTCCCAGCGCGTCCGCCAGGGGCAAGTTTAAATCATCCAATCCTGTGTTCCTGGTGGGAGACGGGCCCAGGGACTGGATTGCCTGTCTGGCCTGGGCGGTCCAGTCCCTGGAACCGCTCCTATTGGGTATAGTTCAAAGTTGCACCAATCACCACACTTCCCTCTCTTTCACTAGGCTCCCCTTCCCATTGGCCAGTCTTCCCTTTATTACCATGCTGCCCCATTTTCCAGTGCCCGTTATAGCTTTTGGTTTATAGGGTGTGCTTTCTAGTCTGCTTTAATAGTTACTACTCGGCTCCGTCTCTGACCATCCTTGTCTGCTGCCCGCCCCGACCCTTGGACTGTCCTGACTACGTTTTTGCCTGATCCCTCTGATACTGCGTTTTGGTGCTCACCTGGTTTGACATCGGCTCGCTTTGACACTTCTTCGATTGACCCCTTGGAAACCGCGCTTTGAGACCACCCGGCTTGACCTCGGCTTGTTTTCGGGCCTCCCTGATTGGTTTCCCACCTTTAAACCAATCTTCATCCCAGCATCCATTTTCGGGATACCCTGCCGTTCATCCGTCTCCACCTTAAGCCAGTAATCTTTGCGCCAACTAAGTCCTGGGGGTAACCGAGTCTGGAGAGGCATAATCCGCGTCTCCTGCGAGCGGGGACTTGTCTATAGGCAGAAGAGGCAGTGGAGATTGGGGATTACCTGGCTTAAGAGAGAAGGGTGTCCGGCGCCACCTTACAGTATAACGGGCCAGAAGAATGGACCAGATATTGGAGCAGGTGCAGGCCTTAACCGCGGCCATGGAGCACCTAGCCCATTGCGTGGCGGCCCAGGAGAACCGTCCAGCTCCTATCAACACCAGCCCTCAAGGGGCTTCGGCCGCATCACCAGTGGAACCCAAAATTCCACTTCCAGATAAGTTTTCTGGAGACAGCAAGCTCTACTTTCAACTCCGACCAGTCTCTTCCGGGTCTCAGGAGCAGCGCGTGGGTCTGGTCATTTCCCTCCTCCAAGGTGATCTACAATCCTGGGCCTTCAGTCTGTCGCCCCAAGATCCTGCACGTCATTCCGTGGATAGTTTTTTCTCCGCTATGGAGATTTTATATGATGATCCTGACAGAGGGGCCACGGCAGACGCAAAGCTTCGTACCTTACGCCAAGGTCGTCGGCCAGCCGAGGAATATTGTTCTGAGTTTCGACAATGGGCGGTGGATTCACGTTGGAACGATCCGGCGTTATGCGGTCAGTTCCGGCTAGGCTTGTCTGACTCCATCAAAGACATTCTAGTGAACTATCCAGTTCCCCAGACCTTGGACGAAACTATGCATTTGGCCATCCGCATTGACCGACATCTACGGGAGAGACGCCTGGAAAAAGGGTCACATCCCAACTCCAGCTTGAGAGCCGAAGCCCCAGCCCTGCCTTCCACTGAGGAGCCCATGCAGCTGGGAGCTACCAGGCTCACTGAAGCTGAGAGACGTCGGCGCTTGTCAGAGGGTCTATGCCTTTACTGTGGCGGAACAGGTCACATGGTCAGAATCTGCCCCAAGAAGCCGTCGGGAAACTTCAGAGCCTAGGGGGATCGAGGGGACCCACCTAGGCTGTAAGGTATCTCCTCATGTATTGTCTCCATTTATGATTCCGGCCCAGGTAAAAGTTGACCTAGAATGTTTTAATTTGGAAGCTCTCTTAGATTGTGGAGCAGCAGGGAACTTCCTTGACTTTGATTTAGCTCAAAGTCTAGGAATTCCGCTCCAGTCCCTTCCTGTAGCCATTCGAGTCTCCGCCATTGATGACACACCAATTGCGGGGGGGCTCGTTCAATATAAAACTTCACCATTCTGAATTAATTTCCCTTCTAGTTCTAAAAATGCCTACCACCCCATTAGTTCTTGGGTTACCTTGGCTACAGAAACACAATCCCCAAATCGATTGGGTAACTAGGCAAATAGTCAAATGGGGCCCTCAGTGCTTTCATTCCTGTCTGGAACTTCCAGTGCGAGCCACTCAATTATCCCCTGAGAATGTGCCTAGCCCATATCTTGATTTTTCCGATGTATTTTCTGAAAAAGCGGCTGATAAACTTCCCCCCCATACACCTTGGGATTGCCCCATCGAGCTCCTTCCGGGTACTATGCCACCTAGGGGGAAAATCTTTAATTTAACACGAGAAACCTTGTCATGCGGGAGTATATCGCAGAAAACCTAAAGAAAGGTTTTATACGGGCTTCCTCTTCCCCGGCAGGAGCTGGTTTTTTCTTTGTCGAGAAAAAAGATAGGGGACTCCGTCCCTGTATCGATTACCGGGGTTTGAACAAAATAACGGTCAAAAATAAGTATCCCCTGCCTCTAATTGATGGGCTGTTTACACAGGTGGTTGGGGCCCAAGTTTTTTCCAAATTAGATCTCCGTGGGGCCTATAATCTTATTAGGATTCGGCAGGGGGATGAATGGAAAACAGCTTTTAATACCCATGAGGGGCATTATGAGTAGAGATGAGCGAACTTTTGAAAAATTCGATTCGACTGATTCGCCGAATTTTCCGACAAAAATCGTTTCGACCCGAATAAATTTGCGACGAATCGCTATTAAAAACGGCTATTTCTGAGCCTCCTAGAGCCTCAATAGGGTTGTAAACCATTCTGCCTTGCTGTAACACGCACAGGGTGCGTGCTGGGTTAGTTAAATAATACTTTGAAGAAATATCACATGCAGATCAGAGGCATCGCTAATAGAATCGCAGAGCGGCACAATTGAATTCAAGAGAGTTGAAGTGGCATCACTATGAGGGGCAGGAGCCCAAACATTGCTTTAAAGAGACACTGGAGTTGGCAGCAGCAGGAGCCCAAAAATTGGATGAATCACACCCTGGAGTTGGCAGCAGCAGCAGCAGGAGCCCAAACATTACTTTAAAGAGACCCTGGGGTTGGCTTCAGGAGCCCAAAAATTGGATGAATCACACCCTGGAGTTGGCAGGAGTTGACAGCAGCAGCAGCAGGAGCCCAAATATTACTTTAAAGAGACCCTGGGGTTGGCTTCAGGAGCCCAAAAATTGGATGAATCACACCCTGGAGTTGGCAGAAGTTGGCAGTAGCAGCAGCAGGAGCCCAAATATTACTTTAAAGAGACCCTGGGGTTGGCTTCAGGAGCCCAAAAATTGGATGAATCACACCCTGGAGTTGGCAGGAGTTGGCAGCAGCAGCAACAGGAGCCCAAATATTACTTTAAAGAGACCCTGGGGTTGGCTTCAGGAGCCCAAAAATTGGATGAATCACACCCTGGAGTTGGCAGCAGCAGCAGCAGGAGCCCAAACATTACTTTAAAGAGACCCTGGGGTTGGCTTCAGGAGCCCAACAATTGGATGAATCACACCCTGGATTTGGCAGGAGTTGGCAGCAGCAGCAACAGGAGCCCAAACATTACTTTAAAGAGACCCAGGGGTTGGCTTCAGGAGCCCAAAAATTGGATGAATCACACCCTGGAGTTGGCAGCAGCAGCAACAGGAGCCCAAACATTACTTTAAAGAGACCCTGGGGTTGGCTTCAGGAGCCCAAAAATTGGATGAATCACACCCTGGAGTTGGCAGCAGCAGCAGCAGGAGCCCAAACATTACTTTAAAGAGACCCTGGGGTTTGCTTCAGGAGCCCAAAAATTGGATGAATCACACCCTGGAGTTGGCAGGAGTTGACAGCAGCAGCAGCAGCAGGAGCCCAAATATTACTTTAAAGAGACCCTGGGGTTGGCTTCAGGAGCCCAAAAATTGGATGAATCACACCCTGGAGTTGGCAGAAGTTGGCAGTAGCAGCAGCAGGAGCCCAAATATTACTTTAAAGAGACCCTGGGGTTGGCTTCAGGAGCCCAAAAATTGGATGAATCACACCCTGGAGTTGGCAGGAGTTGGCAGCAGCAGCAACAGGAGCCCAAATATTACTTTAAAGAGACCCTGGGGTTGGCTTCAGGAGCCCAAAAATTGGATGAATCACACCCTGGAGTTGGCAGGAGTTGACAGCAGCAGCAGCAGGAGCCCAAATATTACTTTAAACAGACCCTGGGGTTGGCTTCAGGAGCCCAAAAATTGGATGAATCACACCCTGGAGTTGGCAGGAGTTGGCAGCAGCAGCAACAGGAGCCCAAATATTACTTTAAAGAGACACTGGAGTTGGCTTCAGGAGCCCAAAAATTGGATGAATCACACCCTGGAGTTGGCAGAAGTTGGCAGCAGCAGCAGCAGCAGGAGCCCAAATATTACTTTAAAGAGACACTGGGGTTGGCTTCAGGAGCCCAAAAATTGGATGAATCACACCCTGGAGTTGGCAGGAGTTGACAGCAGCAGCAGCAGGAGCCCAAATATTACTTTAAACAGACCCTGGGGTTGGCTTCAGGAGCCCAAAAATTGGATGAATCACACCCTGGAGTTGGCAGGAGTTGGCAGCAGCAGCAACAGGAGCCCAAATATTACTTTAAAGAGACACTGCAGTTGGCTTCAGGAGCCCAAAAATTGGATGAATCACACCCTGGAGTTGGCAGAAGTTGGCAGCAGCAGCAGCAGGAGCCCAAATATTACTTTAAAGAGACCCTGGGGTTGGCTTCAGGAGCCCAAAAAATTGGATGAATCACACCCTGGAGTTGGCAGGAGTTGACAGCAGCAGCAGCAGGAGCCCAAATATTACTTTAAACAGACCCTGGGGTTGGCTTCAGGAGCCCAAAAATTGGATGAATCACACCCTGGAGTTGGCAGGAGTTGGCAGCAGCAGCAGCAGGAACCCAAATATTACTTTAAAGAGACACTGGGGTTGGCTTCAGGAGCCCAAAAATTGGATGAATCACACCCTGGAGTTGGCAGGAGTTGACAGCAGCAGCAGCAGGAGCCCAAATATTACTTTAAACAGACCCTGGGGTTGGCTTCAGGAGCCCAAAAATTGGATGAATCACACCCTGGAGTTGGCAGGAGTTGGCAGCAGCAGCAACAGGAGCCCAAATATTACTTTAAAGAGACCCTGGGGTTGGCTTCAGGAGCCCAAAAATTGGATGAATCACACCCTGGAGTTGGCAGGAGTTGGCAGCAGCAGCAACAGGAGCCCAAATATTACTTTAAAGAGACACTGCAGTTGGCTTCAGGAGCCCAAAAATTGGATGAATCACACCCTGGAGTTGGCAGAAGTTGGCAGCAGCAGCAGCAGGAGCCCAAATATTACTTTAAAGAGACCCTGGGGTTGGCTTCAGGAGCCCAAAAAATTGGATGAATCACACCCTGGAGTTGGCAGGAGTTGACAGCAGCAGCAGCAGGAGCCCAAATATTACTTTAAACAGACCCTGGGGTTGGCTTCAGGAGCCCAAAAATTGGATGAATCACACCCTGGAGTTGGCAGGAGTTGGCAGCAGCAGCAGCAGGAACCCAAATATTACTTTAAAGAGACACTGGGGTTGGCTTCAGGAGCCCAAAAATTGGATGAATCACACCCTGGAGTTGGCAGGAGTTGACAGCAGCAGCAGCAGGAGCCCAAATATTACTTTAAACAGACCCTGGGGTTGGCTTCAGGAGCCCAAAAATTGGATGAATCACACCCTGGAGTTGGCAGGAGTTGGCAGCAGCAGCAACAGGAGCCCAAATATTACTTTAAAGAGACCCTGGGGTTGGCTTCAGGAGCCCAAAAATTGGATGAATCACACCCTGGTGTTGGCAGCAGCAGCAGCAGCAGGAGCCCAAATATTACTTTAAAGAGACACTGGGGTTGGCTTCAGGAGCCCAAAAATTGGATGAATCACACCCTGGAGTTGGCAGAAGTTGGCAGCAGCAGGAGCCCAAAAAATGGCCTAAAGACATAAATATGTTTTGCACCATTTGGAAAGTGTAAAACGTGGCACCATGCTGAATCTAGTCGCATGCATCAGGCATTGGTGGGTGGAAATCCTGGCTGATCCATCCCTGATTCATTTTGACAAAGGTGAGTCTCTCCACATTTTTAGTTGACAGACGAGTTCTCCTCGCCGTAACTATGGCCCCCGCCGCACTAAACACCCACTCAGATGGCACGCTACTTGCCGGGCAGGACAGCTTTTCCAGGGCAAACTCTGCTAGTTGCGGCCACAAATCAAGTTTGGCTGCCCAGAAGTCCAGCGGATCCTCAAGGTGTGTTGGCATGGTCCTGTCAAAGTATGACATGACCTGCTGGTTGAGGTCCTGCTCCAGGTCTTCCTGCTGCTCATGAGTAGCCTCACTATGCGGGTGTAGAAAGCTACTCATTAGCGACTGAAGACTGAGGCTGCTGCTGCTGATGGAGCTTCTGCTGCTGCTGCTGCCAACCCCCCCAGCGGCCATGGCAGTGGAAGGTGAGCGCAGAGGTCCCCTCGAGTCAGACCTGCGAGAGTATGGACCATGGCGCAGATAGGCATCGGCCAACTGCCTACGTAGAATGTCTTTGTAGTAGTTGAGTTTGTCCTCCCTCTCGGTGGGTTTAAAAAATGCCCCCATTTTGTGCCGGAAGCGAGGGTCCAATAAGGTGGAGAGCCAGAAGTCATCCCGCCGACAGATGGAAACAATTCTGGGGTCACTACGCAAGCACGTGAGCATGCTTCGTGCCATTTGCGCAAGTGACTCGGATGGACTACTTGTCTCCATCTCCACTGCATACTGCCACGGTGTGCCCGGGTCCTCTGTCTCGCCTTCCTCAAAAACCTCTAGCTCCTCTGGCTGCTCCTGCTCCTCCTCTCCTGTCCGCTGACTAGATAAACCAGCCATTTCGCCAAGCCTAAACTGTGTTTCGCTGGGCAACTCCTCCTCCTCCTCTTCCTCCTCCTCCAGTTCAGCTCCAGCGGGGTTCATGTGGCCGTAAGATGTAAACGCCATGTCTCCAGTGCCCTGACCAGCCATGGTTTCCAACATGTGCTGTAGTACATGAAGCAGTGGAATCACGTCGTTCATCCCGTAATCCTGCCGACTGACAAATAAAGTGGCATCCTCAAAGGGCCTGAGCAAACGGCAGGTGTCACGTATGAGCTGCCACTGGTTGACATTGAAGTTACACAGGGGAGTCCCCCTATCTGCTTGGATCATCAGGAAATCCGTGATGGCTTTTCTCTGTTCATATAATCGGTCCAACATGTGAAGGATGGAATTCCAACGGGTGGAAACATCGCAAATCAGACTATGTTGGGGGATACCATTCTGACGCTGTAGCTCAAGAAGGGTGTGTTTGGCGGTGTAGGAGTGGCTGAAGTGCATGCAAAGTTTCCTTGAAGTTGTTAGGATGTCTTGCAGATGGGGGGAACACTTCAGAAACCGCTTGACAACCAGATTGAAGACGTGAGCCATGCAGGGGGCATGGGTCAGGCTTCCTTGGCGCAGCGCAGACAAAATGTTCTTCCCATTGTCGGTAACCATGATTCCCATTTTAAGTTTTCTCGGAGTAAGCCATGTTTGGATTTCCTGATGAATACATTTAAGCAGTTCCTCCCCTGTGTGACTCCGTTCGCCAAGACAAACCATGTGAAGCACTGCGTGACACCTCCGTGCCCTGCACACATGGTAGACTGGAGGGGCACTGAGACTTGAGCCTACAGTGGAGGGTGAGGAGATGGCGGAGGATGAGGAGGCCGAGTCGCACGGTGTCACAGGCCCAATGGGCAGAGAGCGCGGAAGCCGAAGCGGCGTGACCTGTCCAAGTTGCTGCTGCAAAGGGACCACATTCACCCAGTGGGCCGTAAACGACATGTACTGCCCCTGACCGTAGTTACAGCTCCAGATGTCGGCGCTGCCATGTATTTTGCTACACACCGACAGGCTCAAGGACTGGCCCACCTTCTGTTCTACAAAAGTGTGCAGCGCTGGTACTGCCTTCTTGGCAAAGAAATGACGGCTTGGGACTCTCCACCTCGGCTCGGCACAAGCCATCAGTTCTCTGAAAGGTGCAGATTCCACCACCTGAAAAGGGAGCGACTGCAGCACCAGCAACTTGGACAGGAGCACATTCAGCTTCTGCGCCGTAGGATGAGTGGGCGCATACTGCTGTCTCTTGGACATGGCTTCGCTGATGGATTGCTGGCGGGATGCATGACTTGGAGGAGGAGGAGCAGGAGCAACAGAGGATGGGTATGACGCACAGCTGCCTTCGGCTGAGGTGCTGGAGCCTTGGCTGGCAGAAATTGGGAGCTCACTTGGTGAGGAAGCAGACTGGACCACCCCTTGGGAGCCTCGGTTCTCCCAGGTCGTTTTATGGTGACGCATCATATGTTGACGCAGGGCCGTGGTGCCAACATTTGGACCCTGGCCACGCTTCACCTTTTGCCTACATATCTTGCATGTGGCCATGTTACCCTCCTGCGGATGCCTCAGGAAAAACTGCCACACTGCCGAGTAGCTACTTTTCCCACCCCCTGGCCTCACTGATTCACTGCTGCTGTTGCCAACTCCAGGAACCCCTGCTCCACTACCTCCTGATAAGGTAGACTGCCGCACAGCAGGTGCTCTACCCCGACCCCGGCCCCGGCCGGCTCCAGCCTTTGGAATTGTGCCCCCATGCTGACTGCTACCACCTTGCTGCCTCAGCTGCTGACTCCGGGGAAACCTGCGCCCCTCTTCTCCTGATGATGACGATGAAGCCCCTTCCTCACCCGGCTCCCAAGTGCGATCGGCTTCATCGTCATCATCATCATCACCGAGTTGTGGCTGTACGTCACTGATGTTCGTGGATTCGTCAACAGTGTCTGGCGCAGGAGCTGGAACGCTCGCAGCACCCACGACACTGTCCACATCACTATTTGTCTGCCTAGCTAAAGAAGCCACCTCCATTTCTTGGCTGGGCAGTAGCTGCTGACTGTCCTCCTGTATCTGATCGTCCTCCTCACTAAAGAGTGGAGCTGAACCCAAAGCATAGGATACGTCGCTGGGGGAGGGAACGGCGTAGGACAGAGGCAATGGGAGGACAGGGACTGCTCTCGGGGCATGCCAACTCAGGGTTGTGTCAGAGGAACCTACCGACCCTAGACTGGGGGTCTCAGATGTAAGTTGTGATGATGTTGTTGATGAGCGCGTCAGCCAATCTACCACGGCAGATGCGTTACTGGTGGAGACCCGACCGCTAGCAGATACTGGCAGATTAGGTCTCTCAGCGTGACTCCTGCTGCTACTGGCCCCCAGTCTGATGCGAGCTCTGCCTGCGGAATCTTGGCCTCTGCCACTCCTCTTTTCACTTCCAGGCACTTGTCTGCCCGACATAGTCTAACTGGCGTGGTAGTAGGTGATATTTAAAAAAACCCCGGGCAGCGGTGGGTCTATATGAAACAGAATATAATGCACACCAAAAGTGAGCGGTAACACTCCAACAGGCCTGCTTAGTGTAAATAAGAGAGCTGCTTAGTGTAAATAAAGAGGGGTATGCTATGTTACAGAATGGGATGCCTCAACAGAAGTGCACCTGGCAGGCAGCAGTAAGCCTATGCCCAGCAAAAGTGTCTTTATCAGGGCTAATTTCAATTATAATAAGTGCAAATGGTTATATGGTCTTAAACAGAGGCTGCTGTAGTCACAGAATGGGATGCCCCCAAAAAAGATCCAGTAGTGCTATGCCCAGCAAAAGTGTCTTTATCAGGCCTAATTTCAAATATAATAAGAGCAAATGGTTATATGGTCTTAAACAGAGGCTGCTGTAGTCACAGAATGGGATGCCCCCAAAAAAGATCCAGTAGTGCTATGCCCAGCAAAAGTGTCTTTATCAGGCTAATTTCAAATATAATAAGAGCAAATGGTTATATGGTCTTTAACAGAGGCTGCTATAGTCACAGAATGGGATGCCCTTGCAGGGTCCAGTAGTGCTATGCCCAGCAAAAGTGTCTTTATCAGGCTAATTTCAAATATAATAAGAGAAAATGGTTATATGGTCTTTAACAGAGGCTGCTATAGTCACAGAATGGGATGCCCTTGCAGGGTCCAGTAGTGCTATGCCCAGCAAAAGTGTCTTTATCAGGCTAATTTCAAATATAGTAAGAGCAAATGGTTATATGGTCTTTAACAGAGGCTGCTATAGTCACAGAATGGGATGCCCTTGCAGGGTCCAGTAGTGCTATGCCCAGCAAAAGAATAAGTGCAAATGGTTATTATGCTATTAAATAGAGGCTGGTGTAGTCACAGAATGGGATGCCACAAAAACCAGAGAGCATGCACAGCAAAAGTGTCTTTATCAGGCCTGATTTCTATGAGAATAAGTGCAAATGGTTATTATGCTATTAAATAGAGGCTGGTGTTGTCACAGAATGGGATGCCACAAAAACCAGAGAGCATGCACAGCAAAAGTGTCTTTATCAGGCCTAATTTCTATGAGAATAAGTGCAAATGGTTATTATGCTATTAAATAGAGGCTGGTGTAGTCACAGAATGGGATGCCACAAAAACCAGAGAGCATGCACAGCAAAAGTGTCTTTTTCAGGCCTAATTTCTATGAGAATAAGTGCAAATGGTTATTATGCTATTAAATAGAGGCTGGTGTAGTCACAGAATGGGATGCCACAAAAACCAGAGAGCATGCACAGCAAAAGTGTCTTTATCAGGCCTGATTTCTATGAGAATAAGTGCAAATGGTTATTATGCTATTAAATAGAGGCTGGTGTTGTCACAGAATGGGATGCCACAAAAACCAGAGAGCATGCACAGCAAAAGTGTCTTTATCAGGCCTAATTTCTATGAGAATAAGTGCAAATGGTTATTATGCTATTAAATAGAGGCTGGTGTTGTCACAGAATGGGATGCCACAAAAACCAGAGAGCATGCACAGCAAAAGTGTCTTTATCAGGCCTGATTTCTATGAGAATAAGTGCAAATGGTTATTATGCTATTAAATAGAGGCTGGTGTAGTCACAGAATGGGATGCCACAAAAACCAGAGAGCATGCACAGCAAAAGTGTCTTTATCAGGCCTGATTTCTATGAGAATAAGTGCAAATGGTATTATGCTATTAAATAGAGGCTGGTGTTGTCACAGAATGGGATGCCACAAAAACCAGAGAGCATGCACAGCAAAAGTGTCTTTATCAGGCCTAATTTCTATGAGAATAAGTGCAAATGGTTATTATGCTATTAAATAGAGGCTGGTGTAGTCACAGAATGGGATGCCACAAAAACCAGAGAGCATGCACAGCAAAAGTGTCTTTTTCAGGCCTAATTTCTATGAGAATAAGTGCAAATGGTTATTATGCTATTAAATAGAGGCTGGTGTAGTCACAGAATGGGATGCCACAAAAACCAGAGAGCATGCACAGCAAAAGTGTCTTTATCAGGCCTGATTTCTATGAGAATAAGTGCAAATGGTTATTATGCTATTAAATAGAGGCTGGTGTTGTCACAGAATGGGATGCCACAAAAACCAGAGAGCATGCACAGCAAAAGTGTCTTTATCAGGCCTAATTTCTATGAGAATAAGTGCAAATGGTTATTATGCTATTAAATAGAGGCTGGTGTTGCCACAGAATGGGATGCCACAAAAACCAGAGAGCATGCACAGCAAAAGTGTCTTTATCAGGCCTGATTTCTATGAGAATAAGTGCAAATGGTTATTATGCTATTAAATAGAGGCTGGTGTAGTCACAGAATGGGATGCCACAAAAACCAGAGAGCATGCACAGCAAAAGTGTCTTTATCAGGCCTGATTTCTATGAGAATAAGTGCAAATGGTTATTATGCTATTAAATAGAGGCTGGTGTAGTCACAGAATGGGATGCCACAAAAACCAGAGAGCATGCACAGCAAAAGTGTCTTTATCAGGCCTGATTTCTATGAGAATAAGTGCAAATGGTTATTATGCTATTAAATAGAGGCTGGTGTAGTCACAGAATGGGATGCCTCACAGCAGTCTTAAGATCAGTTCAGTATATATGCACAGTTAGTTACTATAAGCAGCCTGAAAACGCTAACAAAGCAGGCTGGATGAAAAAAAAAAAAAAAAAACTGACAGCCTCCGATTTTACCTTCCTTTCCCTGTTTTTCGCTCACTTTCATTCTGTCTCCTGTCTGTCTCCTGCCTGTCTCCAGCCTGTCCCTGTCTGTCCCTGCCTGTCTAACTGTCTGTCTCTCCCTCAGCTACACAGCGTTCTGTCTCTCACGAATGCAATAGAGAAATGAGGCTGGAAAGCAAGATGGCCGGCCTTAAATACCGCTGTGACGTCACCGGGCTTGCTGGCTGCTGATAGGCTGCATGTGACTGTCCCAGCTTGCACTGGCGTGGGGTTGATGTCTGGACATGTCCCGTCCGCCATCTTAGAATGCCTGTAATGTAAATAAATGGATGTTAAAGGAAAACTTCGAGCGATCGAATCGCGGGGAAATTCGGATTCGATCCGAATCGAATTTTTCCTGAAATTTGGATCGAATCCGGGTTCGTCCGGATCGATTCGCTCATCCCTAATAATTAGGGATGAGCGAATCGATCCGGACGAACCCGGATTCGATCCGAATTTCAGGAAAAATTCGATTCGGATCGAATCCGAATTTCCCCGCGATTCGATCGCTCGAAGTTTTCCTTTAACATCCATTCATTTACATTACAGGCATTCTAAGATGGCGGACGGGACATGTCCAGACATCAACCCCGCGCCAGTGCAAGCTGGGACAGTCACATGCAGCCTATCAGCAGCCAGCAAGCCCGGTGACGTCACAGCGGTATTTAAGGCCGGCCATCTTGCTTTCCAGCCTCATTTCTCTATTGCATTCGTGAGAGACAGAACGCTGTGTAGCTGAGGGAGAGACAGACAGTTAGACAGGCAGGGACAGACAGGGACAGGCTGGAGACAGGCAGGAGACAGACAGGAGACAGAATGAAAGTGAGCGAAAAACAGGGAAAGGAAGGTAAAATCGGAGGCTGTCAGTTTTTTTTTTTTTTTTCATCCAGCCTGCTTTGTTAGCGTTTTCAGGCTGCTTATAGTAACTAACTGTGCATATATACTGAACTGATCTTAAGACTGCTGTGAGGCATCCCATTCTGTGACTACACCAGCCTCTATTTAATAGCATAATAACCATTTGCACTTATTCTCATAGAAATCAGGCCTGATAAAGACACCTTTGCTGTGCATGCTCTCTGGTTTTTCTGGCATCCCATTCTGTGACTACACCAGCCTCTATTTAATAGCATAATAACCATTTGCACTTATTCTCATAGAAATCAGGCCTGATAAAGACACTTTTGCTGTGCATGCTCTCTGGTTTTTGTGGCATCCCATTCTGTGACTACACCAGCCTCTATTTAATAGCATAATAACCATTTGCACTTATTCTCATAGAAATCAGGCCTGATAAAGACACTTTTGCTGTGCATGCTCTCTGGTTTTTGTGGCATCCCATTCTGTGACTACACCAGCCTCTATTTAATAGCATAATAACCATTTGCACTTATTCTCATAGAAATTAGGCCTGATAAAGACACTTTTGCTGTGCATGCTCTCTGGTTTTTGTGGCATCCCATTCTGTGACAACACCAGCCTCTATTTAATAGCATAATAACCATTTGCACTTATTCTCATAGAAATTAGGCCTGATAAAGACACTTTTGCTGTGCATGCTCTCTGGTTTTTGTGGCATCCCATTCTGTGACAACACCAGCCTCTATTTAATAGCATAATAACCATTTGCACTTATTCTCATAGAAATTAGGCCTGATAAAGACACTTTTGCTGTGCATGCTCTCTGGTTTTTGTGGCATCCCATTCTGTGACAACACCAGCCTCTATTTAATAGCATAATAACCATTTGCACTTATTCTCATAGAAATTAGGCCTGATAAAGACACTTTTGCTGTGCATGCTCTCTGGTTTTTGTGGCATCCCATTCTGTGACAACACCAGCCTCTATTTAATAGCATAATAACCATTTGCACTTATTCTCATAGAAATCAGGCCTGATAAAGACACTTTTGCTGTGCATGCTCTCTGGTTTTTGTGGCATCCCATTCTGTGACTACACCAGCCTCTATTTAATAGTATAATAACCATTTGCACTTATTCTCATAGAAATCAGGCCTGATAAAGACACTTTTGCTGTGCATGCTCTCTGGTTTTTGTGGCATCCCATTCTGTGACTACACCAGCCTCTATTTAATAGCATAATAACCATTTGCACTTATTCTCATAGAAATCAGGCCTGATAAAGACACTTTTGCTGTGCATGCTCTCTGGTTTTTGTGGCATCCCATTCTGTGACAACACCAGCCTCTATTTAATAGCATAATAACCATTTGCACTTATTCTCATAGAAATTAGGCCTGATAAAGACACTTTTGCTGTGCATGCTCTCTGGTTTTTGTGGCATCCCATTCTGTGACAACACCAGCCTCTATTTAATAGCATAATAACCATTTGCACTTATTCTCATAGAAATTAGGCCTGATAAAGACACTTTTGCTGTGCATGCTCTCTGGTTTTTGTGGCATCCCATTCTGTGACAACACCAGCCTCTATTTAATAGCATAATAACCATTTGCACTTATTCTCATAGAAATTAGGCCTGATAAAGACACTTTTGCTGGGCATAGCACTACTGGACCCTGCAAGGGCATCCCATTCTGTGACTATAGCAGCCTCTGTTAAAGACCATATAACCATTTGCTCTTATTATATTTGAAATTAGCCTGATAAAGACACTTTTGCTGGGCATAGCACTACTGGACCCTGCAAGGGCATCCCATTCTGTGACTATAGCAGCCTCTGTTAAAGACCATATAACCATTTGCTCTTATTATATTTGAAATTAGCCTGATAAAGACACTTTTGCTGGGCATAGCACTACTGGACCCTGCAAGGGCATCCCATTCTGTGACTATAGCAGCCTCTGTTAAAGACCATATAACCATTTGCTCTTATTATATTTGAAATTAGCCTGATAAAGACACTTTTGCTGGGCATAGCACTACTGGATCTTTTTTTGGGGCATCCCATTCTGTGACTACAGCAGCCTCTGTTTAAGACCATATAACCATTTGCTCTTATTATATTTGAAATTAGGCCTGATAAAGACACTTTTGCTGGGCATAGCACTACTGGATCTTTTTTGGGGGCATCCCATTCTGTGACTACAGCAGCCTCTGTTTAAGACCATATAACCATTTGCACTTATTATAATTGAAATTAGCCCTGATAAAGACACTTTTGCTGGGCATAGGCTTACTGCTGCCTGCCAGGTGCACTTCTGTTGAGGCATCCCATTCTGTAACATAGCATACCCCTCTTTATTTACGCTAAGCAGCTCTCTTATTTACACTAAGCAGGCCTGTTGGAGGCTGAGTGTTACTGCTCACTTTTGGTGTGCATTATATTCTGTTTCATATAGACCCACCGCTGCCGGGGTTTTTTAAAATATCACCTACTACCACGCCAGTTAGACTATGTCGGGCAAACAAGTGCCTGGAAGTGAAAAGAGGAGTGGCAGAGGCCAAGATTCCGCAGGCAGGGCTCGCATCAGACTGGGGGCCAGTAGCAGCAGGAGTCACGCTGAGAGACCTAATCTGCCAGTATCTGCTAGCGGTCGGGTCTCCACCAGTAACGCATCTGCCGTGGTAGATTGGCTGACGCGCTCATCAACAACATCATCACAACTTACATCTGAGACCCCCAGTCTAGGGTCGGTAGGTTCCTCTGACACAACCCTGAGTTGGCATGCCCCGAGAGCAGTCCCTGTCCTCCCATTGCCTCTGTCCTACGCCGTTCCCTCCCCCAGCGACGTATCCTATGCTTTGGGTTCAGCTCCACTCTTTAGTGAGGAGGACGATCAGATACAGGAGGACAGTCAGCAGCTACTGCCCAGCCAAGAAATGGAGGTGGCTTCTTTAGCTAGGCAGACAAATAGTGATGTGGACAGTGTCGTGGGTGCTGCGAGCGTTCCAGCTCCTGCGCCAGACACTGTTGACGAATCCACGAACATCAGTGACGTACAGCCACAACTCGGTGATGATGATGATGACGATGAAGCCGATCGCACTTGGGAGCCGGGTGAGGAAGGGGCTTCATCGTCATCATCAGGAGAAGAGGGGCGCAGGTTGCCCCGGAGTCAGCAGCTGAGGCAGCAAGGTGGTAGCAGTCAGCATGGGGGCACAATTCCAAAGGCTGGAGCCGGCCGGGGCCGGGGTCGGGGTAGAGCACCTGCTGTGCGGCAGTCTACCTTATCAGGAGGTAGTGGAGCAGGGGTTCCTGGAGTTGGCAACAGCAGCAGTGAATCAGTGAGGCCAGGGGGTGGGAAAAGTAGCTACTCGGCAGTGTGGCAGTTTTTCCTGAGGCATACGCAGGAGGGTAACATGGCCACATGCAAGATATGTAGGCAAAAGGTGAAGCGTGGCCAGGGTCCAAATGTTGGCACCACGGCCCTGCGTCAACATATGATGCGTCACCATAAAACGACCTGGGAGAACCGAGGCTCCCAAGGGGTGGTCCAGTCTGCTTCCTCACCAAGTGAGCTCCCAATTTCTGCCAGCCAAGGCTCCAGCACCTCAGCCGAAGGCAGCTGTGCGTCATACCCATCCTCTGTCGCTCCTGCTCCTCCTCCTCCAAGTCATGCATCCCGCCAGCAATCCATCAGCGAAGCCATGTCCAAGAGACAGCAGTATGCGCCCACTCATCCTACGGCGCAGAAGCTGAATGTGCTCCTGTCCAAGTTGCTGGTGCTGCAGTCGCTCCCTTTTCAGGTGGTGGAATCTGCACCTTTCAGAGAACTGATGGCTTGTGCCGAGCCGAGGTGGAGAGTCCCAAGCCGTCATTTCTTTGCCAAGAAGGCAGTACCAGCGCTGCACACTTTTGTTGAACAGAAGGTGGGCCAGTCCTTGAGCCTGTCGGTGTGTAGCAAAATACATGGCAGCGCCGACATCTGGAGCTGTAACTACGGTCAGGGGCAGTACATGTCGTTTACGGCCCACTGGGTGAATGTGGTCCCTTTGCAGCAGCAACTTGGACAGGTCACGCCGCTTCGGCTTCCGCGCTCTCTGCCCATTGGGCCTGTGACACCGTGCGACTCGGCCTCCTCATCCTCCACCATCTCCTCACCCTCCACTGTAGGCTCAAGTCTCAGTGCCCCTCCAGTCTACCATGTGTGCAGGGCACGGAGGTGTCACGCAGTGCTTCACATGGTTTGTCTTGGCGAACTGAGTCACACAGGGGAGGAACTGCTTAAATGTATTCATCAGGAAATCCAAACATGGCTTACTCCGAGAAAACTTAAAATGGGAATCATGGTTACCGACAATGGGAAGAACATTTTGTCTGCGCTGCGCCAAGGAAGCCTGACCCATGCCCCCTGCATGGCTAACGTCTTCAATCTGGTTGTCAAGCGGTTTCTGAAGTGTTCCCCCCATCTGCAAGACATCCTAACAACTTCAAGGAAACTTTGCATGCACTTCAGCCACTCCTACACCGCCAAACACACCCTTCTTGAGCTACAGCGTCAGAATGGTATCCCCCAACATAGTCTGATTTGCGATGTTTCCACCCGTTGGAATTCCACCCTTCACATGTTGGACCGATTATATGAACAGAGAAAAGCCATCACGGATTTCCTGATGATCCAAGCAGATAGGGGGACTCCCCTGTGTAACTTCAATGTCAACCAGTGGCAGCTCATACGTGACACCTGCCGTTTGCTCAGGCCCTTTGAGGATGCCACTTTATTTGTCAGTCGGCAGGATTACGGGATGAACGACGTGATTCCACTGCTTCATGTACTACAGCACATGTTGGAAACCATGGCTGGTCAGGGCACTGGAGACATGGCGTTTACATCTTACGGCCACATGAACCCCGCTGGAGCTGAACTGGAGGAGGAGGAAGAGGAGGAGGAGGAGTTGCCCAGCGAAACACAGTTTAGGCTTGGCGAAATGGCTGGTTTATCTAGTCAGCGGACAGGAGAGGAGGAGCAGGAGCAGCCAGAGGAGCTAGAGGTTTTTGAGGAAGGCGAGACAGAGGACCCGGGCACACCGTGGCAGTATGCAGTGGAGATGGAGACAGGTAGTCCATCCGAGTCACTTGCGCAAATGGCACGAAGCATGCTCACGTGCTTGCGTAGTGACCCCAGAATTGTTTCCATCTGTCGGCGGGATGACTTCTGGCTGTCCACCTTATTGGACCCTCGCTTCCGGCACAAAATGGGGGCATTTTTTAAACCCACCGAGAGGGAGGACAAACTCAACTACTACAAAGACATTCTACGTAGGCAGTTGGCCGATGCCTATCTGCGCCATGGTCCATACTCTCGCAGGTCTGACTCGAGGGGACCTCTGCGCTCACCTTCCACTGCCATGGCCACTGGGGGGGTTGGCAGCAGCAGCAGCAGAAGCTCCATCAGCAGCAGCAGCCTCAGTCTTCAGTCGCTAATGAGTAGCTTTCTACACCCGCATAGTGAGGCTACTCATGAGCAGCAGGAAGACCTGGAGCAGGACCTCAACCAGCAGGTCATGTCATACTTTGACATGACCATGCCAACACACCTTGAGGATCCGCTGGACTTCTGGGCAGCCAAACTTGATTTGTGGCCGCAACTAGCAGAGTTTGCCCTGGAAAAGCTGTCCTGCCCGGCAAGTAGCGTGCCATCTGAGCGGGTGTTTAGTGCGGCGGGGGCCATAGTTACGGCGAGGAGAACTCGTCTGTCAACTAAAAATGTGGAGAGACTCACCTTTGTCAAAATGAATCAGGGATGGATCAGCCAGGATTTCCACCCACCAATGCCTGATGCATGCGACTAGATTCAGCATGGTGCCACGTTTTACACTTTCCAAATGGTGCAAAACATATTTATGTCTTTAGGCCATTTTTTGGGCTCCTGCTGCTGCCAACTTCTGCCAACTCCAGGGTGTGATTCATCCAATTTTTGGGCTCCTGAAGCCAACCCCAGGGTCTCTTTAAAGTAATATTTGGGCTCCTGCTGCTGCTACTGCCAACTTCTGCCAACTCCAGGGTGTGATTCATCCAATTTTTGGGCTCCTGAAGCCAACCCCAGTGTCTCTTTAAAGTAATATTTGGGCTCCTGCTGCTGCTGCTGCTGCCAACTCCAGGGTGTGATTCATCCAATTTTTGGGCTCCTGAAGCCAACCCCAGGGTCTCTTTAAAGTAATATTTGGGCTCCTGTTGCTGCTGCTGCCAACTCCTGCCAACTCCAGGGTGTGATTCATCCAATTTTTGGGCTCCTGAAGCCAACCCCAGGGTCTGTTTAAAGTAATATTTGGGCTCCTGCTGCTGCTGCTGCTGTCAACTCCTGCCAACTCCAGGGTGTGATTCATCCAATTTTTGGGCTCCTGAAGCCAACCCCAGTGTCTCTTTAAAGTAATATTTGGGCTCCTGCTGCTGCTGCTGCCAACTCCTGCCAACTCCAGGGTGTGATTCATCCAATTTTTGGGCTCCTGAAGCCAACCCCAGGGTCTGTTTAAAGTAATATTTGGGCTCCTGCTGCTGCTGCTGTCAACTCCTGCCAACTCCAGGGTGTGATTCATCCAATTTTTGGGCTCCTGAAGCCAACCCCAGGGTCTCTTTAAAGTAATATTTGGGCTCCTGCTGCTGCTGCTGCCAACTTCTGCCAACTCCAGGGTGTGATTCATCCAATTTTTGGGCTCCTGAAGCCAACTCCAGTGTCTCTTTAAAGTAATATTTGGGCTCCTGTTGCTGCTGCTGCCAACTCCTGCCAACTCCAGGGTGTGATTCATCCAATTTTTGGGCTCCTGAAGCCAACCCCAGGGTCTGTTTAAAGTAATATTTGGGCTCCTGCTGCTGCTGCTGTCAACTCCTGCCAACTCCAGGGTGTGATTCATCCAATTTTTGGGCTCCTGAAGCCAACCCCAGAGTCTCTTTAAAGTAATATTTGGGCTCCTGTTGCTGCTGCTGCCAACTCCTGCCAACTCCAGGGTGTGAATCATCCAATTTTTGGGCTCCTGAAGCCAACTCCAGTGTCTCTTTAAAGTAATATTTGGGCTCCTGCTGCTGCTGCTGCCAACTTCTGCCAACTCCAGGGTGTAATTCATCCAATTTTTGGGCTCCTGAAGCCAACTCCAGTGTCTCTTTAAAGTAATATTTGGGCTCCTGTTGCTGCTGCTGCCAACTCCTGCCAACTCCAGGGTGTGATTCATCCAATTTTTGGGCTCCTGAAGCCAGCCCCAGTGTCTCTTTAAAGTAATATTTGGGCTCCTGCTGCTGCTGCTGCCAACTCCAGGGTGTGATTCATCCAATTTTTGGGCTCCTGAAGCCAACCCCAGGGTCTGTTTAAAGTAATATTTGGGCTCCTGCTGCTGCTGCTGTCAACTCCTGCCAACTCCAGGGTGTGATTCATCCAATTTTTGGGCTCCTGAGGCCAACCCCAGGGTCTCTTTAAAGTAATATTTGGGCTCCTGCTGCTGCTGCTGCCAACTTCTGCCAACTCCAGGGTGTGATTCATCCAATTTTTGGGCTCCTGAAGCCAACTCCAGTGTCTCTTTAAAGTAATATTTGGGCTCCTGTTGCTGCTGCTGCCAACTCCTGCCAACTCCAGGGTGTGATTCATCCAATTTTTGGGCTCCTGAAGCCAACCCCAGGGTCTGTTTAAAGTAATATTTGGGCTCCTGCTGCTGCTGCTGTCAACTCCTGCCAACTCCAGGGTGTGATTCATCCAATTTTTGGGCTCCTGAAGCCAACCCCAGGGTCTCTTTAAAGTAATATTTGGGCTCCTGTTGCTGCTGCTGCCAACTCCTGCCAACTCCAGGGTGTGATTCATCCAATTTTTGGGCTCCTGAAGCCAACCCCAGGGTCTCTTTAAAGTAATATTTGGGCTCCTGCTGCTGCTACTGCCAACTTCTGCCAACTCCAGGGTGTGATTCATCCAATTTTTGGGCTCCTGAAGCCAACCCCAGGGTCTCTTTAAAGTAATGTTTGGGCTCCTGTTGCTGCTGCTGCCAACTCCAGGGTGTGATTCATCCAATTTTTGGGCTCCTGAAGCCAACCCCAGGGTCTCTTTAAAGTAATGTTTGGGCTCCTGTTGCTGCTGCTGCCAACTCCTGCCAAATCCAGGGTGTGATTCATCCAATTGTTGGGCTCCTGAAGCCAACCCCAGGGTCTCTTTAAAGTAATGTTTGGGCTCCTGTTGCTGCTGCTGCCAACTCCAGGGTGTGATTCATCCAATTTTTGGGCTCCTGAAGCCAACCCCAGTGTCTCTTTAAAGTAATATTTGGGCTCCTGCTGCTGCTGCTGCCAACTCCAGGGTGTGAATCATCCAATTTTTGGTCTCCTGAAGCCAACTCCAGTGTCTCTTTAAAGTAATATTTGGGCTCCTGCTGCTGCCAACTTCTGCCAACTCCAGGGTGTGATTCATCCAATTTTTGGGCTCCTGAGGCCAACCCCAGGGTCTGTTTAAAGTAATGTTTGGGCTCCTGCTGCTGCTGCTGCTGCCAACTCCAGGGTGTGAATCATCCAATTTTTGGGCTCCTGAAGCCAACCCCAGGGTCTCTTTAAAGTAATATTTGGGCTCCTGCTGCTGCTGCTGCCAACTTCTGCCAACTCCAGGGTGTGATTCATCCAATTTTTGGGCTCCTGAAGCCAACCACAGGGTCTCTTTAAAGTAATGTTTGGGCTCCTGCTGCTGCTGCTGCCAACTCCAGGGTGTGAATCATCCAATTTTTGGGCTCCTGAAGCCAACCCCAGTGTCTCTTTAAAGTAATGTTTGGGCTCCTGCTGCTGCTGCCAACTCCAGGGTGTGATTCATCCAATTTTTGGGCTACTGAAGCCAACCCCAGTGTCTCTTTAAAGTAATGTTTTGGCTCCTGCTGCTGCCAACTCCAGGGTGTGATTCATCCAATTTTTGGGCTACTGAAGCCAACCCCAGTGTCTCTTTAAAGTAATATTTGGGCTCCTGCTGCTGCTGCTGCCAACTCCAGGGTGTGATTCATCCAATTTTTGGGCTCCTGAAGCCAACCCCAGTGTCTCTTTAAAGTAATATTTGGGCTCCTGCTGCTGCTGCCAACTCCAGGGTGTGATTCATCCAATTTTTGGGCTCCTGAGGCCAACCCCAGGGTCTGTTTAAAGTAATGTTTGGGCTCCTGCTGCTGCTGCTGCCAACTCCAGGGTGTGATTCATCCAATTTTTGGGCTCCTGAAGCCAACTCCAGTGTCTTTTTAAAATAATATTTGGGCTCCTGCTGCTGCTGCTGTCAACTCCTGCCAACTCCAGGGTGTGATTCATCCAATTTTTGGGCTCCTGAAGCCAACCCCAGGGTCTCTTTAAAGTAATGTTTGGGCTCCTGCTGCTGCTGCTGCCAACTCCAGGGTGTGATTCATCCAATTTTTGGGCTCCTGCTGCTGCCAACTCCAGTGTCTCTTTAAAGCAATGTTTGGGCTCCTGAGGCTCGATTCAGAGACACATTCGTCCGGACTTCCGTAGCTGTCTGTGAAAGTTTTGGTGGGTGTTTGTCATTTTTTGGCTTTTTTTCGTATATTTTCCACTCGCACGAACGTTCGAGAACATGCGTATATGCTCTTTCGATAATGGTGCCAAAATCGGAAGATTTTCGTTACTTCGGGAGCTTTTTCCCACCAAATCGGAAATGTTTCGTCCGTTCAGAATTTTTTCGTTATTGCAATGGGCTTGCGATTAATTCAGAGAGCTGATTGCCGATGGTCCCACACCTCATAAATTCGTTTCAGGGCAAAAACATTCCCGGCACCTTTTTGACTACGGGAGCGCGAGCCAGCCATGGACGAGGCTACTGCCTTTGAGGAGCATGAGGATCTGCAACTCATGGGCATTGAGATCGTCCGGAGGGCACAGACCAGATTGCACCGGCGGCGACGCATGGACATCAATAGCATGCATGACACTGAGCTGTTCGAGCTGACCAGGCTTAATCGCGCTTCCCTCCATAAATTATATAGTGAGCTGCGGCCATGGTTAGCCCGCACCACAAGGAAGGGGCAAGCAATTTCAGGTATGACCAAGATGCTTGGCTGCCTGCAATTTTTGGCGAACGGCTCGTTCCAGAGGCTGGGTGCCCTCTCCGTGGGGATTTCACAGCCTACGCTGAGCCGCGCGCTATCCCAATTTTTGGAAGGCATGGCTACCATAACTCGGAAATATATTTGTTTCCCTGAGGATATGGTAGCCAGAAACGCCATTAAGCTGGCATTTTTTAATATCGCCGACATGCCCAATGTCATGGGTGCTATTGACTGCACCCACGTTGCCCTCGTCCCTCCGTCAAGCGACGAGTATATATACAGGCAAGTTTTGGCTTCCATTGTCTCTAAATATTTGTGTGTCCCTTCTTTGCTCAATCACATTATTCGTTTGGTTCATTGCCAATAGTCCCTCCTTTCCTGAAAAGCTTCCTTGTGACTAATCTCGCCATTTGTAGTAACTTTCATTGCCAATAGTCCCTCCTTTCCTGAAAAGCTTCCTTGTGACTAATCTCGCCATTTGTAGTAACTTTCATTGCCAATAGTCCCTCCTTTCCTGAAAAGTTTCCTTGTGACTAATCTCGCCATTTGTAGTAACTTTCATTGCCAATAGTCCCTCCTTTCCTGAAAAGTTTCCTTGTGACTAATCTCGCCATTTGTAGTAACTTTCATTGCCAATAGTCCCTCCTTTCCTGAAAAGTTTCCTTGTGACTAATCTCGCCATTTGTAGTAACTTTCATTGCCAATAGTCCCTCCTTTTGTTTAGTCCCTCTAGGTTAATATACACTCAGATTTTACATCTTCACTCATTGCAATCACTCCCTCCTTGCTAATGCTCCCTCCTTGCCAAGAGTGTATGTGCACCAACGGCCCTTATTTATAAATTAGTCCCAAAGTTAGTTATTTCAAAGTAAAACATTTGTAAGTGTCCTTTTAATAGAACAAGTAAGACTGTCAAGGCTTAAACATTGTTCTTCTTTTACATGTTACATTTTGACATAGGCTGTTTGAAGTGTGCGTTGGATTTGTTTACTAAACGTAATTTTTGGGTGGTTTCTGTTTCCTTTTTCACCAGAAATCGCAAAATGGGCCATTCGCTGAATGTGCAAGCGGTGGTGGCCCAGGACCTGCGCTTTCTGAGCGTCCTGGCAGGCTACCCTGGCTCAGCCCATGATGCGTATATCCTGCGCAGATCTGGATTATTCCGCCGGTTTGAGTCAGGGGAATTTGCGGGTGCATGGCTCCTTGGTAAGTTGGCTCAAATTATCGCTTTGGATTCTATATGTATGGGCAAGTTTGATGTTGGATTTACCTTTCAGAAACGCTGCCTTGCCCCTCACCTTGTGAACATGTGTAAGCACACTGTAACCATTAGCTTAGACAAACTCCATTTGCTGCAAAATTGTTTTGCCTGCATTGTTTTAATTAATAAGTGTAATGTGAGGCCAAGTCTGAAACAGCCTTCGAAACCATTTTCTTTCTAAATCTGTAATTGACTTTACCAGAGAGTCAGCGCCATCTTTGCTTCCATGCATTTAACTTACTGAGTAGAGGTGAGCGGGATAAAGTGCAGGGGCAGGCTTACACCGGTTTGGGAGTAAGGCAAGAATTCTAAAGGGGCAGCTCAAGTTAGACCATACTACATTGTTCTGCAGCACAGGCAGGAAACAATATCTGCTAACAGTCTGCCTGATTGCCCAACATCCCCAGTATTATTTGCCTACTTTGGACCCACATCTATCACATATGTTTAATTCTTGTTTTAGCATCTGCAATCTGTATGCTCATGTTTGTGTGACAATGTCACATACCTCTTTTATTTTTATTGCAGTAGTAATGTTGCGTGGCAATGTATGATTTCCTGTTATTAATTTTTTTGGTTTTTTTGGGCTTATTTAGGAGATTTGGGCTATCCACTACTGCCGTGGCTCATGACTCCGGTCCTCCGGCCACAAACTCCAGCACAAGAGGCCTATAACCGTGCACATCGAAAGACCAGGGCAGTGGTGGAGAGGGCCTTTGGACTCCTCAAGACCCGGTTTCGGTGCTTGGACCACACTGGGGGCTCCCTGCAGTATGACCCGAAAAAGGTCATTGACATTATAATGGCATGTGCCGCGCTCCATAATTTAGCCATTATGCAAAGGGTCCCCCGATATCTGGATTGCCCACCCTCTCCACCCTCCGATGAGGCAGACGACGCCTATGTGGGCCAGCCAAGTTCGTCTGGGCAAGCCGTGCGGGCAAATTTAATAGCCACACATTTTTCCTAATTTAGTTTGTATTTTTTTTTTTTTTTTTTTTAATTTTGGCTATGTTTAATTTCATTATGAAGTAAACAATAATGAATTTGTGCAACCCAAAAAATAAAATATGTTGGAGTATTTATTTGGAGACCTTGGTTCTTGTTTGTTTTCGTCCCAACTTGAACTCATATTTCTATATCAAAACACCACACACATGAGCTTGTTCAAAACAAAATGTTTACTACTTAGTAAAAGGTATATGTGAGCCAAACAGAATCGGAGGTGAGTGCCCCTCACATACTTTGGGACCACACCTGTACATGCAATTATGTTCAATACATTTGTACACAAAATAAATAGCACAAAATGAATCCCTCTCCTGCTTGCCCACATTTTCCACCGACACAGGTCGAAAGCAATCCTAGCTATGCCACATCTACACCTGTAAGTCAGTGGGCCACCCAAACAAGAACACCCAGTCCCAATCCAAATCCAGTACAATCACAGCCAGGGTCCAAGGTCTTTGATGTTGAGGCCAGAATGTCACCCAATCATGCCGCCAAACATGAGGAGCCACCACAAATGTTATTGTGGCCAGGGCAGGCGCGCAACACCTTAAGTGGCCGATTCACTGAGTCTGGGACTCTGGCATTGGCTACTGGGCTACCTCAGGCCTTGAATGAGCTATATGGTGGATAATCAAAAGCAACCGAGCAAGAACAGCGCAAAATGTGTGATTTTTAGCCCTCACCAGACAAGTCAATCCAGTGGGTAGGTTTTGCAAAGATATGGACCAGATTCATGCCTAACACACCTTAATATGTGTGATGCCCATAGAACCCAGGTTGTGGCCCTTGGTGGGGGGGGGGCCATAACATGGGCCTGTGTGGCATTCAGAATCTGCAACTGTTCCAAAATGTGTCTTTGGTTAGTGTGCATTTCGGCCATGCCTGACCTAATTTCTGAAGTCAAGTTGGCCATGTGGCTGTTATGGGTCCTCAATTCAGTCAGCACGGCACTGAAGGTAGTATTTAGGGACTCTAATTGGCCCCTAATATGCTCCTGATTTTGTTGGTTTTGGCGGCGAAAAAGGCGCCTCTCATGGTGCCATGCTGACTCCATCATCTGCACGCCCCTCCCCTGGGAAACTGGGCGACGTTGCTGAGTACGCCGCCCAATTCCCCGGGTTGTGGGGCGTGCAGATGATGTGGCTCGAGGACCCCCAACAGCCACAGGTCTGCTCGCCAAATCCTCAGCAGCAGATCTGAAACTGGGGACTGGAGGGTCAGTCTCTGCATGCTGCCCACGATGTGCAGGCAGCATGCAGCCAGCTTCACTCTGCTGCTGTGGATTTGGCGGAGACACATTTTGGGACAGTTGCAGATTCTGTCCCAGGGGAAGATCTTCAGAATCTCCTATGAAGCTTCCATCTTCCTCCTGCTCCTGGATTTGCTCCATCAGTGTGTGGCTCTGTTGGGGACATGTAAAAAAAAACAGGTTCAGTGTGTGGAATACCTATAAAAACCACACAAGCCAAACATGGCAAGCTACATGCATACACAACACCCTCAAAATACACTTACCGTAGACATCGGATCCTGGGTCCTATGCAGCGCGGAAGAAGACGGACGCGGTAACATGGCAGAGGAGTCCCCACTAGCTGAGGGATGATGCTGGCCTGGTTTGGAAGAAAAACAGCGATTAATACACACAACTATGCATAGTTTATGATTAAGAACACATATGCTAATCCAAGAAACGTGGCAAAGCAGTAAGGGCCCCTCCCACAACGTGGCCACTTGGCATTCGCTAGGAATCCCATTACATTAGTGCATGGATTGTTAAACCAGACTAGACACATCACGTGTCTCAAACCAAACATGCAAAGAATGGCTGATGTGTGAGTTGCAACATCCCTTTAAGGGGAGGAAGTTAACACACTAAGGTGGGAAAAAGCACTTACAATATGATTCTGGTGGGGAACATTTGTATGGCATAAAACCTTCCTAGAAAACCATCTTAATCAGTTGTGCAACTAAACCAGCTCCAAACAAATTGACCAACAGGCAAAGATGTTATTGTGGCGTGTGCTTCTCAATTAATACATAGCACCCATTCCTTTTTGACACTTCTAAGTGACATATTTGTCACACATTTCATTAAACATCATGTATGTGGATGTCAATTTGCACATTACCAGGCCACACCCATGACACTCCCTAGTCAAAGTGAGCACTCCTAACAAACCCACCCCCTACAGCCATGTGCTTAGCTAGCCCTTGCTCCCACCCCCTAGAGCCATGTGCTTAGCTAGCCCTTGCTCCCACCCCCTACAGCCATGTGCTTAGCTAGCCCTTGCTCCCACCCCCTAGAGCCATGTGCTTAGCTAGCCCTTGCTCCCACCCCCTACAGCCATGTGCTTAGCTAGCCCTTGCTCCCACCCCCTACAGCCATGTGCTTAGCTAGCCCTTGCTCCCACCCCCTACAGCCATGTGCTTAGCTAGCCCTTGCTCCCACCCCCTACAGCCATGTGCTTAGCTAGCCCTTGCTCCCACCCCCTAGAGCCATGTGCTTAGCTAGCCCTTGCTCCCACCCCCTACAGCCATGTGCTTAGCTAGCCCTTGCTCCCACCCCCTACAGCCATGTGCTTAGCTAGCCCTTGCTCCCACCCCCTACAGCCATGTGCTTAGCTAGCCCTTGCTCCCACCCCCTACAGCCATGTGCTTAGCTAGCCCTTGCTCCCACCCCCTACAGCCATGTGCTTAGCTAGCCCTTGCTCCCACCCCCTACAGCCATGTGCTTAGCTAGCCCTTGCTCCCACCCCCTAGAGCCATGTGCTTAGCTAGCCCTTGCTCCCACCCCCTACAGCCATGTGCTTAGCTAGCCCTTGCTCCCACCCCCTACAGCCATGTGCTTAGCTAGCCCTTGCTCCCACCCCCTACAGCCATGTGCTTAGCTAGCCCTTGCTCCCACCCCCTACAGCCATGTGCTTAGCTAGCCCTTGCTCCCACCCCCTACAGCCATGTGCTTAGCTAGCCCTTGCTCCCACCCCCTACAGCCATGTGCTTAGCTAGCCCTTGCTCCCACCCCCTACAGCCATGTGCTTAGCTAGCCCTTGCTCCCACCCCCTACAGCCATGTGCTTAGCTAGCCCGTGCTGCGTATGTGTATGTTTCTATACATTTGTGTGGTCATTCAGACATTACTAACCTGCAGGAATTGGTGGGTTGTCGGTGTCCTGCTGGCCTGAGTGTCCCTCTAAGGCCACGGGATGTAATAAGGACAGCACCATCTCCTCAGCCGGTGTAAAGCGCATTTTGGTTGGGAAACCTCCGCCAGTTGTTTCGCTGAAAAACATAGTAAGCATAATTAAGCGCACTGATGGACAGACAAGAATAATAAAAACCCAAACCTTAGCTATGTACCTGTGCATCCGCCGTAGATTCTCTTTCTTCCGCACTGCATATTTCAGGTCCGAAATCTTCCGTTGAATCTGGTCCATATCTTTACGTTCCTCACCCGCTGCATTGACTTGCCTGGTGAGTTCTTCAAAAATCTCGGTTTTGCGCTGTTTACTGGTGTGTTTTGATCTTCTACCATATAGCTCATCAAAATGTAAGGTGAGACCAGTAGCCAATGCCAGAGTTTGGGACTCAGCAAAACGGCCACCCAAGTGTCCTCTGCGCAAGTTGCGCCCTCTTCGGGGTGGTTGTGGCTCCTCACTGCTTGGTTGCAAATGGGGTGACATTCTGGCCTGGGGGGATGGAGGAGACCTCAAGGACTGGAGGCTGGCTGTTGATCTTACTGGACTTGGGAAGGGACTGGGTGTTCTTGGCTGGGTGGACCCTGAAGTTGCAGGTGTAGATGTGGCATAGGGTGAATGCATGCCAACCTGTGCCGGAGGATAATGTGGGCGAGCAAGAGAGGGTGTTGGCGACCTTGAGCTGCTGCTGTGGCTCTGTGGGGCCTTGGAGGTGGTTGGCTGGGTCTGTGGGCCCTTGGAGGTGGTCGGCTGGGTCTGTGGGGCCTTGGAGGTGGGTTGCTTGGCCTTAGTTTTTGAGCCACGTGCGGGGGGGGAGGGGGCCGTTGGCCTTTGGCGGGTTTTCGGGCTTCTGGAGCGTGTCCTGGTTTGGCCCCTGCGGCGCCTTGGGCCCCTGCTGCGGCTTCTGGACCGGGAGGTGGTTCGGCCCCTGCGGCGCCTTGGGCCCCTGCTGCGGCTTCTGGACCGGGAGGTGGTTCGGCCCCTGCTGCGCCTTGGGCCCCTGCTGCGGCTTCTGGACCGGGAGGTGGTTCGGCCCCTGCGGCGCCTTGGGCCCCTGCTGCGGCTTCTGGACCGGGAGGTGGTTCGGCCCCTGCTGCGCCTTGGGCCCCTGCTGCGGCTTCTGGACCGGGAGGTGGTTCGGCCCCTGCGGCGCCTTGGGCCCCTGCTGCGGCTTGTGGACCGGGAGGTGGTTCGGCCCCTGCTGCGGCTTCTGGCCCGGTGTTTTTGGCCTTTGCCTATGGCCTTGGTGCCACGTGGGGGGGGTGATGTGGGGCAGGGTGGGGTGGGGCTTCGTCCCCTCTTACCCATCTGTGGGCCAGGAGTTTTAGCAGCCTTGGTTACCTTGCCCCTTGGTTGTGGTGGTGCTGCAACCTCCTTTTTTGCCGCAGCCTTGGTGGTAGCCCTTAGTCGGGCTTTAGGCTCTTGCGACCGTGTTTGCGGACCCACGCCCTGCTCAGCCTGCTTGCTCTGCTTCTTAGCTGGAAGTTTTCTTTTTGGTGCCATTTTGTGTGGACTCTCAAAGAGAATGAGCTGTGTGTGCAGGGACCTTTAAATAAGGTCTCCGGCGTGTGACGCCTACGCGTTCGCTTACGCGCACGTCCGGCCGTTCGCACGGCCGTGCGAAACCCGGAAACCGCTGGGGCCGTGCTTATCTGCTGCCTAGAAGAAGAAGAAAGATGGCGCCCACTATCTTCACCCGCCAACAAGAAGAGATAATCATGCTTGTAAGTGTCTTTTAACGACTTTGCTTGGATTGTTAATTGTTGCTCTACATGTTAAGGATGCGCTAAAAGTTATATTTTTGTTAAAGCTTTGGTTGGACTACATGCACAACCAAGCGCACACCACACACGTGCCAAACGACAGTGCTGCCATATTTGAAAGTTAACTTAGGCTAAAAGTGTGTGTGTGTATGTGTTCATGTGATTGAACAAAATAATGTATTGTTGCCTCTTCTACATATGCATTTCTGAGTTCTTGCTATGTTTGTTTTTTGTTTTGCAGACCATGCTGGAGCGCAGGTACGACTACCTGCCCAACTCGTTTGCCAAACGAAACGTCGCCCTGGAGATCATCTCGGAGATACAACACCAGACCGACACCACCTTCACCCACACACAGATCATGCAGCATTGGTCGGACCTGAAGCGACTGCACATGCCCCGGGTGCGGAGGTTTTTTGCAATCCATTTCCCAAGTAAGTACATAGCGCTTGCATGCAAGATGTAACTAGGACAGATTTTAGGCCTTTTATTTAGAATGCCTTCTCTTTTGTAGTGTTGGAAATGGATTACAGAATTCGCCGCACCCGGCGGCGCCCAGGCCGACCAGTGCTGCATGATTCTGCAGCTGGGAGTGAAGGTGGTGGATCTCCAGGGCGACGGGCCGACCCCTCCTCTGTGGCCTCCTCAGACCAGCCCCTGGACCTTACCACAGAGGAGGGGCGGCACAGCGTGGGCAGGCAGTCGTACCCTGCCACGCATGCGGGATCCTCTGGTATGTCACTCTTCATGTCTACACCCAAACATCTAATTGCTAGCTCCTGATATCACCAAACTGAATCCTTTATTCTGTCTTTGTAGATGTTTCTGTTGCGGGTGAAGTAGTGGGTGAGGAGGCAGCAGATAGGAGCCCACAAGACCCTGGAGAAGGTGAGTGATGTGACCCAGACTTAGCTAAAAACATTTGAGGACTGCGGAATCAGACATCCAAACTAACCATTTGGACCATGTTTCAACAGGCACTTCTTCACAGCAGAGCCAGGAACCAGGACCTCAGGGTGTTGTCCCCAACGAGCCATCTCTCGGCCACCAACCAAGTAAGTAGTCATGGCATTATAAAGATTTCTGTCTAAATTCCCATGAACCCCAAAACACATAATGCCCTAGTCAATGCCAATATAAGAGGGACCTGTGGCCACTGAATTAGCTTAATTAGTTACCCAACTGTCCTGTGGCCACTGAATTAGCTTAATTAGTTTCCCAACTGTCCTGTGGCCACTGAATTAGCTTAATTAGTTGCCCAACTGTCCTGTGGCCACTGAATTAGCTTAATTAGTTTCCCAACTGTCCTGTGGCCACTGAATTAGCTTAATTAGTTGCCCAACTGTCCTGTGGCCACTGAATTAGCTTAATTAGTTTCCCAACTGTCCTGTGGCCACTGAATTAGCTTAATTAGTTGCCCAACTGTCCTGTGGCCACTGAATTAGCTTAATTAGTTGCCCAACTGTCCTGTGGCCACTGAATTAGCTTAATTAGTTGCCCAACTGTCCTGTGGCCACTGAATTAGCTTAATTAGTTGCCCAACTGTCCTGTGGCCACTGAATTAGCTTAATTAGTTGCCCAACTGTCCTGTGGCCACTGAATTAGCTTAATGACCTGTGGCCACTTCCTAACCTTAATTCCTGTCATTAATGACATCTGTGCATTATAGGTAATTTGTTTCTTAAAATACATTAAATCCACAGGTGAGAAACATGTATTGTTCTCCGAATAATTTGTTTTTCTGTTTTTTTGGCAGGGACCACAAGACAGCGACTTGCTGATATGAATCGGAGGGTCCTTGAGTTGGTGGCCGATCTGCAGGCGATGCGGGACACGTTGGGGACAACAGAAGAGGAAGACTAGTGTCCTGGTTCCTGGCCCTGTAGATTTGTAAATAGTTTTATTTGTAGATAGTTTTATTGGTTAAACACCAAAGTTTTTTGTATATAGTTTTAATTTTTTAAAAAAATTTTTTATTGTATATAGTTTTTAAACTTTTTTATCAAAAATTAGTGTATATATTTTTAATAACCAACAAACAATTTGTATATAGTTTTTAATTTTTTAGGGCCAAAGTTGGGCCAAAAATTTTTACACCAAATGGCAATTGCCCAATAAATCAAAAAAAAAACATGTTGTCCCATTTATTTGCACACATACATTTAACAAAAACAAGGGGCCAATGACATATTTGAAAATCAAGATTGTGATGTCCGTGAAGTGATTTGGGTAAGTTTTAGGGTGTGAAAATGGAAGAAGAAACAAGGCGCTAAGTGATTTGGGTAAGTTTTAGGGTGTGAAAATGGAAGAAGAAACAAGGCGCTAAGTGATTTGGGTAAGTTTTAGGGTGTGAAAATGGAAGAAGAAACAAGGCGCTATGTGATTTGGGTAAGTTTTAGGGTGTGAAAATGGAAGAAGAAACAAGGCGCTAAGTGATTTGGGTAAGTTTTAGGGTGTGAAAATGGAAGAAGAAACAAGGCGCTAAGTGATTTGGGTAAGTTTTAGGGTGTGAAAATGGAAGAAGAAACAAGGCGCTAAGTGATTTGGGTAAGTTTTAGGGACCTAAAATGGAAGAAGAAACAAGGCGCTAAGTGATTTGGGTAAGTTTTAGGGTGTGAAAATGGAAGAAGAAACAAGGCGCTAAGTGATTTGGGTAAGTTTTAGGGACCTAAAATGGAAGAAGAAACAAGGCGCTAAGTGATTTGGGTAAGTTTTAGGGTGTGAAAATGGAAGAAGAAACAAGGCGCTATGTGATTTGGGTAAGTTTTAGGGTGTGAAAATGGAAGAAGAAACAAGGCGCTATGTGATTTGGGTAAGTTTTAGGGTGTGAAAATGGAAGAAGAAACAAGGCGCTATGTGATTTGGGTAAGTTTTAGGGTGTGAAAATGGAAGAAGAAACAAGGCGCTAAGTGATTTGGGTAAGTTTTAGGGTGTGAAAATGGAAGAAGAAACAAGGCGCTAAGTGATTTGGGTAAGTTTTAGGGTGTGAAAATGGAAGAAGAAACAAGGCGCTATGTGATTTGGGTAAGTTTTAGGGTGTGAAAATGGAAGAAGAAACAAGGCGCTAAGTGATTTGGGTAAGTTTTAGGGTGTGAAAATGGAAGAAGAAACAAGGCGCTAAGTGATTTGGGTAAGTTTTAGGGTGTGAAAATGGAAGAAGAAACAAGGCGCTAAGTGATTTGGGTAAGTTTTAGGGACCTAAAATGGAAGAAGAAACAAGGCGCTAAGTGATTTGGGTAAGTTTTAGGGTGTGAAAATGGAAGAAGAAACAAGGCGCTAAGTGATTTGGGTAAGTTTTAGGGACCTAAAATGGAAGAAGAAACAAGGCGCTAAGTGATTTGGGTAAGTTTTAGGGTGTGAAAATGGAAGAAGAAACAAGGCGCTAAGTGATTTGGGTAAGTTTTAGGGTGTGAAAATGGAAGAAGAAACAAGGCGCTAAGTGATTTGGGTAAGTTTTAGGGTGTGAAAATGGAAGAAGAAACAAGGCGCTATGTGATTTGGGTAAGTTTTAGGGTGTGAAAATGGAAGAAGAAACAAGGCGCTAAGTGATTTGGGTAAGTTTTAGGGTGTGAAAATGGAAGAAGAAACAAGGCGCTAAGTGATTTGGGTAAGTTTTAGGGTGTGAAAATGGAAGAAGAAACAAGGCGCTAAGTGATTTGGGTAAGTTTTAGGGACCTAAAATGGAAGAAGAAACAAGGCGCTAAGTGATTTGGGTAAGTTTTAGGGTGTGAAAATGGAAGAAGAAACAAGGCGCTAAGTGATTTGGGTAAGTTTTAGGGACCTAAAATGGAAGAAGAAACAAGGCGCTAAGTGATTTGGGTAAGTTTTAGGGTGTGAAAATGGAAGAAGAAACAAGGCGCTATGTGATTTGGGTAAGTTTTAGGGTGTGAAAATGGAAGAAGAAACAAGGCGCTAAGTGATTTGGGTAAGTTTTAGGGTGTGAAAATGGAAGAAGAAACAAGGCGCTAAGTGATTTGGGTAAGTTTTAGGGTGTGAAAATGGAAGAAGAAACAAGGCGCTAAGTGATTTGGGTAAGTTTTAGGGACCTAAAATGGAAGAAGAAACAAGGCGCTAAGTGATTTGGGTAAGTTTTAGGGTGTGAAAATGGAAGAAGAAACAAGGCGCTAAGTGATTTGGGTAAGTTTTAGGGAACTAAAATGGAAGAAGAAACAAGGCGCTAAGTGATTTGGGTAAGTTTTAGGGTGTGAAAATGGAAGAAGAAACAAGGCGCTATGTGATTTGGGTAAGTTTTAGGGTGTGAAAATGGAAGAAGAAACAAGGCGCTATGTGATTTGGGTAAGTTTTAGGGTGTGAAAATGGAAGAAGAAACAAGGCGCTAAGTGATTTGGGTAAGTTTTAGGGTGTGAAAATGGAAGAAGAAACAAGGCGCTAAGTGATTTGGGTAAGTTTTAGGGTGTGAAAATGGAAGAAGAAACAAGGCGCTAAGTGATTTGGGTAAGTTTTAGGGACCTAAAATGGAAGAAGAAACAAGGCGCTAAGTGATTTGGGTAAGTTTTAGGGTGTGAAAATGGAAGAAGAAACAAGGCGCTAAGTGATTTGGGTAAGTTTTAGGGACCTCAAGGGAAAAGGCAGGATAGCGCGAAGTGGTTAGGGTGAGCTTTAAGGGACCTCAAGGGAAAAGGCAGGATAGCGCGAAGTGGTTAGGGTGAGCTTTAAGGGACCTCAAGGGAAAAGGCAGGATAGCGCGAAGTGGTTAGGGTGAGCTTTAAGGGACCTCAAGGGAAAAGGCAGGATAGCGCGAAGTGGTTAGGGTGAGTTTAGTGATGGAAGTGAAATTATGTAGGCGAGCACTTTAATGAGAGAAGTTTGTAGTGCGCAGGCGCAATATCGTAAGAATTTCGTCTGGCCAGATATTTAAGGAAAAAATGAAGCAGGATGTAGCGGGAAAATGATAGGATTCGTGTGAGGATACGATGGGAAAAGGGCAAAAACGAAAGGCTACGTTGGTAGTTGTGAAAAATGAATCTGAACATTTTCGATGGAAAATGACAGCCTCGTCTGCGTACTCTGGCATACGAGCACACGGACGCGCTACGGAAGGTTTACGAAGCATGCATAGAATCGCTCGAACGTTCATGCGAGAGCGGGAAATTTAGAAAATCTTACGACGTCGGCACCAAAGCGAAAGTTTTTTTGTGTCTCTCTGAATCGAGCCTCTGCCCCTCATAGTGATGCCACTTCAACTCTCTTGAATTCAATTGTGCCGCTCTGCGATTCTATTAGCGATGCCTCTGATCTGCATGTGATATTTCTTCAAAGTATTATTTAACTAACCCAGCACGCATCCTGTGCGTGTTACAGCAAGGCAGAATGGTTTACAACCCTATTGAGGCTCTAGGAGGCTCAGAAATAGCCGTTTTTAATAGCGATTCGTCGCGAATTTATTCGGGTCGAAACGATTTTTGTCGGAAAATTCGGCGAATAAGTTGAATCGAATTTTTCAAAAGTTCGCTCATCTCTACTAATTATGAGTACCTGGTGATGCCATTTGGCCTGTGTAACGCCCCCGCAGTCTTTCAGGATTTTGTGAACGAGATCTTTAGGGAATACTTGGGTCGTTTTGTTGTGGTTTACTTGGATGATATTCTGATTTTTTCATCCTCGTTATCAGAACATCGCAAACATGTACGTCTGGTCTTACAGAAGCTCAGGGAGAATCATTTGTTTGCCAAACTGAAAAAATGTCAATTTGAAGTTTCAGAAATCCCCTTTTTAGGTTACATCATTTCGAATACCGGTCTTTCCATGGATCAATCCAAAGTCAAAGCAGTACTAGAGTGGGAACAACCCAAAGATCTGAAGGGCTTACAGAGGTTTTGGGGGTTCGCCAACTTCTATAGAAGATTCATTAGAAATGTTTCCACTCTAGTAGCTCCCCTCACTAATCTCACTAAGAAAGGGGGATATCCTGCTGTCTGGCCAGAACAGTCCGTCTTGGCTTTCAGGGAATTAAAGGTAGTTTTTAGTTCTGCCCCTGTGCTAGTGCACTCGGACTGCCAATTACCCTTTATTGTGGAAGTTGATGCCTCCGAACTTGGTGTGGGAGCAGTGCTTTCGCAATACAGTGGTTATCCTGAGCGCCTTCATCCCTGTGCCTTCTTCTCCAAGAAATTTACTTCTGCCGAGAGAAATTACAATATTGGTAACCGAGAATTATTGGCAGTTAAATTGGCGTTTCAAGAGTGGAGACTCTGGCTGGAAGGGGCTCAATTTCCTGTTACCGTCTTTACTGATCATAAGAATTTAGAATATATTCAGTCTGCTAAAAGATTGACTCCTAGACAGGCTCGCTGGTCTCTGTTCTTCTCTCGGTTCAATTTTTCCATAACTTACAAACCGGGATCCAAGAATGTGAAGGCTGATGCTTTGTCAAGTAGTTTTTCTTCTTCTACTTCACCCAAAGGGAAAAATTTGCCCATTTTGCTCCGGTCTCTGGTGGTAGCTGCTATCCAACCAGAGCTCCCTGATTTAACCCAGTTTCAGTCTGAAGCCCCGCCTGAAAAACCTTCTTATGCCCAGTTTGTGCCCTCTACCTATCGGGCTGCTATTTTACATCAATTTCATGACTCTAAGACGGCGGGTCATCCTGGTATCAAAAAGACCATCTCCTTGCTGTCTCGCCAGGTTTGGTGGCCGTCTCTTAGAAAAGACGCACAAGAGTACGTTCGAGCCTGTAAAGTTTGTGTCCGGAGTAAATCATTAAGACACTCTCCTGAGGGTTCCTTACTACCATTGCCCATTCCTTCCTGCCCCTGGACCCATTTGGCCATGGATTTTATCACCGATCTTCCACCTTCCCAAGGGTGCACTGTCATCTGGGTGGTGGTAGATCGGTTTAGTAAGATGGCTCACTTTATTCCATTAAAGAAGCTACCCACAGCTCAGCTCCTTGCCCAACTTTTTGTGACACACATATTTAAAATCCATGGTATCCCGAAGGATGTTGTGTCGGATAGGGGGGTCCAGTTTGTTTCTCGTTTTTGGAGGGCTTTTTGTGCCAAGTTGGGGTTCACTGTATCCCTATCTTCTGCATTTCATCCCCAGTCCAATGGACAAACGCAAAGAACGAACCAATCCCTGGAGCAATATTTACGTTGTTTCATTTCTGATGTCCAGTCGGATTGGGTGTTATTTCTTCCATTTGCTGAATTTGCCCTTAATAATGCCACACATACCTCCACTGGGGTGTCTCTGTTTTGTTGTGTTTACGGAAAAGATTTGAAATTTTCGGCCTTGTTGGATCGGCCTTCCAGAGTGCCTTCTCTTGATGAATGGATGTCCCAGTGGCCGGAGTTATGGAATAAAATTCAGCAACACCTGTCTAAGGCTGTTCTCCAACAAAAGAATTTTGCTGATCGCAGGCGATATAATAATCCTGATTATATGGTTGGCGATTTGGTTTGGCTTTCGACTAAAAATCTGGCCTTACGCCAACCCTCTGCCAAGTTGGGTCAGAGATTTATTGGTCCCTTTCCCATACTGCAGAGAATCTATCGGGTTACCTATCGTCTGGATCTCCCGCCCTCTATGAGGATTTGTAACTCATTTCACATTTCCCTTTTGAAACCTGCCAGAAACTTTGAACCTGATAACCCTCTGGATCCCATTCTAGTTGAAGGGCAACAGGAATTTGAGGTTGCTCGGGTTCTGGATTCTCGCTTTTTTCGAAATTCCCTTCAGTATTTGATTGATTGGAAGGGTTACGGTCCTGAAGAAAGATCATGGGTTCCGGCCAGGGAGGTTCATGCGTGGAAGTTGGTGAGGAAATTTGATAGAGAGAATCCTCAGAAACCCAGGTTGGAGGGTCCGGTGGCCCCTCCTCAGGGGGGGGGGGGTAATGTAAGAATCTTACCTGCCTCCCGTCCTCGGTCCCGCGGCGCGTCATCCGGCGGGTCGCAGCCTCCTGTCACTTGGCGGCCCAGTCGGTCTGCTGCTCCTGGGCACCGCTGTCAGGCTCTGGGTGCGGTGGCGGCGGGGCGCTGCGGCCTCACTGCGGATCGTGCGGTGGGGGCAGGCGGCCCCACAAGTTCTTCGGCCGGTGCAGCTGTGCCTCCCCCGGGCGGGAGCGCGCCCGGCCAATCACGTGCTCGCGAGCACGATCAGTTTATGCCCCCCGGCGGCGCTGCTCCCAGCGCGTCCGCCGGGGGCAAGTTTAAATCATCCAATCCTGTGTTCCTGGTGGGAGACGGGCCCAGGGACTGGATTGCCTGTCTTGTCCCTGGAACCGCTCCTATTGGGTATAGTTCAAAGTTGCACCAATCACCACACTTCCCTCTCTTTCACTAGGTTCCCCTTCCCATTGGCCAGTCTTCCCTTTATTACCATGCTACCCCATTTTCCAGTGCCCGTTATAGCTTTTGGTTTATAGGGTGTGCTTTCTAGTCTGCTTTAATAGTTACTACTCGGCTCCGTCTCTGACCATCCTTGTCTGCTGCCCGCCCCGACCCTTGGCCTGTCCTGACTACGTTTTTGCCTGATCCCTCTGATACTGTGTTTTGGTGCTCACCTGGTTTGACCTCAGCTCGCTTTGACACTTCTTCGACTGACCCCTTGGAAACAGCGCTTTGAGACCACCCGGCTTGACCTCGGCTTGTTTTCGGACCTCCCTGATTGGTTTCCCACCTTTAAACCAATCTTCATCCCAGCATCCATTTTCGGGATACCCTGCCGTTCATCCGTCTCCACCTTAAGCCAGTAATCTTTGCGCCAACTAAGTCCTGGGGGTAACCGAGTCTGGAGAGGCATAATCCGTGTCTCCTGCGAGCGGGGACTTGTCTATAGGCAGAAGAGGCGGTGGAGATTGGGGATTACCTGGCTTAAGAGAGAAGGGTGTCCGGCGCCACCTTACAGAAACAGGGAGGAAATATATATAACCAAAACAAATATGTCTAAGCACAGCAAGAAAGACACTGGGCACAACATATGCAGTCATAAAGGTCAAAGATTGTTTAGAATATTAAAAAGTACATAAATACATGATAGGCTAAAATTAGATTGCTCCCCATTGCTATCATAAAAGAACAAAACATTAAACAAGAGAACAAAATGGCATTATATTAGCTATAAAAGAACCATGCCAAACACGTATTGATAGCCATAATATGTGTTTGTTCTAGAATGAACCAGTGAAAATTAGCATGACAAGACTGACTCAATTACTCATGACACGAGAAATAGTGATGTCTTATGATATTTGCCCCAGACAGCACAAAGTAACAGACTACAGTTTATAGTTAGTTTGTGCCAATGTTGTTCCTCACCAGCCAAGACAGTATACCTAAGATATAAGAGACCAGAAAAAATCCTATCTACAGTCAAATGGCTTTGACTATTTCTGTTGTTGGTCCTAAAACATAATCTTAAATTGATTAATTTAATTGATTGATGAATAGTATCACATATTCTAGACTTTGCAAATGTTTTAAGTGAAAATCGACTTCTAAACTCTCTCAAAGATCTCAGGTTAGATTGTGCCTGAGGACACAAGACTCCTCAATTACTTACCCTTCTGCCAGAAGTTTATGTGTACATAGGCACTAATAGTTCTAGGCCCTGTTCTGTGTGAACAAAAGGATTTTGCTGTTTCAACCAGCATACTGTACATAGTGAGCATAGGCCTGCTTGTAGTTGCTTTTGTCAGACCACAAGGCACACCTGCCTACAGGTGAGTCAGCAACTCCCAGTATCCATTGCTGCTTCTGCCTATAGACAAGCCCCCATTTGTCAGGACACTGGAAACGCAACAACGGACACAGTTGCCCCAGGTCTTAGTTAGCACAAAGGATGCTGACTTAAAGGGTCAAGGTGAATGAACCAGGGACTAGACTGAGAGGTAGTTTGGCTAGCCGTGGTCATACACGGAAATGGCAGTCCTTCTGATATGTGGCACAAAGGGGAATGAGCAGGAGGAAGGTTAAGGGTAAAGCCAGGGTTCGAAGCTAGGTGGTCAGATCATTTTTGGTACAGATGGGAAGACGGGCTTGGGATCAGGCAAGCAGGCATTAATCCAGGCAGTGATCAGAGTAGTCAGACAAGGCAAAGCTGGCCATGGATCAACAGAACATGGTACAAAGGCACTTCAACACCCAGCAGAACGCTATCATGGACAGCAAGTGATTGACTTGGGAAAAGATAAATAAGGCTTAGGTGCACAGGATTGGTGAGCTAACTTTTGGCTCAGCAACAACCCAAGGGCTCATTGGCCTGTTGGAACCAGCCTCTGGCAGGTGCGCTGCCTGCAGTGCCACCAGAGGGCATAATAATCTTGTGCGCGCATGAGCAGAGACACTGGGAATGCAGAGCAAGTAAGAGAGTTGCAGCGCCGCTTGAGCCGGTGCTGCTCAAGCCAATGCCAGATGACTGCCACCTCAGCACGCCACTCGGACACAGTGCTGGAGCAAGGACAGGTGAGTGCATTATCGTGATATCTTCCAAAGATACTTTAACTCAATAATGGTGTCAAAAGGTGCAACTGACAGCTAGATGTACTATGGTGTTACATTGGCCTAGCTCAAGAATGTATTTGTTTTTATCTCCCAGTAGTGATAGCAGTTGACCAGGGCTGGTGTACGCAGCAAAATGTTTTGCATTTATTTTATGTGTAGAGTATAGCAACTTAGAACTTTACTGCATGGCTGCATATACTGTATGTTGTATGATACATTTGGGCACATAAAATAAAACATGTTTATTTTATCATGTACTGATATATACAGACAAAGAGAATGAGGTGGTTGTTTCTTATAGCCCTACATTTTATAAATGTTCACTACACAAATGTCAATGACCGCTGCATTGAAAAAAAATCCTTTGTACATACATATTTTTTAATAGATTATGTAGAAGATTTTTCACAAACTGTGAAGATTCAGAAAAGGTTGAGCTATGTTTTTATTAATTCCCTTGATAAATACTTTTGAAATGTCACATTTACACTTGACTAGAAGCTTGACTGTTAAGCAGAACAAATTCCCTTGTGAGTATCTAGAATGCTTTATAAATTCTTGCGTTTGAATATTTTTTAAAGGCTGAGCACTTTTACATTTCTATGAAACAAGCTACTTCACTTTTGTTTGTCATGTGACAATATTAATTTAAACCTGAAATAAAACACCATTGTGCCCTTGAATGCTTGATACTGCACTAAAAATATATTTAAAACTTCAGTTTGGCAACTCTTGAAAAATGCTTGTAGACTTTTTGGTGCAGCTTGGCAAACCACATATTATTTTACCAGTAGCTGGAGTACTGTAAAAATACACATGGAGTACTTTTTCCCTGTTTCTTTCTGTCTGGTGCCCTTGGGTATTCAAACAAAGGCATTTCTAAGATAGTTCAACAGTACCAGACATACAACATAACTAGGGATGAGCGAATCGGTTCTAACGAACCTGAATTCGCTCCGGATTTCAGGGAAAATTCGATTCAGCGCGAACCCGAATTTTTAGTGGTTCGTGCTGACTGAATTTTCCCTGAAATAAAAAAAAAAAAAAATGCCGGCATGGTGGGAGCGGGGAGACCGGCTGCGCTGTCAGCGGGTGGCGGATGCCAGCTTCCGCCGCCCGCTGACAGCGTAGCCGGCCTCCCCGCTCCCACCAAGCCGTGAAATGGAAAAAAAAATGCCGGCATGGTGGGTGCAGGGAGTCTGGGTGCGCTGTCAGTGGGCGGCCGAAGCCGGCTTCCGCCGCCCGCTGACAGCACAGCCAGCCTCCCCGCTCCCACCATGCCGGCATTTTTTTTTCAGCAAACACTTACCGGCATGGTGGGAGCGAGGAGGCCGGCTGCGCTGTCAGCTGTCATCAGAAGACGCGTCATCAGAGGAAGCCGCTTCCGCCGCCCGCTGACAGCGCTGCTGGCCTCCCCGCTCCCACCAGAGATGAGCGATTCGTTAAAGTTCGATTCGGACGAACACAAATTTCTTTGAGAAATTCGGCGAATCGCCCGAAACGAATTTTTGAGAGGTTCGCTCATCTCTAAACATAACAAAGACAAACACTGGATTTGATTCTCTTAGAGTTGAAAAAAATTCTCATGGTAGTAAAAAATTCAGTTCAAGGAAAAAAGCCTGAGAATTTCACTTTTAGCTAGCTAGGAAGCTAGGAAGACAATAATAATAACAAAGTCAATGGCACTTTTTTACTACTGAGAAAAATATCTTCTTACTCCTTTTTACTCAGTAGTAAAACATACCATTAACTTTTATTCTATCTGGTGATTCACTAACAGTGAAATTCTAATGAATTCTTAGTTTCATGAACTGAATTTGTTACTGCAATGAGAATTTGTTTCAACTATTAGTGGATCAAGGCTATTGTCACTAAAGCCTGTAGATGTCTGTAAACATGTTAATCTATGTAAAATGCCTATAACATTCTCCCTTTCTTATTAAATAAAAAATCATATACAACATAAAACCTTCATAACATATACAAATATACCTTGAACCAAAAATGCATCTGACCTACAATTGGCTCGATTCAGAGACACATTCGTCCGGACTGTCTGTGAAAGTTTGGGTGGGTGTTGGTCTTTTTTTTAATTTTTTCGTCCATTTTCTACTCGCACAAACGTTCGAACTAATACGTTTATGCTCTTTCGATGATCCAAAGGAAATCGGAAGTTTTGCGGAAGTCGGAACATTTTCCAATCCAAATCGGAAATTTTTCGTTCGTTCGGATAACTTATGTTGTTGGGATGGGTTCCCGTCTGATTCAGAGAGCTGATTTCCGACGGACCACCACCCTATAAATCTGTTTCATTTCCGATCCACTTACGGGACCTTTGAGGGCTCGGATTGCTATTGTTTTGTACATGTTTTGCGGCTATGTGGAGGAGTCTGCGCGCCTGCTGATACATGCAAGGCATTGCATGTATCAGCATGGCCGAGGCCATAAATTGTATAGCAATGCATACCTGAATCAATACATTTCATGTATGCCTTATAGAAGCATTTTAATGCTGACCTTAATTAGTCCTTAGCATGTAAACATTTATTTTCCCACACATCCATATAATTGCTATATTTTTTTAGACTTATGTCCTTTGTAAATTATATTTGGATTGTTGAACTTGAATCTTAATTTGTTGTAGGAGTTATTGTTTTAGTTGGTTACCTTTGCTTTGTGTAACTATTTTATATTTGGTTGCAGGAACTGCAAGATGTGCCACTCGCCCTTGCTCCTGATGCCCGTTCTTTGCCTGCAGAATGCGGGCCAGGGGTTCTCTAATCGGGAGCTATGCAAAACCCGGGACGTGGTGGCGAGGGCCCTCTGGCTTTTGAAGTCCAGAGTTAGTGTTTGGACCATACAGGGGGAGTGGGGCACTGCAGTATGACCCCAACAAGGTTATACCAATATTTTAATTTACGTTTTTTAACAGGGACCACACGTGCCAGAGTGGCACAACTGAGTGCCAGGGTCCTTCAGTTGGTGGGCGAGATGCAGGAGCTGCGCAACTCGTTGGAGACCACAGATGAAGAATAATGTTATGTGGCCTGCCATTGCTTTGTATTTTGTTTTTTAAAAATTTTATATTTTATGATGGAATAAAAAAAATGTTACAGTGTCATTTCATTTACAAAATACATTAACACAAAACTAATGGGCCCAGAAATATTTAAAGATGACTATTCACATGACCGAGAAGTGATTTGGGTGAGCTTTAAGGGTCCAAAAGGGAAGATGGAGGATAGTGCTAAGTGATTTAGCTAAACATTGTAGTTGAAGTGAGGGTGGCAAATATGTAGGCAAGCACTTTAATGAGTTAAGTTTGTAGTGCGCAGGCGCAAGATCGTAAGGATTTCCGTCCGGACGAATAAAGAAAGGAGAAGGTTTTTTTTGTCTCTCTGAATCGAGCCTATGTCCTGCTATGTTGCTGGTGTCTCAATAATCTTAGTTCCTATATGGTTTGCTGTGATTGGAGCTTCACATTTTTGCTTATTCTAATCCATCTTTGGTACTGGAGTTTTCTTTTTAGGATTCCCAGCAGATGTTTTTAGTAACACATTTAGTGTTTTAAGCTGTTGTATTTGGTTTAGTCACTCCACTTATTTCACCCTCACCTTTGTCTTCCACATTCTTTTAAATTTCCAATTTCTAAGGTTGTTCATTTGCTTCCATAATGAAGGATCATGGAGCAAATTGCTCCAAACAAATTAGTTTGAATACATATCTTTCAGTAAGTTTCTGACCATTGCATGTATGACCTTTGGAAATAGTAGTATCAGAGCTGCAGAAAGTGAAGTAAATGTCCTACCTAACTGTTGGACGGGACTACTGTCCATTCCTTTTGAGCAGTTTGATGCCGACCTGAAATCAGGCAGAGACCTTTACTGCCCTGATAGTAACCGAGTCGTTTTCTAAAACAGAAAGTATTTACATGGGGAACACTCCAGCCTTGTACTGATGTGGGTCAAAACATGTGTCCACAATTGGGAATTCCTGCAAAAATCACAGTTAAACATCACGCAAAATGGTGAAAAATATCCTGTCAGCAGAGGGTGACAAAATCTCAAGTAGGCTGGCAGTTAAAAGGTTATAGATACCTCTGCATGTTGGGTATTGTTTTGCTCGGGGGACCTTGCGCTTTCAGATTTAGATTGTTTTTTCCTATTTGCATATTGATATTTTAGGAAAAGGTGTTTTTTATTCTGCTATTTTATAAATTTTTTTTGTGAAACCCTGTGCAACCTAAGAATTCTTCGATATATTACTTCCAGAAAGATGAGCCCACTACAACAAGCTTGGTACGCTTAGAAAGCTTAACATGTGTACTTTCAGGGAATATATAGTTAATTGGATATTCCAAATGTAAAGGGTTGTTTTTGGTAGAAAAGCACAAGGTGCGCACTTTGTCTGCAGAGCTGAAATTTTGAAGTAAAATGACCGTTATGCGCATGCTTTACTTTGGTGTGTTTGGCAACTCTTCCCTTGACATTACCTATGCATGTTGGGTATCATTCTGTTTGGGGGATGTTGCTTTTTCAGATTTTCAGCTTTTTTCTGGTTTGCATATAGTTTTGTTTAGGAAAATGTGGTTTTGATTCTGCTTTTTTAATTCATTTTTACCCTGTGCAACCAAAGAATACATTGATGGATTACTTCCAGAAAACTGCACCCATGTCAACAAGCCTGGTACGCCTAGAAAGCCTGAGGTGTATACTTCTAGGGAATATATAGGTTGTCGGGGGTATTTCAAATGTAAAGGGTTGTTTTTCTTGAAAAACTGCAAGGTGCGCATATTGCATAGCATAGTTGTATTTTATCTGAAAAACCCCTAAAGCGTTGTTTCAGTTTGGGGGAGTTTTGGGGGAGTCTCCTGGGCAGGAAAGGGTGTGGTACCGCTGTAACCGGGAGAAATTTGGGTTTCACACGCAATAAGATTTTATTGACAAACATTTTTTATTCCAAAAAAACACTACAAATTGTAAAAAAGTTTTTTTTATTGTTTTGCAAAATTTTAACCCAAAATATTGAGAATACACTTAGAATATGACAAACAAGACATTTCATGTTAAAGCCCAGGCTCTGCTGAAAAAAACAATATATCACTTTCCTGGGAAATCCCTGGAAATCCCTGCAAAATGGTCTCGCAACAAAGGGTGACAAAATCTCAAGGTGGGCTGGCGGTTAAAGGGTTAAAGTGAGTTTGTTTGTTTTTTTTTACTGTTTTTTTTTCTCTCAAATAATTGTGTCACCTCTCCTGGCCTAGAAAAAGTCATTTTTGAAAACTTTTTTGATTTTTAATATTTTTATGCAGAATTGTCATTTCAGGTCTGACATTAAAGTGTTAATGTCACAATGTTACAACAATGTAATTCCATGGGTTTTTGCTTTGTTACTGCTGGATATGTGTTCCAAAACAGACTTTAATCATACAGTGTCTGCCGCTCTATGCTGTAGTGACCAGATCCAGAGCGCCTACGCTCTGTGAGTCTGTTTTTTTGTTGAATATGGTGTAAGTCGCACTGGATGGCGCTACCTTATGCTTGCTGCAACACTGTATGGGTGATAGAACGCCCAACATACATCTCATTCATCAATGCCAGCCAGGTTACTAGAGGGACTGAGGCACTCTGTTACAGTGCCCGATACACTCACACGAGCGTCTACTAGCGGTTGCTCTAAACACCGATATACAGACGCTCATCTGCCGATACCTGGTGCTAGTAATGAATCAGCCTCCACGTCACTGGCCCAGCTTCCAGTTAAATTGTTGGCCACGACATTTTTGTGTGATGTTTCACAACATGTGTGTCTCAGGCAAGCCATCCCAGTTTGGATGTGCATGTTGGCACTCTTGTTTGTGCAATAGTTTGTGCTCGCCCTCCTCCTCTTGTCCCAAACCTCAATTTTCAGCAAACTCTTACTACTGGTGGGCACATGCAGGTCCCCGACACCCCTTTGGTAGGTGTGGGGGTGCAGCTTCCCAGACATGCGTTCCTCTGCATGTGTGAACTGCAACTTTTTTGGCAGTCCACCACCAGTTTGCAACCTGAAACACAAAAACAAATTTTGTGGAGTCCAATGTGTGTGGGCCAAATCTCCCTCTGGCCCCTCGCCACTTACCCCTCAGCCCGCCTGGTGCTGATTTTCTTCCGGGCCACCGTCTTAAGATCTTTCCGCTTTTTTTTTGGCCTGCCTCTAATTTTTGGGTTCCAGCCCGCTCATGCTGCAGGCAATCTGTGCCCAGATAACCTCTCACACAGCTTTGGTTGTGAAGCAGCACCAGGACCCAGTCAGCCTTTCGAAATTCTCACACACACCATCCAACAGGCCCTCCAGTTGGGCCTCATTAAAACACCCATTCAGCTTCCCCATGGTGAGCTTGCACCCAGTCTATGGGGCTGACGCTGGGGTCTGCTGGCTGGTGTGTGTGAGGGAGCCTGAGACACTCAGCTGGAAAAGGTGGTTCTCAGGCAGCTGGCCTGAGAGACAGCATGTCGTGCATATTGCAGAAGTCTCCGCAGTGGGTTCCACAGTGGGGCCTGCACTTGGGGGTCTACACAGTGCTCTGCACAGGGCTCCAGTGGCCTGAGCAGTGGGTGAAATGGGGTGGGCTGTGTCGGGAGCCCAGGGTGTGTGTATCCCAACGCTGCTGGCTCACACTGCTGCATAAGACCTGCTCTGAGTAGGTCATGAGGCTGGCAACAGGGGAGTGCCTGCGAGAAAAAAGACTGGGCCGTGGGCTGGGGCTGCAGTAACTTGGACTAGTGCTGTGGCTCCCTCGGTCATGGTTGTCTTCTGGGATTTGAGAGCTGCGGTGGCATCTGGTTTTTGGCATGTTCCCACGGCAAGTAAGCACTGCCATCATATTCATGGGGTCAGGTGTGTTCTTTTATACATAAGTGGGAGGTTAATTGCCCAACAATTGTGTTAATTTAACAGGTCAGCAACCCTTAGGTTACAACATCACATAAACATGTTGCAGGCACACTTCCAGGGACCACTGTGGTGCATCGGTGCTTGTGCATGTCGGCAGGGGTGCATCACACAGATGATCACCAATTGTCTACACCCATGAGCAGCAAAACTATATTATGATGGTAAGTATACATACTATGTCATGCCATTCACCTACACATGTATGCCACTTTACAAGCAGGTGCAGACAGGTCAGGTCACAGACTGGCCATTGAAGTGGCGACATATGAGTAAAGACACATGGCGGGATGCACAGTAATGGCGTAGGCGTGGGATTCAAAACCAACAGGGTTTTGATCAAATGGCAAACAGAAAATAGACAAGAACAAAACCATGGCTGCCTGTTGAATGGCCAGATGTGAACTAGACCCACAACACTTATGTGCCACCCCACAAGTGAACATGTCCTCAGAAATACGCTGTGGCCACTGTCACATGTCCCACTATTGCCTGTTTGTAGGAGACGCTGGGGGCCAAAGTTGTGTGTAGGTAGATGGAATTGGGAAACTGTTGCATGGTCAGAAGGGTGTCAGTGAGCACTATCTGACAGTACTATCAGAGTGAAGAGCTGGGTGTGCTACTTGGTCTAAGTACATCCGTGACTCCTATCCACCAGTACTTTGGCCTTGGAGAACTGGGTCCGCCATGTGGCAGATCACTGTCAGTGGGAACTGTCCGATGGTACTAGCGAAGGAAATAGGTTGGTGCGCTACTTGGCCTAAGTGCTTATGCTGGTATCCTAACTGTTCCACATCTGGCGCACCCAGAGGGTGTGCGATGTGCGCATCGGTAAAAACGGTGTGCAGCACACCCCACTCAGTCTTAAGATTATATTAATCTAGGCTGTGCACCAATATAAAGAATGACAGCCTGTAGGTACGTTCTATCAACTAGTGTTAGTATATCAAACAGAGTTAACAACTGTATGTGAGAATGGTAGGATGAAACAGTACTCACCGCCACGGCCCGGGGGTTAGAAAACCACTCCTGGGCCTTGTGAAGAATTGTGCCTTGTATGGGGGTCTGCGGATCTGCAAGCTGATCGTGAGAGAGCCTCCTTAGCAGGGATTGTTAGCGCACCTCCTCTTCAAAGATGAGATCTTTAGCAGGTGTGAACTGTTAAATTAGACTAGAGATGAGCGAACCGGTTCGGACGAACCGGAATTCGCTCCGAATTTCAGGAAATATTCGATTCGGCACTAACCCGAATATTTTGTGGTTCGTGCCGATCGAATTTTTCCTGAAATAAAAAAAAAAAAATGCCGGCATGGTGGGAGCGGAGCCGGCCGGCGGGCTACCACCATGCCGGCATTTAAAAAACAAAGAAAAAAAAAAAAAAGAAAAAAATGCCGGCATTTAAAAATAAAAAAAGCATTTTTGCCGGCATGGTGGGAGCGGGCCGGCCAGTTCCGCTGACAGCGGAGCCGGCCGGTTCCGTTGACAGCGCCGCTCTCAGCTGTCATCTGAGGGCGCGTCATCATGACGCGCCCTCAGATGACAGCTGAGAGCGGCGCCGGACTCCACGCTCCGGACCTACAGGTAAGTGTTTGCCTTTTTTCTCAAATGCCGGCATGGTGGGAGCGGGCCGGCCGGTTCCGCTGACAGCGGAGCCGGCCGGCCCGCTCCCACCATGCCGGCAAAAATGCTTTTTTTTTTTTTTGTTTGTTTTTTAAATGCCGGCATGGTGGGAGCAGCAGCAAACATAGCTTGAAAGAGACACTGGAGTTGGCAGCAGGAGCCCAAAAATTGGATGAATCACACCCTGGAGTTGCAAGCAGCAGCAGGAGCCCAAAATTGCCAGAAAGACACACCCTGGAGTTGGCAGCAGCATTAAGAGAACATATACAGATTTTTGGCACAGATATCTTATAACATAGTAACATAGTAACATAGTATGTAAGGCTGAATAAAGACTTTAGTCCACCCAGTTCAGCCTGTTTAATTCCTTCCAGTGGTCTAGTAGCCATAGTTGGAAATGTTATTACATGCCAGGAAGGCATCAAGGCCACTTTTGAACGTTTTTACTGTATCCATCATTACTACCTCCTCTGGCAGAGAGTTCCATAGTCTCACTGCTCTTACAGAGAAGAATCCCCTCCTATGTCAGTGGAGAAAGCACCTTTCCTCTAACCTTAGTGGATGCCCCCGGGTTATGGTTACACTCCGGGGTATAAATAGATTGTGGGACAGATCTTTGTATTGACCCCGAATATATTTATACATAGTTATTAGATCACCCCTCAATCGTCTTTTTTCTAGACTAAATAAACCTAACTTGGACAATCTTTCCGGGTACTCTAGCCCCCGCACTCCTTTTATTAACTTTGTTGCCCTTCTTTGAACGCGCTCCAGTTCTGATATGTCCTTCTTAAGCACAGGTGCCCAGAACTGTACACAGTATTCCATATGGGGTCTGACCAGTGACTTCTACAGGGGTAAAATGATGCTCTGGTCATGAGCACCTATGCCCCTCCTGATGCACCCCATGATCCTATTTGCCTTGGCAGCAGCTGCCTGGCATTGATTACTACAGTTGAGCTTATTGTCAACTAAAACCCCTAGGTCCTTTTCCATTGTTGTTTTACCAAGTGTTTCTTTATTTAATGTGTAATCATGACACAGATTTCTCCTTCCCATGTGCATAACCTTACATTTATCTGTGTTAAACTTAATTTGCCATTTAACTGCCCATACTTCCAATTTATCTAAATCTGTTTGTAGCTGCCTGCTGTCCTCTTTTGTTTTAATTACTTTACTCAGCTTAGTATCATCTGCAAAGATTGAGACTTTACTGTTTAATCCATACCCAATGTCATTTATATATATATTGAAGAGAATTGGTCCCAGAACTGACCCTTGTGGTACTCCACTAGTAACAGTGACCCAATCTGAGTGTGTACCTGTCACACTCCGGGAACTACAGCTATCCACTTAGATAACTCCAGTCCTCTCAGTAAGACCTCAACCCCCAATCTCCGCAGCCAGCTTCACCTTTAGGAGCCCCCGCTTGCCGGGACGCAGAGCACGCCTGCCCGGGATCGGTTGCCCCCAGGACTTCAATGGCTCAAAGATTGGAGTCTTACTGTTCAGAGGCCTGGAGAACCCGCGGCTGGAAGTGGTGCCGAGCAGCCCGATCGCTGAGTGTATGACGGAAGTCCAACAGGCTAGGGGTCAGCAACAGAAGTTCCGAGATGGCAGCGGTACAAAGGATTGGACAAGACGTGGTCGAGGATCAAGCAGAGGTCGGCAACAGGAGATCAGATCGGGGGTAGTCAAAACAGGCGAAGGTCGGCAACAGGAGATCAGATCGGGGGTAGTCAAGACGGGCGGTGGTCGGCAACGGGAGATCAAAAAATACACTTTAGAGACAAGCTACTAACAGGGTACAAGGCGCTATCACAGGCAATTCCCAACTGAGGGGGAATTGCTTTTATAGGGAAAGACAGGGAGGAAGGTGAGGGTGATTGGTGCACTATGATCACAGGTGATTGGGAGAGCATGAGTGTGATTCACAACTATAGGGCTCATTGGCCCAGACAAGGGGGGGAGGCGTAAGCCTCATGGAACCTAGGGCTCATTGGCCCTTTAATCTGAACCAGGGGGCGTGCAGTGCCCCCTGGCTTAATCTACAGCCTCCGGCGGGCGCGCTGAGCACAGCGCCGCCGGAGGGAAAATATGTCTCGGGCTTGCGCGCGCGCCCGTGAGCTGATGACGCGCGCGCGAGGAGGGAGAGCGGCCGTGCTCGGCGCCGCCTGAGGAGACGCCGCACGGCGCGGCCGCCGAGCAAGAGCTGCTGGGACCGGCCGACCGCTGACGACGCTGGACCGGGGCCCAGGTAAGTGCCGATTTGTGACACTACCCCCCCCTTCACGAGGGGCCTCCGGACCCTCACCCGGTTTCTCCGGATTATCACGGTGGAATTTCCGTACAAGAACTTTGGCATGAACATCCCTCGCAGCTACCCAGCATCTTTCTTCTGGACCATAGCCAACCCAGTCCACCAAATACTGTAAAGAATTACGAACCTTACGTGAATCAAGAATTTTATTCACTTCATATTCTGGCTCATTATTAACGAGAATCGGTGAAGGACCAGCAAGAGGAATGTTCTTAGCTGGTTTTAACAACGAAACATGGAAAGAGTTAGGTATTTTCATAGTTGGCGGTAGTTGAACTTTAAACGACACATTATTCAATTTCTTGATTATCGGAAACGGACCAATGAATTTAGGACCCAATTTGCTAGAAGGTTGACGGAGCGCAATATTTTTAGTGGAGACCCAAACTAGATCGCCTACTTGAAGAGTAGGTTCCTGTGATCTACGACGATCAGCAAATTTCTTATATCTTAAACTGGTGGTTTTAAGAATTTCCTGAACATGTGTCCAGATATTCTTCCGTTCTTGAAGCCACTCCTCCAACGCCGGCAAGTTGGAGGGTGACCCTGAAAGGGAAGAAGCCCTAGGATTTTTCCCTAAGTTACAATAAAAAGGCGATATCTTGGTACTCTCACTAGGCGCATTATTGTAAGCAAATTCGGCGAAATCAATAAATTCTGCCCATTGTTCTTGGGCATCAGAGACATAGCACCTTAAGTACTGTTCCAGAGTTTGATTAGTTCTTTCCGTCTGCCCATTGGACTGGGGGTGGTAGGCAGACGAAAGAGAGATCTGTATACCCAGCCGCAAACAGAAATGTTTCCAAAAACGGGAAGTAAATTGGACGCCTCGATCGGAGACTATATTGGATGGAATACCATGAATACGAAAAATGTGTGAAGTAAATAGTCGAGAAAGCTCTGGTGCAGAAGGAAGCTTAGCCAAAGGAATGAAGTGTGCCATTTTACTAAAGCGATCTACGACCACCCAAATAACAGTATTCCCGTGTGATAAAGGCAAATCTACAATAAAATCCATAGAAATATGAGTCCAAGGTTCAGCAGGGATTTCAAGAGGAACCAAAACGCCACTGGGAGCCTTATGAAGCCCTTTACTTCGAGCGCAAACAGCACAAGCGTCGATAAAGGCGGTAATATCGCGTCTCATGGTTGGCCACCATACATGGCGACGGGCAAGCATAAAGGTTTTTCGGTTACCCACATGACCAGCAGTTTTAGCATCGTGAAACTCGCGAATTACATCTGAACGCAAATGTGGCGGTACAAACTGGCATCCCAAGGGAACATCACTAGGAGACTGGTCTTGAAACGGCGCCAAGGTGTTAGAGAGATCAGGAAGTAATGCCCCGACCACACAACCCATAGGTAGAATTGGGTCACCAGTATCACCCCGATCCTTACATTCACCGAACATGCGAGATAGGGCATCCGCTTTAGTATTTTTTACACCCGGCTTGAACGTAATAATAAAATTAAAACGCGAGAAGAATAATGCCCAACGTGCTTGACGAGAGTTCAATCTCTTGGCAGACCCAATGTATTCGAGATTTTTGTGATCCGTATACACAGTTATAGGATGTAATGAACCCTCCAGCCAGTGTCGCCATTCATCAAAAGCCAGTTTAATAGCTAATAGCTCCCTATTACCGACATCATAATTTTGCTCCGCGGTACTGAATTTACGTGAAAAATAAGCGCATGGATGAAGACGCTTAAGGATTACCAGAATATTGCGACAAGACTGCACCCACCCCCAGCTCTGAAGCGTCCACCTCAACAATGAAGGCCTTACGAATGTCTGGGTGAATTAACACTGGTGCCGAAGTGAAGGCCCGTTTCAAGGCCAGGAAGGCCTCACAGACAGAGGGAGACCAGTTAGCAGTAAAGGCCCCCTTGCGGGTAAGATTGGTAAGAGGTGCAACAACATGAGAGAAGCCTTTGATGAACCGCCGATAAAAATTAGCAAAACCTAAAAAACGCTGCAATTCTTTTAAGGTCTTGGGTTGAACCCAATCCTGAACCGCCGAAACTTTCCCCGCGTCCATCTCCAAACCCTGGTTGGTAATAATATACCCTAAAAAAGGAACTGTGGTGACTTCAAACACGCATTTGGAAAGTTTAGCAAATAAGTTGTTCTCTCTTAATCTTTGTAGTACCAATTTAACGTCTGTGCTCCAACAAGGAATTCGAAAAAATGAGAATATCGTCTAAGTATATGACCACAAATCTACCGAGATACTCTCTGAAAATATCATTAACAAAATCTTGAAAAACGGCTGGTGCGTTACAAAGACCAAAAGGCATGACCAGGTACTCGTAATGGCCGTCTTTCACATTAAATGCGGTTTTCCACTCATCCCCCTGTCGGATGCGGATCAGATTGTAAGCCCCTCTTAAATCCAACTTGGAAAAAATTTGAGACCCTGTGACTTGATTGAACAGATCCCCGATCAAGGGCAAGGGGTATCGGTTCTTAACAGTGATTTTATTCAAGGCTCGATAATCTATGCATGGTCTCAGGCCGCCTCGGGGCAATCGTGCCAGGAAGCAAGTCAATAGGGCAGTCATAAGACCGATGTGGAGGAAGGGTATCCGCAGAACATTCAGAGAAGACATCAACCCAGTCTGCGTATGGTTGAGGTAATCCCTGAGGTAAAACTTGCACACTTCTAAGGCCTGTAGTGAAGCAGTGATTTTTACAATGGTCACTCCACTTGATCAATTCCCCAACCCGCCAATCTAACACCGGGTTGTGGAGTTGTAACCAGGGGTATCCCAAAACCACCGGAGTCTCTGGACAGTCGAAGATGAAAAATTCTAAGAACTCAGAGTGGGAAGAACCAACAATTAACCGAAGAGGTGGGGTCTTGGTGTTTATAGGTCCCCCCTGAATGGCCTTCCCATTGATGGCCAAAACTTGTAGGGATCTTTCAAGAGGAACTAACGGAATACCTAAAAGAGAGATCATGCTCCTATCCAGAAAGTTTCCCGCCGCACCGCTGTCGATAAAGGCGGAAACTGTTTGCTTGGAAGAACCCCAAGATAGGTCAATGGGTACTAACATTTTATTTTGGCGAGAGTTGCAAACTGACTCACCCAGATCAGTACTCTCTACCTGGTCTGGGTGCGGAAGTTTTCCGCCGGTCTCCCCTTGTTGGGACAGGACCCTGCGAAATGTCCCGAGTTCCCACAATATAGGCATAACCCATTGGACCGCCTACGCTGCTTTTCCTCTTGGGTTAACCGGGTTCTCCCTAATTGCATGGGTTCTTCCTGGGAAGGAGATGAGGTATTTTCCCCACGGGTAGCCGGGGAACTAAGACTCTGGGAAGACCTGAAGGACGTGGGAGCCCTGGCTCTCTCCCTAGCCCTCTCTCTAAGACGCCTGTCTATTTTAATGGAGACCTGCATTAATTGGTCTAGGTCTGCGGGTGGAGGAAAATTTACCAAAGCATCCTTGATGCTTTCCGACAGCCCCACCCTGAACTGACTACACAAAGCGGGATCATTCCACCTTGATTCGACGGCCCAGCGGCGGAATTCAGCACTATAATCTTCAGCCGAATTCCGTCCTTGTCTTAAGGCCCGAAGCCTATTTTCTGCCGTAGATTGTTGATCAGGGTCAGCATATAAAACGCCCATAGCAGAAAAGAATGCTGTAACGGATTGTAGGGCAGAATCATGAGATGGCAAACTGAAGGCCCAGGACTGCGGGTCTCCTTGAAGCAAAGAAATGACTAGGCCTACTCGTTGGGACTCAGTGCGTGAGGAGATGGGTCTCAGCTTGAAATACAGTTCGCAGGCATTCTTAAAGTTGGAGAATTTAGCTCGTTCTCCAAAAAACTTTTCCGGCAATGGAATCTTGGGTTCTGAAATATGAGGTGGTACAGAGGATGCCGGTAACTGTCGAGATTCTTGAGTGGCCACTCTTTGAGCGAGCTGGTTTATCGCCGTAGCCATAGCTTGTACCTGCTGTACCAGGTCATCCATCTTGGGCCTGTGATAATGTCACACTCCGGGAACTACAGCTATCCACTTAGATAACTCCAGTCCTCTCAGTAAGACCTCAACCCCCAATCTCCGCAGCCAGCTTCACCTTTAGGAGCCCCCGCTTGCCGGGACGCAGAGCACGCCTGCCCGGGATCGGTTGCCCCCAGGACTTCAATGGCTCAAAGATTGGAGTCTTACTGTTCAGAGGCCTGGAGAACCCGCGGCTGGAAGTGGTGCCGAGCAGCCCGATCGCTGAGTGTATGACGGAAGTCCAACAGGCTAGGGGTCAGCAACAGAAGTTCCGAGATGGCAGCGGTACAAAGGATTGGACAAGACGTGGTCGAGGATCAAGCAGAGGTCGGCAACAGGAGATCAGATCGGGGGTAGTCAAAACAGGCGAAGGTCGGCAACAGGAGATCAGATCGGGGGTAGTCAAGACGGGCGGTGGTCGGCAACGGGAGATCAAAAAATACACTTTAGAGACAAGCTACTAACAGGGTACAAGGCGCTATCACAGGCAATTCCCAACTGAGGGGGAATTGCTTTTATAGGGAAAGACAGGGAGGAAGGTGAGGGTGATTGGTGCACTATGATCACAGGTGATTGGGAGAGCATGAGTGTGATTCACATCTATAGGGCTCATTGGCCCAGACAAGGGGGGGAGGCGTAAGCCTCATGGAACCTAGGGCTCATTGGCCCTTTAATCTGAACCAGGGGGCGTGCAGTGCCCCCTGGCTTAATCTACAGCCTCCGGCGGGCGCGCTGAGCACAGCGCCGCCGGAGGGAAAATATGTCTCGGGCTCGCGCGCGCGCCCGTGAGCTGATGACGCGCGCGCGAGGAGGGAGAGCGGCCGTGCTCGGCGCCGCCTGAGGAGACGCCGCACGGCGCGGCTGCCGAGCAAGAGCTGCTGGGACCGGCCGACCGCTGACAACGCTGGACCGGGGCCCAGGTAAGTGCCGATTTGTGACAGTACCATTGATAACCACCCTCTGCTTCCAATCATTAAGCCAATTTCCCACCCATCTGCACACGTTTTCCCCCAGTCCAAGCATTCTCATTTTTTGTACCAGCCTTTTATGTGGCACAGTATCAAATGCTTTAGAAAAGTCAAGCTATATGATATCCAATGACTCCCCCTGATCCAATCTTGAACTTACCTCCTCATAAAAGCTGATTAGGTTTGTCTGGCAGGAGCGATTCCTCATAAATCCATGCTGATATGGAGTAATAAGGTCATTTTCCCCAAGGTGCTCCAGGATAGTATCCCTTAAGAAACCTTCAAACAGCTTGCCCACCACAGATGTTAAGCTTACCGGTCTGTAGTTCCCAGCTTCCCCCCTAGATCCCTTTTTGAATATTGGCACCACATTTGCCATGCGCCAATCCCTCGGAACAGACCCTGTAGTTATGGAATCCACAAATATTAGAAATAACGGCTTGTTTATTACTGTACATAACTCCCTTAAAACACGAGGATGTATGTCATCTGGTCCCGGTGATTTATCGATTTTTATCTGCTTGAGACGGTGCTGGACTTCTTCCTTGGTTAGACCAGTGACATTTAATGGAGGGTTTTGGTTATTCCCCTGCATTTCACTTGGCATGTCAAATTCTTTTGTGAATATAGAAGCAAAGAAGTTGTTAAGCAAATTTGCTTTTTCCTCATTTCCCTCTATAGGGGTCCCCTCCTTGCTTTTCAGGGGGCCCACACCCTCAGGTTTGTACCTTTTACGGTTTATGTAGCTAAATAATAATTTGGGGTTAGTTTTACTCTCTTTCGCGACCAGTCTTTCTGTCTCCAGCTTAGCTGCCCTTATCTGTTGTTTACATTGTTTATTTTCTTCTTTATATTTTTTTAACGCTTCCGCTGTCCCTTCCTGCTTTAAACGTTTAAATGCCTTTTTTTTGTTGTTTATTGCCCCCTTATCCTTTTTATTTAGCCACATCGGTTTACATGTGTGTCTAATAGTTTTATTCCTGTAAGGTATATATCTGTCACAATGAAAATTAAGTATTAAGTAATTAAGTATCCCATTTAGCGTCCATGCTTTTGTTTTTAAGGGCATTTTCCCAGTCAATGCAGTGTAGGGCATCTCTAAGTTGGTCAAACTTTGCCTTTTTGAAGTCCCGCGTTTTTGTGGATCCTTGATAAGGCACCCTAGTGACTGCTAATTGGAAATTAATGATATTATGATCACTGCTTCCAAGGTGTCCCCCAACCTGTACCCTTATTACTTTGTCTGGTACATTGGTTAGTATTAGGTCCAATATGGCTTTCCCCCTTGTTGGAGCTTGTACTTGTTGGGAAAGGTAGCCATCTTTTGTTTTAGATAAAAAAAACTATTACTTTTATGCAAAACACATGTTTCAGCATCCCAGTCTGTATCTGGGTAGTTAAAGTCCCCCATAATCACTACCTCATTTAGTTTAGCGGCTATATCTATTTACCTTAGCATCATATTTTCTATGGATTCGGATATATCTGGAGGTTTATAGCAAACCCCCATCAGTATTTTATTTTTGTTTCTCCCTCCATGTATTTCTACCCATACAGACACATGGTCATTCCCCTCACATATATCCTCCCGCAGAGCAGGCTGTAGAGAGGATTTTACAATTAAGCAGACTCCACCCCCTTTGCGTTTGTTACGGTCCCTCCTAAACACACAGTATCCCTGTAAATTTACTGCCCAGTCATAGCTTTCATCCAGCCAGGTCTCTGTTACCCCCACTATGCCATATTGCTCTTCTGTTATTATCAGTTCTAGTTCATCCATTTTATTAGTCAAGCTTCTAACATTTGTAAGCATGCAATTCAAATGCTTATGACAATTTTGATAATTGTGTATATTGCCCTTATTCCTGCTAGATGTGCTAACCCCTCCCCCCTCTCCACCCCCAGTTTCATGTCTACACCCACTGTCACTTTCTTTCCTAACTTCCCCTTTGTAACTGCTTTTACCCTCCCCTCCAGTGCTCAGTTTAAACACTCCTCTAACCTTTTAGCCATCCTCTCCCCCAGAACAGATGCACCCTCCCCATTGAGGTGCAACCCATCCCTGCCAAAGAACCTGTAGCCCACTGTGAAGTCGGCCCAGTTCTCTAAAAACCCAAACCCCTCCTTTTTACTCCAATTTTTGAGCCACCTGTTTACCTCTCAAATCTCCCACTGCCTCTCTGGTGTGGCTCTTGGTACTGGTAGTATTTCTGAGAATACTACAGTTGAGGTCCTTGCCTTAAGCTTACGGCCTAAGTCCCTGAAATCATTTTTAAGGACCTTCCACCTACTTCTTCCTATGTCATTTGTGCCAATATGCACCATGACCGCTGGATTCACGCCAGCCCCTCCCAACAATCTGTCAGCCTGCTCCACTACATGCCGTACTCATGCCCCAGGAAGGCAACACACTGTTCGGCAATCCCGGTCTTTGTGACAGATTGCCCTGTCTGTTCCCCTAATAATAGAGTCACCCACTACCAGCACCTGTCTTGCCTGCCCTGTTCTCCCATTTCCCCTCCCTTTCTTACTGGAGCCGACAGATGTGTCTTGCTGCAACTGTGCCATCCCTGAGCTAACATCCTCCTCATCTGCCAACCGGGCAAACTTGTTTGGAGGTGCCTGTTCAGGGCTAGCCTCCCTGTAACTTTTACCCCTACCCTGCCTTCTAACTGTTATCCAGCTAGCTGCCTCATTTCCCTGCTTTTCCTCTCCCCCCATACTATCACCCTCCCCTGACCCATGGAGTGCCAGATCAGTGAGATCCAGACTCTTTTGCATGATAACAATGTCTCTCAGTGTTGCCAATTGCTTATTTAGATCGTGAATCACGGCTTCCAAATCAGCGATTCGCAGACATCCGGGGCATATATATCCACCATCGATCGATTGATCAAGTGTATACATAGCACAAGATGTACACTGGACAGCATTGTTAGGCATGGAACCCATTATATCAATTTGTGGGAACACCAAGTGTAGAATTTACAACACTTAAAATAACAATAAGAAATCAAGGCAGATACTTACAGCTTCAGCACTTCTGCTTTTAACTCACCACTTCCAAGCAGCCACTTACAGAGTCAGCATCCAAGAGCAAGCTCCACACGAGTTGTGTGCTGCCTTATAACACCTGCTTCAATTAGGCATCAATTAGGCCTCAGCAGGAATCCAAGAGAGAGAAAGTGAAGAAAAAAAAAACCCTTTTTTATTTCCTTTTGTTTAAATTTGTGCCAGCATTAACACACTGATTCACAAAAATAAAACAAACACAGTTTGCTATATTTTACTTACCAAATGAGCTCAGTTTCCCAAAGCTTACCACAGGAGATCCTGCTTTAACTCACCACTTCCAAGCAGCCACTTACAGAGTCAGCATCCAAGAGCAAAGAAGAATATTAATAAAAAGTAAGAGTAACGTAAAGCAGTTTCTCAATAATTACTTGTGGTCTGATGCGGAGGAATGTCTGTAACTGGAGAGAAGCGCCTTAAATCTGTTTTGCACGATCCATATTTCTTTAGTGTTGGTCTGGCCCCATGATCAATCTACTCTAATGCATCAGGCATTGGTGGGTGGAAATCTTGGCTGATCCATGCCCGATTCATTTCCACGCAGGCCAGTCTCTGAAAAAAAAACATTTTTGAAGCATACTGGAGCACATTGAATTGCTCTCATCAGAGCATCACTTACGCACATCTAAGAGTCTCATCATTTTGTTCGTGTTAAAGATTTCAGGGCCTAGTAACTAAAGACCATAGATATGAACAAACAAACAAACATACCGCGCTGTCCTCAAACACAAAAAGCTCAACGTGCAAAAACTGGGATTCCCACCCAGAAAAAATGCAAAAGAATATAAAACAGAAAACACAGAGCTGAAAAATGTCTATTGAGAAATCCAGTTGAAATGAAGTGAATTCTTCCAAAATTCAGAACACCCGGTGACTTTCATCAAATCCAGTGCAAATCCACCACCAATGTGACAGGAGGCTTACCAGATTTAAATCATTAAAAAGCTTTCTTGAATCAATATATCCCCCGGGCGCGCGCACGTGACCGCGCAGCATGGACGTCTGCTGAGTGAGCTCCGTGCAGTCGGGAGGCACAGAGCCCAACCAACATCGCCAGACCCCCAAATTTGCACCCAGGTCGACTGCGGAGGACCCCAGGACTTACCTGGACCAGATGTCTGCCACTCCAGCTAAAAGGAGAGGCCACAAGGAAGGTCGGAAGTCGGCAGCCCCAGGATCCAAGATGGCGGCCGCAGCAAGGCAGCTAGCTGAGGAGACTGCAGCTTCTGAGGACGCAGCATGTTCCAGAGCTGGAGAGGACAGAGATGAGGCCCTGAGGGTGAGTGCAGATGATCTCTCCCAAGAATCTAGTGATAGCTGGCCACAGTTCCCCTCCTCCCCACACAGCTCAGCTCGCAAAGCCCCAGCTCAGCTCTCCTCAGAAAATCAGACCCTGATCACACAGCTCAGAGCTGTTATCAGAGAAGAGGTCACAGCAGTGTCAGCAAAGCACACAGAGACACTTTTAAAAGAAATCAGGGACATTGGGACCCGCACTGACGCCCTAGAATCCCGCATGGATGACTCCACATTGATCCTTGATAATCACAATTCCCTGCTGGGCCAAATGCAGGACGAGATTACCTCACTTAAAAGTTTAAATGAGGAAATCGAGAATAGAAATCGCAGATCTAACTTGCGATTCCGCGGCCTCCCTGAAACGATGGAGGACGCCACAGCCACTATCACCGCTCTCCTCCAGGAGCTGGTCCCAGATATACCGGTAGCCAGGCTTGAGCTGGACAGAGCACACAGGGCCCTAGCAAGAAAACCCACAGAGGGCCCACCGCGAGACATCATCGTCAAGTTCCATCACTACTTAACAAAAGAAGCTGTACTCAAGGCCTCTAGAGAAAAATCTCCCCTATACTTTCAGAAGCACAACTACCAAATTTTTGCAGATCTCTCCCAGACCACTATCCTGAAGAGGCGGGCCTTCAGACCCTTACTCCAAGTCTTGCAAGCACAAGGGATCCGCTACCGCTGGGGATTCCCCTTTAAACTATCATTTACATATCAATCCAAGCAGATCCAGGTCTCTTCGCCCCCAGAACTCCTGGCCAAGCTTAAAGCCCTGGACATTAGAATCCCAGACATGGATCCTACAACCTCATCACTCCCCACTACTCCGAGAACCCCAGGACTGCCCCGCAGATCTACCCCCCTGGCCACCCCCTCTCCAAGAGTGGAACCTCATCCGAGAATCAACCAAGCAATCAAGCGGCTACTATCTCAGTCATTTCAGCCGGTCTCCAAGGGCTGATAAGCCCCCGCAATATCCTTTTGTATTCACCTATATGCTAGTTAAGGTCTAATATCTTATCACTGTACAAAAACCCAGTTATCTGAATCAAGCTATGATTACTCACATCTTTTGCTCCTTACAGATCATACTTGGACTCTTTTTTCATTGCATTGTTTTTGCTCTGTTATTGCTCCCCTTCATGCCAGGCGTAGCCACTGTCATTTTCAAGAGCTGAAACATGTTGCTGTAGAAGACCACACAGTGTTCAATACCTTTAGTAAGGGGACCAGCTGTAAAAGTGACCCCCACCTCAGCCCTCCTACCTAGTCTCCAAAGTTTGAAACATACCCCTGCAACAGGTTTCTTTGTATTAGCCCCCACGCCTGGTATGATTCAGTAATTGATTACTGCGCAATGCCCCAATTACTGGGGTCATACTATGCTTATTAACACCTATCTGCTCCCTATAAAATATGCTCAGATTCACCCTGTTTGTATCTCCACCTCTTGCAGACCATTTCCCCTCATGTCATGAGCAGTCATTGCTGCTCTCCGCGAGCTGAAACATGTCACTGTAGGAGCCCCTTCTGTATCTTTAATGTTGTTATTGCTGCTGTTATATTTCAATCAGTGATTTACCTGCCTTACAGTTGAAATGCTTTGGTTAATACTAAAATCCTCATGAGCTGAAATATGTCACTGTGGGAACCCCCTCTGTAACTTTAATGCTGTCGTTGCTGCTGTTGCCCCTCAACCGGTGAACTACCAGCCTTACAGCTGGAATACTTTGGCTAACACTAGCTGTCAAAACTGGGCCGCTGCAGGGGACTTCACTTTATAATAACAGTGAATTTATTTAACTCACTCCTTGAAAACGGATCTCCCCAGCAGCGGAAACCCCTGTAGTTAATTAACAAAAAAACTTATACTTGCCACTACATGCCCCCCCCCTGGGGCAATAGCAGGGCCCTATTCCCCCTTAATCACTGGCTGTATGGCCGGAAGCAGGAGAACCCTAACAGGTCCTGGAGAGCTTCTCCACCTCCAGGCCCCCAAGCTGGCATATAACGGTGGATAGCTCCCTTCCTGCTCCCTGTCATTATATTGCCTCCCCTTTCCCATAAGTAGTTACGTCTCCTCCGCTCCTGGGACCGTGAGGTGAGCCCTCCCGGGACTGCGGGTTGTGCGCCCCCTGCGTGTCCACGGAGAAGGGGGACACCTGTGTTCTAACTGTAGCCTTCTGCACTTTTTACTGTATTGAAATATGTTGTTGTGTTGTTATATGTTCATATGTTTGTGCCAGTTTTGCCTCCCGACTCACTCTGGCGCACCCCCAACTCCCTTTGGTTTCGACCTTTTTGTGGTCTGAGCCCCAGGGACACCACCCTGCACGGCTGTGCAGCTTCAATAGAGCTTTAAATTGTATGTTAATTTTAAATGTTCTACGTACTTTCTTCTCTCCTCCCTCTTCCCCCCCCCCTCTCTCCTTTTCTTCCTTCCCCTCCCCTCTTTTCCTACCCCCTCTCCTCCTGTCCCGTCCCAGCCGGGGTTTTGGGCTCAAATCCTAGCATATACTTGGGGGCAGCTGCCCTATCCTCCCAAAAATGTCACTTAAAGTAGTGTCACTCAATGTTCAGGGTCTGAACTCACCTAATAAGCGGTCTAGAGCTTTTAAACACTTTAACTCCATTCATGCAGACGTGGTATGTCTTCAGGAGACCCATTATACGAAGTCCTCCACACCTAAAACTCTTAACTACAAATTTCCTCTCTTCTTCCAAGCAGTGGGGCATAGCAAACAGAGAGGTGGTCTCATCGCCTTCCGTAAAGAGGTCCCCTTTATTTGCCACAAACAAATCGCAGACCCTGGCGGCAGGTACATTCTACTCCAGGGAACACTTCAAGACTCAGAGGTAACCTTTCTGAACTATTACGCTCCCAACACTAAGCAGCTACCCTTTATATCACAAATGTGTTCCATGATCCAGACACATGGGAAGGGTACTATCTTCCTATGTGGAGACTCAAATCTAACTTTAAAACCTGATATAGATAGATCTCTCCCCCCAAATACACAGTCCAGGCAGGACGGAAAACAATTCAAGGACATAATTAATAATTCTAACTTAGTGGATCCCTGGCGAGACCAACACCCCCATAAGAAAGACTTCACTCACTATTCTGCCCCCCATAAACTTTTTACGAGAATAGACCATATTTTTGTGCAGACCTCTTTTCTCCCCCAGATCACTGCTGCTAGAATCCATCCTATACCCTGGTCTGACCACGAATTGGTCTCAATCTCTTGTAAATCGCTGATTTCTAGATCCAGATCCTCCTCGTGGTCGCTTAATGACTCTTTGCTTTCCTCAGCCACCCTGGTGGAAGATTCCTGCACACGAGCCAGAGACTTTTTCATGTTGAATGAGTCCCCAGACTCCCCCCCAACAATGGTTTGGGGCGCCTTTAAAGCTGTAATGAGAGGCCACTACATAGCTCTCTCCTCTCAGAAAAAGAAAGAGAGGATGGCGCTAGGAACAGCACTTAATGACCAATACTTAGCGGACGCTCAGGCCTTTAAGTCAAACCCCTCCCCAAAGCGTCTTCGCCAGCTGGAGACCTCCAGAACGAAATTAAATCTCTTACAAACAGAACAGGCCGAGAAGCGATATAGGCGCTCCAAACATCTTTACTACACCTCCGCCAACAAACCAGGGACACTCCTAGCCTCACAGCTGAAATGTCAGGACCAATACATAGCTCCTGTCAAATTACAAACCAGGGAGGGTATAGAGACCAGCAACCCCCTGGCAGTGGTGAAGGAGTTCTCAGAGGGATTAGCCAGCTTATATGAGGCCCCCCCGCCCCTGGACTTACAACGGGCGCATACATTTTTTGATGGCATTAATACCCCACACATCTCGGAAGATCAAAGATCTTTTATAGATGGAGACATCACCACAGATGAGGTCCTGAAGGCTATTAAAACCCTGAAAAATAATAAGAGGCCCGGGCCGGACGGATTTACCGCTCTATTCTATAAAAAACATGGCCCCATAGTGGCCCCTAGATTAGCAGCAGTTTTCAACCATGTCAAAAAGGGGAACCACTTTGACCCAGAGATGCTTAGAGCATCCATAGTCATGATTCTGAAACCCGGAAAGGACCACCGAAAGTGGACTAATTTTAGACCCATCTCTTTACTGAACATAGATCTCAAAATCCTTACCAAAATCCTAGCCACCAGAATTAACATGTTTTTGTCCGAGATGATTCATAAAGACCAGGTGGGTTTTGTGCCCAGGAGACAAGCGGGGGATGGGGTGAGACGGGTCATGCAGTTAATACAGGAGGCGAAGGATAGTGGGGTTGAGTCAATGCTTCTCTCTCTGGACGTAGAGAAGGCATTTGACTCCCTATCTTGGCAATATCTCCGTTGTTCCCTTGAAAGGTGGGGATTTGGCACGAGCTTTCTTTCTTGGATAGGGGCGCTCTACTCCTGCCCCACTGCTTGTGTCAGATATGCTGGCTTCTCTTCGACCACTTTCTCAATCCAGAGGGGGACTAGACAGGGCTGTCCCCTTTCCCCCATCCTGTTTATATTAGCACTCGAACCCCTTGCTCAAAAACTTAGACAGAACCCGACGGTTAAGGGCATCCCAATGGGCTCCACAGAGCAAAAAATCTCGCTGTTCGCAGACGATATGTTACTTATGCTGTCTAACCCCCACGTCTCAGCCCCGAATGCACTTCAGGATTTGGCTGAGTTTAGTCGGATCTCTGGGCTCCGGCTGAATACTTCCAAGTCCATGGCGCTTGACATATCCCTGTCTGATACCACTAAACAAACCCTTTCACACAACTTCTCATGGACATGGACACAGCGCCTGCCTTTCCTGGGAATCATTCTGACAGCAAATATTAATGACATTTTTAAAGCAAATTACCCGGGAATTATTAAAAAAATTGACTCCCTGCTCCATGCCTGGCATTATGTAAAGCTCTCCTGGCTGGGCCGCATTGCTGCTCTTAAAATGACGATTCTACCCAAAATTCTATATCTATTCAGAGTACTTCCAGTCCGTGTCCCCCAAAAAACATTGGACTCTCTTCAACAAAAATTCATGCACTTCGCGTGGAACAAGGCCAGGCCCAGAATTAATAAAGCAACCCTGATGTGTAAAAGGGAGAAGGGGGGCCTGGCGTTCCCCTCAATCAAAAAGTATTATTTAGCAGCCCAGGTGGCGCCTCTGGTCTTGCTCCATGCGACACATGATAGGCCGATCTGGGTATCGAATGACTTCCTTAAATGCTCACCCATCTCCCCAGCTTCGCTATTATGGATTTCGAAGACTTCCCGACCTAAGTCCCTGCCTCCTACCTTGGCGTTTTCCCTTTCTATCTGGGATGGGGTGAAATCCCACTTTACCTCCTCCTTGGGACCGGCCTCCCCGTTACTCGGGAACCCCTTGTTCCCCCCAGGTGTTACTCATTCCAATAACTTTAGATGGTGGGTGAAGAGGGGCTATACCATGGTGGAGAACTTCTGCACCACACGGGGGATGAAAACAGCTCAAGACTTTAACTCAGGAGAGAACCTGCCCCCGTCTGAAACCTTTAGATTCTTACAGATCAAACATTTTGTTAACAGCATGCTGGCCCGCTCTCCTCCTCCATATCAGAGTACTGACTTTGAGTCCCGGTGTATCAGGAACCACTTTAGTAGGGGCTTGATATCGAGCCTTTATGCAACTCTGGTGTCCCCACCATCACCTATTGGGCATTATTACATGGCACAGTGGGAGAGAGAGCTGGGGTGCGATGTGGAGGAAGACGAGTGGCAAAGAATATGGGATAACACAAAGAAGATTTCCTGTAACACAGTAGTGTTAGAAAATGCTTATAAGACACTCTTCAGATGGTATCTCACGCCCGACCGGATACATAAGTTTTCCCCATCGACTTCCCCACTCTGCTTTAGGGGATGCCCTTCTGTGGGATCAATGGCTCACATCTGGTGGGACTGCCCTATAGTCTCGGCCACATGGAACAGGGTGTATAGACTGCTTTCTGATATCCTCCATCTCCCGATGACCAAGAACCCTAAAGAGGCATTACTTTCTCACAAATCAGGCAAATACTCTAAAAACCACTGGAAATTAATTCAGCATATCTTGGCTTCTGTCCGCCTCACCATTGCCAGAAACTGGAAATCGCCTAGAATCCCCTGGCAAGAGATCCTGAACAGAATCTCAGATACACTGTGTAATGAAAAAATTACAGCAATAAATAGCGACGCTTATAAAAGATACCTTGACATATGGACCCCTTGGCTTGAATATATAGATGTTGACCACCACCAGACAGACCCGGTCCACCCAGTTTGAGTATAAAAAAATACCTAATTTCACCTTGGGCTTGGCCCCCAACCTGGGACCCACCCCTACCCCTCTTCCCTCTCCTCAGTCCCTTCCCTTCTCTTCCTCTCTCTCTGCCCCGCCTTTTTCTTCTCTTCCTATTCTACTGTCAATCATTTCTATCGACTATGCATTAATGTTAAACCTTGAACATGGATCCTTAGCACCAGCTGAGAATTGTAAAGATAGACATTCTCCTCTGGTGCAGACTATCCAGCTCAGAATGCAACTCATGGTACCTCAAGCACTTGTTGTTTTGTGCCAGAAGCTGATCTTAATAGCTAATACCAAATTTTAGAGAAATAACACTCAGGAACCTTCACAACCTGTTTAATACCTATTGTTTATTATGCAAGGGTAAACACACTCAGGAAGTTCAATATCTCTTTTGATAACGATTTAATACTGTGTTATAATGCACATTTTGTAAGCCTGTTCACCTGTCAACATTGATGCATAAGTAATGTCTGATTCATGTATATTTTATATGAAAACCCAATAAAATTTTTGTAAAAGAATCAATATATCCCACTGATTAACGGTAAATCACATCCCAGGATGGAGGAAGATGTATACGGCTGACAGAGAACTTTAACTTCCAATCAGGGGTATTCTAAATCCACTCAAGCAAACATCAATTCTCATATCCCAGGAATATGTGAGGGGATAAAAAATGTGACAAATAGTGCAACACCGCTAATATAAAAGGGCATTTAATTTAAAAATTGTTGCACTCACATAATATAAAAGCCAATAAAACATTTCATATGAAAAAGCTGTCTGCGACTCTCACCGCCAGGCATCAAAATCCAATCGGTATAGATCGGTCAAGTGTAGATTCCGGCTGCTGCTAACCAACGCGTTTCACCCCACATTGGGGCTTTAACCAGGTTTGCAGCTCACAATAGAACATGGGTTTAAATATCCCCCTTCTGCCTCCACCCGGAAGCAGAATAATTACTTCCGGTCCGCAACAAGCGCTTTATAAACGTACAAATATTATTATCATCCCACCCTAAGCAGCGCCAATTACTTAATACCTAAAGGCAACTACTGTATTTGAAAGGTTTTACCTGTCTATGGAGCGATATGACCCGGAACCGGACTGAATACTTCCAGTCCGTCCAGACTGGTGTCACTGCGCACGCGCCAGCCACGTCTATCCGGACAGGCGCCAGTGCGCAAGCGCCAATCTCTCAGTGACACAGCACTGAGACAGTAATGCGCATGTGCCAGTTTCCTGAAGCAGCAGCCGACAGTACGCATATGCCGACCGCTCAGTAGTTAGAAGAAGTGCCAGTACGCACGCGCCAATCCAGGAACGGTGACAGCCTCAATACTACTGACAGTTGCTCTGCATTAAACGCCGCAACTGCATGCACTGCGCAGGCGCGACCTCTTATACCCCTAATAGAGGAACAGCTATTAAGCTGTATCATTGCACAGTAATAGCCATACATTAAAACCAAAATATCAAAGCACTAATAACGGCATTTCAGTCCCAAAGTGACAATGCTTAAGAGATAGAAATGCTCAAAATGTAAACAATATAATAAAAATTATAATAAAAATGCGCTTCAAATAAGAAGCGCTTAATAGGATGAAAGGTTCTTAAGCCTGCACATAACCTAACTATTCAATTACAAATTTAAACATCAACATATAATTTTTAATTCAATAATTACTATTTCCAAATGTTGATACCAAACTTGGACTACGACAGCCTCTAGGTGAGAGTCACAACTAACAATTCACCATCTTTAAACCACATATGATAGAAACTCATTAAGAAACATTAAAAAACATCAGAAATTCATACATCAAATAAATTGAAATCAGTATTACAGACATTAGGAATCGTCGATGAAACAATTTAAATCATATTCAATATTAAGGCCCCGAGGGGTCAGGGTATTCAAATTATATATCCATCGACTTTCCATGCGTGAGAGATCCCTCTCTAGATTATTCCCCCGCCAATGTGCTGTAGCTTTATCTATCCCCATAAAGGAAACCGTACTGGGGTCTGAGTGGTGGAATTTTTTATAGTGGGCCGACAAACTGTGTCCTTCATATCCCCTCTTAATATTATACACATGTTCCCTAATACGTATCTTTAGAGTACGGGTGGTCCTTCCTATATAGATCCTTCCTATATAGATTAAACTGCATGGACACCATATGGCGTATACCACAAATCTGGTGCTGCATGATATGAAATCTTTGATTTTGATAGGGTCAGCCATACCTGGCACATAGAACACAGACGAAGATTTATTCAATTTCAGTCTGGTTCTACAGCCACAGCATGACCCACACCTAAAAAAACCAGTAGGGGGGTTTTTTACCAGGGTGATCGGTTTAGGTGGGTCCACAAAACTGCGGACCAAGCGATCCTTTAGGTTCGGGGCCCTCCTATGCTTGTCTGATTGTACATCATAATCAGCAACATTATTACAGTTTCTCTTAATCCTAACAAACTGACCCTTGGGTATGGCCCGGAGCCAGTTTGGGTGGTGACAGCTGGCTCTAGGGACATACCCATTTCTGTCAGTAGTTTTGAAATACGTAGAGGTACTTAGTCCACCAGCTTCTCGCCTGATTTCCAAATCCAGGAAGTGTATTTTTGAATCACTGATATCAGCAGTGAACTCCAAGTTATAATCATTGGAGTTCACTGAGTTAAAGAATTCTTCCAGCGATACTCGTGTCCCATCCCAGACAACAATGACGTCATCGATATAACGGCGCCATAGCTTTAGGGACGGCCAGATTTTTCCAAAAATAAAGTTAGCTTCCCAAAGCCCCACAAACAAATTGGCCATGCTTGGGGCAAACTTAGCCCCCATGGCTACGCCCTTGATTTGTAGGAAAAATTCGCCCCCAAACCAGAAGTAATTATGTTCTAAAGAGAACTTAAGGCATGCCATAATGAATTCAATCTGTTGTGATGGGAGACCCGACTGCTGTTCCAAGAAATACCTAACAGCCAGCATCCCAAGCTGGTGTGGGATTACCGTGTAGAGCGAGGTGACGTCTGCTGTGGCCAACAGACATCCGTCATTAATCTCAATATCCTGGCAGATGGTTAGGACCTGCCCAGAGTCCCTCAGGTACGCGAGTAATCTCACAACCAGTGGCTGTAGGAAATTGTCAACATATTCGCCTAAGCGACATGTCAATGAGTCCACCCCACTAACAATGGGACGCCCCGGAGGCCTCGTTTGATTTTTGTGAACCTTCGGGAGTTGATAGATCGTTGGAGTCCGAGGTTTCCCAATATTCAGGTAATTAAATTCTTTTTCATTCAGGATCCCAAGATCCCGTCCACCTTTCAACAGATCCAGCAAGTCACGATGATAATCTTTTAGTGGATCTGAATCAAGCTTAACATATGTTTCAGCATCCGAAAGCAGGCGTGTTAGCTCAGCTATATAGTCTTGCTTATCTAAAATGACTAGGCCCCCGCCTTTGTCGGCGGGTTTGACCACAATTTCGGTGTTTTTCTCTAAGTTTTTAATAGCTTTAGAGTGAGAAAGAAGTTTATAACTTTTCTTTACCTGAATCTTTCTTAAATCATTGATCACTGCTCCCTTAAAAACATCCAATCTTGAATTACAGGAATTCAAAGGATTGAATACCGACCTATTCCTTAGCCCTGTGTGTTTAAAGGATGGAGTTTCAGTGGCTCCACTTACAGGTGGCATTAACTCATTTGGAGAAGGAAACCAAACAGCCCCCTTCTAAGAGGCAGGGGATCAGTAAAGAGAAAAGAATGGGACGAAGGGGTAAGCGAGGAGGGGCAAAACATAAGAAGAACCCGGTGGCGCTAGGACAGGGGATATTCAACCTAAGTTCCTTTCAATTGAGCAATGATGAGCTCAGAGCCCTGGATTATGGGTTAAAATATGCGCCCCCCAGGGATATAGATAAGTTTGATGTGCATATTGACTTCTTGAAATGTATGCGCAAGCTGAACATAAAAAAATTCTTTTTAAATAAAGATAATTTAATGGCAGCACCTAAAGACCCTTCTCCAAATGAGTTAATGCCACCTGTAAGTGGAGCCACTGAAACTCCATCCTTTAAACACACAGGGCTAAGGAATAGGTCGGTATTCAATCCTTTGAATTCCTGTAATTCAAGATTGGATGTTTTTAAGGGAGCAGTGATCAATGATTTAAGAAAAAAATGGGTATGTCCCTAGAGCCAGCTGTCACCACCCAAACTGGCTCCGGGCCATACCCAAGGGTCAGTTTGTTAGGATTAAGGGAAACTGCTAATTATGATGTACAATCTTTACAGCTCCAGAAAAGATTTGAGGAGAAAGGTTATCCCCGAATCGAAATTGAAAAACAGAGGGAACAGGTGAGGGGGATGGATAGATCTTTGCTCCTAGGGCAATCGAGAGATCACCCTAAAAGGGACCCAAAGCAGACTGATTTTGCTTTCTTGACTGGCTATAGTCTGCAACACCGGAAGGTCAAAAATATTTTGAATAAACATTGGCACATCCTGAAGGATGATCCAGTGATTGGGCCTGTGTTGCCAGACAAGCATAGGAGGGCCCCGAACCTAAAGGATCGCTTGGTCCGCAGTTTTGTGGACCCACCTAAACCAATCACCCTGGTAAAAAAAACCCCTACTGGTTTTTTTAGGTGTGGGTCATGCTGTGGCTGTAGAACCGGACTGAAATTGAATAAATCTTCGTCTGTGTTCTATGTGCCAGGTATGGCTGACCCTATCAAAATCAAAGATTTCATATCATGCAGCACCAGATTTGTGGTATACGCCATATGGTGTCCATGCAGTTTAATTTATATAGGAAGGACCACCCGTACTCTAAAGATACGTATAAGGGAACATGTGTATAATATTAAGAGGGGATATGAAGGACACAGTTTGTCGGCCCACTATAAAAAATTCCACCACTCAGACCCCAGTACGGTTTCCTTTATGGGAATAGATAAAGCTACAGCTCATTGGCGGGGGAATAATCTAGAGAGGGATCTCTCACGCATGTAAAGTCGATGGATATATAATTTGAATACCCTGACCCCTCGGGGCCTTAATATTGAATATGATTTAAATTGTTTCATCGACGATTCCTAATGTCTGTAATACTGATTTCAATTTATTTGATGTATGAATTTCTGATGTTTTTTAATGTTTCTTAATGAGTTTCTATCATATGTGGTTTAAAGATGGTGAATTGTTAGTTGTGACTCTCACCTAGAGGCTGTCGTAGTCCAAGTTTGGTATCAACATTTGGAAATAGTAATTATTGAATTAAAAATTATATGTTGATGTTTAAATTTGTAATTGAATAGTTAGGTTATGTGCAGGCTTAAGAACCTTCCATCCTATTAAGCGCTTCTTATTTGAAGCGCATTTTTATTATAATTTTTATTATATTGTTTACATTTTGAGCATTTCTATCTCTTAAGCATTGTCACTTTGGGACTGAAATGCCGTTATTAGTGCTTTGATATTTTGGTTTTAATGTATGGCTATTACTGTGCAATGATACAGCTTAATAGCTGTTCCTTTATTAGGGGTATAAGAGGTCGCGCCTGCGCAGTGCATGCAGTTGCGGCGTTTAATGCAGAGCAACTGTCAGTAGTATTGAGGCTGTCACCGTTCCTGGTTTGGCGCGTGCGTACTGGCACTTCTTCTAACTACTGAACGGTCGGCATATCCGTACTGTCGGCTGCTGCTTCAGGAAACTGGCGCATGCGCATTACTGTCTCAGTGCCGTGTCACTGAGAGAGTGGCGCTTGCGCACTGGCGCCTGTCCGGATAGACGTGGCTGGCGCGTGCGCAGTGACACCAGTCTGGACGGACTGGAAGTATTCAGTCCGGTTCCGGGTCATATCGCTCCATAGACAGGTAAAACCTTTCAAATACAGTAGTTGCCTTTAGGTATTAAGTAATTGGCGCTGCTTAGGGTGGGATGATAATAATATTTGTACGTTTATAAAGCGCTTGTTGCGGACCGGAAGTAATTATTCTGCTTCCGGGTGGAGGCAGAAGGGGGATATTTAAACCCATGTTCTATTGTGAGCTGCAAACCTGGTTAAAGCCCCAATGTGGGGTGAAACGCGTTGGTTAGCAGCAGCCGGAATCTACACTTGACCGATCTATACCGATTGGATTTTGATGCCTGGCGGTGAGAGTCGCAGACAGCTTTTTCATATGAAATGTTTTATTGGCTTTTATATTATGTGAGTGCAACAATTTTTAAATTAAATGCCCTTTTATATTAGCGGTGTTGCACTATTTGTCACATTTTTTATCCCCTCACATATTCCTGGGATATGAGAATTGATGTTTGCTTGAGTGGATTTAGAATACCCCTGATTGGAAGTTAAAGTTCTCTGTCAGCCGTATACATCTTCCTCCATCCTGGGATGTGATTTACCGTTAATCAGTGGGATATATTGATTCAAGAAAGCTTTCTAATGATTTAAATCTGGTAAGCCTCCTGTCACATTGGTGGTGGATTTGCACTGGATTTGATGAAAGTCACCGGGTGTTCTGAATTTTGGAAGAATTCACTTTATTTCAACTGGATTTCTCAATAGACATTTTTCAGCTCTGTGTTTTCTGTTTTAAAGACCATAGATAGTTACACACCTGCTGCTCTTTTCGACAAATCCTGTTTTAAGTGTAGTGTAGCGTTTTGTCCTCCCCTCATATACGCACTAAGTATGTCAGACAGAGAAGTGGCAGGATGGGCACAGAGAAGTTGCAGAGGCCTAAATTCATCAAGCAGAGGTTGCAGCAGACTAGGGGTGAGTGGCAGCAGGAGTCTCAGTGAGAGGTCTGATCTCCCGGTATCAGCTAGCGGTCGTGTCTCGACCAGCAACCCATCTGCCGTCATCGATTGGTTAACACGATCATCCACTGCATCACAAGTGACATCTGACGCCCCCAGTCAACTGTCGGTTATGTCTTATGCTTAGGGTTCAGCTCCACTATTCAGTGAGGACAATCTGATAATCAGAAAAATCAGCAGCTACTGCCCAGCCAAGAATCAGGAGAGTGGCGTGGGAGGTGGTGTTGCAAGCATTTTGGCTTCTTAAGCAGACACTGTTGAGGAACCTGAGGAGGACATCAGTGAGTTTTGAGGGCACTTTTAAAGGCTTGGAGTGATGGAGAGTGACAGATTTAGCTGCCAGCATAGTGGCAGAAGGGGAAAGCCTTGCGCGGCAGGCTATCTTCCCAGGAGGTAGTGGAAGAGGGTCCCTGAAGTTGGCTGCGGCGGCGGCGGCAGCAGCAGTGAATTAGTGCGGACTGTTGGTAGGAAAAATCAGCTACAAGGCCATGTGGCAGTTTTTCATCAAGCATCCGCAGGAAGTTAACATGGCTATATGAAAGATGTGTAGGCAGAAGGTGAAGTGTGGCCAGGGTCCCAATGTTGGACCCACAGCCCTGCGTCAACATTTGCAGCGTCACCATAAAGCGGCCTGGGAGAGTTGGCTCCAAAGTGGTGGTCCAGCCTGCTGCATTACCCAGTGGCACGCCGCTCTCTGTTCCAGCCAGCCAAGGCTCCACCACCTCCTGTGTGTCATACCCATCCTCTGTCGCTCCAGATGCTCCTCCTCCTCTTAATCCGAGTCAGTCATTCCACCAGCCATCCATTGGCCAAGCCATGTCCAAGAGACAACAGTATGTGCGCACTCATCCAACGTACAGAAGCTAAATGTGCTCCTGTATAAGTTGCTGGTGCTGCAGTCCCTCCCTTTTGAGTTGGTGGACCTTTCAGAGAACTGATGGCTTGTGCCGAGCCGAGGTGGAGAGTCCCATGCTGTTATTTCTTTGCGAAGAAGGCAGTACCAGCCCTGTACAATTTTGTTGAACAGAAGGTGGGCCAGTCCTTTAGCCTGTCAGTGTGTACCAAAGTGCACAGTAGTGCCTACGTCTGGAGCTGTAACTACGGTCAGGGACAATACATATCCTTTAAGGACCACTGGGTGATTGTGGTTCCTGCACAACCACAACAGCAACTTGGACAGGTCCCTCCGCTGTGGCCTCCACACTCCTAGGCCTTTGTGCCTGTGACAGTGCACTTGCACTTAGCAATGGTGTCACAGAAAAAAGTGGCTAATTGTCAATTACATATTAATAGTTAACATTTATCTTATTTGAACATATTTATAATAATAACATATAATAACATATAACATAGCAACAATAACATCTAACATAACAGTAACATATAAAATCAAAAAATTTTTGGGGGGATATTTTTATTTTGTATTAAAAAAAAAAAAATAATAAAATATGTCTTTTTTAAATATTTTGTGAATTTTTGTACAATTTTTTTTTTACTTTTTTTTGTATTTTTTTTTTTCTAAATATTTTTTTTTTTTTTTTTTTCCCAGTGCCCTTCCAGCCTACCATGTGTGCAGGACACGGCGGTTTCACACTGTTCTTCACATGGTTTGCCTTGAGCCACAGAGCCACACATGGGAGGAACTGCTAAAAATGAGAACTCAATAAATTAAATCATGGCTTACTCCACGAAAACTGCAAATGGGACCCATGGTGACTGACACTGCGAAGAACATCTTGTCTGCGCTGCGACATGGAAGCCTGAGCCATGCGTCCTGCCATGGCACACGTGTTCAATCTAGTTGTCAAGCATTTTCTGAAGTCTTCCCCCCATCTGCAAGACATCCTAACAAAGGGAAGGAAACTTTGCATGCACTTCAGCCACTCCTACTCCAAGCACACCCTTCTTGAGCTTCAGCGTCAGAACGGTATCCCCCAACATAGTCTGATTTGCGATGTTTCCACCCGTTGGAATTCCACCCTCCATATGCAGGATCGACTATAGGAACAGAGAAAAGCCATCACGGATTTCTTGATGATCCAAACGGATAGGGGGACTCCCCTGTGTAACTTCAATGTAAACCAGTGGCAGCTCATACATGACACCTGCCATTTGCTCAGGCCCTTTGAGGAAGCTACTTTATTAGTCAGTCGCCAGGACTATGAGATGAACGATGAGATTCCACTGCTTCATGTACTACAACACATGTTGGAAACCATGGCTGGTCAGGGCATTAGAGACATGGCGCATACATTTCACAGCCACATGAAGCCTGTGGGGGCTGAAGTGGAGGAGGAGGAGGGGGGTGGGGCACAGCGAAGCACAGTTTAGGTTTGACAAAATGACCTTTTTATCTAGTCATCTGACAGGAGAGGAGGAGCAGGAGCAGCCAGAGGAGCTAGAGGGTGGTGAGGAAGGCAAGACAGAGGACCCAGACACACCGTGGCAGTTTGCAGTGGAGATGGAGACAGGTAGTCCCTCTGAGTCACTTGCACAAATGGCACAATGCATGCTCACGTGCTTGCATAGTGACCACAGAATTGTCTCCATTTGTCAGCGGGATGACTTCTGGCTCTCCACCTTATTGGACCCTCGCTTCTGGCACAAAATGGGGGCATTTTTTACACCCACTGAGAGGGAGGACAAACTGACCTACTACAGAGACATCCTACATAGTCAGTTGGGCAATGTCTATCTGCGCCATGGTCCATACTCTCGCAGGTCTGACTTGGGGGGACCTCTGCGCTCACCTTCCACTGCTATGGCTGCCGGGGGGGGTGGCAGCAGCAGCAGCAGCTCCATCAGCAGCAGCCTCAGTCTTCAGTCGCTAATGAGTAGCTTTCTACACCCGCATAGTGAGTCTACTCATGAGCAGCAGGAAGACCTGGAGCAGGACCTGAACCAGCAGGTCATGTCATACCTTGACATGACCATGCCAACACACCTTGAGGATCCGCTGGACTTCTGGGAAGCCAAACTTGACTTGTAGCCGCAACTAGCAGAGTTTGCCCTGGAAAAGCTGTCCTGCCTGGCCAGTAGTTTATTTAGATGGCAACTGGGCTGCTCTATATTATGCTGCAAAATGGCAAATTTACCTCACAATATAAGCTATTGCCCCTCAGATTTACACAGGGGCTGCTCTATATTATGCTGCAAAATGGCAAATTTACCTCACAATATAAGCTATTGCCCCTCAGATTTACACAGGGCCTGCTCTATATAATGCTGCAAAATGGCAAATTTACCTCACTATATAAGCTATTGCCCCTCAGATTTACACAGGGGCTGCTCTATATAATGCTGCAAAATGGCAAATTTACCTCACAGTATAAGCTATTGCCCCTCAGATTTACACAGGGGCTGCTCTATATTATGCTGCAAAATGGCAAATTGACCTCACAGTATAAGCTATTGCCCCTCAGATTTACACAGGGGCTGCTCTATATTATGCTGCAAAATGGCAAATTTACCTCACAATATAAGCTATTGTCCCTCAGATTTACACAGGGGCTGCTCTATATTATGCTGCAAAATGGCAAATTTACCTCACAATATAAGCTATTGTCCCTCAGATTTACACAGGGCCTGCTCTATATAATGCTGCAAAATGGCAAATTTACCTCACAGTATAAGCTATTGCCCCTCAGATTTACACAGGGGCTGCTCTATATTATGCTTCAAAATGGCAAATTTACCTCACAGTATAAGCTATTGCCCCTCAGATTTACACAGGGGCTGCTCTATATTATGCTGTAAAATGGCAAATTTACCTCACAGTATAAGCCATTGCCCCTCAGATTGACACAGGAGCTGATCTATATAATGCTACAAACCAAGAGCGGATTTAACTCACACAATATAACCTATTTCTCAGGTTTATATAGGGACTGCTCTATGTAATGGTGGAAAATGAGATTTTCAGACAGGGCCTGCTCTATAAAATGGCAACTTTACCTCACAATATAAACTATTGCTCCTCAGATTTACACAGGGATTTAGGTTGATACTGTATATATAATAGTGCAAAACAGCGAATTTACCTCACAATACTGTATAAACTATTGCTTCTCAGATTCTCTATATAATGATGCAAAATGGCGAATATACCTCACTGTATAATCTATTACAGCTCTATATAAATAAAAATAAATAAATAACAAAAAGGGCCTGTAGAAGTTTATTTAGTATAGCAGATAGGGTGACATGTGCTGGTTTGGGATGCCCATGTGGGCTAGTGTTTTGACAGCAGGACAAAAACCAATTCAAAATGCAATAACTTAATAAAGGTGAGGCTGTAGATGCTAATTTAGTATAACAGACGGGATGCTCATTGCAATTTTGGGATACCCCAGGCACAGGTTTAATGTCAGCAGACAGAAAGCAATGCAAAATTAAATAACTTAGTACAGCTCAGGCTGAAACACGCTTATTTAGTATAACAGACGGGGTGCTCTTTGCAATTTTGGGATACCCCAGGCAGCGGTGGGTGTAATTTCAGCAGACAGAATTCAATGCACACCTAAAGCAATTAGTAAAACTCAGGCTGAAACAGGCCTGCTTAGTATAACTGGCGGGGTTTGTAGCTGAGAATTTGGGATACCCCAGGCAGCGGTGGGTGTAATTTCAGCAGACAGAATTCAATGCACACCTAAAGCAATTAGTAAAACTCAGGCTGACACAGGCCTGTTTAGTATATCTGGCAGGGTGGGTAGCTGAGATTTTGGGATACCCCAGGCAGCGGTGGGTGTAATTTGAACAGACAGAATTCAATGCACACCTAAAGCAATTAGTAAAACTCAGCCTGACACAGGCCTGCTTAGTATAACTGGCAGGGTGGGTAGTTGAGATTTTGGGATACCCCAGTCCCCAGTGTAATTTCAGCAGACAGAATTCAATGCACACCTAAAGCAATTAGCAAAAAACAGGCTGAAACAGGCCTGCTTAGTATAACTTGCAGGGTGGGTAGTTGAGATTTTGGGATACCCCAGTCCCCAGTGTAATTTGAACAGACAGAATTCAATGCACACCTAAAGCAATTAGTAAAACTCAGCCTGACACAGGCCTGTTTAGTATATCTGGCGGGGTAGGTAGCTGAGATTTTGGGATACCCCAGGCAGCGGTGGGTTTAATTTGAACAGACAGAATTCAATGCACACCTAAAGCAATTAGTAAAACTCAAGCTGACACAGGACTGCTTAGTATAACTGGCGGGGTGGGTAGCTGAGATTTTGGGATACCCCAGGCAGCGGTGGGTTTAATTTCAGCAGACAGAATTCAATGCACACCTAAAGCAATTAGTAAAACTCAGGCTGACACAGGCCTGCTTAGTATAACTGGCGGGGTGGGTAGCTGAGATTTTGGGATACCCCAGGCAGCGGTGGGTGTAATTTGAACAGACAGAATTCAATGCACACCTAAAGCAATTAGTAAAACTCAGCCTGACACAGGCCTGCTTAGTATAACTGGCAGGGTGGGTAGTTGAGATTTTGGGATACCCCAGTCCCCAGTGTAATTTCAGCAGACAGAATTCAATGCACACCTAAAGCAATTAGCAAAAAACAGGCTGAAACAGGCCTGCTTAGTATAACTTGCAGGGTGGGTAGTTGAGATTTTGGGATACCCCAGTCCCCAGTGTAATTTGAACAGACATAATTCAATGCACACCTAAAGCAATTAGTAAAACTCAGCCTGACACAGGCCTGTTTAGTATATCTGGCGGGGTGGGTAGCTGAGATTTTGGGATACCCCAGGCAGCGGTGGGTTTAATTTGAACAGACAGAATTCAATGCACACCTAAAGCAATTAGTAAAACTCAGGCTGACACAGGACTGCTTAGTATAACTGGCGGGGTGGGTAGCTGAGATTTTGCGATACCCCAGGCAGCGGTGGGTTTAATTTCAGCAGACAGAATTCAATGCACACCTAAAGCAATTAGTAAAACTCAGGCTGACACAGGCCTGCTTAGTATAACTGGCGGGGTGGGTAGCTGAGATTTTGGGATACCCCAGGCAGCGGTGGGTGTAATTTGAACAGACAGAATTCAATGCACACCTAAAGCAATTAGTAAAACTCAGCCTGACACAGGCCTGCTTAGTATAACTGGCAGGGTGGGTAGTTGAGATTTTGGGATACCCCAGTCCCCAGTGTAATTTCAGCAGACAGAATTCAATGCACACCTAAAGCAATTAGCAAAAAACAGGCTGAAACAGGCCTGCTTAGTATAACTTGCAGGGTGGGGAGTTGAGATTTTGGGATACCCCAGTCCCCAGTGTAATTTGAACAGACAGAATTCAATGCACACCTAAAGCAATTAGTAAAACTCAGCCTGACACAGGCCTGTTTAGTATATCTGGCGGGGTGGGTAGCTGAGATTTTGGGATACCCCAGGCAGGGTTTAATTTGAACAGACAGAATTCAATGCACACCTAAAGCAATTAGTAAAACTCAGGCTAACACAGGCCTGCTTAGTATAACTGGCGGGGTGGGTAGCTGAGATATATGTATATAGTATATAGATATATACTGTATATAGATGTATATAGCGCTGTGACGTCACAGGGGCTCCTGGCTGCTGATAGGCTGCATGTGACCTTCCCGTGATAACTTGCCCCAGGGGATATGTCCAGACATGTCCATCCACCATTTTACAATGCCTGTAATTGAAGTAAATGGAGTTTAAAGGAAAACTTCGATCAATCGAATCGCGGGAAAATTCAGATTCGTTCAGAATCGAATTTTTCATGAAATTCGGAACGAATCCGGGTTCGTCCGGATCGATTCGCTCATCTCTAGTCGTGGCGTTCAACAATCGACGCTCTCCGCCAGGGGGACTATACGACGTTCATAGACATCAAGTTTGCTTATCTGCACATTCCTATTTTTGCCACTCACCAAAGGTTTCTCAGATTCACAGTAGAAGACCACCATTTTCAGTTTGCGGCTCTTCCATTCGGTCTCACTCCATCCCCAAGAGTGTTTACCAGGGTCCTGGCAGGAGTAATGGCTATTCTCAGGGTCCAGGGCATTCGCATCGTGCCATTGCTGGACGACTTGCTCATCACAGCGTCATCTTTCAATCAGACGGAACTGGACACCAGAACAGTGGTGACTACACTAGAGAGGTTTGGTTGGGTGATAAACCATGCCAAATCCTCTCTTTGTCCCATAAGGGAGATTCCCTTTCTGGGCTTGATACTGGATACCCTTTAGGCCAGGGTATTTCTTCCTCAGTCCAAGATTGCTCTGATTCAGGATTTAATTCATCTGTTCCTGTCCAATCCTCATCAACCTATCCGCTTGGGGATGAGATTAGTGGGGTTGATGGTGGCCACGCTCGAAGCGGTTCCTTTTGCTCAGTTCCACATGAGGACGCTTCAGCTCTTTCTCCTGGCGAAGTGGGACAAGCTCCCGTTGTCTTTGAATCAGACTTGTCTGTTGTCTCCCCTCGTCCTGCAGTCCCTCCAGTGGTGGCTGATTTCGAGCAATCTTAGGGACGGCAAATCATTTCTGACCCCTTGTTGGGAGTTGGTCACCACAGATGCCAGCCTTACAGGCTGGAGGGGGCATCTGGAGGAGACACCGGTTTCAGGGGTTGTGAGGGCCTCTGGAGGCTCATTCCCCAATCAATTTATTGGAACTTCGGGCCATTCGTCTTGTGCTGCTCCAACTGACTCATCTCTTGTGGGGTTTGCCGGTTCAGATTTGGTCAGACAACCGAACAGCAGTTGCATACATCAATCACCGGGAAGCATCTCTGATCCTTCAGTGGGCAGAGATGAATGTTCCCTGCATAGCTGCAATTTACATTCCGGGGATTGAGAAGGTGGAGGCAGACTCCCTGAGCAGAGCATCCGCGCGCCAGGGAGAATGGTCTCTCAACCCCGAGGTCTTTAAGCTCCTTTGTCACAAGTGGGGGACACCGCGGTTGGACCTGTTTGCGTCTCGCCACAACCACAAGCTTCCAGCCTTTGTGTCTCTATCCCAGGATCCTCTGGCAGTGGCAGTGGATGCCATGTCTCTTGCCTGGAAAGGATCTGGGGTTCCTGTATCCTTTTCCCCCATTCTCCATGATAAGCAAGGTGGTGCGCAGGTTGGTTCTGGAAGGGGCACCAGCAATTCTGGTGGCTCCAAAGTGGCCAAGACACCTGTGATTCGCAGAGGTCACAAGGCTGGCAGAGGATCTGTTGCCTCTGCCTCTTCTTCCAGATCTCTTAAACTCGGGGTCAACTTTGTTACCCCAATTCACCAACGCTGGCTTTGACGGCATGGCTGCTGAAATCTCCATCTTAAAGGAGGAAGGCCTCTCTGATGCTGTCATTCTGACTCTTGTTAGAGCTAGAAAGAAGTCTTTCTCTGTGGTTTATTACAGGACTTGGAGGTCCTATATTGACTGGTGTGAGTCTAGGTCCCTGCCTTGCAGGGTATTTTCTATCTCTAGGATTTTGGAGTTTCTGCAACGGGGTCTGGATTTGGGCTTCCAGATTAGTACTTTGAAAGGGCAGGTTTCTGCTTTGGCTATTTTCTTTCAAAGGTCATTTGCTCTTCACCCTTTGGTTAAGATTTTTTTCCAGGGGGTCACGCATGTGCGGCCTCCTAGAAAGCTCCTACTTCCAGCTTGGGATCTTAGTCTGGTGCTCTCTGCTATGCAGGCGGCTCCTTTTGAACCTTTACAGGAGGTTCCTCTTCATCATTCTCACTCAGAAAGTTGCCTTTTTGGTTGCTATTACCTCTGTCCGTCGGGTTTCTGAATTGGCGGCCCTGTCAATACTTTACTATGAGAGGCATCAGGATAAGGTGGTTTTCTGTTTTAAACCAGATTTTCTTCCTAAAGTGGTGTCTGCCTTCCACTTAAATCAGGATATAGTTCTTCCTTCATTGTGCCCTAATCCTAGTAATAACAAGGAAAGGGTTTTACATTCTTTGGATGTTGTTCGTTGTGTTGTGCCTTCTGGGCCTAGAAAGGGTTTGGCACCCGCCAAATCTTCCATTAGTAAATGGATTCGTCAGGCCATTGTTGGAGCCTATTCTGCTAAGGGGAAGGTTCCCCCTTTTCGTGTTACTGCTCATTCTACTCGTGCTGTTGGTGCATCCTGGGCTTTTCAGCACCAGGCTTCTGTTGAACAAGTTTGCAAGGCTGCTACTTGGTTTTCGGTTCACACTTTTTCTACGTTTTACAAGGTTGATGTGCGGGCCTCAGCGGTTGCTGCTTTTGGTCGCAAGGTTCTGCAAGCTGCAATAATTTAAGTTATGCCTTATTTTCCTTGTGGGATCCCCGCCCATTATAGACACTGCTATTGGATGTCCCAAGTGTCATGAATGTTGGAAGCTGGGTGTGTGACATACTAGGAATAATACCATTTTGTGAGTACTCACCTGTAAAATGGGTATTACGAGTATGTCACACACCCCACTTCCCCCGCCCTTTTTTGTTCTGGGATCCTTTATATGGTGTTTCTTATTATTTTTCACTATATAATTTGCTCTTCCTGGTTCTTCACTGCTTTTTTAAAAGACTGAGGAATAGTGGGAGATCCCGGGTATTTATGGACCAGGAGGGGCTCCTTTTTTCTCATGTCATCTCTGCAAGATCGCCCTCTACAGGCTAGTTACCCAAGTGTCATGAATGTTGGAAGCGGGGTGTGTGACATACTCGTAATACCCATTTTACAGGTGAGTACTCACAAAATGGTATTATCCTTACCTCATTGCAAAAATGATGTGCCTAACCTATAAAAATGCTTTATTACAGGCACTGGTCTTCTGGTAGAAAAAAAGGTAGGAAATCAATTTTTTATACTTTTTTGTGACTAAAAGTGAAAACGCTCACCGGGATGCAGGTTGCAGTCCACACCGCAAGGCACACTGCAAGTCACACTGGTTTCACCAAATGTTTAGCATGACCTCCTATGTGAAATACCAATAAAGCTTTACTGGCTGTGCTATGTTAAGGATGGAATATAGAATGGCTCTGAATGCGCCCACCCTGCTTGCTATAAGTCAGCAAGATGAATCCTGTGATTAAATCAGGGCTGGACTAAGTTCAAGGGGAATGCTGGGAAGCTACAGTGGCCTCAGAGGGAAGACTGCAAGAGTGTACATGCTCAGCAGAGACAAGATGCAGCATTACAAATCATTGTATTAGCATCATATTTTATATACCTGACCTGAAGTACTGAAAGGTGTCACTAGATGGTGACTTAACCATGCCACTCTTTGGAACTAACTTAAAGTGATCCTGTACCCAGAAAAGAAGTTTATGCCCCAAAACAGCCTGTGTGTCTTATTTTTTACTAAAGCCTTTGCCCAATATTGATAAAAAGACTAACAGGAAGAAGTATTATGATGAATGCCTGCCATATGCTAATTAGTCCAGTTACAAGCAATCTGTCACATAAGGGCTGATTCAACACCATGAGGATTTTTTTCTCAGGTATTTCTGTGAGAAAAACAAAACATATTTATAATGATTTTTTCCTTCTTGAAATTCAGCACCAATTTAGCTGTGCACATTTTCAAATAATATGAACGGCTAATAATAATGCTGGATTGCATTAAGGGAAAAAGGTGTAATGAAAAATTGTGAAATTCTGCATCTTTTTTTAGCTGTGCAAATTTCTAAAACATGGTGATGAATTGCACCGACGAAAAAATCAACGTAAATTTTTTTGTTACAAAAAGGTGATGAAAACAATTGTCACGGTGCTGAATCAGCCCTAATGGCAGTTAGGAAGTGCTCCATTGCTGAGCTGTGTGTACTGTGACGGAACACATCATCCCTGAGGACGGGGCTGCTCGGCCTGCACTGCATCCAGTTTGTGTTATGAATATTGAGCAAAGGCTTTAATGAAAAAAAAAAAAACACAGACTTTTTAGGCTCTGGGCTGACGACTAGGGATGAGCGAACTGGTTTGGACGAACTGGAATTCGCTCCGAATTTCAGGGAAAAAAAAAAAATGCCGGCATGGTGGGAGCGGGCAGGCCGGCTACGCTGTCAGCGGGCGGCGGAAGCCGGCCCGCTGACAGCGCAGCCGGCCTGCCCGCTCCCACCATGCCGGCATTTGTTTAAAAAGCAAACACTTACCTGCATGGTCGGAGTGTGGAGGCCGGCGCCGCTCTCAGGCGCCCTCTGATGATGTGTCCTCTGATGACAGCTGAGAGCGGCGCCGGCCTCCACGCTCCGACCATGCAGGTAAGTGTTTGCTTTTTAAAAAAATGCCGGCATGGTGGGAGCGGGCAGGCCGGCTGCGCTGTCAGCGGCCTGGCTTCCGCCGCCCGCTGACAGCGTAGCCGGCTTGCCCGCTCCCACCATGCCGGCATTTTTGCTTAAAAAAAAATGCCGGCATGGTGGGAGCGGGCAGGCCGTCTGCGCTGTCAGCGGGCCAGCGGCGGAGAAATTGGGGAAATTGGGGAAATTCGGCGAATCGCCCGAATCGAACTTTCAAGAAGTTCGCTCATCTCTACTGATGACATAAACTTCCCTGAGTATAGGTGCACTCTCAAGTGGACCAATCACCAGGATTTTGACTATCCTTGTGATTGGTTATTTCCCCGGGGGAAACCTAAATCCAGATCACCCACTCCACTCACCGTTCTCCTGTTTCTACGGCACATGCACGGGTGCTAGTCCAATCAGTGCTGTTATTTTGAATTGTGTGTCAGCATAGGGAATGCCAGTGGCCATATTCTGAGCTCCCCTAGGAAATGCTCCCTCGCGCGCACCCGTCCACATTGGGTATGCCCAATCAGGATGTCCCAGGGGTACCTAGCTTTGATGGTGATTGGTCCAGTTTATCAAAGATTTCACAGAAAATAGCCTGCGTAACTGTTAATTAGTAATCGCCAATCTGGTACCAGAACAAAGGAAAACTTGTTTTACACTCATTTGTTTAAAGTGGACTAACAACCAGGATTTTGACTAACCCGGGTTTTGGCCCTTGCCCCTCAGGTCAACCAGTCTAACACCCCATGCCTATGCCGCAAGACTCAGCTCCAGCCGACTCTAGCCGAGTCCCAACGAGCAGACCCAAGTGCGCTGGCGGGCGCATCCCCGCTACCCTCTAACAGAGAGCGTTCCCGCAACAGCCATTTACTAATGCCTGGCACAGGCGAATGCCCTGCTAAACGTATAGCAGAGAGCGGTGCTGCTCACGCATTGGATCAGGAAGATTTGTTGGGCAACTAGGGGGGTTTTACACAGCAGGGCATCCTGAATCTGGATCCCCCAGGGAGAGGGAGCATGTCTGCCCTGAAGTCTCATAGAATCCAGGGTTGATTTTGGTCCACTTTAAGGGGACTTTTAGCATTAAAGACGACTGCATTGCTAATGTTAAAGAAGGTCTTGTTTCTCCAGATCAATCTTGCTAAATCATTTGCCCTGAACAATTCTTTGCTGACCCAGGAGATTGGCTCGATCAAGTCTGCTTTAAGCTTCCATTGGAAGTGGCACTTAATTTCATACCCTTGACCCAGCTCAGGGCACTGTATGATATCCCACCTAGGGAAACTTTCCAATACTTTCAGATAGCTCACTACATGGCACCCTGTTGTAAAAAAAAGGGTCAGTTCCATATCAGTTATCCTTATTCGAAATAATTTGTGCCTCAAGTATTGCAGAAAAGAGCATTATTTCTTCACTGTATAACACTTTACAAACTAGCTCTTCATCACCCTATTGCGTACTGCTGGTCTGCAGAGCTCTCATTGGACCTGGGCAAGGATGATTGGCAAGCTAATTGCAGAATTCTATAATTGGTCTACGTAGCGTTGCTGCTTCGGAATGCAAAATAAAAGTGCTCTTTCGGTGGTACTTAGTCTCTGTCTAGATCCATAGGGCACTTCCCTCTTACCCGCCGGGAATGTTTTCAGGGATGCCATGTCCAAGGCACCCAGGTCCATATTTGGTGGGATTGCAGAATGGTGCGTGGATTCTGGTCCAAAGTAATTTTTGTTGTTAGTAAGGCGCAAGGCCCTAAAGTCGCTCTTTTCTCATCTACAGCCCTGCTAAACCTTAGATCGCCCTGGCAATTGGTTATCTTTTACTAGCAATAACCTCAGCAGACGGGTTTCTGAAATAGCAGCTTATCAGTAAGCCTCCTTATTTATTTAGTGTTTTTTCATCTTAATGAAGAGATGGTTTTGCCTTCCTTATGTCCTGCTCCAGTGTCAGATAAGGAAGGGTTTTTTTCACTGGCTGGATGTAGTGAAAGCACTAAGGTATTATCCCACTACTGAGGGTCCACGTAAAGGTCTTCCGCCAGCTAAGTCTGCCATCAGCCCACGGATTAGACAGACAGTGGAAGAGCCTATTCTGCCAAGGAAAAGGAGCCCCTTTTTCGGGTCACAGCTCATTCCACTAGGGCCATTGGTGCTTCCTGGGCCTTTCAGCATCAGGCCTCGGTGGAACAGGTTTGTAAAGTTGCCACCTGGTCTTCGGTTCATACATTTACCAAAATTTACAAGGTAGATGTTAGGGCCTCAGCTGACGCTGTTTTTTGGTCGAAAAGTTCTTCAGGCGGTAGTGGAATGAACTACTTGTTGTTCTGCGTTGGGGATCCCACCCAAATATAAGCACTGCTTTTGGAGGTCCAAGAGGTTTTGGAATGAATTGGAAGAAAAAACACAATTCTGTGATACTCACCTGTAGAATTGTTTTTTTGTCGAATCCATTCCAGGCCGTCAGACCCGCCTATTTGGGTTACGATCTATCCTTGGTACCTTTTTTATTATGTTTTTTTATAATAGTATTTTTAATTGAAAAGAATGCTAGGTTGATATATCCATGTATTGGATGTCTAGTCTTGTGGTAGATTAGTGGTTGGTAGTTGGCACACCAAGATGAAGAAAAAAGCATAAATGATTAATGGGGGTGCTCTTAAGACCCTGAGGGCATCGCCACATCTGCCCCCAAACAAATAGATTCAGCAATATATCTTTTGGATCAAAGGCACACCAAAACACAAGGTTTAGTTTGCAAATATAAGTTGTATTAAAGATAGATATATATACAAGTACTGGTAAATAGCTAATGTACAACACTTTTTATCAAGAAAAGGATACAATGAGATTGCTCTTTGTGAGCGAAGGTCAAGATGTCATCAGGAACGTTTGAACACCTTGTGCAAAGAAAGCATAATTAGTATAAGCACTAACAAGTAACATGTCTTCTGGCAGCACTGACTATAAAACGGTAAACAAGAATTACCATATGACTATGAGGTGCTTCTATCACGAACCTGATGAATGGTATGTGAGATGCAGGCTGGATATAGTTAATCAAGGAAAATGATAAGTGATACAAGTAGGGTACATGCTTACAATGTTATTCTGGTCAGTACATATATTCCATGCCCTGCATCATACCAGAATGATACCTTCCATAAGTATATACAGTTTAAATCATGACGTCAACAATATGGTCATAAAGCATGATACATAAATGAGTATATTACCAAGTGGCAGTACAAAAGAGCAATGATCGCGTAAATGCGCCCACGTTCCGGAGCTCACGGCTCCTTTCTCGTTCGCTTGCCTTGAGAAAGGAGCCGTGAGCTCCGGAACGTGGTGATCGGCCCGGGAATCTTATAGATTCCCGGGCCGATCACCCGAGGGTGATGGTCCACTTTAAGGGTGCAATTTACTGAACTTGATCTTTTTTTTTTTTTTTTTACATTTGATCTGTTTTAATGGCACAAATGGTTCTGTGTGCACCCCCTCCAACCAATTACTTGAATGGGCAGACCAATTACTTGAATGCTCAGTGTACTGTCTGTGTAGCTGCTGCCGCTCACTCAGCTCCCCCAAATCACTTGCCCCATCTGCATACACGATACTGAATCATCAGCACTTACATTTGCTCCTGCATCCATCCAAAGCTGAAACACCACCTCACAGATTTTTTTCTGGTAGCAGCCATTTTGGAGCTATCTTTTCCAGCATCCTAGCTTTGCTGCTGCCTGAATTTAACAGACATAACCCCACAATGCACAGCAGCAGGAAACTTTCTCTTTGCAAACTGCCTACAGCTCCATGTGACAGTTTTGTTTTTAAAATTAATTACAGCAGGTGTTACAATAAGCAAAACTAATTTTTATGAGCAGCAATCTGAATTGCTCTGCAGAGGAATACATATGAGCACCGTTTTTCGTAAGTGTGTTGGTCCAGTGCCAGTGGTTATCCTTATATGGGTCATACCAAAATGGCAATAAAGATTAAGATATGACACATAACACATTTATAATATTGGAAAAGGCATACTTTCACATAGTCTGCCATTCTTCCGTTACCCACATCTGTGATGCATCAAGTTTGGAATTTTGGGGCATTCGGCACATCCAATCACATTGGAGGGGATCTCATTTGGTTCAAAAGCTCCTTCAGAAGGAATATTTTTGGATCCAAAGATTCAATACACTAGCTAACACTGTTTTATCAATGAGACCTACCATTTGCATTTTTTGTTGTGATATTCTATGGTTTTAGGACCGCTTCTTAAGACTGATTACGTGGGGAACACACACAGCTAGGGAAAAGCCAAGGATGTGGTCGTCAGTGAAGACACCGTCACGGGACCCTCTGGGATTAAGTAAGATTACTGCCACCCAGGAGGGTTTACACAGTAGGGAATCTGATATAAGATGCCCTGGGGGCAGGCTAGTGGATCTTTTTTTTTTTTTACATTTGGTCTGTTTTAATGGCACAAATGCTTCTGTGTGCACCCCCTCCAACCAATTACTTGAATGGGCAGACCAATTACTTGAATGCTCAGTGTACTGTCTGTGTAGCTGCTGCAGCTCACTCAGCTCCCCAAAATCACTTGCCCCATCTGCATACACGATACTGAATCATCAGCACTTACATTTGCTCCTGCATCCATCCAAAGCTGAAACACCACCTCACAGATTTTTTTCTGGTAGCAGCCATTTTGGAGCTATCTTTTCCAGAATCCTAGCTTTGCTGCTGCCTGAATTTAACAGACATAACCCCACAATGCACAGCAGCAGGAAACTTTCTCTTTGCAAACTTCCTACAGCTCCATGTGACAGTTTTGTTTTTAAAATTAATCACAGCAGGTGTTACAATAAGCAAAACTAATTTTTATGTGCAGCAATCTGAATTGCTCTGCAGAGGAATACATATGAGCACCGTTTTTCGTAAGTGTGTTGGTCCAGTGCCAGTGGTTATCCTTATATGGGTCATACCAAAATGGCAATAAAGATTAAGATATGACACATAACACATCTATAATATTGGAAAAGGCATACTTTCACATAGTCTGCCATTTTTCCGTTACCCACATCTGTGATCCATCAAGTTTGAAATGTTGGGGCATTGGGCACATCCAATCACATTGGAGGGGATCTCATTTGGTTCAAAAGCTCCTTCAGAAGGAATATTTTTGGATCCAAAGATTCAATACACTAGATAACACTGTTTTATCAATGAGACCTAGCATTTGCATTTTTTGTTGTGATATTCTATGGTTTTAGGACCGCTTCTTAAGACTGATTACGTGGGGAACACACACAGCTAGGGAAAAGCCGAGGATGTGGTCGTCAGTGAAGACACCGTCACGGGACCCTCTGGGATTAAGTAAAATTACTGCCACCCAGGAGGGTTTACACAGTAGGGAATCTGATAGAAGATGCCCTGGGGGCAGGCTAGTGGATCTTTTTTTTTTTTTACATTTGGTCTGTTTTAATGGCACAAATGCTTCTGTGTGCACCCCCTCCAACCAATTACTTGAATGGGCAGACCAATTACTTGAATGCTCAGTGTACTGTCTGTGTAGCTGCTGCAGCTCACTCAGCTCCCCAAAATCACTTGCCCCATCTGCATACACGATACTGAATCATCAGCACTTACATTTGCTCCTGCATCCATCCAAAGCTGAAACACCACCTCACAGATTTTTTTCTGGTAGCAGCCATTTTGGAGCTATCTTTTCCAGCATCCTAGCTTTGCTGCTGCCTGAATTTAACAGACATAACCCCACAATGCACAGCAGCAGGAAAATTGCTCTTTGCAAACTTCCTACAGCTCCATGTGACAGTTTTGTTTTTAAAATTAATCACAGCAGGTGTTACAATAAGCAAAACTAATTTTTATGTGCAGCAATCTGAATTGCTCTGCAGAGGAATACATATGAGCACCGTTTTTCGTAAGTGTGTTGGTCCAGTGCCAGTGGTTATCCTTATATGGGTCATACCAAAATGGCAATAAAGATTAAGATATGACACATAACACATCTATAATATTGGAAAAGGCATACTTTCACATAGTCTGCCATTTTTCCGTTACCCACATCTGTGATCCATCAAGTTTGAAATGTTGGGGCATTGGGCACATCCAATCACATTGGAGGGGTTGGTTCAAAAGCTCCTTCAGAAGGAATATTTTTGGATCCAAAGATTCAATACACTAGCTAACACTGTTTTATCAATGAGACCTACCGTAGCATTTGCATTTTTTGTTGTGATATTCTATGGTTTTAGGACCGCTTCTTAAGACTGATTACGTGGGGAACACACACAGCTAGGGAAAAGCCGAGGATGTGGTCGTCAGTGAAGACACCGTCACGGGACCCTCTGGGATTAAGTAAGATTACTGCCACCCAGGAGGGTTTACACAGTAGGGAATCTGATAGAAGATGCCCTGGGGGCAGGCTAGTGGCCGGCTCTGGAATTTATTCGCCCTATGAGAATGTGTATTCTTTCCTTTCCAGTTTTATAATAAACCTCTTTGCAATAACAAAGATATCTTGGTGAAACAACATTGTTCAGGAGGATTAAGATTATAATTGGCTGATATCCAACACGCCCTGTGTATTATTGAGGAAAGCTGGAATCAAGTATTTGTTTGGTATGTGTGTTTGGTGGTGGAAAAAGTCAGAGTAACATGCAAGGCATCATCTTCAGCTCTACTATCTATGCGTGATCTGATTTCCAAAATAAATATTATATCATATTTTTGCTAACTTGTTCTGAGACTGTATGCAACAGAAAAGTATTGATAATGATGTTAAAGAAAACATTTTAATCCATATTTATGGAAGCTAATGCCAGTTTAAATGTCAATGTCAGTAATTTAGTGATAAATAAAAAATAAGATGTATAGAATGAAATCAATAAAATAAGTCAGCTTAATTTAAACTAAATTGGGTTTATATAGCTAAATGCATATTTATTAATCAAAAACAAAAACTGCATTTTGATTGCTATGGGGAAAATATTAGAATGGGCAGAAAATAATAGTAAAGCAACGAAAAAAAAATGTGACATTTTCAGAAGGTAGCTACCTAAAAACATTAAAGTACTGGTGAATTAATGGCTACAAATTGTTTAGAAACTCACAGCAATAAACATTTTCTACAAAAAGAAAGTGTAATTGGTGCAAGCTTATGTAATCCATACAGGGCTGCAAGAAGCAAGAAGATGTTTTTAAATTAATCGAGCTGGGCAAGGTTAGACTACCTGAGCTTTTTCTTTACTATTATTCAATTACTGATCTGATTGATACCTAATAATGCAGTGCTATAAATAATCACCACTAGTGATGAGCCAAACCTGCCACTGTTCCACTTACAACAAATTTACCTAACTACCGCATTTGGGTTCTCCAACTCTTATTAAAGTCTATAGAAGGAAATAATTTGGCCAAAATAACTTCTATATTTTCCCTTTTCAGTAGAAAGCTGTGTTTTTTTAATTTTATTGTGTATCTCTTATTCCAGAAATGCCTCAGATCATTTGAATAACCCCCATAGTTTTCTCTGAAAATGGAAAACCTCTGCCCCTACAATAGGGCAGTTCTACAGGGGAAGTGCAGGTTTTTAGGTGGTTTAGCATCTTTCTGGTGGCTATAGCTCCAGTTTTGAAGTCCCAGCATTTTTGTATTTTCTGATACTGCATTGTGAACTACAATGTCGCTAGAAGTCATAGTATTGCATGCTAACTAATTTGATTTAATTTTTGAACTAGGTATTGAACGGCTTGTGTCAGCACTAAAGATGAGCAAATCGATTCGGACAAACCTGAATTTGTTCTGAATTTCATGAAATATTAGATGAACGAATCCGAATTTCCCTGCGATTTGATCGATCAAATTTTTTCTTTAAATTCCATTTACTGCAATTACAGGCATTGTAAAATGGTTGAGGGACGTGTCTGGACATATCCCCTGGGGCAAGGTATCATGGGAAGGTCACATGCAGCCTATCAGCAGCCAGGAACCCCGGTGACGTCACAGCGGTATATAAGCGGCGTGCATTTCAGTATTGTATTACGGCGAGAACTGAGCTGGGTAGAGACAGGGAAAGACAGGAAAAGACAGAGAGCCACAGAGAGCCAGGGAAAGATCGAGGCAGGGACAGCAGATAAAGTGACAGAGAAAGCTTTTTTTTATTTTCATTTGATTTAATAGCCAGATCACAGTTTTCTGCTGTAAAACCCCTGGCCACTGGGCATGCCATGTTTGCACATTTAACCCTATCTGTTACACACAAGCAGGTCTTAAAGCTGATTTTATCCAACTAGAGCACAGTTTTAATTGTTTTTGTGTCTGCTGTAAAAACCCCTGTCCACTGGGCATCCCATGTTTGCACATTTAACCCTATCTGTTACACACAAGCAGGTCTTAAAGCTGATTTCATATAACTAGACCACAGTTTTAGGTGTTTTTGTGTCTGCTTTAAAAACCCCTGGGCACTTTGCTTCCCATGTTTGCACATTTAACCCCAGCTGCTGCTGCCAACTCCAGGGCGTGTCTTTCAGGCAATATATGTGCTCCCTATGCTGTTGCCAAGTCCAGAGTGTGTTTTTCAGGCAATATATGGGCTCCTAATGCTGCTGCTGCTGCCAACTCCTGGGTGTGTCTTTCAGGCAATATATGGGCTCCTAATGCTGCTGCCAAGTCCAATGTGTTTTTCAGGCAATATATGAGCTCCCTATGCTGCTGCCAAGTCCAGAGTGTGTCTTTCAGGCAATATATGAGCTCCCTATGCTGCTGCCAACTCCTGGGTGTGTTTTTCAGGCAATATATGTGCTCCCTATGCTGCTGCCAACTCCAATTTGTTTTTCAGGCAATATATGTACTCTCTATGCTGCTGCCGACTCATGGGTGTGTCTTTCAGGCAATATATGAGCTCACTATGCTGCTGCCAACTCCTGGGTGTGTCTTTCAGGCAATATATGGGCTCCTAATGCTGCTGCCAACTCCTGGGTGTGTTTCTCAGGCAATATATGAGCTCCCTATGCTGCTGCCAAGTCCAGAGTGTGTTTTTCAGGCAATATATGAGCTCCCTATGCTGCTGCCAACTCTTGGGTGTGTCTTTCAGGCAATATATGGGCTCCTAATGCTGCTGCCAACTCCTGGGTGTGTTTTTCAGGCAATATATGTGCTCCCTATGCTGCTGCCAAGTCCAGAGTGTGTCTTTCAGGCAATATATGGGTTCCCCATGCTGCTGCCAGCTCCAATGTGTCTTTCAGGCAATGTATGGGCTCCCTATGCTGCTGCCAACTCTACTGTGTGTCTTTCAGGCAATATATGGGCTCATCATGCTGATGCCACCTCAAGGCTCTGTAATTGTGCCGCTCAGCGTCAGCGAATCTAATCTAATCTTTTTTTTTCGGCACTGTTCAGTGTTTCATCATTAAAGTTACACGAAATCACTGCTGGGGACAAAGGGGATGAAGTTTACAGTGCATTTAGGCTGAGTTTTAGTTGTCCAAATTACATACCGGTAAGAAAAAGAAGCCTTTAAAATCAATTTTAATATACAAAAAAAATGACATTTGGTAGCATCTAGGTCCCGCATTTCCATTATTGACAAGTGCAAGTTCTATACAATAATAGGGTTGATTCAGAGCCCCTTTCTCATCGTTTTTATGGAGGTCTTGCTACCAAACGAAAAATCATGCAAAAATGAAAACAATTCACACTAAAGTTCCCGCAGAAAAAAGGCTCTGCTGAATCAGACGGGGGGGAATGAACGAGAATAGAAATTTTCACGCAAAAAAAAGGTGAGAAGGGGCTGTGAATCAACCCTAATGTGTGTAATAATAATTATAAGCATTAACACTGCAATCTCATTCTGGTAATTGTGCTCCGACCTACAGCAAACTTTCAACTGGCTCTGCTTTAACCAGAGCACCTGGCGCTGTGTCCTTTTGGGCACTAGTGTTAAATAAGACAGAAGCATGCTAGGGGCCGCATCAGCGCAGCCTGTTTTTTGTTTTTTAAATCCCATGCTGAGTGGCTGACACTTCATAAATCAGACTCCCCATTTTAGCAGTTTGGAAATAACAGCACAATAGATCCTTTTCACTCTTTGTGTGCTAAGTGGGAAATGCTCTCACTGTCCCCCCAAACCCAACTTCTACAGAAACTCCACCCTCAGTATATACACTTTAATCTTCACAATGCAGTTGTAGGCTTGATAGGTAATATAAACTTTAAGGGGACTGATTTAAGCTAACATCCTATATTTCATGTCTATTTGATGTTTTATTGCTAAGTCAGGTTGGTCGTTTTTCGTTATATGTTTAATAGAGATCCAGATCTTAAACAGTGGCTGCTGTTAATTTTTTATATATTGTATACCCTGGATCCCTTGGTGTCATATATATGTTATAATTGTTGTCCCTCTGGTTCTTTTTAGGGTTTTGGCTATTTGTAGTGTAATGTAGCTCTCAGAAAAGAGGTGTATTTGTTTTAGTTTCTACGGCTCTGATTCCTATTAAATGTTGTTGTGCCACTTAATAACAAATTTGATAGTTGTTCATGGGTAGCACGCTGTTCAGGTTGGCACACATAACTTTGGTTTATTTATTTATTTATTTATTTATTTTTCTTTATTTAGTTTTCAAATACAGAATAACAAGGTATCAGAGATAAAGGGTTCCAAATAAGTGCAAAGATAACATACAAGTAGCAGTGGCGCTGGCCCGCCATATGCATGTATACCCCCATGTTATTATGATCGTGGTTCTTTTCAGAGACTATTTATCTCTAGGATGTCCTAGAGTGTCCAGGATTTTGCAGGGAGACACCAATAGCATCCCCCCATTGTCTCCGGTCCCTCTAGGAGTTTTGGCTTCTATTCACTTTTCTTTGCTAAAAAAGCAATGACTCGGGCTTCTGAACCTCATTCTGCTTTTTGACCGGACATCTCAGTGATTTCCTTGTCTTCCGGGTTGAATTTGTTTGGTTCCGGCCTAGTGTCTTGATAATTTGGGGGTCAATTTGGGGTATTTTGTGCCCAGGTTCAGGCCATTAAGAGAAAGTGAATGTATAGAGGATAAGAGGGGGGGAAGGAAAGGGGATAAGTATATGCAGGTGATGGAAAAAAAAGGGGGGGGAACGGGGGTCCCCATGTCTCCATGTTCCACCCCGCAAGGGGGTACATACCCAGATTGGTGCCAGCAGTCAAACGGCCGACTACTATCTACTTCAGGCTCCGCACCGGGTCTCAGGGGGGCGAGGGCGCAGTGAGATGGGCCACTGGGGGCTGGAACATGTATCACGGCGTCCAGAGTAGTCGGGTCTTTTCCTCATTGTCCTGAGCTGCAATTGTCAGCTCCTCCATTTCCCTTATTTTGTTTATCTCTCTGATCCAATCATTTTCTGTGGGGGTATATTCGGCTTTCCAAAACCTGGGGATCAGCATTTTGGCTGCATTTATTAGGCCTCAGGATCGACTTTTTATATGCTGCCACACTGCTAGTGGTATGGTGTAGCAGCATGAGGGCTTGGCAGAGCGGGACTCGTGAGCCCACAATCTCAGTCATAGTTCCTGTTATCTTCTTCCAGAAGGCTGTGATTTTAGGACAAGACCACAAAATGTGTATTAATGAGCCCTCTTCTGCTTTACATCTCCAGCACATAGGTGAAGAACTTGGGAAGATGGAGGCTAGTCGCTTTGGAGTATAATACCATCTGGATAGGTATTTATAGTTTGTTTCCTGAACTTGTGCTGAGATCGCTGATTTGTGGGCAAGTTAGAACATTTTCTCCCACTCGTCCACCATGAACACTCTGCCTAATTCTCTCTCCCATTCTCTGCAAAAGGCAGGTGTCGTCTCCTGCTAAATTTGGTTTGTTTTTAATAAATAGGTCTACTGGGCATTCAGTGTCACATTTATTCAAGTGTTCAGTCTGCACAGTGCTTATCATTTTTAGAGGTCCCGACCTCTCTTATGTCTGTGATCTTGATGTACAAGAAAAGCAATAGCAGTTAAGTACCTGGCTAGTTTTGCGGCAACGTGACATGCAGCAACATCAAAACATTACACACTACAAATGTTAATTTGGTAATGTCTTTCTTCTTTTAAAAATGCTACCAGCAATAAATTCTCAAAGTGCTTCATTAATTCAATGATGGCATACTGTACTTTGAAAAAGTTTGCTTTTTCACTTGACATACTATGAGATCAGAAGGAAATGAGGGATTAAACAAAGTGTGAGTGATAATAATTAAATGCAGCTGCTTAGAACCTGTCTAAAAACGTAGCTGTATCTGAAGGACAGATAATCTCTTTCATTCCTGATTTGCAATTTAACCTTTCATGTTTATTATTCATGTACTTATTAGTAAGATTAGTAAATCCAGATGAATAGCCTTATTAGTCCCTTTATTTTATTAGATAGATCAATGCCCTAATGACATTCTTACTGATGATGATCTTTAGAAATCCGCAAATTAAGACTAGATTTTCCAGAACTGAGTATATATATATATATATATATATATATATATATATATATAGATATTCATTCATTCAAAAAGTCCAGGATAGATGAAAAAACTGCACGGAGACACTGTGACACGTTTCAGAATGTATCCCTTAATCTTACAAACACCAGTTACAATGAAATACATATATAGGAGTATATATTAACTCCACCTTCTAACCTGTGCAACAATCCTATTCCAAATTACAATAAATCATAATGAATGTAAACAATATCAAATATAGTTCACAGAAGCGGGAGTGGGTGTTGGAGCGTACTAAAAATAAAGGCTACAGCATACCTGGAGTTTAGCCAACATTTTCTAATCTAAATCATGTCATGCGCAATACTCAAGAGCTTATGCTTCATTTCTTGCAAGACTAAGCCATCCGGCCAGCATGTGTTAGCACTTGGCCCGGCCCTAGATCTTGATTGGTGCTATTCTGTGAGGGATCTAAATAAGTCCTCGCCACCACCCTTATTTCACTCCCACATTGGGATTGCTGGCGGCGTAACTATTAGTGCTGTAACCACCTGCTCTGCTCCATTATATTTCAACATGCATAGCTACTTTCAAGGGTAGGGTTGCCAAACAGCCCAAAGTATGTGCGTTTTATATTGTTTCATCAGCAGAGATTAGGCTTTAACATTAAATGTGTTTTTTTTATATATTTGAGTGAAAAAAGATAAAAAGAAATAAAGTATGGCTTTTTCCAATTTTGTCTCATTTATTTTAAATCAAATATTTTACTCTAGAAAACCATATTGCATGTAAAAGTTCTATTTCTCCTGGTTACGGTACCACATATCTATTGGTGGCCCCCGTTCCTGCCCAGGAGACCCCCAAACTTAAAGAGCACTTTATAACATTTACAAATAAAATATAACTACTATCCACACTATACAAGGTTAAATAAAAAATGCAGGGGGTCCCACGTTTCTTTTTAATTTTAAGGGTTAAATCCCTTAAAAATTTTAAAAAATGGTGTTGCTCCCCCCTATCCCAGCATTACCAGCCTGGGCACCAGTAGAACAGGGTGCAGGGGCCAGCTTCTGCACCCCCCTGCCCTGAGAGATACAACTCTTCATGGGCCATGGGCTCTTCTGCCCCCCGGGCTTTGGGGAGGCAGGTAATGGGGGCTGGGGGTTAATGGCAAGTCACACACTTGCTACAGGTGACTTGCCAGCCCCCCCAAGCTTTGTGAACTGATATAGGGGTCTCATGGATCCCTTACCAGTTCACAAAGGGTTAAATGCAAAAAACACAGACACTAGACACAATTATTTGCTTTTTTAATATTTACCTCTGATTGATCAACCCCCCAACACTGTGTCCCACGCTGATCACAATGGTTGCTGATCTCCTGCTGCTTCTGGAGGCCTTTTATACCTGCTGAGTGATGGGACATAAATAGTTAATTTAAAAAATTGCCTAAATTCCCCCTCAAAAAAGGGCCCTCTTCCCAGCATAACCAGCCTGGGCACTAGCTATGGGAGTTTATAGACCAAGGGACAGATGCCAGTCTGGGCCCTGAAGGCTACAAACCTGTACAGCCTTCACAGTCCGTGGGCTCTTCTGTCCCCCTGGGGACTTGGCAGCCCCTCTATGTTTTGGGGAATGGTATAGAGGTCTCATGGATCCCTTATGAGTTCACAAAGGGTTAACTGTAAAATAACCACATCACACAGAGCAAAAAGGGCCTCCACATCCCCAGTGCTTCTGCTCATGCACAAGAGGTTATGTCCTCTGGTGGTGCTGCGCCAGAAGTTAGATTGAAGGTGCCAATGAGCCTCATCAGTGAATGTGGGGCAGGTGCCCGGGATTGTTACTGGGCTAAGCAGCCCTGGGCTTGTTGGTGGGCCAAGTTTCCCTGGGAAAATGGCGTCTGGAAAAGTCTAAATATCAGAACTGGGGTTCCCCTGCCAAAAGCCTCCTTTTCCTTGTTCCCACCTGCTCCAGAATGGCCCATGCAGTTTGACACGACCCGGCTCTCCAAATTTGAAAATATGAGACGTCATACCAAGGGTCTGCCTATATTGCGGCAATCCGAGGCACCATGCTAGGGCCTGCCCGAATAAGAAATCACCATTGGGAAACTTCAGTACCTAGACAAGCGGCAGTGGGGCAGTCAGGTATTACTTTCTCATATTAAAAAATTGCTGCTATGATCATCCAGGAAGTTTGTCACCTCCTTTATCGATAGTGAGGTGGCTGACATTTTCTTGGATAGGTCTCTTGTTGCCAACCTAGGTATTTTATTAACCCTTTAACTGTCAGCCTACCTAGAGAAGTTGTCACCCTCTGTTGCCAGACCATTTTCCCCATTTTGAGCTACACAGGTTTAACTGTAATTTTTTAAGGGATTTCCTGGAATTTTCCAGGAAAGTCATTTATTGTTTTTTTCAGCCAGTCTGGCCTTTTATATGAAGTGTCGTGTATGTAAGTTTGTCAGTGTTTTTATAATTAATTTTTATAATTTTTATGAAGAATAAGTTAAAATAAATAATGTTTTTACATTTTTTAGTGTTTTTTCTTATTAAAACATGCCAGCTTTTCCAGAAGATCATATTGTGTGTAAAAGCCCCATTCCTCTTGATTACAATGGTATCACATTTGTAGTGCTAGACACCTTTTCCTGCCCAGGAGACTCCCCCAAACTGAAATGAGCGCTTGAGGACATTTTCAAAGAGAATTTAACAATTTTACGTTCCTTGCAGTTTTTAAACAACATTGAAATACCCCCAAAACCATATATCGTATTTTTCACCTATAAGACGCAAAATTAAAAAAAAAAATACACCTTCTCAATCACCCTATTATAGAATTCCCCCAATCACACCATTACAGACCCCACATTACAGGAAGTGAGCAGTATCCCGCATCAAAGGCAGCGAGGGGCATCCCACATTGCAGGCAGTGACTGGTATCCCACATTACAGGCAGTGAGGGGCATCCCGATTACAGGCAGTGAGCAGCATCCCAATTACAGGCAGTGTGTGGGCATCCCAAATATAGGCAGTGTGCGAGCATCCCAAATACAAGCAGTGTGTGAGCATCCCAATTACAGGCAGTGTGAGGCATCCCAATTACAGGCAGTGTACAGGCTCCTTAAATGCCGTGGGCATCCCAGCAGCCAGCAGTGTGTGGGCATCCCAAATGCTGGCAGTATGCAGGCATTCCAATTACAGTCAGTGTGCAGGCATCCCAATAGCATGAAGTGTAAGGGCATCCCAAACATAGACAGTGTGTGGGCATCCCAAATACAGACTGTGTGCAGCATGCCCCCCCAATAAGCACTTACATTCCCCAGCAGCAGTCTCTCTCCCCAGCAGCTGTCTCTCTCACCTACACACACACATTTTTATTTTTGCATTCGCCCGATAAGACACCCTGACATCCCCCCCCCCCACTTTTGGGGAAAAATAAGTACGTCTTACAGGGTTAAAAATACGGTATACACGGAAAGTACACACCTCAAGCTTTCTGTGCGTATCAGGCGTCATGTTGATGTTCAGATGGAATCCATCAACAAAATCAAGCATTTTTTTAACAAGGTAAAAAAAACACAAAGTGCGCACCTTGCGCTTTTTCTACCAAAACAACACTTTGCTATTGAAATACCCTCCCCAAACCATATATTTACTGGAAGAACACACTTTAAGCTTTCTAGTTGTATCCTGCTTGTTCCAGTGGCTGAAGTATTCTTTCAAAATCCGCAACGTATTCATGGGTTTAATTGGAGTAACAGTTGCAATATGGATTCGACTTGTGAGTTGGGCTACAGTAGCTGTGACATAAGATTATAAGATCAGTGATCAGGTTCAGGTATTCCTATGGTGAAAAGGGGCCCAAGTAACCCGCTGCTCCTCTTCCAGCACTTTCACCATAACAATTGCCACACGCATCTACCACCCAAACTACAAATAATGGGTATTGAGAGAGTGTCATTAGTACCAAGAGGTGGGGATGCCTATAAAAAAAAAACTCCTTATGTGGGAGACATTCTGGATTTTTGCTTCGGGGACCAGAATCCCTCAAGGCCTTAAGGTCTGAGCAAAATAACCACCATGGAAAACAACCTTTAATGTAAAAGATGGGCACTACGACTATTTAGTTATGTCCTTTGGGTTATATAATGCACCTGTGGTCTTTCAAGATTTCGTAAATTAAGTTTTTAGGAAGTTTAGACATTAGGGTTGATTCAGAGAAACAAAAAAAGACTTTTGTTTTTGTGCCAATCTGTATTTTTTTAGTTTTGTTCCCGCTTGCTTATGAGTGTACGAGTGATTCTAAGCATGCATCGCAAGCCTTCAGTAAAGTATCCGTCCGTTCGTATGCCAACGAAAATGTCATTTTCAAGCTTTCGTTTTCCGTTTATGTTACTCATGTTACAACGTAGGCTTTCATTTTTACCCTTTTCCCATCTTCTCCTCGAACGAATCATTTACGTTTCCCGTTAGATTCTGAATGCCTTTTTCTAGAAATAAATGTCCAGACGAAAATCATTGCGACCTTACGCCTGCGCACTACAAACTTAACTCATTAATGTGCTCGCCTACTTATTTGGTTCACTCACTTCTGCTACAATGCTTAGCTAAATCTCTTCGCGGCCAGTATATTCTTGCATTTACCACCCCTAAAACTTACCTAAATCACTTTGCGGTCAGGCAAATCTTCATATCTGAATTTTCTTGTTTTCATTCGTTTTGTGGTAACCAACCATTAATGAATGCATTTCTAAAAGTAAGACTTTTTATCTTTTTTTATTTTGAACTGGCATTTTTTTCTTGCCTTTTTTTCAAAACTTTTTGTTTTCAAATGGAACAACTTTATTTTTTATTTTTTTAAATGTCAATATCAAACATTTGAAAATTTGTAAAAATTTTTTTGTAAATATATACAATGCAATGGCAGGACCTAGAACATTATTCTTCTTCATCTGTGGTCCCCAATGAGTCGCGCAGCTCCTGCATCTTGCCCACCAACTGAAGGACCCTGGCACTCATTTGTGCCACTCTGGCATGTGTGGTCCCTGTATAAAAAGAAAAATACATTATTTATTGGCAAATACATGTTTAACAGCTGTGGATGGAATGTTTATTAGGTTGCTAGCTAACTCATGAAGCCATTATGCTAATGCCATTGACTATGGCTTTAGGTATCTTGGTGATCATGTCACTAATTAGCCCTCAAAAATTCTTGGAATTTTTAATCTGGAATCATGTCTGATCCGTCTTATCCGAAGAATATTAATAAAAATTAAGAGTAATGTAAAGGATTTTTTATCAATACTTACTTGTGGTCCGATGCGGAGGAATGTCTGTAACTGGAGAGCAGCGTCTTAAATCTGTTTTGCACGATCCATCTTTCTTTAGTGTTGGTCTGGCCCCGTCATCAATCTACTGGAATACATCAGGCATTGTTGGGAGGAAAGCTTGGCTGATCCATGCGCCATTCATTTCCACGCAGGGCAGTCTCTGGAAAAAAAAAGTCTGTATAAACCAGGGTCTTTTTCATATAAAAACAAATGGTTATTCTTGCTTTTCAACCATATGTCCCACAGCTTTACCAGTCATTGTGTCAGCCAATGAAGCAACTTTGTCTCGAAGTGCTGCAAAAGCAGTCCACTGCATCACAAGTGGCATCTGACACCCCCAGTCAACTGTCTGTCTGTTATGCTTTGGGTTCAGCTCCACTATCCATTGATGAAGATCTGATAATCATAAAATTCAGCAGCTACTGCCCAGCCAAGAAGTGGAGGAGACACTCGCCTCTTCTTCCACTAGCCAGCAATTAGTGATGAGGAGAGTGTCGTGGGAGGAGGTGTTGCAAGCCGAGGTAGTGGAAGAGGGTCCCTGGAGTCTGCGGCGGTGGCGGCGGCAGCAGCAGCAGCAGCAGATTATTGCGGACTGTTGTTCGGAAAAATCAGCTACTCAGCGATGTGGCAGTGTTTCATGCAGCATCCTGTGGAGAAAAAGTAGGTTAGTTAGTGTATATACATAAAATTATGAATAGACAAATGCAATAGTATTGCCAAAGTGAGGGTGTGTTTCCACCTTGTAATTAAATCAGAAACAACTAGCTATCATTTGCCTCTGAATAAATAGCCATCAAAAATTCTTGGAATTTTTAATCTTGATGTCTGAGGGATTTCTCCTCTCAGACAGTGTCACCATAAGTCCAGCCTGCTGCATTACACTTGGAAGAACATCTTGTTTGCACTGCGACAAGGAAGCCAGAGTCATGCGTCCTGACATGGCACACATGTTCAGTCTAGTTTTGAAGTCTTGCCCCCATCTGAAAGACATCCGAACAACAGGAAAGAAAGTTAGCATGCACTTCTGGCACTCCTACACCACCAAGCACAACCTTATTGAGCCTCAGCGTCACAACGGTGTACCCCACCATAGTCTGATTTGCGATGTTTCCACCCGTTGGAATTCCACCCTCCATATGCAGGATCCACTATAGCAGTGGTCCCCAACCCTGTCCTCAAGGCCCACCAACAGGCCAGGTTTTGCAGATCTCCACAAAGATGCACAGGTGGAGTAATTAGTGCAGCTGCAGAGCAATAGAGCTGGCTATTTGGAGATCCAAAAAACATGACATGCATGTTGGTGGGCCTTGAGGACAGGGTTGAGGACCACTGCACTATAGGAACAGAGAAAAGCCATCACGGATTTCTGGATGATCCAAACGGATAGGGGGACACCCCTGTGTAAATTCAATGTAAACCATTGGCAGCTCATACGTGACACCGACCGTTTGCTCAGGCCCTTTGAGGAAGCTACGTTATTAGTCAGTTGCCAGGACTATGAGATGAACGATGAGATTCCACTGCTTCATGTACTACAACACATGTTGGAAACCATGGCTGGTCAGGGCACTGGAGACATGGCACATACATTTCACAGCCACATGAAGCCTGTGGGGGCTGAAGTGGAGGAGGAGGAGGGCGTGGGGCACAGCAAACCACAGTTTAGGTTTCACAAAATGACCATTTTATCTAGTCATCTGGCAGGAGAGGAGGAGCAGGAGCAGCCACAGGAGCTAGAGGGTTGTGAGGAAGGCGAGACAGAGGACCCAGACACACCGTGGCAGTTTACAGTGGAGATGGAGACAGGTAGTCCCTCCGAGTCACTTGCACAAATGGCACGATGCATGCTCACATGCTTGCGTACTAGTGAGCGCAGAATTGTCTCCATTTGTCAGCGGGAAGACTTCTGGCTCTCCAACTTATTGGACCCTCGCTTCCGGCACAAAATGGGGGCATTTTTTACGCCCACTGAGAGGGAGGACAAACTGACCTACTACAGAGACATCCCATGTAGTCAGTTGGGCGATGTCTATCTGCGCCATGGCCCATACTCCCACAGGTCTGACTCGGGGGGACCTCTGCGATCACCTTCCACTGCCATGGCTGCTGGGGGGGTGGAAGGAGCAGCAGCAGCTCCATCAGCAGCAGCCTCAGTCTTCAGTCGCTAGTGAGTAGCTTTCTACACCCGCATAGTGAGTCTACTCATGAGCAGCAGGAAGACCTGGAGCTGGACCTCAAACAGCAGGTCATGTCATACCTTGACATGACCATGCCAACACACCTTCAGGATCCACTGGATTTGCTGGGAAGCCAAACTTGACTTGTGTCCGCAACTAGCAGAGTTTGCCCTAGAAAAGCTGTACTGGCCGGACTGTAGTTGATTTAGATGGCAACTGGGCTGCTCTATATAATGAAGCAAAATGGCAAATTTACCTCACAATATAAGCTATTGCCCCTCAGATTTACACAGGGCCTGCTCCATATAATGGTGCAAAACCATGAATTTACCTCATAATATAAACTATTGCCCCTCAGATTTACACAGGGGCTGCTCTATATTATGCTGCAAAATGGCAAATTTACCTCACAATATAAGCTATTGCCCCTCAGATTTACACAGGGGCTGCTCTATATTATGCTGCAAAATGGCAAATTTACCTCACAATATAAGCTATTACAGCTCTATATAAATAAAAATAAATAAATAAAAAAAGGGCCTGTAGAAGCTTATTTAGTATAACAGATAGGGTGACATGTGCTGGTTTGGGATGCCCATATGGGCTAGTGTTTTGGCAGCAGTACAAAAACCAATGCAAAATGCAATAGCTTAATAAAGCTGATGCTGATCAACGCTTATTTAGTATAACAGATGGGGTGCAACATGCAGGTTTGGGATGCCCTGCGGCCTGGTGTATTTAAAGCAGACCAAAACCAATTCAAAATGCAATAACTTAATAAAGCTGAGGCTGTAGATGCTTATTTAGTATAAACAGGTAGGGTGCAAGGTGCAGCTTTGGGGTGCCCTGCGGCCTGGTTAAATGAAAGCAGTCAAAAAGGAAGTGCAAACTGAAGTAGCTTAATGAAGCTGATGCTGATCAACGCTTATGTTGTATACCAGATAGGGTGCAAGGTGCAGCTTTGGGGCACCTGCGGCCTGGTTTATTAAAAGCAGTCAAAAACAAGTGCAAACTGAAGTAGTAGTATTTAAATTCCCGGATTTGTAACACTTGTGGTACAGCTCCGGGTAATGACCTAACCCACCGTTGGACTGGAATGATATTGTTGGGAGGATATGGAAAAAGATTTTGTTTTTTGGGCTGGTTGATAAAGTGGCCCCCTCACCTCTTGACCAAGGAACCAATTTACTACAAAGGAGTTTTTGGACTACCTCCTTTGTTTGGGGGTCTAAGTTAATAACCACGCCCTCTTTGAATAACTGAATATAATTGAATGTGCCTAATATACCAAAATATATTGCAAACTTGTTTTATTGCTCACTATTGAAACACAATTGACACGTTACATTACATCAAATCCTACAAACGTAGGTAACATACAATACAACGATTCATCACCAATTTTAGTTAAAAACATAATGTACAATGGTCATTCCTGATAGACATCTCACATATATGCAGTCTTGATCTCTATTGGCTTGTAACATCTAGTAGGGTATACTAGTTTCGCCGCAGGTGGCTTCATCAGTACCCATTATACTAGGTATATTTAACTGTATGCAAGAAATACAGGTAATTAGATAACTGTCAACACATGATATTCTAATTTACAATATACTAGTTAGATTCATATGGCACAAAATATTCAAAATTTTTTGTTATTTGCTATTGCAATAGAACCAAAAAAAAGGAGAAGAAAGGGAGGAAGAATAAAAGACAATTTTTACCTGGGATTAGGAAGACTGATGCTCACTATATGATCAAATGACCAATTCCATTGCCCGAACATCAATATGAAGGCAAACTTCTCTTTTGATGATGGATATATTGAGGAAGGGTTGCCCAGTGGCTAATTAATTGTTAGACTGGCATGGCCACTATAAAAATCCTGATAATGTATAGAGAGGCTATTATAGTATGTATATTAACAAGTTAATTGCAAACTAGTGCTGAAGAAAGGCCCCTTAACCTGTTCGGCCGGTGTCACCGTCACCAAAGAAAACAGTTGATTTAAGATGGTCACCAGGACCGGAGGGACGTCCCTAATTGAGGGACTCAATGATTGAGGTAATTTTTAAGAAAGGACCACCACCTAAAGAAACTCAAAATACAAGCATAATGCCTTAGAGCGGTTCCGTGGACATAACCATAGCCCTGTATATTTGAGTATGGGAGGCGGGAGACACAAATTTTTTCCCCCGTGTGGTTAATACCACATATGTTTGATATGTCTGTGAGGCTCTTTAAATGGTCACAACGCAGTCATGGAACCGTAAGGCATCAGTGTAACATTTGACAAAATAAGTTGGGCTGGCTAACCTTAAAGATCTTTGTTAGAATCAACCTCCTTGTCCCGGGGCGGATGCCTGCGTTGTGAAGGAGAGTGCCTGATCCGTGGGGCGCTCCTCCCCGCGAACGATGAACTGACGCCGGGGGACAATCACACGTGCGCTATCCTCGCCAGCTGATGGACCGTCGCACTCAATGATGCGGTTTTATGGAGGCGTGGTGAGCGCGCTGAACCTCCCGGTGAGCACAACGACAGCGCGCGCATCAGAGGGGGCAGAACATCCCGAGCTGCTCACGTGACGCAGAAGCGTCACCATAGCAGCTGATGCCTGAGAAGGAAAAGGGCAATAGTCTGATGCGCGCTTGTCAGGCTCAGGGGAGGTTATGCGGCATCCGGCCAGTACGTTTGCTGTCATTTTTGCCAGCACTAAATCTCAGAAGAAGAAAAAGACGTACCTCTTGGCATTATGGATGTTTTTAGGGGTTTCATTTAGGATCGGGCTATATTAGCCCTATTTTAATCAAAGTAACGAGAAGTTTTTTTTTTAAAATATGGTAGAAAAAATCCTGCTTAATACAGGATCTCAAACAATGGAAATAACCATCTTATGATTGTAAAGTTTCAAATGATCCCATCAACTTGTCATGTGTTGTTGCATATAGTGACATATATTGAAAGATATTGTATATGACATACAAGCTAGGACAGCATAACATAGCCGCACCATCTTCTTGGTGAGCCCATAGGCTTACCCAACAACTGTACTCTGAGATTAGTGAGGCCTGAGAATTGACAGTGGGGAACCGCCCTTGCATTGGCCCAGAAATCTGGGTCTTGTTCTAAGGCCCCCTATATATCCATTTGTGAGCATCAGTCCGCAGAGATAACCCCAGGTGCATGATATAAAAAAAACAGGAAAGGAAAAGGAAAAAGGTATGTACTGATGTATGAAAGATGAGAATACAAATAAAAACCTGAAATGCTTAATCCATTTGTGCAAAAGGAGAGACATAATAAGTTTTTTCAAACATATCTGCCAGGTACCATTCAGTGTATTAAAAGACTATAGGAACGGAACAAAACTTATTGATTCATTTAAACCGGGTGGATAGTGGGCCTTGAAGTAACTGATCCAACGTGTTTCTTTTTGTAAAGTAAGTTTTTCTATGTCACCTCCCCTCACATGGGGGTGTATTCTATCTAAGCCTATCACCTTTATTCCCTTGGGGTCACTCTGATGATGAATTAAAAAGTGTCTACCCAGGGGAGTTTTTATATTTCCTGTTCGAATATCATAAGTGTGCTCATATATTCTCTGTTTTAGAAACCTATTCGTTTTACCTATGTAAAACCTGTTACATGGACAGGTTATTACATAGATAACGTTCTTTGATTTGCAGTTAATAAAATGTTTTAGCTTTAGAGGTGGTTTATCAGCCAGGGTCAGAGTCTTTGTTTGGAAAATGTATTTACAAATATTGCAACTCTGGCACTGAAAAGTTCCTGTAGTGGCACAGCATATTTGTTTATTCACCCCTGCGTAGTGACTATGAACCAATTGGTCTTTGAGGTTACGGGCCCTCCGAAAAGTGAGTTTCGGCTTTGGGGAAATAAATTTTGAAATTTCTCGGTCATTGGTCAATACTGGCCAATGACGTGAGAGGATTTCCCTAATTTCCATGTGATGTTCTGTAAACGTTGTGATCATTGACAAAGGAGGATCAAGGTCCTTTTTTCTCGGTTTATACAACAATTCCTGTCTTGGACGTGACTTGGCTTTTTTATAGGCTCTTCGCAAAACTTGCGGTTTATAGCCTCTCTTTGTGAGGCGTTCCCTTATATTATCTGCTTCTCTTTTAAAATCTGTCTCTTGTGAACAATTTCTCCGAGCCCTAATATATTCCCCATAGGGGATACTGGACAAAAGGTGTCTTGGATGGGCACTAGAGGCCCTCAAAATTGTATTTGCCGCAGTTTTCTTACGGTAAAAATCCGTTGTGATTTGTCCAGTAGCATCTAGACTTATCGATAAGTCTAAAAAATTGACTTTGGTTTGACTGTACTCAAGCGTGAATTTCAAATTCAATGTGTTGATATTGAGTAATTTGACGAATTGAATAAGATCAGATTGGGACCCGGTCCAAACGATGATGATATCATCTATGTACCTGTGCCATGTAAGAATGTGGCACAGGTACATAGATACGTCATCCTCACCCCACAACCTCCTCTCCCAACCACCCAGATACAGGTTCGCATACGATGGGGCACATGTTGTCCCCATCGCTGTCCCCTGTATCTGGTGGTATACGGTGTTATCAAAGAGGAAGAGGTTGTGGGTGAGGATGAAGTGCAGAAGTTTTAGGAGGAAAACATTGTGGTCATGTTCTTCAATGTCAAGTTCATCCAGAAACCTACGGACGGTCTCTAGTCCCTTGGAATGGGGGATGCTGGAATAGAGCGCCTCCACGTCCAGGGTCACAAGGTAAGAGCCACGGGGCACCACCATACCGTCAAGGATCCGCAGTAAGTGGCCGGTATCCTTGATATAGGAGGGAAGTTGATGAACCAGGGGCTGAAGGTGATGGTCGACGTATCGGCTGGCCCGATCCGTCAGTGAACCCATGCCCGATATGATTGGTCTACCAGGTGGTGATTTGACCGATTTGTGCACTTTAGGCAAAGCATAAAATGTAGGTAGAATCGGGCATGGGACCCTGAGGAAAGAGCCAGTCGAGACGTCCACCACCCCTCCCCTCACTGCCTCCTCAACGATACTATGGTAAGCCTCCGAGGCCTCTCGGACCCTGGACATGGAGGCGCCCGCATACCAGTCCTTGTTAGCCAAGATCTTATGGCACATCTTGACATAGAAGGGTTTGTCCATGACCACAATGTTTCCCCCCTTGTCTGCCGGTTTTATGATCACATCGTCGTTTTTTTCGAGCTCCAATAGGGCCGCCCGCAGCTCAGGAGATAGATTCGTTTTGAATTTAGGTTTAAGTTTTTCAAAGTCAGCCACAACTAGGTCAACAAATGTTGCCACGTGTGCGTTGATGTTGAATGAAGGAAAGTATGTAGATTGGTTCTTAAACTTTTTAGGTTTTGGTGTGATCATGGGCATAGTGCCTAATGCCTCTAAGCCCAGATCAATCAAATCCTGCTCAAGTGCTGTCTCATTGGGAATTTTTTCATCAGGTTGTCGATCGAATTGTAGGCGACATATCAACTTACGTGCAAACAGGTTCAAGTCTTTTACAATTTCAAAAGGATCTGTGCGACTGATGGGACAATAGTTAAGTCCCAACTTTAGTACTTGTTCTTGTGAAGGCGTTAAAGTAAGATTCGAGAGGTTTATGATGTCAACCTCACTACTCGCCGGAAGATGATCGCCATTGGTTGTGCATCCATGGTCATCATCTCCCTTTGTTCCATTTATGGTGGAAATTTTCTTGAGCCTGTTGAGACGTCTCCTGCTGTTTCTTTTTCTATTCCTGATGACCCTAAAAAATCAGCACGGTTTTGTGGGCGATTAGTTTGTACTTCACTATCAGTATCTATATCTTCCTGTCGTTTAGATTTAGATCTAGTTACTCTATCGTCCTGAGTCTGGTCGTACTGTCTATTGCGAGGGCCTCTTGATCTAGGTTTCCTATTCATTATTGATCCTCGTTGATTGGTTGTAAATTGTTCTCTACCTTTACTAAAAGGCCTCTCCCTAGATGAGGAGGAGTCTGTAGATGAATATAGTCTGGGCCCTAAGTCTCTCCTGGTTGGTCTTGAGAAGGTGGGAGGCCAGATGTAGGCCAATTTCTCCTTATATGCATTTTTGTCCCTTTGTAACTTGTGTTCCTTGATCTGTATGATTTCTCTATTCGCTTTTTCTATAGATTCTTTAACATTTTTGTCTTTTTCAACAAAGAGATCATCTCTCTTTGTTTTTTTCAGCGCCTCTACAATATCTGAGACTTCAGATTCCATCTTTTTTAGTGTTAACTTATGATGCTCTAATAGGAGTTTCATAAGATTAAGGGAACAGTTTTGTAGGACTTCTTCCCATTTGGATTTAAAATCATCGGAAATCTGACCAATTTGGGGGAAGAGTTTGAGGCGTAAGCCCTTTGGAACTATATTGTTCTCAATGTACTCTTCAAGATAGTGAATATCCCACCATGTTTTGGATTTTCTATGTAACAGGTTATGGAGGGCATTAAAGGTGGATACAACCCTATCCTCATGTTCTATCGCTAATTTGTTCTCTATCCTACACTGATTGAGGTCCTTTATCATGCTGTCCCACTTGGTACTCGCTAAGTCTGTCATTTTTGTGAGCAACGGGACAGACCAGATGGCATAAGGTGTTCACAAGAGATCTTTGGAAAGGAGGGGGGGGGGGAGGGGGGGGGGGGGAAAGAATAAAGGGAGGGGGAAAAAGAGGGATCTTATAGTATGGGCACTGTTAACCAGAGGTATGACGTAACACCCAGATATGAAAGGGTGTATGTGTTGGTCGGGGGTACTGGTCTCACTGGCATTCGCCTGAGTCCAAAAAATAGAAGTACTAGTATTTAAATTCCCGGATTTGTAACACTTGTGGTACAGCTCCGGGTAATGACCTAACCCACCGTTGGACTGGAATGATATTGTTGGGAGGATATGGAAAAAGATTTTGTTTTTTGGGCTGGTTGATAAAGTGGCCCCCTCACCTCTTGACCAAGGAACCAATTTACTACAAAGGAGTTTTTGGACTACCTCCTTTGTTTGGGGGTCTAAGTTAATAACCACGCCCTCTTTGAATAACTGAATATAATTGAATGTGCCTAATATACCAAAATATATTGCAAACTTGTTTTATTGCTCACTATTGAAACACAATTGACACGTTACATTACATCAAATCCTACAAACGTAGGTAACATACAATACAACGATTCATCACCAATTTTAGTTAAAAACATAATGTACAATGGTCATTCCTGATAGACATCTCACATATATGCAGTCTTGATCTCTATTGGCTTGTAACATCTAGTAGGGTATACTGAAGTACTGAACTGAAGTAGCTTAATAAAGCAGCTGATGCTGATCAACGCTTATGTTGTATAACAGATAGGGTTAAAATAGCATGTGCCTTGGGATGCCCGTGTGGCCTGGTATATTTCAAGCTGAACAAAAAGTAACAATAATCCAAATATGAGAAATAAATTTGACCTTCTTTACAGCACCATACTTTGAAAAAAAAACCTTAATTTCATGCCGATCAATCCAAAGGTCAATGCCCCTAACAAAAATAGTGTTCGGCATAAGTTTTCCTTCTGGAAGGACGTAACCTTTAGTTTACATGGTTGGGGTAGGTTATCTTACAAATTGGGATACCCCAGGCAGCAGTGTCATTGAAAGAGACAGATTGTAATGCAGGCCATACGCAAGCAGAGAAACTCAGGCTGCAAAAGGCCTATTTAGTTTACATGGTTGGGGTAGGTTATCTTACAAATTGGGATACCCCACTGTATATGAAACCGAATATAAATGCACACCCAAAAGTGGACAATCAGCCTCCAAGAGGCCTGCTTAGTTTAAATAAGAGAGCTGCTTAGTGTAAATAAGAGGCCTGCTTAGTTTAAATAAGAGAGCTGCTTAGTGTAAATAAGAGAGGTAGGTTATGTTATGTTACAGAATGGGATGCCCCCACAGCAGACCTGAGATCAGTATATATGCACAGCAACAGTGGATGAGCAGGCTCCAACAGGCCAAATTACTTTAAATAAGTGTGCAGCTTAGAGTAAATACAGAGGCTAATGGGATGTTACAGAATGGGATGCCCCAAAGCTGACTTGAGATCAGTATATATGCACACAGCAGCAGTGTGTAAGCAGGCTCATACAGGCCAAATTTCTTTAAATAACTGTGCAGCTTACAGTAAATGCAGAGGCTAATGTGATGTTACAGAATGGGATGCCCCAAAGCTGACTTGAGATCAGTATATATGCACACAGCAGCAGTGTGTAAGCAGGCTCATACAGGCCAAATTTCTTTAAATAACTGTGCAGCTTACAGTAAATGCAGAGGCTAATGGGATGTTACAGAATGGGATGCCACAAAGCTGACTTGAGATCAGTATATATGCACACAGCAGCAGTGTGTAAGCAGGCTCATACAGGCCAAATGTCTTTAAATAACTGTGCAGCTTACAGTAAATGCAGAGGCTAATGGGATGTTACAGAATGGGATGCCCCAACAGGAGTGCACCTGGCAGCAGTACTACTATGCACAGCAAAAGTGTCTTTATCAGGCCTAATTTCAATTAGAATAAGTGCAAATGGTTATATGGTCTTAAATAGAGGCTGCTGTAGTCACAGAATGGGATGCCCCAAACAGGAGTGCACCTGGCAGGCAGTAGTGCTATGCACAGCAAAAGTGTCTTTATCAGGCCTAATTTCAATTATAATAGGTGCAAATGGTTATGGTCTTAAATAGAGGCTGCTGTAGTCACAGAATGGGATGCCCCAAACAGGAGTGCACCTGGCAGGGACCAGTAGTGCTATGCACAGCAAAAGTGTCTTTATCAGGCCTAATTTCAATTAGAATAGGTGCAAATGGTTATGGTCTTAAATAGAGGCTGCTGTAGTCACAGAATGGGATGCCCCAAACAGGAGTGCACCTGGCAGGGACCAGTAGTGCTATGCACAGCAAAAGTGTCTTTATCAGGCCTAATTTCAATTAGAATAAGTGCAAATGGTTATATGGTCTTAAATAGAGGCTGGTGTAGTCACAGAATGGGATGCCACAACAGGAGTGCACCTGGCAGGCAGTAGTGCTATGCACAGCAAAAGTGTCTTTATCAGGCCTAATTTCAATAAGAAAAAGTGCAAATGGTTATATGGTCTTAAATAGAGGCTGCTGTAGTCACAGAATGGGATGCCCCAAACAGGAGTGCACCTGGCAGGGACCAGTAGTGCTATGCACAGCAAAAGTGTCTTTTTCAGGCCTAATTTCAATTAGAATAAGTGCAAATGGTTATATGGTCTTAAATAGAGGCTACTGTAGTCACAGAATGGGATGCCCCAAACAGGAGTGCACCTGGCAGGCAGTAGTGCTATGCACAGCAAAAGTGTCTTTATCAGGCCTAATTTCAATTATAATAGGTGCAAATGGTTATGGTCTCAAATAGAGGCTGCTGTAGTCAAAGAATGGGATGCCCCAAACAGGAGTGCACCTGGCAGGGACCAGTAGTGCTATGCACAGCAAAAGTGTCTTTAACAGGCCTAATTTCAATAAGAATAAGTGCAAATAGTTATATGGTCTTAAATAGAGGCTGCTGTAGTCACAGAATGGGATGCCACAACAGGAGTGCACCTGGCAGGCAGTAGTGCTATGCACAGCAAAAGTGTCTTTATCAGGCCTAATTTCAACTAGAATAAGTGCAAATGGTTATATGGTCTTAAATAGAGGCTGCTGTAGTCACAGAATGGGATTCCCCAAACAGGAGTGCACCTGGCAGGGACCAGTAGTGCTATGCACAGCAAAAGTGTCTTTATCAGGCCTAATTTCAATTAGAATAAGTGCGAATGGTTATATGGTCTTAAATAGAGGCTGCTGTAGTCACAGAATGGGATGCCCCAAACAGGAGTGCACCTGGCAGGGACCAGTAGTGCTATGCACAGCAAAAGTGTCTTTATCAGGCCTAATTCCAATTAGAATAAGTGCAAATGGTTATATGGTCTTAAATAGAGGCTGCTTTAGTCACAGAATGGGATGCCCCAAAGAGGAGTGCACCTGGCAGGCAGTAGTGCTATGCACAGCAAAAGTGTCTTTATCAGGCCTAATTTCAATTATAATAGGTGCAAATGGTTATGGTCTTAAATAGAGGCTGCTGTAGTCACAGAATGGGATGCCCCAAACAGGAGTGCACCTGGCAGCGACCAGTAGTGCTATGCACAGCAAAAGTGTCTTTATCAGGCCTAATTTCAATTAGAATAAGTGCAAATGGTTATATGGTCTCAAATAGAGGCTGGTGTAGTCACAGAATGGGATGCCACAACAGGAGTGCACCTGGCAGGCAGTAGTGCTATGCACAGCAAAAGTGTCTTTATCAGGCCTAATTTCAATTAGAATAAGTGCAAATGGTTATATGGTCTTAAATAGAGGCTGCTGTAGTCACAGAATGGGATGCCCCAAACAGGAGTGCACCTGGCAGGCAGTAGTGCTATGCACAGCAAAAGTGTCTTTATCAGGCCTAATTTCAATTATAATAGGTGCAAATGGTTATGGTCTTAAATAGAGGCTGCTGTAGTCACAGAATGGGATGCCCCAAACAGGAGTGCACCTGGCAGGGACCAGTAGTGCTATGCACAGCAAAAGTGTCTTTATCAGGCCTAATTTCAATTAGAATAAGTGCAAATGGTTATATGGTCTTAAATAGAGGCTGCTGTAGTCACAGAATGGGATGCCCCAAACAGGAGTGCACCTGGCAGGCAGTAGTGCTATACACAGCAAAAGTGTCTTTATCAGGCCTAATTTCAATTATAATAGGTGCAAATGGTTATGGTCTTAAATAGAGGCTGCTGTAGTCACAGAATGGGATGCCCCAAACAGGAGTGCACCTGGCAGGGACCAGTAGTGCTATGCACAGCAAAAGTGTCTTTATCAGGCCTAATTTCAATTAGAATAAGTGCAAATGGATATATGGTCTTAAATAGAGGCTGCTGTAGTCACAGAATGGGATGCCCCAAACAGGAGTGCACCTGGCAGGCAGTAGTGCTATGCACAGCAAAAGTGTCTTTATCAGTCCTAATTTCAATTATAATAGGTGCAAATGGTTATGGTCTTAAATAGAGGCTGCTGTAGTCACAGAATGGGATGCCCCAAACAGGAGTGCACCTGGCAGGGACCAGTAGTGCTATGCACAGCAAAAGTGTCTTTATCAGGCCTAATTTCAATTAGAATAAGTGCAAATGGTTATATGGTCTTAAATAGAGGCTGCTGTAGTCACAGAATGGGATGCCCCAAACAGGAGTGCACCTGGCAGGCAGTAGTGCTATGCACAGCAAAAGTGTCTTTATCAGGCCTAATTTCAATTATAATAGGTGCAAATGGTTATGGTCTTAAATAGAGGCTGCTGTAGTCACAGAATGGGATGCCCCAAACAGGAGTGCACCTGGCAGGGACCAGTAGTGCTATGCACTGCAAAAGTGTCTTTATCAGGCCTAATTTCAATTAGAATAAGTGCAAATGGTTATATGGTCTTAAATAGAGGCTGCTGTAGTCACAGAATGGGATGCCCCAAACGGGAGTGCACCTGGCAGGCAGTAGTGTTATGCACAGCAAAAGTGTCTTTATCAGGCCTAATTTCAATTAGAATAGGTGCAAATGGTTATGGTCTTAAATAGAGGCTGCTGTTGTCACAGAATGGGATGCCCCAAACAGGAGTGCACCTGGCAGGGACCAGTAGTGCTATGCACAGCAAACGTGTCTTTATCAGGCCTAATTTCAATTAGAATAAGTGCAAATGGTTATATGGTCTTAAATAGAGGCTGCTGTAGTCACAGAATGGGATGCCCCAAACAGGAGTGCACCTGGCAGGGACCAGTAGTGCTATGCACTGCAAAAGTGTCTTTATCAGGCCTAATTTCAATTAGAATAAGTGCAAATGGTTATATGGTCTTAAATAGAGGCTGCTGTAGTCACAGAATGGGATGCCCCAAAGAGGAGTGCACCTGGCAAGCAGTAGTACTATGCACAGCAAAAGTGTCTTTATCAGGCCTAATTTCAATTATAATAGGTGCAAATGGTTATGGTCTTAAATAGAGGCTGCTGTAGTCACAGAATGGGATGCCCCAAACAGGAGTGCACCTGGCAGGGACCAGTAGTGCTATGCACAGCAAAAGTGTCTTTAACAGGCCTAATTTCAATTAGAATAAGTGCAAATGGTTATATGGTCTTAAATAGAGGCTGGTGTAGTCACAGAATGGGATGCCACAACAGGAGTGCACCTGGCAGGCAGTAGTGCTATGCACAGCAAAAGTGTCTTTATCAGGCCTAATTTCAATTAGAATAAGTGCAAATGGTTATATGGTCTTAAATAGAGGCTGCTGTAGTCACAGAATAGGATGCCCCAAACAGGAGTGCACCTGGCAGGGACCAGTAGTGCTATGCACAGCAAACGTGTCTTTATCAGGCCTAATTTCAATTAGAATAAGTGCAAATGGTTATATGGTCTTAAATAGAGGCTGCTGTAGTCACAGAATGGGATGCCCCAAACAGGAGTGCACCTGGCAGGGACCAGTAGTGCTATGCACAGCAAAAGTGTCTTTATCAGGCCTAATTTCAATTAGAATAAGTGCAAATGGTTATATGGTCTTAAATAGAGGCTGCTGTAGTCACAGAATAGGATGCCCCAAAGAGGAGTGCACCTGGCAGGCAGTAGTGCTATGCACAGCAAAAGTGTCTTTATCAGGCCTAATTTCAATTATAATAGGTGCAAATGGTTATGGTCTTAAATAGAGGCTGATGTAGTCACAGAATGGGATGCCCCAAACAGGAGTGCACCTGGCAGGGACCAGTAGTGCTATGCACAGCAAAAGTGTCTTTATCAGGCCTAATTTCAATTAGAATAAGTGCAAATGGTTATATGGTCTTAAATAGAGGCTGCTGTAGTCACAGAATGGGATGCCCCAAAGAGGAGTGCACCTGGCAGGCAGTAGTGCTATGCACAGCAAAAGTGTCTTTATCAGGCCTAATTTCAATTATAATAGGTGCAAATGGTTATGGTCTTAAATAGAGGCTGCTGTAGTCACAGAATGGGATGCCCCAAACAGGAGTGCACCTGGCAGGGACCAGTAGTGCTATGCACAGCAAAAGTGTCTTTAACAGGCCTAATTTCAATTAGAATAAGTGCAAATGGTTATATGGTCTTAAATAGAGGCTGGTGTAGTCACAGAATGGGATGCCACAACAGGAGTGCACCTGGCAGGCAGTAGTGCTATGCACAGCAAAAGTGTCTTTATCAGGCCTAATTTCAATTATAATAGGTGCAAATGGTTATGGTCTTAAATAGAGGCTGCTGTAGTCACAGAATGGGATGCCCCAAACAGGAGTGCACCTGGCAGGGACCAGTAGTGCTATGCACAGCAAAAGTGTCTTTATCAGGCCTAATTTCAATTAGAATAAGTGCAAATGGTTATATGGTCTTAAATAGAGGCTGCTGTAGTCACAGAATGGGATGCCCCAAACAGGAGTGCACCTGGCAGGCAGTAGTGCTATGCACAGCAAAAGTGTCTTTATCAGGCCTAATTTCAATTAGAATAAGTGCAAATGGTTATATGGTCTTAAATAGAGGCTGGTGTAGTCACAGAATGGGATGCCACAACAGGTGTGCACCTGGCAGGCAGTAGTGCTATGCACAGCAAAAGTGTCTTTATCAGGCCTAATTTCAATTAGAATAAGTGCAAATGGTTATATGGTCTTAAATAGAGGCTGCTGTAGTCACAGAATGGGATGCCCCAAACAGGAGTGCACCTGGCAGGGACCAGTAGTGCTATGCACAGCAAAAGTGTCTTTATCAGGCCTAATTTCAATTAGAATAAGTGCAAATGGTTATATGGTCTTAAATAGAGGCTGCTGTAGTCACAGAATGGGATGCCCCAAACAGGAGTGCACCTGGCAGGCAGTAGTGCTATGCACAGCAAAAGTGTCTTTATCAGGCCTAATTTCAATTATAATAGGTGCAAATGGTTATGGTCTTAAATAGAGGCTGCTGTAGTCACAGCATGGGATGCCCCAAACAGGAGTGCACCTGGCAGGGACCAGTAGTGCTATGCACAGCAAAAGTGTCTTTATCAGGCCTAATTCCAATTAGAATAAGTGCAAATGGTTATATGGTCTTAAATAGAGGCTGCTGTAGTCACAGAATGGGATGCCCCAAAGAGGAGTGCACCTGGCAGGCAGTAGTGCTATGCACAGCAAAAGTGTCTTTATCAGGCCTAATTTCAATTATAATAGGTGCAAATGGTTATGGTCTTAAATAGAGGCTGCTGTAGTCACAGAATGGGATGCCCCAAATAGGAGTGCACCTGGCAGGGACCAGTAGTGCTATGCACAACAAAAGTGTCTTTATCAGGCCTAATTTCAATTAGAATAAGTGCAAATGGTTATATGGTCTTAAATAGAGGCTGCTGTAGTCACAGAATGGGATGCCCCAAACAGGAGTGCACCTGGCAGGCAGTAGTGCTATGCACAGCAAAAGTGTCTTTATCAGGCCTAATTTCAATTATAATAGGTGCAAATGGTTATGGTCTTAAATAGAGGCTGCTGTAGTCACAGAATGGGATGCCCCAAACAGGAGTGCACCTGGCAGGCAGTAGTGCTATGCACAGCAAAAGTGTCTTTATCAGGCCTAATTTCAATTAAATTGGTGCAAATGGTTATATGGTCTTAAATAGAGGCTGCTGTAGTCACAGAATGGGATGCCCCAAACAGGAGTGCACCTGGCAGGCAGTAGTGCTATGCACAGCAAAAGTGTCTTTATCAGGCCTAATTTCAATTAAATTGGTGCAAATGGTTATGGTCTTAAATAGAGGCTGCTGTAGTCACAGAATGGGATGCCCCAAACAGGAGTGCACCTGGCAGGGACCAGTAGTGCTATGCACAGCAAAAGTGTCTTTATCAGGCCTAATTTCAATTAGAATAAGTGCAAATGGTTATATGGTCTTAAATAGAGGCTGCTGTAGTCACAGAATGGGATGCCCCAAACAGGAGTGCACCTGGCAGGCAGTAGTGCTATGCACAGCAAAAGTGTCTTTATCAGGCCTAATTTCAATTAGAATAGGTGCAAATGGTTATGGTCTTAAATAGAGGCTGCTGTTGTCACAGAATGGGATGCCCCAAACAGGAGTGCACCTGGCAGGGACCAGTAGTGCTATGCACAGCAAAAGTGTCTTTATCAGGCCTAATTTCAATTTGAATAAGTGCAAATGGTTATATGGTCTTAAATAGAGGCTGCTGTAGTCACAGAATGGGATGCCCCAAACAGGAGTGCACCTGGCAGGCAGTAGTGCTATGCACAGCAAAAGTGTCTTTATCAGGCCTAATTTCAATTAGAATAGGTGCAAATGGTTATGGTCTTAAATAGAGGCTGCTGTAGTCACAGAATGGGATGCCCCAAACAGGAGTGTACCTGGCAGGCAGTAGTGCTATGCACAGCAAAAGTGTCTTTATCAGGCCTAATTTCAATAAGAATAAGTGCAAATGGTTATATGGTCTTAAATAGAGGCTGCTGTAGTCACAGAATGGGATGCCCCAAACAGGAGTGCACCTGGCAGGCAGTAGTGCTATGCACAACAAAAGTGTCTTTATCAGGCCTAATTTCAATTATAATAGGTGCAAATGGTTATGGTCTTAAATAGAGGCTGCTGTTGTCACAGAATGGGATGCCCCAAACAGGAGTGCACCTGGCAGGGACCAGTAGTGCTATGCACAGCAAAAGTGTCTTTATCAGGCCTAATTTCAATTAGAATAAGTGCAAATGGTTATATGGTCTTAAATAGAGGCTGCTGTAGTCACAGAATGGGATGCCCCAAACAGGAGTGCACCTGGCAGGGACCAGTAGTGCTATGCACTGCAAAATTGTCTTTATCAGGCCTAATTTCAATTAGAATAAGTGCAAATGGTTATATGGTCTTAAATAGAGGCTGCTGTAGTCACAGAATGGGATGCCCCAAACAGGAGTGCACCTGGCAGGCAGTAGTGCTATGCACAGCAAAAGTGTCTTTATCAGGCCTAATTTCAATTAGAATAGGTGCAAATGGTTATATGGTCTTAAATAGAGGCTGCTGTAGTCACAGAATGGGATGCCCCAAACAGGAGTGCACCTGGCAGGGACCAGTAGTGCTATGCACAGCAAAAGTGTCTTTATCAGGCCTAATTTCAATTAGAATAAGTGCAAATGGTTATATGGTCTTAAATAGAGGCTGCTGTAGTCACAGAATGGGATGCCCCAAACAGGAGTGCACCTGGCAGGGACCAGTAGTGCTATGCACAGCAAAACTGTCTTTATCAGGCCTAATTTCAATTAGAATAAGTGCAAATGGTTATATGGTCTTAAATAGAGGCTGCTGTAGTCACAGAATGGGATGTCCCAAACAGGAGTGCACCTGGCAGGCAGTAGTGCTATGCACAGCAAAAGTGTCTTTATCAGTCCTAATTTCAATTATAATAGGTGCAAATGGTTATGGTCTTAAATAGAGGCTGCTGTAGTCACAGAATGGGATGCCCCAAACAGGAGTGCACCTGGCAGGGACCAGTAGTGCTATGCACAGCAAAAGTGTCTTTATCAGGCCTAATTTCAATTAGAATAAGTGCAAATGGTTATATGGTCTTAAATAGAGGCTGCTGTAGTCACAGAATGGGATGCCCCAAACAGGAGTGCACCTGGCAGGCAGTAGTGCTATGCACAGCAAAAGTGTCTTTATCAGGCCTAATTTCAATTATAATAGGTGCAAATGGTTATGGTCTTAAATAGAGGCTGCTGTAGTCACAGAATGGGATGCCCCAAACAGGAGTGCACCTGGCAGGGACCAGTAGTGCTATGCACAGCAAAAGTGTCTTTATCAGGCCTAATTTCAATTAGAATAAGTGCAAATGGTTATATGGTCTTAAATAGAGGCTGCTGTAGTCACAGAATGGGATGCCCCAAACAGGAGTGCACCTGGCAGGCAGTAGTGCTATGCACAGCAAAAGTGTCTTTATCAGGCCTAATTTCAATTAGAATAGGTGCAAATGGTTATGGTCTTAAATAGAGGCTGCTGTTGTCACAGAATGGGATGCCCCAAACAGGAGTGCACCTGGCAGGGACCAGTAGTGCTATGCACAGCAAAAGTGTCTTTATCAGGCCTAATTTCAATTAGAATAAGTGCAAATGGTTATATGGTCTTAAATAGAGGCTGCTGTAGTCACAGAATGGGATGCCCCAAACAGGAGTGCACCTGGCAGGGACCAGTAGTGCTATGCACAGCAAAAGTGTCTTTATCAGGCCTAATTTCAATTAGAATAAGTGCAAATGGTTATATGGTCTTAAATAGAGGCTGCTGTAGTCACAGAATGGGATGCCCCAAACAGGAGTGCACCTGGCAGGGACCAGTAGTGCTATGCACAGCAAAAGTGTCTTTATCAGGCCTAATTTCAATTAGAATAAGTGCAAATGGTTATATGGTCTTAAATAGAGGCTGATGTAGTCACAGAATGGGATGCCCCAAACAGGAGTGCACCTGGCAGGGACCAGTAGTGCTATGCACAGCAAAAGTGTCTTTATCAGGCCTAATTTCAATAAGAATAAGTGCAAATGGTTATATGGTCTTAAATAGAGGCTTCTGTAGTCACAGAATGGAATGACCCAAACAGGAGTGCACCTGGCAGGCAGTAGTGCTATGCACAGCAAAAGTGTCTTTATCAGTCCTAATTTCAATTATAATAGGTGCAAATGGTTATGGTCTTAAATAGAGGCTGCTGTAGTCACAGAATGGGATGCCCCAAACAGGAGTGCACCTGGCAGGGACCAGTAGTGCTATGCACAGCAAAAGTGTCTTTATCAGGCCTAATTTCAATTAGAATAAGTGCAAATGGTTATATGGTCTTAAATAGAGGCTGCTGTATTCACAGAATGGGATGCCCCAAACAGGAGTGCACCTGGCAGGCAGTAGTGCTATGCACAGCAAAAGTGTCTTTATCAGGCCTAATTTCAATTAGAATAGGTGCAAATGGTTATGGTCTTAAATAGAGGCTGCTGTTGTCACAGAATGGGATGCCCCAAACAGGAGTGCACCTGGCAGGGACCAGTAGTGCTATGCACAGCAAAAGTGTCTTTATCAGGCCTAATTTCAATTAGAATAAGTGCAAATGGTTATATGGTCTTAAATAGAGGCTGCTGTAGTCGCAGAATGGGATGCCCCAAACAGGAGTGCACCTGGCAGGGACCAGTAGTGCTATGCACAGCAAAAGTGTCTTTATCAGGCCTAATTTCAATTAGAATAAGTGCAAATGGTTATATGGTCTTAAATAGAGGCTGCTGTAGTCACAGAATGGGATGCCCCAAACAGGAGTGCACCTGGCAGGCAGTAGTGCTATGCACAGCAAAAGTGTCTTTATCAGGCCTAATTTCAATTAGAATAGGTGCAAATGGTTATGGTCTTAAATAGAGGCTGCTGTAGTCACAGAATGGGATGCCCCAAACAGGAGTGCACCTGGCAGGCAGTAGTGCTATGCACAGCAAAAGTGTCTTTATCAGGCCTAATTTCAATAAGAATAAGTGCAAATGGTTATATGGTCTTAAATAGAGGCTTCTGTAGTCACAGAATGGGATGCCCCAAACAGGAGTGCACCTGGCAGGGACCAGTAGTACTATGCACAGCAAAAGTGTCTTTATCAGGCCTAATTTCAATTATAATAAGTGCAAATGGTTATGGTCTTAAATAGAGGCTGCTGTAGTCACAGAATGGGATGCCTCACAGCAGACTTAAGATCAGTTCAGTATATATGCACAGTTAGTTAGTATAAGCAGCCTGAAAACGCTAACAAAGCCTGTCAGCCAGCCAGTAACACTCAGGCTGGATGAAAAAAAAAAAAATCTCCCTGTGACTGCCTCCGATTTTTCGTAACTTTCCCTGTTTTTCGCTGACTTTCTGTCTGTCTCCTGCCTGTCTCCAGCCTGTCCCTGTCTGTCCCTGCCTGTCTAACTGCCTCTCCCTCACTACAGCGTTCTGTCTCTCACGAATGCAATAGAGAAATGAGGAAGGAAAAGCAAGATGGCCGACTTAAATAGCGCTGTGACGTCACCGTGCTTGCTGGCTGCTGATAGGCTGCATGTGACTGCCCCAGCTTGCACTGGCGCGGGGTAGATGTCCAGACATGTCCCGTCCGCCATCTTAGAATGCCTGTATGTAAATGAATGGATGTTAAAGGAAAACTTCGAGCGATCGAATCGCGGGGAAATTCGGATTCGATCCGAATCGAATTTTTCATGAAATTCGGATCGAATCCGGGTTCGTCCGGATCGATTCGCTCATCCCTAATTGCATTGTATATATTTACAAAAATTTTTTAGATCTTTTTGCAAATTTTTAAATGTTTGATATTGACATTAAAAAAAAAAAATTAAAGGTCTACCATTTGAAAACAAAAAGTTTTGAAGAAAAAGGCAAGAAAAAAATGCCAGTTCAAAATAAATAAAAAAAAGATAAAAGTTTCTGTGTGATTTACTTTTAAAAATACATTCATTAATGGTTGGTCACCACAAAACGAATGAAAAAAAGAAAATTCAGATATTAAGATTCGCCTGACCGCAAAGTGATTTAGGTAAGTTTTAGGGGTGGTAATGCAAGAATATACTGACCGCGAAGTGATTTAGCTAAGCAGTGTAGCAGAAGTGAGTGAACCAAATATGTAGGTGAGCACATTAATGAGTTAAGTTTGTAGTGCGCAAGCGTAGGGTTGTAATGATTTTCGTCTGGACATTTATTTATAGAAGAAGGCATTCAGAATCTAACGGGAAACGTAAATGATTTGTTCGAGGAGACGATGGGAAAAGGGTAAAAGCGAAAGCCTACGTTGTAACATGAGTAACATAAACGGAAAACAAAAGCTTGAAAATGACATTCTCGTTGGCATACGAACAGACAGATACTTTACTGAAGGCTTGCGATGCATGTTTAGAATCACTCGTACACTCATACGCGAGCTGGAACAAAATGAAAAAAATACAGATTGGCACAAAGATGAAAGTCTTTTTTTGTTTCTCTGAATCAACCCTAATATTCTCATTTTCTCCTGGTCAGTGGCTAAACACTGATATCATGTTAAGGCGGTGTTGCAAAAACTGAGGGAGAACAGTCTTCACCAAACTGTCCAAATTTGTGTTTGAGGTCACCAAAGTTTCTTTCCTGGGGTCTCTGGTTAGGGTCTGGTGATGAATCCCTCCTAGGTGTCAGCAGTTTTGAAGTGTGAACAACCTAGAACCCTAAAAGAATGGCAGAGATTCCTAGGAATTGACAATTTTTAGAGGTATTTCATCAAGGGGTTCTCTCCTATAGTAGCTCCTCTAACAAGCCTAACCTGAAAAGTTTGGTCCCCTCCAGTGGTGAAGGCCTTCCAGACCTTAAAGGAGGCCTTTACCTAATTCACCCCCGAATTTGGTGTGGGGGATTTCCTACTGGACTAAAGACTTTTGCATACTTTATGTGTAAGTTTAGTCAAGCCAAGCAGAATTACGATGTGGGGAACCATGAACTATTAGGGGTGAAACTGGCATTTGATGAATGGAGACATTGGTTGGGAGGTTCTTTGCATCCTATTACTGTAAATAGTGACCATAAAAATCTCAAAATTAAATTAAATCCGCCAAGAGACGTAACTTTTATTTCAGTTATGTCATTCCCTTTAAACAGAGAGCAAAGAAAATCAAAGCAGATGCCTTGTCATGAGACAAGGCATCTGCTTTGATTTGGGGAATGTAAGTGGAGGTTCAATGAGAAGGAAACCATTTTACTCTCTGGTTGTGTAGTTTGTGTCCTGTTGCCAGATTTGTTTAATTCCCTGGCACCATCTCAGGCAGACTTCCCTCTGGGCAACCTCTGGGTTTCCGAAATGTTCCGCCGCATTTGTGCCTTAGTGTTACAGGAGTTTCAATACACTAAAAAAGCCTATTCTCTCTGTTCGGACTTCCCGGATCGATGGTCTGAATTTATTAAATTTGCTGAATTCACATTCAATAATGTGCTCATTGAGTTGACTACATTTTTGCAGTTTTTCTTTAATTATGGTAAAAATCCCAAGGCATCGTCTCTCTCAGGCACTTCCTTCAATTTGCCGACCTTCGAGGAATGGTTTTCAGAAAGAGTGACAATCTGGTCCAAGGTCCAGGATAATCTTAAAGTAGCTATTAAGACCCACAGGACCTTTGATAACTGACACAGGTGCATGGAGCCACAGTTACCGGTGGGCAATTTGGTCTGGGTGTCCACCCAAAGCATTGCCTTGCGCCAACCGTTGTCTAGATTGGGACCTAACTACATCGGTCCCCTTCTGATCATACAAAAATTAAGCAACGTCACCTTCAAAGTCGAGATTCCGCCTTCTGTAAAAATTCCTAAAGAATTCCTAAAGAATTTTTATCTTTACTTAAATATGCTGGTAATATTCAGGTGTCTTCTCCACCTCCTGTCATTGTAGAAAATGAACCTGAATATGAAATCAATAAAATTCCTGTCTCTAGAATTTGCATAACTCGCTACAATATTTAGTTGATTGAAAGGGATTTTGAAATAAATTTTATTATGACCACCCAGATAAGCCAAATAAGGGTTCCAGGGCCCCCTCAAGGGGGGGTAATGTCACAATGACTCAGGTGCCAGCTTGGGCAGTGTCGGCTCAAGGGGCGCTGTCTCTCTCATCCTTCCTCCATATCTCCAGTGCTTCTGCTCATGTACGCGCACTCATGCATTCACAAGACTATTATCTCTCCGGCGGGCACGCTGCTGCTGTTAGTTTGAATAGTCCAATGAATGTGGGACAGGTGCCCGTGACTGTTGCTGGGCTAATCAGTCCCGGGATTGTTGGTGGGCCAATAAGCCTGAAGTTTTCCTGGCCTATTCCCTGCTCCCATGCCCTATATATACATTACCATATCACTAGCTCATTGACCATGATAGTGTCCTGCTGGGTTTTGTAGTGCCTCTGAGTTGTATTTAGTTTTCCGTGTTGGGGGACCTTATGGGGTTCTGGCCTCCCTCACCCCAAGGTCTGTCAGTATTCTGTCAGCAGCAGCTGACAGAATGCCCAAGATCATAGCTGGAATAACAAAGTGCATGCAACCATTCCCAGACTGATCTAGTTTATTAGAAAACCAAAACATATCTTTTAATATATGTCACACAAGTAAGGCAAGAGTGAGCGAGAACTGATGCCCACCTTCATGACTGCTCCCTGACCCCCACCCTTGCAAAACTTCAGCTTGAGTTTCACAAACTATGCAAAGTTCTACAATTTTTCAAGAGAACATGAACTAGTGCTTGAACATTTCCCAGGAGTGTATAACCTTGAGACAGTCTTTACCACCTTCACAAGATGGATACCAAATATCAATATGGCTGCACAAATATCAAGTGTATCCCCCTCACAACCCCCTCTTTGATCATTTCCATTCCATAGAATTTTCACACAACTCCTCTGTGCATCAGATACGCTTCATATTTGGCACCAGGTGTGGGATTGGTACATTTGTTAAAAATACACATAAAAATTTTAAACAGCAAATATAAAGACAGAAGCATTAAAAGCACAACTAACACTGTGATAAACATATTCTTAGTCCATTTAAATATGCCCATGAAGTCCCAGCTAAGTCCACTAAAGGGACTCCAATCTCTGGCAATATTCTTTACTTTAGCCTGTAATCTGGCCACTTCAACTGTGTTCCATTACTATATTATAGTAATCAGGCACTTTCATGCTGGTATTATGGATCTATGTACAATACTCGTAATCTTCAGTTATTTCACACAAACCCACTCATGCACCACTCATGCGTTCTATAGCTAATTCATGTAATTCCAACTGTGTTCTAATGACTTTTGTTTCCTCATTTAAGCCCCCAATGTAATCTAAATTATCATGAACCATTTATGGCATCAAACTACTGTAGTTATTTAACCTATTCATTATGCCTATCCCCCACCCACTCCGTTGTTCGTTTTAAAATAGGTCTCACCTTTCTCAGCTGGCTTAGAGATATTAAACTGGGAGTGGGCATAAACTCTTGGAAACATCCCACGGCCCCTCCATGGAACTAAAATCCTTTGTCACACAAACTCCCCCAACTAGAGTAGTATCATCCCTTTATGCTCTTCTACACAGAACACATCACTCGGGTCGACCCAAGTTCATAGACAAGTGGGAAAGAGAACTAGACATACAGATTTCAGATACTGATTTGACTAAAGTGTTCCTGAGCACCCACAGGATATCATTAGCGAGTGCTTCACAGGAAAGAAACTATAAAGTACTCGCTAGATGGTACAGATGCCCGGTTGACTTGCACCGATTTGCAGCCGCACAATCGGACAAATGTCGGAGATGCCAGAGGGAGGTGGGTACCATGACCCACATCTGGTGGAGCTGCCCAGTGATCAAGGCCCTATGGGACCAAATCTTCGCAATCTTCGAGGAGGTATCCGGAATCGAGACAGATAATACACCTCAGGTCGCTCTCCTGTCATTAATCCCGGGCCCGGTGTCAAGGATTAAAAAGGGGGTCTTGGGTCACTTCCTTACGGCTATGAGAGCCAATATTCCTAGGCATGCCTAGGAATATTGGAACGAATTCCCTCTAACTCCACCACCCACTCTGTCAATGTAGGGGGGGCTACATTGACAGAGTGGGTGGTGGAGTTAGAGGGAATTCGTATGGAAGAACTAGTCGCAAAAAGCAGGGACATCGCAGACCAGTGTACAACCACCTGGATGAGCTGACTGATCTACCGGGAATCGCACTTCCCAGTATTGCTTTAGCAAACCAGATACAAGGTTACGTGGCCTCCCCCCGGGGCTAAACCTGATGGGGAGGGTTGGCCGGAAGGGGCACGGCTCCCCTTCTTAACCTGGCCTTTCTCCCTGGAAGCTGGCCTCATCCCAACAGTCAAAGCTTATACAGCGGGTCCTCTATTCTCACCCTCACGCCCCGCTTCTCTGACTTAGACATAGGCCATAACATAATTAGAGGAGGAGTACAGGTAGCTGACATTATCTAAGGTTGAGTCCTGGGTGAATATGTGTACTATGTCTAAAACATTTGCGCGAACCCTGTACCCCATTCCCCCACCACTCTTTCCCTTCTGCTCTTTCCCTTACCCCTTACCCTACGTTTTGTATTTTCCCCACAATTGTTTAATTTCCGTCCTTTTGTTTTTTTATTGTATTTTTTTTTCTTTGTCTCAGTTTGGATCTTCAAAACTGTTTTCAAAGTCGTTCATCTAGTGAGGTAGATCACTTTAACATCATTGCCAGGGTTAAACTACTTACTTGTGGTTGTGTGTAGTGTATATTTCACCCTGTGTTTTGTGAGTGAGTTTTTTTTTTTTTTTTGTCCGTCCTTTTGTTTTTGTCTGAAAAAACAATAAAAACTGATTACAATAAACTGGCAGTGGGCACATATTTTTGCCAACTGGGTTCTGGCCTCCCTTAAACCAAGGTCCGTCAGTATTCTGTCAGCGGCAGCTGCCCGAGATCAGAAGGGCATTGCAACCATTCACAGACTGATCTAGTTTATTAGAAAACCAAAACATATCACACAAGCAAGGCAAGCGCAAGTGAGAACTGTCACCCACTTTTGTGAGTGCTCCCTGTCCCTCACCTTTGTAAAAGTGAGTGGGTCTCACAAACTATGCAAAGTTCTACAATTTCTCAAGGGACCGTGAACTAGCGCTTGAACGTTTCCCAGCCTCGAGCCATTCTTCCCCTCTGTACCTCAAACTCTCTGACCTCCCGGCTTTGACCCTTGGCTTGACCCTCTTTCTTTGACCCCTTTTCTTCTGCTGAGCCACTTATTGTAGAGTCTTCCCGTGTATCACTCCGACCAGCCCGACTCCTGCCCAGTCTGATCCCTGGTTCATCTGCCTTCACCCTGTAAGTCTTCATCCTTTGTGCTAATTAACCTTGGGGCAACTGTGCAGTGAGGTATATCCAGCATCCCAGTGTTTGGGGCTTGTCTATAGGCAGAAGTAGCAGCAGAGATTGGGGGTTGTGGACTGGTGTTCCACTGGTCAATCCCGCCAGGATAAAGATATTATAATATTATAATATTTTCAACGAAAATCCGATTTTCTAATCTCATCTGCAAGGACAAACCAGGGCATTTCTCACTAACAAACAGGAAAGTGTGTTCTTGCATACTCAAAGAACAAGTGTCACAAAAAAGCTACAAAAAAGTTGTTACTGAATCACACAAAGGGCCAAAATGGACATTGCGTACATTTGCGGGAGAGAATTCATTCACTAGAGGCTCTGAATCAAGGTGATTTGTATGAAGTGCAGTGTAGTGCCTAGATTGCAATGTGGGTCAATACAAAAAGCAGTTACACCAGTGGATGGCCCAGCATAAATTTTGGTACACTGTGTACAAAAATTCCGAAGGACATGATGATGACATGTCATATTTGCAATTTGGGTATTTATACTGACCAGTTCAAAAGAGTTGGGAAGGTAATAAGCCAAGTCTGACTTTCAAGAAATCCTTAAGTTAGTTAGAGAGATGTTTTTATGATAATTTGCTCAAATATTATTAAATAAATAATGGCTAAAAAATGTTTAAAATGTTTTCGTTTTAAAATGAATAACAATAAAGTTAAGGCACAGGAGGCTTCCGTACCACAGGGCGAGTCTATTCTCTGCTGTGGGGGGAGAAAACCTTGCTGGCTACTGCAGATGAGGTGAGCACCGTGGTCTCAAGAGAGAGCAACTACTGGTGTGTTGAGTGTGTGGTGACTGCACCTACATCCCGGTGTTCACCTCATCTCCTTTAGCCAGTAAGGTTTTCTTCCCTGAAGAGACAAAGAAAAATATTGGTGGGCTTTAATATATATTGTACTATGTGTGTGTAAATATAAATACACACACACATGTTTCTACGATTGCTAGGAGACCAAAACTCTAGCGTGCTAACAATCTCCAGGTTGCTTTCCCTCAGTGGTCAACTGTGCACTCACCTCACTGATGCCAGCTATGCAGATTCCCCTATTTAAAGAAACATTTAGGGTTTCGCTTTTTTTGCCCCATATTTTTTATTTTGTGCTTTTGTCAACTCTATTTCTTTCTTACATGCTTTATTTACTACTTTATACTCTTTAAGGGTTACAGCTGATAGCTCAGCCTTATAATTTTTAAATGCCCTTTTATTGTTCTATATTGCCCATTTGTTACCCATAAGAATACATGTTGCAATGTTGGTACTTACAGTTGATTTAACGGTGATTTTTGCAGGATTTTCCAGGGAAAATGATAAATTAAATATTGTTTTTTTCTGATGAGTTTAGGTGTTAACATAACATATCTCGTTTGTGTTTTTTCAGTGCTTTCTGAATATTTTTTGAGAAAAAAATGAAATTTTAAAAATGTGTAGATTTTTTAACATATCTAAGGGGGGGGACCCCACTCTTTTTAAAACATTGAACTCATAAAATGTTTTTTTTTTCTAAATGGCGTGGGGGTCCCCCTCTCCCAGCTCAGGCACCAGCTATGTGAGCTGGTATCTCAGGACTCGGAGGCAGTGTGGTCGACCCCTGACCCTAAAGTCTACAAGCTTACATAACCCGCATGGGCAACAGGCTCTTCTGCAAGTCATCCACTTGTCGATAGCTGACTTGTTGGCCACTTTTCCCTTTGCAAGGTTTAAGTAAAAAAAAATCACACACTCACAAAAGTTTGCTATGCTATTTTTTTGTAAATGAATACTTATACCCTTCCATTGCCGAGTGCTGTTCCACATCGTCTGACCGCAGCTGGGATTGAGCTGTAGAAGCCAGGAGCAGGGCAGAGGATCTGTGTTCTTTGCTCAGCTGCCGCCGCTCACTTTCGGGCTTCTGCTTTTACTACTGCTGCAGGGAGGGGCCTTTTATACCAGTAGAGTGACCTGACATCAGTTCAATCACTGGTATTAAAAGCCCCTCCCCGCATTGGGGAGTGAGCTGTAAAAGTTAAATGGTTTGCACTTAATGCTTGGAAATGCAGTCACATAAATTTTATGTGACTTGCACTTAAAGGCTTAATAAATACCATATGTATTACTATTTGTTGTGTGCTAAACACAGGCTGGCCAGCTTGTCTTCTTTTAAATGACACATGTATCCTCAATCCCACAGAGCATAATGCTAAGGTTATAAAGCATTTTATTACTTTTATTCTGAATCTACACATCACAATTACAGCATGTACAGTACTTTTACTTCAGTAACTCTGACAATTTATTGACACACCTGCTGCCCAGCCAAGCGCATCACTGCTAAACCCATTTATTTCAGTGTGGTAAATAAGTACAAATGTATAGGTTATTCCTGTTTGCAGGGAATTGTTAGGATTTTGTTATTTTTAAAAACCCTGATGTTTATAATCTAATGTCTAAATGTATTTTACTGTGATTAATTATATTCGGGATGCAGCATTGTTCATGCTTATTCCAGTATGCTGCAAGTGGACACTGGGTGGCTTGTTACAATGTAACAGGAGGACACCTGGCTGGATGCAAGGGGACATGAGGGACAAAACTCCCTGCAGCACTGTGAGCCAACCTAAGCCTTAGTATACCTGTACTAGACTTTAACAAAGCAAGGGCTCGCTAGCTAGCCAGCTGCCTTATCTCCCTGATTGATTGATTTATTTAGTAAATCAGGGTTAAATCCCTTAATATCATTTGCATTTAACTAATACAGCTAGTGGTGTTAGTGGTCTTGGCTGTGCTATACCTTTAGCAATATGGGTCTTCAGCTCCCAAATCCAAACGTGGACTTCAGCCAGAAGTCCGTGTTCAAGTTTGGCATCTAACCCAAACACGGAAAAGATGGTTGAAGGTTGCAGCAGCAGAAACTTACCTGCTGTAAGCCCCAACCCTCTTCCTCCAGTGGCAGCATACCGAGTTGGCACCAGACGGGGCTTCAAAAAGATGGCCGTCAGCTCCCTTAAGTAAGGACACTCCTAGTGCTGACACTAGAAGTGTCCTCACTTATGGAAACCGGTGGACATCTTTTTTGTACAGAAGAGAATCGTGGTTCAGCTAAGTTACAGCAGAGCTTCTGTTGCACAATCTATACCCCCCACCTCCAAAATTTGGCTCTCCATTGATTTTATTGGGGACCGGGTTTTGGTCCCCCACCCCGAATATTTATTTAAAATTTCAGCCAAACTTGCTGAACCCGAACTCCAATGAAAACGGTAATTTATTGAATTTGCAGCATTAAGAAGTTTACTGAAATCAAAAGCTATTTCAATAAAAAAAAAAAAATTTAAAAAAAACCATCTTAATAGGTTAAGATACTAGTTACATGTTAGCATAGGAGCCCTTCTTTGATATCATCTTCACAATTCCTGTATTCATTTACTTTTATTTACAGAGTTTTTGAAGCGTTTCTGCTCTAATTTCTTTGCAAGATATCAGAATAGCCTCTTCACGGCTGCTGCTGTTTTGATGTATACTGCTCCATTCCTCATATATGTTTGAATCAATAGGGTTAAAGGCCATGAGTTTCTCTCCCTTTAAGACATTAGCAGCCAATGACTCATAGGTATTCTTTGCAGCATGTGATGGTGCATGCATGGGTTTTGCAATCTAAAACATGACTCCACCATCTCCTTGCTAAAGTTGCATCCTTGTCAGGATGGCATCCATCCATCAGCCATAGGCACTCATCAGTACACAAGACTGACAATTAGTCTTCAAATATGTCTGGTCCAGTGCATATGTTTCTACTTGTGAACACTGGCTAGCCATACTGGTGAAAAATAGTAGGTTATTGCACAATGCAAACCTCTGATGGATCCTACACCTTGAGGATCAATGGTCTCCATATTGCAGTTTGGCTGAACTCAAGTATGCCAGCTGACATGGCCAGTCTGCTGGCCATATCACCGGCTTCCCTGTAGACTGGGAAGCGTTCCCACCCCCCGCCACAGGTGGCCAGGTAGCGCCACTTTTTACCACGGTTTTACCGAAGCTGCACAGCATATTTACTTTTTTTTCTCCCTGAAAAGTTTGGCGCTGTATTTTTCTGGCACAGGTTAGAGTTTCAACATTACAGTTACAGGAAATCTCTGCTGGGGATAAAGAGCAAGAATTTTACAGTGCGTTTAGGCTGTGTTTTTATTGCTGTTCAAATTACAGCCATGAAAATCAATTTTAATTACCCCCTAAAAAATGTTATTTAGTGACATCTAGGTCCTGTGTTTCCATTTTTGACAATTTACAATTCAAGTTCAGTACAAATAACCGTGAGTAATATTAATTATAAGCATAATATACTTCAATCCAGTTCTACCCATTGTGCTTTATGGGATCTTGACCTACAGCGCCACGTTTCAACTGACAATGCTGCAACCAGAGTGCCCAGCACTGCGACCATTTGGATGCTAGTGGTAAATAAGATGCTAGCTGACAGCTGTTAAATCACTCACTGAGTGCCACTGAGATAAAAAAGTGGTGCTGTGTGGCGCTGACACTTCATAAATAAGGCTTTTTGTACCACCATGTTGTAGGCACTGCACGGTGTATTTTTACATCTTTGCCATGCTGAAAAAACAGAGCTGTATTTTATTGGCTCTGGTCAGCATTTCATCAATACACTTACAAGATATTACTGTGGTTAGGCTGCATTTTATTAGTTGTCCAAATTACACATTGGGAAGCAGAAGAAGCCATGAAAAATGACATTTGGTGACATCTAGGTCCTTCATTTACATTATTGACAACTCACCACGCAAGTTATATACAAATAAATGTGTGTAATTTTAATTATAAACATAACAGTTGCTTATAACAGTTATCACAGTTGAGTTCTGCCCATTGTGCTCTTTTATCTTAACCTACAGCACCACTATAAACTGGTGCAGCATAAACAAGAGTTATTTAGACGCAGGCTGGTGGCTGCATCGCTGCGGCCTGTTTTTTGTTTGTAAAATCTAACATGTGGAGGCCAAATTATCCCTAGTTCCTTGTAGCACCACTTTAGCATCTGCAGACACTATTAGTGCCTCAGCCACAATGTCAGCCACTGGCAGACAGCGCTTTTAGCGTTTGGCACTGTAGGCTACCCATGGTGCTGTGTCTTGTTTTTTTTCCAATGGAGCTAGCAACAGGTATTGCCGGTGGGGAGGGCCAGAAATCATTTGTATTTATGTAAATGAACAGCGCCAGCGCAGGTGCTGTGAAATCACAATACTCAGGCATACAGCACCACGTGCAATACAAAAAAGGCTTTAACTGGGGATGGCTGCTAGAGATGAGCGAACCGGTTCGGACGAACCGGAATTCGCTCCGAATTTCAGGAAATATTCGATTCGGCACGAACCTGAATATTTTGTGGTTCGTGCCGATCGAATTTTTCCTGAAATAAAAAAAAAAAAATGCCGGCATGGTGGGAGAGGGCCGGCCGGCGGGCCGGTAAAGCCGGCCGGCCCGCTCCCACCATGCCGGCATTTAAAAAACAAAAAACAAAAAAAAAAAGCATTTTTGCCGGCATGGTGGGAGCGGGCCGGCCGGCTCTGCTGTCAGCGGAACCGGCCGGCCCGCTCCCACCATGCCGGCATTTAAAAAAAAAAGCAAACACTTACCTGCGGGTCCGGAGCGTGGAGGCCGGCGCCGCTCTCAGCTGTCATCTGAGGGCGCGTCATCAGCGCCCTCTGATGACGCGCCCTCAGATGACAGCTGAGAGCGGCGCCAGCCTCCACGCTCAAGACCTGCAGGTAAGTGTTTGCTTTTTTTTTTAAATGCCGGCATGGTGGGAGCGGGCCGGCCGGTTCCGCTGACAGCGGAGCCAGCCGGCCCGCTCCCACCATGCCGGCAAAAATGCTTTTTTTTTTTTTGTTTTGTTTTTTAAATGCCGGCATGGTGGGAGCGGGCCGGCCGGCTTTACCGGCCCGCTGACAGCGGAACCGGCCGGCCCGCTCCCACCATGCTGGCATTTTTGATGGGGAACTTCGTAAAAGTTCGATTCGGCCGAACACGAATTTCTTTGTGAAATTTGGCGAATCGGCCGAATCGAACTTTTCAAAAGTTCGCTCATCTCTAATGGCTGCACATGATTGTCAGGCATGAAAATGCAAGTTAGCAGCAGGTAACCTAAGTACAATTATGAACAAAAAAAAATCAGAACAGGCCAGTGATCCCATGTCACTTGACTGAGCAAAAAAAAAAATAAATAAAATAAAATACGCTCACCAGAAGGCTGGATTGGAATGGCTAATTGAGGTCAATGGGAGAACGACATTGAGTGCCTGATGTGATGGGCACTAGCAAAAGCACCTGGTGCTCTTGATACATGGAAAGCTACATAGTGCTAGAAGAGGCGCTAAACTTTTTTCGTATCATAAATATGACTTGCTGGTGGCACTCACAAAAAGCACCTGCCACTATGTGTCGTTAAGTTGTGTTAGCATTTCTTAAATTATCCCTCATAGGGTGTTATTTCCAAACTTTAAAAATATATCCTTGTATAAATAGAAAAATAATGATTGGAACTGTAAAAATGTGCCATCACATGTACAGGTGATTTTTTGGGGACAAACGTAGGACAAACATCTTTTTGCACTTTTTTGTGTGTTATTGCTAAAAGCTCACTGGGATGCAGGTTGGAACTCACACCACAATACACACCGAGAGTCACACTGGCTTCACTAAATATTTAGCATGATCCCCTTTACCTCATCACAAGCTGACCTGCCGGCTTATCTGTCACACTTGACACATGTACAAGAAATGCAGTTTAGACACATCGGGCAATTGACTCAAATTCAGCCATATTCAGTGCATTAATTCTCTGTACAAGGTATCAGTATATTTTATAAAGTTCAATAGGTCTAACAAGGAAAAAGCTAAATCATTGTCTTTACATGAGTGGTGCCCTGTGAGTAATAACTAGGGATGAGCGAATCGATCCGGACGAACCCGGATTCGATCCCAATTTCATGAAAAATTCGTTTCGGATCGAATCCGAATTTCCCTGTGTTTCGATCGCTCGAAGTTTTCCTTTAACATCCATTCATTTACATTACAGGTATTCTAAGATGGCGGACGGGACATGTCCAGATATCTACCCTGCACCACTGCATGCTGGGGCAGTCACATGCAGCCTATCAGCAGCCAGCAAGCCCGGTGACGTCACAGCGCTATTTAAGGCGGCGGACATCTTGCTTTTCCTCATTTCTCTATTGCATTCGTGAGAGACAGGACGCTGCTGTAGTCAGGGAGAGACAGTTAGACAGACAGGGACAGACAGGGACAGGCAGGAGACAGGCAGGAGACAGGCAGGAAGTCAGCGAGAAGCCGGGAAAGTTAGGAAAAATCGGAGGCAGTCACAGGGAGATTTTTTTTTTTTTCATCCAGCCTGAGTGTTACTGGCTGGCTGACTGGCTTTGTTAGCGTTCTCATGTCTGCTGTGAGGCATCCCATTCTGTGACTACACCAGCCTCTATTTACTATAACCCTTTGTACTTATTCTAAAAGTAATTTGGCCTGATAAAGACACTTTTGCTGTGCATAGTACTACTGCTCCCAGGTGCACTCCGGTTGGGGCATCCCATTCTGTGACTACACCAGCCTCTATTTACTATAACCCTTTGCACTTATTCTAAAAGTAATTTGGCCTGATAAAGACGCTTTTGCTGTGCATAGTACTACTGCTCCCAGGTGCACTGTGCTTGGGGCATCCCATTCTGTGACTACACCAGCCTCTATTTACTATAACCCTTTGCACTTATTCTAAAAGTAATTTGGCCTGATAAAGACACTTTTGCTGTTCATAGTACTACTGCTCCCAGGTGCACTGTGGTTGGGGCATCCCATTCTGTGACTACACCAGCCTCTATTTACTATAACCCTTTGCACTTATTCTAAAAGTAATTTGGCCTGATAAAGACACTTTTGCTGTGCATAGTACTACTGCTCCCAGGTGCACTGCTGTTGTGGCATCCCATTCTGTGACTACACCAGCCTCAATTTACTATAACCCTTTGCACTTATTCTAAAAGTAATTTGGCCTGATAAAGACACTTTTGCTGTGCATAGTACTACTGCTCCCAGGTGCACTGTGGTTGGGGCATCCCATTCTGTGACTACACCAGCCTCTATTTACTATAACCCTTTGCACTTATTCTAAAAGTAATTTGGCCTGATAAAGACACTTTTGCTGTGCATAGTACTACTGCTCCCAGGTGCACTGTGGTTGGGGCATCCCATTCTGTGACTACACCAGCCTCTATTTACTATAACCCTTTGCACTTATTCTAAAAGTAATTTGGCCTGATAAAGACACTTTTGCTGTGCATAGTACTACTGCTCCCAGGTGCACTGTGGTTGGGGCATCCCATTCTGTGACTACACCAGCCTCTATTTACTATAACCCTTTGCACTTATTCTAAAAGTAATTTGGCCTGATAAAGACACTTTTGCTGTGCATAGTACTACTGCTCCCAGGTGCACTGCTGTTGTGGCATCCCATTCTGTGACTACACCAGCCTCAATTTACTATAACCCTTTGCACTTATTCTAAAAGTAATTTGGCCTGATAAAGACACTTTTGCTGTGCATAGTACTACTGCTCCCAGGTGCACTGCGGTTGGGGCATCCCATTCTGTGACTACACCAGCCTCTATTTACTATAACCCTTTGCACTTATTCTAAAAGTAATTTGGCCTGATAAAGACACTTTTGCTGTGCATAGTACTACTGCTCCCAGGTGCACTCCGGTTGGGGCATCCCATTCTGTGACTACACCAGCCTCTATTTACTATAACCCTTTGCACTTATTCTAAAAGTAATTTGGCCTGATAAAGACACTTTTGCTGTGCATAGTACTACTGCTCCCAGGTGCACTGTGGTTGGGGCATCCCATTCTGTGACTACACCAGCCTCTATTTACTATAACCCTTTGCCCTTATTCTAAAAGTAATTTGGCCTGATAAAGACACTTTTGCTGTGCATAGTACTACTGCTCCCAGGTGCACTCCGGTTGGGGCATCGCATTCTGTGACTACACCAGCCTCTATTTACTATAACCCTTTGCACTTATTCTAAAAGTAATTTGGCCTGATAAAGACACTTTTGCTGTGCATAGTACTACTGCTCCCAGGTGCACTGCGGTTGGGGCATCCTATTCTGTGACTACACCAGCCTCTATTTACTATAACCCTTTGCACTTATTCTAAAAGTAATTTGGCCTGATAAAGACACTTTTGCTGTGCATAGTACTACTGCTCCCAGGTGCACTGTGGTTGGGGCATCCCATTCTGTGACTACACCAGCCTCTATTTACTATAACCCTTTGCCCTTATTCTAAAAGTAATTTGGCCTGATAAAGACACTTTTGCTGTGCATAGTACTACTGCTCCCAGGTGCACTCCGGTTGGGGCATCCCATTCTGTGACTACACCAGCCTCTATTTACTATAACCCTTTGCACTTATTCTAAAAGTAATTTGGCCTGATAAAGACACTTTTGCTGTGCATAGTACTACTGCTCCCAGGTGCACTGCGGTTGGGGCATCCCATTCTGTGACTACACCAGCCTCTATTTACTATAACCCTTTGCACTTATTCTAAAAGTAATTTGGCCTGATAAAGACACTTTTGCTGTGCATAGTACTACTGCTCCCAGGTGCACTGTGGTTGGGGCATCCCATTCTGTGACTACACCAGCCTCTATTTACTATAACCCTTTGCACTTATTCTAAAAGTAATTTGGCCTGATAACGACACTTTTGCTGTGCATAGTACTACTGCTCCCAGGTGCACTGTGGTTGGGGCATCCCATTCTGTGACTACACCAGCCTCTATTTACTATAACCCTTTGCCCTTATTCTAAAAGTAATTTGGCCTGATAAAGACACTTTTGCTGTGCATAGTACTACTGCTCCCAGGTGCACTGCTGTTGTGGCATCCCATTCTGTGACTACACCAGCCTCTATTTACTATAACCCTTTGCACTTATTCTAAAAGTAATTTGGCCTGATAAAGACACTTTTGCTTTGCATAGTACTACTGCTCCCAGGTGCACTGCGGTTGGGGCATCCCATTCTGTGACTACACCAGCCTCTTTTTACTATAACCCTTTGCACTTATTCTAAAAGTAAATTGGCCTGATAAAGACACTTTTGCTTTGCATAGTACTACTGCTCCCAGGTGCACTGCTGTTGTGGCATCCCATTCTGTGACTACACCAGCCTCAATTTACTATAACCCTTTGAACTTATTCTAAAAGTAATTCGGCCTGATAAAGACACTTTTGCTTTGCATAGTACTACTGCTCCCAGGTGCACTGCTGTTGTGGCATCCCATTCTGTGACTACACCAGCCTCTATTTACTATAACCCTTTGCACTTATTCTAAAAGTAATTTGGCCTGATAAAGACACTTTTGCTTTGCATAGTACTACTGCTCCCAGGTGCACTGCTGTTGTGGCATCCCATTCTGTGACTACACCAGCCTCTATTTACTATAACCCTTTGCACTTATTCTAAAAGTAATTTGGCCTGATAAAGACACTTTTGCTGTGCATAGTACTACTGCTCCCAGGTGCTCTGCTGTTGGGGCATCCCGTTCTGTAACATACCATACCCCTCTTTATTTACACTAAGCAGCTCTCTTATTTACACTAAGCAGGCCTGTTGGAGGCTGAGTGTTACTGCTCACTTTTGGTGTGCATTATATTCTGTTTCATATAGACCCACCGCTGCCTGGGGGTTCTTAAAATATCACCTACTACCACGCCAGTTAGACTATGTCAGGCAGACAAGTGCCTGGAAGTGAAAAGAGGAGTGGCAGAGGCCAAGATTCCGCAGGCAGAGGTCGCAGCAGACTGGGGGCCAGTAGCAGCAGGAGTCACGCTGAGAGACCTAATCTGCCAGTATCTGCTAGCGGCCGGGTCTCCACCAGTAACGCATCTGCCGTGGTAGATTGGTTAACGCGCTCATCAGCAACATCATCACAACTTACGTCTGAGACCCCCAGTCTAGGGTCGGTAGGTTCCTCTGACACAACCCTGAGTTGGCAAGCCCCGAGAGCAGTCCCTGTCCTCCCATTGCCTCTGTCCTACGCCGTTCCCTCCCCCAGCGACGTATCCTATGCTTTGGGTTCAGCTCCACTCTCTAGTGAGGAGGACGATCAGATAGAGGACAGTCAGCAGCTACTGCCCAGCCAAGAAATGGAGGTGGCTTCTTTAGCTAGGCAGACAAATAGTGATGTGGACAGTGTCGTGGGTGCTGCGAGCGTTCCAGCTCCTGCGCCAGACACTGTTGACGAATCCACGAACATCAGTGACGTACAGCCACAACTCGGTGATAATGATGATGACGATGAAGCCGATCGCACTTGGGAGCCGGGTGATGAAGGGGCTTCATCGTCATCATCAGGAGAAGAGGGGCGCAGGTTGCCCCGGAGTCAGCAGCTCAGGCAGCAAGGTGTTAGCAGCATGGTTGGCAGGCAGCATGGGGGCACAATTGTAAAGCCTGGAGCCAAACGGGGCCGGGGCCGGGGTAGAGCACCTGCTGCGCGGCAGGCTACCTTATCGGGAGGTAGTGGGGCAGGGGTTCCTGGAGTTGGCGACAATAGCAGCGAATCAGTGAGGCCTGTTGGTGGGAAAAGTAGCTACTCGGCAGTGTGGCAGTTTTTCCTGAAGCATCCGCAGGAGGGTAACATGGCCACATGCAAGATATGTAGGCAGAAGGTGAAGCGTGGCCAGGGTCCAAATGTTGGCACCACGGCCCTGCGTCAACATATGCAGCGTCACCATAAAGCGGCCTGGGAGAACCTAGGCTCCGGAGAGGTGGGCCAGACTGCTTCCTCACCGAGTGGCACGCTGCTCCCTATTTCTGCCAGCCAAGGCTCCAGCACCTCAGCCGAAGGCAGCTGTGCGTCATACCCATCCTCTGTCGCTCCTGCTCCTCCTCCTCCAAGTCATGCATCCCGCCAGCAATCCATCAGCGAAGCCATGTCCAAGAGACAGCAGTATGCGCCCACTCATCCTACGGCGCAGAAGCTGAATGTGCTCCTGTCCAAGTTGCTGGTGCTGCAGTCGCTCCCTTTTCAGGTGGTGGACTCTGCACCTTTCAGAGAACTGATGGCTTGTGCCGAGCCGAGGTGGAGAGTCCCAAGCCGTCATTTCTTTGCCAAGAAGGCAGTACCAGCGCTGCACACTTTTGTTGAACAGAAGGTGGGCCAGTCCTTGAGCCTGTCGGTGTGTAGCAAAGTCCATGGCAGCGCCGACGTCTGGAGCTGTAACTACGGTCAGGGACAGTACATGTCGTTTACGGCCCACTGGGTGAATGTGGTCCCTTTGCAGCAGCAACTTGGACGGGTCACGCCGCTTCGGCCTCCGCGTTCCCTGCCCGTTGGGCCTGTGACACTGTGCGACTCGGCCTCCTCATCCTCCGCCATCTCCTCACCCTCCACTGTAGGCTCAAGTCTCAGTGCCCCTCCAGTCTACCATGTGTGCAGGGCACGGAGATGTCACGCAGTTCTTCACATGGTTTGTCTTGGCGAACGGAGTCACACAGGGGAGGAACTGCTTACATTTATTCATCAGGAAATCCAAACATGGCTTACTCCAAGAAAACTTAAAATGGGAATCATGGTTACCGACAATGGGAAGAACATTTTGTCTGCGCTGCACCAAGGAAGCCTGACCCATGCCCCCTGCATGGCTCACGTCTTCAATCTGGTTGTCAAGCGGTTTCTGAAGTGTTCCCCCCATCTGCAAGACATCCTAACAACTTCAAGGAAACTTTGCATGCACTTCAGCCACTCATACACCGCCAAACACACCCTTCTTGAGCTACAGCGTCAGAACGGTATCCCCCAACATAGTCTGATTTGCGATGTTTCCACCCGTTGGAATTCCACCCTTCACATGTTGGACCGATTATATGAACAGAGAAAAGCCATCACGGATTTCCTGATGATCCAAGCAGATAGGGGGACTCCCCTGTGTAACTTCAATGTCAACCAGTGGCAGCTCATACGTGACACCTGCCGTTTGCTCAGGCCCTTTGAGGAAGCCACTTTATTTGTCAGTCGGCAGGATTACGGGATGAACGACGTGATTCCACTGCTTCATGTACTACAGCACATGTTGGAAACCATGGCTGGTCAGGGCACTGGAGACATGGCGTTTACATCTTACGGCCACATGAACCCCGTTGGAGCTGAACTGGAGGAGGAGGAGGAAGAGGAGGAGGAGGAGTTGCCCAGCGAAACACAGTTTAGGCTTGGCGAAATGGCTGGTTTATCTAGTCAGCGGACAGGAGAGGAGGAGCAGGAGCAGCCAGAGGAGCTAGAGGTTTTTGAGGAAGGCGAGACAGAGGACCCGGGCACACCGTGGCAGTATGCAGTGGAGATGGAGACAGGTAGTCCATCCGAGTCACTTGCGCAAATGGCACGAAGCATGCTCACGTGCTTGCGTAGTGACCCCAGAATTGTTTCCATCTGTCGGCGGGATGACTTCTGGCTGTCCACCTTATTGGACCCTCGCTTCCGGCACAAAATGGGGGCATTTTTTAAACCCACCGAGAGGGAGGACAAACTGAACTACTACAAAGACATTCTACGTAGGCAGTTGGCCAATGCCTATCTGCGCCATGGTCCATACTCTCGCAGGTCTGACTCAAGGGGACCTCTGCGCTCACCTTCCACTGTCATGGCTGCTGGGGGGGTTGGCAGGAGCAGCAGCAGCAGCTCCATCAGCAGCAGCAGCCTCAGTCTTCAGTCGCTAATGAGTAGCTTTCTACACCCGCATAGTGAGGCTACTCATGAGCAGCAGGAAGACCTGGAGCAGGACCTGAACCAGCAGGTCATGTCATACTTTGACATGACCATGCCAACACACCTTGAGGATCCGCTGGACTTCTGGGCAGCCAAACTTGATTTGTGGCCGCAACTAGCAGAGTTTGCCCTGGAAAAGCTGTCCTGCCCGGCAAGTAGCGTGCCATCTGAGCGGGTGTTTAGTGCGGCGGGGGCCATAGTTACGGCGAGGAGAACTCGTCTGTCAACTAAAAATGTGGAGAGACTCACCTTTGTCAAAATGAATCAGGGATGGATCAGCCAGGATTTCCACCCACCAATGGCTGATGCATGCGACTAGATTCAGCATGGTGCCACGTTTCACACTTTCCAAATGGTGCAAAACATATTTATGTCTTTAGGCCAATTTTTGGGCTCCTGCTGCTGCCAACTCCAGGGTGTGATTCATCCAATTTTTGGGCTCCTGAAGCCAACCCCAGTGTCTCTTTAAAGTAATATTTGGGCTCCTGCTGCTGCTGCTGCCAACTCCAGGGTGTGATTCATCCAATTTTTGGGCTCCTGAAGCCAACCCCAGTGTCTCTTTAAAGTAATGTCTGGGCTCCTGCTGCTGCCAACTCCAGGGTGTGATTCATCCAATTTTTGGGCTCCTGAAGCCAACCCCAGTGTCCCTTTAAAGTAATATTTGGGCTCCTGCTGCTGCTGCTGCCAACTTCAGGGTGTGATTCATCCAATTTTTGGGCTCCTGAAGCCAACTCCAGTGTCTCTTTAAAGTAATGTTTGGGCTCCTGCTGCTGCTGCCAACTCCAGGGTGTGATTCATCCAATTTTTGGGCTCCTGAAGCCAACCCCAGTGTCTCTTTAAAGTAATATTTGGGCTCCTGCTGCTGCTGCTGCCAACTCCAGGGTGTGATTCATCCAATTTTTGGGCTCCCTAAGCCAACCCCAGTGTCTCTTTAAAGTAATGTTTGGGCTCCTGCTGCTGCTGCTGCTGCCAACTCCAGGGTGTGATTCATCCAATCTTTGGGCTCCTGCTGCCAACCCCAGTGTCTCTTTAAAGTAATGTTTGGGCTCCTGCTGCTGCTGCTGCTGCCAACTCCAGGGTGTGATTCATCCAATTTTTGGGCTCCTGAAGCCAACCCCAGTGTCTCTTTAAAGTAATGTTTGGGCTCATGCTGCTGCTGCTGCCAACTTCAGGGTGTGATTCATCCAATTTTTGGGCTCCTGAAGCCAACCCCAGTGTCTCTTTAAAGTAATATTTGGGCTCCTGCTGCTGCTGCCAACTCCAGGGTGTGATTCATCCAATCTTTGGGCTCCTGCTGCCAACCCCAGTGTCTCTTTAAAGTAATGTTTGGGCTCCTGCTGCTGCTGCTGCTGCCAACTCCAGGGTGTGATTCATCCAATTTTTGGGCTCCTGCTGCCAACTCCAGTGTCTCTTTAAAGTAATGTTTGGGATCCTGCTGCTGCTGCTGCCAACTCCAGGGTGTGATTCATCCAATTTTTGGGCTCCTGAAGCCAACCCCAGTGTCTCTTTAAAGTAATGTTTGGGCTCCTGCTGCTGCTCCTGCTGCTGCTGCTACCAACTCCAGGGTGTGATTCATCCAATTTTTGGGCTCCTGAAGCCAACCCCAGTGTCTCTTTAAAGTAATGTTTTGGCTCCTGCTGCTGCCAACTCCAGGGTGTGATTCATCCAATTTTTGGGCTCCTGAAGCCAACCCCAGTGTCTCTTTAAAGTAATGTTTGGGCTCCTGCTGCTGCTGCCAACTCCAGGGTGTGATTCATCCAATCTTTGGGCTCCTGCTGCCAACCCCAGTGTCTCTTTAAAGTAATGTTTGGGCTCCTGCTGCTGCTGCCAACTCCAGGGTGTGATTCATCCAATTTTTGGGCTCCTGGAGCCAACCCCAGTGTCTCTTTAAAGTAATGTTTGGGCTGCTGCTGCTGCTGCCAACTCCAGGGTGTGAATCATCCAATTGTTGGGCTCCTGAAGCCAACCCCAGTGTCTCTTTAAAGTAATGTTTGGGCTCCTGCTGCTGCTGCCAACTCCAGGGTGTGATTCATCCAATTTTTGGGCTCCTGCTGCCAACTCCAGTGTCTCTTTAAAGTAATATTTGGGCTCCTGCTGCTGCTGCTGCCAACTTCAGGGTGTGAATCATCCAATTTTGGGCTCCTGCTGCCAAATCCAGTGTCTCTTTAAAGTAATATTTGGGCTCCTGCTGCTGCTGCTTGCAACTGCAGGGTGTGATTCATCCAATCTTTGGGCTCCTGCAGCCAACTCCAGTGTCTCTTTCAAGCTATGTTTGGGCTCCTGCCGCTGCTGCTGCTTGAAACTCCAGGGTGTGTCAGTCAATTTTTGGGCTCCTGCTGCTGCCAACTCCAGTGTCTCTTTCAGCCAATGTTTGGGCTCCTGCTGCTGCTTGCAACTCCAGGGTGTGATTCATCCAATTTTTGGGCTCCTGCTGCTGCCAACTCCAGTGTCTCTTTAAAGCAATGTTTGGGCTCCTACCCCTCATAGTGATGCCACTTCAATTCTCTGCAATTGTGCCGCTTTGCGATTCTATTAGCGATGCCTCTGATCTGCATGTGATATTTATTTACAGTATTATTTAACTAACCCAGCACGCATCCTATGCGTGTTACAGCAAGGCAAAATGGTTTACAACCCTATTGAGGCTCTAGGAGGCTCAGAAATAGCCGTTTTTAATAGCGATTCGTCACGAATAAATTCGGGTCGAAACGATTTTTGTCTGAAAATTCGCCGAAGCAGTCGAATCGAATTTTTCAAAAGTTCGCTCATCTCTAGTAATAACATTGACCTACCTTCTCAAAGATGTGAATGAGGGCTAAACGCAATAGACAACACATTGTGCCTTCCAGTAAAAGACATGCGCTCCAGTATTACTGAGTTTAGCTCAATATGAGTATCAAGGTCCACTGCAGTTTGGATTACTTTCCAGAAAACCTTGGTGACACAGAGAAATATACTTGACACCAAAACAGTTGACTGGAGATAACAGCAAATGTCTTTACAACCAAAAAAAAAGTAGATATCCTGATGATAAAATAAAGCGTGATTATAAGGTGCTAAATTGTGAGTGATTCAGCACCAGGTAAAAAAAAGTGCACTACTTTCTTTTTTAGAGAAAAGAATGCCATTCCATTTAATTGATTCAACACTAGAGGCTCGATTCAGAGAGACAAAAAAATACTTTTGTTTTAGTGCCGATCTGTTTTTTTTAAAAAGTTTTCCGCTCTCGTATGAGTGTGCGAGCGATTCTATGCATGCATTGCAATCCTTCTGTAAAGTTTACATCCATTCGTACGGCAGAGTACGAGTACGTGGATGTCATTTTCCAGCGTGACTTTTCCGTTTCATTTTCTCATGTTACAACGTAGGCTTTCGTTTTTGGCTTTTCCCATCGTCTCCTCCCATGAATCCTTTACCGTTAGATTCTGTTTCCCTTTTTCAATAAATAATCGTCCAGACGGAAATCCTTACGATCTTGCGCCTGCACACTACAAACTTAACTCATTAAAGTGCTCGCCTATATATTTGCCACCCTCACTACTACAATGTTTAGCTAAATCACTTCACTATCCTCCCTCTTCTCTTTTGGACCCTTAAAGATCACCCCAACCACTTAGCACTATCCTCCATCTTCCCTTTTGGACCCTTAAAGATCACCCCAACCACTTAGCACTATCCTCCATCTTCCCTTTTGGACCCTTAAAGATCACCCTAACCACTTAGCACTATCCTCCATCTTCCCTTTGGGACCCTTAAGGATCACCCCAATCACTTAGCATTATCCTCCATCTTCCCTTTTGGACCCTTAAATATCACCCCAACCATTTAGCACTATCCTCCATCTTTCCTTTTGGACCCTTAAAACTTACCCAAACCACTTCCCGGTTAGGTTTAGGCCCCTAAAACTTACCCAAACCACTTCCCGGTTAGGTTCTTCCATTTTAGGCTCCTAAAACTTACCCAAACTACTTCCCGGTTAGGTTCTTCTTCTCTTTTAGGCTCCTAAAACTTACCCAAACCACTTCCCGGTTAGGTTCTTCTTCCATTTTAGGCCCCTAAAACTTACCCAAACCACTTCCCAGTTAGGTTCTTCTTCCATTTTAGGCCCCTAAAACTTACCAAAACCACTTCCCGGTCATCTGAATCTTCATCTCTAAATATTTATTTCACCCTTCGTTTGGTGTTAATGTATTTGTGTAAAAAAATGACACTGAAACTTTTATTTTGGTTTAGTTTTTTTTTTATAATGCCATTTTTTTGGCTTTTAAAAAAAAAATTGGTACAAATTTTAGAATTTTTTTTTTTTTAAACTTTAAAATGTTTAAAAATTGAAAATGTAAAAAACTATTTACATAAAAAAACACAGTGACAGGACCCAGAACACTATTCTTCTTCTGTTGTCCCCAACGAGTCAACCAGCTGCTGCATATCGGCCACCAACTCAAGGACCCTTCTATTCATTTCTTCCACTCTTGTCCGTGTGGTCCCTGGAATGTTTGTTAGTTGGCAACTTAAATCATGACGACATATGTCAGTCTGCTAATAATTAATCTAAGGAAGTGGGCACAGGTCATTCTGTTAAGTAATTAATCTAAGGAAGTGGGCACAGGTCATTCTGCAAAGTAATTTATCTAAGGAAGTGGGCACAGGTCAGTCTGCTATGTACTTAATCTAAGGAAGTGGGCACAGGTCATTCTGCTAAGTCAACAATCTAAGGAAGTGGCCACAGGTCATTCTGCTAATGCCATTAACTATGGCTTGATGTATCTGGGTGATCATGTCAATTACAACATATTGCAAAGAATGACATTACAACTTACTTGGTTGGTGGCCGACGGATGCCTCGTTGGGGACAACCCTACGTCCTGGGCCCTGCCACTGTTGTGAAGTAGAGGCTGTCGAGACATGGCAAATAGGGTCACTTGTAATGGCTTAGTCAACAGTAATCAAATGTCAATTTCAGTGTGTGTGTCATACCACTCACCTTCTCCCTGTGCCTCCTGGGCGAGATCTGCTGCTACCTCCACATCTTCTCCCGTTCCAGAAGCATCTAGAAAAACAGATTAAGGGACTTAGCTTGGTAGTAAATAGCATGTATATGTGTGTGCGGTTACATGAAGAGTCACATACCAGAGGCTCCCGCCTGCGTCGCTAGGTACGACTCCCTGCCCACGCCGTGCCGCCCCTCCTCTGTGGAAAGGTTCAGGGGCTGGTCGGAGGACCCAACAGAGGAGGGGTAGGACCGTCGCCCTGGAGATCCACCACCTTCACTTCAGGCTGCAGATTCATGCAGCACTGGTCGGCCTGTGCGCCTCCGGATGCGGCGGATTCGGTACTCCATTTCCAACACTAGAAAAGAAAAGCTATTATAACTAAAGGTCTACCTTCTGTATTACTTGCATCTAGCATGCAATCGCTATGTACGTACTAGGGAAATGTCTGAATGAGTCTGAAAAACCAATGAGTCAATGAGTCTGAAAAATCGCCGCACCCTGGGCATGTGCAGCCGTTTCAGGTCCAACCAATGCTGCATAATCTGATTGTGGGTGAAGGTGGTGTCCGTCTCATGTTGGATTCTGGAAACTATCTCCAGGGTGACGGTCCACTTCTCAAATGAGTTGGGCAAGTAGTCGTACCTGCGTTCCAGCATCGTCTACAAAACAAAAAATAAACATAGGATTTAGATCAAACTTCATAGAAATATCTCTCACAAATCGATCATTTGAATAAATTACATTAACAGACACATTTCTAGCCTAATACAATCCTTGTAGCTGCCATAAGTGTTTGTTCGCACGTGTGGGCCCTAACTCCTGTTTGGCAGGGAGTTTTAGACTCTTATAAAACAAACCGTCTATTCCTGCGCTTCCTTAAGGGCAAGGCATTAAAAGACACTTACAAGCATGATAATCTCTTCTTGTTGGTGGATGAAGATTGTGGGCGCCATCTTGCCTCTTGTCTGCAGCAGATAAGTAATGCCCCAGCGGTTTCCGGGTTCCGCACGGCCGTACGAACGGCCGTACGCACGCGTACGCGAACGCGTAAACGTCAGAACGCCGGCATTAGTATTTAAAGGGTTCTGGAGCCACAGCTCATTCTCTTTCAGAGTCTCATCATTATGCCACCAAAAAAAGCCGCAGCTAAGGCCAAAGCAGTCAAGGAAGCCAGCAGCAAAAAGGCAGAGAAGTGTGAGGAGGTTTCAGCAGGCCCTACCACTCGCTCATAAAATGCCTAAGGCTAAGCAGCGGGAAACCCGCAGTGGGCAGGCGAAGGCGACCACAAAGGCACCCACAAGCACAAAAACCAAGGAGCCAGAGCCAAAGAAGAAGGCCCAGCCCAGCAAGCACACAGGTACGGCCCCTAAAAAGCACACCAAGAGGGTGAGAAGCCCCAGTCCCCAAAGGTCAGCATCACCCCACCCACGTGGGAAAAGCTCACAGGAAAAGAGGCCAAGACACTGGGCCCGAAGCTCCAGCAGCCAGAGCTCAACATCACCCCACCCATGTGGGAAAAGCTCACATGCAAAGAGGCCAAGCCACCGGGCCCAAAGCCCCAGCCCCCAAAGGTCAGCATCACCCCACCCACGTGGGAAAAGCTCACATGCAAAGAGGCCAAGCCACCGGGGCTGAAGCCCCAGCAGCCAGAGCTCAACATCACCCCACCCACGTGGGAAAAGCTCACATGCAAAGAGGCCAAGCCACCGGGGCCGAAGCCCCAGCAGCCAGAGCTCAATATCACCCCACCCACGTGGGAAAAGCTCACATGGCAAGAGGCCAAGCCACCAGGCCCGAAGCCCCAGCAGCCAAAGCTCAACATCACCACACCCACGTGGGAAAAGCGCACATGGCAAGAGGCCAAGCCACCGGGCCCGAAGCCCCAGCAGCCAGAGCTCAACATCACCCCACCCACGTGGGAAAAGCTCACATGCAAAGAGGCCAAGCCACCGGGCCCGAAGCCCCAGCCCCCAAAGGTCAGCATCACCCCACCCACGTGGGAAAAGCTCATGTGCAAAGAGGCCAAGCAACCGGGGCTGAAGCCCCAGCAGCCAGAGCTCAACATCACCCCACCCACGTGGGAAAAGCTCACATGCAAAGAGGCCCACCGGGCCCGAAGCCCCAGCAGCCAGAGGTCACCATCACCCCACCCATGTGCATCAACCTCCCAGGGCCATGAAAGTGTGAAGGGGCAACAGAAGCACAGGCCAAGAAGCCCAACATCATCCACCCACACCCTCTCCTCCGTGCCCACATTTGGCACCAGCACTCTCCATATGCCACAGCTACGCCTGCTAGTTCAGTGGCCACCCAGCCAAGAACCCCAAGTCCATATCCAAGTCCAGTTCAATCAGAAGCCAGCCACCTGTCCTACATTTGTCCCCAACACAGCCAGGCCAGAATTTCCCCCGAATTGCCGCCAACCACTGATGAGCCAGAACGTCTAGCTACAGGGCGCACATTGCGCCGAGGCCACTTGAGTGGCAGGTTTGGTGAGGCCCAAACTCTGGCATTGGCTAGTGGCCTCACCTTGTATTATGATGAGCTATATGGGCGCATATCCAAAGCTACAAGCAAGCAGCGCAAAGCCGAGATTTTGGAGGAGCTCACCAGACAGGTCAATGCAGCGGGGGAAGAGCTCAAAGATGTGGAGCAGATACAAAGGAAAATATTGGACCTCAAGTATGCAGCACGGAAGAAAGAGAACAAACGGCGTCATTACAGGTACATATATATTTTGCGGATTTGTCTTCGTCTTGTATTGCCAACATTTAGCTAAATGTGTCCAACTATCTTTTTCAGCTTACAAACTGGCGGCGGATTCCCCATAAAACTGCAATTTATCCGAGCTGAGGAGATGGTGCTGGGCCTGCTATATCCTGTGGCCTTAGAGGGACACTCGGCACGACAGAACACGGACATTCCGACTATTCCTGCCGGTTAGTAATGTTAATGTGTATGTGAAATGTGATCTACGTGTAAAATGAGGCACAAAGCCATATATTAACACATGCCCCTAGGGTGTGCCTTGTAGTGGAGGTAACAATTTAAACAGGGTGTGTTATGTGTGGCGACTCATCATTTGCTTTTTTCCTTGCCCATACATGATTTGGGAGAGTCTTGAGGAACACTATTGAGATTGACATTAGTAAAGGCCTGCCTGTTATGTATTTAGAGTCAATTACATACAACACTTCCATCTTTATCTGTAGCCAATTTGAGTTTGAGCTGTGCTTTGCTCAGAAAGACTTTATCTGGGGTGCTTGAAAATTTGACCTAGAAAGAATGGCAACCAGCCTAATCTAATGGCAAATGCTATTTGCAAGCTGAGTGTGGTCACATAATGGTCTTTTAGGGATGTGTGAAGCCTCAGAACAGCCAGTACATGCATGTTTATTTTGGTTAAGGAGACCAATGTGTATGTACTTGTTGACTAATACATCTAACAGATAATGGCATTCATAGTCAAGTTAAACTTGGTCCGTTGTGGGAGTTGTAATCCATGCATGGGCCCATGTTTTAGTGAACCATATGTGTTATTACACATCAGCAATGCCTAGTTGTGTGTTAACATGCCTTCTTTTCCGCAATGCAGCCCAGCATCATCCCTCAGCTAGTGTGGAAGCCTCAGCCAGTTTAACCATGCCGTCTACTTCCGTGCTGCCTTGGACCCAGGATCCGATATATACGGTAAGTGTCTTTTTCTGATGTTGCTTATGCAAGTGCCTTGCCATGTTTCTTTTTGCTGAATTACATATGTATTCCCCAAACTGAACCTTTTTTATTTACATGTCCCAACAGACCCACACACTGATGGAGATAATCCAGGAGCTGGAGGAGGATGGACCCTTCATTGGACCTTCTGAACAGCTCCCCCTGGGACAGAATCTGCAACTGTCCCAATATGTTTCTACACCAAATCCTCAGCAGCAGAGTGAAGCTGGCTGCATGCTGCCAGCCCATCGTGGGCAGCATGCAGAGACTGAGCCGACAGTCCCCAGTGTTAGCTCTGCTGCTGAGGATTTGCCAAGCAGACCTGTGGCTGTTGGTGGACCTAGAGCTACATCATCTGCATGCCCCCAACCCGGGGAATTGGGAGGTGTAGTCGACTACGTCGCCCAGTTTCCCAGGGGAGGGGCGCGCCGATGATGGAGTCAGCATGGCACCATGAGAGGCGGCTATTTCGCCTCCAAAATCAACGAAACCACGAGCATCTTCATGGGCAATTAGACACATTAAAGAACACCTTAAACTCCCCGCTGACTGAATTTAGGTCCAACAACAGCCACATGGCCATCTTATCCAATTATTACAGTGCCATGCTTGAGGAAGTTCGAAATAGCAACAGCCACATGGCCACCTTAACTAACAATCTCAGTGCCATGATGGCTGAATTTCGAACTTCAAATAGAAACATGTTGAAACAGTTGCAGATTCTGAATGCCACACAGGCCCAGGTGAGGGCCCACCTCCAAAGGCCCCAACCTGGGTTTTATGGTCATCCCCCATTCTAAGGCCTATTTGGCCTGTATCTGCTCCACATCTTTGATCTACATCCCCACTGTATTGACCTGTCTGATGAGCCCTACCAATATACCATTTTAGTATAGCTTTGCTCGTTTGCTTTGGATTTGCGCCCATATAGCTTATTGGAGTGCTGAGGTAGGCCACTAGTCAATGCCGGAGGTGAAGCCTCAATGAACCTGCCACTCAAGCTGTTGTGCTGCATGCTTGTGGCGAACTACATTGGTTCTGGCTCCTCCTGTTTGTAGGCATGATTGGGGGACATTCTGGCCTGGCAAACTACTACCTTGACCCCTGGCTGAGATTGAACTGGACTTGGATTGGGACTGGGGGTTCTTGTTTGGGTGGCCCACTGAGTAACAGGTGTAGATGTGGCATAGGTTTGGCTGCTTTACACCTGTGCCTGTGGCAAATGTGGCCAAGCAGGAGAGGGTGTGTCTGTGGGCCTATTTGTTTGCTGACAAATCTGATCATGGCAATGCTTGTCACATATGTTTTTTTGAATTTTCATTTGTATGAAACTTTTGACAGGAGTGCCTTACTTTAAAACTCCTGGCTCTGATTTGCATAAACTTTCATTTGTGGTTTGACCATGTATTTTGTGGAACTATGGGAGTGACCATCACCTCTAATGTTTGCTTTTTAAATAAACACCATAAAATTGTAATTAACCTGTTGTTGACTAAGTTTATGCCTTTATGTTTTTGGTGAATAAAGATGACTTAAAATAGGCACTAACAAATTTGGAACCACAAAAAAAAAGAGTCTAAAATGAGGTGTGAGGTTCTTTGTCATTAATTTGTTACTGTTTGTAAAAGTAAGAAACAAACATACAAACACAAAGGTCCAAAAACACAAATAACAAACAATAAAGGGACAAAACAAACAAAGGAACACCAAATTAAGCAAAATGTGTCTCTATTAAATTAGTCCGCACGGCTTGGGCAGACGCACTCGGTGGTCCACCATAGTCCTCCTCTGGGTATCGGTGGGTGGAGAGGGGGGCAAATCAACATACCGGGGGACACGCTGCAATATAGCAAAATTATGCAACACTGCACAGGCCATTATAATATCTATGACCTTTTTGGGGTCATACTAAAGTGCTCCCCCGGTATGGTCCAAGCATCTGAAGCGGGTCTTTAATAGGCCAAACGCCCTCTCCACAACGGCCCTGGTCTTCCGGTGTGCCCTATTATATGCATCCTGGGCGGCATTCTGGGCCCGGAGGATGGGCGTCAGCAGCCACAGAAGGAGTGGATAACCGGAATCACCTGCAAATATTGTAAGCAAAACACATGAATTACACATTACTCCCTAAATTGAATACCAAAAACGGGCCATCAACATGACTAAGGCAAAAAACAAGCTAAAAAACATCAAATTGATGTGGGAACAAATTAAACAACCAAGATGGTGGACGAGGGCCATTCAGCCATACTGCTAACAGGTATTGGTTTCGGACTGTGCTGCTCAGCATCCTTGGATGTCTTAACTTTTCAGGACCCTGTATCTGCTTTGTATGAGTCCAAAACAGCTCTAACCCGCCCCCTGCACTTTATCCCGCTCTCCTCTACTCAGTAAGTGTAATGCATATAATCCAAGATGGCGCAGACACTATTATAAATTCAAGGACATCATTTAAGCAGAGTGTGGGGAAGACTAATTCTTACTTTACTGTAAAGTCAATTGTAACATTTTGCTAATGCAGGACTAACATTTGGCAAGGCTTTGTTGTTTGAAAAATCTAATGGTTAAGGTTGTGTTTCACATGTAAACAAGGTGTTAAAATAGGCATAGTTTCATACATGGGACACAAACTAAATTCATAGCCATACATATAAAGAAAAAGGACGTTGTTGGCGTCAACTTACCAAGGAGCCATCCACCGGAAAATTCCCCAGACTCAAACCGACCGTACAATCCAGATCTTCGAAGAATGTAGGCATCATGGGATGAGCCTGGGAACCCGGCGAGCAGACTAAAGAACCACATGTCTGGGGCCACCACTGCTTGGACATTCATTGAGTGGACCATTTTGCGGTTCCTGGGATAAAAAAACAAGCCAAAAACATTAGCAAGGTAAGGAAAAATAGGGAAACACTAACTAATCACACCCTAAGCAAAACCTATGGCCCAATAAAAATAGCAAAAAACAAGTACATAAATATTTTGTTTAGCCAAAAAAGAAAATGTATGTTTGAAAAAGGAAAGATTAACTTTGAAGTGTCTATTTCAGGTACACATTAAAATGTTTCCTTGGTAAACACATGTGAAATTTATATGCAACTAAATACGGTCCATGGTTCCACAGGGACTCTTTACAAGAAGGAAGTAATTAAAAAGAGGGAATAATTACAAGGAGGGATTAATTACAATGGGGGATTAATTACAAGGAGGGCTTCATTACAAGGAGGACATAATTACAAGGAGGGTATAATTACAAGGAGGGATTAATTACAAGGAGGGAATGAATACAAGGAGGGAATAATTACAAGGACAGATTAATTACAAGGAGGGATTAATTACAAGGAGGGAATAATTACAAGGAGGGATGATTTAAAAGGAGGGATTATTTAAAATTAGGGATACATTTCAAGGAGGGACTATTGTAAAAAAGGGATTATTTAAAAGGAGGGATAACTTACAAGGATGGATTAATTACAAGGAGAGAATTATTTTTAAGGAGGGACATTTAACAAGGAGGGACTTTTGGGAATTTTTATTTCAGAATAAAAAAAAACCCCAAAAAATCTAAATAAAAAAAAATGACAGATTGTACTTGCCTGTAGATATACTCGTCAGCTGCCAGAGGCACCAGGGCAACGTGGGTGCAGTCAATGGCACCCATGATGTTGGGCATGTCGGCGATGTTATAAATGCCAGCTTAATCGCGTTTCTGGCTACCATGTCGTCAGGAAAACAAATATATTTCCGAGTAATGGTAGCCATGCCTTCCAAAAACTTGGATAGCGCGCGGTTCAGCGTAGGCTGGGAGATCCCCACGGAGAGGACACCCAGCCTCTGGAACGAGCCGTTCGCCAAAGATTGCAGGCAGCCAAGCATCTTGGTCATACCTGAAATTGCTTGCCTCTTCCTTGTGGTGCGGCCTAACCATGGCCGCAGCTCACTATACAATTTATGGAGGGAAGCATGATTAAGTCTGGTGAGCTCCAACAGCTCAACGTCACCGATGTGCATGCGTCGCCGCCGGTGCAATTTGGTCTCAGCCCCCCGGACAATTTCAATGCCCATGAGCTGCAGATCCTCATGCTCCTCAAATACACTAGAGTCATTCATAGCTGCTAGTCTCGGGGTCAAAATGGTCCCGTAAGGGGATCGCAAAGGAAACGGGTTTATAGGGTGATGGTCCGTCGGCAATCAGCTCTCTGAATGAGACGCAAGCCCATAGCAATAACGTAAGTTATCTAACTAACGCAAATGTTCCGATTTGCATTCGTTAAACGAAAGCGCATATACGCATTTGCCCGAAAATTCGTACAAATGAACTTTCACAGACAGCTACGGAAGTGCAGACGAATGTGCCTCTGAATCGAGCCTTAGGTGTAAGAAGAGCACATCTATTTCATTTTTTACCTAAAAGGAGCTTTTTACAAATGGCGCTGCCTCAGTGTCACTTTCTTATTCTTTTTATTGACGTTTTAAAATATACATAACAGTAAAAAGCATATTGTATTTAATGACAAATATGAATATATGATAATGCACTTATTTTCTCATAAGTATTAAACAGTTTGCTAAAATCCCCCTTCCCACCAAAAACCTATTAAAAGTCAGTGTTCAGAATCCCCCAATCCCCTCATAGTAGGCAGTGTACAGAATACCCCAATCCTCCCATTACAGGCAGTGTGGCAGATTACCCCCCAAGCACCCCATAACAGGCAGTTGCATTGTCCCTTTCCCCCACCTGCTGAGGCAGGACAGAGGGCTTACAACAAAAAAAAAAAACTTCTTACCTCATCTGGGATCAAGCAATCCCAGCGGCAGTGCACAAAGTGGCTTCCCACACTCGCTGCAACCTTTTTAGCAAAATATTACATTATGACACAGTTTACTAGAAATAATTGATATTATTTAAAAATATAAAACCCTTAAAAATTCCCCCTAAAAATGACTGGGAGTCCCCCCTACCAAACATAATCAATCCGGGGACCAGCTTAGCAGGGCTTGTAAGAATAGGGCGCAGGGGCCAGCTTTTGGGGCCCCCGCCCTGCAGGGTACAAACCTGAAAAGCCTCTGTGGCCCAAGGCACTTCTGCCCCCCGGGCTTTGGGGAGGCAGGCAATGGGGGTGCCGGCTTAAAGCGGACCAAAACCCAGGACTTTGACTATCCTGGGTTCCGGTCAACTACCTCTGGGCACCCCGATCGGGGGTGCCCCGCTATATGAAACCCCCAGATCTCCCGCATCAACTCACCTCACCGCGGTCCTATGGCGCATGCGTGGCCGCTCATCCAATCAGCGTGCTCGGAGCCGCTGAGCTATGGACGTCTAACCCAACGTCTTAGCTCAGTGTTTCCGAGCGCGCTGACGGCCACATCTTGTGCTTCCCTCTAACAGGGAAGTGTATTCACAAATGGCCAGTGCAGGCACGCGCCCTGCTAGGAGGATAGCAGGGATGCGGCCGTGCCCCGTGCATGCGCCGTTGGACCGGAATTAAGGTAAGTGTAGGGGCGACCTGGGGGGTTTCACACAGTGGAGCATCCCGATTTTGGATGCCCCGCGTGGAGGGAATGGCTCAGCCCGAGAATCTTATAGATTTCCACCTGATCCAGCTGAGTATTGGTCCACTTTAATGGCAAGTCACCCACTAGCCGCAGGTGACTTGCCAGCCCCCAAGCCTTATGAACTGGCGTAGGGGTCTTAAGGATCCCTTAGGGTTAATATAAAAAAACACTGACTTTTATTATTTTTTTTCTACACTCACCTCTGATCCTGTGTCCCGCGGCAATCCTGTGTCCTGCAGCGATCCAGACCCCCGGCAATCTGATGACAGCTGTTGGGGCTGATCTCTGGAGGGGGGCTGGGAAGGCAGGGGACCACAGCCACCTCCATCTTCCCTCCAGCGATCTTCTGTGGCAGCTGTGAATACGGAAGCTGTGGAGAGGGTCCACTTCAGGCCCTCACCTCTCCACGGAAGATCGAAGCCCCCCTGGTGAAGGGGAGTCCCGGAGGGAAGGATTGCAGCCATAAGTGGGTAAATGTCATTTTTTTTTACAGCACCACCAGGGGCAGGCCCTATCCTGAAACCGTAAGAGACCCAGGAGGAATGGTTGCCCCCTGGGTGAAGAGAAGACCCGGCCAGATCAAAAAAGGTATCAGGTAAGTGTTTCTTTATAATTTTGTGGCTGGTAGCAGGAGGGATAGCCGAGCACGTAACACCTGGATATGACTGAGCATGCAAGCATGTAGGGGTTTTACATGCTTGGCAACAGAAGGGTTAATCAAAGTACCTCAGCCTCCACGACCAATGAAATTTTGATGATAATCAGGGCCATAAGTTATTTTATCTGGTATGGGATACCATCTAAATAATATTTTATAATTAGTTCCCAGAGCTAAAAGATTAATAGAGCCAGCTACATTTCTGACCACATCTCTGAAACCAGCCCCTCCCAAGTCATCTTCCTATTTACTTTCATATTTTAAATTGCCTAATGTAGAGGAAAGTGAATGTTCATATTATGAAGACACCAGTTCTGGTAAGAGAGGAGACTCTAAACATCTAAACTCAAAATCAGGCAGGAACATTGTGTATAGAAAATGTACCAGAGAGCTCATGAAATGCTTGAACTGCAGAGCCAAAAAAATAGCTTGAAGGGACCTGTCTTCCTTCCTTAATATTTTGAAGTCCTAATATCGTCAGTGAACCCCTGTGGCACCCACCATTGTTCAGGTTCTTCCAAACACAAAATGAAATTGGTATTTCTTGTTATACTGATTAATGGGATGCTGTATGTGGGTACATCAAGTACATCAATTCTATTTACATCCCATATTGATAAAGAGCACTGCAAAGTTAAAAATAGCATTCAGTCTTTTAGGTATTTTGGGTAACTAAAGAGTTAGGGTATCTGTCTACAAAATCAGCACAAATTCAAAAATTACCCATAAGACTTGTCTTTGCCAGCAAATAATTGATCTAAGTGTGTAATTTGTGCAGCTGCATAGTAAGCTTTAACTAAGGTACTCCCAGGGTAGGTTCTAGGCAAAATGCTGCTCAGTGTGGGAAGGACAAAATACTTCCCTTCTTCACCCATACTATTGTGCCGCGGCTTTCCTAAGCTGGTATGTTCCATGGCAGGTCCCCTCCCCATGAATGAGCCCAAAATGTGGGAATGAAGAGTCTTATGGCTTGCACCCATAACAGTGGCCATGACTGTTCTGCAGAAAATGGGATGGCGGGGATAACAGTGTCCCCAATGGCCTTGATGTCTAGGGCAATAGCAAGGCTCGCACTTCCCTAAAAACAGCCCTTTGGAACTCCCAAGCCTTGGGGCTTATACAAAGTACGTTCTGGCTCTGGCCCTCAAGATAAGCAGTGTAGGTGCATAATAAAATCCTCTAAGCCCCCATTCAAGCATTGTATCTGCTTTGTTACCCTTAGAATAGCATTTTGTATGGTCCAACTAATATGCTTTTCTAATAATTCAGTATATCAAATATCTAGTTTTACGTTAATCTTATTAACTTCTTGAGCCAATACAGTCAAAATATTTGCCTTATATGCTTTAGATTTAATTATATGACCTTGTATTACTGTTTGAAAATGGCAACTATAATGTAATAGATGAATTAAAGCGGACCAAATCCCTAATTTTTAACTTGCATCCCCTATATTGCTCCCCCTATGTAGAGTACCTTTTGGCAATTTTCACTGCTCCTACTTCAGTCGAATTCCAACTAATCCTGCTTGTCCTGCACACCTATGCAATGACCGATCCTCTGCCATCTTACATAGAGGGACAGCAAAAAAAAAACTGTTTTCATTTCTAGTTAAAAAGGGAGTATCGGCAGGAGCTTTGACCAAATTAATTTCACAGGTTCAGTGGGTGTTTGTCCACTTTAACTATTCTTATTATGAGAGAAAAATTCAGATATTTTAATACCTAGTTCTTCCACAACTGATAGATCACAAGAGAATAAGTTAATGATCATTGATAAGGCCCTTTAAATGAAACTAAGGATTGGGTGCATTTACCTCCACACATCCATGTGTTATTGCATTTATTACTTTAAAACGTTCTCTAAAACAGTTTACAATTACTAGTATGGAATTTAAAATGAACCTGTTAGTAGTACTGTGTTGTTTTAATTGAATTGAGTTGAAAACATGCCGGTAAATGGTGCTGGCTGCATCCCCAGCATCACTGGGCTAAGTCCCATGCCCAGCCATTCTGCCCTTCTTCATCTAAAAGGAAACCGGGGGTGTGGCCGCTCTCGCTCCCTATTGCTGGGCTCTGTGACTAAACAGAGCCACATGCCTTGCATTAATATACATGTGATATTGTGATGATTTTAACTGAAGTCTTATTTAAAATTACTGCATGAAACCATACTTTTTATGAGATCAATTAACAACATGACTGGACCACAAGTAAAGCATAGGAAAATATATATTTTTTTAATTCTTTATTTATACCCCTGTATACATAAAGATTTTACATACATATGCAGGTACATAATCTATACATCATAGGTGGTACATCCAAATAAGTAGAAAGGCAACATCATACAGAGCACATGGTATGGATCCACTGAGACATCCTGCTCTACTAAATACTGGGAAGAGGTGAGTTAATTTTGGTGATTTGGGGGGGGGGTCACGCAGCGGGGCACCCCCGATCAGGGTGTGCCGGCGGAAAAGGCCTAAATCCCAGGATAGTCAAAATCCTGGGTTTTGGTCCACTTTAAGTTCCCAAAAAGCAGCGGGCCTTGTCCGGGGAAGCCCTGCTAAGGGTTTTGGGATGCTATCCTGTTTGAGACCCACCCAGAGCTTGGATCCCCCACCTCTACCAGTCGATGATCCTTGAGAGGTGAACCGCCATCTAGTATTTTAGCAGGTCTGGGAAACCCAATCCCCCTCTTGTTTTCGAGAGGGAAAGAATTTGCCTGCCAATTCTTGGGCTCTTACCCTCCCAGACAAACTGACCGAACTCTCTCCATACTCTCTAGAGTAAGGCCCCCGGCATAGAATCCGGCAGAATTTGGAGGAGGTAAAAGGGTCTGGGTAGCACATTCAAGGTGTTTATTTTCCAAAACCAGGAAACGGCCCTACCACTCCAGTTCCCCAAGTCCTTTTGTCCCCACTTCTGAGGAGTGGGGAAAAGTTCAAAGACTCTATTTATTTTTTATGTGAAGTGGCCCATTGTAGAGGGAAGTGTGATTTTATGGTCTCTAATCTTCTGGCTGGGATTGAAACGTTCAGTGCCTCTGACTTTTGGATATTTATTTTAGGCCTCCAGCCAAGCCGCACGTGTGAGAAGCGGTAACTTACTTCCACTCTGAGTCCTGCCACTGGCTGGGATCCAGGTAACATTTCAGGTGAGGAAGAACCCACACCCAGCTCAGGAGTCATCACAGGTGGTGGAGGGCAACTTTGAGGGATGCAGACAGTGCAATGTCACACCTACTGGCTTCCTTGTGCTTGTGCCTCCCCCAGAGAACTCTTGGGAGATTTTTACTCCCCTTTTCACTGTTTACCACTTCTCGCCATCTGGGGGGTGAAAACGGGAGGCTTTCCACCCTGATTCGCCATTGGTTCTATAAATGAAAGGGAATCAGGCTCGGGAGCTCCAGTCTTGTGCTTTCTCATGCAATCCTGGCCAAGCCACCCCCGCTCCCCCCCCAGGAAAATGGAATCTGCCCTACCTGCATATGTGAGTTTTAGAAGTTACAGACAGGCCACCCATTTATGGGGACAGCAGTTATCCTTAGTACAGCAGTTTTGCAACAGAGATGGGGAAATTTACTCATGGTAGTAATTGACGTGTTTTGTTTTTTTAGTGGCATTGGTTACTGATAAATGTAGGGATTTTTTAGTCACATGGGGCACAGTTTGGTGATTATTAGAGTCATTATAGCAAGGGACAATGTTACGTGTTGTGGTTTGCTCAATGTATGATGTGAGGGGGCGTATAACCTGATCAACATTAAAACCCATATTATTACACTTCAATAACATTATGCCTGCTGTGTTAAAAAAGGGAAAAAACTCACAGTGAACCCCTTTTCCTTAAACCTAAACAGTATTTTGCCAGCAAGAGAAATAAAACATGAATGCACCTCAAATTCGGAACTATAAAAACTACAACCTCTCTCATAAAATACAAACAGTTACACTGCATACAAATCAAAGAGTTATGACCACTAGAACAAAAAATTGAGTGATCCTTGAGGCAAAAATTAGTTGGGTTTCTAAGGGGTTAAAAAGCACTTCAGAGTTATATGCTAACTTTGTTTACATGAGACGTAGAGTCCAGACCTGCAACAAAAAAGGAGACTCTTTTCATGAGGGTTTCATCCATTTTTTTGTGACGGTGGTTGGGTAAAGGCAAGTTTACTGAATCACAGCCAAAATGTCATTATTATAGTTTGACCATGGCACAATATTATACAGTTACATTTTTGTTCAAGAAAATTTCCATATTAAAAACATTTCCCCTGCAGCTCTGGGATGCCCTGTCTTTGTCACTTGTTTGTGTGTTAAACTAATAAATCTCACACGTTTATGTTCAAATTTTTCCCTATATTAGAAAATGTGTGTTTTATAGAAGCTATAGAATCTGCAATCTGTTGCTATTAGCAATGTACATCATGTATGTACACCAAGCACCATGTCTGTATACTAAGAAGAAAGATGTGACACACAGAACACTGTTGCTGGGCATGTGTAAGTTTGAGTGAGCTCCCTCGCCTTAGAAGTGGCCAATGCAGCAGTGTTCTGTTGTATAGGGCTCACTTCGCTTTTCTTGGTGTACAGACTTGGTGTATGTTGCCAGTGACAATAGATTGCAGACAGTGAAAACTGCTTCCATATAACACACAAATTCTAACATAGTAAAAAATAAATACATAAGCTCAGCACCTTGAGGACATTCTTTTGCCACAAAAAATATACACTTTCAAAAATTTTCACTAGTTTGTGCTATACATGTTCAGCTGTGATTTTTGAAGGGATTTGAGTCTCTGCTCTAACATGAAATGTCTTGAAATATGTGCACAAACATTTTTAAAAATTGCCATGGGGGACTTGCCAGCCTCCTAAGCCTTGTGAACTGGTATAGGGGTCTCATGGACCTCTTACCAATTCACAAAGGGTTAAATATAAACACACACAGACTTTTTTTAATATTTATCTTCGATCTGTCCCACTCTTATCACTCTGGTTCCAGCTCTCCTGCCACTTCTGGAAGCCTTTCATACCTGCTGGGTGAAGGGGCATAAAGGGTTAATTAAAACAATGACATAGGGTTCCCAGGCTTTTTTGTTGAATTTGTAAGGGTTAAAAACCCTTAAATTAAGAAAGAATGGTGTGGGGTCCCCCTTCCCACCATATCCAGCCCCAAGGCTCTCCCACCCCCGGGCTTTGGGAAGGCAGACAATGGGGTCCCGCTAGCCACAGGTGACATGCCAGCCCCCCTTAGCCTAGTGAACTGGAAATCCCTCAAAAAGGGTTAACAGTAAAAAAAAGACACAGACACAGCAGAGTAAATGTTTTATATTTAAAGATGTCACAGAATGACAATATCTGCCTCACCCACAAAAAGTGGTGTTAGTGGCATCGGAGCCCCCCTGAGTGAAGAGGAGACCCGGCGAGAAGGATCGGGGGCGCTTGTGTGTTATGTGACTGTGGTGAGTAAATGTTTTACAGCGATATCAGCAGCGGCAGAAGCGAGGGGCGCCGTTTCAGGTCCTCTCCTGAATCTGAAGGCCCTGGGGGGGATTACAGACCTCCCCATGTGAAGAGAAAGCCCGGCTGGATCAATCGAGTGGTCAAGTGAGATTTTTACTTTCGTTGATTCTTATGGCCGGGGAAGGTCAGCTATGTGAGTCTCATGAACTAAATAAAGTAACTATTTTTTTCATGTTGCAACAGTATTTGGATACAGAGTTTGGCATGCTGTTTCACTCCCTTGATCCCTGACTGCACTGTGATATCTTACCTTCCTTCCAGGTACCGTCATGTGAAGTTGTGTCCTATAGAAGATCCGGGGGAGGAGGAAGGCAAGCCTGACATGATGAGTGATTCAGCAGTGAACTGCATGTAGCACTTTAATTATTATTATGACTGCACATGCACTTTTTTTGTTTTTAGCAAGGGAGTTGCCCCTGGTAATGATATTATATTGATGGTTTGCAATGCTATTTTCATTATATGAGAATATACCTATCATGGCTGCATAGGTGACCCTTTGTGTATATTAATTAGTCTTTGGTATAATGTCATCCAGAGCCTAGGGATGTGTTTTGGTGTTTGTTTTTAACTGTTACCATTTGTGTTTTTTTAATGAAGTACATCTTATCTAAATAAATGGATTGTTATTTTTGATGTATTTGGAGCAATGTCCTATATATAGATCTTAGCCTTATTTGATTTGTGTGTAAACAGCAGTAGTACGGGTCTGGGGAGCACACCCCTTAATATAAGTAGTATTGTTTAAGTATTTAGGCTGTGCCTGCTCATTGAAGTGGTTTGGGAAAACACATAAACAATTAAAAAAGCAGTGTGGCCATCTACTGTTGGGGAATATTATCAACCTGGCCCCATACAAATGTCACAATAATCAACCATGAATGTAAATTTCACAGTGTTAAATTCAGAAGTATGTTATAAAAGAAAAAATGTAAAAATATATATAAGTGCTGGTGCAAAACAACAATACTAAGCCATGCACAGCCTAATACAGTGCATGATAAGAAAGATGCACAGTGCAAGTTAAAGTGGACCAACACCCAGGATTTTCACTATCCTGGGTGTTGGTCCACTTCAGCAGGGCATCCGAGATTAGGATGCCCCGCTGTGTGAAACCCCCCCAAAAGCCCCCCAAAACGTACCTTTTTGGCGACGGATAAGCCGCCGCCTCCCGCGCGTCCCACTTACAGGGCATGCGCCCGCGCCGGCCATTCACAAATGGCCGGCGTGGGCGTGCGCACTGCTAGAGGGGCGCGCGGGAGGCGGCGGCGGCTGATCCGTCGCCGATAAGGTAAGGTTTTTGGGGGCTTTTGGGGGGGTTTCACCCCGCGGGACATCCCAATCTCGGATGCCCCACAGTGAGGGAGGTGATCGGCCCGGGAATCTTATAGATTCCCGGGCCGATCACCCCTGGGTGATGGTCCACTTTAAGCTGACCAGCAATACAGCACACAACGGAATTCACAGCAAATCTATAACCAGAAGCATGGGCTCAGCCAAACTGAATGGGAACAATTAACAATACCATCTGATATACATCATGAAGAGGGGTCTAAGTACAACAGCACCCATGCGTCCGTAGCTACCACAACCCTTTCAAAGGGTGAAGTAATTTTTCCAGTGTTTTTTAAAATATTTTTGCACAGCCTTTTCAGCCCCAAGACTCTTCTGTGCCCCCAAGGCTTTGGACAGGTAGGTGATAAGGGGCCGGGGTCTCATGGACCCCTTACCAGTTCACAAAGGGTTAACAGTAGAAAGAAGACACAGCAGAATAAATGTCATTTATTAAAAACTTTTTTTTCTTTACTTACCTTCCTCTGTCCCACACCGCTCAATGTCCCCCGCAGATCCAATGATAGATGCCAGTGATCGGTGGAGGGGGAGTGGGAAGGCAGGGTAGCAGAGCCCCGGCCCCTCCACCCTCTTCTCTCTGCTCAGTGACATGACTGAGGGTTGTTGGGCCAGGTGCAGGATGACATCACAGAATGACATATTAGGGCTAGAGGCGAAGCCGGCAGAACCGTGGTGAAGGGGTATTTTTTGAGCCCTCTCCTCATGGCAAAAGAGCCTGTGAGAGGGATCAGAGGCTGCAGGTGAGACTCTACAGGAGGGATCACGGCTGCAGCTGAGTGAATGTCATTTTTTTCTGTCAGCAGCGGCGGAAGCAGGGGGGGGGTGGGCTAGATTGATCAAGGGGTCAGGTGAGTTTTTTACGTTTGTCGCTTTTTGTATGGCCAGGGAAAGTCTGCTACGTGAGTTTTACGTTGCTGGTTGCAGAGCCTGGCATTAACGGTTTAATGGTATTTGGGTAATGCAGAACCAAAACACTCCCCAAAAGGAAATTGTAAGTGTAACAGCTCTCTGCCTGCCCGCCTGCTAGCCAGTGCTCCATTATCCTCTATTGTCTCCCTACACATACACACACTCTTCTTACCACCTCTGATCATCCTTTCGCAGGTCTTCTCTGATTTCAGCTGATGGGCATAGCCTGCATACAGTCATAACCCAGCCATGCCCCCCCCGGAAGTGTGTTCATGTGAGTTTAGTATTACTTTTTTTTACTGAAATAGCACAGTACTTCAAGGTGAGTTTTGGAATTTTGCAACTTCATTTTTGCAGTTTCAAGAGACTTAATGCTGTTTATAGCTATAACTGAAATGCATGCTAGCACAAGGAGTCTTAAAACTAGTCAAGTGAATCACTTGATATAAATCCTCCAATGGAATTTGGATGCATTATTATTAAAGGTCATGGAAGAAGTTTTCTTTACCCAGTTGGTTTCGAAAGTATTGAAGGTTAGAATTATTTGCCTGTCTAAAAAGTTCAAGAGCAACACAGTAGGATCAAAGAATACTCCGGACTCATTAATTAATCAAATCATGTCAAGCCAGATCTTGTTAATCCATCCTCTGAGAAAACACAAATGATGTTTCAATTCTCCATGCAAGAATAGACAGAATAGATAGTTATAATGCCATGCCAGCATAGTTAGAACTATTTAGCCATGAGGCCACAAAAAACTACTCCTTTTAAATTGAATTATGTTTTTCTTACTTGCAAGTTCTCAAGCAGTAGACTTACTGGCAAAATTCTGAACACTAAAAGGAAGATTAAAGGTCATTTGTAGAACTGCACGTCAATTAGATACATACCTGCATACTAGTTTAATAAACCTATAAAAGAATATAAATATTAAGTTACTTACTTTGCTTAGCATCTACATTAATGTTATGTTAGTGTTAGTGTTTTTTTTTAGATATAGCATAATATATTCATACTTTTAATTATAGTACACAGACACATCATAAAGCAAAACTGAAAAAACAGAAACAACATTTATATATAAAAATTTATTGAGGTACTAATTAAAACAAAAATATTCTGAAAAAAAGAAATATTCTGAAAAACATTTAAGCAAAATAAAAAATAAACTGTATAATTTATGCTATATCTTGATTTTTTCATTTACATTCAAAGATATGGGAGTTATTCAAACAATTTAGAATTTTTTTTGGAGAGGCTGAAATTGACGGTCAGAACCTTTCTTATTTTTCATACAATAAAGTAAAATAAAAAAAAGTACTATTTTATTTAAAAACCAAAATCCCTTGCACATGTGATAGCACAGTTGTAAAGATGAGATGAACATTATTATTATTGGGCTGTACATTTTTCTTTTAGAAGTAAAAAAATGTAGACTATGAGAATCTAAACAAATTTGAAGAGGTTCACTTTAATAGGCTCGATTCAGTATGGGTCTTAACTTCCCTGGACCTCTGCTGTGATATATGTGTGCTATCACTGGTGATTAAGAAAATGTACTCACCCAAAAAGGCATGCCAAGCATGTGCCCCAGCCACGTGTACATTTGTTCATGCACCAATTTATAATTTAAATGACAGCTAATTAAATCTCTAATTGAGCCAGTGAGTTGTAAATTATTTCATTGATAAAAACCATGCTGCTGTAGTCTTAAAATAAAAGAAGCATGTACCCCCTACAAGAGCCAATTAACCCAGGCACAAGGCATAAGGGCTGGTAACCCAGGACTGATGCTGGACCAAGTTCCCTGGCCCTGATGGTTTACCAGCCTTTATGCCTTTCAGCAAGGGTGTTGTGGACACCCCTGGAAGAACCTCATGTCCATACCAATGGGCACCGGGTTCTTCCACACTCATGGTGTCCCAAATTGGGGTAATCAGGCAAGGTACCTCCATGTCACCCACCAGTTCCGTGAAAAAAAAAACACTAAGCGGCCTCTGAAATCTTGGTAGCCAGCCCCGTATGCCTGGTATCTGGGCTAGTTGGCTCTTAGGGGTGCACACATGCTTTTTAAAAAAAGACTAGAATAAAAAAAGAAAGGAACATGTGATATGCCAGGTCAAATGTGGAACAATAACCCAAACATTCCATTAAATGTTACTTGTCTAACCAAGGAAGAAGTACATACATCCCCGTGTAGGGAGTTATGTACAGTAATAGACAAGCCAATAGTTGTAGATTTAATCATTCTGGGGGCTGTCAAGGGAATGGTGCTTAGCAAATGTGGTACTAATATTTAACCCTTTTAGAGAATTCTCAATATTTTGGGTGCACAAAAATAAAAAATATATATTTTTTACCATTTGTAGTGTTGTAATAAAAAATGTAAGTATTTCAATAAAATCATAATGCATGTAAAAGCCCCATTTATTCTGGTTACAACAGTATCACATATGTATTGGTAAACACCCTTTCCTGCACAGGAGACTCCCCCAAAACAAAACAGCGCTTTAGGAGATTTTCAAATAAAATACTATTTTATGCACATCTTGCAGTTTTCAAGGAAATTTACATTTGAAATACCCCCCCCCCCCAAACCATATATTCTCTGGAAGTACACACCTCAAGCTTTTTAGCTGTGTCAGGCTTGTTGACATGGGTGCCGTAATCCCTCAATGAATTTTTTGGTTGCTTAGGGTTTCCCGAAAAAAAAAGAATAAAAAAGCAGAATCAAAGCCACATTTTCCTAAAAAAAACAATATGCAAACAGGAAAAGACAAATTAAATATTAAATATTAAAAAGCAAGCCCCCCCCCCCGAACAGAACAATACCCAAGATGCATAGGTACTGCCAAGGGTAGAGCATGCGGGTAATGGTAATTTTACTTGAAAATTTCAGCTCTGCAGGCAAAGCGCTCACCTTGCATTTTCAACAAAACCAACCCTTTACATTTGAAATACCCCCCACAAATCATATATTCCCTGAAAGTACACACATTAAGTTTTCTAGGCATACCCAGTTGTAAGGCACTACCTTTTTGTAGTGGAATCATCTTTCTGGAAGATATCCCTCAAAGAATTATTTGGTTGCAGAGGGTTTCTCTAAAAAATGTATAAAAAATCAGTATAAAAACAAATTTTCCTAAAATTTCAATATGCAAACAAGAAAAACGAGCAAAATCTGAAAGCGCAAGGTCACCCGAACAGAACAATACCCAACATGCATAGGTACTTTTAACCCTTTTAACTCAGCCTAGTTGAGATGTTGCACCCTCTGTTGACAGGTCAATTTTCACTGTAAGGTATATTCAGAGCCCAGATATAGCGTGTGAGAGAGGGCTATAAAATGGGAATTTTCCGTCTACACTTACGGGCGCTTTTTGTTGGTGAGTTTGTGCTTTCGTGGTTTGTGGGAAAATGGAGACGAGTCCTTAAAGCACTCGGAGACTGCCACCTTCGTTTAAACAGCCCCCCCCCAAAAAAATTTGTAAATATTTTATAATAAAATGTTACCTCTTTGTTTTTGTTATTTTTTTACTTTTATATTTTCTTACTACTAAAAACATTAACAATTTCAAAATAAAACTCTATGAATAAAAAAATTAAAAATTCACTATGACTTAAAAATTACACACTAAAAAATAAAGAGGCTGAATTAAGAATAGCGCCACATATTACAATTTGATGTCCCGAGGGCAAAGTGCCCAAGACAACACTCCACCTAACAACAGGATAATTCCAGTGAACGATAGGTAGCACAATGATTTGATCCTAAAATTGATGGAAAAAAAAACATTTATACACAAGCAAAAAAAAAAAAAAACATAAACAAAACAATAAAATGTAAAAATATTTTGACAAATAAATTAGATTTAAATTTTAGATTTATAGAGAAATGTTTGCATTATATCCATGTGGGAGTCCCAAATATTCAACTAGGAAGAAGTGGAGAAGAATGCATAGCAAGCATGAAAGTGGTTAAGGTATGCTTTAGGAATAAAAAAGAAAGCATGAAAGTGGTTAAGGTATGCTTTCGGAATAAAAAGAAAGCATAAAAGTGGTTAAGGTCTGCTTTAGGAAGAAGTAAATAATGCATGGCAAGCATGGCATGCTAAATACTTTGGAACAGAAGAGAGTTAGCACAGCAATAAGTAAGTAATGGGCTAGAAGGGCCAGGATATGTGAAACAGTTTAAAAAAAGAGGTTTGCATATGCATACAAGCCAGCAAAAAAAAAAAAAAACAGCGTCTGTGCATAAATTTCGCAAAAACTAAAATATTACGGAATTTAGGGGCTAAATGAAGGGTAAAAACAGGATTTTTCTGATGGGAACCAGTAGGATCTCGTTGGACACTTTGTGACAAGGTACGTGAAAAAAACACTAGAAAAACACTAGGAGACGAGAGTTTCACATTAACGTATACGAGACCGCCGTTTGTGAAATAGGCCGTACTCACAGCATTCTTGATGGCTTACACAGCTATGGAAAGAGCAATAGACGCTCCCGATGGAGGCTCTGAATCATGCAAACGTATGTATACTGAACGAAAGCTATGTGTAATTTACACACTTTTTGTGTTTTTTTTTACTTTTATATTTTCTTATTACAAAAAGCATTAACAATTAAAAAATAAAACTCTATGAATAAAAAATTAAAAATAAACTATGACTTAAAAATTACTCAATAAAAAATAAAGAGGCTGATTTAGGAATAGCGGCACATATTACAATTTGATCGTCTATGTCCCGAGGGCAAAGCGCCCAAGACAACGCTACATCTAACAGGACAATTCCAGTGAACGATAGGTAGCGCAATGATTTGATCCTAAAATTGATGAAAAAAGAGCTATGTATACACAAGCAAAATTAGATGGAATATAGAAGGCCCTGAATCAACCTTTATGTTTAAAAAAATAAGCAAAAATTATGTTTTTTAAAACGTGTCACTTTTTTAAAATAAGATATGTATTTTATTCAAGAAAACCATATTTTATTTAAAAGTCGCATTTCTCATACCGGTCCTTTTGGAGTGGTGGAGGTTCCTCTTTTTCAAGTTCCCGCAGGTAGGGCCCGGTGCCGCTTGGGGAGCCAAGCCCAAGCCTCCCGCTAAATCCACCCAGACATGAAGGGGCACCCTCATCCGGGTGGGTGGGGGGACGGAACTTGCAGTTTGCTTCGATCTGGAGGCACCACGTGTCGGATATTCGGATTCAGGAAGTGGTGTCTTCAGGCTACAAGATCAAGTTTGCAGCCAGACCACCCACAAGATTCCTTTGGTCAAGGGCTTCCCGAAACCTGTTAAAGGTAGAAGCCTTGAGTGCCTCTGTTCTGCATCTCCTGTGGACAGGGATAATTTGCCAGGTACCTCTTCAGGAAGATGGTCAAGGATTCTACTCCAAACTGTTCACGATCCCCAAGAAGGATGGATCGGTGCGACCAATTCTAAACCTAAAGGGTCTCAGCAGGTTCATCAGGTTGAGACATTTCTGCATGGAAACTTTAAGGTCGGCAGTGAGGTCGCTTCAGCCCAGAGATTTCATGACCACAGTGGACATAAGGGATGCATATCTCCACATACCTATTTTTTCAGGACATCAGAGATTTTTAAGATTTGCTCTGGATGGTCATCATTTTCAATTTGTGGCTCTTCGCTTCAGCATATCCTCGTCTCCCAGGGTTTTCACCAAGTTGTTGGCGGGTCTCATGGCCATCTTGAGGGGTCAGGGGATTCGTGTAATCCCATTCTTGGACGATCTTTTGATCTTGGTCCCTTCAGGAGACCGAGAGAGACACCCGGACCATGTTGTCAACCCTGGAGAAGTTTGGCTGGGTGATCAACTACCCAAAGTTGCCTATCACCCCATTGACAGTAAGGTCTTTTTTGAGGATGACTCTGGACATGGTTCAGGTCAGAGTTTTTCAGCCAGAGCAGAAGATTTTACTGCTCCAAACCAAATAGAGACTTTTATAACTTGTCAGCAGCCAACAGTTTGCCTAGGGATGAGACTGGTAGGCCTAATGGTGGCCTGCTGCAAAGCAGTGACTTTTGCCCAGTTTCACATGAGGCCCCTTCAGATGAATCTGTTGTCAATCTGGGATTGGGCCCCAGAATCTCTGTATCAGATGTTTGTTCTGACCCCTCAGCCAAGCAATCCCTCCTGTGGTGGTAGGAGCCCCTACATCTATTAGTAGGCAAGTCCTTTCTGACCCCTCATTGGGAGATCGTTACTACGGATGCCAGTCTTACAGGCTGGGGTGGCATCTGGCAGGCCCAGAAGATCCAGGGACAATTGGTCCGAGAAAATCGGTTACCCATAAACCTCTTAGAATTGGGAGCAGTTTGGTCAGTACTCCAACATCTGACCCCCTAGTTTAAAGGGGCATGCTGTCCAGGTCCACTTAGACAATCGGATGGTGGTAGCCTACATCAACCGTCAGAGGGGTACACGGAGCAAAAGAACCCTAAGGGAGGTAAGCCGGATTCTTGTTTGGGCAAAGAGAATGTTTCCTGCATCTCGGCGGTTTACATCTCTGGGGTAGAGACCCAGGAGGCAGACTACCTGGGCAGGGGGTCTCTGCATTTAGGGAAGTAGTCTCTCAGTCAGAAGGTTTTTCAAGCCCTTTGCCTCCGTTGGGGTCGTCCGGATGTGGATCTATTTACATACAGAGACAATCACAAGCTTCCGAGATTTGTGTCCCTCTAACGAGAACCTCTGGTCATAGCAACAGATGCTCTGACAACCCCATGGACAGGGTTCAATCTCCTGTATGCATTTCCTCCATTTCCGCTCCTGGGTCAAGTACTAAAGTAGCTCAAGAGGGAGTACCAACCATCCTGGCGGCTTCTCGCTGGCCAAGGAGAAGCTGGTTTTCAGATGAAGTAAGGATGTCGGCAGATCACTGGCACCTGCCCGACGATCCAGAGCTTCTCACACAAGGGTCTCTTCGGCAACCGAATTTACAAATGCTGGCTTTGATGGCCTGGCTATTGAAACCTCGATCTTGACAGAGAAGGGTTTATCGGCTAAGGTTATACATACCATGATTCAGGCCCAGAAAAAGACATCTTCCAATATATACTACAGGGTCTGGTGGGCCTTCATTTCTTGGTGTGAGGCCAGGAAGTTTTCTTGCAGGAGATATTCTGTCTCTAGAATTCTAGAATTTCTGCAGAATGGTTTAGAGTTGGGCCTCCAGTTGAGCACCCTCAAGGGTCATATTTCGTCTTTATCTACTTTTTTCCAGAAGTCTGTTGCTGACAATAGACTAATCAGAACCTTCTTTCAGGGAGTCACTCATGTCTGAACCACCGTGCAAGCCTATTTTACCGGTGTGGGACTTAAATCTGGTGCTATCTGCTCTCCAGGGTGCTCCCTTCGAACCTTTGATTGAAGCTACATTGAGCATTTTGACGCTCAAGGTGATTTTCTTTGGTGGCTATCACCTCTGTGCGTTGAGTTTCCGAATTAGCCCCTTTATGTATGAAGGTTCCTTATTTTGAGTTACACAAAGAAAAGATGGTCTTTCGATTTAAGCAGGATTTTTTTACTTAAGGTCGTTTCTCCTTTTCACCTTAATGAGGAGGTAGTCCTACCTTCCTTATGCCTAGTTCCGGCTAAGGAAAGGGCTCTTCATTATTTGGATGTAGTCAGAGCCATAAGAGATTACATGGCTGATACAGAATCCTTTCGGAAGTCGGAATTTGTTTTTGTCATATCGGAAGGGCCAAGAAAGGGGCTTCCGCCAACTATATCCACTATCAGCAAGTGGATTCGACAGGCTGTAGTAAGAGCCTACTCGGCCAAGGGGAAGGAGCCCCGTTTTCATGTCACAGCTCATTCCACTAGGACCATTGGTGCTTCCTGGGCCTTTCAGCATCAGGCCTTGGTGGAACAGGTTTGTAAATCTGCCACCTGGTCTTCAGTTCATACATTTTCCAAATTTTACAAGGTAGATGTTAGGGCCTTCAGGCGGTAGTAAATTTAACTACCTGCTGTTCTGCATTGGGGATCCCGCCCATATATAGGCACTGCTTTTGGAGGTCCCAAATGTAAGTTAGAGGACAGCCTGGAATGGATTGAAAGAGAAAATACAATTCTGTGAAACTCACCCGAAGAATTGTGTTTCCTGGAGATCCATTCCAGGCCGTCCGACCCGCCCCTTTTTTGGGTTCATTATATCCTTGATGCCCTTTTTATGGTGATTTTTCCATTTATTATATCATTTGGCATTGAAATAAAAAAAAAATCTAAAATTAAAAAAAAATAAATAAATAAGAGTTTGGTGTGAAGTAATTGTCTCCTATACTTGGGGCCTCCCGGCCTTAGCCTCTTGATATATGTTTTACTGCTTCGTAAGTACTGGTTTGGTTAGAGGCAACTGCTTACTTATAGGGCTGGGAGGAGCCACACCTTTAATCTTGCAGTCCACGCCCTCCGAGCAGGAATTATCCAAATGTAATGAAGAGGACGGCCTTTGAATGGATCTCCAGAAAATAATTATTCTACAGGTGAGTTTCACAGAATTGTAATTTTTAAATTAACCCCAATGTTACCTCTCACCCAGCAGGTATAAATGGCTTCCAGCAGAAGCCAAAGTGATCAGCGTGGGACACAGTGCTCTGAAATGTATGGGAGGTAAGTATTAAAAAATAAATAATATTTTTTTCTCTGTGTCTATGTGCTTTTTTTTTTACATTTAACCCTTTGTGAACTGTTAAGGGATCTATGAGACCCCTTTACCAGTTCACAAGGCTCTGGATCTGGCAAGTCACCTGCGGCTAGTGGGTGACTGACCATTAACTCCGAGCCTCCCCCATTACCAACCTCCCCAAAGCCCAGGGAGGCAGAAGAGTCTGTGGCCATAGGCTATGCCGGCTTGTAGCCTGCAGTGCCAGGCGCCACCAAAGCTGGCCCCTGTGCTCTGTTCTACAAGCCCTGAATAGCTGGCCCCAGGCTGGTTATGCTGGGTAAGGTGGACCACACGCCATTTTTTAAGGGTTTTTAACCCTTAAAATTCCCAAAAAAAGGGGCCCACGGGAAGGGGGCCCCTATGTCAATTTTTTTTATTTAACCCTTTATAGTGTGGATAGTAGTTGTATTTTATTTGTAAATGTTATAAAGTGGTCTTTTCAGTTTGGGGGGTCTCCTGGACATGAATGGGGGGCTACTGTGGTACCGTTGTAATCTGGAGAAATCGGGCTTTCACATGCAATATAGTTTTCTTCAATTAAATAAATATTTTATTCAAAATAAATTAGACAATTTAATTATATATATAGAGAGAGAGAGAGAGAGAGAGAGAGAGAGAGAGAGAGAGAGAGAGAGAGAGAGAGAGAGAGAGAGAGATACATATATATATATATATATATATTTTTTTTTTTTTTTTTTTTTTACTTAAAAATATTTTACAAAACAGTGGAAAAATTACAGACAAGATATTTCATGTTAAAAACTCTGTCACCAAAAAATATGTAATTTTTTGGGAAATTCCTGCAAAAATCAATTAAACATCACGCAATATGAAAAATAATTCAGCGACGAAATCTCAAGTAGGCTGGCAGTGAAAAGGGTTAAAAGTGCCTATGCATGTTGGGTGTTGTTCTGCTCGGGTGACCTTGCCCTTTCAGATTTAGCTTGTTTTTTCTTGTTTGCATATTGATATTTTAGGAAAATGTGTTTATTCTTCTTTTTTATTCATTTTTTTAGGTATACCCTGTGCAACCAAAGAATTCTTTGAGGGATCACTTCCAGAAAGATGAAGCCCCTATAATAAGATGGGTACGCCTAGAAAGCTTAACATTGTACTTTCAGGGAATATATGGTTTATGGGGGGTATTCCAAATGTAAAGGGTGGTTCTGGTTGAAAAAAAAGTGCAAGGTGCGCACTTTCTCTGCAGAGCTGAAATTTTCAAGTAAAATTACCGTTAGCACATGCTTTACTTTAGGGTGTTTGGCAACTCTTCCCTTGACAATACCTATGCATTTTGGGTATTGTTCTGTTCGGGGAATGTTTGCTTTTTCAGATTTAACTTGTTTTGTTTTGTATATTGTTTTTTAAGGAAATTGTGGCTTTGATTCAGATATTCTTTTTTTTAGGGAAACACTGTCCAACCAAAGAATTCATTGAGGGATTACTTCCAGAAAACTACGCCCACGTCTGGTACGCCTAGAAATCTTGAGGTGTGTATTTCCAGAGAATATATAGTTTGTGAGGGGTATTTGAAATGTAAAGGGTTGTTTTTCTTGAAAAACTGCAAAAAGCATCTCCAAAAGCACTGTTTCAGTTTGGGGGAGTCTCCTGGGCAGGAAAGGGTGGCTACCATTACATATGTGGTACCATTGTAACCAAGAAAAATGGGGCTTTTCCATGCAATAAGATTTCATTGAAAAGCATGCATTTTTTATTACAAAAAAACAGTACAAATTATAAAAAACAGATTTTTTTTTATTTTTGCACATATTTTGGCAAATATATTGCGAATACACTAAAAAAATGACAAACAAGTTCATGTTAAAGCCCAGACTCTGCTGAAAAAAAACAATATATCATTTTCCCAGGAAATCCCAGGAAAGCCCAGTGTGGAGAGCAAAATAGTGCAAAATGGTCTGGCAACAAAGGGTGACAAAATCTCCAGGTAGGCTGGCAGTTAAGGGGTTAAGGGTTAAAACCCTGCACAGGCTAAATGGCACCGCAACCCCCCCCCCCCCCCCCGGGATTGGGAAAGCAGGCAAGAGTAGTGAGACAATAGAACTCACTACCAGAGGAGGTAGTTATGAACGATACACTAAAAGGGTTCAAAAGTGGCTTGGGTGCCTTCCATGCATGTAATACTATTTCCAGATATGGCTACTAGACCAATGGAAGGCAATATACAGGCTTACCTGGATGGACCACATTCAACCTTACATACTATGTTACTATGTAAGAACAATTGGAAACTGTCATTTCCTTTTGATAAAAACCATGCTGACTATTGCCATGTAACCAGGATGAAAAGAGAGTCATTGGCATAGAAAGGCCAGGATGTAACCTGCTGTAGAGAGGTGTCAGTTTAGTAAACAGTAGCAGCCATGGATTTTTCTTCTCTTCAAAAATTGAAGCCTTAGCATAGAGGTGAAAATGGTTATTTTCAGTACAGTGTGTGTGAAGTACAAGCAAAATGCCCCTAGAAGTGTCTTCCTAAAAAAAAGAAGAAATCAGATTTAAATGCACAAGTCTCTTGCAGGGGCATTTTTCTTTTACAAATAGGCATTTAGCCTTTCACATTCCACGCCAAGTGTGGGACACTTGGAACAGGATCTTGGGAGCTGGAACAGATTTGGCAAGTAGCAATACTGGTTGCAAAGTGGGGAAACCTTTAATGCCCCCCAACTTTAAAGGGGGTCCTTAATAGAAATTTGACAATGCCGCCAGGATAGAGCCAGAGGTCAATTGCAAAGTTGCTGTGGATCCAAAGATTGCATGTTTAAAGGGGCACTAAAGTGACCAAAATGACTGCCCCCCACACCCAAGGAGAGTATTCAGCAGTTACTGTAACTTTTTTTTAAAACCTTCACACTGCCTGAGCATTGGGGAGGGGAGGGGGCAGGCACCATTTTGGTCACTATATTGCCTTTTAAGGGATCTACGGGGGTTTTCTATACCGGGAAATAGTCAGACCGAAGAGTGGAGGTGGATGTCTCCTGCAGAACCCTTTCTTACACATTCTTAAATCTTTATGTCTAAAATGTACAGGCTACAGGTCAATACAGAGGCCTTTCTTACCTGAAATGATTCTGGCCTCAGAACATAGGTAGAAGTCCAATGCAGATGTTTCTGTTACACCAAATATTCCCATAGGTCTGAAAATTAGAAGCTGGAGGCCCTCCCGGGGCCCATCTTTTAGAGAACACTCCTAGCAATGCCATAATTACGGCTACCGGAAATCTAGCACAGGTACTTTTACTTGAGTTGTAAGAAAAATGAAATCTATTAGCTCACATTAGAAGTTAAAAATTATTTTTCTTTGACTATTGTAAGGTGCACATTATTATAAAACTTTTCATTCTTGCAACAGGCAAAAAGTAAGTAATTGTGGGACTACAAATCACTTTTTTCACTTTAAACAGGGTTTTATTTTTTTTTAATTATTAAATAATTGTGTGACCTCTCCTGGCCTATTTAAAGTCATTTTTGTAAACTTTTTTGATTTATAATATTTTTAGGCAGAATTGTCATTACAGGTCTGGTATTAAATTGTTCTTGTTACAATGTAATCACATTGTAATTCCATATGTTTTCGCTTTGTTACTAGTGGATACATGACTTTAATCACACAGCCTCCGGCGATCTGGGCTACAACCACCTGAATTTGAGCACCGGCAATGTGTGAGGCTATTTTTTTGATGAATATGGTGTGAGTCGGTCGCACTGAGCTGGCACTAACTTTCGCTCCCATACAGTGCTGTACTGGTGTTAGAGCGACTCACATCAATGCCGGCCAGCGACTGAGATGCTCTGAAACAGCAAACTATGGCCGAGCACAGTGACTACTAGCGGTCACTCTCAATACATCGCTACAGACGCTCATATGTCAGTACCTGGCGCTAGTAATGAATCAGCCTGTCAATTCCACCAATTTATTTCCAAACAAAATCTGTGGGAACCATGTGGAATTAATGCCCCATGCCTGAGATTACAATTTAGAAAACTTCCAGAACATGGGGAGGCCGATTCATTAATAGCGGCAGGTAGCGACAGTTGAGCGACTGTAGCGACATTTTAAGAGCGCCCGCTAGTAGTCGCTGTGCTTGGCCGTTGTTCGGTAGTTGATAGCGACTCAGTCGGATTGCTGTAATGTTGAATATTGGGTGAGGAGTCGCTATTTGACAGGTTCCGCGCTGTATGGGAGCGCATGATAGCGACTGGCCCTAGCGACCGGCTCCCACCATATTCATTAAAAAATCACGCTCAAAAAATTCTCGCGCTGTAAAATGCATGTTTAAACCCCAGAGCGCTGAAGGTGATGGGTTAAAAGTAGTTTTTTAACCCCCAAACAACCATGTTTTTGGAAAACCAAAAAAAACACGTTTTTTAAATAATTTAGAAATATGAATACATTAATATCAGACCTGTAATATCAATTCTGTACAATTTATTTTTTTTTTTTTTTCCCTTAAAAAAATTATCTAAAATGGCAGAAGTGGGCACAGAATTTTTCACATTTAAAAAAAAAAAAAAACATTAATAACAATTAATTATTAATATTTAAAGATTGTTCCATTGAAATGCATTGGAGTGCGCCAGGTAGCAAGAGGTCATACCTGTCGCTGTTCAAGATCGGACGCTGGCGCTGTGGGCTGAGGCTGGAATAATGATGAATGATGAGTCGCTATATGGCGCTATCTCAGTCGCTAAGCAGGATTGGCTTGATAAATGTGTGATTGTGGTGGGGAGCCGGCGTTCTCGTGGCGGGGCCCATCATTACCGGCCGCTCACCAGTCGCTACCTGTCGCTATTCCTTCATAAATAAGGGCCATAATATAAACAGCATAAAAGTGCTTAAAAATTGAGAATGAAACTTACAATTTAAAACTAAATGATCGGTAAATAGCTAAAAGTTCAATAAAAAAATGAAAAGTTTTAATTGATAAAAGGAATTGTCCAGGCTAAGTGTAAAAATAAATCTTTGTTTGCTTACCGTATCTGTCATGCAGAGGATCTTTACTGGTGCGCTGCTGAATACATTTGTTGTTGAGATTTAGCCCCGATCTGTAGCCCAGCCCCTGGATTTCATTTTTTACGATCACCTTATTTTTTAGCATGCTGTTGATGGTCTTCTGAGTCCTTGTTAGGCAGTTACTGATGTACTTTTCTAAAGTCTCCTTCCTTGATTGAGTACTGTAATCTTCTGAAACAGAAAGCGTGAATACGAATTCTTAAAATAACCCTAAAAAACAAAGTTATTTTATTTTTAATTCTTGTGTCTAACAAAAATAAATAAAAATATGTAATTAATGCAACGCTTACTTGCATTTTTATTTCAAAAGATAATAAATAGTTTTTGTGTTGTTGACATATGTTTTTCTGTTAATAAAGCCAAGCTAATGCATGCACATGTCTATTAAATAACTGAAAATAGTAAGTAAGTAATGAGGTGGAAAAAATCAGGTGAACTAAATCCATCTGGCGCAGCAAGTCATCCTAACACATAATCTTTTTTTATATAAGTTAATGAATGTATGGATGGATAATCTGAAACAAACATAACCCATGTACTGTAACAAGAAAGTGACTGTAAAAATCGTTGCCAAATGAAATAAAATTGCATTCTGTTGTTTCCATATGCCGCAAGATGTCTTCGTTTGGCATTAATTTTAATTTATAGTTTCCAAATTAAAGTGTATATTCAGAGCAGCTAATCAGTATTTAAAATGACCATTTGTGTGAATTTTTCATCACTCATGTATTACAAACAATCATGCTTCAATTTAAAAAAGTAAAAACACTCCATAAAAAAACATTTGAATGTACAGAATTCTGTATTTATTCAACAATTAGAATATATACATCACATACAGTATCTTTTTGTGATTTAAATCATCAAAACTTTTGTTTCATATAACTGGTACTACCACTTTGGCTGAAAACCCTTATGTCAACTATTTTATCGCAACAGTTTACAAGTCTTTGATAACTCAGCGTTCCAACCCTTAACAATAACAAACTGTTAAAATAATGAAGCAAGTGTAGTGTAGCATACCCCCATCCTATTCCCCATATAGGCAGTATAGCAGCCCCCATCCCATTCCCAAAGGCAGTGCAGAATTCCCCCTCCCATTTCCTATACAGGCAGTGCCCCCATTACATTCCTATAGCCAGTGTGGCATTACCCCCATTCCATTCCTATAGCCAGTGTGGCATTACTCCCTCCCCATTACCATAGACAGTGTGGCATTACCCCCATTCCATTCCCATAGGCAGTGTGGCATTACCCCCAGCCTATTCCCATAGGCAGTGTGGCATTACCCCCTATTCCATTCTGATAGGCAGTGTGGAATTACCCCATCCCATTTCCATGGTCAGTGTGACATTACCCCCATCCCATTCCCATAGGCAGTGTGGCATTACCCCCATCCCATTCCCATAGGCAGCATGGCATTACCCTCATCCCATTTCTATAGGCAGTGTGGCATTACCCCCATTCCATTCTCATAGGCAGTGTGGCATTACCCCCATTCCATTCCCATAAGCAGTGTGGTACTTCCCATTCCATTCCCTATTAAAAAAAAGTATACTCATACGTGCTTCCACGCTGCTGGCCGGACTGCCACAGCCATGAGGAGGCCCAAAGATTGGTAACTGAAGCCTGGCCGCCGTCTTCCCACAGGCACCTCCCCACTGCCCCTGCTTCTGCCATGAGTGCCCGCACAAGTTAACACCCCGCTCCGTGTAGCATGCCGCTTGCCGCTGCAGGGAGGCAGCGGTGCCGGCAGCAGGGGAGACGGCGGCAGGCAGGCCAGCCAGCACATGTGAGTATACTATTTTTGTTGTATTACATTTGCCTCATAATATGTGCATACATCACACACACACACACACACACACACACACACACACACACACACACACACTTTTTTTGGGGGAAAAAAGGTGCATCTTATGTGGCAGTTTAAGCATAAGCAGCGGAGGAGGAGATAGCAAACACTTTAACCAGTCACTCAGGTGCTGGCACACCCAAGTCCTGTAGGAGCCATGCCTGGTTCATCTAAAGAAATGTAAGGATGTCAACATTGGCTGTGGATAGGTGGATCCTCTTATCATTAATGACACCCCCTTGCCATGCTGAACACACATTCGCATAGGACACTTGCCGCAGGGCAGGCCAGCACCTCTAAGGCATAGAGGGCAAGCTCTGGCCACGTGTCCAATTTACCTACCCAGAAATTGAATGGACAGGAGCTATCGCTTGGTACCAGGAGATGCGTGGACAGGTAGTCATCCACCATGTGAGTCAAAGTCTTCCTCCTGGTACTACAGGGGGTAGTAGTCGATGGTGGTGGATGTGGGAGGCAATGGAAAAAGGTGTTACCCATTGTGGCCATGCTCACCCTCCCCTATGAGGTGCTGCCAGTGCCCCTGCTGCATGGCAACTTGCTTCTTGAGCCCTCAAAGTCAGCTGGGATCTCTGCCAGTAGTGCGTTCACCAGCGTGCATTTGTACTTTCTCATTTTTTGATCCCGCTCCAGTGCTGGACTCAAGGAGGTGATTTTTTCCTTAAAGAGGGGATCAATCAGGGTAATCAGCACTGGTGACTATGCGGGCAACTCGCAGGCACTGGAGCATGTAGTGCAGCAAGGAAAATGGGCTTTCCTCCTTCTCCGTCATGGTCTTAAGCATTTTTTCCAGCAGGCAGAGGATGGGGATGGTAGCACTGACAATGGTGTCATCATCACTAGTGGTGAAGTGCTGTTAGTCTGCACTTCAACTCACGCAGGCATGCTGCTCACTTATTGCCTGATGCTGGTCACACACCCTTTCCAGCATGTACAACATGGAATTCCACCTGGTGGGCAAGTCATATATGAGGTGGGTCTGCAATGCAGACAGGTGAGCGGCAGCAGGGTGGGAACGCCAAAGCAGCCACTCATCAGTCTGGTTCGGGATGCCGGTCCACAGCTCCTGGATAGTGTGGGGTCTTTCACTCTGACAGATTTGTTTTATCACCAAATGATGCCATTTCCCCATTTCAGTGCTCAAATTGGTGGTGCAGGGACTGCACTGACTGCCTGAGGAGCAAACAGTCTAGGATGAGGAGGCAACAGGAGGCATCGACCGATTTCCCACAATCTAGGTGGCGGAAGTATCTGTGCCACAGTGCTTCCTGTCTCAGGCCCAGCTCCCACTACGTTGAGCCAGTGTGCAGTTAGAAAGATGTAATGACCCTGCCCATGCTTACTTGTCCACCTGTCCGTGGTGAGGTGGACATTGGCACTAATGGCATTGACCAGTGCACATTTAATTTTTTCACAACCTGTTAGTGCAGGGCAGGGATGGCCTGGTGACAAAAGTAGTGACTGGGAACGATGTATTGTGGAACAGTCATCACCATCAGCTCTTTAAAACTGTCCATCAACATCAGGAAGAATGGGAGCTTTTCACAGGCCAGCAATTTTGAAATGCTCGCATTCAGGGCCAGGGCTAGTTAGTGAGATGGGCCCAACTTCCACTTTCTCTCCAAAGATTACAGGATGGAAAGCTGAACTGCAGCTTGTGTTTTATCTGCCGATGCCTGGCCATGCACGAGGTGCAGAGATGATTAGCAGTTTTCCCTCGCTTCAGTGAATGTTGGCACAGCGTGCAGATAACATGTGTCTTTTCCTTTGTGCACTGCTTGAAAAAATAACACGCTAGCAAGATCCTAGGACCTCGTCATCAGCCTTGCAATCCTCTACCACCCACTCCTCCCTGCTAGCCTCCCTCTCAGTCTCAGCATTGCAGAAAGCTGCAGCAGATGGAACTTGAGTCTCATCATCATCCAGGGTGTCCTGTGATGTTATGCTGGCCACGTCCTCATTCACCCACAGAAGCTTAGCATCCATGAGCCCTAGATCTGCAACTGGGACAGATGGATAGCCCATGATATTCCAGACAGGTGTGTCATCATAGAGCATCAGTGACTCCATGACTTCTGGCTGAGACAGCCTTGCAGATTTTATGGAGGGTGAGGTGGAAGGCTCTGCACTCTCAGTAGCAGTGGAATGGGTAGAAGAATAGCCCATGGAGTTGGTAGCACTGCATGCCATATTATCTAGGACTGCCTCAATATATTCTGGCCTCACCACTCTGCAAGCAGTATTAGGACTTCAAAAATAAGCTCCAAACCCTCGCGCCTGCTTGCAAGAGGGGAAGGTTTAGCAGGCAAGGATGAAAGACGTCCTCTCCCTGCAGCACCAGCAACGAGACGAGCACCATGGCCATGTGTTTATTGCATATTTGCTGCTTTCTGCATTGTTAGACACCTGCAGTTACGGTGGCCCGAAATCGACAAAATATAAAATTGCAGGAAAATGCGCCTTAAGTGCCCTGAACTGAAAAGAGCACTAACACACAGGTGCCTTGAACTATAGGTATTGCAGATAACTAACAGGTGCCTTGAACTATAGGTATTGATGAGCACTAATTGGTGCATTGAACTATTGGTAACCACACACATTTATTTCCCAAAAAGGTCTTAAGTGCCGTGAACCAATGGGTATACCACTAAAAATAGGTATTGAAGAGCACTAACCTACAAGTGCCCTGAATAGTTTGTATTAAACTGTGGTTCACCTCAGTTCTTAGAGGATGCTGTGGGATAACAGTACACACAAACCACAGTGCTTATAGTTTTATGTAGGATACAGGGATACACCCCAGATCTTAAAGGACGATGTGGGTCGAAGAGGTGAGTTCATTCAGGCAACTTGGGGGATTTCACACAGCGGGGTTCCCCAGGGCAAGGACCAAAACCCAGGATAGTCAAAAAATGTTTTTACATAATTTTTGGTACAAAAATAAATAAAAAGGTGGGTTAAGGCTACACACAAAACCTATTACTTATAACTTATTGTAGGTTAAGGGGATACACTCCAGTGCTTAAAGGAGGATGTGGGTTAAGGGGGCATACAAATACCAGTGCTTTTAGCTTCTTGCAGTATAAGGGTATACACCCCAGTGCTTAAATAAAGATGTGGGTTAAGGGGTACACAAAATCCAGTGCATACAGCATCGTGTAGGATAATGGGATACACCCAATTGTTTAACCCTTTAAGTGCCAGCCTACCTGGAGTTTTTGTCACCTTTTGTTGCCAGGCCATTTATCACTATTTTGCGCTCCCCATGTTCAAATGTGATTGTTGAAGGGTTTTCCAGGGAATTCCCAGGAAAATTATATATTGTTTTTTTCAGCATAGTCTGGGATTTAACATGAAATGTCTTGTTTGTCATTTTTTCGGTGTATTCTCAATATTTTTGGGTGAAATATGTGCAAAAAAAATAAAAAAAATCTATTTTTTACAATTTGTAGTGTTTTTTTTTTGTAATATAAAATGTGAGTTTGTCAATAAAATCTTATTGCATGTGAAATCCCAATTTTTCCCGGTTACAGGGTTACCACATATGTATTGGTAGACACTCTTTCTTGCCCAGGAGACTCCCCCAGACTGAAACAGCGCTTTAGGGGATTTTCAGATAAAATACAACTATGCTATGTACTATGCGCACCTTGCAGTTTTTCAAGAAAAACAACCCGTTACATTTGAAATACCCCCAACAAACTATATATTCTCTGGAAGTACACACCTCAAGCTTTCTAGGTGTACCAGGCTTGTTGATGTGGCCACAGTTTTCTGGAAGTAATCCCTCAATGTATTCTTTGGTTGCAAAGAGTTTCCCTAAAAAAAGCAGAATCAAAGCCACATTTTCCTAAAAAGACTATATACAAACAAGAAAAAACAATTTCAATCTGAAAAAGCAACATCCGCCGAACAGAACGATACCCAACATGCATAGCTACTGTCAAGGGAAGCTGAGGAGAGGAGAGTGGGATAAAGTACAGGGGGCAAGTTATAGCTGTACTTTGCTCAGACAGAGCAGAGCTGGGGTCAGGAAAAGGTCAGCAGTCCCAGAATGCAGAGAAGCACTTCCTGTTTGCAGGCTGCCTGAAGTTCCATGAGCCACCATCTTGGATGTTGAAAGGCTCATAACATGCAGTAGATGCAGGTAGGATGATTTTTGATTTTTAATGCCAGCAATCTGTATGTGCAGGGTGTGAGAAACATATTAGATAGACTCTTATTCAGAGTGAAGGACCACTTTTAATGAAAAGGTGGGTTAAGGCTGCACACAAAACCCAGTGCTTAAATGAAAAGTTGGGTTAAGGGGCATCAAAACCAATCAACTTTGGAGTACAACTTACAAATCTTACGTCATGATTAAACATCATATTCAACAAGAGCGGTGACGTCATCGCGACACACAAGAACACACCCACCAATCAGAGGAAAATAACACACAAAGAATTAGTTACACATTTCTGTAAACAAGTTAGTTAAGACCCATTGTCAGAGCTGCCTAATCTGCAATTCATTTATAGTATTGTCGAAGAAATGGATAAATCTGTCAATATGTAAATAGATTCGTCAGTCTTTATTTAATATAGGCCTTGAGAGATATTTAAAACTGTCCAATATGGAGGTATCTATCCACTGTGATGAAATCTGGTTTTAAATGTGTCCTTATAAATTACTGTTTCAATTTTAACAATTGAATGTAATATATATACTTCATGTGATGTGATGAATTATAAATGGGGCCTTTAGAATGAATTTATTTCCTCTTTTTCTTGCGTTCTGGAAATGTTAAATTTATATACTTTCCAGACAACAGCCAATATTCCTGACTCCTTGGGGTTAATATATTGACTCGGGTGGGATTACGCCCATTGGAGTCATGAATTACCATAATGAGTCACAGGAGGGTTGTTGAACGCACGAATGATTGGAGCCCCTTTGAATGGTATTTAAAGGTTTGACTTACTTTCTCCATTGGATGTCATGATTAAGGACTCGCTGTCCGAAACACGTTGGCATTAGGGCCCGTCATGTACATGCTAATATATGCTTTGACCTGCTGGATTATTGATTTTAAATCGAGATAATAAATACTTGGAGGATTTTAAAACGATTGCTGGCTGGCTTTACTCTTTCTACAAATTGTCAAGCACGGAGTGAGCTTCCTCAGCCGCATCTGTTTTCTTCTGCCGAAGGACTGAGATTACAACAAAGGTAGAGCTGACAATTGTCTGTGTTTTTGTGTGTTTCACAACTTGCTCAGTCGTCTCTCTACCCAACTGATATCACAATGATCTAATTGGATTGATCCGTATACGGCGGATATGTATTTATCTCTGATGCTATAAAGCACAAGAAATTATACAACAGGCAATAAGCACTTTTAAATTTAGTGCCCTACGATGGAGAGAGTAAAATCTCTATATGGAGTGTGATAATAATAGGTGGAATGGCAATCTGGCCGGCATCTTGTCCGCCATTTTGTCTAGGTTTTGTCCGCCATCTTATATAAATGTTATTACCATCCACCATTTTGTGTTCTAAGATGGATGCCACTGGCAGACATTTTGTGATCATAGTGTTATAGCATAGCAAATGTAAGCCAGGATTATGCCCTGACATGTCCAGAATGTTAAAAACAACTATGATATAGCAAATTTAAGTGAAAAACATGTTTACCAGAGTTTTAAGTCAAAACATGTTTTTCAAAAGTGAGTTTAAGATGTGTTTTCTGAAGATAAGGTTGAAAAACATGTTTACCAGAGTTTTAAGTCAAAAACATGTTTTTCAAAATGTACAGCTGTGACGTGGAGTGGGGGGCTTATCAGTATAGCATATGGATTTGTGACATATGTTCCTTACTTATCTTACCTGAGAATTTGGCCAATTCTTGGGTGAGATAGGTATAGAAGATTAGATAAACTCTTTCTCAAGAAACAGGTTGCTTTCACCCCTTGGAGTTTGGCCAGCTTTTTGGGGTGACAGCGCCATAAATATGAGGGGTATTCCACTATGGAATCAGGAGACTCAAGAGCCATTGACGAGGGACGCCTGTCATGGACGGTGATCGGTGGGGCTGTTAACCCACTGGCCTCCCAAGCTCATCCTGATCTCGCTGTGCCGCATCGGCCGTGGAGCTCCTCGGTGACCAGGACTCATGATTAACCATATACATGCTGGGTAGGTAAGCTAAACATTCCATGGAATAGTTGTTGATTGTGTTTAGATGTATCTGAAGGATATAGGATACAATTTGGAATAGATGAGAAGGTACCATTAAGCGGTGTTGTTCTTTGGTTTTATATAAGTGTTGTGCTATTTATGTGCTTTAAGCTGTCATTATATCTTTGCCATTATTAAAGTTATATTTTACCACACTTTGGAGTTGTAGTGCTTCCTTCAGCACGGGAATCCGAACAGGCTAGCAGGTCCCTTACCAATTGGGAACGTCATATCCTGTCCGGCTATTTCCGGTTCTGGTTCTGGCTGATCCAATTGGCAAAACAATGGAGACACGGCACAAAGCCAAGATAAGTTGGATTCAGTTTTCACTGCAGATCAAACAGTGGATATTAATATATATTCGGATGATCTTAGGAACACAATCAGACAGTATGAAGATGTAATGAAAAAGGAATTGAGAACTTGGTGGGACCTAAGATCGATCAATAAGTATATACAAAATGATATGGTCCCGCGGGGCTTAAGAATACTCGAAGTCCCGACGACTTTATACTCGGAGGCCTTCAAAACAGAGTGGGACTCGATACTCACTCAGGCATCATTGGAATTAATGAAATTAATTATTATATATGAAGAAGACAAATTAAAGAGATACAAACTACCATAACCTCACTGGAAGATACTATGAAACAGCATGAAACAGATCCTAAGTTTGGAGAATACATGAGCAATACCAAGAAGTCAATGGAAATGATGGAAACAGAAATAATGAAAGTCAAGCGCAATAAATTTCAAAGGGATTTGGATGACTATAAGAACAACAGAGTATACACATGGAGGAGATATGGGAATAGATCCCCAAGGCCTAGATCCATTTCAAAGCGGACCTTCACTCTGAATAAGAGTCTATCTTATATGTTTCCCACACCCTGTACATACAGATTGCTCACATTAAAAATCATACTACTTGCATCTACTGCATGTTATGAGCCTTTAAACATCCAAGATGGCGGCTTATGGAAGCCGCCATCTTATCAGGCAGCCTGCAAACAGGAAGTGCCTCCTGACTGTGCTGCTCTGCATTCTGGAACTGCTGACCTTTACCTGACCCCAGCTCTGCTCTGTCTGAGCAAAGCACAGCTATAACCCGTCCCCCTGTACCTTATCCCACTCTCCTCTCCTCAGTAAGTGTGATGCTTCTGAGTCAAGATGGTGGTGCCCGTATCCTAAATTCCTGAACAGAGTTGCAGCCCAGTGGGGGAAAGAATAATAAGTTAGTGACTAAAAATGTAAAATATATTAATTTTAGATGCTGGGGAACCGTTTTTTAAGAGTTTGGGCTTTTCATTAAATCACGCTGAAGGTCCGGTTTAAAAAATGTGTATGGAAAAAAAGCTGTTTCCTTTAATTTATCTGAACCTTCTGACTGGTCATCAAACAGTGACCGATCTGATCTGGAAATAGACCCCCGAAATTTTACAGGGCCAGTGCCGTCACGGTCCAGAAAAAAACGACACCAAAGAGAAACCACAGAGCGGTTCTAAACTCAGAACCAAACAACCGGTACACTTTGAGGGAACGCAAGATGTAGCTATTATAGAGAGTGTGGTCAATCTTTCCTCCTATGCTCTCACAGATGACGAGATAAAATTATTGTCTAAAGGACTCTCGTTTGCACCTACTTGTCATTTTGACCTTTTTTCTACTGTCATGGACATAAATAAATTTGTAAGGAACTTAACCCTCCGTAAGCATTTTTGGAAGGTCAACTCGGAGGATTTTTCCCCGCTTTCTACTGTTGATGATGATTTGCTCCATAATGCTATTGTTAAGACTGAGAATTTGGGACAGGGTTTATCTGACATTGGGTCGGGTCAATCCTGCCCCAATGTCAGAGATTTTTCCTTTCAGGATAAGAAGTTAAAAATGCTTTTGGATAATATGTCTGATGAGGGTCCTGATAGAGTTCCACCTCCATATATTCCTAGACCAGTTAATAAGAAAATTTTACCCCGTGCAATCTAGAACTAGTGTTTTGGACACTATTCAGGAAGTAGTAGAATGTGACCTTGTTAGATTGGCAGGTCTGGGTAATGTAAATAATAAGTATAATTTATCAAGTGGTGAAAGAAAAGCTATTAATAGCTTGTCTAGTAATAAAGAGATTGTAATACGGGCTGACGATAAAGGCGGCTGCGTTGTAGTATTGAATGCGAAAGATTATGAGACCGAGGCGTATAGACAACTTAACGATACCCATACATATCGGGAACTCGCTCAGGACCCTACAATGGAGTTTCAGGCTCACCTCAAGAGTATCTTGAATGAAGGTAAAGAATTAGGTATTTTGTCGATGAATGACATTGATTCAATGTATGTGGATTCCCCCATTGCCCCGGGTTTTCATCATCTCCCCAAGATTCATAAACCACAGTGCCCCCCTTTGGGTTGGCCGATTGTGGCAGGCATTGGGGGGATGAATGAGAGACTGGGGCAGTGGGTGGATCTCCATCTTTTGCCGCTGGTTAGAAGGTTGCCTGGCTACTTGAAGGACTCTGGAGATATAAGGAGACACCTACGTGATTTTGAGTGGAATTCTACATACAGATGGGTAACCTGTTACGTGTCCTCATTGTATTCAGTGATTCTCCATGATTTGGCATTGCGGGCAATTTTCTTCCATCTTAATAATTACTCACTTTACTCTCAGGAACTAATAACTTTCCTGATTATTACAGTAGAATATTTGCTAAGTCACAATTTTTTCCCGTTTGCGGGAGGATATTACTTGCAATGTTGTGGAGCATCGATGGGAGCCCCTTTTTCTCCCTCTCTCGCCAACCTTTACATGGGCTGGTGGGAGAGGGAGATTATTTATGGCCACAATAATCCTTACATGGCTAATATTAAATATTTTGGTCGCTATATAGACGATCTTATCTTTGTGTGGGAGTGGGATGAAGATTCAGTTACCCAGTTTCTCATATATTTAAATGATAATGCCCTTAATCTCCGGTTTAAGCTCTCTAGACTCCATCTCATTCTTGGATTTGCGTTTATATTTATCATCTGATAGTACCAGGATTGTTACGAGTACATTCAGGAAAGACACTGCAGGTAATACAACTCTCAGAGCTGAGAGCTGTCATCCTGCTCATACCATAAGAGCTATTCCGGTAGGAGAGATGATTAGGGCCTGCAGAAATTGCACAGAGGATACAATCTTTGAAGGGGAACTTGAGACCATATCCCGTAGATTACAACAACGAGGTTACAGCACTAACATACTGGAAAGAGCTAAAGGGATAGCTAGGTAAAAAAAGAGGGATACTATGCTGGGAGATAGACACAAACAGAAACCTACTAAGGATGATAACAGGAGGACGGAGAGTCCCAGAGATTATAACAAGAGTGGGGCTCTTATTGTGTTTACCGCATACAGCGTAGAATTCCCTAAAATTAGAAACATCATTTATAAACATTTACAATTGCTGTAATGTGATCCCCAATTAAAACAAATCTTTGAGAACGGGATTAAGGTTGTTAGTAAACGGGCACCCACTTTGGGACAAAGGTATTCTCCCAGCCTCTACAGGAGGGGCGATGTCTGTACAAAGACTTGGCTCTCATGTAAGGGCTTTTATAAGTGTGGGGGACCGCGATGCGGCCTTTGCAAATATGTGTCTGCGGGGACTCATTTTTCTTCACCTGTTACTAAACAAACATATAGAATTAACAACTTCATAAATTGTAACACCCCCTATGTCATCTATCTGCTAACATGTGAAATTTTCCAGATTCAATATGTTGGCTGCACAACAAGACCTTTAAAACGGAGGATTTGGGAACATCTATCGGCAGCCCAACAAGAGCGGCCTATATCATCCTCAAATGTGAGTAAACATTTTAGGGATAAACATGGAGGGGATGTAAGAAGTTTAAGGTGTAAAGGGATAGAGAAAGTAGTCCCCGACCTAAGAGGTGGTGACACCCATGAGAAATTACTCCAGAGGGAAGTATACTGGATCTTTAATTTAAGGACACGCATCCCAGATGGTATGAATTTGCGCTGGGATGTAGATTTATTTTTAAAATAATAGCATTGGTGTGTCCCTCTTCTGGAATGAGATGGAGTCTGGAACTATTTTTTCAACAGAGCATGATTAATGATGATCCAAACTAGGTGGAGTAGTAGGAGGAGGGATTTGGTTCATGAGAGATGCAGATGGAGAGTATGGGGTTGTATTTATAATATTCATGACCCCTCTGAATGGACAAATTGGACCCAATTATAAAATCATTGGGTAGGGGTTGTCAGTAGAGAGTGAATAGCAAAATATATGAAATAGTAGCTATACACCAGCGGCAGTCTGACAATAATTTAGTATAGAGTATTTAGGGGCTGCCTAATCTGCAATTCATTTATAGTATTGTCGAAGAAATGGATAAATTTGTCAATATGTAAATAGATTCGTCAGTCTTTATTTAATATAGGCCTTGAGAGATATTTAAAACTGTCCTATATGGAGGTATCTATCCACTGTGATGAAATCTGGTTTTAAATGTGTCCTTATAAATTACTGTGTCAATTTTAACAATTGAATGTAATATATATAGTTCATGTGATGTGATGAATTTATTTCTTTATGAATTTATTTATTTCCTTTTTCTTGCGTTCTCGAAAAGTTAAATTTATATACTTTCCAGACAACAGCCAATATTCCTGACTCTTGGGGTTAATATATTGACTCGGGCGGGATTACGCCCATTGGAGTCATGAATTACCATAATGAGTCACAGGAGGGTTGTTGAACGCACGAATGATTGGAGCCCCTTTGAATGATATTTAAAGGTTTGACTTACTTTCTCCATTGGATGTCATGATTAAGGACTCGCTGTCCGAAAAGCAGACCTCAAGGTTTCCTTAAGCAAAGAAAGGCCTCATTCAACATGGTATAACAATAGTTACACATCCTCCCCAATACTTCAATGACAGGTCTCTGTTTCTCAATCACAGAGAAGTCAAATCAGCATAAGAAATAATACACTTCTTATAAAACCCAAGTCAGCAAATTAAAGCTTATATCAAGCCATTTTTAAATACAATATATATACATTTATATCTCAAAATTCCTTTGTATAACTATCCACCCTTTTAATGAAAATAAACATGGTACCCCATAAAAACCCTACAGAAATACTCCAATGTTAGGATTGTAAAAGCAAAAACATTTATATAGAAAAAAACATTTATGTTGGACCTAGGTTTAAAACTGTAGCAATTTTCCACAGGCGACAGTTGCAGTACAGTGGGGTCAGTGCTGTAGAATATAGTCCCTTTATCCTCAGGACCTGTGCAGTACACAATATTATAATATACAATTGTTTCATCCCCATAACACATAAAGCTTTCCCCCTGAACAGATCAGCTGTGTATGACTGCCACCCAAATCGCTTCCCTCTTCAGCATCATGGCTTATGGTTGACTTTTCTGTTACAACAGTAGGACTCCATCTTGCTGAGGACACACTCTTGGTGAGGACACGCTCACTAATCACTGACCAATATCCCAGCCTTGAGGAAGAGCCCTTGTGGCTGGGAACGCGTGGGCTGCTGCATGGCTGCCTGCCTGTCAGGTGAACAGTAAGGATCTGTGTTTTGTATGTCTCTTGTTGTATACCTTGCACTTTATTGCCTTAACTGGGCTCAGATTTATTTAGAGGTTCGTGTCTTGATAATTGATGCACACTTGCTTTAGCACATAGCACTTTATTGAAAGATATATATGTTTTAGGCTTTATTGTTCATCAACATTTGTCCATTCACATTGTAATATACTGTTCCTGGCAGGATGGCTCCCCCATGTGGCTGGACTTGTAACAGCACTGGGAAAATGTTGTAGTTTTTAAAGTATTTTTAGATGTGATTATCTTGAATAAAGACTACTTATTTTTACCTTTTTGAGAGTGCAATTGTTAGTCCCCGGGGTCCTATTGTGGGGAGTTTGTGGAGGGTACCCCTAATTCTTGGGTATATATATATATATATATATATATATATATATATATATGGCACTTATCATTCAGAACAAGAAAAATATAAAACTTGCACCCATACAGCACCCATACAGTACCCATTTAAACCATACAATCCATGAATTTGAATGCATGTGTTAAACAATTTTCTAACACATAATCAATATTACAAGTGAATGCATGTGTTAAACAATTTTCTAACACATAATCAATATTACAAGTGCACTAAAGTCAATAATTGGTAAATCCTTCATTGTCATTATATGTCATTACTCCCCGACCTTGATTTACAAAATATTTTGTTTTTTACTAATAAAAATGGAAGCTCTATTAGATTTATTTTTCAAATCATTTACTTTTAGCCAATTCTCTCTGTTTTCATTCATAATTCTTCACCTTTTGTGTACTAAGAGGGAGGATGGGAGCTCCCTTCTTTGTGTACCATAAAACTCACACTGACATACTCATATGTGTGTTTTAAAAAAAAAATCACACTGGCACACTCTGGAGTGTGTCTTTCGAAATCATCATTGCATTTAAGGTAATACTAATGCTTTGTAAATCATTACAATGCATTAGTGCTATCTGATGCAAGATATTTCCCCACTCAACAATGCTGGCCCCAGACTGGGGTCACTAACAAAAAACAAAATAAGTGATTGTCTATGTGTGGAGTGTAGGGATCATCTAATCCCATTTGCATGTCATCTTAGAAGTCAGGTATTTTTACAGGTATTTTTAACTAAAAACAATGTGAAGGCTGATACACTACTAATGCCAGGTACTGGCAGATGAGCGTCTTTATAGTGATGCTGAGAGCGACCGCTAGTAGATGCTGTAAGCGGGTATGAAATGTGAAATGTATATAAGCTGTATATAAACTAGAGGAGACACTGCCTTATTGTGCAATTGGTTACATTGGGCTGTTACCTATGAAGTGCAACATGTTACAAATTTAAATGTTAAATGAATCATTTTTTAAGTCCTCTTTCAAATGCAGTGGTCGGTGGTAGTATAAAAACTATAAAAGATGCTATGCCATGTTGTGATTGCTCAGAGCCTCAGGCCTAACACTTTCCCTAACCTAGGTCCACACCTCTCCCTACACTGAGTGAAGAGCAAAATGGCAGAGGCAAGATACGTAATGTAGTCTTTATGCAGGCAGGTCACATGTTGCACCGGTCAATCACAGCCATACTTTACTTGGCAGTGATTGCTGTGGAAGTGACCCCTGATGAAAATCTTTTTGATTAGCTGACCCCAGACTTCTATTAGAAATTCAGGTTTATGTTCAGGACTCAGACACAGCTGTTTGGTTTGACCCCGAACTTTGCAGTTCGCTCATCACTAATCCCCACTGCTCATACTACAGGCCCAAGACAAGGCCTAGTTTAGCCAACACTTTGTGCTCTCTTCACCTAGTGGTTTGCTTGCCCATGTGTTTGCCAAGTTTGCCAACCTAATGTGCAGGCTTGGTGTGCCTAGTGGCATGCTTTGCAATTGCATGGGGCCCCCACTGGTGTATTACTGGTGTAACTGGTGTAATACAGTATTACCACTGGTTCAATGCTGGTGTAATACTGGTGATGCCATCAATGCTGAGGCAAAATGAGAAAGAAAGCTGCTCCTCTTCACCATTTGTTCTTCTTTAATATTGTGTTTTGTTACATAAAAATGCCTTTGACTAGGGTCTGCAGGCACAACTTTCCATGAGGCATCAGAAATGTTGCCCCTGGGTGCCCCCCTGGCTGCAAAAGTCATATTTAACAGCAGGCTGTTCAACAATGCAGCTGTGGTAAGTAAAGGTTTTAGCAAGGGGTTGCCCATGAGCTGTGGGGCTTATCTGACCTTCAGTGATTTTTAGCAGTTTTATATTTTCAGAAAATAACTGTAATATCATGCAGGTACCAGCCTGGTCATTTATTGTATGGTTGGTAAGCTTAAAGCAAAACTTGCTTTTTGTTCTCCTGCCTCATTGTTTGGTGTCCTGCCTACATTCTTCTGGAATGTAACATTTGTGTTAGGATTGTGCCCCAATGCCTGTGATTTACTTATTAGCATAATGTCTCCAAGTTTCTTAAATTGCTGTGTGTCTGTGATGCTAGCAGGAGATATTTTCTTGGTCTTGAGTCTACCACTTTCCACTGTAACAGGTGAACTCCTTAGCAGCTTTCTCAAAATCACACAGCAGTAATGACCTCCCTGGGTGAAAATGCTGCCAATAATGCTTAAGCTACTGGAACTCAAGCCTGTGATCACCATAACTGCAGAGTTTGAATAAAAGTAGATGTGGGTAAAACTGTTTTCTCTGCCTTAGTCAATCAGATGATTAGCAAGCCAGAGTCAGAAAGTCTGTAATCTGTACTCCAAAGCAACCCTAAGGGGTACGTTGCAAAAATAAACACGTTGCCACAGAAAGGGATTTATTTTTATAACACTGAGATGCAAAAAAGAAAAAAAATAACAGATATGCTCAGCACAATAGGCTTGATTAAGAGGCACATTTTTTAGTGGGTGTTTGTCATTTTTTTGCTTTTCTTCGCTCATTTTTCATTCGTACGAACGTTCGGGAAAATGAGTATATGCGCTTTCGATGAACAAAAGCAAATCGGATCATTTGCATTAGTTCGGATCATTTTCCAAACACAATCTGATATTTTTTGTTCGTTCAGATATCTTAGGTTGTTTGGATGGGCTTGCGTCTGATTCAGAGAGCTGATTGCCGACGGACCACCACCCTATTAAACCGTTTAATTTCCGATCTACTTACGGGACCTTTGGGGGCTCGGATTGCTATTGTTGAACATGTTTTGCGGCTATGTGGAGGAGTCTACGCGCCTTTAGCACCAAGGCATTGCATGTATCAGCATGGCCAAGGCCATAAATTGTATAGCAATGCATACCTGAATCAATACATTTCATGTATGCCTTATAGGAGCATTTTAATGCTGACCTTAATTAGTCCTTAGCATGTAAATCTTTATTTTCGCACACATCCATATAATTGCTATATTTTTTTAGACGCATTTCCTTTGTGAATTATATTTGGATTGTTGAACTTGAATCTTAATTTGTTGTAGGAGTTATTGTTTTAGTTGGTTACCTTTGCTTTGTGTAATTATTTTATATTTGGTTGCAGGAACCGCAAGATGTGCCACTCACACAACATACAAGCAGTGTTTGGTCCAACTATGCAATTCCTCAGTGTTCTTGCAGGGCATCCAGGGTCATCCCATGATGCTTATATATTGCAGAGCTCCGGCTAATTTCGTCAGTTTAAGTCAGGAGAATTATCTGGTGGATGGCTCCTGGGTAAGTTTGCTCACATTCCATCAATCCATTTTCACTGTATGGCAATGAATATAGTTGATGACTTATGTCTTAACCTATGGCTGTTTTTAGCCCTTTATGACATGTTAAACAATATTGTAGCTTAGAATGTGTATTTTATGTTAGTATTTTTAAATTCTTTCAGGGGATTCTGGATATTAAAAAAAAATGTTTCAGTGTCATTACATTTACAAAATACATTAACACAAAACTAATGGGCCCAGAAATATTTAAAGATGAATATTCACACGACGGAGAAGTGATTTGGGTACGTTTAAGGGGGCTAAAATGGAAGAAGAACCTAACCGTGAAGTGGTTTGGGTGAGCTTTAAGGGTCCAAAAGGGAAGATGGAGGATAGTGCTAAGTGATTTAGCTAAACGTTGTAGTAGAAGTGAGGGTGGCAAATATGTAGGCGAGCACTTTAATGAGTTAAGTTTGTAGTGCGCAGGCGCAAGATCGTAAGGATTTCCGTCTGGACGATAATTTATTGAAAAAGGGAACGAAAGCCTATGTTGTAACATGAGAAAATGAAACGGAAAAGCCATGCTGGAAAATGACATCCTTGTATTCGTACTCTGCCGTACGAACGGACGGAAACTTTACAGAAGGATTGCAATGCATGCATAGAATCGCTCGCACACTCATACGAGAGCGGGAACATTTAAAAAAAAAACAGATCGGCACTAAAACGAAAGTATTTTTTGAGGGCGTCATTTTGCCCCACATTAATGGAAACTTGTAAAAAAGCCTTTAAAAGTGGAATTACCCTTTGAATATTTTAAAATATTTAAATCAATTATATATGTTTTCAAAGCCTTCTTTAGATCATAAAATAAGTTAAAGCATATTGTAAAATAAAAAAAAAAACATGAACTATATCAGATTTGATTGCCTTGCATAAAAGAACATTTAAGATAAAAAATGCTTTAACTGAAGTAGCACTATATTAAAATGTTCAACATGACAGGAGCAATTGCGTCTGCCCCAGAGCTATGTTAAGTACAGGTGACTACTGTTTAAGAGTGTGCATGCTGTTCCTTATTTTATATATTCCTTTCATGAGCTATGCGGCTAATGAGAAGCAAATTAGTTATTACTCATGAATGACACTAACTACCTACTCTCACAAAAAAGAAAAATTTAACAATTTACATTTAAATGAGATCTGAAATGTTAATGAACAGATCCAGTATTCTAATTATCTCCACAAATACATTAAATTAAGATGAACTTCAGCAGATAAATTACAGTGAAATCATATAGATGTTCAAATTGATATAGACAGCCCAACTAAGCGTAATATAACGAAACACAAGGGAACACCAGTGCTCATGCAATTAATCTGCAACATGAAACAAAAATATTTATTGGAGCTCAGTGTGTTCTAAAAGGTATAGAATGGTTTAATTTTTGTTTCTACTTATTTGCTTTCATCCAGATAATTACTAAAATTAGTGCACACAATTATGGGCTAGAGTCAGTCACTTGACAAAGAATGGAAAGCAAATGACTACACATTAAATATTATATGCAGAGCCAAGGTATGTTGGTTTATTGTAGATAAAACCTAGATTACTCACATAATCTATGCAAATACTATATAATGTGAGCACTCGGAGATTTGTGCTCCTCCTGTATTAATTATATCCTTAAAGTGGACCAAAACCCACCCTGAAATCTATGACACTCCAGGGCAGGCATACTCACTTCCCCCGGGGCATCTAGATTTGGGATACCCGCTGTGTCAAACCCCCAGGTCGTCGAAAAACTCACTTTCGCTACCGGTCCAACGGCGCATATGCGAGCAATGATCATATACCCAATAAACCTTTAGCAGGGCACATGCCTGTGCCAGGCATTTGTTAATAGCTGGCGTGGGCATGCTCACTGTTTAAGCCAGGGGTGCAGCTGGCAGCGCGCTTGGATCCATTTGCCTTAGACAAGCGATAGGACGAAGGGACAGGTGCGGATCCAAGCGAGCTAACTGGACGAGAGGCTGCACATGCACTGTAGGACCGAGGAAGGGTCAGTGAGATCGGGCGACCTAGGGGGTTTCACACAGTGGAGAATCCCCAATCGGGGTGTTCCACTCCAATTGGGGTAATTCCACTTTTATTGTCATATTTAAAAGTTTCCATTATCGTGTGTCAATATGATGTGGTCAAGGTGCTGAGCTCTGTTAATTTTTTTCTTTTCTATTTTTTCAACTCCATGTTTTTTCTTTTCCAAAAGAAAACAGTTTCCCTTAGCAACAATGTGTTTACCTTAGCAATGTACAAGAGTTGTTCTGATGTACGGATCAAATACATCCTTACTCTGGCTTGCTAATCATCTGATTTGTTGAGGCAGACAACACGTTTAACACGTTTAACCCTATCTGTATTAATTCAACATCTTCAGATGAGGGAACACAGTGTTGTGGTCCAGTAGCTTATGGGTTACTGGCAGCCTTCTCCCCTGGGTGGTAATTGCTGCTGAGATTGGTAGTCTGAGATTGGTAGTCAGATGCTATACTAAGGGCTTACCTTAAGGCCTGGAAAGCCACTTCTACTAAAACAAAGAGCCGCAGTAATATAGAAAACTTAGGCCCTTATTTATGAAGGAATAGCGACAGGTAGCGACTGGTGACTGGCCGGTAATGACGGGCCCTGCCACAAGAACGCCGGCTCCCCACCACAATCACACATTTATCAAGCCAACCCTGCTCAGCGACTGAGATAGCGCCATATAGCGACTCATTCATCATTATTCTAGCCTCAGCCCACAGCGACAGCATCCGACCTTGATCAGCGACAGGTATGACCTCTCGCTACCTGGCGCACTCCAATGCATTTCAATGGAACAATGGAAATTTTTTTTTTTTATGTGAAAAATTCTGTGACCACTTCTGCCATTTTAGATGGAAAAAAAATAAAAAAAAATTGTACAGAATTCATATTACAGGTCTGATATTAATGTATTCATATTACTAAATTATTTTAAAAACTTGTTTTTTTTGGTTTCCAAAAATATGGTTGTTTGGGGGTTAAAAAACTACTTTTAACCCATTGCCGCCAGCGCTCTGGGGTTTAAGCATGCATTTTACAGCGCGAGATTTTTTGAGCGTGATTTTTTTATGAATATGGTGGGAGCCAGTCGCTAGGTCCATTCGCTATCATGCGCTCCCATACAGCGCGGAACCTGTCAAATAGCGACTTCTCACCCAATATTCAACATTACGGCAAACCGACTGAGTCGCTATCAACTACCGAACAACGGCCAAGCACAGCGACTACTAGCGGGCGCTCTGAAAATGTCGCTACAGTCGCTCAACTGTCGCTACCTGCCGCTATTAATGAATCGGCCTCATAGAAACAACATGCTGATAAGTAAATCACAGGTTTGGGGGCATAATTCAAACACAGACATTTGTTTTACATTCCAAAAGAGGAAACTGTAAGGCAGAACACCAAAAACCTGACACAATTTCCCATACCAGGCTATACACTTTACCAAGAAGGTTAGTTGGTTACTGCCAAGATTTAATTTAAGAAAATTCAGAGTGAAGATACTTGTGGAGGGTAATGTATTGCTAGTGCCTGTGAGTGCCAATTTTGCTGCTAAGGAGATGCACCGAGAGCGTCTGTGGTGGAACGCTACAGAAAGGGCAAAGTCGCTATTGCTGGTTAGCGTTTCTTGCTAAGTGGAGCTGCATTTTTCTGTTCGACTTTGTTAAAGGTTAATGAACACTGGGCGCCTATAATGTGGACTCCCTGTGTTAAATCCTGTCTCTGCCATTCAGGGCTGCTGCTTGCTTATAGCCATTTCACAGCAGCATTCTCTACTACTACAACACGCAATACAGATCACACACATTGTTTAGCTATATTCTTTTATTAACCATATTTTGGAACTAGAAAATTGTCAAATTTAAACCAATAAATAACATACAATAAAGAGGTGGTGAAAAGATTACTCTTCACCTACCCCTAAAATAATGATATGATATGGAAACCTAGGTGAACTTTGCAAGCAATCCTTAGGCTGCCACTTGTGCATCTGGCCTCTTCTTCTAGTTTGGATTATACACCCCACATAGTGCCAGGTATATCCCTAACCGGAATAGCTATAGAGGTGCTTTTGTAGGTGTTTTATGCTGTATGTCCACAATAATGTTGATCACCTCTAATATCATTTTATTGGCTGTATATTTAGGCATCTGACGGTTCACTTTAATATAAGTCACTCTCTTTTACACTTTTTGATTGTCTGTATTTTCTTCTCATTCATCGGAATGTTGTGTAAAGCCAAGCCCATACCCATACCAATAAACATTGTAAGTGTTCATTATGAGGCCGATTCATTAATAGCGCCAGGTAGCGACAGATGAGCGACTGAAGTATGGCGCTATGAGCGCCGCTAGCGTACACCGCGGGCGGTAGCGATTCGCTATAGCAGGCCTCCTCAGTCGCTACCTGGCGTTGTTGGGAACAACGCCTACATTGCTGAATATGATGTTGGAGCTCAGCTTTGTAGGCGCTGTCATTTTGACCACGCTATTCAACACAGCGCCTGCGCTTTGCTTTGCTGTGGGCTTGAAATCAATGTTAGTACCTTCAGAAGTAAACACATTGCAACATGTTTCTTTTAATTTTTTTTATTTTGGTTTTAAATGTTTTTCAAATTAATGTAAAATTATGAAAAAAACAAAAGGAATTTTCAAGAGGTGCCTGAAAAAGATTAAAAAGTGCAGTTAGTATTTATATTTATTGTGGCTTTTTCGCTGTAAAAAAATAATGCATTAATTTGTTACAAACATTTGGGTCCAACTTGCACAACAACCCTAATTGTTATGTTGTTCAGCTTCCACCCCCCCTTATAGTGGTTTTGGTCATCTTACTCCCCCCTTATAGTGGTTTTGGTCATCTTACTCCCCCCTTATAGTGGTTTTGGTCATCTTACACCCCCCTTATAGTGGTTTTGGTCATCTTACACCCCCCTTATAGTGGTTTTGGTCATCTTACTCCCCTCTTATAGTGGTTTTGGTCATCTTACTCCCCCCTTATAGTGGTTTTGGTCATCTTACTCCCCCTTATAGTGGTTTTGGTCATCTTACACCCCCCTTTATAGTGGTTTGGGTCATCTTACACCCCCCTTATAGTGGTTTTGGTCATCTTACACCCCCCCTTATAGTGGTTTTGGTCATCTTACACCCCCCTTATAGTGGTTTTGGTCATCTTACTCCCCCCTTATAGTGGTTTTGGTCATCTTACTCCCCCCTTATAGTGGTTTTGGTCATCTTACACCCCCCTTATAGTGGTTTTGGTAATCTTACACCCCCCCTTATAGTGGTTTGGGTCATCTTACACCCCCCTATAGTGGTTTTGGTCATCTTACACCCCCCCTTATAGTGGTTTTGGTCATCTTACACCCCCCTTATAGTGGTTTTGGTCATCTTACTCCCCCCTTATAGTGGTTTTGGTCATCTTACTCCCCCCTTATAGTGGTTTTGGTCATCTTACACCCCCCTTATAGTGTTTTTGGTCATCTTACTCCCCCCGTATAGTGGTTTGGGTCATCTTACACCCCCCTTATAGTGGTTTTGGTCATCTTACTCCCCCCTTATAGTGGTTTGGGTCATCTTACACCCCCCTTATAGTGGTTTTGGTCATCTTACACCCCCCCTTATAGTGGTTTGGGTCATCTTACACCCCCCCTTATAGTGGTTTGGGTCATCTTACACCCCCCTTATAGTGGTTTTGGTCATCTTACACCCCCCCTTATAGTGGTTTTGGTCATCTTACTCCCCCCTTATAGTGGTTTTGGTCATCTTACTCCCCCTTATAGTGGTTTTGGTCATCTTACACTCCCCTTATAGTGGTTTTGGTCATCTTACTCCCCCTTATAGTGGTTTGGGTCATCTTACACCCCCCCTTATAGTGGTTTGGGTCATCTTACACCCCCCTTATAGTGGTTTTGGTCATCTTACTCCCCCCTTATAGTGGTTTTGGTCATCTTGCTCCCCCCTTATAGTGGTTTTGGTCATCTTACACCCCCCCCTTATAGTGGTTTTGGTAATCTTACACCCCCCTTATAGTGGTTTTGGTCATCTTACTCCCGCCTTATAGTGGTTTTGGTCATCTTACTCCCCCCTTATAGTGGTTTTGGACAAATTATGATTGGAGCCAAAAAAGATTTGCCCTGTAGTGCAGTACTTGGATTACAATGAAGTGATCATGCCTTCCCTTAGCTCATTGCCAGTCTGGGTGTCCTCACTTCTTTCTGCGGGCAAGTTGGGGATTTCGGGCACCAGTGCTGTCTCTTCAGGGGATTGGATTCTGTGGCATATACAAATGTTGTGGAGCACACAGCAGGCGAGGATGATCTTGGAGACCTTCTGTGGACTGTACAGCATCTTTCCTCCTGGGCGTGCCAAACATAGAAAGCGTGCTTTCAGCAGGCCGATGGTTCGTTCCACAATGCTTCGGGTTTTGCGGTGTGCTGCATTGTAGCGTTCATGGGCAGAGGTCTGTGGGCTTCTGACCGGAGTCATCACCCACGTTCTCTGCCCATATCCCTTGTCCGCTGTAGAAAAAACACAAGGAGAGAGACAGCAATTAGTACTAGTACATGTTTTGGTTTTCATTTTTACTAATTTCGCTTACTAGGCCACATATTTTAGGCCAAATACTTTGACATGGTTAATTATTTACCCAGTAGCCAGCCAGCTGGCATTTCGTTGTTCTCAAACTTCTGGCACAGGACTGTCCGCTGCAGGACGTAAGAATCCTGGCATGAGCCGGGGAACCCCGATCTCACCGCCCGCAGCTTCATTTCGTGGTCACAGACCACCATGATGTTAATTGAATGAAATTGCTTCTGGTTTCGGAAATACAGCTCCTGTGCACGGGGAGGGCGGAAAGGGATATGTGTACCATCAACGCACCCTAGCACATTCGGGATCCCTCCCATTAGATAGAAGGCATGTTTTATTTTGGCAACCTCCTCCTCATCCTCAGGAAACTTGATGTAAATAGGGATCAAATAACAAATCGCCAGAACTACCTGGATTAATATGCGGCTCATTGTAGCCTGGCTGATCCCGCTGAGGAGGGCAGAGGTTGCCTGGAAGGTCCCTCATGCCAAAATGTTCAAAGTGGCACACAGGCGTACTATGCCTGGAATGGATCGAGTGCGTTTGGTGGATGGCTCGATTTTGTGCCTAATCTTATCATATAGGGACTGTAGTGCAGCACGATTCAGACGGAAGCGGCTCCTGATCTGCTCGTCACTTAAGTCCCATACTGAAAGGCGGATTCCAAAGGAGCGGGGTGCCCTAAGCCTCACAGCACCCCCCTCCCTGTCCTCCTGCTCTTCCAGCATACGCATACATCCATCCACCCATACCCCATACATCACCCTCTTATCCTTCACACACTCAACAGATATACCAAATCAGCCAAACAAAACCAAAAACCACAAACACACCACACACACAAACAATCACACTCCTCACACACTCACTACAATGCAGCTCACCACAAAACCAGAAGTATAGTGGTCCAAACCACCAGCCTGCTAAAAACCAGCTTTCTAAGTTAGGCACAACCAAGAGGGGAGTTGCTGCACAGCCCACAAAAGGCCCCAAAATCAAGTCTCACTTGCTGTATGCTCCACAATATTTGCATATGCCAACAAAATCAATCTCCTAAAGAAACAGCACTGATGTCAGAAATCACCCAACAAGCCACAGAGAGTGAGGACCAAACCCAGCCAGACACTCAAATGAGCTAAGGGAAACAAGCACCACACCACAGCCTTTGCCACAGTGTAACAATACCAGAAGCTTAACAAATATACAAATATATAAATAATACCGCGCTGCCCAGAGATCAATTAAGATTAAAAGGGAAAGAATAGCTCAACGTGTAAAAAAAGGTAGGATTCCACTTCCTACCACAATTAGCAATAAAAAATATACAAATCAACACAGAGCTATAAGTCCACAGTGGTGCAGATCAGTTCACACGTGCTCCTCCCGGGTTAAACTATCCGTCACCAAGCAAACAAGCCTCTTACCAGATATTAAACAAAACCAGGCAAATATAGGTGTAGTCGTTTAGATTATTCCTTAGTCTCCACCATATTCCTTTCGAATCCTTCCCGGCAGAAATGTTTCCAGCAAGTAAAATTAGAGCATATATTTAGCAAGAGAGAATGACTCCCTCTTATTCCTGAGCTCTTAGAAAAAACATGGACTCCACGTTCAAGAATCAAAATGGAAGGCCATAGAAAATAAAAACGAAATATAGTGCAATATGTCTAAGATAAACACTTAATTTTTAATAAAAGAATGCACTCACAAAACGATTGTTAAAAATAGGCAGAGTTAAAATACAGCTCCATAGTGATGGTAGTTCTCACCGCACAGACATCCAAGGCAGCATGTATTCTTAATCCAGATAAAAAGACTGATTCCTCCAACGCGTAAAAGCCCCCCGAGGGTGAAACGCGTTGGAGGAATCAGTCTTTTTATCTGGATTAAGAATACATGCTGCCTTGGATGTCTGTGCGGTGAGAACTACCATCACTATGGAGCTGTATTTTAACTCTGCCTATTTTTAACAATCGTTTTGTGAGTGCATTCTTTTATTAAAAATTAAGTGTTTATCTTAGACATATTGCACTATATTTCGTTTTTATTTTCTATGGCCTTCCATTTTGATTCTTGAACGTGGAGTCCATGTTTTTTCTAAGAGCTCAGGAATAAGAGGGAGTCATTCTCTCTTGCTAAATATATGCTCTAATTTTACTTGCTGGAAACATTTCTGCCGGGAAGGATTCGAAAGGAATATGGTGGAGACTAAGGAATAATCTAAACGACTACACCTATATTTGCCTGGTTTTGTTTAATATCTGGTAAGAGGCTTGTTTGCTTGGTGACGGATAGTTTAACCCGGGAGGAGCACGTGTGAACTGATCTGCACCACTGTGGACTTATAGCTCTGTGTTGATTTGTATATTTTTTAATACCAGAAGCTTGCCAAATCCAGCCATTTATACTTCACTTTCAAAAAGGACAGGTCCGCTTTGCCGCCTTTTGCGTTGCTCTGCTATTTCCGGCCTCCAATTAGCTGACCCAGGTGTGCGTGAAACGGAGTGCGCACACGCACGCTAGTAGCGCTACTAGTGTACGTGAGCCGAAACTTGCGTGCATTAACGGACATGGCTGAAAATTCTGTGGTGGACCAATGAAAGGTAAGCTGCTCTTGATTTAAATAGCCGTTTGTATAGCCACATGTCATAAGTGTTTACTATACATGAGTACATTGTTGTCTTTGGTTGTGTGTTTTTTTGTTAATGAGGTCTGTAATTAGTTAATTGGCTACCACACATGGTTCAATCACTGCATTTGAGCTGTGGCTACAAGCACCTTGCCAGTATGTGTTAATCAATTAAGTGGGCCTTTTTGTGATTGGCTGTTAGAGCACATAAAACCTGCCCAACCCAAAGAGAGGGCGATGCCATTCTGTAGTCTGCATGCGTGCTTGTTGGTTGTGTATTGGTGTGTGTGTGCAGCTACAGGATGGAGCCAAATTCAGGACATCTGCCGGCCACAGCAGGCCCAAGTAGGAGTGTGGTGGGTGCTGTGCGCAGACCTCCCTTAAGGAAAAGGGCCCAGCCTGAAGGTGGTGCAGCACCCCAGGCTAAGCGCCCAGGTGCCAAGAGGGAGCCTGAATTTAATTTGGCGGAGAATAATAATCTTGTTCGCCTAACCCTTGCGAAATGGGAGCTGCTCTTTGGCTCCCAAAGCAAGTCAATAGGCAAACAAGAAAGAAGCAAACTGTGGGATGCCATTGGTGAGGAGCTTACTAGCAGTGCTCAACACCCACGTAGTGGCCCATCCTGCAGGAAACGCTTCTACACTTTGAGAGGGGCCCTTATGAAAAAGATGAACCACGATCTTGATGTCGAGAGTGGGACCATCCAGGGTCCAAAGAGTACCTACAGGCCGTATGAGGAGATGCTGAAGGGGAAAATTCCACTTGCTCGGCTGCAGGGTGTGGATCCTGGGGATGACACCACAGGTTGGACTGAAGGTACATATTTTCTGTCTATTTTGTGATGGTAATGTTAATGTATGTGATTAGCTTGTTCTCTTTCTGCCCAACTAACAGTAGGATCTGTGAAGTAGTACATTATACCTCATAAATGTTTTACTTTCATGTGTGTTGCTTTCTGCATAGGTGCACATGGTGCTGTCCATGATTCGGGGGAGGAGGAGGACACCCCAAATCCTGCCCTTCAACCAACCTCCAGCCTAACCCAGTCTGCCATTGAAGGTATTTCACACTAATTTAGGGGCTGGTTGTTTTTGCCCAAAATGGGTGTGGGAGCACCTCAAACAATAGCTTGTACCACTGTTGAGGATTACTAATATGGACCTGCGGCCTAATTTCACGCCCACTTTAACCCTCACAGCAACTAACTAACAAGGCCCTAACATGTGTGGCTATGTGGGAAGGCAGAGATGTGTGGCCATATATCTGCATATACATGTGTAAGCCACACTGGCCTTGATTAGTGAATATTATTGAATGAGTTGCTCACACACACCTAAATGCATGTTTTATTTTGTGCGGCACATTACCAATGGCTAAATGTTTGCTTTGTTTTTGCCTAGCTGCCCCGCCATTGGCACCAGCATCTCCTCAGGAGCCAAGGTACTCTTTGGATGCCGGTAAGTGCATGTGTCAACCTTGCTTTAGCCGCTTTAACACAAGTGCATGTCTATCATTCCTCTTTTTGATTTGTAGGCCAAGTGACTGGTTCATCTTTGGACCCCACTTCCGATGTTGCAGGTCAACAGGACCCTGTTGGTGTGTATTGCAATAAATAATGTATTCTTTATGCTGTTTATGTTACACTGGTTCAGTTGGGTTAGTCTAATAATCTACATGTTTGCTCTGTCAACTTGAAGATGCCTATTTTGAGTGCTTTTTCCATCCCCAGGGTCAGTCTAATAGTTTTTGGAGTGATTGCAATGCATTTTTTGAGTATATTTAAAGACAAACCTTCACCCAAGTAGTTGGAGGAATATTTAGAGACATTAATTGTGTCTTTTAGTTGGCCAGAATATCGGAAGTAGCTGTCCGGAAAGGGCCCTTCACGTTGAGGCTGCCAGAGATGAGGGTAAGTTGTTTTGGCTTGATGATCTAGTATGTATTTTTGCTCTACTTTTGTTGCACTTTATTCGGCCAACTTGTGTTTAAACATGTATTTTCCAGGGCAAAGCTCGAGTGAGGTCCCCACTCCAGACATCTGGGAGATGGCGGGTATGTGTAATTTTAGCAATGTGTCTGATCTTATTTGGCCCAATTATTGCCTCATATTCCTCTAACATACATGTTAGCAATCTGAGTTTCCAATATACCTTTTGGCTAGTGTGTAATCTTGCACTTTGTGGAGGTATGGCCTCGAAAGGCTATCCATGTTACATTTGAGTTTGGTCCACTGACCTACTAACCTGACTTTCCTGTTTAGCATATGCCAACTTGCCGGAGCTCTCGGATGTTGATTTGCCCCTCTCTGGCAGCGATACCCCGCTCCTACCTCAGGTAGGAGGTAACATGGCTGATTTAGAGGACCAATAACCACATTGCCATGTTCGTGTGTAGGCGATGAACCAACATGTCACATTTCCTTTCTTGGTTGTTTTTGCAGGAGGCGGGACCAGAACCCCAAGCTGGGACCTCTTCCCAAGTGCCATGCGGCCAAGCTTCAGAGCCTCAAACAAGGGTAAGTTGTATTGTTACAGTTTGGCCAAATGATTTTGAGGGGCATAGCTGCATTGGTTCTGTTTGACTAAAATGTGGTTTTCTATTTTGTTAGCCTCAAACCAGAGCAAGAGGAGGTGTGGCACCAACCAGTCATGATTTTTATGAGCTAGGGGTCCGGATGCTGGAGAACTACAGTCGCCAACAGCCGCGTGATGGAACTAATGAGCGCATTGCGGCGTTGGAACATCAGGTGCTGATGTGTCAGCAACAAAATGAGGCCCAGCAGCGCAAGATAGACCAGTTGCTCCAAAGCCAACAACAACAACATAACCAGGAACTTGGTCGCCTCACCAATCTGATGGAGCAATCTCTCTAGCGCCAGGAAGAATGTCTCCAGCGGCAGGAACAAAGTTTGTTGTTGACACAACAGCTCATACAACAGCAGTCTATTTTTTTTACTGCACTGTTGGCCCCCAACACCGCCCCTAGCAATGACTCCCAACCTCCCCGGCCACCCAGCCAAGAATATTAATTTGTTTGTGGTTGTAATTTTTTTTTTAAATAGATTTGATTAACCCACCTCTAAATTGTGTTTTTCCTAAGACATAGCTAAGAACACAGTCAGGGATGAGTATCTTGATCTACATATGTAAATGTAGGCCAAAATTTATGCCACACATTTGTGACCATAGCTTACTATGGTTTACACATTAAATGGCTACAAAGGTATGGCAAAATTTACACACAAATGGGTTTGTAGACACTTAAACTATGCTTGGCAAGGCACAACACACTGTAATTAGCAAAATCTAAAAATTTTATTAATAAAGGTGGGCAACAGGCCCAACATTTGCCCACAAAGGGGCTAAAACAAGGGGCCAGTCATCATCATCACCCCACCCTAACGACGACGCCTCTTCTTGGCCAGCAGCATAAGGGAAAGACGCCGGATCGACCGCCACAGTCTGCAATGCTGGTTTTCACAAGCTGTAGAGAGTAAAAAAAAAACAGATTTAATAAATGGAATGTGACCTCAACAGACACAGATGTAGCAATGTAATGTCAGGGGGTCCAATTAGCTGACGCTCACATTAACATTGTTTCCCACTGTGCCCTTAGGTGTTACCATTATATGAGTACTAGTGGCTGGCTTAAATGTGGCCACCACATCCCAAGCATACATTTACTCTTAACTCTTGGTAATCAAAGAAGGTATAAGTCCCAGTGTGGACATTTATGTGTTTAGTCACAGCCAAACATCAGGCCTAAGTCCTAACGAGTAAACTAGTTTGGCCAAGAATCTTAGAGGTCATGACCTAAGCAGGCCCATTTGGTTGGGTAGAAACCACAAATTGTCTCTATGTGGCAAACTCAAGAATGTGAGGCAACAATCAAGCATGCAGACATGCATGTAGGATTGTTGGCCAAACACATGTAACCTAGATGTGTGTTGCTTAGACACATAGGTACATTGTAAATGTCTGCAGAATTGACTATAAGACATAGGGTTCACAAGTCTTTAGGCATATGAAGTGGGATGTACTCACCATCGCAGCTGTGGCGGGAGCCCATGCTGCTGGCCGTCCCGGGAGGTGTGGTGGTGATGTACACCGGCTCCGTCTGCGTGGCAACATCTGTCATGAGAAAGCAAAAGAGAAAAGCAAAATTAGTGGGCCAATGACACATGACCATTTGTCATCCATCTGGTTAGGGAGTCTGCAAAAACAAATGCTTGCATGGTTACACACATGTTGTCCGACATTAGCATCTTTCATGGTCCATGAGTTCATGTAAATTATTTTGGGTTGCAACATGGACATAAAGATAATGTGCCAATAACCTTGACAGTGCAATGCTAAGGACTAATTTGCAGTTGATTGGAGAATGTTACTAGTGTGCAACATGTGTTAGCCGGAACAACTTAACCAAATAACACATTTGCTAGCCCCCATCATGGTGTGGGCAGAAACATAGGGGTGGTTGCCATTTGGATTGCACGGTAGTGGGGTTTGTGATGTTAATGTACATTATCAAACCAGCTTGTACTATGGACCAGGAAACATGTGTCTGTTAAAAGTGGGCCAATACCCAGGATTGAGACTATTCTGTGTTTTGGTCCGCTTTGGCAGAGCACAACAATTTGAGTGAGACACCGTCCGCCGCCGCTGCCTTCCGCACATCACTCCTCCAGTGTGTGTGCACGCGCAGCCCATTAGGAAACAGAGAGCGCAGGCGCACACACATCTAGAGGGGCACGCAGGAGGCTGCGGCGGTGGCTTCTGCCACCCCCAATGAGGTAAGGAGTTTGTGGGCTTTTTTGGGGGGGGGCCCTGGGTGAGGGAGGTGATTGGGCATGGAAGCTTAGAGATTCAAAGCACAATCAACAATGGGTGTTGGTCCACTTTAAGGAATGTCATAACATATGGAATGTGAGGGATAACAACAAACACTTACCACGACTATGCCCGTGGAGAATGCGTTGCCAAAATGCCATGGAGGTGCCGCCTATATGATGCCCTGCAAATTAGAGAGGAATGGCAAGGGCTAAGTACAAATGGCCATATGTAACCTGTCACAGACTAACACTGACAAAATGTGCACTCACCAGGGGATGATCCGCCACTTGAAGCCCAGGGAGGGCTCTGAGGAGGAGGCGGGGAGCCTCGGCTCCTCACACTCTGCTCCGAAGATCCCCCAGGCAAAGGGCCACCCTCCTCCCTCTCACTCCCTGCTCCTTCAGGGAGTGTGGGAGAGTCCATTCCTTCCACCCCACTTGGACTCCCCACTTGAGAGTGGCCCCTTGTCTGGTGAGACTCCTCAGAGTCAGAGTGTGAGGAGCTGAGGCTTGATCCTGCCAGCCCCCCAGCAGCACACTCCTCTGGGGCGTCATCCCCTTCCTCCCCTGGGTCCTCTAAATAGGAGCCGCGAGAGGGACCCTCCCCCGATGACTCCCCCGAGTCCGCCTGTCTGCTTCGGGGGAGGAATCCCTTCCCACGTTTCCCCAGGGGAGGACGCTTATCTGTGTTGAGGGGGTGAATGAAAATAATTAATATTAATACCCCAAATGGACACAGCTTAGCAGATTATTTAACCAAAAGTATAAACATAGCATAAGCTTAAACTTACCTGATGCGTAGGCATCATATAGGCGGTACACGCCTTCAGGGTCTCGGCGCTTGAAGTCCGACCACTTCTGCTGGATAGCTCGGACTGAGAGCTGGGTGTTGAAGCGCCGGGACACTGTGGCCTTCACCTCCATGGCAATTCTCTTCTTGCCCCCACGGGCATAGTCATATTGGTGGATGCAGAAATCCTATGAGCAATGAAAAACAAACACAAATCAATACATGACATCAGAACAATGGCATAAACAGTTATACTGAGAACAGATTAAAGTGGACCAACACCCTGGATTTTGACTATTCTGGGTTTGGGTCCACTTTGGTGGGGCACACCAATCGGGGGTTGGCCGCTGTCTGAAACCCCCTGGGAAGGCCAGAAAAACACCACTGACCACGCTCCCACGTGACTGCGCCAGGCTAGCACAGCGTTCTGCGCCGCTGTGGTATGCGCGTGCATACCAGCTCAGCTGCCTCTGAGCGCTGTAGGATGCGTGTGGCGTTTCACTCTAACAGGGAGGGCGCCTGCGCAGGCCATTAACAAATGTCTGGCGCAGGGGCCCACCCTGCTAGAGGGAAGCGCAAGACGCATCCGCGGATCACGCATGCAGAGATGGGACGGGGCTGAGGTAAGGTTTTTGGGCCTCCAGGGGGGTTCATCCCCGCAGGACATCCAGATTTGGGATGCCCCGCGGGGAGTGATCAGATTGGTCCTGAAAACTAAGAGATTTCAGGGCCAATCCCCCCTGTGTGTTGGTCTACTTTAAACATAAAATCCAAGATAAACATACTCACTTTGACCACCTGGCCGTTTACGCGGCTATCCACCCTCTGACGCTTGGATTTTGCTTGCCCAGGAGGGGAAGGGGTGGGAGGGGGGTTAGGTGGGGGAGGTGAGGTAGGTGGGGGAGGTGGAGGAGGGGTGGTGGGGTCAGAATCAGAGGAGGAGCTGGGGAGGCGCAGAATCCGTCTCCTGGGCAGCATGGTGGAAACGCAAAGGAGGAAACAGGAACCGGATATGACCAAAGCGACCGGGGCAACAGCAAAAAAAAAACGCTCCTCGCAAAAGGAACAAGCTAATATCCGCTATGTGTAAGCTAAGTGGCGGAACTAGTCGATTTACGCATTCCAAAAAGCTATTGGACTAAGCGCTAGTAATTTTTAGCTTTATGTGGCTTTGAAACGCAAAGGAGGAAACAGGAACCGGATATGACCAAAGCAACTGGGAAAAAAAATTAAAAAAAAAAAAAACTCAGCGCACCAGGAACAAGCAAATATCAGCTATGTGCAAGCTAAGTGGCGGAAAAACACAATTTACACATTAACACAAGCTATTGGACAAAGCGCCAGAAAGTTAAAGCTTTATGGGGCTTTGAAACGCAAAGGAGGAAACAGGAACCGGATATGACCAAAGCAACTGGGAAAAAAATTCAAAAAGAAAAATCTCCGCGCACCAGGAACAAGCTAATATCAGCTATGTGCAAGCTAAGTGGTGGAAAAAAAGTTTATTTACGCATTACAACAAGCTATTGGCAAAGACGCCATTAATTATTAGCTTGATTTTGCAGGGGGTTCAAGATCCTGTAATGCATAGGTCCTTGAAAACCAAAAAGCTTGGTGCTTAAAAATAACAATCTTATTCCTTCATAAAATAAAAACACAATAAAACTATCCAACTACATGATAATGTGGCACACAGGAGAATGCATAACGGGTTGTTATGAGCTTGTACGCCTGAAGAAATCCTGCAGAATGTGGACATGCACGCTCACAACTACAGTGTATTCATTAAGAATGACTGGGGTCGCGGGAAGTTAATTCCTGGAAAATGGCAGAAGGGCACATGTATGAACAGCACAGCGCAGCACAGCGCAGCACAGCGCCGCTCGCGCCGCCACATAGCGAATCAAAACAGCGACTGCACAAACTCTGACCACCACAGATTCATCAAGGACAGGGCTGCCGAATAGCTTGGGCGCTGACAAATTCGATGAGCGAACGTGAGCGCCAAACATCACTGACTAAAAAGTAGCTTTACAAGCCCCGTGTGTTGTGAAAACAAGCTATTTGGAGTCCAATGAGTTTGGTGGGAGGAGATTCATTTTAGATGTCACTCACAACATTACAGTGTAAAAATTACAACTTTCGTCTAAAAAAGAAAAATAACAAGACAGATTAATAAAACATATTCCAAGAAACATGTGTTGAATTTTGTGCAAAAGACAAGAACACAAAAACCACTTAAAACAATCATTGCAGTGTCATTGAAATGTATGGGAGAGCGGCAGGTAGCGACAGGTCAGACCTGGCGCTGTGATGGGATTAGCAGCGGCGCTGTTCGTTGCAGTCGGCTACATGATGAATCCCACGCTAGCTGACGCTCTCGCCGGCGCTAGCCTCATTTAGCTTGATAAATGCGTCATTGTGGCCGACGCCGGGCGTACTTGAGTCGGTAGCCGCCGTTAGCTGGCGGGACCTGGCGCTCGTCAGACACTACCTGGCGCTATCGCTTGATGAATAAGGGCCCAAGTGTTTCATTATTGATATTGATATTGGTATTTAGTACTGTTATGCTCATTACCTGATTATGCTGACTCTCTGTCTTACTTTCAGGCTGATTCATTAATAGCGCCAGCTATCGGCAGATCAGCGTCTGTACATAGGCGCTAAGAGCGACCGCTAGTATACGCTTTGAACGGCTATCGGGCACTGTAACAGAGCGCCTCAGTCACTGCAGTAACCTGGCCGGCATTGATGAATGAGATGTATGTTGGGCATTCTAACACCAGTACAGCATTGCAGGGAGCGAAAGGTAGCGCCAGCTCATTGCGACTGACTCTCAACAACTCACACCATATTCAACAAAAAAACACACACACAGCGCCAACGCTCTGGATCTAGTCGCTATAATATAGAGCGGCAGACGCTGTTTGATTAAAGTCTGTTTTTGAACACATATTCACCAGTAACAAAGCGAAAACACATGGAATGACATTGTTTTAACACTGTTAAAACAGAAGAAAAGGAGACGTCCATTGAAATCTATGGGAGAGCGACAGGTAGCGACAGGTCTTACCTGGCGCTCTGGAAGCTAGAGCTCTGGTGCTATATTCTGAGCTGCCTGTAAAGATGAATCGTACGCTAAATGGCGTTGTTAAGAGTTGCACACCATAATTGCTTTTATAAATGTGGTATTGTGTATAGTGCCCAGCGTTCACCAGACGCTGCCTGCCGCTACGAGGCACTACCTGCCACTATCCCTTGATGAATAAACCCCTTTGTCTGCTTCCCCCTCACCCTCTTTCCCTTTCCTTTCCTCCTCTTTTGCCAACTTTCCCCTTCCCCCCCTTCTCCCGCCGTGGGCCGCCCTGTCCTGCCATCTCTTTGTGCCATCCGCTCCCTCTGCCATCTGCGTTTTCTTGCCTAGGGGGTGCATTTATGGTGGCTGGAGGGGCAGAGCAAAGCTATTTACTTCAGACGTGCATTTCCTATGCGCTCGCCCAGAGGTAAGGGGGGATTTCTCTGTGGTGGGCGGTGGGGTACGTGTGGGGTTGGTGGGGAGGATTTTTTACTTGCTGTGACCCGATGCCATAGGTGGCTTGAGTGGCGCAGCCCTGTCTCTGGATGGCAGGACCGCCGCTCATGACGTCACTTCTGATTTTGTAGCAGCGAGGAAAGACCAAATGGCGGACGTGTGCCTCGCTCGGCTGCGGAGGGATGTGGTGTGTGGTTGAGTATATAAGGCATCGGATAAGAAGGAGCACCCACCCTCACCCAGCAGAAGCAGGGAAGCCGTGTCCGCAGGTGGTGCTCATTCTTCCTCCCCTTTTGGACGGCAGTCTGCTGGCACTTGCTCTTAACTGGTGGTATTTTGTTTATGATTTCTCCCTCATGGGTCGCTACTTTGTATTTTTGTATCTATGACTCACTTTGTTTGTAGTGGCTCAGGTTATTAAGCCACATTGGTTACAATTTATGGTTCTATTTTATATACACTCATTTAGATTGGTAACACTTGTTAACCATTGGTGTGCTGTTAATGTATGCTTTTTGATAAATATATTACCTTCTTTGACATGGAAATTATTAACTTTTATGATATTTATTGATTTATTTATGCACAGCTCATTTTGGGCTTCTTATAGAGAAATATATATAAAAAAAATTTGAGGGAGTCTTTTTGTGGCGGCATGAAATAGGACCAAGTATTGTATTTTTTATATTTTTAGGGGGGCCCTGTCCTTGCATTGATTTATTTGTTTATCTATTCATTAATAGCCTAAATTTATGAAATATTGAGGGGAAGGAACAGTCTGGCTTTTAATTTGTGCTTTGTGTTATGTGTTGGTTTTAAAGATGTATTGACGTTTGTCAGTTTATATGTTTTTTCTAATATTTAATTTGGGGCATTGCTATTTTAGGGGTAGGTGAAGAGTAATCTTTTCACCACCTCTTTATTGTGTGTAGATTGTCTTTGAGTGAGTGTATTTACCATAGGTGGCGCATTGCTTTGTTTGTTTAAACCAATAAATAACAGTAATACAAAATGATGTGCTTTATCCACTTTGTGGTGCCTAGAAGTCAAATCTTTTATATTTAAAGAAATCACTTTCACTTTTGTCTATTGAACCTGTCTATGAATTCACTGAGGTGTTATCTAGCTATAGCTGTTAATTACCTTTTGGTTGTTGCCAGTATGTCTTTACACTACAGTATCTTAGCATCATTTTAGGTCTGCTTTAGCTGGGTACACATATCTTCTTGCTGTAACTACTGCAGCAGTCCAAAACCCTTTGTGCGCACTCATGTCGAACAACTTAAGGTCTCATTAAAACCCCAAATTGCCACATGCCATCATTAACACACTTCAGTGAAGTATAGACCCGGACACAGACAGAGAAGTGTGGTTCCCCTCACATGCATCAGAACAAAACCTTAAAACAAACAGCAATCTACATGTGTGGGGAGATTATGCGTTCACATAAGCCTCAATAAGTATCATTACCTTGGGGTAACTGTCCTTTCTTGTATTGTTTTCACCCTTCATTGGTGTTAGCTGGGAAGCCAGAAAACCCACCCAGTAGTGTCCACTATTTTAGCTGGCTAAGAAATGCGGGATTCATAAAATAGGCAACCACGTCATGGGAAAATGGCCCAAAGATTGGAAGGCATTGAATATCAACTCTTTCGAATATAAGTTGTAAGAAATTCTTTGGTCCCACAGACAGCACTAGTACAGGAAGAATTGGCAGAGCTACAACTGCAGGCAGCACATGCACAGGAACTACATGCTGTAATAGCAACAATACAAGAGAATCAGAGAGAAATGGCAGATTTGCTGCAGGTACTCAACCAGCAGGTGCAACAGCAAAGTATTTTTTGGCAGGCACTGTTTTGATTGGGGGCAAATAAGAACACATAAGTCAAAAGGTTTTGTCAATTTATTGGGTTTTGATGACTTCAAAATACCAAAAAGGCCAATAAAACAAAAACTGCTATCTATTTTTTTGCCCTCACCCAGGATCACCCAGGTCCAGCAGCATAGCTCGAGGCTCAAGCATGTATAGCCATTGTCTGTAATGAGGCCGGATGCAAGCTTTAGCAAAATATATAAATATAAAATCAGTTTGACAAAATCACTAACAAAGAACCACATTTAAACAAATGTTAACCTAAACATTTGAGCTACAACATGCCCCTACCAACTAATAGTGTTTAGAGCTAACATTTGGAATACATGGCCAAGTGTTAAAAAAAACAGATTGCAAACAAAACATGATACACAAAATGTATGGTATATACACCATAGTGTAACGTTGATTGCTAAAGTCATATATAAATGCATGACCTGACAGGCTCAGTCACCCCTCATAGACTAAACCTGTCATCCCTGGATTTTTATTCAGTTTGGGTGTATAAGTGACTCCTCCTCTCATTAACCGACGTGCTTATATGGATTTTTAACATTACACAATTTTGCAATAGTGCTCCTTTACATAAACCCCAAAGTCTAAAAAATGATGGGTCATAAGGGGGCCAGAGGGCATGCTTAGTTTCTAGGATGTTTGAAACATTATGGAGAAGCCCTGTTGAAGAGATATTTTTATTAACTATTTAAAGTTCCTTTAGTTCCGTGGAAACAGATTTTGAAGATGTCACAAAAACATAGATTTGACTATTGCTCCCATTTCTTCTTCCCTGCCTCACACCTGGGGGTATTTTCCCTACAGGTATACCAATTTCTGTGACAGGTCCCAGGACCATCTTTAGTCCACTTCTGTGAGTGGCCACAACCAGAGTCTTAATAGTCCATATATTGCCTAATGTTTCAAGTTACAGAGGTCCCTTGTTCTGGTTTTTGGTTGTCTCTGAATTACATTAGCAGTATGCAAATGTCAAAGAAAGCTCTGAGTCAGCTGTGAGTTATTTGCAATGTTATAGTAGGCTCATGACTGCTATATAAAGTATCACAGCAGGCTACCAATGAAACATCAGCTACAGCCTGGCTTTAACAAAGTAACAATAAGTAAGGAGCAGGCTGTAAGATGATGACTAGTTTTCTTGTTACATTCATATAAGAAAGGAAAAATGTCCTGCAATTTATAGTTCTGTTAGTGCTGTCACCGCTGTATACCCCAGGGACTAATCTCTTCCCTCAATTTATGTGTGCTTTAGGGTCACAAAGTACAATTAAACACCAGCAACATCAAATCAAATAACCCCACCCTTTAAACATGCTGTTTAGCATACTAACCTACTCCAGCCATGGTTACAGGGGGCCACAGCACTTTTACTGCTCGCTATAAATGAGCAAATCTTTTTAAATTCAATTTGGATGATTCACCAAATTTTCCCAAGAAAATGGTGTTCCTCTGATCCAAAATTAAACCTAATCCCTGTGAAATAGTAAAAAAATCTCAGCACAGTTCCACCACCGGACTATGTTCCCCCAACCCAGCTGCTCCCCCACCGCTCAGGTCCAGGCACGGGCATTTGGCACCATGCACTGACAGCACGAGTGGCTTGCCTCACCCCCCTCCCTCCTACTGTGCAATACACACAGCAGGAGGGAGTGAGGGAAGCTGGCCATGCTGTTAGCTGTGCAAGCTGTCTCCTGGTGCTAAAGAGACAGCGCCTGCTGCCAGAGCACAGTGCTGGGTGGAGGACTATGCCCCACTGTATGCAGCGTGAAACACTCACCATACTGAGGATCATGAGGTAGGAGTTGATTATAAGTCACGTACCTGCATGCTGGCTGCCACATTGCTCCAGTCTGGTGGCTGGTGATGCTGTCTCAGTACAGCAGACAGCACATCCAGCTTCTGCCACTCCCCTTCTACTGTGCAATGCACACAGCAGGAGGGAAGCAGGATGCGCTGTCATTGCCTGCCGCCAACTACCCACCACGGGACCTGAGTTTCAGGAAAAGTTCAATCCACACGAATCCCAATAAATTCTGATTTGTGCCTTATCAAATTTTTCCTGAAATTTGGAGCAGATTCTGATTCAGACGAGGCGGTTCGCTCATCCTTACTGCCTGCACATCTTATTGTGGAAGTAAAATTGGTCCTTTATTTTATAAAAAGAGAAGAGTAGAGATTAGTAGCCTTCAATTACACCTCCCACATTAGTTAGTTTACTTGTCACATAACCTCATTCTTTATCTCTGTATTGTGCAGTGGTAGTTCTTCAGTGTCACAGCAAGGTGTTCCTTCCCAGAGCCATGAAGTGACAGCCAGCTTTTAGCTTAGCTAAGTCAAAAAATGTATCTTGTGCCCAGTCTTATTTATTAAATCCCTTTAAACTCAGACAAGGCCCAAGCTTTGAGATGCAGACACGTGCTTAATTGTCTTCTGCTGGTTTCATAGCATGTTATCAAGGTGTGACACAAATTAGTTTAATTTTAACATGTCCACTACATGCTTAGCTTATATTTACATTTTGTAACTAAATAAAGTAAAACTATTTATCTCCATTTATTCCCCCCAATTAAGTTCTGTAAAACAAACACAACACCAATATTGCAGCACCAGTCACATGAAAAACATCTAACGCACATTTAATCACTACCCTAAAAAAAGAACAAGGAAAACATCAGTTTAAAAGCAGGAATATTTTTAACAGGGAATAACTACATCAAATGGCAGTTATCAAGATATAAATGAAGGATCTAAAAATATTCAGCGATAGATGAGAAATGTGTCAGCCTATTGAAAACAGATAATAAGCAGGCAATCTGTTCTGATGCAAAGTGTCAGATATCAGCATTTAAAATAAAAAAACAGCATTAATTATTTATGTATTTTTACAAATGAAATGCACAAATATCCTTTGCTGTTTCTGAAAAGACAATAATAAAATAATCACATATATGAAACTATTTAACATGAACAGAGACTATGAATAATGCAAAAATCTTTTAAGTTGTCCTACAATAATTCAAAATCCAAATGTTATTGTAAATAAGTAATTGTTTTAGCAATATGTTAGTGTTTGGTTTTTTTGTGTCTTATACAACAAATTTGGTTTTGTGGGCTTGCATTTCAGCTGTAAACATCTCCATGATTGGGGAAAATGCAGTTCAAAACTTATCCAGGGTTTCTTGCACAAACTGAGCCTGCTTGGCTGCCGTAAAGTAAAAGCCTAAACTGATCAGATCGTTAGGTCCTCTTTAACCCAAGGACAAGCTAACTATTTTTTCAGAGGGACAAATTTGGGATGTTGAAATTATGACATCTTAACAAATCGCTAATTTTCAATAGAAACAATAGGTCACACATCACACAGCGTTGTCACTATCGAAGATTAATTTAGCAATTTATTAAGCTGTCACAATTTAAGTGTCCCAATATTGGCCTGTGAAAAACTGGTCAACTTACGCCAAGGAAAAAGAAATTATATAATGCCCTCAAAATCTCTTCCTGATATGGTAAAAGGGCAACCCAGTCTGGGGCATTTAATCAAATTAGGTGAGTCCAGACAAAAGCCACTGGGTTAACAACATTTTTAAGGGACTCACAAAGCTAGAAAACTAGTACACTGTTTAGATGAACTTTCCGGACCAGATTATTAAATATAAAAACCCAGCTTGACCATCTGAAGCAAATCCAATAGAGCATAATTGATCGCCCTCGCCTTTCTGTAAGGCTGAAGGTCTGAAGATTTGCTTGAGGATTACCATCCAGATATTGGCATGGACGACCTCGGCTTCAAGCACCTCCCTAATAGCATACTGAAAGGATGCCACACAGGTGTAAGGATATTATTATTATTATAAAAACATCAATAATACAATCATTGATTAACATAACAATATTCTCATCCAGGCATGGGGATCAGGGGATTCTCTGGACAATCATTACAAAATAAGATATTTTCAAAATTCAAAAAAACTTTTCAGAATTCAAAAAAAACTTTTGAAATGCTAAAGCTGTTTTTTTTTTTTTTATCAGCCCCTAGACTGCAGTCAAGGTGTTTGGTTCCTGTGGCCAAATTGCCATCTAAGAGGCATCAAATGAATTGATTTTTGCTCCTCCAACCCAGGTACATTAACGTTTGGATGTTTCCTGCCCTCAGTGCTGCTTGGTAGTCCTGTGGAAAAGTGATTTTAATTTTTGTTTTCCCCAGGTATGCCATTGGTTTCTGACAGAATATTATTGTTCTAAACTAGCTGTTTGAGACCCCCCCCTGCAATGATGTAGCATTTAGAGCAAACTGAAAATAGTGCTAGGATGAAGCTAAGAGCCAAATACTCCCATTTTTGTCCCATTCTTGGGCAAAAAACAAAGGTGCAGCTTGACCTGCAGCTTAAATACTTTCCCACACCATCACTTTTTCAGTGAATTTTACTGTTGCATTGACATAGCATTTTTCATATCTCTTTCCAACAGCTCCCCTAATTTGTCTATTGTAGTTGCAAAACTGTGTGATGGTTTGTTCATCAGAAAAATAACGACTCCCTTTGCTTGGGGTGTCCAAAACTTTCTATGATCTCCAGGGTAAGATTTGAGACCTCTAGCAAAAAGTCGACATCTAATTATTCTAGCATCTAGTTTCCTAATTAATTCTGGCAAGTTTGTACCTAAAAATGTAGTTAGCACACATCACATTATTAACAGCAACCAACTAACACAATACTATAACATAAAGAAGAAATCAAAGGAGCCCAGACTTTTAGAAGAGGTCCACATGGGATTATGGTATTTTTTCTGTCCTGTATCTGGATTTGTTTTGGTGGTAAGAATAGTGTAGTTTAGTGTTCGTTACCTCTGGGCAGATTGTCTAGGGATGGTAACCATAATATATTGGTTTTTAGCCTGGTTTAATCAAATATTTTTTATCAAGAGAGGTTTTCCCTAATAAAGAGGAACACTATAGCTGGTTTAACTTCATTTCAAAAATTTCAACTTACCTGTCTGGTTTCATGGCGTTTCAGCATTGCTTGGTCCCATGCTATTTCCATCGGGCAGCGCCATATTTCAATCCCGCCATGTGCCGCCCCTCAGATAGGCTGCAATGACACTCAGCACAAATCCCGCAAGATTTGAAGAGTTGCGCGGGACATTTGAAGAGGAAAGGGTGAGTACGGCTAAGCCTTTGCAGCCTTCATTCTGGGATGGCTAAGGAGGGGAGGGAATGCTGCTAGTTTTCGGCATTTTAGATAATGCCGACATCCAAAGGGCAGTCGGGGGGGATGTTTAGACAGGAACATCACAAAAGGTCTGATGTTCCTCTTTAACTCCAAGGTCATCGGGGAATATTCTTCCCAATGTGACCTTGGTGTTTGATATAAATTAAGGTGTACTTGTTTTATTACTTAATTCATTAACTGTTAAAGGGATTGAAAAGCCAACAGCAATAATAAGGCAGCAAACAAGTCATCTAATGTCTGACCCACGTGTCTCTTGTTCATTTCCTGAAGCGCCGGGTAGAAACCATAGGTGGTCTCCAAATGTTGCCCTCCTTTGAATGTTGTTGCTCTAGGGCCATGTACAAAAGTGGTCTAACAGCTATTCTGTCCCTTGGTGGTCTCAGGATGAGTGAGCATGACACACCACAGAGGTCCCACAGCTGTCTCTGACCACAGCTCATGATCCCGATTCATAAAGCTGCAGCATGTCCTCCAAGTTAAGCCACAAGCTAGAAATTGAAGCTTAAACTGGCTTTACCTAGAACACATAAGGTATAATCAGAAGTTTTGGAAGGCTATACCGTTATACTATTCCCAAAGTGGGAGGAAGTTAGTGTGTGCCTAGGAAAACCAATTTTCCAATCTTTTGGCCACTACTATATATGTCTTTGAAATTTATATTTTATCATTTCTAGACAATAATTTAAAAAATAACTAAACTAAAAGCAAAGCAAACTATGCCTACTAGAGATATTTTTTATATCCATGAATTGTGGTTATACTGATAATTTGATTCTCATTATAAGGCTGTAAATAAAATATGATGTCTGTGCCACACATGATTTATGAGCAATCCATCTAAAGATGAAAGTGAGTATTTTCATCTCATGCAAATGTCTTCAGGGTTGTAAGGAATTGGCTGTAAAATCTCATGGGTAAGCTGACCATTTTTACACACATCATTTGTTTGTAATAATGCATAATAAAAAGATACAGCACATAACAGTGTAAATGTCCTTATCTTCTTCTAAGAATGTTAGTAGCTTCCAGTTTATGACAGATGTCTCACAAATGTTTAATAATGTTTGTTTAATACAATGTGTTGAACTGTATAATAACTATTACAACAATTAAGCATTCCTTTTGATATTAATGACAATTAAAACTACTTATTATTATTATTGTTTATTTATATAGCGCCATCATCTTCCGTAGCGCTTTACAAAGTAGTAATTACAGACAGGGTAGAAACATACGGTACATATACTATTTCAAATGCAGTTTTACAGAGTTGACAATGGATATTCTGAGTACAAGATACAATAGGGGAGAGAGCCCTGTCCTTGCGAGCTTACAGTCTAAAGGAAGAGGGGTGAAGACGAGGGGGAGGGATCACAAACAGTCAGTATTGAGCTTTGTGGCATGTGCCCTTTAGAAGGTTGGTTAGGCCAGATTATATGCTTGTCTGAATAAGTAAGTTTTAAGGGCGCCTTTGAAGGTTTTGAGGGTTGTGGAGTGGCGGATTGGGTGCGGGAGGGCATTCCAGAAGATTAAAGTTGCACGTGAGAAGTCCTGGAGGCGGGCGTGAAAGGAGGTGACCAGGGTGGAGGACAGGAGAAGGTGGGCAGAAGAGCGGAGGCTGCGTCTAGGTTGATACTGTTGGATTAGAGATGAGATGTAGGGAGGGGCCTGGTTGGAGAGAGCTTTGTATGTGAGAGTTAAAGTTTTGAACAGGATTCGCCTGTGGGACTGGCAGCCAGTGTAGGGATTGGCAGAGAGGCGCAGAACTGGAGGAGCAAGAGGAGAGATGGATGAGGCGAGCAGCAGAGTTCAGGATAGATTGGAGGGGTGCCAGTCTGTTAGTTGGTAAGCCACAAAGAAGGATGTTGCAGTAATCCAGACGGGATATGACCAGGGCGTGCACTAGCATTTTAGTGGTGTCAGGTGAGAGGAAAGGACGGATGCTGGAGATGTTTTTAAGTTGGAGGCTACAGGTGGTGGCCAGATAGTGAATATGTGGTTTGAAAGAGAGGGCAGAGTCCAGAATGACTCCCAGGCACCGAGCTTGGGAGAGTTGCTGTTATTGTGTAATTGTTGACAGAAATAGACGTGTTAGAGAGGGGAGTTAGAGGTGGGAAAATGACCAGTTCTGTCTTGTCCATGTTTAGCTTGAGGTAGCGAGATGACATGAATGAAGAAATAGCTGAGAGGCAGTTGGGGAGGCGAGATAGAAGAGAGGAGAGATTGGGGCCTGACAGATCTGAGTGTCATCTGCATAGAAGTGGTATTGAAAGCCTAGTGAAGTTAGGTGAAGTACTTACATAAAACAGTCATGTCATCTTTTAGATACAAATGTGGCCTTAAAAGAAAATCTACATTCAATGGCATTTCCATTATTGAGCGCCAACATGATGTCCTCAAGGAGCTCAGCTTATCTGTTAATTTTTATTTTTTTTATTTGTTTGCAACTGTGTGGCCAACAGACATGAATAGGTGTATTTGGTGTATGTAGCAGAGACTACTTGTTTGCTAATCATCTGCTAAGGCAGATATGATACACCACGCTCCTGAGTTCAAAGGTTTAACCTTTCCCACTTTAAAGGTTCCTCTTCAGACGAGGTGATCACAATCTTGTGTGCCCACTAGCTAAATGGTTACTGGCAGCTTGATTTTGCCATAGTTGCTGATGACCTCACTTTTTGCAGTGGAAAGTTTCTGGGATTTGTAGACATAAGCTATACTAAGAGCTTTACTCACAGAAATAAACCCTCCCACTTTAGTAACACAGAGCCGAAAGAATATGAAATACTCGGAAATAGCATGCTGATAAGTAGATCACAGGTCTAGGTGCACAATCCTAACACAAATGTTTTGTTTACATTCCAAAAGAGAAAAACAGAAATCTGACAAAAATTGAGTTTTCCTACAAATGCAAAAAATATCCAAACTGCCTCAGGTCTAAACCTCATCAAAAAACTAAGGGTAACTTGGAAAAATCTGTGAACTAGGGCTTGGTGTTAAGAATTTTTAGATACATTTGCAATTTACATAGACAGTGTCAAAAATTGCTGCACCATCCTCTAAACAAAATGTTGTGCATGTGAGTAAGGCTCACAAGAAAAAACAAAGGGATAATCACATCTTATGAGGTACTCAAGTGTAAATACCCCACACGATTACCACCCTTAAAAGAGCTGTATGTATGATTAAAAATCCATATAAATAAGTCGACTAATGATAGGAGTGGTCACTTATGCTCTCAAAATTAATAAAACTCCTGCCAAGCTTGTTGTTTTATTCTCCTGGTATGAATAAATTCCAGGGGTGACAGGTTGTTGAGTGTATACATAACCTATCACAGCTGATTACACTTCCTTTTATTAAAATAAATACAGAAGCCTGGCTATTTCTTTATGGTGTATATGTGACCCCTTCTCCTGCCATCCAGCACGTTTATATGGAATTTATCACCGGTCCATTTTTTTCAAGATGGTGCTCCTTTAACTTTTGTTGCACTGCCTAAAATATACACAATAAATATATTTGAAAAAAATGTTGAACCTAATTTATGAAGTGCACCTTTCTGAGCCATATCGCATCATTTGGTTCACATTAGTGGTGGGCAGGGAGAGTGTTGCGGAGTGGGGAGACCAACATGGATACATTTACATATATAAGGTAAGCTATATGATTTGTTTTTTATATGACTAAGAAACCAATATGGATTTTACTTATTGCCTGGGTTAAAATGGATTCCTATTTTAACTGAAGCAATAAGTGCAAAGTTTTATCGGGACCTGGTATCTAGAAGTTTCTTTCCTATTTATGTGATGTCCTTTACCATAAATTCCCAGATAGTATACTAGATTCACCATTATCTGGCTCCAAATCCAATTATTATTACCTTAGCAGCCAGGATAGCACAGGTGCCGAAAAGTAAATAATGGCGCAAAATGTATTTCTAAAGAGCTGGTCATCTGAGAGGTGGCCATCGGGGACCAAGGCAAGTCCACTTTTTTCCCTCTGGGCAAGGGAACCTCTGATTCAGGATCTATCATAAACCTTCCAATCTGCTTTTCAACTGGTAGGAGGCTTTCCAGAGGACAAGGACCACGTGGATACCCAGGACCATCCAGGACCATCCAGGACCATCCTATGAGCCAAGGACTTCTGCCAGGTAGGAGACTAGGTAATTCCTCTCGGAATAGCTAGAGGGGCTCCAGTTCAGCATTGAAGAACCCCCTTCCCTGGAGCAATCTAATATACTGATTTTTCAGCCCATGGTATTTCACACCCACTGCTGCTGTTTTATTGGCGAATCACCTTCCCTTCCTTCCACTTATCCCAAATAAACAGGCATTTTATGTACAGCATTAAAATGGCCTGAGACATTCTTGTCAGGGGTGGGGAGACAAAAACACACAGGTCCTGGGGCCCAGGAGGTCAGATGTCAGAGGTCAGATCTTATTTGTGCTCACTTGGCTTAATTTGGAGAAAGGAAGCACATGTTTTCTCTGCTTTTACAGTCATTAGTTGTCTTGCTGCATCCAATTGAGTTAAAAGACAACTTTGACAGGGCCTGTCACAATTAGTTATGCCACTGGGTCTGTCCCTGTGTCTAGTGGCAGTGGCTTCCAGCCCAAGGGGGAGAAGCAGTGGCAGATGTGCTGGTGTTGTCGGTAGCAGTTGTAGCAACTGGGTGGAGCTTCTTTTAACATCCAGTGGTCATGTGTTGACCAGCAATCCAGCAGTCTTGGACTGGTTGACACCACTCAGACTCTCCACAGTAGACTGAAGCCAATCACACAGCCAGGCATCGGGTGGTTCCTCAGACACCACTATTCCGTGGCAAAGGCAGCCAAATTCCTCTGGTCCTTCTTCTGGCCCTGAAATTGCTGCTCTCCTTTGCTGCACCATCTGCCCAAAAAATATTGGCAGGCATCTCCTCTTACTCTCAACCGCTGTTCAGCATCGAAGAAGGTTAGGAGGATAGTCAGTAGTTAGAAGCCAGAGGGGATCCTGAGGTGACCACTAGGCCTCGAAGCACTCCTTATGTGAGCCAGTGAGAAATTCAGACAGAGCTACCTGCAACCATCTGGTCACAGGATCACTTCCTTACCAATAGGCTATAAATGTCTGTTTTTTTATTGTTTATTTATTATTTTTTTGACCAGGACACAATCATGTTCCGGCTTCATACTACTAGGGGACAGCACATTCAGGTGGAGCCACAGGCAGTTGACAGAGAGAGAGAGAGAGAAGTGGCTGTGAAATCTACATGAACAATGATGCCACCTACCGCTTGTGACAGCCGGCCCATGATGCAGCACCATCATCAGGGGACAAGGATGGCAGCGGGGACCCAGTATGGTGGCAGGGGGGCACCCAGGCACCATAATGCCACCGGTCAGAGATCTCAAGCAAATGTGGGAGGGGTACATAATCTGCTAGTCAGCAGACTAGCTTGCAAGAATGCACTGGCAAGGAACGTGCACCCTGAAGCAGCAACAGCAAACAGCACAAGGTGTTGTGGAAAACAGTTTTTCAAAGAGCTATCTGGCTGGTGGTATGCAAGGTTGAACTGGCCCACAGTGTTACCAAGGAATAACAGCAGTCGACCCCAGGACTTAGGGGACCCTTTTAGAGCCTCCATCACCAACATTTGTGCTATACCAAGTACGGAGTGAATGCCATTTGGAATTTTTTGGGGGTTATTATTTATTTATTTTTTTTCTGGTAAAATGTTTTTGATTTTTTTATTTTATATCTTTTTTTGATCATTTTACTTTCTAGTATGATTTTTGGAGTGTAATTTTTTCTGGTATTATTTTCTGAGATCATTTTATTTATAATTTTTTGATTTTTTTTTCATTTTTTTCTTTTTTCTTTTTCTTTTTTGGCCAAAGCAACTGGATGTTGTAAACTCAGGAGTGCCACCTAGTTCACATACTTCTCCATTGCATAGAAAAGCCAACTGGCAGTTATTGGGGTTGACAGAAAATAATTGATTGAGCAACTGTAATTGGCAGTATTAAGTGGAGAGTCAGAAGGACAGGTGCTCAGACTCGTTTGCACAAATGGCAGCGAAAAGGTAATCAGGAGGACCCTGTGCGCTCAATCTTTACTTCCAAAATTGCTGGAGGAGGGGGTTCAGGAGCAGCAGCAGAGTCTATGATGTGCAGTTTTATGCAGCCACCCACTGAAAAAAATGGCCAGCACCATACCAAGGCCACCACCCAGTAGCAGCTAAACCACCAAGTGGTGGCACATCTCTAATGCAGTCCCAACCCTAGAGAGTTCTGGGCAAACTGGACACCTGGCCACAACTAAAAGAGTTAGCCATTTCCAGACAACAGTGTGGCATCCAAGAGGGTTTTTAAGGCAGCAGGGGGTATATTGTGACCCCATGTAGAATGTTCAGTTATTTTATGTTCAGTTATTTGTACAAATATGGACATTGTATGCTTGTGCACAGATAAGAGTTTTTCTTCCACATTTACCCCATCCGTGCAGTGAGACAATCACAAGCAATAAGTGTGCACATGCTCGGTGTGGTGGGCTGCCCTAATTACGGCACCTGGGAGCAGTTGGGGGGCTAGGATCCTTCCTCCAGAGCAATTCATTTTTGTCCTGACCTGGCCACCTTTTGGTCACAGGATCGATTTCTTACCTCTAGGCCACTACTGCCTCTGTTGTGCGAAAATGAGAAAGTTTGACAATGAATCAGTCCTGAATAACCCCAGGTTTCACCTGCCTCATGTCTGATGCTACTGACTAGAGCAGTAAGCCCCAAGGATGAGACCCTGACTACTTTTTAGGCCTTGCCTTGTGGTGGCTGCTCATATTGCATTTCAAGGTCAGCATGTGTGCCACTACAGCTGGTGCCAAACTCCACTATATCACAACAGCCCATTAGGGTAACTGATTCTAATATTGCTTCTATCCTAAAAATGCCTGTATTAGGTTCCTTGGGATCACAGAGATTCCTGCTATTACTCTACACCACTGGCTGTCATAGGCCCTATTGGTTCAGAAGAAAAAATTGTGTAAAAGAACTGACTGTATTACACCTGAGTGTTATTCACACTAAGCGAACACTTACAAACAGCTAAATACATCTCCACCAAAAAAGGGGTACACAGAGAGTTCCCCTTAAATGCTGAAAACAAGGATACTCAGAGGGTTTTCTTAAACCATTTGTTAAATAAATGTCAGTGTTATAACCAATCCCCAGTAGCAGTAGTATGATTCAATCTCAAAAAACATTAGGGTTGATTCAGAGAAACATAAAAAGACTTTCTTTTTTTGTCGATCAGTTTTTTTTTAAATTTTTCCCGCTCGCGTAAGAGTGTATGAGTGATTCTAAGCATGCATCGCAAACCTTCAGTAAAGTCTTCGTCCGTTCGTATGCCAACGAGAATGTCATTTTTCAGCTTTCGTTTTCCGTTTATGTTACTCATGTTACAAGGTAGGCTTTCGTTTTTGTCCTTTTTCCATCGTCTCCTCCCACGAATCATTTACGTTTCCTGTTAAATTCAGATTTCCTTTTTTCTATAAATAATAATCAAAACTCCTCACGACCTTACGACTGCGCACTACAAACTTAACTCATTATTGTGCTCGCCTACATATTTGGTTCACTCACTTTTGCTACAATGCTTAGCTAAATCACTCAGTATATTCTTGCATTTCCCACCCCTAAAACTTACCTAAATCACTTTGCGGTCAATATATTCTTGCATTTCCCACCCCTAAAACTTACCTAAATCACTTCGCGGTCAGTATATTCTTCCATTTCCTACCCCTAAAACTTACCTAAATCACTTTGCGCTCAGTATATTCTTGCATTTCCCACCCCTAAAACTTACCTAAATCACTTCGCAGTCAGTATATTCTTCCATTTCCCACCCCTAAAATTTACCTAAAACACTTTGCGGTCTCATTCTTCTACCATTTCCCACCCATAAAACTTACCTAAATCACCCCTTGCGGTCTCATTCTTCTTCCATTTCCCATTAATGAATGTATTTTGTAAAAAAATCACACAGAAACAATTTTTTTTTTAATTGGAACTGGCATTTTTTTCTTGCCTTTTTTTTAACTTTTTTTGGTAAAATGGGACAACTTTAAAAAAAAATGTTTTGTTTGTTTTTTTAAAACTGTAAGTATAACATTTTGTAATTTTTTGAAAAATATATCAAAAATGTTTTAAAATATATACAATGCAATGGCAGGCCCCAGAACATTATTCTTCATCTGTGGTCCCCAACGAGCCGCGCAGCTCCTGCATCTCACCCATGTGGTCCCTGTATAAAAAAGAAAAAGACATTATGCTAAGGAATTAATAAAAGGAAGAGGCCATATGTCATTATGCTAAGGAATAATAAAAGAAAGAGGCCATATGTCATTATGCTAATGCCATTGACTATGGCTTTAGGTATCTTGGTGATCATGTAAATTCCCACATACTCCAAATAATTACATTACAACTTACTTCGTTGGTGGGCGAGCTCTGCTTCGGGGACCACCCTCCGTTCTGGGACCTGCCACTGCTGGGAAGTTGAGGCTGTAGAGACATGTAAAATAGGGTCAGTTTTAATGTCTGAGTCAACAGTAAGCAAATGACAATTTGAATGTGTGTGTGACATCACCCACCTTCTCCATGTGCCTCCTGGGCCTGATCTGCTGCAGTCTCTGCTCCAGATAATTCACCCGCTACATAATCATCTAGAAAAAGAGATTAAGGGAATCAGCTTTGCTTTTAATAGCATGTATTTGTGTGTGGTTACATTAAGAGTCACATACCAGAGGCTAATGGCTCCATCTTTTGGTACGACTCCCTGCCCACGCCGTGACGCCCCTCCTGTGTGGTTAGGTCCAGGGGCTGGTTGGAGGTCGCTACAGAGGAGGGGTAGGAACGTCACCCTGGAGATCCACCACCTTCGCTTTCTGCACCCCTCCGGGTGCGTCAGATTCGGTACTCAATTTCCAGCACTAGAAAAGAAAAGCATTTATAAATAAAGACCTACCTTCTGTATTAATTACATCTAGCATGCAATCGCTATGTACTTACTTGGGAAATGGAGCCCGGGGCATGTGGAGTCGCTTCAGGTCCGACCAATGCTGCATGATCTGCGTATGGGTGAAGATGGTGTCCGTCTCCTGTTGGATCTGGGAAACGATCTCCAGGGCAACGTTCCTCTTCTCGTATGTTTTGGGCAGGTAGTCGTACCTGCGCTGAGGCATCGTCTAAAAAACACTGCATACAAATATCTGTCACAATTCGATCAGTTGTCTAAATGACATTCCAAGACACATTTCTAGCCTCAAACTATCCTTCTAGATGGATGTAACTTGGTTCGCACATGTGCGCACTAACTTCTGTTTGGCACGGAGTTTTACAAACTTTTAAAAACAACTGTTTCTTCCTGCGCTTCCTTAAGGCCTAGGCATGCATTTAGATGGCAAATCAAAATCCTTACAATACTTACTTGTATAAGGGGTCTCATGGACCCCTTACCAGTTCACAAGGGGTTAAATGTTGAAAAAAAAACTCAGACACATAAATAAAAAAAAGATCTTTATTATTTTTTTTTTTTTAACTTTACTCACCTCCGATCCTGTGTCCCCCGGCGATCTCCGCTGACAGTCTGCTCGCTGTTTGGAAGAGAGAGCCTGGGGAGGGGGGCCATCACAGCCCTCTCCTCCTCCTCTGCTCTCTGCTCCAAGCACCGAGCAGACTGATTCAGTCTCGGGGGCTTGGACAGAAGAAGCCGGCTGCTGGTGACATCACAATGATGATGATGGCGGGGCTAGCAGTCGCGATGCAGGAAGTGGGGGGAGATGGCATTTTCTGCCCTCTCCTCGCCACCGAAGAGGCTGGGGGGGCGATCGGAGGCCCCCCCAGTGAAGAGAAGACCCGCCGGGAGGCAGCGCGACCACAGGTACGCAAATGTCATTTTTTTTTTTTTTTTTCTACAGTTAGCAGCTGCTGCTGCCGAAGCGGGGGGGGGGGGGGCTATTCCGGGGGCTCTCCTGGAGCCATCCGACTCCCCACGGGGGTTCAGATCGCACCAAATTAGAAAGGAGACCTGGCCGGATCCAACGAGAGGTCAGGTGAGTATTTTTCATTTTTTGTTTTTGAACTAGCAGCGGGGAAAGTTGAGCACATAACACCTACGGGCTTGGCACTTAAGACCCAGCCAAGCCAGCACGTAGGTGTTACGTGCTTGGCACTTAAAGGGTTAAAGGGTCCTGGACACACAGCTCATTCTCATTGACATCATGGCACCGTCAGCATGGCACCGAAAAAACCCAGTGCTAAGGCCACACCAGCCAAGGAGGCCACCAGCAAAAGGGCCCAGCGGAATGAGGAGCCTTCTTCCTTATGTCCGACCACTCGGTCACACTAAGCTCCAACCAAGGTGCGGGAAACGCGCAGCCAAAGTGGGCAACACAAGGCCACATTGGCCACCAAGGCCGCAACAGCTAAACCAACAACCAAAGCCAAGGACGGAGCAGCAAAGAAGAACACACCAACATCAAAGCAGGCAGGTACGATGGCATACAAGGCCACTAAGAAGCAGAGGGTGAGAAGCCTGAGCCCACAAAGAACACCCTCTCCTCCTCCCCGCCCTACCACATCCCTTCATAAACCACGCTCCAGTGGCAAGGCCAGTAAGAGCCAGCGTGCCCAATGCCTCAGCCCAGCCAGCACTGCCTCTCCTGCTCCATGTGCCAGTACATCGCATGGGCAAAGGAGCACCAGTGGCAAGGCCAGTAAGAGCCATCGTGCCCTAAGCCCCAGCCCAGCCAGCACTGCCTCTCCTGCTCCACATGCCAGTACCTCGCATGGCCAAAGGAGCACCACTTCAAAGGCCACAAAGAGCCACAGAGCCCGAAGCCACATCCCCCCAAGCACACCATCTCCTCCTCGGCCACATTTGCCACCGGCACAGGTGGCAACCACTGATACATATGCCACATCCACGCCTGGAAGTTCGGTGGCCACCCAGGCAAGGACCCCCAGTCCGATTGCAAGTCCAGTCCAGTCGTTCTCAAGCCACGTGTTGCACATTTCATCACCACAGAGCCAGCCCAGAATGTCCCCCAAAATGCCAACAAACATGGATGAGCCAGAAGAGCAAGTAATAGGCCGAACATTGCGGCAAGGCCAGTTGAGTGGCAGGTTTGACTCTCGCATTGGCAAGTGGCCTCACACTCCATTATGACGAGCTATATGGGCAACATTCAAAATCTACAAGCAAAATTAGAAAGACACAAATCTTGGAGGAGCTCACCAGACAGGTCAATGCAGCAGGGGAGGAGCTTAAAGATGTGGAGCAGATACAGCGCAAAATATCTGACCTGAAGTATGCAGCACGGAAGAAACAGAATAAACGGCGCAATTACAGGTACATATTGGAGCTGTGCATTTAGCTGCTTGTTGTATTGACCACAATGCCCTAAATTTGTAAACCTCTATTTTTCAGCTTACAAACTGGCGGAGGCTTCCCCACCAAATTACAGTATACACGAGCTGAGGAGATGGTGCTGGCGTTAATACATCCCGTCACATTAGAGGGCCTCTCTGGCAGATGGAACACGGATAGCCATACCATTCCTGCTGGTTCGTAATGTTTGTTTGAATGTGAAACGTTGTAAACGTGTGAAATAAGGCTCACAGGCAGATATGAACACATGCCCCTAGGGAGTGGCTTTGAGAGGAGGTTACTGTTTTAGCTGGATGTTTAATGTCTGAGGAATGGTCATTTAAAAGGTTTTCAGCCCATACACGACCTTGGACAGTATTTATGGTCACTATGAAACTCTTTATCTTAGCAAAGCACTTCCTGTTATGTGAATCTAGTCAATCATAGACAACACTTACTTCTTTGTCTTTATACCACTTGGGTTGTAGCTGTGCTTTGGTCTTACAAACTTGATCTGGGGTCAGGGAAAGGTCTACATAGGGAGAATGCCCAGCAGCATACTCTGAAGCCAAATGCTATTTGCAAGCTCAGTGTGGGCCCCTAATGGCCCATTTGGGATGTGTTAAGCCTCATAACATGCAGTACATGCATGTTTGTAGTATTTAAAGTGGACCAACACCCACCGCTGATCGGCCTGGGAATCTATAAGATTCCCGGGCCAATCAGCTCTGTCCCTGCGGGGCATCCGAAATCGGGATGCCCCGCTGTGTGAAACCCCCCCGGACGCCCACAAACCTTACCTTCTCCCTGTTCCAACGGCGCATGCGCGGGCCGCCGTTTGTGAATGGCCTGTGCAGGCGCGCTCCCTGTAAGAGGGACGCGCGAGAGGCGGCCTCCAGCGGCCTCAGCTTGTCCGCCGCTTGTCCGATCAGGGTGCCCCACGGAAGTGGGCCAACAACCAGGATAGTGAAAATCCTGGGTGTTGGTCCACTTTAAAATGACCAATCTGTATGTACAGGGTGAGGCATACATATAAGATATATTGACATTCATAGTGAAGGTCACCTTGGACAATTGGGGAAGTTGGCATTCCTGCTTGCCCACGTGTTTTTTAAAGCATATGTAGTAATCCAGATCATCAATGGATTTTTGTGTGTTTACGTACCTTTTACTTTTAAACCCAGCCCAGCATCCAGCCTCTGCAAGTGTGGAAGCCTCCTCCAGTTTGACCACGCTGTCTACTTCCATGCTGCCTAGGACCCAGGAACAGATATATAGGGTAAGTGGACTTTGATGAAACTGCTGATGCATGTGAATGCATAACAAATATATTTAGGGCCCAAACTGAAACTTTTTTTTCTCATGTCCCAACAGACCCACACACTGATGAATTAAATCCAGAAGATGGAGGAGGAGGATGCCAGCTTGATGGGACCTTCAGAACTGACCCCCCTGGAACCTAATCTGCCACTGTCCCCAGGACACTGAGGAAGTGACGCGGTCTGACGTCACGCAACGCGTAGACGGGCGGGGCTGTGGGCAGGTGGTCGTTCACTACGTGAGTTTATTGTCTCTGTATACTGGGGACCTTTTCTTTGGTCCTCCCTGGCTGTGTCCTTATTTACCTTTTTTATTAGAGTAGGTAGTGTGAGTACACTGTTTGGTTAGTATTATATATTATTATTTTTGTGGATTAGGTATTACACGGTATTTGAGGCACATATGATATACACATACACATACTTTGTGATATTGAAGTAGGTTTATTGTTTTCAGCACTCATGCACTTTTCTGTCCAGCCAGGGCTTATTTATTTTTATGGATAGGTGATTAATTTGTATCAGACCCCTCTTCCCACTGCCCCCACATAGATGCTTCCCTTCCTTTTGTCTATTGTCTTTAATGTTTTTAAATTTCGTCTAATGTTTGATATATGTTTTATCAATTATAAATAAAAGCATGTATTTTTAAGAAAACTATAGCGGTGGTGCCATGGTCTAATGGGTGGATTGACATGTAGTGGGACTTGTCTTAATAATTTTGTTCACAGGATTGATCACCCACCTGTGCACACCGCCCTTTGATTGATTTATGATTTAAATTATAGGCTTTGGTGCAGTCTCAAATTTCTTTTTTTCTTTCTGACTGAATTTAGGACGAGCAACAGCCAGATGTCTGATCAAATGGCCACCTTAAATAATAACTTCGCTGCCATGCTCAAGGAAGTTAGAACAAGTAATAGACAGATGCTGGAACAGTGGCAGATTATGAATGCCACACATGGCCAGATGTTGGGCCACCTCCAAGGCCCACCACCAGGATTTTATGGCCAACATCCATATTAACACCTATTTGACCTGTATCTGCTCCACATCTTTCCTCTACATCCCCACTGTATTGACCTGTCTGGTGAGCGCTACCAAGATTGGCTTTTTTATGGCTTTGCTTGTTTGATTTTAAATGTTTCCCATATAGCTCATTAGAGTGCTGAGATACCCCACTAGCCAATGCCTGAGCTAAAGCCTCACTGAAGCTTGCACGCTGCAGGCTTGGGCCTAATGAAATTGTGGCTGGCTCATCCTGTTTGTTGGCAAGATTGGGGGACATTCTTGGCTGTGAAACTACTACATTTGACCATGGCAAAGATTGGACTGGACTGGCATTAGGACTGGGGGTTATTGTTTGGGTGGCCCACTAACTTACAGGCGTGGAAGTGGCATAGGTATGGCTGCTTTCCACCTGTGCCTGTTCCAAATGTGGCCAAGCAGGAGAGGGTGTATATGTGGCCCTATGTATTACTGGCCAAATATTCCCCTGCAAATGGTTGCTCCCTATGTATGTTTATGTCATTTGGCGGTGAAACTTCGGCCTAGAGTGCGTTACTTTACAACTCCTGGATGTGGCCAATTGCTAGGTGCCATGAGTCTGCACCAATGTATATTTCTGTTTTACTATGTATGTACATGAAGTCTGCGAGTACCCTTCAACTTAAAGTTTTCATATTTCAATAAAATATATTGAATGTGACTTTAGCTGTTGATGCATTAATGTTTGTGTTATTTTGAGATTAATGAAGGTTTTTTCCCAACAAACATGTGAAAATAAACTGCATGAGGCTCAAATAAGGTGTCAAATTTTTAGTAATTAACTCATTACTTTTTTGTAAAAAAAGACAAAGGCCTCCACAAAGCCAAATCATATTGCAACTAACCAAATAACAGCAACAAACCAAGAAAATAAATTTTAAGCAAAATATGTGGTAATGACATTGGCCCGCACTGCTTGGCCAGAGGCACTAGGTCTGCCAGTGTAATGGTCATCTGCCTCCTGGCTGGGTGGTGAGGGGGGCACATCCACATACCGGGGGACACGCTGCATGATGGCAAAGTTATGCAGAACACAACAGGCCAGTATTATGTCGATGACCTTGTTGGGGTCATACTCGAGTGCCCCCCCGGTATGGTCCAAACACCGGAAGCGGGTTTTGAGCAGCTCAAATGCCCTCTCTACAACGGCCCAGGTCTTTCGGTGTGACCGATTGTAGGCCTCCTGTGCCTCATTCTGTGGCCGAAGGACGGGCGTCAGGAGCCAGGGAAGAAGCGGATAGCCGGAATCCCCTGAAAGAATACGAAAATACTTCACTTACTTACTTAATTCAAAAGAACAATATTGTTTTAAGTGGTCGTTCAGTCTGATTAATAGCCTATCTTATATGTTACCCACACCCTGTACATACAGATTGCTCTCCCAAAAATAATAAACAAAAAAAAATCTACTGCATGTTATGAGCCTTTAAACATCCAAGATGGCGGCTCAGGTAAGATCAGGCAGCTTGCAAACAGAAAGTGCCTTCTGACTGTGCTGCTCTGCATTCTGGGATTTCTGACCTTTCCCTGACCCGAGCTCTGCTCTGTCTGAGCAAAGCACAGCTCTAACCCGCACCCTGCACTTTATCCCGCTCTCCTCTCCTCAGTAAGTGTGATGCATCTGACCCTATCCTAAAGTCATGAACAGAGTTGCAGCCCAGTGGGGGAAAGAATAAGAAGTAAGTTAATAAAAACTAAAAATATATTAGGTGGAAATGCTGTGAAAACTGTTTTAATGATTGTTTGGTTTTCTATCATGTTGAAGGTCCGGTTTAACATGTCATCAAGGTAAAAAAACAGCCATAGGTTCAGACATGGCTCATTAACTCTATTCATAGGCATACAGTGAAAAGGGAATGACGTAATTTGAGGAAACTTACCAAGGAGCCATCCACCTGATAATTCTCTAGACTAATCCTGATCTCCGCAAGATGTAAGAGTCATGGGATGAGCCTGGATACCCGGCGAGAACACTAAGGAACCGCATGTCTGGGGCCACCACTGCTTGGACATTCAGTGAGTGGCTCATTTTGCAGTTCCAGAAAGAAAAAAAAGAAAAACAAATGTAAGCAATACAAGGTAAACTACTCAAACACTCCTAACACCCTCCCAAAAACATGTAGGACAATCCAAATAACAGTAAATACGTACATAAGTAATTTTATTATCAAAATGTTGTATGTATGAAGGGGAAAATAAAGATTAACATTGTAATCACTAATTAAGGTCCGCATTAAAATGTTTGGATAAGGCCTACATTTTAAACATTGATGAAGGTATACACTGTAAAGGGGACACTTGAGAAGGAGGGATTAAGGTATACACGGTAAACTGTTTCACAGGGACACTTTACAAGGAGGGATTAAGGTATACACTGTAAACTGTTTCACAGGGACACTTTACAAGGAGGGATTACGGTATACATTGTAAAGTGTTTCACAGGGACACTTTACAAGGAGGGATTAAGGTATACACTGTAAATTGTTTCACAGGGACACTTCACAAGGAAGGATAACGGTATACACTGTAAACTGTTTCACAGGGATACTTTACAAGGAGGGATTAAGGTATACACTGTAAACTGTTTCACAGGGACATTTTACTTGGAGGGATTAAGGTATACACTGTAAACTATTTCACAGGGACACTTTACAAGGAGAGATTAAGGTATACACTGTAAACTGTTTCACGGGGACACTTTACAAGGAGGGATTACGGTATACATTGTAAAGTGTTTCACAGGGACACTTGAGAAGGAGGGATTAAGGTATACACTGTAAACTGTTTCACAGGGACAATTTACAAGGAGGGATTAAGGTATACACTGTAAACTGTTTCACAAGGACACTTTACAAGGAGGGATTATGGAATACATTGTAAAGTGTTTCACAGGGACACTTGAGAAGGAGGGATTAATGTATACACTGTAAACTGTTTCACAGGGACAATTTGCAAGGAGGGATTAAGGTATACACTGTAAACTGTTTCACAGGGACACTTGAGAAGGAGGGATTATGGTATACATTGTAAAATGTTTCACAGGGACACTTTACAAGGAGGGATTAATAGATAGTTACAATACAGTTTGCATAAACTATATAACAAAATGACTTATTTAACTTACCTATAGATGTACTCGTCGGCTGCGGGAGGGACCAATGCAACGTGGGTGCAACCAATCGCACCCATGAGTTGGGCATGTCAGCGATATTATAAAAACCCAACTCAAGTGCGTTCCAGGCTACCATGTCGTCCGGAAATGAAATATATTTCGGACTAATGGTAGCCATGCCATCCAAAAACTTGGATAGCGCGCAGCTCAGCGTAGGGTGGAACATCCCCACGGAGAGGGCACCTAGCCTCTGGAACGAGCCGTTCGCCAAAAATTGCAGGCAGCCAAGAATCTTGGTCATAGCTGAAAACAGAACATGGTGGGCCAGGAAGTTCAAGGAAAGACACAATAAGACACAATAAGAAGAGCAAACATATGCAAATAGCTAACGTAGCACATAGATGTCTATTATCAAGTGTAAAGGGTCCCAGACTGCAACTTTGTATTGACTCGTGTAAATATTGGTATGGTATGTTTTAACTTTTCTTCCAAACATGTGCCAAAACTTGCTTGGTCACATTAAAAATATGTTGTGTCAAAATAAATTGTGTTTGGTTGCGAAGTTGTGCAAAGTGGTTTAGTGGCCTGATTGGTCTGTAAATATCAGAGGAATTCACTATTAAGCCTTCCTCAACTGATTTATAGGAAATCAAACGTTACAAGATCCTCTCCATTTAGCAACTCTAATAGCCTAGTTAGCTTAGTGGATTCCCAGCAAGAAAAGCGGGGGGGGGGGGGGATTCCATACCCACCTTGAACAATTGCTTTCCCAAAAAATGACATTATCGGTTTGTGGGGCGAAGACAGCCAAAGCCCCTATTGTCCATTCCCCACATTTCCCACTTATAGAATGCCCAGGGATTGGGTTAACAGATTTATGAAGCTTTATTTTAACTCAGAGGAAATTGTTTATAGAGAAAGGTCCTAATTCCGCATCTTCCAATTCAACCCACCCAAAGGTTTTTTGGTGGTTGTATGGTAAGCTGTATAGTAAGCTGCAAGCTGAACTATTTGAATTGCTAGATAAGAAACGGGGAAGGCCTAACCCACCACTAGCTTTGGGTCTATAAAGGGTTGATCTGGGGATCCACGGGTAGCACCCAAAATACATTTATTAACTCTAGATTGTAATGAAATAGGTACAAGTACATTTTAGGCAGTCAGAGCATCTACTCATCCAAAATATGTTTAGCTTAGACCGTTTAGTCAATTGTGATGTTAGCAATGCTATCATGGGTGGATAATTGGCTTCATAAAGTTCGAGCTAATCCTCTATTATTTGTTCCTTAGATAGGGGATAGACTTTTAGTTTCATTGGAATTGAAAACAGTTTTTAATATGCTGCAGATCAGGATTGGGCAGATTGATATTTAAATCGTATGATTCATACCGGTTGACCTGGAGTCCTTAGACATATTAAAAATTACCCAAGATCTTAAATAAATTTGGAAGAGATATTGAAGGGTTAGTGATTAATAGTAAGATGTCATTGTCAAAAAGACTAATCTTTTGGGGTTTGCCCGCCACCTACAATCCATTAATATTCGGCCATTGCATTATCCATTGGGATAAAGATTCAATGACCAGATCAATAGAGAGGATAGAGAGTACCCCTGCCCCGTGCCCCTAGAAATTGTAAATCTGTCCAACTGATGGCCACAAATTTTCACAAAGCTAGGGGCAGCATACAAAGAATCTACCCACTTCTTAAAGGAATCCCCAAAACCCCAATGATGTAGGATATATAATAGAAAATCCAGTGTCAAATGCATTCCTTACATAGAGGGCCAGTATAAAAGCCCCTTTTCAAGCTAAGTGCACCAAAATGGGTAATTCTTAGTAAATTGTCCCCAGCTGGCACACAGAGTATTAACCCTACTCGCTCTTTACCCACCAATTGGCCTATATGGGGGTTTAGATGCCAGAATTTTAAATAAAATGTTAACATCTAAATTTAAAAGGGAGATGTTGCGCCATGCTTCTTACCCTTAAGTAAAGCATTGAATTGTTTTTAATGGTTTTTAATACTTTTGTACTGGACAATTAATAATAAAATGAGTATATTTGTATTGGAATAAACGTGGTGGTGCCATAATTTAGGGCAGGCTGCATGGTGTGGGATATGTGGGATCCCACAATCTTTTGAGTGTAAAGCATTGAAGGCTGCAGAGAGAGAAGGGACTAACAAGGGTGCTGTTTCCTTGTAATATGAGGCCATAAACCCATCATGGATGGGTTGGTTATTCAATTTTAAATGTTTATTTGCTAGAGTGACTTAATTCATCAAGTTTTCTAAAATAAGCGCTCCTCAAGGAGCTCATCAAGGAGCCCCTTGACTTAAACAAATCCACTAAATGCTTTCTGAAAGTCTCCACAATCCGCAGCCTGAAGTTTTCAGTGTGATAGGTTTAAAGCCCCCTAGGTCTCCCTTATGTCTCCTGGAGAAGGCTGTGCCCATCCTGCTATTATGATGATACCATTTAAATCTTTCCCATCTGAGTTGTTTTTCAGCCCTGTCTGTCAAAGTTCCAACATTTACTTAGCCTGGCTGGAAAAGGGCGTCATTGGCAGAAGAGGGTTTATTCGAAGTAGATTGTAATTTTTTGACAGTTCAGACTCCAGTTTAAGCCTCAATTTCTATTTCTATGAGGCCAATTGGATAAGATGACCTCGGATAACCACCTTTTGCGACCAGAGAGTCACAGGAGAGGGTGCCAAGTTCATATTAAGATCATAGAATTCCTGTAAATGTTCCCACAATGTGGTCTTAATCATAGGGTAACTCAGCATTGATTCATTTAGTTAACAAAATGAATTTTTAGGTCTATAATTCAGAGAAGAGAGTGAGACCGTGACATGATCTGACCAGGCAACCAGGGCGGATTGCAGCATTTGTTATTCATGGTTTTCTAGGGCCATTTTTCAAGGGCCACTTATAAAAGTGTTTCACACTTTGGGAGCATTAGATCCTTAAGTTGGGCTGCATTGTCAAATGGAGGGGCAGATGACTCAAGCAGGGGCTAATCAATCCAACTCTCGTCGGCTGGTAGCAAATTCATGTCGATGTGAGAGACTGAATTGGTTAACTGTAGCTGTGCCATGTTTACTAATTTCTAATGAAAAGGATCCAAATAATAATGTTCCCTTGAAACATGTATATAATCGCCTTTATAAGTGAGAAACAGCCCCCAGGTTAAGTCAAGGAAGAATGGCAGCTCTAACAATTAACCCTGTTAATTTCTCATGAATAGATTGAGGAAAATAATTAAAACAGTAGATCCAAGAGGCTGCAGAAAAAGAAAAAAAAGTCCCACTCTAATTAGTAAAGCTGGCAGGGCAGAGTACTACACAAGATGTGAACAGAAAATGATGCAGGTTTGGAATGGCAGGTGAATAGAAAGGCTGCAGTCAGTCCCCAACAAACGCTTCCCACAGGGAATATGGCCCTGCAGTGATATGTCACCCAGGCTAACCCCTCACTGAACTTCCTGGGAGCTGGGATCTGCGCAGATGTCCACCTTACTCTGGGCTGCTAGTCAGCCTTCCGTCTAGGGCTCTGGGGCATACTTGCTGCTGAGGACACTGCTGCCAAGTGCTGCTCTCCACCAACTTCGGGGCCTGGGGGCTAACTCATAAACAATGCAACACACACCACTGTCACTGCTCCTGTTTGGCTCCCATCTCACTCCCACAGAAAATAAAGGACCCAGCGATGCCCAGTAATGGGCTCTGGGCCACTCACTCTACTAAATGGTGTTGGGCTGCGACATTCAGGAAATTTCTCTTGATGCTGCAGAGCCACGAATCTACACGTCCTGCATCGGCCCATGCACACTCCATTCAATAATTTTTTTTTAAATATAACTGTTACTGGGCCCCATGAGAATCAGCACTAATATTGAGGCCCCCCCCCAAAAAAACTGTGAGTGCATGGTATGTAGGTTAGTAGGCAATTGCTGTCAAAACCTAGAACCAGGTGTAAAGTATAGGGTTTAGCTTAATAAAATGTTCTAAATTCAGCACAACTCTTACTGGACCCCACAAGAACCAGAAGTAATATAGATGGCCCCCAAAGACCAAGACTGGGAGGTAGGTAGGTAGGCAGGCAAAAACTGTTCAAACCCAGAACCAGGTATAAAGTTGAGGGTTTCGCTTAATAAAATGTTCGAAATTCAACAGAACTGTTACTTGGCCCCACAAGAAACAAGAGTAATCTTGAGGGTCCCCCAAAAGTATTTGGGTGAAAGGTAGGTAGGTAAAAACTGTCTAAACCCAGACCCCAGTATAAGGTTGTGTGCAAACCTTTAAAATCTTTTTGAAAAAAAGACAACTCTTACTGCCACCCTAGACAGTGTGAGCAAGGTAGTGGCACTAACAGCAAACTCATGGTATAAGATTGAGGGTAAACTTTTAAAACCTGGATTATTTAAGCATACCTCCCAACTGTCCCTGATTTTGAGGTACTGTCCCTGTGTCACTTGTTGTTCTTTTCCATCCTTCTTTGAGGTTTAATATGCAGATCTACATCAATAAATGATTAATTTGCCTATATAATGAGTTCAGGTCCAAGTAAAGAGCTGAGCCACACAGACAAAAGCAGCAGCACACAACAACAAAATGTATGCGTGCCTCAGTGCTGCTTTGTTATTCTATGTGTCCTCCCCCGGGTTCCTCAAAACATTTACTCCTCACCTCACATTATGATTCATTGTCCACCTCCCTGTATTCACCCTTCTCCTGAGTGCACTCTGTGTCATTGTCAGGAGTGGAATCAGAGAATAGAAGAGAACAGCACACAGGCATTCCACAGCCAAGTAGTGTTGTTGCCTAGGCTGGGACAATTTGGCTGTAATTTTAACAATGCCCCCCATAACACAGTTCAGGTCACTTACCTGTTCTCTGTCTGACCGTCACTCACATACTGCAGCAGCCAGTGTTTCTGGGTTTCGGCGCTTACCTGAAAGGTAGGTATTTTTTTTGTAATCTTTGCTTTAAAAATGTACTTTAATAATGCGCTATACACAGTTGTGAACCTACCTGCTCCTAGATATTGTTTTTCTTTTCAGAAAACATTCTCAGCAATAATTCGAATCTCAGCCTTGCCTTCAGATTTTTGTTGTATAATCTGGCCCCAGATAAGAAGGTCCACCCTAGCAACTCCTCCTCAACCTTTTAAACAAACTCTCTCTTAAAGTGTATCAAAACCCACCCTGGAGTCTATGAGACTCCAGATCAGGCATACTCACTCCCCCTGGGCACCCCCCCCTGGGGCAAGTACCAAAACCCAGGATAGTCAAAATCCTGGGTTTTGGTCCACTTTAGGACTTTAAGAATTGTTGGCAGTGTTACTAGGAGAAACAATTATATATAATAATAATAATTATTGAGAAAAGTTTGAGAGTGTTTTTGATCCTTTCAAATCCTCAAAGCATATGTAAAGGCAGTGAGAGGTTCTGGGAGTTTTCTCTCACAAAGAAATGTGACAGGTTAATTTATTAGGAAGGGGGCAGATGATGAGGTAGATATATGTTTTTTTTTGGACAAAAATAATAGCAGGCTATTGAAATCGGGTCGATTCTGCACCTGGTGCAAAAATTGAACTTTGGAGTAAAAAATGCACTTTATGTTAAAAATGAAATAGAAGTGCTCCTTCAACATATCGTGCGACCACTAGTTAGACATCGAAAGGGAATGGTACTTGTTACTTAAAAAAAGTGGTGCACTTTTTACATGGGGCCGGGTGATGTTCTCATTTCAGTCGACTTCCCTGTGACTCAGGTCTAGTGGCAGGAGGTTGGCAATCGGCACTGATAGTTCTCCCAGCTTCCAGGGAAAGGTGGCCGCGCTGTCAGCTACATGAGACAGAGTGGTGCAGAGTGGTGTGGGACACTCATAACACTGAAGATCATGACGGAGAAGATGAATATCAGTCACATACCTGCATGGTGGCTCCCCTGTCACACTGACCCTGCCTCTGGTGATGGACGCTGTCTTAGCTGCATCAGAAGCCGGCTGCTGTTTAATACAAACAGTAGCAGGGAAGCAGGGGGACCCAAAGCCTGGGGGAGCCAACATATAGGTAAGTGACAATGAGTTTCAGTAAGAATTAGATCAGCATGAATCCAAAGAAACTCTGATTCATGCCGAATTAGACTTTCTGGACAGAAAATTCTGAACTCTTGCCTTCACTTGCATTTCCAAAAAATGTTTTGGTGTTGGGCTGAATGTCTTTCAGCTGTGTAAGATTGCAGAGAAGCGTTTTAGGGCCTTATTTAAGAAGGGATAACATCAGGTAGTGACTCTTTAGTGACAGGTAGCGAGAGGTATCGTCTCGGGAACGCCGGCTCAAATACGCAATTACACATTTATGAAGTCGATCCTGTTTAGCGACTGGGAAAACGCCATGTAGCGTTAGATTCAACATAATCCCAGCCTCAGAGCGCCACGTATTACCTCTCGCTACCTGTCACTCTCCCATACATTTCTATGGCAGAGCCTCAAATCCAATTTTTATGTCCTTTTTTATGTTTTTTTTTTTTTTTTTTTTCAAACTACAGATGTGTTAGACATTATTCCTGAACTGTATGTAATGTTTCCTAATTTTTTTTTTTTGGTGTGAAAAGTTAATTTATAGTGTGCCACTTAAATCTTAAACTCACAGCCCTACCCCAATGTCATTCCTATTTTTTTTCCAGCTTTAATTTTTGTTTCCACCACAAAAAATCACTTTAATCTAACTGTGTCTGGCGCTCTATCCCGCAGTCAGCCAATATAACAGCGGCCACGCTATTTCATAGAAATTTCTTGTTGAATCTGGGTTAGTGCGGCGAGGGCCAGTCGCTATGACCAGTCGCTACCTGTCGCTGGCTGTGGCGCTATGCTTTTCTTGTTTTTTTTGGGGGGCATGAAATTCCTTGTAACGCCAAGGGTCGCTGTTGTTGAATAAGCAGCAAACATTTTAGCGCATCTGAGTGCACTAGCATGACCTTGAAACCATAGTTAAAGTTATTATGAACCCTTTAGTTATTAGATTGTGAAACACATTGTTACCCCTCACATTCTTGAAGCATTCTAATGTATCCCAACGTATTACTGTTGTAATTTTTAAAACACATTCACATATATAGATATAGAGAGGTCTAAATGTATGGGTTACTATCTCTGTAATTACGTACCAAACACAAATTTGTCCAGATAAACAAAAATGTATTAAATTAAATAAAGTCAAACCAAATTTGAACATCACTTGATTTGACCAAAATAAAAAATGGAATTTTAGTCCCTGGGTGGCCTGGTTGGTGCCGAGTCATTTGTAGGGGCGGTGTTGGGGGCCAACAGTGCAGTAAAAAAAATAGACTGCTGCTGTATTAGCTGATGTAACAACAACAAAGATTCATCCTGGCGCTCAATAGATTGATGGATGCCATGCATCAATTCTGCGTGGGGTTGGTTGCGCAGATCACTTACTTCTTGCCTCAGTTCCCGAATTTGTTGTTGGTCCACCAGCGATTGGGTTTCCAATGCCACAATGCACTCCTGAGTTCTATCACGCGGCTGTTGGCGACTGTAGGCCTCCAGCATACGGCTTCCTAACTCATAGAGCTCGGCACTTGTGGGGGCAGCTCTGGCAGTTGGTTGTTGCGCAGGCTAGATATTAGTTTCTAGAATGTATTTGGCAGATAAAACTCTAAAAACACATCTATGGTTAGATTAACATGTACCGTTGGTGCTGCCTCTGTAGCCTGACCACATTGGACTTGTGAGGAGGGCACATTCTGGGTTGGTGGCAAGGATTCCTGCTAAGATCAAAGTATGTTGTATGTTACATGGGTTTACATTAAAACATGTAAACGTTGCTCAACGATAACCAATTTTCAATGGTACCTGAGTGTGCTCCTCCTCAAATAGTACAGGTGTCTGGCTGTCAGAAAGGGGCAAATCATCATCCGAGAGGGGCGGCAACATCACATATGCTAAAGAGAAAAGGCGTGTTATTTATTTTGTTGTTGGTATTGTGTGTCGACTTGGTCTAACCAGTAAAGAGTCAATACCTGTAAAATGTTACCCATTGGGCAATACACACACCCTTTACATTTAGGATATTTTTGGAAGAAAGATCTTTGTTAAAGAAACAAGGTAAACTCATTGTGTTTCCACAGATCATAAACACATAAAAACACACATACCCGCCACATCGGAGATGTCCAGACTTAGCCCATCACTAGAGCTTTGCCCTTAAAAAACATGGTTCATACCAAATATCAAGAGGCACCCAACATTTTCTGAAGAACAACATCCTTACGTTAGAAAATTCAAACACATTCTTACCCTCATCCCTAGCAGCCGCGCTGTGAAGGGTCCTTTCAGGACCAGCACTTACTGTATTCGGGCCTAACAGAACAGAAATCATAATTGGTATTACTTTAAGCTGCCATAGTATTGTTAATGTAAATGTATTAGAATATCACCAAAATCTCAAAACATGTATTTAACAGTTTCCTTGTTTGTTCACTCTGAACTAGTATCCGTTTCATGCACAAACAGAAACAACTATCCAGCTTGACATGTGAGGTCTCATGGTTTGGTATTTTGACATTGTCAAATATACACATTCTAAAACAAAATACACAAAGGATACAGTGTGCTTTGCAATACACAGTAGGGTCCAAAGATGAAGCTGGGACTTGTCCTACAAATGAAAAGCATGCTTGAGATACATTCACACATTTAAATTACTTTAGCAAAAGCCACCTTGACACATGCACTTACTGGCATCCAAAGTATGTAGACTCATGAGGGGATGTTGGTGCAATTCTGAGGGCATCTAGGTGAAGCAAATTAAAAGAATTAGGCATTGTTAATGTACTCTATTAAAATAAACATCCTCAACAATACCATAAAATCACATTATCAAGACTCTTTACCTTCAACCTCAGACTGGGTTAATGTAGAGGCTGGGGGAAGGGCAGGAATCTGGGACCCCTCATCATCCAACTCCCGCGAGTCCTCGTGTGCCACTATGCATAAACAAAGAGAAATGTTTAAAAAAAATGACATAGCTAGAATATGATACTTACCATGACCTACTTTTAGTATGATAAAGAGTTTAGTTACAGAAATGGGTCTACATGATTATCAACAATAATTTACAAGGTAAAAACAATGTACCTTCACCCCAACCTGTGGTGTCATCCCCAGCATCCACACCCTGCAGCCGACAAAGTGGAATCTTGCACTTCAGCATCTCCTCATATGGCCTGTATTTAATCTTTAGACCCTGCTTCGTCCCACTGTCTACAAGAAGATCATTTTTCATCTTTAGCATAAGAGTCCTTTGCAAAGTGTAGAAGCATTTCTTGCAGGCTCGGCCACTACGTGGGCATTGAGCAGTGCTAGTAAGCTGCTCACCAATGGCATCCCACAATTTGCTCCTTTCTTGTTTGCCTAAACACTGACTTTGGGAGCCAAATAATAACTCCCATTTAGCCAGTGTCAGACGCACAAGAGTATTATTATCCGCCAAATTCAATTCTGGCTCCCTCTTGGCATAGGCACGCTTTGGCTTGGGTGGGGCTTCACCTTCAGCCTGTGCCCTTTTCCTTGAGGAAGGTCTGCGGCCACAACGCACACCACTGGTACTGGGACCACCAGGAGACATAGCAGTGGCCTGCAGGTGTCCAGAATTTGGCTCCAACCTGTAGCTGCACACACCACCAAACAACAAACATACAAGGACGCATGCAAACTACAGAATGGCAACAACTGCTGAATGTGTCTGCCAGGATTTATGTGCTTTATTACACAATCACAAACAGGCCCAGTTAATTGATTGACACATACTGTACATGTATTGGAGATACATCTTGACTACAATGAATGATGTATCAGGCAAACATGTGTTGCAGTCAATAAACTAATTAATTAGCTACTTACCAAGCCATATAGACATTAGGAATGACTAGGATCTATGTCTCTTAACAACATTGGAAATGTTGTTGAAAAAACAGCTATTTGATATTTGAAAAGGTTACCTTGGATTGGCCAATAGATGTCTGTGCAACCAGATCCGCACAAGTACGCTATTATGGAAGCACTAGGCATTTCCGCAACACCTGCGGTAAGCTAATAACAGACCGGAAACAGCTAACAAACGCAAGAGGCGGCTAAGCGGACCAGTCCTTTGGATAAGTTAGGTATAAATTCAAAATACTTTATTCATTCTTATCTTGATACACTGTGGCAAAGGTTGTGGTGTTTGTTTGTTGTTACTTTGCCCTAGCTGGCACAAACTGGCTTGCTGAGTTTTACTGTCTGTAGCTTTGTTGAGCTTTTCTGGCATCAGTGCTGTTTCTTTGGGAGATTTGTTTTGGTGGCATCTGCAAATATTGTGTAGGATACAGCAAGTGTGGATTGTTTTGGGGACCTTTTGTGGGTTGTGCAGCAACTCTCCTCTTGGTTGTGCCAAACTTTGAAAGCACACTTTCAGCAGGCTGATGGTTCTAACCACTATACATATTGTGGTGAGCTGCATTTGTGTGATTGTGTGATGATTTTGATTGGGTATGTGGACTGACTGAGTGTGTCCTGAGATTGTGATTTTTTTTTTTCCAGTGCATGAGCAATGGCCAGTGAGTGTGAGATGAATGTGGGGGTGATGTTTGGGGTATGGATGTATTGTTGTGGCAGCGCAGAGGAAGGTCAGGAGTCAAGGGAAGAGGGTGCTGTGAGGCTTAGGGCACCCCAATCCTTTGGCATCCACCTCTCTGTATGGGATTTAAGTGACGAGCAGATCAGAAGTCGATTTCGTTTGAATGGTGCAGCACTACAGTCCCTATATGATCAGATTAAGACCAAAATCGATCCATCCACCAGACGCACCCAATCCATCCCTGGCATAGTTCGCCTATGTGCAATGCTAAATATAGTGGCACGGGGGCATTTCCAGGCAACCTCTGCCCTCCTCAGCGGGATCAGCCAGGCTACAATGAGCTGCATATTTTACAAGGTAGTCCTGGCAATTTGCGACCTTATCCCCATTTATATTAAATTTCCTGAGGATGAGGAGGAGGTTGCCAATATTAAACATGCATTCTACCGCATGGGAGGGATCCCTAATGTGCTAGGGTGCGTGGATGGTACACATATCCCTTTCCGCCCTTCCCTTGCACAGGAGCTGCATTGTAGGAACAGGAAACAATTCCATTCCATGAACGTCATGGTGGTATGTGACCATGACATGAAGCTGCGGGCCGTGAGATCTGGCTTCCCTGGCTCATGCTATGATTCTTACGTGCTCCAGCAATCAGTCATGTGCCGAAAGTTTGAGAACAATGAAATGCCACCTGGCTGGCTACTGAGTAAATAATAATTCTTGAAATAATTACAAGTTAAATATGTTAACACCTAAATTGCAAAACTATATAACAGAAGCTTTAATGTATACATTGTGTTCATGGTACTTTACTAATTGCTCTCTCTCACTTTGTTTATTCCACAGCGGACAAGTGATATGGGCAGAAAACGTGGCTAATTACTCCGGTCAGAAACCCACAGACCTCTGCCCAAGTACACTACAATGCAGCACATCGCAAAACCAGATGCATTGTGGAAAGAACCATCGGCTTGCTGAAAGCATGCTTTCTCTGTTTGGCGCTCCCTGGAGGAGAAATGTTGTACAGTCCACAAAAGGTCTCCAAAATCATCCTCACATGCTGTGTCCTACACAATATTTGCATATGTCACCGAGTCGAACCCCCCGAGGAAACAGCACTGGTGCCAGAAGTTCCCAACATGGTCGCAGAAAGTAACGAGGACGCCCAAACTGGGTTTGAGCGACGGTAAAGCATGATTAGCTCTTTTTTTTCCATAAGCTAGCTCACCTTAACTATACTACAACTACTATACTACAGGGCCCTTCTAAACATTACATCAAAAGTATGTGGGTGGTCTAAAATTATTAACAAGAAAAATGTGTAGCTTAAATTAATTCTAAAATATATGTGGGTGGTATTTTAGAGTGATAAATACAAAGTTAAAAGGTGTTTTGTACGTAATTAAATTAATAAACACAAAACAAAGGGGATTTTGGCAACTTTATTTTTGACAAACAACATAAACTAACTACATTTTTGTCTCCATTTCAGTCACCATGAAGATGGAAACACTAAAAAAAAAAACATGCTTCTTTAAATAAAAAAACAAAATTCAACAAAATATCTGGTTACATGTGTTATTTGCGTAATGTTATATCAGATTTCTCACTTTTACAGATTGAATTCTATACAACAGCAAAGAAACGCTCAGGCGCTGTATTGAATACGGTGTAACAACTCAACAGCGCCTCAAAAGCACATCTGAAACATCACATTTAACATTGGCAGCGTGATTACCAATAACGGCAGGTAGCGACTGAGGAGCCCTGTAATAGCGACTGACAGCTGATCGTGGCGGCCACTAGGGGTCGCTCATAGCGCCGCTATACAGACGCTCATCTGTCGCTACCTGGCATTAGTGGTGAGTCAGCCTGCCCGTCTCACATGTGAGGTTTTCTTTTTACTCTGGCAGCTGCTGGGGTAAAATGAATAACAGCATGCAACACATGTTTTTTTGTTTTCAAAGAAAAAAGCATGTGGGGTGCAACATGTATTATTTCTCTTGTCTTTCTCTCTCTCTCTCTCTCTATATATATATATATATATATATATATATATATATAGAGAGAGAGAGAGAGAGAGAGAGAGAGAGAGAGAGAGAGAGAAAGAAAGAGAGAGAGAGGCCAAACAAGACATTTAAAAATACCTCAAAGCTTCATTGAAGCACTCAAAATTATGTCACCAAATAGATGATAATGTGACAATATAAAAACTATAAATATAGGAGCAAAACTAGGAATGAATTAATAATAATAAAAAAAAAAAAAAAATTCTTTACATATTGAATATAAGTTTATAGACATATAGATATACAAGTGCAAACCTACCAAGGTGTAACAAATGTAAAGCTAATATTAGCTGTGCGTGAATTATAAATATAAGCTTTTCTATCCATATAAGCCATAAATAAGGGAGAACTGATTAAATTAATCCATGATTTATAAATACAAGTATTGATCACCATTGAGCCTTGAAAAAGAGCCCTAGGCTCGGAACGCGTGGGCTTTGCCGTGGGGTCCCCGCCTGGCCACCAACACAGTAAGATTGTTTGTTGATGATTTATTGTATATTGTTTTATGTTGCATTCTGCACTTTTGTTCCTTGCTGGGCCTGCCTTGTGTCAGGGTCCTGCTGTGTTGAATTCATGTGACACATTTATTAGCACTCAGCACTTTATTAGGTAGGTTAGATTAGAGGTAATCACTTTGCATCTGGCACATTATAATTTTAGTTTGGCCGGCGGGCTCCCCCATGTGGTTATTCATGGTATTGCACCATGAACTTTGTTGTTCTTAATCATGTTTTTAGATTCTGATTCTGAATAAAATATTATATTAAACAATTTGTTAGTATTAATAGATTATTGTGGAGTGCGAGTGTTAGTACCCAGGGGCCCTTGGAGGAATGATTAGGAGGACATTCCATCATTAGTACATATAAATACAAGTAGTATACACATACCCAATCCAATATCATAACCAACATGGTGACGTGAAGTTACAAGTAGATGGGTGTGTCTCCCAGTGTTTAATTAGGCAAATGGCACCAAAATTATTATAATTAGGGCCACCTAAACATTTTCTGATTCATTGTGTAAACTATCCAGTTAAGATTATATGCAACCCCCCCCCCCCCCCCGACCAACTACAAAACCTAGAATGGGGCACCATTTGATAATCCTAGCAGCAAGGGAGACACCCATCAAGCACCGCATGTAGTATTGACCCACCCCAGTACATGCCAAGATAATGCTGACAACACTGCTGGTACAGCATTACAGAAGTATGTCATTTTAGATGCAGTTTCACCAGGAGTCAATGGAGGTCATGCTAAATATTTGGTAAAGCCAAAGTGACTTGCAGTGTGCATGGCAGTGTGGATTGCAACATGCATCCTGATGAGCTTTCCAGTGTTTAGACACAAAAAAGTGCAAAAAGAATGTTTTATCTACCTTTTTCCCTAGAATTACCTATACCATTTTTCCAATGAGATAAGGATATTTGCTGTTAAGTTTGGAAACAACAGAACCCTATGGGCTATGCAGAACAAAATATTTAGGAAAGCCCATAGGATGCTGTTATTTAGAAACTCTAAAAATATTTCCTTCAATAGAAATTTAATGTATCTAAACCATAAAAATGTAGGACAGAGATGTTTTTTGACTTTTTATGTGTGTTATTGCTAAAAAGCTCACCCGGATGCAGGTTGCCATCCACACCGCAATTCACACCGAAAGTCACACTGGCTTCACCAAATATTTAGCATGACCTCCATTGTCTAAATAACTTTCAGGTGTAACCGGATACTACCCGGATATAGGGTGAATCCCGCTGGCCAATGGCATCAACTGCTGTCAACATTTCTAGTTTATTTAAAGATTAATGAATGAGAAATGTATCTAAATAAAAGTTGGAATTGGGCCATGTCTTGTCAATTGTTTAGCATTTCCTCTTCTTTTTACAGTCTGTACATGTCTGGGAAGTGAGAAGTTCAACTTTGAGGAATGTTGCCCCATTATTGTCTGATGTGGGGTTCTAGCTGCTCATCAGTCCTAAGATTTTTTGCCAGATTTACCATTTCATTATTTTGCCAATGTTATCAAAGAAAAGCCTAAACTGGCCATTTCAGCACCCAGACATGCTGTTAAGATAAGATAGGTATTAGCATTATCTTGTTGAAATATGGAAGGATTTCCCTGAAAGAGGCATTGCCTGTATGGCGGCATATGTTATTCTAAATTAATCTATAAACTGCTCAGCACTGATAATCCTATTCAAGAAATGTTTGTTGTCCATGCCATACTAATGCACTCCATATCATTAGAGATCTGCAGGATGGGACTTCTGTGTTTTCAATAAGGAATTTCAAATTTTGATCCATTTGAGAATAGAACAGTTTTCTGTTTTGCCTCAGTTTATTTTAAATGCCAGAGAATATTTCTAAATCAATCGTCCTGATATCTGGCTTCTTCGTTACAGCTTTAACTTGCATTTTAGGATTTCTCAGTAGACTGTGGTCATAGACAATGATTTCTGGAACCATCCCTGGCTAAGACCCAGCAGTGATTTGGATTAACCCTTTCGCTGCCAGCCTACCTGCAGCATTTGCCACTCCCTGTTGCCAGACTGAGTTTCACTGTTTTGCGCTACACATATTCAACTGTCATTTTTGAAGGGATTTCCAGGGATTTCCCAGGAAAATTATATATTGTTTTTTTCAACAGAGTCTGGGCTTTAACATGAAATGTCTTGTTTGTATTTTTTAGGTGTATTCTCAATTTTTTTGGGTGAAATGTGTGAAAAAAAACAAAAAAAAAACATTTTTTTACAATTTGTAGAGTTTTTTTGTAATAAAAAATGTAAGTTTGTCAATAAAATCTTATTGCGTGAGAAACCCCAATTTCTCCCGGTTACAGCGATACCACATATGTATAGGTAGACACCCTTTCCTGCCCAGAAGCCTTTTATAGCTGCTGGATGACAAATGGTTAATTAAAAAAAAAAATGACATAGGGTCCCCCTTCCCGGGGAGGGGGACCCCATTTTTTTTTGGATTTTGAAGGGTTAAAAACCCTTCAAAATCCAAAAAAAAAAATGACGTGGGGTCCCCCTTACCCAAAGTAACCAGCCCGGGACCAGCTATGGGGGCTTGTAGGCACAGAGTGGGGGGGCCAGCTTTGGTGGCCCCCCCACCCTGCAGCCTACGAGCCCACATAGCCTATGTGGGCCCGGGCTCTTCTGCCCCCCCCTGGCCTTTGGGGAGGCAGGTAATGGGGGTGCGGGGGTTAATGGCAAGCCACCCGCTAGGGCAGGTGACTTGCCACCCCCCCAGCCTTGTGAACTGGTATAAGGGGTCTCATGGACCCCTTACCAGCTCACAAAGGGTTAATGTGAAAAAAAAACACCACACAATAATAAAAAGTATTTTATTAGAAAAAAAAAAATTTTTTTTTACTGTACTTACCTTCGATTGCAAGCTCTTGTCCCTCGCTGCTCAGCTGACAGATGCCGGTGATCGGCATCCAGAGAAGGAGAAGGCAGGAGATCAGAGGATCTCCTGTCACCTCCTTCCCCTGTGCCGATCACCGGCATCTGAGAAGCTGAGAAGGCTGAAGCCTGAGATCGGGGCCGGGATGACTTCATAAGCCCCGCCCCCAAGGGGGCGGGGCTTAGAGGCATGATGGCGGCCGCCATCGTGCAGAAGAGAGGAGAGAGCCTCCCAGGCTCTCTCCTGAAGATCGGTAAGTCCTGGGGGGGGATCGGAGGCCCCCCAGGTGAAGAGGAGGGACAGCGGGAGCCAGCGCACACACAGGTAAGTGAATGTCATTTTTATTTTTTTTTTTTTTTACAGTTAGAAGCTGCTGCTGCAGAAGCGGGGGGGGGGCGGCCTATTCCGGGGGCTCTCCTGGAGCCATCCGACCCCCCACGGGGGATCGGATGGCACCAAATTAAAGAGGAGACCCGGCCGGATCCAACAAGGGGTCAGGTGAGTATTTGTTGTTTTTACTTTTTAAACTACAAGCGAGGAAAGTCAAGCACGTAACACCTACGTGCTTGGCACTTAAGGCCCAGCCAAGCCAGCACGTAGGTGTTACGTGCTTGGCAACAAAAGGGTTAATATATATATATATATATATATATATATATATATATATTCCTATACAGACCATGGGTATGTGTGTGGGAAGCCTGGTCGATAAACAATCATGGCTATAACCACTGAATATCAGAAGTCTGAAAACTAAGGATAGTATTTTTAAGCCCACCATTTTTCTTTAATGCATTTGTCTGTTGCGATAATACATGACTTAAGGAAGGAGAAGAAAGCAGATAACATGATTGAATTTTTGCCATTGCCATCATCTTTTTTTGCTTGGTTTTCTGTTTTTTTCCATTCCTTTGGATGTTATGTACAGTATTCATGCGCTATTCAAATGTCGACAAGTTGTACTCTCCAGCACACACTTTATGCACATGACATTTCTCCTCAGCCTTCACTTTCTGGAGTGATATTTCTATGAATGTATTTTTCAACTGGTTCTGTCTATATATTCAGTGTTCCTAACCTTGAAACATCTCTTTTATTTCTATTAATGCAAGAAAAATAACTTCGTCAATACCAATTGTTATAGCTAATATGAGGTGTGTCATCAGAGGAAAGCTTGGGCTCCTACAAATCTTCACATTATGGTATGTAATGTCTATTGCTCAAAATATTAATATATGGTTTCAATGTTTAGTGTGTTGTTCTTGCTAACAACTTTTATTAAATTAAGCTATTTAATAGGTCATATGTGCCCATACAGGCCTTTTGTAAGGCTTCAACATCTTTAAAAGCACTGTCCAGGGAAACGAAAAAAGGCTGTACTCACCTTTTTCCACTGCAGCTCCTATATGCAGATCCAATTTGTCTGTGTAGCTCCTCCATTCAGGGCCAGCAAATTCAAACTTATCAGGGGGTGCACCCAGCAATTCCAGCATTGCTTTGCGGCATCCCTGGGACCTTGTTAGCACACCTCTATTCATTGCAATAAAGGGGGTGTGCCAAGGTGGGTTCAGCACTACCCATCTCAATCCGCTGTCTGTGCTGATAGGCTGTTCCCGGTCATGTGGGAATGCAGAAGAGGCCCAGAAGTGGTGAGTATGTGGGCGGCCGGTTTCTTATTTTCACGGTGGTGACGTGGATCTGGGCTGCCCCACTGCTAGTAATTCCGAACTATAGTTGCTGTTGTCTGTAGTTCTGCTTTAATGTACACTTGATTAAAACATATATATATATATATATATATATATATATATATGTATATATATATATTAATTGAAATATAAAATGATGGGCAGAATCAGGTTTTTTTCCGGATAACTGATTATCTGATGTGAATGCTAAGCTAATAAATTGCATGCAGGCAATGTTAACTGAACTGTTTCGGCTTCAGCTAGACAGTAATTTAGCAAAGTTCTTGGTTTTAATTAGGTCATAAGAGAAGTACCAGAGGAATAAGACAGGAGGGTTCATTTTAATGGGACCTAGTATATAGAAATCTGAACTTTTATTTAATCAGTTTCTAAGTGGTTGACTATCTCAATCTGTATATTAATTACTTGGTGATATAAAATTAGGCCCTTATTTAACAAGGGATAGCAACAGGTAGCGACTGGTGAGAGGCCGGTAATGACGGGCCCCGCCGCGAGAACGCCGACTCCCCACCACAATCACACATTTATCAAGCCAATCCTGCTTAGCGACTGAGATAGCGCCAGATAGCCACTCATTCATCATTATTCCAGCCTCAGCCCACAGCGCCAGCGTCCGACATTGAACAGCGACATGTATGACCTCCCGCTACCTGACGCTCTCCAATGCATTTCAATGGAACAATATTTAAATATTCATAATTAATTGTTATGATTTTTTTTTTTTTAATGTGAAAAATTCTGTGACCACTTCTGCCATTTTAGATAATTTTCTTAAGATAAAAAAAAAAGAAATTGTACATAATTGATATTACAGGTCTAATATTAATGTATTCATATTACAAAATTATTTAAAAAACTTGTTTTTTTGGTTTCCAAAAATATGGTTGTTTGGGGGTTAGAAAACTACTTTTAACCCATCGCCGCCAGCGCTCTGGGGTTTAAACATGCATTTTATAGCGCAAGAATTTTTTGAGCGTGATTTGTTAATGAATATGGTGGGAGCCGGTCGCTATGGCCAGCCGCTATCATGCGCTCCCATACAGCGCGGAACCTGTCAAATAGAGACTCCTCACCCAATATTCAACATTACGGCAAACCGACTGAGTCGCTATCAACTACCGAACAACGGCCAAGCACAGCGACTACTAGCGGGCGCTCTGAAAATGCTGCTACAGTCGCTCAACTGTCGCTATCTGCCGCTGTTAATGAATCGGCCTCCCCGTGTAATGGCTTGTATAAGGAAACTGAATGCAATATAGTTGGCACCTCATGTCTGCCACATTAGGACAATAGGTAGAAAATTTCTTATAAGTTAAAGGGTAAGTCAAAACTTTCTGTAACACTCCTCCAAACCCACCCTCTCCCCTTGAAAAGCCCAATTTGGTCAATAATATAAAAAACTACACATTGTGGGTCGGTTATACTGCACAGAAGCTGAAATCTGAACTGTAAGTAACAGGTTAGCTGGAGCAAAGCAGTCACAGTGCTCTCTGTATTGGGTGACCGGCCTGTCCATGGCTGCAGTGCCATCCCCACCAGAATAAAGGGATGATTGCAGTGATCAGGTTAGTTTTTTATTTTACTTTATTGCATTTTAATGCCCAAATCAGGCTTAGCACAGGGAGAGGGAGGGGTGGCTGTGGTGTTGAAAAAAATTGAACTTCTAGCTTTACACTCTTTTGTAAAAACTGAGCTGAAAACTGTTATATAACAACAAAACGGTAAATACAAAACATGTCATAGTAATTATTTGTCTATAAATTGAACTGAATCAATAAGCATTTAATACTCTGCTTTCCAGCGTGTTAGGAAGAAGAGTAGCTGGTGCTGCATGCTAGTACCTTATGCCCAGGAGTCACCAGATTACAGTAAGAATGGATGGAATATTTTTTTTTACTCTGTGTCAGTGTGTTTTTTACATTTAACTCTTTGTGAACTAGTAAGGGGTCAAAGGTGTCATAGAGACCCATATACCAGTTCACAAGGCATGAAGGGATGGCAAGCCACCTGCATCAAGTGGATGACTTACCATTTTCCCCCAGCCCCCACTGGATATGTGGGACCACACGCCATTTTTAACCTTTAAAAATTAAAAAATTATGGAGTTCATTTCCTCCTGGAGAGGGGAACTGGCACCTTGAAAAAGGGGCTTCTTTCCACAGAAAGCGTGGGTGAAGATACCAGTGGGACACAGCAGGTATACCAGATCTTACACTTAGGTGAACTCATTCCTTGAAGTTACAGTTGTTCATCATCATTTCTCTTTACTTGATAGTTTACATGTTGGCACTATTGCACTTTATTACAGCACTGTTAGCACTTTGTTAGAGCACAGTTTTTCAGATATTGATTTGTTTACATTTCAAGATTTGCTGCTATTAGAACTTTGGGTGGATTGTGGGGTCTGATGTTGTATTATTATAATTGGGATGCCCCTGCTGTGGCCCTAATTGTCATTTTAATTGTATTTTATTTGTGATTCTTCCCAAATCAGGGTCTTGCTTTCCCTAATCTACTGCTACTGAAGATCTGGAATAACCCTATGTTCCCCCCGCCCTTATGGATCCGGTCAGGTTCATTTCCTGGAAGAGAGCGGGGATTAATTACCTTTGGGACTGTTTTCATGATTCCAGGATAGCTACTTTTCAGGAGATGAAGGACAAATTCTCTTTACAATCCAGGGATCTGTTTGGGTATTTACAAGTCGCCCATTTTGTAAGGACCTTAGTCCCAAAGCCAGTGAGTCAGGCTAAACTTACTCTTTTTGAGAGGCGTTGCAGTCAGGACCCAAGGGGGAAGGGGGCCATTTCGGAAATTTATAGTGAGTTATGTGAGATGTCGGGTGCCCAGGTATTATCTTATAGACAAAAATGGGAGGGGGAACTTGGAGAGGTGAAGGATCACCGGGATTGCCAGAGGATGTGGAGTTCGGCATTTGGAGTATCCTCGTCGGTCACGTCAGTGGAAGATAATGTCAAATTGACTCTTAGATTGTATCTAGTCCCGGACCAAATGAGGCATTTTGGGGCAGACTGTCAGGGTTTGTGTTTTAGAGGGTGCCCGGATGTAGGATCTTACAAACGTATATGGTGGGATTGTGGCAAAGTAAAATCATTTTGGGGGGCAGTGTTCGATGCCATAAGTAGGGTTTTGGGTAGGCAGGTGCCTCAGGATCCGTGGGTGGCTTTACTAAACAAAGCTTTGAAAACAGCTCCAAAAATCAGAAGCTCCTTGCCTACCAAATTTTGATGGGAGCGAAATTGCAGGCTCTTGGAAAACTTCTGACCCAAAGTTTAAGCTACTCATTAATAAGGTTTATTATGTCTATGGAAAAGCTCTCTGCGATCCGGGGCGGGGACTTGAAAGGATTTTGAGAAATGTGGACTCCTTGGATACAGGAATTTGGCCCTAGGGATTTTGACGAGAATTTACTAATGGTATAATAAGGTATTTCTTCCGGTCTCTGCTTTATAGGCGAAAATCTCAAAAGGAACCCATTTTTTTAAATTTCTTTCTCCTTTTTCCTTCTCCAACCCATTTATCCTTCCCCCTCCCCTTTTTCCATGATCCAGGCCCCTCCCTATTCTAGTATGTATGTGATCATTTTCTAATGGTTAAGAGCTTTATATGTGTCGACAAGTTATTATCTCGGATGGGCCTCAGATCTCATCGTGGGACCTCAGAGGCCAAAAGTGCGGTCATTTGATCTACAAACAACACATTGGATATGTTTTTCTTTTGATAAAACAGTGTTTTGTATACAAATTATTGTGATAAGCTGCTCTTTTTTGAGCATAATGTTTGGTCTGTAATTTTTCATATACTCTTTTCAATAAAAATCTATTGAAATAAAATACATTAAAAACTGATTATATGAACGTTCCACTAACGGGCCCTAGTGGTAATGCACAATCAACTAGGTCAGATATCAAGCATAAGTCCCTATGAAAACTGACAGAATCCTAGTGTTTCAAACAAAAAGTGCTATGTGCTATATATACAATTAATAAACAACTCTAATGATACTATAAGTGCTAAAGTGACCAAGTGCAAGAAAAATTTAAGCAGTGTAAACCTACATATGCATAAAAGGTAAGAAAAAATGACCATACCAAGGGACACAGCAGGTTAACAAGAGGGACAACCAACCATAAATCTTACATGTGCCAGCCGTCACCGCGCCCCTCCCCCAGCCTACGCATTATGCGATGGAACGTTGCTTCCTCAGGGCAAATGGAGAGTCCAAGACTGGTCTGGACTCTCCATTTGCCCTGAGGTGCCCACATTTTTATGTATGTTTTTTTCTCAACTGAAAATAATGTACATTTTGGTGTATTTGTAAATGCATTGTACTTTGTATTTTGACAAATCATTTGTGTATAGTATTAATTTTTTTTTATTTGTTTCATTTGTGTGCATCTACGATTTCTGTGTTATGGAATTTGATTATGCCAAGATGGCAAGAGCCAGGCTGTGGAGGTGTTGAAAGTTATGGTCTCCCGGCACTTTAAGTTTTGTCTGCAGCCAAAGGCCATTCAACAGAGATGGCCCCACTTTAAGCACCGAGAGCCCGAAGAGGCCTAGGGCATCTGGTAAGTAGAGTACACAACCAAAACTCTTAGATCTGCCCACTTTAACCTGCTGTTATTTTTTATGTACTTTCTGTTTTTCTTTTATGTCTCCACAGATAAGTGACCTCCCCTGGGAAAACATGGGAAGGGCACGATCCTCCACAACCGAGTGCTGGATGTGGATGAGTCAGTGGGAAGGGGTCCTCTCAAATTGCTCAAGTTGAGGACCCAGGGGAGGTAAGGGACAAGGAAGCGGAGTCCCCAGTGGAGTGTGCCAGTGATGTGGGGGTGGTGTGTGACCTCAGCTGAAGATGAAATGACAGTGTCTGACTAATGCTGGAGCCAATCTCAAGTGAAGGAGGTGAGGGACTCCTCCACACTCCCTGAGTTGTCTGGAAGTGAGGAGGCTGACCCCTCAGAGTTGGACTCTGCTGGGCCTAATAGGAGGAGCAGAGGCACCCTTGCTTCTGTTCACAGCCCTCCCTGGCTTGAGTCCAACCTATTGTCCCCTGGGGAGTCCCCTTGCTTGTTTTTAAGGATAATACTGTTTGCATAGTCATTTGTTAGTGTCTAGTGTGTAAATGCTTTTTTTTTCTTGTTGTTTCAGGTTATCATACAGACCACACCACCTCCACACCCCTTGGTGAAGTAGCGCCCCTGCGTGTAGCAGGTATTCTTTGTTTTAATAAACATCACCACCTTTATGTCACATGCACTTGTGTGTGGAATTGCACATGTCGTCTCTAACAGTAGTGTATCTTCATTTGTCTCCAAATATAGAACATTTAGCTGCATGTCTTATGTGTTTTGATATGTTGTTAGATAATGCTGGACACATGGCCAAGGGTGGTCAAACATCTAATGTGGTTAGATGACCACATCTAAGTCCTTCATAGAAAATATTATGTATTTTTACATTTTATTGCCAGTACTAATATTTGGATATGTTCATCATTTATATCCACACATATGTTAATGTCCAGTTGCCAGCAGAATCCTGCCCCCACCAGGCTCAAGGAGGGTCCAGAAGCATGGGCCAATGCCAGAGCTGTAATGGTGAGTGATGTGATGTGTGTCTTTCACCTTTTAAACATGCATATATATGTGTCCATTCTCGTGTACTTGTGTTACTTCCAGTTTACAGTTGCCACTCATATCTGTTGAGGCATTTTTAAACCCACTCAATCATACTTTTTATACCCACTCAATCATACTTAAACAGTACACTATTACTAGTACTAGTACTAGTAATACTTATTATTTTTCCCCCACTGGGCTGCAACTCTGTTCAGGACTCTAGGATACGGGGGCCACCATCTTGACTCAAAAGCATCACATATTGCGGAGAGGAAAGGGGGATAAAGTACATGGGGTTATAGTTGTGCTTTGCACAGACAGAGCTGGGGGTCAGGGAAAGGACAGCAATCCCAGAATGCAGAGCGACACAGTCAGAAGACACTTCCTGTTTGCAGGCTGCCTGATGCCCCATGAGTCGCCATCTTGGATGTTTACAGGCTCATAACATGCAGTAGATGCAGGTAGGATGATTTTTAATGTGAGCAATCTGTATGTGCAGGAGGCACCCCATATGAGTGGGGGAAACACATAAGATAGGCTCTTATTCTGGGTGAAGGTCCGCTTTAACTTAACAATAGCCAGCCTGCTCAATCCACAAATTGGTTTTCTCCTTTCATTGCTGCTTAGACATTCCTGGACCATTTCTCACCCTGAATTGGCTATATGGTCCATTGTTTTGTGTATGTTACATAAAAACTCACTGTCTAAAAATCTGGGGCTGAATTTCCTTCAGTTGGTATTGGCCACTTCAATCACTAACTTATTGCAAATAGGGCTGTAGTTATATATTTTTGTGTTTATGATCTAATAATATGGTGCTTTGGTTTCATGCATCCACAGGTAGTTGTGATTCACAATCACAAATTAAGAAATGTTCCCCTGTTGTGCATACCCCAACCACATTTTAGGTCCTTCTGCTAAACATCATTGTTGAACATAGATCACTTGGATATACTTTACTTAGGTGTAGACCTGTAGTAATTATACTTTGATTTTCCCACAGCTTGCATTCAAGGGCATCACAGGCTCTGGCAGTTTGTACAACAATCTAGGGAGCTGCTGCAGAAGATTCAGGGTGGGGCCAAGAATGATGTTGCTACTGTGCAGCATTTATGGTTGGCCATGTTGGTCTAAATTTTTGTTCATTCAAAAATTTGTAAATATCCTTCAGCTTGACCACATGGAGATATTATGCTCCACCCCCTGTTAGGAAACGCAAAACAGGAACAGAGGTTAAAAACCCCACCCATTCCTCCCCACCCCAGTTCTTTGTGTTTCCTCCATGGGAAACCTTGGGGTTTCTGGTGTTTCCCTCCAAAACTTTGAATTTGTTGGGCGGAGCTGAGTTACGTGTGCAGGCTTCTTGCCAAAACCGGAAGCAACAAGCAGCATGTTTTCCTCCATCCTGGCGCAATTAGAAAGCCGGAAAGGAGGCGGGCTGGGGCAGCGGCAGCAGCGGCCAGAACCAGACCCCGGAGGATGACGAGCAGCAGTGGCAGCAGCAGGGGCACACAGAGTGGTACCGGCAGAGGCACCAGCACCGATAGTAGCACAGGTGGAGGTCAGTTTGGCAAGGACTACAGCCATGTCGGCAAATGCCGACAATGGCCAACAAGCGGTAGGACCACATCAATGCATTAGAGAATGCATTTAGAATGAAATTGATTGCAAAAATAAAGCAAAACTAGCGCTAGAACACTTCAGAAAAGGAAATTCGGGGAAAAGAGGTACATAGCAGTAGATAAGGTCAGACAATGCGGCAGCAGTGGTTTATTTAAACCACCAAGGGGTAACCAGGTCATGGAAGTTAATTACACTAATGCAGGACATTTTAGTTCCACGTCAGGATCAAATCCAGTCCCTGACAGCAATCCATCTGAAGGGGACCCTAAACACACTGGCAGACTTGCTAAGTTGCGTCAGAGACTGGAGACTCCCAGATATTCCAGACATCATTCACCAGGGAGCCATTCTGCATCCAAATCCTTCAAGACTTATACTGACAGCCTGGATCCTGAAAGATCCTTGTTAAAAAAAGAGGTTGTTCCTTGAAAGTTACTCAAAAACTATTGGAAAGTCGTAAGTTAACTACCAGAAAAATATATGGAAAGGTATGGAAACACTTTTTTTCTTTTTGTGAAGTTAACAAGTTGAAGAAAAAATAAATTGCCACAGTGCGGTTTTTGCAGGAAGGATTTGACAAGAGACTGGCTGTAAGTACCCTGAAAACTCAAACTTCCGCTTTATCGTTTTTTCTAGAAAATAAATTAAGACAAAATGAACTGATTAATTGCTTTTTCAAATCTCTGGTACGTAAAAGACCGGTACCCTTCAAGGGTTTTCCTACCTGGGACTTGTCAATTGTATTAAAAGGGTTAATGGAGCCTCCAGGTGAGCGGCTAGATGAAGTTTCAGAAAAATGGATGTCTTTGAAATGTTGTTTCCTTCTAGCCATTACATCTGCAAGAAGGGTGAGCGAACTTCAAGCCCTTTCATTTAAGGAACCATATTGTGCTATACTCCTAGACAAGGTTATACTTAGGCCTAATTCGCTATTTCTACCTAAAATATTAACTTCAGATAACAGGTCGCAAGAGATAGTTCTTCCATGAAAACTATGAAACAACTACTCTATAATAATGCTCTACCTATGATCCAGATTACAATTGCAAAAAGAGGAAGGTGGGCAATTAGTCCGCCTCCACCCCAATCATAGGAGCTCCAATCAATATCAACACAGACAATATTAATAACATACCAAATTTATTGTGCAACAGTAAAACATAAAACACAGTACATCAGACAAGACAATGATTAAAAACACTGCTCAAACCCCCTAATACATCCAGTGCTGCCACACAGCCAGCAGCCAATTATATCTGGGAAACTCAAAGTCTAAAAGGAATGGAACCTGCCAAAAAGTGCAGTTTTTTTGTGCCGGCACAAAAACCTAACCCTATTATCCAGGAATCATTAATCACTATTAATCAAAGAAATTCATTAATCTCTAAAGTGACAGTGCAAAAAGTGCTAATAAAGATGCAATAAATACAATCAATGTCAGCAAATACAATCAATATCATCAGACCATATCAGCAGATACTAATGAGTAAAAAAGGCATCAACATAATAAACTGTACAGAATAATCATTCATGTGATATAATAATCAAACGTTTACAACTCATGGACCCAAAGGTGCAAAGTGCATAAGCGCATGTAAATCAAAAAAGAGAAAGTAAAAAATGTAATACAAGACCATAGCATTGCAGCACAACCGTTCCACACAGTTCAGAGGGGGAAGAAGCAGAGGGGGCACCTGCGCACACGACCGCCCGTGTCGCTTCAGCTGGGTGAACAACATGACGACAAATAACTGCACTTTTATACTTACCCCTAGGTCGTCATGGCCAGTCACGTGTGCAGCAGCAGTATGTGAAGATGAGCTTGGAATGCATCAGCATGCGCTCCTGGAAGTGACGTCATCCGGACGTGATGTCATCAGCCCCTCGGCTGAGAGACAGGCCTGAGCTGCCAGAGTTCCATGCCATGTGGCAGCGCAAAAAGTGGGGGGCAACGCTCCCCACCTATCAAACATGTCCTCCCACCCACAACCACCACCCGCACGCCACAGGACAACCCCCCACATCCGCGCCACTCCCAAAAAGCCCAGACACCGCCTGATGCAGCGGCAAGCACGGGTGAGCTGGTGGGGGCAGGAAAAAGGGGAGGGGGAGAGGGAGAAGGAAAAGAAGCGCGCCGGGGGGGAAGGGCGAATGGGGAGGGGGTGGAAAAATGAGGGAGCACCCATGTAGGGCCAAAGCCAGACCCTGGCACACGCTGTCCATATTCCCTTAAAGGGCCAGTAGAAAACAGCCCACCCACACCAAATGGAGCCGAGAAGGTCATCGGGGCTCCTCTAGATCCCCAAATCAGAGGGAACACCCCAGCCGGTTGACAAACAATGACCCAAATGGGAGGGGCGAGGGGTTGGGGTGTATCTAAAAAAAGTGCAATGTGATGCTAAAAAATTACAATACTGTAGCCACAATAAAATACAATTATGACCCATTATGTACCCATTAAAGGCGTATATTTGACCAGGGATTTAAAAAAAAATGCACGAGGGCCATAAGAATGAAAATATGAGCACCAACACTAATGTACATAAATTCTTTAATGTGGGGTGCTTTCAATTACTAGTAACCATAAACCATAAAATATTTGATAGCCCATATAGAGGTGGGAGTGCAGTCCCATCAGCATAGCCTGCAATTTTGCTATCCAAGAAGCCACCAGGGAATCTCAAAATAAGGCAACTGCTTCCAGTGTCAAGAACTTCCTGCTGGTGAGTGCATAAGATGACACCCCATGTTGGTTGGTCTCTGCTTGTGTCCACCATCATGGGGAAGATTAGGCTAGTCCAGGGCATCCTGCAATTTCTCCAAGACCGGTGTCAGACTTACAGGCTTTACTGCTAGATGTACTTCTGTGTGGCTCCCAGGCTCCTCCGAACAAAACAAGTAATCCCGGTGTTGAGAGAGTGAGCAAGTGAATTTTAAGGGTTAAAAACCTTTAAAATCCCCCCAAAAATGACGTAGGGTCCCCCCCTACCGACCCGGGACCAGCTATGCAGGGCTTACAGAACAGGGCGCAGGGGCCAGCTCTGGTGGCCCCCCGCCCTGCAGGCTACAAGCCGGCATAGTGCCTAGGGAGCCCGGGCCGTTCTGCCCCCCCCCCCGGCCGTTGGGGAGGCAGGTAATTGGTGAGTCGAGGGTTAATGGCAAGTCACCCGCTGGCAGCAGGTAACTTGCCAGCCCCCAGCCTTGTGAACTGGTACAGGGATCTCACAGATCCCTTACCAGTTCACAAGGGGTTAAATAGAAAAAATGACACTGACAAAGAGAAAAAGTCATTTATTTATTTTTTACTTTACTTACCTCTGGTTATGCTGTGTTCTCTGTCCCTCGGTGATCCATAATGACAGCTGCTGGGTGCTCAGTGGACAAGGGCTGGAGGGGGAGAGAGCGATCACAACCCTCTCCCCCCTCCAACCTTCCTCTGCTGAGCATCCAACAGCACTGATCATCGGCATCAATGTGGATAGAGATGTAGGCTGCTGAGTCATATAGACGTCACTTTTCCGAGCCCCCAAGGGGCGGGGCTAGCAGCCAACATGAGGAAGGGAAGGAGAGGGCTCTTGTTCAATACAGAAGAGCCTGGGGGGTTGATCGGAGGCCCCCCCCCCAGTGAAAAACAGAAGCAGCAAGAGGGATCGCTAGAGCAAATAATGTCATTATTTTTTTTTTCTTTACAGGAAAGAGAGAAAAGCCCCAAGGGGGGTTCAGATGCCCCTGGGTGAAGAGAATCGCTGGCACTATCATACGACGGGTCAGGTAAGTCTGTACCTTTTATAGTTTTTTTTTATGGGGGTTTAAATTCAGCTACATGAGTCTCACATAGCTGGCACTTAACGGTTGGAGAGGCAGCTACGTGAGACTCACATAGCTGGCACTAGAACGGTTAAGATCACCCCCCCCCTGGGGGCCCAGACTTACCCTTTCTTTCCCTATGGCTCTAAGTGACTTCAGATCTCCTCCATGCTTTTCCAAAAAATTACCCTTTACTGGAGAGGTGGTCTTACCTGTTATAGTGTCCCGGCTGGCCAGCCGGATGTTAGACAGGTGAGCCTGTAGTCTGGTCTTCAGGGCATTCAGTGTCTCGCCGACGTATGCCAGAGGACAGTCACAAAGTAACAGATACACAACTGAACGGGTTCTGCAATTGATAAAATTGATTAAATTCTTAAACTGGGAGGTCTTCTCTACATGCCTACATACAAAGCAGTTACCACAATGGGAACACCCCATCAGTTTCCTCTCCGAGAGCCATGTGTCCGTTGGTGTAAAGTGGCTATTGCAATGATGGTCCCTATGATCCAGATCATAGCTATGCAAAAATCACAACAATAGCATACACCGAAGCTGCAATTAATCAAAATCTAACCATAAAGCCAACAGTATCCACAATTCTGTGAGTGAAATCCAACAATATAACCACACAATCTACCCAATAAGTATCAAAACAGTGAATCTTTGAAACTCAGTCAACAAAATTCCAAATCTCCACACAATATGAAAAATAATAAACCACCTCAAAATAAACAATGATCATGGTAAAATCATACAAGTCTGGGTCTCCCCTGCGCCTGCCACCTCACGCAGAGCCACACGTTCCATTGGCCATGTCACCCACTTCCTCAGCCTGCATTAACATTAACTCCTCATTAACTCCTCTTCACCCACTGTATCAGTTTGGGCTTCTTGAGGAGGGTTCATGGCTTGGGAAGAAATGTTCACATACCAAAGAGTTAGTGGTGGAGTAATTTCAGTCTGTTGGAGTGTTGTGTTTTGCACTTGTGATGGTCCAAACAGTGAAAGGAAGAACACAAACGATTAAAATGTTATTGCTGTTTGCCATAATTATGCCTTGGTGAAGTGTATGTTTTACCTGTGATTCCTGCTACCAATAACTTACATATACAATGGACATCACAAACAATGTCAATTCTAAGAAGTTGTTGTTTATCCATACATATGGAAAAAGGACAGCCCACTTTAATATCTACTTAACAAGAGCTTCCTGTTGGCTTGCAGAAGAACAATGTGCAGATGATGAACATGGAAGAATGTTGTCTAAAAAACAGAGATGGATAACCACAAGGTAACAAACACACATGGATATTAAGCAATAACCAATGACAGTGCAAAAATATTCCAACAAGTTTTCATGTCCATGCAGAGAGCACGTACAAACAGATTGAGCCTGGCTGCCCATAGGGCATGTGGTGGATGTTGAGGTTGCCATAATGTGGCCTATAAATAACAACAACAAAAATACACTAGGCTAAGACATTAGACATAACAAATGCTACTTTAAAAACAAGTGTTTACTAGACAATGCCAAACCAAGAAATGTATTTCACTTACATTGATGCTCATTTGGGCATGAAGAAGGTTGCCTTGATGCTGAGGAGGTGGATATCATGTGGGATGAAAAACACAATGACCAAACACTATGAAGAACCATCACTATTTGTGAAATGAAACAATGACTATAACTATTGCTAACTACAAATAGACAATGCAGGACACTGCAACTTCATCATTCACATCAGATTCACATGCTGCCTCTGCAGGTGGACAATCATCAACTGACCAAGACATTTAAGGAAGGAGTGTGAACTAGGGAAAGCTAATTAACAAGCACTCACCCTATACCAAGGCTGTAGTGTCATCCTGAGCATCTACACTCTGCAGACGACATAAAGGAATTTTTGGTTTCAACATTTCCTCACATGGACGATAGGAACTCTGACCCCTCTTTTTCACCACGCTCAATCATCACATCGGACTCCATCTTCTTAATTAGTGCTATGTGCAAGGTGTTGAATCTTTTTTTTTGAGGAAGCCCCGGTCCTTTGATGTGTTGCAGAACTCTTCAGATCATCTGCTATTGACTGCCAGATCTTAGTTCGCTTATGCTTATTGTGGCCCCGACTCCATATGGTCCATATAACAATGGCCCCTTCAACAGGGTCACTTTAACAAGAGTCTTGTTATCAGCCAAATTAAATTCTGGCTCACAATTGACTATAGGTCTTTTATTGGCTGCTACAACAGGAGCCACTACCTCAGGTGATGGTGAGCTATGTTGTTCATGGTGAGTAGCTGTTGTGTGCACATGTCTGGCACCAAGACTTTGAGACACAGTAGCAGGGGGGAACACACAACCACCAACCTTGATAAGACACTGTTGCCAACATAGCTACAGCTGCCACCCCAACCAAGACCAAAGGCTTGTGTCCACCTGCTGCCCACCCCACGTCCACATTCACGATACAAACCAATGTTACTGGGACTCCAGTGGACTGGACAATGCATGCTTAGAAGGTGCCAGAAAAGACTCATTTGTTTAACAAACTCACACACAGAAGGTGACCTTCTATCAAGTTTTTTTCAGAAGCAGGGCATACTCAATTAGACTAAAAAGAAAACACTGATGTGTGGAGTGAATGACGCTAAAACACTAATAAACCAATAACACAGCTGGGTGATTTAACCCTTTCAGTGCCAAGCATGTAGATTCTACATGCTCACTTCTACTCCACTTAAGTGCCAAGCATGTAGAATCTACGTGCTTGACATTCCCCCCACCCGCTACAGCAAAACTAAAGTAAAAAGTTTTTTAGACCAAGGAACAAAAAGAGGAGAAGGAGAAGGGGAAAGCGTAGCCAATCGAGTCAAAAATTTGAGGGGAATCCGCAAGATGAAGTCAAGAGGTCCTCCACCTTAGAATTAAACAGAGTGGCGGAGGGCCAAGAGGGATGTGGACACAACATAATCAATTTGTCTGATTTTAAGCTGAATGATCACCATCTATCGGTTCTATCCAAGGGCCTATCCTTCTCTCCGTGTAAAGGGGGGGATGAGTTTACTTTGTATAAAGACACCACCCTGTTTTTGCGGAAAGTTATGTTTAGAGCCATGTACTCACCGTTGAAAGAAATGAGTGATAGTCAGCAAGAGGAGAGTGAGCCCAATAACCTTGGACCCATGACTAAGGATGAAGGTGAGGTAGAGAATCAGCATTACTATGAGGAAGACATCCCCGACCTGATGCCTAAACTAGATCATTTAAGGGAAACGTCTAAAAAGTTTCCCCCACTAAATTCTAATAAATACGTGTCTCTCTTTCTCCAACTGGTACAGCGTGATTTAAAGGAGGGTAAGTGGACTGCCAATGTAGGATGTGATAATCTGACTAGAGAAGAAAGAAGGGCAATACAGGAATTGGAGAAGGCAGCAGGAGTCATCATACGCCCCAGTGATAAAGGGGGTAATGTTGTCTTGTTGGATGAGGGATACTACATAAAAGAGATAGAAGGGCAGCTCAACCAAACCAACACGTATAGGAGAATTTGCGAGAATCCCTTTCCTAGGGTGGTGGCACACTTATGTGATAAGTTAGAGTGGGCTAGAGAAGAGGGCTTGTTAGCCCCCAAGGTTTGGAATTACCTGAAGGTTAGTGAGTACAATATCCCAGTGTTGTACACTATTCCCAAGGTACATAAGTGTCTGTCTGAACCGCCGGGGAGGCCCATTGTATCTGGGAATGGGGGCCCACTGGAAAGAATAGCTAGATTCGTGGATGAGAACTTGAAACCTCTAGTAAGGATTCTGCCGTCTTTTGTGTTAGACAGCAACGATTTGCTGCGGAAACTAAGGCAGGTCCACATGAATGACGATTGGTTACTTGCTAGTATAGATGTGGAAAGCTTGTACACTTCCATCCCCCATGCAGTGGGCCTTGAGGCGGTCAGACAGACTCTTGAGGAAGTGGGACCCTGCGATGCCCATTACAACGAATTTGTGGTTGAGCTGCTAGAATTTGTTCTAACCAATAACTACTTCCGGTTTAATCAGAGGTTCTTTCACCAGATCCGTGGGACAGCCATGGGAGCGGCCTGCGCCCCATCGTACGCCTGCCTTCACCTGGGGCGGTGGGAGAGCCTTGAGGTGTATGGGCGGGCGGACTTTGGGGCGGGGGTCGCTCTCTGGCTGCGATACATAGATGATATATTGGTGGTCTGGAAAGGAACCGCGGAAGAGTTTGAAAGGTTTGTAGACAGTCTCAACCACAATGACCGTAACATCCGACTTACATATAAATGGGACCCTGAGAAAGTGGAATTTCTGGATCTCCTGATAAGGAAAGAAGCAGGGAGATTGACTACAACTACATATCGCAAACCTACTGCAGGGAATACTCTGTTACATTTTACTAGTCACCACCCAGGTCCCCTTAAACGGGGAATACCCTTTGGACAATTTTTAAGGATCCGTAGAAACTGTTCTTCTGTCACTGATTATTTACGTGAGGCACGAGATCTTAAGAAGCGATTTAGGGAAAGGGGGTACCCACATAGGCTGCTAAGGACATGTAGCAGAAAAGCGCTGGAGATAGAACGGGATGCCCTTCTTGAAGGAAGATATAAGCATGATGACACGAATAGGAGAGGGCACCGGGGGAAGGATTTGGACAGGCAGCCTGTGCGGCTTGTTACCCAGTTTGGGGCCCACTGGGATAATTTCAGAAATATACTGGAATCCCACTGGCATGTCCTACAATTAGATCCGTCCATAGCCCGATGTATAGGACCTAGGCCACTTCTTACGGCCAGACGGGCAAGGAATTTACGGGACCAGTTGGTCCACAGTGATCTTAGCCCAAAAACATTGGGAACAGGAAGTGGGGTAGGAAGAAAACTTCAGGGGTGCTTTAAATGTGGGCGTTGTCAGATATGCAAGTTTGTAGAGACTTCTCCAACGTACTGTGGTCTGAGAAATAATGAGCCAAGAAAGATAAAAGAGTTCATTAATTGTGCATCCACCCTAGTGGTGTATCTGCTGACATGCCCCTGTGGAATCAAATATGTTGGGAAAACGAAGCGTGAGTTAAAGGTAAGAATAGGGGAGCATGTCAGGGATATTAAAAAAGCAAACATGAAGAGCCCTGTAGCAGAGCACTTTCTGAGGTGTCAAAATAGTAACCCCAGTGGTATGAAAGTGTGTGGTATTTTTAGGCTACGCACTGAGGGGAGGAGAGGTTTCTGGGATGTTAGATTGAGGCAGGAAGAGGCACGGCTGATTTTTGAGCTGGGGACTATGTCACCCAGAGGCCTCAACACTGAGACAGGCCTCGGGGCTTTTCTATGAACTATAGGGACCAGAGTAGTAATATGAGGTTGGGGATGAAGCCGGGAGGTGGGATGCTTTATGCAAAATGATTAGAATCTCTTTCTACATGGCTTGGCCCTGCAGGTGCCCCTCCCCTCGTTTTACTCAGTTTGCTTTTCCCCTTTTTCCTCCTCCCTCCCGTGCCCCCCCCCCTCCCTTTCTTTTCCCCCCAGTTTCCCCCCATTTTTCCTTTCCCCCCCCCGGGGTCCCCTTATGGTGGGTGTGGGGTGATGTGGAGATGTATGTGGGGGCTGACGCCTCAGGGTGTGTGTGTTGCCGCTGCATGGTATAGGGGCAATAATAACAAAAATGGTGCTGTGGTGGCAACCTGATACTATATGTATTGATGCAATATAGCTTTACATCAACTTTACGGAACCAATGAATACATTTTCAATAGAATGCGGACTATTTCAAATCTTTGATGCCAACCGCTGCTTGCTAGGCGAGCCTGATTAGCTAAATGACGATCGGTCCATGGGTAATATCAGAAGAACCTGTGCCTATGGGGTTAAGATTGGAGGCGTGAATTAACCACGCCACAGGAAGCCTTTGAGGATAAAAGCCAGGCAGTGATTGGCTGCAGCCACCCTGACGAAGCCCCGGTGGGCGGGGCGAAACGCCGTTGGTGGACGGAAGGCCCGGCCACGCCCCCTCTTCCTCCCTCCACATCGCACATGCTGGCCAGCTGAAAAATATGCCGATGGTGGAAAGCGCGGACTAGCGCATTGCTATACATAAGACTGCTGCGTCTGAAAGGTAACACGGTTGAGCTGCGGGAGATGGGGACGGAGGCCTGACGCATCGGCGCGGCCGGACCCAGTGCGGCTCCTGTGATTCCCTTTGTCCTTTACATGTGGCCTACCTCATTTCATGATTCTAAGCTAACAGCGCTGAGTACGCAGGACAAGTGAAGCGGCAATTTTGAGGTTTAATATAATCCTGACATATGTGCCTGTGCATGAATTGTTATATATTTAATGTGCACCTGCAACTTCTTTGGATCCTTTAATGGGACCGGACACTTACTGGCACGAAGCACTTTATGATCATATTATTTGATTCTGCTGCTATTAACCCATTCTGGTGTTTAGGAACTTGTTCTTTCTCAGCACACAGCACCTTGCTTACCTTCTGTGATCTAGGCCCGCCGTAGGACGCTAACAACTATACCTGCAGCCGACCATTAGATAGTTTCCTCAGTGGCTGGCCAGCCCTATTTACCTAAGGGATGTGTGGTGTTGTGTGGGTGTATGAGGAGGTGAGGCAGTGGTGTGTGGGGGGCCCCCGTATTTTCTATTAAGCTATGCTAGCTTTTTAATTGAGGGATGGGAGTTTTGTGATGTATTTATGTGCCATATCTAATAAATTCATTTTGGTGTTGTGGAATGCAGCCGGAGTGTGTAATTTAATTGATAAGTGCCAGCCCTTAAATAACCATAGGTCTTCTGTGTATTTATTATTAAAGTAAAAAAACACTCACCTGACCCCTCGTTCGATCCTGCTGAGTCTCCTCTGCATCCGGGGGGCTTTGATCCCCCACCCAGGCCCCCCTGGCTGCAGGGGAGTGCCCGGAATAGCCAACCCCCCACCGGAATTACATGTAAAAAAAAATAAATAAATAACATTTACTCACCTCCTTGTTCGATCGCTCCTGCTGGGTCTCCTCTTCACCAGGGGGGCCTCCAATCACCTCCCCCTGGCTCTTCAGCTTCAGGAGAGAGCCTCACAGGCCCTCTCCTCCTCCTCTCTCGGCGGGCACCGCCATCTTGCCGCTAAGCCCCGCCCCTTTGGTGTGTTGTTTTTTTTTTTACTGTTAACCCCTTGTGAACAGGTAAGGGATCCATGAGATACCTATACCAGTTAACAAGGCTGGTCAAAGCTGGCCCCTGCACCCTGTTCTACAAGCCCCCATAGCTGGCCCTGGGTTGGTTATGCTGGGTAGGGGGGACCTCACGTCATTTTTTTGAGGAATTTTTAAAGGTTTTTAACCCTTAAAATTTCCCAGAAAATAAGGTCCCCCGCCCCGGGAGGGGGGACCCTGTGTCATTTTTTTTTTATTAACCCTATGTTACCTGTTGCCCACCAGGTAAAAAAGGCTTCCAGCGGCAGCAGGAGCGCTGAAGCCAAAGTGATCAGCATGGGACACAGTGCCCGGGGATAGATGGGAGGTAAGTATTAAAAAAAATATATATTTTTTTTATTCTGTGTGTCTGTGTGTTTTGTTTACATTTAACCCTTTGTGAACTGGTAAGGGATCCATGAGACCCCTGTACAAGTTCACAAGGCTGGAGGCTGGCAAGTCACCTGCGGCTAGCGGGTGACTTGCCATTAACTCTGAGCCCCCCATTACCTGCCTCCCCAAAGCTCAGGGGGGGCAGAAGAGCCTGTGGCCATAGGCTATGCCAGCTTGTAGCCTGAAGGGCCAGGGGCCACCAAAGCTGGCCCCTGCACCCTGTTCTGCAAGCCCCCATAGCTAGTCCCAGGGCTGGTTATGCTGGGTAGGGGGGACCTCACGCCATTTTTTTAGACCCCAAAATGCACTTTATAACATTTACAACCAAAATACAACTACTATCCACACTATAAAGGGTTACATTTTAAAAAATTGTCGTGGTGTCCCCCTTCCCGGGGGGAGGGGGACCCCACAACAATTTTTTTAAATGTAACCCTTTATAGTGTGGATAGTAGTTGTATTTTTCGGACTGTTTTTTCTTGTTTTCATATTAATATTTTAGGGAAAGGTGTTTTTTATTCAGCTTTTTTATACATTTTTTAGGGAAACCCTGTGCAACCATAGAATTCTTTGACGGATTACTTCCAGAAAGATGAGCCCACTACAACAAGTTGGGTACGCTTAGAAAGCTTAACATGTGTACTTTCAAGGAATATATGGTTTGTGGGGGGTATTCCAAATGTAAAGGGTTGTTTTGGTAGAAAAAGCGCAAGGTGCGCATTTTGTCAGCAGAGCTGAAATTTTCAAGTAAAATTATTCTTACGCACATGCTTTACTTTGGGGTGTTTGGCAACTCTTCCCTTGACAGTACCCATGCATGTTGGGTATTGTTCTGTTCGGAGGATGTTGCTTTTTCAGATTTAACTTGTTTTTTCTTGTTTGCATATTTTTTTTAGGAAAATGTGACTTCTGTTTTTTTATTCTTTTTTTTAGGGAAACCCTATGCAACCAAATATTTAATTGAGAGATTACTTCCTGAAAACTGCACCCATGTCAACAAGCCTGGTACGCCTAGAAAGCTTGAAGTATGTACTTCCAGAGAATATTCAAATGTAAAGGGCTGTTTTTCTTGAAAAACTGCAAGGTGTGCATAGCTCATATTACAGTTGTATTTTATCTGAAAATCTACTAAAGCGCTGTTTCAGTTTGGGGGAGTCTCCTGGGGCTTTTACACACAATAAGATTTCATTGACAAGCTTACCGTATTTTTCGCCCTTAAGTAAAAACGCGGGAGCGTGGGAAACGGGTGAGTTTTTTTTGTATTTTTTTTTTTTTACATTCGCCCGATAAGGCGCACTAATTTTCCCCAAAAGTGGGGGAAAAATGTTCGTGCGCCTTATCGGGCGAATGTAAAAAAAAAAAAAATAAAAAAAAAACTCACCCGTTCCCCACGCTCCACGTTGCCTGTCACTCTGCAAGAGGCCAGATAAAGACAGAGGAGCGGTGGGCTGTGTCCCGGCCACACCGCTGTGATCGCTGTCTTTTCTGACAGCAATAGCAGCGGCGAGACCAGAGACAGCGCCTGCCGCTACGCCATCTGCTGCCTCTTCCGGCTGGGGCACTTGCGAGCACCCAGGTCAGGACAGCAGGTGGGTGTGGCCTGCACCGACTCGGTGCAGGCCATGCCCACCTGCTGCCCTGACCTGGGTGCTTGCGTGTGCCCAGGAAAAGGCAGCAGATGGCAGAGCGGTGGGCGCTGTGTCTGGCCCTGCCGCTGCTATTGCTGTCAGAAAAGACAGCGACTGCAGCGGCGGGGTCGGGACACAGCCCGCAGCTGCTTCTTACAGCCAGCTCCGTGATTTGGGTGAGTTTTACGTTTTCTTTTTTTACTTAAGCCGACTGGGGGGAAAGGGGGGTGCCACACAGCCTATGGGAATTGGGAGGAAAGGGGGGTGCCACACAGCCTATGGGAATTGGGCGGAGAGGGGGATGCCACACAGCCTATGGGAATTGGGGGGAGAGGGGGATGCCACACAGCCTATGAGAATTGGGGGGGACAGGGGGATGCCACACAGCCTATGGGAATTGGGGGGAGAGGGGGATGCCACACAGCCTATGGGAATTGGGGGGAGAGGGGGATGCCACACAGCCTATGGAAGAGGGGGATGCCACACAGCCTATGAGAATTGGGGGGAGAGGGGGATGCCACACAGCCTATGGAAGAGGGGGATGCCACACAGCCAATGGGAATGGGGGAGAGGGGGATGCCACACAGCTTATGGAAGAGGGGGATGCCACACAGCCAATGGGAATGGGGGGAGAGAGGGATGCCACACAGCCTATGGAAGAGGGGGATGACACACAGCCAATGGGAATGGGGGAAGAGGGGGATGCCACACAGCCTATGGAAGAGGGGGATGCCATACAGCCTATGGAAATGGGGGGAGAGGGATGCCACACAGCCTATGGAGATGGGGGGAGGGGGAATGCCACACTGCCTATAAGGGGAATGGGAGGGGGATGCCACACTGCCTATATGGGGAATGGGAGGGGCATGCCACACTGGGTATACGGGGAATGGGATGGGGCATGCTACACGGCCTATGGGAATGGAATTGGGGGAATGCCACACTGTCTGTAATTGTGCGTTTTTAGTTTACATTTTTTTTTCTTATTTTCCTCCCCCAAATCCTAGGTGGTCTTATGGGCAGGTGAGTCCTATAAGGGCGAAAAATATGGTACATTTTTTATTGCAACCAAACACTACAAATTGTAAAAAATAGATTGTTTTTTTTTGCACATATTTTACCCAAAAATATTGAGAATACACTTAAAAAATTACAAACAAAGCCCAGACTCTGCTTAAAAAAAACAATATGTCATTTCCCTGGGAAATCCCTGGAAATCCCTTCAAAAATCACAGTTGAACATGTGGAGCACAAAATAGTGCAAAATGGTCTGGCAACAAGGGTGACAAAATCTCAAGATAGGCTGGCAGCGAAAGGGTTAATGGCTATTGTAGATGTGAAAAAAACGTTCAAAGAGATGATGCTGAATGTATGACAACAATCGGAAACGCACACTATTTGACGTTCTAATCTAATGTTTGAATGTAAATGATAGATGTTGATATAGCTTTAGTTAAACATTCAGAGCCACCTAATGACACTTAACACAGGACGCTCAGTGTTTCCTACACACCCGCGTAGCGTTCTCCCTTGTGCTGCAAACATAGATGCTGACGCTTGGAAAGAGGCCTCTGCTGGGTCTGATACATTACAAGTGGATAAGTATAAATAAAGGGTTGCATGTTGTGTGTATCATCTTTGGACATTGTGACAAAGTCTGTAGCATCATTCACAGGGCTTATTGATTGTAGTCAGGCAGAGCCATTCTGTGTGGGTTCACCAGTATCTGTGAGCTTGTGTGGGCTGGCTAACATCAGTGTTGTTTCTGTGAGATTTCCATTTTGTTGTGAATGTCCATAGTGTGTAGGACATAGCTAGCGTGGATTTTTTGGAGACCATTTGTGGGCTATGCAGCATCGCCCCTCTTGGCTGGGTCAAACTCAGGCAGCATACTTTCAGCAGCCTGGTGGTTTATTCAGCAAGCCATCTGGTTTTGTGTTGAGCCATCTGGTTTTGTGTTTCGGCTGAATCGTGCTGCGCTTTTGTCATTGTGTGACCAAATCTGACACAGAAGTGACCCCACCACTGGCCGAACCCAGGCTATACCTGCATAGAGTGCCTGTGTGCCTCCTTGAATATCTTGGTCTGGCACTTTTCAGGCTCTCCTTAGCGGCATCAGCGAAGCTACCATGAGCTGCATCTTCTATGAGGTGGTCCTGGCCATATGTGACCTGATAACACTATATATCCACTTTCCCGAGGAGGAGGTGCAACAATTCTACAGCATGGCAGAAATCCCAAATGTCTTTGGGTGCCTTGATGGCACACATATTCCATTTCGCCCCCGCCTCGAGCACAAGAGCTTCCATATCGCAACAGGAAGAACTACCATTCTATGAATGTGATGGTGGTTTGCGATAATGATATGAAGCTGTATGCCGTGAGATCAGCCTTTCCAGGATCCTGCCACAACTCATATGTGTTGCAGCAGTCTGCTCTGTGCCGGAAATTAGAGAACAATGAAATGTCGGCAGGGTGGCTACTAGGTACAGGTAAACAATACAACTCTAAAATAAAGCTGAACTACTTAGTTTGAATTTGTTTTATGTAGAAAAAGTTAGCTTGAGCTGGGATTAATGATGATCAACACAACAAACAACACCCCCACTTGCTGGCTGTCTAAGTCTCTACATCTACTCCTTCCGCCTAGTGAAATTACAAATAGTGCACACACAGGGAAATCTGATGAAAGTTTAAAAAATTAAACGTATTAACATATAACACTTTTGTCTCCCTTACAGGTACCATAAAAACATGGAAAGAAATTACGGTGTGGCATGAACTTTATTTTATTTTCTTAACTTTATTTTGACTTACAAATTTAGATAATTTATAATAAAATATATAAAATGAAAAGTGATGTGTAATTAAGCTGTTTGGGTAATGTAGGTGAAAAATAATGCTGCAGATTGGTTAGGAAACAAGAACAGCATTAGTACGCTCAGGCGCTGCATTGATTCAGGAAGAGCGCTTCTACAGCGCCCTACAGACATTACATTTATCAATGCTGGACATGATACTACAGTTATAGTGCCAGACATTTGCAGCATCCTCTTGCAGATGCTCTAAGCACCACTACAAATGGCAATACATGGTGCTAGTCTTATATCAGCCTCTATGTTTATCTAGCTCTCAATAGTCCCCTATGCTTTCCTTTATGGCTGGTTTATTAAATTTAGCAAGCACTATAGCACTTTAGATGCATTTGACACTTGGAATATTTATGGTTTTAGACATGTGTCTTACACATAGTTGTTTGCAAATAGGTCTGTGACTGCAGTTGGTATAATAAAATATTTAGTCTTATTAGTCAGCATTGTTTTGGTTTTTATAAACACTTATTTTTTCTCAGGATCCCTCATTATCATCATTACTGGGGATTTAATTTATCTTTATTTTATACACAACATCCTAGTTTCATGCTGCCTTTGCATGTTATTGTTTTTAAATGTATTTGTGTTTCTTTGATTGCATTGTATTGTTTTCTGCATTTTCTTTTACTCATTTAAAGATACTTGGAGGCTGATTCCCTACTAAAGCCATGTATTGCCGGTTGAGCGTCTGTATAGTGACGCTTAAAGCAACCACTAGTAGACACTGTAAGCGTGTATTGGGCACTGTAACTGAGTGTCGCTCCAGTAACCTGGCCGGCATTGATGAATATGATGTGTGTTGGCGCTGTAACAACAGTAGGGTGCTGAAGCGAGCAAGAGGTAGTGCCAGCTCAGTACGTCCTCCACCCCATATTTAACAAAACACTAGACACACACACAGCATCAGACGCTGTGTGATCAAAGTCTGTTTTTGAACACATTTACACTGGGACAATAACAATTTAGTGCCAGACCTGTAAATACAAATCTGCATAAAAATCTAAAAAGTCCCAAAAATGTATTAAAGTGTTTGTTTGCAGCCAGGAGAGGTCACGCAATGATTTGAGCAAAATAAAAAAAAAATTAAATTGGCAAACACGCTGTTTAAACACAACAAATGAAGCCCCATTGAAATGTATGGGAGAGCGCAACTGAGCGACAGGTACTACATGGCTATACACTGAGCCACCTGGATTAATACATGTGGCGATCACCAGAATCTGTCTGCCGCTACAAAGCACTACCTGGCCCTATCCATTCTTAAATGAACCCCTTAGGGTTTTACCGCATTTTTGCCATAAAAAACGTACCTGCACATAAGACGCACCTAGAATTTTGGGGAGGAAAATAAGAAAAAAATATTTTAAACCAAAAAACACACCATTACAGACAGTGTGGCATTCCCCCTATTCCATTCCTCATGGGCAGTGTGGCATTCCCCCTCTCATTCCCACAGGCTGTGTGGCATCCCTCCATTCCATTCCCATAGGCTGTGTGGGATGCCCCATTCCATAGACAGTGTGGCATACCCCCATTCCACATATACCCAGTGTGGCATCCCCCTCCATCCCATTCCCCATATAGGCAGTGTAGCATCCCCTCCATCCCATTCCCCATATAGGCAGTGTACATTCCCCCTCCTATTCCCCATATAGGTAGTATGCCATCTCCCCCCTCCCATTCCCCATATAGGCAGTGTGGCATCTCCCGCCTCCCATTCCCCATATAGGCAGTGTGGCATCTCCCCCCTCCCATTCCCCATATAGGCAGTGTGGCATCTCCTCCCTCCCATTCCCCATATAGACAGTGTGGCATTCCCCCTCCCATCCCCCATATAGGAAGTGTGCCCCCCCATTATCATAGGCAGTGTGGCATCCCCCCCCCTCCTATTCTCCATATAGGCAGTGTGGCCCCCCATTCCCATAGGCAGTGTGCCATCCCCCTCCCCCCATCATTATAGGCAATGCGGCATTCCCCTCCCCCCATTATCATAGGCAGTGTGCCCCCCCATTATTATAGGTAGTGTGGCATCCCCCTCCCCCCATTCCCATAGGCAGTGTGGCATCCCCCCTCCCCCTATTATCATAGGTAGTGTGGCATCCCCCTCCCCCCATTATTATAGGCAATGTGGCATCCCCCTCCCCCCATTATAATAGTCAGTGTGGCATCCCCCCCCTTTATCATAGGTAGTGTGGGATCCTCCTACCCCCATTATCATAGGCAATGTGGCATCCACCTCCCTACATTCCAATAGGCAGTGCAGCATCCCCCCTCCCCCCATTATCATAGGCAGTGTGGCATCCCCCTCCCCCCATTATCATAGGCAATGTGGCATCCCCCTCCCCCATTATCATAGTTAGTGTGGCATCCCCCTCCCCCATTATCATAGTCAGTGTGGCATCCCCCTACCCCCCATTATCATAGGTAGTGTGGCATCCCCCTCCCCATTATCATAGGCAATGTGGCATCCCCCTCTCCCCATTCCCATAGGCAGTGTGGCAGAAGTAAGAAAAAAAAAGTAAAACTGACCTCACCGCTGACACCGCTCTGCTGAACGGCCGGCTTTTTGAATCGGGTGGGCGTGGCCTGCACCGCACCGGCGTTGGCACAGGCCACACCAACCTGATTCACTGAGCCGGCCAGTAAGAAGCAACGGCGGGCTCTGCCCCCGTCCCTGCTGCTGCCAGCACTGTCTTTTCCGGCAGCGATAGCAGCGGCAGGGCCAGAGACAGCGCCCGCCGCTCCTCCATCTGCTGCCTTTTCCTGGGCACTGACGAACACCCAGGTCAGGGCAGCGAGTGGGTGTGGCCTGCACTGACGTGATGAAGGCCACGCCCACCCACTGCACGGACCTGGGTGCTTGGGTGTGCCCCAGCCGGAAGAGGCCGCAGATGGAGGAGCGGTGGGCACTGTCTCTGGCCCTGGCGCTGCTATCGCTGCTGGAAAAGACAGCAATAGCAGCGGCAGGGACAGAGCCGGCAGCTCCTCTGTCTTCTTCTGGGCTCCATTCAGTGTGGCAGGCAACGCAGAAGCACCGGTAACGGGTGAGTTTTTATTTTATTTTTTTTACATTCGCCCGATAAGGCGCACGGACACCCCCCCCACTTTTGGGGGAAAATAAGTGAGTCTTATAGGGCAAAAAATACGGTATTCATCAATGGATACCGACAGGTAGTGCCTTGTTAGTGACAGGTAGCGGCAGGTGAACGCCGGGCACGGCACGCAATACCACATTTATGAAGGTGATTCTGGTGAGCGCCTCTTACAGCATCACGTAGCGACCGATTCATCATCACAGACAGCTCAGTGGATCCCATCGGCGCTCTGGCTTTTAGATGCCTGGTATTACCTGTCGCTACCTGTCGATATCCCATACATTCAATGGACAATACTTTTCTTCACTTTAAACAGTTTTATATATTTTTTATTTTTTTGTTTAATTTTGTTAAGAATTGTCATTACAGGTCTGGCATTAAAGTTTAAATTTCACAATGTTATAAAAATGTCATTCCATATGTTTTCCCTTGGTTACTAGTGTTTAAATGTTAGAAAACAGACTTTAATCACACGGCATCTGGCGTTCTGTCAGTGTTTCATTTTCATGAACATGGTGTGAGTCGCTGAGAGTCGTTCGCACTAAGCAGTCGCTGTCGTTCGCACCATGCTGTGCTCTACCATTGTTAAATGTGGTATAGGCGTGTGTCGCTATTGCGCAGAACACTGCCTTGCGTACGCATTTTCAATGTTGCGTTTTATAGCTTAATATTGGGCGTTTCATTGCGTTGGTAGCTTGCGAGGGGGGGTCAAAGGTTTTGCTTTCGCTTTCATTTTATGCACTTTCGATTTACCACCTCTGAGGAACCATGCGACCCAGAAGGCCAGCCCGCCGCCTCCCCAGCTCATCCTCTGATGAAAATTTTTCATTTTCTTATTTTAATACATTTTTATATACTTTAATTAACATTATCCATAGACATTCCAATAGTTATATATTGGGACATATAAGCACTTTTTCGAGCTTATATATTGTGAATTCCACAAGCCATTTATGCCAGGTTTATAATTCAAATTTTATATTTTAAATTATACACTAATTAATCAATTTCAATTTTCAATATGTTAATGTAATATTAAACTTTTTTTTTCTTCTAGGATTTCTGCATTCAAGAGTATGACTATGCCCTGAGTGCTAAGAGTAGCAAAGTGGAGGAGGTGAAGGCTATCGTGTCCCAGCGCTTCAACATGAAGCTGACCCCCCCGAGCCATCATGCAGAAGTGGTCAGATTTTAAGCCCCGGGACAATGAGGGCATCTACCAGCTCTATGATGCCTACGCATCTAGTAAGTCCAACACACATACACATACACAATATTTACATATGTGCACATTAATCTGCTGATGTCTAACCAATTTTTTTGTTTTTTTGTTACCTCTCCACAGATAAGTGTGCTCCCCTGGGTAAGCACGGGCAGGGTATCCTCCCCCATGCACGTGTGGTGGGGTCGGATGAGTCTGCGGGGGAGGAGGCAAGGGACTCCACCACACTCCCTGAAGGATCAGGGAGTGAAAGGGAGGAGGGTGGCCCATCGGGTTTGGGATCTGCTGGGCCCATTGTGAGGAGTGGAGGCTCCACGCCTCCACCTCATAGCCCTCCCTGGGATCCAAGCAGAAGTCATCCCCTGGTGAGTGGACTTCTTAGTTTGGCTTATTTTTTCCATTGGTACCTTGTTGTTATTAAAATTTTTCATTCCTTGTATACATGTTTTTCAGGGCATCATAGTGCTGGCACCTCCTCCACCTATGCTGCAGATGAGGCATTCGGGCATAGTCGAGGTAAGAGTTCCTTTAGTTAATTCTTAAAGTATATGCAAATATTGTTTTATGCCTATAGCATTTTTTGAAACCTTATATGGTTGTGAAGTGGCCATGTGGCCTATTTCACAGTAGGCTCTTTGCTGGTGTACCCCTACTTCAAAATATAATGTGGCTTGAGCATGTGTTAGCCAAAGTAGTTTTGTTTTAGCTAACACATGGCCAAGTGTATATCCAAAAGTATTAAGATTCAACCATTCTATCAAATACATTGTGAGGCCTATTTTCTATATCAAATGCAATGTTCTTATGAATGCTTCTGTTTTTTCTGCTCCTAATAGATGTTTCCACTCAAACGGAGCCTGTCCTAATTCTCCCCCTCCCCCCCAGCTCCGGGACCCTCCAGCAGCATGGGCCCAAGCCACAGCTGCAAAGTTGAGTACTGTGATTTGTTATTAAAACCTTGTAAACATGCATATGTCTGTGTCCATGACCATGTACACATGTTAGTGGCAGTCTACTGTTTACTATCATACATGGAGACCCTCTTTTTGCAATCAACTTTCATAATTTCATGTAAGCATGCTAGTTTGGTGGTCCTGCTAATGTTACTTGAACCTACATGATAAAGGCAGCAGTTGTTTATGTGGTGGGTTTTTACTCCTGCTACTATTGTAACTCCCCATTCACTAATTAGTATATACAATCATTAATTAAATTTGATAGATGAATGATTGTATATTATATTGGCTCAGGAGTAATTCACCAATACATGAAGTACATTCTTCCGCTGGTCAAGTAGGTCTTATTTGGTTAGTTTAGGTAGTTTATGATGTGAGACTAGGGTGGATAATATAGAATGGAGGGATAGGTTTGATTATTTAGCCATCTATTATTTCTCTAAACTTGCCTGTTGTTTAAGGGTTATAATATTGTGAATGAATGATCTTTACACTTACTATTTTTTTCACTTGCATAGGTATAATTTTGCCTTTTCTGTCAAACAACTTGCACACAGGAGCGTCGCAGAGTGTGGCAGTACGTCCGAAGAATGCGGAAAATGCTGCTGGAGAACAAGAATCAGCAACAGGGTGGGGGGAATTAGGGTTTCCGCTGTGCTAGCACGTTACTTTTAGGCCCATGGTGGGCCATTTTTAAAATTAATCAAAAACATTTATTGTTTTGAATTTACATTTGTATCTTGTTTTTATTTACATTAATAATGTCTGATATAACACACACACAATATTTACATATGTGCACATTAATCTGCTGATGTCTAACCAATTTTTTTGTTTTTTTGTTACCTCTCCACAGATAAGTGTGCTCCCCTGGGTAAGCACGGGCAGGGTATCCTCCCCCATGCACGTGTGGTGGGGTCGGATGAGTCTGCGGGGGAGGAGGCAAGGGACTCCACCACACTCCCTGAAGGATCAGGGAGTGAAAGGGAGGAGGGTGGCCCATTGGGTTTGGGATCTGCTGGGCCCATTGTGAGGAGTGGAGGCTCCACGCCTCCACCTCATAGCCCTCCCTGGGATCCAAGCAGAAGTCATCCCCTGGTGAGTGGACTTCTTAGTTTGGCTTATTTTTTCCATTGGTACCTTGTTGTTATTAAAATTTTTCATTCCTTGTATACATGTTTTTCAGGGCATCATAGTGCTGGCACCTCCTCCACCTATGCTGCAGATGAGGCATTCGGGCATAGTCGAGGTAAGAGTTCCTTTAGTTAATTCTTAAAGTATATGCAAATATTGTTTTATGCCTATAGCATTTTTTGAAACCTTATATGGTTGTGAAGTGGCCATGTGGCCTATTTCACAGTAGGCTCTTTGCTGGTGTACCCCTACTTCAAAATATAATGTGGCTTGAGCATGTGTTAGCCAAAGTAGTTTTGTTTTAGCTAACACATGGCCAAGTGTATATCCAAAAGTATTAAGATTCAACCATTCTATCAAATACATTGTGAGGCCTATTTTCTATATCAAATGCAATGTTCTTATGAATGCTTCTGTTTTTTCTGCTCCCAATAGATGTTTCCACTCAAACGGAGCCTGTCCTAATTCTCCCCCTCCCCCCCAGCTCCGGGACCCTCCAGCAGCATGGGCCCAAGCCACAGCTGCGAAGTTGAGTACTGTGATTTGTTATTAAAACCTTGTAAACATGCAAATGTCTGTGTCCATGGCCATGTACACATGTTAGTGGCAGTCTACTGTTTACTATCATACATGGAGACCCTCTTTTTGCAATCAACTTTCATAATTTCATGTAAGCATGCTAGTTTGGTGGTCCTGCTAATGTTACTTGAACCTACATGATAAAGGCAGCAGTTGTTTATGTGGTGGGTTTTTACTCCTGCTACTATTGTAACTTCCCATTCACTAATTAGTATATACAATCATTAATTAAATTTGATAGATGAATGATTGTATATTATATTGGCTAAGGAGTAATTCACCAATACATGAAGTACATTCTTCCGCTGGTCAAGTAGGTCTTATTTGGTTAGTTTAGGTAGTTTATGATGTGAGACTAGGGTGGATAATATAGAATGGAGGGATAGGTTTGATTATTTAGCCATCTATTATTTCTCTAAACTTGCCTGTTGTTTAAGGGTTATAATATTGTGAATGAATGATCTTTACACTTACTATTTTTTTCACTTGCATAGGTATAATTTTGCCTTTTCTTTCAAACAACTTGCACACAGGAGCGTCGCAGAGTGTGGCAGTACGTCCGAAGAATGCGGAAAATGCTGCTGGAGAACAAGAATCAGCAACAGGGTGGGGGGAATTAGGGTTTCCGCTGTGCTAGCACGCTACTTTTAGGCCCATGGTGGGCCATTTTTAAAATTAATCAAAAACATTTATTGTTTTGAATTTACATTTGTATCTTGTTTTTATTGACATTAATAATGTCTGATATAACACACACACAATATTTACATATGTGCACATTAATCTGCTGATGTCTAACCAATTTTTTTGTTTTTTTGTTACCTCTCCACAGATAAGTGTGCTCCCCTGGGTAAGCACGGGCAGGGTATCCTCCCCCATGCACGTGTGGTGGGGTCGGATGAGTCTGCGGGGGAGGAGGTAAGGGACTCCACCACACTCCCTGAAGGATCAGGGAGTGAAAGGGAGGAGGGTGGCCCATAGGGTTTGGGATCTGCTGGGCCCATTGTGAGGAGTGGAGGCTCCACGCCTCCACCTCATAGCCCTCCCTGGGATCCAAGCAGAAGTCATCCCCTGGTGAGTGGACTTCTTAGTTTGGCTTATTTTTTCCATTGGTACCTTGTTGTTATTAAAATTTTTCATTCCTTGTATACATGTTTTTCAGGGCATCATAGTGCTGGCACCTCCTCCACCTATGCTGCAGATGAGGCATTCGGGCATAGTCGAGGTAAGAGTTCCTTTAGTTAATTCTTAAAGTATATGCAAATATTGTTTTATGACTATAGCATTTTTTGAAACCTTATATGGTTGTGAAGTGGCCATGTGGCCTATTTCACAGTAGGCTCTTTGCTGGTGTACCCCTACTTCAAAATATAATGTGGCTTGAGCATGTGTTAGCCAAAGTAGTTTTGTTTTAGCTAACACATGGCCAAGTGTATATCCAAAAGTATTAAGATTCAACCATTCTATCAAATACATTGTGAGGCCTATTTTCTATATCAAATGCAATGTTCTTATGAATGCTTCTGTTTTTTCTGCTCCTAATAGATGTTTCCACTCAAACGGAGCCTGTCCTAATTCTCCCCCTCCCCCCCAGCTCCGGGACCCTCCAGCAGCATGGGCCCAAGCCACAGCTGCAAAGTTGAGTACTGTGATTTGTTATTAAAACCTTGTAAACATGCATATGTCTGTGTCCATGACCATGTACACATGTTAGTGGCAGTCTACTGTTTACTATCATACATGGAGACCCTCTTTTTGCAATCAACTTTCATAATTTCATGTAAGCATGCTAGTTTGGTGGTCCTGCTAATGTTACTTGAACCTACATGATAAACATAGAAACATAGAAACATAGAAGGTTGACGGCAGAAGGAGACCATACGGTCCATCTAGTCTGCCCTTATGTGTATACTGTATGTACTCTTTATCTTAGGATAGATGTGTGCTTATCCCAGGCATGTTTAAATTCAGTGACTGTTGATGTTTCAACTACCTCTGCTGGAAGTTTGTTCCAAGCACCTACTACTCTTTCTGTAAAATAATATTTTCTAACATTGCTCCTGATCTTCCCCCCGACTAGCTTCAGGTTGTGCCCCCTTGTTCTATCGTTAAGTTTCTTCTTAAAAACACTTCCCTCCTGAACCTTATTCAATCCTTTCACATATTTAAAGGTCTCAATCATGTCCCCCCTCTCCCTTCTTTCTTCCAGACTGTACAAATTAAGTTCTTTAAGTCTCTCCTGATAAGTTTTAAGTTTAAGTCCTTCCACCATTTTCGTTGCCCTCCTTTGGACACGTTCTATTTGAATAATGTCTTTTTGCAGGTAAGGTCTCCAGAACTGCACACAGTATTCTAGCTGTGGCCTTACCAGGGCTCTATACAGCGGCATCACAACCTCCCTCTTCCTACTGGTGATGCCTCGAGCTATGCAGCCGAGCATCCTGCTTGCTTTTCCCACTGCCTGGCTACACTGTCCACTCAACTTGCAGCTATCAGTAATCAGTACCCCTAAATCTCTCTCCTCCAAGGTCCTGGCTAACACAGTGCTGCCCATACGGTACTCAGAGCAGGGATTCCTTCTACCCAAGTGCATGATTTTACATTTAGAGACATTAAACTCTAGTTTCCACAGTTTTGACCATCTATCCAGTAAAGCTAAATCATTTTCCATGTTGCAGACACCTCCAGGAATATCCACCCTATTACTAACCTTTGTATCATCAGCAAACAGACAAACTTTTCCTACCAAGCCTTCTCCTATGTCACTTACAAATATATTAAAAAGAATGGGGCCCAGGACAGAGCCCTGCAGCACACCACTTGTAACTCGCCTTTGTTCAGATTGCACGCCATTAACAACAACTCTCTGATACCGATCCCTCAGCCAACTGGAAATCCACTGAACTATCCAGGGATTGAGTCCTACCTTCAATAACTTATCTATGAGCTCCTTATGTGGTACAGTGTCAAAGGCTTTGCTAAAATCCAGATAGGCGATATCCACAGCACCACCTTCATCTAACACTTTAGTGACATTGTCAAAGAAATCAATAAGATTGGTCTGACATGATCTGCCCTCATTAAAGCCGTGCTGTTTTGGGTCCAATAGGTCATTAATTTTTAGATGGGAAATTATCTGTTTTTTTAAGAGTGTTTCCATTAATTTGACCACTATAGATGTTAAACTAACTGGCCTGTAATTACTGGCTTCTTCTCTACTCCCCTTTTTATGGATTGGTACGACATTGGCCATTCTCCAATCATCTGGAACCTCACCAGTTGAAAGGGAATGGTTAAGTAAATCAGTTAGAGGGGCTGCAATCACAAACCTAAGTTCCCTTAGAACTCTGGGGTGGATTCCATCTGGACCCATTGCCTTACTTACCTTTAGATGTGCCAGCTCGGCTAAGACATCAGCCTCCAGAAACTCCGGAGCTGTACTCTCCCAGCTGGATGTTGTGCTATGACCATGCCTGCTACTATCTGAAAATACCGAACAAAAGTAGCTATTCAGATGGTCAGCCACAGCCTTATCTCCGTCAATATATTTATTTTCCCTATTTCTAATTTTTGAGACTGCATTGTTTTTCTTCTTTCTGTCTCCAATATATCGGAAAAAGGTTTTATCTCCCCTCTTCATAGATTTGGCCATTTCTTCCTCCTTTTGCCCTTTAGCAGTCCTTATAATTAGTTTTGCTTCCCTCTGTTTAATTTTATATGCCTCTCTGTCAGCTACACTTCCACTTACTTTATACTTCTTATAGGCAGACTTCTTATCTTTTATGATAGTGCTGACTTCCCTAGTAAACCATAATGGTTTCTTCTTCCTTTTATTCTTGCTAGTTTGTTTCACATATTGCTTAGTTGCCTTTAAGATGGCCATTTTTAATAGTGACCACTGGGCACTCACTTCTGCTACTCTGTTCCACTCACCTAATTTTCTTTCTACATACTCCTCCATTTCCTTGAAGTTTGTCTTCCTAAAGTCTAGCACTTTGGTTCTGGTGTGTGATTGCACAATGTCTGTTTTTATTCTGAACCATAAGCATTGATGGTCACTGGAACCCAGATTTTCTTCAACCCTGACCTCGGACACCAGATCCCCATTGGTCAGAACTAAGTCCAGAATGTTATCTCCTCTAGTTGGCAATGTCACAAGTTGTTTTAGAGACACTCCATTAAGTGCCTCTAATATAGTCCTGCTCTTGCATGCCGATGCACTTGGGATATTCCAGTCCACATCAGGCATGTTGAAGTCACCTGTAATTACAACGTCCCCCTTCTCTGCCATTCCACTGATTTCATCTATTAACAGGTTATCTAGATCCTCAGATTGTCCAGGGGGCCTATATATCACACCAATTCTGACCACAGCTCCCTCCTTAGTCTGCATGGTAACCCAGAGAGTTTCTAGTTCATTATGTGTATGCTGAATTATTGTTGATTGAAGGGTAGTCTTGACATAAATGGCTACTCCACCGCCCTTTCTATCCAATCTGTCTTTTCTGTACAATGTGTAACCGGGTATGGCTATCTCCCAGTCATTGTGATCCTTGAACCAAGTCTCTGTTATTGCAACAAGATCCAATTCATCTCTGGATATGATAGCCATTAATTCACAGAGCTTGTTGCCCAAGCTGCGAGCATTGGTACACATCATGTGGATGTTGTTGGTATTGTATTTTAGTGTGTCCTTGATCTTTTCCACCTCTAGCCTACCACTAACCGGGTTTCCTGCTTCAATGTCCTGCTTCATCCTAAATGGTAGGGGACAGAAATCACCCTCGCAAGTTACATCTCTGTCCCCTTCCTCTAGTTTAAATCAAAAAATGCTCTGAAGGCAGCAGTTGTTTATGTGGTGGGTTTTTACTCCTGCTACTATTGTAACTCCCCATTCACTAATTAGTATATACAATCATTAATTAAATTTGATAGATGAATGATTGTATATTATATTGGCTAAGGAGTAATTCACCAATACATGAAGTACATTCTTCCGCTGGTCAAGTAGGTCTTATTTGGTTAGTTTAGGTAGTTTATGATGTGAGACTAGGGTGGATAATATAGAATGGAGGGATAGGTTTGATTATTTAGCCATCTATTATTTCTCTAAACTTGCCTGTTGTTTAAGGGTTATAATATTGTGAATGAATGATCTTTACACTTACTATTTTTTTCACTTGCATAGGTATAATTTTGCCTTTTCTTTCAAACAACTTGCACACAGGAGCGTCGCAGAGTGTGGCAGTACGTCCGAAGAATGCGGAAAATGCTGCTGGAGAACAAGAATCAGCAACAGGGTGGGGGGAATTAGGGTTTCCGCTGTGCTAGCACGCTACTTTTAGGCCCATGGTGGGCCATTTTTAAAATTAATCAAAAACATTTATTGTTTTGAATTTACATTTGTATCTTGTTTTTATTTACATTAATAATGTCTGATATAACAAACACACACACACACACACACATAAAAGCATCAGAAAAAGTGTTAATAAACAAAAAAAAACATTATTTTTAAACCTATCTTGCCAATGATATCATTGGCAATAAAAGATTCAAAAAATTTGGGGTGTTAGAGCATAGCATAGGAACGCCCAGACACCATTAGATTTGGGTGAGCGACATTACAGTGCCTTTATAGAGACTCACAACCATCACATTCATCAATGCCAGCCATGTTACTAAAGCGGCTGAGGCGCTTTGTAATAGCGACTCACGGCCGATCAGAGCCACTAGTGGTCGCTATTAGCGCTGCTGTACAGATGCTCATCTGCTGTTACCTGGCACTTATAATGAATCAGCCTGCCCATCATTTTGATTTATTTGCATTACTGCCTGATATTGTCTGGTATTTCTAAAGGGTCCTCCCCCTTATTTTTCTAGTACAGTCCTTATCCCAGATTGAGGGCACACTCCGACTATTATTATAAAGGACATTTATTAGAGGTTTCACAAGGGTTGGGGGGTTGATTTTTTCAGTATTATCAATGTCCAAGTATAGGTTTTAAAGCCAAACTCCAAACACTAATTCAAAAAATTCTGAAAAATACCTTAGCAGCCGCACACTACCTGACTAGCTGGGATTGCATGCTGAGACCGGAACTACAAGGTCTTTTAATGATCAGAATTTTCAATTTTTTCATTGGAGATGAGAGGCTAAAGTGGAGCTTGAAAAACAAGTTGTAATAGGAGAATAATGCTAAAAACAGAGCCATTGTTCTTGGCTGATAACTTAGAACACAAATAGCAGTCACACTTACATGTGTGAGGAGTTCAAATGACATGGAGTTCAGGTTAAAGTGTAGCAAAAGCCTAAATAGACTTTTACATCAGGCAAGAGAATGCTTAAGGGGCACCTCAAATCCAAATAACCTGCACTGTTTTTTCCTAGGAAACCCCTCCTGCCTGATCACAATGCTTATCATTTCTAGGATCCCAGGATGCTATGGAGCAGCAACATTTACATAACCTTTCACTAGGGATGAGCGAATCGATCCGAACGAATCGATCCGAACGAATCCGAATTTCCCCGCGATTCGATCGATCGAAGTTTTCCTTTAAACTCCATTTATTTCAATTGCAGGCATTCTAAAATGGTGGAAGCACATGTCCGGACATGTTCACTGGGGCAAGGTATCACGAGAAAGTCACATGCAGCCTATCAGCAGCCAGGAAGCCCGGTGACGTCACCGTGCTATATAAACGGTGGCCATCTTCCTGGTGCGCAGTTCAGCGTTCTATTGCGGCCAGAGCACAGCTTGTTACACACAGGGACAGAGTTAGATAGAGGTAGGGAGAGTCAGAGAGACCGACAGAGAGGCAGAAAGAGAGGTAGACAGAGCCAGGGAAAGATAGTGAAAGATAGGGAAAAACCGCAACGATCCAGGCAGGGACAGCATTGAAGTGACAGGGAAATTTTTTTTTATTTTCATTAGCCAGATCATTTTTCAATTCAATTTCAGTTCTTTGTGGTGTAAACCTGCCTTGCCACTGTGCATCCCATCTATGCATTGGCATACTTAACCCTATCTGTTACACACAAGCATTTCTCATAACTGGATTAGTTTTATTTTAGTTTTAATCTTTTTTTGTCTGGTTTAAATACACCAGCCCACATGGGCATCCCAAACCAGCACATGTCACCCTATCTGTTATACTAAATAAGCGTTGTTCAGCCTCATTTTAATTAAGCTATTGCATTTTGGATTGGTTTTTGTCTGGTTTAAATACACCAGCCCACATGGGCATCCCAAACCAGCACATGTCACCCTATCTGTTATACTAAATAAGCGTTGTTCAGCCTCATTTTAATTAAGCTATTGCATTTTGGATTGGTTTTTGTCTGGTTTAAATACACCAGCCCACATGGGCATCCCAAACCAGCACATGTCACCCTATCTGTTATACTAAATAAGCGTTGTTCAGCCTCATTTTAATTAAGCTATTGCATTTTGAATTGGTTTTTGTCCTGCTGCCAAAACACTAGGCCCCAGGGAATCTGCACGTAGCACCCTATCTGTTATACTAAATACGCTTGTTCATCCTCAGCTTAATCAAGCTATTGCATTGCTTAATCAAGCTATTGCATTTTGAATTGGTTTTTGTCTGGTTTAAATACACCAGCCCACATGGGCATCCCAAACCAGCACATGTCACCCTATCTGTTATACTAAATATACGTTGTTCAGCCTCATTTTAATTAAGCTATTGCATTTTGAATTGGTTTTTGTCTGGTTTAAATAAACCAGTCCACGTGGGCATCCCAAACCAGCACATGTCACCCTATCTGTTATACTAAATAAGCGTTGTTCATCCTCAGCTTAATCAAGCTATTGCATTTTGAATTGGTTTTTGTCCTGCTGCGAAAACACTAGGCCGCAGGGTATTCCAAACTTGCAGTAAGCACCCTATCTGTTATACTAAATACCCTTGTTCATCATCAGCTTAATCAAACTATTGCATTTTGAATTGTTTTTTTGTCCTGCTTTTAAAAAAAACACCAGGCCGCAGGGTATCCCAAACCTGCACGTAGCACCCTATCTGTTATACTAAATACGCTTGTTCATTCTCAGCTTAATCAAGCTATTGCATTTTGAATTGGTTTTTGTCTGGTTTAAATACACCAGCCCACATGGGCATCCCAAACCAGCGCATGTCACCCTATCTGTTATACTAAATATGCTTGTTCATCCTCAGCTTAATCAAGCTATTGCATTTTGAATTGGTTTTTGTCCTGCTGCCTAAACACTAGGCCCCAGGGTATCTCAAGCCTGCACGTAGCACCCTATCTGTTATACTAAATACACTTGTTCATCCTCAGCTTAATCAAGCTATTGCATTTTGAATTGGTTTTTGCCTGGTTTAAATACACCAGCCCACATGGGCATCCCAAACCAGCACATGTCACCCTATCTGTTATACTAAATAAGCGTTGTTCATCCTCAGCTTAATCAAGCTATTGCATTTTGAATTGGTTTTTGTCCTGCTGCCAAAACACTAGGCCGCAGGGTATCCCAAACCTGCACGTAGCACACTATCTGTTATACTAAATACCCTTGTTCATCCTCAGCTTAATCAAGCTATTGCATTTTGAATTGTTTTTTGTCCAGCTGTTAAAAAAACACCAGGCCGCAGGGTATCCCAAACTTGCACGTAGCACCCTATCTGTTATACTAAATGCGCTTGTTCATCCTAAGCTTAATCAAGCTATCGCATTTTGAATTGGTTTTTGGTCTGCTGCCAACAGCTAGGCCGCAGGGTATCCCAAACCTGCACGTAGCACCCTATCTGTTATACTAAATACGGTTGTTCATCCTAAGCTTAATCAAGCTATTGCATTTTGAATTGTTTTTTGTCCTGCTGCCAAAACACTAGGCCACAGGGTATCCCAAACCTGCACGTAGCACCCGATCTGTTATACTAAATACGCTTGTTCATTCTCAGCTTAATCAAGCTATCGCATTTTGAATTGGTTTTTGGTCTGCTGCCAAAACACTAGGCCGCAGGGTATCCCAAATCTGCACGTAGCACCCTATCTGTTATACTAAATACGCTTGTTCATCCTCAGGTAAAGCAAGCTATTGCATTTTGAATTGGTTTTTGTCCTGCTGCCAAAACACTAGGCCGCACGGTATCCCAAACCTGCACGTAGCACCCTATCTGTTATACTAAATACGCTTGTTCATCCTCAGCTTAATCAAGCTATCGCATTTTGAATTGGTTTTTGGTCTGCTGCCAAAACACTAGGCCGCAGGGTATCCCAAATCTGCACGTAGCACCCTATCTGTTATACTAAATACGCTTGTTCATCCTCAGGTAAAGCAAGCTATTGCATTTTGAATTGGTTTTTGTCCTGCTGCCAAAACACTAGGCCGCACGGTATCCCAAACCTGCACGTAGCACCCTATCTGTTATACTAAATACGCTTGTTCATCCTCAGCTTAATCAAGCTATCGCATTTTGAATTGGTTTTTGGTCTGCTGCCAAAACACTAGGCCGCAGGGTATCCCAAACCTGCACGTAGCACCCTATCTGTTATATTAAATATGCTTGTTCATCCTCAGCTTAATCAAGCTATTGCATTTTGAATTGGTTTTTGTCCTGCTGCCAAAACACTAGGCCGCACGGTATCCCAAACCTGCACGTAGCACCCTATCTGTTATACTAAATACGCTTGTTCATCCTCAGCTTAATCAAGCTATCGCATTTTGAATTGGTTTTTGGTCTGCTGCCAAAACACTAGGCCGCAGGGTATCCCAAATCTGCACGTATCACCCTATCTGTTATACTAAATACGCTTGTTCATCCTCAGGTAAAGCAAGCTATTGCATTTTGAATTGGTTTTTGTCCTGCTGCCAAAACACTAGGCCGCACGGTATCCCAAACCTGCACGTAGCACCCTATCTGTTATACTAAATACGCTTGTTCATCCTCAGCTTAATCAAGCTATTGCATTTTGAATTGGTTTTTGTCCTGCTGCCAAAACACTAGGCCGCACGGTATCCCAAACCTGCACGTAGCACCCTATCTGTTATACTAAATACGCTTGTTCATCCTCAGCTTAATCAAGCTATCGCATTTTGAATTGGTTTTTGGTCTGCTGCCAAAACACTAGGCCGCAGGGTATCCCAAATCTGCACGTAGCACCCTATCTGTTATACTAAATACGCTTGTTCATCCTCAGGTAAAGCAAGCTATTGCATTTTGAATTGGTTTTTGTCCTGCTGCCAAAACACTAGGCCGCACGGTATCCCAAACCTGCACGTAGCACCCTATCTGTTATACTAAATACGCTTGTTTATCCTCAGCTTAATCAAGCTATCGCATTTTGAATTGGTTTTTGGTCTGCTGCCAAAACACTAGGCCGCAGGGTATCCCAAACCTGCACGTAGCACCCTATCTGTTATACTAAATATGCTTGTTCATCCTCAGCTTAATCAAGCTATTGCATTTTGAATTGGTTTTTGTCCTGCTGTCAAAACACTAGGCCGCAGGGTATCCCATATTGCCAATTCTCATATTATCTGGTGCAGAGAAGCAGTTCCTCACTTTATTTAGCTTCTGCTTTTTAAAGTAAACACATTTTTTAACGTACCTATTGCGCATTTCAAATACATAAAAATGTCAGGCAGACAAGTGTCAGGATGTTCAAAGAGGAGTGGCAGAGGCCAAGATTCAGCAGGCAGAGGTCGCAGCAGACTAGGGGCGAGTGGTAGCAGGAGTCACGGTGAGAGACCTGATCTGCCAGTATCTGCTAGCGGTCGTGTCTCCACCAGTAACGCATCTGCCGTGGTAGATTGTTAACGCGGTCATCCACATCATCACAAGTTACATCTGAGACCCCCAGTCTAGGGTCGGTAGGTTCCTCTGACACAACCCTGAGTTGGCATGCCCCGAGAGCAGTCCCTGTCCTCCCATTGCCTCTGTCCTAAGCCGTTCCCTCCCCCAGCAACGTATCCTATGCTTTGGGTTCAGCTCCACTCTTTAGTGAGGAGGACGATCAGATAGAGGAGAGTCAGCAGCTACTGCCCAGCCAAGAAATGGAGGTGGCTTCTTTAGCTAGGCAGGCAAATAGTGATGTGGAGAGTGTCGTGGGTGTTGCTAGTGTTCCAGCTCCTGCGCCAGACACTGTTGAGGAAACAGAGAACATCAGTGACATGCAGCCACAACTCGGTGATGATGAAGAAGCCAATCGCACTTGGGAGCCGGGTGCTTGTGAGGAATAGGTCAAATATTATATTGCACCTTATCGCTGATGTTGGCATTCCCCTTTAAGAAACCCCACATATTAAGAGCTAGATATTCCCTTTATTACAAATGCACAAGTATTTCAGCAGATGCAGGAAGGGGTAAGTAGCATGTATATGTGAACAGCTCAGCTCACAGACCACCTGTGATGTTGCTTTCCTGCCGTTTGTCACACCTAGGCTGAGAGGACGCAGCTAGGCTGCAGATGGCCGACCCCCTGCGGGGAGTTTGTCATAAGCAGAATTTAAAAGACAGATTCCCGGCACCGATAGAATTTGGTTCATATCTCGGCATCCATGTATCCTAGCGCCAAACCGGTTACAGAATCAGAACCGGCCCCCAAAACCGCATAAGGGCATAGTAAATTGCGGTCATAGAAGCAAAGCAGAAGCCTGTAAACGGAGAACTAAGGTTCTGGTCAGAATAAAAAAACAATTTCAGGACCCATTGCGAGCGCGGCGTCCAGCCCGATAGTTTGGTACCGCTTACAAGGCCAGGCAACCCCCCTGCTCCGAGTTATAGCCTCTAAAGTGTTCTAGGGCGAAAGCCCACTCTAAAACAGTGGGAGGTGACATCCCTGCCCACGGAAAGGGAGGGGGGCGGAGGACTCCCGAGGCATAAATACGATGGTCTAAAGTCAGGTAGTCGTCACTCAACTGGAGGGGGTTATGCAGCCAGCATACCGCGGGGTGTCCATCATCATCATCATCATCATCATAAGCTCTTGACACACCCCCTTGTGGGAGCTCCCCATCACTGCGCCCTGCAAACTGCATACTAAAGGTAACTGCTTATTGTCTTTCTCTGTGTAACGCACTCTGTTCTGTAACCATCTCAAGAATAGCATATTTCGTTTATCACCTGTAACATTTCATATTACTTCATAGTTAAATGCTTGTTAACTCTGCCTAGTGTGCTCATAGCAATTAAAACGTATATTTAATTTGAGCGGTCTGCTTTGCCTTAAACCAAGAATCGGTGTGTCCGAAGGCTGTGAGCCTGGTATCCCTGATAGGAGAGGGATCGGACAAAGGGTTTTTGGGAACGCGATCGATGCGCACGGATTCACAGGGCTTCATTGTCATCATCAGGAGAAGAGGGGTGCAGGTTGCCCCGGAGTCAGCAGCTGAGGCAGCAAGGTGTTAGCAGCATAGTTGGCAGTCAGCAGTCGGGAGGTAGTGGAGCAGGGGTTCCTGGAGTTGGCGACAGAAGCAGTGAATCAGTGCGGCCTGTTGGTGGGAAAAGTAGCTACTCGGCAGTGTGGCAGTTTTTCCTGAAGCATCCGCAGGAGGGTAACATGGCCACATGCAAGATATGTAGGCAGAAGGTGAAGCGTGGCCAGGGCCCAAATGTTGGCACCACGGCCCTGCGTCAACATATGATGCGTCACCATAAAGCGGCCTGGGAGAACCGAGGCTCTGAAAAGGTGGTCCAGCCTGCTTCCTCACCAAGTGGCACGCCGCTCCCAATTTCTGCCAGCCAAGGCTCCAGCACCTCAGCTGAAGGCAGCTGTGCATCATACCCATCCCCTGTCGCTCCTGATGCTCCTGCTCCTCCTCCTCCAAGTCATGCATCCCGCCAGCAATGCATCAGCGAAGCCATGTAAAAGAGACAGCAGTGTGCGCCCACTCATCCTACGGTGCAGAAGCTGAATGTGCTCCTGTCCAAGTTGCTGGTGCTGCAGTCGCTCCCTCTTCAGGTGGTGGACTCTGCACCTTTCAGAGAACTGATGGCTTGTGCCGAGCTGAGGTGGAGAGTCCCAAGCCGTCATTTCTTTGCCAAGAAGGCAGTACCAGCGCTGCACACTTTTATTGAACAGAAGGTGGGCCAGTCCTTGAGCCTGGCGGTGTGTAGCAAAGTGCATGACAGCGCCGACGTCTGGAGCTGTAACTACGGTCAGGGACAGTACATGTCGTTTACGGCCCATTGGGTGAATGTGGTCCCTTTGCAGCAGCAGCAACTTGGACGGGTCACGCCGCTTCGGCCTCCGCGCTCCCTGGCCGTTGTGCCTGTGACACCGTGCGACTCGGCCTCCTCATCCTACGCCATCTCCTCACCCTCCACTGTAGGCTCAAGTCTCAGTCCCCCTCCAGTCTACCATGTGTGCAGGGCACAGAGGTGTCACACTGTGCTTCACATGGTTTGTCTTGGTGAACGGAGTCACACAGGGGAGGAACTGCTTAAATTTATTCATTACGAAATCCAAACATGTCTTACTCCAAGAAAATTTAAAATGGGAATCATGGTTACCGACAATGGGAAGAACATTTTGTCTGCGCTGCGCCCTGCATGGTTCACGTCTTCAATCTGATTGTCAAGCGATTTCTGAAGTGTTCCCCCGATCTGCAAGACATCCTAACAACTTCAAGGAAACTTTGCATGCACTTCAGCCACTCATACACTGCCAAACACACCCTTCTTGAGCTACAGTGTCAGAACGGTAGCCCCCAACATAGTCTGATTTGCGATGTTTCCACCCGTTGGAATTCCACCCTTCACATGTTGGACCGATTATATGAACAGAGAAAAGCCATCACGGATTTCCTGATGATCCAAGCAGATAGGGGGACTCCCCTGTGTAACTTCAATGTCAACCAGTGGCAGCTCATACGTGACACCTGCCGTTTGCTCAGGCCCTTTGAGGAAGCCACTTTATTTGTCAGTCGGCAGGATTACGGGATGAACGACGTGATTCCACTGCTTCATGTACTACAACACATGTTGGAAACCATGGCTGGTCAGGGCACTGGAGACATGGCATCTACATCTTACGACCACATGAACCCCGTTGGAGCTGAACTGGAGGAGGAGGAGGAGGAAGAGGAGGAGGAGGGGCACAGTGAAGCACAGTTTAGGCTTGGCGAAATGGCCAGTTTATCTAGTCAGCGGACAGGAGAGGAGGAGCAGCCAGAGGAGCTAGAGGGTTGTGAGGAAGGCAAGACAGAGGACCCGGACACACCATGACAGTATGCAGTGGAGATGGAGACAGGTAGTCCCTTCGAGTCACTTGCTCAAATGGCAGGAAGCATGCTCACGTGCTTGCGTAGTGACCCCAGAATTGTTTCCATTTGTCGGCGGGATGACTTATGGCTGTCCACCTTATTGGACCCTCGCTTCCGGCACAAAATGGGGGCATTTTTTAAACCCGCCGAGAGGGAGGACAAACTGAACTTCTACAAAGACATTCTACGTAGTCAGTTGGCCGATGCCTATCTGCACCATGGTCCATACTCTCGCAGGTCTGACTCGGGGGGACCTCTGCACTCACCTTCTACTGCCATGCCTGCTGGGGGGTTGGCAGAAGCAACAGCAGCAGCAGCTCCATCAGCAGCAGCCTCAGTCTTCAGTCGCTAATGAGTAGCTTTCTACACCCGCATAGTGAGGCTAATCATGAGCAGCAGGAAGACCTGGAGCAGGACCTCAACCAGCAGGTTATGTCATACCTTGACATGATCATGACAACACACCTTGAGGATACGCTGGACTTCTTGGCTTGTGGCTGCAACTAGCATAGTTTGCCCTGGAAAAGCTGTCCTGCCCGGCCAGTAGCGTGCCATCTGAGCGGGTGTTTAGTGCAGCGGGGGCGGGGCCATAGTTACATGTCAACTAAAAATGTGGAGAGACTCACCTTTGTCAAAATGAATCAGGGATGGATCAGTCAGGATTTCCACCCACCAATGGCTGATGCATGCAACTAGATTCAGCATGGTGCCACGTTTTACACTTTCCAATGGTGCAAAACATATTTATGTCTTTTGGCCAATTTTTGGACTCCTGTTGATGCCAACTTCAGGGTGTGCCTTTCAGCCAATTTTTGATCTCCTGCTGATGCCAACTTCAGGGTGTGCCTTTCAGCCAATCTTTGGCCTCCTGCTGCAGCTGCTGCCAACTCCAGGGTGTCTTTCAAGCAATGTTTGGGCTCCTGCTGCTGCTTGCAACTCCAGGGTGTGATTCATCCAATTTTTGGCCTCCTGCAGCCAACTCCAGTGTCTCTTTAAAGTAATGTTTGGGCTCCTGCTGCTGCTTGCAACTCCAGGGTGTGATTCATCCAATTTTTGGCCTCCTGCAGCCAACTCCAGTGTCTCTTGCAAGCTATGTTTGAGCTCCTGCTGCTGCTGTTTGCAACTCCAGGGTGTGATTCATCCAATTTTTGGCCTCCTGCAGCCAACTCCATTGTCTCTTTAAAGTAATGGTTGTGCTCCTGCTGCTGCTTGCAACTCCAGGGTGTGATTCATCCAATTTTTGGGCTCCTGCTGCCAACTCCAGTGTCTCTTTCACGCGATGTTTGGGCTCGTGCTGCTGCTGCTTACAACTCCAGGGTGTGATTCATCCAATTTTTGGCCTCCTGCAGCCAACTCCAGTGTCTCTTTAAAGTAATGTTTGGGCTCCTGCTGCTGCTTGCAACTCCAGGGTGTGATTCATCCAATTTTTGGCCTCCTGCAGCCAACTCCAGTGTCTCTTTCAAGCTATGTTTGGGCTCCTGCTGCTGCTTGCAACTCCAGGATGTGATTCATCCAATTTTTGGGCTCCTGCAGCCAACTCCAGTGTCTCTTTCACGCTATGTTTGGGCTCCTGCTGCTGCTGCTTGCAACTCCAGGGTGTGAATTATCCAATTTTTGGCCTCCTGCAGCCAACTCCAGTGTCTCTTTAAAGTAATGTTTGGGCTCCTGCTGCTGCTTGCAACTCCAGGGTGTGATTCATCCAATTTGTGGCCTCTTGCAGCCAACTCCAGTGTCTCTTTCAAGCTATGCTTGGGCTGCTGCTGCTGCTGCTTGCAACTCCAGGCTGTGATTAATCCAATTTTTGGGCTCCTGCTGCCAACTCCAGCAATGTTTGGGCTCCTGCTGCTGCTGCTTGCAACTCCAGGGTGTGATTCATCCAATTTTTGGCCTCCTGCAGCCAATTCCAGTGTCTCTTTAAAGTAATGTTTGGGCTCCTGCTGCTGCTTGCAACTCCAGTGTGTGATTCATCCAATTTTTGGCCTCCTGCAGCCAACTCTAGTGTCTCTTTCACGCAATGTTTGGGCTCCTGCTGCTGCTGCTTGCTACTCCAGGGTGTGATTCATCCAATTTTTGGCCTCCTGCAGCCAACTCCAGTTTCTCTTTCAAGCAGTGTTTGGGCTCCTGCAGCTGCTGCTTGCAACTCTAGGGTGTGATTCATCCAATTTTTGGGCTCCTGCAGCCAACTCCAGTGTCTCTTTCACGCAATGTTTGGGCTTCTGCTGCTGCTGCTGCTTGCAACTCCAGGGTGTGATTCATCCAATTTTTGGGCTCCTACAGCCAACTCCAGTGTCTCTTTCACGCAATGTTTGGGCTCCTGCTGCTGCTGCTTCCAACTCCAGGGTGTGATTCATCCAATATTTGGCCTCCTGCAGCCAACTCCAGTGTCTCTTTAAAGTAATGTTTGGGCTCCTGCTGCTGCTTGCAACTCCAGTGTGTTATTCATCCAATTTTTGGCCTCCTGCAGCCAACTTCAGTGTCTCTTTTAAGCTATGTTTGGGCTCCTGCTGCTGATGCTTGCTACTCCAGGGTGTGATTCATCCAATTTTTGGCCTCCTGCAGCCAACTCCAGTGTCTCTTTCAAGCAATGTTTGGGCTCCTGCTGCTGCTGCTTGCAACTCCAGGGTGTGATTCATCCAATTTTTGGGCTCCTGCTGCCAACTCCAGTGTCTATTTCACGCGATGTTTGGGCTCGTGCTGCTGCTGCTTACAACTCCAGGGTGTGATTCATCCAATTTTTGGGCTCCTGCAGCCAACTCCAGTGTCTCTTTAAAGCAATGCTTGTACTCCTGCTGCTGCTTGCAACTCCAGGGTGTGATTCATCCAATTTTTGGGCTCCTGCAGCCAACTCTAGTGTCTCTTTCACACAATGTTTGGGCTCCTGCTGCTGCTGCTTGCAACTCCGGGGTGTGATTCATCCAATTTTTGGCCTCCTGCAGCCAACTCCAGTGTCTCTTTCAAGCTATGTTTGGGCTCCTGCTGCTGCTGCTGCTTGCAACTCCAGGATGTGATTCATCCAATTTTTGGGCTCCTGCAGCCAACTCCAGTGTCTCTTTCACGCAATGTTTGGGCTCCTGCTGCTGCTTGCAACTCCAGGGTGTGATTCATCCAATTTTTGGCCTCCTGCAGCCAACTCCAGTGTCTCTTTAAAGTAATGTTTGGGCTCCTGCTGCTGCTTGCAACTCCAGGGTGTGATTCATCCAATTTGTGGCCTCTTGCAGCTAACTCCAGTGTCTCTTTCAAGCTATGCTTGGGCTGCTGCTGCTGCTGCTTGCAACTCCAGGCTGTGATTAATCCAATTTCTGGGCTCCTGCTGCCAACTCCAGTGTCTCTTTCGCGCAATGTTTGGGCTCCTGCTGCTGCTTGCAACTCCAGGGTGTGATTCATCCAATTTTTGGCCTCCTGCAGCCAATTCCAGTGTCTCTTTAAAGTAATGTTTGGGCTCCTGCTGCTGCTTGCAACTCCAGTGTGTGATTCATCCAATTTTTGGCCTCCTGCAGCCAACTCTAGTGTCTCTTTCACACAATGTTTGGGCTCCTGCTGCTGCTGCTTGCTACTCCAGGGTGTGATTCATCCAATTTTTGGCCTCCTGCAGCCAACTCCAGTTTCTCTTTCAAGCAGTGTTTGGGCTCCTGCAGCTGCTGCTTGCAACTCTAGGGTGTGATTCATCCAATTTTTGGGCTCCTGCAGCCAACTCCAGTGTCTCTTTCACGCAATGTTTGGGCTTCTGCTGCTGCTGCTGCTTGCAACTCCAGGGTGTGATTCATCCAATTTTTGGGCTCCTACAGCCAACTCCAGTGTCTCTTTCACGCAATGTTTGGGCTCCTGCTGCTGCTGCTTCCAACTCCAGGGTGTGATTCATCCAATATTTGGCCTCCTGCAGCCAACTCCAGTGTCTCTTTAAAGTAATGTTTGGGCTCCTGCTGCTGCTTGCAACTCCAGTGTGTGATTCATCCAATTTTTGGCCTCCTGCAGCCAACTTCAGTGTCTCTTTTAAGCTATGTTTGGGCTCCTGCTGCTGATGCTTGCTACTCCAGGGTGTGATTCATCCAATTTTTGGCCTCCTGCAGCCAACTCCAGTGTCTCTTTCAAGCAATGTTTGGGCTCCTGCTGCTGCTTGCAACTCCAGGGTGGGATTCATGAAATTTTTGGGCTCCTGCAGCCAACTCCAGTGTCTCTTTCACGCAATGTTTGGGCTCCTTCTGCTGCTGCTTGCAACTCCAGGGTGTGATTCATCCAATTTTGGCCTCCTGCAGCCAACTCCAGTGTCTCTTTAAAGTAATGTTTGTGCTCCTGCTGCTGCTTGCAACTCCAGGGTGTGATTCATCCAATTTTTGGGCTCCTGCTGCCAACTCCAGTTTCTCTTTCAAGCTATGTTTGTGCTCCTGCTGCTGCTTGCAACTCCAGGGTGTGATTCATCCAATTTTTGGCCTCCTGCAGCCAACTCCAGTGTCTCTTTAAAGCAATGTTTGGGCTCCTGCAGCTGCTGCTGCTGCTTCTGCTGCTTGCAACTCCAGGGCGTGATTCAGCTTATTTTTGGTCTCCTGCTGCTGCCAGCTCCAGGGTGTGTTTTTCAGGCACTATAGGGGCCCCTCATAGTGATGCCACTTCAACTCTCTGCAATTGTGCCGCTTCTGCGATTCTATTAGCGATGCCTCTGATCTGCATGTGATAATTATTTACAGTATTATTTCACTAACCCAGTAGGCATCTTATGCGTGTTACAGCAAGGCAGAATGGTTTACAACCCTATTGAGGCTCTAGGAGGCTCAGAAATAGTCGTTTTTAATAGCGATTCGTCGCAAATAAATTCGGCTCGAAGCAATTTTTGTCGGAAAATTCGGCGAATCAGTCGAATCGAATTTTTCAAAAGTTCGCTCATCTCTAACCTTCACTTCAGGAGCAAGGGGTAAATGCCTTGTGATAAACATTTGTGTGTGTGTGTGGGGGGGGGGGAGGGTGTCTGTAATGTTGTCTGTGTGCTCTTTTTTTAGCCTCAAACACAGCTCATAGAATCAAGGACGGACTGTGTCAACAGGGGGCATCAGCAGGCATACAGTGGCTGCCATGCTGTATCTACTGTAAGTGTGTGGAGTAAGAGCATCTGACTATGCATAGGCTAACCTTCTTGCTGAGTGGCATGGTGAAAAATGCTGAGCAGCCTCTCAATGTATTGGGAACACTGGTTGATATATATATATATATATATATATATATATATATATATATATATTTGTGAACAAGAGATTGAGCTAGATGCAGAGTAAAACCTTTATGTTGCATGGAATTTGATCTCAAACCTTGCATGGGACCTAAGTCTTCTTATTTAATATTACGCTTGTATAAGTTATAGTTAACAGCATATATGCTGTATACATTTTTTAAAAAAGGTTTAATACAAATTCAACAATAATATAAAAAAATGCAGTGACTTACTCAGAAGCAGGCATGAAGACCATAATAGTGACTTCTCCTGTTTTTTTAATAACACGATACATATATTTAAGAAGATAATGCGATAATATAAATCACTATTCTGTCAAGCATATATTTAGCAAAAGGCATCAAATGTGTATATTCCTCTAGAATCTGTTCAATTATCAGACTCCTTTAGTATTCTTTTTCATTTATCAGTTCATTGTTTTTAAATGGAATTTATAGGCAACCTAGTGAAATAAATAACAAATAAATCCACTGAGAAAGCATAGATACATTGTGATGCCTAGGATTCTTATGAATTTCCATCAGCTTTTTATATTGACTTCCAAAAATGCACTGTATAGTCTTTCCAGGGCTCATTGCCTCTTCATTGAGTTGGAGTGGCAGACAAAATAAATTGGTTTGGGAATTTAAAAAGGTCAGATGAAGAATATTCATGAATTCCACAACTGCCTTTCTTTTGCAAAATGAATAAAATATATGTAAACTTAATATGGGCTACTTTTGCTCGGTTTTGAATATTTTTGCAAGCATATTTCCTGAAGCATGTATGGAAACTATATATTGAACTATAAAACTATTTAAATATTTTCTCATAACTGTATTTTGTATGTGCAAAGTAGATTTTCTTTTCACATATACTTGTATGCAGGCAGATGCATACAGTGACACAGTGTACCAGTTATGCTTGGGATTAGGTGGCGGAATAGATGTTATGTGTTGCCTGGCCCATAGTAACTGATCTTTAGCAAATGCTTTTTAAATATTCAAAACTGTGAAGCAGTGAATGTCATGAAAAATCAATTTCAGTCAAGTCAGCTGCTTGTGAAAATCGCATTACCACAAATAAATTAACCTTTGTAATACCTTCATTAATATATTTGATATATTAGCATAATATGCTAATTCTGTTTAATGAATATTTAATATTAACCTACCATATTAACCAAGTAAGTTTTTAAGCTATGGCAGGGTACCTGTAGTTTTTAGAGGTCCTAGTTTAAGGTATAGGACCCTGTTTAAGATCATTCGTAGTGATGTATTTTGCATGATTTTTTTATAGGAAAAGCACTGGTCTGGCTCATAGGGAATAATAGCTAACTCAAAGGCCCTTATTTAAGAAAGGATAGCGTCAGGTAGTGGCTGGTTAATGACAGGAAGCGACAGGTAGCGACTGGTGAATGCCGGACAAGGCACGCAATTACACATTTATCAAGCAGAATCTGTTTAGCGACTGGGAGAGCGGCATGTAGCGTCTGATTCATCATTTTCACAGCCTCAGCGAACAGTGCCAGCGTTCAGCCTTGCACAGCGCCAGGTATGACCTCTCGCTACCTGTCGCTCTCCCATACATTTCAATGGACGATCCTTTACTTCTCTTTTAACTGGGTTTTTTTTTTATTTTGTCCAAAAAATCACAAATAATTCTTTGACCTCTTCTGGCATTGAAAAAGCAGTTTTTTCATAATTTTTTCATGTTTTATATATTTCCTCAGAAATGACATTACAGGTCTAGCATGAAAGTGTTCATGTTACAATGTAATTCCATATGTTTTCGCTTTGTTAATAGTTGATAGATGCTTGAAAACACACTTTAAACACACCACCTCCTGCGCTCTAGGCTTCAAAAAAGTATTTTTCAGCGCCAGAGATTTGTGAGGCTGTTTTTTGCTGAACATGGTGTGAGTCGGTCACTATGAGCAGTCGCTAACATGCTCTCCCATACAGCGCTGTACTGGTCAAATAGCGACTCCTCACAATGTATTCAACATTACTGAACAGCGACTGAGTCGCTATAAAGTAGCGACCCACGGCCGAGCACAGTGACTACTAGCGGGCACTCTGAAAATGCCTGCTACAGACGCTCATCTGTTGCTACCTGCCGCTAATGATGAATCAGCCTCCCTGTCTCTATTCGCCTGCCTGCCAAATAAAATTTAGACAGCTTGGTGGTAGACAAAGTTGGTCACTCTGCAAGATGTCCCACAACTTTGCTTTTTTCCTCAAATCCTCCACACTTTCATAACCAGTGATAGAAAAGTACCCTCTAAACCTATACATGCTGTTTGAGGTGACAAAATGTGGAGGGTAATTTATTGCTAGCTCTACTGAGCGTCAATTTTGCTGCTAAAGAGAGGCGCTGAGAGCGTCCACCGCTGAATGCTAGAGAAAGGGCAAAGGCGCTATTGCAGTCTGGTGTTTCTTGCTAAGTGTCGCTGCAGCTAACAAATTATCATAAATCCCCAAAAAAGAACAATAACCAAAAAGAAAGTGCTTCATCCACTTTGTGATGCCTAGAAGTAAATGGAAAAGAATATGTCAATTTTAACAATCAATCTAACTTTTAATCATTTAACCTGTATATGGCTTCCCCAACATTCTAGGGGATCTCTAACTCTAGCTGTTAGCTAGCTTATAATCTCTCGTAAGTGACATAGGAGATGGCTTGGTAGGAAAAGTTCGCCTGTTTGCTAATGATACAAAGTTTGGTGTTAGGGTGGATATTCCTGGAGGGGTCTGCAACATGGAAAATGATTTAGCTTTACTGTATAAAAGGTCAAAACTGTGGAATCTGGCATTTAACCCTTACAGTGCCAAGCATGTTATTTCTACGTTCTCGCTTCCACTTTTTTAAAGTGCCAAGCACGTATAATCTGCATGCCTGACTTTTCCCCCTGCTACAGTAAAGGCAAAGTAAAAAAAAAACACTCACCTGACACCTTGTTCGATCCGTTGGGGTCTCCGATCCCTCCAGGCTCCTCTGGCTGCCGGAGAATGCCCGGAATAGGGCCCTCCGCTTCAGCTGCCGCCTGTAATCTCTGTAAGAAAAAAAAAAAAATGACATTTACTCACCTTCGTGCACAATCACTCCCGCCGGGTCTCCTCTTCTCCGGGGGGGGGGCTTTAGTCTTCAGGAGGGGGCTTGAGAAGCCCTCTCCCCCTGCTTCTTCCATGGCACCGCCATATTCACGACTAGTCCCACCCCTTTGTGGATGACATCGTCCCACTCCAAATGGTACAACTGTCAGATGCGATGATCGCCGGCTAGAGGAGGAGCGATCACCCCTTCAGAAATCACCATATCTGTCATTGGATCAGCGAGGGACAGAGAAGCTGACAATTGGAGGTGAGTAAAGAGAAAAAAAAAGTTTTTAATAAATGACATTTTCTCTAAGTGTGTTTTTTTTACTGTTAACCCTTTGTGAATTGGTGAGGGATCCATGAGACCCCTATACCAGTTCACAAAGCTTTGGGTCTGCCAAATCCATTAGGCTATGTGGCCTTGCAGCCTGCAGGGCCAGGGGCCACCGAGGCTGACCCCTGAGCCCTGTTCTACAAGCTGCCATAGCTGGTCCACGGGCTGGTCATGCTGGGTAAGGGGGACCTTACGCTATTTTTTTGGGGGGGGGTTTAAAGTGGACCAAAACCAGCTGCGATTTGCCTGGGAATCTATAAGATAGCACATGCTTTACTTTGGAGTGTTTGGCAACTCTTCCCTTGACAGTACCTATACATGTTGTTTTTGGGTATTGTTCTGTTCAGAGGATATTGCTTTTTCTTGTTTGCATATATATTTTGTTTTAGGAAAATGTGGTTTTGAACCCTGTGCAACCAAAGAATTAAATGAGTGATTGCTTCCAGAAAACTGCGTTCAGCTATCCATTCTCTTCGGCAGGGGGACTTTCTGACGTCCGTAGACATCAGAAGACCAAGTAGCAGCCTTACAAACCTGCTCAACAGAGGCCTGGTGCTGAAAAGCCCAGGACGCCCCAACCACACGAGTAGAATGAGCAGTAACACGAAAAGGGGGTACCTTCCCTTTGGCAGAATAGGCCCCAACTATGGTCTGACGGATCCATTTACTAATGGAAGACTTGGCAGGCGCCAAGCCTTTTCGGGGTCCGGAGGGCACCACAAAAAAGGCATCCGCCTTATGAAAGGAAGACGTTACCTCCAAATAATACTTCACAACACGAACCACATCCAAAGAATGCAGGGCCCTCTCCTTGTCATTGCTGGGATTAAGACATCAAGGACGCCTATCTGCATGTGCCGATTTTTCCAGCGCACCAGAGATTTCTCAGGTTCGTGGTGGAGGATTGGCATTTTCAGTTTGTGGCACTTCCTTTCGGTCTTACCTCGGCTCCAAGGGTTTTCACCAAGGTGCTGGCCGGGGTGATGGCTCTCCTCAGAGCCCAGGGTATTCGCATTGTCCCATTGTCCCTTATCTGGACGACCTTCTCATTATGGCATCTTCCTTCAGCCAAGCGGTATTGGACACCAGAACTGTGGTGTCCACTCTGGAGAGATTCGGGTGGGTGATCAACTACCCCAAGTCCTCCCTTTTTCCGTCCAGGTTAGTGTCTTTTCTGGGAATGTCCCTGGATACTTCCCAGGCCAGGGTGTTTCTTCTTCAGTCCAAGGTTCTCTTGATTCAGGAGTTGGTTTGACTCCTCCTGTCTATCCCTCGTCCGGCCATCAGACTGGGGATGAGGCTGGTGGGATTGATGGTAGCCTCCTTCAAAGCGGTTCCCTTTGCTCAGTTCCACACAAGGACACTCCAGCTCCATCTGTTGGCGGCCTTCCTGATGACCCCCCGAGTTCAGTGCTCCCTTCAGTGGTGGCTGGATCCAATCAATGTGTCGAGGGGCAGATCCGTTCTGGGAGACGGTCACCACGGATGCCAGTCTATCAGGATGGGGGGGTTCTGGAAGGATCGTCAGTTTCAGGGATTGTGGGGGCCTCAGGAGGCTCACGAGTCTGTCAATGTTCTGGAATTGAGGGCCATCAGGATGGTTCTGTTTCGCTTGACTCATCAGTTGCAAGGATTGCCGGTTCAAGTCCGGTCGGACAATCGGACGGCGGTCGCCTACATCAATCACCAGGGAGGGACTCGCAGCAGGAGTGCCCTCAAGGAAGTGTCTTTGATTCTGGCCTGGGCGGAGACCCACGTCCCGTGCATTTCAGCAGTTTACATTCCGGGAGCAGGGAACACGGAGGCGGACTCTCTGAGCAGGTTCTCAGCTCGCCGGGGGGAATGGTCTCTCAGCCCCAAAGTGTTTCGCTTGATTTGTCTCAGGTGGGGGTCCCCGGTGGTGGACCTCTTTGCCTCTCATCACAATCACAAACTTCCGACATTTGTGTCTCTCTCACAGGATCCACTGGCTCTGGCAGTGGATGCCATGTCTCTGAACTGGAGGGATCTGGGGTTTCTGTCTCTGTTCCCTCCGTTTCCCTTGGTGGCCAGAGTGGTGCGCAAGCTGGCCCTGGAGGGTGCGTCAGCAATTCTGGTGGCTTCAAGGTGGGCAAGACAGGTTTGGTTCGCAGATGTGGTAAGGTTAGCAGAGGATCAGTTCGTTCTGCCCCTGCTGCCAGATCTGCTCACCCAGGGTCAGCTACGTTATCCCAATTTACCAACGCTGGCTTTGACGGCGTGGCTGCTGAAACCTCCATCTTGAAGGAGGAAGGTCTCTCCGATGCTGTGATTCGAACTCTCATTAGTGCTAGGAAGTGGTCTTCCTCTAATATCTACTATAGGACTTGGAGGTCTTATATTGATTGGTGTGAGATCAGGGCGTTGCCTTGTAGGGAATTTTCCATCTCCAGAATCCTGGAGTTTCTTCAACATGGTCTGGACCTGGGGCTCCAGCTTAGTACTCTGAAGGGGCAGGTTTCTGCCCTGGCGGTGTTCTTTCAAAGGTCATTTGCCCTACATCCTTTGGTTAAGACTTTTTTCCAGGGAGTCACGCACGTGCGGCCTCCTAGAAAACCTTTGCTCCCTGTTTGGGATTTGAATTTGGTTCTTTCTGCTCTTCAGGATTCTCCTTTTGAGCCCTTGAATGATATTGCCTTGTCTTCACTTACGCAGAAGGTGGCCTTTTTGGTAGCCATCACTTCGGTTAGGCGCGTCTCTGAGTTGGCGGCTTTGTCCATTCAAGCCCCGTACTTTGAGGGGCATCAGGACAAGGTGGTTTTTCGTTTCAAGTCCGATTTCCTTCCTAAGGTTGTTTCTGCCTTTCACCTAAACCAAGACATTGTTCTACCCTCTCTGTGTCCTAATCCCAGCAATGACAAGGAGAGGGCCCTGCATTCTTTGGATGTGGTTCGTGTTGTGAAGTATTATTTGGAGGTAACGTCTTCCTTTCGTAAGGCGGATGCCTTTTTTGTGGTGCCCTCCGGGCCCCGAAAAGGCTTGGCGCCTGCCAAGTCTTCCATTAGTAAATGGATCCGTCAGACCATAGTTGGGGCCTATTCTGCCAAAGGGAAGGTACCCCCTTTTCGTGTTACTGCTCATTCTACTCGTGCGGTTGGGGCGTCCTGGGCTTTTCAGCACCAGGCCTCTGTTGAGCAGGTTTGTAAGGCTGCTACTTGGTCTTCTGTTCACACTTTTTCCAAGTTTTACAAGGTTGATGTTCGGGCCTCAGCGGATGCTGTGTTTGGCCGCAAAGTTGCAGTGGTTTAAGTTGTGCCTTGTTGCCTTGTTTTGGATCCCCGCCCTTTATGGACACTGCTGTTGGATGTCCCACACGTTATGAATTTCTTGAAGCGGGGTGTGTGACATACTTAGAATAATACCATTTTGTGAATACTCACCTGTAAAATGGGTATTATAAGTATGTCACACACCCCGCTTCACCCTGCCCTTTTGTATTCTGGATCCTTTATATGGTGAACTTTGCATTGTTATGCTTTGTGTTGGGCTCTTCCTGGTCCCTTACCTTACTGCTGTTCTTATACTGGGTAATGAGTGGGAGGTCCCAGGTATTTATGGACCGGGAGGGGCTCTTTTTTTTCCTGGCATCTCTGCATATCGCCCTCTACAGGTCAGTATTACCCACACGTTATGAATTTCTTGAAGCGGAGTGTGTGACCTACTTATAATACCCATTTTACAGGTGAGTATTCACAAAATGGTATTATTAAAGATTAAAGATAGATGGAGGTAGGATGATTTTTAATGTGAGCAATCTGTATGTGCAGGGTGTGGGAAACATATAAGATAGACTCTTATTCAGAGTGAAGGACCACTTTAAGTAAACCAGAGAGAAAAGTCTTACAGGCAGCGCAGATGGAAGTAAACCCTCGACGTTTCGGCTGCTATGGCCTTTATCAAGAGGAAGCGGTACCAGTTGCATGGAAGCCAGATGCTTAAATACCATAGAAGGGTCTCTAAAGTGCAGGATGCTGCAGAAAGGGGCGCACATGATGGCACTCATTATCCGCGTCATCCGCGGTGCCAGAGGTCCGTCCCGACCAGTGGCTGACTGGTTTACATAAAGCACCAATCAGGAACTGGCGCAGGGGGCAGGCCCCGGTGTCGCTGGGCCAATTATGTGTAAACCGCCGAAAATATGGTGGTGGTGTGCAAGGGCGACGTTTGAGGGCTGGTAGGAGCTCACAAGATGGCTGCCAGAGAGAATACCAGGATCCTGATGCAAGGCTTCCGGGAGAAAGCGTGGGATGACGTAGAAGAAGACGTTGGCCAATAGGAAGTGGTGTTTCCTTCGATATATCGATGTCCCAAGGTGGCGCCCCTAAGGGCGGGGTCACGGAGAAGGAATTGGTGACAATGTTGGCTGGGAGGCGTCTTCAATAAATGACAGGGCAGGTTGCGCAGGACATAGTGTGATAGCAATAAGGGCCCAGTAATGGCGCACGATGGAGGCAATTGACTTTGGAGACCGTTTGTAGCAAGCAATGGAGTGGTGAACAGTGAAATTAGATCTATCTATAAAGAAATAAATAAAAACGTGATTAAATGAGTTAAAAACTGGTTAAAAGACTGAATCCATCACAATTTGGATGGAGTCAGCCCAGTACATGATAGCACAATATTCAAGGAAATATTCAAAAGAAGGAATACTCAGCAGAGTCCCTATTGTTAATCATAGGGACAACATGTCAAATAAAGAAAAGCAGACAATATTCTCAACTACCAGTGATGACAGGAGTTCTCGAAGGTTAATAGTAAGAGAGAGCAAAGGCCCAGTTATCCCTATTGTTAATCATAGGGATAACCGTCAAATAAGTGAAAAGGGAGAAAAGGGAAAAGGAGAAAAAGAAAGAGGACACAGGCATTACCTGTATGCAGAGGGTGAGACAAAGAGCTGCATTGGCATGGGCAGCCCCTATTGATAAACATAGGGACATTATAAATGTAGCCCCAGATGGGGGTATCCTGGTTGAAGGTAAGTAGAATGTGACTCTGATTAGGGCAAATTGCCTAAATCAGAAGAAGGGAGAGTAATCAATCTCTTCGTTTAAGCTGAGCGGACTCTTAGTTTGAAGTTGGTGTATCCAATATACCGTATTTTTCGTCCTATAAGACGCACCTGCCCATAAGACGCACCTAGGGTTTGGGGGAAGAAAATAAGAAAAAAAAATTTAAACCAAAAACGCACCATTACAGACAGTGTGGCATTCCCCTATCCAATTCCCATAGGCAGTGTGGGATGCCCCCATTCCATAGACAGTGTAGCATGCCCCCATCCCATTCCCTGTATATCCAGTGTGGCATCCCCCCTCCCATTCCCCATATACCCATTGGCTGTGTGGCATCCCCCTCTCCCCCCATTAGTATAGGCTGTGTGGCATCCCTCTCCCCACATTCCCATAGGCTGTGTGGCTTTCCCCCTCCCCCCATTAGTATAGGCTGTGTGGCATCCCTCTCTCCCCATTCCCATTGGCTGTGTGGCTTTCCCCCTCCCCCCATTAGTATAGGCTGTGTGGCATCCCTCTCTCCCCATTCCCATAGGCAGTGTGGCATCCCCATCCCCCCATTCCCATAGGATGTGTGGCATACCCCTCCCCCCATTCCCAAAGGCTGTGTGGCATCCCCATCCCCCCATTCCCATAGGCTGTGTGGCATACCCCTCCCCCCATTCCCAAAGGCTGTGTGGCATCCCCCTCCCCCCATTCCCATAGGCAGTGTGGCATCCCCATCCCCCCATTCCCATAGGCTGTGTGGCATACCCCTCCCCCCATTCCCAAAGGCTGTGTGGCACCCCCCTCCTCCCATTCCCATAGGCTGTGTGGTATCCCCATCCCCCCATTCTCATAGGCTGTGTGGCATACCCCTCCCCCCATTCCCAAAGGCTGTGTGGCATCCCCATCCCCCCCATTCCCATAGGCTGTGTGGCATCCCCATCCCCCCATTCCCATAGGCTGTGTGGCATCCCCCTCTCCCCATTCCCATAGGCTGTGTGGCATCCCCATCCCCCCATTCCCATAGGCTGTGTGGCATACCCCTCCACCCATTCCCATAGGCTGTGTGGCATACCCCTCCCCCCATTCCCATAGGCTGTGTGGCATACCCCTCCCCCCATTCCCATAGGCTGTGTGGCATACCCCTCCCCCCATTCCCAAAGGCTGTGTGGCATCCCCATCCCCCCATTCCCATAGGCTGTGTGGCATCCCCATCCCCCCATTCCCATAGGCTGTGTGGCATCCCCATCCCCCCATTCCCATAGGCTGTGTGGCATACCCCTCCACCCATTCCCATAGGCTGTGTGGCATACCCCTCCCCCCATTCCCATAGGCTGTGTGGCATACCCCTCCCCCCATTCCCATAGGCTGTGTGGCATACCCCTCCCCCCATTCCCAAAGGCTGTGTGGCATCCCCATCCCCCCATTCCCATAGGCTGTGTGGCATCCCCATCCCCCCATTCCCATAGGCTGTGTGGCATCCCCATCCCCCCAGGCTGTGTGGCATACCCCTCCACCCATTCCCATAGGCTGTGTGGCATACCCATCCCCCCATTCCCATAGGCTGTGTAGCCCCTCTCCCCCCATTCCCACCCCCCTCCCCCCGTTAGTATATGCAGGCGCCATAGTAAAAAAAAAAAAAAACTTAAACTCACCTGTCCGCTGACACCGCTGCGCTGAGCGGCCGGCTCCGTGAATGGGGTGGGCGTGGCCTGCGCCGCAGCGTCGACACAGGCCACGCCCACCCCATTCACGAGCTGGCTCTGTCCCGGCCCCGCCGCTGCGATCGCTGTCTTTTCGGGCAGCGATGACAGCGGCGGGGCCAGAGACAGAGCCCCTGCCGCTCCTCCATCTGCTCCTCCACATGCGATCACGAAGGTCCGGGCAGCGGGCGGGTGTGGCCTGCGCCGGTGCAGGCCACGCCCACCCACTGCCGGGACCTTCGTGCTCGCGTGTGGAGGAGCAGATGGAGGAGCGGCAGGGGCTCTGTCTCTGGCCCCGCCGCTGTCATCGCTGCCTGAAAAGACAGCGATCGCAGCGGCGGGGCCGGGACAGAGCCCCCGACGCTCCTCTGGCCTCTCGCAGTGTGCCAGACAACGCGGGAGCGCCGGGGACGGGTGAGTTTTTTTTTTTTAATTTTTTTTTTAATTTTTTTTTTTTACATTCGCCCGATAAGGCGCACTGACATTTTTCCCCCACTTTTGGGGAAAAATAAGTGCGTCTTATAGGGCGAAAAATACGGTAATTCCTGCTGTAGTAACTTTTGATTAAAGTTACCACCACGGGTAGATTCGTTGACAACTTCTATGACAGTGCACCTCAATTGCGTCATATGGTGTACTTCGTCAAGGAAATGCCTTGCGATGGGTGTATCCAATCTATGATTCCTGATATCTGACCTGTTTTCACTGACCCTCTGCCATAGTTGCCTGTTAGTTTTGCCTACATACCCCTTCCCACAGCGGCATTTAAGTAGGTAGATAACACCAGTACTAGCACAATTGGCAAATGATTTGAGGGGGTAGCTCCTGCCGGTCAGAGAGTGGGTGAAGGAGGTGCCTTTGGACATGTAACTGCATTGTGCACAATGTCCACAAGGGAACATGCCCGCAGGAGTCTGAAGTTTGGAAAGCCAGTCAGAGGGAGTGGTACTATGAGTAGTAGTATAATTAGCCTTTACCAGGGAATCCCTGAGGCTAGCCGCCTTTTTGTATGCTGTCATAGGGGGGTCCCTGAAGGTTGTAGTCAATTTTTCATCACTATTAAGTATATGCCAGTGCTTTTTGATTATGCGCTGTGCCTTCAGAGATAAATGTGAGTATTTCAAGACCAGGGGTACCCTGTTGCTAGCATCTTTAACATTTACATTTCCGTAGATTCTCTGTCAAGGGTCATAGCCTTGGCTTGGGCAGTTCTCAGTAGTACCACGTTGTACCCCCGTGCTGTCACATTGGTGATCAGTTCGTTGGACCTTTTCAGGTATAGCTCATCAGTAGAAGTGATTCTGCGAATCCTGACAAACTGGCTGTAACTGGAGTGCCTTAATTAGGGAAGGAAGGTGAAAGCTGTTAGCATGTAGGATTGTATTGCCGTCAGTGGTTTTCTTGAATAAATCTGTGGTTAATCGGCCATCCTGGAGAGTAACAGCAACGTCAAGAAAGTGAATGGTCAGAGGACTGTATTTAATAGAAAAGGAGATTGTGGGGAGGCAGTTATTGAAGTAATGATGGAATTGTGAGAGTGTGTTAGTGTCACTCTGCCATAATAAGAACACGTCGTCAATATATCTCAGCCAGGTCAGTGCATGGGTAACGTAAGGTCCATGGGGATATACAAAGGTGTTCTCGAAGTCAGCCATGAAGAGGTTGGCATAACTGGGTGCCATGTTGGACCCCATGGCTGGCCTTGTACTTGCAAGTAGAATTGGTTGTCGAAAGAAAAGTAGTTTTTCTGTAGCATAAGAGGTCTAAGACAAATCACTGGAGGTCAGGATTGGTGTTAGCAGAGCTTAAGGCTCGTGAGACCACCTGGATGCCACCAGAATAAGGGATGGAAGTATATAGACTCGTGACATCCATTGTCACGAGTAGCCAGTCTGGTGTAAGTGAGCCAAAGTGCATGAATCGATTGAGGAAATCGGTAGTGTCCTGTAAATAGGAGGGCATGGATGTAACTAGTGGTTGGAGGATACTGTCAATAAAGATTGCCAGGGATTGAAAAATTAAGTCTGAGCCAGCTACTATGGGTCAGCCTGGTGGATTGTTCAGTCTTTTATGAATTGTGGGAAGGCAATAGAACAGAGGGATCAGTGGAAAGTCAGTGGTGAGGAATTTGGCCAATTTGTCATCTATCACACCATTGCTGAGGGCAGCCTGTATGGTTCTGTCTATGGATGCTTTGATCTCAGAGGTTGGATTGGTGTGGACAGATATATAGACAGTTGTATCTTGAAGTTGTGAGAGAATTTCTTGAACATAATCAGTGATGTTCATTACCACAATGGCACCACCTTTGTCAGCTGGTTTGATCGTAATTTGACAATTCTTTTCCAATTTGTCAAGTGCCTTTTTCTCACACCAATGCAAGTTGTGTTTGTATTTTCTGGCTGATCTGCCAATTGTGTCAATTTATTTCTGGACCAGGCTAATAAAAGTCGGGGGGGGGTTCCACCGGCTCTTGGGCTTGCACATTGTGCGCTGGCAAGTGGAGTAGTAGCGGTATCAGAGGAGGGATGGTAAGTGAAAAATGATTTGATTCTAAGTGTTTGATAGAACTTTTGTAATTGTATGTCTAGGTCAAAATTGTTGCCCTTATGTGTGGGGAAAAAAGACACACCCTTAGAAAGTACCTTAGCTTCCTCCGAAATAAGAGCGTAGCCCGAAATATTTATTACTGTTGGGCAGTTGTCCTGCTGCGAGTGTTGTACTGACTCTGCATCACGGGGTGTTGTCGATGATCTCGATGTGTTCTTGTTGCCCCTCCTTGTTTTTTGTCCCTATGATTAACAATAGGGACTCCGCTGAGTATTCCTTCTTTTGAATATTTCCTTGAATATTGTGCTATCATGTACTGGACTGACATCCTAATTGTGATGGATTCGGTCTTTTAACCAGTTTTTAACTCACACTTAATCACGCTTTTATTTATTTATGTATAGATAGATCTAATTTCACTGTTCACCACTCCATTGCTTGCTACAAACGTTCTTCAAAGTCAATTGTCTCCATCGTGCGCCATTACTGGGCCCTTATTGCTATCGCACTATGTCCTGCGCAACCTGCCCTGTCATTTATTGAAGACGCCTCCCAGCCAACATCATCATCAATTCCTTCTCCATGACCCCGCCCTTAGGGGCGCCACCTTGGGACATCGAAGGAAATACCACTTCCTATTGGCCAACGTCTTCTTCTACGTTATCCAATGCTTCTGCCCACAGTCCTGAAGCCTTGCATCAGGATCCTGGTATTCTCTCTGGCGGCCATCTTGTGAGCTCCTACCAGCCCTCAAACGCTGCTCCTGCACACCGCCGCCATATTTTCGGCGGTTTACACATAATTGGCCCAGCAACACCGGGGCCCGCCCCCTGCGCCAGTTCCTGATTGGTGCTTTTTGCAAACCAGTCAGCCACTGGTTGGGACGGACCTCCAGCGCCGCGGATGACGTGGATAATGAGCGCCGTCATGTCCCCCCCTTTTCTGCAGCATCCCGCACTTTGGAGACTTTTCTATGGTATTTAAGCATTTGGCTTCCATGTAACTGGTACCCCTTTACATTTACATTGAGGAAGTTGACAGACAAAGCATGTCTGTATAAACATTTCAAAGACTTGCCACCAAATGGGGCACCTACTTGCTACAAACACATGCTTGTACTATTAAACATGAAGCATATGTACTAATGTAATATATATCTGTATGAACTCACATTGTAAATAAATGCACGTTTATTCAAAGAGATATATGTGGTAAAAGAATGCACTATTAAGCATCTGCCAGAGGAATATGGAATATTAGGCACCCCCTGCCCATAGGTTCATTCACACCCTTAGGGCATCATCAGAGGGTCATATTTTTTCCTCCTGTTGTATTGCTGACATGAAGGTTTAGTGGATTAGAGGTTCGAGTCTGACTAGGTGGTTGCGGGTATGTGCAGCATAGTTTAGGCATCCGGTCTTAGGAAATGTTGTCCTGGCGGGTAAACTGCCCTGTAAAAGGTGTGCCCATTAGGGTATTCAGGTTGCACCCTTGAGATTCCAGCCACTCTAACAGTCCTATACCTGAGTCTCTCCAGAGCTTGATGACCCTTAATCTGCCAGCTTTGGAGTCCATCCCCATGGATGAGATAGTTACATAGTTTCATAGTTAATACAGTTGAAAAAAGACATATGCCCATCAAGATCAGATGATGCTATGCTCTTGGACCCCCTGCCCTGATGGCTGCCCAGAATTTGTCCCTCAGTGCTGGATTAAAAACTCCTCATTTTTTGGCATATTGGCAGAATTGGGGCTGCAGGGGAATGGTGGCAGAATATGCACTCCTCTGGGTGCTCATCCTCCAGATGATTGCCGGGAAGGAAGGGGACATCATATTTTGGGAGGGCCCTGTTTAGGAAAAAATATAGTCAGGGGAGGGAAAGATAAGGTAGGACATCTACCTTCGACCTTGCTGTTTCCTTGCCTACCCATTGCTCGGGGGTTGGCCTTTTGGGGACAAGTCCTAAAGTGCAATTGCCCATGGGCTGGGCCCCAAGGGTGGCATGGATCTGAGGTCCTCTTCTGAATCAATGTCCCACTCTGGTATTGGACATGAACCCTGGGGTGCAATCTCCTCTGCTGCTTGGGGGGGGTGACAGGAATAGTGTAGCATTTAGTCTGGAGCTGATCATCGGTAGAAGAAGCAAGGGACAAGGAGAAGAGAGCAGAGCACTGAATAGGACACCTGTCACTCAGGATAGGTCTATGCCCTAACCAATCATGGAACAGGCTGACCTCAGCTGGCTTAAAGTTGGTTCTGAATACAGCTTTGCAGGTTGCAAACAATAGGTGTTGCTGCCTTTTGTCCAGGTAGTGAACCGACATCCATTTAGCGCTGGTTTCCTTCCTAACTACAAATCTAGTGCCATTATCACATCCCCTCATCCATGGAGCATAGGTATACCTATTCCCTCACTTTAATTGTTCTCTCAATTTATCCATGCTTTCAGCTCTCAGATTTGAATTATTTCCTCTTCCCAGAAAAAATTATAAGCATTCTCTTTTTTATTGTAAGCTATGGACATCAAATTGGACAAACTTGTTTTCAATCTGTACAACTTTTTGTTTGCATATGTCTTTAATATACATTTTCAGCAGATCTTTCCAGGAACATTTGTGCGCATCTTTCCAGGTATTTTTTTTCTATTACCAAAAGTCAATTTTGACTAAAACAGTTGAATGAATTGTTGAGGAAACATGAAATAAATCATGTTATAGAATACTTTTTAAAATGTGCTTCCAGGCAGTGTCTATGTAAATTAAGGCATTCCAGTAACTTGGTACTTATCTATATGGATTAGTATCCACTGGATAGTGTAATTATATTACCTCAACATCTATGAGGTTATGAAACACATATTTAAAAGTGACATATGACAGGGCAGCAAATTATCACTAAAATGATCAATACATTATTCCACTACAAAGGCAAATATTGTTCTGTTCAATTTCACTTTACTTTGAAGTCCTATTGCCAACTGCAATAGGAAAATTGCTGATTTTTAAATAATTTTCATAGTTACATTTTAATAGCTATCTGAAGTTAAATTGCATGAGGAAAAGCCCTGGCCTATACAGTACATATTAGTGGTAGATGTTAATAATTTGAACTTGGGGGCGTGGCCGGCCATGAGAGCGTGAGGACGTGTCCAGCTTGGGCTCCCGCTGGCCGCCCTGTTAACCCACCAGATTAGCCGATAAACCCACTGGATTTTTGGCAGAGAAGCGATGGTGAAGAAGCGGAGGGGTGCCAAGACGCCTGCACGCACCCATACCCGGAAGATAAGCACCTACCTGGACCGGGGAGGCCCGCAGGGCTGGGAGGGCGCCCCATCCAAAATGGCGTCGACCCCTGCTGATGGTGCTGGGGCTTCTCCTGGCCGTCGTGAGGGCGGAGAGCGAGCAGCTGCGAGGTCCCTCTCGCCGACGGGAGCTCCTGCGATGGATCGGGGGGACAGGGCTGGGAGCTGCCCTCCTCCATCCGCCCCGCTGTCCGGGGCTGTCGGCGGTGCTGCGGCGGTGACAGAGGCGGTGCCTGCTGGGCTGCAGGAGCCACGTGCGAGGTCTGCACAGCCGACGGGGGAGACCTTCCCCACCGCCATGGACGAGAGGCCCCCGGGACCCGGACGGGGGGGCCAGAGCGGTCGCCCTGCCGAGCATGTCAGCGCGCCTCTACTACCGGCGCCCGCGAGGGAGAGTGATGAGGGGAGAAGCCCCCTGCCTGGCGACGCACGCGCAGGCCGATCCCGGATGCCTGAGATGAGGCCGGCGGCAGATCAAGGTATGCCTCACTGCTCGAGCCCAGAGCCATACCCTTCCTCACCCCACTATGGGGGATGTCCCTGTGAGTCCCATGCTGTTCACTGCTTGCTGCTGACTCCCCCCCATCATGGCGGGGATCATCCAGGCTGAGGTTTAGCCCTGGCCCTGATTTGCACACCACAGGGGACTCCCCCCAGCCCCGGGCAGGACTGGCCCCTTGCCCAGCTTCAGGGGGTGCAGCGGCAGCATCCTTGACGCTGAGCGCCTTGGGAGGGTGCCATACGGATGGAGCCTGGCCGGGGATACCCCCCTCTTTAGCGTGGCAGCAGAGGATAACCCCTGTGAAGTCTGCCTGGCCCCCTGACCAATCTGTGGCAGAAAGGATGGGAGCGGCGGCACTTCCTCAGAGTGGGGGAGCACCTGCGGGAGCAACAGCTAATACGGGCCTGCTGTCCCTGCCCGCGGATTCAGGACGCTCCCAGGGTTCACCTCCGCACGGCCCCCATGTTACGGGAGCCATGCCCCTGATTTTGCATTGCACTCCGCCTGCCGCTGGGGCCCCGCAGCAGTCGATACAATCTCATATGGATCCCATCCTTACAGCATTGAGGGCGGAGCTCAGAATCTTACCCACCAGGGAGGATCTGGAATCCTTCATCCAGAGGGTGGAGGGCGCTTTTAAGAAGGATATCGCGGATCTGCGGCACTCGGTTGGCAACCTTGACACCAGAGTTGAATCGCTGGAACAGTTCCAAAATGCGACCACCCAGAGGCTGGAGGCTCTAGAGCGGGACCTGACCCATCAAAAAGCTGTGGCACAGACGGCGGTCCTACACTTAGACGACCTTGAAAACAGGAGCCGTCGAAATAATATCCGTGTCAGGGGCCTCCCGGAGGTGACGGGCCCGGATCAACTTCGCCCTACCATCATTGGCATCTTTAACGACATACACGGCCGCCCACCTGACGCCGAGATTGTGATCGACCGAGTCCACCGGGCCCTTGGTCCTAGATCCCCCGATCCCTCCCGCCCACGAGACATTATTTGTCGATTACACTACTACACTGTGAAGGAGGACATCCTGGCAAAGGCTTGGGCGCAAGGTCGCATATGCTTTGACGGCGCCCCTCTGCAGCTGTTCCCGGATGTGTCACGCAGGTCTCTCATGATGAGGCGAGTCCTGAGGCCTCTACTGTCCAAGATACGGGACTGCGGGGGCTCTTATCATTGGGGATACCCCTTCCACCTCGCCTCGTGGTCCGTAGAAACCAGCGGGCCTTCACTGTGAAAACCCGGGCGGACCTGCCGGGCCTCTTCGCCTTCCTGGACTCCCCCCCGATTGAGATCCCGGACTGGCGTGATGTTTCTCTTTCCCTGGGCCCCCTGAGGCCCCCGGGGGGGCTGCCGCAGCGGATCCGGCGCCCGAGGGGCAGAAGCTCGACTGGCGAGGGACGTGCTGGTGGTCCGGTGAGGGGCCCCCGCCGCCCGGCTAACGAAGATTAGGCAGTCCTCTTTGCCACCGATGACTTCTTCGCGCGGCGCACTGTTTGCGCTGCCTAGTTTTCTTTTTTCAACTGTTTTTGATTTACACGCTGAGCTTCGGACTGGTCGGGTTTGGGCGGGCGGGCGACATGGAGGCGGGCCATGTGTGTGGCTTGCCCCCCTGTACGGTCTGCCTTCCGATGGAGGGGCCTGACTCGGGCGTGCTATGCGTCGCCCGGCGGCGCCGGACCGGACAAGCCTCAAACATGATCCTCATATGTGCAGTGTATGCCGTGTATCTCATGCTTGAACACGTCCTTCCCTTTGTTGTGGGGATGTGATTTACAGGTTCCTTACAGGAAAGCTTTTCTGCAATGTTTGTGTTGGCTTTATGGGTCTCGGGCTCGCCGGGGTGCTCGCGGACCTGCTCCCCCGGCTCGCGGCGCGGGAGGTTTAGATTCGAACCCCTGGGCGCCGTGTCTACTATATACTCCCTGATTGGCGTGCCCCACTGGGAGCGGCTCTCGGGAGCGGTGCGATGCGGTCCGCGTGGCCGGGCCTGGCGGGCCTCGATTCGGGTGCCCTCTTACTCACTCGCCTGTGCCGGGCCATGCCGGGGTATGGGAGGCCTTGTTATACTTTACACTTGGAGGGCCCCTGCGGTCCGCCGTCGGCCCCTGGCGCTGGCTCGTCCGGCATAGCTGATTACATTTAGCTCTTGGTTTTCTGATTATGTGGGTTTTTCTGATTATGTGGGTTTTTTATTCTAGCTTTGATTGGGGAACGCCTCTGGCAATGTTGCCAGTGGTGGCTCCCCCCTTTTGGTTTGGGGGTCGGGGCGGCCGGGGGAGACCCCCACCCTGTGTCTCTCGGATCCGTCGCGCCCCCACTATAGGCCAGGACCCCGCGGCCCCCTGGGGTAGTGTTTTGCTTGCCTCTGGTGCCCGGGGTCCGACTCGTGGAAAGTAGGGATTCTTTCCTCGCTTAGGTTCCCCCTTGATCCCCCTCTTTAAATAAGTTTTCGTTCTATTCGTTTTGGTTAGGTGCGTCCCTCCCCTCCGTGTGATTTCCTTTGTCCTTCGTGCCTGTCAACCCCAGTACCCTTGGTGTGCCCCTTTCCCTCCCCTCCACTACCTCCCTAGCTTACTTCCTTCTCCCCCCACCCGCTTCCCCTCCCTGGCCTGGGACCCCCGTTTTCCCTTGGCGCTGTGTGTACTGGGGCCGGTGGCGGCTCCCTCGAATCCGACATGTCTAAAGTCCAATGTACCTCATTAAACGTTAAGGGCCTGAACTCCCCTGTTAAGCGATCCTCTGTATTGAACGAGCTAAAACGACTGGGCGCAGGAATCGCCTTACTTCAGGAAACTCACCTCAGGGAGGGGAAGGTACACAATTTGTCCAGCCGTTACTTTCGCCATCAATACCATAGCCTGTCCCCTGACTCTAAGTCGAGGGGGGTGGCCACTGTGCTGGCGGGACACCTCTCCTGGACACTGGAGGAGGTGAACCATGACTCTGAAGGCAGGTACCTCTTTGTAAGGGGTACTCTTTATACCCAGAGGGTGACGCTGGCAACTTGTTACTGCCCGAGCTCAAACCAGTTGAATTTTCTGAGGTCCACCTTGGAGAGGCTGGCTGAGTTCTCCAGTGGCATTCTTCTCTTGGGAGGTGATTTTAATTGTGTTCTGGACCCTCGGCTTGATACCTCTAAGGGGACTTCTAGTTTACCTTACTCGGCGTTGCGGAGGATAAAGGCCCTCTTGTTTGAACATCAACTCTTGGATGTATGGCGGATTGTAAAGCCCAGGGAAAGGGACTACACCTATTTCTCTCCCCCTCATAACGTGTACTCGCGAATTGATTGGTTTCTGGTCCCCCATAGACACGTACATCTCATATCGCGACCGTCAATAGGCTCAATCTCGCTCTCTGATCACACCCCCGTCTCCATTCTACTGTCGGTCCCGGACTCCCCCCCTCCATCGGGACATTGGAGGCTTAACGCCTCCCTCCTTCAGGACCCTGAGTTTAAGGCAGAGATTAGATCGGCAATTTCTGAATTTTTCTCAGTTAACAACACCCCCGAGGTTTCTCGGATGTCTCAGTGGGAGGCTCACAAATGTGTGATCCGGGGCCTTTTGATTAGAAGGGGTGCCTACCTTAAAAAGGAGAGGGAGAAACGGGCGGCCCAGTTGATGCAGGAGATTCAGGTCCTGGAGACCCGGCATAAACAATCCCTAGACCCGGCTACGGAGGCGGAATTGGCCAAATTGCGTGCGGCCCTCAGGGACCTGACTTTCGTCAGGGTACGGGGCCAGATTGCTAGGTGCCGTAGGCACTTTTACGAATTCAGTAATAAAAGCGGTAGGGCCCTTGCTAGAGCTTTGCGGGGGCAACGGGCAAGAAACTTCATCCCTAGCATTGTTGACCCGGGAGGGAATAGACACTTTAAAATAGGTGACATTGCTAAAACTTTTAGGGACTTCTATGAAGGCCTATACAATTTGCCACAAAACAAGACTCAAGCTCACCAGCAAAAAATCAGGGCTTACATTCAGAGGTTTGGCCTTCCCCGGCTGGAGCGGGGGGTAGTGGAGGCCCTGGAGGAGGAGGTTGGTGTGGGGGAGTTCTTGAAGGCCGTCGGAGGTATGAAGCCCGGTAAGGCCCCTGGCCCTGATGGCTTCAGCCTGGAATACTACAAGGAATTGGCGGGCACGTTAGGCCCCCACTTCATTTCATCCTTTAGCTCTCTGAGCGATGGTCTTCCCCCTCCACGGGACACCCTTCGGGCCAGCATTGCAGTTATTCCTAAACCAGGGAAGGACCCAGCCAATTGCGGTAGCTAGAGGCCCATTTCCCTTTTGAATTGCGACCTCAAAATTTATAACAAAATTTTAGCGGACAGAATCGCCCCTCTCCTCTCGGGGCTCATACATTGGGACCAAGTGGGTTTCGTCCCTGATCGCGAGGGAAGGGACAATACGACACGGGTCATCGGAGTGATCCATCATGCGCAGCGGGGGGGGGGGAAGCGCTACTTCTATCCACGGATGCCGAGAAGGCTTTTGATAGGGTGAGTTGGGCTTTTATGGAGGAGACCCTCAGGTATATCGGACTGGGAGACAGGATGTTACATTGGGTCCTAGCCTCATACACCTGCCCCTCGGCATCCGTGGTGGTGAATGGCATGTCCTCTCAGACTTTCTGTTTATCTAACGGGACGCGACAGGGTTGCCCGCTTTCCCCGCTTATTTTCATTCTCTCCCTGGAGCCATTCCTTCGGCTGATCAGACAAAATTCAGATGTGGCGGGTGTGAAAGTGGGCGGAAAGGAGCACAAGGTGGCAGCATACGCTGACGACTTGATGTTCTTCATTTCAAAGCCAGAGATCACTTTGCCAAACCTCCTTGCGGAGCTCAAGAGTTTCCAGGAGGTCTCTAATTATAAGGTTAATTACCAGAAGTCTTCAGCTCTGAACATTAATGTCCCCGCGGAGAGATTGCGCAGCATTAAGGAGAATTTTCACTTTAGGTGGGAGCAGGAGGCTGTCACGTACTTGGGGACGCGGATTCCTTCCAATCTGCAGGAAACGTTTGCATTAAATTCCCTCCTATGTTAAAAAGGTTAGATGAGGACCTCCGTTGGGGGAGTGATGCACCATGGGTTTAAAAGATCGCGCGTTTTACAGGGCAGGGTAGCGTACCTTTGACAAAGGGCCGAGAGGCTCGAAACGGCCGTCAGGTTTGGAGTATGAATGCGGTTTGCTGAATGGTATGAAGGATATGATTGTCTTATTTACTATGTAGTTTTTTGTGCTTATTGCTGATGGATATGCTGTTATCTTGTCTATAGAAAGACAAGGAATGTGTAGGTAGTGCTATTTCACTATGGGTCTATTACTGAGGATTGTTAAAGTGTATTAGTGCATATTAGACATTGCTTGTTTGTAGCATTGCTATTTTATGTCTCATTGAAGCTGCTGGATACTTTTGGTTGGCACATTGCACTTTAACACTCTTGCTGATACATTATGCTGCTTATGCAAATGTTGCCATTGGTTAATTATACAGACAAGACCCAATTATGTAGCACATCCTACATTGCATTTTTTGTCATTGTAAATATTTTTAGTGTTATGTCGATATGAATTCATGTATATCGCTTTGTGATTTTATTTATGTGTAATAAAGGATGCATTTTTTGTGATATAGCTGAAGTCCAATTATGTTTATTGAGTGCGCACCTCAGACCCTTTTGTTTAAATTTTGTATGAGAAGGGCATAGATATGGACAGCCCTTAAATGGGGTTGCGGCACCTTTTCTAAGTACAACAATATATATGAAGGTTGATTAAATGGTGTGCTGAACCATTGTGTATTAACTAGATGAGGACCTCCGGAAATGGAACAGGGGAGTCTTCTCTTGGTTTGGAAGGGTCAGCGTCATCAAGATGAACATCCTTCCCAGGGTGCTATATCTGTTCCAGACCCTCCCAATAGACATCCCCGCTACCTTTTTCAAGCAGCTCACAGGAATGTGCACCAGGTTCGTCTGGGCGGGTCGTTCTCATCGCCTTGCGGCGTCGCTATTATCGATTTCTAAGTCTAGGGGGGGCTGGGCCTGCCGGATTGGAAGTGTTATCATGCAGCGGCTCACTTGAGCCGGGTCATCGACTGGTGTCGACATTCGGCCTTGAAGCAGTGGGTCATGATGGAGCCTCTCCATGCCCTCTCCCGGGCTTACCATGGGTTCCACTGAACGGATATCCGCAGTTGAACAAACATCCTACAATTGGCCCGTCCAGGAGAGTAGTGGATAGATTCTTCCCCCGGGCCGTGTCTCTCCCCCGGGCCATCCCCCATGGCGCCGGTCTTGGGCCATCCCGACTTCCCGGTAGAGATAGCTGGTGGTCCCTTTAAAGCATGGATCCAGCAAAACTGCTTTAGGAGACTTCATATGCAGGTGGGCGGCGAGTGGAGGCGGCCAGAGGCCCTGGTTAGTGACCTTGCTCTCAAACCCATTACACAGTTGCAGACCCTCCAGCTACAGCACTATCAGCGGTCGGTCGGATGTGCGACTGCCGCTACTAGGCGGCTAACACAATTTGAGCAAACTTGTTTGGGGTCCGGCCATTTTGGGGGAGCCCTGTCTTACTCATACTCGCTGCTGATGAAGCCTCCGGGGGACTTTGTCCCTCCGTACGTGAGGGGATGGGAAAGGGAACTGCGCCGATCCTTCACGGACGAGCAAAGGTTCGCGATGATTCAGCTAGCGCATAAGAGCTCCATATCATGTAAATACCAGGAGACTACGTTTAAAATTCTTTCCCGGTGGTACCGGGTCCCTGCGCGGCTGGCTTCCATGTTTCCTTCCTCCTCCCCCCTCTGCTGGAGGTGCTTGCGGGACAGGGGAACTATGACACGCGTTTTCTGGGAGTGTGAGAAGCTGACCGATTTCTGGAGGGTGCGGGAGGTCATTAAGAAATTAACGGATGTTGACCTTGGTGAGGACCCTGCGTGCTATCTGCTCAACTTGGCACCGGTATCCATGAGGTCAAGACGCGGGTTCCTCCTTGCCCCACTCCTGAGTGCCGCTAGGACGTGCATTCCGGCTAAGTGGAAATCCACTGAGCCCCCCACTACAGCACAATGGCTGGCTGTGGTGCGGGACATATGTAGGATGAAGGAACTCACTGCATCGCTGCGGGGGACTCTGGAAAAGCATAGAAGGACTTGGCAGGCATGGGATGGGTTCACTTTCTCCCCCGATTTTCTTCTCTATACGTAATATGGCCGGGACGGGTTGCCATTGGTCTGGCCTCCCTGCCTCTCTCTACCTCACTGTTGCTCCCCTCCCTCATACCCCACCCGCTTTAGCCCACCCTCCCCCCCCTCCTGCACATGCGTCTGTCTTGTCTCCCCCCCCCCCTTTTTCCTTCCCCCCCCTCTTGTTAATTGTGTCTGGTTGATTGTCCTAATTTTTTCCTTTTATCGAAAAGTTGGGGACACGGATTGTAGAGGCTATAGTTGGTTACAAATTGGGTTTGTTGTTCAATAATATGGGGCGGACTCGACCGGCCCTGCATTTTCTCTACATGTCTTTGGACCTTTGAATATTGGTTGTGAACAATTCTATTATTATGCAAATTGCTGCGTGCACCTGTGCGGCACAGTTCTGTCAAGCTCTGTAATTTATTGTGTTTCCCTCAATAAAAACGTTTAATTAAAAAAAAAATAATTTGAACTTGCTCCAATTGAAACCCATGTGCCTCTCTACTCAATTTCCAGAAAGGCTGTAGATGCCTTAGAAGCAATCCACTCCTCAATGACCACTTACAAATGTAGTTACATGGACACCCCTGTCCCTTGCATGAGTCAGCCCAGCAAGCCACAGTGGTCTCACTGCCAGTTCCAACCACAGTGTGCAAGAAGAGGGCTTGCTGCAGGCTACTCTCTCTCTGCAAGTTGGGGTTTGCAGTCCATTAGAGATGAGCGAACTTTTGAAAAGTTCGATTCGGCCGATTCGCCGAATTTCACAAAGAAATTCAGGTTCGCCGAATCTAACTTTTACGAAGTTCCCCATCAAAAATGCCGGCATGGTGGGAGCCAGCCGGCGGGCCGGTAAAGCCGGCCGGCCCGCTCCCACCATGCCGGCATTTAAAAAACAAAAACAAAAAAAGCATTTTTGCCGGCATGGTGGGAGCGGGCCGGCCGGTTCCGCGCTGACAGCCGGCCAGCCCGCTCCCACCATGCCGGCATTTAAAAAAAAAAAAAAAAGCATTTTTGCCGGCATGGTGGGAGCGGGCCGGCATTTTTAAAAAAAAGCAAACACTTACCTGCAGGTCCGGAGCGTGGAGGCCGGCGCCGCTCTCAGCTGTCATCTGATGACGCGCCCTCAGATGACAGCTGAGAGCGGCCCGCTCCCACCATGCCGGCAAAAATGCTTTTTTTTTTTATTTTTTTTTTTAAATGCCTGCATGGTGGGAGCGGGCCGCTCTCAGCTGTCATCTGAGGGCGCGTTCCGCTGTCAGCGCGGAACCGGCCGGCCCGCTCCCACCATGCCGGCAAAAATGCTTTTTTTTTTTTTTTTTTTTTTAAATGCCGGCATGGTGGGAGCGGGCCGGCCGGCCCGCTGACAGCGGAACCGGCTGGCCCGCTCCCACCATGCCGGCATTTTTTTTTTTAATTCCAGGAAAAATTTGATCGGCACGAACCACAAAATATTCGGGTTCGTGCCGAATCGAATATTTCCTGAAATTCGGAGCGAATTCCGGTTCGTCCGAACCGGTTCGCTCATCTCTACAGCCCATGACTGGAGGTATCAAAGGCATCAGAGATAGCCAGGGTATCACAAGCACACAATATTTGTTCGCAACCTATCCATTTAATTTTCAAAAAACATTGTGTTCTTAGTGAACTAAACATGACACCTAGGGCCTTTTTATGACGTGCACCATTTAGCATCTTTCTGGAGGCTATAGAGCCAGCTTTTTCTGAGGCTGTGCTGTGGACTACAATGGCGCTAAAAGTTACAGCGCCAAATACTTACCATTTTGCTTTTTCTCTTTAATAAAATATTATATTTTGGCAACATCTAGATTATGTGCTTCTATTATTGACAAGTCAGAATGCAAGTTTAGTACAAATAAATGTACAGTAATGTAATTAAAAGACACTTCAAACCAGTTCTGCCCATTGTGCTCTATGGGATCTTTACCTACAGCACCAGGTTTCAACTGGAGCTGCTTCAACCAGAGCCCTCGGAGCTGTGACATCTTTGGTGCTAGCTGGTGAATGCATTGGTGATGCCACTTTTCTGTATTTTAAATTGCACGCTAAGTGCCTCTGAGACCAAAAATGTGTTGTTGTGTTTCGCTGATGCTTCATAAACAAGGCTCCTGATCTCTTCTAAAGTGTAACCAACAGAAAAAAAATGTTGAACTGGTAATAGCAGTTAGCTGTAATCTAAAAATGTTACTCCATGTCTATTTTGCACTAGATATTTATATAACCTAGTACATGAATAATGTTACACATAGCACAGTTTTTTCATTTTTGTGCATTTTTCACAAATCTTTAAAGTATGTAAGAATATGTAAAAGCAGTATGTGAAAAGTATGTAGAATAATTTACATACTTTGTCTACCTCGAATAAATTAACAATCTACAGCCCTATATATGAAGTCTGCTGTTTAGTGTCATTTTGTTGGCATACATGTCTGCATTGAAGCGCCCGCATATTTTTATATTTTGGCGCTATTATTTTTGCAGCATGGCACTGCTAGTCATACTGTAATGCCCAATGTTAAATTATCAGCTTTGATAAGCCCCAATTAAATTCCTCTTGTTTTTACAGTGGAAATGTTCTGCCATTTCACCAAAAAAAACAAAAATCGTGTGATTGTAACAGGTGATGTATGCCTGTTTTTCCCTTTCTACAGCTCCAATGCGGGCACTGTGTGTGTGCAGCATTTAATCTACTGCAATTCCAGCGCTCCAAGCTTGCACTAGGGGTCGCTAGTGCATATGAAAAAAGGGGGGTGGGAGTAGCTCAATCACTATTATTTATAAAAAAAAAATAATCATCTAATCATCTCATCATCTAAATATTAAGCAACTAACATGTCTAGCTGTGTGGAAAGACAGAGAATTGGTTGCATATACCTGCAGATACATGTGGAAGCCACACTGCCCGACAAGGCACTCTGTGCCTTTAGTGTGGTCCCTACTCTTAATTTTGAGTCCCCAACATTGGGACATGCAATGCAGACAAATATTTGAGAGCTACTCACCTGGGAAGCTGCCAGCCTCCCTTTAGAACACTTCACATGGAGAGATCCATATTGACTGAATCCCTCCCTGCTTGTGCTCAGGGCATAGGCTTATACAAGCCCTGCGCAGTACCCGGCCAGGAACACTTGAGTGCAGAGCATGGACTGTCTTCAGCAGGCATTGCTGTGCGAACAAGATTTTTTTAAATAAGACTCACCAACTTGGAGGTGATGTTAGCTGGAGTTGTGGAAGGATCGTTAAGTGGAAAAAGTGAGGATGGTGACCATGTTTTGTCCCAATGGGTTGCAAATACAACACTCATTTGGTCAACAGCTGGTTTAAACTCCATAAAGGTGAAATGCCACTGGCCTGGTGAATGGCACTTTGTGATGGACTCTACTGTGTTGCCAGTGTGCATAGGTGCTGTCTGGTTAGCAGAGAGGCTGATAGTGTTCAACTCAAAGCAGATGTGGGTTTCCTTTCTGCCAATGGCTGTTTTAGAGTTGGAAACATAACATCGGATCTGAAGTTTATTCAATGTTTTCAAAAACGTAGTCCCCTGTTGCATGGATGGTAGTAGAATGTCCCAGTCTATGGTCTCTTTATCGATCTTTTTATTGTGTATATTCAGAACATTATTCTATAAGCATAATACACAAAAAAGATTACAGACAACTTAAGTCACAATCAGAAGAGTATTCACTGCAAACAAGAAAATGGAATAAAATTCAAGAGTTAGTAAAGAAGTTTTATTCAAATAAATTAAATATAAACAACAACCCTATGAGGTGGGAAAAGGAGGTAAGGGGGGAGTAAAGGAGGTGGTTGAGGAAGGATCAGATGCTCATTAGGTTTACACCATCTGTAGGCAGAAAATTCAGAACCCAAGGATTCCACGCCTCCCTGAACAGCTCCAAAGAAACATTGTGAATTGATATTAAACAGCAGTGAAACAGAAATTCCCTGAACCAGTGGATAATCCGCTAACAATTGGTATTAAAAAGAAGTGACACCCATATGGTATGAGCAAGTGGAAATAAAGAGTAGTGAAACAAACGTACCATGAACCAGTGAATGAGCAATGACCCCCAAGTGGCCTGAACAATTGGTATTAAAGAGTAGTGACACCCAAATGGTTAGAGCAAATGTTAATAAAAAGTAATGACACTAGTGCCCTGAAAGGTTGGATACTCCACTAACAGAGGGGCCGCTATAAATGGGATTTCAGGTTTTTGTTCCACAATATACCTGCATACTGGCTCGCTGTCTGCAGGGCATCCAGATATCTTCTTGTGTCTGACATCCCTTTTGGCCACCATGGTGCAGTGCTGAACCAGCCCTGTGATGTGCTACACTCCACGGAGATGTTGTAGCTTTACTACATTTATTATGTACCTAGGAGCAGCTCATGGCAGCAGTGCAGGGACAGGAGAAGCTTACGTTACAATTATTTTCCAACAGCACCACATACCTCTCACCACAAACCATAAACAGAAAGAGAACAGTGATTTTTTAGAGATAGAGCTTTCCCTTTAAGGTTTATGTTCTTCATAGCCTAGATGAACTTAAATCCTCAGTAGACCCACTGGGCCTTCAAATAACTTCATAAGAATCTACTGCACATTTTTTCCCCATATGCCCCATAATAAAAAAAATAGACCTCACCTGTAGAACTGCCCTATCACATGCAAAAAGCACATGATTTAGATTATTAGATAGGAGAAAACTATTTGTTTCACTTTACTGTGTGCTAAGTGGAAATAAAATCTCTCACTGCCAAAATCATTTGGATAACTCCTCATTGATTTAGAACATATATGAGCCTTATAAGCATTCTTAAAAGAATCATTGCTTTGTTGCCTTGTTACACATAGCAAGTGAAAGTGCAAAGTTAGCATCATTTAAAAGTTCAAGATAAGCTAACAATGGCCTCGATCTACAGGAAAGGAAATCCACAGTATGATGCTTTTTTTTTTTTTATTGTCCTTGAGTTAAATAAAAGCCCGAGAAAAAAATGTAATACTTTTCTCAGGAGTAAAAAAATGCCTTTGACTTTCATTGTCTTCCTATCTGGTGATTCATTACAGAGAAATTCTCAGGCTTTTTTCTCATGAAATGAATTTTTTACTACCATAAGAATTTGCTTCAACTCTTAAAGCATCAAGGCCAATGTATGCATTTTCTATATTTGTTAAACAGAAAATTAAAAGGCATACTGTACATTTCCTTGGCACAATACACATTGCCTCTCATCTTCTCTAAGGGATTTGTGTCTTCTTCAATTTAATTAGTTGGAATTAAATCCCCTTTTTTGCAAGCATTTTGCTTTGAAGTAGGAAATTTAATCTGAAAATTCAAAAATGCTGCTAAAATTATTTGACAAGTTATTAAAGAAAAATTTACTCCAGGGGATTAAAACATATAATTCATTAAGGCAGCTCCGACTAAAATATTTCTTGTTAACATAATCTTTGTGAAAATAGTCAGCAAGAAATGTCAAGTTAATGAAGGGAAGCAGGTAGCAGCATGCTTTTTAACAGCTGTCATCATGTTTTAATTGTTTGGAAATAGTATTTTACATCAAATCAGACTTCTTAATTGTTAGCTAAGGCTTTGAATTTATAACTAAGACTGTGTACATGCATGAACACATTAAAATGTAAAATATCTACAAATTGAAGAATCATCAGCTAAAGCAGAAAAAAAACTACTGAACTTGCAAAATACATTTGGCCAAAGCCCCTGACGATATTCTCTCCTTAGCGTGTAGAACTAGAAATTTATATTTTCACTTTTTGAATTTGCCTGGAAAACTTTATTTTTTGCTGTTCCACTCTGTAAGATGGCAGGTGATCAGTCACTGCATAGGTGTGGAAATGACATCCTTGCCACACACAACAGTGCCAATGAATGGAGGAGGCGGAGATTTACAGCTAAAACAGGTGGCATTATCTAGGATTAGACTAAAATGGGAACAGTGAAAAACATTTTCAAGGGGGGAGCAATTCAGGGGATGCTAGTTAAAAATGTGGGCTTTTGGTCCGCTTTAACTGCCAGCCTACCTAGAGATTTTGTAACCCTCTGTTGCCAGACCATTTTTCACTATTTTGCGCTATACATGTTCAACTTCATGTTCAACTGTGATTTTTGAAGGGATTTCCCAGGAAAACTACATATAGTTTTGTCAGCAGAGTTTGGCCTTTAATGTAAAATGTCTTGTTTGTCATTTTTTACTGTATTCTCAATATATTTTGCTGAAATATTAATGGCATATGATATTAATTAGATTATGTGCATATGTTCTATATTTTTGCAATTCTTAACTTTAGTAATTAATGACCCATGCTTTAGGCAGTCTTTAAATCATGCTTTAAATCTGCATGCAATCTGTTACCTACACTTAAAGCAGACCAAAACCCACTGAACTTGCAAAATACTTGGGCCAAAGCTCCCGCCGATATTCCCTCCTTAGCGTGGAACACTTTATGTTTTGCTGTTCCTCTCTTTAAGATGGCAGGTGATCAGTCATTGCATAGGTGTGGCAATGACATAATTTCCACACACAACAATGACAATAAATGGAGGAGGGGGAGCTTTACAGCTAAAACAGGCGTTATTATCTGAGACTGGAGTGAAATGAGAGCAGTGAAAATTGGCAAAAGGTACTCTTCATGGGGGTAGTAATTCAAGGGATGCTTGTTAAAATGTGAGTCTTGGTCCGCTTGGGTGGGTGGCACTTATATCGTACCAAAACTAATATAAAATATGATCATATGAAGCACAGATAGACCATCTTAAAGTGGGCCAAAACCCACATTTTTCCTCAGGAAGCGTTTAAATTTAGAAACCAGGGATCGTGGCTGTGATTAGCCAGGCAGGACATGTGACCCAGCTGTATAAAAGGCAAGGCCACATGTCCTCCACTACACCAGTGCTGGTTTAATTAGGGAGAGGTTGCTGCTGGGTACAGCAAATAGGAACTTCTCTATAGTTAGTATATAGTTAGTTTTAGCCATTACTCTAAACCGACAGATGCATTGGGAGCCATGCCATTTTAAGTTCTGCAATTTCCCCCTGCCATGAAACATTAATTTTAGCCTATTAATCTACTGTGTAATTTACAGATGAGCAAACTCATGAAAAAGTTGATTCGGACGATTCCCCAAATTTCCCCGAGAAATTTGAATTTGTCCGAGTCAAATTTTTAATTTGATGCCTAGTGAAAGTCAGAAGAATGACGAAACACGTGACAGTCTTGGGCGACGATAGTTTAGCTCCAGTGGCACTGTCCAAAGGTTACAGGCGAGTGATGAGAATTTATCCTCCTCCTGATCAGACATTAAGGATTGGGTATTATTGGATACCCTGGATGCTCTCTGTTTGTTTATATGCTCTAATTCTTCTACTTGGCTTGAGAGTGGATATTATTAAATTGTTTGAAAAAGTTATTATACAAGGATCTTTCCCTTTTTCATTCTATCCATTGCCCCCTTCTGAGTTTATGTGAACTACTCCTGAGGAAATGTGAAAGTTGCTGTGGATTAACTCTTTGTTAGCCTGATATCTTAGTGGCTCTGGTAAGAGTTTTTAAGCCGGTGGTCAGTACTTCATTCAAAGAAGTTGTTGGCTGCACTTAATTATTTAAGAACACTGGATGCACAGCAGTGGATTATTTTTTACCTGTTATTGGGGAACTGTTTATTATTATTAACACTTGCTCTGTGCATATGTGGACATTTTTTATTCTTTAAAAATTGTTTGGGAATATATCATTTCAGCATGTTGAGCATTAAGATTATTTCTTAAATTGTTTCTGTATTTACGGATTTGTTACTTTTTTCTAGCACAGTATTTCACTTTGTAAATATCTGTTTAATCCCTCTATGTGGCCTCGCATGGGTCTCTTCCTAGCCTGGCTACTGACTATAGGGTTGATTCAGAGAGACATAAAAAGACTTTAGTTTTTGTGTCGATCTGTTTTTTTTTTTTTATTTTCCGGCTCGCGTATGAGTGTACGAGTGATTCTAAGCATGCATTGCAAGCCTTCAGTAAAGTCTTCGTTCGTATGCCAATGAGAATGTCATTTTCCAGCTTTCATTTTCCGTTTATGTTACTCATGTTACAACGTAGGCTTTCGTTTTTTCCCTTTTTCCATCATCTCCTCGAATTAATCATTTACGCTTCCCATTGGATTCAGATTTCTTTTTTCTATAAATAATCGTCCAGATGAAAATCGTTACGACCTTACGCCTGCGCACTACAAAATTAACTCATTAATGTGCTCGCCTACATATTTGGTTCACTCACTTCAGCTACAATGCTTAGCTAAATCACATCGCAGTCTCATTCTTCTTTCATTTCCCGCCCCTAAAACTTACCTAAATCACTTTGCGGTCTCATTCTTCTTCCATTTCCCGCCCCTCTAAAACTTACCTAAATCCCTTCGCGGTCTCATTCTTCTTCCATTGGTGCACCGAAAACTTACCTAAATCACTTCGCGGTCAGGTGAATCTTCAAATCTTAATTTTGTTTTTCGCATTTGTTTTGTGTTAACCAACCCTTAATGAATGTATTTAGAAAAGGAAATGACACAGAAACCAGTTTTTTTTTTTTTTTAATTTTAACTGGCATTTTTATATTGCTTTTTTTTTTTTTTTTTAAACATTATTCTTCATCTGTGGTCCCCTAACGAGTCGCGCAGCTCCTGCATCTCGCCCACCAACTGAAGGCCCCTGTCAGCAAATACATGTTTAACAGCTGTGGATGGAATGGTTATTAGGTTGCATGAGACCATATGTCATTATGCTAAGGAATTAATAAAAGGAACATGCCATATGTCATTATGCTAAGGAATTAATAAAATGAAGAGGCCATATGTCATTATGCTAAGGAATTAATAAAAGGATGAGGCCATATGTCATTATGCTAAGGAATTAATAAAAGGAAGAAGCCATATGTCATTATGCTTATGGCATTGACTATGGATCGATGTAGATTGCTGATCATGTAATTTCACACATACTACAAATATTTACATTACAACTTACTTTGTTGGTGGGCGAGCTCAGCTTCGGGGACCACCCTCCATTCTGGGACCTGCCACTGCTGGGATGTTGAGGCTGTAGAGACATGTAAGATCGGGTCACTTCTAATGTGAGTCACATACCAGAGGCTAATGGCCCTGTCGTTTGGTACAACTCCCTGCCCATGCCGTGACGCCCCTCCTCTGTGGATAGGTCCAGGGGCTGGTCGGAGGCTGCTACAGAGGAGGGGTAGGAACCTGACCCTGGAGATCCACCACCTTCACTTGCTGCTGCAGATTCACGCAGCACTGGCCGGCCTGTGCGCCTCTGGGTGCGTTGGATTCGGTACTCCATTTCCAGCACTAGAAAAGAAAAGCATTTATAAATAAAGGCCTACCTTCTGTATTAGTTACATCTAGAATGCAATCGCTATGTACTTACTTGGGAAATGGAGACCAAAAAATCACCGCACCCGGGGTCCGACCAATGCTGCATGATCCACGTATGGGTGAAGGTGGTGTCCCTCTCCTGCTGGATCCGGGAAACGATCATCAGGGCGACGTTCCTCTTCTCGTAGGCGTTGGACAGGTAGTCGTACCTGCGCTGAAGCGTCGTCTAAAAAACACAAAATAAAAATAGTTGTTAGATCAAACTGCATACAAATATCTGTCACAATTTGATCAGTTGACTAAATGATATTCCCAGACACATTTCTAGCCTCAAACTATCCTTCTAGATGCAAGGGACTTGGTTCGCACATGTGCGCACTAACTTCTGTTTGGCACAGAGTTTAAAAAAACTTTTTAAAACAACTGTTTCTTCCTGCGCTCCCTTAAGCCCTAGGCATGCATTTAGATGGCAAATCAACGTCCTTACAATGCACTTTCGAGCATAATCAGCTCTTGTTGTTGGCGGGTGAAGATCGTGGGCGCCATCTTGTTTCTTGTCCGCAGCAGATAAGTAATGCCCCAGCGTTTCCAGGTTCCGCACGGCCAGACGAAAGCATCATACCCAGTCATTAGAATTTAAAGGGTCATGGACACACAGCTCATTCTCTTTGAGATTGTCAGCATGGCACCAAAAAAACCCCAGCGCTAAGGCCACACCAGCCAAGGAGGCCACCAGCAAAAGGGCCCAGCGGCATGAGGAGCCTTCTTCCTCACGTCCGACCACTCGGTCACACCAAGCGACTAGCAAGGTGCGGGAAACGCACAGCCAAAGTGGGCAACACAAGGCAACATTGGCCACCAAGGCCGCAACAGCAAAACCAACAACCAAAGGCAAGAACGGAGCAGCAAAGAAGGCACCCATATCCAAGGAGCCAGGTTTGAGGACGTCCAAGGCCACAAAGAAGCAGAGGGCGAGAACCCCGAGCCCAACAAGAACACCCTCTCCTCCTCCCCGCCCTACCACATCCCTTCATAAACGGCGCTCCAGTGGCAAGCCCACTAAGAGCCAGTGGGCCCGAAGCCCCAGCCCAACCAGCACAGCCTCTCCTGCTCCACGTGGCAGAACATCACATGGCCAAAGTAGCACCAGTGGCAAGGCCAGTAACAGCCAGCGTGCCCAAAGCCCAAACCCCAGCCAGCACTGCCTCTCCTGCTCTATCATGCCAGTACATCACATGACCAAAGGAGCACCAGTCGCAAGGCCACAAACAGGCACAAGGCCCAAAGCCCCACCCCCAAGCACACTCTCTCTTCCTTGACCACATTTGCCACAGCACAGGTGGCAACCACCGATACATATGCCACATCCACGCCTGGAAGTTCGGTGGCTACCCAGGCAAGGACCCCCAGTCCGATTGCAAGTCCAGTCCAGTCGATTTCAAGCCACGTGTCGCACATTTCATCACCACAGAGCCAGCCCAGAATGTCCCTCGAAGAGCCAGAAGAGCAAGCATTAGGCCGAACATTGCAGCGAGGCCAGTTGAGTGGCAGGTTTGGTGAGGCCCAAACTCTTGCATTGGCAAGTGGCCACACACTCCATTATGATGAGCTATATGGGCGACATTCAAAATCTACAAGCAAAATTAGAAAGACACAAATCTTGGTGGAGCTCACCAGACAGGTCAATGCAGCGGGGGACGAGATGAAAATATCTGATCTGAAGTATGCAGCACGGAAGAAACAGAATAAACGGTGCAATTACAGGTACATATTTTAGTTGTGCATTTTGCTGCTTGTTGTATTGACCACAATGGCCAAAATTTGTTAACCTCTAATTTTCAGCTTACAAACTAGCGGAGGCTTCCCCACCAAATTACAGTATACACGAGCTGAGGAGATGGTGCTGGCATTAATACACCCCGTCGCATTAGAGGCCCTCTCTGGAAGACGGGACACGGACATCCATACCAGTCCTGCAGGTTAGTAATGTTTGTTTGAATGTGAACTATTGTAAACGTGTGAAATGAGGCTCACAGGCAGATATGAACACATGTCCCTAGGAAGTGACTTTGAGGGGAGGTTACTGTATGTGAATATAGTCAATCATAGACAAAACTTACTTCTTTGTCTTTATACCACTTGGGTTGTAGCTGTGCTTTGGTCAGACAAATTTGATCTGGGGTCAGGGAAAGGTCTACATAGGAAGAATGCCCAGCAGCATACTCTGAAGAGCTGGCTGTGGGCCCCTATAGGCCCATTTTAGATGTGTAAAGCCTCGTAACATGCAGTTCATGCATGTTTGTATTATTTAAGGTGACCAATTTGTATGTACAGGGTGAGGCATACACACTGACATTCATAGTGAAGGTCAACTTGGACCGTTGGGGGAGCTGGCATTTCTGCTTGGCCACGTGTTTTTTAAAGCATATGGAGTAATCCAGCTCATCAATGGATGTTTGTGTGTTTACGTGTTTACTTTTAAACCCAGCCCAGCACCCAGCTTCTGCAAGTGTGGAAGCCTCCTCCAGTTTGAGCACGCTGTCTACTTCCCTGCTGCCTAGGATCCAGGAACAGATATATAGGGTAAGTGGACTTTGATGAAACTGCTGTTGCATGTGAATGCACATGACTAATTTGCCTAACAAATATATTTAGGCACCAAACTGAAAGATTTTTTTCACGTCCCAACAGAACCACACACTGATGGATGAAATCCAGGAGATGGAGGAGGAGGAGGATGCCAGCTTGATGGGACCTTCTGAAATGACCACCCTGGAACCTAATCTGCCACTGTCCCAGCTGGACGCATGCTGCCAGCCCATCGTGGGCAGCAAGCTGAGACTGAGCCTACAGTCCCTAGTGGTAGCTCTGCTGCAGAGGCACATCTGCGACTGTTGCTCACCCTAGAGGTCCAGCATCTGCAGGCGCTCAAACCCGGGGAATTGGAAGATGTAGTCAACAACATAGACCAGTTTCCCAGGGGAGGCGCGTGCCGATCCTGGAGTCAGCATGGTGCCATGACAGCTGTTACTTTCGGCAGGTGACTCAACGAACCACAGAGCAGATTACTGCACAAATCGAGAATTTCAATAATACATTCACCAACATGCTGACTGAATTTAGGACGAGCAACAGCCAGGTGGCTGAACAAATGGCCACCTTAAACAGCCAGATGGCTGAATAAATGGCCACCTTAAACAGACAGATGGAAGAACAAACTGCCACCTTAAACAGACAGATGGCAGAACAAACGGCCACCTTAAATGCAAACTTCACTGCCATGCTAGATGCATTTTGAACTAGTAACAGACAGATGCTTGAGCAGTGGCAGATTATGAATACCACACATGCCCAGGTGTTGGCCCACCTCCAAGGCCCACCACAACCTTTTTATGGGTAATATCAATTTTAAGATCTATTTGACCTGGATATGCTCCACATCTTTCCTCTACATCCCCACTCTATTTACATGTCTGGTGAGCACTACCAAGATTGCCTTTTTTTATGGCTTTGCTGGTTTGATTTTGAATTCGCCCTTATAGCTCAATAGAGTACTGACATACCCTACTAGCCAATGCCTGAGCAAAAGCCTCACTGAAGCTGCCGCTCAAGCTGCCACACTGCAGGCTTGGGCATAATCAAATGGTGGCTGCCTTATCCTGTTTGTTGGCAATATTGGGGGACATTCTTGGCTGTGAAACAACTACATTTGCCCATGGCAAAGATTGGACTGGACTGGCATTAGGACTGGGGGGTATTGTCTGGGAGGCCCACTAACTTCAACAGGTGTGGATGTGGCATAGGTATGTCTGTTTGCCAGCTGTGCCGGTGGCAAATATGGGCAAGCAGGAGAGGGTGTGTATGTGGCCCTATGTATTCCTGGCCAACTATTCCCCTGGAAATGGTAGCTCCCTATGTATGTTTATGTTGTTGGGCATTGAAACTTCGGCCTGGAGTGTGTTACTTTACAATTCCTAGATGTGGCCAATTGTTAGGGGCATTATGTACATTTTGAGTCTGTGAGTGCCCTTCAACTACTAATTTGCATATTTAAATACAATATTTTGAATGTGACTTTAGCTGTTCTTGACAAGTTGATGCATTAATGTTTGGGTTATTTTGAGATTAATGAAGGTTTTTCCCAACAAACATGCGAAAATAAAGTGCATGAGGCTCAAATAAGGTGTAAATTTTTTAGTAATTAAGTCATTACTTTTTGGTAAAATAAAGACAAAGTCCTTCACAAATCCAAATCATATTGAAAATAACAAAATAACATCAACAAACCAAGAAAACAAATTTTAAGCAAAATAGGTTGTAATGACATTGGCCCGCACTGCTTGGCCAGAGGCACTAGGTGTGCCAGTGTACTGGTCATCCGCCTCCTGGTTGGGTGGTGAGGGGGGCACATCCACATACCGGGGGACACGCTGCATGATGGCAAAGTTATGCAGAACACAACAGGCCAGTATTATGTCGATGACCTTGTTGGGGTCATATTGGAGTGCCCCCCTGGTATGGTCCAAACACCAGAAGCGGGTTTTGAGCAGCCCAAATGCCCTCTCTACAACGGCCCAGGTCTTTCGGTGTGACCGATTATAGGCCTCCTGGGCCTCATTCTGTGGCCGAAGGACGGGCGTCAGGAGCCAGGGAAGAAGCGGATAGCCGGAATCCCCTGAAAGAATAAGAAAATACTTACATTATTTACACATTCTAAACAACAATATTGTTTAAAGTGGTCATTTAGTTTGAATAATAGCCTATCTTATATGTTACCCACACCCTGTACATACAGATTGATCTCCCAAAAATAATAAACAAAAAAAATCTACTGCATGTTATGAGCCATTAAACATCCAAGGTGGCGGCTCAGGTAATATCAGGCAGCCTGCAAACAGAAAGTGCCTTCTGACTGTGCTGCTCTGCATTCTGGGATATCTGACCTTTTCCGGACCCCGGCTCTGCTCTGTCTGAGCAAAGCACAGCTATAACCTGCATCCTGCACTTTATCCCGCTCTCCTCTCCTCAGCAAGTGTGATGCATCTGACCAAAGATGGCGCCCCCACTATCCTAAAGTCATGAACAGAGTTGCAGACCAGAGAGGAAAAGAATAATAAGTAAGTTAATAAAAACTAGAAATATATTAGGTGGAAATACTGTCAAATCAGTTTTTAGGGGTTGGTGCTTTTCTAACAATCATGGTGAAGGTCCGGTTTAACATGTCATCAAGGGGAAAAAACAGCCATAGGTTAAGCCATGGCTCATCAACTATATTTATAGGCATACAGTGAAAAGGGAATGTCGTAATTTGAGGAAACTTACCAAGGAGCCATCCACCTGATAATTCTCCAGACTCAAACCGACGGAATAATCCTGAGCTCTGCAAGATGTACGCGTCATGGGATGAGCCTGGATACACGGCGAGGACACTAAGGAACCGCATGTCCAGGGCCAGTGAGTGGCCTATTTTGTGGTTCCTGGAAAAAAAATAAAAAATTTTAGCAATACAAGGTAAACTACTCAAACACCTCCTAACACCCTGCAAAAAACATGTAGGACAATCCAAATAACAGTAACTAAGTACATAAATATTTTTAATAACATAATTTATATGTATGTGGGTGAAAATAAAGATTAACATTGTAATAACTAAAAAAAGGTCTGCATTAAAATGTTTTGCTAAGGCCTACATTTAAAACCTTGATGAAGGTATACACTGTAAACTGTTTCACAGGGACACTTTACAAGGAGGGATTAACATATACATTGTAAATTGTTTCACAAGGACACTTTGCAAGGAGGGATTAACGTATACATTGTAAACTGTTTCACAGAGACACTCTACAAGGAGGGATTAACGTATACATTGTAAACTGTTTCACAGGGACAGTTTACAAGGAGGGATTAACGTACACATTGTAAACTGTTTCACGGGGACACTTTACAAGGAGGGATTAACGTATATATTGTAAAGTGTTTCACAGGGACGCTTTACAAGGAGGGATTACGGTATACACTCAAAACTGTTTCACAGGGACACTTTACAAGGAGAGATTAAAGTATACACTGTAAACTGTTTCACAGGGACATTTTACAAGGAGGGATTATGGTATACATTGTAAACTGTTTCACAGGGACACTTTACAAGGAGGGATTAATAGATAGTTACAATACAGTTTGCATAAACTATATGACAAAATGACCTATTTAACTTATCTATAGATGTTCTCATCAGCTGCGGGAAGGACCAATGCAACGCGGGTGCAATCAATCGCACCCATGACGTTGGGCATGTCAGCGATATTATAAAAACCCAACTTAAGCACGTTCCAGGCTACCATGTCGTCCAGAAATAAAATATATTTTGTACTAATGGTAGCCATGCCATCCAAAAACTTGGATAGCGCGCGGCTCAGCGTAGGCTGGGACATCCCCACGGAGAGGACACCCAGCCTCTGGAATGAGCCATTCGCCAAAAATTGCAGGCAGCCAAGCATCTTGGTCATACCTGAAAATGCTTGCCTCTTCCTTGTGGTGCGGGCTAACCATGGCCGCAGCTCACTATACAACTTATGGAGGGAAGCGCGGTTAAGTCGGGTCAGCTCGAACAACTCATGCATGCGATCGATATGCATGCATCACCGGTGCAATCTGGCCTCGGCCCTGCTGACACATGCAATGCCCTGGAGCTGACGGCGCTCATATTCCTCCACAAAGCCGCAAAACATGGTCAAAAGCAAGCAAGCCGAGTGCAAAATTTTCCGTAAGTGGATCGCAAATTAAACCGTTTTATAGGGCGGTGGTCCCTCGGCAATCAGCTCTCTGAATGAGACGCAAGCCCATCCCAATAACGTAAGTTATCTGAACGAACGCAAAATATCAGATTTTGATGGGAATATGATTCGAACTAACGCAAATGATCCGATTTAGTTCCGTCCATAGAAAGCGCATATAGGCATTAGCGGGAACAAACATACTCGTGGAAAAACAAACGTAAAAACCAAAAAAAAGGCCAAACAGACACAAAAACATACACAGACACATACGAAAGTCCAGACGTATCTGTCTCTGCATCGAGCCTTATGTCTAAAAAAACATAGGTGTTTGCATATAATCGTGGATTTAGAGATGCCTTGGAATTATGTATTTTACAGTGTTTCAATGTGGATTAAGGTGGAAGAAAGTTAGCATGTGTGTGCCTGGACAGGGACTTTAATCATCTACCATAAAACAGCATGTTGTCCCCTGCATGTTGCCACCCTAGGGACAAACCCTCAGGTGTCTAATGGGAAATAAATCCCAAGGTACCAGAAAGTCCCTTATTACTTTTAGTATTCCGTAGAAAGTTTCTTCAGTGTTAATAGTAAAAACACTGACCCATTGCTATAAGCAATAATATCTGCCTCTTTGAAGAGTGATTGATACAACTAAACACAGCCAACTATGAAATACATTTAGCAGCAAGAGAACAAATTTAAATTAAAGTAGAAATGAAAAGAAATATATATGTCAGTATAATGTAAGCAATTTATTGATTACCTAATACTGCAGACTTATAGAATGTATATTTATTAATAACTAACTGTAAGTTACAAATAAACTTATTTAGAGCATTTCTGAGATAGGTTGTCCACTCTGGGAAAATTAATCACTGTCCATGCTAAACCATGGTCTTTGTTATCTCTTGCTGTCTCTGAACCTGATCTTCTGAATTAGTGTACATGAATATTATCCAATCATTAATTAATGGTCAACCTGATCAGTAGTGCTTTAATGTCCTTTATTGTCCTTTAATGGCTGGTAACTGATTTATTTTAACTTATGCAGGCTGCAGGAAAGACCTGATAGCAACTGGACATTTGAAAAGGGATGACAAGTTCAGCAGTGCCCCCTAACCTAGCCTTCTTAGGTTTTGCATAGATTGAGATTTTTTAGACTTAAGCAATCAACAGGCATGGGTGATCTGACATCTGGGTTACAAACAGGAATTCTGTGGGGTGAGGGACATGGATTCAAATGGCTTGGATATCCACAAAAGTTCTTCAGGAGTAAAGCAGCAACCAAGCAATGATAAAATTGCCACTTGCATGCTGGACAGGATGCTTAGGCCTAGGGATGAGCGCATTTCAGCCTTGCATTGCGGCCAGAGCACAGCTCGTTAGAGACAGGGACAGAGAGTTAGAGATAGGTAGGGGGAGTCAGAGAGGCAGACAGAGAGGTAGACAGAGCCAAGGAAAGATAGGGAAAGATAGGGAAAAAAACGGAACCATCCAGCCAGGGACAGCTTAGAAGTGACAGTGAAAAATTTTTTTTTTCATTAGCCAGATCAGTTTTCAATTCAATTTCAGTTCTTTGTGCTGTAAATCTGCTTTGCCACTGTGCATGCCATCTATGCAGTGGCTTATTTTACCCTATCTGTTACACACAAGCATTTATCATAATTAGGGATGAGCGAATCGATCCGGACGAACCCGGATTCGATCCGAATTTCATGAAAAATTCGATTCGGATCGAATCCGAATTTCCCCGCGATTCGATCGCTCGAAGTTTTCCTTTAACATCCATTCATTTACATACAGGCATTCTAAGATGGCGGACGGGACATGTCCAGACATCAACCCCACGCCAGTGCAAGCTGGGACAGTCACATGCAGCCTATCAGCAGCCAGCAAGCCCGGTGACGTCACAGCGCTATTTAAGTCGGCGGACATCTTGCTTTTCCTCATTTCTCTATTGCATTCGTGAGAGACAGGACGCTGCTGTAGGCAGGGAGAGACAGTTAGACAGACAGGGACAGACAGGGACAGGCTGGAGACAGGCAGGAGACAGGCAGGAGACAGACAGAAAGTCAGCGAAAAGCAGGGAAAGTTAGGAAAAATTGGAGGCAGTCACAGGGAGATTTTTTTTTTTTTCATCCAGCCTGAGTGTTACTGGCTGGCTGACTGGCTTTGTTAGCGTTTTCAGGCTGCTTATACACTAACTGTGCATATATACTGAACCGATCTCAAGTCTGCTGTGAGGCATCCCATTCTGTGACTACACCAGCCTCTATTTAATACCATAACCATTTGCACTTATTCTAATAGAAATTTGGCCTGATAAACACACTTGCTGTGCATAGTATTACTGCTGCCAGGTGCTCTCTGGTTTTTGGGGCATCCCATTCTGTGAATACACCAGCCTCTATTTAATACCATAACCATTTGCACTTATTCTAATAGAAATTAGGCCTGATAAATACACTTTTGCTGTGCATAGCCTTACTGCTGCCAGGTGCTCTCTGGTTTTTGGGGCATCCCATTCTGTGACTACACCAGCCTCTATTTAATACCATAACCATTTGCACTTATTCTAATAGAAATTAGGCCTGATAAAGACACTTTTGCTGTGCATAGTCTTACTGCTGCCAGGTGCTCTCTGGTTTTTGGGGCATCCCATTCTGTGACTACACCAGCCTCTATTTAATACCATAACCATTTGCACTTATTCTAATAGAAATTAGGCCTGATAAAGACACTTTTGCTGTGCATAGCCTTACTGCTGCCAGGTGCTCTCTGGTTTTTGGGGCATCCCATTCTGTGACTACACCAGCCTCTATTTAATACCATAACCATTTGCACTTATTCTAATAGAAATTAGGCCTGATAAAGACACTTGCTGTGCATAGTCTTACTGCTGCCAGGTGCTCTCTGGTTTTTGGGGCATCCCATTCTGTGACTACACCAGCCTCTATTTAATACCATAACCATTTGCACTTATTCTAATAGAAATTAGGCCTGATAAATACACTTTTGCTGTGCATAGCCTTACTGCTGCCAGGTGCTCTCTGGTTTTTGGAGCATCCCATTCTGTGACTACACCAGCCTCTATTTAATACCATAACCATTTGCACTTATTCTAATAGAAATTTGGCCTGATAAACACACTTGCTGTGCATAGTATTACTGCTGCCAGGTGCTCTCTGGTTTTTGGGGCATCCCATTCTGTGAATACACCAGCCTCTATTTAATACCATAACCATTTGCACTTATTCTAATAGAAATTAGGCCTGATAAATACACTTTTGCTGTGCATAGCCTTACTGCTGCCAGGTGCTCTCTGGTTTTTGGGGCATCCCATTCTGTGACTACACCAGCCTCTATTTAATACCATAACCATTTGCACTTATTCTAATAGAAATTAGGCCTGATAAAGACACTTTTGCTGTGCATAGTCTTACTGCTGCCAGGTGCGCTCTGGTTTTTGGGGCATCCCATTCTGTGACTACACCAGCCTCTATTTAATACCATAACCATTTGCACTTATTCTAATAGAAATTAGGCCTGATAAAGACACTTTTGCTGTGCATAGCCTTACTGCTGCCAGGTGCTCTCTGGTTTTTGGGGCATCCCATTCTGTGACTACACCAGCCTCTATTTAATACCATAACCATTTGCACTTATTCTAATAGAAATTAGGCCTGATAAAGACACTTGCTGTGCATAGTCTTACTGCTGCCAGGTGCTCTCTGGTTTTTGGGGCATCCCATTCTGTGACTACACCAGCCTCTATTTAATACCATAACCATTTGCACTTATTCTAATAGAAATTAGGCCTGATAAATACACTTTTGCTGTGCATAGCCTTACTGCTGCCAGGTGCTCTCTGGTTTTTGGGGCATCCCATTCTGTGACTACACCAGCCTCTATTTAATACCATAACCATTTGCACTTATTCTAATAGAAATTAGGCCTGATAAAGACACTTTTGCTGTGCATAGTCTTACTGCTGCCAGGTGCTCTCTGGTTTTTGGGGCATCCCATTCTGTGACTACACCAGCCTCTATTTAATACCATAACCATTTGCACTTATTCTAATAGAAATTAGGCCTGATAAAGACACTTTTGCTGTGCATAGCCTTACTGCTGCCAGGTGCTCTCTGGTTTTTGGGGCATCCCATTCTGTGACTACACCAGCCTCTATTTAATACCATAACCATTTGCACTTATTCTAATAGAAATTAGGCCTGATAAAGACACTTTTGCTGTGCATAGCCGTACTGCTGCCAGGTGCTCTCTGGTTTTTGGGGCATCCCATTCTGTGACTACACCAGCCTCAATTTAATACCATAACCATTTGCACTTATTCTAATAAAAATTAGGCCTGATAAAGACACTTTTGCTGTGCATAGCCTTACTGCTGCCAGGTGCTCTCTGGTTTTTGGAGCATCCCATTCTGTGACTACACCAGCCTCTATTTAATACCATAACCATTTGCACTTATTCTAATAGAAATTCGGCCTGATAAAGACACTTTTGCTGTGCATAGCCTTACTGCTGCCAGGTGCTCTCTGGTTTTTGGGGCATCCCATTCTGTGACTACACCAGCCTCTATTTAATACCATAACCATTTGCACTTATTCTAATAGAAATTAGGCCTGATAAAGACACTTTTGCTGTGCATAGCCGTACTGCTGCCAGGTGCTCTCTGGTTTTTGGGGCATCCCATTCTGTGACTACACCAGCCTCAATTTAATACCATAACCATTTGCACTTATTCTAATAGAAATTAGGTCTGATAAAGACACTTTTGCTGTGCATAGCCTTACTGCTGCCAGGTGCTCTCTGGTTTTTGGAGCATCCCATTCTGTGACTACACCAGCCTCTATTTAATACCATAACCATTTGCACTTATTCTAATAGAAATTCGGCCTGATAAAGACACTTTTGCTGTGCATAGCCGTACTGCTGCCAGGTGCTCTCTGGTTTTTGGGGCATCCCATTCTGTGACTACACCAGCCTCTATTTAATACCATAACCATTTGCACTTATTCTAATAGAAATTAGGCCTGATAAAGACACTTTTGCTGTGCATAGCCGTACTGCTGCCAGGTGCTCTCTGGTTTTTGGGGCATCCCATTCTGTGACTACACCAGCCTCAATTTAATACCATAACCATTTGCACTTATTCTAATAGAAATTAGGCCTGATAAAGACACTTTTGCTGTGCATAGCCTTACTGCTGCCAGGTGCTCTCTGGTTTTTGGGGCATCCCATTCTGTGACTACACCAGCCTCTATTTAATACCATAACCATTTGCACTTATTCTAATAGAAATTAGGCCTGATAAAGACACTTTTGCTGTGCATAGCCGTACTGCTGCCAGGTGCTCTCTGGTTTTTGGGGCATCCCATTCTGTGACTACACCAGCCTCTATTTAATACCATAACCATTTGCACTTATTCTAATAGAAATTAGGCCTGATAAAGACACTTTTGCTGTGCATAGCCTTACTGCTGCCAGGTGCTCTCTGGTTTTTGGGGCATCCCATTCTGTGACTACACCAGCCTCTATTTAATACCATAACCATTTGCACTTATTCTAATAGAAATTAGGCCTGATAAAGACACTTTTGCTGTGCATAGCCTTACTGCTGCCAGGTGCTCTCTGGTTTTTGGGGCATCCCATTCTGTGACTACACCAGCCTCTATTTAATACCATAACCATTTGCACTTATTCTAATAGAAATTTGGCCTGATAAACACACTTGCTGTGCATAGTATTACTGCTGCCAGGTGCTCTCTGGTTTTTGGGGCATCCCATTCTGTGACTACACCAGCCTCTATTTAATACCAAAACCATTTGCACTTATTCTAATAGAAATTAGGCCTGATAAAGACACTTTTGCTGTGCATAGTCTTACTGCAGCCAGGTGCTCTCTGGTTTTTGGGGCATCCCATTCTGTGACTACACCAGCCTCTATTTAATACCATAACCATTTGCACTTATTCTAATAGAAATTAGGCCTGATAAAGACACTTTTGCTGTGCATAGTCTTACTGCTGCCAGGTGCTCTCTGGTTTTTGGGGCATCCCATTCTGTGACTACACCAGCCTCTATTTAATACCATAACCATTTGCACTTATTCTAATAGAAATTACCCCTGATAAAGACACTTTTGCTGTGCATAGTCTTACTGCTGCCAGGTGCTCTCTGGTTTTTGGGGCATCCCATTCTGTAACTACACCAGCCTCTATTTAATACCATAACCATTTGCACTTATTCTAATAGAAATTAGGCCTGATAAATACACTTTTGCTGTGCATAGCCTTACTGCTGCCAGGTGCTCTCTAGTTTTTAGGGCATCCCATTCTGTGACTACACCAGCCTCTATTTAATACCATAACCATTTGCACTTATTCTAATAGAAATTAGGCCTGATAAAGACACTTTTGCTGTGCATAGTCTTACTGCTGCCAGGTGCTCTCTGGTTTTTGGGGCATCCCATTCTGTGACTACACCAGCCTCTATTTAATACCATAACCATTTGCACTTATTCTAATAGAAATTAGGCCTGATAAAGACACTTTTGCTGTGCATAGCCTTACTGCTGCCAGGTGCTCTCTGGTTTTTGGGGCATCCCATTCTGTGACTACACCAGCCTCTATTTAATACCATAACCATTTGCACTTATTCTAATAGAAATTAGGCCTGATAAAGACACTTTTGCTGTGCATAGCCTTACTGCTGCCGGGTGCTCTCTGGTTTTTGGGGCATCCCATTCTGTGACTACACCAGCCTCTATTTAATACCATAACCATTTGCACTTATTCTAATAGAAATTAGGCCTGATAAAGACACTTTTGCTGTGCATAGCCTTACTGCTGCCAGGTGCTCTCTGGTTTTTGGGGCATCCCATTCTGTGACTACACCAGCCTCTATTTAATACCATAACCATTTGCACTTATTCTAATAGAAATTAGGCCTGATAAAGACACTTTTGCTGTGCATAGCCGTACTGCTGCCAGGTGCTCTCTGGTTTTTGGGGCATCCCATTCTGTGACTACACCAGCCTCTATTTAATACCATAACCATTTGCACTTATTCTAATAGAAATTAGGCCTGATAAAGACACTTTTGCTGTGCATAGCCTTACTGCTGCCAGGTGCTCTCTGGTTTTTGGAGCATCCCATTCTGTGACTACACCAGCCTCTATTTAATACCATAACCATTTGCACTTATTCTAATAGAAATTAGGCCTGATAAAGACACTTTTGCTGTGCATAGCCGTACTGCTGCCAGGTGCTGTCTGGTTTTTGGGGCATCCCATTCTGTGACTACACCAGCCTCTATTTAATACCATAACCATTTGCACTTATTCTAATAGAAATTAGGCCTGATAAAGACACTTTTGCTGTGCATAGCCTTACTGCTGCCAGGTGCTCTCTGGTTTTTGGGGCATCCCATTCTGTGACTACACCAGCCTCTATTTAATACCATAACCATTTGCACTTATTCTAATAGAAATTAGGCCTGATAAAGACACTTTTGCTGTGCATAGCCTTACTGCTGCCAGGTGCTCTCTGGTTTTTGGGGCATCCCATTCTGTGACTACACCAGCCTCTATTTAATACCATAACCATTTGCACTTATTCTAATAGAAATTAGGCCTGATAAAGACACTTTTGCTGTGCATAGCCGTACTGCTGCCAGGTGCTGTCTGGTTTTTGGGGCATCCCATTCTGTGACTACACCAGCCTCTATTTAATACCATAACCATTTGCACTTATTCTAATAGAAATTAGGCCTGATAAAGACACTTTTGCTGTGCATAGTCTTACTGCTGCCAGGTGCTCTCTGGTTTTTGGGGCATCCCATTCTGTGACTACACCAGCCTCTATTTAATACCATAACCATTTGCACTTATTCTAATAGAAATTAGGCCTGATAAAGACACTTGCTGTGCATAGTCTTACTGCTGCCAGGTGCTCTCTGGTTTTTGGGGCATCCCATTCTGTGACTACACCAGCCTCTATTTAATACCATAACCATTTGCACTTATTCTAATAGAAATTAGGCCTGATAAAGACACTTTTGCTGTGCATAGCCTTACTGCTGCCAGGTGCTCTCTGGTTTTTGGGGCATCCCATTCTGTGACTACACCAGCCTCTATTTAATACCATAACCATTTGCACTTATTCTAATAGAAATTAGGCCTGATAAAGACACTTTTGCTGTGCATAGCCGTACTGCTGCCAGGTGCTCTCTGGTTTTTGGGGCATCCCATTCTGTGACTACACCAGCCTCAATTTAATACCATAACCATTTGCACTTATTCTAATAGAAATTAGGCCTGATAAAGACACTTTTGCTGTGCATAGCCTTACTGCTGCCAGGTGCTCTCTGGTTTTTGGAGCATCCCATTCTGTGACTACACCAGCCTCTATTTAATACCATAACCATTTGCACTTATTCTAATAGAAATTCGGCCTGATAAAGACACTTTTGCTGTGCATAGCCTTACTGCTGCCAGGTGCTCTCTGGTTTTTGGGGCATCCCATTCTGTGACTACACCAGCCTCTATTTAATACCATAACCATTTGCACTTATTCTAATAGAAATTAGGCCTGATAAAGACACTTTTGCTGTGCATAGCCGTACTGCTGCCAGGTGCTCTCTGGTTTTTGGGGCATCCCATTCTGTGACTACACCAGCCTCAATTTAATACCATAACCATTTGCACTTATTCTAATAGAAATTAGGTCTGATAAAGACACTTTTGCTGTGCATAGCCTTACTGCTGCCAGGTGCTCTCTGGTTTTTGGAGCATCCCATTCTGTGACTACACCAGCCTCTATTTAATACCATAACCATTTGCACTTATTCTAATAGAAATTCGGCCTGATAAAGACACTTTTGCTGTGCATAGCCGTACTGCTGCCAGGTGCTCTCTGGTTTTTGGGGCATCCCATTCTGTGACTACACCAGCCTCTATTTAATACCATAACCATTTGCACTTATTCTAATAGAAATTAGGCCTGATAAAGACACTTTTGCTGTGCATAGCCGTACTGCTGCCAGGTGCTCTCTGGTTTTTGGGGCATCCCATTCTGTGACTACACCAGCCTCTATTTAATACCATAACCATTTGCACTTATTCTAATAGAAATTAGGCCTGATAAAGACACTTTTGCTGTGCATAGCCTTACTGCTGCCAGGTGCTCTCTGGTTTTTGGGGCATCCCATTCTGTGACTACACCAGCCTCTATTTAATACCATAACCATTTGCACTTATTCTAATAGAAATTAGGCCTGATAAAGACACTTTTGCTGTGCATAGCCGTACTGCTGCCAGGTGCTCTCTGGTTTTTGGGGCATCCCATTCTGTGACTACACCAGCCTCTATTTAATACCATAACCATTTGCACTTATTCTAATAGAAATTAGGCCTGATAAAGACACTTTTGCTGTGCATAGCCTTACTGCTGCCAGGTGCTCTCTGGTTTTTGGGGCATCCCATTCTGTGACTACACCAGCCTCTATTTAATACCATAACCATTTGCACTTATTCTAATAGAAATTAGGCCTGATAAAGACACTTTTGCTGTGCATAGCCTTACTGCTGCCAGGTGCTCTCTGGTTTTTGGGGCATCCCATTCTGTGACTACACCAGCCTCTATTTAATACCATAACCATTTGCACTTATTCTAATAGAAATTTGGCCTGATAAACACACTTGCTGTGCATAGTATTACTGCTGCCAGGTGCTCTCTGGTTTTTGGGGCATCCCATTCTGTGACTACACCAGCCTCTATTTAATACCAAAACCATTTGCACTTATTCTAATAGAAATTAGGCCTGATAAAGACACTTTTGCTGTGCATAGTCTTACTGCAGCCAGGTGCTCTCTGGTTTTTGGGGCATCCCATTCTGTGACTACACCAGCCTCTATTTAATACCATAACCATTTGCACTTATTCTAATAGAAATTAGGCCTGATAAAGACACTTTTGCTGTGCATAGTCTTACTGCTGCCAGGTGCTCTCTGGTTTTTGGGGCATCCCATTCTGTGACTACACCAGCCTCTATTTAATACCATAACCATTTGCACTTATTCTAATAGAAATTACCCCTGATAAAGACACTTTTGCTGTGCATAGTCTTACTGCTGCCAGGTGCTCTCTGGTTTTTGGGGCATCCCATTCTGTAACTACACCAGCCTCTATTTAATACCATAACCATTTGCACTTATTCTAATAGAAATTAGGCCTGATAAATACACTTTTGCTGTGCATAGCCTTACTGCTGCCAGGTGCTCTCTAGTTTTTAGGGCATCCCATTCTGTGACTACACCAGCCTCTATTTAATACCATAACCATTTGCACTTATTCTAATAGAAATTAGGCCTGATAAAGACACTTTTGCTGTGCATAGTCTTACTGCTGCCAGGTGCTCTCTGGTTTTTGGGGCATCCCATTCTGTGACTACACCAGCCTCTATTTAATACCATAACCATTTGCACTTATTCTAATAGAAATTAGGCCTGATAAAGACACTTTTGCTGTGCATAGCCTTACTGCTGCCAGGTGCTCTCTGGTTTTTGGGGCATCCCATTCTGTGACTACACCAGCCTCTATTTAATACCATAACCATTTGCACTTATTCTAATAGAAATTAGGCCTGATAAAGACACTTTTGCTGTGCATAGCCTTACTGCTGCCGGGTGCTCTCTGGTTTTTGGGGCATCCCATTCTGTGACTACACCAGCCTCTATTTAATACCATAACCATTTGCACTTATTCTAATAGAAATTAGGCCTGATAAAGACACTTTTGCTGTGCATAGCCTTACTGCTGCCAGGTGCTCTCTGGTTTTTGGGGCATCCCATTCTGTGACTACACCAGCCTCTATTTAATACCATAACCATTTGCACTTATTCTAATAGAAATTAGGCCTGATAAAGACACTTTTGCTGTGCATAGCCGTACTGCTGCCAGGTGCTCTCTGGTTTTTGGGGCATCCCATTCTGTGACTACACCAGCCTCTATTTAATACCATAACCATTTGCACTTATTCTAATAGAAATTAGGCCTGATAAAGACACTTTTGCTGTGCATAGCCTTACTGCTGCCAGGTGCTCTCTGGTTTTTGGAGCATCCCATTCTGTGACTACACCAGCCTCTATTTAATACCATAACCATTTGCACTTATTCTAATAGAAATTAGGCCTGATAAAGACACTTTTGCTGTGCATAGCCGTACTGCTGCCAGGTGCTGTCTGGTTTTTGGGGCATCCCATTCTGTGACTACACCAGCCTCTATTTAATACCATAACCATTTGCACTTATTCTAATAGAAATTAGGCCTGATAAAGACACTTTTGCTGTGCATAGCCTTACTGCTGCCAGGTGCTCTCTGGTTTTTGGGGCATCCCATTCTGTGACTACACCAGCCTCTATTTAATACCATAACCATTTGCACTTATTCTAATAGAAATTAGGCCTGATAAAGACACTTTTGCTGTGCATAGCCTTACTGCTGCCAGGTGCTCTCTGGTTTTTGGGGCATCCCATTCTGTGACTACACCAGCCTCTATTTAATACCATAACCATTTGCACTTATTCTAATAGAAATTAGGCCTGATAAAGACACTTTTGCTGTGCATAGCCGTACTGCTGCCAGGTGCTCTCTGGTTTTTGGGGCATCCCATTCTGTGACTACGCCAGCCTCTATTTAATACCATAACCATTTGCACTTATTCTAATAGAAATTAGGCCTGATAAAGACACTTTTGCTGTGCATAGCCTTACTGCTGCCAGGTGCTCTCTGGTTTTTGGGGCATCCCATTCTGTGACTACACCAGCCTCTATTTAATACCATAACCATTTGCACTTATTCTAATAGAAATTAGGCCTGATAAAGACACTTTTGCTGTGCATAGCCTTACTGCTGCCAGGTGCTCTCTGGTTTTTGGGGCATCCCATTCTGTGACTACACCAGCCTCTATTTAATACCATAACCATTTGCACTTATTCTAATAGAAATTAGGCCTGATAAAGACACTTTTGCTGTGCATAGTAGTACTGCTGCCAGGTGCACTGCTGGCTGTTGGGGCATCCCATTCTGTAACATAGCATACCCCTCTTTATTTACACTAAGCAGCTCTCTTATTTACACTAGGCAGGCCTGTTGGAGGCTGAGTGTTACTGCTCACTTTTGGTGTGCATTATATTCTGTTTCATATAGACCCACCGCTGCCCGGGGGTTCTTAAAATATCACCTACTACCACGCCAGTTAGACTATGTCGGGCAGACAAGTGCCTGGAAGTGAAAAGAGGAGTGGCAGAGGCCAAGATTCCGCAGGCAGAGCTCGCAGCAGACTGGGGGCCAGTAGCAGCAGGAGTCACGCTGAGAGACCTAATCTGCCAGTATCTGCTAGCGGTCGGGTCTCCACCAGTAACGCATCTGCCGTGGTAGATTGGTTGACGCGTTCATCAACAACATCATCACAACTTACGTCTGAGACCCCCAGTCTAGGGTCGGTAGGTTCCTCTGACACAACCCTGAGTTGGCATGCCCCGAGAGCAGTCCCTGTCCTCCGATTGCCTCTGTTCTACGCTGTTCCCTCCCCCAGCGATGTATCCTATGCTTTGGGTTCAGCTCCACTCTTTAGTGAGGAGGACGATCAGATAGAGGACAGTCAGCAGCTACTGCCCAGCCAAGAAATGGAGGTGGCTTCTTTAGCTAGGCAGACAAATAGTGATGTGGACAGTGTCGTGGGTGCTGCGAGCGTTCCAGCTCCTGCGCCAGACACTGTTGACGAATCCACGAACATCAGTGACGTACAGCCACAACTCGGTGATAATGATGATGACGATGAAGCCGATCGCACTTGGGAGCCGGGTGATGAAGGGGCTTCATCGTCATCATCAGGAGAAGAGGGGCGCAGCTGAGGCAGCAAGGTGGTAGCAGTCAGCATGGGGGCACAATTCCAAAGGTTGGAGCCGGCCGGGGCCGGGGTAGAGCACCTGCTGTGCGGCAGTCTACCTTATCGGGAGGTAGTGGAGCAGGGGTTCCTGGAGTTGGCAACAGCAGCAGTGAATCAGTGAGGCCAGGGGGTGGGAAAAGTAGCTACTCGGCAGTGTGGCAGTTTTTCCTGAAGCATCCGCAGGAGGGTAACATGGCCACATGCAAGATATGTAGGCAAAAGGTGAAGCGTGGCCAGGGTCCAAATGTTGGCACCACGGCCCTGCGTCAACATATGATGCGTCACCATAAAGCGACCTGGGAGAACCGAGGCTCCCAAGGGGTGGTCCAGTCTGCTTCCTCACCAAGTGGTACGCCGCTCCCAATTTCTGCCAGCCAAGGCTCCAGCACCTCAGCCGAAGGCAGCTGTGCGTCATACCCATCCTCTGTCGCTCCTGCTCCTCCTCCTCCAAGTCATGCATCCCGCCAGCAATCCATCAGCGAAGCCATGTCCAAGAGACAGCAGTATGCGCCCACTCATCCTACGGCGCAGAAGCTGAATGTGCTCCTGTCCAAGTTGCTGGTGCTGCAGTCGCTCCCTTTTCAGGTGGTGGAATCTGCACCTTTCAGAGAACTGATGGCTTGTGCCGAACCGAGGTGGAGAGTCCCAAGCCGTCATTTCTTTGCCAAGAAGGCAGTACCAGCGCTGCACACTTTTGTTGAACAGAAGGTGGGCCAGTCCTTAAGCCTGTCGGTGTGTAGCAAAGTGCATGGCAGCGCCGACATCTGGAGCTGTAACTACGGTCAGGGACAGTACATGTCGTTTACGGCCCACTGGGTGAATGTGGTCCCTTTGCAGCAGCAGCAGCAACTTGGACAGGTCACGCCGCTTCGGCCTCCGCGCTCCCTGCCCGTTGGGCCTGTGACACCGTGCGACTCGGCCTCCTCATCCTCCGCCATCTCCTCACCCTCCACTGTAGGCTCAAGTCTCAGTGCCCCTCCAGTCTACCATGTGTGCAGGGCACGGAGGTGTCACGCAGTGCTTCACATGGTTTGTCTTGGCGAACGGAGTCACACAGGGGAGGAACTGCTTAAATGTATTCATCAGGAAATCCAAACATGGCTTACTCCAAGAAAACTTAAAATGGGAATCATGGTTACCAACAATGGGAAGAACATTTTGTCTGCGCTGCGCCAAGGAAGCCCCATGCCCCCTGCATGGCTCACGTCTTCAATCTGGTTGTCAAGCGGTTTCTGAAGTGTTCCCCCCATCTGCAAGACATCCTAACAACTTCAAGGAAACTTTGCATGCACTTCAGCCACTCATACACCGCCAAACACACAATTCTTGAGCTACAGCGTCAGAATGGTATCCCCCAACATAGTCTGATTTGCGATGTTTCCACCCGTTGGAATTCCACCCTTCAAATGTTGGACCGATTATATGAACAGAGAAAAGCCATCATGGATTTCCTGATGATCCAAGCAGATAGGGGGACTCCCCTGTGTAACCTCAATGTCAACCAGTGGCAGCTCATACGTGACACCTGCCGTTTGCTCAGGCCCTTTGAGGAAGCCACTTTATTTGTCAGTCGGCAGGATTACGGGATGAACGACGTGATTCCACTGCTTCATGTACTACAGCACATGTTGGAAACCATGGTTGGTCAGGGCACTGGAGACATGGCGTTTACATCTTACGGCCACATGAACCCCGTTGGAGCTGAACTGGAGGAGGAGGAGGAAGAGGAGGAGGAGGAGTTGCCCAGCAAAACACAGTTTAGGCTTGGCGAAATGGCTGGTTTATCTAGTCAGTGGACAGGAGAGGAGGAGCAGGAGCAGCCAGAGGAGCTAGAGGTTTTTGAGGAAGGCGAGACAGAGGACCCGGGCACACCGTGGCAGTATGCAGTGGAGATGGAGACAGGTAGTCCATCCGGGTCACTTGCGCAAATGGCAGGAAGCATGCTCACGTGCTTGCGTAGTGACCCCAGAATTGTTTCCATCTGTCGGCGGGATGACTTCTGGCTGTCCACCTTATTGGACCCTCGCTTCCGGCACAAAATGGGGGCATTTTTTAAACCCACCGAGAGAGAGGACAAACTGAACTACTACAAAGACATTCTACGTAGGCAGTTGGCCGATGCCTATCTGCGCCATGGTCCATACTCTCGCAGGTCTGACTCGAGGGGACCTCTGCACTCACCTTCCACTGCCATGGCCGCTGGGGGGGTTGGCAGGAGCAGCAGCAGCAGCTCCATCAGCAGCAGCCTCAGTCTTCAGTCGCTAATGAGTAGCTTTCTACACCCGCATAGTGAGGCTACTCATGAGCAGCAGGAAGACCTGGAGCAGGACCTCAACCAGCAGGTCATGTCATACTTTGACATGACCATGCCAACACACCTTGAGGATCCGCTGGACTTCTGGGCAGAAAAAACTTGATTTGTGGCTGCAACTAGCAGAGTTTGCCCTGGAAAAGCTGTCCTGCCCGGCAAGTAGCGTGCCATCTGAGCGGGTGTTTAGTGCGGCGAGGAGAACTCGTCTGTCAACTAAAAATGTGGAGAGACTCACCTTTGTCAAAATGAATCAGGGATGGATCAGCCAGGATTTCCACCCACCAATGCCTGATGCATGCGACTAGATTCAGCATGGTGCCACGTTTTACAGTTTCCAAATGGTGCAAAACATATTTATGTCTTTAGGCCAATTTTTGGGCTCCTGCTGATGCCAACTCCAGGGTGTGAATCATCCAATTTTTGGGCTCCTGAAGCCAACTCCAGTGTCTCTTTAAAGTAATATTTGGGCTCCTGCTGCTGCTGCTGCCAACTCCAGGGTGTGATTCATCCAATTTTTGGGCTCCTGAAGCCAACTCCAGTGTATCTTTAAAGTAATGTTTTGGCTCCTGCTGCTGCCAACTCCAGGGTGTGATTCATCCAATTTTTGGGCTCCTGAAGCCAACCCCAGTGTCTCTTTAAAGTAATGTTTGGGCTCCTGCTGCTCCTGCTGCTGCCAACTCCAGGGTGTGAATCATCCAATTTATGGGCTCCTGAAGCCAACCCCAGTGTCTCTTTAAAGTAATGTTTGGGCTCCTGCTGCTGCTGCTGCCAACTCCAGGGTGTGATTCATCCAATCTTTGGGCTCCTGCTGCCAACCCCAGTGTCTCTTTAAAGTAGTGTTTGGGCTCCTGCTGCTGCTGCTGCAGCTGCCAACTCCAGGGTGTGATTCATCCAATTTTTGGGCTCCTGCTGCCAACCCCAGTGTCTCTTTAAAGTAATGTTTGGGCTCCTGCTGCTGCTGCCAACTCCAGGGTGTGATTCATCCAATTTTTGGGCTCCTGAAGCCAACCCCAGTGTCTCTTTAAAGTAATGTGTGGGCTCCTGTTGCTGCTGCTGCTGCTGCCAACTCCTGCCAACTCCAGGGTGTGAATCATCCAATTTTTGGGCTCCTGAAGCCAACCCCAGTGTCTCCTTAAAGTAATGTTTGGGCTCCTGCTGCTGCTGCCAACTCCAGGGTGTGATTCATCCAATTTTTGGGCTCCTTAAGCCAACCCCAGGGTCTCTTTAAAGTAATATTTGGGCTCCTGCTGCTGCTGCTGCCAACTCCAGGGTGTGATTCATCCAATTTTTGGGCTACTGAAGCCAACCCCAGTGTCTCTTTAAAGTAATGTTTGGGCTCCTGCTGCTGCTGCAAACTCCAGGGTGTGATTCATCCAATTTTTGGGCTCCTGAAGCCAACCCCAGGGTCTCCTTAAAGTAATATTTGGGCTCCTGCTGCTGCTGCTGCTGCTGCTGCCAACTCCAGGGTGTGAATCATCCAATTTTTGGGCTCCTGAAGCCAACCCCAGGGTCTCTTTAAAGTAATATTTGGGCTCCTGCTGCTGCTGCTGCCAACTCCAGGGTGTGAATCATCCAATTTTTGGGCTCCTGAAGCCAACCCCAGTGTCTCTTTAAAGTAATGTTTGGGCTGCTGCTGCTGCCAACTCCAGGGTGTGATTCATTCAATTTTTGGGCTCCTGAAGCCAACCCCAGTGTCTCTTTAAAGTAATGTTTGGGCTCCTGTTGCTGCTGCTGCCAACTCCAGCCAACTCCAGGGTGTGAATCATCCAATTTTTGGGCTCCTGACGCCAACCCCAGTGTCTCTTTAAAGTAATGTTTGGGCTCCTGCTGCTGCTGCTGCCAACTCCAGGGTGTGATTCATCCAATCTTTGGGCTCCTGCTGCCAACCCCAGTGTCTCTTTAAAGTAATGTTTAGGCTCCTGCTGCTGCTGCTGCTGCCAACTCCAGGGTGTGATTCATCCAATTTTTGGGCTCCTGCTGCCAACCCCAGTGTCTCTTTAAAGTAATGTTTGGGCTCCTGCTGCTGCTGCCAACTCCAGGGTGTGATTCATCCAATTTTTGGGCTCCTGAAGCCAACCCCAGTGTCTCTTTAAAGTAATGTGTGGGCTCCTGTTGCTGCTGCTGCTGCTGCCAACTCCTGCCAACTCCAGGGTGTGAATCATCCAATTTTTGGGCTCCTGAAGCCAACCCCAGTGTCTCTTTAAAGTAATGTTTGGGCTCCTGCTGCTGCTGCTGCTGCCAACTCCAGGGTGTGATTCATCCAATTTTTGGGCTCCTTAAGCCAACCCCAGGGTCTCTTTAAAGTAATATTTGGGCTCCTGCTGCTGCTGCTGCCAACTCCAGGGTGTGATTCATCCAATTTATGGGCTACTGAAGCCAACCCCAGTGTCTCTTTAAAGTAATGTTTGGGCTCCTGCTGCTGCTGCCAACTCCAGGGTGTGATTCATCCAATTTTTGGGCTCCTGAAGCCAACCCCAGGGTCTCTTTAAAGTAATATTTGGGCTCCTGCTGCTGCTGCTGCTGCTGCCAACTCCAGGGTGTGAATCATCCAATTTTTGGGCTCCTGAAGCCAACCCCAGGGTCTCTTTAAAGTAATATTTGGGCTCCTGCTGCTGCTGCTGCCAACTCCAGGGTGTGAATCATCCAATTTTTGGGCTCCTGAAGCCAACCCCAGTGTCTCTTTAAAGTAATGTTTGGGCTGCTGCTGCTGCCAACTCCAGGGTGTGATTCATCCAATTTTTGGGCTCCTGAAGCCAACCCCAGTGTCTCTTTAAAGTAATGTTTGGGCTCCTGTTGCTGCTGCTGCCAACTCCAGCCAACTCCAGGGTGTGAATCATCCAATTTTTGGGCTCCTGACGCCAACCCCAGTGTCTCTTTAAAGTAATGTTTGGGCTCCTGCTGCTGCCAACTCCAGGGTGTGATTCATGCAATCTTTGGGCTCCTGCTGCCAACCCCAGTGTCTCTTTAAAGTAATGTTTGGGCTCCTGCTGCTGCTGCCAACTCCAGGGTGTGATTCATCCAATTTTTGGGCTCCTGAAGCCAACCCCAGTGTCTCTTTAAAGTAATGTTTGGGCTCCTGCTGCTCCTGCTGCTGCCAACTCCAGGGTGTGATTCATCCAATTTTTGGGCTCCTGAAGCCAACCCCAGGGTCTCTTTAAAGTAATATTTGGGCTCCTGCTGCTGCTGCTGCCAACTCTAGGGTGTGATTCATCCAATTTTTGGGCTCCTTAAGCCAACCCCAGGGTCTCTTTAAAGTAATATTTGGGCTCCTGCTGCTGCTGCTGCCAACTCCAGGGTGTGATTCATCCAATTTTTGGGCTCCTGAAGCCAACCCCAGGGTCTCTTTAAAGTAATATTTGGGCTCCTGCTGCTGCTGCTGCTGCCAACTCCAGGGTGTGAATCATCCTATTTTTGGGCTCCTGAAGCCAACCCCAGGGTCTCTTTAAAGTAATATTTGGGCTCCTGCTGCTGCTGCTGCCAACTCCAGGGTGTGATTCATCCAATTTTTGGGCTCCTGAAGCCAACCCCAGTGTCTCTTTAAAGTAATGTTTGGGCTGCTGCTGCTGCCAACTCCAGGGTGTGATTCATCCAATTTTTGGGCTCCTGAAGCCAACCCCAGTGTCTCTTTAAAGTAATGTTTGGGCTCCTGTTGCTGCTGCTGCTGCTGCCAACTCCTGCCAACTCCAGGGTGTGAATCATCCAATTTTTGGGCTCCTGAAGCCAACCCCAGTGTCTCTTTAAAATAATGTTTTGGCTCCTGCTGCTGCCAACTCCAGGGTGTGATTCATCCAATTTTTGGGCTCCTGAAGCCAACCCCAGGGTCTCTTTAAAGTAATATTTGGGCTCCTGCTGCTGCTGCTGCTGCCAACTCCAGGGTGTGATTCATCCAATTTTTGGGCTCCTGCTGCTGTCAACTCCAGTGTCTCTTTAAAGCAATGTTTGGGCTCCTGCCCCTCATAGTGATGCCACTTCAACTCTCTGCAATTGTGCCGCTCTGCGATTCTATTAGCGATGCCTCTGATCTGCATGTGATATTTATTCAAAGTATTATTTAACTAACCCAGCACGCATCCTATGCGTGTTACAGCAAGGCAGAATGGTTTACAACCCTATTGAGGCTCTAGGAGGCTAGCGATTCGTCGCGAATAAATTCGGGTCGAAGCGATTTTTGTCGGAGAATTTGGTGAATCAGTCGAAACTAATTTTTCAAAAGTTCGCTCATCTCTAGTTGTAACCTGAGAAAATGAAACAGAAAAGTCACGCTGGAAAATGACATCCTCGTACTCGTACTCTGGCATACGAACGGACAGAAACTTTACAGAAGGTTTGAAATGCATGCATAGAATCGCTCACACACTCATATGAGAGCGGGAAAATTTGAAAATAATACGAAATCGGCACAAAAACTAATGTCTTTTTTGTCTCTCTGAATCGAGCCTAATATCCACGTAGTGGCACAGCCTGCAAAAAAAGCTTCTACACATTGCAAAGAGCCCTTATGAAAAAGATGAAGTCTGATCTTCTTGTGGATAGTAGGAGGAAGCAGGCTCCAAAGAGCCATACAGGCCTTATGAGGAGATGTTGAAGTGCAAGATCCCCCTTTGTCAGCTGCAGGGTGTGGATGCTGGGGATGACACGACAGGCTGGGGTGAAGGTATAGCACAAATACATTGTTAATGATTTGAATAATAATGTTGAACCATATTTGTTTCTAACCTCATTCTAATCCTAAATTTAGCTCATGGTAAGTATCATATTATACATATGTGATTTTAACCTTTATTTTTTTATATTAGTGGCACATGATGATTCAGAGGAGTGTGAGGTTGAAGCATCACAGATTCCTTCCCTTCCACCAGCCTCTACTTTAACCCAGTCAGATGTAGAAAGTAAAGAGGCAGCATTTGAAGCAGAGATCAATAATGGCTGCATGTTGATTATATTTTACTACAGATACCCTCAGAATGGGATCAACATCTCCTCATCAATCCACATACTCTTTGGAAGCCAGTAAGTGTATGCATTATTTTATGTTTGGTCAAAATAACAAAAAGGTCTGGATTTAGATGTATTCTGTTTTTGATTTGTAGGCCAAATCCCAACTCCATCTTTGGACCCCACTCCCTGTGTTGCAGGCCTACAGGACACTGTTGGTGTGTAGTCCAAAGCATACTGTACCCTTTATAGATGTTGGATTTTAATATTTGCACAATCTTATAATTTATATTTTAGACATGCAAACTCATATTTCAAGCAGTGTTTTAAATCATGAGTAAGAGCAAATGGGTGAAAATGTTACTTGACTAATGCTAAGACAAATTACAGGTATGTAATCCTGAAATTTGCTAAGACAAATTACAGGAAGCACTACTAGTAAACCTTAAACTAATAGCATTTATGTTTCATTTCATTTGGCTTGAATACAGGAAGTGCTGGTCCTGAAAGGGCCCTTCAAAGCGAGGCTGCTAGGGAGGAGGGTAAGCATGTGATTTCTTAGTTATTTAAAATTGCGTGTTTGATCCTTACATGGATGAGGCCTATTTACATTAGGTATTATCCATATATTTGTAGGGCAAGGTTCCAGTGATGGCTTGAGTCTTGACATCTCTGATGTGGCGGGTATGTGTGTCTAATAATGTGCTAATTATATGTGAGCACACAATGTTAGTAAAGATATATTGAATTTACTAACTTTCAATAATAATCATCACAAATGTTAAGGGTGTGAGGAATGAAGTTGACAATCAAGGTTAGAATCCAAAAATATTTTGAGGAAAACTTGACACAGTGGCCAAAAACTTTGCATTAATATAAATAATATTGTTAATTTAGCATATCGGATGATGATTTGCCCCTTTCTGGCAGCCAGACACCTGAACTATATGTGGAGGACCACACTCAGGTAACATAGAAATGTTGAATCAGGTTGGCAAAAATGTAATTGTGTTTGTATAACAATTTAACAAGCATGTAACATACACCGCACTTTTATCTTAGCAGACAACCTTGACGGAAAACCTGAATGTGGACTCCTCCCAAGTGCCATGTACTCAGCCTACTGAGCCTGCACAAACAGTACATGTTACTTGAACAAAAGATCTTGATTACATGGGTGTATATGCAAAAAACAGACATTAATTGTATTTTCTCATTTTTATTATAGAGCACTACCCAACAACCCACATGGGGTGTACCCACAAGTGTAGAACTGTTTGAATTAGGGAGCCGCATGTTGGAGGCCTACAGACACCAGCAGCCGCGTGCTAGACTGGAGGAGCACATTGTGGCGTTGGAATCACAATCGCTGGTGTACCAACAGCAAATCCAGGAACTGAGGCAAGAAGTCCAAGAACTGAGGCAGCAAACCACAGGCTGAATTACTGACTTCTATTAATATCGTTACATCAGCTAATACAGCAGCAGTCAATTTTTTTTACTGCCCCCAACACAGCCCCTACAGCTACAGAGTCCTCAGTGGAAAGACCACAAGATTAATTTATTAATTTTATAATCTTTAATTTTAAATGAGGACAGCTATTGTTATTTTTCAATATGTCAAAATAAATAATTGTATTATAATCTAACATTTTGGAATCTACTTGAACGCATGTATACTAACCCATACATGTGTATACATGGCTATATATATAGATAGGTGCATGTGTTACCATTTCACAACATTAATAGCTTGGAACAAATTCTAATGCTTCTGTTATGTTAAGTGTAACAATGTGTTTCACTTTAAAACTAATAATGGTTTGATTGTAACTTTAACAAGGTTTGGCAGTTAATGCTGATACCGCCCATCTATTGACTGCTGCTTATTCAGTAACAGCGACGCTAGGCGTTGCGGAAAAAAGTAACAGAAAAGCCTACAACACATGTATCAAAAGTACAGCGCCCCATGCAGCGACAGGTAGGGACTGGTCATAGCAATTGGCCCTCGGCGCTCTACACCAGATTCAACAAGATTTTTCAATGAAACAGCGAAGGCGCTCTAATTTTTGTCACTGTGGGATAGCGTGCCTGTGGGATTAAAGTGATTTTTTAGACAGATTAACAACATTAAGCAAGCGAAATACATTGGAATGACATTGTTGGAGGGGTGTGACATTAACACTTTACTGGCAGACAAGTAAATATATAAAAAAAAAAAAAAAAAATTGAAAAACATGCGGGTCAGGATGAATGTCTGAAACATTTGTATTACAAAAAAAAAATAAATAAAAAAAGGGATGAGGAATGGGATTTAAGGATCTTCCATTAAAATGTATGGGAGAGCGGCAGGTAGCGAGAGGTAAGATGTGGCGCTCTGAAAGTTTGAACGCCGGCGCTGTACGCTGAGGCTGGGATAATGATGAATCGTACGCTACATGGTGTTATCACAGAGGCTCAACAGAATCGGCTTCATTAATGTGGAGTTGTGTGCTGTGGCTGGCGTTCTCATGCCGCTACCTTCCGCTACCTGTCGCTCAACAGACACTACCTGTCGCTATCCCTTCATGAATAAGGCCCTTCAATATCACCTGGAGAATGGGCCTTATGTGTGCTACTCAAATATTATACATTCGGTAAGACAATACATGGCTAAAATAAATAACAATAATAAAAATAAAAATAATAATAATAATAATAATAATAATAATAATAATACTTTAATAAATAATAATAATATTTTAAAAAATAATAATAACATTTATTGCATTTATTATGATGGTTATTTTCTCTAGTAATCTAGAGACATACTAGAGATGTGTGCCTTCCTAATTTGTGCTTTTAAAACTTTCTTTTAAAACTGAGTAACCTTGCTGGGGCCTTGTTTCAAGGAAGCCCTAATTGAACTTTGAATGGGTAACAACAAATTCAGCTTCTAAGCCCTCTGTTCTCCTCTTTTATATAGAAACAGTTTAGTGGCACAAAGATATACGGTTTTAGGATTCACATTTTCTTTGTTCAGGTTCAACTTATTGCTTGGCAGATTGTGTTTACTGAAGAACCTTGTAGCTGTGTAAACAATATTTTTTCTAAACACAAGGTTGAAATTTAACTTATACTTTAAGCTGCTTCTGCAACTTATGTTTATAGTTCAGCAGGTTAGGTTTCTTATTTTTTTTTTCCAAGGCCCATCAGAGATGAAATATTATGAATCCTATTTGTACACATACACAAACAATGTCAATCCATCTACCAACCGCTTGAATTATATTATGTATTGATAAAATGTATGATACGTGGGCACATTTCAATTTAGGCACCATATTATCCACACACGTATTGCTGGACTAAGTTAGCTACACAGTGTACAGGTAGGACCAACCAAGCCAAGTTATTTTCGCCTACACCAGTAATGGACATTTTTTAATTCACCTCAGCCAGCTCCATCTTGAGCTAGATTTTCATAGAATATTAGATTTAGCCATCACTCATAGCAATAGCCAGAGCCATGAAAATCCTATGTTTTGTTTTGGGACCATCCAAGGCACCCAGAAAGCTGCTCATTGTGCAATGCCAAGGTTTAGATTAAAATTTACACAGGCAAACACCTGCCACTTGTGGACACATGTTTCAGGCTGTGAGTAAAGGGTTTTTTGGTCTCTTTAAAACCTACAATATGATTATTATTATTATTATTATTATTATTATTATTATTATTATATTGTTAGTACTCACCAAGTAACAACACCCATGAAGCCAAATACACTCAGCCTTGTGTTGATGAGGGCCACAAGACCAATATTTACTGCAGTGAGTAAAAATGCATATGACTCACATTGATTTTTTAACATATCTTGATTACAAAATTATACTGGAAGTCCTCAGTGTGCCCTGATATATTTTTGGGGCGATACAAAAAAGTCTATATTTGTCCAAGATACTGAGGCTTAGATCTTTGTCGGTGTATCCCTTCACTTCTAATTTTCCTTCTAAAAAATTCTATTGGGGAGAAGTGTGGTTATAAACATAGTGCATTGTTATAACCATACTTTGATAGCTTTCAACATCCCCAGTAGCTCTCTACCCCAAAACTAGCAATGCACCCGTCTCAATTGTGCTCGAATGTATCTAAAAATGTAGAATATGGCAAATCCATGGAAAAATCAAACAGTTTAGGTGTCATTTCTTATAAAGCCTTGATTACATCACATTTGAAAATTGGAGCAGAATGTTTTAATAATATGAAATTACAAATTGAAGTTTATTGCAGCTAAAACATTACAGAAGTGGCTCAAAGTCAAGGAATGTAGGGCAAATGAAAACTGAAGGCAGCAAAATGTTTAGTGGCCTAAAGCGGACCTCCAGTCAAAAAATCAAAGATTATATGCTCCTGAACTGCAAAGGGTGGCCATATGGCCACAGCCCTGCTTCTGAAAAACCCCACCTACTATTTGGCAGGTTGTCAGTAACTCGTATTGCCACAGGTGCTCTAGAACACAGGTTCTTAGCCTTTTTACACCTCTATCTGCAAACCATTACAACCAAGTACCCCAAAGAGGAGATATGTTTTACTGTTAAAATAATAAAAACCTACCCATCAGACCCACCTGTTGAACATCTAGAATAACATAATAACATAAACTAGAACATCTGATAACATAAATATATATATATATATATATATATATATATATATATATATATATATATTATTTTTGTCCTATAAGACCCACCTGCCCATTAGACCTAAAATATGAAAATAGTCTGATTAAAAACACCATCCCTCTCAAGACCAAAATAATAGGCAAGGTGCAGAAACCCCCAATTATAGGCTGTGTGGCATTCTCCCACTCCCCATTCCCACATTATTGGCAGTGTGGCATTCCGGCCTCACATGCAGTGAGGGCATCCCCCATCCCATAGTCAGTGAGGCATTCCCCCATCCCAATCCCCATAGGCAGTGTTGCAGCCCCCTTCCAATGCCCATAGGCAGTGAGGCATCCCCCCTCCCATTGCCCATAGGCAATGTGGCATTTCCCCATCCCACAGGCAGTGAGGCATTCACACATCCCATAGGCAGTGAGACATACCGCCATCCCAAAGGCAGTGAGGCATTCCATCCCTTTCCATAGGCAGTGAGGTATCCCCATCCCATAGGCAGTGAGGCTTCCCCCATCTCATAGACAGTGAGGCTTTCCCCTTCCCATAGACAGTAAGGCATTTCATCCCATCCCATAGGCAGTGAGGCATCACCGATCCCATAGGCAGTGAGGCATTCCATCTCATGTTGCAGTGAGGCATTCCATCCCGTAGGCAGTGAGGCATTCCCCATCCCATAGGCAGTGAGGTATTCCATCCCATCCCACAGGCAGTGAGACATTCCCCATCCTATAGGCAGTGAGTCTTTCTCCCATCCTATAGGTTATAATGCATCCCCTATCCAATAGGCAGTAATGCATCCACATCCCATAGGTAGTGAGGTATCCCCCATCCCATAGGCAGTGAGGCATTCCTCCCTCCCCCAGCCGCACTCACATTTTCCCCCCACTGCTGGCTTCTTATAAGGTGATCTAGTCTATAGTGCTTGAGAATAGTGTGGGGTGAAGACCACATTGCTGTTACAGATCTCTTCTATAGAGGTACCTGTGATCTCTACCCAAGTAGCTGACATAACTTTTGTTGAATGTTCTGAGACCTACGCAGGAGAAGCTCTACTGGATGTGTGCACAATAGTCTGTTTTATCCACCTGGAAACAGTGGATTCAGAAGCAGCTAGGCCTCTATCTGCTACCTGTCACGCTCTAGTTCTCTCTAGTTCTCTCTAAATAAAAACTGCGTACCGGATTTCTTCTTTCAAGCTTGCCAATATTTTACTCATAACTCATGATTCAGCCTCAATCCCATTTACCATAAATGCAATTTCACTTTTACTCGATCTTCCAATAATTTGTACTTTTTTTGCAGATTCCACGCCCAAGAAATATAAGGGAGAGAAAAAGGTAACAAATAGTGCAAAAACATTTATAAAAAAAGGGGGCGCAACCTGCGCTTTTATTAATACACTCATCAGAAGGCAGCAAAATTGCACATGTAATCCAATCCGAATCCAAAAAGAACAAGCATCTAGTAGTTTTGTTCAGCAGGGAACTCTCACTTTACACTGCTGGCATCAACAAAGTCAGGAAGGAGACGTCATGCTGGGAGGCTCCAGCCATTAGCCTCACTGTTTCCTCCTTCCACTTTGGATTTTGCTAGCGTTCTAGCATCAGCGCTGCAGACTCCACCCTTCGCATTTCATCCGTAGGACTTGAACCCAATATATACTCCAAAGCAATGGGCTTTTAACCTATCTATATTATCAACCAGGCAGCACTAAATCTATGCTCCAAAGCAGTGGGATTTAACTCTTTATATATAAGATAATTCAGAACAGGGGCAAATCTGAATTATCATATATATATATATATATATATATATATATATATATATATATATGGTTAAATCCCACTGCCTTCAGGTTACTGAGCCAAGTTTCCATACTTCTGATGACACTGGACAAGTCTGAATGTAAAGGATGCAACATAGACATAGAAACATAGAAGGTTAACGGCAGAAGCTCTCTTCAGGATGCCCTCTGTCCTGTAATCCAGTGGATCATGCATTGCCCCCATATTTCTTAAGTGCTGAATGGCCTAGAAACCTTGCTGAATGGCCAAAACATTTTATACATGGTATCCTGGATGGATAATGGCTTATATTCACTCTTGATTCCTCATGTATCATAAATGTCATCTAATAAACCAGCCAGGTCCTCTGGCAAAGCTCCAGAAGTACCGGAGGCCCCATCGCCCCTCTTATCCAACTGTATACTCCAATGGGAGTTCCTCCAATCCTGTTTCAAATGGCAGAGACCGAGAACCCTGGGTCTCTGCATAAGGAATAGAAAAAGTAACGGTGTTAACTGCACTGGTTGAGAGATTATTGTGCCAGCAGTGGATACTCCTGGGTTTGACTCAAAAGATTTATAGACCTTGAACATTAAGGCCATTTCATTCCTCATGGATAACATCTTCCTGTACATAGCCGAAGACTCCTCTCCTACTTTTGGGCTTCTCCTTTGGGGGGTCCTTGTCTCTATCCTTATCCTTTACTTTGGATGGATTAGACTAGAAGGACAAAATACAATACCAAATTTATGTATAAATCCCCATAGGATATCAGCATAAATAGAAAAATATCAAACAAAATTTTTACATTACCGGGTTTTCCTGTGGTATTTTGCATGAAGTGTTAAGACGCTGGACTCCTTTGCCCAAGATCATTGATCTCTACTGGGCTGAAAATGGAGGATTCATACCGCCGTGGGCTGCTGGGCTGCCGGTGAGTCACCACTGTACTGCTGTGCGGCATGCCGCCACTTTTCTTTGTCCAGAATCCCTTCCAGCCTGTGTAGTGGCTGTGAAAACTGGTGCTGGAGATTCTTCTGGGTTGCCCCATGTGTAGAGGCCATAGCTGGAAGTGACATCAGAGCACCGCTGGATCAGCAGCAGCAAGTCCCCCCCCCCCTTCCTCACCATGCAACCCCCGGGGCGAAGAAAAGGAGAAAGACCTACACTACCGTCAACCCGAGGCTTTAATAAGCCAGTCCAGGATCCTCAGGGAAAATTCTGTAGCACCTGCCGCTAACAACTCATGTGCTGTCTGACTTTGGGGGCTGCCCTGGGTGCCTCCAGACCTCGGGTAAGGGCAGCAGGCTTCTCTGGAAAAAATTAACTAAAAAAAAAATTAGTTGAAGCCAATGTGTCCACTGGTTTCCTTAAGGAGAACAAAGAACTGAGGTGGAGGGGATGGGGTGGGGTTTTAACCTCAGTTTGTGTTAAGTTTGTGTTTCCTCCCAGGGAGTGGGACCGCTCTCTCTGTGGGTCCCCCTGAAGGACAAAAGAAGAAAATACTATATATATATATATATAGGAATCTTTATAATATTTAAGTAAAATGTGTCCATATTTGTTCCACGTGAGGTGGCTGGCAATGGGGAATACAGGACATTGCTAGGAGTGATGACTGAAATGCATGCTTTGACACTGTGAACCTGTGTGCAAAATGAAGTATTGAAATGTGAGAAATGCTTTTTTTTTTTTACACGCAATTCTGTTATATTGTACCACCCCGTTGCTTTGGAGGTGCTGGTATAGGCCTGCAGATCTGCACAAAAATCGTACAAATACAATTTCTAATATTCTGAGTGTGCCACCAAGGGAGCACACAAAAAACATACAGACTCCTATGCATCAAATATGAGCGCACCACTTGCAGCACAATGAGAATATAAGTACAAGAAAACCGGGCAGGCTGATCCATCACTAACACCAGGTAGCGACAGATGAGCGTCTGTATAGTGGCGCTATGAGCGACCACTATTGGCCGCCACGATCAGCTGTCAGTCGCTATGACAGGGCTCCTCAGTCACTACCTGCCGTTATTGGTAATCACGCTGCCAATGTTGAATGTAATGTTTCAGATGTGCTTTAGAGGCGCTGTTGAGTTGTGACACCGTATTGAATACAGCGCCTGAGCGTTTCTTTGCTGTTGGGTAGAAATCAGTCTGTTAAATTTGGAAATGTGATCTAACATTATGCCAATAACATATGGAACCAGATTATTATTATTATTTTTTTTTTGTTTTATATTTAAAGAAGCAGTATTTTGGGGTGATTAGGAAAATCCAAAAACATATGTTGCCATCTTCATGGTGCCTGAAATGGAGAAAAAAATGTAGTTAGTTAATGTAGTTGCTTAAAAATATATTTACCCAAATCCCCTTTGTTTGGTGTTGTTGAATTTAATTACATACAAAACACCTTGGAACTTTATAGAATGAAAGCAAGCCACTTTGTATTTATCAATATAAACTACCACCCACATATATTATTTTTTGATTAATTTAAGCTACACATTTTTCTGCTTACTAATTTTCGACCACCCACATATTTTGAAAGCAATGTTTAGAAGGGCCCTGTAGTACAGTAGTTGTAGTATAGTTAAGGTGACCTAGCTTACCGAAAAACAAGAGCTAATCATGCTTTGCCTTGCTCAAACCCAGTCTGGGTGTCCTCGTTACTGTCTGGGGACTTCTGGCACCAGTGCTGTTTCCTCGGGGGGTTCGATTCGGTGACATATGCAAATATTGTGTAGGACACAGCATGTGAGGATGATTTTGGAGACCTTTTGTGGACTGTACAACATCTCACCTCCTGGGCATGCCAAACAGAGAAAGCGTGCTTTCAGCAGGCCGATGGTTCTTTCCACAATGCATCTGGTTTTGCGATGTGCTGCATTGTAGCGTACTTGGGCAGTGGTCTGTGGGTTTCTGACCGGAGTCATCAGCCACGTTTTCTGCCCATATCCCTTGTCCGCTGTTGAGAGCAATTAGTAAAGTACCATGAACATAATGTATACATTAAAGCTTCTGTGATCTAGTTTTCAAATGAACTTGTCAGCATATTAAACTTGTAATTATGTCAAGGATTATTAATTACCCAGTAGCCAGCCAGGTGGCATTTCATTGTTCTCAAACTTCCGGCACAGGACTGATTGCTGGAGAACGTAAGAACCCTAGCACATTAGGGATCCCTCCCATGCGGTAGAATGCACATTTTATATTGGCAACCTCCTCCTCATCCTCAGGAAATTTTATATAAACGGGGATAAGGTCGCAAATAGCCAGGACTACCTTGTAAAATATGCGGCTCATTTTAGCCTGGCTGATCCCGCCGAGGAGGGCAGAGGTTGCCTGGAAATTCCCCCATGCCACTATATTGAGCATGGCACATAGGCGAACTATGCCAGGGATGGATTGGGTGCGTCTGGTGGATGGATCGATTTTGGACTTAATCTGATCATATAGGGACTGTGGTGCTGCACAATTCAGACGAAATGGACTTCTGATCTGCTCGTCACTTAAATCCCATACAGACAGGCGGATGCCAAAGGATCGGGGTGCCCTAAGCCTCACAGCACCCTCTTCCCTTGACTCCTGACTTTCCTCTGCGCTGCCACAACAATACATCCATACCCCAAACATCACCCCACATCCATCTCACACTCACTGGCCATAGCTCATGCACTGGCCCAAAAAAAATACACATCTCAACACACACACAACCAGTCCTCAGACACAATCACAATCCTCACGCAACCACACAAATGCAGCTCACCACAAAACCAGATGTATAGTGGTTCGAACCATCAGCCTGCTGAAAGTATGCTTTCAAAGTTTGGTACAACCAAGAGGGGAGTTGCTGCACAACCCACAAAAGGTCCCCAAAACAATCCACACGTGCTGGATGCTACACAATATTTGCAGATGCCACCAAAACAAATCTCACAAAGAAACAGCACTGATGCCAGAAAAGCTCAACAAAGCCACAGACAGTAATCACTAAACACAGCAAGCCACTTTGTGCAAGCTAAGGCAAAGTAACACCACAGCCTTTGCCACAGTGTATCAAGAAAAGAATGATTTAAATTTTTGGAATTTACACCTAACTTATCCAAAGGACTGGTCCGCTTATCCGCCTCTTGCGTTTGTTAGCAGTTTCCGGTCTGTAATTAGCTTACCACAGGTGTTGCGGAAATGCCTAGCGCTTCCATAATAGCGTACTTGTGTGGATCTGGTTGCATAGACATCTTTTGCCCAATCCAAGGTAAGCTTTTCAAATTTCAAAAAGCCGTTTTTGACACACCATTTCCAATGTTGTTAAGAGACATGGATTCCTTTACTTCCTAATGTCTATCTGGCTTGGTAAGTAGATAATTAATTAGTTTATTGACTGCAACACATGTTTGGCTGAAACATTAGTCATTATAGTCAAGATGTATCTCCAAACATCTGCACAGTATGTGTCAATCAATTAACTGGGCCTGTTTGTGATTGGTTACTAAAGCACATAAATTTGGCCAGACACATTCAGCAGTTGTTGCCATTCTGTAGTTTGCATGCGTCCTTGTGTGTTTGTTGTTTGGTGGTGTGTGCAGCTACAGGATGGAGCCAAATGCTGGACATCTGCCGACCACTGCTGTGTCTCCTGGTGGGCCCAGTACCAGTGGTGTGTGTCGTGGCCGCAGACCTTCCTCAAGGAAAAGGGCACAGCCTGAAGGTGAAGCCCCACCCAAGGCCAAGCGTCCATTTGCCAAGTGCTAGCCAGAATTTAATTTGGTGGATAATAATACTCTTGTGCATCTGACACTGGCTGAATGGGAGTTATTATTTGGCGCTCAAAGTCAGTGTTTAGGCAAACAAGAAAGGAGCAAATGGGATGCCATTGGTGAACAGCTTACTAGCACTGCTCAATTCCCACGTAGTGGCCCAGCCTGCAAGAAACGCTTCTACACTTAGCAAAGGGCCCTTATGCTAAAGATGAAGAATGATCTACTTGTAGACAGTAGGACGAAGCAGGGTCCAAAGAGTAAGTACAGGCCATATGAGGAGATGCTGAAGTGCAAGATTCCACTCTGTCGGCTGCAGGGTGTGGATGCTGGGGATGACACCACCGGTTGGGGAGAAGGTACATTGATTTAACCTTGTAAATTATTGCTGTTAATAATGTTGAGCCATTTTGGTAACATAACTCTTTCTCATACTAAAAGTAGGTCATGTAAGTATCATATATATAACTATGTATTTATTGAATCAAATTTCTCTTGGTTTATGCATAGTGGCACATGATGACTCGCAGGAGTCGGGTGATGAGGGGTCCCAGAATCCTGCCCTTCCCCCACCCTCAACCATAACCCAGTCTGAGGTTGAAGGTAAATAATTTTGAGAATGTTGCTGTTTATTTTTGTGAGCGCACATTAACAATGCATAATTATTTCAATTTGTTACACACAGATGCCCTAAGAATTGCACCAGCATCTCCTCATGAGGCTAACTATTCTTTGGATGGCAGTAAGTGCATGTGGCAGTCTGGCTTTTGTGAAAGTAATTTAAATGTTTGAATGTATCTCAATCCTGCTTTTTAATTGTAGGCCAAGTCCCTGCTTCATCTTTGGAACCCACTTCCTGTGTTGCAGGCCTACAGGACCCTGTTGGTGTGTATTGCAAAGCACACTGTATCCTTTGTGCATTTTGTTATCGAATGTGTAGATTTTACTATGTCAAGATGGGAAACCATGATACTTCACATTCCAAGCTGGATAGTTGGTTATGTTTGTGCAGCAAACGGATACTATTTACCGAGTTCTCAAATGTAAAAAATGTAAAATACATGTTTTGGCATTATGCTGCTATTCTAATACATTTACATTAACAATACTATGGCAGCTTAAAGTAATAACAATTCTGCTTTATGTTAGGGCTGAATACAGGAAGTGCTGGTCCGGAAAGGGCCCTTCACCGCACGGCTGCTAGGGATGAGGGTAAGAATGTGTTTGAATTTGTTAAGGTGAGGATGTTGTTTTTCATGAAATGTGTGGCTCTTGACATTTGCTCTCATCCATGTATTTTTAGGGCAAAGCTCTAGTGATGGCCTAAGTCTGGACATATCCGAGGTGACGAATATGTGTGTTTTTAGATATGTGATTATGATCTGTGTGAACACAATGAGTTTAGGGTGTTTGTTTAACAGAGATCTTTCTTCCTGATATCTAATAAATGTCAAGGGTGTGTGTATTGGCCAATGGATAACTTTGGACAGGTATTGAATCTATACAGGTTTGAAAAAGTGGACACACAATAACAACAGCCAAACAAATAACACAACTTTTCTCTTTAGCATATGTGATGTTGCCACCACTCTCGGATGCTGATTTGTCCCCTTTCTGGCAGCCAGACACCTGTACTATTTGAGGAGGAGCACACTCAGGTACCATTGATGAATTGTTTATCGTTGAGCAACGGTTACATGTTTTTGGGACCTTCAGGTAAACCCACGTAACAGACAACATACTTTGATCTTAGCAGGAATCCTTGGCGCAAACCCAGGATGTGCCCTCCTCACAAGTCCCATCGATTTATCTGCTAAATACAATCTTGCAAATAATATATTGATTTCTGTTTTAGCCTGCGCAACAACAAACTGGCCAAGCTGCCCCCACAAGTGCCGACCTGTATGAGTTAGAGGGCCGGATGCTGGAGGCCTACAGTCGCCAACAGCCACGTGATGGAACTCAGGAGCGCATTGCGGCATTGGAAACCCAATCGCTGGTGGACCAACAACAAATTTGTGAACTGAGGCAAGAAGTTAGAGATTTTCAAAACCAACCACAGGCCGAAATGATGCATGTCATCCAACAAATGATGCATGGCATCCAACAATCGATAGAGCGCCAGTACGAAACTTTGTTGTTGTTACATCAGCTAATACAGCAGCAGGCTATTTTTTTACTGCACTGTTGGCCCCCAACACCGCCCCTAACAATGAGTCTGCACCACCAAGGCCACCCAGGGACTAATTTTGTTGGTTTTTGGTCAAATCAAATGCTGTTATAATTTGGTTTGACTTGATTTAATTTAATAAATTATTGTATATCTGGACTAATGTGTGTTTGGTATCTAATTACATAACTACTAACTCAGACATTAACACATCTCTATATCTATATATGTGAATGCTTGTGAAAAATTACTACAGTAATAATTTGGGCTACATTACAATGCTTCAAGAATGTAAGGCCGAACAATGTGTTTCCTAATTAAATAACTAATGGGTTCATGATCACTTTTACTATGGTTTCAAGGTCAACACACAATTAAAGGTAAAAAAGTGTTACATTTTTAATGTTTAAAAATAAAAGGCCAACATGGCCAATTAAAAATTCTGCAGAGCGGCAAAACCCATACCCCCCACCCTATGGCTGTTTTTTCTTTCCCAGCAGCAGATATCGGGTCCGGCGGACGTACTGCCACAGTCTGCGATGCTCATTACTGCAAGCTGTATGGATAAAAAAAGCTCATTATTGTTGTGAAATGGACAAAAACGTAAGCATATTAATTACAATTTAATTGTTGTTACTCATTATGTAGCCACATTCTTCACATTATGCTAAACTCTGCGAATATCTGGTTACATGACATTATTTATTTGGGCTTACATGTGCAAATTCTCACAATATCCTATATGTTTACATTACCTCTTTTATGAATTGAAGGCCTACGTAAGATTGGGGACATTGTTTTTCCGGTTTGCCTAACGTCCTCATGTCCATAGTACTAACTAAACAAATCCTTCTGCTATTCCTATTATAGTTAGCAAAATTAATATTGAATGAGTTTGCTATAGAACAAACACACTCACAGGCCGAATGTATTATGTCTTTACGTTTAAAGAAAGGGGAGGCACCAATCTAGCATGCATACATGCATTTATGATTGTGCCTCGGCCAAATGTCATCTACATGTCTGCTAATTAACCCCATAATGACATTAACCCTTAGGCATGGTTCTTTGAGAAGACATATGTTGTAAAAGTATGTATTGCAAAAAAGTAATTGGACTCACCATCGCAGCTGTGGCTAGGGACCATGCTGCTAGGGGTTCCTGGAGCAGGGGTGGGGAGTATGGTGACTGGGTCCGTCTGCGTGGAAACATCTGTGTAGACAAAAACCCCACAAAAAACATCATAAGCTTGGTCCATGAAGCTTATTCTTCTACATCCACCTTTTTTCTTTCTGATCAAAATCATGCTAACAAGGTTTTACACATGTTTAGAAGACATTAGCATGGTATTTAGTGGTTAATGAGATTAGCTGTATATTTTAATTAGGCCACATGGAGCACTCAATAACATTGTCCTGTTTTTACATACATTTTTTGTACACATTCCCAGTGCAATGCAAATTACAGAATTTAAATGGACATATTTATATTTTAGTCTGGCACATGTAGTAGGCCAAAAATGTGTACATTTGCTAACACATTTGCAATGCAGCATCATGCTGTAATCACTAAAATTTATATTTGTGCTTGCTTGCATTTGTATTGAACTGGAGTGGTGTGACTGAAGTGTCTGAAAATTTCAACACGATATAATGCTAGGTAGCATAAAACATGTGTATGTATTTTATATTCTCATTACATACACCATGTGACTGATAACCAAAAACACTTACCACAACTATGCGCGAGTGCAAGGTCTGGTGCATAGCTGCTGGAGGTACCGGCTCTATGATGCCCTGAAAAACAGATAATGATGGCACAGGATATTTAACACAGCACAGATTCAACCTGGAACAGACAAACAACAATTAGAAATGCACTCACCAGGGGATGAACTGCCGCTGGTATCCCAGGGAGGACTCTGAGGTGGAGGCGTGGAGCCTCTACTCCTCACAATCGGCCCAGAAGATCCCAAAACCGATAGGCCACCCTCCTCCCTCTCACTCCCTGATGCTTGAGGGAGTGTGGGCGAGTCCATGTCCTCCTCCCCACTTGGACTCCCCACTTGAGAGTGGCCACAAAGGTTTTGAGACTCAGCTGAGTCCGACTGTGAGGAGCTAAGGCTCCATACTGCCCTCCCCCCAGCAGCACGCTCCTCCGGGGCATCATCCCCTTCCTCCCCTGGGTCCTCGAGATGGGACTGACGAGAGGGACCCTCCCCCCGCAGACTCATCCGAGTCCACCACTCTTGTGCGGGGGTATCCCTTCCCGCGTTTCCCAGGGTAGGACACTTATCTGTGTTGAGGGAAACAAAAAAAAATGGACACCTCAAAATAAAATCCCAAACACAACTACATTATGTTTAGTACTAACATGTGATGTGAAAGTTACCTGAGGCATAGGCATCATAGAGCCTATAAACGCCATCATTGTCCCGGCTCTTGAAATTGGACCGCTTCTGGATTATGGCCGGAGGGTCAAATGCGTCTGAAAGCACTGGGACACGGTGGCTTGCACCTCCAACACTTTGCGCCTTTTTGCACTACGGGCATAGTCGTACTTCATTACACAAAAGTCCTAAGAAAAAAAAACACAAAAATCAATACATGTACATATCAGTGATAACACATATATACCAACAGACATTATCGCATAAAAACAAGATAACAAATACTCACTTTTACTACGTGACCATTGACCCGAGGATCCAACCTTTTGCTCTTTGTCTTGGAGCATGCGGGGGAACAGGGGATGTTGAAGGGCCAGAGGGGACAGGGGGGGAGGGGTGGTTGGGGTAAAATACGCCTATGATATCGCTAGGATACGCAAAGTTTGAAATAGCGTACACATAACAAACTCAGCCACTCCATACACACAAGCTAAAATGTATTTCTTACATATTTTTGTTTATGTTGCGTAATTCTTTTTGGCAACCTAATTCCAGAGAGAGTAACACATACATTAAGACCTCTTTAGATATAGATATGTGAATGTGTTCAAAACATGACTACAGAAATAGGTTGGGATACATTTGAATGCTTCAAGAATGTAAGGGGGAACAATGTGTTTCACAATGTTATCACTAATGGGTTAATATTAACTTTAACTATGGTTTCAAGGTCATGCTAGTGCACTCATATGCCCGAAAATCTTTGCCGCTTATTGAACAACAGCGACTCTTGGCGTTACAAGGAATTTCATGGTCCCCCAAAAAAAAAAACACTTGTATGAACAGCACAGCGCCACAGACAGTGACAGGTAGCGACTGGGCATAGCGACTGGGCCCTCGCCGCAATAACCCAGATTCAACAAATAATTTCTAGGAAATAGCGTGGGCGCTGTTTTTTGGCTGACTGCGGCATAGAGCGCCAGACACGGTTAGATTAAAGTGATTTTTTGTGGTGTAAACAAAAGCTAAAAACTGGAAAACTTACGGGAATGACATTGGGGTAGGGGTGTGAGTTTTACATTTAAGTGGCACACTACAAATTAACTTTTGGAGGGTAAAAAAAAAAAAAAAAAGTGGGAAACATTACATACACTTCAGGAATAATGTCTAACACATTTGTATTTTGGAAAAAAAAAAAAAAAAAAAGAAATATAATATCCAAATAATACATTTGAGTCTCTGCCATAGAAATGTATGGGAAAGTGGCAGGTAGCGAGAGGTAATACCTTGCATTCGGCAAGGCTGAACGCAGGCGCTGTTCGCTGAGGCTGGGATCATGTTGAATCTAACGCTACATGGCGTTCTCCCAGTCGCTAAACAGGATCGGCTTCATAAATGTGTAATTGCGTTTTGAGCCGGCGTTCTCTTGCCGATACCTCTCGCTACCTGTCGCTATAGAGTCACCACCTGATGCTATCCCTTCATAAATAAGGGCCTAAATGTTTGCCCACCTTCTTCCAAAGTACCTCTGGCTGGGCAAAAAAAATAAAATTAAATATTCTCACCAACCCCAGCCTACCTAGTTTTTGTCACCCTCTGTTGTCATTTTCCCCTATTTGGTACTAAACGTGTGAGTTTTTAAAGGGATTCCAGGAATTTCCCAGGAAAATTATATAGTGTTTTTTTCAGCAGAGCCTGGGCTTTAACCTGAAATGTCTTATTTGTCATTTTTGAAGTGTATTCTCAATATTTTTGGGTAAAATATGTACAAAAAATGTAAACAAAACTATTTTTTACAATTTGTAGTGTTTTCTTTGTAATAAAAATGTAAGTTTGTCAATAAAATCTTATTGTGTGTGAAATCCTCGTTTCCTGTCCTGGAGCAGGGGTGGGGAGTATGGTGACTGGGTCCGTCTGCATGGAAACATCTGTGTAGACAAAAACCCCACAAAAAACGTCATAAGCTTGGTCCATGAAGCTTATTCTTCTACATCCACCTTTTTTATTTCTGATCAAAATCATGCTAACAAGGTTTTACACATGTTTAGAAGACATTAGCATGGTATTTAGTGGTTAATGAGATCAGCTGTATAATTTAATTAGGCCACATGGAGCACTCAATAACATTGTCCTGTACTGTAAAATGTATTATCCTTTAGACTTTACATTATGTTCCTTAACTCTTGTAATGGCTTTCCCCCTGTTAGCAGCCCCCCAAAAAATAGCTGCTCACCTTTTTCAGTGATTCAGCACTGCGGGTCTCCCTTTCACACAGATGGGGCCTCGGTTCACCCACCAGCTCTTCCTGCTTCAGGAAAAGGCCCAGAATAGCCCCCCGCTTCTGTTGCCAACAACAATTGCTGCCTCCTTGCCAATCCCTTGTTAGGAGGGATCACGCACGGAGGCAGCAATTGTTGCTGGTGGTGGAAGCGGGGGAGCCCCCTGGGCTTTTCTATTTCCAGGAGAGGGCCCAGAACAAGGCCCCCTGCTTCCACTGTCGCTGCCACCGCCACCTCTAGCCCTACCATTTTGGAGGAATTTTACGTTGAAATCTCATTTAGGATTTCTGAATGCTACTGGTGTTAAAGGTTTCAGCCTTTGCCACAATGGAGTTCAACATGATCTCACAGAATCATCCCTAAAGTGGACTGATGTCATTCCAAATGCAAAGCATGCAAAAGGAACAACACATGAATATCCCATTCAGAGTTTCTGAATACTACTGATTGTCATGAATGACTTGCCTTCAGCCTGTGCCCGTGGTGTCCCTAGGCAACTGGCCAGGGTTTCTCCTGCCCAACAGCCACTTCCACCTCAGGTGCCAGCTGCAGTGGTGCATGCGTCGCTGAGCGTGCCCTCGTCCACTGTCATTCGACTCGTGCTTGCGCAAGTACAGTCAGCTTCTGTCCTCCGGTGGTGCTATACACAGCACGGCCACTGGAGGCTGTTTAAAAGAGCTAAACCTAGGAGGTCCAATTCTGGGCAGTATGCCTTTGGAGTTCAATCAGCCCAGAGCTCTCTAAGTGCACCAATCAAACCACAGATCCGAAGTGCACCAATCGGCACACAGATCTGAAGTGCACCAATCACAGTCACTGCCTCCCTGCCCAACCCAGCCGGGTTCAGTCCTATAAAGGGATTACCACTTCAGTGTGTCAGTGCCTGTGATTGCGTTTAGCTGGCTATGTGATTTCTCCTGTGATTTCCTGTACATATCGTTATTGACCATTTGCTTGAATCTCGACCATGTCTCCGTCTCATCCCTTTGTACTGCTCAGCTCTCTGAGCTCCCGGTGTGACCCTTGACTTCATCTGACTTCGCCTGATTTCTTCTGAGCACCTGAATTGCTTCAAGTACTTACGTGTTTCTGTGAGGCTGTGAGATCATGTTGAACTATGGCAAAGATTGATATACTTAGGTAAAGGAAAAGGGTAGGACAACAATAACTGTATGAGAAAAAGGAAATTGGGAAATTGGCCATCAGTTCATTTTCTTCTATGCTACAATGCCCAACTATGAATCAAATAGCAAGAAAAAATTGCTGTGTATTCTTACTGGGTACTGTCCTAATGTAGCAAACTCTCCAAAAGAGAATGATCAGTGTGAATCTACATCAGCTTTCAATTCTGTTTGCACCCAGATCTGATAAGCAGACAGATAAGAAGAAATGTCCACTTTCCTAGGACTCCAGGGCCGGGGTGTATAGATCCGCTTACCTTACCACCACGCATAACTGATCAGTCTCCCACAGTCCCGGTTTGTGAAGCCAGGAGCTGACCTTCCAGGTCCTGGTTGGCGGACAGGTATGGGCTGTGTACAGTCAGCTCCCATTGAATAAAATTGGGTGCCTCTGACGAGTGCACATGCGCGCGGACGGGTGATGGTGGTGCTCTAAACCCGCTCCGTGCCCGCCGGACAATTAGGAGGTTTTTGGGCGGCGCATATGACTCACCTTGCGAGTGCAGCTCAGTAAGTGGTGCCGGAGACCCCCAGCGTCCTGTTGGGAGACAAGAGGAGGAAGCGCGGGCCGCGGAGAGAGCAACGGGAGGCGGCTGTCAGTCCCGGACGGCGCCTGCCATTTCCCCTGCGCACTGAGCTGCGTTTGAGGAGCCGGAGTTCCCCTGCGCCCCGTTGAGAGGTCAGAAGAGGAGGCGCGGGTCACAGCCCGAACAGCAGGAGGCGGCTGACAACCCCGGACGGCGTCTGTCATTTCCCTTGAGTGTGGGGCTGCGTGAGTGGAGCCAGAGGTCCCCTGCGTCCAGCTGCGAGGTTAAGAGAGGAGGCGCAGGTCTCAACATGACCATCAGGAGGAGGCTGTCAGTCTCAGACGGTGCCTGTCACTGTTCCTTTGTGCGGGGCTGGGTGTTTGGAACCGGAGGTCACCAGAGCCTAGCTGAGAGAGGTGAGGAGAGGTAGTACAGATCCCAGCACGAGCAGGGGGAGGCAGCTGTCAGTCCCACTTGTGACAGCAAGATGGCAGGTGGACTTTCAGCAATTGAAATGAAGGAGATAGAAGATAGCGAGTCTTCCTTCCTTGCAAGTGAAAGTGAGGCTCCTGCTTCATCTGAGATTCAAGCTTCAGCCCCAGGGAACACAGACCTCCTTCCTAGAATAGAGCATTTGCTGCAGTCTGCTTTAACATCCAATACAAAGCTTATTATGGAACACCTGTCAAGTGAGATAGCTAAATTGTCCTGCAACCTCTCTGTTCTTGATAATAAAATGGGGGAGATTGCTTCAAAGCAAGAAATGCAGGAAGCTGAGATTTTACAACTGAAACGGGACAATCATATGCTATGTTCAAAGATGGAGGACTATGAGAACAGAGATAGAAGGGCAAACTTGCGCTTCAGAGGGCTCCCGGAACATTTGGAAGACACTAGAGCCGTTATCCTTGTGCCAAGATCTGGTCCCAGAGATCCCGGTTGACCGGCTTGAATTAGACCGAGTTCATAGGGCGCTAGGTCCACGTAAAGCGCCGGAGGAACCGCCAAGGGACATTATCGCAAAGTTCCATTATTATGCTAGCAAAGAGCAGATCCAGAGGGCGGCCAGGAACGCCACTAATCTTTTATTCCAAGGATATCAATACCAGGTGTTTTCAGATCTTTCTGCGGCAACCTTGGCAAGAAGAAAAGAGTTACGGCCACTGTTAGCTATTTTGCGTGATAATGCCATTAAGTATAAGTGGGGTTTTCCCTTTCGGGTCACTTTCATCTTTAGGGGCAATTCATATACTGCTTTCACACCGGAAGATCTACAGCAAGATGTGTCGGAATTGAACCTCTCTAAGCCCTCGGGATCCAAGTCACAGATACTAGCGGACGATTCACCTAGACAGTAGCGTGCAGAAAAGAGGCAAAAGCGCTGGACTTCTGCGAGTGGTGGCGGTTCTCGCTTGAATTTTGAAGATACCTGAGCTCCTGAAGTAGTAACGGTTATATGACCTGTTTTTTTATATGTAAAGGGCTCCAAATTTTATTCGCCTAGAATATCTGGTTAAGTGTTCTTGTTTAAATTTGAAAAATTGACTTCCTTTTTTTTTTCCTTGAGGATATTTAGAGATTAGAATTTGCACCTTTTTTTTGCCTTCAAATTTGACCCATGGTTACTATATTTTTTGTACAGCCTCGCAGGGTTGCGTTTGGTGCCATGTTTATGTGAATTTAGTGACTCCACTTGTCCGGCGGCATTCCCATGTCGCACTCCGGTTGAACCAGTAGCTGGTGCTCCTTGGTTCTACTCTGTTCTTCTTAATTGTCTAATTCTTCTAACCTCAATAATTTTTTTGAAATTAGTTCAACTCTATTAGGTCCATGTACCCTTAGGTCCCCTCTCGCCTCCACTTTGCCTTCCCTTCTCCCTATTTGTCACAAGCAAAATTTAGTATTATTGCCTAAGTCCTTTGACATTTAGTATGGCGAAGGTTTTCTCTCTGAACGTGCAGGGGTTTAACTCGCCGCATAAGCGAAGCAAGGCTTTTCGTAAGATCAATTATTTGAGGCCAGATATTTTATGCCTCCAGGAGACACATTTCTCGAGTTCCTCTAAGCCTAAATATTTGGATGCTAGGTATCCACAAGTTTTTTTTGTCTTGCGCTAACTCCAAGCAGAAAGGGGTTCTTATATGTTTTCGAAGGGGTTCCCAATTTCATTGTAAGTGGGAAAAAAGCGACCCTGAAGGTAGATATTTGATTCTCATTGGTGAATTGCAAGATGCGGAGGTGACAATTGCGTCATACTATGCCCCGAACACGAATCAGCTACCTTTTTTGAAGGACTTCCTTGAGGAGGTAGTGTCAGTAGCAAAGGGGTCTACTATAATTTGTGGTGATTCCAACATGATACTGAACCCTCTACTCGATAGGCAATCCTTCTCAAATCCAATGGCCAGTCCTCAGATGGTTCTGGCTTCAAAGTCATTCCGGAAATTGTTAGATTCTTGTTCGGTGGCTGATGGCGAGAAGCTCACCCAGGCACTCAAAACTACACCCATTACTCGCACCCGCATGCAGTACATACTAGAATAGATCACATGTTTTTATCATTGTCAACCCTAGCTCAAATGAGGGATATTAAAATTGTCCTGATCCCTTGGTCTGACCACGATGGGCTTTTACTAAATTTGAACTCCCTTCTTAGCAGACCATCGAGTTTCTTGTGGTCAGTTAACTCCTCTTTGCTGTCAGATCCGGTTTTGGTTAAATCAATCGAGGAGTCATTGGTTGAATACTTTGATATCAATGTGACTCCAGATGTGTCGACTATGATATGTTGGGAAGCACATAAACCCACCATTAGAGGTAGACTGATTCAGTTGGCTTCTAAAAAGAAAAGGGAAAGGAACGCGTATATAGACAAATTGGAAAAGGAATATCTAGATTTAACGGAAAAAGCTAAAAAGATTCTCAAAGGAGATACGCCTGGAGCTTGATAGAGTGACCCGGGACCTCAACTTGGCGTTAGCAGGCAAGGCTGAAAACTCAATTAGATGGCTTAAACATAAATACTATTATAAGGCGAATAAGCCGGACTCCTTGCTGGCTAAAAAACCCCTGAACAACATTATCGCCCGATTAGACTGAGAAGTGATAGAGGCAGTATTACTAGCAACCCAACTAAGGTAGTAGAATTATTTAGATCCCAACTCTTAAAATTATACTCTAATCCGGGAAACATGAAGGAGGACACGATATCTTGTTTTTTGAATGAGATCTCACTTCCGCCCTTACCAGATCGTTTTAGGGACTTGCTGGATAAGGACTTTGGAATAGAGGAGGTGAAGAAAGTCATTAGTAGGCTGAAATTGAACAAACGACCGGGTCCTGATGGTTTCACGGGAGCATATTACAAAACTTGTAGCTCGATTCTGGCCCCCAGGTTGACTGCGGTATTTAACGCAATTCGGAAGGGTGAGCTCTTTTCACAAGAATCACTCTCCGCGTCCATTAGTATGATTCCAAAACCAGACACCGATCAAACAGTGTGGTCTAATTTTAGGCTGATATCTTTAATAAATGTGGAAGTTAAAATATTTGCTAAGGTTCTAGCGGACAGGTTGTCAGGTCTCATGCCACTACTAGTCCACAATGACCAGACGGGCTTCATACCAGGGCGACAGGCGGGAGACAATATTAGGAATGTGATCCAACTATCATTTCTAGCCCGGACTAGAGATCAGCCGGTTATGCTTCTTTCATTAGATATCAGAAAAGCGTTCGACTCTGTCTCGTGGGACTATCTGTTTTGTTTATTAGACAAGTGGGGCTTTGGGCTGAAGTTCTTAAATATTCTGAAAGCAATTTATAATTCTGCGGTCGCATTTATCAAATATAATGGATATAGATCGGATCCCTTTCCTCTGGCCAGAGGGACGAGAGAGGGCTGTCCTTTGTCTCCTTTACTGTTCACCTTGGCTATGGAGCCGTTAGCTCAGAAGATCAGAGACTCTTTGGATATTTCTGGTGTTGAGGTGGAAGGAGAGCAACATAAACTTATTATATTTGCCGATGATGTTTTGTTAACAGTCACTAACCCGCTGATATCTATTCCGAATTTGCTACGGACTTTAGGCCTGTTTGCAGAGGCATCTGGTCTTCAAGTGAATACAAATAAATCTAAGGCATTAAATGCCAACCTGCCTGCTGAACTTTGGGATCAATTGAAGTCCAATTAGGAATTTGGTTGGGAAGATAAGGCCTTGAAATATCTGGGGATAGACCTAACTAACCGTTATGAGTCTTTATATGCTGCGAACTACCTTCCCTTACGTAGAAAATGTAACACTTTACTGACGCAATGGCAAGGGTTTAATTTGTCTTGGCTAGGGAAAATTGCAGCTGTTAAAATGACCCTACTCCCTAAATTCTTATATTTGGCAAGGACCCTACCAATACGGATACCCCTACATTTTTGAGAGAACTGCAGGGACAAATCTCCTCATTTATTTGGAGCGGTAAGAAACAGAGGATTGCAAGTAGGATAATGACTAGATCTAAACAAACTGGAGGATTGGGAGTCCCGAGATTTAGCAAATATTACCAAGCGGCGCAGATCGCTCAGCTTCTCGCCTACCATGCTACCGAAGATATCCCTGGGTGGGTTCGTATTGAATCAGAGTTAATTAAGCCTTTACTGATAGGTGATCTTCTCTGGCTTGTACCAAAAGCTAGAGCGTTGATAAATAATCCAATTTTGGTCCATTCCTTGAGAGTGTGGGATGACAACAAATTTTCAGGAAAATTGGCCTCCCCTCATATGCCTTTAACACCTCTGTGGGGTAATCTAGCGTTCCCACCAGGAGTCTTCGACAAGAATAGGTTTAGCGGCTAGAGAGAGGCGGGGATTAGACGTGTTTCGGATTGCTACCAGGGGTCAGCTTTAGCTTCGTTTCAGCAACTTAGGGACAATTATAATCTCTTGCTGAATGACCTTTTTGGATACCTTCAAGTTACGCATTTCATAAGATCTTTGATGAAAAGCTATCCCAAATTAGATATTCTCACCCGCTTCGAGCAGCGTTGTAAACATGACCGGAGAGGCAAGAGAGCGATAGCAGATATTTATCAGCTTTTGAACCAGAACTTAGAGGAGGGTTCTTTGCCTTACAGGGATAAATGGGAGGTGGACCTTAAAAGTAAGAGATCATGGGAAGCATGGCAAGTGATGTGGCGGGTGACTCTGGGTAAGAGAGCCTCAGTACAGGCCATTGAAGTAAGTGTTAAAGTGGAGTTAAGGTGGTATATGGTCCCGACACAGCTGCGATTTGTAGGGGCGAGTACTCAGGGAAATTGTTTTCGTGGGTGCAATTCACCTGGCTAAAATTGTCATATTTGGTGGGAGTGTGTGGTAGCCCAAGAATTTTGGTTAAAACATTTTTACAATTCTTAGCAGGCTTATGGACGTATATGTACCCCTTGACCCTTGGATTGCGCTCCTTAATGATACTCTGCTCGGCAGCTCAGCAAATCAAAGACAATTGTGTTATCATATTTGTACTTGCGCCAAGCTTGTCATCGCTAAGGCATGGAAGACACCCCTACTGAGTTTTGGGGAATTCAAAAATCGAGTGAACAATACTTTAGCTATGGAGAAGATGACAGCGATCCATGAGGATAGGCTGGAGGAGTATTGGGAGGTGTGGGACCCCTGGATAAAGGAAGTCTTACCTGCCACGTTCGATAGGAACCTTCTAAATGTCTGAGGCTGGGTTCTTTAATTGGACTTCTCTGGAATTTTTAATCACATTCCTACCTCCTCACCCCATCCCTCCCTTTCTTTCCCAATTCTTCCCTCCCTCCTCCCCCCCCCCCCCCCCCCCCCCCCCTTATTGGCCTTTTTTTTTTTTTTTTTGTATGTTTGTTTTTGTGTTTTTTTTAGTTTTGTCTAGAATATATAAAGCTGACCCACTGGGTCTGTTGGCCTGAAACACTAATTTGAGGTTAGGCACTGTTGGTTGTATGTCAATAACATTTTGAATTTGTTCTTCAATAATGCTTTATTGATAGTGTTGATATTTTGATGCCTCCCATCCTGAGGTTAATATTTGCTTTTGCTCTTCTATAGAGCCCATAATTACTGTATTTTTTTTTTTTGATCACTGACGATAGAAGATATAACAGATTTGACGATACGTTATGCTTAGCATAAGAATAATGTTTGTTTTTTTTATGCTGATCTACGCAATAAAAATTATTGAAAGAAAAAAAATTGGGTGCCTCCATACTCATCAAGGTTTATGGAGCCACCTATTGCTTTTAATGGGAGCTGCAGGAGACCAGTTGCAGTACAGGAGCAGTGGCATAGTAAGTGGATCATCTATGCACCCTTGCCACTGCCCGGACCTGAAATCTTTCATCAGCAATACTCTGCAGGTTCATCCCACATAATGCTGAATTATTAATATTTTTGGTAAACAATTGGCTCCAAGGAGCCACCCTCCAATCTTTTTTAGAGAACAATTTAGGGAGGTATCCATTTGCTAAAATGGCAACTCTGAGCTGGTTTTGTTTCAGTATGTGATACAGTGGGGAACTTACTGTTCTTGACCCTCATTAAAGGTTATTTCCTATTAGATACCCACTGGAAGTTTATCAAATGGCTAATCAAAGTTTGTGATTAGCACAAAATATTGTGCAAAACATAATTTTTATGGCCCCAAAAATGTTTTTCAGGCAGGAACTAAGGCCTGAATGTCATGCAGGACCATATCTACACAAAAAGGTAGCAGTGAGCAAAAATGTCATCACAGTTGCTTTGACCCTTATCCAATCTATTCAAAACAAAAACATACAAAAGCTATCCATGCTTAAACTTTAATCCCACAAATAATTAATTAGGGTAATAAAAAATGTCTGCAGTTTAGGGCAATGTGTTTGTAAGACAAGGTGCAAATCTAGGTTCTAAGAATACTACTGTCTCATAGCAGGTAATTGGATACATTATTAAGGGTACATTATTTCTATTGCTGTCGAATTCACTACTAATTGTTTATTTATAGCTATTGTTTCCCACACACAGTCTGTTTCAAATTCCTTTGAGGCTAACAACATTTCTGATACAGTTTTATAAGATTATTTCCCAGAACTGTTTAGTAAATCAATGATCCTTAACTCGTTCAAATCATCCAATTTGTGAGCCAAATGATACAATTAGTTCTAGTTAGATAATGTATCAGAAAACAGCTAAAGACAAAAAAGCTTTAGCTTCATAAAAATATACATAATACAGTACACACTATATTATGTGGATTATTGTGAAACAAATCAAACACAATTTATTCTATTCCATTTTATTAAAAAAATGATGGCAGCAACATCTCAAAATAAATTGGCCAGAGTTAACAAAAGGCTGGAAAAGTAAATTATACTAGAAAAGAGTTTTCATGCACATGACTGTAAGAAAAGAGCATGTTAGAGAGATAGAGTCTTTCAGTAGCAAAGTTAACGTTTTACCAATATGTAAAAAACAGCATCTACAAATTATGGAACAATGTGAAATTTCACTTTGACTTTAACTTTAAACCTGAGGAAAAGTTAATATCACAGGAGCACTCTTATCCGAGCAATCGTATTGGGTGCTTGGCCAGCGGTGGCGCTGCATACACTGAAATCAAACAAGGAGCCAGCACTCCATTTGCAAACAAAGTCTATTGAATCGAGGTCATATAATCCACGCAATCTTGATCCAGCGAATGATACAGTCAAAATAGTCTATATCCAATGTTTTGGTGCGGCGCGCGCCCCTTCATCAGGGTTAAACAAACAAACAGAGGATCTGCACAAAAGACAGGGTTAAATACCCTAGCAACAGCACAAAAAGCCCGCCTGATGTCATTAATGACACCATTGGTGATGTCAGCAGCCTTAGCTGCAAGAATAATAATGCACAGTCAGCATCTCAATATTTGTTAATATATGAAGTAAGTAATTTCCCAGAGTGGGGTCTAAAGGTACCTGTCACATGGTCACACCATGTAAAATGCCAGGTGGGCCACCTCACTGCCACCCCTCGAGCGCTCGGTGGTTGCTAGGCAACCAAGAACAAGGCACGAGCACTGTGTCTGGTCTCAAGAGACACATGCTGTCTGGCCTGAAGTCTGCCCGGCAACTGGTGATGCACAGTCATGGCCAGCCTGATTGGCTGGCAGCACACTAGCTCACCTCAGGCAGAGAGAGAATGGCAGAAGCCTTCTCCTAACAGCCAGGCTCGGGTGGCAGTGAGAGCCGCTTATGGGGCTGAAGACAGCCCTGTGTACAATCCAATACATAAAGGACCTGGACATAGGGAAAGCAGGAAAAGGGAAGCCAGGAACTTCAGAATTCAAACAGAGGGACACTCAGCAGGAGGCATGAGGACAAGCAGGGGGACCGCAGAAAGGAGAGGGGGTCAAAGGGAGACAAAGGGTGACAACAGAGCACCCATAGGGACAGCAGGGAGAAGAGGAGAATAAAAGAGAGGTGAGAGGACAAACTGAGGGACCACAAAGACGAAAAGAAACCCAGCCCTAAAGATCGAGATAAAAGTAAGAGGGACAATGGAGTGAGGGATATTACACGGGATGACATTGTGGGGAGTGGATATTAAGAGAGATAACAAAGAGAGGGATAGGAGGAGGGTAGAGGAAGGGAATCCAGCCAAGAGGGATGGGGAAGGACAATGAGAGGAAGTCGACTAAGAGGGATAACAAAAATAGGGATAATAAAAGCGGGGTAATGAGAGGAGAGGAGAATGAGGGAAAGCAAGCTAAAAGGGGGTAGCAGGAAGAATGGTAAAAAAGGGAAGCTGACAAAGAGGGACAAGGGGAAGAGGGAATAAGGAGAAGCAGGCAAAGAGGGATCACAATGAGAGGGATGCAACCAAGAATGAGAGAGGAGGGATAAGAAGAGAGTGGAAGAGGAAAATGAAAGGAGACAAGCTAGGGAAAGCAAGAGGAATAACAATGAGAAGGATAAAAAGAAAAATGAGAGGAAATGAAGCAAGCTATGGGGTATAGCGAAAATAGGGATGAGAAGAAAGGGGAAACAATGAGGGAAAGTAAGCAAAGAGGGATAACAAAAAGAGGGATAAGAACAGAATCGGTAAGGAAAAAAGGGTATGGGAAGGACAAAGGAGGACCCCCAAAGGACCTCATTAAAAATAATAATTTATCAAAAGAGGGACAACATACAAAAACTTGGTTTAATTGGAAGCATAACTTTAAACCTCGGGGAAATAAAAAGGGCTTGTAATCCTTAGGTGGCACTGCAGTAAGTCAAGCATGAATCTGTAACACAAATCAGTAATACAGTACTGTAGCTCAGTAATACTTCTAGAAATCACACAGTCACCATGAAATCTACAAATAGAGGTCAAAGCTGTATCTTATAAAGTAAAGCCATATATCAACACTATCCAGAAAAACTGCAGTTTTCTCTGGGCCAGACATCTCGCTCCCATGCTGCCATCTTGCTGCACCTGGGAGGTTTATGTATACCACATTCTTCCTGGGTGCAGCCTTTCTGTATCACATCTAGCTCTCTGAACAGAAGGTGACATACTGAGCAGGAGGGAAGTCACCAGGGTAAAAAAGATGCAGACTTTGGTCTGTGACTAATGTCACTGACCGGTAGTCAGCAGCTTTCTATTGGCTTGTGTAGGGAAGATTCTAGGAAGGTTAGTATGTCCTTTTTTATGTGGGCTTTTTTATTTTTGATTTTAGGTCTGCTTTAAAGAAAGGGTCCAAGAAAGTGCAAAATGAATACAGAAAACACCCGAAGATGATGCCATGTGCCTGTTAACCATTTAAATGCAGTGTATTTTGATACATAGCAAGTCTACAATATTTGCCCCTTTGTAGTGTTGCTTATACTGCATGTCAGATGCTTGTGATAGATTGCAGTGCTTTTCACCTCTCTGCAGTCTTGCTGATTGCTGTCCCCCGCTGACTTGTTAATTGCTGTTCTTCCTTCTAGCTGGCTTTGACATTGCTCACAAGTCAACCGCTTTTCATGCAAAATGCATGGTATTCACCTAGAATCAAATTTTTTTGGAAGCTTTGAAATGTTTCCAAGGGAAAAGGCAATAGTGTGTGTTTTTCATGTCCCTTGCCATAAAACAGGCACATGTCTTTTGAAACAATAAAATACATGCCATGCCTAATATCTGCCAGCGTATTTTCTTTCCCATCAGTGGTGACAGAAACTTGGACCATCGTTACATTTTCTTCAGAAGTAGATATAAAGCATCCCCAAATAAACAAGTAGTTACATACTGCTATGCAGCAGCATAATTCAATGAGAATATGGAATGACAATGGCACATGCAGCCATACTCAAGCTCTACCACTTGTGACCCCGCCCCTTTGTCTCCACCCCCATCCTTTAGACTGTAAGCTCGCAAGGGCAGGGCACTCCTCCCTATTGTCTCCTGTGCTCACAACACTTGGTTTTAACCTGTGGTATCTAATTTTGTATTGTTCTCTGTGCTATATGTTTTACCTTGTCTGTATTCTTAACTTGTAAAGCGCTACGGAAGTTGATGGCGCTATATAAATAAAAAATAATAATAATAATAATAATGCTCTGCCAGTGGAGGTAATGAGAAATACATAAAAAGAGTTCAAAAGGGGCCTGGATGACATGACCTTGAATGTAGTAACATTATCAGCTATGACTACTATACCACTAACAAACAGGCTGACTGTATGGACTAAAGTCTTTTTTCAGCCTTACATATTGTACTTTGTTACTATATTCTGTTACTGTAGTCTTGCAGGATGCTTTGGGGACTACAAATTGAAAAAATGTTCAAACACAGTTTTGAGGATATTAGTTCGTTCACTGATTGAGTCTTATGGTTTATATGAAACTGGTTGCGAATACTGCCTATACAATACTTTCACTACATTCAGTTCCAGAATGTTCATAAATCAGAAGCCATGAATAAACATTACTAAACAACATACTACAACAAGGTTTTGAACGAAAACTCTAGCAACAGTTTCAACAAGAGTATCCTCGAAGTCTGACGCCAAGAAAAAAACTAGTCCCTATCAAACAGCAGACTTAGATAAACAATCATTTGTTAATCTGAACATTTCCTATGCTTAATTTAACACCACAGAAGACATCACTATCAATAATTAGTGATGAGCGGGTCGGTTGTAATTCGAATTCCCCGAGTTTGACTGAATTTGCAGTGCTAGAGGATTGCAAATCGAGGGAACACCAGGGTGATTGTCTTGCACAACATGGGCTAGGGAAAGTACGTTCCGATAGGACCTAGAAATTGAACGTGGCAGACCCATCGCCACATTGTGTCCATGCTCACCCTCCCCTGTGAGGTGCTGTTGGTGCCCCTGCTGTGTCAGTGACTTTCTGCTCATCCTCCTCATGCCACCACTAAGCACTCAAAGTCAGCTGGGAACTCTGCCAGTAGTGGTGGTGGAGTTGATGTTGTCATTATATGGGGTATCAAGCAGGGTGACCAACCAGTATTCAGCGCTGACTATGCGGGCTACTCTGTGGTCGTTGCGCAGGCACTGGAGCATGTCAAGGAGAAGCTGTCCTACACTCCAGTGATGCTTGCGAGCTGTGCTGGGTGGCACCCTGCTGTGAGAGAAAGTAGTCCTTCTCCCCCAGATTCCTCTAAAACTGTCCTCTGGCTGGACATGGGCATAAGCTCTCGCTGTTGGACAAGCAACCCACCTTGCAAGCCACGTGTTCACTGCCCTGACAGCTGGGAAAATGGTCTGTTCTGCTCTCAAATCACTGACTGTGTGTGATTCTAAACGGACAGCTAAAACAGTATGTGAAACTGCAACTCAATACAATAACAGCATATCAGTACACATGGAATCACTAGTCCAGCATAAATGACAATGACACAACAGAAAGGCACTTTCCTCTCATGGGAGAGGAACCTGCTGTGTCTATAAAGAATGAAATCTAACATGGCTGAGGAATTTCCTAGAACAAATGATTTTTTTTCCAGAAATGTCATTTCCTGTCTGAGAAATGTACTTAATAAAATCTATTACCAACTTCTGCCAGCAGATGGCAGTGGTGCACTACACAAACTATAAGTTTACACTACCTATAAGTAATTATAACTCAACTAGCCTGAAAAGGCTGCACACTCCCTGCCTGATATAATACATTATATCACTACCTATACGTATCTACTGTACAGGGAAAACACATTAATGAGAGAATACTTTCCTGACCAGAACTGGTAACATAAACTATACATGAGTCCACAATATTGGTGTCTCTAGGCTGTGGCACTTCACACTAGTAGTCCATGTGAAGAAATAATTTGTCCATAAACATATCTTTGGATTGGAGAAGCCACACTAAGCCAAACTATCTCCAACCCCAATTGCAATCCACAGAATGGAATTCAACTGAAGGCAAATGTCACATTTGAGAGCTGTCAGTGACAAGCTGTAAGTTATGTATTGTGCCAGCAAAATAACAATACTCAAAGGAGAACAATGACATCTGAGACTGGTCTGGCATACACTCCCTTCCAACATTCCCTTGTTTCGCCACTTTGACGTCAACCTTTCTGACTTTACCATCTTTACTTGGCGACGTATTTGTGACAATTCCCATAGGCCAGTTATTTCTGCTTTCTTGGATATCTTTCAATAACACAACGTCTCCTACTTGACATTTGGACTAGTTTCAGCCCATTTCTTGCGACTTTGTAAGATAAACAGATAATCTCTCCTCCATGTCTTCCAAAACGTATCAGCCAGGCATTGGACTTGTTTCCATTGCTTTACATGAAGTTCTGTTGTACTAAAGTCTCCACAGGGGGCTGGTAAAGAGTCTACCTTTTGGGTCAAGAGCAAAGAAGGGGTAAGAACCATTGGGTTATCTGGATCTGTAGATATTGGCACCATAGGTCTCGCATTAATGATGGCCATTACTTCTGCCATAAAGGTACTCAAAGTCTCATGAGTCAAATGAGTAGGTTTGGCTTGGAGCCACATTGCATCTAAAATGTGCCTAGCTACACCTATTAATCCCGCTTAAGCGTCTCCCATTTGAGAAGAGTGAGGAGTGTTGAAGAGCCATGTGCATCCTTTGTCTTGAAGATAGTCTAGAGGTTCTGTATCGTTTGAGCATATATGAAGCTCCTTGCATGCAACTACAAAGTTAGTACCTCTATCAGAGCGAATCAACTTAGCCGGACCACGAACAGAAAATAATCTTCTTAGAGAATTAATGAAACTGGATGCTGACATGGACTCAATCAATTCTATATACACTGTTCTGATAGAAAGACATGTGAAAAGAACACCCCAGCATTTGCTGTCAGCGCTACCTCCTCTGGTTCGGCGGGTTACAATTTCCCAAGGACCAAATACATCAACTCCCACACTAGTGAATGGAGGTTCAGGATTGACTCAGGATCTTCTGGTAACTCTACCATCTTTTGGCTTTCCAATCTCCCTCTGAGCTTACGGCATATGACACATTTGTGAATGATTGCAGACACTAGACGTTTTCCACCAAGGATCCAGAAACCTGCAGCTCTGATTATACCTTAAGTAATATGACGCCCTTGGTGTATTATTTGATTGTGATAATATCTTATGATCAAGGCAGCAATTTGGTAATCATAAGGAATTATGACAGGCTGCTTCTCCTCATCTGACAGTGTTGCAAATGATAAACGCCCTCCTACTCCCAATAGTCCATCTTGACCTATAAAGGGACTGAGTTTTGTAAGACGGCTATGTTTTGGAAGTGTCTTTTGTTGTTCAATACAGTCATATTCTTGCCTACAATATGTGTGTTGTACAGAAGAAATTATAACTTGGCTTGTGAAATTTCTTCTAAACTGACCCTTTCATGGAAAACTCTCCAGCTTCCAGGTTGATCATGGTTAGATTTCTTCTGGAAACTTTTGGCAACATGGATTATCCTTGCTATAAACCTGCTGAGTCTCTTCCAGTCAGAGCATCTTACAAAGTGATGTGGCTGTTTAGCGTCAAGGGTTTTAGTACAAAAGTTTACTACTTCTGACCTAATTTCAGGATCAGTTTCAGGCTAAAATGTAAACATTGGTGTTATCAGGATTATCTACAGCTGTCTGATACAGAAATGGTGTGTCAGGTCCCGTGGGACGCCCACCTTCCAATAAGTCTGCAACCCCCAATCTCCGCTGCTTTCTTCGCCTATAGCCAAGCCCCCGTTTGCCGGGACGCAGGACACGCCTCACCGGACACGGTTGCCCCCAGGACTTGTTAGCACAAAGGATGCAGACTTATGCAGGGGAAGGCAAACAAACCAGGAACGAGACTGGGTAGAGTCAATCGGGCAAAGGTCATACACAGGAGATCAATCCAAGGAAGCACGGTACAGGAGGGTTGAGATAGAAGAATAGTCAGGACTAGCCAAAGGTCACACCGGGGAATCAGAGATACGCAGTACAGAAGAGCAGGCAGGAATCGTGGTCAAAAACAGGCAAGGTCGGTCCAGGCAGCAATCAGGGATGGTCATACACGGCAAGATTCGTAAGGGAAACAGAGATCAAAATCACACCCAGCAGCACGCTGTCACGGGCACTCACACACTGCAGTGGAAATCCCTTTATAGTGGGAAAACCGGCCGGATTGGACAGGGAGACAATGGCTAGGATTGGTGCACATAGGATCTGGCGGCCGATTGGAGCACTGGCCCTGTAGTCTGATTGGTGAGCTCTGGGCTGATTGCCCCAGCTGAGATTCCCAGGCAAACTGCTCAGTGCTGCACCTTCTAGACTTAGTTCTTTTAAACAGCCTCCGGTGGCCATTCTGAGTATTGCACCACCGGAAGACATGAGCTGACTGTATAGGCCAGCAAGCACAAGCTGAGTGACAATGGGCAAGGGGGAAGGACTTGCTCGGCGACACATGCGCCACAGGGGATGGCAACCGAGGCATAAGCGGCTCCTGGGAAGGAGGAACCCGAGCCCGTTGCCTAGGGACACCACGGGCACGGGTAGAAGGTAAGTCATTCTTGACATGGTGGGCCTGTGAACCATATAGAGTTCTGAAGGCAAGCTATCTGAGTAGGCATGGTAGCATAATCTGCAGGATTTTGTTCTGAGGGCACAATAGAACCATTGCTCTGGACATGTTGTTTGTCTGATCCTAATCACCCGGTTGGAAACATATAAGACATATAAGAAGAATCTCTTTGTAGTGTTGCAGATATAGCCTAGGACTGTTTTACTGTCTGTAAAGAATTTCACAGCATCTAGACTTATGTCTATCTCGTCTCTCAATAGCTCATACAGTTCAACCGCTAGTACAGCTGCACATAACTCTAGATGTGGAATCATATGTGCCGGCTTAGGGCTTAGCTTGGATTTTCCCATAACAAATCCAACATGGCAGACATTTTCTGCATCAGTTACCCTCAAGCAAGCAACTGCACCTATTGCTATAACAGATGCATCTGAAAAGACATACAGTTCTTTTTTACAGGCTTGTGACAATGAAACAGGAACATAACACCTAGATATTTGTAAGCACTGTAAGGATTGTCTATTGGACTCATTCATGAAGTCTTTCTTGTGGAAGCAAGGCATCCCACTCACTTTCTCCACTTGACAGTTCACGAAGGCCTTACCTTTCACGGACACTCGTGCCACGAACCTGAGAGGATCCTAGAGGCTTTTAACAGTGGATAGGATCCCTCTTCTTGTGAACTACATTTCTGCTGAAGAAACCTGAAACACAACACAGTCTTTAACAAGATCCCAGATTAGGCCTAGACTTAGGCCTAGAGGCTTTTGAGGTCTTTAGCTTTGTCTTCTGTGGTGAAAGCTTCATGACTTGTTTGCTGTTAGAGGAAATCTTATGTAGTTGCAGATTAGACTTTGCCAGCATTTGTTTTGCTTTATTGAGAATGTTGACTGCTCCTTCAGGTGTGTTAGCTGAAGGAAGTCCATCATCCACATAGAAATGTCTCATCACAAATTGCTTGTCATCTTGACCTTAACGTTCTGCACCTTTCTGGGCAGCCTTTCGCATACAGTATATAGAAACAGCTGGCGAAGGGCTGTTACCAAACACATGTACTCTCTGTACTCTGTTACCTCTTTATCCTCGTTGTCCTTGTACCACAGGAAACGCAGGTAGTCACGATGGTCCTTTCTCACTAGAAAACAATAAAACATCTGTTTCACTTCTCCTGTGAAGGCAATAGGCTCTTTCCTGGAGTGCAAGAGGACCCACAGAAGTGTGTTGTTTAGATCCAGACCACTCAGCAGTACATCATTCGATGAAACTCCTTCATGTTGCGCACTTGAATCAAACACAACTCTTATTTGATCTGGTTTGTGTGGGTGGTAAGCGCCAAACATTGACAGATACCAGTGTTCTTTACCTTTATCCAGTGGTGGTGCTACTTCAGCATGATTATTGTCCAGTATCCTTTTGATGAATTCTGTAAAGTCTTGTTTCACTTCAGGTTTTCTTTGCAAAGTTTTATGTAGTGTGTTTAAGTGCTTCATGGCTTGCTCTCTGTTACTAGGTAAATAACACCTGGGTGTGCGAAAGGTAAAGGGGCTACCCAATTGTTGGTTTCATCTTAGAAAGTCTCTTTATCCATGATATGGAGAAATGCTTGATCATCTATAGACATTGCTTGTTTGTCATCATCTTTTGTCTTATGAAACACTGAGTTCCCTAAAGTGGCAGTCTTCATTTCACAACAAATGTCTCTATTATAACTGGAAGAAAAGTCATAGCATGGTTTTAGGGTTTCCCTAACAACAACGCTGTTCTGACATGGACTGAGGAGGGACATGTGCCCATTTGATAGCACAGATGTCTTTAAAGTGTTGACACTGTCCGGCCTATGTGTTGCTCCCAGGCAAACTTCTCCTACTATAACCCACCCAAGATAAAGTATTTGAGCAAAGGGGGCATTAAAAGGTCCATTTATTTGTTGGTGTACCTTATGTACCTGTAGAATGTCTCTTCCAAGAACTGTTTAGAGTTCCAACATGGTGTTCAAATAAGTCCACAATGAATCATAAATGTTAAAAGTAAGTTCAAAGTGAATTCAGAGAGAGTTGATCGACATCCCAAAGTGCATGCACTCTCTAAAGTGGTGATTGATATTAGCTCACATATAACATTATCCGTGTGCCCTTAAACTGCACTGCATACTCTTACTGGATAGTAACCTGTATATGAGCCTTGATTAGACCCTTCTCAGGTCTCACATCAATTTTCCCATTAGTGGCAATTCACTTTCAGTCAGGTTAAGTCACAGGAGGGACGCTTTTGGTACAGCTCAAAATGTAATTACGCCATGCAATAAAACAAAACAGGAAAATAATCTAGTGTAATACCGTTTAGTAAAACCTTTCTAAAAAGTGCCAAGTGTTACACTCACATTTAAAAACAAGTATACAAGTTGTTAACACAGGGAGCGACTTTTACCCATCCTCGATAGCACCTCGACCAGTAGTGAAAAGAGGGGGACGCTGGACCTGGATGTTTCCTGAAACAATTTTGTAGTAGGCCGCTCTGCCACTGTCAATGAGTTTCGTTGCCGTAGCAACTTTCTCAAGACTGGCGTCGCGGCATTGTGCGCGCCTATTTTTAGAGCAAGGAGTCACGTCGGCTGGGGCAAACAGGAAGAGGGTGTGACGTTTACAGACGTGTCATCAATGATGCTGACCAATGCTGGGCCTTTGTTTGGGTGGCCAGGGCAATGTAAATGCGGGAGTGTCAGCGATGACACTGTACTCCCCTAAGCCAATCCCAGGCCTGTGTGTCAGCAGCATTACTTAGCCAATCACTAGGCTCAGGTGGATGTCATGTAAACGGGGGCTGGCAGATCTCAGATAGACGTTTCTGTTCATTCTGCATGGTTAACTTGTGGTGTTCCTGTGGATTGCATCTATAAAAGACAGCATGTCCTCCGCCTGAATGTTAGCACTTAAAAATCCCAGTGGCATCCTCATTGAGAGATATCTCAGGGACACCGTGATAATTGAACACTACCGATTAACCCTTATACTGTGTTCCTAGAGGCACCAGCGGGATATTTGTCTCTATGGGGTAAAGCATCTATCCCACTTTCTGGGATAATGGGGGAAGGGTCTGCCTAAAGTGGACCCTAACAAAGGAGGCATGAGGTTCATTAAGGAATGGATGAAAATCTCTTTTGTTTCCATCATTCAAGATTACTAGTTATATAGTTAAATGGCCAGGGTTATGAAGCCTATATGTATGAACCCTAAAATACCAGTAGTTTAACCTATGATTGCATTCCCCAACGCCTGTATCAGTCAGTACAGTGCTTTTATGGTGATGAACTGTCAGGCTGCATCCAAGAGAGGGTAATGTGGGCGAAGTGTGTGTTCAAAACAGTATTAGAATGAGTGGCGTATGGGAGTTAGGGAGCATGCTCGAAAGTGTGTATAAGTGTAAAAAGTTGGCGGGACCTGGATGGGGACTGGTTTCCATTTCTGGTGCATAAATGAAGAAGGGGCCAATAAGGGGGGGGAGAAAGTGGGGCTAGGAGGTGTCAATAAAGCAATTAAGGTCGAATTTAACATTCAAACCAGTAGTTGTTAAGGAGTCCAGGGTGTAAATCCAATGGCTTTCCTTTCGTGAAATTTCCTTTACAGTGTTAGATCGCCTCCAGTTCCGATCAACTCGGTCAATCCCCATAAAATACATCATGCCAGGATCTTGAGAATGGAATACCTTGAAGTGTGCTGAAAGACTATAGGCTCGATTCAGAGACAGATACGTCTGGACTTTTGTATGTGTCTGTGATCTTTTGCGTTCGTTCAGATAACTTACGTTATTGAGAGAGGCTTGCGTCTCATTCAGAGAGCTGATTGCCAAGGGACCACCGCCCTATAAACGGTTTCATTTGTGATCCACTTACAGGACCATTTAGCACTCGGCTTGCTTGCTTTTGACCATGTTTTGCAGTTTTGTGGAGGAATATGAGAGCCTTAAGCTCCAGGGCATTGCATGTGTCAGCAGGGCCGAGGCCAGATTGCACTGGCGATGCATGCATATAGATCGCATGCATGACGTTGAGTTGTTTGAGCTGACCCGACTTAATCGCGCTTCTCTAAGTTGTATAGTGAGCTGCGGCCATGGTTAGCCCGCACCACAAGGAAGGGGCAAGCAATTTCAGGTATGACCAAGATTCTTGGCTGCCTGCAATTTTTGGCGAACGGCTCATTCCAGAGGCTGGGTGCCCTCTCCGTGGGGATGTCCCAGCCTACGCTGAGCCGCGCGCTATCCAAGTTTTTGGATGGCATGGCTACCATTAGTCCGAAATATATTTCATTTCCGGATGACATGGTAGCCTGGAACGCGCTTAAGTTTGGTTTTTACAATATCGCCGACATGCCCAACATCATGGGTGCAATTGAATGCACCCACGTTGCATTGGTCCCTCCCGCAGCCGATGAGCACATCTATAGGTAAGTTAAATAGGTCATTTTGTTATATACTTTATGCAAACTGTATTGTAACTATCTATTAATCCCTCCTTGTAAAGTGTCCCTGTGAAACAGTTTACAATCTATACCGTGATCCCTCCTTCTCAAGTGTCCCTGTGAAACAGTTTACAGTGTATACCTTAATCCTTCCTTGTAAATTGTCCCTGTGAAACAGTTTACAATGTATACCTTAATCCCTCCTTGTAAAGTGTCCCTGTGAAACACTTTACAATGTATACAGCAATCCCTCCTTGTAAAGTGTCCCCGTGAAACAGTTTACAGTGTATACCTTAATCCCGCCTTGTAAATTGTCCCTGTGAAAAGTTTACAGTGTATACCTTAATGCCTCCTTCTCAAGTGTCCCTGTGAAACACTTTACAGTGTATACCTTAATACCTCCTTGTAAAGTGTCCCTGTGAAACAGTTTACAGTGTATACCTTAATACCTCCTTCTCAAGTGTCCCTGTGAAACAGTTTACAGTGTATACCTTCATCAATGTTTAAAATGTAGGCCTTATCCAAACATTTTAATGCGGACCTTAATTAGTGATTACAATGTTAACCTTTATTTTCCCCCACATACATATACATTTTGATGATAAAAATACTTATGTACGTAGTTACTGTTATTTGGATTGTCCTACATGTTTTTGGGAGGGTGTTAGGAGTGTTTGAGTAGTGTACCTTTTATTGCTTAAATTTTTTTTTTCTTTTTGTCCTCCAGGAACCGCAAAATGGGCCACTCACTGAATGTCCAAGCAGTGGTGGCCCCGGACATGCTGTTCCTTAGTGTATCGCCGGGTATCCAGGCTCATCCCATGACGCTTACATCTTGCGGAGATCAGGATTATTCAGTCAGTTTGAGTCTGGAGAATTATTAGGTGGATGGCTCCTTGGTAAATTTCCTCAAATTACGTCATTCCCTTTTCACTGTATGCCTAGGAATAGTTGATGAGCCATGTCTTAACCTATGGCTGGTTTTTCCCCTTGATGACATGTTAAACCGGACCTTCAACATGATAGAAAACCACCAACCGTTAAAAACAGTTTTCACAGCATTTCCACCTAATATATTTTTAGTTTTTATTAACTTACTTCTTATTCTTTCCCCCACTAGGCTGCAGCTCTGTTCATGACTTTAGGATAGGGGCGGCGCCATCTTTGGTCAGATCACACTTATCTTACCTGAGCCACCATCTTGGATGTTTAAAGGCTCATAACATGCAGTAGATTTTTTTTTTGTTTATTATTTTTGGGAGAGCAATCTGTATGTACAGGGTGTGAGTAACATATAAGATAGACTATTAATCAGACTGAACGACCACTTTAAACAATATTGTTGTTTTGAATGTGTAATTAATGTAAGTATTTTCTTATTCTTTCAGGGGATTCCGACTATCCGCTTCTTCCCTGGCTCCTGACGCCCGTCCTTCGGCCACAGAATGAGGCCCAGGATTGTAGAGAGGGCATTTGGGCTGCTCAAAACCCGCTTCCGGTGTTTTGACCAAACCGGGGGGTGCACTCCAGTATGACCCCAACAAGGTCATCGACATTATACTGGCCTTTTGTGTTCTGCATAACTTTGCCATCATGCAGTGTATCCCCCGGTATGTGGATCTGCCCCCCTCACCACCCAGCCAGGAGGCAGATGACCATTACACTGGCACACCTATTGCCTCTGGCCAAGCAGTGCGGGCCAATGTCATTACCACATATTTTGCTTAAAATGTATTTTCTTGGTTTGTTGCTGTTATTTGGTTAGTTGCAATATGATTTGGTTTTGTGAAGGCCTTTGTCTTTTTTTAACAAAAAGTTAATTACTAAAAATTTGACACCTTGAGCCTCATGCAGTTTATTTTCGCATGTTTGTTGGGAAAATCCTTCATTAATCTCAAAATAACACAAATATTAATGCATCAACTTAGTCAAGAAAAGCTAAAGTCACATTCACTATATTTTATTGAAATATGAAAATTTTGAGTTGAAGGGCACTCGCAGACATCATGTACATACATAGTAAAACAGAAATATACATTGTTGCAGACTCATGGCACCTAGCAATTGGCCACATCCAGGAGTTGTAAAGTAATGCACTCCAGGCCGAAGATTTACCGCCCAATAACATAAACATACATAGGGAGAAACCATTTGCAGGGGAATATTTGGCCAGTAATACATAGGGCCACATACACACCCTCTCCTGCTTGGCCACATTTGCCACAGGCACAGGTGGAAAGCAGCCATACCTATGCCATATCCACGCCTGTAAGTTAGTGGGCCACCCAAACAATAACCCCCAGTCCTAATGCCAGTCCAGTCCAATCTTTGCCATGGTCAAATGTAGTAGTTTCACAGCCAAGAATGTCCCCAATCTTGCCAACAAACAGGATGAGCCAGCCACAATTTCATTAGGCCCAAGCCTGCAGCGTGCCAGCTTGAGCGGGCTTGAGTGAGGCTTTAGCTCAGGCATGGCCTAGTGGGGTATGTCAGCACACTAATGAGCTATATGGGCAACATTCAAAATCAAACAAGCAAAGCCATAAAAAAGCCAATCTTGGTAGCGCTCACCTGACAGGTCAATACAGTGGGGATGTAGAGGAAAGGTGTGGAGCAGATACAGGTCAAATATGTGTTAATATGGATGTTGGCCATAAAACCCTGGTGGTGGGCCTTGGAGGTGGCCCAACACCTGGCCATGTGTGGCATTCATAATCTGCCACTGTTCCAGCATCTGTCTATTGCTTGTTCTAACTTCCTCGAGCATGGCAGTGAATTTATTATTTAAGGTGGCCATTTGATCAGACATCTGGCTGTTGCTCGTCCTAAATTCAGTCAGCATGGCGGTGAATGTATTATTGAACGTCTCTAATTGTGCAGTAAGCTGCTCTGTGGTTCTTTGAGTCACCTGCCGAAAGTAACGGCTGTCATGGCGCCACGCTGACTCCAGGATCGGCACGCGCTTCCCCTGGGAAACTGTTCGACGTTGTTGATTGCGTCTTCCACTACCCCAGGTTGGAGCGCCTGCAGATGCTGGACCTCTAGGGCGAGCAAGAGTCCCAGATGTGCTTGGCAAAACCTCTGCAGCAGAGCTACCACTGGGGACTGTAGGCTCAGTTTCAGCCTGCTGCCCACGATGGGCTGGCAGCATGCGTCCAGCTTCACTCTGCTGCAGAGGATATGGTGCAGTAGCATGCTGGGACAGTGGCAGATTAGGTTCCAGGGAGGTCAGTTCTGAAGGTCCCATCAAGCTAGCCTCCTCCTCCTCCATCTCCTGGATTTCATTCATCAGTGTGTGGGTCTGTTGGGACATGAAAAAAAAGTTTCAGTTTGGGCCCTAAATATATTTGTTATGCAAATTAGTCATGTGCATTCACAGACATCAGCAGTTTCATCAAAGTCCACTTACCCTATATATCTGTTTCTGGGTCCTAGGCAGCACGGAAGTAGATGGCGTGGTCAAACTAGAGGAGGCTTCCACACTTGCAGAGGCTGGATGCTGGGCTGGGTTTAAAAGTAAAAGGCATGTAAACACACAAAAATCCATTGATGATCTGGATTACTACATATGCTTTAAAAAACACGTGGGCAAGCAGGAATGCCAACTCCCCCAACGGTCCAAGGTGACCTTTACTATGAATGTCAGTATCTCTTATATGTATGCCTCACCCTGTACATACACATTGGTCACCTTAAATACTACAAACATGCTTGTACTGCATGTTATGAGGCTATATGTTTTACCCTGTCTGTAATCATACCATGTAAAGTGCTGCGGAGGTTGATGGCGCTATATAAATAAGCAATAATAATAATAACACATCCCAAATGGGCCTATAGGGGCCCACACTCAGCTTGCAAATAGCATTTGGCTTCAGAGTATGCTGGTGGGCATTCTTCCTATGTAGACTTTTCCCTGACCCCAGATCAAGTTTGTAAGACCAAAGCACAGCTACAACCCAAGTGGTATAAAGACAAAGAAGTAAGTGTTGTCTGTGAGTATTGTAAGGACTTTGATTTGCCATCTAAATGCATGCCTAGGCCTTAAGGAAGTGCAGGAAGAAACAGTTGTTTTTAAAAGTTTGTAAAACTCAGTGCCAAACAGAAGTTAGTGCGCACATGTGGGAACCAAATCACTTGCATCTAGAAGGATAGTTTGAGGCTAGAAATGTGTCTTGGAATGTCATTTAGTCAACTGATCGAATTGTGACAGATATTTGTATGCAGTTTGATCTAACAACTATTTTTATTTTGTGTTTTTTAGGCGATGCTTCAGCGCAGGTACGACTACCTGCCCAACACATACGAGAAGAGGATCGTCGCCCTGGAGATCGCTTCCCGGATCCAGCAGGAGACGGACACCAGCTTCACCCATACACAGATCATGTAGCATTGGTCGGACCTGAAGTGACTCCACATGCCTAGGGTGCGGCGATTTTTCGGGCTTCATTTCCCAAGTAAGTACATAGCGATTGTATGCTAGATGTAACTAATACAGAAGGTAGGCCTTTATTTATAAATGCTTTTCTTTTCTAGTGCTGGAAATGGAGTACAGAAACCGACGCACCCGGAGGCGCACAGGCCGGCCAGTGCTGCATGAATCTGCAGCAGAAAGTGAGGGTGGTGGATCTCCAGGGCGACGTTCCTAGCCCTCCTCTGTAGCGACCTCCGACCAGCCCCTGGACCTATCCACAGAGAAGGGGCGTCATGGCGTGGGCAGGGAGTCGTACCAAACGACGGAGCCATTAGCCTCTGGTATGTGACTCTTAATGTAACCGCACACACATATACATACTATTAAAAGCAATCTGATTCCCTTAATCTCTTTTTCTAGATGATTATGTAGCAGGTGAACGATCTGGAGCAGAGACTGCAGCAGATCAGGCCCAGGAGGCACATGGAGAAGGTGGGTGATGTCACACACACATTCAAATTGTCATTTGCTTACTGTTGACTCAGACATTAAAAGTGACCCTATTTTACATGTTTCTACAGCCTCAACTTCCCAGCAGTGGCAGGTCCCAGAACGGAGGGTGGTCCCCGAAGCAGAGCTCGCCCACCAACGAAGTAAGTTGTAATGTAATTATTTGGAGTATGTGGGAATTGACATGATCACCAAGATACCTTAAGCCATAGTCAATGGCGTTAGCATAATGACATATGGCCTCTTCATTTGATTAATTCCTTAGCATAATGACATATGGCCTCTTCCTTTTATTAATTCCTTAGCATAATGACATATGGCCTCTTCCTTTTATTGATTCCTTAGCATAATGACATATGGCCTCATGAGTTAGCTTGCAACCTAATAAACATTCCATCCACAGCTGTTAAAGATTTATTTGCCCACAAATAATGTATTTTTCTTTTTTATACAGGGACCACACATGCCAGAGTGGCACAACTGAGTGCCAGGGTCCTTCAGTTGGGGGGCGAGATGCAGGAGCTGCATGACTCATTGGGGACCACAGATGAAGAATAATGTCCTGGGGCCTGCCATTGCATTGTATATATTTTAAAACATTTTTATATATTTTTTTTTTTAAATTACAAAATTTTATACTAACAGTTTAAAAAAAACATTTAAAGTTGTCCCATTTTACCAAAAAAATTTAAAAAAAAAGGCAAGAAAAAAATCCAATAAAAAAAAAAATAGTTTCTGTGTGATTTACTTATCGAAATACCTTCATTAATTGTTGGTTACCACAAAACGAATGAAAAAAGGAAAATTCAGATATGAAGATTCGTCTGACCGTGAAGTGATTTAGGTAAGTTTTAGGGGTGGGAAATGGAAGATTATAGTGACTGCGAAGTGATTTAGTTAAGTTTTAGGCGTGGGAAATGGAAGAATATAGTGACCGCAAAGTGATTTAGGTAAGTTTTAGGGTTGGGAAATGGAAGAAGAATGAGACCGCAAAGTGATTTAGGTAAGTTTTAGGGGGTGGGAAATGGAATAAGAAAGATACCGCGAATTGATTCAGGTAAGTTTTAGGGGTGGGAAATGGAAAAGGAATGAGACTGCAAAGTGATTTAGGTAAGATTTAGGGGTGGGAAATGGAAGAATATATTGACCGCGAAGTGATTTAGGTAAGTTTTAGGGGTGGGAAATGGAAAAAGTATGCTACCGCAAAGTGATTTAGGTAAGTTTTAGGGGTGGGAAATGGAAGAAGAATGAGACTGCAAAGTGATTTAGGTAAGTTTTAGGGGTGGGAAATGGAAAAGGAATGAGACTGCAAAGTGATTTAGGTAAGATTTAGGGGTGGAAAATGGAAGAATATATTGACCGCGAAGTGATTTAGGTAAGTTTTAGGGGTGGGAAATGGAAGAAGAATGAGACCGCGTAGTGATTTAGCTAAGCATTGTAGCAAAAGTGAGTGAACCAAATATGTAGGCGAGCAAATTAATTATGTTAAGTTTTGAGTTAAGTTTGTAGTGCGCAGGTGTAAGGTCGTGAGGAGTTTCGTCTGGACAATTATTTATAGAAAAAGGAAATCTGAATCTAATGGGAAACTTAAATGATTCGTGGGAGGAGACGATGGAAAAAGGGCAAAAACGAAAGCCTACGTTCTAACATGAGTAACATAAATGGAAAACGAAAGCTGAAAATCTCGTTGGCCTACGAACGGGCGAAGACTTTACTGAAGGCTTGCGATGCATGCTTAGAATCACTCGTACACTCATACGCGAGCGGGAAAAGTTAAAAAAAAAACAGATCGACACAAAAACAAAAGTCTTTTTATGTCTCTCTGAATCAACCCTTATGTGTCTCCATTCCTGATGTTATAAAGGTGCTCATGTATGCGGACCTTCAGTGGCCGATTGGGCCTACCCACGTATAGCAGTCTACATGCATATAAGGTATACTACTCCAACTGTGTTGCATGATATAAATTTGGAGATTTTGTAGAGCTTGTTGGTCTAGAAATCAGAGAAAGACCTCTTGGGTTTTTCTATTGGGATGCATGTTTTGCATCCTATACATGAGCCACATCTAAAGAAACTGGTTAAAGGGTTGTTTACAAGGTCCACAGGTTTTGGGGGGTCCACATAGCTTTTGGTGAGCATGTCTTTGAGGTTCAGGGCTTTACGAAAAATGATTCTTGGATGTTCCAGTAAGACTGGGCCTAGATTGGTATCGCTCTTCAGAATGTGCCAGTGCTTGGTTATCAAATTCTTTATCTCCTTTTATTGAAGGTTGAAACCAGTTATGAAAATATACTCAGATTGGGAATTGTTTACTCTTTTGGTAGGGGCCCCAATTAGAGATGATCTGTCCTGTGCTCTAATTTCTCCCTTTTGGAGGTCAATTTCTTCCTTCTTATATCCCTTATCAGGGAAACTTTGGGATAAGAGGGCGGATTGGGCATCATAGGCATGTAAAGATGTACAGTTGTATCTTATTCGCATGAATTGTCCCTTTGGTATTGCTTTTAAGCAGCTGGGGGGGGTGACAGCTGGATGAGGGGACATAACCATTGAGGTCAGTGGCTTTAAAGTAGGTGGAAGTGACTAGGCCTTGGCTGTCTTTTTAAAGGTCCAGGAAATTAATAGATTCCCCACTGGTTTTAGCAGTAAACACTAGATTAAAAGTGTTATTGTTGACAGATTGGAAGAAGTCGTCCAGTTGGGTCTGGGGGCTGTCCCAGATACAAAGGACGTTGTCTATGTAACGCCGCCAACAAAGTAATTGGGGTCATGTCCCTTCATAGATGAATGGCTCCTCCCACCACCCCACATATATTTGCTGGGAGCAAATTTGGCCTCCATGGCCACTCCAGTCTTTTGTAGGTAAAAATTATCTGCATACCAGATGTAGTTGTGCTGTAACGCAAATTCCAGGCAGTCAATGACAAACTCTATATTTAAGGGTGGTAGGGAAGACTTCAAAGTGCGACAGCGTGAGACAGAAAGTGTCTTACAGCTGCCACCCCCTTCCCATGGGGGATGACAGTGTATAATGAAGATACATGGGCGGTGGCCAATATGCATTGTTCACCTACTGGTTGGTTGGCACATAACTCCAAAACCTAAGATGAATCCTTCAGGTAGGCTTGTAATTGGATCACTACATCCTGTAGGAATTGGTCAACGTACTCTCCGAATCGGCATGTGACCGAGCCAATCCCACTAACTATTGGGCGTCCTGGAGGTTTCGATAAGCTCTTGTGAATTTTAGGTACCTGATATATTGTGGGAATTTGGGTAGCTGAAGGAATCAGGTAGTCATGCTCTTTTTTTGCGAGAATGCCTTTTTCCAAACCTTCTCCAAGGAGTTGTTTCAAAGCACTTTTATTTTCCACCGTGGGATCCTTATTCAGGAGCGTGTACGTATCTATATCTGAGAGGAGCCTGGATAATTCTTTCAGGTAGTCCTTCTTGTCAAAAACAACTCCCCCCCTTTATCAGCCAGCTTGATAATAATATCATGTTTCTTTTCTAATTCTACAGGTTTTTCTTGACAGGTAGGGCTTTAAGATCCCTTATCATCACCCCTTTTCAGGTTTCCAGAGTTGTATTCGCAAGCTCTGGGGGATTAAACAGTGATTTGTTTTTTTTAATCCAGTGTGGGAAAATGATTCTAGTTCCTGTGATGCTGTAGGTGGTACCTCAACCTGAACGGGCCAGTTCATAGTCTTGGTTCTCTTTGCCCCTCTGGGGTATGGCATCCCAAAATAATGGGGACTTTCCTTCTCTCATCCAAAAAGGGGTAGTGGGGGCGAGAGGGGTGCAAATCTATTGGACTGCTTTAGCAAGCCGGTTGAAGGATGTTCTATTATAGTTTGCACTCCTTGGTCCAGGAGAAGGGGGGTTGTTACCCCTATAGGGTCTTCCTGCCGTTCTGTTACGTTTATCCCCATATTTATTATTCATGGGTCTAACATTATTTGTCCACGGTCTATAGTTAGCATTTAGTCCTTCATAGGAATGTGGATGGTTCCCACTATTTCTCTTAGGGTAACTATTAAATTGAAGATGGCTCCTTATGGGGTCAGTCGGGTCATCTGGTTCATCAAAAAAGTCTGACCTTGCCAGAGACCTGTTACTTTGTTCATCCAGAACCACATATATCTTCACTGCCTTCTCTTTGTTCCCGGTGGGGTACACTGTTTCTAGGCATTACCAGGGTAGCTGATTCATCTTTTTGCTCCTTGCCATCATATTTTAGGGTTTAGCGACCTCTAGTGGTTGATGCAAGGTATTGGGGTGTAAAGCTGGGATGTGTCTGTTACTGCCACATTCTGAGCAATTTGTCTTTGGCTATATGCTTGGTGGATCCACAACACTTGAAGCAGATGCCGTTTGTCTAAGAAAGAGTAACCTTTCCTTGCTAGGTTTACTTTTGAACCTCACTGAAGTCCTATGGTAGGGTCTAGGTGGCTTTTCTGACTTTGGAAGTTGGCTGCTGGTGATGAAGGAAAAATTGGGATCGTACCTCATCTTAGCTTGCTGCTGTACAAACCTAGAAAACACAAGGAAAGGAGGGAAGAGGACACCATGTTCTTCTTTGTATTTGGCTCCAACACTCACCCATTTTTCTTGCAGGTGGTGAGGTAGTTTCTCCACTATAGTCTTACTACTTTTATCTAAATGTGCAAGTCCCATTAAATAACCTTCTTCCTTGGCACACTGAACTTCCCAAAGCATATCACCTAGCTCTTGTAGTTGTCTTTGCTGTTTAACTTGGGGAAATTCTCCAGTCTTTTCATTAGAGTGCCTTCAATTGCCTCTGGTGATCCATATTTTTCTTCTAGCCTTTGCCAGGCCATTTCCAGTCCTACTGGAGGGTTAAAGAGGTGTATCCTGTGCATCATTCTTGCATGCTCTACGGACTCTGTGTATCCTGTGCACCCAAGCCACTCTACCATCAGGTCTAACATGCCCATGCTTGTATTGTTCACCAAAGGAATCCAACTTTATACTTTATTATTAGTATAATTTCTTTAGTATGTGAAACTGCAATACAATACAATAACAGCATATCAGTACACATGGAATCACTAGTCCAGCATAAATGACAATAACACAACAGAAAGGCACTTACAGGTGATGATGTCCCAAACCTCATGGGAGAGGAACCTGCTGCGTCCATACAGAATTAAATCTAACATGGCTGAGGAATTTACTGGAACAAAAGTAATTTCCTGTCTGAGAAATTTACTTAATAAAAGCTATTACCAACTTCTGTCAGCAGATGGCAGTGTTGCACTACACAAACTAAAAGTTTATACTACCTATAAGTAATTATTATTCAACTAGCCTGAAAATGCAGCACATGGGCCTTCCTCTTCAGTCATGACCAGAAGCGTTTTTTGGTGACAATTGTGACATCAACGCTGACCATTTTGGTGGCTTATTGGAAATACTGCAGCACCATGCATATGTTCCTCATGGAGGCCCATTCACAGGTGGTGAATTGTTGCTGACCTGCACTTCCTGGGCAATTTGGAGCTGGAACTCTACTATCACCTGCTGCTGCTCACACACCCTTTCCAGCATGTACAACTGGAATTCCCCCTGGTGGGCAAGTCACATGTGAGGAGTTGGGTGGGAAGGCTGAAATTTCTCTGCAATGCAGACAGGTGAGCGGCAGCAGGGTGGGAGAAAAGGTGCAAGCACACACTACGCACTTTATAGAGCAGCTCCAGCATCCCTGGATAATGGGCCAGGAAGCTCTGCACCACCAAGTTGAGCACATGTGACAAGTGCGGGATGTACGTCAACCTGCCTCGGCCCAAGGCTGATACAAGGTTTGCCCCATTGTTGCGCATCAGTTTGCCAAGTTTCAGGTCCAAAGGCAGCAGGCACTCATCTGTCGGCGGTGTGGGGCCCTTCGCCCAGACAGATGAGTTTTAGCACCGCTTGCTGATGTTTCCCCATAGCAATTCTAAAATTGGTGGTGCAGGGGATGACTGCTTGAGGAGGAAACAGAGGAGGAGGCTACAGGAGGCACCGAATGATGTCCCAAAATCCTGGGTTGTGGAAGGACCACATTGCATCCCACCTCAGCCCCAGCCACCACTACAGTGGGCAGTTAGAGAGATGTAATGTTCCTGCCCATGCTTACTTACTGGAACTAATGGCATTGTCCAGTGCACATTTTATTTTTTTCACAAGCTGTTGGTGCAGGGCAGGGATAGCCTGATGTAAAAGGTAGTGGCAGATGGGAACAATATATTGTGGGACTGCCACCACCATGAGATCTTTAAAACTATCTGTTTCCACCAGGCAGAATAGGAGCATTTCAAAGGCCAGCAACTTGCTTGGATATAGAGCCAGGGCTCATGGGTGAGACGGCCCAACTTCTGCTTTAATCCAAAGATTGCTGGATGGAAAGCTGAATGCTTCCCTGGGATGATGTGGACCGGCTTAGTGGTGGTGGTGCTGTTGCTAGTACTAGAGGTGGTAGGGTTCCCACATTCTCCCTTTGTTGTTGGGAAGGTGGAGCTGGAGGCTGAGACTCAGCCGTTTGCAGGTGTTTCTGGTGGTTCTGCCACTGAAGCTCTTGTTTTGCTTGCAGATGCCTGTTCATGCACGAGATGCAGATATGATTAGCAGTTTTCCCTCACTTCAGTGACTGTTGGCACAACTTGAAAATGACCTCTGTCTTGTCAACTGTAAAATGTTTTAAAAAAATGCCACGCTGGTGAGATCCTTTGAGGCAGCTTTGGCATTCTCAACCCCTGGGCTTGGTGGCCAGTAGTCACACCTGGAATCCTCTTCCACCCACTCCTCCCACCTAAACAACAGATAAGGGCAGCTAAACTGGAGACAGAAAGACTGGTCGCGAAAGAGAGTAAAACTAACCTCAAATTATTCTTTAGCTACATAAACCGTAAAAGGTACAAACCTGAGGGTGTGGGCCCCCTGAAAAGCAAGGAGGGGACCCCTATAGAGGGAAATGAGGAGAAAGCAAATTTGCTTAACAACTTCTTTGCTTCTATATTCACAAAAGAATTTGACATGCAGGGGTATAACCGAAACCCTCCATTAAATGTCACTGGTCTAACCAAGGAAGAAGTCCAGCACCGTCTCAAGCAGATAAAAATCGATAAATCCCCGGGACCAGATGACATACATCCTCGTGTTTTAAGGGAGTTATGTACAGTAATAGACAAGTTGTTATTTCTAATATTTGTGGATTCCATAACTACAGGGTCTGTTCCGAGGGATTGGCGCTTGGCAAATGTGGTGCCAATATTCAAAAAGGGATCTAGGGGGAACCTGGGAACTACAGACCGGTAAGCTTAACATCTGTGGTGGGCAAGCTGTTTGAAGGTTTCTTAAGGGATACTATCCTGGAGCACCTTGGGGAAAATGACCTTATTACTCCATCAGCATGGATTTATGAGGAATCGCTCCTGCCAGACAAACCTAATCAGCTTTTATGAGGAGGTAAGTTCAACATTGTATCAGGGGGAGTCATTGGATATCATATATTTCTAAAGCATTTGATACTGTGCCACATAAAAGGCTGGTACAAAAGATGAGAATGCTTGGACTGGGGGAAAACGTGTGCAGATGGGTGGGAGATTGGCTTAATGATCGGAAGCAGAAGGTGGTTATCAATGGTACACACTCAGATTGGGTCACTGTTACTAGTGGAGTACCACAAGGGTCAGTTCTGGGACCAATTCTCTTCAATATATATATATAAATTACATTTGGTATGGATTAAACAGTAAAGTATCAATCTTTGCAGATGATACTAAGCTGAGTAAAGTAATTAAAACAAAAGAGGACAGCAGGCAGCTACAAACAGATTTAGATAAATTGGAAGCATGGGCAGTTAAATGGCAAATGAAGTTTAACACAGATAAATGTAAGGTTATGCACATGGGAAGGAGAAATCTGTGTCATGATTACACACTAAATAAAGAAACACTTGGTAAAACAACAATGGAAAAGGACCTAGGGGTTTTAGTTGACAATAAGCTCAACTGTAGTAATCAATGCCAGGCAGCTGCTGTCAAGGCAAATAGGATCATGGGGTGCATCAGGAGGGGCATAGGTGCTCATGACCAGAGCATCATTTTACCCCTGTACAAGTCACTGGTCAGATCCCATGTGGAATACTGTGTACAGTTCTGGGCACCTGAGGACATATCAGAACTGGAGCACGTTCAAAGAAGGGCAACAAAGTTAATAAAAGGAGTGCGGGGGCTAGAGTACCCGGAAAGATTGTCCAAGTCAGGTTTATTTAGTCTAGAAAAAAGACGATTGAGGGGTGATCTAATAACTATGTATAAATATATTCGGGGTCAATACAAAGATCTGTCCCACAATCTATTTATACCACGGAGTGTAACCATAACCCGGGGGCATCCACTAAGGTTAGAGGAAAGGTGCTTTCTCCACCGACATAGGAGGGGATTCTTCTCTGTAAGAGCAGTGAGACTATGGAACTCGCTGCCAGAGGAGGTAGTGATGATGGATACAGTAAAAACGTTCAAAAGTGGCCTTGATGCCTTCCCGGCATGTAATAACATTTCCAGCTATGGCTACTAGACCACTGGAAGGAGTTAAACAGGCTGAACTGGATGGACTAAAGTCTTTATTCAGCCTTACATACTATGTTACTATGTTACTATGTTACTAGCCTCCCTCTCAGACTTAACATTGCAGAAAGCTGCAGCAGTCAGCACTTGAGTCTCATCATCATCCAGGGAGTCCTGTGATGGTATGCTGGCCACCGCCTCATTATCCCACAGAAGCTCTTGGGCATCCATGCGCCCTTGGTCTGCAACAGTGGCAGGGGCAGGCAGATGGTCCATGGCATCCCAGCCAGGCATGTCATCATAAAGCATTACTGTGTGACTTCTGGATGGAACAGATTTGCAGATTGTAAAGAGGTGAGCTAGAGGGCTCTGCACTCTTGACTGTAATACAGTGGGTAGAAGAATACCCCATAGTACTGGTAGCATTAAGGGCCATATAATATACGACTGCCTCAATATGTTCTGACATCACCGCTGCCAGCAGTATTGAGGCCTACAAAAATGTGCTCCAAACCCTGGCACCTGCTTGCACCAGAAGAAGGTGCAGCAGGCAAGGATGGAAGACATCCTCTCCCTGCAGCACCAGCAACCAGATGAGCACCAACTCTATTAGCAACAGCAGCAGAAGCACCATGGCCACATGCCTGTCTCTTATTTGCATTGTTAGACACCTGCAGTTACAGCAGCCCGAAATGGACCAAAAAAATTACATTCACAGTAAAATGCACCTAAGGCACACGGAAAGTTGTAGTATAACAAGATACACTCACCCTAGTGCTCAAAGCAAGGTGTAGTTTAACAGGGTAAACCTCAGAGCTTAGAACAAATTGTGGTATAACAGCGTACACTCCATTGCTTAAAGCAAGTTATGGTATAACAGGGTAAACCTCAGTGCTTCGAGCAAATTGTGGTATGGCAGTGTACACTCAACCCAGTGCTTAGAGAAAATGATGGTATAACAGAGTACACCACAGTGCTTAGAGCAATTTGTGGTATAACAGGGTACACTCTAGAGCTTAGAGCAAGTTGTGGTTTAACAGGGTACACCTCAGTGTTTAGAGCAAGGTATGGTATAACAGTGTACACTCACCCCAGGCATTGAGCAAGTTGTAGTATAACAGGGTACAGTCAACCCCCTCCTCAGATCAAGTTGTGGTATAACAGGGTACAACTTAGTGCCTAAAGCAAATTGTAGTATAACATTGTACAGTAACTCCTGTGCTTAGAACAAATTGTGGTATAACCGTGTACACTCACCCCAGTGCTTAGAGCAGGTTGTGATATAACAAGGTACACCTCATAGCTTAAAGCAAGTTGTAGTATCACATTGTACAGTAACCCCTGTGCTTAGAGCAAGTTGTGGTATAACAGGGTGCACATCGGAGTTTAGAGTAAGTTGGCGTATGACATCCTACAGTCATTATAACAGCATACAGTCACCCCAGTGCTTAGATCAAGTTGTGTTATAACAGGCTACACCCCAGTGCTTAAAGCAAGTTGTGGTATAACAGCATACAATCACCCCAGAGCAAGTTGTGGTATAACAGGTTACACTCCAGTGCTTAGAGCAAGTTGTTTTATAACAGCATATAGTCACCCCACTGCTTAGAGCAAGTTGTGGTTTAACAGTGTACAGTCTCTCCAGTGCTTAGAATAAGTTGTGGTTAAACAGACTACACCTCAGTGCTTAGAGCAAGTTGTAGTATAACAGGGTCTACCCCAGTTCCTAGAGCAAGTTATGACATAACAGCGTATACTCACCCCAGTGGTTAGAACATGTTGTGGTATAACAGCATATGCTTACCACAGTGCTTAGGGCATGTTGTGGTATAACAGGCATACAATCACCCAGGGCTTAGAGCAAGTTGTGGTATAACAGCATATATTCACCCCAGTCAATAGAGCAAGTTGTGGTATAATAGGCTACACCCCAGTACTTAGGGCAACTCATGGTATAGCAGCGTACACTCACCCCAGTGCTTAGAGCAAGTTGTGGTATAACAGCATACAGTCACCCCAGTGCTTGGAGCAAGTTGAGGTGTAACAGGGTAAACCCCAGTGCTTAGAGCAGGTTGTGAAATAACTGGTATAACAGAATGCTTAAAGGAAGATGTTGGGCACCCAGATGCAAGTAGCAACAAGTCAGTGGTATTACTGCAGCAGGAGTCTAACCCTACTCTAGCTCTTACTCCAGCCACTATCCCTAACTATAGTTTGCCCTGAAATGGGCAGTTTTTAACAACAGAGCCATATCTCTCTCTAACTAATGCAAAGTGAGCGGCGACAGTGTGCTGCGTGATGCGGCCCCCACCTTTTATGAAGCAGGGTCATGTGTTCCGCTGGGCCAATGGAGGGAGGTGAAGGAAAAGGGCTGATTGGCTGCTGTGCATCACCATGAAATTAGTAGCACACATTTTGTGGAGCCTTGGCTAGGAGCCCCTACCATGAACCATTTCCGGTAAACTCACCACAATATGATAACTATTAAAAAAACAAGTTATTGTGTATAAATAATAAAAATTATGTCACAAACTGAAAAATTCATGGTATCACATTTTATATCAGTTAATTTTACAGTGACAATATTCCTTTGTTTTGCAGTGTACGTGTTTCACCGCTGCACAGCATTTTCAACACTCCTTAGTCTGATACCACTGTAAAATAAACATATATTGACAAAGCAAACCTTATTTGCACTACGTAATATACATCTTCCATTTGTTAAATGTTACTCACAGTATTGCCTTGTTCATCATCTGACATTCATTTTGAAGATTGCATACAGGAACAGAAAACTATGGCAGATTGAAGACAATTTGGTTTATACACATACTTAGGCCCTTATTTAACAAGGGATAGCGACAGGTAGCGACTGGTGAGCGGCCGGTAATGACGGGCCCTGCCACGAGAACGCCGGCTCCCCACCACAATCACACATTTATCAAGCCGATCCTGCTTAGCGACTGAGATAGCGCCATATAGCCACTCATTCATCATTATTCCAGCCTCAGCCCACAGCGCCAGCGTCCAACCTTGAACAGCGACAGGTATGACCTCTCACTACCTGGCGCGCTCCAATGCATTTCAATGGAACAATCTTTAAATATTAATAATTAATTGTTATTAATTTTTTTTTTTTTTTTAAATGTGAAAAATTCTGTGACCACGTCTGCAATTTTAGATTAAAAAAAAAAAAAAATTACAGAATTGATATTACAGGTCTGATATTAATGTATTCATATTACTAAATTATTTAAAATAATTTTATTTTTTGCTTTCCAAAAATATGGTGATTTGGGGGTTAAAAAACTACTTTTAACACATCGCCTCCAGCGCTCTGGGGTTTAAACATGCATTTCACAGCGCTTTAATTTTTTGAGCGTGATTTTTTTATGAATATGGTGGAAGCCGGTCGCTCTGACCAGTCGCTATCATGCGCACCCATACATCGCGGAACCTGTCAAATAGTGACTCGTAACCTTGTATTCAACATTACGCCACACCGACTGAGTCGCTGTCAACAACCGAACAACGGCCAAGCACAGCGATTACTAGCGGGCGCTGTGAAAATACCGCTACAGTCGCTCAACTGTCGCTACATGTCGCTATTAATAAATCAGCCTCTTAGTTTGGATGTTATAAATGTAAATTAATTGTTGATTACATTTTATTAGATCAATATTAAGATATTGTTATATTGTATAGAAAGGCCAGTTACCTGTTGATCCTTCAGGGTATCCACAATTTTTAGTCTTCCAAGCCTGGAAAAAGCTGGAAACAGGGGATGTCCTTCTTCCCTGCACCCCTCTCCCAACATGGCAAAGTTTTTGCCTTTGATGCGTCCTATGAGCAGGACAGGGAAGGAACTTTTAGCCTGATTCATCGAGTTTTAGCGCCGGTAGATACCAATATTTTGTGCAATTTATCAAAACAAGCAGACAACAGGCAGCGCCGATGCAGACACCAGCCTGCATCTAACTTATATCTTGCGCTGTATAGGCCGTGTCGGGTGCTTTTGTTTAAGCTGCATCTATTTTGCATTTGTGATGCTGTAGGTTAAGATCCCATAGAGCAAAATGGGCAGAACTGTTTTGAAGTGTTTTATGCTTATAATTAATATTAGACACATTTTTAGTACAGAACTTGCATTGTGACTTGTCAATAATGCAAATGCAGGACCTAGATGTTGCCAAATGTCATTTAATTTTTTTCTTGTAAAAACATTTTTTGATGGGTTCTTTCACTTATCAGTGTGTAATTTCAACAGCAACTAAAATGCAGCCTAAAGGCACCGTAAAGTTTGTCCCCTTTGTCGCTACCAGTGATATCCTGTAAGTGGAATGATGAAACACCAACCAGCGCTGGTAAAATACAGCACCAATCTTTTCAGCATGACAAAAATGAATAAACACACTCTGTAACACCTAAAAGACGGTGGTAACAATTGGCACTCACTGGCGCTGTTATAATCGGCATTCGGGTGCCACAGGTGCTGACACTCTGATGATCAAGCTCTAAGGCTGTTTTAAAAAAATGTTTACTTTAATTTTACTGGTGCTCTAATTTGGAGTGATTTTAGGTGAACGGTTTTGGAAGTGGAATAAAACAGCTTTAGACCTTGATCAGTCTGCAATTAAAGAGGACCTAAATTGAGCCATATGATATGCTAAATACCCTATGGGCTTTATTCATCAAGGGATAGCCTTGTAAGAGACAGGTAGCAGCAGGTAGAGGCAGGTGAACGCCGGCCGCGGCACGCAATACCACATTTATGAAGGCGATTCTGGTGAGTGCCTCTTACAGCGACACGTAGCAGATCCCGGCAGTGCTCTGGCTTTCAGAGCGCCTGGTATTACCTGTTGCTACCTGTCGCTCTCCCATACAATTCAATGGACGTTACTTTTCTTCTCTTTAAACAGGGTTTTCTTTTAATATATATTTTTTTTTTTATCAAATCACTGTGTGACCTCTCCTGCCCTATTAAAAGTCATTTTTAAAGACTTTTTTTTCATTTTTTTATGCAGAATTGTAATTACAGGTCTGGTATTAAAGTGTTAATGTCACAATGTAATAACAATGTAATTCCATATGTTTTCGCTTTGTTAGCAGTGGATATGTGTTCAAAAACAGACTTTAATCAAACAGCTTCTGGCGCTCTGGGCTACAGCGACACAATTTTGAGTGCCGGTGTTGCGTGGGGCAGTTTTTTTTATGAATATGGTTTGAGTCGCTCAAACTGACCAGTCACAACCGTTCGCTCCCATATAGCTCTTTACTGGTGTTATAGCGACTCACACATCAAATTCATCAATGCCGGCAATGTTACTACAGTGACTCATGGCCAATCAGAACGACCACTAGTGGTCGCTCTTAGCGCCGCTGTACAGACAGACGCTCATCTTCCATTACCTGGCACTAGTAATGAATCAGCCTGTTAGTTGATCCGGTACATGATTTTATTCATATCGGTGATTGGTTCCTGCACAAATTTTAGCGGAGCACCAATGGTGGAATATTGAATACAATTAAGAGGCTGATTCACTACTACCACCACGTATTGCCAGATGAGTGTCTGTATAGCGGCACTTAGGGCCTTATTCATGAAGGGATAGTGTCAGGTAGTGCCTTGTAAACGACAGGTAGCGACAAGTGAACACCGGACATGGCACGCAATTACACATTTATCAAGCGGATTCTGTTGAGCGACCGGGAAAATGCTATGTAGCTTCCGATTCATCATTATCCCAGCCTCAGCGTACAGCGCCGGCGTTCAGCCTTGCAGAGCGCCATGTATTACCTCTCGCTACCTGTCGCTCTCCCATGCATTTCAATGGACGTTCTTTTACTTCTCTTTAAACAGGGGGTTTTTATACATTTTTTTTTATTCTCGAATACTGTTGTGACCTCTCCTGGGCTAGAAAAAGACATTTTTGATTTTTTTTTCAGTTTTTTATATAATTATGCAGAATTAACATTACAGGTCTGGCATTAATGTGTTCATGTCACAATGTAATAACAATGTAATTACATATGTTGTTGCTTTGTTACTGGTGGATACATGTTCAAAAACAGCCTTTAATCACATAGGCCCTTATTTAACAAGGGATAGCGCCAGGTAACGAATGGTGAGCGAACGGTAATGACGCTCACCGCCACGAGAACGCCGGCTCCCCTCCGCAATCACACATTTATCAAGCCGATCCTGCTTAGCGACTGACAGAGCGCCAGATAGCGAATCATTCATTATTATTCCAGCCTCACCCCACAGCGCCAGCGAGCGACCTTGAACAGCGACAGGTATGACCTCTCGCTACCTGGCGCTCTCCAATGCATTTCAATGGAGCAATCTTTAAATATTCTTAATTAATTGCTATTAATGTTTTTTTTTTTTGTTTTTTTTTAAATGGCAAAAATTCTGTGACCACTTCTGCAATGTTAGATATTTTTTTAAGGTAAAAAAAAAAAAAAAAAATGTGTGCAGAATTGATATTACAGGTCTGATATTAATGTATTCATAGTACAAAATGTTTGTAAAAACATGTTTTTTTTTTTCCAAAAATATGGTTGTTTGGGGGTTAAAAAACTACTTTTAACCCATTGCCGCCAGCGCTCTGGGGTTTAAACAAGCATTTCACAGCGCGATCATTTTTTGAGCGTGATTTGTTAATGAATATGCTGGGAGCCGTTCGCTATGGCCATTCGCTGTCATGCGCTCCCATACAGCGCGGAACCTGTCAAACAGCGACTCCTAACCCCGTATTCAACATTACCGCACACCGACTGAGTCGCTGTCAACAGCCGAACAACGGCCAAGCACAGCGAATACTAGCGTGCGCTGTGAAAATAACGCTACTGGCGCTCATCTGTCGCTACCTGGCGCTATTAATGAATCGGCCTCATAGCCTCCGGCGGTGTGTGAGGCTGTTTTTTGTTGAATATGGTGTGAGTCGGTTGCACTGACCAGTCGCTACCATTCGCTCCCATACAGCACTGTACTGCTCATATAGCGACTCCCCACAATGTATTCATCAAAGCTGCACAGCGTCTGAGTCGCTCTGAACTAACGAACCATGGCCGAGCACAGCGACTACTAGCGGGCGCCTACTACAATGCCTGCTACAAACGCTCATCTGTCACTACCAGCCGCTAGTAATGAATCAGCCTGTTAGAGCGACTGCTAGTCGATGCTGTAAGCAAGTATTGGGCTCTATAACCCAGCGTTGTGGTTGCTGTAGTAACCTTGCCGGCATTGATGAATATGATGTGTGTTGAGCGCTCTAACAACAGTTCTATGCTGCCACAAGCGAGAGTTAGCGTCAGCTCAATGCGACCTGCACTCGGCATTTCACACCACATTTAACCAAAAACTACACACACAGCTTTGTCGCTCTAAAGCATAGAGTGCCAGACGCTGTGTGATGAATGTCTGTTTTTGAACACATATACACCAGTAACAAAGCAAAAACACATGGAATTACATTGTTTTAACACTGGGACAATAACACTTTAGTGCCAGACCTGTGAATACAATTCTGCATAAAAATATAAAAAGTCCCAAAAAAGTATAAAAGGGCCTTATTCATGAAGGGATAGCATCAGGTAGTGCCTTGTAAACGACAGGTAGCGACAGGTGAACGCCGGACACGGCACGCAATTACACATTTATCAAGCGGATTCTGTTGGGATAATAATGTTGGGATCTCTCTTGGCCATTTTTTCCAATTTTTTTCAATTTTAATATATTTATGCAGAATTGACATTACAGGTCTGGCATTAATGTGTTCATGTCACAATGTTATTACAATGCAATTCCATATGTTTTTGCTTTGTTACTGGTGGATACATGTTAAAAAACAGCCTTTAATCACACAGCCTCCGGCGCTCTGGGCTACAGCGAAGCATTTTTGAGCGCCGGCGGTGTGTGAGGCTGTTTTTTTGATGAATATGTTGTGAGTCAGCTGTATTAACCAGTCGCTACCATTCGCTACCATACAGCTCTGTACTGGTCATATAGCGATTCCCCACAATGCATTCATCAATGCTGCACAGCGACAGGAGTCGATCTGAACTAGCAAACCACGGCCGAGCACAGCGACAACTAGCGGGCGCTCTGAAATGCCTGCTACATCTGTCTCTACCTGCCGCTAGTAATGAATCAGCCTGAAAGTTTCTTTGCAGTCAGGAGAGGTCACACAGTGATTTGAGCAAAAAAAAAATTAAATAGCTATTTAAACACAAAACAAATGAAAGCCCATTGAAATGTATGGCAGAGAGACACTGAGCAAAAGGTAATAGGTGGCGCTCTTGAACCTAGAGCGCCAACACTATACGCTGAGCCACCGCTGGTAATACATGTGACGCTACATGGTGCTGTTAGAGGCACTCACCAGATTTGCTTTCTTAAATGTAGTTTTGCGTACAGTGCCCAGTGTGCACCCGATGCTATGTGCCGCTACCAAGCACTACCTGGCGTTATCGTTTCTTAAATAACCCCCTAAGAAATATATTAGGAAAATCCTTTTTCCCCGCATAGTGGTTTTATAAATTCTCTCAGATTAATTAACTAATACTGTAAGTAACATGTTAACAAATAGGAGGTGTATATTAAGCAAAGCAAATTTAATGTAATCATAATGTTATTATATTTTTGTCAATATATATATTTATTTTACAGTGGTATCTGTAACTGATACGAAGACCATGACTGATAGTGAAACCATTAATTTTTCACATTATTTATATACAATAAATGTTTTTTTTAACAGTTATATTGGGGCGAGGTTATCCTGAATGGCTGGTGGTAGGGATTCCTAGCCAAGGTGATGCTAAATGTGTGCAATGTTTTGAAAAAACACCATTCTGTGGAACAAGCCATTTATTGGTTTTACTAAACACATTCAATTCAGGGATTATCCTCATCCAGACGTTGAGTTCCTGCTGCAAGTTGGAGGTGTAGTAGAGTGGGGATTATATCTATACCTTATGGTCCTGTCCATGAATACAAAGCTTCTGCGCAAAGTTAACTGACATCATTAAACAGTTGATTGGCTCTGCTTAAAAATTAATTCAAATGCCTTTTGCATTTAACACCATTGGGGTCGATTCAGAGCCAGGTGACAATTCTCACTCCTTTCTTAGGAGAGAAAACTTCCTTTGACATTCATTGTATACTGCGTGTATATTTTTGCCTGGCTCTGAATCAGTCCCAAGGTAGACAATGAAAGTCAGTGTCAGTTTTCTCTCCTAAAAAAGAGTGAGAATTCTTACCTGGCTCTGCATCAAACCCAATATCCAGGAAGATACTTTTTTTTACAAAACCTGACCTTGCTTTGGAATCATAATGAGAAATGTTTTTAAACTTGTTTTCATTTAACATAAACAACTTAACATTTTACCTTTGCAAAGTTAAGATAATAGACATATTAGGATTGCAAATCCTTATTGTTTGTTTCCCTTTTTTTTACTCTGGCTTTCTCCCTTCCCCCCTCCCCCCCCCCCCACCCCCCCCCCCCCCCGTCCATGTTTGCCCTTTTCCTGTGTTTTTGTGGTACTAGAATTACCTAGTTAAGAGCTAATTCCACATTCTATGGCCTTATTAAAGTTTCCATTATTGTGTGCTGAAATGATGTCCTCAATGTTCCGAGCTTATCTGTTATTATTTTTCTTTTTTATTTGTTTGTAACTCTGTGTTATAAAGGAAAACATTTTCTTTAGCAAGTGTGTTTATATTAGCAAACTACTGTACACTAAAAGTGGTATTTTGGAGTACAAATTAGAGACTTCCTGACTCTGACCGGCTAATTATATTATTGGCAAAGGGAGAGATGACAGGTTTAACCCTTCTGTTCTAATCCAGCTTGTTGGGGGATTGGGGATCACAATCTTGTTTTCCTGTAGCTAAAAGGGTTACTGGCATTGTCCTGGGAAGGTCATTACTGTTGCATAATTTTTTTCCAAAGCTGCTGATGAGCTTATCTGTTACAGTGGGAGGATTCTGGGATTCTAGTCAGTAGTTTTTACTCAAAACCAGGAAAACCACTCCCACTTCGGGATCACAAAAAAGAATATATGAAACTTGGAAACAACATTCACAGGTCTGAGGGCACAAACCTAACTCAGCTGTTTATTTTTCATTGCAGAAGAGGAAAACAATTAAGTAAAACACTAAAAACCTGACAAAAAATTGAGTTTTACTTACTACTTCGAGGAAACAAACCTTGCAGGGCTATTCCTGAATTTTAAAAGATTCCTGGGCCGGTCACTGACATTCTCGTGGGGCATCCCAAATCAGGATGGCTCAATATGTGAAATACTCCTGTGTCTCTGCAAAACTCACCTTCCTCCTGGCTCCCTCACCAATGCAAACACCAGTGACCACATCCCCAGCATCTTTGGGCAGTATGCACACTCCCATCCCCAGCCATTCATATAGCTGGGAATCGGGAGTTCACCCACTGCTTGGAATGCAGCTGCTTTTGCTCCCTATTGGCATCAACAGAACCCTTCGATGATCATTAAATATGTATGCCAAGTGGCCCTGACTGGATGAGTGCCCACGCATGTGCCATAGCAGTGGAAAAAGGTGAGTGTGTATGGGCGATTTGGAAGGTTTACACAGCGCGGCAACCCAAAACCCGGGATAGTCAAAATCCTGCATTTTATGTCACTTTAAGACGGGGAGGCTGATTCATTAATAGCGCCAGGTAGCGACAGATGAGCGCCAGTAGCGTTATTTTCACAGCGCACGCTAGTATTCGGTGTGCTTGGGCGTTGTTCGGCTGTTGACAGCGACTCAGTCAGTGTGCGGTAATGTTGAATACAGGGTTAGGAGTCGCTGTTTGACAGGTTCCGCGCTGTATGGGAGCGCATGACAGTGAATGGCCATAGCGAACGGCTCCCAGCATATTCATTAACAAATCACGCTCAAAAAATTCTCGCGCTGTGAAATGCTTGTTTAAACCCCGCTGGCGGCGATGGGTTAAAAGTAGTTTTTTAACCCCCAAACAACCATATTTTTGGAAAAAGAAAACAAACATGTTTTTACAAACATTTTGTAATATGAATACCTTAATATCAGACCTGTAAAATCAGTTCTGCACAATTTTTTTTTTTTTTTTTAACCTTAAAAAATATATCTAACATTGCAGAAGTGGTCACAGAATTTTTGCCATTTAAAAAAAAACATTAAGAGCAATTAATTATGAATATTTAAAGATTGCTCCATTGAAATGGCGCCAGGTAGCGAGAGGTCATACCTGTCGCTGTTCAAGGCCTCTCGCTGGCGCTGTGGGGTGAGGCTGGAATAATGATGAATGATTCGCTATCTGGCGCTCTGTCAGTCGCTAAGCAGGATCAGCTTGATAAATGTGTGATTGCGGAGGGGAGCCGGCGTTCTCGTGGCGGTGACCGTCATTACCGTTCGCTCACCATTCGCTACCTGGCGCTATCCCTTGTTAAATAAGGGCCTTAGTACTAGTTAGTAGCAGCTGCTCTGTTAAAACTTGGGGTAAAAATATTTTGTGCTGTTAAAAATTAGTGAATGTGACAAAGGTCCCTTTTGTGATGTCTATTTTATTATGTGCAGATTTTACACAGTCGCACATAAGGCTCGATTCAGAGACACATTCGTCTGGACTTTCGTAGCTGTCTGTGTATGTTTTTGTGTGTGTTTGTCATTTTTTTGGTTTTTACGTTCGTTTTTCCATTCGTATGTTAGTTCCCGCTAATGCGTATATGCACTTTCGATGAACAAAACTAAATCGGATCATTTGCGTTAGTTTGGATAATTTTCCCATCAAAATCTGATATTTTGCGTTCGTTCAGATAACTTACGTTATTGGGATGGGCTTGCGTCTTATTCAGAGAGCTAATTGCCGAGGGACCACCACCCTATAAAACCGTTTCATTTGCGATCCACTTACAATTTGCACTTGGCTACCTTGCTTTGACCACGTTTTGCGGCTTTGTGGAGAAATATGAGCGCCTTCAGCTACAGGGCGTTGCATGTGTCAGCAGGGCCTCATGCATATCGATCGCATGCATGACGTTGAGTTGTTCGAGCTGACCAGACTTAATTGCGCTTCCCTCCATAAGTTGTATAGTGAGCTGCGGCCATGGTTAGCTTGCACCACAAAGAAGGGGCAAGTAATTTCAGGTATGACCAAGATGCTTGGCTGCCTGCAATTTTTGGTGAACGGCTCATTCCAGAGGCTGGGTGCCCTCTTCGTGGGGATGTCCCAGCCTACGCTGAGCCGCACGCTATCCAAGTTTTTGGATGGCATGGCTACCATTAGTCAGAAATATAATTCATTTCCTGACGACATGGTAGCCTGGAACGTGCTTAAGATGGCTTTTTATAATATTGCCGACATGCCCAACGTCATGGGTGCCATTGATTGCACCCACGTTGCATTGGTCCCTCCTGCAGCCAACGAGTACATCTATAGGTAAGTTCAATCTGTCATTTTGTTATATAGTTTAGACAAACTGTATTGTAACTATCTATTAATCCCTCCTTGTAAATTGTCCCTGTGAAACATCTTACAGTGTATAGCTTAATCCCTCCTTGTTACTTGTCCCTGTGAAACAGCTTACAGTGTATAGCTTAATCCCTCCTTGTAACTTGTCCCTGTGAAACAGCTTACAGTGTATAGCTTAATCCCTCCTTGTAACTTGTCCCTGTGAAACATCTTACAGTGTATAGCTTAATCCCTCCTTGTAACTTGTCCCCGTGAAACAGCTTACAGTGTATAGCTTAATCCCTCCTTGTAAATTGTCCCTGTGAAACAGCTTACAGTGTATAGCTTAATCCCTCCTAGTAACTTGTCCCTGTTCCCCATTTCACCATGTATAGCTTAATCCCTCCTTCTCAAGTGTCCCTGTGCCCCATTTCACCGTGTATAGCTTAATCCCTCCTTGTAAATTGTCCCTGTGATCCATTTGACCGTGTTTGCTTCAGCAATGTTTTTAATGTCGGCCTTTGGCAAACATTTTCATGTGAACCCTAATTAGTCATTCGAATGTTAATCTTTATTTGATTCAACATACATATACTTTTTTTTTAAAAAACTACTTATGTACTTAGTGTTATTTGTATTGTGCAACATGTTTTTTGGAGGGTGTTAGGAGTTAGTGCTGGAGTAGTTTACCTTGCCTTGCTAATTTATATATATTTTTCCTTTTTCCCAGGAATCGCAAAATGGGCCCCTCACTGAATGTGCAAGCAGTGGTGGCCCCCGGACATGCGGTTCCTTAGTGTTCTCGCCGGGTTTCCAGGCTCATCCCATGACGCGTACATCTTGCGTCAATCTGGATTGTATCGTCGGTTTGAGTCTGGAGAATTCTCAGGTGGATGGCTCCTTGGTAAGTTTCCGCAAATTACGTCATTCACTTTTCAATGTATGCCTATGAATATAGTTGATGACCCATGTCTGAACCTATGGCTGTTTTTACCCCTTGATGACATGTTAAACCGGACTTTAACCATGATCTTTAGTCTGCTGCAACCTCTGCCTGATGAATTTAGGCCTCTCCTCAGTGCACATCCTGGTACATCTCTGCCTGACATTTTTACTGCGTTTAGGAGGGGAAAACAATACACTACACTACACCTAAAACAGTATTTTTGTAACAGCAGGTGTGTAGAAAAGTTAAATCAAAATAGGCAGGACACTGTAGCTAAAAGCTAATGCAAAAAGACACTGTCTTACACAAGATGCCCCTGGTCAGAGTTAAATGCACCACAGGCAGTTTTAAAACATGTTTTTTGTTCAAAATGTAAAAAAGGTAAAGATGCAGGTACTATTAAAAGTGCTAGTACTCGGGATGCCCCCCCCCCCCCCCCCGGTGAAAGGCAATGGGTTTTATACAAAAGGCAAAGGGTTAGTAGGCAGGGACTCTTAAAAGATAAGTGGTAGCACTGACAATGGCCCCCAGTGAAAGGCAATGGGTGCTTTAAACTTGTAAACCAGACTTTTTTATACAAAAGGTAGTAGGCAGCTGCTCTTAAAAGACATGTGCTAGTATTTGGGATGTCCCCCCGGCAAATGGCAAAGTTTGCTTAAAAAGTTACTTGGATTACAAAATCTAACCAGTTAGTAGACAGGTACTCTTGAAATATTTATGTTAGTGTTTGGGATGCCCCCTCTTCAAATACAGAGGTTGGCTCCTTTGATAGTGGAAATGTGACGTTGATTAAAAATGCAACCAGTTAGTAGACAGGTACTCTTGAAATATTTATGCTAGTGTTTGGGATGCCCCCTCCTCACAGACAGAGGTTGGCTCCTTTGATTGTGGTAAAGTGACGTTGATTACAAAATGCAACCAGTTAATAGACAGGTAGTCTTGAAATAATAATGCTAGCACGCTTTTTAAAAAATGACACCAGGTAAAGGAAAAGCTAAATAGGCAGGTATGTTATTAACACTAAATAGACTTGGAAGCTAAAGCAAACACTTTAACTGTCACAGGCTCTCTCCTTCTCTAGCTGTCCCTCCCTTCTTCTGTTCTATCAATCTATCTATCTATCTATCTGTCTGTCTGTCTGTCTGTCTGTCTGTCTGTCTGTCCCTCGCTCTCTCCCTGCCTGATCTGCTCTGGCCACAAAACAGTGTCAGAATGATCTTCCGCAAAATGGCCGCTGCTTATATGGGGATGTGACATAATCGGTAAGCCTGTCTGCTGATAGGTAGCATGTGACACCTACCCAGGATTCCTTCCCCTATGGGACATGTCCTGCCATGTGGATTCACCATTTTAGATTGGCTGGATAGCAGTAAATGGAGTTTTAAGTAAGCGATTCGAGCGATCGAATTGCGGCGATATTCGGAATCGTAACTAATCAAATATATCCTGAAATTCATAATGAATTCGGGTTCGTCAGATTCGATTTCTCATCTCTAGTCATGAGACCCAAGATTTTCATGATCTCCCTTATGAAGACCTGAGGGGCTGCGATTCTGCTCTGATCCTGTCCACCTTTTCTTGTGGAAGAAAAAACTTTTGTTGAGGGCTGTCTATGTTGAACAACATACATTTGCATTGCTGACTGGGCATTAGGGTGTTTTTTTCTAGATTTATCACCCACCTCAGGCTTTCCGGTAAGGACAGGGTCTTTTCCAGATCTAACAGGAGCACTGGCCCTGACTTGTTTAACAGGAGGAGGTCGTTTAACCCTTTAAGTGCCAGCCTACCTGAAGTTTTTGTCACCCTTTGTTGCCAGGCCATTTATCACTATTTTGCACTACACATGTTCAAATGTGATTTTTGAAGGGATTTCCAGGAATTTCCCAGAAAAATGATATATTGTTTTTTTCAGAATAGTCTGGGCTTTAACATGAAATGTCTTGCTTGTAACTTTTTAGGTGTATTCTCAAAATGTTTGTGTAAAATATGTGCAAAAAATAAAAAAAAAACAATTTTTTACAGTTTGTAGTGTTTTTTATAATAAAAAATGCAAGTTTGTCAATAAAATCTTATTGCGTGTGGAATCCCAATTTCTCCCAGTTACAGTGGTACCACATATGTATAGGTAGACACCCTTTCCTGCCTAGGAGACTCCTCCAAACTGAAACAGAGCTTTAGGGGATTTTCAGATAAAATACAACTATGCTATGCGCTTTGTGCACCTTGCAGTTTTTCCAGAAAAACAACCCTTTACATCTGAAATAACCCCAACAAACTATATATTCTCTGGAAGTACACACCTCAAGCTTTCTAGGCGTACCAGGCTTGTTGATGTGGCCACAGTTTTCTGGAAGTAATCCCTCAATGTATTCTTTGGTTGCAAAGAGTTTCCCTAAAAAAAGGATAAAAAAGCAGAATCAAGGCCACATTTTCCTAAAAAAAAATCTATATACAAACAAGAAAAAAACAAGTTTATTCTGAAATAGCAACATCCCCCAAACAGAACAATACCCAACCTGCATAGCTACTGTCAAGGGAAGAGTTGCTAAACACCCCAAAGTAAAGCATGTGCGTAAAGGTAATTTTACTTTCAGCTCTGCAGACAAAGTGCGCACTTGAGATTTTTCAACCAAAACAACCCTTTACATTTGGAATACCCCCATAAACCATATATTCCCCGAAAGTACACTTTCTAAGCGTACCCAGCTTGTTGTAGTGGGATCATCTTTCTGGAAGTAATCCTTCAAAGAATTCTTTGGTTGCGCAGGGTTTCCCTAAAAAATGTATAAAAAAGCAGAATAAAAAACACTTTTTCCTAAAATATAAATATGCAAACAAAAAAAAAACAAGCTAAGTCTGAAAGCGCAGGTCCCCTGAACAGAACAATACCCAACATGCATAGTTCTTTCTAACCCTTTAAATTGCTAGCCTACTTGAAGTTTTGTCACCCTCTGTTGACAGGTCATTTTTCCCCATTTTGCGCCCATGTTTTGCGCCATTTTTGCTGGAATTTTCAGGAAAATTGTATATATATATATATATATATTTTTGCAGCAGAGTTTATGCTTTAACATGAAATGTCTTGTTTGTAAATTTTATTCTGTTTTTTACAATATTATTAAGTAAAAAAAAATAAATAAATACATTTTTTTTTAGAAAATTGTCTTTATTTTAAATAAAAAATGTATTTTATTAAAGAAAACCATATTGCATGTGAAAGCCCCATTTCTACCGATTAGAATGGTACCACATATTTATCGGTAGCCCCCCGTTCCTGCCCAGGAGACCCCCCAAACTAAAACAAGCACTTTATAACATTTACAGGGTTAAATTGAGAAAAAAAATGACATAGAGTCCCCCCTCCCGGGGGGGGGGGGGGGGGGCCCATTTTTGGGGAGATTTTTAAGAGTTAAAAACCCTTAAAAATCCCTCCAAAAAATGACATGGGGTCCCCCCTACCCGAAGTAACCAGCCCGGGACCAGCTATGCAGGGCTTGTAGGAACAGGGCGCAGGGGCCAGCTTTGGTGGCCTCTGGCCCTGCAGGCTACAAGCCCGCATAGCCCATGGCCACAGGCTCTTCTGCCCCCCTGAGCTTTGGGGAGGCAGGTAATTGGGGGTGCCGGGGGGTTAATGGTAAGTCACCCGCTAGCCGCAGGTGACTTGCCATCCCGAGCCTTGTGAACTGGTATAGGGATCTCAAAGATCCCTTACCAGTTCACAATGGGTTAAATGTAAAACACACACACACACACACACACACACACACAGAAAAAAATATTTTATTAGTTTTTTTTTTTTTTTTAATACTTACCTCCCATCCATCCTGGAGCACTGTGTCCCTTGACAATCACTGGCTGCTGCTCACCTGCTGGAAGCCTTTTATAGCTGCTGGGTGACAGAACATAAGGGGTTAATTAAAAAAATGACATAGGGTCCCCCCCTCCCAGGGGAGGGAACCCCATTTAAAAAAAAAATGTTAAGGGTTAAAAACCCTTAAAAATCCCCCCAAAAATGACATGGGGTTCCCCCTACTTTAAGTAACAAGCCCGGGCCAGCTATGCAGGGTTTGTAGGAACAGGCCGCAGGGGCCAGCTTTTGTGGTACAAGCCCGCATAGCCCATGGCCCCGGGCTCTTCTGCCCCCCCTGGGCTTTGGGGAGGCAGGTAATTGCGGGTGCTGGGAGTTAATGGCAAGTCACCCGCTAGCGGCAGCCTTGGGGTCTCAGGGACCTCTTACCAGTTCACAATGGGTTAAATGTAAAAAATATAGACACTGACACAAAGAGAAAAAAATGACATTTATTTATTTATTTTTTTACTCTACTCACCTCCGATCCTGCGTCCCTCGCCGCCGTCCCGCGTCGCTGTCATCTGTCAGTGACAGATGCCGGTAGAGATCAGAGCAGGGCGGGTGAGAGGCGAGAAGGCTCCGATCAGAGCCTTCTCGCCTCACACCCGTCCTGCTCCGATCACCACCGGCATCTGACAGAGCCGGGTGCGGGTGAGGGTATATAGGGAGCTGGATGACGTCATCCCGCTCCTCCCACAAAAGGCGGAGCTAGGAGGCGGCCAGCACCGTCATTAGAGGAGGTGAGGACCCCGAAGAGTAGGAGAAGCAACCACGAAGAAACTACGTGCTTGGCATTTAAAGGGTTAAATAGGGGATCTCAATGATTCCCTGTTGTCTGAGGTAAGCCATCAGTTGTGCCAGGATCTGTACTGGTAGCCAAAGATTTCCTGATCTAACTGAATCGTAAACCTCAGATACTTGCAGTGTTCAGAGTTCAGAATGGATACATGTATGCAGGCATCCTGTAAAGCTAGGCTAGGTATCAGAGTGTTCTTGACTAAGTATATTGACTCCATTCTGAGATATTTGTATCAAATGAACCTATTTAATCTCTATAGATTTAAAATTATTCGATTCTTCCCTGATAGCCTCTGAACCAGAAGGAAGCGAGAGTAGGAACCCCCTCCCAGGGAGGTTGGATGTAATGTTTCTGTCATGATTTTCTGCAGAAGCTCAGTATATTGGGGTAACGTTAGACAGACATACAGAAGAGTAATATATAGATGCAGTATGCAACTGTCCATGATATAAATATACATACAGACAGGGTCCAGTAGTTAATTGCTGTCCGGTGAGCTTCCAGGACTATGTATCCTTAACAGGAAGTACATCAGAGTGATCATAGAAAAATGTTGAAAATTATATATGCACACACATATAAAGTGTAAAGAACAGGGAGCACACCAATCATCATATGGGTATGTTAGCATAATTAGCTGCTTAGCACCTGTTAGTACCAGACAGTATATAGGTATAGGGCTGACTTAAGACAGGCATATACAATGCTATACTGCTATACATATACATATATATATATATATATATATATATATATATATATATATACATATGGACCCACCGAACACTGACACACAGGCATTGTCAGCTCTTGAGCAGAGCAGCGGTAACGTCACCGGACCGGAAGGACACGTTGGAGTTCCTGGAGCGCATAAATGCCACTCTGGAGTGGCAGTGGGGAGACTTGCCCTGCACCGTGCCAAACAAACTGAGCAATGGGAGGATTGAGCCCAGCAGAGTGCACAAGTGAGCCCTACTGACAGTATCTTCTGTGAGAAGCCTGAGAGCCATTTCATGCGGGGTTAAACCTCTACCGCCACGGCTGCAATTTGATCCAGCAAGGTAATTCGAATATTTAGACCCCATACTGTACATACAATCTGTAGATACTGTTTAAGTACCTAATGAGACAAAACTCTCTACCCTAATAGATATTTAAAGGGCTGACAAATCAGCAGTAAATAAGAAGGGCATACCCTTATATACATATGAACCCACCGCATACCATGGCCCAATATATAGTTTTATATATTATATATATAGTTATACACCCTCTTACTACATTAGTTCATGTAAACACAGTATATTGATGATGATTGTGATTATAGATAGATATAAACACACACAGAGGGTCATCCCTGATGTAATAGTTAGTATAATGTCAGATAGCACATGAGGGAGTGGGGTATAAGCTGTACCGAGAGGTCTTTGACCCTTCCACCCCATAGACTGTACTCAAGGTTATAGGGCAAACTCAGGTAAGCCTGCTCCCAATTTATCTATTGCATTTTATGTCCCAAAAGGGGCTCTCAGAGATTAGAGTTAGGACTGCACCTCATCGAGGCACCTTGACACTTGGTGGCGCAGCTTCAACATATTTCTGCAGATGTGTGTGGACCGAGGCCTCTGTTTTTAACCAGATTTAGAGACAGATTATAGCTTTGTCGGCAAGCTAACAGAGTTGAGTGCTGTGGCTCCTTTAAGACTTGTGTATCCTAATTGTCCTGCTCATGTGCAGCTCCCAGGTTAGTTATAAAATGGTCTGCCACCCCTCCTTTAGCACATAAGGAAGTGTCTATATGAGGGGGGGGTGAGGGGTCCCAGGCTGGGTGACATGGTGGAGGAGGGGGGGAATTGAACTCCCCCATACATAGAGAGTGCTGCTCTGACTGAGTGACCATACTCCTCTGGGCATCCTATATCCTGAGTAAGGTCGCTGAGTCTGAATCCTTTTTTGCCTTATCACAATCCAGGCACATCTGCCAAGTGTCTGAGAGCACAGTGCTGCACTCGTCACAGCATTTAGACTTATTGGATGCTTTTTTCCTTTTTAAAAGTAATGTTGCACCTTACCAGTTGCTGAGCTTCTGTATGGCCTCTTTCTGTCTCCGTAGCCGGCATTGTTTTACCTAAGCTTGCCCCCTGCATGCCGTCCGTGCTTAGCTCCACTGCACGCTGTTGCTACTGCCACAGCTGCCCCTGCCACTACTGCCACTGTCCTGCTGCTGTCCCTGCATCCTCCGGTGTCTTCAAGCTCCCTCCAACCTTCATGCTGGATTGGCAGCAAAATGCTGTCTTTCTGCTTTTGGGTCGCAGCACGTGTCATCGTTGCACTCGGAAGTGACGTCAGTGCTAGGTTCTGACTCTGCCCCAGAAAATTGAAATTTTGGAGGGTAAAGTTACTGAATGAAAAAGTCAAAATTTCTGATCTAGTGCCAAGAAGTCCCTTAAAGTTACAGCACACAGTTGTCTGGGATTTAAGGGGACACTGCACAAACTTGTGAATGGTCAAAAACTATGTGGGAATAAGCCCCGGGTGTACCACGACTCAAGGTGAACTTCACCTGGATATGTGTCCAATGGTCAGCCGGATTCTCCATAGCTCCCAGAGTCTGAAAAAAATAAATTAAAATAAAAAAGAGTAGGGACCACACTAAACAGAGAGGGCCTTGTCAGGGCGGTGTGGCTTCCACATGTATCTGCAGATATATGCAACCCAATCTCTGTCTTTCCACATAGCTAGACATGTTAGGTGCTTAATACTTAGATTATGAGAGGGTTAAACTTGGCGGTAAATTGGTTCCCAGGCCCAGAATAATAATAATTTTGTATAAATAATAGTGATGGAGCTACTCCCACCCCCTTTACTCAAAATAAAAAATTGGTCGAAGTGTAACTCATCTTTGCATACTATGTCCAGTGGTTTCCCATGGAGGAAACACAAAGAACTTAAATGGGGAGGAAGGGGTGGGGGTTTAACCTCTGTTTCAGTTTGTGTTTCCTCCCAGGGGGTGGAGCCTCTCTCTCTCCATGTGGTGGTGCTGAAGGATGACTTGGATAATGTATGTTCCCATGTGAAAATGGCTTTAGTAAGCAAAAAATCCGGAAAGCGTTTCTGGTGCTGAGAATCCTTTAGCCCAAATGGTGCATTTGTTTTCTACATTTCACACAGCTTCAGAATGATCAGGTGACACTCCTATGTAATAGAGCTCCGTTAATTTGTGACAATTGTTTTTAATACACTTGTGCAACTAGTATTTTTGTTATGAAGGATCACATTCATTCATGCAATGCTAGATATATATTTAGGGGTTTATTTATCAAGGGCTAGCGCCAGGTAGTGTCTGACAAGCACCAGGTTCCGCCAGCTAACGGCGGCTACCGACTCAAGTACGCCCGGCGGCGGTCACAATGACGCATTTATCACGCTAAATGAGGCTAGCGCTGGCGAGAGCGTCAGCTAGCGCGGGATTCATCATGTAGCCGACTGCAACGAACAGCGCCGCTGATAATCCCATCACAGCGACAGGTATGACCTGGCGCTCCCTGGCGTTGTTCAATGCATTTCAATGGAGCAATCTTTAAATAATCATAATTAATTGCTTTTTTTATTTTATTTTTTTTTTTATGTCAAAAATTCTGTGACCACTTCTGCAATGTTAGGATTTTTTTTTAAGTTAAAGAAAAAAAAAAAAAATTGTGCAGAATTGATATTACAGGTCTGATATAAATGTATTCATATTACAAAATGTTTAGAAAAACTTGTATAATTTTTATATTAAAAAAAAAAGGTTGTTTGTGGGTTAAAAACTACTTTACACACATCGCCGCCAGCGCTCAGGGGTTTAAACAAGGAATTCACAGCGAGAGAAATTTTTGAGCGTGATTTGTTAATGAATCTGCAGCAAGCAGTTCGCTCTGGCCATTCGCTGTCAGGCGCACCCATACAACGCAGAACCTGTGAAACATCGACCCCTAACCCCGTATTCAACATTACCGCACACCGACTGAGTCGCTGTCAACAAGCAAACCCCGGCCAAGCACAGCGAATACTAGCTGGCGCTGTGAAAATCACGCTACTGGCACTCATCTGTCGCTACCTGGCGCTATTAATGAATCGGCCTCTTAGTATTTTTCTTTTGCTTCACATGTTTTGTTATTCATTAGGAAAGGCAACTGGATGACTTGTTAAATGTGTTGCAGTAAAAAAAACCGCTATTGCCCTTGCCTATATTTATTCCTACAGATATTCAGATATGGAGTTAACTGTATTTATTAATTTTGTTTCAGTTTCAAATAAAATGAAAAAATAATCATGGCCATTCCTCTAGATTACCAGACGGGTGCACCAGGCTTGGTAAGCCCATGGTCAAAAAGCCGAACTAACAAAGACATGTATTGAGTAATAGAGCAAGGCAATCAAACTTACTGTTTCTTTAGCTCCACATGTTTTGTTATTTATCCCACTGGATTTATATATGAATTCAACATTGCAGATTGTGAAAGGTGACTGGATGACTTGTGAAACATATCAAAGTAAATAAAAAAGCTGCTATTGTAATTGCAAACCTACTCGACTTTTTATTTAATCTATTTATTTCTTTTTATGGTTTCAATTTAAATGAAGACCAATCATGGCCCCTCCCTCCAAATTACCAGGCTTGTGCACCAGTCTGGTCCTGGCTACTCACTAGCCCCTTTATGATGGCAGTTGCTTTTGGCTTTTTGGGGAAAAAAAAACATAAGGTAATGTGCTGAGAATTGTTTTACACCTGCTCTGGGCAGCTGTAAATAATTTGTTCAGATAATAAAACTAAAGTCCAAACATTGCTTAATCACATTATTTTTTTTACAACTGTACATTTCAGTAGTATTTTTTTCACTTCAGACAATTTTTTTCACTTTATGACAGAAGACAAGTTAAAAAAATGTACCTTTCTGCGTCCATCATTTTAGATATGCTCTTTTTCTCCCAGTCTCAAAGTCAGGAATTTCCCCTAGGGGACTAATGTTATATGGAAATCAGGTTGTGTTTTTTGCTAATAGTATCCCAAAGAACTATTGCATTAAACAATACAGGACATAATATAGCTGGCCTTTTTACCTTAGCTATCCACATGAGAGAATCAATGGAAAACATATCACACACTTTCTGTTCTGTCATTACCCAGCTGAGCTTTTCTCCACTAATAAACATCTGTTTAAGTTGGCCATTTGAGCAGCAACATAATAACTATATAATTTTTGAAGACCAAAGCCCCCCTTTTGTTTTGCTATATATAAAATTCTCTGATTTACTCTTCTACTTTTGCCTGCCTAAATAAATCCCAACACTTTGGGCTCAATTCAACAAAGGTAGAAAATTGATTTTTAGTGTGTTTTGTGCTTAAAAAGTTGCGATTTTGCGATAGTTATTTTTACGAGTGATTCAGCAACCTGGAACCATTGTAAAACACGAGTCACTCGAATTAAATTCGATTGCGATTGTAAAAGTGCGAAATAAATTAGTGGATCGAAAAATTTACTACTGCATTTTGCGATTCAAAAATTTTACTACTGATTCAGGTGGACTTGATGAGCCGCACACATGATATAAATTAGAGTGTTTCACACTAGTTTTTTGATGCAGCTTTCAGCAGGAGAAAACTCATTTTGCTCTTTTTCACAATGGAGCCCTTCTTCTTTCTTTGCAATGGTAGTAAACTCTAATGGTAGTAAAATATTCAATTCATAAGAAAAAAGCCTGAGAATTCCACTGTTTCTGAATCACTAGTTAGGAAGACAATGAAAGTCAATGACACTTTTTTACTCCTGAAAAAAATATTGAACTTTTTACCCCTTTTTACTAGTAGTAAAAAGTTCCATAAGAACAGAGGAAGGTACATGGGAGTGGTCGACCTTTGGGTTTTTACACTGCGGGGCACCAAAACCCAGAATAGTCAAAATCCTGGGTTTTGGTCCACGTTATAGTGTAAGCATAAGAATGGTGTACCATGAGGTTAAAGCTAGCAAAGAGCTGCACCCTGCACCCAAGGACACGTGGTGCTATGTGAGCAAGCTTTGTATAGAAAACAATGGCCACATTTCTGCATTAAAGGAAACATTTTTAATACAGGTCCCTGGCAATCTAACCAAACACCTCCCAAAAAAACAACATACATGCCTCTTACAAATATTACTGTTTAATTAGTATTTCCACTACAGCATAGCTTGCCTCTTTATTACATGTATCCACAATGTTAGCCATGTACATACAGCTACACAGGCAACTTAAAAGGTTGAACAAATTATGCATTTATATTTACCCATTAAAAAACCTTACAACAGCATGCAGCAGTCAGAAAACAATACATTTTTTTTCAAGTACATTTTCCAATCATTTTCGCTTGCCACAGCCTTTTTACAAGCATTTTGAAAATGTTACGAGTGATTCGAAAATTTTACGATTGCATTTTCGAGTGCATGTATTTAATTCAACCCCTTTTCTGAATCACTCGAAAAAGTTAAAAATTTACGCATGCGATCCGATTTTTCGAGCAACATGAATTCTACCTTTGTTGAATCGAGCCCTTTAGATTGAATTGATTTCTTTAAATCTGCCTTTGGAACAGTAAGTGCTCTGAACAAATAAAATAGTCTGAGTAACAAAGACATTTTCATTGTTCTAATGCACCCCAACCAAGAAAGCCTTAGACCAGTCGATGTCACCTCCCAATTTATGAAATAACGAATTGTCATTTTTTTAGAATAAATAAAACTAATATCATGAGTGGCTAATATCAGTTTTCCAAATTAGATTAAAGGATTGTTTTAAATTATTAACCTCTTGGTCTGAGAGTGTCAAATTCAATGCCTCGAACTATCATTTAATTTTAAGCCGGAAATTTTGCAAGTGGAAGTGTGAGGAAGAAAACAATAGAACATCAGCAGCAAATAATGCACATTTATGTTCCCTCCCCCACAATCTACCCCCCAACATTCCTGCTTAATCTAATTGTTCTCACCAATTGTTCCATTGACAAAACAAATAATAATGGTGACAAAGGACAACCCTGCTGAGTACCCCTGTATATATTAGTCCCTTTATCCCTATAACTGCATGAGGATCCCTACATACACTTTTCAAAATGTTTTGAAATTTAGTTCAAAAACCATGTCTTGCAAAAACATAAAACATATAATACTAAGTCAACGCATTAAATGCTTTATGTAAATATAATGTAGGACCTCATCATGGCTGCCATTACCCTTTCTGTCAGAACACAACTGCTTCTGAAAGTTGAAACAAGGCAAAAGTAGTGACTCACACCCTGATTTCCTTTGCCATAGGCCACCAATAATAGGGCTAAGCTGGTGGTCTAAAACTTCCCATAGTCATTCTGTAGATACTGGGAAAGAGGGGTAGATACTGGGAAAGAGGGTGACACTGATTATGCAGCATCACAGTCAAGGACCACACCCATGTGATTCAAAGAAAATCATAAGGTAATTTGTAGGAATGTTTTATAATAAATGTTGGTAAAACCATCAGGTCCAGGAGTCTTAAAGAACTTCAATTGTTTTATTGTCATCTTGATCTCCTCTTTCTCTATTGCTCTTTCTAAAATATCCATATGATGCTCTGAAATTTTAGAAATGGGATTTCTTGAAAAAAATCTTCTGCTTTAGATTTATCAAAAGGAGTAGGAGCAGAATATACATTGTTATAAAATTAAAAAAAATGAATCTAGGATCCTTACTGGATTACTAGTATAATCCCCTGAAGATAATCTCAATTTAGGAAAGGATATAATTTGCTTCCTATGGGTTAATCTCCTGGTCAAAAGTACCTCTGTTTTACCTCCTTGATAATAAAACTTTATTTTATATTTTTTTATTGTATCGTTAAGTTTATTTTAGCATTGGTAGTAAGAATTAGTTTTAACTCCAGTCTAGATTGGATAATAATGCTTCCTTTTGCTTAAGGACTTAAGAATTTTTCCTTTTCTTTCTGCTTGCCAATTTAATCAGAACCACTTTGATATGTACCTTATGGGATGTCTAGTTTAATGAAGGAGAGGTATCAGAAGCCTTATTTTGATCAAAGAAACGAGCTAATTCTATTTCCAGCTCAGTAACAATTTCTGGATCACTTAATAAGGATTTATTTAGTCTCTATCTCGAAGAGCATGGCTTAATTTTTATATTCACAACCACAGAGTAACAATCATCCCAAGAATCTTCTTTTATAAAACAAGACAATAAACTGGGAGTTAATCTAGATCTTATAAAAATATGGTCAATCCTAGAAAAAGTATGGTGAGTCTGAGAGAAAATGGTGTAGCCTTTAGTGTTGTTCTCTCACCAAGTATCTATAAGATAAAATTGTACTTCCAATGTTTTTTTCACCCACAACACTAGCAAAGCACAATGAGTAAATGTGCAGAATTCTGGCTATGCCCACAAGGAAATCCCCAAACATTCAGGGTGGCTCAGACATTTCCTCATTTTGACAGAAAAAACAACCACACCACTACAAATTCAAAAGATATATTTTTATTAAAGGCAAGAAAACAGAAAGACAGACATTAAAAACCATTAAAAACATAATTACAATACAGCACAATAAACAGGGGTGCTGTCCAATTCATTACATAGCCTTTTAAAAAAATTGATAAATATAACATATAATGAACCCTATTTTCCCTCAGTACCAAACAACCGAATAGTATATTGTAATTAGACTCTAAAGTGCATTAAGCTCTGTAATCCACTGTTCCCTTACAATAAACAATAAAAAGCATGTGCCATAAATAAATACATTAATATATACAATTCAGTGAGCCAAATCTAAGGCATCCCTAATACCCTAAGGAAGTGAGGGGTGGCGGACCACCATGTAACGTGTGGGCTTGATAAGGGTGCTGCCTATTACCTGGGCCTGTTGATGATGTATGTCTGCACATATATGTATTAACTCTTTGTTTACCTTTCCCCCTTGTCCTTCCATTTACTTGAGATCAGTTGGTGGATACAATATGGGGTTATTTATGGGATTATTTATGAAGTATTAGGAATGCCTTAGATTTGGCTCATTACCATAAATTACCTTTTGGGGTATATGAAAGGAAAGGAAATGGATATTCACCTATCATGTGTGCAGAAGGATTTTCAGGCAGGTGAATGTTAACAGCTATATTGAGCTTTATAGAAGGAAACATAATGTCATGTCCTTGGCAGTTTCCTTACAATATGCGTCATCCTTTTGCTCAGAGGACTCTAGCATCCTATCTTGCCTGGAAAACATTTACAGCAAAACATAATTTGATAATGTGCAATAATGAAATAATGACTCCAAGCATGGCTAAATGATTTACAATTATTAAATCATATTAATATAATTGGTGAAAAAAAATTAATAAGAATATTAAAACCCGGGTTATATGTGCAGGCACAAGAACACATAATAACATGTTTCTTCTACAAATAGTTAAAAAGGGAACTAGATGGTGATTTAAAAAGTAACATTGAGAACATTGAGCAATTTCTGGTTTAGTTCCACGTTGACAAAATGCAATAAAATAGTAAATTCAGCTGCCTCTCAACCTGGGTCTAAGATATTGTACCTGCCGGCCCCTACCTTTCTTGGAAAGGGGAGTTGGGGCGAGTCTATAGTAGTATAAAAGCTTCCCTCCCTGAAAGACCAGCATACCAAATGGCTGCAGTGGTGGTCACGTTATTTGCTGCCTCCGGCGCGACTGGAACTGGCCGCAGGCTTGCAACTGAACAGAATAAGCACTGGTGATAGAGAAGACAGCGGAGGTAAGTATAGTCACTGCAGTTTATCAAATTATTTTTCAATTTGGTTGGATCCCTGGAAGAGCCATTGGAAGAGCCATTGACACCTCTGGAGGAGCAATGGACTTGGGCCAAAAAGCAAACATGCTGGTAAAGCACCAGGGCCCGTGCATGTCAGCATGAAATAAAAAAAATGCATTTGTCCCTAAAATTTGTGCTGCCTATTGCACACATTCTAAACACCTGTACATTGTTCGCATACAATCCAAGATAAACAGACTTTTATTGTATTCCAAGTTTTAGAAATGGTCACATTCGGTCACATTTATGGAAAGGTTGACAGGTGATGCAAACTGATGCTGATAAAGCTACAGAGCTAAAGTAGTTATAATCTGTAATTAAAGATTTAAAGGGATTGGCCAGCCTAAGTTTAAAGTCAAAGCCTTTTGTTTTGTAGCCCAGCCACCAGGAATTTCTGTCTACTGTCATCAGAAGAGATTTGCTTGCCCCTTTTCTGACAAAAAAGCATATTGTTTCAGGAACATGCAATGCTTTTGTCCATATTGAAGTAGAGTGCTCTTTGCATCTAAAATACTCCCCCATTAACTAACTAATTTTTAGGCAGAAAGACCTTTAGTCTCCCACGGTGATCCACCAATATCCACCAATCCACCAACTGTTCTCTTTTTTACTTATGGAAATATGTAAGCCACAACAAGGGCCCTAGGCTCTGCCAGGCTAATAAATGGTACACAATGAAAAAAGTGGTGGCATTGTGCTCTGAAGTGCTGCAACCTTTCATTAGCTAGTTGTACACCTTTCTCTGTGTCCTAGTAAAATTGTAATAAATGTAGTGGAGCGCACTGGTAGATAAAATTTGTCTTGTAAACAAGTGGTTTGGGGCACAGAATAACAGTGAGATGAATGAAGTCAGTAGGTCAACAAAAAGGCGGAATAGGAGGCAAGGGGGTTGAAGGCACATTTTTTAACTGTATATTTAGTTCAGTATACTGTTGCCATGTATATACAATGCTATTATTATACATTCCTGAAAAAACAGATGTTTTACACATGATACTAAAAGCACATCAGTAAATAGCAGAGCAGGGGCTTGATTGACCTTTAAGTCTACTACTATTGGAACGGGGTGTCATCCTGACACAAGCTTCTGGTGTCAAATGCTGATTAGGATGGGGTGGGAGCTCTGGAAGAAGCAAAGTTCAAGAAACATTTCTTCTTCCTTTCAGTGGCTGGAGCAAATAGACAGCATGGGATCAACAGTGAATCAGGTAAGCTTCGGGCAAAGATTTGTTCATTCATGTTTGACTGGTGAATCCTTTAACTACTGTATTTCCAGCATGAAGTCAGTATTTCTTCATTAGTTATTGGGTAGCAGACTGCCTATATATAACAAGTTCAAAATCGATTGAAAATGTTTCGTAATAGCAAGGGGAAGGAAACTGTTCTTAAATCTTTTCATTCTCATTGGTGGAATTATGTATTGACATTTTAACCCTTTCGCTGCCAGCCTACCTGGAGTTTTTTGCCAGACCATTTTGCACTATTTTGCACTCCCCCTGTTCAAATGTGATTTTTGAAGGGATTTCCAGGGATTTCCCAGGAAAATGATATATTGTTTTTTTCAACATAGTCTGGGCTTTAACATGAAATGTCTTGTTTGTCATTTGTCAAGTGTATTCTTAATATTTTGGGGTGAAATATTTTTTACAATGTGTAGTGTTTTTTTGTAAAAAAAAAAATGTAAGTTTGTCAATAAAATCTTATTGCGTGTGAAATCCCAATTTCTCCCGGTTACAACGGTACCACATATGTATTAGTAGACACCCTTTCCTGCCCAGGAGACTCCCCCAAACTGAAACAGCACTTTAAAAGATTTTTAGATCAAATACAACTATGCTAAGCACTATGTGCACCTTGCAATTTTTTAATAAAAACAACCCTTTACATTTGAAATACCCCCCACAAACTATATATTCTCTGGAAATACACACTTCAAGCTTTCTAGGCGTACCAGGCTTGTTGATGTTGCCACAGTTTTTCTGGAATTTCTCCGTCAATGTATTCTTTGGTTACACAGAGCTTCCCTAAAAATGGATAAAAAAAGCAGGATCAAAGCCACATTTTCCTAAAAAAACTATATGCAAACAAGAAAAAACAAGTTAATCTGAAAAAGCAACATCCCTCGAACCCAACGATACCCAACATGCATAGCTACTGTCAAAAGAAGAGTTGCCAAACACCCCAAAGTAAAGCATGTGCACAATGGTAATTTTGCTTGAAAATTTCAGCTCTGCAGACAAAGTGCGCACCTTTCGCTTTTTCTACCAAAACAACCCTTTACATTTGGAATACCCCCCACAAACCATACATTACTTGAAACTACACATGATAAGCTTTCTAAGCGTACCCAGCATGTTGTAGTGGGCCCATATTTCTGAAAGTAATCCCTCAAATAATTCTTTGGTCGCACAGGGTTCTCTTAAAAAAATGTATAATAAAGCAGAATAAAAAAGTTTTCCAAAAATATCAATATGCAAACAAGAAAAAACAAACTAAATCTAAAAGCGCAAGGTCCCCCGAGCAGAACGATATCCAACATGCATAGGTACTTTTAACCCTTTTAACTGCCAGCCTACTTGAGATTTTGTCACCCTCTCTTGACAGGTCATTTTTAACCATTTTGTTTAGGCTTTAACATGAAATATCTTGTTTGTACTTTTTTTAACTGTTTTTTAAAATATTTTTGAGTAAATTAAACAAAACAAAAAAATATATATATTTTTAGAAAATTGTCTCCTTTATTTCAAATAAAACCTTTTTTTTTTTTTTAAAGAAAACCATATTGTATGTGAAAGCCCCATTTCTCCTGATTACAACGGTACCACATATGTATCGGTAGCCCCCGTTACTGTTCAGAAGACCCCCCAAACTGAAAAGAACACTTTATAACATGTAAAAATAAAATACAACTACAATCCACACTATAAAGGGTTAAATCAAGAAAAAAATTGGCATGGGGTTCCCCTTCCCAGGGGGGGGGGGTAATCCCCATTTTTTTATTTTTTTATTTTAAGGGTTAAAAACTCTTAAAAATTTCCATAAAAATGACATGGGGTCCCCCCTACCCAGCATAACCAGCCCGGGGATCAGCTATTCAGGGCTTGTAGAACAGGGCGCAGGGGCCAGCTTTGGTGGCCCCCCACCCTGCCAAGTACAAGCCCGCACCGCCTAAATCAGCCCGGGCCCTTCTGCCCCCCCTGGGCTTGGGGGAGGCAGGTAATAGGGGGGCTGGGGTTAATGGCAAGTCACCCGCTAGCCGCAGGTGACTTGACAGCCCCCCAGCCTTGTGAGCTGGTATAGGGGTTTCATGGACTCCTTACAAGTACACAATGGGTTAAAGTGAACCAACACCCAGGGCTGATCGGCCCGGGAATCTATAAGATTCCCAGACCGTTCTATTCCCTCCCCCCGGGGCATCCAAAATCGGGATGCCCCTCTGTGTGAAACCCCCGGAACACCCGCTACCACTTACCTGAATCCCGGTCCTACGGCGCATGCGTGGGCCGCATCCCCGCTATCCCTCTAGCAGGGCACATGCCCACGCTGGCTATTTATGAAGGGCCAGTGCGGGCATGCTCCCTGTTAGAGGGAAGTGGGGGATGCGGTCTCCAGGACGCTCAGAGTGGCTGAGCTTAGACGTCTCTTAGACGTCCATAACTCAGCCGCTCTGAACGCGCTGATTGGACGAGCGGCCGCGCATGCACCATAGGATTGGGGTGAGATGAGTTATTGTGGGCGATTGGGGGGGTTTCACAGAGCGGGGCATCCCCGATTGGGATGCCCCGAGGGAAAGGACCAATACCCAGGATAGTCAAAATCCTGGGTGTTGGTCCACTTTAAATGTAAATGGAAGCATTTTATACCTGCTGTGTAACAGGACATAAGCGGTTAATTTAAAAAAAAAGGCATCAGGTTCCCCCTCCCGGGGGAATTTTAAGGGTTAAAACCCCCCCAAAAAATGACGTAGGGTCCCCCCTACCCAGCATTACTGAACCGGGCCAGCTATGGGGGCTTGTAGAACAGGGCGCAGGGGCCACCAACAGCATCCAGAGAATGGAAAGGTAGGAGATCAGAGGATCTCCTGCCACCTCCTTCCCCGGGCACCGATCACTGGCATCTGACAGCTGAGAGAGCTGAAGCCGGTGATCGGGGCCGGGATGACGTCATTAGCCCGTGTAGCGGCAAGATGGCGGCCACCGTCGGAGGAGCAGAGGGGAGAGAGCCTCCCGTGCTCTCTCCTGAAGACCGGTAAGTCCTGGGGGGGGGGATCGGAGGCCCCCCAGGTGAAGAGGAGGGACAGCGGGAGCCAGCGCACACGCCGGTAAGTGAATGTCATTTTTCTTCTTCTTTTTTTTTACAGTTAGCAGCTGCTGCTGCCGAAGCGGGGGGGGGGCTATTCCGGGGGGTCTCCTGGAGCCATCCGAGCCCCCAGGGGGGATCGGATGGCACCAAATTAAAGAAGAAACCCGGCCGGATCCAATGAGGGGTCAGGTGAGTATTTTTTATTTTTATTTTTTTAACTAGCAGCGGGGAAAGTCAAGAACGTAACACCTACGGGCTTGGCACTTAAGGCCCAGCCAAGCCAGCACGTAGGTGTTACTTGCTTGGCATTTAAAGGGTTAAAGGCAGTAGAGAAAGGAGGGGGTGGCTGGGGTAAAGTAGTTTTTCCTTTCTAGTGACATTGCGAAAAATGCCCCAATGCTAAAAATCCATATAAATATGCTGGATGGTGGAAGGAGGGGTCACTGATATACCCAGCATCAGGAAATATACAGCCAAACTTGTTTCTTTTTAATGGAAGGAAAAGAAAATTGAGGGGCAGGTTCTGTTTCCCCTGATACTCTCTAACCTGGCACCCCTGGAATTTATTAAACCAGCAGAAGAAAACCACAAGCTTGGCAGGAATTTTATTCTGTTCGGGTGTGCCGTTCTCTCATAAGCCAATTTAGGCCCTTATTTAACAAGGGATAGCGCCAGGTAGCGAATGGTGAGCGAACGGTAATGACGCTCACCGCCACGAGACCGCCGGCTCCCCTCCGCAATCACACATTTATAAAGCCGATCCTGCTTAGCGACTGACAGAGCGCCAGATAGCGAATCATTCATCATTATTCCAGCCTCACCCCACAGCGCCAGCGAGTGACCTTGAACAGCGACAGGTATGACCTCTCGCTACCTGGCGCTCTCCAATGCATTTCAATGGAGCAATCTTTAAATATTCTTAATTAATTGCTATTAATGCTTTTTTTTTTTTTTTTAAATGGCAAAAATTCTGTGACCACTTCTGCAATGTTTGATATTTTTTTTAAGGTAAAAAAAAAAAAAATTGTGCAGAATTGATATTAAAGGTCTGATATTAATGTATTCATTTTACAAAATGTTTGTAAAAACATGTTTTTTTTTTTTTACAAAAATATGGTTGTTTGGGGGTTAAATAACTACTTTTAACCCATCGCCGCCAGCGCTCTCGGGCTTAAACAAGCATTTCACAGCGCAAGAATTTTTTGAGCGTGATTTGTTAATGAATATGCTGGGAGCCGTTCGCTATGGTCATTCGCTGTCATGCGCTCCCATACAGCGCGGAACCTGTCAAACAGCGACTCCTAACCCCGTATTCAACATTACCGCACACCGACTGAGTCGCTGTCAACAGCCGAACAACGGCCAAGCACAGCGAATACTAGCGTGCGCTGTGAAAATAACGCTACTGGCGCTCATCTGTCGCTACCTGGCGCTATTAATGAATCGGCCTCCTCCTGTTCGGTTTTGCTCAGCTTTAATGATCACTTTCTTGGGCTTGCTGTGTTTCTTGAGCTTGTGCAGAAATAAATGTGATGAGCCCTCTTATGTATTTTAAATAATGCAAAATGAGTGACCCAGAAATGTAGTAGTGTTCACTATTTCTATTTGCATACACATGATACATAAAGGAAGCTTCTTTTGATAATGACAGCCTTGAATTAATATCTTTACTGTGTTTACAGTATTTATCATTAGATTTATGGTTTTGCACACTCTTGAGTCTGTTGAGTTTACATATCTTTCCTCTTTAAAACCAAGCAGACCTAAATACAACTTCACTGACGGCCACAGGGATTGGGATCATAGACTGCGGTGTATAGAGTGGAATGGGTATGATTCAGACATTGTTAAAGCTTATTAATCCTTTAAATATAGGTAAGTGCAATACTTTTTATTAAACTGTTATACTTTTAAAACAATATCACACTATATTCCTTTTGATTACTCTTAGGTTGGTGACTCACCCTGGGCTGGATGTACCCACACCAGAAGCTCTAACCAACTCAGTTGACCTTTATTGCCAGCTGGTCAGCCTGACAGTTGGATGAGATATTCCCAATTTTCAGACATTGAAATCTGACAGTTAAAATGTTGCTTATCCATCTGCAAACTCCAGGTTTACTAGTGGGGGTATCTTAGTATTGAGCTGAAATATGTATACAATACTCACTCTCAGTCATTTCTGGAGGCTGATTCACTACTAGCGCCACATATTGCCAGATGAGCGTCTGTATAGCTGCACTTAGAGTGATCACTAGTAGATGCTGTAAGTGGGTATCGAGTGCTGTAACCTAGCGTTGCGGTCACTGTAGTAACCTGGCCGGCATTGATGAATGTGACGTGTGTTGGGTGCTCTAAAAACAGTACAGCACTGCAGCGAGCGATAGGTAGCGCCAGCTCAGTACTTCCAGTACTCGGCACTCCTCACCATATTTATCAAAATAATACACACACACAGCATCGGTGCTCTAAAGCTGGATGCTGTAGCATAGAGCCCCAGACGATGTGTGATGTCTGATTTTGAACACATATACACCAGTAACAAAGCAAAAACACATGGAATGACATTGTTTTAAGCTATACGCTGAGTTGCCTGTAGCAATACATGTGATGCTACATGGCACTGTTAGAGGCACTCACCAGATTTGCTATCTTAAATGTGGTTTTGCATACGGTGCCCGAGGGTTCACCTACCTACCTACCTGTTGCTATGAAGCACTACCTGGTGCTATCCATTCTTAAATAACCCCCTAAATCACAATGTAAGGCATTGGTTTGTAGAATTCCTAGGAAGTTCCACAGAAAGATTAACTGCATAATCCTCCTCACCTAGCCACAATTCACTGATGTAAACAAATACAGCACCTAAAGTGTGTGCAGTGGTATCTGTGGGGGAACAGGGAGTGATTCTGTGTGCACTTCTGGTAACAAATTTGTGTATAGTGGTGGATTGCGGCTAGCTGAGTGTGCACCCTAGGCCGACTTTTAGGCAGCAATTTCTACTGTGCAACATTTCAAATCTGGATGCCCCTTAGAATGTCCCGAGTTGACGGGAGTGTCAGGTGCAGTAATAGCAGAAGGTGTGTGAGAAATAACTACTCCACCATTCCTTCCTAAACCATTTCAAACTTGCAGTAGAACATATTTCCCCAGGTGTTTTGTTATTTGTGTCCCCCTTTAGATGATTTAAAGCTGTCCTAGAATCACCTGTGCATATTCATTCCTCTAGTTATTTTGCTGCAGTCCTTTTTACCGCTTTGATTTTTCCAGTTAGGGTATTCTTTTTTTTCTGAACCCAGGTAGGTTCCCTTCTCTGTGTTTTTGGAGTATGGAGGACCTCGTGGTGTATTTCAAGGCCCAAAAAATCCTAGTACAATGAATGATGTTTAATTCTAGGTTATTGAAATGCAAACGTTTTGTATTAAGGGGAAATTGAATATTTTGTTCTGTGAAGTGTCACAAAAACTGTTGACTCTCAAAAACTTTGCACCTTGGCACTTTGCCCTTATTGGCAATTTCCCTGCAGGACAGAACCACATTTGTAAGGGTTATAATTGTCTGTCTTTCTTTGTTAAGAGTCTTTTTCCTGCTATTATCAAAGTAACATGCTCTGTCCTGAGTCGTAAACAGCAGTAGTGCCCTGTTGATATGCAGTCTGGTCATATAGAATAAGAGGTTCCAAAACTAATGAGGGTTGTGCTCATGTAAATTAGGGAGTGTGCACATGAGCAGCTGGGGTTGTGCGCTTGTGCATCTGTGGGTATGGGCACATGCTCATCACATAGTGTGTGCACGGGGATCTGGGCTTGTGCCCTTGTACATTTGATGGTTTTGGCACATTTGGATCATGCACATGTGGGGGGGGTGTGAATATGTGACTGGGAGTGTGCACATGGGCATTTTGGATTGTGCACATGTGTATCTGCGTGTTTGTACATGCCTGTTCACGGGTGTGTTCAAGTGTGTATATATATACATCTATTGGTGTGCATGCACATTTGATTGTGTGCACATATGCAGGGGTGTGCATGTCTGTCTGCTAGAGTGCACATGAATGTCTGATGGTTTAGGCATATGCATCTGTTGGAGTGCATGCATGTGAATCTGTGGGGCTGTGTGTACACCTTGAGTGTTTTGGGTTGCATGTCTGTGTGTTCAGATGTGAGGGGAGGTGTGCTTGGTTGTGAGTGTTTGGGGGGTTTCGAGCAGTGGGTAGGTGGGGGTACACGTGGCTGCAGCCGTAGTGGGTGCATGCATCTGTGGATGTGGGTGTGTGAGAGGACAGGGGCCAGCTTTGACTGCTGTGTCTGTGAGACTGGTTGTAACATTTTGCCATTCCATGGGGGGTTCTCCAAAACCTTTTACACTTAAATTGATTAAAAATTACTAATCAGCTCAGCTACAAAATACATATCACACCTCTCAGAGGCAAGAGTTTTGAAAAACAGAAACAGCCATGTCGCCATCTTTAGCGGTTCAGGCTACATTAATTGCAGATAACTGTAGAAGAAGAAGAAAGAATAGGGTTTTAATTTACTGCTTTTCTCCAAGCAATATTACAATTGACTTTTGGCTAACATTTTTACATTTACACTGCATTTGTGTATTGCATAAAAGGCTCCTCAAATTTTGGAGATGCCTATATTAGGCATTTATCAATTGTACTGAACTGTATGACCCAAAACGTGATTGCCTGTTTTATAGCATATGAATTAGAAAACAAAATTAAACGGGGAAGCTAGTTAACACTAGATCTTAAGGACAAATGAAAGGACTTAGTATAAATATCTGGTTCTTCAAATTTTTGGCCAGCGTGCACAAAGCAATTCATACATTTAAGTGTTCAGAAATACAGTAATTTCTGTGATTTAATTTTTCATCACTCCAATATGTACAAACTCTGAAACCTATTTGCATTGTGTCTTGGAAAACAATTTTCTTTAATCTTTAAAAGCAATTTACTTTTGGAAAAAAGAATTCAATATGCATTGTCCAAGGGAAAATCAATTAGGATAGATTATTTATTCCAGACATTGTAAATCTAAGCTACAGTGCTTACAACTAAATAGAAATACATAAACTTATTTTCAAAATCATAGAATGATTACAATGTTTTCTGACAGCAGAAAATAAAGGATATATTAAGAAAGAAAAAATAAGTATGCTGTATAACAGAATTAAGGGAAAGACCATTCATATTACCAACAATCTGCATTTGGCATGCATCAAAGAGCAAAACAAAATTGCAGAACAGAATCACCATTTTAGCACTTCATAAGTTACTTATTCTAAAAATATGAAAATTGACCAACTGCTATCCATTTACTTTATAAATAGCCACATTTTAAAGTGGGCATAAACCCTTTATTGGCCCTTAGGGCTATTGTATCCCCCACCCTGAACTGGATTCGTTTCTTAACAATTCCGAATATCGCCGCGATTCGATCGCTCAAATCGCTTCCTTAAAAATCCATTTACTATTATCCAGGCCATCTAAAATGGTGGATCCACATGTCAGGACATGTCCCATGGGGCAAGAATTCCTGGGTAGGCCTCACATGCTACCTATCAGCAGGCTTCCCAATGATGTCACAGACCTATGTGATGGAAACTCATTCTGACACTGTATTGCGGCCAGAGCAGATCACGCAGAGAGAGCGAGGGACAGATGGAAAGACAGATAGATAGATAGATAGATAGATAGATAGATAGATAGACAGCGAGGGAGAGATAGATAGAACAAGGAACAGACGGAGCCGAGCGAGGGACAGATAGAGAAGGAGAGAGGCTGTGACAGTGACAGAGAAAGACAGGGAAAGTTTAAAGTGTTTGCATTAGCTTTCAAGCCTATTTAGCGTAAATACCACACCTGCCTATTTAGCTTTTCCTGGTGTCATTCTTTAAAAAGCGTGCTAGCATTAATATTTGAAGAGTACCTGTCTATTAACATTGTGCATTTTGTAAAGAAAGTCACTTTTTAACTGTAAAAGCAGCCAGCCTGTGTCTTTGGACAGGGGGGGGGGCATCCAAAATACTAGCATAACTATTTAAAGAGTACCTGTATATTAACATTGTGTATTTTGTAAAGAAAGTCACTTTTTCACTGTTGAAGCAGCCAGCCTGTGTCTTTGAAAAGGGGGGCATCCCAAATACTAGCATAAATATTTGAAGAGTATCTGTTTATTAACATTGTGCATTTTGTAAAGAAAGTCACTTTTTCACTGTAAAAGCAGCCAGCCTGTGTCTTTGAACAGGGGAAGCATCCCAAATACTAGTATTAATATTTGAAGAGTACCTGTCTGCTAACTAGTTGCATTTTGTAAAGAAAGTTACTTTTTCACTGTAAAAGCAGCCAGCCTGTGTCTTTGAAAAGTGGGGCATCCCGAATACTAGCATAAATATTTGAAAAGTACCTGTCTGCTAACTGGTTGCATTTTGTAAAGAAAGTCACTTTTTCACTGTAAAAGCAGCCAGCCTGTGTCTTTGAACAGGGGGGCATCCCAAATACTAGCATAAATATTTGAAGAGTACCTGTCTATTAATATTGTGCATTTTGTAAAGAAAGTCACTTTTTCACTGTAAAAGCAGCCAGCCTGTGTCTTTGAACAGCGGGGCATCCCAAATACTAGCATAAATATTTGAAGAGTACATTGTGCATTTTGTAAAGAAAGTAACTTTTTCACTGTAAAAGCAGCCAGCCTGTGTCTTTGAACAGCGGAGCATACCAAATACTAGCATAAATATTTGAAGAGTACCTCTCTATTACCATTGTGCATTTTGTAAAGAAAGTAACTTTTTTCACTGTAAAAGCAGCCAGCCTGTGTCTTTGAACAGCGGGGCATCCCAATTACTAGCATAAATATTTGAAGAGTACATTGTGCATTTTGTAAAGAAAGTAACTTTTTCACTGTAAAAGCAGCCAGCCTGTGTCTTTGAACAGCGGAGCATACCAAATACTAGCATAAATATTTGAACAGTACCTCTCTATTACCATTGTGCATTTTGTAAAGAAAGTAACTTTTTTCACTGTAAAAGCAGCCAGCCTGTGTCTTTGAACAGCGGGGCATCCCAAATACTAGCACAAATATTTGAAGAGTACATTGTGCATTTTGTAAAGAAAGTAACTTTTTCACTGTAAAAGCAGCCAGCCTGTGTCTTTGAACAGCGGAGCATACCAAATACTAGCATAAATATTTGAAGAGTACCTCTCTATTACCATTGTGCATTTTGTAAAGAAAGTCACTTTTTCACTGTAAAAGCAGCCAGCCTGTGTCTTTGAACAGGGGGGCATCCCAAATACTAGCATAAATATTTAAAGAGTACCTGTCTATTAACATTGTGCATTTTGTAAAGAAAGTCACTTTCTCACTGTAAAAGCAGCCAGCCTGTGTCTTTGAACAGCGGGGCATCCCAAATACTAGCAAAAATATTTGAAGAGTACATTGTGCTTTTTGTAAAGAAAGTAACTTTTTCACTGTAAAAGCAGCCAGCCGGTGTCTTTGGACAGAGGAGCATCCCAAATACTAGCATAAATATTTAAAGAGTACATGTTTATTAACATTGTGCATTTTGTAAAGAAAGTAACTTTTTCACTGTAAAAGCAGCCAACCTGTGTTTTTGGACAGGAGGCCATCCCAAATACTAGCATACATATTTGAAGAGTACCTATCCATTAACATTGTGCATTTTGTAAAGAAAGTCACTTTTTCACTGTAAAAGCAGCAAGACTGTGTCTTTGAACAGGGGGGGCATCCCAAATACTAGCATAAATATTTGAAGAGTACCTGTCTATTAACATTGTGCATTATGTAAAGAAAGTCACCTTTTCACTGTAAAAGCAGCCAGCCTGTGTCTTTGAACAGCGGGGCATCCCAAATACTAGCATAAATATTTGAAGAGTACATTGTGCATTTTGCAAATAAAGTAACTTTTTCACTGTAAAAGCAGCCAACCTGTGTCTTTGAACAGTGGAGCATACCAAATACTAGCATAAATATTTGAAGAGTACCTCTCTATTTCCATTGTGCATTTTGTAAAGAAAGTCACTTTTTCACTATAAAAGCAGCCAGCCTGTGTCTTTGAACAGGGGGGCATCCCAAATACTAGCATAAATATTTGAAGAGTACCTGTCTATTAAAATTGTGCATTTTGTATAGGAAGTCGCTGTTTCACTTTAAAGGCAGCCAGCCTGTGTCTTTGAACAGTGGAGCATCCCAAATACTAGCATAAATATTTAAAGAGTACCTGTCTATTAACATTGTGCATTTTGTAAAGAAAGTCACTTTCTCACTGTAAAAGCAGCCAGCCTGTGTCTTTGAACAGCGGGGCATCCCAAATACTAGCATAAATATTTGAAGAGTACATTGTGCATTTTGTAAAGAAAGTAACTTTTTCACTGTAAAAGCAGCCAGCCGGTGTCTTTGGACAGGGGAGCATCCCAAATACTAGCATAAATATTTAAAGAGTACATGTTTATTAACATTGTGCATTTTGTAAAGAAAGTCACTTTTTCACTGTAACAGCAGCCAACCTGTGTTTTTGGACAGGAGGCCATCCCAAATACTAGCATACATATTTGAAGAGTACCTCTCCATTAACATTGTGCATTTTGTAAAGGAAGTCACTTTTTCTCTGTAAAAGCAGCCAGCCTGTGTCTTTGAACAGGGGGTGCATCCCAAATACTAGCATAAATATTTGAAGAGTACCTGTCTATTAACATTGTGCATTTTGTAAAGGAAGTCACTTTTTCACTGTAAAAGCAGCCAACCTGTGTCTTTGAACAGTGGGGCATCCCAAATACTAGCATAAATGTTTGAAGAGTACCTGTCTATTAACATTGTGCTTTATGTAAAGAAAGTCACCTTTTCACTGTAAAAGCAGCCAGCCTGTGTCTTTGAACAGCGGGGCATCCCAAATACTAGCATAAATATTTGAAGAGTACATTGTGCATTTTGCAAATAAAGTAACTTTTTCACTGTAAAAGCAGCCAACCCGTGTCTTTGAACAGCGGAGCATAACAAATACTAGCATAAATATTTGAAGAGTACCTCTCTATTTCCATTGTGCATTTTGTAAAGAAAGTAACTTTTTCACTGTAAAAGCAGCCAGCCTGTGTCTTTGAACAGGGGGGCATCCCAAATACTAGCATAAATATTTGAAGAGTACCTGTCTATTAACATTGTGCATTTTGTAAAGAAAGTGACTTTTTCACTGTAAAAGCAGCCACCATGTGTCTTTGAACATGAGGACATTCCAAATACTAGCATAAATATTTGAAGAGTACTTGTCAGCTAACTGTTTGCATTTTGTAAAGAAAGTCACTTTTTCACTGTAAAAGCAGCCAACCGGTGTCTTTGGACAGGGTGGCATCCCAAATGCTAGCATAAATATTTGAAGAGTACCTGTCTTTTAACATTGTGCATTATGTAAAGAAAGTCACTTTCTCACTGTAAAAGCAGCCAGCCTGTGTTTTTGAACAGGGGGGCATCCCAAATACTAGCATAAATATTTGAAGAGTACCTGTCTGCTAAATGGTTGCATTTTGTAAATAAAGTAACTTTTTCACTGTAAAAGCCGCCAGCCGGTGTCTTTGGACAGGGTAGTATCCCAAATACTAGCATAAATATTTGAAGAGTACCTGTTTATTAACATTGTGCATTTTATAAAGAAAGTAACTTTTTCACTGTAAAAGCAGCCAGCCTGTGTCTTTGAACAGTGGAGCATCCCAAATACTAGCATAAATATTTGAAGACTACCTGTCTGCTAACTGGTTGCATTTTGTAAAGAAAGTCACTTTTTTACTGTAAAAGCAGCCAGCCTGTGTCTTTGGACAGGGGGCATCCCAAATAATAGCATAAATATTTGAAGAGTACCTGTCTTTTAACATTGTGCATTATGTAAAGAAAGTCACTTTCTCACTGTAAAAGCAGCCAGCCGGTGTCTTTGGACAGAGGAGCATCCCAAATACTAGCATAAATATTTAAAGAGTACATGTTTATTAACATTGTGCATTTTGTAAAGAAAGTCACTTTTTCACTGTAAAAGCAGCCAACCGGTGTCTTTGGACAGGGTGGCATCCCCAATACTAGCATAAATATTTGAAGAGTACCTGTTTATTAACATTGTGCATTTTGTAAAGAAAGTAACTTTTTCACTGTAAAAGCAGCCAGCCTGTGTCTTTGAACAGTGGGGCATCCCAAATACTAGCATAAATATTTGAAGACTACCTGTCTGCTAACTGGTTGCATTTTGTAAAGAAAGTCACTTTTTTACTGTAAAAGCAGCCAGCCTGTGTCTTTGGACAGGGGGCATCCCAAATACTAGCGTAAATATTTGAAGAGTACCTGTCTTTTAACATTTTGCATTATGTAAAGAAAGTCACTTTCTCACTGTAAAAGCAGCCAGCCTGTGTCTTTGAACAGGGGGGCATCCCAAATACTAGCATAAATATTTGAAGAGTACCTGTCTGCTAAATGGTTGCATTTTGTAAATAAAGTCACTTTATCACTGTAAAAGCAGCCAGCCGGTGTCTTTGGACAGGGGGAGCATCCCAAATACTAGCATAAATATTTGAAGAGTACCTGATTATTAACATTGTGCATTTTGTAAAGAAAGTAACTTTTTCACTGTAAAAGCAGCCAGCCTGTGTCTTTGAACAGTGGGGCATCCCAAATACTAGCATAAATATTTGAAGACTACCTGTCTGCTAACTGGTTGCATTTTGTAAAGGAAGTCACTTTTTTACTGTAAAAGCAGCCAGCCTGTGTCTTTGGACAGGGGGCATCCCAAATACTAGCATAAATATTTGAAGAGTACCTGTTTATTAACATTGTGCATTTTGTAAAGAAAGTAACTTTTTCACTGTAAAAGCAGCCGGCCTGTGTATTTGAACAGTGGGGCATCCCAAATACTAGCATAAATATTTGAAGAGTACCTGTCTGCTAACTGGTTGCATTTTGTAAAGAAAGTCACTTTTTTACTGTAAAAGCAGCCAGCCTGTGTCTTTGGACAGGGGGCATCCCAAATACTAGCATAAATATTTGAAGAGTGTCTGTTTATTAACATTGTGCATTTTGTAAAGAAAGTAACCTTTTTCACTGTAAAATCAGCCAGCCTGTGTCTTCGAACAGGGGGGCATCCCAAATTCTCCTTGGCATAACTATGGCCCCCACCGCACTAAACACCCACTCAGATGGCACACTACTGGCTGGGCAGGACATCTTTCCCAGGGTAAACTTTGCCAGTTGCAGCCACAAGTCAAGTTTGGCTGCCCAGAAGTCCAGCGGGTCCTCAAGGTGCGTTGGCATGGTCATTTCAAGGTATGACACGACCTGCTGGTTCAGGGTCCGCTCCAGATCTTCCTGCTGCTCATGATTAGCCTCACAATGCGGGTGAAGAAAGCTACTCATTAGCGACTGAAGACTCAGGCTGCTGCTGATGGAGCTGCTGCTGCTGCTCCTGCCACCCCCCCCAGCAGCCATGGCAGTGGAAGGTGAGCGCAGAGGTCCCCCCCGAGTCAGACCTGTGAGAGTATGGACGATGGCGCAGATAGGCATCGGCCAACTGACTACATAGAATTTCTCTGTAGTAGGTCAGTTTGTCCTCCCTCTCAGTGGGTGTAAAAAAATGCCCCCATTTTGTGCCGGTAGTGAGGGTCCAATAAGGTGGAAAGCCAGAAGTCATCCCGCTGACAAATGGAGACAATTCTGCGGTCACTACGCAAGCACGTGATCATGCATCGTGCCATTTGTGCAAGTGACTCGGAGGGACTACCTGTCTCCATCTCCACTGCATACTGCCACGGTGTGTCTGGGTCCTCTGTCTCGCCTTCCTCACAACCCTCTAGCTAGTCTGGCTGGATGACTAGAAAAAATGGCCATTTTGTCAAACCTAAACTGTGCTTTGCGGTGCCCCACCCCTGCTCCTCCTCCTCCTCCACTTCAGCCCTCACAGGCTTCATGTGGCCGTGAAATGTATGCGCCATGTCTCCAGTGCCCTGACCAGCCATGGTTTCCAACATGTTTTGTAGTACATGAAGCAGTGGAATCACATCGTTCATCCCGTAGTCCTGGCGACTGACTAATAAAGTGGCTTCCTCAAAGGGCCTGAGCAAATGGCAGGTGTCACGTATGAGCTGCCAGGGGAGTCCCCCTATCTGCTTGGATCATCAAGAAATCAGTGATGGCTTTTCTCTGTTCGTATAGTCGATCCAACATATGGAGGGTGGAATTCCAACGCGTGAAATCATTGCAAATCAGACTATGATGGGGGATACCGTTCTGACGCTGTAGCTCAAGAAGGGTGTGCTTGGCGGTGTAGGAGTGGATGAAGTGCATGCAAAGTTTCCTTCCCGTTGTTAGGATGTCTTGCAGATGGGGGGAAGACTTCAGAAAAGGCTTGACAACTAGTTTGAACACGTGTGCCACACAGGGCGCATGGCTCAGGCTTCCTTGTCGCAGCGCAGACAAGATGTTTATCCCATTGTCAGTCACCATGGTTCCCATTTGCAGTTTTCATGGAGTAAGCCACTATTTCATTTATTGTTTTATGATTTTTAGCAGTTCCCCCCATAAGTGACTCCGTGGCTCAAGGCAAACCATGTGAAGAACAGCGTGAAACCGCCGTGTCCTGGACACATTGTAGGCTGGAAGAGCACTAAAAAAAATGAAAAAATAATTTGTAAAAAAATTAACAAAATATAAAAAAAGACAATGAAAATATAAAAAAACAAAAAAATACAAAAAAAAATAAAAACATTAAAAATATATTTATTTAAAAAAAATACAAAATATAACAAAAAAAAATAAAAATTTAACCAAAAAAAATTGATAAGAGTTATATATTATTGCTATTATGTTATATGTTATTGTTATGTTATATGTTATTATAAAGGTGTTCAAATAAGATAAATGTTAACAAATAATATGTAATTGACAATTAGGCACTTTTTTCTGTGACGTCATTGCTAAGAGCAAAAAACATGTGCACATCCATGAACCAAAATAGACAAGTGCACTGTCACAGACACAACGGCCTAGGAGCATGGAGACCACAGCAGCAGGACCTGTCCAAGTTGCTGTTGTGGTTGTGCAGGAACCACAATCACCCAGTGGGCCTTAAAGGATATCTATTGTCCCTGACCGTAGTTACTGCTCCAGACGTAGGCGCTGCCATGCACTTTGGTACACACTGACAGGCTAAAGGACTGTAGGTGGGTTAAATCTGTTCTAACTTAGGTGTGGACCTAGGTGGAGAAGAGATTAGTGTAGGTGTGCTGTAGATAAAAAGGCAGGTTAAAAGGGAGAGTAAATAAAGGGTTAATGTTCTCTGCAATTCTGTGAGGAAAAATAGGTTAGTGTATATACATAAAGGTATGAATAAACAAATGCAATAGTATTACCAAAGTGAAGTTTTGTTTGAGGGGGTGTTTCCACCTTTTAATTAAATCAGAAACTACTAGGTATCATTGCTTCTGACTAATTAGGCCTCAAAAATTGTTGGATTTCTTAATCTTGCTGTCTGAGTGATTTCTCCTCTCAGGTAGCATTATACAGATTGGTCAGTGTTGAATACACTATTGGCCCTGTATTCTGAGTTCTTTGAGCTGGTTTGTGGTGTATGATTCCTTGTTCAGGGTGAGTTCAGTTTCTAGCGGGTTGGTGCAATGTAGTTGGTGGAACCTAGATGGTTTAGAGGTTGTGGGTCGGCGCTGAGTTGAAATAAGCGGTGTTCCTGAGGTCCAGGTAGGTGGTGTGAGTTGAGGTAAATGATTGTTTTGGATGGATGGAGATGATTATGTCATCAGAAAGGGTTCTGGTGGTTAGTGCAGATTAATTAGTTGAGGTCTGCTTTAATGTTCTGATTTTAGATGTGTTGTGAGGCTTGTAACCTTTGTGGGGGAAATGTGAAAACTTGTAATTAAAGGTAAAACGAATATAAGGAGATTGTATGACTTACAGTTTCTGTAAGTTGATTAAAATTGATGCAACAATTAGTACAGTATATGCTCGGTGTTTGTTATTCCCCGCCACAGCCTCGATTGGCTGTGGTTTGACTTATATACTTTTAATTAATGTTAACGAATTAAAGGAAATTGTATGAATTGCAGTTTCAGTAAGTTGATCAAAATTGCTAGGAAAAATAGTACAGTTGATGCTCGGTGATAATTACTCACAAGGCTAAAGGGCTGGCCCACCTTCTGTTCAACAAAATTGTACATGGCTGGTACTGCCTTCTTGGCAAAGAAATGACACCTTGGGACTCTCCACCTCGGTTCGACACAAATCATCAGTACTCTGAAAGGTCCACCACCTCAAAAGGGAGGGACTGCAGCACCAGCAACTTATACAGGAGCACATTTAGCTTCTGTGAGTTGGATGAATGGGCACATACTGTTGTCTCTTGGAGATGGCTTGGCCAATGGATTGCTGGCGGAATGACTGACTCGGATTAAGAGGAGGAGGAGCATCTGGAGCGACAGAGGATGGGTATGACACACAGGAGGTGGTGGAGCCTTGGCTGGCTGGAACAGGGAGCGGCGGCGTGCCACTGGGTAATGCAGCAGGCTGGACCACCAATTTGGAGCCAACTCTCCCAGGCCGCTTTATGGTGACATTGCAAATGTTGACTCAGGGCTGTGGGGCCAACACTGGGACCCTGGCCACACTTTGCCTTCTGCCTACACATCGTTCATATAGCCATGTTAACCTCCTGCTGATGCTTGATGAAAAGCTGCCACATAGCCGAGTAGATGATTTTGCTACCAACAGTCCGCACTAATTAACTGCTGCTGCCGCTGCCACCGACTCCAGGGACCATTTTCCACTACCTCCTGGGAAGGTAGCCTGACGAGCAGCAAGTGGTCTACCCCGAGCACATTTGCCTGCAGACTTTCCCCTTCTGCCACCATGCTGACAGCTAAATCTGTCACTCTCCATCACTCCAAGCCTTTAAAAGTGCCCTCAAAACTCACTGATGTCCTCAGGTTCCTCAACAGTGTCTGCTTAAGAAGCCAAAACGCTTGCAACACCACCTCCCATGCCACTCTCCTCATCACTACTTGCTCGTCTAGTGGAAGAAACGGCGAGTGTCTCCTCCACTTCTTGGCTGTGCAGTAGCTGCTGATTTTTCTCTAGCAGATCGTCCTCACTGAATAGTGGAGCTGAACCCAAAGCATAAGATATAACCGACAGTTGACTGGGGGTGTCAGATGTCACTTGTGATGAAGTGGATGATCGTGTTAACCAATCGATGATGGCAGATGGGTTGCTGGTCAAGACACGACCGCTAGCTCCTACCGGGAGATCAGGCCTCTCACTGAAACTCCTGCTGCCACTCACCCCTAGTCTGCTGCAACCTCTGCTTGATGAATTCAGGCCTCTGCAACTCCTCTGTGCCCATCCTGGCACTTCTCTGCCTGACATACTTATATGTATATGAGGGGAGGACAAAATGCTACACTACTGTCACGATCAACTCACCTGGGCAGCGGTCCCGCTCTGTCTCGAGGGAGCTGGCCGGGGCGCGTCCTGCCCAGCGGCCGCTCCGAGCATCTGCTCGGGCGGCACCAAGCACGGGCGCCTCCTCTGCTCCCCGCCACGTCCCCCCCACACGCAAGCATGTTCCTTGTATGGAAAAGCTAAATAGTGAAACACAGAGCTGCAAATATCTTTAAGAGAAAATTAAGTCTCTCAATGTGAATTCAAAGTGAAAAAAAGTCTTTTGGACAAAGATTCTAAAGAAGCCCGTCACGTGATAATGTCCAGAAAAATAGTGTAATAAAAGATAATCCTCCACCTTCTGGATTGAACTCTTACCAGAAAATCTTCAAATTAAAGCCATAATAAACAACTCCTTCATCCTCCAAGTTGTCACATATAGAAATCCAATGCAGCCAGTGGAAATAAACTTGTGTTGTAATATAAAGCTCCAAACTCTAGAGCTTATTTCTCCCAAGGGTAACCATATGTCTTGGTTCACAATTCATATGGATATAATATATCACTCCAAGTAAAAACCATGAAAAGAGAAAAAAAAGGAAAATCTAGTGCAGCACCCCTATAATTTGTTTAAAGAGAGCTTATGCACTCACAATATAAAAAAGCATAACAAGCACTATATACGATCCAGCGCATCCATATATCAGCTCTCACCGCCGGATCCCCCGTCCTCAAAACACCCGTGATCTATGTAGAAAACAGGTGATGCCAACCGCAATGTTCCTTGTATGACCTCCGGCGGCGCTGTGCTCAGTGCGTCCGCTGGAGGCTTTAGTGAAGGACCAATGAGCCCTGTGTGTGTGTGTGTGAGTTAAAGGGCCAATGAGCCCTGTGTGTGTGGGTAATTAAAGGGCCAATGAGCCCTGAGTTTTACGGCCAATGAGCAAAAGGTTGTTCTGGGCGGAACGCCCTGTAGTTTGAATGGGGCAATCAGCCCTAGTGTCCTGGGCTGCACCAATCATGTACGCCAATCATGTCAGCCCACTTCCTTTATAGGTGTTCCCCTCACATTTGGTCCTTGCCCCTGATAGTGTGCTGCTGGGTGTGATTATCCATATTGATACTTTCCATTTGATCTTGCTGTGTATTGAACATCCCGTGATTGCGGCCTGGACCGACCTTTGCCTGTTTCTGACTACGATTTGCCTGCTCCCTTGTACTGCGTACCCGTGACCTTCCAGCTTGACCCTTGGCTCGACTTTGACTACTCTTCTGTCTCATCCTTTGGTGCTGCGCTTGTCTGGACTGATCTCTCATGTATGACCCCTGCTTGCCCGACCTCACCCAGTCTCGTTCCTGGGTCATCCGCCTTCCTCCCCGTAAGTCTGCATCCTTTGTGCTACCAAGTCCTGGGGGCAACCGTGCCTGGTGAGGTGTATAAAGCGTCCCGGCAGACGGGGCCTTGACTATAGGTGAAGCTAGCAGCGGAGATTGGGGGTTGCGGACTTACTCAGAAGGGGGGTGTCCCACGGGACCTGACAACTACGCATAAAATAGGATTTGTCGATAACAACAGCAGGTGTGTAACTATATCTGGCCTTTCACTAAGTAGTAACTATGCCCTGTAACAGGAACAAAGTGGGAAAACTCTTGGATGTGCGTATGTGAAGCTCTGATGAGGGCAGTTCAATGTGCTCCAGTACGCTTGAAAAATGTTTTTTTGAGAGACTGGCCTGCATGAAAATGAATCGGGCATGGATCAGCCAAGATTTCCACCCACCAAAGTCTGATGCATCAGAGTAGATTGATCATGGTGCCACACCAACACTTCAAAAATATGGATAGTGCAAAACAGATTTAAGGCGCTGCTCTCCAGTTACAGACATTCCTCTGCATCGGACCACAAGTAATTATTGAGGAAATGCTTTACGTTAATCTTAATTTTTATTATTAATAAGATATATGTGCCCAAAATCTGTATATGTTCTCTTCATGCTGCTGCCAACTCCAATGTGTTTTTCAGGCAATATATGGGCTGCTTATGCTGTTGCCAACTCCAATGTGTTTTTCAGGCAATATATGGGCTCCCTGTGCTGCTGCCAACTCCAATGTGTTTTTCAGGCAATATATGGGCTCCTTATGCTGCTGCCAACTCCAGGGTGTGTCTTTCAGTCAATATATGGGCTCCCCATGCTGCTGCCAACTCCAATGTGTTTTTCAGGCAATATATGGGCTCCTTATGCTGCTGCCAACTCCAGGGTGTGTTTTAAGGCAATATATGGGCTCCTTATGCTGCTGCCACCTCAAGTCTCTGTAATTGTGCCGCTCTGCGACAGCGATTCTAATAGCGATGCCTCTGAGTATGTCATACTTCTTTACAGTGTTATTTCACTAACCCAGCACGCATCATATGCATGTTACAGCAAGGCAAAATGTTCTACAACCCTATTGAGGTTCTTGGCAGGCCATAAATAGCCGCTTTTAATATCGATTCGGCGCGAATAAATTCGGACCGAAATATTTTTTCCGGAAAATTCAGCAAATCGGCCAAATTGAACTTTTCATAAATTTACCCATCTCTATCGCTGACCAATGGGGAATGGCCTTAGTAAGTGCATGTCACCATTAACTATTACAATTCTAAACAATGGGTAATCAGTAAAGTGCAAAGAGATCGCCAAATTAACTAGATACTGTAGCTCTCCCACATAAGGTGAAGAGCTTTTTAATGAATATGACTTGTTTGCTTTTATGGAATTAAAGGTTTATTGCCCGTGAATGTCCTAAAAAAGGATGTGTATTCTCTCCTAAACAGCATCCTTAAAGTTGACCAAATGACTGAAACCAGACACAACAAAAAGTGCTCATATGCATCCCTCCCCCGGGCAATTTAGATTGCTGCACATACAAAATTACCTTTCTTCTAGCTCCTGCTGTAGTAAAATTTAGAAACAAAATGGTGGCTCGTTTGCTGCTGGGCTTCCTGCTACTGTGCATTGTCAGTTATGTCAGTTGAATCCAGGTAGCAGCATGGTTGGGAGAGGAAGCTTCCTTTCCTTTCCAACTATGCCAGGCTGTCGGTCCAGTTTAAGGAACTGGAACTGTAAAAGGTACTAAAAGAGAGACTTATCTAATAATTCAGCTATGTCCATCTCCTAATAAAGATGTTAACAGACCTGAACTCAGATAACAAGCCTTTCTGTTGGTTCAGGATTATTAATGTCCTAAATCCGAAAATTCCTTGACAGGTTTCTTTATGTCAATCAAACCATACCCATCCACCTCCCAAATAGCTTCTGTAAGAAACTAAAAACTGAATTCTTGCATCAAGCAAGCTTAGAACATGATTCATTTATAACGATTTATAACAAAACAATGAGATCGCCAATTCCTTACACACACAGTTGGCGCTTATATCTCTAATTCCTTGCACCAGTTTTGAGGCATTTCATTACAGCCCTTAGGGTGATTATCCTTAGACACTGGACATCCCAAGCAACTCAGTCTTTATTGAAATGGGTTCAGAAGCTGAAAATCATACACCAAATGGAAAATGAAGCCTCAGAATACAACGGAACTCAAGAAATATTTATAATGGTTTTGTTAGGTTGGTTGGCCAACAGGGACACCCACCTAGCTTCGGAGGTGTAGGTGCTTCTTGTGTAATCTGACTCCGTTTATTCCCTGTAAAGGCTGGACCATGTCTGGGGGGTACCCCACCTACCCCCTTTTAACCATCATTAACTTCTCTTTTCTCTCCCAATCCTTCTCTAATACCTCTTGCTCATTTTATTGTACCATTCTCTTTTCTCCTTTCTTGTCTTTAATAAAATACCACATACTTAATTTCTAGATTAGTGCTGAATGCCTATCAGAAACCTTAAAGGCAAGTGAGTCTGGTGAGTAATACATGACCAAAAGGCAGAAGTTTATGTTACATTTTCTCTCTTTCAGGCATCCAGATGTTAAAATATAATTGTGTAGTTATATCCAGGGCCGGCTTTTGGCCCAAGTCACATACAGGCATCATACCTATATGATGTGTCATGGATTTTCAATATTCCAAGTCTAGGGCATCTCGATTTTGGATGCTCCACTGAGTAAAACCCCCCACCTGTAAACTCATCTTTTTTATGATCTCACAGCACATGTGCAGGCTGCCGGCATTTACCTGTTCATGCAAAACATCAAACATTTCAAACACACCCTCAAAACCCAGTTATTCAAATAAGCATTTAACCTGGTTTAACCATTTCTCCATAGGGCACATGCCACAAAACTCCCCCTTTGTCTTAACCCTTACCCCCTTAAACTTCAGATTGTAAGCTCAAGAGGGTTCAGGGCAGGGCTCTCCTATTGCATGTTGTAATCAAATAATTGACTTAGAATTGTGTATTGCATTTTTTGTAATAGCCTATGTACTGTAGAGGATGTTCTATCCACTCTGTAATTACTACTTTGTACGGTGCTACAGACAAAAATGGCACAATCTAAAGACATGGTACTTTTCAGGATTTCAATTCCGAGTTAAACTTTTTTTCAGATTAATTACTTGCCATCCCCAAAAAATTTTTTAGAATTAAAAAATCAATTTAAAGTTGTACATTTAGACTGATTTAAAATGATTTTTTTCACTTGTAGTTTGTATATTTCAGTTATTATATATACCATGGCTTCATTGATTCGTTTTTCAAGAATAGATATTTTACTAATGCTTCCACGTGTATCTTATTTTCTATTGCCTGTGTACTAACTGTCTTAATGTTGTTTGTTTAAAATTTTGGAAATACTTAATTCATAGCATAAGTAGTACCCAGGGCTTCAGCAGAAATTTACAAAGTATAAATGTATTATTAAACACAAGGCACAAATACCAGACTATAAATACATAATTCTTAAAGTAGAGTAGACATTAGAGGCCTAAACATGTATATGTTAAGCTGATACAAGTAATTTTAAGCTATGCTGAAATGTGTTTTATTGTACATATAACAATTAAACAATCACACAGCAGTTTCTCTGGCTTGTCACAAGACATTTCATTATTCAATCTCTAAAAGCTTTTACGGGTTGTTGGATACTGCCTGAAATCCCAAAAGAGTGTTGTGTATATGGTTTAATAAGTCTTTTACTGGTATACTCAGCAAATATCATTGACTCAGTTCTGGGAAATGCTGGATAACAATGTTATAATTTTAAGTAAGTAGCAATGTTTGCAGGTAGGAAATGCTATCACTTACATTGCACAAACTGTGGGTGATAGTCTATTCATAATGTGAGTGGTTCAGGAAAGGAAAGTTTGCTTACATTAGAAATGTAGTGGTCATAACTGCACACTTTCCAATAAATCTATACCTAGTTTTTGGGAAGTCTATATTTGCCAGGCAATTTTACTTGAAGTCTAATGGGGGAAGAGTTTATCTTGTAGGTTTCACCACCCTGTACATACAGATTGTTCACATTAAAATTCATCTGAATCTACTGTATTTTCTGACCTTTTAAACATCCAAAATGGTGGTCCATGGAGTCTCAGACTGCCTGCAGACAGGAAGTGTCTTCTGACTATGCTGCTGGGATTGGTGTCCTTTTCCGGACCCCAGCTTTGCTCTGTCTGTGCTAAGAACAACTATGACCCACCCCCCTGCCCTGCACTTGCCCCCCCTCTTCCTCTCCTCAGTATAGAAATAGGTGGCACTAGTCTTAAATTAGCCTTCCCATATGTTGCATGTGGTTCCAGGAAATAAGGAAAATAAAATGCCATGTTTGCTCGATCAAAAAACAGGTATGTGATATACACTATTTATAATGTGTTGCAATGAAAAAATATTTTTGTTAAACTTGAGGTAAACCCATGGTAACCATGAGGAGGCTCTCAATATAACTTTAAACAACAGTAAAGTAACCCTTTAAAAAATAGGAGATAGGTGCTGTTCTGGCCCCGAAAGTATAAAATCTGTATATATAAAATCTGAAATAATCTTGAAAGTAGACAAGTTCCCTTCCGTTAGAAAGAGCGTGTTTTTAAACAGCACCAGACAGCCCAACAAAGACAAAAGCGCAACAAATATTAACCCCTGCCGCCACAGCAGCACTGAAACTTTTAGTCACAATTAACCCAATTCAATTTGTACACGTTGTAGGTCAGCAAGACAGGGAGGCTGATTCATTACTAGTACCAGGTATCGCCAGATGAGCATCTGTACAGCGGCGCTAAGAGCGACCGCTAGATCGGCCGTGAGTCGCTATTACAGAGTGCCTTAGTCGCTATAGTAACATAGCCGGCATTGATAAATTTGATGTGTGTCGCTATAACACCAGTACAGCACTATATGGGAGCGAACAGCAGCGACTGGTCAGTGTGAGCGACTCAAACCATATTAAAAAAAAAACAGCCTCACAAAGCACCGGCACTCAAAATTGGGTTGCTGTAGCCCAGAGCGCCAGAAGCTGTGTGAGTAAAGTCCGTTTTTGAACACATATCCACTAGTAACAAAGCGAAAACATATGGAATTACATTATTATTACATTGTTACGTTAATACCAGACCTGTAATGACAATTCTGCATAAAAATATAAAAAAACAAAAAAGTTTAAAAAAAATAAATGTAATAAACCAGGAGAGGTCACACAATTATGTAATTAAAAAAAATATATTAAAATAAAACCCTGTTTAACCCTTTCGCTGCCAGCCTACCTGGAGTTTTTGTCACCCTTTGTTGTCAGACCATTTTGCACTATTTTGCGCTCCCCATGTTCAAATGTGATTTTTGAAGGGATTTCTCAGGAAAATGATATATTGTTTTTTTTCAGCATAGTCTGGGCTTTAACATGAAATGTCTTGTTTGTCATTTTTTAAATCTTATTGCGTGTGAAATCCCAATTTCTCCTGGTTACAGCGGTACCACATATGTATAGGTAGACACCCTTTCGTGCCCAGGAGACTCCCCCAAACTGAAACAGCGCTTTAGGGGATTTTCAGATAAAATTCAACTGCAATATGCGCTATGTGCACCTTGCAGTTTTTCCAGAAAAACAACCCTTTACATTTGAAATAACCCCAACAAACTATATATTCTCTGGAAGTACACACCTCAAGCTTTCTAGGTGTACCAGGCTTGTTGATGTGGCCATAGTTTTCTGGAAGTAATCCCTCAATGTATTTTTTGGTTGCAAAGAGTTTCCCTAAAAAAAAGGATAAAAAAGCAGAATCAAAGCCACATTTTCCTAAAAAAACTATATACAAACCAGAAAAAACAAATTTTATCTGAAAGGTCCCCCGAACAGAACGATACCCAACATGCATAGGTACTGTCAAGGGAAGAGTTGCCAAACACTCCAAAGTAAAGCATGTGCGTAATGGCAATTTGACTTAAAAATTTCAGCTCTGCAGACAAAGTGCGCACCTTGCGATTTTTCAACCAAAACAACCCTTTACATTTGGAATATCCCCCATAAACCATATATTCTCTGAAAGTACACATGCTAAGCTTTCTAAGCGTACCCAGCTTGTTGTAGTGGGCTCATCTTTCTGGAATTAATTCCTCAAAGAATTCTTTGGTTGCGCAGGGTTTCCCTAAAAAATGTATAAAAAAGCTGAATAAAAAACACATTTTCCTAAAATATAAATATGCAAACAAGAAAAAACAAGCTAAGTCTCAAAGCGCGAGGTCCCCTGAACAGAACAATACCCAACATGCATAGCTACTTTTAACCCTTTTAATTGGCAGCCCACTTGAGATTTTGTCACCCTCTGTTGACAGGTCATTTTTCCCCATTTTGCGCCATTTTTGCACCATTTTTGCTGGAATTTTCAGGAAAATTATATATATTTTTTTTGCAGCAGCAGAGTTTAGGATTTAACATGAAATGTCTTGTTTGTAAATTTTATTCTGTTTTTTACAATATTATTATTAAGTAAAAAAAAATAAATACAATTTTTTAAATAAAATTGTCTCCTTTTATTTTAAATAAAAAATGTATTTTATTAAAGAAAACCATATTGCATGGGAAAGCCCCATTTCTACCGATTAGAACGGTACCACATATTTATCGGTAGCCCCCCGTTCCTGCCCACGAGACCCCCCCTAACTGAAACAAGTACTTTATAACATTTACAAATAAAATACAACTACCATCCACACTACAAAGAGTTAAATCGAGAAAAAAATGACATAGAGTCCCCCCTCCCGGGGGGGGGGGGGGGGGGGAGGGTCGAAGCATTTTTGGGGGGGATTTTTAAGGGTTAAAAACCCTTAAAAATCCCCAAAAAAATGACATGGGTTCCCCCTTACCCGATGTAACCATCCCAGGACCAGCTATGCAGGGCTTGTAGGAACAGGGTGCAGGGGCCAGCTTTTGTGGCCCCTGGCCCTGCAGGCTACAAGCCCGCATAGCCCATGGCCACAGGCTCTTCTGCCCCCCCTGGGCTTTGGGGAGGCAGGTAATGGGGGTGCTGGGGGTTAATGGCAAGTCACCCACTATCCGCAGGTGACTTGCCATCCCCCAGCCTTGTGAACTGGTATAGGGATCTCATGGACCCCTTACCAGTTCACAAGGGGTTAAGTGTAAAAAAAAAACACCACACACACAGAAAAAAAACTATATATATATATATATATATATATATATATATATATATATATATATTTTATTTTAATACTTACCTCCCATCCATCTTGCACTCTGTCCCTTCCCAATCACTGGCTTCTGCTCACCTGCTGGAAGCCTTTTATAGCTGCTGGGTGATAGAACATAAGGGGTTAATTAAAAAAAATGACATAGGGTTCCCCCTCCCGGGGGGGGGGGGGTATTTTTGGGGGGATTTTTAAGGGTTAAAAACCCTTAAAAATCCCCCCCAAAAATTACATGTGGTCCCCCTTACCCAAAGTAACCAGCCCCGGACCAGCTATGCAGGGCTTGTAGAAACAGGGTGCAGGGGCCAGCTTTTGTGGCCCCTGGCCCTGCAGGCTACAAGCCCGCATAGCCCGTGGCCATGGGCTCTTTTGCCCCCCCCTGGGCTTTGGGGAGGCAGGTAATGGGGGTGCTGGGGGTTAATGGCAAGTCACCCGCTAGCCGCAGGTGACTTGCCATCCCCCAGCCTTGTGAACTGGTATAGGGGTCACATGGACCCCTTCCCAGTTCACAAGGGGTTAAATGTAAAAAAAATGACACAGACACAAGGAGAAAAAAATTACGTTTATTTATTTTTTTATTTTACTTTACTCACCTCCGATCCTCTGTCCCCCGGCGATCTCCGATGACAGCTGACAGTCTGCCCGGGTGTTTGGAGGAGAGAGCCTGGGGAGGGGGGGCGATCACAGCCCTCCCCACCTCTCTGCTCCAAGCACCCGAGCAGACTGATTCTTAGTCTCGGGTGCCAGTATTAAGAGGCCGGCTGCTGGTGACATCACAATGATGTCACCTCGCCCCGCGGGGCTAGCAGACGCAATCCAGGAAGTGGGGGGGGCAATTTCTGCCCTCTCCTCACCACGGAAGAGCCTGGGGGGGCGATCTGAGGCCCCCCAGTTAAGAGGAGAACCGTCGGAAGGCAGCGCGACTGCAGGTAAGTAAATGTCATTTTTATTTTTTTTTCCTTTTACAGTTAGCAGCTGCTGCTGCCGAAGAGAGGGAGCGCTATTCCGGGGGCTCTGCTGGAGCCATCCGAGCCCCCACGGGGGATCGGATGGCACCAAATTTAAGAGGAGACCCGGCCGGATCCAGCGAGGGGTCAGGTGAGTATTTTTTATTTTTTTAACTAGCAGGGGGGAAAGTCAGGCACGTAGATTCGACGTGCTTGGCACTTAAGTGGAGTAGAAGTGAGCACGTAGAATCTACGTGCTTGGCACTGGAAGGGTTGAACAGAAGAGAAGTAACATCCATTGAATTGTATGGGAGAGCGACAGGTAGCGACAGGTAATGCCAGGCACTTTGTTAGCCAGAGCTCCGGCGCTATACGCTGAACTGCCTTAATGATGAATTGTATGCTACATGCCGCTGTTAGAGTCGCTCACTGGAATCGCTTTGATAAATGTGGTATTGCGTACAGCTCCCAGCGTTCACCGTTCGCTACCTGTTGCTACGAGGCACTACCTGCCGCTCTCCCTTGATGAAAAAAACCCATAATTGCCATATGAATGTTAAGCATGGGTGATAATTATAGACACAAATATATGTCTTTTTCTTTTACAGGCCTTAATCGGCCAGTATACCAAATACAATACATTGGTTACCATTGTCTTCCTTCAGGAGGCATTTCTTTTGTATAGACTTCAGGACAGTTATTGAGGTAAAAATAGGTAGTCATACATATAGGATAGACATACATATAGGTTACATAACACATTAGATGCATATTTAGAAGAAAATAACATTAACAGGTACTATTAGCTGTTATCAGTAAAAAAATAAAATAAAAAATAACTTCCCCTACCCCAACACCCTTGGTTGAATCTGATGGACATATGTCTTTTTTTCAACCATATTAGCTATGTAAATTGTCTCTCTCGTCTGCTGCACCATCTTCTCAGAAGATACAGTCAAGCCTCCGCTCTTACTCTCAACTGTTGTTAGCCCCCAAATCACTCCTCATGAGAACCAGGTAGGGGGAACATTTACATGGAGCTACCTGTAACTCTATTAGAATATTCTTTCCTTTTTTTATTTATTATTTTATTTATTTATTTGTGTTTTGGCCAGAGCACAATCATGTTTCGACTTTATACCACCAGGGAACGGCACATTCAGGTGGAGCCATGGGAACATTGTGCAAGGCAGTTGAGAGACAGAAAGAAGTGGCAGTGAAACCTGCATACATTATGATGCCACTGACAGCATGTGGCAGCCGGCATATGATGCAGCACCATCATCATCAGGGGATAAGGGTTGCAGCAGGGACCCAACATGGTGGCAGCGTACCACCCACCCAGCATATTGGCACCTGTTGGAGATCTCAAGGAAAACATGGGAGGGGTAGAGTGGCTGCTAGTCACCAGACTAGTTTGCAGGAACGCACTGGCAGAGAGCATGCACCCTGAAGCAGCAGCAGCAGCAGCAAACAGCCAGTACAAGGGAGGGAAACAGCATCACTCCCAGGTATACCAGCTCAGTGCTAGCCTCCCTGTGATTTTATCCCTACCTTGCCTTCTGTTACCCAGCTATCTGAATCTTTAATTTTCCCCACCCATGCTACCACCATCCTCCTCTCCTGAGACAGTAACTGCTCAGTGAGCAGCAGATCCTTTTTATTTTATCAATTGATCTTAGAATTGCCAGTTGCTCATTTAGAGCCAGAATGCGATGTGCAAAGCACACACATCCTGTACATCAGCTAGAGAGTGGCTGTTCAAGCAATGCATACACAGCCTAACTCTGGACAGCATTTCTAAGCATGGAGCACATTAGTGCTAATTTGGGTAACACAAACGTTTAAAAGTTGTAAAATATACAAGAACAAACTGTTAAAAACCACAATGCTCTCAAATAAATTCCCTCAATCTCCTCAAGTCATTGTCCAGACACACTCCAAAATATTCCAATTGTGTAGGGCTACACATGGCAATGTTCTCATTTGTTTCTGGGTTGTGTTGCTAGGAATAGCAGGGCTGAGTGATGCAAGCACACTTTTGACAAGTCAAACACAAAAGGTACATTTATAACATCTAGTCACACGACACAACTGAAATATACTTGTCTGCCCATAAGCATATCTACTGCCTCCTTGTCTGTCTCATCCCCGCCCCATCCTCTCCCTGTATGTCCTTAGTTGTATGTATTCTCTCCCTCACTGTCCTTAAGTATTAATTGTGTCCAGTACCATTTGTAGCCTCAGGGCAATTGCTGAGGATGTCAGTTCACTTCAGAAGGTGAGGGTCTTCATAAATGGTATCTTTGGTAGTCTCTGAGTTACTGCACACGGCCTGGTGCTGCCAATGTGTTTCTCCCTAGGCTCTTAAAGTCCTAGGCTTTAGATAAAGTAGCAGTACCTATCTTCCTGATCTACCCACAGCCAGAGTTAGTAACATTTAACTTAGGGCAGAGAGGAATTATTGAAATATTTCTGCAGGCTGTTGGGGAAAGGGATTTTTTAAATTACATTTTGCTGATGCATCGGGGAGGGAAAGTAAAGCTCAATGCTGATGGGTGGGTGAGGAGAGGAATAAGATGATTTTGGGTGGAGAAAAGTGCTACTTAATGTTAGGTGGAGATGGTGAGAGGTAGACAGATATATTAACACTGAACTAAAGGCCACAATATTGCCTATAAAACAAACAAATAATATACTTATTATAAATAGGGAATTATGGGTGAAATGTAACAAAGATGCAGCAAATACTGATACATTGAGGGCACTTCCAGTCCAAGATTGCATTCTGAAGAGTAAGCGTGGAGGCGAGAAGTTGGGTCACTAAGTTTTGTAATGAGCATGATTTTCAATATTAGAAAGTGGATTTAGAGTAGTTTTAAAGGTTTGTGTCTAAAGGTGTTGTAGACTTGTAAATTGTATAAAGAAGAGCATTCCAGAGAATTGGGAGAAGGGCTGCATGGTTTAGGACAGGAGGTAGTCTTGAGGACAGTGTAGTCTGCATCTAGGCTTGTATGGTTGAAAACATTTAGGAAGGCCATTGGCCTGTGTGAGCATTGTATCTTAAACCGGACCTTCATCATGATTTAATGAAAAGCCCAAACCCTTAAAAAACTATTCCCCAGCATCTAAAATTAATATATTTTACGTTTTTAGTCACTTTTTATTCTTTCCCCCACTGGGCTGCAACTTTGTTTAGGACTTTAGGATACGGGCGCCGCCATCTTGACTCAGACGTATCACACATACTGAGGAGAGGAGAGGGGGTAAAGTACAGGAGGCGGGGTTATAGCTGTGCTTTGCACAGACAGAGCAGATTTGGGGTCAGGGAAAGGACAGCAATCCCAGAATGCAGAGCGACACAGTCAGAAGACACTTTCTGTCTGCAGGCTGCCTGATGCCTCATGAGCCACCATCTGTTTAAAGGCTCATAACATGCAGTATATGCAGGTAGGATGATTTTTAATGTGAGCAATCTGTATGTACAGGGTGTGGGAAACATATAAGATATGCTCAGGGTGATGGTCCGCTTTAAGGTTAGAAGTTAAAACAGAATTCAGACTGAGATCAGAATAGATTGCCAATGCAACCTCAGCTACCACGGTATCAGCACAAAATCTGCATCAGCCAGGGAACGGACTGCTCAAGCATGAAATTATATTTTGAATCAGACTGTTTAGTCAATGTTTGGTGGGAGGGACAGGGATAATTTGTTGATGTTGATGGAGATTCAAAACATGAGTACATACTGACCATTTAGTGAAATGGAGGCTCTGTGGTTATTATGTTACTGTGCTATTTTTCAGTGATTGGACCAGCAGGTGAGGCTGGGTGCACCCCAGAAAAAACACATGAGAAACCTAGCCAACATCTGACCAGTTGAAACCTGTTCTTGACGATGAAAAATTACCATATGCACAATTTAGGCCTTGAACATCTCACACCAATAATGTACACTGTTGTCAATGCATACTTTGTGAATGCAAAGGAATATGCAAATGGTTTATTTGTGTTAATAAAACTACAATATTTCCTTGAAATAAAATAATGACATTTCTGATAGAAAAAACACTGACAGTTGAGGACTTTTAAGTGCATGCTAATCATTTGATAAATTAAACTTTAGGTGTGCATTTGGGTGTGAACTGAAACCTACATGTGAATCAGCTTTTTACTCTAACATCACATTACATGGCAACATGAAATAAAACATGTTTGTTCCTATTTTTCCCAAAATATCACCTGTGATGAGGCATTTTGACCGATGAAGTACATGAATTATTGACAGGGCACGCTCCCTGTTAGACGGAGGCGGAGGATGCGTCCCTCGGAGGCACTGCTCTTAGATGCCCCATGGGAACGGGTTGAGGTGAGTTGGCTGCAGTGTCCTGGGGGGTTTTGCACAGCACCCTCTGTCACTCTCCCATACATTTGGGCATTCATTTGCTTGTATTTAAACAGCGTGTTTGACATTTATTTTTGGCAAACTTTTTTTGCAAAGTTTTGGAAACTTGTATGCCTTTTTATAGTTTTATGCAGAATTGTCATTACAGGTCTTGCACTAAATTGTTAATGTCACAGTTTTAAAACCATGTAATTCCATGTGTTTTCATTGTTTGCTTTGTTACAGGTATATATGTCTGGCGCTCTATGCTGTAGCTTGTTAAGTATGTTGTGGAGCGCTCAGAGTCAGTCGCACTGAGCTGGCTCTACCTTTCGCTGGCTTGTGTTAGAGCGCCCAACATACATTATATTCATCAATGCTGGCCAGGTTACTACAGCAACTGAGGCGCTCTGTTACAGCACCCAATACCCGTTTACAGTGTATACAAGCAGTTGCTCTAAGCACCGCTATACAGATGCTCATCTGTTGATACATGGCGTTAGTAGTGAATCAGCCTCCACATCTAACACCCATTTAGTGTAAAATTGATTCTGGTTTGCTTTAGCAATAGGTTTGATGTGGCCTTATTGACTTCTGTTTGAGTTTCCCTAGAGTGTTCTTATGATGGGGATATCATTACAACTATATATGCTATACACATGTCTTTATCTTTTATGGGATGTAGGCATTATCTACTTTTATACAGGGTGTTTGCAAGTTAGGGTGTCCCTTTTTTCCAATCTTCCAAGGGCCAGGAAACATTGATAAATAACAACCTGGGGGTATTTGAAAAATCCGGGCCATATTACCGTAATATTTTATCCCTAAATTCTTTATTTTCAGCATATGGATACAACATGTAATAAAAAAACACCAGTGGTCCCAACACTTCAGCAGCTATATGGAACTGAATGGAAGATTTAGTGAACACGTTGGGGACTGGGATTGGGATTCCACCCCAATAGAATCTTGTTGTTTTTTCCTGGGCCTTCCAATAGATGGCCATTTTATGTGTTAGGAAGGAAGACTTATTCCGGGTTTTACTATCACAGAAATTGTCAGTCTCTACCTTACATTCTCCCCAAACAATCCTGCATGCATATGGATTGGAGCAACAGTGGCCTGCATGATTTGTTCAAAACTTGTTTAATCTCTGGTAAGAACAGTTTTGTCCTTGGATGTATATATAGAGCTGTTATATTGCCAACCATCCTACTATCCATATTTCTACACGTCAATTTAGAATCAATATGAGCCCTGTTTTGGAGTCCTGAGTGTCCCAAATCCCAAATACGAAATTTGGAGACTCTGCCTCCTGGCAGCATTATTAAGCAACATGGTTAGCAAACCCTCAGTAATTTACCTGTTAAGTACAGAATCAGATCCCGACTCGACCTACAGCAAGCTCAAGGGAGATAAAACATGCTATGAAAACACCCATTGGTTAGTTCTGCTGTGGTGGAACCAATCCAATAATGTTGTGAGCACAGCAGCTCTCTGATATAAGGGAATATTTTGTAACACCAACTGAATTGCAGTCTGGTAAATTTAGTTTGCAGTAGCTCAATCTGGGCTGCCCTCTCACACAACCCTGATAAGCAAGGATACGCAAGGACCTTTATCAGGATGAATTGGTAGGGGGGCTATATCCATCTTTATGTTTATTCTGCCCAAGCAAGACAGCCGTTTTGCTGCATAGTAGTTTAAAACCCTATTGGCAAGCATAATGAGTGATCGATACCTAAGAAAAAAAAGATGGCTACACTCCACCGAAATGTTATTCCCAAGTACTTTATTGCCTTCAACCACAATTTTTAAGAAAAGTTATTATGCAGTTGTTGAGCAAGGAGGAGGGGATGGTAAAACGGGGAGGCCGATTCAGTAATAGCGCCAGGTAGCGACAGATGAGCGACTGAAGTATGGCGCTATGAGCGCCGCTAGCGTACGCCGCGGGCGGCTGCGATTCGCTATAGCAGGCCTCCTCAGTCGCTACCTGGCGTTGTTGTTAACAATGCCTACATTGGTGAATATGATGTTTCAGATCAGCTTTGTAGGCGCTGTCATTTTGACACACGCTATTCAACACAGCGCCTGCGACTTGGTTTGCTGTTGGCTTGAAATCAATGTTAGTACCTTCAGTAGTAAACACATTGCAACATGTTTCTTTGGTGAATTTTGTTTTATTTTATTTTTTTTTTTGGTGAAAGTGACAAATAAAAATCCAGTGGTTTTTTATCTTGGTGCCTAAAAAAGAAGAAAAATGGGAATTAGTATTTATAATTAATTTAGCTTTTTTGCATTTATTGACATTTTTTGTTTTTTGTTTGGGACAGTTTTTGCCAACTTGCACAACACCCCTAATTGTTATGTTGGTCAACTCCCCCCCCCCCCCTTATAGTGGTTTGGGTCAACTTCCCCCCCCCTTATAGTGGTTTGGGTCAACTTCCCCCCCCCCCTTATAGTGGTTTGGGTCATCTTACACACCCCTTATAGTGGTTTGGGTCAACTTCCCCCCCCCTATAGTGGTTTTGGTCATCTTACACACCCCTTATAGTAGTTTGTGACAAATTATGATTGTAGGCCACAAATTTTTCCCCTGTAGTGCAGTACTTGGATTAGAGTGAAGTGATCATGCTTTCCCTTAGCTCAAAGCCAGTCTGGGTGTCCTCACTTGTTTCTGCGGCCATGTTGGGGACTTCTGGCACCAGTGATGTTTCTTCAGGGGGTTGGATTCTGTGGCATATACAAAGATTGTGGAGCACACAGCATGCAAGGATAATCTTGGAGACCTTTTGTGGACTGTACAACATCTCTCCTCCTGGGCGTGCCAAACACAGAAAGCGCGCTTTCAGCAGTCCAATGGTTCGTACCACAATGCTTCTGGTTTTGCGATGTGCTGCATTGTAGCGTTCTTGGACAGAGGTCTGTGGGTTTTGGACCGGAGTCATCACCCACGTTCTCTGCCCGTATCCCTTGTCCGCTGTGGAAAAAACACAAGGAGAGAGACAGCAATTAGTACTAATACATGTTTTTTTTTGCATTTTTAAAAATGTAGCTTACTAGGCCACATATTTTAGCCAAAATACTTTGACATGGTTAGTTATTTACCCAGTAGCCAGCCAGCTGGCATTTCGTTGTTCTCAAACTTCTGGCACAGGACTGACCGCTGCAGCACGTAAGAGTCGTGGCATGAGCCGGGGAAACCAGATCTCACGGCCCACAGCTTCATGTCATGGTCACACACAACCATGACATTGATGGAGTGGAACTGTTTTCTGTTCCGATAATGCAGCTCCTGTGCACGGGGAGGGCGGAAAGGGATATGTGTACTATCCACGTACCCTAGCACATTCGGGATCCCTCCCATGCGATAGAAAGCATGTTTTATTTTGGCAACCTCATCCTCATCCTCAGGAAACTGGATGTAAATAGGGATCAGGTCACAAATAGCCAGTACTACCTGGAAAAATATGCGGCTCATTGTAGCCTGGCTGATCCTGCTGAGGAGGGCAGAGGTTGCCTGGAAGGTCCCTCGTGCCAAAATATTAAGACTGGCACATAGGCGTACTATGCCTGGAATGGATCTGGTGCGTTTGGTGGATGGCTCGATTTTGGTCTTAATCTGATCATATAGGGACTGTAGTGCTGCACGATTCAGACAGAAGCGGCTCCTGATCTGCTCGTCACTTAAATCCCACACTGAAAGGCGGATGCCAAAGGATCGGGGTGCCCTAAGCCTCACAGCACCCTCCTCCCTGGCCTCCTGCTCTTCCAGCATTCTCACACATCCCTGCACCCATAACCCATACATCACCCTCTTATCCATCTCACACTCAACAGATATACCAAAGAAGCAAAACAAAAACAAAAACCACAAACACACCACACACACAAGCAAGCACACTCCTCACACACTCACTACAATGCAGCTCACCACAAAACCAGAAGTATAGTGGTCTGAACCAACAGACTGCTGAAATTGGGCTTTCTAAGTTAGGCACAACCAAGAGGGGAGTTGCTGCACAGCCCACAAAAGGCCCCAAAATCAAGCCTCACTTGCTGTATGCTCCACAATATTTGCATATGCCAACAAAATCAAACTCCTAAAGAAACAGCACTGATGTCAGAAATCACCCAACAAGCCACAGAGAGTGAGGACCAAACCCAGCCAGACACTAAAATGAGCTAAGGGACCAAAGCACCACACCACCACACCACAGCCTTTGCCACAGTGTAACAATACCAGAAGGTTGGCAAATCCAGCCATTTATACTTCAATTTGAAAAAGGACAGGTCCGCTTTGCCGCCTTTTGCATTGCTCTGCTATTTCCTGTCTGCAATTAGCTGACCCAGGTGTGCGTGAAAAGGATTGTGCATGCGCACGCTAGTAGCGCTACTAGCGTACGTGAGCCGAAACTTGCGTGCATTAACGGACATGGCTGAAAATTCTGTGGTGGACCAATGAAAGGTAAGCTGCTCTTTATTTAAATAGCCGTTTGTAGAGCCACATGTCACAAGTGTTTAATATACATGAGTACATTGTTGTCTTCGGTTGTGTGTTGTTTGGTTAATGAGCTCTGTAATTAGTTAATTGCCTACCACACATGGTTCAATCAGTGCAGTGGAGCTGTGGCTACAAGCACCTGGCCAGTATGTGTGAAGCAATTAAGTGGACCTGTTTGTGATTGGTTGGTAGAGCACATAAAACCTGCCCAACCCAAAAACAGGGTGATGCCATTCTGTAGTCTGTATGCGTGCTTGTGTGTTGTCTAGTGGTGTGTGTGTGCAGCTACAGGATGGAGCAAAATTCTGGACATCTGCCGGCCACAGCTGTCCCAAGTAGGAGTGTGTTGGGTGCTCTGCACAGACCTCCCGTAAGGAAAAGGGCCCAGGCCCAAGGTGAGCCTGCACCCAAGGCCAGCCGCCCATTTGCCAAGAGGGAGCCAGAATTTAATTTGGCGGATAACAATACTCTTGTGCGCCTTACCCTGGCCAAATGGGAGCTAATCTTTGGGCAAGCAAGAAAGGAGCAAATTGTGGGATGCCATTGGGGAGGAGCTTACTAGCAGTGCTCAGTACCCACGTAGTGGCCCATCCTGCAAGAAACGCTTCTACACTTTGAGAAGGGCCCTTATGCAAAAGATGAAGCATGATCTTGATGTCGAGAGTGGGACCATCCAGGGTCCAAAGAGTACCTACAGGCCATATGAGGAGATGCTGAAGCCTAAAATTCTGCTGATTCAGCTGCAGGGTGTTGATGCTGGGGATGACACCACAGGTTGGACTGAAGGTACATATTTTCTGCATATTTTTTTCTGGTAATGTTAATGTATGTGATTTGTCTCTTTCTGGCCAACTAACAGTAGGACCTGTTAAGTAGTACATTATACCTCATAAATGATTTCCTTTCTTGTCTGTTGCTTTCTGCATAGGTGCACATGGTGAGGTCCAGGATCTGGCTGAGGACACCACAACTCCTGCCCTTCAACCAACCTCAAGCCTAACCCAGTCTGCCATTGAAGGTATTTATCACTAATTTATGGGCTGGGTTGTTTTTGTACAAAATGGGTGTGGGAGCACCTCAAACAATAGCTTGTACCACTGTTGAGGATTACTAATATGGGCCTGCGGACTAATTTCACGCCCACTTTAACCCTCTCAGCAACTAACTAACAAGGCCCTAACATGTGTAGCTATGTGGGAAACCAGAGATGTGTGGCCATATATCTGCATATACATGTGGAAGCCACACTGGCCTTGATTAGGGAATATTAGTGATTGAGCTGCTCACACACACCTTTTTTTTTTTTGTCCCGCACATTACCAATGGCTAATTTTTTTTTCTTTGATTTTGCCTAGCTGCACCGCCATTGGCACCAGCATCTCCTCAGGAGCCAAGCTACTCTTTGGATGCCGGTAAGTGCATGTGTCAACCTTGCTTTAGCCGCTTTAACACAAGTGCATGTCTTTCATTCCTCTTTTTTCTTGGTAGGCCAAGTGACTGCTTCATCTTTGGACACCACTTCCGATGTTGCAGGTCAACAGGACCCTGTTGGTGTGTATTGCCCAAAACAATGTATCCTTTATGCTGTTTATGTTACACTGGTTCTATTTGATTAGTCTAATAATCTACATGTTTACTAGGTCAACTTGAAGATGGCTTTTTTTAGTGGATTTGCCATCCCCAGGCTCATTAGTAAACTGTTTAGAGTGATTGCAATGCATTTTTTGTGTCTATTAAAAGACAAACATTCACCCGAGTAGTGTTAGGAATATTTAGAGACATTAATTGTGTATTTTAGTTGGCCGGAATATCGGAAGTGGCTGTCCGGAAAGGGCCCTTCACGTTGAGGCTGCTAGAGATGAGGGTAAGTTGGTTTTGCTTGATTATCTAGTGAGGATTTTTGCAAACCTTTTTTGGTAATTTAGTAGGCCAACTTGTGTTTAAACGTGTTTTTTCAAGGGCAAAGCTCGAGTGAGGGCCAAACTCCGGACATGTGGGAGATGGCGTGTATGTGTAATTTGAACAATGTGTCTGTTATTGTTTGGCCCAATTATTGGCTCATCTTCATCTTACATACATGTTAGCAATCTGAGTTTACAAGATCCCTTTTGGCTAGTGTGTAATCTGCCACTTTGTCGAGGTATGGCCTCGATAGTCTATCCATATTACATTTGAGTTTGGTCCACTGACCTACTAAGATGACTTTCCTGTTTAGCATATGCCAGCTTGCCCCATCTCTCAGATGTGGATTTGCCCCTTTCTGGCAGCCAGACCCCGGAACTACTTCGGGCGGACGACACTGAGGTAACATGGCTGATTTTGGGGAACAATAACCACATTGACATGTTTGTGGGTAGTCCAGGAACCAACATGTAACATGTTATTTCTTTGGTGTTTTGGCAGGAGGCCAGACCTGAACCCCAAGCTGGGACCTCTTCCCAAGTGCCATGTGGCCAAGCTACAGAGGCTCAATCAAGGGTAAGTTTGATTGTTACACTTTGGGTAAATGATTGGGAGGGGCATACCTGCATGGTTTCAGCTTCACTACAATCTTTTCTTTTGGTTTTTTAGCCGGAACACACAACAAGAGGAGGTGTGGCACCGACCAGTGCCGATTTTTATGAGCTAGGGCTCCGGATGCTGGAGGACTACAGTCGCCAACAGCCGCGTGATGGAACTAATGAGCGCATTGCGGCGTTGGAAAATCAGGTGCTGGTGTATCGGCAACAAATTGAGGACCTGCAGCGCCAGCTCCAGGATGTCAGAGAAGGACAACAAATTCAAACCAACAGGGTACTGGATCGCATTGCACATGCGATGGAGCAATCTTTCCAGCCCCAGGAACAATGTTTGTTGTTGATGCATCAGCTGATACAACAGCAGTCTATTTTTTTTAGTGCACTGTTGTCCCCCAACACCACCCCTAGCAATGACTCTCAACCTCCCAGGCCCCCAAGCCAAGAATATTGAAGTTCTTTTTGTTCTGTTTCATTTTGTGCAAATACAATTGAGTACCCCACCTCTAAATTGTGTTTTTTCAAAGACATAGCTAAGAACACAGTCAGGGATGAGTCTCTAGATCTAGATATGTACATGTAGCCAGAAATGTATGACACACATTGGTGACCATATCTTACTATGGTTTACACATTAAATGGCTACAAAGGTACGCCAACATTTTAAAAATAATGGGTTGGTAGACACTTAAACTATGCTTGACAAGGCACAACACAGTGTAATTAAAAAAATACAAAATATTTATTATGCCGCAAGGCGGGCAACAGGCCCAACATTCCGCCGCACAGCGGCTCAAACCATACCCCCCCACCCTAACGACGCCTCTTCAAGGCCAGCAGCATAAGGCGAAGACGCCGGATCGACTGCCACAGTCTGCGATGCTGGTTTTCACAAGCTGTAGAGAGTAGAAAAAAACCATATTCAAAAGATAGAATGTGAGCTCAACATACACAGATGTAGCAATGTAATGTAATTGGCTCAAATTAGCTGACCCACACATTCACATTGTTGGCCACTGTGCCCTTAGGTGTTACCATTATATGAGTACTAGTGGCTGCCTTAAATGTGGCTACAACATCCCAAGCATACATTTACTCTGAACTCTTGGGAATAAATTAAGGCTTAAGTCCCAGTGTGGACATTTCTTTGGTTAGTTACAGCCAAACATCAGGGCCTAAGTCCTAACGATTAAACTGGTTGGGCCAAGCATATTAGAGGTCACCACCTTAGCAGGCCAATTTGGTTTTGAAGAAACCACAATTTTACACTATGTGGCAAAAACAAGAATGGGAGCCAACAATCAAGCATGCAGACATGTATTTAGAATTGTCGGACAAACACATGTAACCTAGATGTGTGCTTAGAAAACACATAGGTACATTGTAAATGTCTCCAGAATTAACTATAAGACATAGGGATCCCAAGTCTTTAGGCATATGAAGTGGGATGTACTCACCATCGCAGCTGTGGCTGGGGCCCATGCTGCTGGCCGTCCCGGGAGCTGGGGTGGGGAGGATGGTCACCGGCTCCGTCTGCGTGGCCACATCTGTCAGGAGAAAGCAAAAGAGAAACCAAAAATTAGTTGGCCAATGACACATGACTATTTGACATCCATCTGGTTAGGGAGTCTGCCAAAAGAAATGCTTGCATGGTTACACACATGTTGTCCGACATTAGCATATTTCCTGGTCCATGAGTGCATGTCAATTATTTATGGGTGCAACATGGACACATAAAGATAATGTGCCAATAACCTTGACAGTGCAATGGTAAGGCCTAATTTGCAGTTGAGTGTAGAATCTTACTTGTAGAGTGTGCAACATGTGTTAGCCGGAAAAAAATTACGAAAATAACACATTTGCTAGCCGCCATCATGGTGTGGGCTGAAACATAGGGGTGGATGCCAGTTGGATTGCACTGTAGTGGGGTTTGTGATGTTAATGTAAATTATAAAACCAGCTTGTACTATGGACCAGGAAACATGTGTATGTTAAAAGTGGACCAAGACCCAGGATTTATACTATCCTGGGTTTTGGTCCACTTTGGCAGGGCACCCCAATCGGAGAGAGAGCCCGTCCGCCGCCGCCTCCCGCGCGTCACTCTTCCAGGGCGCGCGCCCGCGCAGGCCATTCACAGATGGACAGCGCGGGCGCACGCACATCTAGAGGGGCGCGCTGGAGGCGGCGGCGGTGACTTCCGCCGCCCCCAATGAGGTAAGGAGTTTGTGAGCTTTTGGGGGGGGCCCTGCGGTGAGGGAGGTGATTGGGCAGGGAAGCTTATAGATTTTGGGGGGGGCCCGCGGTGAGGGAGGTGATTGGGCAGGGAAGCTTATAGATTCCCGGGCCAATCAACAATGGGTGTTGGTCCACTTTAAGGAATGTCATAACATATGGAATGTGAGGGATAACAACAAACACTTACCATGACTATGCCCGTGGAGAAGGCGTTGGCCAAAGCTCCTGGAGGTGCCGCCTATATGATGCGCTGCAAATTATAGAGGAATGGCAAGGGCTAAGTACAAATGGCCATATGTAACCTGTCACAGACTCACCAGAGGATGAGCTGTCACTTGAAGCCCAGGGAGGGCTCTGAGGAGGAGGCGTGGAGCCTCAGCTCCTCACACTCTGATCCGAAGATCCCCCACCCAAAGGGCCACCCTCCTCCCTCTCACTCCCTGCTCCTTCAGGGAGTGTGGGAGAGTCCACTACTTCCACCCCATTTGGACTCCCCACTTGAGAGTGGCCCCTTGGCTGGTGAGACTCCTCAGATTCAGAGTGTGAGGAGCTGTGGCTCGATCCTGACAGCCCCCCAGCAGCACACTCCTCTGGGGCGTCATCCCCTTCCTCCCCTGGGTCCTCTAAATAGGACACTCGAGAAGGACCCTCCCCCGATGACTCCCCCGAGTCCGCCTGTCTCGTTCAGGGGAGGAATCCCTTCCCACATTTCCCCAGGGGAGGACGCTTATCTGTGTTGAGGGGGTGAATAAAAAAAATTACAATTACTACCCAAAATGGACACAGCTTAGAATATTATTTCCCAAAAAGTAAAAACATAGCATCAACTTCCACTTACCTGAAGTGTACGCATCATATAGGCGGTACATGCGTTCAGGGTCCCGGCGCTTAAAGTCGGACCACTTCTGCATTATTGCTTGGACACTGAGCCTGGTGTGGAAGCGCCGGGACACTGTGGCCTTCACCTCCAGGGCAATGCGCTTCTTGCCCCCACGGGCATAGTCATATTGGCGGATGCAGAAATCCTATGAGAAATGACAAAAAAAAATGTTATCAATACATGACATCAGACCAATGGACTAAACATTTATACTGAGAACAGATTAAACATATAATCCAAGGAAAACATACTCACTTTAACCACCTGAGTCAGAGGAGGAGCTGGGGAGGCGCATGACACGTCTCCTGGGCAGCATGGTGGAAATGCAAAGGAGGAAACCGGAAGTGGATATGACAAAAGCGAACCAAAAAAAAAAAAAAATTCGCTCCGCACACTAGGAAGAAGCTAATATCCGCTATGTGCAAGCTAAGTGGCGGTAATAGTAGATTTATGCATTACAACAAGCTATTGGCCAAGACGCAATTAATTATTAGCTTGATTTAGCTGGGAAACGCAAAGGAGCAAACCGGAAGTGGATATGACGAAAGCGAAAAAAAAAACACGCTCCGCGCACTAGGAACCAGCTAATATCCGCTACGTGCAAGCAAAGTGGCGGTAATAGGAGATTTACGCATTACAACAAGCTATTGGCCAAGACGCAATTAATTATTAGCTTGATTTAGCTGGGTGTTCAATATCCTGTAATGCATAGGTCAGAGCAAAAACAGATCTGGTTGCTTACAAATAAAAATCTGATTCCTAAATAAAATTAGAACACAATATAACTATCCAACAACATGATAATGTGGGACACAGGAGAATGCATAACGGGTTGTTATGAGCTTGTACGCCTGAAAAAATCCTGCAGAATGTGGACATATGCACGCTCTGAACTACAGTGTATTCATTAAGAACGACTGGGGTCGCTGCAAGTGAATTCAGGGAAAAATGCAGAAAGGCACATGTATGAACAGCACAGCGCAGCACAGCGATGCTAGCGCCGGCACATAGCGAATCACAACAGCAACTGCACAAACCTTGACCACCACAGATTCAACAAGGACAGGGCTGCAGAATAGCTTGGGCGCTGACAATTTCAATGAGCGAACATGAGCGCCAACCATGACTGACTAAAAAGTAGCTTTACAAGCCATGGGTGTTCAAAAAGCAAGCTAATTTGAGGCTAATGTGTTTTGTGGGAGGAGATGCATTGGGGATTTCACTCACAACATTCCAGTCGAAAAATTACATCTTTCACCAAAAAATCAATAAAAACAAGAGAGATTAATCAAACATATCCTAAACAACATGTGTTTAATTTTTGGCAAAAGACAAGAACACAAAAACCACTTAAAAAAAACATTGCAGTGTCTGCCATTGAAATGTATGGGAGAGCGCCAGGTAGCGAAAGGTCTGACCTGGCGCTGGGATGGGATTAGCAGCGGCGCTGTTCGTTGCAGGCCGCTACATGATGAATCCAGCGCTAGCTGACGCTTTCACCGGCGCTAGCCTCATTTAGCGTGATAAATGCGTGATTGTGTTCGCAGCCTGGCTTTCGGGAGTCGGTTGCCGCCGATAGCTGGCGATACCTGGCGCTATTGACACACTAGCTGACGCTATCACTTGATGAATAAGGCCCTACAAATCTCAGATTTGGTCAGTTTTTTGTCAACAATAACATGCCAAGCTAAAACAGTTGAATTCCTTAAGAACTGGTGGAATTGATATGTGGAGGCATGTAACAGAAATAAGCAGATCATCAGCATACAGTGCTAATTCCCTATTCTTAACCTGTACCCCTCTGATGTCCACTTTAATATGAAAGGCTTCCACTAGGCAAGTACATACAAAAGAGGGATGGGACGCACTCCTATCTAGTTTAATTGTAATATATGTATATATATATATATATATATATATATATATATATATATATATTGAGAAAGACACAATGTCATCACCCTGGACCTTTGATAATGGGCTACAATAAAGTGCCTATATTTTTGCACACATTTAGGGTCTTACCCCAGCCTTATGAAGCATGTAGTACTCAGATTTACTATAGGAACATTAGAGCATAAGATTTTCTGGTGCATGAGTTTGGTAGAATGGTTTTGATTTATCTTTGATCTCACTCACTGTGAAAGATGAAAGGCAATAGAGGTTGGAGCCTATTAACAATAATTTATTAGAACAAATTAATATTTTTGTTAATCGTAAATATAGGCTGAAAACAAGAGCACAGTGTGGGGACTTGGCCTGGTTTGGGTATGCCCGTATTTCAGTAAGTAAAATGTTTGCAATTGAATTATGGTCTTTTTTCTCTTGCCTCATTGACATTTCACAGTGTTTAAATATGTGTATTAGAGATGAGCGAACTTTTGAAAAATTCGATTCGACTGATTCGCCGAATTTTCCGACAAAAATCGTTTCGACCCGAATAAATTCGCGACGAATCGCTATTAAAAACGGCTATTTCTGAGCCTCCTAGAGCCTCAATAGGGTTGTAAACCATTCAGCCTTGCTGTAACACGCACAGGATGCGTGCTGGGTTAGTTAAATAATACTTTGAAGAAATATCACATGCAGATCAGAGGCATCGCTAATAGAATCGCAGAGCGGCACAATTGCAGAGAGTTGAAGTGGCATCACTATGAGGGGCAGAAGGAGCCCAAATATACACTGGAGTTGGCCTCAGGAGCCCAAAAATTGGATGAATCACACCCTGGAGTTGGCAGAAGTTGGCAGCAGCAGCAGCAGGAGCCCAAATATACACTGGAGTTGGCCTCAGGAGCCCAAAAATTGGATGAATCACACCCTGGAGTTGGCAGAAGTTGGCAGCAGCAGCAGCAGGAGCCCAAAAATTGGATGAATCACACCCTGGAGTTGGCAGAAGTTGGCAGCAGCAGCAGCAGGAGCCCAAATATACACTGGAGTTGGCCTCAGGAGCCCAAAAATTGGATGAATCACACCCTGGAGTTGGCAGAAGTTGGCAGCAGCAGCAGCAGCAGGAGCCCAAAAATTGGATGAATCACACCCTGGAGTTGGCAGAAGTTGGCAGCAGCAGCAGCAGGAGCCCAAATATACACTGGAGTTGGCTTCAGGAGCCCAAAAATTGGATGAATCACACCCTGGAGTTGGCAGAAGTTGGCAGCAGCAGCAGCAGGAGCCCAAATATACACTGGAGTTGGCCTCAGGAGCCCAAAAATTGGATGAATCACACCCTGGAGTTGGCAGGAGTTGACAGTAGCAGCAGCAGGAGCCCAAATATACACTGGAGTTGGCTTCAGGAGCCCAAAAATTGGATGAATCACACCCTGGAGTTGGCAGGAGTTGACAGCAGCAGCAGCAGGAGCCCAAATATACACTGGAGTTGGCTTCAGGAGCCCAAAAATTGGATGAATCACACCCTGGAGTTGGCAGAAGTTGGCAGCAGCAGCAGCAGGAGCCCAAAAATTGGATGAATCACACCCTGGAGTTGGCAGAAGTTGGCAGCAGCAGCAGCAGGAGCCCAAATATACACTGGAGTTGGCCTCAGGAGCCCAAAAATTGGATGAATCACACCCTGGAGTTGGCAGGAGTTGACAGTAGCAGCAGCAGGAGCCCAAATATACACTGGAGTTGGCTTCAGGAGCCCAAAAATTGGATGAATCACACCCTGGAGTTGGCAGGAGTTGACAGTAGCAGCAGCAGGAGCCCAAATATACACTGGAGTTGGCTTCAAGAGCCCAAAAATTGGATGAATCACACCCTGGAGTTGGCAGAAGTTGGCAGCAGCAGCAGCAGGAGCCCAAAAATTGGATGAATCACACCCTGGAGTTGGCAGAAGTTGGCAGCAGCAGCAGCAGGAGCCCAAATATATACTGGAGTTGGCTTCAGGAGCCCAAAAATTGGATGAATCACACCCTGGAGTTGGCAGGAGTTGACAGTAGCAGCAGCAGGAGCCCAAATATACACTGGAGTTGGCTTCAGGAGCCCAAAAATTGGATGAATCACACCCTGGAGTTGGCAGAAGTTGGCAGCAGCAGGAGCCCAAATATACACTGGAGTTGGCCTCAGGAGCCCAAAAATTGGATGAATCACACCCTGGAGTTGGCAGGAGTTGACAGTAGCAGCAGCAGGAGCCCAAATATACACTGGAGTTGGCTTCAGGAGCCCAAAAATTGGATGAATCACACCCTGGAGTTGGCAGGAGTTGACAGTAGCAGCAGCAGGAGCCCAAATATACACTGGAGTTGGCTTCAGGAGCCCAAAAATTCGATGAATCACACCCTGGAGTTGGCAGAAGTTGGCAGCAGCAGCAGCAGGAGCCCAAATATACTCTGGAGTTGGCCTCAGGAGCCCAAAAATTGGATGAATCACACCCTGGAGTTGGCAGAAGTTGGCAGCAGCAGCAGCAGGAGCCCAAATATACACTGGAGTTGGCTTCAGGAGCCCAAAAATTGGATGAATCACACCCTGGAGTTGGCAGGAGTTGACAGTAGCAGCAGCAGGAGCCCAAATATACACTGGAGTTGGCTTCAGGAGCCCAAAAATTGGATGAATCACACCCTGGAGTTGGCAGGAGTTGACAGTAGCAGCAGCAGGAGCCCAAATATACACTGGAGTTGGCCTCAGGAGCCCAAAAATTGGATGAATCACACCCTGGAGTTGGCAGGAGTTGACAGTAGCAGCAGCAGGAGCCCAAATATACACTGGAGTTGGCTTCAGGAGCCCAAAAATTGGATGAATCACACCCTGGAGTTGGCAGAAGTTGGCAGCAGCAGCAGCAGGAGCCCAAATATACACTGGAGTTGGCCTCAGGAGCCCAAAAATTGGATGAATCACACCCTGGAGTTGGCAGAAGTTGGCAGCAGCAGCAGCAGGAGCCCAAATATACACTGGAGTTGGCTTCAGGAGCCCAAAAATTGGATGAATCACACCCTGGAGTTGGCAGGAGTTGACAGTAGCAGCAGCAGGAGCCCAAATATACACTGGAGTTGGCTTCAGGAGCCCAAAAATTGGATGAATCACACCCTGGAGTTGGCAGAAGTTGGCAGCAGCAGCAGCAGGAGCCCAAATATACACTGGAGTTGGCCTCAGGAGCCCAAAAATTGGATGAATCACACCCTGGAGTTGGCAGGAGTTGACAGTAGCAGCAGCAGGAGCCCAAATATACACTGGAGTTGGCTTCAGGAGCCCAAAAATTGGATGAATCACACCCTGGAGTTGGCAGGAGTTGACAGTAGCAGCAGCAGGAGCCCAAAAAATGGCCTAAAGACATAAATATGTTTTGCACCATTTGGAAAGTGTAAAACGTGGCACCATGCTGAATCTAGTCGCATGCATCAGGCATTGGTGGGTGGAAATCCTGGCTGATCCATCCCTGATTCATTTTGACAAAGGTGAGTCTCTCCACATTTTTAGTTGACAGACGAGTTCTCCTCGCCGTAAGTATGGCCCCCGCCGCACTAAACACCCGCTCAGATGGCACGCTACTTGCCGGGCAGGACAGCTTTTCCAGGGCAAACTCTGCTAGTTGCGGCCACAAATCAAGTTTGGCTGCCCAGAAGTCCAGCGGATCCTCAAGGTGTGTTGGCATGGTCATGTCAAAGTATGACATGACCTGCTGGTTCAGGTCCTGCTCCAGGTCTTCCTGCTGCTCATGAGTAGCCTCACTATGCGGGTGTAGAAAGCTACTCATTAGCGACTGAAGACTGAGGCTGCTGCTGCTGATGGAGCTTCTGCTGCTGCTGCTGCCAACCACCCCAGCGGCCATGGCAGTGGAAGGTGAGCGCAGAGGTCCCCTCGAGTCAGACCTGCGAGAGTATGGACCATGGCGCAGATAGGCATCGGCCAACTGCCTACGTAGAATGTCTTTGTAGTAGTTGAGTTTGTCCTCCCTCTCGGTGGGTTTAAAAAATGCCCCCATTTTGTGCCGGAAGCGAGGGTCCAATAAGGTGGACAGCCAGAAGTCATCCCGCCGACAGATGGAAACAATTCTGGGGTCACTACGCAAGCACGTGAGCATGCTTCGTGCCATTTGCGCAAGTGACTCGGATGGACTACCTGTCTCCATCTCCACTGCATACTGCCACGGTGTGCCCAGGTCCTCTGTCTCGCCTTCCTCAAAAACCTCTAGCTCCTCTGGCTGCTCCTGCTCCTCCTCTCCTGTCCGCTGACTAGATAAACCAGCCATTTCGCCAAGCCTAAACTGTGTTTCGCTGGGCAACTCCTCCTCCTCCTCTTCCTCCTCCTCCAGTTCAGCTCCAGCGGGGTTCATGTGGCCGTAAGATGTAAACGCCATGTCTCCAGTGCCCTGACCAGCCATGGTTTCCAACATGTGCTGTAGTACATGAAGCAGTGGAATCACGTCGTTCATCCCGTAATCCTGCCGACTGACAAATAAAGTGGCATCCTCAAAGGGCCTGAGCAAACGGCAGGTGTCACGTATGAGCTGCCACTGGTTGACATTGAAGTTACACAGGGGAGTCCCCCTATCTGCTTGGATCATCAGGAAATCCGTGATGGCTTTTCTCTGTTCATATAATCGGTCCAACATGTGAAGGGTGGAATTCCAACGGGTGGAAACATCGCAAATCAGACTATGTTGGGGGATACCATTCTGACGCTGTAGCTCAAGAAGGGTGTGTTTGGCGGTGTAGGAGTGGCTGAAGTGCATGCAAAGTTTCCTTGAAGTTGTTAGGATGTCTTGCAGATGGGGGGGAACACTTCAGAAACCGCTTGACAACCAGATTGAAGACGTGAGCCATGCAGGGGGCATGGGTCAGGCTTCCTTGGCGCAGCGCAGACAAAATGTTCTTCCCATTGTCGGTAACCATGATTCCCATTTTAAGTTTTCTCGGAGTAAGCCATGTTTGGATTTCCTGATGAATACATTTAAGCAGTTCCTCCCCTGTGTGACTCCGTTCGCCAAGACAAACCATGTGAAGCACTGCGTGACACCTCCGTGCCCTGCACACATGGTAGACTGGAGGGGCACTGAGACTTGAGCCTACAGTGGAGGGTGAGGAGATGGCGGAGGATGAGGAGGCCGAGTCGCACGGTGTCACAGGCCCAATGGGCAGAGAGCGCGGAGGCCGAAGCGGCGTGACCTGTCCAAGTTGCTGCTGCAAAGGGACCACATTCACCCAGTGGGCCGTAAACGACATGTACTGCCCCTGACCGTAGTTACAGCTCCAGATGTCGGCGCTGCCATGTATTTTGCTACACACCGACAGGCTCAAGGACTGGCCCACCTTCTGTTCAACAAAAGTGTGCAGCGCTGGTACTGCCTTCTTGGCAAAGAAATGACGGCTTGGGACTCTCCACCTCGGCTCGGCACAAGCCATCAGTTCTCTGAAAGGTGCAGATTCCACCACCTGAAAAGGGAGCGACTGCAGCACCAGCAACTTGGACAGGAGCACATTCAGCTTCTGCGCCGTAGGATGAGTGGGCGCATACTGCTGTCTCTTGGACATGGCTTCGCTGATGGATTGCTGGCGGGATGCATGACTTGGAGGAGGAGGAGGAGGAGCAGGAGCGACAGAGGATGGGTATGACGCACAGCTGCCTTCGGCTGAGGTGCTGGAGCCTTGGCTGGCAGAAATTGGGAGCTCACTTGGTGAGGAAGCAGACTGGACCACCCCTTGGGAGCCTCGGTTCTCCCAGGTCGTTTTATGGTGACGCATCATATGTTGACGCAGGGCCGTGGTGCCAACATTTGGACCCTGGCCACGCTTCACCTTTTGCCTACATATCTTGCATGTGGCCATGTTACCCTCCTGCGGATGCCTCAAGAAAAACTGCCACACTGCCGAGTAGCTACTTTTCCCACCCCCTGGCCTCACTGATTCACTGCTGCTGTTGCCAACTCCAGGAACCCCTGCTCCACTACCTCCCGATAAGGTAGACTGCCGCACAGCAGGTGCTCTACCCCGGCCCCGGCCCCGGCCGGCTCCAGCCTTTGGAATTGTGCCCCCATGCTGACTGCTACCACCTTGCTGCCTCAGCTGCTGACTCCGGGGCAACCTGCGCCCCTCTTCTCCTGATGATGACGATGAAGCCCCTTCATCACCCGGCTCCCAAGTGCGATCGGCTTCATCGTCATCATCATCATCATCACCGAGTTGTGGCTGTACGTCACTGATGTTCGTGGATTCGTCAACAGTGTCTGGCGCAGGAGCTGGAACGCTCGCAGCACCCACGACACTGTCCACATCACTATTTGTCTGCCTAGCTAAAGAAGCCACCTCCATTTCTTGGCTGGGCAGTAGCTGCTGACTGTCCTCCTGTATCTGATGGTCCTCCTCACTAAAGAGTGGAGCTGAACCCAAAGCATAGGATACGTCGCTGGGGGAGGGAACGGCGTAGGACAGAGGCAATGGGAGGACAGGGACTGCTCTCGGGGCATGCCAACTCAGGGTTGTGTCAGAGGAACCTACCGACCCTAGACTGGGGGTCTCAGATGTAAGTTGTGATGATGTTGTTGATGAGCGCGTCAGCCAATCTACCACGGCAGATGCGTTACTGGTGGAGACCCGACCGCTAGCAGATACTGGCAGATTAGGTCTCTCAGCGTGACTCCTGCTGCTACTGGCCCCCAGTCTGATGCGAGCTCTGCCTGCGGAATCTTGGCCTCTGCCACTCCTCTTTTCACTTCCAGGCACTTGTCTGCCCGACATAGTCTAACTGGCGTGGTAGTAGGTGATATTTAAAAAAACCCCGGGCAGCGGTGGGTCTATATGAAACAGAATATAATGCACACCAAAAGTGAGCAGTAACACTCAGCCTCCAACAGGCCTGCTTAGTGTAAATAAGAGAGCTGCTTAGTGTAAATAAAGAGGGGTATGCTATGTTACAGAATGGGATGCCTCAACAGAAGTGCACCTGGCAGGCAGCAGTAAGCCTATGCCCAGCAAAAGTGTCTTATAATATAAATATAATAAGAGCAAATGCTTATATGGTCTTAAACAGAGGCTGCTTTAGTCACAGAATGGGATGCCCCAACAGAAGTGGACCTGGCAGGGTCCAGTAGTGCTATGCCCAGCAAAAGTGTCTTTATCAGGCCTAATTTCAAATATGATAAGAGCAAATGCTTATATGGTCTTAAACAGAGGCTGCTTTAGTCACAGAATGGGATGCCCTGGGCAGGAATGGACCTGGCAGGGTCCAGTAGTGCTTTGCCCAGCAAAAGTGTCTTTATCAGGCTAATTTCAAATATTATAAGAGCAAATGCTTATATGGTCTTAAACAGAGGCTGCTGTAGTCACAGAATGGGATGCCCCAACAGGAATCGACCTGGCAGGGTCCAGTAGTGCTTTGCCCAGCAAAAGTGTCTTTATCAGGCCTAATTTCAAATATGATAAGAGCAAATGCTTATATGGTCTTAAACAGAGGCTGCTTTAGTCACAGAATGGGATGCCCTGGGCAGGAATGGACCTGGCAGGGTCCAGTAGTGCTTTGCCCAGCAAAAGTGTCTTTATCAGGCTAATTTCAAATATGATAAGAGCAAATGCTTATATGGTCTTAAACAGAGGCTGCTGTAGTCACAGAATGGGATGCCCTGGGCAGGAATGGACCTGGCAGGGTCCAGTAGTGCTTTGCCCAGCAAAAGTGTCTTTATCAGGCTAATTTCAAATATGATAAGAGCAAATGCTTATATGGTCTTAAACAGAGGCTGCTGTAGTCACAGAATGGGATGCCCCAACAGGAATCGACCTGGCAGGGTCCAGTAGTGCTTTGCCCAGCAAAAGTGTCTTTATCAGGCCTAATTTCAAATATGATAAGAGCAAATGCTTATATGGTCTTAAACAGAGGCTGCTTTAGTCACAGAATGGGATGCCCTGGGCAGGAATGGACCTGGCAGGGTCCAGTAGTGCTTTGCCCAGCAAAAGTGTCTTTATCAGGCTAATTTCAAATATGATAAGAGCAAATGCTTATATGGTCTTAAACAGAGGCTGCTGTAGTCACAGAATGGGATGCCCCAACAGGAATCGACCTGGCAGGGTCCAGTAGTGCTTTGCCCAGCAAAAGTGTCTTTATCAGGCCTAATTTCAAATATGATAAGAGCAAATGCTTATATGGTCTTAAACAGAGGCTGCTGTAGTCACAGAATGGGATGCCCTGGGCAGGAATGGACCTGGCAGGGTCCAGTAGTGCTTTGCCCAGCAAAAGTGTCTTTATCAGGCTAATTTCAAATATGATAAGAGCAAATGCTTATATGGTCTTAAACAGAGGCTGCTGTAGTCACAGAATGGGATGCCCCAACAGGAATCGACCTGGCAGGGTCCAGTAGTGCTTTGCCCAGCAAAAGTGTCTTTATCAGGCCTAATTTCAAATATGATAAGAGCAAATGCTTATATGGTCTTAAACAGAGGCTGCTTTAGTCACAGAATGGGATGCCCTGGGCAGGAATGGACCTGGCAGGGTCCAGTAGTGCTTTGCCCAGCAAAAGTGTCTTTATCAGGCTAATTTCAAATATGATAAGAGCAAATGCTTATATGGTCTTAAACAGAGGCTGCTGTAGTCACAGAATGGGATGCCCCAACAGGAATCGACCTGGCAGGGTCCAGTAGTGCTTTGCCCAGCAAAAGTGTCTTTATCAGGCCTAATTTCAAATATGATAAGAGCAAATGCTTATATGGTCTTAAACAGAGGCTGCTTTAGTCACAGAATGGGATGCCCTGGGCAGGAATGGACCTGGCAGGGTCCAGTAGTGCTTTGCCCAGCAAAAGTGTCTTTATCAGGCTAATTTCAAATATGATAAGAGCAAATGCTTATATGGTCTTAAACAGAGGCTGCTGTAGTCACAGAATGGGATGCCCCAACAGGAATGGACCTGGCAGGGTCCAGTAGTGCTTTGCCCAGCAAAAGTGTCTTTATCAGGCTAATTTCAAATATGATAAGAGCAAATGCTTATATGGTCTTAAACAGAGGCTGCTGTAGTCACAGAATGGGATGCCCCAACAGGAATCGACCTGGCAGGGTCCAGTAGTGCTTTGCCCAGCAAAAGTGTCTTTATCAGGCCTAATTTCAAATATGATAAGAGCAAATGCTTATATGGTCTTAAACAGAGGCTGCTTTAGTCACAGAATGGGATGCCCTGGGCAGGAATGGACCTGGCAGGGTCCAGTAGTGCTTTGCCCAGCAAAAGTGTCTTTATCAGGCTAATTTCAAATATGATAAGAGCAAATGCTTATATGGTCTTAAACAGAGGCTGCTGTAGTCACAGAATGGGATGCCCCAACAGGAATCGACCTGGCAGGGTCCAGTAGTGCTTTGCCCAGCAAAAGTGTCTTTATCAGGCCTAATTTCAAATATGATAAGAGCAAATGCTTATATGGTCTTAAACAGAGGCTGCTTTAGTCACAGAATGGGATGCCCTGGGCAGGAATGGACCTGGCAGGGTCCAGTAGTGCTTTGCCCAGCAAAAGTGTCTTTATCAGGCCTAATTTCAAATATGATAAGAGCAAATGCTTATATGGTCTTAAACAGAGGCTGCTTTAGTCACAGAATGGGATGCCCCAACAGGAATCGACCTGGCAGGGTCCAGTAGTGCTTTGCCCAGCAAAAGTGTCTTTACCAGGCCTAATTTCAAATATGATAAGAGCAAATGCTTATATGGTCTTAAACAGAGGCTGCTTTAGTCACAGAATGGGATGCCCTGGGCAGGAATGGACCTGGCAGGGTCCAGTAGTGCTTTGCCCAGCAAAAGTGTCTTTATCAGGCTAATTTCAAATATGATAAGAGCAAATGCTTATATGGTCTTAAACAGAGGCTGCTGTAGTCACAGAATGGGATGCCCTGGGCAGGAATGGACCTGGCAGGGTCCAGTAGTGCTTTGCCCAGCAAAAGTGTCTTTATCAGGCTAATTTCAAATATGATAAGAGCAAATGCTTATATGGTCTTAAACAGAGGCTGCTGTAGTCACAGAATGGGATGCCCCAACAGGAATCGACCTGGCAGGGTCCAGTAGTGCTTTGCCCAGCAAAAGTGTCTTTATCAGGCCTAATTTCAAATATGATAAGAGCAAATGCTTATATGGTCTTAAACAGAGGCTGCTTTAGTCACAGAATGGGATGCCCTGGGCAGGAATGGACCTGGCAGGGTCCCGTAGTGCTTTGCCCAGCAAAAGTGTCTTTATCAGGCTAATTTCAAATATGATAAGAGCAAATGCTTATATGGTCTTAAACAGAGGCTGCTGTAGTCACAGAATGGGATGCCCCAACAGGAATGGACCTGGCAGGGTCCAGTAGTGCTTTGCCCAGCAAAAGTGTCTTTATCAGGCCTAATTTCAAATATGATAAGAGCAAATGCTTATATGGTCTTAAACAGAGGCTGCTTTAGTCACAGAATGGGATGCCCTGGGCAGGAATGGACCTGGCAGGGTCCAGTAGTGCTTTGCCCAGCAAAAGTGTCTTTATCAGGCCTAATTTCAAATATGATAAGAGCAAATGCTTATATGGTCTTAAACAGAGGCTGCTTTAGTCACAGAATGGGATGCCCTGGGCAGGAATGGACCTGGCAGGGTCCAGTAGTGCTTTGCCCAGCAAAAGTGTCTTTATCAGGCTAATTTCAAATATGATAAGAGCAAATGCTTATATGGTCTTAAACAGAGGCTGCTGTAGTCACAGAATGGGATGCCCCAACAGGAATCGACCTGGCAGGGTCCAGTAGTGCTTTGCCCAGCAAAAGTGTCTTTATCAGGCCTAATTTCAAATATGATAAGAGCAAATGCTTATATGGTCTTAAACAGAGGCTGCTTTAGTCACAGAATGGGATGCCCTGGGCAGGAATGGACCTGGCAGGGTCCAGTAGTGCTTTGCCCAGCAAAATTGTCTTTATCAGGCTAATTTCAAATATGATAAGAGCAAATGCTTATATGGTCTTAAACAGAGGCTGCTGTAGTCACAGAATGGGATGCCCTGGGCAGGAATGGACCTGGCAGGGTCCAGTAGTGCTTTGCCCAGCAAAAGTGTCTTTATCAGGCTAATTTCAAATATGATAAGAGCAAATGCTTATATGGTCTTAAACAGAGGCTGCTTTAGTCACAGAATGGGATGCCCTGGGCAGGAATGGACCTGGCAGGGTCCAGTAGTGCTTTGCCCAGCAAAAGTGTCTTTATCAGGCTAATTTCAAATATGATAAGAGCAAATGCTTATATGGTCTTAAACAGAGGCTGCTGTAGTCACAGAATGGGATGCCCCAACAGGAATCGACCTGGCAGGGTCCAGTAGTGCTTTGCCCAGCAAAAGTGTCTTTATCAGGCCTAATTTCAAATATGATAAGAGCAAATGCTTATATGGTCTTAAACAGAGGCTGCTTTAGTCACAGAATGGGATGCCCTGGGCAGGAATGGACCTGGCAGGGTCCAGTAGTGCTTTGCCCAGCAAAAGTGTCTTTATCAGGCTAATTTCAAATATGATAAGAGCAAATGCTTATATGGTCTTAAACAGAGGCTGCTGTAGTCACAGAATGGGATGCCCTGGGCAGGAATGGACCTGGCAGGGTCCAGTAGTGCTTTGCCCAGCAAAAGTGTCTTTATCAGGCTAATTTCAAATATGATAAGAGCAAATGCTTATATGGTCTTAAACAGAGGCTGCTGTAGTCACAGAATGGGATGCCCCAACAGGAATCAACCTGGCAGGGTCCAGTAGTGCTTTGCCCAGCAAAAGTGTCTTTATCAGGCCTAATTTCAAATATGATAAGAGCAAATGCTTATATGGTCTTAAACAGAGGCTGCTTTAGTCACAGAATGGGATGCCCTGGGCAGGAATGGACCTGGCAGGGTCCAGTAGTGCTTTGCCCAGCAAAAGTGTCTTTATCAGGCTAATTTCAAATATGATAAGAGCAAATGCTTATATGGTCTTAAACAGAGGCTGCTGTAGTCACAGAATGGGATGCCCCAACAGGAATCGACCTGGCAGGGTCCAGTAGTGCTTTGCCCAGCAAAAGTGTCTTTATCAGGCTAATTTCAAATATAAGAGCAAATGCTTATATGGTCTTAAACAGAGGCTGCTTTAGTCACAGAATGGGATGCCCTGGGCAGGAATGGACCTGGCAGGGTCCAGTAGTGCTTTGCCCAGCAAAAGTGTCTTTATCAGGCTAATTTCAAATATGATAAGAGCAAATGCTTATATGGTCTTAAACAGAGGCTGCTGTAGTCACAGAATGGGATGCCCTGGGCAGGAATGGACCTGGCAGGGTCCAGTAGTGCTTTGCCCAGCAAAAGTGTCTTTATCAGGCTAATTTCAAATATGATAAGAGCAAATGCTTATATGGTCTTAAACAGAGGCTGCTTTAGTCACAGAATGGGATGCCCTGGGCAGGAATGGACCTGGCAGGGTCCAGTAGTGCTTTGCCCAGCAAAAGTGTCTTTATCAGGCTAATTTCAAATATGATAAGAGCAAATGCTTATATGGTCTTAAACAGAGGCTGCTGTAGTCACAGAATGGGATGCCCCAACAGGAATCGACCTGGCAGGGTCCAGTAGTGCTTTGCCCAGCAAAAGTGTCTTTATCAGGCCTAATTTCAAATATGATAAGAGCAAATGCTTATATGGTCTTAAACAGAGGCTGCTTTAGTCACAGAATGGGATGCCCTGGGCAGGAATGGACCTGGCAGGGTCCAGTAGTGCTTTGCCCAGCAAAAGTGTCTTTATCAGGCTAATTTCAAATATGATAAGAGCAAATGCTTATATGGTCTTAAACAGAGGCTGCTGTAGTCACAGAATGGGATGCCCTGGGCAGGAATGGACCTGGCAGGGTCCAGTAGTGATTTGCCCAGCAAAAGTGTCTTTATCAGGCTAATTTCAAATATGATAAGAGCAAATGCTTATATGGTCTTAAACAGAGGCTGCTGTAGTCACAGAATGGGATGCCCCAACAGGAATCGACCTGGCAGGGTCCAGTAGTGCTTTGCCCAGCAAAAGTGTCTTTATCAGGCCTAATTTCAAATATGATAAGAGCAAATGCTTATATGGTCTTAAACAGAGGCTGCTTTAGTCACAGAATGGGATGCCCTGGGCAGGAATGGACCTGGCAGGGTCCAGTAGTGCTTTGCCCAGCAAAAGTGTCTTTATCAGGCTAATTTCAAATATGATAAGAGCAAATGCTTATATGGTCTTAAACAGAGGCTGCTGTAGTCACAGAATGGGATGCCCCAACAGGAATCGACCTGGCAGGGTCCAGTAGTGCTTTGCCCAGCAAAAGTGTCTTTATCAGGCCTAATTTCAAATATGATAAGAGCAAATGCTTATATGGTCTTAAACAGAGGCTGCTTTAGTCACAGAATGGGATGCCCTGGGCAGGAATGGACCTGGCAGGGTCCAGTAGTGCTTTGCCCAGCAAAAGTGTCTTTATCAGGCTAATTTCAAATATGATAAGAGCAAATGCTTATATGGTCTTAAACAGAGGCTGCTGTAGTCACAGAATGGGATGCCCTGGGCAGGAATGGACCTGGCAGGGTCCAGTAGTGCTTTGCCCAGCAAAAGTGTCTTTATCAGGCTAATTTCAAATATGATAAGAGCAAATGCTTATATGGTCTTAAACAGAGGCTGCTGTAGTCACAGAATGGGATGCCCCAACAGGAATCGACCTGGCAGGGTCCAGTAGTGCTTTGCCCAGCAAAAGTGTCTTTATCAGGCCTAATTTCAAATATGATAAGAGCAAATGCTTATATGGTCTTAAACAGAGGCTGCTTTAGTCACAGAATGGGATGCCCTGGGCAGGAATGGACCTGGCAGGGTCCAGTAGTGCTTTGCCCAGCAAAAGTGTCTTTATCAGGCTAATTTCAAATATGATAAGAGCAAATGCTTATATGGTCTTAAACAGAGGCTGCTGTAGTCACAGAATGGGATGCCCCAACAGGAATCGACCTGGCAGGGTCCAGTAGTGCTTTGCCCAGCAAAAGTGTCTTTATCAGGCCTAATTTCAAATATGATAAGAGCAAATGCTTATATGGTCTTAAACAGAGGCTGCTTTAGTCACAGAATGGGATGCCCTGGGCAGGAATGGACCTGGCAGGGTCCAGTAGTGCTTTGCCCAGCAAAATTGTCTTTATCAGGCTAATTTCAAATATGATAAGAGCAAATGCTTATATGGTCTTAAACAGAGGCTGCTGTAGTCACAGAATGGGATGCCCTGGGCAGGAATGGACCTGGCAGGGTCCAGTAGTGCTTTGCCCAGCAAAAGTGTCTTTATCAGGCTAATTTCAAATATGATAAGAGCAAATGCTTATATGGTCTTAAACAGAGGCTGCTTTAGTCACAGAATGGGATGCCCTGGGCAGGAATGGACCTGGCAGGGTCCAGTAGTGCTTTGCCCAGCAAAAGTGTCTTTATCAGGCTAATTTCAAATATGATAAGAGCAAATGCTTATATGGTCTTAAACAGAGGCTGCTGTAGTCACAGAATGGGATGCCCCAACAGGAATCGACCTGGCAGGGTCCAGTAGTGCTTTGCCCAGCAAAAGTGTCTTTATCAGGCCTAATTTCAAATATGATAAGAGCAAATGCTTATATGGTCTTAAACAGAGGCTGCTTTAGTCACAGAATGGGATGCCCTGGGCAGGAATGGACCTGGCAGGGTCCAGTAGTGCTTTGCCCAGCAAAAGTGTCTTTATCAGGCTAATTTCAAATATGATAAGAGCAAATGCTTATATGGTCTTAAACAGAGGCTGCTGTAGTCACAGAATGGGATGCCCTGGGCAGGAATGGACCTGGCAGGGTCCAGTAGTGCTTTGCCCAGCAAAAGTGTCTTTATCAGGCTAATTTCAAATATGATAAGAGCAAATGCTTATATGGTCTTAAACAGAGGCTGCTGTAGTCACAGAATGGGATGCCCCAACAGGAATCAACCTGGCAGGGTCCAGTAGTGCTTTGCCCAGCAAAAGTGTCTTTATCAGGCCTAATTTCAAATATGATAAGAGCAAATGCTTATATGGTCTTAAACAGAGGCTGCTTTAGTCACAGAATGGGATGCCCTGGGCAGGAATGGACCTGGCAGGGTCCAGTAGTGCTTTGCCCAGCAAAAGTGTCTTTATCAGGCTAATTTCAAATATGATAAGAGCAAATGCTTATATGGTCTTAAACAGAGGCTGCTGTAGTCACAGAATGGGATGCCCCAACAGGAATCGACCTGGCAGGGTCCAGTAGTGCTTTGCCCAGCAAAAGTGTCTTTATCAGGCTAATTTCAAATATAAGAGCAAATGCTTATATGGTCTTAAACAGAGGCTGCTTTAGTCACAGAATGGGATGCCCTGGGCAGGAATGGACCTGGCAGGGTCCAGTAGTGCTTTGCCCAGCAAAAGTGTCTTTATCAGGCTAATTTCAAATATGATAAGAGCAAATGCTTATATGGTCTTAAACAGAGGCTGCTGTAGTCACAGAATGGGATGCCCTGGGCAGGAATGGACCTGGCAGGGTCCAGTAGTGCTTTGCCCAGCAAAAGTGTCTTTATCAGGCTAATTTCAAATATGATAAGAGCAAATGCTTATATGGTCTTAAACAGAGGCTGCTTTAGTCACAGAATGGGATGCCCTGGGCAGGAATGGACCTGGCAGGGTCCAGTAGTGCTTTGCCCAGCAAAAGTGTCTTTATCAGGCTAATTTCAAATATGATAAGAGCAAATGCTTATATGGTCTTAAACAGAGGCTGCTGTAGTCACAGAATGGGATGCCCCAACAGGAATCGACCTGGCAGGGTCCAGTAGTGCTTTGCCCAGCAAAAGTGTCTTTATCAGGCCTAATTTCAAATATGATAAGAGCAAATGCTTATATGGTCTTAAACAGAGGCTGCTGTAGTCACAGAATGGGATGCCCTGGGCAGGAATGGACCTGGCAGGGTCCAGTAGTGATTTGCCCAGCAAAAGTGTCTTTATCAGGCTAATTTCAAATATGATAAGAGCAAATGCTTATATGGTCTTAAACAGAGGCTGCTGTAGTCACAGAATGGGATGCCCCAACAGGAATCGACCTGGCAGGGTCCAGTAGTGCTTTGCCCAGCAAAAGTGTCTTTATCAGGCCTAATTTCAAATATGATAAGAGCAAATGCTTATATGGTCTTAAACAGAGGCTGCTTTAGTCACAGAATGGGATGCCCTGGGCAGGAATGGACCTGGCAGGGTCCAGTAGTGCTTTGCCCAGCAAAAGTGTCTTTATCAGGCTAATTTCAAATATGATAAGAGCAAATGCTTATATGGTCTTAAACAGAGGCTGCTGTAGTCACAGAATGGGATGCCCCAACAGGAATCGACCTGGCAGGGTCCAGTAGTGCTTTGCCCAGCAAAAGTGTCTTTATCAGGCCTAATTTCAAATATGATAAGAGCAAATGCTTATATGGTCTTAAACAGAGGCTGCTTTAGTCACAGAATGGGATGCCCTGGGCAGGAATGGACCTGGCAGGGTCCAGTAGTGCTTTGCCCAGCAAAAGTGTCTTTATCAGGCTAATTTCAAATATGATAAGAGCAAATGCTTATATGGTCTTAAACAGAGGCTGCTGTAGTCACAGAATGGGATGCCCCAACAGGAATCGACCTGGCAGGGTCCAGTAGTGCTTTGCCCAGCAAAAGTGTCTTTATCAGGCCTAATTCTAAATATGATAAGAGCAAATGCTTATATGGTCTTAAACAGAGGCTGCTTTAGTCACAGAATGGGATGCCCTGGGCAGGAATGGACCTGGCAGGGTCCAGTAGTGCTTTGCCCAGCAAAAGTGTCTTTATCAGGCTAATTTCAAATATGATAAGAGCAAATGCTTATATGGTCTTAAACAGAGGCTGCTGTAGTCACAGAATGGGATGCCCCAACAGGAATCGACCTGGCAGGGTCCAGTAGTGCTTTGCCCAGCAAAAGTGTCTTTATCAGGCCTAATTTCAAATATGATAAGAGCAAATGCTTATATGGTCTTAAACAGAGGCTGCTTTAGTCACAGAATGGGATGCCCTGGGCAGGAATGGACCTGGCAGGGTCCAGTAGTGCTTTGCCCAGCAAAAGTGTCTTTATCAGGCTAATTTCAAATATGATAAGAGCAAATGCTTATATGGTCTTAAACAGAGGCTGCTGTAGTCACAGAATGGGATGCCCCAACAGGAATCGACCTGGCAGGGTCCAGTAGTGCTTTGCCCAGCAAAAGTGTCTTTATCAGGCCTAATTTCAAATATGATAAGAGCAAATGCTTATATGGTCTTAAACAGAGGCTGCTTTAGTCACAGAATGGGATGCCCTGGGCAGGAATGGACCTGGCAGGGTCCAGTAGTGCTTTGCCCAGCAAAAGTGTCTTTATCAGGCTAATTTCAAATATGATAAGAGCAAATGCTTATATGGTCTTAAACAGAGGCTGCTGTAGTCACAGAATGGGATGCCCTGGGCAGGAATGGACCTGGCAGGGTCCAGTAGTGCTTTGCCCAGCAAAAGTGTCTTTATCAGGCTAATTTCAAATATGATAAGAGCAAATGCTTATATGGTCTTAAACAGAGGCTGCTGTAGTCACAGAATGGGATGCCCCAACAGGAATCGACCTGGCAGGGTCCAGTAGTGCTTTGCCCAGCAAAAGTGTCTTTATCAGGCCTAATTTCAAATATGATAAGAGCAAATGCTTATATGGTCTTAAACAGAGGCTGCTTTAGTCACAGAATGGGATGCCCTGGGCAGGAATGGACCTGGCAGGGTCCAGTAGTGCTTTGCCCAGCAAAAGTGTCTTTATCAGGCTAATTTCAAATATGATAAGAGCAAATGCTTATATGGTCTTAAACAGAGGCTGCTGTAGTCACAGAATGGGATGCCCCAACAGGAATCGACCTGGCAGGGTCCAGTAGTGCTTTGCCCAGCAAAAGTGTCTTTATCAGGCCTAATTTCAAATATGATAAGAGCAAATGCTTATATGGTCTTAAACAGAGGCTGCTTTAGTCACAGAATGGGATGCCCTGGGCAGGAATGGACCTGGCAGGGTCCAGTAGTGCTTTGCCCAGCAAAATTGTCTTTATCAGGCTAATTTCAAATATGATAAGAGCAAATGCTTATATGGTCTTAAACAGAGGCTGCTGTAGTCACAGAATGGGATGCCCTGGGCAGGAATGGACCTGGCAGGGTCCAGTAGTGCTTTGCCCAGCAAAAGTGTCTTTATCAGGCTAATTTCAAATATGATAAGAGCAAATGCTTATATGGTCTTAAACAGAGGCTGCTTTAGTCACAGAATGGGATGCCCTGGGCAGGAATGGACCTGGCAGGGTCCAGTAGTGCTTTGCCCAGCAAAAGTGTCTTTATCAGGCTAATTTCAAATATGATAAGAGCAAATGCTTATATGGTCTTAAACAGAGGCTGCTGTAGTCACAGAATGGGATGCCCCAACAGGAATCGACCTGGCAGGGTCCAGTAGTGCTTTGCCCAGCAAAAGTGTCTTTATCAGGCCTAATTTCAAATATGATAAGAGCAAATGCTTATATGGTCTTAAACAGAGGCTGCTTTAGTCACAGAATGGGATGCCCTGGGCAGGAATGGACCTGGCAGGGTCCAGTAGTGCTTTGCCCAGCAAAAGTGTCTTTATCAGGCTAATTTCAAATATGATAAGAGCAAATGCTTATATGGTCTTAAACAGAGGCTGCTGTAGTCACAGAATGGGATGCCCTGGGCAGGAATGGACCTGGCAGGGTCCAGTAGTGCTTTGCCCAGCAAAAGTGTCTTTATCAGGCTAATTTCAAATATGATAAGAGCAAATGCTTATATGGTCTTAAACAGAGGCTGCTGTAGTCACAGAATGGGATGCCCCAACAGGAATCAACCTGGCAGGGTCCAGTAGTGCTTTGCCCAGCAAAAGTGTCTTTATCAGGCCTAATTTCAAATATGATAAGAGCAAATGCTTATATGGTCTTAAACAGAGGCTGCTTTAGTCACAGAATGGGATGCCCTGGGCAGGAATGGACCTGGCAGGGTCCAGTAGTGCTTTGCCCAGCAAAAGTGTCTTTATCAGGCTAATTTCAAATATGATAAGAGCAAATGCTTATATGGTCTTAAACAGAGGCTGCTGTAGTCACAGAATGGGATGCCCCAACAGGAATCGACCTGGCAGGGTCCAGTAGTGCTTTGCCCAGCAAAAGTGTCTTTATCAGGCTAATTTCAAATATAAGAGCAAATGCTTATATGGTCTTAAACAGAGGCTGCTTTAGTCACAGAATGGGATGCCCTGGGCAGGAATGGACCTGGCAGGGTCCAGTAGTGCTTTGCCCAGCAAAAGTGTCTTTATCAGGCTAATTTCAAATATGATAAGAGCAAATGCTTATATGGTCTTAAACAGAGGCTGCTGTAGTCACAGAATGGGATGCCCTGGGCAGGAATGGACCTGGCAGGGTCCAGTAGTGCTTTGCCCAGCAAAAGTGTCTTTATCAGGCTAATTTCAAATATGATAAGAGCAAATGCTTATATGGTCTTAAACAGAGGCTGCTTTAGTCACAGAATGGGATGCCCTGGGCAGGAATGGACCTGGCAGGGTCCAGTAGTGCTTTGCCCAGCAAAAGTGTCTTTATCAGGCTAATTTCAAATATGATAAGAGCAAATGCTTATATGGTCTTAAACAGAGGCTGCTGTAGTCACAGAATGGGATGCCCCAACAGGAATCGACCTGGCAGGGTCCAGTAGTGCTTTGCCCAGCAAAAGTGTCTTTATCAGGCCTAATTTCAAATATGATAAGAGCAAATGCTTATATGGTCTTAAACAGAGGCTGCTGTAGTCACAGAATGGGATGCCCTGGGCAGGAATGGACCTGGCAGGGTCCAGTAGTGATTTGCCCAGCAAAAGTGTCTTTATCAGGCTAATTTCAAATATGATAAGAGCAAATGCTTATATGGTCTTAAACAGAGGCTGCTGTAGTCACAGAATGGGATGCCCCAACAGGAATCGACCTGGCAGGGTCCAGTAGTGCTTTGCCCAGCAAAAGTGTCTTTATCAGGCCTAATTTCAAATATGATAAGAGCAAATGCTTATATGGTCTTAAACAGAGGCTGCTTTAGTCACAGAATGGGATGCCCTGGGCAGGAATGGACCTGGCAGGGTCCAGTAGTGCTTTGCCCAGCAAAAGTGTCTTTATCAGGCTAATTTCAAATATGATAAGAGCAAATGCTTATATGGTCTTAAACAGAGGCTGCTGTAGTCACAGAATGGGATGCCCCAACAGGAATCGACCTGGCAGGGTCCAGTAGTGCTTTGCCCAGCAAAAGTGTCTTTATCAGGCCTAATTTCAAATATGATAAGAGCAAATGCTTATATGGTCTTAAACAGAGGCTGCTTTAGTCACAGAATGGGATGCCCTGGGCAGGAATGGACCTGGCAGGGTCCAGTAGTGCTTTGCCCAGCAAAAGTGTCTTTATCAGGCTAATTTCAAATATGATAAGAGCAAATGCTTATATGGTCTTAAACAGAGGCTGCTGTAGTCACAGAATGGGATGCCCCAACAGGAATCGACCTGGCAGGGTCCAGTAGTGCTTTGCCCAGCAAAAGTGTCTTTATCAGGCCTAATTCTAAATATGATAAGAGCAAATGCTTATATGGTCTTAAACAGAGGCTGCTTTAGTCACAGAATGGGATGCCCTGGGCAGGAATGGACCTGGCAGGGTCCAGTAGTGCTTTGCCCAGCAAAAGTGTCTTTATCAGGCTAATTTCAAATATGATAAGAGCAAATGCTTATATGGTCTTAAACAGAGGCTGCTGTAGTCACAGAATGGGATGCCCCAACAGGAATCGACCTGGCAGGGTCCAGTAGTGCTTTGCCCAGCAAAAGTGTCTTTATCAGGCCTAATTTCAAATATGATAAGAGCAAATGCTTATATGGTCTTAAACAGAGGCTGCTTTAGTCACAGAATGGGATGCCCTGGGCAGGAATGGACCTGGCAGGGTCCAGTAGTGCTTTGCCCAGCAAAAGTGTCTTTATCAGGCTAATTTCAAATATGATAAGAGCAAATGCTTATATGGTCTTAAACAGAGGCTGCTGTAGTCACAGAATGGGATGCCCCAACAGGAATCGACCTGGCAGGGTCCAGTAGTGCTTTGCCCAGCAAAAGTGTCTTTATCAGGCTAATTTCAAATATGATAAGAGCAAATGCTTATATGGTCTTAAACAGAGGCTGCTGTAGTCACAGAATGGGATGCCCCAACAGGAATCGACCTGGCAGGGTCCAGTAGTGCTTTGCCCAGCAAAAGTGTCTTTATCAGGCTAATTTCAAATATGATAAGAGCAAATGCTTATATGGTCTTAAACAGAGGCTGCTGTAGTCACAGAATGGGATGCCCTGGGCAGGAATGGACCTGGCAGGGTCCAGTAGTGCTTTGCCCAGCAAAAGTGTCTTTATCAGGCTAATTTCAAATATGATAAGAGCAAATGCTTATATGGTCTTAAACAGAGGCTGCTGTAGTCACAGAATGGGATGCCCCAACAGGAATCGACCTGGCAGGGTCCAGTAGTGCTTTGCCCAGCAAAAGTGTCTTTATCAGGCTAATTTCAAATATGATAAGAGCAAATGCTTATATGGTCTTAAACAGAGGCTGCTGTAGTCACAGAATGGGATGCCCCAACAGGAATCGACCTGGCAGGGTCCAGTAGTGCTTTGCCCAGCAAAAGTGTCTTTATCAGGCTAATTTCAAATATGATAAGAGCAAATGCTTATATGGTCTTAAACAGAGGCTGCTGTAGTCACAGAATGGGATGCCCCAACAGGAATCGACCTGGCAGGGTCCAGTAGTGCTTTGCCCAGCAAAAGTGTCTTTATCAGGCTAATTTCAAATATGATAAGAGCAAATGCTTATATGGTCTTAAACAGAGGCTGCTGTAGTCACAGAATGGGATGCCCTGGGCAGGAATGGACCTGGCAGGGTCCAGTAGTGCTTTGCCCAGCAAAAGTGTCTTTATCAGGCTAATTTCAAATATGATAAGAGCAAATGCTTATATGGTCTTAAACAGAGGCTGCTGTAGTCACAGAATGGGATGCCCCAACAGGAATCGACCTGGCAGGGTCCAGTAGTGCTTTGCCCAGCAAAAGTGTCTTTATCAGGCTAATTTCAAATATGATAAGAGCAAATGCTTATATGGTCTTAAACAGAGGCTGCTGTAGTCACAGAATGGGATGCCCCAACAGGAATCGACCTGGCAGGGTCCAGTAGTGCTTTGCCCAGCAAAAGTGTCTTTATCAGGCTAATTTCAAATATAAGAGCAAATGCTTATATGGTCTTAAACAGAGGCTGCTTTAGTCACAGAATGGGATGCCCTGGGCAGGAATGGACCTGGCAGGGTCCAGTAGTGCTTTGCCCAGCAAAAGTGTCTTTATCAGGCTAATTTCAAATATGATAAGAGCAAATGCTTATATGGTCTTAAACAGAGGCTGCTTTAGTCACAGAATGGGATGCCCTGGGCAGGAATGGACCTGGCAGGGTCCAGTAGTGCTTTGCCCAGCAAAAGTGTCTTTATCAGGCTAATTTCAAATATAAGAGCAAATGCTTATATGGTCTTAAACAGAGGCTGCTTTAGTCACAGAATGGGATGCCCTGGGCAGGAATGGACCTGGCAGGGTCCAGTAGTGCTTTGCCCAGCAAAAGTGTCTTTATCAGGCTAATTTCAAATATGATAAGAGCAAATGCTTATATGGTCTTAAACAGAGGCTGCTTTAGTCACAGAATGGGATGCCCTGGGCAGGAATGGACCTGGCAGGGTCCAGTAGTGCTTTGCCCAGCAAAAGTGTCTTTATCAGGCTAATTTCAAATATGATAAGAGCAAATGCTTATATGGTCTTAAACAGAGGCTGCTTTAGTCACAGAATGGGATGCCCTGGGCAGGAATGGACCTGGCAGGGTCCAGTAGTGCTTTGCCCAGCAAAAGTGTCTTTATCAGGCTAATTTCAAATATGATAAGAGCAAATGCTTATATGGTCTTAAACAGAGGCTGCTGTAGTCACAGAATGGGATGCCCCAACAGGAATCGACCTGGCAGGGTCCAGTAGTGCTTTGCCCAGCAAAAGTGTCTTTATCAGGCTAATTTCAAATATGATAAGAGCAAATGCTTATATGGTCTTAAACAGAGGCTGCTTTAGTCACAGAATGGGATGCCTCACAGCAGACTTAAGATCAGTTCAGTATATATGCACGGTTAGTTACTATAAGCAGCCTGAAAACGCTAACAAAGCCTGTCAGCCAGCTAGTAACACTCAGGCTGGATGAAAAAAAAAAAAAATCTCCTTGTGACAGCCTCCGTTTTTCCTACCTTTCCCTGGCTTTCTGTCTGTCTCCTGTCTGTCTCCTGCCTGTCTCCAGCCTGTCCCTGTCTGTCCCTGCCTGTCTAACTGCCTCAGCTACACAGCGTTCTGTCTGTCACGAATGCAATAGAGAAATGAGGAAAAGCAAGATGGCCGCCGTTAAATACCGCTGTGTGACGTCACCGGGCTTGCTGGCTGCTGATAGGCTGCATGTGACTGCCCCAGCTTGCACTGGCGCGGGATAGATGTCCAGACATGTCCCGTCCGCCATCTTAGAATGCCTGTAAATGTAAATGAATGGATGTTAAAGGAAAACTTCGAGTGATCGAATCGCGGGGAAATTCGGATTCGATCCGAATCGAATTTTTCCTGAAATTCGGATCGAATCCGGGTTCGTCCGGATCGATTCGCTCATCCCTAATGTGTATATATAGTAGGTTAATTGAAAATGCTTTTACCCTCAAACACAAGCTCATTCCCCCTCTATGTGTTCATATTTTTTATGGTGAACTAATATTATTTGCTCTACTGGAAATAAGTAATTACATGTTTCATTATAATTTAATTGTATTCAAGAGTTCTTTCCTAATGTTTTTAGAGCTGTCTTGTAACTAGGAAAAATGAAGAGCTTCCTAGAATCCTACAAACCTAAATTTCTACCTGACCTGGATATGAAAAATGGTGACTATGCTTAATATTCAAACATTGCTCCCTGGAGGGAATGCAAAGAATATCCAAAGGGATAAAAGAAGAATAGGCTGAAGGCTGTTACTGTGATATTTAAAAAAAAAAAAAAATATTTGCCTTTGTGAGTTGAAATCTCCTAGTGCACTAGTAGCTGAATGCTGAACAATAGAAAATATTTATAGAAAATGGTGGGCTATAATCATTTTCCTAAAAAAAAATCTTCTTGGGTTATGTGAATTGCCTCTATGGGCCTTATTTATGATGTGTGCCTTTTAGCATAATTTTTGTGGCTATAGCTCCAGCTTCAGAGCGCCGGCATTCCTGTCTAATCTGGTGCTGTGCAACATTGGTGCTAGCAGTCGCTGCACCGAATGCTTAATTAATTAGCTTTGATTGTTAGTCCTAGGTAATGGCCGGCATATGTCAGCGCCTGTTGGCTGATTAGCCCACTTTGTATTGCTGTTTTTCTGGACCTCCCCAGCATATTTATGACATTTTTCCTCCTTGAAATCTTTGGCGCTGTATTTTTCCAGCGCTGGTCAGAGTTTCTTCATTACAGTTATAAGAAATCACTGCTAGGAACAAAGGGTACAAACCCTTTACAGTGTGTTTTGGCTGCATTTTAGTTGTTGGTGTCCAAATTACACATTGTTAAGCAAAATAAGCCATTAAAATAAATTATAATAACCCAACAAAACAAAAAAAAAACATTTTGAACCATCCTGCATTTAAATAATGCAAGTTCTGTACAAATAAATCTGTTTAACATTAATTATAAGCCTTAAACGCTTCAATCCAGTTCTGCCCATTGTGCTCTATGGGATCTTGAGCTACAGCACCAGATTCCATCTGGCGCTGCTTCAACCACAGTGCCTGCCGCTGCATCCTTTTCAGTGCTAGTGTTAAACAAGACACTAGGCGGCAGCCGCATCGGCAATAACATTTTTTAGTTGTTAAATTGTACACTGAGTGCCTCTGAGGACAAAGAAGTGGTGCTTTGTATTGCTTTTAATTTCAATAAATTCCTTTACACTTGATTGTGTGTATAAGCATTTAACATGAAGAAGTCGCCTATGCTCTAATTAACACATTGCTGCCCATGTAATGACAAGAATTCCTTTGTTGATGTATAGACCCTTGGTGCCCAACTAGATGCACCAGGTGGTGTGAAAGGGGTACAGTCAGAAATGGCCCTTCCCAACCTCTCTGGAAGGGGGCACCAGGAGCTCTATGCTAGACCAGCAGGTCTCACATTTCCAAAATACCCTCTCCTTTCTCATTTGCACATTTCTTTATACCGGTAATTCTTTATAACTGTTTTCTTTTTATAAAATGTCTCCTTCTTTCGATTGTTTTTCATGTTCCATCCTTTTCTCCGTTGTTCCCCCTTTTTTATGTAATTTCCATATTCCTTTCATCTTTCGCTTGTCACCTTTGTCAACGTCTTTACATCTTACCTTTCCTTACCTTTTTTCCAGTATCTTTTTTCTCTCTCACTTTCTTTTTCTTTCCTCTATTTCTTACTCTGAATTTCTATTTTTTAGAGCTTTTTAGGCAGATGACATTTCAAGTGACTGCTGTAGGATAAGGCCTGCTTTAAACTGACTAACATGATTTTTTAAATAGATTTCACTTGTTGTCAGTTGGCTCAATGGCTCAGCTAAACAGATATATTAAGGGGCTTGGCAATCAGGTATTATAATTGTTTCATTTCTATGATATTACCAAGTAAGAATCTTTATGCAATATTGGTTTATCAATGTTGTCATTTTTATAATGTTGATGCAGCTACGTGAAGTAATATAAGTAAGATGTGTTTTTTCTTTAATTGATATACGGTATGGGATATTGATAATTCATTAATTTACAAGATTCAAAATGTTATGCCATAGAAGCTTTCCTGGAAGTGTGATTTTTGGGCCAAATTAAAGTGGACCTATCACCAGGATTTTTACTGGTGATATGTTATTGTCTTTGGAGCATCCTGATTTTAGACCCCCCACAAGTTGAATCCCCCTGGGTCACCCAACCTGCCAACCAACTTACCCACCCTTCCCCATAGTCACACAATGCAAATGCAGAGACATGCATAAGGAAAGGGGAGCAGCCTCATCCCCGGAGTTTATCTTTAGCTGAGACTTAAGTTATACTAGTGAAAACAACTCAATGTCTTCTTTAATGTTCTAAATGTTGAAATGCTTTTTTATAAGTTTACCTCCTTATTGGGGTTGATTCAAAGCCAGGTGAGAAATTACACCCAGTAGACAATGAAAGTGAACTGCAGTTTTCTCTTCTAAGAAAGGAAGATAATTCTCACCTGGCTCTGAATCAATCTCATTGGCTCAATTTGAGATTGCTGAACCTGTGAAATACTGTATAACAAACCAGTTTAAGGACTAACTGTCTCTTCTTTGCAGAGCCCTGACCTTTAAATAAAGGGTGTCCCTAGAAATGTATGTTTTACAGTTCCCCTCTTTCTGTCCACTCACCACCCTTGTTGCCTGCCCCTTAATTTTTCCCACCACTTTTCCACCCACTCCCCTTCGCCCCGTCCTTCCTCCTGACTCACCTTCCCTTATTATCATTTTCTTACTCTGGTATAAATAGAACTTTTTTTTCAAATGGCAATGAATCAATCATTTGCAATGTTAGTCTGGAGTCACCTTTTTGGGCCCTTTATATCTGTCAGAGTATATATAGGTTAAAGCCTTGTTCTAAATATGGTATCACATTTAAGGGAGATCCTCAAGAGGTAATAAGAAGAGCATGCATTTATTTATTCATTTGTAAATTAAGTGGTTTATTCATCAAGGGATAGAGGCAGGTAGTGCCTCGTAGTGGCAGGCAGCATCTGGTGAACGCTGGGCGCTGTACGCAAAACCACATTTATGAAGGCGATTCTGGTGAGCGACTTTAACAGTGCCATGTAGTGTACGATTCATCACTACAGGCAGCTCAGCGTATAGCGCCAAAGCTTTAGCTTTCAGGGAGCCAGGTAAAACATGTCGCTACCTGTCGCTCTCCCATATATGTCAATGGACGTTCCTTTCCTTCTGTTTAACCCTTCTAGTGCCAGCTATGTGAGTCTCACGTAGCTGCCTCTACTCCACTTAGGTGCCAGCTACGTGAGACTCACGTAGCTGACTTTAAACCCCCACAGTAATTGAGGGACAAAATAAAAAAAAATGGGTCCCCCCCCCCTACGTCATTTTTTTTTAATTTTTAAGGGTTAGGGTTAGCCTAACCCTAACCCCTAAAATTCCAATAAATTGGGGTTGTCCCTATGTCAATTTATTTTGAATTTTTTCCAAAATTCCAAAAAAAATGGGTCCCCCCCCCCCCCCCCCGGGAGGGGGGCCCTATGTCATTTTTTTGGGGAGAGCACTTTATCACATTTACAAATAAAATACTACTACTATCCACACTATAAACATAAGGGGTTAATTAAAAAACAAAAGACACATGGTCCCCCCTCCCGGGGGGGGGGGGTGGATCCCATTTTTGGGGGGAATTTTAAGGGTTAGGGTTAGCCTAACCCTAACAATTCCCCCCAAAAATGGGGTTCCCCATATGTCTTTTTTTTAATTAACCCCTTATGTTTATAGTGTGGATAGTAGTTGTATTTTATTAGTAAATGTTATAAAGTGCTCTTTTCAGTTTGGGGGGTCTCCAGGGCAAGAATTCGGGGGCTACCGATACATATGTGGTACCGTTGTAATCAGGAGAAATGGGGCTATCACATGCAATATGGTTTTCATTAATAAAACAAATTATTTATTTAAAATAAAGGAGACAATTGTCTAAAAAATATTATTTTAATTATTATTTCTTTGTTTTTTACGCAAAAATATAAAAAAAAAGTAGAAAAATTACAAACAAGACATTTCACGTTAAAGCCTAAACTCTGCTGCAAAAAATATGTATATAATTTTTCTGGAAATTCCAGCAAAAATCACGGTAAAAAATGGCGCAAAATGGGGAAAATGACCAGTCAACAGAGGGTGACAAAATTTCAAGTAGGCTGGCAATTAAAAGGGTTAATAGTACCTATGCATGTTGGGTATTGTTGTGTACTTCACCAGGCAGACATGCGCCGAGCGCCTCACCCCGTCCCAGCCAGGCTGGCTGGGACGGGGTGAGGCGCTCGGCGCATTGTATACTGTATACTGTACTGTATTGTATACTGATGTCTTTGAAGACAACACAGGGTTAATAATTGTATGTATATAGATGTATATAGGATAGTTTATACACATTATATAAGTTGGTTGATATTGCATATTGATGTTTTTGAAGATAACACGGGGTTAATAATTGTATGTATATAGATGTACTAGGCATACATGTGTTCTTGTAGTCCTCCCCCTCATGAGATGTGTGTTTTTAATTGTTTTTAAACTTTTTTTGTATTGGATGAATAATAAATTGAATATATTTTGTTATAAGAGTATGTGGTGGTGCCAGTTGTTTGGTTAGGCATTGTTTTGGGGTCTTGTGGGATCCCATGCTCTGGAGATTAAAAAAACACTACAAATTGCAAAAAATAGTTTTTCTTTATTTTTTCGCACATATTTCACCCAAAAGTATTGAGAATACACTAAAAAGGCCAAACAAGATATTGCATGTTGAAGCTCAGACTCTGCTGAAAAACAATATATAATTTTCCTGGAAAATCTCTGGAAATCCCTTCAAAAATCAAAGTTGAACATATGTAGAGCAAAATAGTGAAACGTGGTCTGGCAACAAAGGGTGACAAAAATTCTAGGAAGGCTAGCACTTAAAGGGTTAAACAATGTTTTTTTTTATAATTATGTTTTTCTTTCAAATAATTGTGTGACCTCTGCTGGTCTAGAAAAAGTCATTTTTGAAAACTTTTTTGATTTTTTGATTTTTTATATTTATATGCAGAATTTTTATCACAGGTCAGGCATTAAAGTATTAATGTTACAATGGTATAACAATGTAATTCCATGTGTTTTCGCTTTGTTACTGGTGGATAAGTGTTCAAAAACAGATTTTAATCACACAGCGTCTGTGGCTCTATGCTACAGTGACCATATACAAAACACTGACGCTGTGTGCGTTTTTTTGTTAAATATGGTGTGAGTCGCTGATAGTCGGTCACAATGAGCTGGCGCTGTACTAGTGTTAGAATGCCCAACATACATCTCATTCATCAATGCTGGCCAGGTTACTACAGCGATTGAGGCGCTCTGTTACAGTGCCCGATAGCCGATTACAGCGTATACTAGCGGTTGCTTTTAGTGCCTCTGTACAGACGCTCATCTGCCGATAGCTGGCGCTAGTAATGAATCAGCCTGCCAGTTTGTACGGGCAGCCTATATAATTATTTGATAATACATTGTATTTTTTACCTATTTCCCATATTTTCCTCTTCCTCTTTTTTTTCTCCCCTGCCTATCCCCTCTATCCACCCCCTCCATAAAATTGTTGGGATCCTCATATTCTGTAAACATTATGGATAAGAAAAGATACCTTAAGGTGTATGGTTTTATGTAGTGTTTCATATGTTTGAAATTGTATCTTTTATATGGTTTCAGGCATCTGCCCTGGGGACACGCATGCATTATAGTCTTAATCTAATTTTTATCCTGAGATTCCTGATAGGGTTTGGGTACTTTGAGCACTGACTGACTCATTATATCTTTCATAATGTGCTCATTTAAGTGGACAATTTTATTAAGCTTGGAGTGGTCATGCATTTCTCTTACTATAATTTTGTGGTAATCCCTGGATTACCTTCCTGGATTGGACCATATTTGATTAAAATAATAAGTTATACATGCAGTTGGAAGATATCTAATTGTGTTCTCGGCAGGATTGCTGCTCTAAAGACTTTTATCCTTAACTGCAATATAATTTTGATACCACCCAATACAAGACCCTTTTAAAGTTAGATGTCCTGAATAATCTGATATATTATCAGGCATATAGAATATCTTAACTACACTCTATGTTTTTCGATAATTCTCATCAAAATTATACTATGGATAAATCCTAGTAACACATCTCCATTCATTTGCTCATCATTATCCCCATTTACTAGCTGTATGGTATATGTCTTGCAAGAGCTTCCCACTGAAACTAAATTGCATTCTATTAGCACTTTTCCACCCTTTGCTTCCATCAGGATTTCAGAAAACAAGCACTAAACGGTGTCAATAAAAGCATATATAGAGTTAAAGATCTATTCCTGAGAATGGGTATTGAGAATTTATCTAATTTTCTCACCCCATATCCCCTCTAATCAGCTATTCAAGCCGCATCAGATTTATAATTTTCTAAACACAATCAATAATCTTACCGCAATATAGGTTCTAAGTCAATTTTTGAAAGGTGTGCCCAGGTTTCCCCTGGGCAGTCCGGGGGCATTGTTCATCTCTATAACTTATTTATGGAGGAAACAAATAATAACTAAGCTTATATGCAATCCTAACAAAAGCTTTAGGGGAGCAATAAGAAATTATGAAGAGGTCATGAAAATGCTCTCACACATCCTCAGTCAAGGCTTACTACTAGCTCACCATTATGCCTTTTATTCTGTGATGGCAAAGAAAATATTTTTATATATGGTGGACTGTCCAACAGTTTTAGACCATGGTCTAGTCTCTAATCAAAGTGGTTATGGCAGTAAACACCTGACAAGTTTGTCCACTGTCACCCCTGCTTTTCACCCTAGCTATGAAACCCCTAGCTTTTGGTATCAGGAATTTCCCAGACATTTCCGGAATCAAAGATGTGGGCATGCAACACTTTGTATACTTACAGACAATGTGATATTGTTTATGTCGAAAGCCAATAATTACATTGTCCAATCTATTTTAAAAATTTAAGATCAGATTGCTTTATATTCATGCCTACAAGACAATACAATATACTAGTATGTTAATTTTACTGATCCTTAGTGATACCTGAATTCCATTGGGAAACCCAACTTATATAGTGTCTAGCAATCTACCTGACAAACTCTTATGAGTCATTGTTTAGTATTAATTAACCACAATTGTCCCATCAATTAAATATTTTGCTGGAACCATGGAGAGACTACAAGCTATTATGGATAGGTAAAACGACAGCTATTAAAATGATGTTATTAAATAATAAATAATAAAGTTCTTTATTATAGTGTCAATATCTTAAAGTATTACTAAGCAGCACAGGTAGCGCAACTAACTGCTTTTCACTCAACCTTGGACATACCCTATGGGGTTATCATAGAAGCTTAACAATGTACCCCGCTTAGAATTGGCAACTAAAAGTAACACCAAAACCGAAGTGAAATAGTCAATCCCATGACTCCACACTTATTTAAATTTGGGATAACATTAAGTATTAAAGGAACATGGCTTCTCCTCATCTTCCCATGTTATCTACATGGAACAATCCTATGTTCAAAGCCAATTTTTTCTCACCGCATTTTTTTTTTGTTGGAAAGATGCAGTTGTTTGAATTATTGCAGACTGCAAATCTGACATGACGGTTCTATCTATTCAGAAGAGATAAATCCAAAATTCATTCTGGCAAGATCTTTCACCAGCATTGTATAAAATCTATTATTCAAGACAAAACAGAATTGACTAGACATACATTTTTTGAAAAAAGATACAAAAAGGGACCTAAATGTAAGGGTAATATAAAAGATGTTTATAATTCATTAGTGTCAACTACACTATGGGCATTATTCATTAAGGGGTTGCGACAGGTAGTGTCTTGTAAGCGGCAGGTAACGTCAGGTAGCGGCAGGTGAACAGCTGCCACGGCACGCAATTCCATGAATTTATGAAGCCGAATCTGGTATGCGACTAGAACAACGCCATGTACCATACGATTCATCATTATCCCAGGCTCAGCGTACAGCACCAGTGTTCAGCCTTGCAGAGCACCACGTCTTACCTCTCGCTACCTGGCGCTCTCCCATACATTTCTATGTTTCTATGGAAGATCCTTAGAATACCTTTCCTGGTCCCTTTTTTTTTTTTTAGGGAACTTTTTAACTCAAATATTTATTTTATTTATCCTGGCCCACAAAATGTAATTTTTGTAATTTTTTGGGGGGATATTTATACAGAAATGTATATCAATATCTGCCACTAAAGTGTTAATGTCACACTTCTCCAACAATGTCATTCCATACTTTTTCGCTTGCTTACTGATGTTAATAATGCACTTTGATCACACAGCGTCTGGCGCTATGGGCTCCAGGCACACAATGTAGAATGCCTGCCTTCGCTTAGTGTCAAGTTTTAATGAATATGGGGTGAGTCTCTGGGATTCGTTCGCACTGAGCAGTCGCTGTCGTTCGCATCATGCAGCGCTCTACCATTGTTATGGTATTGGCGTGTGTGGCTATAGTGCTGAACATTGCTATGCATACGCTGTGTTAAATTTGCATATTGTAGCTTAATGTTTGCCGTTTTATTGCGTTGTTAGCTTGCGAGGAGGGTTAAAGGTTTTGCCTTCGCTTTTGTTTTGTGCACTTCCGGTTTTACACCTACGAGGCTCCACCATGCGTCCCAGAAGACCTTCCAGACACCTCCCCAGCTCATTCTCAGACTCTGATACCCCCACCCCCCTGCCCCCCCAAAGAAGAAGAGACAAAGGGTGGATCCTCGGGTGAATGGCCAAGTGGTCAAAGTGAGTGTACATGTGCATAGTGTGTTAATGTATTCTGTATTGTGTTTTTTCATTATAGCTGGTAAAAAATATTGTATAATATGTTTAAATATGTAAAGCTTTATTGTTTGTACAGGGCAAAGTGGTAGTTTCTATGTAATCAAATCATTTTTTTATTCTAAATTAATTTTTTACTTGTATTATTTTATATATATATATATATATATATATATATATATATATACATTTTTTTTTTTTTTTTAATTCTTTTTTATATTTTTTTTTAATTATTCATATTTTTTGGGTTGATTACATTTAAAACTATATCCATATAACTGTCAATAGATCGATTTTGTATATTTGTATTTGTAAATATTAAAATATATTATAGTCACTTTGCCTATCATTTTTTACATGTTGATTAGCATTTCTCATAAGAACTGAAATTGAACAATTTTTTTAATAGGATTTTTGCATTCTGGAGTATGACTATGCCCTGAGTGACAGGCACAGCATAGTGGCGGAGGTGCAGGCCACCATGCCCCGCCGCTTTAATACCAAACTTACCAAAAGATCGATTATACAGAAGTGGTCAGACTTCAAGCGCCGGGACAATTAGGGCGTCTACCGCCTCTATGATGCCCACGCATCTAGTCAGTCCAACACACATACATGTCCAAATTAATTTCATGTGCGCATAGTAATGTCTTTGAGTGTAATGTACTTTTTTTGTTTCCTCTCCACAGATAAGCATGTTCCCCTGGGAAAACATGGGAATGGGACCCCCACACATGTGTTGTGGGTTCGGATTAGTCTGCGGGGGAGGGTCCCTCTCGGAGATCCCATATTGACGACCCAGTGGAGGAAGGGGATGACACCCCAGTGGAGAATGCTGCTGGGGTGAGGGCAGTATGGAGCCTCAGCTCCTCACAATTGGACTCAGCTGAGTCCCAAACCCCCTGTGGCCACTCTTAAGTTGGGAGTCCCCAGTGGGGAGGAGGCAAGGGACTCCACCACACTCCCTGAAGGATCAGGGAGGGATCGGGTTTGGGATCTGCTGGGCCCATTGTGAGGAGTGGAGGCTCCATGCCTCCACCTCATACCCCTCCCTGGGATTTATTATTGTGACTTATTATTTCCATTGGCACCTTGTTGTTACTAAAATATTCCTTTCTACCTATAACTGTTTTAAAGGCACCTCCACCAGCTATGCAGCAGATGAGGCACTGGGGCATAGTCGTGGTTAGAGTTGCTTTATTTAAAAAACTGAATGTATATGCAAATATACATTTAAATATATATACAATTTTAAGGTCCAAATACCTTATATGATTGAGAAGGAGCCATGTGGCCTATTTCACAGTAGCTGCTCTACGTTTGTACCCCTAAATCCAAATCTAATGTGCCTAGAACATGTGTTAACCAAAGTTGGTTTGTTTAAACAAACACCTGGCCAATTATATATCCACAAGTATGTTTATGTTAACATTCAAACTAATACATGTTTAGGCCTATTAACAACATAAAATACATAGTTCTTATGATTGTTTCTGTTTTGTTTTTTCTCATAACAGATGTTTCCACACAGATGGATCCCGTTCTAATTCTCCCCACCCCAGCTCCGGGAACCTCCAGCATCATGTGCCCAAGTCACAGCTGAGATGGTGAGTACCCTAAATTCAACATCATACATTGATTACACAAATATGTCTGTGTCCATGACCATGTACAAATGTTAGTGACGGTCTACTGTTTACTATCAGACATGGAGATGCTATATTTGCAATCCTCAGTCATAATTGCATGTAAGCATGTTAGTTTGGTGGCCCTGCTAATGTTACTTGACAAAACATTATACAGGCAGCCAGTGATCATGTTGTGGATTTCTAGTACTCCTACAATTGTAACTTCACAATCTATAAATTGGATAGGTGAAAGATTTAAAATTAAAAAGCGACAGGAGTAATTGAGCAAGACAGGAAGTGCAGTCTTCCGCTGGTTAAGTAGGCCTTATTTGGTTACTTAAGGTAGTTTCTGATGTGAGACTAGGGTGGATAATATAGAATGGTGGGCCAGGTGTGATTATTTTGGCATCTATTATTTAGACAAACTTGCCTCTTGTTTAAGGGTTAAAATAGTTTGGAATCATATTACTTACTAAAACTAATTTTCCCCTTTTATAGGTATATACTTTATATTTGGAACTGCAGAACTTATTTATATTTTTTTCTCCCTACAGCTTGCACAATGGAGTATCGCAGACTATGGCAGTATGTCCGAACCAACAGACGAATGCTGCTGGAGAAGAAGAAAAAGCCATAGAGTGGGTGGAATTATGGTTGCCGCTGTGCGGCATAGTTTTTTGCCCATGTTGGGCTTTTTTTATAATGTTTTAATAAAATTTTGTATTTTTTCCAAAAAGTCTGTGCCAGATTTTTATTCCATTAACTTAACATTCAACCAACACACACACAAAAAAAAAGAAACAAAAAAAAATTTAAACTTGCCAATGTGATCATTGACAATATAACATTAAATTAAATTTAAGCATAAAAGCAGCATAAAAACGCCCAGACACCATTAGATTTGGGTGAGCGAATGTACAGTGGCTTTATAGCGACTGACAAACATCAGATTCATCAATGGTGGGCAGGTTAATATAGCGACTGAGACGCTCTGTAATAGCGACTGACGGAAGATCAGAGCGACCACTTAGCGCTGCAGTACAGGCGCACATTGGCTATTACCTGGTGCTAGTAATTAATCAGCCGGCCCATCACCTTTCCTCATATGCTCAAAAGTGTCAGATAGAACGAGGGGGTGTTTGTGATCGCGAAGATTGATGAATGTGGTATGCTGCTTTGCATAGCTATTTCTTCATCTTTGAGCTTGAAACGAATGCCAAACTAACCAATAGATGGTATATAGTATCTGAGACTATAGCCCAAACAGTTCCTGATCATTCTGATTCCTGTATCCGGGGGTATCTCTCTACAGGCTCTTATAAATATATTTGATGGGAGTGTAGAAAAATACATTTTGGGTTCAGTTAATCTTATCCTGGGAGACCATACTAGGAATGATCCTTAGGTTGCCTTATTGAATAAAACTATCAAAGGTAGCACCTACTTTAAAAAAATACTAACACAATATATTTTTACTGCAGCAAAACTGTGCTATGTGTAAGGATAAATTGTCATAATACATATAAGATGGGTACATTTAGTAAAATTTGGGCACCTTAGATTGAACACTGTCTACTTTCAAATATTTCCCTTCTTAAACTTTAAATATTGGGTTACAGAAATTAACTAAACTCTAACCTAGCATACTTACGAAATCTTCTTTCCCACCTTTTCCCCACTCTTTCCCTTCTTTTCTTATCCAATAAAGTGTTATAGTGAATTGTATTAATCTATGAACAAAAATAAATCAAGACTTGAAAGTTAGATGTACTGATACTGTAAATTTCTTTAATTTTTTCTTCTATTCATATGTCATGTACCATATTGCTGATGTAAGCATTTACACTTATTACACTTAAGTATTTACACTTATTATCTGTGTATAGTGTGATATTTTAATTCACATTTAGTTTTTTTATTGTAATCAAGCTTTATTGGTTTTCAATAAAAATAACAAGGGGAATAGACATACAATTATATGTATGAAGACACACGGAAAATATCCAAAAGGAAAAGAAGAAACAGGGAAGGGAGCAATGTTACCACAACCATACATGTATATTTATACAGATAAATGATGCTGATCCTGTCTTCCCAAATATAAGACGTTCCAGGAATGCCAACACGTGTGAAACACGTTACGTTGAGGGGGGAGGGGAGTTTAGTGACTATCCTGAGGGGGACTTTAACGGACCCTCACGACAGAGCTACTGGAATCGATTACACCTCATCTAAACCCCCGGCATACTTGTTGACGTGTAGGCCGCAGTGACTGGCCAGGCTTCAGCTAAATATGGTTGGGAGAAATTTACTCCCTCGCACAGGGAGGGAACCAATGAACCGGGTGTATCAGACCTTATACCTGCTTAAAAGGAACATGGGCTAGGGAAGTGGAGAGGGGGGAGGGAAAAGATAGGGTACAGGGTAACGGATACTGCACCCAATTGGGCCTGCAAAGGACCAACCCATGCAGCCAGGAAACCTGCTGGCCCGGCCTAATGCATCACTGACCAGGACTCCCTGAGTGAATCCCCGACCTCCCGTCAGGCCGGAGCAAGACCGGTAGATGTGAGTCTCGGTAAATTATCCAGCCCGCCCAGGTAGTCAGAAACCGACTCGTGGCATCTCTTTTGTCAGCAATTAACTCTTCCATGCTACGGATTACTTCTAGCTCCTGCACCCACTCCATCAGCATAGGGGGGAACTGCGACTTCCAACGCCGCGGGATGATGGATCTCATCGCTGCTATGAAGTGCATCAAAATTCCATTTTTGATGCTAGAGATTGGGACAAGTGAAAGCAGCGCCACCTGCGGTGTATTGTTTACCCTGGTCCCTGTGATGTCCTCATATATAGTGAAGATCTGGTCCCAAAGGGCCTTAATAACCCTGACATCCCCACCAGATGTGGCTCATGTTGCCCACTTTCCCCTGGCATCTCCAGCACCTTTCTGACTGCGTTGCTGCAAATCAGTGGATGCCCTCCGGGCACCTGTATCACCTGGCTAATACCTTGCAATTCCTCTCTTGGACAGTACTGGCCAGCAACATGCCATGGGTGCCCAGGTTGATTTTGGCGAGGTTGTTTTCGGAAATTTGTATATTTAGTTCCCTTTCCCATTTTCCTATATATTTAGGCGGAGATGGGTTGAGTGCTTTATTCGGAAGTGAGTAAAGAGATTATATGACCGGGGTTCGGGGGGTGTTCTGGGAGATCAAGGACTCTAGCTCTGTGGGGGGGAGTTCCGAGAGATTTCCAGCATATTGTTGATAGTTATAAATGTAAGCAACTGCCTGTGGAGGAGTCACAAAATGTGTCTTCCCTCCTCTTTCTCTTTCAGATCTGCCACTGAAAGTACTACCCCTGATTTTAGTATGTGTCCGATTGTGGTGTTTTCGGAAGCTTTTCAGATAAGGAAGCTCTTAGCCCGCATTCCAGGCTCAAATGCCGGGTTGTCAAACAGTGGAGTAAGGGGGCCCGGTTTACGTACCAACTTATGCCAACTCTGCAGAGGGTCCCACGTCTCCAAGAAATGTTTCACCAGAAAAGGCATGGACTCCCTTTGTGGCCTGGTGAGAAGACCAGCCCATGCCAAAGAGGTGGGGTTCAATGGGGATAATGATTTCTCTAACTGAACCCATAATTTATCCCGCCCCCCTGTGCGACCAATGAACCATCTGTTGGAGAATCGCTGCCGTGTAGTAGCCCCTCAGGTCCGGGAGACTCACCCCCCCCTCCAGCCCTGTTTCTAGAGAGGGTAGAGAGTCTAAGTCTCAGCCTGGTGACCCCCTATACATACAACTATAAATTTAGAAAATGCCGACTTCAACTTGTGGAAAAACCCATTGGGGATTTTTATTTGGACTGTTTGGAATATATACAAAAGTTTGGGGAGTGTGTCCATTTTTAAGCTGTTAATCCTCCCAAAACCAAGAGATTGGCTTCTTCATGTAGAAGCCAAGGTCTGACATTAATTTGGTGAGGAGCGGGGTGTAGTTTAATTCGTATAGTTTAGAGAGGTCGGCGGGTATTTGCACACCTAGATATTTAATAGCCTGGGGCCTCCACTTGAGGGAAATATTTAGAGCCTCAGACTTTGAGTAGTTGACTTTGAAGTTGCTCACTCGGCCAAACCGCTGGAATTCCCTCAAGACCAATGAAAGGAAGTATGTGCAGATGTTAGGTGCAATAGTAAATCATCAGCGAATAAAGAGGTTTTGTATTGGTGGCTCGCTATTTGGATCCCCTTGATGTCCGGGTTGTCCCGTATGGCTATAGCCAGGTGTTCCATTGTGAGGACATAGAGGAGGGGGGACAGCGGACACCCCTGACCGTACCATTACTTATGGAGAAGGGGGCAGAGAGAAGTCCATAAAGCACAAGGATTTTGGAGAGGAGGCTAGGTCCAACACCGACCTGCTGTAGCGAAGCCCTCATGAATACCCAGTCGACTCTGTCAAATGCCATCTCCACATCGCACGAGAGAAGGCATGCAGGCTCCTTGGTGATAGTGATGTGAGATATCAAATCGAGGAGCTTATCGGTGTTGTCCCTGGCCTCCCTCCCCCTGACAAACCCCACCTGGTCCAATGGATTAGTGCCGGGAGCAATGGCTTCAGCCTCAGGGCAATAATCTTGGCGCAAAGCTTGAGATCAGTGTAAATTAAAAATATCGGTCTGTAATTCCCACAGAGGGTGGCATCTTTATCCGGATTTGGGATGACCGCTATCATTGCCTCAAGCGCCTGCTTGGGGAAGGGGCACTGCTCACCAATAGCATTGAAGGTCTTTGTTAGCAATGGGATCAGACGAGGTCCAAAGTGTTTGTAAAATTTGGGTGAATACCCATCTGGGCCCGGGCATTTGCCTGCCAGCCACTCCTTGATCGCCCTAGCAACCTCCTGCTCCGAGAAAGGTCTTTCTAGGAGCTCTGCTTCCTCCACAGGGATGGTGGGGAGAGAGGTGCTTCCTATATATGCAGCTATTTCTTCTGGAGCTACTTGGGTGTTCGGTGTGGAGTCTGAGGGGTTATGAATGTTATAAAGTGAGGAGTAGAAGCTCCTAAAGGTGTATTCTATGCCAGAGGGGGTCTGCACAAGCGTACCTTCTTGCTTTTGGAGGGCCGGGATGTAGGTTACTGATGGTCTGGGGTGGAGCACTCTAGCGAGCAAACGGCCACAATTATTTGCCGACTCATAAAGAAGGGCTCTACCCCTGGTCTTATAGCGTAGGTATGACTGGCTGTACAGTCTTTGGAGCTTTTCTCTGGCACTCTGTAGTTCCAACAGTTTTGTATTCGTAGGTCTACTCTTATGTTCCCCTTCGAGAGAGTGGATATGTCTTGTCTTGTGTCTTGGTTATGAGTGAAACCCGTTCTCGCTTTAGCCTGGCCCCATGCCTAATGAACTCCCCCTGAGAACACACTTCAGGGCTTCCCATTGATAGGGTAACAGGGTGGGATCATCCCTGTGGTCATCAAGGAAATATGCAATCGCCCTCTCGATCGCGGCGGAGCAGGCCACGTCACCCAACAAATCATCATTCAACCACCATGTCCATCCCGGCGGGGAAGGGTCCGGGAGGCAGAGTGAAACAAAAATTGGAGCGTGGTCAGACCATAATATAGTGCCAATCCATGCCTTAGGACTCCAGTCCAGGGCGTGGTGACTGATTAACAGATAGTCTATTCTACTGTATAAATTGGCCGTATGGGAGTAGAAAGAATAATCTCTTTTGGTGCCATTAAAAGCCCTCCAAGTGTCAATAAGTTGGAGGCTTGCCAGGGATTTTTGCAGCTTGTTGGTCTTGCTGAGCGATACCCACGCCTTCCCGGATGAGGTGTCAATGGATGGGTTAAACGGGGTGTTGAAATCGCCTCCCATGATGATTATCCCCTCCGCAAAGTCTTCAAGTAGCTTTAGCGTCCTGACACAGAAATTAACCTGGTCAGGGTTTTGGGGCGTATATGTTGGCTATAGTGTACATTTTACTGAACAACTTTGACAAAGAGGAACCGGCCTTGGGGGTCCGTCTTGATTTCTATTATTTCATGTGAGAGTGATTTGTGGAACGCCACCGACAGCCCTTTGGTCTTAGATTCAGGGTTGGGGAAATGATGCCAGGCTGGGTAATATCTACTGCCAATTTTGGGGACATGCTCCACCCTGAAGTGCGTTTCCTGAAGCAGAACAATATTAAACTTTTGTTTATGAAGATCATAAAGGACCTTGGGTCTTTTTTCAGGTATGTTAAAACCTTTCACGTTAAAGGACCAGGTAATAACCTCCCTCATTTTGGGGGGGTCAGCACCGCTCCCCGTGGGGGAAGGTGGGTGAGGGGAGAAAAGGGTTTTGAGAAAAGTACAACGGGGAGGTTTGGAAGAGGTTAGGTGGGTAAAGAAATAATAATACTCGAGTTACCAAGAATAGTAACAGGGGGATTGAACTAAGTGTAACTAGTTACTCTCTTCGCTCTCCCCACCAAAGGAGAGGGAAGAATGGCCTATATCGGGGGTAGGAGAGCTATAGCCACAAAGTGGGGAATGCGCTTTCTTGACATTGCTAAACTATATCCGTTGATGTTGGAAGCTGGGCATAATTCAACTTATTGCCATAAATTTACTGGTCGCAAGGGCAGGGACATTTACCGGTCCGGTGTTTGAAGTGGTCCAGCCTCCACATGGCAATTGCCACAATCAGGGCGGCCAACCGCCCCAACCGAGGCCCAGTCCGGGAGGGCCACCCGGCGAGCCCCCCGTAAAAGTGAAGGGCCCCCCAAGCCGCACAACCGACCCGGCCCCGCCCAGGACCAACCAGCCCGTGTCTGCCCCGGCCCAACCCCGCCGAGACAAAGCGTGTCTCCGGACCTGGAAGAGCCCCACTCCGGGCAGATGGAGGATCCACCCCAGAGTCAGCACAAGGAGGGGGTCCCAGCGAGGTCCGGCCGCGCAGCCCCACCACCAACTGCGCCAACACATACCACCGACCAACCCGCAACCATTTTAACAACAATCAACATTAAACTTAATCTGGTATAAACATGAAAAACAAAAACAGTAACATTAATTGTAGATCTTAAACCTGAAACCTGAAACCCGGGCTCCGACACTTCTCCCGTCCTGCCTGGGCCACGCAGGCAGATGGGCCCCCCGGCACAGCCCCCAGGAGCCTGACCCGGAGCACACACCCCAAGATGATCAGGGAGTGGAAGAGGCCCAAGCAGTGGAGGCACCGGAGGAGCAGGGCCGGGGGGGCCCACCAACCGGCACGCCCCACACAGGAGGGAGAGCAGAGCACTCTTTGTATGAATCAGCCAGAATTCAAAGCAATGGTGGACCAGTCCAACCTAACTAGTAAAAGCAGTAAAAACAAAAACAGAAGTCAGAACAGTAACTTCAACCCGAACTCCACAGTGTGCTCCTCTCAATTCGTATCATTCCCATGCGGAAGGACCCCCCGGCCTGGCCCCAATGCACAATCAGGGCACCCGCCCGCAATAACACCTGGAGCACAAGAAGCCCCGGGGGCCAGGCAGGAGGGCATACCCATCAAACCGCTCAACACCGAAGAGAGAGCAGAGATCGGGATACAGTCACTTCCCATTCTGTGGACCCGACCATTTTCACAAGAAATGAACGAAGAACAGGGCCAAAAGAGTTAGTTCTGTTGGATGCTGCGCCTTCCCCTCCGATTGTCAGGACTGCGTGGGCTACACGGTTGGCCTTCCCCGCGCCTCGAACGCACCAGCCCAGCCTCTCCGGAGCCCAGATTCGTTGGCAGCCAGTCCTCAATGGGGAGAGGTGGAAGATCCAAGAAGCCAAAAAGTTCTGGAAGCTGGGAGGGGGAGTGCAACACAAAATGTCGACCCTGCCTTGATACCACCAGGTGGAATGGATGGCCCCACCTGTAAGTGGCTCCCATCTTCTTTATCTTCTCCAGCAATGGTTTAAGTGTACGCCTCATCTGGAGGGTCCGTCTGGCCAGATCAGGCAGCAGCAGTACTGTAGGGCCCTCTTTCCCATGCTTTCTTCAGAATCTCTTGCTTAATTCTGTAGTAATGGATGCGACAGACTACATCTTGAGGCCTGGCCGAATCCGACGATCGCCGTCCAGGTGCCCTGTAAATCCTGTCAATTTCAATATGTTCATCACTCCGCCACCCCAGAAGCTCATTGAAAAGTTGCGTGGCGATATCTACTAGTTTGTTGTTTTCTGGTGATTCTGGGAGCCCCCGGATTTGAATATTATTCCTCCTTTCCCTGTTTTCCATATAATCAAGATGGAGCAACGTTCTGGTGGCGAGTTGAGATGAGGCGTCCTGTGCCCGACTCAGGTCTGTGTTCACTCCTTCGAGGGCCTCTATATGCTGAAAAGTGGACGTTTGATCCTGTTCCAGGATCAGGACCCTGTCGGCAACCTCCGACACGGATTTTGTGTGGAGGTCTCCATTCTATTGGTGTAGTTTTCAAAGTCCTTCCTTGAGGGTAGGAACTTCAGGAGGAGCTCCAGATTGGATTGCGCCGAGGGAATACACTCGGAAATCGTGTTGCCAGGAGACACCGCTGATCCGGGCCAATACTCAGCTGTGGGCGGTTCCTCAGCAGGATTCCCCTGAGTGGGTGAGGGACTCGGCTGAGGGTGCAGTCGGGGGATTTCTTTCTGCATCTCTGTGTAGGCAGGGTTTGCCACGTTGCCCGTGACGCGATGTCCCAACGGGGAAATAGGTGGTGGAGGCCCTCCTAAAGGAGGCACCGCAACGTCCGCGGTGCCCACTTCAGCAACTGTTTGCCCTCCCATAGCTCCTATTGTGGTGGGGTTCCCGATGCCCTCAGGGTGTGGGATCCCCTCCTGCTCAGGCTGCATCATTTCTCCTTGTGGTGAACCACGCCGCTGTAATGCCCCGGCCAGGGCTGGCTGGAGGTGCACCTGTGCGGTCACGCAGTGGAAGAGTCCTCCGGGGCCCGGCGGCAGGCGCCAGTCTCCAGACGATGATCGCATCTCCCAGTCACTCTGCGGGCTTGGGGGGGGGAGCTTGAATGATGAAGGTTGCCTGCATCTCCCCCAGGGAGGGTAAAAGCACGGGTGTTATCGCTGTCACCCGGCAGAGATGATTCCGCCGCACTGGCCATTTGAGTGTCACTCGGGGGCCAGGGAGCCGAACCACCGGCTCTTGCTGACAGCCGCTGCTGATCTCCTGCAGCGTAGACTCCCGGCAGCCCGCCCTCCAGCACTCATCTCTCGATGCTGCCTCCCTCTCCCGCCGCTCGGATCCTCAGAAGCAGTCACCGAGCCCCACTGCTCCTCCACATCGGCGATCTTCGCTGCAGCGGCTGTCACCGGTGCCGCCTCCCCCTCCCGAGCAGGGGAAGGGGCCGATCCTCTCCTGCTCCGGTCGCCCGCCATCACGCTTCCTCGGGACCTTCCGACCCCAGCCCCGCCAGAGTGCGCATCGCTTTGTTTGTGGGCGCTGGCGATCTCCATAGACCCACCGAGTGCATCCTCCTTCTCCCTGCGTCCTCCATGGCGCGCCATGTTGCGGCCCTCCCTCTGCGGTCCTGCAACTTCGTCCGGGGCGAAGTAGTGGGAATTTTGGCAGCTCTGGTGTTCCCAGCTGCTGCCCTGTTCTTCTTTCTTTTGGACATGGGTCCAACTAGGTCCTGATATCGGGATTCACGGATAATTGAAGGCTTTAGGCGCGGAGCTCCCACTCACACTTCCTCACACGGCTATAGCGTGACCACGTCCCACTTTTTGTTTTGTTTTATGCTTATTTTGCAGATAGGATGTTTTTGGAAATAGGGAATATGGAAAAAAAATTCTAATTAACAATTTTAGCCCTGATATATATATATATATATATATATATATATATATATATCGTAAGGGGTTAGGTAGCGGGTTAGTCGTCTCCTGGGTAGACGGGCACACTTTCAGCAAGCACAAAGTTCACAGAACAAGGATCATTTAACTGACCTCAGCCAGTTTTATTGCCAGATTGTGGTATAAAGTAAAACAGAACTAAACAAAAGAAATCCTATGCCTGTCCGGCTCTAACTAAACATTAGGTGCTCCTGACTAACCCAGTGCCGGCCTAGTACCGGGCACCATAACATAGCAGATCATAACATACCACTGGCAATGCTCCCACAGGCTCATAGCAGATGTCCTGCTCCCAGGATGAGAGAGCCAGAGTGTGTGTGAACTCCCTCCTTCTATCAGGCAAGCACACCTTGGACTAATCAGACAGCCCAAGACCCGGACTGTCCGGGTGGAGTGGGGCCCACCCTCTCTTCCCCACTCCAGCAACACAGGCCCTGTACATGGGTTTTTTCTCAAACCCTAAACTAGAGATCCTAGATCCCTAGTTTCTAAATTCCTGGTTGCTTTTAGCTGACAGATACAAGAAATCTTGGGCAGATATACACACCCTCTATGACTTGTCCAGACACTCTGTCACACATCCTCCCCCCCCTGTTTCAGACCCGGGGCTGGAACACAACTGGACATCATACAATGGACCCGAGATAAGGCATCAGCATTTTTCATTTGGGTCCCTGGCCTGTGTTTTACTGTAAACCTGTATTCCTGTAAGGCCAAGAACCATCTTGTAACCCTCCTATTCTTTTCCTTATTTTCACACATCCACTTGAGGGGAGCGTGGTCCGTAACCAATTCAAACTGACGGCCAAGCAGGTAATAACGGAGGGCTTCTAGGGCCCATTTAATGGCTAGGCATTCTTTTTCTACAATGGCATACTTTGTCTCATGATCATTTAATTTTCTACTTAGGTACAGCACCGGGTGTTCCTCACCATTCCGCACCTGTGACAGTACTGCCCCCAGTCCCACATCAGATGCATCCGTTTGAAGGACAAGTCTGGCGTTATCAGCACCGGCTGAGCACACAGTAGGCTTTTAAGGGTCTGAAATGATTTTTCCGCCTGTGGCGTCCACTTAACCATGACAGAGTCTTTGCCTTTCGTCAGGTCAGTTAAAGGGGCCGCAAGAGAGGCAAAATTAGGTATAAACCTTCTATAATAGCCTGTAATTCCCAAGAAAGCACGGACTTGCTTCTTGTTAATGGGCTGAGGCCATCTTTGTATGGCTTCAATCTTGTTTAGTTGGGGTTTTATCAAGCCACGGCCTATGTTGTAACCCAGGTACTTAGCCTCCTCCAGTCCCATGGCACATTTTTTTGGATTGGCTGTAAATCCTGCCTCACGCAGAGAATTGATAACAGCCTGTACTCTAGGTAAATGGGAATCCCAATCTGGACTTTGGATGATTATATCATCCAGATAGGCTGCTGCATACTGTCTGTGAGGCCTCAAAATTCTATCCATAACCCTCTGGAAGGTGGCAGGTGCCCCATGCAACCCAAACGGCAAAACAACATAATGAAACAACCCGTCCGGAGTGGCAAAGGCAGTTTTCTCTTTGGCCTCATCTGTTAATGGTATCTGCCAGTACCCTTTGGTTAGATCTAGGGTTGTTATATAACGGCATTTCCGAGTCTATCAATGAGCTCATCCACACGTGGCATTGGGTAAGCATCAAATTTAGATATGGAATTAAGCTTACGGAAGTCATTGCAAAACCTCCAGCTGCCGTCTGGCTTGGGGATCAGAACTATGGGGCTGGACCATTGGCTTTGGGACTCTTCTATTACCCCAAGTTCTAACATTTTCCTCACCTCCACAGAGATAATCTCTCTCCTGGCCTCTGGCATTCTGTAGGGCCTCAGCTTAACCTTTTCACCTGGTTCAGTCAGAATGTCATGTTTAATGAGAGAGGTACGACCTGGGGTATCAGAGAAAAAAACCCTGTTCTTAAAGAGGAACCCCTGTACTTCTACTTTCTGTGTATCTGCAAGGGAGTCGGGTACTGTTACTTCTGGCAACAAGGGCTTTGCAGAGGCCAACTGCTTTGGTTGGGATGAGGTGTCTGCAGCAAGTGACAGTCGATCTTTCCACGGTTTTATAAGATTGACGTGGTACACTTGCTCCGGCTTCCGTTTACCTGGCTGGCGGATTTTATAGTTCACCTCATTTACTCTTTCTAATACCTCAAAGGGCCCTTGCCATTTAGCCAGAAATTTACTTTCTACTGTAGGGATCAGCACTAAAACCCGGTCACCGGGTGCAAAGGTACGTATTTTGGCACTGCGGTTATATACTCTTTGTTGTGCCTCCTGAGCATGGGCCATATGTTCTCGCACAATAGGCAACACGGCCGCGATTCGATCCTGCATTTGGGCCACGTGTTCAATGACACTCCTATAGGGGGTAGCTTCTTCTTCCCAGGTTTCCTTTGCTATATCTAGAAGGCCCCTCGGGTGACGGCCATATAGTAATTCAAATGGAGAATACCCTGTAGAGGACTGAGGGACCTCACGGATGGAAAACATTAGGTAAGGGAGAAGGAAGTCCCAATTTTTCCCATCTTTGTCCACCACCTTCCTTAACATGGCTTTTAGGGTTTTATTGAATCTTTCTACCAGTCCATCGGTCTGTGGATGGTAGACAGAAGTACGCAGCTGTTTCACCTGGAATAATTTACACAGCTCTTTCATGACCCGGGACATAAAGGGGGTACCCTGATCTGTAAGGATCTCTTTTGGTAGTCCTACCCGGCTAAACACGTGCACCAACTCTTTAGCTATAGCCTTGGATGATGCATTGCGTAGGGGTATAGCTTCCGGGTAACGGGTGGCATAATCCATAATTACAAGAATATGCTGGTGGCCGCGGGCAGATCTTACAACGGGCCCCACCAAATCCATTGCTATTCTCTCAAACGGCACCTCAATAATTGGTAGAGGAACCAGGGGACTACGGTAGTGTGGCCGAGGAGCTGAAACCTGGCACTCTGGGCAGGAATCACAATAATCTTTTACGTCTTTGTAAACCCCCGGCCAGAAGAACCGTTGAAGGACTCTATCTATAGTTTTCTCTGTCCCCAAATGCCCCCCCCATAAGGTGACCATGTGCCAGATCTAGCACAATCCTTCTATATGCCTTAGGGACCACTAGTTGATCCACCAGATCCTCTCCCCTTTTTACCACTTGGTATAGCAAGTCATGTTTTACCGCCATGTATGGATAGGACAGTCTGGTGTCAGGCTCCACCAGGTTACCATCAATCATTTTAACATTTTCCCGGGCTCGGGTAAGAGTGGGATCTTTCAACTGTTCAGCACCAAACTGATCCTTCCGCACCTCAAGATCAGGCATACTGTCACTAGGGGGCTCTAGACTGCTATGACCCTCTGGGGACACCACATTGTGGGGTTCAGCTTCTTCCCCAGCCATAACCGAAAAGGGGAAAGTTTCCTCCTCAATTAGGGCCCCACTTACTGGCAGTGTATTTGAGACCCTCTGTTCCCACATCTTCCAGAAATGTGGGAAGTCCCGCCCCATGATGACATCATGCATTAATAATGGCACTATCCCCACCATGAATTTTACTGCACCAAACTGTGTATGTATGTCCACTACAGCCGTGGGGTAATGTCGAGTATCCCCGTGAATACAAGTAACCCCAATAGTTTTCACCCGACGGGTTATTGGAGGCACCAAATCTGCGTTTACCAGGGTCACTAGACTACCTGAGTCTAACAGTGCATTTACAACTTTACCTTCGACCGTAATAGGACACATGTGTTTCTCATCCCCAGCATTTGGTAACGCTACACACGCAAGCTGAGTATACAGTGATAAGCGGCGGTTTATGTAGGTGACATCACATTGCATGGCATCATCATACATTGGGCAATTGGCAATAATATGACCGGGCATTTGACATCGAAAACACTTTATAACGTCCTTACTGAGTCTCTTATAGGCCCCCAACTTCCCTGGCATGGCTTGCCAGCTTCTAGAGCCTGGGCCTTCAGTCTCTCCACTTGCATGCACCAACCCATCAGATCTACCAGCCCCCTTTTCCCTTAGAACAGTCTTACCAGGAAGTCCTGGAGATCTCCGCTGTGGGACTAGGGGGCGCTGTGGCAGACTCATCAGTTCCTCAGCGGCTTTGTACCTCTCCACCATCTCCACCATTTGGTCAGCATCTTTAGGGTCTCCATGGCTCACCCACTTGTGCAAGGTAACGGGGAGGGATCTTAAGTACTGGTCCATCACAACCCGTTCCACCATCTGGGGGCCTGTCAGGACCTCTGGCTGCAACCACTTCTTGGTTAGGTGAATGAGGTAATGCATTTGAGAGCGTGGAGGTTTGTCCATGCTGTAGACCCAGGTGTGCACGCGCTGTGCACGGACAGAAACTGTGACTCCAAGGCGTGTTAAAATTTCCTTTTTTAGCTTGCCATAGTCCATAGCATCCCAGGTTTCCAGGTCAAAATAGGCCTTTTGAGGTTCTCCTGAAAGGAAGGGTGCCAAAAGACCCTCCCATTGTTCCTTTGGCCAACACTCTCGCTCGGCAGTCCTTTCAAAGGTTGTCAGATAGGCTTCCACATCATCAGCTGTGGTCATTTTTTGTAGGAAATGACTAGCTCTTATGGAGGCTTGAGTAGCGTCTGCAACACCTGGGGCCCGCTCAGTGACACTGGCTAGCTGCTGTAGAACAACTTTTAAGGTCTCCCGGTCTTTTCTTTGCTCTTCCTGTGTCGCCTCCAGTTGAGCTGTCAGCCTGTGGCTTGATTCCTCAAGTGCTCTTTGCTGCACCATGGTAGCCTCCTGCTGCACTCGGGTAGCCTCCTGTTGAGATGCCACAGCTTGCAACATAGCTTTAATTACATCCTCCATTTTCCAGATGCAAAGAAACAGTCTGCAATAAAAGGGACTCCGGCCCTTTAAATTTCCAGTTTTGTTTTCTTTTGCCAAAAATTAGTGCCTAAATCATCCTCCACCACTTGTAAGGGGTTAGGTAGCGGGTTAGTCGTCTCCTGGGTAGACGGGCACACTTTCAGCAAGCACAAAGTCCACAGAACAAGGAAGAATCATTTAACTGACCTCAGCCAGTTTTATTGCCAGATTGTGGTATAAAGTAAAACAGAACTAAACAAAAGAAATCCTATGCCTGTCCGGCTCTAACTAAACATTAGGTGCTCCTGACTAACCCAGTGCCGGCCTAGTACCGGGCACCATAACATAGCAGATCATAACATACCACTGGCAATGCTCCCACAGGCTCATAGCAGATGTCCTGCTCCCAGGATGAGAGAGCCAGAGTGTGTGTGAACTCCCTCCTTCTATCAGGCAAGCACACCTTGGACTAATCAGACAGCCCAAGACCCGGACTGTCCGGTGGAGTGGGGCCCACCCTCTCTTCCCCACTCCAGCAACACAGGCCCTGTACATGGGTTTTTTCTCAAACCCTAAACTAGAGATCCTAGATCCCTAGTTTCTAAATTCCTGGTTGCTTTTAGCTGACAGATACAAGAAATCTTGGGCAGATATACACACCCTCTATGACTTGTCCAGACACTCTGTCACAATATATATATATATATATATATATATATATATATATATATATATATTTCATTCAATATATTATATAAAATTATATACAATTCACAGGCTAATATTCAACATATTTTTAGCCACTGAAAAATCTATTGCAGAGTCTTGGAAACAGGATAGTACCCCCTTCTATAAAATTGAGAGTAAAATAAATGATATAGCATTCTGGAAGACAATCGAACCTGATTTAGGACCATTCAAGTCTTATAATGAATTGTATGAATCTATGTACAAAAAGGAATTTAAGACTTCAAATTTGTATGTGTCGATATAGTTAATTAGTTTTATTCATCCTTTTATTAATATTTCATGTACCATATTATAAACTAGCATACTTACCGAAGTCTTCTTTCTTCCTCATCTCTTCTCTATTTTTTCCCCTCCTTTTTGTGAATTGTATTAATCTATGCACAAAAGGGAGTCAAGACCTGACAGTTATACTGATATTGTTAATTTCTTTTATTCATTTTGCATTCATACTTTTATGTACCTTAATGCTGGCTTGTAAGGATATTTACAGTTACACCTTTTATCTGTGTATATTGTGATTTTTTTATTAACTAGAATTACTAGACGATCAATCCTGATTTGGGACCACTGGAAACACTACCTGTGAATGTGACCCTTGGAGTAGTGGTAGCCCACCACCTCTCCTTTACCTTCACTGTCTCTCTACCTACAATCTGAAAGTTCCTTTCACTCATTTTCTTTATACTTTTTTAATATTTACACTTTTTTAATATTTTAGCCACATTTTAGAGACTAAAGAGTTACCATTTTCTTTTAAATGATATGAGAATCATGGCTTTCCAAAACCTATATTACATAAGAATAGCAAAATTTTAATCTACAGATTTTTATGTAATATTTGTGTTACAGATAATGGAAAGATTACTTTTTAACATTAAATAAGACTAAAGGCTAAGATTCTTTGTAACTGAAAGGCCAAGACAAGGCCCTATATTTCCCCAGTACCATACCTACAAGCAGTGCCTTGGAATCGCTGGCTAGGTAGATAGCTCCTAGTTCAATGGAGGATCCTTCTGCTCTCTAAACTAAATTGTGTATCCCATCTGGGCTATTACTCTACACTTATTTTATCTCCCAAACCCTGCCTTTGTTGTTACCTTATTGCTAACTACCCATTTTGTTTGGAAAGTCTGTCTGTGGGGGGGGGGGGGGGTCACTACTGGTGCAGGAAATTCCTTTTACTTCACTACCCTTATGCTATTTTGTGTAAACCCATTTGACATGGCACTTACTCTGGATGGCTCGTCTACTAATTTCTCCAAAGGGGAATCCCTCCTATTTTGAAGCCCTAACCTGGCATCATTTCATTGTGTTTTCCCAATAGCAATACCTTATCAAAATTGTATTTTACATTTCTATGAAAGCATTTAAAAACTTGTTTATCAGCAATCCAATCATTTCCAGTGAAATAAAAAAACTCATTAAAACATAAGATACTCACCTACTTTTCCCCAAACCATCTTCATCCCAGTTTTTCAAAAGCTTGTCAGCTTTGCCTCCAACAAAGGGGCAGTGTCTGGCATTCCCTTCCACTGCAGTGAAAGGATTGAGTATAGTCCAGTCACTGTAACTGATGCAGCTTTGGGGGAGAAAAGATAAGTATTATTTTTTGCGTTTTAAGTAGTATGTCTAGTATATAACATCTTTTTTTATGAATTAGCACATATCCAGTTCTTAAATGGGCACATGTTTTAGTTAGTAGCTAAATAAAAATAATGCAAAATGGCAAACTTTATTTCCTGAGAAACTTTTTTTTTCTAATTTCATGGATGATTGAAATTTTACAGTTGAAAATGCATTCAACCCTCCATGAAATGTACTTGTCTAAAAATGTCCATTCCTGTTAACATGAACAAAAAGTATTTACAAAGAGCTGGTTCCATTCAATTAATTTTGAAAGTTGTTTAGCAATGATCATAATTACATAATGCAATACAGTTCTGTATAAAGTATTTAAATATTTTAGGTTCATAAAGAAATTTCAGTTTAGAAACATTTGTATTTAGTTATTTTAAGTTATATTTAACAGACTATTTTAGCATAATTAATGATCAATTTAATTATGGTATGATTTATAACAGCATAATTACATTTAAAAAATGTGTTAAAATAAATTCGCTGAAATGTCAGGGGTTTTGTTGTTCTAGCTTCCTGTAAGTGTTAGGTTTGATTAAGTAAATTAATTTCAGTCTACCCTGAGGAAGTGGCGGGACTCATCTATCACAGAATGTGTAGGTGCCAGGGATGTTGAGGATGGGGAATGGTAATACCTGTTCATTCTATTCTGATATACACTCACACCCCTTTCCTCTCCTCCACCTATTTATTGGTAGAAAAAGCTCAAGGGAGACAAATAATATAAACCTATTACTTGCCTTTGCTTATATGATATAAGCTTTTAATCCATCACTAATATTGCAGTTCAGGCTGATTTTGACATGCATTTTACTGATTTGCTTTGGTTTAATTTATTCTGCAAATAGTATAAATGTTGCTGTTTTAGCTGTTTTCAAGAAAGTAAACATACAACCAGAATCTCTTTCATGGTATGTGTGTTGAGGTGACCAAATAAAAAGAATATTCCAAAATATTTGGCCGGACTGTATGAGCTGTAAGAGCTCAAGCAGAAGCATATTCCAGCAACACAACTTGTTTGCAACATTGCTGCTTTAATTTTTTTCCTGTGTGTTGCTTGTTGAAAGCCTGTATGTACATTTTGACTTGTAATGCATGTTTGTATCAACCCATGGGGTGCTAGCCTTCTAATCGGCTCAAAATAGTTAAATTGCAAAGGCAATCTGAAAAGTCTGTCTGCTGCTAGGAGGATTTTTTTTAAGACATACCCAGTATTATAAAGAATTAAGAGTTAAGTTGGATAAGCTAAAATTGGCTGCAGGTTTCCACAACCATGATCCATGATGCATAATCACATTATTAATCAAGAACTTGTACAGTTGTATGGTCAACATACTATGCTGCAGCTACAACACTTATAGAGAAATAATGGCTAGATAATGTAAAAAATGTTTAAAGTCCTCTCAAACAGATTTTTTTTACTGCGGTATTAGTCTGCTGCTCTTTCTTCTTTATCCCAATCTAGCATTAATATAAATGCTTGGTTATGAAAGGGGGAACACCAGACTGGAACTGAAAAAATATAGCTCAGCATCCATGCAATGCATCTAAAGAAAAATCAAACTTTCTGATGATCCTGTAAATACATATTCTACACAAGTTTTTTCTCTTCTATTCCCCATAGGGCAGCTAAAATCCAGGGAGTATCCACTTCTCGCACAGAGGGGTGTAGTGCACTGCCCACTTATCAGGGCGTCCCACTCAACTTGAACTACTTAACAGTACAAATACACACAGATGGTGGTTGTTATGCGAGGCTGGCACAAAAAACACCCAGGGCCAAATATAGCCAAATAAGGGATAGGCACAAAAATACCTGTCCCATATAAGATGACCAATTTAGGTCAGCTTGGTCCATAGGAGGACTAGCTAGGTCTATTGAATAGCGAGTGAGCTCACAATCAGATCCACCTGCTGCAATGTTTGATGGCTTTTTGATAATTTTCTTATTTGTAGGTGTCCCCTTTAAAATTTTTAAAATATTAGATAGATCTATGCATGCTTGCTGTTTTATAAGCAGAGAGGGGAGGGGGGATAGGGGTTAAAGTGTAGAATGGATAGTAATGCCATTGCGTAACACGTGTGCCTATATGAGAGAGTGATGTTGATTGGTAGCTGCTCAGGAGAGAAAAATATATGAGCAGAGACATGATTGGATTAGGTGTACTATGAAGACGTGGCTTGACAGTTAAAAGCACGACATCACCCAGCCCCAACCGGTGTGCGGTAATGTTGAATGTTGGGTGAGGAGTCGCTATTTGACAGGTTCCGCGCTGTATGGGAGCGCATGATAGCGAATGGCCATAGCGAACGGCTCCCACCATATTCATTAACAAATCACGCAAAAAAATTCTCGCGCTGTGAAATGCATGTTTAAACCCCAGAGCGCTGGCGGCGATGGGTTAAAAGTAGTTTTTTAACCCCCAAACAACCATATTTTTTGAAACCAAAAAAAACAAGTTTATAAAAACATTTTGTAATATGAATACATTAATATCAGACCTGTAATATCAATTCTGCACAATTTTTTTTTTTTATTTTTTTTTTACCTTAAAAAATATCTAACATGGCAGAAGTGGTAACAGAAATTTTCACATTAAAAATAAAAAAAAAAAAAAAATTATTAACAATTAATTATGAATATTTAAAGATTGTTCCATTGAAATGCCTTGGAGAGCGCCAGGTAGCGAGAGGTCATACATGTCGCTGTTCAAGGTCGCTCACTGGCCTTGTGGGGTGAGGCTGGAATAATGATGAATGATTCGCTATCTGGCGCTCTCTCTCAGTCGCTAAGCAGGATCGGCTTGATAAATGTGTGATTGTGGTGGGGAGCCGGCCTTCTCGTGGTGGTGACCGTCATTACCGTTCGCTCACCAGTCGCTACCTGGCGCTATCCCTTGTTAAATAAGGGCCTTAGTCCCTCTGAGGGATGCCGGCCGGTGTGTGTATGTGAGTAAGGCGTGAGTATAAGGAGGTGTGGAATCCAGGCTAGTCCTGGTGGGGGCCCCTGTGTTTTAATAGCAATTGTTTTTTTAATCTTTGTACAGCTTCCAGTGTGCTATTTTCTAAGAATGTGTTATGTGCCATTTTTGATGTAACTATTAAATTATGAGTGTTATTTGGCTATATTTGGCCCTGGGTGTTTTTTGTGCCAGCCTTGCATAACAACCACCGTCTGTGTGTATTTGTACTGTGATATTCTTTTTTTCATTCAATGATTTTTATTGAAGTACACAGAAGTAACAAAAAATGGCACTTGCAAGACATGTAGATATACAACGAGGAGGTGAAACATTCCTGGACTTCAATATAAATATCACTGTAACAAGAACTATCAGATAAATCAGAGTGGCTTCTCTTGCTTAACATTAATATCATATCGAGGTTGGCGTTCAGGGGGCGATCCGGTCTATACTAAAGACTTGAATCAACTCGCTATCCGGAGCGCCTCCTGAATGTGTTAACGTAAATACATCATAAATAAATCAAAGACATTCCGAAGAGCCAAGAGAAGAGCTTAGTAGAAAGTAAGGAAAGGGAGGGAGGAGGATAAAAGGGGGGGAGGAAAGGATAGGAGACTTATTCCTATATTAACTGTTTTAAAAACATACCGGTGTCTAAACGCTTAAAAGGTCCCAATTGAAAGTACTGGGAAAAATCTCCCTGATCCAGGGAGCCCACACTTCTCGGAACTCCTCCAGTCTGTTTTCATGGATAGCTGATAGTTTTTCCATAGCTAATGTATTATTGACCCTGTTTTTTAACTCAGTAAAACTTAGTGAGGGGGACTTCCATGCCTTAGCGATGACTAACTTAGCACAGGTAAGGACATGGTACAGCAATTGTCTCTGTCTAACCGAAGTTCCTACTAGAGGTTCATTTAACAATGTAACCCAGGGGTCCAAGCTAATGTTAGTATCAAAGATCTTGCATAGTAAGGTTTGAATCTTATCCCAGAATCTTCTGACTACCCCGCAGCTCCACCAAGTGTGACCGGTCGTGCCTGGTTCGTCGCAGCCGCGAAAGCATTTATTCTGAGCCCCCGTAACCACGTGTGTCAATTGTGTGGGGACTAGGTACCAGCGCAAAGCTACCTTCAGGTTAACTTCTATCGCCTGTGCAGAGGCTTTTTTACCAAAAGACGCCTGCCACATCTTATCCCAGACTTCAGGGTTTCTTTCTTCTCCCAGGTCGAGTTCCCATTTTTTCCTATATGTTGGAGTGGCACCGTCTAAGTTTTTGCAAAGTGAGTGGTATATGCTAGCAATAGCACCTTTGTCTCTCGGGTTGTGCAGGCAACGATGTTCAAAACAAGTGTAATCGTCAAGTTTTGGGGCATTTTTCGCGATAGACTTTATGAAGTGATGTACTTGGAGGTATCCAAAGAGGTCCTTTGGCCGGAGATCAAACCTATCTCTGAGGTGTGGGAAGGAGGCTATATCAGAACCGTGATAGCAATTATGTACGTGTCTAATCCCTGAATTACGCCACCTGTCAAACCTATGTGGATCTGTAAGTCCTGGGGGGAATAATGGATTACCCCATAATGGCATTAGGGGCATGTGTGGTGAGGCCAACCCGCCTGAAAATTTGATGTCGTCCCACAGCCGAAGAGAATGAGCCATGATCATATTGCTTTTAGAATTTCTAGCCTTCGGTGTAAGCCACAGAAGGTCGCTGATCGGTGAGGACGGGGACATAGCTGACTCGATACGGACCCAGCCTGGTATGTCAACAGTGGCGTGGTAGGAAAGAAGCTGTGCGGCTTGCGCAGCCTGATAATATTTCTCGAATCTCGGAACCCCCATGCCTCCAGCTGATTTTGACCGCAGCATAACTTTCCGAGCTATCCTTTGTCGTTTCCCGCCCCAGATAAACCTTAGGACTTGTCCTTGAATCTCTTTGAGGAAGTTAGATGGGAGCTTTACTGGGAGAGTCCTAGCTAGGTACAAGAATTTGGGAAGTAGGGACATCTTGACCGCCGCCATTCTGCCCAGCCACGACAAATTGCACTCCTGCCACCTCGTCATTAAAGTACTAAATTTTCTACGTAGTGGTATGTAATTTGCTGTGTAAAGAGAGTCATATGTGTTAGTCAGGGCTATACCTAGGTATTTGATTGCCTGATCTTCCCAGCTAAAGTCGTAGTTGGCCTGCAGCTGACGCCACGTTCCATCCGGTAGGTTAACATTCAATGCCTTGGATTTTGCGGTATTAACTTGAAGGCCGGATATTGCTGCAAATTGATCCAGAATTCGCAATAGGTTAGGAATGGATATGAGGGGGTTGGAAATACTTAATAGGACATCGTCCGCAAATAGGCTAAGTTTATGTTGCTCTCCCTCTATTTCCACTCCCAAGACATCTGGGGAGTCTCTTATCAATTGAGCTAATGGCTCCATTGCCAGGGCGAATAGCAAGGGGGACAATGGGCAACCCTGCCTCGTTCCTCTGGCCAGCGGAAAGGGGTCTGATCTGTAACCGCAATATTTCACAAAGGCTATCGGTGCTTTATAGACTGCCCTTAGTATAGTCAGAAAGTAGGGGCCGAAACCCCACTTCTCTAGTAAGTGGAAAAGGTACTCCCAAGATACCGAATCAAAGGCTTTTTTGATATCTAGTGAGAGCATCATAATGGGCAGATCCCTTTCCCTGGCCACGCCTGAGATCTGAAGCATTCTCCTAATGTTGTCTCCTGCTTGTCTCCCCGGTATAAAGCCCGTCTGATCGTTATGGATCAGGAGCGGCAAGTATTTAGATAGTCTATCTGCAAGCACTTTATTGATTAGGGAGATTGGTCTATAATTAGTCCAGGTCGTGTGGTCCGTATCTGGTTTCGGGATCATACTTATCGAGGCGGTGAGTGATTCCTGCGAAAATGACCCACCTCCACGAACCGCATTAAAGGCTGCTGTCAGTTTTGGAGCCAGTATGGAAGAAAAACATTTGTAATAAGCGGCAGGGAAACCATCAGGTCCTGGCCTTTTATTAGGTTGTAGCCCAGCTATTACTTTTTGAACCTCAGCGGCTTCGAAGTCCGAGTCCATAAGGGTTCTCAATTCCTCCGGGATACCGGGCAGAGATATTCTTTTTAGGAATGCTGAGATTCCCTCTTCCCTTGGCGGGTTAGGATTAGAGTATAGCTTAGAGAGTTGGTCTCTAAAAATGCCTACTATTTTAACCGGGTTACTTGAGGCTATCCCTCTGTCACTTTTCAGCTTAATAGGTCGGTAAGTCTGGTCCGGCGTTTTCAACTTCTTTGCCAATAAGGCGTCTGGTTTATTGGCTCTGCAGTAGTATTTGTGTTTGAGGTGTCTCAAGACATTTTCTGCTTTACCCGCTAGAGCTAGGTTTAGTTCATCTGTTACCCTATTTAATTTAGCCCTGACGTCTATCGTCAACTGTCGTTTGGCCTTTTCCGTCAAATCTAGATATTCTTTTTCCAACTTGTCTATATGGGCATTCCTTTCCTTTTTTTTCCGTGAGGCTAACTGGATTAGTTTACCCCTTATAGTTGGTTTATGTGCTTCCCAACAGATCGTGGGGGAGACTTCCCCTGTCTCATTCAGCGTAAAGTATTCAGTTAGGGCATCAGAGATGGATTGGGTTAAGACCGGGTCTGAAAGGAGGGAAATATTCAGAGACCATGTTGATCCTAGTGGTCTACTTAGCAGGGAGTGCAATTTGAGTAGCTGGCCGTCGTGGTCGGACCAAGAGATCGGGACAATGTCTACAGCTGATAGTTGAGCCAGAGTGGGTACGGGTAGGAGGATGTGGTCTATCCTAGTATATACTGAGTGTGGATGGGAGTAGTGCGTGAAGTTCTGGGTCCCAGGATGGGCCTCTCTCCAACAATCGACTACTGAGCAAGAGTCTAATAAGTTCCTAAAGGCTTTTGAGTTCGTAAGTAGTTGGGCTCCTGCCAAAGAACCCCTCACGGACTGTCTATCCAGGAGGGGGTTTAGTACTAAATTGGAATCTCCACATATAATTGTTGTCCCTTTGGCCACAGCCATTACTTCTTTCAGGAAGCTGGACAAGAAAGGTACCTGGTTGGTGTTGGGGGCATAGTAGGTGGCAAACGTTACCTCAATATCATGCATTTCACCAATAAGGATAAGAAATCTTCCTCCTTGATCTGAGATTTCTTTGGAACAATGAAATTGAGTACCCCTTTTGAAGCCAATAAGGACTCCTTTCTGTTTAGTATCTGCGCAGGACAAAAAAATTTGTGGATATTTAGCATTAAGGAATTTGGGCCTGGAGGAGCCCGAGAAGTGTGTCTCCTGGAGGCATATGACATCCGGGTGTAGTGAATTAATTTTACGGAAGGCCATACTTCTCTTATGGGGGGAATTAAAGCCCTGGACATTCAATGAGAATACTGTAGCCATGTTGATTGCCTGTGAATGGGGAGGGGTAGAAGGGTGGGGAAGGAGAAGGGGGTCAAGATAGAAGACAAAGAGTGTAGGTCCTCGTTCGGGTAGTCACTTAATGAAGCAGCCACTAGTCAAAAAAAGTAACCAATTAAGGATATTAAAATAAAATAAGTTACCTGTTCGGTTCCGTGCCAGGGGGCACCCCTACGGTCTGTACTATGGTTGGCGACGAAGGTTGGGTTCAAGCGGGCCTTCCCCCTGCACCGATCCGAACAGGCAAGGAGTGCGCCTTTAGGCCTTTCTTAGTGTTAGGCCGAGGGCGCACTAGGTCTAGAACAGATTATAAAGTAAAGAAAAAAGGTTATTCTAGTATTACAATGGTGTCAGTCGCCCAACGTGGAGGTAAAGACCTCGGGGGGAAGACAAAAAATCAAGAGGTATACTACCCCTGATTTAACTGGAGTGCGGCATGGAAATGCCACCGAGCGCGGGGAGCCGTAAGTAACAAAACCATATAACTAAGGCAGGCTGCGCCCTGAAACTTTGTAGCAGATATAACGCACAAATTATCGTAGCTTAAGGCTTTGGAGAAGCATGAAGACAAGAAGAAATATAACAAGAGAATGGTAATACAAGAGCGTTGAAATCTGGTGGCACAATCATACAGTATTATAACAGAGTGTCAAATGTAAAGAGTAACAACTGTAACGGTAACTGAGTTGCCCAGCGTCTAGCAAGGTTTTATGGGGGCATGGGTGCTTGCTAGCTTATGGGAAGTATCGAAGGAAAGAAATGCTGTGAGGCGTTCAAATATTTATGCTTCATCATATATTAAGCGAGTTCCCCGTCCACTGGTAGAAGTCCAGCGTTTCTGTCTTTTACCTGCGCGTTGTGATCTAGGGGAATCTTCTTCAGATCTGGACGATTTAGACCCCAGGATTTTCGGGAGTTGCATAGCTGAGATATGTTGCTGTAGCTCTGCTAGGGAGGTTGCTGTATAGGATTCGCCTTTATATGAAAAAAGCACTCGGAAAGGGAAGCCCCATTTATATTTAATGCCGTGGTCCCTCAGGGTAATTAATAATGGCCTGAGTTCCTTCCTTCTGGCCATGGTAGCGGCGGAGAGGTCGGAAAAAACCTGAAAGGCACATCCTTGATAGCTGAGGTTTGTCGCTTCCCTGGCCGCCTTTTGAATTATTTCTTTGCTGGCATAATAGTGAAATTTGGCGATAATATCACGTGGCGGTTCCTCGGGTGCTCGTCTTGGGCCTAGGGCTCTATGGACCCGATCTAGCTCAAGTCTTTCAACTGGCAAGTCCGGGGCTAATTCCTGGCACAGCCCTATTACAACAGCTTTTGCATCTTCCATATTCTTGGGGAAGCCTCTAAAGCGTAAATTCGCTCTGCGGTCTCTATTCTCAATGTCCTCCAATTTGGTGTTTAAAAGATAGTTATCTTTCTTGAGCTGTGTAATTTCCGCTTCCATGACCCCTTGTGCTGTAGAAATGTCACTTATTTTCTTATCAAGTGTAATTAAGCCGCAGGAAACCTTATCAATTTCTTTCGTTAGATGCTCCATTATAAGCTGTGTGTTTGAGGTTAGGGCTGTTTGGAGCAAGCTTTCTATTTTAGGGAGTAATTCCATAGCTATTTTATCGCTGCCCGCCATTTGAGCTTCGTCTGATTCACTGGCCAGGAAGGAGGCTTCGCAGCTCTCCACTTCTTCCATTTCGGCTATGGATAAATCTTTTAATATGTTCCTAGCTTTTGCCATGGCTGGGACTCCTTCCAGGCTTAGATAGATATATGGCTTAGGGTTATATGTGTGGTTATAATTACAGCTTGCTCAGGTAACTAATTTGAGTATTAGTGGTGGCTATTATTAGCCTCTGTGTAGCTTGGTAAAAAAGGGGCTCTCTGGCCGCAGCGGGCTGGGACTGTGTGGATGTTTCTTTAATAGATTATATAGGCTCCTCAACTGCTGACACTAAATTCCTCACAGAACTTGAGGGAACACGGTATGTGACATATAATTCAGCAGCAGTGATGCAGCAGCATTGGCTTCTCATTCCCTGGGCTCAGCACACTGACAGTGCTCACAGCAGCACGTGCTGCTATTTTACTCACTCCCCCTCCCTCTTGCTGGGGGGTCACAGGAGCTCTACGATGGCAGCCTCTACACCTTGTTGAGCTGCACTCAGGAGCCAGCACACTAACCTGTTGTCTGCGGTCCCGACTTCGCCACCTCCGTTCCTGTCAATCACCTACAGGTCAGTGTGTGGGGCTGTTCTGTGGTGTTAGTTGCACGTTCTGCCCGAATCCAGGCTGCGGATCGTCGATCTCGTCCTCCGCTCTGTGCAGCTAGTGAGGCCTGTCACAGGCCCGGCCGCGGTTTCCTGACTCTGTTTGCTGCTACGGCGGGCTCGTACTCCACCGCCGCCGTTCCTGTGGACTCTCGCCGCTTCAGACTTCTTGTCCTCAGCTGATCGCAGGGTAGGTGACACACCTGCCGCTTCTCAGCCCCTACAAAGCACTCGGTGGGCACGGAGCTCACTCACCACACCGCCATACGAGTTCCGTGCGCATGCGCACTCTCCGTACTGTGATATTCTACACAAGACATCAATATGGAAAAAGTATTCTCAGACATGCCTATTTCAGAGTCCCTTTTAAAAGAAGCCATTGCTATTTTGTATACATGAACATGCTTTGAAAACCCAATACTGAAATTCCAATTCAAATGTCAAATCAGCCAGTATTTAAATGTAGTTTTCCAGTGAGTCATAAGTAGTATTATTAGAAAATTAGAGTAAAAATACAAATATATTTTCTGAGCAGATTGAACTGAATATTTAAATCAGTATCAGCATACATCATGAATAATGATGTAAATATAGTAACACAGTGGTTGATCAAAAAGCTAGAGAGCAGCAATGTGCCAGAGAGATTCTCTTCTTTATAGGGACATGCAGTCTCTCTTCATTTGTAGCAAAGGTAATTGCAAATGCTTTACAGCAGGCCTGAATTAATTTTGTTTCTAATGAATCCCCCATCTCCCCCTTGCAGGGCTTCCATCAAGAATTTTTGGGACCCATATAACCACAACGCATCTGGGCTCACCTCCAAGTAATACCTGTTTAGAAAAATAGGAAAAATACCTTATTTCCGCAATTCTTCTCTGATCACAATGGCATGCCTACACTGTTCCATGGCAGACCTCTAAGTTAGCCAACCACATCTTCAGTCACTCATTACCACTGCGAAGTTAAAACTGGACAAATAATAAAAATCCTTATAAATATGCTGGATGATGGGAGGAGGGATCACTTATACACCTGGCACCAAGAAATACCCAGGCTTTTTCATTATAATGGAAGGAAAGGAAAATCAGGTGTGATATATTCTGTCACCCCTGATACACTAAACCTGTCATCCCTGGATTTTACTCCTACCAGTAAAGGAAAACCAAAAGCTTGGCAGAATTTTTATTCAGTTCAAATGTATAAATGACCCCTCCTCTCATTAGCCAATGTATTTATATAGATTTTTAATACAAAACAATTAAAGTGCTCCTTTAAGAGCAGGACCAAAGCAAAAAGGTATTTTGTTCTACAAATCAGGGGTTGCTTAGGTGTGTGAACAGGGGGGAAGAGCAGCCCCCTAAGCAAAGTCTTATTTCAGGGCTGTTGGCAGAGGCAATAACCCTCATAGATCCTGTGTCAGGTCCCGTGGGACGTCTTCCTTCCAATAAGTCAGCAACCCCCAATCTCCGCTGCTTTCTTCGCCTATAGCCAAGCCCCCGTTTGCCGGGACGCAGAATACGCCTCACCGGACACGGTTGCCCCCAGGACTTGTTAGCACAAAGGATGCTGACTTATGCAGGGGAAGGTGGACGAACCAGGAACAAGACTGGGTAGAGACAATCGGGCAGAGGTCATACACGGGAGATCAGTCCAAGGATACACGGTACAGAAGGGTTTAGATAGAAGAATGGTCAGGGCTAGCCAAAGGTCACACCAGGAGATCAGAGATACGCGGTACAGAGGAGCAGGCAAGAATCGTGGTCAAAAACAGGCAAGGTCGGTCCAGGCGGCAATCAGGGTTGGCCATACACGGCAAGATTCGTAGGGAAAACAGATATCACAATCACACCCAGCAGCACGCTATCACGGGCAAGGAACAAATGCAGAGTGAGCAGCTTTATAGGAGTGATGGAACAGGAAGAGGGAAATGATTGGTGCAACTTAGGAACCCTGAGGCTGATTGCCCCATTCAAACTGACAAGCTTGGGCTCATTGGCCCAGATCTAATTACCTCCGGCGGGCGCCCTGTGTGCAGCGCCGCCGGAGGGCATAAATGGAAGCAGCTGACGCGCGCGCGCGTGTAGGAGGTTGCGCGCCGGGAGCGCGCCGAGATGACCGTGGAGCGGACGCTCCCGACGCCGCCGGAGAGGAGACCGCCCAAGCAGCCGCTCGCAACGGAAAGAGCCGAGCGGCTGCTCGCGGCGGAAATAGCCGAGCGGCAGCCGGGGAGAGGAGACGCCGAGCCGCCGTCTGACAGAGACGCCGCCCAGCCCGCACGCTGGCCGAGCGGGAGCCGCCGACGTGGGACCGGAGGACAGGTGAGTGTAAGGGGTTCGCCGTGACACTACCCCCCCCTTCATGAGGGGCCTCAGGACCCTTACCCGGTTTATCCGGATTCTCACGATGGAATCTATTAACTAAGGTTCTGGCATGGACATCTCTAGCTGGTACCCAACACCTCTCCTCAGGACCAAATCCCTTCCAATCGATTAAATACTGTAATGAATTTTGAACTACCCGGGCATCGAGTATTCTATTAATTTCATACTCAGGCTCATCTCCCACTATGACCGGAGGAGGAGATGACACCTGAATATTTTTGGCATATTTTAACAAAGAAACATGAAAGGTCGACGGAATTTTCATGGATAAAGGTAACTTGACTTTAAAGGTAACATTGCTCAGTTTGTTAGTAATGGGGAAAGGACCGATGTACTTAGGGCCTAACTTAGACAAAGGTTGTCTAAGGGCAATATTTCTTGTAGATACCCAAACCCAGTCACCCACCTGAAATGGTGGTTCTTGCGACCTATGTCGATCCGCAAAACTCTTATAACTTCTGGAGGCCTTCTTAAGGTTTGTCTGTATCTCAGACCATACCTTATTCCTTTCACGTAGCCATTCCTCCAAGGCCGGAAAGTTGGAGGAAGGACCAGAGAAGGATGTCGCCTTAGGATTCTTGCCATAATTACAGAAAAACGGCGAAAACTTAGTCGCCTCGCTAGGCGCATTGTTAAAGGCGAATTCTGCAAAGTCGATAAATTCCGCCCATTGCTCTTGACGGTCGGACACAAAACAGCGTAAGTATTGCTCTAAGCTCTGATTCACCCGTTCGGTCTGTCCGTTAGACTGGGGGTGATAAGCTGTAGAAAGAGAAACTTTAATACCTAAACGATTACAGAAGGCTTTCCAGAAACGAGATACAAACTGAACCCCCCGATCAGAAACAATATTTTGTGGTAAACCATGGAGGCGAAAAATATGATTGATAAATAGTTGTACTAAATCTGGTGCCGACGGAAGTTTCGTTAGAGGGATAAAGTGGGCCATTTTACTGAAGCGGTCCACCACAACCCAGATTACAGTATTCCCCTGCGACGGGGGTAGGTCAACAATAAAATCTATGGATATGTGTGACCATGGCTCCCTGGGAATTTTTAGAGGAACCAATAATCCCGCTGGAGAGCCATGTGTGGTTTTACTCCGGGCGCATACAGGGCATGCTTCGACAAAGGCGGTGATATCGCATCTGATGGTAGGCCACCAGACATGGCGTTTGGCGATAGCCAAGGTTTTTCGAATACCTAAATGACCGGCGGATTTGGCATCATGTAATTCCTGTAAGACGGCAAGACGTAGATGAGGCGGAACAAATAAACACTCAGAGGGTTTACCAGGAGGGGAATCAACCTGGAATGGCGTCAACGAGTGAGACAAGTCAGGGAGAAGAGCACCTACTACACATCCTAAGGGCAAAATTGGTTCCGCAGAACCCACCTGGTCCTTACAATCCCCAAAGTTCCGAGATAGGGCATCTGCTTTGGCATTCTTCTTCCCAGGTTTATAGGTAATAATGAAATTGAAGCGAGAGAAGAAGAGTGCCCAGCGAGCCTGACGGGAGTTGAGCCTTTTGGCGGATTCTAAATATTCAAGATTCTTATGATCAGTATATACAGTAATGGGGTGTAGAGAGCCTTCTAACCAGTGATGCCATTCTTCAAAAGCCAGTTTAATACCCAATAGTTCCCTATTCCCAACATCATAGTTGCGTTCGGCTGGAGAAAATTTACGAGAAAAGAACGCACAGGGATGCAATTTTTCTGGATTGCCCGAATATTGGGAGAGGACTGCCCCTACCCCTAGTTCAGATGTGTCAACTTCTAACAAAGGGGTGCTTAGTATTGGGATGTACCAAAACTGGAGCTGAAGTAAAAGTTTCCTTCAGTAATTGGAAGGCGTTTATTGCCGAGGGAGGCCACTCCTCAACAAAAGCGCCCTTCCGAGTAAGATCAGTTAAGGGACTCACAATAGCGGAGAATCCTCTTATAAATTGTCTGTAGAAATTCGCGAACCCTAAAAATCTCTGGAGCGCCTTAAGGGTTCTAGGTTGCTCCCACTCCATTATTGCGGACACTTTGGAGGGATCCATAACCAACCCACGCTTAGAGATTATATATCCCAGGAACGGAATTTCAGATACTTCAAACACACATTTGGAGATCTTAGCATACAGATGATTCTCCCGTAACCTCTGTAACACCGCTTTGACATGCTGATGGTGTTCCGACAGGGAACGGGAAAAAATTAGTATGTCATCCAAGTAAACCACTAGAAACCGACCCAGGAAATCACGGAATATGTCATTTACAAAATCCTGAAACACTGCAGGGGCATTACATAAACCAAAAGGCATCACCAAGTATTCGTAGTGCCCATCTTTTACATTGAAGGCAGTCTTCCATTCGTCCCCCTGTCGAATGCGGATTAGGTTATAAGCCCCTCTAAGGTCTAGTTTGGAGAAGATCTGAGCACCCGAAACCTGATTGAATAGGTCGTTGATCAAAGGTAGCGGATACCTATTCTTAACGGTAACCTTGTTTAACCCTCGATAATCTATACAGGGGCGTAACCCGCCGTCCTTCTTTTCCACGAAAAAGAAACCTGCACCGGCAGGTGAGGTGGAAGGACGGATAAATCCCTTCTTGAGGTTCTCTGAAATATAATCCCTCATGGCCTGTTCTTCTGACCGTGTGAGATTATAAATCTTCCCTCTAGGGGGCATTGTCCCCGGAAGTAAATTGATAGGACAATTGTAGGTCCTATGTGGGGGGAGAATTTCAGCGGATTTTTCTGAGAACACATCTGCCCAATCGGCATAAGCTGGAGGTAACCCATCAAGGATGACCGGTGAGGACCTAAGGGCTATGGAGAAGCAGTGATCGTAACAGAAAGGGCTCCATTTTACAAGGTCCCCAGACTTCCAATCTATCACAGGATTATGGGTTTTTAACCAAGGAAACCCCAAAACAATAGGGGACATGGGACTCTCGATAATAAAAAATTCTATTTCTTCATAATGAGCAGAGCCCACCATTAAATTAACCAAGGGAGTTTTAAAAGAGACCAACCCACCCTCAATAGGCTTGTTATTGATCGCCAGGACCCGAAGGGAATTCTCTAACGGAATTAACGGTATATCAAGGGTGGCGGCAAATGCCCTATCCAAAAAATTGCCAGCCGCTCCACTATCTATAAAAGCGGAGGCAATTGTCTTGGATGGCCCCCAAGAAAGCATAACGGGCAGGAGTAACCGATTAACTAGAGGGAATGATACCTGACCGCCTAGTTTTCCGCCACTGGAGCTTTGTTTGGGCAACTCTTGGCAAAGTGGCCTGAATTTCCGCAGTAAAGGCAGAGACCTTGAGTTCTACGCCGAACCTTCTCAGCCTGAGATAAACGGGTTACTCCCAGTTGCATAGGTTCTTCGGGTGCCGGAGAAGAAGAAGCAGCTGCACCCCTAGAACTTAACTCTTGGCGTGAGGGTCCCCAAGGTTGATCCTTGCTTTTCTCCTGACGTCTCTCTCTGAGACGTCTATCCACTTTAATGGCCAACTGCATGTAGTCATCCAGACTCTTGGGTTGTGGGTAATTAACTAGAGCATCCTTTATGCTCTCAGAAAGTCCAATTCTAAATTGGCTGCACAAAGCTGGATCATTCCATTTGGAATCAATAGCCCATCGCCGGAATTCTGCACTGTACTCCTCCGCAGAGCGTTTAGCCTGTTCCGTAACTTGGAATCAGCAGTTGAAGCCCGATCAGGATCAGCATATAAAAGTTCCATGGCGGAAAAAAAAGAGGAGACCGATTGTAGGGCCTCATCAGAGGGTGTTAATCCAAATGCCCAGGTCTGAGGGTCACCCTGAAGAAGCGAGATGACCAGGCCAACCCGTTGGGACTCGGTTCCAGTTGAGTGGGGCCGCAGACGGAAATAAAGCTCGCAAGAATTTTTAAAGTTTGAAAACTTCGTCCGATCCCCCAGGAACTTCTCTGGAAGAGGAATCTTTGGCTCGATTGAAGGCCCAGGATCCAAAGGTGCAGGTATTAGGCGACTCTCTTGCGTAACCACACGCTGGGCCAGCTGGTTGATGGCGGTGGCCATAGCTTGCACTTGCTGCATTAATTCTTCCATCTAGGATGATAGTGGGCCCGTGATAATGTCAGGTCCCTTGGGACGTCTTCCTTCCAATAAGTCAGCAACCCCCAATCTCCGCTGCTTTCTTCGCCTATAGCCAAGCCCCCGTTTGCCGGGACGCAGAATACGCCTCACCGGACACGGTTGCCCCCAGGACTTGTTAGCACAAAGGATGCTGACTTATGCAGGGGAAGGTGGACGAACCAGGAACAAGACTGGGTAGAGACAATCGGGCAGAGGTCATACACGGGAGATCAGTCCAAGGATACACGGTACAGAAGGGTTTAAATAGAAGAATGGTCAGGGCTAGCCAAAGGTCACACCAGGAGATCAGAGATACGCGGTACAGAGGAGCAGGCAAGAATCGTGGTCAAAAACAGGCAAGGTCGGTCCAGGCGGCAATCAGGGTTGGTCATACACGGCAAGATTCGTAGGGAAAACAGATATCACAATCACACCCAGCAGCACGCTATCACGGGCAAGGAACAAGTGCAGAGTGAGCAGCTTTATAGGAGTGATGGAACAGGAAGAGGGAAATGATTGGTGCAACTTAGGAACCCTGAGGCGGATTGCCCCATTCAAACTGACAAGCTTGGGCTCATTGGCCCAGATCTAATTACCTCCGGCGGGCGCCCTGTGTGCAGCCCGCCGGAGGGCATAAATGGAAGCAGCTGACGCGCGCGCGTGTGTAGGAGGTTGCGCGCCGGGAGCGCGCCGAGATGACCGTGGAGCGGCCGCTCCCGACGCCGCCGGAGAGGAGACCGCCCGAGCAGCCGCTCGCGACGGAAAGAGCCGAGCGGCTGCTCGCGGCGGAAATAGCCGAGCGGCGGCCGGGGAGAGGAGACGCCGAGCCGCCGCCTGACAGAGACGCCGCCCAGCCCGCACGCTGGGCGAGCGGGAGCCGCCGACGTGGGACCGGAGGACAGGTGAGTGTAAGGGGTTCCCCGTGACATCCTGCTAACAAAATGGCTGAAGTGAACAAAATGGCTGCCAGATATAGTTATATGCAAGGCTTCACAGAAATGGAAAATATTTGCAAGCTTCATAGAAAATGTTATTGCAGAAGTGTATGCTAGCAAAATTTAACTGTCAAACCGCAATAATAGCTAAATGGGGCAACTTCTCGGTAACTGCTAGATGGTGACCTTTTTCTCTGTGGAAACTGTGAGCTTGCACTTCTCTGTGGTTTTGACATATATGTCGCAAATGTGGAACAAGTACATACTGTGTCTGTGGTTTCTTGCTTTATAAGTCCACCCTAAAGCGGAAGTAAAGCAGAGTTTATAACGAGGCCCCTTGTGTGTGTTGTTATTATCTAGCCTCGGTACAAGCCTCTCAGATATCTGAAATCACACATAGGAGTTATTGCAATTGTGAGACAGCGTGCCTAAAAGGGGATACAGAGAGATCGCCCTAGAGCATATAGGCTCATTCTTTCAGTGGTGGAGTTTGAATGCAGGCAACACACCTTGAAGGGGTAAGTAATTTTATTTACTAAACCCCGAGGGAAGGTTAAAAGTGTTGGCCCTTTAGTTGCCGCTCGCAATTAGGCGAGTTTGAAAAGGGACACGGGTTGTCGCCTTAGATATAGAAAAAGCGCGTTATAGAAATTCATAGGACGTGTCTGCACTTGGATACCTCTGATGTGTGATTAGTCTTAGTCTGTCTTGGTGTTGATGTTCATAAAGTTATACGTTTATTTGTTTGTATTGTCGGACAGTCCAGAAGGTGAGCAGGACTCAAGCAATTGACTTTAGAAGTATAAGATATATTTTGGCATTATGGGTCAGACAGAAAGCAAGATCCCCCATGTTGGTGAAGATTGTATTCGCTATGTAGAGAGATTAACGGGAGGGGCTTATTATACCTTACCTTTTGTGGAAAATATGGCAGGTTGGACGGAGGTTATGGGTAGCCCCCATCCCTTCCCTAGAACAGGAGGTAGTGACCACTATTACATGGAAATGATAATGGGAATGTGCCTTGGAGATAAAAAGGCGTGGCCCTATTATTCAGGGGATCCTAATTGGGTTAAGTCCTATATGAGAGAGTGTGGAATAAAATGGTTAGAAATAGCGCCAGGGTGGTTTAGGAGAAATGGATTAATGAGTCTCAGAAAAAAAGTTAGTAAAAAGGAATTAGAGAACAGACATAAAAGTGAGAAATTGAATTATAAAATTAGAAATCATTCCAACCCCGACACTAAACCTAGCGCTCCGCCCCCACCATATGATACGAAGCAGCACAGACCTAAACAGGAAAAAGAAAAAAACTGTAACAATATCCCTCCTTAATGCCATTCCAAGGAAATGATTTGAGTCCCACGGCAGCCGTGATAACAATAGCAGCAGTGGAACAAATCAAATACAATAGAAAACAAAAAGAGGAGAGAATAGATGTGGATGTAATAAAGAAAAAAAGAGAAAGAGAAAAAAGAGAGAAACTAGAGAGGGAACAAAAGAAAATGTCACAAAATATCCTTCCTCAGAATGAGAACCAGTGGTCACATGCTGATGAACAGCAACCAGAAATGACGTTAGGAGAGGAGGAGGATAAGGGACATGAAGAGGAATTAAACACAGAATCTTTCACAGTTAATATTACTGATGAACAAATTAAACCAACCAAGCAAACACGCCTGTGTCAGGACAAACAAATCATACTTAAACCCAAAAATGTACACTGGATAATACACTTAAAGAACTAGCAGGAGACATAGAATCCATAGAGACCCCCGGAGTAATAGCAGCAGCAGCAAGCTCTATGACCATGGTTAGTACATACAATCCTTTCATAACAGCAGGAGACATTTTGGTCATCACCCCTCCTGATATGAAAGAACTAGATCACATGGCCAAACACTGTCCTCACCCCTCCAAGTCTTCCAAGGGTACAATTGCTTACCTTCGGAGGGCAATAAAAGGGAAGAATTATATGCCCGAAGACATTAAGATGGTTTTAGAGATGGTAGTTGGGGAGAATAGCCACTTAGCTGGGTAGGCATACCTCACATGGAGGTGGACACACCTGCAGATACAAAGCCAGGTAACATACCCCTGTACCAAGAAGGGAATGAAGCTGAAATGTGGGAAGCTTTAGAAGATCACTTAAACCAAGCGTTTAAGCCCAGAGCTGATATGGCACCCTCTCTTGCATGTAAGCAGAAAAAAGGTGAATCTTTGACTGAGTTTTGGAAGAGATTTCTACAGGTTTGGCGTTTAGAAAGCCAGATGGGAGACGGCCCAGGGATACCCGCCCTGTGTATCAGTACATTAATCTCCAACTGCCTACCAAGTTTAGGTTTACAAATTAAGCAGCAAATAGATGGATGGACTGAGATGCCAATAGAAGAGTTTGGTAGAAGGTTAATAAGTAAAGATGCAGCTGGATGTTTTGAAATAATAAGACCGTCAGTGACACACGCATCACAGCTCAGCATACCAGAGCCAGTTCCATATCCTTATGGGGACCCATGGGGACAGCAGCAATACTGGGAAGAGAAACGCAGGTCAGCCCGTGCAGCACCTAGGGGTAGAGGACGAGGCAGGGGAAATAGAGGAAATCTCAAACAGCAATGGGGAGACAGACAGGGACCCCCCAAACAGCAGGCTAGGAATGCTGGCTGTTTCAATTGTGGCGCAATGGATCATTGGAGAGCCAATTGCCCATACCCTGATACACACAAGTAGGTTTCAAACAGACCCCCGCAGGCTGCTCCCACCAATGTACAACACAATACCCCTCGCCTCAATGTTGACTGGCAAAATGTAGGACCCCAATGAAGGTGCCCAGGGGCAAATCCCACCTTCCCAGTAGTCTCACAGCATTTCTCACAACAGCCATGCATTGATTTGATGATTAGTAAAAAGAAGTTAACATTTTTAGTGGATTCTGGAGCTACATGCAGCATATTGGGGAGAAATGCATAAGCAGGACCAAGGGAAGAGACCCCCCCCCCTCGATGGGAATTAATGGTATTTTGACACAAACATTTGAAACACCACCGCTCACGTTGACGGACCTCCATCAGAGCCCCTCAATCAACCATGTCTTTAAAATCATGACCAGCTGTCCTGTTAACCTGTTAGGCAGGGACCTAATGGCTAAGATGGCAGTTTCCCTAAGGGTGAATCCTGAGGGCGGTGTCCGAGTAGATAGTGACACTTATAGGCTCACACCTGTAAACAGGAGGAGAAACTGTCATGCAGACTCCTACTTCCCCGTCGACCTCCCAGATGACCCTTGCCTCAAATTGGTCCCTCCGGAGGTATGGGCAACTGGGGACTATGATGTGGGCTTTACAAATGTCACTCCTTATTGAGCCGTCTTAAAGAAGAGATCACAGCCAGTCTATATTAAACAATACCCCTTGAACAAAGAAAGGGAAGAGGGTATAAGACCTTTAATAGAAAATTTTCTACAACAGGGCATATTAGAAAAAGCGGTACCACCGTATAATTCCCCAATTCACCCAGTTAAGAAAGCTGATGGGACTTATAGATTTGTTCAAGACCTGCGTGCAGTAAATAGCTGGGTAGTACCGCTGACTCCCATTGTGCCCGACGTGGTGCCATTCCCGAAGACGCCAAAATATTCAGCGTCTGCAATATAAAAAATGCCTTTTTTTGGGATCCCAGTGCATCCCGAGACACGCCCACTCTTCTCATTCCAGTACCGTGGAGAATCCCTAACTTTTACCCCTTTAGCGATGGGATTCTTGAACGCGCCTGTTGTTTTTTCCATTGTTTTGAGAGAAGTGCTAAAAGCATATAAACCGAACTGTAACACGATTGTTCTGACCTACTGTGACTGGCCAGTCAATCAATAACCGCAGCCCGAGAGGACCGAATCCTCCTATTGAAATGTCGCTGTCAGCATGGAATGAAAATTTCTGTTAAGAAATTACAATGGTGTCGGCAGAAAGTTGTATAGTTGGGTTTTGTGTTGTCACAGGGAAAGAGAGAGTTAAATCCCAAACGAGTAGCGGCAATCGTGGAATTGGGCCCTCCACAGAGTAAAAAAAAAAAAAAAAAACATGCTAAGCTTTCTTGGAATGATTAGTTATTGCCGTCAATGGATCCCTGACTGCTCTAATTATGACAACATACTGAGAGTGACCACACGTACTGATCAACCTGACACCATAGAATGGTCAGATGAAATGTTAAATGCTTTTAAAAAGTTAAAGGAGGCACTGATATCTTCCCCCGGGCTCGGTTTACCAAGCTATGTGAAGGTGTTCCACCTGTATGTTTGTGACTTTTGTAAGGGATACAGCTCAGTTTTAGCTCAAAGCCATGGGGGTAAATTGAGACCCGTGGCATACTTCTCTAAACTTCTCCCGATGCAGGTCCAGGGGATGCTGGGATGCTTGAGAGCTTTGGCCTCTTGTGCAATGGCGTTAGAGCGGGCCACCTCGCTCACACCCACGATACTGCATGCAGGTCACAATGTAAAACATTTAATGAACAATCTACATACCCAACATATGACAGCGCAGCAATTCAGCGGATATGAAGTAATCCTTTTGTCAAATCCCCATCTAGAGATCAAATATGCCCCGAATACCGAGGGACCCGCCCCGATATTAAATGCATTATTAGGTTTAAAAAGTGAGGCTGACAATATTCCTCCGCGACAGCCCAAACGGATATTGCAAGAGGAAATTCTTTAGCAGATAGGGTAGCGAGAGGAGCAGCCAGACAGCAAACTCTGACAGGAAGTCGTCTGGGTCCTAATGCTCATACTCCGTTAACCCTTCCTATGCTAACACTAGATGCTATTGATTTTACAATAGGATGTCTGCAGGAGCAGACATCTGTTTCTGAAGTGGGGGATTGGGTACTGACAGGGGCACAGAAATCAATAGCTGGGATTTGGTGTATCGAAGGTAAACCATGCATACCCATACATAGTGCCCCCCTATTTATTTCTCAAGCACACGGCATAGGACACAAAAGTGCACAACACATATACATGGCGGTGAAAAAAAGGTTTTTAATTTTACAATGTGAGAAACAAGTGAAAGCTTATGTAGAGAAATGCATAACATGCCAGATGAATAACCCCAACATTTCACATAAGCCACAGCATGACCATCTAGTATACCCCACAGAACCCTGTACTGATTGGCCAGAATGCTTTCCAGTCAAGAAAGAGAATGCTAAGACCGTAGTGAAATTTTGACACAAGAAATAATACCACGCTTTGGGTGCATTTCGCGCCTACGCAGCGATAACGGCACAGCCTTTAAAGCCAAAATATGTCAAGATTTAGTAGAACATTTAAACATTGAATGGCAGTTTCACATCCCATACCATCCTCAGAGTTCAGGGATAGTGGAGCGCATGAATAGAACAATAAAAGACAAACTTAGAAGAGCTACTGAAGGAACTTTTAAAAACTGGAGACACAAGCTACCCGCAGTTTTAGCTGAAATAAGGATGACACCTAATAAAGTAACTAAGCTTTCTCCTTATGAAATATTAATGGGTAGACCATTTCCCTTGCCATGGCACAGGACCATTAGAGAGACTAGCGAAGAAGGGAAGTGCAGACAGGAGGAATACACCAGGGCTCTGGTGGAGAAGCTCACTGCTAGTGAAACACTTGTCTGTCAGAAGTTTCCTTCTCTTTTACAGGATTCGTTTCATGACATAAAGATTGGAGACACGGTGTTAGTGAAAAAGCACGGTAATCAACCGAAGATCGAGTTCCCATTCGAGAAGCCGACGAAGGTGATAGCAGTCGCTCGGACGGCCGTGCTTGTGGAAGGAAATCAAAATTGGATTCACGCCACTAGGGTGAAAGAAGTCCCTACACTTCAGATACTGGACGAGGATGAAGTACTGCAAGTTAAAGGATCAGACACCCTGCCAAGGGGGCCACAGTCAGACGCCCCACCCAGGGGGCCACAGCCAGACATTCCACCAAGGGGACAAGAAGAAGCTGGTTGCAGACCCCCAGCAAGGAAAAATGGGTCCGGAGAAGGGCCAGCACTGGCTTGCTCGCTGGTTCTATGGCTCCAATCATTTTTGCACTGCAATGATTCTGTCTTTTCTGATAGTGTCAGTAATATAGGTTGTGTGTAACTGTGTTTATGATCGCCCCGCTATAGGTCCACTTCAGCAGGTATGTGAACCTTTGGGTTTGAGACAGAGTGCCCTTATACCCCCCTCCCCGCGTCCGCAGCCTGAAACTCCCATGCCCCATGTTGTAAAGAAAAGGTCTACGGGAGATAAACTCATCTCCAAATATGTGAGTAAAAACGCCAAAAGTGAAGTAACATTCTGGTTCAATATCTCAGAGCCCAGCATGATTTACACTTTTGATCTGTGCGACGTATACCCTTGTGTGGGAGATTCTTCAAACATATATAGATTTGAGGGATTCAAATTTGCACACTATTACATCTGTGTCACAGATGATTACTGGGTGCCGGAATTGCGACCACTGGGGATCGGTGGGATGGAATACTAGGGATGCCTATGGAACTGGTAGGGACTGAGGATACCGACTGGAGAGTGCCCTAGCAAAAAAGGACGAGCAGGGAAGGTCCCTATTGCAGAGGATGAAGCTGTATAGGAAAAAAGGAGCGCCCTGTGGCAGATACTTGCCCGGCACGCCGGGGTATAGGTGTGTACCTCTGACACTCTCCATAGAGTCTCCCTCCCCTAATGACGAGGGCCCTTATGTGTTGGGTATTCATAATTGTCCCTGTTCCCCCAATCCTAGAATTACATTTTACATAAAAAATATTGCTGGTAAGTCTGAACCAAAACTCACCCCAAATATATTAACTGAAGGCCTCTCAAACATAAAGGTGCAGACCGAAGCTGACCCTGAGGAGACTTTAGCTACTGAAACAGGATTCCAGGGACAACAGAACCTGTGGTTACAATGGGCCCACTATACTGCAGCTAAGCAAAATAGAACTGATTGTTTTGTGTGTGCAAATGCTAGACCTCATTTAGGCACTGCTCCCCTTCCTCTACCTGAGAATGAAGAAACTTGTTTGCTGAAAATCTACAAGAATCAGACCCTTACAGGTGACGAATGCCGCACGTGGGCACGTGATTTTCCCATTCTAAACCACCCCGCCAAGCCCAGTTCAGGAATCCATGCTTACAAGGGTAATTATACTTGTTATAGCAGAACTAAAGGAAAACTCAACGTAGGTAATTTTACTCAGGGTTGGTGTTACAAGTATGCTACTGTCACTGATAAAAATTTGTTAATTGGCCACAAGGTAGCTGTAGCTGATATATACTGGTTATGTGTGGCAAAGTATTACATCCCATGCTGCCCCGTGATTGAGAAGGAGAATGCGCACCGGTGAAGCTCATAATGTCATTCGTAATCTCCCCAGCAATAGATTGGGACGAGCACACTTTTGAGGGACAATTCCAAGGCACCCCCCGCCGAAGTAAGAGGGAGGCAGCATCACCTAAAGGGAGTTTTGATGCTCACGTGTACCTGGATGCCATAGGTGTCCCCAGAGGGTGCCTGATGAATTTAAGGCCCGAGACCCTGTAAAAACTGGATTTGAGTCCATATTCACCATAGTAACTGCTAATAAGAATGCTGATTGGATTAACTATCTGTACTATAATCAGCAACGCTTTGTGAATGCTACTAGGGACGGCCTTAAAGGAATCGCTGAACAGCTGGGTCCTACAACAGAAATGGCTTTCCAGAACAGAATGGCCTTAGATATGATGCTAGCTGAGAAAGGTGGGGTCTGTAAGATGATTGGTGATACCTGTTGTACCTATGTGCCAAATAATTTAGGACCTAACGGAAAAGTGACCAAGACTATTGAAAGGTTAGATACTCTAGCCGTGGAAATGAAAAATAATGCAGGAAATTATGCTAATTGGTCCAGTTGGTTTAAAGATTTCTTTTCTAGCTGGAAAGGTTTTTTCACACAGTTCTGTATTATTGTTATGCTGGTGATCATTGCTATTGTTACATTTAAGATCATTATGTGTGTCATTGCTATGAAAACTAATAAGCAACAGGGAGCTTACGCTGCTTACTTGGCAGAGAATGAAGCTCAGTATGATTATATAGTTCGCAGGGCTGAATCTGGGACATATGATGATGCCATGGTTGGTGAGTCTGAGAACTTGTAATAAGTTCTGAGACTCAAAGAAGGGTTTGTTGGCAGAGGCAATAACCCTCATAGATCCTGCTAACAAAATGGCTGAAGTGAACAAAATGGCTGCCAGATATAGTTATATGCAAGGCTTCACAGAAATGGAAAATATTTGCAAGCTTCATAGAAAATGTTATTGCAGAAGTGTATGCTAGCAAAATTTAACTGTCAAACCGCAATAATAGCTGAATGGGGCAACTTCTCGGTAACTGCTAGATGGTGACCTTTTTCTCTGTGGAAACTGTGAGCTTGCACTTCTCTGTGGTTTTGACATATATGTCGCAAATGTGGAACAAGTACATACTGTGTCTGTGGTTTCTTGCTTTATAAGTCCACCCTAAAGTGGAAGTAAAGCAGAGTTTGTAACAAGGCCCCTTGTGTGTGTTGTTATTATCAAGCCTCGGTACAAGCCTCTCAGATATCTGAAATCACACATAGGAGTTATTGCAATTGTGAGACAGCGTGCCTAAAAGGGGATACAGAGAGATCGCCCTAGAGCATATAGGCTCATTCTTTCAAGGGCCATCCTGAAGGACTTGTAGAAATACTGTTCCCGGTAAGTCTAACGGGAGTTTTCATCCATCATCCTTCAGGATGGCCACGGAGAGGATAAGCATGCATTAAAGATTCTAAGGGTGGGATACTACCTGTAGTTCATTTCTACGAGGGCTTATTTGTCTGATAAAAGCTTTCAACAGTAGTGATTATGAAAGGTGTGGGGCATAGACCAAGCAGAACCAAAATATATGGAGAGGAAACATCCATACAAGTGTAGGCCCAGGATCTGGCCTGTATATAGCTATAGTGGCTTTAGAAGCAGATAATCTCCTATTCCTTTCTGAATAGGAAACAAACAGGTAATATGTGAAGAAAACTTGGAGTGTGTCCATTAAAAAAACATTTTCTCCAAAAACCAAGGACACAGAGGACAGGATAACTAGCTCTTGTGTGCGAGGAAGAGACTTCCATTTTAGGCAGAAAAAGGGGATCTGGACTTAAGAAAAAACTCAATTTAGGAGGATTGGACAGTAGAGATCTCAGAACAGGACTGTAATCACCAAACAGCCTAATGATGAGGTGAACCTCAAACGGAAACAATTGAAGGACAATCTAAAAGCCACCAGGATCTTGTGGGATCGACAAATCTGATGGGGGAAAAAAATCAGACCTTTGACTAACAAGACAGAAGTCCTAAGCCTGAGTCAGAGATATTTACGGCTAGACCTTACTCAATCTTCCTGCTTATTGGAAAAGCATAGGTCAGATTCTGAAAGGCCACTGATGTGGTACCTTCCTGGTGATTTAGATATGCCACTTGGTATCGAAGTGGCTCAGTGAATAAGCAACTGCTGCTCTTTGTAGTTTGATGATTCAATATAAATTCTGCCGAACTATGCCCCTGACTGTGGCAAGAGTCAGATATGCTCTTACGCCCAAGCACTGGAATCTGTTGCAATAACTGGGACCTCTTGTCTTTAATGACTACCTAGAAAATCGAATCACCACTTCAGGCAATGGTGTTACCCAATGGGAGTGATCCCATGTCTGTAGGGAAAAAAGCTTGTAACTGCCAGTAGTGAAGTTACAGCCGGGATGTTGTAGGTCATAGACCCAGGCCTAGGGATGCAATTGTAGGGGGTGCAGAGGTTTTTGCCGCACTGGGGCCCATAAGGTCAGGTTTCTCTGCCTTATTTCTTATATCTGTGGTCTCATTCTATCACATACAGAAAAAGGATCATCATTTTTATGTCTCCAATTTAGCTAAATGACAGGAAAAAGGTTACTGTATGAGCCATGATATGGTGGGGGGCATTCAATGCTTGCACTGAGGCCCCTTCACCTTAAGTTACGCCATTGGACAGGACCATCAGGATTGATGCAGCAATGCCAAAGTTTTCTGTTGTGTGCTGTCTAGGTATGACCCAGAAGTCTGCACTCTCTGAATGGAACTTCCTTTCTGAATAGAATGTGAGTGAGAGATATCGATTCTCTTGCAAGATTGCCGCTAATGACTGGCGGTCATCTTGGTAAGGCATGATCAAAAATGCTCTTGACCTCAGAAAGCCCATCGCCCTGGTCAGAATCTTCCTAAAGATTCAGGGGGCAGAGGATATCCCAAAAGGTAATGGCCCACGGTGGTCTCCCATCCAAGTTCTGACAAGGCCTGACCCTGATTAGCTTCCAAGAGCAGATGAAATCAGTCAAATTCTGGGTGATGTGGCCATAGTCTGCAAAAGGCACCTGTATGTATATGCTCCTGAAAACATTGCTTTTAGTGGGGACTGCACTCCTTTGAATAATTGGTGCTGGGATGAGACCTGGCTGTCTGAGTGGGTGGATTACAAATTGGTCTATGTCTGAGATACCCACTGCTTATTTGGTTATCCCTGGGGATCTAGAGTGTGTAGACTTTAATTCAAAACCAACATAGGGTTATATTTAGAAAAGGAAATCACCTATTTTTATACTTTAAGAAGCCTTGCCAGGATAATGAAGAGTAAGGCTCTTCTGGCAGAATTTAGCAAGGCCTTTGATATAGCAGCAGCTAATTAGCTTGTGGATGCATCCTCTAAAAGAGATGGACCGAAACATGTATGGTAGCATGCCTCTCAGGAAAGGAAGCAATGGTTTGCTGCTGTAGCAAACCGGTCTTATCAGAGTAGAGATAATTCGATGATAGATAGACAAAACAAATAGGAGTCGGCCAGGTTCTGCACATGTACCAGACCAGGTAAACCCCCTAGAAGGTTAAGTATGCTACGAGGGTGACATTGTCCTGGCATACATAGACATATCTGTCCTAACAGGGTCTGTCTAGGGGTGAATACTCAAAGTAACCACTAAGATTGATAAACTAAGCTTCTGGGTGCTTAGGCATACTCTGAAACTATAGAAGGTTTAAAAGGGTGATACATCACATGCCCTCTAGTTACTGATTACCTTGAATTTGGGGCAAATAACTCACTAGGTCCAGACGGTCCCAAGTGACCTCTGGTGGCCAAAAATGTTTTATTAACTGGATGAGTGACAACATTCTCAGCCTGAGCAACCTGAATGGTTTCCAGTCAAAGAGGATGTGCAAGATGTGGTTGCCATGGCTCAGGAACATGAAAGAGAGGAAAAAAGTCTAAGACTCCAGGGCTGGCCAAATTCTTTGTTAAAATCTGTGTTAAAAAAAAATAAAAATAATTTTTGCTTATGTGTGGAGTCTTATTTAATCCTTTGTGAACTGGTAAGGGGTCCATAAGACCCATATACCAGTTCACAAGGCTTGGGGGTGGCCAGTTTCCTTCAGCTAGCGGTTGACTTGCCATTAACCCCCAGCCCCCCATTACCTGCCTCCCCAAAGCCCATGGTGGGCAGAAAGGCCTGGAGCCACAGAAGCTTTGTGGCTCTTAGCCTGCAAGGCTAGGAAGCCACAAAGGTCAGCCTCTGTACCCTGTTCTACAAGCCCTGCATTGCTGATTCCTAGGCTGGTTATGCTGGGTAGGGGGGACCACATGCCATTTTTGGGGTGGATTTTTCAGGGGTTTTAACCTTTAAAAGTAAAAAAATTGTGTCCCACCGGTTAGGGGACCATATGTAATTTTTTTAATTAACCCTTTAAGCCCTGCCACCCAGCAGATATAAAAGGCTTCCAACAGTAGCAGGTGAGCAGAAACCAGAGTGATCGGAGTGATTGAGGATGGATGGGAAGTAAGTATTAAAAAAAAAAAAGAAAAAAAAACAATAAATAAAATATATTTTCTTCTTGTCTATGTGTTTTTTACATTTAACCATTTGTGAACTGCTAAGGAGTCCATTAGACCCCTAAACCAGTTCCAAAGGCTTATGGTGGCTGGCAAGTCACCTACGGCTAGTGGATGACTTGCAATTAACCCCCAGTCCCCCCATTACCTGCTTACCCAAAGCCTGGGGGAGGGGGGCAGAAGTGCCCAGAGTCACAGAAGATTTGCGGGCTTGTAGGGCTGGGGCCACAGAAATCTGGCCCCTGTGCCTTGTTCTTACTAGCCCTGCGTAGCTGGTCCCCAGGAACCCCACATTATTTTTGTTGCTTTTCAGTGCTAAAAGTCACCCAAAAATCTGGTCCCCCCCGGGACCATATGCCAATTTTTTATTATTTAACCCTTTATAGTGTGGGTAGTAGTTGTATTTTATTTGTAAATGATATAAAGTGCTCTTTTCAGTCTGGGGGTCTCCTTGTGAGGAACTTACCTGTCCACTACTCTGTCTAAGTAGTTAGCACACACAACTGAGGGTCTCCGAGGCTGGACAGCCTGACTGGTCAGGGCAGTCCAGCCCCTGGGATCAGTTCTAATCACCTCTTGAATTATAAGTTGTACCAATCACTCACTCTTTTCCTCCTTGCTCCTATTGGCCAGTCACCCTTTGGGGTATTTCAAATGTTAAAGGGTTGTTTTTCTTGAAAAACTGCAAGGTGTGCATAGCAGTTGTATTTTATCTGAAAAGCTCCTAAAGCACTATTTCAGTTTGGTGGAGTCTCCTGAGCAAAAGTATGTCTACCAATGTGATACTATTGTATCGAGGAGAAACTGAGATTTTATATGCAATAAGATTTTATTGAAAAACTTTTTTACAGAAAAACTTACATTTACAATACAAATTATAAAAAATAGATTAAAAAGCTTTTAAAAAATGACAAACAAGACATTTCAGTTGAAGCCCAGACTCTGCTGAAAAAGGCAATATATAATAGTCCTGGGAAATCCCTGCAAATCTCTTCAAAAGTCACAGTTAAAATTGTGTGGCGCAAAATGGTGAAAATAGTTTGCCAACAAAGTGTGACACAAACTCTAGGTAGGATGGCACTTAAAGAGTTAATGGGGCTAGGCAAAGATATCTTTTACTCAGAAAAAAGTCACTCTTCTTCCATTAAGCCCTGGAGAAAGTGTGGATAGGAAAAACACGTATCCTTGCTGATAATGCAGCTATGATCCAATGCATCAACAGGGCAGAAGTTATAACCAAGATAGCTTGGTTGCCCTTTCTAATCATAAGCTTTAATATAATCTGTTATATAATCTGTGGTAACAAAACATTTTGTGTAGCAACTGAAGCCAAAAGCTCAAGAGAAAATAATGGATTACAAGGTTGCCTAGATGTAAAGTATTAAAGTGGACCTATAAGACCTATATCTATAAGATTTCAGGGCTGCCTGATTCCCCCCCCCCCCCGGACATCCCAAATCTGTGTGAACCCCCCCTCGAGTCCCAAGAAAACCTACCTACTCACTGATCCAAGCAGCAGCCACAGTTAGCTATACCTTTAGCCGGGAGCGCACCCACACCAGGCATTTGTGAGGAGTGCAGCCAAGCACCCTGATTGGACAAGAGTCTGCACATGTGTCATTGGACCATGGAAAGGTGAGTTATACTGGCTGACCTGGGGGGGTTTACACAGCAAGACATCTCAAATCAGGGAACTCTGGGGGAAATCAAACCCCCCTGGTTTTGGTCCACTTTACTTTATTCTTGTATACATTAGTGCTGCTGCAGGCAAAGGAAATTGTTGCATCAGGCTACGTTTGGCACTTTCCTAAACTGTTTTCCATTTTTAAATCGAAAATGAAATGGCAGCGATATCAAGGTTTACAGGTTCAGCTTTCTTAGGAAAAAATCTGTGATGCTGCATGATAATCAGCTCTCTGCAGAAATGTGATGAATCTTAGGGAGGAAGAGGTAGAGGAGGCAGAGGAGGGGTGGGAGAAGGGAGGGACCAGCAATCCTGTTCCGCTCTACTGAGCTGATTGCGGGAAGGGATGGAAGAGAGAATTTCATTGGCTGAACCTGTAAACCTCAATATCTTGGTTATTTCTACTTCAACTGAAAAGATGTGTGAAAAGGCCACTTGCCCCTTTGTAGGTGACGCGTTTCGGGAATTTGAACCCCTTAGTCTTACCTCTTTTAATTGGGCATGTATGTTTTTAACTTAAATAGTAAAAGTGATGATTTTGGGGCACTGGTGAGTTTGATACAAAACCACAGCATACTCTTGGATCTGCAGATATCCTTCCTTGCTCCCAGGGGTCCTGTAATGGGAACTTTTTAGAGCTGTTATATATTTTTTTGAAGCACATGCTGAAATTGTAGCCAGTTCTTAGAATCAGGAAGAAAGATGGGCCAGCTCATTAGGTAATTTCGTTATTTCAAATCCTGAGAAAATGTAGGGGATGCTAGTGGTTGGGGATGTCTGGGGTTGGGTTCTGGTTGCAGAAAAATAACTGGGGTGAGGGTGTCAGGGGGTCGGCTGCAGGGGAAATTCTTGGGGATGTGTAATGCAGGTGCATGCCTAGGGTGGAATATTCAGGGGATGCCAAGAGCTAGGGTTGCAGCAAGATGCCCAGGGCTAGGGTTTCAGTGGGGATGCCTAGTTTTGGGGAATAAAGGAGATGCCCCAGGGGGAATGGGAATGCAGGGGATGCCTAGTTGGGAGAGTGGAAAGGTGAGGTCCTTGCGGTGGGGGATGCAGGGGATTACATTGCAGGAAAATCCCCAGTTGGGGGTTCATAAGATGCCTGGAAGATGCCCAGGGGTTGGGGTTGCAGGAGATGCCAGGGGTTTGAAATACAGGGTATTCCTGGGGATTGCAAATGCAGGGGATTCCTGGGGATTGAAAATGCGGGGGATGCCTAGGTGTTTGGAATACAGGGGTGCTGGGGGGTTGGGATTTGGGGCATGGCCTAGGGTTGAAAATGCAGGGGTGTTAGGAATACAGGGGCCCCTGAGGGTTGGAATTGGAGGGGATGCTAGAGGTTTGGAATACAAGGGATGCCCAGGGTTTAAGAATGTAGGGGATGCATGGAGAGTGGGAATGCAGTGGGTGTCCAGGAGGAGGAAATGTGGGGCATACCCAGGGGTGGAAATACAGGTGGTGGGAATGCAGGGCTTCCGGGGATTTGGAATACATGGAGGGCTTTTAATGTTTGTTATTTGCATTTTTTGCATTAAATATTTTTCATAAATTATGTAAACTGAGTAAAAGGTAAAACATTTAACTTAAAAGTAAGCAAAGGTAGTTTTGATTTAAAATTTTATATTCAAAATCATGGCATTTTGGGAGCTGCACTGCGAAATCCAGGCACATGGCATGATATTCTCCATCTGTAATATTCTCTGCTATTTATTACTTCCTCTCTAACTGGAACTGTAAAACACCCACCACATGAATTGAAATGTAACTGTCAAAATTAGAGTAAATAAAAAGCAAAGTTTTTCATGCACATCTCGGCAACATCATAGAGATCCTAGTGCTAAATTATTTGTGTGCAATCTGGTTCTGACATTTGCAACAGATGGAAGCTAAATCTCTCTCTGATTTCCTCCTATAAAATGGGACATTTGGTAGAAGTTTTATTTTAAGCAATTCAAACAGTCATTTGTTTTTGCTTGATTTACATGCTACTGTAATGTAAATTGTCACAGAAATTAAAGTTGAATAGGACATAAACAGTTTGCATTTTGGAATCATATCATTTTGTTTATTTATATCTGGTGTACAGATCACACCACTATACAAGGCCAAGTGTAATTATTTTACGGTGTCATTGGAAGGAGAAACATTAGAAATCCTTCATTGTAAGGACTCTCGGCACATCTGGTTATTCAGTTTCATCCCACTGAGGAGATGATTTACGTTTGATAGAGTTTCACATTTCCTTGAGTGACAAGAAACCTAATTAGACCTGACCCAAAAGGATAAAGTATCAATTATCATGAGGCTTCAAATCTGTTAAGAAACCTTGTACAAATCTTTGTTATTATGAAACATGTATTCTGGCCACTTGAGACAATACTGCAGATCATAATGACAACATATTATAGGGGCAGTATGACCTGTCCAAAACAAGGCAATTGATGAGTGGAAAAGACTAGTATACATGTATAATTTGGGAAAGAGAATTGCAAGTTAATTAGTACAGGCCTAAAATTCTTGCTTTATAAAATTAAAGCAACTATAAAAAATACAGTTTGATGCATAAGGTAAAGCCCATTATTAGACACTTACCTTTTACTTAATTATCTCTTACCTCTCTTACTTACCTCTCTCTTTTTGACCATGGGTGTTGGATGCCACATGACTGCTGGCAGCCATTGATCTTGACTAGAGATGAGCGAACTTCTTGAAAGTTCGATTCGGGCGATTCGCCGAATTTCCCCAAGAAAACTTTCACGAATCGCCCATCTGAAAAAAAAATGCTGGCATGGTGGGAGCGGGCAGGCCGGCTACGCTGTCAGCAGGCCGCCACCGGCATTTTTTTAAAAGCAAACACTTACCTGCATGGAGGCCGGCGCCGCTGTCCGCTGTCATCAGAGGATGCGTCATCAGAGGGCGCGTCATCAGAGGGCGCCTGAGAGCGGCGCCGGGGCCGCTCTCAGCTGTCATCAGAGGACGCATCATCAGAGGGCGCATCTTCAGAGGACGCGTCATCAGAGGGCGCATCATCAGAGGGCGCCTGAGAGCGGCGCCGGCCTCCACGCTCCGACCATGCAGGTAAGTGTTTGCGGCGGAAGCCGGCCCGCTGACAGCGCAGCCGGCCTGCCCGCTCCCACCATGCCGGCATTTTTTTTTTTTTATTTCAGGGAAAATTTGATCGGCACGAACCAAAAAAAATTTGGGTTCGTGCCGAATCGAATTTTCCCTGAAATTCGGAGCAAATTCCGGTTCGTCGGAACCGGTTCGCTCATCCCTAATCTTGACCACTGAGTGAACAGTTATTTGCAAGCCAGCAGTGGTGCAATTACATGTGATGGGGCCCTGGTGCCAACGATAAATGGGGCCCTTTCAAGGCTCATGCTGTAAGCCTTTTTCTGTCTTTTAACTCAGTTGGATGCAGCTAGACAACTAAAGACTGAAACAGCAGAGATGCATGGGGTTGAAAGTGAGCACAAATATGATAAAGAAAGTTGGAAAAGCCACAATGATGAGGGCCCCCTGATCGGGCCCCAGTACGGTCACATTCCCTGAAGTTACGCCCCTAAAAGCCTGGCTGCAGAACGTGATTGCCCGTCAGCTAGTTCCTGATGCAAGTGTGAGACAGCTAGCCAAGAATAGGCTTGCATGCTCATATGCCTGGGGGATTCAGCTTGGGAAATATGAAGGATTGTATGCCCGGGCAGTATCAGTAATAGGCCCACAATTTGATTAACACTTATATAAAGATGATTAAACTGTCATACTTTTTAATTAACATTAACAAAATACAGGCTAATGTAAGCTAAAATTGTTGGATATAGCCTCAGACCAGCTTATACTTAAAAAATCCCAGCTGACCAATCCTTCTCAACCATTTTTGTTTTGAGTTAATTCTTACTTAAAATTCTTAAATATCACTGATATTCCTGACTATATTTGGTAGCCGTTTCAAACTCTTCAGGAAAAATAAGAAAATGTTCATACATAGGGCCTGCAAATTGTTACATACTTACCCAAATTGGTTGACACATACTTTTAGGGGGTCACCCTGCTCCGCAGCGCCATCCCTTCTTCAGGGTCTGTAGAGGGAAATAACAGGTGTGTTTTTTGGGCTATTGGCCTACCAGAGCTGTTGCCGACTCCAAGCCCAACATACCCTTCTCTTCAGCAGCCTCCATGGATGGTGGTGGTGCTGCTTCAGATGAGGAGGAAGAGGACATTGGCAAGGTATGGGGCCACCACCTTACACCCACACCCTTTCTTCTTGGCACACTGGTCAGACCCTTCACCTCTGAGAGGGCTTTATCCGCAACCAAAACTACAAAATAAAATATAGAATTGTCAAACATGTTACTCATTACCCAGATAGCTCACCTTCTCTGTTGTACATCCAATTACCTGGGGAAAATCTGGCTGTAGAACCTTGGCACCCAGGGTCACTTTCACCATTTGAAGATCCCACCATTGCTGCATGATTTGGGTGAAAATGTAAGGCGACATCCCCTCACAACTCACATGAGCTGCTACTTCCTCTGCCAACGTTCTCTTTTCATATGTGTTGAGCTTGATGTTGTATATCTGATCCTTGAAAGTTTGCAAACAACAAACAGGATTGCAGGTGTCCTCTGTTTGGGTCTCCTTTAGTGACACATGCATGCCCCATTAAGTAAATTTCTGGGACACTGCAACCACTCAAGCCTTCTATACGCTAGTGTATGACAATGCTTACTAATCCATCTCTCCGATCCCATATTAGTGGATTGCAAACGCAGAGGCACTTAGGCCAAAAGGTGCGCCTACTTCTCAAATCATCGATTACTGTCAGATAGGGCTCGCTGACCGCAGCCACATGCATGCCCCGTTAAGTACATTTCCGGGACACTGCAACCACCCAAGCCTTCTATACGCTAGTGTATGACAATGCTAACTAATCCATCTCTCCAATCCCATAACAGTAGTGTATTGCAAACGCAGACGCACTTAGGCCAAAAGGTGCGCCTACTTCTCCAATCATCTGATATGGCTCGCTGACAAGGCAAAGCCAGCTTTCCCATCCAACACTAGTAGCTGATTGCATAGAAATGTCAAACCTAAATCACTTAGGCACCCCTGCATCACATACAAACATGCCAGAGTGGTCCATGTGACAGTGGCAGCAAAGTATTGTGACCCCGTAATGTTGGAAGGCCAGGTCTCCACCTTTACAGTGGCATCATGTGCCTTCGCTTGTAGTTTGCAGGCACTGTTACCTATTGGCACCTTGGCAGCAGAGTAATGCAGCACACATGTGTAGGCAAATGGCATGTAAGTGTGACTTACCATCATTATTTCCTCCTGCTGCTCATGGGTGAACATTGTGGGTGCCATGTTGGATATCGTTGGATGTCATGTATGTGATGCACCCCTGCACCAAGTCACACAAGCGCTAATGCACCCTGGTAGACCCTGGAAGTGTGCTTGCACATGTAACCTAAAGGTTGCTTGCGTCTTTGAGGGGCGGTTAATTAAACCAAATTGTTTCCAATACAGTTACCCACTCTGATACCCACATTAGCCACTCTGAGCGGGTCACCCGCAGCAGTTTAAGGTATCAGCAGTGGAAGTCAAATTAAAAGGACTCTTGGGACTCCCGACAAAGCCCACCATGGACTAACCAATGGTCAGAACACTGGAGCACTATGCAGACCCCAAGACAGTCCTCAATCCGGGCCCCACTGTGGAGTTCACAGCTGAGCCCCATGAGGAGCCAATAGGGGGAGCCAAAGGCTGAACAGCATTGGCACAGCCAGGCCTGCACTTTCCCTGGATGGTAGTCTGGAATCCATCTGTTCTGGCTATCAAAGTGGCCATAGTGACTCCCCCTTCACCACACAGAGGGATGAAAATAGCTGGAGGAACAGCACTTTGAACACCCCCAATATTATCTGGACACCTCCAACAGCTGCTGGCACCACAGACACTGGCTATCACCACTTCTCCATGCAGCTCCAGCTTCATTCTGCCAGTAGCAGCCCCAATAACTCCACAGAGTGCCCAGGAGGAAGAGCAGCAGCCTGGCATCACCTGTCTTTGGTAAGGCAGTGCCAAATCATGGAGGCAGGCCAACAGCACCACTTTTAGACAAAACTCAAATAGATATTTTAAAGTAATGCAATAGACTACCAGTTTGCTCCATGAAGACCTGGCTGCAGTGGTTGTGGAGCAGCAGCGCCACCACCAGCAGATGGAGATGATGGTTGGGGCTCTGGTGGAGGCCAACCAGGTTGCCACTCAAATGCTGGAGGCCGACCAGGTTGCCCCTCAAAATCTGGAGACCAACAAGGTTGCCCCTCAAAGGCTTGAGGCCAACCAGGTTGCCCCTCAAAGGCTCAAGGCCAACCAGGTTGCCCCTCAAAATCTGGAGACAAACAAGGTTGCCCCTCAAAGGCTGGAGCCCAACCAGGTTGTCTTTCAAAGGCTGGAGAGGCTTGAGGCACAGCAGACTGCAAACACCCAAAGTCAGGCTACATCCCCATAACCTGCCATGCTAGACTTGTGACCATTGACATGTAATTAGGGAATAAATACCAAAAAAAGAAGTTTGTTTGGATGTTATTTAATCACACACAGACAAGGCAATGGATATATGAAATAAAACTGACATAATTGGAGAAAAACAAATAATAAATTAAGAAAAAATGGAGTCCACCAAATGTTGGTGGATGGTTTGGTCCGCACGGTTCTGGGTGCCAGCATACAGATGTCCCGGAATCTCTTGAGCCATAGCAGGGTTTTTTTCCTCCAAATATGCTGACACACTCTCGCTTAAGGCAAAATTATGGAGGCAGATGCCCGCCATGCTAATTTTAACCAACTTCTCATGCTTGTATTGAAGTGCCTACTGGCCTCCTGGACCTAAATAAAAAGGAGCCAATCCCCCCCCATCTGCCCCTATTTACCTTTTGGATGTCGCCGCATCCTATTGTGGCAACATCAGCTGTGTCAGGGTCCGATCAGCCTGATGGGATGCAAGATGGCACTGTCCACCGGGAGGTTGCCTGGAATCCGAGGGACCCAGAAGATGGGTGTTCTGACAAGGTGAGTAAAAATTGCCCAAAGGTAGAACCGGGGGGGGGCAGCAGTTTGGTAAGGTTTGGGGGGGGTTTAAACCTCTTTAAGTAGGGCTTCAGGGTAGCAACAGATAACCTGATTCACCTAAAAGACAAATGAAAATGGAAATTAAATTACTAAAAGGCAACACAACATCAAAATAGCCTAGACCAAATATTAATTATTTCAAAAGAGTAGGGCCAAAGAAGCAAAAGGTAAGGCAGGATGCTTGGACTAAGCATTTGTAACTGCAACAGGGAGAAGGGGACATTCAAAGAGGGGAATGAGCACAGTCAAGTGATGAAGAACAGGGAAAGCAACTGGATAACACAAGAAACTTGGACCTAGTACAAAAAGGCGGCAGATAACAGAACTAAAAAAGTCATTGCAGATTCTACATTAACAATACACAGGCAGATCCACTCCAGTAACAGATAACTCAGAATCCAACTGCCAGTCAGCTCTCCACTCTCAAAACGGATGTATAAACCAGAACTCCTCAATATAAATACATTGTGGGAGAAGCCTGGGAACATCCATCCCCACGACACATTGGGCGACATCTTGTGGTTTCTGAAAAGAAAGCACAAATGAAAAAGGGTCACGAGACTGGAAACAACAAATGAACAGCAAAAAAAAAGTAAAACAAGGGCCAAATGGGACACAGGAAAGTGGTTAGGGGCAGGGGAAGCTAGGCTAACAGGGAAGCTGTTTGGGGGGAGGGGAAAGTGTGCTACAATGAGGTGTAATGTTGACCTAAACATACAGAAAATAAATACTCCTAAGCAGTTGGGGGAACCAGGGCCATATGTGTACAATCGATGACACCCCTGATATTTGGCATGTTCGCAATGCTGAAAAATCCCAACCACACCACGGTCCAGGATGCCATGCTGTCAGGGAAAGAGATGTATTTCTCTTGCAGGATAACCTGCCATTGAGAAATTTAGTGAAGGCTAGGACATGCCAACTGACTCTGGAAGAAGCCATTCTCTAAAAATTAGAGCCAGTTAATCCAATTGCATGCCCCTTACTTGTGTCGGGGGCCAACTATGGCCGCAACTCTGAGTAAAGCTTTTCAAGAGTCTGTTCAGTCAGGTTGCATGCGTGGGCTTTCTTCCAGTCAGCATTGTATGCCGTACATATTAATGATCCCTGCTGATTACAACCAGAGCCTGGCAAAGGGCAGTGGGACTGGGCACATCCTCAGCACCATTGTAGCTGATGTCAGGATGCTGTAGTGACTGTGGAGTGCGGAAAAGGTAAGGGAATCCAGGCAATCTGGGGGGGCTCACGCTGCAGGGGACTGAATGCCCTGGAATCTTTTAGACTCCAGGGCCGCCATGCATGGTCCATTTTAAACCAGCTTTCTATTCTGCATATTGATGAAGTGGGAGCAGCAACATACAAAGCAGAATTAAGGGGTAGCGGCAGGCATTCCTGCAGCAACTACCCTCTGGATCTGCGTGCCTGTGCATGAGCCATGAGATCACTGTAAATTTGAGTTTCACACCTATCCTGGGGGATTTCACTCATCCCAATTTGGAAAATCCCAAAATGAAGGAGACTGCTGAGTCTTATACATGATGTTTTAAGGACAAGTATCCAGGAGGCATTTTTTTGCTTGTCATTTTTCCTTGCATTCTTTCATGCAGAAAACATATTATCTTTCGAAAACGAGAGGACAAGAGGAGTTAAATTGCAGACAGAATAATTTATCTGCTAGCAATCAAACAAAACAAACAATAATTAGGAAGTGCTGTGAAATACACTAGCTAGATCAATGTTGCTTGTGAGGGCTTTGGATCTACAATAACATAATACAGAAATTTCACTGCTGCCTGAAGTAAAATATATAAGATAATAAATGCTACCAGTTCTTCTGCAGGCTTGGTAATATTATATATCCCAGCTCTGATCTAAAGCAGGCCTTTATAGGAATATGTTTTAGTATTGATGTGCGCCTATGTTTTTAACATGTGTATTTTAAAACTCTATAGACAGGTTGTAAAGCACAGAAACGACATAGGAGATTATTGATGAGTAGGTCATTTGAAAAAAAGTCATCAACCGCAAGCTGAGAAGTCATAATGTAGTTTACCCCAGCAAAGAAATAAATACTTCGTAATAATTATAGATAAGACTTGCTGACTGTTTCTTCGGCCTTCAGCTACGGTCTCAGTATCTTTTAAAATCTAAAAATAGAAAAGTAATACTTGGTTTATGTTTGCTTGCACATTATTCTCTATTTTGTGTATAAATAAATAAATACATTGACCCAAGTCAATATCAAAGCCTGATATTATATTTACTGTCATTAAAGACATGGAAGAGTGGCGTAAAGTTTACAGATCTGGCATCCTGGGGACCTGCAGTGTATTCACTGTGGTGGAAGTGCACTTGGCTTGGTATATACTCCAAGAGAGGTATAGGGCTTTTTAATTAGGCATCAGAGTCTATTACCTATGAAGAGACTGGGGATGTAAATCTTTCCACTGTACATGTGGGCTTCCTGACTTTCAGTAGCTCTGCCTCTGGAGCTTCCGTGAAGACAGGGAAGGTCTTATGATTATCATAATGGCAGCCAGTCAGGTATATACCTCAAAGGAGGTATAGGGCTGGTGTCCCTTTATTAACAGTACCTTCCATGTCAGTGAACCAGACTGTCTCAGGTTATGTAGATTGCTGTCTCAGCTCATTGCAGGCCGCATGTCAGGGGCTGAATCTCTGTTCTCATTCATGGTAGGTGCCCCCATATTTGTGGCTTTCCAGCTAGCCTCCAAGGTCTCTGCAGAAGTGAAAAGGATGTAATCACTGGGTCATGATTAGGGTTTAGCGGATCCACCATTCGTGCGCCAAAACCGAACATGGATTTCAGCTAGAAATACGCACGGGCGTTTGGGCCAGACATGGGAGAAGGCATAGCAGCCAATCAGGCTTCTTCCTTCCCCTCACTCCATTGGCCCAGTGGGACACCTGACCCTGCCGTGTAAAAGACGGCATCCGCTTCTTCCAGCACCATTTGCAGCACTGATTTAGATAAGGAGGTTTCTGCTGCAGTGGATTAAGGACCCCTTTATATCACTTTATACCACAACTAGCTATGAACACTGGGGTGAGTGTGCCTCGCCTTTATACCACAACTAGCTGTAAGCACTGCGGTGAGTGTGTCGCCATATACCACAACTATCTGTAAGCACTGGGATGAGTGTTTCCCCTTTTATACCACAACTAACTATAAACACTGGGGTGAGGGTGTCCCCTTATCCCACGACTAGCTGTAAACATTGGGGTGATTGTCCCCCCTTATACCACAACTAACATTAAGCACTGGGGTGAGCCTGTCCTCCTTTATACCAGAACTAGCTGTAAGCACTGTGGTGTGTCCCCCCTTATACCACAACTAGCTGTAAGCACTGGGGTGAGTGTGTCCCCTTATAATGCAACTAGGTGTAAACACTGAGGTGAGTGTGTCCCCTAATACCACAACTAGCTGTAAGCACTGGGGTGAGCGTCAGCACTGCAGGGGGTGTCATTAACGACAATTTGATCCATCTATCCACAGCCAACGCGAACGTCCTTACATTTCTTAAGATGAAGCAGGCATGGATCCCATGGGACTTGGCTGTGCCAGCACCTATGTGAAAAAAAATGCTAAATTTTAATCTATTTATTTGTGTATAGATTTATGTATATAATTACTTATTGATGTATATATGTATAGATTAATGTATATATGTATTCATTTATTTATTTGTGTACAACACAGACTGGGGTAATCCAGAGTAACCCCCCAATATACCTGTATCAAATTATCCGCACAACCAAAGTAAAGATTAATAATAGCCCTTTATTGTATATGGGTATTTACAACAGTTCTAGGTCACACTATAAGTTAAAAATCTAGAGTTTAAAAACATTGGACCCCATGGGTTATGATAACAAGCTCTAAAATATAAGCATTAGATAAAGCGTCCCTATAAAAATATATTACATTTGTATATGTGCTGTATACAATTGTATATATATATGCTGCCAGGAAGTGCGGCGTAGAGCAGTAGGAGGCGCCCGCGCGTCGGAGCGCATGGCAACGCGCGCAGCCCCACGCCCCCCCCCCCCCCCGCCAGCTCAGCTGACAGCTATATGTAAATAGCCCCGGCTGGAGTCTGACAGGCGGACATGTCGATACGGGATATGTGCATTTAGATGATACAAAATATTAAAATTAAAATCTTAACACACTGTGTGCCTACTGTAACTATCTATACTACTTTTCAATACAAGTGGAACATACGACTGGAAATAGTAGCAACATCATGCCAGTTGCGAGGTATTTATCTACAGAAGGCTATGGGCACCAAAACATACATCTGAGCATACATTCTTATATTCCTTAATGGGGTGGTACGTGTTAGGATTTAAGATTCACATGGGGACAATATTGGCAAATCATCATATGGACCCCAATTCCTCTATGTAAAGAGGCCCGCCCTGAGCCTGCTTCAAGTTATTGTATTCACTATTCTGAAACGTCTCTCTTGATCGATTCATTATACTCGGGGTACTCATCTGAATTCTTGGGCTATATCTTGGCACTCCATGGTAAGGTTCCTATGTTGCATTTTCAAAACCTTGTTTCCAATTCTTCAAAGTGTGAGCAAGCAGGGGGGCTCATTCCAATTGTTGTCATGATTCTCTTATTCCACTCCTTGTCACCCCCTTCTGCCAACAAGATGTTATCATGCAATTCCAGGTGGGGGAAATCTCACAGCAAATACCTTCTCCATTATTTCTTCTGATGAATCTAGAAAATCTAAGGAAGTGGAGAAAGGGAAAGATTTTAAATCATGGATATCTATGTCCTTCTATTAATGTGTCTATAATACCTCATCCAAAACAGTGCCCTACAACATACTCTATCCATACAGGAAAAGTGAAAAAATAATTAAAAAAAAATAAGAAAAGACAACAAACAGAAAAGTCCTAATAAAACAGTGTGCATGGAATTCAAGAAAAACCATAACAAGGCCATAATCAGGCATCCTCAATCCCGCCCTAAGAAGGGAAAGAAAGAGAAGTCCTCGTTTAGCCCAACAGGTGCTCTAGTGCCCAATTTAAACATCCATTCGAGTTCTCTTTGCTGTAGTTTTCTCTTTAGATTGCCTCCCCTACCCCCCAGACTAATCTTGTCCAGAAAGGTGATGCGTATGTTGTCTGACTTGGCGTCATGAGATTCCAAAAAGTGTTTGGCCACGGGTGTGAGGGTCTTGCCCTCCTCTTTATCCCTCCTTGCTAATTTTATGCTGGACAGATGTTTTTGAATGCGGACCTTGCCCGTATTTTTAGTCTCGCCAATGTACCGTTTCGGGCATCCACATTCCAACATGTAAATGATACCCTCAGATCTACAATTTAGGTGATGTTTGATAGGGTATCTTTGATGAGATTGATGTTCCTTCACATGATCACTGGTTACGACCAGAGGGCAAATGTTACATCTGCCGCAGGGTCTGGAGCCCTTAGATCCTCCCCTTTCCAACCAGGTGTTTAGTCTTCTATAATGACTGCTACACATTCGATCCCTCAAATTGGGTGAGCGCCGGGCTGTTAAAAGTGGTCCCCTTCTAACCCATTTCGCAAAATGCAGATCTGCCTGAAGAACCCCCCAGTGTTTTTTTAGAATGTGTATGATGGTGCCCCAATCATTATTGAACTCACTAATGAATCTTATTTCCTCCGTTGATTGGGGGTTATCTCGTTTACCTTTTTTGTAGTGTAGCAATTCTTCCCTCTGGGTTTCTTCTGCTCGTTTCACAGCTGATCTGATGGTTTTTCTTGGGTATCCACGTTTGCGAAATCTCATCTCCATGTCCTGTGCCTCCTTTTTGAAATCTTCATCATGTGAACAGTTTCTCCTGGCCCTGAGCATCTGGCCATATGATGCCCATCTTTACCTTTTTCTGATGAAAGCTGTCGAAATGAAGTAGACTATTGGTGGCTGTCTCCTTTCGATGAAGTCTAGTGCGGATATCCCCATCTTTCTCAATAGTAATTTCCAAATCCAGGAAAACAACCTGGTGGGGAGACATGGTGTGGGTCAGGTAGATATTCAATGTATTTCGGTTCAGTTGTTCAATAAATTCTTGGCCCAATTCCAGTGTGCCATGCCACAGAATCAAGAGGTCATCAATGTAGCGGTACCACCCCAATATAAATTGGTGGTACCGTTCCATCTGCCCCCCCCACACTATTTCCCTCTCCCACCAGCCCAGGCAGTTAAAAGGTGGGCATGGCGACGGGACGGGCGAAGCGGCCTGAGGAAGTGATCCAGTTGCGATCACGCAACGCGTCGTTGTTTCTGCTCGTGTGGACAGCTCGTCATACCCGGTGATGTACTCTATGATAATTTAGTCCCTGTTAGCCGTTCATGCATTGTTAGCACTTGTCTGTTTGATAATTACACAGGAGGCATAGACCCATATATTTGTATTGAGCACTTGTCACTTCAAGTATGGTTGCACATAATTTCTGGTGAGATACACCAGGATTAGCTTCATTTGCACATCATGTTTAAAATATGTTATTCAGATTAATTGTTTTATGTTCACATGTTACAGCACATATACAATTGTAATATATTTTTATAGGGACGCTTTATCTAATGCTTATATTTTAGAGCTTGTTATCATAACCCATGGGGTCCAATGTTTTTAAATTCTAGATTTTTAACTTATAGTGTGACCTAGAACTGTTGTAAATACCCATATACAATAAAGGGCTATTATTAATCTTTACTTTGGTGGTGCGGATAATTTGATACAGGTATATTGGGGGTTACTCTGGATTACCCCAGTCTGTGTTGCACGTATGACCTATACCTTAGGGGTTAGGACCTGTATTTATCCAGCACACCTCCACATATAATAGTGGTGCGGAGTAATATGGTGTGTTCTAGTACTTTATTTATTTGTGTATACATGTATATATTTTTGACCGATTTATTTATTTTTCTTTATTTGTGTATTTCTTATAAGAGCCAATGCACACTTTTAATTTGGACAAAGCTCCCCTGAACACAGCGTGGAGAATAGGTGGTTGTGGGACATCTGGGATCAGCCATTCATCATCTTTCTATCCTTGGTTTAGCACTGTCTGATTTTAGCTGTATGTATCACTCTCTGAGGTTGGCTCTTTGCACAACTAGGATAAGCTGGCTTATCGGAGAGAGTTGTGTACAGCAGAAATCACCGTATTTAAGAATTTGCACAGAATGTGCAGCAGGAAGCTCTGCTGTAACTTACCTCGGCCCATGATCCTCTGCCTGGAAGTGTCAGCGCTTGAAACCAGCCCCAGCTGGGGCTACAGAAAGATGGCTGCCATCTTTGACAAGTGAGGACACTTCTTATGTCAGCTGGCAGTGCTGGCACTAGGAGGGTGTTCTCACTTATGGGAGCCGATGGGCGTCCCATCAACCAGCTTTCCGTGCTTCGGCCAGACACCGAACTCGAACACAGACTTCTGGTGGTTCGGGTTCTCCCATCCCAAAACTTATAAAAAATAAATAAAAGGGATTAAAGTGGACCAACTGTCTATTTGCATTAGCCTACATCATCCCCCATGCTGTTCTGAAAATTTGAGTAAGGAAAACATACATACTGCTTGCATTCTTCAAAAAATGTAGGCTGGATCTCCCTACTTCTGCAATCTTTGGCTGTGGAATTAACACTATAAGCAGCCAACCGGCGCTTGCAGTATTGTACTAGAAGCGCCGGCAGTCATGAATTCAGTCAGCTGCAGGGCGGTTGAAGGCCAGTTGTTGCTGAAACAGTTGCCAGTGCACATGCACCACTTTCAGGTACCTATGCTGAAAGAGCACGTGTGCAAGCTTTGTCCCGGGCGGACAAAGATGGTGGCTCCTAAGGCTTTATATTTAAGGGAGAAAAGAGATTAAAAGACACAGGTAAAATAAAAGGTAAAAAAGGTAATACCGTATTTTTCGCCCTATAAGACGCACTTATTTTCCCCCAAAAGTGGGGGGAAAATGCCAGTGCGCCTTATCTGGCGAATGTAAAAAAAAAAATAAAAAAATAAAATTAAACTCACCCGTTCCCGGCGCTCCCGCGTTGCCTGCCGCACTGCACGAGGCCAGAAGAAGACAGAAGAGTGGTGGGCTCTGTCCCCGTCCCCGCCACTGCTATTGCTGAGGCAGTGATAGCAGCGGCAGAGACGGAGGCAGCGCCTGCCGCTCCACCATCATCACCTGCCCTCCAGCTGCTGCCTCTTCCGGCAAGGGCAGGAGTGAACAGCCAGGTCCGTGCCGCAGGTGGGCATGGCCTGCATCACGTAGGCGCAGGCCACGCCCACTCGCTGCACGGACCCGGCTGTTCACTGCTGCCCTTGCCGGAAGAGGCAGCAGAGAAGTTGCGGAAGAGAGGAAAGAGCGGCTGTCCCTGTCCCCGCCACTCCTTCTTACTGGCCGGGCCGCGCAGACACCCGGCTCCAAAGAGCGGGGGGGAGCGTGGCCTGCGACACGATGCACGACGACGCGGCGCAGGCCACGCCCACCCGATTCACGGGGCCGGGTGTCTGCGCAGCCCGGCCAGTAAGGAGCAGCAGCGGGGACGCACCTCATCTTCAACGCGGGATGAACATGTGAGTTTATTTTTTTTTTCTTTGTTATTGTGTGCCTATGGGGAACAGGGGGGGAGGGTGTAACACTGCTTCTATGGGGAATAGGAGGGGGGGGTGCCACACTGCCTATATGGGGAATAGGAGGGAGGGTGCCACATTGCCTATATGGGGAATAGGCGGGGGGTGCCACATTGCCTATATGGGGAATAGGAGGGGGGGTGCCACATTGCCTATATGGGGAATAGGAGGGGGGGTGCCACATTGCCTATATGGGGAATAGGAGGGGGTGCCACATTGTCTATATGGGGAATAGGAGGGGGGTGCCACACTGCCTATATGGGGAATATGAGGGGGGTGCTACATTGCCTATATGGGGGATAGGAGGGGTGCCACATTGCCTATATGGGGAATAGGAGGGGGGTGCCACATTTCCTATATAGGGAATAGGCGGGGGGGGTGCCACATTGCCTATATGGGGAATAGGATGGGGGGGGGGGTGCCACATTGCCTATATGGGGAATAGGAGGGGGGTGCCACATTGCCTATATGGGGAATAGGAGGGGGGTGCCACATTGCCTATATTGGGGATAGAAGGGGGGTGCCACACTGCCTATATGGGGAATGGGTGGGGGAATGATACACTGCCTATATGGGGAATGGGAGGGGGGAATGCCACACTGCCTATATGGAGAATGGGAGGGGGGATGCCACACTGCCTATATGGGGAATGGGAGGGGGGAATGCCACACTGACTATATGGGGAATAGGAGGGAGGGTGCCACATTGCCTATATGGGGAATGGGAGGGGGGTGCCACATTGCCTATATGGGGAATAGGAGGGGGGGTGCCACATTGCATATATGGGGAATAGGAGGGGGGTGCCACATTGCCTATATGGGGAATAGGAGGGGGGTGCCACATTGCCTATATGGGGAATATGAGGGGGGGTGCCATATTGCCTATATGGGGGATAGGAGGGGGGTGCCACATTGCCTATATGGGCAATAGGAGGGGGGGTGCCACATTGCCTATATAGGGAATAGGAGGGGGTGCCACATTGCCTATATGGGGAATTGGAGGGGGGAATGCCACACTGCCTATATGGAGAATAGGAGGGGGGATGCCACACTGCCTATATGGGGAATGGGAGGGGGGAATGCCACACTCACTATATGGGGAATAGGAGGGAGGGTGCCAGATTGCATATATGGGGAATATGAGGGAGGGGTGCCACATTGCCTATATGGGGAATATGAGGGGGGGTGCCACATTGCCTATATGGGGAATAGGAGGGGGGTGCCACATTGCCTATATGGGGAATAGGAGGGGGGTGCCACATTGCCTATATGGGGAATAGGAGGGGGGTGCCACATTGCCTATATGGGGAATATGAGGGGGGTGCCACATTGCCTATATGGGGGATAGGAGGGGGGTGCCACATTGCCTATATGGGGAATAGGAGGGGGGTGCCACATTGCCTATATGGGGAATATGAGGGGGGTGCCACATTGCCTATATGGGGGATAGGAGGGGGGTGCCACATTGCCTATATGGGAAATAGGAGGGGGGGTGCCACATTGCCTATATAGGGAATAGGCGGGGGGTGCCACATTGCCTATATGGGGAATAGGATGGGGGGTACCACATTGCCTATATGGGGAATAGGAGGGGGGTGCCACATTGCCTATATGGGGAATAGGAGGGGGGTGCCACATTGCCTATATGGGGAATAGAAGGGGGGTGCCACACTGCCTATATGGGGAATGGGTGGGGGAATGATACACTGCCTATATGGGGAATGGGAGGGGGGATGCCACACTGCCTGTATGGGGAATGGGATGGGGGAATGCCACACTGCCTATATGGAGAATGGGAAGGGGAATGCCACACTGCCTATATGGGGAATGGGAGGGGGGAATGCCACACTGCTTATATGGGGAATGGGATGGGGGAATGCCACACTGCCTATATGGGGAATGGGATGGGGGGGAATGCCACACTGCCTATGGGAATGGAATGGGGGGAATGCCACACTGCCTATGGGAAATGGGAGGGGGGAATGCCACGCTGCCTATATGGAGAATGGGAGGGGGGATGCCACACTGCCTATATGGAGAAATGGAATGGGAGGAATGCCACACTGCCTATGGGGAATGGGATGGGGGGGATACCACACTGCCTATGGGATGGGGGGATTGCCACTTGCCTATGGGAATGGAATGGGGGGAATTCCACTCTGCCTATGGGAAGGGGGAATGACACACTGGCTATTGGGAATGGGAGGGGGATTGGAGGATACTGCACTTTGCCTATTATTTGGTTAAAAATATTATTTTTCTTATTTTCCTCCCCAAAATCCTGGGTGCGTCTAATAAGTCGGTGCGTCTTATATGGCGAAAAATACGGTATATATTCTAGTGTCTGAGAGCAGAAGTGGGGGGTTTCATTTATTGAACTTTGAGCCACTTTAATGGCATGTAGTATACCATATCCTTAATACATTCCATCTTTAAATCACTAATCAAAAATTAAGGTGACCTGTGAGAGATGTACTTTCAGATACCTGTTGGTTTGTTCTTCAGGGATTTGTTACTTACCTGGCATCCTATATATGGATTTCCTGGATCTCCTGAATAAATTCAATGGTACCTTTTCGGATTTTCGGAGGAAGGTACCCTAATGGTAACAGCGGATGTAGAATCTTTATATACGAACATCTCTCATGATTGGGCATTTGTGTGGCCACAGGTATGGCTCAAGAAGAATGGCAAGGGTAGCCAACCATGTGGGAGGTGCTCGATCTGCAGGTTTGTGGTGAGAGCAGATCATGAACGTTACTTCGAAAGAGATGTGCTTGATAAAGCAAGCCTTAAATTGTAGAACAGAAGGGGTTATATCCCTGCTTGAATGTGGTTGCAATATGGAATATGTGGGTGAAACAAAAAATAAGTTGCAAACTTGCATACAGGCCCACATTTCAAAAATTAACTTGGCAGCCAGAGATAAAGAAAATAATAAGATCATATCACCAGTGGCTGACCATTTTTTGAGGAACCACAACAGTCAGATTGATACTCTGAGTGTTACCCCTCTGGAAAAGATCTCCATGGGTATTACAGGAGGGAATCTTAGGAAAGTTTTACTCCAGAGGGAGTTAAGGTGGATATACAGGCTTAGCACGGCGGCCCCTGTGGACCTTAATGAGGATACCTCATTAGGACCTTTCTTAGAGAGGTGGATCCGTTCCCATCAGAAAAAATGATATTGCAATGTATATATATATATATATATATATATATATATATATATATATATATAACATTTTCTATTTTCTTTCTTCTCACCCTATGTTTGTTTTGATCTAGTTGACATGGACTGATATATGGATTTATTGTTTGCGCAACTGTTTTGGATTTGCCTTGAAGAAACATGCTTTGATGTCTACATTATGATAACAGAAAGTTTTGGTAGCTGCCACACACTACCAGTATAAATCCAAAGGTGCGGGTGCATGGTTCGCGGAGACGCCGCAGAAATCCAATCTTTGCAAAGAACCAGCACTCCAAAAGTTCATAATCACCAATTTGTATTAATCCAATCACCAAACAAGTGTAGACAAGAAGCGGTTGTCGGTCGACGTTTCGGGGTGCACACGGCCCCCTTCTTCAGGACCAACCACATACAAACAGAGATACAGACAAAAGCCACACATATATACCTGTATATCCCTATCACAAACCAATCATTTGTTACTGTTCAAAATTTGCGCCTGGTGCTGTATCTACATGTAAAACTGGCCAGTGGAAAGTAATAATAATAGATAACCAATTAGACCAGGTTAGGGCGATTGTGCCGTGGAGCGCCCCGTGAACTACCTCACCTGATCAGAGCGTCCCCGCGGCGTCCATGATTCCAGCGCCGTGGGGCACCGCCGCACTGTCAGCTCTGGGGTTGCTAGGCAACCCCCTGCTGTCCCCTGATAGTGGAAGGTCGGGATCCACGTCATCAGTCCCGGGAGGCCTGCCTGGTAACTGATGATGCGGAGCCCAGCTGCAACTGGATTGGCGCCTGGGTGTAGCAGAGCTAGAGCTCCATCACCAGCCGATGACAGGCTCGGGATGGCTCGCCAGCTCCTGCTAGACCCGACGTTGTGCGGCGGTGTCTAGATGGAAGAACGCTCATATGTGGGTGAGGGCGGGAGGGTGGGAAGCCGGGCATGGGATAGTAGAAAAGGGGGGACTGGGACATGGACGCCAGAGATGCCATTACATAGATCAATAGTATAGGCATTATACATTGTGCCAGGGAGGGGACAGGAATGTCCATGAATATGATTGTGGGACAAGTTAACAGAGGGCCCATCATTTGTAGGGGAAAGAGGGAAACAAACTATGATTTGTACGTATCCACACGTATCTCCACAATTAAAGTGGACGAACACCCACTGCTAATCAGCTCCCTGCCCGCAAGGCACCCCGATCGGGGGTGCCCCTCTGTGTGAAACCCCCCAGGACCCCCAAAATCCTACCTTTTCCTCGTTCCAATGGCGCATGAGCAGGCCACCGCCGCCTCTCGCGCTTCCCTCTAGCAGGGCGCGCACCTGCGCCGGCCGTTTGTGAATGGCCGGCGCGGGTGCGCTCCCTGTTAGAGGGAAGTACGAGAGGCGGCGGCGGGCGCGCTCTTCTTGTCTGGTCCATATTCCAGCTTGTCCGTCCGCACTGATTGGCGGAGCGCTCGCGCATGCGCCGTAGGAGCGGGGTGAGGTGAGTTTTTTTGGGCTTTCTGGGGGGTTTCACACAGCGGGGCACCCCCGGATAGTGAAAATCCTGGGTGTTGGTCCACTTTAATGTCATTAATGAAATTATAAGCACAACAAAATTAGCACAGCAAAAATTAGCACAGCAAAAATTAGCACAGCAAAAATTAGCACAGCAAAAATTAGCACAGCAAAAGATGAAGAAATAAAGAATGGAAAAATTAGAAAATAATAATTACAAAATAAAAATAAAAAAAAATAAAAATAAATATAAACATAAAAAATAATATAAAAAAAGAGAAAAAATTAATGAAAAAATAAATGAGTAAATGAATGAATGAAAAAATAATGAAAAGATGAAGGTAAGGTCCCACAGCCATAAGTTCATATGTCCATATACATATTCAGCATGGATTCTGCAGTTGAGGTCAGGAAGGACTTGGGAGTTTTGGGTTCTTTGAAGGTAGGGTGGGAGGGGGGGGGGTTGAGGGGAAAGGGGGTGTGAAATACGGAAAGGGGAAGGAGAAAGGGAAAGGGGGGAATTCTTTACTTGTTCTACATTTTTTACTCTCTCCTGACTCTTACATAACTTTTATGCTTTTGAAATCTCTTTTTTAAAGGGGCCGATGGTCTTGCCCACATACATGAGACCACAGGGACATTTAAGGATGTATACACAATAGTCTGTGTTACAATTAAAGTAACCTCTGAGTTTAATAGGGGACCCAGTATGCGGATGGGTAAATTGTGTTCCCATGATCAGGGAATTACAGATGTTACAATTAAAACACTTATAGCACCCTGTCTTGGAGGAGAGTTCACGTCTCTGTGGTGTATATTTTTCAACAGGATCCACTCTAATTAGTAGGTCCCTAAGATTGCAGCTCCGATTGTAGACTCTCAGTGGTGGCCGCCTGATCACTGGTGCCAGGTCTCTATCTGAGCTAAGTATCTCCTGATGTCTCCGTATTACTCGCTCTATGTGTATAAAGCTGTGACAGAAAGTCTGCGTGAATGGGATACGTTCCTCTTTGTCAGTCTTTACATTCTTATTGTCATGGATGCTCTGTGCCTTCTCTCTGGCTGCAACCAGTATATCCTTGGGATACCCCCTTTCCTTAAATTTCATGTGCATCGCTGTTAACTGTTCCTCCAATGTGTCAGTGTCCGAGTGTATGCGGAGTACTCGCAGAAACTGTGAGATAGGTAAGTTATCAATAAGATGTCTCGGGTGTGAGCTCTCATATCTGAGAAGTGTGTTCCTATCGGTAGGTTTTGAGAAAAGCCCTGTTGAGATGGCACCCGCCTCATCCTTCTGTAATGCCACATCCAGAAATGTAATGTGATCCCTTGAAATTTCTGGATTGAATACAATACTGGGAAAAATTCCATTCAGTATGTTAATGAACTGATGTGTGGATGTTTCATCCTCCTGCCATATCATAATAATATCAGCAATATATCGTCCCCAAAAGGGTACACACTCCCTGTATTGCATCGTGGGGTAGATGTTCGTCTCTTCTAAGTACCCCATAAATAAATTAGCGAATGCCGGCGCAACTGCGCTGCCCGTAGCCGCCCCGACCATTTGTTCAAAGAAGTCCGTCTCAAACTTGAAGAAATTATTTCTTAACACTATCTCTAATCCCTCCAGAATGAACTCAGTGGGGGTATCTGTCGGGTTCCTGGTAAGAAAGTGTCTCACCGCTTCAAGTCCCTCAATAGTAGGGATATTGGTGTATAACGATGATATGTCCATGGTCACCATCAGGGATGCCCCTGTTGTTGTTATGGAACTCAGTTTTTGGAGAAAATCCCCTGTGTCTTTTAGGTAAGATGGTAGTTTTGACACATAAGGCTCGATTCAAAATCCCAAATGTCATTATGTTCGTATTTGCAATCGAAAGTTTTGTTGGGTGTTTGTCATTTTTTCCTTTTTTTTTGGGCATTTTCGACTCGCACGAACGTTCGAACATAGACGTATATGTTCGTTCGTCCATCGAATTTAATTTTGTGGTTTTACGCAACTTCGGGACTTTTTTCCTTCGAAATCGTAAATGTTTCGATCGGTCAAATCATTTACGTCATTGCAATGGGCTGGCGATTAATTCAGAGAGCTGATTGGCAAGTATTCCGACGCCCATATAGTCATTTCCTTGTCGAGCGTCTTACGGCACCTTTTTGACCTCGGGACTAGGCAGCCAAGCGTGATGGAGAGTGACTTTGAAGAGCATCAAGCTCTTCTTCTGTTTGGCATTGATGTGATCCTGAGGTCAGAGGCCAGATTGCACCGGCGGCGACGCATGAACATCAATGGCATGCATGACGTTGAGCTGTTCGAGCTGACCAGGCTTAATCGCGCTTCCCTCCATAAATTGTATAGTGAGCTGCGGCCATGGTTAGCCCGCACCACAAGGAAGGGGCAAGCAATTTCAGGTATGACCAAGATGCTTGGCTGCCTGCAATTTTTGGCGAACGGCTCGTTCCAGAGGCTGGGTGCCCTCTCCGTGGGGATCTCACAGCCTACGCTGAGCCGCGCACTATCACATTTTTTGGAAGGCATGGCTACCCTAACCCCCAAATATATTTTTTTCCCAGATGATATGGTAGCCAGAAACGCCATTAAGCTTGGTTTTTATAATATCGCCGACATGCCCAACGTCATTGGTGCCATTGACTGTACCCACGTCGCCCTGGTGCCTCCGGCTGCCGACGAGTACATATACAGGTAAGTAATTGTTTTTTTTTTTTTTTTCAATTTTAGGTTAACCCTCCTTGTAATGGTCCCTCTTTGTAATGGTCCCTCCTTGTAATGGTCCCTCCTTGTAATGGTCCCTCCTTGAAATGGTTCCACCTTGTAATGGTCCCTCCTTTTAATGGTCCCTCCTTGTAATGGTCCCTCCTTGAAATGGTTTCACCTTGTAATGGTCCCTCCTTTTAATGGTCCCTCCTTGTAATGGTCCCTCCTTGTAATGGTTCCACCTTGTAATGGTCCCTCCTTGTAATGGTCCCTCCTTGTAATGGTCCCTCCTTGTAATGGTCCCTCCTTGAAATGGTTCCACCTTGTAATGGTCCCTCCTTTTAATGGTCCCTCCTTGTAATGGTCCCTCCTTGAAATGGTTCCACCTTGTAATGGTCCCTCCTTGTAATGGTCCCTCCTTGTAATGGTCCCTCCTTGTAATGGTTCCACCTTGTAATGGTCCCTCCTTGTAATGGTCCCTCCTTGTAATGGTTCCAACTTGTAATGGTCCCTCCTTTTAATGGTCCCTCCTTGTAATGGTCCCTCCTTGTAATGGTCCCTCCTTATCGAAATGTGTGTGTTAATTTTTCAAAATGCCTTCCTAATGTTTTATTGTCTTCCTTTTTTACCAGGAACCGCAAAATGGGCCACTCCTTGAATGTGCAGGCAGTGGTGGGCCCGGACATGCGGTTCCTTAGCGTCCTCGCCGGCTACCCAGGCTCAGCCCATGATGCGTACATCCTTAGACGATCAGGATTGTACCGACGGTTTGAGTCTGGGGAATTTTCCGGTGCATGGCTCCTTGGTAAGTTAACATAAACCACATAATGTAGTTGTGGATGTTTGTTTTTAATTAGCATTTTGCAGTAATGTCTGCAAAACTTACACCTTAAACAACCTTCTGGCCATGTGAAACCACACTTGAATGTTAGTTATTAACCAACCAAGCGTTTCGCCAAGTTTGGCCTGCATTAGCCACATTATAAATTATCTGTTTGTCTAATTTAATAATCCCTCTTACACCACCCTCGTGTGGAATCGTGCACTTAACTTGAGCATAGTTTAGGACCCATCTTTGCTTAGCTGGTTTGCACTTCCACACGAGAGTAGAGCGGGATAAAGTGCATGTGGCGTGTTTCTGCTGTTTTGGTCTCACACAAAGCATATAAGGGGTCAGCCAAACCTACATCCTAAGCACACTTAGAAACCCAGAGCTGGGATCCTTATGTATGATTGTCCATCATCCTCACTCTTTGTATGTTGTCCTTTTGTAAACCTCTAGGACATATGTTTAGTTTGGGACTGGGACAGTGGCAAATGTTGCCTCATGTTGATCACACAATTGACAAATAGCCTCCTATTGATGTTGCTGGTGCCTTGATGGTCTTACATGTTTTTTTTCCTAATCTTATGTATAAGGTGATTCAGGATACCCGCTGCTGCCGTGGCTCTTGACGCCAGTACTCCGGCCCCAGGATGCCTCCCAGGATGCCTACAACTGTGCGCACCGCAAGACCAGGGCTGTGGTAGAGAGGGCCTTTGGTCTTTTGAAGACTAGGTTTCGTTGTTTGGATCATACCGGGGGCGCACTGCAATATGATCCTAAAAAGGTCATAGACATAATAATGGCCTGTGCTGTTCTGCACAATTTTGCAATTTCACAACGGGTCCCCCGGTATGTAGATTTGGCTCCCTCTCCACCCAGCGAAGACCAGGAGGACTCATTTCTGGACACACACAGTAGTGTGTCCGGCCAAAGTGTGCGGACTAATTTGATCGCGACCCATTTTGCTTAATGTAACCTGTATTGGCCTTTGTTTAACATTGTGTTGTTGATTTAGTTTTCTTTCCCTTTGTGTATGTTTCGTTATGTTTGTGGTGTTCAACTAAGTAATGAAGTAATTACTCACCACAGGCCTAATGCTTTCCAACTCTCTTTTTTGGATGTGTGAACTGTGTGAATGTCCAAGTATATATTTCTCTGTGACACCCAAAAAAGAGACAATACAATTTATGAGCCACAGGTGTCTTTAACTGTTTATTTTTTAAAAATAATAGCTCAAACTTGGAGTTGCTGCTCACTCCAATTTGCAAACAAAATATATGTAACCACAAAGGATTAATGGTTAGATCAACCATGCCAATAATTAAATAAAAAAAAAATCCTGGTTGGCCACATTTGCCCCTGCCACAGGTGTAAACCTGGTACAGGTGTAGAAGCTTGAGTGGCACGTTCAGTGAGGATTCAGATATGGCCTTGGCTAGTGGCCTACCTCACCACTCTAAGGAGCTATATGGGCGCAAATCAAAAACACACAACCCAAGGCATACACCAAGGGTATCTTGGTTTGCCTCACCAGACAAGTCAATACAGGGGGGATTAAGAGCAAAGATGTTGTACAGATTCATGGTGTGGAGACATTAATATGGGTGATGGCCATAGTACCCAGGTGGTGGCCCTTGCTGATTGGACCTAACGTGGGCCTGTGTGGCATTCTGAATCTGCAACTGGTCCAAAATGTTGCGCATGATATTTACCATTTCACCCCTGTAGGCATGGTTGTCATTGTTGGCAGTCTCCATGTGGCTGTTGAGGGTCCGCAATTCGGTCTGCACAGCCTGTAATGTCGTATTTAGGGTCTCGATCCGGCCATGCAGTGCCTCTCGGTTTCTTTGGTTTTGGTGCTGGAAGGTAACCCTCTCGTGGGGCCATGCGTCCAAAATTGCCATGCCCCTCCCCTGGTTGCGCCGTAGCGGATTCCGCCTCCCCAAACCCCTGGTTCGGGGTCGTGCCGATGATGTTGGTCTGGGCCCCTCAACAGACACAGGCATGCTTTCACTATCCTCAACAGCAGAGACAACACTGGGGACTTGACTGTCAGTCTGTGCATGCTGGCCATCATGTGCAGCCACCATGCAGCCAGCTTCCCTCTGCTGCTGCGGAGTTGGTGGTGAAACATTTTGGACCAGTTGCAGATTCTGGCCCAGGGGTAGATCTTCAGAAGGGCACATCAAGGATCCATCCTCCTCCAGCTCCTGGATTTCATCCATGAGTGTGTGGGTCTGTATGGACAGAGACAAATTATATGTTAGCTTGCCCACTACATATGTCAATCTGTTAGTAGTAACATGCAAAGTAACATGGCTAACCGACATTTGCTCAATAAACTTACCGAATATATCGGTTCCTCCCTCCTAGGCTGCACGGAAGTTGACGGCATGTCCACACTGGCAGTGGATTCCACAGTAGCTGAGCGATGATGGTGGCCTGCATGAGAAGCAAAGACACTATATAAACACACACCTATGCATTGTTGACGGGTCAAAAGACATATGCCGAATTAGTTAACGGGTCAAAGCTGTCATGGGCACTACAACAACGGTGACAAATAAGCTTCAATTTCCATGCCATTATCTTTAATATTTTTTTGGCTATAACTACTTCAACATCGTCCAACTCAACTAAGCCAAACATTCAAGTTCAGCTTGTTCTGTGGCTGACCACATCCCTTATAGGCCATTAAAGCGGACCTTCACTCTGATTAAGAGTCTAACTTATATGTTTCCCACACCCTGTACATACAGATTGACCACATTACAAATCTTCCTACCTGCATCTACTGCATGTTATGAGCCTTTAAACATCCAAGATGGCGGCTTATGGAATCCGCCATCTTATCAGGCAGCCTGCAAACAGGAAGTGCCTCCTGACTGTGCTGCTCTGCATTCTTGGACTGGTGACCGTTATCTGACCCCAGCTCTGCTCTGTTTGAGCAAAGAACAGCTATAAGCCGCCCCCCTGTACCTTATCCCACTCTTCTCTCCTCAGTAAGTGTGATGCTTCTGAGTCAAGATGCCGGCGCACGTATCCTAAATTCCTGGACAGAGTTGCAGGCCAGTGTTGGAAAGAATAATAAGTTAGTGACTAAAACTGAAATAAATAGTAATTTGACATGCTGGGGAACTGTTTTTTCAGACTTTGGCCTTTTCATTAAATCACACTGAAGGTCCGGTTTAAGTGTACACACTCAGCCTGGACATAGCAGGGACCTGGTTTTGGGGAGGCCTAGCAATGTATGTTTTCCTAATTCAAACCAAGCCTGTTTGTTGATTTTTTAACAACCCAAGCTCACACACAAGTCCACAACAGATCAAGATTGAAGTGTGTGATGTCATGGAGTGTAAAGACATAACTGCCAGGTTAATGGGAACCAACAAACTTTTACACTCGGGTTCAATGTACATTCACGTCTTGTATGTGGCCCAAAAATCAGAAGTTAAGTGGCCACACACATGCCACACCCTGGCCCAACACAGAAATCACCTACAAGCCACAGCCTAGGTGCCTGGCTTCCCAGATGTGTTACTGTCTAATTGTGCATGCTCACTAATTGTAAAGGTCACATAAATCTTACTCACCTGCAGGACGGGTCGGTGAATCTGTGTCCCTTAGGGCCGCGTGGCCTTCAAAGGCGACTGGATGCATCAATCCCAAAATCATCTCCTCAGCCGGGGTCAACTTGAGTTTGGAGGGAAAACCTCCTCCAGTTTTCATGCTGCAAAAAGAGTTAGGCTAATTTAGAACCAGGTGGCCAATACAACATCCAGTCTAATCCTAAAGCTAACATTTTTACCTGTAAATCCGCCTTTGATTTTCTTTCTTCCGCGCAGCATATTTGAGGTCCGATATCTTGCGCTGAATCTGTACAACATCCTTTAACTCTTCCCCCGCTGCATTCACTTGTCTGGTTAGGTCGGCCAAGATGTTTGCTCTGTGCTGTTTGGTGGTGTTTTTTGATCTGCGCCCATATAGCTCATCATAAACTAAGGTCAGGCCACTAGCCAAGGCCATAATTTGGCCCTCACCAAAACGCCCACTCAACTGCCCTCTTCGCAATGTGCGCCCTGTTGTTTTGGGTTGTGGGTCCTCCATGGTGTCATCCAAATGGGGTGACATCCTTGCCTGGGTTTGTGGGGGATAATGCAGGGAATGGTGGCTGCCTGGGGATTGGCCAGGACTGGGCAAGGGACTGGGTGTTCTGGCCTGGCTGGCCACAGAAGTCCCAGGTGTTGATGTGGCATAGTAACCTTGCCTTTCCACCTGTGCCGGTGCCAAATGTGGCCGAGCAGGAGAGTTTCGTTCTGAGGCTGAAGTAGTGCTGCCCTTGGAGGTAGTAGGGCGGACCAAGGGTGAGGGCGATCTTGCAGGGCCGGCCCTCTTCTGTTTTTTTTTTTGGCCCACTCTTGGGGGGCTGCGGGACCTGGTTCTGGCTCTTGGGGGGCTACGTGGCCTGCTGCGGCGTCTAGGGGGGCTGCCTGGGGACCTGGTTCTGCCTCTAGGGGGGCTGCATGCCCTGCTTCGGCGTCTAGGGGGGCTGCCTGGGGACCTGGTTCTGCCTCTTTGTGGGCTGCGTGGCCTGCTGCGGCGTCTAGGGGGGCTTCCTGGGGACCTGGTTCTGCCTCTTTGTGGGCTGCGTGGCCTGCTGCGGCGTCTAGGGGGGCTGCGGGACCTGGTTCTGCCTCGAGGGGGCTGCGTGGCCTGCTGCGGCGTCTAGGGGGGCTGCGGGACCTGGTTCTGCCTCGAGGGGGGCTGCGTGGCCTGCTGCGGCGTCTAGGGGGGCTGCGGGACCTGGTTCTGCCTCGAGGGGGGCTGCGTGGCCTGCTGTGGCATCTATGTGGGCTGCGGGACCTGGTTCTGCCTCGAGGGGGGCTGCGGGACCTGGTTCGGCCTCTTGGGGGGCTGCGGGACCTACTGCGGACTATTGTGGGTGTTGTAGTGGGGCAGGGTGGGGTGGGTCTTCGGACCCTCTTACCCGTTTTCGGCCCAGTAGCCATACTAGCCTTTGTGGCCTGTGTCTTTGCTTTGCCTGGCTGCTCCTTTTTTTGCCCATAGCTGGTAGTTGGCTGGGCCGGCGTTTTGGTACTAGGCCGTAATTTTGCTTTGGGCTGCTGCGACCTGGTTTTGGGCCCTTCGGAAGGCTCCTGCCGTTTGGCTGCCTTCTTCCCCGTTTGCTCCTTTCCAGTTTTGCCAGGAGGTTTTTTGGGTGCCATTTTGATTTTGGAAAATAATCAGCTGTGTGTGCAGGGACCTTTAAGTAAGCTAGCCAGCGTGTGACGTACGTTCGCACGGCCGTGCGGAACCCGCTGAGGCATTGCGTACGTTCGCACGGCCGTGCGGAACGCGCTGGGGCATTACTTATCTGCTGCCGAGAACAAGAAGCAAGATGGCACCCACTATCTTCACCCGCCAACAAGAAGAGATCATCATGCTCGTAAGTGTATTTGATGGACTTTTCTTAGATTAGGAAATGCTGCTCTACATGTGAAGGAAGCGCAGGAATAAATGGCTTTTGGTAAAAATGTGATAAACTACATGCACAACCAAAGGCACGCAACACACGTGCCAAACAACATTTAGGCCATATTGTGAAATTACTGAACCCTAGAAATGTGTGTGTGTTAATGTAATTACACAAAAAAATGTATAGCTGACACATATTGATAGGTATTTAGAAGTAAAGTCGATGTTTTCTTTCTGTTTTGTAGACCATGCTGGAGCGCAGGTACGACTACCTGCCCAACACATTTGAAAAACGCAACGTCGCCCTGGAGATAATCTCGACCATCCAACAGCAGACCAACACCACCTTCACCCACACGCAGATCATGCAGCATTGGTCGGACCTCAAACGGCTGCACATGCCCCGGGTGCGGAGGTTCTTCGGAATCCATTTTCCAAGTAAGTACATTGCGATTGCATGCAATATGTAACTAAGACAGAAGGTAGGCCTTTACTTAGAATGCCTTTTCTTTTCTAGTGTTGGAAATGGATTACCGAATTCGCCGCACCCGGAGGCGCAGAGGCCGACCAGTGCTGCATGATTCTGCAGCTGGGAGTGAAGGTGGTGGATCTCCAGGGCGACGGTCCGACCCCTCCTCTGTGGCCTCCTCAGACCAGCCCCTGGACCTTACCACAGAGGAGGGGCGGCACAGCGTGGGCAGGGAGTCGTACCCTGCCTCGCATGCGGGATCCTCTGGTATGTCACTCTTCATGTCTACACCAAAACAGAGAATTGCTAGCTCCTGATATCACCAAACTGAATCCTTTATTCTGTATTTGTAGATGTTTCGGTTGCGGGTGAAGTAGTGGGTCAGGAGGCAGCAGATAGGAGCCCACAAGACCCTGGAGAAGGTGAGTGATGTGACCCAGACTTAGCTAAAAACATTGGAGGACTGCGGAATCAGACATCCAAAGTAACCATTTGGCCCATGTTTCTACAGGCACTTCTTCACAGCAGAGCCAGGAACCAGGACCTCAGGGTGTTGTCCCCAACGAGCCATCTCTCGGCCACCAACCAAGTAAGTAGTCATGGCATTATAGAGATTTCGGTCTAAATTCCCATGAACACCAAAACACATAATGCCCTAGTCAATGCCAATATAAGAGGGACCTGTGTCCACTGAATTAGCTTAATTAGTTGCCCAACTGTCCTGTGTCCACTGAATTAGCTTAATTAGTTGCCCAACTGTCCTGTGGCCACTGAATTAGCTTAATTAGTTGCCCAACTGTCCTGTGGCCACTGAATTAGCTTAATTAGTTGTCCAACTGTCCTGTGGCCACTGAATTAGCTTAATTAGTTGCCCAACTGTCCTGTGGCCACTGAATTAGCTTAATTAGTTGCCCAACTGTCCTGTGGCCACTGAATTAGCTTAATTAGTTGTCCAACTGTCCTGTGGCCACTGAATTAGCTTAATTAGTTGCCCAACTGTCCTGTGCCCACTGAATTAGCTTAATTCCTACCACAACTGTCCTGTGGCCACTGAATTAGCTTAATTCCTACCACAACTGTCCTGTGGCCACTGAATTAGCTTAATTCCTACCACAACTGTCCTGTGGCCACTGAATTAGCTTAATGACCTGTGGCCACTTCCTAACCTTAATTCCTGTCATTAATGACATATGTGCATTATAGTTAATTTGTTTCTTAAAATACATTAAATCCACAGGTGATAAACATGTATTGTTCTCCGAATAATTTGATTTTCTGATTTTTTGGCAGGGACCACAAGACAGCGACTTGCTGATATCAATCGGAGGGTCCTTGAGTTGGTGGCCGATCTGCAGGCGATGCGGGACACGTTGGGGACAACAGAAGAGGAAGACTAGTGTCCTGGTTCCTGGCCCTGTAGATTTGTACATAGTTGTATTTGTACATATTTTTATTGTTTAAACAACAAATTTATTTGTATATAGTTTTATGGTTTTTCAAAAAGATTTTATTGTATATAGTTTTACAATTTTTAAAAGAAAACAGTGTATATATTTTTCTTAAACCAAAAAAAATTTGTATATAGTTTTAAATTTTTTAGGGCCAAAGTTGCCAAAAATAGTTTGAGAACAAATGGCAATTGAGCAATAAAAAACAAAAAAAAAAAAACAAACATGTTGTCCCATTTATTTGCACACATACATTTTAAAAAAACAAGGGGACAATGACATATTTGAAAATCAAGATTGTGATGTCCGTGAAGTGATTTGGGTAAGTTTTAGGGTGTGAAAATGGAAGAAGAAACAAGGCGCTAAGTGATTTGGGTAAGTTTTAGGGTGTGAAAATGGAAGAAGAAACAAGGCGCTAAGTGATTTGGGTAAGTTTTAGGGTGTGAAAATGGAAGAAGAAACAAGGCGCTAAGTGATTTGGGTAAGTTTTAGGGTGTGAAAATGGAAGAAGAAACAAGGCGCTAAGTGATTTGGGTAAGTTTTAGGGTGTGAAAATGGAAGAAGAAACAAGGCGCTAAGTGATTTGGGTAAGTTTTAGGGTGTGAAAATGGAAGAAGAAACAAGGCGCTAAGTGATTTGGGTAAGTTTTAGGGTGTGAAAATGGAAGAAGAAACAAGGCGCTAAGTGATTTGGGTAAGTTTTAGGGTGTGAAAATGGAAGAAGAAACAAGGCGCTAAGTGATTTGGGTAAGTTTTAGGGTGTGAAAATGGAAGAAGAAACAAGGCGCTAAGTGATTTGGGTAAGTTTTAGGGTGTGAAAATGGAAGAAGAAACAAGGCGCTAAGTGATTTGGGTAAGTTTTAGGGTGTGAAAATGGAAGAAGAAACAAGGCGCTAAGTGATTTGGGTAAGTTTTAGGGTGTGAAAATGGAAGAAGAAACAAGGCGCTAAGTGATTTGGGTAAGTTTTAGGGTGTGAAAATGGAAGAAGAAACAAGGCGCTAAGTGATTTGGGTAAGTTTTAGGGTGTGAAAATGGAAGAAGAAACAAGGCGCTAAGTGATTTGGGTAAGTTTTAGGGACCTAAAATGGAAGAAGAAACAAGGCGCTAAGTGATTTGGGTAAGTTTTAGGGTGTGAAAATGGAAGAAGAAACAAGGCGCTAAGTGATTTGGGTAAGTTTTAGGGTGTGAAAATGGAAGAAGAAACAAGGCGCTAAGTGATTTGGGTAAGTTTTAGGGTGTGAAAATGGAAGAAGAAACAAGGCGCTAAGTGATTTGGGTAAGTTTTAGGGTGTGAAAATGGAAGAAGAAACAAGGCGCTAAGTGATTTGGGTAAGTTTTAGGGTGTGAAAATGTAAGAAGAAACAAGGCGCTAAGTGATTTGGGTAAGTTTTAGGGACCTAAAATGGAAGAAGAAACAAGGCGCTAAGTGATTTGGGTAAGTTTTAGGGTGTGAAAATGGAAGAAGAAACAAGGCGCTAAGTGATTTGGGTAAGTTTTAGGGTGTGAAAATGGAAGAAGAAACAAGGCGCTAAGTGATTTGGGTAAGTTTTAGGGTGTGAAAATGGAAGAAGAAACAAGGCGCTAAGTGATTTGGGTAAGTTTTAGGGTGTGAAAATGGAAGAAGAAACAAGGCGCTAAGTGATTTGGGTAAGTTTTAGGGTGTGAAAATGGAAGAAGAAACAAGGCGCTAAGTGATTTGGGTAAGTTTTAGGGACCTAAAATGGAAGAAGAAACAAGGCGCTAAGTGATTTGGGTAAGTTTTAGGGACCTAAAATGGAAGAAGAAACAAGGCGCTAAGTGATTTGGGTAAGTTTTAGGGTGTGAAAATGGAAGAAGAAACAAGGCGCTAAGTGATTTGGGTAAGTTTTAGGGTGTGAAAATGGAAGAAGAAACAAGGCGCTAAGTGATTTGGGTAAGTTTTAGGGTGTGAAAATGGAAGAAGAAACAAGGCGCTAAGTGATTTGGGTAAGTTTTAGGGTGTGAAAATGGAAGAAGAAACAAGGCGCTAAGTGATTTGGGTAAGTTTTAGGGTGTGAAAATGGAAGAAGAAACAAGGCGCTAAGTGATTTGGGTAAGTTTTAGGGTGTGAAAATGGAAGAAGAAACAAGGCGCTAAGTGATTTGGGTAAGTTTTAGGGTGTGAAAATGGAAGAAGAAACAAGGCGCTAAGTGATTTGGGTAAGTTTTAGGGTGTGAAAATGGAAGAAGAAACAAGGCGCTAAGTGATTTGGGTAAGTTTTAGGGTGTGAAAATGGAAGAAGAAACAAGGCGCTAAGTGATTTGGGTAAGTTTTAGGGTGTGAAAATGGAAGAAGAAACAAGGCGCTAAGTGATTTGGGTAAGTTTTAGGGACCTAAAATGGAAGAAGAAACAAGGCGCTAAGTGATTTGGGTAAGTTTTAGGGTGTGAAAATGGAAGAAGAAACAAGGCGCTAAGTGATTTGGGTAAGTTTTAGGGTGTGAAAATGGAAGAAGAAACAAGGCGCTAAGTGATTTGGGTAAGTTTTAGGGTGTGAAAATGGAAGAAGAAACAAGGCGCTAAGTGATTTGGGTAAGTTTTAGGGTGTGAAAATGGAAGAAGAAACAAGGCGCTAAGTGATTTGGGTAAGTTTTAGGGTGTGAAAATGGAAGAAGAAACAAGGCGCTAAGTGATTTGGGTAAGTTTTAGGGTGTGAAAATGGAAGAAGAAACAAGGCGCTAAGTGATTTGGGTAAGTTTTAGGGTGTGAAAATGGAAGAAGAAACAAGGCGCTAAGTGATTTGGGTAAGTTTTAGGGTGTGAAAATGGAAGAAGAAACAAGGCGCTAAGTGATTTGGGTAAGTTTTAGGGTGTTCAAATGGAAGAAGAAACAAGGCGCTAAGTGATTTGGGTAAGTTTTAGGGTGTGAAAATGGAAGAAGAAACAAGGCGCTAAGTGATTTGGGTAAGTTTTAGGGACCTAAAATGGAAGAAGAAACAAGGCGCTAAGTGATTTGGGTAAGTTTTAGGGTGTGAAAATGGAAGAAGAAACAAGGCGCTAAGTGATTTGGGTAAGTTTTAGGGTGTGAAAATGGAAGAAGAAACAAGGCGCTAAGTGATTTGGGTAAGTTTTAGGGTGTGAAAATGGAAGAAGAAACAAGGCGCTAAGTGATTTGGGTAAGTTTTAGGGACCTAAAATGGAAGAAGAAACAAGGCGCTAAGTGATTTGGGTAAGTTTTAGGGTGTGAAAATGGAAGAAGAAACAAGGCGCTAAGTGATTTGGGTAAGTTTTAGGGTGTGAAAATGGAAGAAGAAACAAGGCGCTAAGTGATTTGGGTAAGTTTTAGGGTGTGAAAATGGAAGAAGAAACAAGGCGCTAAGTGATTTGGGTAAGTTTTAGGGTGTGAAAATGGAAGAAGAAACAAGGCGCTAAGTGATTTGGGTAAGTTTTAGGGTGTGAAAATGGAAGAAGAAACAAGGCGCTAAGTGATTTGGGTAAGTTTTAGGGTGTGAAAATGGAAGAAGAAACAAGGCGCTAAGTGATTTGGGTAAGTTTTAGGGTGTGAAAATGTAAGAAGAAACAAGGCGCTAAGTGATTTGGGTAAGTTTTAGGGTGTGAAAATGGAAGAAGAAACAAGGCGCTAAGTGATTTGGGTAAGTTTTAGGGTGTGAAAATGGAAGAAGAAACAAAGCGCTAAGTGGTTAGGGTGAGCTTTAAGGGAGCTCAAGGGAAAAGGCAGGATAGCGCTAAGTGGTTAGGGTGAGCTTTAAGGGAGCTCAAGGGAAAAGGCAGGATAGCGCTAAGTGGTTAGGGTGAGCTTTAAGGGAGCTCAAGGGAAAAGGCAGGATAGCGCTAAGTGGTTAGGGTGAGCTTTAAGGGAGCTCAAGGGAAAAGGCAGGATAGCGCTAAGTGGTTAGGGTGAGTTTAGTGATGGAAGTGAAATTATGTAGGCGAGCACTTTAATGAGAGAAGTTTGTAGTGCGCAGGCGCAATATCGTAAGAATTTCGTCTGGACAGATACTTTAGGAAAAAATGAAGCAGGATGTAGCGGGAAAATGATAGGATTCGTGTGAGGATACGATGGGAAAAGGGCAAAAACGAAAGGCTACGTTGGTAGTTGTGAAAAATGAATCTGAACATTTTCGATGGAAAATGACATCCTCGTCTGCGTACTCTGGCATACGAGCACACGGACGCGCTACGGAAGGTTTACGAAGCATGCATAGAATCGCTCGAACGTTCATGTGAGAGCGGGAAATTTTGAAAATCTTACGACGTCGGCAACAAACCGAAAGTTTTTGGGTGTCTCTCTGAATCAAGCCTATAGGGTTGCAAATAAAAATCGATCCATTGGGCCAGTGGCTGTGTGGTCGAATCGGTTCCTGCCACTATCGGGCGGTATTTGAGGGGATTGAGGCCTTTATGGACTTTCGGTAAGCCATAGATCACGGGGGTTATGGGGAATTCCATATACAGGAAATCCGCAGTCTCCTGTGATATCCAGCTATTTGCTATGCCCAGTTTAATATATTCACCAATTTTGGCTTGTACCCGGCGGATGGGGTTGCCGTCTATTTGTTTATAACTCACAGTATCAGACAGCATCTCACGCATGCCCCTGCGATAGTCCATATAGTCAAGGACCACAATTGCTCCCCTCTTGTCAGCGGGTTTTATTAGGATCTGTCTGTCCGATTTAAGGGTTTTAAGTTCCTCAATCTCTTGTTTAGAGAGGTTGCTATAGAAACGTCTCTTGGACGTCCTCTGTATGGTATCAGCTCTGACGGTCCTAATATAGGACTCTATAGATCCAAAGTTGCCATAGGGCATAAACTTACTCTTAAGTTTAAAGGACCACCCCCGTGTAGTAGCATCACTAGAGGATCCCTCAGACTTAAAAAACTGTTTTAGTTTCATCCTTCTTTCATATTTAAACAGGTCAACATCAAACTGGAACAAATCAAACCTTGATGTAGGGCAAATGGAGAGACCATGTGATAAGAGGCTTACCTCGTCCTCAGTGAGTTGTCTCGAGGATAAATTCATAACTGGACTCTCCTGGAGGCCTGCCGCGTCTGGCGTTGAGGACCGGGTATTGGAGCTGTGCCACCGGCCGCCCCTCCTGAGTCATTTACTCCGGGGGCAACCCGGAAATGGGGTGGTTCCCGCTTGTCCCGGGTCATGTAAGTCCATGTAATTCCAATTCAGTTTTTCTCCTCCTCAGCTTCCTCAATTCCTGTATCAGGTCCACTGGGGTATCTCTACCGAATGCTGCCGTGGGGTCAGGTGAAAAGAGTATGGCATCGATCTCATCCTGGTTGAATGTTCTTGTCTTAGCACAAATTTCAGGGTTACCATCAATTCCATGAAAGAATTCCATAAGGAACAAGTAGTTACTGTATTCCACTCTTATGCAATGGAAATGGTAGGTGCAGGCAGGTAATGTCAAAAAGTCATACAGAAAGTTTTGGTAGCTGCCGCACTCTTACCAGTATAAATCCAAAGGCGCGGGTGCACGGTTCGCGGAGTCGCCGCAGAAATCCAATCTTTGCAAAGAACCAGCACTCCAGAAGTTCATAATCACCAATTTGTATTAATCTAATCACCAAACAAGTGTAGACAAGAAGCGGTTGTCGGTTGACGTTTCGGGGTGCACTCGGCCCCCTTCTTCAGGACCAACCACATGCAAACAGACAAAAGCCACACATATATACCTGTATATCCCTATCACAAACCAATCATGTGTCACTGTTCAAAATTCACGCCTACATGTAAAACTGGCCAGTGGAAAGTAATAATAATAGATAACCAATTAGATCAGGTTAGGGCGATTGTGCCGTGGAGCCCCCCCGTGAACTACCTCACCTGATCAGAGCGTCCCCGCGGCGTCCATGATTCCAGCGCCGCGGGGCACCGCCGCACTGTCAGCTCGGGGGTTGCTAGGCAACCCCCTGCTGTCCCCTGATAGGGGAAGGTCAGGATCCGCGTCATCAGTCCCGGGAGGCCTGCCCGGTAACTACATTAGGATAACCTCTGTTGGATTTCAGAAAGAAGAATTATGTATAATAGAATTCCAGGCACTGCTATTGTTTACAGTACTACCAATATAATTGATTTATTACTCTATGTGTTTAATAAGCCATTGATGTATACATTGATAAAACCCTTTTAAATGTTATTATTTGTTATATGTAATATTTGTGGAGGGGAGTTTGTAGTTAGAAAGACTCTAGAAGAGATAAAATATTTTATACATGATAAAACCATAATACAGGTATTAGAATACTATTAGAAGAATTCTGTAATGTTTCTTTCTTTTAAACATGTTTGCTTTTAAATATATATAAATGTGTATGTATTAGATCAGGGACAAGAGAGATGGTGCTCAAAACATCCTGTATCTAAATGATCAAATGAACAGCCACTGTTTGTATGCACCGGGATCGCACCCTCTCTGCATCCCCCAGCCGTCAGAGACACGCATCATTATCAGTGAAGGTTCGTGCGGCCGAGCAGGGATGTGGTTGGGGGGATGTGGTCTCGATGATGCAACAGAAAGAAACTTCACTCCTATTGGAGCAGGGGGGCTGACACTTTCTATGAGCGTGTGAGCGGCATCCGGCCGGGGACGCTGCACACGCCGAGACGTGCGCTCTCTAAACAAAGGCTGTAATCAGTATAGATAGCGGCAGGATGGTGTGGCGCACCATACCTTGAGGAAGTGGTTGGGGTCTAAACCACGGAACACGTGAGGGATACCTCTCGGCTTCATACCTATGGGATCCACTACACTTAGGTGATGTTTTGGGATTGATTATGTTTCACTATTTGCACTTTACTCGTATTGCCATTTTTAGGGGATTATTAATTGGAATTTGGAATTTATGCAATGTGGTATGCACAGCTGAATAATAAGATGAAATGAGGGGAAGGGTGCTGGCAAAGTGGGATACCCAAACGCAACAAATGTACCAAACCAACAGGCCCTAGATTAGCCCTACAGTTCCTCACAATATGCCGCACACCAACAAATTCTTATTCATGAAAATCTACATTTATTAAATCAATATCAAATGTATCTCTACAAACCACATAAAAGACTCAATAAAAAACATATATAGACAATTTAAAAAACAGAGATTATGTTTCACTATTTGCACTTTACTCGTATTGCCATTTTTAGGGGATTATTAATTGGAATTTGCACATTACTTAGCACAGTGAATGCACTTTTGCACTTTATTGTATGATTTGCACAAATAGAGGAAATCTTTTGCTATGAAATTGTTTATAATATTGATCTTGGTCATAATTGGATTGTGGGTTCAGATGGGATGCCCCATATGCTGACATATTTTTATATGTAGTTTTTAGATTATAATAAAGATGAATTCTTGGGATACTGTGACTATGTGGATTGATTAATTGTTTAGGGGAAGGTGCTACAGTTTGGTATTTTTCGTACTGGCTGCTGGAGCCACACTAGAAAATTTGCTGAAATATGTGCGCAAACATGCAATTACCATATATGCGCATAAAATAATCTTAAAAAATGTTTGTTTTGAATATCAGCATCATAGTATATTGATCACTAAAATGTATGTTGTTCAAAACTATACAAACTATAAATTATGTAGGCGATATGTAGCAAAAAATATTTTTAAGGAATTTCTGGTGAACCCAAAACATGAAAAGAAAGCAGTTGCAGCCATTCATCAAAAAGTTTTGCAGAGTAACTACTCCTTTCTGTATGTTTACTTTTGATTTATGCCACTTTGACATTTTACATTTAAATAAAACCTGCAAGTGTACCTTATGAAAAGTTCATCTATATTTATTGCAAAAAAAGAAAAGTAAAACCAGTATGAATGATTAGCTTTTTTCTTATGACTGACTTGGAACTTCATAGAAAGTATATCAGGCATGGAATTTCAGCCAGCGGTTTCTGGTGCCAGGTGAAGGCTTGCTGTGGCAACTAAACTTTGAAAATAATTACACAGTTTGCAATGCACCTGGAGCATACAAACATATTATTTTACAAGAAAAAATAGCTCATAAATCTGTAAAGAGTGTAAGCCAACTTCACCCTCTGTTTTTACACACCATTGTCAAATAAAATGACTGTGCTGTGCAAAATAAAACAAAACCATACACATCAGACAAAGAAATTACAAACACCTGAAAAGTCTACACATAAAAGGCAGTATAATTAAACATAAATATTTTTGTTACTGTACAAGGGTTACTTTTATAACCCCTGGAATCTTAAGAGAAGATCTGATGTTAAGCACCTTTTTTGAAAGCGGGGGGGGGGGGGGGGGGGTAAGAGGTAAGTGATTATATTTACAAGAAGCAGACAACAGACAATCTGAGAAATCCATAGCAATAGGGTGTTAAAGTCCCTGCCTAGATGCATGGTTAGTGATGGGCTTTGGATCCAGGCCAAAGCTAGATTCAAGATGGATCTTGCCGATTCACCCCATCCTGGATACTATCAATGTCCCATGGTCCCATGGTGACATATCAGCCTGTAAACTGGTATACAGGTCCCTTGGATCATTTTACCAGTTCACAAAAAATTAAAAGGGAAAAAATGCAGTTTAATATATAAAGGGGACTCACCAGGTCAAGTCCAACAGGCTGTGATCTTCATAATTCCAGAGAGCCACTAACGCAGCCTTACAGTTTTTTTGGCAACCCACCAAGCTAATGCTGGGCCACTTGGGAGGAAAGAATTATTATTCCCATTGCTACCCCTTTCCTTTTAAGTTTTATTGCTGTCCATTTCCTTTTAAATTTCATTTTATTCCATCAAACATATGCGTGTAAAATATATCTCCTATGAACAAAAAATATCTAATTACTAGAGATGAGCGAATCAAATCTGACGAACCTGATTTTGTTACGAATTTCAGGAAAAATTTGATTCGTAATGATTCCGAATATCGCCACGATTTGATCTCTCGAATCGCTTCCTTAATACTCCATTTACTACTATCCAGGACATCTTAAATGGTGGATCCACATGTCAGGACATGTCCCATGGGGCAAGGAATCCTGGGTAGGCGTCACATGCTACCTATCGGCAGCCAGGCTTCCCGATGATATCACAGACCTATATAAGCGGCGGCCATTTTGCGGAAGCTCATTCTGACACTGTATTGCGGCCAGAGCAGAACACGCAGAGAGAGCGAGGGACAGATAGACAGACAGGCAGATAGATAGATAGATAGATAGATAGATAGATAGATAGATAGATAAATAGATAGATAGATAGAGCGAGGGACAGATAGAGAAGGAGAGAGGCTGTGACAGTGACAGAGAAAGACAGGGAAAGTTTAAAGTGTTTGAATTAGCTTTCAAGCCTATTTAGTGTTAATACCACACCTGCCTATTTAGCTTTTCCTTTTCCTAGTGTCATTCTTTAAAAAGCGTGCTAGCATTAATATTTGAAGAGTATGCAAGTGTGTGCATTTTGTAAAGAAAGTCACTTTTTTCACTGTAAAAGCAGCCAGCCTGTGTCTTTGAACAGCGGGGCATCTCAAATACTAGCATAAATATTTGAAGAGTACCTGTCTATTAACATTGTGCATTTTGTAAAGAAAGTCACTCTTTCACTGCTAAAGCAGCCAACCTGTGTCTTTGAACAGGGGAGCATCCCAAATACTAGCATAAATATTTGAAGAGTACCTGTCTATAAACATTGTGCAATTTGTAAAGAAAGTCACTTTTTCACTGTAAAAGCAGCCAGCCTGTGTCTTTGAACAGGGGAGCATCCCAAATACTAGCATAAATATTTGAAGAGTACCTGTCTATTAACATTGTGCATTTTGTAAAGAAAGTCACTTTTCACTGTAAAAGCAGCCAGCCTGTGTCTTTGGATAGGGGGACATCCCAAATACTAGCATAAATATTTGAAGAGTACCTGTCTGCTAACTGTTTGCATTTTGTAAAGAAAGTCACTTTTTCACTGTAAAAGCAGCCAGCCTGTGTCTTTGAACAGTGGGGCATCCCAAATACTAGCATAAATATTTGAAGAATTCCTGTCTGCTAACTGGTTGCATTTTGCAAATAAAGTCACTTTTTCATTGTAAAAGCAGCCAGCCTGTGTCTTTGGACAGGGGGGCATCCCAATACTAGCATAAATATTTGAAGAGTAGCTGTCTGCTAACATTGTGCATTTTGTAAAGAAAGTCACTTTTTCACTGTTAAAAGCAGTAAAAATGTCAGAGGTGTGCTAGGATGTGCACCGAGGAGAGGCCTAGATTCATCAGGCAGAGGTCACAGAAGACTAGGGGCTAGTGGCAGCAGGAGTCGCGGTAAGAGGCCGTATCTCCCGGTATCTGCTAGCGGTCGTGTCTCGACCAGCAACGCATCTGCCGTCATTGATTGGTTAACGCGGTCATCCACCTCATCACAAGTGACATCTGACACTCGAAGTCAACAGTCGTTAGGTTCCTCGGACACAACCCTGAGTTGCCATGGCCCGGGAGCAGCCCCTGTCCTTCCATTGCCTTTGTCCTACGCCCCCCCTCCAGCCGACATATCTTATGCTTTCGGTTCAGCTCCACTATTCAGTGAGGACGATGTGTTAAAGGGCAGTCAGCAGCTACTGCCCAGCCAAGAAATGGAGGAGACATCCTCCCCTTCTTTTGCTAGGCAGCCAAACACTGAGGAGGAGAGTGGCGTGGGAGGTGGTGTGGCTTCAGGGGCTTCATCATTATCATCATCAGGAGAAGAGGGTCCCAGGTTGCCCCTGAGTCAGCAGCAGAGACAGCAAGGTAGTAGTATGGTTGGCAGTCAGCATGTTGGCAGAATTGGGATGTCTGGAGCCAAACATGGCCAGGGCGGGTTAGACCACCTGCTGCGCAGCAGGCCACCTTCCCAGTAGGTAGTGGAGCAGGGGTTCCTGGAGTTGGCGGCCGTAGCAGTGAAGTAGAGCAGACTGTTGGTGGAAAAATTAGCTACTCGGTAGTGTGGCAGTTTTTCATCAAGCATCCGCAGGAGGGTAACCTGGCCACATGCAAGATGTGTAGACAGAAGGTCAAGCATGGCCAGGGCCCCAATGTTGGTACCACGGCCCTGCGGCAACATATGCAACGTCACCATAAAGCGGCCTGGGAGAACCGAGGCCCCGAAGTTGCTCCAGTTGCTCCTGCTCATCCTACTACAAGTCCCTCATCCCGCCAGCAATCCATCAGCGAAGCCATGTCCAAGAGACAACAGTATGCGCCCACTCATCCTACTGCACAGAAGCTAAATGTGCTCCCGTCCAAGTGGCTGGTGCTGCCCTTTTCAGGTGGTGGACTCTGCACCTTTCAGAGAACTGATGGCTTGTGCCGAGCCGAGGTGGAGAGTCCCAAGCCGCTATTTCTTTGCAAAGAAGGCAGTACGACCCCTGCACAAATTTGTTGAACAGAAGGTGAGCCAGTCCTTGAGCCTGTGCGGTGTGCATCAAAGGGCACGGCAGCACCGACATCTGGAGCTGTAACTATGGTCAAGGGCAATACATGTTTTTACGGTCCACTGGGTGAATGTGGTTCCTGCACAGCCACAACAGCAACTTGGACAGGTCGCGCCACTTTGGCCTCCACGCTCCCAGGCCATTGTGCCTGTGAAAGTGTGCGACTCCGCCTCCTCATCCTCCGCCGTCTCCTCAGCCTCCACTGTTCGGTCAAGTCTCGCTGCCCCTCCAGCCTACCATGTGTGCAGGGCATGGCGGTGTCACACTGTGCTTCACATGGTTTGCCTTGGCGAACGAAGTCATACAGGGGAGGAGCTGCTAAAATTAATTCATCAAGAAATCAGAACATGCTTACTCCGCAAAAATTGGAAATGGGAACCATGGTGACTGACAATGGGAAGAGCATCTTGTCTGCTGCGACAAAGAAGCTTGAGCCATGCGCCCTGTATGGCACACGTTTTCAACCTAGTTGTCAAGCATTTTCTTAAGTCTTCCCCCCATCTGCAAGACATCCTAACAACGGGAATGAAACTTTGTATTCACTTCATCCACTCCTACACCGGCAAGCACACCCTTCTTGAGCTACAGCGTCAGAACAGTATCCCCCAACATAGTCTGATTTGCGATGTTTCCACCCGTTGGAATTCAACCCAACATATGTTAGATTGACTATACAAACAGAGAAAAGCCATCAATGATTTCTTGATGATCCAAGCTGATAGGGGGACTCCCCTATGTAACTTCAATGTAAACCAGTGGCAGCTCATACGTGACACCTGTCGTTTGCTCAGGCCCTTTGAGGAAGCCACTTTGTCAGTCCCAAGATTACGGGATGAATGACATGATTCCACTGCTTCATGTAATGCAACACATGTTGGAAACCATTGCTGGTCAGGGCACTGGAGACATGGTGCATACATTTCACGGCCACATGAACCTCGTGGGAGCTGAGAAGGAGGAGGAGCACAGTGAAGCACAGTTTAGTTTTGGCAAAATGGGCGGTTTATCTAGTCATCTGACAGGAGAGGAGGAGCAGTCAGAGGAGCTAGAGGGTTGTGAGGAAGGTGAGACAGAGGACCCAGACACACCGTGGCAGTATGCAGTGGAGATGGAGACAGGTCACTTGCACAAATGGCACGATTCATGATCACGTGCTTGCGTAGTGACCGCAGAATTGTCTCCATTTTTCAGAAGGGATGACTACTGGCCCTCCACCTTATTGGACCCTCGCTACAGGTACAAAATGGGGGCATTTTTTACACCCACCGAGAGGGAGGACAGACTGACCTACTACAAAGACATTCTACTTAGTCAGTTGGCTGATGCCTGTCTGCGTCATTGTCCATACTCTCGAGGGTCTGACTCGGGGGGACCTCTGCGCTCACCTTCCACTGCCATGGCTGCTGGGGGGGTGGCAGTAGCAGCAGCAGCTCCATCAGCAGAAGCCTCAGTCTTCAGTCGCTGATGAGTAGCTTTCTTCACCCGCATAGTGAGGCTACTCATGAGCAGCAGAAAGACCTGGAGCAGGGCCTGAACCAGCAGGACATGTCATATCTTGAAGTGACCATGCCAGTGCACCTTGAGGATCCGCTGGACTTCTGGGCAGCCAAACTTGACTTGTGGCCGCAACTGGCAGTTTTCCCTGGGAAAGTTGTCCTGCCTTGCCAGTAGTGTGCCATCTGAGCGGGTGTTTAGTGAGGCGGGGGCCATAGTCACACCAAGGAGAACTCGTCTGTCCACGAAAAATGGGGAGAGACTCACCTTTGTGAAGATGAATCAGGCATGGATCAGCCAGGATTTCTACCCACCAATGGCTGATCCATGGTATTAGCTGATTCATGGTAGCTCCTAATGCTGCTGCCATCTTCAGGGTGTTTCTTTCAGGCAACATATGGGCTCCTAATGCTGCTTCCAACTCCAATGCGTTTTTCAGGCAATATATGGGCTCCTAATGCTGCTGATGCTGCCAACTCCTGGGTGTGTCTTTCAGGCAATATATGGGCTCCTAATGCTGCTGCCAACTCCAATGTGTGTTTTCAGGCAATTTATGGGCTCCTAATGCTGCTGCCAACTCCAGGGTGTGTCTTTCATTCAATATACGGGCTCCTTATGCTGCTACCAACTCCAATGTGTTTTTTAGGCAATATATGAGCTCCTAATCCTGCTGCTGCTGCCAACTCCAGGGTGTGTCTTTCAGGCAAAATATGTGCTCCCAATGCTGCTGCCAACTCCAATGTGTTTTTCAGGCAATTTATGGGCTCCTTATACTGCTGCCAACTCCAGTGTGTTTTTCAGGCAATATATGGACTCCTTATGCTGATGCCACCTCAAGGCTCTGTAATTGTGCAGCTCTGCGACAGCAATTCTAATAGCGATACCTCTGATCTGCATGTCATACTTCTTTACAGTGTTATTTTACTAACCCAGCATGCATCCTATGCATTTTATAGCAAGGCAAAATGTTCTACAACCCTATTGAGGCTCTCAGAAGGCCAGAAATAGCCGTATTTAATAGCTATTTGCCGCATATTAATTCGGACCGAAACTATTATTTCCAGAAAATTCGCTCATCTCTACTCATTACATTTAAAAAAAACATTTAAATCTAGCATAAATATGTTTCCAGCCCTAGAAAACAAAACTTAGTGTATGCATATGGTTGTTGTTTATGTGCCTGGGATAATGACTAGCAAGATTGAAGGGACTTCAATGCACATATTGTCATGTGTATGAACAACTGGAGCAGTCGTTCCAGCAAAAATACCACTGAAATACATGTGAGCAGGGTGCACACCTGGAAGCTCGAGTTAGAGACCTGGAGCAGCAAAACAAAACATGAAACTTGCCTGTTGTTCACTGAGCAAGCAGTAAGGGTGTAGATACTGGGGTGGAGAAATGGATATGGGGGAGCAAATCTGAAGCTGAGTAAATGTAGTTAGAGAGAGTAGAAAGGGTTCCAAGAGAAGAAAGGCAATGCTTGGGTCTTTGTATCCCAACAAAATTACCAATTTGGGTAATTATGCAAGGGTACACAAACCTTATAGGAGCCACAGCACTCAACTCTGTTACCTAGCAACCAGTCCTATAATCTAGTTAACAATGAATCGAGGGTGCCAGTCTAAGAAACAGAAGACATACTGCTCTCCCTATCCATCGTGTGGATCAGAGTGTAGGTGACGCTAGGCAGCTAGTGGTCATGGGAGATTTTTTATGCAGACAAGGAGATTTAATAATTTTTGTTACCAAGAATGCCTCAGTCAAGCAACCATATTGCCCCAAATGGGTACTAAACTGCATTGTGATAGTTGTGGGGAATCCTCCCTGTCCACAAACCTCACTTTTATGTACCTCCATGAAAAAGTGGTAGCATATATGGACCATGCAAACAGGTCATTGGCTCGTATATGCATAAAAGAGAGAGACTCATAGTATAGTTACCATGCTCCACTGATCTCAACCCTTTTGGGAAACTTTGAAGAATCCAAGAAAAAGATATATGGGGGGGGGGGGGGCAATTCACATCAAAACAGCAGCTTTGAAAAGCTATGCTTTCTGTATATGGGGAGTGTATTTTTTTTAAAATTGTATATGATTATAGAGGTTTCACTTTTGAAACGCATCAGATATAACCAGACATGCTAATGTGTGTCAGTGGTTTTATAAGAAGTAAATGCTGATATCATTATTTTTTAACATGAGTAAATAAAGGATTAAGTTTAAACTACTCTTTAGAGCTGGAGTCACAATACTTGCAGAAACTGCCTTTCAGTCTTTTTCATGCTCCAAGAGAAACATTTAGGTTTGCTGAGACTTCAGTATGTGAACTGAGCTGTTTTTTTGTTTGTTTTAGCAAGTAAAATATTGTTAAAGCAGAACTACAGTCAAAAATGACTATAGTTCTGAATTACTAGATGGCAGCGGGGCAGCAGGACCCAGGCTGCCCTGCTACACATTGCTGCCATGAAAATAAGAAACCGGGTGCTGGATACTCACCGCTTCCAGATCTCATCTGGATCATGTGACCATGAGCAGCCTATCAGCACAGCCAGCCCTGGCCACGAGTCTGATAGGCTGCTCTACTTACTGGGGTCTGTTGTGGGACCAAGGTCCAAGCTGAACACCAACAGTAAAGACCCCCAGCAATCAGCCCAATTTGGGGGTCAAGTGAGGGATTCAGGCCAAAGTGGGGGTTAGGTTAGGGTGTAGGTCAGTGGCTGGGAAAAAGAGGGTAGGTGGTGGTGCAGTGCAGTGGCTGGGAAAGAGAGGCTAGTTAAAGGGTGCAGGTAAGTGGCTGGGAAAAATAGGGTCGGTGGGGGATGCAAGTCAGTTGCTGGAAAGTAGAGGGTAGGTGAGGGTGTAAGTTAATGACTGGGAAGAAGAGGGTAGGTGGTGGTGCAGTACAGTGGCTGGGAAGAAGAGTGTAGGCGGTAGTGCAGGTCAGTGGTTGGGAAGAATAGGGTAGGTGAGTGGTGCAGGTCAGTCGCTCGGAAGGAGAGGGTAGGAGGGGTGCAAGTTAGTGGCTGGGAAGGAGAGTGTAGGTGGGGTTGCAGGTCAGTGAGAAAGGAGAAAGTAGGTGAGGGGTTCAGGTCAGTGGTTGGGAAAGAGAGGATAGGTGGGGATGCAGGTCAGTGGCTGGGAAGGAGATGGTAGGTAAGGGGTTCAGGTCAGTGGTTTGGAAGGAGTGAGTAGGAAGGGTGGTGCAGGTCAGTGGCTGGGGAGAGGGAGTTAGGCAAATACTGTGCCCTACACTCTGAAAAGGTTAGCCCCCCCCATTACCAGTGGCTATCCCTCTCTCCACAATAGTCAATAGTATCTCAAAGTGTGATCACCCCTTCCTCATACCAATCCCCCCCCCCCAAGTGACCATATCTACCTCACATACACCAATAAAACAACAATCACAAACATACCAATCATACATACAAACAAACAAAGCATTCATACACAGCAAACTCACATGCACATGCTTATTTACAGGGCAGGCTCCAGGTTTATGTGGGGGGATTACCCCCCCAGCCCAGAGCATACTGCTAGCCAGCTGCAGCATGTAGAAGGGAAACTGAGAAACGTTCAAACCAAGAGATTTCTTTTACACACTGGGGCATCCCAAATTGCGATATAAAGTGGACCAAACTGGGGATGAAAATCTTGGGTTTTAATCTGCTTTAAAGTGGAGTTTCAAGGTGTTCTTACCTGTCCCAAGGATCCAGTGCATTCTCAGAAGTGGCTCCAGTGACACAACACTAGCCCTGGGCAACTGGTGTTCGCGATCCCCCAGTTGAGTACCACAGAACTTACTGTATAACAATATATTTCTATTGGCAAAGCTATGTACAAACACATAAAACATGGACAATTAAAAATAAAAGGGAATCCCTGTATGATACTCAATAAATAGCTACCACTATATAACTGAACAAATGACAGCATCTAAACCTGCCTGACTGTAATAGCCCTAAAGCCCAGAACTAATAATAATCTAACAAAAAAAGAAAGGAGGTCATGTAAACATACCAAATTACAGGCTGATTCATTATTAGCGGCAGGTAGCGACTGTACAGCGGTGCTATGATCGACCGCTAGTGGCCGCCCAGATCAGCCGTCAGTCGCTATTCCTGAGCTCCTCAGTCGCTATATTAACCTGGCCTCCAATGTTGAATATGATGTATCTCAATCACTATAAAGTCACTGTACAATCGCTCACCCAAATCTAATAGTGTCTGGGCATTTTAATGTTGTTTGAATGCTTAAATTTAGAATAATGTTATATTGTCTATGCTCACATAGGCAATATAAGATTCTTTTTTAAATTTGTTTGCGTGTGTGTTTGTGTGTTGATGTAAAGAAACTCTGACAACAAATGCTAGACAAAATAGAAAAATGTTTTATTTTTATTTAAAAAAAGGTCCAACATGGGCAGAACCCAAGGCCGCATAGGCCCCCCACCCTAATGCTTTTTCTTCTTCCCCAGCAGCATAAATCTTGTCCTTCGGACATACTGCCACGGTCTGGGATGCTCAGTATTGCAAGCTGTGGGGTGAAAGAAATTTCCTTAATATTTGGACATCACAAGAATTGAAAACAACCTATGAGAGGTCATTAATTTTACCGATGAATTAATGTTGGTTCTAAATATTTTATCAATTAAACATTAGGCTAGTATAGTGACATATTTTAAATCAATATTTTAGTTTGTGGCCTACCATTCGCCTTTATCCTCCCTAGGCTCACTTTTTAAATTACCTTAAATAACCATCCTGTTTTGCTTAATTACTCATGTCCATTGTTCTACAAAAATCCTTCACCTATTACAAGTATAGTTATAGAATATACTATCGAAGGATTTATTTGATTACCCCACAGAATCACAGGCTGCCTGTTTAATGTATTTAAACCTAACCTAAGCCGAGCCAAGAAACTAGCATGCATACATGCAATTATGACTGTGGCTTGCAAACATCTACATGTCTCATAATTAACACCAGAATGACATTAACCTTTATCCCTGGTCATGGATATAGACATATGTTTTTAAGTTATGTTTATGTTAAATTTAATTGTACTCACCATCGCAGCTGTGGCTAGGGACCATGCTGCTGGGGGTTCCTGGAGCTGGGGTGAGGAGTATGATGACTGTGTCCGTCTGTGTGGAAACATCTGTTTTTGCAAAAACTCAACAGAAAAAAATCATAATTTAAAAAAAATGGATTATTAATCGACACCCACCTGTATTTTAGGACTAAAACTCTGCAAAAACAATGATTTCAAATATTTCCACAGGCATTTGGTTAATTATTCTAACAATGTGTAACACATGGTTTAAACACATTAGCATGGTATTTAGGGCTACATGAGTTGAACTGTTTCTGTGAACTAGTCCACATGGTCCACTCAATACCATATAATGTAATACATGTTTTCATTTTAAAGATCTAAATGAAATACACCATGTAGAATATTCTTAAAAATAACTTACCCCGACTATGCCCGAGTGTAAGATCTGCAGCATAGCTGGTGGAGGTGCTGGCTCTATGATGCCCTGTAAAACAGGTAGAGGTGGAAAGGTATATATAAGTAACAACAAGGTCACCATGGAACTAAACAACCACAATAAGAAATGCAGTCACCAGGGGATGAGCTGCTGCTGGTATCCCAGGGAGGGCTATGAGGTGGAGGAGTGGAGCCTCCACTCCTCACAATGGGCCCAGCAGATCCCAAACCCGATGGGCCACCCTCCTCCCTCTCACTCCCTGATCCTCGAAGGAGTGTGGGCGAGTCCCTCACCTCCTCTCCACTGGGACTCCCCACTTGAGAGTGGCCACAAGGGGTTTGGGACTCAGCTGAGTCCGAATGTGAGAAGCTGAGGCTCCATACTGCCATCACCCCAGCAGCACACTCCACTGGGGCATCATCCCCTTCCTCCCCTGGGTCCTCTAGATGAGAACATTTCATTTGGGCTCTGTGCTTAGTTGTGCTGTCTCTATTTTGACGGGCCAATCCGGGGGCTCTGTGTAATATCCATTTATTTTTATGGTTACATATGTAAATGTTTTGTTCTTAGTCTCTCCTGGTCAGGGCTCCCCTACAGGCACACACTTTGTCTGTCTTTAGTGACAGAAGCTGCGCCCAGAGCCTGTTTAGGCTCTTGTGGGCGGACGTCATCATGTGAGGGATTCACTGCCCTCACTGTGACGTCACTTCCGCCTCCTCTCATTGAAGGCCTGGCCAGGCTGTTTTCCTAGCAACCAGCCTGCCAGTATGAGTGTGTTACCAGCTGCTGCTGCCATGCAAGTAGTGCAGCACAGCGGTTTTTGCCTGGGGTGGCTCTGCCAGTGAGTATTTTTGATTATTATCTGTTTGATGTGTTTATTATAAGATGCCACTGTCAGTTCTGACAGCAGGCACCGCTGTGACGTCCCTCTGACGTCAGGTGGGCTTTTCTGACTCTGCTATTGGTTACTCATGTATATATAATGTGCTGTGTCTGTGTGCCACTTGTTGTGTGTTGACCCTGATGAAGGGGGCCTGCTGTAACCCCCGAAACGTTGGATTGGATTGAAACTCACTAATATAGTTCTATTTGTGCTTACTACTGGAGTGCTGGTTTTCTCTCGATTTCTGGTTTTGCGGTGTCACCGCTAACCGTGCACCCCCTCTCCTATGCTTGATTGGTGTGTGGCGGCATACGATATAACTCTAGATGAGAACGACGCAAGGGATCCTCCCCCGCAGACTCATCCGAGACAAAACTCTTGTGCGGGGGAGGATCCCCTTCCCGTGTTTCCCCAGGGGAGGACGCTTATCTGTGGAGAGGAAACAAAAGGAAAATAGGATCAAATCACACTCAAATACATTACTCATCCCACATTATAGAAATAACAAGTATGTAGTGATCTAACACTTACCAGATGCGTAGGCATCATATAGCCGGTAAACGCCCTCATTGTCCCGGCGCTTAAAGTCCGATCATTTTTGAATTATTGACCATTTGGACAATTTAGTTTGGAAGCGCCGGGACACAATGGCTTGCACCTCCATCACTATGCTGCTTTTTGCACTCAGGGCATAGTCGTACTCCTTCACGCAAAAATTCTATGAAAAAAAAACATCAAAAAACAAATATAAATATGCTAATCCACAATTTGGACATTTACCCAAAAAAAATCTTAATCTAAAACATTGTTGGATTGATTATTAATGATATCTTATAGAAATCAACACTTAATTTGTATCAAATACCGGCATATTGGATCTGTATAGTGTATGTCTTCTTTTGTATGTATGGGGTTATTTACACAGAGATGCTCTTAGCACTGCCGGTGTCTCTCCCAGCATGCGGTCTGTCACCGCCCCCCTCGCCCTTCGTGACATCATGCGGCGTTGTTGTGTGGGGCGGGTCGGGGGCGTGGTTTGGGGGACGTGTGGAGGCACAGTCTTGAGGCTTTCATTATCGGTGGGGGTGGAGAATGGAGCGTGTGCCTGCGCTGCTCCTCTTCCGGCGTGAGTGCAGCCGCCGGCCGGGGCCGCCGCACGACTCGGGGGGGGGTGTGGGCACGTGGTGGCAAGCTTTTTCTCAGTCCTATAAAGGTAAGGGCACTGGCAGCGCTAGATGTGACACCTTGAGAAAGTGACAGTCGGTCACGGAATGCGTGGGTGAATCTAATACTTGGCTCAGCAGGAGGGGATCATATTTTACATTAGTGCCAGACCTGCCCATACAATTCTGCATAAAAATATATCAAATATATATATATATATATATATATATATATATATATATATATATATATATATTATATATTTTTATGCAGAATTGTATGGGCAGGTCTGGCACTAAAGTGTCATTTCCACAGTGATAAAACAATGTCATTCCATATGTTTTTGCTCTGTTACTGGTGTACATGTGTAGAGACTTTGACCACACAGCATCTGGTGCTCTATGCTAGAGCATCCAGGTTTAGAACACTGACGCTGGGTGTGTGTAGTTTTTTCTTAAATATGGTGTGGAGCACCGAGCACCGGACGCACTAAGCCGGCGCTACATATCACTCGCTGCAGCGTTGTCCTCTTGTTAGATGAGGTGTAGTCTTGGGCCCTTTGACCTTTGGACACCACCTAGAGTTCACGATTGGCTCTGCAGTGAATCAGGGAGAGCGCTTCTATAGCGCCCACCACACATCTCATTCATCAATGCTGGCCAGGATACTACAGCAACCGCTACGCTAGGTAACAGCGCCCGACACCCACTTACAGCATCTACTAGTGGTCGCTCTAAGCACCGCTATACAGGCGCATACATGGCGATACGTTGCACTAGTAATAAATCAGCCTCCACATGTCTGCAGCACTTCGGACAGCACCAGCTGCGCTGCAAATTTTCAAGGCCCTGCAAGTACCATCAATGATTGATTCAGGGCATGATTTTAGCTTAATATCAGGATTAATTAATAATTGCAACAATTTGATTCAGCTTTTGATATTTTGATTTTGCCATAATGAAAAACTAGTTTAAGAAATATACAGCTACATGGCTAAATATTACTTGTGGTCATCATGCATGGTACATGCAGTGCCTTTAAAAAAAATCAGCTGGTGCTGTCCAAGGTGCTGTGAGGTGCTGCAAACATGAAACCTGCTTGTAGGCTTTATATTGTTATCTTATGCATAGCCTCAGATACTGGGATGTGCAACTGCAGATGCTCTGTGCTCAAGCTCTGCTTTCGAACTGTGCAATCTCAGTTACTTAGAGGCCGATTCATCAATAGCGCCAGGTAGCGACAGATGAGCGACTGAAGTATGGCGCTATGAGCGCCGCTAGCGTCAGCCGCGGGCGTTAGCGATTCGCTATAGCAGGCCTCCTCAGTCGCTACCTGGCGTTGTTGCGAACAACGCCTACATTGCTGAATATGATGTTGGGCCTCAGCTTTGTAGGCGCTGTCAGTCAGTGTGACCACGCTATTCTACACAGCGCCTGTTAGCTTTGCTGTGTCCTGGCCATCCAGTACCTTCTGAATAAAACACATTGCCACATTTGTTTTAAAATGTAAAGATTTTTTATTTTGTGTTGAAAAGGAAATTAAATTCTACCAGATCTTCGAATATAAATGGAAAATAAAACATAATTAAACACATAGCCACAATTTTTGTTTTTTTTTATTTGTTACATAAAAAGGAAATACAATTAAACCACCAATGAGAAAGAAAAGGAAAATAAAAACAGAACAGAGAAAGAAAAGGAAAATAGAAACAGAACAGAGAAAGAAAAGGAAAATAAAAACAGAACAGAGAACGAAAAGGAAAATAAAAACAGAACAGAGAAAGAAAAGGAAAATAAAAACAGAACAGAGAAAGAAAAGGAAAATAAAAACAGAACAGAGAAAGAAAAGGAAAATAAAAACAGAACAGAGAAAGAAAAGGAAAATAAAAACAGAACAGAGAAAGAAAAGGAAAATAGAAAAGGAAAATAAAAACAGAACAGAGAAAGAAAAGGAAAATAGAAAAGGAAAATAAAAACAGAACAGAGAAAGAAAAGGAAAATAGAAAAGGAAAATAAAAACAGAACAGAGAAAGAAAAGGAAAATAGAAAAGGAAAATAAAAACAGAACAGAGAAAAAAAAGGAAAATGAAAATAGGAATTAGAATGAAAAGGAAACTTACAACAGAATTAAACACATAGCCACATGTATATATATAATTCTTTTTTTATTTTTACTCTAACCAAAAATTAATAATAAAACAGAAATGAAATAGAAAATGAAAAGTCCAGCAGAAATTCAAAAGAAAAGTAAAGTCCAGGAAAGGGTTGGAAAAGGAATTTAGGGATCATGGTGCATCTCTTTGTGCCTGAAAAAATAAGAAAAGTGCAGTTAGTATATATCTTTATAGTTGTTTTGTGTTTTCTTTAAAAAAAATGCATAACTTGATAACCAACATTGGCGTCTTACACCCCCCTTAGAGTGGTTTGGGTCATCTTACACCCCCCTTAGAGTGGTTTGGGTCATCTTACACCCCCCCTTAGAGTGGTTTTGGTCATCTTACACCCCCCCTTAGAGTGGTTTGGGTCATCTTAAACCCCCCTTAGAGTGGTTTGGGTCATCTTACACCCCCCCTTAGAGTGGTTTGGGTCATCTTACACCCCCCCTTAGAGTGGTTTGGGTCATCTTAAACCCCCCTTAGAGTGGTTTGGGTCATCTTACACCCCCCCTTAGAGTGGTTTGGGTCATCTTACACCCCCCCTTAGAGTGGTTTTGGTCATCTTAAACCCCCCTTAGAGTGGTTTTGGTCATCTTACACCCCCCCTTAGAGTGGTTTGGGTCATCTTAAACCCCCCTTAGAGTGGTTTGGGTCATCTTACACCCCCCTTAGAGTGGTTTGGGTCATCTTACACCCCCCCTTAGAGTGGTTTGGGTCATCTTACACCCCCCCTTAGAGTGGTTTTGGTCATCTTACACCCCCCCTTAGAGTGGTTTGGGTCATCTTAAACCCCCCTTAGAGTGGTTTGGGTCATCTTACACCCCCCCTTAGAGTGGTTTGGGTCATCTTACACCCCCCCTTAGAGTGGTTTGGGTCATCTTAAACCCCCCTTAGAGTGGTTTTGGTCATCTTACACCCCCCCTTAGAGTGGTTTGGGTCATCTTACACCCCCCCTTAGAGTGGTTTTGGTCATCTTAAACCCCCCTTAGAGTGGTTTTGGTCATCTTACACCCCCCCTTAGAGTGGTTTGGGTCATCTTAAACCCCCCTTAGAGTGGTTTTGGTCATCTTAAACCCCCCTTAGAGTGGTTTTGGTCATCTTACACCCCCCCTTAGAGTGGTTTGGGTCATCTTAAACCCCCCTTAGAGTGGTTTGGGTCATCTTACACCCCCCCTTAGAGTGGTTTGGGTCATCTTACACCCCCCCTTAGAGTGGTTTGGGTCATCTTACACCCCCCCTTAGAGTGGTTTGGGTCATCTTACACCCCCCCTTAGAGTGGTTTGGGTCATCTTACACCCCCCCTTAGAGTGGTTTGGGTCAACTTACACCCCCCCTTAGAGTGGTTTGGGTCATCTTACACCCCCCCTTAGAGTGGTTTGGGTCATCTTACACCCCCCCTTAGAGTGGTTTTGGTCATCTTAAACCCCCCTTAGAGTGGTTTTGGTCATCTTACACCCCCCCTTAGAGTGGTTTGGCTCATCTTAAACCCCCCTTAGAGTGGTTTGGGTCATCTTACACCCCCCCTTAGAGTGGTTTGGGTCATCTTAAACCCCCCTTAGTGCGTTTGTTTGCTCTTTTGGATGGGAGGTCAAATACATTTAAACAGTAGTGCAGTACTTGCATTAGAGTGAAGGGTAGTTAGCTTACCGCAAAAAAAGAAGTGATCAGCCTTTCCCTTAGCTCATCGCCAGTCTGGGTGTCCTCACTTCTATCTGCGGGCAAGTTGGGGATTTCTGGCACCAGTGCTGTCTCCTCGGGGGCTTGGATTCGGTGGCATATACAGATATTGTGTAACACACAGCAGGCAAGGATGATTTTGGAAACCTTCTGTGGGCTGTAGAGCATCTCTCCTCCTGGCCGTGCCAAACAGAGAAAGCGTGCTTTCAGCAGGCCGATGGTTCTTTCCACAATGCTTCTGGTCTTGCGATGCGCTGCATTGTAGCGTTCATGGGCAGAGGTCCGTGGGTTCCTGACCGGAGTCATGACCCACGTTCTCTGCCCATATCCCTTGTCCGCTGTAGAAAAAACACAAGGAGAGAGACAGCAATTAGTACTAGTACATGTTTTTTGGTGGTAGTTTGGTTAAAATTGCCTTACTAGGCCACATATTAGCAAAATACATAGACATGGTTAATTTATTACCCAGTAGCCAGCCAGCTGGCATTTCGTTGTTATCAAACTTCCGGCACAGGACTGTCCGCTGCAAGACGTAAGAATCGTGGCATGAGCCGGGGAACCCCGATCTCACCGCCCGCAGCCTCATGTCTGGGTCACAGACCACCATGATATTAAATGAATGGAACTGCTTCCTGTTTCTGTAGGACAGCTCCTGTGCACGGGGAGGGCGGAAAGGGATATGTGTACCATCAACGCACCCTAGCACATTCGGGATCCCTCCCATCAGATAGAAAGCATGTTTTATTTTGGCAACCTCTTCCTCATCCTCAGGAAACTTGATGTAAATTGGGATTAAATCACAAATTGCCAGAACTACCTGGATTAGGATGCGGCTCATAGTAGCCTGGCTTATCCCGCTGAGGAGGGCTGAGGTTGCCTGGAAGGTCCCTCGTGCCAAAACATTAAGAGTGGCACACAGGCGTACTATGCCTGGAATGGAGTGAGTGCGTTTGGTGGATGGCTCGATTTTGGTCTTAATCTGATCATATAGGGACTGTAGTGCAGCACGATTCAGACGGAAGCGGCTCCTGATCTGCTCGTCACTTAAGTCCCATACTGAAAGGCGGATTGCAAAGGAGCGGGGTGCCCTAAGCCTCACAACACCCCGCTCCCTTTCCTCCTGCTCTTTCAGCATACACATACATCCATCCACCCAGACACCATACATCACCCTCTTATCCATCACACACACTAAAGATATATACAAAAACAAAAATAAACAAAAAAAACCACTAACACACAACACACACACAAACAATCACACTACACACACACCCGCTACAATGCAGCTCACCACAAAACCAGAACTATAGTGGTCCAAACCACCAGCCTGCTGAAAACCAGCTTTCTAAGTTAAGCACAACCAAGAGGGGAGTTGCTGCACAGCCCACAAAAGGCCCCAAAATCAAGCCTCACTTGCTGTATGCTACACAATATTTGCAGATGCCACCCAAACCAAGCTCCTAAAGAAACAGCACTGATGTCAGAAATCACCCAACAAGCCACAGAGAGTGAGGACAGAAACCAGACAGAGGCTCAAATGAGCTAAGGGAAGCGAGCACAGCACCACACCACAGCCTTTGCCACAGTGTAAGAATAGCAGAAGCTAGAACATTCCTTCCTTTTATACTTCATTTTCTAAAGTGACAGGTCCGCTTTGCCGCCTTTTGCGTCGCTCTGCTATTTCCGGGCGCCAATTAGCCGACCCAGGTGTGCGTAAAACAGAGTGCGCACGCGCACGCTAGTAGCGCTACTAGCGTACTTGAGCCGTAACTTGCGTGCATTAACGGACATGGGCCAAAAATCAGGTGGGGACCAATGAAAGTGAAGCTGTTGTTTTTTTAAATAGCCGTTAGGCTAAGCACATGTCACAAGGGTTGCAGATACATCAGTCCATTGTTGGATTTGGGTGTGTGTTGTTTGTTTAATGAGGTCTGTAATGAGTTAATTGGCTAACACACATGCTTCTGTCAGTGCAGTGGAGGTGTGCCTAGAAGGAACTGGGCTGTATGTGTGAATCAATTAAGTGGGCTGCTTTTGGATTGGCTGTTAGAGCACATAAAACCTGCCCAAGCCTAAGAGATTGCGATGCCATTCTGTAGTGTGCATGCGTGCTTGTGGGGTGTTGATTTGTGTGTGTGTGCAGCTACAGGATGGAGCCAAATACAGGACATCTGCCGGCCACAGCAGGCACGAGTAGGAGTTTGGTGGGTGCTGTGCGCAGACCTCCCTTACGGAAAAGGGCACAGCCTGAAGGTGGGGCAGCACCCCAGGCTAAGCGCCCAGGTGCCAAGAGGGAGCCTGAATTTAATTTGGCTGAGAATAATCATCTTGTGCGCCTGACACTTGCGAAATGGGAGCTGATATTTGGCTCCCAAAGCAAGTCCATAGGCAAACAAGAAAGAAGCAAACTGTGGGATGCCATTGGTGTGGAGCTTAGTAGCACAGCTCAACACCCACGTAGTGGCCCATCCTGCAGGAAACGCTTCTACACTTTGCGAGGGGCCCTTATGAAAAAGATGAATCACGATCTTGATGTGGACAGTGGGTTCATCCAGGCTCCAAAGAGTACCTACAGGCCGTATGAGGAGATGCTGAAGGCCAAAATCCCACTGGCTCGGCTGCAGGGTGTGGATCCTGGGGATGACACCACCGGTTGGGCTGAAGGTACATATTTTCTGGCTTTTACAATAACCTAATGTTAATGTCTGTGATTAGCATTTTTACATTCTGACCAACTAACTGTAGGACCTGTGAAGTATTACATTATAGCTCAAACATTTGTAACTTTTCTGTCTGTTGCTTTATGCATAGGTGCACATGCTGCTGTCCGGGATGTGGCTCCGGACACCCAAGCTCCTGCCCTTCCAGCAACCTCAAGGCTACCCCAGTCTGCCATTGAAGGTATTTACCCATAATTTGTTTGCTGGTTTTTTTCAAAACAAATGGGTGTGGGAGCAGCTCAAACAATAAAGGTTTGCCCTGTTGACTATTAAAAATATGTGCGTGCGCCCTAATTGCACGCCCACTGTAACACTCACAGCAAGTAACTAACAAGGCCCTAACATGTGTAGATATGTAGGATGCCAGAGATGTGTAGCCATATATCGGCATATCAATGTGTGAGCCACACTTGGCTTGATTAGTCAATATTAGTGAAAGAGCTGCTCACACACCTTAATGCATGTTGTATTTTGCTACGCACATTACCTATGGCTCAATGTTGGTTTTATTTTGGCCTAGCTCCCATGCCCTTGGCCCCAGCATCTCCTCCGGATCCCACCTACTCTTTGGATGTCGGTAAGTGCATGTGTTCACCTTGCTTGATCCACTTTGACTCAAGTGCATGTGTCTCATTTGTCTTTTTTCTTGGTAGGCCAAGTGACTGGTTCATCTTTGGACCCCACTTCCGATGTTGCCGGTCAACAGGACCCTGTTGGTGTGTAGAGCAATACATAATGTATCCTTTCTGCTGTTTAGGTTACACTGGTTCAATTTGGTTAGTCTACTAAGCTACATGTTTGCTTGGTAAACTTGAAGATGCCTCTTGGGAGTGCTGGTTGCCTCCCCAGGGTCAGTCTATTAGTTATTTGAGTGATAGCAATGTATATTTGCGGACATATTTTTAGCCAAACATTCCCTGTAGTAGTTTGCTGATTATTTAGAGACATTTTTTTTTTTTTTTAGTTGACCCGAATATCGGAAGTGGCTGTCCAGAAAGGGCCCCTCAAGTTCCAGCTGCCAGAGATGAGGGTAAGTGGTTTTGCCTTGCTCTAGTCTGTATTTTGGCTCTAATGTTGTGCCACTTGCTTCTGGCAACTTGTGTGTCCACATGTATTTTCAAGGTCCAAGCTCGAGTGAGGACCCCACTCCAGACATCTGGGATATTGGGGGTATGTTTAATTTAAGCAATGTTTATGATGAGATTTGCAGAAATTAGTGCGTCTTAGTCCTGTAACATACATGTTAACAATCTGAGTTTAACAGAGACCTTTGGTCTAGTGTGTATTTTTAAACTTTTTAGAGGTATGGCCTCGATAGCCTAACCAGGTTACATTAGAGTTTGGCCCACAGACCTACTAACCTGATTTTCCTGTTTAGCATATGCCAACTTGCCCGACATCTCGGATGTTGAATTGCGACTCTCTGGCAGCGATACCTCGAGCCTACCTGGGCCGGAGGACACGCAGGTAACATGGCTGATGTAGACGACCTCGAAACCCATTGGCATATTCGTGGGTAGTGGAAGAAGCAACATGTAACATTTCCTTTCATTGTTGTTTTGGCAGGAGGCGGAACCAGAACCCCAAGCTGGGACCTCTTCCCAAGTCCCATGTGGCCAAGCTTCAGAGGCTCAGACAAGGGTAAGTTGTCTAGTGAGTGTTTATGGTAACTTTTTGGAGGGCCATAACTGCATTTGTTCCGTTTGACTAAAATGTGGTTTACTATTTGTTTAGCCTCCAACCACAGCAAGAGGAGGTGTGGCACCAACCAGTGCCGATTTCTACCAACTAGGGGTCCGGATGCTGGAGGACTACAGTCGCCAACAGCCGCGTGATGGAACTAATGAGCGCATTGCGGCGTTGGAAAATCAGGTGCTGATGTGTCAGCAACAAAATGAGGGCCTGCAGCGCCAGGTGGACCAGTTACGGCAAAACCTACAACAGAACCAGGACCTTGGTCGCCTTGCAAATGTTATCGAGCAATCTGTACAGCGCCAGGAAGAAGCAATACAGCGCCAGGCAGAAGCAATACAGCGGCAGGACCAAACTTTGTTGTTGCTACAACAGCTCATACAACAGCAGTCTATATTTTTTACTGCACTGTTGTCCCCCAACACCGCCCCTAGCAATGACTCCCAACCTCCCCGGCCACCCAGCCAAGAATATTAATTTGTAAACCTTTTTCTTATTATTTATGTAAATATATTTTTGAAAACCACCTCTAATTTGTGTTTATCCATACATGTGAAAGCTAAATACACAGTCATGGCTGATTTGCTCAATCATCTCTAATATTATGCCACCATTTATGTGCCACATTAGTTAACATTGCTTACTATGGTGTAAACATGTACTGGCTCAAAATGGCTGCCTAATTTTAGACATAATGGTTTTTGGGAATCAAAACCTATGCTGGTCAAGGAACAACACAGTTATTGGTAAATATAAATGTATTTGAACAAATTGGGCCAACACGGCCAACATAGGCCAACAAAGCCACTAAAACATGGACATGGCAGCCATCCCCCCCACCCTAACGTCTCCGACGCCTCTTCATGGCCAGCAGCATCCCTTTCATCTGTCGGAAGGCCCGCCACAGTCTGCGATGCTGGCGTATACAAGCTGTAGAGATGTGATTAAAAATAATATATTAGAATTTGATTGGGAACTCAACATACACAGATGTAGCAATGTAATGTCAGTGTTTCTAACTTGCTAACACTCACATTAACATTGGTGAACAATGTGCCCCTAACATTTTAAATTAAAGTTTTAATATTGGCTTGAAAACATGTTAGGACCACATACCTTTACTCTTAAAGTGGACCAACACCCACAATATAGTTTATCATGGGTTTTGGCCCACTTTGTTGTTGCTCACAGATCTGTTTTTCCCCTGATGTGTGTATACACACAGTAATCCATAGCCACTCACCTCTCCATGCTCCAACGTGCTTGGCACAAAAAACGCACGCTAACGTCTATGCAGGGAACAGGAATGTACACTCCTCTTCCGCCGCCTCTTCACGCATGTCACTCTCTGGCTGCTCATGGGGACCCGGCGGCCATTCACAGAGGCCCAGGGGGGAAAAATGCACGTCTGGAGTGTTGCGCTGGAGCCAGCGGAAGATAAGTTCCGATAATTAGGGGTTTGCTTGGTGGGTTGGACCCGCGGTACCTGCACTTATCGTATGTTCCGCGGGGTGTTAGTTGTTAGTTGTTGGCAAATTAAATGTTTAATGCACATTAAACACCCTTGGTGTTGGGCCAGGTTAACTCTTGCAAATGTAATAATGTTTATGGCCAAGTAAGGACATTTATGTCTTTAGTCCCAGCCAAACATCAGTGGCTAAGGATGATGGAAGTTTGCCCTATAATGTTATGGGTAAACACCTAATCAGCCCCATTTGGTTGTCTATACGCCACAAATAGTCCGTATGTGTCCGTAACAAGAATGTGAGGCAACTATCAAGGATGGTGACTGGCATGTTGGATTATTGTCCAAACACATTTAACCTAGATGTGTGTGAAATTCACACATTGGTAAATTACAAATTTCTACAAATGTAACTAGAAGAGAAATGTTTACAAAGTATTTACCCATATGAATTTGGATGTACTCACCATCGCAGCTGTGGCGGTGGCCCATGCTGCTGGCCATCCCTGGAGCTGGTGTGGGGAGGAGGAATTCTGCCTCCGTCTGCGTAGCGACATCTGTCCATAAAAAATCAAAATACAAAACAACATTTAGTGGAGCTATGACACCCGAAGTTTGGACATCAATCTGGTTATTGAGTCTTACCTCCAAAAACAAAAACTTATTTACATACATGTTAAACGATATTTGCTATATTCCTGGCCCATTAGTTAATGTGAAGTGTTTATGGTTGCCACATGTATCCATTATGAAAATCTGGCACTAACCTTTACATTGCAATGTAAATGACTCATTATCAATTTAATGGATAATGTTACCAGTGTGCAACATGTGTTTGCCCTAACTACTTCACGTAAATTAACTATTGCTAGCACACATCATGGTGTGGCCAGAAACATAGGGGTGGTTTCCAGTTGGCTAGCACTGTAGTGTGGTTTGTGATGTTAATGTACATTAGCAAACCAGCTGAGACAATGGACCAGGAAACGTGTCTGTTAAAAGTGGTCCAAGACCCAGGATTGTGAATATTCAGTGTATTAGTCTACTTTGGCAGAGCAACACAATTTTAGTCCGCCACCGCCCCTGCCTTCCGCACATCACTCCGCCAGTGTGTGCGCACGCGCATGCCAGGATGAAACAGAGCGCAGGCGCACACACATCTCGAGTGCCACACAGGAGGCAGGGACAATGGCTTCTGCCACCCCCAAAGAGGGAAGTAGTTTGTGGTGTTTGGTTGGGGGGTGGCCCTGGGTGAGGGATGTGATTGGGCAGGGAAGGCGCCATAATCCAAGCAATATCATCAATGTTTGTGGGTCCACTTTAAGGAATGACATAAAATCCAAAATGAACTAGCTTACAACATACACTTACCACGACTATGCCCGAGGAGGATTTGACGCCAAAAATCCATGGAGGTGCCGCCTATATGATGCCCTGCAAATTACAGAGGAATTGCAAGGGCTAAGCACAAATGGTCAGATGAAACCTGTCACAGACTAACAATTAAAACATGGAAACTCACCAGGGGATGAAGCGCCACTTGAAGCCCAGGGAGGGCTCTGAGGAGGAGGCGGGGAGCCTCGGCTCCTCACACTCTGGTCAGAAGATCCACCAGGCAAAGGGCCACCCTCCTCCCTCTCACTCCCTGCTTGAGAGTGGCCCCTTGCCTGGTGAGAGTCCTCAGACTCAGAGTGTGAGGAGCTGAGGCTTGATCCAGCCTGCCCCCCAGCAGCACACTCCTCTGGGGCGTCATCCCCTTCCTCCCCTGGGTCCTCTAAATAGGACCCGCGGGAGGGACCCTCCCCCGATGACTCCCCCGAGTCCGCCTGCCTGGTTCGGGGGAGGAATCCCTTCCCACGTTTCCCCAGGGGAGGACGCTTATCTGTGTGGAGGGGGTGAAAGCAAATAATTAATATAAAGAGCAAAAAAGGACACAGCTTAGCAGATGATTCTGCACAAAGGCAAAAAAGAACATAAGGTTTAACTTACCTGATGCGTAGGCATCATATAGGCGGTACACGCCTTCTGGGTCCCGGCGCTTAAAATCAGACCATTTTTGTTGGATGGCCCGGATGGTCAGGTCGGTCTGGAAGCGCCGGGACACAGTGGCCTTCACCTCCATGGCAAGGCGTTTTTTCGCTCCTCGGGCATAGTCGTATTCGGCCAGGCAGAAGTCCTAGGAAAAAAAAAAAAAATAAATAAATACATGACCTCAGAACAATGTCATAAACAGTTATACAGAGACAAGATCAAAGTGGACCCACACCCAGGATTTACATTATTCTGGGTTTGGGTGCACTTTTGTGGGCCACAACTATTGTGGGTGGGCCACTGTCTGCAACCCCCTTTGAAGGGCCCAAATACACCGCTGAGGACACTCCCACGTCACTCCGCAAGCCAAACACAGCGCTCCACGCCGGTGTGGTATGCGCATTCAAGGGCCTTGGGAGGTGCATACCAGCTCAGCTGTGTCTGCACGGCAAAGTACGCATGTGGCGTTTGACTCTAACAGGGAGTGCGCCTGCACACCAAATGAAAATATGTATGGCGCAGGGGTACACCCTGCTAGAGGTAAGCGCAATAGGCATCCGCAACTCACGCATGCACAGATGGGACGGGGCAGAGGTAATTTTTAGGGCCCTCCAGGGGGGGGGGGGGGCCATCCAAGCAGGACATCCACAATGGGGATGCCCCATGTGGAGTGTTAAATTTTGGCCTAAAAACAATAAAAATTCTGCCCCTATCCCCCCTGTGTGTTTATCAATTTTTAAGCTAAAAATACATAACTAAAATACTCACTTTCACAACCTGGCCATTTACACGGCTATCCACCCGGGTGCGCCTTTGTTTCTTGGGCCCAGGAGGGGAATGGGTGGGAGGGGTGGTATTTGGGGAAGGTGAGGTAGGTGGGGGATGTGGGGGAGGGGTGGTGGGTCCGGAATCTGAGGAGGAGCTGGGGAGGCGCATTACTCGCCGTTTGGGAGCCATATTGGAAACGCTAAGGAGGAAACAGGAAACGGAAATGACGCTAGCGACATTAGACAAATAAAAAACAAAACATAACAAAAATACGCACCGCGCCCCAGCAACAAGCTATTCTCAGCTATGTGCAAGCTAAGTGGCGGAAAAACTAAAATGACGCTTGAAAACAAGCTAGTGGCATAAGCGCAAGACAGTTTTACCTTAAGGTGGCGTTGAAACGCAAAGGAGGATCCAGGAACCGGATATGACGCAAGCAACTGTGCTGCAAAAATAAAAAAAAAAACATGCGTGCAGCAGGGACAAGCTAATATCAGCTATGTGCAAGCTAAGTGGCGGCAAAACATTAAAATGACGCTGAAAAACAAGCTATTGGCATAAGCGCAAGACAGTTTTACCTTAAGGTGGCGTTGAAACGCAAAGGAGGATCCCGGAACCGGATATGACGCAAGCAACTGTGCTTCAAAATTCAAAAAAAAAAATGCGCGCAGCAGGGACAAGCTAATATCAGCTATGTGCAAGCTAAGTGGCGGAAAAACATTAAAATGACGCTGAAAAACAAGCTAGGGGCAAAGGCGCAACGAATTATTAGCTTGATTTAGCTGGGGATTCTACATACTGTAATGCATAGGTCCTTCTAAAGCATACACCGTTGTGCTTAAATATACAGAGCTTATTGCTTCACAAAGTCATCACACAATCTAACTAGACAACTACCTGAAAATGTGGCACACATGAGAATGCATAACGGGTTGTTATGAGCTGGTACGACTGAATGTTAATCCTGCAATATGGGGCCAGGCACGCTCACAACTACAGTGTATTCATTAACAACGACTGGGGTCGCGGGAAGTGAATTCCTTGCAAATGGCAGAAGGGCACATGTATGAACAGCACAGCGCCGCACAACGCAGCGCACCGAGGCACAGCGACGCTCGCGCCGCCACATAGCGAATTCAAACAGCGACTGCACAAACACTGACCAACACAGATTCATCAAGGACACGGCTGCCGAATAGCTTGGGCGCTGACAATTTCGAAGAGCGAACGTGACCGCCCAACCTGACAGGCTACAAAATAGCTTGACAAGCCCCGTTTGTGTGGAAAACCAGCGATTTTGAGGCCAATGAGTTTGGGTGGAGGAGATGCAATTCCCATGTCACTCACAACATTACATTGTGAAAAATAAAAAATAAAAAAAAACAGATAAATAACCAGCTAGATTCATAAAACATATCAATATAAACATGTGTTGAATTTTGTACCAAAGCAAAAAACCCCAAAACCACTAAAAACAATCATTGCAGCGTCTGCCATTGAAATGTATGGGAGAGCGGCAGGTAGCGCCAGGTAATACGTGTCGCTGTGAAGGAATTTGCAGCGGCGCTGTTCGGTCCAGCCGGCTTCATGATGAATGCCGCGCTAGCCGTCGCTCTCGCCGGCGCTAGCCTCATTTTGCTTGATAAACGCCGCCGGGCGTACTTGAGTCGGTAGTCGCCGTTAGCTGCCGCTACCTGGCGCTCGTCAGACACTACCTGGCGCTATCGCTTGATGAATAAGGGCCTTAGTTTTGATTGGAGGAATTTGTCCACTACTTCTGCTAAAGCGACCGATGGGGGAGGAAACCACACCCAGGGAAATCTTTCTATTTATGGAATGATACACCACCGTGCTGCCAGCCTTACAGCAACAAAACACATCAGGTGGTGGCACCGGTGGCAACCCTTGAGATTTTAAAATTAGCTCACAGACGTGGACATAGTGGCCATTTTGGTTCTGGGTGATGGTGAGACACATCTGGTGCTATCTGTATTTTGAACAGGCTGGCATTTAACCCATGTTTGTGAGTGCATTTAGATATTTTATCAAAATCCTTTCTTTTAAATTCTATTGCACCAGATGCTTTTTATGTTCTTTTGCATGTAATTATCGCTGAAGATGCTGGAACACATTAAATAATGTTAAGATACCTATAAGTGGTGTTTTCAATATCGTTTGGGACCATTGGCATCATTGTCCAGATTCCCTTGACTTTGAATGAATTTTGGAGAATTATATATGTCTTTTCTCTAAATATGTCTGGTAAGAATTTATTAGAATGGTGGAGGAAACAATTATTGAAGTGCATGCTCCATGGGATAATGTTTACATCCAGAGTTTGAATCCATCCTTTAAAATGTTGCACTTGCACTGTGCATTTTGATTTTGCACTTGATTTGGAATATAAATATAAGGTTAGCACATTGAGCAAGATATTTTAGTATCAATATTCCACTATAGCTGGCATCTGTTTTATTATACTATGTTATTATTTTTTTAAAGGTGTGCCCCCCATGAACCCCTGGCCCTACCAGTATACCAGCTCTTATGCCATTCAGTATGGGTTAGGGGTTCTTCCAGGGTTGCTGCATGGTTGACCTGTGGTCCCTGGTCCTGGTCATTATCAGCACTTATAGCACATTATAGCACTGGTTCGCTGCTCGGCACAGGGCCCATTCTATGGGCCACCAAGCTCATCTGCATCACCATGCCCATTGATGGTTGGAGTCAGGGTATGAATTCCAACTTTTCAGTGTGTGAAAGAGAGATGATTGTTAAATTAATTAATATACATACTTTGAATAGGAGAATAACTAATTTATTGATGCTGACCTGCATATTAAACCTCAAAGAAGGACAGAGAAGAACAAAGAGGGACAGGTGTACATGGACTCAAAAGAGGGACAGTGCCTCCAAATATGTGACAGTTGGAAGGTATGGTGGTAATTGAACTTATGTATGGGGTCCTATGCCATACATACCTTTCCCCACCCTTTGTCCCTCAAAGGGGACACTGAAAATTATGCCGGCATCTCCAGGAGAGAGGTCCCCCTTCTTTCCTCCCAGCTACCATAGCCTGGGACTGAGTGAAGGGCAAGGGGAGACCAATTCATTCCAATCCATTCCCTTCCTGTTATGCAGTCACATGGGACCAGATGAAGTTGCCACCTGGTGAAGGAAACACAAAAAGATTGGTAAGTAGTGGAAATGTAATGTATTCAAATGTATTTGTGTTTTTATTTAAGTACTGCTTGGGGCGAACTGGTAAGGGGTCCCAGGTGTTCATGGCACCCCTGGAAGAGCACCAACCCATATCAAAGAAAATATGGGTTTATGTACCAGCAGGATTAGGGGCCAGGCAGGGGGCCTCTAAGTTCTGGGTTACCAGCCCCTATGTCTGGTGCCCAGTCTTGCTGGCTCTGATGGAGGAGGTACACATTTTTCTATTTTTTTTTAAATTGTAATAAAAAACAAATTTCCCCATTCCTTACACACCCTGAATCACTCCCTGAATTTTCATGTAGTTTCTTGCACAAAATGGAATGCTATGAAAGAAAAAAATCCCCCTAAAAATGTCTGCTGAATCTGGAGAGAGGGGAAGGATGGGCGAGAATGGCGTTTTCATGCCTAAAACTGTTGCTGAATCAATTGTCTCTGTCTCTCTCTTTAAAACAAATTCAGTGCTGTGAGAGAACATGTCCCTTCTAGTATAAATCATTCTCACATGAGGAAATCTTTCTCATGCAAAATCTCTTGTATGATCCAAGGGATACATATGTAACTTCAAAGAAAACCATGGAAGAATCAAAAGATCAGTTTGGAAGCAATATTAAAAAATGTAATTTTCCATCAAATCTTTGTACCGATCAAACCAAATTGGGTTTCTGATATTTTGATCCTATTTAACCACAAACTGCAACGCTAAATACAAAACATTGTATTAAGTGTTCAGTTTTGAAATAATAGCAATGCTTCCTACATATCTTACTAACTGAATTCAGAAAGCAAGTGAATATTTTATGTTAGGAGATAATCTGACCTTTAAAAGGATGTTTTTTGGAAGACAAAAGAGGTGTGACTGAAGCCCCGGGGAAATCTTTACTAATGCATTTTGCAGAAGTTCAAAATTCTAATAATTTTTTCCTTAGTATTATTATTTTTAAATGTGTATTTTTTTTCTCATGGTGACCTTTTTAAAAATGAAGTAAAAGAGATTGAGTCCCATTGTATAGTTTGGGTACTGTGCATCCCAGGGTGTTGATTTGGAATAAAAATGTACATTGATTAAAGGTCATTTCTTTACATTTTAATGATATCAAATGTTTTTTTTTAAATACCATTTTAATTTTATTATTGTGATATATCATATAATGTAATTTAGGATTTAGTAATTGCCCTACTCATCATAACTCTTGCTATAAGTAAACCAGGAAAGGCTTTTCGACAATAGTAACTAGTGTGAAGGTGTACAGGATACTGCATTTTACAATAGTTCAGTATTCCGTCTCCTTCTCCACTTAGTATATCCAAAGTGCATTTAAATGCAGGTGCCTTAACTAGGGCACACAGAGAGAGACAGGAGACAGAAAAGAGGACAGAGGGAGCATTGTCCTCCCCAGAATGTCTGATTAGCTGAATGAGATGTACTCTAGATGACCTCTAGATACAGTAGGAAAGGGGACCCATGCCTTCCATAAGACTGAAAAGCATAAGAGCAGTAGTGGAGTGATTCCAAACAACTTAGAAGACACCACAGACCTGCAAGCAAGTCCACAGAGATCTTCATATAACAAGCCAGAACCTGAAAGAAGACTCCAGGATCAAACAATAAGACATCAGATTTCGTTTGTTATTATTTATTTGTTAAGGTGGTGACTAGGTGGTTTACTGGAAAAAAATAGTTCAGATGTGCAAAATACATTTTCTGCATAGAGCAGGTAACATATGGGAATGTATATAAAACATGTGATAAAACAGTTGAAACACATGTTTGTTTTACGCATGCAAAATTTAACCTTTCCACCACACGGAGGGCCTACAACATTGCAGGCCTCCACCAGGCTTGGACTAGCCTGGTAGGTTACTGCAGCCAGCAGTTGTAACTACTTTTTAGCAGGAAACAATGGCTGGGGGAGTGACAGGGAAAGTGCTGCATCATGTAATGGTGAGTGCAGAAGTGTGCAGGAAGCGGTTGTACCAGTACCAGCATTGCATGCTAATACACAGTACGTATAGCCTGTACCTCCTTCTCGGTGGGCTGTACGTAAAAGAGCCCCCTGGGCCTAAACCAGTTGAGAAATTGGATGTGATGCTGTGTTTGCTGCCGGGAGATTATGTGCCAGGCAGCCTTGCCAGAAAGCCTGTGCCCTTAGGATTGTAGGAGTGGTGGCTCTCACTGTGGTAATTACTTAAGTATGGTTGAGGCCGAATTGAAGCAGCTCTATTTAGATAGTGTCTATTGTTACAAATGTATATAAACATGCTGAATAGTGAGGGAAACAAAATAATGAACTGTTTTGTACAGTAGCAATGCATGCATGGCATATTAATATGCAGAACAGAGACAAACAAACTTTTAGAAACATAGAAACATAGAAGGTTGACGGCAGAAGGAGACCATACGGTCCATCTAGTCTGCCCTTATGTGTATACTGTATGTACTCTTTATCTTAGGATAGATGTGTGCTTATCCCAGGCATGTTTAAATTCAGTGACTGTTGATTTTTCAACTACCTCTGCTGGAAGTTTGTTCCAAGCATCTACTACTCTTTATGTTAAATAATATTTTCTAACATTGCTCCTGATCTTCCCCCCGACTAGCTTCAGGTTGTGCCCCCTTGTTCTATCATTAAGCTTCTTCTTAAAAACACTTCCCTCCTGAACCTTATTCAATCCTTTCACATATTTAAAGGTCTCAATCATGTCCCCCCTCTCCCTTCTTTCCTCCAGACTGTACAAATTAAGTTCTTTAAGTCTCTCCTGATAAGTTTTAAGTATAAGTCCTTCCACCATTTCCGTTGCCCGCCTTTGGACACGTTCTATTTGAATAATGTATTTTTGCAGGTAAGGTCTCCAGAACTGCACACAGTATTCTAGCTGTGGCCTTACCAGGGCTCCATACAGTGGCATCACAACCTCCCTCTTCCTACTGTTGATGCCTCGAGCTATGCAGCCGAGCATCCTGCTTGCTTTTCCCACTGCCTGACTACACTGTCCACTCATCTTGCAGCTATCAGTAATCAGTACCCCTAAATCTCTCTCCTCCGAGGTCCTGGCTAACACAGTGCTGCCCATACGGTACTCAGAGCAGGGATTCCTTCTACCCAAGTGCATGATTTTACATTTAGAGACATTAAACTCTAGTTTCCACAGTTTTGACCATCTATCCAGTAAAGCTAAATCATTTTGCATGTTGCAGACACCTCCAGGAATATCCACCCTATTACTAACCTTTGTATCATCAGCAAACAGACAAACTTTTCCTACCAAGCCTTCTCCTATGTCACTTACAAATATATTAAAAAGAATGGGGCCCAGGACAGAGCCTTGCGGCACACCACTTGTAACTCGCCTTTGTTCAGATTGCACACCATTTACAACAACGCTCTGATACCGATCCCTCAGCCAACTGGAAATCCACTGAACTATCCAGGGATTGAATCCTACCTTCAATAACTTATCTATGAGCTCCTTATGTGGTACAGTGTCAAAGGCTTTGCTAAAATCCAGATAGGCGATGTCCACAGCACCACCTTCATCTAACACTTTAGTGACATTGTCAAAGAAATCAATAAGATTGGTCTGACATGATCTGCCCTCAGTAAAGCCGTGCTGTTTTGGGTCCAATAGGTCATTAATTTTTAGATGGGAAATTATCTGTTTTTTAAGAGTGTTTCCATTAATTTGACCACTATAGATGTTAAACTAACTGGCCTGTAATTACTGGCTTCTTCTCTGCTCCCCTTTTTATGTATTGCTATGACATTGGCCATTCTCCAATCATCTGGAACCTCACCAGTTGAAAGGGAATGGTTAAGGAAATCAGTCAGAGGGGCTGCAATCACAAACCTAAGTTCCCTTAGAACTCTGGGGTGGATTCCATCTGGACCCATCGCCTTACTTACCTTTAGATGTGCCAGCTCGGACAGGACATCAGCCTCCAGAAACTCCGGAGCTGTGCCCTCCCAGCAGGATGCTGTGCTATGGCCATGCCTGCTACTATCTGAAACTACCAAACAAAAGTAGCTATTCAGATGGTCATCCACAGCCTTATCTCCGTCAATATATTTATTTTCCCTATTTCTAATTTTTGAGACTGTATTGTTTTTCTTCTTTCTGTCACCAATATATCGGAAAAAGGTTTTATCTCCCCTCTTCATAGATTTGGCCATTTCTTCCTCCTTTTGCCCTTTAGCCCTTTTGCCCTTTTGTTTAACCCTTTAGAATTCTCTCATTTGATAAATATATGCTAAGATATGCAGAGCCTTTCTGGAAGGGCCCTGTATTGTTATGAATGCAGATCCATACCGTATTGCTCAGTAGCAAACGTAACAAATACGTTTAATTGTGAATGTCTATGCAAGATTCTCTGTACAAATTCAGGACTGTGCAGTTAGAGTCAGAGCTAGTTTAGGCTAGAGCCGGAGTCAGAAGAAAATTTACTAACTCCATCATAAACAAAATCTCTTCCTAATTTTGTATAATTAATGTATCCTTCACAGGAAGTTTAGAAGAATTAAGCATAAATATATATTTATGTTATTTCAATCTAAGGCCCTAATTTATAACAATCAGTGGTAAGCGGCAGCAGTGTTCTAGTGGTGATAGATAATGAGTAGTGATGAGCAGACCCGATGAGGTTTGGTTTGACTCCCGGAAATCAATGGAGACCCAAACTTGAGGCCCTAAAAATGGCTGTAAAATGGGGTAGCAAGGTCTAGAGGGATGGGAATAGAGGGGAAAATGGGTTAATGTGTTAGAGGCCGATTGCCCTGCACAAAATGGGGTAGGTAAAGTTTTAACTGTTTAACTAAATGTAACATTTTAAAAGCATCCCATTCACCAATGAAACTGTGTGTGGGTTTATTTTATATATTTTTTGGTAATTTTTGGGGCATTTTTTAGATCCATTTTTATTCTAATGAAGAACAGCCTGACCTATTTTTTGTTGTATTGGTGTTTTAACTGTCAAATGCCACTTTTTAAAAGCATTCCATTTACAATTGGAACTGTCTGTGGGTTTATTCTTTTATATATATTTTTGGTAATTTTTTTGGCAATTTTGGTTAGATCTAATTTGTATCTAACGAAAAATTGCCTGACTTTTTATTTTATAAATTGTATTTTTTCAGTTTTAACTGTTTTAATAAATGTAGCTCTTTAAAAGCAGCTCTTTTACAACGGAAACTGCCTGTGGGTTTTTTTTTTTTTTTTGCATTTTTAGTTAGGTCCTAACGAAGAATAGCTTGACTTTTCATTTTTTAAAGTGGACTAAAACCCACCTGGACCGATCCATTCCCTCCCCGCTTTTGGATGCCCCACTGTGTGAACCCACCCAGGACGCCCGCTGCATTTACCTGCATCTTGTGCTACTCTCTAGCAGGGCGCGTGCCCGTGCCGGCCCTGTTAGAGGGAAGCACGAGATGCGGCAGCCAGCATGCTCAGAGTCGCTGAGTTTAGATGTCGCTTAGATGCCCATAGCTCAGCGGCTCCGAGCGCGCTGGTTGGAGGAGCGCCCGCGCATGCGCCGTAGGACCACGGTGAGGTGAGTTGGCTGCCGCGATTGGGGGCTTTTACACAGTGGGGCACCCCTATCGGAGTGTCCTGGAGGAGTGGACCAAAACACAGAATAATCAAAATCCTGGGTTTTGGTCCACTTCAATTGTATTTTTTCAGTTTTAATAGTTTTTGTTTATGCAGCTTTTCAAAAGCATACCATTTACCATTGAAACTGACTGTGGGTTTAATTATTCTGGAAATATTTTTGCCATTTTTGGTTAGATGTAATTTTTATCTAATTAACAATATCCCGGCTTTTTATTTTTTAAATAGTAGTTTTTCAGTTTTATCAGTTTTACTAAATATGCCTTTTTAAAATCATCCCACTTACCATTGAAACTGTCTTTGAGTTTATTTTTTTATATTTTTGAGGCATTTGTCATCAGATACAATTTGAAAAATGATTTGTACAATTCATTGCCGCCTTCCCTTGTTATTTTGAATGCCTCTTAGCAGGCATTCATTAAAGCCAGGAAAGTGACAATGGGGAATGTTATCTTTTTTTAATGTATCTTAGATTTAAAATCAAAAGTGGAGCCTCCTCAAATGCTGCTAGCTCAGGTACCAAGCATAAGGGCTTGTAACCCAGGGCTCAGAGGCCAAGCTTTTGGCGCCCCCTTATGTCCTTAAGTCCTTTGCCCTTGGACACCCCATGCCCACACCAATGGGAACCAGGTTCTTCCGCATCCCTGATGCCACAAAAGTGGGTGCAGGTAATGTTTAATTTTACAGCCATGGCACTCACTGAGTCCGGCAGGTGTCATGCCGGCTCCTGACCATGGTGAACTGGTTTAGGGTTCCCCATATCCCCCCTCTAGGCCCCTCCCCTCTTGTGACATCATAAGTGATCATAAGTGATGTTGCAGAGATTCCTGAGATTCCATGCCGTTAAATATAAAAGCCACTCCCAGGCAGCTCATCATGGAGTTCCCTGGACAGGGGCCAGGATGAACGCAGGGGAACCTGAGATCCCCTCCTTGCTAAATGCTGCCAGAGTGTCCTTTGATGTCCCTAGGGCATACATTTAAAGAAGCCTGCGTGAAAGCCCAGAGGGGGAAGGTAAATATAAGTTAATTATAATTAATAACATTTTCTTTGTGTGTGTTTTTTTACTACACTTTTACTTTGAACTGTTAAGCGGTCCCATGGACCCCTATACCAGTTCATACTCCATTACCCACACCATTAATGGGCATGGTGGTGCGGATGAGCACAGCAGCCTATAGCGTGGGCCAGTGTTGGGCACCAGACCTGTGCTATAGGGTGTAAGGGCTTGTTATGGACAGGACCTGGGACCTGCTGGGCAGCACTTGAGCCCTGGAATTAAAAGCCCCTATGCTTGGTTCGCTAGGTTGGTAATGCTTAAAGGGAGGGACCTCACACATTTTTAAAAAATGTTTTAACATGTTGGGTCAGGGGTTACATTTGAAATAATTTTTCTGCCAAAAATGTAAAAAATGCATGGTGTCCCCCCTCTAAGCATTACCAACTGGGAAAACCCCACTGCTTAGAGGAAGTTGTGGTATAAGGGGTACACCCTAATGTTTAGAGCTAGTTGTGGTATAAGGGGTAAACAAACCCCAGTGGCTAGAGCTATTTGTGGTATAATGGGGTACACCCAAGTGCTTAGAGCTAGTTGTGGTATCAGGGGTACACCACAGTGCCTAGAGGAAGTTGTGGTATAAAGGGATACACCCCAGTGTTCAGAGCTTGTTGTGGCATAAGGGGGTACAACCCAGTGCTTAGGGATTGTTGTGGTATAAGGGGGTACACAAACCTCCGGTTCTTAGAGCTAGTTATGCTATAAGGAGGTACACAAAACACGGTTCTTAGAGATAGTTGTGGTATAAGGGGGTACACAAACCCCAGTCCTTAGAGATAGTTGTGGTATAAGGAAGTACATCCCAGTGCTTAGAGCTAGTTGTGGTATAAGGGGGTTCACAAACCTCAGTGCTTAGAACTATTTGTGGTATAAAGGGATACACCCCAGTGTTCAGAGCTTGTTGTGGCATAAGGGGGTACAACCCAGTGCTTAGGGATTGTTGTGGTATAAGGGGGTACACAAACCTCCGGTTCTTAGAGCTAGTTATGCTATAAGGAGGTACACAAAACACGGTTCTTAGAGATAGTTGTGGTATAAGGGGGTACACAAACCCCAGTCCTTAGAGATAGTTGTGGTATAAGGAAGTACATCCCAGTGCTTAGAGCTAGTTGTGGTATAAGGGGGTTCACAAACCTCAGTGCTTAGAACTATTTGTGGTATAAGGGGGTACACAAGCCCCAGTGCATAGAGCTTGTTGTGGTATAAGGTGGTACACCCCAGTGCTTAACAGGGTACACACACCCCAGTTGTGACAAAGGTCTTAAAATGTAGTGCTGACACCCCACCTATCTAACTCCAGGCGCTATCCCTGACTAAATAATGCCCTGAATAGGGTAGTTTTTTTTTACACAGCAGGCCTATATTTTCCTAAACAGCAGCAGCAACTATCCCTATCTACTCCAATGGTGCTCTCAGCACTGCAGGACATGTCACGTGTCCTGCCTGGGCAATCACAGCCAATGCCAGAATGGGCATGGCTGTGGTCGCTAGGGAAGGAAGAAGGTTGTGTAGCCAATCAGCCATCTTCCGGATCCAGGCTGAATGCCGAACCCACGTACGGTGTTCTGGTTTGGGGGCCCGAGCAGACAAAGACACAGAGACAGAGAAAGAAGAGTCAGTAAAAAGGAACATGTTCAGCAGGGAATCAAGGACTGCAAAGCGCAGGTGAATGAAAGATGCCACCCCTGACAGCCAGCATGGGGCAAGCAGAAACCTGCTAACTTAACCCTTTTCTTTGAATGTCCCTTTATGTTATTTGTTCTTCATTAGTATCCCAATATATATGCGTTCTGTTCTATATAAGTCACACTCTGGCTTATATAATGGTGGGAAAAGGCCTGATGTTCATGATGGAGTTGGAGTCAGGGGTTTGATAAAATTGAGGAGTCTTTTTTGGCTTTGGCTTATGGGCGAACCCACTGAAATTCAGGTTCGACAAGTTCGGCTGAACATGCTGCTAAACTACGGTGCAGGTACCGAACCCCATTGCAGTAAAAAAATGGCTATAAGATGGGGTAACAAGGGCCATAGGGCCCCAAATGGGGAGGGGGGGTACCAGGGCAACTGTCCTGCATAAAATGGGGTAAGGAAAGTACTCAAACTAATAACAGAAAACTAAAAAATTAAGAAATACACAAATAAATAAAACAATCTATAAATGTTTTAACTGGTGTCAGAGGGAAAATCAAGGGGTAACACCAGGGAGATTGTCCTGCACAAATGGTGTAGAGAAAGTACTCCGAATAATCACAGAAAGTAAAATAATTAATTAAATACATACATAAATAAAACATTATATTTTTTAAATTTTTGGGCAACTTTTTGCCAACTTTGTTTAGATCAGCGGTTCTCAACCTGTGGGTCGGGACCCCGGCAGAGGTCGAACGACCAAAACACAGGGGTCGCCTGAAGCCATCGGAAACTACATATTTCCGATGGCTTTAGCCGCTGAGAAGTCACGCTACCATCTGCAGCAGTGCTATTCAGCGGGAACACACGCCATTATGGATGCGCATTCCAAACTGAATGCCTGTGCGCATGCGCAGACGTGATTGCATCATCCGTCCGGGGCCTGAGGGGCAGGGGGAAGCAGGGGGGGGGATGCATCCACAGTCCATAGCAGTGCATTACATGTGTCCGGAGCTTGCTGACATCATCAGTGGGCAGATGCAGCAAGCGCCGGAGGACAGAAGACACCACTATAAGATGTAGGTCACACTGTTCCCCAATGTATAATTATCTACCATATCTCCCACTATTTTCCCATATTCTGAATGAGGAAATTCCGGATTGAATCCGCCTCCTATTGATTTCATTGTGAGTGCGGCGGATTTTGTGGAAGATAGCTCCCGAGAATCTCGAGTTACCCCACAATCCGCCGCAGCCTCCTATTAATTTCAATAAGAGGCGGAGAAATGACACTTTCCGACACATGCTATGCCATGGTGAAATGTTATTTATTGGAATTAGTAATAAATATTTCTCAACATTTAACATTAATTAAATATTGTTTTTGTGATTAATCACTATGTTTAAATTATGTTTGATTTGTAGCAATGAGAATACATAACACGTATCAGGTATTTACATTCCGAACCATAACTGTAGCAAAATTACAGCTTCAAAGTAGCCACCAAAATTATTTTTTGGTTTGGGGTCACCGCAACATGAGGAACTGTATTGCGGGGTCACGGCATTAGAAAGGTTGAGAACCACTGGGTTAGATGCACTTTTTATCTAACCAACAATAGGCTGACTCTTCTATTTTTTAATTGTGTTTTTTCACATTTAAGTGTTTTACTAAATGTGGTATTTAAACACATCCCATCCATTAACCATTTCAACTGCCTGCAGGTTTTGGTAATTTATTGACCATTTTTGGTTAGATACAATGTTTTTCTAACCAGCAATAGGCTGACTTTTGTATGTATTTTTTTGCATTTTTGATTGGATACAATTTTTATCTAATAAAGAAGAGCCCTACTTTTTTCTGTTTGAAGTGTTTTACTAAATGTGGCATTTAAAAACATCCCATTTACCATTTAAACTGCCTGCTGGTTTATTTTTTATATTCTTTTTTAATTGTAATTTTTCATATTTAAGACTTTTGCTAAATGCGGAATTTAGCAAAAAGCCATCCCATTTCACACTGCAGTTTTTTATATTTTTGCAGATTTTGGGGCATTTTCGGTTAGATGTAACTTTTATCTAATGAAGAATAACCTGCCTTTTTAGTTTTTTATTGTATTTCACTTCTTAATGTTTTACTAAATGCAGTTTTTAAAGGCATCCTAGTTCACATTGAAACAGGTTTATTTTTTTAGTAATTATCTGGGCATTTTTCATTAGATTACATTTGTATCTAATAAAAAAAGGCTTTTCCGAATTTTTTTTCTGTCACTTTCCCTTGTTTTATTAAAACATTTGTGAAAAAATACAATTAAAAAATAATAAGTCGGACTATTCTTCGTTGGATAAAAAATGTATCTAAACAAAAAAGAAAAATATTTTGCACCATCAACAAGATACTTTTAGTTCTATCCTATCTGTGGTCGTGCTTGTACCCAGGGCTGTAACACCCCAGTTAAATTTTCAGACAATGGTGGCCCCAACAACCACCCAAGAACAATCCCCCGAGGTACCGCACCTCCTTCACAGACAATCAATTCAAGTTAATATCAAAATATATTCATATTTATTGGGTTTTCCATCTAAAATCTAAATACAAAACATAAGACAATATACATATTTAAAAAGATACCCAGGATTCATCTCCTAACTGGGGCATCCCGTACTGACCCGCAAGAGTATTCTAATTTGTGCAAAATTCATATTATCAAAGTTATAACACACCAATATAAAGTGCTTTTTAAAGATTAAAATGCTAACATATACAAAAATAGAAATAAAAAACACAGTTCTATATTCTAAAATAAGAAAAAAATGGCAAAAGGAATAAGGTGCACAGTGCTCACATCAATAAGTTTGTAAAAAATAACATCACCTAAACAGATAGTGAGTCCCCACGGTATCCCCAGCACAGAGTCTCCTGAAAAATGGAAATTGATTGTATTTTTGCACATGTTAGCACTTTAATCTTTAAAAAGCACTTTATATTGGTGTGTTATAACTTTGATAATATGAATTTTGCACAAATTAGAATACTCTTGCGGGTCAGTACGGGATGCCCCAGTTAGGGGATGAATCCTGGGTATCTTTTTAAATATGTATATTGTCTTATGTTTTGTATGTAGATTTTAGATGGAAAACCCAATAAATATGAAGATATTTTGATATTAACTTGAATTGATTGTCTGTGGAGGAGGTGCGGTACCTCGGGGGGATTGTTCTTGGGTGGTTGTTGGGGCCACCATTGTCTGGAAATTGAATTGTGATAAAAAATGTATCTGACTAAAAATGCCCAAAAAATATGAAAAAACTGTACCAATTAAAAATGGGATGCCTTTAAAAGCCACATTTAAGAAAACACTTAAAACTGAAAAAATGCAGTTAAAAAAAAGGCTATTGTTGGTTAGATAAAAACTGTATCTAACCAAAAATGGCCCAAAAATTACTGAAAAGTATAAGAAAATAAACCCACAATTTCAATGTGAAATGGGATGCATTTAAAAGCCGCATTTAATAAAACACTTAAAAGTGAAAAAATACAATTAAAAATAAGAGGTCAGTCTATTCCTCATTAGACTGCGTCTAATTAAGACAACGCAGAGGAAACATTGTACGTTATACTAGATGGGATAGTTCACATATCTGCGCTGCACTGCGTAATGAATTAAAGTGTTGTAGACACCTTTTTCAGCCCAGCATTGTAACAGTGCAGGTAAATAGAACTCTATATCAATGCACGCGAGTGGACGCTGCAAATGGGTGTCTAGCGCTGTGATCTAGCTTTACGGCTGGACAAGTGACGCTGTAGTATTCTGTCCAGCATTGATAAATGAGTTGTCTGGAGGGTGCTGTAGAAGCACTCTCCCCGAATCAATGCAGCACCTGAGCGTACTAATGCTGCTATTGTTTCCTAACCAATCTGCTGCAGCATTCTTTTTCACCCACATTACCCAAACAGCTTAATTACACATTGCTATTCATTTTGTAGTGTTTATTTACAATAATATATTATAAAGTAAAACAAAGATGTTATTTCCACCTTATCCACACAGCAATTGCGTTTACAATGGGATTATGGTGCCTGTAAGGGAGACAAAAGTGTTATATGTTAATATTTGAACTTATTGAACTTTTCATCATATTTCCCTGTGTGTGGCCTAATTAGAATTTGTTATATGTTCAAAAAGTTATGTTCATATTTTAACATTAATTATCTCACTGCTTAGGTTAATGAATTGATCTTTTCTGCCCGCTGGGCAAAGCCAGTGTGTGTGTCCTCCGTAGCGTATGCAGGCATGTCTGGGACTTCTGGCACCAGTGCTGTTTCCTCGGACTCTTCCATTAATGGCAGATGCAAATATTGTGTAGGGCACAGCAGACTAAGATGAATTTTTAGACCTTCTCTCTACTAGATCTCCCCTCCTGGAGGGGCCAAGCACAGGAGGCTTGCTTTCAGTAGGTCAATTGTTTGTTCAACAATGCATCTGTTTTTTTGGTGAGCTGCATTGTAGTGCACTTTAGATGCAGTCTGTGGGTTCCACACAGGTGTCACGCTAAAATATAAAACATTGATTAATGTTGATTAACACAACAAACTACACCCCCACTTGCTGACTCTCTAAGTCTCTGCACCTACTCCTCCCATCTAGTGATGTTGTTCAGCTGTATTTTAGAGTTGCAATGTTTGCATGTTCTTACTCAGTAGCCATCCTGCCGGCATTTCATTGTTCTCAAATTTCCGGCACAGTTCAGATTGGTGCAACACATATAAATCGCGTCAGGATCCTGGAAAGCCTGATCTCACTGCACGCAGCTTCATATCCTTATCACACACCACCATCACATTAAAGGAATGGAAGTTCTTGCAGTTGTGATAGGGAAGCTTTTGTGCTCAAGGCGAAATGGAATATGTGTGCCATCAAAGAACCCAAGGACACTGGGGATTCCTGCCATGCAGTAGAAGGCCTGCTTTATGTGTTGCACCTCCTCCTCAGGAAGGCGAATATATATGGGGATAAGGTCCCTTATGGCCAGGACAACCTCATAGAAGATGCGGCTCATGGTCGCCTGGTGGATGCCGCTGAGCAGAGCAGAAGTGGTTTGAAAAGATATTAAGGGAGGCATATAGGCCAGGTATAGCCTGGCTGCTGCCAGTGGTGGGGTCAATTCTGTCGGATTTGGTCATACAGCAACAAAAGCGCAGCCAAAATGGGATATGGATTTGCTCATTACTCAAATCCCACACAGACAGCTGGGTAATAAAAAATCTCTCTGTCCAAAGCTTCCATCTCACACCTCTCCATTGGCAAAACACTCACAAATTTAAACACACTCTCTTACACAAACAACCACTCAAAACAAATAACAAACACACACAATCTTACACAAACAAAAGTGCACCTCAATGCAGCTCACCACAAAACCAGATGCCTTTCTGAATAAACCATCAGGCTGCTGAAAAAATGCTTCCTAAGTTTGACCCAGCCAAGAGAAGAGATGCTACACAGCCCGCAAATGGTCTCAAAAATAACCCTCACTTGCTGTGTCCTAATCAATATGGGCATCTACCACAAAATGCTAGAGCTCACGGAAACAACACTGATGTCACCCAGCCCAGACAACCCCGCAGGCACTGGTGACCAAATACAGACTGGCTCTTTCTGCCTAGAATCACTATTCAAAAAATATGCTCAAGCCTTTGCTTCAATGTCCATAGACACACAACACAGAGCACTTTATTTATACTTATCCATTTGTAATGTATCAGATGAAGCAGAGGCCCCCTTCCATGGTTCAGTGTCCATGCTCACGACACAAAGCCAAATGCTACAGAGGTGTGTAGGAAACGCTGAGTGTCCTGTGCTCAGCATCAGTGGGTGGCTCCTAATGCTTAACTAAAGCTATACCAGCACCTTGTCCTTCATCTTAATCTATTATTAAGATTCAAATAGCCGTTATATTATAGCATCAAATAGTGTGCATTTCCTGCTGTTGCCACACCTTCACCATCATCCCTTTGTGTCACTTAAGTTTTTTTTCACATCTTCAATAGCCTTTACAGCAGCCATCTGTGTGTCGTTGGTTGATTAGTGTTTTAGCATCATACACTCCACACACCAGCATTTTCATTGTTAGTCTAATTGACCATGCTCTGCTTCTGATTGGTTCACCAAACACATTAAAACTGTTAAACATATTACCAATTAGAGATGAGCGAACTTTTGAAAAATTCGATTCGATCTGATTTGCCGTATTTTCAGATAAAAATTGTTTCGACCCGAATTTATTTGCGACGAATCGGTATTAAAAACGGCTATTTCTGAGCTTCCTAGAGCCTCAATAGGGTTGTAAACCGTTCTGCCTTGCTGTAACACTCATAGGATGCGTGCTGGGTTAGTGAAATAATACTGTAAATATTTATGACATGCAGATCAGAGGCATCGCTAACAGAATCGCAGAGCGGCACAATTGCAGAGAGTTGAGGTGCCATCACTATGAGGGGCCCCTATAGTGCCTGAAAAACACCCTGGAGCTGGCTGCAGCAGGAGCCCAAAAATTAGCTGAATCACACCCTGGAGTTGCAAGCAGCAGCAGTCGCCCAAACATTGCTTTAAAGAGACACTGGAGTTGGCTTCAGGAGCCCAAAAAGTGGATGAATCACACCTTGGAGTTGCAAGCAGCAGCAGGAGCCCAAACATAGCTTGAAAGAGACACTGGAGTTGGCAACAGGAGCCCAAAAATTGGATGAATCACACCCTGGAGTTGCAAGCAGCAGCAGCAGGAGCCCAGACATTGCTTTAAAGAGACACTGGAGTTGGCTGCAGGAGCCCAAAAATTGGCTGAATCACACCCTGGAGTTGCAAGCAGCAGCAGGAGCCCAAACATTGCTTTAAAGAGACACTGGAGTTGGCTGCAGGAGCCCAAAAATTGGCTGAATCACACCCTGGAGTTGCAAGCAGCAGCAGCAGCAGCAGGAGCCCAAACATTGCTTAAAAGAGACACTGGAGTTGGCTGCAGGAGCCCAAAAATTGGCTGAATCACACCCTGGAGTTGCAAGCAGCAGCAGCAGGAGCCCAAACATTGCCTGAAAGAGACACTGGAGTTGGCAGCAGGAGCCAAAAAATTGGCTGAATGACACCCTGGAGTTGCAAGCAGCAGCAGAAGGAGCCCAAACCTAGCTTGAAAGACACACTGGAGTTTGCAGCAGGAGCCCGAAAATTGCCTGAATGACACCCAGGAGTTGCAAGCAGAAGCAGCAGGAGCCCAAACATAGATTGAAAGAGACACAGGAGTTGGCAGCAAGAGCCCAACAATTGACTGAATGACACCCTGGAGTTGCAAGCAGCAGCAGCAGGAGCCCAAACATAACTTGAAAGAGACACTGGAGTTGGCAGCAGGAGCACAAAAATTGTCTGAATGACACCCAGGAGTTGCAAGCAGCAGCAGCAGCAGCCCAAACATAGCTTGAAAGACACACTGAAGTTGGCATCAGCAGGAGACCAAAAAATTGGCTGAATGACACCCTTGAGTTGCAAGCAGCAGCAGCAGGAGCCCAAACATAGCTTAAAAGACACACTGGAGTTGGCAGCAGGAGCCCAAAAATTGGATGAATCACACCCTGGAGTTGCAAGCAGCAGCAGGAGCCCAAACATTGCTTTAAAGAGACACTGGAGTTGGTTTCAGGAGCCCAAAAATTGGCTGAATCACACCCTGGAGTTGCAAGCAGCAGCAGAAGCAGGAGCCCAAACAGAGCTTGAAAGAGACACTGGCGTTGGTAGCAGGAGCCCAAAAATTGGCTGAATCACACCCTGGAGTTGCAAGCAGCAGCAGCCCAAACCTGGCTTGAAAGAGACACTGGAGTTGGCAGCAGGAGCCCAAAAATTGTCTGAATGACACCCTGGAGTTGCAAGCAGCAGCAGCAGGAGCCCAAACATGGCTTGAAAGAGACAATGGAGTTGGCAGCAGGAGCCCAAAAATTGACTGAATGACACCCTGGAGTTGCAAGCAGCAGCAGCAGGAGCCCAAACATAGCTTGAAAGACATACTGAAGTTGGCATCAGAAGGAGCCCACAAATTGGCTGAATGACACCCTGGGGTTGCAAGCAGCAGCAGCAGCCCAAACATGGCTTGAAAAACACACTGGAGTTGGCAACAGGAGCCCAAAAATTGGATGAATCACACCCTGGAGTTGCAAGCAGCAGCTGGAGCCCAAACATAGCTTGAAAGAGACACTGGAGTTGGCTGCAGGAGCCCAAAAATTGGATGAATCACACCCTGGAGATAGGGTGCAACGTGGTGGTTTGGGATACCCTGCGGCCTGGTGTTTTGACAGCAGGACAAAAACTAATTCAAAATGCAATAGCTTAATAAAGCTGAGGATGGACAAGCTTATTTAGTATAACAGATAGGGTGCAATGTGGTGGTTTGGGATACCCTGCGGCCTGGTGTTTTGACAGCAGGACAAAAACAAATTAAAAATGCAATAGCTTAATAAAGCTGAGGCTGAACAAGCTTATTTAGTAAATCAGATAGGGTGCAATGTGCAGGTTTGGGATACCCTGTGGCCTGGTGTTTTGACAGCAGGACAAAAAACAATTCAAAATGCAATAGCTTAATAAAGCTGAGGCTGAACAATCTTATTTAGTATAACAGATAGGGTGCAACGTGGGGGTTTGGGATACCCTGCGGCCTGATGTTTTGACAGCAGGACAAAAAACAATTCAAAATGCAATAGCTTAATAAAGCTGAGGCTGAACAAGCTTATTTAGTATAACAGATAGGGTGCAACATGCTGGTTTGGGATACCCTGCGGCCTGGTGTTTTGACAGCAGGACAAAAGTCAATTCAAAATGCAATAGCTTAATAAAGCTGAGGCTGAGCAAGCTTATTTAGTATAACAGATAGGGTGCAATGTGGTGGTTTGGGATACCCTGCGGCCTGGTGTTTTGACAGCAGGACAAAAAACTATTCTAAAGGCAATAGCTTAAAAAAGCTGAGGCTGAACAATCTTATTTAGTATAACAGATAGGGTGCAACGTGCAGGTTTGGGATACCCTGCGGCCTGGTGTTTTGACCGCAGGACAAAAACCAATTCAAAATGCAATAGCTTAATAAAGCTGAGGCTGAACAAGCTTATTTAGTATAACAGATGGGGTGCAACGTGGTGGTTTGGGATACTCTGCGGCCTGGTGTTTTGACAGCAGGACAAAAACCAATTCAAAATGCAATAGCTTAATAAAGCTGAGGCTGAACAAGCTTATTTAGTATAACAGATAGGGTGCAACGTGGTGGTTTGGGATACTCTGCGGCCTGGTGTTTTGACAGCAGGACAAAAACCAATTCAAAATGCAATAGCTTAATAAAGCTGATGCTGAACAAGCTTATTTAGTATAACAGATAGGGTGCAACGTTCAGGTTTGGGATACCCTGCGGCCTGGTGTTTTGACAGCAGGACAAAAACCTATTCAAAATGCATTAGCTTAATAAAGCTGAGGATGAACAAGCTTATTTAGTATAACAGATAGGGTGCAACGTGGTGGTTTGGGATACCCTGCGGCCTGGTGTTTTGACAGCAGGACAAAAACCAATTCAAAATGCAATAGCTTAATAAAGCTGAGGCCAAACAAGCTGATTTAGTATAAAAGATAGGGTCACATGTGTTGGTTTGGGCTGCCCATGTGGGCTGGTGTTTTTAAAACAGACAAAAAACAATTTAAAATGCAATAGCTTAATAAAGCTGAGGCTGAACAAGCTGATTTAGTACAAAAGATAGGGTCACATGTGCTGGTTTGGGATGCCCATGTGGGCTGGTGTTTTTAAAGCAGACAAGAGCCAATTCAAAATGCAATAGCTTAATGAAGCTGAGGCCGAACAAGCTGATTTAGCATAAAAGATAGGGTCACATGTGCTGGTTTGGGATGCTCATGTGGGCTGGTGTTTTTAAAACAGACAAAAGCCAATTCAAAATCAAATCAAATCAAAATGCAATAGCTTAATAAAGCTGAGGATGAACAAGCTGATTTAGTATAAAAGATAGGGTCACATGTGTTGGTTTGGGATGCCCTTGTGGGCTGGTGTTTTTAAAGCAGACAAAAAACAATTCAAAATGCAATAGCTTAATAAAGCTGAGGCCGAACAAGCTGATTTAGTACAAAAGATAGGGTCACATGTGCTGGTTTGGGATGCCCATGTGGGCTGGTGTTTTTAAAGCAGACAAAAACCAAATCAAAATGCAATAGCTTAATGAAGCTGAGGCTAAACAAGCTGATTTAGTATAAAAGATAGGGTCACGTGTTAGTTTGGGATGCCCATGTGGGCTTGGGTTTTTACAGGAGGCCAAAAACCAAATCAAAATGCAATAGCTTAATAAACCTGAGGCTGAACAAGCTGATTTAGTATAAAAGATAGGGTCACATGAGCTGAAATGGAATGGCCATGTGGTCTGGGGTTTTTACAGCAGACAAAAAAAAATTAAAAGTAATCCAGTTATGAGAAATGCTTGTGTATAACAGATAGGGTTAAATATGCCACTGCCAAGATGGGATGCACAGTGGCAAGGAATATTTACAGCACAAAGAACACCGATTGAAAACTGATCTGGCAAATGAAAATAAAAAAATCTTTCCCTCTCACTGTCCCTGCCTGGATCGTTCCCGATCGTTCCCAATTTTTCCCTATCTTTCCCTGGTTCTGTCTGCCTCTCTGTGGGTCTCAACGACTGTCCCTGCCTATCTCTAAGTCTCTCCCTGTCTGCAGCAACCATCGCTGTTTCTGGAATGCAAGGCTGAAATGCGCAAAAGGAAAATGGCCACCGTTTATATAGCATGGTGACATCACCGGGCTTCCTGGCTGCTGATAGGCTGCATGTGGCCTTCCCATGATAACTTGCCCCAGGGGATATGTCTGGACATGTTCATCCACCATTTTAGATTGCCTGTAATTGAAATAAATGGAGTTTAAATAGAAAACTTCGATCGATCGAATCGCAGGGAAATTCAGATTCGTTCAGAACCTAATTTTTCATGAAATTTGGAACGAATTCGGGTTTGTCGGCATCGATTCGCTCATCCCTATTACCAATCTTGCACTGTTAACTTCTTTGAAGTTCACCTTATGTGCGTGATTCTGTATCTTCTATGGTACCTACTACGCTTGCATTGCGTTCAGTTGGCCAGTCCCTTGGGGGTCACAGTAACATTGGCTTATATCATGGCTGTGGTGTTGGCAGCAGGCAGATGCAGGCTCTTGGTCTTGGTCGGGGAGGCAGCAGTACCTATGTTGGCAACAAAGCTGTATCAAGGTTGGTGGCTGTGTATTCCCCTCCCTGCTACTGTGTTTCAACCTCATGGGGCCAGACATGGTCAGCCAACATCAGCTCATCACCATGAAGAACATAAAACATATTTCACCATCATCTGAGGTTGTGGCTCCTGTTGTAGCGCCCAATAAAACACTTTCAGCCAGGCGTGAGCCAGAATTTAATTTGGCTGATAACAACACTCTGTTGTTGTGAAGCTGACCCTGGTAAAGTGGCCATTGTTATATGGCCCACAGAGTTGGGGGCCTCAATAAGCATGAGCGAACAAAGATATGGCAGGCAATAGCAGATGACATGAATAGTTCTGCAACACATCAAACGGTGCTGTTAGGGCGAGCGCTGCACGCCCGTCTCACAGCATTTCACCTACCTCCATGGCTGCATGCAGCCGTCATCCATCTTCCCTCAGGGCTGCTTCCAGCTGCCGCCCTTCCCCCAATGCTTCCTCCTTGCATGGTCAGGTGCGCACACGTCTCCGTCCACTAGAGGGCGAGCGCACAGGATCCCTGAGATTTAAAGGGCCTTTACAGCACTGATTGGTGTTTATGTCATCCAATCCTGCATCATCTTCCCCTATTTAAACAGGCACTTCCTTCCTTCAGTGCCGGATCTTGGTCTCTCCATGCTTGTTGAAAGTCTGACATTCTTGGATTGCTCACCCGTGTACCGACCTCTGCCTGTCCCCGACTCTGAACCTTTGCTGCCTGCCCTGACCTCGGCTACTCACCTTTACCGCGAACCTGTGCTGCCAGCCCCGATCTCTGCCTGTACTACTACGCCTTTTTGCCTGCCACTTGTGTACCTCACTGAACCTCGGCTGACTGTGGGACTGGGCCGCTGTTAGGGGGTAGCGACCTGGGTGTCACTCGCCGCACAAGACCAACCTGTCTTGCGGTGGGCTCTGGTGAATACCGGGGGCCTCTTAGACTCCGCTCCCCTGACACGGTACCCGCCATCGGTTCCACAGTTAAAGCGGATCCACACCCGAGTCCGCTCCACCCGGTCCGTGACAGTAAGATCCGGCCATGGATCCCGCTGAGGTACCGCTGCCGGATGCCACTGAATTGCCTGCTATAGTGGCCATGCAGTCCCGCCAGATTAATCAACTCTCTGCCATGATGCAGCAATTATTAACGATTCAGCAACAGCAAGTTTCATCACCGGCTCCAGCATTACCGCCACAGCCCCCGGTAACATCTTCTGCCAGAATCCGTCTCTCCTTGCCGGCTAAATATGATGGGGATGCCAAGTTATGCCGAGGGTTCCTTGCCCAATGTTCCCTGCACTCGGATCAATTTCCCACTGAACGAGCTAAGGTGGCCTTTGTAATCAGTTTGCTTTCTGGAAAGGCTTTGGCCTGGGCCACTCCCTTGTGGGATCGCAATGACCCTGTCTCTTCCAGTATTAACACCTTTGTCTCAGAGTTTCGCCAGGTCTTTGAGGAACCTGCCCGGGCTTCATCTGCTGAATCGTCCCTTTTGAACTTGGTCTAGGGCGAGTTGTCCGTTGGTGAATATGCCATTCGGTTCTGCACTCTTGCCTCCGAATTGTCTTGGAACAATGAGGCCTTGTGTGCCTGCTTCAAGAAAGGACTTTCTAGTAAAATTAAGGATGCTCTTGCGGCTCGTGACTTGCCTTCATCTCTCACTGAACTCATCCAGCTGGCCACACGCATTGATGTGCGCTTTGCTGAGAGGCGTGAAGAATTCCGCCAAGAAAGAGACTCTTAACGCCCTAGGAGGGCATCCCGTTTGGCTCCAGTATTTCAAAATCCTTTGTCTGCACATGTACCTCCCAGTGAGGAGGCCATGCAGGTCGATCGATTCCGTTTGACCCAATTGGAGAGAACTCGCAGAAGGAACAAGAACCTTTGTCTGTACTGCGGTGGTTCTGAGCATTTTTTGAAGGACAGTCCTATTCGCCCTCCACGTCGGGGAAACGGGCGCACCTAGTGGCGGTGGGAGAGGCGTCCCTGGGTGTATGTGCTTCCTCTCCACGGCTCACTGTTCCTGTTCAACTTTCCATCTCACCTTCCACCTCCCTGAATTTAACCGCCTTTTTGGACTCTGGTTCTGCAGGGAACTTTATAGAGGCTGCCTTGATCAATAAACATAATATCCCTGTGAATCGCCTTGCTACACCCTTATTTATCGCCTCAGTCAATGGTGATAGGCTGGACTGTACTGTGCGCTATCGCACCATTCCCCTCCAATTAAAAATTGGACTCTTCCATCAAGAGAATGTTGAGTTCTACGTCCTCCCTAATTGCACCTCTCAGATTCTTCTAGGCCTTCCTTGGCTCCAACGTCATGATCCCACGCTTGACTGGACCACCGGTGATATCAAGACTTGGGGTGCAGCATGCTTTAAGAGGTGCTTGAAGTCTGTTCCTGTTCGACCCATTCCTGCTTCAGCACCATTACCTGGCTTGCCTGAGATCTACCAGACCTATGCTGATGTATTCTGCAAGAAACAAGCGGAGGTACTTCCGCCTCATCGCCCCCTACGATTGCCCTATAGACCTCCTACCGGGTACCACTCCTCCTCGTGGCCGAATTGACCCTCTCTCGGCTCCTGAGACTCAAGCCATGTCGGAGTATATTCGAGAAAATCTTCATAAAGGGTTCATACGGAAGTCTTCCTCTCCAGCAGGCGCGGGGTTCTTCTTTGTGGCGAAAAAAGATGGCTCTCTTCGCCCTTGTATTGATTACCGCGGCCTCAATAAGATTACCGTTAAAAATCGCTACCCTTTGCCCTTGATTGCCGAATTATTTGACCGACTGCGTGGGGCCAGGGTCTTCACCAAGCTTGACCTGAGGGGAGCCTATAATTTGATACGTATACGCGAGGGCGATGAATGGAAGACCACCTTCAATACCTGCGATGGCCACTTCGAATATTTAGTGATGCCCTTTGGTCTCTGCAATGCACCCGCTGTATTCCAGGAATACGTAAATGACATTTTTCGGGACTTGCTTTACTCCTGTGTTGTTGTATATTTGGATGATATACTCATCTTTTCATCTAATCTAGAAGAACATCACCGTCATGTCCGGCAAGTCCTGTCTCGTCTCCGTCAACACCATCTTTACGCCAAGCTGGAGAAGTGTCTATTTGATCAAACCTCCTTACCCTTTCTTGGATATATTGTCTCAGCTCGTGGCCTTCAGATGGACCCCAGCAAGTTGAAAGCAGTTCTGGATTGGCCCCGTCCTATTGGCCTGCGAGCTATTCAACGTTTTCTGGGCTTTGCCAATTACTATCGGCAGTTTATTCCTCACTTTTCCACTGTAGTGGCGCCTATTGTGACCCTCACAAAGAAGAGCGCCAATTCGAAGTCTTGGCCTCCTCAGGCGGAAGAGGCCTTCATTGCTCTAAAAAAAGGCCTTCTCCTCTGCACCAGTGTTGTCTAGGCCAGATCCATCTCGGCCTTTCGCCCTAGAAGTAGATGCCTCCTCCATTGGAGCCGGAGCGGTGCTCACTCAAAAATCGTCTACTGGCAGAATTCTCACCTGCGGGTTCTTTTCGAAGACCTTTTCGCCAGTGGAGAGGAATTACTCCATCGGAGATCGGGAGTTACTCGCCATCAAGTTGGCGTTGGAGGAGTGGAGACACCTCTTAGAAGGTTCTGCCCATCAAGTATCCATCTATACTGATCATAAAAATCTATCTTATTTAGAAACTGTCCAGCGATTTAATCCACGACAAGCTCGTTGGTCGTTGTTTTTCGCTCGATTTGATTTTCAAATCTTCTTCCGGCCAGCCGCTAAGAACATCAGGGCAGATGCCCTTTCTCGCTCCTCTGACATCTCTGGTGTTGAATCCACTCCACAACATATCATTGCGCCTGAACGCCTTGTCCACTCTGCCCCCGCTACTCTTGTACAAGCACCGCCGGGAAAGACCTTTGTGCCAGCCCGCCAACGTCGCAAAATATTAGAATGGGGGCATTCTTCCCATGTAGCCGGCCATGCCGGTATCAGGAAGTCTTGTTCTATCATTTCTCGATATTATTGGTGGCCTTCTTTTGAAAAGGATGTGACCGAATTCGTTCAGGCCTGTACCACCTGCGCTCGCGACAAAACCCCTCGCCAAAGACCTGCTGGCCTACTCCACCCACTTCCTATTCCGGATACCCCATGGACACACATTGCTATGGACTTTATTACCAACCTCCCTTCTTCGCATAGCAATACTGTAATTTGGGTGGTAGTGGATAGGTTTTCTAAGATGGCGCATTTTGTTCCTTTGCCCGGCCTCCCGTCAGCTCCTCTGTTGGCAAAATACTTCCTGAAGCATATCTTTCGACTTCATGGTCTACCTACACATATTGTGTCTGACAGAGGTGTGCAGTTTGTGTCCAAGTTCTGGAGAGCTCTTTGTAAACAAATGAAAATTAAACTGGACTTTTCCTCCGCTTATTGTCCCCAGTCTAACGGCCAGGTGGAAAGAGTCAACCAGATTCTTGGGCATTATCTTCGCCATTTTGTTTCAGCGCGTCAAGACGATTGGGTCGATCTGTTGCCTTGTGAGTCCACAAGGAAGTCCCGTTTTGGGTGGTGTACGGCCGTCAACTCCTTCCGCCTTTGCCTTTATCCACGTCCTCCGGAGTGCCCGCCGTGGACAATCTCACACAGGATTTCTCCACCATCTGGCAAGAAACACAGCGTTCCCTTTGTCAAGCTTCCGCCCGCATGAAGGTTAGCGCTGATAAAAGGAGAAGAGCTCCGCCTGTTTATTCTCCAGGAGATAAGGTGTGGCTGTCGGCAAAATACATCCGCTTCAAAATTCCTACCTACAAATTGGGCCCCCGTTACTTGGGGCCATACAAGATCAAACAACAGATCAATCCAGTTTGCTATAAGCTTCACCTACCGATTTCACTGCGAATTCCCAATTCTTTTCACGTCTCTCTGTTGAAGCCAGTTATTGTCAATCGATTCTCTCCTAAAACTTTGGTGCCTGCCCCAATCTCGGGCACTGAGGATACCTTTTCAGTGAAGGAGATTCTGGCTTCTAAGCTCTCCAGAGGAAAAAGATATTTCTTGGTCGACTGGGAAGGCTGTGGACCTGAAGAAAGATCTTGGGAGCCCGAAGAGAATATTCTAGACCGTAGTCTCATCTCAGATTTTCTTGGTCCCAAGAAGAAGGGGAGACCCAAGGGGGGGGTACTGTTAGGGCGAGCGCTGCACGCCCGTCTCACAGCATTTCACCTACCTCCATGGCTGCATGCAGCTGTCATCCATCTTCCCTCAGGGCTGCTTCCAGCTGCCGCCCTTCCCCCAATGCTTCCTCCTTGCATGGTCAGGTGCGCACACGTCTCCGTCCACTAGAGGGCGAGCGCACAGGATCCCTGAGATTTAAAGGGCCTTTACAGCACTGATTGGTGTTTATGTCATCCAATCCTGCATCATCTTCCCCTATTTAAACAGGCACTTCCTTCCTTCAGTGCCGGATCTTGGTCTCTCCATGCTTGTTGAAAGTCAGACATTCTTGGATTGCTCACCCGTGTACCGACCTCTGCCTGTCCACGACTCTGAACCTTTGCTGCCTGCCCCGACCTCGGCTACTCACCTTTACCGCGAACCTGTGCTGCCAGCCCCGATCTCTGCCTGTACTACTACGCCTTTTTGCCTGCCACTTGTGTACCTCACTGAACCTCGGCTGACTGTGGGACTGGGCCGCTGTTAGGGGGTAGCGACCTGGGGGTCACTCGCAGCACAAGACCAACCTGCCTTACGGTGGGCTCTGGTGAATAACGGTGGCCTCTTAGACTCCGCTCCCCTGACACGGTACCCGCCATTGGTTCCACAGTTAAAGCGGATCCACACCCGAGTCCGCTCCACCCGGTCCGTGACTGGTGCTTCCTCAAAAAAAAGATTCAGCACCTTGTGCAGGGCACTAACTTAGAAGATGGAGGCCAATCTGCTTATTGGGCACAGTGAAAAGGAGGTGTCAAAGAGTTCCTATCGTTCATATGAGTTGTTGAAGTCCAAATTCCATGATGTCAGCTGCAGGGTGTTGATGCTTGGAATGACACTACAGCCTTGGTAGAGGGTAAGTGCTTGTTAAATTGCTGTCTCTATGTCACACTACTTTCTTGAATGTAATGGTGTCAGTTGATGTTTTACCACCTGCAGAGGGAATCATCACCACCATCATGGGAATCTGATGGTGGCGATGAAGTTGAAGTGCCAACAGACAACACACAAGTGAGGTTTGCAAAAGTTGGAGCCACCAGTAGTCACCAAATTTCCATTACCCTATCCACAAGTTCTTCCAGCCAACCAGATGTCCTTGGTGAGTGTGCACTGAGCCCTGAATTGTCTATTTGTAGGCATTGTTTAATTTCACAAATGATGAAGATTGTTCATTATGTTTTTCAGGCCACATGATGTCCAGCTCCTCAGCATTAAGCCATCTTTCTTTATGCCCAAATGATCCATTTTTTGCCTTAGCATTGTCTTTTACACACTTGAAACATTGAAGAAACATTTGTTCTTTATAATGTATTTGCCTAGTGTATTTCTGATATTGTTGTTTGTAGGCTGCGTTATGTCAACCTCAACATTCACCACACACCCTTTGTGCAGCCAGCCTGTTTGTAAATGGAATCTGCGGGGACATTTAACAATATTGTGATATCCGTGCACTGTGAATGGTTATCGCTTAATGTCCTTGTGTGTGTGTGACCTTGTTGTTATACATCTCTGTTTTATAGGCAACACTGTTCTTCTGACAGCCAACAGATAGTGTAGTGGCCTATCCTTTTTTTGTATGTATGGATTAACAGCATATCTACAAAGAAAGTGGCTCCAGTAGCCACCACAGAAGGCAGTACACACTGTCGCACCAAAGAAGACCCCAAAAGTAAGTATCAATTCATAAATATATAGTCATATTAATTTATTAAATTAAAATAGACAAAACACCAAAGTGCAAGAGTCAAAATCCAAGTATTCCATAATTCTCATCATTCCCTATACTACCTATCATTAATTAATACAAACGAAGTAAGACTAATAAAGTGCTAATGTGCCCATTAATGTGTAAAAAATGCCATCAAGTGCAAAATGTGCAATAATTGTTTAATAATTGTTCTTTATCTCCTAATTGTGGAGTAGTTGGGCTGCCATCTTTTCGGCCATCACTTAGGTGAACTCTTTCCTTGTTATTATCAGTAATTATTATATTTATGAATTGATACTTACTTTTGGGGTCTTCTTTGGTGCGACAGTAGCCTCGATTCAGAGAGACAAAAAAAACTTCCGTTTTAGTTCCGATCTGTGAAATGTTTCCGTTCTCGTATGAGCGTTCGAGCGATTCAATGCATGCATTGAAAACCTTCTGTAAAGTTTCCGTCCGTTCGTACGGCAGATTACGAATTACGAGGATGTCATTTTCCATCCAGACTTTTCCGTTTCATTTTCACATGTTACAACGTAGGCTTTCGTTTTTGCCCTTTTCCCATCGTATCCTCCAACGAATCCTTTACGTTTCCTGTTCGATTCTGTTTCCCTTTTTCAATAAATATTCGTCCAGACGGAAATCCTTACCATCTTGCGCCTGCGCACTACAAACTTAACTGATTAAAGTGCTCGCCTACAAATTTGCCACCCTCACTTCTACTACAATGTTTAGCTAAATCACTTAGCACTGTCCTCCATCTTCCCTTTTTGACCCTTAAAGCTCAACCAAACCACTTAGCACTGTCCTCCATCTTCCCTTTTTGACCCTTAAAGCTCACCCTAACCACTTAGCACTGTCCTCCATCTTCCCGTTTTGACTCTTAAAGCTCACCCAAACCACTTAGCACTGTCCTCCATCTTCCCTTTTGGACCCTTAAAGCTCACCCAAACCACTTAGCACTATCCTCCATCTTCCCTTTTGGACCCTTAAAGCTCACCCAAACCACTACTTGGTTAGGTTCTTCTTCAATTTTAGCCCCCTAAAACTTACCCAAATCACTTCTCGGTCATGTGAATATTCATCTTTAAATATTTCTGGGCCCAATCGTTTTGTGTTACTGTATTTTGTAAATGAAATGACAATGTAACATGTTTTTTTTTATTCCATCATAAAATATAAAATTGTTAAAAATGTTGAAAATGTAAAATTTTAACAACTATAAAAAACAAAATACATAGCAATGGCAGGCTACTGAACATTATTCTTCATCTGTGGTCCCCAACGAGTTGCGCAGCTCCTGCATCTCGCCCACCAACTGAAGGACCCTGACACTCAGTTGTGCCACTCTGGTACGTGTGGTCCCTGTTAAAAAACGTAAATTAAAATATTGGTATAACCTTGTTGGGGTCATACTGCAGTGCCCCCCCCCCCCCTGTATGGTCCAAACAGCTAAATCTGGACTTCAAAAGCCAGAGGGCCCTCGCCACCACGGGCCGGGTTTTGCATAGTCCCCGATTAGAGAACCCCTGCCCGCATTCTGCAGGCAAAGAACGGGCATCAGGAGCAAGGGCGAGTGGCACATCTTGCGGTTCCTGCAACCAAATATAAAATAATTACACAAAGCAAAGGTAACCGACTAAAACAATAACTCCTACAACAAATTAAGATTCAAGTTCAACAATCCAAATATAATTCACAAAGGACATAAGTCTAAAAAAATATAGCAATTATATGGATGTGTGGGAAAATAAATGTTTACATGCTAAGGACTAATTTAGGTCAGCATTAAAATGCTTCTATAAGGCATACATGAAATGTATTGATTCAGGTATGCATTGCTATACAATTTATGGCCTCGGCCATGCTGATACATGCAATGCCTTGGTGCTAAAGGCGCGCAGACTCCTCCACATAGCCGCAAAACATGTTTAACAATAGCAATCCGAGCCCTCAAAGGTCCCGTAAGTGGATCGGAAATGAAACGGATTTATAGGGTGGTGATAGGGCGGAAATCAGCTCTCTGAATCAGACGGAAGCTCTCTGAATCAACAGAAGTTTTCTGAACGAACGGAAAATTTCCGATTTTGTTTGGAAAATGATCCGAACTAACGGAAATGTTCCGATTTGTTTCCGGTCATCGGAAGCGCATTCCCGAACGTTCTTGCGAGTAGAAAATGGATGAAAAAAAGCAAAAAAATGACAAACACCCACCAAAACTTTCACAGACAGCTACGGAAGTCCGGACGAATGTGTATTTGAATCAAGGCTAGTGTGTACTGCCTTCCGTGGTGACCACTGCAGCAACTTTCTTTGTAGATATGCATTATTCATTGTAGTGAGTCTATTGTTGCACAGAGCCCTATTACTTGAATTGGGAATTGTGGTGCACCTTGTTTACTTTCTTACGGATTAACAGCACCTTTTTAACATTGACATTGTGGCTGATGTTCATTGTGTATGTAATATACTGGTAGTTAGAGCCACAGGGCAAATATACACTTTAGCAAGCCATACTTATGCCAGACAACATTTGTGTAATTGTTAATGTTTGTGTCCAATGTATCTCTAAGCTTTAAGAGGTGTACTTCATAGTATGTGGTGTACTTTCAATTGATTGTTAATTGACAGTCCCCTTTGTTTAGAATACACACATCAAATGGCTAAAGACCTGCATGCACCTTGACATGCACAGAGCCTGACCTTATTGTTTTGTATGCTCACTTGGATACTTGGTTTACTGATAGACAATTTGATAGCAATGTTGTGTTTCTGCATCTTCTGCTGCAGCTCCAGCAACATCTTCCTGAACTGGAGGACAAAATCCCAGAGCCTGTGATGCTCTTGAATGCAAGCTGTGGGCAAAACAAACAACATTAATGAGTACTACATGTCTACACCTAAGTTAACTATATACACATACACAATACATGTGGATGCATGAAACAAAATCACCACAATATTATATGCCAAAGGAAATTCATATATTCTACAGTCTGACTTGACAGCAGCAATCGGTTTGTGATTGAAGTGGCCAATAAGAGCTGAGGGGAGTTCTGAAACATATCTAACTACAGTGAGCTTTTAGGTTACATAGACTAAACAGTGACCCATATAGACAATGCAGGGTGACAAATGGGCAAGGAATGTTAAAACAGCAATGAAAGGAGACAACCAGCTTGTGGATTGAGCAGGCTGGCTATTGTTACAGGAGCAAGAAATGTGCATGCTCTGACCAAAGTATGACTGAGTAGATAGTAAACTGCCTCTACAGGTATGAGTAGCGCCTCTAAACTGGGAGTAACACATGGTCATGGACACATACATAAGCATGTCTACAAGGTCATTGGCACACATCACATCACTCAACATCACAGTTCTGGCATTGGGCCATGGTGCTGGACCCTCCTAGATCTTGGTGGGGTAGCATGCTGATGCTGGCTGGCCAGCAACATCGGTGTGGATATAAATGAAGAACATATACAAATAAAAGACCTTGCAACTTTGTCAAGGGGTGTGCAGGTGGTGTGGTCTGTAGGATACCCTGAAACAACAAGGAAAACATTTTACACACTAGACTTTAACAAATGACTATGAAAACAGTACTAACATTAAAATCAATAAGCAAGGGGACTCACCAGAGGACGAGTTGTTGCACTCAAGCCAGGGAGGGCTGTGAGTAGAATCAGTGGTACCCCTGTTCCTCCTATTTAGCCCAGCAAGGGGCCAGACTCCTCCCCGACCACTCTGGGAGTTTGGTGTAGTCCCTCACCTCCTCTACATCCTGACTTCCCACATGAGAGTAGCCCCAGCGGTAGCCAGACCCTACTGATTTCTCTTCAGTAGAGCTGGGAAGTCACACCATCCCCACATCACCAGCACACTCCACTGGAAATTCTACTTCCTCATCACCTTCCTCCCCTGGGTCCTTGACTTGAGCACGTCAAGAGGGTCCCTCCCCCCTGCTGACTCATTAGAGTCCCGCATTCTGGTGCGGGGTAGAATGTCCTTCCCTTGCTTTCCCAAGGGAGGCAGCTTATCTGTAGAGACATAAAAGAAAAGCAGAAAATTCATCAAAAACTACAGCAGGTTAAAGTGGGCAGATCAAAGAGTTTTGGGTGTGTAGTGCTTACCAGATGCATAGGTATTATACAGCTTATAGACCTCTTCAGGCTCCCGGTGCTTGAAATCTGACCATCTTTGTCAAATGGCTTTTGCCCGAGGGGTAGTTTTATAGCGCCAGGAGACCATGGCCTTCACCACCTATCTGAGAAACCCATCAACCCACTTCACCTAAGAGTGCAACAGAAGAAAGCTGCTTTGATCCTCTTCCACAATGGTGAAGGGGCAACAGTGTTTGAATTTGGCCCCAGTTAGGGATACATAAAGATGGCCACTGGCTCCCATGTGTGAGGACAGCGCTGCCAGCTGGCACTAGCATTGTGCTCACTCATGGGAGCTAGCATTTATCTGTCTATAGCATCAGCTGGGGCCAAATTCAAATGTCAGTGCCGATCCTCCGCTGCTGAGGCTTAGGAAGAGGATTGGGGGGCTGAGGTGAGTTACAGCAGCATGCTTATTGCTGCAAACTCTGTGCCCTCCACCACATCCATGTCCAAATATTAATGGGGACCAGGTTTTGGGGGCAGGTTCTCAATTATTCAAAGTTCAGCCGAACTTTGACCCATCCCATACCTACTGAGGAGGACATGTCAAGGAGGGGGAATAGACTAGGTCAGTTTGCTCATACTCTGTAGGTAACAGAGTGCCCAAAATGTACCACGTGTGTACCACATGCCTCAATTGCTCCTCATCTATCCAGAGGCAGATAAGGCCAGCGAACTTTGGTCTGTATATTTTGTACTCCCACCACCCACTTCCTTGTAGTGAATATCTAGGAAAATGGTAAGAGTGACTTCCTTACCTTGCTCCCTCTCTGCTCTCTCCCTTCACCTTCCATTCTGTTAATGCCATACAAGTAGCCACAGCTGCCTCTAAACAGAGAGGGGTAAAATTATCTAGGAGTTGTAGCAGGACCTTAGCAGGACCATAGCAGGACCCACCTCCTGGAGCAGTGAGGGGCAGAGTTTTATATTCAGTAGTGTGTGGCAGTGGAGCCACCATCACTAACTTAAAGTGGACCAAACCTCCCCAAAACAGCTCAATCTATTTTGCTCCCCCACCCCAGGTACATTGTTGTTTTAGGGTGTTTTCTGCCCTCAGAACTGCTTGATATTCTTGTTAAAGTGATATTAATTTTTGTTTTCCCCAGCTATCTCATTTGTATGCCATTGGTTTCTGACAGGATACCATTGTTCTAAACTAGTTGTTTAAGGCCCTTCCTTCCCCCTCCTCACAATATCATGCTGGGAGCAATTAGAACCTATTGAAAATAACCTATTGAAAATAATGCTCAAAGAAGAATAAGAGCCAAAAGACAATTTACTTTTCCCTTAATGTTTCCCCATTTTTGCCTTTAGGAGTTGATACATGTTTTTTTAACCTTCCATAGGCCATGATTGGTCCTCTTTTATGGCAATATCGCAAGGGCGACTTGGGATTATACTCCCTGACAAAAGTTTAACACTGGGCAGTCAAATTAAGCAATAAAGCAATAGTCATGGGCAGGGAGTTGAGGTGCACAGCCAAGGAAAATAGTCCAGAGAATGAAACCTGAGCTATAGCTCATATCTATAAAGATATCAACAAGCTGTTACACAGACTGAGATTTGAAGATCAACAAGTAAGATCAGAAGCACAGAATCACAGGAACAGATGTGGAAGGGGGTTTTTAGAATAATCTTTCGCCTATCCTTCCTGGCCTTTGCTCTCATCCCCGCTACCAAAGGGGGCATCATCTCACTCTTGGTATAAAAGGCCCCTCCTTGAAGAAGTCAGCAAGATGCCAGGAACTGGTGCATGGGGCAGGGAACGGGCATTCTCTGCCTCTTTAAAGACCCTGGACCAACAATTGGAGGCTTACTGGGGGAAAAAGAGAACTTTGGCCCTGGATCCAGGTCGGAGGTGAGCTTTTTGTTTTTTTTTGCCCACAAAAGGGGGAAAATGCCAACTATATAGAATTCATGTAGCTGGCACTTAGTGGTTGGAGATGCAGCTACATAATTGCTACATAGTTGGCACTGAAAGGGTTAATACTGCATATCTGTTTTTAAAAGGTTTAACCAAAAGCTACATGTTTCCCTTGTTCACATATAATAAATAATCAATAATAAAATAATAATCAACAAATAATCAATAATAAAAGGACCTAATGTAAAATCTTTGAATCTTTATTGTTAAAATGTGCCAAAACAGGCCTATGAGACTCCAGTGCCAACTGATTCCCTCTCCCCAAGGCCTCCCGAAATTGGAATTGCACCTGCTGCAACTGAATGACTGTGCATGTCTGCGCACAACCCAAGGCTGCACCGCTGATGTGTGTGGCTAGGATTCCATTCAGCTTCTCCAGCTGCACACTATTATGCGCAACCGGAGAAGCTGATTGGATGGGCAGCCGTGACCGAGAAGAGGTGAGTTTGCTTCACGAATAGCAGGGCACCCAAATCAGGGTTGTTGCAGGAAGGTGGACTAAGACCCGGGATAGTAAAAATTCTAGGTTTTGGTCCACTTCACAAGTCTCTTGAGTCTAAAAGACTCTATAGACAGATTCTCAAGGTCCAGGTGTGAGCCTCCTCTGCAGTTAATTGCTACGAGTCTGGCAGCATGTTAACTCACTGCATGCTTTTTTATGACTTCCTGGCACAGGGTAAAAGCAATGTAGGTGTTGCAGAGGATGTCTGCAAATGTGTTGCAGGGGCCTGGAGGGAAATAATGGAACAGTAAATCCGGTGGTGTTTCACACACATGGTTAACCAGACCAGAAACGGGAGGAATAATCTTTGGTTCTGGTCTACTTTAATCCTCTTTTAACAAAGAATATAAGGTAGTATCTAGAACTTTTTATTTTTTCATATAAGAATAAAATTCAAGTGTTAGCATGCCTGCCTTATTATGATTCTTTTTATGTGACACATTAAAACTTGCTGATTGTTCAGAATCAATTTGTCAAATAGTTGTGTAATATAGCAAGTCATATATCATGAAAGTGATGAGAAGGTTAAGATGTATCGCTTTCATACATCATTATAGTGGCAGAGCTTTGATGACTGATAGATCTATATATCTTTGAGGCAACATCACAAACCTTACACAGTCTAGGAATGGTGTGACATTCTAATAAATTATTTAAGAATATACTTAATATATTTTAATGTGTACATTTACATAATCTCCCAAAAATTGGACAGCATAGATATGCATTATTTAAAGTTTGCATAATATTATGATTTATGGCTATTTGTTGTTTTACTTCGTGATGACCAGGGTATTTTTGTTACATAGGATGTTTTAATTATAGAATAAAATAAAAGTAGAATTATGTCTACTTACTTTAATAAGAATTTTTGGACAGTGATAAGTGAGCCTGTAGAAGTTCAGGTCCGAACCTTGGGACCACAAAAATGGCTGTAAAATGAGGATAGTAGGGGACACCAGGATGAATGCCATGCACAAAATTGGGCAGGGAAAGTACTCAAAACAATAACAGAAAACAAAAAATTAAAAAAATACATAAATAACAAAAATGTTTTTTTCACAGGTTTAAGACTCAAGGGCCAATTTGGGGTAACACCAGGGTGATTGCCCTGCACAAAATGGGGTATGGAGAGTACTCAAAATAATATCATACATAAAACAACAAAATTTAAAAAATAAAATAAAATTAAAAAAAATGTAAATAGAAGGAGAAAGAGGTGGATGAGATGGCTGACTCAGGCATTAGCACAGCCAAGTCCCATGGCATCCACACCTGGTTCCTCTTAAGGAATGTAAGGCTGGCCACAACAGCTGTGGATAGGTGGATTCTCTTGTTGGTGATGACACCCCCTGCAGCACTAAACACATGTTCTGATGGGACACTTGCCACAGAGCAGGCCAGCACCTCCAAGGCATAGAGGGAAAGCTCTGGTCATGTGTCCAATTTAGCGATCCAGAAGTTGAATGGGGAGAACCCATCACTCAGTACCAAGGAAACGCATCAACAGATAGTTATCCACCATGTGAGTCAAAGTCTGCCTCCTGGTACTATGGGCCAAATTTCATGGTGGTGGATGTGGCGGATAATTAAATAAGATGTCCATATTGGGGGCATGCCCACCCTGGCTTATGATTTGGTGCCAGTGCTCCTTCTGCTTTGGCAACTTGCTCCTCCTACTAAGCCATGTACCGCCACTGAGCCCCCCAGTCAGCTGGGAATTCCACCAAGTGTGCATGCAAAAGTGGGTTTGTTCTCCCTCATCTTTCTATCCCACTCCAGTGCTGAAAACAAGAAAGTGATGTTATCCTTATAGCAGTGATCCATTAGGGTGGCCACTCAGTAATCGGCACTGGTGACTATTCGGTCATGCAGTTCATAGTTCACATGAACCCCTGCATCATGTAGTGGTTCATGTGAGCCAGGTTGCCCTGAGTCAAGGAGAAGCTGTCCTCAGTGTCAGGTGTCTCCTTCTCTACCGCCTTCTTTTCCCTCCATGACCACATAGTCACCAGTGACGATTACTGGATGGCCTCCTCCTCCTCCTCCAAAATTATCCACTGGCTGGACAGTGGAGTACCGGGCCACTGTTGGCCCAGCAGTCCACCCTGTGTGTGCACGCAGTGTGCACTGCCTTGACACCTGGGAAAATGGGCTATCCTCCTCCTCCTGTGCTTTACCCTGGCCCACCATCACATCCACTGACGCAGCCTTAAGGTATTTTTCATGCAGGCAAAGGATGGGGATGGTAGTGCTGATGATGGTGTCATCATCGCTAACCACACTGGAAGCACTGCAGCATTACACAAATGTCTCCTGTGGAGGCCCACTCATTGGTGGTGAAGGGCTGTTGATCTTCACTTCGACTCACCCAGGGCATCTTGGAGCTGGAAGTCCACTTTTGCCTGCTGCTGCTGCTCACGCATTATTTCCAGCATTAGTGGGATTCCAACTGGTTGGCAAGTCACATCACAGCAGCAGGGTGGGAGCAAGGAAAGTGTGTGCACATGTCATGCACTTTATGCAGCAGCTCCAGGATGGAGCCAGTCTGGATAATGGGCCAGGAAGCTTTGAAGCTCTGAGCTTCTAACATGTGTACATATAATGTGACAATAGGAAAAAAAAAATGTATGCCTTAATTTTCAATTTTAAAATGAAAAGGGCTCAGTCCATTTGCTGAATGGGGGGATCTGCTGGGTTTTATTCAGTGAGGTGATAGCAGACAAACGATGCATTTATGCCACTGGTCTCCTAGCAACAGCTGCAGTAATCTTGCTCCAGGCAGGGGCTGTACACAATTGTAACAGCTGTGTGTGTGTGACCTGCTGCTCCCGTGATGAGACCACCAGGTAACTCAATAAATATATAAAGTATCTGCAAAATAAACTAAACTGACTGAAATAAAATTCTACTTTGACTGTGCAGGCATATATAAAGATAATAAAGTGGAACAAAACTCTGAGTGGCTGACCTTGGAGACTAAAAAACTCCACAGCCGGGCATTGGCCTTCCCAGGGATGCCCCACTGTGTGAAATGCCACCTGAGTCACCACTAAAACCACCTTTTTCCTGACTTCCATGGCAATGTAAATAGCTGTGGCCGCATCCTCAGCATCTTTGGGCAGAGGCACGCTCCCATGGATAGCCATTCAGATAGACTGGGTGCCAAGGGATGCAGCTGCTTTGGCTCCCCATTGCCAAGCTCTGCGTGCAAACAGAGCCGTTTGCCAAGCAAACAGCACTGATAGGAATGACAGCCCATGCATGCGTCATGGGATGGGGAAAGGTTACATTTTTATGGGCAAACTGGGGGGGTTTCCCATAGTGGGCCATCCCATGTTGGAATGCCCCTGGCGCAAGAAGCAAAACTCTGGATAGTGAATATCCAGTTTTTTTTCCGCTTAAAACACGCAAAGCTGAAAAGAATAATACATGGAAAACATGGAAAAGAGGAAAATGGTGTTGTAATAAAAAGAAAGAGAAAAGGGAAAACAAAAGATACTGCAGACTGCAGCAGAGGTAACATGAAAGGAAAACTTTAAAAATAATAAATCTGGAAAGCAACAAAAAGAGGATAAAAACAGAAAAATTCACAGAATAAAATTGTGAAAAAATGAAATAGCCACAGTAGGAATTCGAACCATATGCTCTTTTATTCAGAGCCCATCACTTTACCAACTGAGCTACCTGGCTTGCTCATGCCAAGTCAGACTTTGAATGAAATCTCCGTGAACCAAGCTGCCACCACAAGAGCTTTTTCCCTCTCTCCCTCCAACACAATAGCAACATAGCCACGCAGTCAATAGCACGGCTACTCACTGCTCCCTGTCCTTTTAGCCCAGATGACCCAGAGGTCCCCCCGACACAATGACATAGCCACCTGCTCGAGAATGCATGGCTGGCCGCTGCTCCCCCACTTCCCTCCAGGGTGATGATTGCCCGCTCACCTCACAGTGCAGCAGCACATGACTTGGTTTCTTTTGTCACCCAGACTAAAAACAACTGCAGTTTCTCAACGCCTCCATAAAACCATTTTTGCAACACACATTGGCTTATCTTTAAAACCCTTACACACACAACAAGTTTAATTTAAATCTGGCGGTAGTGCTCCTTTAATAATAATTCTCTGGAAAAAGTTCAGGGTTGCCAACGCATATGGCCATGACTGTAATCAAGTACACAGAAATATAAACAATGACCTAATCGAATGGATTATACAAAATAAATGAGTAAACAGATTGTTAATGAATCACAATGCCATTACTGCCTATAGCAAAGGTAATTAAGAATCATCCCCGGCATTCATTTTCCTGGCCACAAGGTGGCATCAGGTGCATGCTAGAAGCAACAGTTCAAATGCAAGGCAACAAAAATGAGCATCAAAATATGAGAACATGCAAAGAGGTCATAATAAATAGCTTACATGTAGTAGAGACAAGAGTACCTTTTCCCAATGTTTCAGGCAGTATATGCAGTGACATTTCTCAAGGAATGAATAAATACTTGTAGCATTGGTGTGGTAACCCCCCCTATTTATATGATAGATCTGACTGGCTCCAATTTGGTGGTGGCAAAAGATTGGTTATATTTTTATCAAGTACCACTTTCCATTTGCTAAATATCTCAAGTACCACCTGGATGGTAGGTATGGGTTGTCAGCACCTAAGTGTGTTAAAAAACACAAAACAACCATATACGTTTTATCAGATGCTCGAAAATGCATATAAATAGTTATCATTACCCTTTGGAGCAGTTTTCTACTTATGAAGCAAATAAGGGTTGGGTAATCTGGCAAGATCTGGCTGGGATACAGATCGGTCTGCAACCCATACATGTACCACTGGTTAGGAACCCTTCTTTTAGAGTCTCAATGAGTAATCTAGAGTATTATTAATCAAGACTATTATTGAGTAATATAGCATATCACTGAGTAATATAGAGTATTACTGAAGAAGTCATCTAGAATACAACTGGGTATTGCGAAGTATTATTGTATAGTCTATCATATCACTGAGTAATCTAGATCAGGAGCTCCCATCCTTTTTAATCAAGAGCCACATTCCCATTTCTGTTTAAAGTACCACCTTTAATCAGCCATTTAAAATCAATGAATCACAAAAATATGTAGTTTTTATTTACATTGCAAATCAGGCCTGGGTGTAGTATAGATGGCAGCAGATTAGGTTGGAGTACACGTCAGTCTGCAGCCATCTTAAGTACCACCTGAAATGATCTTGACTGCCACCAGTGGTACTAGTACCACCTGTTGAGAACCCCTACTCTAGTGATTTAATTTCGTCCAGGATGTTTTCTGTTTCAATTAATTTTTTAAGCTTTTAACCCTTTAACTGCCAACCTACCTGGAGTTTTTGTCACCCTTTGTTGCCAGACCATTTTGCACTATTTTGCGCTCCCCATGTTCAACTGTGATTTTTGAAGGGATTTCCAGGGATTTCCCAGGAAAGTATGCTTAAACATGAAATGTCTTGTTTGTCATTTTCTAAGTGTATTCTCAAAATTTTGTGGTGAAAATTATACCAAAAAATATATATATTTTTTACAATTTGTAGTGTTTTTTTGTAATAAAAAATGTAAGTTTCTCAATAAAATCTTATTGTGTGTGAAACCCCAATTTCTCCCGGTTACAGCGGTACCACATATGTATAGGTAGACACCCTTTCCTGCCCAGGAGACTCCCCCAAACTGAAACAACGCTTTAGGAGATTTTCAGATAAAATACAACTATGCTATGCAATATGCGCACCTTGCAGTTTTTCAAGAAAAACAACCCTTTACATTTGAAATACCCCAAACAAACTATATATTCCCTAGAAGTATACACTTCAGGCTTTCTAGGCATTCCAGGCTTGTTAACATAGGTGCAGTTTTCTGGAAGTAATCCCTCAATGTATTCTTTGGTTGCACAGGGTTTCCCTAAAATGAATAAAAAAGCAGAATCAAAACCGCATTTTCCTAAAAAAAACTATATGCAAACCAGAAAAAACTTAAAATCTGAAAAAGCAACATCTCCCAAACAGAACAATACCCAACATGCATAGGTTCTGTCAAGGAGAGAGTTGCCAAACACACCAAAGTAAAGCGTGCGCATAATGGTAATTTTACTTCAAAATTTAAGCTCTGCAGACAAAGTGCGCACCTTGTGCTTTTTCTACCAAAACAACCCTTTATATTTGGAATATCCCAGATAAACCATATATTTCCTGAAAGTACACATGCTAAGCTTTCTAAGCGTACCCAGCTTGTTGTAGTGGGCTCATCTTTCTGGAAGTAATATATCGATGAATTCTTAGGTTGCACAGGGTTTCACAAAAAAAATTATAAAAAAGCAGAATAAAAAACAATTTTTCCTAAAATATCAATAAGCCAATAAGAAAAAACAAGCTAAATCTGAAAACTCAAGGTCCCCCGAGCAGAACAATACCCAACATGCATAGGTACCTGTAACCTTTTAACTGCCAGCCTACTTGAGATTTTGTCACCCTCTGCTGACAGGTCATTTTTCACCACTTTGCGTGATGCTTAACTGTGATTTTTGCAGGAATTTCCAAGAAAATTGCATATTTTCTTTTTGTGGCAGAGTTTAGACTTATATTTTGTATTTTTCTACTTTTTTTATATATTTTTAAGTAAATAAGTAAAAAAAAAAAATATATATATATATATATTTTTTAAATTGTCTCCTTTATTTTAACAAAAACATTTATTTTATTAAAGAAAACCATATTGCATGTAAAAGCCCCATTTCTCCCGATTACAATGATACCACTTATGTATCGGTAGCCCCCGTTCCTGTCCAGGTGATCCCCTAAACTGAAAAGAGCACTTTATAACATTTACAAATAAAATACAACTACTATCCACATAATAAAGGGTTAAGTAAAAAAAAATTGGTGTGGGGTCCCCCTTCACAGGGGGGGGGGGACACCATTTCTTGGGGGAATATAAGGGTTTTTTTGGAAGGCAGGTAATGGGGGGTCTCGGGGTTAATGGCAAGTCACCCACTAGCCGCAGGTGACTTGCCAGAGCCTTGTGAACTGGTATAGGGGTCTCATAGATCTCTTACCAGGGTTAAAAGTAAAAAAAAAACACACACACAGAGACACACTTTAAAAATAATTTTTTTGTATTATTTTTTTTTAATACTCCCATCCATCCTTGTGTCCCACGCTGATCACTTAGGCTTCTGCTCTCCTTTTTTTTCTCCTTTTTTTACTGTTAGTGGGGAAAGTCAGGCACGTAAAATTTACATGGCTGGCGGTTAACTGCAGGGTAGGCAGCCACGTAAATTTTACGTGGCTGGCGGTTAAAGGGTTACATACAACTCAGGCAATGCAAGAATATGCAAGACATAATAAAGTATACTGCACAGATGTTGCATTGTATGAGGGCCAGGCATACAGTAAGTATTTTGCACCATCAGTACCCAGCTTCTGTTAAATATGGGTAAAAGTGGGGACTATTTAATGCAGCAAAGCGCTCTATGGTTTCCTAGGAAGCCTGCACTTTAAAAAGAGTATTTTAAAGAAGGTCAAAAACCCAAACCCAGAATTCAACATCTTAGGACAGACCCACCGATTATGTTGCATATTCCTCTCTGCCTAACTCTTCCTAACACTTCAGCAGGAGGCATCGCCAGTAGAGATGTCGGGCAGTGGAGGGTGGTAATACTATATGTGTGTGTGAGTCGGTGGGAGACTGGCTGCTGCAAGAGCGCAGGCCGGCAGCGTTGGGAGCACCAGGAATGTAAATATTTTTTGGGGGGGCATGCTGCACACTGCCTGTAATTGGGATGCCTCACTCTGACTCTAATTGGAATGCCTAATGTTGCCTGTTTTTTAGATGCCTCACACTGCCTGTAATGTGGGATGCCCCTCAGTGCTTTTAAAGTGTGATGCCGCTCACTGCTTGTAATGTGGAATACCGCTCACTACCTGACTTTGGGATACCGCTCACTGCCTGTAATTTGAGATACCACTCACTGCCTGTATGGGGTGATGGGAGTATTTTTGCACACCATTTGGTTCAGAATTTTTTTCTTATTTTCCTCCTCTAAATCCTGGTTGCATCTTATGGGTAGGTGTGTCTTATGAGGCGAGAACTACAGTAAGTGGTTTTTCTATTCAAAATCCACATTGGATGCAGATTAACTACAAGAACTGTATTTGTAACCCCATAGTCCACCAACAGCACTCCAATAATTATGATCTGCTACCTGATTGTGGGGGCCCTTTTTATTTTCAAATCTGTTATTTATTTTCAGTATAGAACATATTATTTATATATATTATATATTATTACAATAGTACAAACACTCACATAAGACACTTATTTAAGTCTGTCTTCCTCCTTGCACTAAGCCAGGCTGCAGAAATAAGATAATTAGGGTAAATGCAAGTTATCGATGGGTCTAGACCCCAAACCATAGATACATACATAGATTTTACAGATGCAATAGCCATACATTGTCTGGATACCCAAGAAGACCCAGATCTAAACAAAATAAAATAAAGTAAAGGACAGGTGAACATTTGGTGAGTACTGTATGTCTATCTCTGCCTAAGGTGAATATCCTGTCCCAAAGCTTTATAAGCGAGATATTGAAATTAGGGGGCATACAATGATCAATCCAGGGCTTCCAGATTTGTGTAAACCTTGCGTTTTATCGCTATTGATCGTTATAATTTTCTTTATAAAAAATAATGTTGTTTGCTTTTGCTATCACCCACTTGGCAGCAGTAAAAATATGTTTTATGTTTTATTTGTCAATTAGTGCAACCCAGAATCCTTTTTTTAAGCAAGGCCAGCCAGGGATCTTTACCAAAATGCGCACCTAGCATAGTTTTGATAATTGAGAAAACCTTATCACAAAATTTCTCCCTCTAACTTTGGCTGCATAGGTATATTTTTAGAGACCCTTTGTCTCTTCCTATTCTATATAAAAGTGAGCACTTTATGCTGCAGAATGTTAAGATAATGGAGCGGTATTCTTACTGGTAAAACCCTTGCATAGTAGATTACAGGAGTCATCCTAATGACATTCTACCAAGCCAAGATTATTTAAAGTGCTTCCATTGTTCCAGAAAAGAATGCAGTTTGCAAAACAACAGGGAGCAATTTGTTAAGAATTCTCCTAAATATTTCACTCACTGAGTTTTCCAGTGGAAATAACATTAACGCTGCAGATTGCTTCAAGTTTTGTTGAGTAAAGTCGAGTTTATCTTAAATTTCGAATTACTAACCTGGAGGCCTGAAAATGTGGCGAAATGACCTACAATTTAAAACACATAGGGCAATGTAGTTATTGGATTACAGACAAATAATATTACGTCATCTGTAAATTAACAGAGTTTATGCAGCATGCCCGCGACTTCAAGCCCAGATATATCTGGAGAGTTTCTGATAGCAAGGGCCAGCGGTTCCATAGTCCAGGAGAAAAAGATAAAGGAGATAAAGGACATCCCTGCATTCTCCCTCTCAAAAGGGACAAGAAAGCTGAAGGAGATGGAGAAGGAGATGCATGCAGTGCTCTTTGACCACCGATTAATTCTGGGCCAAAACCCCATTCTCGGGCATGGGACCACTACTGTGTGAAGGCAAAGCCTAAATTACTAATATATCAGACATGCAAGCACAATAAATGATATATATATATATATATATATATATATATATATATATTGTGGTAAATTGTACAAAAATGATGATGTTTATTTCTCCCCTGCTAGGCTGTATAAGGCACATTCCGTGCCGGGTTTTCAGGACCCAGGTCACTTTCCCCAATCCCTTTCCGGTTTGTTCCATGATCTAAGGCCGTGCACAGGTGTTCAGGCTGATTACAGGGGAAGCTTGAATAAGAAGGAAACACACGGCCTGTCTATTGTCTATTGACCAGCCTGTAGGAGTGATCCCAGGCTGAGGTGCACATTGGTGAAGGAAGAGACTGTATGCAAGCCGAAGGACTTGGCTTTTGCGCCCCCTAACTGTGGACTTGTGGGGATGAGCAGAGGAGGGCTGATATGCCCTGCAAAGTGGATTTGGACTTACATTTGTTTGGGTGAAGTAACCACTTTTGTTTTACTGTGTTTATGCTGCAATCTATGGACTGAGCGATAATTTGCTAAATAAAGCCGTTTTTGCTGTTTAAAAACTGTTGTCCGTGTCACTGCTGATCGCCCAGCAGTGACATGCCTTCAGCATGAGCTTGGGTAACTGTTAGGAGATAACCCATCTCGTTTTTCCAGATATCTCCCTCCTCTCCCATCGCCTTTTCAATCAATGTTCACACTTAGAGCTGCCAAAACATATGCCCACCTTATCTGGACATTCCCATTAAATTGGAGCATTTGATTGCCTTTTGGTGCTTTTCAGAGACCAAAATACACATCCTGATTTTTATCCTATAGAGTTTTATGGCATCCAGGGCCAGGATACCAGAATTGCTATTGAATGGAAAAGGGGGGCTACTTGGCTCATCACAAACAAGCACCCACTCTTTTGCATACAGTGGGTAGCCCTATTAACTAGATGTCTTGCATGGTAACCAGAGTTTGTTCCCTGTTGCTTGCATCCCAATATCCCAATATCCCAATCTTGATACCAACATTACCCAAATTGTCCAAATTTCATATATAGAAGATAGTTCACGATTGCATGTGGACTTTCTTCCAGTTTTGTATATCCCTGTGAGAGAAGCAAACCGAATCTTCAAGGGTTTTTAGTGCACAGACAGTATGTAGGCTGTAAGACATGAAGATACCCCATAGGAATTGCTCCTGTCTACTTAATCCAGCCATGCAGTGAGACAAATAAGCAGGGAAAAATCAATTTGTAGCACCGCCAATTGAATTTTTACTCCAAATAGTTGAAGAAACCTCACCTGCTGCCTCTCTTTCCAGTGTCAGTGATATCCACCATCTCTCCCTTGGTGGAGACCACCAGAGTTTCTCCTGCTGCTCCCTGCTGGGGATTCAATGCCACTTTTAGCGAGCAGCATGGGACAGATGATGGCCATTAGAGATGAGCGAACTTTTGAAAAATTCGATTTGACTGATTCGCCAAATTTTCCGACAAAAATCGTTTCGACCCGAATTTATTCGCGACGAATCACTATTAAAAACGGCTATTTCTGAGCCTCCTAGAGCCTCAATAGGGTTGTAAACCATTCTGCCTTGCTGTAACACGCACAGGATGCGTGCTGGGTTCGTTAAATAATACTTTGAATAAATATCACATGCAGATCAGAGGCATCGCTAATAGAATCGCAGAGCGGCACAATTGCAGAGAGTTGAAGTGGCATCACTATGAGGGGCAGGAGCCCAAACATTGCTTTAAAGATACACTGGAGTTGGCAGCAACAGGAGCCCAAAAATTGGATGAATCACACCCTGGAGTTGCAAGCAGCAGCAGGAGCCCAAACATTGGCTGAAAGAGACACTGGAGTTGGCAGCAGCAGGAGCCCAAAAATTGACTGACACACCCTGGAGTTTCAAGCAGCAGCAGCAGCAGCAGCAGGAGCCCAAACATAGCTTGAAAGAGACACTGGAGTTGGCTGCAGGAGCCCAAAAATTGGATGAATCACACCCTGGAGTTGGTAGCAGCAGGATCCCAAACATTACTTTAAAGAGACACTGGGGTGGGCTTCAGGAGCCCAAAAATTGGATGAATCACATCCTGGAGTTGGCAGAAGCAGCAGCAGCAGGAGCCTAAATATTACTTTAAAGAGACACTGGAGTTGGCTTCAGGAGCCCAAACAATGGATGAATCACACCCTGGAGTTGGCAGCAGCAGCAGCAGGAGCCCAAATATTACTTTAAAGAGACACTGGGGTTGGCTTCAGGAGCCCAAAAATTGGATGAATCACACCCTGGAGTTGGCAGCAGCAGGAGCCCAAACATTACTTTAAAGAGACCCTGGGGTTGGCTTCAGGAGCCCAAAAATTGGATGAATCACACCCTGGAGTTGGCAGCAGCAGCAGGAGCCCAAACATTACTTTAAAGAGACACTGGGGTTGGCTTCAGGAGCCCAAAAATTGGACGAATCACACCCTGGAGTTGGCAGCAGCAGCAGCAGGAGCCCAAATATTACTTTAAAGAGACACTGGAGTTGGCTTCAGGAGCCCAAAAATTGGATGAATGACACCCTGGAGTTGGCAGCAGCAGCAGCAGGAGCCCAAATATTACTTTAAAGAGACACTGGAGTTGGCTTCAGGAGCCCAAAAATTGGATGAATGACACCCTGGAGTTGGCAGCAGCAGCAGGAGCCCAAACATTACTTTAAAGAGACCCTGGGGTTGGCTTCAGGAGCCCAAAAATTGGATGAATCACACCCTGGAGTTGGCAGCAGCAGGAGCCCAAACATTACTTTAAAGAGACCCTGGGGTTGGCTTCAGGAGCCCAAAAATTGGTTGAATCACACCCCGGAGTTGGCAGCAGCAGCAGGAGCCCAAACATTACTTTAAAGAGACACTGGGGTTGGCTTCAAGAGCCCAAAAATTGGATGAATCACACCCTGGAGTTGGCAGCAGCAGCAGCAGGAGCCCAAATATTACTTTAAAGAGACACTGGAGTTGGCTTCAGGAGCCAAAAAATTGGATGAATCACACCCTGGAGTTGGCAGCAGCAGGAGCCCAAATATTACTTTAAAGAGACACTGGAGTTGGTTTCAGGAGCCCAAAAATTGGATGAATCACACCCTGGAGTTAGCAACAGCAGCAGCAGGAGCCCAGATATTACTTTAAAGAGACACTGGAGTTGGCTTCAGGAGCCCAAAAATTGGATGAATCACACCCTGGAGTTGGCAGCAGCAGGAGCCCAAACATTACTTTAAAGAGACCCTGGGGTTGGCTTCAGGATTGGATGATTCACACCCTGGAGTTGGCATCAGCAGGAGCCCAAAGATTGGCCTAAAGACATAAATATGTTTTGCACCATTTGGAAAGTGTAAAACGTGGCACCATGCTGAATCTAGTCGCATGCATCAGGCATTGGTGGGTGGAAATCCTGGCTGATCCATCCCTGATTCATTTTGACAAAGGTGAGTCTCTCCACATTTTTAGTTGACAGACGAGTTCTCCTCGCCGTAACTATGGCCCCCGCCGCACTAAACACCCGCTCAGATGGCACGCTACTTGCCGGGCAGGACAGCTTTTCCAGGGCAAACTCTGCTAGTTGCGGCCACAAATCAAGTTTGGCTGCCCAGAAGTCCAGCGGATCCTCAAGGTGTGTTGGCATGGTCATGTCAAAGTATGACATGACCTGCTGGTTCAGGTCCTGCTCCAGGTCTTCCTGCTGCTCATGAGTAGCCTCACTATGCGGGTGTAGAAAGCTACTCATTAGCGACTGAAGACTGAGGCTGCTGCTGATGGAGCTGCTGCTGCTGCTCCTGCCAACCCCCCCAGCGGCCATGGCAGTGGAAGGTGAGCGCAGAGCTCCCCTCGAGTCAGACCTGCGAGAGTATGGACCATGGCGCAGATAGGCATCGGCCAACTGCCTACGTAGAATGTCTTTGTAGTAGTTCAGTTTGTCCTCCCTCTCGGTGGGTTTAAAAAATGCCCCCATTTTGTGCCGGAAGCGAGGGTCCAATAAGGTGGACAGCCAGATGGAAACAATTCTGGGGTCACTACGCAAGCACGTGAGCATGCTTCCTGCCATTTGCGCAAGTGACTCGGATGGACTACCTGTCTCCATCTCCACTGCATACTGCCACGGTGTGCCCGGGTCCTCTGTCTCGCCTTCCTCAAAAACCTCTAGCTCCTCTGGCTGCTCCTGCTCCTCCTCTCCTGTCCGCTGACTAGATAAACCAGCCATTTCGCCAAGCCTAAACTGTGTTTCGCTGGGCAACTCCTCCTCCTCTTCCTCCTCCTCCTCCAGTTCAGCTCCAACGGGGTTCATGTGGCCGTAAGATGTAAACGCCATGTCTCCAGTGCCCTGACCAGCCATGGTTTCCAACATGTGCTGTAGTACATGAAGCAATGGAATCACGTCGTTCATCCCGTAATCCTGCCGACTGACAAATAAAGTGGCTTCCTCAAAGGGCCTGAGCAAACGGCAGGTGTCACGTATGAGCTGCCACTGGTTGACATTGAAGTTACACAGGGGAGTCCCCCTATCTGCTTGGATCATCAGGAAATCCTTGATGGCTTTTCTCTGTTCATATAATCGGTCCAACATGTGAAGGGTGGAATTCCAACGGGTGGAAACATCGCAAATCAGACTATTTTGGGGGATACTGTTCTGACGCTGTAGCTCAAGAAGGGTGTGTTTGGCGGTGTATGAGTGGCTGAAGTGCATGCAAAGTTTCCTTGAAGTTGTTAGGATGTCTTGCAGATGGGGGGAACACTTCAGAAACCGCTTGACAACCAGATTGAAGACGTGAGCCATGCAGGGGGCATGGGTCAGGCTTCCTTGGCACAGCGCAGACAAAATGTTCTTCCCATTGTCGGTAACCATGATTCCCATTTTAAGTTTTCTTGGAGTAAGCCATGTTTGGATTTCCTGATGAATAAATTTAAGCAGTTCCTCCCCTGTGTGACTCCGTTCGCCAAGACAAACCATGTGAAGCACTGCGTGACACCTCCGTGCCCTGCACACATGGTAGACTGGAGGGGCACTGAGACTTGAGCCTACAGTGGAGGGTGAGGAAATGGCGGAGGATGAGGAGGCCGAGTCGCACGGTGTCACAGGCCCAATGGGCAGGGAGCGCGGAGGCCGAAGCGGCGTGACCTGTCCAAGTTGCTGCTGCTGCTGCTGCAAAGGGACCACATTCACCCAGTGGGCCGTAAACGACATGTACTGTCCCTGACCGTAGTTACAGCTCCAGACGTCGGCGCTGCCATGCACTTTGCTACACACCGACAGGCTCAAGGACTGGCCCACCTTCTGTTCAACAAAAGTGTGCAGCGCTGGTACTGCCTTCTTGGCAAAGAAATGACGGCTTGGGACTCTCCACCTCGGCTCGGCACAAGCCATCAGTTGTCTGAAAGGTGCAGATTCTACCACCTGAAAAGGGAGCGACTGCAGCACCAGCAACTTGGACAGGAGCACATTCAGCTTCTGCGCCGTAGGATGAGTGGGCGCATACTGCTGTCTCTTGGACATGGCTTCGCTGATGGATTGCTGGCGGGATGCATGACTTGGAGGAGGAGGAGGAGGAGCAGGAGCGACAGAGGATGGGTATGACGCACAGCTGCCTTCGGCTGAGGTGATGGAGCCTTGGCTGGCAGAAATTGGGAGCGGCGTGCCACTTGGTGAGGAAGCAGACTGGACCACCCCTTGGGAGCCTCGGTTCTCCCAGGTCGCTTTATGGTGACGCATCATATGTTGACGCAGGGCCGTGGTGCCAACATTTGGACCCTGGCCACGCTTTACTTTTTGCCTACATATCTTGAATGTGGCCATGTTACCCTCCTGCGGATGCTTCAGGAAAAAACTGCCACACTGCCGAGTAGCTACTTTTCCCACCCCCTGGCCTCACTGATTCACTGCTGCTGTTGCCAACTCCAGGAACCCCTGCTCCACTACCTCCCGATAAGGTAGACTGCCGCACAGCAGGTGCTCTACCCCGGCCCCGGCCCCGGCCGGCTCCAGCCTTTGGAATTGTGCCCCCATGCTGACTTCTACCACATTGCTCTCTCAGCTGCTGACTCCAGGGCAACCTGCGCCCCTCTTCTCCTGATGATGACGATGAAGCCCCTTCATCACCCGGCTCCCAAGTACGATCGGCTTCATCGTCATCATCATTATCACCGAGTTGTGGCTGTACGTCACTGATGTTCGTGGATTCGTCAACAGTGTCTGGCGCAGGAGCTGGAACGCTCGCAGCACCCACGACACTGTCCACATCACTATTTGTCTGCCTAGCTAAAGAAGCCACCTCCATTTCTTGGCTAGGCAGTAGTTGCTGACTGTCCTCTATCTGATCGTCCTCCTCACTAAAGAGTGGAGCTAAACCCAAAGCATAGGATACGTCGCTGGGGGAGGGAACAGCGTAGGACAGAGGCAATGGGAGGACAGGGACTGCTCTCGGGGCATGCCAACTCAGGGTTGTGTCAGAGGAACCTACCGATCCTAGACTGGGGGTCTCAGACGTAAGTTGTAATGATGTTGTTGATGACCGCGTCAACCAATCTACCACGGCAGATGCGTTACTGGTGGAGACCCGACCGCTAGCAGATACTGGCAGATTAGGTCTCTCAGCGTGACTCCTGCTGCTACTGGCCCCCAGTCTGCTGCGACCTCTGCCTACGGAATCTTGGCCTCTGCCACTCCTCTTTTCACTTCCAGGCACTTGTCTGCCCGACATAGTCTAACTGGCGTGGTAGTAGATATTTTAAGAACCCCCAGGCAGCAGTGGGTCTATATGAAACAGAATATAATGCACACCAAAAGTGAGCAGTAACACTCAGCCTCCAACAGGCCTGCTTAGTGTAAATAAGAGAGCTGCTTAGTGTAAATAAAGAGGGGTATGGTATGTTACAGAATGGGATGCCCCAACAGGAGTGCACCTGTGAGCAGTAGTACTATGCACAGCAAAAGTGTGTTTATCAGGCCAAATTTCTATTAGAATAAGTGCAAAGGGTTACAGCAGTAAATAGAGGCTGGTGTAGTTACAGAATGGGATGCCCCAACAGCCAGGAGTGCACGTGTGAGCAGTAATACTATGCACAGCAAGTGTGTTTATCAGGCCAAATTTCTATTAGAATAAGTGCAAAGGGTTACAGCAGTAAATAGAGGCTGGTGTAGTCACAGAATGGGATGCCCCAACAGCCAGGAGTGCACCTGTGAGCAGTAATACTATGCACAGCAAGTGTGTTTATCAGGCCAAATTTCTATTAGAATAAGTGCAAAGGGTTATAGCAGTAAATAGAGGCTGGTGTAGTCACAGAATGTGATGCCCCAACAGCCAGGAGTGCACCTGTGAGCAGTAATACTATGCACAGCAAGTGTGTTTATCAGGCCAAATTTCTATTAGAATAAGTGCAAATGGTTACAGCAGTAAATAGAAGCTGGTAGAGTCACAGAATGGGATGCCCCAACAGCCAGGAGTGCACCTGTGAGCAGTAATACTATGCACAGCAAGTGTGTTTATCAGGCCAAATTTCTATTAGAATAAGTGCAAAGGGTTACAGCAGTAAATAGAGGCTGGTGTAGTCACAGAATGGGATGCCCCAACAGGAGTGCACCTGTGAGCAGTAATACTATGCACAGCAAGTGTGTTTATCAGGCCAAATTTCTATTAGAATAAGTGCAAAGGATTACAGCAGTAAATAGAGGCTGGTGTAGTCACAGAATGGGATGCCCCAACAGCCAGGAGTGCACCTGTGAGCAGTAATACTATGCACAGCAAGTGTGTTTATCAGGCCAAATTTCTATTAGAATAAGTGCAAAGGGTTATAGCAGTAAATAGAGGCTGGTGTAGTCACAGAATGGGATGCCCCAACAGCCAGGAGTGCACCTGTGAGCAGTAATACTATGCACAGCAAGTGTGTTTATCAGGCCAAATTTCTATTAGAATAAGTGCAAAGGGTTACAGAAGTAAATAGAGGCTGGTGTAGTCACAGAATGGGATGCCCCAACAGCCAGTAGTGCATCTGTGAGCAGTAATACTATGCACAGCAAGTGTGTTTATCAGGCCAAATTTCTATTAGAATAAGTGCAAAGGGTTACAGCAGTAAATAGAGGCTGGTGTAGTCACAAAAAGGGATGCCCCAACAGCCAGGAGTGCACCTATGAGCAGTAATACTATGCACAGCAAGTGTGTTTATCAGGCCAAATTTCTATTAGAATAAGTGCAAAGGGTTACAGCAGTAAATAGAGGCTGGTGTAGTCACAGAATGGGATGCCCCAACAGCCAGGAGTGCACCTGTGAGCAGTAATACTATGCACAGAAAGTGTGTTTATCAGGCCAAATTTCTATTAGAATAAGTGCAAAGGGTTACAGCAGTAAATAGAGGCTGGTGTAGTCACAGAATGGGATGCCCCAACAGCCAGGAGTGCACCTGTGAGCAGTAATACTATGCACAGCAAGTGTGTTTATCAGGCCAAATTTCTATTAGAATAAGTGCAAAGGGTTACAACAGTAAATAGAGTCTGGTGTAGTCACAGAATGGGATGCCCCAACAGCCAGGAGTGCACCTGTGAGCAGTAATACTATGCACAGCAAGTGTGTTTATCAGGCCAAATTTCTATTAGAATAAGTGCAAAGGGTTACAGCAGTAAATAGAGGCTGGTGTAGTCACAGAATGGGATGCCCCAACAGCCAGGAGTGCACCTGTGAGCAGTAATACTATGCACAGCAAAAGTGTGTTTATCAGGCCAAATTTCTATTAGAATAAGTGCAAAGGGTTACAGCAGTAAATAGAGGCTGGTGTAGTCACAGAATGGGATGCCCCAACAGCCAGGAGTGCACCTGTGAGCAGTAATACTATGCACAGCAAGTGTGTTTATCAGGCCAAATTTCTATTAGAATAAGTGCAAAGGGTTATAGCAGTAAATAGAGGCTGGTGTAGTCACAGAATGGGATGCCCCAACAGGAATGCACCTGTGAGCAGTAATACTATGCACAGCAAGTGTGTTTATCAGGCCAAATTTCTATTAGAATAAGTGCAAAGGGTTATAGCAGTAAATAGAGGCTGGTGTAGTCACAGAATGGGATGCCCCAACAGGATTGCACCTGTGAGCAGTAATACTATGCACAGCAAGTGTGTTTATCAGGCCAAATTTCTATTAGAATAAGTGCAAAGGGTTATAGCAGTAAATAGAGGCTGGTGTAGTCACAGAATGGGATGCCTCACAGCAGACTTGAGATCAGTTCAGTATATATGCACAGTAAGTGTATAAGCAGCCTGAAAACGCTAACAAAGCCAGTCAGCCAGCCAGTAACACTCAGGCTGGATGAAAAAAAAAAATCTCCCTGTGACTGCCTCCGATTTTTCCTAACTTTCCCTGCTTTTCGCTGACTTTCTGCCTGTCTCCTGCCTGTCTCCTGCCTGTCTCCTGCCTGTCTCCTGCCTGTCTCCAGCCTGTCCCTGTCTGTCCCTGGCTCTCTGTCTCTCCCTCACTACAGCAGCGTCCTGTCTCTCACGAATGCAATAGAGAAATGAGGAAAAGCAAGATGTCCGCCGACTTAAATAGCGCTGTGACGTCACCGGGCTTGCTGGCTGCTGATAGGCTGCATGTGACTGCCCCAGCTTGCACTGGCGCGGGGTTGATGTCTGGACATGTCCCGTCCGCCATCTTAGAATGCCTGTAATGTAAATGAATGGATGTTAAAGGAAAACTTCGAGCGATCGAAGCACAGGGAAATTCGGATTTGATCCGAATCGAATTTTTCATGAAATTCGAATTGAATCCGGGTTCGTCCGGATCGATTTGCTCATCCCTAATGGCCATCACCCATGGCTGGTTAGAGAGGTAGCAGATGAGTTTTTTTGTTGGAGTCTTTCAATCCAGATAATACTGAATTTCTTGGGGAAATTCGACACATTGTCTGAATAGAATTTTAAAGAGATTCACTCACCTCTAACTTGCTCCAACACCTGCTTGTGTGGTTTCCAGTTTGTAGGCTGAACAAAATGGTATTTAAAAATAATATTTTCCAAATATTAGGAAAGTCTTAATGCAGGGGTTCACATATTAGAGAACTGTCAAGGAGGGAAACTTTGTGGTAACCAGAGTTTGCTCCCTGTTGCTTACATCCCAATATATCCCAATATCCCAATCTTGATACCAACATTACCCATATGTTCAAATTTCATATATAGAAGATAGTTCACGATGGCATGTGGACCAGTTTTGTATATCCCTGTGAGAGAAGCAAACCCAATCTTCAAGGGTTTTTAGTGCACAGACAGTATGTAGGCTGTAAGACATGAATATACCCCATATGAATTGTAGGCTGAACAAAATGGTATTTAAAAATAATATTTTCCAAATATTAGGAAAGTCTTAATGCAGGGGTTCACATATTAGAGAACTGTCAAGGAGGGAAACTTTTTGAAATATTGACTATTTAAATGTAGACTTTAATTTGAAATGCTTTTTAGATGATAATGCTTGATTCATTTAATTTATTTAATTTAATCCCATGTGGTATCTTTTTAAGATCAAGGTGTGTGTGAAAGAAAAACATTTCATATTTTTTCAAATCAACACCACTGTACCTGATGATGATTAAATATTTTCTTTCAACCAAAGGAAATTCATCAATACATGCCTTTGAATTTCCATAGAAGGTGCTATTATCAAATTGAACTTTATTTGGTAACCCAGAATTCCCAGCAGCTATGTCCTTCCCTAATCTGAAAGCTTGGTGGCAACAAATAGGTCTGCATAGAGTCCAATAACCTGATCTGTGCAGAAGGGGTGATCTCCTAGCATTATATAAAATAAAAGCACATTATTCCCACATTCTTTTTTTGCTCTTCCAAATTCAACACTTTGCACCACCATACTTTTAAGCATTTACCTCCTTCCTTAAAGCCAACAGCATTTGATCTTTGCCGAAGGAAAAAAAAAAGGGCTATATTCTCTGAAGCTTACGATAATATTCTCTCCTTAATACCTAATGATGTGAACAGAGGATATGAGGATATTTCAAAATATTTTCTTGATGGTCTAATGTACCAGCAAATATTCATACATTTTGCCACTTTCCCACTCTTTTTTATGTTTCTGAAACTTTGGTAAGGGGGGCTCTTTCAAATTGGTAGGGCTGTCTGGTGGGGCAACATTTTTGAATGAAGGTTTTTGTGGATAATGGGACTGAAGAACCCCAATGTGGCCTTATTAGGAACCAAACCAGTAAGCTGCTCTAATCAAATAGTATTAATTCAACAAATCTTGACTACAACTATAATAACTGCAGCTAAGGCATTAAGGAGGCAGGATAGGCAGGATATATATATTTCAGGATTTTTTTTTTTCGAAAAGCAAATATTATGGTTAATGAGGACATTTCGGTGCTTCTCATAGACAAGAGTGCTTACAGACAGGATATAACCCTTTCAGTGCCAAGCACGTAGATTCTACGTGCTTGCTTCTACTCCACTTAAGTGCCAAGCACGTAGAATCTATGTGCCTAAATTCCCCCCTGCTAGTTAAAAAATTAAAATAAAAATTACTCACCTGACCCCTCGTTGGATACGGCCGGGTCTCCTCTTTAATTTAGTGCCATCCGATCCCCCGTGGGGGCTCGGATGGCTCCAGGAGAGCCCCCAGAATAGCGCCCCCCCTGCTTCAGCAGCAGCAGCTGCTAACTGTAAAAAAAAAAAAAAAATGACATTTACTTACCTGCGGTCGCACTGCCTCCCGACGGTTCTTCTCTTCTCTGGGGGGACCTCCAATCACCCCCCCAGGCTCTTCCGTGGTGAGGAGAGGTCAGAAATCGCCCTCCCCCCCCACTTCCTGGATCGCATCTGCTAGCCCCCCTGGGGGCGGGGCCAGTTGACATCATTGTGATCACCAGCAGCCAGCTTTTTAATACTGGCACCCAAGACTCTGAATCAGTCTGCTCGGGTGCTTGGAGGAGAGAGGTAGGGAGGGGGAGAGGGCTGTGATCACCCCCCCTCCCAGGCTCTCTCCTCCAAACACTCGAGCAGACTGTCAGCTGTCATCGCAAATCGCCGGGGGACAGAGGATCGGAGGTGAGTAAAGTAAAAAAAAAAAAAGAAAAATTTAATTTTTTTCTCTTTGTGTCTGTGTCTTTTTTTTTTTTTTTTTTACATTTAACCCCTTGTAAACTGTTAAGGGGTCCATGTGACTATACCTATACCAATTCACAAGGCTGGGGGATGGCAAGTCACCTGCTGCTAGCGGGTGACTTGCCATTAGCCCCCAGCACCCCCATTACCTGCCTCCCCAAAGCCCAGGGAGGGCAGAGGCCTTGGGCTGTGCCGGCTTGTAGCCTGCAGGGCCAGGGGCCACAAAAGCTGGCCCCTGTGCCCTGTTTCTACAAGCCCTGCATAGCTGCTCCGGGCTGGTTACTTTGGGTAAGGGGGACCCCATGTCATTTTTTGTGGGATTTTTAAGGGTTTTAACCCCTAAAAATCCCCCCCCCAAAAAGTCATTTTTTTTTTTTAATTAACCCCTTATATTTTGTCACCCAGCAGCTATAAAAGGCTTCCAGCAGGTGAGCAGAAGCCAGTGATTGGGAAGGGACACAGTGCAAGATGGATGGGAGGTAAGTATTAAAAAAAAATAATGAAATATTTTTTTCTCTGTGTGTGTTTTTTTACACTTAACCCCTTGTGAACTGGTAAGGGGTCCATGAAATCCTTATACCAGTTCACAAGGCTGGGGGCTGGCGGGTGACTTGCCATTAACCCCCGCACCCCCATTACCTGCCTCCCAAAGCCCAGGGGGGGGAGAAGAGCCCGTGGCCATGGGCTATGTGGGCTTGTAGCCTGCAGGGCCAGGGGCCACAAAAGCTGGCCCCTGCGCTCTGTTCCTACAAGCCCTGCATAGCTGGTCCCGGGCTGGTTACTTCTGGTAAGGGGGACCCCATGTCATTTTTTTGGGATTTGTAAGGGTTTTAACCCTTAAACCCCCCCCCCCAAAAAGCCCCCCCCCTTCCTGGGAGGGGGGACTCTGTCATTTTTTTTCTCGATTTAACCCTTTGTAGTGTGGATGGTAGTTGTATTTTATTTGTAAATGTTATAAAGTACTTGTTTCAGTTTGGGGGGTCTCCTGGGCAGGAAAGGGGGGCTACCAATAAATATGTGGTACCATTCTAATCGGTAGAAATGGGGCTTTCACATGCAATATGGTTTTCTTTTAAATTTTTTATTTAAAATAAAAGGAGACAATTTTCTAATTTCTTTTTATTTATTTTTTTTCTTAATAATAATATTGTAAAAAACAGAATAAAATTTACAAACAAGACTTTTTATGTTAAACCCTGAACTCCGCTGCAAAAAATATATATATAATTTTCCTGAAAATTCCAGCAAAAATGGCGCAAAATGGGAAAAAAATTACCAGTCAACAGAGGGTGACATAATCTCAAGTAGGCTGGCAATTAAAAGGGTTAAAAGTAGCTAAGCATGTTGGGTATTGTTCTGTTCGGGGGACCTTGCACTTTCAGACTTAGCTTGTTTTTTCTTGTTTGCATATTTATATTTTAGGAAAAGGTGTTTTTTATTCAGTTTTTTAATACATTTTTTAGGGAAACCCTGCGAAACCAAAGAATTCTTTGAGGGATTAATTCCAGAAAGATGAGCCCACTACAACAAGCTGGGTACGCTTAGAAAGCCTAACATGGGTACTTTCAGGGAATATATGGTTTATGGGGGATATTCCAAATGTAAAGGGTTGTTTTGGTTGAAAAATCACAATTTTACTGAAAATTTCAAGTAAAATTTCCATTACGCACGTGCTTTACTTTGGGGTGTTTGGCAACTCTTCCCTTGACAGTAGCTATGCATGTTGGGTATTGTTCTGTTCGGGGGACCTTGCTTTTTCAGATTAATCTTGTTTTTTCTTGTTTGTATATAGTTTTTTTTAGGAAAATGTGGCTTTGATTCAGCTTTTTTATCCTTTTTTTTAGGGAAACTCTTTGCAACCAAAGATTACATTGAGGGATTACTTCCAGAAAACTGTGGCCACATTAACAAGCCTGGTACATCTAGAAAGCTTGAGGTGTGTACTTCCAGAGAATATATAGTTTGTTGGGGGTATTTCAAATGTAAAGGGTTGTTTTTCTGGAAAAACTGCAAGGTGCGCATAGCGCATATCGCAGTTGTATTTTATCTGAAAATCCCCTAAAGCGCTGTTTCAGTTTGGGGGAGTCTCCTGGACAGGAAAGGGTGTCTACCAATACATATGTGGTACCGCTGTAACCGGGAGAAATTAGGATTTCACACGCAATAAGATTTTTTTGACAAACTTACATTTTTTATTACAAAAAAACACCACAAATTTTAAAAAATAGATTATATCATTTCCCTGGGAAATCCCTTCAAAAATCACATTTGAACATGGGGAGCGCAAAATAGTGCAAAATGGTTTGGCAACAAAGGGTGACAAAAACTCCAGGTAGGCTGGCACTTAAAGGGATAACTTTGGACCTCACCACCAAAGTTAATCTTTTGTTACAAAATAATTTGCATCACCTTTTTTGACAGATGACATAAAGCTTGATTCAGAGCTGTTGCTGAGAAACTCGCCAGGATTCTCAATGCAACTCACCGGCGTGATTTCCGTGCAACTTGCGTGATTCAATGCTCCTTCCGTGATAATTTTGTTTGTGCAGAAGGGAGCGAGAATTCATGGTGAGAATTCTCACTTCCATCCAAGAATTTAAATCTTGCATGACAGTTTAATGAATCGCTGTTAGCTAGTTGTAAAAGTTTTAATTGAAAAAAATCATGCAGCATTATTTTTTCTTTATTTCTTGTTTACTACAATCTTTAAAACAAAAGTGAGCCCCCCCCCCCCCCCCCAAAGGCAGCCAGCTGTGCACCAGGCATAAGAGCTGGTAACCCAGGGATTAGAGGCTGTGCCAGTCAGTCCCTTGCCCTGAAAGTTACCAGTATTGGAAATTGCCACCCCTGGAAGAGCCCTGTGCCCATACTGATGTTCACCAGGCTCTTCCTCCCCCCGATGTGGGTGCAGGTAACTGGGCAGTGTAGCGGCATGCTGGTTCCCTAACCCAGTGAACTGGTATGTTCACTCACAGTCAGATAAAAGACACCACACAAAAAACGTTGTTTTTCTAAATTTAACTAACTTACCGATCCCTATCTTCTTTCCCACGACATGTGGCATCCTCCTACAGTTCGGCTGCCTTTTCTGTCCCACACCAGGTCTCCACTGTATCTTCTGGGCTCTTTGGTTCCCTCTCCAGCAGCTTCTTGGGATGCCAGCAGCTGGGGCCCAGTGCCTGCTCTCGAACGAGAATGCGGAAGAAAAGGTGGGCAAACTGCTGTTTATACAAAGATCTCATTTGTTTTTTTAAACTAATAAACAACTTTTTTTTCATCAGAAGTGTGTTTTGTATGTGCCATATAGAGAATTGTATGATGCACTACATAAGTATAAACTTGTAAAAAAAAACAAGTAAGATATGATTAAGTGCCTAGTGGGTAGACTAAGGACTATCCCAATTTTAAGGTGTCATTTTTAGAATCCTACACGTACATGACCCTCCTTCTTAGCCCAAGTAAATGGGCAATTAAATTAAATTCTAACATAAATAAAAAGTTAAAACTACTGCTGGTATGCTTAGATCACTGGGGAAGGGGGGGGGGTTAATGTTTTGGATACCCATACCTCCACACACATGATTGCAATGCATCTGACCAATAGTTTTTCAGCCCACAAGACCACTGCCCACCATGCAAACCTATTTGTCCCTATGGTGTTCATACTTGGTCTTGAACCAGTGGTTAACAACAAGGTAATATATGTGGGAATGTGACTTGTGGTATTGAAAATTAGGGTGGGACCACTGGGGGAAGTAAAAGTGTTGTTTAGGTGCAGAATTCAGCTTGGGTTGAAGTTTTCTTCAAAATCTCTGAGGAGAAGCCTGTCCCATATTGTATATCCTTCTTCTAAGAACATTTAAAGGGGACCTGCAACCTATTAAGTACACTTTTGCACCCAAACACCTCTACCATAGCCCCCAATGTGTGATATATTTGAACTGAATAGAAATCACAGCAAACACTACATCAGCCACAACCAACTATTGCTGCGACTCATGTATAAAAGGTATCACTCATTGGGGCCAGTGGAAGAAATGTTTAGGTGCAGATGTGCACTTAATATGATGTAGGTCTCCTTTAAACCAGTCATTCTCATGCTGTGGTATTGCTTTACCTGGCATCAGTTCTAATGCTCTTGTCTGGGATTTGTGATGCCCTCCTTCCCTGAAAAGATTCAGTGTTTAAGCAAAACTTAATTGAAGACATTTTCTTCAAAAAATATCAAGGTTTGCCATTTTTTTTTTTTTTATTTTTGCCCATTGCATATTTAAGGTTGGTTCCCTTTTGTACGTGATCAATGCAGAATGCAGAAGTAGAAGTCAGAGATGTGGGAATCTTCCATGGTGCGAAGCTTGCAGCTTGCTTTCTGTTCTCCATCAGACGCACCCAATGTCCTAGTAAAGTGGAAAAAGCTTGAAAAAGATATTGTACTGGGTATACCAATGTGTTGCACAGCCTAAACAAATAACCTAACGTGCTAGGTGTTAGGGAACAAATGCATGCACTCCCCAAAATGAGTACACAAAAATTATTACCAATACTCCAAACCCAAATAATGTTGTACAGTTAGAAAAATAATGATTCCATTTATTGATACAATTCTACAGTACATACTACAGACAACATTCACTAAAAACACAATACGGGCGTGAACTGGCTATGGAGGAGTAAGGCTGCGTTTCACTGAGCTCCCTCACTGCAGAAATAGCAATCAAATAGCGATGGGGGGGTTCGAAATGAGCCCAAACAATCACATGTCCAGGCAGAGGAAGCTGCGGGGACCACAAAAATTAAAGAACACTTGTCCCTAGACCACAGGGGAGCAACAGGAGCCCCACAAAAGTCCTGTGCCACCAGTTCCAAGATGACCACCGGTATTATCAGCAGCAGCATGACCACTCTGTCCAAGCTACACAGAGCTGCAAATAACTCTCCTTCCCCTCACATGGAGGCGGGGGCAGCACACAATAAAGAGGACCTAAGAAGGGATGATTCTCCAGGCTCTGAAGGGCCACAAGCACCTGAAACCAAGGTCAGTACTGTGGGCAATGGGGAGCAGGGGTATAAGACAGCTGCAACACTAAACCCCACAGACTCTCCATCCCTTGTCACTCAGTGTCTTTGACTTAACCGTTATGGGGTCCAGCTCCCCACATACACAGGGCCCAGCTCCCAGACTGCCTCGAGAAGAACATTTACAGTAGCCCCTCATCTTGCATAAAGAACGTAAGCCTTGATTCAAAGCCTCCTTTTCCCTCACTTTCACATGTGTTTGTGTATTTTTTGTGAGTTTTTGCAGCCACTTACGGGATTTTCGTGCCTTTTTTCATGCTTATGTGCGTTTACGTTAAAGCGAATAAGCATATTCGATGGTCATATTTAGAGATGAGCGAACTTGAAAAATTCGATTTGGCTGATTCACAGAATTTTCCGACAAAATTAGTTTCGGTCCTAATTTATTCGCGACGAATCGCTATTAAAAACGGCTATTTCTGAGCCTCCTAGAGCCTCAATAGAGTTGTAAACCATTCTACCTTGCTGTAACATGCATAGGATGCTTGTTGGGTTAGTGAAATAATACTGTAAATAATTAGGACATGCAGATCAGAGGCATCGCTAATAGAATCACAGAGCGGCACAATTGCAGAGAGTTGAAGTGCCATCACTATGAGGGGCCCCTATAGTGCCTGAAAAACACACCCTGGAGCTGGCAGCAGCAGGAGCCCAAAAATTGGCTCAAAGAGACACTGGAGTTGGCAGCAGGAGCCCAAAAATTGGCTGAATGACACCCTGGAGTTGCAAGCAGCAGGAGCCCAAACGTTGCTTAAAAGAGACACTGGAGTTGGCAGCAGCAGCAGCAGGAGACCAAAATTGCTTAAAAGACACACTGGAGTTGGCCGCAGCAGCAGCAGGAGCCCAAACATTGCTTGAAAGAGACACTGGAGTTGGCAGCAGGAGCAGCAGGAGCCCAAACATTGCTTGAAAGACACACTGGAGTTGGCAGCAGGAGCAGCAAGAGCCCAAACATTGCTTGAAAGAGACACTGGAGTTGGCAGCAGCAGCAGCAGGAGCCCAAATATTGCTTGAAAGAGACACTGAAGTTGGCAGCAGGAGCAGCAGGAGCCCAAACATTGCTTGAAAGACACACTGGAGTTGGCAGCAGGAGCAGCAGAAGCCCAAACATTGCTTGAAAGACACACTGGAGTTGGCAGCAGCAGGAGCCCAAACATTGCTTGAAAGAGACACTGGAGTTGGCAGCAGGAGCAGCAGGAGCCCAAACATTGCTTGAAAGACACACTGGAGTTGGCAGCAGGAGCAGCAGGAGCCCAAACATTGCTTGAAAGACACACTGGAGTTGGCAGCAGCAGGATCCCAAAAATTGCTTGAAAGAGACACTGGAGTTGGCAGCAGGAGCCCAAACATTGCTTGAAAGACACACTGGAGTTGGCAGCAGGAGCAGCAGGAGCCCAAACATTGCTTGAAAGACACACTGGAGTTGGCAGCAGGAGGCCAAAATTGGCTGAATGACACCCTGGAGTTGCAAGCAGCAGCAGGAGCCCAAACATAGCTTGAAAGAGACACTGGAGTTGGCAGCAGGAGCCCATAAATTGGATGAATCACACCCTGGAGTTGCAAGCAGCAGCACAAGCCCAAAATTGCCAGAAAGACACACTCTGGAGTTGGCAGCAGCATTAAGAGAACATATACAGATTTTCGGCACAGATATCTTATCCGAAGAATATTAATAAAAAGTAAGAGAAACGTACAGCAATTTCTCAATAATTACTTGTGGTCTGATGCGGAGGAATGTCTGTAACTGGAGAGCAGCGCCTTAAATCCAAAGCATCAGGCATTGGTGGGTTGAAATCTTGGCTGATCCATGCCCAATTCATTTCCACGCAGGCCAGTCTCTGAAAAAAAAACATTTTTGAAGCATACTGGAGCACATTGAATTGCTTTCATCAGAGCATCACTTACGCACATCTAAGAGTTTCATCATTTTGTTCGTGTTAAAGTCTTCAGGGCCTAGTTACTAAAGACCATAGATAGTTACACACCTGCTGCTCTTTTCGACAAATCCTGTTTTAAGTGTAGTGTAGCGTTTTGTCCTCCCCTCATATACGCACTAAGTATGTCAGGCAGAGAAGTGGCAGAGGCCTAAATTCATCAAGCAGAGGTTGCAGCAGACTAGGGGTGAGTGGCAGCAGGAGTCTCAGTGAGAGGTCTGATCTCCCAGTATCAGCTAGCGGTCGTGTCTCGACCAGCAACCCATCTGCCGTCATCAATTGGTTAACATGATCATCCACTGCATCACAAGTGACATCTGACACCCCCAGTCAACTGTCGGTTATGTCTTATGCTTAGGGTTCAGCTCCACTATTCAGTGAGGACGATCTGATAATCAGAAAAATCAGCAGCTACTGCCCAGCCAAGAAGTGGAGGAGACACTCGCCGCTTCTTCCACTAGGCGGGCAAGTAGTGATGAGGAGAGTGGCGTGGGAGGTGGTGTTGCAAGCGTTTTGGCTTCTTAAGCAGACACTGTTGAGGAACCTGAGGAGGACATCAGTGAGTTTTGAGGGCACTTTTGAAGGCTTGGAGTGATGGAGAGTGACAGATTTAGCGGCCAGCATGGTGGCAGAAGGGGAAAGTATGGAGGCAAATGTGCTCGGGGTAGACCACTTGCGCGGCAGGCTATCTTCCCAGGAGGTAGTGGAAGAGGGTCCCTGGAGTTGGCGGCGGCAGCAGCAGCAGCAGTGAATTAGTGCGGACTGTTGGTAGGAAAAATCAGCTACAAGACAGTTTTTCATCAAGCATCCGCAGGAGGTTAACATGGCTATATGAAAGATGTGTAGGCAGAAGGTGAAGTGTGGCCAGGGTCCCAATGTTGGACCCACAGCCCTGCATCAACATTTGCAGCATCACCATAAAGCGGCCTGGGAGAGTTGGCTCCAAAGTGGTGGTCCAGCCTGCTGCATTACCCAGTGGCACGCCGCTCTCTGTTCCAGCCAGCCAAGGCTCCACCACCTCCTGTGTGTCATACCCATCCTCTGTCGCTCCAGATGCTCCTCCTCCTCTTAATCCGAGTCAGTGATTCCGCCAGCAATCCATTGGCCAAGCCATGTCCAAGAGACAACAGTATGTGCCCACTCATCCAACGTACAGAAGCTAAATGTGCTCCTGTATAAGTTGCTGGTGCTGCAGTCCCTCCCTTTCAGAGAAGTGATGGCTTGTGCCGAGCCGAGGTGGAGAGTCCCATGCTGTCATTTCTTTGCGAAGAAGGCAATACCAGCCCTGTACAATTTTGTTGAACAGAAGGTGGGCCAGTCCTTTAGCCTGTCAGTGTGTACCAAAGTGCACAGCAGTGCCTACGTCTTAGGCTGTAACTACGGTCAGGGACAATACATATCCTTTAAGGACCACTGGGTGATTGTGGTTCCTGCACAACCACAACAGCAACTTGAACAGGTCCCTCCGCTGTGGCCTCCACGCTCCTAGGCCTTTGTGCCTGTGACAGTGCACTTGCACTTAGCAATGGTGTCACAGAAAAAAGTGGCTAATTGTCAATTACATATTAATAGTTAACATTTATCTTATTTGAACATATTTATAATAATAACATATAATAACATATAACATAGCAACAATAACATCTAACATGATAACAGTAACATATAAAATCAAAAATTAAAATTTTTTTGGGGGGGATTTTTTTTTTCATATTTTGCATTTTTTAAAAACACATACACACATATATAATTTTTTTTTCATTGTCTTTTTTTAATTTTGGTACTTTTTTTTTTTTTTTTTGTATTTCGTTTCTTTCTAAATATTTTTTTTTTTTATTTTTTTTTTTTCCCAGTGCCCTTTCAGCCTACCATGTGTGCAGGACACGGCGGTTTCACACTGTTCTTCACATGGTTTGCCTTGAGCCACAGAGCCACACATGGGAGGAACTACTAAAAATGAGAACTCAATAAATTAAATCACGGCTTACTCCACGAAAACTGCAAATGGGACCCATGGTGACTGACACTGGGAAGAACATCTTGTCTGCGCTGCGACAAGGAAGCCTGAGCCATGCGTCCTGCCATGGCACATGTGTTCAATCTAGTTGTCAAGCGTTTTCTGAAGTCTTCCCCCCATCTGCAAGACATCCTAACAATGGGAAGGAAACTTTGAATGTACTTCAGCCACTCCTACTCCGCCAAGCACACCCTTCTTGAGCTTCAGCATCGGAACGGTATCCCCCAACATAGTCTGATTTGCGATGTTGGAATTCCACCCTCCATATGCAGGATCGACTATAGGAACAGAGAAAAGCCATCACGGATTTCTTGATGATCCAAACGGATAGGGGGACTCCCCTGTGTAACTTCAATGTAAACCAGTGGCAGCTCATACGTGACACCTGCCATTTGCTCAAGGCCCTTTGAGGAAGCTACTTTATTAGTCAGTCGCCAGGACTATGAGATGAACGATGAGATTCCACTGCTTCATGTACTACAACACATGTTGGAAACCATGGCTGGTCAGGGCATTAGAGACATGGCGCATACATTTCACAGCCACATGAAGCCTGTGGGGGCTGAAGTGGACGAGGAGGAGGGGGGGTGGGGCACAGCGAAGCACAGTTTAGGTTTGACAAAATGACCATTTTATCTAGTCATCTGACAGGAGAGGAGGAGCAGGAGCAGCCAGAGGAGCTAGAGGGTGGTGAGGAAGGCGAGACAGAGGACCCAGACACACCGTGGCAGTTTGCAGTGGAGATGGAGACAGGTAGTCTCTCCGAGTCACTTGCACAAATGGCACGATGCATGCTCACGTGCTTGCGTAGTGACCACAGAATTGTCTCCATTTGTCAGCGGGATGACTTCTGGCTCTCCACCTTATTGGACCCTCGCTTCTGGCACAAAATGGGGGCATTTTTTACACCCACTGAGAGGGAGGACAAACTGACCTACTACAGAGACATCCTACATAGTCAGTTGGGCGATGTCTATCTGCTCCATGGTCCATACTCCCGCAGGTCTGACTCGGAGGGACCTCTGCGCTCACCTTCCACTGCTATGGCTGCCGGGGGGGGGGGGCTGGCAGCAGCATCAGCTCCATCAGCAGCAGCCTCAGTCTTCAGTCGCTAATGAGTAGCTTTCTACACCCGCATAGTGAGTCTACTCATGAGCAGCAGGAAGACCTGGAGCAGGACCTGAACCAGCAGGTCATGTCATACCAACACACCTTGAGGATCCGCTGGACTTCTGGGAAGCCAAACTTGACTTGTGGCCGCAACTAGCAGAGTTTGCCCTGGAAAAGCTGTCCTGCCCGGCCAGTAGTTGATTTAGATGGCAACTGGGCTGCTCTATATTATGCTGCAAAATGGCAAATTTACCTCACAGTATAAGCTATTGCCCCTCAGATTGACACAGGGGCTTCTCTATATTATGCTGCAAAATGGCAAATTTACCTCACAGTATAAGCTATTGCCCCTCAGATTGACACAGGAGCTGATCTATCTAATGCTACAAACCAAGAGCGGATTTAACTCACACAATATAACCTATTTCTCAGGTTTATATAGGGACTGCTCTATGTAATGGTGCAAAACCATGAATTTACCACATAATATAAACTATTGCCCCCCAGGTTTACTCAGGGGCTGCTCCATATAATGGTGCAAAACAGGGCAAATGTATTGTCCAATATAAACTATTGCTGCTCTGATTTACACAGGAGGGCCACTCTAAAGAATGGTGCAACATGGCGAATTTAGCTCACAATATAACATAGATTGCAAAATGAGATTTTCAGACAGGGCCTGCTCTATAAAATGGCAATTTTACTTCACAATATAAACTATTGCTCCTCAGATTTGCACAGGGATTTAGGTTGATATATATAATAGTGCAAAACAGCGAATTTACCTCACAATACTGTATAAACTATTGCTCCTCAGATTTACACAGTGAGCTTCTCTATATAATGGTGCAAAATGGCGAATTTACCTCACTATATAATCTATTACAGCTCTATATAAATAAAAATAAATAAATAACAAAAAGGGCCTTTAGAAGCTTATTTAGTATAACAGATAGGGTGACATTTGCTGGTTTGGGATGCCCATGTGGGCTAGTGTTTTGACAGCAGGACAAAAACCATTTCAAAATGCAATAACTTAATAAAGGTGAGGCTGTGGACACTTATTTAGTATAACAGACGGGGTGCTAGTTGCAATTTGGGATACCCCAGGCACAGGTTTAATGTCAGCAGACAGAAAGCAATGCAAAATTAAATAACTTAGTACAGCTCAGGCTGAAGCACGCTTATTTAGTATAACAGACGGGGTGCTCGTTGCAATTTTGGGATACCCCAGGCACAGGTTTAATGTCAGCAGACAGAAAGAAATGCAAAATTAAATAACTTAGTACAGCTCAGGCTGAAACACGCTTATTTATTATAACAGACGGGGTGCTCGTTGCAATTTTGGGATACCCCAGGCAGCGGTGGGTGTAATTTCAGAAGACAGAATTCAATGCACACCTAAAGCAATTAGCAAAAAACAGGCTGAAACAGGCCTGCTTAGTATAACTGGCGGGGTGGGTAGTTGAGATTTTGGGATACCCCAGTCCCCAGTGTAATTTGAACAGACAGAACTCAATGCACACCTAAAGCAATTAGTAAAACTCAGGCTGACACAGGCCTGCTTAGTATAACTGGCGGGGTGGGTAGCTGAGATTTTGGGATATCCCAGGCAGCCGTGGGTTTAATTTCAGCAGACAGAATTCAATGCACACCTAAAGCAATTAGTAAAACTCAGGCTGACACAGGCCTGCTTAGTATAACTGGCGGGGTGGGTAGTTGAGATTTTGGGATACCCCAGGCAGCGGTGGGTGTAATTTGAACAGACAGAATTCAATGCACACCTAAAGCAATTAGCAAAAAACAGGCTGAAACAGGCCTGCTTAGTATAACTTGCGGGGTGGGTAGTTGAGATTTTGGGATACCCCAGTCCCCAGTGTAATTTGAACAGACAGAATTCAATGCACACCTAAAGCAATTAGTAAAACTCAGGCTGACACAGACCTGCTTAGTATAACTGGCGGGGTGGGTAGCTGAGATTTTGGGATACCCCAGGCAGTGGTGGGTTTAATTTCAGCAGACAGAATTCAATGCACACCTAAAACAATTAGTAAAACTCAGCCTGACACAGGCCTGCTTAGTATAGCTGGCGGGGTGGGTAGTTGAGATTTTGGGATACCCCAGTCCCCAGTGTAATTTAGACAGAATTCAATGCACACCTAAAGCAATTAGCAAAAAACAGGCTGAAACAGGCCTGCTTAGTATAACTTGCGGGGTGGGTAGTTGAGATTTTGGGATACCCCAGTCCCCAGTGTAATTTGAACAGACAGAATTCAATGCACACCTGAAGCAATTAGTAAAACTCAGGCTGACACAGGCCTGCTTAGTATAACTGGCGGGGTGGGTAGCTGAGATTTTGGGATACCGCAGGCAGCGGTGGGTTTAATTTCAGCAGACAAAATTCAATGCACACCTAAAGCAATTAGTAAAACTCAGCCTGACACAGGCCTGCTTAGTATAACTGGCGGGGTGGGTAGCTGAGATTTTGTGATACCCCAGACAGCGGTGGGTGTAATTTCAGCAGACAGAATTCAATGCACACCTAAAGCAATTAGTAAAACTCAGGCTGACACAGGCCTGTTTAGTATATCTGGCGGGGTGGGTAGCTGAGATTTTGGGATACCCCAGGCAGCGGTGGGTGTAATTTCAGCAGACAGAATTCTATGCACACCTAAAGCAATAAGTAAAACTCAGCCTGACACAGGCCTGTTTAATATATCTGACGGGGTGGGTAGCTGAGATTTTGGGATACCCCAGTCCCCAGTGTAATTTCAGCAGAAAGAATTCAATGCACAGCTAAAGCAATTAGTAAAACTCAGGCTGACACCGGCCTGCTTAGTATAACTGGCGGGGTGGGTAGCTGAGATTTTGGGATACCCCAGGCAGCGATGGGTGTAATTTCAGCAGACAGAATTCAATGCACACCTAAAGCAATTAGTAAAACTCAGGCTGACACAGGCCTGTTTAATATATCTGGCGGGGTGGGTAGCTGAGATTTTGGGATACCCCAGTCCCCAGTGTAATTTATGCAGACATAATTCAATGCACACCTAAAGCAATTAGTAAAACTCAGCCTGACACAGGCCTGCTTAGTATAACTGGTGGGGTGGGTAGCTGAGATTTTGGGATACCCCAGGCAGCGGTGGGTGTAATTTCAGCAGACAGAATTCAATGCACACCTAAAACAATTAGTAAAACTCAGCCTGACACAGACCTGCTTAGTATAGCTGGCGGGGTGGGTAGTTGAGATTTTGGGATACCCCAGTCCCCAGTGTAATTTAGACAGAATTCAATGCACACCTAAAGCAATTAGCAAAAAACAGGCTGAAACAGGCCTGCTTAGTATAACTTGCGGGGTGGGTAGTTGAGATTTTGGGATACCCCAGTCCCCAGTGTAATTTGAACAGACAGAATTCAATGCACACCTGAAGCAATTAGTAAAACTCAGGCTGACACAGGCCTGCTTAGTATAACTGGCGGGGTGGGTAGCTGAGATTTTGGGATACCGCAGGCAGCGGTGGGTTTAATTTCAGCAGACAAAATTCAATGCACACCTAAAGCAATTAGTAAAACTCAGCCTGACACAGGCCTGCTTAGTATAACTGGCGGGGTGGGTAGCTGAGATTTTGTGATACCCCAGACAGCGGTGGGTGTAATTTCAGCAGACAGAATTCAATGCACACCTAAAGCAATTAGTAAAACTCAGGCTGACACAGGCCTGTTTAGTATATCTGGCGGGGTGGGTAGCTGAGATTTTGGGATACCCCAGGCAGCGGTGGGTGTAATTTCAGCAGACAGAATTCTATGCACACCTAAAGCAATAAGTAAAACTCAGCCTGACACAGGCCTGTTTAATATATCTGACGGGGTGGGTAGCTGAGATTTTGGGATACCCCAGTCCCCAGTGTAATTTCAGCAGACAGAATTCAATGCACAGCTAAAGCAATTAGTAAAACTCAGGCTGACACCGGCCTGCTTAGTATAACTGGCGGGGTGGGTAGCTGAGATTTTGGGATACCCCAGGCAGCGATGGGTGTAATTTCAGCAGACAGAATTCAATGCACAACTAAAGCAATTAGTAAAACTCAGGCTGACACAGGCCTGCTTAGTATAACTGGCGGGGTGGGTAGTTGAGATTTTGGGAAACCCCAGTCCCCAGTGTAATTTGAACAGACAGAATTCAATGCACACCTAAAGCAATTAGTAAAACTCAGGCTGACACAGGCCTGTTTAATATATCTGGCGGGGTGGGTAGCTGAGATTTTGGGATACCCCAGTCCCCAGTGTAATTTATGCAGACATAATTCAATGCACACCTAAAGCAATTAGTAAAACTCAGGCTGACACAGGCCTGCTTAGTATAACTGGTGGGGTGGGTAGCTGAGATTTTGGGATACCCCAGGCAGCGGTGGGTGTAATTTCAGCAGACAGAATTCAATGCACACCTAAAGCAATTAGTAAAACACAGGCTGACACAGGCCTGCTTAGTGTAACTGGCGGGGTGGGTAGCTGAGATTTTGGGATACCCCAGGCAGCGGTGGGTGTAATTTCAGCAGACAGAATTCAATGCACACCTAAAGCAATTAGTAAAACACAGGCTGACACAAGCCTGCTTAGTATATCTGGCGGGGTGGGTAGCTGAGAATTTGAGATACCCCAGGCAGTGGTGGGTGTAATTTGAACACAGACAGAATTCAATGCACACCTAAAGCAATTAGTAAAACTCAGGCTGACACAGGCCTATTTAGTATATCTGGTGGGGGGGTAGCTGAGATTTTGGGATACCCCAGGCAGCGGTGGGTGTAATTTGAACAGACAGAATTCAATGCACACCTAAAGCAATTAGTAAAACTCAGGCTGACACAGGCCTGTTTAGTATATCTGGCGGGGTGGGTAGCTGAGATTTTGTGATACCCCAAGCAGCGGTGGGTGTAATTTGAACGGACAGAATTCAATGCACACCTAAAGCAATTAGTAAAACTCAGGCTGACACAGGCCTGTTTAGTATATCTGGCGGGGTGGGTAGCTGAGATTTTGGGATACGCCAGGCAGCGGTGGGTGTAATTTGAACAGACAAAATTCTACGCACACCTAAAGCAATTAGTAAAACTCAGGCTGACACAGGCCTGCTTAGTATATCTGGCGGGGTGGGTAGTTGAGATTTTGGGATACCCCAGGCAGCGGTGGGTGTAATTTGAACAGACAGAATTCTATGCACACCTAAAGCAATTAGTAAAACACAGGCTGACACCGGCCTGCTTAGTATAACTGGCGGGGTGGGTAGCTGAGATTTTGGGATACCCCAGGCAGCGGTGGGTTTCATTTCAGCAGACAGAATTCAATGCACACCTAAAGCAATTAGTAAAACTCAGGCTGACACAGGCCTGCTTAGTATAACTGGCGGGGTGGGTAGCTGAGATTTTGGGATACCCCAGGCAGCGGTGGGTGTAATTTCAGCAGACAGAATTCAATGCACACCTAAAGCAATTAGTAAAACTCAGGCTGACACAGGCCTGTTTAGTATATCTGGCGGGGTGGGTAGCTGAGATTTTGGGATACCCCAGGCAGCGGTGGGTGTAATTTGAACAGACAGATTCAATGCACACCTAAAGCAATTAGTAAAACTCAGGCTGACACAGGCCTGTTTAGTATATCTGGCGGGGTGGGTAGCTGAGATTTTGGGATACCCCAGGCAGCGGTGGGTGTAATTTGAACAGACAAAATTCTACGCACACCTAAAGCAATTAGTAAAACTCAGGCTGACACAGGCCTGCTTAGTATAGCTGGCGGGGTGGGTAGTTGAGATTTTGGGATACCCCAGGCAGCGGTGGGTTTAATTTCAGCAGACAGAATTCAATGCACACCTAAAACAATTAGTAAAACTCAGCCTGACACAGACCTGCTTAGTATAACTGGCGGGGTGGGTAGTTGAGATTTTGGGATACCCCAGTCCCCAGTGTAATTTAGACAGAATTCAATGCACACCTAAAGCAATTAGCAAAAGCAGACTGAAATAGGCCTGCTTAGTATAACTTGCGGGGTGGGTAGTTGAGATTTTGGGATACCCCAGTCCCCAGTGTAATTTGAACAGACAGAATTCAATGCACACCTGAAGCAATTAGTAAAACTCAGGCTGACACAGGCCTGCTTAGTATAACTGGCGGGGTGGGTAGCTGAGATTTTGGGATACCGCAGGCAGCGGTGGGTTTAATTTCAGCAGACAAAATTCAATGCACACCTAAAGCAATTAGTAAAACTCAGCCTGACACAGGCCTGCTTAGTATAACTGGCGGGGTGGGTAGCTGGGATTTTGTGATACCCCAGACAGCGGTGGGTGTAATTTCAGCAGACAGAATTCAATGCACACCTAAAGCAATTAGTAAAACTCAGGCTGACACAGGCCTGTTTAGTATATCTGGCGGGGTGGGTAGCTGAGATTTTGGGATACCCCAGGCAGCGGTGGGTGTAATTTCAGCAGACAGAATTCTATGCACACCTAAAGCAATAAGTAAAACTCAGCCTGACACAGGCCTGTTTAATATATCTGACGGGGTGGGTAGCTGAGATTTTGGGATACCCCAGTCCCCAGTGTAATTTCAGCAGAAAGAATTCAATGCACAGCTAAAGCAATTAGTAAAACTCAGGCTGACACCGGCCTGCTTAGTATAACTGGCGGGATGGGTAGCTGAGATTTTGGGATACCCCAGGCAGCGATGGGTGTAATTTCAGCAGACAGAATTCAATGCACAACTAAAGCAATTAGTAAAACTCAGGCTGACACAGGCCTGCTTAGTATAGCTGGCGGGGTGGGTAGTTGAGATTTTGGGATACCCCAGGCAGCGGTGGGTTTAATTTCAGCAGACAGAATTCAATGCACACCTAAAACAATTAGTAAAACTCAGCCTGACACAGACCTGCTTAGTATAACTGGCGGGGTGGGTAGTTGAGATTTTGGGATACCCCAGTCCCCAGTGTAATTTAGACAGAATTCAATGCACACCTAAAGCAATTAGCAAAAAACAGACTGAAACAGGCCTGCTTAGTATAACTTGCGGGGTGGGTAGTTGAGATTTTGGGATACCCCAGTCCCCAGTGTAATTTGAACAGACAGAATTCAATGCACACCTGAAGCAATTAGTAAAACTCAGGCTGACACAGGCCTGCTTAGTATAACTGGCGGGGTGGGTAGCTGAGATTTTGGGATACCGCAGGCAGCGGTGGGTTTAATTTCAGCAGACAAAATTCAATGCACACCTAAAGCAATTAGTAAAACTCAGCCTGACACAGGCCTGCTTAGTATAACTGGCGGGGTGGGTAGCTGGGATTTTGTGATACCCCAGACAGCGGTGGGTGTAATTTCAGCAGACAGAATTCAATGCACACCTAAAGCAATTAGTAAAACTCAGGCTGACACAGGCCTGTTTAGTATATCTGGCGGGGTGGGTAGCTGAGATTTTGGGATACCCCAGGCAGCGGTGGGTGTAATTTCAGCAGACAGAATTCTATGCACACCTAAAGCAATAAGTAAAACTCAGCCTGACACAGGCCTGTTTAATATATCTGACGGGGTGGGTAGCTGAGATTTTGGGATACCCCAGTCCCCAGTGTAATTTCAGCAGAAAGAATTCAATGCACAGCTAAAGCAATTAGTAAAACTCAGGCTGACACCGGCCTGCTTAGTATAACTGGCGGGGTGGGTAGCTGAGATTTTGGGATACCCCAGGCAGCGATGGGTGTAATTTCAGCAGACAGAATTCAATGCACAACTAAAGCAATTAGTAAAACTCAGGCTGACACAGGCCTGCTTAGTATAACTGGCGGGGTGGGTAGTTGAGATTTTGGGAAACCCCAGTCCCCAGTGTAATTTGAACAGACAGAATTCAATGCACACCTAAAGCAATTAGTAAAACTCAGGCTGACACAGGCCTGTTTAATATATCTGGCGGGGTGGGTAGCTGAGATTTTGGGATACCCCAGTCCCCAGTGTAATTTATGCAGACAGAATTCAATGCACACCTAAAGCAATTAGTAAAACTCAGCCTGACACAGGCCTGCTTAGTATAACTGGTGGAGTGGGTAGCTGAGATTTTGGGATACGCCAGGCAGCGGTGGGTGTAATTTCAGCAGACAGAATTCAATGCACACCTAAAGCAATTAGTAAAACACAGGCTGACACAGGCCTTCTTAGTATAACTGGCGGGGTGGGTAGCTGAGATTTTGGGATACCCCAGGCAGCGGTGGGTGTAATTTCAGCAGACAGAATTCAATGCACACATAAAGCAATTAGTAAAACACAGGCTGACACAGGCCTGCTAAGTATATCTGGCGGGGTGGGTAGCTGAGAATTTGAGATACCCCAGGCAGTGGTGGGTGTAATTTGAACAGACAGAATTCAATGCACACCTAAAGCAATTAGTAAAACTCAGGCTGACACAGGCCTGTTTAGTATATCTGGTGGGGGGGTAGCTGAGATTTTGGGATACCCCAGGCAGCGGTGGGTGTAATTTGAACAGACAGAATTCAATGCACACCTAAAGCAATTAGTAAAACTCAGGCTGACACAGGCCTGTTTAGTATATCTGGCGGGGTGGGTAGCTGAGATTTTGGGATACCCCAAGCAGCGGTGGGTGTAATTTGAACGGACAGAATTCAATGCACACCTAAAGCAATTAGTAAAACTCAGGCTGACACAGGCCTGTTTAGTATATCTGGCGGGGTGGGTAGCTGAGATTTTGGGATACCCCAGGCAGCGGTGGGTGTAATTTGAACAGACAAAATTCTACGCACACCTAAAGCAATTAGTAAAACTCAGGCTGACACAGGCCTGCTTAGTATAGCTTGCGGGGTGGGTAGTTGAGATTTTGGGATACCCCAGGCAGCGGTGGGTGTAATTTGAACAGACAGAATTCTATGCACACCTAAAGCAATTAGTAAAACTCAGGCTGACACAGGCCTGCTTAGTATAACTGGCGGGGTGGGTAGCTGAGATTTTGGGATACCCCAGGCAGCGGTGGGTTTCATTTCAGCAGACAGAATTCAATGCACACCTAAAGCAATTAGTAAAACTCAGCCTGACACAGGCCTGCTTAGTATAACTGGCGGGGTGGGTAGCTGAGATTTTGGGATACCCCAGGCAGCGGTGGGTGTAATTTAAACAGACAAAATTCTACGCACACCTAAAGCAATTAGTAAAACTCAGGCTGACACAGGCCTGCTCAGTATATCTGGCGGGGTGGGTAGTTGAGATTTTGGGATACCCCAGGCAGCGGTGGGTGCAATTTGAACAGACAGAATTCTATGCACATCTAAAGCAATTAGTAAAACTCAGGCTGACACAGGCCTGCTTAGTATAACTGGCGGGGTGGGTAGCTGAGATTTTGGGATACCCCAGGCAGCGGTGGGTTTCATTTCAGCAGACAGAATTCAATGCACACCTAAAGCAATTAGTAAAACTCAGGCTGACACAGGCCTGCTTAGTATAACTGGCGCGGTGGGTAGCTGAGATTTTGGGATACCCCAGGCAGCGGTGGGTGTAATTTCAGCAGACAGAATTCAATGCACACCTAAAGCAATTAGCAAAAAACAGGCTGAAACAGGCATGCTTAGTATAACTTGCGGGGTGGGTAGTTGAGATTTTGGGATACCCCAGTCCCCAGTGTAAATTGAACAGACAGAATTCAATGCACACCTAAAGCAATTAGTAAAACTCAGGCTGACACAGGCCTGTTTAGTATATCTGGCGGGGTGGGTAGCTGAGATTTTGGGATACCCCAGGCAGCGGTGGGTGTAATTTGAACAGACAGATTCAATGCACACCTAAAGCAATTAGTAAAACTCAGGCTGACACAGGCCTGTTTAGTATATCTGGCGGGGTGGGTAGCTGAGATTTTGGGATACCCCAGGCAGCGGTGGGTGTAATTTGAACAGACAAAATTCTACGCACACCTAAAGCAATTAGTAAAACTCAGGCTGACACAGGCCTGCTTAGTATAGCTGGCGGGGTGGGTAGTTGAGATTTTGGGATACCCCAGGCAGCGGTGGGTTTAATTTCAGCAGACAGATTTCAATGCACACCTACAGCAATTAGTAAACCTCAGCCTGACACAAGCCTGCTTAGTATAACTGGCGGGGGGGGGGAAGCTGAGATTTTGGGATATCCCAGGCAGCGGTGGGTGTAATTTCAGCAGACAGAATTCAATGCACACCTAAAGCAATTAGTAAAACTCAGGCTGACACAGGCCGGCTTAGTAGAACTGGTGGGGTGGGTAGCTGAGATTTTGGGATACCTCATGCAGCGGTGGGTGTGATTCCAGCAGACAGAATTCAATGCACACCTAAAGCAACTAGTAAAACTCAGGCTGACACAGGCCTGCTTAGTATAACTGGCGGGGTGGGTAGTTGAGATTTTGGGATACCCCAGTCCCCAGTGTAATTTCAGCAGACATAATTCAATGCGCACCTAAAGCAATTAGCAAAAAACAGGCTGAAACAGGCCTGCTTAGTATAACTTGCGGGGTGGGTAGTTGAGATTTTGGGATACCCCAGGCAGCGGTGGGTGTAATTTGAACAGACAGAATTCTATGCACACCTAAAGCAATTAGTAAAACTCAGGCTGACACAGGCCTGCTTAGTATAACTGGCGGGGTGGGTAGCTGAGATTTTGGGATACCCCAGGCAGCGGTGGGTTTCATTTCAGCAGACAGAATTCAATGCACACCTAAAGCAATTAGCAAAAAACAGGCTGAAACAGGCCTGCTTAGTATAACTTGCGGGGTGGGTAGTTGAGATTTTGGGATACCCCAGGCAGCGGTGGGTGTAATTTGAACAGACAGAATTCTATGCACACCTAAAGCAATTAGTAAAACTCAGGCTGACACAGGCCTGCTTAGTATAACTGGCGGGGTGGGTAGCTGAGATTTTGGGATACCCCAGGCAGCGGTGGGTGTAATTTCAGCAGACAGAATTCAATGCACACCTAAAGAAATTAGCAAAAAACAGGCTGAAACAGGCATGCTTAGTATAACTTGCGGGGTGGGTAGTTGAGATTTTGGGATACCCCAGTCCCCAGTGTAAATTGAACAGACAGAATTCAATGCACACCTAAAGCAATTAGTAAAACTCAGGCTGACACAGGCCTGTTTAGTATATCTGGCGGGGTGGGTAGCTGAGATTTTGGGATACCCCAGGCAGCGGTGGGTGTAATTTGAACAGACAGATTCAATGCACACCTAAAGCAATTAGTAAAACTCAGGCTGACACAGGCCTGTTTAGTATATCTGGCGGGGTGGGTAGCTGAGATTTTGGGATACCCCAGGCAGCGGTGGGTTTAATTTCAGCAGACAGATTTCAATGCACACCTAAAGCAATTAGTAAACCTCAGCCTGACACAAGCCTGCTTAGTATAACTGGCGGGGGGGGGGGAAGCTGAGATTTTGGGATATCCCAGGCAGCGGTGGGTGTAATTTCAGCAGACAGAATTCAATGCACACCTAAAGCAATTAGTAAAACTCAGGCTGACACAGGCCTGCTTAGTAGAACTGGTGGGGTGGGTAGCTGAGATTTTGGGATACCTCATGCAGCGGTGGGTGTGATTCCAGCAGACAGAATTCAATGCACACCTAAAGCAACTAGTAAAACTCAGGCTGACACAGGCCTGCTTAGTATAACTGGCGGGGTGGGTAGTTGAGATTTTGGGATACCCCAGTCCCCAGTGTAATTTCAGCAGACATAATTCAATGCGCACCTAAAGCAATTAGCAAAAAACAGGCTGAAACAGGCCTGCTTAGTATAACTTGCGGGGTGGGTAGTTGAGATTTTGGGATACCCCAGGCAGCGGTGGGTGTAATTTGAACAGACAAATTTTATGCACACCTAAAGCAATTAGTAAAACTCAGGCTGAAACAGGCCTGCTTAGTATAACTGGCGGGGTGGGTAGCTGAGATTTTGGGATACCCCAGGCAGCGGTGGGCTTCATTTCAGCAGACAGAATTCAATGCACACCTAAAGCAATTAGTAAAACTCAACCTGACACAGGCCTGCTTAGTATAACTGGCGGGACGGGTAGCTGAGATTTTGGGATACCCCAGGCAGCGGTGGGGGTAATTTCAGCAGACAGAATTCAATGCACACCTAAAGCAATTAGCAAAAAACAGTCTGAAACCGGCCTGCTTAGTATAACTTGCGGGGTGGGTAGTTGAGATTTTGGGATACCCCAGTCCCCAGTGTAAATTGAACAGACAGAATTCAATGCACACCTAAAGCAATTAGTAAAACTCAGCCTGACACAGGCCTGCTTAGTATAACTGGTGGGGTGGGTAGCTGAGATTTTGGGATACCCCAGGCAGCGGTGGGTGTAATTTCAGCAGACAGAATTCAATGCACACCTAAAGCAATTAGTAAAACTCAGGCTGACACAGGCCTGCTTAGTATAACTGGCGGGGTGGGTAGCTGAGATTTTGGGATACCCCAGGCAGCGGTGAGTGTAATTTCAGCAGACAGAATTCAATGCACACCCAAAGCAATTAGTGAAACTCAGGCTGGATGAAAAGAAAAAAAAAAAAAACTCTCCCTGTCACTGCCTCTGATTTTTTCCTACCTTTTCCTGGCTCTCCCTGCCTCTCCCTGACTTGCTGAGTCTTTCTGCCTGTCTCCTGCCTGTCTCCTGCCTGTCTCACTCTCTCTCCCTAGCTGCAGCAGCCACCTTTCTCTCACGAATGCAAGTCTCAAATGTGCACAAGCAAGATGGCCACCGCTTTATATACCGCTGTGACGTCACCGGGCTTCCTGACTGATGATAGGCTGCATGTGACTTACTCATGATACCTTGCCCCAGGGGATATGTCCAGACATGTCCATCCACCATTTTACAATGCCTGTAATTGAAGTAAATGGAGTTTAAAGGAAAACTTTGATTGATCGAATCGCGGGAAAATTCGGATTCGTTCAGAATCGAATTTTTTATGAAATTCGGAACGAATCCGGGTTCGTCCGGATCGATTCGCTCATCTCTAGTCATATTATTATTGGCAAAATGTCAAGTTCACAGTAATGATACGTTATTAGTATGGGCTTGCGCATGATTCAAAGCCTTGATTGTTGATTCAAACACACCCAATAAAACAAGTGTGTTTCCACCCAACTTACGGGGTCTATTTCCTGGTGAAAGTGTGCCGTCGTGGTGTCAGTTGCAGTGTTATGGAGGCCGACTACGTGGATGAATTTGTGCATCTGCAGCTACGCGTCTGTCAGATTTCAGCTTGCTTCACGCACAATAGGGTTGATTCAGAGCGCTCAAATCATTTTTTTGTGAGAAAATTTCTATTTTTCATAATTTTTTCACCTCATCTGATTCAGCAAAGCCTTTTTTTCTGCAAGAATTTTTATGTGAAATGTTTTCTATTTTGTTTGGTTTTTTTTTTGGTAGTAATACCTCCAAAAAAATGTTGAGAAAGGGGCTCTGAATCAACCCTATTATGCCTTAAGTCATGTGTGCGATCGACTGTACGGGCTGGTGCCTCCAGCTGCGGATGATCATCTATACAGGTATTTTGCTTATCTTGACATCCTTCCTTATTTTTGAAATACTCTAAATTGGTTTTATTTGTATGTTTATTGGCACATTTATAGTAATGTTGCCTTGCATTGTGTATTTTAGTGTAGAACTAAATCTACTTGCAAACTTTTTATTTGTACTGTTATATTTTTCGTCGGTCCAACCAATATTAAATAATAAGTGGCCTTTAACAATTTGCATTGTTAATCGGAAGACCCGGGCTGTTGTTAAGAGGGCATTAGAGTTGATGAAGAGACGTTTCCCAAGCCCCCGAGTGTAGCTGGGTGTATTAATCCACAGACCAGTTCCTCTGCAGCAGTAAATAGAAGTTTGACTGGATATCCACCTCCTGCTTGCAACCATATACAAGAATAAATATAAATATTTAAGAAGGTCATGCACAACATCAACCTGCCCAAGCAACACAACCATCTATACCCATGCAACATGTGCTTATTAATCTTCAGCAGAACGGCATATTTTAAAACTTAAAATGTACTTTGTACATTTTTTGGCTCCATGCCCGCACAATTCACCTGCCTGGTGATCTCCTCCCACAGTTGCAATATGTGTTTTTTGATGCTAGATCTGGGATTGCTTCCATAAAGTTTGTCGAAATGGTCGGAGACACCAGTAGCCAAAGCCATACAATGGCCCTCACTAAAGTCCACACTCAAAGTGCCACACCACAGGTATCGCAGAACTGATGGCCTGTCAGCATCATCCTGGGGACTTGACAAAATGGGTGACATTTGTGGTTGAGGTCTGGATGATGAATAAGAACACATTTCACTGACTAATGACTGAGGAGGACTTGCTTGGGGGCTGGGGGTGTGTTCTTGGCTGGGCCGGTGACACAGGGCTTTCAAAATTTTAATATGCAAAGTGGCCTCGAGCAGGAGATGGTGTATTTGGGGGGCTAATGTGTGTTGCCCTACTCTTCCCCTTGCCCTTATTACACCTGCATGCTAATGATGTTCTAGTGTGAGATGTGTGAGTAGGGCAACCAGTTTGGCTGGAGGAGGATTCCTTTGGCTTCCTGGTAGTGGCATTTTTTTTGGAGCTACAGTCTCCAAGGAGTTTTTATTTGCCTAGTTGAAGGCCTGGTTGACTCAACATTCTTGCATGCCTTAGAGTTGCCTTTGTGACCAGGATGTATAGGAGTGGCCGCATCAATGTGGGCCACAAGTGAATGAAACATTGGGAGGATGTCAATATTTATGTGTAGCTCTTTTTTATTAAATATTTTTGCATATTGTATAGTTTTAAATATTTAATGATAATTTTATTTATTTTTTTAAATGTGTAATTTACATTAAAAAAATAACTAAAAGTAATTATTACGTTTCCAACAATTGTTTAGTAACTATTGTATTGGTAATAAAAATCAGAGTGCACAAGAAAAAACAAACAAGGTTCAAGAGGGAAGGGAGTTAAGGTAAGCATTGGAGCAGAAGTGAGTGCTGCAGTTGGAGAAACCAGGGGATTCAATTTTTGTGGGGCTATGGGGTGTTGGAATTCTATGCCCCTTGGCCTTACTACACTTGCCCGATAATGATTCAGATGTTTGAGTAAGGGGAGCATTGTGGCTGGGGGAGGATCCCTTTGGGTTCTGTATTGTTATTTTTTTGTTTGTAAATTTGACATATAGAAGCTCTGGTAGTCTCAACATTCTGAGATGGCCGAGAATGGCCTCTTCCACCATTATGTTTAGAAGTGCCTTGGCTGGACCTGGTAGCTGGTTTTGATTCTTTTGGGGTCGTCTCTTCCCGGTCATCTTGATGTGTGATCAGAAACATAGCTGTGTTGGCAGCTACCCCTTAAATAGTTGTCACAGTCTATGACGTCAGTGCGTTCGGCGCCGCGCGCCCTGGAAACCACTGGAGTGCGCCACATAACAAAAGAGAAACACCCCAAGATGGCCCCCACGCTCTTCACCCACCAGCAGCAGGAGACCATTATGTGCATGAGTGTTATTTGCAGGAGTTTATTTACACGCCAAATGCATGCATAGACGTTTAGGCATCATGGGCAAAACAAGTGGGCCAAAAATGTAGATTTGAATGCACCTATAAGCGAATGTTTGTGCGCATATGTGCGCACATGTGCGCAACAAACAAATGTACTATCCGAGGATAGGTCCAGACATTAACAATGATTTAACATGTTTGGAGGAGTGATAATAATAACCTGCTTGCATAATTAAAGTGATCTGTATATTTTAGATGATGCTGACCCATCAATATGATTACCTGCCGAGCAGCTTCGAAAAACGGACATTGGCACTGGACATAGTAGCCAAGCTGCAGGAAGAAACTGGAACCACCTTCACCTATACCCAGATCATCCAGCACTGGTCGGACCTAAAACGCAGGAAGAGGCCCCAGGTGAGGAAATTCTTCAGGAAAAATTTCCCAAGTAAGTACATTACCATTACATCTTAAGAATACACTGACCTTAGGCAGGCCTGTGTTTATGAATGCTATTCTCTTCTAGTGAGTGAATATGCCTATAGAATTAGACCCCACCCGGAGGCAAGGAGTCCGTCCAAGGCTGGAGAGATCTGGGAGACGGGAAGGTGGTGGCAGTCCAGTGCCAATGTCCTCCCCCTCCTCTGCAAGTCCTGAAGAACAACCACTGGACCTGTCTGCAGAGGATGGGCATCAGCTGCTCGGCCGGGAATCGGAGGAGGAGATGCGGGAACAGCAGCACTCAGGTATGATTATCATACAGAAGCACACACAGGTACATGCACTGTAAACACACACTCATTTCTTATTATATACTTTTAGATGCTGAGGTGGCGGGTGAAGAGGCTGGTGTTGAGCCTGGAGGTTACAGCCCACAAGGCCAAGCACCTAAGGTGCAAGGAGAAGATGGGTGATGTCACACACACATTCTAATTAACAATTAAATATGAAAACAAACAAATATGAAATTATACATTACTATATTTTTGCTTCCTCTACAGAGTCAGACCAAGAGGAGTGGCAGGCCCCAGAGAGGGGGGTGGTCCCCCAGGAACAGGTCGCCCACCAGCCTAGTAAGTTTGTAGACAACTTAGTTACTTAGTTAACATGCCTTCCTTAACAGGTATTCCCAGTGCATAGCCTAGAATATTATATGATTTTCAGGAACAATGCATAGGCTAGAATATTATAATATTTTCTTCAACAGGTATTCCAAATGCATAGCCTAGCAATTAATATTATTTTTCTTTTAACAGGCAGCACGCAGCAATGAATTCAGTAACTGACTGCTGCTGCGCATAGGCTGATGGGCGAAATTGAGGAGCTTGCAGCTTCAATGGGGACCACCGAGGACTAGGATTCTGGGAGCCTGCCACTTTTTTTTAAATAGTTTTAATAATAATTTTTAGATATTTTTATATTTTTATTGAACTAAAGAGAAAAAAAATCACAACCCAAGTAAAAACTTTTAATAAATTGTTTTAAACTTTACAAGGTTTATGATGTCTATCATTTATTGCTAATTAAGATACATTTAATTAGTTCACAAATCAACTTAGGCATCTAAATCCAAGAAAAGCCACAAGGAATAGACAATTATCTAAAGAATAAAGGAAATTAAGGTAAGCATGAAAATATGGGGATAGAGAAAAGAAACAATCACAAGGGAGTTAAGATAAGCATGAAAATATGGGGATAGAGAAAAAGAAACACTCACAAGGGAGTTAAGGTAAGCATTAATAGAGTGGGACTGAGGAAACCATACAGTGACAAGGGAGTTAAGGTAAGCATTAATAGAGTGGGACTGAGGAAAACATACAGTGACAAGTGAGTTAAGGTAAGCATGGGAGCAGAAGTGAGTAAGAGAATAGTTGGAACCGGGGACATGAATGAGTTAACAAGCTGCGCGCATGCGTAAATGCGTGCAGACATAGCAGATTCTACTTCAAAATTGTGTTACTACGTATATTTTGAGAAACATGCAAGCTGAATATCGCGGGACACTGAAATTCTACGTTGGAAGGTAAGATGAAAAACGCTGAGAAACGGTAGTAGATGAGGATTACAAAGCAACGTAAACAAAAACCTCGTCCTCTTGCGTACTCTGCGAGAGCCGTACACAGCCAGTCATAATGGCGTATGCAGCTATGAAAAGTCAACGGAACGCTCTCGATGGCAGCTCTGCATCATGCGTACGCACGTAGACATGCGGGAAAATAGTGAAAATGACACATTACGAGACAAAAACAAGATGATTTTGAGAAAGCTGTGAATCAGCCCTATAGTCGATCCAGTCTGGAGAGATTTGCTTAGAAGCTCAAAGTAGATTCAGTAACATTATCTACTAACCATTAAACAGAAACCTGCCCCGCCACATTTCCATAACCAAGATTAGCCATGTCACCAGTGGGGCTCAGCCCAGACAACCTGGCCACCTATGCAGAGCTATTAAGAGGGCATGATCACAAACAACCAAGAAACTCTGGGACACATAAGACACCAAAATCTGAAAGCCCCACCAGTGCTTTCTCCTCAGGATGCTCACCATTCACATTGGAGTCTGCCCAGTACCTTCCCACATACCTCCAGTCCCCCTACCTGTCCCCAACTGTGAACTTCGCTTTACCCCTGGCACAATCAGAAGGAACCCGACCAGCACTTCCCTCAAGCTCACAACTGACAACTACACCAACAAGTGGGACTAACATTCAGAGGGATACAATTGCAGTCCTCAGAGCCATCCCCTCAAGATCTGAAATTGAATCCCTGTTTTACAGGGACATGGGAGAGAAGCAAAGTGTCCGCCCTTACTTCAAGAGTCTTCACAATGGAATCCTCACTAGAACTTATCCTGGCTAGACTGCCTGATCTAGAAGCCCAACAGGTAACACATGACAGACAACTTTTAAATGTACAACTGCGGCACGACAACCTTGAAAAGAGGCACTGCCTCAACAATGTATGGCTCCGCTGTTTCCCAGAAGATACTGCAGGGGAAGACATCCCACAAGTTGTCCCATCTATATTCAACTCACTGCTGGAACCCTAACAACCCAATCAAGATTGACAGAGCTTACAGGGCTCTGGGCCCCGAAGTTCCAACCCCTGCTACCCTTGAAACATCATATATATGATTTATTTCTACAAAGAGAAAAAAGAAATCACAAGAAAGGCCAAGCATATCAGCTACATAGACTTTGATGGTGCCAGGGTCCCTATCCTGCCAGACCCTTCCAGACGCACCGAAGTTTCGACCCCTGCCAACATTGAGACATCATATGTAGGATTCATTTCTACAAAGAGAAAAAAGAAATCATGAGAAGGGCCTGGCATATCAGCTATATAGGCTTTGATGGTGCCAGGTTCCCTATCCTGCCAGATCCTTCCAGACGCACCTCCTAAATGAGAAGACTCCTCCCCCCTGCCCTAGGTGCCATATGTGAAGCCGAAGCTACATATAGATGGGGCTTCCCATTATATCATCAGAAATGGACAAAACTCATTCATCCTTTGACCCCATCAAGACCTCAGGGCACCCACCAAAGGATTAGTTAAAGGGCAAATGAGCACTAATAATACTGGTGGGCGAAACATCCTAATGAGCAATCAGCCCACAGGTTGTTAACTGAGCCAATGAGCCTGAATGTTTCCCCCGGCCAATCCGTTAGTCCCCATCCATTAAAAGGTTTCCCTCCACACTGTTTCATTGACCGAGATAGCTTGCTGCTGGGTGTGAGTACCTGTGATTCTTGTATCCGTTGCCAAACTCATCTTGCTTGACCACTCTGTGACTGCTGCCTGGACCAATGCCTGCCTGTAAACTGACTATGAACCTGTCTCATCCCTTGTATACCCATGGCTTTTGGCTTGACCTTTGACTCTTCTCTTGTCTCTCCCTTTGGTACTGTGCTTTGTAAGGACTGGTTACCTGTGTATGACCCAGGCTTACCCAACATTGCCCAGTCTTGCCTCTGGTTCATCCGCCTTCACCCCTGTAAGTTCCCAACCTTTGTGCTACTAAGTCCTGGGGCAACTGTGTCCGGCGAGGTGTGTAAAGTGTACTGGAAAATGGGGTGTTGGCTATAGGTGAAGTTAGCAGTGGAGATTGAGGTTGTGGACTTACCTAGAAGGCGGGTGTCCCCCGGAGCTTGACATTATCACGGGCCCAAAAGATGGAAGAACTTGTGCAACAAGTTCAGGCCATGGCTACTGCCATAAACCAGCTGGCTCAATGCGTGGCTGCCCAGGAAAACCAGCTGTCTGCATCACAAGTATCCTCACCTCCTGTTAATCCAAATGTTCCCCTTCCTGAGAATTTTTTGGGGGATTGTACAAAATTCTCCAGAATTCTTGCAAACTTTGCTTCAGATTGTGGCCCAACTCTTCTGGCATGGAGATACAAAGAGTGTGCCTGGTATTTTTCCTGTTACAGGGAGACCCGCAGACTTGTGCTTTCAGACTAGCACCCAACGATTAGGCCCTACAGACCGCTTCTGCATTCTTGTCTGCCATGGAGGTCCTGTATGCGTACAGATGCCTGCAGATGCTAAGTTGCAAAGCCTAAAACAAGGGAAATGCTTGGCCGAGGAATATAGTGCTGAATTCCGCCGCTGGGCAATTGATTCATGTTGGAACGATCCAGCTCTCCGCAGTCAATTTAGAATTCGTCTCTCAGAGAGCATTAAAGATGCTTTGGGGAATTTCCCAGAGCCCAAGAACCCGGATGAGTATATGCAGGTAGCCATTAAGGTGGACAGGCATCCTCTCCTATGGGTGCCACCTCCTCCTCGTCAGCACCAGAGGAGCCCATGCAACTTGGCAACGAGGCGTCGGCCACAGGTCTTTTGCCTATATTGTAGTAACCAAGATCACCTTGCCAAGACCTGCTCCAATAAGAAGTCATCGGCGGGAAACTTCCTAGACACCTAGACATGGTTGAGGGAACGTGTCTAGGTGACCAGGTACCTTCCCCTCATATTAATAAATTGCTTTTGCCCATCACAATTATTTGGGGGCCTCCAGGTAGTCTGTCACTACCTTTATTGATAGTAGGACAGCAGTCTCTAGTACCTGCTCTAGGTATTCCTGTGCTCCCTTTAGAAAATTCCCATCATACTCTGGCGGGTAATAACGAACCTATCCTGGAGGGATTGGTTTTCTATAAAACCCCTATTTTTTTAAAATTAATTGTGGGTTCCTCTAATTCTGAGGATCTGGAATTCCTGGTCTTAGAATGTCTAGTTACCACAGTAGTCCTTGGGTTCCCTTTGAACCCACAACCCTGTCATTGATTGGGAGACTGGAGATTTGTCTAGGTGCAGCTTGTTTTGGCTTGACCACTGTTTTTGTACTGCCCTTAGGATGATCCATGTCTCCCTGGAGAGGCTATGCAGATTGGGTGGACTTGTTCCCCCGAAAAGTCTGCCGGCTCACTTCCTCCTCATAGGGCCTATGATTGTCCCATAGAATTATTACCGGGTACCATGCCCCCCAGGGGGAAGATTTACAATCTCACCTGTTACAAGGAGTTAGAGATGAAAGAATATATTTTGGAGAATCTTAAGAAGGGGTTTATCCTCCACCTGTACCCTCCATCTCACCAGCAGGGGCAGGGTTCTTTTTTGTCGAAAAGAAGGATGGAGGATTATGGCCCTGCATTGATTACAGAGGTCTAAATAAAATCACGGTCAAGAACAGGAAACCGTTGCCTTTAATTGACAATTCATCCAGGTATCTGTGGCTCGGATTTTCACTAAGCTAGATCTAAGGGGGGCTTATAATCTCATACGTATATGTCAAGGGGATGAATGGAAGACGCCTTTAATGTGAAAGGTGGGCGCTATGAGTACTTGGTTATGCCTTTTGGTTTATGTAATGCCCATTCAGTCTTTCAAAATTTTATAAACAATGTGTTTCCTGAATATCTGGATAGGTTTGTGGTCATTTAGCTTCACAATATTCTCATTTTCTCCCGTTCAGTGCCTAAAAACCAGCGACATGATAAGGCGGTGTTACAAAAGCTGCGGGAGAACAGTATCTATGCCAAATTGCCTGTGTGTACTTGAGGTCTCTGAAGTCCCTTTACTTAAGGGATTCTTTTCAATTGTGACTCCTTTAACTGACCTAACCTGAACAGGTGCCTTTGTGGAGAATTGGCCTCCCTCAGCAGTGAAGGCCTTTCAGACCTTAAAAGAGACATTTACGTAAGCACCAGTATTAATACACCCTGATATTAATCATACATTCTTTTTAGAGGTGGATGCTTCTAAACTCGGGGTGGGAGCTGTCCTTTCGCATTATTCCGGTGGTCCAGAAAGATTGCATCCGTGTGCTTATTTCTCATAAAAATTTTGCCCAGCCGAGCAAAATTATGTTGTAGGAAATTGAGAATTGTTAGGAATAAAATTGGCTTTCGAGGAGTGGTGGCATTGGTTGGAAGGCTCTCTGCACTCAATTACAATTATACCGACCAAACAAAATTGAGTATATTGAATCAGCTAAAAGACTCAATTCTCATTTTTTTTCTCCCATTTTAATTTTGTTATTACTTTTAGACCTGGACCCATTTTGCCCTCAGGATGTGTAGTTGGTACCCTTCTCCCTGATTTGTCCAGTTCCTTAGTACCATTTCAGGCAGAAGCCCCTTTGGGTAAGTCCCCAGGTGCCACACCTGCATCTCTCTGTTCTGCGAGAATTTCATGAGGCCAAAACCTTAGATCATTTAGGTAATAGGAAAACACTGACCCTAGACAAACGATATGTATGGTGGTCAACTATCAAGCGTGATGTTACTTCCTTTGTCGAAGCCTGTTCTGTGTGTGCTTGTAGCAAGAGCTATTAGTAGCTCTGGAGATTCCTGTGGAAACTTAGACTCACATCTCCATGGATTTTACTGTTGATTTGCCTCGGTCTCAGGGTAATACTGTAATCTGGGTAGTGGTCGATCAATTCAGTAAAATTAGGCAATTCGATACTCTGCCAAAACTCTCATCAGCTCCTGAATTGGCTCAACTTTTCAAAAACATGTCTTTCGGCTTCATGGCGTACCTCAAGATATAGTCTCAGATCAGGGAGTTCAATTTGTTTCTCACTTTTGGAAGGACTTTTGTGCACGATTAGGTATCAACATATTGGTCCCTTTTCGATCATACAAAGATTAAATAATGTTACTTTTAAAGTTAAACTGCCTTCATCCATGAAAATCCCTAATGTGTTCCATGTACCCCTGCAGAAATCCACCTGTAATGTTCAGGTTTCGTCTCCTCTACCTGTTATAGTAGAACATTAACCAAATATGAAATTAACATGATTCTTGATTCCCGATTTGTACGTAATTCATTACAATATTTAATTGATTGGATAGGATTTGGTCCTGAGGAAAGGTGTTGGGTACCAGCTAAGGACATTTATGCCTTATGCCATTAATTCCCTGATCAGAAAATTCCATTCTGACAACCCTGATAATCCAAGGAAGGGTCCTGAGGCCCCTCATGAAGGGAAGGGTAGTGTCATGATTCACTCACTCCCGTGGTGTCCTCGGCCGGCGTGCCTGGGTTCGCTTGTGGCCTCAGCCCCAGCCTGCCTGGCTTTCTTATGCCCTCCGATAAGTTAAAGGGCCAATAAGCCCTAATATTACTGGTGGGCAAAACGCCCTAATCAGGTATCGGGCACACAGCCCACAGGTTGTTAGCTGGGCCAATGAACCCAATGTTTGCCCCCGCCAATCCCATTAGTACCCATCCATTAAAAAGTTTCCCTCCACACTGTCTCATTGCCCGTGATAGCGTGCCGCTGGGTGTGATAGTTCCTGTGATGCTTTATCATTTTCGTTTACCTCCTCGACTGCTGCCTGAACCGATGTCTGTCTGTACCCTGACTACAAACTCATCTCATCCCTTGTGCTGCGTACCTGTGACCCCCAAGCTTGACCCTTGGCTTGATCTTTGACTCTTCTCTTGTCTCTCCCTTTTAGTACTGCACTTAGTAAGGACTGATTACCTGTGTATGTATTATTTCTTTTAAATCTTCTTTTTTTTCTAGATTTAACCCTCTCATTCTTACAGATCTAGAATATAGAGTTATTTTTCACTGTCCTGTTGCCATATAAAGTATTAAGCAGTTGGTGCATTCCCCCCTTTTGTACCCCATATTCCTGGCCATATATTTTATCCCCGCACGCCCCCCCAGACATTTGAATCTATCTTGACTCTTGTGTGTGCTGGCCAATATGGATTGACTAGCTCATCCTTCCAGCTACATACCCCCACATAGGGCCTCCTTGTTTGTGGATACAAATTCAAAGAATACTACCAAAGCTTTTTGACTCTGTTATTGCTACATTACTTTCCTTCTTCACTTGCTAACTTCTTTAGTTCTTCACCCCCCTACATCTTAGACACACATCCTCCACCTCCCCTCCTTTGGACCTCCCCCACACACAATGGCGACTCTTAAAAAGGTCTTTCTCAATGTTAAGGGACTTAATATTCCAGAGAAAAGATCAATGATACCTAACAATCTGAGAGGCATTTCTCGAAGAGACACATTTTAAACACCTACGCTTAAAAGTAACAATTTCCTTCTCATCCTACTTGGTCTCTGGATTCTAAATTCTCCAGTTCGATGCCAGGGGTGGAGACAGAGGTGCAGAGGGGTGGAAAAGGTAGATGGTTATTCATTAAAGTTAAGATCTCTTTAGAGACATACACAGTGGTTAACCTCTATCCACCCAATGTGGGGCAGGTTGCCTTCCTAGAAAATGTTGCAGAACAGATCTCTGAATTTGCAGGGGGCAAAATAGTCATAGGTGGTGACTTCAAGTCTCCTCTTGACCGGGTGCTTAGACTCCTTGTGGGGCACATTACATCTGTCATTCGCAAAACTTAAACGTATAAAAAACTCTTGCATACCTTCCAGCTCATAGACCCTAATGAATGTTAAATACAACAACTAGGGACTATACTTTCTACTCTCCCCAACACAACACATACTGAAGGATTGACCTCTTTCTTCTCCCACATCATGCGCTCCCACTAATTACATCTGAAACCATAAGGAATATGACTCTTTCAAACCATGCATCAATCACTCTTTCTTTTGGTAGACCCAATCCTGGCCTCTAAATCCTGGCCATGGAAAATGAATACTAGTTTGCCCCAAGACCTACAGATAAAGTCTGAAATTCATGCCGACATTCAAAGTTACTTCAACATGAACGCCACACACAACTCTGATCCCTTAGTAGTTTAGGAGTAGTTTAGGAGGCTCATAAATAAGTTATAAGGGGTTTCTTGATAAAACAGAAATCCCACATCAAAAAAGTAAAAGCAACAAATGCGAACGGCTATTAACCAGAGACCGAGAGCATAAAGAGCCAGAACCTTATTCCTTAAAATTCAAACACACCAGACACAAATTACCTATAATCCACTCCATATTGCTGTAGCCTTCCATAAATTATATAGTATACAACCCCCCCCCCATGAAATGACACATAGACAATCTATTTGAGAGCACCCTTCTGGATCAGGCCTACCTAAACTCCCGGCTGATGTAGTGGATCTTTAGATGACCCCATCACAGTGGAGGAACTAGGGTTAGCCATCTCAAACTCCCCTGCTGGAAATGCCTAGGGGCCCTGATGGCTTTACCATACAATACTAAATAACTTCACCTCTAGCCAAGGGATTCATAGAGGCTTTACAACTACCTCAGCTCAGGAGCAGACAACCCCTGAGGAATCATTGAGAGCACACATTACCATCATCCCAAAAGACAATAAAGACCCCAGCCGTTCAGGTGGACACGTCTGGAACAAATGTGTTATCAACAGCCATACGCTACAGGAGTGATTACGCATATCTATGGGGCCTTGGTCAATCAGGTGGACCCGCCTAAGCATGGGTATATGGCGAGGTGGGAGGCAGAACTTGAGATGACGATTGATGACGAGTCTTGGAGGAGAATCTGGAAATCAGTTCGCTCCACCTCACTTAATGTGTTGGCAACAGAGAATGCCTTCAAGCTGGTACTGAGATGGTACTATACCCCCGCTAGGCTCCATAGGTGCTCTGCCTCTCACTCCCCCATGTGCTTTAGGGGCTGTGGGGAGGTGGGGGACTACCTCCATGTGTGGTGGGCATGCCCAAGGGTAAGGCAGCTCTGGCAGAGGGCATACACAGTTCTATCCCGAATGCTGGGGAAAACATGCACCCCTAACCCAATAGAAGTGTTATTATCTTTGAAGCAGAATGCCCTCTCTAAGGATGAGTGGCTCTTGACTAAACATCTTTTGGTGGCGGTCAGACTTACAATAGCGGCAAATTGGAAGGCCCCGAAATTACTGTGGAGGGAGGTAGAAGCCAGGATGTCTAACATAATGGTCAACGAACAGTTGACGGCGATAGCTAACCTGCAAAGGGAGAAGTATGACCTGGTCTGGGAGCCATGGCAGCAGTACTGTACCCAAAGAGGCCAGAAATAACTGACCAGGAGATTGACTTACTGGGGATAAAGCAGTATAGTTGTCCTTAGGCTCATAAGGGTTGGCAACTCCCCCCCCCCCTCTTTTCCCTCTCCCGCTCTTCCTTTACCTCTCCTTTCCCCTCCCCTAGTTCCCCTTGTCTGGCGTCTCCCCCCCAATCCCCATGTGATCTGGTGTTCGTCTTGTAGGTCCATGCTCTAATATTCAGATAATGTTCTCTCATTTTTCGCTCTTTTATTTTTTTTTGTTCTCTCCCTTCGTTTTAAGTGTTACAAAAATGGTAAAAACACTGATTCAGATATGTGACTATTATGCTGTTGATATCAACGATATGTAACGATATGTTATTGTATTATTATGATGCTGTTCAACCTGAATCTTTCAATAAAGATATTGTGAAATACAATAAAGACCCAACTCTGTGTGCTAACTACAGACCTATCTCCCTGCATAACACTGATATAAAATTGTTCGCCAAGATCCATGCTCAACGCATAGCCCCTTAGCTTCACCCCATTGTTCACCTGGACCAGGTCGGCATTCTGCCTCATAGGGAGGCTAGAGATACTACTACATAAGTCCCTAAATAAATACACACGCTTATCTGCACAAACTACCTATGCTGGTCATTGCTAGACACTGAGAAAGTTTTCAACAGGGTCAATTTTTTTACAGCCCACTCTTTAGCATGTTAGGCTTGGCACCAAATGCTGAACTAGATAAAAGGACCCTCAGCATCTGTGCAAGTGAATGTTCTTCTTTCTGACCTTTTCCACATCTCCAGTTGGACTAGGCAGGGGTGCCCCTTCTCCCCTCTCATCTTCATCCTGACACTAGAGCCCTTCTTGTGTAAAATTAGAGCCAACTGAGATATCACAGGACTCTTTCTGCCCTCTGGGTAAAATAAAGCCTTAGCCTATGCTGAGGACTTAATTTTTACTATCACATGCCCTGTAGTTTCCTCCTGTGCCAATTGGCTGAATTGAATAGATATGACTTGCTATCAAACTACAAAGTCAGCTATCAGAAATCTAAAGTTCCTAATGTCAACATACAAAAAATCAGATTTATCCCTTTACAGTCTGCCTTCTCTTTCAAATGGGCCCAAGACTCAATTTCATACCTAGGTGCAAACATTAGTGGCTCATTGGACCTAATTTTCATCCTCAATTTCCCTCCCCTCTTTCTCTGAGTATATAGAGAGACGGATCCTTGGTAAACTTTCTTCAAAAATGAATATACTCTCTTGTCTCCTATATCTTCTACAAGCCTTACCTGTCACACTCTGGGTACTACAATGATCTGCTTAAGTAACTCCAGCCCTCCAGGTAAGCCCTCAACCCCCAATCTCCGCAGCCAGCTTCACCTGTAGGAGCCCCCGCTTGCCGGGATGCAGAACACGCCTGCCTGGGATCGGTTGCCCCCAGGACTTCAATGGCTCAAAGGTTGTAGGTTTACTATACGGAGGTCTGGAGAACCCGTGGCTGGAAGCGGTATTGAGTAGCCCAATAGCTGATCGTTTAACGGAAGTCCAGAAACAGGCTAGGAGGTCGGCAACGAGGAATCCGAGATGGCAGCAGTACAAAGGAGTGGGCAAATCGTGGTCTAGGTACGGAGCAGAGGTGGGCAACGGGAGTTCAGATCAAGGATGGTCAAAACAGGCGGTGGTCGGCAACGGGAGTTCAGATCTAGGATGGTCAAAAACAGGCGGTCGTCGGCAACGGGAGTTCAGATCAAGGATGGTCAAAAAACAGGCAGTGGTCGGCAACGGGAGTTCAGATCTAGGATGGTCAAAAACAGGCGGCGGTCGCCAATGGGAGTTCAGATCAATCTCAAGAGACTAGCAGCTGACTAGGTTCAAGGCTCTATAACAGGCACTGGGTGAATGGCGGGGAAAGACTTCATAGGAACAGGACATGATTGGACAAAGGAGACAGGGACATGATTGGTGCAAGATAAAACCCAATATGATTGGATGAAACGGAGGGGGCGTAAAGGCAGCATCTCTCTGCCGGGGCTCATTGGCCCAAAATACAACACTAGGGCTCATTGGCCCACTAAGAGGCGGGCGCGCAGAGAGTAGCGCCGCCGGAGGGCATAAGAGACACATGCTCACGCCCGCGCGCGAGCACGTCTACAGGAGCCGGGGCCGGAGCTGAGAGCGGGGGACGTGGCCAAGCTGCGCGCCGCCCGAGCCGATGCCGCCTGAGCCGCTGCTCGGGAGAGACGCGAGCCAGAAGCTGCGCGGCCAGCTGCCTGGGGATGGCGCGGGAGTGAGGACGCGGTGAGTGAGTTCCTGACATTACCTACCAACATAACATCATCCTTCGTCAACAAACTTCAATCGTTATTCACTAGATTCATTAGGGCAGGAAGAAGGCCTAGAACTAATAGAAAGATCCTCATCAGACCCAAAAATATGGGGGAAATAGCTTTGCTCTTGCATTAATTAACTTTAGCAGGCTTTTTGCAGTTGCGTTGCCATCAGCCATAGCATTGTTTCCTACGCTCCAAAAGTTAAGCCATATAGTTGAACAATTATTGAGATACTTAGCAAGTATATTTAGAAAGTGAAACAGGTTTATTTGCCAATAAGAGACCTGACAAGGCCCATCTGCCAACACAATATGGTAATGCAAATTATACAGCAAGTTATTTTCATGATTAACAAACTCAGATTTTCAGATTTTAAACAATGAATGATATTCCAGGTACAGCTGTTTATATCAAGACTCCTAAAAGCCAAAAAAGACCAGAATCCTTTGTGCTGCTGTAAGTTCTGAAATAAGAAAGAGTTGTATGTAATTGTAAGGATCTTCAAACTTTCTCCTTGAAGGCTCAAACAGGTGAGGTTTTTCACAATACTGATGCAAAGCTGAAGTACTTAAACCGGACCTTCACCATGATTTAATGAAAATCCCAAACTCTTAAAAAACAATTCCTCAGCATCTAAAATTAATATATTTTACATGTTTAGTCACTAATTTATTATACTTTCCCCCACTGGGCTGCAACTCTGTTCGGGAATTTAGGATACGGGCGCCGCCATCTTGACTCAGAAGCATCACACTTACTGAGGAGAGGAGAGTGGGATAAGGTACAGGGGGGCGGGTTATAGCTGTGCTTTGCTCAGACAGAGCAGAGCTGGGGTCAGGGAAAGGTCAGCAGTCCCAGAATGCAGAGCAGCACAGTCACTTCCTGTTTGCAGACACTTCCTGTTTGCAGGCTGCCTGCAAAAATGGCAGCTTCCATAAGCCGCCATCTTGGATGTTTAAAGGCTCATAACATGCACTAGGTGCAGGTAGGATGAATTTTAATGTGGGCAATCTGTATGTACAGGGTGTGGGAAACATATAAGATAGACTCTTATTTAGAGTGAAGGTCCGCTTTAAAGCGGACCTTCACTCTGAATAAGATACTATCTTATATGTTTCCCACACCCTGTACATACAGATTGCCCACATTAAAATTCATCCTACCTGCACCTAGTGCATGTTATGAGCCTTTAAACATCCAAGATGGCGGATTATGGAAGCCGCCATCTTATCAGGCCGCCTGCAAACAGGAAGTGCCTTCTAACTGTGCTGCTCTGCATTCTGGGATTGCTGACCTTTTCCAGAGCACAGCTCTGCTCTGTCTGAGCAAAGCACAGCTATAACCCACCACCTGTACCTTATCCCACTCTCCTCTCCTCCGTAAGTGTGATGCTTCTGAGTCAAGATGGCGGCGTCCGTATCCTAAATTCCTGAACAGAGTTGCAGCCCAGTGGGGGAAAGAATAATAAGTTAGTGACTAAAAACTAGAAAAATAATAATTTCAGATGCTGCGGACTCGTTTTTGAAGAGTTTTGGCTTTTCATTAAATCACGCTGAAGGTCCGGTTTAAGCAGAGCTATAGCCTCATTATTACATATCTGCATCAATCTGGAGAGCTGCAAAAACTTGGTTTGTTTCAGCCCTCAAGGAAGTTTGATGCCCCTGCTTTGAAGAAACATATAAATTATTGAATAATAATGTACATGTTGTGTACATGTTTTAGAAATAGGTTTTAGTCCCTCTTGCCCTGTGCACATCATCTCTTTATCTTATACACTGGTTTTCAAAGGGCCTTTGAATAAGCTGATACCATATTAATTCATTTAAAAGGTATCTCAGGAATATGATTTTTAAGTTATTGTTAGAAAGGGGTAATTCCAGCACACAGATAATTACTAGAGATGAGCGAGTAGTGAAATATTCGAAATTTCGAATTTCGATTCGAATAGACCGCGTTACTCGACTACTCGACCGAATATCGAATCCCATTATAGTCTATGGGAAAAAAATGCTCGACACTTGGAAATCTCAATTCGACCACTTGGAGGTCACCAAGTCCACCCTGAAACATCAGAAAATGATGCCAACACTGCTGGAATGCAACTGGGACAGCAGGGGAAGCATGTCTGGGTGCATATAACGCGCCCAAGTCGCACTATTACGCCACTATCACAGCCTCTCAACAATACACTCCAAACACAATATTACTTCTACGTAAAGTGAGACAAGACAAGGAAACCTTCTTTCCTCTACATTGCCATGGACCCCAAGCCAAACTGTACAAAAAAGAAGAACAAAATTCTGCACCCCTTAAAATCACGTTGCCTAATGACAACCACAGATGGCATAGGCAAGGGGGAAAATAAATAGACCCCACCCCTAATTGTCATTGTGTGTGTGTGTGTGTGTGTGTGTGTGTGAGATGTGGTCAGACATGTCCTCTTGTGTCATTGTGTCACCCCAGCAGTAAGGGAAGCTTAAAGGAGGAGGTTTGTTACAGTGTGTCACCCCAGCAGTAAGGGAAGCTTACAGGAGGAGGTTTGTTACAGTGTGTCACCCCAGCAGTAAGGGAAGCTTACAGGAGGAGGTTTGTTACAGTGTGTCACCCCAGCAGTCAGGGAAGCTTACAGGAGGAGGTTTGTTACAGTGTGTCACCCCAGCAGTAAGGGAAGCTTAGAGCTGAGACCTCTTAAAAATTGTGTGGAGGCCCAAGATCTGAGACCTCTTAAAAATTGTGTGGAGGCCCAAGAGCTGAGACCTCTCAAACATTGTGTGGAGTCCCACGAGCTGAGACCTCTTAAACATTGTGTGGAGGCCCAAGAGCTGAGACCTTTTAAAAATTGTGTGGAGGCCCAAGAGCTGAGACCTTTTAAAAATTGTGTGGAGTCCCAAGAGCTGAGACCTTTTAAAAATTGTGTGGAGGCCCAAGAGCTGAGACCTCTCAAACATTGTGTGGAGGCCCAAGAGCTGAGACCTTTTAAAAATTGTGTGGAGGCCCAAGAGCTGAGACCTTTTAAAAATTGTGTGGAGGCCCAAGAGCTGAGACCTTTTAAAAATTGTGTGGAGGCCCAAGAGCTGAGACCTTTTAAAAATTGTGTGGAGGCCCAAGAGCTGAGACCTTTTAAAAATTGTGTGGAGGCCCTAGAGCTGAGACCTCTCAAACATTGTGTGGAGGCCCAAGAGCTGAGACCTTTTAAAAATTGTGTGGAGGCCCAAGAGCTGAGACCTTTTAAAAATTGTGTGGAGGCCCTAGAGCTGAGACCTCTCAAACATTGTGTGGAGGCCCAAGAGCTGAGACCTTTTAAAAATTGTGTGGAGGCCCAAGAGCTGAGACCTTTTAAAAATTGTGTGGAGGCCCAAGAGCTGAGACCTTTTAAAAATTGTGTGGAGGCCCAAGAGCTGAGACCTTTTAAAAATTGTGTGGAGGCCCAAGAGCTGAGACCTTTTAAAAATTGTGTGGAGGCCCTAGAGCTGAGACCTCTCAAACATTGTGTGGAGGCCCAAGAGCTGAGACCTTTTAAAAATTGTGTGGAGGCCCAAGAGCTGAGACCTTTTAAAAATTGTGTGGAGGCCCTAGAGCTGAGACCTCTCAAACATTGTGTGGAGGCCCAAGAGCTGAGACCTTTTAAAAATTGTGTGGAGGCCCAAGAGCTGAGACCTTTTAAAAATTGTGTGGAGGCCCAAGAGCTGAGACCTTTTAAAAATTGTGTGGAGGCCCAAGAGCTGAGACCTTTTAAAAATTGTGTGGAGGCCCAAGAGCTGAGACCTTTTAAAAATTGTGTGGAGGCCCAAGAGCTGAGACCTTTTAAAAATTGTGTGGAGGCCCAAGAGCTGAGACCTTTTAAAAATTGTGTGGAGGCCCTAGAGCTGAGACCTCTCAAACATTGTGTGGAGGCCCAAGAGCTGAGACCTTTTAAAAATTGTGTGGAGGCCCAAGAGCTGAGACCTTTTAAAAATTGTGTGGAGGCCCTAGAGCTGAGACCTCTCAAACATTGTGTGGAGGCCCAAGAGCTGAGACCTTTTAAAAATTGTGTGGAGGCCCAAGAGCTGAGACCTTTTAAAAATTGTGTGGAGGCCCAAGAGCTGAGACCTTTTAAAAATTGTGTGGAGGCCCAAGAGCTGAGACCTTTTAAAAATTGTGTGGAGGCCCAAGAGCTGAGACCTTTTAAAAATTGTGTGGAGGCCCTAGAGCTGAGACCTCTCAAACATTGTGTGGAGGCCCAAGAGCTGAGACCTTTTAAAAATTGTGTGGAGGCCCAAGAGCTGAGACCTTTTAAAAATTGTGTGGAGGCCCTAGAGCTGAGACCTCTCAAACATTGTGTGGAGGCCCAAGAGCTGAGACCTTTTAAAAATTGTGTGGAGGCCCAAGAGCTGAGACCTTTTAAAAATTGTGTGGAGGCCCAAGAGCTGAGACCTTTTAAAAATTGTGTGGAGGCCCAAGAGCTGAGACCTTTTAAAAATTGTGTGGAGGCCCAAGAGCTGAGACCTCTCAAACATTGTGTGGAGGCCCAAGAGCTGAGACCTCTTAAAAATTGTGTGGAGGCCCAAGAGCTGAGACCTTTTAAAAATTGTGTGGAGGCCCAAGAGCTGAGACCTTTTAAAAATTGTGTGGAGGCCCAAGAGCTGAGACCTCTCAAACATTGTGTGGAGGCCCAAGAGCTGAGCACTTATTAGTGCTGCAGCTACGGCTGCTTTAGTGAGGGGTAGCTGCTGCTGCTGGAATAGGGACAGAAAGACTTCAGTGGTGTATTACCACCTATATACAAAACTATATACACTCTGCTCAAAACGGCTGCTTTAGTGAGGGGTAGCTGCTGATGCTGGAATAGGGACAGAAAGACTTCAGTGGTGTATTAGCACCTATATACAAAACTATATTTTGCACTACTGTTTTGTGTCCTCTGTGCCAACAAAACACTGTTTTATACACGGTGCGTATAGGCACCATTTCACCTTCTGGCAGTATACGGCTGTATAGCCAGGTGTTTTTCTTAAAAATATTTTTTATATTTGGCACTACTGTTTTGTGTCCTCTTTACCAACAAAACCTTGTTATATACCCGGTGCGTATATAGGCACCATTTCACCTTCTGGCAGTATACGGCTGTATAGCCAGGTGTTCTTAAAAATATATTTATATTTGGCACTACTGTTTTGTGTCCTCTGTGCCAACAAAACACTGTTTTATACACGGTGCGTATAGGCACCATTTCACCTTCTGGCAGTATACGGCTGTATAGCCAGGTGTTCTTCTTAAAAATATTTTTATATTTGGCATAACGCGTGGCCAAAAAAGGAAAACGTCTGAAATGCGGAGGGCTAGCGCAAAGGGACGTGGACGAGGACGGGGGCGCGGAAATGCTGGTGGGGGCACAAACCGCGTTGAAGCCAGTGGGGATACAATGCATGCTGGTGAGGGGCAGCCAGCATTACGCTCATCCAGCTTCCCTGCCTTTATGGGACAGTAATGCGGGGGGGCGGGGTACACCTCTGTTAAGGCCTGAGCAGCGTGAACAGGTGGTGCAATGGATGGCCGATAACGCTTCCAGTCACTTGTCCACCACCCAGTCATCCACACAGTCTCACTCTGACCCTCCTTCCTCCCAACCTGGCCAACAGAGTCAGCCCAACCTTGACCCCTCCCAGGACCTCTTTTCGGGTCCTTTTCCAGATGTGCTGCAAGAATCCCAGGAGCTAGCAGAGGAATTTGTTTGTAGTGATGCCCAAACACTTGAGTATCCGCCATCTGCTAGTGATGTGGACCCGGAACCAGCATCTGCTATCATGAGCGATGATGATGAGATGCAGTTGCCATCAAGGGAGGCTGTTGGAATGTCCAGTGGGCAGGAGGAGGAGCAGAGAGAGGAAGTGGAAGAGGAGGTGGTGGACGACAAAATGACCGACCCCACTTGGACAGGGGTGATGTCCAGCGGGGAAAGCAGTGGAGATGCGGTCTGCGCATCACCGAATAAGGCAGCAAGAGGCAGAGGACAGTCCAGAGGCAGAGGACAGTCCAGACAGAGAAGGCAGGCCACAGCCAGCAGGGCCGAAGCTCTTCCCGGCAGCAGGCAGTCGCGCGAAGCTCCCCCATCGAGGCCTCGTACTTCTGTGGTGTGGAGATTTTTTAACGTTTGCGCGGATGACAAACTGAGCGCGGTTTGCGCAATCTGCCACTCAAAACTGAGTAGGGGCTCTGAGAAGAGCAATCTGACCACCTCAGGCATGCGCCGTCACTTGGAATTCAAGCACTGGGCTGAGTGGGAGAGAGCAAACGCAATACAACCTGCGCCCCGTCTTGCTGCCACTGCCTCTTCCCCTTTGTTGTGTGCTGCCACTGCGGTCCAGACCTCCAGCCAGGACACCTCCACATCTGCCTCTGCCTCGGCTACTTTGGGGCCTTCTCCTTCAGCCCCACCTTCCCCCGCATCTTCGTCTGCACCTTCCATCTCCTCGTCCCATCAACTGTCCATCTCGCAGGCGTTCAACCGCAGGCGGAAGTACGCCTCCAGTCACCCCCAAGCCCAAGCCTTAACCTGCCTCATCTCCAAACTGCTGGCCCTGGAGATGTTGCCGTTTAGGCTTGTGGAGACGCAGGCCTTCTGCGACCTGATGGCGGCTGCCGCACCTCGCTATTCCATCCCTAGCCGCCACTATTTTTCCCGGTGTGGCGTCCCCGCCCTGCACCAGCACGTGTCGCGTAACATCAGGCGGACCCTGAGGTACGCAGTCAGCGCAAAGGTCCACTTGACCACCGACTCGTGGACAAGCGCTTGCGGCCAAGGACGCTACATCTCTTTGACGGCACACTGGGTGAATGTTGTGGAAGCGGGGACGGGGTCGCAAACAGGGACGGCCTACATACCACCCCCGCCCAAGATTGCCAGCACAGGTTCTGATAGACCCCCCTCCTCTTCCTCCTCCTCATCCTCCTCCTCCTCCTCCTCCTCCTCCTCATCCTCCTCCTCCTCCTCCTCCTCCTCCTCCTCCTCTGCCTTAACATCACCCTCAGCCCCTAGCTGGAAGCGTTGCAGCACTGGCACGGGGAGACGTCAGCAGGCGGTGCTTAAGCTCATCAGCTTGGGCGACAGGAAGCACAGCGCCGCAGAGGTGAGGCACGCCATATTGCAGCAGACAGAGATGTGGCTGTCGCCGCTGCAGCTAGGACCAGGCATGGTCGTGTGCGATAACGGCCGTAACCTGGTGGCGGCTCTGGAGCTTGCAGAACTCAATCACGTACCATGGCTGGCCCACGTTTTTAATTTGGTAGTACAAAAGCTTCTAAAGACTTACCCCAACCTGGCAGAGCTACTGGTCAAAGTGCGGCACTTGTGCGCTCACTTTCGGAAGTCAACTGTAGCTGCTGCTAGCTTAAAAAAAAATACAGCAACGCCTCCATTTGCCTCAACATCGGCTGTTGTGCGACCTGCCCACTCGCTGGAATTCCACCTATTGCATGTTGGCCAGGGTGTGTGAGCAGCAGAAAGCATTGATGGAGTACCAGATGATGCATCCACGCGTGCCTCCAACTCAGCTCCCTCAGTTTGCCAACCACGAGTGGCCATGGATGGCAGACATATGCGATGTATTGCGTATCTTTGAGGAGTCCACTAAGAAGGTCAGCAGCGAGGACGCTATAGTGAGCGTAACCATCCCGCTCCTAGGCGTCCTTAAAGAATCGCTCATCGCAATAAGGGAGAACGCATTGCACACAGAGGAGATGGGGGTAGGAGGAGACGCAACGCAGGTAGACAGTCAGACCACACTTTTGTCTGCTGCTCGGTGGCAGTTGCAGGAGGAGGATGAGGAGGAGGAGGACAACGTGGAGGTGGCTGTGGAAGAGGATGCTGGCGGCGAGGGTAGCAGTCAGGCTGTGTGCGTCCCATTGGTTCACCGAGGATGGGGCGGAGAGGAGGAGGAAGAGGAGGAAATGGAAAATGATCCTTCTGGTGGGGGCAGTGACATCATGCCTGCTCAGAGTCTGGCACACATGGCTGACTTCATGCTGGGCTGCTTTTCCCGGGACATACGTGTTGTCCGGATATTGGAGAACAAACTATACTGGGTCTTCGCACTCCTGGACCCCCGGTATAAAGATAACTTCTCCTCTTTTATTCCGGTAGAGGAGAGGACGAATCGATTACTGGAATACCAGAGGGAACTCTTGCAGAACATGATGCAGATTTTCCCACCCAGCATCGCTGGCGGCAGAGAGGAGAGTGTCTCCCAGAGTCTGACAACATCGATCAGGCCCACAGCCACCAGGGGAACACTCTCCAAGGTGTGGGACACGTTCATGTCACCCCCTCGTGCAACTTCCATCACTGCGGGGCCCGCTATCAGCAGGAGGGACAAGTATCGGCGGATGTTGCGGGACTACCTGGCAGACCACACCCCTGTCCTCCCCGATCCCTCGGCGACCTACACTTACTGGGTCTCCAAGTTGGACACGTGGCTGGAACTGTCCCTGTACGCCTTGGAGGTGCTTGCCTGCCCTGCCGCCAGCGTGCTATCAGAAAGGGTGTGTTCAGCGCAGCCGGGGGCATTATAACCGATAAGCGCAGCCGCCTGTCAACCGACAGTGCCGACAGGCTGACGCTAATCAAAATGAACAGCAAGTGGATTGACCCGGACTTTGCTTGCACAACAGTGGAAAGCAGCCAAGAGTGAAGTGCCATCTGTATGAAGTGCCATTTCCTCCTCCTCCTCCTCCTCCTCCTCCTCCTCCTTAACCGCCGTAGAATTGCTGTATTAATGAAAAAAATTATGGCTCACCTCTTAGGCTTAATACAATCAATTTTTAAGAGGTCTCAACTCTTGGGCCTCCACACAATTTTTAAAAGGTCTCAGCTCTTGGGCCTCCACACAATTTTTAAGAGGTCTCAGCTCTTGGGCCTCCACACAATTTTTAAGAGGTCTCAGCTCTTGGGCCTCCACACAATTTTTAAAAGGTCTCAGCTCTTGGGCCTCCACACAATTTTTAAAAGGTCTCAGCTCTTGGGCCTCCACACAATTTTTAAAAGGTCTCAGCTCTTGGGCCTCCACACAATGTTTGAGAGGTCTCAGCTCTTGGGCCTCCACACAATTTTTAAAAGGTCTCAGCTCTTGGGCCTCCACACAATTTTTAAGAGGTCTCAGCTAGTGGGCCTCCACACAATTTTTAAAAGGTCTCAGCTCTTGGGCCTCCACACAATGTTTGAGAGGTCTCAGCTCTTGGGCCTCCACACAATTTTTAAAAGGTCTCAGCTCTTGGGCCTCCACACAATTTTTAAAAGGTCTCAGCTCTTGGGCCTCCACACAATTTTTAAAACATAGCAGCCCTAATAAGGGCTCTCAATGACTCTCTTGTCTTCTGGTAGCTGGTATATATGGTGGTAAATGCGATATTCTGAGCTTCTGGGGCCCTGCCTGACTACATAGGATATGAGATATATACTGTTCAACATAGCAGCACTAATAAGGGATTAAGGACTGTCTTGTCTTCTGGTAGCTGGTATATATGGTGGTAAAAGGTATATTCTGAGCTTCTGGGGCCCTGCCTGCCTACATATGAGCTATATACTGTTCAGCATAGTAGCCCTAATAAGGGCTCTCAATGACTCTCTTGTCTTCTGGTAGCTGGTATATATGGTGGTAAAAGGTATATTCTGAGCTTCTGGGGCCCTGCCTGACTACATAGGATATGAGCTATATACTGTTCAACATAGTAGCCCTAATAAGGGCTCTTAAGGACTGTCTTGTCTTCTGGTAGCTGGTATATATGGTGGTAAAAGGTATATTCTGAGCTTCTGGGGCCCTGCCTGACTAAATAGAAAATGAGCTATATACTGTTCAACATAGCAGCACTAATAAGGGATTAAGGACTGTCTTGTCTTCTGATAGCTGGTATATATGGTGGTAAAAGGTATATTCTGAGCTTCTGGGGCCCTGCCTGACTAAATAGAAAATGAGCTATATACTGTTCAGCGTAGCAGCCCTAATAAGGGCTATTAAGGACTGTCTTGTCTTCTGGTAGCTGGTATATATGGTGGTAAAAGGTATATTCTGAGCTTCTGGGGCCCTGCCTGACTAAATAGAAAATGAGCTATATACTGTTCAACATAGCAGCACTAATAAGGGATTAAGGACTGTCTTGTCTTCTGGTAGCTGGTATATATGGTGGTAAAAGGTATATTCTGAGCTTCTGGGGCCCTGCCTGACTAAATAGAAAATGAGCTATATACTGTTCAGCGTAGCAGCCCTAATAAGGGCTATTAAGGACTGTCTTGTCTTCTGGTAGCTGGTATATATGGTGGTAAAAGGTATATTCTGAGCTTCTGGGGCCCTGCCTGACTAAATAGAAAATGAGCTATATACTATTCAACATAGCAGCACTAATAAGGGATTAAGGACTGTCTTGTCTTCTGGTAGCTGGTATATATGGTGGTAAAAGTTATATTCTGAGCTTCTGGGGCACTGCCTGACTAAATAGAAAATGAGCTATATACTGTTCAGCGTAGCAGCCCTAATAAGGGCTATTAAGGACTGTCTTGTCTTCTGGTAGCTGGTATATATGGTGGTAAAAGGTATATTCTGAGCTTCTGGGGCCCTGCCTGACTAAATAGAAAATGAGCTATATACTGTTCAGCGTAGCAGCCCTAATAAGGGCTCTTAAGGACTGTCTTGTCTTCTGGTAGCTGGTATATATGGTGGTAAAAGGTATATTCTGAGCTTCTTGGGCCCTGCCTGACTAAATAGAAAATGAGCTATATACTGTTCAACATAGCAGCACTAATAAGGGATTAAGGACTGTCTTGTCTTCTGGTAGCTGGTATATATGGTGGTAAAAGGTATATTCTGAGCTTCTGGGGCCCTGCCTGACTAAATAGAAAATGAGCTATATACTGTTCAGCGTAGCAGCCCTAATAAGGGCTATTAAGGACTGTCTTGTCTTCTGGTAGCTGGTATATATGGTGGTAAAAGGTATATTCTGAGCTTCTGGGGCCCTGCCTGACTAAATAGAAAATGAGCTATATACTGTTCAGCGTAGCAGCCCTAATAAGGGCTATTAAGGACTGTCTTGTCTTCTGGTAGCTGGTATATATGGTGGTAAAAGGTATATTCTGAGCTTCTGGGGCCCTGCCTGACTAAATAGAAAATGAGCTATATACTGTTCAACATAGCAGCACTAATAAGGGATTAAGGACTGTCTTGTCTTCTGGTAGCTGGTATATATGGTGGTAAAAGGTATATTCTGAGCTTCTGGGGCCCTGCCTGACTAAATAGAAAATGAGCTATATACTGTTCAGCGTAGCAGCCCTAATAAGGGCTATTAAGGACTGTCTTGTCTTCTGGTAGCTGGTATATATGGTGGTAAAAGGTATATTCTGAGCTTCTGGGGCCCTGCCTGACTAAATAGAAAATGAGCTATATACTGTTCAACATAGCAGCACTAATAAGGGATTAAGGACTGTCTTGTCTTCTGGTAGCTGGTATATATGGTGGTAAAAGGTATATTCTGAGCTTCTGGGGCCCTGCCTGACTAAATAGAAAATGAGCTATATACTGTTCAACATAGCAGCACTAATAAGGGATTAAGGACTGTCTTGTCTTCTGGTAGCTGGTATATATGGTGGTAAAAGGTATATTCTGAGCTTCTGGGGCCCTGCCTGACTAAATAGAAAATGAGCTATATACTGTTCAGCGTAGCAGCCCTAATAAGGGCTATTAAGGACTGTCTTGTCTTCTGGTAGCTGGTATATATGGTGGTAAAAGGTATATTCTGAGCTTCTGGGGCCCTGCCTGACTAAATAGAAAATGAGCTATATACTGTTCAGCGTAGCAGCCCTAATAAGGGCTATTAAGGACTGTCTTGTCTTCTGGTAGCTGGTATATATGGTGGTAAAAGGTATATTCTGAGCTTCTGGGGCCCTGCCTGACTAAATAGAAAATGAGCTATATACTGTTCAACATAGCAGCACTAATAAGGGATTAAGGACTGTCTTGTCTTCTGGTAGCTGGTATATATGGTGGTAAAAGGTATATTCTGAGCTTCTGGGGCCCTGCCTGACTAAATAGAAAATGAGCTATATACTGTTTAGCGTAGCAGCCCTAATAAGGGCTATTAAGGACTGTCTTGTCTTCTGGTAGCTGGTATATATGGTGGTAAAAGTTATATTCTGAGCTTCTGGGGCCCTGCCTGACTAAATAGAAAATGAGCTATATACTGTTCAGCGTAGCAGCCCTAATAAGGGCTATTAAGGACTGTCTTGTCTTCTGGTAGCTGGTATATATGGTGGTAAAAGGTATATTCTGAGCTTCTGGGGCCCTGCCTGACTAAATAGAAAATGAGCTATATACTGTTCAGCGTAGCAGCCCTAATAAGGGCTCTTAACCCTTTCGCTGCCAGCCTACCTGCAGCATTTCCCACTCCCTGTTGCCAGACTGAGTTTCACTGTTTCGCGCTACACATGTTCAACTGTCATTTTTGAAAGGATTTCCAGGGATTTCCCAGGAAAATTATATATTGTTTTTTTCAACAGAGTCTGGGCTTTAACATGAAATGTCTTGTTTGTATTTTTTAGGTGTATTCTCAACATTTTTGGGTGAAATGTGTGAAAAAAATTAAAAAAAATATATTTTTTTACAATTTGTAGAGTTTTTTTGTAATAAAAAATGTAAGTTTGTCAATAAAATCTTATTGCATGAGAAACCCCAATTTCTCCCGGTTACAGCGATACCACATATGTATAGGTAGACACCCTTTCCTGCCCAGAAGCCTTTTATAGCTGCTGGATGACAAATGGTTAATTAAAAAAAAAAAATGACATAGGGTCCCCCTTCCCGGGGAGGGGGACCCCATTTTTTTTTGGATTTTTAAGGGTTAAAAACCCTTAAAAATCCCAAAAAAAAAAATGACGTGGGGTCCCCCTTACCCAAAGTAACCAGCCCGGGACCAGCTATGGGGGCTTGTAGGCACAGAGTGGGGGGGCCAGCTTTGGTGGCCCCCCCACCCTGCAGCCTACGAGCCCACATAGCCTATGTGGGCCCGGGCTCTTCTGCCCCCCCCTGGCCTTTGGGGAGGCAGGTAATGGGGGTGCGGGGGTCAATGGCAAGCCACCCGCTAGGGCAGGTGACTTGCCACCCCCCCAGCCTTGTGAACTGGTATAAGGGGTCTCATGGACCCCTTACCAGCTCACAAAGAGTTAATGTGAAAAAAAACCACCACACAATAATAAAAAGTATTTTATTCAAAAAAAAAAAAATTTTTTTAACTGTACTTACCTTCGATTGCAAGCTCTTGTCCCTCGCCGCTCAGCTGACAGATGCCTGTGATCGGCATCCAGAGAAGGAGAAGGCAGGAGATCAGAGGATCTCCTGTCACCTCCTTCCAGGGCACCGATCACCGGCATCTGAGAAGCTGAGAAAGCTGAAGCCGGTGATCGGGACCGGGATGACGTCATAAGCCCCGCCCCCAAGGGGGCGGGGCTTAGAGGCAAGATGGCGGCCACCATCGTGAAGAAGAGAGGAGAGAGCCTCCCAGGCTCTCTCCTGAAGATCGGTAAGTCCTGGGGGGGGATCGGAGGCCCCCCAGGTGAAGAGGAGGGACAGCGGGAGCCAGCGCACACACAGGTAAGTGAATGTCATTTTTATTTTTTATTTTTTTTTACAGTTAGCAGCTGCTGCTGCAGAAGCGGGGGGGGGGCGGCCTATTCCGGGGGCTCTCCTGGAGCCATCCGACCCCCCACGGGGGATCGGATGGCACCAAATTAAAGAGGAGACCCGGCCGGATCCAACAAGGGGTCAGGTGAGTATTTTTGATTTTTATTTTTTAAACTAGAAGCGAGGAAAGTCAAGCACGTAACACCTACGGGCTTGGCACTTAAGGCCCAGCCAAGCCAGCACGTAGGTGTTACGTGCTTGGCAACAAAAGGGTTAAGGACTGTCTTGTCTTCTGGTAGCTGGTATAGATGGTGGTAAAAGCGATATTCCGAGCTTCTGGGGCCCTGCCAGCGACAGCCTGTCTTTCCCTGCTGTGAGCGTCTGTCCCTCACTAAGTTCAAGCTGCTAATGCTGACGAAGAGGAAGTGCTGAGTTTTGTATATTCGAGATCACATGGTTTTTCCAGCCAATGCGTGTAGACGCCGTTTTCGCGATGCCAGCGTCCTCCCAGGACCTGTCCCACCCCCCCTGCATGGTGATTGGTGTAAAAAACGCGCCAGGGAAGGTGGGAGGGGAAACGAATTGTGAGTGCGCCATCGCCACTGTACTCGATCGAAATCGAGTATGACGAACAGCGTAGTATTCGATCGAATACCGGCTCGGTCGAATACTACTCGCTCATCACTAATAATTACATATCTTTAGAACATATACTTGTGTAGGTTATGCCTATGGAATTGTAGGGTTTATATATATTTATTTATTTCATTATTCTTAGTATTTATATATTTCTATCTTTTGGTCTTTGAGCATACAGGTATATATATATATATATCTATATATATATATATATATATATATATATATATATATATATCCTTATTTATGAAATGTCAGTGCCACACAGTGCCACATTTTTTTTAGCATCCAGAGCTGCAACTTCTAGCGCTATTGCAGTCCACAGCGCAGTGCCAGAAAAGACAAAGATGCTGGCACTACAAAACTGGTGCTATAGCCACTGATGCTGATGCCAGATGCTAAATGGCGCACATCATAAATAAATAAATATATATTTCTATATGGTAGAAGTAAGTATTTCTATGTGGAATTAATTTATTTTTTGACCAAGGAATTATCCATACAGCAAACATTTTGGATGATTTAAAGGATTAAATCTAGAAATTGATCTGAACTGTTTTAAAGAAGATACTTGAAAATGACCTGATAGAGTCACTATTTCCTCTTAAAAATCTCAATAAGAGGAAAGTTACAACATTCATTATTAGGCCACACTGGAGAAATACAGTAGCATAATTATATTAAAGGAGCACTATCGCACATTTTGCATGACAACATAGATTGTAATCATAGTTGTATTGAATGTAATTATAGAAATGAGAAGCCAAACTGTGTTGGACCCAAACACCAACATACTAACATTGTGGACTGGGACTGGACCATGTGTTATGAAGAGGAGAACTTCCTCTGCTGCTGACCAGCAGCTGGAGTGAATAGGGTTTTATGAGGGGACTGTGCATCCTCTGTAGTGAGCCGGGGCTTGAATAGTTTTTGTGTATGGTGTAGCAAATACCCCTGTGCTGTAGAGGTGCCGGGGCATTGCTCGGCTTTGAAGACGAGATGATCGTCAGCACTGAGAGAGAGACACAAGACAAGGCTTTTTGTTGCTCAGCTTTGAAGATGAGCATCAGGGGGAGGGAGAGGGGGAGAGGGAGGGATCGTATGGTGGAAGCATAGAGAGAGAGTTCCTATAGTGGAATCATAGAGAGAAAGATCCTATAGTGAAAGCATAGAGAGTGAAATCCTAAAGTGAAAGCATGTAGAGAGAGATCCTATGGTGGAAGCATAGAGAGAGATCCCTTTAGTGGAAGCATAGAGAGAGATCTTATGGTCAAAGCATAGAGAGAGATCCTATAGTGGTAGCATAGAGAGAGAGATCCAAAAGTGAAAGCATAGAGAGAGAGAGAGAGATATCCTATAGTGGAAGCATAGGGAGAGAGAGAGAGATCCTATGGTGGAAGCATAGAGAAACAGAGATCCTATAGTGGAAGAATAGAGCGAGAGATCATATGGTGAAAGCTTACACAGTTATTACATTAAAAGATTCAGCTGACTGCAGCAGGTAATATAGCTCAGTTGGTAAAGTGATGGATTCTAAATCAGACAGTGAAGTGTTCAAATCTGACTTCCTACCATTTCATTTTTTTATTTTAGCTTTTTCACAATTGTACTTTTTTATTTTCATCCTGTTTTTTTTATTCTCCGCATTTATATTATGTTACCTGCTGCTGTCTGCAGTATCTTTCTGTTTCCCATTTCCTTTTTCCATGTATTTTTCTTTTCAGCTTTGTGTGTTTTAAGCAGAACAAAACCCAGGATTTTCACTTTCCCAAGTTTTGTTTCTTGCCCTGATCTGGGATGCCCTGCTATGTGAAACCCCCAGTTCACCTGTCAAAACCTACCTTTCCCTGTCCAATGGTGCATGCACAAGCTCTCGTCCAATCGGTGCTTAGCAAATGGTTCTGTTTGCACGCAGAGCTCAGCAATAGGAGCCGGAGCAGCTGCATCCCTGGGAGCCCATTCTATCTGAATAACTATCCATGGGAGGGTGCCTCAGCCCTGAGATGCAGAGGATGCAGCCACAGCTATTTACATCACCATGGGAGCCAGTTAAAAAGTGGGTTTTGTGGTGACCCATGGTGATGTTTCACACAGTGGTTTATCTCAATTTTGGATGCCCCAGGGGAGGGCCAGTGGTCACTTAGGGTCTAGTTCAGCTTTAATACCTTTGTATATATACATGCGCAGTCATTCAAAGTAGATTTTTTTTCAGTCAGTTTAGTTTGTTTTGTAGAGATTTTATATATTTATGGAGTCACCTGGTGGTCTCATCACAGCAGCACATCACATACACAGAGCTGTTACCGCCATCCAGCTCCTGCCTGGGATAAACCTGCAGCAAGTTCACTACAGCAGTTGCAAGAAGATCAGTGGGCTAAATGCGGCGGCTTTCTATTACCTCACTGAATAAAGCCCAGCTGATCCCCCCATTCAGCAAATGGACTGAACCCTTTTCATTTAAAAATTTTAAAGTAAGGCATACATTTTTTCTTTTCTGTTGCCATATTATGTATACACATGTTAGAGGCTATTGTGTGGCTATTCAATTATTTATCTTTTTAATGCAAATTTTTGCTATAGTGCTCCTTTAAATACCAAGAAGTCTTTCTCATGAACGCATTAATGTAAATCAATGCTATAAATTATTAATTGACTGCTACCATAGTGTCATATATTATAATAAAAAAATGTTAACAGTTGAAATACACCAAAATTTTAATCTTATCATGTTTATTTAATGTAATGTGCATTTCAATATTTCTTAGCAAGTTATTTTACAAGTTTTTTTAAAGTGTTCATTTAATTATCAATATTACAAATTGCTTACCCAATTATCTGTTTAACTTTTATTATGTATTTACCTGGCTTACTAGAAAATAACTTTCCACGGCAATACTGGATAGAGTGTAGCATTACTTTGCTATTTGATGATTACAACAGATTGATATAATCTGTTTCTCATGTTATGAACCGATCATTGTGTGTAGTTCTCTCGCTGTCTATCCAGAACTACAAGGACCAAGATGGCCTGTGCACACTAACCACAGAAAGCTGAGCCGCACTGTCATTGAGAAAGGTGTCATGCAGACACAGTAACCGCAGATGACATAACTAAACAAGAACGAAACATGCGTCGGGCATCAACAGAAACAACCAGCGCTTACAGCACAACACAGCGCTGAGGAACAAAACATTTAACAATCAACAACAATAAACAACAGGGACAATTCTTAAAACTTTACTTGCATTGGGGAAAAGACTCCTATTATATTACTGATTTATTTCAATACCAATAAATGGAGGCACTGGTACTTTACCTCAACCACAGCAGTAATGGATCCTACATCCAGCGTCTGTGGCTCTTTGGCGACTAGGGTGGATGGAACATCGGGACAGCACCTCACAGACATGGCTATAGGCCACAACACGGAGTATCAAGTGGGGTTTAGGTAATGTTTTTATGCGCACCCAGGCCTGGGTGGTGAGTCATTCATCATTCTAATCTTTGTAAATGAAAATGCTTATTTGAATTTACATACTTAAGCACACAAATTCACAGACACCAACTTGACATATTCGGACGGGGGGATTTTTTCTCGTCCTGCACTTCACAATTTAGCTCAAAACACCTGGATATAGTTAGAACTCCTGTTCAAGCCATTTAAATATCTGATGCCCTGGGCTTGATTCAACTATCATAGAAAAACATTAGCTTTTGTTGGAAAATTGGATCACATTCGAAACATGCAAGTAATTTCGAGGGATTCAACAAAGACCAATTTATTTTGTCCAGTCCAATAGCCTCAAATATGAGGATAAAAAATGTACCTTTCCATGCGAAAATGGCTTTAGTTAGCAAAAATTTCTGCAAAATCGACTCAAAATTTCCAGCTGAAAAAACAAAATCTCTGAAAGTGTATCTGGTGCTGACAAGCCTGTACCCAAAATGGTGCCTTTGTTTTTTGGAACTTGAAATGGGGGGGGGGGTGATTATATGTACTTCATTATCTCTTGTACCACCACCTGTATCTACAGTGGTGGACTTGTACCTTTTAGGGAGAAGGGGGGTAGGGTCCACTTCTGACTCCTGTGAGTCCTTGTATGGATCCCCAGGGGTGGGGGTGGACTCTATAGAACCTTGTGTCACTCACTGTGTTTTTATGTCAGGTAATAATTTATTTACAAGGTATATGTTTGTTACAGTAAAGTAAACCTTTGTTTAGATACATGTAATTGCAAAAAACTTTAAAATACATAAATAATAGCATAGCGTTGTCAACAAGATTTTGAGTTATTGTGAGTGGAGGGGAAATAATGATTCCAAAGTTTGTTGCGTGTCCCCCAGTTACCATTGTAGGGGTAGTTTGATGTGGTTACCCTCTCGTTTGTAGCAAGGTTAGGTTTATTTGTACTGTTGTAACAAGATTTTACCCTCTTTGTGCATTTGTAGCAAGTACAGAGAGGTCCCGACACATACGCGTTTCGCCGAGGGGCTTCCTTACTGTGCGGGCCTGTGTCTGTGATCATTAGGGCAATATGTTAGTATGGTTGTATTGGTGTGCCAAATTATTCACATACAATGTCCCGGGGGGTACTTACATAATCCAAGTATTAGCCCAGGTGCTCGCTGGCGGTGGTTGGACCATCTCCCATTTGTGGTCACTAGAGATGAGCAAACTGTTGAAAAATTAGATTCGGCATATTCGCCGAATTTTCCGGAAAAATTTGTTTTGGTCCGAATTTATTTGCGACAAATCGCTATTAAAAACTGCTATTTCTGAGCTTCCGAGAGCCTCCATAGTGTTGCAGAACATTTTGCCTGGCTGTAACATGCATAGGATACATGCTGGGTTAATGAAATAATATTGTAAAGAAGTATGGCATGCAGATCAGAGGTGCCGCTATTAGATTCGCTGTCGCAGAGCGGCACAATTAGGGAGCCTTGCATCAGCAAGGGGAGGTGGCATCAGCATGATGAGCCCATATATTGCCTGAAAGACACACTCTGGACTTGGCAGCAGCATAGGGAGCCCATATATTGCCTGAAAACCACATTGGAGTTGGCAGCAGCATTAGGAGCCCATATATTGCCTGAAAAACACACTGGAGTTGGCAGCAGCATAAGGAACCCATATATTTCTGCGCTCACCTTCCACTGCCATGGCTGCTGGGGGGGGGGTGGCAGGAGCAGCAGCAGCAGCTCCATCAGCAGCAGCCTGAGTCTTCAGTCGCTAATGAGTAGCTTTCTTCACCCGCATAGTGAGGCTACTCATGAGCAGCAGGAAGACCTGGAGCAGGCCCTGAACCAGCAGGTCGTGTCATATCTTGAAATGACCATGCCAACGTACCTTGAGGATCCGCTGGACTTCTGGGCAGCCAAACTTGACTTGTGGCCGCAACTGGCAGAGTTTTCCTTAGGAAAGCTGTCCTGCCCGATGAGTAGTGTGCCATCTGAGCGGGTGTTTAGTGCGGCGGGGGGCCATAGTCATGCCAAGGAGAACTCGTCTGTCCACGACCTTTGTGAAGATGAATCAGGCATGGATCAGCCAGGATTTCCACCCACCAATGGCTGATCCATGGTAGTAGCTGATGCATCGTTGCTTCTTATGCTGCTGCCAACTCCAGGGTGTGTCTTTCAGGCAATATATGGGCTCCCTTACAAAATGCAACCAGTTAGCAGACAGGTTCTCTCCACATATTTTAATGCTAGTATTTGGGATGCCCCCCGCAGAGAAAGGCAAAGTTTGCTTACTTTAAAAAATGCAACCAGTTAGCAGACAGGTACTCTTCAAATCATTATGCTAGTATTTGGGATGCCCCCCCCCCCCCCCCCCAGCAAAAGGCAAAGTTTGCTTAAAAAGTGACTTTGTTTACAAAATGCAACCAGTTAGCAGACAGGAACTTAACAAATATTTATGCTAGCATTTGAGATGCCCCCCCGGCGGAAGGCAAAGTTTGCTTAAAAAATTACTGTTTACAAAATGCAACCAGCAGACAGGTACTCTTCAAATATTTATGCTAGTATTTGGGGATGCCCCCTCTTCAAATACATAGGCTGGCTGCATTAACAGTGAAAAAGTGACTTTCTTTACAAAACGCAACCAGTTAGCAGACAGGTAGTCTTCAAATATTTATGCTAGTATTTGGGATGCCCCCCCCCCCCCCCTAGCGAAAGACAAAGTTTGCTTAAAAAGTGACTTCCTTTATAAAATGCAACCAGTTAGCAGACAGGTACTCTTCAAATATTTATGCTAGTATTTGGGATGCCCCCCCCCCCCCAGGTGAAAGGCAAACTTTTCTTAAAAAGTGACTATGTTTACAAAATGCAACCAGTTACCAGACAGGTACTCTTCTAATATTCATGCTAGTATTTGGGATGCCCCCCCCCCTTCAAATACATAGGCTGGCTGCTTTTACAGTGAAAAAGTGACTTTCTTTACAAATTGCAACCAGTTAGCAGACAGGTACGCTTCACATATTTATGCTAGTATTTGGGATGCCCCCCCGCGAAAGGCAAAGTTGGTTAAAAAAGTGACTTTCTTTACCAAATGCAACCAGTTAGCAGGCAGTTACTCTTCAAATATTTATGCTAGTATTTGGGATGCCCCCCCCCCGACGAAAGGCAAAGTTTGCTTAACCTCCCTGGCGGTGTTCCCGAGCGTGACTCGGGGTTAATTTTCGCTGCAAGTAGCGGTAACCCCGAGTCACGCTCGGGGTAGATTAGGCAGAGGAGCAGAGTCTGGCAGCGGAGTCTCCTTACCTTTTCCTTGAGATCCAGCGATGTCCCCGCTGTGATCGCCGGTGAGAGCCCCGGCAGATGAGTCCCTCTGACTTCCTGGTTCCGTCTCTGTGAGCTGCAGAGGCTCATGGGGGCGGAACTGGGCGGCAGATTCAAATGTAAAAGTGAAACACACACACAAAGCCAAGTGATACAGTGAAATCCTGTGAGATTACACTGTATCACCTCAGATTTGACACTGTAACACCTCATATTTGCCCTTTGATCATCCTACACTGCCCTGCCTGCCCTTTTTCTGCCCATAAAATAAATTTGGTATCAAAGCGTCACTTTAGCATCTCCAAAGCGGTTTTGGATCAGATAAGTGACAGCGGCAGCGACACAGAGCCCCTCGCAGAAATGAGCGATAGCGATTCGTGGCAAGATTCGTCATCTGACTCTGACACTGACCAGAGAAGTGGCGACAGCGACGATTCTGCACCCGAGCTCAGTGATGTGCGCACTTGGTGCCCAATTGATTGCGGTATGGATGAGGTACCGCCGCCAAGATTTCCGTTTACTGGATCACCTGGGATGAAGGTAGACGTTGAGCACAATGATCCTTTGGCGTACCTAAAATTATTTCTCACAGATGACATCATTGAAAAGATTGTCACGGAGACAAATCGCTACAACGAGCAGCAATCCGCAACTCTGCATAGAAAGTTTTCCAGGAACAGAAAATGGGAACCGGTGACTAAAGAGGACATCTGGAAGTTCCTGGGGCTAATACTTCTTTCTGGGGTGGTGGGGAAACCCCTGCAGAAATGGTACTGGACTACCAATAAATTGCTGGCAACCCCATTTTTTGGCACCATCATGTCCGAGTGCCGATTTCCCCTCATAATGAAGAATTTGCACTTCACCAACAATGAGGAATTTGACGAAGCCAAACATCCAGCGCCAAAACTCAAGAAGATCTGGGAAGTATACCAAATGATCATAAAAAATTTCCAGCAGTCCTATGTGCCAGATAGAGACATCAGCATTGATGAAAGTCTGATGGCTTACAAGGGACGCCTCAGCTGGATTCAATACATCGCATCCAAGAGAGCACGGTTTGGAATAAAATCCTATATGCTCTGTGAGTCTGCCACTGGCTATATATGGAATTTCGTCATATACACCGGTAAAGGAACACAATTCAACCCCAGGTACAGCGGCTATGGGATGGCCACGTCATCAGTCCTCACACTGCTTGAGGCATTGCTGAATCAGGGGTATTGAGTGACAACGGACAACTTTTACACATCGCCTGAGCTGTACGAGTTTCTGCTAAAACACAAGACTGATGGATATGGAACCGTTAGGGCCAACCGACGTGACCTGCCATCTATGTTTGCCAAGAAAAAACTGAAAACAGGAGAAATGGTTTCCTGGCAGAAAGGAAAGATGATGGCAATGCGTTGGCGTGACAAAAAAGACGTGTGCCTAATGAGTACAGTGCATAACACCTCCACTGTTATGGTCCACACAAGAGGTGGGAAAGATGTCATGAAGCCACAACTTGTGATTGACTACAACAACACCATGGGAGGAGTCGATAAGCCGATCAGGCGATGACATTTTATCCGGCTATGCGAAACAACAAAAAAAATATTACAAAAAAATCTTCAGGCATCTCCTGGAACAATGCCTCTGGAATGCCTATACACTGCACAGAGGAAAGAGTGACAAGCCTCTTGTTCATTCTGACTTTATCTGGAAGGTGGCAGAGTGGATTTTTGTGAACTACCAAACGCCATCAGTGGCCGTGAACAGATCTGGACATCGTGCTCAAAACATCACAGCATTAAGGCCAGCCGATATCCGGTGTGTGAATAAAAACATCCAATTTTTATTTGAAGCTTGAATTAAAATGTTCCATCCAAAAAACGATACAACAGGCATTTAAGATAATGAAAAACGTCGACGCGTTTCGGGCTTCCTGCCCTTAATCATGACAATTAAAGTGGGGGTGAAGATTCCCTTAAATACATCTACAGATCAGCAGACCATAATTGGAACTCTTAATTGCTTAATTGTATAATACATTACACATGAGAAAACACCGTGAACGTCACACATACCTGCATGAAAATGTATGGTGGCCGCCGCTTCTCTCCTATCTAATCCCATATTATAAATTGCGCGGGAGATACATAGACGATATTGTCATCATATGGCAGGGGTCACCAGAGTGCAAGGATGAGTTTGTATCATATTTGAACAACAATGAATTAAATCTAAGATTTACTTCGGAATGTCATTTAAATACAATTCCCTTTTTGGATCTTCTACTCCAAGTGTCCATAGAAAGTAATAGGATAGAAACCATTACATACAGAAAGCCAACGTCTGGCAATACAATACTAAGGGCCGAGAGTTGTCACCCGGCACATACTATTAGGGCCATCCCCATTGGGGAAATGATTAGAGCCCGACGGAATTGTTCAATGGAGTTGGGCTTTCAAAAGGAGGCAGATACCATACAAAAAAGATTGGAACAGCGGGGTTATCCCTCTGGGTCTATTCTAAGAGCCAAGAATATAGCAAAATCCAGGGATAGACAATCCATGATTGACAAAATAGGTCATAATAAGAAAAAGATCTATAAAAGAGCATTCCCCTCATTTAATAAAGACAATACTGTAACCATGGTTACAACATATAGTATGGAGTTTTCAAGAATTCGGGGGATTATTTTAAAACATCTACCTATATTATATGGAGATCCCCAATTGAAACAAGTAGTGCAACGGGGCATTAGAGTGATCAGTAGGAAACCTCCCACTTTAGGTAAGAAATTGTCTCCGAGTTTTTATAATAAAGAAGCTATGGCTTCGTCTACATGGTTACACTGTAAAGGCTTCTTTAGGTGTAATGGGGCCAGGTGTAACATTTGTAAATTTGTATGTCAAGGGAGTGAATTTAGGTCCACAGTCACTGGAGACAGATTTTGCATAGAGGATTTCATGAACTGTAACACGAAAAATCTGATATATTTAATAACATGTAAGGTTTGCAATGTTCAATATGTGGGATGCACCACGAGGTTATTCAAGAGAAGAATGGCGGAGCATTTAGCCACTCCACATTTAGAACGCCTGAACATGGCGTCTAACGTGAATCGTCATTTTCGCAACCAGCATGCAGGAGATTTTTCAGGTTTTTCGTGCATGGCCATAGAAAAAGTGAGGGTAGGACCCAGAGGGGGAGATTTACAGGCGAGAATTTTCCAGAGAGAAGTTTTCTGGATTTTCAAGCTGCAGACCCGCATCCCGTCTGGATTGAATTCCAGATGGGATGTGGATCTGTTCTTGCGGGATTAATGTTAGGATTTATAATCCTCTTCTGGTGTTTGGATTTTCCTGTTATTCTTCCCCTCTCTTTGTGTTCCTTCTTTTCCTTTTCTTTTTCCTTCTCCGTTTTCTTGTTGCTCCCGGCTTATAACTTTTTCTTCTCCCAGTTTTTTCCAGTCTTATTGGAGGTCTGGGTCAGCTTTATGTGTATAATTACTCCCGGTGGCTCTCCAAGTCAGTTAACAGATTAATTATTTTTAAATATCTGTTTTGAATAGACTAGAATATGATGGTAGCTACTAAGACAGTGTTGTATCAAGTGTAGAAATGTCTGTCTATATTATTGTTACATTTACTCTTTTATTATAGAAAAGATGCACGCAGATAAATGGTGACACTATGTTGCTCCTAGTTAGACATGTGGATACTATGGAAGTATGGGATGACACAATTTAATTCTATTAGGGCTAGGGAAGTGATATTGGTGGTAGATATGTTACCGCAAATACAACATGTAATTATCATATAGGTATATAAACCCTTGTATTTGTAGGGTGGAACTTATTAAAGTCCCCGTAGTATAAGTATACCTGCTATTATTATGCCTAATGCTGGTGTCTGAAAATGTATGGTTTTACCTCAGCTTTTGTCTCGCGGGTTTGATATACTTCCGTCCTTCCTTCTATCTATATCATGGTGAGTTTCTTGCCCTTCTAATGATGCGGTATGACGAGAGCCAATGAATTTGGCACACGTCATGGATTGCATCTCATTGGCTCGTGATGTCAGTGATTGTATGCAGGAAAGCCCGCGCAATTTATAATATGGGATTAGATAGGAGAGAAGCGGCGGCCACCATACATTTTCATGCAGGTATGTGTGACGTTCACGGTGTTTTCCCATGTGTAATGTATTATACAATTAAGCAATTAAGAGTTCCAATTATGGTCTGCTGATCTGTAGATGTATTTAAGGGAATCTTCACCCCCACTTTAATTGTCATGATTAAGGGCAGGAAGCCCGAAACGCGTTGACGTTTTTCATTATCTTAAATGCCTGTTGTATCGTTTTTTGGATGGAACATTTTAATTCAAGCTTCAAATAAAAATTGGATGTTTTTATTCACACACCGGATATCGGCTGGCCTTAATGCTGTGATGTTTTGACCACATTGGAGGTGAGCGCTCGTGGCCGTGCAGTGTCTTGTGGGGTGTCTCAGAATCACAATTCAGAGCTGGCAATCTTCTGTCTACATGTGCTTTGGCTCCGCCGTGCTTGAATTGGAACTGTTGGAATATCGTTCCCATTTTGTTGAAGGTTCCATCGTGTGTAAATAACATATACGATCCAGGAAGAGGAATTATAAGATTTTCATTATTATGGAGAGGGTGAAATCCCAGTATGGAAATACGACGCAGAGTCGTGATAAATTTGAGGCAGTATTTGAGTCTGATCTCATTATAAATCAAGCCACCTGTGATGGATCGGCGTCTGCGGAATTAAGGAATATAATCAAACAATATGAGGAGTGTATGAAAAAGGAACTTAAAACCTGGTGGGATCTCAGCTCCTTAACGAAGTATCTACAAAATACTATGATCCCTAGAGGACTGCGTGTCCGTAAGGTTCCTACATTAATCTATTCAGATAATTTCAAGAAAGAGTGGGACTCCATTCTAATTCAGGCTTCCCTGGATCTGATGAAGCTAATTACCAAATATGAGGAGGAAAGATTGAAGGACATACAACACGAAATTGCATCCATTGAATCTTCTTTGAAAGTATATGAAACTGACCCCCATTTTGACGATTATTTGCAACGAATGAGAAAATCTCTTGATCAGATGGAAACCCAAATTATGCAAATTAAAAAGAACAAATATCAACGAGACACGGAGGACTATGCAAATGGCCGGGTCTTCACATGGAAACGTAATGTATATAGAACCCAAAGGCCAAGATCGATTCTAAAGAACTCATCGGGGAAAAAAGTGGTTTCATTCATTGCTGATTCTTCGGACTGGTCCTCCAGCAGTGACCGCTCTGACATTGAGTCAGATAATCGAAATTTTCAGCGGGAGACAGCAAGAAAAGCACGAAGGAAAAGAGATCAAAGAGCAAACATAGATCGGGAAGAAAGCACAGATCAAGGCACCCGCTACATGCTGAGAGGACGTCGGACTTAAATCAAACAGAGAGTGTTGTTAATTTGTCCACACATATCCTCTCAGAACATGAAGTAGCAATTTTGTCCAAAGGATTGTCTTTCGCGCCGACCTTTCATTTCAACCTTTTCGATACAATCTTAGATGTGAATAAATTGGTTCGCAATTTAACATTAAGAAAGCATTTTTCTATGGATATAGAACATGAAGGAGGGGATTTGATGATATCACAGGGTGAGTTTCCCCTGCAGCCGTGGTCTGGCTGCGAGGAAAACTTATCCTCAGTGCAAGATATTGTATGCTTTAAGATGTTAGAGAATTTGTCAGATCAATGCCCTTCAAAAATTCCACCTCCAGAGATACAGAAATCCTCTAATAGCAAATTTTACCCAGTGAATGCTAGAAATGCAATCTTAGAAGCTTTCCAAGAGGCGGTAGAAAGCGATCTGACTAAATTAGCTTCCCAAATCTCCCCCTATAGAAGGACCGGTAGATTTAATCTAACCCCGGAGGAGAGGAAGGCCTTAGACAGTCTAGCTAATAATAAGGAAATTGTCATTCGTGCAGCGGATAAAGGACGGTGTGTGGTGGTTCTAAATAGCACAGATTACGAGCAGGAAGCCCTAAGACAATTGAGAGACTCTGAGACCTATATTAAATTAGATGGTGATCCTACTCGTCGTTTTCAACTAGATTTGAAGAACCTTTTAGCTGAGGGACTAGCTCTGGGTGTTCTGAGCGAAGGAGAAGCGGAGGCTCTGGATGTGGCTTCACCCATTGCCCCAATCTTCCATCATCTCCCCAAAATCCACAAACCACAACGTCCACCTTGTGGCAGACCCATTGTGGCGGGGATTGGGGGGCTGAATGAGAGGTTGGGGCAGTGGGTGGACTCGCATCTATTTCCTCTTGTCCAAAGACTCCCTGGTTTCCTCCAGGATTCCAGGGATGTCATGTTCCATCTGACTGACACACAGTGGGAGGCAGATTGTCTTTGGCTCACATGTGATGTAGCTTCCCTGTACTCGGTAATACCGCATGATCTGGCCCTTCAAGCTGTGTATTTTCATTTGACTACTTACTCTGCCTACTCCAAGGAATTAATTGAATTTTTGGTCTTAGCGTTGGAATATCTGTTAGGACACAACTTTTTCTTGTTCTCTGGTCAATTTTATTTGCAAAGATGCGGTGCTTCTATGGGAGCACCGTTTTCTCCTTCCCTTGCCAACCTGTATATGGGTTGGTGGGAGGAGAAATATATTTATCATTATTCAAACCCCTTTGTATCGAACATAAAATATTATGGGAGATACATAGACGATATTGTCATCATATGGCAGGGGTCACCAGAGTGCAAGGATGAGTTTGTATCATATTTGAACAACAATGAATTAAATCTAAGATTTACTTCGGAATGTCATTTAAATACAATTCCCTTTTTGGATCTTCTACTCCAAGTGTCCATAGAAAGTAATAGGATAGAAACCATTACATACAGAAAGCCAACGTCTGGCAATACAATACTAAGGGCCGAGAGTTGTCACCCGGCACATACTATTAGGGCCATCCCCATTGGGGAAATGATTAGAGCCCGACGGAATTGTTCAACGGAGTTGGGCTTTCAAAAGGAGGCAGATACCATACAAAAAAGATTGGAACAGCGGGGTTATCCCTCTGGGTCTATTCTAAGAGCCAAGAATATAGCAAAATCCAGGGATAGACAATCCATGATTGACAAAATAGGTCATAATAAGAAAAAGATCTATAAAAGAGCATTCCCCTCATTTAATAAAGACAATACTGTAACCATGGTTACAACATATAGTATGGAGTTTTCAAGAATTCGGGGGATTATTTTAAAACATCTACCTATATTATATGGAGATCCCCAAGTGAAACAAGTAGTGCAACGGGGCATTAGAGTGATCAGTAGGAAACCTCCCACTTTAGGTAAGAAATTGTCTCCGAGTTTTTATAATAAAGAAGCTATGGCTTCGTCTACATGGTTACACTGTAAAGGCTTCTTTAGGTGTAATGGGGCCAGGTGTAACATTTGTAAATTTGTATGTCAAGGGAGTGAATTTAGGTCCACAGTCACTGGAGACAGATTTTGCATAGAGGATTTCATGAACTGTAACACGAAAAATCTGATATATTTAATAACATGTAAGGTTTGCAATGTTCAATATGTGGGATGCACCACGAGGTTATTCAAGAGAAGAATGGCGGAGCATTTAGCCACTCCACATTTAGAACGCCTGAACATGGCGTCTAACGTGAATCGTCATTTTCGCAACCAGCATGCAGGAGATTTTTCAGGTTTTTCATGCATGGCCATAGAAAAAGTGAGGGTAGGACCCAGAGGGGGAGATTTACAGGCGAGAATTTTCCAGAGAGAAGTTTTCTGGATTTTCAAGCTGCAGACCCGCATCCCGTCTGGATTGAATTCCAGATGGGATGTGGATCTGTTCTTGCGGGATTAATGTTAGGATTTATAATCCTCTTCTGGTGTTTGGATTTTCCTGTTATTCTTCCCCTCTCTTTGTGTTCCTTCTTTTCCTTTTCTTTTTCCTTCTCCGTTTTCTTGTTGCTCCCGGCTTATAACTTTTTCTTCTCCCAGTTTTTTCCAGTCTTATTGGAGGTCTGGGTCAGCTTTATGTGTATAATTACTCCCGGTGGCTCTCCAAGTCAGTTAACAGATTAATTATTTTTAAATATCTGTTTTGAATAGACTAGAATATGATGGTAGCTACTAAGACAGTGTTGTATCAAGTGTAGAAATGTCTGTCTATATTATTGTTACATTTACTCTTTTATTATAGAAAAGATGCACGCAGATAAATGGTGACACTATGTTGCTCCTAGTTAGACATGTGGATACTATGGAAGTATGGGATGACACAATTTAATTCTATTAGGGCTAGGGAAGTGATATTGGTGGTAGATATGTTACCGCAAATACAACATGTAATTATCATATAGGTATATAAACCCTTGTATTTGTAGGGTGGAACTTATTAAAGTCCCCGTAGTATAAGTATACCTGCTATTATTATGCCTAATGCTGGTGTCTGAAAATGTATGGTTTTACCTCAGCTTTTGTCTCGCGGGTTTGATATACTTCCGCCCTTCCTTCTATCTATATCATGGTGAGTTTCTTGCCCTTCTAATGATGCGGTATGACGAGAGCCAATGAATTTGGCACACGTCATGGATTGCATCTCATTGGCTCGTGATGTCAGTGATTGTATGCAGGAAAGCCCGCGCAATTTATAATATGGGATTAGATAGGAGAGAAGCGGCGGCCACCATACATTTTCATGCAGGTATGTGTGACGTTCACGGTGTTTTCTCATGTGTAATGTATTATACAATTAAGCAATTAAGAGTTCCAATTATGGTCTGCTGATCTGTAGATGTATTTAAGGGAATCTTCACCCCCACTTTAATTGTCATGATTAAGGTCAGGAAGCCCGAAACGCGTCGACGTTTTTCATTATCTTAAATGCCTGTTGTATCGTTTTTTGGATGGAACATTTTAATTCAAGCTTCAAATAAAAATTGGATGTTTTTATTCACACACCGGATATCGGCTGGCCTTAATGCTGTGATGTTTTGACCACATTGGAGGTGAGCGCTCGTGGCCGTGCAGTGTCTTGTGGGGTGTCTCAGAATCACAATTCAGAGCTGGCAATCTTCTGTCTAACTGGACATCGTGCTGTTGACGTTGTCAACCCAGAACGCCTGACTGGTCGTCACTTTATGGATTACATCCCGTCAACCGCAAAAAAGGCAGCACCTACAAGGATGTGCGTAGTTTGCTGCTCAAAGCGAGATGGCAATGGAAAAAAAATCAGAAAGGAAACCAGGTTTCATTGCCCTGATTGTGACGTCGGTCTATGTGCAGTCCCATGTTTCAAAATTTACCACACCCAGGATTTTTACAGAATTTTCTTTGTTTGACAAATTTCATTATTTATTACATTATTGAATAAAATTATATTATTTATTAGATTATAATTCATGATTTTATCTGTTTCGAACTTTATCACATCTGAGAGGTCTACTAGAGTCTTCTATGGTCAGGTTTAAGTAAGTAACTACTAAGAACTGCAGGCCTACAATACATAACACCAAATTTCCATACAAAAAATGGTAACGCTTTTGGTACAAAATTCCAGACATAATCATAACGCCAGGGAGGTTAAAAAGTGACTTTCTTTACAAAATGCAACCAGTTAGCAGACAGGTACTCTTCACATATTTCTGCTAATATTTGGGATGCCCCCCCCCCAAGCGAAAGGCAAAGTTTGCTTAAAAAGTGACTTTCTTTACAAAATGCAACCAGTTAGCAGACAGGTACTCTTCAAATATTTATGCTAGTATTTGGGATGCAATTTTGCTCTCACGTGTAGAAAAGCTGTCCAAATCCACCAGCAAAGTAGTACAATGAATATAAAGATAACAGAGCAAAATTCAGTTTAAAACAAGTCTTTTGGCTAAATCAGAATGGAAGTCCCACGGTGCATGCACTTGACATTAATTGTGCTCCAATATCCTCCACCATCCAAAAGGGATGCTTACCAGACAAATCAGGTTAAAAAAGCCTCAAAGGAATCTCCAATCCTCTATACTTTCCAAGCTCTTCCTTGCTCCAAATTCCTTTTCTTGGAGTAAAGGCTCTTTAAATGCCGAGCAGCATAAATCACTTAACCCTCAGGGAATAGATCAACATAGGAAGAGGGAAGGAAACAGAAACATAGACCTAGTGCAACTCTGTGTGACAGGCTTAAAAGTTTTAATGATTAAAAAATATTGCACTTACAAACCAACTTCAAACAACAGCGTTTTTCAGAATCCAAAATATCTGACTGCCTGGAGGAATTGCTTCTCTCGGAACCAGTTATCAATAAAGGCCAATGATGATCCACAATAATAAAAACTGATGGATAGCTTCCTTACAGTAGTGCCATATCCCGCCTTACGCGTTTCGTTGCAGACGCAACTTTAAGGAAGGCTGGGGATATGGCTAAGTAAACCTAACTATATACTCACACATGCAGACTTCACTTCGGCCCTCTGCGTGCAAGAACAGCCATGATACGTGTATCAACTAGTGACTCCGCCTCTCCCCCCAGTCAAAAGCTGTGAGAGGGAGAGCGTCACTCATGCTCATTCCCTCTACGATGCAGAGGGAGGCGGGGGTCTGAAGCCGCGTCAGTTGGAGGGGCGGAGTTACGCGCCGTCTCTCGAGTCTTTCTATTGTAGGGGCGGAATTACACATCATCTCTCGAGTCTTTCAATTGGAGGGCGGGATTCAACGCCTTCACCCAATTTCCCTCAATACGTATCCCGTCCAGAGGGCAGGGCTGTATGTCCTCTCTTAAGCCTCCTAACCAGAGGGGCGGGACTACCATGCCGTCTCTAAAGTGCCAATGTTTGATATAGGGACATATAGGGAAGACAGATACGCCAGCCTATATGCTAATAAAAAGAATACAGTTTTTTATATATATATTGCGACCAAAAATGGAAACGCTTAAAAAAAAAGTAAATAAAATGCAAAATACAGCTTAAAAGCAGAACCGCTTAATAGATATATATAACTATATATATATCTATTAAGCGGTTCTGCTTTTAAGCTGTATTTTGCATTTTATTTACTTTTTTTTTAAGCGTTTCCATTTTTGGTCACAATATATATATAAAAAACGGTTTGCTGTTGTTTGAAGTTGGTTTGTAAGTGCAATATTTTTTAATCATTAAAACTTTTAAGCCTGTCACACAGAGTTGCACTAGGTCTATGTTTCTGTTTCCTTCCCTCTTCCTATGTTGATCTATTCCTTGAGGGTTAAGTGATTTATGCTGCTCGGCACTTAAAGAGCCTTTACTCCAAGAAAAGGAATTTGAAGCAAGGAAAAGCTTGGAAAGTATAGAGGATTGGAGATCCCTTTGAGGCTTTTAACCTGATTTGTCTGCTAAGCATCCCTTTTGGATGGTGGAGGATATTAGAGCACAATTAATGTCAAGTGCATGCACTGTGGGACTTCCATTCTGATTTAGCCAAAAAGACTTGTTTTAAACTGTATTTTGCTCTGTGTTATCTTTTTATTCATTGTAAAAGGTAAAGTTTTCTGAAATAGTGACTTTGTTTACAAAATGCAACCAGTTAGCAGACAGGTACTCTTCAAATATTTATGCTAGTATTTGGGATGCCCCCCCCCCCTCGGCAAAAGGCAAAGTTTGCTTAAAAAGTGACTTTGTTTACAAAATTCAACCAGTTAGCAGACAGGTACTCTTCACATATTTATGCTAGTATTTGGGATGCCCCCTCCCCCGCCTGCGAGAGGCAAAGTTTGCTTAAAAAGTGACTTTCTTTACAAAATGCAACCAGTTAGCAGACAGGTACTCTTCAAATATTTATGCTAGTATTTGGGATACCCCCTCTTCAAATACATAGGCTGGCTGCTTTAACAGTGAAAAAGTAACTTTCTTTACAAAATGCAACCAGTTAGTAGACAGGTACTCTTCAAATATTTATTCTAGCACGCTTTTTAAAGACTGACACCAGGAAAAGGAAAAGCTAAATAGGCAGGTGTGTTATTAACACTAAATAGGCTAGAAAGCTAATGAAAACACTTTAAACTTTCCCTGTCTTTCTCTGCCACTGTCACAGACTCTCTCCTACTCTATCTGTCCCTTGCTTCTTCTGTTCTTTTATCTATCTATCTCTCTATCTATCTCTCTATCTATCTCTCTATCTATCTCTCTATCTATCTCTCTATCTATTGCTGTAGCTATCTATCTATCTATCTATCTATCTATCTGTCTGTCTATCTGTATACCCAGGATGCGCCATGGGACAGGGAAAGGTACGTTCCACGAGAAACTGAGGGATTTCACATAGCGAGTCATCCCAAGTCGGGATGCCCCTAGAGGCACAAAACAAAACTCCAGATAGTGAAAATCCTGGGTTGTGCTTCGCTCAAAACACACAAAGTTGCAAAAAATACATGGAAAAATGTGAAAAAAACTGTCAAAATATAATATGTGTAGAGCAAAAAAAAAAACAGGATTTAAACACAAAATTCAGAATTAAACTAAACAAAAAAAATAAAAATGTAAAAACTGGGATATGAACTCACAATGCTGTGTTTTATAGACCAGAACACTAACCATTGAACCAAATCACTTGCTGAAATGTAAGCACTATTTCATCTATATGACCTTCTAAAGCTGAGACAATGTTGCAATAGCTTTATGTTGGACGGCAGCCAGCACTGATACTTGACACGTAGCTGACACTGCCTCGCTATGTCCTCGCTAATCTCAACAAAAGAGAACACACTCTCCACCTGATGCTGGACACTGCCTAGCACAGAATAGCGAGGACACAGGAAGGCAGTGTCATCTATTATCAACATAAATCAACACTGCGGTGTACTAAAGCTCCGCCCCCTTCATCTGCCCTCTCCACTATGCTGCCCTGCACCTCTCCATACACAGCGCAGGGAACATGTTCTCCTCTCCTCTAAGCAGTTGGATCAGTCCAGGTGACGCTCCCGACACCCAGCCGATACTTACAGCAGCTGCCACTTTGGAGCTGCACAACATAGACCTACTTTTTAACTACACTTGTACTGCTTACTCCACCACTTACCTATATACAAATTACCATTTAATTCTAAGTTCCCATCAAAAACTTCGCGATAGTGCTCCTTTAAGCATACCTATTTCAAAATATGTTATTAATGACACTAAGGCTGCATAACATAGTGCTCCACTAATAACTGATAATTGCACACAGGACACAAATGGGAGATGGTCCAACCACTGCCAGCGAGCATCTGGGCTAATACTTGGATTATGTAAGTACCCCCTGGGACATTGTATGTGAATAATTTGGCACACCAATACAACCATACTAACATATTGCCCTAATGATCACAGACACAGGTTCGTACACTGAGGAAGCCCCATGGCAAAATGTGTATGTGACGAGACCTCACTGTACAAATGCACAAAGAGGGTAAAAGCTTGTTACAACAGAACAAATAAACCCAATCCTGCTACAAACAAGAGGAGTATTATCCCGCAACCACATCAAACTACCCCCACAATGGTAATTCGGGGACACCCAACAAACTTTGGAATCATTATTTCCCCTCACCGGGAACTTACAATAATTCAAATTCTTGTTGACAACACTATGCTAATATGTATGTATTTTAAAGAATGTCTTTTGCAATGAAATGTACCTAAACAAATGTTTACTGTACTGTAACAAACATATACCTTGTAAATAAATTATATGCTGAAATAAAAACACAGTGAGTTACTCAAGGTACTATAGAGTCCACCCTACCCCTGGTAATCCATACGAGGACTCACAGGAGTCAGACGTGGACCGTACCCCCCTTCTGCCTATGTTTTATTTATCAGATGACCAATACATCATTGTGAGTTTGTGACAATTATCTTTAAATGCAATTGTGCAACTAGTCCCTTTTTATAGGATCACAATCACCCATATAATGCTAGATATGTATTTAGTAATAGATCAAGGCAACTGGACTTGCTGTTTTCTTTTGCTTCACATGTTTTGTTATTCATCCCACTTTTAGGAAAGGCCACTGACAGGCTGATTCCTTACTAGCGCCAGATAACAGCAAATGAGTGTCTGTACTGCGGCGCTAAGAGCGACCGCTAGTGGTCGCTATGATCGTCCGTGAGTCACTATTACAGAGCGCCTCAGTCGCTATAGTAACATGGCCACCATTGATGAATGTGATGGTTGTCAGTCGCTATAAAGGCATTGTACAGTCACTCACCCAAATCTAATTGTGTCTGGGCGTTTCTATGCTGCTCTAACGCTAAAATTTTATTTAATGTTATATTGCCAATGATCACATTGGCAATTTAAGGTTAAATTTTAATTTTTTTTTTTTTTTTTAACGTGTGTGTGTGTGTGTGTGTGTTGAGTGAGTCCTAATTTATGTAAATTAAAACCAGAAAAAAATGTATATTCAAAACTACAAACTTTTTTATTATTGTTAAAAAAAGGCCCAACATGGGCTAAAAGTAACTTGGCCGCACAGCGGCAACCCTAATTCCCCCCACCCTGTGGCTGATTCTTCTTCCCCAGCAGCATTTGCCTGGTCCTTTCAAACATACTGCCACAGTCTGCTATGCTACCTGTGTGCAAGTTATTGGAAAGAACATACAAAATAAGGTTCGGCAGCTCAATATAGACAGTATATACCTATGAAAGTGTAAAAAATAGTAAATGTCAATAATATTCATGCACACTATTTTAACCCTTAAACAACAGGCAAGTTTGGATAAATAAAAGATGGCAAAATAATCAAACTTGGCCCACCATTCTATATTATGCACCCTAGTCTCACATCAGAAACTATATAAACTAACCAAATAAGGCCTACTTGACCAGCGGAAGAATGTACTTCATGTCTTGGTCAATTACTCCTGTGCCAATATGATATAAAATCTTTCACCTATCAAATTTAATGAATGATTGTATCTATTAATTAGTGAATGGGGAGTTACAATAGTAGCAGGATTAGAAACCCACCACATAATCAACTGCTGCCTTTATCATGTAGTGTCAAGTTACATTAGCAGGGCCACCAAACTAGCATGCTTACATTCAATTATGAATGATGATTGCAAAAAGAGGGTCAGCACTCAGCATGTCTGATAGTAAACAGTAGACTGTCACTAACATGTGTACATGGTCATGAACACAGACATATGCGTGTTTTCAATGTAATAATAAGAAATTACGGTACTCACCATCGCAGCTGTGGCTTGGGCCCATGCTGCTGGAGGGTCCCGGAGCTGGGGTGGGGAGAATTAGAACTAGGTCTGTCTGTGTGGAAACATCTGTTAGGAGCAAAAACACAACAGAAACCATCATAAGAACACGTTGGCCTCAACATGTATTTGTTAGAATGATAAAATATAAATACTTGTGGGTATACACTTGGCCACGTGTTAGCTAAAACAAAACTACTTTGGCTAACACATGATAAAGGCACATTATATTTTGAAGTAGGTGTACACCAGCAGAGCAGCTACTGTGAAATAGGCCACATGGTTACTTTTCCCCAAAAAATTGCTATATACATAAATCAATATTTGTATATACATTAATTAAAAAACTAAAGCAGCTCTTACCACGACCATGCCTGAGTGCCTCATCTGCAGAATAGGTGGAGGAGGTTCCAGCTCTATGATGCCCTGAAAAACATGTATACAAAGAAAGGAAAATTATAATAACAACAAGGTACCAATGGAAAAAATAAGCCAAACTAAGAAGTCCACTCACCAGGGGATGACCTGCTTCTGGTATCCCAGGGAGGGCTATGAGGTGGAAGCGTGGAGTCTCCACTCCTCACAATGGGCCCAGCAGATCCCAAACCCAATGGGCCACCCTCCTCCCTCTAATTACCTGATCCTTCAGGGAGTGTGGTGGAGTCCCTTGCCTCCTCCCCACTGGGACTCCCCACTTGATAGTGGCCACAGGGGGTTTGGGACTCAGCTGAGTCCGAATGTGAGGAGCTGAGGCTCCATACTGCCCTCACCCCAGCAGCACTCTCCACTGGGGTGTCATCCCCTTCCTCCCCTGGGTCCTCGATATGAGAGATGTGAGTGTCACGCTCCGGGTACCGCAATTAACCACTTGGATAACTTCAGCTCTCTTGGTAAGGACCTCAACCCCCAATCTCCGCAGCCAGCTTCACCTATAGGAGCCCCCGCTTGCCGAGACGCAGAACACGCCTGCTCGGGATCGGTTGCCCCCAGGACTTGATGGCTCAAAGGATGAAGCCTTACTGAAAAGAGGACTGGAGAACCCGCGGCTGGAAGTGGAATTGGGTAGCCCGATCTTGAGCGTAAGACTGAAGTCCGAGGACTGAGAGGAGAGTAGAACAAGGATGGTCAAAGACAGGCAAGGTCGGCAACTGGAGTAGAGATCGAGGATGGTCAAACAGGCAAAGGTCGGCAACTGGAGTGGAGATCGAGGATGGTCAAACAGGCAAAGGTCGGCAACTGGAATGGAGATCGAGGATGGTCAAACAGGCAAAGGTCGGCAACTGGAGTGGAGATCGAGGATGGTCAAACAGGCAAAGGTCGGCAACTGGAGTGGAGATCGAGGATGGTCAAACAGGCAAAGGTCCGCAACTGGAGTGGAGATCGAGGATGGTCAAACAGGCAAAGGTCGGCAACTGAAGTCAGGATCTATATCAAGGATAAACAACTACTAAGGGTCTAGGCGCTATAACAGGCAATGACAAACTGACTGGGGTGAAGTTATATAGGGAACAGACATAATTGGCCCTGGAGAGTCAGTGTGGTGATTGGTGCAACTAGGAACTTCAAACAGATTGGACACATAGGGCGAACCGCCCAGAACACAAAGGCAGCTGATTGGCCCAGTCCCAGTGGGGCAGTCCCACTAGTGCAGCTGGGGCTTTAATTATTATTTGAGCTTCCTCCGGCGGCCGCGCTGAGAGCAGCGTCACCGGAGGGTATAAGTACCACGTGCTCGCGCGCGTGCATGGGAACAGGAGCCGGGGACGCCAGCCGCAGACGAATGAGGCGTGCGCGCACCAGACGGAAGGGAGGCCGCCGCCCGCCGCGGCCGCCAAACGGAGAGCCACGCGGTGGGACGGGGAGCGCCGCAGGAACGGGGCACAGGTGAGCGACTACTGACATTACCCCCCCCTCACGAGGGGCCTCCGGACCCTCACCAGGCTTTTCCGGATTGTCACGGTGAAACTTCCTTACCAGAGCCCTGGCGTGAACATCCTTAGAAGAAACCCAACATCTCTCCTCAGGACCATAACCAACCCAATCAATTAAATACTGTATAGTATTACGTACTCTACGGGAATCCAAAATCTTTTTTACTTCATACTCTTGTGCATTATCTACTAAAACCGGAGGAGGACCAACAGGAGAGGAGTTTTTAGCAGGCTTCAATAGTGAAACATGAAATGAGTCGGAGATCTTCATAGTAGGAGGGAGCCGAACCTTATAGGTAACATTATTAAGTTTCCTGATAATAGGGTAAGGACCAATAAATTTAGGACCCAATTTATAAGAAGGCTGACGGAGAGCGATATTCCTAGTGGAAACCCAAACAAGGTCTCCACACTGAAGGATAGGTTCCTGAGACCTGTGACGATCAGCACATTTTTTATATTTAATGCGCATAGTTTCTAAATTTTCCTTGACACGTGCCCAAACCTCTTTCCGTTTCTGAAGCCACTCTTCTAAGACCGGAAAATCAGAGGGTGCTGCAGAAAAAGAAGAAGCTTTAGGATGCTTTCCATAATTACAAGAGAACGGGGATATTTTGGTACTGTCACTCGGCGCATTATTATACGCGAACTCGGCAAAGTCAATAAATTCCGACCACTGCTCCTGAGTGTCAGAGATGTAACATCTTAAATATTGTTCTAGGCTCTGATTCGTTCTTTCAGTCTGCCCATTAGACTGGGGATGATACGCGGAGGATAAAGAAACCTGAATCCCCAAACGTGAACAAAAATTTTTCCAAAATCGTGATATAAATTGCACACCCCGATCGGAAACAATATTTACTGGAATACCATGAAGACGAAAAATATGCGAGATGAACAAGCGCGAAAGTTCAGGAGCCGAGGGTAGCTTGGGTAAAGCAATAAAATGAGCCATCTTACTGAATCTATCGACGACTACCCAAATCACAGTGTTCCCATGCGAAAGAGGTAAATCAACAATAGAGTCCATCGAGATGTGAGACCATGGTTCTTTAGGGATTTCAAGCGGAATCAGATACCCACTAGGGGCCTTGTGTACCCCTTTACTTCGTGCACAAACAGGACATGCGCCGATAAGGGTAGTGATATCACGTCTCATAGAAGGCCACCATACATGGTGTAGTGGAATTCACGGATTACATCAGAACGCAAATGCGGTGGCACAAATTGACGTCCTACTGGTACATTTACGGATGATTCATCTTGGAACGGCGCCAAAACATTAGAAAGATCAGGGAGTAGGGCCCCGACCACACAACCTGCAGGTAAAATAGGTTCACCAGTATCTCCTCGATCTTTACACTCGCCGAACATACGCGACAGAGCATCGGCTTTAGTATTTTTTACGCCCGGCTTAAAAGTAATAAAATTGAAACGTGAAAAAAATAATGCCCAACGAGCCTGTCGAGAATTCAACCTCTTGGCGGAGCCTATATACTCGAGATTTTTATGATCGGTATATACAGTGATAGGATGTAGAGAACCCTCCAACCAGTGACGCCATTCATCAAATGCCAGTTTAATAGCTAATAGTTCCCTATTGCCAACGTCATAATTTTGTTCCGCGGTATTAAATTTCCGAGAAAAATAGGCACATGGATGCATACGTTCAGGAGATCCAGAGAATTGCGATAAAACAGCTCCAACACCTAATTCAGATGCATCAACCTCAACAACAAAAGGTCTGTTGATATCAGGGTGCACTAAAACTGGCGCCGAAGTAAAAGCCTGTTTTAGGACACCAAAAGCTTCAATAGCTGAGGGTGACCAGTTAACAGTGAACGCGGCTTTGCGTGTGAGATTGGTGAGAGGAGCAACGATACTAGAAAAACCCTTGATAAAACGTCGATAGAAATTAGCAAACCCTAGAAAGCGTTGTAATTCCTTTAAGGATTTAGGTTGTACCCAATCCCGCACCGCCGAAACCTTTCCCGCATCCATCTCCAACCCCTGACTAGAAATAATATACCCTAAGAAGGGAACGGAGGTAACTTCAAACATACATTTAGAGATTTTAGCGTATAGATTAGTTTCCCTCAATTTCTGAAGGACCAGTTTTACATGTTGCCTGTGTTCAAAAAGGTTCTTGGAGAAAATGAGGATGTCATCCAAATAAACCACTACGAAGATACCCAAATAGTCACGAAACACGTCATTAACAAAGTCTTGAAAGACCACAGGAGCATTGCAAAGGCCGAGAGGCATGACTAAATATTCGTAATGACCATCTTTAACATTGAAAGCCGTCTTCCATTCATCCCCTTGTCGTATACGGATCAGGTTGTAGGCCCCCTTTAGATCTAGTTTAGAAAAAATCCGAGCCCCCACTACCTGATTGAATAAATCACCTATTAAGGGAAGAGGATAACGATTTTTAACGGTGATCTTATTCAAGGCTCTATAATCTATGCAAGGCCTTAATCCCCCATCCTTCTTCTCAACAAAAAAAAAGCCGGCACCCACCAGTGATGTTGACGGGCGGATAAAGCCTTTACTCAGATTTTCCGAAATATATTCCTTCATAGCCTGCTCTTCTGCTCGATTCAGATTATAAATTTTCCCCCTAGGAGGAATAGTTCCCGGAAGTAAGTCGATGGGACAGTCATAGGGTCTGTGTGGGGGAAGATTATCAGCGGATCGCTCAGAAAAGACATCTGCCCAATCTGTATAAGGCAGAGGTAATTCCTGGGGCAAAATCTGAACACTCCTAAGGACAGTGGAGAAGCAATGTGCCTTGCAGTAATTACTCCACTTCACCAGACTGCCAGTTAAATATGGGGTTATGGAGCTTTAGCCATGGGTATCCCAAAACTACTGGTGTTTCCGGACAATCAAACACCAGAAATTCTATGAGTTCAGAATGGGATGAGCCCACCACCAATTTGAGAGGAGGGGTCTTGTGACTGACCGGTCCTCCCTGGATAGCCTTCCCATTTATTGCCAAAACCTGGAGAGACTTTTCAAGCGGTACCAGTGGAACTCCCAGGATGGAGATTATGTTCCGATCCAGGAAGTTACCTGCAGCAAAGACCCCAGAAAAGCTCTGTAGGGATTAACATCTTATCATGGTGAGAGTAATGCTTCAACCCACCTAGGTCAGTACCCTCTTCCTGATCTAGACGAGAAAGTTTCCCGCCGGATACCCCTTATTTGGACAAGACCTGGCAAAATGTCCCGGGGACCCACAATAGAGACAAAGACCCAAAGACCGTCTTCGTTGTTTCTCATCCTGAGAAAGACGGGCTCTGCCAACCTGCATTGGCTCCTCTTGAGAGGGGGAGGAGGAGTTTACCCCACCAGGAGTTGAAGGGTTGGGAGTTTGTGAAGGTCTAAAGGGAGTGGTAACCCTAACCCTTTCCCTGGCTCTCTCCCTAAGACGTCTATCGATCCTGATGGAGACCTGCATGAGTTTATCCAAATCTTTTGGAGTGGGAAAATTGACCAAGGCATCTTTAATATTTTCAGAAAGCCCCATACGAAATTGGCTACATAGGGCAGGATCATTCCAAGTAGACTCCACTGCCCAGCGCCGGAACTCAGCGCTGTAGTCCTCGGCGGAATTCCGGCCCTGCTTCAGGGCCCGAAGCCTGTTTTCTGCCGTGGACTGACGACCTGGATCTGCATAAAGCACTCCCATTGCAGAGAAAAAGGATGAAATGGAGTGTAAAGCAGGATCTTCAGGAGGCAAGCTGAAAGCCCATGACTGAGGGTCTCCTTGTAGCAGAGAGATAGTTAAACCCACCCGTTGAGTCTCTGTGCCAGAAGATAAAGGCCGCAGCCTAAAATAGAGTTCACATGAATTCTTGAAGTTCGAAAAGCCAGCCCAGTCTCCAAAGAATTTCTCTGGTAAAGGAACCTTTGGTTCAGGAATATGAGGTGGTACAGCGGGTGTAGTAATCTGACGGGTTTCTTGATTGGCCACTCTCTGGGCAAGTTGATTGATAGCAGTGGCCATCACCTGCACTTGCTGTACCAGGTCTTCCATATTTACTCTGGCCTGTTATAATGTCACGCTCCGGGTACCGCAATTAACCACTTGGATAACTTCAGCTCTCTTGGTAAGGACCTCAACCCCCAATCTCCGCAGCCAACTTCACCTATAGGAGCCCCCGCTTGCCGAGACGCAGAACACGCCTGCTCGGGATCGGTTGCCCCCAGGACTTGATGGCTCAAAGGATGAAGCCTTACTGAAAAGAGGACTGGAGAACCCGCGGCTGGAAGTGGAATTGGGTAGCCCGATCTTGAGCGTAAGACTGAAGTCCGAGGACTGAGAGGAGAGTAGAACAAGGATGGTCAAAGACAGGCAAGGTCGGCAACTGGAGTGGAGATCGAGGATGGTCAAACAGGCAAAGGTCGGCAACTGGAGCGGAGATCGAGGATGGTCAAACAGGCAAAGGTCGGCAACTGGAATGGAGATCGAGGATGGTCAAACAGGCAAAGGTCGGCAACTGGAGTGGAGATCGAGGATGGTCAAACAGGCAAAGGTCGGCAACTGGAGTGGAGATCGAGGATGGTCAAACAGGCAAAGGTCCGCAACTGGAGTGGAGATCGAGGATGGTCAAGCAGGCAAAGGTCGGCAACTGAAGTCAGGATCTATATCAAGGATAAACAACTACTAAGGGTCTAGGCGCTATAACAGGCAATGACAAACTGACTGGGGTGAAGTTATATAGGGAACAGACATAATTGGCCCTGGAGAGTCAGTGTGGTGATTGGTGCAACTAGGAACTTCAAACAGATTGGACACATAGGGCGAACCGCCCAGAACACAAAGGCAGCTGATTGGCCCAGTCCCAGTGGGGCAGTCCCACTAGTGCAGCTGGGGCTTTAATTATTATTTAAGCTTCCTCCGGCGGCCGCGCTGAGAGCAGCGTCGCCGGAGGGTATAACTACCACGTGCTCGCTCGCGTGCACAGGAACAGGAGCCGGGGACGCCAGCCGCAGACGAACGAGGCGCGCGCGCGCCAGACGGAAGGGAGGCCGCCGCCCGCCGCGGCCGCCGAACGGAGAGCCGCGCGGCGGGACGGGGAGCGCCGCAGGAACGGGGCACAGGTGAGCGACTACTGACAGTGAGAGGGACCCTGCCCCCGCAGACATGTTGTGGGGTCGGATGAGTCTGTGGGGGATACCCTTCCCGTGTTTACCCAGGGGAGCACGCTTATCTGTGGAGAGGAAACAAAAACAAATAAAAATTGGTTAAACAGCAGATTAATGTGCACACATGTAAATTTTGTGTATATGTGTTGGACTTACAACATGCGTAGGCATCATAGAGCGGGTAGACACCCTCATTGTCCCGCAGCTTAAAGTCCGACCACTTCTGAATGATCGATCTGGCTGTCAGATGGGTATTGAAGTGCCGGGACACGGTGACCTGTACCTCTGCCACTATGCTGCTCTTGGCACTCAGGGCATAGTCGTACTCCTGAATACAAAAATCCTAAAAAAAATAAATAAATAACATTCTCATAACAAAAAAAAATAATAGCAAAAATCATTGTACAGTTTCTATTATAACTTGTAAATAATTAAGCTGGCAAAAATGTTTTAAGGAAATCACAATATATATGGACTAAAAATTGCTTATATGTTCTAATATATAACTATTGGAATGTCTATGGATGTTGCTTAAACTAAAAGCTAATAAAAATGTCCTAAACAATTTAAAAAAAATTAAAAAAAATATTAAAAATAATATTTAAAAATAATAACAATAATAATTAAAAATTAATTAAAAAATAGTATCACATAAAAAAAAAAAAAAAAAAAAAAAAAACTAACCTCCTAAAATATGATTATTGCTGTAAATACAATAAAGCATTACATATTTAAAAATGCATGAAAACAAACAAAAATCAATAATGCCACAACACACAGTACGCACAACGCACAGTACATCATACATTAACACACATGTCATATGTACACTTACTTTGACCACTTGGCCATTGACATGAAGATCCACCCGCTGTCTCTTCTTTTTTGGGGGGCAGGGGGGCATAGGAATCGGAGGAAGAGCTGGGAAGGCATCTGGCTGGCATTTTAGGGGGCATGGTAGGATCCTCATGGTGTAAAACCAGAAGTGCATTAAACGAAAGCGAAAGCAAAACCTTTGACCCCCACTTGCAAGCTAACAACGCAATGAAACGCCAAATATTAAGCTATAAAATGCTACATTAAAACAGCTTACGCAGGGCAATGTTCTGCACTATAGCGACACACGTCTATACCACATAATGGTAGCATGTGGTAACGGTAGAGCACTGCTCAATGCGAACGACAACGACTGTTCAATGTGAACGAATCTGAGTGACTCACACCATATTCAATAAAATTTTACACTGACAGAATGCCGGCGTTCGGGATTGACTGGCCATAGCGCAGACGCTGTGTGAATAAAGTATGTATTCTGATGTTTACACACTAGTAAACAAGCGAAAACATATGGAATGACAATTTAACAACATTGTTCCATTAATAATTGAATGCCAGACCTGTAATGACAATAATAAAAAAAAAAAACTTTTCAAATATTACTTTAAATGGGCCAGAATACCTAACACAAGGTTTTGATTATAAAAAAAACACGTTTACAGAGAAAAAAATTATTGCCCATTGAAATGTATGGGAGAGCGACAGGTAATACCAGGCGCTCTGAAAGTCAGAGTGCTGCCAAGATCCGCTGAGGCGCCTGTGATGATGAATCGGTCGCTACGTGACGCTGTTAGAGGCGCTCACCAGATTCGCCTTTATAAATGTGCTATTGCGTGCTGCGGCCAGCATTCACATGCCGCTACCTGTCGCTTACAAGGCACTACCTGTCGCTATCCCTTTATGAATAAAGCCCTTAATGACTTGTGAAATGTGTTGAAGTAAAAAAAATCATCCATTGCAATTGCCTAGATTTATTCCTCCAGACATGCAGGAGTTAATTAAATATTTTAGAACTGTTTCAAATAAAATGAAAAAAAAAAATCATGGCAGTTCCTCTAAAATACCAGACTGGTGCACCAGGGATAGTAAGGCCAGGTTAAAAAAGCCAAACAGCCTGCCCCGTCCTCTGACAACTCACTAGCCCCCATGGCCTTTGGTGCTTTTCCTGGGGTGTTGGCTTTAATATTTCATTAAAACAGTCATTAATACAGTAAGTTAATTCCGCATTTTTTTCATTGATAAAAAAAACATGCAGGCCGTTGCTGACTTTTTAGGTGAAAAAAAAAACGTGGGAATGTGCTGAGTATTTTTTACAACTGCTTGGGGCAGCTGTAAATAAATTGCTCAAACGGATAATATTGCTGAATCATACTACAGGCTCGATTCAGAGACACATTCGTCTGCACTTTCATAGCTGTCTGTGTATGTTTTTGTGTGTGTTTGTCATTTTTTTTGTTTTTTTCGTTGCATTTTTCATTCGTACGAGCTTATGCGTATTTGCGCTTTCGTTAATCGAAAGCGCATATACACATGAGCTCGTATGAATGAAATACTTCCCTGGCTGATGACGCCCGTCCTTCGGCCACAGAATGCGGCACAGAACGCCAACAATCGGGCCCACCGGAAGACCCGGGCCGTTGTGGAGAGGGCCTTAGGCCTGTTAAAAACACGCTTCCGGTGTTTGGACCATACCGGGGGGGCACTCCAGTATGCCCCCAACAAGGTCATAGACATCATACTGGCCTGCTGTGTCCTACATAACTTTGCCATCATGCAGCGTGTCCCCCGGTATGTGGATCTGCCCCCCTCTCCACCCAGCCAGGACCCAGAAGACCACTACCATGGCACACATAGTGGCCAAGCTGTTTGGGCCAATTTGATTAATACCCATTTTGCCTAATTTGTTTGTCCTGTGTTTGTTTGTTGCATGTAATTATTATTTTATACTATAATTTTGCTTTGTGAATGCTTTATTATTTTTTTGGGTATCAACTAGTAATGAGTTAATTACTAAAATATGCACATATGCACACATGATCTGAGACTCATGCATTTTTTTGGCCCTGTTTGTTTAGCAAAACCTTCAGTAATCTAAAAATAACCAAAACATTAATGCATCAACTTAGTCAACAACAGTTAAAGTCACATTCAATATATTTTATTGAAATATGAAAAATCAAAACTTCATGTACATACAGAGTACAACCAAAATATACACTGGTGCTGAATCAGGGCACCTAGCAATTGGCCACATCCATGAGTTTTTAAGTAATGCACTCCAGGCCGAAGTTTAAATAACAAATAAAATAAACAGACATAGGGAGCAAGCATTTGCATGTCAATATTTGGCCACTAATACATAGGGCCACATGCACACCCTCTCCTGCTTGGCCACATTTGCCACAGGCACAGGTGGAAAGCAGCCATACCTATGCCACATCCACGCCTGTAAGTCAGTGGCCCACCCAAACAATAACCCCCAGTCCAAATCCAAGTCCAGTCCAATCTTTGCCAGGGTTCAAGGTAGTAGTTTGCCAGCTAAGAATGTCCCCCAATCATGCCTACAAACAGGATGAGCCAGACACAATTTCATCAGGCCAAAGCCTGCAGCGTGGCAGCTTGAGCGGCAAGTTCAGTGAGGCTTTAGCTCAGGCATTGGCTAGTGGGGTATCTCAGCACTCTAATGAGCTATATGGGTGAAAATCCAAATCATACAAGCAAACCCATAAAAAAATGCAATCTTGGTAGAGCTCACCAGACAGGTCAATACAGTGGGGATGTAGAGGAAAGATGTGGAGCAGATCCAGGGCAAATAGCTGTCAAAATGGGTGTTGCCCATAAAACCCTGGTGGTGGGCCTTGGGGATGGCCCATCACCTGGGCATGGGTGGCATTCAGATTCTGCCACTGTTCCAACATGAGTTTTTTGTATTTCTAACTTCCTCGAGCATGCCTGTCAAATTATTAGTTAAGGTGGCCATGTGGCTGTTGCTTGTCCTAAATTCTGACAGCATGGAGGTGAATGTATTATTTATTGTATCTAATTGTGCAGAAAGCTGCTCTGTGGTTCTTTGAGTCATCTGGCAAAATAAATGCCTCTCATGGTGCCACACTGACTTCAGGATCGGCACGCGCCTCCCCTGGGAAACTGGTTGACGTTGCTGACTACGTCTCCCGATTCCCCGGGTTTGAGCGCCTGCAGATGCTGGACGTCTAGGGCGAGCAAGAGTCGCAGATGTGCTCGGCAAATCCTCTACAGCAGAGCAATCTCTGGGGACTGTAGGCTCAGTCTCTGCATGCTGCATGCTGCTCTGCATGCATATTAGTTATGCTAATTAGTCATGTTTATTCACATGCATCAGCAGATTCAGCAAAATACACTTACCATGTATATCTGCTCCTGGCTCCTAGGCAGCACGGAAGTTGACGGCGTGGTCAAACTAGATGAGGCTTCCACACTTGCTGAAGGTTGATGCTGGGCTGTATTGTAAATAAAAAGGCACGTAAACACCCAAATATCCATTGATGATCTGTATTACTACATATGCTTCAATAAAACACGTGGGCAAGCAGGAATGGCAATTCCCCCAACGGTCCAAAGTGACCTTCACTATGAATGTCATTATCTGTTATATGTATGACTCACCCTGTACATACACATTGGTCACCTTAAATAATACAAACATGCATGTACTGCATATTATGAGGCTTCACACATCCCTAAAGGGCTATTAGGGACCCACACTCAGCTTGCAAATAGCATTTGGCTTAAGAGTATGCTGGTGGCCATTCTTCCTATGTAGACCTTTCCCTGACCCCAGATCAAGTATTTGAGACCAAAGCACAGCTAAAACCCAAATGACCTAAAGACAAAGAAGGAACTGTTGGATATGATTGAGTAGAATCACATAACAGGCAATGCTTTGCTAATATTAAGACTTTAATAGTGACCATAAATACTCTCCAAGGTCATGTATGGGCTGGCAAATTTGAAAATGAACATTCCACAGACATTACACACCCTGCTAAAACTGTAACCTCCCCTACAAGCCACTCCCTAGGGGCATGTGTTCATATATGCCTGTGAGCCTCATTTTACATGTTTTACACACTAACATTACTAACCTGCAGGAATAGTAGGGATGTCCGTGTCCCACTGCCCCGAGTGGCCCTCTAATGCCACGGGATGTATCAGCGCCAGCACCATCTCCTCAACTTGGGTAAACTGTAATTTTGTGGGGAAGCCTCCGCCAGTTTGTAAGCTGAAAAATATAGGTTGGCAAATTTAGGAAATTAGGAAATTGCCACTTGTGGTTCCATGCCCCTGGGAGGTACTTACATGTGGCTCTGGAGATGCTGAGCTGGCTGTGCTTGGCGTTCTGTGCCTGTGGGTCTTGCTCTTTCCATGGCCATGGGTGTGTTTCCCACGTTGCTGACTACATGCTGAGCTGGGTGGGCTAGGGCTTCTGGGCCTGTGGCTCTTGCTCTTTCCATGGCAATGGGTGTGTTTCCCACGTGGCTCTGGAGATGGTGAGCTGGCTGGGCCGGGGCTTCTGGGCCTGTGGCTCTTGGTGGTTCCATGGCCGTGTTTCCCACATGGCTCTGGAGATGCTGAGCTGGGTGGGCTGGGGCTTCTGGGTCTGTGACTTTTACTGGCCTTGCCAGTGGAGCGTTCTTTCAGAACGGATGTGTTAGGCCGGGGAGGAGGGGATGGTGTTTTTTGGGGGCTGGGGCTTCTCACCCTCTTAGTGGCCTTTTTTTGCGGGCGTACCTGCCTGCTTGGTTGGGGTCTTCTTCTTCGCCGCTGCCTCCTTTACTTTGCTGGTTGTTTTGGGCTTAGCGGACTTGGTGGGTATTGTTGCCTTGGCCTGGCCACTGTGGCTGCGCGTTTCCTGCATCTTCGGCGTTGGTATTTGTGACCGAGTGGTCGGCCGTGAAGAAGCCTCCTCAGGCCTCTGTTGCATTTTGCTGGTGGCCTCCTTGGCTGGTGTGGCCTTACCGAGGGCTTTTTTAGCTGGCATATTGAGACTCTCAAAGAGAATGAGCTGTGTGTCCAGGACGCTTTAAATACTAATGCCTAGGTATGACGCGTACGCGTGCGTATGGCCGTTCGTCCGGCCGTGTGGAACCCGGAAACCGCTGGGGCATTACTTATCTGCTGCGGACAAGAAGAAAGATGGCGCCCACGATCTTCACCCGCCAACAAGAAGAGCTGATTATGCTCATAAGTGTATTGTAATGACTTTGATTTTCCATCTAAATGCATGCCTAGCCCTTAAGGATGCGCAGGAAGAAACAGTTATCTTTAAAAGTTTGTCTAAATCCGTGCCAAACAGAAGTGCGCACATGTGCGAACCAACTCACTAACATCTAGGATAGTTTGAGACTAGAAATGTGTCTGGGAATGTCATTTAGTCAACTGATGTAATTGTGACACATATTTGTATGCAGTTTGATCTAAAAACTATGTATATTTTGTGTTTTTTAGACGATGCTTCAGTGCAGGTACGACTACCTGCCCAACTTTTTTGAGAAGAGGGCCGTCACTCTGGAGATCGTTTCCAGGATCCAGCAAGAGACAGACACCACCTTCACCCATACGCAGATCATGCAGCACTGGTCGGACCTGAAACGGCTCCACATGCCCCGGTTGCGGCGATTTTTCGGGCTCCATTTCCCAAGTAAGTACATAGCGATTGCATGCTAGATGTAACTAATACAGAAGGTAGGCCTTAATTTATAAATGCTTTTCTTTTCTAGTGCTGGAAATGGAGTACTAAATACGACGCACCCGGAGGCGCACAGACCGACCAGTGCTGCATGAATCTGCAGCACAAAGTGAAGGTGGTGGATCTCCAGGGCGACGATCCTACCCCACCCCTGTAGGGACCTCCGACCAGCCCCTGGACCTCTCAACAGAGGAGGGGCGTCACGGCGTGGGCAGGGAGTCGTACCAAGCGACGGGGCCCTTAGCCTCGGGTATGTGACTCTCAATGTAACTGCAAACACATACATGCTATTTAAACAAAAGCTGATTCCCTTAATCTCTTTTTCTAGATGATTCGTTAGCGGGTGAAGGATCTGAAGCAGGGACTGCAGCAGATCATGCCCAGGAGGCACATTGAGAAGGTGGTGGATGTCACACACACATTCAAATTGTCATTTGCTTGTTGACTCAGACATTAGAAGTGACCCTATTTGACATGTCTCTACAGCCTCAACTTCCCAGCAGTGGCAGGTCTTAGAACCCAGTGTGGTCCCCGACGCAGACGTCGGCCACCAATAAAGTAATTTGTAATGTCATTATTTTGAGTATGTGGCAATTGACATGATCACCAAGATACCTAAAGCCATAGTCAATGGCATTAGCATAATGACATATGCCCTCTTCCTTAGATTAATTACTTAGCAAAATGACATATGCCCTCTTCCTTAGATTAATTACTTAGCATAATGACATAAGACGTCATGAGTTAGCTTGCCAACCTAAAAACATTCCATCCACACCTGAGAAACATGTATTTGCCATGAGTGAAAGGGTCCTTCAGTTGGTGGCCGACATGCAGGAGCAGCATGACCCGTTGGGGACCACAGAAGAAGACTAATGTTCTGGGTCCTGCCATTGCTTTGTATATATTTTTTAAGGTTTCTATTTAAAAAAAAATGTAAAAAATGCCATAAAAAAATGGCATTTTGGATTATACCAAAAAAAAAAACAAAAACTGTTTCAGTGTCATTTTATTTTCAAAATACATTAACACAAAACGAATGGGCCAAGAAGTATTTAGAGATGAAGATTTACATGACTGCGAAGTGATTTGGGTAAGTTTTTAGGGGTAAGAAATGGAAGAAGAACCTAACCGCGAAGTGATTTGGGTAAGTTTGAAGGGTGAGAAATGTAGGAAGAACCTAACCGCGAAGTGATTGGGTAAGTTTGAAGGGTGAGAAATGTAGGAAGAACCTAACCGCGAAGTGATTTAGGTAAGTTTGAGGGGTGACAAATGGATGAAGAACCTAACCGCGAAGTGATTTAGGTAAGTTTGAGGGGTCAGAAATGGAAGAAGAACCTAACCGCAAAGTGATTTGGTTAAGTTTGAGGGGTGAGAAATGGAAGAAGAACCTAACCGCGAAGTGATTTAGGTAAGTTTGAGGGGTGAGAAATGGAAGAAGAACCTAACCGCGAAGTGATGTAGGTAAGTTTTAGGGGTGAGAAATGAAAGAAGAACCTAACCGCGAAGTGATTTAGGTAAGTTTGAGGGGTGAGAAATGGAAGAAGAACCTAACCGCGAAGTGATTTGGGTAAGTTTGAGGGGTGAGAAATGAAAGAAGAACCTAACCGCGAAGTGATTTGGGTAAGTTTTAGGGGTGAGAAATGGAACAAGAACCTAACCACGAAGTGATTTAGGTAAGTTTGAGGGGTCAGAAATGGAAGAAGAATGAAAGCGCAAAGTGATTTAGCTAAGCCTTGTAGCACAAGTGAGTGAACCAAATATGTAGGCAAGCACATTAATGAGTTAAGTTTGTAGTGTGCAGGCGTAAGATCGTAAGGATTGTCGTCTGGACGATCATTTATTGTAAAAGGAAAACAGAATCTAATGGGAAATGTAAAGGATTCGTGGGAGGAGACGATAGAAAAAGGACAAAAACGAAAGCCGACATAACATGAAAACAGAAAACGAAAGCTGGAAAATTATATTCTCGTTGGCATACGAACGGACAAAGACTTTACAGAAGGTTAGCAATGCATGCATAGAATCGCTTGTACACTCATGCGAGAGCCGGAAAAAAATAAAAAATAGATCGACACAAAAATGAAAGTCTTTTTTTGTCTCTCTGAATCAACTCTTATGTTTTTACAGTTGTAAATTTCTGTTGTATTTTTTTCATTTCAGATTTTTTTTTCACTTTATGAGAGAATAAAAGTGAAAAGAATTAGTGTAGAAAATGAAGCATTTTTTTTCTTTGCTGAATCAAAAGAATTTGAAAAAGCTAAAAATATAGCAGGTTTTTCTAAAAAAAACAGACTCATTTCTTGTTACAGACTTTGTTGAATCAAGACCATAGGTGTGTTCAGGAACATGGTCAGTGCTAAGTGCAGGACTGAAGAAAATTTACCCTGCAGTCAGGATGGGTCAGGATGGCACCCCTACATATTAGATTGCAAAGCATGTCCCTATGGTACCTCAGCTTGTTTCTGGGAGTGGATATTTGATGGGGGAGTCTGTGCTCTCTCTTCATCTTGACAATGGTGCAGGAGGGGGTGGCAATTGCTATGTGGTGTTGCACAGGTTCTTGTGTGGAAATGGGGCTGAGGGGAAGATGCTGTCTGTGCAGACCCATATTGGACCATCTCAGCCTTGACAGGGAGGGGTGGCAATGTGTAGACTTTCCTGTGCATGACAGCCACCTATTTCCCCTAAGTTGCTGTCACTTGGTGTTGCACAGGTTCTTGTGTGGTGAAAATGGGAAGGTAGTTTCTGTGTAGACCCATATTGGACTATCTCAAACTGCTATGTGTGTCTCCTTTTGGAGAACAATGGAATGATTGTTTGCTGTAATGCACTGATGAGTCTCCATATTAATCTGCCCCTGTCTTTCCATTATTTGGAGGGATAGAAGGGGCTGAGTGCTCCCCATCACTTTGGGTATCACCAGCAATGAAGAGGACACTGGACAGACATTTTTTGCATTTAATTTGAGATACATTTTATCACATTGGAACCTCTGTTTGCTGGATTTTCACTCATTTTTTATTGAATCAAGATAAGGATGAGAAAAAACATGGTTTTTAAACAAATGTAACACATTTACCCTAATTATATATGAAGTACTTAACACAGAAAAAAAAGACAACATTATAAATTGTAAGTATAATATTATAAAATAAATGTAAATAGCAGAACCTTAAATAGTTATTTCAAGTAAATGAACTTTTTTCTTCACATTGATATTACTGAAGAAAAACTGCACTTGCATAATAAATTATGTAACATTTTGCCCTGGTTCCTGTGTCACAAATCAAACTGGATCCAGTATCAACAATACTAGTGTTCTAATTCTATGCAAATATAAGCAATTAAGTGACTCCATCCATGGTTGGTTACACATTGTAGGTCATTTCTAATTAGCAAGACACTTTTAAGGGAATATATTTATGTCAGAAGGCAAGACATTTATAGTACATTTTGTTAAATTATGCCATAAAATGAAGAATACATTTGCAATGAATAGAAATGTGTCAATTTAGTGATATAAATTTTAATTGTCTGCAAAAGATGCAAATAGTTGAGGGATGACTAATCAGTGCAAGTGCATTATATATTTTAATTAAATGTCCTAATTAGCTAATTTGGCAAAAAAACAATATTGGTAACTATTTGACACAAGCAATTAGATGTTTCAGCAACACAGTTTCTGTACAAATTGAGCAATGGCTTTTGCCATTGTATATTTTCTCTGGATACTTATTTGAGAGAAAAAAAAGATAACCAGTAAATGCTACTGGAATTTACAAAATAAAATAGAGGCATAATGAGATGTAATATATATATATTATTATTATTATTATTAACAAATTAGGAGCACAACAAAAATTCTTTAAGCTGTTTTCTGTACAAATCGAGCAATGGCTTTTTTTTTACTCTAAACCCAATGTCAATAATAACCCGGTGCCTGTCTCATATGCCTCACCTTCATTTCCAGCAACATAGGTAGAAGCCATAGCAGGGCTCACAAAAAAGTGATCCTACAGCCACTCTGTCCCTTGGAGCTCTCAGCTTCACCAAGCACAGCAAGCTCCACAGCAGAGCTTGCTCCATGACATGATATGTCTTTCTCAGCTCAGCCATGACCCAGAAATTGAAGCAAAGAAATCAGTTTTGCCTAGAATGCATAAGTTATTTACATATAATCAGCGTTTCAGGTGTTTTGAAATTGCTAATTTTATGTTTTTCACAAGGGGGAGAAAAAAGTTAGTGTGTGTCTAAAGATACTCTTTATTTTACTTTATTTTATTATTTACTTCCCATGCTGGACTTCAACTCTGTTCAGGACTCTAGGATACTGGTACTGCCATCTTGCCTCAGAAGCATTACATACTGAGGAGAGGGGTGAAAAGCACAGTGGAGTGGATTATAGCTCTGCTTTGCACAGGCAAATCAGAGCTGGGATCAGGAAAATTACAGTAATCGCAGAATGCAGAGCAACACAGTCAGAAGGCACTTCCTGTCTGCAGGCAGCCTGAGACTCAATGGTCCGCCATCTTGGATGTTAAAAGGCTCATAAATGCAATAGGTACAGGTAAGATGATTTTTGATGTAGGCAATCTGTATGTAGAATACAAGATATGCACTTATTTAGGGTGAAGGTTTAATACTTAGCACTAGAGATGAGTGAATTTGTTAAAAATTCAATTTGGATGATTTGCCGTATTTCCTTGAAAAAAGTTGGTTTGTCTGAAACAAATGTTTAATTAATCACTGGTAAAAATATGAAAAAAGCTCACTTCCGTCCTCATTCCAGCATGGGATGATGTCCTCATCATCCAGCAGGCCACTGTGCTCCCATCACTTAATCTCCCAGCCACAGGGAGGGGCTAAATACTGACGGGGAGTGAGACAGCCAGGAAAGTCCTGACATCACTGCAAGTGACAGGGGGATAAACCCAACCACCTCACTCCTAGTCTGGAGTAGGGGAGCAAGGTTGCTGAAGCCCAGTGTGCAGCCTGGCAGGCACAGCAGAATGGGACATCTGTGCTGCAGGATCGTGAGAAACGAAGTGAGTGTCAATACTTACCTACATGCTGGCTTCCGCCATCGCTACAGGTCAAGCGGAGGTTAAGCAGGATTAACTGAGCACTAGGTGCTGGGGATATTCACACCACCTGGAAACCCAGGGCCTGAAGCTCTTTTGGGGGTGGAGACCAGTACAAGCATATATATATATATATATATATATATATATATATATATATATATGCAGCTTTCTGTAAAACTCTACTACATGAACTGGTGCATCATGCTATCTTGAAATCTTAAATTCTTTTCAATGGCTTCTTTGTGAGATATCACAATGGGCTGAGCTGTATATATATATATATATGTGTGTGTGTTTTATACTATTTAAGTTAAATTTTCACCAACTTTTCAGGTAACAAATTTGAAGATACACAACAAAAATGCTTTGAGCACAATTCACACTGCTTCCGTGTGTACTTTTTGGGTACAATTTGGTTATGCACATTACCTATGTTGTTTGTTTGGCAAGTCAAAATGTAAAAAATAAATATCAGTAGCTTACCTTACATTAAGTCGATCCAGCGCTCTGCTTCCTCCTTTGTCTCCCTAATGAGGAAAATTGATACAGCAAAAGGAAATTGACCTTGCACGACCCAAGAATACTTAAAAGAAATTGGAATGGTGTGCCAGAATGGGATGCCCTATTGACCAAGCAATTTACAAATCCAAAAAAATGTGTCCCCAATTAGAGATGAGTGAATTGATTCTGACGAACCTGAATTCAATGCGAATTTCGATTCGTTACGATTCCGAATATCGCCGCGATTCGATCGCTCAAATTGCTTCCTTAAAACTCCATTTACTGCTATACAGCGCATCTAAAATGGTGGATCCACATGTCAGGACATGTCCCATGGGGCAAGGAATGTTGGGTAGGTGTCACATGCTACCTATCAGAAGACAGGCTTACCGATGATGTCACATCCCCACATAAACGGCGGCCATCTTGCGGAAGATTATTCTGACACTGTATTGCAGCAAGAGCAGATCAGGCAGGGATAGAGCGAGGGACAGACGGACAGACGGACAGACAGAAAGATAGATAGATAGATAGATAGATAGATGAACAGAAGAAGCAGAGCGAGGGGCAGATAGAGAAGGAGAGAGCATGTGACAGTGACAGATAAAGACAGGGACAGTTTAAACTGTTTGCATTAGCTTTCAAGCCTATTTAGTGTTAATAACACTACTACCTATTTAGCTTTTCCTTTACCTGGTGTCATTCTTTAAAAAGCGTGCTAGCATTAATATTTCAAGACTACATGTCTAATAACTGCTTGCATTTTATAATTAACGTCACTTTTCCACAATCAAGGGAGGCCACCTCTGTATGTGAGCAGGGGGCATCCCAAACACTAGCATAAATATTTCAAGACTACCTGTCTAATAACTGCTTGCATTTTATAATTAACGTCACTTTTCCACAATCAAGGGATGCCACCTCTGTATGTGAGCAGGGGACAGCCCAAACACTAGCATAAATATTTCAAGACTACCTGTCTAATAACTGCTTGCATTTTATAATTAACGTCACTTTTCCACAATCAAAGGAGGCCACCTCTGTATGTGAGCAGGGGGCATCCCAAACACTAGCAGTAATATTTTAAGACTACCTTTGTACTAACTGGTTGCATTTTGTAAGCAAACTCACGTTTCCACAATCAAAGGAGGCCACCTCTGTATGTGAGCAGGGGGCATCCCAAACACTAGCATACATATTTCAAGACTACCTGTGTACTAACTGGTTGCATTTTGTAAGCAAAGTCACTTTTCCACAATCAAAGGAGGCCACCTCTGTATGTGAGCAGGGGGCATCCCAAACACTAGCAATAATATTTCAAGACTACCTGTGTACTAACTGGTTGCATTTTGTAAGCAAAGTCTCTTTTCCACAATCAAATGAGGCCACATCTGTATGTGAGCAGGGGGCATCCCAAACACTGGCAGTAATATTTCAAGACTACCCGTGTTCTAACTGGTTGCATTTTGTAAGCAAAGTCACTTTTCCTCAATCAAAGGAGGCCACCTCTGTATGTGAGCAGAGGGCATCCCAAACACTAGCATTAATATTTCAAGACTACCTGTCTAATAACTGGTTGCATTTTATAAGCAAAGTCACTATTCCACAATCAGAGGAGGCCACCTCTGTATGTGAGCAGGGGGCATCCCAAACACTAGCAGTAATATTTCAAGACTACCTGTGTACTTACTGGTTGCATTTTGTAAGCAAAGTCACTTTTCCACAATCAAAGGAGGCCACCTCTGTATGTGAGCAGGGGGCATCCCAAACACTAGCAGTAATATTTCAAGTCTTCCTGTGTACTAACTGGTTGCATTTTGTAAGCAAAGTCACTTTTCCACAATCAAAGGAGGCCACCTCTTTATGTGAGCAGGGGGCATCCCAAACACTAGCAGTAATATTTCAAGACTACCTGTGTACTAACTGGTTGCATTTTGTAAGAAAAGTCACTTTTCCACAATCAAAGGAGGCCACCTCTGTATGTGAGCAGGGGGCATCCCAAACACTAGCAGTAATATTTCAAGACTACCTGTGTACTAACTGGTTGCATTTTGTAAGCAAAGTCACTTTTCCACAATCAAAGGAGGCCACCTCTGTATGTGAGCAGGGGGCATCCCAAACACTAGCATAAATATTTCAAGACTACCTGTGTACTAACTGGTTGCATTTTATAATTAACGTCACTTTTCCACAATCAAAGGAGGCCATCTCTGTATGTGAGCAGGGGGCATCCCAAACAGTAGCATTAATATTTTAAGACTACCTTTCTAAAAACTGTTTGCATTTTCTAATCAAAGTCACTTTAATCAAACTTTAAGCAAACTTTGCCTTTCACCGGGGGGGGCATCCCAAATACTAGCATAAATATTTCAAGAGTACCTGTCTATTAACTGGTTGCATTTTGTAAAGAAAGTCACGTTGTTAAATTGCCAGCAGCCATTGCCTTTAACCCGGGGGGGGGGGGGCATCCCAAATATGCTAGCATGTGTCTTTTAAGAGTGCTCACATTGGAGTTGGCAGCAGCAGCATTAGGAGCCCATATATTGCTTGAAAGACACACATATGAGCTGGCAGCAGCAGCATAGGGAGCCCATATATTGCCTGAAAGACACACCCTGGAGTTGGCAGCAGCATAAGAAGCTACCATGCATCAGCTACTACCATGGATCAGCCATTGGTGGCTGGAAATCATGGCTGAACCATGCCTGATTCATCTTCACAAAGGTGAGTCTCTCCACATTTTTCGTGCACAGACGAGTTCTCCTTGGCATGACTATGGCCCCCGCCGCACTAAACACCCGCTCAGATGGCACACTACTCGCTGGGCAGGACAGCTTTCCCAGGGCAAACTCTGCCAGTTGCGGTCACAAGTCAAGTTTGGCTGCCCAGCGGGTCCTCAAGGTGCGTTGGCATGGTCATGTCAAGGTATGGCACTACCTGCTGGTTCAGGGCCTGCTCCAGTTCTTTCTGCTGCTCATGATTAGCCTCACTATGCGGGTGAAGAAAGCTACTCATTAGCGACTGAAGGCTGATTCAGGCTGCTGCTGATGGAGCTGCTGCTGCTGCTCCTTCCACCCCCCCAGCAGCCATGGCAGTGGAAGGTGAGCGCAGAGGTCCCCCCAAGTCAGACCTGCGAGAGTATGTGTAAGGGACTTGCCTCTGCCAGGGGGCCGCGGGGAGTGTCTGCTGGGCGACGCGGCGCTCCTGCTGCTGGGAGCGCGGCACCTCACTCTATTAGCCTCCCTCGCCCCTCTCTAGCTGTGCAGTCGCGTGCCCCGCAGTCTGTAAATTTTGCCACTAGGAGGCACTGTGCTGATGGGAATCAGGGGCTGATCAGCCTTGCAGCCAATACTGACCAGCCCCTGGATAGTGTGTCCAATCACTCAGTGTTGTAAGTTTCACCAATCAGCACATACAATCCCCCCCTGGGTGGCCATTGGTCGATTCTCCAATATATATGGAGTCAGCCCAGCACTCAGTGCCCGTGATAGTCGCTTGTGATTAGGGTGTGATTATGTTAGTTGTTATCTGAATCTGACCCGGCTTGAACAACCATTCCTGTCTGCTGCCTGTACCACCTTCGGCTTTGTCTGACCACGAACCTGCCTGCCCCTCTGGATACCCCGCGATCTCTGACCTCCCTGCTTGACCCTTTGGCTACCCCTTACTACACACCTGTCTCATCCCTGTACTCTGACGCACCCTCCGGATTGACTACCTGTGAACGACCTCGGCTTCATGATACCCTCGTGGTTCATCGGCCTTCACCGTAAGCAGCCATCCTTTGCACCTATTAAGACCTGGGAGCGTGTCCGGTGAGGCGTACCTAGCGTCCCGGCAAACGGGGGCTTGACTATAGACAGAAGCGGCGGTGGAGATTGGGGCTCGCCAGCTTACAGAAGGCTGGTGTCCAGCTGGGCATCACAGTATGGACCATGGCGCAGATAGGCATCGGCCAACTACTACGTAGAATGTCTCTGTAGTAGGTCAGTTTGTCCTTCCTCTCAGTGGGTGTAAAAAATGCCCCCATTTTGTGCCGGTAGCGAGGGTCCAATAAGGTGGAGAGCCAGAAGTCATCCTGCTGACAAATGGAGACAATTCTGCAGTCACTACGCAAGCACGTGAGCATGCATCGTGCCATTTGTGCAAGTGACTCGGAGGGACTACCTGTCTCCATCTCCACTGCATACTGTCTGGGTCCTCTGTCTCGCCTTCCTCACAACCCTCTAGCTCCTCTGGCTGCTCCTGCTCCTCCTCCTCCTCTCCTGTGAGATGACTAGATAAAATGGCCATTTTGTCAAACCTAAACTGTGCTTTGCTGTGCCCCACCCCCTCCTCCACTTCAGCCCCCACAGGCTTCATGTGGCTTTAAAATGTAGGCACCATGCCCGGTGCCCTGACCAGCCATGGTTTCTAACATGTGTTGTAGTACATGAAGCAGTGGAATCACATCGTTCATCCCGTAGTCCTGGCGGCTGACTAATAATTGGCTTCCTCAAATGGCCTGAGCAAACGACAGGTGTCACGTATGAGCTGCCACTGGTTTACATTGAAGTTACACAAGGGAGTCCCCCTATCAGCTTGGATCATCAAGAAATCAGTGATGGCTTTTCTCAGTTCGTATAGTCGATCCAACATATGGAGGGTGGAAACATTGCAAATCAGACTATGTTGGGGAATGCCGTTCTGATGCTGTAGCTCAAGAAGGGTGTGCTTGGCGGTGTAGGAGTGGCTGAAGTGCATGCAAAGTTTCCTTCCCGTTGTTAGGATGTCTTGCAGATGGGGGGAAGACTTCACTTCAGAAAATGCTTGACAACTAGGTTGAACACGTGTGGCATACAGGGCGCATGGCTCAGGCTTCCTTGTCGCAGCGCAGACAAGATGTTCTTCCCATTGTCAGTCACCATGGTTCCCATTTGCAGTTTTGGTGGAGATTTATGATTTTTAGCAGTTCCTCCCATGTGCGTGAAACCGCCGTGTCCTGCACACATGGTAAGCTGGAAGGGCAATGAAAAAAATAAATAAAAATACAGAAAAAAAAATATAAAGAAATTAACAAAATATTTAAAAAGACAATGGAAAAAATATATATATAAAAAAAAAAAAAAAAAAAAAAAAAAATTTAAAAATATATATTTTTAAAAAATACAAAATATATGAAAAAAAAGAGAATGAAAAAAAAAATACAAAATTGACAGAAAAAAAAAATTGATACATTTTATGTTATTGTTATTATGTTATATTTTATTGCTATTATGTTATATGTTATTATATGTTATTATTATAAATGTGTTCAAATAAGATAAATGTTAACAATTAATATGTAATTGACAATTAGGCACTTTTTTCTGTGACACCATTGCTAAGTGCAAGTGCACTGTCACAGGCACAACGGCCTAGGAGCGTGGAGGCCACAGCGGAGGGACCTGTTGCTGTTGTGCAGGAACCACAATCACCAAGTGGGCCTTAAAAGATATGTATTGTCCCTGACTGTAGTTACAGCTCCAGACGTAGGCACTGCCGTGCACTTTGGTACACACTGACAGGCTAAAGGACTGGCCCACCTTCTGTTGGTACTTCCTTCTTCGCAAAGGAATGACAGCGTGGGACTCTACACCTCGGCTCGGCACAAGCCATCAGTTCTCTGAAAGGTCCACCACCTCAAAAGGGAGGGACTGCAGCACCAGCAACTTATATAGGAGCCCATTTAGCATCTGCACGTTGGATGAGTGGGCACATACTGTTGTCTTTTGGACATGGCTTGGCCAATGAATTGCTGGTGGAATGACTGTCTCAGATTAAGAGGAGGAGCAGCATCGGGAGCAACAGAGGATGGGTATGATACACAGGATGTGGTGGAGCCTTGGCTGGCTGGAACAGGGAGTGGCGTGCCACTGGGTAATGCAGCAGGCTGGACCACCACTTTGGAGCCAACTCTCCCAGGCCGCTTTATGGTGACGCTGCAAATGTTGACGCAGGGCTGTGGGTCCAACATTGGGACCCTGGCCACATGTTAACCTCCTGCTGATGCTTGATGAAAAACTGCCACATCGCCGAGTAGCTGATTTTCCTACCAACAGTCCGCACTCATAAACTGCTGCTGCAGCCGCCGCCGGCGGCCCGGGGACCTTCTTCCACTACCTCCTGGGAAGGTAGCCTGCCCGCATCAAGTGGTCTACCCCGAGCACATTTGCCTGCAGACTTTCCCCTTCTTCCACCATGCTGACCGCTAAATCTGTCACTCTTCATCACTCCAAGCCTTTAAAAGTGCCCTCAAAACTCACTGATATCCTCCTCAGGTTCCTCAACAGTGTCTGCTTAAGAAGCCAAAACGCTTGCAACACCACCTCCCACGCCACTCTCCTCATCACTACTTGCCCGCCTAGTGGAAGAAGCGGCGAGTGTCTCCTCCACTTCTTGGCGGGGCAGTAGCTGCTGATTTTTCAGATTATCAGATCATCCTCACTGAATAGCGGAGCTGAACCCAAAGCATTAGATGTAACCGACAGTTGACTGGGGGTGTCAGATGTCACTTGTGATGAAGTGGATGATCGTGTTAACCAATGGATGATGGCAGATGGGTTGCTGGTCAAGACACGACCGCTAGCTGATACCGGGAGATCAGGCCTCTCACTGAGACTCCTGCTGCCACTCACCCCTAGTCTGCTGAGACCTCTGCTTGATGAATTTAGGCCTAACATGTTACTATGTTACAAATATGTTACTATATTACTAATATGTTACTATGTTACTAATATGTTACTATGTTACGAATATGTTACTAATCTGTCACTCTCATCACTCCAAGCCTTTAAAAGTGCCCTCAAAACTCACTGATGTCCTCCTCAGGTTCCTCAACAGTGTCTGCTTAAGAAGCCAAAACGCTTGCAACACCACCTCCCATGCCACTCTCCTCATCACTACTTGCCTGGCTAGTGAAAGAAGCGGCGAGTGTCTCCTCCACTTCTTGGCTGGGCAGTAGCTGCTGGTTTTTCAGATTATCAGATCGTCCTCACTGAATAGCGGAGCTGAACCCAAGGCATAAGATGTAACCGATAGTTGACTGGGGGTGTCAGATGTCACTTGTGATGAAGTGGATGATCGTGTTAACCAATGGATGATGGCAGATGGGTTGCTGGTCAAGACACGACTGCTAGCTGATACCGGGAGATCAGGCCTCTCACTGAGACTCCTGCTGCCACTCACCCCTAGTCTGCTGAGACCTCTGCTTGATGAAGTTAGGCCTAATATGTTACTATGTTACTAATATGTTACTATGTTACTAATATGTTACTATGTTACTAATATGTTACTAATATGTTACTATGTTACTAATATGTTACTAATCTGTCACTCTCCATCACTCCAAGCCTTTAAAAGTGCCCTCAAAACTCACTGATGTCATCCTCAGGTTCCTCAACAGTTTCTGCTTAAGAAGTCAAAACGCTTGCACCACCACCTCCCACGCCACTCTCCTCATCACTACTTGCCCGCCTAGTGGAAGAAGCGGTGAGTGTCTCCTCCACTTCTTGGCTGGGCCATAGCTGATGATTTTTCAGATTATCAGATCGTCCTCACTGAATAGCGGAGCTGAACCCAAAGCATAAGATGTAACCGACAGTTGACTGGGGTTGTCAGATGTCACTTGTGATGAAGTGGATGATCGTGTTAACCAATGGATAACGGCAGATGGGTTGCTGGTCAATACACAACCGCTAGCTGATACCGGGAGATCAGGCCTCTCACTGAGACTCCTGCTGCCACTCACCCCTAGTCTGCTGAGACCTCTGCTTGATGAATTTAGGCCTAATATGTTACTATGTTACTAATATGTTGCTATGTTACTAAAATGTTACTATGTTACTAATATGTTACTAATATGTTACTATGTTACGAATATGTTACTAATCTGTCACTCTCCATCACTACAAGCCTTTAAACGTGCCCTCAAAACTCACTGATGTCCTCCTCAGGTTCCTCAACAGTGTCTGCTTAAGACGCCAAAATGCTTGCAACACCACCTCCCACACCACTCTCCTCATCACTACTTGCCCGCCTAGTGGAAGAAGCAGCGAGTGTCTCCTCCACTTCTTGGCTGGGCAGTAGCTACTGATTTTTCAGATTATCAGATCGTCCTCACTGAATAGTGGAGCTGAACCCAAAGCATAAGATATAATCAACAGTTGACTGGGGGTGTCAGATGTCACTTGTGATGAAGTGGATGAGTTGCTGGTCAAGACACGACCGCTAGCTGATACCGGGAGATCAGGCTTCTCACTGAGACTCCTGCTGCCACTCACCCCTAGTCTGCTGCAACCTCTGCTTGATGAATTTAGGCCTCTGCAACGTCTCTGTGCCCATCCTGGCACTTCTCTGCCTGACATACTTAGTGTGCATATGAGGGGAGGACAAAACACTACACTAAACTTAAAACAGGATTTGTCATTAACAGCAGCAGGTGTGTAAATATCTATGGCCTTTATCTAAGTAGTAACTAGGCCCTGAAGACTTTAACAGGAACAAAGTGATGAAACTCTTGATGTGCGTATGTGATGCTCTGATGAGGGCAATTCAATGTGCTCCAGTACTCTTGAAAAATGTTTTTTTTGAGAGACTGGCCTGCATGGAAATGAATCGGGCATGGATCAGCCAAGATTTCCACCCACCAAAGCCTGATGCATCAGAGTAGATTGATCAGGGTGCCAGACCAACACTAAAGAAATATGGATAGTGCAAAACAGATTTAACAAATAGTTCCAAGCACAGCCACACTCTTACCCTCTGTATTGTGTGGGTGCGCGGTTCGCGGAGACGCCGCATATACCAGTCTGTTTGTGAAGAACCAGCACTCCAAAAAGTTCATGCAAAAAGTTGTATTGCTATAACATAAGCATAGTACAGCAGTGGAAGTGAGTCGACGTTTCGGGGTGCACTGGGGCCCCCTTCATCAGGACCCACCGCATGTACAAGAGAAGAACAGATTGCCATCCACTGTATTCATTAAGTAGTAAAAGAAACCAATCAAATTGTAAAAACCTTGCATTTTCGCGCCTGACGTCATCGGCGCTGTCAGAGCATGCCCACAGTGTGCGCAGTAATATTATGGTCAGTACACCCATAGTGACACAGATTCAAATAAAGTAACAATCTAAAAAAGAAGAAAGAAAGAATGAACTCACCACAGATCCCTGGGCGGGCAGAGGCCGTGTGCGCGCTGGACACTGCCGTCCCGGTCGGCGGGGAGCCAATGGGGAGGCACCTGGCTTTAGCAGCTTCCTGAGTACCAGATAAGATGGATACGTGAATTTATGCCCCCATCCCCTCCTTTCCCAACCCCCTTTCCCTTCCCCCCCCCTCTTTCCCCTTCCTCCCCCCCCCCCAATCAGGAGCACGCGTGTCCACACTATGCTTGTATCCACTACACATCATCATATAACCATTGCCTCCTTACATGATCTCCCTGTGGGTCACAGTGGTCCGGTGGGCTCCTCACCACCACATATGTAACCATATGATCCCTTTCATGTTATCCCCCCGGACTATTGGACTGCTAAGCTGCTCTTATGGACCTATTCCCTCATTTAGGTACCCATTTTTTTAATAGGATGTCCTTCCTGGTCCCAACAGTGCCTATATATATATATATATATATATATATATATATATATATATGTATCTGCCACACTAATGGTCCCCTTAATAGGATGGCCCCCCTGGTCTCAATAGTACTCTGCATATGTATAGTTAATCTTTCGCCTTTTGTATATATATCCTCCTCTTCTTGTATACACATCTGCCTTGCCACTCTGCAGGCTGGGGGTCTTTGAGGCGTGGGCGCGCTGGCCGCCTGCCGCCCCGGAGCCGGGACGTGACAGGCGAGCCGTCTCTGGCCTGTCAGAGGGCCAGAGATGGAGCGCTAGCTTCGCGACGCCCGGGAGCCAATGGGGAGGCACCTGGGCGCTGCGTCATCTGTCACCGTGTGGGATTCCCGGGGCGGGTGACGTCAGTCCCGGCTTCCCCCAATCAGGGGACGGTGTGGGAGGTTGCCTGGCCCGCCGACCGGGACGGCAGTGTCCAGCGCGCACACGGCCTCTGCCCGCCCAGGGATCTGTGGTGAGTTCATTCTTTCTTTCTTCTTTTTTAGATTGTTACTTTATTTGAATCTGTGTCACTATGGGTGTACTGACCATAATATTACTGCGCACACTGTGGGCATGCTCTGACAGCGCCGATGACGTCACTATGACGTCAGGCGCGAAAATGCAAGGTTTTTACAATTTGATTGGTTTCTTTTACTACTTAATGAATACAGTGGATGGCAATCTGTTCTTCTCTTGTACATGCGGTGGTTCCTGATGAAGGGGGCCCCAGTGCACCCCGAAACGTCGACTAACTTCCACTGCTGTACTATGCTTATGTTATAGCAATACAACTTTTTGCCAAAACAGATTTAAGGCGCTGCTTTCCAGTTACAGACATTGCTCCGCATCAGACCACAAGTAATTATTGAGGAAATGCTTTACATTAATCTTAATTTTCATCAATATTCTTCGGATAAGATATATGTGCATAAAATCTGTATATGTTCTCTTCAGGCTGCTGCCAACTCCAGGGTGTGTCTTTCAGGCAATATATGGGCTCCCTATGCTGCTGCCAACTCCAGAGTGTGTCTTTCAGGCAATATATGAGCTCCCTATGCTGCTGCCAAATCCAGAGTGTGTCTTTCAGGCAATATATGGGCTCCCTATGCTGCTGCAAAAAATCCTGGGTGTGTCTTTCAGGCAATATATGAGCTCCCTTTTCTGCTACCAACTCGGGGATGTGTTTTTCAGGCAATATATGAGCTCCTAATGCTGCTGCCAACTCCTGGGTGTGTCTTTCAGGCAATATATGGGCTCCCTATGCTGCTGCCTACTCCTGGGTGTGTCTTTCAGGCAATATATGAGCTCCCTATGCTGCTGCCAACTCCAATGTGTTTTTCAGGCAATATATGGGCTCACTATGATGCTGTCAACTCCTGGGTGTGTCTTTCAGGCAATATATGGGCTCCTAGTGCTTCTGCCAGCTCCTGGGTGTGTTTTTCAGGCAATATATGGGCTCCCTATGCTGCTGTCAACTCCTGGGTGTGTCTTTCAGGCAATATATGAGCTCCCTATGCTGCTGCCAACTCCTGGGTGTGTTTTTCAGGTAATATATGGGCTCCCTATGCTGCTGCCAAGTCCATAGTGTGTCTTTCAGGCAATATATGGGCTCCCTATGCTGCTGCAAAAGATCCTGGGTGTGTCTTTCAGGCAATATATGAGCTCCTTTTTCTGCTGCCAACTCAGGGATGTGTTTTTTAGGCAATATATGAGCTCCTAATGCTGCTGCCAACTCCTGGGTGTGTCTTTCAGGCAATATATGGGCTCCCTATGCTGCTGCAAACTCCTGGGTGTGTCTTTCAGGCAATATATGGGCTCCCTAGGCTGCTTCCAACTCCAATGTACTTTTCAGGCAATATATGGGCTCCCTATGCTGCTGCCAACACCAGAGTGTGTCTTTCAGGCAATATATGGGCTCCCTGTGCTGCTGCCAAATCCTGGGTGTGTCTTTCAGGCAATATATGAGCTCCTAATGCTGCTGCCAACTCCTGGGTGTGTCTTTCAGGCAATATATGGGCTCCCTATGCTGCTGCCTACTCCTGGGTGTGTCTTTCAGGCAATATATGAGCTCCCCGTGTTGCTGCCAACTCCTGGGTGTCTCTTTCAGGCAATATATGGGCTCCCTATGCTGCTGCCAACTCCAATGTGTCTTTCAGGCAATATATGGGCTCCCTGTGCTGCTGCCAAATCCTGGGTGTGTCTTTCAGGCAATATATGAGCTCCTAATGCTGCTGCCAACTCCTGGCTGTGTCTTTCAGGCAATATATGGGCTCCCTATGCTGCTGCCTACTCCTGGGTGTGTCTTTCAGGCAATATATGAGCTCCCCGTGTTGCTGCCAACTCCTGGGTGTCTCTTTCAGGCAATATATGGGCTCCCTATGCTGCTGCCAACTCCAATGTGTCTTTCAGGCAATATATGGGCTCCCAGTGCTGCTGCCAAATCCTGGGTGTGTTTTTCAGGCAATATATGAGCTCCTAATGCTGCTGCCAACTCCTGGGTGTGTCTTTCAGGCAATATATGGGCTCCCTATGCTGCTGCCAACTCCTGGGTGTGTCTTTCAGGCAATATATGGGCTTCTAATGCTGCTGCCAACTCCATTGTGTTTTTCAGGCAATATATGAGCTCCCTATGCTGCTGCCAACTCCTGGGTGTGTCTTTCAGGCAATATATGGGCTTCTAATGCTGCTGCCAACTCCATTGTGTTTTTCAGGCAATATATGAGCTCCCAATGCTGCTGCCAACTCCTGGGTGTGTCTTTCAGGCAATATATGGGCTCCCTATGCTGCTACCTACTCTTGGGTGTGTCTTTTAGGCAATATATGAGCTCCCTATGCTGCTGCCAACTCCTGGGTGTGTCTTTCAGGCAATATATGGGCTCCCTATGCTGCTTCCAACTGCAATGTGTTTTTCAGACAATATATGGGCTCCCTATGCTGCTGCCAACTCCAGAGTGTGTCTTTCAGGTAATATATGGGCTCCTAATGCTTCTGCCAACTCTTGGGTGTGTTTTTCAGACAATATATGGGCTCCCTATGCTGCTGCCAACTCCAGAGTGTGTCTTTCAGGCAATATATGGGCTCCCTATGCTGCTGCCAAATCCTGGGTATGTCTTTCAGGTATTATATGAGTTCCCTATGCTGCTGCCAACTCCAATGTGTTTTTCTGGAAATATATGAGCTCCCTATCCTGCTGCCAACCCCAATGTGTTTTTCAGGCAATATATGGGCTCCCTATGCTGCTGCCAACTCCTGGGTGTGTCTTTCAGGCAATATATGAGCTCCCTATGCTGCTGCCAACTCATGGGTGTGTTTTTCAGGCAATATATGGGCTCCCTATGCTGCTGCCAACTCCTGAGTGTGTCTTTCAGGCAATATATGGGCTCCCTATGCTGCTGCTAAATCCTGGGTGTGTCTTTCAGGCAATATATGAGCTCCCTATGCTGCTGCCAACTCCAATGTGTTTTTCAGGCAATATATGTGCTCCCTATGCTGCTGCCAAGTCCAGAGTGTGTTCTTCAGGCAATATATGGGCTCCTAATGCTTCTGCCAACTCCTGGGTGTGTTTTTCAGGCAATATATGGGCTCCATATGCTGCTGCCAACTCCTGGGTGTGTCTTTCAGGCAATATATGAGCTCCCTATGCTGCTGCCAACTCCTGGGTGTGTTTTTCAGGCAATATATGGGCTCCCTATGCTGCTGCCAACCCCTGAGTGTGTCTTTCAGGCAATATATGGGCTCCCTATGTTGCTGCCAAATCCTGGGTGTGTCTTTCAGGCAATATATGAGCTCCCTATGCTGCTGCCAACTCCTGGGTGTGTCTTTCAAGCAATATATGAGCTCCCTATGCTGCTGCCAACTCCTGGGTGTGTTTTTCAGGCAATATATGGGCTCCCTATGCTGCTGCCAACTCCTGAGTGTGTCTTTCAGGCAATATATGGGCTCCCTATGCTGCTGCTAAATCCTGGGTGTGTCTTTCAGGCAATATATGAGCTCCCTATGCTGCTGCCAACTCCAATGTGTTTTTCAGGCAATATATGTGCTCCCTATGCTGCTGCCAAGTCCAGAGTGTGTTCTTCAGGCAATATATGGGCTCCTAATGCTTCTGCCAACTCCTGGGTGTGTTTTTCAGGCAATATATGGGCTCCATATGCTGCTGCCAACTCCTGGGTGTGTCTTTCAGGCAATATATGAGCTCCCTATGCTGCTGCCAACTCCTGGGTGTGTTTTTCAGGCAATATATGGGCTCCCTATGCTGCTGCCAACCCCTGAGTGTGTCTTTCAGGCAATATATGGGCTCCCTATGCTGCTGCCAAATCCTGGGTGTGTCTTTCAGGCAATATATGAGCTCCCTATGCTGCTGCCAACTCCTGGGTGTGTCTTTCAGGCAATATATGAGCTCCCTATGCTGCTGCCAAGTCCAGAGTGTGTCTTTCAGGCAATATATGGGCTCCATATGCTGCTGCCAACTCCTGGGTGTGTCTTTCAGGCAATATATGAGCTCCCTATGCTGCTGCCAACTCCTGGGTGTGTTTTTCAGGCAATATATGGGCTCCCTATGCTGCTGCCAAATCCTGGGTGTGTCTTTCAGGCAATATATGAGCTCCCTATGCTGCTGCCAACTCCTGGGTGTGTCTTTCAGGCAATATATGAGCTCCCTATGCTGCTGCCAAGTCCAGAGTGTGTCTTTCAGGCAATATATGAGCTCCCTATGCTGCTGCCAACTCCTGGGTGTGTCTTTTAGGCAATATATGGGCTCACTATGCTGCTGCCAAGTTCAGGGTGTGTTTTTTCAGGCAATATATTGGCTCATCATGCTGATGCCACCTCAAGGCTCTGTAATTGTGCCGCTCTGCGACAGAGAATCTAATAGCGACGCCTCTGATCTGCATGTCATACTTCTTTATAATAGTATTTCACTAACCCAGCATGCATCCTATGCATGTTACAGCCAAGCAAAACGTTCTGCAACCCTATGAAGGCTCTCGGATGCCCAGAAATAGCCATTTTTAATAGCGATTTGTCGCGAATAAATTCGGACCGAAACAGTTTTTCCCGGAAAATTTGGCGAAACGGCCGAATCGAATTTTTCAAAAGTTCGCTCATCTCTAGCCCCAATAACCACAAAAAGCAATCCAATTCAGCACCACTAAATCACAGACTATTAATCTACATAGTTTGGTTTGGTAGTAGTCGCCTATTCCTGTGCAACAGGAATTAAGGTGGAACTTTTAGGTGCGCTGGGGGAAGGAAGAGTGGTTAATTGAAAATTCAGAAAAAACGTATCTAGGAAGAAGAAAGCTTTATCTTTAGTGATGTATCCAAGAATATTGTGGTATATGCTGAAAAGGAATCAAAGGTTAGGACTGTTTGAGGGCGGTATGTCTACCAGATTAATCGAACCAGCAACAACCAGTATTATTGCTTCTGGTCGATTACTCCTCAAAAAACCCCAGGTTTAGTGGTGGTTTTTTAGTCTGTCTCCCCAACTTAATAGTGAAGCAGATTGAAAAGTGCCCAGTGTGGAGAACACACTATTGGGGCACTTTATACAGGCGCCTTAATAAATTAATCGTAGGTGCACTTGTAGTTGTAGATGCACTTTGGGAACTCACCTTTTGATTGTAGGTCTCCTTTAGGGTGCCTTTAGGACTCACCTTTTGATTGCAGGTCTCCCTTAGGGTGCCGATATCCTCTGTATTCTCCCCCCGGTGCTCTCCGCCGTCTTACAAATAATCCCACCACATCCAGCTGTGCCTACGATTAATTTATTAAGGCACCTGTATAAAGTGCCCCATAGTTCTCCACACTGGGCACTTTTCAATCTGCTTCACCATTAAGTTGGGGAGACAGAAAGACTAAAAAAACACCACTAAACCTGGGTTTTTTTGAGGAGTAATCAACCCACACATAGAGCAGAATATCCCAGAAATAATGTGTGCACAGCATCCACATTGTGGACAGCTCAGGGATCCATGTAAACATGGCAAAATAAGCTAAAGAGACCACAAGGTGCTGGCCACTCACCCCTGAGCACAAGAGCCAGCAGCTTCCAGGAGTCAACATCTGCATTGATGGTCAGAAACTGGAGGTAGCCAAGAAGTGTCAGGGAAGCCAGAAAGAAGCCTACTTGCTACTGGATAGAATGGGATATAGAATGCACAAATAGGATGCACAAAATCCTGCTGCTCCAGGTAGAGGGAGTTTCCCACTTAAATAGGCCCAGCAGCAGGTGCAGCAGAAGAAGAGCACATACAACATTCAAGAGATCTGCTGATATCCACTGGTTGCTGTCCAAGCAGTAAAAAAAAGCGCAAGCCACCAGAAATGCATTAACTGACTCCCGGATCACTACAATCCATTCATGTTCTAATATTCCATGGCCAGAATCACCAAGGGTAACTAGGGTAACTCCCGATGGGCATTGCCTTTGAACAGCCAGCTCCCATTGAAAACAATGACCAGACTCCAGGAACTTCCATGTAGAGAGGCACCCATTTTTTTAATAAGAGCCAGATATACAGAGATCATGTACAGAGGCAGCACAGGTGTAATGGTAAGGCAAGCAGATTCACTAGTTACCCCTTGAACTACCCAGCACTTGAATATTAGCCATAGTCCATAGAAGTTTAAAGTACTGCTGAATAATTTTTTGTAGCATGTGACAGAAAAACTAAACTGCTTTTAAATAGATTTTGGTGCCTAGAAATTCTTAAAAACAGACCCTTCAGCATAATATCTATGCATAATATGTTTCAGTCATGTAAGTGTTGAAGTGCTACAGCAGGCAAAGCCAACTGTTATCCCATTGCATCGGACTACATTTGGCACTGTCCTTAACCCTTCTAGTGCCAGCTACGTGAGTCTCATGTAGCTGCCTCTCCAACCGTTAAGTGCCAGCTACGTGAGACTCACGTAGCTGACCTTAGAGCCCCTTAAAAAAAGTAAAAAGGATACAGACTTACCTGACCCCTCGTTTGAAAGTGCCAGCGATTCTCTTCAAGCATCACCTGTTATATTGCTGCCCCCAGGTCTCTGATCTTCAGGAGAGGGCCTGGAATAGCCCCCCCCACTTCCGCCGCTCAGACATCTGAAAGAAAAAAACAAAAGACACAAACTCACTTGACAGCCCGATCACTCCTCCGATGTCCTCTCTTCACCAGGGAGGGGCTCCGATCCCCCCCCCTGGACTTGCCACGCTTCGGGTGAGGACCCAGCAACGGGCCCTCACCATCCTCTTCGGGCGGCGCTGGCCCTGCCCCTAGCCCCACCCACTTGTCGGAGCGGGATGATGTCAACCCGCTCCTTGTATACCGGCACCCAGCTCCGATCTGTCAGTTGTCGGTAGCGATCGGAGCAGGGAGGGTGGCAGGCAGGGAGGCTCTGATCCCCTGCCTCCCACCAGTCCTGCTCCGATCACTACCGACAACTGTCATCTGCAGCGGCGCGGGGCGCTGGATGGGAGGTAAGTATAAGTGAAAAAAAGAATAATAAAATATTTTTTGTCTGGTGTCTTTTTTAAATTTAACTATTTGTGAACTGGTAAGGGGTCCATTAGACCCCTTTACCAATTCACAAGGCTCTGGGGCTGGCAATCACCTGCGGCTAGTGGGTGACTTGCCATAACCCCCAGCCCCCCCATTACCTGCCTCCCCAACGACCGGGGGGGGGGGCAGAAGGGCCTGGGCCTTAAAATTCCCCCCAAAAATGAGGTTCCCCCCCCCCATGGGAGGGGGGACCCTATGTCATTTTTTTTTTTAAATTAACCCCTTACAACTATGCAATCATATTGCATAGTTGTATCCTATCTGAAATCACCTAAACTGCTGTTTCAGTTTGGGGGAGTCTCCCGGGCAGGAAAGGGTGTCTACCAATACATATGTGGTACCGTTGTAACCGGGAGAAATAGGGCTTTCACACGCAATAAGATTTTATTAACAAACTTACATTTTTTTATTACAAAAAAATACTACAAATTGTAAAAAATAGATTTTTTTTAATTTTTTTGCACATATTTCACCCAAAAGAATTGAAAAGTATTGAGAATACACTAAAAAAGGCCAAACAAGACATTTCATGTTGAAGCCCAGACTCTGCTGAAAAAAACAATATATAATTTTCCTGGAAAATCCATGGAAATCCCTTCAAAAATCAAGGTTGAACATGTGTAGCGCAAAAAAGTGAAAAGTAGCCTGGCAACAGAGTGTAACAAAAAATCTAGGTAGGCTGGCGCTTAAAGGGTTAACTGTTTCCCTTTTTTAAAGAAGAAGAAATGGTGGTCATGACCCTTCAATCTGTGATGCTCCATAAAAATCAGCTTAATGGGCAGGGTCTGTAAAAGTCCAAGACATTGCTTCAACTGCCCTGACTGTGCCCCATCCTTCCCTCGCTGGACACTGGGACCAACACTCCCCAACACTCCCACATGCACTCCCATGCACATGCATGCACTCCCACAGCACACCCTTGCACATGCAGGCAGTCCCACGTGCACTCTTTTGCACATGCACATAGCCCCACATTTACTCCCACACACGTGTACGCACTCTCACATACACATGCATGCACTCCAACACACATGCATGCACTCCCACAAGCACATGCACTCAGACCCACATTCACTCCCATGCATATACACGCACTCCCAAATGCACTCCTAAATGCACTCCCAAATGCACTCCCATGCACATGCATGTAATCCCACATGCACTCCCTTGCACATGTACGCACTCTCACATGCACTCCCATGCACATTCACACAGTCCAACATGCACTCCCATGCACATACATGCACTCCCATGCAAATGCATGCACTCCCACGCAAATGCATGTACATCCACATGCACGCCCATGAACATGAAAATAACTAAGGCCTTAACCAACATAAGCACCGGTAGATGCATCCAACCATATTTTACCTATATCTTACCTAAATATGGTTAAAACCTTCAAATATCCAATGCATTTGTCACAGTATCAGGATAAGGTAGCAAAATGACAGTGAAACGTAATTAACATAAAATCAACAAAAGATCTCCCATAGACTTTCAACTGAATAGAATATAAAAATATCTATTGGCACAGTGTCACAAAAAAAGATAGTCATTGCATGACACACACCTTGTTATAACTATTAGCCATTAGAAAAGCTAAGGATGGACACATTTGTAGGCTGCAAATGACTAGGCAGTCTATTCCAATCAGTCTGCAAACGTGTATGGTTAATTAATGCCAAAATATTTAATTGAGCATACTGACTACCAGAATGCATACCAAACCTATATAGGAAGCACAGTTATGACATTATCAAGTTACAGTAGGCTATTAAGTTAGTGAAATTAATTGGTTGTGAAATTAAATGAGTCTTTATGATGCTAGCATTTTTTCCAAGTATTGCAGAGGCTTCCAAAATCATTTGGATAACTTTTCCTTTAGTGATGTGTGAAAAAAAGTATATGTTCAAAATGTCAGCCTCATTTAGAAAAAGCAATAGCAGTGAAAGTGTCGGTGACAGACAAACCCAAATGATGGTTCCTAAATGCCATACACATCACAAATATCATTTTAATTCCTACTGAATATACTAGAATGCATACCAAATACACATTGTTATACTATATAGTAGTGTGTGGCATTATTAGAAGCAACTACATAATTGCTCGTTTTGGTTTAGGTAAATTTAGTGGTTTATTTAAGAAACGTTAAGGCCATGTAGTGCCAGATGAACATCAAATGAATGTCAGGTCTCAGTGAAAAAGGTGTATTTATAAAGTCAAAAATCAAGAGTGCCTTTGATAATGCCAGATAGTGTCCCATCTTTCATCAGTGCCGGTGATGGGAGTTCCCTAAAGTGCCAGATAAAACCAGGCACTCACTTTGTACTGTGTGACTTTATTCCACACATTTCAATGTGCTGGAATGGTTATAATTATTTAGGCATTTTTTAATCCATTTTGTGCTGGTACATGTGCCACGTGATCCCTGGGTTGTTTGCACTTTTTGTTGCCCTGCAAACTTGTGATTTGGGACATGAGAAAGCTGTGTCATGTCTTTTAAATGTCCCCAGTGCAATTCGCATTAATAAAAAAAAAACTTCCCTGATAATAAAAAATAAAAAAAGAAGATTACAATAGGCACCGTGTGCCTGGAATCCCGTTCATTGAGCGCCCCTGCAAGCACTATGTATTTTTTCTTAAACATGTACAACTTGAATCGTTCCCGGACAGTGCTAGGTGTCGCTAGTGCATAAGAATATACAAGCTTTGCGTTGCGAACTCTACCTGGCCGGTAGCGCTACAGCTGATAGCACCGGCAGGCTGAAGCCAGTGTTGCGGTGTGGGCACTGCTGAGAGTTTTGGACAAGGCACCTTTTTTAATAAATGACCCTCTTAGATCTCTTGTAGCATTCCCTGCTTGAAAACAATGTTTTACCCAAGGTTATGAAAATCCATACAGGTTTATGTAAAACAGTCATCACAATATATCCATGAAATATCCTTGATTGAAAAAAAATTCTGGTAGTAAAACTTGAGTGAGAAACTTGCATGAGAATGTCACTGTTAGTGAATCACCAGATAGGAAGATAGTGAAAGTCAATAGCACATTTTTACTCCTAAACCAGACCAACAGCCTGGCTCAGTTGAAAAAGAAAGGTAGCAGCCATTTTGGAGCTTCCTCTCCCAGCATCTCAGCCATGCTGCTGTCTGGATTCAACTGTCAATGCACAGTAACAGAAAACCCAGCAGCACTTCCTGTTTGCAGTTGCCCTGCAAATGCAAAAGCTACCATTTTGTTTTTAAAATGTACTAAAGCAGGATTTGGAAAAAGGTAAATTAATATTTATGTGCAGTAATCTGAATTGCCCAGGGGAGGGATGCATATTAGCACCATTTGTTGTGTTGGTCTGGTTGAAGTCATTTTTGACTGTTGGTCACTTAAGTAAAGTAGTGAACTTTTACTATGTAGTACCATTGACTTTCATTGTCTTACTAGTTGGTGATTTACTGACAGTGAAATTCTCGTGCTTTTTTGTCATAAAGGGAATTTTTAACTACCATGAGAATTTATTTTCAGCTCTTAGTGAATCAAGGCCAATATCTATCTATCTATCTATCTATCTATCTATCTATCATCTATCATTATTTTTCCTAACCCTCTCTTATGTCCTACCTTAGTGCCAGAACAGCTATTCAATTTTATAATGCCACTGACTTCAACAACACAGTGTGGAAAAAGAAGTAAAGATTTCCAGTTTATTAGGTTACAAGGATGATTACAGCTCCTTTCCTCTTCACCTTCACCTCTTCTCCTCTGACAGCCATAACACACAATAAATACATGTATGCAGTGACTGGGCTATGGCAGGGATCCAGGTTTCAAGGTTCAGGGTTCCAGGTTTCAAGATTCAAAGTCCAAGGTACAGAGTTCAGGGTCCAGGTCTAGATACAGGATTCCAGGTACAGAGTTCAGGGTACAGACAGACAGACACATCAATGCTGATCCATTAGCTGAATGGGCGGATCAGCTTATATAGCCCAGGAAGTCACCCAGGTGCTGGCTAATTGCTAACACCTTTGCAAGAGAGGGCCATCTGCTGGATACAGCAGGATACAGCAGGGAGAAAGGAGCCAACAGTACTGAACAGCTGCAGAGGAACTCCAGACCTGACATTATCCCCCCTCACAAAAAGCGGCACCGGACACGTTTAAACAGCTGTTTCAAAAACTGAAATGGGACCAAGCAGCAGATCAGGGTGGGTAAGACAGGCAGAAATCCAGGCAGGGGCAATGCAGGCAGCAATCCAGGCAGGGGCAATCCAGGCAGGGGCAATGCAGGCAGAAATCCGGGCAGATATCCAGACAGAAGTCTCAGCCGACGTGGAAGACCCTCCAGCGTCAAAGTCCCGGAAACAGTGGCCAGGGGGACCGGGACCTTCACGGCAGCACCCAGGGGGACCAAGACCTAGGTAGCCAGACCTTTCTACGACTCTAGGAAACCTTTCAAGGTCTCCTTGAGTCGGCAGGAAGAAATCCCCATGTGCAAACCAAGGTGTCTTAAAAACATGGGCACGTAAGGGATCTTCATGGCCATCTTAAGGAATGCCAAAGGTATGATATTCCTAACTTGGCAGGGTGATAAGACTCGGCAGGGCAATCAGACTCAGCAGGAAAATCAGACTCAACAGAGTAATCAGGTACGACAGGAAAATCAGGCTCGACAGAGTGATCAGGTATGACAGGAAAATCAGGCTTGACAAAGTGTTTGGACTGACTAACAGACATTAAAGCAGACACACAAACAGGCAATGGGCCCGGCTCACAGACAGGCACTGGGCCCGGCTCACAGACAGGCACTGGGCCCGGCTCACAGACAGGCACGGAAACAGGCTCACAGACTGGCATGGAAACAGGCTCACAGACTGGCATGGAAACAGGCTCACAGACTGGCATGGAAACAGGCTCACAGACAGGTTCAGGCTGAGTTACTAGGGTTTCAGGCTCAACTGAAGTTTGTGATAGCTGGGCTGAACAAACTGCAGACAAATTAAAGTCAGCCTCAGGAATACCTAAATAGTATGTAGCGAAGAATTTAAGGAATTCAAATAAATTCTCACTGAGGGAATTGCTAAGATTCAGCCACGCTTTGGCCCAAAAACAAATCACCTTCAAAAAGAAAATAAATCACCAGATGACTCCAAGTTGTCCTCGGAGACTGCTGAAAGAAAGACTCTTGCACTAACTTAAAGGCAGCTTAAAGAAACTGGGGAAAACTGGCCAAGGTGAGCTCTTTATAGCAAGAAGGGGGTACTCTAGAATGGTCAGAGACTGTAGCAACAGGTGTCCTTGTGGATATCTTGGGGATGAGACCTGACTTGCACACGAACAGACAGACAAGACAGACAAACCGCCTGCACCGTCAAGGAGGCAAACTGCCTATTACCCGGGACATAGGTGATCCGGTGCTCGAGGAGCCCATAATCCACCCACTTCTTCAACAGAGCTTCTAATGGTGAAGTTGCATGGGCCCCGGATAATCCCGTGGTGGTTGCAGACTTGGGAAGGGGAAACACAGGAGAGACAAATACAAGATGCAGACAGAGAACTGGGCCCCAGAACAGATACAGGCAAGGCTGGGCCCCAGTACAGGCTAGGACAAAAAACTACAGACTAGAAGGCAATAAAGCCAAATTTTCAGAACAGGAAGGCCAAAGGCCCAGCATGGACAGGAATACAGGCACTAAGGAACACAAACTCTAGGGCTGGCAATAGGACTTTTTTCCTTTTGTAGCATGACCAGCATGACAGTGAACAGATCACAAAACCAACCATATACATGCAACATAAATCTACTAGGGTGACTATACAAGAATCAAGGCTGTACAGATATACAGATAAACTGGAAAACATGAAACATGAGTGGTAATGCTATATTAGTGGGTGAATGAAAGAGCTACACTATTTGTGTCAGGGATGTGGAGGCTGATTCATTACTAACGGCAGATGAGCGTCTGTATAGCGGCACTTAAAGCGACCGCTAGTAGACGCTGTGACGCATTTATCAGGCACTGGAGCAGAGCGCCTCAGTCGCTGTAGTAACCTGGCCCGCACTGATGAATGTGATGTATGCTGGGCGCTCTAACACCAGTACAGCGCTGTAGGGAGCGAAAGGTAGCACCAGCTCAGTGCGACCAACTCCCAGAGCTCCACTCCATACTTATCAAAAAAGGACACACACAGTATCGGAGCTCTAAATCTGGTCGCTATAGCATACAGCACCAGACGCCATGTGATTGAACACATATACACCTGTAACAAAGCCAAAACACATGGAATGACATTGTTTTAACACTGGGACAATAACACTTTAGTGCCAGACCTGAAATTACAATTCTGCATAAAAATATAAAAAGTCAAAAAAGTTTCTAAAAGTATTGTTTGCAGCCAGGATAGGTCACACAATGATTTGAGCAAAAAAAAAAAAATGTCAAACACGCTGTTTAAACACAAGCATAGTGCCGGCGCTATACACTGAGCCGCCTGTAATAATACATTGGATGCCACATGGCACTATTACAGTGGCTCACCAGATTTGCTTTCATAAATGTGGTTTTGCCTACAGATATCCCTTCTTGAATAACCCCCATAGTGTTGTTTTCACAGGAACACCTTGTCTTTTGCCGATGCTTCCTCCTGTGGCTGATGAATCTGGCAGACAATGGTTGTTTCTGTGATGAGGTATTATGTATCCCACTAAGGTTTTTTTCTGTATATAAGTATTTTATATTTTTTTTTATATTATATTGCTTATATTATGCTCTGATCTCTTCAAAACAATATAACAAACCTGAATTTATATTACTAACCCTGCCTTGTGCATTTATTTGTAAAACAATTGTATTTGGCTGTGTTTTGGCTACTAAAACACAAGTGCAATTAACTCACTTTAAAATGTGGCGTTTGAACCTGCTTTGGATAGATAGGTAGCAGCCGGAGTGGAGGCGTGCATTGCAACTATTGTAACTACTGAAAAGAAAATCTAGAGACAGTAGCAAGGAATGTAATCTGGTAATATTTTAACCCTTTTGCTGCCAGAGTACCTAGAGATTTTGACACCTATGTTGCCAGACCATATTTTACCATTTGCACTATATATGTTTAACTGTGATGCTTTCAGAAATTTCCAGAAAAATTATATTGTTTTTGAGTTTAGACTTCTACATGAAATGCGTTATTTGTAGTTTTTTAGTGTTTTCTCAATATGTTGGGGTATGCAAAAATGTTTAAACATTTTATAAATGTCTTTTTTAAAAAACAAAAATAGGTTTTTTAAGAAAATTATATGGTGTGTAAAACCTCTATTCCTCACGATTACAACAGTACCTCGATTTCTGCCCAGGACACACGTTAAGCTAAGAAGAGCATTTTATGATATTTTAAAATAAAAGAAAACTGCTATCTGCACTATCAAGGGTTAAACCCTAAAAAAAATTGTGCAGTCCCCCCTCACCAGCGAAACCAGCCTGGGCACCAGCTATGGGGACCCACTTAGCCCATATAGACTACAGGGTCCTCTGCACCCCTCTGGACTTTGGCAATGCAGGTAATGGGGTGGAGGGTTATGCCCATCCTGCCCCGTGAACTGGTATAGGGGTTTCAAGGACCCCTTACCAGTTCACAAAGAGCTAAATGTAAAAAAAAATAACGTGAAGTGCCCTACCCCCACTCCCGGCTTCTGATGATCATTCTCGCTTCTGTGTTCATTCCCGTCACTGGGAGGGGCCTTTTATACCAGCAGAGTGAGATGATGTGGAGGATGATTCACTATTAGCGCCAGGTATTGCCAGATGAGAGTATGTATAGCTGAGCTTAGAGCGACCACTAGTAGACGCTTTAAGCAGGTATCGGGTGCAGTAACCTAGCATTTCGGTCACTACTCACACTCAACGTCAGTGCTCTAAAGCCAGGCACTCTAGAAAAGTCTGTCTTTGAACACATATACACCAGTAACAAAGCAAAAACACATGGAATGACATTGTTTTAACACTGGGACAATAACACTTTAGTGCCAGACCTGTACATACAATTCTGCATACAAATATAAAATGGCAAAAACATATTTAAAAGTGTTTGTTTGCAGCCAGGAGAGGTCACACAATGATTTGAGCAAAAAAAAAAAATGCAATTGGAAAATACGGTATTTATACACAACTAATGAAGCCCTATTGAAATGTATGGGAGAGCGCTACAGAGCGACAGGTACTACATGGCGCTCCTGAGCCTAAGGCGCCAGCGATATAAGCTGAGCCACCTGGATTAATACATGTGACGCTATATGGTGCTCACCAGATTCTCTTTCTTAAATCTTTCTTAAATGTGGTTTTGCGTACATCGCCCGGTGTTCACCAGACACTGCCTGCCGCTATGAAGCGCTATCTGGCGCTATTTATCTCTTAAATAACCCCCATTATCTCACTTGCTGTATAAGGCCACTTCTTGCTTTAGTCAGCAAGTCGCTGTCCGGGGCAGGGGACGGGTGTTATCTGCCCTGCTGACGGTCTCCTGGTCTAACAGGTGCTAAAACAGGCTGGCCAGTACCTGGTCTAACAGGTGCTAAAACAGGCTGGCGTTTTAACGTCAAAATTTATGCAAGCCAAGACTATATATTTAATTTAAGTTCTTAAAATACTCTTTTGCTACAAAACACGTAAAAAAATACTGTCATTTTATTTTTACGCTGAAGACCCCCTGCGTATTTCATTATTAACATATTTCTAAAATATACAAAGTTAAATGTTTGTAATTTGATAAAGGGAGTTCCAGCTGTTCTAAATGCTTCTTAATGTTCGATCTTAAGACAGCAAAAAAATTAAAAATAATATGCATGATTCATTGTCATTATCACATGGCCAGCTGGTAAGAGACATACCCTCAATGAAGCATGATATTCCATGCTGTGTGTACCTTTGAAAATATAAACTAAACCTTGTTTCTTTTCCTATTTACAATAGCTTCTCATTCAATATACTTTTTTTTGCAAATACATCTTAGGGTTAACTGTACAGTTAAAGACAGTCATGTATGGACATGATAAATTGTGGGATAAGTCTCTTGATTACATGATCACTATAGAAAATGCTGCATATTCTGCATTTTTTTCTTTTAAAAGCACAGCATTAAAGTTTATTAGCACATGAAAAAGATGGGCAGGCTGATTCATTACTAGCGGCAGGTAGCGACAGCTGAGCATCTGTATAGCGTCGCTATGAGCCATCAGGATCAGCCGTCAGACGCTGATCTTCTCTTCATCAAGGGGGGTTTCGATCCCCCCCTGGGCTCCGCAGACTTCAGGTGAGGGCCCTCTTCCGGGTCCTCACCACCTCTAATGATGGCGCTGGCCGCCGACCCTAGTCCCGCCTTTTGTGGGAGGAGTGGGATGACATCATCCCACTCCTCATATACTCTCACCCGCACCCGGCTGTCAGATGCCGGTAGTAGCGGTGCAGAGCGGGTGAGAGGCGAGAAGGCTCCGGTCAGAGCCTTCTTACCTCTCACCCGCCCTGCTCTGATCACTATCGGCATCTGTCAGTAGCAGCTGTCAGTGGCGCAGGACAGCGGCGAGGGACGCAGGATCAGAGGTGAGTAGAGTAAAAAGATAAATAATTTTTTTCTTTTTCAGTGTCAGTGTCTTTATTTTTACATTTAACCCCTTTTGAACTGGTAAGGGGTCCATGAGACCCCTATACCAGTTCACAAGTCTGGGGGCTGGCAAGTCACCTGCCTCCCCAAAGCCCAGGGGAGGCAAAAGAGCCCATGGCCATTGGCTATGCTGGCTTGTAGCCTGCAAGGTCAGGGGCCACCAAAACCTGGCCCCTGTGCCCTGTTCCTACAAGTCCCCATAGCTGGTCCCGGGCTGGTTATTTCGGGTAAGGGGGACCCCATGTCATTTGTTTTTGGATTTTTAAGGGTTTTTAACCCTTAAAATTCCCAAAAAATGGGTTCCCTCTTGGGAGGGGGGACCCTATGTCATTTTTTTTAATTAACCCCTTATGTTCTGTCACCCAGCAGCTATAAAAGGCTTCCAGCAGGTGAGCAGAAGCCAGTGATTGGCAATGGACACAGTGCTCCAGTAGTTAAAAAAAAAACGAATAAAATATTTTTATCTGTGTGCGTGTGTTTTTTTTTTACATTTAACCCCTTGTGAACTGGTAAGGGGTCCATGGCAAGTCACCTGCAGCTAGTGTAGGGGTTAGGGGTAGGGGGGACCCCATGTAATTTTTTGGGGAATTTTTAAGGGTTTTATTAACCGTTAAAATGCCTTCAAAAAATGGGGTGCCCCCCTGGAAAGGGGGACCCCACGCCATTTTTTTTCTCGATTTAACCCTTTATAGTGTGGAAAGTAGTTGTATTTTATTTGTAAATGTTATAAAGCGCTCTTTTTAGTTTGGGTGTCTCCTGGGCAAGAATGGGGGGCTACCAATACATATGTGGTACTGTTGTGATCGGGAGAAATGGGGCTATCACATGCAATATGGTTTTCTTTAATAAAATAAATGTTTTATTTAAAATAAAGGAGACAATTTTCTAAAAAATTTTTTTTTATTTTGTTTTTTTTTACTTAATATTTAAAAAAAACAGTAGAACAATTACAAACAAGACATTTCATGTTAAAGCCTAAACTCTGCCGCAAAATATTTATATATAATTTTCCTGGAAATTCCTGCAAAAATGCATGTTGATATTTTAGGAAAAGGTGTTTTTTATTTTGCTTTTTTATACATTTTTTAGGGAAACCCTGTGCAACCAAAGAATTCTTTGAGGGATCGCTTACAGAATGATGAACCCACTACAACAAGCTTGGTACGCTTAAAAAGCTTAACATGTGTACTTTCAAAGAATATATGGTTTGTGGGGAGTATTCCAAATGTAAAATGTTGTTTTGGTAGAAAAAGCGCAAGGTGCGCACTGGCTGAAATTTTCAAGGAAAATTACCGTTACGCACATGCTTTACTTTGTGGTGTTTGCAACTCTTCCTTTGACAGGAACTATGCATGTTGGGTATTGTTCTGTTCGGGGGATGTTGCTTTTTCAGATTTTACTTGTTTTTTCTTGTTTGTATATAGTTTTTTTTAGGAAAATGTGGCTTTGATTCTTTTTTTTTATCCTTTTTTAGGAACCAAACAATACATTGAGGGATTACTTCCAGAAAACTGTGGCCACATCAACAAGCCTGGTACGCCTAGAAAGCTTGAGGTGTGTACTTCCAGAGAATATATATAGTTGGATGGGGGTATTTTAAATGTAAAGGGTTGTTTTTATTGAAAAACTGCAAGGTGAGCCTAGCGCATAGCATAGTTGTATTTTATCTGAAAATCCCCTAAAGTACTGTTTCAGTTTGGGGGCGTGTTCTGGGCAGGAAAGGGTGTCTAACAATACATATGTGGTACCGCTGTAACCGAGAGAAATTGGGATTTCGCATGCAATAAGATTTTATTGACGAACTTACATTTTGTATTACAAAAAAACACTACAAATTGTAAAAAATAGATTTTTAAAAGTTTTTTTGCACATATTTAACCCAAAAATATTGAGAATACACCTAAAATGACAAACAAGACATATCATGTTAAAGCCCAGACTCTGCTGAAAAAAACAATATTTAATTTTCCTGGGAAATCCCTTCAAAAATCACATTTGAACATGCGTAGCGCAAAATAGTGCAAAATGGCCTGGCAACAAAGGGTGACAAAAACTCCAGATAGGCTGGCACTTAAAGGGTTAAGCATTAGGCTAGTATTGTAAAATATTAGATAAAATTAGCTTAATTTTTGCCCTACCATTCTATATTATCCCCCCTAGTCTCACTTTATAAATTACATTAAATAACCAAATAAGGGCTGTGGACAGTTGAAGACTGTACATCCTGTATAGCTCAATTACTCATTTCCATTTTTATGGAACAATCCTTGACCTATTACAATTATAGTTTTAGAATTTACAATAGAAGTATTATTATAATTAGCCCACAGAATCACCGGCTGCCTGTTTAATGTATTTTAACATAACCTAAGGCAAGGCAACAAACTAGCATGCATACATGCAATTATGAATGTGGCTTGGAAATATAGCATCTCCATGTCTGATAAGAAACTCCAGACTGTCACTAACCTTTCTGGTCATGGAGACAGACATATTTGTGTTAGGTATGGTATGTGTATTGAAGATTTTAGTGTACTCACCATCGCAGCTGTGGCTAGGGACCATGCTGCTGGGGGTTCCTGGAGCTGGGGTGGGGAGTATAACGACCGAGTGCGTCTGTGTGGAAACATCTGTTTGGTACAAAACACAACAGAAACATTCATAAGATTTTACTTCAATGTCTTTATTGAAATTTTAACAATTTATACATAGAGATAATAACAAAGAGGATCACAGGGCGAAAACGACACAGCAGCCAAACACAGAGCATTACATTCTTGGTCGGCCTAGGAGGATCCGAGCATACCACGTTCCACTCAGGACACAATGAAGGATCAGACACGGGGTATCTGCGGACAGCAGCTAACAACAACCACCGCATCCCGCTGGATCGCAGCCCTAAGGAAAGACACTCTCCCACCTGTGGACCCGTCCCCTCGGCCTTTACCGGTATATAGCAACCGTGCCCATCCCCCCAGCGATCAGAAAGAAGAGAATAGTTACAGAGAAAAAAAAGGATAGAAAAAGAAGGGGAACAGAAAAAAAAAACGAACGAAGAAGGAGCAAATATAAGAAAAAATGGAAAGAGAAAGAGAGCCCCGGGGCCCAGGGTCCCGCACCCAAAACTCCCCCTGGTCCCGCCAGATCACATCACGCCAACCAAAGACCAGACCCTCCCCCCCACCCCCTCACCCAACACTACACACGTTCTAATAGCGCCTGAAAGTCAGGGGAGACCCGAGAAACCTCCCAAAGGGTCCAAGTCTTGAGAAACCTCTGGGTTCCCCCCTTGACCCCCTCCATAGTCAGCTCCTCCATCCTCTTGATGTTCTCTACCTCCCCATACCATTCCAGCAGGGACAGGACAACATTGTTAGCCAGTGCCTGGGGATCACCGCTCTGGCGGCCGTGAGTAAGTGCCTCAGCAGCCCCTACTTGTTTGCTGACACCGACCCTGAGATCATCGATAAGAGGGTAACCTGCGGCGTACGTGGGACCTTTTCGAGTGTCAGGTGCTCATAAATTCCTAGTACTCCCTCCCAAAAGGCCCTCACCATCGGGCACTCCCACCAGATATATAACATGGTCCCCAAAGCCCCCCCGCACCTCAGTGTCCGCTCCCCCAAATTTCACAAGATCTGATAGGCATCTATACCATCTCGCCAGGATTTTATAATTCCGTTCCTGAGCCCTGCATGCCATAGACAATTTGTGGGTAAACGCAAAGGATTTCTCCCAGTCATCAGGCTCGAATGTTCGTTCCAAGTCTTCCTCCCACCTCCTGCAAAACCGGAGTAGCTCCCGTCCCTCCCCCTCGTCCTGGAGGATCCTGTAAAGAGTAGAAATCACGTGCCTAGGAGGTGATGGGTCCCACAAGAGCCTCTCCAAAGGCGTGAGGGGGCAATAGAGGCTTGAGATCAGCGCAAGGGATTTGACAAAGGCAACCAACTGAGCATGCAAACCAGGAGAAATTCTCATGTCCACCACAAGCCCGTAAGTCAGAAAGGGAAGGGAGGCCCGCTCTTGACACTATATCTCCCAGTCTGATATCTTGAGACGCTTCCCAGATAAGGAATGACCTAGTGTTCATCCCTGGGGGGAAAGCCGGATTGTCAAATAGTGGGGTGAGAGTCCCAGGTCTGAGTGAGAGTTCCCCCACCTCAAAAACCTATCCCATACAGTCAGTAGAGGGCCCAACAAATAGGGCAGCCCCTAAGCCTGCGTGAAGGATCCACCCAAGGCAGGGCCACCAGACTAAGGGGAGAGATGTCCCTCTCAATACCAACCCAACATTTATCATCCTTATGATGGAACCAGTCCGAAAGACGCACCAACACCGAAGCAGAGTGGTAGGTCCTAAGGTCCGGACCCCAAGTCCCCCCCCCCCCCCAATTTAGATCTAAAAAGGGTTGCCCTCCGAATTCTGGGCCTCCCGCTGCCCCAGATAACATTCATAAGATTTTAATTTTGGATATTATTAATTGGCATCCACCTGTTATTTTTGGAAAAATATCAACAAAATCATTGTTTTTAGATATTAGCACATGTATTAGCTTATTTCCTAAAACAATGTCTAACACATGGTTTGAACACATTAGAATGGTATTTAGGGGTAAAAGAGTTGAGCAGCTACTGTGAAATATTCCACGTGGCCCCCTTAACACCATATAATGTATTTAGGCCTAATACATGTTTTAGATTTAAAGATATAAATTTGCCAAACAATTTAGTATATTCTTACAAATATCTTCCCACGACTATGCTCGAGTGCCTGATCTGCAGCATAGCTGGTGGAGGTGCCAGCTTTATGATGCCCTGTAAAACAGTTATAGGTAGAAAGGAATATATAAGTAACAACAAGGTAACCATGGAACTAGAAAAGCACAATAAGAAATGCACTCACCAGGGGATGAGCTGCTGCTGGTATCCCAGGGAGGGCTATGAGGTGGAGGCGTGGAGCCTCCACTCCTCACAATGTGCCCAGCAGATCCCAAACCCGATGGGCCACCCTCCTCCCTCTCACTCCCTGATCCTTGAGGGAGTGTGGGCAAGTCCCTTGCCTCCTCCCCACTGGGACTCCCACTTGAGAGTGGCCACAGGGGGTTTGGAACTCAGCTTAGTCCATTTGTGAGGAGCTGAGGCTCCATATTGCCCTCACCCCAGCAGCATGCTCCACTGGGGCGTCATCCCCTTTCCTCCCCTGGGTCCTCAAGATGGGATCTACGAGAGGGACCCTGCCCCGCAGACTCATCCGAGTCCAACACTCGTGTGCGGGGGAGGATCCCCTTCCATGTTTCCCCAGTGGAGGACGCTTATCTGTGGATAGGAAACAAAGGCAAAAATTAACAAGTCACACTCAAATACGTTATTCTGCACACATTATAGAAAATACAAGAATTTAGTTAGGTTTCACTTACCAGATGCGTAGGCATCATATACACCCTTATTTTCCCGGCGTTTAAAGTCTGACCATTTCTGGACTATGGCCCTTATTCATCAAGCGATAGCGCCAGGTAGTGTCCGACGAGCGCCAGGTAGCGGCAGCTAACGGCGACTACCGACTCAAGTACGCCCGGCGGCGGTCACAATGACGCATTTATCAAGCAAAATGAGGCTAGCGCCGGCGAGAGCGACGGCTAGCGCGGCATTCATCATGAAGCCGCCTGGACCGAACAGCGCCACTGCAAATTCCCTCACAGCGCCAGGTATGAGCTGTCGCTCCCTGGCAATGTCCAATGCATTTCAATGGAGCAATCTATAATAATTCATGATTAATTGGTAATATTTTTTTTTTTAATTTTTTTAATGTCAAAAAATCGGAGAACACTTCTGCAATGTTAGGTTTTATTTTTAAGTAAAAAAAAAAAAAAATATGTGCAGAATTGATCTAACAGGTCTGAGATTAATGTATTCATATAACAAAATGATTCTAAAAACATGTATAATGTTACATTCAAAAAATATGGTTGTTTAGGGGTTAAAAACTAGTTAATACAGATCGCCGCCAGCGCTCTGGGGTTTAAACAAGGAATGGACAGAGACAGCACATTCGGAGCGTGATTTTTTGATGAATATGAAGCTAGCCGTTCGCTCTGGCCATTCATTGTCAGGCGCTCACATACAACGCTGGACCTGTGAAACAGCGACCCCCCAGCCCGTATTCAACATTACTGCACACCGACTGAGTCGCTGTCATCAAGCTAATGCCGGCCAAGCACAGCGAATACTGGCTGGCGCTGAAAAAATCACGCTACAGTCGCTCATCTGTCGCTACCTGGCGCTATTGATGAATCGGCCTCCCCGTACCTTTTGCTCAGCTCTGTTTGGAAGCGCCAGGACACTGTGGCTTGCACCTCCATCACTATGCTGGACTTGGGACTCAGGGCATAGTCGTATTCGAATCGGCAGAAATTCAAGGGAAAAAAAAATAACAAAATGATTTATGCAGAAATATACAAATCAACAATTTATACATTTTAGCCAAAGTCCCTCTATTAATGTAAAAAATGTGTTAAAAAAGGCAAACCAAAGGATATAGGTTTTTTGTAAACACATGACCAAAAATACAATTAGAAAAATATAATAATAATGTAAATTTAAAAAAAAAAAAGGTTCCCCTCAACATACTAACACACTTTAAAAATCAAAATAGCGGGGGGTGGGGTGTCAGAATCGGAGGAGGAGCTGGGGAGCCGTCTGGCAGGTCTTCTTGGGCTCATGGTGGATCCTCGTAGGTGTAAAACCGGAAGTACACAAAACGAAAGTGAAAGCAAAACCTTTGACCCTCCTCGCAAAAAAAAAATGATAAGAAATGCCAATTAGCCCGCTATGAAATGCAACTTTTACAATGCGTACGCATACCAATGTTCGGCGCTATAGGCACACACGCAAAACCATATTTAACAACTGTAGAGCGCTGCATGGTGCGAATGACAGCGACTGCTCAGTGTGACCGAATCTCAGTGAATCCTACCGTATTCAGCAAAATTTTGTAGTGAGCGAACGCAGGTATTCTAGATTGTGTGGCTGTAGGACATAGCGCCAGACGCTGTGTGATTAAAGTTAATTTTTAGACACAGGAAAAGCATTAATCAAGAGAAAACACATGGATTAACATTGTTGGTGAGGTGTGACATTACCACTTCAGTTACAGACAAATAGAAACATTTTTAAAAAAAATGTAGCTAGAAAAATTAAAACTTACAAATACAGGTTTTCTTTAGTGCTAGAATTTATGTCTGAAAGTTTGCGTAACAAGTAAAAAAAAAACAAGGACAAGGAAAGGGATTTAAAGATCTTCCATAGAAATGTATGGGAGAGCTCCAGGTAGTGAGAGGTAAGACATGGCGCTCTGCAAGTTTGAACGCCAAGTTTGAATCAGACGCTACATGGCGTTGTTACAGTCGCTCTACAGATTCGGCTTCATAAATGTGGAATTGCGTGCTGTGACCGCTGCATGCCGATAAATGCCGCTACCTCTCACTAAATAGCCACTACCTGTCACTATCCCTTCATGAATAAGGCCCTAAGAGAGCTGACCACCCAAAATATGTTCTTCTATTCAAATACTCTTTTCTAGGACAGCATGGTGTTTTTAAATAGCAATTTAAGTTAAGTTAAGATTCAAATGTGGATGGAAGCTGATCTACTGAATTATCAGATACCAAAGACAGTGCAAGAGGCCAACTGCAACCGCATGCTTTTACACAATGAAAGAATGGACACCAACCAAAACCAAGGACACCATCCAACCAAGGATTGAACTCATCATTTGGATTTACCCACTTCTTGGACTAATTCTGAATGAAACTGATATTTTTGTCTCTGGACTTCTTGTTTGTTTCAGCCTGACAACAGTTGTATCTAGCATTTTAGGTCCACCTTATGCTTTAGTGAGTATAGGACATCTTGCTGTATTTACCCAGGGCCAGCCTTTAAGGTGTGTGACACAGGGTGCCGACCAGAGACTTGGCAGGGGGCCGCTGCTAAGGGCATTTTTTAAATTTTTATGTTCCTATTTATGTTCCCTAGTGGCTGTTTGTTTAGTCCCCGCTAAATTGTGCTGCTATTGCCCGCCACTGGTGCCCGCATTGAGCCACTCAGCACCAGCAATGCCTCGGCAGCTGTTCCACCTTTTTTCCCTGCTAGGTGGGGACAGCGTGAGCAGCATTTTAGTTCCGCTGCTGCTGTGCTATCCCTTGTCGTCCTGGGGAGCTGAAAGGCAGGAGGCTATGGTACACATGTTTCGCCTCTCGGCTTTCTCAATACCTGAACAGAAAAACAATTATTTAGTCACTCTGTGTGTGATTCATTGTTATATTAAATATAACCTCAACTGTAGGCATATGGTTATTAGAAACACAATGGTATTGCCTTCTAGGAATCAACATGTTATAGGATTAAATAATATCAGCTGCACAATATTTAAATACATGAGGAAGCAAGAGGAGAGTAGCTTCTTTGATCTTTTTTGAACCCAAAAACATGTCTACCTGCTCCATAGGAAGAGGGACAATAGTCCCTGAAAATAAGCAAATGAGAATTATATTGAAGTGTATCATGAACATTGAATATCTTGTGTGGATAAGTACAACTATGTGTATGAAATTATTTATGAATGGACTATGTGTGTTTTAAAGTGGACCTAAATAAAACAAGTTCTGAGTAATTTTAAAAAAAGTTTGATGAGGTCAAATGATTGGGTCATGGGAATGGTACCCAGCCTTAGGGCCTCGGAGATTTTGGAAGTGTTGAAAAAGACCAAACTTTTGAACCAATCTAATAAACAATTCAGAACAATTAAAAGAGGTCTCCCCTGGGGATCCTTACTAAAGGATCCTCTGTTTGGATTTCTTGATAAAATTGAGGCGGGGACAAAATTCCCCATTATGGAGGACCATCTGCAAAGGACAATTTCATTGAGATCATTTCATAAGGGTATAATATTGACATGAAAAAATCTTACTTATGCGCAATTTGTTGAAACTTGTAAACCCCATGGAAAAACATGCGGATGGGAAGCCTTTGGAGAGGAAAAAGACAAAAAGAATAAAATACAAATAATTCTCTCCTATAAATTTTTGCTTAACAAATAATGTTTATTTTCATTTTCATTAGCATAATAGCCCTTGAACTCTTATTGGGGACCGTTCCACGAGTAGAGCAATAGATGAAGTTAGAACAGTAATAAGTAGAGACTCTAAAAACATGGTGCTATACCCGAGTTAGATGACAAAATGGCGACAGCAAGGCAGCCACAAGAAAATGGCGCCTGAGCTACAAACATATATGTTTTTGCTCTGCAACTGGTGAGCGCAGGGATGATGTCCTTCCTGTGGGGGTGGGGGGTATAAAGGACGAGTGTTTCCACATGGAAGCACAGTGAAATGCCGTGCTCGGCTGATGGCAAGACGGACCGGGACCTGGGAAATCAAAGGGGAGCTACAACTGGGACCATTATACAGGTGAGAGATTAGACTGGTTTTAGAATTGGGAAAGAGTTTAGTTATACTCGGTTTGATCATATTGTAATCATGTTATAGGATTGAATAATATCAGCTGCACAATAATTGAATACGTGGGGAAGCAAGAGGAGAGTAGCTTCTTTGATGTTTTTTGAACCCACAGAGAAAAAGGTGAGAGGCCAGGTGACCCATAGATAATTATATAGCATAATAGCAAATGAGATATTAAATGCAGTATTATAAATATTTTTGGCAGGACAGACCCGGGCACCTCCTGGCAAAGTGTTTTTGAAAGGGTAAGCTAGAAACCATACATATAGAGATAAGATAACAGAATAATAGATGAAAATAATAATATTGGCGTGTAATCTTTTATAGACATTCCCCTCGATTCAAAGAGCAAAAGTTAATTGATTTCGTATCGAGAATCGTAAGTTTGGGTGGGTGTTAGTCATTTTTTCCTGTTTTTTTGGCCATTTCCGACTCGCACGAGCCTACGTACGAATGCGTATATGCTCTTACGATCAGCGGAAGTCCGTTCCTAAATTTTAGGATCCAAACGTAAAACTTAGGATCAAAACGTAAAACTTAGGATCAAAACGTAAAACTTAGGATCAAAACGTAAAACTTAGGTTAATTGGATGTGTTTAGGTGTGATTCAGAGAAACCTCTAAACGCGTTTTAAAAGAAAGCCACAGCCGACACCTTTTAGCAGCCGGATTGCTGTTCGTGAACAGGTTTTTTGGCTATGTGGAGGAGTCTGCGCGTCTTGAGCTCCAATGAACTGCATGTATCAGCATGGCCGAGGCCATAAATTGTATGGCAATGCATACCTGATTCATGTATGCCTTATAAAAGCATTTTAATGTGGACCTTAATTAGTCCTTTGCATGTAAACCTTTATTTTGCAATATATTTGCGTTAATTAAAGAAACTTATGTCCTTTGTTATTTATGTTAAAATTGAGGTACTAGAATAATATTTTTAGATTGCATTTATTGGTGTAGTTGTTTACCTTTGCTTTGTTTAATTATTTAAGCACATCTTTGGTCAGATGCATCACACTTACTGAGGAGAGGAGAGCGGGATAAAGTGCAGGATGTGGGTTACTGCTGTATTTTGCACAGACACAGCAGAGCTGGGGGCATGGAAAGGTCAGAAATCAAAGAATCCAGAGCAACACAGTCACAAGGCCCTTTCTGTTTGCAGGCTGCCCGATAATACCTGAGCCGCCATCTTGGCTGTTTCTAGGCTCATAACATGCAGAAGTTGCTGGTTGATTTTTAATATTTGTGAGCAATCTGTATGTAGAGGGTGTGGGTAACCACAAAAAAAATTTAAAGTTGTACCATTTGAAGCATAAATATTAAAATTAAATGCACAAGTAAAAAATGCAAGTTAACTAAAAATTAAACAAAGTAAGATTTACTTATGCAAATGCATTCATTAATGGTTGGTTACTACAAAATGAATGAAATAAAGAAAAATAAAAGACCAAATATTTAGAATGCACTTTAATGAGGTAAGTTTGTAGTGCGGAGCCGCAAGATCAGAAGGATTTACGTCCAGACAAAAAAGGAAAAAGGGCAAAACCAATGTTGCAACCTGAGAAATGAAACGGAAAATTCAGGATGGAAACTGACATAGGTCTGATTCCCGAACTGCCATACGAACGGACGTATATTTTAGGATAGAAACGTATTTGCTTATAGAATCACTCGCAAGTTCATACGAACGCACGAGCGGACGTGAAAAATAGGATGATCGTGAGCCAAATCCAAGCTGTTACATGTTTCTTTGAATCAACCCAATTTTCTCCAATTAGAGCTGTTTCATCCGCATTTTCTCCCAGAGGGATAGGAAAGCTACATAAAGTCTGTACTACATTGAGGAAAATTATTTCTGCATGTTTTTGAAACCTGTACATTTAAAGAGTCCTAGAAGGTAATACCATTGTGTTTCTAATAACCATATGTCTACTGTTGAGGTTATATTTAATATAACAAGGAATCACATACAGAGTGACTAAATCATTGTTTTTCTGTTCAGGTATTGAGAAAGCCGAGAGGCGAAACATGTCTACCTGTTCCATAGAAAGAGGGACAATAGTCCCTGAAAATAAGCAAATGAGAATTATATTGAAGTGTATCATGAACATTGAATATCTTGTGTGGATAAGTACAACTATGTGTATGAAATTATTTATGAATTGACTTATTTATGAATGGACTATGTGTGTTTTAAAGTGGACCTGAATAAACAAGTACTAAGAAATGCTTAAACAAGTTTGATGAGGTCAAATGATTGGGTCATGGGAATGGGACCCAGTCTTAGGGCCCCAGAGGTTTTGGAAATGTTTAGTACCTTTGCTTGATGCGTGTTGCTGTCTGGTGACACAGCGACCCTCAGAACTCAGTGACAGACTCTGGTTAACTGTTGTGTGGATTTGTTATTTTAAGTACATACGTGGGGGTGGTGTATTGCTGTTATAGGGAGAATTTCTGTATTGGGGGGCTGGAAATTAAAGGAGCACTATCGGGAAATTGTGTAATATTAAAATCCCATATAAACATATTGGCTAATGATAGGAATAAAATCCAGGGGTGACAGGTTTAGTCTATCAGGGGTGACATAACCTGTCACCCGATTTCCTCTCCATTCAATTTATAAAAATAAAAAAAACAAGCCTGGCTGGATATTTCTTGATGCCGGGTGTATAAGTGACCTCTCCTCCTGCCATCCAGCATACTTATATGGATTTTTATTACTGGCCCAATTTTTCGCGGTAGTGCTCCTTTAATTTCTGTGTGTATAGGGGGGATTAAAGATGAGCAAATTCTTTAAGAGACTCTAGGGCTGGTGATCTCCCTTTTGTGGGATGCCCTGATGTATGGAATCTCCTGAATCACCTATATACTAACATTGCTAACGATCCCACAAAGCAAGCGCGGATCTTGGCAGCATCCTCATCTCTCCCAAGCTGATGATGTACCCTTGTCAGACATTTCTAAATATCTGATGAGGGTATGTGGAGAGGTGGGGGAATGGCCATCAGAGCGGCATAATAAATCTGAATGGTAAGCTTGAGAGTTAAGGAGAGCCTGGGTATGCATGTGGGATCGCCATTCTATTACCAGTATTCCAAGGGGTTTAACTCCATGGGGCATCTCAAATTGCCACACTGGAGAGGAACAACCACCAAGTTAAAATCCTGTTGGTTTCTCCTCTTTAACTGCTGTGCAATGGGGGTTGTGGTGTAATGGAAGATTCTTTTCTGTGTATGGTGGGGAGGAGGATTATGTCTGTGTATGGTGGGGGGTATGGTAATTAATTTCTATGTATGGGAATTTATTTTTGTGTATGGGGAAGGTTCATTTCTGTGCAAGGGGGAATCATTTCTGTGCACGGGGGGATTAATATCCATGTATGCCGTGTGAGCACATATGGTAGAGCACATCGCCGTCAGTCTGCCCCATAAACTAGACTAGCCACAGATTCTCCTAAATAGGAATCCCTTCCTCCCGCTGCAAGACTCAGTGGACTGACAGATTTCTCTCTTCCTCACCATCCTTCTTCTCCTTCCTTTCTTCCTCTATCTGTCCCTTTATTCCTTCCTTTCTTCCTTTGTTCCTACCTTTCTCTTTTCATTCTTTTTCTTTTTCTCTTCAAGTATTTCTCCCTCCCTTTCCTCTTAGCAGGGAGCCGGGCGGTCATGGATGAGAAGTTGGTGAAATGGGGTCAAAGGGAGCTGTGACAGCCTTCGGTCGTCAAAGTCACAATTTTTAAGAAATGTGGGGTAGTTGATTGAATGGCCAGGTGGGGGGGTGCCATCCTGCAGTCTTGCACAGCACCTTGCAAGGCCGGACTGCATGTGAATCTGTTCTGTACACACCACCACTCTGGTGGTCCCAGTCTAACCATTCTCATCCCGCATTCTTGCACTGCTGCACAGTCCAGCTCAACTGTTGACTTTTTCTGACTTTTCACCAGACCCAGCCTGGCTCTGTGACATCAACAGTTGCTGGGCAGACTATGCTCTGCGTCCTGAGTTGCCTAGCAACCCTGTTCACGTACCTGGGCTGCGGCAGTGCCTGGGTGCATCAGCATACTCAGCATGGTATCCCCCCTAGAGGACATTGCACATTCCAGATCCTATTAACTGTGGCCCATTGGTCCTATTTTTGTGTTTTTTGATGGCAGTTGTGTCACACATGTTTGTGTCTGCATTTTGAGGCTGATTCACTACTAACGCCACGTATTGCCAGATGAGCGTATAGTGATGCTTAGAGCGACCGCTAGTAGATGCTGAAAGCGGGTATCAGGCGCTGCAACAGAACTTCTCGGTTGCTTTAGTAACCTGGCCGGCATTGATGAATGTGATGTGTGTTGGGTGCTCTATCAACAGGACAGTGCTGCAGCGAGCGACAAGTAGCACCAGCTCAGTGCGCCAAGCACACCATATTTAAACAAAAAACTACACACACACACTACGCTTCGGAGCTCTAAAACTGGGCGCTGTAGGGTAGAGAGCCAGATGCTGTGTGACTAAAGTCGGTTGTTAAACACATATACACCTGTAACAAAGCCAAAACACATTGAATGACATTGTATTAACACAATGATGTGAGCAAAAAAAAATTGCCAAACACGCTATTTATACACAACTAATGAAACCCTATTGAAATGTATGGGAGAGCGCTACAGAGCGACAGGTACTACATGGCGCTCCTGAGCCTAGAGCGCTGTTGATTTTAGAGACACCCGAACTGAATAAAATTCCCGCCAAGCTTGTGATTTATTCTCTCATGGTTAGAAATAAAATCCAGGGGTGACAGGTTTAGTCTAACAGGGGTGACCACGCCTGTCACCACCGATGTCCTTTTCCTTCCATTAATAGAAAGAAAAGCAAGTCTGGCTGGATATTTCTTGATGCGAGGTGTATAAGTGATCTCTCCTCCCGCCATCTAGCAAATTTATATGGATTTTTATCATTGAGCCATTCTTCATGCTATTGCTCCTTTGAGGTTGATTTTTTTAAATTTTACACATCTTTAAATACTGCACTAAAACATAAAAATATTTTAAATGTTTTGTTTCCTTTACTGCTTAAAACAAGCACAGCAACCATGTAACAACAGTATGCATCCAGCTTAGAGCAAACAATGATTGAATTATAAATTAAATAACAATTCTAATTATAAATTAAAATAAATACAAATGTCTGTTATATAATGTAATTTTCTTATATAGTTTTTAAAGATTTCCCTTACCAGCAGAAGTTTTTTAACACACATATAACAGGTGATCCTAGGGCAGCAATACACAAATCTCTCTAGCAAAGCATGCCGTGGCTTACTCTCATGATATTCAGGGATTACAAAGCAGACGTGGTGGCTGATTCATTACTAATGTCAAGTATCGTCAGATGAGTGTCTGTATGGCGGCGCTTAGAGTGACCACTAGTAGACGCTGTAAGCGGGTATCAGGCGCTGTAACCTAGTGTTGCGGTCGCTGTAGTAACCTGGCTAGCATTGATGAATATGATGTGTGTTTGGTGCTCTAACACCAGTACAGTGCTGCAGGGAGCGAGATGTAGCGCCAGTTCAGTGCAACCAACTCTCGGTGCTCCACACCATATTTATCAAAAAAGGACACACACACAGCGTTGACTCTTTAAAGCTGGGCCCTATAGCATAGCGTACCAGACGCTGTGTGATTAAGGTTTGTTTTTTAACACATATACACCAGTAACAAAGCAAAAACACATGGAATGACATTGTTATAACACTGGGACAATAACACTTTAGTGCCAGACCTGTAATGACAATTCTGCATAAAAATATATAAAAAGTCGAAAAGTTTCTAAAAATGTTTGTTTGCAGCCAGGAGAGGTCACACAATGATTTGAGCAAAAAAAAAAATGTCAAACACGCTGTTTAAACACAAGCAAATGAACGGCCATTGAAATGTATGGGAGAGCGAAAGATAATACCTGGCGCTCTGGAGGCTATATGACACTGTTAGAGGCGCTCTCCATATTCGCTTTCATAAATGTGGTTTTGCCTACAGCGCCCGGCGTTCACCAGACGCTGCCTGCTGCTACAAAGCACTACCTGGCGCTATCCCTTCATAAATAACCCCCATAGTGTAACACTGTAAATTACATATAAAAAGCATAAAAATAATTCACCCACGAATATCTTAAGGAAAAGCATGAATGTATAGTATATACATTAAATGGACCAGGCATCAGCACTTTTAAGACTGGAGTCATCCTGTCAGTGGCAGGAAAATTAAGGTCCACTTTAACCTGCCTGTTCTTATAAATCAAGTCCCACAACAGTGGCAACACATTTCATTCATTATATTTTCCAAAGCTAGTGATCACTCAGTGCTTGTCTTATCATGTATGTAGTGAGGCAGAAAAAATGTGAGCAAATATGGCATACACATTTCAAAAATGATGGCTTTATAATTGTAAATAGTTATGTTTTGGGAGAATCCTCCATTGTTTCTCAAAAGGTGGTAATTTAATTTAATTTGAATGCACTGTAAGCCCAAAGCAGAAATAAGGTATGAATTAGCTTACTTGATGTCTGACTTGTGTATCTCTCCTCCAATTACTGCTGTGCTAAGTTGAAGCTGTAGCAAGGCTCCAAATTTTGTCCTCTTTTTAATTTTGTTTGTCCAGAACCACTCAAAAATGTGCTCTAAATACAGTATGAGAGCACTATTGGGGTTATTTAAGAAACGATAACGCCAGGTAGTGCCACGTAGCGTCGGGTGAACGCTGGGCGCTGTATTAAAGAAAGTAAATCTGGTGAGCGCCTCTAAAAGCGTCATGTAGCGTCACATGTATCACTAGCAGTGGTTCAGTGTATAGTGCCGGCGCTCTAGGTTCAGCAGCGCCATGTAGTACCTGTCACTCAGTAGCGCTCTTCCATACATTTCTAAGTGTTGCTAAATTAAACTTTAACATTTTTGGCTCAAATCATTGTGTGTCCTCTCCTGCCCTGCAAACAAACACTTATATTGTTTTGTTTTTTTTTGTTTTACATTTTTTATGCAGAATTGTATGTGCAGATCTGCTATTGCTGTGTCATTGTCACAGTGTTAAAACAATGTCATTCCAAATGTTTTGGCTCTGGTGCTGGTGTATATGTGTTCAGGAACAGACTTTTATCACATAGCTCAATGATAGAGCGCCCAGTTTTAGAGCGCCGGCGCTGGTTGTGTGTAGATTTTTCTTGAATACGGGCTTCAGTGCCGAGAGTGCTGGACGCACTTAACTGGCGCTACCTATCATTCACTGCAGCGTTGTCCTATTGCTGGATGTATTGTAGTCTTGGGCGCTTTGATCTCGGGACACCACCTAGCGTTCGCGATGCAGTGAATCAGGGAGAGCATTTCTACAGTGCCCTCCAGACATCACATTTATCAATGCAGGACAAGATAGTACAGCGCCACTTGTCCGCCGCTAAGCTAAGAGGCCGATTCATTAATAGCGCCAGGTAGCGACAGATGAGCGACAGTAGCGGCATTTTCAGAGCGCCCGCTAGTAGTCGCTGTGCTTGGCCGTTGTTCTGTAGTTGATAGCGACTCAGTCGGTTTGCCGTAATGTTGAATATTGGGTGAGGAGTCGCTATTTGACAGGTTCCGCGCTGTATGGGAGTGCATGACAGCGAATGGCCATAGCGAACGGCTCCCAGCATATTCATTAACAGATCACGCTCAAAAAATTCTCGCGCAGTGAAATGCTTGTTTAAACCCCAGAGCGCTGGCGGCGATGGGTTAAAAGTAGTTTTTTAACCCCCAGACAACCATATTTTTGGATAAAAAAAAAACAAGTTTTTCAAAACATTTTGTAATATGAATACATTAATATCAGACCTGTAATATCAATTCTGCACTTTTTTTTTTTTTTGTTACCTTACAAAAAATATCTAACATTGCACAAGTGGTCACAGAATTTTTGACATTAAAAAAAGAAAAAAAAAAAAAAAAATAATAGCAATTATTTAAGAATATTTAAAGATTGCTCCATTGAAATGCATTGGAGAGCGCCAGGTAGCGAGAGGTCATACCTGTCGCTGTTCAAGGTCGCTCGCTGGCGCTGTGGGGTGAGGCTGGAATAATGATGAATGATTCGCTATCTGGCGCTCTGTCAGTCGCTAAGCAGGATCGGCTTGATAAATCTGTGATTGCGGAGGGGAGCCGGCGTTCTCGTGGGGGTGACCGTCATTACCGTTCGCTCACCATTCGCTACCTGGCGCTATCCCTTGTTAAATAAGGGCCTAAGTTATAGCGCCCAACACCCCCTTGCAGCGTCTTAGTGGTTGCTCTAAGAGCCGTTACATAGACGTTCACATGGAATACGTGGTGTTAGTTTTAAATTAGCCTCCACTTCCCTTAGTGCTCCCAGTGTAATCAAGTGTGGCAAATCAAAAGTGGTCCCACGGCTGTCTCTTACCACAGCAGAGCATGCACATGACTTGTATGTCCCATGTTAACCACAATCCAAAAATTAAAGTGAAAAAGCAAGGCTTAGAATACATAGGGTATTTATTAGAGATAAGCAAACCGCTTCGACTTTCAGGGAAAGTTTGAATTTGGGTTTGTGCTGACCAAACTATCCCTGAAATACTAACTCATCTGCTCTCTCTCTCTCTCTCTTCTACCCATCTGCCCCGTGCCCCTGCCATTGTCACTCACGAGTCTTTGTAGCACCCATCTGCTTAGCTTGACTCCAGGCATCACTGCTCCCTTCCGTAGGGAGGGGTATTTATACTGGGAGTGAACTGTTGTAAGTATGTGCTGAACAGGGTAACAGAAAAGAGTACCAAGGGCTCATAAATGATCGTTCTTTGGGAGGAAGAATGCCCTAGACATTGGTCTACATTAAGGGCCCAGCATTCTCAAGGAGGTCTCTGCAGACATACCATTGGAGTCTGCTGAATTATGCTCCTAGGAGAGTGTGTCGGGTTTGGACATGGACAGGGATTTTGCTCCTCTTTAAGAATGACACCACAATAAATTCTGTTGATCTTGGGTCACCCTTTACTATTTTCCTCATGCTCCTTCTAGAAAACATTGAAACTAATCTCATATATACACAACCAACTTGATATAAAAAAAGAAAAAACTAAGCAAATACATTGATATTTTATATTCAATGGTTATAACTTATGGGGTTTTAATTGAATAATAACTTGTTCATTTATAGTAAATTATGGGTTCCAATTAATATAATTCTAAAATCATTTGTAAGAAATTCTATATTAAATTATAAATGTTGTTTTCCGAATATGAATTAAAAACTTAAATTGTCATTTATTAATTCAGAGATATCATTTTAAATAACGCTATTTTGTTATGCTGGATTTTATTTTATCGTTGGTTTATTATTTAATATAAGCTTTTATTAAATAAAAATGTCTAATTTATTTGGCCTTAGACATATTAAATTATAGATGGATGAATTAAAATTTAATTATATAAGACCACTAATATTAATGATAAATTAGTTTTAATTGTTCATGATGACATGATTAAATTCATGAAGAGGTATGAAATAATTAAATTATTTTAGATAAAGTGTATTTATGAGATATCAATTGTCATTTATGAATAAAGATTATTTGCAAATTACTATAAAGTGGCCCAATCATACTTTTAATTGCTAGGTTGTTACATCTGTTCTATAATGTGTTCATTTTTAACATTATACTCAATATATTAATTTAGGGGGTTATTTAACGGGTGTTGTAACCTAGCGCTGTGGTCGCTGTAGTAACCTGGCCGGCATTGATGAATGTGATGTGTGTTGGGTGCTCTAACAGTACAGCGCTGCAGCGAGTGACAGGTAAGGCCAGCTCAGTGCGTCCGGCACTCGGCACCCACACCATATTTAACAAGAAACTACACACACACAGCGTCGGTGCTCTAAAGCTGGGTGCTGTAGAAAAGAGCACCAGACGCTGGAGGGTGATTCACTCCTAATGCCAGGTATCAGCAGATAAGCGCTGGTAAAGCGGTGATTAGAGTGACCGCTAGTAGACGCTGTAAGTTTTCAGTTTTGCATTTATAAATGTGATCTGTGTGTGGCGCTGTAGAGGCACTCTCCCTCATTCACTGCAGTGCTCTCTCTCTCTTCTACCCATCTGCCCCATGCCCCTGTCATTGTCATTGTCCCTCAGCAGTCTTTGTAGCATTCAGCTGCTTAGCTGGACTCCAGGCATCACTGCTCCCTGCCGTAGGGAGAGGAATTTATACTGAGAGTAAACAGTTTGTTGTAAGTATGTGCTGAACAGGGTAACAGAAAAGAGGACCAAGGGCTCATAAATGATCGTTCTTTGGGAGGAAGAATGCCCTAGACATTGGTCTACATTAAGGGCCCAGCATTCTGGGCTAGATGGCCTGCATTCAAAAGGGCTCCTTTGTAATGATAATTGTGACAAATGCTGCAGGTTGCAGCTATTGGTATGATAAGGAGGTCTCTAAGTGGTGCTTAGAGCGAACGCTAGTAGACGCTGTAAGCGGGTATCGGGCGCTGTAACAGAGAGCCTCAGTCGCTGACGTGACGCTGTAGTTTTCAGTTTTGCATTGATAAATGTGATGTGTGTGTGGTGCTGTAGAGGCGCCTGAGCATTTCAATGCTGCTCCAACACTGCCATTGTATTTAAAATTATCAGCAGAAGTGTTATTTTCCACCCACAATGAAAAAAATAGCTTTGATGGCCCCTGATCGTTAATGATTTTTTTGTTGTTTCTTTTAAATGTGACTATATAATTTGTTTGTAAATCATTTTTTGGATATTTTTCTTTGTTTTTTTATCAGTTGTTTTTTTCTTTGTTCTTTTTTTATTTTTTGTTTTCCACAGCGGAAAAATTAGTTTCTCCCACCCTCTCTTTCATTTCTCATCTCCAGCAGCATATTGCGAGATTCCCTCACATATTGCCACAGACTGTGATGCTCCTCATTGCAAGCTGTGGGAAAGAAAAGACACAATTAAGTACTCCAGCTCTACCAATACAGTTATTCCCTATGATCTTTGTTAAAGATTGATGGTTACTATAAATTAACTTCAAAGATTTTGAAACATACACAACAGGCCAACCTTTCATAATTTGTGATGGCAAAGTAAATTAAACTGTGTAGCCATTCATCATAACCACCCTAGTCTAACATCACAAATCAAATAACCTAACCAATTAAGGCCTACTTGACCACAGGAAGAATGTATTTAATATAGCAATCATTAACACCTGAGGCAAATTATTCACAACAGATGGCGAGTGACCTGTTATTAGAAATATCATTTTTTCTCAAAACAATAGGGAATGCAGAACAAATAATGTAGCAGGAATGTAAAAGCAGCACATAAAGTACCTAACCAACTGCTGCCTTTATCAGGTAGTGTCAAGATACATTAGCAGGGGCAGGAAACTAGAATGCTTTGACCCAATTCTGATTCTGAGAGACAGGTGTTACATGGCGCTGCTAAACATACGGCACCAACGTTTTACACTGAGCCACCGCTAGTGATGTGATGCTACGTGACGCTATTAGTGGCGCTCACTAGATTGACTTTCATAAATATGGTTTTTACATACTGTGTCCGGCATTCGCCTGAAGCTATGTGGTACTATGTGGCATTAGTGTTTCTTAAATAACCCCCTTATTTTTCAGATAGCTAACTAGTATGTGAAAAACAACTATTGATACTAAAGCCTTTCAAACAATGTTTCAAATTTTATGTAATAATTGTGCTATTTATTATTTTGTTATTGTTTCATTCTCATATGATATGATAAAGGGGTTCACTTTGAAATAATTCTGCATTAAAGATGAACATCACTGGCCCTGGAGTCTAAGAGACCCCAGAGCCGTCCAAGTTCCACTCATTGGGGCATCCCAAACTGGGATTGTGTGAAACCCCGATCACTAGTTTTATTCACCTTCTCCTGTAGCCCTTGCCACATCTGAGCGCTCCATTCACATCCCCGTTCACCTCTAGCCATTGCACGCCTGTGCCAAACTTAGAGGCCGATTCATTAATAGCGCCAGGTAGCGACAGATGAGCGACTGAAGAATGGCGCTATGAGCGCCGCTAGCGTACGCCGCGGGCGGTAGCGATTCGCTATAGCAGGCCTCCTCAGTCGCTACCTGGCGTTGTTGGGAACAACGCCTACATTGCTGAATATGATGTTTCAGATCAGCTTTGTAGGCGCTGTCATTTTGACCACGCTATTCAACACAGCGCCTGCGCTTTGCTTTGCTGTGGGCTTGAAATCAATGTTAGTACCTTCAGAAGTAAACACATTGCAACATGTTTCTTTTTATTCTTTTTATTTTGGTTTTAAATGTTTTGGTAAATAAAGTAAAATGATCAAAATAAATTTAGGATTTTTCATGTAGTTTCTCGGGGTGCCTGAAAAAGATTAAAAAGTGCAGTTAGTATTTATATTTAATGTGGCTTTTTCACTGTAAAAAAATAATGCATTAATTTGTTAAAAACATTTTTGTCCAACTTGCACAACAACCCTAATTGTTATGTTGGTCATCTTACACCCCCCTTATAGTGGTTTAGGTCATCTTACACCCCCCTTATAGTGGTTTTGGTCATCTTACACCCCCCTTATAGTGGTTTTGGTCATCTTACACCCCCCTTATAGTGGTTTTGGTCATCTTACACCCCCCTTATAGTGGTTTTGGTCATCTTACACCCCCCTTATAGTGGTTTAGGTCAGCTTACACCCCCCCTTATAGTGGTTTTGGTCATCTTACACCCCCCTTATAGTGGTTTTGGTCATCTTACACCCCCCTTATAGTGGTTTAGGTCAGCTTACACCCCCCTTATAGTGGTTTGGGTCATCTTACACCCCCCCTTATAGTGGTTTTGGTCATCTTACACCCCCCTTATAGTGGTTTTGGTCATCTTACACCCCCCTTATAGTGGTTTTGGTCATCTTACACCCCCCTTATAGTGGTTTTGGTCATCTTACACCCCCCTTATAGTGGTTTTGGTCATCTTACACCCCCCTTATAGTGGTTTTGGTCATCTTACACTCCCCTTATAGTGGTTTTGGTCATCTTACACCCCCTTATAGTGGTTTAGGTCAGCTTACACCCCCCTTATAGTGGTTTGGGTCATCTTACACCCCCCCTTATAGTGGTTTTGGTCATCTTACACCCCCTTATAGTGGTTTTGGTCATCTTACACCCCCCTTATAGTGGTTTAGGTCATCTTACACCCCCCCTTATAGTGGTTTAGGTAATCTTACACCCCCCTTATAGTGGTTTAGGTCATCTTACACCCCCCCTTATAGTGGTTTGGGTCATCTTACACCCCCCTTATAGTGGTTTAGGTCATCTTACACCCCCCCTTATAGTGGTTTGGGTCATCTTACACCCCCCTTATAGTGGTTTAGGTCATCTTACACCCCCCTTATAGTGGTTTAGGTCAGCTTACACCCCCCTTATAGTGGTTTAGGTCATCTTACACCCCCCTTATAGTGGTTTAGGTCAGCTTACACCCCCCTTATAATGGTTTGGGTCATCTTACACCCCCCCTTATAGTGGTTTAGGTCATCTTACACCCCCCCCTTATAGTGGTTTGGGTCATCTTACACCCCCCTTATAGTGGTTTAGGTCATCTTACACCCCCCTTATAGTGGTTTAGGTCATCTTTCACCCCCTTATAGTGGTTTAGGTAATCTTACACCCCCCTTATAGTGGTTTAGGTCATCTTACACCCCCCTTATAGTGGTTTTGGTCATCTTACACCCCCCTTATAGTGGTTTTGGTCATCTTACACCCCCCCTTATAGTGGTTTAGGTCATCTTACACCCCCCTTATAGTGGTTTCTGACAAATTATGATTGGAGCCAAAAAATATTTTCCCTCTAGTGCAGTACTTGGATTAGAGTGAAGGGTAGTTAGCTTACCGCAAAAAATGAAGTGATCATGCTTTCCCTTAGCTCATAGCCAGTCTGGGTGTCCTCACTTCTTTCTGCAGCCAAGTTGGGGATTTCGGGCACCAGTGCTGTTTCTTCAGGTGATTGGATTCTGTGGCATATGCAAATGTTGTGGAGCACACAGCAGGCGAGGATGATCTTGGAGACCTTTTGTGGACTGTACAGCATCTCTCCTCCTGGGCGTGCCAAACAGAGAAAGCGTGCTTTCAGCAGGCCGATGGTTCGTTCCACAATGCTTCTGGTTTTGCGGTGTGCTGCATTGTAGCGTTCATGGGCAGAGGTCTGTGGGCTTCTGACCGGAGTCATCACCCACGTTCTCTGCCCATATCCCTTGTCCGCTGTGGAAAAAACACAAGGAGAGAGACAGCAATTAGTACTAGTACATGTTTTGGTTTTCATTTATAAAAATTTCGCTTACTAGGCCACATATTTTATGCCAAATACTTTGACATGGTTAATTATTTACCCAGTAGCCAGCCAGCTGGCATTTCGTTGTTCTCGAACTTCCGGCACAGGACTGTCCGCTGCAGGACGTAAGAATCGTGGCATGAGCCGGGGAACCCCAATCTCACCGCCCGCAGCTTCATTTCGTGGTCACAGACCACCATGATGTTCATAGAATGGTATTGTTTACGGTTCTGGAAATACAGCTCCTGTGCACGGGGAGGGCGGAAAGGGATATGTGTACCATCAACGCACCCTAGCACATTCGGGATCCCTCCCATTAGATAGAAGGCATATTTTATTTTGGCAACCTCATCCTCATCCTCAGGAAACTTGATCTAAATAGGGATCAAATCACAAATCGCCAGAACTACCTGGATTAATATGCGGCTCATTGTAGCCTGGCTGATCCCGCTGAGGAGGGCAGAGGTTGCCTGGAAGGTCCCTCGTGCCAAAATGTTCAAAGTGGCACACAGGCGTACTATGCCTGGAATGGAACGAGTGCGTTTGGTGGATGGCTCGATTTTGTGCTTAATCTGATCATATAGGGACTGTAGTGCAGCACGATTCAGACGGAAGCGGCTCCTGATCTGCTCGTCACTTAAGTCCCATACTGAAAGGTGCCCTAAGCCTCACAGCACCCCCCTCCCTGTCCTCCTGCTCTTCCAGCATTCGCATACATCCATCCACCCATACCCCATACATCACCCTCTTATCCATCACACACTCAACAGATATACCAAATCAGCCAAACAAAACAAAAAACACAAACACACCACACACACAAACAATCACACTCCTCACACACTCACTACAATGCAGCTCACCACAAAACCAGAAGTATAGTGGTCCAAACCACCAGACTGCTGAAAAACAGCTTTCTAAGTTAGGCACAACCAAGAGGGGAGTTGCTGCACAGCCCACAAAAGGCCCCAAAATCAAGCCTCACTTGCTGTATGCTCCACAATATTTGCATATGCCAACAAAATCAATCTCCTAAAGAAACAGCACTGATGTCAGAAATCACCCAACAAGCCACAGAGAGTGAGGACCAAACCCAGCCAGACACTCAAATGAGCTAAGGGAAACAAGCACCACACCACAGCCTTTGCCACAGTGTAACAATACCAGAAGCTTGCCAAATCCAGCCATTTATACTTCACTTTCAAAAAGGACAGGTCCGCTTTGCCGCCTTTTGCGTTGCTCTGCTATTTCCGGGCTCCAATTAGCTGACCCAGGTGTACGTGAAACGGAGTGCGCACGCGCACGCTAGTAGCGCTACTAGCGTACGTGAGCCTAAACTTGCGTGCATTAACGGACATAGCAGAAAATTCTGTGGTGGGCCAATGAAAGGTAAGCTGCTGTTTCTTTAAATAGCCGTTAGTATAGCCACATGTCACAAGTGTTTAATATACATGAGTACATTGTTGTCTTGGGTTGTGTGTTGTTTGGTTAATGAGGTCTGTAATTAGTTCATTGCCTACCACACATGGTTCAGTCAGTGCAGTGGAGGGGTTGCTACAAGCACCTGGCCAGTATGTCTGAATCTATTAAGTGGACCTGTTTGTGATTGGCTGTTAGAGCACATAAAACCTGCCCAACCCAAATACAGGGCGATGCCATTCTGTAGTCTGCATGCGTGCTTGTTGGTTGTGTATTGGTGTGTGTGTGCAGCTACAGGATGGAGCCAAATTCAGGACATCTGCCGGCCACAGCAGGCCCAAGTAGGAGTGTGGTGGGTACTGTGCGCAGACCTCCCTTACGGAAAAGGGCCCAGCCTGAAGGTGGTGCAGCACCCCAGGCTAAGCGCCCAGGTGCCAAGAGGGAGCCTGAATTTAATTTGGCGGAGAATAATAATCTTGTGCGCCTTACCCTTGCTAAATGGGAGCTGCTCTTTGGCTCCCAAAGCAAGTCAATAGGCAAACAAGAAAGAAACAAACTGTGGGATGCCATTGGTGAGGAGCTTACTAGCAGTGCTCAACACCCACGTAGTGGCCCATCCTGCAGGAAACGCTTCTACACTTTGAGAGGGGCCCTTATAAAAAAGATGAATCACGATCTTGATGTCGAGAGTGGGACCATCCAGGCTCCAAAGAGTACCTACAGGCCGTATGAGGAGATGCTGAAGGGCAAAATTCCACTTGCTCGGCTGCAGGGTGTGGATCCTGGGGATGACACCACAGGTTGGACTGAAGGTACATATTTTCTGTCTATTTTGTGATGGTAATGTTAATGTATGTGATTTGCTTTGTCTCTTTCTGGCCAACTAACAGTAGGACCTGTGAAGTAGTACATTATACCTCATAAATGTTTTACTTTCCTGTGTGTTGCTTTCTGCATAGGTGCACATGGTGCTGTCCATGAGTCGGGGGAGGAGGAGGACACCCAAAATCCTGCCCTTCAACCAACCTCCAGCCTAACCCAGTCTGCGATTGAAGGTATTTAACACTAATTTAGGGGCTGGTTGTTTTTGGTCAAAATGGGTGTGGGAGCACCTCAAACAATAGCTTGTACCACTGTTGAGGATTACTAATATGGACCTGCGGCCTAATTTCACGCCCACTTTAACCCTCACAGCAACTAACTAACAAGGCCCTAACCTGTGTAACTATGTGGGAAGCCAGAGATGTGTGGCCATATATCTGCATATACATGTGGAAGCCACACTGGCCTGGATTAGGGAATATTATTGATTGAGCTGCTCACACACACCTAAATGCATGTTTTATTTTGTGCCGCACATTACCAATGGCTAAATGTTTTCTTTGCTTTTGCATAGCTGCCCCGCCATTGGCACCAGCATCTCCTCAGGAGCCAAGCTACTCTTTGGATGCCGGTAAGTGCATGTGTCAACCTTGCTTTAGCCGCTTTACCACAAGTGCATGTCTATCATTCCTCTTTTTGATTTGTAGGCCAAGTGACTGGTTCATCTTTGGACCCCACTTCCGATGTTGCAGGTCAACAGGACCCTGTTGGTGTGTATTGCAATAAATAATGTATCCTTTATGCTGTTTATGTTACACTGGTTCAATTTGGTTAGTCTAATAATCTACATGTTTGCTCTGTCAACTTGAAGATGCCTATTTTGAGTGCTTTTCCCATCCCCAGGGTCAGTCTAATAGTTTTTGGAGTGATTGCAATGCATTTTTTGGGTATATTTAAAGACAAACATTCACCCAAGTAGTTTGAGGAATATTTAGAGACATTAATTGTGTCTTTTAGTTGGCCAGAATATCGGAAGTGGCTGCCCGGAAAGGGCCCTTCACGTTGAGGCTGCCAGAGATGAGGGTAAGTTGTTTTGGCTTGATTATCTAGTATGTATTTTTGCTATACTTTTGTTGTTCTTTATTTGGCCAACTTGTGTTTAAACATGTATTTTCAAGGGCAAAGCTCGAGTGAGGGCCCCACTCCAGACATCTGGGAGATGGCGGGTATGTTTAATTTTAGCAATGTGTCTGATCTTATTTGGCCCAATTATTGCCTCATATTCCTCTTACATACATGTTAGCAATCTGAGTTTCCAAGATACCTTTTGGCTAGTGTGTAATCTGGCACTTTGTGGAGGTATGGCCTCGATAGTCTATCCATGTTACATTTGAGTTTGGTTCACTGACCTACTAACCTGACTTTCCTGTTTAGCATATGCCAACTTGCCGGAGCTCTCTGATGTGGATTTGCCCTCTCTGGCAGCGAGACCCCGCTCCTACCTATGTCGGACGTCACTGAGGTAACATGGCTGATTTTGAGGACCAATAACCAAATTGGCATGTTCGTGGGTAGGCGATGAACCAACATGTCACATTTCCGTTCTTGGTTGTTTTGGCAGGAGGCGGGACCAGAACCCCAAGCTGGGACCTCTTCCCAAGTGCCATGTGGCCAAGCTTCAGAGGCTCAAACAAGGGTAAGTTGTATTGCTCCAGTTTGGCCAAATGATTTGGAGGGGCATAGCTGCATTGGTTTTGTTTGACTAAAATGTTGTTTTCTATTTTGTTAGGCTCAAACCAGAGCAAGAGGAGGTGTGGCACCAACCAGTGCTGATTTTTATGAGCTAGGGGTCCGGATGCTGGAGGACTACAGTCGCCAACAGCCGCATGATGTAACTAATGAGCGCATTGCGGCGTTGGAACATCAGGTGCGGATGTGTCAGCAACAAAATGAGGCCCAGCAGCGCCAGATAGACCAGTTGCGACAAGCCCAACAACAACAAAATAACCAGGAACTTGTTCGCCTCTCCAATCTGATGGAGCAATCTCTCCAGCACCAGGAAGAATCTCTCCAGTGCCAGGAACAAAGTGTGTTGTTGACACAACAGCTCATACAACAGCAGTCTATTTTTTTTACTGCACTGTTGGCCTCCAACACCGCCCCTAGCAATGACTCACAACCTCCCCGGCCACCAAGCCAAGAATATTAATTTGTTTGTGGTTGTATTTTTTTTTGGCAAATATATTTGATTACCCCACCTCTAAATTGTGTTTTTCCTAAGACATAGCTAAGAACACAGTCAGGGATGAGTATTTTGATCTACATATGTAAATGTAGGCAAAAATTAATGCCACACATTGGTGACCATAGCTTACTATGGTTTACACATTAAATGGCTACAAAGGTATTGCAAAATTTGCACATGAATGGGTTGTAGACACTTAAACTATGCTTGACAAGGCACAACACACTGTAATTAGCAAAATAAAAAAATTCTAATAATAAAGGTGGGCAACAGGCCCAACATTTGGCCACAAAGTGCTAAAACCAGGGGCCAGTCATCACCCCACCCTAACGACGCCTCTTCTTGGCCAGCAGCATAAGGCGAAGACGCCACAGTCTGCGATGCTGGTTTTCACAAGCTGTAGTGAGTAGGAAAAAAACAGATGTTAAAAATTGAATGTGACCTCAACAGACACAGATGTAGCAATGTAATGTCAGTGGGTCCAATTAGCTGACGCTCACATTAACATTGTTGCCCACTGTGCCCTTAGGTGTTAACATTATATGAGTACTAGTGGCTGGCTTAAATGTGGCCACCACATCCCAAGCATACATTTACTCTTAACTCTTGGGAATAAAAGAAGGTATAAGTCCCAGTGTGGACATTTATGTGTTTAGTCACAGCCAAACATCAGGGCCTAAGTCCTAACGAGTAAACTAGTTTGTCCAAGAATCTTAGAGGTCACGACCTAAGCAGGCCCATTTGGTTGGGTAGAAACCACAAATTGTCTCTATGTGGCAAACTCAATAATGTGAGGCAACAATCAAGCATGCAGACAGGCATGTAGGGTTGTTGGCCAAACACATGTAACCTAGATGTGTGTTGATTAAACACATAGGTACATTGTAAATGTCTGCAGATTTGACTATAAGACATAGGGTTCACAAGTCTTTAGGCATATGAAGTGGGATGTACTCACCATCGCAGCTGTGGCGGGGGCCCATGCTGCTGGCCATCCCACGAGGTGTGGTGGGGAGGATGGTCACCGACTCCGTCTGCGTGGCAACATCTGTCATGAGAAAGCAAAAGAGAAAAGCAAAATTAGTGGGCCAATGACACATGACTATTTGACATCCATCTGTTTAGGGAGTCGGCAAAAACAAATGCTTGCATGGTTACACACATGTTGTCCGACATTAGCATCTTTCCTGGTCCATGAGTTCATGTAAATTATTTATGGTTGCAACATGGACACATAAAGATAATGTGCCAATAACCTTGACAGTGCAATGGTAAGGACTAATTTGCATTTTATTGTAGAATCTTACTAGTGGGTAACATGTGTTAGCCGGAACAACTTAACCAAATAACACATTTGCTAGCCCCCATCATGGTGTGGACAGAAACATAGGGGTGGTTGCCAGTTGGATTGCACTGCAGTGGGGTTTGTGATGTTAATGTACATTATCAAACCAGCTTGTACTATGGACCAGGAAACATGTGTCTGTTAAAAGTGGGCCAAGACCCAGGATTTATACTATCCTGTGTTTTGGCCCACTTTGGCAGAGCACAACAATTTGAGTGAGACACCGTCCGCCGCCGCTGCCTTCCGCGCATCACTCCTCCAGTGTGTGCGCACGCGCAGGCCATTATGAAACAGAGAGCGCAGGCGCACACACATCTAGAGGGGCACGCAGGAGGCTGCGGCGGTGGCTTCTGCCACCCCCAATGAGGTAAGGAGTTTGTGGGCTTTTTGGGGGGGGGGGCCCTGGGTGAGGGAGGTGATTGGGCATGGAAGCTTAGAGATTCCAAGCACAATCAACAATGGGTGTTGGTCATAACATATGGAATGTGAGGGAAAACAACAAACACTTACCACGACTATGCCCGTGGAGAAGGCATTGCCAAAAGGCCATGGAGGTGCCACCTATATGATGCCCTGCAAATTAGAGAGGAATGGCAAGGGCTAAGTACAAATGGCCATATGAAACCTGTCACAAACTAACAATGACAAAATGTGCACTCACCAGGGGATGATCCGCCACTTGAAGCCCAGGGAGGGCTCTGAGGAGGAGGCGGGGAGCCTCGGCTCCTCACACTCTGCTCCGAAGATCCCCCAGGCAAAGGGCCACCCTCCTCCCTCTCACTCCCTGCTCCTTCAGGGAGTGTGGGAGAGTCCATTCCTTCCACCCCACTTGGACTCCCCACTTGAGAGTGGCCCCTTGTCTGGTGAGACTCCTCAGAGTCAGAGTGTGAGGAGCTGAGGCTTGATCCTGCCAGCCCCCCAGCAGCACACTCCTCTGGGGTGTCATCCCCTTCCTCCCCTGGGTCCTCTAAATAGGAGCCGCGAGAGGGACCCTCCCCCGATGACTCCCCCGAGTCCGCCTGTCTGGTTCGGGGGAGGACTCCCTTCCCACGTTTGCCCAGGGGAGGACGCTTATCTGTGTTGAGGGGGTGAATGAAAATAATTAATATTAATACCCAAAATGGACACACAGCTTAGCAGATTATTTACCCAAAAGTATAAACATAGCATAAGCTTAAACTTATCTGATGCGTAGGCATCATATAGGCGGTACACGCCTTCAGGGTCCCGGCGCTTGAAGTCCGACCACTTCTGCATAATTGATCGGACACTGAGGTGGGTGTCGAAGCGCCGGGACACTGTGGCCTTCACCTCCATGGCAATTTGCTTCTTGCCCCCACGGGCATAGTCGTATTGGTGGATGCAGAAATCCTATGAGCAATGAAAAACAAACACAAATCAATACATGACATCAGAACAATGGCATAAACAGTTATACTGAGAACAGATTAAAGTGGACCAACACCCAGGATTTTGACTATTGTGGGTTTGGGTCCACTTTGGTGGGGCACACCAATCGGGGGTGGGCCGCTGTCTGAAACCCCCTGGGAAGGCCAGAAATACTCAACTGACCACGCTCCCACGTGACTGCGCCAGGCTATCACAGCGCTCGGCGCTGCTGTGGTATGCGCGTCCAAGGCCGCTTGGACATGCATACCAGCTCAGCTGCCTCTGAGCGCTGTAGGACGCGTGTGGCGTTTCACTCTAACAGGGAGTGTGCCTGCGCAGGCCATTAACAAATGTCTGGCGCAGGGGCGCACCCTGCTAGAGGGAAGCGCAAGACGCATCCGCGGCTCACGCATGCAGAGATGGGACGGGGCTGAGGTAAGGTTTTTGGGCCTCCAGGGGGGTTCATCCCCGCAGGACATCCCGATTTGGGATGCCCCGCGGGGAGTGATCAGATTGGTCCTGAAAACTAAGAGACTTAAGGGCCAATCCCCCCTGTGTGTTGGTCCACTTTAAACATAAAATCCAAGATAAACATACTCACTTTGTGCACCTGGCCGTTTACGCGGCTATCCACCCTTTTGCGCTTGGCTTTCGCTGGCCCAGGAGGGGAAGGGGTGGGAGGGGGGTTAGGTGGGGGAGGTGAGGTAGGTGGGGGAGGTGGGGGAGGGGTGGTGGGGTCAGAATCAGAGGAGGAGCTGGGGAGGCGCAGAATCCGTCTCCTGGGCAGCATGGTGGAAACGCAAAGGAGGAAACAGGAACCGGATATGACCAAAGCGACAGGGGAAAAAAAAAAAATGCTCCGCGCACAAGGAACATGCTAATATCCGCTATGTGCAAGCTAAGTGGTGGAAATAGTCGATTTACGCATTCCAAAAAGCTATTGGACTAAGCGCTAGTAATTTTTAGCTTTATGTGGCTTTGAAACGCAAAGGAGGAAACCGGAACGGATATGACCAAAGCAACTGGGAAAAAAAAAAAAAAAAAAAAACGCTCCGCGCACCAGGAACAAGCTAATATCAGCTATGTGCAAGCTAAGTGGCGGAAAAACAAAATTTACACATTAACACAAGCTATTGGAGAAAGCGCAAGAAAGTTAAAGCTTGATGTGGATTTGAAACGCAAAGGAGGAAACCGGAACCGGATATGACCAAAGCAACTGGGAAAAAAATAAAAAAACAAATGCTCGCGCACCAGGAACAAGCTAATATCAGCTATGTGCAAGCTAAGTGGCGGAAAAACAAAATTTACACATTAACACAAGCTATTGGAGAAAGCGCGAGAAAGTTAAAGCTTGATGTGGATTTGAAACGCAAAGGAGGAAACCGGAACCGGATATGACCAAAGCAACTGGGAAAAAAAAAATAAATAAAAAAACCTCCGCGCACCAGGAACAAGCTAATATCAGCTATGTGCAAGCTAAGTGGCGGAAAAAGTAAATTTACGCATTACAACAAGCTATTGGCAAAGACGCCATTAATTATTAGCTTGATTTAGCAGGGTGTTCAAGATCCTGTAATGCATAGGTCCTTGAAAACCAAAAAGCTTGTTGCTTAAAAATAACAATCTTATTCCTTCATAAAATAATAACACAATGAAACTATCCAACTACATGATAATGTGGCACACAGGAGAATGCATAACGGGTTGTTATGAGCTTGTACGCCTGAAGAAATCCTGCCGAATGTGGTCATGCACGCTCACAACTACAGTGTATTCATTAAGAACGACTGGGGTCGCGGGAAGTGAATTCCGGGAAAATGGCAGAAGGGCACATGTATGAACAGCACAGCGCAGCACAGCGACGCTCGCGCCGCCACATAGCGAATCAAAACAGCGACTGCACAAACTCTGACCACCACAGATTTATCAAGGACAGGGCTGCCGAATAGCTTGGGCGCTGACAATTTCTATGAGCGAACGTGAGCGCCAAACATGACTGACTAAAAAGTAGCTTTACAAGCCCCGTGTGTTGTGAAAACAAGCTATTTTGAGCCGAATGAGTTTAGTGGGAGGAGATGCATTTTAGATGTCACTCACAACATTACAGTGTAAAAATTACAACTTTCATCTAAAAATCAAAAATAACAAGACAGATTAATAAAACATATCCCAAAAAACATGTGTTGAATTTTGTGCAAAAGAGAAGAACACAAAAACCACTTAAAACAATCATTGCAGTGTCTGCCATTGAAATGTATGGGAGAGAGGCAGGTAGCGACAGGTCAGACCTGGCGCTGTGATGGGATTAGCAGCGGCGCTGTTCGTTGCAGTCGGCTACATGATGAATCCCGCGCTAGCTGGCGCTCTCGCCGGCGCTAGCCTCATTTAGCGTGATAAATGCGTCATTGTGGCCGACGCCGGGCGTACTTGAGTCGGTAGCCGCCGTTAGCTGGCGGTACCTGGCGCTCGTCAGACACTACCTGGCGCTATCGCTTGATGAATAAGGGCCTTAGTCTTAAAAGACTTCTGGGCTGGGATATCAATCAATCTCATGGAACATGTAGGGGCCTTCAGCATCATCCCAGCACTTGTCTTGTTGATGCTCACACCTAATGCCAGAAAATCTGAATGACTGGTGATTGCATGCAGCAGAAGACAGCAACCAGTAGGCCTGTCAATCGTTTCCATTCAGAGTATACACCATAATATATCCAGATTGGACAACATGCTCCATGGTAGCACGGATGAGGTGAGTAAACAGCCGATCCCCAATCAGGATTAGCCTGTAATGCAGACCAAACCCTGGGTAAGTTAAATTCCTGGGTTTTGGCCCACTTTAAATTAGAATTACAATTTTTGTTAAAAGCATCTTCCTGGTCTGCATATTTTCCTGTGCTGAGAAAAGATTTTATTTTTCATAATACAGGTACATTCTATTGATTTGAGGGCTTGGAAATTGAAAGCTGATGATATAGTACTTTCATCTCTGAAAGAAAATAAGTAATGGTGTTGGCATGTGTGCTGATATTGCTTCACATTCTTGCTTCCAACCATTTAATATTGATCTATTTATATCTATGCAAGCCGTATAGCATAGTTAAAAAGCACATGCAATAAGAGACTATTTGCAGGCCATTATCGCTGGAATTCACAGGGACCTCTTGGCAAATAAGATGTTTTTTGTAAATAATATCTGGCACTAAAATCAGCAGTGAGCACATGCAGTGTTGGAAAAGAAAGAGATAGTAGGATAAATGTAGGTTAAAAATCATATGAAGAAATGCTATGTTGTTCAAACAATCTACAAGGAAATACAGGGCCTTATTTATGATGTGCACAGTTTAGCATCTCTTTGGTGGCTATAGCGCCAGTTTTGGAGCGCTGGAATTTTTATCTTGCCTGGCGCTGTGCTGTGGACTACATAAGTTGCAGCAGCAAATGCTAACTCATTTGCTTGATTGATTGTTGCACGGGGAGGCCGATTCATCAATAGCGCCAGGTAGCGACAGATGAGCGACTGAAGTATGGCGCTATGAGCGCCGCTAGCGTCAGCCGCGGGCGTTAGCGATTCGCTATAGCAGGCCTCCTCAGTCGCTACCTGGCGTTGTTGCGAACAACGCCTACATTGCTGAATATGATGTTGGCCCTCAGCTTTGTAGGCGCTGTCAGTCAGTGTGACCACGCTATTCTACACAGCGCCTGTTAGCTTTGCTGTGTCCTGGCCATCCAGTACCTTCTGAATAAAACACATTGCCACATTTGTTTTAAAATGTAAAAATTTTTTATTTTGTGTTGAAAAGGAAATTAAATTCTACCAGATCTTCGAATATAAATGGAAAATAAAACATAATTAAACACATAGCCACAATTTTTTTTTTTTTTTTATTTGTTACATAAAAAGGAAATACAATTAAACCACCAATGAGAAAGAAAAGGAAAATAAAAACAGAACAGAGAAAGAAAAGGAAAATAAAAACAGAACAGAGAAAGAAAAGGAAAATAAAAACAGAACAGAGAAAGAAAAGGAAAATAAAAACAGAACAGAGAAAGAAAAGGAAAATAAAAACAGAACAGAGAAAGAAAAGGAAAATAGAAAAGGAAAATAAAAACAGAACAGAGAAAGAAAAGGAAAATAGAAAAGGAAAATAAAAACAGAACAGAGAAAGAAAAGGAAAATAAAAACAGAACAGAGAAAGAAAAGGAAAATAAAAACAGAACAGAGAAAGAAAAGGAAAATAGAAAAGGAAAATAAAAACAGAACAGAGAAAGAAAAGGAAAATAAAAACAGAACAGAGAAAGAAAAGGAAAATAGAAAAGGAAAATAAAAACAGAACAGAGAAAGAAAAGGAAAATAAAAACAGAACAGAGAAAGAAAAGGAAAATAGAAAAGGAAAATAAAAACAGAACAGAGAAAGAAAAGGAAAATAGAAAAGGAAAATAAAAACAGAACAGAGAAAAAAAAGGAAAATGAAAATAGGAATTAGAATGAAAAGGAAACTTACAACAGAATTAAACACATAGCCACATGTATATATCTAAATTTTTTTTTATTTTTACTCTAACCAAAAATTAATAATAAAACAGAAATGAAATAGAAAATGAAAAGTCCAGCAGAAATTCAAAAGAAAAGTAAAGTCCAGGAAAGGGTTGGAAAAGGAATTTAGGGATCATGGTGCATCTCTTTGTGCCTGAAAAAATAAGAAAAGTGCAGTTAGTATATATCTTTATAGTTGTTTTGTGTTTTCTTTAAAAAAAATGCATAACTTGATAACCAACATTGGCGTCTTACACCCCCCTTAGAGTGGTTTGGGTCATCTTACACCCCCCCTTAGAGTGGTTTTGGTCATCTTAAACCCCCCTTAGAGTGGTTTGGGTCATCTTACACCCCCCCTTAGAGTGGTTTTGGTCATCTTAAACCCCCCTTAGAGTGGTTTGGGTCATCTTACACCCCCCCTTAGAGTGGTTTGGGTCATCTTAAACCCCCCTTAGAGTGGTTTGGGTCATCTTAAACCCCCCTTAGAGTGGTTTTGGTCATCTTAAACCCCCCTTAGAGTGGTTTGGGTCATCTTACACCCCCCCTTAGAGTGGTTTTGGTCATCTTAAACCCCCCTTAGAGTGGTTTGGGTCATCTTACACCCCCCCTTAGAGTGGTTTGGGTCATCTTAAACCCCCCTTAGAGTGGTTTGGGTCATCTTAAAGCCCCCTTAGAGTGGTTTGGGTCATCTTAAACCCCCCTTAGAGTGGTTTTGGTCATCTTAAACCCCCCTTAGAGTGGTTTGGGTCATCTTACACCCCCCCTTAGAGTGGTTTGGGTCATCTTAAACCCCCCTTAGAGTGGTTTGGGTCATCTTACACCCCCCCTTAGAGTGGTTTGGGTCATCTTACACCCCCCCTTAGAGTGGTTTGGGTCATCTTAAACCCCCCTTAGAGTGGTTTGGGTCATCTTAAACCCCCCTTAGAGTGGTTTGGGTCATCTTAAACCCCCCTTAGAGTGGTTTTGGTCATCTTAAACCCCCCTTAGTGCGTTTGTTTGCTCTTTTGGATGGGAGGTCAAAGACATTTAAACAGTAGTGCAGTACTTGCATTAGAGTGAAGGGTAGTTAGCTTACCGCAAAATAAGAAGTGATCAGCCTTTCCCTTAGCTCATCGCCAGTCTGGGTGTCCTCACTTCTATCTGCGGGCAGGTTGGGGATTTCTGGCACCAGTGCTGTCTCCTCGGGGGCTTGGATTCGGTGGCATATACAGATATTGTGTAACACACAGCAGGCAAGGATGATTTTGGAAACCTTCTGTGGGCTGTAGAGCATCTCTCCTCCTGGCCGTGCCAAACAGAGAAAGCGTGCTTTCAGCAGGCCGATGGTTCTTTCCACAATGCTTCTGGTCTTGCGATGCGCTGCATTGTAGCGTTCATGGGCAGAGGTCCGTGGGTTCCTGACCGGAGTCATGACCCACGTTCTCTGCCCATATCCCTTGTCCGCTGTAGAAAAAACACAAGGAGAGAGACAGCAATTAGTACTAGTACATGTTTTTGGGTGGTAGTTTGGTTAAAATTGCCTTACTAGGCCACATATTAGCAAAATACATAGACATGGTTAATTTATTACCCAGTAGCCAGCCAGCTGGCATTTCGTTGTTATCAAACTTCCGGCACAGGACTGTCCGCTGCAAGACGTAAGAATCGTGGCATGAGCCGGGGAACCCCGATCTCACCGCCCGCAGCCTCATGTCTGGGTCACAGACCACCATGATATTAAATGAATGGAACTGCTTCCTGTTTCTGTAGGACAGCTCCTGTGCACGGGGAGGGCGGAAAGGGATATGTGTACCATCAACGCACCCTAGCACATTCGGGATCCCTCCCATCAGATAGAAAGCATGTTTTATTTTGGCAACCTCTTCCTCATCCTCAGGAAACTTGATGTAAATTGGGATTAAATCACAAATTGCCAGAACTACCTGGATTAGGATGCGGCTCATAGTAGCTTGGCTTATCCCGCTGAGGAGGGCTGAGGTTGCCTGGAAGGTCCCTCGTGCCAAAACATTAAGAGTGGCACACAGGCGTACTATGCCTGGAATGGAGTGAGTGCGTTTGGTGGATGGCTCGATTTTGGTCTTAATCTGATCATATAGGGACTGTAGTGCAGCACGATTCAGACGGAAGCGGCTCCTGATCTGCTCGTCACTTAAGTCCCATACTGAAAGGCGGATTGCAAAGGAGCGGGGTGCCCTAAGCCTCACAACACCCCGCTCCCTTTCCTCCTGCTCTTTCAGCATACACATACATCCATCCACCCAGACACCATACATCACCCTCTTATCCATCACACACACTAAAGATATATACAAAAACAAAAATAAACAAAAAAAAACACTAACACACAACACACACACAAACAATCACACTACACACACACCCGCTACAATGCAGCTCACCACAAAACCAGAACTATAGTGGTCCAAACCACCAGCCTGCTGAAAACCAGCTTTCTAAGTTAAGCACAACCAAGAGGGGAGTTGCTGCACAGCCCACAAAAGGCCCCAAAATCAAGCCTCACTTGCTGTATGCTACACAATATTTGCAGATGCCACCCAAACCAAGCTCCTAAAGAAACAGCACTGATGTCAGAAATCACCCAACAAGCCACAGAGAGTGAGGACAGAAACCAGACAGAGGCTCAAATGAGCTAAGGGAAGCGAGCACAGCACCACACCACAGCCTTTGCCACAGTGTAAGAATAGCAGAAGCTAGAACATTCCTTCCTTTTATACTTCATTTTCTAAAGTGACAGGTCCGCTTTGCCGCCTTTTGCGTCGCTCTGCTATTTCCGGGCGCCAATTAGCCGACCCAGGTGTGCGTAAAACAGAGTGCGCACGCGCACGCTAGTAGCGCTACTAGCGTACTTGAGCCGTAACTTGCGTGCATTAACGGACATGGGCCAAAAATCAGGTGGGGACCAATGAAAGTGAAGCTGTTGTTTTTTTTAAATAGCCGTTAGGCTAAGCACATGTCACAAGGGTTGCAGATACATCAGTCCATTGTTGGATTTGGGTGTGTGTTGTTTGTTTAATGAGGTCTGTAATGAGTTAATTGGCTAACACACATGCTTCTGTCAGTGCAGTGGAGGTGTGCCTAGAAGGAACTGGGCTGTATGTGTGAATCAATTAAGTGGGCTGCTTTTGGATTGGCTGTTAGAGCACATAAAACCTGCCCAAGCCTAAGAGATTGCGATGCCATTCTGTAGTGTGCATGCGTGCTTGTGGGGTGTTGATTTGTGTGTGTGTGCAGCTACAGGATGGAGCCAAATACAGGACATCTGCCGGCCACAGCAGGCCCGAGTAGGAGTTTGGTGGGTGCTGTGCGCAGACCTCCCTTACGGAAAAGGGCACAGCCTGAAGGTGGGGCAGCACCCCAGGCTAAGCGCCCAGGTGCCAAGAGGGAGCCTGAATTTAATTTGGCTGAGAATAATCATCTTGTGCGCCTGACACTTGCGAAATGGGAGCTGATATTTGGCTCCCAAAGCAAGTCCATAGGCAAACAAGAAAGAAGCAAACTGTGGGATGCCATTGGTGTGGAGCTTAGTAGCACAGCTCAACACCCACGTAGTGGCCCATCCTGCAGGAAACGCTTCTACACTTTGCGAGGGGCCCTTATGAAAAAGATGAATCACGATCTTGATGTGGACAGTGGGTTCATCCAGGCTCCAAAGAGTACCTACAGGCCGTATGAGGAGATGCTGAAGGCCAAAATCCCACTGGCTCGGCTGCAGGGTGTGGATCCTGGGGATGACACCACCGGTTGGGCTGAAGGTACATATTTTCTGGCTTTTACAATAACCTAATGTTAATGTCTGTGATTAGCATTTTTACATTCTGACCAACTAACTGTAGGACCTGTGAAGTATTACATTATAGCTCAAACATTTGTAACTTTTCTGTCTGTTGCTTTATGCATAGGTGCACATGCTGCTGTCCGGGATGTGGCTCCGGACACCCAAGCTCCTGCCCTTCCAGCAACCTCAAGGCTAGCTCCAGTCTGCCATTGAAGGTATTTACCCATAATTTGTTTGCTGGTTTTTTTCTAAACAAATGGGTGTGGGAGCAGCTCAAACAATAAAGGTTTGCCCTGTTGACTATTAATAATATGTGCGTGCGCCCTAATTGCACGCCCACTGTAACACTCACAGCAAGTAACTAACAAGGCCCTAACATGTGTAGATATGTAGGATGCCAGAGATGTGTAGCCATATATCGGCATATCAATGTGTGAGCCACACTTGGCTTGATTAGTCAATATTAGTGAAAGAGCTGCTCACACACCTTAATGCATGTTGTATTTTGCTACGCACATTAGCTATGGCTCAATGTTGGTTTTATTTTGGCCTAGCTCCCATGCCCTTGGCCCCAGCATCTCCTCCGGATCCCACCTACTCTTTGGATGTCGGTAAGTGCATGTGTTCACCTTGCTTGATCCACTTTGACTCAAGTGCATGTGTCTCATTTGTCTTTTTTCTTGGTAGGCCAAGTGACTGGTTCATCTTTGGACCCCACTTCCGATGTTGCCGGTCAACAGGACCCTGTTGGTGTGTAGAGCAATACATAATGTATCCTTTCTGCTGTTTAGGTTACACTGGTTCAATTTGGTTAGTCTACTAAGCTACATGTTTGCTTGGTAAACTTGAAGATGCCTCTTGGGAGTGCTGGTTGCCTCCCCAGGGTCAGTCTCTTAGTTATTTGAGTGATAGCAATGTATATTTGCGGACATATTTTTAGCCAAACATTCCCTGTAGTAGTTTGCTGATTATTTAGAGACATTTTTTTTTTTTTTAGTTGACCCGAATATCGGAAGTGGCTGTCCAGAAAGGGCCCCTCAAGTTCCAGCTGCCAGAGATGAGGGTAAGTGGTTTTGCCTTGCTCTAGTCTGTATTTTGGCTCTAATGTTGTGCCACTTGCTTCTGGCAACTTGTGTGTCCACATGTATTTTCAAGGTCCAAGCTCGAGTGAGGACCCCACTCCAGACATCTGGGATATTGGTGGTATGTTTAATTTAAGCAATGTTTATGATGAGATTTGCAGAAATTAGTGCGTCTTAGTCCTGTAACATACATGTTAACAATCTGAGTTTAACCGAGACCTTTGGTCTAGTGTGTATTTTTAAACTTTTTAGAGGTATGGCCTCGATAGCCTAACCAGGTTACATTAGAGTTTGGCCCACAGACCTACTAACCTGATTTTCCTGTTTAGCATATGCCAACTTGCCCGACATCTCGGATGTTGAATTGCGACTCTCTGGCAGCGATACCTCGAGCCTACCTGGGCCGGAGGACACGCAGGTAACATGGCTGATGTAGACGACCTCGAAACCCATTGGCATATTCGTGGGTAGTGGAAGAAGCAACATGTAACATTTCCTTTCATTGTTGTTTTGGCAGGAGGCGTAACCAGAACCCCAAGCTGGGACCTCTTCCCAAGTCCCATGTGGCCAAGCTTCAGAGGCACAGACAAGGGTAAGTTGTCTAGTGAGTGTTTATGGTAACTTTTGGGAGGGGCATAACTGCATTTGTTCCGTTTGACTAAAATGTGGTTTACTATTTGTTTAGCCTCCAACCACAGCAAGAGGAGGTGTGGCACCAACCAGTGCCGATTTCTACCAACTAGGGGTCCGGATGCTGGAGGACTACAGTCGCCAACAGCCGCGTGATGGAACTAATGAGCGCATTGCGGCGTTGGAAAATCAGGTGCTGATGTGTCAGCAACAAAATGAGGGCCTGCAGCGCCAGGTGGACCAGTTACGGCAAAACCTACAACAGAACCAGGACCTTGGTCGCCTTGCAAATGTTATCGAGCAATCTGTACAGCGCCAGGAAGAAGCAATACAGCGCCAGGCAGAAGCAATACAGCGGCAGGACCAAACTTTGTTGTTGCTACAACAGCTCATACAACAGCAGTCTATATTTTTTACTGCACTGTTGTCCCCCAACACCGCCCCTAGCAATGACTCCCAACCTCCCCGGCCACCCAGCCAAGAATATTAATTTGTAAACCTTTTTCTTATTATTTATGTAAATATATTTTTGAAAACCACCTCTAATTTGTGTTTATCCATACATGTGAAAGCTAAATACACAGTCATGGCTGATTTGCTCAATCATCTCTAATATTATGCCACCATTTATGTGCCACATTAGTTAACATTGCTTACTATGGTGTAAACATGTACTGGCTCAAAATGGCTGCCTAATTTTAGACATAATGGTTTTTTGGAATCTAAACCTATGCTGGTCAAGGAACAACACAGTTATTGGTAAATATAAATGTATTTCTACAAATTGGGCCAACACGGCCAACATAGGCCAACAAAGCCACTAAAACATGGCCAGGGCAGCCATCCCCCCCACCCTAACGTCTCCGACGCCTCTTCATGGCCAGCAGCATCCCTTTCATCTGTCGGAAGGCCCGCCACAGTCTGCGATGCTGGCGTATACAAGCTGTAGAGATGTGATTAAAAAAAATATATTAGAATTTGATTGGGAACTCAACATACACAGATGTAGCAATGTAATGTCAGTGTTTCAAACTTGCTAACACTCACATTAACATTGGTGAACAATGTGCCCACATTTTAAATTAAAGTTTTAATATTGGCTTGAAAACATGTTAGGACCACATACCTTTACTCTTAAAGTGGACCAACACCCACAATATAGTTTATCATGGGTTTTGGCCCACTTTGTTGTTGCTCACAGATCTGTTTTTCCCCTGATGTGTGTATACACACAGTAATCCATAGCCACTCACCTCTCCATGCTCCAACGTGCTTGGCACAAAAAACGCACGCTAACGTCTATGCAGGGAACAGGAATGTACACTCCTCTTCCACCCCCTCTTCACGCATGTCACTCTCTGGCTGCTCATGGGGACCCGGCGGCCATTCACAGAGGCCCAGGGGGGAAAAATGCACGTCTGGAGTGTTGCGCTGGAGCCAGCGGAAGATAAGTTCCGATAATTAGGGGTTTGCTTGGGGGGTTGGACCCGCGGTACCTGCACTTATCGTATGTTCCGCGGGGTGTTAGTTGTTAGTTGTTGGCAAATTAAATGTTTAATGCACATTAAACACCCTTGGTGTTGGGCCAGGTTAACTCTTGCAAATGTAATAATGTTTATGGCCAAGTAAGGACATTTATGTCTTTAGTCCAAGCCAAACATCAGTGCCTAAGGATGATGGAAGTTTGCCCTATAATGTTATGGGTAAACACCTAATCAGCCCCATTTGGTTGTCTATACGCCACAAATAGTCCGTATGTGTCCGTAACAAGAATGTGAGGCAACTATCAAGGATGGTGACTGGCATGTTGGATTATTGACCAAACACATTTAACCTAGATGTGTGTGATATTCACACATTGGTAAATTCCAAATTTCTACAAATGTAACTAGAAGAGAAATGTTTACAAAGTATTTACCCATATTAATTTGGATGTACTCACCATCGCAGCTGTGGCGGTGGCCCATGCTGCTGGCCGTCCCTGGAGCTGGTGTGGGGAGGAGGAATTCTGCCTCCGTCTGCGTAGCGACATCTGTCCATAAAAAATCAAAATACAAAACAACATTTAGTGGAGCTATGACACCCGAAGTTTGGACATCAATCTGGTTATTGAGTCTTACCTCCAAAAACAAACACTTCTTTACATACATGTTAAACGATATTTGCTATATTCCTGGCCCATTAGTTAATGTGAAGTGTTTATGGTTGCCACATGTATCCATTATGAAAATCTGGCACTAACCTTTACATTGCACTGTAAATGACTCATTACCAATTTAATGGATAATGTTACCAGTGTGCAACATGTGTTTGCCCTAACTACTTCACGTAAATTAACTATTGCTAGCACACATCATGGTGTGGCCAGAAACATAGGGTTGGTTTCCAGTTGGCTAGCACTGTAGTGTGGTTTGTGATGTTAATGTACATTAGCAAACCAGCTGAGACAATGGACCAGGAAACGTGTATGTTAAAAGTGGTCCAAGACCCAGGATTGTGAATATTCAGTGTATTAGTCTACTTTGGCAGAGCAACACAATTTTAGTCCGCCACCGCCCCTGCCTTCCGCACATCACTCCGCCAGTGTGTGCGCACGCGCATGCCAGTATGAAACAGAGCGCAGGCGCACACACATCTCGAGTGCCACACAGGAGGCAGGGACAATGGCTTCTGCCACCCCCAAAGAGGGAAGTAGTTTGTGGTGTTTGGTTGGGGGGGGGCCCTGGGTGAGGGATGTGATTTGGCAGGGAAGGCGCCATAATCCAAGCAATATCATCAATGTTTGTGGGTCCACTTTAAGGAATGACATAAATTCCAAAATGAACTCGCTTAAAACATACACTTACCACGACTATGCCCGAGGAGGATTTGACGCCAAAAATCCATGGAGGTGCCGCCTATATGATGCCCTGCAAATTACAGAGGAATTGCAAGGGCTAAGCACAAATGGTCAGATGAAACCTGTCACAGACTAACAATTAAAACATGTAAACTCACCAGGGGATGAAGCGCCACTTGAAGCCCAGGGAGGGCTCTGAGGAGGAGGCGGGGAGCCTCGGCTCCTCACACTCTGCTCAGAAGATCCACCAGGCAAAGGGCCACCCTCCTCCCTCTCACTCCCTGCTTGAGAGTGGCCCCTTGCCTGGTGAGAGTCCTCAGACTCAGAGTGTGAGGAGCTGAGGCTTGATCCAGCCTGCCCCCCAGCAGCACACTCCTCTGGGGCGTCATCCCCTTCCTCCCCTGGGTCCTCTAAATAGGACCCGCGGGAGGGACCCTCCCCCGATGACTCCCCCGAGTCTGCCTGCCTGGTTCGGGGGAGGAATCCCTTCCCACGTTTCCCCAGGGGAGGACGCTTATCTGTGTGGAGGGGGTGAAAGCAAATAATTAATATAAAGAGCAAAAAAGGACACAGCTTAGCAGATGATTCTGCACAAAGGCAAAAAAGAACATAAGCTTTAACTTACCTGATGCGTAGGCATCATATAGGCGGTACACGCCTTCTGGGTCCCGGCGCTTAAAATCAGACCATTTTTGTTGAATCGCCCGGATGGTCAGGTCGGTCTGGAAGCGCCGGGACACAGTGGCCTTCACCTCCATGGCAAGGCGTTTTTTCGCTCCTCGGGCATAGTCGTATTCGGCCAGGCAGAAGTCCTAGGAAAAAAAAAAAAAATTAAAAAAAAAAAAATAAATACATGACCTCAGAACAATGTCATAAACAGTTATACAGAGACAAGATCAAAGTGGACCCACACCCAGGATTTACATTATTCTGGGTTTGGGTGCACTTTTGTGGGCCACAACTATTGTGGGTGGCCCACTGTCTGCAACCCCCTTTGAAGGGCCCAAATACACCGCTGAGGACACTCCCACGTCACTCCGCAAGCCAAACACAGCGCTCCACGCCGGTGTGGTATGCGCATCCAAGGGCCTTGGGAGGTGCATACCAGCTCAGCTGTGTCTGCACGGCAAAGTACGCATGTGGCGTTTGACTCTAACAGGGAGTGCGCCTGCACACCAAATGAAAATATGTATGGCGCAGGGGTACACCCTGCTAGAGGTAAGCCAATAGGCATCCGCAACTCACGCATGCACAGATGGGACGGGGCAGAGGTAATTTTTAGGGCCCTCCAGGGGGGGGGGGGGCCATCCAAGCAGGACATCCACAATGGGGATGCCCCATGTGGAGTGTTAAATTTTGGCCTAAAAACAATAAAAATTCTGCCCCTATCCCCCCTGTGTGTTTATCAATTTTTAAGCTAAAAATACATAACTAAAATACTCACTTTCACAACCTGGCCATTTACACGGCTATCCACCCGGGTGCGCCTTTGTTTCTTGGGCCCAGGAGGGGAATGGGTGGGAGGGGTGGTATTTGGGGAAGGTGAGGTAGGTGGGGGATGTGGGGGAGGGGTGGTGGGTCCGGAATCTGAGGAGGAGCTGGGGAGGCGCATTACTCGCCGTTTGGGAGCCATATTGGAAACGCTAAGGAGGAAACAGGAACCGGAAATGACGCTAGCGACATGAGACAAATAAAAAACAAAACATAACAAAAATACGCACCGCGCCCCAGCAACAAGCTATTCTCAGCTATGTGCAAGCTAAGTGGCGGAAAAACTAAAATGACGCTTGAAAACAAGCTAGTGGCATAAGCGCAAGACAGTTTTACCTTAAGGTGGCGTTGAAACGCTAAGGAGGATCCAGGAACCGGATATGACGCAAGCAACTGTGCTGCAAAACTAAAAAAAAAAACATGCGTGCAGCAGGGACAACCTAATATCAGCTATGTGCAAGCTAAGTGGCGGAAAAACATTAAAATGACGCTGAAAAACAAGCTATTGGCATAAGCGCAAGACAGTTTTACTTTAAGGTGGCGTTGAAACGCAAAGGAGGATCCCGGAACCGGATATGACGCAAGCAACTGTGCTTCAAAATTCCAAAAAAAAAATGCGCGCAGCAGGGACAAGCTAATATCAGCTATGTGCAAGCTAAGTGGCGGAAAAACATTAAAATGACGCTGCAAAACAAGCTAGGGGCAAAGGCGCAACGAATTATTAGCTTGATTTAGCTGGGGATTCTACATACTGTAATGCATAGGTCCTTCTAAAGCATACACCGTTGTGCTTAAATATACAGAGCTTATTGCTTCACAAAGTCATCACACAATCTAACTAGACAACTACCTGAAAATGTGGCACACATGAGAATGCATAACGGGTTGTTATGAGCTGGTACGACTGAATGTTAATCCTGCAATATGGGGCCAGGCACGCTCACAACTACAGTGTATTCATTAACAACGACTGGGGTCGCGGGAAGTGAATTCCTTGCAAATGGCAGAAGGGCACATGTATGAACAGCACAGCGCCGCACAACGCAGCGCACCGAGGCACAGCGACGCTCGCGCCGCCACATAGCGAATTCAAACAGCGACTGCACAAACACTGACCAACACAGATTCATCAAGGACAGGGCTGCCGAATAGCTTGGGCGCTGACAATTTCTAAGAGCGAACGTGACCGCCCAACCTGACAGGCTACAAAATAGCTTGACAAGCCCCGTTTGTGTGGAAAACCAGCGATTTTGAGGCCAATGAGTTTGGGTGGAGGAGATGCAATTCCCATGTCACTCACAACATTACATTGTGAAAAATAAAAAAAAACAAAAAAAAGATAAATAACCAGCTAGATTCATAAAACATATCAATATAAACATGTGTTGAATTTTGTCACAAACCAAAAAACCCCAAAACCACTAAAAACAATCATTGCAGCGTCTGCCATTGAAATGTATGGGAGAGCGGCAGGTAGCGCCAGGTAATACGTGTCGCTGTGAAGGAATTTGCAGCGGCGCTGTTCGGTCCAGCCGGCTTCATGATGAATGCCGCGCTAGCCGTCGCTCTCGCCGGCGCTAGCCTCATTTAGCTTGATAAATGCGTCATTGTGACCGCCGCCGGGCGTACTTGAGTCGGTAGTCGCCGTTAGCTGCCGCTACCTGGCGCTCGTCAGACACTACCTGGCGCTATCGCTTGATGAATAAGGGCCTAAGTATTGGACGGCCTGTGTCATCACCTGTTGGCCCCAACTGCCGATTATCCCAGGCCAGTGAGCGTCACTTTTTACCGCAGTTTTTCTGATTTTTTTTTTTCCTCCTTGAAAAGATTGGTGCTGTATTTTTCAGCTGCTGGTCAGCATTTCATCATTACAGTTACAAGATGTGTTTTAGTTGTTGTCCTGCAAATTACACATTTATATGCCCCAAAAATGATTTTTTATTAAAAAGAAAGTCATTTGGTGACATCTATGTTCTGTCCATTGTTCTCTATGGGATCTTGACCTATAGTGCCAGGTTTCATCTGACCCTGCTTTAACAAGATCGCCCGATGCCGTGACCTTTTGGCCACTAGTGTTAAATAAGACACTAACTGACAGATGCATCGGCGCTGCTGCTTTTTGGCATCCTAATTGGAACGCTGAGTTCCACTGAGTCAAATAAAGGGCTTGATTTATCAAACACTTATGCCAGACAATGCAAGTGCAAATTATGATTTATCATTTTTTAAACTTATTGTTGCACCTCCAATGTTTTAGTAAATGTGTTTCTTGCAGTGCAGCAAGATTCAAAAGTGTGAAAACAATATAAATGATATTTTGCACCACTCTGCACCACCACTTTGCACTGATGTGGCACTGTCTGGCAGAAGTGCTTAATACATCAGGCCCAAAGTGGTGCTGTGTGGCACTGACGCTTCAAAAAGAAGGCTCACAATCTTTACCTCAAGAGTGATGTGCTTTGCTCTGTTTATAAATGTATATCTTGTTTTATTTAAAGCAAAAATAAAATGGGTTTCTCTCTAGCAGTTTCAGTGGCAGGGCATCTGTATGTCTGAAAATTCATTGGCATTAATATTAAAACTGTACCATAGAAATGACAGATGCATACGATTTCCAAATATTTCAAGTCTCCATCTTGCATCCTAAAAGAAGGTAAACATTTATTTGATGCACTAAGATTATATCTATGTGTAAAGAAAAGATACATGTTTAACTATTTTAAATTTGTGGATACAATTTGAAGGAGTATGGATAGATGTGCATAGTAGAAGTGATACTGAATACTGAATGCTTCATTGATAACCAATGAAGTAAATATAATCATTGCAATGTGAACAGAGAAATACAGCTTTTAGAGAAAGTTAAAGTTTGAGGAAAGTTACAATTCTTTGTCTAGGGACTCTTGTGTATGATGTTCTCTGGTGTTAGTCTTTCAATCCAGCACAATTACTTTTTTTATAGAGCAGTAAGAGCAGGACTGGACCACCGATGTGACATTTGTCTGTCTTCTTCAGCTTGCTGGAGAGATCATGCTCACATCACAGAAAGCTGTAAATCAGATGTGACCTGATTACAATAGCAGGCCTACTTTTACAATGTAATAATGTCTGGTGTGGCACTTGTTAAATTGTAATTGCAGCAAGGCATATCACAGTTACAATGTAAAGCAGCAGGAAGCAATGCACCTTTTAGATTGTAGAGCACAGCAGCAGTGCTAATTTTATTATAATGAGCTTTGCAGCCTCTATACCTCTATACCTTATCCTGGTCCACTTGGGCAGCATCCTCATTGCATGATCCTGCTGAGCCATCATGTGGAAAGTGTAGTAGCATGCTTGTCCAACTTTCCTGGCATAGAGAAATCGTGGAGGCTGATTCACTACTAACGCCAGGTATCGGCAGATGAGCATCTGTATAGTGGCGCCGCTCTAAATCTGGTCGCTATTGCATAGAGCACCAGATGCTGTGTGATTAAAGTCTGTTTTTGAACGCATATACACCTGTAACAAAGCAAAAACACATGGAATTGTTATAACACTGGGACAATAACACTTTAGAGCCAGACCTGTAATGACAATTCTGCATAAAAATATAAAAGTCAATATAAAAAGTGTTTGCAGCCAGGAGAGGTCACACAAGCAAATGAACGGCCATTGAAATGTATGGGAGAGCGAATCTGAGCTAAAGGTAATACCTGGCGCTCTGGACTAGAGTGATGGCGCTATATGCTGAGCTGCTTGTAATAATACATTGGGTGCTACATGGCGTTATTAGAGACGCTCACCAGATTCCCTTTCATAATTGTGGTTTTGCATACAGCGCCCAGCATTCTCCAGATGCTGCCTGCTGTTACAAGGCACTATCTGGTGCTATCCCTTCTTAAATACCCCCCCTAGAGTGATTGTCCAGGCACACTTAAAAGTACTCCTACTTGGGAATATGCTAAAGGTCTGTTGAAGCAAGTTTACATTGAATGTGTTTTCGGGTGTGAGCTGAAGCTTACATCTGAGTGAGATGTTTTACTTGAACACACAAAACAATTATATAAATCATTTCTGTTCTAATATTTTCCCAGAAATCGACTACCCCTGTAATGGGGCATTTTTACAGGTGAGATACATAATTTTTCCAATGAGGTGTTACATTTATTTGCACCTTGTTAAATAGAAAAAAATACTACTTATAAGCAGAACAGTGACCTAGTATCCCCAAAAGTCCAAGAATTTTTTAATTTCATTTTTCCTGAAGCTAAACACCTTTAATATTCATTTGAAGCTTTTTTTCAGGTTCCAGAAGTGTGTGTACCACACAAACCTGCCATGTCCCAAGGTTTAGGTATTTTCAGACAACTTCATGCTGCAGGAACCAACTACTGTGGTCAGGAAAACAGCTGCATGTTAATGAGCTTCATTTAGGATTTGTTTTTACACAGTCTAAAAAATGTAAAAAAGTGACTGCTTTACTTCAACTTTATGTGTTCTGTGTGGTGACTTGCAGTATGATTGCTAACTTACTGTATGTGTATATTTAGATGAAAAACTATCCACCCTCCTTCAGAAATTCCATTAATAACCCCCTTCCCCCACAAACATGGGACACACTTAATAGCCTGTGTCAAAACTGCTTCTATGTGAATAGACAAGTCAAACTAGGAACATTTTGCAGCTAATTGAGTCTGTGGAAAGAAAACTGTTGTAGCTGGAGGATACTCTTTTCACCTCCCTTGGATACACCACAGGGGTTATAGGATGATATATCTTATTGATATATTATCATCTCTTACTGATTAATATAGGCAGGCTCTAGGACACCCAACAATAATCTTTATTGGTTTTTCAGCTGTTACAGTAAATAGTAACATCTAAAATACCAGGCAGTTTGGATCAGAGGAACTGTAATGGAGGCTACCCCACTTTTTGGTGACATGTTCAGTGGTGTCAGGGCTTGATTACAGGCAGCGTGCAAGGGGCACACTAACTTTGGGGCTATGGTTGGGGGTAACAGGACTTTTTTGTTGGTTGAGGTCCACACACACATACCACTCACAGCACAGATGCATAGCACTAGTTAGAGTGGTTTTAAACAGGAGCACGGCTTATTCACTCATGGTGGATAGTCAATGTGTGAAGTGAGGGGGGGGGATAACCTGTTTCTAATTAAATTCAAATCCCCAGCATGCCCCCTCCATTGAAGTGAATGGAGTGGGTATGCCAGCATCACTGTGACTAGTGCTAGATGAACCTGAACCTCAAAGTTCAGATTAGAGATGAGCGAACCGGTTCGGACGAACCGGAATTCACTCCGAATTTCAGGAAATATTCGATTCGGCACGAACCCGAATATTTTGTGGTTCGTGCCGATCGAATTTTTCCTGAAATAAAAAAAAAAAATGCCGGCATGGTGGGAGCCGGCCGGTGGGCCGGTAAGGCCGGCCAGCCCGCTCCCACCATGCCGGCAAAAATGCTTTTTTTTTTTTTTTTTTTTTTTAAATGCCGGCATGGTGGGAGCGGGCCGGCCGGCTTTACCGGCCCGCTGGCCGGTTCCGCTGTCAGCGCGGAACCGGCCGGCCCGCTCCCACCGTGCCGAATCGAATATTTCCTGAAATTCGGAGTGAATTCCGGTTCGTCCGAACCGGTTCGCTCATCCCTAATCTGAACTTTGAGGTTCAGGTTCATCTAGCACTAGTCACAGTGATGCTGGCATACCCACTCCATTCACTTCAATGGAGGGGGCATGCTGGGGATTTTTGATGGGGAACTTCGTAAAAGTTCGATTCGGGAAAGTTCGATTTGGGGAACTTCGTAAAAGTTCGATTCGACCGAACCCGAATTTCTTTGTGAATCGGCCGAATCGACCGAATCGAACGGCGAATCGGCCGAATCGAACTTTTCAAAAGTTCGCTCATCTCTAGTTCAGATCCCAGACTAACATTGCGAGTTCGTGTTCCTGAACATGGACTTCATTCTGAAATATGTGTGAGGGTTTGGCGTTTGGCCAAACACTAAAGCTGGTTGATGGGCTGCTGAGCACCTCACTGTGCCCTGCCCCCCAAACAATCAGGAAGGGGACTAGGCAGGGCTGGGACATGAAAGGGGTGGCCACAAGCTAGGAGGATAGCTCCCAGCCCAGCCTGAAGGGGGCAAGAGCACACAGTGGTCTGTCTGCTATAGGAGATGATGGAATCTCTGTCAAACAGTCTGCATTGATTTGACGATAGTTGTCTCTGTTACACAAGCTGCTATGGGGTGATGGGGGGATTCTGTCACAATCTGCTGATAAATTTAAACATGAATGGGATGAGATCTTGACCCAGGCTTCTCTTGATTTAATGAAATTGATTACTAAATATGAGGAGGAGAAGCTAAAAGATCTACAGGCCAGCATTGTAGAATTGGAAACAGCTCTCAAAAATTTTGAACCGGATCCTCATTTCAAAGATCATATGGAAAGGATGCAAAAATCTATAGATCTGATGGAATCTCAGATCATGGCGGTTAAGAAAACCAAATTCCAACGTGATACTGAGGACTATCAAAATAATAGAGTATATACCTGGAAACGATCCAATAGGAATTCTCGCCCGAGGTCAATATTAAAGAGCCCGTCTGGAAAGAAAGTGATGTCTTTTAACATGACAGATTCCTCGGACTGGTCCTCTGGAAGTGATAGGTCAGATGCTGAACAGGCAACCAGAAATTTTCAAGGGCCACTGACCCCAAGATCAAGGAAGAAAAGATCTTCAAGAGGACCCACAGAGCGGGGAGAAAACATAGATCCGGGCGCACGTTACATGCTCAGGTGCAGGAGAACACAGGAAAAACAAGTGTTATTAACCTGTCGTCTCATCCCCTTTCTAATGCTGAATTGTCTGTTCTTTCAAGAGGTTTATCATTTGCGCCCACTTTCCATTTTAATTTGTTTGCAACTATTTTGGATATCAATAGATTTGTCAGAAACGTAACATTGCGTAAACATTTCTTTTGTGAGGTACCTGTTGAATTTGATTCCAATGCTTCTTTATTAGAATTTAATGGGGATGGAATTGAGGCAGGAGATGTAGTAGACAGTCAGGATAGGACTATTCCCTCTTTTCAAGACACTACTATAAGTTTGTGGTTGGACAATTTATCAGAAGAGGGACCATCCAGAATTAGTGCCCCTTCACGTGTCACCTTCTCTAATAGTAAATTTTATCCTATCAATTCCAGGTCCCCATTTTTGGATGTCTTTCAAGAGGCGGTGGAGGCTGACCTTACAGAGTTAGCTAATAAGAAACATAATCATTATAAGTCAAATTTTACCAGGATGGAAAAGGAGGCATTAGAGGGTTTAAAGACAAATGATTCAATAGTTATACGTACAGCGGATAAAGGAGGGTGTATTGTAGTGTTGGACTCAGATGATTATGAGAAAGAGGCATGGAGACAACTGGATGATTCGAATACATATATTAAATTGAAAGGTAATCCGCTTATTAAATTCCAACAGGATCTCACCGTGTTGTTGGAGGAAGGTATGGCACTGGGAGTGCTCACTAAACAGCAGGCAGATTCCCTTTTGGTGGCCTCCCCCATTGCCCCGGTCTTTCATCATCTCCCCAAGATACACTAGTCCCCCACCTGTTGGGAGGCCTATAGTGGCGGGTATTGGGGGGATGAATGAGAGGCTGGGGCAATGGGTGGATGCTCACTTGCTCCTTCTAGTTAGGAGACTCCCTGGCTTCTTACAAGATTCGCGAGATGTCATATGTCAATTGAAACATGTCCAGTGGGAACCTGATTTCCGCTGGCTAACTTGCGATGTAACATCACTTTATTCTATAATACCCCATGATCTGGCTCTGGAAGCTGTCCAGTTTCATTTGGATAATTACTCCTTGTATTCTACGGAACTTAAAACCTTCCTAATAATGGCCTTACAATTTCTGCTACAGCATAACTATTTCCTGTTTTCAGGACTGTATTTTTACAGCGGTGCGGTGCCTCTATGGGGGCCCCTTTTTCTCCCTCTCTCGCTAATCTCTATATGGGATGGTGGGAGAGGGAGATCATATATGGCCATACAAACCCCTTTAGGAGAAATATACAATTGTATGGCCGTTACATTGATGATTTGATCTTCATATGGTCTGGTCAATCGGATACGGTCATGCAATTTCTAGACTATCTTAATACTAATCAATTAAATTTGAGATTTACTTCAGAACAGAGTACTCTGTCTATTTCATTTTTGGATCTGACATTGGAGGTCAGTGAGGATTTAAAACGTGTTGTAACCAGAACCTATAGAAAAGAGACTGCGGGGAATATGACCCTCAGAGCAGAAAGTTGCCACCCCCCCCCCATACTATTAGATCTATCCCTGTGGGGGAAATGGTCCGAGCTCGAAGGAACTGCTCGGAACAGCTAGCCTTTGAAGAGGAACTCAATCATATCTCTGATAGGCTGTCAGAAAGAGGATATTCTTCTGATCTACTGACACGGGCGAGGGATATCGCCAGCGCAAGAGATCGAGGAACAATGCTTAGGAAAATGCCTTATCGTAAGATGAATGTTCCCCAAATGAGAAGGAGTAATAAGGGGCCCAGCAGAGATAATTATTTGGGCACTCGGTCCAATAATGTGACATTAGTCACGTCGTATAGCGAAGAATTTAGTCAGATAAAGACAATAGTTAATAAACATCTGCCACTTCTTAACTGTGACCCCCAATTAAAAGAGATCTTAAAGGATGGGGTTAGAGTGGTGAGCCATAGACCTCCAACACTGGGACGGAAGTTATCTCCAAGCCTATTTATGAAAGGCCCTAAGGGTAAGACTACTTGGCTAAACCATCAAGGATCATATAGGTGTGGGACTAGTAGATGTGGGGTGTGTAAGTATATGCGAGTGGGCACATCCTTTGAGTCCACTGTAACCCACCTGAAGTTTGAGATTAAACAGCTTATGAATTGTAATTCATCGAATGTGATCTAATTGATCACTTGCTCCAGTTGCAATATTCAATACGTGGGCTGTACTACACGACCCCTGAAGAAACGCATAGCAGAACATATATACGCATCGTCCCCTGACCGTTTGACATGCACCTCTAATGTAGGCAAACATTTTAGGGACTCCCATAATGGAGATTTGTCCCAATTTGTATGCATGCCTATAGAGAAGGTAAGATTGGGACCTAGGGGTGGAGACTTATTGGACAGGCTTCTTCAACGTGAAGTTTTTTTGATTTTTAAATTGGGATCTCGGATTCCCAAGGGAATGAATTCACGATGGGATGTAGATCTGTTCCTAAAATAAGGAGAGTAGTGGGGGTCTAGTGTATTGTTTATAATGTGGCCCCTCCCTTTTCCCCCCTGTCCCTCTTATCTGTCCCTCTTTTTCATGTCTTTTTTCTTGACTTTTTTGGTGTCTTTTCCCTCTCTCCTCTGTTTATTCTTTACCCCCCTATTTCTTATTCTTTACCCCCTTATTCTTTTTTTCCCCTGTCCCTCTTATTTGTCCCTCTTTTTTATGTCTCTGGCTTTGTCTGGTGTCTTTTCCCTTTCTTCCCTGTTTATTCTTTATGATCCTTTTACTTATATAAATATATATAAATTATTTAGCATAAATAGGGATCAGCTATATATAAATGTTTTACTAAATGTTTCAGGATATAATTGTATTACTAACAATATATACATTGTAATGAATCCTTACTATCTGTATTTTATTAATGTAGAGCTGAAGTGATACAGACACTGCTGTATATTCAATATATTTGCTGAATGTTGCTGTTAACAGTGCCTTGGTTTAGGACAAGGACCGGTGATATAATGATTTAGGGAAGTAGACTGACATTTTAACAAGAGAAAGTGATATTTTATAACATAGGACATAACGCTTTGATTGGTGTGTTTATGCAAATAGATTTACTTATTAACGTTCAGATTTTAGTGATTAGTAACCTCCTTGCTTTCACCCTGCACAGCTGCCCTTAATGGCGCTGAGCACGGAGACAGTTTTGCCCTAGCTCTAGATGTCTTTCTCATTGTATACAATGTGCCCTTAATGGCGTCCACTATGCAGGCTGCTCCATTCCAGTCCAATGACACGCTCATACTGCCACCAATGAGGTCTTGACACGTCACTCGTGCGAGCTGATTGGAGGTAGGCTCCCTTCTCGCATCACAATACGGAAGTGAATCTTCCATGGTGTGCAGGGAGCTGAGATGTGCGCGTTATGGAGCTGGACACTCAGGAACGGAGCTCTTATATGCTCTGACTACATACATACAGGTACGCCATTCCCTCATCTTTTCTCGGCCTTTCCCTCTCTTTTATGCCGGGTCTTTGTCTCAGTTGAAACGTGTTGTGTAATTAACAGTGATTAACATGTGTATAAATGACGTTTTTTTAAGTTGCCCCATTGTCATGATTAAGAGCTGGTGCTCGAAACGCGTCGACGTGGGGCCTGCTCGTTGTATGCTTTTTACAATTTACCATGCTGTGATGGACTTTTAAGTGCTTCGAGTAAAGGATCGATGATTTTAAGGCTCCCACTCCATGGCTGGCACTCTTTCATTCTGGACTGCGATATTTTCAGAGGTGAGCGCTCTGTGCCTTGTGCCTTCAGTGAGAGCTGCTGCTTATGTCCAAGGAATCTGAGGCTGGCATTTCTTACTTGCATTGTGATGGGGGGTTCTGCCATACCCTGCTATGAGGATGATGTCTGCTATGGGGATGATGGGGGTTGTTCTGACTCATAGTCTGTTATGGGGGATTCTGTCACACAGTGTGCTATGGAGATTATGGATGTTGTGCTTCCCACAGTCTATTATTAGGGTGATGGGGTTCAGTCTCACAGGGAATGATTGGGGTTATTTTGCCACACAGCCTGCAATGGGGGATGATGGGGGTTGTTCTGCCACACAGTCTGCTATGGGGTAATGGAGATTATGTTGCACAGTCTGCTATAGGAACGATAGTGGTTGTTGTGCCACACAGTCTGCTATGGTGGCGGTGGGGGATTTGTTCACACAGTCTGCTTTGGTCGTGACAGGGGAGTCTGCCTTACAGTCTGCTATAGGGATGTTTTTCTGTCACACAGTCTGCTATGGTGGTGAGAGTTGTTCTGCCACACAGTCTGCTATGGAGACATTGAAGGTTGTTCTGCTACATAGTCTGCTATAGGGAAATGGGAGTTGTTCTGCCACACAGTCTATGGGGGTAATGGGGAGTCTGCTGTACCCTGAGCTGGCAGTTGTGCATCCACCCACCAACTTTCCCACTTGCCTACCTCACCACCTGCCCTCCCACCTACCTACCCACTCACCTTTCTGCCTTTCCCACTTTCTTACCTACTCACCTACTTGCCCAACTATATACCTGCCTAATTACTCACCCACCTACCTACTGACCTATGTATCCACATGTCTACCCACCCACCTGGCTATCTATCCCAAATTCATATCTAATAGGAATTCCTATATATTCCTATCAATATTCCTATATACTCTTCTACCTGACTACCCCCAACCTGTCCATCTGAGTACCTACCCATATATTTGCCTGGTCACTAGAGATGAGCGAACTTTTGAAAAATTCGATTCGACTGATTCGCCAAATTTTCCGACAAAAATCGTTTCGACCCGAATAAATTCGCGACGAATCGCTATTAAAAACGGCTATTTCTGAGCCTCCTAGAGCCTCAATAGGGTTGTAAACCATTCTGCCTTGCTGTAACACGCACAGGATGCGTGCTGGGTTAGTTAAATAATACTTTGAAGAAATATCACATGCAGATCAGAGGCATCGCTAATAGAATCGCAGAGCGGCACAATTGCAGAGAGTTGAAGTGGCATCACTATGAGGGGCAGAAGGAGCCCAAACATTGCTTTAAAGTGACACTGGAGTTGGCAGCAGCAGGAGCCCAAAAATTGGATGAATCACACCCTGGAGTTGGCAGGAGTTGACAGCAGCAGCAGCAGCAGGAGCCCAAATATTACTTTAAAGAGACCCTGGGGTTGGCCTCAGGAGCCCAAAAATTGGATGAATCACACCCTGGAGTTGGCAGCAGCAGCAGCAGGAGCCCAAATATACACTGGAGTTGGCTTCAGGAGCCCAAAAATTGGATGAATCACACCCTGGAGTTGGCAGAAGTTGGCAGCAGCAGCAGCAGGAGCCCAAATATACACTGGAGTTGGCTTCAGGAGCCCAAAAATTGGATGAATCACACCCTGGAGTTGGCAGGAGTTGACAGTAGCAGCAGCAGGAGCCCAAATATACACTGGAGTTGGCTTCAGGAGCCCAAAAATTGGATGAATCACACCCTGGAGTTGGCAGCAGCAGCAGCAGGAGCCCAAATATACACTGGAGTTGGCTTCAGGAGCCCAAAAATTGGATGAATCACACCCTGGAGTTGGCAGGAGTTGACAGTAGCAGCAGCAGGAGCCCAAATATACACTGGAGTTGGCTTCAGGAGCCCAAAAATTGGATGAATCACACCCTGGAGTTGGCAGGAGTTGACAGTAGCAGCAGCAGGAGCCCAAATATTACATTAAAGAGACCCTGGGGTTGGCCTCAGGAGCCCAAAAATTGGATGAATCACACCCTGGAGTTGGCAGCAGCAGCAGCAGGAGCCCAAATATACACTGGAGTTGGCTTCAGGAGCCCAAAAATTGGATGAATCACACCCTGGAGTTGGCAGAAGTTGGCAGCAGCAGCAGCAGGAGCCCAAATATACACTGGAGTTGGCTTCAGGAGCCCAAAAATTGGATGAATCACACCCTGGAGTTGGCAGGAGTTGACAGCAGCAGCAGCAGCAGCAGCAGCAGGAGCCCAAATATTACATTAAAGAGACCCTGGGGTTGGCCTCAGGAGCCCAAAAATTGGATGAATCACACCCTGGAGTTGGCAGCAGCAGCAGCAGGAGCCCAAATATACACTGGAGTTGGCTTCAGGAGCCCAAAAATTGGATGAATCACACTCTGGAGTTGGCAGAAGTTGGCAGCAGCAGCAGCAGCAGGAGCCCAAATATACACTGGAGTTGGCTTCAGGAGCCCAAAAATTGGATGAATCACACCCTGGAGTTGGCAGGAGTTGACAGCAGCAGGAGCCCAAATATACACTGGAGTTGGCTTCAGGAGCCCAAAAATTGGATGAATCACACCCTGGAGTTGGCAGAAGTTGGCAGCAGCAGCAGCAGGAGCCCAAATATACACTGGAGTTGGCTTCAGGAGCCCAAAAATTGGATGAATCACACCCTGGAGTTGGCAGGAGTTGACAGTAGCAGCAGCAGGAGCCCAAATATTACATTAAAGAGACCCTGGGGTTGGCCTCAGGAGCCCAAAAATTGGATGAATCACACCCTGGAGTTGGCAGCAGCAGCAGCAGGAGCCCAAATATACACTGGAGTTGGCTTCAGGAGCCCAAAAATTGGATGAATCACACCCTGGAGTTGGCAGAAGTTGGCAGCAGCAGCAGCAGGAGCCCAAATATACACTGGAGTTGGCTTCAGGAGCCCAAAAATTGGATGAATCACACCCTGGAGTTGGCAGGAGTTGACAGTAGCAGCAGCAGGAGCCCAAATATACACTGGAGTTGGCTTCAGGAGCCCAAAAATTGGATGAATCACACCCTGGAGTTGGCAGGAGTTGACAGCAGCAGCAGGAGCCCAAATATACACTGGAGTTGGCTTCAGGAGCCCAAAAATTGGATGAATCACACCCTGGAGTTGGCAGAAGTTGGCAGCAGCAGCAGCAGGAGCCCAAATATACACTGGAGTTGGCTTCAGGAGCCCAAAAATTGGATGAATCACACCCTGGAGTTGGCAGAAGTTGGCAGCAGCAGCAGCAGGAGCCCAAATATACACTGGAGTTGGCTTCAGGAGCCCAAAAATTGGATGAATCACACCCTGGAGTTGGCAGGAGTTGACAGTAGCAGCAGCAGGAGCCCAAATATTACATTAAAGAGACCCTGGGGTTGGCCTCAGGAGCCCAAAAATTGGATGAATCACACCCTGGAGTTGGCAGAAGATGGCAGCAGCAACAGCAGCAGGAGCCCAAATATACACTGGAGTTGGCTTCAGGAGCCCAAAATTGGATGAATCACACCCTGGAGTTGGCAGGAGTTGACAGTAGCAGCAGCAGGAGCCCAAATATTACATTAAAGAGACCCTGGGGTTGGCCTCAGGAGCCCAAAAATTGGATGAATCACACCCTGGAGTTGGCAGCAGCAGCAGCAGGAGCCCAAATATACACTGGAGTTGGCTTCAGGAGCCCAAAAATTGGATGAATCACACCCTGGAGTTGGCAGAAGTTGGCAGCAGCAGCAGGAGCCCAAATATACACTGGATTTGGCTTCAGGAGCCCAAAAATTGGATGAATCACACCCTGGAGTTGGCAGGAGTTGACAGCAGCAGCAGCAGCAGGAGCCCAAATATTACTTTAAAGTGACACTGGGGTTGGCTTCAGGAGCCCAACAATTGGATGAATCACACCCTGGAGTTGGCAGAAGTTGGCAGCAGCAGCAGCAGGAGCCCAAAAAATGGCCTAAAGACATAAATATGTTTTGTACCATTTGGAAAGTGTAAAACGTGGCACCATGCTGAATCTAGTCGCATGCATCAGGCATTGGTGGGTGGAAATCCTGGCTGATCCATCCCTGATTCATTTTGACAAAGGTGAGTCTCTCCACATTTTTAGTTGACAGACGAGTTCTCCTCGCCGTAACTATGGCCCCCGCCGCACTAAACACCCGCTCAGATGGCACGCTACTTGCCGGGCAGGACAGCTTTTCCAGGGCAAACTCTGCTAGTTGCGGCCACAAATCAAGTTTGGCTGCCCAGAAGTCCAGCGGATCCTCAAGGTGTGTTGGCATGGTCATGTCAAAGTATGACATGACCTGCTGGTTGAGGTCCTGCTCCAGGTCTTCCTGCTGCTCATGAGTAGCCTCACTATGCGGGTGTAGAAAGCTACTCATTAGCGACTGAAGACTGAGGCTGCTGCTGCTGATGGAGCTGCTGCTGCTGCTGCTCCTGCCAACCCCCCCAGCGGCCATGGCAGTGGAAGGTGAGCGCAGAGGTCCCCTCGAGTCAGACCTGCGAGAGTATGGACCATGGCGCAGATAGGCATCGGCCAACTGCCTACGTAGAATGTCTTTGTAGTAGTTGAGTTTGTCCTCCCTCTCGGTGGGTTTAAAAAATGCCCCCATTTTGTGCCGGAAGCGAGGGTCCAATAAGGTGGACAGCCAGAAGTCATCCCGCCGACAGATGGAAACAATTCTGGGGTCACTACGCAAGCACGTGAGCATGCTTCGTGCCATTTGCGCAAGTGACTCGGATGGACTACCTGTCTCCATCTCCACTGCATACTGCCACGGTGTGCCCGGGTCCTCTGTCTCGCCTTCCTCAAAAACCTCTAGCTCCTCTGGCTGCTCCTGCTCCTCCTCTCCTGTCCGCTGACTAGATAAACCAGCCATTTCGCCAAGCCTAAACTGTGTTTCGCTGGGCAACTCCTCCTCCTCCTCTTCCTCCTCCTCCTCCAGTTCAGCTCCAACGGGGTTCATGTGGCCGTAAGATGTAAACGCCATGTCTCCAGTGCCCTGACCAGCCATGGTTTCCAACATGTGCTGTAGTACATGAAGCAGTGGAATCACGTCGTTCATCCCGTAATCCTGCCGACTGACAAATAAAGTGGCTTCCTCAAAGGGCCTGAGCAAACGGCAGGTGTCACGTATGAGCTGCCACTGGTTGACATTGAAGTTACACAGGGGAGTCCCCCTATCTGCTTGGATCATCAGGAAATCCGTGATGGCTTTTCTCTGTTCATATAATCGGTCCAACATGTGAAGGGTGGAATTCCAACGGGTGGAAACATCGCAAATCAGACTATGTTGGGGGATACCATTCTGACGCTGTAGCTCAAGAAGGGTGTGTTTGGCGGTGTAGGAGTGGCTGAAGTGCATGCAAAGTTTCCTTGAAGTTGTTAGGATGTCCTGCAGATGGGGGGAACACTTCAGAAACCGCTTGACAACCAGATTGAAGACGTGAGCCATGCAGGGGGCATGGGTCAGGCTTCCTTGGCGCAGCGCAGACAAAATGTTCTTCCCATTGTCGGTAACCATGATTCCCATTTTAAGTTTTCTCGGAGTAAGCCATGTTTGGATTTCCTGATGAATACATTTAAGCAGTTCCTCCCCTGTGTGACTCCGTTCGCCAAGACAAACCATGTGAAGCACTGCGTGACACCTCCGTGCCCTGCACACATGGTAGACTGGAGGGGCACTGAGACTTGAGCCTACAGTGGAGGGTGAGGAGATGGCGGAGGATGAGGAGGCCGAGTCGCACGGTGTCACAGGCCCAATGGGCAGAGAGCGCGGAGGCCGAAGCGGCGTGACCTGTCCAAGTTGCTGCTGCAAAGGGACCACATTCACCCAGTGGGCCGTAAACGACATGTACTGCCCCTGACCGTAGTTACAGCTCCAGATGTCGGCGCTGCCATGTATTTTGCTACACACCGACAGGCTCAAGGACTGGCCCACCTTCTGTTCAACAAAAGTGTGCAGCGCTGGTACTGCCTTCTTGGCAAATAAATGACGGCTTGGGACTCTCCACCTCGGCTCGGCACAAGCCATCAGTTCTCTGAAAGGTGCAGATTCCACCACCTGAAAAGGGAGCGACTGCAGCACCAGCAACTTGGACAGGAGCACATTCAGCTTCTGCGCCGTAGGATGAGTGGGCGCATACTGCTGTCTCTTGGACATGGCTTCGCTGATGGATTGCTGGCGGGATGCATGACTTGGAGGAGGAGGAGGAGGAGGAGCAGGAGCGACAGAGGATGGGTATGACGCACAGCTGCCTTCGGCTGAGGTGCTGGAGCCTTGGCTGGCAGAAATTGGGAGCTCACTTGGTGAGGAAGCAGACTGGACCACCCCTTGGGAGCCTCGGTTCTCCCAGGTCGTTTTATAGTGACGCTGCATATGTTGACGCAGGGCCGTGGTGCCAACATTTGGACCCTGGCCACGCTTCACCTTTTGCCTACATATCTTGCATGTGGCCATGTTACCCTCCTGCGGATGCCTCAGGAAAAACTGCCACACTGCCGAGTAGCTACTTTTCCCACCCCCTGGCCTCACTGATTCACTGCTGCTGTTGCCAACTCCAGGAACCCCTGCTCCACTACCTCCCGATAAGGTAGACTGCCGCACAGCAGGTGCTCTACCCCGGCCCCGGCCCCGGCCGGCTCCGGCCTTTGGAATTGTGCCCCCATGCTGACTGCTACCACCTTGCTGCCTCAGCTGCTGACTCCGGGGCAACCTGCGCCCCTCTTCTCCTGATGATGACGATGAAGCCCCTTCATCACCCGGCTCCCAAGTGCGATCGGCTTCATCGTCATCATCATCATCATCACCGAGTTGTGGCTGTACGTCACTGATGTTCGTGGATTCGTCAACAGTATCTGGCGCAGGAGCTGGAACGCTCGCAGCACCCACGACACTGTCCACATCACTATTTGTCTGCCTAGCTAAAGAAGCCACCTCCATTTCTTGGCTGGGCAGTAGCTGCTGACTGTCCTCCTGTATCTGATCGTCCTCCTCACTAAAGAGTGGAGCTGAACCCAAAGCATAGGATACGTCGCAGGGGGAGGGAACGGCGTAGGACAGAGGCAATGGGAGGACAGGGACTGCTCTCGGGGCATGCCAACTCAGGGTTGTGTCAGAGGAACCTACCGACCCTAGACTGGGGGTCTCAGACGTAAGTTGTGATGATGTTGTTGATGAGCGCGTCAACCAATCTACCACGGCAGATGCGTTACTGGTGGAGACCCGACCGCTAGCAGATACTGGCAGATTAGGTCTCTCAGCGTGACTACTGCTGCTACTGGCCCCCAGTCTGATGCGAGCTCTGCCTGCGGAATCTTGGCCTCTGCCACTCCTCTTTTCACTTCCAGGCACTTGTCTGCCTGACATAGTCTAACTGGCCTGGTAGTAGGTGATATTTTAAGATCCCCCGGGCAGCGGTGGGTCTATATGAAACAGAATATAATGCACACCAAAAGTGAGCAGTAACACTCAGCCTCCAACAGGCCTGCTTAGTGTAAATAAGAGAGCTGCTTAGTGTAAATAAAGAGGGGTATGCTATGTTACAGAATGGGATGCCTCAACAGAAGTGCACCTGGCAGGCAGCAGTAAGCCTATGCCCAGCAAAAGTGTCTTATAATATAAATATAATAAGAGCAAATGCTTATATGGTCTTAAACAGAGGCTGCTTTAGTCACAGAATGGGATGCCCCCAAAAAAGATCCAGTAGTACTATGCCCAGCAAAAGTGTCTTTATCAGGCTAATTTCAAATATAATAAGAGCAAATGGTTATATGGTCTTAAACAGAGGCTGCTTTAGTCACAGAATGGGATGCCCCCAAAAAAGATCCAGTAGTACTATGCCCAGCAAAAGTGTCTTTATCAGGCTAATTTCAAATATAATAAGAGCAAATGGTTATATGGTCTTAAACAGAGGCTGCTTTAGTCACAGAATGGGATGCCCTGGCAGGGGCAAGTAGTGCTATGCCCAGCAAAAGTGTCTTTATCAGGCTAATTTCAAATATAATAAGAGCAAATGCTTATATGGTCTTAAACAGAGGCTGCTTTAGTCACAGAATGGGATGCCCTGGCAGGGACAAGTAGTGCTATGCCCAGCAAAAGTGTCTTTATCAGGCTAATTTCAAATATAATAAGAGCAAATGCTTATATGGTCTTAAACAGAGGCTGCTTTAGTCACAGAATGGGATGCCCTGGCAGGGACAAGTAGTGCTATGCCCAGCAAAAGTGTCTTTATCAGGCTAATTTCAAATATAATAAGAGCAAATGGTTATATGGTCTTTAACAGAGGCTGCTATAGTCACAGAATGGGATGCCCCAAAAAAAGAAGTGGACCTGGCTGGGACCAGTAGTGCTATGCCCAGCAAAAGTGTCTTTATCAGGCCTGATTTCTATGAGAATAAGTGCAAGTGGTTATTATGCTATTAAATAGAGGCTGGTGTTGTCACAGAATGGGATGCCACAAAAATCAGAGAGCATGCACAGCAAAAGTGTCTTTATCAGGCCTAATTTCTATGAGAATAAGTGCAAATGGTTATTATGCTATTAAATAGAGGCTGGTGTAGTCACAGAATGGGATGCCACAAAAACCAGAGAGCATGCACAGCAAAAGTGTCTTTATCAGGCCTGATTTCTATGAGAATAAGTGCAAATGGTTATTATGCTATTAAATAGAGGCTGGTGTTGTCACAGAATGGGATGCCACAAAAACCAGAGAGCATGCACAGCAAAAGTGTCTTTATCAGGCCTGATTTCTATGAGAATAAGTGCAAATGGTTATTATGCTATTAAATAGAGGCTGGTGTTGTCACAGAATGGGATGCCACAAAAACCAGAGAGCATGCACAGCAAAAGTGTCTTTATCAGGCCTAATTTCTATGAGAATAAGTGGAAATGGTTATTATGCTATTAAATAGAGGCTGGTGTTGTCACAGAATGGGATGCCACAAAAACCAGAGAGCATGCACAGCAAAAGTGTCTTTATCAGGCCTAATTTCTATGAGAATAAGTGCAAATGGTTATTATGCTATTAAATAGAGGCTGGTGTAGTCACAGAATGGGATGCCACAAAAACCAGAGAGCATGCACAGCAAAAGTGTCTTTATCAGGCCTGATTTCTATGAGAATAAGTGCAAATGGTTATTATGCTATTAAATAGAGGCTGGTGTAGTCACAGAATGGGATGCCACAAAAACCAGAGAGCATGCACAGCAAAAGTGTCTTTATCAGGCCTGATTTCTATGAGAATAAGTGCAAATGGTTATTATGCTATTAAATAGAGGCTGGTGTTGTCACAGAATGGGATGCCACAAAAACCAGAGAGCATGCACAGCAAAAGTGTCTTTATCAGGCCTGATTTCTATGAGAATAAGTGCAAATGGTTATTATGCTATTAAATAGAGGCTGGTGTAGTCACAGAATGGGATGCCACAAAAACCAGAGAGCATGCACAGCAAAAGTGTCTTTATCAGGCCTAATTTCTATGAGAATAAGTGCAAATGGTTATTATGCTATTAAATAGAGGCTGGTGTTGTCACAGAATGGGATGCCACAAAAACCAGAGAGCATGCACAGCAAAAGTGTCTTTATCAGGCCTGATTTCTATGAGAATAAGTGCAAATGGTTATTATGCTATTAAATAGAGGCTGGTGTTGTCACAGAATGGGATGCCACAAAAACCAGAGAGCATGCACAGCAAAAGTGTCTTTATCAGGCCTAATTTCTATGAGAATAAGTGCAAATGGTTATTATGCTATTAAATAGAGGCTGGTGTTGTCACAGAATGGGATGCCACAAAAACCAGAGAGCATGCACAGCAAAAGTGTCTTTATCAGGCCTGATGTCTATGAGAATAAGTGCAAATGGTTATTATGCTATTAAATAGAGGCTGGTGTTGTCACAGAATGGGATGCCACAAAAACCAGAGAGCATGCACAGCAAAAGTGTCTTTATCAGGCCTGATTTCTATGAGAATAAGTGCAAATGGTTATTATGCTATTAAATAGAGGCTGATGTTGTCACAGAATGGGATGCCACAAAAACCAGAGAGCATGCACAGCAAAAGTGTCTTTATCAGGCCTGATTTCTATGAGAATAAGTGCAAATGGTTATTATGCTATTAAATAGAGGCTGGTGTTGTCACAGAATGGGATGCCACAAAAACCAGAGAGCATGCACAGCAAAAGTGTCTTTATCAGGCCTGATTTCTATGAGAATAAGTGCAAATGGTTATTATGCTATTAAATAGAGGCTGGTGTTGTCACAGAATGGGATGCCACAAATACCAGAGAGCATGCACAGCAAAAGTGTCATTATCAGGCCTGATTTCTATGAGAATAAGTGCAAATGGTTATTATGCTATTAAATAGAGGCTGGTGTTGTCACAGAATGGGATGCCACAAAAACCAGAGAGCATGCACAGCAAAAGTGTCTTTATCAGGCCTGATTTCTATGAGAATAAGTGCAAATGGTTATTATGCTATTAAATAGAGGCTGGTGTTGTCACAGAATGGGATGCCACAAAAACCAGAGAGCATGCACAGCAAAAGTGTCTTTATCAGGCCTAATTTCTATGAGAATAAGTGCAAATGGTTATTATGCTATTAAATAGAGGCTGGTGTAGTCACAGAATGGGATGCCACAAAAACCAGAGAGCATGCACAGCAAAAGTGTCTTTATCAGGCCTGATTTCTATGAGAATAAGTGCAAATGGTTATTATGCTATTAAATAGAGGCTGGTGTTGTCACAGAATGGGATGCCACAAAAACCAGAGAGCATGCACAGCAAAAGTGTCTTTATCAGGCCTAATTTCTATGAGAATAAGTGCAAATGGTTATTATGCTATTAAATAGAGGCTGGTGTTGTCACAGAATGGGATGCCACAAAAACCAGAGAGCATGCACAGCAAAAGTGTCTTTATCAGGCCTGATTTCTATGAGAATAAGTGCAAATGGTTATTATGCTATTAAATAGAGGCTGGTGTTGTCACAGAATGGGATGCCACAAAAACCAGAGAGCATGCACAGCAAAAGTGTCTTTATCAGGCCTAATTTCTATGAGAATAAGTGCAAATGGTTATTATGCTATTAAATAGAGGCTGGTGTTGTCACAGAATGGGATGCCACAAAAACCAGAGAGCATGCACAGCAAAAGTGTCTTTATCAGGCCTAATTTCTATGAGAATAAGTGCAAATGGTTATTATGCTATTAAATAGAGGCTGGTGTAGTCACAGAATGGGATGCCACAAAAACCAGAGAGCATGCACAGCAAAAGTGTCTTTATCAGGCCTGATTTCTATGAGAATAAGTGCAAATGGTTATTATGCTATTAAATAGAGGCTGGTGTTGTCACAGAATGGGATGCCACAAAAACCAGAGAGCATGCACAGCAAAAGTGTCTTTATCAGGCCTGATTTCTATAAGAATAAGTGCAAATGGTTATTATGCTATTAAATAGAGGCTGGTGTAGTCACAGAATGGGATGCCTCACAGCAGACTTAAGATCAGTTCAGTATATATGCACAGTTAGTATAAGCAGCCTGAAAACGCTAACAAAGCAGGCTGGATGAAAAAAAAAAAAAAAACTGACAGCCTCCGATTTTCCCTTCCTTTCCCTGTTTTTCGCTTACTTTCTGTCTGTCTCCTGTCTGTCTCCTGCCTGTCTCCAGCCTGTCCCTGTCTGTCCCTGCCTGTCTAACTGTCTGTCTCTCCCTCAGCTACACAGCGTTCTGTCTCTCACGAATGCAATAGAGAAATGAGGCTGGAAAGCAAGATGGCCGGCCTTAAATACCGCTGTGACGTCACCGGGCTTGCTGGCTGCTGATAGGCTGCATGTGACTGTCCCAGCTTGCACTGGCGCGGGGTTGATGTCTGGACATGTCCCGTCCGCCATCTTAGAATGCCTGTAATGTAAATGAATGGATGTTAAAGGAAAACTTCGAGCGATCGAATCGCGGGGAAATTCGGATTCGATCCGAATCGAATTTTTCCTGAAATTCGGATCGAATCCGGGTTCGTCCGGATCGATTCGCTCATCCCTACTGGTCACCCCACAACCTAACTACCCCCACCTAACTATCAACATGACTACCTTCCTATCTACCTACCTATTCACATATATGCCTACCTGCTCATCCACCTACCTTCCTAATATAACCTACCTAGAGACACAGGGAGGTTGTCTTTTTTTTTGTGGGTGGGGTCCACATACACACCGTACACAGTACAGATGTACAGCGTTAGGTTGAGTGGTTTTAAACAGGAGCATAGCATATGCACTCATAGTAGTATTTGGGTTGTGTTTTGTTTTTTAATGGCATTGGTTATTGACATGTGAATGCATTGGTCTAATAGTGCACAGTGTTGTGATCATTAGTGTTATTAGAGCAAGGAGCAATAATTGGTTTTGCAGTTTTACAGGGGAGAAGCATGGTTTATCCACTTAGTGTGGGAAGTGCGTGGGTGGGTAACCTGTTTATACATACACTCAAAGCCTCAGCATGCCCCCTGTATCGCAGTCAATGGAGTAGGCATGACAGCATTACTGTGACAGATGACAGTGTGGTGGCCTGTCTGGCTGTCTGGAAATGATACAGGAACTCTCTGGGCATCCTGTTTTAGGTGGATCATCCACTGAAAGCATAACAGCAAGCCCGGGTTAGCACTTTGGCTTATGGGGTTTCCAAAGTGTCGGAATTGTGAATACACAACAGTAAAGCAGCAAAAAAAAAGCTTCTACAGAAAGATTCATATTTTTAGGCTTTCTTTGGAGTTTTCAATAAATGGGCACCCAATATCTGGATGTTTGCAGTATGGGGAATAAAACAACTCTATGAATCATTTTGACCTAAAAGGAGCTTAAAGTGGACCAACACCCACCGGTGATCGGCCCGGGAATCTATAAGATTCCCGGGCCAACAGGGACGCGCTTGTCAACAGGGATGCGCGGGAGGCGGCGGAGGAGGAGCCGCTTGTCCGCGGCTTGTCCGTCGCCGTGGGGAGAGGTGAGTTCGGGGGGTTCGAGGGGGTTTCACACAGCGGGGCACCCCGATCGGGGGTGCCCCACCGAAGTGGACCAAGACCCAGGATAGTCAAAATCCTGGGTGTTGGTCCACTTTAAAGCCAGCCCTGGAAACTAAAAGACTTTAGGATGCTGCACTATGTGAGTCCCTCAGGCAGGTCCGTAATTACTTACCTTTCTGGAACCCATGCCAGATGTTCTCAGGCCAGAGGGAGAATGAGGAGAAGCATTTATAAATTAAATCTTAAGGTTGGTATTGAGTGTATTTTTTCACATGCCTGGAGTATAGACATCAGTAGTTTGATGCATTAACCCTTAACTCTGAACTAGTGCATTCATTACACGCATTATGCCTTTTTTTTAACATGCTATGAAAATGAAACCCTTACTTGTTGCTATTCTGGAGATGAATCCTTCATACAATGTTCTATACTGCTACATATTAATCTATTTGTCTTTGCTGCACATTTTTTGATCATCCTTTCTTTTTTGTGCTCCTTTTGTGCAAGATGGGAAATTAATTAGCAGTATTGACCTTGAAGTGCTTATTGGCTAGGTCTGATTGCTGGCATAATTGCAGCATGCTAAGTGGCTAATCTTATTGCTTTGCATCACTTGGTCCTTAGGTTTGGACATTTTTATCATTATTATGGTAAAAATATAGTTAGCAATGTTGCCTGGCAGCATTCTGCCTAGAATGCAGAAAAAATACATTACCTTTGTGGCAATCATCCTGCTTTTTTTCTTAGAATCCACTGTAGTGGAAATGATTAAACTTAATGTCACCAAGAGCATCTCTAGAAAATATTCACTACTGGTTTTATGTAGATGCGTGATAGGTGATTAAGATGATCAGGTAATGGGGGTGAAGTACTTTTAAGTGATTGAATGAGATACAGTTAATGCTGAATATATATATTATATATATATATATATATATATATATATATATATATATATATATATATATAGTGGTAATGTGTATGGAAAAGTGATAAATGGTGTGTATTTTTCCCCTGCTATGCTGTATCAGGCACGTTCCATGCCGGGTTTTCAGGACCCAGTTCACATTTCCCAGTCCTCTACAGGTTTGTTTGATTCCAGGCCTAGCACAGTTGATGAGGCTGATTTCAGGGAAAGCTGAAATAAAAGGAGCCGCTGAGTCAGTTTGCTGTTGACCAGCCTGGAGGAAGGAGCTCAGGCTGTACTGCTCAGTGGTGAATGACAGATCTGGAGATAGCTGAAAGACTTGGCTTCTGCAACCCCAAAAACGTGGACTTGTGTGGATGAGCAGCATGGGCGTGTATGCCCTGTAAAGCCGAACCTGATACCCCGGACTTGCAGCTTGCTGGAGTATCAAACCCTGGACTTTGAGTTGGTGAAGTAACCACTTTATTGCATTGCATGCTGCAACCTCTGAAGTAAGATACTGGTCTTTAATTTTGAAGAACTGTTGTCCGTTTCACTGCCGTTCGCCCCAATCACTCACAATATATACAGTTCGGTTTGAGATCACATGTCCCAATGTCCCATTGCTTCTCTGTCGCAAGTTAAAAACCATGATGCGTTGTTGACAGACATTTTAAATGGTGGCATCTCAGTCATGATTAGTTGAATAAAAGAAAGCTTGTGATAAACAGAAAGGGTCAGAATAAGGGATAGCTAGGAAGAGTAAAATAAGAGAGATACCTGTGATGAGCCAGACAGAGGTCTAGCAGGTTGACAACCCCTATCTATCATTCATCAAGTCTAATCCAGTCAGGGGGTTTGTATTTTTCTCTCTATTCATTAACTAGTTGAGAAAAGTAACAAAGTTGAGACAGGGAAGAAGAAGATAGAGAAAAGCACAATGTGGAGAGTACCCTGTTTCGCAAAAATAAGACCTACCCCCAAAATAAGCTCTAGCATGCTTTTCAGGTTTTTTGAGGATATTCAAAATATAAGCCCTACTCCAAAATAAGCCCTAGTTACAGTTCATTAAAAAATAGTGTCTGGGTTATTCATGTAAATATAAGTAAAATCAATCTACAACAGAATGCAGCAATACAGACAGTCCCTTCAGCAAGAAAAGCAGACACCCCAAAAGAATCACACTCAAAACAATAAGGGTTGGCAAGTGCCGGGTGTTCACAAACAGATCCGGCAGCCCCGCTGCCGTCACTCCACTACCAAAGGTACTGTATATTAGAACTAAATTAATTAAATTAACCCAAAGTCTATAAGTGTATCATTCCCACTCTAGCAATTCAGATAACCAAGAAGTTTGAGTAAGACCCAAAGACAAAAAAGGACATGAGTTAAAGGAAGACATGTATTCCTAAGGCGAAACACCGGAATATGCACACTGCTAACAATTTATTGGAGGCTGTTTGTACAAGGTCGAAATAGAAAAAATTACTTTCAGGTTAGGCTGATACCCAAGCTCTTTGCACCTTTGCATATGGGCAATTCAGAAGCCAGTCCATCATCTTATGGCAGATCCATACAATTGGACTGACCTTCTATCTCAGGCACAATCTTTCAAGGAAAAAAACCACATCAAAAATAGATTCATCTCTTGCTGACATAACGTTGGATTAAACTAATCTAAACTAAAAGAGAAAAAAAAAAATAAGAATATAAAAAAGTGTGCTGTTTAGTATCTTTCTGGTGGCTATATTGCCAGTTTTGGAGTGCCAACATCTTTGTATTGTCTGGAGCTGCGATTTTTACTACAATGGAACTAGAAGTCTAATTCGCTTTGATTGCTGCATTATGTATTGGTCAGATTATGTCAGCACTTGTTGGACCCGACTGCCATTTATACCAGCACCAGTGTGTTCCACTTTGCACCTGCACAGCGTTATTATTCATTTTTTCCACCCTGAAAAGATCGTCGCTGTATTTTTCCAGCGCTGGTTGGTGTTTCATCACTACAGTTACAGGATATCACTGCTGGGGACAAAGGGGACAAACTTTACAGTGAGTTTAGGCAGTGTTTTAGTTGTTGTCCAAATTTCAAGCCATAAAAACAACTGCAAAAAAAAAAGACATTTGGTGACATTCAGGTTCTGACTTTCCATTCCTAACAAGTCACAATGCAAGTTCTGTACAAAAAAATGTGTACAATACTAATTATAAGCATGAAACACCTCAATACAGTTCTGTCCATTGTGCTTTATGGGATCTTGACCTACAGCTATACAGCTATAAACTAGCTATAAACTGGCACATATTCAATTCCGGCTCTGCAACCTATGAGGCAAAAATTGAGGCTAATGGTATTAGCAGGCGCTGACCTTTCATAAATCAGGCTCTAAATTAATAAATAAAGCACATATACGTAAATGTTAATGAACAGCACAATCCTATAAAACTGATAAAAAATCTGATCCCATGAACACATGCTGGCATGTGCACATCCGTTTCGGTGGGTGTGTGCATGCAAGGTTGTGCCCCTTGGGTTTCCCTGCTCGACATGTGCAGTCTTGTAGGACCGGCATGTAGGATTGCACATGCGCCAGCTGGGGTGCTGCACGCGCTACTGAGCATGTGCAGCAGGCACCTCCTGGTGCTAGATGGCCTTTAAAAGGAGGCCTATGGCACTGGGAAGAGGCCTACAGATCTTCCTAAAGTGATGCTCGCCCCCTCTTCTGTGCACACACTCCAGCTTGACACTGGTTCTGACTTTTGACTTTGGATATCGACCCTGCTCTGTCTCTGACCACCCTGGCTTTGGGTACTGATCCCCCTCTGGCTCTGATACCCTAGCTTTGGATACTGATCCCGCTCTGGCTCTGACCCCCTGGTTTTGATACCGATTCCACTCTGGCTCTAATCTCCGGCTTGGACAACTACCTTCTCTAGCTTTGTGACCCTCGGCTTTGAAATACAGACAACTCTCTGCTTTGTTCCTGCACACATCAGAGCTCTGTTCCTGCACCTTACCTGTTTTGGCTCTCTGAATTCCCGGCTCTGCTTCAGCATTTACACAAGCTCTGAACTCCCAGCTCTGCTCCTGCATGCACTCAATAACAGACTCTTGGGCTCACTCCAGCTATAGGACCGTGGTATTGTCTGCAGCTTAATCCATCTGGCGAAAACCAGACTTGCCAGCAGACTCTCCACACTGATCTTATGGGCAGCACTGAAAACACTTCCTGCTAGCTTCCCCCTTATCAGCTTGCTCAGCCAGCATTAACCCCTTCCTGTTGTTCAGCACCTGAGTTCCAGTTTCAGCTCACCAGAATCTGCAACTGCCCAATGTCTTCATCAGTCGATCCACAACCAGGTACATGACAAAAACAAACAACTATATATAGAACCCTATTTGTGTAAATAGGGTTCTATTTATAGTATTGTTTGTTTTATAGGATATGTGCACATAGGGTTCTATATATATATATATAGTTGTTTGTTTTACAGGATGATGTCGCTCATTTACATTTAAGTCTGTGCACTTTGTTTATTAATTTATAGTGTCCTTCCTTTTTTATATTCCCACTTTGTGTTTTTGTTTCCTCTTTTATTTTAGATTGGCTTAATCCAAATGTGTTATGTCAACAAGAGATGGATCGGTTTTTGATGTGTTCTGTTTTCTTCAAATGGATTGTTAGCAGTATGCATATTCTGGGGTTTCCCCTTAAAATTGCAATTCTTTTTTTAGGTGTTACTCAAACCTCAGGGTTATCTAAATTGCTAGATTGGGAATAATGCACTTACACTTAATAATATTACATTTAATAGTTCTTATATAGATAGGGTAGCAGAGAGATAGAGAGATAGAGAGATAGAGAGATAGAGAGATAGAGAGATAGAGAGATAGAGAGATAGAGAGATAGATAGATAGATAGATAGATAGATAGATAGATAGATAGATAGATAGATAGATACTCTCTACTACAATCTGCTATTGTTTTTGTTGTTTTTTTTAATAGTGATCTTGCTCCTAGCTGGTATCCTAGGCACCCACCCCCGATGTACATGGGGTAGTGTTTTCCCTCCCCTGGAGATGTCCTCCTTTCCCCACCTACCATGCAGCCAGTGGTGTTATTGTGGGAGGGTTTTGGGGGTTTCAAGGTGGGATTTACCAGTGCACGCTGTCGCAGGGTTGGGGAGCAGACTTCTTCATTGGAATGCATGCTTGTGATACCAGCCGCACACACGCACTGAAAAGATGGCTACGCTGTGGGAGCTTTGACTCCGGATCTCCTAAGCCCATGTGTGCATGCCAGGCTCTGTATCATTCGTTGTTCTGACATTGATCCAGAGTCAGTGCTGTGCAGGTGAGGGTGCAAAGGAGAGGCCTAGCCATGATGCAGATGAAGTAGTGGCCCAATCCGCCTCAGCTCTGTAGTTGATAAAATGCAGAGTAACATTCTTAGTACAGAGATTGGTTGGCTCACTGATGATGCAGCGATCTTCCTCCCCTATCATCCCCAACCTGATATACCATGGGGCTGAGTAATGTTACCAACCATGAGATTGGCTGGATTCGGCACAGTCTTTATATAGTACAGCAACGGCTGAATTTTATTTGACATGGCTGTAGTTCGCACTTGCATATATTAGGGACAATTTATACTGGGATACTGGGAGAGGCAATCTTCATACTTACCTGATGCAGTGGCTTAAACGGTCATGAAACCCATGGGCTCCTGACATCTCTGCCAACTGGAGGAACTGATTCTATTATAGATAACGGAGTATGCTTTTGTCTTATTTCGGCTCTTTTGCTTCAGTTTGTTAAACAATAAGAGTTGGTTGTTCATACCGCTGTTGCTCTCTTACTTGGTTTATGAAAATTATTATTAGCACGTGCACTTTAGGTAGCACATATGCTAAGCACTTTAGTATTTCTCTATTTGCACTAAATTAATTGTTTTGGTACCATATTGGCTATGGTTTCTCTTGTGTTCAATTCAGGTTCTGTTTTTAATGTATATGTCTAATTGGTTGTATTTATACCACTGTGGAGTAGCATCGCAGGTCACCTATAACCATAATAATTGTGTAGTGCCACCTATTGGAGCTTTATTCAACTCCACAATAGAAAAATTCAGTTATGTGAAAAGGAGAAATTGTAGAATTGAACTCATGGGACTAGTAATAGTGTCACTAAAATTCATTGCTTTTCACAAAACTATATATATATCCAAATGCACCTCTTGTCACAAAAAATGCCCTGTACCCAGCACAAGATTAGGTAAGGTCTGGTGATACATCTGAAATGTGAAATTCTGGCCTGTGGTGAATAAGGGGCAGCTTGGACATAAAAATAAGTTTAGTTCATTTTTCAGAGGCCAACACAGATAATCTCTTATTCATTTCAGAACTCCTAAATTAATGTGATAAATTCATTTCATGATACATCTATAACTGTCTACAAGTCTAGGAAGGGAAAAGGGTGAGTAAAGAGTTTCTCACACCTGAGAGTTGATAATGAATCCCAGGGGAATAGTGGTATTCTAATACAGGCAATATGATGTTTACACTTATACTGTAGGTGACTATAAAAGATATGTAGTAAAACACTTTAATTTTGTCTATGTAAATGTCATGGGGCAGCATAGGAAATGAAAAAGCCTTTTCAAGACTGTGAAGAGGAAAGTAGATCAAAAAACACATTTGAAAGCAATTGTTTTGAATTACATTTTAGTTGATGCTGAGAACAGACTATTAATGATGTGCCCATATAAAATATTTTTTATCATTCATATTCTGGCCAAAGTCTTTGGGGTACAGAAATGGACCCTTTAAATGTTTGATGAGTTTAATGATTATGTGAAAGAAGTTGACCATATTTTGTTATTAATAGGGGCAGGTCTAAAGCTGCTTTCTCCCACGATATGTTAATGTTTACATGCATTGAGAATTGCTTGTATGTGTATTTGTGGTGGTGGTGGGGACATTTACATTAGACCTGGGCTCTGTAAATCCTAAGTCTAGCTATATCCTATATCCATATGGCTATTCTAAAGCTTTGTTTTATCAAGGAACTGTGCATCATAATATACTGCCACATTATGAAATCTATTGATTCTGAAGCTTTGCTATATCCAAGAATCCATTAATCATACCCTATAGTCTATTGAAGCATTAGATCCAGGAAACTATGCATTGTGAAGTCTTGCCACTGTAATTAGGACTGGCCAATATCCACAAAAGCAGAGAGGGGTTGTTAAAGTGGGCTTGGGGAGGGTTACCAGTTATCCTTTGCAGCTGATATATCCTACCTGGCCCTGACCCTTACCTGAGTCCTACTGTAGGGGACACAAGGTTAGTAATAAGTTTTGTTTTTTTAGTTCCCACACTGTTTTCAGTTGAACAGTCCTTTTATAAACATGTCACACTGGGTAGCCTAAAGATTATTTTAATTCTGTGAAAGGTAACTGAGCACACTAGGTTATGGCGAATAGTTATTATTCCATTAGACCCCTATACTCTCCCAATGTTGGCAAATTATACAGTTGCAGATTAAATTCACAGTTAAAGAGGAGCAACCACCAGCCTACAGTCTTTAAGACTCTAGAGTCAGTGGTCTCCCTCTTTGTGGGGCATCCCATTTAGGTGGTTTTACCATAACATTCTGGTGTCTTTAAATTATTTTACCTGATTTAGAAGAACCAGACAAGATAAGCTGATATTTTTTTCATAGACCTGAATAGTGTTAGAATATGGGACCTACCAAAGTATTTCAGTAAATATGAATGAACTGCATCCTAACCAAACAAACGGAAATTTAAGCAACACTTTACAGCACTCACCATCCTCTCAGAAATGAAATGACAAAAACCCTTGTCACCCTGTCACACCCAAATACAGAATAGAAATGTATTTTTAAAAAATGGTATTCATTGAATAGTGACCACAAAAACTCTAGGGTGGGCATTTAAGAACAGCCAGCATCAGGTAGCGTCTGGTGAACGCTGGGCTCTGTACACAAAACCACATTTAAGAAAGTGAATCTGGTGAGCCCCTCTAACAGCGCCATGTAGCGTCCAATGCATTACCAGAGGCAGCTTAGTGTATAGGTTCAAGAGTTCCACGTATTACCTTTCGCTCAGTGTCATTCTCCAATACATTTCAATGAGCTTTCATTTGTTTGTGTTTAAATAGCGTGTTTGGCAATTAATTCTTTTTTTTTTTTCTTTTATAAATTGTTTTGACTTTTTATAGTTTTATGCAGAATTCTATTTACAGGTCTGGCACTAAAGTGTTATTGTCCCAGTGTTAAAACAATGTCATTCCATGTGTTTTCGCTTTGTTACTGGTGGATATGTGTTCAAAAACATACTTTAATCACATAGCGTCTGCCGCTCTATGCTAGGCGTGTGTAGTTTTTTGTTAAGTATGGTGTGGAGCACCGAGTGCCGGACATACTGAGCTGGCGCTACCTCTCGCTGCAGCGTTATACTGTTGTTAGAGCACCCAACACACATCATATTCCTTAATGCTGGTCAGGTTACTGCAGCGACCGCTTCTTGTTCTTTAAGTACAAAATTGCATTGCAAATTTCAGGCTACTTACAGAAACATTTGGCAAAATAATGTGGCTTCATTAGACTTGACAGTTGTATTATATTAAAGGTATTGATTATGTATTCCAATTAGAGATGAGCGAACTTTTGAAAAATTCGATTCGACTGATTCGCCGAATTTTCCGACAAAAATCGTTTCGACCCGAATAAATTCGCGACGAATCGCTATTAAAAACGGCTATTTCTGAGCCTCCTACAGCCTCAATAGGGTTGTAAACCATTCAGCCTTGCTGTAACACGCACAGGATGCGTGCTGGGTTAGTTAAATAATACTTTTAAGAAATATCACATGCAGATCAGAGGCATCGCTAATAGAATCGCAGAGCGGCACAATTGCAGAGAGTTGAAGTGGCATCACTATGAGGGGCAGAAGGAGCCCAAATATACACTGGAGTTGGCCTCAGGAGCCCAAAAATTGGATGAATCACACCCTGGAGTTGGCAGAAGTTGGCAGCAGCAGCAGCAGGAGCCCAAATATACACTGGAGTTGGCTTCAGGAGCCCAAAAATTGGATGAATCACACCCTGGAGTTGGCAGGAGTTGACAGCAGCAGCAGCAGGAGCCCAAATATACACTGGAGTTGGCCTCAGGAGCCCAAAAATTGGATGAATCACACCCTGGAGTTGGCAGGAGTTGGCAGCAGCAGCAGCAGGAGCCCAAATATACACTGGAGTTGGCTTCAGGAGCCCAAAAATTGGATGAATCACACCCTGGAGTTGGCAGGAGTTGACAGCAGCAGCAGCAGGAGCCCAAATATACACTGGAGTTGGCTTCAGGAGCCCAAAAATTGGATGAATCACAGCCTGGAGTTGGCAGAAGTTGGCAGCAGCAGCAGCAGGAGCCCAAATATACACTGGAGTTGGCTTCAGGAGCCCAAAAATTGGATGAATCACACCCTGGAGTTGGCAGAAGTTGGCAGCAGCAGCAGCAGGAGCCCAAATATACACTGGAGTTGGCTTCAGGAGCCCAAAAATTGGATGAATCACACCCTGGAGTTGGCAGGAGTTGACAGTAGCAGCAGCAGGAGCCCAAATATACACTGGAGTTGGCTTCAGGAGCCCAAAAATTGGATGAATCACACCCTGGAGTTGGCAGGAGTTGACAGTAGCAGCAGCAGGAGCCCAAATATACACTGGAGTTGGCCTCAGGAGCCCAAAAATTGGATGAATCACACCCTGGAGTTGGCAGGAGTTGGCAGCAGCAGCAGCAGGAGCCCAAATATACACTGGAGTTGGCTTCAGGAGCCCAAAAATTGGATGAATCACACCCTGGAGTTGGCAGAAGTTGGCAGCAGCAGCAGCAGGAGCCCAAATATACACTGGAGTTGGCTTCAGGAGCCCAAAAATTGGATGAATCACACCCTGGAGTTGGCAGGAGTTGACAGCAGCAGCAGCAGGAGCCCAAATATACACTGGAGTTGGCTTCAGGAGCCCAAAAATTGGATGAATCACACCCTGGAGTTGGCAGGAGTTGACAGCAGCAGCAGCAGGAGCCCAAATATACACTGGAGTTGGCTTCAGGAGCCCAAAAATTGGATGAATCACACCCTGGAGTTGGCAGAAGTTGGCAGCAGCAGGAGCCCAAATATACACTGGAGTTGGCTTCAGGAGCCCAAAAATTGGATGAATCACACCCTGGAGTTGGCAGAAGTTGGCAGCAGCAGCAGCAGGAGCCCAAATATACACTGGAGTTGGCTTCAGGAGCCCAAAAATTGGATGAATCACACCCTGGAGTTGGCAGGAGTTGACAGCAGCAGCAGCAGGAGCCCAAATATACACTGGAGTTGGCCTCAGGAGCCCAAAAATTGGATGAATCACACCCTGGAGTTGGCAGGAGTTGGCAGCAGCAGCAGCAGGAGCCCAAATATACACTGGAGTTGGCTTCAGGAGCCCAAAAATTGGATGAATCACACCCTGGAGTTGGCAGGAGTTGACAGCAGCAGCAGCAGGAGCCCAAATATACACTGGAGTTGGCTTCAGGAGCCCAAAAATTGGATGAATCACAGCCTGGAGTTGGCAGAAGTTGGCAGCAGCAGCAGCAGGAGCCCAAATATACACTGGAGTTGGCTTCAGGAGCCCAAAAGTTGGATGAATCACACCCTGGAGTTGGCAGAAGTTGGCAGCAGCAGCAGGAGCCCAAATATACACTGGAGTTGGCTTCAGGAGCCCAAAAATTGGATGAATCACACCCTGGAGTTGGCAGGAGTTGACAGTAGCAGCAGCAGGAGCCCAAATATACACTGGAGTTGGCTTTAGGAGCCCAAAAATTGGATGAATCACACCCTGGAGTTGGCAGGAGTTGACAGTAGCAGCAGCAGGAGCCCAAATATACACTGGAGTTGGCCTCAGGAGCCCAAAAATTGGATGAATCACACCCTGGAGTTGGCAGGAGTTGGCAGCAGCAGCAGCAGGAGCCCAAATATACACTGGAGTTGGCTTCAGGAGCCCAAAAATTGGATGAATCACACCCTGGAGTTGGCAGAAGTTGGCAGCAGCAGGAGCCCAAATATACACTGGAGTTGGCTTCAGGAGCCCAAAAATTGGATGAATCACACCCTGGAGTTGGCAGGAGTTGACAGCAGCAGCAGCAGGAGCCCAAATATACACTGGAGTTGGCTTCAGGAGCCCAAAAATTGGATGAATCACACCCTGGAGTTGGCAGGAGTTGACAGCAGCAGGAGCCCAAATATACACTGGAGTTGGCTTCAGGAGCCCAAAAATTGGATGAATCACACCCTGGAGTTGGCAGGAGTTGACAGCAGCAGCAGCAGGAGCCCAAATATACACTGGAGTTGGCTTCAGGAGCCCAAAAATTGGATGAATCACACCCTGGAGTTGGCAGAAGTTGGCAGCAGCAGGAGCCCAAATATACACTGGAGTTGGCTTCAGGAGCCCAAAAATTGGATGAATCACACCCTGGAGTTGGCAGAAGTTGGCAGCAGCAGGAGCCCAAATATACACTGGAGTTGGCTTCAGGAGCCCAAAAATTGGATGAATCACACCCTGGAGTTGGCAGGAGTTGACAGTAGCAGCAGCAGGAGCCCAAATATACACTGGAGTTGGCTTCAGGAGCCCAAAAATTGGATGAATCACAGCCTGGAGTTGGCAGGAGTTGACAGTAGCAGCAGCAGGAGCCCAAATATACACTGGAGTTGGCCTCAGGAGCCCAAAAATTGGATGAATCACACCCTGGAGTTGGCAGGAGTTGGCAGCAGGAGCCCAAATATACACTGGAGTTGGCTTCAGGAGCCCAAAAATTGGATGAATCACACCCTGGAGTTGGCAGAAGTTGGCAGCAGCAGCAGCAGGAGCCCAAATATACACTGGAGTTGGCTTCAGGAGCCCAAAAATTGGATGAATCACACCCTGGAGTTGGCAGGAGTTGACAGCAGCAGCAGCAGGAGCCCAAATATACACTGGAGTTGGCTTCAGGAGCCCAAAAATTGGATGAATCACACCCTGGAGTTGGCAGGAGTTGACAGCAGCAGCAGCAGGAGCCCAAATATACACTGGAGTTGGCTTCAGGAGCCCAAAAATTGGATGAATCACACCCTGGAGTTGGCAGAAGTTGGCAGCAGCAGCAGCAGGAGCCCAAATATACACTGGAGTTGGCTTCAGGAGCCCAAAAATTGGATGAATCACACCCTGGAGTTGGCAGAAGTTGGCAGCAGCAGCAGCCCAAATATACACTGGAGTTGGCTTCAGGAGCCCAAAAATTGGATGAATCACACCCTGGAGTTGGCAGAAGTTGGCAGCAGCAGCAGCAGGAGCCCAAATATACACTGGAGTTGGCTTCAGGAGCCCAAAAATTGGATGAATCACACCCTGGAGTTGGCAGGAGTTGACAGCAGCAGCAGCAGGAGCCCAAATATACACTGGAGTTGGCTTCAGGAGCCCAAAAATTGGATGAATCACACCCTGGAGTTGGCAGAAGTTGGCAGCAGCAGCAGCAGGAGCCCAAATATACACTGGAGTTGGCTTCAGGAGCCCAAAAATTGGATGAATCACACCCTGGAGTTGGCAGAAGTTGGCAGCAGCAGGAGCCCAAATATACACTGGAGTTGGCTTCAGGAGCCCAAAAATTGGATGAATCCCACCCTGGAGTTGGCAGAAGTTGGCAGCAGCAGCAGCAGGAGCCCAAATATACACTGGAGTTGGCTTCAGGAGCCCAAAAATTGGATGAATCACACCCTGGAGTTGGCAGGAGTTGACAGCAGCAGCAGCAGGAGCCCAAATATACACTGGAGTTGGCTTCAGGAGCCCAAAAATTGGATGAATCACACCCTGGAGTTGGCAGAAGTTGGCAGCAGCAGCAGCAGGAGCCCAAATATACACTGGAGTTGGCTTCAGGAGCCCAAAAATTGGATGAATCACACCCTGGAGTTGGCAGAAGTTGGCAGCAGCAGCAGGAGCCCAAATATACACTGGAGTTGGCTTCAGGAGCCCAAAAATTGGATGAATCACACCCTGGAGTTGGCAGAAGTTGGCAGCAGCAGCAGCAGCAGGAGCCCAAATATACACTGGAGTTGGCTTCAGGAGCCCAAAAATTGGATGAATCACACCCTGGAGTTGGCAGGAGTTGACAGCAGCAGCAGCAGGAGCCCAAATATACACTGGAGTTGGCTTCAGGAGCCCAAAAATTGGATGAATCACACCCTGGAGTTGGCAGAAGTTGGCAGCAGGAGCCCAAATATACACTGGAGTTGGCTTCAGGAGCCCAAAAATTGGATGAATCACACCCTGGAGTTGGCAGGAGTTGACAGTAGCAGCAGCAGGAGCCCAAAAAATGGCCTAAAGACATAAATATGTTTTGCACCATTTGGAAAGTGTAAAACGTGGCACCATGCTGAATCTAGTCGCATGCATCAGGCATTGGTGGGTGGAAATCCTGGCTGATCCATCCCTGATTCATTTTGACAAAGGTGAGTCTCTCCACATTTTTAGTTGACAGACGAGTTCTCCTCGCCGTAACTATGGCCCCCGCCGCACTAAACACCCGCTCAGATGGCACGCTACTTGCCGGGCAGGACAGCTTTTCCAGGGCAAACTCTGCTAGTTGCGGCCACAAATCAAGTTTGGCTGCCCAGAAGTCCAGCGGATCCTCAAGGTGTGTTGGCATGGTCATGTCAAAGTATGACATGACCTGCTGGTTCAGGTCCTGCTCCAGGTCTTCCTGCTGCTCATGAGTAGCCTCACTATGCGGGTGTAGAAAGCTACTCATTAGCGACTGAAGACTGAGGCTGCTGCTGCTGATGGAGCTGCTGCTGCTGCCAACCCCCCCAGCGGCCATGGCAGTGGAAGGTGAGCGCAGAGGTCCCCTCGAGTCAGACCTGCGAGAGTATGGACCATGGCGCAGATAGGCATCGGCCAACTGCCTACGTAGAATGTCTTTGTAGTAGTTGAGTTTGTCCTCCCTCTCGGTGGGTTTAAAAAATGCCCCCATTTTGTGCCGGAAGCGAGGGTCCAATAAGGTGGACAGCCAGAAGTCATCCCGCCGACAGATGGAAACAATTCTGGGGTCACTACGCAAGCACGTGAGCATGCTTCGTGCCATTTGCGCAAGTGACTCGGATGGACTACCTGTCTCCATCTCCACTGCATACTGCCACGGTGTGCCCGGGTCCTCTGTCTCTCCTTCCTCAAAAACCTCTAGCTCCTCTGGCTGCTCCTGCTCCTCCTCTCCTGTCCGCTGACTAGATAAACCAGCCATTTCGCCAAGCCTAAACTGTGTTTCGCTGGGCAACTCCTCCTCCTCCTCTTCCTCCTCCTCCTCCTCCAGTTCAGCTCCAAGGGGGTTCATGTGGCCGTAAGATGTAAACGCCATGTCTCCAGTGCCCTGACCAGCCATGGTTTCCAACATGTGCTGTAGTACATGAAGCAGTGGAATCACGTCGTTCATCCCGTAATCCTGCCGACTGACAAATAAAGTGGCTTCCTCAAAGGGCCTGAGCAAACGGCAGGTGTCACGTATGAGCTGCCACTGGTTGACATTGAAGTTACACAGGGGAGTCCCCCTATCTGCTTGGATCATCAGGAAATCCGTGATGGCTTTTCTCTGTTCATATAATCGGTCCAACATGTGAAGGGTGGAATTCCAACGGGTGGAAACATCGCAAATCAGACTATGTTGGGGGATACCATTCTGACGCTGTAGCTCAAGAAGGGTGTGTTTGGCAGTGTAGGAGTGGCTGAAGTGCATGCAAAGTTTCCGTGAAGTTGTTAGGATGTCCTGCAGATGGGGGGAACACTTCAGAAACCGCTTGACAACCAGATTGAAGACGTGAGCCATGCAGGGGGCATGGGTCAGGCTTCCTTGGCGCAGCGCAGACAAAATGTTCTTCCCATTGTCGGTAACCATGATTCCCATTTTAAGTTTTCTCGGAGTAAGCCATGTTTGGATTTCCTGATGAATACATTTAAGCAGTTCCTCCCCTGTGTGACTCCGTTCGCCAAGACAAACCATGTGAAGCACTGCGTGACACCTCCGTGCCCTGCACACATGGTAGACTGGAGGGGCACTGAGACTTGAGCCTACAGTGGAGGGTGAGGAGATGGCGGAGGATGAGGAGGCCGAGTCGCACGGTGTCACAGGCCCAATGGGCAGAGAGCGCGGAGGCCGAAGCGGCGTGACCTGTCCAAGTTGCTGCTGCAAAGGGACCACATTCACCCAGTGGGCCGTAAACGACATGTACTGCCCCTGACCGTAGTTACAGCTCCAGATGTCGGCGCTGCCATGTATTTTGCTACACACCGACAGGCTCAAGGACTGGCCCACCTTCTGCTCAACAAAAGTGTGCAGCGCTGGTACTGCCTTCTTGGCAAAGAAATGACGGCTTGGGACTCTCCACCTCGGCTCGGCACAAGCCATCAGTTCTCTGAAAGGTGCAGATTCCACCACCTGAAAAGGGAGCGACTGCAGCACCAGCAACTTGGACAGGAGCACATTCAGCTTCTGCGCCGTAGTGGGCGCATACTGCTGTCTCTTGGACATGGCTTCGCTGATGGATTGCTGGCGGGATGCATGACTTGGAGGAGGAGGAGCAGGAGCGACAGAGGATGGGTATGACGCACAGCTGCCTTCGGCTGAGGTGCTGGAGCCTTGGCTGGCAGAAATTGGGAGCTCACTTGGTGAGGAAGCAGACTGGACCACCCCTTGGGAGCCTCGGTTCTCCCAGGTCGTTTTATGGTGACGCATCATATGTTGACGCAGGGCCGTGGTGCCAACATTTGGACCCTGGCCACGCTTCACCTTTTGCCTACATATCTTGCATGTGGCCATGTTACCCTCCTGCGGATGCCTCAGGAAAAACTGCCACACTGCCGAGTAGCTACTTTTCCCACCCCCTGGCCTCACTGATTCACTGCTGCTGTTGCCAACTCCAGGAACCCCTGCTCCACTACCTCCCGATAAGGTAGACTGCCGCACAGCAGGTGCTCTACCCCGGCCCCGGCCCCGGCCGGCTCCAGCCTTTGGAATTGTGCCCCCATGCTGACTGCTACCACCTTGCTGCCTCAGCTGCTGACTCCGGGGCAACCTGCACCCCTCTTCTCCTGATGATGACGATGAAGCCCCTTCATCACCCGGCTCCCAAGTGCGATCGGCTTCATCGTCATCATCATCATCATCACCGGGTTGTGGCTGTACGTCACTGATGTTCGTGGATTCGTCAACAGTGTCTGGCGCAGGAGCTGGAACGCTCGCAGCACCCACGACACTGTCCACATCACTATTTGTCTGCCTAGCTAAAGAAGCCACCTCCATTTCTTGGCTGGGCAGTAGCTGCTGACTGTCCTCTATCTGATGGTCCTCCTCACTAAAGAGTGGAGCTGAACCCAAAGCATAGGATACGTCGCTGGGGGAGGGAACGGCGTAGGCCAGAGGCAATGGGAGGACAGGGACTGCTCTCGGGGCATGCCAACTCAGGGTTGTGTCAGAGGAACCTACCGACCCTAGACTGGGGGTCTCAGACGTAAGTTGTGATGATGTTGTTGATGAGCGCGTCAACCAATCTACCACGGCAGATGCGTTACTGGTGGAGACCCGACCGCTAGCAGATACTGGCAGATTAGGTCTCTCAGCGTGACTCCTGCTGCTACTGGCCCCCAGTCTGATGCGAGCTCTGCCTGCGGAATCTTGGCCTCTGCCACTCCTCTTTTCACTTCCAGGCACTTGTCTGCCCGACATAGTCTAACTGGCGTGGTAGTAGGTGAAATTTAAAAAACCCCGGGCAGCGGTGGGTCTATATGAAACAGAATATAATGCACACCAAAAGTGAGCAGTAACACTCAGCCTCCAACAGGCCTGCTTAGTGTAAATAAGAGAGCTGCTTAGTGTAAATAAAGAGGGGTATGCTATGTTACAGAATGGGATGCCTCAACAGAAGTGCACCTGGCAGGCAGCAGTAAGCCTATGCCCAGCAAAAGTGTCTTATAATATAAATATAATAAGAGCAAATGCTTATATGGTCTTAAACAGAGGCTGCTTTAGTCACAGAATGGGATGCCCCGGGCAGGAATCGAGCTGGCAGGGTCCAGTAGTGCTTTGGCCAGCAAAAGTGTCTTTATCAGGCCTAATTTCAAATATGATAAGAGCAAATGCTTATATGGTCTTAAACAGAGGCTGCTTTAGTCACAGAATGGGATGCCCCGGGCAGGAATCGAGCTGGCAGGGTCCAGTAGTGCTTTGGCCAGCAAAAGTGTCTTTATCAGGCCTAATTTCAAATATGATAAGAGCAAATGCTTATATGGTCTTAAACAGAGGCTGCTTTAGTCACAGAATGGGATGCCCCGGGCAGGAATCGAGCTGGCAGGGTACAGTAGTGCTTTGGCCAGCAAAAGTGTCTTTATCAGGCCTAATTTCAAATATGATAAGAGCAAATGCTTATATGGTCTTAAACAGAGGCTGCTTTAGTCACAGAATGGGATGCCCCGGGCAGGAATCGAGCTGGCAGGGTACAGTAGTGCTTTGGCCAGCAAAAGTGTCTTTATCAGGCTAATTTCAAATATGATAAGAGCAAATGCTTATATGGTCTTAAACAGAGGCTGCTTTAGTCACAGAATGGGATGCCCCGGGCAGGAATCGAGCTGGCAGGGTACAGTAGTGCTTTGGCCAGCAAAAGTGTCTTTATCAGGCTAATTTCAAATATGATAAGAGCAAATGCTTATATGGTCTTAAACAGAGGCTGCTTTAGTCACAGAATGGGATGCCCCGGGCAGGAATCGAGCTGGCAGGGTCCAGTAGGGCTTTGGCCAGCAAAAGTGTCTTTATCAGGCCTAATTTCAAATATGATAAGAGCAAATGCTTATATGGTCTTAAACAGAGGCTGCTTTAGTCACAGAATGGGATGCCCCGGGCAGGAATCGAGCTGGCAGGGTACAGTAGTGCTTTGGCCAGCAAAAGTGTCTTTATCAGGCCTAATTTCAAATATGATAAGAGCAAATGCTTATATGGTCTTAAACAGAGGCTGCTTTAGTCACAGAATGGGATGCCCCGGGCAGGAATCGAGCTGGCAGGGTACAGTAGTGCTTTGGCCAGCAAAAGTGTCTTTATCAGGCCTAATTTCAAATATGATAAGAGCAAATGCTTATATGGTCTTAAACAGAGGCTGCTTTAGTCACAGAATGGGATGCCCCGGGCAGGAATCGAGCTGGCAGGGTACAGTAGTGCTTTGGCCAGCAAAAGTGTCTTTATCAGGCCTAATTTCAAATATGATAAGAGCAAATGCTTATATGGTCTTAAACAGAGGCTGCTGTAGTCACAGAATGGGATGCCCCGGGCAGGAATCGAGCTGGCAGGGTCCAGTAGTGCTTTGGCCAGCAAAAGTGTCTTTATCAGGCCTAATTTCAAATATGATAAGAGCAAATGCTTATATGGTCTTAAACAGAGGCTGCTTTAGTCACAGAATGGGATGCCCCGGGCAGGAATCGAGCTGGCAGGGTACAGTAGTGCTTTGGCCAGCAAAAGTGTCTTTATCAGGCTAATTTCAAATATGATAAGAGCAAATGCTTATATGGTCTTAAACAGAGGCTGCTTTAGTCACAGAATGGGATGCCCCGGGCAGGAATCGAGCTGGCAGGGTACAGTAGTGCTTTGGCCAGCAAAAGTGTCTTTATCAGGCTAATTTCAAATATGATAAGAGCAAATGCTTATATGGTCTTAAACAGAGGCTGCTTTAGTCACAGAATGGGATGCCCCGGGCAGGAATCGAGCTGGCAGGGTACAGTAGTGCTTTGGCCAGCAAAAGTGTCTTTATCAGGCCTAATTTCAAATATGATAAGAGCAAATGCTTATATGGTCTTAAACAGAGGCTGCTTTAGTCACAGAATGGGATGCCCCGGGCAGGAATCGAGCTGGCAGGGTACAGTAGTGCTTTGGCCAGCAAAAGTGTCTTTATCAGGCTAATTTCAAATATGATAAGAGCAAATGCTTATATGGTCTTAAACAGAGGCTGCTGTAGTCACAGAATGGGATGCCCCGGGCAGGAATCGAGCTGGCAGGGTACAGTAGTGCTTTGGCCAGCAAAAGTGTCTTTATCAGGCCTAATTTCAAATATGATAAGAGCAAATGCTTATATGGTCTTAAACAGAGGCTGCTTTAGTCACAGAATGGGATGCCCCGGGCAGGAATCGAGCTGGCAGGGTACAGTAGTGCTTTGGCCAGCAAAAGTGTCTTTATCAGGCCTAATTTCAAATATGATAAGAGCAAATGCTTATATGGTCTTAAACAGAGGCTGCTTTAGTCACAGAATGGGATGCCCCGGGCAGGAATCGAGCTGGCAGGGTACAGTAGTGCTTTGGCCAGCAAAAGTGTCTTTATCAGGCTAATTTCAAATATGATAAGAGCAAATGCTTATATGGTCTTAAACAGAGGCTGCTTTAGTCACAGAATGGGATGCCCCGGGCAGGAATCGAGCTGGCAGGGTACAGTAGTGCTTTGGCCAGCAAAAGTGTCTTTATCAGGCCTAATTTCAAATATGATAAGAGCAAATGCTTATATGGTCTTAAACAGAGGCTGCTTTAGTCACAGAATGGGATGCCCCGGGCAGGAATCGAGCTGGCAGGGTACAGTAGTGCTTTGGCCAGCAAAAGTGTCTTTATCAGGCCTAATTTCAAATATAAGAGCAAATGCTTATATGGTCTTAAACAGAGGCTGCTTTAGTCACAGAATGGGATGCCCCGGGCAGGAATCGAGCTGGCAGGGTACAGTAGTGCTTTGGCCAGCAAAAGTGTCTTTATCAGGCTAATTTCAAATATGATAAGAGCAAATGCTTATATGGTCTTAAACAGAGGCTGCTGTAGTCACAGAATGGGATGCCCCGGGCAGGAATCGAGCTGGCAGGGTCCAGTAGGGCTTTGGCCAGCAAAAGTGTCTTTATCAGGCCTAATTTCAAATATGATAAGAGCAAATGCTTATATGGTCTTAAACAGAGGCTGCTTTAGTCACAGAATGGGATGCCCCGGGCAGGAATCGAGCTGGCAGGGTGCAGTAGTGCTTTGGCCAGCAAAAGTGTCTTTATCAGGCTAATTTCAAATATGATAAGAGCAAATGCTTATATGGTCTTAAACAGAGGCTGCTGTAGTCACAGAATGGGATGCCCCGGGCAGGAATCGAGCTGGCAGGGTACAGTAGTGCTTTGGCCAGCAAAAGTGTCTTTATCAGGCCTAATTTCAAATATGATAAGAGCAAATGCTTATATGGTCTTAAACAGAGGCTGCTTTAGTCACAGAATGGGATGCCCCGGGCAGGAATCGAGCTGGCAGGGTCCAGTAGTGCTTTGGCCAGCAAAAGTGTCTTTATCAGGCCTAATTTCAAATATGATAAGAGCAAATGCTTATATGGTCTTAAACAGAGGCTGCTTTAGTCACAGAATGGGATGCCCCGGGCAGGAATCGAGCTGGCAGGGTACAGTAGTGCTTTGGCCAGCAAAAGTGTCTTTATCAGGCCTAATTTCAAATATGATAAGAGCAAATGCTTATATGGTCTTAAACAGAGGCTGCTTTAGTCACAGAATGGGATGCCCCGGGCAGGAATCGAGCTGGCAGGGTACAGTAGTGCTTTGGCCAGCAAAAGTGTCTTTATCAGGCCTAATTTCAAATATGATAAGAGCAAATGCTTATATGGTCTTAAACAGAGGCTGCTTTAGTCACAGAATGGGATGCCCCGGGCAGGAATCGAGCTGGCAGGTTACAGTAGTGCTTTGGCCAGCAAAAGTGTCTTTATCAGGCCTAATTTCAAATATGATAAGAGCAAATGCTTATATGGTCTTAAACAGAGGCTGCTGTAGTCACAGAATGGGATGCCCCGGGCAGGAATCGAGCTGGCAGGGTCCAGTAGTGCTTTGGCCAGCAAAAGTGTCTTTATCAGGCCTAATTTCAAATATGATAAGAGCAAATGCTTATATGGTCTTAAACAGAGGCTGCTTTAGTCACAGAATGGGATGCCCCGGGCAGGAATCGAGCTGGCAGGGTACAGTAGTGCTTTGGCCAGCAAAAGTGTCTTTATCAGGCTAATTTCAAATATGATAAGAGCAAATGCTTATATGGTCTTAAACAGAGGCTGCTTTAGTCACAGAATGGGATGCCCCGGGCAGGAATCGAGCTGGCAGGGTACAGTAGTGCTTTGGCCAGCAAAAGTGTCTTTATCAGGCCTAATTTCAAATATGATAAGAGCAAATGCTTATATGGTCTTAAACAGAGGCTGCTTTAGTCACAGAATGGGATGCCCCGGGCAGGAATCGAGCTGGCAGGGTACAGTAGTGCTTTGGCCAGCAAAAGTGTCTTTATCAGGCTAATTTCAAATATGATAAGAGCAAATGCTTATATGGTCTTAAACAGAGGCTGCTTTAGTCACAGAATGGGATGCCCCGGGCAGGAATCGAGCTGGCAGGGTACAGTAGTGCTTTGGCCAGCAAAAGTGTCTTTATCAGGCTAATTTCAAATATGATAAGAGCAAATGCTTATATGGTCTTAAACAGAGGCTGCTGTAGTCACAGAATGGGATGCCCCGGGCAGGAATCGAGCTGGCAGGGTACAGTAGTGCTTTGGCCAGCAAAAGTGTCTTTATCAGGCCTAATTTCAAATATGATAAGAGCAAATGCTTATATGGTCTTAAACAGAGGCTGCTTTAGTCACAGAATGGGATGCCCCGGGCAGGAATCGAGCTGGCAGGGTACAGTAGTGCTTTGGCCAGCAAAAGTGTCTTTATCAGGCTAATTTCAAATATGATAAGAGCAAATGCTTATATGGTCTTAAACAGAGGCTGCTTTAGTCACAGAATGGGATGCCCCGGGCAGGAATCGAGCTGGCAGGGTACAGTAGTGCTTTGGCCAGCAAAAGTGTCTTTATCAGGCCTAATTTCAAATATGATAAGAGCAAATGCTTATATGGTCTTAAACAGAGGCTGCTTTAGTCACAGAATGGGATGCCTCACAGCAGACTTAAGATCAGTTCAGTATATATGCACAGTTAGTTACTATAAGCAGCCTGAAAACGCTAACAAAGGCTGGATGAAAAAAAAAAAATCTCCCTGTCAGCCAGCTCCGTTTTTCCTACCTTTCCCTGGCTTTCTGTCTGTCTCCTGTCTGTCTCCTGCCTGTCTCCTGCCTGTCTCCAGCCTGTCCCTGTCTGTCCCTGTCTCCAGCCTGTCTAACTGCCTCAGCTACACAGCGTTCTGTCTGTCTGTCACGAATGCAATAGAGAAATGAGGAAAAGCAAGATGGCCGCCGTTAAATACCGCTGTGTGACGTCACCGGGCTTGCTGGCTGCTGATAGGCTGCATGTGACTGCCCCAGCTTGCACTGGCGCGGGATACATGTCCAGACATGTCCCGCCCGCCATCTTAGAATGCCTGTAATGTAAATGAATGGATGTTAAAGGAAAACTTCGAGTGATCGAATCGCGGGGAAATTCGGATTCGATCCGAATCGAATTTTTCCTGAAATTCGGATCGAATCCGGGTTCGTCCGGATCGATTCGCTCATCCCTAATTCCAATTTTCCTGACATATTTCACCTGCTTTTGCCTTACTAAAAAACATATACAAAGATTATAACTAATGTTTCCTTAATTACCAAGTATTGCATGCTCTTAGAAATATCCAACTTAAAGCTCCCTAGAGATGAGCGAACTTTTGAAAAATTCGATTCGACTGATTCGCCGAATTTTCCGACAAAAATCGTTTCGACCCGAATTTATTCGCGACGAATTGCTATTAAAAATGGCTATTTCTGAGCTTCCTAGAGCCTAAATAGGGTTGTAAACCATTCTGCCTTGCTGTAACACGCATAGGATGGGTGCTGGGTTACTGAAATAATACTGTAAATAATTAGGACATGCAGATCAGAGGCATCGCTATTAGAATCGCAGAGCGGCACAATTACAGAGAGTTGAGGTGGCATCATTCACTATGAGGGGCCCCTATATTGCCTGAAAAACACACCCTGGAGCTGGCAGTGGCAACATTGGATTTGGCTCAAAGAGACATTGGAGTTGGCAGCAGGAGCAGCAAGAGCCCAAAAATTGGCTGAATGACACCCTGGAGTTGCAAGCAGCAGCAGCAGCAGGAGCCCAAACATAGCTTGAAAGTCACACTGGAGTTGGCTTCAGGAGCCCAAAATTGGATGAGTCACACCCTGGAGTTGCAAGCAGCAGCAGCAGCCCAAACATAGCTTGAAAGAGACACTGGAGTTGGCAGCAGGAGCCCAAAAATTGGATGAATCACACCCTGGAGTTGCAAGCAGCAGCAGCAGCCCAAACATTGATTTAAAGAGACACTTGAGTTGGCAGCAGGAGCCCAAAAATTGGATGAATCACACCCTGGAGTTGCAAGCAGCAGCAGGAGCCCAACATTGGCTGAAAGACACTGGAGTTGGCTTCAGGGGCCCAAAAATTGGATTAATCACACCCTGGAGTTGCAAGCTGCAGCAGGAGCCCAAACATTGGCTGAAAGAGACACTGGAGTTGGCAGCAGGAGCCCAAAAATTGGATGAATCACACCCTGGAGCTGCAAGCAGCAGCCCAAACATAGCTTGAAAGACACACTGGAGTTGGCTTCAGGAGCCCAAAAATTGGATGAATCCCACCCTGGAGTTGCAAGCAGCAGGAGCCCAAACATAGCTTGAAAGACACACTGGAGTTGGCTTCAGGAGCCCAAAAATTGGATGAATCACTCCTTGGAGTTGCAAGCAGCTGCAGCAGCAGCCCAAACATAGCTTGAAAGACACACTGGAGTTGGCAGCAGGAGCCCAAATATTGGATGAATCACACCCTGGATTTGCAAGCAGCAGCAGAAGCCCAAGCATTGGCTGAAAGAGACACTGGAGTTGGCAGCAGGATCCCAAAAATTGGATGAATCACGCTCTGGAGTTGCAAGCAGCAGCAGGAGCCCAAACATTGGCTGAAAGAGACACTGGAGTTGGCAGCAGGAGCCCAAAAATTGGATGAATCACACCCTGGAGTTGCAAGCAGCAGCAGGAGCCCAAACATTGGCTGAAAGAGACACTGGGGTTGGTAGCAGGAGCCCAAACATTGGATGAATCACACCCTGGAGTTGCAAGCAGCAGCAGCAGCAGCCCAAACATAGCTTGAAAGACACACTGGAGTTGGCTTCATGAGCCCAAAAATTGGATGAATCACTCCCTGGAGTTGCAAGCAGCAGCAGCAGTCCAAACATAGCTTGAAAGACACACTGGAGTTGGCTTCAGGAGCCCAAAAATTGGATGAATCACACCCTGGAGTTGCAAGCAGCAGGAGCCCAAACATTGCTTTAAAGAGACACTGGAGTTGGCAGCAGCAGGAGCCCATTGACTGACACACCCTGGAGTTGGCAGCGGCAGCAGGAACCTAGAAATTGTCTAGAAGGCACCCTAAAGTTGGCAGCGGCAGGAGCACATACATTAGCTGGAAGGCACACCCTGGAGTTGGCAGCAGCATAAGCAGGAGCCCAAACATTGCTTGAAAGACACCCTGGAGTTGGCAGCAGCAGGAGGCCAAAAAATGGCTGAGAGAGACACTGGAATTGGAAGCAGGAGCTCAAAAATTGGATGAATCACACCCTGGAGTTGCAAGCAGCAGCAGGAGCCCAAACATTGGCTGAAAGAGACACTGGAGTTGGCAGCAGGAGCCCAAAAATTGGACGAATCACTCCCTGGAGTTGCAAGCAGCAGCAGCAGGAGCCCAAACATTGCTTTAAAGAGACACTGGAGTTGGCAGCAGGAGCCCAAAAATTGGATGAATCACACCCTGGAGTTGCAAACAGCAGCAGGAGCCCAAACATTGGCTAAAAGACACTGGAGTTGGCAGCAGGAGCCCAAAAATTGGATGAATCACACCCTGGAGTTGCAAGCAGCAGCAGCAGCAGCCCAACATTGGCTGAAAGGCCCACCCTGAAGTTGGCATCAGCAGGAGGCCAAAAATTGGTTGGAAGGCACACCCTGAAGTTGGCATCAGCAGGAGCCCAAAAATTGGCCTAAAGACATAAATATGTTTTGCACCATTTGGAAAGTGTAAAACGTGGCACCATGCTGAATCTAGTCGCATGCATCAGGCATTGGTGGGTGGAAATCCTGGCTGATCCATCCCTGATTCATTTTGACAAAGATTAGTGTCTCCACATTTTCGCACACATCAAGGTGTGTTGGCATGGTCATGTCAAGGTATGACATGACCTGCTGGTTGAGGTCCTGCTCTAGGTCTTCCTGCTGCTCATGAGTAGCCTCACTATGCGGGTGTAGAAAGCTACTCATTAGCGACTGAAGACTGAGGTTGCTGCTGCTCCTGCCAACCCCCCCAGCAGCCATGGCAGTGGAAGGTGAGAGGTCCCCTCGAGTCAGACCTGCGAGAGTATGGACCATGGCGCAGATAGGCATTGGCCAACTGCCTACGTAGAATGTCTTTGTAGTAGTTCAGTTTGTCCTCCCTCTCGGCGGGTTTAAAAAATGCCCCCATTTTGTGCCGGAAGCGAGGGTCCAATAAGGTGGACAGCCAGAAGTCATCCCGCCGACAAATGGAAACAATTCTGGGGTCACTACGCAAGCACGTGAGCATGCTTCCTGCCATTTGCGCAAGTGACCCGGATGGACTACCTGTCCCCATCTCCACTGCATACTGCCACGTTGTGTCCGGGTCCTCTGTCTCGCCTTCCTCGAAACCCTCTAGCTCCTCTGGCTGCTCCTGCTCCTCCTCTCCTGTCCGCTGACTAGATAAACCAGCCATTTCGACTAGCCTAAACTGTGTTTCGCTGGGCAACTTCTCCTCCTCTTCTTCCTCCTCCTCCTCCAGTTCAGCTCCAACAGGGTTCATGTGGCCGTAAGATGTAGACGCCATGTCTCCAGTGCCCTGACCAGCCATGGTTTCCAACATGTGCTGTAGTACATGAAGCAGTGGAATCACGTCGTTCATCCCGTAATCCTGCCGACTGACAAATAAAGTGGCTTCCTCAAAGGGCCTGAGCAAATGGCAGGTGTCACGTATGAGCTGCCACTGGTTGACATTGAAGTTACACAGGGGAGTCCCCCTATCCACTTGGATCATCAGGAAATCCGTGATGGCTTTTCTCTGTTCATATAATCGGTCCAACATGAGAAGGGTGGAATTCCAATGGGTGGAAACATCGCAAATCAGACTATGTTGGGGGATACTGTTCTGACGCTGTAGCTCAAAAAGGGTGTGTTTGGCGGTGTAGGAGTGGCTGAAGTGCATGCAAAGTTTCCTTGAAGTTGTTAGGATGTCTTGCAGATGGGGGGAACACTTCAGAAACCGCTTGACAACCAGATTGAAGACGTGAGCCATGCAGGGGGCATGGGTCAGGCTTCCTTGGCGCAGCGCAGACAAAATGTTCTTCCCATTGTCGGTAACCATGATTCCCATTTTAAGTTTTCTTGGAGTAAGCCATGTTTGGATTTCCTGATGAATAAATTTAAGCAGTTCCTCCCCTGCGTGACTCCGTTCGCCAAGACAAACCATGTGAAGCACTGCGTGACACCTCCGTGCCCTGCACACATGGTAGACTGGAGGGGCACTGAGACTTGAGCCTACAGCGGAGGGTGAGGAGATGGCGGAGGATGAGGAGGCCGAGTCGCACAGTGTCACAGGCCCAACGGGCAGGGAGCACGGAGGCCGAAGCGGCGTGACCTGTCCAAGTTGCTGCTGCTGCTGCAGGGGACCACATTCACCCAGTGGGCCGTAAACGACATGTACTGTCCCTGACCATAGTTACAGCTCCAGACATCGGCGCTGCCATGCATTTTGCTACACACCGACGGGCTCAAGGACTGGCCCACCTTCTGTTCAACAAAAGTGTGCAGCGCTGGTACTGCCTTCTTGGCAAAGAAATGACGGCTTGGGACTCTCCACCTCGGCTCTGCACAAGCCATCAGTTCTCTGAAAGGTGCAGAGTCCACCACCTGAAAAGGGAGCGACTGCAGCACCAGCAACTTGGACAGGAGCACATTCAGCTTCTGCGCCGTAGGATGAGTGGGCGCATACTGCTGTCTCTTGGACATGGCTTCGCTGATGGATTGCTGGCGGGTTGCATGACTTGAAGGAGGAGGAGGAGGAGCGACAGAGGACAGGTATGACGCACAGCTGCCTTCGGCTGAGGTGCTGGAGCCTTGGCTGGCAGAAATTGGGAGCGGCGTGCCACTTGGTGAGGAAGCAGACTGGACCACCCCTTGGGAGCCTCAGTTCTCCCAGGTCGCTTTATGGTGACGCATCATATGTTGACGCAGGGCCGTGGTGCCAACATTTGGGCCCTGGCCACGCTTAACCTTCTGCCTACATATCTTGCATGTGGCCATGTTACCCTCCTGCGGATGCTTCAGGAAAAACTGCCACACTGCCGAGTAGCTACTTTTCCTACCAACAGGCCTCACTGATTCGCTGCTATTGTCGCCAACTCCAGGAACCCCTGCTCCACTACCTCCCGATAAGGTAGCCTGCCGTGCAGCAGGTGCTCTACCCCGGCCCCAGCCCCGTTTGGCTCCAGGCTTTACAATTGTGCCCCCATGCTGACTGCCAACCATGCTGCTAACACCTTGCTGCCTGAGCTGCTGACTCCGGGGCAATCTGCGCCCCTCTTCTCCTGATGATGACGATGAAGCCCCTTCATCACCCGGCTCCCAAGTGCGATCGGCTTCATCATCATCATCATCATCATCATCGAGTTGTGGCTGTACGTCACTGATGTTCTCGGTTTCCTCAACAGCGTCTGGCGCAGAAGCTGGAAATCTCGCAACACCCACGATACTGTCCACATCACTATTTGTCTGCCGAGCTAAAGAAGACACCTCCATTTCATGGCTGGGCAGTAGCTGCTGACTGTCCTCTATCTGATCGTCCTCCTTACTAAAGAGTGGAGCTGAACCCAAAGCATAGGATATGTCGTTGGGGGAGGGAACGGCGTAGGACAGAGGCAGTGGTAGGACAGGGACTGCTCTTGGGGCATGCCAACTCAGGGTTGTGTCAGAGGAACCTACCGACCCTAGACTGGGGGTCTCAGACGTAACTTGTGATGATGTTGATGAGCGTGTTAACCAATCTACCACGGCAGATGCGTTACTCGTGGAGACACGACCGCTAGCAGATACTGGCAGATCAGGTCTCTCACCGTGACTCCTGCTGCCACTCGCCCCTAATCTGCTGCGACCTCTGCCTGCTGAATCTCTGCCACTCCTCTTTGAACATCCTGGCACTTGTCTGCCTGACATTTTTATGTATTTGCCTATTTAGTATAAACAGATAGGGTGCAAGGTGTAGCTTTGGGGTGCCCTGTTGCCTGGTTTATTGAAAACAGTCAAAAACAAGTGCAAACTGAAGTAGCTTAATGAAGCTGATGCTGATCAACGCTTATGTTGTATAACAGATAGGGTGCAAGGTGCAGTTTTGAGGTGCCCTGCGGCCTGGTTTATTGAAAACAGTCAAAAACAAGTGCAAACTGAAGTAGCTTAATGAAGCTGATGCTGATCAATGCTTATGTTGTATAACAGATAGGGTGCAAGATGCAGCTTTGGGGTGCCCTGCGGCCTGGTTTATTAAAAGCAGTCAAAACAAGTGCAAACTGAAGTAGCTTAATAAAGCAGCTGATGCTGATCAACGCTTATGTTGTATAACAGATAGGGTGCAAGGTGCAGCTTTGGGGTGCCCTGCGGCCTGGTTTATTGAAAACAGTCAAAAACAAGTGCAAACTGAAGTAGCTTAATGAAGCTGATGCTGATCAACGCTTATGTTGTATAACAGATAGGGTGCAAGGTGCAGCTTTGGGGTGGCCTAGTTTATTAAAAGCAGTCAAAAACAAGTGCAAACTGAAGTAGCTTAATAAAGCAGCTGATGCTGATCAACGCTTATGTTGTATAACAGATAGGGTGCAAGGTGCAGCTTTGGGGTGCCCTGCGGCCTGGTTTATTGACAACAGTCAAAAACAAGTGCAAACTGAAGTAGCTTAATGAAGCTGATGCTGATCAACGCTTATGTTGTATAACAGATAGGGTGCAAGGTGCAGCTTTGGGGTGTCCTGCGGCCTGGTCTATTGAAAACAGTCAAAAACAAGTGCAAACTGAAGTAGCTTAATGAAGCTGATCAATGCTTATGTTGTATAACAGATAGGGTGCAAGGTGCAGCTTTGAGGTGCCCTGCGGCCTGGTTTATTGAAAGCAGTCAAAAACAAGTGCAAACTGAAGTAGCTTAATAAAGCAGCTGATGCTGATCAACACTTATGTTGTATAACAGATAGGGTGCAAGGTGCAGCTTTGGGGTGCCCTGCGGCCTGGTTTATTGAAAGCAGTCAAAAACAAGTGCAAACTGAAGTAGCTTAATAAAGCAGCTGATGCTGATCAACGCTTATGTTGTATAACAGATAGGGTGCAAGGTGCAGCTTTGAGGTGCCCTGCGGCCTGGTTTATTAAAGGCAGTCAAAAACAAGTGCAAACTGAAGTAGCTTAATAAAGCAGCTGATGCTGATCAACACTTATGTTGTATAACAGATAGGGTGCAAGGTGCAGCTTTGGGGTGCCCTGCGGCCTGGTTTATTGAAAACAGTCAAAAACAAGTGCAAACTGAAGTAGCTTAATGAAGCTGATGCTGATCAACGCTTATGTTGTATAACAGATAGGGTGCAAGGTGCAGCTTTGAGGTGCCCTGCGGCCTGGTTTATTAAAGGCAGTCAAAAACAAGTGGAAACTGAAGTAGCTTAATAAAGCAGCTGATGCTGGTCAACGCTTATGTTGTATAACAGATTGGGTGCAAGGTGCAGCTTTGGGGTGCCCTGCGGCCTGGTTTATTAAAAGCAGTCAAAAACAAGTGCAAACTGAAGTAGCTTAATGAAGCTGATGCTGATCAACGCTTATGTTGTATAACAGGGTTAAAATAGCATGTGCCTGGGGGGCGTGGCTGGCTGCCGAGAGAGATGGTCGCACTGTAACTCAGCTCAGCACCCCGGGCAGGCAAAAGGGCGGCTACCCAGAGCAATCCGGTGCCAGGAGACTCAGAAAGTGCATCTAGACCCTGCGGAGGTTGGCACCATCCTGATGGGCAAAAGCGGAGGCGGAGGTAGGAGGAGGACGGCGCCTACGCACCAACATAGTGCGAGGCGCAGCGCGGGTCCAACAAAGATGGCGGAGGGAGACGACACATATAACTTACATGAGCAGCAGCACCAGTCGGATGCTCGTCAGACAGAGCCCGCGATCGGGTCTGCAACCAGCCAGCAGGTGCTCCCGGTCAGAAGCAGCGACGGAGGAGATGCGACAGTCCTAGACTGGACGGCCATGGCGAAAGATCAGCGTCCGAGTTTGGCGGGAAACGGCCGAGGGGATGCGGGAGAGGCGAATGGCGGCAGCGACAACAGCAGGGCTGGTAGCCCGATCCCCGCCACCACACATGGCCCATCCAGCGCCCCGGTGTCACCCACGAGGCTCCCTCACATGGACAGCGCAGATTCCATCAGCAGCCCATTAAGCAGCAGCCCGCCGAACAGTGAGTCATCCCTTTTTTCGGGCCCCCGTAGCCCCTGCGCCCCACCTCAATCCCTAGAACCGGGGAACCAGGCCCAATCAGCCCCAGACCCAGTTGAGCTCAGAGACGCCAACCTGCTAGCAAAGTTCAAGTTGCTCCTACAGCAGGAACTACAAGCTGTCACAGATGCATGGGCCTCCCCACTGAAAGCGGAGATTCATAGCTTGGGGGAAAGAACAGAGGCCCTAGAAAGCAAAATGGAGCACACCCTAACCACCATACAATCCCGGGACAGGGACATTGAGGCCATACAGTTAAAGCTGGAGGATTTGGAGAATAGGGCCAGAAGGGGCAACCTGCGTATCAGAGGCCTACCGGAATCCATGCTGGACGTAACTGAGACAGTGACTGCCTTGTTCCAAGAATTGATCCCTAACCTGCCGATAGAGAGGCTGGAACTGGACCGGGCCCACAGAGCTCTGGGGCCCAAACGCAAGGATGGGCTGCCCCGGGATATTGTTCTAAAACCCACATATTTTCGCACCAGAGAGGCCTTACTACGGGCAGCAAGGGAGAAGAAGGAGCTAACTTTTCAAGGCCACACTTATCAGCTCTTTCAGGACTTAGCTCCTCAGACCATACAGAGAAGACGGGAGATGAGGCCGGCCCTGGAAGCCCTACGGGCACATCATGTCAGCTACAGATGGGGATTCCCATTTAAGGTCCTCTTTGCATACAGGGGGGATCAATATTCAGCCTCTTCCTTAAGCGAACTGTGCCATATTCTCAAAGATCTTGCTATACCCATGGACGCGGGGGGTTCAGGGAGCCGTGACTCCAGCCCCCCCTTATCCAGGAAGCGAACCGCCCTCAGGCCACCCCGGGACAGGCCTTCCTTTGATAACAAGAAAAGAGCCCCTACTTTACCGCGGGTCCACTGGGACCCCATACAAAATAATCAAAGGTGACGGACCCGGAGCTACGCTCTTTCTCCCTGTCCTCTGCAGTTTTTGGTTCTGTGGAACGTTTTGTCCACCTTATTTCCAGGACGTAGTGTGAATCCCTTTTGGTCCGGGACTTTGATGCCGGATTCTTCTGCAGTCGGCGCTGCAAGCCTTTCAGGTTATGCGCCCAAGGCGCAAGTTCTCTCTTTTGCCTCTTCAACATGTTAGCCGTTGGTTTTATATGGTTATATGGTTTTATATTCTTTTTATGCATTTTCTATAGTGATGTATTAAGATCTCTTGGGTTTTGTCCTGACTTTCCCTCAGTCGGGAGAATCCAACCGGTCAGTATTTTCTTAAAGTAATATAGTCGTCCTTAGCCTGCCCTGGGGGACACACCCCCACTGTACTTTTTTACTACAGCATTACGGTAGACGGAGGAGTTGTAATAACCCTCCCTCTATTGATAGGCCCGCTTGAACGGGCGGTGAAATCCCGGCCTTGGTCCAGATGGGCCCCCTTGTATCATCCCGGTTAATGGTACTGTTGCTCATGAATATTATGCATACTATGCAGATCAGTAGTTTATATTTTTTACAGTTTGTCCTTATCAGTGATTTCAGCACCAACCCTTCCCTGGCCCCCCTGTGTGTCCACCCCGGTGATTCCCCCCCCCCTCCTTGGGTCCCTGGTCCGCCCTGGACGATAGTGTCGATTGTACTGTATTGTACTGATTGTACCTATAATCTCTCATAATGTACAGGGGTTTAACTCTCCCTCCAAACGGAACAAAGCCTTCCAATTCTATAAAACCAACAAAGCGGATATTCTTTGCCTGCAGGAAACCAGATTTGCCCGCCACTCACACCCTAAGTACCTAAACAGACATTTCCCCCTGCACTATCATGCTATGTTTAAAGAAAAGAAACGGGGGGTCACAATAGCTTTCAGGAAAAATTTACCCTTTGTCTGCCATAAGGAGATAGTGGACCCAACAGGCCGCTATGTACTGGTGTCTGGATCCATCTATGATGTGGAAATCACGGTAGTTTCGTATTATACCCCCAACGCACACCAGCTCAGATTTCTGTCCCATTTATTCAAGGTAGTAAAGGAGCACTCCAGAGGGGTGGTATACCTGGCGGGCGACTCAAACCTGGTAATAGATCCCAAGGGGGACAAGACAGTCCCCACAGTGCCAGGCCGAGGAGGGGAGCCAGGGACGGGCAAACCAGGGGCGTTCAGTGCATTGTTGGGCTCTTATGCACTGTGTGACACTTGGCGGGAGGTCCACCCCACAGGGCGAGACTTTACATTCTACTCCAATCCACACAAATCTTTCTGCAGAATAGACCATGTTTTCATGCCACAACATTCACTTACACAACTTCAAGGAGCCACAATCCTCTCCACGCCTTGGTCTGACCATAGCCCAATGATGATCTCCGTAGACTTGGCGGTCCCCGGGAGATCTCTTGACTCCTGGCGTCTTAATGACTCGCTCCTAACAACTAAAGATACTTGTGACAAAATCCAGAAGCACCTAGCTGATTATTTTTTGCACAACGTGGGCTCAGTGGACTCCCCAGTTTCCTTATGGGAAGCCCATAAACTGGTGATGAGAGGGCACATAATACAAATAGCCACAGCAAGAAAAAGGGAAAGGGAGGCCAAAGTGAAGGAATTATCTGATCAATTCAGGAAGGCCGAGGAGGAGTGGAAGGGCAACCCATGTCAGACCACCAAAGACAGAGTTGACTTGGCCCGCCTGGAACTTAACTTACTCCTAGACTGTCAGGCAGAAAAACAGCTACGGTGGTCCAAACAACACTTTTACTCCAGGGGCAATAAACCGGATTCCATGATGGCCAAACAACTCAGACTGAGCAAACCCAAAAACCAACCCATTCAACTGAAGTTACAAGGGCTCACAACTGCCAACCCCTTAAAGATAGTGGAGGCCTTCAAAACTTTTCTGGCAGATCTTTACTCCAACCCGGGGGGGGAATAATCCACAAAAACTGGAAGAATTTTTCTCCGGCATTGAGCTCCCGGTTGCCCCTCGGGATTGTTTAGATAGTATGGAAGAGCCCATTACTTTACAGGAATTGTTGGCTGCAATAAAGACCATTAAACCCAAAAAGACCCCGGGCCCAGATGGTTTCTCGGGACTTTATTACAAGAAATTTGCCCCGCTGCTGGGGCCCCACCTGGTGGCACTATTCAATTCCCTTAGATCGGGCATGAATCCCAGTCCTGAGTCGTCGATGGCCAATATTGTCATGATCCCCAAACCGGAGAAAGATCCCCTGCTGACCTCTAACTATAGGCCTATTTCACTACTTAACCAGGACGTTAAACTCCTGGCTAAAATCCTGGCCTCGAGACTGAATTCCTTCCTGGGCTCGTTGGTCCATAGAGACCAGTCGGGCTTTGTCCCTTCCAGACAAGCTAGTGATAACGTTAGACGTATAGCCCACCTAATTCACTCCATTCAGAACAGGAAAATTCCTGCTTTTTTATTATCTTTAGACATTTATAAAGCATTTGACACAATCTCATGGGAGTACATGCGTACAACGTTGGGGAGGTGGGGCTTTGGCAGTAAGTTTTTACAGTGGATCTCGGCATTGTATTACCAACCGACAGCGAGGGTTAGATACCTTGGGTTCTCTTCAGACAGGTTTGGTATACAGAGAGGTACCCGTCAGGGATGCCCCCTATCCCCCATCCTGTTTATTTTGGCCATGGAGCCCTTAGCGCTTAAAATCAGAGCCAACAAAAATATCAAGGGCATTGACATTGGAGGAGTCCACCATAAGATTTCGCTTTTTGCGGATGATGCTGTACTGGTTTTGTCACAACCTATCACCACTTTACCCAATCTTCTCGGGGTGTTGGACGAGTTTGCTGAGATCTCTGGGCTCAAGATAAATAGATCCAAATCGGTTGATATGAATGTGGGGCTCTCGGCGGGATCAGTGTTGCACCTCAAATCCACATATGACTTCAAGTGGACCTCAAATGGTCTCCCCTATCTGGGTGTTCGCCTGGCACCCACATATGGGGGCCTCTACGCTGCCAACTACCCACCTCTGATACGAACTCTGAATTCTTTGATGGATTCCTGGACAGACCTTCCCATATCGTGGTTGGGACGGGTGGCTGCGGTCAAAATGACAATCCTCCCCAAAATATTGTATTACTTTAGAGTACTACCTGTCAGGATCCCGGCCTACATGCTCCGAATCCTTCAGAGACGGATGTTCCAGTTTGTGTGGGGAACAACCAGACCCCGAGTGGCAAGACGCACAATGTATGCCCATAAATCTCAAGGGGGTTTGGGGGTGCCTAATATTACTCACTACTATAAAGCAGCACAAATAGCGCAGTTGTCCCAGTTACATGCAATGAGAGATTTACCACTGTGGGCCCTGCTGGAGATCCCGAACCTGGGGAAGTCCCCACTAGAGGCTTTGCTATGGACAGACCCCAGAAATAGACCAAAAGATCTGAGCCCTTTGATGATACACTCCCTTAAGGTTTGGGACTCTATAAAATTTTCCTCGGGATTAATGTCACCTCACGCTCCTTTACTGAATTTATGGGATAATCCTCTATTCCCACCGGGTCTTCAGGGAGGGGCGTCCTTTTCACACTGGGTGTCAGCGGGTATCTGCGCTTTTCATCATCTCTTGACAGACAAGGGCCTTATGTCATTTGAAGAATTGAGGGACAAATATGGTCTTCCACGGACGGAATGGTTCCATTACACACAATTGAGCCACTGGCTTAGACCTAGGCTTGCTGGCCTGGCCTCGTATAGGAAATGGACCAAATTTGAGGCCTTGTGCGTGGAGGAGCCGGATAGCCCGGGGAGGATCTCCTTGCTATATTCTTCCCTGAATGATTTCCCAAGACCCTCTGACCACAAATATGTGCAAGAATGGGGGGAGGACCTGGGATTGGAGAAGGAGGAGGTGGACTGGGAGGATGTGTGGAGGGCGACCTGGGGCTGTTCAATTAATTCACTCACAGTTGAGTCAGCCTATAAAGTCCTGTTACGTTGGTATCTGGTCCCTGCTAGAATCCATAAAATTTATCCTGCCTACCCAGAACAATGCTTCAGGGGCTGCTCGGTAAAAGGCGATGTACTCCATACATGGTGGACCTGTCCCTTTGTATCACGCCTTTGGCAACAGGTCTTTCGCTTGGTAGCTGTAATCATGAATGTTTCCCCCAAAAAGGACCCCTGGGTGGCGCTGTTGCGCCATAAAGCCCCTGAACTTAACAGGCTCCAAAACAAGCTGTTCTCCTTTATCATGCTGGCCACCAAACAGACGATTGCAAAGGCCTGGAAACAGCAGTTGGTTTCTATTTCGGAGGTTAAAGCTAGACTAAATGGATTCTTGATAAATGAAAAACTTTCCAGCATCTTGAATGATAAACATGAGCACTTCCTAGAGGTTTGGGAGCCATGGATCCGATTTGCAACCCCTAACATATCGATGCTAGCATTGAATTGATGAATATGAAGAGAAGCTATTAGGAGCGGACCAGAGACTCTTACCTCTTACCTCTTACCTCCTTCCCCCTCCCCTAGTTACTTCCTTTTGTGGTTTTCCTTCCCCCCCCCCCCTTATTTGCTGAAACCATACCTCTGATTGTTGATAGAACCAGAATGACATGATTCTTGTATTATGTATTGTGTATCATGACATGGCTGGTCTGTACTCGGGGTAGTGGAAGGTATCTCCGGAGATCGAGAAGGGGAGGCCCCCCTTTGTGCCCCCCGCCCCTCGGGTCGGATCAGCCATTTCTTTTTCTTTTTCTTTTTTCCACATTATGCATCTGGCTCCAGACAATAGTTAATATACTGTCTTGATGTCTTTGACACAGTTCTTTTTTGCTATGTATGTAACGATACTGATTTCAATGTGATCTTGAAATATTGTATTGTCAAAATTCAATAAAAAGATTGAAAGATAAAATAGCATGTGCCTTGCGATGCCAGTGTGGCGTAATGTATTTTAAGCTGAGCAGAGAGTATTAACAATAATCCAAGTATGAGAAATGTTTTTGTTTAACAGATAAGGTTAAAATAGCATATGCCTTGGGATGCCAGTGTGGCCTGATGTATTTTAAGCTGAACAAAAAGTATTAACAATAATCCAAGTATGAGAAATGCTTTTGTTTAACAGATAGGGTTAAAATAGCATGTGCCTCGGGATGCCCGTGTGGCCTGGTATATTTTAAGCTGAACAGAAACTTTTAACACTAATCAAAGTATGAGAAATGCTTTTGTTTAACAGATAGGGTTAAAATAGCATATGCCTTGGGATGCCAGTGTGGCCTAATGTATTATAAGCTGAGCAGAAACTTTTGACACTAATCCAAGTATGAGAAATGCTTTTGTTTAACAGATAGGGTTAAATAGCATGTGCCTTGGGATGCCAGTGTGGCGTAATGTATTTTAAGCTGAGCAAAAAGTATTAACAATAATCCAAGTATGAGAAATGCTTTTGTTTAACAGATAGGGTTAAATAGCATGTGCCTTGGGATGCCAGTGTGGTGTAATGTATTTTAAGCTGAGCAGAAACTTTTGACACTAATCCAAGTATGAGAAATGCTTTTGTTTAACAGATAGGGTTAAATAGCATGTGCCTTGGGATGCCAGTGTGCCGTAATGTATTTTAAGCTGAGCAGAAACTTTTGACACTAATCCAAGTATGAGAAATGCTTTTGTTTAACAGATAGGGTTAACATAGCATGTGCCTTGGGATGCCAGTGTGGCGTAATGTATTTTAAGCTGAGCAAAAAGTATTTACAATAATCCAAGTATGAGAAATGCTTTTGTTTAACAGATATGGTTAAATAGCATGTGCCTTGGGATGCCAGTGTGCCGTAATGTATTTTAAGCTGAACAAAAAGTAACAATAATCCAAGTATGAGAAATGCTTTTGTTTAACAGATAGGGTTAAATAGCATGTGCCTTGGGATGCCAGTGTGGCGTAATGTATTTTAAGATGAACAAAAAGTAACAATAATCCAAGTATGAGAAATGCTCAGATAGGTTAAAATAGCGTTCAGGCTTAAATAGCAGAAAGGGTTAAATAGCATGTGCATTGCATGCACAGTGTGCAGCTGTATTTAAACCAAACCAAATATATTTACAGTAACCCAGTAATTATGAAATATGAATCATAGCCAGCACTAGGCACCCTGTCAATGTGACTTGCATGCTGCTGGATTGTTCCGGTTTTAAACCTATCTTTCCCTAGCTCTGTCTACCACTCTAAATCTCCCTATCTGTCTCTCTCTTTACCTATCTGTAAATCTCCCTACCTATCTGTAAATCTCCCTACCTATCGCTAACTGTCTGTCCCTGTCTGCAGCAAGCAACCACCGCTGTCTCACGAATGCAAGTCTGAAATGAGCACAAGCAAGATGGCCGCCGCTTTATATAGCGCTGTGACGTCACCGGGGCTCCTGGCTGCTGATAGGCTGCATGTGACCTTCCCATGATACCTTGCCCCAGGGGATATGTCCGGACATGTGCTTCCACCATTTAAGAATGCCTTTAATTGAAATAAATGGAGTTTAAAGGAAAACTTCGATCGATCGAATCGCAGGGAAATTCGGATTCGTTCAGAATCAAATTTTTCATGAAATTCGGAACGAATCCGGGTTCGTCCGGATCGATTCGCTCATCCCTAGTTCCTGGGATAAAATAAAAAACAACAAGATTAGCAAGGCAAGGCAAAATATTGAAAGCCTAACTTCTAACACACTTTACAAGGAGGGACTATTAAGAAGGTGGAATAAATTACAAAGTACAAGGAGGGATTACTTACAATGATCGCCAAGTTTCCTTTAGGCAATAATTACTCTAAGGAACTATTTAGAATGATGGAATCATTACAAGGAGGGACTATTAAGAAGGGGGAATTAAGTACAATAAGGGATTAATTACAAAGAGGGACTAGATTAATTTAGCCAAAACTTACAAGGAGGGACTCATTTCAATGACGTTTTTTTATGAAATATCTAAATTAGATGAAGGTAAAGTACATGTAAAAAACACTGATTGTACTTGCCTGTAGATGTGCTCGTCGGCTGCCAGAGGCACTAGGGCAACGTGGGTGCAGTCCATTGCACCCATGACATTGGGCATGTCGGCGATATTATAAAATGCCAGCTTAATCGCGTCTCTGGCTACCATACCGTCAGGAAAACAAATATATTTCCGAGTTATGGTAGCCATGCCTTCCAAAAATTTGGATAGCGCGTGGCTCAGCGTAGGCTGGGAGATCCCCACGGAGAGGGCACCCAGCCTCTGGAACGAGCCGTTCGCCAAAAATTGCAGGCAGCCAAGCATGTTGGTCATACCTGAAATTGCTTGCCCCTTCCTTGTGGTGTGGGCTAACCATGGCAGCAGCTCACTATACAATTTATGGAGGGAAGCGCAATTAAGTCTGGTGAGCTCGAACAGCTCAACGTCATGCATGCCATCGATGTGCATGCGTCGCCGCTGGTGCAATCTGGACTCTGACCTCCGGACGATCTCAATGCCCATGAGCTGCAGATCCTTATGCTCCTCAAATGCACTTGAGTCGTCCATAGCTGCTAGGCTTCTAGTTCCGAGGTAAAAATGGTCCCATAAGGGGATAGAAAATGAAACGGTTTTATAGGGTTGTGGTCCCTGGGCAATCAGCTCTCTGAATTAATCGCAAGCCCATAGCAATAACGTAAGTTATCTGAAGGAACAAAAAATGTCTGATTTGGATGGAAAAATGTCCCGAACTTACGATATTAATCCGATTTACTTTGGATCAGCGAAAGATCATATACGCACACGTCCGAACGTTCGTGCGAATGAAAAATGAGATATATATATTGAATTTGAGTTATCATTAAGACACTGAGACAGAGCTTGTCCGAGAAGAATCTGAGGCCTAGCCCTACTGGGCATGATATCATTACTTTTTGAGGTAACACTGGTGGTTGTATATTGTGTGTTGGGTGGCTGGTAGTAGGTCACCTGTATAGTGAGGGTCACCTAATGTTTAGTTAGAGCTCAGCCGAGCAGTGTTTATTTATGCCTAATGCCTTTATGCCACAAAATAAACAAAATAACAGCAAGCCTGGTTTTAAGCTGTGCTCCTGCGTCCCTTTCTCTGACTGCTGAAAATCTTGCTGAGGAGATAACTTGTTTACAGATTTTAAAAATAAAAAGAGCAGTTACAGCACAATTGTTTCGACAGGGCATAAAAGGCAATATACGGAGCATAGATACTAGTATAAAATATAATCATTTTCAGATTAGGTCAGTCCCAACTAGACTATATAAGCAGCACAGTATGTTATATACAATCAAAATGTGGCTTCAGCCAAATCCTTTTTTTATGACTGGGAGCCTGATTTATGAAACATCAGCACCAGGGAATTTAACAAAGGGACATTTTTTGCTTTTTTTAGGAAGTGCATGGCAGTTAGCTCCAAAGTGTCCACCAGATGGCGCCACTTCAGTGACTGGTGCTCTTGTACAAGCAGTGCCATTTTAAACTGCTTAAGGGAAAGTCCACTTTTGATGACATTTTTAGAAGTATATGCTTTCTTGTGCGAATGTCCTTGAGGTGCTGAGCAAATCTAATATTTTTTTATTTTTCGTATGTCAGCAAATTTTTTTTCAGTCTACTTGCACTACTTGCAATTGTTGGCTGTTGACACCTAGTCTGTATACCAAAATTTAGAAGAAAAAAGAAGTGAGCACACAGAATGATGCTGCTGGGCACTTGTAAGAATGTGTGAGCTCGCTCACAGCAAAAAAGAAAGCTGGGATGTGCTCATCCAGTCATTTCATAGCAGTCACAGATGGTGATAGAGGGGTGTGACCACATATACAAGGAATAAATCTAACCCTTTGCACACATTATCCTGGCCTAGAAAATAACATTTTTGAAAACTTTTTTGAATAATATTTTTATACAGAATTGTCCTTACATGTCTGGTATTAAAGTGTTCATGCTACAATGTAGTAACAATGTAATTCCATATGTTTTCGATTTGTTACTAGTAGATACATGTTCAGAAACAGACTTTAAACACACAGCTTCTGGCGCTGTGGGCTACAACCACCCAATTTTGAGCGCCAGTGCTGTTTGAGGCTGTTTTTTTGATGGATGTGGTGTGAGTCTCAGCTGGCGCTACCGTTCGCTCCCATACAACCTAGTACTGTGACTCACACAACATATTCATCAATGCCAGCCAGCGACTGAGGCGCTCTGAAACAAAGATCCATGGGCAAGCACAGCGACTACTAGTGGTCGCTTTGAGATCCGCACTACAGACGCTCATCTGTCGCTACCTGCCGTTAATAATGAATCAGCCTGCCCGATTGCAATGAATGTATAAGTGAGGCAGCCACATCAAGGCTGATGTTGGCATTTAGCCCCCACCCAACCAATTGCAATAGTATTCAACTCTCACCCTGTCAATAATATGCACTCGTTACAGTGGCTAGTGCTGGTACATCAGTGATGTACCAGCCTCATCCAGTGCTATGGAATCCCCCATCCCTCTTCAGCTCTAGCCGCTCTGTACACTTTATTCCATCAAAAGTGGACTTTCCTTTTAAACTACCATAGAGCAGAGTGGGACGGCCTTGATTTGGCAACTTGTCATGAATGTAACCACAAGACTTAGGTGTAGGCAAATGTGATGTTAATAATCTCTTGAAAATATTTTTTTACTCCAGTTTTGTAATTCCTATGGGGCTGATTCTGAGCCCCTGTGTGAAATCTCATTTTAATGAGAAAGTAACTCGCCCAAATGAATTCTCTCAGCTGATCTTTTCATTCATGTGAAAGCATGCAAGATGACTGTGTGAAAACTTTTGCACAAGATGAGGCCTCTGGTTTTCGGACAGCGAAAGAGCCCTGTTAAAGCGGAATGGTACATTTTTCAGCTGTGTTTCTGTGACTGTGCCTAACTTCTCAGTGTAGGTGTTCAAGATTGCCTGCATGAATGCAGATGCCAGGGTTTTCCCTGCTTGTCCTTTTCCTCTTCTGTATTGCCCTTGACATTGACATTTCCTCTCCGGCTCCCTGTTGTTTCTGTGAATGTGTTGAATCTTGTTAACACCTTTGTTCCCATGTCTCCTCATTTGGGCCACATTTTCTGACCCCCTTCCCCTGTCATGCCTGCTTCTCTCATCCGATTGGGCATTCCATCCTATTCAGGCACAGTGTTACTTACCTTTATTTCAGTTTTCCTTCTTTCTTCTCTATGCTTTCCAAGTGACGTCAAAGTGGTGAAGTGTGTGTTTTTCCCCTCTTCTGTCCTTCCTGTTTTTTTCATCATGCCATGATTTACAGGCACAGTGTTACTCACGTTTTCTCACCTCCATGCCATCCAAGTGGTGCCAAAGTGTTGGAGGGAGTCTTCCTTGTTATTTGTCTGCAACTTACCTGCAGACCTGTGTTTTATATGTCTGGATGTGTTATGTCCAGCTTTGTTGAAACTCATATTCCATCGTGCATCCACAATTGACTCGCTTGAACTTAAACTTGGTCCACATTTTTCTGTCGGTGCTCTGCCACTTTCCTTGACTACCATATTGCAGCCATTTGCACTGTTGACTTTGCAATAAAGTAGTCCCTGAATGCATAGCATTTAACTTACCTCCAATGTATGTGATATTACTTACCCACTTCCACAGGGTTTTTCAAGTTTGCTACCCCCCTACACAGTTCCCCCTCAACAACATCTAGTCATGATGGTGGCAAGAAACAGAACACACCAATTTTTTCTTAGACAAGATTTAAACTTCTTTTAGTTAAATTTGCCTGCCAACAGTCAATTTTGTCTTAAAATGGCACAAAAGTGGGATTTTGTGGTGTGCTCACCAATATTTTTCAGCTCCACCATCAGACTATGTACTGTGGCCTTGATTTGTTTCACTCTCTCTTGTGTGTGATCACTGTCCACTGTAAACGAAAACAAAAGGCAGGTCAGCATATATAATCATGGTAAAGGTATATTTAACATTTTGCCATGTGCTTATTACTAGGCTGATAGTGGGCTCTGAGTTGGGTAGCTACCCTCCACATTGGCGCCGCACCTTCCTCAGGGTCTTCAGAATCTTCATGAAAACATTGTTAATCATTTAGCACACGTTGAGTTTTGTCATGTTTGTCTTGTTTTTTTGTTATGGGAGTGGCTGGAGTTGATCCTCCCTGGCTTCTGGTGCCACCCTCCACACAGGTGCCGGCTCTTCCTCTGGGTCTGTGAAGCTATGATATTTTTTATATGTTTTGTTCCCATAGAAATTGTAAAAAAAAAAAATAAAATCTTATACATGCAATAACTGTATATAGGACAATCCCTTTTGTTTGGTGCAGCATGGTGGGAACCCCCCTTTGTTCTTTGAAGACTGGTTTGACTGTAGCTCCAGTTTCAGATGTGCATTTGTATGCAAATTAAGCTGGCTACCTGTGATAGAGATAGGGATGGGCCAGTATCACTTTGTGAGTTTTTGCCTGGGCCAATCCAGGCAACCTGCAGATTTCAAAATGGAACAAAGGGTCCACCTGATAAAAACAGTAGGCTGGAGAGAGAAGAGAGATTTTCTTTTGGAGGGCAGCTGGAGAAGAGTTCTGCTGGTGCGCCTGACCAGATGGACGATGATGGGACTTTGCCTTGGGTAGATGGACCTGCATTGTGAAGCCAAGTACAGCAGCCATCTTGTTTGGACGTGGTCTGCTGATTTTCTGCGTGGAGCAATTAAAACAGATGAGTAATCTGTTTTAATATATATATGCTTTTGCCATGTTAGGCTTTCTATGTTGTAACACAGATTGTAGTATTTTTGTTTTGTACATTTTGCAAGGTATATAAAATAACTTTAAAGTGCATCATCTTCCTTGGAGATTACTGGCAATTGAACTTATTAGACAAACAAGGCGTAACTTTTGGAGATATACATGTATTTGAGCTCTTAAGTTCCCTTATATATTTGAGGGCTGCAAATATATTTTGTAAATTTTAGATAAATTACGCCCAAGCAAGACAGGGTCTACATGGCAACATTAGAAAAATACACAGCAACTTAGCACAGGTGTCATTTGTTTGTGTTTGTTTTCATATGCATTGTTTGTTGTGTGGCTCAGCAGCAGTTGTGTGGCTGCTGATGGTGGTGCTCCTCCTCTGCCTGGATGCCAAACACCTCTGCCTCCTCCACTTCAGGTGCAACTTTAGTATGGTTAAGTTTTAGGATTCTGACCTGGGAAGTACTAAGGAAAAAAACCCTTCACCTAGGGCATCTTCCATCTCTTAAGGTCTTACCACTGTTGGGTGTGTGTATAAGTCTGTCAGAGTAGGAGACCTGGTATTACTTACTCGCACCGGTGTGCGCATGCTTGACCACATGAGTGCGTATGTATGGTCGTGCCCCTTGGGTGTTATGGGAAGGTGATTGGCGCACTGTTTTGCGCATGTCTAGATAGCCCCACAACTCAGCTTGTGTGTTTCCATGCATGTGTGACACTGTCTGAGGAGTGTGTGCGTGCACGAGTTCCCACACTTCTGCACAAGTGCGGCAGACACTTTATGGGGCCAAGCGGCCTTTGAAATGTGGCCTGCAGCGCTGGTAATTTGCCTGTAGATCGTCGTGAAGTGACCCTTGCCTCCTGTTCCCCTGTGTACCCGGTTCAACTCTGGCTCTGACTTTCTGGTTTGGCTCCCTGAACTCTTGCTCTGGATTACGACTTTTACTGGCTTTGAACTTTTTGGCTCTGTTGCATCAGTCTCGCCCAAAACCTGGACTGGACTTTTCCCATATTAGACTTTGGGCTCACTGGCATTTGGCAACAGTGGGACCCTGGCTTGTCTGCAGCACAGTCCAACCCTCAGTGCGGAAGGCTCCGGTGACCTGTCGGTAGACTCCCCATGCTGGAACCAGTGCCTGGCATAGCACGTCATCAGTTGCCCATTACTGGCTCCCTCTAGGTACAGTAATCACTGACTCTATTGCCTTCCAGATCTTCTTCAGCTCCTGCCTGGTGTTTCTAATTCTGCATCATCATTACTTGATGCTCTGGCCCTCCCCTCTGCTGAGTTTCCCAGTATCCACTCTCTGGGGAGGCCACATCTTCCTTGGCCCTGTCACTATTTAGGTATGTGACAAAGATATCCTGGAATTTTCTTAAATATTTTTGTCAATTTTGTTTGCCACCTGCCCTCGACAAAGGCAGGTAGTCATAGCGCTTTATTTTAAAATGTGAAATATCTCTGAGCAATGTGTTCACTCCAATACAATTGCATTAGAGTGAAGTCATATTCACTAAGGCACATGATGTGGCACACCACAACTGCAGACCCCTCTCTCCAGGGAATGGCTTCACTCCAGGACTAGAACAGGTTCTGCATTTATTACTTGGCCAGCCATGTGTGGGGGGAAGTTCAAGGCATACAAGTGTACGCATAAAGGTGTACTAACGCAAATTATGCAGCACTGCGCTCTCTTGCTGTAGAGGGGGGGGTTCCATGTTGGTCAGTTCAACTTTTCTTCCACCTCAGCCAGCAGCGTAGGAGCCAGGGGTGCACGTTTACCAGGAACCCCAATATTTACCCTTTCAGGCCCTGTAAGTGCACCCAGTGAAGGATGTTCCCTGCCACCCCATTCAGCCCAGAGATGCAGGCCCCTCCCAAACAGAAAAAAATCTGTAGCATGTCACACTTAGCACCTAATTTAATGTGGCAAAATGCTTGGCCTTCGGGAAACTGGTTGTCCGACCAATTTGATGGGCTTTATGGAGCACACTAAAGGCCATAAAATAGTCCATATAGGCACAAATTTCCAAGCAAGTTAATAGTGTGGGACCCATACAGACCAAGGATGTAGATTAGGTCATGAAAAACTTGGCGGCCTCAAACACGTCGTGCGGACCAAACAAAAAGACATCAGGGGAGGTTTAGTATCCAAAGATGTGTGTTTTATGTTTGGAGCATTACATAATCAGGTTTTCAGCAAGTGTTTTTGTTTTTCAGATTACAAACCGGAGGTGGCTTGCCAAAAACTCTTGAATTCACGGCAGCTAAGGAGGTTGTCTATGTGCTCCAGACACACTGGAGTGGGTGTCTGGAGCCGTCAACATGAACAGACCTCGACTGGCACGCCACGACAAGTGGTAAGAATTTGGCATTGTTTAGGTTGTTGCAGGGTTGTGTGGCTGCCCAAACATTTGTCTTAATTCATCATCGCACCCATTTTGGGACAGCTTGTGGCAAAATGTTTTTGGAAATCCCCAGACTAATGGCCTTGCATTGTGGTTTGGCTAATTGTTGTTAGGGCCAACATTGTCCAGCAAGCCAGCCCCCAAATGAGTGACATTAAGAAACCATTGAATAAGGTATATGTTGCTGTTGATATTTGGATACTTTAAATAAAAATGTGATAGAGCTACAAGACAGCAAGTGCACTGTGAGCAGTGTAAATTTTAAGTGAACATTAGTCACATGTTGCCTCCACACTGTTTGTTTTTTATTAACTGTAACATAGTAGCCAACACCCCTGCCCAAGAACATGCACTCTCCAACACCAGCACCAACTGAGTGGCACTGCACCAGGTCTCACTGGTGAGGAGAGTGCACCTGAGGGAGCAATATTTGTGTGCAAATCAATCAGCTCCACCAGGACCTGGCAGGGGGTGGAGGAGCAGAGGACCACAAACATTGATCTAGATGCCATGATAGGCAAATGGCACAGGCAGAATGCGTGCCTGGAGAGACTGGTGGGACTCAAAGAGCAGGGAAATACCCACAATATGACTGACCAGGCCACCTCCCTCTAGCCAGAAAGCTATCTTTTTCTTTCTATTTCTTTATATTGATTTTTATTTGCTTGTGTGAAGTTTGGTTAGTTACTTTTGGAACATTGTGCCCATTTTGTTTGTGCACTTGTTGAGCCACAAGAGTTATGCCAGTGGTGCCTAAACCCACAAAGAAATCAGACAAGTTAAAATGAGTAGTAATGTTATGTTTTTACTCAAACATTATTAAAAACTTAACTGAAAAAAATGCCCCAAATTACACAAGGACAAGGCCAAACAAACAGTCACACAAATTATATTTAGCACTTACCAGAAAACAGAAAAATGCAATGAAATGAGGCAGCGAAAGGGGAACAATCAGCAAAAAAAGGAGAAAACATTACACAAAATACATCATGTGATTCAGCAACAATCATTTTGGGTGGTCACATATAGGAAGCCAACAGTTTGGAAATCAATCTGACAAAATTCACAGACAAAATGCAGCAGACACAGATCCCCCCCCCCTCCCCCCAAAAAAATGCATGCACTTATCAAGGAGCCACACCTCAGACAGCACTCAGGTCCTAAACTTATTATACAAGCCAAGAATTATGCAAGATGTAGGTGGCATGCAAGGATCCCGGAAAGCCAGCCAGGACACTGAAAAAGCATAGGTCAGGCCCCACAACACATTGGACTTTCAAATAATGCCCCATCTTACGGTTCCTGTGAGAAGAAGACGACAGGCACATTAAACAAACTAGAAAGTTTCATCTTGGTAAAGAAAGGAGAAAAAAGAGAAAACTGGAAATAAACACATCAAACATTACACACAAAGATAAAGATAACAAAAAAAAGCAGTTCATGTAAAAAAACAAAACAACAAAATAAAGCCTAAACGTGTACTCATCCACAACTGGAGGCACCAAAGCGACATGGGTGCAATCCTTTTCACCACCATGATATTGGGCATCTCAGCTATCTCGTAGAACCTGAACTTAACTACATTTCAGGATGCCAAGGTGTCCGGGAAGCAAATACACTTCTGCACCAAGGTAGCCATGCCATCAAGACATTTATTTAAAGCACGGCTGAGCATAGACAGGGACAAGCTAACTCACAGTGCACCCAGACTCTGTAACAAGTCAGTCTCCTGTGGTGGGGGTCAACCATTGCCGCAGCTCCAAATATAATTTCTCAGGAGAAATACGATTAAGCCAGATGAACTTGAATAGCCCAGCATTGGGCATGCGATTGATAAACACGAATATACGCTTAAAAATCTCACACCAAAAAAGAGGTGCCTGCTGAATCGCACAAGGTACAAAAAAGGAAATTCTTGTGGCCAAAAACATGTGATAAGTCATTCTCAGAGGGCTCTACATCAACCCCTATGTGTTCTTTTCAACACAGCAACTAAAATAGAGCTTAAACATACTATAATGTGTTGTTCACAGCAGTGTTATCCTATGCCTGGAAAACGGCCAACCAGCGCCTGGTAAATACACCTCCAATGTTTTTTGCCTGATAAATGAACAGACATTTCACTTGGTGATGATGCCATCCTGGAAATATTACAGTTTCAAAAAAAGCCATTGTCACTCCAAGATGAACACATATGCTTCAAATTGCCCTTAAATGGCACAGAAAGGCGCACTTTATAAATTAGGCTCATAACAAGAAAATCTTTTTTTTGTTTTATTCTACTTACCTTTAATATACCACATTTTTAAATGCAGGATCAAGTGACTATCCTGGATGCCCTGTGGTTGTTCTAATTAGTTCTCACAGCATCTCATAATTCCGATGAGAAATTTAACAGCAAAACTGATGATTACATCACATGTACTCTTAAGTTATGAGCGCTGTATAAACCAGAAATAGCTATGTGAAAGAGATAAATAACAGCAGGAAGGTGCTGTGATTACTGAGTTTGCCTATGCTGTTTCAGTAGATCAAATATTTATTGGCGCTGCCATGTAAACAGTTCACATCAGGAAGCTGTAAATTATACCAAATGTGTGCAAGCGTTATATAAGACTTGAAAACTTACAATTCCAAATTCAAACTCAGCAAGAAGTGTCACATAGTCATGTGAAAACAAATATGTTGAAAATATTCTATTGTTTAACTGAACTGAAACAAAACATACTGCATCTGTTAATGAATAATCTATTATGTGCTGGATGTTTAAAACCTCTTGCTGGAATATAGATTTGTTTGCTTTAAAGCAATTCTGCTAAAGTTCTGGATTTGGTAGGCCAAAATCCAAACCATTTAGGTGTAAGAAGTTAAGGTTCAGGTTTTGTTTTTGCTAATTGGTTAGCACAAGTGCTAACAACAATAATTTTGCCCTTTATTTTTTGACCATTTATATATTTATACAAGTTAATCATGTCCCTTCTTTCTACTCTCAAGACTATCTAAGATCCTTAATTTCCCACATTAGTTCTGTGGGTTCACTCTGCACACTTTCCAAAATTAGCTTGTTCTGGTAACTTTGAATAAATGTTCGGGGACCCAAACCCCGTCCCTTTTGAAATCCATAAGACCAGTAGAGTTGTAGCGTATGCTCTGCTTTAACTCACCTGTGCCTGATCCTCTCTTGTTAGCGTGGTAGCAGATGCAGCAGTGTTTGAAACTGGCCCCAACCGGGGTTACAGAAATATGGCCGCTGGCTGCCATGAGTGAGGACACTCCTAGTGCTGGCACTAGAAATGTCTTCACTCATGGGAGCCAGCGGCCATCTTTTTGTATCCCCGACTGAGGCCAGTTTCAAATGCCGCTGTTGCTGCCGCCTCTCCGCTGCACTGCGCTCACAGAGAGGGATCGGGCAAAGGTGAGTGACAGCAGCTTCCTGTTGCTGCAACCTAAGGTGAAGCTGGTTGAGGGGCTAAATTAGCATGTTCTGGTGGCCCAAACTGAACCACATTTTAGAAATGAGTATCGGGTTCAGCAAGTTTGGCCGATTGTTCGAGGACCCGAACCCGGTCCCCATTGAAATCACCTGTCAGTGTGGCGGAGCGATGGTGGCGGCAGCAGCGTTTGAGCCGTTGGCTCCCATGAGAGAGAACCCTTCTAGTGCCAGCACTAGGAGTGTCCTCACTCGCAAGAGCCGGTGGCTATCTTTTTGTAGCACCGGCTGAGACCAGTTTCAAATGCCGCTGCTGCTCTGCCACACTGGCAGCAGAGAATCAGCCAGAGGTGAGTTACAGCTTCTTCCTGCTGCTGCAACCTTAGGTGAAGTAGGTTCAGGTGAAGCTGGTGAAGCAGCCCATCAACCAGCTTTTCTGTGTTTGGGCCAGGCGCCAAACTAGATTTGTGGATCTGGATCGTCCATCTCTATAATAAAGTCCACACCATTATCTTGTAAAGAGGCAAAATGACTGCACTATCCTGTAATCCCATGCCTCTTTTAATGCATGACAATATTTTTCTGGTCTTGGAAACAGCTTTCTCAAGCAAATTAGTAATTATGATTGGATATATGTGCAGGTATGGCAGCCAAGGTAGACTTCACTTGCAGTCTCTCTTCTCCAACACTTTCTTTCCCCTTTTCCAAAATTCCCCCTAAAGTTGCAATAGAATTAGATATGTGGGCCCCAAGACAAGGACAGACAATGCTGATGCTGGGGTTACTATCAACAGACAACAGTTCATAAAGCATAAATAGAGGAAAGTGTGGTAGCTGAGCTTTGAAATAAAAGGTAATGCTAGCTACTACAGAATGTGCAATACTGCAGAATGTGGAATATTTTCCCATGACTATTGCTCTTTTTAAGCCTATTTCAGGTATTATATTAGGGCACTTGTGTATGATATGCCTCAAGAGAAGAGTAGTGCTTTAAACCTATCCCAGATTTTGGCCCCTGGCCCCAGGGCGCCCAGATGTGGCATGTCCCACTAGTGGCATCCCCTGTATGAAGTGGTTTCTAGGTTTCATTTTTATGACAAACTGTGGATAGCTGTTTGTAGGTCTAACTGTAACACCTACTTTTTAGCAACCCTAGGCACCATATTTACACATTTTAGGCATACTGCAGATGTAATGTTAAGGTTTTTTGTCATCTATAGGATGTTGCAACAAACTTTTAAGGTCTTCTTTTAAGGTGAGCATTTAAAAAAATGATGCTCACCTTCAGAGCTTGCTTTATGTTGCAAAGCTCCATGTGCAAAACTTAGTCCATCCCCCCCAGGACAAAACACACTGTGTTCCCTCCAATGGATCCTAAAAAGTAAACCTGATGCTCCTCCCATTTAGTGACTAAACACAAATTCTTACTCCCCCAAAAAAGCACAGTCTGAGCTGAACAAGTGATACCCCACCAGGAAAAAAAGCATCAAAACATTATAAAGAAAAATACCTTATCAAATACGAAAAATGTTTTGCATCCCCAGGGTGATGGCATCCTGTGCGGACACACCATCATAACCTTCCAAACAACTGGGGAGATCCAGGTCCTGGTCTTTATGCATTTTTAGGCCTGTGTGCCTTTAAAAAATGCCATACTGAGGCAGTGCAACGGTTAAAGGAAGTGCATTCTCATTCATTTGTGATGTTGCTCTTAGCCCATGGCTGGACAGAAAGAGCAGCAAAGACACTCATTAATTTCTAGGTCAGATCTTCTGACTGAATATTGAAGGCCCAGGCAATGAGTAACGTGCTATGGGGAGGTAAGATGAGCATCACTGATGCTCTTAATGCATGTGGTTTTACTCTGGCTTCTTGCAATTAAACCTACAGCATGCTCATATGTATATACTAGGAAGGGAATAGTGCAATGAAAAGAAATGTAGAAGCTGGCATGCAGTGTTTTCTTTTTGTCAGTCATACTTATCAGTCATCTTTTAAGATTTTTTTTGTTAGTAAGTATACAAGCGGTGTAATAACCCTATTCCCTTATGCTTTTCTTATGAAATGTGTTGGGTGTCAGATATCAAGACTTATCTTTAGCTGTATGTTGGTGCCCTTAAGGCATAACATTTTGATTCAGACATCTCACACAGAGAAAATAGGATCCAAATTCCATTCACATAATCCTATAAATTCATCTGCAGCCAAAGAGGAAAAAAATAAAACTTATAAAAATCCGATTTCAACGAAGTGTAAAAAAAAGATGGATAAAACGTAGATAAAAGGTGAAAAAGTGTGAAATTCACATAATGTGAAAAGAGAATACATCTGAAAACATCTAATACTAGTAAAATCTTTACATATAACTTAATTTCACATTCAGAAAAATGTCATGGCTAGTATATATAAAATTATATTTCATTTAACTAAAGTGGTAATATTTTAAATATTGGCTACTGGCACTGTACTGCATTTCTTTTTAAAGTACCAAAGTACCAATTGTAAATAAACATTTAAATGAATGTCTAGCTTGAAATTTGGAATACTTTGGGTTTAATGCAGCACCAATTGTAAAAAGTTCAAATAAAAGAGAAGTGACATTTTTCACAGTTGGTGCTGAATCGAACCTTAGGATGACATTGAAAGTGACAGGTTCTTTTAACTCAAAAAAGTACACTTTTTTCACCTGGTGCTAAAGCCCCCATTGAGGTACAGTTTTATTAAAATGGACATAAAATGATATCCTTTAACCTCTAATTTTTCCCCGGCATTTAACCCTTCTAGTGCCAGCTACGTGAGTCTCGCGGAGCAGCCTCTACTCCACTTAAGGGCCAGCTACGTGAGACTCACGTAGCTGACTTTAAACCCCCACAGTAAAAAAAAAATCTAAAAGTAAAATACTCACCTGACCCAGGGATCCAGCCGGGTCTCCCCTTTAAGTTGGTGCCATCCGATCCCCCGTGAGGGCTCGGATGGCTCCAGGAGAGCCCCCGGAATAGCGCCCCCCCCCCCCGCTACGGCAGCAGCAGCTGCTAACTGTAAAAAAAAATAAATTAAAAATGACATTTACTTACCTGCAATCGCGCTGCCTCCCTCCGGGTCTCCTCTTCACTGGGGGGCCTCCGATCGCCCCCCCCGGCTCTTCAGCTTCAGGGGGGAGCCTGAAAGGGCTCTCCCCCCTCCTCTCCCGACGTAAAAATAAAAAAAAATGTCATAGGGTCCCCTATGGGGGGCCCCCATTTTTTGGAGAATTTTAAGGGTTACGGTTAGGCTAACCCTTACCCTAACCCTTAAAAATCCCCCCAAAAATGACATAGGGACCCCATTTTGGGGGGATTTTAAGTGGGGTCATCCCTTGACCCTATGTCATTTTTTGGGATTTTTAAGGGTTAGGGTTAGCCTAACCCTAACCCTTAAAATTCCGCAAAAAAAAGGGGTCCACCCCCCTGGGAGGGGGGATCATATATCATTTTATTTTTAATTAACCCCTTATGTTTATAGTGTGGATAGTAGTTGTATTTTATTTGTAAATGTTATAAAGTGCTCTTTTCAGTATGGGGGGTCTCCAGGGCAAGAATGCGGGGGCTACCGATACATATGTGGTACCGTTGTAATCGAGAGAAATGGGGCTATCACATGCATTATGATTTTCATTAATAAAAAAAATGTTTTATTTAAAATAAAGGAGACAATTGTCTAAAAAATATTTAATTTATTTTTTTAGTTTTTTTACACAAAAATATAAAAAAAACAGTAGAAAAATTACAAACAAGACATTTCACGTTAAAGCCTAAACTCTGCAGCAAAAAATATGTATATAATTTTTCTGGAAATTCCAGCAAAAATCACGGTTAAACATGGCGCAAAATGGGGAAAATGACCTGTCAACAGAGGGTGACAAAACTTCAAGTAGGCTGGCAATTAAAAGGGTTAATAGTACCTATGCATGTTGGGTATTGTTCTGCTCGGGGGACCTTGCGCTTTTAGATTTAGCTTGTTTTTTCTTGTTTGCATATTGATATTTTAGGAAAACATGGTTTTTATTCTGCTTTTTTATAATTTTTCTTAGGGAATCCCTGTGCAACCTAAGAATTCTTCAATGGATTACTTCCAGAAAGATGAGCCCACTACAACAAGCTCAGTACGCTTAGAAAGCTTAACATGTGTACTTTCAGGGAATTTATGGTTTATGGGGGATATTCCAAATGTAAAGGGTTGTTTTGGTTGAAAAATTGCAAGTTGCGCACTTTGTCTGCAGAGCTGAAAATTTCAAGTACAATTACCGTTATGCGCATGCTTTACTTTGGGGTGTTTGGCAACTCTTTCATTGACACTACCTATGCATGTTGGGTATCGTTCTGTTCGGGGGGATGTTGCTTTTTCAGATTTTACTTGTTCTTTCTTGTTTGCATATAGTTTTTTTTAGGAAAATGTGACTTTGATTCTTCTTTTTTATTCTTTTTTATGGAAAATCTGTGCAACCAAAGAATTGATTGAGGGATTACTTCCAGAATACTGCGCCCATGTCAACAAGCCTGGTACGCCTAGAAAGCTTGAGGTGTGTACTTCCAGAGAATATATCATCTGTGGGGATTATTCCAAATTTAAAGGGTTGTTTTTCTGGAAAAACTGCAAGGTGCGCTTAGCGCGTAGCATAGTTGTATTTTATCTGAAAATCTCCTAAAACGCTGTTTCAGTTTGGGGGAGTCTCCTGGGCAGGAAAGGGTGTCTACCAATACACATGTGGTACCGCTGTGAGTGGGAGAAATTGGGGTTTCGCACGCAATAAAATTTTATTGACAAACTTACATTTTTTTTGCAAATATTTCACCCAAAAGTATTGAGAATACACTAAAAAAAGCCAAAAAAGATATTGCATGTTGAAGCTCAGACTCTGCTGAAAAAAATACATCATTTTCCTGGAAAATCCCTAGAAATCCCTTCAAAAATCAAGGTTGAACATATGTAGCGCAAAATAGTGAAACGTGGTCTGGCAACAAAGGGTGACAAAAATTCTAGAAAGGCTGGCACTTAAAGGGTTAACCCATATGTGCAGTGAGTGTACACATGCCCAGGGTAGTGGGCTGCCATAATTATTGCGCACACTAGGGGTTAAGTGCCTTATTCAAGAGCACTTTGGTCATGTCCAAGGGAATTGAACCTCCCATCCTCCATTCACAAGGCAGCTTCTTTAATTCTAGACCATGACTGCCACTTCTCTAGGCCATGGTGCATGTGGATGTCACTGGCAGCCTCCCCTGCATCACTCTAGCTGCATGTACCCAGGTCAGGCATATTTAAATAATAGGGAGTGTCCACCAGAGAGGCCTGCAGCATCCATTTATTCAGTGTTCTTTTCTGCTTATTAATATGCATTGAAGGAGAGCCCATTCTTACACTACAGGATCGTGATAGTGGTAATAAAATCCAGGTGAACCAAAGGAAACCCCCCATGCCCCTCCCCTCCTTTAATGTAATGAGTGACATGGAGGAGATTCCATGGAGACCCCACCTCTAAAAGGCAGCTCCCCCTGCCCTGAGATCTGTCCCTCCCTGGGTATGGCAGAAGGGGGACCTGTGTACCCCCTTAATTCAAGTGACAGAGCTGGGCATAGAAAAAAGATGGATCAGGGAACTGCTATAACAGTTTACCAGGGTAGGGACCCGGCAAAGATTTTAAAAATCAAAAAAAAAAAAATACCCAAATTATTAATGCAATATTAATTGTTAAAAATCATGCCATCCCCAGCAGAATTATTATCCATTTCGCCCAAGTGAAGCTGGCTGCTCCCTCCAGCTTTTCGCTGGCGGAGAGATAAAAAGATTCTCACACAAATTTTTTCCACAAAAAAACCCCTAAATCAAATGAAAATTTACTTTTTGAGCTTGCAACCAAACAAAAAATCACACCAAAAAATTTAAATTTTCAAAATAAAAAAAAAAAACTGCTGAATAAGGCGAGGAAGAAAACTTGTCCAGAACAGGGTTTTCTCTTAAAAAAGGAATCCTAGAGGGTGCTGAATGAACCCAAAGTGTGAGTGTGAGTTGCATAAGTAGATATGTGAGTGGATGTAAGTCAGAAAGAAAAAAATAAAGTTGCTGGGTAGCAAATAGAAGAGTAAGGTGGATGACTCAAAGGATCTACTCCCACCCTGGCAATTTGGACCCAGAACCCCTTTGGCCCTCAGTACTACATTACTGAAATAATTAGTTTTTCCCTGTGCTAGTCTGTGTCATGGGATTTGGAAAATTGTTGTTCCCTCTGGTATTGTGTAGTGTCGCGGGGGACAGTGGTTTTCTATCTTACATAAGGTTGCAGGCCAGGAAAAATGTTTTTGTAGTATGCTGCAATGGCATGGTAGGAGGGTTTTAGGGTCCAAAAGGACAGACAAACACTCTGGGGCAAAGTTTCTAGGGTAGGTGTCTAAATTCCCTAAAAGTGCACCTATACATGGAAAGGACGTTTATGTGGTCCCATTCCGTCCCCAGGCCTGTGCCCCCGAAACCGCCTGTGTTTCCTTTTTTACCTCAGCCTGTGTCGTTCTGCATTCTGGGATTGCTGTGCTTTTCCTGACCCCAGCTCTGCTCTGTCTGTGCAAAGCACAGCTATTACCCCACCCCTTGCACTTTTGCCCCCTCTCCTCAGTATGTGATGCTTCTGAGGCAAGATGGCGGCGCCTATATCCTAGAGTTGCATCTCAGTGGAGGTAAGAATAAAAAGTGAGCAACTAAGAACGTAAAATCTATTAATTTTAGATGCTGTGGAATAGCTTTTTAAGAATTTGGGCTTTTCATGAAATGATGCTGAAGGTTGGGTTTAAGCTGACCATTCAGGGCAGATTCAAGGTTCAAGGCAGGTTTAGCGAGTTCAGTCAATCTTTGAATAAAAGGTTTGAACCTGGTCCCCATAGAGGTTAACAGGGACCCAAACTTTGGGGGGTGATTCTGCTTCCGGGCAGGGGGAGCATATGCCAAGGGGCCCCCAGAGGCATAATTGGGATGCCAAAAATTAATTGTGATGCTGGGGGGTGGGATGCTGAGTGTGCACACTGCTGTACATCTCACCTGAGCCCCAATCTGGTCCCATCATTACCATGTGTGAGGAAACTATTAGTGCCAGCTGGCAGTACCATCTTTCTGTGGACCCAGCTGAGGATGATTTAAAAGGAATGCTGCCTCTGACCAGGAAGCGGATCGGAGCTGAAGTAAGTTGTACAGCTGCACCCTTTATGTGAAGCTATCAGTTAATGTAAATTGACCACTTTACAGAGTAATGGGTGTTGCAGGACGGTGGGCGGTGGGGTGGGTTATTCCTGGGCTTTTGAGGAAGAAAAATGACAATCATACAAAATGTTGATGATAACATTCTTGAATTAGTCTTTTACCCTATGTGAAATGTTTGCCAGACTAGCCATAGACTGACACTTTTGAAAGGAAGTATTGCTTTGCTATGAATAAGACTGTTTTAAAGTGAGTTTAGGAGCTTTTGTGAATTCGGGTTGTATTTTTAAGTGTATTATACGGTTTAAGGTGTATTTTACGTTAGGGAACTTTTCATTAAGGGACATTGTATTAAGAAATCTTAAGTGTTAAGTGTTTATTGCCTAAGTGTTATAGAGCTATAAGAAGTTAAAAGCCAAAGTTGCTGCAACTATAAGCACTAAAATTGTGATTATGCTGCTGTTCTTGTTACTGAGATAATGGCTTGCAACATTGGAAGTCTAGTTCAGTGCACAATTTGTCATATGTATACACTTCAGGAGCAGCAGTTCAAGGATGAATACTGCTCTATTAAATGTGAGCATAATGCAACCTTGGAAGCTCAGGCTAGAGATCTGGAGGCACAAAATGCAACACTGAGGGAAATTGGCAATATGTAAAAGGGCATTCTGTTCACTGAGCAGACATTAGGTGTGGTAGACACAGAGGGTGGAGCAATGCGTCAGGAAGAGCAGATAAGTAGCTGGGCACATGTAGATAGAGGAAGTAGAAAGGGAGTACAGAAAATGAAGGCCATATCTGGGTCTGTGCACCCTAGCAAATTTGTCAAGTTGGGTAATGATGTAAGAGTGTCAGTCTCAAAAACGGCAGCCCTAGCAGATACTGCTCTCCCCAACAACCAGGAGACAGCCCAGCTAGAGAGCAGGTGGTTGGGACTGCAGGTAGGACTAGAAAGTGGTAATAGGGGATTCTATTATCAGGTGGACTGATAAAATAATTTGTCACCAAGACTTCCTTAACCAAAAGGTTTGCTTTCTCCCTGGTGCCAGGGTTTGGCATGTGGGCGAAAGGGTGGATAAACTCCTGAGCGGGGGATAACCCAGCTGTAATGGTCCACCTGAGGACCAATGACAGAATTAATGGGAGATGGAGGATCCTTAAGAATACATTTAAGGAATTAGGCACCAAGTTAAAGAGTCGGATCTCCATGGTTGTGTTTAGAGATGAGCGAACTTTAGAAAAATTTGATTCGACTGATTCGCCGAATTTTCCGACAAAATTTTCGACCCGAATTTATTCGCGACAAATCGCTATTAAAAATGGCTATTTCTGAGCCTCCTAGAGCCTCAATAGGGTTGTAAACCATTCTGCCTTGCTGTAACACGCACATGATGCGTGCTGGGTTAGTTAAATAATACTTTGAATAAATATCACATGCAGATCAGAGGCATCGCTAATAGAATCGCAGAGCGGCACAATTGCAGAGAGTTGAAGTGGCATCACTATGAGGGGCAGGAGCCCAAACATTGCTTTAAAGAGACACTGGAGTTGGCAGCAGCAGGAGCCCAAAAATTAGATGAATCACACCCTGGAGTTGGCAGCAGCAGCAGCAGCCCAAACATTACTTTAAAGAGACACTACGGTTGGCTTCACGAGCCCAAAAATTGGACGATTCACACCCTGGAGTTGGCAGCAGCAGCAGCAGCAGTAGCCCAAACATTACTTTAAAGAGACCCTGGGGTTGGCTTCAGGAGCCCAAAATTGGATGAATCGCACCCTGGAGTTGGCAGGAGTTGGCAGAAGCAGCAGCAACAGGAGCCCAAACATTACTTTAAAGAGACACTGGGGTTGGCTTCAGGAGCCCAAAAATTGGATGAATCACACCCTGGAGTTGGCAGTAGCAGCAGCAGGAGCCCAAATATTACTTTAAAGAGACACTGGAGTTGGCTTCAGGAGCCCAAAAATTGGATGATTCACACCCTGGAGTTGGCAGCAGCAGCAGCAGGAGCCCAAACATTACTTTAAAGAGACACTGGGGTTGGCTTCAGGAGCCCAAGAATTGGATGAATCACACCCTGAAGTTGGCAGCAGCAGCAGCAGGAGCCAAAACATTACTTTAAAGAGACCCTGGGGTTGGCTTCAGGAGCCCAAAAATTGGATGATTCACACCCTGGAGTTGGCAGCAGCAGCAGCAGGAGCCAAAACATTACTTTAAAGAGACACTGGAGTTGGCTTCAGGAGCCCAAAAATTGGATGATTCACACCCTGGAGTTGGCAGCAGCAGCAGCAGGAGCCCAAATATTACTTTAAAGAGACCCTGGGGTTGGCTTCAGAAGTCCAAAAATTGGATGAATCACACCCTGGAGTTGGCAGCAGCAGCAGCAGGAGCCCAAACATTACTTTAAAGAGACACTGGAGTTGGCTTCAGGAGCCCAAAAATTGGATGAATCACACCCTGAAGTTGGCAGCAGCAGGAGCCCAAATATTACTTTAAAGAGACACTGGGGGGGTTGGCTTCAGGAGTCCAAAAATTGGATGAATCACACCCTGGAGTTGGCAGCAGCAGCAGCAGCAGGAGCCCAAACATTACTTTAAAGAGACACTGGGGTTGGCTTCAGGAGCCCAAAAATTGGATGAATCACACCCTGAAGTTGGCAGGAGTTGGCAGCAGCAGCAGCAGCAACAGGAGCCCAAACATTACTTTAAAGAGACACTGGGGTTGGCTTCAGGAGCCCCAAAATTGGATGAATCACACCCTGGAGTTGGCAGCAGCAGCAGCAGGAGCCCAAATATTACTTTAAAGAGACACTGGAGTTGGCTTCAGGAGCCCAAAAATTGGATGATTCACACCCTGGAGTTGGCAGCAGCAGCAGCAGGAGCCCAAACATTACTTTAAAGAGACACTGGGGTTGGCTTCAGGAGCCCAAAAATTGGATGAATCACACCCTGAAGTTGGCAGCAGCAGGAGCCAAAACATTACTTTAAAGAGACCCTGGGGTTGGCTTCAGGAGCCCAAAAATTGGATGATTCACACCCTGGAGTTGGCAGCAGCAGCAGCAGGAGCCAAAACATTACTTTAAAGAGACCCTGGGGTTGGCTTCAGAAGTCCAAAAATTGGATGAATCACACCCTGGAGTTGGCAGCAGCAGCAGCAGGAGCCCAAACATTACTTTAAAGAGACACTGGAGTTGGCTTCAGGAGCCCAAAAATTGGATGATTCACACCCTGGAGTTGGCAGCAGCAGCAGGAGCCCAAATATTACTTTAAAGAGACCCTGGGGTTGGCTTCAGGAGTCCAAAAATTGGATGAATCACACCCTGGAGTTGGCAGGAGTTGGCAGCAGCAGCAGCAGCAACAGGAGCCCAAACATTACTTTAAAGAGACACTGGGGTTGGCTTCAGGAGCCCAAAAATTGGATGAATCACACCCTGGAGTTGGCAGGAGTTGGCAGCAGCAGCAGCAGCAACAGGAGCCCAAACATTACTTTAAAGAGACACTGGGGGGGTTGGCTTCAGGAGTCCAAAAATTGGATGAATCACACCCTGGAGTTGGCGGCAGCAGCAGCAGGAGCCCAAACATTACTTTAAAGAGACACTGGGGTTGGCTTCAGGAGCCCAAAAATTGGATGAATCACACCCTGGAGTTGGCAGGAGTTGGCAGCAGCAGCAGCAGCAACAGGGACCAAACATTACTTTAAAGAGACACTGGGGTTGGCTTCAGGAGCCCCAAAATTGGATGAATCACACCCTGGAGTTGGCAGCAGCAGCAGCAGGAGCCCAAATATTACTTTAAAGAGACCCTGGGGTTGGCTTCAGGAGCCCAAAAATTGGATGAATCACACCCTGGAGCTGGCAGCAGCAGCAGGAGCCCAAACATTACTTTAAAGAGACACTGGGGTTGGCTTCAGGAGCCCAAAAATTGGATGAATCACACCCTGGAGTTGGCAGGAGTTGGCAGCAGCAGCAGCAACAGGAGCCCAAACATTACTTTAAAGAGACACTGGGGTTGGCTTCAGGAGCCCAAAATTGGATGATTCCCACCCTGGAGTTGGCAGGAGTTGGCAGCAGCAGCAGCAACAGGAGCCCAAACATTACTTTAAAGAGACACTGGGGTTGGCTTCAGGAGCCCCAAAATTGGATGAATCACACCCTGGAGTTGGCAGCAGCAGCAGCAGGAGCCCAAATATTACTTTAAAGAGACACTGGGGTTGGCTTCAGGAGCCCAAAAATTGGATGAATCACACCCTGTGGAGAGTCATGTGGAGAAAAAGTAGCTTAGTTAGTAATATCTACATAAAATTATGAATAAAAAAATGCAAAAGTATTGCCAAAGTGAAGTTTTGTATGAGGGTGTGTTTCCACCTTTTAATTAAATCAGAAACAACAAGGTATCATTGCCTCTGACTAATTAGCCCTCATTCTTGGAATTTTTAATCTGGAATCATGTCTGATCCGTCTTATCCGAAGAATATTAATAAATTAATTAAAGTAAGAGTAACGTAAAGGATTTTTTATCAATACTTACTTGTGGTCCGATGCGGAGGAATGTCTGTAACTGGAGAGCAGCGCCTTAAATCTGTTTTGCACGATCCATCTTTCTTTAGTGTTGGTCTGACCCCGTCATCTATCTACTGGAATACATCAGGCATTGTTGGGAGGAAAGCTTGGCTGATCCATGCGCCATTCATTTCCACGCAGGGCAGTCTCTGAAACAAAAAAAAGTATGTATAAACAGGGTCTTTTTCATATAAAAACAAATGGTTATTTTTGCTATTAAACCATATGTTCCACAGCTTTACCAGTCATTGTGTCAGCCAATGAAGCAACTTTGTCTGGAAGTGCTGCAAAAGCAGTCCACTGCATCACAAGTGGCATCTGACACCCCCAGTCAACTGTCTGTTGTCTGTCTGTTATGCTTTGGGTTCAGCTCCACTATCCATTGATGAAGATCTGATAATCATAAAATTCAGCAGCTACTGCCCAGCCAAGAAGTGGAGGAGACACTCGCCTCTTCTTCCACTAGCCGGCAATTAGTGATGAGGAGAGTGTCGTGGAGGAGGTGTTGCAAGCCGAGTTTGTGGAAGAGGGTCCCTGGAACCTGCGGTGGTGGCGGCAGCAGCAGCAGTGAATTATTGGGGACTGTTGATAGGAAAAATCAGCTACTCAGCGATGTGTCAGTTTTTCATGTTGCATCCACAATCCTGTGGAGAAAAAGTAGGTTAGTTAGTATATATACATAAAATTATGAATAGACAAATGCAATAGTATTGCCAAAGTGAAGTTTTGTTTGAGGGTGTGTTTCCACCTTGTAATTAAATCAGAAACAACTAGCTATCATTTGCCTCTGAATAATTAGCCCTCAAAAATTCTTGGAATTTTTAATCTTGATGTCTGAGGGATTTCTCCTCTCAGACAGCATCACCATAAGTCCAGCCTGCTGCATTACCCAGTGGTGGACCTTTCAGAGAACTGATGGCTTGTGCCGAGCCGAGGTGGAGAGTCCCATGGCATGGTTGTTGAACAGAAGGTAACATAGTAACATAGTAACATAGTATGTAAGGCTGAATAAAGACTTTAGTCCATCCAGTTCAGCCTGTTTAACTCCTTCCAGTGGTCTAGTAGCCATAGCCGGAAATGTTATTACATGCCAGGAAGGCATCAAGGCCACTTTTGAACATTTTTAATGTATCCCTCATTACTACCTCCTCTGGCAGCGAGTTCCATAGTCTCACTGCTCTTACAGAGAAGAATCCCCTCCTATGTCGGTGGAGAAAGCACCTTTCCTCTAACCTTAGTGGATGCCCCCGGGTTATGGTTACACTCCGGGGTATAAATAGATTGTGGGACAGATCCTTGTATTGACCCCGAATATATTTATACATAGTTATTAGATCACCCCTCAATCGTCTTTTTTCTAGACTAAATAAGCCTAACTTGGACAATCTTTCCGGGTACTCTAGCCCCCGCACTCCTTTTATTAACTTTGTTGCCCTTCTTTGAACGTGCTCCAGTTCTGATATGTCCTTCTTAAGCACAGGTGCCCAGAACTGTACACAGTATTCCATATGGGGTCTGACCAGTGACTTGTACAGGGGTAAAATGATGATCTGGTCATGAGCACCCATGCCCCTCCTGATGCACCCCATGATCCTGTTTGCCTTGGCAGCAGCTGTCTGGCATTGATTACTACAGTTGAGCTTATTGTCAACTAAAACCCCTAGGTCCTTTTCCATTGTTGTTTTACCAAGTGTTTCTTTATTTAGTGTGTAATCATGACACAGATTTCTCCTCCCCATGTGCATAACCTTACATTTATCTGTGTTAAACTTTATTTGCCATTTAACTGCCCATGCTTCCAATTTATCTTAATCTGTTTGTAGTTGCCTGTTGTCCTCCTTTGTTTTAATTACTTTACTAAGCTTAGTATCATCTGCAAAGATTGAGACTTTACTGTTTAATCCATACCCAATGTCATTTATATATATATATTGAAGAGAATTGGTCCCAGAACTGACCCTTGTGGTACTCCACTAGTAACAGTGACCCAATCTGAGTGTGTACCATTGATAACCACCCTCTGCTTCCGATCACTAAGCCAATTTCCCACCCATCTGCACACGTTTTCCCCCAGTCCAAGCATTCTCATCTTTTGTACCAGCCTTTTATGTGGCACAGTATCAAATGCTTTAGAAAAGTCAAGATATATGATATCCAATGACTCCCCCTGATCCAATCTTGAACTTACCTCCTCATAAAAGCTGATCAGGTTTGTCTGGCAGGAGCGATTCCTCATAAATCCATGCTGATATGGAGTAATAAGGTCATTTTCCCCAAGGTGCTCCAGGATAGTATCCCTTAAGAAACCTTCAAACAGCTTGCCCACCACAGATGTTAAGCTTACCGGTCTGTAGTTCCCAGGTTCCCCCCTAGATCCCTTTTTGAATATTGGCACCACATTTGCCAAGCGCCAATCCATCGGAACAAACCCTGTAGTTATGGAATCCACAAATATTAGAAATAACGGCTTGTCTATTACTGTACATAACTCCCTTAAAACACGAGGATGTATGTCATCTGGTCCCGGTGATTTATCGATTTTCATCTGCTTGAGACGGTGCCGGACTTCTTCCTTGGTTAGACCAGTGACATTTAATGGAGGGTTTCGGTTATTCCCCTGCATTTCACTGGGCATGTCAAATTCTTTTGTGAATATAGAAGCAAAGAAGTTGTTAAGCAAATTAGCTTTCTCCTCAATTCCCTCTATAGGGGTCCCATCCTTGCTTTTCAGGGGGCCCACACCCTCAGGTTTGTACCTTTTACGGTTTATGTAGCTAAAGAATAATTTGGGGTTAGTTTTACTCTCTTTCGCGACCAGTCTTTCAGTCTCCAGCTTAGCTGCCCTTATCTGTTGTTTACATTGTTTTTTTGTTGTTTATTGCCCCCTTAACCTTTTTATTTAGCCACATCGGTTTACATGTGTGTCTAATAGTTTTATTCCTGTAAGGTATATATCTGTCACACTGAAAATTAAGTATTCCTTTGAAAGTATCCCATTTAGCGTCCATGCTTTTGTTCTTAAGGACATTTTCCCAGTCAATGCAGTGTAGGGCATCTCTAAGTTGGTCAAACTTTGCCTTTTTGAAGTCCCGCGTTTTTGTGACTCCTTGATAAGGCACCCTAGTGACTGCTAATTGGAAATTAATGATATTATGATCACTGCTTCCAAGGTGTCCCCCAACCTGTACCTTTATTACTTTGTCTGGTACATTGGTTAGTATTAGGTCCAATATGGCTTTCCCCCTTGTTGGAGCTTGTACTTGTTGGGAAAGGTAGCCATCTTTTGTTTTAGATAAAAAACTATTACTTTTCTGCGAAACACATGTTTCAGCATCCCAGTCTATATCTGGGTAGTTAAAGTCCCCCATAATCACTACCTCATTTATTTTAGCGGCTATATCTATTTGCCATAGCATCATATTTTCTATGGATTCGGATATATCTGGAGGTTTATAGCAAACCCCCATCAGTATTTTATTTTTGTTTCTCCCTCCATGTATTTCTACCCATACCGACTCCACATGGTCATTCCCCTCACATATATCCTCCCGCAGAGCAGGCTGTAGAGAGGATTTTACAATTAAGCAGACTCCACCCCCTTTGCGTTTGTTACGGTCCCTCCTAAACACACAGTATCCCTGTAAATTTACTGCCCAGTCATAGCTTTCATCCAGCCAGGTCTCTGTTACCCCCACTATATCATATTGTTCTTCTGTTATTATCAGTTCTAGTTCATCCATTTTATTAGTCAAGCTTCTAGCATTTGTAAGCATGCATTTCAAATGCTTATGACAATTTTGATAATTTTGTATATTGCCCTTATTCCTGCTAGATGTGCTAACCCCTCCCCCCACTCCACTCCACCCCCAGTTTCATGTCTACACCCACTGTCACTTTCTTTCCTAACTTCCCCTTTGTAATAGCTTTTACCCTCCCCCCCAATGCTCAGTTTAAACACTCCTCTAACCTTTTAGCCATCCTCTCCCCCAGAACAGATGCACCCTCCCCATTGAGGTGCAACCCATCCCTGCCAAAGAACCTGTAGCCCACTGTGAAGTCGGCCCAGTTCTCTAAGAACCCAAACCCCTCCTTTTTACTCCAATTTTTGAGCCACCTGTTTCTCTCTAATCTCCCGCTGCCTCTCTGGTGTGGCTCTTGGTACTGGTAGTATTTCTGAGAATACTACAGTTGAGGTCCTTGCCTTAAGCTTACGGCCTAAGTCCCTGAAATCATTTTTTAGGACCTTCCACCTACTTCTTCCTATGTCATTAGTGCCAATATGCACCATGACCGCTGGGTTCACGCCAGCCCCTCCCAACAATCTGTCAGCCCGCTCCGCTACATGCCGTACTCTTGACCCAGGAAGGCAACACACTGTTCGGCAATCCCGGTCTTTGTGACAGATCGCCCTGTCTGTTCCCCTAATAATAGAGTCACCCACTACCAGCACCTGTCTTGCCTGCCCTGTTCTCCCATTTCCCCTCCCTTCCTTACTGGAGCCAACAGATGTGTCTTGCTGCAGCTCTGCCATTCCTGAGCTAACATCCTCCTCATCTGCCAACCGGGCAAACTTGTTTGGAGGTGCCTGTTCAGGGCTAGCCTCCCTGTAACTTTTACCCCTACCCCGCCTTCTAACTGTTATCCAGCTAGCTGCCTCATTTTCCTGCTTTTCCTCTCCCCCCATACTACCACCCTCCCCTGACCCTGAGCCATGTAGTGCCAGATCAGTGAGATCCAGACTCTTTTGCATGATAACAATTTCTCTCAGTGTTGCCAATCGCTTATTTAGATCGTGAATCACGGCTTCCAAATCAGAGATTCGCAGGCATCCGGGGCAATCCATGAAAGCATTGCTCAATCTACGAAAACTGCAAATTTGGACCCATGGTGACTGACACTTGGAAGAACATCTTGTTTGCGCTGCGACAAGGAAGCCAGAGTCATGCGTCCTGACATGGCACACATGTTCAGTCTAGTCCTGAAGTCTTGCCCCCATCTGAAAGACATCCGAACAACAGGAAAGAAAGTTAGCATGCACTTCTGGCACTCCTACACCACCAAGCACAACCTTATTGAGCCTCAGTGTCACAACGGTGTACCCCAACATAGTCTGATTTGCGATGTTTCCACCCGTTGCAATTCCACCCTCCATATGCAGGATCCACTATAGCAGTGGTCCCCAACCCTGTCCTCAAGGCCCACCAACAGGCCAGGTTTTGCAGATCTCCACAAAGATGCACAGGTGGAGTAATTAGTGCAGCTGCAGAGCAATAGAGCTGGCTATTTGTAGATCCAAAAAACATGACATATTGGTGGGCCTTGAGGACAGGGTTGAGGACTACTGCACTATAGGAACAGAGAAAAGCCATCACGGATTTCTGGATGATCCAAACGGATAGGGGGACACCCCTGTGTAAATTCAATGTAAACCATTGGCAGCTCATACGTGACACCGACCGTTTGCTCAGGCCCTTTGAGGAAGCTACTTTATTAGTCAGTTGCCAGGACTATGAGATGAACGATGAGATTCCACTGCTTCATGTACTACAACACATGTTGGAAACCATGGCTGGTCAGGGCACTGGAGACATGGCACATACATTTCACAGCCACATGAAGCCTGTGGGGGCTGAAGTGGAGGAGGAGGAGGGGGTGGGGCACAGCAAACCACAGTTTAGGTTTCACAAAATGACCATTTTATCTAGTCATCTGACAGGAGAGGAGGAGCAGGAGCAGCCACAGGAGCTAGAGGGTTGTGAGGAAGGCGAGACAGAGGACCCAGACACACCGTGGCAGTTTACAGTGGAGATGGAGACAGGTAGTCCCTCCGAGTCACTTGCACAAATGGCACGATGCATGCTCACATGCTTGCGTACTAGTGAGCGCAGAATTGTCTCCATTTGTCAGCGGGAAGACTTCTGGCTCTCCAACTTATTGGACCCTCGCTTCCGGCACAAAATGGGGGCATTTTTTACGCCCACTGAGAGGGAGGAAAAACTGACCTACTACAGAACATCCCACGTAGTCAGTTGGGCGATGTCTATCTGTGCCATGGCCCATACTCCCGCAGGTCTGACTCGGGGGGACCTATGCGATCACCTTCCACTGCCATGGCTGCTGGGGGGGTGGAAGGAGCAGCAGCAGCAGCAGCTCCATCAGCAGCAGCCTCAGTCTTCAGTCGCTAGTGAGTAGCTTTCTACACCCGCATAGTGAGTTTACTCATGAGCAGCAGGAAGACCTGGAGCTGGACCTCAAACAGCAGGCCATGTCATACCTTGACATGACCATGCCAACACACCTTCAGGATCCACTGGATTTGCTGGGAAGCCAAACTTGACTTGTGTCCGCAACTAGCAGAGTTTGCCCTGGAAAAGCTGTACTGGCCGGACAGTAGTTGATTTAGATGGCAACTGGGCTGCTCTATATAATGAAGCAAAATGGCAAATTTACCTCACTATATAAGCTATTGCCCCTCAGATTTACACAGGACCTGCTCTATATAATGAAGCAAAATGGCAAATTTACCTCACTATATAAGCTAATGCCCCTCAGATTTACACAGGGGCTGCTCTATATTATGCTGCAAAATGGCAAATTTACCTCACAATATAAGCTATTGCCCCTCAGATTTACACAGGGCCTGCTCCATATAATGGTGCAAAACCATGAATTTACCTCATAATATAAACTATTGCCCCTCAGATTTACACAGGGGCTGCTCTATATTATGCTGCAAAATGGCAAATTTACCTCACAATATAAGCTATTGCCCCTCAGATTTACACAGGACCTGCTCTATATAACGAAGCAAAATGACAAATTTACCTCACTATATAAGCTATTGCCCCTCAGATTTACACAGGGGCTGCTCTATATTATGCTGCAAAATGGCAAATTTACCTCACAATATAAGCTATTACAGCTCTATATAAATAAAAATAAATTTAAAAAAAAGGGCCTGTAGAAGCTTATTTAGTATAACAGATAGGGTGACATGTGCTGGTTTGGGATGCCCATATGGGCTAGTGTTTTGGCAGCAGTACAAAAACCAATGCAAAATGCAATAGATTAATAAAGCTGATGCTGATCAAATAAAGTAAATAAGAGAGGTAGGTTATGTTATGTTACAGAATGGGATGCCTCCACAGCAGACCTGAGATCAGTATATATGCACAGCAACAGTGGATAAGCAGGCTCCAACAGGCCAAATTACTTTAAATAAGTGTGCAGCTTAGAGTAAATACAGAGGCTAATGGGATGTTACAGAATGGGATGCCCCAAGCAGACTTGAGATCAGTATATATGCACACAGCAGCAGTGTGTAAGCAGGCTCATACAGGCCAAATTTCTTTAAATAACTGTGCAGCTTAGAGTAAATACAGAGGCTAATGGTATGTTACAGAATGGGATGCCCCAAAGCTGACTTGAGATCAGTATATATGCACACAGCAGCAGTGTGTAAGCAGGCTCATACAGGCCAAATTTCTTTAAATACGTTTGCAGCTTAGAGTAAATACAGAGGCTAATGGGATGTTACAGAATGGGATGCCCCAACAGGAGTGCACCTGGCAGCAGTACTACTATGCACAGCAAAAGTGTCTTTATCAGGCCTAATTTCTATTAGAATAAGTGCAAATGGTTATTGTCTTAAATAGAGGCTGGTGTAGTCACAGAATGGGATGCCCCAACAGGAGTGCACCTGGCAGGCAACAGTAGTACTATGCACAGCAAAAGTGTCTTTATCAGGCCTAATTTCTATTAGAATAAGTGCAAATGGTTATGGTCTTAAATAGAGGCTGGTGTAGTCACAGAATGGGATGCCCCAAAAACCAGCAGTGCACCTGGCAGGCAGCAGTAGTACTATGCACAGCAAAAGTGTCTTTATCAGGCCTAATTTCTATTAGAATAAGTGCAAATGGTTATGGTCCTAAATAGAGGCTGGTGTAGTCACAGAATGGGATGCCCCAACAGGAGTGCACCTGGCAGGCAGCAGTAGTACTATGCACAGCAAAAGTGTCTTTATCAGGCCAAATGACTTTTAGAATAAGTGCAAAGGGTTATGGTATTAAATAGAGGCTGGTGTAGTCACAGAATGGGATGCCTCACAGCAGAGTGCACCTGGGAGCAGTACTATGCACAGCAAAAGTGTCTTTATCAGGCCAAATGACTTTTAGAATAAGTGCAAATGGTTATGGTATTAAATAGAGGCTGGTGTAGTCACAGAATGGGATGCCTCACAGCAGACTTGAGATCAGTTCAGTATATATGCACAGTAAGTGTATAAGCAGCCTGAAAACGCTAACAAAGCCAGTCAGCCAGCCAGTAACACTCAGGCTGGATGAAAAAAAAAAAATCTCACTGTGACTGCCTCCGATTTTTCCTAACTTTCCCTGTTTTTCGCTGACTTTCTGTCTGTCTCCTGCCTGTCTCCTGCCTGTCTCCAGCCTGTCCCTGTCTGTCCCTGTCTGTCTAACTGTCTCTCTCCCTGCCTACAGCAGCGTCCTGTCTCTCACGAATGCAATAGAGAAATGAGGAAAAGCAAGATGGCCGCCGGCCTTAAATAGCGCTGTGATGTCACCGGGCTTGCTGGCTGCTGATAGGCTGCATGTGACTGTCCCAGCTTGCACTGGTGCGGGGTTGATGTCTGGACATGTTCCGTCCGCCATCTTAGAATGCCTGTAATGTAAATGAATGGATGTTAAAGGAAAACTTCGAGCGATCGAATCGCTGGGAAATTCGGATTCGATCCGAATCGAATTTTCCATGAAATTCGGATCGAATCCGGGTTCGTCCGGATCGATTCGCTCATCCCTAGTTGTGTTCTCTGGAATTTTGCGTATGCCAAGTCTTGGTGCAAGGCAGTAGGATTTGGGTACCTAGAGCACTGGGCTGTCTTTTCATTGGAGTACAAACTGTATTCTACAGAAAAATTGCACCTGAATTTAAGGCGGGTGCTATGCTGGGTAAGAGGATACTAGAAGGCATGGAGGGGTATTTAAACTAGAGATGAGGGGGGAGGTCAAAGAGAAAACAAAGGGAAAGACAGGTTACTTAGGGGACAGCATATGACGGTGGGTAGAGAATTAGAAGCAGGGAGGACTGCTATGATAGATAAGGAGATCCATGTGTTGCAAACCAGCAGTGAAAAATGAGGTGAATGCATTTTTTATGTTGTGGGGAAGCGCTAGAGTACATAAACAGAGCAGCAACTGGATTTGAGGGGCTAGCTCAAATAGTAAAAACATAAATGAATGAATACATGTTTCTTGATTGTCATAGAGGATTCTAACCACAAATATATGTAATATTAGGGTGATCTCTAGTAGTCCTCTAAATTTCAATTACTGGCTGTATCGGCAGATTAATCTGTCTTAGCAGCCCTGATAGGATCAGAAACATTAGAGCGTATCCTTTTATATATATATATGATCAATATTTCATTCCTAGGTCTAGTGTAAGTTGCCAAAGATTAAAATGAATAGGTCACTAACCGCTGTGGCCCGGGGGTTAAAAAACCTGACGTGGGCCCTTGAGAGTTAACCACTTCTGAAGATGGACCTGAAGCTTGTTATCGGGTGTGCGCGCCACTCGCCGTGTATCCCGATGAAGTCAGGAGGTTATACTCTCAGTATGTAAACTCTTTTAATATGATAACAAAATAAAAACAAAAATAAAACCAAACAAGATGGTAGACGAAGTAGTTAGTTGCCGTAGCTGTTGCGGTTGAATGTCCAATTTGTTTCCATTCTTTGAGAGGAGGGAGAGAGTCTCCAGTACATGCACGTTTCCTGCTGTTTCTGTAGAATGTGCGTTTCGTCGCGTAAAAGCTAATACTAAAGCTCAACTTGTCAGACTAGATGGAAACATACAGTGTATGATCACAAATGCCAGACGCCTGGCAAGTAAAGTTGGGGAGCTTGAGGCTCTGGTACTGGAAGAAAATATTGATGTTATTGGTGTGGTTAAGGCATGGCTGGATTCCACACATGACTGGACTATCAATCTTCAAGGACAAAGCAAATAGGAAAGGGGGAGGAGAATGTCTCTATGTAAAGCAAGAATTCAAGGCATATATTAATAAGGGGATACTAGCAGGATGTAGAATCCTTGTGGGCAGAAGTGAAAGTGATGTAAAAAATGTTTAAATTCAATTTGGTGTAATCTATAGACCACCAAACATAACTGACTAAATAAAGGGTCAGCTGCATAAACAGATAGGGCCAGTGTCACAGTTGGTACAGTGGTGGCAATTGGGGACTTCAACAACCTAGATATGGACTGGAGACATGGTATTGCTTCAACTACAAGGGGGAGAGCATTCCTCAGCTTGCTACAAGATAACTATATGAATCAGTTCGTGGAGGCACCTACTAGTGGTGATGCGCTTTTTAATCTGGTAATATCAAATGATGATGAACTGATAGGAACTGTAACAGTCTGTGAAAATCTTGATGACAGTAACCACAATATAGTTGTATTCAACATAAACTGTAAGAAAGATTTTCTGTCTGGGAGGGAAAAAACACTGAAGGCCAACTCCATGCTCAGAGCTGCACTCCAGGACATAAGGCTCGATTCAGAGAAACATTTGTCCGGACTTCCGTAGCTGTCTGTGAAAGTTTTGGTGGGTGTTTGTCATTTTTTGGCTTTTTTTCGTACATTTTTCACTCGCACGAACGTTCGGGAGAATGCGTATATGCGCTTTCGATAAACAGAAGCAATTCGGAACATTTGCAAACAAAATTGTAAAATTTCCGTTCCTTCAGGAAACTTCCATTGCTGGGATGGTTTTCGTCTTATTCAGAGAGCTGTTTTACGACAGCTCACCACCCTATAAATTCGTATAATTGTAAAACCACTTCCGACACCTCTGAGGACTCGGATTGCTATTGTTGAACATGTTTTGCGGCTATGTGGAGGAGTCTGCGCGCCTTTAGCACCAAGGCATTGCATGTATCAGCATGGCCGAGGCCATAAATTGTATAGCAATGCACCTGAATCAATACATTTCATGTATGTCTTATAGATGCATTTTAATGCTGACCTAAATTAGTCCTTAGCATGTAAACATTTATTTTTCCACACATCCATATAATTGCTATATTTTTTTAGACTTATGTCCTTTGTGAATTATATTTGGATTGTTGAACTTGAATCTTAATGTGTTGTAGGAGTTAGTGTTTTAGTTGGTTACCTTTGCTTTGTGTAATTATTTTATATTTGGTTGCAGGAACCGCAAGATGTGCCACTTGCCCTTGCTCCTGATGCCCGTTCTTTGCCTGCAGAATGCGGGCCAGGGGTTCTCTAATCGGGCACTATGCAAAACCCGGCCCGTGGTGGCGAGGGCCCTCTGGCTTATGAAGTCCAGATTTAGGTGTTTGGACCATATGGGGGGGGGGGGGGGGCACTGCAGTATGACCCCAACAAGGTTATACCAAAATTTTAATTTACAGGGACCACACGTGCCAGAGTGGCACAACTGAGTGTCAGGGTCCTTCAGTTGGTGGGCGAGATGCAGGAGCTGCGCAACTTGTTGTGGACCACAGATGAAGAATAATGTTCAGTGGCCTGCCATTGCTATGTATTTAATTTTTTATAGTTGTAAAAAGTTGAAATTAAACACATTTTTAAAAAAAGCATATTTGATGCTGGTAATTATTACAAAAAAATTACATTGTCATTTCATTAACAAACTACATTAACACAAAACTAATGGGCACAGAAATATTTAAAGATGAATATTCACATGACCGAGAAGTGATTTGGGTGAGCTTTAAGGGTCCAAAAGGGAAGATGGAGGATAGTGATAAGTGATTTGGGTAAGTTTTAGGGTGCTAAAATGGAAGAAGAACCTAAGCGCTAAGTGATTTGGGTAAGTTTTAGGGACCCAAAAGGGAAAAGGCAGGATAGCGCTAAGTGGTTTGGGTGTGCTTTAAGGGTCCAAAAGGGAAGATGGAGGATGGAGTGCTAAGTGGTTTAGCTAAACATTGTAGTAGAAGTGAGGGTGGCAAATATGTAGGCGAGCACTTTCATGAGTTAAGTTTGTAGTGCGCAGGCGCAATATCGTAAGGATTCCGTCTGGACGATTATTTTTGGTAAAATGGAAACAGAATCTATCGGGAAACGTAAAGGATTCGTTGGAGGATACGATGGGAAAAGGGCAAAAACGAAAGCCTACGTTGTAACATGTGGAAATGAAACGGAAAAGTCTGGATGGAAAATGACATCCGCGTAATTCGTAATCTGCCGTACGAACGGACGGAAACTTTACACAAGGTTTTCAATGCATGCATAGAATCGCTTGAACGCTCATACGAGAGCGGGAACATTTGAAAAAAATACGACATCGGCACCGTTTTGAAAGTTTTTTTTGTGTCTCTCTGAATCGAGCCTATAGACTGGGAGCATCTGTTGAGGAATAAGGATACAGATGCCAAACGGGAGTCCTTTAAATCAATTATGAGTACCAATGTTGCAAAATGTAATACTATGGGTAACGAATATAAGTGGCTAAAATTAAACCCCTCATGGCTGACACTTGTGGTTAATAGGGTAATAAAGAACAAGAAAAGGGCATTTAAAAATTACAAGGCTGAGCTCTCAGCTGTAACCCTTTAAAAATATAAATTTGTAAATATAGAATGTAAGAAAGAAATAAGGTTGGCACAAATTGAAAGAGATGTAGACAAAGAAAGCTAAACAAACACTAAATGTTTTTTTTAAATATATAAATTCAAAGGAAACTAAATTAGAACAGGTAGGTGACCCATTTTATGATAATGAGGAAATGGTCACTGAGGATGATGAGAAGGCAGTGAAATGACAACACCATGACAACAAAGACAGAAGCTGTTAGACTAACCTGATTGACTTCTATGAGGAGGTAAGTAGAAGCCTTGACAGAGGGGTGGCTGTAGATATAGTTTTTCTGGATTTTGCAAAAGCATTTGATACTGTCCCCCATGGAAACTTATTGGGGAAATTGAGGTCTTCAGGATTAGATAATACAGTTTGCAAACTGGACTGAAAACTGGCTGAAGGATCATGTGCAGAGAGTTGTGATTAATGATACCAATGGTTACCGGTTGTAAGCGGTATACCCCAAGGTTCAGTGCTGGGCCCACTATTATTCAACTTGTTTATAAATGACATAGAAGTTAGAATTAAATGCACTGAGATATGTAGCACAGTGCAGTCTATTGAAGATGTTCACAAGCTTCAGGCTGACTTGGACACTTTGAGAATCTACTGTGTTGGGCATCGACTTGGCAAATAACGTCCAGTGTGGAGAAATGTAAAGTCATGCACTTGGGGTCTAATAACCTGAAGGCCACATATGTCCTCAGGAAAGTACAAATGGGAGAATCATTTTTGAGAAGGATCTGGGGGTACTGCTGGACCACAGGCTAAATAACAGCATGCAATGTCAAGCAGCTGCTTCCAAGGTCACCAAGATATTATATCATGCATTAAAAAAGGCATGGAATCACAGGATAGGGATGTCATTTAGCCTCTTTACAAGGCAATGGTGTGCCCTCACCTGGAATATGCCGTCCAGTTCTGGGCACCAGTTCTCAGAAAGGACTATGGAGAGGGTGCAGAGGAGACCCACTATCTCAGATAAAATCCTTTCTAAAGGGGGCACTCCCTTTGACTGGAAAGAAAGGAATTCAATCTCCCGAGGCAACAATTACTTTTTACCATATGGAATAGCCTTCCACAGCAGCTTGATACAGCATCAACCACTGGCAGCTTCAAAAAAGGATTAGATGCTTATTTAGAAGAAAATAACATTAACAGTTACTATTAGCTGTTATAAGTACCGTATTTGCCGGCGTATAAGACAACTGGGCTATTAGAGAGATGGAAGGGGACAGAGCTGGGAATAAAGAGATGGGATGGGACAGAGCTGGGAGAAGAGAGATGGGATGGGACAGAGCTGGGAGAAGAGAGAGATGGGATGGGACAGAGCTGGGAATAGAGAGATGGGATGGGACAGAGCTGGGAATAGAGAGATGGGATGGGACAGAGCTGGGAAAAGAGAGATGGGATGGGACAGAGCTGGGAATAGAGAGATGCATGGGACATAGCTGGGAAAAGGGAGATGGGATGGGACAGAGCTGGGATAATAGAGAGATGGGATGGGACAGAGCTGGGAATAGAGAGATGGGATGGGACAGAGCTGGGAAAAAAGAGATGGGATGGGACAGAGCTGGGAATAGAGAGATGCATGGGACAGAGCTGGGAAAAGAGAGATGGGATGGGACAGAGCTGGGAATAGAGAGATGGGATGGGACAGAGCTGGGAATAGAGAGATGCATGGGACAGAGCTGGGAAAAGAGAGATGGGATGGGACAGAGCTGGGATAATAGAGAGATGGGATGGGGCAGAGCTGGGAATAGAGAGATGGGATGGGACGGAGCTGGGAATAGAGAGATGGGATGGGACAGAGCTGGGAATAGAGAGATGGGATGGGACAGAGCTGGGAATAGAGAGATGGGATGGGAATCATGGGGCAAAGCTGGGAACAGAGATGGGATGGCACAGAGCTGGGAAAAGAGAGAGATGAGATGGGATGGGACAGAGCTGGGAATAGAGAGATGGGATGGGACAGAGCTGGGAATAGAGGGATGGGATGGGAATCATGGGACAAAGCTGGGAACAGAGATGGGATGGGATAGAGCTGGGAAAAGAGAGATGGGATGGGACAGAGCTGGGAAAAGAGAGATGGAATGGGACAGAGCTGGGAATAGAGAGATGCATGGGACAGAGCTGGGAATAGAGAGATGGGATGGGACAGAGCTGGGAATAGAGAGATGGGATGAGGCAGAGCTGGGAATAGAGAGATGGGATGGGACAGAGCTGCGAATAGAGAGATGGGATGGGAATCATGGGACAAAGCTGGGAACAGAGATAGGATGGGACAGAGCTGGGAATAGAGAGATGGGATGGGACAGAGCTGGGAATAGAGAGATGGGATGGGACAGAGCTGGGAATAGAGAGATGGGATGGGACAAGGCTGGGAATAGAGAGATGCATGGGACAGAGCTGGGAAAAGAGAGATGGGATGGGACAGAGCTGGGATAATAGAGAGATGGGATGGGGCAGAGCTGGGTATAGAGAGATGGGATGGGACGGAGCTGGGAATAGAGAGATGGGATGGGACAGAGCTGGGAATAGAGAGATGGGATGGGACAGAGCTGGGAATAGAGAGATGCATGGGACAGAGCTGGGAAAAGAGAGATGGGATGGGAAAGAGCTGGGATAATAGAGAGATGGGATGGGACAGAGCTGGGATAATAGAGATATGGGATGGAACAGAGCTGGGAATAGAGAGATGGGATGGGACAGAGCTGGGAATAGAGAGATGGGATGGGACAGAGCTGGGAGAAGAGAGATGGGATGGGACAGAGCTGGGAGAAGAGAGATGGGATGGGACAGAGCTGGGAGAAGAGAGATGGGATGGGTGTCATGGGACAAAGCTGGGAACAGAGATGGGATGGGACAGAGCTAAGAAAAAAGAGTTGAAGCAGGGAAAGGTGGGTTTTTACAGGTGCCCGGGTGGGGGTTCACACAGTGGGGGCATCCCGATTCAGGATGCCCCAGGGAAAAGCTGACTGGCGATAAAAGGCGCGCTCCGTCATCTGCAACTATCCCAGGAGGCTGAGCGACGCACACTCATAAACGTCCTGCTTCATGCACTGTATTATATCCGCTGGGCAGCTGCAAACAGAACTATGCAGGCCAAACTAATGCATAGTCCTGCTTGTTGCTGCCCGGAGGATATTAAGCAGTGCACTGCAGAACTTAATTGAGCGCCGCTCAGCCTCCTGCGATCGAAGCAGACAGCTGAGCCGGCCGCTCCTCCATACTTCACTCACCTACTGTCTTTCCTCCCGCCCGCCGTCTTTCCTCCCGGACGGCCAGCCCCGCCCGCTGCCTTCCATCCTGGCCGACGGCCCCGCCCACTGCCCTGTCATGGTCTCGGACCCCACCCACTGCCTTCCCCTCCACCCGGCCGTCGGCCCCGCCCGCTGCCTTTCTTCTAGTCTCCGGCTTGCGCGCTGCCTTCCATCCCGGCCGCCCCGGAATCCTAGCGGCCCCGCAGGTAACTGTGCCGTGCCGTGCACCCGGCGTATAAGATGACCCCCCCACTTCAAGGCAGGTTTTTAAGGGGCAGAAAGTAGTCTTATACGCTGGCTAATACGGTAAAATGAAAAATAACTTCCCCCACCCCAACACCTTTGGTTGAACTTGATGGACATGTGCCTTTTTTCAATAGTAATAACTATGTAACTATATGCATTTTCTGGGTCCCCATGCAAATTTGTGTCTGGGGGCACTAATCAAAGACAGATTTTGTATAGTGAAATGCAATATTAAAACACCTTGTTGGGGAAGTAGATGTGGCCTGCCCATGCGCTGTAGGAGCGCAAGTGATCCCAGAGAGTTTCGCACAAAGGGGCATACTGACATTATCTGTCAATGTCATACAAAATTGTCCAGGAATTGCTGTCCAATATCTACTCCCTGTGGCATCCCAAACTAGGATGCCCCACTGTGTGAAACCCCACTTCAGCTAAATGCATACCCGAGACCCATTTGTGATTGGCCAGCCCAGGTACGCCGCAATCTAGAGATGAGTAGGGATTCAACCAGTGACCCCTCTCTGCACCATTCAGCTCTCTAGCTGCTTTGATGTCACAGCATTCTGCATAACTGAACAGAGCTGATCACACTTATTCTGCAGCAGCTGGCTCACGTAAGTATACAGTGGCTTCCTATCTGCTGCACACTCTTAATTGTGTTAAACGGCACCCCTCACTCACCGCAGCCTACCCGCCAAGTGCTGTTATTTCTTTTTTTAAACAAAACGTTGCCACTGATCTGACTCTGCCTCTGGGGGATCCCTGCCAGGTGGGGGGCCCCGAATTTCACATGGTTTGCATGGTGGTTAAGCATGCCACTGACTGTATGTGAATGCTTTATGTTGTTGTTTTGCAAATTTGTCTTAAATTGCTAATCAAAAGACAAAACAGCATCATTTACAAAGGTTTGTAAATAACTAGCTATGTTTTCTGGATTTTACAGATCAGCAGACTATATTTGCCTGGATAGGCTCAGTATTGCTTTCTTGTGGTTATGCTACTATCACTGGTATTTTGCTATAGTATATATAGTATAGTATATATAAAGAAACCCCTCTACCACGTTCAATTATGACACTTACCAAAGGGTTATTGGATAGTAGATAGTGCAGCTTTTTTTCCTAATCACTCACAAGAAGTAATCTTGTTTTTTATGTGGAGATTGATTCAATAAAATAAATGTGCTTACAATAATCCAAGTAAAAAACGCTTTGTATGCCACTACAGACAATGGCCTCGATTCAATAAAGGTAGAAAAAAATTCTCATGGTAGTAAAAGATTAAATTCATGAGAAAAAAGCCTGAGAATGTCACTGTTGCTGAATCACCAGCTAAGAAAACAATGAAAGTCAATGGAACTTTTTTACTACTAAGAAAAATAGAGAACTGTTTACTCCTTTCTACACTGTAGTAAAAGCTGCCATTGACTTTCATTGTCTTTTTATCTAGTGATTCAGTAACAGTGACATTCTCAGGCTTTTTTTCTACCTTTATTGAATCGAGGCCAATAAATCCACGTATGACACTAAGGCCTCGATTCACAAAGAGTTGAAAAAAACTCTCATGGTAGAAAAAAATTCAATGCATGAGAAAAAAGCCAGAGAATGTCACTGTTAGTGAATCACCAGATAGGAAGACCATGGAAGTCAATGGCACTTTTTACTACAGGTAAAAAGTTCATTACTTTTTCCAGGAGTAAAAAAGTGCCATTGACTTTCATGGTCTTCCTATCTGGTGATTCACTAACAGTGACATTCTCTGGCTTTTTTCTCATGCATTGAATTTTTTTCTACCATGAGAGTTCAACTCGGGGTTAATCAAGGCCTAAGAATCAGGTCCTAGCCCTCTGCCATCAAGTTAAAGGAGCTTTCAGGTGCACTTGACATCCAGAGAGCTTCTCCTGTTATATCCCATGGAATTAGCAAGCTCTACATCAGAAAAAGCAGGCTTACTGGCTTACTGGCTGAGTTTCTGTGTGCTGATCAATTAGTAATGCCTGGCACTGATTAAAAAAATGTGTTTGCACACCAAACAGGCACACCATGCTGCTCAAGCCGGTTAAAGCGGACCTTCACTCTGAATAATAGTCTATCTTATATGTTTCCCACACCCTGCACATACAGATTTCCCAAATTAAAACTCATTCTACCTTCATCTACTGTATGTTATGAGCCTTTAAACATCCAAGATGGCGGCTCATGGAACGTCAGGCAGCCTGCAAACAGGAAGTGCCTTCTGACTGTGCTGCTCTGCATTCTGGGATTGCTGACCTTTTCCTGACCCCAGCTCTGCTCTGTCTGAGCAAAGCACAGCTTTAACCGCCCCCCTGTACTTTATCCCACTCTCCTCAGTAAGTGTGATGCTTCTGAGTCAAGATGGCGGCACCCGTATCCTAAAGTCCTGAACAGAGATTCAGCCCAGTGTGAGAAAGAATAATAAGTAAGTGACTAAAAACTTAAAATCTATAAACTTTAGATGCTGGGGAATCGTTTTTTAAGAGTTTGGGCTTTTCAATAAATCATGGTGAAGGTCCGGTTTAAGTCTAAGTCACTCTGAATTGAGAAAGCCAGTGAGATAACTTCAGGAAAATAAAACAGTAGGTCCAGTTGCCTTAATTCAGTCCTAAATATATAGGGTGGAATTTACTGAGAATTTAGATATTTAAATATCATATTTGGGTATATTTGGAAGCCTTACTTATCTTTGAAAAAAGGACAGCAGGGGAAACCAGCAACCAACTCCCCTGCGACTTTTGGTACAACAGGGTGCGCCCGGCTCTAATGGCAAATTAAGCTTTAACTCGGTCTGCTTGGTCTTTGAAAAAATAGAAATGATTTCTCAATTCATGCACAAAATTAATGCAGATATATACTTTTTAAGATAAGTAGACTTTGTGATCTCTCTCACAAAAGCCAAAACATTTCTTGTGACATGCTCGGGAGATTTTGATCAACTGCACCTTAATAAACCAGTGTGTGGATTTCTACCTAAGATTAAGAGGCTGATTCATCATTAGTGGCAGGTAGCGATAGATGAGCATCTGTAGCAGGCATTTTCAGAGCGCCCGCTAGTAGTCGCAGTGCTCAGCCGTGAGTCGCTACTTTATAGCGACTCAGTCGCTGTTCAGTAATGTTGAATACATTGTGAGGAGTCGCTATTTGACCAGTACAGCACTGTATGGGAGCGCATGTTAGCGACTTCTCATAGCGACCGACTCACACCATATTCAGCAAAAAAACAGCCTCACAAATCTCTGGCGCTGAAAAATATTTGTTTGAAGCCCAGAGCGCAGGAGGCGGTGTGTTTAAAGTCTGTTTTCAAGCATCTATCAACTAGTAACAAAGCAAAAACATATGGAACTACATTGTAACAACATTGTAACATGAACACTTTAATGCCAGACCTGTAATGTCATTTCTGAGGAAATATATAAAAAATGAAAAAATTATGAAAAAACTGCTATTTCAATGCCAGAAGAGGTCAAAGAATTATTTGTGATTTTTTTGAAGAAAAAAAAAAAAAAAAACGTTTAAAGAGAAGAAAAGGATCGTCCATTGAAATGTATGGGAGAGCGCCAGGTAGCAAGAGGTCATACCTGGCGCTGTGCAAGGCTGAATGCTGGCGCTGTTCACTGAGGCTGTGAAAATGATGAATCAGACGCTACATGGCGCTATCCCAGTCGCTAAACAGATTCTGCTTGATAAATGTGTAATTGCGTGCCGTGTCCGGCGTTCACCAGTCGCTACCTGTCGCTACCTGTCATTAACCAGCCACTACCTGACGCTATCCCTTCTAAAATAAGGGCCTAAGTGTCATTTTTCTGCATGAAATGCAATAGGACTAGTTTTGTTGTTTGGATTTGGGTTAAAGTTCAATTTTCCCATAATCCGGTAAATAGGTTTGATTCCGTTACAAAATTTGAGATAAAATTTCCAGCTCGGTTTATTTATTTTTTGATAATTGTATATTGGACCTACAAGAAACATGACTAACAGGGTCATTTAGTTCCCATTTATCCTGATTTGCGATGCACATTTGCAGCTATATCATTTTTAAACTACCGGTATATGAAATCCTAAACTAAAGGAGATTCTAATTTCGAATGAAATAGTATGTATGGTAAATAACCTAAAGAGAGATACTTCTTTTACCTTAATAATAAATGATGTGTTTGAAAGGGACCTTCAGACTGCAATGATGGATGTTTGGGAGCCTCCAGTTGCAATTTAGAGGTATATTATTACACTACCAAACTAATAGGTTACATGAAGAATGTGTTATCTGTGACAAAACCAGTGCCCCGTGTCTGCCCATTTGCATGAGTATGGTAACATAATTTTCCTTTACAGTGTGGCTAAATGCATCTTTGGCTCCCTTAATATGACCTCCCTCCCCTGATACTGTAATCGTCCATTCATCTATAAACCGAATGGCGTGCAAACCAATGAGCAATCATTGATGATAACCATGGAATGATCATGCAGGAATGGGCTGCTGAATCATTGTGTATGCCTTTTCTGGGAGGGGGTGCAAAGTGAAGAAGGCATGGAATGGGGAGACCCTGCTGAGCTATTTTAAGTCACTTGGGTCCATAATTTTGCCAGAGGAGGGCAATACCAAAGTATATGAAGGGTGGTTCCTTCACCTTCAAATCTCCAGCATGTTAGTAATACATGGTAAAAGACTGGGGACCTGTGGATTTATGTATAGTGTGTAAGACAGCTTCTGGTCAGGTATCAAAGGAATTCTAAGTATTTGCTTTATTGTTGAAAATGGCTGGACAGTATTGACCAACTGGCAAGCTCAAGGGTGAGTGGTTATGTGAGAGCAAGTGGTTGGTATGATAAGAAAACAGAATATTGAATGGCATTAAATTGGAAGAAAACCCAGGAAAACCCAGGATTTTGTTCTTTGCCCCCTGAGCATCGAATATCATTTTGGGTGCCCCACTGTGTTAAACCCCCGAGATTGCCTAGTAAAACTCACCTCTTCTGGTCCTGTGGTGCATGTGCTGGATCTTATTCAATTAGAGCCATTTACAGTGCATATTAATTGTTTGGCAAATGGCTTTGCTTATGGTAATGGGGATTGCTAATGTCCACATCCCCAGCAGTGGATGTGTTCCCGCCTACAGCCTATCTGAATGGCTGGGGACGAGAGCATGCTTACAGCCTACAGATGACCCCTCTGAAAGAGGGATCTGTAGGACACGCCAGTTGGAATGCGGAGGATGACAGTATGTTTCCAAGTTCACCAACCATCTACCAGAACGTAGCTAAGGTGATAGGCACAGGATCTGTCCTTGCTTTGAAAACTTTGATAGGACTTAATTCTTAATTAGTGCTTAAAGTGCTACTACAGGGCTACATTTGGCACTGTCCTAAACTGTTTTCCATTTTTACATTATAGAAGAAATGGCAGAGATATTAAGGTTTACAGTTTTACCTCATGATTTCTCTTCTGAAAAAAAGTGGGCATGACCATTAAATCTGGGATTTTGCATAATAATCAGCCTAATAGGCAGGGTCTGCAAGACTCCCAGAACTTGCATAAGATACCCTGGCTGTGTTTCTCCCCTTTCCCCCTGTTGCTAGACCACCACTCCCAGAAACCCTCCTAAAAACCCATACACGCACTCCCAAAAGCCTATGCGTGCACTCCCACAGTGTCTGAGGAGAGAGAAGGAGGGAGGAGGTGGGGGCAGCCACTGTGCTGCTTTCTCCCGGAATCAGCCAAGGGAGAGAGGAGGAGATGGGGCGGCAGTCACCATACTGCTCTCTCCAGGCATAGGCTGGGAAGGCAGCCTTGTTGCTCTTTACCCGACATCGGCCAGCCAGAGAGAGGAATGTGGAGTGGCATCCACCGTGCTTTCTGCTGGCATCAGCTAGGGGAGAGAAGAGGAGGTGGAGTGGCAGTCGCCCCATTTCTCTCTTCCGGCATAGGCTGGGGCAAAGAGGAGGAGGTGAGGCAGGTGGCTGCCACGTTGCTCTCTCCCTGACATCAGCCAGGGAGAGGAAGGAGGGGTGACAGACGCTGCCTTTATCTCTCTTAGCCAGGGGAGAGAGAGGAGGGTAGGCGGCAGCCGCCGGGCTGCTCTCTCCCAGCATTGGCTGGGGGAGAGAGCAAGAGATAAGGTGCTTATGTTTCTTCTCACTCATGCAGTGGGGTGGAGGAATGGGCCTGAGGGGACATTGGTGCAGCTCTCCCCACTGCTGGCCGATGGAAAGGGTAGCTATGTGTCCCCACTTGGCGGAGAAGTCTGCCTCTGCCAGGAGCATGATTCTTCTGCCTATGACACTCACGCAAGCAGCAGGAGGAAAAGAATCATGCCCCCTGTGGACACTGCTATCCTCAACGAGTGCGGCAAGGCTGTAAAGCTCGAGGAGACGGAGGGGGGGGCTGAGCCACGGGCTGGAGGAGGTGGAAGGAGGGGCAGGAGGAGGAAGGGGACAAGCAATTTGGTCCCAGCTGTGCTGTACCTTTGCCTGCAGTAGCACTGATAAGGGGCCATGAGGAAGGGATTGACAGCAGAGACCTGACAAATGCCCTTACTCAAAGTTTGAAGGTTGGGCAACTGCAAGATGAGACCGAACATAGGATGGGCAACCCCTCTGCTCTCCCAGTCACAGACTGTAGCAAGTAGTCCCTGCTCCCCAGATAAACCTGCAGCCAGAAGCCAGTCTCAGGCACATTTCAGAGAAGTAGCAGCAGCAGTCTTACCCTGCTCCTTCTTAGAATACCTGGAGCTGTTCTTCAGTTCCTTCCAGTTTCAGTTTCAGTTCTGATTCCCATTATACAAGTTAGGTATTTGAAAGAAGGAAATTGGTGAGATTTAAAAATAAGGGCACAAAGGAAAAGCTGCTAGACACAGAAGTTTGTCATCAGGGAGATCCTGTGCCATCAGATGGGGTTTGTACTAGCAGACTTCTTGGCTGTTATCAGCCTAGCAGGTAGGCAAGTTTATGATGTCAGCTTCAAACTTGTGTCCAGGCTTGTGAAGGCCAAATGCTGGGCTCTGTTTGTCCTGTTTGCACAGACAAGGAGACTATGATAAATGTATCTTCTAGGCTGGCACTGTGAATGTCAACAGCATATTCAGGAATGAGTCCATATCCCACAAGACATTTTAATCTGGAGGAGTCATGGTGTCCCTGACCCTTTCCAGTACATGAAGGAAAAGGTGACAAAAAAAAATGCCTTGCAGATTCCAAAGAGGATCTGCAGGAATCTCCGAGGGTATCTTAGAAGTTGTAAAGACTTTTTATGCAAATCTTTTTCAGGAAAATAAACGGAAATAATGTGTCCGTGTTTAGAATCTATCTCAAATCTGATATTGGTGGAGTGTATTTCTATGTTCTGACAGAAGAAATATCACTGGATGAAGTCAGAGAGGCAATATAAGAATAAGGCACCTGGTCTGAATGGCCAATCTTCTAAATTGTACAAGAGCTTTCTGCCTCTAATCCTGGTGGATGTGTATAAGAGCCATTTGGGTAGGCAGTTGATTCCTCAATCCATATAAATATCGTCCTTCTTCCTGATGCGTAAGGGCAAAAAGCCCAGTGACATCAAGAATTAGCCCTCCTCAATACTCACAGGAAGATCTTGGCAAAGATAATTTTCTTCAGACTGAAATCCTTGTCTGGGACAAGGCACCTAACTCCCCAACTGCTCTCCAGGTGCCATATATGCACAAAATAAAAAATCCTTCCCCAATATAAAATTCCTTAACTGGAGCCTGCTGTACTTAGCACTGGATTATTTCAGTGCTAAGTGCAGTCATCTTAGGGGTTTATTCATCATGCCATAGCGCCAGGTAACGACTGGCAGCAACAGGTAACGACAGGTAGCGAACGGTGACCACCGGGCGCTGTACGTAATACCACATTTATCAAAGTGAATTTGGTGAGTGACTCTAACAGAGACACGTAGCGACCGATTCATCATCACAGACTGGCTTCCAGAGCGCCTGGTATTACCTGTCGCTACCTGTCGCTCTCCCATACATTTCAATAGATGATCCTTTTCTTCTGTTTAAAGAGGGTTTTATTTATTTATTTTTAATTATCAAATATTTGTGTCACCTCTCATGGCCTAGAAAAAGTCATTTTTGAAAAGGTTTTAGATTTTTAATATTTTTATGCAGAATTGTCCTTACATGTCTGGTATTAAAGTGTTCATGTTACAATGTAATAACAATGTAATTCCATATGTTTTTGCTTTGTTACTAGATACATCTTCAAAAACAGACTATAATCACACAGCCTCTGGCGCTCTGGGCTACAACGACCCGATTTTGAGTGCCGGCACTGTGTGAGGCTGTTTTTTTGATGAATATGGTGTGAGTCGTTCGCACTGAGCTGCTGCTACTGTTCGCTCCCTTACAGCTCTGTTAGAGCGACTCACACAACAGTTCATCAACGCTGGCCAGCAACTAAGACGCTCTGAAACAGCGAACCATGGCCGAGCATAGCGACTACTAGTGGTCGCTCTCAATGCACTACAGACGCTCATTTGTTGGTACCTGGCGCTAGTAATGAATCAGCCTGCCCGATAGCCTGCAAAGAGTGGCATCTCTCGCTTTGTGCATATGTCTGATACCCATAGTGCCAAAGGTAGCATTAGATTCTCGGGACAGGTAAATTGTTTTATAGCAAATTGGAATGCCTTACACCGTGAAACCCTCCCCCTGGTTTGCGGTGTATACTCAACTCACTGGCAATCTCATGGCGCATACATGAGAAATGACTGCATCCCCAGTGAGAGCACTCATCATCTAGAGGGGGAAACTGGTGGGAGGCCATTCATTCACATTAGGTTGCTAGATGGCATAATCTATTCTGATTGGCTGGAAGAATGCCAGTAACTTACCGGGGTTCAGGAAGCCCTACGAATCCGGCGGCCGGAGCCACCTGATCATCAGGAAGCTAATTGTGGGGCACAATTTCTGGCAGAGGCACAAGGACAAGGTAAGAATAACGGGCATTCTGGGGGGGGGGGGGATGTCCAGCATTTTGGATGCCCCCCCCAGCTTCTTTTATTGCACTGGCACCCGGACCAACAACCAACAAAAAATATTTCTTGGTTCGCTCTTTCTATATATTATAGCATCTGTAGAGATACATTGATTTTGGGGGATATGCTTGCACTCTGCTTATTACTTTTATTGTGTTTTTTTGGTCAGGTGAGGCCTCATGATAATTAAAATGCTGTTTTTAGTAATGGGAGCAGCAAAGGATGCTGGGGGTTGCAATTATGGCTCATCCATTCATGATAAATGGCTTGTTGTTAATTAGGCTGCATACTTTCCAACTGTCACTAAATTGGAATGACTGTCCCTCTTTTCAGTCTATGTCCCTCCTGTCCCTTCTCGTTTGTCCCTCTTTGAGGTGTAACTTGCAGATCTGAACTAGTATTGATGGGTCGGAAATTTGGTGGGACATAGGCAGGACCAGGGAGCGTGACTTAATTGCTAATAATTTTTGAAGCGCTGCATATGTTTCTGAGCACAGCAGAGAGAGGAATGGGGGACAGAAGATTACAGATATCACATCCCACCATGACACTGTCGCCCAAGGGCCCATCCAAGGCTGGAGCCAGCCTTGCCCGAAGCTCTTCCTACATCTCATCACCACCGCTGCATCTCTGATCACACCAGGCCTTTCTGAATGTCAAAGTGGAGTCAAGTGAATCTGAATTTACAGCACTGTGCTTGAAATGTTTGTGAGCAGACACATATTGCGCACAATCCTCCTGTCAGGGATGACATGCACAACAATTTTTAATTACATTTTTATTAAAAAAGTGGCAGGCCTGTCATGCCTGGCGGAAGCAGCATGGGCAGTAAATGTCTGGTAACAAAGATTTCAAGCAAAATGCTGTCTGTTAAGACACACACATCACAATCCCTCACCCATCATATGTGCTAGTACTGTGCAAACCATTTATTACCATACCATTTTTTTTACTGCTGACTCAGGAAGTATCGTGACTTTCAAATGGGAAAAAGTACAGAAGGAAAGCTTTTTATAAATAATCTGAATAAGTGAAATGTTTCTTTTTTCCAGGGTCTATAATATAAGAACAAGAAGAAGAAGAAGAGTGACATTTTCAGAGGTTTCTAATGATAGCTATCCTTTAAGTTTGAATAAGGAAAATGCATAAGATGTCCCTACAGACTAACACAAATCTTTACAGATCCACAGATCCAGCTTTAAGCAGAATGTTTTATTCTGAAAAAAAATTGATAAGGAAAACATATTTTCCCTCCTTTTCCAGCTTTTGATTGCGCCAATAATAGCTCCAAGGTCCTAAGTTGACAGCATCTATTTTAAACTAGTTATTTTTCAGACTGATTAATGAGAAATGCACAAAGCTTGTAAAAAAATGATCTGTCCTTGATCCATCCTTTCAACTGAAAGAAATATTTTTCTGCTCTGTTTCAAGGAATATTTAAAGCTGAAATCTTTAGCTTTGCTGTTGTATGTAAATGCATCACATGGTATTGCACATACCATGTAATGCATGGTACATATTGCACATATGTATTGAGTCTTTAGCTAGTTAAATGTCCTGTCATTCATAAGTGGGGTCCGTGCCGTCCGCCCGGAGGATTCAACCCGGCGGGCCAGGCTCCGGCCCCCGCAGGGCGCACTTCCTCCGCAGCGGTGCCCGGCGACCGGCTCCGGGCCGGCTGGGAAGGCCCCGAGGGGCCGCATCCAAAGCCGCCCGGCGTTACAGCCCCCCCTCGGCAAGAGGCGTCGCCCGGGGCCGAGGGAGATGACTGCTTCCGCGCCTCCCCCGTTGAACCACGCCGCGCCGCCGAGGCGGGAGGGCCCAGGTTCCACGGCAAATGTTTGTGATGGTTAATGTATTGTATGTTTTTTAGTGAGATTTTCTGATGAATTAAACTACTGATATTAATTAATGATGGTGTTGGCTTATTAGTTGAGTAGGAGTGGTGCCTTTCTTAGTTTGGTGCCTGTTCTTGTGGTATACTGGGCCACAAGGTGTTTTGTTTAGTATACTGTGTAGTTGGGACTTCTAAATTGGCACACTCCCATGTATACATATTTGATTTAGATGGTGCTGAACTAGGTGCACTTGGTGCAGGTTGTACCTGTCATTCAGAAGAGGTACCGTAAAGTCACTGGATTCTACTTCCTTTACTGAGCAATAGTGTACAGTGTGGTTCATCGCTAGTCCGAAGATACCAACCCAGACACAATCTCCATCCTGCCCGCAACCTACTCTTGTTCTCAACCCTGATCACCTCCTCCCACTCCCATGTTCAGAACTTCACATGTGCCACTACATTACATTGGAATGTCCTTCCCCATACAATTTGACACTCTCTGACCCCTAAAACCTTCAAAACAAATCTATTTAGACAAGCTTACCATCTGGCCTAACCAAACCACTTACATTCTTGTCACCTTTCAGAGCTCTCGCTACCATGCTTAGTACATACTCCTTTTGTTTTGTTGCATTTGACTCATAATACTGTATGTATTATATCAATTTGTTGTCTTATTTCTGTTCTGATCTATAACTCATAATGCCCTGTGTACAGGGCCAGATTATAGGCAAGGCACAACAGGTGCGTGCCTCTGGGCATCCACCATTTGGCCTGCAAGAGAGCCTCCACCAACGTTGGTGCTATGGTTGCGGTACCATGATTCTTCTGTGTCGCTGCTTGGTCCAGTCAGCCCTGATCCACATGCTCTTGTAGGGGGTGTATACCTGAGGTTCTCTCCTTTCCAATGACACCAGTGGCTCAATAGCCCCCCTAAGTCCAGAGAACAATTTTCAGAGGTGTTCTATTCTGGAAAAGGTGCATTGATTCCCAGGATGATTTGGATCCTCGGTTCTCCTGATCCTGGGGGGATAGAAACCCACTGAAGGTGTTGGAAAGAGGAGGACTTCAGTTATGCACCTCAGCAAGGGCACGTGGGATTGGCTGTATCGCAAAGTCCCGGTACTGTTGCTCTCTGGAGCCGGAGTCTTGGTCTGTAGCTGAAGATCTCAGCTAGATTCTGTTTAAGTTTGGACTTTGTCCCCATGGTCCTGGAGATCCAGGCCTCAGAGGTGAATCAATTCCCAGGGTGAGCCACCTTGAAGCTTTGGATCTCCAGTCTTAGGGGGACTTGCAAACAAACAGATCCACCAAAGACAGCGCAGAGCGGTGGTGAGGACTGGGGCCGGGGGATACAAGTGGTGGACTGTGCCAAAGACAGCACACTACAGGATTCTCCAGCCCAGATCAGCAGTGATGTCAGTCACCTACCTATCTACCTATCCACCTACCTGCCTACTGACGTTACCTTCCTCCCCACGCATCCTCCTACATATCTGCCACCTGCTGACCTACCCACCTACCTACCCACCTACTGTAATACATGCCCACCCGTCTCCTTACCCAGGACCTGGAGCGGCAGCTGGAAGCCCTGGTGGCAAGGCAGAATTGTCAGTCCCTGAAGCTGAGATGACAGATGCCTTACCACTTGCCCACCTCCCTACCTGCACTCCCTCCAACCTTGCTACCTGTTCTCCCACGTACCTACCCACTCACCTATTGGCCTAACCACCCACCTTTCTACCTACTCACCTACTTACCCAACCACCTACCTACTAACCTATGTATCCACATTTCTACATTTCTACCCACCCTGCCGCCTACTTACCCTAAATTCCTATCTAACAGGAATTCCTATCTAAATTCCCACATACTCCTCTACCTGACTACCCCCTACCTGCCTACTCACCCATCAACCTGACTACCCCCACTTACCTACCCAACTTTCTACCTACCTACCCACCTACATGCCTACTTACCTGCCTACCCTCTAACTTATATGCTTGTCTGCACACCCACCTACTGTCCTAACACAACCTACCTACCAAGGAGATACTGGGAGATGGCCTTTTTTGGTGAGGGGGGGGGGTCCACACAGCACAGATGTACAGCACTAGGTAGACAACATATCCACTCATAGTAGAAATTGTCTGTGTTTTGTTTCTTAGTGTTATTGGTTACTGACATGTGTATGCATCAGTCTAATAGCATGCAGTGTTGTGATCATTAGAGTGATTGGAGCAGGTAGCAATTTTACAGGGGAGGAGCATGGTTTATCCACTCAGAGTGTGAGGGGGGGATCCCCCTCCCCACTGTCCACACACCTGCTCACCCATGTAAGGATGGGGTTATGAAGACACTGGACTTTAATGAAAGAAAATACTGCACCAGGCTTTCTGCCCAGGGACCTCCACCACACTTAATCCAACCCTGCCTGTGTATTATAAGTATGTTAAAGTAATTAAAACAAAAGAGGACAGCAGGCAGCTACAAGCATATTTAGATAAATTGGAAGCATGGGCAGTTAAATGGCAAATTAACACAGATAAATGTAAGGCTATGCATGTGGGAAGGAGAAATTGGTGTCATGATTACACACTAAATAAAGAACTTGGTAAAAAAACAATGGAAATGGACCTAGGGGGTTTAGTTAACAAAAAGCTTAATTGTAGAAATCAATGTCAGGCAGCAGCTGCCAAAGGAAACAGGATCATGGGGTGCATCAAGAGGGACATAGGTGCTCATGACCAGAGCATCATTTTACCCCTGTGCAAGTCCCTGGTCAGACCCCATATGGAGTACTGTGTACAGTTCTGTGCACCTGTGCTTAAAAAGGAGTACAAGGACTAAAGTACCCTGAAAAATTGTCGAAGTTAGGTTTATTTATTTTAGAAAAAAGATGCATGAGAGGTGATCTAATAACTATGTATACATATATATAGGGTCAATACAAAGATTTGTGCCACAATCTATTTATAACCCGGAGTGTAACCACTGTAATGTGCATTAGGACATCAAATACTCCAAACAGCCAACTTCTTGATTTCCTAACATCTCAATAATGCTCACCAATGTTTTTCCGTTAGGTGCAAAGGCTCTTAATCTGAGGTAGAGATAATCTGTTTGTTGTGTTTCTTCTCCTCCAGAGCAATGACTTTTAACAAATTACCTACAACAAGACAGAATTGTTTTAGGCACTAAAAGTGGCCTCTTTTTCCTGTTGCAAATTTTGTATTAAATGATGCAATGTTGTAAATGATGATGACCTGGTAAGGGCTGTAGCAGTCCATGAAAATCATGGTAACAGTAACCACAATGGGGTTGATTCAGAGTCTGGTGAGAAAACTCACTTCTTTTTCAGGAGAGAAAACTGCAATTCACTTTTATTATCTACATTGCTGGGGCTGATTCAGAGCTAGGTGAACATTTACACCAGGTAGAGAGTGGTACCTGGTGAGAGCCGCTACTCTTAGATGCCTCATGGGACCGGGAAGAGGTGAGCTGGGCTTGGTGTCCTGGGGGGTTTCATGTAGTGGGGCACCCCCGATCAGGGTGTCCCGGGAGAAAGGACCAAAACCCAGGATAGTCAAAACCCTGGGTTTTGGCCCACTTTAAAGACTAGGCTAAAGGACAGGAGACCTTTGGTTGTTATGTAGGTCTTGTGTAGGCCTGGCACTGGCAGTAGCTGACAAGCACTCAAAACAACAGGATTGGCTTCTTGGAAATTAAAGAGGGGCATTTTGATTGTCCCACACAGCTTTGTGATGCCACTCCTGGTGCCTATGTACAGCCGTAGTTCCTAGTCCTAGATTTGTGCCTTGGCTACGACTACATTTCTGCTTGCAGATCTGGCACTGTGCTAAGTTTTGTTCTCCAGGGAAGCAGTATACACATCAGCAAATCGTAAATTTATCGTAAATAAGAAGATCTAGAATGTCCAACACCATCACCTGATTTTGCTCCTCCTCTGGCAGGCTTTTTTCTGGAGTCTGCAAAAGCAGCATCAGTGTCGCCGTCACCTGCTCCTGATCAGACCGTACCAGCAGACCTAGCCCTGTACTGTTTTGCCGATGATCTGGACCAACCTTGGCTTGGCTCTTTGTTGCTGCCAGTGCCAGGAGTATCCTCCTGTTCTAATGATGTGCCTTTCTTGTTTCCTGGTTCCCAGGTCCTGTCCAAAACTACATCATCATACTCCTCCTCCTGATCCCTGCCACTTCCCTGTTCTGATGTTTCATCATGGTCTATTTGCCCCACCACACTGCAACCACCATCATAACCACCAGTATGTCCATGTCTACCACCACCCCCACTGTCACAGCTATGCATCTCGGACACTGCTCCCACCTCTACAAACACCCTGTGACGTGTAGCTGTAGTGGAGGAAGAATCCACTGAAACCCGGCTTAAAGTCTTTGCATCAGAGTCTTCGTCCTCCTGAGATGAGCGAGAGCGAGTCATCTAGTCCACAATAGATGCATTGTCCAAAATAACACGCCCACTGGAGGAAAGGGATAACTCTGGCTTGATGATACTGCTACTTCTATCGTGTACATTATTGCTGCTACTACTACTACCACGTACATTGTTGTTGCTGCTGCTACTACTAACAATGGCGGGGCTGGACAAATGGATTCTGCCACTACTATGGCTGGGCCTGGGCAAATGGCTGGTTCTACTTTTACTGGATATGGGCACATGGCTGCTAACCACAGTGTTGGTACTGTCACCAACATCCTTAACCTTAGTAGCAGAAGGCATTGCAGGGATGTGTTTTCCCCTACCCCATCCTTTCCCACCGCTTCCTTTCCTGGACATTTTACTGGACATATAAAAATATTCGTAGCAGCGCACACACCAAAATGGTACACTTGCACAGCCCAGCTAAAACAGACAGATGTGCCCTAAAATATCGCCAGTGAAAGATTTTTTTAAACTGTTCTTAACAAAGAGCCACTGTGTGCCCCACCGTAGACAGAGACAGGGCCTGCACATTTAATACAGAGCTGCCCCCCTTGTTTTTTTTAAACTGTATTTTATAAAGAGGCACTCTGGACCCCAACTTAGAGAGAGACAGGGCTCACACAGCTAAAACAAAACTGCCCCCCCGCAGTTACAGGAGCCAGCTAAACCAGACAAGTTTAGCCAAAAAATAAAAAAGGATCCTCACTGAACTTCCAAAAGATTCCTTGGCAGGTAAAACAGATTTTGTTTTTTTTTAACTGTATTAAACACTAAGGCACTGTGTACCTCAAGTTCCCAATGCAGTGACAGGAGCCAGCTAAACCAGACAAATTTAGCCAAAAAATAAAAAAATCCTCACTGAACTTTTCAGACTTTGCAGGCTGGATTTCAATGACCATCAGATTCCAGCACAGGCAGATGCAGTTTTTCTATGCAGCACCCCCCTCCATGCCCCACTGTGCCCACTTCCTTTCATGTACCTTCTTTTTTCTTATGCTGTGGTTCAAAATGCCCTAAACTCTCCCTAAACTGTCTCTGCTCTAAGAGTAATGCTCTCTCTGCAACAGCTCTGCAACAGACAGCGCCCCCTTATTAGCCCAACTACCCTGACCTCTTAAGCTGCAGCCCTGTCTCTCTGCTTCTCTTTGGCTGGCCATGACTTGAGGGGTGGTGCAGGTGAAATCCTGCTAGGTTTGTCTTCTGCATTCCGCCGCGAACCACGTGAGGTTTGGGTTCGCAGTGAACCGAATTTTTTCTGAAATTCAGGTCCAAACCAGGTTCTACCGGTTTAGTTCCCTTACCTCTATTCAGCACTGAGAGATGTTTGGAGCTTCCAAGAAGCCATAAAATCCTTATATATAAAACAGAGTGGTAAGCATGGGGGGGTACAAAACTACACCAGTTTTGAATGAGCAATATCATGAACATGAGTGTTGCATGAGCAATATCAAGTGTTTCTAGTGAAGAAGGAGAAGGGTGATTGCCCTGGGTCCCAAGGCTATAGGAGGTGCCTTTATCCCAGCCACCCTGTTTGCTGCAGAAGAGTTATTACCACTGTTAGGGGTATCAACCATATAACAGGTCCCTCATTCCACCTATATTGGGCTCAGCCATTCAGAATAGGCACTGCCTGCTGCTAAGATACAACATGCCACATACCAGAATGGAACAGCAGCACCATAGGATGGATCAGGAGGGGACCAAATTTCTGCAAGAGAGGTATTTTGTATAAAACCCGCCCTGATCAGATGTATTCCTAGGCTACTGTTCACAGATTTTGATCTGGGGTCTGCTGAGGGGATCTGTCAAAAGAACCCTCCAAAGTGGAAATTTCCTTTAATATAATATTCGCAGATACTGCCAACAGAGCTAATAGATAAATTGTCTCATTTTATTGTCAAAAGACTTGCCATGTTTCATTTTAAAAGAATATTGATTAGCCATCTGGCACAAATACTTAGCTACCGTTAATGGATTTAAATATAAATAGCTTTTAGGAATTTTTTAAACAATGTTTAATCAAAGGTTAATGCTGCGAAACTATTTTGTAGAAATGCAAACCATTTTTTATTTATAATATTATAGAAGTAGGCCAATTGTTAAACATAGCTCCAAATACTGCCTAAAATTACAACAATTATCTGATTGCCATTTAATTAGCATATTTAATGTTGGGTTTGTGTTTCCTCTATTTTTCTAGATGCTTAAACAGATGGAATGCTTTAATCCCTGCCAACGCATCTAAAAATAGCGTTAACCACACAACAATCTAGGCTTTTAAACGTCGTAGATTGATCAAGTTGGTTCTAACTCGTAACCTGCCATGCTTACAACAATTCAATGAGAGTCAGCTTTTACTACAACATTAGAATGACATATCATTTTTCTGATGATGGCGAATGCGTATGGATGTCATTAGCTGCTACCGTCACTTAAAACAGATTAGAAAAAGGCTGATTAAGTCTAGATGGATGCAGTCTCTTAGAAAGTACTCTTTAAGAAACCCCTCCTCTGTGTAACAACCCACCCTATTCATTTGCAAATCATCCTGTGTGCAGCCAAGAATTCACTCTAGCTATCTCTCCTCCTCCCTTAGATATCACCCACTATGCTGAATACTGCTTTTCTATCAGCAGCACAATCTTCTCGTGTCTGAGACTTGCTTATTAATCAGAAGCGTTGAAAGAAACCAATCAGATAGTCCGTTTGGCTGCAATCTCTGGCTTGTCAAGTTAAAATAATACTGGAAGAGGGATACTCCAGATAAGAGCAGATTTAGCAGCAAAGTTACTGTACAGTAAGCAGTGTGAAGAATGCACTGACAGCATCCTGCTGGATGCAGATTGATGTCCTTGATCTGATCTAAGGTAAGTAAATCATGTTCTGATATGCATTACTTTATTATCTAGTGTATGTATGTGTGCCCTGTACAAGTCTTAACTTTAAAATGAAATCTAATGCTAAGTTCAGCTTTGATCGTGGCAGGTAGTATTATGTCTTATATACGCTATATTTTTATTATCATTTTAAAAGCAAAGTTATACTCAGTATTGATGATGCCTAGGCTTTCATCTCCGATATTTTAATGACTATGGTAGTCTGATCTCTGCAGATTAAAGACTTTTAAATTAATGAGCACAGTACATTGAGCATTAAAGCTGGAAGCCTTTGCATGAGGAATCGGGAAACTAGGACAGCTGATTACCCAGATATACATTGTTCTTATTTATCTTTATGAATAAACTGCTTTGACAGTAAAAGATGATGTTTGCCACTGACCAGGAAGGTGGACGACAATATTGCTACTCTAGCTAAGCAGAAGTGCCTTATGTAAAACTTATTTAGCAGATGTTATCTGCCGGTCCATCTGACCTTTGGTTTGATGCTAACAGACAGATCAGCAGTAAAGCTGCCGGGAAGCAGCAAGATGCAGACATTAGGAAATGAAATGATTCAGCAAAACATAGTTTTATGATGAAGTGTTTTATCTTGCTGGCACTATATTGGGGTAATTGCATATTTCTTGTAACATTGAAGGTCCCAAACATGGAATGATGAATACTTGCTGTAAAGAAATCAATACACACTAAGATTGGAATGAGCCATGTTTTTTTCTTTTTTAAGCCCAAGGTCACAGTCACAGACAGGTGCTAAAAGGCCATTCACTTAACAGTTTAGAAAGTGAGAAAAAAACAGAAGATAGTTTCAGTGTATGCTGGACCACTACGTTACAAACAGGAAGACTGCAAATAACATTATGCAAGTAAAATAAATGTTGCAGTATGAATAATGGGTATGGGTGATTTATTTCTATATCAAAATATCAATAAACAAATCAAACTTCTCATTTGTGGTTTGGCAGATAGGGTTGAAACTTAATGTAGTCATTGTTACTGATCAACTTAAAAGGGAAATATAGAGACCCTCTCAAATTAACCATCGCATGCAATCTATAAAAATGTTATATTAATATTCACATATCCACTATTATGTTGAGCTCTGAGTATCTTTTTTGTAATCCTGAGTCTAATGAGTAAAAAGGGGCATTGGGTTGTCTTAAGTAATTAGCAAATTAGTTTAAACTTAAGTTAGCTGATAGCTCATTATTTAGGAAAAGAAATACCCAAGGTTATAGCTAAACCGAGCTACACGTGTTATGTTTGGGGTTTTTTTGCACTGAACTGTCCACCCTTACCTACATAGAATGTTGACAGCAGGAGACCACATGATCCATCTAGTCTGTTTTGATGTGTATGTGTTCTCTTTATCTTAGGATAAAAGTTTTCTTATCCCAGGCCTGTTTACTTTAATTTACTGATTATTTTCCTGCCACCTTTGCTGAAAGGTACTCCAGGTATCTATTAATCTTTCAGTAAAATCATACCGGCACTGCTCCTGATTTTTTCTCCAGCAAGCTTTAGGTTGTGCGGAAGCTTGGCATGAATTTGGTTTAAGACTTATCGTGACAAACAGTATTAGGATAGCATATCTAAATCCATGAAATGCCTAATTTACATAATAAGCAGTAGCTAGCCTCCCATAGACATGCAACAAAATTGGCGAGAGGCATCCCGTGACATAGTATCATAAAAATCCATTGCTGTGAAAAGATGGTTATCTTGCCACCCACACCTGACAACATACATAGCCTAAAGAATGGTCACATCTGTACATTCATAGTTAAAGCAAAAGTCCTCTTTAAATGGCATTTTTGAAAGTGTTTATTTTTTGTGCCAAAGGATGGCCTCAAGGTCCTGGGCTTATCTAGTATTTTTTTTTTTCCTATGTGCTATGTGTTTTCTACAAGCATTCTGTTGCAATTGGCAACCTTAGACCAGGTCTGTACTTCAAGATCTACAAGTAGAGAGAAATGGGACCCTGTACACACAGAACACTGCAGAGGTGAAGGAGCTTACTTAGGCCCTTATTTAAGAAGGGATAGCGTCAGGTAGTGGCTGGTTAATGACAGGTAGCGACAGGTAGCGACTGGTGAACGCCGGACATGGCACGCAATTACACATTTATCAAGCAGAATCTGTTTAGCGACTGGGATAACGCCATGTAGCGTCTGATTCATAATTTTCCCAGCCTCAGCGAACAGCACCGACGTTCAGCCTTGCACAGCGCCAGGTATGACCTCTCGCTACCTGTCGCTCTCCCATGCATTTCAATGGACGATCCATTTCTCTTTAAACATTTTTTTTTTTTTTCAAAAAAATCACAAATAATTATTTGACCTCTTCTGGCATTGAAATAGCAGTTTTTTCATATTTTTTTCATTTTTTATATATTTCCTAAGAAACGACATTACAAGTCTGGCATTAAAGTGTTCATGTTACAATGTTGTTACAATGTAATTCTATATGTTTTCGCTTTGTTACTAGTTGATAGATGCTTGAAAACAGACTTTAAACACACCGCATCCTGCGCTCTGGGCTTCAAACAAGTATTTTTCAGCGCCAGAGATTTGTGAGGCTGTTTTTTTGCTGAATATGGTATGAGTCGGTCGCTATGAGCAGTTGCTAACATGTGCTCCCATACAGCACTGTACTGGTCAAATAGCGACTCCTCACAATGTATTCAACATTACTGAACAGCGACTGAGTCGCTATAAAGTAGCGACCCACGGCCGAGCACTGCGACTACTAGCGGGCACTTTGAAAATGCCTGCTACAGACGCTCATCTGTCGCTACCTGCCGCTAATGATGAATCAGCCTCCCCACCTTACACATGCTCAACAGCAGTGTTCTGCGTGTACAGAACTCGCCTATCTCTACTTGTAGATCTTAGTGTACAGACTAATGTACAGTCCCCAATAGCAACAGATTGCAGGTAGTGAAAACTGCTTACATAAACCACATATTTTGCTAACATAAGAGAGAATAGAAGAAAAAAAAGAATACTCGATAATCTCACCTGGAGGACAACATTTCAGCACACAAATACACCTTAAAAAATTCCATCGAAAGTGGACTTTCCTCTTAATGTGTTTATGGATTCAAGGCCAGTGTTGTGAGTACTCTTTCTGTAGAGCAAATTCTCACATGCAAGTTTTGCAGTTCGATAAACTTGTTAATACCTAATAACTGACCATTAATTGTTTGTCAGGTATGGTTATTACTATAGTTTGATATGCTTAAATCAAAATGAAAAAAAAAACCCTGGTGTAGTAATATGTCCAGTAGTTGTTAATAGTTGTTAATAATTAATGTTCCCAAAACTGTTCCTTGATGTCACATCCAATGCATATTTAAAAAAGTAATCTCATTGTTAAAGTGTAGTGATAGTGGTTCAAGAGTCCTATATAAATGCCTAAGTGGGTTTCCATAAATTAGACCCGTGATTGGGCAAAATGCTTATTAGACAAATTTAGCAATAGATGTTCCTGAGAAAATGTATTTCGATCTAAGCTATGTATTTGCTAAAAAGAAACATATCTTAAAAATAAATATTGGTTCAACTTGACTAGCAAATAATATTTTGACATTAATGTGCTTTAAAACTGGTTAACTGACCCCAAACCATACTAGAAGCTTACTTTCAGAAATCAGAGTTTAAATAAAGAGACCATATAATACCACGCTACTGCTGCAATGTTCACTTATTTGCTATGCGGTCTATTTAAAAATCTTTCATTTTTGTTATGTATCAATTTATTTGTTGGCGCAAGTTATCAAGCTTTTATAGACATATTATATATATGTAAGATTTGGTACATAACATACTGTCAGCAGGGTGGATGTACATGTGTTCAATGACCAAAGTATCTAACTTTGAAAATTAAATATATAAAATTCCTTTAACCATTTAAGCATTGATCTAATTTAATCTGGTAGTTATTAAAAGTATTTTTTTACAGTATGTAAATTCAGCATAGACTATTTTATCAATTAAATACTCAGTACTTTCATTTATAGTCTTCTGTGTTGCACTAAAGATTTCCCTGTGGTCTTCCTGATGACCATGATCAATCTGTATGAGATAATTACATGGATAAGTACCCTTTCACTTTTTACTGCGTCTGTATCGTGTTTCTTTTGTTTCCTTATTTCTTTCTTATTTGGTGGCTTACTAATGATTAATTCCAGTATCGACTGGGCCAATTTTCTTTAGCTAACATTTATAGATAAATAAATGACAAGCTATAGTGGCAGTCATTCCCCAAAACAAATAAATAACAAACCGTAGGTAAAATAATTTAATAAACACATATTATTACTGTCACTGTTACTGTTCTGGGAGTGAAGTTTAACTAACCTAAGTTGAAACTTAACTAATGGTAATTGGTGGGTAAAAGTGTTGCATTAGATTATTAAAATTGCAGTCACCTATGGTCAACAGTACTTTTGTTATTATATAGGATGAACCTTGACTATATAAGACCAGCATTCCTGTTATATTATTTAATGTTGTGAAATGCTTGACATTTAATATAATTGCAACAGTGTCTATCATATTGAATACCAGCATAAACATGGATTTAACCTATTCTGCTATAATTTTTAGACCACACTATGTGTTTAAACAAATCAAAGATTCTTTTATAATATAGTTCTTGTATTCTCTAATTAATTCCAACGAAATATAGACCATTTATTACATCAAAACCTATATAATTTGCAGTTAAAATTATTTTTATATGTTTTTAAATATACATGTATGAAGCATTAATTGAAATAACCGTAACAGCAATTGTTTTGTTATTTACCCCCCTCTAACAATTGCATTAGAAAGAAACATTTACTAAAATGTAATACAGACATTTGGCTCACTGTTGTAGAGAACAGCCTATGAACATATGAGACAGATGTTGGAGACCTGTGTTTGGTAGGCTTATTGAAGAAGGGTCATCAACACACAACACCTCTTTTTTGGCCTCTGTGGCACTCATCGTCCGATTGAAGAATTAAAAAAATGTCAGCACCGATGCGGCCGCCAGCTTGTGCTTTATTTAACAGCGCCAAAAAGGTTGCTGTGCTGGGCGCTCTGGTTGAAGCAGCACAAAACTGGCACTGTATGTCAAAATTCCTTAGAGCAAAATGGGAAGAACTGGATCAAAGTTTTTTATGGTTATAATTAACACATTTATTTGTACAGAACTTGCATTTTATAATAAATTAGGACAGCAATAACTAAAATGCAGACTAAACAAACTGCAGATTTTGTCCTCGTTGGCCCCAGCAATAATTTCTTGTAACTGTAAAGATGAAACGCTGACAAATACAGCGCCAACGATGTCAAGGAAGGAAAAAAACATAAATATGATGTTGAGCAGGGGTCCAAAGTGGCACTCACTGGTGCTGGGAAAATAAGCAGGTGGGTCCAATAAGCGCAGACTTAGGCTGGCCAATACCTAGTGCAACAATCAAAGCTATTTAGTTAGCATTCTGCCTAGCAACTGCTAGCGCCAAAATAGGCCACAGCACCAGATAAGACAAATGCTGGCACCCTGGAACAATGCTAAATGGCGAACATTATAAATAAGGCCAATGATTATGATAAGTATTGATTAAAACTAGGGATGAGCGAATCGGTTCTAACGAACCTGAATTCGCTCCGAATTTCAGGAAAAATTCGATTCAGCATGAACCCGAATTTTTAGTGGTTCGTGCTGACCTAATTTCCCCTGAAATGTAAAAAAAAAAATGCCGGCATGGTCGGAGCGAGGAGACCGGCTGCACTGTCAGCAGGTGGCGGAAGCCAGCTTCCGCCGCCCGCTGACAGCGCAGCCGGCCTCCCCGCTCCCACCATGCCGGCATTTTTTTTTTCCACTTCAGGGCTTGGTGGGAGCGGGGAGGCCGGCTGCGCTGTCAGTGGGCGGCAGAAGCCGGCTTCCGCCACCCGCTGACAGCGCAGCCGGCCTCCCCGCTCCGACCAGAGATGAGCGATTCGCTAAAGTTCGATTCGGACGAACCTGAATTTCTTTGAGAAATTTGCCGAATCGCCCGAATCGAATTTTTGAGAAGTTCGCTCATCTCTAATTAAAACATTTAAAGTAGCTACTATTTTCTTCTTCAGCTCTTCTTTTTCATCCCTCACCCTGTCTGTAAGTCAACTCCAAGAATTAACATTGTCAGGTAAGATTAAAAATAAAAAAAAAATGGGTTGCCAGTGTTTGTAATTCACCAACAATCCATGGCGGGTGTCACAGCAGCCTCTCCTGACAATCTGCATTACTAGACAGATGTCAGGGCATGCAGATAGATGCCCACAGCAGTATGGTGAGATTAAAAAATGAAAATCTACCAAATCATTGACACAGGAAAACTACATACACATATAAAATGATGCCACAATGTAAGCAGTGGGACATTTGGGGCTTATGAGGTTTCCCTGCACAGCACATAGACAGCTGTCCCTTACTCAGTTAACCACACCTATGACTCATATATTCACACCCCTCTATGACTTAAATAGGACCTAAAGAGCCTAGTTCATAAAGAACACCAGCCAGTGGCTGTTGCCCAGCGGTATTAACAGTGCCAAAGTAGAAGTCCCCCCAAAGTGTAAAATGGCAAAGACCACTGTACCTTGTGATGGCTGATTGATAAATGGATTTATCTATTGGTGCTCATGTACACATGCACCGGTTGGGAACACTGGTGCAGAGGCAGACAATGCCAAATTAATCATGAACATCAGCACCCGAGTTGGCACCTATATGCAAGTGAAAATGCTCCAGAAAACTGCAAAATCATGACTACAGATGTGTTTCTAAACATGTTTGACAGTTGAAAATGCAGGGATGAACTTTGAGGATCTTTAAAAACAGCCAAAACATAATTTGTAACATGTCAACTATAAAATAGGATCAGACCAGATACAAAAATAGTGAGTTCTGTATTAGCTAGAAAGGCCCATTGAGGTCTATGGAAAAACGCCACTGAGCACCTATTGGAAGTGGTGCTGCCTGTCTCACAGCGCCTGTGCTAAAAGGGAAACTGGTTGATGAATTAGATGGATGAGTTGTGTTCTTATCGACATTCCGGGATTTTTCCTTCATAAATAGAGCACTGAGTTGATGCAGCAGCAAAATGACAGGTGCCAGGTGTCATTATATGGTGCTAGTGCTTATTAAGCTAAGCCCATAGTCTGAAAAACGAAACATTTTGTACTTTTAAAAGCAGGTACCTGAGCCAGGCATAGTACTAATAACAAAGTAAGTAGGAAAATGTTTTATTGCATAGCCTAGAAAGACTGAATAATGAAAATAAAGATCTTTACTGGAGATGAGCAATGATTTGCCAAATTTCTCCAAGAAATACAGATTGGTCCAAACTGAAGTCTTAGAATTGCTAAAAAAAACCTTTACCTTCTCCCAGCTATCCTCCATAGCATGGGTGTCTCATGCCACTCTGCAGCGGGGTGGAGGACAAAAATCCTTCCCCCTGCACTGGGCCCCCAAGCATGAGTTTTCTGCCTGACTGCAGAAAGGCATAGGACGCCGAGGACTACGACTCCTGGCAGTGGCCGCTCTCGGCAGCGTCCTCCAGCAGTGTACTCCAGCTAGCAGATGGGCAAGCAGGTGATATCACCATGTGCCCCTCCTGAGTGGCAGGGTTAGCACTACCACTGTATGGGAATGAGGCCTCATCATATGGTGACAATGCAGGGTGTGCAGAAGAGCAGGTGCATCGGAGGAAGGAATCCAGGCTGTGAGACATGCATCTGCACAGTAGTAGGGGAGCGAGGGAAGCTGGATACACTGTCAGCTGTGCAAGATGGCATCCATCGTGCTCCACCAAACCAGTGTGACAGGGGAGCTGGCAAGCAGGTCAGTGATTGACAGTGAGTTTGTTTTTTTTTTAAGAATTTTGCAGAAAATTTGATCAGCGCGAATGTCAAAAAGTTTAGTTTAGTTAATTCAAATTTCCCCTGATCTTGTGACTGGAGAGTTGCAGGTTTGATTCCCGGCTGAAACAGGACTAAAGTGCTACATAGCCAGGGTCATATCCCCTCAAACTGCTCACTGGATGCCATGGTTTGGGCAGCCCACCATTCTGGACACAGATGCCCTCACTGGTTGGCTTTGTCTCACTGCACAGATGGGTTAAATATGAAAAAAAACATGCGTGTGCAAGCATACAATAGCATTTAAAAAAAAAACTCTAAAATCAGAAATCCCCCTTTCTGTTCCATCCCCATCCCAAATCTTCTTACAAAAATATTGGTACTTGCTCTTTTTTGTAGTTGGTTCAGTTGCTACAGTTATTGAGTGACAAAATTGTCGCACATGACCTTGCAGTGTCATGGACATTGTAAAAGTGCTGATGGGATTCCAAGTAAAGCAAAAGTTCTGCAGGTGCAGACAAGGTAGTATTTTTTTTAGGTTAAAGGGTAATTCCACTTTTGATTGCCTTTTTCAAAGTTTCCATTATTGTGTACCAAAATGATTTCCTCAAGGTGCTGAATTTATCTGTTATTTTTTTCTTTTTTTATTTATTTGCAACTTTGTGCTATGAAAGAAAACAATTTTCTGTAGAAATAATGTGTTTACAAGTACATATCAGAGATGTCCTGACTCTGGCTTGCTAATCATCTGATGGGCTGAGGCATAATGACAGGTTTAAAACCTTCTGCATTCAAACTCTGCAGATAAGGGGCTTCCATTCTTGTGTACCAGTAGCTAAAAGATTACTGACAGCTTTCTCACCTGGGGAAGTTATGACTGATGTGTGAGTTAGCCTGATGCGGCTGCTGATGCATTTACTTGTTACAGAAGAACAATTCTGAAATTTGTAGTAATTCGTTTTTACTCAAGGCCAGGAAAGTTGATGCTGCTTTAGGATCACACACAGAAATATAAGAAACTTGGAAACAATATGCAGATTATATTTACTGGTCTGGGGGCATATTCCTAACACAAATGTTTATTTTAGATTCCATAAGAGGAAAAGTCTAAAAATCACTGGGAATCTGGGAGAGTTAAGGGAAATTACAGTACTTCTTTAAGTGTGTGTGGTGTTTTTTTTTCAGAAATGACAGAAAGTGCAAAAACGTAAATCAGCAATTTAAATGTAGGATCATTTATTTTTTTTTTTAAACTCTAATGCACACTACATACAAAAGAACAGATTGGTTCTTTAAGAAATCAAGACCATAGTGTTTGCTTTCGGTTATTCTGAGTAAGCATTCTGCTGTAGTGTTGAAGATTTAGTGCCTGTAAGCAAGCATATGATCTTAGTAAATGAGGCTCATGATGGTATAATCTGCTGACTTAAAATATACAGCTCAAACATATTTGAAACTACCATATGGCAATATTTTTTCCTACATCACCATGTTGTCTCATAAGTAAACTTAATTCAGAGCTAGAAATGTGAGATTTCTTAATGGTTTTGTTATGGAAAATATTCACCCCTAAAACCTTAAGTCTTGCATTATAGTTATGGCATAGTTGCTGACAGCACTGTGTCATAATGAGCTAATGTGTTGGGTTTTACAAAATTCATGTAAATCCTATTTACAGCATCAAATATGCTTTTATTTGCAGTTTAATAAGTTGCAATAATATAATTTGCTGGCAGAATTACATTTCTTACTGCTGATAAATAAACATTGATAAGTAAAATAAAGCAGCATTTTATAGCTAATGCTTTTACAAAAGTAGTTATGCATTACCAACAGTGACATGTTTAAAGTGGGAGTTGTGGCCAGGGTTTGAGCTGGTTTTATTGGCTATAGCAAGGCTATGACCAGCCCTCCAGCTGAGGCTATATCATTGCAGGGGCGGATCATAGACAGGGTTGGATAAGGAGGGAGGAAAAGGAGAGAGAGAATGGCAGAGGTTTAGGTGGTGGGGAGTAGACTGGAATGTTTAGAAGAGGAATTATTTGGTTTGGGTGAGGTGGGTGCTGGATCTATGCCCAGCCCAGTCCACCCAAAACAATGTGGCCTAATGGGTATTCTACCTGTGCTCCCTATAACCAGTCTTTCTATGATTGTGGTCTGAACATTTGCTTCTGTATGAGATGTAGAAGGTAATTTTCCCTCCAAATTCTCCAATGTTCAATAAACCTTGTTTTTTTGATGATGCACCTTACCCTGATGTATGTCCCGTGTCTACAGGAAAGAGGTTATTCATTCAGTAGGGAGAGACTACAAACCTTATTCATGAGTCTTTCTGTCCTACGTGGCCAGGATTACTTGATGGGATTTTAAGATGGAAATGTTCTCAAGGAAAGGAGCAGAAGTGAGGCCTTTTGAAAAACTATGCCTAATGTATAAGGGAACAATCCATCGGCCCATAAAACCCCAGTAGATGACAGTTGAACCAGAAGACAAGAGTAAAAACATTTCCTAGGCATTTAACAAATAATTTAGGACCCACCTGCTATTATAGAAATTTAAATGCCAGCATGCCCTGTAGCGGTGGTCCCCAACCCTTTCCTACAAGGCTCACCAACTGGTCAGGTTGTGCGGTTCTCCACATAGCTGGCTCCATAGCTTTGCTGCAACACTAATTATTCACCTGTGCCTCTGTGTGCACCTGGCCAGTCTGTGGGCCTTGTGGAAAATGGTTGGAGACCACTGTCCTATAGTGTCTTATGTTATGCTTGTTATGCTTATGTTGTGCTTGGACCCTTAAATTTACTATTATTGGTGACTATCACTAAAGAAAAGATACCCTTCTATTCAAACACATTACACTTCTCTGCAGAAGTGGGAATTTCATGGGGATTTCTCCTAAACCTCTAGGCATAGGTCAACCTTACACTGCAGAATAGGGTGTGTGAGGCTAATTATGTTTTTACTGTTCCATATAATTATTTGTACTACTTGTTCTAATATTTTATTATTTAAAGTATATTTATATATTAGTTATAAAATAATAAATAGTTGCCACACTAATGCCGAAAAATTAGAGTTACTCACTGGACAAAAAACGAATGCGGTAGATATGCATCTTTATATTTCATAAATAATTGTATCGCTCTACTGACATGAGGCTTCAGTGGACTGTCCCTTTAAATTCCAGTTGTATTTGTCTGAATTGTTGCTCTGTCTGAGCAAATTGGCACCTTCCTCTAGAAACCTTTCCAAATCAGTGAGTATCCAATAGTTGTGGAACTGCAACTTTGAGCATGTTGTCATATGATTTCACATTTTCAAGAGAAAATGGCTAGAACATGGCTGAGCATAGAAAGCAATGCTGGGGATTTCTAAAACTACAGCAGATGAAAACATGCTGATTTAAAAAGGCTGACATGTAAAAAAATCAGTCCTAATGCCAACATGCTGGTGAAGGAGTAAGGGGTTCAATATACTCCTCCATTCCAGTATTTACATCTGGCCTTTTTGGAGAAGTAGTTCTCCTAGCGTTCCCCTGTAACATGTTGTATACCGTAGATAATAATTCCAAACAATAATACTCTTTCTTTCCCTTTGTGCATTTACACGGACAGAACTTATTAGAGCATCAGGTCAGTGGCCTTTACCATTAATCATTCGACTTTAAAGCTTTTTTCCTCCCTCTTCATATATACAGAGTATATTGCCTTATTTTTAAAAATACTATTTATGCTTTTTTGTAGTAAAATAATCAATATTGCATTTTTCTTTTTCCCATTAACTTAGTGAACTTCTTAGCAAATTTATGAGCTGTTTTTTTTAAATAAACCATATATACGCACAATCATCAGTCAGTGTGAATTATGAAGCACAGAAAATGACCATGCAGTTTTGTCAGCAAAATGATGCTACTTTATAGAATTTAATGGCCCAATATATTAATCTAGCAGGATTATGGGCTGCATACGATTCTACAGCTGCAAATTTATTTTTATTAGATGTAAGTATTATTTCAGCAGCTCGTACTGCTGAAAAATGTATAGTCATAATGTATAAAACGGCAGAAAAAATGCTATTCAAGTTTTTTTACTTGAAAATGTAAAATCATTTGAGATTTAGATCGTTAGAATTTTAAGCCGGTTTCACACCAGGGCGATTGCAGGACATTTACAATCACTTTGCAGTCATCTGTAAAATGCGGCCCATAGTAACTTATGGGCGCTTTCACATCTGTGTTTGGCGTTTGCAGTGCAATCACATCGACCTGCAAAAGCATTGCCTGCAGTGTCTGGAGGGTGCCGTACTAGTGGCTTCACTCTATTAGAGTGAAAAATACCATTTTGTGAATACTCACCTGTAAAATGGGTATTATAAGTATGTCACACTATGCCCCGCTTCAAGAAATTCATAACGTGTGGGTAATACTGACCTGTAGAGGGTGATATGCAGAGATGCCAGGAAAAAAGAGAGCCCCTCCCGGTCCATAAATACCTGGAACCTCCCACTCATTACCCAGTATAAGAACAGCAGTAAGGTAAGGGACCAGGAAGAGCCCAACACAAAGCATAACAACGCAAAGTTCACCATATAATACAGAATACAAAAGGGCAGGGTGAAGTGGGGTGTGTGACATACTTATTTAATTGACTAATACCCATTTTCCAGGTGAGTATTCACAAAATGGTATTATGGAAGTATGTCACACACCCCGCTTCAAGAAATTCATAACGTGTGGGACATCCAACAGCAGTGTCCATAAAGGGCGGGGATCCAAAACAAGGCAACAAGGCACAACTTAAACCACTGCAGCTTGCAGAACTTTGCAGCCAAACACAGCATCCGCTGAGGCCCGAACATCAACCTTGTAAAACTTGGAAAAAGTGTGAACAGAAGACCAAGTAGCAGCCTTAAAAACTTGCTCAACAGAGGCCTGGTGCTGAAAAGCCCAGGACGCCCCAACCACACGAAAAGGGGGTACCTTCCCTTTGGCAGAATAGGCCCCAACTATGGTCTGACGGATCCATTTACTAATGGAAGACTTGGCAGGCGCCAAGCCTTTTCGGGGCCCGGAGGGCACCACAAAAAAGGCATCCGTCTTACGAAAGGAAGACGTTACCTCCAAATAATACTTCACAACACGAACCACATCCAAAGAATGCAGGGCCCTCTCCTTGTCATTGCTGGGATTAGGACACAGAGAGGGCAGAACAATGTCTTGGTTTAGGTGAAAGGCAGAAACAACCTTAGGAAGGAAATCAGACTTGAAACGAAAAACCACCTTATCCTGATGCCCCTCAAAGTATGGGGCTTGAATGGACAAAGCCGCCAACTCAGAGACACGCCTAACCGAAGTGATGGCTACCAAAAAGGCCACCTTCTGCGTAAGTGAAGACAAAGCAATATCATTCAAGGGCTCAAAAGGAGAATCCTGAAGAGCAGAAAGAACCAAATTCAAATCCCAAAGAGGGAGCAAAGGTTTTCTAGGAGGCCGCACGTGCGTGACTCCCTGGAAAAAAGTCTTAACCAAAGGATGTAGGGCAAATGACCTTTGAAAGAACACCGCCAGGGCAGAAACCTGCCCCTTCAGAGTACTAAGCTGTAGCCCCAGGTCCAGACCATGTTGAAGAAACTCCAGGATTCTGGAGATGGAAAATTCCCTACAAGGCAATGCCCTGATCTCACACCAATCAATATTAGACCTCCAAGTCCTATAGTAGATATTAGAGGAAGACCGCTTCCTAGCACTAATGAGAGTTCAAATCACAGCATCGGAAAGACCTTCCTCCTTCAAGATGGAGGTTTCAGCAGCCACGCCGTCAAAGCCAGCGTTGGTAAATTGGGATAACGTAGTTGACCCTGGGTGAGCAGATCCGGCAGCAGGGGCAGAACGAACTGATCCTCTGCTAACCTTACCACATCTGCGAACCAAACCTGTCTTGGCCACCTTGGAGCCACCAGAATTGCTGACGCACCCTCCAGGGCCAGCTTGCGCACCACTCTGGCAACCAAGGGAAACGGAGGGAACAGATACAGAAACCCCAGATCCCTCCAGTTCAGAGACATGGCATCCACTGCCAGAGCCAGTGGATCCCGTGAGAGAGACACAAATGTCAGAAGTTTGTGATTGTGACGAGAGGCAAAGAGGTCCACCACCGGGGACCCCCACCTGAGACAAATCAAGCGAAACACTTTGGGGCTGAGAGACCATTCCCCCCGGCGAGCTGAGAACCTGCTCAGAGAGTCCGCCTCCGTGTTCTCCGCTCCCGGAATGTAAACTGCTGAAATGCACGGGACGTGGGTCTCCGCCCAGGCCAGAATCAAAGACACTTCCTTGAGGGCACTCCTGCTGTGAGTCCCTCCCTGGAGATTGATTTAGGCGACCACCGTCCGATTGTCCGACCAGACTTGAACCGGCAATCCTTGCAACTGATGAGTCAAGCGAAACAGAACCATCCTGATGGCCCTCAATTCCAGAACATTGATGGACTCGTGAGCCTCCTGAGGCCCCCACAGTCCCTGAAACGATCCTTCCAGAACCTCCCCATCCTGATAGACTGGCATCCGTGGTGACCGTCTCCCAACAAGGGGCCAGAAAGGATCTGCCCCTCGACAGATTGATTGGATCCAGCCACCACTGAAGGGAGCACCGAACTCGGGGGGTCATCAGGAAGGACTGATCCAACGACAGTGGCGACCCGTCCCAGGCCGCCAACAGATGGAGCTGGAGTGTCCTTGTGTGGAACTGAGCAAAGGGAACCGCTTCGAAGGAGGCTACCATCAATCCCACCAGCCTCATCCCCAGTCTGATGGCCGGACGAGGGATAGACAGGAGGAGTCGAACCAACTCCTGAATCAAGAGAACCTTGGACTGAGGAAGAAACACCCTGGCCTGGGAAGTATCCAGGGACATTCCCAGAAAAGACACTAACCTGGACGGAGAAGGGAGGACTTGGGGTAGTTGATCACCCACCCGAATCTCTCCAGAGTGGACACCACAGTTCTGGTGTCCAATACCGCTTGGCTGAAGGAAGATGCCATAATGAGAAGGTCGTCCAGATAAGGGACAATGCGAATACCCTGGGCTCTGAGGAGAGCCATCACCCCGGCCAGCACCTTGGTGAAAACCCTTGGAACCGAGGTAAGACCAAAAGGAAGTGCCACAAACTGAAAATGCCGATCCTCCACCACGAACCTGAGAAATCTCTGGTGCGCTGGAAAAATCGGCACATGCAGATATGCGTCCTTGATGTCTACGGACGTCAGAAAGTCCCCCTGCCGAAGAGAACGGATAGCTGAACGCAGCGTTTCCATGCAAAATTTCCGTGGATGGACGAACCTGTTGAGGATCTTTAGATCCAGAATGGGTCGAACCCGAGCCGTCCTTCTTGGGCACCGTGAACAGATTGGAATAAAAGCCAGATCTGGGAGAAGAGTTGCAGCCGTCCCCCCACCCACATGGGTGAGGGCGCCACCTCATTGCTGAGCTGGCTTGGCAGCGGGTTTGGGCTTAGAGCCCCAGCTGTATCCTGGGCGGGCACGTGCTCTGCCCCTGTTCCAGGAATCTCCTCTGGCTGCGGGGAAAACAATTCCTCTGCCAGCTCTAGCCCCACGAAAGGAAGGAGCAAAGGAACCCACCCCCCAAAAGGGACGACGCTGTTTTTTGCATTGAGGTAACTTACCACCCTTGGCAACTGAATCCAACTTCTCACCAAAGAGCCGTAATCCCACAAAGGGAAGAGCGGTCAGTGACTTTTTAGACACAAAATCATCCGCCCATTGGCGCAACCAAATCGAACGCCGAATAGTCACCAATAGAGCCGACATTCTGCCACACATCATCAGTGTGTCATCCAAGGCGGCTAGTACAAATGACAAAAACAATTCACACCTTTTTAGGCCAAGGAACTCGTCACTATCCGGATCTAACCCGGAAGAAGTCAACAGGTCCCTGACCACCGACCTGGTAGCCACCACCAGCAGCGCTGAAGCACAAACCGGCCTCATGGCTGACCCAACACTGGCAAAACCATGACAAGCCATTTGGTCAATGCGTTTATCCTCACCATCTTTAAGCGTGGAGCAATCAGGAGAATTTAAAACAGTAGTGTTGGATAAACCCAGAATCTGTGCATCCACCTCGGGAGGGGACGCCCAACGCTTAACCGTATCCAAGGGAAAGGGATATTTTTTGTCCCAACCCTGAGGGACACCTGGGAGCGGGGCAGGCCTCTCCCATTCCTTAGCAATAATCCCATCAAAATGCTTTTGGTTAGGAAATTCCAAGCGCGGCCTGGATTCTTCGAAAAATTCCCCCTTTTGCTGTGGAACCACCTCAGGAGGAGAAATAGCCAAAACCTCAAACATCTGAGCCAGAACGTTAGGAGTATCCGAAGACCTCCCCAAGCCCCGCTCGGTATCAGCACCCACAAACTGCTGATGGTCTGAATTATCTGATTCTTCATATACCTCCCCTTCCTCAAGTTGGGAGTAATCAGACCAGTCCAGATTTTCAAGATCATCCAAGTCGGCCACCGGTGAAGACGGCGACAAGTGCTTTCTCTTAGCGGGAGCCTTTCTGGTGACCGTGCTGGAGAATAATTTTTCAAGATTGGCCAATCGGGCACACATCTCCGATTGCAACTGCCCGCCCATGACAACGTCAGACTGGGCACGGATCAAACTGGGAGGGGGGCGGGGGAGAGACCGGCGGCGCTGAACCAGACGCCTGGGGTCCGGACTGCCACGTAATAGTCTGCTGTGCGCATGGTATACACAGATATACATCATCGCCAGTAAGGGATGCCCCACACCCCATACACTTTCGGGATTGCCCTGAGGGGAGCCCGAGCCAGGTATCCGGGGATGTCTCCATAAGGTGAACTTATAGTTGGTCGCAATGACCGAGGGAATTAGGCATATAAGCAACCCGGGATGCCCCTTTAATGTCCCAAGTGGGAGGATTTGCAATAAGCCAATTTAGAACCCAGGGACCCTAGGACCGGGAGAAACCCCCTAACACCACTGTAGGTTATATCTGAAAGACATAATGAAAAAGGCTAATAAGAAAAGCGGAGTATAATATATATATATATATATATATATATATGACATAAAAATATATAATTATAGGTGATGGGACAGAAGGGGGGCCCACTGGGCCACTCACTGTGGTCCTGAAGACAGCTTCCTCTCTCTGTGAGGTAAAGAGCAGCTCTGAGGAGAGAAGGGGGCGTGGCCAGCTCCTTCTGAGGAAACAGACACAGAGAAAAGCACCTCAGCGGTGCCTGTGACACAGGGGCGGGCCGCAGCGCTGGAAAGCCCGGCCCCACCCCCAAGAGTGAAAGCGTGAGGGGAGAAGCTCCCCTCCGCCATGACAATGCAAAAAGGCCAGCACCGCAGCCATGTGCGGCCGCGGCGCCGGTCTCAGAAGAGACAGAAGGAGGGGAGCGGGCCGTGGCTTTGACCCTGACGCCCGGCCCCGCTCCTCGCTCAGAATCCAAGCCGCATCAGCGCCAAATAGAAGGGTGGGGGCCGCGGCTCGCGCCTAAAGCCCGGCCCCGCCCCTTTTACCTCAGGGAGAAAACCTGCATAAAAATGGTGGCCACAGCGCCGTTTTGACAGAGAAATACACGCTGTTATGAAGTAATAAATAAGTTAATAACTATTGGGATGATAATTTAATAAATTAATACATTAAAACATTATTAAGAATTAATGATTACAAAATTTGGACCTAACACCGAATAAGGGGCCCTGCTCCTACCCTCCGCTATCCTGCTAGAGAGAGGGGCATTACCCAAAGGGGGGGACCACCCAAAGTGTAAGGCCAAGGGACGGGGCATCCCAAACCGGGGTCACCGTCCCGAATGACCGCCTACCCTCTTATATAGGGTCTCACAGGAGAGCATTTGCTCTTAAGCACCAAGGGTGCTTTTCTACCCTCACCCGGACCGTCAGCCTAGGCTGGGAGGCATGAGGTAACAGAAAAAAAAGATCCAGGCGGAAATAGATAGCTAAAGGGCCGGGAGTCATCCCGGCTACCTGAAATCCCCCTGTGCAAGGAGGAGACCACATCTTCTGACTTGCTCGCCATCTGCAGAGATGAAGACTGGGTAATGAGTGGGAGGTCCCAGGTATTTATGGACCGGGAGGGGCTCTCTTTTTTCCTGGCATCTCTGCATATCGCCCTCTACAGGTCAGTATTACCCACACGTTATGAATTTCTTGAAGCGGGGTGTGTGACATACTTAGAATAGCTCTTGTGCAAATACCCTCCACATGATGAACACCAGCGATTGCAAAGTGCTTGCTCTGAAACTGCGAGCGCCTCCCAATTGCTTGGTGTGACACCAAACTTATTCAACTTAATGAACTGGCTGAGCTCAAGTGTGTCTAGGAAAATTGTCAGTGCTGAAAAAATCACCCTGCAGGAATGGGTCAGGTTGACATCGCTGGAGCTCAGCAGATGGGAGCAAGTCCTTTCCCTGATCATTTTATATTTCTCTAGCCAAAAGAGAATAGTTGAATCTTGCACCTATTTAACCAGTTTGTAAGTGTGACAGCCTTACTGCTGCTCTAAAAATGACCCAGCTGAACATTTTACTTTGGTTTTGAAAAGTCTGGGTTGTGTAACCATTTTTCTCCTTTGTGGAGGTTTAGACCTTGGAGTTATTTAGACTCCTGGCCCAGCCAAAGAGGATTTTTTTGACATCAGACTATGCAGTGTTTTATACATTTATACATTTTCGTACAGAGAAAGAGCAGTGTCTGCCCCACCCCCTCTGTTGTAACAGATAGAGTGGCATGTCACAGAGATGGTGGTAAGGATGGGTGAGGTCTTGTCTATCTATTTGCAAAAAAAGGGGAAACAGCCAACTGAAGAATCTGATGCATGTGCATGCTGTGGAATACAGATTTTTGAGACTGGTACACTTTACTTCACTTGGCCTTAAGAAAGCTGGTGGGGAAAAAAGGGATTCTTGTCTAGACAGTCTCTTGAAGGTCACAGAGAGAAATAAATTTCCCATTTTCCACCCAGTAATCTAAGGTTTGGCTGGAGACAGGTCTTAATAATCTCACTGTAGTTATATTGGTATTTTGATCAGGTAAAAGGATTTTCTCAACACACCTTACACATTTTTAAGATTGGAAATCAATTCAGGAACACAAACGAAGGACATTAAGTAATGTTTTTAAATCCTCAATAAATGATGCATATTTTATGATTCCCATAAAAAAATCAATCATAACTTTATTTAGGGTATAGAAAAGTGAGGCAAAGTCACTGAAGGACATTTACATTAGGAAATATAAAAAAGCACGTGTAAATTCACCACACATCTTAGGAAATACAAACAATTTTAGAGCAAAGTCAAGGAAAGTCAAGTTCACTTAAGATGTGAGCAATAGTGAAACTGTAATTTCAGTGCATATCATTGTATTACATCTTGTGGAAATAATGCTTACTGTAGCAGCCATGCTCCACACTAAGAAGTGTTATCTAGTTAGCACACAAGGCACACTTTTTTGTATCCAATAATGCATTGCTAGAATTGTTACTGCTCTTATGATTACTGTATATATTATTTTTTCATACTGGTCTATTCCCATAACATTTGTCACAGGATTATTACGTTTGAAAATTGATTTAGAGAAGTTTGCTTTTCAGGATGAATTGAGGGTAAAGGTAAACTAGTAAGGCATCCAAAGGAGAATGGAAAAATAGAAAATCTAATTCTAGCTCAAGTGAAAGTCAACATTTTGACAGAAATCTAATATTTACTTTTTAATGCTACTAATCCACTTCAATTTAAAATATGAGAAATAGCAGCTGATGGGATGCTCACAGTCTTAAATGTTCACAAAGATGTGAATTTATAAAATCCACTGTTAGATATTAAGCGCTGTAACATTGAATTACGCTTTAAGATGCTGCTGTTAAATTCTTACATTTAGTACATGCATAACATTAGGATACAAGGTGAGATTTTCACCTGATGAGGCAAAATTTATTTGGGATACCAGGTGGGTATGTATGCCATCTCACATGTAGTGGTTGGCTTAGGCCCTAGTATGTGGATGAGGGATTGCCGTATAACCAAATTAGCTTAATGTGCAAAGATTAATGCATTACTTAATAGTTAACAATCAGTGGTTTATACAACAAAGTTGATCCATTTGTTGTGGTATTCAAAATTACAGTGAACTGTTCATTCTCAGTTTGATAGCAAGCGGTCACCTTTAGTTGTAGCCACCTTTAGTTGTAGCCAAAGAGGGTACAGTTTCTATCCACAGTTGTAACAAGTTCAAGATATATTCAGTTTGATAGCAAGCAGTCACCCTTGTTTGTAGCAAGTAATGTTTCAACACATGTCAGCACATACGCGTTTCGCAATTTAGCTTCCTCAGTATGTGCATGTGGTTACCTGCGGGTCAATGGGAAAAGTTTAATTGATTATTGTATCTATTATATGCTATTTTGTGTCTGTCATATAGGGTACTCACTGTTTATGATAAGTCCAGGTGCTCGATTCAGGTTGCTGTATATTGTGTTCTGTTAGTTGAAGAAGGTGGTTACCTGGTAGTGATATTAATAGGATAGCATTACTCATATAAATTTACCTTAGGTAGTTGAGGAGAGTGTAGATACTGTATATAAGCATATATACATATATACAGATACAAGTACTAGTGTTCTTAGCATATTATGCTTATTCTCCCCTTGTGTGGGCTATTATCTGTTTGGACCAGGAAATATTTCATTGTTGTCATGAAGAAGGGTTAGTGTACTCACTACAGAAAAGGGGCAAAGCTGCAGGTTTCGTGTCTAGGGGATTGTGTTGTCTTTAGTTTAGTGATCTACCTAGTTTCACATTGTAGGATTTCTTTGTGAATGTCCCCTCCTCTGGGGTTGTCATGACTAGTGATGAGCGAATCAATTCGGACGAACCCGAATTCGTTCCGAATTTCAGGAAAAATTTGATTCTGAACGAATCCGAATTTCCCCGCGATTCGATCGATCGAAGTTTTCCTTTAACCTCCCTGGCGTTGTGAAATAGACAAATGCAATGGTAACGAAAGCGTTACCATTGCATTTGTCTCTGACACACGGCTCCGCCCCCATGAGCCTCTGCGGCTCACAGAGACGGAACCCGGAAGCGGAGAGGGACGCCGCAGCCGCGGCTCTCACCTGCGATCGCGGCGGAGACATCGCTGGATCGCAGGGAGAAGGTAAGGAGGCTGCGCCGCCCGCTCTTGCTCCCAGATCGATCCCGAGCGTGACTCGGGGTTACCGCCACTTACAGCGCAAATTAACCCCGAGTCACGCTCGGGATCACCGCCAAGGGGGTTAAACTCCATTTATTTCAATTACAGGCATTCTAAAATGGTGGAAGCACATGTCCGGACATGTTCTCTGGGGCAAGGTATCATGGGAAAGTCACATGCAGCCTATCAGCAGCCAGGAAGCCCGGTGACGTTACCGTGCTATATAAACGGCGGCCATCTTCCTTGTGCGCAGTTCAGCATTCTATTGCGGGCAGAGCACAGCTTGTTACGCACAGGGACAGAGTTAGATAGAGGTAGGGAGAGTCAGAGAGACCGACAGAGAGGCAGAAAGAGAGGTAGACAGAGCCAGGGAAAGATAGTGAAAGATAGGGAAATAACGGAATGATCCAGGCAGGGACAGCATTGAAGTGACAGGGAAATTTTTTTTTTATTTTCATTAGCCAGATCATTTTTCAATTCAATTTCAGTTCTTTGTGCTGTAAACCTGCCTTGCCACTGTGCATCCCATCTATGCATTGGCATATTTAACTCTATCTGTTACAAACAAGCATTTCTCATAACTGGATTAGTTTTAATTTAGTTTTAATCTTTTTTTGTCTGCTTTAAATACACCAGCCCACATGGGCATCCCAAACCAGCACATGTCACCCTATCTGTTATTCTAAATAAGCGTTGTTCAGCCTCATTTTAATTAAGCTATTGCATTTTGAATTGGTTTTTGTCTGGTTTAAATACACCAGCCCACATGGGCATCCCAAACCAGCACATGTCACCCTATCTGTTATACTAAATAAGCGTTGTTCAGCCTCATTTTAATTAAGCTATTGCATTTTGAATTGGTTTTTGTCTGGTTTAAATACACCAGCCCACATGGGCATCCCAAACCAGCACATGTCACCCTATCTGTTATTCTAAATAAGCGTTGTTCAGCCTCATTTTAATTAAGCTATTGCATTTTGAATTGGTTTTTGTCTGGTTTAAATACACCAGCCCACATGGGCATCCCAAACCAGCACATGTCACCCTATCTGTTATACTAAATAAGCGTTGTTCAGCCTCATTTTAATTAAGCTATTACATTTTGAATTGGTTTTTGTCTGGTTTAAATACACCAGCCCACATGGGCATCCCAAACCAGCACATGTCACCCTGTTATACTAAATAAGCGTTGTTCAGCCTCATTTTAATTAAGCTATTGCATTTTGAATTGTTTTTTTGTCTGGTTTAAATACACCAGCCCACATGGACATCCCAAACCAGCACATGTCACCCTGTTATACTAAATAAGCGTTGTTCAGCCTCATTTTAATTAAGCTATTGCATTTTGAATTGGTTTTTGTCTGGTTTAAATACACCAGCCCACATGGGCATCCCAAACCAGCACATGTCACCCTATCTGTTATACTAAAAAAGTGTTGTTCAGCCTTATTTTAATTAAGCTATTGCATTTTGAATTGGGTTTTGTCTGGTTTAAATACACCAGCCCACATGGGCATCCCAAACCAGCACATGTCACCCTATCTGTTATACTAAAAAAGTGTTGTTCAGTCTTATTTTAATTAAGCTATTGCATTTTGAATTGGGTTTTGTCTGGTTTAAATACACCAGCCCACATGGGCATCCCAAACCAGCACATGTCACCCTATCTGTTATACTAAATAAGCATTGTTCAGCCTCATTTTAATTAAGCTATTGAATTTTGAATTGGTTTTTGTCTGTTTTAAATACACCAGCCCACATGGGTATCCCAAACCTGCACGTAGCACCCTATCTGTTATACTAAATAAGCGTTGTTCAGCCTCATTTTAATTAAGCTATTGTATTTTGAATTGTTTTTTGTCCTGCTGCCAAAACACTAGGCCGCAGGGTATCCCAAACCTGCACGTAGCACCCTATTTGTTATACTAAATATGCTTGTTCATCCTCAGCTTAATCAAGCTATCGCATTTTGAATTGGTTTTTGGTCTGCTGCCAAAACACTAGGCCGCAGGGTATCCCAAACCTGCACGTAGCACCCTATCTGTTATACTAAATACGCTTGTTCATCCTCAGCTTAATCAAGCTATTGCATTTTAAATTGGTTTTTGGTCTGCTGCCAAAACACTAGGCCGCAGGGTATCCCAAACCTGCACGTAGCACCCTACCTGTTATACTAAATACGCTTGTTCATCCTCCGCTTAATCAAGCTATTGCATTTTGAATTGTTTTTTGTCCTGCTTTAAAAAAAAAACAGGCCGCAGGGTATCCCAAACCTGCACGTAGCACCCTATCTGTTATACTAAATGCGCTTGTTCATCCTCAGCTTAATCAAGCTATTGCATTTTGAATTAGTTTTTGTTCTGCTGCCAAAACACTAGGCCGCAGGGTATCCCAAACCTGCACGTAGCACCCTATCTTTTATACTAAATACGCTTGTTCATCCTCAGCTTAATCAAGCTATTGCATTTTGAATTGGTTTTTGTCCTGCTGCCAAAACACTAGGCCGCAGGGTATGCCAAACCTGCACGTAGCACCCTATCCGTTATACTAAATACCCTTGTTCATCCTCAGCTTAATCAAGCTATCGCATTTTAAATTGTTTTTTGTCCTGCTTTAAAAAACAAAAAAAACAGGCCGCAGGGTATCCCAAACCTGCACGTAGCACCCTATCTGTTATACTAAATGCGCTTGTTCATCCTCAGCTTAATCAAGCTATCAAATTTTAAATTGGTTTTTGGTCCGCTGCCAAAACACTAGGCCGCAGGGTATCCCAAACCTGCCCGTTGCACCCTATCTGTTATACTAAATACGCTTGTTCATCCTCAGCTTAATCAAGCTATCGCATTTTGAATTGGTTTTTGTTCTGCTGCCAAAACACTAGTCCGCAGGGTATCCCAAACCTGCACGTAGCATCCTATCTTTTATACTAAATACGCTTGTTCATCCTCAGCTTAATCAAGCTATTGCATTTTGAATTGTTTTTTGTCCTGCTGTCAAAAAAACACCAGGCCGCAGGGTATCCCATACCTGCACGGAGCACCCTATCTGTTATACTAAATACGCTTGTTCATCCTCAGCTTAATCAAGCTATCGCATTTTTAATTGTTTTTTTGTCTGCTGCCAAAACACTAGGCCGCAGGGTATCGCAAACCTGCACGTAGCACCCTATCTGTTATACTAAATAAGCTTGTTCATCCTCAGCTTAATCAAGCTATTGCATTTTGAATTGTTTTTTGTCCTGCTGTCAAAAAAACACCAGGCACAAGGGTATCCCAAACCTGCACGTAGCACCCTATCTGTTGTACTAAATACGCTTGTTTATTTTCAGCTTAATCAAGCTATCGCATTTTGAATTGCTTTTTGGTCTGCTGCCAAAACACTAGGCCGCAGGGTATCCCAAACCTGCACGTAGCACCCTATCTGTTATACTAAATTTGCTTGTTCATCCTCAGCTTAATCAAGCTATTGCATTTTGAATTGGTTTTTGTCCTGCTGTCAAAACACTAGGCTGCAGGGTATGCCAAACCTACATGTAGCACCCTATCTGTTATACTAAATGCCCTTGTTCATCCTCAGCTTAATCAAGCTATTGCATTTTGAATTGTTTTTTGTCCTGCTTTTAAAAAAAAACACCAGGCCGCAGGGTATCCCAAACCTGCACGTAGCACCCTATCTGTTATACTAAATTTGCTTGTTCATCCTCAGCTTAATCAAGCTATCGCATTTTGAATTGGTTTTTGTTCTGCTGCCAAAACACTAGGCCGCAGGGTATCCCAAACCTGCACGTAGCACCCTATCTTTTATACTAAATACGCTTGTTCATCCTCAGCTTAATTAAGCTATTGCATTTTAAATTGTTTTTTGTCCTGCTGTCAAAAAAACACCAGGCCGAAGGGTATCCCATACCTGCACGGAGCACCCTATCTGTTATACTAAATACGCTTGTTCATCTTCAGCTTAATCAAGCTATCGCATTTTGAATTGATTTTTTGTCTGCTGCCAAAACACTAGGCCGCAGGGTATCCCAAACCTGCACGTAGCACCCTATCTGTATACTAAATACGCTTGTTCATCCTCAGCTTAATCAAGCTATTGCATTTTGAATTGGTTTTTGTCCTGCTGCAAAAACACTAGGCCGCAGGGCAGTTGTCAACTCCAATGTCTCTTACACGCAATGTTTGGGCTCCTGCTGCTGCTGCTTGCAACTCCAGGGTGTGATTCATCCAATTTTTGGCCTCCTGCAGCCAACTGCAGTGTCTCTTTCACGCAATGTTTGGGCTCCTGCTGCTGCTGCTTGCAACTCCAGGGTGTGATTCATCCAATTTTTGGCCTCCTGCAGCCAACTCCAGTGTCTCTTTAAAGCAATGTTTGGGCTCCTGCTGCTGCTTGCAACTCCAGGGTGTGATTCATCCAATTTTTGGCCTCCTGCAGCCAACTCCAATGTCTCTTTCAAGCTATGTTCGGGCTCCTGCTGCTGCTGCCTGCAACTCCAGGGTGTGATTCATCCAATTTTTGGCCTCCTGCAGCCAACTCCAGTGTCTCTTTCACGCAATGTTTGGGCTCCTGTTGCTGCTGCTTGCAACTCCAGGGTGTGATTCATCCAATTTTTGGCCTCCTGCAGCCAACTCCAGTGTCTCTTTCACGCAATGTTTGGGCTCCTGCTGCTGCTGCTTGCAACTCCAGGGTGTGATTCATCCAATTTTTGGCCTCCTGCAGCCAACTCCAGTGTCTCTTTAAAGCAATGTTTGGGCTCCTGCTGCTTTCAACTCCAGGGTGTGATTCATCCAATTTTTGGGCTCCTGCAGCCAACTCCAGTGTCTCTTTCAAGCTATGTTTGGGCTCCTGCTGCTGCTGCTTGCAACTCCAGGGTGTGATTCATCCAATTTTTGGCCTCCTGCAGCCAACTCCAATGTCCCTTTCACGCAATGTTTGGGCTCCTGCTGCTGCTGCTTGCAACTCCAGGGTGTGATTCATCCAATTTTTGGGCTCCTGCAGCCAACTCCAGTGTCTCTTTCAAGTTATGTTTGGGCTCCTGCTGCTGCTGCTTGCAACTCCAGGGTGTGATTCATCCAATTTTTGGCCTCCTGCAGCCAACTCCAGTGTCTCTTTCACGCAATGTTTGGGCTCCTGCTGCTGCTGCTTGCAACTCCAGGGTGTGATTCATCCAATTTTTGGGCTCCTGAAGCCAACTCCAGTTTCTCTTTAAAGTAATGTTTGGGCTCCTGCTGCTACTGCTGCTTGCATCTCCAGGGTGTGATTCAGCCAATTTTTGGGCTCCTGCTGCCATCTCCCGTGTCTCTTTCAAGCTATGTTTGGGCCGCTGCTGCTGCTTGCAACTCCAGGGTGTGATTCATCCAATTTTTGGGCTCCTGAAGCCAACTCCAGTGTCTCTTTAAAGTAATATTTGGGCTCCTGCTACTGCTTGCAACTCCAGGGTGTGATTCAGCTAATTTTTGGGCTCCTGCTGCTGCCAGCTCCAGGGTGTGTTTTTCAGGCACTATAGGGGCCCCTCATAGTGATGCCACTTCAACTCTCTGCAATTGTGCCGCTCTGCGATTCTATTAGCGATGCCTCTGATCTGCATGTGATAATTATTTACAGTATTATTTCACTAACCCAGCACGCATCCTATGCGTGTTACAGCAAGGCAGAATGGTTTACAACCCTATTGAAGCTCTAGGAGGCTCAGAAATAGCAGTTTTTAATAGCGATTCGTCGCAAATAAATTTGTGTCGAAACAATTTTTGTCGGAAAATTCAGCGAATCAGTCGAATCGAATTTTTCAAAAGTTCGCTCATCTCTAGCCATGACGTCTGTCTAATGCTTGGAAACTTGCATGTATAGGTTAGCATTGTGTTTCAGAGCAAAGTGTCTACCTACTGGAGTGGTCAGGCTTCTATTTTTAATAATGATGTGTTCGTATATTCTTACTTTCAGTTTTCAATTTGTTTTTTCTATGTAAAACCTGGGGCATGGACACGTAAGATTGTAAAAGATGTTGGTGGTACTGCAGTTAATGAAGTGTTTAATTGTGTGTATACGGTCATCTGGTGGGGTAACTTTTTTCCCTGGTGGATATATCTACAAGTACTTCATCCCTCACATCTGTAGATACTCATGGTTTTGCAACATGGTCCTACTGTGGCTTCCGAATAGTGGCTGGCTACTAGTGAGTCCTTTATGTATACCTTGATTTTCTGAATGCATAATATCCAATAAATCTATGAGCATGAAATATTATTTAAGACTTCTTATTAATAGTGATGGCTTTTGGATCCGGTTCGAACCTAGATTAAACCTGGATCTTTGTTTCAGTTTGTCCTTTCCCAGATACTGAAAAGATAAAGGTCAAATTATCCAGTCTGCCACCTACATGCCAGCCATCTAATACCCTGTGAACTTGTATAGGGCTCCCTTGAGCCCCTTAATGGTCATACACAGTTATAAAAGAAATAAATTATAGTTTTAATATAATAAATAAAGAACCACCACACTATGTGACTTATTACATCACTGGAGGGGTGGGGCATGTAGGGGAATTCCCTCCATGTTCCTCTTCTCCAGTGATGTCATTAGTCACATGGGGGGACTTCCACAGAAGCTCCTCCTCAGTGGTAAAAAGCCTTCATTCCTGGTGACCCAACAATAGCTTGGTAGTGGTCAAGAAAGGAGGGGTGACCTGTTTCCCCCCTCAATACAGGCATTGGCAGGCTGCAACAGTGGCTTCCTGCTAGCAGCAGATCAGTGTACATCGGACCAGAAGAGAGCCCCCAGTCCACGGGACTCCTATACCGGTACACATGTTGTGGTGGCCAGAGCTTTTGTATCCGGCATTCAAGAGTACTGAATGCCTGACACTGAGGGCTTCAGAACCAGACTGTCCCCACTTCAACTCATCACTACCTATTACCCACACCCATCTTATGAATCTATTTAACCCAAACACTGACAATTGATGTAAAGAGGTAACTCATTTAATATCACCTTGTACATCAAAGTAAGGGACACATCTGCATAACACATAGGCTGCTGCCATTTACTTTACATTTTTCTTTAAAAATTAAAATGAAATGGGTGTTGTTCCCTGTGCAGGGGGGCATCACAATTGCAGCTGCCCTCCTGTGCAATAACGCCCAGTATACCAAGTAATCGGTCCTGTGACTGGCCGCTATGGTCATGTGGCTGGCAGGCCTCCTCCAGGTAAGGTTACTTGGTATATTGTGAGTCCCCCCCCCTATGCAGGGAACAACAATCATTTTGTAAACAATGGTTTTCAGTCTGAGACTCACAAAGTAATTTGGAAAATCCCCGAAGAGTTTCTTTGCCCAAAACACACCTTCTAAAAAGCTTCCTGTTGAATTGATGTACATGTCATTTAAAAGCCACAAAAATGTGTGTTCAGCCCAAAATAGCTGGTAATATTAAATCAATCCCAGTGGGGGGGGGGGGGGGGGGGGGGTTACTAATCATTTCGGGAAAGCCAAAAGCTTTTACCATTTTTATAGTAAGTATTGATCATGGTCAGTTACTGAGGGACATTTGTAATGATTGTTCTGTCATTAACATCATTACTACTTCTATCTCAAAACCATAGCTTGCATATAGCTGCATTTTATGGCCATGTTGGCCTAAAGGAGATTTCTGCTGAGAAATGAAAAGTTATATTTATTTTAGCCATGGGAGGGAAAAAAGAGGATACAGATTACCATTCACTTCTATCATATACTTTCTATACTTTTTTTAAATTATCTATTTTATTTATTGTCTTTTGCTTATTTATCAGAGGGCTCCTCCAGTCAAATACTAACTGGAGGAACAATGACCTCTACAGTGGGGGCCTGGTTTGGTATTGGGGTGGTTTGGGATGCCCTGCCACACTTCTGCTAACAGACTTTCATGTCCCCATGCTGCATGTTTGCCTATTATTGTTAGCATGGTGATGAATCAGAAATATGATTCAAGGTTTCAGTCACAAAATAAAACATTCAGTTTGATGTGTTATGTATTTAAAAGGCCTCAAGCTGAATGACAGCATAGTCTGCATTCCTCACATCCTTTTTGTGAACACCTACTGGTGGTAAGGCTCGAAATTGGAAGATTTACTCATCGTTTGTGCTCTCCTTCATTGTAACCCTAAACCCTTGTCCTAAGTATATCACAAGGTATTATAGCCATGCTGGGTATACTGAAGCTCTGCTTTAATCCTTAAAGTGGACCAAAATGTATATTTTTTTACAAATATCCCCCACATCCATGACCTCACAGACAGAGACTTTCAGAGTTGCTATCCTTTCTGCACTCCTTTCGCAGCAATAGATCTGTCAAAGTCCCAGATCATTGGGGCTTTGAATAGCGGGACCTGCAATTGACAAGTGACCAAGATTTAATCATGCCATTGTTCAAATTTAATGGGGGTGTGTACTCTAATGTTATATATGAAATGCTTGCCCTTTGTCCACAATCTACTCATGTAAGAGACTGGGAACAGAAGCCAAAAGAAGTATTAAAAATATGCCCGGATAAGGATTTCTTTTTATACTCCCAGGGACTTAAAGTACGGATATGTTGTTCAAATTTAAAGAGCTGTTTAAAACTCGCTCAGTAATAGGTCCTAGCCCATGAATAGTGCTGGCCAAATCCAAACCACAGAGTTCAGGTTCACTTAGGTGTTCATCCTGAACAAGGAAAAGCTGGATGATGGGCTGCTGAACCTAAAGGGTGCTGCCGCAGGATTCTAATGTACAACTTACCTGAGCCTTGATCCACTCCCTGGTCAACTGCATAATTCCTTTCAAATGGTCCATGGTGAATGCCACAGAAAGATGGCAATCACTCCCATGAGGACACTCCTAATGCAAGCACTGCCAACTGGCACTAGAAGTTTCCTATGGAAGTGGTAGCAATCTTTCTGTAGCTCTGGCTGTGGGCCGTGGGCCGTTCAAATGGAGGGAGGGGATCGGGGCTCAGATAAGTTGTACAGCAGTGCCCATCCCCCCTCACCACACCTGCCATCATATTTTTTTTTATCCCAGATTCTGCCTCTGAGGCCACCTTGGTCCGTGTTGGTGATGATTCAAAGTTTGTCCGAATTTGCCAAACCTGAACTTTTGGGGGTTTGCCCAACACTACCCGTGAATGATTCTAGCATTACTGCTTTAGACAAAGGGCAAAAACGAAGGCAAGACCTGGCATGTCCATCTTTTGCACAGTTATCCATAAGCAATTTGTGAGGAAACACCAAAAGAGCCAGTAAATAAAGTTGTGAGTTCTATACACTATAAAACTGGTAGGGGACTGTGTTCTGAGCATGGCTCTGCTATCCAGACCATCAACAGGGAGCATGCATCCACCACAGCAGGTTTTCAAATATTTATGGTTAGTGATTCAAGTTTTAGAAAATACAAACTGTACTTAATTTTAATTTTGTGATTTAATTGTGTAGTATGTTTTATTCATATTTTTATTTGTATTTACCGGTATTTCCCTTTTTGCAGATTATAATAAAAGCAAGAAACCATATATGAGACTTCCTTCATCTACAAATAATGAGACATCACTTTGGTTTACCTTTCATGGTTTCTAATTTAATGCTTCTCATTCACACAACGCATATGCATAGACCAACACAAGGAAATGACCACAGGGAAACACACTCGGAAGATACAGGAATAAAAATATTACATCGCGCAAAACGAGGATGGATGTGGAATCAATTTTTTTTACTTGAAGAGTATACAGGTTCGAATACTCAGTATGTTGGCAAGGTAAGCTTATTTTAGCTAAGTCTGAAGCTTGTCTAATTATTAAAAAATCATATGAAATCATAAAAATCATATGAAAATGATCACTATTTCTAACTAGTGAGGAGCATGTGAACTGACATAACAGTCTCACCATTGAATCTTCATCTGTCCTTTCATTGGGCTGAATACTCTCTGCAGGTTTGCGGGATTGGGGGCTACCTCCTGGTCCACAGGGTAGTGATGACCAGCATGCCACCCACCAGCATCGGCTGCTGGGATGACAGATAATTTGACCCAAATCTTGCTGGTATCCAGGATAGATGGAAATGGAGCGAATCATCAAGGTCCAGGTAGAATCTATCTTTGGCCCAGATCTGAAGCCAATCACTTTTGCTAACGTGGCTAAAAGAACTTTGGCTGCCTGTAATTTTTCTTTGTCTTTTGCTTTGACCCCAAATAATCACAAGGGCACAGTAGTCAAATAATGTGTTTTTAGCCCAATGTACATTTTCATTGTCAGTGGCTTACTAAATATTGAAATGAAAGCAATGTCACAGAATAGCAGATGACTAGCATTTCCTAGAAGATAGCAGAGACCTTATTCCAAATATTCTATAAGAATTCTGTCACAATATATTTGACAAAAAGACATACTTATGTCTCAGTGACCTGATATTAATGCTCTGTTAAAAGTATAAATATTAATGTTTATTTAAGTATAAAAGGCAATAATCTTCAGTGGTACAAAATACAGACAGGTTAATACAAAACATATATTTATGATACACAGTTTGTTTTGGGTCAGACATGACATGAGATACAGCAAATACACATTGATGCTGGAGTGTGAAGTACATCAGCAGTGAGGACCCTGTTTTTGCGGGCTTACAAATCAAGCTGACCCTTTATAGTGTAAAAGCCAGGCTCTTCACTAGATTCTCAACAGGCTGGTAATCAATATATAAAAGTTCAAAAGCAAGGCTTCTAAAAGACACTTACTAGGCCTTGGTATTGAAAGCCATACAAGGACTGTAATTGTGTCACGGAATTCCAACATGGGAAATACAACGTATAGTTTTCCACTGTTAATTCTATCTTGCCCAAGGAAGCTGACCAATTTGCTTAGACTGTCCCTTTGATTTCAGATAACATTTTTTTTTAAATTGAGTGAACAAGCGTGTCAACACATTTCAAATTTGGTGACTCAGTTTGCCTGACTGGTCACCAGTGGCCAACTGAAAGTATATATTAACCAAAAATCCACAGGTGTTTTCAGAAATAAACCTGAAAAAGCGCTAGGTCACTGAAGCATGAAGATAATAGGAACAATTACATGAATGTTTATATACACTTTAAAAGCATGTTGCATATGTCACTTCTATCTAAATGCTTTAAAAATAAATCTTGAAAAAATTTCCTCTGCTAATGTTGCAACATTAGCTCGGAAGGATCAATGAGGACGATTATTAGTTGTTCTGCAAGCAGTACCAGCTAGAGGTTTGTGCTGGAAGGGGTAAAACCAGCAGAGAACATGTGGAGAAGACAACCAAGTGCCTAAGGAACCCTTATGCCAAAACTAGGTCAGATAGCTATCATTGGGGATCTGTGAAGAAAGCTAAAGGCTGCTTTTTGATGAGACTGTACTGTGCTGTCTGCTGCTATTGAAGGAAAAACGCAGGTGTTGCTGTGAGGAACTAGAGTTATTAGAGTTCTTGTTATTAGAATGACTACTGTGTTGAATTATACTGTTGGGAGAACATATTATGCAGTTAGAGTTCATCTTGTGGTATAACAAGTGGTATAACTCTGAGGGGAATGGCTGCATGTCAGCCTGGGCCGCAGTCCTGGATTTCTCAAGTCCGGGATTTTTTAAGTCCATCAAAGAATTAGGCCCGAATTGATATCATTGCATCCTGAACTTCTCTGTTCATCTTCTCCACGCTGCTACTGCTACTGACGATCCCTTTCTTTCATCAAAAGGTATGTCCACTGGGAACAAGGACACATCTCCTACCTGTTAACCCTTTCACTGCCAGCCAGTTTGGGTCCACATTTGGGTATGTCCACTGGGAACAAGGACACATCTCCTACTTGTTAACCCTTTCACTGCCAGCCAGTTTGGGTCCACATTTGGGTATGTCCACTGGGAACAAGGACTTATCTTCTGCTAATGACTTGTTACTTTAGCTTTTTCATGTATTATGACACATCTCTGTATGCTCATCTCTGTATGTCCGACATGTATTGCAATAGGCTGACACCCATCACTGTTTTTCGTCTATACAATGACCCTGCTCATATAAATAATGTTTGTTTTGCGACCCCCTAGCTTCCCCTCCTGATAACCCCAGCTAAGCAACTTTATTGCCCTAGCACCCCCCACCCCCCAGCTGTTTGACTGAGCTAATCAAGGCCTCTCACAAGTGGTGTAACTCTGAGGGGAATGGCTGCATGTCAGACTGGGCTGCAGTCCTGGATTTCTCAAGTCCGGGATTTTTTAAGTTCATCAAAGAATTAGGGCCGAATTGAGCCCGAAGTGACCAGAACAGGCACCAGACTCTGCTCGTCTGAAGAACTCATCCCCAACAATGCTCCTCTGCTTCCACTGACTCTAAAATTCCTGACCTCCCAGCATCCGCCTGCACCTGGTAAGTGTCTCTAGATCTTTCCGTCACTGCTCTCATCCCCCTACCTGTGCTCGCATGAATTTATCTCACTGGCTAAATCTCTCTCCCTTTCTCCATGCACCCGCAAAACACGCTCTGCCACTTTCAAATCCCACAGTCACCTCCTCTCCCTTTCTCTGCTCCTACTTGTTGCTGGTGACATCGCTCAAAACCCAGGTCCATTTCCTTCGCCTCCCCGCTCCTCTACACCCCACAACTCATCACAGACTAGCCTTCACCATGGTAGCAAGCCAACAAACACACGGAACCTAGCCAACCTCTTAACAATCACCCCCTCCTCACGCACTCCCCCCACGGTCACCTGCGCACTGTGGAATGCACGTTCAGTGTGCAACTAACTTGCATACATCCATGACCTCTTCACTACCAACCTCTTCACCTTCATGGCCTTTACTGAAACCTGGCTCACTCCCTCTGATACAGCCTCACCCGCTGCCCTCTCATATTATCTATCGCCCTCCTGGACCTGCCACTTTCTTTCTGGACCACTTCTCTACTTGGCTTCTCCATTTCCTGTCCTCTGACATCCCGACTATAATCATGGGGGACTTCAACATACCCGCTGACACCAACAACCCTGCAACCACCAAACTATTATCCCTAACCATCTCCTTCGGCCTCAAACAATGGTCTACCAGCCCCACCCACAAAGATGGACATACGCTTGACCTACTCTTTACTCACCTCTGCTCTGTATCCAGTCTTTCCTCATCCCCACTTCTCCTCTCTGATCACAACCTACTAACACTAACACTCTCTTCCCTTACCACTACCCCCCTGCACACAAACCTGCAATCCTTCGCAGGAATCTCAGAAACCTAGACCTTCAATCTCTCTCCTATGCTTTACATCCCCTTCCCACCCTGCCCTCATTTACCAATGTAGACACTGCCGCTTCATACTACCCTAATACACTAACTGCTGCCCTTGACTCTGTTGCTCCCCTTATCTACAGCCACCCTCAGCCCAAAAAAAGACAACCGTGGCTTAACACTAACACTGCAACATTAAAACAACATTCTCGAGTTGCTGAACGGCATTGGAGGAAATCCAAAACCAAGGAGGACTTCCTGTTATACAAGAAAGCCCTTCTGGAACTCAGGACTGCCCTTTCATCTGCTAAACAGGAATATTTCACATCAATCATATCGGCACAGGCCCGGAATCCAAAACAGCTATTTAACACTTTCAACTCCCTTCTCCGCCCACCGCCCCAGAGCTAACGGCTGAGCAATTTGCCACATACTTCAGAGACAAAATCGACATGATTCGAAGTGGCTTCACCCCTCAGAACACCTCTCTCCCACCAACATCCCCCCTGCTCCACTCATTAACTCATTTCACAGTGTTAACTGCTCAAGGTCTCTCCTCCCTGGTCTCAAAGGCTCACCTGACCACCTGCTCCCTTGATCCCATTCCATCTCACCTTATCCCTGAACTGTCTCCATCTGTCATTCCAGCCCTAACATCTTTATTCAGCCTCTCCCTCTCCACTGGTACCTTTCCCTCTGCCTATAAGCATGCTGTTATAACTCGACTCATCAAAAAACCCTCTCTGGACCCCTCTGCCCTCCCCAATTAAGGCCCAATCTCTCTGCTCCCTTTCTCATCCAAGCTTCTTTAACAGCATGTCCATACAGAACTTACCAACTATCTGTCTACAAACTCCCTCCTAGATCCCCTCCAATCTGGTTTCCGCTCGTGTCACTCTACCAAAACTGCACTCACCAAAGTCACCAATGATCTACTGACAGCCAAATCCAAAGGCCACTACTCTGCTCTCATTCTTCTCGACTTATCATCTGCTTTTGACACTGTCGACCATGCTCTGCTTCTCAATATTCTTTCTTCTCTTGGAATCCAAGGTCTTGCTCTCTCTTGGCTCTCCTCCTATCTCTCTCACCGCACATTTAGTGTATCTTACTCAAACACCATTTCCTCTCCCCGGCCTCTGTCTTTTGGGGTACCACAAGGCTCAGTCCTAGGACCCCTACTTTTTTCAATATACACTTCTGGTCTCGGACAACTAATAACCTCGCTAGGCTTCCAACATCACTTTTATGCAGACCACACTCAGATCTACCTCTCTGGTCCGAATCTCTCTTCTCTCCTCTCTCGCCTTCCTGACTGTCTAACAGCCATCTCTTCCTTCATGACATCTTGCTCCCTTAAACTGAACATGGACAAAACTGAACTGGTCATTTTCCCACCATCTCACTCCCCTCCCACAATCTTTGTAATCTTACAATAACTGCAACTCATCAAGCTCGATGCCTGGGCGTCATTCTGGACTCCTCTCTCTCGTTCCGACCTCACATTCACTCCCTAGCCACCTCCTGTCATCTCCAACTCAAAAATATCTCCCGCATCCGTCCCTTCCTCTCACTTGTCACCACTAAAATGCTAGTGCACGCCCTGGTCATATCCCGACTGGACTACTGCAACACCCTCCTCTGTGGTCTGCCAACAAACAGACTGGCACCCCTCCAATCTATTCTAAACTCTGCTGCTCACCTCATCTACCTTTCCTCTCGCTTCTCCAGTGCTGTCCCCCTCTGTCAATCCCTCCACTGGTTACCTGTCTCCCATAGAGTTCAGTTCAAACTTCTAACGCTAACCTACAAAGCTCTCTCTAACCTGGCCCCTCCCTACATTTCATCTCTGATCCAGCATTACCAACCCAAGCGCAACCTCCGCTCTGCCTCTGACTTTCTCCTGTCCTCCTCCTTGGTTACTTCCTTGCACTCCCGCCTTCAAAACTTCTCCTGTGCCTCCCCACTTCTCTGGAATGCACTTCCCCGCTCGATCCGCCACTCTCCATCACTCCAAGCCTTTAAAAGCGCCCTCAAAACTCACTTCTTCAGAAAAGCATATGATCTAGCTTAAGCAACTCCTATAACCTTCAATGGCACATGCAGCCCTACTCAACACTTGGTTTTAACCTGTGGCATCTAATTTTGTATTGTTCTCTGTACTATATGTTTACCCTGTCTGTAATCATACCATGTAAAGTGCTACGGAAGTTGATGGCGCTATATAAATAAACAATAATAATAATCTTTATTTTCAATGGATTTTTATTTATTTAAGATTCCAAAATTGTAGGATAGCAATAGCTTGCCACTTCTTTGAACAATTAATATTACTGTACTAAAGATAATTTTTTTCTAAAACATGGACGGTATTTCCCACATCTGAATCTTAAGCAGTTGCTGGACTCCCCAGTCACCAGCAATGAAAAACCATGACCTCTATCATGCAACAATGCACATGATGGTTACCTGCATACATTAACTCCACAGTGAAATAGTGACTCAGAGAGTAAATAGATAAATTAATATCAATGTCAAAGTTACTCAAAAAGTGGAGAAATAAAAAAAGGGAATGAGAGTTTAAGCGGAGAGAATAAAAACAAAGTGGAAAAGTGGAAGTGGAAAAGAAAAAAGAAAAAAAAAGGGAAGAAATATCCAAGGAATCCAATCGCTCTCCCCATCCTGATCTTGCAGTAAAAAGAAAGATCATTACTCAGCGATTCAAGATACAGATCAAACACTAAGTAGCGTCCTACGAAAACGAAATTATAGCATATTCTTAATCCATGGAGACCAAACATTTTCAGATTGTTCCAATCTATCCTAATTTACTGCTGTAATTTTTTACATAGCCATATAATAATTCACTGTATTCTTGAACTCCTGAAAAACGAGAATAGATATTTCCATGCTTTGGCTTTTACCTATTTGGTGTCAGTAAAAATATTGTGTAATATCCTCTTCTGCATGTAGAGCATGCCTATGCTATCCAAGTGTCTGGCCTAACTAGTTGCCCCAGAATTTTAGAAACTACCGTATCTTTTGACCCCAAGCCTTTTTACAACAGTCTCACCAAACATGTTAAAAAGACCCCAGAGAAAAAAAAGGACTTTACATGGTTCTCCTAAAGACAATCCACCACAAATGTTATAACTGCAGCCTGCCATTATTATCAATATATGTCAATATATGAGTCAATATTGAGGGTTGAAACATGGCATTGTACAAAGGGAATAGTAAGGGAAGATACCTGCTTAGAGACTGTTTCTCCTACCATTCCAAACAAAGTCAAATACCCTCCTCTGCAAGATGCTGAGATAATGGATCATTTAGGAAGAGGGATTATCTTTATTGCATTGATTCTGCTTAACCATGATAGTTTAAAATCCTTCCACTGAGCTAACAGACCATAAAGTTTCCTAAACAAAGATGGGTAATTTGCAGACAATAAGGAATCATAACTATTGGACAGATAACCCCCCAGACATTTCAGATGTTGTCATTCCCAACTAAAGTTAATTGAAAGTTGCAAAATGTTTCAGGTTTCCACATAAGTCGAGATATTTAGTGCCCTGGATTTAGCTATATTAACCTGGAGGCCTTAAAGGAATGCCAAATCACCCAGGATGTCCAAGGGATTAGGGATATAAATCTCCATCCTCAAAATAAATATGATGTCATCTACTAACATGCATAATTTTGGGTCATGTCTGCAATTTCAATGCCAGAAACATCTCTTGAGTTTCTAATTGCATGAGCCAGGGGCTCCATTGCCGGTGCAAACAGCACTGAAGACAAAGGGAATCCTTGTCTGGTTTTGCATAATAAGCGCAAGCTGTATGTCTTAAACTCGCAATATTTTACATATGCTAAATTTGATGTGTACAGACCTTTCAAATTCACTATAAACCGAGGGCCTAAGCCCCATCTTTTCAACAGCATAAACAGATAGTGCTACAAAACTGAATCAAAGGCTTCTTTAATATGCAACAATAAACGTATTGTTAGGATTTTTCTGTGCCTTGCTACATAAATTAAATGCATGATCCTTCTAATGTTGTCCCCTGTTTGTCACTCTGGAATGATGCCCACTTGGTCCCTGTTTAACTTGGGAGATACCCTGATAATCTATATGCAAGAACTTTAGCAAAGATCTTCATTTCAAGATTCAAAATTGAAATAGGCCTGAAGGTTGAGTCTGGGTTTGATATCATACTAACCGAGTCTAAATGTGTCTTCGCTACAAAGCTTCAGACCTTAACTTAATAAAGGCTGAATCCATTCTTACGGCCCACATGTCCCCAAATTTCTTGTAACAACCGGCCTGGGCTGGGCCTCTTATTTGATTTCAAGCCCTTAATAATTAGTTGCACCACTTCAGGCATAAATTCTTGATCCAGTAGGTCTCTAAAGGACTGTGGAAGCTGTGGCATCCTAATATCACTAAAAAAGGCATCAAAGTCTTGGGGATTGATCTGGCCTGAAGAGTACTGAAGATATTAACAATTTTGTTAGGGTTGCAAGTATGTCATCTTTCAGCCTATGTCATCTTCAGCCTGTCAGCCTAACCAGCTTATACTGTTTTGAGCCTATGAGCCAAAATAATGTCAGGTTTGTCAGCTTTCATGTAGTACCTATGCATGGACCATCGCAACACGTTTTCTGCTCTTCCTGCCAGAGCAAGGTTCAATTTGTAAGTGACCTCCATCAGTTTTTTCCTGTGTCTGGATGCATATCAGTAGCCACTGTTCTGCTAACTCTGAGTACTGTCAGGGGTTGCCAAGTCCAACATAACCTCTCTTCAATTCAGAATTTAACGATAGATGCAAAAAATCCAGCAACATAAACAGTGGTTTCCTTACCAATTTAAAAAAAGTTCATTTTGTTTAGGCATGCAGCAAAGTCCATATCAGGCTCCACACTTGAGGCTCGCTGTCTCATCACACAGCTTCACCACTATCTGCAGGATAAAAGCAGGCTTTTCTATCCATTGATGAGCAAGGCCCAGCCCCCTGTTTGGCTGAGACAAAGCAGGCAAACCCTGGCATGGAGGGAAAGGAATGGCAGGTCCCACTACCAACCTTACCCGCCGTTCCATAGAAATCCAGGCCCCAGAAAAAATTAAAGAAAATGCTTTGGTGCTCTAAAGTACTGAAGCAAACAGCCTCCTGGATCTCACATTTCACCCAGACTAGCATTCTGTGAGAGATATACATCCTTTCCAGAGTATAGCCCGCAGCATATCCCTCCTTCTACTGACCCAGAGGCAGGGAAAATCTAGCTCATATGCAATGAGCATCTGCATTTGCCTGAAGCCTTCCCGGCCTATACTGCAGTGTGAAATTTAAGTTTTGGAGTGACAGGAACTCTTTGCTAAGTATCGCATTTCTCTCCTAATTCAGCTTCATCCATGCCAGGGGCACATGGTCTGACAGCTGTTTAAACCATCTACCCAGGAGATAGTATATTAGAGATTTGAGTGCCCATTTCACTTCTAGAGCCTCCGTTCTACGATGGAGTAGTTCTTCTCAGCGGGACTGAGTTTTCTACTTAAAGACTGCATGCTCTTCTCCATTCATCACTTGTGACAGTACTGCTCCTAAAACCTAATCTGAGGCATCTGTCTCCTTTATAAATCCCACCCCTTTTGTTGAGTCGAAAGTCAAAACGTTCATAGTCTGGTTGTTCGGCAGCTTTAGGATCCTTACATCTGACCTGGTCTTTATGTGTGTCGTGAGCCACAAGCTTGTGGCATGTGCAGCAGTGTGGGCTCAGTGATGAGACAAATGTAAGGAGCTTAATGCTGCCAAACAACCAGACCACCAAGGTTTTGACTTTCGACTAAACAAACAAAGGGTTGGGGGTTTACAAAGTAGACAGTCTATTGGTAAATGTCCAAATTATCTGTAACAGTTTATAAAAGCAAAAAGTGTGAAGCAAACAACAAATGGGAAAACTTTGTTTTATCACGCCGTGCACCTGCCTGACACCGGAGATACAGCAAAACACTCCCCGCCTCGTTCCACCACACCTGATGTAACTACTTCAAACAGCTGACAGGCAAAATCTCGCCCCTTTGGTATTCTGTGTGGCTTAGGGTTGACCTTACACCTGGACTCATCTCTATGTGATATTTATTGATAAAACATGCATCTATTTTGCTGCAGAAACTCTTTAGCTTCCTGTTTCTGTGATGCAGAAATGGACTTTTAACAGGATAGATTACTGGCATATTACCTTTTTCTGCATTAGAGGCACCAGTGACTTGCTCATTTTCAAAGGTTTGAGCAAGTTTACATGATAGATTTGAAAGGGTTTCCTTCGGTCAGGTTGGTGCACCTCATTATTTATTTCACTCATCTTCTCTGCAATTTCCTGTGGGCCTTGCCAAAAATGTACTTTCTACTGTGGGGACTAACCCCATGACTCTATCCCCTGGATTAAAGTTCCTGATCCTTGCAAAGTGATTATAGATCCAGCCCTGGGCCTCTTTGCAGGTGTTTCTTTACAATTGGCATTAACGTAGAAATACGCTCTTACATTTGGGCCACATGCTCTATGACACTTCTATAAGGCATAACTTCTGTTCTGGAAGCTTGGAGTACTTGCAAACATCAGATGGGGTAGCAGACAATCCCAATCCTGGCCATCTTTCTCTACTACCTTCTTTAACATATGCTTCAGGGTCTTATTGAAGCGCTCTATTAAGCCATCTGGGTATGGCTATGGGCCGAGTCAAGTAACATATGTCGGTAGGGCCTGCTCCACAATTTCACCGTTATTCTGAACAACAAGATAGAACAGATCATTATTCATGGCAAAATGTGGAAATTGTTTGTCAGCTTCTGGGTCCTGGGGCACCCCATTCACAACCTTTATGGCCTCTTAAGCATTTACCAGGGTGCGATCCCTCAATTAAGCAGTACCATAATTTTCCCTGGAAACATTTAAATCAAGCACATTTTTCTCTATTGCTGCAAAATCGTCTTCTCCAGCCAACACCTGTAAAGGAAAATTGTCCAAATTTGCATGAGGTAATTCTTCAACACTTTCCTTATCTGCTTGGGCATGGTCAGGGGCTTTAGACACCACCTTCCTTCTCCCAGTGTGTTTTCCCTACAAGTCCCAAAACAAAACAAAGTCTTGGCTCAGAATAAAAGTATGCATAAGAGTTTTAATCACTCCCATTTCATGGGTTACTGTTCCCACCACAGTCTCTATTTTCTCCAGTGCTACTGAGTAAGGTTTGGTATCCCCATGGATGTAAAGGATGCTGAAGTCTAGCAAGACTTTGACAGGATGGTTGATAATTTTTCACACTTGGGGCTTCTTTTCGCCCCTTGTGATGCAGCACAGCCAGGCAAGGCAAACAGCAATTGGTACCACCCTGCATCACACTCCATGGGCTCAGAGTTCTGGGGGCAGTGTGTAGAAATATGTCCCAGCTCACCACATCTGTTCTGACAGTCCGGGGAGGTGATTGAGTGACAGGAGCATCACAGAGATAGTGGTTGGTCGCAGGATATCTCATAACCATGCTGACAATTTTGGCCACTCTGACCAACCCAGCGTTGCAGTTTAATAGGTAGGGCTGATGTGTAGCTATCCATGACCACATTTTTGACAATCTCAACTGGTGTGTTCCAGCCATCTCCTAGTCAGCTGTAACAAATCAAACATCTGGGATCCGGTGGGTTTATCCACATTGAAGCTCCAGTTATGCAACCGTTGGGCAAAGACCGCAGGTGTGACTTCCAAGTGACCAAAATCTCGGCGTTCAACTTTTTCTAGTCCTTGATATCATTTGCACTGAGGTCATATTATGCTTTTTGGGGCCAAGCTTAAAGGTAGCTCCTGGAGATTCTGCTCTGTAATCCTCTTGAATACAGTGAGGTAGGCCTCCACGTCATGTGTAGCAGTCAGTTTTTGCTATACCTGTTCTATGGCTCTATTTTGCAAGTGTGCACAGCTCAAATAGATTAAAGGTGCCAGCACAATAGTGGTTGTGAAACTACAAGAAAATCAAAGTCAGAGCCCCAAGGTGGCCCCAAATTGACCGCTATATACACACTTAATAAAAATAAATAAATGTTTATTAGAAGGGTACATACACTTATTCCCTCACATAAAAACATATACATAAACACATTAGCCAACATCTAAAAAAAGCACCACAGGCGCTGTCCTGCTAATCCCTCCCTAAATTAAATTGATCAACATATAAAAAACATATCAAATCTAGCGAATTTCTGTGCAGCACACCGTGCCAAATTAATTAAATTAACCCATACACACAGTTGTCTGTGAACAAAACACTCTCTTAACTAATATGTATTTAAAACCCATGTTAATACATAGTGTTAATATAACACCATAAAGTGCTAGTGCAATAAAATGGGTTCAGCTCAATCCTCAGGTCGATAGGTGCAGATCAATAATAAAACATCAGAGGCCAAACAATGGCGATTAATCAGGCATGATAACCACAGAGGAGAGCCTCACACAGCAAGATACTAAAAATAAATATTAGTACATCATCAAATAATGATGATCAGGAGGGTGAAGGGAAAATTACCAAGTGTTCAAGACTAGAGTGGTCACTTCCTCAGGCCCTGTATGGCGCTCCGTGGGCATTCAACCGGGTGGGAGTCGACTGGGCCTCCCCAATCCATAGGGTTCCAATAGGCTACAGTGCTGCTACTGTTTGCTGGTACTGAGCCTGCTGCTATGCCATGGCTTGCTGCTCCTGCGCCTGCTGCTGGGCTATGGCTTGCTGCTCCTGTGCCTGCTGCTGTGCCATAGCTTGCTGCTGTTGAGTCATAACTTCCTGGTGCTGCCGCTGCTGTTGCACCTTTGCTTGCTGTTGTTGCATTATAGCCTATCACATTAATGATAGCTTTTCCATTTGAGACATCTTTGTTGCTGGTTTCACCCAGTCCATTCATTGTTGAGCTTCTGTCATACCATTGCTCCTAGACACCATGCCATTTGCCCTTTACATACCTCCACCATTTGTCAGGATCGGGGTTGCTAGCAGCAATGACAGACTCTGGAAACAGTTCACATGTGTTTATTGACTGGCTGTCTCACCACATGGCTTCACCAGCATCTGCAGGATAAAAAAGAAGGCTTTTCAGTCCACTGATGAGCTGCCCATCTGTGTGTCAAACCCTGGCATGAAGGGAGGATAACGTTAGGTCCCACTTCCAACCTTACCTGCCATTTCATAGAAATCCAGGCCGCAGTAATAGTTGCAAACAGTTTTTGGAAAACACTAAAACAAACAGCCTCCTGGATCTCTCATCTCACCCAGGCTAGCATTCTGATAGAAATGTACTCCACCTCCAGAGTAGAGCTGCTGCACGCTTACAATACTTTTTCACTAGCTGGTCTATACAAGCATTTGTTTTTTCTGTTGTGAGGCTAGTTGGATCAACTTATCCCATAACACTGGTTTATGCTTCTCCCGGCACATTGTGACACCTACATTCGGTGTATCACTCTCTGACAAATATTCTAAAAGAGCTTCCCTTATTGACCCAACCACATTCACAGCTGGTAAGAGAGTCTCATTCAGAGTCCAAGCAAACCCTGAAGGCCTACTAACTAACGTGCTCTATTCCACTAAGACTCCATTGTGAACCAACCATGAGATTTGGATAATTTTGGAAAATACAACATTTAGCAGAATTGCTTGCACAGTGAACACATGATTTATATGAACATAGAGATCATGCAGATGTGAGCAACGAGTAAAGCCCATGTTCTCGATTATGTCTCCAGCAGTCCACCAACAACAAATTTCCCTCTAGCAAAGCTCCCTAGACCCCTGGAGGCCCTGGACTAAAATAAAACAGTTGGGGATACAATTGGCGACTTGGGGTTCTGTCAATCTGCAGCTGTAGACCCAAGTTCGAGTCCCCACAAATTATCATGAACATGGTTCAGTACCAGCTCAAATAATTCTGCAAGAATCTTCAGTTGGTTAGAATTAGGCACATAGTAGGAAGCTGTAGTGAAATCAACATCTTCCAAGGATCCCAGCAGTATCAGGTATCTGCCCTCAGGATCGATAATCTCTATCTTACAGGAGAACTTGATACCTCTTTTAAATCCTATAAGAATACCCTTCTGTTTGGTAGTGGCGGGTGCTGTATAGCATCTTGGATAAGCTGGACATAAAATATCTAGGCTTGAAGGTCTGTAAAAATGAGTTTCCTGCAGGCAAACAATCTCCTGGGGAAGTGACCTGAATTTTCTAAAAGCCAGACTCTGCTTCTGGGGGGGGGGGGGGGGGGGATAAACATTAGTAAAAGCCATGATGCCTAAAAAGGTAGAAATAAAAGAGTGAGAAGGGATGAAAAAAGAGAGAAAGAAAAGAAGAAAAGGGGGAAAAAATAGATAAAAATGAAAGGGGGTATAGAAAGGATAGAAAAGGGTTAAAAAGTAAGTATAAATACAAAGCACCATGCAAATGTGCAGCAATATGTCTCCCACCAGACTGCAACCAATTGTTTGCTCCCTCAATAAGGAGGAAGACACTTGAAGAATAAAAGAAAAACTAAACTCAGGCTTCTAAAGCTATCATAGTAGGCCCCAAAGTCTGAAGCAAGTGTATCACACCAAAACAGAAAAAAGAAAAAAACAAAAAAAAAACAAAAAGAATACTTCTCTGCCAAGATATTTTAGAAAAGACAGTTCTACTTGCGAGTAGTACTCCCCTAAAGTCAATATGAGTGCAAAATGTACAGGCCGCCAGACAGACCGATACGGGATAATTGTAAAAATAAGAACTGACAGACTGTCATCATAATCCTTGCCTAAAATTAAGGACTGAATTCCAGAGGTCATGTGCCCATCGTCTTGATAAAGCCATTACCTTTAAATGCTTACCAGGCTCCGAATTGGCATAAAATTTCCCCACTCCTCAACCATCATTTTTCTAGCGCTAACCCAGGGGTCAAAAGGTCATTGCAATATGCTACTGATGGAGGGGGAGAATGTAAAGGATTCTCTGGGAAGACCAATGTAAGAAAGAAACACATGATGACATGATTTGGCTGAACCATCGCAGAAAAAAACTTGCCTAATCTATTTAGGCTCTAAATACACAAGTGTGAATATACATAACCTAAGGCATCAAAATAAAATAATAAAAAAATAAATAAATAAATAACAAAATAAAACAATTAGGAAAGAGAGAAGAGAGAAGAAAATTGGAAGCCATGACTATACATTAAACTATCTACCTACTAACCTATTAGATAACAATAGCTTTCACCTTTAACTTTCTCTTCATAACAAGCCCCCAATAACTATAATATCCAACATTCAATAAGCTTTAAATAATAATGTTTGCATAATTACCAGGACAATAGCACCATTAACCCTTCTAGTGCCAGCTACGTGAGTCTCACGTAAGAACCTATCCTACCATTAAGTGCCAGCTAAGTGAGGCTCACATAGCTGAATTTAAACCTCCACAGAACAAAAAGTATAAAAGTTAAAAACTCACCTGACCCCTCGTTCGATCTGGCCGAGTCATCTCTTCACCCAGGGGGCATCCGATCATCCCTTCTGGCTTCAGGAGAGGACCTGAACTAGCCCCTGCTTTGGCTACCTGTAAAAAAAACTGAAGGCTCCCCTCCTCTTCCCCAGGGAGGCCTTCAACTTCCCCCCTGGGCTCTTCAGTGGTGAGGAGAGGGCAATATAGGCCCTCTCCAGCACTTCCGCAGTGGCACGGCTGCTAGCACATGACATTATCTATGAGGTCATCCATGACATCATCCCACACCCGACCCAAAACGCTGAATAGTGCTAGAGGGACTTTCAAGTAAAATTTCCCTTACACACATGCTTTACTTTGGGGTGTTTGGCAACTCTTTCCTTGACACAAACAATGCATGTTTGAGATTTGAGATTTAACTTGTTTTTTCTTGTTTGCATATAGTTTTGTTTAGGAAAATGTGGCTTTGATTCGGCTATTTTAATTCTTTTTTAGGGAAACTCTGTGCAACCAAATAATTCATTTAGGGATTACTTTCAGAGAACTGCACCCACGTCAACACGCCTGGTACGCCTAGAAAGCTTGAGGTGTGTACTTCCAGTATCTATATTGTAGACATGTCACTGGAGAAGTGATCGAGGGGGTGTACATTTCACCTAGGTTACTACGCTGGGTGAGATGGTAAGTCCAGGATTGATTTGTTTCTCAGCAGTGATATGCTGCTGAGTTGTTGTTTAATTTTGCCGGGCCTGGATTTATATGGAATGGCAGGTAGGTTTGGTAGAGGGACCTGTCATTCCACACCTCCCCGATCCAGTTTGGATTTTGAATCAGGTGAGCTCTGATCCTAATTAGCCTGGGAAGGTAAAAGCTCTGCAGAGACTGCAGGCTATTGCTCTCAGCCAGGAATGAACAGCCTGTGGATGTTTGAAGGAAGCTGCGAACGCAGCCACTGCTGGAGCTAAAAACTCACCCTGCGTTATCCAGGCGAACACTGTGATTTGAAAGTGTCAGATAGGTGAGAAGAACCTGTTAGTAAGCGCCCAGAGGGCTAGGTCTTTTATTTTGTTTGTACACAAAAGAAGCACGTGGTTGCTGTATGTTTTGTTTGCTGGACTGTTTATGCCATGAATAAACGCCAAGACCTGCTTTTATAAACATCTAAGTCTGCCGTGAACTGTGTCCAAACACACCATCCCCCGGGAAGATCCTTACAATTGGTGCTGCGGAGCGGGCAAAACGGTTGCTAGGGGCAACGGTGTGGACAGACTTGGCTACAGCTGCTTATGCCCTGGGTGAAAGCTGCAACTACACTCCAAGAACAGTCCGGCAACATGGAGGAGATGCTGAAGCAGTTTATGCAAGTGAGTTTGCAACAGCAACAGGCTCAGATAGAGGCCAATAGACAACTTATTGAACACCTGATTGCAAAACAAGAGGCGCCTGTGGTTGCTAACCCCCAAACAGTGGTGCGAGCCGCTCCAGAGACTTTTGATGTGAGAAGAGCTGTGCAGCGAGCGCTGCAAAAGATGATGAGGACGATGTTGAGGCGTTCCTAACTGGGTTTGAGCGTGCGGCTGAGCGAGAGAAGTTACCAGTCGCTGAGTGGGCAGAGGTAATTGCGCCCTATTTAACAGGAGAACCTCAAAAGGCCTACTATGACCTCAGTGAGCAAGAGGTTAAGGACTATACTCGGCTAAAAGCAGAGATACTTGCCCGGCTAGGCGTTACTACTGCGGTTCGTGCCAGGAGGGTACGCAACTGGAGCTACAGTTTGGACAAATCGGCGAGGTCCCAGATGTATGACCTGATCCATTTGGCGAGAAAGTGGTTGGAGCCAGACACTTCTACTCCTGCACAGATCCTAGAGAGGGTTGTGATGGATCGCTACCTCCGAGCACTTCCTGCTGACCTGCAACGCTGGGTGGGACAAGGTGACCCTAAGAATGCAAACGAACTTGTCAACCTTGTGGAGAGGTTCCAGGCGACTGAGGACTACCTCCGTGATGTTTCTGCAGCATCTTCACCTCCCCGGAGTGCCAGATCTGTGCCATCAGCTGGTAAGAGACTTCCATCTATTGGGGGAGTGTGGAGGGGTGCTGAGGGAGGAAAAAGGGCTCAAGTGGTGTCTCAGGGGCAAAAGACTGGGGATGGTCCCGGGTGGCTAAGTGGCCCTAAAAAGGACTCCTTGCCAAGGAGACCAGGCTCTATCCAGTGCTGGAGATGCCATGAGATGGGACACGTGTCTGCCCATTGCCCTCTTACCACTGAGCCCATGGATGTTGAGGCTAGTCGGCGTCAGTAGCTATTTGCGGAACCATCTTGTGTTGCAGTTCCTGGACTAGAGACTGAACCGCAAATCTGCAACATTACAATTAATGACTTTCCTGTTAAGGCGTTGCTGGACTCAGGAAGCCTCGTAACCTTGGTGCATGCCAGCCTGGTGGCTGGGGACTTTGAGTGTAAAAAGCATATGAGTGTTGTTTGTATACATGGGGATACAAAAGTGTACCCTATAGTGCTGGCTGAAGTCGGGACTGAACAAGGCACCGTACAATATGAAGTGGGTGTGGTTAAAAATCTCATGCATAACGTAATATTGGGGCGCGATTTTCCATTGTTCTGGGCTCTCTGGGGAAAAAGAAAATCCCCCGAAAGGAGTGAGGATACTCCTAAGGTTGTTGCATTACCCCCTGTAAATGATAAAAGTGTGCAGGATGAAAATGATTGTTTTCCTTTGCAGGTCCTGGCTGGAGAGGAGGAGGCTCCTCCCACTGAGCAAAATATACCAGACTTAGAGGTGTCTAGGGATAATTTTGGGACTGCACAGTTACAGGACCCCACTCTCAAAAATGCGAGAGAGCAGGTTGCTGTCATGAATGGGGTACCTCAGGAACCAGATGCTGAGAAAAGATTTCCACATTTTTCTGTGACTAATGATCTTTTCTATAGAGTCACTAAGATTAAGAATGAGATTGTGGAACAGCTTCTGGTGCCTAAGCCGTACCGGCGTCAGGTGCTTGACATGGCACATAACCATGTTCTTGGGGGACACTTAGGGACTGACAAAACGCAGGAGAGGGTTCTCCAGAGGTTCTACTGGCTGGCGATATATGGTGATATTAAAAAGCACTGCGAGTCGTGCCCCACATGTCAGCTTAGTGCCCCAGTGTCACATTTTCGCAGTCCTTTGGTTTCGCTCCCTGTTATAGAGGTGCCTTTTGAGCGTATAGCCATGGATTTAGTGGGTCCCATTGTAAAATCAGCTAGAGGACACCAGTATATTCTGGTGGTCATGGATTATGCACCCGCTATCCTGAAGCTGTGCCCTTAAGAAACACCGCATCTAAAACAATTGCACGTGAGTTGTTTTATATGTTCTCTAGGACTGGAATCCCCAAAGAAATCCTGACTGACCAAGGTACACCCTTTATGTCAAAGGTGATGAAGGAGTTATGCAAACTATTTAAAATCTCACCCATCCGTACCTCTGTGTACCACCCCCAGACGGACGGATTGGTGGAGAGATTTAATAAAACTTTGAAACATATGTTGAAAAAAGTGGTGGAAAAAGATGGTCGTGACTGGGATCATTTGTTACCCTACCTCATGTTTGCTATTAGGGAAGTGCCCCAAGCGTCCACAGGGTTCTCACCATTCGAGTTGGTCTATGGTCGTCACCCTAGGGGTCTACTGGACATTGCAAAAGAGACATGGGAGAGCGAGTCCACCCCATACAAGAGTGTTATTGAGCATGTAGCACAAATGCAGGACCGTATAGCCGCTGTAATGCCCCTAGTAAGGGAACACCTCCAGAGGGCGCAAGAGGCCCAAAGTAGAATTTACAACCGGTCTGCAAGAATCAGGACATTTAACCCAGGCGATAGGGTCCTTATACTAGTTCCCACTGTTGAGAGTAAATTCCTGGCGAAGTGGCAAGGTCCCTATGAAATTGTTGAAAAGGTCAGTGAGGTGAACTACAAGGTGCACCAACCAGGTAGAAGGAAGCCTTTCCAAGTTTACCACATAAACTTGATTAAGCCCTGGAAAGACAGGGAATCCTTGGGGGCGACAAATACTGTTAATAATTTGTCACAACCAATCCCTCCAGTCAAGGTTGGTGATACCCTATCAGTGTCACAGAAACAGGAGGCTCAGGAATTTTTACAGAAAAACAAAGACAAGTTTTCTGACCTTCCAGGGCGTACACACCTCATCTATCATCACATTGAAACTGAGCCTAGAAGCAGAGTAAACCTCAAGCACTATAGGATCCCGGAAGCCCGTAGGGAAGCCGTATCTGCCGAGGTAAAACGTATGCTTGATCTGGGAGTAATTGAGGTGTCACAGAGTGAATGGTCCAGCCCGATTGTATTAATCCCAAAGCCTAATGGAACTTGGAGGTTGTGTAACGATTTCAGAAAGTTGAATGAGATCTCAAAATTCGATGCCTATCCTATGCCCAGGGTAGATGAGTTGATTGAGAAGTTGGGTAATGCCAGGTACATAACCACCCTCGATCTCACAAAGGGCTACTGGCAGATTCCACTTACTGATGAGGCTAAAGAGAAAACTGCATTCTCCACCCCTGATGGGCTATTCCAGTATGTAGTGATGCCGTTTGGGTTACATGGAGCACCTGCGACTTTCCAGAGGTTGATGGACTTGATTTTGCGACCACATTGTGATTACTCAGCTGCCTACCTCGATGATGTGGTCATTTTTAGCCCTGATTGGGAAAGTCACCTCTGTAAGGTACAGGCCGTATTGGATACCATAAGTGATGCAGGGTTGACCATAAATGCCGAGAAGTGTGCAGTAGCCCTAGAAGAGGCCAAGTATCTGGGCTACATTATTGGAAGAGGGTTGATTAAGCCACAGCTAAATAAAATTGAGGCAATACAGAATTGGCCTAGACCCCTGACAAAGAAACAGGTCAGAGCTTTCCTTGGTATTACGGGCTATTACAGTAGATTTGTGCCGAACTTTGCCTCAGTTGCTGCTCCCCTAACTGACTTGACAAAGGGCGGAAAGAGAGCAATGATCACGTGGACTCCAGAGGCCGAGAAGGCTTTCCAAAGCCTTAAATCTGCCTTGTGCCAACAACCTGTGTTAGTTACCCCCGATTTCAGGCGAGAATTTCTGGTCCAGACAGATGCTTCTAACACAGGCTTAGGTGCAGTACTCTCACAAGTAGTAAATGGTGAGGAGCATCCAGTGATATACTTGAGTAGGAAGCTAACCCCGGCCGAGAAAAATTATGCCATTGTGGAGCGAGAATGTTTGGCAGTGAAGTGGGCCCTCGAATCCCTAAAATATTACTTGCTAGGCAGGAAATTCAAGTTAGTGACAGACCATGCCCCCCTAACATGGATGAAGTTAAACAAGGAGAGAAACGCAAGAGTGACTAGATGGTTTCTGTCCCTACAAAACTTTAATTTCACTGTGGAACACAGGCCAGGGAAATTACAGGCAAATGCTGACGCATTGTCGAGGGTACATTGTCTGTGGGGTCAAAATGCTCAGCCCTCCGGTCTGAAAAAGAGGGGGGGGGATATGTAGACATGTCACTGGAGAAGTGATCGAGGGGGTGTACATTTCACCTAGGTTACTACGCTGGGTGAGATGGTAAGTCCAGGATTGATTTGTTTCTCAGCAGTGATATGCTGCTGAGTTGTTGTTAAATTTTCCCGGGCCTGGATTTATATGGAATGGCAGGTAGGTTTGGTAGAGGGACCTGTCATTCCACACCTCCCCGATCCAGTTTGGATTTTGAATCAGGTGAGCTCTGATCCTAATTAGCCTGGGAAGGTAAAAGCTCTGCAGAGACTGCAGGCTATTGCTCTCAGCCAGGAATGAACAGCCTGTGGATGTTTGAAGGAAGCTGCGAACGCAGCCACTGCTGGAGCTAAAAACTCACCCTGCGTTATCCAGGCGAACACTGTGATTTGAAAGTGTCAGATAGGTGAGGAGAACCTGTTAGTAAGCGCCCAGACGGGCTAGGTCTTTTATTTTGTTTGTACACAAAAGAAGCACGTGGTTGCTGTATGTTTTGTTTGCTGGACTGTTTATGCCATGAATAAACGCCAAGACCTGCTTTTATAAACATCTAAGTCTGCCGTGAACTGTGTCCAAACACACCATCCCCCGGGAAGATCCTTACAATATTTATATAGTTTGTTGGGGGTATTTAAAATGTAAAGAGTTGTTTCTATTGAAAAGCTGCAAGGTTTGCATAGTGCATAACACAGTTAAAGCGCTGTTTCAGTTTCGGAGAGTCTCCTGGGCAGGAGTGGCAGGGTGTCTAACAATACATATGTGGTACTTTTGTACTCGGGAGAAATTGAGATTTCACACGCAATATGATTTTATTGACAAATTTACAATTTGCAAATTGTAAACTATAGATTTTTTTTTTTTTTTTTGCACATATTTTACCCAAACATATTGAGAATACACTTTAAAAATTACAAACAAGACATTATATGTTAAAGCCCAGACTCTGGCCAAGCAGCCCCACCCCAGTGATAATGCGTTTCGTAACAATACACACAGCTCAGAAATGGGGAGCACTTCAACCTAACCATTAATAGGCTGATTCAGCATCGTGAGTATTTTTTAACTCACTTTTTTTCTGAGATTTTTTAAAATTAATGATTCCTTTAAATTAAAATTAAATTAAAGAAAAAAATCAATATAAAAATGTTTTGTCACAGAAAAATGTAACCAAACTAATTAGCATATGGCAGGCCATTCACCATAATACTACTCTCTGTTAGTATTTTTATCAATAAAGGCTTTTTTTCAACAAAAAGAAACACAGGGGCATTGGGCTTGCAATAGAAGGTGACAAAATAAACTTTCCTCTAAGTAAAGATGCACCTTAACTTTGGTCAAACTCTCCTCAAAAGAAAGTTATAACAATGGTAGAATTACCATAGAAAAAAACAACATACCAGCATAACAACATCCATAATATAGACCAAGTCTTTCAAAAAATACTATTGTGAAGAATAACTTTGAAGAAATGTCCCAAATCTCTCCATGCATGTCTGGCAAAGAAATCAAAACAGGAACCAGAGATAGAACCATTCTCTCAACAAACGTATTGGGACGCAAAACTCACCTTGTGTTAAATACCCTAATAGGGAGAACATTTTCAAAGGATATTGAGCCTTTAGGCCAGCTCCTACAATGTGAACTTTTCAGCTGTCCATTTCGGCTGTAGGCTATGATCAGCTGAAAGTATGTGTCGCCTTTTCCAGTTCTCTGTTGCCTGGAGAATCCTTCATTCTGAAGCACTTGTGAGGCGCTGGATGGTGGAATCTATTGGTCTGGACCTCCAGATCCATCAGAAGGTCCTGTAGTACCTTGGTAAATGTGGTATAACAGACTTTATCCTTACGAAAAGCTGACACGAAATGTGAAAAAATTGTAAACCCAGTGCAAGATATATGTGAAAGGCTACTTTCCCCTGGCTGAGATGAGTCCGGGGTTGTGGACCCCATAGTCTTACGTACGACTAAGGGGGGCACTGGGTATACAATCTTTTTAAATGCAGTAGTAAAAGTTATGTTTTAAAGGGCATTGGTGAGCTGGATACATGTTCATATCCCCCAGCTGATCATCCATAGCATATAAACTAAGGGTCACTTTCTCTAGCTCCTGACTAAAATGGTCTGTAATCTTCTTACAGTTAATGTTCAAGGTCCTCTTAAGCATAACATCTATCTGCTCCAGTAATGCTGCAGTAACCTCAGGTCGGGTCCCCATGGGTCTCTCCAGGCTGTGCATGTACAGTTTTAAAGCACTCAGCAGCGGCCTCTTCCTCGCCACACTCATCTCTGCAGGGGCAGGTGCCATCCTGGATTCTGCAGGCGATGTATTTCTCCACTTATTTTGGTCCTTTGCCCAAGCTCTTGAGGCTGCCACCAGGGACACCATTCTCCTAGGACCCTCATCCGATGATCCCAGTAGGTCAGGGGCAGCGATACTTGGTCTCAGCTCATGAAACCTCTGCTGATCATCTGATGGGCATGGAACTGACTCCGCTAATGACTGTTAGCTCCTCCCATGCATGCACACTCTCTAGAATAGATGTTCAATAAAGTAAGTGAAACCTTCCCTAAGGAACTGGAAGTTTTTTTTTTTTTTTTTTTAATACTCTTTATTTAAGGATTTTGCAGTTTTATACATACATATATTAAGACGTACAGATCAGAACATTATGGGGTAAGGGTAGGGGAAACGGGCACCCGATCTGAACATCATCAACAGTAATGGTCGGACCCTGCTGACAGTGTCCGCCACGTATGACCAAATTGCTGACCCGAAGAAGAGGGAGGGGTGGACCTCAGGGGGAGAGAATGGGTTGGGAGAGAAGAAAAGAAGAAAAAAAAAAAAAAAAAGGGGGGGGGGCCGAAAGGAAAAGGTATATGGCGTGTGGGGCGCAACACCCGGGTCGACATCTATCTCTGCGCATCCACAGACGGCAACCCAGCAGAAGCACCAACCTCCACCCGGATCCCAATGAACAAGAGGGGCAAGAGGCACGGTGTCATTCCCGGCTCCATTACTCAAACAAGCTCCTAAATTCAGTCGATTCCTCATAGACTAGCCAGGGTAGCCAGGTAGTTCTGAACTGCTCATCCCTGTCATGCAATGACAATGTAAGGTCCTCCATTTCCCTGACGCTCATGACCTCCCTTGCCCAGTCCCCTACAGATGGAGCTCTCCTTTGTTTCCAGAACCTGGGTATTGTCTGTTTAGCAGCGTTTAGCAGATGGATCAAAAGAGATTTTTTGTACCTCCCTGTCGGGGTCTTCGTGGAGTGGAGCAGGATCTGGGCTGGATCTTCCCCCAATTGTGCCCCAGTGAGCTGTGTGATGATGGGCAGGACCACTTCCCAGTAGTCCCGAATCCCAGGGCATGTCCACATAATGTGAAACAATGTCCCCCTCCCTTCACCACATCTCCAGCAGCTTGAGTCGACCTGGTCAAACATTTTGCCCAATCTATCAGGGGTGTAGTACCAGCGCGTCAGCAATTTGTAATTGACCTCCTGAATTCTAGTAGCTATCGAGGACCTGTAGGCTAACGTCGCTATTTTGTTCCTTTCCTTATCCCCTAATGGTCTGCCCAGGTCAATCTCTCAGTCCCTCCAAAATGCTGGGGGGGAGTCCCGCTCACTTACTAGGAGTGAGTACAGCCTAGAGATCAGGTGTGGGTAAGGCTGGCCCTCTAAACAAATTCTCTCAAACTCCGTGTGGCCCCTGAGACCCTTCCTCCGAAGGCCCATCCGGGCCAGAAGCAACTGAAAGCGAAGAAGTGTCCAAGGGTCCAAGTCACCATTTCCCAGTCTAGTTCTCAACTCACTTATGGGGACCCAGCCTGCCGCTGTGATCAGGTCACCACCCCTCAGCTGGTCCACCTTCCCCCAGTCCCGGAGGGCAACCCTAGAGCAGTCCAGGAGCGGGGGGTTGTCCATCAACGCAATCATGGGAGAGGGCCATGGAGAAACCCCCGGGCGCTTCCTATGGGATCGGAAGGCCTCTAGAGTGGCCGATACTGTTGGATGGGAGCCCAACCCTGGCCTGTACATTTCCCTGTTCCAGACAGTAGCATCTAGAGGGGCCTGAGCCAGGGCATGCTCCAGCTGTACCCACCTCTTTGTGTTCCTACAGGTGTGCCATTCGCAGATTCTCTGGAGATGGGAAGCTAGCCAGTTAGAGCGAATATCTGGTAACGCCATGCCCCCCATATGTTTAGGCTTACACAGTAACTGTCGTCTGAGCCTAGGTCTCTTTTCCTGCCAGACGAACCCCATCAGGATCTTATCTAGGGCCGTGAAGAAGTGCAAAGGGATGCTAATCGGTAGAGCTTAAAATAGGAACAGGAGCTTCGGCAATATCGACATTTTAATTATGTTTACCCTGCCCATCCAGGAGAAGGTAGGGGAGTCCCAACTGTCTAAGTCCGCTTTAATCCTCTGAGACAGGGGCAGGAAGTTCAACTCCAGGATCTTTGACAACCTGGCAGGCAACTGCGTGCCTAAGTACGTTATCGAGGTCCTGGCCCACTTGAAGGGAAATGTCTGTTGAAGGTTCCTGGCCACATCTCCCGGAAGTGAAACGTTTAGAGCTTCCGATTTGTCGTGGTTGATTTTAAAGTGGGACAACCCTCCAAAGACTTCGAGTTCCTTCATCAAAACTGGTACAGTGACCATGGGGTTAGTAACAAAGAACAGGAGGTCGTCCGCATAGGCTGCGACCTTGTGTGAGGCATCTCCAATCACCAGTCCTCTCACATCTACATTTCCACGAACTCTGCACAAAAAAGGCTGCAGGGTCAAGGCAAACAGCAGGGGCGAGAGTGGGCAGCCCTGTCGGGTTCCGTTGCAGATAGGCACCGGGGCTGAGAGTAGGCCATTCACCTTGACCCTGGCAGAGGGCTCCGTGTAAAGGGCCTCAATGAATCTCCTCATATTTTCCCCGAGGCCCACATATCTGAGGGTCTCCCTTAGAAACGGCCAGCTCACCCTGTCAAAGGCCTTCTCTGCGTCTGTGGACAGAACCAACATAGGGACATCGTTGCTCTGCGCCACATGGATTACACCCAGCGCTCGCACCACGTTGTCCCTGGCCTCCCTCCCCAACACGAAGCCCGTTTGGTCCAAATGAACCACCTGAGCCACCACCGGCGCCAGCCTATTAGCCAGGATTTTGGCAAAAAGCTTCAGGTCCACGTTGAGGAGGGAGATGGGACGATAGCTCTTACATGACAGGGGATTTTTTCCCGGCTTATGGAGGACAGATATGTGGGCCTCTAGCTCTCTACCTGAGAATGAGCCCGGGGCTTCCGGGTCCAATATCGAGTTCCATGCCCCGATCATGCGAGGGCCCAGTATTGGGGCAAAGGTTTTATAATATTTGGCGGAGTACCCATCGGGCCCCGGAGCTTTCCCTACAGGGGTCTGTTTGATTGCTTCCGTCAATTCCTCTATCCCAATCGGTTCTTCCAGTGAAGCTGCTATCTCCTCTGCGACTACTGGCATGCCAGAGTCCCCTAGGTATTCCTTTATTTTGCCCAGGCGCGTCTGCATCCCTATATCCCCGGTCAGACCGTACAGGCCCGAATAATAAGATCGAAATGCTTCCGCTATCCCCTCCGTAGTGTGTTGTCTCTGCTGGGAGCCATCCAGAATCTCCGCTATGAAGTTCTGTGAGTGCTGTTGTCTAAGGGCCCTGGCCAGTAAAGCGCTGCTTTTGTTGCCATATTCATAGTATGTGCGCCTGCATCTCCTAAGGATGTGCTTGGCCTTCTGTCTCAGTATAGTGTTGAGGGCTTCCCTCGCCTGAGTCAGTTCTCCGAGTACTTTCACTGCTTCAGATTGCTTGTGGGACAACTCCAGACCCCGGACCCTCTCCGTGAGTTTCACTATTTGGGCCAGCCTTTCTCTCTTGAGCCTTGCCCCGTGGCTGATCAGGATACCCCTTATAACACTCTTGTGGGCCTCCCAAAGTGTCAGTGGGGAAACCTCCCCATTATCATTGGTTCTAAAGTATGACTCCAGGCCCTCCCGTATGTCTTGTGTTACCACAGCGTTCTGAAGGAGTGATTCATTTAGTCTCCACATTGAGGGGGATGGGGCTCTATCTAAAAGGTCCAGGTCAAGAAAGACCGGGGCGTGATCTGAAAACGAGATCGGGTACATCCCGTCTCCCGTGGCCTGACTCAGAAGTCTGTGTGAGATCCAGATATAGTCCAGCCTGGAGTATGTCCCATGAACGTTGGAGTAAAAGGAGTAGTCCCGCGCCCCCGGGTTTCTGACACGCCATGCATCCACCAGCTGCAAGCAGTGCAGTTTTTTCTTCAGAGATCTCAAGGCCAAATGGGAGGTCGCCGACCTGCCCGCTGAGGTATCCAGCAGAGGCTCAATAGCTAAATTGAAGTCGCCCCCTAATATTACATCCCCTTCCATGAATTTTCCTATTTTATCAAGTGTACTCCTCAGGAATTGGGTCTGGCCCTGGTTAGGCGCATATATGGAGGCCAGCGTATACATTCTATGGTCAATGAGCCCTTTGACTAGCACCACCCTCCCCGACTCATCACTCCATACCTCCCTGGAGATGAAGGGCACGTCTCTAGCCAGCATGATCGCAACTCCCTTCTTTTTAGCATCTGCAGCGCAGCTGGTGAATACATGTGGGAAATGCCTGCTACAGAGTCCTGGAGCTGCACTTCTTTTGAAATGGGTCTCCTGAAGAAATACAATCTTTGCTATATCTGTGTAATTCCTGCCCCAGGATGGCTCTCTTTTCTGGTGTGTTGAGGCCCTTTACGTTCAGGGTGACTATTTTTAGCGGGCCCATGTTGGTGCGGGCCCTAAGCGGACAAGTGGGGGCCGCTGGACCCCGCGATGTAAGGGGAACGTTGGGGCGGCCGATCCCGCTGCAGGCCCCACACGCCAAAGGGAAGGGTGAGTGGGTAGGTAGGGATAGGTGGGGAAAGGGAGGTAACAAGGGGGATACCGCGCTTCAAGTGAAAGGGTGTGGGGACTTGAGGCGGTAAGAACCAGGTAACAAGAAAAGAAAGAACTAAGGACTAACAGGTAGTCCGCTGGTCACTCGCCTACAGGCGTAGCCCGGATACGGTGCCCTTTACGCGCGCAGTCCAGGGATCCCCAATGGGGGTGTCCCGGTCTACTGGCTACCAAGCCCTGCGCGGGATCTACTCCCGTCTAGCGGAGACCAAGGGGTTTCCCTAGAGGGGTGCACCGGAATAAGGGGGTTTGGAAGGCTAGGCCAAAGTTCAAAGAGTCCGGAGTCGCACCTTGAATGTGGCTACCCAGTGAGGCAGGTCTCGAGATGGCTTTGCAATGAGCAGGATTACCACTCCAGGGGGCCCGAGGGCCCGCGACCAACTGAAACCTCGCTTGGCAACCCAATCCAACCGCGAATCGAGGGGGGGCTGCCCCAGAGGTGGGGTGCCCGATAATACCTTAAACAGATCAAACAACATGCATATAACATAAACATTTCAACAGGGAGCAACCTAAAACGGAACAGTCACAGCAGGTACAACATTAGCATATGTGTATGTAGCAGAAACATAGCAAATGCAGGCCCGGGCCCAGCCAACAATCTGCGATGCTTCACCTTCTGCCCCCCCTCCCACCTCTTCTAGCTCCTCTGGGGCCACCATCCTGGCGTTGCGGTAGCTGCCTGCTGTATACCGCCAGGTCAGGGACCGTCCAGTCCGGGACGTCCACACTCTCTGTCTCCAAGAAGTGAAATAGGTCAGGAAGCTGGGCATGCGACTTGAGGATAAAGTGGTTCCCGCCCCTCCTCACCAGGAGCTGGAACGGGTGTCCCCACCCCCGGCTCTGGATAGCGTCCAGCAGGGGTTTGAGAAGCCTTCTCATCTGCAATGTCCTTCGTGAAAGGTCTTGAAGTATGATGACCTGTGCTCCCATGCAATTGACCGCGCCTCTCTCCCAGGCCCGACGGAGGATATCTTCTTTTATTTTGAAAAAATGTATTCGGCAGATGACATCTCTGGGCCTGTTCGGATCTTGAGGTCGGGGGCCAAGGGCCCTGTGCACCCGGTCCATTTCTATGTGGTTTGAGCTGGGTATGTCGAGGAGCTCATTGAAGATAGAGGTGACCGCGTTCGTCAGGTCTCTCGGTTCCACCGATTCAGGAATCCCCCGAAGACGCAGATTGTTCCTGCGGCTCCTGTTCTCTATGTCATCATGGGCTAGGGCGAGATCAGCCAGAAGTCGTTTGTTCCCAGTCTGTTGCTGTTCCAGTTCTGCCACCCGAGCTTCTAAGGTTCTATGGGAGGCCTCCACTCCATCCACTCTGTCTGTTACTTCTGCCACCGAGTGTTGCAGGGCCGCCAGTTCTCTCTTAATGGTGGTCTCCATTCTGGACACATATCCGTCAAAGTCCCCACGTGTTGGGAGCCCACGCAGGGCCTCCTTGATATTGACTTTAACCGCCTCAGCAATGGAATGCGATAAAAGATCTACTGGGACAGCCACGGACGAATTGAGTGAAGAAAGATGCTCTGTGTTGTGGGTGGCCGGGGGAGACGAGCCCAGGGTGGACAACCTCAGCAGACCTCCTTCCTGCAGGATTTGCCCCGCGGCTGGATGCTGGTGTCGCGGAGCCATCTCTGCCCGGGTCCCCTGTGACGGGATGGCTACATCATCTACCCAGAGTCCGCCTGGGGTGGGACCATCCCCTGTCATCATTGGCTCCCCGGAGGGGCTGCCCGGCCTGGACTGCCAAGTGAGCTGTGGGCTTGGAGGAGGGGGTGGGGAGCCCAGTAAGGAACCACTACTTGATGGGGTTACTGCCAGCTGTAGGGAGGAGTATCCTCGGGGCCGGGAGGGCCCATCTTGACCGTGCGGTGGGGAGTCAGGGCTGCGTGCAATATTAAGCCCGGGGTCACAGGTGGGCGTTTCATGCCATGCTCTGTGGAGATCTACAGTACAGAGCCTCCTGTCATCCCCTGTTACAGCCCCCTGGTGATCCAAGATGGCGTGGGAGGGGGCCTCCATAATGTTGTCACGGGGGGTCGATGTGGGGGGCCAGGGTGGAAAGGGTCCATCCAGGACACGTGGTGGCGAGTCTGTGTGGGGGGGGCATCACGCCCGCAATCACTGGGGGACAGCTTAGTTGTGTGTTTTTGTGACACTGCGGCACATGGCACTGTGCCTCCCCCGCTTCCCTCCCGGCCTGGGGTGTTGTGGGATGGCGCCTCTGACATTCTGCTGCAAGGGGGTAGTGTGGGGGACCAGGGTGGGGGACTGACCTGGAGCCCGGCGGGCGCGCTCCTCCGCCCGTCCGCCTCGCGGTGAATCTCCGCAGCCACCGTTACTGTCATGCTGCGCCGCCTGGCTGCCTCTGTGTCACAAGTGGCGGGCGCCGCTTCTCCCGCATCTTCTCCCCGCTGTATAGGTTGCTCCTCCGCCAGTGTCATAGCGAGGTAAGGGGCTCCCGGCTTCCGTGCTGCAGCCTCACGTGCACGTGGGTGCCTCTCCTCTCCTGAGGCCGCCATCTTCCCCGCCGCCGCATCCACGCTCTCGGGGCCCCGGGAACACACAAGGTCGGTATTGTGTGCGACCTGTCTCTCCTGGGGGCTCCCCACTGCTTCCCTCGTTTGGTCATCAGGGAATTGGGTGCCCAGAGATTCTCCAGCCTCTGCTCAACAGCTATAATGTGCGGAGCTCCCTCTTCATGCGTCCTCACTCAGCCATGCCAAGCCACGCCCCCCGAACTGGAAGTTTTTATCCCTGTATGAATGTGTGAAAGAGTCTGGCTGCAAACACATCTCACAAGTGCCACCCCCTCTGCTGACCCTAGGGTTTTGCATGTAACATATAAAAGGAATACATTTTTGTCTCTACAGCACCATTGCACAGCCTAAACCTCAAATGAAACACACCAAGCAATAAGACCTTTTTTATGTAAGTACTTAAAAGTGTTGCAAACAATACCAAGCAGATCATAATTTTTACATATGACATACAACATCCTTTATAGCATTACAAACTGTAAGTATGCTATTGGGACTGTTACTGTGCACATTGAGTCATTATCAAATAATTTCATCTGACCTCAATACTCTTGAAAGATATCATTTCAACGAAATTATATTAGTCTGTAATTGTGTTAGAGCTCACTTACAAACACACTGTAATGTGATTAATAATATTTCAATGGACTCTAAAGCTTACTGTCACTCTGCCCCCTTTAAAGGTAAGATAATACATTATATTAGGGGTTGTAGTGAGTTCAGTGCAATACAGTAAACTGTAGAATAAAAAGACAATATGTACTTCATATGGGCACTTTAGACATATTAGTACAATGGGTATGACATTAACTTACTTTCTATTCATATATATATATATATATATATATATATATATATCCATATTGTTTTTTCCTCTACACATAAAACTATTAGGAAGAAAAAATCACATGCATGGCATGAGAAAATTATTTTAATGATTATGAAAGAGTGATTGATTGGATGTCAAGATACCGCCTAATAGTGGATTGTGGCATTACAATAAATACAACTATGTGTAAATCAGCAAGACAAACAATATTAAGATACAAATAAATTGAAGTAATGATCTCAGTGGCAGTCTCTTATTTGTGAGGTTCAATCACTCTGGTTGAATCCACTGGTCCATATATTATAGCATCTGAAACATACAGTTGCTTTTTCATAAGCAGATTGGCTAATATGGCCCAGGTAACAACGGGTAAATGGTTACTATTAGTTTTTTTTAATGGATGCTTGCTAATTATTGTTGGGTAAGGAAGGTGTTCCCTGAGCAGTGGGTACTCGTTGGCTGGTGTTAGTATGTGCTGCTCATATAGTGGCCTAATGGGCCAGGTTCAAGATGCACTATAGGTAATGGATGCTTGAGTCCTGGTTTATATAGTTAAGGCTGAAATACTGGTGTGGTGTTAAGTGAGAAGCTGGCTGCTGGACAGCCATAAGTAAAGTATAGTGGGGCTACTACGGGAGCTTTCCACTCTTTTACCCCCTCCCCCCATAGTTAGTGATTGGTAAGGAATCTTACTATATGATACAAATTACAGTTATATGGCCTGGAGTTTTTCTTTAAGCATCATTCATATTTGCTGAATTGCTGTAGTATAGACTGTGGTGTTATTTATGTGCAGAAAAGGAAAATTGTGTTGACTGTAAACTTGCTGAGCATGATATTCTATTAAAACACTTATTGCTGCTTGTATTAACTGCTTGTAATAACTCTATGGCTTGAATAGCATGCATCACCTGTCAATGCTCACAAGCATGCTGGTATATATAAAAAAAAAAAAAATAAATATATATATATATATATATATATATATCAGATTAATACTATGTTTATTTTTAATAAAAAATTATATATATATATATATATATATATATATATATATATATATTAATTTTTAATTAGAAATAAACATCGTATTCATCTGTTAATATAACCGTTTATGACATTCCAGCCGACTAAATATACAGTACGCAAACAGTAAAGCCAAGTGTTCAAAGTATCAAAACACCATTGCAAAAACACAGACTAACACAATTAGGATCCTCATATGCCTTGCGGCGGCGTATTGCATCTCGCTGTGGTCAGCGAAAGGGTTAACTCAGAGGTTCTGTCTGGCTCACTGGGAGTAGAGTGTCAATTAAGCAACTGCTGTGCAGCCCGGCCTTCCAACTTCCCATTGGTCAGCAGTTACATATAGCTTTCCAGGCTTCAGCACACACTGCCTGTGATAGCATCTAGCTTGTTGTATGTTGTGCTGTTAGTGTACGTCCTGATGACTGGATTAGTTTGTCTTGCATCTTGACTACTCTTTTTGCCTGACCCTTTGGATACTGCGACCCTCTGATTTACGGCTTTAACCTTTGGCTTTCCCTGGACTTCTGCTTTGTCAAGACACTGGTAGGACTGATAATCCGTTGCAGACCCAGCTATCTCTGACTTCCCCTGTGTACTGTTAGTTTTGCCCTGTTGTACATCAGCCTTTGCGGCCTCATGTGCCATCCTTTGCACCCTTAAGTCCTGGGGCAACCTTGTTCGGGCAGGCATGTAATGTCTCCCGGCAAACGGGGGCTTGTCTATAGATGAAGATGGCGGTATTAGATTGGGGGTCGGCACCTGAACTTAGGCTGGTGATCAGCTGGGCATTACAGTGAGAAGGTAAAGGGAATAGGGAAGGGGAGGGGGAGTGGGTGTCCGTGTCCCACATCCGGGCTCTAGGGGCTTGCTCTTTCTAATTGAGAGGGGATTATTAAATTGGAAATGTCAATTCCACTCGGTTATTACCCAGCCCTATGTATTCTGTCCAAAAGTTCCAGATCCTGTAGAACTTATCATACGCGTTACTTGCTACACCCATGATCTTCTCGTTACACATAGTGTCCGAGATTCTATTTTGGATCTCAGGCCATGGTATAGAGAGGGCTTTCCAATTTCTTGCTATCATGGTCCTTACCGCCATGAGGATATGCAGGGTCAGTCACCACTCCAGCTTTGAATATGATCCAGACTTAACTGATAGGAGTGATGGGTCCCCTCTATATGTTGTGTGGAAAACGTCCGATATCATTTTGTAGGCTTTGTCCCACGTGGCTTGAGCAACGTACCACTCCCACCAGATGAATCATCGACCCATTTCCTGACATTCCCTGAAACATAATGGGGAGTCTGAGGGGAGAATTTATGAATGCTGTCAGTACCACGTGATTAATATTTTATATGCATTTTCCAACACATGCATTTTCCTGATGTGACGCCAGATGCTCTGCCTGGTTTCCGGCATTTTTCCCATGCCCAGCTCCATTTCCCATTTAGTCATATATGTATGCCTTATAGGGTCTGGGGCGTCACTAGGGATGCATATAAACCGGAGATTAACCCCCTCTCAAAATGACCTTGGAATCATCTAATCTCAAAGTCAGTCTTCCTATATGGCAGGGTGGTTTTCTTTAACAAGCCCTTAATAAGATGTTGTATGTGTAACAGTTTCAGTAGGAGGGCGGTTCTTGCCCATGGCAAAGTCCCCTGCAGGCTTTTTTGTGTCCACCAACTAGCTTGCCAGATACAGAATCCCTGGGGGGAACATCTTACCCAGCAGAGGAGAGGCAGGCAGGAAGGGTGAGGTGAATTTATGCTTGACCTTGTCCCATCTAGCCAAGGAGAAGCAGAGTATGTGGGTGCTTTGGCCTAAGGGTCTTCGGGATCCATACCAATGAGGCCAGAGAGGTTATGCTGCAAGCGGCCATATCGTTGGACATCCATGTGGGTATATGCCTCGGTGCATGCAACAAGACCAATGGAGCGATTTGGGTAGCTATATAGTACTTATGAAGAGAGGGAAAAGTGAGTCCTCCCTGTTATCCCGGTTATCTCCTCCTGTAGTTGCTCCAGTAAGGTCCCCTGGCTATCCAAAACTGATGTAGCATTGTCTATTCAGGATTCTAGGCTGTCAGTTCTCCCTCCCCCCAAGCCTCTTATATCCCTTAGCAAGGTCTCAGTGTGCCTATAATAAAGTGCAATTTTTTTTAATTTGCACTTTATTATAGGGTGGAATCAGCTTCTTGCTGTTATTTAGCTTGTGGTCTACCCCAGATCCTTCGCAACAATTCTTCCAGTTTTACTCCACCGGGGATATATGTGGCCTTCAAGTAATTAGACCCCAAGTGCATGACTTTACATTTCTCGAAACTGAACATCATTTGCCAAGTGGATGCCCAGACACTCAAAGTGTCCAAATTCAGCCTGAAGCTTGTGAACATTTTCTATAGATTGCCTTGTGCTACATATCTTTGTGTCATCTGCAAAAATAGAGACAGTGCATTTAATTCTATCTTCTATGTTGAATAATAATAGCGGGCCCGGCACTTAACTCTGGGGTACACCGCTTACATCCGGTAACCATTCAGAGTAGGTATCATTAACCACAACTCTCTGCACATGATCCTTCAGCCAGATTTAAATCCAGTCACAAATTTATTTTGTATTTGTACATTTCGGGCCACTGTAACTGCAGGTGTCTAACAATGCAAAAAGTAGCAAATAAAGGCTGTGGTGGTGCTGCTGGTAATGAAGCTGGTGCTGCAGGGAAAGGGTATTCTTCATCATCGTCTTCCTCTGGTGAAAGCAGACGACAGGGTTTGTAGAACATTTTGTAGACCCCAATACTGGTGACAGAGTGGTGAGGCCAAAGCAAGTTGAGGCAGTCCTTCTGCCTCCTGTTTGGATGTTTAGACATGCTTAGAGCGGTTAATGTGGCCTTTCTCACAGGCTAGCTCAAGGACAGGACATTTAAATGTAACTAGAAATAGTATGTTTTGTTTGATTTTGATAGTATGTTTTCTTGATTTTGCTTTTTCTATTAGAAAAAAAACAAGCATAGGGTTTATATGTTATCGTTCCTCTTAAAATGTAAGTATGGATTTTCAATTTCAGACTATTGAAATTAAAGTGCATCTATATGTAAAATTAGCAAACATCCCATATTCACCTCACTGCTTCTCCAGCTAGAAGATTTTTCTGCCTAGTATCTCGAAATTGGCAGGCAGCATGCAGCTAGTGAAATTGTGGGACAGCAATGGCCTAATGGTTAGGGAATTGCTCTTGTGATTACAGAGTTGCAGGATTGGTTCCATGTTGGAACATGACTGAATTGCCCTTGAGCAAGACACCAAACCCCCAATAGCAGCCCCGGGTATGAACAACACACTGCACCGGTCATATGTACACACCACTGACCCTTAGTGTAGTCACTAATATAGTGCTTATTCACTGGTATGTTCATGGAAGTGTATTGACACAGTGCATGGATGGGAAAATACTGAGAATAAATTCTATGTGTGTGTAGCACACAATGGCCACTATTACTACTAGGGATGAGCGAATCGATCCGGACGAACCCGGATTCGATCCGAATTTCATGAAAAATTCGATTCGGATCGAATCCGAATTTCCCCGTGCTTCGATCGCTCGAAGTTTTTCTTTAACATCCATTCATTTACATTACAGGCATTCTCAGATGGTGGACGGGACATGTCCAGACATCTACCCTGCTCCAGTGCATGCTGGGGCAGTCACATGCAGCCTATCAGCAGCCAGCAAGCCCGGTGATGTCACAGCGCTATTTAAGGCGGAGGACATCTTGCTTTTCCTCATTTCTCTATTGCATTCGTGAGAGACAGGACACTGCTTTAGTCAGGGAGAGACAGTTAGAGAGCCAGGGACAGGCAGGAGACAGGCAGGAGACAGGCAGGAGACAGGCAGGAGACAGGCAGGAGACAGGCAGGAAGTCAGCGAGAAGCAGGGAAAGTTAGAAAAAATCGGAGGCAGTCACAGGGAGATTTTTTTTTTTTTATTTTTTTTTCATCCAGCCTGTGCATATATACTGAACTGATCTCAAGTCTGCTGTGGGAACATTACCATTTTGTAAAATCTCATTAGCCTCTGTATTTACTCTAAGCTGCAAACTTATTTAAAGTAATTTGGCCTGTATGAGCCTGCTTAGACACTGTTGCTGGGTGCATATATACTGATCTCAAGTCTGCTGTGAGGCATCCCAATCTGTAACATACCATTAGCCTCTGTATTTACTCTAAGCTGCAAACTTATTTAAAGTAATTTGGCCTGTATGAGCCTGCTTAGACACTGTTGCTGGGTGCATATATACTGATCTCAAGTCTGCTGTGAGGCATTCCATTCTGTAACATACCATTAGCCTCTGTATTTACTCTAAGCTGCAAACTTATTTAAAGTAATTTGGCCTGTATGAGCCTGCTTAGACACTGTTGCTGTGTGCATATATACTGATCTCAAGTCTGCTGTGAGGCATCCCATTCTGTAACATACCATTAGCCTCTGTATTTACTCTAAGCTGCAAACTTATTTAAAGTAATTTGGCCTGTATGAGCCTGCTTAGACACTGTTGCTGTGTGCATATATACTGATCTCAAGTCTGGTGTGGGGCCATCCCATTTGTTTTTGACTGCTTTTAATAAACCAGGCAGCAGGGAACCCCAAAGCTGCACCTTGAACCCTATCTGTTTATACTAAATAAGCAAATACATAAAAATGTCAGGCAGACAAGTGCCAGAATGTTCAAAGAGGAGTGGCAGAGGCCAAGATTCAGCAGGCAGAGGTCGCAGCAGACTAGGGGTGAGTGGCAGCAGGAGTCACGGTGAGAGACCTGGTCTGCCAGTATCTGCTAGCGGTCGTGTCTTCACCAGTAATGCATCTGCCGTGGTAGATTGGTTAACGCGCTCATCAACAACATCATCACAAGTTACGTCTGAGACCCCCAGTCTAGGGTCGGTAGGTTCCTCTGACACAACCCTGAGTTGGCATGCCCCGAGAGCAGTCCCTGTCCTCCCATTGCCTCTGTCCTACGCCGTTCCCTCCCCCAGGGACGTATCCTATGCTTTGGGTTCAGCTCCACTCTTTAGTGAAGAGGACGATCAGATAGAGGACAGTCAGCAGCTACTGCCCAGCCAAGAAATGGAGGTGGCTTCTTTAGCTAGGCAGACAAATAGTGATGTGGACAGTGTCGTGGGTGCTGCGAGTGTTCCAGCTCCTGCGCCAGACACTGTTGACGAATCCACGAACATCAGTGACGTACAGCCACAACTCGGTGATAATGATAATGACGATGAAGCCGATCGCACTTGGGAGCCGGGTGATGAAGGGGCTTCATCGTCATCATCAGGAGAAGAGGGGTGCAGGTTGCCCCGGAGTCAGCAGCTCAGGCAGCAAGGTGTTAGCAGCATGGTTGGCAGTCAGCATGGGGGCACAACTGTAAAGCCTGGAGCCAAACGGGGCCGGGGTAGAGCACCTGCTGCACGGCAGGCTACCTTATCGGGAGGTAGTGGAGCAGGGGTTCCTGGAGTTGGCGACAATAGCAGCGAATCAGTGAGGCCTGTTGGTGGGAAAAGTAGCTACTCGGCAGTGTGGCAGTTTTTCCTGAAGCATCCGCAGGAGGGTAACATGGCCACATGCAAGATATGTAGGCAGAAGGTGAAGCGTGGCCAGGGCCCAAATGTTGGCACCATGGCCCTGCGTCAACATATGATGCGTCACCATAAAGCGACCTGGGAGAACCGGGGCTCCCAAGGGGTGGTCCAGTCTGCTTCCTCACCAAGTGGCACGCTGCTCCCAATTTCTGCCAGCCAAGGCTCCAGCACCTCAGCCGAAGGCAGCTGTGTGTCATACCCATCCTCTGTCGCTCCTGCTCCTCCTCCTCCAAGTCATGCATCCCACCAGCAATCCATCAGCGAAGCCATGTCCAAGAGACAGCAGTATGCGCCCACTCATCCTACGGCGCAGAAGCTGAATGTGCTCCTGTTCAAGTTGCTGGTGCTGCAGTCGCTCCCTTTATAGGTGGTGGACTCTGCACCTTTCAGAGAACTGATGGCTTGTGCCGAGCCGAGGTGGAGAGTCCCAAGCCGTCATTTCTTTGCCAAGAAGGCAGTACCAGCGCTGCACACTTTTGAACAGAAGGTGGGCCAGTCCTTGAGCCTATCGGTGTGTAGCAAAGTGCATGGCAGCGCCGACGTCTGGAGCTGTAACTACGGTCAGGGACAGTACATGTCGTTTACGGCCCACTGGGTGAATGTGGTCCCTTTGCAGCAGCAACTTGGACAGGTCACGCCGCTTCGGCCCCCGCGTTCCCTGCCCGTTGGGCCTGTGACACTGTGCGACTCAGCCTCCTCATCCTCCGCCATCTCCTTACCCTCCACTGTAGGCTCAAGTCTCAGTGCCCCTCCAGTCTACCATGTGTGCAGGTCACGGAGGTGTCACGCAGTGCTTCACATGGTTTGTCTTGGTGAAAGGAGTCACACAGGGGAGGAACTGCTTAAATTTATTCATCAGGAAATCCAAACATGGCTTACTCCAAGAAAACTTAAAATGGGAATCATGGTTACCGACAATGGGAAGAACATTTTGTCTGCGCTGCGCCAAGGAAGCCTTACCCATGCCCCCTGCATGGCTCACGTCTTCAATCTGGTTGTCAAGCGGTTTCTGAAGTGTTCCCCCCATATGCAAGACATCCTAACAACTTCAACGAAACTTTGCATGCACTTCAGCCACTCATACACCGCCAAACACACCCTTCTTGAGCTACAGTGTCAGAACGGTATCCCCCAACATAGTCTGATTTGCAATGTTTCCACCCGTTGGAATTCCACCCTTCACATGTTGGACCGATTATATGAACAGAGAAAAGCCATCACGGATTTCCTGATGATCCAAGCGGATAGGGGGACTCCCCTGTGTAACTTCAATGTCAACCAGTGGCAGCTCATACGTGACACCTGCCGTTTGCTCAGGCACTTTGAGGAAGCCACTTTATTTGTCAGTCGGCAGGATTACGGGATGAACAACGTGATTCCACTGCTTCATGTACTACAGCACATGTTGGAAACCATGGCTGGTCAGGGCACTGGAGACATGGCGTTTACATCTTACGGCCACATGAACCCCGTTGGAGCTGAACTGGAGGAGGAGGAGGAAGAGGAGGAGGAGTTGCCCAGCGAAACAGTTTAGGCTTGGCAAAATCGCTGGTTTATCTAGTCAGCGGACAGGAGAGGAGGAGCAGGAGCAGCCAGAGGAGCTGGAGGTTTTTGAGGAAGGTGAGACAGAGGACCCGAACACACCGTGGCAGTATGCAGTGGAGATGGAGACAGGTAGTCCATCCGAGTCACTTGCGCAAATGGCACGAAGCATGCTCACGTGCTTGCGTAGTGACCCCAGAATTGTTTCCATCTGTCGGCGGGATGACTTCTGGCTGTCCACCTTATTGGACCCTCGGTTCCGGCACAAAATGGGGGCATTTTTTAAACCCACCGAGAGGGAGGACAAACTGAACTACTACAAAGACATTCTACGTAGGCAGTTGGCCGATGCCTATCTGCGCCATGGTCCATACTCTCGCAGGTCTGACTCGAGCAGCAGGAAGACCTGGAGCAGGACCTGAACCAGCAGGTCATGTCATACTTTGACATGACAATGCCAACACACCTTGAGGATCCACTGGACTTCTGGGTAGCCAAACTTGATTTGTGGCCACAACTAGCAGAGTTTTCCCTGGAAAAGCTGTCCTGCCCGGCAAGTAGCGTGCCATCTGAGCGGGTGTTTAGTGCGGCGGGGGCCATAGTTACGGCGAGGAGAACTCGTCTGTCAACTAAAAATGTGGAGAGACTCACCTTTGTCAAAATGAATCCGGGATGGATCAGCCAGGATTTCCACCCACCAATGCCTGATGCATGCAACTAGATTCAGCATGGTGCCATGTTTTACACTTTCCAAATGGTGCAAAACATATTTATGTCTTTAGGCCAATTTTTGGGCTCCTGCTGATGCCAACTTCAGGGTGTGCCTTCCAACCAATTTTTGGCCTCCTGCTGATGCCAACTTCAGGGTGTGCCTTTCAACCAATGTTTGGCCTCCTGCTGCTGCTGCTTGCAACTCCAGGGTGTGATTCATTCTATTTTTGGGCTCCTGCTGCCAACTCCATTGTCTCTTTAAAGTAATGTTTGGGCTCCTGATGCTGCTTGCAACTCCAGGGTGTGATTCATCCAATTTTTGGGCTCCTGCTGCCAGTAATGTTTGGGCTCCTGCTGCTGCTGCCAACTCCAGTGTGTGTCAGTCAATTTTTGGGCTCCTCCTGCCAACTCCAATGTCTCTTTAAAGTAATGTTTTTGGGCTCCTACTGCTGCTGCTGCCAACTCCAGGGTGTGATTCATCCAATTTTTGGGCTCCTGCTGCCAACTCCATTGTCTCTTTAAGGTAATGTTTGGGCTGCTGCTGCTGCTGCCAACTCCAGGGTGTGATTCATCCCATTTTTGGGCTCCTGAAGCCAACTCCAGTGTGTCTTGAAAGTAATGTTTGGGCTCCTGCTGCTGCCAACTTCAGGGTGTGATTCATCCAATTTTTGGGCTCCTGCTGCCAACTCCATTGTCTCTTTAAAGTAATATTTGGGCTCCTGCTGCTTGCAACTCCAGGGTGTGATTCATTCAATCTTTGGGCTCCTGTTGCCAACTCCAGTGTCTCTTTAAAGTAATGTTTGGGCTCCTGCTTCTGCCAACTCCAGGGTGTGATTCATCCAATTTTTGGGCTCCAAAAGCCAACCCCAGTGTCTCTTTAAAGTAATGTTTGGGCTCCTGCTGCTGCCAACTCCAGGGTGTGATTCATCCAATTTTTGGGCTCAAAAAGCCAACCCCAGTGTGTCTTTCAAGCTATGTTTGGGCTCCTGCTGCTTGCAACTCCAGGGTGTGATTCATCCAATTTTTGGGCTCCTGCTGCCAACTCCAGTGTCTCTTTAAAGTAATGTTTGGGCTTCTGCTGCTGCCAACTCCAGGGTGTGATTCATCCAATTTTGGGCTCCTGCTGCCAAATCCAGTGTCTCTTTCAAGCTATGTTTGGGCTCCTGCTGCTGCTGCTTGCAACTCCAGGGTGTGATTCATCCAATCTTTGGGCTCCTGCTGCCAAATCCAGTGTCTCTTTCAAGCTATGTTTGGGCTCCTGCTGCTGCTGCTTGAAACTCCAGGGTGTGTCAGTCAATTTTTGGGCTCCTGCTGCTGCCAACTCCAGTGTCTTTTTCAGCCAATGTTTGGGCTCCTGCTGCTGCTTGCAACTCCAGGGTGTGATTCATCCAATTTTTGGGCTCCTGCTGCTGCCAACTCCAGTGTCTCTTTAAAGCAATGTTTGGGCTCCTGCCCCTCATAGTGATGCCACTTCAACTCTCTGCAATTGTGCCACTCTGCGATTCTATTAGCGATGCCTCTGATCTGCATGTGATATTTATTTAAAGTATTATTTAACTAACCCAGCATGCATCCTGTGCGTGTTACAGCAAGGCAGAATGGTTTACAACCCTATTGAGGCTCTAGGAGGCTCAGAAATAGCCTTTTTTAATAGCGATTCGTCGCGAATAAATTCGAGTCGAAAAGATTTTTGTCGGAAAATTCGGTGAATCAGTCGAATCGAATTTTTCAAAAGTTCGCTCATCTCTAATTACTACTAAATAGCAGCAGATATACTTGCATTTTATTTATAGTTATGGTCAGGAAAATAGGCTTACAAGATGCTTTTGTAGCCAATAGACAACACCTCTACCTTTTTCTCACCTTTTCACTGAAGACAAATAAGACTCTTTGAGTCCACCTTCCAGCTTAAGAGCCTACATCCCATTCCTTCTTATTCTTTATTCTTTGGTAAAGCTAGTTTAAAATCACCTGCATCGGGGCATGCCGGAAAGCAGCAATCAATTCCTCTTATGATGCTGCTGCTTCTAGCCAAAAGATAGATAGTTTTCTGTTATTTCTGTTATTTAGGGAAACATATGTGTAAAGCTTTTATCACTTGTAACTTGTCACTAAGACTATGCACCAGCCTTGGAACAAATGATTGTTACAATTTAATGTTGCTGACAGGTACATAGCTCTGTAATTGCAGATTTGACTGTTAAGAACCATTTGCTGTTGTTCTGCTTTGCATATAAAATAGTTTTTCACTGTTTTGTTATTGCTACCAAAACATGCTTTTTGTATATTTGACCCATAATGCTATGCCGCTATTAGTTTTCACATATGCATGTTTTTTTTTTTAACTTTATGTAGTACTATTTAAAACAAAATCATATCCAGAATTGATAAAACCATATGGCCTTGGAACTAGATTTAGCACAGCAGAAAAACCAGTGACTTGTTTAAAAATTCATATTGTTTGGAGGTCTTTAGAGTCCCTCTAATTTACTGCATTAGTGTCACCATTATTTAATTTTCCTTTCTAAATGTCCTTTTTCATAGTTTCCAGGAACCTTTCAGGTGTTTTGGTGATTAATTTTCAGTCAAGCAGCCATGGCTGCTTTTGGCACTGGGTATTGGACCCTTTAAGCGATTTCCCTAAAAGCCTCCCTATTCGGAATGCCCTGCGGTGTGAAACCTCCTTGGATCCCTGTATACTTCCCTCACCACTCAACCAATGACTGCGGCAAAACAAAAACAATAACATTATTGTAATAATAACAAATATAAAAGATATTTAGAAAATATCAGGCAGTTGCATTAAAACCCATGTACATCACAATAATACCTCATTTAACGATATATATTGCATGAGATCAAGCTATATATGTTACCTGGGCTGTATGACCTTCATTAGGGCAAAATTACTTTGAATTCATGTTGTGGGTGAGCTGGCCACAGTTCAGAGGTATTCAAGACCCACTCTATAGAAAAGGACACTGTATCGACTATGCACCTGTCAAACTAGGTATGTTATTTGTATACAATAGACCTATGCTCTTAATTTGACAACATTTTACTGATCTGATAGATGAGCTACAGCTCCTTATAAGGCAACTGTTGCTTTTTTCTCAAACTTTCTGTGAACTAGAGTTATGCATTGCAGGGTAGCAGGAATCATTGTAAACCAATTACCAGTGGGTACGCACCGCAGATTGGAGGTGTATGCAGAAATTTTCACGGGTGCACCAATAGGGGTGGGGGTCTGGTTTATTATTTTAACAGTATAATGTTATTCCTTATTCAATTTTTCTGATTATCCTTTTTATTCACTTCCATTACATTTTAAACAATGTATACAGTCCTGGGCTAGGGGTGTCAAACTCCATGAACTCTCAATTGCTTTTAAAGGGTAAATTCACTTTTGATGCCATTTTTAAAATGTTCCATTATTGTGTGCTAGAATGATGTCTTCAATGTACTTTATCTGTTTTTTATGTTTATCTGTTTGTTTATTTGTTTGCAACTCTGTAATATAAAAAATACTTTTGTATGTGTTTAACTTAGCAACATACATAAAATGGCGGGCTTGGTTTACCTAACAGACTTTATGGTTTGCTAATCATCTGATTGGCTAAGGCAGAGAAGGTCCTACACATTGCTGAGCTCACAGTTTAACCTGTCTTATGTTATGGTAGCTAAAGGGGTACTGCCAGCAATTCACACCAAATTGAGAGAGATAAATGCCTCAGAAATAACAATAAGCTTGCCTGTAATTTGTAACACGCACACACACTGAATACACAGCTAATGTAGCAAAGGAAATCTGTAGAAGCTGTTACAATGTAACCCTATAGCAGTTGTGGCCACAAAAGCAATTCTTTTGGGGATACAATTTATTTAGAAGGTTTCAGTTGTTACCAAAACAATGCTGAGTGATTACAACTGAAGGCTCACTACTTCTGGCTAGAAATAAGGGATGATGCACAGAGCTATGAGCAATTTTGACTCAGGGACTTTTTAAGAAGAAGGTCTTTCATGTGTGTAGCAAGATGGCCGCTCACATGCATATTTAAGAGTGCAGAATATTTAAGAGTGCAGAATCTGCCTGCTATTCCAAACATATGCATGATGTTAATCCCGTTCAATAAGCTTATGTCACTGACTGCCAGAGGGGGGCTTTAGAGGAGCAATTTACTAAGCTTTGATTTTTGACAGGAGGTCTGCCTTAATGCTGCTTGATTTAGCCAAAGCTGCTGATGGGTTCACTGTTATAGTGGAAGCATTCTGGGATTTGTAGTTAGAAACTATACTAAAAGCCAGGAAAGCCACAGCCATTTTAGCAATACAAAAGCCAAAGAGAATTAAAACTAACAGTAACTTAGGGAAGCCAGCGGGGAGTAATTGGCAGAGTGCTACACCATGCACTGGTTCCAGTGTGATCTGGTTTTCACTGGAGCCTTTCTCAAGGAGGGTCAGACTGCACTGCAGAAAAGTCAGGGTTCCTCTACTGTTGCCAATGGCCAGTGAACTTATGTGAAATATGTGAATAGTCTAGTCCAAGTTTTAGGGAAAGCTGATGCAGGGAAGCCAGAGAGTCCAAAGCCAGGGAAAGCTGTAATCCAGTGCCAGAGTTAAGAAACCAAAATAAGTAGTCATCCAAGCAGGGAATCGACAGCCAGAGAGAGGTTGTTGACCAAAGGAAGGGGTCAGAGCCGGAGCAGGTCATAATCCAAAGCCAGAGTTGAAAGTCAAACCAGGAAGTCACACAGTAACAGAGGCAAGTGTCACCCACATGACCACGCATAACCTCAGCCACACACAGCCCCAATGAAGACACCCGAGGGACTCGACCAAACATGCGCACATTCGGGGAGATGAGCGCACACCTGCCAGTGCACGTGGGTAGGACCGGGTCTTCTATCATAAAAATTAAATAAAATTATCAATTTATTAGTTCTTTAAAATATCCAAATTGACATAATTTATATTAAAAGGCCGTCCTGACATCAGAGATGGCTCATAATAAAGAGGCTATTCTTTTCGGGCACATACTGTGCCCTTAGTTGTGCCTAATTGTATCAGGAAAGAACTTATTTTTTGTTCCCCCCCCGCCCTGCCAGGACTAGAGATTAGTGAATTTTTGAGATGTTTGATTCAGCCAATTCACCGAATTTTCCGGGAAAAATTAGTTTCGGCCCGAATTTATTCGCGGCCTTCCGAGAGCCTCAATGAGTTGTAGAACATTTTGCCTTGCTGTAACACGCATAGGATGCGTGCTGGATTAGTGAAATAATACTGTAAAGAAGTATGACATGCAGATCAGAGGCATTGCTATTAGAATCACTGTCTCAGAGCGGCACAATTACAGAGCCTTGAGGTGGCATCAGTATAAGGAGCCCATATATTGCCTGAAAAACACAAACTGGAGTTGGCAGCAGCATAAGGAGCCCATATATTGCCTGAAAGACACACTCTGGACTTGGCAGCAGCATGGGGAGCCCATATATTGCCTGAAAGACACATTGGAGTTGGCAGCAGCATATGGAGCCCATATATTGCCTGAAATACACACCCTGGAGTTGGCAGCAGCATAAGGAGCCCATATATTTCCTGAAAGACACACCCTGGAGTTGGCAGCAGCATAAGGAGCCCATGTATTGCCCGAAAGACACATTGGAGTTGGCAGCAGCCCATATATTGTGTGAAAGACACCCTAAAGTTGGCAGCAGCATGGGGAGCCCATATATTGCCTGAAAGACACACCCTGAAGTAAGCAGCAGCATAAGGAGCCCATGTATTGCCTGAAAGACACATTGGAGTTGGCAGCAGCATGGGCAGCCCATATATTGACTGAAAAACACACCCTGGAGTTGGCATCAGCATAAGGAGCCCATATATTGCCTGAAATACACAATGGAGTTGGCAGCAGCATGGGGAGCCCATATATTGCCTTAAAGGCACACCCTGGAGTTGGCAGCAGCATGGGGAGCCCATATATTGCCTGAAAGACACACCCTGGAGTTTTCAGCAGCATGGGGAGCCCATATATTGCCTGAAAGACACAATGGAGTTGACAGCAGCATGGGGAGCCCAAATATTGCCTTAAAGACAAATCCTAGAGTTAGCAGCAGCATGGGGAGCCCATATATTGCCTAAAAGACACACCCTGGAGTTTGCAGCAGCATGGGCAGCCCATATATTGTGTGAAAGACACCCTGATGTTGGCAGCAGCATGGGGAGCCCATATATTGCCTGAAAGACACATTGGAGTTGGCAGCAGCATGGGGAGCCCATATATTGCCTGAAAGACACAATGGAGTTGGCAGCAGCATGGGGAGCCCATATATTGCCTTAAAGGCACACCCTGGAGTTGGCAGCAGCATGGGGAGTCCATATATTGTGTGAAAGACACCCTAAAGTTGGCAGCAGCATGGGGAGCCCATGTATTGCCTGAAAGACACATTGGAGTTGGCAGCAGCATGGGGAGCCCATATATTGCCTGAAAGACACACCCTGGAGTTGGCAGCAGCATAAGGAGCCCATATATTGCCTGAAAGATACAATGGAGTTGGCAGCAGCATGGGGAGCCCATATATTGCCTTAAAGACAAATCCTAGAGTTAACAGCAGCATGGGGAGCCCATATATTGCCTAAAAGACACACCCTGGAGTTTGAAGCAGCAGGGGCAGCCCATATATTGTGTGAAAGACACCCTAGAGTTGGCAGCAGCATGGGGAGCCCATATATTGCCTGAAAGACACACCCTGGAGTTTTCGGCAGCATGGGAAGCCCATATATTCTGTGAAAGACACCCTAAAGTTGGCAGCAGCACGGGGAGCCCATATATTGCCTGAAAGACACACCCTAGAGTTGGCAGCAGCATAGAGAGTCCATATATTGCCTGAAAGACACACCCTGGAGTTGGCAGCAGCATAAGGAGGCCATATATTGACTGAAAGACACACTGGAGTTGGCAGCAGCATATGGAGCCCATATATTGTCTGAAAGACACACCCTGGAGTAAGCAGCAGCATAAGGAGCCCATATATTGACTGAAAGACACACCCTAGAGTTGGCAGCAGCATGACAAGCTCATATTTTGTCAGAAGGACACACCCTGGAGTTGGCAGCAGCATGGGGAGCCCATTTATTGCCTGAAAGACACCCTGGAGTTGCCAGCAGCATAAGGAGCCCATATATTGCCTGAAAGACACACCCTGGAGTTGGCAGCAGCATAAGGAGCCCATATATTGCCTGAAAAACACACCCTGGAGTTGGTAGCAGCATAAGGAGCTACCATGCATCAACTACTAGAATGAATCAGCCATTGGTGGGTGGAAATCCTTGCTGATCCATGCCTGATTCATCTTCACAAAGGTGAGTCTCTCCCCTTTTTTTGTGGACAGATGAGTTCTAGTTGCGGCCACAAATCAAGTTTGCCTGCCCAGAAGTCCAGCGGATCCTCAAGGTGCGTTGGGATGGTCATGTCAAGGTATGACATGACCTGCTGGTTCAGGTCCTGCTCCAGGTGTTCCTACTGCTGAGTAGCCTCACTATGCGGGTGAAGAAAGCTACTCATTAGCAACTGTAGACTCAGGCTGCTACTGATGGAGCTGGTACTGCTCCTGCCACCCCCGCAGCAGCCATGGCAGTGGAAGGTGAGTGCAGAGGGCCCCCCGAGTTAGACCTGCGAGAGTATGGACGATGGCGCAGATAGGCATCGGCCAACTGACTATGTAGAATGTCTATGTAGTAGGTCAGTTTGTTCTCCGTCTCAGTGGGTGTAAAAAATGCCTCCATTTTATACTGGTAGCGAGGGTCCAATAAGGTGGAGAGCCAGAAGTCATCCCGCTGACAAATGCAAGCACGTGAGCATGCATCGTGCCATTTGTGCAAGTGACTCAGAGGACTTCCTTCCTGTCTCCATCTCCACTGCATACTGCCACGTTGTGTCTGTGTCCTCTGTCTCTGCTTCCTTACAAACCTCTAGCTCCTCTGGCTGCTCCTGCTCCTCCTCTCCTGTCAGATGACTAGATAAACTGCCCATTTCGCTAAACCTAAACTGTGCTTCACTGTGCCCCTCCCCCTCCTCCTCCAGTTCAGCTCCCACAGGGTTCATGTGGCCGTGAGATGTAGGCACCATGTCTCCAGTGCCCTGACCAGCCATGGTTTTCAACATGTGTTGTAGTACATGAAGCAGTGGAAGCACGACGTTCATCCCATAATTTTAGGAGCTCCTCCCCTGTGTGACTCAGTTTGCCAAGGCAAACCATGTGAAGCACAGTGTGACACCGCCGTGCCCTGCACATATGGTAGGCTGGAGGGGCACTGAGACTTGAATGTACAGTGGAGGCTGAAGAGACGTCGGAGGATGAGGAGGCGGAGTTGCACACTGTCACAGGCACAACGGTCTGGGAATGTGGAGGCCGAAGCAGCATGACCTGTCCAAGTTGCTGTTGTGGCTGTGCAGGAACCACATTCACCCAGTGGGCCGTAAAGGACATGTATTGTCCCTGACCATAGTTACAGCTCCAGACGTCGGCGCTGCCATGCACTTTGGTGCACACCAACAGGCTCCAGAACTGGCCTACCTTCTGTTCAACAAATTTGTGCAGGGCTGGTACTGCCTTCTTTGCAAAAAAATTATGGCTTGGGACTCTCCACCCCGGCTAGGCACATGCCATCAGTTCTCTGAAAGGTTCAGAGTCCACCACTTGAAAAGGGAGGGACTGCAGCACCAGCAACTTGGACAGGAGCACATTTAGCTTCTGCACCGTAGAATGAGTGGCCGCATACTGTTGTCTCTTGGACATGGCTTCACTGATGGATTGTTGGCGGGATGACTGACTTGTAGTAGGAGGAGCAAGAGCATCTGAAGTGACAGAGGATGAGTATGACGCACAGCTAACTTCGACTGAGGTGCCGGAGCCTTGACTGGCTGAAATTGGGAGCGGCGTACCACTGGGTGACACAGCAGGCTGGACCACCACTTTGGAGCCTCAGTTCTCCCAGGCCGCTTTATGGTGATGCTGCATATGTTTTTGCAGGGCCGTGGTGCCAACATTGGGGCCCTGGCCACGCTGCCACTTTGCAGAGTAGCTAATTTTCCCACCAACAGTCCGTATTAATTCACTGCTACTGCCGCCGAGAGTCAGGAACCCCTGCACCGCTACCTCCCGGGAAGGTAGCCTGCCATACAGCAAGTGGTCTACCCCGACCCCGGTCACATTTGGCTCCAGACTCTCCAATTCTGCCACCATGATGACTGCCAACTGCGATACCACCTTGCTGCCTCAGCTGCTGACTCAGGACCCTCTTGATGATGATGGAGCCCTTTCTGCACCCGGCTTCCAAGTGTGATTGGCTTCATCATCATCATCGAGTTGTGTCAGCACATCACTGATGTCCTCGGTTTCCTCAACAGTGTCTGCTGCAGGAGCTGGAACGCTCACCCACACACTCTCCTCATCAATGTTTGTCTGCCTAGCGAAAGAAGCGACGGATGTCTCCCCTATTTCTTGGCTGGGCAGTAGCTCCTCTATCAGATCGTCCTCCCAGAATAGTGGAGCTGAGCCCAAAGCATAAGATACGTCACTGGGGGGGCATAGGACAGAGGCAATGGAAGGACAGGGACTGCTCCCGGGCAATGCCAACTCAGGGTTGTGCCCGAGGAACCTACTGACTTTTGACTGGGGGTGTTAGATGTCACTTGTGATGAAGTGGATGACCGCGTTATCCAATCGATGGCGGCAGATGCGTTGCTGGTCAAAACGCGACCGCTAGCAGATACCGGGAGATCAGGCCTCTCACAGCGACTCCTGCTGCCACTCACCCCTAGTCTGCTGCGGCCTCTGCCTGATGAATCTAGGCCTCTCCTCGGTGCACATCATGGCATTTCTCTGCCTGACATTTTTACTGCGTTTAGGAGGGGAAAACCATACGCTACACTGCACTTAAAATTGTATTTTTTGAACAGCAGGTGTGTAGAAAAGATGGAGAAAAATAGGCAGACACTGTAGCTAAAAGCTAATCCAAAAAGACACTGTCAGATTAATTAATCAGGATGCCCCTGCTCAGAGTTAAATGCACTATAGGCAGTTTTAAAATGTGGTTTTGTTTAAAAAACAAGAGCGATATAGGCAGGCGCTCTAACAAAAGATAAAGGCAAATACAATGTATCATCATGGACTGGCATGGGATGCCCCCAGTGAAGGTGAAGCACAAAAGAACTTTTAAAACGTGTTTTTTGTTACAAATGGAAAAGCTAAATATGCAGGTACTCTTTAAAGACAAATGCTAGCACGCTGTGACACCATGGGATGCCCCCAGTTAAAGTGAAGCAGATTTTGTCACCCTCTGTTGCCAGACTATGTTTCACAATTTTGCGCTACACATGTTCAACTGTGATTTTTGAAAGGATTTCCAGGGATTTCCCAGGAAAATTATATTATTGTTTGTCTGGGCTTCAACATGAAATGTCTTGTTTGGCCATTTTTTAGTGTATTCCCAATACTTTTTAGTGAAATATGTGCAAAAAAATAAAAAAAATCTATATCTATATACCACGTATGTATTGGTAGACACCCTTTCCTGCCCAGGAGACTCCTCCAAACTGAAACAGAGCTTTAGGAGATTTTCAGATAAAATACAACTGCGCTATGCGCACCTTGCAGTTTTTCTAGAAAAACAACATTTGAAATACCCCCCGCAAACTATATATTCTCTGGAAGTACACACCTCAAGCTTTCCAGGCATACCAAGCTTGTTTATGTGGGCTTAGTTTTCTGGAAGTAATCCCTCAATGAATTCTTTGGTTGCACAAAGTTTCCATATCAAAGAATAAAAAGGAAGAATCAAGCCACATTTTACTACATGCATAGCTACTGTCAAGGGAAGAGTTGTCAAACACCATAAAGTAAAGTGTGCACATAACAGTAATTTACTTGAAAATTTCAGCTCTGCAGACAAAGTGCACACCTTGTAATTATTCAACAAAAACAACCCTTTACATTTGGAATATCCCTGATAAACCATATATTACCTTAAAGTACACATTTTAAGCTTTCTAAGAGTACCCAGTTTGTTCTAATAGGCTCACCTTTCTGGGAGTAATCCCTTGAAGAAGTCTTAGGTTGCACAGGGTTTCCCTAAAAAAAAGAATAAAAAAAATGAATAAATAACATGTTTTCCTAAAATATCAATATGCAAATAAGAAAAAAAAGCTAAATCTGAAAGAGCAAGGTCCCCCGAGCAGAACAATACCCAACATACATAGGTAATATTAACCCTTTTAATTGCCAGCCTACTTGAAGTTTTGTCACCCCCTGTTGACAGGTCATTTTTCCCCATTCTGCGTCATGTTTAACTGTGATTTTTGCCAGAATTTCCAGGAAAATTATAGATATATATTTTGCAGCAGAGTATAGGCTTTAACATGAAATGTCTTGTTTGTAATTTTTCTACTGTTTTTTTAAATATTTTTGTGTAAAAAAACAAAAAAATAAACAAATAACTATTTTTTAGACAATTGTCTCCTTTATTTTAAATAAAACATTTACTTTATTAGAGAGAACCATATTGCATGTGAAAGCCCAATTTCTCCCGATTACAACGGTACCACATATGTACCGGTGCCCCCCCCCCCCCATTCTTGCCCAGGAGACCCCCAAATGGATAATAGCACTTTATAACACTTACAAATAAAATACTACTACTATCCACACTATAAACATAAGGGGTTAATTTTAAAAAAATGCAATTTTTTGGGGAATTTTAAGGGTTAAAAAAACCCTTAAAAATCCCCAAAAAATGAAATGGGGCCCCCCTTACCCAGCATTACCAGCCCTGGACCAGCTATTGGGGCTTGTAGAACAGGGTGCAAGGGGGCCAGCTTTGGTGCCCCCCCCCCACCCTGCAGGCTACAAGGCCACATAGCCATGGCCCGGGCTCTTCTGCCCCCCCCCCCTGGGCTTTGGGGAGGCAGATAATTGGGGTGCCGGGGGTTAACAGCAAGTCACCCGTTAGCCGCAGGTGACTTGCCAGCCCCCAGTCTTGTGAACTGGTATAGGGGTCTCATGGACCCCTTACCAGTTCACAAGGGGTTAAGTGTAAAAATAAACAGGCTAGCACACAGTGAAACCATGGGATGCCCCCAGTGAAAATGATTCACTACAGAAGTTTTAAAATGTTGTTTTTGTTACAAATGGAAAAGCTAAATAGGCAGGTACTCTTTAAAGACAAATGCTAGCACACTGTGACACCAGGAAAAGGTAAAGCTAAATAGGCAGGTGTGTGTGACCTGTATTAACACTAAATAGGCTTGAAAGATCTGGGCATGAAAGCTAATGCAAACACTGTAAACTGTCTCTCTCTGTCACTGTCACTGCCTCTCTCCTTATCTTGCTGGCTCTATCTGTCCCTGGCTCTCTGTCCCTTACCCGTTCTCGCCACAATACACCGCCGAAATGAGCCCCCGCAAGATTGCCGGTGCTTATATAGGGATGTGACATCATCGGGAAGCCTGGCTGCTGATAGGCAGCATGTGATGCCTACCCAGGATTCTTTGCCTCATGGGACATGTCCTGACATGTCGATCCACCATTTTAGATGTAAATTAAGTAAATTGAGTTTAAGGAAGGGTTTCGAGTGATCGAATCGCGGTGATATTTGGAATCATTTAGAATCACATTTTTCCTGAAATGCGTAACAAATTTGTATTCTTCAGATTCGATTCGCTCATCTCTAGTCAGGACCAAACCAAAAAGGAAAACCTCATGCCCACACACAGCGCTGATCATGGCCACCTCATCCCTCAATCTGCCCCTCCACATGGCTTGATCTGGATAGTAAGATTGAGTTGCATGCTTAAACTGGGGCCACCAAAGGAGAGGAGATGCAAGGGGTGAAGCCAGCACCGACATAAGGTGCAACTTCCCACCACCACAGTGCTCCAGGCAGTGCGAGCAGAAGCAACACTTACCCGGCCAGGACAAAAAAGAAAAGACACATATTAAACCATTTACACATTGATTACTACCTGGCTCTCCCGACTCCCGACTTTTTAAATTGCCTTAGGAAAAACAGTCTCCATTGTGCTTTCACCAGTACAGTTAAAGTGTTCTTCTCCCAGCCAAGGTTGTCAGAGATGATCATGCCAAGAAACTTTGTCTCTCTCGCTTTATTGATTTCTACCCCATTAATTGTAAGGGGTGACATGGGTGCAAGATTCCTCCACTACCATCTCTAAAGTTTTTGATGGATTAATTACCAGATTTAGGAGTGGCTGTAGTGTCTATGTGGGATAGCCACTCCCGTACTTCAGTCCAGGATTCACAGACTACTGGCTGTGCACCTGAGTTGCTATTAAGGGAAAAGGGAAAAGCTGCTGGATGTCCGAGAGACAAAGAGATGTGAACCTAGTAACAAGCAGGAGCTAACCCCGCTTCTCATCAGATATCGCTCCAGTTCATACATGCAAAAAGGACACAAGGCAAAGTACTCTTTGCAGAGGCCACACACATCCTGCTGTGCTAACTTCTCATACCTTCTCTGGAGGGTGGGTCGCCCTATGCCTGTTAGCCTATCTGATCTGAGGTCTTTGGGGTAACTCTTTAAGTTTTGCTTAAACATTCAATCTGTGTGTGTGGGGGCACCATCAGTCAGGTAATCCCAAAACTCAGGGTCATTTTAAAGAGGCCCTTCATCCTATTAAGTAAACCTCCACATCTAAACACCTCTTCTAACCCCTAGTGGTGTTGCCTTTTACCCTTAGGCAGACCAGAAGTTGCAGCATGCGGTAGTGGGGATGTGGGAGAGATGTTTGGTTGAAGAAGTACATGTAGTAGGGTGCAGGTCCCCTTTAAATAAGAGGAAGCATATCAACATGAAACTGGCCAGCTGTGGCATTCAAATTTTCAATGCCACACTGCATTTACTCATGCATTGCTATCCCACATGACATGACAACCCCAAATGGGTTTGCATAGTATGCAGTGGTCACGTGAACTGACAAACCAGTGCCCAGCTCCAATAGAATGCTTGTGGGTGAGTGTGCAGGTACCAAAACAGGAGGGGTACCGCCCATCCACCAGTAATCTAAGCAAACCAGCACTAGTTTATAGAGACACTAGGACCACTTTTACTTCAATGTTTTTGCTTTTGATATTTATTTTTAACATTGCCCACTTACTTCAGGAGGGGTGTGGGGGAAAATGGAGTTTAGAGCCACCATTCCCGCAGCTGTCTTTAGCGCCATGACAGAGAGAGCATGGGAACTGTTCCTTCTGTTACAATCATGTTGGGCTATAACGTTAAACACATGGAGCAAAAATATAAGAAAATGAAAAATGACGGGGGAGGAGGAGAGGGATGGGTAGGGGGGCAGGTGTCCAACCATGGGCACCAGATTTTCAGAAATTTAGAGTGGGAGTCATTTAGAATAGCTGTCGACAGTTCTGGAAGGAGGTGATGAAACTCATACATGAGCTCACTAAGACCTCAATCCCCCTCACTCCTGGAATCTATTTGCTCAATGAAGGAATACCGAGACACACCTACCAGCTTACAATGAGAATCCATTTATCTACCAAAATCACTATAGCTGTGTCCTTGAAACTTCCCTATATTCCCATCACCAAAAAGTAAACTGAATCATGGTTAATGACAAACTCTCTAGCATAGCTAGTGATAACCAGCTTAAATTTGAGCAGATATGGACACCATGGGCGAGTCATTTTAACCTCCCACTATAATGTGAATGTGTGGGGCCTCCTCTGTTTCCCAGCCACCCCCTCCTTCCCCTACTCAATCCCCATAACCCCTATCACCCTTCCACCCTTGCCTTACCTTCTAACTATCCTATACCCTCCCTTCTGATCCCCTCTTTCCTTTATATCTTCTCCCCCTGTAATCCTTCTCCTCTATGCCAGGAGTTTACCATTGTTGTAGCAACATATTACCATAGCCTTATAATAGCAATTGAACACAAGAACCTGTTTATGCCTGGGGGGGCGTTGCTGAGGGGTGGGGAATTATTCCCTTGGCCCTGCTGCGGCGCCCCCCCCCCCGACCTACACATAAGATTAATCAACATACCCCTATCTTAGGGCATAATTTGATAGACCACAATGGTGATTATTGGCAGCGATGATAGATTAACATTTACCATGACAGGAAATCATGCATGATCTTTATATTTTTATATGACTATGCATTTCTTCGCTATGTAACGGAATCTTCTCCCCTCCTGGAATGCAGGAGAGTAACTGTACCTTTCATTCTTCAAAATAAAAACACATTGAAACTATAATAGCTGTCAATTTTTCATTAATTATAAAGCCATCTGGGTTAGGTCTGTTTTTTTCAATTCCAGCTGTATGGAAGGGTCCCCAGATATTTAGGCTGTATAGGGTCCAGAAGTTTCTGATGATGAAAACACAATAACAAGCACATTTTTTATCATAACCTTTCAATCCAATACAGTAACATAAAAGGTTTTTGTTACATTATTATCTTCCTTGAAATATTATTGTTATTGTATGGTTAATCCTTTATTTTTTATGTCAGAAATTAGTAACATATTTTTCAGGATCAGTCTTTGATATGTTCTGTTTTTAAGTTATTTGCACCCTTACAAGTACACTGATTTTTTATGATACGAAGTATGTTTAGGTCAGGTTTCTGCTACCATTACTTTGCTGAATTTATGGTCCATGAAGCAATCAAGAAATTGTCAGCATGACATTATGTTCTCTGTTGAGATCAGTGATCGCTATTTTCAAATCAGCTCCTGCTGTGATATACACAGCTTGAACTGCACATACCAGAGAAGCATGACAATATTGTGCCCGTATCTACCCTCATAATTACTATTTCACTGGATTTTCATAGCTGAATGTACAACATGGGCATAAATAAATTGAATAAGAGGAACAATACATTTATTTTAAAATATTGTACACAAAGGAGGTCATATTCATCATGTGAAGCCTAATAAACTTAATTTCACTTCAGCTTTGGGATTGGTATTTTGTGTATTAAAATATTAACACTACACAATTAGGCTTCTGAAATTTAGTTACATCATTCACCCCAAGCTGCTTTAATTTACCAATGAGAGTTATTTTTTCTAATCTCCCGTCACATTCACATTTAATTTTCATATCCCCTCACACATGATTGATTTAAAAGGGTATAGTTCTTTGTGTGAATTTGAACTAATAAATATTAATTTTGAACTATATACTGTATATTGTAAACTGATATTTCCATTGTACAACCAAGCAATGCTAATGAGAAAGAGTGATACATATTTTGTGGCATGTTTCCTTTTCAAAAATAGGGATAGAAGTAATGATGTCTAAGTTTATGATTTGCCACTGAACACATATTCTGGCACACTTGTTTGATGATGAAAGGGGTAATAGGTAAGCTGCAGATCATTTTAAGTAAGCCAAAATAGTGGAAATGTATTGTACAGGTGTTGCTATGTTTGCAACACATCCCTTTGTAATGTTCCATAGTATCTGAGTGTGGTGATGCTTAACCCTAGCTATGTCTAAATATATATGCCAGAATTTTCAGCCTTAGTTGTAACCTTAAACCCAGTCATCACATGCATTGATGCACAAATAAGCTGCCTATCCCCACAACTCCTCTCTTACATAGCTCTTGCTAATGGCCACTTGATCCATATTTTTTTATCTTACTGTACATATGGGGGGGGGAGGGGGGGAGTCAATAAAACACGCACTGTAGTCTTTTGGAGAATTTAATTTGGAGATGGCCTAGAGAAGTTACTCAACTTTAATAGGATGTCATGTACACAAAGATGTTGCTTATATATTTAAGGGATGATTCAGCACTGTGATATTATTTTTTCTTTCTTTTTTTTTAAACCGAGTCTGCCTTTATATTCTAAGACCTTGAGTCGAGACTTGGATTCTGGGTCCTAGTCTTCAGTGTTTGCCTTGCTTTCAGGGGGAGCCTGGTTCTCAGCAATTGGAACTCTGTCTGAACAGTATACCAGCAAAAAAGTTATGAGGTTTATTTAAGAAACGCTAAGATCTCATAGTGCTAGGTAGTGTCAGATCAGTGACAGGTGAATGTCAGGTCTCAGTGAAAATAATGTATTTATCAACTCAAAAATCCAGAGTGCCTGTGATAGTGCCAGGCAGTGTCCCATCTATCAACAGTGCTGGCAATGGGATGAGTGCTGGCGCTGAGTTCCCTACAGTGCCAGATAGGGCCAGGTGCTCACCCTGACTGTGTGACCTTATCCCATACATTCCAATGGGCTTAAATGGTCACAATCATGTAGGCATATATATATATATATATATATAATATGTGTTTTTGGGCGCCTTTGGGAGCGTTATGTATTTTTTTCATATATACTTTCAACTTGCGGTGCTCCTGGCCAGGGCTAGGTGTTGCTAGCACATAGGCATATAAAAGCTGTGCGCTGCAAACACTGCCTGGCCGGTAGAGCTACAGCTGATAGTGCCATCCAGCCTGAAGCCAAAGTTGCGGGGAAGGCGCCTTCGAGCATCTCAGACAAGGCGCTCAAGTGGTGCCCGCAAATGGATGTCTGATGATGATGGCAAGCTTATTAATTGAAACATTTCCTAGAGTTGATGGTTATGGCAACTTGTATATGGTTAATAATGTGACCTCAGATGCACTGAATTTATTACTGGTGCAGGTGTACTGTATTGTGCTTTGTTTGTTGCTTTTCTGTTCATTCTTAGGTATATTATGGAGGCTTTGAAGATTTTTGGTACCATGATTTTTTTTTTTTTTTTTTTTTTTTAGTACTAATCCTCACATTTAGGGCCTTATTTATCAAGGGCTAGCGCCAGGTAGTGTCTGACTAGCGCCAGGTAGCGCCAGCTATCGGCGGCTACCGACTCCAGAACGCCAGGCGGCGGACACAATCACACATTTATCACGCTAAGTAAGGCTAGCGCCGGCGAGAGCGTCAGCTAGCGCGGGATTCATCATGTAGCCGACTGCAACAAACAGCGCCGCTACTAATCCCATCACAGCGCCAGGTATGACCTGTCGCTCCCTGGCGCTCTCCAATGCATTTCAATGGAGCAATCTTTAAATATTCATAATTAATTGATTTTAAGTTTTTTTTTTTTTTTTAACTGTCAAAAATTCTGTGACCACTACGGCAATGTTAGATATTTTTTTTAAGGTAAAAAAAAAAAAAAAATTGTGCAGAATTGATATTACAGGTCTGATATTAATGTATTCATAATACAAAATGTTTAGAAAAACTTGTTTAATTTTTTAATTAAAAAATATGGTTGTTTGGGGGTTACAAACTACTTTTAAGCTATCGCCGCCAGCGCTCAGGGGTTTAAACAAGCATTTCACAGCGTGAGAATTTTTTGAGCATGATTTGTTAATGAATATGCTGGGAGCCGTTCGCTCTGGACATTCGCTGTCATGCGCACCCATACAGCGCGGAACCTGTGAAACAGCAACTCCTAACCCCGTATTCAACATTACCGCACACCGACTGAGTCGCTGTCAACAAGCGAACAATGGCCAAGCACAGCGAATACTAGCTGGCGCTGTGAAAATCACGCTACTGGCGCTCATCTGTCGCTACCTGGCGCTATTAATGAATCGGCCTCCCCATGTCCCAAGCTGCTATGATACCCTGAAAATATAAACCAGGATAAAAGAGGTGTATCTGCCGACTCATAGTTGTGTAGTTTGGTGTGCCAGCCAATCATGGGTATCCATACTAGATAGATAACAGCATCAAAATAGATGCAGTAGTGCCAAGGCTAATAAAATGATGCTAAATAGTATAGAAAGAAGCACTTGATAACTAGTATTACCTTGATAACATAGTTTTACCTGTAGCTATTTTTAAACATTTATTGTGCCAAATACCCACTATTTTATTATGTATTATATACCAATTGTGGGCTGACTGGCATAAAGCTGGCAGACACTGGCAGAGTTCTTGCGCAAACACAGGCTTTTTATTCTCAGGAACAGTCACTAGTTCCAGATCAACTTTGCATCAAAAGTCCATCAAACAAATAATGCTTTCTTAAGCAAAAAGTCAAACACATAATTCCAGAGCTCATCCAGTAACAGGCTATTCAGGAAGGTGCTGGCTCCGGCTTCCAGCAGAGCAGCGGGGTTAGCTCCCTTTTGCTGCTCACTTCATCTCTCTTTTGTCTCTCTCTGACATCCACCAGCCTTTCCCTTAATTTCAGCTCAGGTGCACACCGGGGAGGCCGATTCATTAATAGCGCCAGGTAGCGACAGATGAGCGCCAGTAGCGTTATTTTCACCGCGCACGCTAGTATTCGCTGTGCTTGGCCGTTGTTCGGCTGTTGACAGCGACTCAGTCGGTGTGCGGTAATGTTGAATACGGGGTTAGGAGTCGCTGTTTGACAGGTTCCGCGCTGTATGGGAGCGCATGACAGCGAATGGCCATAGTGAACGGCTCCCAGCATATTCATTAACAAATCACGCTCAAAAAATTCTCGCGCTGTGAAATGCTTGTTTAAACCCCAGAGCGCTGGCGGCGATGGGTTAAAAGTAGTTTTTTAACCCCCAAACAACCATATTTTTGGAAAAAAAAAAAACATGTTTTTACAAACATTTTGTAATATGAATACATTAATATCAGACCTGTAATATCAATTCTGCACACATTTTTTTAAGGTAAAAAAAAAAAAAAAAAATCTAACATTGCAGAAGTGGTCACAGAATGTTTGCCATTAAAAAAAAAAAAAAAAACATTAATAGCAATTAATTAAGAATATTTAAAGATTGCTCCATTGAAATGCATTGGAGAGCGCCAGGTAGCGAGAGGTCTTACCTGTCGCTGTTCAAGGTCGCTAGCTGGCGCTGTGGGGTGAGGCTGGAACAATGATGAATGAGTCGCTATATGGCGCTATCTCAGTCGCTAAGCAGGATCGGCTTGATAAATGTGTGATTGCGGAGGGGATGCGGCGTTCTCGTGGCGGTGAGCGTCATTACCGTTCGCTCACCATTCGCTACCTGGCGCTATCCCTTGTTAAATAAGGGCCTAAGTGTTCAGCCAGCAGTTTGTGAATCCTGGACTGAAGTACAGGAGTGGCTATCCCACCCAGGCTCTACAACTACTCTCTAATCCTGGACCCAGAAATCTAATTTAAAGAAACTGCTTTGGAATTTAGCAGTTGCCAGCCAGTTTCTGTACCTGGGACTTATGCCACTAAAAGTTTCAGCCTCAGTGGCACATATCTCCCATCCAGGACTGACTACTTGCGCTATATAAAGACTTAATTTATGTAGAATTTTGCAGATACAGTTCAGTTAAATCAGAACAACATTTTGACAGCCTTTAGCTAGCTCTATTTTTAATTAAAATACTTTGATGCCAGTAATTTATCCTTAGATAGTGGCAGCTGCATGCATGCAGGGCCCTAATTAGTGACCGCCTTGGCAGGTCTGTCATTAGCTTGTGTCCCCCTCTCACTGTAGATGACAGCAAATCTAATGCAACAGTCACTCCCTAACATGAAGAAGACGATGGACCTGTCCAGATGCAGCAAGGGTGAGTTTTTTTTTTTATTGTAAAACGATATTTTCTTTTAGTTTGTAACTGTTTTGAACTGGCAAGAGATTCAAGAGTCCCCAATATCAGTTCAATGGGGAATGTAAGCCCCGTTTGTACTATCAGAGTGCTTAAGAACTAACGTGAAAATTGTGTCAGAGATTTACAGCATCAAATGTTTAATTAGAGCCCTCAGGTCTTAGGATCCAAATGGAGCATTAATGGATTTATAACTTTTAAAATGTTGGATTAAAAGCTTTATTGGGATCTGGTGATAGCAATCTTGGACTCAAGAGTTTAATTGTTGGGCCAGTATAGGACCTTTACCCTCCTTGGGTAACAGCATTGGCCCATCACTGTAGCCAGGCAGAGGGTACAGAATTACTTGCAGAATCAAACCAAGTGGATGCCTAGCTAGAGCATCATTGTCCACCTTGCAGTTACATTGAGAGCTGAGTAAGCTGGGAAGAGAGCCAAATAAATATCTTGTAGCTAGAGGGTAAAGCCAATGGTGCAGTCATCAAATGCCATTATCCAGGGCTGTTTTAAATGCATGTCTTTATAATACATTTGGTAAATGTTTGTACATAAAAATCTATGGGGAGGTGCCTTTTAAGAACCTACTACACTATGTGGATTGATTATTTTGTTGTATGTGCACCTAAATGCATATTATTGGTTACTGTGAGTGGAGTTACTGGTATATTTATGGAGTAATTTGCCAAAACCAGGAAAAAGTTAGAGATTTTTAATTCGGTGCAAAAGATTGGTCTGTGTATTGAATGATCTACTGAGCAGAAAAAGACAGATTTGGTATGCAAACTCAATTATTGATGATTCACTGTATTTGAATAAGCACTTGGTGGAAATTATGCTAAGACTCCACAGAAAAAACATTAGGAGTTTCTTTAACGGAACAGTACTATTATTTTTATATACAGCTGTATGACTTCCAAACAGGGAATAGGGTATATGTCAGATGCACCTCAATATGGTGCAGCTATTTGCAAAAAGAATTAGAGAGTTAGTTCTCCAATGTGGGATAAGCACACAAGTGCAGCACTGTGCCTCCATTAGCAGAGCGCTGTGGTGCACATTGTAGTATTTTTACTCCAACATGACACAAGCAGGAATGTGTGAAAGGTTTCTACACTTCAGTAAAACATTTTAAGGCTCGTCCAGAGAACTTTTCTACTTCAAGTCTAATCAGGTATAAAGGAACAACCTCTCAGATTAGGTAAGAAATAAAGCATTTCTTGAAGGAGGTGTATTGTGAAAGTGTGTAATATTAAAAATCCATATAAACAAATTGGTTAATGAGAGGAAGGTTCACTCATTCACCCGAAAAAAACGTCTGCCAAGCTTGTAGTTTTCTTCTCCTTGTAGGAATACAATCCAGGGGTGCCAGGTTTGAGTGTATCATGGGTAACAGAACCTGTCTCCCCAGATTTTCCTTTTTCTTCCATTAAACGAAAGAAACAAGCCTGGCTGGATATTTCTTGATTCTGGGTATATAGCTGGCCCCTGTTCCTCCTGCCATCCAGTATATTTATATGGATTTTTTAGCATGGGGACATTTTTTAGTGACAGTTCTCCTTTAAGCAAAAAAACCTCCTCCTTATTCGAAAAGACACCAGCTCTAAATAAGGTTAAAAAAGTTTTCCCTGTAGACAATTCAGCAGCATAAAGTGATGTTAAGTTTGTCAAAACTCGGCACGCTTATATATTTTTTAATCTCTTCCTTCAGTTATACACCGATCATGATAAAGGAGATGGAAATTTGAAGTACATTTTATCAGGAGATGGAGCTGGAAGCGTATTCGTTATAGATGAAAATACAGGAGACATTCAAGCTATAAAGAGATTGGACAGAGAAGAGAAGTCTATTTATACACTTCGAGCCAAGGCAATAGACAGAAAAACAGGAAGACAAGTGGAACCTGAATCTGAATTTATTATAAAGATTCATGACATTAATGACAATGAGCCAAAGTTTACCCAGGATATATATACTGCTACTGTCCCTGAAATGTCAGAAGTTGGTAAGTAAAATCCATATTTTTAAATATATTAGGTATTCTTCTCACTAGGCGGACTGTAGATAGGAAAAGCAGTACATATGAGCTGATTTGTAGACCTAGTATTTGTTATGTTACTTGGCTTAAGCAGTAAATAAGTGAAATATAAGAATCTGTTGTCAAATATCTCTGTTAATTATAAATATAAAATAAACTAATTACATTTAGCTAAAATGTGGAATTTCATAAATGCAATTTATCCTTTTAAGACATAGAATTATAGTATATGCTCGACTCTAGACATGTGATGTATTTTTGCTTTCGGTAGAGTAGTGCTGTAGGTTTTTTTTATTATTTTGGTTGGTCTCCAAAAATAGAATGTTCAAACAATATAAAATCCATGGTGTATTGACCTTTTATTATTCTGTTTGCCACACCAGAAAGGGGGGTACATTTTACCAAGGGGGACACAGGCAGCAAAAACAATTTGTCCCTTGCAGCACCTCTGTGCAGTTCTTGCATTCAGCAGCCGCATGTTCCTACCGAGGTTGAGAAACCAGTCATTCTGTCTTACCATTGCACAAAGGAGCTGTGGGGGGAAAAAGGTGAGTATAGATGTTTTAATTTTGAATTTGGTTATTCCCTTGCCTATTCAAACGTAGTTATAACTCAGCATAGGGGAAAAACATGCAAACGACTAGCATTATAGAAAAAAAGACTATGCAAGTGCCAGTGCCTATATGAGCCTATCATTTACCACTGCTATTATCTTACTCTTTTCTTTCTGATACTTATTACACCCCAGGGAGCACTCGGCACTGGAAAATTGATTAACCCTTGGCTAGCTAAACACATCTCTAATCTGAGAGTTTACATACAGTAGACAGGATATGTCCGTAATTGCCATTTATTGTACTGATTAGAATGTTTTAATATATTTTTTATTGATTTAGCAAACGATGGTCAACAGCAGTTTTAAAACAAATAAGTGAAATAAACAACATATTCTTACACATTAATTAAATATTAAAACACCCCTACAACAAGTAAAATAAAAAAATAACATGGCAGTTTAAGAATAAAGAAGAAAAAATATCTAACAAAAGTGTGATCTTTCATTTAAACCAAATATCTCCAGAAAACCTCTGTAACGTCTGTAATTTATGCTTATTTCAGAATAGTAGTATGAGTTTAAGTGTGATTAAGAGAAGGGAGAACATTGCTGTAGCCTATTGAAGGTACGGGAATAGGGATCCACTCCCCCTGTGATCTGTCCAGCAGTGTAAAACATCAATTCTGTAAAACATGGGTGATATTTTGTGTAAGGAAAGGTAACTGAATCAGGATAGCAGTCAACTCTACCTCATGGGAAGGTCTTGGCTACAACCCCTCTGGCTTTTACAGATGAGCAAGTGAGCTCCGCTCACTGTTTGCTGGGAGTGTCAGACACAGCCTTAGCATACTTCCCTTCCGAGCAGTGCAGTATGCATTTAGAAAAGTTTGTGTACTTTATAGACCCTAAGAGAATCCTTAGCCCATGCAGAAACACAACACTGTATTTTTTTTCTAGTCCTATACAATTGCTTTAAACATTTTCTATTAAGGTGTTTACCTATATTTATACTTAATTAGGAAGAGTTAAGTTTAAAATGTACTTTGACATTGCTTTCACATGCAAACATAAAGATTTCACACTAAAACACAGGCTTTGGCGTGTTGCAATGCATTAACACCTCTTTCCAATCATGTTTGTTTTGTGAATGGTAAGCTGGAATCTGGTGCAAACTGTCCTCTTCGTATATATTAAACCAATTATGACCCTGTATCAGCCCTAAAAAAAAGTTCAGTCACCATTTTTAGGTTGCTGACAAAAAGGCCCCAGTCATAGCTCCCTGGTCTATCCCACTCATACCCCTATAGGACATTATTAGCTTCCAGCCTCCATTTGGTACACTACACAGGAATAAATTTAGAATAGCTGAAACTCTCCTTGTGTATGCTCCTGGCAATTCATCACTACTATTTATATAATTTACCTAGGGCCTGAGAACAGCCCAGTTTAACTCTCTCTTTTCTTTATAATATTCAGCAAACAGGATTTATGAATCAAAGTAATTTAAACTGTAAAGTTAGAGGAAATTTCTCTTATTGGTAAATCTCTAGCATGATACAGGGAACACATGCGAAAAAACCTTGCACATGTGATAGCATGTGAGAAAGCCAATGCAAAAATCATCCGCCTCATGCAATTTTTTCAGACTTGCATGAAAGTTTTGTGATTCAAATGGATGACAGCAGATTATTTTGATGCTTTTCTCTTTTTAAAAAGCTATGCCACCAATGCTGATATTTTTTTCAATGAACATGATATTTGATTGTGTACAGCCCCTGCCCCTGCTGGTTTACACATAAAGGTGCTGGGGGACCATCTGAGCAGATGGAACCCAGGGTTGCCATGCTTTAAGTAGGGGACTGCAGTCCCAATGTCATAAAATCAGACCTATTTTTAAAAAATTATATACATGGCAGACACAGGGCTCAGATGCTTGATACTTTGTCATGAAAATGTAAGCAAGCAAATGTTTTCTTGATTTTTAAAAGCCCTGCTTGGTTTTGATTTACCTTAATAACTCTTTAGCAAAGTTGTGTGGGGATTTACATTCCCTTTCAGTGGAATTATTGTAAACAGCTTTGTATAAAATATTACATACTGTGGCTGTACGCTTCCATAAAAAAAGTATTAGATCTTTCAGGCAAATGTTAAGTATAGTAAAATGTTTTACTAAAACAGGTTTCTTGTCTGAAAAATAGGTCATCATATCTACATCAAATACATATATGTAGGAACCAAATGATTAGTATACAGTCCTATTAATGGAATTCAAATAAATACAGTAAGTCTTTTAGAACTTTTGTAATACAGGTTTTGTTTTAGAAATCCTTTATTTAGTGTGGACCAAAACCTGGGCTTTTACTATCCCAGGTTTTGGTCCATCCCCCTGGGTCATCCCAGTTTGGGATGCGCCGCTGTGTGTAACCCCACCAGTCGGGGTTATCTATCAAACGAGCCCATGGCGCATGCTGGTGATGGCATCTTTTGCATATCTCTCGGGCTGTGTGGCTGAGGGATGTCCTCACTCATGGGAGCCGGTGGCCATCTTTTTGTGGACCCAGCTGGGGCCAGTTATGGAAGTAGTGTAAAATGAGCCATCTCAAAATCTCTGATTATATGTAAATACATTTTGTAGTATAAATGAGGCTAATGGCTTAACTTCCATTTCTGGGTGTGGCTGAGCTGGGAAGGACATTCCAAGTGTGAGCTCTGCAGTGGTTAGGGACAGATGTGGGAAAGAGGTGGCTTCCAATGCTCACTTGTGCTGAAAACACAAAGGGATATACATGTTGTAGCTGTTAGACCACTTCCCATGGTCCTTGAGAAATGGAATTGCAAGGAGGGCAAAGTCTGCAGCCCTGCTATGACTTCTACCTGATGCTAGAGGAGAGGCACATTGGACAGGCTTTAGTTAAACTGTTTGCTGCCTTATTACTGCTGATGCCTGGACTGTCCCTTTAAGATCTGGACCAGAGAAACTCAGGAGACATCTGTTTTTTTTTCTCCTAGGGAGTGTGGCCCTTTAAAACTATCCTCATATCTCAGACATATGGTACACAATAGCACTGAACTGCTTTTCTATTTTTTGTTTCTCACTCGGGGAAACATTTTATCTTATGGAGCTATATTGCTATAATGTAGACCCACAAGACCACTTTAGCTTTTCTATCCTTCTCCAAAACGTATTCTGCACTCAAATCTTTTACTGCAGAACTAGCACTCTTTTGAAAGTGTTCTATACCCTGGATTAGAGGCAGATCAGAAGTAAGACAGCTCAAAAAAGAAAATTGTCTCTGTTCAGCTTGCTAGTGATAAGTCAGGGCAGGATTTATACAGTTCAGAAGCACACCAACCGAATAGTCCCCACTATCTGGCATTCTGTACTCGTCAATGCCGAATACAATTGCAATGGCAACCACTACCCTGCCAGCTGGTATAGGGGTTCAATTAACCCCTTACCAGTTTACAAACAGTTAAAAAAGAAAATAAAGGAAAACATTTTTCCCCTGACAGGCGGCTTCCCTGGTACATGCGATGGGGCATTTTTACAGGTGATGAATATTTTTTCAATGAGGTAATCATTTTTCAAAAGTTTGGAAACCACATCACCCTATGAGATATGCAGAAAAATATGTGAATTCTTTAGCATACCCCATAGGGTGCTGTCATTTCCAATTTTCAAAAAATAAGAATTATGTACCTTACCTTTAAAAATGCCTCATGGCAAGATGATATATTTCAGGGATTCGGTAAAGAAATACAGGCTTGTTCAAATCAAATCAAATTTTTAACGAATCCCTGTTAAAAAATAAAAAAAGTTTACCTTTTATCTTCGTTCCAGCAGCAGCAATGTTGTCACACCCCATCAGCTCCCCGCCGCTCGGGTCCAGTGGTGTGCGGTTGGTGGCAAGCAGTAACAGCGTGTCCAGTTTCTCCCCGCTCCCCTGCTGCTGTGTGTATTGCACAGCAGGAGGGGAGCAAGGTGGAGCCAGTGGCACTGCTTAATCCGGCTTCCATTGCTGCTAAAACAGCATTCCATTGCCAGCCACCGGAACGGAAGGACAGGGAAGCCAGAGTGCAGAGTGGCATGAGACACTCACTGCACTGAGGATTGTGGGGGGTGAGGTATCAGTCCCTTACCTGCATGGCTGCTCCCCGTAACTCTGGCACAGTGGATGGTGGTGAGCGCTCATGCAGCTTACAGCATGGCCAGCCTCCCCCCCCCCCCCGTTGTGCAAAAAACAGAGCAGCAGGGGAGCGGGGAGAAACTGGGGGGGAGCCAGTGGTCAACCACCCACAACTGGACCTGAGCAATGTGGGAGTAAATGTGCAGGTAACTAAAAAGGAGTTTCAGGAAAATCTGATCAGCACAAATCCCCAGAAATTCAGATTCATTCAAAAACGATTTTTCCCTGAAATCTAGAGCATATGCACACTATATAACTAGATGCATGGAGGCTGTGATGATTTATCCAGTATTGCTGAGAATGCCCAAGCAATCCCTCATTGTTTTTGTACTGCACAGTTTTATTTCTGGAGAGGTGGATTAACACCATTTGCTTAACTGCACCTGCTGGAGGAGTGGCAAGTTGCCAGAAGCTCAGATGAAGATTTCCCAAGACCCCCCACAACCTGCACATTAGCAAGTGTCATCCTGTTGTGGAACAAAACTTATTTTTTTTTCTGACTATGGGCGGTCCCCAATTTTTCAAGGGTACACAAAAATATTGATACAAGTGATATTTAGCCCTATGGGGGAGGCAACTCTCTGAGAATTTTCCAATTGTTCTGTGGGCCACATTGGCTTGCGTAAAGGGTCTGATCATAATGAATGGGCATGCAGCAGACACTGTAACTGATGCAGCCTCTCATTTCCTATTTTTTCAGTGAACTAGGAGTAGGTCTAGATGCCATAGGACTCGATTTTGTGAGCCGGTACCTTTTGTACTGTCAGAATAGAACAGAACAGATGTGACAGACAAAAGGTGAGATTTTTTTTTCCCTAGATGGACCCATGAGGATTGGTCATGGTATAAGTATTCTTTACCTTATCTTTATAGACCTAACTCTGCTGTCAGGGCTGGTTGGGCCTCTGGCAATCACTTCTGACCCAGAATATCCAACCTAATATTAAGGGACCAGGAATAGGCCCCATGGCTCAGATTTTCTTTTACAAAGGTTTTTATTGGAGTTCAGCAAAAGGTAAAGACAGTATGGATACATACAAGTGCAATAGAGCATAGCATGTACAGCGTAATATAAATTGAAGATGCAAATAGTACATCGTAAAGGTACACTAATTCCTAGGGAAGACGTCAAGTGTCAAAGGAAGATTACTATGATGTGAGAAACTTATTCAGTATATGAGAGAGTTTTGCTTAGAAGACATAGCTTTGGGCTATGGCTGGCGCTTTCTAGTACACTCTTATGCAAATGACTATGAAACTATTCACATGTGAACAATGACTGTATATAGAGGGCTCCATTGCAAGATAGCATTAACTCATTGAACCGCAAGATTGGGTTTCAAGATTTAACCAGGGTGACAAGTACATAGACAATTAAACCAAAGACGGAAACACAGGGAAAGAGGGGGAGGGGAAGGAATTGGGTGATGGAGGGGGGAGTGGAGGGGAGAGGCTCCTAGGTTGAGGCAGGAGGTGGATATTCCAAGAAAAGGGAAGGCCCATCCGGTTAAAGGATAGGGAGATGGTCTGTTCATATTGGGAATATCGGGTCTGCGCTTCCACCTCCCAGTCCTGTATGTTCTATCCATGGCTGCCAGGTGTCATAAAATCTATCGTATAGATCCCTAGAGATTGCCGTTAACTTCTCGTTACACATGACGTCCGCTATCCTACCTCTTATCTCAGTCCATGGGATGGTGGGGAGCCTCCAGTTCCTCGCGATTGTCACTCTGACCGCCGATAGTATATGGAGAACCAGTCGCCATTGTGGTTTAGTGTAAGTGCCCATCTTTAAAGAGAGAAGGGCTTCCCAGGGGTCCCCGTGGGCCTCAATTTGCAAAATGTCAGAAATAAGTGTATAACATTTTTGCCATATCTCTTGAGCTATCGGACACTCCCACCACACATGAAGCATTGTACCTCGTGATAGGCATCCTCTGAAGCATAGGGGGGAGGAAGAGGGGGAGAACCCATGTATGCGAACGGGGGTATAATACCACCGAAACATAATTTTGAAGGCGTTTTCCTGGATGAGGGCATTATAGGAGATTCTATTCGTGTTTCTCAGGATTATTTGCCAGGTTTTTAGGTCTTTCTCCTCCCCCAAATCCTCCTCCCATTTCAGCATGTAATTATGTTTCTTTGTAGGGACTGGGGTTACCAGGGATGTATAGAGGCTAGATATTAGGCCCCCCGAGAAGTGATCCCGAATGCATCTCCTTTCAAAATCCGTAATCCTAAAAGGGGGGGAGGAGTTTCTCAGTAGATTTTGAACGAAATGTTGTATCTGGAGACCTCTAAAAATTTCTGCTGGGGGGAAGTCATCACTAGACGACAGACACTGTATGTTTTTCAGGCCCTTTGGAGTACACATGTGTTCCACCAGAGTGCAATTGTTTCTTTTCCACCATCCAAAACTCTGCCGATGGGAGATACCTGGGGGGAATGCAGGGTTACCCAGTAGGGGAGATGCCGGTAGATGTGGAGAGGTGAATATATGTTTCATTGTGTCCCATATAGTCAGTGAAAACTTTTTGGAGCGTGGGTAAGGGATCGGGTCTGGAAGACCTCGGTATCCAGAGTAGAGAGGCTGGTGCCGTGCTTCCACAGCTCGCCGCATCATTAAGAACCCAAATCGGTCTGTACCGAGGTGCATGCAGGGCTACCAGTGGTGCAATTTGTGCGGCCGCGTAATATTTACAAAGGGAAGGAAAGGCCAGGCCTCCATCCTCCTTCCTACAGTACAGAATGTCTCTACTAATTCTAGGTCTAGCATTCTTCCAGGCATACAAGAGGATTTTCCTCTGGAGAGACTCCAACTTTCCCCTGGGTATCGCAACTGGAAGAACACGAAAAAAATATAAAATCTTGGGGAGATATGTCATTTTCAGGGCTGCAATTCTACCCAGCCACGACAGTTTCAGGAACCACCAAGATTGTAGCAGAGAGTCAAGGGATCTGAATAGTTCTGGATAGTTCGCCCCATAAAGTGTGTCCAGCTTATTAGTCAGCTTGATACCCAGATAAGGCAGCTTCCAGACCCAGACCCACCTAAAATTCTGTGAGAGGAGTTTTTTGGTCCCTTCAGATAATGAGACATCCAGAGCCATGGATTTAGAGGGATTAAGTCGAAGCCCTGAGATTCTACCAAAGCTTTCCAAGATCTCTATAGCATTCGGCACCGAGACATGAGGGGAGGTGAGCATAAGGAGCATATCATCAGCAAACAGGGATATTTTTTGATCCCTTCCACCCCATGGTATTCCCCTTACTGATGGGTTCTGCCTGAGTTTCTCCGGGGTTCAAGGGCGAGGACGAATAATAAGGGGGATAATGAACAGCCTTGTCTGGTACCCCTCTTTATCTGGAAGGCCTGAGAGCTGTAGCCCGCGTACTTCACCGTGGCTGTGGGATTAGAATAAATGGCTGAGATCCAGGAGAGGAGACCCGGGCCGAATCCCCATCTTTGAAGTGATAGTCGAAGGTATTGCCAGGACAGCGAGTCAAAAGCCTTCTCCACATCGAGAGAGAGGAACAAGGCTTCGAGTCCCTGGGCCCCGGCCCCCTCCAGGAGCTGTAAGATTCTTCTGACACCATCCCCTGCCTGTCTCCTGGGTACGAAGCCCACCTGGTCTCCATGGATTATGTCTCCCAGGAAAACATTTATTCTATTGGCAATAATCTTAGTAAGTATCTTCAGGTCTAAATTAAGTAGGGAAATTGGCCTATAATTTTTCCAGGATTGCAGGTCCTTCCCGGGTTTCGGAATCATGACAATTGAGGCTCTGAGCATGTCTGGGTCTAATGAATTCCCTTCCTTGATGTGGTTGTATAATCTAGCTAACCGCGGGGCAAGAAGAGGGGCCAGTTTTTTGTAGAATGTAGCAGTGAATCCATCAGGCCCGGGCCTCTTATTGGACTTAAGGTCTTTAATAACTTTGAGGACTTCCTCAACTGTTATATCCTCATCGACCAAGTCCCGTCCGCCCGGGTATATCGGGGGCAGCTCAATGTCCGCAAAGAATTCCCGTACCTGACGTCCACTGTAGGGCTGCGGGGAATCATACAAGTTCGCCAGGCCCTCAGAGAACTCCTCAACTATAATGTTAGGGTTATTGGTGATGATTCCCCCGCTCGTCTTGAGTCTAACTGGCTTCATAGTACGTTCCTGACACCTCAGTTGGGAGGCTAATAACGTGCTCGGCTTATTCGCGGACACATAGTATTTCTGTTTGGCTCTCCGGTATCTACCCTCTGCACTCGCTATTTGTACAAGATTTAACTCAGTTCTGATACTCTCCAATGTGCGGAGTCTAGGCTGAGTAGGGTTTTTTTTTAAATCGTTAGAGGCCTGTTCATATTGAGCCTGGAGCGATTGTAAGTTGGCCAACCTCTCTTTTTTTTTCCTCGTAGCCAGGGCTATAAAATGTCCGCGCATGACCGATTTAAATGCACCCCACACCATGGGAGGAGCAGTGTGTGGGTGTTCATTGATGGAGAAGTATTCTGAAGCTTTGAGGCTCGCTTCTTCCACCAGGATTTTAGAAGAGAGGAGAGAGTCGTTTAGGGACCAGGACGAGGGCCTTGGCCTGGTGATCAGGGAGTTACAGGATAGCATCATCTTGTCGTAGTCTGACCAGGGGATCGGAAAGATCCTGGCCTGGGTGATAGATGGCAAAAAGGCGGGGGTGACTAGGAAGTGGTCTATTCTAGTAGACAGTTTATGTGGGGCCGAGTAATGGGTAAAGTCTCTTGTATGAGGATGGAGAGCTCTCCACGCGTCGAGTAAGGAGTGGTTGTCCAAGAGAGCTCTAAAGAGCTCTCCATCCTTTATAGAGGGGGCGTTGGGAGGAAGGGACCTATCCAGATGCGGCTGTATGGTCAAATTGGAGTCCCCACAGACAAAAACTGCTCCCTTCCGATGTTCCCCGAGGAGAGAAAAAATATGGGATAGAAAGGGTAGCTGTCCGGTGTTTGGAGCATAGTATGTCAAAAAAGTGACCTCAGCGTCCTGGAGAGTTCCCTGGAGGAGTAGGTATCTGCCGTCCGGGTCTGGTATTTGTTTGGTGCAAGTGAAAGAGGTACCATTACGGAAGGCTATGAGTACCTCTCTCTGTTTACGCTTGGCTGTGGCCTGGAAATATAGTGAGAATTTATGGTTCAGTGATTTAGGGGACGAGCCAGAAGCAAAATGGGTCTCCTGAAGGCAGACTACATCTGCGTGTAAGGAGTTAAATAGCTGGAAAGCTCTAGACCTTTTGTTTGGGGAGTTCATGCCCTGAACATTTACAGATAGTACCTTAAGGGCCATGGTTAGCTACGGGGGTGAGGCCGCTGAGGTGACCTGACATGTAAAGCTGGATTTGGAGCTTTTTCCTCCAGCAGGGTATTAGGGAAGGGGGGGACTGTGGAAGGGGGAAGGAGAGACTGGGGAGGGAGACATACACTGAGACAAAATTACATATACGCCAATGTAGTGGACATTGGACCACTGGACATGAGTTAACATGTCTAAGACTTCCGCAGCCTGGGGGAAAGGTTTCCCCGCGGGAGGAAGTAGAAGGGAGCGAGCGGTGCACAACGGGAGGCTACAATGAGATATTTAAAAAGACCCGTCTACTGGACGGCTGCCTCATTAAAACAAGCAACATAACTATATAACTACACCTGGGGTTCCACAACCGACAGCCCGCGAAGCCCTGTATATCGTTGGACCGCCCGCCGGGCTGGTCTCGCATGGACTTCCACAAGTAGAGCCCCTGAGGCTGTCGCTCGGCATCGGCTGCCAACCCCCACAATGCTAACCGAGTGTGGACCCGGCCAGCAAACAGTGGTAAAAGTAACGATGCTGAAAAGGAACAGTGAATGTCGCTGGCCAAAGGGGAGACCTAAAACCTAAAAAACCGTTATGTCCCTATACAGGATAAACATATTTCAACTTCAAACCAGAAAAAAAAACTAACCCAAAAACATGAACATTAAAGCTGGGATTGGTAGGGACCGTTACTCACGGCCCAGCCGCGGGTGACCCGGGTACAGTCCTGAGGAGGTGTCCTTCACGTCAGTGAATACCGGGCTGAGTCCTAGCGGAGGCGAGGATTCCAACCTGGAATAGAGCAGTTATCCTCACCCGGTCGGCTATGTCCGCGAGAGGCCCCGGGACCTCTGTAGTAAGAAGGTCTCCCATGAGACTCATCAAGAATAAATAAAGGGTCAGGAGACAGACCTAGGGTAGGCCAAAACTCAAACAGGCTGGAATTTTTGGGCTATGAGTCTCTTCATTGCCTGGGAACTTTGGGTCTGCTTGAGGGGGCCTGGAGATGGGCTGATCCATGGCTCAGATTTTTGTTATTTTGAGCACTTTTGGGTTTAGCAGGCCTTGATTGTTTGTCCTTTCAACAGTAACTGAAAATGCCAGGCCAATATTTTCACTTCCAATTAGACCTATCATAATTAGCGATGAGCAAACCCATAGAGATTAAGTCTCCACAAATTCAGCTGAACAAAACCTTAAACCTATAATAGTCTGTGTGGAAGACTCCCTCCCATCACCCTATAGCAGACTGTATGACAGAACACCCCCTTAGCAGGCAGCATGACAAAATCCCCCATCACCCCCCACTCAGTTTCTTGGCTAGGCGCTGTAGTCTATGCCAGGTTGTGGCAGTGTATCATCACACAGGAAATGGTGAAAATCCTGGTGTTTGGTCCACTTTACGACCCTACAAGATGGTAGAATGTCATTTAATGTAAATCTTTGATCTACGAGCATGTCCAGATGCTTGCTTCCACTCTACTAATCACATAAACCGATCATAAGGCTCTGAACACATCTAAGCAATTGCGATAATACATGTGGTAAAATATGTGTTTCTAACTCAATATGTCAAACTAAATAGGAACATAAAGTGTATGTTCACAAATGCAGAAGTCTGGCAAGTAAAGTGGGGGAGTTTGAGTCTCTGGTGCTGGCAGAGAATATTGATGTTGTTGGTGTGGCTGAGACATGGCTGGATTCCACACATGACTGCACTGTCAATCTACAAGGTTTTGCTCTTTTTCAGAAAGACAGAGCAAAAAGGAAAGGGGGCAGCGTGTGCCTTTATGTAAAGCAAGAATTCAAAGCATAGATTAATGAGGGGACACTAGCAAAAGATTGTGAGGATGTAGAATCCTTGTGGGTAGAAGTCAGGGCCAATGTAAACAATGTTAAAATACAGTTTGGTGTAATCTATAGGCCCCCAAATATAACTGAGGAAATAAACAGATAGAGAGGGTGTCACAGGCTGGTACAGTGGTGGTAATGGGGGACTTCAACTACCCAGGAATCGACTGGAGACATGGTTCTGCTTCCACTACGAGGGGAGAGCATTGCTCAGCCTGCTACAAGATAACTATATGAATCAGTTTGTGGAGGCACCTACTAAGGGTGATGCTCTTTTAGATCTGGTAATATCAAATAATAATGACCTGATGGGGACAGTAACAGTGCGTGAAAATCTTGGTAACAGTGACCACAATATAGTTGTATTTAACATAGATTTTCTGTCGGGGAGGGCAAAACACTACATTTTAGGAAGGCCAACTTCCCCAGAATCAGAGCTACACTACAGGACATAGACTGGGAGCATCTGTGCAGGAATAAAGATACAGATGTCAAATGGGAGTGCTTTAAATCAATCGTGAGTACTAACGTTGCAAAATGTATTCCTACGGGTAACAAATATAAGCGGCTAAAATTAAACCCCTCATGGCTGACACCTGCGGTTAAAAGGGCAATAAAGAACAAAAAAAGGGCATTTAAACATTACAAGGCTGATCCCTCAGCTGAAACACTTGAAAAGTATAAATTAGTAAATAAAATATGTAAGAAAGAAATAAGGTTGGCAAAATCACAAAATGAAAGAGATGTGGCCAAAGAAAGCAAAACAAACCCTAAACATTTTTTTAAATATATTAATTCAAAGAAAACTAAATCAGAACAGGTAGGTTCCCCTTATTAATGATGATGGGGAAATGGTCACTGGGAATGAAGATAAGGCGGAGCTGTTAAATGGATTCTTTGCTCCTCTCTTGTGTACACAGAGCTAAAGAGCCAACACAGGAGATGCCACTGATAGCAATAGCCCAAGTATAAAACTTAAGCTAAATGTGGACACCATCCAAGAAAAACTAATTTATTTAAATGTGAATAAGACTGCAGGACCTGATGGACGTCACCCAAAAGTTCTCAAAGAACTCAGTTCCGTTATCTCATCACCCCTGTTGTTGTTCTTGAAGGACTCACTAGCAACTGGTATAGTGTCAAGGGACTGGCGCAAGGCAAATGTGGTGCCCATTTTTAAAAAGGGCTCTAGGTCTTCTCCAGGCAATTGCAGACCTGTTAGCTTAACATCCATTGTGGGAAAATTGCTTGAGGGGCTTTTAAGGGACTACATACACGAATATGTAACTACCCCTAATATTATAAGTGACAACCAACACGGTTTTACTAAGGACAGAAGCTGCCAGACTAACCTGATTGGCTTCTATGAGGAGGTGAGTAAAAGCCTGGACAGAGGGGCGGCTGTGGATATTGTTGTTCTGGATTTTGCAAAAGCATTTGACCCTTTATAGATGCTTATTGGGAAAATTGAGATCTTCAGGATTAGAAAACAAAGTTTGTAACTGGATTGAAAACTGGCGGAAGGATCATGTGCAGAGAGTTGTGGTTAATGATACCTACTCAGAATGGTTACCGGTTGTAAGTGGTGTACCCCAGGGTTCAGTGCTGGGCCCACTATTATTCAACTTTTTTATAAATGACATAGAAGATGGAATTAGAAGCACTGACACAAAGATATGTAGCACAGTGCAGTCTATTGAATATGTTCACAAGCTTCAGGCTGACTTGAGTGTCTGGGCATCCACTTGGCAAATGAAGTTCAATGTGGAAAAATGTAAAGTCATGCACTTAGGGTCTAACAACCTGAAGGCCACATATGTCCTCGGGGGAAGTAAAACTGGGAGAGTCACTTATTGAGAAGGATCTGGGGGTACTGGTAGATCACAGGCTAAATAACAGCATACAATGCCAAGCAGCTGCTTCCAAGGCCACCAAGATATTATCATGCATTAAGAGGCATGGAATCACTGGATAGGGATGTAATTTTGCCTCTTTACAAGGCACTGGTGCGCCCTCACCTGGAATATGCCGTCCAGTTCTGGGCACGCTCTGATTATGGAAAGGGTGCAGAGGAGAGCCACCAAACTAATACGGGGAATGAAGGATCTTAGTTATGAGGAAAGATTACGAGAATTAAATCTGTTTAGTCTTTAGAGGAGACGGCTGAGGGGGGACATGATTAACTTGTATAAATATATAAATGGCCCATACAGAAAATAAGAGAGAATGCTATTTCAGGTAAAATCCTCTCTAAAGTCAAGGGGGCATTGCCTTTGATTGGAAAAAAAAATGTTAGTCTCTGGAGGCGACAATCGTTTTTTACTATAAGAACTATAAATCTATGGAATAGACTCCCACAGAAGCTTGTTAAAGCATCAACCGCTGACAGCTTCAAAAAAGGATTAGATGCTTATTTAGAAAAAAATAACATTAACAGTTACTATTAGCGGTTATCAGTTAAAAAAAAAAAATAAATAAATAGCTTTCCCAATAAAATTAAAAATAACTACCCCAACACCCTTGGTTGAACTTGATGGACATATGTCTTTTTTCAACCGTATTAACTATGTAACTATGCAACAAAATGTTTCTGCAAGTTTGGAAGGTCATTGATGCTGGGCATTCTTATTTGCATTCAATGCTTGTGACATGCACTTTAGATGATTCTCTGTGTTTCAGCGCTTTATACAAATGCCTTATAATAATAACAATTTTGATAAGTCTCCACAACCTACTTTTTTTACCTAAATTATCCAGATAAGGTTGCTTGGTGGGGCCTTTCCACTTCTCATTCCTACCACCTGCTTCTCTACCGTCTGGTTAACACTAAAATTATATCACAAAACGTTTTTTCATATAAAACATTTTTTTACATTGAGTTTTATTGACATCAGTCCAAATGTTACAAGAGTTAAAAATACACAAAGTAATCTATTTCAAGCATTATTTTATGTTATCCTGAGATTGAAAGTTTTACTAATTCCGCAGAGGAGATACCCCTTGGCTTGGTGTAATCCTAATCTGTTTTGATTCAAAAATACTCAGTTGTTGTTTTTATTTACAGTACCAAAGAAAATTGCCAAATTTTCACTTGTCTAAAGATTGTTCTATCCACTATAGTGGTATGCGGTATGAGGTTGTTACCTAGGTCTTGGAGTGACTATAAGTATTCCTCACTAAATGCCACCACTACATCCTCCCTTTGTTTTTCCTCCTGCATTTTTAGAAAGCTAACAAGCCCGGGGGAATAACAAAGTCAGACCAAAGAGGAGCAGATGGCAGGAGTGAGGAGTGCAAAGCAGACTAAAGTTTCTTGTAGAGCAGTGGATTTTGGAAATACTAAATAGATCTGTTATTGATTACAGGTTTCTAATGTTTTGATAACACCACTGGCTTTAGATTCATATCTTCATCATGATGCACATTAATAAGCCTGATTCAGAGCCTCTCTTGCACGCATTGCCGCCAGCAAAAATTATGTAAATGGCCTTTGAGATATTTTCTGTGTCTGGGATGTGTTTTTTGGGCCTGAGTTGCCCTTTTTGTGGGAAAATACAGTGTGTGTACGCCAAACCAAATATTCGCTGTATTGTATTGTCAGGGTGTATGTTCGTCCATAAATTCTATGGGTTTAGTGAAGAGTACGAGAAATTCACTAAATTTTAGTGAATGACTCCTTCCAGAGGCTAGTGGCACTGTCAGTTGCCATGTCCCAGCCTTTGCTGAGCTACCCTGACTAAATTTCTCAATGGCAAGTCTGTCCTGCAAGAGAAATACATCTCTTTTCCTGACAGCATGGCAGCCTGGAATGCGGTGAGGTTGGACTTTTTTTGAATAGCGAATATGCCAAGTGTCCATCAACACATTTCTCCTCCTTCTTGCCCATTCTCTTCTCTTTAGGCTAGTCTTGCTTCACCTACCCTAAACCAGCTTCCCTGTGTAATAATTGGCCCTTAATTTGATTTATTTTTCCTGTTTATTTTGTGTTGGCAGTCTAGTGACCCTTTGTTATTTTGCCATTATTTACAGCAACTACAAGATGGCCCACTCTCTTAATGTCCAATGCTTCGTGGGACCAGATCTTCATTTTCTCAGCGTTTTGGCTGGTTTTCATGACTCGTCCCACGATGCATTCATCTTTAGGAGTTCCAGTTTGTAAACATGTTTTGAGAGTGGCAAGTTGACTGGCAGCTAGCTTCTGGGTAAGTTTGTTGTTTTTTTAGTTGATCAGCCTGTCTATTGCGGTTATTGCATTAGCAATTGCTTTTTGCATGTCTAATAAGTTCACCCTTCTTGGTTTTGGCTCCAGTTACGTGTATTTACGTGTATTTGCTAATTTATCACCCTGCCCTCTCTCACTTTTACTGTGGTCATGCTCCTCTTTTAATGCCCGCTTCTCCCTGATGCTGTTACAAATGTTTGGTCCCAACATTCTGCCTTACCTTTAGCTATATTTTTCCACTTTGTTCAAATATGTACTATTTTGTTTTGCCTGTCTTGTTATTGGGTTAAATGTAAGGATGTTAATATTCTGTTTCATGTTACTTTTAGGGGATTCCTTTTTTAGGCCCCAGACTGCTGGCCAGCATGCTTATAATTGGAGCCACTGATGCACACGGGTAGTAGTGGAGCGTGCCTTCGGCCTTTGAAGGACAGATTTCGATGTCTCGACCACACTGGGCACACCCTAAGCCAGAGAAGGTTGTCAAAAACATCTTGGCCTGTATCTCCCTTTTTGGATTGACCGAAAAGGTGGCAGCATGAGTAGTGGTAGGCAGTGGTAGGCATGCCAGACAGAGCAGCTGTGGCCACAGATGGAAGTTCTGGAGGGCGAGGTGATGCTGGATGGGGGGTTTCTGCAAAGTTATGGTAAATACACTGTTAGTTTACTGTTTATGGTATGTGTGCCCCTTTAAAATCACACACTGGCATCCACATTAACCCGGGAGCTGCAACCACCATATTAGGTTTTACATTTATAGATTGACAAATAACCTTGGTTTGTGTTGTAGGCCAACATGTGTGTTCCATACAGGCTTTGGTGTTTGGTCAGCCTCCTGTGCCAAGCTACAATTAGCAACCCAGTCTTACCACTTGCGGGCACATGCTGCCTATCGATGTCCATAGTACCCAACACCCCTTGTTGGGGTGGAGCATCCACGCCACCCGCTCCTCAGCATGGGTAAATTGCAGAGCCTTGGGGAGGCCGCCACCAGTTTTCAAACTAGATTCAACACCCCTTGATAGTTGTTGGGGTGGAGCATCCACGCCACCCGCTCCTCAGCATGGGTAAATTGCAGAGCCTTGGGGAGGCCGCCACCAGTTTTCAACCTAGATTCAAACAAAGGAGCGTTTGGTTTTAGAGAGTTGGCTAATGTTTAAGGCACAAACATCCCCCTGGTTGATCAAACTTACCCCCCAGCCCATCTGGCGCTGAGTTTACGTCGAACCACCACCTCAGGTCCTCTCACTTTTTCTTTGCCTGGGGACCATCCTTAGGTACTGGACCCGTCCTGTAATGTTGCAGGCAATCTCCACCCATAACTCCTCCCATAACCCTTTGGAGGTCGACCAGGACCCAGCCATACAGCAGAAGCTCCAGCTGGGCACCCTTAACCATTTAACTGCCAGCCAAGTAAAATGTAGGTGTCTGTCTCTCCTAACGCTTAGCGCAAGCCATGTAAAATTTACGTGCCTGGCTTTCCCCCATGCTAGCGGCCAAAAAAAACACACTCACCTGACCACTCAATCAATTAGGCCAGGTCTCCTCTTCACCCAGGGGGCCTCTGAATCCCCCCCCCCCAGGATCCTCTGGCTTAAGCAGCCCCCCACTTCTGCAGTCACTGACAATAGCTGTAAAAAAAATAAAATAAAAATGGCATTTACTCACCTCCATGTACAAGACCTCCCACCGGGCCTCCTCTTATCCCAGGCTCTTCAGTTTGCAGGAGAGGTCCTGACGGCTCATCTCCCCACTTCCGCCATTGCCACCGTCATTATCACCACTAGCCCCAACCCCTTGGGGGTGGGGCAGATGACATCATCCTACTGACGTCAACTCGTTCCTGGTCTGCCAGTTGTCAGATGCAGAGATCCCTGGAGAGAGGGGTGGAGGGACATGGGATCCTCTGATTCCCTGTCCCCCTCCCCCCTCCAGTGATCACTGCATCTGTCATCGAGATTAGTGAGGGACATAGGAGCTGACGATGAGGCTGAGGTCAGTAAAGAAAAAAAAAATGTTAATAAATAAATTAATTAAATTAATTACATTCATTTTTTGGCTTGTTGTATTTTTTCACATTTAAACCTTTGTGAACTGGTTAAGGATCCAGGAGACCCCTATACCATTTCACAAGACTTGGTGGCTGGCAAGTCACCTGCAAGTGGGTGACTTGCCATTAACCCCCAGCCCCCCATTTCCTGCCTCCCCAAATCCCAAGGGGGCAGAGGGGCCCGGAGCCATTTAGTCTTTGTGGGCTTGTAGTCTTGCAGGGCCAAGGGCCACTGAAGCTGGCCCTTGTTCCCTGTTCTACAAGCCCCCTTAGCTGGTCCCAGGGCTGGTTATACTTGGTAGGGGTGACCCCATTACATTTTTGGGAGGGAGTTTTAAATCCCCCAAAAATTGGGCTGCCAGTCCCATAATCCTCTGGGAGGGGGGACCCTATGTAATAGGATCCATGAGACCCCTATACCAGTTCACAAGGCACAGAATCTGGCAAGTCACCTGCGGCTAGCGGGTGACTTGCCATTAAACCCCAGGTAGGCAGGGGAGAGCAGAAGTGCCCAGAGCCATATATGCTGTGTAGGCTTGTAACCTTGCAGGGCCGGGGCCACCAATGCTGGCCCTTGCACTCTGTTCTACAAGCCCTGCATAGCTGGTCTCCAGGTTGGTTATGCTTGGTAGGGAGGACCCCACATTTTTTTAGGGTTTTAACCTAGGGAGGGGGACTCTGCACTACTTTTAACCCTTTATAGTGGGGATAGTAGTTTACTTTTTTTAACAGTAGTTTTTATTGTAAGAGTAAAGATCATACATCATGAGTCAAACTTCCAATACTTTTTGTTTATTAAACAAAGCATAGATATCGATATCTGCAAAGTTCCCAAAAACAAAAATCCTCCATGGAATAACTGCATACAATCAAAAGGGTCCCACTCTGGCCAACCGCCCCCAGCCTCCCCTTCCCCGATTGCCCTCCTGCCCATTCAGGCCCCAGGGACGAGACCCCGTGACCTGGAGAGGTGAGATTGAACAAAAACATATTAAATCACACGGCAATAGGCGGGAAGGTTGAAAGACTGTGAAGCGGAGGGTAGGGTGGCCAAAAGAGCAAGAGAAGGATAAGGAAGAATGAAAATAGGAGAAAGAAAGAGGAAAAGAAGATGGGTTTCAGGCCTCTACCCATCCAAAAAGCATCCAGGTTACTACACTAAATGGTAAAAAGATCCCTGTCAAAATGTCTCGGCTGAAAGTGGGCAATCCATCCCTCCCAGGTAGCCTGGAAGGGAGCAAAATCTCCCTGCATGGAGACTGCCATCTTCTTGAAAAAAAAAACATAACCTCATTAACTTGTACAACCAAGCTCCCACTGGGTATATCAGGCTTCTTCGAGGATTGCACATTGATTAGCTTAGCCACTGTAGCAATGTGTCTAATAAGTTCAAACTGGGCCCTTGAGCAACGTTGAGGTTTCAGATTAAGTAGGACCAGTTGTGGTGAAGGGGACAACTGCAGCCCGGTGGCTTTCTTGATGACATAAATTACTTTGGCCCAGAATCGTCTAGCCACCCTGCACTCCCATCAGATATGAATATACGTTCCCGGGAGATGACAGCTCCTAAAATACTCCAGGGGATAGGGCATAGGATGGGCAAAACCTGTGGATCCTATCAGGAATTAGATACCACCTAAGCAATACCTTGGTGTTATCCTCTTGGGCCACAACGTTCAGGAACCCTGAGAACGAATGCCTCCAAGCCGCTCTCCAGATGCAGTCCGAGAGTTTACTTTACTTTTAAATGTTATAAAGTGCTCTTTTCAGTTTGGGGGGGGGGTCTCCTGGGCAGGAACGGGGTGCTACCAATACATATGTGGTACCGTTTTTATTGAGACCAATGGGGCTTTCACATGCAACATGGTTTTCTTAAATAAAATACATTTTTTATTCAAAATAAATATGACACATTTTAAAAACATTTTTATTTATTTTTTAAACATAGTGAAAAATCACCTGTCAACAGCAGTTAAAAGGGTTAAAAGTACCTATGCATGTTGAGTATTGCTCTGTTCGGGAGACCTTGCGCTTTCATATTTAGCTTGCTTTTTTTTGTTTGCTAATTGATATCTTAATAAAATGTGTTTTTTTCAGCTTTTTTATACATTTTTTAGGGAAACCCTGTGTAAACAAAGAATTCTTTGAGGGATTACTTCCAAAAAGATTAGCCCACTACAACAAGCTGCATATGCCTAGAAAGCTTAATGTGTGTAATGTCATGGTATATATGGTTTGTTGGGGTATTTCAAATGTAAATTGTTGTTTTGGTTGAAAAAGTGAAAGGTGCGCTGAAATTTTCAAGGAAGATTTCCGTTACACGCATGCTTTACTTTGGAATGTTTGGCAACCCTACTCTTGACAGTACCTATGCATGTTGGATATTGTTCTGTTCGGGGGACCTTTTCAGATTTTTCTTTTTTGCATTTTGTTTTTTTATGAAAAAGTAGCTTTGATTCTGCTTTTTTATTCTTTTTTTTTTTTTTAGGGAAACCATGTGCAACCAAACAATTGTTTTCAAATGTTACAAGTCAACAGTACTGTGCTGCCACTGTCTCCTTGCCCTATCCAATCTGCCCCCCCCCACTCCAGCTCAGCCCTATCCATCCCTGTCCTGCCATCTCTTCCCCATCCATCCCTGTCCTCCCAGTTTTGCCTCATCCATTCTTGTCCCCCCACCTTTGCCCCATCCATCCCTGTCCAGCCAGCTCAGACCCATCTATCCCTTTCCCCTCAACTCTGCCCCATCCAGGCCGATCTCTCTGCCCCATCCATTCTTGTCCTCCCAGTTTTGCCCATTCAATCCCTGGCCTCCCAGCTTTGCCAATCTATTACTCTTTCTTCCAGCTTTGGCCATGCCCCCCAAGCTCTTCCCATCCATTCCAGTCTTTCTAGTTCGGCCCATCCATTCCTTCTCCCTATCCCTCCTGTTATGTTTATGCTTCCCTCTGTCAGGTCCCGTGGGACACCCGCCTTCTGAGTAAGTCCGCAACCCCCAATCTCTGCTGCTAGCTTCACCTATAGTCAAGCCCCCATCTGCCGGGACGCTTTATACGCCTTACCAGGCACGGTTGCCCCCAGGACTTAGTAGCACAAAGGATGCGGACTTACGGGGAGGAAGGAGGATGAACCAGGAACGAGACTGGGCGAGGTCGGGCAAGCAGGGGTCATACACGGGAGATCAGTCCAATCAAGCGTGGCACCAAAGGATGAGACCAAAGAGTAGTCAAAGTCGAGCCAAGGGTCAAGCCGGGAGGTCACGGGTACGCAGTACAAGGGAGCAGGCAAAATCGTAGTCAGAAACAGGCAATGGTCAGTCCAGGCGGCAATCACGGGATGGTCAATACACAGAAAGATCAATAACTGGGAAAGTACAGATATAGATAATCACACCCAGCAGCATGCTATCACGGGCAACGAACAACTGCGGGGAACAAAACTTTATTGGGAAGGGGTTGACGGGATTGGACGGAAGGGAGTGGGATGATTGGTGCCACTATGAACTTTGGGCTGATTGCCCAGTTTGATTACTAAAGGGCGTTTCCGCCCCAGTGAAGGTTGGACCTATTGGTTCACCTTAAATGGCCCACCTTAAACCAACCTCCGGCAGACACGCTGACTGGACCAATCGAGAGTCGAAAATTCTGTTAATCTCGTACTCAGGTTCATCTTCCACCATGACTGTAGGGGGAGATGACACCTGAACATTCCTGGTGGATTTTAACAGGGAAACGTGAAATGTACTCTGAATTTTCATGGATGGGGGAAGCTTAACTTCAAAGATAACATTGCTCATTCTATTAGTGATTGGAAAGGGACCGATATACTTAGGGCCCAACTTCGGTGAGGGTTGTCGAAGAGCAATGTTTGTAGTGGATACCCAGACCAAGTCTCCCACCTGATACGGTGGTTCTTGTGACGTCGATCGGAGAACACTTTATACCTCACCGGGGCTTTTCTAAGGTTCCCTTGTGCCTCAGACTATACATTCAATCTTTCTCAAAACCATTCCTCCAAGGCCGGCAAATTGGAGGAAGGGCCAGAGAGGGAAGAGTCCTTGGGATTCTTGCCATAGTTACAGAAAACTTAGTCGATTTGCTATTATTAACATTATTAAAGGCGAATTCCGCAAACTCAATAAATTCCGCCCATTGTTCTTGACGATCCGACACAAAGCAGCGCAAGTATTGCTCCAAACACTGATTCACCCTCTCAGTCTGCCCGTTAGACTGGGGATGATAGGCTGAGGAAAGAGACACCTTAATACCCAACCGTGCACAAAATGCTTTCCAAAAGCGAGATACAAACTGAACCCCCTGATCCGAAACTATATTCTGGGGTATACCGTGGAGACGGAAAACGTGCCTTAATGAACAGTTGCACCAGCTCCGGTGCAGACAGAAGGTTTGCCAGGGGAATAAAATGTGCCATCTTACTGAAGCGATCGACCACCACCCAGATTACAGTATTACCCTGAGACTGTGGCAGATCGACAATGAAATCCATGAATATGTGGGTCCAAGGTTCTCCGAGAATCTCCAAAGGTACTAACAATCCTGCTGGAGATCCATGGATTGCCTTATTACGACCACATACAGAACATGCTTCGACAAAGGCGGTCACGTCGCGTCTGATGGTAGGCCACCATACATGGCGCTTGGTGAGAGCCAGTGTTTTCCGAAACCCTAAGTGACCGGCGGTCTTGGCATCATGATATTCTTGTAGGACGGCAAGATGCAACTGAGGTGGAACAAATTGACATCCAGGGGGTTTCCCCGGAGGGGCATCAACCTGATATGGAATCAACGAACTAGACAAATCAGGGAGAAGGGCACCAACTACACAGCCTAAAGGTAAAATTGGTTATGTGGGATCGAATCGATCCTTACATTCTCCGAAATAGCGTGATAAGGCATCCACTCTGGTATTCTATTTTCCCGGTTTGAAGGTCATAATGAAATTAAAACGGGAGAAAAAGAGCGCCCAGCGAGCCTGACGAGAGTTGAGCCTTTTGGCGGATTCTATATACTCCAAGTTTTTGTGATCGGTATATACAGTAATGGGATGTAGAGAGCCTTCCAGCCAATGTCGCCATTCTTCAAAGGCCAGTTTAATACCCAACAAGTTCCCTATTCCCAACATCATAATTTTGTTCAGCAGGAGAGAATTTTCTCGCAAAGAAGGCACAGGGATGTAGTCTCTCAGGATCACCTGAATACTGAGAGAGGACAGCTCCCACACCCAGTTCGGAGGCGTTTACTTCCAAAAGAAACGGGTGATTGATATTGGGGTGGACCAAAACTGGAGCCGATGTAAAAGTTTCTTTTAAAGTCTGAAAGGCACTTATTGCTGAGGGAGGCCACTCCTCAACAAAAGCACCCTTCCGAGCTAGGTCCGACAAGGGCCCCACTATAGAAGAGAACCCCCTAATAAAGCGCCTATAGAAGTTAGAGAATCCTAGAAACCTCTGAAGCGCTTTAAGGGTTATTGGTTGCTCCCACTCCAATACCGCGGACACCTTGGAGGGATCCTTAACCCACCCATGCTTAGAGATCAGATGCCCCAAAAACGGAATTTCAGAAACCTCAAATACACACTTTACACAAATTTTGACATAGACTGTTCTCCCGTAATCTTTGTAATACTGCCTTTACATGCTGGCGGTGTTCTAGCACCGAACGGGAGAAAATCGTTTAAATAGACCACCATAAATCGGCCCAAGTAATCACAAAATATATCGTTTACAAAATCCTGGAAGACCACAGGAGCATTGCACAGACCAAAGGGCATAACCAAGTACTCGTAGTGCCCATCTTTTACATTAAAGGCGGTCTTCCATTCATCTCCCTGGCGTATGCGAATGAGGTTATACGCCCCTCTAAGATCAAGTTTAGAAAAAACCTTTGCCCCAGTTACTTGATTAAAGAGATCGTCGATTAAAGGCCAACGGATATCTATTCTTAACCGTGATCTTGTTTAGTCCCCGATAATCAATACAGGGATGTAAACCACCGTCCTTCTTTTCGACAAAGAAGAACCCAGCGCCAGCAGGGGAGGTAGAGGGATGGATGAATCCTTTCTTGAGATTCTCCGTAATGTAATCTTTCATGGCGGTCTCTTCTGATCGGGTGTGGTTGTATATTTTCCCCCTAGGGGGTATGGTACCTGGTAGCAGATTGATGGGAGAATCGTAGGCCCTATCCGCCCAATCTGCATAGTCCGGCAGTAAGCCCTCAAGTGAGACATGAGTCGATCTTAGGGCGGTACAAAAACAATGATCCAAACACAATGGACTCCATTTAACCAGGTCCCCAGATGCCCAATTAACAACCGGGTTGTGGGCCTTTGACCATGGAAATCCTAGTACTATAGGAGATACAGGGCTCTCTAAAATAAAAAATTCCATCTTCTCGGCATGGGAGGAACCCACCACTAAATTTACAAAAGGGGCTTTATAGGAAACCAATCACCCCATAATTGGTTCGTTATTGACAGCCAGGACCCGAAGTGAATTTTTTAAGGGGATCAACGGGATATTTAAAGTGGAGGCAAGCGACTTATCCACTACTAATGAAGGCGGTGACAGACATCTTGGAAAGGCCCCAAGAGACCATAGTGGGTAAAAGCAATCAATTTATGTGCGGGAGTGGTACCTGATCGCCTAGATGAGTTCCCTCAACCGGATCTAGGCGCTGTAGTTTCCCGCCGCCGGAGCTTTGTTAGGGCAATTCTTGGCGAAATGACCAGGGTTTCCGCAGTACAGGCAAAGCCTTTGTGATCTGCGTCTTATCTTCTCCGCCTGGGAGAGGTGAGTCACGCCAAGTTGCATTGGCTCCTCGGGTGCCAAAGAAGCACCCCTAGGATTGAATTCTTGATGAGGGGGACCTCATGGTTGGTCCTTAACTTTTTTTACGCGTCTCTCTCTGAGGCGTCTATCCACTCTGATGGCCAGCCGCATGTACTCATCAAGACTCTTTGGCTGGGGGAAATTAACTAAAGTATCCATAATACTTTCTGAGAGCCCGATTCTGAACTGACTGCATGGGGTCGTTCCATTGGGAGTCGATGGCCCATCGACGGAACTCGGCACTATATTCTTCGGCCGACCACTTCCCTTGTTTTAGACTCTGTAACTTAGAGTCTGCCATAGAAGCCCGGTCAGGGTCTGCATACAGGACCTTCATGGCGGCAAAGAAGGCGGAGACTGACTGTAAGGCCATATAGGTAGGTGCCAGTCAAAAAGCCCAGGTCTGTGGGTCACCTTGAAGAAGCGAGATGACTAGGCCCACTTGTTGTGTCTCGGACCCAGAGGAGTTGGGCCGCAGGCGGAAGTAAAGCTCGCATGAATTCTTGAAATTAGAAAACTTTGATCGTTCCCCCAAAAATTTCTCTGGAAGGGGAACCTTCGGCTCGACTGAGGAAACAGGTGCCTGTGGTGCAGGTAGTTGGCGACTTTCCTGCGTAGCCACTCGTTGGGCCAGCTGATTGATGGTGGTGGCCATAGCCTGCACTTGTTGCATTAGTTCTTCCATTTTTCTGGCCCGTGATAACGTCAGGTTCCATGGGACACCTGCCGCAACCCCCAATCTCCGCTGTTAGATTCACCTATAGTCAAGCCCCCGTCTCCCGTGGACACTTTATACGCCTCACCGGCCACGGTTTCCACCAGGACTTGGTAGCACAAAGGATGCGGACTTACGGGGAGGAAGGCGGATGAACCAGGAATGAGACTGGGCAAGGTCGGGCAAGCAGGGGTCATACACGGGAGATCAGTTAAATCAAGCGCGGCACCAAAGGATGAGACGGAGGAGTAGTCAAATTTGAGCCAAGGGTCAAGCCGGGAGGTCACGGGTACGCAGTACAAGGGAGCAGGCAAAATCATGGTGAGAAACAGGCAATGGTCGGTCCAGGCGGCAATCGCGGGATGATCAATACACAGCAAGATCAATAACGGGAAAGTACAGATATAGATAATCACACCCAGCAGCACAAGCACGAGCTGTCAGTGAGGAGAGAGGAGGCAAGGGTCCCCGCTCGCTCTGATGCAGCCCGCCGGAGATGCGGCCCCTGAGCGGGATGGAAGCAGACAGGCACCGGAGCCTGCTCCACCTGCAGACCCCGCGGGACCGGCGGACAGGTGAGTTGTTCGTGACACCCTCTTCCTTACAGCTCCTTGACAATTGATCCCTCTTCCCCGAGCCCTATCGATCCATTATTGTTATCAGACTTTATTCCTAGTAACATTTTGAGCCTTAGTCCACCCCTGTACATGGCCTGCACAGAATGCACGCAAGGTTAAAAATGATTCTTGGGGTGGAGGGGCAAGCAGCCTTTTTGCCTGTGAAATCCATACACCCCTTCCCCAGTACTGATTTCTAACTCTCCATCCCCCAAACCAGTCCCCTACCCGGAATGCCACCTCTCGCCAGATGCCTGTAAATGGACCTTTAGAAGAAGTGGTTGATTACCCCTGCCTTACACCTTCACCCAAATAATGCAACACTGGTCGGACCTCAAACGGCAAAAGTATCCCTGGGTGCAGAAATTCTACAGCAAGAACTTCCCGGGTTAGTGGATATACAACAGAGAAGGTGAGTTATCAGGGTTATGAGTGACATGTTTAACAAAATTGTATTTTTTTTTGTAGCTGGGGAGTTCTGGCTGCGCATCAAGCCCACCCGGAGGTGAGGAGTGGGGTCCAGAACACAGGATGTGGGTGTAAGGTGGCCCCAAACACTGCCAACATTCTCTTCCTCCTCTCAAGCCTTCCCACACCGACCATGGAGCCCACTGAAGAGGAGGGTGGGTTGGGCTTTGAGCTGCCCACAGCTCCTGACCCCTCCAGTAGGCCAATATGACAAAACAACGCAGGTTGTGCTGCAATGAAAGTCAAATGATAGTGAAATGAAAGTGCTGGTGTGTTGTGCTTCTCTGTCCCCTAGAATCATGCAAGGGTGAGTATGTGATGGTTGGACCACCCGAGACGAAAGTGGCACAGGCCAAACTCTACACAAGCATTACACAAACACATGTACAGAGATTCTAACTTTTTTTCCCTCTACAGACCCTAAAGAAGGGATGGCCCTGTGGAGGAGGGGTAAAGTTGGGGTAAGTAGTCAAAATGTGCTTGCATGTACAGGTACACACATGTAAAAACAAGTGTTAATTTTTATTTGTTTCTTTTTGCAGGTCCCAGGTTGCCCTCCCCCCCCCATAAAATGTTATATATTTTATATAAATGTTATGTTTTTTAAATATTTTACAATATCAGATTATGAAAAAAACTAAAATATTTTAATAAACAATAGTTTTATGCTTTATTTATAGTTTATGCTTTATTTACTGCGTGGTGGCATTTATTGAATGCAACAACTGAGATTTATTAGATTTATTGTTATATGTGTAATAATTTCTGCATATAGGAATATTATTGTATGTGATACTTATGGGATTGTGGGTAATAAGTAACACATTTATTATATGATTTATTTAATTTTGGCTTGTGGTTAACACTATTATAACTATTGATTGTCTAATTTTGTTGACTATTGGCACTTTAGGTTTAGGTATTTGTGCATTATCTTTTTTTTTTTTATTTTGCCGTTTTATGATCCAGATCATAGGCAAGGTTTGTTAGCTAGGATTGATAAATAAATTATGGTATTATGATGTGATATAAAATGAATTATTGCTGCTTTTTTCTTTATGTGTGTTGAGTAGGTATTTATATGTATCTTAAAAAATTTTAATGTGCCATGAATTATGTGTAGTTGTAGAATAAAGATGAAATTTTTCATGCTGGTTGTGTCCCCTTTGCATCCACAGTTACGGCCGAAAACAGGTAAAAGCTTGGCTTCCTGAGATGAGTTTGGCAGCAAATGCCATAAATGCTCAGCTAAAGCACATGTGTACGCAAAGCAAATGCGGTCACGTACGCATAAACAAACTTTTCTCTGAGTGTTCCCAAATTCCTGTTTTCCGATTTCAGTTTCTGAAAAAGATGAACATTCACAGCAGGCTCTGAATCAGGCCTGTTTTAATGAATATCCCAAAGGTGGCTATTATTTATTTAAAGTGACACTGCAGGCAAAGGTAATTGTTACATCATTATTGTTACATTTGACACTGTCCTATACTGTTTTCTGTTTTTAAATTGTAGCAGAAATGGCTGAGATATTGAGGTTTACAGGTTCAGTCAATTACATTCTCTTTTTCATCCTGTCCCCCAATCAGATCAGCAGAGTGGGACAGCATTGCTGGCTCCTCTCTCTTCCCACCCCTCATCCGTCTTCCTCCAGATTTATCACATTGCTGCCAAAGCAGAGAGTTGATTATTTTGCAGCATCACAGATCCAAGGGCCACACCCGCTTTTTTCAGAAGAAAAATCATGAGCTGATCACGTAAACGAAATCTCTCAGCCATTTCTGCTTCAATTTAAAAATGGAAAACAATTTAGGACTGTGCCAAATGTAGCCCAATGTAATGGTGTAACAATTGCCTTTGCCTGCAGTAGCAAAAAAACTGTACATATTTTTAGTAATGCGGAGAGCCCATGGCGGACTTGCCCAATTGGGTGTGTATGTTTGTTTATTGGATTCTTCTGAGTCAACACAAGGACATATAACAAATAAATTGCCCGTGCCCGTGGTGTCCCTAGGCAACTGGCCAGGGTTTCTCCTGCCCAGCAGCCGCTTCTGCCTCAGATGCCAGCTCCAGCGGCGCGTGTGTCGCCGAGCGCGCCCTCCTCCCTCGTCCACTGTCATTCTGCTCGTGCTTGCGCGCGAGTACAGTCAGCTTATGTCCTCCGGTGGTGCTATACACAGAGTGGCCACTGGAGGCTGTTTAAAAGAGCTAAACCTAGGAGGTGCGGTTCTGGGCAGTATGCCTTTGGAGTTCAGCTGGGGCAATCAGCCCAGAGCTCTCTAAGTACACCAATCAAACCACAGATCCGAAGTGCACCAATCAGCACACAGATCCAAAGTGCACCAATCACAGTCACTGCCTCCCTGTCCAATCCAGCCGGGTTCAGTCCTATAAAGGGATTACCTCTTCAGTGTGTCAGTGCCTGTGATAGCGTTTAGCTGGCTTGTTATTGTTCCTGTGATTGCCTGTTTATATCGTTATTGACCATCTGCTTGAATCTCGACCACGTCTTCGTCTCATCCCTTGTACTGCGCAGCTCTGTGACCTCCCGTTGTGATCCCTGGCTTGACGTCTGACTTCGCTTGAATTCTCCTGAGCACCCGAATTGCTTCCAGTATTACCTGTTCCCGAAGTACCCGAACTGTTTCCAGTACTTACCCGGCATTGCCCAGTCTGGCCTCTGGTTCATCTGCCTTCAACCCCTGTAAGCTCACATCCTTTGTGCTATTAAGTCCTGGGGGCAACCGTGTCCGGCGAGGCGTATAAAGCGTCCCGGCAAACGGGGGCTTGTCTAAAGGTGAATCTAGCAGCGGAGATTGGGGGTTGTGGGCTTACTCTGAAGGCGTGTGTCCCACGTTCTGACAATATCCCTCATTAAAGACAGTGACTGGCATCCCTCATTACAAGTAGTAAGTGGCATCCCTCATTACAGGCAGTTTGCAGCATCCACCATTCTAGAGGGGCATTCCCTGTTACAGGCAGTGAGCGGCACCCTTCATTACAGGCATTGTGCAGCAACCCTCATTACAGGCAGTGAGCGGCATCCCTCATTACAGGCAGTGTGCAGCATTCCCCCCCAATAGTGTCTGGGAGAAGGGAGTGCAATGGAGAACTGGTGGGCAGGAAGCAGATAAACTTACACTTGCTGCCTGCCAGTACTTTAATGCCCAGTGCTCATCCCCCCAACACACATGCACAGACATACACACACACATGAACAGATATACACACACAGACATATGCACATGTGCACACATGCACAGGCACACACAAAATGCCATATCTTACATGCTCCCCAGCGCCGATACCATGCTCATCTTCCATAGGTGGGAATGGCCTATGTGCGGGTGGGTGTGATCCATGAACGGCCGGTGTCCATTCACAGGTGCTAGCTGTAAATTGATCATGCCCATTCACACATAGGCAATGCCCTCCCATCGTAGCTGAAAATGCAATCAGCATTGAGGGAGCCTGTAGATTATGACATTTTGTTTGTGTATGTGTGTGTGTGCGTGTGTGACTGAGGGGCAGCAAGTGTGAGTTTAACTGCTTCCTGCCTGCTGGTCCTCCACTGTGCTCACACACACACATTCGCTCCATATAACACACCTACATTTTCCTCCCACTGACTTAAAAAAGTACGGTAATTACAATAATGTACTTAGGTGTGATTAAATCGTTTTTAAGAGAAAATAGATAAATTAAAACCATTATGGCATCCTGGATCTTAGCGCTGATGAGTTCCAATAGCAACAGAAGTGGCATACAATATTAAATGTTAAGAGTGGAATATTAACAGAAATCTGTGGCATAAACCTGTTTTATTGCCAGAAATGTAAAAATATGACAAAATAAGCATGCCTCAGTAAGAACATTACATATATATTAACATAAATATGAGCATTGTGGTAAACCTAGGAACTTACTTTCAAAATATAGATCTAAAAAGTTTAATATTTTGGTTTCATTTATAATTTATTCTATATATTGTAGGTCAAGAGTGAATTGTATTGATGGTGTACTTTTATTCTCACACTGACAATTTGGGTATTAATATTTTAAAACCACAACATACTTTTCCAATGACCCTAACTTTAGGGGTCATATATGTTGGAGATAAATTAAGGCAAAGGAGTCTCAAAAGATGTGCAGATGTCCGTAAAGTAAAGTGGCAGCCAACATCCAGCACCTTGGTGTATCATTAGCTACTGGCAAAAGGTGCTCATACTTTTGTTTCATCAGATCAATGCAGCTGGACAAAAGCATAGGGCAACAGAAAAGGGGGCTAGGAAAACCCATGCCATATGCCTAGGCTTCCCCTCAAAGGCATAGGTACACTTAACCTCCCACTATGTTTTTTCCTAGATAGAAAGGTTGATTCAGAGCCTCCATGTAAATGCTTGTTCTTATGTGAAAGCAAACTTGCAGTAAACTTGAATGCTAGTTACATTTTTGGGCTGCAAGTGCATCTTAAGGCGAGCTATTCCCTTTCCCCCGATGTCTGCTCTCATTATGAATTTAGTTCTCACTACGGGTAACTGACAGTGGGTTTTTTTTTACTTTTTTTACATATTGGGGGTGTTTTTTGTTAGATACACATTTTATGTATCCTAATTTTTAAGTTTATTTTGTTAGCAGTGAAAGTGACAGTGTTTAATTTTTTTGTTGTAATTTATTTTTTAAAAATGTGCCCCCCCAAAGCAAACCAGCCAGGGCACCAAGCATAAAGGCTTGTAACCCAGGGCTCAGAGTCCATGCCATGTGTGATACTTGTCATTGAAAGTTACTAGTCCTTATGCCTTTTTAAAAATCAATGGGCATCAGGCTCTTCTGTACACCTGATAACCCAAATGGGGGTGTGGATAATATGTTGGGTTACAAGCATACTGGCATATATTTGCCGAATCCGGCAGGTGCTATTCTGGCTCCTCAGATCAACTGGTATAGGGGTCCAGTGGAACTCTTACCAGTTCACCCCTAGTGTCCAAATAACACTTCCAAGTATGAAAGCCACTCTATGGCAGCTCAGCATTGAATCCCCGGGCAGGCAGTGGAAGCGATTCCTGGTGGATTACACACACTGCATGGCCTCTGAGCATTGGGTTACAAGCCCTTATTCTTGGTGCATGGGCTGGTTGGCTTTGGAGGGGAAAAAGCTAACTTTTTTTTTGTTTTTCATAAAGTCGAAATAAAGCAGTTCAGCAGCATTTGTTTCATAAAAAGTGGAGTAAAAAAAATTCAGACAAACATGGTTTCATTAGATAACAATTTTATCTAATGAAAAAAAGACTAAATGATTAATGTCAAAATTATTTTTCTTGGTTACAAAATCAAGCCATCTGGAGTGGCATGATATTTAACTAGTTTACCAGCTTGGCCTAAAAAGTCATTCTTGCCCAGTTTCGCCCAAAGAAAAAAATCTGTAAGAATCCACAGGTAACTAAGATTTTTTTTGGAAACTATAACAAATCTTTTTGGGTACTTTTCTTGTGCGGTACAGTAAGTTAAAACCCACTGAGATGCAATCTGCAATTTACACCCAAAAGCATAGCTAAAGCCAACTTTGCTTCACCAAGTAATTGGCATTCGGGTTTATGCTATAGATATGATGAAGCAAGTTTACCTTTGGGTGTGCTTTTGAAAGTGAATTGATAATTCTTTAAAAATGTTTTTTCCTAAAAACCAAGTAGCCATGTAATCAAGCATTTTACAGGTGAGGCACTTCATTTTTCCAACGGTGTAAGGATATTTTTTCTTACATTTGAAAAAAACAGTACCCTATGTGATACGCTAAAGAATTTGCCAAATCGTTCTGCATAGCCCATAGAATGCTGTTGTTTTCAAACTTAAAAAAAATAAATAAATAAAAAAATATATATACTTAGATCATTGGAAAAAAATGTACCTCATCTCTAAAAAATATCCCAAGATGTGTCTCACCCATAAAATGTAATTTGTGGGGTTATATAATTTAGAACAGAAATGTTTTATAAAATGTTTAGTATGTTCACATAAACAAGCTAGATGTAAGCTTCAATTCACTCCGGAAAGCACACCCAACGGTAAACTTGCTTCACCGGATCTTTAGCATGACCCCAAATGTATATCTAGGGATTGATTTAGCAACAGGTGTAAAAAAACATGAACTGCCTTTCCAATAATATGAATACAAAAGCTCAGGCCTTTTAGTCAGTGCTTCAGTATCTAACTTCCACTCTAATCTTGATATTGATATGCGTCTGGTAGTGCACCAGAGCAAGTTTCACAGATTTTATAGCAGTAATCATAGTGCATAGAGGTAAAAGCTTTGTGGTTCCAATTAAAGGAGCAAATATCACTTAATTTTGCTAGAGCAGTATAAACCCCTAAATATAATATGTATAAAATATACATTTGTATACATTTTAACTTGATGCTGAATTGATGCAACAAGTTAACATTTTACAGAAGCTATTGAATATGCTATAACTCTGTTTATTTAACATGTCATATACCAAATGCAATTAATATATTATGAATAATTGTTTTATAAGTGCAACTACCCATTCTGCCAAGTTAACCAATCACTGACTGGGAGGCTGATTTATTAATAGCGACGTGTAGCGACAGTTGAGCGACTGTAGCGGTATTTTCACAGCGCCCGCTAGTAGTCGCTGTGCTTGGCCGTTGTTCGGTTGTTGACAGCGACTCAGTTGGTGTGCCGTAATGTTGAATATAAGGTTACGAGTCGCTATTTGACAGGTTCCGCGATGTATGGGTGCGCATGATAGCGACTGGTCAGAGTGACCGGCTTCCACCATATTCATCAAAAAATCACGCTCAAAAAATTCAAGTGCTGTGAAATGCATATTTAAACCCTAGAGCGCTGGAGGTGATGTGTTAAAAGTATTTTTTTAACCCCCAAACCACCATATTTTTGGAAACCAAAAAAAAAAAGTATTTTAAATAATTTAGTAATATGAATACATTAATATCAGACCTGTAAGATCAATTCTGTACAATTTTTTTATTACATTTCTTTTCCCTTAAAAAAATTATCGAAAATGGCAGAAGTGTTCACAGAAATATTCACATTTAAAAAAAAAAAAAAAAAAAACATTAATAACAATTAATTATTAATATTTAAAGATTGTTCCATTGAAATGCATTGGAGCGCGCCAGGTAGCGAGAGGTCATACCTGTCGCTGTTCAAGGTTGGACGCTGGCGCTGTGGGCTGAGGATGGAATAATGATGAATGAGTCGCTATATGGCGCTATCTCGCTAAGCAGGATTGGCTTGATAAATGTGTGATAAATGTGTGATAGTGGTGGGGAGCCGGCGTTCTCGTGGCGGGGCCCGTCATTACCAGCCGCTCACCAGTCGCTACCTGTCACTATTCCTTCATAAATAAGGGCCTTAATCTAAGTCAATAGGTATTGAATTATGTATTTTTCCCTATAGCCTAATAAATACATTGGTTAATATGTAATTGGCTTACATAAAATTGCCCATAGATAGCCATTTACAAAACAAGCCACAATGCCAATTTTGGCATTCAGGGTAAAGTAGGGCAGGAATCCAATATCTTGTCCCACTGACCACTCATCTAATTTACCCCTTTCAGTGCCAAGCCCATAGAGTCTATATGCTCACCTAATTTTATGATAAACATGGATTTTCTGTTAACCAAACTTCTTGTCTCTTTAGATCAAACGGTAAATTGTACTAACTCCCCCAATAGTGTTACGGAAAGACCGTGCTTCTGCTTCATAAGTTTGCTCATTAGCTATTTTGGTGATAATCTATGAGTATATATTTGCTTTAAAGGTGCTCTTATATGTTTGGGGAACAAAGCCCTTTTTTAAATGTTGTATAGCAATAGACAACTAAGAGGCCGATTCATTAACAGCGGCAGGTAGCGACAGTTGAGCGACTGTAGCGGCATTTTCAGAGCGCCCGCTAGTAGTCGCTGTACTTGGCCGTTGTTCGGTAGTTGATAGCTACTCAGTCGGTTTGCCATAATGTTGAATATTGGGTGAGGAGTCGCTATTTGACAGGTTCCGCGCTGTATGGGAGCGCATGATAGCGACTGGTCAGAGCGACCGGCTTCCACCATATTCATTAACAAATCACGCTCAAAAAATTATCGCTCTGTAAAATGCATGTTTAAACCCCAGAGCGCTGGCGGCGATGGGTTAAAAGTCGTTTTTTAACCCCCAAACAACCATATTTTTGGAAAAAAAAAATAGTTTTTAAAATAATTTTGTAATATGAATACATTAATATCAGACCTGTAATATCAATTCTGTACATTTTTTTTTTACCTTAAAAAAAATATTTAAAATGGCAGAAGTGGTCATAGAATTTTTCACATTTAAAAAAAAAAAAAAAAAAAAAAAAACATTAATAACAATTAATTATGAATATTTAAAGATTGTTCCATTGAAATGCATTGGAGAGCGCCAGGTAGCGAGAGGTCATACCTGTCGCTGTTCAAGGTCGGACGCTGGCGCTGTGGGCTGAGGCTGGAATAATGATGAATGAGTCGCTATATGGCGCTATCTCAGTCGCTAAGCAGGATTGCCTTGATAAATGTGTGATTGTGGTGTTCTCGTGGCGGGGCCCGTCATTACCAGCCGCTCACCAGTCACTACCTGTCGCTATCCCTTGTTAAATAAGGGCCTAAACTATTAGAGAATTACTTACACTGGACCTCCTAGACAATCAATAGCACAGAAGGACAAGTGTGCATATGGATAAGCACATACCAGTCATGTGTGGCTATGGCAGTTACCTAGCATATTACAGGGGAAGAGTGTAACAAATATCATGGGGACCCCTTTAAAATTACCGTATCCAATAGTTTAGCCTTTCATGGCCATTTGAATGGATATATCTATGGAATAGCAGGACAGCAGACATTAAAATATGTATAGTATAAAAAAGAGAATAAGTCATAAATATACTTTTTCACACATTAAAAAAGTACACACTTCAAGTATAGAATAGCAGCATCACAAAATCCATTCTGGTTCTGAATATTTTTCTCTGTGCACAGATATTTATTAAATATTAGGGAGGTACTCCAAATCTTATTACCAACAACCAATAGGATTATTTGTTTTATTTTTCTTGTAAATCAGTAAATGTGTATTCCCTGTATGATGCATTCCTGTAACAAATATCAGAGCTACACTTTAAATATTTTCCTGGATAAAAAAACCCAAAGGAGAAACATTATGATCTTTACCAACATTGCTTTTTTGGCCTGATCCTGTTACAGAATACCATAAAAGACACTACAGCATATGAGTTGAACGTTCAAAGAGGCTTTCCAATTTCAGGCAGAGGAAACCTCATCATTACTGCTCAGCTTGATAATTGGTACTGTGTCTCTGCTTGATAACCTAGCTCATTAGCTGTTTTGGCAGAGCATCTCTGAGGGTACCTTTGCTTGAAGAGCTGCTTGAATTTCTTTGTGCCACACAGCACACCTTTGAAATAATAGTACTTTGAAAAAATAGATTTTGAAGGCCATGTTGTTCCTGTGTGTGCCTATATTTGTTTTGCTAAGGCAAGTTACTCCAGAGCTCTTCGAATTATCACTTTCTCCATCTGAAACGCTTTCCACTTTCTTTCTGTTCTGGAGATATTACACTCAATTTTCTTCAAAAGTAAAAAGCTCTAGAGGCATTGTAGACATAGACAACAAGTTATATGTCTTATTCTTTCATTGATGACTATCAAGGGGAATGAGACGGCATCTATATGTTTCTGGACAGAAACATGAAACGTCGATAAGGACTACTTACTGTTAGAAACATTCTCTCATTCCTATACAGTATCCTATTTTTTTTATTTTCTTCAGCAAGTATATATTTTTTTTCAGTAATTATTCAAATGCTGTATACTGTAATTCCAGTACTGTGGTGTACTTCTTCTGTAGCGTTGACCTATGTAAAGAGCTTTTTTTTCTTTTAAATACAGTAAAGGAGATTTTAAAATCTCCTCGCACAAATGACATTTGTCTGGGGGGGTGGTACATAGTGCTAGCACACCGTCTTTCTATGGTTTAATTATTAGTAAAACTCATAGTACTTTCTCTTTTTTTTTTTTTTTTTCTGCTACTTAAAGGGATTGACAAGTCTAACTTTAAAATGGTTTGTGTGGCAGCTTATCTGATTCACTGTCAGTCTCATGCTGTCTCTAGACTAAAAGGAATCCCTTGGCATTATCAGTCAAAACCCAGCTCAATCCAATGCAATGTACACAGTGTTCTTGTATGGCTGCCACGCCCATCACAAAGGACATGAGGAACACAATGTATAACTTTAAAATTGTGTGACAGCTAACCTGATTCATTGCCAGTCTCATGCTGTTTCCTGGCTCCAGTTATAGAAAGGAGGAGGAATTACTTCTTCTTCCTCCTCCTCTTCCTCTGCCACCCCCTCCCCCGCACAATCCAGGCCACAAATACAATACTGAAGCTAGTGTCAAGCTGACACTCTTAGTGATAGACTAAAGGGAATTCCTTGGCAATGTCAGTCAAAACCCAGCTCAATCCAATGCAATGCACACGGTGTTCTTGTATGGCTGCCACTCCCGTCACAAAGGACATGAGGAACACAAGGCACTTTATAGTTCTGCTGCTACTTCATCTGTGCATCTGTGTGGATATTGGAAAAACTTGACCTTTTGGTGGCTCTTAATGAGAGGGTGGATGAAATATTCCCTACACAATAGGAATACTTTTGAATGTGCCTGGACAATGACTTTAAATAGAAATAATCACCTACCTAGATTAAGGGTTCCCAAACCCTTTTCCACCAAGTACCACTTTCACTGTTTGCCAATTTTATTTGTCAATCACATAGAACCATAGTAAAAACACACAATTTTAAGTGAATACAACACAAAAAATATGTACATAGTTTGGGGGTGTTTTGTATTTATGACTCAAATCAAGCTTGGGTGGTAATACATGACAACATGTACAGGTCAGGTGTGTGTATTCATAGGGATCACATGGTACCCTCACCTTGTCAATGATCCCACGCTTCCCAGGCTGTGACTGCACCACCACTTTAGCTGGGCGTGTTTCTGCACCAGGCACTGTGGTGCTTGCATACCTGATGACTAATGAGGCTAGGCAGTTTGACCCATTTTTGTATCCAGGACAGTGCTTGGAGTGCTAAGTACCACAACACCAAGTACCAGAGCCTCTTTTAGTCACCACACCCTGTAGCCACAAACAATTGACAATGCTTTTTATCATTGATTTTCTCTGAAATTCCGATAAAGTCACCTCAAATCAATGCTGTGTTACAATATATGCCTATCCAATATATGCATAGCATATTCTCAACTGGTTCAGTCTCCAAGCAGCCAGATTTGCATGAGATTGGGTGACTTGTCTCTCAAGGTCCCAGCTTCAGCTTTCATGCAGATTGCCCTCTTCCCAGTGAGTTGTTTATGTGAATGCCTAAAGTGGGCTTAATACAATGAGAGGGAGATGTGGACTGATGGTTAAAATTTGCTTGGACTTCCTCTTTAAGTTTACTGTGGCAGTATTTTGTTTATAATTTACTATTTTAATTTATAAATTACCAAAACATTCATTTTCTATAAATGACCTTTTTGATGACAACACATGATCTGAAAGGAAATTGGATACCTTCAGTGAAGTCACTAATTGAAAAAAAAAAACACAAAAAGCTTGCCTGGCATTGAACTTTTAATGGTGTTAATGTTTCAGTTACAGTTAAACTAAATGAGAATTCTGCTGCTTTGGTTCAGCTTGAACAGAGCAGAATTTGCCCTTAATGTTTAGATTTTTTTAACTACCATATGTTTCGCACCCATAAGACACAACCGGGATTTGTAGGAGGAGGATAAGAAAAAAATGTTCTAAACCAAATGTTGTGCTAAAACAAACCATTACAGACAGTGTGGAATTCCCCACCACCCCATTCTCCATGGGCAGTGTGATATTCCACCACCCCATTCTCCATGGGCAGTGTGGCATTCCCCCATCCCATTTCCCATGGGCAATATGGCATTTCCGCATCTCATTCCCATAGGCAGTGACATTCGCCCATCTCATAGGCAGTGTGGCATTGCCCCCTCCCGTAGCCAGAGTGGCTTTATTCCCCATAAACAATGTGGCATCCCCCTCCCTATTTCTCATAGGTAGTCTGACATTTCCCCCATCTCATAGGCATTCCACCCTCCCATTCCCATGTGGAATCCCCCATCTCCTTATTCAATGTGGAATTTCCCCGCCTCCTATTTTCCATAGACAGTGTGGCATTCCACCATCCCATTCCCATAGGCAGTGTGGCATTACCCCCATCCCATTACCATACTCAGTGTGCCATTCCCCCACCCCACTCCCATAGGCAGTATGGCATCCTCCCTCCCATTCCCCATAGGCAGTGTGGCATCCCCTCCATCCCATTCCCACAGGCAGTGTGGCATCCCCCTCCCATTCCCCATAGGCAGTGTGGCATCCCCCCATCCCATTCCCAATATAAGCAGTATGGCAGAATCACCCCGACCCCCAGGAAAAAAAATGGTATACTTACATGAACACGGTCCCTGCTCTTGCTTCTGCAGCCGCCACTGCCTCTCGGGTCAGCAGGCACTGACACATGGAAGAAGCCTAAGTGGGGACGCTGTCTTTCCTTGCTCTTGCTTCCAGTGCCGCCACCACCTCTCGTGCCAACTGTTTGTGTCAGACCGCGTTGACACACAAGAGGAAGTGGTCCAACCAAAAGCCAGAGCGGGGACAGCGTTCATTTACACTGCCTGTCTGCCCACTGCTTGGCTTCTGGTTCTGGTGCTCGCTGATTGGTTGAACTCAAAAGTGTCATGTGTCCCCCTGGCCAAATACCCAGTTTCCCTGTAGTCAGTGGCACGCTCCTGTCCCCAGCCTTTCTGAATGGCTTGGTGCTGGATGCCCAATAAATATTACTAATCTAAATATTTTATTTATTTATTTTACTTTTTTTAGTAATTTTATAAAGAAATGCACAAAAACATACCATTGGCCTAATTGTATGTTTGTTTTGTTTATTCGCAACTTCAGTAATTTAACAGTTTGGAAGTGCTTTCAATAAAACTGAAAGCCCCTACCAAGTGGAAATTCTCAAAGACAAATGCTTCATGAAAAACATAATTACATAAATAATTACATTATGGCTCTTCGGGGAGGACTACATAAGGACTAAGCAGTAGCAGCTAATTGCTTTCTTGTGCCAGGTACTGCAGCCCTTCAATTAATGGATACAGGGAATGTGCCAGTGTCGGTGAAATAATACAGTTCACATTTGTACATCAATATTGTTAATGTACAGGCTTCCAGTAAACACGGGAGGGGGAAGGAAATGGTTTGAAATTTCCTAACATGGTGTAGTTTGTAAGTGTGAAAATATTGATTATGGTATTGAACTGAGCTATGGCTATACTAAAGGAAATACTATTTAAGCCAATTAAAAGAATGTAATAGATAGCAAAGGAAGGGCACACTAGTTGAAGGAAAATGCCCTTTTAGGTATTTAAAGCACTAAAAGTAAATTATTTTGAATCATTCTAGATATATCAGCAAAATTGTTTTGGCTAACCACATAGGCCTGCACCCACATGTCCAGGCTATTGACCATGCATGAACATATGCAAGGCACTGGCCATGAAGGCAAATAACTAATTCTTTTCTGTTCTCATATTCAATAACTTCCTTAGCAGGGTCCATGTATGCATGCACACAAAGTTACCAATAACAACAATTGTGGGCAGCTTTTGGATAACTGATCCCATCTGCAGTAAGTAATTACACTGTGGTGCTTGCATACCTGATGACTAATGAGGCTAGGCAGTTTGACCCATTTTTGTATCCAGGACAGTGCTTGGAGTGCCACAACACCAAGTACCAGAGCCTCTTTTAGTCACCACACCCTGTAGCCACAAACAATTGACAATGCTTTTTATCATTGATTTTCTCTGAAATTCCGATAAAGTCACCTCAAATCAATGCTGTGTTACAATATATGCCTATCCAATATATGCATAGCATATTCTCAACTGGTTCAGTCTCCAAGCAGCCAGATTTTCAGGTGGCTTCACAGGCTATATTAATAAATGCTGCGGCCAAGCGGCTGCAACAATCCACCTGAGGAATTGAGTAGCCTTGATCAGCCATCCCTGGTCCGGTCTCCCATCAAGTATCCAGAGGTGGTGGGCTTAGCAGGTTTCTTTCCTCTTTTAAGAAAGGCTGCTGGTGCAAGCATGCAATTGCAAAAGTCCACTCAATAAATCAAGGTATAATTAACCCAGTAGAGGTGGTGGGTCATGCCGCTGTAACAGTGAACTAAAGGAATTAGCTAGCCTTGATCTGCCGCCACCACGGTGAGGACATGTCTTATGTTACATTAACTGGTATCATTTAGAATTTGATATCCTTTTTAACTCTGCTGGTCCATTGTTCCTGATACTGTGCACAATAGTTCAAAACTGTCTGTTCTGTGACTTTCTTGTACTGACTGTGCACCCCCCCCCCCAATCTGTATCCTGCTAGGGTACTTTAAAGTGAACAATGAGCTATTGTCTGAGCAGAGCCCCAGAGGACACAGATAAGAACTGTGCTGAGCCTCTAACCAGCTAAGCAGTGTTAATAAACACTGTTCAATGTTTAAACAATTTTCAATAAACAGTTTCTTTGGGATTTTCAGCTGTGACAATGTCAGGGACCAGGGCTGCTTTTGGGGGAACATTTGGTGGCTCATTGGGTTCTTTGTCTGACTATAGTATAATTTTTGCAAGTAACCTAAAGCAAGGCAGGCAGAATCTCACTTCCTATCACTATGAGTATACCAAAAAACATCTTAACTGGTTCTGGAAAGTGCTCCTCACATCCAGGAGGGGTGGTTTTGATTACCTTGTTACTATGAAGATGCATTTCTCTGCCCGGAGCAGTGCGGCACATATTAGCATGGGCAGTGAAAGACAAAGTGGTGCCCGATCATGAAAATATTGTTATTTCCCCGGTCAAGGGCTTCCTCACATTCAACTTCTTGGTTGTGTACAATGGAAACCCTGAGCCTGTCAAAAACCAAGCCTCCTCTGTTCTAGGAATCTGATACTCAATTGAACCAGCAAGTGCCAAAACTGGCCATTTGGTGCCTCTGTTGTGTTGAGTGTAGCAGCCTGAAACAATGTGCAACTTTCCACATCTCCTTTCCGCCAGTGTCCCTGAAGATTGTCTTGTGAGAAGTGGTGGGGAATAAATAGACTTTGAGTAAATTGTCAATATCTTAACGAGGGGAAGGGGCTTCAAGTGGCCCTTGAATAAAAGACTTCCAGAGGTGGCAGTATTCACAGGCTTCCCAGCTCCCTTTAAAAAGCTTTTTCATGGGTGCCTAGAGGCCTGTGAAACCGGCAACCTCTGGAAGCCTGGCTGCTAGGAGGCTGGACCAGAGGTAGTGGATCAAGGTTAACTAATTCCATCAGTGGACTATTGCGGGCAATGGCTGCACATAAAACCTTTTTAAATGGGGTTAGAAAGCCCATCAAAAGGCTTCTAGATTCCTTGGGAGGACTCTTACTGCACATAAAGCCCCCAACGGGGTCCAGGAAGCCTGTAAAGCATGCCACCTTTGAAAACCTGAAAGCAAAAACATTTACTGCAATGCCAGCTGAGTGAAGGATATTGCCAATGCTGGCGGATAGGTCACCTTTAGAGCCCATCAATACGGTTTTCAGTGAATGCTGTGTTTCAGTGAATTGGGAGGGATTAGCCCATCCAAATGCTGGACTGTGATAAAGCCAGCTGAGTACGGACAGTTTTTATAACAAACACTAATGTAAAAAAAATGTGGTATGGCAGTCTCCCTTCCAGACTGTAAGTTACCATTTTCACTAACAATTTTGTATTGTTTTTGATTTTGTAGGGGTTCTGCGACTTTTTATATATTAATGGAGTTGTCTTAGCTGATTTGGAGAAACAGGTAGAAGTCTAGTCATCTTTAGGACTTCACAGGTGTGCAGTTGGGACCATTATGGAGATGTTTTGTCAGTCCCTAGGGAAAGCTGACTACCAGCAGGACAAATATGGGATGCTTAAATGGTGACAGTTTAAAGTGGACCAACACCCAGGGGTGATCGGCCCGGAAATCTATAAGATTCCCGGGCCGATCACCTCCCACCCCGCGGGACATCCGAGATCGGGATGTCCCGCGGGGTGAAACCCCCCAGAAACCCCAAAAAGATCTTACCTGATCCGCTTCCGCCGCCTCCCGCGCACCCCTCCAGACGTGCGCGCGCCTGCGCCGGCCCTCTGTGAATGGCCAGCGGGGGTGCGCGCGCGCCGAGAGTGACGCGCGGGAGGCGGCGGTGGCGGAAGCGGCTTGGACGTTCCTGTCCCCCGCCTGGACGTTGGCGGGGATTGGCTGCGGCGTTCACGTGGGAGTGGGGAGAGGTGAGTTTTTTGGGGTTTCTGGGGGGTTTCACACAGCGGGGCACCCCCGATCGGGGTGCCCCGCCGAAGTGGACCAAAACCCAGGATAGTCAAAATCCTGGGTGTTGGTCCACTTTAACAAATTGCAGGGTTAAATTTTTGAAAGTGACCTCGGTCACACATTTTAAAATAAACCTGACGATTTATTAAAGTGGACCAACACTCAGGATTTTCACTATCCTGGGTTTTGGTCCACTTCTGCTCAGGTGTGCCCCGCTGCATGAAACCCCAAGAATGACAGAAAAAACTCACCTTACCCCGCTCTTACGGCACATGTGCGGGCGCTCGTCCAATCAGCGCGCACAGAGCCGCTGTGGTATGCACGTACAAGGGACGGACAACCACAGCGTCTCCGAGCATGCTGGCGGACGCATCTCGCGCTTCCCTCTAACAGGGAGCACGCCCGCGCATGCGCCGTTGGAATGGAAGTAAGGTAAGGTGAATGAGGCGTCCTGGGGGGTTTCACACAGCATCCTGATTTCGGATGCCCCGCGGGGAGGGATCTGATTGGCCCGGGAATCTTATAGATTCTTGGGCCGATCAGCCTGGGGGTTGGTCCACTTTAAGTTGTAGAAATTTAAGCATTTGTAAGTCTGAAAAATTGGTCTACTTACCCTAGGGGGTTGTGGTATACCCAGCAACTATCAGTACAGGATTTTTCTAGTGTTATTTTTAGGTCCTGGGTTTAATTAAGTTTGTCCAGTAATATTGTCTTTAGGAAACTTTCTTTGCTTCATGTTTGGGCCTCAGCTAGGTTATGTGGGTAACCACTTGAAGATGTTTATCCACTCCTTGTATGTTTTTATATGCTTGGCTCAATCCATGGAAGTCTTGTGGGCTCAACCAGTCCAGTTGATGTGGACCTGCTGCCAGTGCATACACAGTCCAGCACAGGAAGACAACAGAGCCAAAAGGACTGAAATCCATGGCAGAAGTGTGCAAGTGGGATCAATATTGGAAAACAAGTATAGATTGTTAATTTCCTGGGCAGGGACTTAAAATTCAGCTAATTGTTATCTATTAGTAGGGCTATCTAGCAGTGAATTGAGTTGTAAAACTAAGGAAGGGTGGTCTGTTTGCGCAAAACACATAAGATTTATTATGCTTTTTGTAAACCATCCCATTTGGAGTCATGTCACTGAAGTTATCACCCATGTCAGCTAGTCATACGATTGTGAAAGCACTTGAACATGCTGAAGTTTGAGAGACGGTGAGATTTCCTCTCACTCATCACATAATAAAGAAAAAATAATAATTTTATTTCCAGCTATTTAAAATACAAAACCCCCTACACCTGTGATATTCCATAGGTAGATATTTTATGTTACATGGAAATAACAGCCTATAAGGGGCCTATTTGCTGTTGGGCAAAGCCCAGTAAAATAAAATTTTTAGCTCTAAAAAAATAATTTGCAATTCACCTTTGTGAATTTTTTCCCATTTTCTTACTTTATTGTGAGCTGTGAATCTTAGAAACGAAACGTGTTGAATAGCAACATGCCCAATGAATGTATTGAAAATGTTTTTCATTAAAAAGCTAAAATCCTCTACCGTTTTGACTCTCAACATTGTAACACCTTATACATTTGCAAACTATCACATTGTATGATATATATATATATATATATTACATGTAAACCTTTTATAGTTTATAGAGTTAAAGGAGCAGTATCGCAAATTTTTCAAATGGTACTTTGAATGTAGGTAAGTGTTGGAGTAAGAATTACAAATTTAGAACAAAATGATGTCTGTGTTGAGCAGCTGGAGACTAATGTTTATGTCTTCTGAGTGTCGGAGCCTGACACTCTGGCCTGTTCCATGCTGAGGAGAGGGGTGAAACAATGTATCAAAGTATCAGCTGTTCAGTGCTGGCAGCCGTCCAGCATAAGATAACAATATTGCAACATTGCCTGGCCAGAACTTATATATCTAAAACAGAGAGAAAAGCTCTAGAAGTAATTTAGCTGATTTTGACAGTTTTCCCTTCAAGTTGGCTCTGCTGCAGAATCTTTCAGTTTACCATTTTCTCTCTCTTTTCTCAACAAAGCTGAAAGAAAGATCATATGGAAAAATGTGTTGAGAAAAGAGAGAGAAAATGGTAAACTGAAAGATTCTGCAGCAGAGCCAACTTGAAGGGAAAACTGTCAAAATCAGCTAAATGACTTCTAGAGCTTTTCTCTCTGTTTTAGATATATGAGTTCTGGCCAGGCAATGTTGCAATGTTGTTATCTTATGCTGGACGGCTGCCAGCACTGAACAGCTGATACTTTGATACATTGTATCACCCCTCTCCTCAGCATGGAACAGGCCAGAGTGTCAGGCTCCGACACTCAGAAGACAGTAGTAGTTCTTACTAAGGTTGGCCAGTCTGTTGCCCTGGGTGACGCCACGACACGTGAGATTGTATTGTTTGGATTGTTTACCGGCACTTGCACTTTTCATATTGTGGTTTGGGTTTACATTTAAAGTCTCTCATCATGGTTTCCTGTGCAACATTAGGTGGATAGAAAGACAGAGTGAGAGGGGGGTTTTGCTTCATGTTAATTGGTTGTGATAATGTTATGCACTAGAGTATATATATAAAAAAACTTTTTTCTTTCATTGTATATATATTTTTGTTGGATTAATGGTATGTCACAGTTTAGATAATTAGATATGTATATTTTATTCATCTGTATGTTAGAACTATAGCATAGTTTGCTTTATTCACTCTATACTTTAATTGTTGCTTCTTTATATATGCATGTGTGCAATTTTACACACATTAGCATATATACACTCACATATTTGTATATTTTTCTGTGTATATATATTTTCTATACATATTTTTTGCATATATTTGCATGTTTACCATTTATGATATGTTTATTAGGGTTTAGATACACCTTTTTTCACATATTTTTTGTGCCGGCACAAAAAGATAGGGGGTTTTTCATATATACATTTAAAACAACCTTTTTTCACCCATGGGCATGATATATATTTGATAGCCCTTGTCCAGGCAGTATACATTAATTATCAATTTTCGGCCATACCGTTTGCTTTTAATTGTCTTTGTCGTGTGTATATGTTTGATGGTTTTAATTTTTGTACCAATTAAATACTTTTTGTAATTGAGAATTGTGTAGTGGTGCTTCCTGTGGGAGGTAGGTGTGCAACTTGCATGCCAACTCCAAGGTGTGTTGGGTGGCCAATACCATATAATATTTCTAAAAGATTTTTGAATTTGTAATTTATAATTAACTGAGAACAACAAGTTGTGTCCAGAGGACTAGCTGAGGTTGCGTCCCTGTTATTATGAATAAAGCAAGCATTGTTTTCTGCAATAATTTTTGATTGAACCTTTTTGATTGAATTACTCCTGGTTAGGCATAATTTGATAAGATTGGATAGTTTTGCTTTGCAATTAAAAGCATGGAACGTTTTGGAGACTTGGTGGTGGTGGATTGGTAAGTATTCTGGATGCAGTAGAAAGTTGACCCCAGGTACTGTTCTGAATTTACATTGCTGTGTTGTGTATCTGAGTGTTGGACGCAAAGCAGCAACTGGCTTTTATTGTATAATATGTACTAGCATTTGGCTAGAAATTAGTCATTTTATTTTTGCACTTCTGGTTGCGAAGGCAAGCCAACCACTAAAACAAAGTCAGATTAGGATGTAGGAGGGTATAGCTAGTAAATGAAGTCTGAGAAGAAGGAATGTTGTGTCTATAATTAAGAGGTTATGCCCCGCACTGGGTTAAAAGAAACTCATATCTAATGAGCCTTTGCTACAGTAAGACTATGTAAGATGCTCTAGCTTGATCATCACTTCAGCAGAAAGGACCAGGAAATTAAAGAATGATGAATCATTCTCAGAATTGCTGCTGACAGCTGGCAAGGAAGGAGAAGACAGAAGGTCATTTTAGACAATACATATTCAGTGAGAAGCTATTTGCAAGTGTGAGCTCTAAGTCAGATTTAATCAAGTCTTACAGTTAACCAATATAAAAAAGAATATTTACTTTTCTTCAATATGAATTCTAAAATGCATTTTTAGTACTACACATGTTACTATCAGAGTTTGCAAAACAATAATCATAAATACAATAATAAGAATGTACCAGCAGCTTCCGCTAAAAGCATTTTCAGAGTTCTTATTTTGTTGTACTTAAACAGCCACCTTGATAGCAATTCCAGGAAACAGATACTCATACTCTTCATTAAACATAGGAATCATGTTCATGGCAGAAAGTCCATATTACCCGTACAAGAAATGAACACAAGATAATGTAACTAGAGTTGTAGTATGTGGGAAAATGCCAGTATGATACATCTACAGACTTCCAAGGCTTAAAAGTCTTTTTATTATTGCTTTGCTGTATCAAGCTTTCTGTATTTGAAATAAAATCAGGGGATTTTCCTAACACCTAACACATATAAATATATAACAAAACACAGAACAGAAACATTAAAAAAGGAAACATAAAAAAAGGATTTAAAAAAATCCATAGACAGATACATAGGAGCCAATATTCACATTGTTCTCTCCATCACACACTGCGATGCATGCATCACATTGCACTGTGCGCTATCTGTGAGCTATTTACATTCTAATAGCAGGCCATTACTGCTTTACAATGTATCACAGCTGACTGCAATAGATACAATTAAGATATATCAACTGCACTTGCATTCGGCCAAAACAATGAAATACAACGCAATTCTTACCGGGGTGCTGCTAAGCTTTCCATACTGGCTTATCTTGTTTGTTGTAGCCACAGCAGGAAGGAGAGATAATACAGCAGCTCCAATCCTAGTATATGGCTCTGTGAGCTATGTTGCCTCTGTATAAAAAAAAGGAGGGAATTATGGTTTCAAAATAATTATAGGTATTATTTTAATTTTAATAAGATGGACTTTTTGGCACCTAAGAAGTAGATTGACAACTTCACAACAGGTTTTAGACTGACTCCATGCAGGGGTATGGGCATAGGCATTCAATATACTAGAAAAATATGCAACAGGGTACAGGGGTCCATAATAATGGACATGTTACCAAGCAAGTACTGTAAATTTGGGGGATTTAACAGTAGCCCTACAAAAATGTTACTGTCACCTTCTAAACTCTTTGGCAAATAGATTATACAACATCAACATCAGCTATGATATATATTCACAACAACTCATCTTGCCTGGCTTTATGAGAGCCTTTGCATTTGTTCAAGAGACTTTGGAGTCTAGTAGGGCCCACAGTACAACTGAAAACAAAATTATATTGAAAAATGAAATCCTTTGGGGTATTCAAATAGATAAAACTGAGCATATTTGGTTGGATACCTTACTGGGTGAACACAGGGTTTCGTTTTGCACTTCCATCATTATAGTATATGATTTGCTTTGGTGATTTTGTTTATCCAGAACAATCTGTAACACACTTTTTACAGGTTATGGATGTGGTGTTATTTATGTTTATGTTACTTGTAGAACTCCATCTCAAATCCTAATCAAGAAGGTTGATCCCCTTTACTGTTCTGCTGGATTTTTTTTAATATTGGTAAAGCTGCAAGGGTGGGGCTATACATGTATTTAATAAAATATGAAGAACTCTTTTCTAGTGGCAGAGCTTTCTGTCTTACGCAGTCAGTCTACTGCCTTAATTTGCCTATATCTACTCAACACACAAAATAATTCCAGTTCTGTACACCTCATGTATATCTCACATTCTCACACCTCAAGTTATGGATTAACAAGTGGTGGGGGCTCAAAGCTGTAATATTAATGTACATATAACATCATATTGTTTTCTCCACTGGATTATTGTGATGGTGGAGACAGCTTGCATTTTAAATTGATCCCACATCAATGCTACTCCTGCCTTGGGGAGGCATCCTGATTCAATCCCACAAATGAGAAACAATAAACTTACCTCTTCCAGTTTCTGGACCATTGTGACCACTGCTGGTCAATTTCATTGCAGGGCCAATGGCAGTAGTCTTGTCAGTCCAGGACAGCTACTCAGACTAAACAACTCCCAGAAGAGATGAGTTGTAAAGCTCTGGATTCTCGTGCTTTCAAGGGACATCCCCAGACATGTTCAGCAATTCCACACCACCCTGTGGTGTGGGAGTGCTTGAAGGCACTAGACATAGAGAGCTCACTGTATTCATTATTCATATTATTAGTATATGTATTATAACTTATTCTTATGCACTGATCATTTTAGGTTGATTTCGGGATCTGGGGAGGTCTCCATATATATTCTTGTGGTTACATCCAGTAGCATAGCATTGGCATTAGCTACAGTGTATCATTTATTTTATAATTTTATCTTTTTTTTAATATTTGGTATGCATTTGTTTAGTAGTGCAGCCTATTAGGGGGGGTCGTTGATAAGTATTCAGGATCTGGGTTCATGTGCTTTGGGGGAGGGGGAGCGCAGAGGGCCTGCACCCCTTTCCAGGGTGTGGGACTCTTCCTCTTGAGGTGGAGAGCTCATTGCATTTTAGTGAATAACCCTCCTTTGTTGGCAATAGTACTGGCTATTGCAGCAGCATTATTATTGCAGCCAAGCTAGTAGCATTTATAGAAGCAGGACGTTGCAAGGTATATACATAGCAGCTATAGAGAAATACAGTTGTCAACTGTAGTGGAATTAAATTATACAGATACATAATTTGAACAATGTAAATGTCACTGCCAGTTGAGGTTGCTTAAGGACAATTTTCAAACTTATTTTAGCAGAACTAAGTGTGCACAAGGCATCATTTTGCACATAGAATAGAATAGATGGTTTTATCAAAGGTCAAAGCTGACATCCTATTTCTGGTAGGGTGACTGATTATGTGGATAGAAATGAAAATAACAGGTGTTTAAGTAGTGAAGAAAGATTAATTGTTAATAAAAGCTAAATAAATGAAGCTGCATGCATAACCTGTAAAATGTTTGTCAAAGACTTTTCTGTATAAACAAATACTTAATTGCATAAAGGAATACAGAATATAGTAACCTATTATGTACGGCTCAATAAAGACTTTAGTCCATCCAGTTCAGCCTGTATATAAAAGAAGAACTCCTTCCAGCGGTTTAAACATAGCTGATAATGTTACCAAGTATTACAAATTACCAGAAATTACATGCAAGGAAGGTATTTAGACCACTTTTAAACTCTTAGTGTATTCTTCTTGATTACCTCTTCTGACAGGGAGCTCCATATTCTTCCTGCTTTTACAAAAAAGAATTCCCCTCTTATGTCAGTGACTTACCTTAGTAGAAGCCCTTTGAGATAACAAACAAAACACCACAACTAACATGTCAGCTCATGCAAAACTGCAAAATATAAATGCCTTGCTGCTTATGTGCAGTTCTGATATATTTTTTTTAATTCTTTTTATTTGGTTAAGCAAAATCACCAAATCCAGTCAAGTTTAACTTTATCCAAATCTGAGTGACTATAAACATGAGAATAGAATGCAAACTTTATTGAATGCCATTTTAGGACATTTACTGGGGTTATATTTCTTTACCCAGATAGACATTTTTTCTGCAGAACTTGCTTGTGTTGTATAGTTGTTATTATTTGGTTGCATGGCATTGCATTTGTCTTACACTGTTTCGGTATTCAATTTTTTTACTGAAAAACAGAGCTGGTTACATTTTACCTGATATTGCTAAAATTATTTATATCATATCTAGCCAAATATGAAAATATCTCCCAAACATTCCCTGAAATCCAAACAGCAACATTGCCCTTTACTGGTGCTGTTTCTTTTTTTTTTTTTTTGTTGGGGGGGGGGGGGGGACTTCCTTTTCCTCCTTCCCAAGCATTCTCTGTTGTACAAAAAGTCCCTGTCCTAGCACACACTAATTTCCTACCATCTTACACCGTTTGGTAACAGGGTAACATTTCTCAATGGTATCTCAAAATCTCAACTTATATGTAAATATCTTATGTAACTTAAGCAAAAATTATTGTTTGCATCAATTATAGGGTTGTGGCTGAGCTAGGAGGGGTATGTCATGGTGTAGCCTTTTGAGCCATTAACATGCTCTGCTATGTGATAAGAGAGGTTCCTGAGGTAGGACTAAGGGGTCTCCCCTGAAAGGCATCACCTGTCAACCAGTCCTTTGAACTACACAGTTGGTTTTCAACATATGGAACCCATGGATAGATTATACTGGGCTGGGTACCCACCAAACAGATCCGCCCCTTCCAATTTAGTCAGCAAAAGCTCTCTCAGCCCAAAACCATTATGCAACCCCCCCCCCCCCAGCATTTCAGCCAGCTGACCTGGGCTCCTACGCCCCCCTCCCCGGCTCCCCGGCTCCCCCCCTTAACCTTCTTACGGTACATCCCTGACACCAACTTAAATTCACTGTCTCGTTATTGAAGTGAACTGTTTGCCTATAGGTAAGATAGGGTACTGAAAACCTAAAGAAAATACACAGGCAGTACCCAAAACAACTTTAATGAAGGTTCATAAGCTGACACTTCTGATCTACACTCAGCAAACCCCTTTATAAGATAACGCAAAATACTAGAATATTAGAAGTTATCTAAAACAGTGCCTTGAGATTTTGTGAGCATATTGTTGAATTGTGTACACTGCCTATCTGTATTCAACTCGCCTTACTACTATTTCAGTACGCCTATCTATAAACGTCTGCTGTATAACATGTGCAAACTTTAATAAAAATGTTGTAAATGAACTACACAGTTGGGTATGTCACCACTATTATCGATTTTATTGGTTTGGATTAAAGATTAACATCTTATCAATGCTATTGTAAGCTGGGAAACTTACAGAATCTCCTGCTCACCTCACTATTCATAAACCATAAATCAGATACGGGGGACTTTCTTTAAAAAAAAATCCCCAAATATCTCCCAGAACAGGAAAAAGTCAGAAAACAAAACTTAAAAAAAATCTGGATTGGATATTTCTAAACATATATTCTGCTCTAATTGGGGTTTGTATCTCCACTTATGAGGATAGAGTGATTTGAACAAGCAAAAACTGAGGAGGGATATTAAAACATTAAAAAACACTCGCCTCATGGTGTACAGCACCCAGACTTCTGCAGTGCTGTACAGTAGCCCTTACAGATTTCAAAGTTACAGGCCATGGCTGACTACTTAGCCAGCCATTCAATGCAGCAGCAGTGTGAGATTCAGGCCAAATTAAAACTTTGTTTTGTAACTGCTATAATTTTTTTGCATTAAATTCTAATAATATTCCTGGAGGTCCTGTCTTTCATTGTTCATTGTTTTTGAGGTGCTGAATAGATCCCTTATGTACAAAATTAATATAGTATAACAATAAACAGAACTATATACCCTCAAAAAGGTAGTTGCAGATGTAGGTTTGCATGTGAGCATGTGTTTGGGTCCTTGTTTGCAAGGTGGGCCTGCCTAAGTACATTAGGCTGTCATTTTGCTGGTTGTTTTTAGGAATGTGCAAATCGAATCTGACAAATCTAAATTTGTTTCAAATTTGAGGGAATAAATCGATTCACAACGAATCAAATTTCACCATTGCACCAAACATTTCAAATTTTCGTCAGAGATTCCAGCTTAGAAACACTGATAGGTAAGGGAGTGAGATTGAGAGGGAAAGTGCACTTGTGGGTGTATTACAGCAGCGATTTCAGTCTAGAAGCACTGATAGGGAAGGGAGAGAGTTTGAGAAAGTACACTTTTGGGTGTATTACAGCAGCGATTCCAGCCTAGAAACAGGAAAGGTGGTGAGATTGAGAGAGAAAGTGCAATTTTGTGTGTAATAGGCAGTGACAGTGTGCTGCAGCACTGGTGTGTACAACAACTGAAAAGGTAATAGTAGCCAAAAGTCTTAAAGAGCCACAGCACTCAACCCTGTTAGCTTGCAGAGGGCTTGGTCACACACATATGCAGAAGTATGCTTAAGCTGCACCACCAAGCGCCAAGTTGCCTCTGTGGGGTGCAGTCCTAACTCTCTGAGAGCCCCATTTGGGACATACAATGCAATAGATAAACTGGGAGCAGGCTTACCTGAGGTTGCCCCAAACTTCGAGTGCAGCCCATGGGGTGGAAGGGTTGAAGACCTTCAAAAGAAACAACGGAGGGGTGGCAGCCGCCTAGACCATTTTATCCCTTTCAGTGACATAGATTCTACATACTTGCTTCCACTCCACTTAAGTGCCAAGCACGTAGAATCTACGTGCTTAACTTCCCCCCCCGGCTACAGACCCCTCGTTCGATCTGGCCGGGTCTCCTCTTCATCCGGAGGGGCTTTGATCCCCCACCCAGGCCGCCCCGGGTGCAGGGGAGGGCCCGGAATAGCCACCCCCCGCCGGAATTACATGTAAAAAAATAAAAATGACATTTACTCACCTCCGATCGCTCCCACCGGGTCACCTCTTCACCATGGGGCCTCCGATCGCCCCCCCGGCTCTTCAGCTTTGGGAGAGGGCCTGACAGCCCTCTCCCTCTCCTCTCCTGATGGGCGCCGCCATCTTGCCGCTAAGCCCCACCCCCAAAGGTGATTATAACATCACTCCCGGGTGTCATCCTGGTTCTGGGCTGTCATTTCTGTCACTTGCCATCGCTGGCAACAGGAGGGGGGAGGAAGGTGATTATCTGATCGCCTGCCTCCCCCCTCCAATGGCCAGGGATGACACCATAAGTAATCAGAGCTGCAAGGGACACAGGAGCTGACGATCGGAGGTGAGTAAAGTAAAAAAAAGTTTTTTATTTTTTAATAAAGTAATCTTCAATTATGTGTGTGTTGTGTTTTTTTTTGCTGTTAACCCTTTGTGAACTGGTAAGGGATCCATGAGATCCCTATACCAGTTCACAAGGCTAGGGGCTGGCAAGTCACCTGCGGCTAGCAGGTGACTTGCCATTAACCCCTGGCACCCCAAATTACCTGCCTCCCCAAAGCCCAGGGGGGGCAGAAGGGCCCGGGCCTCACAAAGGCTATGTGGGCTTGTAGCCTGCAGGGCCAGGGGTAGCCAAAGCTGGCCCCTGCGCCCTGTTCTACAAGCCCTGCATAGCTGGCCCTGGGACGGTTATGCTGGATAGGGGGGACCTCACTACATTTTTGGGTGGGATTTTTAAGGGTTTTTAACCCTAAAAATTCCCCAAAAAATTGGGTTCCCCCACCCCGGGAGGGGGGGCCCTATGTCATTTTTTTTTCTTTAAATGAAATCTGGTGTCACCCACCAGGTAAAAAAGGCTTCCAGCAGCAGCAGAAGCGCTGAAGCCAAAGTGATCAGCATGGGACCCAGTGCTGGAGATCGATGGAAGGTAAGTATTAAAAAAAAAATTCTGTGTGTGTTTTGTATACATTTAACCCTTTGTGAACTGGTAAGGGATCCCTATAGACCCCTACAAGTTCACAAGGCTGGGGTCTGGCAAGTCACCTGCGGCTAGTGGGTGACTTGTCATTAACCCCCAAGCCCCCCTATTACCTGCCTCCCCAAAACCCAGGGGAGGGACAGAAGAGCTTGTGGCCATAGGCTATGCCAGCTTGGAGCCTGGAGGGCCAGGGGCCAGCGCCTTGTGCAAGCCCCCATAGCAGGTTCCAGGGCTGGTTATGCTGGGTAGGGGGGACCTCACGCCATTTTTTGGGGGGGGGGGTTTTTAGACCCCAAAAATTGGTCCCCCTCCCCCGGGAAGGGGGGCTCCACGACAATTTTTTTTTAAATGTAACCCTTTATAGTGTGGATAGTAGTTGTATTTTATTTGTAAATGTTATAAAGTGCTCTTTTCAGTTTGGGGGGTCTCCTAGACAGAAACAGGGGGCCTACCGATACATATGTGGTACCGCTGTAATCAGGAAAAAATGGGATTTCACATGCAATATCGTTTTCTTTAGTAAAATAAATTGTTTATTTAAGATAAATGAGATAATTTAAAATAAATAATAATAAATTAATAATTTTTACTTAAAAATATTTTAAAAAACAGTAAAAAAAATTACAAACAACACATTTCATGTTAAAGCCTAAACTCTGCCTCAAAAAATATATAACATTTTCCTGGAAATTCCTGCAAAAATCACGGTTAAATATAGCACAAAAAATTACCTGTCAACAGAGGGTGACAAAATTTCAAGTAGGCTGGCAATTAAAAGGGTAGAAAGTAGCTATGCATGTTGGGTATTATTCTGTTCAGGGGATCTTGCACTTTCAGACTTAGCTTGTTTTTTCTTGTTTTGCATATTGATATTTTAGGGAAAGGTGTTTTTATTCTGCTTTTTTATACATTTTTTAGGGAAACCCTGTGCAACTATAGAATTCTTGGACGGATTACTTCCAGAAAGAGGAGCCCACTACAACAAGCTGGGTATGCTTAGAAAGCTTAACATGTTCTGGTAGAAAAAGAGCAAGGTGCGCACTTTGTCAGCAGAGCTGAAATTTTCAAGTAAAATTACTGTTATGCACATGCTTTACTTTGGGGTGTTTGTCAACTCTTCCCTTGACTGTACCTATGCATGTTGGGTATTGTTCTGTTCGGGGGACCTTGTTTGGGACCTTTGTTTTTTAGGAAAATGTTACTTTGATTCTGTTTTTTTATTCTTTTTTTAGGGAAACCCTGTGCAACCAAATAATTAATTGAGGGATAACTTCCAGAGGGATAACTTCCAGAAAACTGCACTCATGTCAACAAGCCTGGTACACCTAGAAAGCTTGAGGTATGTGCTTCCAGATAATATATAGTTTTTGGGGGGTATTTTAAATGTAAAGGGCTATTTTTCTTGAAAAACTGCAAGGTGCGCATAGCGCATAGCTTAGTTGTATTTTATCTGAATATCTACTAAAGAACTGTTTCAGTTTGGGGGAGTCTCCTGGGCAGGAAAGGGTGTCTAACAATACACATGTGGTACCGTTGTAACCGGGAGAAATGGGGCTTTTACACAATAAGATTTTATTGACAAACTTACATTTTTTTAGTGCAACAAAAAAAATTACAAACAAGACATTACATGTTAAGGCCCAGATTCTGCTGACAAAAACAATATATAATTTCCCTGGGAAATCCCCAGAAATCCCTTCAAATATCACAGTTGAACATGTGGAGCTCAAAATAGTGCAAAATGGTCTGGCAACAAGGGTGACAAAATCTCCAGATAATCTGGCAGCGAAAGGGTTATAACTAACGTGGGAGGTGCACGTTAGGATACAAAAGTCTTAACCCTTTAAGTGCCAGCCTACCTGGAGTTTTTGTCACACTCTGTTGCCAGACCATTTTGCACTATTTTGCACTCCCCATGTTCAAATGTGATTTTTGAAGGGATTTCCAGGGATTTCCCAGGAAAATGATATATTGTTTTTTTCAGCAGAGTCTGAGCTTTAACATGAAATGTCTTGTTTGTCATTTTTTAGGTGTATTCTCAATATTTTTTGGCGAAATATGTGCAAAAAAAAAAAATCTATTTTTTACAATTTGTAGTGTTTTTTTGTAATAAAAAATGTAAGTTTGTCAATAAAATCTTATTGCGTGTGAAACCCCAATTTCTCACAGTTACAGCGGTACCACATATATATAGGTAGACACCTTTTCCTGCCCAGGAGACTCCCCCAAACTGAAACAGAGCTTTAGGGGATTTTCAGAAAAAAAACAACTGTGATATGGGCTATGCGCACCTTGCAGTTTTACCAGAAAAACAACCCTTTACATTTGAAATACCCCCCACAAACTATATATTCTCTGGAAGTACACACCTCAAGCTTTCTAGATGTACCAGGCTTGTTGATGTGGCCACAGTTTTCTAGAAGTAATCCCTCAATGTATTCTTTGGTTGCAAAGAGTTTCCCTAAAAAAAGGATAAAAAAGGAGAATCAAAGCCACATTTTCCTAAAAAAACTATATACAAACAAGAAAAAACAAGTATAATCTGAAAAAGCAACATCCCCCGAACAGAACGATACCCAACATGCATAGCTACTGTCAAGGGAAGAGTTGTCAAACACCCCAAAGTAAAGCATGAGCATAACGGAAATTTTTCTTGAAAATTTCAGCTCTGCAGACAAAGTGCGCACCTTGCGATTTTTCAACCAAAACAACCCTTTACATTTGGAATATCCCCCATAAACCATATATTCCCTGAAAGTACACATGTTAAGCTTTCTAAGCATACCCAGCTTGTTGTAGTGGGCTCATCTTTCTGGAATTAATCCCTCAAAGAACTCTTTGGTTGCGCAGAGTTTCCCTAAAAAATGTATAAAAAAGCAGAATAAAAAACACCTTTTCCTAAAATATAAATATGCAAACCAGAAAAAACAAGCTAAGTCTGAAAGCGCAAGGTCCCCCGAACAGAAAAATACCCAACATGCAGAGGTACTATTAACCCTTTTAATTGCCAGCTTACTTGAGATTTTGTCACCCTCTGTTGACAGGTCATTTTTCCCCATTTTGCGCCATGTTTTGCGCCATGTTTTGCGTCATTTTTGCTGGAATTTTCAGGAAAATTATATATATATTTTTTGCAGCAGAGTTTAGGCTTTAACATGAAATGTCTTGTTTGTAAATTTTATTTATTATTAATTTTATTTATTATTAAGTAAAAAAAAAAAAAAAAATTTTTTTTAGAAAATTGCCTCCTTTATTTTAAATAAAAAATGTATTTGATTAGGGAAAACCATATTGCATGTGAAAGCCCCATTTCTACCGATTAGAACGGTACCACATATTTATCGGTAGCCCCCTGTTCCTGCCCAGGAGACCCCTCTAACTGAAACAAGTAATTTTTAACATTTACAAATAAAATACAACTACCATCCACACTACAAAGGGTTAAATCGAGAAAAAAAAATGACATAGGGTCCCCCCTCCCGGGAGGAGGGGGCCCATTTTTTGGGGGGATTTTTAAGGGTTACAAATCCTTAAAAAAAAAAAAAAAAAAAATGACATGGGCCCCCCCTTACCCAAACTAACCAGCCTGGGACCAGCTATGCAGGGTTTGGAGGAACAGGGTGCAGGGGCCAGCTTTTGTGGCCCCTGGCCCTGCAGGCTACAAGCCCGCATAGCCAGTGGGCCCGGGATCTTCTGCCCCCCCTGGGCTTTGGGGAGGCAGGTAATGGGGGTGCCGGGGGTTAATGGCAAGTCACCGGCTAGCGCAGGTGACTTGCCACCTCCCCCAGCCTTGTGAACTGGTATAGGGGTCATGGACCCCTTACCAGTTCACAAGGGGTTAAATGTAAAAAGAAAACACAGACACACAAAGAGAAAAAATATTTTATTATTATTTTTTTTTTTTAATACTTACCTCCCATCCATCCTGGAGCACTCTTTCAGCCTTTTATAGCTGCTGGATGACCGAAAACAAAAGGGTTAATTAAAAAAAAAAATGACATAGGGTTCCCCCTCCTAGGGGGGACCCCATTTTTTTTTGGAATTTTAAGGGTTAAAAACCCTTAAAAATCCCCCAAAAAAATGACGTAGGGTCCCCCCTACCCAGCATTACCGACCCGGGCCAGCTATGGGGGCTTGTAGAACAGGGCGCAGGGGCCAGCGTTGGTGGCCCCTGGCCCTGCAGGCTACTAGCCCACATAGCCACTAGGTGGCCCGGGCCCTTCTGCCCCCCCCTGGCCGTTGGGGAGGCAGGTAATGGGGGGCTGGGGGTTATGGCAAGTCACCCGCTTGCCGCAGGTGACCTGCCATACCCAGAGCCTTGTGAACTGGTATAAGGGGTCTCATGGACCCCTTACCAGTTCACAAAGGGTTAAATGAAAAAAAACACCACACAAAAGTATTTTATTAAAAAAAAAAAATAAATTTTTTACTGTACTTACCTCCGATTGTAAGCTCCTTTGTCCCGCGCCGCTCTGCTGACAGATGCCGGTGATCGGCATCCAGAGAAGGGGGAGACAGGAGATCAGAGGATCTCCTGCCACCTCCTTCCCCGTTGCCGATCACCGGCATCTGACAGCTGAGAACGCTGAAGCCTGAAGTGATCGGGGCTGGGATGACGTCATAGCCACGCCCCCAAGGGGGCGGGGCTTAGCGGCAAGATGGCGGCCGCCATCGAGGAGGAGAGAGGAGAGAGCCTCCCGGGCTCTCTCCTGAAGATCGGTAAGTCCTGGGGGCGATCGGAGGCCCCCCAGGTGAAGAGGAGGGACAGCGGGAGCCAGCGCACACGCAGGTAAGTGAATGTCATTTTTATTTATTTTTTTTTTTACAGTTAGCAGCTGCTGCTGCAGAAGCGGGGGGGGGGCGGCCTATTCCGGGGACTCTCCTGGAGCCATCCGACCCCCCATGGGGGATCGGATGGCACCAAATTAAAGAGGAGACCCGGCCGGATCCAACAGGGGTAAATGCCAGGCACGTAAATTTTACGTGGCTGGCACTTAAGTGATGGAGAGGCAACCACGTAAATTTTACGTGGCTGGCATTTAAAGGGTTAAAGGAGCCACAGCACTCAACCCTGTTAGCTTACAGACCAACATAAAATCTGTCTCTAAACTTGGTTAAGCTGATTATAAAATGGTCTGAGCGGCTGCCACCCCTCCTTTGCTTCTTTTGAATCAGTGCAAGCACATGGGGTGTGGGGTCTAGGCTGTATTGCAAGGTCTTCAAACCCTTCCACCCCATGGGCTGCACTTGAGGTTTGGGGCAACCTCAGGTAAGCCTGCTCCCAGTTTATCTATTGCATTGTATGTCCCAAATGGGGCTCTCAGAGATTAGAGTTAGGACTGCACCCCACAGAGGCACCTTGGCGCTTGGTGGTGCAGCTTAAGCATGCAGATGTTTAGAGACCGTTTAGAGACAGATTTTAAGTTGGTCTGCAAGCTAACAGAAAAGTCTTAAAGGAGCCGCAGCACTCAACCCTAACGTGTACCTCCCAGGTTAGTTATAAAATGGTCTGAGCTGCTGTCACCCCCTCCTTTGTTTCTTTTGAATTTGTGCAAACTAATAGTAGCCAGTTAGGTTAAGCATGAAAAGCGTATTGTCCTCTATTAAGTGTGACCTCTGTGTACATCTAAGTGTTGTACCATTTTGTTCATGTTAAAGTCTTCAGGCCTTGTTAATGTGAAAGAACCGACAAAATTTCACACCTGCCCAAAAGTACACACCTGATGCTGTTGTAGACAAATAGTCTTCTAAGCATACTGGAACGCATTGAACTCCTCTCACAAGCGCATACCACATACGACGCCTGATACTGTATGCTGCCACCAACTCCTGGCTTTGTCTATATTGTCTTCTGATGCTGCCACCACCTCCACGCTGTGTCATTCAGCCACTATATGTTCTCCTCATGCTGATGCCACCTCAAGGCTCTGTCAATGTTCTGCTCTGGGCCAGTGATTCTAATAGTGATGCCTTTGATCTGAATATCATACTGAATAACAGTAATATTTCGCAACCCAGCACACACCCTATGTGTGTTACAGCAAAGCAAAGTGTTCTACAACCCTATTGAGGCTCTCTGTAGGCCAGAATTAGCAGTTTCAAATAGCAATTTGCTGCAAATAAAGTCGTACTGAACCTATATTTTTTGGAACATTTGCCCGATTGGCCGAATCAAATTTTTCTAAAAATTTGCTCATCTGTAGTTGCCTTCTCCAGAGCTTGTTACCTATTAGGTAATTTGAGAGTGGCAGCACAACATAAACGTGGAAGACTTTGCATTAGAAAAGGTCACACTCGCCAGGTAAATGATAGAGAGCAATTTCCTTATACCTTGATGCCTTTTTTCAGTCCCCTGCCTTTGCACCCACCCTGCACTGATCACTACTGGGATCCGTCTTGCTGCCGTGAGCGACTGAGAGCGGGATGACATTATCCTGTCCTACAGAAAGCAGGGCTAGCTGCGGCATAGGGACCAAAGGCTAGCACTACAAATAGGGGGGGGGGGGGCTTTTTTGTGCCCTCTCCTGTGGCGGAAGGAGCCCATGGGGCATCAGAGGACCCCCCGGCCAGATCGATGGATTTTTTTTTTACAGACTAGAAATGTCAGCTACATGAATTTCACATAGCTGGCAATTAACTGCTGGAGAGGCAACTACATGAAATTCACATAGCTGGCATTTAAAGGGTTCATGTCTTCCATGATAATTGCGGGTATGTTGCTTGAGAGAAATGGAGGAGCTAGGTTGAGAAGTGGTCTAAGGAGTGATTGACCTGTAAGATGAAAGCTGACTGCAGATTTAGGGTGGAGGGGGGAGAATAGGGCAATGCAGTGGGTTTCAAATGAAGAAAAGTATAAGGAAAGGCAGAGATTGGGTTAAAGGGGCAAAGTTCCCTAAACAGGACACCAGAACCCCCACCTTGTTTGTTTATGACAGAACGGCAAACAAGACTGTCAGGCCGATTCATTAATAGCGCCAGGTAGCGACAGATGAGCGACAGTAGCGTTATTTTCACAGCGCCCGCTAGTATTCGCTGTGCTTGGCCGTTGTTCGGCTGTTGACAGCGACTCAGTTGGTGTGCGGTAATGTTGAATAAGGGGTTAGGAGTCGCTGTTTGACAGGTTCCGCGCTGTATGGGATGGCATGACAGCGAACGGCCATAGCGAACGGCTCCCAGCATATTCATTAACAAATCACGCTCCAAAAATTCTCGCGCTGTGAAATGCTTGTTTAAACCCCAGAGCGCTGGCGGCGATGGGTTAAAAGTAGTTTTTTAACCCCCAACCATATTTTTAGAAAAAAAAATGTTTTTCAAAACATTTTGTAATATGAATACATTAATATCAGACCTGTAATATCAATTCTGCACATTTTTTTTTTTTTTTTTTAACTTAAAAAAAAATCTAACATTGCAGAAGTGATCACAGAATTTTTGACATTTAAAAAAAAAATAAAAAAAATTAATAGCAATTAATTATGAATATTTAAAGATTGCTCCATTGAAATGCATTGGAGAGCGCCAGGTAGCGAAAGTTCATCACTGTCGCTGTTCAAGGTCGCTCGCTGTCGCTGTGGGGTGAGGCTGGAATAATGATGAATGATTCGCTATCTGGCGCTCTGTCAGTCGCTAAGCAGGATCGGCTTGATAAATGTGTGATTGCGGAGGGGAGCCGGCGTACTCGTGGCGGTGAGCGTCATTACCGTTCGCTCACCATTCGCTACCTGGCGCTATCCCTTGTTAAATAAGGGCCTGTGTCTGGTGGGGTCAGCTGTGTTTCAATTAAAGCGACACCCTCTATGTAATGTTAGGAAAACCAAAATTGGGGATATTTATTGGCCCAGCCTGTGCTTTAGTGGAAGCCAATGGAGGGTGCCTAGTAAAGACTGACACCGGCAGAGAGGAGTATGTGCAAGCTATGACTGCTGAGCCTAGGGCCGTATATAAATTGAAATCACTATTTTGGACTATCTAGTGTTGAAAAATGACTGGAGATCCACTCACCAGCTAATCCATCATCTTATGCACACAAACAGAAAGGTGGTGGGGCTGCCAGCACAGTCCTAAAAGCCTTTATCATTGTGAGCCTCAGTAGTGGTTCATATACCATGCCTTTATTGAAAACATATACATATACAAGACTGGCAAAAGTTTAAAAAACATTAAAAAAAGGTGTTAGAAAAGGGGGACTTAATTTTATGGCTCTAATACAAGAAATACAAATATCATGATGAATGCAGTCAATTAAAGTGAAAATGAGGACGCGCAAAACAAAAAAAAAAAAAAAAAAAATTTCTCTGGTTCTGCAAAAACTGTGCAATGTGCACGGTAAAGTGCAAATAGTGCTAGCTAAAGTGTAACCAAATAAAATGTCAAATGCTATAAAGATACCAAGTGCTATATAACGTACATTGTGATATGACTGCTAAAATAAAATTTTTCTCTGGTTCTGCAAAAACTGTGCAATGTGTACAATAAAGTGCAAATAGTGCTATCCAAGGTGCAACCAAATAAAGTGTCAAGTGCTATATAGATACCAAGTGCTATAGAACATGCTATAGAACATACATTGTGATATGACTGCTAAAAATAAAGATGAAAATGGTTTCACCAGGTCAGTGGAAATGGAGCCAAGTCCCCTCACCAAACAGCCTCATAGACCGTTGACGCGTTGTGTGCGGGGTTACCCAGCACTTCGCCAGGACGTGTCAGGGGCTACCTCCTCACTCCCTTTTATGCTGTGTATAATGCCAATGAAATGAGTGCAACCAAACATGTGGTGGTGTCCCCTCCCCCGGCCGGCTGGACCATATAATGTTAAAATGCTGATGCGCAAACGTGCGGCCCCGACCCCCCGGCGCGCAGGCGCACTGCCCTGCAGTGGGAGCCGCCCACCCGCCGGGGACGCCCTAAATACTTACTTTACTACTATAACTGCTGCATCTGGTCTGCATGCCTGTGCCTCTTTCATGTTTCCCACTTCAGGCAAAAAGAGATTGCTGGGTGGACATGCATGTACAGCTCATGGTGCCCTGTATGCCTGGCAAATTCTATTGGCTGCTGGCAATCAGGGGAGATTTGTAAGTTCAGCAGAAGAATACCCTGTACACTCACTCTGTGGCATTCCCTGCTACTTCTGGCATGCAGGGCCATTCCATTAGACATCCAAGCCTGCTGTGTTTGGCCAGAGGCCCATGCAATGTAGAATCATTGACCCAAGGAGAGTGTACAGGGGTACCAGGGTCATTTTACACACTGGGTCATACCAAATCCTAAAGGGGACAAACATTGATATGAATTTTGGGCTTCTCCAAGCTACAGTCGGATAGGATTTATTTAGTGTGACGATGTTTAGCAGGTGGTAGATTATGCATATAATTTTAAGGTTTATCTTGTTTAACCCTGTACATAGTAAATAGTACAGAGGAGAAAATCTCCACAGAGCTTTTTTTCATCCCTCAACGTGACGTACATATCACATTGCACTGTAAGCTATCTGAATACTAGGCCTTAGAGAGTATCCCAGCTAATTACAATATAAACAATAGATACATTGATTGTTATTTGGCTTAAAAAACGTAACACAGTGGACTTCTCAGCAGCGGGCTGGCAAGATTTTCAGAATGACCAATCTTATGTCTTTTAGTCTCAGCAAGTATAAGAGATAGCCCAACCTAAGGGTTTAATATCCCATCCCAATAAATGGCTCCCTGAGATTTGTCACCTCTGTAAATTCTATTTAAAGATGGCCCATGTAAGATGCTCAAGTCATAGGTAGTGCGAATTGTGCAATGTCCCCTGGTTGTAAAGGTGAAGAAAGAGGGAGATTGGAATGATTTCAACACCAAAAACATTAGCTTATATACTGTAATTATCTATCAAGTGGCAAAACTTGCTCTGCTGACTCTTTACTATTTATCTACTTTATTTCCTGACCTCTACATAACTTTCAAAGACTTTTAGTATTCCTTTTCACCAACCTCTCATAAAAAGTCTCTAATGAAAAAATTTAAATTAGCCAGTACACAGAATCCTGAGCATCTCCTAGAATCGCTGCATGATCTATCAATGACTATACAATTGCACTCTGGATATAACATCTTAAACAGGCTAATATAAATCACCAGAAGCAAGTCAGGCTTTAAATCCTTAAAGTAAAGTAATGATCCTTTTTGAGATATCCAACGAATAACACAAGGAACAAATATCAGTATCACAAAAGACTTTCATGGTTGGCTGGCGTTAAATGATTCATTTACATATTAAACTGAAAGTGCTTTTGTATAAATAAATTCAAAATTGACTTTTCATTCTAACAGTAGTAGGTTTGTCACACTTTGAAAAAAGTATAGTGATATATAGTGATATATATATATATATATATATAGCGTATATATATACATATTTTTCACACTAAATCAGCTTATTTCTTTCTTCAGGTACATCTGTGATACAAGTGACTGCCACAGATGCTGATGATCCTTCCTATGGAAATAGTGCTAGAATTGTTTACAGCATTATTCAGGGACAGCCATATTTTTCAGTTGATCCTGAAACAGGTAAATAAATAATTAACTTTTTTTGTTCCTTAAAGAGATTATCTAGGCAGAAATGTAAACCGCACTTAGGGGGTCCTGCTAATTATTTGTAAAAACCAGTGTGACTTGCTGTCTTGATTGAAACTTGCATCTCATTGATCTTTTTAGCGTTTTGACATGAAAATGTGCCAAAAAATGTTTTTTCTCTACCCTTTTTCCCCAAAAATGACCTGTGCCTGTGATGGGGCATTTTTACAGGGGAAGTACATCATTTTTCTTATGAGGTAACTATGAGGCTGAATCATTACTAGCGCCAGGTACTGGCAGATGAGCGCTTGTAGCTAGAAGCTCAGAGCGACCGCTAGAAGTCGCTGTGATCGGCTATGGTTCGCTGTTACGGAACGCCTCAGTTGCTGGCCGGCATTGATGAATTTGATGTGTGAGTCGCTATAACATTAGTACAGCACAATATGGGAGCGAACGGTAGAGACTGGTCACTGTGAGTGACTCAAACCATATTTATCAAAAAAACAGCCTCACACAGCCCTTGCACTCAAAATTGGGTCTCTGTAGCCCAGAGTGCCAGAAGCTGTGTGATTAAATTCCGTTCTTGAACACATATCCACTAGTAACAAAGCAAAAACATATGGAATTACATTGTGACTTTAACACTTTAATACCAGACCTGTAATGCCAATTCTGCATAAAAATGTAAAAAATCGAAAAAGTTTTCAAAAATGACTTTTTCTAGGCCAGGAGAGGTGACACAATTATTCGATAAAAGGGAGAAAAGGGACGTCCATTGAAATGTATGGGAGAGCGGCAGGTAGCGACAGGTAATACCAGGCGCTCTGGAAGCCAGATCGCCGGCAGTATATGCTGAGCCGTCTGTGATGATGAATCGGTCGCTACATGACGCCGTAAGAGTGACTCACATGAATCACTTTGTTAAATGGGGTATTGCGTACAGTGCCCGGCGGTCACCTTTCACTACCTGTCGCTGCCAGTCTATTACAGTCAATTTTGCCAGTGTCAGGATTCATGCAGCCATGAGATGTATGAGATTGCAAATTACTTGAACAATCAGCTGTTGGACTTTAGGTACCTTTTACAAATGCCCCTGGGGCATTTTGATTTCGGATGCCTCTACAGTTAAAAAGCAAAAATTGGGCATGAACACCCTATGATGGGGACAGGAAATAGTGGGATACTCCAGTGAAGCATGCCCTCTATTAAAGGAGGTGTGGCTGCCACATGTGTACATGTAGCTAAATCCTGTCCCCTATTAAATTGAGTTACGAAAAGTTAAAAATAGTGTTAATGCAGGGCACACTGATAGCACAAGGGAGTAGATTAGGTTTGTTTAGCGTCTCTGTGGACCAGGACCTTAACTTGCACAAAGTTGTAAGGAAGGGTGTAGGTCTGATTTAAATCTAAATCTGATGATCCCACAGCACATGCATGGGCTCTCATCCAATCAGTGCTTAATGCCGTGCATATTAATGCATGTTTTGGAGAAAAAGTAGGCTTTATGCCGTGCATATTAATGCATGTTTTGGATAAAAAGTAGGCATAGGGAAAGTGAAGTTGCCACATCCCTGGTTGTCCTGAGATCTGTGGCACCCTCCCATAGGGTGGCCATAAAGGTATGTGCTGGTGGTCGTGAGGAGTGGCACTTAAGTTTGTTAAACTCATCCAGCCTATTTGGTGGTTTGCCCTCTTTAACTGGTGCAATTGAGCAACATCTGTGCATTTTTACAGCAGTTAAGTGCCCACAATGTTCTTTACCTTGGAATCAACATTTATTCTGAGGGGTGCGCAGGGGAAGCAGGAGCAAAATTTAAATACTTTTCAATATAAAATGCATGCTTGACCTTGTTTTATTAGGAAACTGTAATTAAACACCCATGAAAATTGAATGCTATTACAAGAATGCTATTACAAGAATTGGACTTTCAATGGCATTTTTTAAGTGTATATATTATTATATAGCTTATCTAGCATTTTTACATTTTTTGTTAGCAAATGGATGTTTCATAAAAGTAGTTTTCCCTACCTACAATCTGTTGCTGTTAACAATCATACACCAAGGGCTTTATTCATGATGTGCGCCATTTAGCAATTTTTCTGGTGGCTATAGCGCCAGTTTTAGAGCACCGGCACTGTGCTGTGAGAAGTTGCAGTGCCAAAAGCTAAATTACTTTGATTGTCAGCGCCTGTTGGACCTGACTGCCGATTATCCCTGCGCCAGTGAGTGCAACTTTGTACCACCATCTTTTCTGGCGCTGCACAGAATATTTATGACATTTTTCCTCCCTGAAAAGATTGGCACTGTATTTTTCCAGAGCTAGTCAGCATTTCATCATCGCTGCTGGGGGACACACTTTACAATCTGTTTAGGCAAAGTTGTTGCCCAAATTACACATTTGTAACAAAAAGCCCCAGAAAAAGATTTTTTCAACAAAAAAAATGGTGACATCTAGGTCCTGTGTTCCCATTATTTGCAAGTCACAATGCAAGTTCTGTACAAATAAATGTGTTTAATATTATTTATAAGCATAAAACACTTCAATTCAGTTCTATCCATTTTGCTCCATTGGATCTTGACCTGCAGCTCCAGGTTTAAACTGATGCTGCTTCAACCAGAGCTCCCGGCACTGTAAGATGTGTGAGATGACTTTGAGCACTAGTGTTAAATAAGACACTAGCTGGTGGATGCATTGGCACTGCCTTATTCTTTATCCTCAGTTGCACGCTGAGCACTGCTGAGGCCAAAAAAGTGGTGCTGTGTGGGGATGGCCATTCAATAAGGCTCCAAGTCTGTACACTAAGATCTGAAAGAAGAAAGAGATGTGATCCTTGATTGAATGAGCTAACTCACATCAGCAACAGCCAAAGCACCAGTGTTCTGTGTGTATAGTGTCAATTCTCTCTTTTTGTAGGTCTTGGCGTACTAGGGTATGGTTTCTAAAAGCAACAGATTGAAGGTACTGAAAACTGCTTCCATAAAACACACATTTGCTAGCAGAAGAAAAAAAAATCAGCTCAGCACCTCGAGGACATTCAATTTGCAGTAGTTCTCAATACAACACATTGCATCATGTTTTCCGTTGTAACTCTTCAGCTCCAACTGCCCCAGTCCAGATCCATTTACAGAAATAACTGTCACTTCAGTACGTAGCATTTACCTCCTGGACATTAGCTTCACCTGCAGTGTTTCTGAAGTAGAATTCATGGCCTAGTTTTACTCTAGGCTACTCTCTGTTCCAGACTCTTTCCTTTCTCCTGCACAAGCTTCTTTCTGGTTCTACTTCTAGCACAATTCCTGATCTAGTTCGAACTGAAACTGTACTTATATAATTGCTGACCACACCCACAATAATGTTCTTAACTATAAACTTAGAAAGCACACATATTTGCTATATGCAGAACCTTCTAGAGCTCCTAAAGAGTGTAAGTACATCCTCATATAACTTAATGAGATTCAGCACCAATTTTTCACAAAATGGGTCTTGATCGCCTTCTAGCTAGTTGTGTGGGGGGGAGCAATACAATTGATGATGATGATTGATGACAAAAGTGATAGGTGCCTATCGATTTAAAAATGTTGGAAAGGAATAGGGTTATAGGGAATAAATCAACACCAAACCACAAAAACCCCTTCCCACTATTAACACCTTCCCCTTCAATCCACTATTAATTTGGAATTTTGGGGGCATATTTTTGCGCACACATGAATATTTCATTTCGTTTCCATTCCAGGAGCAGTGAGCTGCCCTAATTACAGCACTTGGGGAGCAGTTGGGGGGTTAGGTGCCTTGATCAAGAGCACTTCAGTCATGTCCCATGGTCGGAAATTAAACCTGCCACCCTCCGATCATGACTGCCCCTTAAAATAAAAATACAAAATAAAAATAAACCTAGAAAAAACCCTTAAATTGTTATAAAATTACACATTTATTAATTATGTGTAAACATTCCCTTGCCATTATTAGGGGCATAGAAAACACAACATTCAAAAAATATATATTTTTTTCTTCATCATCTTGATTTTCAACATAATAGATATGCAACATATTTTCTAGCCATTCATGCTGGTATGTCACAGATTAACGTGTTTTGCCCTTGGAGATGGCTTTATCAACATCTCATCAGTTAAATGTATTGTGCTACTAAAACAAACAAATTAATATTATACAAATACTGAATGAATACATAAACCAATTTTTTGTATACAAGGCTAAGAACAGAGAACAATATACATGGGGGGAGAAACTGAAAAAAACACTTGCCCATTTGCTATCAATGGCTTTCAAATCACATAGGGAGACAGGTTTATCCCCTCATTTCCTGAAACACTTTAGAGAAATTGCATTGGTATCCATTTAACCTGTGGGATATATAAAAGGTGTAGGACATACTTGTTATAAAATATGCATTATATTGTTTATCTTTTTGTACTAACCAAATGGTACACAAATAAAGGCCTCATTAGGGCCAGGTGGTGATGTTGCCAGTAATTAAACACTTGGGGGGTGATTTGCAATGTGCGCTACTTTGCACAGCTTTCATCTTCCCTGCTTTCTCTATGCATGCAGCCAATTTGATGGCGAACCGCTGGGCAGATTTCTTTTAGAAAAAAACATTAAATCCTGCTGAAAACACACTTTTATAGCATATGTTGGCATAGGAGGGGTCTCAGGCTATACGTGGGGTATTCTGGGAGTGTCTGGGTTGTTTAAAAAATGTAAGAAAAAAGTTTTAATGAAAATATAAAAGTCTTGTAAAAAAAAATGATCATTAGTTGTTTTTCACATATTGGGTAACTTTCTAATATTCTCAATGAGAGCAGCTTTTCGATTTACGTGGTCACAGCAGGTGAATATATTGCGTTTTTATCTAAACAAAGCACATTATGATCAATTAAAGATCTTAACAAAATAACAGACAATGTATTTTTAATTGCATACAATTGCATATATAGATAGATATTTGGGAGTTTGGGGGTACCCTTTACAGTACCCAGAAATGATAGTGAAGCTTCCTTGTCAGCTATTGCTGGCTGGTCCCAGCGTAAAGCAGGCTGAGGTCACTTGTGACCCTGGCTTGCAATAACGCGCATTGAGGTAGTGCCTGGGACAGAGTGTCACACCGGTGCTGCACACAACCCGCCTACCAGAAATTCAGTGTTGTGGGGGGGCGTGGCTCCTCTCTGGTCTCCTTGCCAGACCACAAACCCGGCTATTTGTGACATTGGTCGGAGGCATATTTTTATTGGGCAGAGAGCGTTATGGCTGGCCATAATAGAAGAGAAAGCAAGAACCCGGTCTAATGATTGGATCTGGAACCTCTGTGAATACACCTGTGGCGCCATCGAGCTGCATGGGCATTTTGGATTCTCCAGCGCCCGTTGGCGACTACAACTCTCGGGTACGCCCCTCCTTTTTTTCCAACATGCAATTCTCAAAGTTTTGCCTGGAAACTAAATAGGAACTAGTATAACCCCTGCTTGGGGTATGCACCTATTAGTGTATATAACCCATAGGTAAAATGGATAACAATGACATTTCCCTATCTTAGAGAAGGAGTGGAGAAACCTTCCTCCTCATGTCAAGAAAGTCATTGATATCAAATGGGAAATTGTTTTTTTGATTTTCTCTCATGCTTATTGTTCTCTGCTCTTGGCCTTGTGTACATAAAATGTAATTAAATTAAATTTTAATGAAATAAATTACATTAATTAATGCGGTATTAGTATAATATTGATTTGTTTGCTTTTGTAGCACAATACATTTAACTGATGAGATGTTGATAAAGCCATCATCACTGGCAAAATGTTGACATCAGTCTATTGTAGGTAACAAACCAGCATGAAATATAAAATATATATATGTTGAAAATCAAGATGATGAAGAAAGCATTTCATATTTTATGATTGCCATGTCCCTAATAATGACAAAGGAATTTTAATATATATTTAATAAATGTGTAATTTTACAACAATCATAATTATTGTTGTAATAATAAATTGGAGGTGAAGGATGTTTGCTTTGGTTTTTTCTTACCTGCTCCTCATTTAACCAATGGAATTCAGCCCCATGATAGGGGAATCACATGGTCCATTCTTATAGCCTGCCAAAAGCAGTGAGCAGTGGGTAATGAGGATTAGGTAATATGACTGATGGACAGGTATGTGCAGGGGGCATCTCTATTTGGGATGCCCCCTCACTGTAATCAACACCCATTTATTATAAAATGAATGTTTATCCGCTTTAACTCTATTGCGCATTACCCACTGATTACCGACTAAATAATCTTCTTTTGGAGGTGTATTACCCTTCACACTAGCTATCACATTAGGAGAATGGTACTGCTAAAGTAGGGGCCCCCCCTTCACTAGTCCTTCACATCATACTGATCAAAAACCCTACCTGATTATCAGATTAGTTTCAACAGACTAGATGAAAGTGAAGCAAAAATATTTTGCTTTTATTAGCTGAAAAAAGAAAGTATGTTAATATTAAACCATGTTCTGATTTCTGCAATGCAAAAGTGTAACAATAACAGCAAAAATCTAATTAATACATAATTAAGCTATTTTTCATGTACTGTATGAACATTTTCTGCATGCTTTGTAAACATTTCCCTATAAAAATCTCTATGCAATAACAGTGATTCTAAAAGGCTGGGTTGTTATGATAAATTATTATTATGCATTTCAACATATTAAATGACTTTCATTTGTGCAAAGCATATTTATGTGAATTCCTTTTAGAAGTTATCTATTGCACAAGGCTACGCTTTACAATGTGCCTATTGTTTGCCAGTACCTGTTTAGTTGCTTGAAGCTGTGTTCGGAAAATTGCTGGAGTGATCATTAAATGTACATTTGCTGACAACCGTTTTGCAGGGCATTTCATGTCAAAATGTTTTTAAGTGGTGTTTTCTTCCCTTGCTTTTGCAGGCATAATCAAAACTGCTCTACCAGACATGAGCAGGGAGAACAGGGAACATTACCAAGTGGTTATTCAGGCCAAAGATATGGGCGGCCAGATGGGAGGATTATCTGGGACCACCACGGTGAACATCATACTGACTGATGTCAATGACAATCCGCCTAGATTCCCACAGAGTAAGACACATTTAATACTTGTGCTGTGTTTAAAACCCTGTTTAAATTTGGTAATTTAACAGATACCATCTGTGATGCTCTTTCATAAATAGCAAGCTACTGCAGAGCTTGTTTATGCTAGATAACGAAAAGCAGTACCCAGTTTTAATAGGCATTTTTTGCTTTCGTTTATTGCAAAATAGTAAAACAAAATTAAAACCATCCATTTTTTGAACTGCAACCTTTACAAATTTTACTTAATGTTTGCAGGCAGAAATAAGATTATTAATGTAATATTTTATTCATAACAACCCAAACTACTTTTCAGTTCTTTATAATAAGAGACATTTCAAGATGTGCAGAATGGCAGAACTCTTTAAAGGCAACCCATAGGGAGGTAATCCAGATGTAGGTTTGGAATTGTGGTTAACATTTTATCATTCATTTCCTTGTAACTCTTGTGCTTATAATTGTTTGCTGTAAACTTAGTGTTTGTGTGTTACATAGTAAGATAGTATTTAAGGCTGAATAAAGACTTTTGTCCATCCAGCTCAGCCTGTTTATCTCCTTCCGGTGGCCTAGTAGCCATAGCTGGATATTTAATTGCATGCCAGGAAGGTATTCAGGACACTTTTGAACGTTTCCACTGTATCTTTCATTACTACCTCCTCTAGCAGCGAGTTTCACAGTCTCACTGTTCTTACAGAGAGGTATCCCTGGTGGAGAAAGCACCTTTCCTCTAACCTTAGTGGATGCCCTCGGGTTATGGTTAGACTCTGGGGTATAAATAGATTGTGGGATAGATCTTTGTATTGAAAATATTTATACATAGTTATTAGATCACCCCTCAGGCATCTTTTTTCTAAACTAAATAAACCTAACTTTGACAACCTTCCTTCCTAAGCACAGGTGCCCAGAACGGTACACAGTTTTCCATATGGGGTCTGACCAGTGACTTGTACAGGGGTAAAATGATGCTTTGGTCATGAGCACCTATGTCCTTCTTGATGCACTCCATGATCCTGTTTGCTTTGGCAGCTGCTGCCTGGCATTGATTACTACAGTTAAGCTTATTGTTAACTAAAACCCCTAGGTCCTTTTCCATTGTTGTTTTACCACGTGTTTCTTTATATGGTATATAATCAAGACACAGATTTCTCCTTCCCATGTGCATTACCTTACATTTATCTGTGTTAAACTTCATTTGCCATTTAACTGCCCATGCTTCCGATTTATCTAAATCTGGTTGTAGCTGCCTGCGGTCCTCTTTTTAAATTAATTACACAGCTTAGTCTGAAAAGTTGGAGACTTTACTGTTTAATCCATACCCAATGTCATTAATATATATATTGAAGAGAATTGGTCCCAGAACTGACCCTTGTGGTACTCCGCTAGTAACGGTGACCCAATCTGAGTATTTAGCATTGATAACCACCCTTTGCTTCCGATCATTAGGCCAATTTCTCACCCATCTGCACACGTTTTCCCCTATTCCAAACATTCTCATCTTTTTTACCAGTCTTTTATGTGGCACAGTATCAAATGCTTTAAAAAAGTCAAGATATATGATATATGACTCCCTCCGATCCAATCTTGAACTTACCTCCAAATAAAAGCTGATTTGGTTTGTCTGGTTGGCGCAATTCCTCATAAATCTATGCTGATATGAAGTAATACGGTTGTTTTCCCCAAGATGCTCCAGGATAATATACCTTAAGAGACCTTCAAACAGTTTACCCAGCACAGATGTTAAACTTACCATAGTACTCCCCTAGATCCCTTTTTAAATATTGGCACCACATTTGCCAAGCGCCAATCCCTCTGAATAACCCCTGTAATTATTGAATCCACAAATATTAGAAATAACGGCTTGTCTATCACCCTGTACCATTAAATCCCAAGGATAAATGCCATCTGGTCCCGGTGATTAATCAATTTTTATCTGCTTGAGACAGCACTGGACTTCTCTCCTTGGTTAGACCAGTGACATTTAATGGAGGGTTTCGGTTATTCCCCTGCATTTCACACAGCATGACACATTTCTCTTTTGTGAATATAGAAGCAAAGAAGTTATTTAGTAAATTTGCTTTCTCCTCATTTCCCTAAATAAGTGTCCCCTCCTTGCTTTTCAGCGTGCCCACATCCTCAGGTTTGTATCTTTTACTGTTTATGTGGCTAAAGAATAAATTGGGGTTAGTTTTACTCTCTTTGGCGATCAGTCTTTCTGTTTCCAGCTTAGCTGCCTTTATCTGTTCTTTCCATAGTTTATTTTCTTCTTTATAGCTTGTTTTTACGCTTCCTGTCGTCCTGTCGTCCACTGTCCCTTCCTGCTTTAAACAATTAAATGTCTTTTTTTTTTGTTGTGTATTGCCCCCTAACCTTTTTGTTTAGCCACACTGGTTTACACGTGTTTCTAACAGTTTTATTCCTGTAAGGTATATATCTATCACAATGAAAATTAAAGATTTTTTTGAAAGCCCTGAGCTTACCTCCCCCTGATTTGTCAACTGGGTGAACTTGTTGGGGGGTGCCTGCTCAGGGCTATCCTACCTGTAACTCCTACCCCTACTCCACCTTCTAACTGTTAGCTAGCTGCCTCATTTTTCTGCTTTTTCTGCCCCCCCATCCTACTACCCTCCCCCTCCCCTGACCCAGAGAGTGCCAGCTCAGTGAGATCCAGACTCTTTTCCATGATAGCAATGTCTGTCAGTGTTGCCAATCGCATCTTTAGATCATGAATGATGGTTTTCAAATCTGCGATTTGCACACATCCGGAGCATAAGTATGCATCCTCGACCAACTGTTCAAGAAGTACATACATAGCACAAGATGTATAATGGACAGCATTGTTAGGCATGGAGCCCATTGTATCAAATCCCTTTATTAAATAAAGAATTCACAAACACTTAAATAACACCCTGGATTCAAAGCTAGATACTTACAGCCTCAGCTCTTGCTTGTGACTTCTGCTTGTAAGTCCTGCTTTAACTCACCAGCAGCACTTAACAGAGTCAGCCTTCCAGAGCCAGCTCAAAGAGTTGTGGCCTCACTTATAAACCACCTGCTTCAATTGGGCCTCGGCAGGAATCCAGGAGAGAGAGAAAAAAAAAAAACATTTGTTTTGTTTAAATTTGTACCAGCATTAACACACAGTGATTCACAAAAATTCTGTTCTGCACAGACACAAGTGAGCCATAGGTTCCAACAGTTTTTTTTTGTGGGTACTTCAGCATCCTCTGCATGTCACTCTTATTTAGGAGCTTAAGGGGGTTATTTAAAAAATGCTAATGCCACATAGTGCCACATAGCATCAGGTGAATGCCAGGCACAGTATGTATGAAAGTATATATATGAAAGTCAATCTGGTGAGTGTCTCTAATGTAATGCGTAATGAGAAATGCTAATGTAGTGCGTCATGTAGCGTCAAAAGAAATACTAGCGGTGGCTCAGTGTAAAGCGCAGGAGCTGTGTGTTTAGCAGCGCCATGTAGCACCTTTCGCTCAGTAACGTTATCCCATACATTTCAATGGTGTTTTATATTTGTATATAAATAACTTTTTCCTAAAGTAATGTTTATGTGTTAAGAAACAGACTTTTTGCACATAGCGTCTGGCGTTCAATGCTAGAGCGCCCAGTTATAGAGCGCCGATGCTGGTTGTGTGTAGTTTTTTCTTAAATATGGGCTTCAGCACCGAGTGCCGCACTTAACTGGTGCTACTTATCATTCGCTGGAGCATTGTCCTATTGTTAGATGAAGCACCATCTTGGGCCCTTTGACCTTGGGACACCACCTAGCGTTCTTGATTAGCTCTGATGTGAATCAGGGAGAGCGCTTCTACAGCGCCCTCCAGACATCACATTTATCAATGCTGGACAGGATACTACAGCGTCACTTGTCTGGCCACTACACTAGGTTATAGAGCCAGCGACCCACTTGCAACGTCTACTACGTAAGCCTCCCCGACTCACCCAAACTATACTTTTATTTTGGTGCCCTTTGCGGCCCTTAGTTTGTAGATTCCTCCAAACTATGGCCATGTCTCCAGCCATAACCCTCGGGTGTCAATTTAGAAATTAGTGCAAATGTATTTATTTTTATAATTTAATTTTCATATACCCCCATTAAGAAACCTGCCAAAACATCAAGATTTGGAGGCAACAATAAAATAAAATAGAAGTGTAGTGTTTAAAATAGCATCAGGTGAACCATATATATATGGAAGTCAATCTGGTGAGCGTCTCTAATAGTGGAATGTAGCATTGAATGTTTTACTAGCGGTGGCTCAAGCGCAGGTGCTGTGTGTTCATCAGCACCATGTAGCACCTGTCGCTCAGCAGCGTTTCCCCATACATTTCAATAGCGGTTTATATTTGTGTAAAAAACAAGTAATGTTCTACATTTTTGGTTTAAATTATTGTGTGGCCTTTCCTGCCCAGCAACCAAACACTTATATTGTATTTTTTTATGCAGCATTGTATGTTTTTTTCTGCCACTGAAGTGTCAGTGTTACAGTGTTCAAACAATGTCATTCCTTTTGTTTTCGCTCTGGTGCTGCTGTATATGTGTTGAGAAACAGACTTTTTGCACATAGCGTCTGGCGCTCAGCACTAGAGTGCCCAGTTTTAGAGCACCGACGCTGGTTGTGTATCATTTTTTCTTAAATATGGGCATCAGCGCAGTGCCGGATGCAATTAATTGGCGCTACCTACAGTTCACTTGAGGGTTGTCCTATTGTTAGTTGTAGTGTCGTCTTGAACCTAGTGTTCTCGATTGGCTCTGCAGTGAATCAGGGAGAGCGCTTCTACACCGCCCTCCAGACACCATATTTATCAATGCTGGACAGGATACTACAGCGCCACTAGCTGCTACGCTAGGTTATAGCGCCGACAACCCACGTGCACATGCTACGGATGCTCTAAGCGCCGCTACATAGACACTCAAATGGCAATATGTGGCACTAGTCTTAAATTAGCCTCCCCAACTCACCCAAGCTATACTTTTATTTTGGGGCCCTAAGTTTGTAGATTCCTCCAAACTGTGGCCATGTCCCCAGCCATAACCCTCGGGGGTCAATTTAGAAACAAGTGTAGTGTTGTTGAATTGGCCCCTAGATAGACAATTTCACCTGGTACTGAATCACTGCTTCGATTTAGCACTAGGTTTAAAAAGAGTACACAGGGTAAGGGCCAATGCCTTTCAGTCAGGGTCATGCTAAAGATCTGGTGAAGCAAGTTTACCTTTATCTGAGCTTTCAGTTGTGAACCAATGTTTACATCTGAGTGAGCTTTTTAACTTGTTCACACAAAAAAAATTCTATAAAACATTTCTGTCTAATATTTCCCAAAAAATGCACCAACCTCTATAGCATTTTCACCATGTTTCATACTTTATTATTTTACTTTGCAATAGGTTTTTATTTAGAATATGTACACAAGAGTCAGTTTGAGCAGGTCATATTCCTTGCTCAGGTTTTATTCCAATGAAAGGTATCTATTCACAGTAATTCAGTAAGCATGAGGGTCATGCTAATTATTTGGTGAAGCCAGTGTGATTTGCAGTGTGGATTGCGGTGTGGTGAATTGCAATCTGCATCTTGGTGAGCATCCTTTTCTACCCTTTTACCCAAAATGACCTGTACATGTGATGGGGCACTTGTATTGGTTAGGTACATCATTTTTCCAATGAGGTAAAGATATTTGTTTTTAAGTTAGGAAACAACGGAACCTTATGGGCTATGCCGAAAAATGGTGAAATCTTTAGCATATAACAGAAAAACAATGCTCTAATGTTAATGATGCAGCTTTCCCGTAAAAAGGGCAATCCCAAAGTGCATGAAACCCACCACCAATGATGTTTAGACTCTTACCAAATAATTGACAGAAAATGCAGTGAAATAACAAATGTTCCCAATGAATGTTCAATTGTGCCAATATCCAAATCTCAAAGTGACAAATAGTATCAAATTCCAAAAAGTGCCAGGTTTATAATAAATCTTGCTGGTTCTCCACTCAAAGCCATCCAAAATATGGACCATGTAAAAAAGGAACAAATGTAGTGCAAAACCTTTACAACTTCCAAATTAATTTAATAGACAAAGTATTGCACTCACAAGCATAAAAGAAAAAGACATAGAATAAAATGCCAGCCAAAGGTTCTCCAACAATCTTCATAAATGGCTAATGCGCCCATAAGTGGTAACGATCCAAAGGTAATGATACGATGATAAAAGTATGCAACCGAGCTCCTCCTTTAGCATAGCCCCTAGAGTGATGTTATTCACAAACACAAAAAATATATCCTTACATCACTGAAAAAAAAAAACGTACCTAAACTGTAAAAATGTTCCCTCATAGGGACAGGTCGTGCTAAATATTTGAGTAAGCCAGTGTGACTTCCGGTGTGCATTGTGGTGTGTCCTACATTTTCTTCACAAAAATCACCTGTACATGTGATGGCACATTTTTACAGTTATATAGATATAACTGATATAGATATATTATTCTTCCAGTGATGTAAGGATATATTACATCTGGCTTCACCAAATATTTAGCATGACCCCCAATGTCTCAGTACCACAGTCTCATTACAGGCATTTGATGTCATGCTAATTATTTTGTGAAGATAGGGGCACCTATGGGGTGCATTAAAGTGGACCAACACCCAGGATTTTGACTATCCTGGGTTTTGGTCCACTTCAGGCTGTGTAAAACCCCCCAGAAACCCCCAAACTCACCTCACCACGCTCCCACGGACAAGCGGCGGACAAGGCAGCGCGTCCGCCGCCGCCTCCCGCGAGCCCCTCTGACAGTGCGTGCGCCCGCGCCGGCCATTCACAAACGTCCGGCGCGGGCGCGCGCACGGCTAGAGGAGCGCGCGGGAGGCGGCGGCGGCCGCCGATCAGGTGAGTTCTTTTGGGGTTTTGGGGGGGGTCCCTCACTGCGGGACATCCCGATCTCGGATGTCCCGCGGTGAGGGGGGTGATCGGCCCGGGAATCTTATAGATTCCCGGGCCGATCACCCATGGGTGACGGTCCACTTTAAGGTGTGAATTGCAACCTGCATCTCAGTGAGTGTTTTGATTTTAGCACACAAGAAAGTGCAGTAAAAAAAAGTTTGTTCCATTGCAAAAATCATTTTTTAAATGAAGTAAGGATATATTTTTTAGGAATTTAGAAATAACAGCACCCTATGGGTTATACAGAAACAAAATGCTGAATTTTTCTTCATAACCCAGAGGGTGCTTTATTTTTGGGGCATAGATGGCCATTGTATGCTTGCGCACACATATGGATTCTTCCTCCACATTTAACCCATCTGTGCAGCGAGTGTTCAGGCTGCCCTAATAACAGCGCACGTGGAAATTACTTTTAAAACCTCTTTTAAATTATCCTTACCTCCTTGGAAAAATGATGCACCTCACCTTGTAAAAATTGCTTATCACAGGTAATGATAGGCTGACCTGGAATGAAGCTATATGCAACCCAGATCTTACTGATTTCATCCAGTTTTCCCCATCCCTGATAGATCCTTGTCCATTCATCTGCCATAACATACGCCGATGTCAGCAGGTGGCATGCTGGCTATCACTAGATGCCTGCGGAGAGGCTGGAGTAGTTGCTCCCCAGGATCAGAAGACCAGGAATGAGCGGGAACAACGGACCCTAGCTAAAAATTTGGTAAAGCCAGCGTGACTTACAGACACGAAAAGTGCAAATAAATGTTTTTTCCACCCTTTTCCCCAAAAATTTACCTGTACCTGTGATGGGGCATTTTATACCATTGCATCAGGCTACATGTGGTTCTATTCTATTTTTAAATTCAAAAAAGAAATGGCAGATATATCAAGGTTTACAGGTTTACCATATGAATTCCATCCTGAAAAAAGTGGGAGTAGCCTTTGGATCTGTGATGCTGTATAATAATCAGCTCTCTGCACTGACAGCAATGTAATGAATCTGGAGGAGGAGGCAGAGGAGGAGTCAGAGGGCCAGCAATCCTGTCCCACTCTGCTGAACTGATTGGGGGACAGGATAAAAAAGAGAATGTCATTGGCCGAACTGTTAAACCCCAAAATATCTGGCATTTCTACTTAAATTTAAAAACAAAAAAAAACAGTTTAGGGCATTGCCAAACATAGCCCATTGCAATGTTGTACCAATTACTTTTGCCTGCAGTATCACTTTAACATATCATTGGAGTAAATTATTTGCTCTTTTTTCAATATAACATGTCAACAGCTCACTTGCAGGATGCAGTTCACACCACAAGACACATAAAAAGTGCACCTTGCTTTACCACATAATTTATTTAAACCCCTCCCACACATTTTATAATGTTTTAAAAGAAGGAAAACAAACAGTAAAAGAAAAGAAACAGAAAATAAGAAGCAGTTTCCCAGTTCCAAGGCTGATGAGACAATATCAGTTATTATTTTAAAACATTAATAAAACGGATACATGCAGCATTCCTAAATGATATTACAGTGTAGGTCTACTTTGTATCCTATGGTCATTACATACAGTATACTCTCTCCAGGAAAGTCTTATTAATTTTTTATTTGCGCTTTTAGTGTGCATGTGTGGGTGGTAGGTCTCTCCAATCTTTACTGATTACTTCCCAGCTGAGACAGACAAGTCTTCACTTAAAAATGAATTAGGTATGTCAGCCCCAGCCTTCAGGCTCACCTTCATGGAGGATAGAAGGTAAAAAAGTGAAGAATATGAGAATGAAGAAAAGTATGAGAACGGGATAAACTACCTAACAATGCATGAACTGTAACACTTATAAAAGATTGTCCCTGTCACGGGCAGGATGTGGTGGCACAGGTGTGGATCCACTTTGGCTGTGTACTGATAGCTAGTGCCGTGTCAGGGAAGCGGAGTCTAAGAGGCCACCGGTATCCACCAGAGCCCGCCGCAAGGCAGGTTGGACTTGTAGCGGCGAGTGACCCCCAGGTCGCTACCCCCCAACAGTGGCTCAGACACACAGTCAGCCGAGGTAATGCGTGGTACCGAGGAGGCAGGCAAAAGGTCAAGTTGAAGCGGAGGTCAGGGCTGGCAGCACAATCACAAGGTCGAAGGAAGTAACCAAGGTTGGGACGGGCAGAGAAGGTTCGGGGATAGGCAAAGGTCGGTACACGGGTGAGCAATACAGGAAACAACTGACGGTCAGTAACCATAGGAAGACCAAGATCCGGCACTAGAAGGAAGGAAGTGCCCCTTTAAATAGGGGAAGTGGAATAAGTGGCCACCAATCAAAGGTAAACTGGCCCTTTAAATTTAAAAAAAACGGTGTGTGCGCCCCCTAGTGGACGGGGACGTGCGCGCACCAGGGAGGAGACAGAGCGAGGCGGAGGACGGCCGAGAGCAGTCGGCGCGCGGCCAACCGCTGCGCGGGAAGCCGGGGACCCGCCGCCCGAAGCCGGTAAGGAGGGAGAGCGGGGAGCGCCGCGAGATGGGTGCGGGGCGCTCGCCCTAACAGTCTCCTACAGTAAGAAACCTAAAACGACACACCTTAAAGCTGATATTAAAACCTCACTTGAGCCAGAGCTTTGTGATTTAAATATAGTGAAATGGTTATAAAGATTTATATATTTAAAAAAAAGCAAAAACAAGATTATACAGCTAAATTTGAATATAAGAAAGCCCTATTCCAAAATAATAAAAAGAATTCAGTTAAACACATGTGAAATATACAATTTCTAGAGATGTAAGGCTATGACATAGTGGGGACAGAGCATGATAAGCCAGAGGTTTCATTTTAGTGCCAAGATTCACAAACTAGCTAATTTACTCTATTTTGATCTTTTTCCTTCCATTCTGTTTCAACCTGACACATATGGATTACGCGGGTCCTGTGGCTGATTACTTTAAGATAAAGTATTGACTTAAACTAATTAGTTACAGAGGCAATAGAATTTATATACTTTATAAGTATACTGAACAGTGTTTTTAAAACCCACCACAATTTTTTTTTTTTATTTTATATAAAATACAGAGAGACCGAAATATAAATAATAGAAATGGTTTTAAGTGGATTCCCCTGACCCACACTTTAAGTTTCTTTGAACTTCAAGACTGGGAAAAAAATAAGGACAGTGCTAAAAAAAGAAGTCTATAAAATGTATCACAAAACTATTGTAGTTCTGAAAAATGTTCTCCAAGCTATAAAGCTATAGCACTAAGCTGAGCACAGTGAAAGTTACATTTAACCCTTTAACTGCCAGCCTTCCTGGAGAAGTTGTCACCCTCTGTTGCCAGCCTATTTTCCGCTATTTTCCGCTACACATGTTCGACAGTGATTTTTGAAGGGATTTCCAGGGATTTCCCTATAAAATCATATATTGTTTTTTTCAACAGAGTCTGGGCTTCAACAGGGAATATCTTGTTTTTAAGTTTATCAGTGTTTTTCTAATGTTTTTGTGGAAAATAAGGTAAAAAAAATAAAAAATTTAAAAAAATTACATTTTGTAGCATTTTTTCTTAATAAAAATTACAAATGTACCAAAAAAGTCATATTGTGTGTAAAAGCCCCATTCCTCCCAATTCCAACGGTACCACATATGTAGTGCTAGACACCCTTTCCTGACCAGGAGACACCACAAACTTAATAGAGCACTTGAGGAGGTTTTTAAAGAAAATACAATTATTTCGTGCTCATTGCAGTTTCTTAACATAAACACCACTTTACATTTGAAATACCCCCCCAAAACCATATATACACTTAAAGTACACACCTCAAGCTATCTAGGTGTATCAAGCTTGAGGTTGTGGCTACATATCTCCAGGTGGAGTCAATCAAAGAATTCCGGCTTTTTTCCAAGGTTTTTTGAAAAAATAATAAAAAACTGAATTAAAGCCAAATGTTTCCTTAAAAAAAATATACTAACAAGAAAAAACATGCCCAATGTGAATTGGCAAGGTCCCCTGAACAGAACAATACCCAACATGCATTGCTAACTCCAAGGGTAGGGTTGCCATTCACCCTAAAGGAAAGCATATGCATATTGGGCATTTCACTTGAAAATTCCTACTCTGCAGACAAAGCGCGCACCTTCTGCTTTTTCAACCAAAACAGCCCTTTGCAAATGAAATAGCCCCAACAAACCATATATCCACAGAAAGTACACACCTTAAGCATTTCAGGCGTACCAGGCTTGTTGTCGTGGCAGGAGATTTCTGGACGCAATCCTTTGAGGAATTCACTGGTGCCCTAAAAAAATCGTAAACATTCATAATCAAAACCACATTTTCCTATAAAAAAAATACACTAACCACAAAAAACATGCCCAATGTGAATTGGCAAGGTCCGCTGAACAGAACAATACCCAACATGCATTGCTAACTCCAAGGGTAGGGTTGCCATTCACCCTAAAGGAAAGCATATGCATATTGGGCATTTCGCTTGAAAATTCCTACTGTGCAGACAAAGCGCGCACCTTGTGCTTTTTCAACCAAAACAGCCCTTTGCAAATGAAATAGCCCCAACAAACCATATATCCACAGAAAGTATACACCTTAAGCGTTTCAGGCGTACCAGGCTTGTTGTCGTGGCAAGAGATTTCTGGACGCAATCCTTCGAGGAATTCACTGGTGCCACCGCATTTCCCTACAAAAATTGAAAATATGCACAATAAAAACCACATTTTCCTAAAGAAAATATATGCCAACAAGGAAAAACATACCTAATGTGAAGCAGCAACGTCCCCTGAACAGATCAATACCCAACATGCATTGCTAACTCCAAGGGTAGGGTTACCATTCACCCTAAAGGAAAGCATATGCATATTGGGCATTTCACTTGAAAATTCCTACTCTGCAGACAAAGTGCGCACCTTGTGCTTTTTCAACCAAAACAGCCCTTTGAAAATTAAATAACCCCCACAAACCATATATCCACAGAAAGTACACACCTCAAGCATTCTAGGCGTACCAGGCTTGTTGTCGTGGCAGGAGATTTCTGGACGCAATCCTTTGAGGAATTCACTGGTGGCCTAAAAAAATCGTAAACATTCAGAATCAAAACCACATTTTCCTATAAAAAAATACACTAACCACAAAAAACATGCCCAATGTGAATTGGCAAGGTCCCCTGAACAGAACAATACCCAACATGCATTGCTAACTCCAAGGGTAGGGTTGCCATTCACCCTAAAGGAAAGCATATGCATATTGGGCATTTCGCTTGAAAATTCCTACTCTGCAGACAAAGCGCGCACCTTCTGCTTTTTCAACCAAAACAGCCCTTTGCAAATGAAATAGCCCCAACAAACCATATATCCACAGAAAGTACACACCTTAAGCGTTTCAGGCGTACCAGGCTTGTTGTCGTGGCAAGAGATTTCTGGACGCAATCCTTCGAGGAATTCACTGGTGCCACCGCATTTCCCTACAAAAATTGAAAATATGCACAATAAAAACCACATTTTCCTAAAGAAAATATATGCCAACAAGGAAAAACATACCTAATGTGAAGCAGCAACGTCCCCTGAACAGAACAATACCCAACATGCATTGCTAACTCCAAGGGTAGGGTTACCATTCACCCTAAAGGAAAGCATATGCATATTGGGCATTTCACTTGAAAATTCCTACTCTGCAGACAAAGTGCGCACCTTGTGCTTTTTCAACCAAAACAGCCCTTTGAAAATTAAATAACCCCCACAAACCATATATCCACAGAAAGTACACACCTCAAGCATTCTAGGCGTACCAGGCTTGTTGTCGTGGCAGGAGATTTCTGGACGCAATCCTTTGAGGAATTCACTGGTGGCCTAAAAAAATCGTAAACATTCATAATCAAAACCACATTTTCCTATAGAAAAAATACACTAACCACAAAAAACATGCCCAATGTGAATTGGCAAGGTCACCTGAACAGAACAATACCCAACATGCATTGCTAACTCCAAGGGTAGGGTTGCCATTCACCCTAAAGGAAAGCATATGCATATTGGGCATTTCGCTTGAAAATTCCTACTCTGCAGACAAAGCGCGCACCTTGTGCTTTTTCAACCAAAACAGCCCTTTGCCAATGAAATAGCCCCAACAAACCATATATCCACAGAAAGTACACACCTTAAGCGTTTCAGGCGTACCAGGCTTGTTGTCGTGGCAAGAGATTTCTGGACGCAATCCTTCGAGGAATTCACTGGTGCCACCGCATTTCCCTACAAAAATTGAAAATATGCACAATAAAAAACACATTTTCCTTAAGAAAATATATGCCAACAAGGAAAAACATACCCAATATGAAACAGCAACGTCCCCTGAACAGAACAATACCCAACATGCATTGCTAACTCCAAGCGTAGGGTTACCATTCACCTTAAAGGAAAGCATATGCATATTGGGCATTTCACTTGAAAATTCCTACTCTACAGACAACGCGCGCACCTTGTGCTTTTTCAACCAAAACAGCCCTTTGAAAATTAAATAACCCCCACAAACCATATATCCACAGAAAGTACACACCTCAAGCGTTCTAGGCGTACCAGGCTTGTTGTCGTGACAGGACATTTCTGGACGCAATCCTTTGAGGAATTCACTGGTGCCCTAAAAAAATCGTAAACATTCATAATCAAAACCACATTTTCCTATAAAAAAAATAAACTAACCACAAAAAACATGCCCAATGTTAATCGGCAAGGTCCCCTGAACAGAACAATACCCAACATGCATTGCTAACTCCAATGGTAGGGTTGCCATTCACCCTAAAGGAAAGCATATGCATATTGGGCATTTCGCTTGAAAATTCCTACTGTGCAGACAAAGCGCGCACCTTGTGCTTTTTCAATCAAAACAGCCCTTTGCAAATGAAATAGCCCCAATAAACCATATATCCACAGAAAGTACACACCTTAAGCGTTTCAGGTGTACCAGGCTTGTTGTCGTGGCAGGAGCTTTCTGGACGCAATTCTTCGAGGAATTCACTGGTGCCACCGCATTTCCCTACAAAAATTGAAAATATGCACAATAAAAACCACATTTTCCTAAAGAAAATATATGCCAACAAGGAAAAACATACCCAATATGAAACAGCAACGTCTCCTGAACAGAACAATACCCAACATGCATTGCCAACTCCAAGCGTAGGGTTAACATTCACCCTAAAGGAAAGCATATGCATATTGGGCATTTCACTTGAAAATTCCTACTCTGCAGACAAAGTGCGCACCCTGTGCTTTTTCAACTAAAACAGCCCTTTGAAAATTAAATAACCCCCACAAACCATATATCCACAGAAAGTACACACCTCAAGCATTCTAGGCGTACCAGGCTTGTTGTCGTGACAGGACATTTCTGGACGCAATCCTTTGAGGAATTCACTGGTGCCCTAAAAAAATCGTAAACATTCATAATCAAAACCACATTTTACTATAAAAAAAATACAGTAACCACAAAAAACATGCCCAATGTGAATCGGCAAGGTCCCTGAACAGAACAATACCCAACATGCATTGCTAACTCCAATGGTAGGGTTGCCATTCACCCTAAAGGAAAGCATATGCATATTGGGCATTTCGCTTGAAAATTCCTACTCTGCAGACAAAGCGCGCACCTTGTGCTTTTTCAATCAAAACAGCCCTTTGCAAATGAAATAGCCCCAACAAACCATATATCCACAGAAAGTACACACCTTAAGCGTTTCAGGCATACCAGGCTTGTTGTCGTGGCAGGAGCTTTCTGGACGCAATTCTTCGAGGAAATCACTGGTGCCACCGCATTTCCCTACAAAAATTGAAAATATGCACAATAAAAACCACATTTTCCTAAAGAAAATACATGCCAACAAGGAAAAACATACCTAATTTGAAACAGCAACGTCCCCTGAACAGAACAATACCCAACATGCATTGCTAACTCCAAGCGTAGGGTTAACATTCCCCCTAAAGGAATGCATATGCATATTGGGCATTTCACTTGAAAATTCCTACTCTGCAGACAAAGCGCGCACCTTGTGCTTTTTCAACCAAAACAGCCCTTTGAAAAATAAATAACCCCCACAAACCATATATCCACAGAAAGTACACACCTCAAGCGTTCTAGGCGTACCAGGCTTGTTGTCGTGGCAGGACATTTCTGGACGCAATCCTTTGAGGAATTCACTGGTGCCCTAAAAAAAACGTAAACGTTCATAATCAAAACCACATTTTCCTATAAAAAAAATAGACTAACCACAAAAAACATGCCCAATGTGAATCGGCAAGGTCCCCTGAACAGAACAATACCCAACATGCATTGCTAACTCCAAGGGTAGGGTTACTATTCACCCTAAAGGAAAGCATATGCATATTGGGCATTTCACTTGAAAATTCCTACTCTGCAGACAAAGCGCGCACCTTGTGCCTTTTCAACCAAGACAGCCCTTTGAAAATTAAATAACCCCCACAAACCATATATCCACAGAAAGTACACACCTCAAGCGTTCTAGACGTACCAGGCTTGTTGTCGTGGCAAGAGATTTCTGGACGCAATCCTTCGTGGAATGCACTGGTGCTACCGCATTTCCCTACAAAAATTGAAAATATGCACAATAAAAAACACATTTTCCTAAAGAAAATATATGCTAACAAGGAAAAACATACCCAATATGAAATGGCAACGTCCGCTGAACAGAACAATACCCAACATGCATAGGTACTTTCGATGGTACTGTTGTCAAACACCCCAAAGTTTAAGTATGTGCATACGAATAGTTATATTTAAAGTTTCAGCTCTGCAAACAAATCACACACCTTTCAGTTTTTCCACAAAAACAACCCTTTTCATTTGAAATACCCCACCCAAACCATATATATACTTAAAGTACACACCTTATGCTTTCTAGTTCTATCCCGTTTATTCCAGTGGGCAAAGTTTTCTGTAAAAATTCTGAACGCATACACAGGTTTTACAGTTTCCATATAAAATGTTATAAAAAACAGACTCAATATTTTGCTAAAAAACTTCTGAAACAGCAGGGTCCCCCAAAGAGAATACCCAACAAGCATAGCTCAACACCTCACTATAAAAGTGCACAAAACAGCCTTTACATTTCTTAACGATACTAACAGGTGCAATAAGGATTGGACTTGTGAGGTGCAGATAGGGTACAGTAGCTGTGGCATCAGATTATATGATCAGGTACAGGTATTGCGATCCTGAAAAGGGGCCCACTTTTTAATCATCATGTGCCACAAGTAACCTGCTGCTCCTCCTCTACCACTTCCTATTGCATCTGTAAATATGAAAAAAATGAAAAGAAAAGACAGACCACACCCAACTACCTATCCCAGCAAACAAAATGGGTTCACCTACCATCTTAACTGAACATCAAATGAAAGCACTACCAATCAATAATCTACCTGGGTATGGTATGCTTCAAAGCAGTGTTCAAAGCACAAACCAGGCTGGCTGGGGCACTTCGGGCAATAGTACCGCACGTCCTTCCTGATGCCATGCTTTCTACATACTCTGCAAGCTTTCTGGGGATACTTCTTTCCACCGATGTCGGGAATGCACTTTATAAAGTGCTTTCCCACTAACCTAGCCTCATTGTCACTAGCTGTCACCTGTGGTTCCTGCTCAGTATCCCCAAACAACAGTGCAGGGAGTAGCTGCTGTTGATACTTTATGAAAGACAAATTAGAGCCTGGCACTGCTGCCTTGAAGACAACAAAGGAGTTGTAAGTTGCTATTTGGACCAAATGAATTGCAACTTTTTTGTACCAGGCTCTGGATTTTCGGGTGGCATTGTAATAGGTTAGTATTTGGTCCGTCTTATCAACGCCACCCATGAATTTATTATAATCCTTTATACAACGTGGCTTTTGGGAAGGGGCTCGGGGACCACGTTGTCGTACAGTCATGACTGACTCATCGTGGATTGTTGTCAGCATGATTACATTTTTTTTATCCATATATTTCACGGCCAGGAGCTCACCGCTTCTTAAAGCATACGACTCTCCACGATTCAGTTTCTTTTGCAGCATTGACCTGGGCAACCCTTTTCGATTACGGTTGATGGTGCCACAGGCCGGTGTGTCCAATGAATAAAGGGCTCTAAATAAGGGGATGCTGCTGTAGAAGTTGTCCACATATAAGTGGTAACCTCTCCCCAGTAGAGGAGTCATGAGCTCCCACACGATTTTTCCACTGATGCTTAAATCAACGGGACAACCAGGGGGGTCCAGATGTGTGTCCCTTCCTTCATAAATTCGGAAAAATTTGGTATAGCCGGTCGAACTCTCGCATAATTTGTAAAATTTTATCCCATAGCGGGCACGCTTGCTAGGGATATACTGACGAAATATAATGCGCCCTTTAAACAGCAGAAGTGACTCGTCAATACTTAAATTTTGTGTGGGGGTGTACACTTCCGCAAAGCGCTCCGACAGGCTATTAATCAGGGGTCTTAATTTATGCAGCCTGTCGTGACCGGGCTCACCACGGGGAATAGCAGTGGAATTATCGTTAAAGTGCAGAAACCGCAGTAAGATTTCATAACGATTTCTGGACATTACGGCCGGAAACAATGGGGTTGCCAATAAGGATTGGGTATCCCAGTAGGAGGCGATACTAAATTTTTTGCAGATACCCATTGCTAAAGTGAGCCCCCAAAATTTTTTCATCTCACTTAAATCTGTTGGGTGCCATGCATGAGCGCGGGCGTGCCTCTGTGGGGGATTTTGGGTGAGGACCTGCTCAGCATAGAGATTTGTGTAAAAGACCATATCCAGTAGGATGGCCTCTGAAAGGAATAAATTTAGGAAGTCAATGACACCGAAGTTTGTTGTGTCGACATTGACCCCGGGGACCGAATCAAATGGGGGAATTTCGGGGGAATAATTATTAGGAGGCCTCCACGCAGGCGCTCCTCCAACTGCAGCACTCCCCTGGCCTACACTTTCCTCCAGCATGGCCTCTTCTTGTGCGGTACCATCCCTTCTAGGATGCCTAGCACTACCACTAGTACCACTGCGCGGCTGTGTCTCCTCAATAGAGGAGTCACTGTCGGACTCACTACCTGGCATATATTCTGAGCCTGACTCGCTAAACTCTTCAGAGTCCGACTCCATCATATAAGCCGCTGCTTCCTGTGCAGTGTACTTTCGCCCAGCCATTTCTATATCTAACAACAAAGAGTCACACAATCAAAACACTATAGGGATGACTGAACTAAAAGCCTAGACCCTAAACCCTAGACTCTAAACCCTAAACCCTAGACCCTAAACCCTAGACCCTAAACCCTAGACCCTAAACCCTAGACCCTAAACCCTAGACCCTAAACCCTAGACCCTAGACCCTAGACCCTAAACCCTAAACCCTAAACCCTGTGCAAATTAACAAAAATAAAACCACACAATAAACAGTCAAATATATTAAAAAAAAATTATATCTACGATCCGACGAGAAGTGATGAACTCAGCAGGTGCGAAGGGCTGTAACAAAGGTCCCAAAAGGGAGGGATGATGGTCCAGCGAAGGTCCAGCAAAGGTCCAGCGAAGGTCCAGCGAAGGTCCAACTGTATGAGACTTCGGGGAAAAAAACAACCGACAAGCCTAAAGTAAGTTTTGTTAACAGAAGTATAGAATGGTGGGTGAAATCCCTGGTAATAAATACCTTATCCCCAATGCAACAACGCATGTGCTGGCCACAGCGGCACTAAGCTATAGCTTTAGCCAGTATGCACCATTGCATTGACGGTAAGGTAAGTTTTACTGGAAATCAGGGGTATTTACATCAAGGGATTTCACACTGCATCAGGCCAAAAATAGAAATCCACAAAACCAAAAACAGCTTTGATCACATAGTGGGGGTGGGACATGAGTAGCAGGTGCACGTAAGGCCTGGCTCACCCAGTAAATGCCGGCACCAGAGTAGCTCTTGAACACACATCACATGGCAACCAGCCAGCGCACCATCTGACACCCCCCATCCCTGCCACCTCAGATGCTCCCTTTCGTCACTGCCTGCACCCTGGGGGTGAGCCGGGCCTGACAGGCACCTGTCAGCCATCCCTCACACATCAGGCTTAAAACACATCAAACAGGTGGCAGGTGCGCGCCAGGCCTAGCTCACCAAGTTAACACCCGGGTGCAGTCGGCGATGGAGGGGTGGAAGCAGCAATGGGAGGGCAGGGTGGAGGCGGCAAATGGCACATGATCACCAACCACATGGCGACCAGAAATCAGCCAGCGCTCTGCCTGTCACTCTGCTCCCCCATCCCTGCCACCTCACCCCCCCCTCTGTTGCCGGCTGCACCCAATAGTGAGCCGGGCCCGGCGCGCACCTACCAGCCACCCCTCATCCCTCTAACCAGATAAGCATACACATAAGTGCAAAACACATTTTTAAAAAAGTGCACAAAACCAGAATCAACCACAAAAAACACAATAGCTTAGATCGCATGGTGGGGGGTGGGGAATGGGTGGCAGGTGCGTGCTGGGCCTAGCTCACCAAATAAACACCCGGGTGCAGTCGGCGATGAAGGAGGGGTGGAAGCAGCGATGGGGGGGCAGGGTGGAGGCGGCAAATGGCACATGATCACCAACCACATGGCGACCAAAAATCAGCCAGCGCTCTGCCTGTCACTCCGCTCCCCCATCCCTGCCACCTCACCCCCCCTCTGTTGCCGGATGCACCCAATAGTGAGCCGGGCCCGGCGCGCACCTACCAGCCACCCCTCATCCCTCTAACCAGATAAGCATACACATAAGTGCAAAACACATTTTTAAAAAAGTGCACAAAACCAGAATCAACCACAAAAAACACAATAGCTTAGATCGCATGGTGGGGGGTGGGGAATGGGTGGCAGGTGCGTGCTGGGCCTAGCTCACCAAGTTGACACCCGGGTGCAGTCGGCGATGGAGGGGTGGAAGCAGCGATGGGGGGGCAGGGTGGAGGCGGCAAATGGCACATGATCACCAACCACATGGCGACCAAAAATCAGCCAGCGCTCTGCCTGTCACTCCGCTCCCCCATCCCTGCCACCTCACCCCCCCTCTGTTGCCGGATGCACCCAATAGTGAGCCGGGCCCGGCGCGCACCTACCAGCCACCCCTCATCCCTCTAACCAGATAAGCATACACATAAGTGCAAAACACATTTTTAAAAAAGTGCACAAAACCAGAATCAACCACAAAAAACACAATAGCTTAGATCGCATGGTGGGGGGTGGGGAATGGGTGGCAGGTGCGTGCTGGGCCTAGCTCACCAAATAAACACCCGGGTGCAGTCGGCGATGAAGGAGGGGTGGAAGCAGCGATGGGGGGGCAGGGTGGAGGCGGCAAATGGCACATGATCACCAACCACATGGCGACCAGAAATCAGCCAGCGCTCTGCCTGTCACTCCGCTCCCCCATCCCTGCCACCTCACCCCCCCCTCTGTTGCCGGCTGCACCCAATAGTGAGCCGGGCCCGGCGCGCACCTACCAGCCACCCCTCATCCCTCTAACCAGATAAGCATACACATAAGTGCAAAACACATTTTTAAAAAAGTGCACAAAACCAGAATCAACCACAAAAAACACAATAGCTTAGATCGCATGGTGGGGGGTGGGGAATGGGTGGCAGGTGCGTGCTGGGCCTAGCTCACCAAATAAACACCCGGGTGCAGTCGGCGATGAAGGAGGGGTGGAAGCAGCGATGGGGGGGCAGGGTGGAGGCGGCAAATGGCACATGATCACCAACCACATGGCGACCAAAAATCAGCCAGCGCTCTGCCTGTCACTCCGCTCCCCCATCCCTGCCACCTCACCCCCCCTCTGTTGCCGGATGCACCCAATAGTGAGCCGGGCCCGGCGCGCACCTACCAGCCACCCCTCATCCCTCTAACCAGATAAGCATACACATAAGTGCAAAACACATTTTTAAAAAAGTGCACAAAACCAGAATCAACCACAAAAAACACAATAGCTTAGATCGCATGGTGGGGGGTGGGGAATGGGTGGCAGGTGCGTGCTGGGCCTAGCTCACCAAATAAACACCCGGGTGCAGTCGGCGATGAAGGAGGGGTGGAAGCAGCGATGGGGGGGCAGGGTGGAGGCGGCAAATGGCACATGATCACCAACCACATGGCGACCAAAAATCAGCCAGCGCTCTGCCTGTCACTCCGCTCCCCCATCCCTGCCACCTCACCCCCCCCTCTGTTGCCGGCTGCACCCAATAGTGAGCCGGGCCCGGCGCGCACCTACCAGCCACCCCTCATCCCTCTAACCAGATAAGCATACAAATCAGTGCAAAACACATTTTTTAAAAAGTGCACAAAACCAGAATCAACCACAAAAAACATAAAAATAGATTAGATCGCATAGTGGGGGTGGGGAATGGGTGGCAGGTGTGCACCGGGCCTATCTCACCAAGTAAACACCCGGGTGCAGTTGGTGATGAAGGAGGGGTGGAAGCAGAGATGGGGGGGCAGGGTTTCGGCGGCAAATCGCCACATGGCGACCAGAAATCAGCCAGTGCACCACCAATCGCTGACACCTTCCCCAGTCGCCATCTGCACCCAGGAATAAACTGGCACGCACCCATCACCTAAATGAAAATCTGATTTCATCTTACACCTTTACTACTACAGTTATATATAATACTTACAGTTAAAAAAAATATATAACAGTAGTAGTAAAGGTGTAAGATGAAATCATTTAGCTGGTGGGTGATGTGTGTGTGCCAGTCCCATATATATATCCCATATAGGTAGTGTGGCATTCATCCCCCCTCCCCATCCCACATAGGTAGTGTGGCATTCATCCCCCCCCTCCCCATTCCATATAGGTAGTGTGGCATTCATCCCCCCTCCCCATCCCATATAGGTAGTGTGGCATTCATCCCCCCCTCCCCATCCCACATGGTTAGTGTAGCATTCATCCACCCTCCCCATCCCATATAGGTAGTGTGGCATTCATCCCCCCCTCCCCATCCCATATAGGTAGTGTGGCATTCATCTCCCCTCCCCATCCCATATAGGTGGTGTAGCATTCATCCCCCTTCCCCATCCCATATAGGTAGTGTGGCATTCATCCCCCCTCCCCATCCAATATAGGTAGTGTGGCATTCATCCCCCCTCCCCATCCCATAAAGGTAGTGTGGCATTCTTACCCCATCCCATATAGGTAGTGTGGCATTCATCCCCCCCTCCCCATCCAACATAGGCAGTGTGGCATTCATCCCCCCCCTCCCCATATAGGCAGTGTGGCATTCATCCCCCCCTCCCCATCCCATATAGGTAGTGTGGCATTCATCTCCCCTCCCCATCCCATATAGGTGGTGTAGCATTCATCCCCCTTCCCCATCCCATATAGGTAGTGTGGCATTCATCCCCCCTCCCCATCCAATATAGGTAGTGTGGCATTCATCCCCCCTCCCCATCCCATAAAGGTAGTGTGGCATTCTTACCCCATCCCATATAGGTAGTGTGGCATTCATCCCCCCCTCCCCATCCAACATAGGCAGTGTGGCATTCATCCCCCCCCTCCCCATATAGGCAGTGTGGCATTCATCCCCCCCTCCCCATCCCATATAGGTAGTGTGGCATTCATCCCCCCCTCCCCATTCCATATAGGTAGTGTGGCATTCATCCCCCCCTCCCCATTCCATATAGGTAGTGTGGCATTCATCCCCCCCCTCCCCATCCCACATGGTTAGTGTAGCATTCATCCCCCCTCCCCATTCCATATAGGTAGTGTGGCATTCATCCCCCCCTCCCCATCCCACATGGTTAGTGTAGCATTCATCCCCCTTCCCCATCCCATATAGGTAATGTGGCATTCATCCCCCCCTCCCCATCCCATATAGGTAATGTGGCATTCATCCCCCCTCCCCATCCAATATAGGTAGTGTGGCATTCATCCCCCCTCCCCATCCCATAAAGGTAGTGTGGCATTCATACCCCATCCCATATAGGCAGTGTGGCATTCATCCCCCCCTCCCCATCCCATATAGGTAGTGTGGCATTCATCCCCCCTCCCACATAGGTAGTGTGGCATTCATCCCCCCCTCCCCATTCCATATAGGTAGTGTGGCATTCATCCCCCCTCCCCATCCCATATAGGTAGTATGGCATTCATCCCTCCCTCCCCATCCCACATGGTTAGTGTGGCATTCATCCCCCCCCCCTCCCCATCCCACATGGTTAGTGTGGCATTCATCCCCCCTCCCCATCCCATAAAGGTAGTGTGGCATTCATCCCCCCTCCCATATAGGTAGTGTGGCATTCACCCCCCTCCCCATCCCACATAGGTAGTGTGGCATTCACCCCCCCCCTCCCCATCCTATATAGGTAGTGTGGCATTCACCCCCCCTCCCCATCCCATATAGGTAGTGTGGCATTCACCCCCCCCCTCCCCATCCCATATAGGTAGTGTGGCATTTACTTCCCCCCTCCCCTATAGTTAGTGTGGCATTTCCATCCCCCCTTCCAAGTAGATCTGTGTAATGGCAGTTTGGATCTCATAGTAATGAGATCCATTCAAAAAAAACGGTGATCTCTGCTAGATCGCCGTTTTTTTGAATGGATCTCATTACTATGAGATCCAAACTGCCATTGCACTAAAGTAAAAAACATTTCCTACGGCCATCCACCCCCAGCAGACCTGCGATCGACCCCTCCTTACCTGATGTCCACGCAGAAAGAGGCCGGCGCCCGCCCGCAATGTTATTATATACCGGCGGGCGCCGGCCAATGACGGTGATGCTGCGCCGGCTCCTGATTGGCTGCAGGAGCGATCGGGTGCCTGAAGTCACCCAGAAGACACCTGGCCTCACCCCCCAGACCCCCTTCTAGAACATCACGGCGATCCTGACCGGCAGATGACCCCACGATGTCCCTCAGGTAAGGAGATGCTGCGCCGGCTCCTGATTGGCTGCAGGAGCGATCGGGTGCCTGAAGTCACCCAGAAGACACCTGGCCTCATCCCCCGGACCCCCTCCTAGAACAACATGGCGATCCTGACCGGCAGATGACCCCACGATGGCCCTCAGGTAAGGAGATGCCAGCCACGTAAAATTTACGTGGCTGGCGTTTAACGGTTGGAGAGGCAGCCACGTAAATTTTACGTGGCTGGCAATAGAAGGGTTAAAGAGATTGTCCAGGCTAAGTGTAAAAAGAAATCATTCATTGCGTACATGTCATGCATAAAATTCACCCTGTTGTTGCTTTTTTTCTGTAACCCAGCCCCCCCCCCCCCCCGAATTTATTTCTTTATGACCACTTTTTTTAAACATTGAAAGGTGGACTTATACAAAGAAGCAGAGGAAATGGAGACAAGCAAAGAAGAGAACAGCTATCATCCCCTGCACATAGACATACACACAAAAACCTCTTTGCGTACATGAGGTAATTCACAACCCTGGACATGAATATTTGGGCTAACTGTTGGGGTGTGTTACCCAGGTTAAACCCCCCAAAACAACTCAGTATGTTTTGCTCGCCCACCCCGGCTACATTACTATTTGGGTCTTTTCTTCCCTCAATGCATGATATTCCTAGTGATTTTAGTTTTTCCTAGGTATGCCCATGTATGCCATTGGTTTCTGCTAGGATGCACTTAACTAGCTGTTTAAGTCCCCCCTCCTCACTATGTCCTGCTGGTAGCAATTGTAGCCTATTGAAAACAGTGCTAGATGGAAGATACTACAAGAGAAGATAAGGGCAAAAATAAGATTTCATTTTCCCTTAATTTACCCCCAAAATCATTTGTCAGTATTTGTTTAATGTAACCTTACATAAGACGTGGCTGGTTGACTTTAAGTGAATATACTGTATCTTTTACTGTTATTCATAAAAGGGACCTCTGACTGTGTCTACAAACGTACCGATTTAAAGCTACAATGGTAACACAAAAGCACATCCAACATTACTAAGCCCCTGAAACAATGATGGCATCCTTTACTTCCAAATGACTATTTTTCTCCAGGCCACAAGTGCACTTTAATGGGACATCCTAGGTAATGGGTTAAATTCGCCTGTTTTCCGCTCCCCCCCCCCCCCCATGCTGGCTATGAGGGTCTGTTTCTTTAATTCAGCCTTCATTCAGCCTGCTTTATATTTCATAACAAATCATAGTTAAATATTCCCTTCAGGTGGGTTACCTCAGCAGCAGGGGATGACACATCCATACATGTCTCAATGTGACCCTCAGAAGTGAATTCATTTTGGGAACTGGAAAAGATGAGTCAGCAGATGGAAGCAAGTTCAGTATGGTTTATAAGGTAACGCAAAGCACTGGTGAATGAAAAATGCAGCTCCTGCTAGCCAGCATTGGGCAAGCAGAAAGCAGGCTAATTTGAAGGTATTGACTAGTGGTGAGCCAGATTGAGAATAATCTGGTTTGAAAACTTTATGGCCAGATAGCCCCCCAGTATCTAGCATTCGGTACTCACAAATGCCTATTACAATAGCCCTGGCCACCACAATGTGAGCACTGGTATAGGTGCCCCTTAAATACACCACCAGTTCACAAACAGTTAAAAAAAGAAAAAAGTACAGTCTTCAAATAAAAAAAACCTACTGCTGCCTCGTCTTCCTTTATCTGTCATCCTCTATGCATGTTCTCTAGGTTGGGGGCACCCTTCCCTCCGGGAAATGTCCCTCCATGTCCCTCCCCTCCACTCACATCATAAATCACATGAGGGGGATTCCACAGAGGCTCCTCCTCTGTGGTATAAAAGCCTCCCTGCCCCAGCTGTCCAGCATTAGCTTGGCAGGATGCCATGGAAGGAGGGGATGCTTGTGTCTCTCACTACAGATGCCAGCTGGGTGGCTGTATTAGAGGTTCTCCAGCATCAAGAAGATCACAGCCCACTGGACCAGGAGGTAGCCCTCAACCTGGCAGACCTGCAGAGAGGTACGGGACAAAGGAAGGTAGACGCTGCAATGATGAGATCATTTTTTCTGCTCTTCTTGTAGCAGACAGGAAGAAAACACAAGTTTGGTTCTGTTTAGCTGACCTTTCCTGCTTACTTAATTTATAGATATAATTGTCTTGACAAAACCATATTTATGTTAAATTATGCACATTGTGTTTTAGGACTGAACTAATGTATATACAAGAAACACCCCAGAAGTAAAACATAATAAAAAACTTGCTTTTATTTGTAGTCAACGTAAAATAATTAATGAGGCTGTTTTCTTGAGTTTCTATTACTATTGTCATTAGTGGCTCTTTGGGACTGAGGCTAATTACCAACTGTTTACAGTCCTATTAGTTGCATTCCCTTCTCTCCCTCTGTATTTGCTGACAAGATGCTGCATTTAATGTTTTCATAGTTTGTCGAGCATTTAAAACATTTCTTCTTTTTCTATTTTTTTAAAGCAGACCTTCAGTCAAAAATCACTGACGGATCTCTAACCCCTGGGGATGGGTGCCTCAACACTGGGGATGGGTGCCTCAACCACATGAGCATTAAAAAGCAAACTGATTCACCAATAGTCACATGGGGGGCCAGGGTGGCTGCCACCAGCAATGAAACTGAGTATCAATGAGTAGTTTTTCTGGATTTTTGACTTCTTCTTTATTTCTTCTGTGCATCCAGGCATCCTAAGTCAGGGTACTTCAGAGGTTTGGCAGTGAGGAGTTGCACTTTGAAAAACCCACTGCACCTGATATTGAGCAGTTCTATAGGTAATTGTAATAAGTTGTTTGCCAAAATTGCAAATGTATTAAAACTAGGCCCTTCTGGATGGCCAAATAGCTACACAAGGGCTCTGAGAGAGAGATACAGGCCTTAAGTTACCATCCCTTTAAGGGTCTTCCAGTAAAGTTCTCCATAGGGCTGGCCAGTAAGGGGAGATGGGTGGGTCCTGCTGGCCAAGTAGCCCAGTCTAGTCCTGACCTGATTCATGCTAGAAGGACTATAAAGTGGCTGAAAAGCCTGAGATGGAGACTGTTGATTTTGGATTTTGGAGAGACCAGCTGTGCTGCTGTGTGGAAGGACCCAGGCTCAGATGGATTCAAAGCTGAACTGCATGCATGTTTGCATGAGACTGATGCTGGGACAAAGGTACCCAAAGGATTTGGTTGAGCTGCAGTGGAAGCTATCAGTAAATTAGAGTAGGAGTTCTGACTAAAGGAAGGCTAAGAAGCCTTTGACTAATTGAAGCCATATGCTGGTCATAACTATAAGTCAGCCAGGAGGCTGTTTGTGATTATATGGACTTTGTAATACTGTATGTTAAAGAAAGATTATATTTGGGTTGATATATGGAAGAATTATAAAATAGGGGGTGATTTACTAAGCATTCACCATATTTTAGCATTTACTAATTAAAAAGTGGCCCATTTTCTCGCTGGAGGCCATGTTTGCTGTATTTATGTCACTGAACGAATTCTTGTGCCTTTTCAGTGCGCCAGGTTTTAGCAGTGAACCCCATAGAAACCAATGTTATTTTTGGCAAGATCTCTTTATGCCATTTTTACATCTATCACCGATATATCCAAAGTAAAGGTCATATAGCTAACTAGTACAGGAGAAACAACTAATAAAAAGGTTTTTCAGCAAGGTTTCTCAACTTTTCTAAACTAAATATGCTGCAGCAATTTGCCAGCTGTCACGCAAACATTTTAAAAAATAAATCTATACATTTTGACAAGTGAACAGCAGCAAATCATAGCAAAATGTTGGCAGATAGTCAGTTGTTTTCTCATTTACCACAACAGATATAGCTCAGTCACACCCACTCAGTGGCAGTAGGTGTGAGAAGCAAGGGAGTTCTTGGACCTGGGGAGGGTGACACTGGTTTGGTGTGGTGTGGGTGGGAGGTGCACTCTCTCTTACATTACACAAACCAGACAGGTCTCCAGATGCAGTAAATCTGAAGTGTCTGTTCCTTCCAGGTTACAGATGTTTCAGCAGCATTATACAGCAGATATTTCCACAAAGTAATATTCCACAACTTTCATCTTTTCATCACTGTAGCTCTGCACTGAGGTTTAAGTCTGAATGGTTTGGTGGCCACTGACTCTCTACTGGGCTCTTGTTAGTCGTAGTTGGCTTACTAATGCTGCTACTGTCCATCTGCTCAGCTAATAATATCTGTTTCCCCTCTGGGCAACTTCTAGAACCAAGAACCTAAGACGCTGTTCCCACCATCCTTGCTGTATCTGCCACCTTCTCCACGGGACCTGCACACACAGACATCCGCAGGTGGGTGTGGCTGATGCTCAAGTGTGTAATTGCAGTAGAGAAGGAGTGGCAGATACAGCCACTTCTTCTCCACGGTGTCAGCATACACAGAGCAAACACCAGGAAAGGTACAGCAGTGGGCGTGGCCTCCAGGGGCATCCGATCCCCACCCTGTGGTCTCCTGGCTTCAGGAGGGGGCCCGAAATAGACCAAAGCTAGTCTCTGCACCCTGGTCTACAAGCCCTGCATAGCTGGTCCCCGGGCTGGTTATTCTGGGTAGGGGGGACCCCACACCATTTTCTTTATTTTTAGGGGTTTTTAACCGTGGAGGGGGCTCACAACATCTTTTTAGCCCTTTACAGTGTGGATAGTAGTTGTATTTCATTTGTAATAAAAAATATTATAAAGTGCCACTCCCAAATGTCCATGCGTGCACTTCCAAAGTGTATGCCCACACTCCCAGACATCCATGTGCTCACTCCCAAAGTGCATGTACCCCCTCCAAGACATCAGATGTGCATGGTAGGTGGGAAGACAGGTAGGTGGGTAGGTAGATGGACAGGCAGGTGTACAGGTGCATGGAGGGGCAGATGGGTTGTTGGGCAGACAGGTAGGATTCTAAGCAGGTGGGTAGGTTGGTGGGCAGGCAGGCAAACAAGTGGATGGAAGGGCAGGCATACAGGTAGGGGGGTTTTCATACATGCAGGCAGTCTCCTCTCCACTGGTGGTGCCGACAACACTACACCTCTCTTCCCTAGTTCCAGTTGCAGTGGCTGTGGCTCTTTTTCCCCTGCTTGGCAGTGGTTCCTCTCTCCTGACTTAGGCAGCGGGGGCAGTGGCTCGTTTACCCCAGTCCAAGCTGTGGGGTTAAAGAGGCTCCTTTCCACCGGCTTGAGTAGCGGGACATCGGCTCTGTTTCCCCTGGCTCCGCTAGTGCAACAACAGGGGGCTGGCCAGGGGAGGGAGGGTGTTAGCTTGGCTTCATGGCAGCTCATTCAAGCCAGATGCTGGGAAGGGGGAATAGTTCCGTTATGGGACCTGGAAGATGATTGGTGGCCCACATTGGCAGGGTGAGGTCGGAGCTGCAGAAGAGGAAGGGGATTTGCTCAATGACACACTGACCTGAGAAGAATGACCACACTGAAGGAAAGTTTGTCAAGATAAGCTGCTGTTTATTTTTTTCAAAACTTTAACCTTTAGAATCAATTTAACGTTAAAGTCCTGTCCAGACAAAAAAGGTAAGAATTAGGGAAATTTCCCAGGTAGGACTATTTGCCACTTTTGTATTCCCATGTTGCCTTGCAGAGGCTGCTCAGCAGCACAATCTGCTACTTCTGCATTACAATGGAGCAGGATTCTGGAGGATAGTGAATAAGTCTCACAGCTTCTGGCATCTGTGTACAAATTCACACTGCGGGCAACCCAAATCAGGACCAAAAAGTGCCTCTGTGCAACATAGCCATCAGCCAATACAAGCCATGTGTGCCACCTTTGTTTGCTTGTGCTTTTTAGACCCATAAGAAGGAGGTGAGTACTATCAGGGTGGGGGCAGTGGGAGTCCAGAGCCACACTGCCCATCGAGCACCAGAGAGGGCAAGGGAACATCTGCACATTGCAACCCTAAATATCTAGTATTTGAGTTGAGTTGATTGTGTGCAGCTAATTTCTTGTCGCTAACAACCAGAGCTGCCTAATGGTGGGCTCACAGACAGTGCAAAAGATGGGCTAGGTGTGTTTTAGATTGATGCAACCAGGACTCTCCCTCTAAACTCTGTGCCTACAAAAACCTAACCCACTACTTTCCACCACCTGTGAGCCTCAGTGGGGGGATCAGAAATGGCTGCACACTTCAGTGCAGCAAGCCTTCTGTTGAAGAACCATCTCCCCTTAAGCAGTTTGTCCTCCACTCAACCCCCCAGGTGAATCCCCCCTCCACCGGGCACATTCACATTCAGAATATCACACTGTGTCAAACCCTGAGGAATCCCCATATACTCACCTGGGACTTAAATCCCACAGCAGATTCATGGCTTGGTCTCTTTACTTTGCATGCTCTGTACCCCCAGCAGACCTTAATATCTGCAGGTGTGTATGGCAAGGGTAGCAGGGATGCCGCAAGTTGCTGGATAATACAGTAGTAAAAAATGTAGCTTGCTCTATGCCACAGCATCCCTGCTACCCTTGCAGTACATCCTCATCCCCACAGCCATTCAAGTCTGCTGGGCACATAAAGCATGCACAGCACGTAAGCTGGGGCTGAGCTGCTGTTTCAAACAGTAGGGGGCAACAAGACTGCAGGGGACATAGAGAAGGGTTTTAATCCACTTTAACATTAGGGACCCCGTTTGCAAGTTTGCCTCTCCAAAGCTGGTTATGGCCACCACTGTCTGTGCAGGGGGAGGGGGCATGAATCAAGGCTAAGTTCAGGAGTTAATGACCAGTCTTATTGCTAAAAAGCTGGTTTGCCCTTGAGGTGAGATCAGGGTCCTTACCTTTCTGAACATTGGTATTATTTTGGAAGAAGCAGTATATGCATTGGTGACTCAGATGTTCACTCCCCTCCCCCTCCTGCCTAAATGCCAGAGATATCTTAGCTCTTGAGTAAACAGCTGGAAGACAATTCAGTCCATTGCCTTGATGCCTAGCACTGCTTGGTGTGATGTCATTCAATCCAATCCCAGCCATAGTGCACAGAGATAAAGAAAGGGAGAAAGGGGCATTAAACTACAGTGTTCTGCAAAGTGGGCACCCCTGATTGCAGCTTAGAAGCTCACTAGCTGGTCCAGTTGGACATGTATCAGAGACAGGGCTGCCATTAGGGCCTTACACGTTCACAGCAGAATGGGCAATATTTGGAGACCACATGATTGATGGTCTGCAAATACGGAAGTAGAAGACTATTACTTAATGTCTAGGTGACAGCCAAGGAGAATATCCCTCAGTTTTTAATGAATGACCCATTACTGGTCGCCAGCTCCCAAGACTTGCACTCCCTCTCAGTCCATGTGAGTGGAGAGCACTCGTGATCAATGCCCTCCAAATGCTGCACACAACAATTGTGTGGCGCTCGGCCTAATGTGTGAGCGATCCGCAATCTCGCTGGTCTGAAACCAGTCTAACATGGGACTTTTACACTGCTTTAAGGACACTGGTACCTAACAAGGGTAACAGGTGGCATCTATCGATGCCTTGCATTAGATCGTGGACTTGAAGACACTGCAAAGCACACTATACACATAATCAATGTTTCTGTTGTTACATTAAATATACTCTTTCATATTATTTTCCACCTTACCTTACCTTACCTATCTTACCATATCTTTAATGACATTCTAAATGAAAACGGCTCAACATTCTGTATTATATTGATTTCTTCAGTGTTAAATGTGAAAAGTGTTTTAAAAAACAGAAACCTTTAAATAACACATATCATATTTGCCATAATCTATCCAACTCAAAAGAGAGGGTTAGATAAAGTATCTGTAGAACAGGGGCATATTTATTAACATTTACTGTTCTTTGGTACAGTATGTTCTGTTTTATTGCTAAGGACCTTGGAAGACACGAGTGAAGGATAGTAATATAGAACATTCTCAGAGTATAATGACGTATATTAACGTATTGTCCTTCACATTAATCTTTATCTTTCATTTGTTGTATATGCAGTATTGCTCTATAGGCCATCTCCAATGTCAATATGTGTAGCAAAGCACCAGAGCATCTCGCCTATAGTAAACTGAGCTGTACTACTATTATCTTTGGGAGATTTGTTTATCAACTTCTGCAAAAGTATTTTTTTTCATAGATTTATACTATATTTTAAAATTAGCAAATATGACAAAGACAAGTTCGTTACTGTACAGTGATCTATGTAATCAAATCTACTGTATTTAAAGTGTTGCTATTGCTAAACAAATTGTCCAATAATTAGTATCCACATAAATATTTTGTATAGAAATTGTCCAATAATAAGTATCCACATAAATATTCTGTATAGCAAGAGGAGGGGTCACTTACACACCTGGGACAAAAGAATTGCAACCAACATTACTGAAAGGAATCTTTGATGACTGGTTTTGAACATTCCATTCTAAATTTAAAGGGGAGGTTGGCTTCGCTGTAATTGTCTGCCTCCTGAGCCAGCCTGTGCTGGAATAACAGCTCATTTCTATTGTTGATATTCTGATGTTTGTGAATGCTTTTACCTATCGTACAATGCTTTTTGAAGATATATACAGTTTTTAGGGCTAGTCTATCCCCCAGCCTGGCTCAGAAGACAGGCATTGGATTGGAGCAGATCACCCCAATCAAAGTTGAATGGTAAGCAATAAACCCTGGATTTTGTTCCTTTTGTCTCTGAGAGGGGCCCCATGATTTTTTAAAACTTTTAAGGGCTAAACTCCCTAAAAATTAAACTTAAAAATATGGTGTGCCCCCTTTCCCTCTCTTCAGAAAAAGTAGCCCGCGGCACCAGCTATAGGGGCTGATAGACCAGCTCTTTGGCACCCCCAGCCTTTTCTATAGCTACAATCTTTCATTACTTTATGGAATACTGAAAATTGTAAATTGCATCCAAATATGCATAATAAACTCATTTATAACTGTGGTTATGAGTAAGCATTTTTTTCTTTTTTTAATAATGACAGGTATTTACCAATTTGTCTCTTTGGAGTCTGTAGCTGTTGGAGCAGCAATCGGCAGAATTAAAGCCAATGACGCTGACATGGGAATAAATGCAGAGATCAAATACAGTATTGTTGATGGAGATGCCCGAGATTTCTTTGAGATTATAACAGATCAAAATACACAGGATGGAATCATTATGGTTAAAAAGGTAATATTTAAAACCTTGACCATGATACATTGAGTATGCAGAGCATTCACTGTATATTTGAAGGAAATAAGTTATATACTATAGTTACAGATGTTGCAAAGATTCATTTAGCATGGATAACTTGCAACAAATTAAATGGCGCCTATAGGCAAAAAATAACTATGGCCTATAACCTATATAGCCTCTTTCCCTCAAGATTTGATATGGACACAAAGTGGCACCCCCTGGTTCCATGCGTGCATCAGCTGGCCATGCAAGTGAAGGGGCAGCGGGCATGCATATGGAGCCAGGGGAATCTGCTGTAGCCCTTCCGTTCTGCTTTTCTGCTGGGTATGTACCGTGGCTCAGGCAGGCATACAAAACCACAAAGTGCCATCCCCCGGCTCAGTTCTCACACCTGCCACTCATTTACTTGCATAGGTGGCAGGTGTGTGCATGGAGCTGGATTGGCTGAGATAAGAGTATTTTTTCTTTCTAACCCCCCTGTCCTGCTTTAGTACCAGGAGAGGGTGGCAGGGGTTGATTTTGACTGGAATTTGCTTTAAAGTTCAATTGGAAGCTTAAAGAATGAATGGATTATTCCCCTGGTTTATGCTCCTTTGCCACTTTCATGCCCCATGGGACACCTGATGGCCAATAAGGTTTGCTGTGCTGAGTGCTGCGCCATGTCATGCCCTTCTCAGCTCAGCCATGCCCAGAGAAAAACAGCTTTACAAGGAATACTTAAAGGGGTTGTGTCAGACACAGCCTTGGTGTATCTCCTGTGCCAGAGTCAGCTTGTGGGCTTGCATATTTTTTGTTAGTTTACTGAGACATCGGCCGAAGGAAATGATCACATTGACAATTAATTAGATCACAGAAATGTACCTAATGTTTGCAACCAAGAAAACTGGTTATGATAAATCACAGATGCCTACAGCATATTTCACACATATTTAACTGCCAGGGAGCAGACTTATGAGATATATATTCTATGCTAGAATCACATGTTAAAAGCTAACTTCAATAGTTTGAGCTATACAGATTTGGGCAACATTTTGGGCCCTCCCAGATCCCAAATTTGCTGAAAATTCATACTTGAACAACACTAGAGGCTAGCTTCCCATATACATTTTGATGACAGGTAGAGGTAGACTACTGCAAATTTTATGGTGCATCAGAATTGATGAAGAAGCCATAAAACTCATAGTTACATAGTTAATATGGTTGAAAAAAGACACTATAATCAAATTCAACCAAGGGACAGGGTTTGAAACCAATAGATGGGGTAGGTTTTATTTAGGCACATGATTACCCTGCTTTTTGCTTTAATAACAATTGGTTACTACTTCATATTTTATACATTTAGGAACTCTACATTTTAATTCATATCTTAAACCTTTCTCCTACAGCTATTGGATTTTGAAAGTCAAGGAATGCACACATTTGAGGTGGAAGCTGCAAATACATTTGAAGATCCAAGGTTTACGCACCTTAGGTCATTTAAAGATACCACTATTGTGAAAATTACACTTAAAGATGTTGATGAAGCTCCCATTTTTAATAGACCCTTTTATGTATTTGAAGTAAATGAAGATGTCAAAGAAGGCAGCATAATTGGTCACGTATCAGCTCAGGATCCTGATTCTATGAAGAGTTTTGTAAAGTAAGTCAGTAATTTGCTACCCTGTTGTATATTTTCTTCAACAGTTCCATTTTCAAAGAAAATGACAGACACCCGTGAATGCAGTGTTTAAAATTCTTTCTAAGAGATATTACAGACGATTTGTAATTGTAATTGAAAATAAGTGGCTTCTTTTGTAAGAAGATCATTTTGTTACTCTGAATTTTGACCCACTGCCTTAGCAGTTTAGCCACAAACCCAGAACAAGTACGCATGACTGCAGTAATCTGCCTTACCAGCATTCTTTTGTTCAAGATAATAGGCTCATTAGCTCTTTTGACTAACATGTTTTCCTTGTTCCTTCATGTTTTCCTTCATTTGCCTTGTCCGACTGTGGCTACTAGTAATTAGCCCTGGTTTTGGGTCATTCATAAATGTATTCCCAATATTGCCTGTTGGTTTCAGCACAGCCAGACCAGAATGCAGACACTACTTGGGTTACATTATTCAGTTGTTTTAAAGCATTTTATTTTAAAATTGCCTTTATTCGTGGGAGTAGTAGCCCAGGTCAGGGGCTTAGGAATGCTATCGCCGGGGCTCTGACACCAAACAGCCAACATCTAGCAGTTGCTGTTTTGCCTGCTCAATACAATACATATTGCAAAATGTGGCCATGGCGACATACATTTTCTTTTGCTAAAAAAAATGTTTCCACTGCAAAGAAAAATTGGTAAATTCATGTTTTTGTCCAAAATGATGTCAGATGACATGATTTCCTTGCCAAATGTGGTTTTCAGTGATGAGTCATGGGATCAGGCCATTGCTACATTTAACCCTAATATTGCCTATTTGGTTTAGCTCAGACAAACCTGAAAAGATGGCGATATATAGATTAAACTACGTAGTCCTTTTTATTTTTTCAGCAATGGGGCTGCAATTCCCAGGGCTTGTATGGCAGCCTCCAGCTGTGGCAGTGCTACCAGCCCGTATGTAAAGGTGTCATGTATTAGTTTGAACTCTTTGACAGATGGTGAGGATTCAATCTCTATGCTAAAGTTGGTACTTTCGGTTTTCCTCAAACATTTCTTTTGCCACTGTGGCTAAAAAACTACTTCTGCCTCATCTATGCAGATCACATTGTTCCAGAAGTCTTTATCTTTGCCCTCAAGGCTGGTTTTAGAAAAAAGTGGGGCAATTAAAAAAGTTAAACGTTGGGTCCCAAGTTGGCGTCTCATAATGTACCAGCCTTGGTGCCCCCACAGAAATAAGAAAATGTAATTACCTTAGTACTAGGGATGGGGGGGTGTTGTTAATTAGGATTTGTCAATCAGCATTGTAGCCAAATTACATAGGAAGGTGTTTTAATAAGTGAATTAATAAACAACATAAAACAAATTGAGAATGCATAATCAGACCTCTACCTGGAGCGTGGCTGCCTGTCTGTCAATAAATAAAAAGGAAGGCCAAAAATCTGTTAAATTGAGAAATCTAACACAGTTCACATTCCAACTGGAGAACCCCGTTGCTTGCCGGTGCTGATATGCAGCTAGCACTTTCTCACTGCTGATCTCTACTAATCCTCTCCTCATTCCTGGGAGCATAGTGGTCTTTACCAAATGATTTAAAGGGGCTCTGTTAAGCCCCTGATAACCACCCCAAAACCACCACATCATGCAAATTAAAACTTCACCCAAAACATACAAAAAAAAACATACAAAAACTACTGAACTAGCTATACACAAACTGCTAGAGATGGGCCATGGAATGTTTCCTAAAAGCTGGTTACCTTAAAACATAATACATTTCATTGAAAGGCACTAAAATGACACAATTCAAATGCAAGCCCTAGATAGCCCTAAATACGCTCAGTAATGGGCATCATTTGTTATCATACCGGTGTCCATTGCTACTGCATGAGCACTGCAACTGAAGTGCCCAGGAAGCCATTTGGGGACAACCATTGACCTGGATTGCCTATTGCCGCAGGATGAGTTAGCAAAATGCAAATGCGATAAGTAGGGCAGGTCCTATGGATGTGCCTCACTGTGTATCCATGTTCTATTAACACAAGGAACAAGGACTGACATAGATGCATCAGTATTGTGTTGTACTGTGTTAGCCATTCAAAGCAGTGGAAAGTGAAGAAATCAGGTGATGAACTATTTTTTGTCTTGGCTTTAGCAGTTTGCGTATTGCTGCCCCTCAATCATCCTGGCCTTTGGTTGATTAATAGTGAATATAGGCTGGCCAGTTACAACTTTTCTATTTTGTTTGCATGTAAAGACTATTCAACTGAACTTTTTTCAACTAATATGTACAGTTTGAATGAACCCAAACTTTCAAAAGGTAATGTAGCTTCCATTCCATAAAATGTACTGTGAAACCAGATTTCCATCCTTTCAGGGCTTCACAGGACCCAGGAAAAACCAACATTGATAGCAGTAACAGATTTAGCAGTTTTGTTGATGTAACTGCTCAAACTCAGTGCATGGAAGATTATTTAAAAATATAAGTAAAATTATATATTTTAAATAGCTAATTATACCCATGAACCATTTGAAAGGCTTTAGTACTAGCATAGCCTGTGTAAGTTATTAATCCTGTTGTTGCTCTGCTGTAGACTAAAAGGTTATGTTAATTGGTTTTAACTAAAACTGATGTCTTTTTTAGTATTTTATGTTCTATGTGTAAGGGCTGTCAACTTATTTTAATTACTGACAGTTATGAATTACAAAATGTCCGTGCCCGATTAAATATATGCAAGGAAATGACTGAATCTATAAATCAGTGAACCTGAATAATTTAGATGTGTCACTATCAGTTACAGTGTAATGCAGAGCAAAACATCAAAATCAGCCTGCACAGAGTGTCTCTGATCACCTTTAACTATTCTCTTTTTTGTCTAAAGGTTTTAAACATTTTTAAACAAAGGACCATAAGAAGGTCCACCAACTCATCAAAAGATACAAACACGTGAGAAGCCTTTAGCAGTATTTTAAAGTTGGGGCTTGCAACCCTTGTGTTTCTTCCTACCAATAAAGACATGCATATATGATAATCTACACAATTTGTATTCAAATACATATTTGAACTTTATTCTCTTGTCTAGAAACATAAAGAGTAAGATTGAGGCCCGCTCCACTGACAGCAAAAGAGTAATATTAAATGTCCAATAAATCTAACAAAGTTTTAAAAGATTAATTACATTGGGGTTCATGCTAATTATTAAGTGAGCCAGGTTTATCTTTGGGTGCACATTTGTCTGTAAATTGCAACCTGCATCTTGGTGAGCTTTTCAACTTTAACACACAAAAAGTGCAAACAATTTGTTTTAGTTCCAAATTATTCCCAATACATCACCTGCAGATGCAATGGAGCATGTTTACAGATGAGGTAAATCATTTTTCCAATGATATGATTACTTTCAGCCCTTATGGAAGGCTGAGGCTGATATTTAAAGTATGCAGTACTGTATGTAACCGTAGATATTAGGGATGAGCGAATCGATCCGGACGAACCTGGATTCGATACGAATTTCATGAAAAATTCAATTCGGATCGAATCCGAATTTCCCCGTGCTTCGATCGCTTGAAGTTTTCTTTTAACATCCATTCATTTACATTACAGGCATTCTAAGATGGCGGACGGGACATATCCAGACATCTACCTCGCTCCAGTGCATATATTAATTACAGATTAATTACATTGGGGTTCATGCTAATTATTAAGTGAGCCAGGTTTAACTTTGGGTGCACATTTGTCTGTAAATTGCAACCTGCATCTTGGTGAGCTTTTCAACTTTAACACACAAAAAGTGCAAACAATTTGTTTTAGTTCCAAATGATTCCCAATACATCACCTGCAGATGCAATGGAGCATGTTTACAGATGAGGTAAATCATTTTTCCAATGATATGATTACTTTCAGCCCTTATGGAAGGCTGAGGTTGGGCTAAGAAGTATATATGAATAGGAGCAAAGGGGACATAAGTCTGACAGTGTCCACAATACAGCAGATATACCGCAAACCCCCCTATTAAACTCTAATTCTGTGGGGTTCTGATAGGGCACAGTTGGCTATATTTTGTTTAAACAAAGGGACAGATTCCACTGGTAATGTATCTTGTATTTCCGTTCTCTTCCTATGCCAAAATGATGTACAAAAATCTTTTACACAACATTCTTGATTGTGCAGAGATGTTTCACAATAGGAAACTGGAATTGTCACAAAATGATTCATCCAGTGATTGTTCCCTAGGATCTTTGCTCCATTGATATTTACAGTATGCAGTACTGTATGTAACCGTAGATATTAGGGATGAGCGAATCGATCCGGACGAACCTGGATTCAATACGAATTTCATGAAAAATTCAATTCGGATCGAATCCGAATTTCCCCGTGCTTCGATCGCTCGAAGTTTTCTTTTAACATCCATTCATTTACATTACAGGCATTCTAAGATGGCGGACGGGACATGTCCAGACTTCTACCTCGCTCCAGTGCATGCTGGGGCAGTCACATGCAGCCTATCAGCAGCCAGCAAGCCCGGTGACGTCACAGCGCTATTTAAGGCTGCGGACATCTTGCTTTTCCTAATTTCTCTATTGCATTCGTGAGAGACGGGACGCTGCTGTAGTCAGGGAGAGACAGTTAAAGAGACAGGGACAGGCAGGGACAGGCAGGGACAGGCAGGGACAGGCAGGGACAGGCAGGAGACAGGCAGGAGACAGGCAGGAAGTCAGCGAGAAGCAGGGAAAGTTAGGAAAAATCGGAGGCAGTCACAGGGAGATTTTTTTTTTTTCATCCAGCCTGAGTGTTACTGGCTGGCTGACTGGCTTTGTTAGCGTTTTCAGGCTGCTTATACACTTACTGTGCATATATACTGAACTGATCTCAAGTCTGCTGTGGGAACATTACCATTTTGTAAAATCTCATTAGCCTCTGTATTTACTGTAAGCTGCACAGTTATTTCAAGTAATTTGGCCTGTACGAGCCTGCTTACACACTGCTGCTGTGTGCATATATACTGATCTCAAGTCTGCTTGAGGCATCCCATTCTGTAACAACATACCATTAGCCTCTGTATTTACTGTAAGCTGCACAGTTATTTCAAGTAATTTGGCCTTTATGAGCCTGCTTACACACTGCTGCTGTGTTCATATATACTGATCTCAAGACTGCTTGGGGCATCCCATTCTGTAACAACATACCATTAGCCTCTGTATTTACTGTAAGCTGCACAGTTATTTCAAGTAATTTGGCCTGTATGAGCCTGCTTACACACTCCTGCTGTGCGCATATATACTGATCTCAAGTCGGCTTGGGGCATCCCATTCTGTAACAACATACCATTAGCCTCTGTATTTACTGTAAGCTGCACAGTTATTTCATGCAATTTGGCCTGTATGAGCCTGCTTACACACTGCTGCTGTGTGCATATATACTGATCTCAAGTCTGCTTGGGGCATCCCATTCTGTAACAACATACCATTAGCCTCTGTATTTACTGTAAGCTACACAGTTATTTCAAGTAATTTGGCCTGTATGAGCCTGCTTACACACTGCTGCTGTGTGCATATATACTGATCTCAAGTCTGCTTGGGGCATCCCATTCTGTAACAACATACCATTAGCCTCTGTATTTACTGTAAGCTGCACAGTTATTTCAAGTAATTTGGCCTGTATGAGCCTGCTTACACACTGCTGCTGTGTGCATATATACTGATCTCAAGTCTGCTTGGGGCATCCCATTCTGTAACAACATACCATTAGCCTCTGTATTTACTGTAAGCTGCACAGTTATTTCAAGTAATTTGGCCTGTATGAGCCTGCTAACACACTGCTGCTGTGTGCATATATTACTGATCTCAAGTCTGCTTGGGGCATCCCATTCTGTAACAACATACCATTAGCCTCTGTATTTACTGTAAGCTGCACAATTATTTCAAGTAATTTGGCCTGTATGAGCCTGCTTACACACTGCTGCTGTGTGCATATATACTGATCTCAAGTCTGCTTGGGGCATCCCATTCTGTAACATACCATTAGCCTCTGTATTTACTGTAAGCTGCACAGTTATTTCAAGTAATTTGGCCTGTATGAGCCTGCTTACACACTGCTGCTGTGCGCATATATTACTGATCTCAAGTCTGCTTGGGGCATCCCATTCTGTAACATACCATTAGCCTCTGTATTTACTGTAAGCTGCACAGTTATTTCAAGTAATTTGGCCTGTATGAGCCTGCTTACACACTGCTGCTGTGTGCATATATACTGATCTCAAGTCTGCTTGAGGCATCCCATTCTGTAACAACATACCATTAGCCTCTGTATTTACTGTAAGCTGCACAGTTATTTCAAGTAATTTGGCCTTTATGAGCCTGCTTACACACTGCTGCTGTGTTCATATATACTGATCTCAAGACTGCTTGGGGCATCCCATTCTGTAACAACATACCATTAGCCTCTGTATTTACTGTAAGCTGCACAGTTATTTCAAGTAATTTGGCCTGTATGAGCCTGCTTACACACTCCTGCTGTGCGCATATATACTGATCTCAAGTCGGCTTGGGGCATCCCATTCTGTAACAACATACCATTAGCCTCTGTATTTACTGTAAGCTGCACAGTTATTTCATGCAATTTGGCCTGTATGAGCCTGCTTACACACTGCTGCTGTGTGCATATATACTGATCTCAAGTCTGCTTGGGGCATCCCATTCTGTAACAACATACCATTAGCCTCTGTATTTACTGTAAGCTACACAGTTATTTCAAGTAATTTGGCCTGTATGAGCCTGCTTACACACTGCTGCTGTGTGCATATATACTGATCTCAAGTCTGCTTGGGGCATCCCATTCTGTAACAACATACCATTAGCCTCTGTATTTACTGTAAGCTGCACAGTTATTTCAAGTAATTTGGCCTGTATGAGCCTGCTTACACACTGCTGCTGTGTGCATATATACTGATCTCAAGTCTGCTTGGGGCATCCCATTCTGTAACAACATACCATTAGCCTCTGTATTTACTGTAAGCTGCACAGTTATTTCAAGTAATTTGGCCTGTATGAGCCTGCTAACACACTGCTGCTGTGTGCATATATTACTGATCTCAAGTCTGCTTGGGGCATCCCATTCTGTAACAACATACCATTAGCCTCTGTATTTACTGTAAGCTGCACAATTATTTCAAGTAATTTGGCCTGTATGAGCCTGCTTACACACTGCTGCTGTGTGCATATATACTGATCTCAAGTCTGCTTGGGGCATCCCATTCTGTAACATACCATTAGCCTCTGTATTTACTGTAAGCTGCACAGTTATTTCAAGTAATTTGGCCTGTATGAGCCTGCTTACACACTGCTGCTGTGCGCATATATTACTGATCTCAAGTCTGCTTGGGGCATCCCATTCTGTAACATACCATTAGCCTCTGTATTTACTGTAAGCTGCACAGTTATTTCAAGTAATTTGGCCTGTATGAGCCTGCTTACACACTGCTGCTGTGTGCATATATACTGATCTCAAGTCTGCTTGGGGCATCCCATTCTGTAACAACATACCATTAGCCTCTGTATTTACTGTAAGCTGCACAGTTATTTCAAGTAATTTGGCCTGTATGAGCCTGCTTACACACTGCTGATGTGCGCATATATTACTGATCTCAAGTCTGCTTGGGGCATCCCATTCTGTAACAACATACCATTCGCCTCTGTATTTACTGTAAGCTGCACAGTTATTTCAAGTAATTTGGCCTGTATGAGCCTGCTTACACACTGCTGATGTGCGCATATATTACTGATCTCAAGTCTGTTTGGGGCATCCCATTCTGTAACATACCATTAGCCTCTGCATTTACTGTAAGCTGCACAGTTATTTCAAGTAATTTGGCCTGTATGAGCCTGCTTACACACTGCTGCTGTGTGCATATATACTGATTTCAAGTCTGCTTGGGGCATCCCATTCTCTAACATACCATTAGCCTCTGTATTTACTGTAAGCTGCACAGTTATTTCAAGTAATTTGGCCTGTATGAGCCTGCTTACACACTGCTGCTGTGCGCATATATTACTGATCTCAAGTCTGCTTGGGGCATCCCATTCTGTAACATACCATTAGCCTCTGTATTTACTGTAAGCTGCACAGTTATTTCAAGTAATATGGCCTGTATGAGCCTGCTTACACATTGCTGCTGTGCGCATATATTACTGATCTCAAGTCTGCTTGGGGCATCCCATTCTGTAACATATCATTAGCCTCTGTATTTACTGTAAGCTGCACAGTTATTTCAAGTAATTTGGCCTGTATGAGCCTGCTTACACACTGCTGCTGTGTGCATATATACTGATTTCAAGTTTGCTTGGGGCATCCCATTCTGTAACATACCATTAGCCTCTGTATTTACTGTAAGCTGCACAGTTATTTCAAGTAATTTGGCCTGTATGAGCCTGCTTACACATTGCTGCTGTGCGCATATATTACTGATCTCAAGTCTGCTTGGGGCATCCCATTCTGTAACATACCATTAGACTCTGTATTTACTGTAAGCTGCACAGTTATTTCAAGTAATATGGCCTGTATGAGCCTGCTTACACACTGCTGCTGTGCGCATATATTACTGATCTCAAGTCTGCTTGGGGCATCCCATTCTGTAACATACCATTAGCCTCTGTATTTACTGTAAGCTGCACAGTTATTTCAAGTAATTTGGCCTGTATGAGCCTGCTTACACACTGCTGCTGTGTGCATATATACTGGTCTCAAGTCTGCTTGGGGCATCCCATTCTGTAACATACCATTAGCCTCTGTATTTACTGTAAGCTGCACAGTTATTTCAAGTAATTTGGCCTGTATGAGCCTGCTTACACACTGTAGCTGTGTGCATATATTACTGATCTCAAGTCTGCTTGGGGCATCCCATTCTGTAACATACCATTAGCCTCTGTATTTACTGTAAGCTGCACAGTTATTTCAAGTAATTTGGCCTGTATGAGCCTGCTTACACACTGCTGCTGTGTGCATATATACTGATCTCAAGTCTGCTTGGGGCATCCCATTCTCTAACATACCATTAGCCTCTGTATTTACTGTAAGCTGCACAGTTATTTCAAGTAATTTGGCCTGTATGAGCCTGCTTACACACTGCTGCTGTGCGCATATATTACTGATCTCAAGTCTGCTTGGGGCATCCCATTCTGTAACATACCATTAGCCTCTGTATTTACTGTAAGCTGCACAGTTATTTCAAGTAATTTGGCCTGTATGAGCCTGCTTACACACTGCTGCTGTGTGCATATATACTGATCTCAAGTCTGCTTGGGGCATCCCATTCTGTAACATACCATTAGCCTCTGTATTCACTGTAAGCTGCACAATTATTTCAAGTAGTTTGGCCTGTATGAGCCTGCTTACACACTGTAGCTGTGTGCATATATTACTGATCTCAAGTCTGCTTGGAGCATCCCATTCTGTAACATAACCTACCTCTCTTATTTACACTAAGCAGCTCTCTTATTTAAACTAAGCAGGCCTCTTATTTACACTACGCAGCTCTCTTATTTAAGCTAAGCAGCTCTCTTATTTAAACTAAGCAGGCCTCTTGGAGGCTGATTGTCCACTTTTGGGTGTGCATTTATATTCGGTTTCATATACAGTGGGGTATCCCAATTTGTAAGATAACCTACCCCAACCATGTAAACTAAAGAGGCCTGTTGCAGCCTGAGTTTCTCTGCTTGTGTATGGCCTGCATTACAATCTGTCTCTTTCAATGACACTGCTGCCTGGGGTATCCCAATTTGTAAGATAACCTACCCCAACCATGTAAACTAAAGGTTACATCCTTCCAGAAGGAAAACTTATGCCGAACACTATTTTTGTTAGGGGCATTGACCTTTGGATTGATCGGCATAAATTAAGGATTTTTTTTCAAAGTATGGCGCTGTAAAGAAGGTCAAAATTATTTCTCATACTTGGATTATTGTTACTTTTTGTTCAGCTTGAAATATACCAGGCCACACGGGCATCCCAAGGCACATGCTGATTAACCCTATATGTTAAGCACAAGCATTTCTCATACTTGGATTATTGTTACTTTTTGTTCAGCTTGAAATATACCAGGCCACACGGGCATCCCAAGGCACATGCTATTTTATGTTATACAACATAAGCGTTGATCAGCATCAGCTGCTTTATTAAGCTACTTCAGTTTGCACTTGTTTTTGACTGCTTTTAATAAACCAGGCCGCAGGGCACCCCAAAGCTGCACCTTGCACCCTATCTGGTATACAACATAAGCGTTGATCAGCATCAGCTTCATTAAGCTACTTCAGTTTGCACTTCCTTTTTGACTGCTTTCATTTAACCAGGCCGCAGGGCACCCCAAAGCTGCACGTTGCACCCTATCTGTTTATACTAAATAAGCATCTACAGCCTCAGCTTTATTAAGTTATTGCATTTTGAATTGGTTTTGGTCTGCTTTAAATACACCAGGCCGTAGGGTATCCCAAACCTGCATGTTGCACCCCATCTGTTATACTAAATAAGTGTTGATCAGCATCAGCTTTATTAAGCTATTGCATTTTGCATTGGTTTTTGTCCTGCAGTCAAAACACTAGCCCATATGGGCATCCCAAACCAGCACGTCACCCTATCTGTTTTACTAAATAAGCTTCTACAGGCCCTTTTTTTAATTTATTTATTTTTATTTATATAGAGCTGTAATAGCTTATATAGTGAGGTAAATTTGCCATTTTGCTTCATTATATAGAGCACCCCCTCTGTAAATCTGAGGGGCAATAGTTTATATTATGAGGTAAATTCATGGTTTTGCACCATTATATGGAGCAGCCCCTGTGTAAATCTGAGGGGCAATAGCTTATATAGTGAGGAAAATTTGCCATTTTGCTTCATTATATAGAGCAGCCCAGTTGCCATCTACTGTAAATCAACTACTGTCCGGCCAGTACATTTCCAGGGCAAACTCTGCTAGTTGCGGACACAAGTCAAGTTTGGCTTCCCAGCAAATCCAGTGGATCCTGAAGGTGTGTTGGCATGGTCATGTCAAGGTATGACATGACCTGCTGTTTGAGGTCCAGCTCCAGGTCTTCCTGCTGCTCATGAGTAGACTCACTATGCGGGTGTAGAAAGCTACTCACTAGCGACTGAAGACTGAGGCTGCTGCTGATGGAGCTGCTGCTGCTGCTCCTTCCACCCCCCCCAGCAGCCATGGCAGTGGAAGGTGATCGCAGAGGTCACCCCGAGTCAGACCTGCGGGAGTATGGGCCATGGCGCAGATAGACATCGCCCAACTGACTACGTGGGATGTCTCTGTAGTAGGTCAGTTTGTCCTCCCTCTCAGTGGGCGTAAAAAATGCCCCCATTTTGTGCCGGAAGCGAGGGTCCAATAAGTTGGAGAGCCAGAAGTCTTCCCGCTGACAAATGGAGACAATTCTGCGCTCACTAGTACGCAAGCATGTGAGCATGCATCGTGCCATTTGTGCAAGTGACTCGGGAGGACTACCTGTCTCCATCTCCACTGTAAACTGCCACGGTGTGTCTGGGTCCTCTGTCTCGCCTTCCTCCCAACCCTCTAGCTCCTGTGGCTGCTCCTGCTCCTCCTCTCCTGTCAGATGACTAGATAAAATGGTCATTTTGTGAAACCTAAACTGTGGTTTGCTGTGCCCGACCCCCTCCTCCTCCTCCACTTCAGCCCCCACAGGCTTCATGTGGCTGTGAAATGTATGTGCCATGTCTCCAGTGCCCTGACCAGCCATGGTTTCCAACATGTGTTGTAGTACATGAAGCAGTGGAATCTCATCGTTCATCTCATAGTCCTGGCAACTGACTAATAAAGTAGCTTCCTCAAAGGGCCTGAGCAAATGGCCGGTGTCACGTATGAGCTGCCAATGGTTTACATTGAATTTACACAGGGATGTCCCCTATCCGTTTGGATCATCCAGAAATCCGTGATGGCTTTTCTCTGTTCCTATAGTGGATCCTGCATATGGAGGGTGGAATTCCAACGGGTGGAAACCTCGCAAATCAGACTATGTTGGGGTACACCGTTCTGATGCTGAGGCTCAATAAGATTGTGCTTGGTGGTGTAGGAGTGCCAGAAGTGCATGCTAACTTTCTTTCCTGTTGTTCGGATGTCTTTCAGATGGGGGGAAGACTTCAGAAAACACTTGACAACTAGACTGAACACGTGTGCCATGTCAGGACGCATGACTCTGGCTTCCTTGTCGCAGCGCAAACAAGATGTTCTTCCAAGTATCAGTCACCATGGGTCCAAATTTGCTGTTTTCGTGGATTAAGCAATGATTTCATGGATTGAGTTCTCATTTTTAGTAGTTCCTCCAATGTGTGGCAATCACAATCACCAAGGGGGCCTAAAAGGATATATATTGTCCACCATGAGTCCATAGTTACAGCTCCAGACGTAGACAACACTGTGCACTTTGGTACACACTGACAGGCTAAAGGACTGGCCTACCTTCTGTTCAACAACATTTTACAGGGCAGGTACTGCCATCTTCGCAAAGCAATGATACCATGGGACTCTCCACCTCGGCTTGGCACAAGCCATCAGTTCTCTGAAAGGTCCACCACTGGGTAATGCAGCAGGCTGGACTTATGGTGACGCTGTCTGAGAGGAGAAATCCCTCAGACATCAAGATTAAAAATTCCAAGAATTTTTGAGGGCTAATTATTCAGAGGCAATGATACCTAGTTGTTTCTGATTTAATTACAAGGTGGAAACACACCCTCAAACAAAACTTCACTTTGGCAATACTATTGCATTTGTTTATTCATAATTTTATGTATATATACTAACTTACTTTTTCTCCACAGGATTGTGGATGCTGTATGAAAAACTGCCACATCACTGAGTAGCTGATTTTCCCTACCAACAGTCTGCAATAATTCACTGCTGCTGCTGCTGCCGCCGCCACCGCCGCAGACTCCAGGGACCCTCTTCCGCTACCTCGGCTTGCAACACCTCCTCCCACAACACTCTCCTCATCACTAATTGCCCGGCTAGTGGAAGAAGAGGCGAGTGTCTCCTCCACTTCTTGGCTGGGCAGTAGCTGCTGAATTTTTTCAATGGATAGTGGAGCTGAACCCAAAGCATAACAACAGACAGCAGCACTTCGAGACAAAGTTGCTTCATTGGCTGACACAATGACTGGTAAAGCTGTGGAACATATGGTTGAAAAGCAAGAATAACCATTTGTTTTTATATGAAAAAGACCCTGGTTTATACATACTTTTTTTTTTTCCAGAGACTGCCCTGCATGGAAATGAATGGCGGATGGATCAGCCAAGCTTTCCTCCCAACAATGCCTGATGTATTCCAGTAGATTGATTACGGGGCCAGACCAACACTAAAGAAAGATGGATCGTGCAAAACAGATTTAAGGCGCTGCTCTCCAGTTACAGACATTTCTCCGCATCGGACCACAAGTAAGTATTGATAAAAAATCCTTTACGTTACTCTTACTTTTTATTAATATTCTTCGGATAAGACTGATCAGACATCCAGATTAAAAATTCCAAGAATTTTTGAGGGCTAATTAGTCAGAGGCAATGATACCTTGTTGTTTCTGATTTAATTAAAAGGTGGAAACACACCCTCAAACAAAACTTCACTTTGGCAATACTTTTGCATTTGTTTATTCATAATTTTATGTAGCTATTACTAACTAAACTACTTTTTCTCCACATGACTCTCCACATGGTGTGATTCATCCAATCTTTGGGCTCCAGCAGCCAACTGCAGTGTCTCTTTCAGGCTATGTTTGGGCTCCTGCAGCTGCTGCTGCTGCTGCTTGCAACTCCAGGGTGTGATTTATCCAATTTTTGGGCTCCTGCTGCCAACTCCAGTGTCTCTTTTAAAGTAATGTTTGGGCTCCTGCTGCTGCTGCTGCCAACTCCAGGGTGTGATTCATCCAATTTTTGGGCTCCTGAAGCAAACCCCAGTGTCTCTTTAAAGTAATGTTTGGGCTCCTGCTGCTGCTGCCAACTCCAGGGTGTGATTCATCCAATTTTTTGCCTCCTGAAGCCAACCCCAGTGTCTCTTTAAAGTAATGTTTGGGCTCCTGCTGCTGCTGCTGCCAACTCCAGGGTGTGATTCATCCAATTTTGGGCTCCTGCTGCCAACCCCAGTGTCTCTTTAAAGTAACGTTTGGGCTCCTGCTGCTGCTGCTGCCAACTCCAGGGTGTGATTCATCCAATTTTTGGGCTCCTGAAGCCAACCCCAGTGTCTCTTTAAAGTAATGTTTGGGCTCCTGCTGCTGCTGCTGCTGCCAACTCCAGGGTGTGAGTCATCCAATTTTTGGGCTCCTGAAGCCAACTCCAGTGTCTCTTTAAAGTAATGTTTGGGCTCCTGCTGCTGCTGCTGCCAACTCCAGGGTGTGATTCATCCAACTTTTGGGCTCCTGAAGCCAACTCCAGTGTCTCTTTAAAGTAATGTTTGGGCTCCTGCTGCTGCCAACTCCAGGGTGTGATTCATCCAATTTTTGGGCTCCTGCTGCCAACCCCAGTGTCTCTTTAAAGTAATGTTTGGGCTCCTGCTGCTGCTGCTGCCAACTCCAGGGTGTGAGTCATCCAATTTTTGGGCTCCTGAAGCCAACTCCAGTGTCTCTTTAAAGTAATGTTTGGGCTCCTGCTGCTGCTGCTGCCAACTCCAGGGTGTGATTCATCCAATTTTTGGGCTCCTGAAGCCAACTCCAGTGTCTCTTTAAAGTAATGTTTGGGCTCCTGCTGCTGCTGCTGCCAACTCCAGGGTGTGATTCATCCAATTTTTGGGCTCCTGCTGCCAACTCCAGTGTCTCTTTAAAGTAATATTTGGGCTCCCGCTGCTGCTGCTGCCAACTCTAGGGTGTGATTCATCCAATTTTTGGGCTCCTGAAGCCAACCCCAGTGTCTCTTTCAGCCAATGTTTGGGCTCCTGCTGCTGCTTGCAACTCCAGGGTGGGATTCATCCAATTTTTGGGCTCCTGCTGCTGCCAACTCCAGTGTCTCTTTAAAGCAATGTTTGGGCTCCTGCCCCTCATAGTGATGCCACTTCAACTCTCTGCAATTGTGCCGCTCTGAGATTCTATTAGCGATGCCTCTGATCTGCATGTGTTATTTATTCAAAGTGTTATTTAACTAACCCAGCACGCATCCTATGCGTGTTACAGCAAGGCAGAATGGTTTACAACCCTATTGAGGCTCTAGGAGGCTCAGAAATAGCCGTTTTTAATAGCGATTCGTCGCGAATAAATTCGGGTCGAAGCGATTTTTGTCGGAAAATTCGGCGAATCAGTCGAATCAAATTTTTCAAAAGTTCGCTCATCTCTAGTAGATATATATATATATATATATCTTATAGATATAAATCCTTATCTCAGTTACTCAATGAAAGGCTAAATAAAAAAATGTTTCAATTTAGTGATTGTATCACCCCTGGTATCTATTATTAGCACATGTAATTGACATGACATTCATTAAAGGGAATAACTGGCTTTTCATCTTTTGAAGAGGGTAATTTTCTAAACCTTTATAACTTGGACAATTAGCCATTAAGGATAGCCTAAAGTTCATGTAGCTTCATCTTCAAGAACAATAAACAAAAAACCTGGACAGCAAAATGCTGGCTATGTCAGGTTGCACCACCACACCAGTTTATTAAAATGTAGTATTTTCTTAGCAACCAAAAAAAAAAAAAACTCCCAAACAAGGACAGTGTAAAACAGCAGGGAAGCACTATACTGTATCAAATAGATATATAGATAGATAGATAGATAGATGCAAGCTGGAAATACCTGCAAGCTGGACAATATCAACCTATTCTAATGTGACCTGTACAAAACAGCCTATTTCAAAATACCAAGTGTCCTATATACAATAACGATATATTCCTAAATTGCTTAGGCTAATTAATAAATATACCAAAGTATGAACTATTCATACAGAAGCAATGCAGTGCAAAAGCCAGTGATCATAATACTGTAGCATGATATGGAAGACATTGTAAACAGCATAGAAAAAATACTAAAGGCCTTATTCATGAAGGGATAGCGTCAGGTAGTGCCTTGTAAATGACAGGTAGCGACAGCTAGGGGCAGGTGAACACCGGACACGGCACGCAATTACATATTTATCAAGCAGAATCTGTTGAGCGACTGGGATAACGCCATGTAGTGTACAATTCATCATTATCCCAGCCTCCGCGTATAGCGCCGGCGTTCAGCCTTGCAGAGCGCCACTTATTACTAGAGATGAGCGAACTTCTTGAAAGTTCGATTCGGGCGATTCGCCGAATTTCCCCAAGAAATTCGGGTTCGCCCAAATCGATCTTTCACGAATCGCTCATCTGAAAAAAAAAATGCCGGCATGGTGGGAGCGGGCAGGCCGGCTACGCCTGTCAGCGGGCCGCCGCCGGCCCGCTGACAGCGTAGCCGGCCTGCCCGCTCCCACTATGCCGGCAAAAATGCCGACATGGTGGCAGCAGGCAGGCCAGCTACGCTGACAGCGCAGCCGGCCTGCCCGCTCCCACCATGCGTTCATTTTTTTTTTAAGCAAAAATGCCGGCATGGTGGGAGCGGGCAGGCCGGCTACGCTGTCAGCGCTGACAGCGTAGCCGGCCTGCCCGCTCCCACCATGCCGGCATTTTTTTTTTTTTATTTCAGGGAAAATTCGATCGGCACGAACCAAAAAAAATTCGGGTTCGTGCCGAATCGAATTTTCCCTGAAATTCGGAGCGAATTCCGGTTCGTCCGAACCGGTTCGCTCATCCCTACTTATTACCTCTCGCTACCTGTCGCTCTCCCATACATTTCAATGGACATTCTTTTATTTCTCTTTAAACAGGGTTTTTCTTTTCTTTTTTTTATTCTCAAATATTGTTGGGATCTTACCTGGCCTTGAAAAAGCCATTTTTTTTTTTTTTACATTTTAAATATTTATGCAGAATTGATATTACAGGTCTGGCATTAATGTGTTCATGTTACAATGTTATAACAATGTAACTTCATATGTTTTCGCTTTGTTACTAGTGGATACATGTTAAAAAACAGACTTTATTCACACAGCCTCCGGCGCTCTGGGCTTCAGAGAAGCAATTTTGAGCGCCGGTGTACTGGTCACATAGCGACTCCCCACAATGTATTCATCAATGCTGCACAGCGACTGAGTCGCTCTGAACTAGCGAACCACGGCCGAGCACAGCGACTACTAGCGGGCACTCTGAAAGGCCTGCTACAGACGCTCATCTGTCGCTACCTGACGTTAATAATGAATCAGCCTGTAAGATATGATATCTCCAGTAACGGGCAGTGTCCCATATTTGGTCAAACCTGACTTGGCCAGCAGTCGTTTTTTTCTTTGTGGGTGCTGTTTTTAGGTTAGGCAGGTTTAGTGTATGTTTTGCTATGCAACATTTTGAGGCCGATTCATTAATAGTGCCAGGTAGCGACAGATGAGAGACAGTAGCGGTATTTTCACAGCGCACCCTAGTATTCGCTGTGCTTGGCCATTGTTCGGCTGTTGACAGCGACTCAGTCGGTGTGCGGTAATGTTGAATACGGGGTTAGGAGTCGCTGTTTGACAGGTTCCGCGCTGTATGGGAGTGCATGGCAGCGAATGGCCATAGCGAACGGCTCCCAGCATATTCATTAACAAATCACGCTCAAAAAATTCTCGCGCTGTGAAATGCTTGTTTAAACCCCAGAGCGCTGGCGCTCTCCCATACATTTCAATGGACATTCTTTTATTTCTCTTTAAACAGGGTTTTTCTTTTCTTTTTTTTATTCTCAAATATTGTTGGGATCTTACCTGGCCTTGAAAAAGCCATTTTTTTTTTTTTACATTTTAAATATTTATGCAGAATTGATATTACAGGTCTGGCATTAATGTGTTCATGTTACAATGTTATAACAATGTAACTTCATATGTTTTCGCTTTGTTACTAGTGGATACATGTTAAAAAACAGACTTTATTCACACAGCCTCCGGCGCTCTGGGCTTCAGAGAAGCAATTTTGAGCGCCGGTGTACTGGTCACATAGCGACTCCCCACAATGTATTCATCAATGCTGCACAGCGACTGAGTCGCTCTGAACTAGCGAACCACGGCCGAGCACAGCGACTACTAGCGGGCACTCTGAAAGGCCTGCTACAGACGCTCATCTGTCGCTACCTGACGTTAATAATGAATCAGCCTGTAAGATATGATATCTCCAGTAACGGGCAGTGTCCCATATTTGGTCAAACCTGTAGTTATTGACACAGTACCATAAAGTGTAGTGCATATGTACATCACTGACATCCTTCGACTGTGCTAGGTCACGCACAGCCATTCAGCTGGAAAAGGATGCAAGTAATGCTTCACTGGCAGCACATGCACCATGGGCTTTTAGCGAGGTGAGCATGCTGGGTGACTGTGGGGGTTTCAGACAGTGGGGCACCCCAAATCAGGATGCCCCAGTGTGAAGGAACAAAGTGGCCCTGGAGTTTCACAGACTGCTTTTGGTCTGCATGAAGACATTTCATAGAAAAAAAACAAATAAAAGGGATCACAAAGTAATTTGTATAGCAGTGATTGAGTTGATAACAAGTCATGTCCTCCCCCCTCTATCACTTCAGCTTAGTGTATAGGTTCCCATGAGGTTCAGAAAATGTCCAATTTTAAATGAGAATCCCTCATTGCAGAAAGCATGCAGAATCCCCCCATTATAGGCAATGTGCAGAATCCCCAAATGCACACACATGCACAAACACACACACATTTACTCACTCACATCCTACCAACTCATCCCGCAGGGTGGGACTATTTTCATAGTTGCAAGTAAACTAAAAAGGATCATGTTTAAATGTATAGATCATTGTTTTAAAAAAAAATATTTCTCTACATCAAAAAAAAACTCAAAAACAAGATTTATTCACCATACAATAATAATTTCTATGTACGTCTTTGCACTCTGAACTCACTATAGATTTGAAAATATGAGACTCCTTCTGTGTGTGAGTGGACCTAGGCAAAAATAACTAATTCATATCCTGTGCAAACTATGGGGGTTATTTAAGAAGGGATAGAGCCAGGTAGTGCCTTGTAGTGGCTGGCAGCGTCTGGTGAATGCCGGGCGCTTTACATAAACCCACATTTAAGCGAATCTGGCGAGCACCTCTAACAGCAGCATGTAGCGTCAGATGTATTATTACAGGCGCTGCCATGTTGTAACTGTCGCTCTGTAGCCCTCTCCAATACATTTCAATGGGCTTTCATTAGTTGTGTATAAATAGCGTGTTTAGCATTTTTATTGTCTACTCAAATCATTGCGTGACCTCTCCTGGCTGCAAACAAACACTTTTAGAAACTTTTTTGACAGAATTGCATTTACAGGTCTGGCACTAAAGTGTTATTGTCCCAGTGTTAAGACATGTGAAACATGGTAACCCATGTCATTCCATATGTTTTTGCTTTGTTACTGGTGTATATGTGTTCAAAAACAGACTTTAATCACTCAGCGTCTGGCGCTCTGTGTTACAGCGCCCAGCTGTAGAGCGCCGATGCTGTGTGTATTTTTTTAAGTATGGGGTGGAGCGCTGAGTGCTGGTCGCACTGAGCTGGCGCTACCTTTCGCTGTACTGGTGTTAGAGCACCCAACATACATCACATTCATTAATGCCGGCCAGGTAACTACAGCGACGAGTCGCTATTTTACAGTGCCTGATACATGTTTACAGCGTCCACTATACAGATGCTCATCTGCTGATACCTGGCATTAGTAGTGAATCAGCCTCCATGCCAACTTCTGAGCTTGGCAGAGATTTAGTAAATTAGTTCCTGAATGTAGTCTTTTGAGACAACACAGGACCCATTTATCAGATACAAGCTTCAAACAGACAAACTGTCAAATGGGTTGTCCACATATTAAAGATGATTACTGATGGAGAGCATGTTCTCTATTGATATAGGAGGTAAGTGTATATTTTCTAAAGCTGTTTTTCAACAAGGGTGTAAACAGGGGTCAGCATTACAGAAACTAAGCTCAGGCCACATGACTACGTAGGATTGAGCATGCAGGCTTGCAGGTATGTGAGCATTTTTTTAATTGAAGTCTGAACCGTCTCCTTGAACATTACATTGTATCTTAATATCTCAAATGAACACACAAGCAAATAACCTTCTGACCCTTCTACTTTAAAACTTTATCTGCCTATGTGAACATTGCCTTATGTTCCTAATAGAAGTTTGAGTTATTATAACAATTCATTTTACAGGTACAGCATAGATCGCAACACAGACCTGGAGAGGATATTTAATATACACTCAGGGAATGGTTCTTTGATACTTGCCAAACCTCTTGACCGTGAAACATCACCATGGCAAAACATCACGATAGTTGCAACTGAAACAAGTATGTAAATCATGATTTCCCTTCCAAGATTTTTGCAACTGTCAAATAAACTTAATTCATTTTTAATGTTTCACCAAATTAAATATTTACATTTTAAATAAAATATTCAGTTCATTGCATGTTCCATTTAAAAAACAATATTCTAAGTCTGTAAACTGGTCAAAGTTTAATATGCCACATAAATCTCACATTTACATTTTGTGTCTGTATTTAACAACAATATATACTAGAAAATGTGTGTGTGTGTGTGTGTGTGTGTGTGTGTGTGTGTGTGTGTGTGTGTGTGTGTATATATATATATATATATATATATATATATATATATATTAGAAAATGTATGTGGCACTGCCCAGGTATAAAGTGTCAGTGTGTTAATTAGATTTGTTCCAGGGTGCCTAGGAGGCCAACCTATGGCCTTATTTTTTTGTTAACAGGGAATTTGCCAGTGGCCCTATATACCTCAACAGTTATGAACTGTTTATGTAAATTGTAGCTCTTTGACATATACAGTCATGTAAGGAGTTCTTCCTTTGTTAAACTGAAAGCCAATGTCAGGTCACACTACTATTCTGAGGTGTTCAGGTGGCTCTACAGCCCTACATAAATCAGCAATCTTGTTGGACTACACCATTGCCAAGCATCAGAAGCAATTGGGAAAACTGCAAAGCATATTCATCTCCAAAAATATTCGCTCTTGTGGTGGTTGTGAGAGTAAGCCTCTGAACTTGATTTAAGATATGCATTCAGTTCATCAGTCATGGTTCCCTTTGGTATTATAGGCAAGGTCTGCCTGAAATCACCAGCAAGCTAGATCAAGCCCCACCCATTAGTTGGGTCATATCTCTTGAGTCTCTCAGTGTTCGATCCAATGCTTCCAGAGCACGTATATGTGCCATGGTGCACTCATCCCAGACAATGAGTTGACATTGACTGAAGATATCGGCATCTCCTGAATCTGCAGGAATATAATAATAATATCTGCAGCAGACTGATGTGTCGACTCTTGTAAGGTTAAAAGGCTATTTAAATGTGGCGTGTGCAGTTCTGCCACCACTCAGTAGCGTTGCTGCTATTCCAGATGTTGCAACAGCAATACCACCCATACTTCTAACCTTGGCAAGAAGCAGGTTGATAAGAAATGTCTTGTGTAATTTTCAATTATTTCAAGTAGCCTGTGATAGCTTCTGATCTGGAGCTTTGTCCAGCTGAGACTCATTCAAACTGACTTCAGCTAACAGCTATGTTTTGTCATAATTTGTTTCCCTAAAGTAGCTACTGCTTATAGCAGCAGCATCAAGTCTTTTGGTGAGGTCATACCAAACTCACTTAATATTTTGCCAGTCATTTATAATTTATAATTCTAGTATAATTTTTGGCTGGTTCAATATGGCATCTGTTAAACTTCATGAGGGGTTATTGACCAGTGTATATCCCAAAGAGCATTTGGAATGGCTGGGGCACAGCAGGTAAGAATTATTGCAAGCAGTTGCCTTATTTTGGATGCAGAGTGGCTTGTTGCTGCCTCATTGAGACAGTCTTGCAAATGCTGATCATCTTCAAGAAGGCCAAGCGGTTGTCAAGCCTTGTGGTATGAAGCACAGACAGTGCCATTGACTGCCCTGAGAAATTCAAATGAGGTAAGACCTTTGACAGCATGCAGTGACATCCGCAGGTAAAGCACTTGCGATTGTTAGGATGCATGTTATATACTCGTTCAAGAATATCAGCGCTAGGGATGAGCGAATCGATCCGGACAAACCCGAATTCGTTGCGAATTTCAGGAAAAATTTGATTCTGAATGAATCCGAACTTCCCCGCGATTCGATCGATCGAAGTTTTCCTTTAAACTCCATTTATTTCAATTACAGGCATTCTAAAATGGTGGATGAACATGTCCAGACATATCCCCTGGGGCAAGGTATCATGGGAAAGTCACATGCAGCCTATAAGCAGCCAGGAAGCCCGGTGACGTCACCATGCTATATAAACCGGCAGCCATTTTCCTTGTGCGCAGTTCAGCGTTGTATTGCGGCCAGAGCAGAGCTGGTTACAGACAGAGACAGAGTTAGAGATAGGTAGGGAGAGTCAGAGAGACCGACAGAGAGGCAGAAAGAGAGGTAGACAGAGCCAGGGAAAGATAGTGAAAGATAGGGAAAAACCGTAACGATCCAGGAAGGGACAGCATTGAAGTGACAGGGAATTTTTTTTTTTTTCATTAGCCAGATCAGTTTTCAATTCAATTTCAGTTATTTGTGCTGTAAACCTGCCTTGCCACTGTGCATCCTATCAATGCAGTGGCATATTTAACCCTATCTGTTACGCACAAGCATTTCTCATAAATGGATTAGCTTTAATATTTTTTGTCTGGCTTAAATACACAAGCCCACATGGGCATCCCAAACCAGCAAATGTCACCCTATCTGTTATACTAAATAAGCATTGTTCAGCCTCATTTTAATTAAGCTATTGCATTTTGAATTGGTTTTTGTCTGCTTTAAATACTCCAGCCCACATAGGCATCCCAAACCAGCACATGTCACCCTATCTGTTATACTAAATATGCATTGTTCTGCCTCATGTTAATTAAGCTATTGCATTTTGAATTGGTTTTTGTCTGGTTTAAATACACCAGCCCACATGGGCATCCCAAACCAGCATATGTCACCCTATCTGTTATGCTAAATAAGCGTTGTTCAGCCTCATTTTAATTAAGCTCTTGCATTTTGAATTGGGTTTTGTCTGCTTTAAATACACCAGCCCACATGGGTATCCCAAACCAGCACATGTCACCCTATCTGTAATACTAAATAAGCGTTGTTCAGCCTCATTTTAATTAAGCTATTGCATTTTGAATTGGGTTTTGTCTGCTTTAAATACACCAGCCCACATGGGCATCCCAAACCAGCACGTCACCCTATCTGTTATACTAAATAAGCGTTGTTCAGCCTCATTTTATTTAAGCTATTGCATTTTGAATTGGTTTTTGTCTGGTTTAAATACACCAGCCCACATGGGCATCCCAAACCAGCACATGTCACCCTATCTGTTATACTAAATAAGCGTTGTTCATCCTCAGCTTAATCAAGCTATCGCATTTTGAATTGGTTTTTGGTCTGCAGCCAAACACTAGGCCGCAGGGTATCCCAAACCTGCACGTTGCACCCTATCTGTTATACTAAATAAGCTTGTTCAGCCTCAGCTTTATTAAGCTATTGCATTTTGAATTGGTTTTTGTCCTGCTGTCAAAACACCAGGCCGCGGGGTATCCCAAACCACCACGTTGCACCCTATCTTTTATACTAAATCAGCTTGTTCATCCTCAGCTTTATTAAGCTATTGCATTTTGAATTGGTTTTTGTCCTGCTGTCAAAACACCAGGCCGCAGGGTATCCCAAACCACCACGTTGCACCCTATCTTTTATACTAAATCAGCTTGTTCATCCTCAGCTTTATTAAGCTATTGCATTTTGAATTGGTTTTTGTCCTGCTGTCAAAACACCAGGCCGCAGGGTATCCCAAAGAACCACGGTGCACCCTATCTGTTATACTAAATAAGCTTGTTCAGCCTCAGCTTTATTAAGCTATTGCATTTTGAATTGGTTTTTGTCCTACTGTCAAAACACCAGGCAGCAGGGTATCCCAAACCTGCACGTTGCACCCTATCTGTTATACTAAATAAGCTTGTTCAGCCTCAGCTTTATTAAGCTATTGCATTTTGAATTGGGTTTTGTCCTGCTGTCAAAACACCAGGCCACAGGGTATCCCATATTGCCAATTTTCATAGTATCTGGTGCAGAGAAGCAGTTCCTTGCTTTATTTAGCTTCTGCTTTTTAAAGTAGACACATTTTTTAAAGTACCTATTGCACATTTCAAATGCATAAAAATGTCAGGCAGACAAGTGCCAAGATGTTCAAAGAGGAGTGGCAGAGGCCAAGATTCAGCAGGCAGAGGTCACAGCAGACTAGGAGCGAGTGGCAGCAGGAGTCACGGTGAGAGACCTGATCTGCCAGTATCTGCTAGCAGTCGTGTCTCCACCAGTAACGCATCTGCCATGGTAGATTGGTTAACGTGGTCATCCACATCATCACAAGTTACATCTGAGACCCCCAGTCTAGGGTCGGTAGGTTCCTCTGACACAACCCTGAGTTGGCATGCCCCGAGAGCAGTCCCTGTCCTCCCATTGCCTCTGTCCTACGCTGTTCCCTCCCCCAGCGACGTATCCTATGCTTTGGGTTCAGCTCCACTCTTTAGTGAGGAGGACAATCAGATAGAGGACAGTCAGCAGCTACTGCCCAGCCAAGAAATGGAGGTGGCTTCTTTAGCTAGGCAGACAAATAGTGATGTGGAGAGCGTCGTGGGTGTTGCGAGGGTTCCAGCTCCTGTGCCAGACACTGTTGAGGAAACCGAGAACATCAGTGACGTGCAGCCACAACTCGGTGATGATGATGATGAAGAAGCCGATCGCACTTGGGAGCCAAGTGCAGAAGGGGCTTCATCGTCATCATCAGGAGAAGAGGGGCGCAGGTTGCCCCAGAGTCAGCAGCTGAGGCTGAGCTGATGATCCAAGCGGATAGGGGGACTCCCCTGTGTGACTTCAATGTCAACCAGTGGCAGATCATACATGACACCTGCCCTTTGCTCAGGCCCTTTGTGGAAGCCACTTTATTTGTCAGTCGTGATTCCACTGCTTCATGTACTACAGCACATGTTGGAAACCATGGCTGGTCAAGGCACTGGAGACATGGCGTCTACATCTTACGGCCACATGAACCCCGTTGGAGCTGAACTGGAGGAGGAGGAGGAAGAGGAGGAGGAGTGGCCCATTGAAGCACAGTTTAGGCTTGGCGAAATGGCTGGTTTATCTAGTCAGCGGACAGGAGAGGAGGAGCAGGAGCAGCCAGAGGAGCTAGAGGGTTGTGAGGAAGGCGAGACAGAGGACCCGGACACACCATGGCAGTATGCAGTGGAGATGGAGACAGGTAGTCCCTCCGAGTCACTTGCGCAAATAGCAGGAAGCATGCTCACGTGCTTGCGTAGTGACCCCAGAATTGTTTCCATTTGTCAGCAGGATGACTTCTGGCTGTCCACCTTATTGGACCCTCGCTTCTGGCACAAAATGGGGGCATTTTTTAAACCCGCCGAGAGGGAGGACAAACTGAACTACTACAAAGACATTCTACGTAGTCAGTTGGCCGATGCCTATCTGCGCCATGGCCCATACTCTCGCAGGTCTGACTCGGGGGGACCTCTGCGCTCACCTTCCACTGCCATGCCTGCTAGGGGGGTTGGCAGGAGCAGCATCAGCAGCTCCATCAGCAGCAGCCTCAGTCTTCAGTCGCTAATGAGTAGCTTTCTACACCCGCATAGGGAGGCTACTCATGAGCAGCAGGAAGACCTGGAGCAGGACCTCAACCAGCCGGTCATGTCATACCTTGACATGGCCATGCCAACACACCTTGAGGATCTGCTGGACTTCTGGGCAGCCAAACTTGGCTTGTGGCCTGCAACTAGCAGAGTTTGCCCTGAAAAAGCTGTCCTGCCCGGCCACTAGCGTGCCATCTGAGCGACTGTTTAGTGCGGCGAGGAGAACTCGTCTGTCAACTTAAAATGTGGAGAGACTCACCTTTGTCAACATGAATCAGGGATGGATCAGCCAGGATTTCCACCCACCAATGCCTGATGCATGCGACTAGATTCAGCATGGTGCCACGTTTTACACTTTCCAAATGGTGCAAAACATATTTATGTCTTTAGGCCAATTTTTGGGCTCCTGCTGTTACCAAATTCAGGGTGTGCCTTTCAGCCAATGTTTGGCCTCCTGCTGATGCCAACTTCAGGGTGTGCCTTTCAGCCAATGTTTGGCCTCCTGCTGCTGCCAACTCCAGGGATTCTTTCAAGCAATGTTTAGGCTCCTGCATCTGCTGCTGCCAACTCCAGGGTGTGCCTTCCAGCTAATGTTTGTGCTCCTGCTGCTGACAACTTCAGGGTGTGATTCATCCAATTTTTGGCCTCCTGCAGCCAACTGCAGTGTTTCTTTCACGCAATGTTTGGGCTCCTGCTGCTGCCAACTTCAGGGTGTGATTCATCCAATTTTTGGGCTCCTGCAGCCAACTCCAGTGTCTCTTTCACGCAATGTTTGTGCTCCTGCATCTGCTGCTTCTTGCAACTCCAGGGTGTGATTCATCCAATTCTTGGCCTCCTGCAGCCAACTCCCGTGTCTCTTTCAAGCTATGTTTGGGCTCCTGCTGCTGCTTGCAACTCCAGGGTGTGATTCATCCAATTTTTGGGCTCCTGCAGCCAATTCCATTGTCTCTTTCACGCAACGTTTGGGCTCCTGCTGCTGCTGTGCTGCTGCTGCTTGCAACTCCAGGGTGTGATTCATCCAATTTTTGGCCTCCTGCAGCAAACTCCAGTGTCTTTTTCAAGCTATGTTAGGGTCCCTGCTGCTGCTTGCAACTCCAGGGTGTGATTCATCCAATTTTTGGCCTCCTGCAGCCAACTCCAGTGTCTCTTTCAAGCTGTGTTTGGGCTCCTGCTGCTGCTGCTGCTTGCAACTCCAGCGTGTGATTAATCCAATTTTTGGGATCCTGCAGCCAACTCCAGTGTTTCTTTTACGCAATGTTTGGGCTCCTGCTGCTGCTGCTGTTTGCAACTCCAGGGTGTGATTCATCCAATTTTTGGCCTCCTGCAGCCAACTCCAGTGTCTCTTTCAAGCTATGTTTGTGCTCCTGCTGCTGCCAACTTCAGGGTGTGATTCATCCAATTTTTGGGCTCCTGCAGCCAACTCCATTGTCTCTTTCACGCAATGTTTGGGCTCCTGCTGCTGCTGCTTGCATCTCCAGGGTGTGATTCATCCAATTTTTGGCCTCCTGCAGCCAACTTTAGTGTCTCTTTCAAGCTATGTTTGGACTCCTGCTGCTGCTTGCAACTCCAGGGTGTGATTCATCCAATTTTTGGGCTCCTGCAGCAAACTCCAGTGTCTTTTTCAAGCTATGTTAGGGTTCCTGCTGCTGCTTGCAACTCCAGGGTGTGATTCATCCAATTTTTGGCCTCCTGCAGCCAACTCCAGTGTCTCTTTCAAGCTGTGTTTGGGCTCCTGCTGCTGCTGCTGCTTGCAACTCCAGCGTGTGATTCATCCAATTTTTGGGCTCCTGCAGCCAACTCCACTGTTTCTTTTACGCAATGTTTGGGCTCCTGCTGCTGCTGCTGCTGCTTGCAACTCCAGGGTGTGATTCATCCAATTTTTGGCCTCCTGCAGCCAACTCCAGTGTCTGTTTCAAGCTATGTTTGTGCTCCTGCTGCTGCCAACTTCAGGGTGTGATTCATCCAATTTTTGGGCTCCTGCAGCCAACTCCATTGTCTCTTTCACGCAATGTTTGGGCTCCTGCTGCTGCTGCTTCCATCTCCAGGGTGTGATTCATCCAATTTTTGGCCTCCTGCAGCCAACTTTAGTGTCTCTTTCAAGCTATGTTTGGACTCCTGCTGCTGCTTGCAACTCCAGGGTGTGATTCATCCAATTTTTGGGCTCCTGCAGCAAACTCCAGTGTCTTTTTCAAGCTATGTTAGGGTTCCTGCTGCTGCTTGCAACTCCAGGGTGTGATTCATCCAATTTTTGGCCTCCTGCAGCCAACTCCAGTGTCTCTTTCAAGCTGTGTTTGGGCTCCTGCTGCTGCTGCTGCTTGCAACTCCAGCATGTGATTCATCCAATTTTTGGGCTCCTGCAGCCAACTCCAGTGTTTCTTTTACGCAATGTTTGGGCTCCTGCTGCTGCTGCTGCTTGCAACTCCAGGGTGTGATTCATCCAATTTTTGGCCTCCTGCAGCCAACTCCAGTGTCTCTTTCAAGCTATGTTTGTGCTCCTGCTGCTGCCAACTTCAGGGTGTGATTCATCCAATTTTTGGGCTCCTGCAGCCAACTCCATTGTCTCTTTCACGCAATGTTTGGGCTCCTGCTGCTGCTGCTTGCATCTCCAGGGTGTGATTCATCCAATTTTTGGCCTCCAGCAGCCAACTTTAGTGTCTCTTTCAAGCTATGTTTGGACTCCTGCTGCTGCTTGCAACTCCAGGGTGTGATTCATCCAATTTTTGGGCTCCTGCAGCCAACTCCCGTGTCTCTTTAAAGTAATTTTTGGGCTCCTGCTGCTTCTGCTTGCAACTCCAGGGTGTGATTCATCCAATTTTTGGGCTCCTGCAGCCAACTCCAGTGTCTCTTTCACGCAATGTTCGGGCTCATGCTGCTGCTGCTTGCAACTCCAGGGTGTGATTCATCCAATTTATAGCCTCCTGCATCCAACTTTAGTGTCTCTTTCAAGCTATGTTTGGACTCCTGCTCTGCTTGCAACTCCAGGGTGTGATTCATCCAATTCTTGGGCTCCTGCTGCTGCTGCTTGAAACTCCAGGGTGTGATTCATCCACACCATCAACTTCAGGGTGTGATTCATCCAATTTTTGTGCACCTGCAGCCAACTCCAGTGTCTCTTTCAAGCTATGTTTGGGCTCCTGCTGCTTGCAACTCCAGGGTGTGATTCATCCAATTTTTGGGCTCCTGCAGCTAACTCCAGTGTCTCTTTAAAGTAATGTTTGGGCTCCTGCAGCTGCTTGCAACTCCAGGGTGTGATTCATCCAATTTTTGGGCTCCTACAGCCAACTCCAGTGTCTCTTTAAAGTAATGTTTGGGCTCCTGCTGCTGCTGTTTGCAACAACAGGGTGTGATTCATCCAATTTTTGGCCTCCTGCAGCCAACTCCAGTGTCTCTTTCAAGCTATATTTGTGCTCCTGCTTCTGCCAACTTCAGGGTGTGATTCATCCAATTTTTGGGCTCCTGCAGCCAACTCCAGTGTTTCTTTCAAGCAATGTTTGGGCTCCTGCTGCTGCTGCTGCTACTTGCAACTCCAGGGTCTGATTCATCCAATGCTTGGCCTCCTGCAGCTAACTCCAGTGTCTCTTTCAACTATGTTTGTACTCCTGCTGCTGCCAAATTCAGGGTGTGATTCATCCAATTTTTGGGCTCCTGCAGCCAACTCCAGTGTCTCTATCACGCAATGTTTGGGCTCCTGCTGCTGCTTGCAACTCCAGGGTGTGATTTATCCAATGCTTGGCCTCCTGCAGCTAACTCCAGTGTCTCTTTCAAGCTATGTTTGGGCTCTTGCTGCTTGCAACTCCAGGGTGTGATTCATCCAATTTTTGGGCTCCTGCAGCCAACTCCAGTGTCTCTTTAAAGTAATGTTTGGGCTCCTGCTGCTGCTTGCAACTCCAGGGTGTGATTCATCCAATTTTTGGGCTCCTGCAGCTAACTCCAGTGTCTCTTTCAAGCTATGTTTGTGCTCCTGCTGCTGCCAACATCAGGGTGTGATTCGTCCAATTTTTGGGCTCCTGCAGCCAACTACAGAGTCTCTTTAAAGTAATGTTTGGGCTCCTGCTGCTACTTGCAACTCCAGGGTGTGATTCATCCAATTTTTGGGCTCCTGCAGCCAACTCCAGTGTCTCTTTCGCACAATGTTCGGGCTCCTGCTGCTGCTGCTTGCTACTCCAGGGTGTGATTCATCCAATTTTTGGCCTCCTGCAATCAACTTTAGTGTCTCTTTCAAGCTATGTTTGGGCTCCTGCTTGCAACTCCAGGGTGTGATTCATCCTATTTTTGGGCTCCTGCAGCCAACTCCAGTGTCTCTTTTAAGCTATGTTTGTGCTCCTGCTGCTGCCAACTTCAGGGTGTGATTCATCCAATTTTTGGGCTCCTGCAGCATCCTCCAGTGTCTCTTTCACGCAATGTTTTTGCTCCTGCTGCTGCTGCTGCTGCTTGCAACTCCAGGGTGTGATTCATCCAATTTTTGGCCTCCTGCAGCCAACTTTAGTTTCTCTTTCAAGCTATGTTTTGGCTCCTGCTGCTGCTTGCAACTCCAGGTGGTAATTCATCCAATTTTTGGGCTCCTGCAGCCAACTCCAGTGTCTCTTTCATGCAATGTTTGGGCTCCTGCTGCTGCTGTTGCTTGCATCTCCAGGGTGTTATTCATCCAATTTTTGGCCTCCTGCAGCCAACTTTAGTGTCTCTTTCAAGCTATGTTTGGGCTCCTGCTGCTGCTTGCAACTCCAGGGTGTGATTCATCCAATTTTTGGGCTCCTGCAGCCAACTCCAGTGTCTCTTTAAAGCAATGTTTGGGCTCCTGCTGCTGCTGCTTGCAACTCGGGGGTGTGATTCATCCAATTTTTGGGCTCCTGCAGCCAACTCCAGTGTCTCTTTCACGCAATGTTTGGGCTCCTGCTGCTGCTGCTTGCAACTCCAGGGTGTGATTCATCCAATTTTTGGCCTCCTGCAGCCAACTTTAGTGTCTCTTTCATGCAATGTTTAGACTCCTGCTGCTGCTTGCAACTCCAGAGTGTGATTCATCCACACCATCAACTTCAGGGTGTGATTCATCCAATTTTTGGCCTCCTGCAGCCAACTCCAGTGTCTCTTTCAAGCTATGTTTGTGCTCCTGCTGCTGCCAACTTCAGGGTGTGATTCATCTAATTTTTGGGCTCCTGCAGCCAACTCCAGTGTCTCTTTTACACAATGTTTGGGCTCCTGCTGCTGCTTGCAAATCCAGGGTGTGATTCATCCAATTTTTGGGCTCCTGCAGCCAATTCCATTGTCTCTTTCACGCAACGTTTGGGCTGCTGCTGCTGCTGCTTGCAACTCCAGGGTGTGATTCATCCAATTTTTGGCCTCCTGCAGCAAACTCCAGTGTCTCTTTCAAGCTATGTTAGGGTTCCTGCTTCTGCTTGCAACTCCAGGGTGTGATTCATCCAATTTTTGGCCTCCTGCAGCCAACTCCAGTGTCTCTTTAAAGTAATTATTCCAAACTGGTGAGTCTGCCAGCACAGACCCAAACGGATGTTTTGCAAATGAGGCCGCACAAGCCAAAGTTAAAATAGTTCAATCTATTTAATGTTGTAAAGTACCAAAAAACTCCACATACATACATATAAAGACAAAACTCTGTTAAAAAACATAAAGAAACAGTGCCCTCCGGTGGCAAATCCTGTAACTGACTCTAAACAATTGTGTATAGGCTGCCTGCCTCTTTAAAGTAATGTTTGGACTCCTGCTGCTTGCAACTCCAGGGTGTGATTCATCCAATTTTTGGCCTCCTGCAGCCAACTCCAGTGTCTCTTTCAAGCTGTGTTTGGGCTCCTGCTGCTGCTGCTGCTTGCAATTCCAGCGTGTGATTCATCCAATTTTTGGGCTCCTGCAGCCAACTCCAGTGTCTCTTTTACGCAATGTTTGGGCTCCTGCTGCTGCTGCTGCTTGCAACTCCAGGGTGTGATTCATCCAATTTTTGGCCTCCTGCAGCCAACTCCAGTGTCTCTTTCAAGCTATGTTTGTGCTCCTGCTGCTGCCAACTTGAGGGTGTGATTCATCCAATTTTTGGGCTCCTGCAGCCAACTCCATTGTCTCTTTCATGCAATGTTTGGGCTCCTGCTGCTGCTGCTTGCATCTCCAGGGTGTGATTCATCCAATTTTTGGCCTCCTGCAGCCAACTTTAGTGTCTCTTTCAAGCTATGTTTGGACTCCTGCTGCTGCTTGCAACTCCAGGGTGTGATTCATCCAATTTTTGGGCTCCTGCAGCCAACTCCAGTGTCTCTTTAAAGTAATTTTTGGGCTCCTGCTGCTGCTGCTTGCAACTCCAGGGTGTGATTCATTCAATTTTGGGCTCCTGCAGCCAACTCCAGTGTCTCTTTCACGCAATGTTTGGGCTCATGCTGCTGCTGCTTGCAACTTCAGGTTGTGATTCATCCAATTTTTGGCCTCCTGCAGCCAACTTTAGTGTCTACTTCAAGCTATGTTTGGACTCCTGCAGCTGCTTGCAACTCCAGGGTGTGATTCTTCCAATTTTTGGCCTCCTGCAGCCAACTCCATTGTCTCTTTAAAGTAATTTTTGGGCTCCTGCTGCTGCTGCTTGCAACTCCAGGGTGTGATTCATCCACACCATCAACTTCAGGGTGTGATTCATCCAATGTTTTGGCTCCTGCAGCCAATTCCAGTGTCTCTTTCAAGCTATGTTTGTGCTCCTGCTGCTGCTTGCAACTCCAGGGTGTGATTCATCCAATTTTTGGCCTCCTGCAGCCAACTCCAGTGTCTTTTTAAAGTAATGTTTGGGCTCATGTAGCTGCTTGCAACTCCAGGGTGTGAATAACCCAATTTTGTGCCCCTGCAGCCAACTCCAGTGTCTCTTTCAAGCTATATTTGTGCTCCTGCTGCTGCCAACTTCAGGGTGTGATTCATCCAATTTTTGGGCTCCTGCTTCCAACTCCAGTGTCTCTTTCACGTAATGTTTGGGCTCCTGCTGCTGCTGCTGCTTGCAACTCCAGGGTGTGATTCATCCAATGTTTAGCCTCCTGCAGCCAACTCCAGTGTCTCTTTCAAGCTATATTTGTGGTCTTGCTTCTGCCAACTTCAGGGTGTGATTCATCCAATTTTTGGGCTCCTGCAGCCAAATCCAGTGTCTCTTTCAAGCTATGTTTGGGCTCCTGCTGCTGCTTGCAACTCCAGGGTGTGATTCATCCAATTTTTGGCCTCCTGCAGCCAACTCCAATGTCTCTTTCAAGCTATGTTTCTGCTCCTGCTGCTGCTGCTGCTTGCAACTCCAGGGTGTGATTCATCCAATTTTTGGGCTCCTGCAGCTAACTCCAGTGTTTCTTTCAAGCAATATTTGGGCTCCTGCTGCTGCTGCTTCTTGCAACTCCAGGGTGTGATTCATCCAATGCTTGGCCTCCTGCAGCTAACTCCAGTGTCTCTTTCAACTATGTTTGTACTCCTGCTGCTGCCAACTTCAGGGTGTGATTCATCCAATTTTTGGGCTCCTGCAGCCAACTCCAGTGTCTCTTTCACGCAATGTTTAGGCTCCTGCTGCTGCTTGCAAATCCAGGGTGTGATTCATCCAATGCTTGGCCTCCTGCAGCTAACTCCAGTATCTCTTTCAACTATGTTTGTACTCCTGCTGCTGCCAACTTCAGGGTGTGATTCATCCAATTTTTGGGCTCCTGCAGCCAACTCCAGTGTCTCTTTCACGCAATGTTTGGGCTCCTGCTGCTGCTTGCAACTCCAGGGTGTGATTCATCCAATTTTTGGCCTCCTGCAGCCAACTTTAGTGTGTCTTTCAAGCTATGTTTGGGCTCTTGCTGCTTGCAACTCCAGGGTGTGATTCATCCAATTTTTGGCCGCCTGCAGCCAACTCCAGTGTCTCTTTAAAGTAATGTTTGGGCTCCTGCTGCTGCTTGCAACTCCAGGGTGTGATTCATCCAATTTTTGGCCTCCTGCAGCCAACTCCAGTGTCTCTTTCACTCAATGTTTGGGCTCCTACTGCTGCTGCTTGCAACTCCATGGTGTGATTCATCCAATTCTTGGCCTCCTGCAGCCAACTCCAGTGTCTCTTTCAAGCTATGTTTGTGCTCCTGCTGCTGCTTGCAACTCCAGGGTGTGATTCATCCAATTTTTGGCCTCCTGCAGCCAACTCCAGTGTCTCTTTAAAGTAATGTTTGGGCTCCTGCTGCTTGCAACTCCAGGGTGTGATTCATCTAATTTTTGGGCTCCTGCAGCCAACTCCAGTGTCTCTTTAAAGTAATGTTTGGGCTCCTGCTGCTGCTTGGAACTCCAGGGTGTGATTCATCCAATTTTTGGGGTCCTGCAGCCAACTCCAGTGTCCTTTTCAAGCGATGTTTGGGCTCCTGCTGCTTCTGCTGCTTTCAACTCCAGGGTGTGATTCATCCAATTTTGGGCTCCTGCAGCTAACTCCAGTGTCTCTTTCAAGCTATGTTTGTGCTCCTGCTGCTGCCAACATCAGGGTGTGATTCGTCCAATTTTTTGGGTCCTGCAGCCAACTCCAGTGTCTTTTTCGCACAATGTTCGGGCTCCTGCTGCTGCTGCTTGCTACTCCAGGGTGTGATTCATCCAATTTTTGGCCTCCTGCAGCCAACTTTAGTGTCTCTTTCAAGCTATGTTTGGGCTCCTGCTGCTGCTTGCAACTCCAAGGTGTGATTCATCCAATTTTTGGCCTCCTGCAGCCAACTCCAGTGTCTCTTTAAAGTAATGTTTGGGCTCCTGCTGCTGATGCTTGCAACTTCAGGGTGTGATTCATCCAATTTTTGGCCTCCTGCAGCCAACTCCAGTGTCTCTTTTAAGCTATGTTTGTGCTCCTGCTGCTGCCAACTTCGGGGTGTGATTCATTTAATTTTTGGCCTCCTGCAGCCAACTCCAGTGTCTCTTTCACGCAATGTTTGTGCTCCTGCTGCTGCCAACTTCAGGGTGTGATTCTTCCAATTTTTGGCCTCCTGCAGCCAACTCCATTGTCTCTTTAAAGTAATTTTTGGGCTCCTGCTGCTGCTGCTTGCAACTCCAGGGTGTGATTCATCCACACCATCAACTCCAGGGTGTGATTCATCCAATTTTTGGCCTCCTGCAGCCAACTCCAGTGTCTCTTTAAAGTAATTATTCCAAACTGGTGAGTCTGCCAGCACAGACCCAAACGGATGTTTTGCAAATGAGGCCGCACAAGCCAAAGTTAAAATAGTTCAATCTATTTAATGTTGTAAAGTACCAAAAAACTCCACATACATACATATAAAGACAAAACTCTGTTAAAAAACATAAAGAAACAGTGCCCTCCGGTGGCAAATCCTGTAACTGACTCTAAACAATTGTGTATAGGCTGCCTGCCTCTTTAAAGTAATGTTTGGACTCCTGCTGCTTGCAACTCCAGGGTGTGATTCATCCAATTTTTGGCCTCCTGCAGCCAACTCCAGTGTCTCTTTCAAGCTGTGTTTGGGCTCCTGCTGCTGCTGCTGCTTGCAATTCCAGCGTGTGATTCATCCAATTTTTGGGCTCCTGCAGCCAACTCCAGTGTCTCTTTTACGCAATGTTTGGGCTCCTGCTGCTGCTGCTGCTTGCAACTCCAGGGTGTGATTCATCCAATTTTTGGCCTCCTGCAGCCAACTCCAGTGTCTCTTTCAAGCTATGTTTGTGCTCCTGCTGCTGCCAACTTGAGGGTGTGATTCATCCAATTTTTGGGCTCCTGCAGCCAACTCCATTGTCTCTTTCATGCAATGTTTGGGCTCCTGCTGCTGCTGCTTGCATCTCCAGGGTGTGATTCATCCAATTTTTGGCCTCCTGCAGCCAACTTTAGTGTCTCTTTCAAGCTATGTTTGGACTCCTGCTGCTGCTTGCAACTCCAGGGTGTGATTCATCCAATTTTTGGGCTCCTGCAGCCAACTCCAGTGTCTCTTTAAAGTAATTTTTGGGCTCCTGCTGCTGCTGCTTGCAACTCCAGGGTGTGATTCATTCAATTTTGGGCTCCTGCAGCCAACTCCAGTGTCTCTTTCACGCAATGTTTGGGCTCATGCTGCTGCTGCTTGCAACTTCAGGTTGTGATTCATCCAATTTTTGGCCTCCTGCAGCCAACTTTAGTGTCTACTTCAAGCTATGTTTGGACTCCTGCAGCTGCTTGCAACTCCAGGGTGTGATTCTTCCAATTTTTGGCCTCCTGCAGCCAACTCCATTGTCTCTTTAAAGTAATTTTTGGGCTCCTGCTGCTGCTGCTTGCAACTCCAGGGTGTGATTCATCCACACCATCAACTTCAGGGTGTGATTCATCCAATGTTTTGGCTCCTGCAGCCAATTCCAGTGTCTCTTTCAAGCTATGTTTGTGCTCCTGCTGCTGCTTGCAACTCCAGGGTGTGATTCATCCAATTTTTGGCCTCCTGCAGCCAACTCCAGTGTCTTTTTAAAGTAATGTTTGGGCTCATGTAGCTGCTTGCAACTCCAGGGTGTGAATAACCCAATTTTGTGCCCCTGCAGCCAACTCCAGTGTCTCTTTCAAGCTATATTTGTGCTCCTGCTGCTGCCAACTTCAGGGTGTGATTCATCCAATTTTTGGGCTCCTGCTTCCAACTCCAGTGTCTCTTTCACGTAATGTTTGGGCTCCTGCTGCTGCTGCTGCTTGCAACTCCAGGGTGTGATTCATCCAATGTTTAGCCTCCTGCAGCCAACTCCAGTGTCTCTTTCAAGCTATATTTGTGGTCTTGCTTCTGCCAACTTCAGGGTGTGATTCATCCAATTTTTGGGCTCCTGCAGCCAAATCCAGTGTCTCTTTCAAGCTATGTTTGGGCTCCTGCTGCTGCTTGCAACTCCAGGGTGTGATTCATCCAATTTTTGGCCTCCTGCAGCCAACTCCAATGTCTCTTTCAAGCTATGTTTCTGCTCCTGCTGCTGCTGCTGCTTGCAACTCCAGGGTGTGATTCATCCAATTTTTGGGCTCCTGCAGCTAACTCCAGTGTTTCTTTCAAGCAATATTTGGGCTCCTGCTGCTGCTGCTTCTTGCAACTCCAGGGTGTGATTCATCCAATGCTTGGCCTCCTGCAGCTAACTCCAGTGTCTCTTTCAACTATGTTTGTACTCCTGCTGCTGCCAACTTCAGGGTGTGATTCATCCAATTTTTGGGCTCCTGCAGCCAACTCCAGTGTCTCTTTCACGCAATGTTTAGGCTCCTGCTGCTGCTTGCAAATCCAGGGTGTGATTCATCCAATGCTTGGCCTCCTGCAGCTAACTCCAGTATCTCTTTCAACTATGTTTGTACTCCTGCTGCTGCCAACTTCAGGGTGTGATTCATCCAATTTTTGGGCTCCTGCAGCCAACTCCAGTGTCTCTTTCACGCAATGTTTGGGCTCCTGCTGCTGCTTGCAACTCCAGGGTGTGATTCATCCAATTTTTGGCCTCCTGCAGCCAACTTTAGTGTGTCTTTCAAGCTATGTTTGGGCTCTTGCTGCTTGCAACTCCAGGGTGTGATTCATCCAATTTTTGGCCGCCTGCAGCCAACTCCAGTGTCTCTTTAAAGTAATGTTTGGGCTCCTGCTGCTGCTTGCAACTCCAGGGTGTGATTCATCCAATTTTTGGCCTCCTGCAGCCAACTCCAGTGTCTCTTTCACTCAATGTTTGGGCTCCTACTGCTGCTGCTTGCAACTCCATGGTGTGATTCATCCAATTCTTGGCCTCCTGCAGCCAACTCCAGTGTCTCTTTCAAGCTATGTTTGTGCTCCTGCTGCTGCTTGCAACTCCAGGGTGTGATTCATCCAATTTTTGGCCTCCTGCAGCCAACTCCAGTGTCTCTTTAAAGTAATGTTTGGGCTCCTGCTGCTTGCAACTCCAGGGTGTGATTCATCTAATTTTTGGGCTCCTGCAGCCAACTCCAGTGTCTCTTTAAAGTAATGTTTGGGCTCCTGCTGCTGCTTGGAACTCCAGGGTGTGATTCATCCAATTTTTGGGGTCCTGCAGCCAACTCCAGTGTCCTTTTCAAGCGATGTTTGGGCTCCTGCTGCTTCTGCTGCTTTCAACTCCAGGGTGTGATTCATCCAATTTTGGGCTCCTGCAGCTAACTCCAGTGTCTCTTTCAAGCTATGTTTGTGCTCCTGCTGCTGCCAACATCAGGGTGTGATTCGTCCAATTTTTTGGGTCCTGCAGCCAACTCCAGTGTCTTTTTCGCACAATGTTCGGGCTCCTGCTGCTGCTGCTTGCTACTCCAGGGTGTGATTCATCCAATTTTTGGCCTCCTGCAGCCAACTTTAGTGTCTCTTTCAAGCTATGTTTGGGCTCCTGCTGCTGCTTGCAACTCCAGGGTGTGATTCATCCAATTTTTGGCCTCCTGCAGCCAACTCCAGTGTCTCTTTAAAGTAATGTTTGGGCTCCTGCTGCTGATGCTTGCAACTTCAGGGTGTGATTCATCCAATTTTTGGCCTCCTGCAGCCAACTCCAGTGTCTCTTTTAAGCTATGTTTGTGCTCCTGCTGCTGCCAACTTCGGGGTGTGATTCATTTAATTTTTGGCCTCCTGCAGCCAACTCCAGTGTCTCTTTCACGCAATGTTTGTGCTCCTGCTGCTGCCAACTTCAGGGTGTGATTCATCCAATATTTGGGCTCCTGCAGCATCCTCCAGTGTCTCTTTCACGCAATGTTTTGGCTCCTGCTGCTGCTTGCAACTCCAGGGTGTGATTCATCCAATTTTTGGGCTCCTGCTGCCAACTCCAGTGTCTCTTTAAAGTAATGTTTGGGCTCCTGCTGCTGCTACTTTCAACTCCAGGGTGTGATTCATCCAATTTTTGGCCTCCTGCAGCCAACTCCAGTGTCTCTTTCACGCAATATTTGTGCTCCTGCTGCTGCCAACTTCAGGGTGTGATATATCCAATTTTTGGGCTCCTGCAGCCAACTCCAGTGTCTCTTTCATGCAATGTTTGGGCTCCTGCTACTGCTGCTTGCATCTCCAGGGTGTGATTCATCCAATGTTTGGCCTCCTGCAGCCAACTTTAGTGTCTCTTTCAAGCTATGTTTGGGCTCCTGCTGCTGCTTGCAACTCCAGGGTGTGATTCATCCAATTTTTGGGCTCCTGCAGCCAACTCCATTGTCTCTTTAAAGCAATGTTTGGGCTCATGCTGCTGCTGCTTGCAAGTTGGGGATGTGATTCATCCAATTTTTGGGCTCCTGCAGCCAACTCCAGTGTCTCTTTCACGCAATGTTTGGGCTCCTGCTGCTGCTGCTTGCAACTCCAGGGTGTGATTCATCCAATTTTTGGCCTCCTGCAGCCAACTTTAGTGTCTCTTTCATGCAATGTTTGGACTCCTGCTGCTGCTTGCAACTCCAGGATGTGATTCATCCACACCATCAACTTCAGGGTGTGATTCATCCAATTTTTGGGCTCCTGCAACCAACTCCAGTGTCTCTTTCAAGCTATGTTTGTGCTCCTGCTGCTGCTTGCAACTCCAGGGTGTGATTCATCCAATTTTTGGGCTCCTGCAGCCAACTCCAGTGTCTCTTTAAAGTAATGTTTGGGCTGCTGCTGCTGCTGCTTGCAACTCCAGGGTGTGATTCATCCAAATTTGGCCTCCTGCAGCCAACTCCAGTGTCTCTTTCAAGCTATGTTTGTGCTCCTGCTGCTGCAAACTTCAGGGTGTGATTCATCCAATTTTTGGGCTCCTGCAGCCAACTCCAGTGTCTCTTTTACACAATGTTTGGGCTCCTGCTGCTGCTGCTGCTGCTTGCAACTCCAGGGTGTGATTCATCCAATTTTTGGGCTCCTGCAGCCAACTTCAGTGTCTCTTTCACGCAATGTTTGGGCTCATGCTGCTGCTGCTTGCAACTCCAGGGTGTGATTCATCCAATTTTTGGCCTCCTGCAGCCAACTTTAGTGTCTCTTTCAAGCTATGTTTGGACTCCTGCTCTGCTTGCAACTCCAGGGTGTGATTCATCCACACCATTAACTTCAGGGTGTGATTCATCCAATTTTTGGCCTCCTGCAGCCAACTTCAGTGTCTCTTTAAAGTAATGTTTGGGCTCCTGCAGCTGCTTGCAACTCCAGGGTGTGATTCTTCCAATTCTTGTGCTCCTGCAGCCAACTCCAGTGTCTCTTTCAAGCTATGTTTGGGCTCCTGCTGCTGCTGCTTGCAACTCCAGGGTGTGATTCATCCAATTTTTGGTCTCCTGCAGCTAACTCCAGTGTCTCTTTAAAGTAATGTTTGGGCTCCTGCAGCTGCTTGCAACTCCAGGGTGTGATTCATCCAATTTTTGGGCTCCTACAGCCAACTCCAGTGTCTCTTTCAAGCTATGTTTGTGCTCCTGATGCTGACAACTTCAGGGTGTGATTCATCCAATTTTTGGGCTCCTGCAGCCAACTCCAGTGTCTCTATCACGCAATGTTTGGGCTCCTGCAGCTGCTGCTGCTTGCAACTCCAGGGTGTGATTCATCCAATGTTTGGCCTCCTGCAGCCAACTCCAGTGTCTCTTTCAAGCTATGTTTCTGCTCCTGCTGCTGCTGCTTGTAACTCCAGGGTGTGATTCATCCAATTTTTGGGCTCCTGCAGCTAACTCCAGTGTTTCTTTCAAACAATGTTTGGGCTCCTGCTGCTGCTGCTTCTTGCAACTCCAGGGTCTGATTCATCCAATGCTTGGCCTCCTGCAGCTAACTGCAGTGTCTCTTTCAACTATGTTTGTACTCCTGCTGCTGCCAACTTCAGGGTGTGATTCATCCAATTTTTGGGATCCTGCAGCCAACTTTAGTGTCTCTTTCAAGCTATGTTTGGGCTGTTGCTTCTTGCAACTCCAGGGTGTGATTCATCCAATATTTGGCCGCCTGCAGCCAACTTTAGTGTCTCTTTCAAGCTATGTTTGGGCTGTTGCTTCTTGCAACTCCAGGGTGTGATTCATCCAATATTTGGCCGCCTGCAGCCAACTCCAGTGTCTCTTTCACTCAATGTTTGGGCTCCTACTGCTGCTGCTTGCAACTCCATGGTGTGATTCATCCAATTCTTGGCCTCCTGCAGCCAACTCCAGTGTCTCTTTCAAGCTATGTTTGTGCTCCTGCTGCTGCTTGCAACTCCAGGGTGTGATTCATCCAATGTTTGGCCTCCTGTAGCCAACTTCAGTGTCCCTTTAAGCAATGTTTGGGCTCCTGCTGCTGCTGCTTGCAACTCCAGGGTGTGATTCATCCAATTTTTGGGCTCCTGCAGCTAACTTCAGTGTCTCTTTCAAGCTATGTTTGTGCTCCTGCTGCTGCCAACATCAGGGTGTGATTCGTCCAATTTTTGGGCTCCTGCAGCCACCTCCAGAGTCTCTTTAAAGTAATGTTTGGGCTCCTGCTGCTACTTGAAACTCCAGGGTGTGATTCATCCAATTTTTGGGCTCCTGCAGCCAACTCCAGTTTCTCTTTCGCATAATGTTCGGGCTCCTGCTGCTGCTGCTTGCTATTCCAGGGTGTGATTCATCCAATTCTTGGCCTCCTGCAGCCAACTTCAGTGTCTTTTTCAAGTTATGTTTGTGCTCCTGCTGCTGCTTCCAACTCCAGGGTGTGATTCATCCAATTTTTTGGCCTCCTGCAGCCAACTCCAGTGTCTCTTTATAGTAATGTTTGGGCTCCTGCTGCTGCTTGCAACTCCAGGGTGTGATTCATCCAATTTTTGGGCTCCTGCAGCCAACTCCAGTGTCTCTTTGAAGTAATGTTTGGGCTACTGCTGCTGCTGCTTGCTACTCCAGGGTGTGATTCATCCAATTTTTGGGCTCCTGCAGCCAACTCCAGTGTCTCTTTAAAGTAATGTTTGGGCTCCTGCTGCTGCTTGCAACACCAGGGTGTGATTCCTCCATTTTTTGGCCTCCTGCAACCAACTCCAGTGTCTCTTTCAAGCTATGTTTGGGCTCCTGCTGCTGCCAACTTCAGGGTGTGATTCATCCAATTTTTGGGCTCCTGCAGCCAACTCCAGTGTCTCTTTTACACAATGTTTGGGCTCCTGCTGCTGCTGCTTGCAACTCCAGGGTGTGATTCCTCCATTTTTTGGCCTCCTGCAGCCAACTCCAGTGTCTCTTTCAAGCTATGTTTGTGCTCCTGCTGCTGTCAACTTCAGGGTGTGATTCATCCAATTTTTGGGCTCCTGCAGCCAACTCCAGTGTCTCTTTCACGCAATGTTTGGGCTCCTGCTGCTGCTGCTTGCTACTCCAGGGTGTGATTCATCCAATTTTGGCCTCCTGCAGCCAAATCCAGTGTCTCTTTCAAGCTATGTTCGGGCTCCTGCTGCTGCTGCTTGCAACTCCAGGGTGTGATTCATTGAATTTTTGGCCTCCTGCAGCCAACTTTAGTGTCTCTTTCAAGCTATGTTTGGGCTCCTGCTGCTGCTTGCAACTCCAGGGTGTGATTCATCCAATTTTTGGCCTCCTGCAGCTAACTCCAGTGTCTCTTTCAAGCTATATTTGTGCTCCTGCTGCTGCCAACTTCAGGGTGTGATTCATCCATCTTTTGGGCTCCTGCAGCCAACTCCAGTGTCTCTTTCACGCAATGTTTGGGCTCATGCTGCTGCTGCTTGCTACTCCAGGGTGTGATTCATCCAATGTTTAGCCTCCTGCAGCCAACTTTAGTGTCTCTTTCAAGCTATGTTTGGGCTCCTGCTGCTGCTTGCAACTCCAGGGTGTGATTCATCTAATTTTTGGGCTCCTGCAGCCAACTCCAGTGTCTCTTTCACGCAATGTTTGGGCTCCTCCTGCTGCTGCTGCTGCTTGCAATTCCAGGGTGTGATTCATCCAATTCTTGGCCTCCTGCAGCCAACTTCAGTGTCTATTTCAAGTTATGTTTAGGCTCCTGCTGCTTGCAACTCCAGGGTGTGATTCATCCAATTTTTGGGCTCCTGCAGCCAACTCCAGTGTCTCTTTAAAGTAATGTTTGGGCTCCTGCTGCTGCTTGCAACTCCAGGGTGTGATTCATCCAATTTTTGGCCTCCTGCAGCCAACTCCAGTGTCTCTTTAAAGTAATGTTTGGGCTCCTGCTGCTGCTGCTTGCAACTCCAGGGTGTGATTAATCCAATTTTTTGGCTCCTGCAGGTAACTTCAGTGTCTCTTTCAAGCAATGTTTGGGCTACTGCTGCTTGCAACTCTAGGGTGTGATTCATCCAATTTTTGGTCTCCTGCAGCCAACTCCAGTGTCTCTTTCAAGCTATGTTTGTGCTCCTGCTGCTGCCAACTTCAGGGTGTGATTCATCCAATTTTTGGGCTCCTGCAGCCAACTCCAGTGTCTCTTTCACGCAATGTTTGGGCTCCTGCTGCTGCTGCTTGCTACTCCAGGGTGTGATTCATCCAATTTTTGGCCTCCTGCAGCCAAATCCAGTGTCTCTTTCAAGCTATGTTTGGGCTCCTGCTGCTTCTGCTTGCAACTCCAGGGTGTGATTAATCCAATTTTTTGGCTCCTGCAGCTAACTCCAGTGTCTCTTTCAAGCAATGTTTGGGCTACTGCTGCTGCTGCTGCTTGCAACTCCAGGGTGTGATTCATCCAATTTTTGGCCTCCTGCAGCCAACTTTAGTTTCTCTCTTTTAAGCTATGTTTGGGCTCCTGCTGCTGCTTGCAACTCCAAGGTGTGATTCATCCAATCTTTGGCCTCCTGCAGCCAACTCCAGTGTCTCTTTCAAGCTATGTTTGTGCTCATGCTGCTGCCAACCTCAGGGTGTGATTCATCCAAGTTTTGGGCTCCTGCAGCCAACTCCAGTGTCTCTTTCACGCAATGTTTGGGCTCATGCTGCTGCTGCTTGCAACTCCAGGGTGTGATTCATCCAATTTTTGGCCTCCTGCAGCCAACTCCAGTGTGTCTTTCACGCAATGTTTGGGCTCCCGCTGCTGCTGCTTACAACTCCAGGGTGTGATTCATCCAATTTTTGGCCTCCTGCAGCCAACTCCAGTGTCTCTTTAAAGTAATGTTTTGGGCTCCTGCTGCTGCTTGCAACTCCAGGGTGTGATTCATCCAATTTTTGGCCTCCTGCAGCAAGCTCCAGTGTCTCTTTCACACAATGTTTGTGCTCCTGCTGCTTGCAAATCCAGGGTGGGATTCATCCAATTTTTGGCCTCCTGCAGCCAACTCCAGTGTCTCTTTCAAGCTATGTTTGTGCTCCTGCTGCTGCTTGCTACTCCAGGGTGTGATTCATCCAATTTTTGGGCTCCTGCAGCCAACTCCAGTGTCTCTTTAAAGTAATGTTTGGGCTCCTGCTGCTGCTTGCAACTCCAGGGTGTGATTCATCCAATTTTTGGGCTCCTGCAGCCAACTCCAGTGTCTCTTTCATGCAATGTTTGGGCTGCTGCTGCTGCTGCTGCTTGCAACTCCAGGGTGTGATTCATCCAATTTTTGGCCTCCTGCAGCCAACTCCAGTGTCTCTTTCAAGCTATGTTTGTGCTCCTGCTGCTGCTTGCAACTCCAGGGTGTGATTCATCCGTTTTTTGGCCTCCTGCAGCCAACACCAGTGTCTCTTTCAAGCTATGTTTGTGCTCCTGCTGCTGCTGCCAGCTCCAGGGTGTGTTTTTCAGGCACTATAGGGGCCCCTCATAGTGATGCCACCTCAACTCTCTGCAATTGTGCTGCTCTGCGATCCTATTAGCGATGCCTCTGATCTGCATGTGATAATTATTTACAGTATTATTTCACTAACCCAGCACACATCCTATGCGTGTTACAGCAAGGCAGAATGGTTTACAACCCGATTGAGGCTCTAGAGGCTCAGAAATAGCCATTTTTAATAGCGATACGTTGCAAATAAATTCAGGTCGAAACGATTCTTGTCTGAAAATTCGGCGAATCAGTCGAATCGAATTTTCCAAAAGTTCGCTCATCTCTAATCAGCACAATATATACCTGGCTGGTCCCACACAGGAGTGTCTTGTTTTCACCATTGAAACTTCTTTTTTGAGTTATTTCAAGCATAATATGAAGGAACATCTGCATAAAACACTGTCCTTGCAAAACTATCCATTGGGTACCTTTTGCTGCAAATTCCTTGCTGCATGCAAGGTGTGTTTGGAAAACTTGGACCACGAGACCCATAAATTATTTGGGTTGTAACTGTTGCAAACAGGATCCACAGATTTATTCAGTATTTCTGCAGATGACAATGTCAAGCTCATTTGGCCTGATTTTTTGAATCAGCCAAACCAATATATGGCAGACCTCCCTTCTGCCACTCTGTAGAATAAATCCAGCACTGGTGTTCATGAAAGATGTCCCCTTTATCACATCACCCAATCTCTTTAATTTTTAGCAAAATACTTGTGTAATCAAGTCTTGCCTAACTTTTGAAGACTGATTCAATTTGTCTTTCTAATTTGGATTTCAAGTGAAAGTAATAAACAGGTCTAGCCATCCATACTTTCGAACATAAGTCATGGCATCCTGGGCATACTCATGCATGTAATGTGGACTTTCCACAAGGCTTTAGGGCAAAATAATTTGCCTTCCTAAAGTCTCAGCTGACCTATCATTATGAACAGCATTTCTTAGGTGAATATAATTCTCCACTTGGAGCTCTTGAGCTTGAGCAGTAGCATGCTGTATTTTATTGATTTTCCAATGTACCTGAGTTTCGTGAGGCATTTCTCATTTGGTAAATATTCTCATGAGGTATGTAATCTCATGAGATGACAACTCTCATGAGGTACATGATCTCATTAAGGTAAGTGTTTGTGTGTGTGTGTGAAGAGGGCGGTGTGGTCAGACACTGATATTTTTGTGAGGTAAAATGTGATCTCCAGAACATTCTACCATTTATTTCTATGGGTCTGTTTCTCCCAACCCTCTCCTAATGAGCTAAAAACAGTCATGTCCGCCATATTTCCTATTGTTCTCTCATACTTGGGGTTCAATAAACCGATTCTGATTTGGAATCTTTGGATCTGCACATTCGTGTCTCTAGAGCTCTGACTGAGTGCTAATGACCTCACCTGTTCATTGCTGGGGAGAGCTGTAACTCTAATTATTTGACCTGTGCGCTTGTGTGTCCTATTCAACTGGACCTTCAGCATTATTTAAATGAGGCAATCAGCCCATAGCTTTTTACTGTCCATTGAGCCTGTTTTTTTTCCATCCAATCCCCTGCACCCTTGCCCTATAACCTTTTCGCTGCCAGCCTATCTGGTGATTTTGTCACCCTTGTTGCCAGACCATTTTGCACTATTTTGCGCTCCACATGTTCAACTGTAATTATTGAAGGGATTTCCAGGGATTTCCCAAGGAAATTATATATTTTTTTTTCAGCAGAGTTTGGGCTTTAACATGAAATGTCTTGTTTGTCATTCTTTAGGTGTATTCTCAATATTTTTGGTTAAACATGTGCAAAGAATTTAAAAAAAATCTTTTTTTTACAATTTGTAGTGTTTTTTTGTAATGTAAGTTTGCCAATAAAATCTTATTGCGTGTAAAAGCCCCATTTCTCCTGGTTACATTGGTACCACATATGTATTGGTAGACACCCTTTCCTGCACAGGAGACTCTCCCAAACTGCCAGATAAAATACAACTATGCTATGCAATATGCGCACCTTGCAGTTTTTCAAGAAAAACAACCCTTAACATTTGAAATCCCCCCCCACAAACTATATATTCTCTGGAAGTACACACCTCAAGTTTTCAAGGCGTATCAGGCTTGTTGACATGGGTGAAGTTTTATGGAAGTAATCCTTCAATGAATTCTTTGGTTGCACAGGGTTTTCCTAAAAAAAAAAAAAAAAAAACAATAAAAAAGCAGAATCAAAGCTACATTTGCTAAAAAAAAAGCAAACAAGAAAAATCAAGTTAAATCTGAAAAAGAAACATCTCCTGAACAGAACAATACCCAACATGCATAGGTCCTGTCAATGGAATGGAAGAGTGGCAAACACGAAAGCATGTGCGTAAGAATAATTTTAATTGAAAATTTCAGCTCTGCAGACAAAGTGCACACCTTGTGCTTTTCCTGCCCAAAAAACCCTTTACATTTGGAATACCCCCCACAAATCATACCTTCCCTGAAAGTACATACATTAAGCTTTTCTAAGAGTACCAAGCTTGTAGTACTGGGGTTATCTCTCTGGAAGTAATTCCTCTAAGAATTCTTAGGTTGCACAGGGTTTCCCTAAAAATGTATAAAAAGCAGAACAATTTTCCTAAAATATCAATATGCAAACAAAAAAAAAAAGTCTGAAAGCGCAAGGTCCTCCAAACAGAACAATACCCAACATGCATAGCTAATTTTAACCCTTTTAATTGCCACCCTACTTGAGATTTTGTCACCCTCCGTTGACAGGTCATTTTTCACCATTTTGCGCCATGTTTAACCATGATTTTTGCAGGAATTTCCAGGATATATATATATTTTATTTTTGGCAGAGTTTTGGTTTTAACATGAAATGTCTTGTTTATATTTTCTACTGGTTTTTAAATATTTTTAAGTGAAAAACTAAAAAAAAAGATATAATTTTTTTTTAATTGTCTCATTTATTTTGAATAAAACATTTATTTTATTAAAGAAAACCATATTACGTGTGATAGGCCCAATTCTCCTGATTACAATGGCACCACATATGTATCGGTACCCCCGTTCCTGTCCAGGAGACCCCCCCAAACTGAAAAGAGCACTTTATAAAATACATACATACAAATAAAAAACAACTACTATCCACACTATAAAGGGTTAATAAAAAAAATGGCATGGGTCCCCCTTCCCAGGGGGGAGACCCCATTTTTTGGAACTTTAATGGTTAAAAACCCCTAAAAATCCCCCCCAAAAATTGTGTGAGTTCCCCCTACCCAGCATAACCAGCCCAGGACCAGCTATGGGGGCTTGTAGAACAGGGTGCAGGGGCCAACTTTGGTGGCCCCTGGCCCTGCAGTCTACAATCCCAAAGCCTAACATCCCAGGCTCTTCTGCCCCCCTGGCCTTTGGGGAAGCAGGTAATTGGGGACTCGGGGTTAATGACAAGTCACCTGCTAGCAGCAGGTTACTTGCCAGACCCAGAGCCTTGTGAACTGGTGTAGGGGTCTCATAGATCCCTTGCCAGTTCACAAAGGGTTAAATGTAAAAGAAAACACACATACACTGAATAAAAATATTTTATTACTTTTTTTAATACTTACCTCCCATCTATCCCTGGACACTGTGTCCCCCACTGATCACTTTGGCTTCTGCTCTCCGGTTGCTGCTGGAAGCCTTTTATACCTGCTGGGTGACCGGTAACATGGGGTTAATTAAACCCCATTTTTTAAGGGTTAAAAACCCTTAAAATCCCCCCAAAAAATGGCGTGAGGTCCCCCCTACCCAGCATAACCAGTCCATGACCAGCTATGGGGGCTTGTAGAACAGGGTGCAGGGGCCAGCTTTTGGTGGCCGCCCTGCCCTGCTGGCTACAAGCCGGCATAGCTTATGGCCATGGGCTTTTCTGCCCTCCCCCGGGCTTTGGGGAGGCAGGTAATAGGGGAGCTTGGAGTTAATGGCAAGTCACCCACCAGCTGCAGGTGACTTGCCAGCCCCCAGTCTTGTGAACTGGTATAGGGGCCTCATGGACCCCTTACTAGTTTACAAAGGGTTAACGGCAAAAATAAAAACACCACACACATAAGAAAAAATGACTTTATTCAAAAAAAATTTTTTTTTTTTACTTTATTCACCTCCGATTGTCAGCTCCTGTGTCCCTCACTGATCCAATGACAGATGCGTTGATGGCTGGAGGGGGAAGGGGGAGGCAGGGGATTGGAGCATCTCCTGCTCCCTCCTCCTCTGCCCAGCCATCACCACATCTGAGAGCTGAACACCCGGGATGACGCCGTATGTTGACGTAATTAGCCATGACCCAAAGTGGCGGGGCTTATCGCAAAGATGTCAGGGGGAGAGTTCCTGTCAGGCTCTCTCATGAAGCTGAAGAGCCTGGGGGGGGGGGTAATCAGAGGCACCCCTGGTGAAGAGGAGACCCGGCGGGAGCGATCGGGCACGGAGGTGAGTAAATGTAATTTTTATTTATTTATATATTTTACATGTATTATCCGCAGCTACTGAAGCGGGGGCGGCTGTTCCGGGCACTCCCCTGCAGCTGGAGGGGCCTGGGTGGGGGATCAAAGCCCCCCAGATGTAGAGGAGACCTGGACAGATATTTTACTTTACTTTTACTGTAGCAGGAGGGAAAGTCAGGCATGTAGATTCTGCATGCTTGCCACTCAAGTGGAGTGGAAGCGAGCACAGAATCTACGTGCTTGGCACTGAAAGGGATAAAGGTTTTACCTCCCCAGTGAGAGAGTTTTACCTCCCCGTGAGAGAGTTTAGCTGGGTGTGATTATCCTGAGTTTCTGTTTTTGATACCTGTTGCCAACCTTGCTAGCCTGACTATCCTGACTGCCGCCTGTAACAACCTCAACCGGAATTACAACCCGTCTCATCCCTGGTGCCGCAAAGCTCTCTTATCTCTTGGTTTGACCATTGGCATGACCTTTGACCTTGCCTGTTTTCTCCATCGAAGTTCCCGGAACTGTATTCTGTACTTACCTTTGCTACCCAATTTCACCCAATTTTACCTTTGGTTCATCCGTCTTCACCCCGTGAGCTTACATCCTTTTAGCTAATAAGTCCTGGAGGCAACCGTGTCTGGCGAGGTGTGTCCCAGCAAATGGGGACTTGGCTAAAGGTTAGATTGGGGGTTGTAAGCTCACAAAAGAGACTGGTGTTCCTGAGTTTTGACATATGGATTTTTATGATTGGGCCATTTTTTTCACGATAGTGCTCCTTTAACTGCACACATGTCTGCCATCCTTCAATAGCTACCTTCTGCATGGGTGACCTTGGACTAGAATTAGGTCCTCAAACTGGTCAGTATTAGCAAGGCAGGAATCTGACCAGCTGAGCAGGGACAGCAGTTTTATCAGTTATATTAATATAACTGTTCATTTGCTTTTTTAATTTAATTATTTGTTACATGTTGTGTACATTAACCAGCTTTATGCCCTCATACAAAGCATAATTATAATTGGCGTGAACAGTATTAAGAATTAATCGGTGTTATTGTATCATCTTTTTACATTTTTTTAGAAAACCCTAGACTCAGCAGAAGTGCTCAAGCCTATATTAAAATATTGGATATTAATGATCATGTCCCAGAATTTGCACAGCATTATGACACATTTGTATGTGAAAATGCAAAACCAGGCCAGGTAAGTTACAATACTGTAATTCAATACAATGATATGTTTGACTACAAAATGTGATACAGTGTAGGCAAGCAATTAATATATGTTCAGTTTAAACAATAGACCCAATTCCACAAAGTTATTATGAATAAAACTCCAAAATGTGTCACAAGTTAAATATGATTTAAAGTCATGTCTTAATAAACAGATATACTGTACAATACAGATGGCTAGAAGAAATAAGTATCACTCGACCTACAGTAGGTTAAGGATATGTTTCTTTAGCTATAGAGAACCTTTAAACTGAGCAAGCAAAAGCAGTTGCAATGACTGTAAAAGTATAAAAAAATATATCTTGCCTTGACTAGGGAACAGAAATAAGGTACTAAGTTCTGAGAACTGAAATAGCCAGCAGGTACCTGAAGTATTAACCCTTTAAGTGCCAGCCTATCTGGGGATTTTGTCACCCTTTGTTTCCAGACCATTTTGCACTATTTTGCGCTACACGTGTTCAACTGCCCAGGAAAATTATATATTGTTTTTTTTCAGCAGAGTCTGGGCTTTAATTTGAAATTTCTTGTTTGCCATTTTTTAAGTGAATTCTCAATATTTTTGGGGTGAAATACGTGCAAAAAAAATCAAAAAATCTATTTCTTTACAATTTGTATTTTTTTGTAATAAAAAAAGTAAGTTTGTCAATAAAATCTTATTGCGTGTGATATCCCACATGCTATGTACACCTTACAGTTTTTCAAGAAAAACAACTCTTTACATTTGAGATCCCCCCCACAAACTATATATTCTCTGGAAGTACATACCTCAAGCTTTCTAGTGTACCAGGTTTGTTGATGTGGCCACAGTTTTCTGGAAGTAATCCCTCAATGAAATCTTTGGTTATGCAGAGTTTCCCTAAAAAAAAAAAAGAAAGCAGAATCAAACTCACAAGAAAAAACAAGTTTAATCTGAAAAAGTAAGGTCGCCAGAACAGAACGATACCCAACATGCCTAGATACGCTCAAGGGAAAAGTTGCCAAATATCCCAAAGTAATGCATGTGCGTAAGGGTAATTTTACGTGAAAATTTCAGCTCTGCAGACAACCCGAAACAACCCTTTACATTTGGAATACCCCCACAAATCATATATTACCTGAAAGTATACATGTTAATCTTTCTAAAAACAGGAATAAGAAACACCACGCTTGGATCTCACAACAGGAAGAGAAATTTTAAAACAGAGTGCTACAACGTGCCAGACCTTTTATCCCGCAAACAAAGAAACAAAGTCCAAATCAAGCAATATACAATAAGGCACAGAGCAAAAAGATTTTCTTAGTCGATTCAGTCAATATGATAAACTTGGAGATGGAATCCCACTGTGCATGCACACTCCTTTTTGTGCCCAACACCGCCTCAAGGGTACACTTACCAGCTCCACAAGGGGGGATGCGCTTCTCAAATAAATCACAAAATAATACTTCATACTTTCAAGGATGGTGTCAAATAATAGGAGATCTAGTGAGATGGTTAAAATCTCCCTTAATGGTTACTTGCCAGTGCCAATCACAGTCACAATCAAATGGAAGGAAAAACAGAAAAAATATCTAGTGCAACTCCGTCACTAAAGCAAAAACAATGTTAATACCTCTTGTAATGCACTTACAAAAGGTTCTTAGGTAATGTAGCAGTCAATAAAAACCGAAGGTGACCTCAATACCTCCCACTGTGGCCGCTGGTAGTCAGAGTGATAGATCCTCCTTGGCAGTAAAAATAGATGCACGTTCCCTACACCTTCCGCCTAACGTGTTTCGTTGGCTACGCAACTTTTTCAAAGGCATATGTTAATCTTTCTAGTTGTACCCAGCTTGTTGTTGTGGACTCATAGTTTTAGAAGTAATCCCCTGAAGAATTCTTAGGCTGCACAGGGTTTCCCTAAAAAAAGCAATATAGAAAACAAATTTTCTTAAGAAGTTCATATGCAAACATGAAATACACATAGTAAAAACACAGAGCTAATACGACTAATAAAATCTTTGTCCGCTTCAACGTGCCAGACTTCTTATCCAATCAAAGTCCAACTGTAGTATATATCGAAAAAGGCACAGAGTGGTAAATTGCTTATTTCTTCAAACATCTAGCAAGTTTCTCAGAGGTATCCCACGGTGCATGCACATCCAACACACATGCCCACCGCCAATTGGGTATATGCTTACCAGATGTATCAAACAAAACAATCCTTAAACAAATTCCAAAGTATGTGGACCAATAGAGGCTCTCATCATCCGATATTCTCTTATGATAATAGCTCCAAAGTATATGGTATATAAGTCCAGTATGTAAAACAAGAGAGCACAGAACAAAAATCCTAGTGCAACTCTGTCAGGTATTTATAAAGGTTTTAATATTATAAAATGCACTTACAAATTCCAGATAATATAAAGGCATGTAGGATAAGCTGACATCAAGTAATCCTTTTCCACCTCCTCCACTGTGGCCGCACAAGGGGACGTGTAGACGAAGTTGATGTGATCGTTTCCTTAAAAGTATCAAACCGCTGTCCTCCCGCCTAATGCGTTTCGTTGCTTATTAGCAACTTTATCAAAGGCTGGTCGGCGCGGTCAGCGGTCTGTATTTGTAGAGGAGAAGGAGCCCGCCCCCATGAGGTAATTGTCCAACTAGGGGCAAAGGAGAGCACGTGTTTACTATTTGTCATGCTCGTTGCCACGGGTCGGGTCCAATAGCATATCGGGGACGTAACCAAAGCATCCGCTGTTACCATAGTAAGGAACGCAGGAAGCGCTTGACCTTCCGTCGGACCACTCATCTGTTTCCGGCTATCTTCGCATAGTCAGCTGATCACGCTGAAGACGCTCGGCCTTTCCTCGGGCCGCTCGTTGATTCTCGGCTATCTTCACGTTATCAGCTGATCTCCGACTGGGGCCTTTCGGCCATCTCCGTCTAGAAAGTTTTTAACATACTCAGTGATTCTTGGAGAAAGCTGCTCTGGGCACCTACATTAAAGAGTGTCCAAGCCGCTCAGAAATTACAGATATCGCCTTTTGGTTAAATTCATGCGATCTTACAATACATTCAAAATAATTTTCTAAAAGGATACTAGAAAAAGGGGAAAGGGGAAATTTAAAAAATCAATCACAAATGTATATAAAATGAATATTTAAAAATCTGAAAAAAAATAAAAATCAGCAAAAAAGGCCTAGACAAAAAGGAACCCATTGAAAAAAGGAGAAAAAGGATTAACATATATATATATATATATATCATTGACAATCTAAAATACATACAATATGGTGCAGTCAGAGCGTATCTCAGACACAATATACAAAAACATTGGGAACCTGTATTTAAAAAAAAAAGGGGGCCGACAAAAGGATGGATGAGGGCCTGTGTGTATCAGGCATTGTCTATAAAGCAAAATTAATCGAACTCTATGTTAAGTCTGAATGGTGTGAGGGTATTTAGCTCAAAGATCCACTTGCTTTCCTGTTTGGAAATCTCACCAACTATATTGGACCCTTGCCAGTGCCTCTCAACATGATCAATCCCAATAAATGACATGTACTTGGGAACAATTGCATGTGCATGTTTAAAATGTGCAGACAGCCTATGAGTTTCTAAACCTTTTCTTACATTGTATACATGTTCCCTAATTTGGGTCCTAAGGTCACGTATGGCTCGACCCACGTAAAATAACCTGCATGGACACCATATCAAATAGACTACATATTGCGTATGGCACGATATAAAACCATCAATTTTATAGGATTTACCAGTGTCAGTCACCGAAAATTCTTTCTTGGGTTTTTCTACTATAGAACAAGTCCTGCATCCCATGCAGGTTCCACATTTATAAAACCCCTTTAGAGGAGTATTGGTTAGAGTTAATTTTTTGGGGGATCTACATAGCTTTGGGTCAAAAGGTCCCTTAAATTTGGAGCCTTTCTATAAATCACGCGCGGATTATCAGGTAGAATAAACAAGCTAAATCTGAAAGTGCAAGGTCCCCCGAGCAGAACAATAACCAACATGCATAGCTACTTTTAACCCTTTTAACTGCCAGCCTACTTGAAATTTTGTCACCCTCTGTTGACAGGTCATTTTTCACCATTTTGCGCTATGTTTAACTGTGGTTTTTGCAGGAATTTCCATAAAAAATATATTTTTTTTTCGGCAGAGTTTAGGCTTGTTTGTCATTTTTCTACAGTTTTTTTAAATATTTTTGAATAAAAAAACAAAAATAAATTAAAAAAATATTTTTTTTAGAAAATTGTCTCCTTTATTTTAAATTAAACATTTATTTTATTGAAGAAAACCATATTGCAGATGAAAGCCCTATTTTTCCTAATTACAACGGTACCACATATGTATTGGGAGCCCCCCGTTCCTGCCCAGGAGACCCCACAACCTGAAAAGAGCATTTTATAACATTTACAAATAAAATACAACTACTATCCACACTATAAAACCACACACTTAAACGCAGAACATGGTGTAGGCCCCCCCTTCCTAGGAGGTAGAGCCAGTTTTTGGGGGAATTTTAAGGCTTAAAAATCCCAAAAAATAACCAGCCTGGGACCAACTTTCAGGGCTTGTAGGATTGTAGGAACAGGGTGCAGGGGCCAGCTTTGGTGCCCCCCACTGGCTACAAAAAATGGTGTGAGGTCCCCCCTACCCAGCATTACCAGCTCGGGGACCAGCTATGGGGCTTGTAGAACAGAGCGCAGGGGCCAGCTTTGGTGGCACTCAGCCCTGCCAGCTATAAACGCCAAAGCCTCATATCCCCGGGCTCTTCTGCCCCCCCGGCCTTTGGGGAGGCAGGTAATGGGGGGGCTGGAGGTTAATGGCAAGTCACCGGCTAGCTGCAGGTGACTTTCCAGCCCCCTAAGCCTTGTGAACTGGTAAAAAAAAAAAAGATAACACATTTTTATTAACATTATTTTTAATACTTCCCTCCCGTGGATCCCAGAGCACTGTGTCCCACGCTGATCACTCTGGCTTCTGGTCTCCTGCTACTGCTGGAAGCCTTTTTTAGCTGCTGGGTGACAGGTAACAAAGGGTTAATTAAAAAAAAAGTCCCCCATACCCAGCATAACCAGCCCGAGGACCAGCTATGGGGGCTTATAGAACAGGGCCCCCACCCTGCCAGCTATGAACCCCAAAGCCTCATATCCCTGGGCTCTTCTGCGCCCCCTGGCCTTTGGGGAGGCAGGTAATGGGGGGGCCAGGGGTTAATGGCAAGTCACCCACTAGCCGCAGGTGACTTGCCAGCCCCCTAAGCCCTGTGAACTGGTATAAGGGTATCATGGACTCCTTACCAGTTCACAAAGGGTTGAATGTAAAAAAAAAAGACACTGACACAGAGAAAAAATACAATTATTTATTTTTTTTAACACTCACCTCCGATCCTGTGTCCCGCGATGATTCAGTTCCAGCTGACAGCTGTCATGGCTGAACACTGTAGGGGGCTAGGGAGGCAGGGGACCACATCCCCTACCCTCCAACTTCCTCTGGTGATCAGACCCAGCATCTGAAAGTCCGGAGCCTGCAGCGGGATGACGTCACGTGTGACATCATAAGTCCCGGCCACAAGGGGTGGGGCTAGCAGCGAGATCGTCGGAGGGGGCATGTTTTGAGCCCCCTCCTCACAGCGCAAGAGCTCAGGGGGGCGATCTGAGTGAAGAGGAGACCCGGCTCCCGCCCCCTCCACAGCATCTCATTCAGTGCGCTGACACAAACAAACACTCAGCTGTCAGCACGCACTGAACAAGATTCAATGGTGGAGCCAGAAGTGAGATCGGGGAGGCTGTCTGTCCCCGCTCTGGCTCCCGCCCCCTTCACTGCCTCTCAGGTGTGCGCTGACAGCCGAGTGTTTGTGCCAGTGCGATGAACGAGATGCGGTGGAGGGGGGCGGGAGCCAGAACGGGGACAGACATCGTTCAGTGCGCACTGACACTTGGCTGTCAGCGCGCACCAGCAAAGGAAGTGAGAGTGTGGACAGCCTAATGTAAGTATACATTTTTTTTCTTTTTCTGGGGGGTTGGGGCGAATGTCACACTGATTAGGGGGATGGGGGGGATGCCACACTGCCTTTATGGGGAACGGTAGGGGGGATTGCCACACTGGGAATGGGAGGAGGGATTCCACACTGCCTATACAGAGGATGGGAGGGGGGATAAATGCCACACTGCCTATATAGGGAATAGGATGGGAGGGGGATGCCACACTGCCTATATGGGAAATGGGGTGGGAGGGGGATGCCACACTGACTATATGGGAAATGGGAGGGGGTATGCCACACTGCCTATATAAAAAAAAAAAAAAGATTGGAAAAGTTCCTGGCTCTGAGGCCTAAGTATCAGAGGATAAGGATAAAAAATCCAATCATACATGTTAAATCATGTCTATAGGACATATATAAATTTTAAAATATTATACCATAAACCTCAACATATAGAGAGAAAGCACAGCTCCGTCGTGACATTAGCACAGGCCCGCCACCTAGCACCTTGTAACCATTATCTCCCTCTGCATGTTGATCTGGGTATGGCTCAGGCTAAAATAGCCCCACACCAGAAATCACCAGACTGCACCCATGGTGCATGAGACCGGAAGCCATGTGTGAAGAGTAGCGGTGCTCAGCTGGATGCCGGGACATGCTTACTTAATGCACATGAAGTGGCGCATGTGAGATAAAGAGAAAAGAGTGACTGGTGGAGGGGAGTGTCTGGCAAGGGAGTGGGAGGAAAAGAAAGCATGTAGGGATGCGAGTGAACGTGAGGAAGCAAGTGACAGAAGTGTTGAATAAAAAGGACCAATGGTTCAGCACCTTCAGGTCTGATATCCACGACTTGAATTCTTTTTGGAATGAGTGTATCTATGTCATCAACACATGTACTCAAGTTTGCCCATATAGATTGGCATAATCAAGGTGGGTTGGCAGCTCCACCAGTGTTGGAATCGCTAGTAAATAACTGCATGAAGTCTGCAGTAGACCCGGTGGCATATCTTAATGTGATGGGTTCCTGGTATGAACATTAAATGGGGCCCTTCTGTCTGTCTTTTAATTCAGTTGGATGCAGCTAGACAACTATAGGGTGAAATAGCAGGGACAAATGCTGCTTCCTTTCTTTAAATGATGCCTGCAGAACTTCTCATCTGGGAAAATAAGGGAAAAAACGCTACCACATAGGCATATACATGCCATGTGCTGTAAACACTGACTGGTCGGGAGCGCTACAACTGATAGCACCGACACAATGAAGCCTCTATGTAGGACTGGGTAATGAATATCTCACATTGAGCAAAAATAACTTTTTTTTGCATATTTCAGAAACAGGCATGGTAAAATTGAGAATGCTCTTTATAAAAACCAAATATCTAAGTGAAATTACATTTTTTACAGGCAATTTAAATGTAAAATTCACAGCTCTAGAAGGGCCCAAAGTTAAAACGTTTTTATGTGATTCATTAAAAAGTGAGATTTATAGAAGAGGATAAAAAAAGTGACTGAGATGACAGATGAGGACTCATTTCCGAACAGAAAATATGTTAGCAATTTTACATTGAGAATCGCAGTTATGCCTGCTGTATTACATCGTTTAAATGAACTTTCTAACCCTGAAATGTAAAATTGCATTTACAGTTTCAGCCGTGACAACATGTAGCTCCTAGCTTGTTAAAATAAAAAAAAAACAACTTGATGCAAGACAGTCATGTCATCACCCTGTCCTTATCATTGTGAAGATTATCCTTTAAAATGCGCTTTTTTTTAGTAAAGAGAAAATGTATACGCATATTTTTAACTATTTTATAAATGTTTATTTTGACCTACATTATTGAAAATTGTGGTTGATTCAAATTGATTTGTATTCAGACCCTAAGCCAGACCCCAAATCTTACATAGTTCTGTACTATTGTATTCAGTATTATTTTTTTTCTATGTATTTTGGGTGTAGATTAAAGAAGTCAGTGTCACCAGAGCTAACCCATCTTCAGTAGAAGTCCACAAAAAGTGTAAAAGCTCACTAAATGAAGTCTCAACACCATTTAAATCCAATCAGTGTCAGGGTTTTAGCACAGCAACACTTTATGCTTCATTTAAGAAGAGCATGCCAATTACCGCCAAGCTGTGTGCTAGATGGCGACTAATTGCTTTTAAGCTGCCATAGCCTACATTGGGCATAATTGTATTGAAGAGTTTTTTTTTTACTTTTACAAGGCTTTGATGCAATAAACGTGTCCTAACAACTCACAAAATTGTGATCCTCGAATTCCATGCATGAAAAATGCAACCAAAGGAGATATGCAGTAATCCAAGCAAAGAAAAATCAGTGGCTTAATTTAATTTTCCTTATTCCGCATCCACAAATATACGACAACTGACTTTTGCTGGCTCATATGGATCCTGCTGTGGATAAACTAGGAGTTTCCAAATCCCCCACCATTAACATTACCTTCACATGCAGTTTCTATGGCTGTAAACAAGATCTGTAAACTAAATTTTAATAAAATAAGAATATAGAACTTGCCATTGTGATTTTTGAGAGCTATGATCGACTTTTTTGGTGCTTATCTGGCACTAGTGAAATGAGTCAATGAGACATGGTTGTCCCTGCTGGCTACTGGTGCCCACAGAATCTTCCCCTGAAATTAAATCTTCCCCCTGGGTGTGTGCAGAATGGTATAGCGGGTCCTGTGGTAAATGGCACAATTGTGGATCCCAATGTCGGGAGAGAGCTGGGTGGCGCCTGCCGATCCACTTCCTCCACTTTTTTGCCTGCTGCTCCACCTCTTCCTCTCTCCCTGGCCGATGCCAGGAGAGAGCAGGACGGCACCTGCTACCCCACCTCTTCCTCTCCCTCCCCGCCACCATGCCGGGAGAAAGCAGCATGGCACCTGCCACACCACCTCCTCCTCTCTCCATCGGCACCTGCTGCCCCACCTCCTCCTTTCTTCCCCAGCATTTTTGGAGTGTGTGCATGCACTTTGGAAGTGCGCTCATGCACTTTGGGAGTGCACATATGCATTTTGGGAGTGCTTGCATGCACTTTGGGAGTGCGCACATGGGCTTTTGGAAATATGTGCATTCACTTTGGGAGTGTGTCTTGGAGTGCTGGTCTAGTCTCCAATGTCACCTAGCAACAGAGGAAGAGGGGAGAAGCGCAAACCCCGCCCATTATGCTGATTATTATGCCGCATCACAAATCCAAGGGCCACACCCAGTTTTTTCAGAAGAGAAATTTTAAAGTAAAATTATAAACCTTAATGTCTCTGCCATTTCTTCTTCAATCTAAAAATCAAAAAACAGTTTAGGACAGTGGCAAACGTAACCCTACACAATGGTGTAACAATTACCTTTGCCTGCTATAGCACTTTTTTATGTCTGGGGGGGTAAAAATATGTTAGGTTATGTAGCCTCAGCCTGGAATTGATGACACTTACCTAGTAGCCAGCCACCAGACATTTTGTCACTCTTCACAAAATGTATGTGAATTATGACATGACCCAGGATCCAGGGAAACCAACTAAGATAATCAGAACCTCCATGTTAGGACTGACCCCTATATGCATATTTAAAGAATATGCCATTTTTCTATTCCAATACATATACTCTGGGTCATGATGTAGGGTTGCAGGGCAATGCAAGGTACAGTCTATGGCACCCATGAAGTTTTTTTCATAAAAATCAAGCTCTCATCAGAGGATAGCATCGTGATATATTTCTGTCTGATTGAATTCAACCTGTTCAGGAACTTGTCAATTTTCTGGCTGAGTGTGGTCTATGGCATACCTGCAGCAAGAGCAACAGTTCTGGAATGAACCAATTGCAAGGAATTGCAGGCATTCCACAAGCTTTCAGTACTCAAGTCTCATACACAACTGTTCAGATACACCACTGTCCACTGATCATTGATCCTTCAACTTATTGATTCACAGTCCAATCCGATCAAGATATTTCTGTGTTTCTACAGATGTCCCACAAGGGTTAAATAATATTTGGTGTGCTATCTCAGAAAAATGAAAGCTGGCAGGGCAGACAGTTTCCCCTTGTTATGTTAGTCTATGAGGAACACCTGTAGACAGAGTCACTCACATTATATATCTAGCACCACACTTACAAATAAAATAAAGTTAAATGACTGAAACTGTCTCTTACCCATTGGGTCCTTATGATATTGGAAGACCCATATCACTTGTCATTGGCATATATAATAGTATGACCACACCCACCAGTTGGCGTCTTGGCATTCTATTCTGTACTGGCCCAGTCTGTACACCACTGTCGGTTTTGCCGTATCTTTCACGCTCTCTAGAAGTTCTTTTTTCTTTTTCTGTTGCACTCGAGTTTGTTTTTTTGTATTTCACAAGCTTTATCACCCTAATGATGGCATGTACCCAAGCAGTTAATGGTAATTTAATTGTGTAAGTTCATAAAGGGCCTGATCATATTTATGGTTGATGATCTCTTACAGAACACCTTTGTCAGCTGCTATGCATTGTATTCTTCCTGTAATTCAAGGACGTTGCATATAAAAAGATGCAGTCGTGCCAAGGTCAAACAAATATGCCATGAAGAAGATGCTAAATGGCAGTGAGAGGAGCACTTCATAATTTAGGCTTCACATTTTAGTTTACACCCAAAATCTATAGTTGAGTTTGGTGTTTGGAAATCTAAGCAGTGAGAGACTGCATAAAAATCCCCTGAACCCTTATGTATCTGTGCCAGTGTATTGCTGGTGCTTTGGATTAAAGATATGGGGTGAGTGAGTGGGAAAGAAGATTGTAGTTAATGATGAGGGAGCTGGCATGACATACATGTGGTTAGGAGATTATGTAATTATAAAATATAGTTAAAGACTTACAGTGCATCCAGTCAACATCCTCAGGCTCATACAAATGATTTTGATTGGGTATTTTCTGTAGATGCTTACTTTTTAGAGGATTCCTAGCAACACAGTAAATACTAGTGTACTAATGCAACTTCATTACCTGGGGTGGGTCCTCAGAGTAAGCTTTACTGGTGGGCACACGGCAACCCAGTCTAAATTACTAACAACAACCTATAGACAACTTGTGACAGATTATTGTTATCATTGTTTATAACCATATAGGGTGCTGTATAAGGTAGAGGATGCTTAGAATACAAAGATTACATGGGAGTCAATGTGACAGAAATGTAACAACAAACAGTACACTTATATTACATATGGTATGATGAGTCAGATAATGTTTGATAAAAATGCAATTAATACACATTGATATGGGTTGAGACGGGATGCTGGGCAATATTTACTAAGCATGGTGCCTAGCACACTACAGGGTATCAGGAATTAAGTCAGTGGGTTAGGACAGAGGAAGCCTTATCTAAATAGGGTAATTTTAAGTGCACTTTTGAAGGGTTTACTTGCAGAGTTTGAGAGCCGAAAATTGTAGGGGGAAGTGAAGCAGTGCTTGTAAAGGGTTAAAGACAGAAGGAGGTTGTGGTAAGAGCAGTCTGTGCCTGGGTTGATATTTGGACTCCATAAACTGTAAGAAGAAGACTGGGCAGATTTGTAGATTATGTTTTGAACTGACAAGGTAGATCATCACTGGAGTGAAGGGCGGGACTAGCAGAAAAATTAGGAATAGAATAGAGGGGTGTCAGTCTGTTTGCTGGTAGAACACTTTTCCAGGGGATCACATTGGAGGTAAGGTAAGCAAACCAAAGTTTGAAGACAGGTATGCATGCGACTCTTGGAACACTTACTGAATTCAGAAATTAATAATAAACACTAGGCTGGAACCCCAAATTCTTATCTCCACAGACAGAACTTGATCTTTCTGAATTATTTGCTTGGATGATCACTTCTGTTGTTAGGGATAATGCTCTTTTAGTTATCAATCAGAAATGCATTGATCTCAGCACACAGCCCTCAGTGTGGAAAATGAAAACAAATTAATTAACACCCACGTTTCAAAATGCATACTTGAAAAGTGCAGCATGAAGAAACAATGTTGGTCACACCTTAGTGACACTTAACAACTGAAAGTTTGAATGAGATGCAGGAACAGGTCAAAGAAAGAAATGTGGGGTCTTCCAATTTGTTTAACCTGTGAAGAAATAGTTACCTTAAATGATTTAATAAAAAAATAATTACCAATAATACATGGGGGGTGTTGTTTTTTTGTTACAGTGCCCCATGCCACACTTATAACATGTCACAGTGATATGCAAATGCATGCGAATAGGAAATGCCACCAAAAGCCTGGGAACATTTTTTTATTTACTTGCAGTTGCAGAGTACTGAATCTTATTAGACTATATCCTACGCCCTGTGGGCTGCAGATGTGTCAATTTCAGTTCCAGTGCCAACAGTTCTCTTCTGAGCTTCTTGCTTCATTCAGAAGAAGCCTGTCCCTGCTGCTAGTCATGTGCAAGCAGTCTCCCTCATTGACGGCCAGTAGGGGGAACTACATGGGTTCAAACTGTTGGCTAAGGGGTGTTTATTTTTTTTATGTTGCCTGGACTGCCATATAATTGTTTCAGAACAACTGTGTGTCACTCCATACATTCCACTCATGATTTGTTAAATGTACCTTTCCTCAAAATTGCCTAAAGTAGCTAGCCAAGTTACACATTAGGGCTGACAATGTCATTAACCACCAGGATCTCAAACGGCATCTGTTGGCTGCTTGCTTGAAGAGAAAATAAGGTCAAGTCAGCCAGTTTTTACCACTTCCTTGTTTATTGTATGACTGCCAATCAGGTGACTGTCAGTCACTAGTTGGAGCTGTCAAGTAGGCTTGCACATGAAGTCTGAATAGTTGCCGGTGGTCACATGATTGGTTTCCATTCACTGCCATATCAGTAAAAGAGGAAGCGATTAATTGACTTTAGCACCTCTTTAAGCTGTAATGCAGGAGAAAATATTCAATAAAGAAGTTAGGGAGAGCGACGCTTAGTATATATGGAGCAACGACCTGAACAGGTGGCTAGGCTGTGAAATTTGTAAAAGGTTAACGTAAAAGAAAGGTTGGAACAATAAGGGGTTAAAATTCTTACTGTTCAAGCAATTCTCACTACAGGCGCGCTAAAATGTTTGACATAGGAGGGTTGTCAAAGTCAGTGGTGTGACCTGACTACCTTTACCATTCAAGTTTAGAATGTTATTAATATCAGCTAAAGTCTGATCAAAAGAGCAGAGATACAGCCAGAGGTTGAGTTACAAAAGGATTACTAATCAAATGAGATAATAATAATAAAGTAACGGCACTTACCCGCCCGGCCCAGAGGTGTAAAACCTGACCTGGACCTCTGAATGACTTCACTGGATTGTTATTGCCGTTGTCTGTGGTGTATCCAGCTCAGAATGAATGTGGTTGTTTCATGAAAAGAGAATCCGGTGGGTTTTGGAATGTCCTTAAAAAGCTTTATTAAAAATATTTTAAAACATAAAAATGGAAATGAACTCCAAGACGAGTTTTGTCATTCCTCAGTGGTTCAAGGATTGTGCAAGTTTCAACACATATGTGTGCAATTAATACCCAAAGCGCAGTTTGTTTAAAAAGGTCACAGTTATTTCTTGGTAGAATGCCTCAACTTTGCCCTAACTCATAACTATTTTGAAAACGATTTCTTCCTTCAAAAAATAGTTGCAATGGGTGGAAAATTTGCCCCTAGTGTGGCCAGCTTGTTCATGGCACTATGGGAATACATGGTGCTAACAACCATTCACCCACAGGAGTTAGTCTATTACAAAAGATATATAGACGACTGCTTCTTCCTTTGGAAAAGCACAAAAGAGGACCTAAAATGATTCCTAGATTCATTGAACGCAAATAATTGGAACATTGTGTTTACACATGAGAAGTCATTCAGAGGCCCAGGTCAGGTTTCACACCTCCAGGCCGGGCGGGTAAGTGCTCTTACTTTATTATTATCTAATTTGATTAATAATCCTTTTGTAACTCAACATCTGGCTGTATCTTTGCTTTTTTGATCAGACTTCAGCTGATATTAATAACATTCTAAACTTGAATGGTAAAGGTAGTCAGGTCACATCACTGACTTTGACAACCCTCCTATGTCAAACATTTTAGCGCGTCTGTAGTGAGAATTGCTTGAACAATAAGAATTTTACCCCTTATTGTTCCAACCATTTTTTCATGTTAACCTTTTATGTAATGCAGGAGAGTCAGTCACAAGGGTAAAGAATTTATCCCTATTTCCCCCCAGGAACACACACTTCTTTCTTTCCAAGGGGATTTTTTTTATTTATTACAAATGATGTAAATAACACTCTATAAAGGTCTTGAGAGGTTGGGGAGGTAATGCTCTTCACCTTAAGATAGAGAGGACTGGAGAGCATTGAAAAAGGTTCTGGGTAGTGTCCTTTTATCAACACATTTGAAAAACTAAAAAGAAACCTGATTGGAAAAATTCTTTACCTCATCTGGACAACTATTCCATCACAACTTCTCAGATTTTTTGGTGTGTGTTGAGTGAGAAAAGTTCTCCAAACTGCACAAGTATCCAAAGATATCAGAGAGGCCCTCCCAAAGTAATCTGAGCCTATCCAAATCATTTGGATTAGCCTCTCATGCTTCTTTCATAGGACATTGATTCCAAATTAACAGTAGTTTTCTGAGGCCCTTCGGTAGCTTTGGTACCACATGAGTTACAAACCTCTTTTAAACTGGAGCCCAATGTGCAATATACATTATGTAGACTCAGTAGGCTTGTGTGTTATGGGCTGATTAGATTCATTTTATTTTTTATATATGGTTTGTAAACAAGAAAATGTTGCATTTGACAACATGATGCTCTGAACATAAACAACAGCACACATCCATATATTTCACTAAAATACCTTATATAGATGACTGAGGCAGTTGCCTGCGAGTTTACTCTCAATGTTTGTCTATTCACAGCTTATTCAGACTGTAAGTGCTGTAGACAAAGATGATCCTCCTCGGGGACATAAGTTTTTCTTTGAAATGTTGCCGGAATTTTCCATCAATCCAAACTTCACAATCTTAGACAATAAAGGTAAATAAACCCTATTTTTTATATGTTTGCCAGTATATTTTATGCCTTTGTTCAACAAATAACATCTCACTGTTTGATCCAAATTACAGACAACACTGCAAGTATTCTAACAAAGAGAAACAGATATAATCGATTCACAGCTAATATGTACACATTGCCTATAATTATATTTGACAATGATTACCCCGTTCAGAGTAGCACTGAGACATTGACCATAGAAGTATGTGCTTGTGACAAGAAGGGAAATGTGCAGTCATGCAAAGCTGAGGCTTTTCTACTTCCAGCAGGACTAAGTACCGGAGCCCTCATCGCAATTTTACTTTGCATCCTAATACTTCTCAGTAAGTTACTTATCATGTGGAAATGTAAAGCACATATTTTTGTTACTAAGATTCTGTGAGCCAAACGGCTAGTCATTTTACTTGTAAAGTTCTTATTTCACACTTCCAATCTTGGTGTCAATTTAATAAATACATCTTATGGGGTATGCAGATGAATTCAGATTGCCAAATTTGTCTGCACAGGCAAATGGTTTTTATTTCCAATTTGTTAAAAAATATATATTTACCTCATTGGAAAAATGATGTTCTGTACCAGTAGAAATGCTCTATCCTTGGCGTAGGTGAATTTTAGGGGAGAAATAAGAACATATTGTTTTTGTAATTTCTTGTGTGTTAAAAAGCTCGAAACACACCTTAAGTAAACCTGGTTCCATGGAACAATGAGCATGGCCCATATTGTGTTTGTTCTGAAAGAGAAGTAAACATTTTGAAGAGAATAAAATAAAAATCCTCAAACCATTAGCCATTAATAAAACTATAGCCAGCCAGCATCATTCATTATGGCTTCTGCTTCTGTTCATACACCAAGTACCCTGATTTGACATTACTCTAGCTTGAATATTTTTTCCTATTGTTGAAAAGCATAGACCCCCATGTTGGTTACTGATGGGCAGCTGAAATCTTTGAAGCATAGGAGCCTAGCTAATGAAACTGAACTGAAGGAAACAGTTATCACTTATTAGGTAGAAAAGGGATGGTAGCACAGTGGTTGTAATGCTGCTTTAGGTATAGAGCTATTTTTCAAATATAAGCTAGCTATGTTAATTGATATTATAGACTTACTAAATATTTTTCTTTTCTATTTTACATTTCTAGCATTAGTCATCCTCTTTGCAGCATTGCGCAGGCAAAGAAAGAAGGAACCACTAATAGTATCAAAGGATGATGTGCGAGACAATGTTGTGACCTATAATGATGAAGGGGGAGGTGAAGAGGATACACAAGCTTTTGATATTGGCGCATTGAGAAATCCTGAAGCCAGAGAGGAAAATAAACCTAGAAGAGATATCATCCCTGATACAATATTTCACATACAAAGAGACGTTCCTTTATGGGAAAATATTGATGTGCAGGATTTCATTCAAAGACGAATAAAGGAAAATGATACAGACACCACTGCACCTCCATATGACTCTCTAGCAACATATGCTTATGAAGGCGATGATTCAGTTGCTGATTCTCTGAGTTCCTTAGAGTCACCCACTGCTGATGAGAATCATGATTATCATTATCTTTATGACTGGGGGCCACAATTTAAAAAACTGGCAGATCTGTATGGTGGTAATGAAAGTGATTAATAGAGATAGTGCAGTTACCCTTCTAGTAATCAAAAACCCAATTCCTGTAACTTATGTTTCAAAGATTTAAATATTGTCAAAACATCTTAACTATTTTCCTACCCTTGACTGGCAACGACTTTCAAATAACAGAAAAGCAAGAAATATAATATACTAAGGAAATGCTAAAAATACTGTCCTGTGCCTTTATCAACTCTTATTTGTTTATTTACTTGTTTTTATCATTCCTTTCTAATTACGCAAATCATACACTAATAATGCTCAACAACTTAAGATGGAAAACCAAAACAAAAGTACCAATGTCTTTATTTTAAAATAATATTTACTATGTATTTATTTGATCAAAATATGTTCTTGTTCTTTGTTCATTCTATTTTTCTATATTAAAATGTATATTTTTGTATTTTGTAAAAATAATTATTTGTAATAAAAGTGTTCATTTAAAACACATTTGTAATTTTTTTTAATAACATGCATGATCCTTGTCTAATGGCTTCTGGTTGACTTCAACCTTCAGGTATAGTTAATAAAAAATGCAAAACAAAATGTATACATGACGATACAAATGTAATTTAGCATCTACTTAGGGAATTCACATGATTTTGCCCAGGACAGATCCTACTGCCATATTATTTTGTTCAGGACAGATGGAGATGCTGAATTATTTTGCCCAGCACATCTGTAGAATTATTTTGCCCAGGACAGATGCAGATGCAAAATTCTGTATGATCCTTGCCTAGGGGGGTTATGGTTGCCTTCAAACGGCCAGTTAATAACAATCTCAAAACAGAATGCAAGTGTCATGAATGACTTTCCTTCAGTCCATGCCCGTGGTGTCCCTAGGCAACTGGCCGGGGTTTCTCCTGCCCAGCAGCCGCTTCTGCCTCAGATGCAAGCTCCAGCGGCACGTGTGTCGCCAAGCGCACCCTCCTCCCTTGTCCACTGTCATTCTACTCGTGCTTGCGCACGTGTACAATCAGTTTATGTCCTCCGGTGGTGCTATACACAGAGTGGCCACTGGAGGCTGTTTAAAAGAGCTAAACCTAGGAGGTGCAGTTCTGGGCAGTATGCCTTTGGAGTTCAGCTGGGGCAATCAGCCCAGAGCTCTCTAAGTGCACCAATCAGCTCACAGATCCGAAGTGCACCAATCACAGTCACTGCCTCCCTGTCCAATCCAGCCGGGTTCAGTCCTATAAAGGGATTACCACTTCAGTGTGTCAGTGCCTGTGATAGCGTGTAGCTGGCTTTATTATTGTTCCTGCGATTTCCTGTATATATCGTTATAGACTTTCTGCTTGAATCTCGACCACGTCTTCATCTCATCCCTTTGTACTGCGCAGCTCTCTGACCTCCCGGTGTGACCCCTGGCTTGACGTCTGACTTCGCTTGAATTTCCTGAGCACCCGAATTGCTTCCAGTATTACCTATTTCCGAAGCACCCGAACTGTTTCCAGTACTTACCCGACATTGCCCAGTCTGGCCTCTGGTTCATCCGCCTTCAACCCCTGTAAGCTCACATCCTTTGTGCTATTAAGTCCTGGGGGCAACCGTGTCCGGCGAGGCGTATAAAGCGTCCCGGCAAACGGGGGCTTGACTAAAGGTGAAGCTAGCAGTGGAGATTGGGGGTTGTGGGCTTACTCTGAAGGCGGGTGTCCTTTGGGGCCTGACAGCAAGCATAACCATTCAAATGTATTGTAAATTTACCATTTTTTGGTCCCAGCCACAACACGATCTTGCTCAGGAAAGATGCAGGTGATTTATTTTACTCAGGTCAGATGGAGATTCTGAACTAGTTTGGCAAGGACAGCCACAGAATTATTTTGCCCAGGACAGATGCCAAATTATTTTGCCCTGGAGAGCCCCAGAATTCTGTATGATCCTTGTCTAGGAGGCTTCTAGTTGCCTTTAAAGGATGGGTTAAAAACAAACGCAAAACAAAATGCATGACCATTCAAATGTATGGTTAAAATATAATTTAATCATTTTATTTTACACCCAGCTGTTGCCTTGCATTGGTCACTACAACTAAGATTATTGCTAACTAAACCCCCTAGGTCAGGGTTTCCCAACAGGTAGTACTAGCACCATTTGTGGTACTTGAGATCTTGTCAGGTGGTACTCAACAAGGCTGCAGACTGACCTGTACCCCAACCTTATCTACTGCCATCTATACTACACTAAATTTTGATTTGCATTGTAAATAAAAAAAACTGCCTATTTTTTGTGATTCATTCACTTAAAATGGCTGTTTAAAGGTGGTACTTGATATCATCAGAAAATGGAAAGTGGCACTTGATTAAAAAGAGGTTGGGAGCTCCTGATCTAGATTACTCAGTAATATGCTAGATGACAGATTAATACTTTACATTACTCATTCTAGTTGACTCAACACTAGTCTTAATTAATAACATCTAGAATACTCAGTGATACTCTGGAAGAGAGGTTCCTAACCAGCTTTATGAGTACTCAAGATCCTATCAGGTGGTACTCCAGGTTGCCGACTGATCTGTATCCCAACCTGATCTGCCCAGATTACCCAACCCTGACTGTTTATTAAGTAGCAAACTGCTCCAAAAGTTATTAAGAACTATTTATAAGCAATGTTGAGTATATCACACAACATAAATAGTTGATTTGAACTTACTTGCTAATAAAAGCTGATCAGGTTTGTCTGGCAACACTGAATCTTTATAAATCTATGTTGTTAACACAATTTTCGCTGAGATACTTAAGGATAGCGGATACAATGTTAAAATAGCTGGCTAACCACAAATGTTACACTTGCCAGTCTATAGTTCCCAGTGCCCGTCATTCTGGAAGCTTTAAAGATAGAGTTTTTTAAAGGGTTTACACTTACTCTGCAGTGAAAATAACATGTAATTCTGCATTTCCACCACCAGATGGCCCAATCAAGGAAACAAAACTTTACCCTAATACTTTAGATGTTACCATGTGACCACAGAAGTGACCCTTTCTAAGTATGTATCGATTTTACAGGCTTTCTGCAAGAGCAGCTATCACCCTAAAGGAATCATGTGGCCTTCACCACAATTTTTTTAAATCTTTTGTAAAAATGCTTTAGTTGCTGCCGCAACTGTGTTTTTCCAAGGACACTTTACTGGTTCATTGGCTTTCCTCAGGGTCAGCTATTACTCTGGATTACTCCTCTTGCTTCAAAACCACCTTTTATAATTTTTTTGAAAAATATTTGAAGAAGTGGTCCTTTCTTTAAAGGGTAAGTCAATTAAAGGGTAATCGGACTCAAGGGTAAGTGGCCTGTGGATCCCATAGACCACAGATCAGGGGTGCCCCAGACATTAGACCCACTGAAGTTTCTTGTGTAAGGAGGCACCCATTGATCTTATGAGTTATGAGTTCTACTTTGAAAGTGGAATTTCCCTATTGCAGAGCTGAATTTCAATGATTGAAGTTCAGATAAAGATTGTGGGGATCAAAGTGTGGGGGGGCTTCAGCAATCTGAATGCCATCTGAGCCTTTCCTATACCCTGTGGCCCTTCACCCATAATGTAGAAAATGAGCGTGGGACAATTTTAATTTGTTGATTTTTATCTATTTAAGATACATAAGATTACATTTGCAAAGCATGAAATCATTTAAACAAAAGTTCAATGTATTGTTTAGAAATGTACTATTAACTGGCTACTAATATTACTGTACCTGCTACATTCTAAGCTGTTTGAGACACAATTCAACCAGACACATACAAATGCCCAACCAAATAAAGTCAAGGTTCCACAAATCAAGTTCTGTATATGTATTCAGGTAACTAATAGGTTACTTTTTTACTTACATATCTGCATGCCACTAACCATGCAAATAATTTAATCTATTTGACATTTTTTCCTGTAATCTGTTTATTCACCCTTCTTCCAGCGTGTGTGTCTTAAATATGATGGTCTTTCATAATTTTGCCATTTATTATAGCTTGTTGATTTACTTTCGAAAACTTTAACCACACTTCAGTGTTTTATTAATTAACAACACATTAATAATAGCCAGCACTTATTATATTACATATAATAGGGAGACTGGGAAAGGAGTTTACTGTATAATAACTTACTAGTCACTCTCCTTTGTTTACTCTTAAAATCAGTTTTAACAACTCCCATTCCCCATTCTCTCGCGTATTTTTTATTTATTTATTTATTTATTTTTTCTCAAAGGTTTTTATTTTCCAATAAGCATAATAAAATATACAAGCAATAGCATCATACAAATTTTCTTTTACACAAAAGAAGCGAATCAGAGTAATAAAGATATATAAGTACAAACATTAATAGGGCCAAGCTTGTGACAGACAATATATACATCTCAAAAAAAAAAAAAATGATCAATTATCAACTTTATATGTCCTATATACCCATCCCCCCCTCCCCCTCCCCCAGTCTTCCTCGCTTCATGTCAAATTGTTTACTACCCCTTCAGTAGAGGGAGACCTCCATTTTCAATATGCAGTATCATAAGTAACAAACAACTAAGGCGAGTCAATAACTGCAGTATTTCAACATCATTAGAAAATATAACAAACTATCACAAAACAGCGACACCCCCCTTACCCCCCCTCCCACCCCCCAAGTCCCACCCCCCAGTAGCAGGGATCCATAAACAAAACAACAAGACACAGAAAGTAAACAACAAAAAAAAAAGTTTTTCCTAAAGGGCAACAAGAGAGCAGATAAGCCTACACTATCAAAAGTTTTCTATCGAAAGTTCTAGGTAAATACTTTTCCACCCATGGCAACCAAGTTCGTTCAAATTTTTCCAAGCGTCCCTCTTTTAGAGCGGACAATTTTTCCATCGCCATAATAGCATTAACTCTACTCTTAAATTCCAGGACGCTGAGAGTCTTAGTTCTCCAAGCTTTGGCTATTACTAATTTGGCTGCGGTTAGCAAATAAAATGTAAGCTTTTGAAGATCCTTCCTAGATCCCTCTATAGGCTTATTTAGCAGCGCAACCCACGGATCTGTATTAACATAGGTTCCCATAATATTAGACAATATTCGAAATATCTTATTCCAGAATTTACTCACTAATGGGCAATCCCACCATATATGCCTAAAGGAACCCAGATCTTGGCATCCCCTAAAACAATTTTTATGAAGGCCTGAATCATCTGTTGAGTATCGAGCAGGAACCCAGTACCAACGTACCATCACCTTAACATTGGCTTCCACAGCAAGCACCGATGTATTCCCACGCAACGTAGTACTCCACATCTTCTGCCATTCATCATTCTCCAGATTGCTACCCAGATCCTCTTGCCACTTAGTTATATATCCCGAAGTATTATTTAAAGCTGAACTGGCTAGAGATATATACACCTCTGAGAGAATAGCTCTGCCTCTCGGATCAGTAGCACAACGCCTCTCAAACCCCGTTAGCTCCTCTACATTTTGTTTACCATGCAACAGGCTCAGAAGGAAGTTTCTTAATTGCAAATAGGCAAACACATGTTCAGCCCCCAAATCAAATTTTTCCCTAAATTGTGGAAACGTAAGCACATTAGAATCCTGTACACAGTCCTTCACACAATTAACACCCCTAGTTTTCCAATTATAAAAGTTTTGCGGGGAGAGTACTGCCGGCTGAAACATAGGATTATTCCAAAATGACAGCAGTGGGACATGGGGGGACAATAAACCTCCAGAGTATTTAACCTCATCCCATACTGCCATAGAATGCAACATTATAGGGTTACTATGAGCTCTCCTAACAGAGGGTAATTATTTACATCAATTGGCGCCATAATCTCTCTCTCAATAGACACCCAAATAGGAGGGTCTACAGTCTCGTGGTATGCAGTTAATTGAGCTATCTGAGCTGCTTGATAATAACGAAAGAAATTTGGTACCCCTAGTCCTCCTAAACTTCTCGGCCTACATAAGACATTCCTAGCCACTCTAGGCCTCCTCCCTTCCCAAATAAAATCCAAAACCTTTCGTTCAAAGTTCCTTAAATGTTGCAGTTGAATTTTTATTGGTAACACCCTAACATAATATAAAAATTTCGGAAGAAGGGTCATTATGATAGCATTTATTCTGCCCAGCCACGACAATCCGAGATCCCTCCATCTCTTTAATAATTCTATCAGAGTTTTATACAGTGGGGGGAAATTAGCAGAGTACAAACCTGTAACACTATTCGTCAAATAGATACCTAAATATTTGAGCCGAACTTCCTCCACCTTAAAATCAAAATTGGAGTTCATTCCTTCCCAGATATCATCAGGAACTGTGATGTTCAAGGCTCTAGACTTTGCCATATTGACTTCCAACCCTGAGATTTGTGCAAAATTCCCTAGTATTTTCATTAAATTCGGTATAGATATCAAAGGATTGGTAAGGATTAAGGAACACAATGACATCGTCAGCGAACAGGCAAAGCTTATGTTCAATGCCTCCAATAGTAACCCCAGACACGTCCTTAGATTCTCTAACAGCATGTGCTAACGGCTCCATCGCCAGGGCGAAAAGCAGGGGAGATAAAGGACACCCCTGGCGGGTTCCCCCCTGAAGAGTAAAGGTTCGAGATTTGAACCCACAATATTTTATAAATGCTCGTGGCTCATTATATAAAGCTTTTACACATGAAATAAAACCTTCACCAAAGCCCCACCACTGCAAAAGCTGAAATAAATAAGTCCACGAGACCGAATCAAAGGCTTTGCGCACATCAAGTGACAAAAGCATTGTCGGCTTCTTGAAATGTTCTGCAGTATGTATCACATGAACAATTCTCCTAACATTATCCCCTGCTTGCCGCCCTGGGATGAAGCCTACTTGGTCTCCCTGGACCAATCGTGGCAAAAATTGAGATAGACGTTGAGCTAGAACTTTCGCATACACCTAAAGAAATTTGGTACCCCTAGTCCTCCTAAACTTCTCGGCCTACATAAAACATTCCTAGCCACTCTAGGCCTCCTCCCTTCCCAAATAAAATCCAAAACCTTTCGTTCAAAGTTCCTTAAATGTTGCAGTTGAATTTTTATTGGTAACACCCTAACATAATATAAAAATTTCGGAAGAAGGGTCATTATGATAGCATTTATTCTGCCCAGCCACGACAATCCGAGATCCCTCCATCTCTTTAATAATTCTATCAGAGTTTTATACAGTGGGGGGAAATTAGCAGAGTACAAACCTGTAACACTATTCGTCAAATAGATACCTAAATATTTGAGCCGAACTTCCTCCACCTTAAAATCAAAATTGGAGATCATTCCTTCCCAGATATCATCAGGAACTGTGATGTTCAAGGCTCTAGACTTTGCCATATTGACTTCCAACCCTGAGATTTGTGCAAAATTCCCTAGTATTTTCATTAAATTCGGTATAGATATCAAAGGATTGGTAAGGAACACAATGACATCGTCAGCGAACAGGCAAAGCTTATGTTCAATGCCTCCAATAGTAACCCCAGACACGTCCTTAGATTCTCTAACAGCATGTGCTAACGGCTCCATCACCAGGGCGAAAAGCAGGGGAGATAAAGGACACCCCTGGCGGGTTCCCCCCTGAAGAGTAGAGGTTCGAGATTTGAACCCACAATATTTTATAAATGCTCGTGGCTCATTATATAAAGCTTTTACACATGAAATAAAACCTTCACCAAAGCCCCACCACTGCAAAAGCTGAAATAAATGAGTCCACGAGACCGAATCAAAGGCTTTGCGCACATCAAGTGACAAAAGCATTGTCGGCTTCTTGAAATGTTCTGCATGTATCACATGAACAATTCTCCTAACATTATCCCCTGCTTGCCGCCCTGGGATGAAGCCTACTTGGTCTCCCTGGACCAATTGTGGCAAAAATTGAGATAGACGTTGAGCTAGAACTTTCGCATACACCTTAATATCTATATTTAAGAGAGATATCGGTCTATAATTTGACCAGGTTGTTGAGTCAGAATCAGACTTTGGTATCATACTAATTGCAGCAGTTACAGTGTCCCTTGAGAAAGCTCCCCCCTGTCTAATCGCGTTAAAAGCTCTAACCATCCGCGGTGCCAAGACATCCACAAATGTTTTAAAGTAACCTGCTGAGAAACCATCAGGACCCGGGGCCTTATTAATTTTTAACCCTTTAACAGCAGCCATTACTTCCTCTAGAGTAAACGCACCATCCAAATACTCCTTCATTTCTATCGGAAGGTGTGGTAACTCCAACCCCTGCATAAATTCCGAAAAAGGGATCTCAGAAGTCGTGTCAGATGCAGAATAGAGTCTTTCCATCTGATTTCCAAAAAGATCAACAATCTTTACAGGATTAGATGTAAGAGAACCTCTACTGTCCTTTAACTTGATTGGTTTAAATAAACAATCTGGTGTTTTAAGCTTACGAGCTAATAATGTGTCAGGTTTGTTAGCCTTAATGTAAAACCTATGTTTTACCCAAGCCAAGCTACGTCCCGCCCATTCTGCCAAGGCCAAGTTCAATTCTTCAGATATTCTTCTTAAGGTAGATCTATACGTAGCTGACATGATCTGAGGTACTTGCGCAACTAAATCTGCATACTTCTTTTCTAAAGAGTCAATATAGGCATTCCGTTCTTTGCGTTTCCCTGCCGCCGCCTGTAAAAGGAGCCCCCTAATAACTGGTTTATGAGCCTCCCATTGCAAAACATCTGAGACTTCAACTTGATCATTTTCCTTAAAATAATTAAAAAGACTTTCTCTAACATCATCTACAATTTTTTTATCTGATAACAACGTCTCATTCAGAGACCACGAGAGACCCACCTGCCTTAATAGGAGGGACTTGAATTTTATCAAAACTGCATCATGATCTGTCCATGGAATTGGAAGTATTTGCGAGCCCTGAAGGCTTGACAGAACTTGAAACTTAACAAACACATGATCTATCCGTGTGTACAGATCATGCGGAGAGGAATAATGTGTGAAGGACTGTGTACCAGGATGGCCCTCCCTCCAACAATCCACCATACCATAAGATTCCAATAGTAACCTAAAAGCTTTCGCAGTGGCAAGCACCTGTGTGGAGAGGACCAATGACTTATTAGAATGCCTATCTATATGGGGCTGAAGTATCATGTTAGAGTCCCCACAAACCACTAATAAGTATTTCACATGTTTAAAAAGTTCAGAAAAAAAACCTTTCATGAAAGCCACTTGATTGGTATTAGGCGCATAATAAGATGCAAACGTAACTTCCACGTCTTGCATTGTGCCACACAGAATCAAGTACCTCCCATCTGGATCAGAGATCTCCAGATTGCATACAAATTGTACAGATTTCTTAAAAGCAATAAGAATCCCTCGTTGCTTCGTCTGCGCACAGGACAAAAAAAATTGAGGGTATGAAGCATCAAGGTATCTAGGCTTGGAACCCATTGAAAAATGCGTTTCCTGGAAGCAGACCACATCCGGTTTCAGGGAACGCATCTTTCTAAAGGCTATAGATCTTTTCTGCGGGGAATTAAGTCCCTGTACATTTAGGGATAAAACAGTACAAGACATCGCCACAGATCCAGAATCAATAATAAATAAAATTATAAAAGTCCAATACACCTAGGAAGCACCAGAGATACAAGGGAAAGGAAACGAAATATTGATAGACTAATAAAAATAAACACGAACAAAATATAATAAAATATATATATATAAAAAAAAAAATAAAAATAAAAAAAAAAAAAAAAAACCCTGCCACTGGGGGGGTCGGACAAAAGATGTACAAATCTACCACCCCCACCGAGAAAAACATACCCAGTAGGTGTAGTTATGGAGTGCAACAAGACAAGGCCGCCCCACGGATAAGGAGGCAACATCCGTACTATAACAGACCTTATTATTTCTTTAAGCCGACAGCCCCTTCAGACTGGATAATACTCTAGATATCCAAAAACACTGCAAATTTAGTAACATATATTACAACATTTTTCCCAATCAGATTTCTCAGAGTCTCAGATCAACTTATATCCCAGTTAACACCGAAACCAATAATGTTTCTCATGTGCAATCAGGACTTAGAGAAATCAAAATATAATGGAAGTGAGCATATTAATAGCAGAACATTATCTTCCAAACTTCAATTAGTTAAACTTCTTACCTATGCCTTAGCGGCTCAAAGTTAAAATAGTGGCAATAACACACTTTTCAAGGATCCTATGGGCAGAAATTATTCCGCCCACAGGATAAAGCAGCAAACCCAATAGTAAATAAACAGCACAATTTTTTGCACCATCCCGGTCAACCCCTGTAAGATCACAAAATGTAGCTCTATCCCTCATTACTTATGCAAAAATGAACCACAGATATCTTTCCTGGTTATAGCAACCAAAAAAATATATCATATACTATAAGGATAGCAATTTAACCAAACGGACCAGAAAGTAAAAATTATAGTGTACCGAAAGCATGGCACAATAATTTCAGGACATCATATTCCAGCCACATTTAGTTAGATCTCTTACCTATGCCTTAACGGCTAAAAATACAAATAGAAGCAATAACACATGTTATCTTAGGATCCTATTGGCCAAGAAATACTCCGCCAGCAGGATAAAATACCAAACCCAGTAGCAAGGAAACAGCATAACGCTACATACTCTTCCTAGCAACATTTGAGAGACCACCGGGTATAGCTACATCCCTTAGTGTTATACAAGGGTTGACCACAGCTAGTATCCTTAGTTGTGGCAGCCAAGAAATATATCCTGTGTTATATAAATAGCTGTTTAACCAAACAACTTAGATGCCACAACCAAGGAACACCAGAAATATAGCACCAATATCAGGACATTATATTCAAGACCACATTTAGTTAGACCCCTTGCCTATGCCTTAGTAACTAAAAATAAAAATAGAGGTAGTAACACAATTTTTGAAGGATCCTACCGGCAGAGATAAATTCTACCCATAGGATAGGTCAACAAACTCAGTGGTAAATACACAGCACAGTTCTATACACCATCTCTAACAACATTTGGTAGACCATAAGATATAACTATATCCCTTATTGCTGAGTAAAAATCAACCACAAATATTTTTCTCGGTTATGACAACCAACAATTATAACTTACACTATAAGAATAGCTATATAGCTCAAATGCAAAAATTAAAGAGCATTTTAATCATTAACAGATTCCAATATAAGAGAGGGGATTTCAGACGCTGCCTGTCTTCTTTGCCGCTTTCCTGCCCTCTGCACCTTGGGCGAGTCATCCAAGGAGAGGGCCCTTCTTGCTGATACATTCGCCAGTTGACCAGATAATAGTCCCAAATCAGAACAAATGTTATGAAGATCCTCAGGTGTTGTCGCAGACCAATCCTTATTATTAAAGGAAAATTGCACTCTAAAAGGGAAACCCCACTTATATTTCACACCATGATCTTGGAGACCTCTAAGATAGGGCTTCATCTCCTTCCTTTTAAGAATAGTAGTGGGAGATAGATCAGAGAAAATCTGTAAGCTATTTCCTTGAAATGATAACTGCGCAGCAGTACGTGCCGCCTGTGGAAGTCTCTCTTTGGTTTTAAAATAGTGAAAGCGCACTACAATATCCCTCGGCGGATCCTCCGGCCTTCTTCTGCACGTCAGGGCCCTATGAGCCCTATCCATCTCCAATATTTCACCTGGTTCCCCAGGCAGAAGCTCCTGGCAAATAGATAATACTGTAGACTGCGCATCTTCAAAATGCTCTGGGATGCCCCGAAAAAGCAGATTTTGGCGACGATCCCTGTTCTCAGCATCCTCTAACTTGGTCATCAACATAATATTATCAGCTTTTAGTTTAGCAAGATCATCCTCATGGGCCTCTATAACAGTAGACACATCACCCAGCCTCTCATCCAGTGTAGAAAGACAGTGTGAAATTTTATGCAGCTCTTTAGTAAAATGCTCATTGATTCTCTTAGTGTTTAAGTCCAGCGCTTTAAGAAACATAGATTCAAGCTGTTCCATCATCCCTGGGGTGAAAGCAGTAATAGAGCATTCTGCCCCCAATGCGACAGGACTCACAGTTACAGCAGGCTGTAGTTCCGCTCCCTCCTCCGTCACGGATGAAGCCAGAGCCTCCGCCATCTTGCGGCCTCAGCCCTCTCCTCCTCCTCCGCGCTGTCGCAGGAATCAGCAACCGGGCACCGCCAACGAACCACCTCCAGACTCAGTAGCCCGAGCGCGCTGTCAGCCCAGCTCGCAGGTAAACACACTGCCCCCGATATCTTCCGTTTGCCTCTAACTCCTCAGGGCGGACACGGGACAAGCTCAGCAAGCGTCCGACCTCATCATGCGTGCATGCGCACTCCGTATTTTTTATTTTTATTTAGTTTCATTGTTTAGCCTAAATCAATGAAAATACTCATTGGAAGTAAGCTACAGCTCTCAAGGGACGAGGAGTGGACACTGAGAGAGATTCTGAATTTGTGTTCATGTCTGAACTTCTAGCATCCTCTGTGGCAATAATTAGTCAAAAATAAGAATGCAATAGGTACTATAAATTACTATGTGGCAAATGCATGACATTTTTGCTCCCTTTGTGCTGTGATTAGAGCAGTCCAATGCTCTGGGCATATGTACACTCACTGCTCATGTTGCTCTCACTGCACAGATGGTTTAAAAGCAGAGGATATGTTGTGTGTAGGAATGGGCTAGAAAAATATTGTGAAAAATTCAATTGCTGGATGGGCTGGATAAGATCTTACAATATCCAACATACAGTATCCGAAAAGCAGGCGCATTTATATATCAATGTGTATGAGGACTGGGATAGCCTTTAGCAACACGTTGTCAAGGTGCTCCCCGGATGAAATACACATCAGACAGTATCACCACCCAAAATGCGGCTTCTCATTTAAGTACTGAGACTTTTAAAAAATTAACCTTTAGGTAATTCATTTATTTAGTTTGTTATTCGGAGGATTTATTTGAAATTTGTCTTTCATAAATAAGGCAAAACATGGAAAATATTTTCATAGGCCCTTATTTATGAAGCAATAGCGACAAGTAGCGACTGGTGAGCGGCCGGTAATGACGGGCCCCGCCACGAGAACGCCGGCTCCCCACCACAATCACACATTTATCAAGCCAATCCTGCTTAGCTACTGAGATAGCGCCATATAGCCACTCATTTATCATTATTCCAGCCTCAGCCCACAGCGCCAGCGTCCGACCTTGAACAGCGACAGGTATGACCTCACGCTACCTGGCGCTCTCCAATGCATTTCAATGGAACAATCTTTAAATATTCATAATTAATTATTAATTTGTGAAAATGTGAAAAATTCTGTGACCACTTCTGCCATTTTAGATAATTTTTTTAAGGTAAAAAAAAAAAAATGTACAGAATTGATATTACAGGTCAGATATTAATGTATTCATATTACAAAATTATTTTAAAAACTTTTTTTTGGTTTCCAAAAATATGGTTGTTTGGGGGTTAAAAAACTACGTTTAACCCATCGCAGACAGCGCTCTGGGGTTTAAACTACTAGCGGGCGCTCTGAAAATTCCGCTACAGTCGCTCAACTGTCGCTACCTGCCGCTATTAATGAATCAGCCTCTAAGCCTACCTTCTCTCTGGCTGGACCAGCGGCTTTTTCCTAGGCAGGGAGAAAGGGCAAGGAAAGCAACAACAGGAGACTCTCAAGGAACTTCCAGACACAGTTCAACCTCAGAGGCCCTGGGCAGGTTTAAAAACCCCTGGGCCTGGGCAGCGAGTACCCAAATCAAGCATTTATATTGCCTTAGAGATCGATGTGATTTAAGGGTACACAGATTCAAACATTTGCTAAAAGGCTACCTCGGTCCTCTTACATATTGATATATAAGTGCTCCTGTTTTTTGGATACTGTATGTTGGATATTGTAAGACCTTATCCAGCATCGAAATTTTTTACTGTTGACTTTTAGTTTGGCCACTCACGCAGGTTGCTGCTCCACACTATTTCTAGTGCTGCCATTCTACAGTTTTTTAGATAAAAATTGTATCTAACCAAAAATGCCCAAAAATTACCAAAAAATATTAAAAAATAAACCAGGGGGCAGTTACCTGCAGCGAGAATGAATTAAACACAGGAAAAACTCTTAATGTTTTATTTATTTATTTATGCATTTAATTATATCCCTTTCTGTGATTACTTTCCATACCCCATTTTGGGCAGGGCATTCTTTCTGGTGCTACCCTCTGATTTGCCCTCTGAAATCCATAAAAAAATTAATATTTTTTTGAGTACTTTCCCTACTACTTTTTGTGCAGGGCAATTGCCCTGGTTCCCACCAATTTGCAGCTCTCTTCCCCTTGTTAAACCCATTTTTTAGCCATTTTTTGGGCCCCAAGTTTGGGTCCCTATTGACTTCAATGGAGTTCGGGTTTGGGGTTCAGGGACCTAAACCGAACTTTAGTGACAAGTTCAGCCAAACTTGTAGAATTTCAGCGGATTCTACCATCCCTAGATTTGTGTGTACACATGCAATGGCCATATATAGTTAGTAGAAATTTAGATTATGAGATTATGAATATCCTCTCACATGAACCACAAGATTATTAAATCATTGATATCAAATTAAATATCTGTATGTAATGTGCTTCTAGTGCTAGATAGATGTAATGCAAAGTATTACATAAGAAAAGCTATATTAATGTTAATTAAGTATAACCTGAATATATCAACACATACATATTTATAGATCATCACATACATCACATATGTAAAAGCATTTAAATAAGACAAACTGACGCACATCCCAGTAAAGTTGTATAAATAAGCCAAATTGAAAAAAAAAAAGCAGATGGCTCTGAAAATGGCACAATAACTATACATATTCATGTTTGGAATAAGAGTGATTACAACAAAAACAAGGAGCAAAGTGGGCCTAAATTGAATACAGAGCAAAGGGCCGCACCAACAACAATTAATCAAAGAAGTGTGCAGGCTATATATGCAACATATATACAACAAGGAGGCTTCCACACAGCCCCCAACCCCAAGAGACAATCTGCACCACTCCGTTTACATGATAACTATCACTTTTATTAATTCATCTAAACACTACACAGGTTAAAATACATTAAAAACTGATTATATGAACAATCCACTAAAGGGCGATGGTGGTAATGCACAATTCACTAGGTCGGATATCAAGCATATGTCCCTATGAAACCCGACTGAATCCTAGTGTTTCAAACAAAAAGTGCTATGTGCTATATATTAAAGAACTCTAATGATACTATAAGTGCTAAAGTGACCAAGTGCAAGAAAAATGTAAGCAGTGTAAACCTTCATATGCATAAAAGGTAAGAAAAAATGACCATACCAAGGGACACAGCAGGTTGACAAGAGGGAAACCAACCATAAATCTTACATGTGCCAGCCGTCACTGCGCCCCTCCCCCAGCCTACGCATTACGCGACAGAACGTCGCTTCCTCAGGGCAAATGGAGAGTTGTTTATTAATTGTATATATAGCACATAGCACTTTTTGTTTGAAACACAAGGGATTCAGTCGATTTTCATAGGGACATACATGTCATTGTACATAATTCTGGCAATTATATATGGCATGCAAGAATATAGAAGATGAATGTACTTCCATGAGATAAAAAAATCTCTTGAGAATGTGTAAAGACAAAATTATAGGCCAGTGTATAAATCTTCTTAACCGCACTGTGGAGGTCAAGGGACTGGCCGGTAAAGTTCAGAATAGTAACTGTGCGAATAAGTCAGGAGTATTGACAGCCAATAGTTAGACATGGTGTCTGAAATGTAAAAAAAAATGAAGAAAATATCAGTTTAAAAGCTGTTAATCAATGGAGAAAACATATTTCAGGGGTTTATAAATGTTTAAAGTGAGCACATATGCTGGTTATTATGACATTACCACCTCTGCATAGATTTAAGGCTTAAAGATGAGTGAATTTCCTAAGAATTCGATTCAATCAAATACAACTGTAAGAATTTGCTAAAAAAAAAAAAAAGAAACCACCTCATCTCTCGCTATCCTGTAGCTAAGTTGTCCCCTGCCACTCCCTGGCCTGCAGCTAGGTGGAGGACACAGATCCTGTGCAATGCCAGGTTGACTGCCAGCACTCCCTCTTTATGCCACAAGGACTGAGCTGCTGGGGGAAGCCCTCATGCCCCCAGTGAAATCATTAGACCCCATTCTTGTTTTTTATATTTATCCCTGAAAATCAAAGTGAAACAAAACCCTGGGATGGAAAAAAACACTAGGGGTAGACACTGGTCTTCCCCTGGGGCATCCCAAATTTGGATTTCCCACTGTGTGAACCCCCCAGGTTACCTAAAACCTCTGTGGCTCTTTCAGCGATGTGGAGCCACATCCCCAGCATCTATGGGCTGAGGCACGCTCCCACGCCCCTGTATCTTGCAGGATATCCCAAATCAGGATGTCCTGCTGTGTGAAAAACTAAAAATGGCACGGGGTCTCCTCTTTTTGGCAAAGCTAAAACCAGGCACCAGCTATATAGCTTGTAGCCAAGGGTATAGAGGCAGGGCAGCTGCCCCCTCAACCAAAAGCTAAAAATCACAAGCACATGTGGACATGGGCACTTGCTCTTCTGCACCACCCTGGTCAGTACAGGTGCAGGTAATCAGGTAGAGGGCAAGTCAAAATCAGATTGCCCTTACCAGTTTACAAGTCGTTAAAGTGAAAAACACCACACACAGAAAGAGTAATTTAGTTAAGTCTAATTTTAAACCAATATTCTTGCCTTCTTCCTGACTATGTATCCTCAGGTGCTGTCCCACACCATCCGTGTCTCTCTCACAACACTCTCCACTGAAGACAGTTAGGCCAGAGACACAGATGCTCCATGACCTTTGCCTGGCTGTCTTCAGTGGAGAGCAGCATGAGTGTTTATTTTCTTCTGACTTTAACCTCTTGTGAACATCTTGGGATTTCCCTGATATAGTAAAAATAGTGTAGTCATGCAGCTATGTAGCCATGTGGGGGGACACAGATCCTCTCTCGCCAGCTAGCTTGCACCTCCCCCCCACCAAAGGAAGGGGCTTTAATGAGCTGTCAGGAGAAGCCCTCACCCACCAAACCACTGAGTTAGTTCCAAATCAATTTTCGAATTTCAGAGAGAATTTTAATTAGTCCAAATCTGTTCACTACTCTCTAATAAAGATTTAGCAACTCTAGAACATAAACAGTCACTCAAAGAGGATCAAAACCTACAAGTGCCTTCCATGGAATCTAAAAGACTCCAGAGCTGGCCATTTGGCTGTCCCTGTGGTATCCTGATTTGGTTTGTCATTCTGTGTAAAAGTTTCACCTGCATAACTAAACTTTCTCCGGGCTACCAATGCTTTTTCGTGGCCCACTAGCTAATCCCTTGCCTAGACATTCAGATAACCTCAGAGCACTTATCAGACTAGAGGACCAGCAGGCTTGTCAAATCAGCTGGCACATTTGAGATGAGACAATAGACAATTTCAAATCTGATGGCTGGGAGTGGCTACGGTTGCAAAAAATTTTTAATAAAAAAAACTTGAGGTACTCAGATGGTGGGACAGGTAGGAGGCATTGAGAGGGGATAGCAGTTAGTGTTTGAATCCATTACATTTTACTTACAAATTAAATAACCTGTAACAATACTTTAGAGAAAGTTTTAGGTGAAAAGCATGTTCTGACTTTCTCCCTTTACTGAATCACACCCTATTTTAATGCATGCTTTATTTAGAAAATTTAGAAATAAAGCAACAAACAGTCCTTATTCAAAGTATTCTGATGAATTTCTATAAAAGCTCCATTTCATCAATTCTTACATGCTGCCAGTCTTGTTGTAAACAATTATTATTATGAAAAAACATTGATAAAGATATCAGTGATTGATATAACGATAATTGCTCCTTGTAGATTCTAGGTTGTTGGTGACGGAAGGAATCACCAATGATTGAGTATAAAAGGACAATTGCTCATATGTAAAATACCATACAATATATATAAAAAATTAGGGACTAAGCACTTACATTACCCCTAGACAGTATATAAGGAGAATCCAGCACAAGTCAATAAAGTCTCAAGATGTAGCAAATGAAAGGATTAAAATGTAACCTTTAGTGTGCTGTCCATGGGACCACCATGTTGGTCCTGGATACCCCCGTCCCACTTGGTCAAGCTGCACTAACTCACCTGACCAATGGTCCTCTTCTATCCCCGGACGGGAAGGAAGCTGGCAGGGATAGAAAGCCCCGAGCCCCCAGCCAATCTGGAGCAGCAGGAAGAGGAGGAGGGATGGTTGGGGAGAAACAACCATCTCACCCATATGACCCACCAGTCCAGAAGGCCGAGGAGGCTGAGAACAGGGCCACCCCATCCCGCCCCAGCCTCTGTTACACACCCAGAGTCCGCCTGAACAGAGGAAGGGGATGCAGCACAGCCAATAACAAGGTGACAACAGGAGGCAGAGCACCACCGGCTTCACCCTGCCCACCCAAGAGTCCCAGAGGGCCAGGGAAAGAAGATGATGTGGCAGTGGAGCAAGGAGGGTTAAGTATAAGGTAAAAACATTAAAACACTGGTTATTTAAAATCTATGCATGCATGCCCCATTTCAAGCCACATATACTGGTGTATATGTGTTCAAAAACAGACTTTAATAACACAGCATCTGGCATGCTATGCTATAGCGACCAGATTTAGAGCGCCGGCACTGTGTGTGTGTCCTTTTTTGATAAGTATGGTGTGGAGCGACGGGAGTCAGTAGCAATGAGCTGGCGCTACCTTTCGCTCGCTGCAGTGCTGTACTGGTGTTAGAGTGCCCAACATACATCACATTCATCAATGCGGGCCAGGTTACCACAGCGACTGAGGTGCTTTGGTACAGCACCCGATACCCGCTTACAGAGTCTACTAGAGGTCGCTCTAAGCGCCACTATACAGACGCTCATCTGTCCATACCTATCATTAGTAATTAATCAGTCTCATAGATTGAGCATTACAAATACTTCCATGACTTCTTTGGAGACAAGGGATCTGGGCAAGGGGGAAAGTATTTTCATCAAAACACAACAAGAAACAGGCCCAGATAATAACTAACAAGCAATTAAAACTGACAACCATTCTTTGGAGAAATATGTTTTGCACAAAATGATACCAAGAGGCTTACGCTTGAAAAAAATATCCTCTCCTAATTGACCTGACACATCAAGAATGGTTTGAAATACTGACTGAGACATCCTTTAACCCTTTAAGTGCCAGCCTACCTGGAGTTTTTGTCACACTCTGTTGCCAGACCATTTTGCACTATTTTGCGCTCCCCATGTTCAAATTTGATTTTTTAAGGGATTTCCAGGGATTTCCCAGGAAAATGATATATTGTTTTTTTAAGCAGTCTGAGTCTGAGCTTTAACATGAAATGTCTTGTTTGTCATTTTTTAGGTGTATTCTAAATATTTTTTGGCGAAATATGTGCAAAAAAATAAAAAAAAATCTATTTTTTACAATTTGTAGTGATTTTTTGTAATAAAAATGTAAGTTTGTCAATAAAATCTTATTGCGTGTGAAATCCCAATTTCTCTCGATCACAGTGGTACCACATATGTACCACATATGTATTGGTAGCCGGCTTGTTGATGTGGCCACAGTTTTCTAGAAGTAACCCCTCAATGTATTCTTTGGTTGCAAAGAGTTTACCAAAAAAAGGATAAAAAAGCAGAATCAAAGCCACATTTTCCTAAAAAAACTATATACAAACAAGAAAAAACAAGTATAATCTGGAAAAGCAACATCCCCCGAACAGAACGATACCCAACATGCATAGTTACTGTCAAGGAAAGAGTTGCCAAACACCCCAAAGTAAAGCATGAGCATAACGGTAATTTTTCTTGAAAATTTCAGCTCTGCAGACTTGGGGCCTTATTTATCAAGGGATAGCGCCAGGTAGTGTCTCACTAGCGCCAGGTATCGCCAGCTATCGGCGGCTACCGACCCCAGAACGGCAGGCGACGGACACAATGACGCATTTATCACGCTAAATGAGGCTAGCGCCGGCGAGAGCGTCAGCTAGCGCGGGATTCATCATGTTGCGGACTGCAACGAACAGCGCCGCTGCTAATCCCATCACAGCGCCAGGTATGACCTCTCGCTACCTGGCGCTCTCCAATGCATTTCAATGGAGCAATCTTTAAATCTTCATATTTAATTGTTATTAATGTTTTTTTTTTTTTTTAAATGTCAAAAATTCTGTGACCACTTCGGCAATGTTAGATATTTTTTTTAAGGTAAAAAAAAAAAAAAAATTGTGCAGAATTGATATTATTGGCCTGATGCAGAGCCTCCTCTGAACTGACCTTAAAACCCTCCGATTGTCCGGGGCTCCCGTTTGAATCGTGGCTCAAATGTGATGCAGAGCCTCCGTCGGAATGGCTCCCTAACTGATCCGTCAATTTCACTTTACTCGGAAAGCTTTTTTTGCTCTCTCGGGTGCCTTCAATTTGATCGGGGCTCCCGTTCACGTTCACACGGGCGGCCCGTTTTACCCTGATTTTTCCTGCCTTTTTGAACGTACCTGCTTGGTTTCCGTCGTATTTGACCTTCCATTTTGGTGGTTTTAGCAAGTATACTTACATCTCCATGGCTCTTCAGTTGCCAATCTGACTACACGCAAGCGCACATCCCTCAAACTCCATTGGAATATGCATATGGCCACAAATGCAAATTTGACACACATCTTTTTTTTTTTTTGTTTTTTTTTGTGGGGGTTTCCTTGTCCTTAATGCATACCTTAATCATCTAGTAGTTCCTTCTTCCTTGTCCTTAATGCATACCTTAATCATCTAGTAGTTCCTTCTTCCTTGTCCTTAATGCATACCTTAATCATCTAGTAGTTCCTTCTTCCTTGTCCTTAATGCATACCTTAATCATCTAGTAGTTCCTTCTTCCTTGTCCTTAATGCATACCTTAATCATCTAGTAGTTCCTTCTTCCTTGTCCTTAATGCATACCTTAATCATCTAGTAGTTCCTTCTTCCTTGTCCTTAATGCATACCTTAATCATCTAGTAGTTCCTTCTTCCTTGTCCTTAATGCATACCTTAATCATCTAGTGGTTCCTTCTTCCTTGTCCTTAATGCATACCTTAATCATCTAGTAGTTCCTTCTTCCTTGTCCTTAATGCATACCTTTATTGTTTGTGTATTTTTATGTTTTATTGTCCCATATCTAAACCTTTTGTGTGTCATGTAAATGTGTGCTGATGTTGTGTGATGGTACTTTTGCAGGAAACACAACTCTCGAAATTTTAATAAATATTTATTAGTTAAATTTGTTTTTTTTTGTAATTTTTTAAAATAAAAACAATTTTGTTTTTAAAACGTAAAAAAACATATTTACATTTTGTAACAAAAAATTTAAAATTAGGCCTCGGGGTCTGTAGCCTGTTTTCTTTGATCTGTGAATGAAAAACAACATTACTTTAGCATTGTTTTTTTTTTTTGTTTTTTTTTTGGTTTGTGCACTTTTTAAATCGGACCTTCTGCGTGATTTAATGAAAAGGCCAAACTCTTCAGAAACGTTTCCACAGCATCTTAAACTAATATATATTAATTTTTTAGTCAATCAATTATTATTCTTTCCCCCACTGGGCTGCAACTCAGTCTCAGAATTTAGGATACGTGCAACGCCATGTTGACTCTGAAGCATCACACTTACTGAGGAGAGGAGAGTGGGATAAGGTACAGGGGGTGGGTTATAGCTGTGCTTTGCTCACACAGAGCCGAGCTGTGCTCTGGAAAAGGTTGGTAAGATGATTTGTAAGGTGGTCAATCTGTATGTACAGGGTGTGGGAACTATCTAAGATAGCCTCTTATTCATAGTTAAGGTCCGCTTTAAGGGCTTTTTTGGATACATTTTGATGGAAATGTTAAAGTTTTTTTTTTCTAATGGTATTGTTTGCTCATTTACTTTAGTTTAAATAAACACCACTTACAAGGTTTAGGCCGCACATTGCGTCGGGAATCTGTATGAATGACAAACACACTGATATTAGAGACTGTTGTTCTTTCATTAATATAATATTAGGTTAGGCTTCTAGGTATCAATCTACTCACCTTCCCCAGCAACCTCTTCCTCCTCGCCCTCTTCCTCACTCATCCCTTGGGTATAGATGGTTTGGGATCTTCGTTCAATCGCGTCCACCACCGCCAGGGCCAACAGCCGCTTGTCATAATCTGACGGCAGGAAGTCGTAGCGATTCCTCAGCATCATCTGTCAAAAATAGATACAAGGACCCACCATTAATACACAAAATACATTAACAAGTTTCTTGGCCTAACTAAAGTCACTTTATTAACCTCTTGCTGCCTCACATTGGCCTAGTTCTGCTATCTGCATGTAGGCTAGTTTGTAGCTGCGGACATGTGTTAAACTTAGGTGGGCTTGTATTTCACGTCACAAACTAAGTTGTTTCAGACTATTCTTGCGTTTTTTTTTTTTTTTTATTATAAGGAATGTGTGCGCGCACATAAACGCACGCTCGCACACTCACATCCATGATGATGTCGTCCTGCTCCCGGGTAACGATGGCGGCCGACATCTTTTCTTGGTTTGCAAGATATAGCTCTGACGTTCCCCCGCGGTGACGTGCGTGCGTGCACCCGCTGTTGACCACGCCCACACGGGAAACATATTTAAAGCACAAGGCACTCAGCTCTGTGTTGGATACCATATCATTATGGGCAGACCTAAAGGGAGCAAAAAGAGCCAACCAAGGGCCGAGGCACATAGCAGTCGCACACATGCCTCATCCTCCCAAAGACAGAAGAGCAGGCACCAGACACAGGCAGAACATGCCCCAACTAAAACGCAGGATACTCCACACACGCAGGACCAAGGAGACATTCACCCATTCACCACCACCTGCCAAAAAAGCACGAACACACAAGGGTGCAAAGTCGAGTAAGACCCTGCAGCATCCTCAGACTCAACACACAAAACATACCCACAAAACAAAACACATCAGCAAGGGAAAGCGTATTGCCAAACCCACCACCCCACCAAGGTCACCCACCCCTCCACCTCAACCCTCTGGTTCTCCCAATTCCAGTACCTCCCATTCCACATGCAGCTCCACATCTGATAGCTCAACAGGAACCCAGACATTAAGCCATAGCAGCACACACACAACATCACCCTCCCCCATAAGCCCCAGAACCACACACGACTCACCAGATAGCCAACCATCAATTTCCACAGATGCAGGGGACACCACACACCCATGTGGCCGACAACTACGCCGTGGCTCCCTAACTGCACGTTTTTGCGATGCTCAAAGCATGGCTGTGGCAAATGCAGTTTGTGAGCATTATGATGGCCTATTTGGCAGGACCTCCAAATCCACCACTAAGCAGGCTAAGCTGGAGATCTGGACGAATATTTGCCGCCAAGTAAATAGTGTGGGATCTGTCAGGCAAGATATTCAACAAATCAAAAGGAAATTTGGGGACCTGAAATACTACAGTAAAAAAAAAATGGACATGCGCCGTCAGCAGAGGTAAAGGGCAAATTAAATGCATTTTAAGTTGCATGGTTAAAAGGATGTAACACTTATTAGGTGTAATTTAATCTTCCCCAGCCAACAGACAGGGGGTGTAGCAGAGGTAAAGGGCAAATTAAATGCATTTGTAGTCGCATGGTTAACCCTTTAAGTGCCAGCCTACCTGGAGTTTTTGTCACACTCTGTTGCCAGACCATTTTGCACTATTTTGCGCTCCCCATGTTCAAATGTGATTTTTGAAGGGATTTCCAGGGATTTCCCAGGAAAATGATATATTGTTTTTTTCAGCAGAGTCTGGGCTTTAACATGAAATGTCTTGTTTGTCATTTGTTAGGTGTATTCTTAATATTTTTGGGTGAAATATGTGCAAAAAAAAAAAAAAAAAAAAAATTTTTACATATTGTAGTTTTTTTTGGAATAAAAAATGTAAGTTTGTCAATAAAATATTATTGCGTGTGAAATCCCAATTTCTCCCGGTTACAGCGGTACCACATATGTATTGGTAGACACCCTTTCCTGCCCAGGAGACTCCCCCAAACTGAAACAGCACTTTAGGGGATTTTCAGATAAAATACAACTATGCTATGCAATATGCGCACCTTGCGGTTTTTCCAGAAAAACAACCCTTTACATTTGAAATACCCCCAACAAACTATATATTCTCTGGAAGTACACACCTCAGGCTTTCTAGGCGTACCAAGCTTGTGGATGTGGCCATAGTTTTCTGGAAGTAATCCCTCAACGTAATCTTTGGTTGCAAAGAGTTTCCCTAAAAAAAGGATACAAAAGCAGAATCAAAGCCACATTTTCCTAAAAAAACTATATACAAACAAGAAAAAACAAGTTTAATCTGAAAACGCAACATCCCCCGAACAGAACAACACCCAACATGCATAGGTTCTGTCAAGGGAAGAGTTGCCAAACACCCCAAAGTAAAGCATGCGCATAACGGTAATTTTACTTGAAAATTTCAGCTCTGCAGACAAAGTGCGCACCTTGCGATTTTTCAACCAAAACAACCCTTTACATTTGGAATATCCCCCATAAACCATATATTCCCTGAAAGTACACACGTTAAGCTTTTTAAGGGTACCCAGCTTGTTGTAGTGGGCTCATCTTTCTGGAATTAATTCCTCAAAGAATTCTTTGGTTGCGCAGGGTTTCCCTAAAAAATTTATAAAAAGCTGAATAAAAAACACCTTTTCCTAAAATATAAATATGCAAACCAGAAAAAACAAGCTAAGTCTGAAAGCGCAAGGTCCCCAGAACAGAACAATACCCAACATGCATAGGTACTATTAACCCTTTTAATTGCCAGCCTACTTGAGATTTTGTCACCCTCTGTTGACAGGCCATTTTCCCCATTTTGCGTCATGTTTTGCGACATGTTTTGCGCCATTTTTGCTGTAACTTTCAGAAAAATTATATATATTTTTTTGCAGCAGAGTTTAGACTTTAACATGAAATGTCTTGTTTGTATTTTTTTTTTTTTTTTTTACAATATTATTAAGTGAAAAAAAAAATAAATAAATAAAAAATTTTTTTTAGAAAATTGACTCCTTTATTTTAAATAAAAAATGTATTTTATTAAGGAAAATCATATTGCATGTGAAAGCCCCATTTCTACAGATTAGAACGGTACCACATATTTATCGGTAGCCCCCCGTTCCTGCCCAGGAGACCCCCCTAACTGAAACAAGTATTTTATAACATTCACAAAAAAAATACAAAAACCATCCACACTACAAAGGGTTAAATCGGGAAAAAAATGACATAGGGTCCCCCCTCCCAGGGGAGGGAGACCCCATTTTTTTTTTGATTTTTAAGGGTTAAAAACCCTTAAAAATCAAAAAAAAAATTGACGTGGGGTCCCCCTTACCCAAAGTAACCAGCCCGGGACCAGCTATGGGGGCTTGTAGGCACAGAGTGGGGGGGCCAGCTTTTGTGGCCCCCCCACCCTGCAGCCTACGAGCCCACATAGCCCATGTGGGCCCGGGCTCTTCTGCCCCCCCCTGGCCTTTGGGGAGGCAGGTAATGGGGGTGCCGGGGGTTAATGGCAAGCCACCCGCTAGCGCAGGTGGCTTGCCATCCCCCCAGCCTTGTGAACTGGTATAGGGGTCATGGACCCCTTACCAGTTCACAAGGGGTTAAAAGTAAATAATGACACAGACACACATAAAGAAAAAAATATTTTATTAATTTTTTTTTTTTTTTACACTGTACTCACCTCCCATCCATCCTGGAGCACTCTGTCCCTCGGCGATCACTGGCTTCTGCTCACTTGCTAGAAGCCTTTTATAGCTGCTGGATGACAGATTACAAAGGGTTAATCAAAAAAAAAAATGACATAGGGTCCCCCCTCCCAGGGGGGGTGGACCCCATTTTTTTTTTATTTTTAAGGGTTAAAAACCCTTAAAAATCAAAAAAAAAATTGACGTGGGGTCCCCCTTACCCACAGTAACCAGCCCGGGACCAGCTATGGGGGCTTGTAGGCACAGAGTGGGGGGGCCAGCTTATGTGGCCCCCCCACCCTGCAGCCTACGAGCCCACATAGCCCATGTGGGCCCGGGCTTTTCTGCCCCCCCCTGGCCTTTGGGGAGGCAGGTAATGGGGGTGCCAGGGGTTAATGGCAAGCCACCCGCTAGCGCAGGTGGCTTGCCATCTCCCCAGCCTTGTGAACTGGTATAGGGGTCATGGACCCCTTACCAGTTCACAAGGGGTTAATAGTAAAAAAAAATGACACACACACAGAAAAAAAAATCTTTATTTTTCTTTTTTACACCATACTCACCTCCGATCCGACGTCCCTCGCCGCTGTCCCGCGCCGATCACCTCACTGACAGATGCCGGTGGTGATCGGCGCAGGGCGGGTGACAGGTGAGGGGGCTCCGATCGGAGCCTCCTCACCTGACACCCGCTCTGCTCCGATCACCACCGGCATCTGACAGATGCCGGAGCTCGGAGGGGGTATAGGAGGAGCGGGATGACGTCATCCCGCTCCTCCCACAATGGGCGGGGCTAAGCGGCGGCGGCCATCGCCGCCATTACAAGAGGTGAGGACCCGGAAGAGGGTCCTCACCTGAAGACTGCGCAGCCCAGGGGGGGATCGGACCCCCCCTGGTGAAGAGGAGACCCGGACAGAGGGCTCGGGCGCGGAGGTGAGTAAATGACACTTTTTTTTTTTTTTTTTTTTACAGCGGCGATGTCAGCGCTGGAAACGGGGGGGGGGCGGCTGGTTTCGGGCCCCCCCCTGAAGACGGAGGACGACGGGGGGGCGATCGGATGCCCCCCCAAGGAAGAGGGGACCCCAGGCTTCACAGGGATACCGGAGGTAAGTGATTTTTTTTTTCTATTTTTTAACTGTTTGGGGGAAATGCCAGGCACGTAGTTTCTACGTGCTTGGCACTTAACGGTAGGAGAAGCAACCACGTAGAAACTACGTGCTTGGCATTTAAAGGGTTAAAAGGATGTAACACTTATTAGGTGTGATTTAATCTTCCCCAGCCAACAGACAGGGGGTGGCTTACCCACTAAAATAATCCTTACTCCCGCCGAGGAACATGTATATACATACATACACCCGGCCAGCATCCAGGGCCTGGCAGAGGCACAAGACACAGACCGGAATGTAAGGTCCCAAGGTGAGTCCGATTTTGCCATGACCTATTACAAAAAGTTCAAGAAGGCAGTGTTATGCTACACAACACACTGTACTTGGCCATTTAGCTAATCTTCCTATCTACATTCTAAGGACCAAGTCAACAGGACACACCAGGCCCCCAAACCCCTGCGTTAGCACCGAGGCCAAGGGCACACCAGGCTTCTACACCACAAACCCAAATTGTGGGTTGCGATGAGGTAAGTAAATGGTCCTTGGTGTGTACTTTTAACATTGATATTTGAGAGCTTTTGTGGACAGAAATAAACTAAAAGAATGCTATATTTCTATACAGACCACAGGAAGCCCACCCATCATCGACCATATACGAGATTTGGAGGAGGACACCCCACATATGTCACTAACCACTACTGAACCAGTGGCAGCAACGCAGTCAACCCCGGCACAGCCACCACATCTACAACCACCTTCGGAACCAGAACCAACCACCCGTCCCACTGCTCCAACCCAGTCTAGACGCCATATTTCCCAAAGAAGGCAACTTCAAATTTTGGAGGAAACATGGAGGCAGGAAAATATAGCCTTTGCTGCGACAGCACAGCAATTCAATGAGACTGTGTGCACCCAACTCACAAACATCAATGCCCAATTAGAGGTATTAAACAGAAATATCTCTGCCCTAACCAGCCATATGGGTGAGATTAATCAAAGCCTGGCCCACATTGCAGCCAATTTGCAGGCACAACATCATTCCTTGTCACCATGCAACCCAACATACCACTAATTTGTGGGGAATACATTTTCTGACCCCACGTGTAATTTTTCTTTGGGTCCCAAAAAAACAAATGACAAAACTAAATTTGTTTGGAAAATAAAAAAAAAAAAAATTTGTGGTCTCTGAAAAAACACTAAACACTAGTAGCACGTATGGTTTGCGTGGTGCCACTTTGGGTGCAAGAAAAAGGAGGGGTGGGGAGGGCTGAAACTAAAGGTGGTGGAGTAGGCCACAAGCCATGATTAGGTTTCGGACCATTGCAGGCGTTTATTGTAGTGCCCCCCCAGTCTCATCAAGACAACGGAACCTCATCTACAAGAGAACAAAGCCTCGCTCCAACACAGAGCGAGTCCTCCTGGGGGCAGTATTGTAGCTCTCCTCTGCCTGTGAAGATCGGTGCAGGATGGGGGTCTTCATCCAGGGGACCAAAGGATAGGCAGAGTCTCCTGCCCTGAAACCAATAAAAAAAAAATTTAAAAAAAAGTTGTGCATTGCAACAATAGAAAAGAGGGACAAATAGGTGAGCGGGGTAGGGTGGGAGGAAAGGACATTTGTAATGAGACTACATGCACATCCAACCTGTACTCTCATTAAAAAAGTCTGGGGAATACTACTTACATAAGAGGGCAAGAACATGACTCAATAGGGTACAATCACTTAACCCATTTAATTTGTAGCTCAATAAATTAGGCTCCAAATATACTACGAAAATATTTACCAAATAGTGGGTTAAGGGAAAAAAACACAGTCAGACAGGGTGCGTAACCAATACAAGTTTCAAACACATACCCAGCCACCAAAAAGATCACCAGATTTGAATCTGGTTCATTGCGACATTTTTGCTGGAATTTTCAGGAAAATTATATATATATTTTTTGCAGCAGAGTTTAGGCTTTAACATGAAATGTCTTGTTTGTACATTTTATTTATTATTAAATTTTATTTATTATTAAGTAAAATAAATAAATTTTTTTTTTTTAGAAAATTGCCTCCTTTATTTTAAATAAAAATGTGATCCTACCAAGTCTTTTTAAGATGACCTTGATCGACTTTTTAAAGATGGTTTGGTCATGGGTGTGACATTCAAAGTCCTAATTTATCCCCCACCCCTCCCCTTGCATTCCTACAAGCCTCATATTAAAAAATAAACATGATTATTCAGAGACTTCCTGAGACAGGGCCATACATTCCTTGCCTTTCCAGAAACAGTTACAACCACTCATAAGACAATTTTGGGGGAGCACAGCTTGAGGTATATAGTTAATAAAAGGGTAACTACTAGAGATGAGCGAACTTTTGAAAAATTCGATTCGACTGATTCGCCGAATTTTCCGACAAAAATCGTTTCGACCCGAATAAATTCGCGACGAATCGCTATTAAAAACGGCTATTTCTGAGCCTCCTAGAGCCTCAATAGGGTTGTAAACCATTCAGCCTTGCTGTAACACGCACAGGATGCGTGCTGGGTTAGTTAAATAATACTTTGAAGAAATATCACATGCAGATCAGAGGCATCGCTAATAGAATCGCAGAGCGGCACAATTGCAGAGAGTTGAAGTGGCATCACTATGAGGGGCAGAAGGAGCCCAAATATACACTGGAGTTGGCCTCAGGAGCCCAAAAATTGGATGAATCACACCCTGGAGTTGGCAGAAGTTGGCAGCAGCAGCAGCAGGAGCCCAAATATACACTGGAGTTGGCTTCAGGAGCCCAAAAATTGGATGAATCACACCCTGGAGTTGGCAGGAGTTGACAGTAGCAGCAGCAGGAGCCCAAATATACACTGGAGTTGGCTTCAGGAGCCCAAAAATTGGATGAATCACACCCTGGAGTTGGCAGGAGTTGACAGTAGCAGCAGCAGGAGCCCAAATATACACTGGAGTTGGCTTCAGGAGCCCAAAAGTTGGATGAATCACACCCTGGAGTTGGCAGGAGTTGACAGTAGCAGCAGCAGGAGCCCAAATATACACTGGAGTTGGCTTCAGGAGCCCAAAAATTGGATGAATCACACCCTGGAGTTGGCAGGAGTTGACAGCAGCAGCAGCAGGAGCCCAAATATACACTGGAGTTGGCCTCAGGAGCCCAAAAATTGGATGAATCACACCCTGGAGTTGGCAGGAGTTGACAGTAGCAGCAGCAGGAGCCCAAATATACACTGGAGTTGGCTTCAGGAGCCCAAAAATTGGATGAATCACACCCTGGAGTTGGCAGAAGTTGGCAGCAGCAGCAGCAGGAGCCCAAATGTACACTGGAGTTGGCTTCAGGAGCCCAAAAATTGGATGAATCACACCCTGGAGTTGGCAGAAGTTGGCAGCAGCAGCAGCAGCAGGAGCCCAAATATACACTGGAGTTGGCTTCAGGAGCCCAAAAATTGGATGAATCACACCCTGGAGTTGGCAGAAGTTGGCAGCAGCAGGAGCCCAAATATACACTGGAGTTGGCCTCAGGAGCCCAAAAATTGGATGAATCACACCCTGGAGTTGGCAGAAGTTGGCAGCAGCAGCAGCAGGAGCCCAAATATACACTGGAGTTGGCCTCAGGAGCCCAAAAATTGGATGAATCACACCCTGGAGTTGGCAGAAGTTGGCAGCAGCAGCAGCAGGAGCCCAAATATACACTGGAGTTGGCTTCAGGAGCCCAAAAATTGGATGAATCACACCCTGGAGTTGGCAGGAGTTGACAGTAGCAGCAGCAGGAGCCCAAATATACACTGGAGTTGGCCTCAGGAGCCCAAAAATTGGATGAATCACACCCTGGAGTTGGCAGAAGTTGGCAGCAGCAGGAGCCCAAATATACACTGGAGTTGGCTTCAGGAGCCCAAAAATTGGATGAATCACACCCTGGAGTTGGCAGAAGTTGGCAGCAGCAGCAGCAGGAGCCAAAATATACACTGGAGTTGGCCTCAGGAGCCCAAAAATTGGATGAATCACACCCTGGAGTTGGCAGCAGCAGCAGGAGCCCAAACATTACTTTAAAGAGACCCTGGGGTTGGCTTCAGGAGCCCAAAAATTGGATGAATCACACCCTGGAGTTGGCAGAAGTTGGCAGCAGCAGCAGCAGGAGCCCAAATATACACTGGAGTTGGCTTCAGGAGCCCAAAAATTGGATGAATCACACCCTGGAGTTGGCAGGAGTTGACAGTAGCAGCAGCAGGAGCCCAAATATACACTGGAGTTGGCTTCAGGAGCCCAAAAATTGGATGAATCACACCCTGGAGTTGGCAGGAGTTGACAGTAGCAGCAGCAGGAGCCCAAATATACACTGGAGTTGGCCTCAGGAGCCCAAAAATTGGATGAATCACACCCTGGAGTTGGCAGGAGTTGACAGCAGCAGCAGCAGGAGCCCAAATATACACTGGAGTTGGCTTCAGGAGCCCAAAAATTGGATGAATCACACCCTGGAGTTGGCAGAAGTTGGCAGCAGCAGCAGCAGGAGCCCAAATATACACTGGAGTTGGCCTCAGGAGCCCAAAAATTGGATGAATCACACCCTGGAGTTGGCAGCAGCAGCAGGAGCCCAAACATTACTTTAAAGAGACCCTGGGGTTGGCTTCAGGAGCCCAAAAATTGGATGAATCACACCCTGGAGTTGGCAGAAGTTGGCAGCAGCAGGAGCCCAAATATACACTGGAGTTGGCTTCAGGAGCCCAAAAATTGGATGAATCACACCCTGGAGTTGGCAGGAGTTGACAGTAGCAGCAGCAGGAGCCCAAATATACACTGGAGTTGGCTTCAGGAGCCCAAAAATTGGATGAATCACACCCTGGAGTTGGCAGGAGTTGACAGTAGCAGCAGCAGGAGCCCAAATATACACTGGAGTTGGCTTCAGGAGCCCAAAAGTTGGATGAATCACACCCTGGAGTTGGCAGGAGTTGACAGTAGCAGCAGCAGGAGCCCAAATATACACTGGAGTTGGCTTCAGGAGCCCAAAAATTGGATGAATCACACCCTGGAGTTGGCAGGAGTTGACAGCAGCAGCAGCAGGAGCCCAAATATACACTGGAGTTGGCCTCAGGAGCCCAAAAATTGGATGAATCACACCCTGGAGTTGGCAGGAGTTGACAGTAGCAGCAGCAGGAGCCCAAATATACACTGGAGTTGGCCTCAGGAGCCCAAAAATTGGATGAATCACACCCTGGAGTTGGCAGAAGTTGGCAGCAGCAGCAGCAGCAGGAGCCCAAATATACACTGGAGTTGGCTTCAGGAGCCCAAAAATTGGATGAATCACACCCTGGAGTTGGCAGAAGTTGGCAGCAGCAGCAGCAGGAGCCCAAATATACACTGGAGTTGGCTTCAGGAGCCCAAAAATTGGATGAATCACACCCTGGAGTTGGCAGAAGTTGGCAGCAGCAGCAGCAGGAGCCCAAATATACACTGGAGTTGGCCTCAGGAGCCCAAAAATTGGATGAATCACACCCTGGAGTTGGCAGAAGTTGGCAGCAGCAGCAGCAGGAGCCCAAATATACACTGGAGTTGGCTTCAGGAGCCCAAAAATTGGATGAATCACACCCTGGAGTTGGCAGGAGTTGACAGTAGCAGCAGCAGGAGCCCAAATATACACTGGAGTTGGCCTCAGGAGCCCAAAAATTGGATTAATCACACCCTGGAGTTGGCAGGAGTTGACAGCAGCAGCAGCAGGAGCCCAAATATACACTGGAGTTGGCTTCAGGAGCCCAAAAATTGGATGAATCACACCCTGGAGTTGGCAGCAGCAGCAGGAGCCCAAACATTACTTTAAAGAGACCCTGGGGTTGGCTTCAGGAGCCCAAAAATTGGATGAATCACACCCTGGAGTTGGCAGAAGTTGGCAGCAGCAGCAGCAGGAGCCCAAATATACACTGGAGTTGGCTTCAGGAGCCCAAAAATTGGATGAATCACACCCTGGAGTTGGCAGGAGTTGACAGTAGCAGCAGCAGGAGCAAAAATATACACTGGAGTTGGCTTCAGGAGCCCAAAAATTGGATGAATCACACCCTGGAGTTGGCAGGAGTTGACAGTAGCAGCAGCAGGAGCCCAAATATACACTGGAGTTGGCCTCAGGAGCCCAAAAATTGGATGAATCACACCCTGGAGTTGGCAGGAGTTGACAGCAGCAGCAGCAGGAGCCCAAATATACACTGGAGTTGGCTTCAGGAGCCCAAAAATTGGATGAATTACACCCTGGAGTTGGCAGAAGTTGGCAGCAGCAGGAGCCCAAATATACACTGGAGTTGGCCTCAGGAGCCCAAAAATTGGATGAATCACACCCTGGAGTTGGCAGCAGCAGCAGGAGCCCAAACATTACTTTAAAGAGACCCTGGGGTTGGCTTCAGGAGCCCAAAAATTGGATGAATCACACCCTGGAGTTGGCAGAAGTTGGCAGCAGCAGCCGCAGGAGCCCAAATATACACTGGAGTTGGCTTCAGGAGCCCAAAAATTGGATGAATCACACCCTGGAGTTGGCAGGAGTTGACAGTAGCAGCAGCAGGAGCCCAAATATACACTGGAGTTGGCTTCAGGAGCCCAAAAATTGGATGAATCACACCCTGGAGTTGGCAGGAGTTGACAGTAGCAGCAGCAGGAGCCCAAATATACACTGGAGTTGGCTTCAGGAGCCCAAAAGTTGAATGAATCACACCCTGGAGTTGGCAGGAGTTGACAGTAGCAGCAGCAGGAGCCCAAATATACACTGGAGTTGGCTTCAGGAGCCCAAAAATTGGATGAATCACACCCTGGAGTTGGCAGAAGTTGGCAGCAGCAGCAGCAGGAGCCCAAATATACACTGGAGTTGGCTTCAGGAGCCCAAAAATTGGATGAATCACACCCTGGAGTTGGCAGAAGTTGGCAGCAGCAGCAGCAGGAGCCCAAATATACACTGGAGTTGGCTTCAGGAGCCCAAAAATTGGATGAATCACACCCTGGAGTTGGCAGAAGTTGGCAGCAGCAGCAGCAGGAGCCCAAATATACACTGGAGTTGGCTTCAGGAGCCCAAAAATTGGATGAATCACACCCTGGAGTTGGCAGAAGTTGGCAGCAGCAGCAGCAGGAGCCCAAATATACACTGGAGTTGGCCTCAGGAGCCCAAAAATTGGATGAATCACACCCTGGAGTTGGCAGAAGTTGGCAGCAGCAGCAGGAGCCCAAATATACACTGGAGTTGGCCTCAGGAGCCCAAAAATTGGATGAATCACACCCTGGAGTTGGCAGAAGTTGGCAGCAGCAGCAGCAGGAGCCCAAATATACACTGGAGTTGGCTTCAGGAGCCCAAAAATTGGATGAATCACACCCTGGAGTTGGCAGGAGTTGACAGTAGCAGCAGCAGGAGCCCAAATATACACTGGAGTTGGCCTCAGGAGCCCAAAAATTGGATGAATCACACCCTGGAGTTGGCAGGAGTTGACAGTAGCAGCAGCAGGAGCCCAAATATACACTGGAGTTGGCTTCAGGAGCCCAAAAATTGGATGAATCACACCCTGGAGTTGGCAGAAGTTGGCAGCAGCAGCAGCAGGAGCCCAAATATACACTGGAGTTGGCCTCAGGAGCCCAAAAATTGGATGAATCACACCCTGGAGTTGGCAGCAGCAGCAGGAGCCCAAACATTACTTTAAAGAGACCCTGGGGTTGGCTTCAGGAGCCCAAAAATTGGATGAATCACACCCTGGAGTTGGCAGGAGTTGACAGTAGCAGCAGCAGGAGCCCAAATATACACTGGAGTTGGCCTCAGGAGCCCAAAAATTGGATGAATCACACCCTGGAGTTGGCAGGAGTTGACAGCAGCAGCAGCAGCAGGAGCCCAAATATACACTGGAGTTGGCTTCAGGAGCCCAAAAATTGGATGAATCACACCCTGGAGTTGGCAGAAGTTGGCAGCAGCAGCAGCAGGAGCCCAAATATACACTGGAGTAGGCCTCAGGAGCCCAAAAATTGGATGAATCACACCCTGGAGTTGGCAGCAGCAGCAGGAGCCCAAACATTACTTTAAAGAGACCCTGGGGTTGGCTTCAGGAGCCCAAAAATTGGATGAATCACACCCTGGAGTTGGCAGGAGTTGACAGCAGCAGCAGCAGGAGCCCAAATATACACTGGAGTTGGCCTCAGGAGCCCAAAAATTGGATGAATCACACCCTGGAGTTGGCAGGAGTTGACAGTAGCAGCAGCAGGAGCCCAAAAAATGGCCTAAAGACATAAATATGTTTTGCACCATTTGGAAAGTGTAAAACGTGGCACCATGCTGAATCTAGTCGCATGCATCAGGCATTGGTGGGTGGAAATCCTGGCTGATCCATCCCTGATTCATTTTGACAAAGGTGAGTCTCTCCACATTTTTAGTTGACAGACAAGTTCTCCTCGCCGTAACTATGGCCCCCGCCGCACTAAACACCCGCTCAGATGGCACGCTACTTGCCGGGCAGGACAGCTTTTCCAGGGCAAACTCTGCTAGTTGCGGCCACAAATCAAGTTTGGCTGCCCAGAAGTCCAGCGGATCCTCAAGGTGTGTTGGCATGGTCATGTCAAAGTATGACATGACCTGCTGGTTCAGGTCCTGCTCCAGGTCTTCCTGCTGCTCATGAGTAGCCTCACTATGCGGGTGTAGAAAGCTACTCATTAGCGACTGAAGACTGAGGCTGCTGCTGCTGATGGAGCTTCTGCTGCTGCTGCTGCCAACCCCCCCAGCGGCCATGGCAGTGGAAGGTGAGCGCAGAGGTCCCCTCGAGTCAGACCTGCGAGAGTATGGACCATGGCGCAGATAGGCATCGGCCAACTGCCTACGTAGAATGTCTTTGTAGTAGTTGAGTTTGTCCTCCCTCTCGGTGGGTTTAAAAAATGCCCCCATTTTGTGCCGGAAGCGAGGGTCCAATAAGGTGGACAGCCAGAAGTCATCCCGCCGACAGATGGAAACAATTCTGGGGTCACTACGCAAGCATGTGAGCATGCTTCGTGCCATTTGCGCAAGTGACTCGGATGGACTACCTGTCTCCATCTCCACTGCATACTGCCACGGTGTGCCCGGGTCCTCTGTCTCTCCTTCCTCAAAAACCTCTAGCTCCTCTGGCTGCTCCTGCTCCTCCTCTCCTGTCCGCTGACTAGATAAACCAGCCATTTCGCCAAGCCTAAACTGTGTTTCGCTGGGCAACTCCTCCTCCTCCTCTTCCTCCTCCTCCTCCTCCAGTTCAGCTCCAACGGGGTTCATGTGGCCGTAAGATGTAAACGCCATGTCTCCAGTGCCCTGACCAGCCATGGTTTCCAACATGTGCTGTAGTACATGAAGCAGTGGAATCACGTCGTTCATCCCGTAATCCTGCCGACTGACAAATAAAGTGGCTTCCTCAAAGGGCCTGAGCAAACGGCAGGTGTCACGTATGAGCTGCCACTGGTTGACATTGAAGTTACACAGGGGAGTCCCCCTATCTGCTTGGATCATCAGGAAATCCGTGATGGCTTTTCTCTGTTCATATAATCGGTCCAACATGTGAAGGGTGGAATTCCAACGGGTGGAAACATCGCAAATCAGACTATGTTGGGGGATACCATTCTGACGCTGTAGCTCAAGAAGGGTGTGTTTGGCGGTGTAGGAGTGGCTGAAGTGCATGCAAAGTTTCCGTGAAGTTGTTAGAATGTCCTGCAGATGGGGGGAACACTTCAGAAACCGCTTGACAACCAGATTGAAGACGTGAGCCATGCAGGGGGCATGGGTCAGGCTTCCTTGGCGCAGCGCAGACAAAATGTTCTTCCCATTGTCGGTAACCATGATTCCCATTTTAAGTTTTCTCGGAGTAAGCCATGTTTGGATTTCCTGATGAATACATTTAAGCAGTTCCTCCCCTGTGTGACTCCGTTCGCCAAGACAAACCATGTGAAGCACTGCGTGACACCTCCGTGCCCTGCACACATGGTAGACTGGAGGGGCACTGAGACTTGAGCCTACAGTGGAGGGTGAGGAGATGGCGGAGGATGAGGAGGCCGAGTCGCACGGTGTCACAGGCCCAATGGGCAGAGAGCGCGGAGGCCGAAGCGGCGTGACCTGTCCAAGTTGCTGCTGCAAAGGGACCACATTCACCCAGTGGGCCGTAAACGACATGTACTGCCCCTGACCGTAGTTACAGCTCCAGATGTCGGCGCTGCCATGTATTTTGCTACACACCGACAGGCTCAAGGACTGGCCCACCTTCTGTTCAACAAAAGTGTGCAGCGCTGGTACTGCCTTCTTGGCAAAGAAATGACGGCTTGGGACTCTCCACCTCGGCTCGGCACAAGCCATCAGTTCTCTGAAAGGTGCAGATTCCACCACCTGAAAAGGGAGCGACTGCAGCACCAGCAACTTGGACAGGAGCACATTCAGCTTCTGCGCCGTAGGATGAGTGGGCGCATACTGCTGTCTCTTGGACATGGCTTCGCTGATGGATTGCTGGCGGGATGCATGACTTGGAGGAGGAGGAGGAGGAGCAGGAGCGACAGAGGATGGGTATGACGCACAGCTGCCTTCGGCTGAGGTGCTGGAGCCTTGGCTGGCAGAAATTGGGAGCTCACTTGGTGAGGAAGCAGACTGGACCACCCCTTGGGAGCCTCGGTTCTCCCAGGTCGTTTTATGGTGACGCATCATATGTTGACGCAGGGCCGTGGTGCCAACATTTGGACCCTGGCCACGCTTCACCTTTTGCCTACATATCTTGCATGTGGCCATGTTACCCTCCTGCGGATGCCTCAGGAAAAACTGCCACACTGCCGAGTAGCTACTTTTCCCACCCCCTGGCCTCACTGATTCACTGCTGCTGTTGCCAACTCCAGGAACCCCTGCTCCACTACCTCCCGATAAGGTAGACTGCCGCACAGCAGGTGCTCTACCCCAGCCCCGGCCCCGGCCGGCTCCAGCCTTTGGAATTGTGCCCCCATGCTGACTGCTACCACCTTGCTGCCTCAGCTGCTGACTCCGGGGCAACCTGCACCCCTCTTCTCCTGATGATGACGATGAAGCCCCTTCATCACCCGGCTCCCAAGTGCGATCGGCTTCATCGTCATCATCATCATCACCGAGTTGTGGCTGTACGTCACTGATGTTCGTGGATTCGTCAACAGTGTCTGGCGCAGGAGCTGGAACGCTCGCAGCACCCACGACACTGTCCACATCACTATCTGTCTGCCTAGCTAGAGAAGCCACCTCCATTTCTTGGCTGGGCAGTAGCTGCTGACTGTCCTCTATCTGATGGTCCTCCTCACTAAAGAGTGGAGCTGAACCCAAAGCATAGGATACGTCGCTGGGGGAGGGAACGGCGTAGGACAGAGGCAATGGGAGGACAGGGACTGCTCTCGGGGCATGCCAACTCAGGGTTGTGTCAGAGGAACCTACCGACCCTAGACTGGGGGTCTCAGACGTAAGTTGTGATGATGTTGTTGATGAGCGCGTCAACCAATCTACCACGGCAGATGCGTTACTGGTGGAGACCCGACCGCTAGCAGATACTGGCAGATTAGGTCTCTCAGCGTGACTCCTGCTGCTACTGGCCCCCAGTCTGATGCGAGCTCTGCCTGCGGAATCTTGGCCTCTGCCACTCCTCTTTTCACTTCCAGGCACTTGTCTGCCCGACATAGTCTAACTGGCGTGGGAGTAGGTGATATTTTAAGATCCCCCGGGCAGCGGTGGGTCTATATGAAACAGAATATAATGCACACCAAAAGTGAGCAGTAACACTCAGCCTCCAACAGGCCTGCTTAGTGTAAATAAGAGAGCTGCTTAGTGTAAATAAAGAGGGGTATGCTATGTTACAGAATGGGATGCCTCAACAGAAGTGCACCTGGCAGGCAGCAGTAAGCCTATGCCCAGCAAAAGTGTCTTATAATATAAATATAATAAGAGCAAATGCTTATATGGTCTTAAACAGAGGCTGCTTTAGTCACAGAATGGGATGCCCCCAAAAAAGATGCAGTAGTACTATGCCCAGCAAAAGTGTCTTTATCAGGCTAATTTCAAATATGATAAGAGCAAATGCTTATATGGTCTTAAACAGAGGCTGCTTTAGTCACAGAATGGGATGCCCTGGCAGGGACAAGTAGTGCTATGCCCAGCAAAAGTGTCTTTATCAGGCTAATTTCAAATATGATAAGAGCAAATGCTTATACGGTCTTAAACAGAGGCTGCTGTAGTCACAGAATGGGATGCCCCAACAGAAGTGGACCTGGCAGGGTCCAGTAGTGCTATGCCCAGCAAAAGTGTCTTTATCAGGCCTAATTTCAAATATGATAAGAGCAAATGCTTATATGGTCTTAAACAGAGGCTGCTTTAGTCACAGAATGGGATGCCCCAACAGGAATGGACCTGGCAGGGTCCAGTAGTGCTTTGCCCAGCAAAAGTGTCTTTATCAGGCCTAATTTCAAATATGATAAGAGCAAATGGTTATATGGTCTTAAACAGAGGCTGCTTTAGTCACAGAATGGGATGCCCCAACAGAAGTGGACCTGGCAGGGTCCAGTAGTGCTATGCCCAGCAAAAGTGTCTTTATCAGGCCTAATTTCAAATATGATAAGAGCAAATGGTTATATGGTCTTAAACAGAGGCTGCTTTAGTCACAGAATGGGATGCCCCAACAGGAATGGACCTGGCAGAGTCCAGTAGTGCTTTGCCCAGCAAAAGTGTCTTTATCAGGCCTAATTTCAAATATGATAAGTGAAAATGGTTATACGGTCTTAAACAGAGGCTGCTGTAGTCACAGAATGGGATGCCCCAACAGAAGTGGACCTGGCAGGGTCCAGTAGTGCTATGCCCAGCAAAAGTGTCTTTATCAGGCCTAATTTCAAATATTATAAGAGCAAATGGTTATATGGTCTTAAACAGAGGCTGCTTTAGTCACAGAATGGGATGCCCCAACAGGAATGGACCTGGCAGGGTCCAGTAGTGCTTTGCCCAGCAAAGGTGTCTTTATCAGGCCTAATTTCAAATATGATAAGTGAAAATGGTTATACGGTCTTAAACAGAGGCTGCTGTAGTCACAGAATGGGATGCCCCAACAGAAGTGGACCTGGCAGGGTCCAGTAGTGCTATGCCCAGCAAAAGTGTCTTTATCAGGCCTAATTTCAAATATGATAAGAGCAAATGCTTATATGGTCTTAAACAGAGGCTGCTTTAGTCACAGAATGGGATGCCCCAACAGGAATGGACCTGGCAGGGTCCAGTAGTGCTTTGCCCAGCAAAAGTGTCTTTATCAGGCCTAATTTCAAATATGATAAGTGAAAATGGTTATACGGTCTTAAACAGAGGCTGCTGTAGTCACAGAATGGGATGCCCCAACAGAAGTGGACCTGGCAGGGTCCAGTAGTGCTATGCCCAGCAAAAGTGTCTTTATCAGGCTAATTTCAAATATGATAAGAGCAAATGCTTATATGGTCTTAAACAGAGGCTGCTTTAGTCACAGAATGGGATGCCCCAACAGAAGTGGACCTGGCAGGGTCCAGTAGTGCTATGCCCAGCAAAAGTGTCTTTATCAGGCTAATTTCAAATATGATAAGAGCAAATGCTTATATGGTCTTAAACAGAGGCTGCTTTAGTCACAGAATGGGATGCCCCCCAAAAAAGATGCAGTGGTACTATGCCCAGCAAAAGTGTCTTTATCAGGCTAATTTCAAATATGATAAGAGCAAATGCTTATATGGTCTTAAACAGAGGCTGCTTTAGTCACAGAATGGGATGCCCCCCAAAAAAGATCCAGTAGTACTATGCCCAGCAAAAGTGTCTTTATCAGGCTAATTTCAAATATGATAAGAGCAAATGCTTATATGGTCTTAAACAGAGGCTGCTTTAGTCACAGAATGGGATGCCCCCCAAAAAAGATGCAGTAGTACTATGCCCAGCAAAAGTGTCTTTATCAGGCTAATTTCAAATATGATAAGAGCAAATGCTTATATGGTCTTAAACAGAGGCTGCTTTAGTCACAGAATGGGATGCCCCCCAAAAAAGATGCAGTAGTACTATGCCCAGCAAAAGTGTCTTTATCAGGCTAATTTCAAATATGATAAGAGCAAATGCTTATATGGTCTAAAACAGAGGCTGCTTTAGTCACAGAATGGGATGCCCCCCAAAAAAGATGCAGTAGTACTATGCCCAGCAAAAGTGTCTTTATCAGGCTAATTTCAAATATGATAAGAGCAAATGCTTATATGGTCTTAAACAGAGGCTGCTTTAGTCACAGAATGGGATGCCCCCCAAAAAAGATGCAGTAGTACTATGCCCAGCAAACGTGTCTTTATCAGGCTAATTTCAAATATGATAAGAGCAAATGCTTATATGGTCTTAAACAGAGGCTGCTTTAGTCACAGAATGGGATGCCCCCCAAAAAAGATGCAGTAGTACTATGCCCAGCAAAAGTGTCTTTATCAGGCTAATTTCAAATATGATAAGAGCAAATGCTTACATGGTCTTAAACAGAGGCTGCTTTAGTCACAGAATGGGATGCCCCCCAAAAAAGATGCAGTAGTACTATGCCCAGCAAAAGTGTCTTTATCAGGCTAATTTCAAATATGATAAGAGCAAATGCTTATATGGTCTTAAACAGAGGCTACTTTAGTCACAGAATGGGATGCCCCCCAAAAAAGATCCAGTAGTACTATGCCCAGCAAAAGTGTTTTATCAGGCTAATTTCAAATATGATAAGAGCAAATGCTTATATGGTCTTAAACAGAGGCTGCTTTAGTCACAGAATGGGATGCCCCCCAAAAAAGATGCAGTAGTACTATGCCCAGCAAAAGTGTCTTTATCAGGCTAATTTCAAATATGATAAGAGCAAATGCTTATATGGTCTTAAACAGAGGCTACTTTAGTCACAGAATGGGATGCCCCCCAAAAAAGATCCAGTAGTACTATGCCCAGCAAAAGTGTTTTATCAGGCTAATTTCAAATATGATAAGAGCAAATGCTTATATGGTCTTAAACAGAGGCTGCTTTAGTCACAGAATGGGATGCCCCCCAAAAAAGATCCAGTAGTACTATGCCCAGCAAAAGTGTCTTTATCAGGCTAATTTCAAATATGATAAGAGCAAATGCTTATATGGTCTTAAACAGAGGCTGCTTTAGTCACAGAATGGGATGCCCCCCAAAAAAGATCCAGTAGTACTATGCCCAGCAAAAGTGTCTTTATCAGGCTAATTTCAAATATGATAAGAGCAAATGCTTATATGGTCTTAAACAGAGGCTGCTTTAGTCACAGAATGGGATGCCCCCCAAAAAAGATCCAGTAGTACTATGCCCAGCAAAAGTGTTTTATCAGGCTAATTTCAAATATGATAAGAGCAAATGCTTATATGGTCTTAAACAGAGGCTGCTTTAGTCACAGAATGGGATGCCCCCCAAAAAAGATCCAGTAGTACTATGCCCAGCAAAAGTGTCTTTATCAGGCTAATTTCAAATATGATAAGAGCAAATGCTTATATGGTCTTAAACAGAGGCTGCTTTAGTCACAGAATGGGATGCCCCCCAAAAAAGATCCAGTAGTACTATGCCCAGCAAAAGTGTCTTTATCAGGCTAATTTCAAATATGATAAGAGCAAATGCTTATATGGTCTTAAACAGAGGCTGCTTTAGTCACAGAATGGGATGCCCCCCAAAAAAGATCCAGTAGTACTATGCCCAGCAAAAGTGTCTTTATCAGGCTAATTTCAAATATGATAAGAGCAAATGCTTATATGGTCTTAAACAGAGGCTGCTTTAGTCACAGAATGGGATGCCCCCCAAAAAAGATGCAGTAGTACTATGCCCAGCAAAAGTGTCTTTATCAGGCTAATTTCAAATATGATAAGAGCAAATGCTTATATGGTCTTAAACAGAGGCTGCTTTAGTCACAGAATGGGATGCCCCTCAAAAAAGATGCAGTAGTACTATGCCCAGCAAAAGTGTCTTTATCAGGCTAATTTCAAATATGATAAGAGCAAATGCTTATATGGTCTTAAACAGAGGCTGCTTTAGTCACAGAATGGGATGCCCCCCAAAAAAGATGCAGTAGTACTATGCCCAGCAAAAGTGTCTTTATCAGGCTAATTTCAAATATGATAAGAGCAAATGCTTATATGGTCTTAAACAGAGGCTGCTTTAGTCACAGAATGGGATGCCCCCCAAAAAAGATCCAGTAGTACTATGCCCAGCAAAAGTGTCTTTATCAGGCTAATTTCAAATATGATAAGAGCAAATGCTTATATGGTCTTAAACAGAGGCTGCTTTAGTCACAGAATGGGATGCCCCCCAAAAAAGATGCAGTAGTACTATGCCCAGCAAAAGTGTCTTTATCAGGCTAATTTCAAATATGATAAGAGCAAATGCTTATATGGTCTTAAACAGAGGCTGCTTTAGTCACAGAATGGGATGCCCCCCAAAAAAGATGCAGTAGTACTATGCCCAGCAAAAGTGTCTTTATCAGGCTAATTTCAAATATGATAAGAGCAAATGCTTATATGGTCTTAAACAGAGGCTGCTTTAGTCACAGAATGGGATGCCCCCCAAAAAAGATGCAGTAGTACTATGCCCAGCAAAAGTGTCTTTATCAGGCTAATTTCAAATATGATAAGAGCAAATGCTTATATGGTCTTAAACAGAGGCTGCTTTAGTCACAGAATGGGATGCCCCCCAAAAAAGATGCAGTAGTACTATGCCTAGCAAAAGTGTCTTTATCAGGCTAATTTCAAATATGATAAGAGCAAATGCTTATATGGTCTTAAACAGAGGCTGCTTTAGTCACAGAATGGGATGCCCCCCAAAAAAGATGCAGTAGTACTATGCCCAGCAAAAGTGTCTTTATCAGGCTAATTTCAAATATGATAAGAGCAAATGCTTATATGGTCTTAAACAGAGGCTGCTTTAGTCACAGAATGGGATGCCCCCCAAAAAAGATGCAGTAGTACTATGCCCAGCAAAAGTGTCTTTATCAGGCTAATTTCAAATATGATAAGAGCAAATGCTTATATGGTCTTAAACAGAGGCTGCTTTAGTCACAGAATGGGATGCCCCCCAAAAAAGATGCAGTAGTACTATGCCCAGCAAAAGTGTCTTTATCAGGCTAATTTCAAATATGATAAGAGCAAATGCTTATATGGTCTTAAACAGAGGCTGCTTTAGTCACAGAATGGGATGCCCCCCAAAAAAGATGCAGTAGTACTATGCCCAGCAAAAGTGTCTTTATCAGGCTAATTTCAAATATGATAAGAGCAAATGCTTATATGGTCTTAAACAGAGGCTGCTTTAGTCACAGAATGGGATGCCCCCCAAAAAAGATCCAGTAGTACTATGCCCAGCAAAAGTGTCTTTATCAGGCTAATTTCAAATATGATAAGAGCAAATGCTTATATGGTCTTAAACAGAGGCTGCTTTAGTCACAGAATGGGATGCCCCCCAAAAAAGATGCAGTAGTACTATGCCCAGCAAAAGTGTCTTTATCAGGCTAATTTCAAATATGATAAGAGCAAATGCTTATATGGTCTTAAACAGAGGCTGCTTTAGTCACAGAATGGGATGCCTCACAGCAGACTTAAGATCAGTTCAGTATATATGCACAGTTAATTAGTATAAGCAGCCTGAAAACGCTAACAAAGCCTGGCTGTCAGGCTGGATGAAAAAAAAAAAAAAAAACTGACAGCCTCCGATTTTCCATTCCTTTCCCTGTTTTCCGCTGACTTTCTGTCTGTCTCCTGTCTGTCTCCTGCCTGTCTCCAGCCTGTCCCTGTCTGTCCCTGCCTGTCCCTGCCTGTCTAACTGTCTGTCTCTCCCTCAGCTACACAGCGTTCTGTCTGTCAGGAATGCAATAGAGAAATGAGGCTGGAAAGCAAGATGGCCGGCCTTAAATACAGCTGTGACGTCACCGGGCTTGCTGGCTGCTGATAGGCTGCATGTGACTGTCCCAGCATACACTGCCCCAGCTTACATGTCTGGACATGTCCCGTCCGCCATCTTAGAATGCCTGTAATGTAAATGAATGGATGTTAAAGGAAAACTTCGAGCGATCGAATCGCGGGGAAATTCGGATTCGATCCGAATCGAATTTTTCCTGAAATTCGGATCGAATCCAGGTTCGTCCGGATCGATTCGCTCATCCCTAGTAACTACAAATAATTTGTCCCATAACTTGAATATGAGTTATACTACATCCTGCAGATAACACCATGAGATTTATCCAATTGGTTCCCCATATTTGATATTGGTCTCAATGTGGACATATAAAACTCATTACTCCTGACTAATGCCAGCCATGTCCATTTTTTATATCTTTAGAAAGCTTACATCCTGAGGGAAATTATACACATATTTACCAAGTGGGACCTTCCCATCCCATGTTAGGGTTCAAATGATGAAAGGTTCATCTTTGTCCCACAGGCTAAAGTGTAATAAAATATCAGCCTGTCCCGGCACCAACCCAGTGGGGGGCAGCATCTGTCCTCCAGCCCCTTGAAATCTAGCATAGATCCAGGGGGAGAAACTGTTTTCTGGGTCACTTACAGCCGATCCGTGATCATGGTGTGTCCAACCCAACTGCTCTTCAGAATCTGAAGACTTTATATCCCTTATGAGGTATAGGATTTTTAATGTTTTCTCTCCTTTTATTTTCTGTTTTTCTGCACATTAGACTTGATTCAGAGAAACAAAAAAAGACTTTCGTTTTTGTTCCGATCTGTTTTTTCTTTTAAATGTTCCCACTCTCATATGAGTGTGCAAGCGATTCTATGCATGCATTGCAAGCCTTCTGTAAAGTTTTTGTCCGTTCGTATGCCAGAGTACGAGTACAAGGGTGTCATTTTCCAGCATGACTTTTCTGTTTCATTTTCTCATGTTACAATGTTGGCTTTGGTTTTTGCCCTTTTTCCATCGTCTCCTTCCATGAATCCTTTACGTTTCCCGTTAGATTCTGTTTCCCTTTTTCAATATATAATCGTCCGGACGTAAATCCTTACGATCTTGCGCCTGCGCACTACAAACGTAACTCATTAAAGTGCTCGCCTACATATTTGGCTCCCTCACTTCTACTACAATGCTTCGCTCAACCACTTTGCGCTTTCCTACATCTTCCATGTTTCACCCCTAAAACTGTCCCAAACCACTTTGCGCTTTCCTACATCTTCCATGTTTCACCCCTAAAACTGTCCCAAACCACTTTGCGCTTTCCTACATCTTCCATGTTTCACCCCTAAAACTGTCCCAAACCACTTCCCGGTTAGGTTCTTCTTGCCTTTTAGCCCCCTAAAACTTACCCAAACCACTTCCCGGTTAGGTTTTTCTTCCATTTATGACCCCTAAAACTTACCCAAACCACTTCGCGGTTAGGTTCTTCTTCCATTTATGACCCCTAAAACTTACCCAAACGATTTCGCGGTTAGGTTCTTCTTCCATTTTTCACCCCTCAAACTTACCCAAACCACTTTGCGGTTAGGTTCTTCTTCCATTTATGACCCCTAAAACTTACCCAAACCACTTTGCGGTTAGGTTCTTCTTCCATTTTTTACCCCTCAAACTTACCCAAACCACTTTGCGGTTAGGTTATTCTTTCATTTATGACCCCTAAAACTTACCCAAACCACTTCGCGGTTAGGTTCTTCTTCCAATTATGACCCCTGAAACTTGCCCAAACCCCTTCGCTGTTAGGTTTTCCTACATTTATGACCCCTAAAACTTACCCAAACCACTTCACGAATAGGTTCTTCTTCCATTTTTCACACCTCAAACTTACCCAAACCACTTTGCGGTTATGTGAATCTTCATCTCTACATATTATTTGGCTCATTCGTGTGGTGTTAATGTATTTGGAAAATAAAATGACACTGAAACATTTTTTTTTCTTTTTTTTAATCATAAATGCCATTTTTGTATGGCTTTTTTTAAAAAATATATATTTTTATCAAAATGTATAAACTTTATTATTTTTTTTTTTTTTAAATGGCAATTTTTAAAATAATTTAAAGTGTTTAAAATATAAATGTAAAAACTATGTACAAAACAATGGCAGGACCCAGAACATTAGTCTTCTTCTGTGGTCCCCAACGAGTCATGCTGCTCCTGCATGTCGGCCATCAACTGAAGGACCACATAGTCAAAAGAATCACCACCCTGGGTTCTGGGCCTTGCCACTGCTGGGAAGTTGAGGCTGTAGAGACATGTCAAACTTCTAATGCCTTAGTCAACAGTAAGCAAATTTCAATGTATGTGTGACATCACCCACCATCGGCATGTGCCTCCTGGGCATGATCTGCTGCAGTCCCTGCTCCAGATCCTTCACCCGCTACATTTACATCTAGAAAAAGAGATTAAGGGAATCAGCTTTGTTTTAAATAGCATGTATGTGTGTACGGTTACATGAAGAGTCGTATACTAGAGGCTAACGGCTCCGTCGCTTGGTAAGACTCCCTGCCCACGCCGTGATGCCCCTCCTCTGTAGAAAGGTCCAGGGGCTTGTCGGAGGCCCCTACAGAGGAGGGGTAGGACCGTCACCCTGGAGATCCACCACCTTCACTTCCTGCTGCAGATTCATGCAGCACTGGTCGGCCTGTGCGCCTCCAGGTGCATCGGATTCGGTACTCTATTTCCAACACTAGAAAAGAAAAGCATTTATAAATAAATGCCTACCCTCTGTATTAGTTACATCCACCATGCAATTGCTATGTACTTACTTGGGAAATGGAGTCCGAAAAATCGCCGCACCCGGGGAATGTGCAGCCATTTCAGGTCCGACCAATGCTGCATGATCTGCGTGTGGGTGAAGGTGGTGTCCGTCTCATTCTGGATCCTGGAAACGATCTCCAGGGTGACGATCCTCTTCTCAAAAGAGTTGGGCAGGTAGTCGTACCTGAGCTGAAGCATCGTCTAAAAAACACAAAAAAAGCATAGTACTTAGATCAAACTGCATACAAATATCTGTCACAAATCGATCACTTAACTAAATGACATTCCAAGACACATTTCTAGCCTCAAACTATCCTTCTAGATGTTAGTGAGTTGGTTTGCACATGTGGGCCCTAACTTATGTTTAGCACGGAGTTTTACACACTTTTAAACCAAACCGTTTCTTCCTGCGCTTCCTTAAGTGCTAGGCATGCATTTAGATTGCAAATCAAAGGCATTAAAATACCCTTACGAGCATAATCAGCTCTTCTTGTTGGCGGGTGAAGATCGTGGGCGCCATCTTTCTTCTTGTCTGCAGCAGATAAGTAATGCCCCAACGGTTTTCGGGTTCCGCAACACCCACCCAGCAGCCAGAGCTCACCCATCACTCCACCCACGTGGGCAAAGCTCCCATGGCAAGAGGCCAACCCACCGGGCCAGAAGCCACAGCAGCCAGAGCTCACCCATCACCCCACCCACGTGGGCAAAGCTCCCATGGCAAGAGGCCAACCCACCGGGCCAGAAGCCCCAGCAGCCAGAGCTCACCATCACCCCACCCACGTGGGCAAAGCTCCCATGGCAAGAGGCCAACCCACCGGGCCAGAAGCCCCAGCAGCCAGAGCTCACCATCACCCCACCCACGTGGGAAAAGCTCCCATGGCAAGAGGCCAACCCACGGGGCCCGAAGCCCCAGCAGCCAGAGCTCACCATCACCTCACCCACGTCCAACAACCTCCCAGGGGCATGAATGTGTGAAGGGGCCACAGAGGCACAGGGCAAGAAGCCCAACATCATCCACCACACCCTCTCCTCCTCGCCCACATTTGGCACCGGCACAGGTGGCAAGGCACTCTCCATATGCCACAGCTACGCCTGCTAGTTCAGTGGCCACCCAGCCAAGAACCCCAAGTCCATATCCAAGTCCAGTTCAATCTGAAGCCAGCCACCTGTCCTACATTTCTCCCGAACACAGCCGGGCCAGAATGTCCCCCAATTTGCCTGCAACCACTGATGAGCCAGAACATCAAGCAACAAGGCACACATTGCGCCAAGGACACTTGAGTGGCAGGTTTGGGGAGGCCCAAACTCTGGCATTGGCTATTGGGCTCTCCTTACATTATGATGAACTATATGGCCGCAGATCCAAAGCAACCAGCAAAATTCGCAAAGCAGAAATTTTAGAGGAGCTCACCAGACAGGTCAATGCAGCGGGGATGAGCTCAAAGATGTGGAGCAGATTCAACGCAAAATATCGAACCTGAAGTGTGCAGCACGGAAGAAAGAAAATAAACAGTGAAATTACAGCTACATATATACTTTGTGGATTTGTCTGCTTCTTGTTTTGTCCCCATTTTCCTACATTTGCCAAACTATCTTTTTCAGCTTACAAACTTGGGGAGGCTTTCCCACTAAATTACAATTTTCCCGAGCTGGTCAGAGAAAGGAAAGGAAGAATGGCAACCAGCATATTCTTAAGCCAAATGCTATTTGCAAGCTGAGTGTGGGCCCCTAATGGTCCTTTAGGGATGTGTGAAGCGTCATAACAGCCAGTACATGCATGTTTATTTTATTTAAGGTGATCTATGTGTATGTACATGTTGCTTAATACATCTAACAGATAATGACATTCATAGTAAAGCCCAACTTGGCCCGTTTGGGGAGTTGCCATTCCTGCTTGGCCACGTGTTTTAGTGACGCAAATGTAGTAATACAGATCACCAATGCATATTTGTGTGTTTACATGCCTTTTTGAAAACAATACAGGCCAGCATCATCCCTCAGTTAGTGTGGAAGCCTCAGCCAGTTAACTTCCGTGCTGCCTAGGAGCCAGGATCCGATATATACGGTAAGTGTATTTTTCTGAATCTGCTGATGCATGTGAATTTACATGAATAATTTGCACAACAAAAATATTTAGGGCCCAAACTGAACCTTTTTTTTTTTTACATGTCCCAACAGACCCACACACTAATGGAGGAAATCCAGGAGCTGGAGGAGGATGGCACCTTGATGGGACCGTCAGAACAGACCCCTCTGGAACATAATCTGCAACTGTCCCAACATGTTTCTACACCAAATCCTGTGCAGCAGAGTGAAGCTGGCCACATGCTGCCAGCCCATTGTGGGCAGCATGCAGAGACTGAGCCTACAGTCCCCAGTGGTTTGTCTGCTGCAGAGGATTTGCCAAGCACATCTGTGTCTGTTGGTCGAACTAGAGGACCATCATCTGCACATGCCCCAACCCAGGGAATTGGGAGGCATAGTCATCTACGTCGCCCAGTTTCCTAGGGGAGGCTCGTGCCGATCATGTAGTCAGCATGGCACCATGAGAGGCGTTTATTTCGCCAACAAAATCAAAGAAACAAAGAGCAGCATCATGCACAATTAGAGACCTTAAATAATACCTTAAACACCATGTTGACAGAATTCAGGTCGACCAACAGCCACATGGCCACCTTAGCCACAAATTTCACAGCCATGCTTGAGGAAGTTCGAACTAGCAACACCCACATGGCCACCTTAGGTAGTAATTAAAGTGCCATGCTGGGTGAAGTTCGAACAACCAATAGAAACATGTTGCAACAATTGCAGATTATAAATACCACACATGCCCAGGTGATGGGCCACCTCCAAGGCCCACAACCAGGGTTTTTTGGGCATCAACCATATTAACCCCTATTTGCCCTGTATCTGCTACACATCTTTGCTCTACATCCCCACTGTATTGACCTGTCTGGTGAGCCCTACCAATATAGCCTTTTGGTATGGCTTGGCTTGTATGCTTTGGATTTGCGGCCATATAGCTCATTAGAGTGTTGAGATAGCCCACTAGCCAATGCCTGAGCTCAAGCCTCACTGAACCTGCCACTCAAGCTGTTGCGCTGCAGGCTTTGGCCTAATTACATTGCTTCTGGCTCATCCTGTTTGTAGGCATGATTGGGGGACATTCAGGCCTGGCAAACTAATACCTTAAACCCTGGCAGAGATTGGACTGGACTTGGATTTGGACTGGGGTTTCTTGTTTGGGTGGGCCACTGAATTACAGGCGTAGAAGTGGCATAGGTATGGCTGCTTTAGACCTGTGCCTGTGGCAAATGTGACCAAGCAGGAGAGGGTGTGTATGTGGCCTATGTATTACTGGGCCAATATTGACATGCAAATGCTTGCTCCCTATGTCATATTATAATATGTCCCATATTATTTATGACATCCTTCCTTAGCGAAGTTACGGGAGATGCTGGACTCGCCTGGCGCGTGCACGCTGGGTCTCGCGCCCGGACGCCTCTTACTGCAGGGGATGGCGCCCGGGTGCGGGTCGCGGGGCTGCGCACGCTGGGTGGATCCTGGTTGGTGGGGGCGCATTCCAGGTTGGTGGGGGCGCGGCGTGCTCGCGTCGCCTCTACGCACTTCCGGTTCCGGAGTGCAGATAGGGCGGTGTGTGGGCTCGTGCACTCCAGCCGCCTGTGATTCGCGTGTCATGCCCAGCAGCACATTTAAAAAGGTGAGGGGGGAAACTGGGGACTAATTGGCATCCTGAGGAAGTGGGCGGGTTTACTCCTACGCAACGCGTCGATGCGATTTTAGCCCTATGCATGGTGGACCTGGACTCCTGATAATCATGGCGATATAAATCTTATGTTTTACTATGCCCTATTTAACTTATTTGGTTTACAATTTTGATTGTATTGTGCTGATTTTATCATATAATGTACTTGTTTGCACATACTATTAATTAAGCACTTTTTGCACTTTGTATAGATAGTAGCACATGCTGCACAGTATGTAGATTAGGTTTTTTGTGATTGTTTTTTTTCACTGTGGATTTTCAATAAGCACTTTTATACACTTTATTAGTTATGTAGTAACTAATCATGTAGCAATACAGTTGTCCTGCATTGATTTGGGCATAGTGCAATAATTCTTTAAGGAGAGTCATTTAGGTCAGTCTTTTAGGGCAGTGTCATTCATGTTTTTTAATTAGTCTTGTAGTTGTGTGTGTTTATTACATGTTTGTGTCACTTTGGATTGGTGCTCTTTGGACATTAAAGATATAAATATTTATTATTTTGGTTTGTGCGGCCTTTTTTGTCTTTGGAGCCCATTTGGAGCTGATACTAGCAGCTCATTAGGGTCGATTCAAAGAAACATGTAACAGCTTGGATTTTGGTGCCGATCATCCTATTTTTCCCGTACGCTCGCGCGTTCGTATGAACTTGCGAGTGATTCTATAAGCAAATACGTTTCTATCCTAAAATGTACGTCCGTTCGTATGGCAGTTCGGGAATCAGACCTATGTCAGTTTCCATCCTGAATTTTCCGTTTCATTTCTCAGGTTGCAACATTGGTTTTGCCCTTTTTCCTTTTTTGTCTGGACGTAAATCCTTCTGATCTTGCGGCTGCGCACTACAAACTTACCTCATTAAAGTGCATTCTAAATATTTGGTCTTTTATTTTTCATTCATTTTGTAGTAACCAACCATTAATGATAAAAGGAATTTAGAGCTTAGGAACTCCAAAAAAAAAACGCGCTTCTAAACAATTAAATTAACAATTATTTAAATTAAATTAAAGTCTTTCGCTCCAAGCCTTTGGGCTGTTGTCAAGTCAGCTTCCAACATTAACGTATATAGGTGTGTATACACAGCTGTGTATAAGGCTCAGCGAAAACTGTATTAACACAACAGGTGCTCTTCACACAAAACAAGTGACTTCAATCCACCACCACCTTCTTATAAATCACGTACCAGATGTATTCTTTGTAATTTGCATATATGATCTCCCTTCAATTTAAAAGGCTCCACAATTTTTCTTATGATCAGAAGGACACACTTATTTAATTAGGTGCCTGTTTTTCACTTCATTGAACCAAGCACCAAGGGCTCCAATGACTCCACAAGAATAATTCAGCTTGTTCCAAATTTATTGTGACATGTTAAAAAAGACAAAAATTGCTCTAATAGCGTAAGTACGTTCCACATAAAGCATAAAAACTCTGTGGCCACTGGCCCTTTAAAAAGCCGCTCACCAGATATAGAAATAAGATGCGCTTTTTTCAATATGAAACAATGGGGCAGGCGTCATCTAAGCCCTCCGATATACGCGCACACAACACAATACTGGATAAAACGAGTTCAGCTCACCGCCTTCTCCGGCCGTAGTACGCGGCGCTGCCCGTCCAGAAACAACTCACGTGACACTCCTAGGCTCCGCCCAACGCGTTTCGTCATTAAAACTTATTCATGGGCTCGCGCGGGGCTAGGAGTGTCACTAATTTATTCACTTCAAACTGTCACGTGGTTATGTTTCATTATTAACCTGTTCGGTTCAGATTCAATTATCACTATCTCTGGATGTTATATCAATGTTATACATAGTGTGTGCGTCCCCCAGAGAGATTAGAGGGCGCCTTTATTTGCTATAACCATTTTTGATGTTTTTAATATGCACATAATTGAAACCAATACAACTTATTCCAATTTACCATAACACCAAGAACATTCTATTATGCCATCTCATTAAATTTCCATCATAGTAGCATTTTTACTTCGCTTTTCTTAAAAGTATATATATCTTTACTATAATAAACCTGTGATATATCATATTTGCTAAAATATAACCCATTGTTCTATATACAGCTACATATTCAAATAGGATCAATTCTATGTATTCCGTTCTAATCTAAAATTACACAACTATAAAATCTCAGCTATAAAATCCATTCTAATCGTTTTTTTTATATATTAGTGTGAAAAATCCACCAAACAACTCTAAAAAGGATCTTAAAAAAGCTTAGGTAAGGGTATTCCATTAATTATCCCCTATAAAACAGTTAAGATCATACTCCACATTTAACCCTTTCGGTTGCATAGACTGGAGCTTATAAATCCATTTTGATTCCATTCTAGAAATCTCCCTAATATTGTTACCTCCTTTTAATCCACCTATCCACTGGTCTATCACCCAAAATTTTAACATTGAGGGGTCCCTGTTATGGGAACGGCTAAAATGCAATGAGACACTATGGGATTCATATCCTTTTTTAATATTATATATATGCTCTCTAAGTCGCACCCTAAATTTTCTCCCTGTGCGCCCAACATACTGTTTTCCACAGGGACACTCCAGCACATACACTACATTTTCACTGTTACAGGTCATAAAATTATTAATTTTAAAACATTTTTTTGTCACTGTGGACATAAAACTCTTGATGCTCTTTTTATTTTTAGCATCACAGGTGCGGCATCCCAAACATTTTTTACATTTAAAGAACCCTTTCACATCACAAATTAAGCTATCTCCTCTTTTTTTGGGTTCTATATAGCTCTTAACCAAATGGGTCATAAGTGTAGGTGGCTTTCTATATATCACTTTGGGCTTTTCTGGGAGATGCGGTCCCAATACCTCATCATTTTTAATCACATGCCAATGTCTTTTTAAAATCTTACTCACTCTATTATAATCTTCACCAAATCTTGTAATCATAGCGCAATTCGCAAAATTGTTATTCTCTAGGTTCTTTTTCTCTTTTGAGGCCTCAACCATAGTAGATGATTCTAAGGCAGCTATCTTCTTGATTTCATCTTGGACTGCTGCTTCCTCATATCCTTTATTAATCAGTCTATCACCTATTAACTTCGCCTGACTCTCAAAATCTTCCTTATTGGTACAATTTCTTTTTATACGGTAAAATTGCCCCCTTGGGATATTATTCAACCACCTAGGGTGGTGGCAACTTTCCTTTGGAACGTATGAGTTCCTATCGGTGTCTTTGAAATATGTTCTTGTTACAATATTTTTATCTTTGATCTCTATTTCCAAATCAAGGAAGTGGATCTTGCTCCTACTTATTTCTTTTGTGAATGCCAACCCCCAATCATTGGCATTCAAATTGGCAAAAAATATTTCTAAAGATTCCTCGCTGCCATCCCATACAACCAGGCAATCATCGATATAGCGCCCCCATAATCTTAAATTGGGGTGTCTTTCCGCATATATGAAGGATTCCTCCCACATCCCCATAAAGAGGTTTGCTAAACTTGGGGCGAACTTAGCGCCCATAGCAACTCCTTTTGTTTGCAAATAATAACTTCCATTATGCCAAAAGTAGTTGTGATTCAGAGCAAAATCAAAACAATCCATTAAAAAATCAATTTGAATCATTAAGAGATTTGTGGCCTGCATCAAATAGTGTCTAATGGCTTTTAACCCTCTTTCATGCGGTATACACGTATACAGTGAAACCACATCAATTGTGGCTAAAATAGTATTCTCAGCAATTTCTACATTCCTCAATAGTTCCAAAACTTGTTGGCTATCTTTTATGTACGAAGGAAGATTAACTACTAATGGCTGAAGAAACCAATCTAGGTACTTCCCAAGATTGTAAGTCAAAGAATGGATTCCGCAAATAATGGGTCTATGCGGGGGATTTTTTTGATCCTTATGAACTTTTGGAAGACCATATATAGTCGGTGTTTTTGGATATTTTTTATTACAGAACTCTACCTCCTTTTTTGTTATTACTCCTAAGGATAACCCCATCTGCATAAGGCTATCCAGTTCTTCTTTAAAGCCATTTATAGGGTCATTAGGCAGTTTGCAATAAGTATCAGTATCTTCCAAGAGTGAATTAATATGTTTAACATAGTTCTCAGTGTCCTGTATCACAATCCCTCCACCCTTATCTGCCTTTTTTATATGTCTTGTTTTATCATTCTTTAGGGAATCTATCCCTCTTTTTATCCGTTTGTTGACATATATATCTTTATTTTTATTTTTGTTTTTGATTTTGTTGTTGTTTATTTGTTTTGATTGACCCTCTTTTTCTACATCTTTTAACACTAATTTCTTAAAACTCTCCAGACAGGAATTATTAGTCACTTGTTTTGTGTGAAGAGCACCTGTTGTGTTAATACAGTTTTCGCTGAGCCTTATACACAGCTGTGTATACACACCTATAAACCAACCATTAATGAATGCATTTGCATAAGTAAATCTTACTTTGTTTAATTTTTAGTTAACTTGCATTTTTTACTTGTGGATTTAATTTTAATATTTTGGCTTCAAATGGTACAACTTAAAATTTTTGGTGTGGTTACTCACACCCTCTACATACAGATTGCTCTCAAAAATTAAAAAACACCCAGCAACTTCTGCATGTTATGAGCCTAGAAACAGCCAAGATGGCGGCTCAGGTATTCTCGGGCAGCCTGCAAACAGAAAGGGCCTTGTGACTGTGTTGCTCTGCATTCTTTGATTTCTGACCTTTCCGTGCCCCCAGCTCTGCTGTGTCTGTGCAAAATACAGCAGTAACCCACATCCTGCACTTTATCCCGCTCTCCTCTCCTCAGTAAGTGTGATGCATCTGACCAAAGATGTGGTTAAATAATTAAACAAAGCAAAGGTAAACAACTACACCAATAAATGCAATCTAAAAATATTATTCTAGTACATCAATTTAAAAATAAATAACAAAGGACATAAGTTTCTTTAATTAACGCAAATATATTGCAAAATAAAGGTTTACATGCAAAGGACTAATTAAGGTCCACATTAAAATGCTTTTATAAGGCATACATGAATCAGGTATGCATTGCCATACAATTTATGGCCTCGGCCATGCTGATACATGCAGTTCATTGGAGCTCAAGACGCGCAGACTCCTCCACATAGCCAAAAAACCTGTTCAAGAACAGCAATCCGACTGCTAAAAGGTGTCGGCAGTGGCTTTCTTTTAAAACGTATTTAGAGGTTTGCAAACTGCTCTCTGAATCACACCTAAACACATTCGATTATCCTAAGTTTTACGTTTTGATCCTAAGTTTTAGGATTTGATCCTAAGTTTTACATTTTGATCCTAAAATTTAGGAACGAACTTGCGATGATCGTAAGAGCATATACGCATTCGTACGTAGGCTCGTGTGAGTCGGAAATGGCCCAAAAAACAGGAAAAAAATGACTAACACCCACCCAAACTTACGATTCTCGATCCGAAATCAATTAACTTTTGCTCTTTGAATCGAGGGGATTGTGTATAGATATTGTTAGATTGACACCCCGTGTCAAGGTCCCCTTTAGGCCAGCACCCAATCATTCATTTATTTGTGGCAGTGCAGAACTTGTTTGCGTTTAATCCTTGCTCCCTATGTCTGTATGTTTTTTTTTGCAAAAATTCTTCGCCCTGGAGTGCATTTGTTGAATTTTAGCTTTGAGAATGAATTTACAAAAACAACAGGGTCAAAAAAAATGCATTACTCTCAGATCATGTGCGAAATGTTTAGTATTTAAATCATTACTAGTTGTTAAAGAAACAAAAACTTCAAGATTCATAAATTCAAATTATAGTCAAATAAAAACATTACATACACAAAACAAATACAGGACCAAAAAATTAAGAAAAATGTGTAGAAATCAAATTGGCCCGAACTGCTTGGCCAGAGGCACTAGGTGTGCCACGGTATTGTTCATCTGGGTCCTGGCTGGGTGGAGAGGGGGGCAGATCCAAATACTGGGGGACATGCTGCATTATGGCAAATGTAACACACAACATGCTAGAATTATATCTATGACCTTCTTGGGGTTATACTGTAGTGCCCCCCCCCCCCGGTATGGTCCAAACAGCGAAAGCGGGTTTTTAACAGGCCAAATGCCCTCTCCATTACGGCCATGATCTTCCTGTGGGCCCGATTGTAGGCCATTACTCCCAAAATGTAAACAAAAAAACGGGCCATCACCATGACTAAGAGGCTATGTAATATTTGAGAGACACCCTGAACATACATATCGCTCTGATTAAAAAACAGCCTAACACCATCTAATGCATGTTCGGACCATTAAAAAAGGCAAGATGGCGGATGAGGGCAAATCAGGCAGACTGCTAACAGGTATTGGTTTAGGACTGTGCTGCTCAGCATTCTTGGATGTCTTACCTTTTCAGGAACCCAGATCTGCTTTGTCTGAGGCAAGCACACCTCTAACCCACCCCCTGCACTTTATCTCGCTCTCCTCTACTCAGTAAGTGTCATGCTTCTAAGCAAAGATGGCGCAGACCCTATCATAAAGGCAACAACAGAATTGCAGCCGAGTGTGGGGAAGAATAATAAGTAATTTACTAGAAAGTTGACATTTCTAAATTTGAAATGCTGGCCAAACATTTGTAAAGGGTTTGTGGTTTGCTAAATATAATGGTTAAAGGAGCAGTATCACAAATTTTTCTTGGTGACTTATATTTAAATGGTACTTTGAATGTAGGTAAGTGTTGGAGAAAGATTTACAAATTTAGAAAAAAATGATGTCTGTGTTGTGCAGCTGGAGACTAATAGCTCATGTTTATGTCTGCTGAGTGTCGGGGCACGACACTCTGGCCTGTTCCACGCTGAGGAGAGGGGGAAACAATGTAACAAAGTAATCAGCTGTTCAGTGCTGGCAGTCGTCCAGTATAGGATAACAACTCATATATCTAAAACAGAAAGAAAAGCTCTAGAAGTCATTTAGCTCATTGGTAAATTCAAGGTCAGTTTGAACCAGAGAGGCATTAGTTCAAATCTCAGACTCGCCAGTTTTTCATTTTTTTTGGGGTGGGGGATTATTTTATTTCAGAATTGGATTCTTATGTTTACATCCTGTTTTTTTTGCTCTAAACATTTTTTTTTTGACAGTTTTCCCTTCATGTAGGCTCTGCTGCAGAATCTTTCAGTTTACCATTTTCTCTTTCATATTCTTACAACACATTTTTCCATATGATCTTTCTTTCAGCTTTGTGTGTTTTGAGCAAAGCCCAACCCAGGATTTTCACTATCTGGAGTTTTGTTTTGTGCCCCTAGCGGCATCCTGACTTGGGATGCCCTGATATGTGAAATCCCCATGTTCGCCTGTGAAAACGTACCTTTCCCTGTCCCACAGTGCATGCGCGGGCTCTCATCCAATCAGCGCTGTTTGCACACAGATGGGGAGCCTGAGCAGTAACCTTCTTGGCCGCCGGGCCTGTCTAAATGACTATCTGCGTGAGCGAGCCAGAAAATGGGCCGATCTGTGGTCAACCAGGGGTCGTTTCACACAGTGGGGCATCCCGATTTAGGATGCCCAAGGGGGAAGGTCAATGGCCGGGTCTTATAGACTTCAGGGTCGGCCACTCAGGGTTTTGTTCCACTTTAATACCTTTAGATTTTCCTGCACAGTTATTCAAAGAAGAATTTCAGTCAGTTTAGTTTATTTTGTATAGATTTTACACATTTGAGTCACCTGGTCTCATAACAAAAGCAGAACCTCACACACACACAGCCGTTACCACTGATTACAGTGTCAGCCTCTGAGGTAAAGTGTTGCTAGGAGACCAGTGGGCTAAATGAAGCAGCTCACTAAATACAACCCAGCAGATCCCCCTATTCAGCAAATGGACTGAGCCATTGTCATACAATTTTGAAGAAAGGCAGATATTTTTTCCTTTTTCTATCGCCACATTATTTATACACATGTTAGAAGCTATTGTGTGGCAATTTAACTATTTATCTTTTTTAATGCAAATTTCGCGATACTGCTCCTTTAATGAGCCTAGACTGAAGAAATAGGGGGAACCCACCCTCCCCCAAAAGCAAGTACCGGGCTAAGAATGAGTGGCACTACTCATAAACATACGAAATTAGAAAAAGTTTATTAATCTAACTGGTTGAACAATTATGACATACTGACACAGTTTACATGAACACAATAGACATAACAAAACAAATATAAAAACATCAGGGGGCACCGGAGGTCTGCCAAATTAATCAAATAACCCTAAAAATCTGCTCCTTTAAGGTACGGTTTAACATGTAATCAAGGGGTAAAACCAGCCATAGGTTCAGACATGGGTCATAAATTATATTCATAGGCATACATTGAAAAGTGAATGACGTTATTTGCGTCAACTTACCAAGGAACCATCCACTGGAGAATTCTCCAGACTCAAACCGACGGTACAATCCAGATTGAAGCAAGATGTACGCATCATGGGATGAGCCTGGAAACCCGGCGAGAACACTAAGTAACCGCATGTCCGGGGCCACCACTGCTTGGACATTCATTGAGTGACCCATTTTGCGGTTCCTGGGATAAAAGGAAAAAAAACTAAATTAGCAAGGCTAGGTAAACTACTCAAACACTAACTCCTAACACCCTCCCAAAAACATGTTGGCCAATACAAATAACAATAACTAAGTACATAAGTATTTTTCACCCCAAAAAAGGAGAGGTATGTTGCATCAAGTAAAGATTAACTGTAAATTGCCTATTTAAGGACCACATGAAAATGTTTTCCTTTGTGCGACATGAAAAACATTGTATAAGCTAAATATGCTCCAATGTTTCACAGGGATGAGTTACAAGGAGGGATTAAGAGATATACAGAGTCAGCTATTTCACAGGGACTAGTAACAAGGAGGGAATTTACAAGGAGGGATTAATAGATATACAGAGTCAGCTATTTCACAGGGACTAGTTACAAGGAGGGATTTTACAAGGAGGGATTAAGAGATATACAGAGTCAGCCATTTCACAGGGACTAGTTACAAGGAGGGATTTTACAAGGAGGGATTAAGATAAATTTAAAATACCATTTATGACAACTATATCCCAAAAAACATATAGAACTTGCCTATACATGTACTCGTCGGCTGCCGGAGGCACCAAGACAACGTGGGTGCTATCAATGGCACCCATGACGTTAGGCATGTTGGCGATATTATAAAATTCAAGCTTAAGCGCGTTCCAGGCTACCATGTCGTCAGGAAAAAATATATATTTCTGACTAATGGTAGCCATGCCTTCCAAAAACTTGGATAGCGCGTGGCTCAGCGTAGGCCGGGAGATCCACACGGAGAGGGCACCCAGCCTCTGGAACGAGCCGTTCACCAAAAATTGCAGGCAGCCAAGCATCTTGGTCATACCCGAAATTGCTTGCCCCTTCCTTGTGGTGCAGGATAACCATAGCCGCAGCTCACTATACAACTTATGGAGGGAAGCGCGATTAAGTCTGGTGAGCTTGAACAGTTCCAACGTCATGCATGCCATCGATGTGCATGCGTCGCCGGTGCAATCTGGTTTCGGCCCTCCAGACAATTTCTATGCCCATTAGCTGGAGTTTCTCATGCTCCACAAAGGCACTAGACTGGTTCATAATAAGGCAATTTGAGGTCAAAATGGTCCCGTAAGGGGATCGCAAAGGAAACTGGTTTATTGGGTGCTGGTCCCTCAGCAATCAGTTCTCTGTATGAGACCCAAGCCCATACCAATAACGTAAGTTATCTGAACGAACGAAAAATATCAGATTTTGATGGGAAAATTATCCGAACTAACGCAAATGATCCGATATGCTTTCGTTCATCGAAAGCGCATATACGCATTAGCCCGAACGTTCGTACGAATGGAAAATGAACGAAAAAAAACAAAAAAATGACTACCTTTCACAGACAGCTACGGAAGTCCAGACGAATGTGTCTCTGAATCGAGACTAATGTCTTTTCTTTTTATTTGTATTTTTGTCTTTTCATTGTTAACTAAAATTTTCAAACTAAGCACGGGCCAACCTTTTTGGCAGTTAGAAAATTCCTAACATGGTTTACTTGAAGCTCTTAAAACTACCCTGGTTTCTGAAGATTGTATGATCACTCGTAAATGAGTATTAACCCATATACTGTAAGATCGATTGTACCTAATCCATTGTATGAATGGAAAAGCGTATCTAATCATATAGAGTAACACGCATGGTGACTGTGGCCCTTATTTATGAAGGAATAGCGACAGGTAGCGACGGGTGAGCGACCGGTAATGACGGGCACCGCCACGAGAACGCCGGCTCCCCACCACAATCACACATTTATCAAGCCGATCCTGCTTAGCGACTGAGATAGCGCCATATAGCCACTCATTCATCATTATTCCAGCCTCAGCCCACAGCGCCAGCGTCCGACCTTGAACAGCGACAGGTATGACCTCTCGCTACCTGGCGCTCTCCAATGCATTTCAATGGAACAATCTTTAAATATTCATAATTAATTATTATTAATTTTTTTTTTTTTAAATGTGAAAAATTCTGTGACCACTGTTAGATAATTTTTTTAAGGTAATAAAAGAAAAAAAATTGTGCAGAATTGATATTACAGGTCTGATATTATTGTATTCATATTACTAAATTCTTAAAAAATTTTTTTTTTTTTGGTTTCCAAAAATATGGTGGTTTGGGGGTTAAAAAACTACTTTTAACACATCGCCGCCAGCGCTCTGGGGTTTAAACATGCATTTCACAGCGCGAGAATTTTTTGAGCGTGATTTTTTGATGAATATGGTGGGAGCCGGTCGCTCTGACCAGTCGCTATCATGCGCACCCATACATCACGGAACCTGTCAAATAGCGACTCGTCACCCCGTATTCAACATTACTGCACACCGACTCAGTCGCTTTCAACAACCGAACAATGGCCAAGCACAGAGACTACTAGCGGGCGCTGTGAAAATACTGCTACAGTCGCTCAACTGTCGCTACCTGCCGCTATTAATGAATCGGCCTCTGTGTGTGAACCAGCAGATTGCAAGCTGATTGTATCTGATTGTTCAACAGCAGAACTGATCACACAGTTAAATCAATTGCATTGAACTGGACAGTCCGCTTTTCCTTCCAGATGAGATGAGTTTCCCAAGCTAGTCTTTATATTGTTCGTTATTTATAATAAAAAAACAAACATGATTGGGGGTGTTGTAATTTTAAGTTACATAAACACTGAAAAAACACTAAAATGTATAGTTTATCATCATTCTTAAAGCACCAACTACAAACATAAAAAATGCGTAATATGTATTCATGCATAAAGGCAAACCTGAAATACTATTTCTATTACTGGATTATAAAAAATATTCTGCTGTTTGTTATGGTAATTTAGGCCATTGTTTTTGGCTTATTGTATAATCAGTCCAAGCTATTCAGCAGTATTAATTAAAAAGAATGTCAGCGCTTAGATTAATAATACAAACAATGAGCTCCAATTAGAAGCTAAAGGAAGAATAATTTAGTTTAATCTACCTGGAGCCCCTGTTGGATATTGCAAACTAGTTTTGTGTCCTTTCATTAGAGGAGATTAATGTTGGAATCATAGAGATATGTTAATTACATTTTATATAAATATACTGACTACAGTATTTTACCTCATACATTTTTAAACATTGTAAAGGCATTATGAGACTATAACATTGTCTGAGACCAAAGAAAATGCTCATAAATAACTGAAAAATTATAACCAGTGTCTTAAACTGAAGTAAACACACATCCCCAACATTAATAGCAGATACAACAAAAACATTTCTAATTAAAATGATGCCAACAACTTACAACTGTAAAGCTATGTGGATGCAAAAAAAAAAAAAAACTTTCATAGTGATATTGCCATGGTGGTCAATAACTACTGGGCTTGGCTTGATTGACCAATAATCACTCATTGATAAAATTGACATGAAACTGTGAAAGTTCTTTAGAGAAACATTGTAGTAGATTGTATAAAATAAGCCCACCGTAGAAGCTCTTTGTCTTATTTGCAGAAATCTGAACACTAGGGGCCCCTATTTTTTAATGTTCCAACAGTGCACCCTTTTTAACACCACTACTCAAGCCATAATAAAATAATGCGCTCATTCTTTGCAGCACTATGTGGCGTAAAGTGGCTCAGCATGAAATAAAGTGGCATTTTGTGCCTAACTAGTAACAATGAGACAGTCTCTGCAGAAGGTTATGGCAATGTTGCACCAATACATTCCTATACAGTCCATCCATATTTATTGAATGTTTTTGAACTGGCACACAGTAGTTCAGACTAGCACACAAAATACACATTTTTGATGAAAAAAGTTGTTTATTTTTGCAAAATAAAAATTTTAGACGAAAAATCAATAATGTAATAAATGCAACAGAAATGGCATGTTTAATAAAACATAAAAAGCACCATAAATTTAATTTCTTCTTATGTCTGGAAACCATGGCTGAAGATTGATTAAAAAAGAAATAAATACTCCTATGCGAGTAGCAAGCTATGCGCCACAAAAAGCAGGTGCAGTGAAATCCAGTGTATATGCATTCATGGATTAGTAAATGCCTGTTTCACACTTGCACTGAAATGTACTGAAGTGAAAAAACTTTGATAAATGTAGTTTGCACACAAAATAGGTGCACCATGTGCTTAAACTGGAGTAAAACTGGTGTAGTGCTTTGATGATTCAGGCCCTTAAAGTGCTCTGCCCTGGCTCACTCCCCCAGCACATCAGCGCAGGGTTTACAAAAAACTTCCCCCAGTGATGGCATCATCACATTACCCCAGGCAGCTGCAATGAAGCTGCTCATATCAGAATCACCCTTTGTGTATTTACTCACCTGCAGCCATTAATAAACTGAGCCAGCAGGTGGGCAGGCTGATTCATTATTAGCAGTCCCAAGAAGATAGACAGCTCAGAAATCCCCTGAGATATTTCACCTGGGAGCACGGACAGACCTCTGTAAGTCCCAATTGTAGTAATGGGCTGCAGGTCCAGCTCACCAAGTGTGATAAAACATAACATTTAATGTAACATTTTAAAATATAGCATGACCTGTGTGGAGTGAATATCCTGGGCTCCCCATTCAAAGGCAACGCGTTTCGGGGTTACCTCACCCCTTAATCCTACCTTAAAACAGATGGGGATCCATTGCTCCTTTTTAGAAAGATATCAGCATGCTGAGCAGGTGGTGAAGTAATGACACTTCCTGTTTAGATGCTGGAAACGAAGAAACCCCGCCCCCTGTCTGATAATTGGATGGAGGGTGGAGAAATAAAAGGAGAGAGAGAGAGAGAGAGGGAAAGGATAGCTAATGGCAAAAATTTTACCCTATCCCGCACAGTCACTGGATATACTTAATACAGGTTTTTCTGTTGTGAACTGTAATATAATATAGTTGCACATTAATGAATTAATAATATAAAGTGATTCATTATTAGCACCAGGTAGCGACAGATGAGCATCTGTACTGCGGCACTAGTGGCCGCCCTGATCAGCTGTCAGTCGCTATTACAGGGCTCCTCAGTCGCTACTTGCCGTAGTAAGCACGCTACCAATGTTTAATGTGATGTTTCAGATTTGCATTAGAGGCGCTGTTGAGTTGTTACACCTTATTCAATACAGCGCCTGAGCATTTCTATGCTGTTGTGTAGAAATCAATCTGTAAATGTTAGAAATTTGAAACCACATAAGCAAAATAACACATGTCACCAGATGTTTAAAATAAAAATACAAATAAGTTTTATTCAAGCATATTTTTAAAGTAAAAGTTTTGTTTATTTTGACAATAAGTAGTCCCAATCTTCATGGTGCCTGTAATGGAAACAAAAGTGTTGTTATTTTTGGTTTTTATTTATAAATAATGTAGATTCAACACCGTAATGTGGTTTGTATTAATTATAGCACAACCACATTTTTTACTATCTGGCTATAAAACACATCAATACAATACAGACTACCATGACATGACATATACACAAAAGACACCAGAGGGCGCCAGAGGTCCATTTTTACAACGGACCTCTGGCGCCCTCTGGTGTCTTTTGTGTATATGTCATGTCATGGTAGTCTGTATTGTATTGATGTGTTTTATAGCCAGATATATATTTTTTTGTAATAAATTTAGTTTTTAACTTTTGAGGTGGGTGCCACTTTTGTATTCCCTTGGCAAAATTCTTGGGGGTGTGTGGGGACCCCCACCGTTCATTGTAAAATCTTTACAGGTTACACAAAGTTGAGACACAATAAACAAAAAAACTAACAATACTTTTCAATTTAGCATATGTGATGTTTACCCTAAATTATGGCACCACCACACTTGTTATAATAAAGATATGATCATTTTATTATTTGTCCAATACAAAAGAATAAATTAAAAACAATAAAAAGACCAGATCACATACGGGGGCGCTATGGGTAAAAAATGTCCCTTCTGCCCAGATTAAGTAACGGGGAGACCATTACGAAAATCGTCGGCTGGGACGGGGTGTAGTGCTTGGCCAAACTGTTCCTCAATGGTGATGTACATAGCACATTTGTTTTGATCTCTTGTTTATCTTTTTCCTCCCTTGGTTTGTCCTCAGGGGTATATATATTAGTTTAAGTATAGCACTGTAATTGCACTTTATCATGATATGCATCAATGTATTATATATAGATTGTTAGAGTGTAGATTTTTTTGATATGTGTGCTTATGTAGTATGTATATAGGAGCACTTGTTGTATAAATAACTGACACAATTTATGGGACACATATGGTTTTAAGAGGGACATTTTTTACCCATAGCGCCCCCGTATGTGATCTGGTCTTTTAATTTTTTTTAATGTATTCTTTTGTATTGGACAAATAATAAAATGATCATATCTTTATTATAACAAGTGTGGGGGTGCCATAATTTAGGGTAGGCTTTGTGTGTGGGTCATGTGGGATCCCATATTTGTTTGAGTGTATAGTATATAGCTAGCCAGGCACACCAAAATTGTGGAGGACTTTATAGGCTGGTGCGGTCTAAGTTTTGTATATAGCATAAGTGATGTTGCCACCATTATCGGATGATGATTTGCCCCTTCCTAGCAGCCAGACACCTGAACTATTTGAGGAGGACCACACTCAGGTAACATAGATCATTTGATTCTGGTTGTGATAAATGTAATTTTTTTTACAACAGTCATTTAAAAACATGTTACATACACCATACTTTGATTTTATCAGGAAACCTTAACGGGATACTTTCGTGTCCAGGGATAGGTTACCCCGGGGGTCCTTTGTAGGCTCAGTCCTGTAACCACACCACTTGTTACTTATAAATTCTAATGTTTATTTAGTGCCAATAAAAACAGTTAGTCTAAACAGCTATTTATACATCAAAATTCTTTTCTGTTGTCATGCATCAAAACATTTACAACTTTGAATCATCATATATAAAAATAGTTACAATATATTCATATTTTTGTAATGGGCAGACATGTATCATGTTTCACCAGCTCTGGCTTTTTCAATGCCCTATCATATGACAAAACAGACAGATAAATCACAGTGTTAGTAACATGATTAGTGTGTTAAATATTTAGATAATTGCATTATTAAATAATTAATTAGGGACACAGAGGGATAGATCAAAATAGTACCTGTTTCTGATGATTTCAAATATTGGAATTAGGGGCACAGAGGGATAGATCAAAATAGTACCTGTTTCTGATGATTTCAAATATTGGAGACATAAGTTGCTGTGCACATTCAGACAATCCACAGAGTGAGCCGGTGGTATGCACTCTCCTGTTGTTAAAGCTTGTTTCAATTAGTTTCCATGTATTATCTATGTGGGCAGCACCTTTATCTACGTTATGCACCCATACCTTAATTGGTTGTGTTCCTCTTTAAGCCTGAAGATTCCTTGTATTTGGCCAAGCAGAGTGGCTGTGCTCCCTATATAAAGGGGAAAAGCCAACAGGGGGGCATTTGATTGGATTTATACTGGCGTAGATTCTTTTTAGGGGGATAGTCAGATTAAAGCAGACTTACTGTATAAGATCAATTGCTGGCATGTGTGGAGCAAGTGCGGTGGCAGGAAGTCCAAATGGCTGCGGTGCTTCTTTGTCCATTGACAATCGTGGTCACAGTCTCAGTGACCGCTGTGCTGCTGATGTCCTGCAGCGGTCCCCGCTCCCCACGTGTCACCCGTTCTCCGCTCCGGATGCTTACCTGCCACCGCACCAGCGACGCTCATAATGACGGATAGGGCATTGAAAAAGCCAGAGCTGGTGAAACATGATACATGTCTGCCCGTTACAAAAATATGAATATATTGTAACTATTTTTATATATGATGATTCAAAGTTGTAAATTTTTTGATGCATGACAACAGGAAATAATTTTGATGTATAAATAGCTGTTTAGACTAACTGTTTTTATTGGCATTAAATAAACATTAGAATTTATAAGTAACAAGTGGTGTGGTTACAGGACTGAGCCTACAAAGGACCCCCGGGGTAACCTATCCCTGGACACGAAAGTATCTATAGCAAAGGCCAGGCTGTGTACCAACCCTAACAAATATTTAAAAAACATAATAACAAGGGGTTAGTCTGAGGTCACTCCTTGGGAACCCATGAGGGGCTCCCTACAGCAAAACCTTAATGGGAACCAGAGATGTGGCCTCCTCCCAAGTGCCATGTGGTCAGCCTTCTGAGCCAGCACAAACGGTACATGATAAAATACCCATAGATGTTGATTAAATAGTTGTATATGCAAAATACAGACAGTAATTTGTCATATCTCTTTTTATTATTAACTACTATGCAACCAACACCAAGGGGTGCCCCCACCAGTGCTGAACTGTATGAGTTAGGGAGCCAGATGCTGGAGGCCTACAGTCACCAACAGCCACGTGATAGACTCCAGGAGCGCATTGCGGCATTGGAAAAACAATCACTGGTGGACCAACAACAGATATGTGACCTAAGGCAAGAGGTACGCGAGCTGAGAAATCAACCACAGGCAGAATTGGTGACTGCTATCAACCGCTCCATTGATCGGCAGGACCAAACTTTGTTGTTGTTACATCAGCTAATACAGCAGCAACCCTTTTTTTTACTGTACTGTTGGCCCCCAACACGACCCCCTACAGATGAATCAGCACAACAAAGGCCACCCACTGATTAAAGTTTTGGCACCATGAATTGTATTCAACAAATGAGGCCAAAAATTTGTCTTTATTTGAAAAAATAAATTTTTGTAAACATTTAAAACTTTTGGTATTCTACTTGATTGCATATATACTAATCCATACGTGTAAACATGTCTATATCTAGATATGTGTATGTGTTTTGGATCTCACAACACTAATACGTTGGAACAAATTCAAATGCTTCTATTATGTTAGGTGTAACAATGTGTTTCACATTCTACTAAATAATGGGTTAACGGTAACTTTTACAAGGTTTTACAGTGAATGCTTGTTCGCTCCGAACTGCTCATCTATTGTCTGCTGCTTATTCTGGAACAGCGACTCTAGGCGTTGCATAAAAAAGAAACAGAAAAGCCTACAACACACGTATAAAAAGTACAGTGCCCCAGGCAGCGACAGGTAGCGACTGGTCCTCGGCGCTCTAACCCAGATTCAACAAGAATTTTCTAATTTTCAAAAATTGCCGCTGTAATTTTTGTGACTGTGGGATAGAGTGCCACACACGGTGAGATTAAAGTGATTATTTGGACACATGAACAACATTAAAGTAGCGAAAACCACAGGAATGACATTGTTGGAGGGGTGTGACTTTAACACTTTAATGGCAGACTATAAAATATATTTAAAAAAAAAAAAAATACCTTCAAAAACATACATACAGTTCAGGAATAATGTCTTAAACATTTGTAGTATTGAAAAAAAAAATCGGGATGAGCAATGGGATTTCAGGATCGTCCATTGAAATGTATGGGAGCTGCAGGTAGCGAGAGGTAATAGGTGGCGCTGTAAAAGTTTGAACGCAGGCGCTGTACACTGAGGCTGGGATAATGATGAATCTAACGCTACATGGCGTTATACCAGTCGCTCAACAGGATCACCTTCATAAATGTGTAATTGCGTTCTGTGGCTGGCGTTCTCTTGCTGATATCTCTCGCTGCCTGTCCCTAAATTGCCACTACCTGGCGCTATCCCTTCATGAATAAGGGCCTGAGTCTGTGTAGCTGCCAAGGGAAGCGGCAAAGAAACATGCTGACTGTGAGTACCAGGTTAGATCATCTTTTTATGCCCCACTTATTAATAATAATAATAATAATAATAATAATAATAGTATAATATAGGATAATAATATTATCTCTTTGCTTTAGTCATGAAAATGTATTATTTCTACTTTTAATTTAATATTTCTTCTTTCTATTCAAATTAGGTCCCACCCCCAGTATATTTTTATAAATGCACACAACAAGCTGACAAGAGTTAATCAAAAAAATACCATGCACTCCAAGAAGCGCTCAAAAAAAGGGATTCGCAAAGTTTTATTTTTTATGTTTTTTTTTTTTAATTAAAAATGGGAATTGCAGTAGGGACATTAGACAAACATGACAAAACGTTCTCACGACCCAAATCACAAGTTTGCAGCACAAAAGAAAAATCTAAAAATGCATATCCAAATAACCCTAATTAGCCCAGGGATCCCGTGGCACACATACCAGCCCCCGAAAAAAGAAATCTACTAAAATGCTTAAAGAATTGGAATCATCCCAGCCCATTGAATAAGATGCTGTGGATTTTTGACTTGATAAATACACCTTTTTGACTGGGATCTGACACTCACCTGACACTCATCTGCCACTACTTGGCACTACATGGCCTTAGCCTTTCTTAAAAAAAAAACCAAGCCAGTTACTAAGGCAAAATAGTCAAATAGACAATCAGTCATTCCAACCTTTAAACGTTATAACAAGGAGATGAAACTATAATAAGTAATATGTAAAACATAGGGTCAGTATAGTTTATGGACCTCAACCAATTAAATAGTGGACCCAAACACTGAGTATTATAAGGGGGGGCAATAAAAAACAAAACAAACATTAAATGACCAACAAAACAATGAGAAAGATTTACATATAATAAACAACATACACATTCATTCCTCACACAGAACCCAGACCATAGAGACAATGGAGGATCGGGGGAAAGAACAGAGAAAGGGAGCCCTGACATATTTAAATAATCAAATTAAGGCAGCCTCAATCTAATGATTTGAGCCATATAGGGCATACCGTGCCAGATATTAGTGAAGCTAGGAACCCTAGCCTAGTACATCATAAAAAGATATTGGACATTTGTAAGTCCTACCAGCTTCCTTTTGAGGAGAGCTTCAAAAGGGACTTTTCCGAAATGTCTGCCCAAAGTGGAATAAATCAGTTGGTAAGCCTGTGAACCTCTGGGCATTCTCACCATATGTGATGGAATAAACCACCTGTATCATATCCTCGGAAACACTTTGAGGGGTAATTTGGAACAAATTTTGCCAGTTTAGTAGGGACCATTTTCCACCTATGAAGAACCTTCAGATTAGTCTCAACTAGCACTGCACTAATGGATATAATAGCTAAGCTTTCCCAAATTTGCTTCCCGTCCTCATTCTCTAGACCTTGGGATTTACATTCTTTAAAATGTGGAAATAACAGTGCCACAAAGGCTAGGCAGAATATAGTGGCACTCTTTCCATCCAAGTTGAGATGTCGAGAAGGTTAAAACTCTTACTAGCTTTACCAAATCATTGAAATGCACATCACATTCTAATGATGCACATTAAACTTAGGTATCATATTGATATATTTTTTATTTTCCAATTTTATTCCAATTTTATTTTCCAATTAAACTTATAGCTGGTATAGTGTCTCTGGGCTCACTGGATCAGTGAAAATAACACCTGTGATAATTAGTTTGCCAGGTGAGAGATTTTCAAACTTGCAATAACTATCAAAGGTTCAACCTTTAAATTAGAAAAATGGTATGGGACCCCCCTCTCCAGAAAAACCTTGGCACCAGCTATGTGCCGGCCCTCAGCTCTAATTAGCCTACATGGGCACCCGGCTTTTATGCAACCCCCTGGCCAGTGGAGATGCAGGTAATCGGGTGGGTGGGGGATTTGGCAAATCCCCACCTAGATGAAGATGAGATTTAATTTTGGGGCTCTAAACTAAGTAAAATGCCAGACAATTGAAGGAACTGGCAGTTAATGATCAGTGAGGCAGACATGTAAATATTAAGTGGCTGGAGCCACTTGCACAAACTTCAGAGTGTAGGATCCTCCAAGAGGCTTGCAGTTGTGCATAAACCTATTATTTGGCTACCCCTAAACAGTGCTCACAAGCAGAATTGGTTGCAATGGGCCCAAGAGTAAATGAAACTAATTTTACTGATTTGTTTTCTGATGAATGCCTGGCAACTTTGCATTGTCCAGATAGATAGAGTAGTGGATGATTGGTGGATGGATACCATGTCCCAACAAAGCTTCAACATTAAAAAGGAGGTGGTGGAGTCATGTTTTGGGCTGGATTCATAGGGAGGGTGTTGATAGGCCCCTTTACAGACCCTGAAGTTGGGAAAAAATCTAGGTAAAGTATATTGAGTGTCTGGCTGACTATTTTCTTTGGTACAAAAAAGAACTGTGAATTCTGTATAAAAATCGTCTAACATGCCTAACAATGCACAATTTCATGCTGCAAAGAATACCGCTGCTGCAAAGATTGCCACCCCAACTTCAACCCTATTGAGAACCTTTTGAGTTCATACAAGTAAAAATATATGAAGGTGGGAGGCAATTCGCATCAAAACAGCAGCTCTGGGAAGCTATTCTGACACCCTGACTTTCAGGAAATTCAAGCATAAACTTTCCAAATGCTCAAGTTCAATGGATGCAATAATTGCGATGATGATTCCAAAGAAGGTTCCTATTTTTCCATGTAAATTGGCCTGGTAAGATATACTTTACTAAAAAGTTAAAAGCAACTTCCCCAATCTCTCATCAATGCTGAGCTGTGTGTACTGTAACTGAATGAAAAATCAATGGGAGCACCAGGGGGGTCCTGCTATACGGCCAGGGAGCCATATTTTAGTAAAAGATACACAGGCTGTTTGGGGTACTGAGCTGGGTATAGACGGTGTCCACATATTCTTTTTTTTTCTCTGTATTAATGCTGCAAATAGCCATTGTCAGTTCTTTACAAACTATAAAATGTATTTAAACTCAGTTGTACATAATATTTTGGAACAGTACATTTTGAGTATTTTTAGTTGTGAAAAAATAATGTTACCATTGGGAGGTTTATTCAATAAAGTATGAGATCGATGGCTTTAGAATTGTATTGTCATTTACATCAACCATTTATAAAAATCAGAGAAAGATATAATTTGCATTATAATTTTGAATGAGTGGGGATACAGTTACAGTGTACATGCAAACATCTGTTTCATCCTTCTTGGTTATCATTTCCAGTAAACCTCCTGTCATAGGGCATGCAATACAAAGCCTTTATATAGTTTATTTTTTTTGCCCCATCATAAGAACATAACCAGTGGTGCTACTCCGCAGCATTATTTTAATCTTAAGAAACGAGTAACTTACTTCCAAGAACTGGTGTTCATCAAACAGGAAAACACATTAGATAATGATAAAATATTAACTAGTTTTCAATTCTGACTTGTGCCATTGATGCCAATAAGGATTATGATGATCTGAAATAAACCATTAATAGATATTGCTTTTTTATGGAGCCAGATTGAAGCTCTTAGATGCCATATTTTTCTATAAAGAGTATTTATTACATTTAAATAATGTTAATGGACAAAGTTGGAAGAATTCTGGTAAATGAAGCTATTGAGTGTCCTGGCTTTTATACTAATTGTAGTAAAATGGTTAGCATAATAGATTTAACTTCAAGCTCTTATTTCATTTACGCACATTAAAGACAAACTATGCAATTCATTTAACTGCCATGACACTGAAGTAAATTTTTACTGTCTGCATTATCATTTTGCTTTTGGTTTTCATTACTAGATAAGTTATACAATAGTTTGTTACTTTTATTATATGGACATCAGAAATTATATCACATTTTGCCTTCCATTAACATACACCCTCAAAAAAGTTTCTTGCATTTCCAGACTTATACTATGTTGAAAATCATGGCATCACTGGCTTATGCATACTGGTATTACAATTCCTACAATTACTATACCAAACAAAAGCCCTATCCCACTACTAGGCACAAAAAAAATCAGACAATGTTGTCTCATATAAAAAAAAAACCTGAAGTACCTCACTCCCACACTAAGAAACCCAAGAACACTGTCAGCAAAATACAAGGTAGAATATTTAAACCATATAAAACACTAGTAAGTGCCAGGGGTTGCGAGGTGAAACCAGGTCAATGATAGCTTAAGAGGGTTAGAAATACAGTCCCAAAATAAATGGAACCCTCTGTGACTAATATCACCTAAATGTAAAATCATAATACTGTACCAATAATACACTTGGGAATTCACAATTATTATTTAGAGTCTATAGGTGATCAAAGTTCTTAAAGTCTTATAGGATAGGTAAGTCTTCCTTTTTTAAATTTTAATATTATATTTTAATAATATTTTTAGGAGCATGTAGTTTCACAGACCCTGTATTGATATTAAATTTGCTAGCCAACTTTGAACGTAATTCTAAATGACAGCAGTGGGTGAATCCCCCTCTGGCATAAAAGTGATCCTATACCCAGTAATGACGTTTTTGTTGTTACCTTCTTTTCCCAGCCCAGCCCATATTTCTTTTTTTACTAAAACTTTTGCCCAGTATTAATGCAAACACTGATATTCAAATGGTGGTCATATGGCTCCCTGGCCATGCAGTAGCACCCCCTGGTACTCTCCTATGGTGATTAATTCATTTACATGCTAAACTGTCACATGGTTTAATGAGGTTTATGTGGCAGTTTAGCCTGTAGTGCTATTTTGCTATCTATTTTGCTCCCCCACCCCAGGTATATTACCCTTGGATGTTTTCTAGCCTCAATGCTGCTTGGAATTCCTGTTATATCAATTAAAATCAATCCTGTTGATTGTAATTTTCAGTTTCCCCAGGTATGCCATTAGTTTATGACAAGAAGATTGGTCCACTTGATGAGCGAGCCCGAGCTGCAAAGTTTGGGCTTGTACCAGACTTTGCATGCTCTGGCCTCCAAACCTGAGCACAGACTATCAACCAGCTTTATAATCTAGAGACCACAGCCATATTGGGCATGGCTGTGTTTGGCCAGGTGGTACACATGACCCGCTGTATAAAAGACAGTGTCAAGCATCCTACAGCACAACAGTGCTCATTTAGTTAGGGAGAGGTTCCTGCTGAGTAAGGGACAGATAGGCCTTGTTTAAAAAAAACAATTGTCCTTTTCAGGACAGGTAGAGGCTGCTGGAATGAGGGGCAGCGAGGAAGTGACAAAACTGTCCTTTTGCAAACAGCTAGGTAGGGAGAGTTGGTGGTGGTTGTTGGGGGGGACAGTTAGGGAGGCACATAAAAGCACATCTGCTTGTTGTCCCCATTGTACTCTGAAGACAGGCAGCTGCTAGGGCACATTTAAAACATCTGGGCATTTAATACAACTCATCTGTGCCCACCTGCATAGCAAATACTTGGTATATAATACAAGTCATCTCTGCCCATCTGCATTGCATTAACTGAGTTTATAATATCACTCATCGATGTCCATCTGCATTGCATTTACTGGGTATATAAAACTACTCATCCGTGTCCTTCTGCATTGCATTTACTAAATATATATTACCACTCATCCGTGACCATCTGAATTGCATTTATTAGGTATTGGAAGACAATCCAAGGGGTGATGACGAAGTCCTAAACCCAAAATGAACTGAAGGCCATCAGAATTCAGAGGAAGAGATTGTGGTCACACAGCTCCAGGCAGCAAGTAGAAGAGGGAGAATAGTGCAAACCCTCAGGAATCACCCCGTTGCTACTACTACCCATCATGCCCAGGTACTGAGCACGCCAAAGCTGGCACAAAGGATGTTCCCAGCATGGCATTTTTTCAAACAGTGAACATATGACAAGACATGAGTCATTTGTATTCTGTGCCACCCCTGAAGTGAGGAAAAGTGAGGGAAAAGCCTTAATAATCTCTGCACCACATCCATTACCAGGTATTTGCAATCCAAACATGAGCTGCAGTGGCACCTAAAAAACATGCAAACACCTGAGGCTCCCTCTGCTGCTTTGGTTATCTCAGCCTCTACCACCACCTCCTCAACAAGGCCACCTGTCTCCCCCCAAAGGGAAGATGTGAGAGCCCTACCACCACCAGCAGCACTACTACTATCACCAAGCCTGTTTGCACCATCCCCGGGAAGGAACTTTTGAGAGAAAGCAGAAGTTGGGCCCATCTCACCTACGAGCCCTGACCCTAAATTCAAGCAATTCAAAATTGCTTGCCTTTAAAATGCTCCCATTCTGCCTATTGGAGAAAGACAGTTGACCTGATGGTGGTGGCTATCCCACAAAACACCATTCCCAGCTGCCACTATTTTTCTCGGCAGGCCATCCCTGCCTTGCACCAACAGACTGTGAAGAAAATAAGCTGTGCACTGGGCAATGTTTTTATTTTCAGTGTCCACATTACCACTGACAAGTGGACAAGCATGGCCAGGGACGTTACATCTTTCTAACTCCCCACTTGGTTAATGTAGTGGCAGCTGGGACTGGGGCCAACCAGGTGGAATTTCAATTTGTATATGCTGGAAAGGGTGTGTGAGCAGCAGCAGGGAATACTGGAGTTCCAGCTCCAAAATACCAAGGCGAGTCAAAGTGCAGACAACCAGCACTTCATAACCTACACAACTACAACATGGTCAGTGTTACCATCCCTTTGCCTGCTCTAGAAAACCCTGCAGGCCATGACAGAGATTATGATGGTGGCACGGGAGGAGGCAGAGGAGGATGAAGAAGGCCCAATTTCCCAGGTGTCAGTGCACACGTGGGTAGCAGAGTGGGTTGCTGGGCCGACAGAGGCCAGGTACTCCACTGTCCGGCCAGCAGACAGTTTTGGCGGATTTAGAGGAGGGGGAGGAGGTGGAAGAGAACTTTCTCTCACAGCAGGGTGGCACCCAGCGAGGCTCATGGGCATCACTGGAGCCTGGCTGGAGGGAGGAGACACCTGACAATGGGACAGCTTCTCCTTGACCCAAGGCAGCCTGGCTCACATGAGCCACTACATGCTCCAGTGCCTGTGGAACAACTGAGCGAAACAACCAAGTTGAGTGGCCACCCTTCTGGATCCCCTCTATAAGGATAACAGCACCTCTTTGTTTCTACCACTGGAGCGGGATAGAAAGATCAGGGGGTATAAATGCACCCTGGTGGATGCACTATTGGGGGAGTTTGCAGCTGAATTTGAGGGCTCAGTGGCAACACAAGGAGGAGGAGCAAGTTGCCAATGCAGCAGGAGCACCAGTACCACCACACAAGGGACGGTGAGCATGGCCACAATGAGGAACACCTAATTTATTTGTCCTCCACACCCACCACAATCAGATATGGCCTGTATTACCAAGGGGCAGACTTCGACTTCAACATGGTGAATGATCTGTTGACGCATCTCCTGGTACTATGCGATAGGTCCTCCCACTGGACACGTGGCCAGAGCATGCCCTCTATGCCTCGGAGGTGCTGGCCTGCCCTGTGGCAAGTGTACTATCAGAACATATGTTCAGCACCTCAGGGGGTTTCATCACAGACAGGAGGATCCCCCTATCCACAGCCAACGTAGTCCTCCTTACATTCCTTAAGATGAACCAGGTATTCATCTTCACCTCCACATCCACCTCCTGCTTCTCTTCTACTTACACAGCCACTCCCACCTCCTCTCCCCATTGACCTCTGGCACCTGTTAAAAATTAATATTTTATATATTTTTATATTTTATTAGTTTTAATATTTTTATGTATGTATTTATGTATATTTTTGTTTGTTTTTATTATTTTGAGTAGAGATGAGCAAATTTATGAAAAGTTCAATTCGGCCGATTCGCTGAATTTTCCGGAAATATTGTTTTGGTCCGAATTTATTTGCAGCGAATTGCTATTAAAAACGGCTATTTCTGGCCTTCCAAGAGCCTCAATATGGTTGTAGAACATTTTGCCTTGCTGTAACATGCATAGGATGCATGCTGGGTTAGTGAAATAACACTGTAAAGAAGTATGACATGCAGATCAGAGGCATTGCTATTAGAATCGCTGTCGCAGAGCTGAGAAATTACCTTGCCTGGAAAACACATTGGACTTGGCAGCAGCATTAGGAGCCCATATATTGCCTCAAAGACACACCCTGGAGTTGGCAGCAGCAGCAGCATAAGGAGCCCGTATATTGCCAGAAAAACAAATTGGAGTTGGCAGCAGCATAAGCAGCCCATATATTGCCTGAAAGACACACCCTGGAGTTGGGAGCAGCAGCATAAGCAGCCCATATATCGCCTGAAAAACACATTGGAGTTGGCAGCAGCAGCATAAGCAGCCCAAATATTGATTGAAAGACACACCCTGGAGTTGGCAGCAGCAGCATTAGGAGCCCATATATTGCCTAAAAAAACACATTGGAGTTGGCAGCAGCATAAGGAGCCCATATATTTCCTGAAAGACACACCCTGGAGTTGGCAGCAGCATAAGGAGCCCATCTATTGCCTAAAAACACATTGGAGTTGGCAGCAGCATTAGGAGCCCATATATTGCCTGAAAAACACATTGGAGTTGGCAGCAGTATTCAGAGCCCATATATTGCCTGAAAAACACATTGGAGTGGGCAGCAGCATAAGCAGCCCATATATTGCCTGAAAGACACACCCTGAAGTTGGCAGCAGCAGCATTAGCAGCCCATATATTGCCTGAAAAACACATTGGAGTTGGCAGCAGCATTAGCAGCCCATATATTGCCTGAAAGACACACCCTGGAGTTGGGAGCAGCAGCATAAGCAGCCCATATATTGCCTGAAAAACACATTGGAGTTGGCAGCAGCAGCATAAGCAGCCCAAATATTGCCTGAAAGACACACCCTGGAGTTGGAAGAAGCAGCATTAGGAGCCCATATATTGCCTAAAAAAACACATTGGAGTTGGCAGCAGCATAAGGAGCCCATATATTACCTGAAAGACACACCCTGGAGTTGGCAGCAGCATAAGGAGCCCATCTATTGCCTAAAAATACATTGGAGTTGGCAGCAGCATTAGGAGCCCATATATTGCCTGAAAAACACTTTGGAGTTGGCAGCAGTATTCGGAGCCCATATATTGCCTGAAAAAGACATTGGAGTGGGCAGCAGCAGCATAAGCAGCCCATATATTGCTTGAAAGACACACCCTGAAGTTGGCAGCAGCAGCAGCATTAGGAGCTCATATATTGCCTGGAAAACACACTGAAGTTGGCAGCAGCAGCAGCATAAGGGGCCCATATATTGCCAGAAAACACATTGGAGTTGGCAGTAGCATAAGCAGCCCATATATTGCCTGAAAGACACACCCTGGAGTTGGTAGCAGCAGCATAAGCAGCCCATATATTGCCTGAAAAACACATTGGAGTTCGCAGCAGTATAAGCAGCCCATATATTACCAGAAAGACACACCATGGAGTTGGCAGCAGCAGTATTAGGAGCCCATATATTGCCTGAAAGACACACCCTGGAGTTGGTAGCAGCAGCATAATCAGCCCATATATTGCCTGAAAAACACATTGGAGTTGGCAGCAGTATAAGCAGCCCATATCTTGCCTGAAAGACACACCCTGGAGTTGGTAGCAGCAGCATAAGCAGCCCGTATATTGCCTGAAAAACACATTGGAGTTGGCAGCAGTATAAGCAGCCCATATATTGCCTGAAAGACACACCCTGGAGTTGGTAGCAGCAGCATAAGCAGCCCATATATTGCCTGAAAAACACATTGGAGTTGGCAGCAGTATAAGCAGCCCATATATTGCCTGAAAGACATACCCTGGAGTTGGCAGCAGCAGTATTAGGAGCCCATATATTGCCTGAAAGACACACCCTGGAGTTGGTAGCAGAAGCATAAGCAGCCCATATATTGCCTGAAAAACACATTGGAGTTGGCAGCAGTATAAGCAGCCCATATATTGCCTGAAAGACACACCCTGGAGTTGGTAGCAGAAGCATAAGCAGCCCATATATTGCCTGAAAAACACATTGGAGTTGGCAGCAGTATAAGCAGCCCATATATTGCCTGAAAGACACACCCTGGAGTTGGCAGCAGCAGTATTAGGAGCCCATATATTGCCTGAAAGACACACCCTGAAGTTTGCAGGAGCAGCATAAGCAGCCCTGATATATTGCCTGAAAAACACATTGGAGTTGGCAGCAGCAGCATAAGCAGCCCATATATTGCCTGAAAGACACACCCTGGAGTTGGCAGCAGCAGCAGCATTAGGAGCCCATATATTGCCCGAAAAACACACTGGAGTTGGCAGCAGCAGCAGCAGCATAAGGAGGCCGTATATTGCCAGAAAACACATTGGAGTTGTCAGCAGCATAAGCAGCCCATATATTGCCTGAAAGACACACCCTGGAGTTGGCAGCAGCAGCATAAGGAAGCCGTATATTGCCAGAAAAACACATTGGAGTTGGCAGCAGCATAAGCAGCCCATATATTGCCTGAAAGACACACCCTGGAGTTGGCAGCAGCAGCATAAGCAGCCCGTATATTGCCTGAAAGACACACCCAGGAGTTCGCAGCAGCAGCATTAGGAGTCCATATATTGCCTGAAAAACACATTGGAGTTGGCAGCAGCATAAGGAGCCCATGTATTGCCTGAAAAACACATTGAAGTTGGCAGCAGCAGCATAAGGAGCCCATATATTGCCTGAAAGACGCACCCAGGAGTTGGCAACAGCAGCAGAATTAGGAGCCCATATATTGCCTGAAAAACACACCCTGGAGTTGGCAGCAGCACAAAGAGAACATATACAGATTTTAGGCACATATATCTTATCCTAAGAATATTAATAAAAATTAAGATTACCTTAAAACATTTCCTCAATAATTACTTGTGGTCTGATGCGGAGGAATGTCTGTAACTGGAGAGCAGCGCCTTAAATCTGTTTTGCACTATCCATATTTCTGAAGTGTTGGTCTGGCACCATGATCAATCTACTCTAATGCATCAGGCTTTGGTGGGTGGAAATCTTGGCTGATCCATGCCCGATTCATTTTCACGCAGGCCAGTCTCTCAAAAAAACATTTTTTCAAGCGTACTGGAGCACATTGAACTGCTCTCATCAGAGCATCACATACACACATCTAAGAGTTTTACCACTTTGTTCCTGTTAAAGTCTTCAGGGCCTAGTTACTGCTGTTATCGACAAATTTATGCGTAGTGTAGCGTTTTGTCCTCCCCTCATATACGCACTAAGTATGTCAGGCAGAGAAGTGCCAGGATGGGCACAGAGGAGTTGCAGAGGCCTGAATTCATCAAGCAGAGGTCGCAGTAGACTAGGGGTGAGTGGCAGCAGGAGTCTCAGTGAGAGGCCTGCTCTCCCGGTATGAGCTAGCAGTCGTGTCTCGACAAGCAACCCATCTGCCATCATCGATTGGTTAACATGATCATCCACTTCATCACAGGTGACATCTGACACCCCCAGTCAACTGTCGGTTATATCTTATGCTTTGGGTTCAGCTCCACTTTTCAGTGATGACGATCTGCTAGAGAAAAATCAGCAGCTACTGCACAGCCAAGAAGTGGAGTATACATTCGCCGCTTCTTCCACTAGATGAGCAAGTAGTGATGAGGAGAGTGGCGTGGGAGGTGGTGTTGCAAGCATTTTGGCTTCTTAAGCAGACACTGTTGAGGAACCTGAGGACATCAGTGAGTTTTGAAGGCTTAGAGTGATGGAGAGTGATGGATTTAGCGGTCAGCATGGTGGCATACTCTTCACCTGGCTTTAGTAATGAATCAGCCTCCAAATAAACTTCCTTTCTGGGTATTGGATCACTTTAATCTGCAATTTTTAATCACTACACTTTCTGAAGACAAGCAGAGAAATATTTTGCCAGAGTCTCTGCTAGCTTATTATGCATCCTAAAATGTTGAAAAATGTTGACATCTGAAACCTATGTATTCTTAAAGAGACTGCAACCCCAATGGCAAGAATAAAACAGCAAGCTGCTCACATGATCTATTGTGTTTATTCTACTGTCCTTCATAGCTCCACTGCTCTGCATCTTCAAATTGATATATGGATGTGTAGCTTCCACTGCCTGCTTGTCCCTTTTTAATTCCTTGACAGCAGTAGAATACATTTGTTTTTTTCTCTATTTTTTAGATTGCGCTTCTGACGCTGCTAACATAGTGGCACCTGTGATTGTCGCCTCTAAATGTGGGTTCTGAAGCATAGCACATCTTATCATTGGGAGTAATTTGTTCATATTTTTTATTATCTTTAAGTTATTGCTAATTAATGATCTTCTATTCAAGTTACATAGCCAGCTGGTAATCTAATAATTTATTGATTTTTACCCCTCTCTCCCTTACTTTCCTTGAAGGGCTTCCACTGGCAGCTCACTCATTGCCTATAAATGAGGATGGAGTGAGTGCCAGGAGCTGAGTAAAGGATGGGAGGTCTGTGTCCTCCATCCCACTGTCTTCAGACAATGAATGAGATAACGGGGAACGAGGAAAGATGTGAAATTTCCTTTTACTTTTTGAGATGTCACAGGGAAGATCGATTTGCTATCGGCAAGAAATTTGAATTTCACTCACCCCTCTATTATATAAAACATAAAAAATTTTAGAAGGATTACAGCCAAGTGCGAGATAAACTATAGCCTTCCCTATAGTTTCTGGTTGATGTTTGGTTGCCCACAGTATAAAAGGAAGCTTGCCCAATTTCTCCAAAATATCTGCAATATTTGATTTAGACTGGACCAAATGGAACTAACAATTTTCAGGTCAAATTAATAAAGTCTAAACTGTATTTACTTTGAGACCCAATTTTGTTACTGTTCTTCTTTGCAGTGGTACACCATGCTACCTTTTAGCTAGTAAACCCAGTGGGCTGAACCTCTAATACTTGTGACCATGGCATTTTCTGTGAAATTCTGTGATATTTCTGAGAGCCAATATATTAAATCACTTTACCATCAGATTTCCTGCTCCATGGCAAACACGGTTAAACATTTCTCCACTGCTCTGAACCTGGTGGGCTACTTTAATTTCTAAGCATTAAAAACTAAGATAAAATGTTTTTCTCCACTGTACACAGTTGTTGAAGGTTTCTTTTTTTGGAGAGAAGAATGGGTTATGGCTACAAATGTTTACTAAACTAACTTGTACCTCTGCTTCTGAACCGGCCATGTCACAGATACCCTCTGATTCCAGACTCACCAATTCCACTTCCAATGAAATTTCCTTCTAATTATTTGGTGGTCTTCGCATGTATTTGCGAGCATTTTCTGTTTTGTTTTACTGAACATATTCGGACACAGAAATGGTGTATAATAATCTATTAACTATGAATACTAATATACATATGTTATTAATGAATGTTAACTATATAAATTAATTTATTAATGATGTCTGATTTATCAAGCATTTACTGCCAGGCTATGCCACTTCAGCGCGAATTAAAGTGGTGCAAAATATAACTCATGATTTTTGTTCTTTTACACTGGTGCACGTTGCTTCACTGCAAGAAAAACATTTTCTAAAATATAAGCGATGCTGCAACATGCTGAAAAGTTATATCAGTTGCATGTGTTTCAGGTGTTGGCAGAGTCCCTGGCTGTTTTATCTGCCCACTCATCTGAACCTAAGTGTCAAGAAATGATTAGCTTTATTCACATCCTGGTTGACCAAGGGGATTTTGATATCCCAGCTGGCTGCTCAGTCCCTCATTAACGTTGTTGACGTTACCTTTGATCTTACCACTCAAGTTTTTCAGGTTTGGTTTGGCTTTCAGACTATCCAGCCTTGTTTAGTTTTGCCACTCCATTTCTTCAGGTTTAATTGTCATGCTCTGCTGATCCCTGTGCCCCTAATCCAATTCCCCAAGCTCTTTCTCTTTCTCTAGATAGTCCTATTTTGTCTGGGGGTTACTCTGAGGTGCTATGTGCTCTGGTGGGGGCCTTGGCTCAGGGGTTGGCTGGTTCCACATGGAGCTGGCCTGTGCCTCCAACTAGGAGTCAGGACCCTGATTCCTGGTTTTATGAAGATTTGGATGGTGATGATTCTGTTTTTGAACTTTATGTCAGTGAGTTTGTCAAGCAATGGACTGGTCTGGGGATGAGGATAACTCTTATGCATAGACTGATCTATCTGATGATGATAATTGTGAAGATGGTGCCTGTGACTAGTTCTAATCAGTTCCAAAGCATCCTGGTGGCCTGGTGCCATCAGGCCTTAAAATGCCCCGGCTTGCCTCCGGAGCATCCAGTGGTGGATGCCAGCTTGCCCTCAGAATATCCAGCCAATGCCAGCCTGCCTCTATTTCCCCACTGTTATTGCCCTGCTGCTTGTTACCTGCGTCTCGGTTGCCCAGCTACCTTGTGCCTTCTCCTCATTGCCCAGTACATGCACCTCAGGCACCAGGATGGTCATACTTTGAGTCAGCCTTGTCTGGGCCCCACCGTGAATCTGCACCTGGGCTAATCCTTGAATCAGCACCCGGGTCCAGCCTTAAAGGTATTAATGGGAGTCAATGGCCTTGGCTGATTCATTGCAACAGTCATTTACATTGCTGATAATGTTTTAGGAGCTTTCTGAGCAGTGGTGAGTCATTACGTTGATTGTTCTTTACTTCTGGCTAGAAATAAAGCATTATTTTTAGGGATGAGCGAATCGATCCGGACGAACCCGAATTCGTTCCGAATTTCAGGAAATATTCGATTCTGAACGAATGCGAATTTCCCCACGATTCGATCGAACGAAGTTTTCCTTTAAACTCCATTTACTTCAATTACAGGCATTGTAAAATGGTGGATGGACATGTCTGGACATATCCCCAGCCCACATGGGCATCCCAAACCAGCACACATCACCCTATCTGTTATACTATATAAGCTTTGTTCAGCCTCATTTTAATTAAGCTATTGCATTTTGAATTGGTTTTTATCCTGCTGTCAAAACACCAGGCCGCAAGGTATCCCAAACCTGCACGTTGCACCCTATCTGTTATACTAAATAAGCTTGTTCATTCTCAGCTTAATTAAGCCATTGCATTTTGAATTGGTTTTTGGTCTGCTGCCAAAACACTAGGCCGCAGGGTATCCCAAACCTGCACGTAGCACCCTATCTGTTATACTAAATAAGCGTTGTTCAGCCTCATTTTAATTCAGCTATTGCATTTTGAATTGGTTTTGTCTGCTTTAAATACACCAGCCCACATGGGCATCCCAAACCAGCACACGTCACCCTATCTGTTATACTAAATAAGCTTTGTTCAGCCTCATTTTAATTAAGCTATTGCATTTTGAATTGGTTTTTGTCCTGCTGTCAAAACACCAGGCCGCAGGGTAACCCAAACCTGCACGTTGCACCCTATCTGTTAAACTAAATACCCTTGTTCATCCTCAGCTTTATTAAGCTATTGCATTTTGAATTAGTTTTTGTCCTGCTGTCAAAACACCAGGCCGCATGGTATCCCAAACCTGCATGTTGCACCCTATCTGTTATACTAAATAAGCTTGTTCAGCCTCAGCTTTATTAAGCTATTGCATTTTGAATTGGTTTTTGTCCTGCTGTCAAAACACCAGGCCGCAGGGTATCCCATATTGCCAATTTTCATAGTATCTGGTGCAGAGAAGCAGTTCCTCACTTTATTTAGCTTCTGCTTTTTAAAGTAAACACATTTTTTAAAGTACCTATTGCGCATTTCAAATACATAAAAATGTCAGGCAGACAAGTGCCAGGATGTTCAAAGAGGAGTGGCAGAGGCCAAGATTCAGCAGGCAGAGGTAGCAGCAGACTAGGGGCGAGTGGCAGCTGGAGTCACGGTGAGAGACCTGATCTGCCAGTATCTGCTAGCGGTCGTGTCTCCACCAGTAACGCATCTGCCGTGGTAGATTGGCTAACACGGTCATCCACATCAGTCGCATCTGAGACCCCCAGTCTAGGGTCGGTAGGTTCCTCTGACACGACCCTGAGTTGGCATGCCCCAAGAGCAGTCCCTGTCCTTCCATTGCCTCTGTCCTATGCCATTCCCTCCCCCAGCGACGTATCCTATGCTTTGGGTTCAGCTCCACTCTTTAGTGAGGAGGACGATCAGATAGAGGACAGTCAGCAGCTACTGCCCAGCCAAGAAATTGAGGTGGCTTCTTTAGCTAGACAGACAAATAATGATGTGGGGTGTGTCGTGGATGTTGCGTGCGTTCCAGCTCCTGCGCCAGACACTGTTGAGGAAACCGAGAACATCAGTGATGTGCAGCCACAACTCGGTGATGATGAAGAAGCCGATCGCACTTGGGAGCCGGGTGCAGAAAGGGCTTCATCGTCATCATCAGGAGAAGAGGGGCGCAGGTTGCCCCGGAGGCAGCAGCTGAGGCAGCAAGGTGTTAGCAGCATGGTTGGCAGTCAGCATGGGGGCACAATTGTAAAGCCTGGAGCCAAACGGGGCCGGGGCCGGGGTAGAGCACCTGCTGCATGGCAGGCTACCTTATCGGGAGGTAGTGGAGCAGGGGTTCCTGGAGTTGGCGACAGTAGCAGTGAATCAGTGCAGCCTGTTGCTGGGAAAAGTAGCTACTCAGCAGTGTGGCAGTTTTTCTTGAAGCATCCGCAGGAGGGTAACATGGCCGCATGCAAGATATGTAGGCAGAAGGTGAAGCGGGGCCAGGGCCCAAATGTTGGCACCACGGCCCTGCGTCAACATATGATGAGTCACCATAAAGAGGCCTGGGAGAACCGAGGCTCTGAAGGGGTGGTCCAGCCTGCTTCCTCACCAAGTGGCACGCCGCTCCCAATTTCTGCCAGCCAAGGCTCCAGCACCTCAGCCGAAGGCAGCTGTGCGTCATACCCATCCTCTGTCACTCCTGCTCCTCCTCCTCCAAGTCATGCATCCCGCCAGCAATCCATCAGCGAAGCCATGTCCAAGAGACAGCAGTATGAATGTGCTCCTGTCCAAGTTGCTGGTGCTGCAGTCGCTCCCTTTTCAGGTGGTGGACTCTGCACCTTTCAGAGAACTGATGGCTTGTGCCGAGCTGAGGTGGAGATTCCCAAGCCAGGCAGTACCAGCGCTGCACACTTTTGTTGAACAGAAGGTGGGCCAGTCCTTGAGCCTGTCGGTGTGTAGCAAAGTGCATGGCAGCGCCGATGTCTGGAGCTGTAATTACGGTCAGGGACAGTACATGTCGTTTAGGGCCCACTGGGTGAATGTGGTCCCTTTGCAGCAGCAGCAGCAACTTGGACAGGTCACGCCGCTTCGGCCTCCGCGCTCCCTGCCCGTTGGGCCTGTGACACCGTGCGACTCGGCCTCCTCATCCTCCGCCATCTCCTCACCCTCCACTGTAGGCTCAAGTCTCAGTGCCCCTCCAGTCTACCATGTGTGCAGGGCACGGAGGTGTCACGCTGTGCTTCACATGGTTTGTCTTGGCAAACAGAGTCACACAGGGGAGGAACTGCTTAAATTTATTCATCAGGAAATCCAAACATGGCTTACTCCAAGAAAACTTAAAATGGGAATCATGGTTACCGACAATGGGAAGAACATTTTGTCTGCGCTGCGCCGAGGAAGCCTGACCCAAGGAAGCCTGACCCATGCCCCCTGCATGGCTCACGTCTTCAATCTGGTTGTCAAGCGGTTTCTGAAGTGTTCCCCCCATCTGCAAGACATCCTAACAACTTCAAGGAATTTTTGCATGCACTTCAGCCACTCATATACCGCCAAACACACCCTTCTTGAGCTACAGTGTCAGAACAGTAGCCCCCAACATAGTCTGATTTGCGATGTTTCCACCCGTTGGAATTCCACCCTTCACATGTTGGACCGAATATAAGAACAGAGAAAAGCCATCACGGATTTCCTGATGATCCAAGCGGATAGGGGGACTCCCCTGTGTAACTTCAATATCAACCAGTGGCAGCTCATACGTGACACCTGCCGTTTGCTCAAGCCCTTTGAGGATGCCACTTTATTTGTCAGTCGGCAGGATTACGGGATGAACAACGTGATTCCACTGCTTCATGTACTACAGCACATGTTGGAAACCATGGCTGGTCAGGGCACTGGAGACATGGCACCTACATCTTACGGCCACATGAACCCCGTTGGAGCTGAACTGGAGGAGGAGGAGGAAGAGGAGGAGGAGTGGCCCAGTGAAGAACAGTTTAGGCTTGGCGAAATGGTTGGTTTATCTAGTCAGTGGACAGGAGAGGAGGAGCAGCCAGAGGAGCTAGAGGGTTGTGAGGAAGGCGAGACAGAGGACCCGGACACACCGTGGCAGTATGCAGTGGAGATGGAGACAGGTAGTCCCTCCGAGTCACTTGCGCAAATGGCAGGAAGCATGCTCACGTGCTAGTGACCCCAGAATTTTTTCCATTTGTCGCCGGGAGGATTTCTGGCTGTTCACCTTATTGGACCCTCGCTTCCGGCACAAAATGGGGGCATTTTTTAAACCCGCCGAGAGGGAGGACAAACTGAACTACTACAAAGACATTCTACGTAGTCAGTTGGCCGATGCCTATCTGCGCCATGGTCCATACTCTCACAGGTCTGACTCGGGGGGACCTCTGCGATCACCTTCCACTGCCATAGCTGCTGGGGGGGTTGGCAGGAGCAGCATCAGCAGCTCCATCAGCAGCAGCCTCAGTCTTCAGTCGCTAATGAGTAGCTTTCTACACCGGCATAGTGAGGCTACTCATGAGCAGCAGGAAGACCTGGAGCAGGACCTCAACCAGCCGGTCATGTCATATCTTGACATGACCATGCCAACACACCTTGAGGATCCGCTGGACTTCTGGGCAGCCAAACTTGGCTTGTGGCCGCAACTAGCAGAGTTTGCCCTGGAAAATCTGTCCTGTCCGGCCAGTAGCGTGCCATCTGAGCGGGTGTTTAGTGCGGCGGAGGTCATAGTTACGGCGAGGAGAACTCGTCTGTCCACTAAAAATGTGGAGAGACTCACCTTTGTCAAAATGAATCAGGGATGGATCAGCTAGGATTTCCACCCACCAATGGCTGATGCATGCGACTAGATTCAGCATGGTGCAACACGTTTTACACTTTCCAAATGGTGCAAAACATATTTATGTCTTTAGGCCAATTTTTGGGCTCCTGCTGATGCCAACTTCAGGGTGTGCCTTTCAGCCAAATGTTGGCCTCCTGCTGATGCCAACTTCAGGGTGTGCCTTTCAGACAATTTTTGGCCTCCTGCTGCTGCTGCTGCCAACTCCAGGGTGTCTTTAAAGCAATGTTTGGGCTCCTGCTTCTGCTGCTGCCAACTCCAGGGTGTGCCTTCCAGCTAATGTTTGTGCTCTTGCTGCTGCCATCTTCAGGGTGTGATTCATCCAATTTTTGGGCTCCTGCAGCCAACTCCAGTGTCTCTTTCACGCAATGCTCGGGCTCCTGCTGCTGCTGCTTGCAACTCCAGGGTGTGATTCATCCAATGTTTGGGCTCCTGCAGCCAACTCCAATGTCTCTTTCACTCAATGTTTGGGCTCCTGCTGCTGCTGCTTGCAACTCCAGGGTGTGATTCATCCAATTTTTGGCCTCCTGCAGCCAACTCCAGTGTCTCTTTAAAGTAATGTTTGGGCTCCTGCTGCTGCTTGCAACTCCAGGGAGTGGTTCATCCAAATGTTGGCCTTCTGCTTGCAACTCCAGTGTCTCTTTAAAGTAATGTTTGGGCTCCTGCTTCTGCTTGCAACTCCAGGGTGTGATTCATCCAATTTTTGGCCTCCTGCAGCCAACTCCAGTGTTTGTTTCAAGCTATGTTTGGGCTCCTGCTGCTGCTGCTGCTTGCAACTCCAGGGTTTGATTCATCCAATTTTTGGGCTCCTGCAGCCAACTCCAGTGTCGCTTTCAAGCTATGTTTGGGCTCCTGCTGCTGCTTGCAACTCCAGGGTGTGATTCATCCAATTTTTGGCCTCCTGCAGCCAACTCCAGTTTCTCTTTCAAGCTATGTTTGGGCTCCGGCTGCTGCTTGCAACTCCAGGGTGTGATTCATCCAATTTTGGGGCTCCTGCAGCCAACTCCAGTGTCTCTTTCAAGCTATGTTTGGGCTCCTGCTGCTGAGATTGCAACTCCAGGGTGTGATTCATCCAATTTTTGGCCTCCTGCAGCCAACTCCAGTGTCTCTTTAAAGTAATGTTTGTGCTCCTGCTGCTGCTTGCAACTCCAGGGTGTGATTCATCCAATTTTTGGGCTCCTGCTGCAGACTCCAGTGTCTCTTTAAAGCAATGTTTGGGCTCCTGCTGCTGCTTGCAACTCCAGGGTGTGATTCAGCCAATTTTGGGCTCCTGTTGCCAACTCCAGTGTCTCTTTCAAGCTATGTTTGGGCTCCTACTGCTGCTTGCAACTCCAGGGTGTGATTCATCCAATTTTTGGGCTCCTGCTGCCAACTCCCGTGTCTCTTTCAAGCTATGTTTGGGCTCCTGCTGCTACTTGCAACTTCAGGGTGTGATTCAGCCAATTCTTGGGCTCCTGCTGCCAACTCCAGTGTCTCTTTCAAGCAATGTTTGGGCTCCTGCTGCTGCTGCTGCTTGCAACTCCAGGGTGTGATTCATCCAATTTTTGGCCTCCTGGAACCAACTCCAGTGTCTCTTTAAAGCAATGTTTGCGCTTCTGCTGCTGCTTGCAGCTCCAGGGTGTGATTCAGCTAATTTTTGGGCTCCTGCTGCTGCCAGCTTCAGGGTGTGTTTTTCAGGTACTATAAGGGCCCCTCATAGTGATGCCACTTCAACTCTCTGCAATTGTGCCGCTCTGCGATTCTATTAGTGATGCCTCTGATCTGCATGTGATAATTATTTACAGTATTATTTCACTAACCCAGCACGCATCATATGCTTGTTACAGCAAGGCAGAATGGTTTACAATCCTATTGAGGCTCTAGGAGGCTCAGAAATAGCCATTTTTAATAGTGATTCGTCGCAAATAAATTCGGGTCGTAACGTCGTAAATAAATTCGGCGAATCAGTCGAATGGAATTTTTCAAAATTTCGCTCATTTCTAATTATTTTAATGAGATTTAGGGCACTTTTAAGAAGCAGGGCTGTCAAAATTGTGGCAAGATGGCAACTCCCATGCAGTTCCATAGCATAGAATCTGTCTAAGTTGCTAATGTAGGAGCAGGCTTTACAAATGTTTTCCACCTTGTTCTTAAGGGCTGAGGCCTAACAAACTCCCTTTATTGCAGTGAATAGGCGGTCATGCTTCTGACACTGTGGGTAACGTGGGGGAAACCATTTGTTCCCAATTCTAGTGATAAATGGAGAGCGGCCTATATATGTGGGACTCAATATCAGGACACAGTGCATTTTATATAGCTGAAGTAGGACAGAATAGCTGTAAGGGAAATACGCTCACTGATTACAAGTTGGTGTACATAGAATCTTGAATTGTGTACATAGAATTTTGGGGATGTAAAATTAAAGCAAAGCACTAGTTTAGATGCATTTTTGTATGTGGAAAATGTTGAACTTCTTTGAATGGATATATGCATGCCTAAAATGATTATGTAAATATGCAAAAAATCTAAACTAAATAAGGATTGAGATAAAAAAGACCAATTCTGTCCTGTCCATGTTTAACTTAAAGGAACGAGATGACATGAATGATCATATGACCGTAAGACAGTTAGGGAGGTAAGATAGGAAGGAGAGATTAGTGCCGGAGAGGTGTATTTGAGTGTCATCTGGATAAAAGTGATATTGGAGGCCTATTGAGGTTATACCTTTGCTAAGACCATAAGTGTAGACTGACTAAAACAGGGAGCCTAGGGCAGAACCTTGTGGCACACCAACAGAAGGAGAACAGAAAGAAGAAACAGTATTAGATTAGGATACCATGAAAGATAGGCCAGAGAGATAGATGGTTAGCCAAGTGAGTGCAAGAATTTGAGCCCCAAAAGAGGATAGAATACTGTGGTGTTCCGAAGATGTTACATTCAATTCAGTCAGTAAGAACTTCTGCTCTTCAGTAATGCAATTGAGGTTCTGCTTGACCCGGGCAAGTCTTTTTTGATTTCCAGTCCTAGCAGTGGCTTTCTTACAGATACCTGACCTGTGAAACCTGGCATTTCTGTTTACGGTTGATATGAAAACTTTTTTTGCTGTATTAAGCTGTGCTTGAAGGTGTAGTGCTAGGAGGTGCCGATCACTTCGACTCTCAAAAATGTGTCATGTGAATTTCTGACTGAGTTTTTTCCAGTTTCCAAGCACCTTGGTTTTGACAATTTTCCTGTAGTATTGACCTTCTTCTGTTAATTGCTTTTTTCTTTCCATTTTGATAGCAATGCACTTTGTCCAGAAGAGCAAAGCTGCTTAATTTCCACTCTAGAAAATGTTAATATTGCAGTTTGATGCAACACTGGCTATATAGTATATTTGCATTCAATTTCAAGCCACAATTTCTGGCTGCAGAGCAGCTGCACTTGAAGTCTTTTCCTAAAAACACTATTGTTTACAATCAGAAATTCTGGCTATTGTTCCACTAAGTGGCCCGGGCCCTTCTGCCCCCTCCCCTGGCCATTGGGGAGGCAGGTAATGGGGGCTGGGGGTTAATGGCAAGTCACCCACTAGCCGCAGGGGACCCAGAGCCTTCTGAGCTGGTATAAGGGGTCTCTTGGACCCCTTACCAGCTCACAAAGGGTTAGCTGTGAAAAAAAACACCACACAAGTAATAAAAGTGTTTTATTAAAAAAAAAAAAAAATTACTGTACTTACCTCTGATTGTAAGCTCTTGTCCCTCCCCGCTCTGATGACAGATGCCAGTGATCAGCATCCAGAGAAGGGGGAGGCAGGAGATCAGAGGATCTCTGACAGCTGAGAAGGCTGAAGCCGGAGATCGGGGCGGGGATGATGGCGGGGCTTAGCGGCAAGATGGCGGCCGCCATCGAGGAGGAAAGAAGAGAGAGCCTCCCAGGCTCTCTCCTGAAGATCCGTAAGTCCTGAGGGGGGATCAGAGGCCCCCCAGGTGAAGAGGAGGGTCAGTGGGAGCCAGCGCACACGCAGGTAAGTGAATGTCATTTTTTTTTACAGTTAGCAGCTGCTGCTGCAGAAGCGGGGGGGCGGCCTATTCCGGGGGCTCTCTCCACAAGGGATCGGATGGCACCAAATTAAAGAGGAGACCCGGCCGGATCCAACGAGGGGTCAGGTGAGTTTTTTTTTTTTTTTTTTGCCCGCTAGCAGGGGTAAATACCAAATTTTACGTGGCTGGCACTTAAGTGACGGAGAGGCAACCACATAAATTTTACTTGGCTGGCATTTAAAGGTTTTTTCCTCCTTGTATTAAATCCCTCATTGATAATAGTCCCTCCTTGCAAATAGTGCATCATTGTTTTTGTCCCTCCTTGTATTAAATCCCTCATTGATAATAGTCCCTCCTTTTAATTAATGCATCATTGTTTTTATCCTTCCTTGTATTAAATCCCTCATTGATAATAGTCCCTCCTTGTAATTAATGCATCATTGTTTTTGTCCCTCCTTGTATTAAATCCCTCAATGATAATAGTCCCTCCTTGTAATTATGCCCTCTATGTTACTAGTCTCTCCTTTTACATATTCCCTCATTGGAATCAGTCCCTCCTTGCTAATCCTCCCTCCTTGCAAAGAGTGTATGTGAGCCAATGGACCGTATTTTGCACTTAGAAAAAAAAAAGTTTGTTCCAAGTCCAACATTTGAAAGTGTACTTAAAATGGAACAAGTAACTCAACCTTTTAAAGGCTCTAACATACATCTCCTTTTGGTGGGCACTTAAATTTAAGGTAGTTGTTTAGTGTTAGTTGATGATAACGTTTGACTTAGGGTGTTAGAAATGAGCGTTTGACTAATTTTCAAAGCATTAATGATGTCATTTTTAAATCTTTTTACCCAGGAACAGAAAAATGGGCCACTCACTGAATGTGCAAGCAGTGGTGGCCCAGGACATGCGCTTTCTTAGCGTCCTCGCAGGCTACCCTGGCTCAGCCCATGATGCCTACATCCTTCGCAGATCAGGATTATTCCGTCGGTTTGAGTCAGGGGAATTTGCGGGTGCATGGCTCCTTGGTAAGTTGAGTCCAATTACATATTTATATTTTATATGTCTGGCTTGGATTTTGGTTTGATTCACCTTTCTTAAACGATGGCTTGGTCATCACCTTGGGAACATGTGAAACCCCACTGGACCCATTGCACTCTCCAAACTACATTGGCTGGCAAAATGTTTGTCCTGCATTGTTTCAACTCCAAAGTGTAATTAGAGCAAAAGTCTTAAACAGTCTTCCCCACACTTTTTGGTCAATCTGTTAGTGACTTTAGCCGAGGGTCTGCGCCATCTTTGCTTACATGCATTACACTTACTGAGTGGAGGTGAGCGGGATAAAGTGCAGGGGCCGGCTTACACCTGTTTTGGACTCAGACAAAGCTGGAAATGGTTCATGTAAAGTTAACCCATCCTACATTGTTCTGAAGCACAGACAGGAAAAAATAGCTGGTACCAGTCTGCCTGATTGCCCAGCATCCGCAATACTATTTTTCAACTTTGGTCCCCCATCTATCAGTTATGTTTATTTCTTGCTTTTGCCTGTGCAATATGTATGCTCATGTTTTGGGGACAATGTCACCTACCTTCTTAATCATGTATTTTTAGGATTTTGGCCCTGCAATGTATGCATTAATAGTAATATTTGTTTACCTTAAATTTGTCTAGGAGATTCGGAGTATCCACTCCTCCCGTGGCTGATGATTCCTGTACTCCGCCCACAGACTCCAGCACAAGAGGCCTATAATCGGGCGCACAGAAAAACCAGGGCAGTGGTGGAGAGGGCCTTTGGACTCTTGAAGACCCGATTTCGGTGTTTGGACCACACTGGGGGCTCCCTTCAGTATGACCCCAAAAAGGTCATTGATATAATTATGGCCTGTGCAGCGCTGCATAATTTTTCGATCTTGCAGCGGGTCCCCCGCTATGTTGATTTGCCGCCCTCTCCACCCGCCAATGAGGCCGAGGATGCCTATGTTGGGCAGCACAGTGCATCTGGCCAAGCCGTCCGTGAGAATTTAATCGCCACACATTTTGGATAATTTTTTTGGCTTTGTTTATTTTTCTTGGGACTTTGTTTGGTGTTATTGTTTTGTTAACTTTGTATTTTTTTGGTTTATTTTAATTATGACCAAACCAATTATTTACACCAACCAACAACAATGTTTGTGGACTTATTTTGATGGCCACTCACATACTTCGGGGAAGACATGGACATGAAATTAATGTCAAAACATGTTCCATAACACCAAAAAGCACACAAATAAGCCCTCTCCTGCTTGCCCACATTTGCCACAGGCACAGATTGAAAGCAGACAGACCTATGCCACATCTACACCTCTTTCTCAGTGGGCCACCAAAATAAGAACACCCAGTCCCAATCCAAGTTCAGTGCAATCACAGCCAGGGTCCAAGGTCTTAGTTTGCCAGGCCAGAATGGCACCCAATCATGGCTACAAACATGAGGAGCCACCACAAATGTAATTATGGGCAAGGCTGCAGCGCAACAGCTTAAGTGGCCGCTTCAGTGAGGCTTGTCCTCTGGCATTGGCTAGTGGGCTACCTCAGGAGTTTAATGAGCTATATGGGGGCAAATCCTAAACATACTAGCAATTGCAGCGCAAAATGCAAGATTTGTAGGCCTCACCAGACAAGTCAATCCAGTGGGGATGTCGATCAAAGATGTAGAACAGATTCATGCCAAATACACATTAATATGGGGGATGCCCATAGAACCCAGGTGGGGCCCTTGTGGGTGGGCCCTAACCTGGGCCTGTGTTGCATTCAGAATCTGCAACTGTTCCAAAATGTTTCTTTGGTTACTTTGCATTTCTGCCATGCTGGACCTGATTTCTGAGGTCAAGTTGGCCATGTGGCTGTTATGGATCCTAAATTCAGTCAGCATGGCACTTAAGGTATTATTGAGTTTTTCGTGATTTTGTTGATTTTGCTGACGAAAAAGCCGCCTCTCATGGTGCCATGCTGCCTCCATCATCTGCACGCCCCTCCCCTGGGAAACTGGGCAACATTGCTGAGTACACCTCCCAATTCCCCGGGTTGTGGGGCGTGCAGATGATGTTGCCCCCAACAGCCACAGGTATGCTGGCCAAATCCTCAACAGCAGATCTGAAACTGGGGACTGGAGGGGCAGTCTCTGCATGCTGTCCATGATGTGCAGGCAGCATGCAGCCAGCTTCCCTCTGCTGCTGAGGATTTTGGGACAGTTGCAGATTCTGGCCCAGGGGGAGATCTTCAAAAGTTCCAAGGAAGCTTCCATCCTCCTCCAGCTCCTGGATTTCCTCCATCAGTGTGTGGCTCTGTTGGGGACATGTAAAACAAAAAGGTTCAGTGTGGGGAATACATATGTAAATCAGAAAATAAAAACATGGCAAGCCACATGCATACGCAACAGCATCAAAAAACACTTACCGTAGATCTCGGATCCTGGGTCCTAGGCAGCACGGAAGAAGACGGCAGAGGTAAAATGGCAGAGGAGTCCCCACTAGCTGAGGGATGAGGCTGGGCTGCATTAGAAGAAAAACAACAATGTAAACACATAACTATGCATTGGTGATGGTTAATAACACATATGCTTCAAACAAAAACGTGGCCAAGCAGGAATGGCCACTACCACAACGGTGCCACTTGGCCTTCACTATGAATGCCATTATATTGTGCATGGATTGTTGAACCAGAATAGACACATTGGTCACGTGCCGAAAAACAAACATGCAAGTAATGGCTGTTGTGTGTGTTTCCACATCCCTTATAGGCCATTAAGTTAACACACTAAACTGGCAAATAGCAGTTCCAATATGATTCTGGTGGGGAACATTGTATCTCTTAAAACATTTCAATCACACCATTTTAAGCCATTGGGCCCCAAACCCAGCTCTTAGCAAATTGTCCAACAGCAAAAGATGTTAGTGTGGCATTTGATTGTCAATAAATACATAGCACGCATTCATTTCCTAAGCTCCATAGTTTCATACTCTTCCTAAATGTTCTTCAACGTCATGTATGGTCATTTGCACATTACCTGTCGACACACATGACACACCCTGGTCAAAGTGATCACTCCACTCCAAGCCATACCCTAGGGCCATGTGTTTAGATATGCCTTGCTGCCTTCTTAGAATTTTTCCAACATTTTTAGCGTCATTCACACATTACTAACCTGCTGGAATTGGTGGGTTGTCCGTGTCCTGTTGTGCCGAGTGTCCCTCTAACACAACAGGATGTAGCAGGCCCAGCACCATCTCCTCAGCCTGGGTAAATTTCAATTTAGTGGGGAATCCTCCGCCAGTTTGTAAGCTGAAAAACATAGTAATCATAATTAAGCGCACTGATGGATAGACAAGAAGACTAAATACCAACAAATAAGCTATGTACCTGTACTGCCGCCTTTTATTCTGTTTCTTCCGTATGGCATATTTCAGGTCCGAGATCTTCCGCTGAATCTGTTCTACATCTTTGAGTTCATCCCCCACTGCATTGACTTGTCTGGTAAGTTCTGCCAAAATCTCACATTTGTGCTACTTGCTAGTAGTTTTTGATTTGCTCCCATATAGCTCATCATAATATAACGTTAGCCCACTAGCCAATGCCAGAGTTTGGGGCTCACCAAAACGGCCACTCAAGTGGCCTCTGCGCAATGTGCGCCCTGTTTGCGGTGGTTGTGGCTCCTCAGTGTTTGGTGGCAAATGGGGTGACATTCTGGCCTGGGGGCATGCAGGAGACCTCAAGGACTGGAGGCTGGCTGTTGATCGTACTGGACTTGGAAAGGGACTGGGTGTTCGTGGCTGGGTGGCCACTGAAGTTGCAGGTGTTGATGTGGCATAGGGGGAATGCATGACAACCTGTGCAGGAGGAGAATGTGGGCGAGGAAGAGAGGGTCTGGAGGAGCTGGAGCTGCTGCTTGTGGCCCTGTGGCTCTGTGGGCCCTTTGAGATACTTGGCTGTGGTGAGCCAGAGATGGTGGGTCGGCCACGCTTGGCCTTGGTTTGGTAGCCACGTGCGGGTGGGGAGGGGGACCTTGGCCTTGCCTTCCTTTTCAGGCTTCTGGGCCTGCTGTGGCTGCTTTTGGATGTTGGCCTTCTGGCCCTGCTGCGGCTTCTGGCCCTGCTGCGGCTTTGGGTCCTGCTGCGGCTTCTGGCCCTGGTGTGGCTTCTGGCCCTGCTGCCGCTTCTGGCCCGGCTTCTGGCCCGGCTTCTGGCCCTGCTGCAGTTTCTGGCCTGGCTTCTGGCCCTGCTGGAGCTTCTGGCCCGGCTTCTGACCCTGCTGCGGCTTCTGGACCCGCTGCGGCTTCTGGACCTGCTGCGGCTTCTGGACCTGCTGCGGCTTCTTGGCCTGTGTTTGGGCCCTTTGGCAAGTGCCTTGGTGCCACGTGGGGGGGATGTGGGGCAGGGTGGGGTGGGGCTTCGTACCCTCTTACCCGTTTGGAGGGCATGAGCTGCTGTAGCCTTTGGTGCCTTGGTCTTTCTTTTGGCTGCTGCCACCTCCTTTTTTTGTGCAGCCTTTGTTTTAGGCCTTAGCTTTGCTTTTGCCTCTTGAGACCTTGTTTTGGGGCCCTCAACATGCTCAGGCGCTTGGTAGCTTTCTTTTGCGTGGTCTCCTTTGCAGGTGTAGGTGCTGCTTTTTTGGCTGGCATTTTGCATGGAATCTTAAAGAGAATGAGCTGTGTGTGCAGGGACCTTTAAATAAGATATCCGCCGTGTGACGCCTACGCGTTCGCTTATGCACACATCCGGCAATTCGCACGGACGTAAGTAAGAGATTTGTAACAAATTTGGTTAACCTACATGCACCTACATGCACACCCAAACGCACGCCACACACGTGCCAAACAACAGTGCGGCCAGATTGGAAAGTTAACTTAGGCTAGAAGTGTGTGTGTGTATGTGTTAATGTGATAAAACCAAATAATGTATTGTTGGCACTTCTGGATAGGCATTTCTAATTTATTGCTATGTTTGATTTATATTTTGTAGACCATGCTGGAGCACAGGTACGACTACCTGCCCAACTCGTTTGAAAAATGAAACGTCGCCCTGGAGATCATCGCGGAGATCCAACAACAGACCGACACCACCTTCACCCACACACAGATCATGCAGCTTTGGTCGGACCTGAAACGACTGCACATGCCCCGGGTGCGGAGATTTTTCGGTATCCATTTCCCAATTAAGTACATAGTGATTGCATGCAAGATGTAACTATGACAGAAGGTAGACCTTTTATTTATAATGCCGACCAGTGCTGCATGATTCTGCAGCTGGGAGTGAAGGTGGTGGATCTCCAGGGCGACGGGCCTACCCCTCCTCTGTGGCCTCCTCAGACCAGCCCCTGGACCTTACCACAGAGGAGGGGTGGCACAGCGTGGGCAGGCAGTCGTACCCTGCCACACATGCGGGAGCCTCTGGTATGTCACTCTTCATGTCTACGCACATATACATGCTATCTCCTACCCAACTGATTCCTTTTTAATCTGTTTGTCTAGAAGCTTCTGGAGCGGGTGAGGTAGTGGAAGAGGCAGGAGATGTGCTCCAAGCAGAACCTGGCGAAGGTGAGTGATGTGAACCAGACTTGCCAATAGACATTTGCTTACTGAGGAATCTGACCAGAAAACTGAACGTATTTCCCATGTTTCCACAGGCACTTCTTCACAGCAGAGCCAGGACCCAGGACCTCATCGTGTTGTCCCCAACGAGCCAGCTCTCGGCCACCAACCAAGTAAGTAGTCATGCCATTATTTGCATTTATGTGGTACTTGACATCAACACACAGATACATCAAGCCCTAGCCAATGGCAATATAAGAGTGACCTGTGGCCACTTCCTTAGCTTAATAACTTGCCAGACTGACCTGTGGCCACTTCCTTAGCTTAATGACGTGTCAGAATTACATATGTAGCCTTTATTTGTGTAACTTAAAAACATTCAATTCACAGGTGGCAAACATGTATTGGTATGAAAATAATGATTTTTTTCTCCATTTGTTACAGGGACTACATGGCAACAAATTTTGGAAATGAATCGAAGGGTCCTTGCGTTGGTGGCCGATATGAAGGTGATGGTTGACTCGTTGGGGACAACAGAAGAAGATGAAGAGGAGTAGAGTCCTGGGTCCAGGGCCTGTTCTGCTGGCCCAATTTATTACATTGTTATAATGTAGATATTTTTATAAAACGTTTTTTTAATTTTTTAGAAAATGTTTTAAAAATAATTTTACGAGACCAGACCAAAAAAAAAAAAAAAACAAAGGTTTTATACAAAAGCAAAAAAAATGTAACATTAGATAAATATTTTAGATTAAAAAAAACTAAAGAAACCAACGTTTCTGTGTCATTTCTTGAAACACATACATTTACAACAAACAAAGGGGCAAGGAAGAAGAACCTAACCGCGAAGTGATTTGGGTAAGTTTTAGGGACCTAAAATGGAAGAAGAACCTAACCGCGAAGTGATTTGGGTAAGTTTTAGGGACATAAAATGGAAGAAGAACCTAACCGCGAAGTGATTTGGGTAAGTTTTAGGGACATAAAATGGAAGAACCACCTAACCACGAAGTGATTTGGGTAAGTTTTAGGGACCTAAAATGGAAGAAGAACCTAACCGCAAAGTGATTTGGGTAAGTTTTAGGGACCTAAAATGGAAGAAGAACCTAACCGCAAAGTGATTTGGGTAAGTTTTAGGGACCTAAAATAGAAGAAGAACCTAACCGCGAAGTGATTTGGGTAAGTTTTAGGGACATAAAATGGAAGAAGAACCTAACCGCGAAGTGATTTGGGTAAGTTTTAGGGACCTAAAATGGAAGAAGAACCTAACCGCGAAGTGATTTGGGTAAGTTTTAGGGACCTAAAATGGAAGAAGAACCTAACCGCGAAGTGATTTGGGTAAGTTTTAGGGACATAAAATGGAAGAACCACCTAACCACGAAGTGATTTGGGTAAGTTTTAGGGACCTAAAATGGAAGAAGAACCTAACCGCAAAGTGATTTGGGTAAGTTTTAGGGACCTAAAATGGAAGAAGAACCTAACCGCAAAGTGATTTGGGTAAGTTTTAGGGACCTAAAATGGAAGAAGAACCTAACCGCAAAGGGATTTGGGTAAGTTTTAGGGACCTAAAATAGAAGAAGAACCTAACCGCGAAGTGATTTGGGTAAGTTTTAGGGACATAAAATGGAAGAAGAACCTAACCGCGAAGTGATTTGGGTAAGTTTTAGGGACATAAAATGGAAGAAGAACCTAACCGCGAAGTGATTTGGGTAAGTTTTAGGGACATAAAATGGAAGAAGAACCTAACCGCGAAGTGATTTGGGTAAGTTTTAGGGACATAAAATTGAAGAAGAACCTAACCGCAAAGTGATTTGGGTAAGTTTTAGGGACCTAAAATGGAAGAACCTAACCGCGAAGTGATTTGGGTAAGTTTTAAGGGTTCAAAAGGGAAGCTGCAGGATAGCGCTAAGTGGTTAGGGTGAGCTTTAAGGGTTCAAAAGGGAAGCTGCAGGATAGTGCTAAGTGGTTAGGGTGAGCTTTAAGGGTTCAAAAGGGAAGCTGCAAGATAGGGCTAAGTGGTTAGGGTGAGCTTTAAGGGTTCAAAAGGGAAGCTGCAGGATAGCGCTAAGTGGTTAGGGTGAGCTTTAAGGGTTCAAAAGGGAAGCTGCAGGATAGCGCTAAGTGGTTTAGCTAAACATTGTAGTAGAAGTGATGGAGTCAAATATGTATGCGAGCACTTTAATGAGTTAAGTTGGTAGTGCGCAGGCACAAGATCGTAAGGATTCAGTCTGGACGATTATTTTGGGTAAAAGTGAAACAGAATCTATCGGGAAACGTAAAGGATTCGTGTGAGGATACGATGGGAAAAGGGCAAAAACGAAAGGCTACGTTGTTGCCTGAGAAAATGAATCTGAAAAGTCTCGATGGAAAATGACATCCTCGTACACATACTCTGGCATACGAGCGGACGGAAACTTTACAGAAGGTTTACAATGCATGCATAGAATCGCTCGCACATTCATATGAGAGCGGGAACTTTTGAAAATGATACGACAACAGCACTAAAACGAGTCTTTTGTCTTTACGCCACTTGGGTTTTAGCTGTGCTTTGGTCTCAAATAGAACAAAGGGGGAGAGGCAGCTGCTCAGACCATTTTATAACTAACCTGGGAGGTGCAAGTCAGCAGGGCAATTAGGTTACTAAAGACTTAAAGGAGCTGCAGCACTCAACCCTGTTAGCTTGCAGACCAACCTATAATCTGTCTCTAAATCTGGTAAAAACACAGGCTCGGTCACACACATCTGCAGAAGTATGCTAAGCTGCACCACCGCAGCAAGGTGCCTCTATGGGTGCAGTCCTAACTCTAATCTATGAGAGCCCCATTTGGGACATACAATGCAAGAGATAAAAAGGGAGCAGCTTACCTGAGGTTGCCCTAAACCTTATGTGCAAGCTATGGGGTGGAAGGATCAAGAAGACCTTGCAATACAGCCTAGACCCCACACCCCATGTGCTTGCACAAATTCAAAATGAAGAAAGGGTGAGTGGCAGCTGCTCAGACCATTTTATAACTAACCTGGGAGGTGCAAGTCAGCAGGGCAATTAGGTTACTAAAGACTTAAAGGAGCCGCAGCACTCAACCCTGTTAGCTTGCAGACCAACCTATAATCTGTCTCTAAATCTGGTAAAAACAGAGGCTTGGTCACACACATCTGCAGAAGTATGCTAAGCTGCACCACCATGCCAAGGTGCCTCTATGGGTGCAGTCCTAACTCTAATCTATGAAAACCCCATTTGGGACATACAATGCAAGAGATAAAAAGGGAGTAGCTTACCTGAGGTTGCCCTAAGGGGTGGAAGGGTCAAGACCTTGCAATACAGCCTAGACCCCACACCCCATAGGCTTGATGCAGAGCCTCCCCGTTCAGCTCTCCCGTGCGTTTTCCCGTTGGTTTTGGGCTTTGATCGGGTCAGGAAAGGGTGCTACGTTGATTTTAGTGTGCGCTTATGCGCTCAGGTGTGTGCTCAGCCGCCTTTCCGATTGTCGGCTCGCACGAGGCTGTTTCCCGTGAAAACGGACGCCTCGTTCATTGGCCCGTTTTTTCCAGTGATGCAGAGCCTTGATTTCCGATTGAAATCAGCCTAATAAAACGGGGCCGCTGAGCCGCCTTCACTTACGGCCAGTCTGACCAGCCGTATTGGAGCTCCGTGCTTTTTGGGAATGCATTCCTCTGTGGGCCAACATCAAAGGCGCCAGCTACGCCGTCTGATAGTTCTGAGTATGGCAGAAACAAGAAAGGGGCATGCAATTGCAGGTATGACCAAATTGGTTGGCTGCCTGCAATTTTTGGTGAACGGCTCGTTCCAGAGACTGGGTGCCTTCTCCCTGGGGATGTCCCAGTCTACGCTGAGCCGCAGCCTAACCAAGTTTTTGGATGGCATAGAATTACATTTACCCTGTACCCTGGCACAGAATTACATTTTTTTCCCTCAAACAGGGGAAGCCTGTAATGCGGTTAAGTTGGGCTTTTATAACATAGCCGACATGCCCAACGTCCTTGGTGCAATCGATTGCACACATGTCTCGCTCATCCCCCCTGCGGACCAGGAATATCTGTTCAGGTATGTGGTTTGGTTCTGCTTTTTTTCTGGTTAACAAACATTTTTTAAGGCTCACACTAATTCCACTGTTGTTTTGCTTGGTGCAGGAACAGGAAGATGGGCCATTCCATCAATGTTCAGGCAGTGGAGGGCCCTGATCTTCAATTTTTCAGTCTGTTTGCTGGCTTTCCTGGGTCCACGCATGATGCGCACATTTTGAGGAACTCCAGCCTCTATCAACGGTTTCAATCTGGAGATATTTCTGGAGGATGGTTACTGGGTATGTGTATTAAAGTTGTATTTGTTGGCCCCCAGGTTTGAATGTGGATTTGCCACTACCCCACTAATCTGTGAGATCTTTCCTTGAAACTTGAAAATGTTTTTTATTTAGTTTGTTTACAAATTAATGGATGAAAGTATTCACCACTATTGGTTTATGTTTTGTCACTCTTATCTAAGTAGCATTACACAGACAGTTTTAATGAGTGTACAGGTTGCATGTGTTTGTAGGCTCATTAAAAATGTCAATTATTCCCACCATACCTAGCTCACCGATTTGTCCCTGTGTATTAATGTTTCTATGCACACCTAAACCTTTTTTTAGCCATCCACCTTATGTTTATCTTTTGGATTTTTGCAGGTGACTCAGGCTATCCCTTGTTACCATGGCTGCTCACACCCATCCTGCACCCATCTTCCCAGGTACAGGAGCGCTACAACACAGCCCATAGGAGGTCTCGCTCTGTGGCGGAACGTGCCTTTGGGTTGTGGAAGATGCGTTTCCGATGTCTGGATCAGAGTGGGGGTTCTCTTCAGTATCAGCCTGTATCAAAATAATTATTGCTTGTGGGGTCCTGCACAACCTTGCCATTAGAAGCAGGATTGCTCGATATACTGACCTGGGTGCAGAACCTTTACCTATTTCTGACGAGCAGACCCCTCCTTACACTGGTACACAAAGTGGGCCAGCACACCATCATGGATGTGAGTATGCAGAACTAGGGCAATGTGAGGCAGCAAGAGGTTAATAAAGTGACTTGAGTTAGGCCAGGAAACTTGTTAATGTATTTGGTGGATTAATGGTGTGTCCTTGTATTTTTTAATAACAGATGATGCTGAGGAATCGCTACGACTTCCTGCCGTCAGATTATGCCAAACGGACGTTTGCCCTGGAGGTGGTGGAGGCGATAGAACGCCGATCCCAAACCACCTATACCTTCACCCAGATCGCCCAACACTGGTCTGATTTAAAAAGAAGGCATAAGCCCCGGGTGAGGCGGTACTTCGACAAACATTTCCCATGTAAGTGTTGAAAATGTAAATGCACCTATAACCCTGGCATCGCCTGGGCGTGGTTTAATGATTGTGTTTGTATTTCAGCCTATGAATGGAATATACGGTTCCGCCCCACCCGGACCAGGACACGCAGCCCAGTGTTGGGCGAAACAGGTGAAGGTGTAGGTGACCCACCGCCAGGGTCAACGGCCACCCCCTCCTCTGTAAGTGACTCGGAGGAGCCGCTGGACCTAAGCATGCAGGGGAGGGGGGATCTGACGGCAGGGAGTCGAGCAGAACAGAGCCTCAACCTGACTCCGGTAAGGGAAATATAGTTAGATATGTGGAAATACATGCATTAAATACATATACTCATGTGCACTATTGTTGTAGATTCAGACGTCGCTGGAACATCCCAAGGGATGGGTGAGGAAGGGGGCGAGGAGGAAGAGGTTGCGGGGGAAGGTGAGTAGATTGATACCTAGAAGCCTAACTTAATATTATATTCATGAAAGAACAACAGTCTCTAATATCAGTGTGTTTGTCATCCATACAGATTCCCAACTGCCACAGAGGGAGGATGAAGGGAGACTCCGCCCCCGACGCAATGTGCGTCCTAAACCTTGTAAGTGGTGTTTATTTAAACTAAAGAAAATGAGCAAACAATACCATTAGAAAACTAAAAATCTTTAACATTTCCATAAAAATGTATCCAAAAAAGCCCTTAAAGCGGACCTTAACTATGACTAAGAGGCTATCTTACATATTTCCCACACCCTGTACATACAGATTGTGCACCTTACAAATCATCTTACCAACTTTTGCCAGAGCACAGCTCTGCTCTGTGTGAGCAAAGCACAGCTATAACCCACCCCCTGTACCTTATCCCACTCTCCTCTCCTCAGTAAGTGTGATGCTTCAGAGTCAACATGGCGTTGCACGTATCCTAAATTCCTGAACTGAGTTGCAGCCCAGTGGGTGAAAGAATAATAATTGATTGACTAAAAAATTAATATATATTAGTTTAAGATGCTGTGGAAAATTTTTTAAAGAGTTTGGGCTTTTCATTAAATCACGCAGAAGGTCCGGTTTAAAAAGTGCACCAAAAAAAAAACAAAAAAAACAATGCTAAAGTAATGTTGTTTTTCAATCACAGATCAAAGAAAACAACAGGCTACAGACCCCGAGGCCTAATTTTTGTTTTTTCGTTTAAAAATGTAAATAGAGTTATTTTTATGTTTTTACAAAGAATTTAAAACAAATACCAAACTAAAGGAAAAACAAAAAATTTTAAGAATAAATAATTATTAATATTTCAAGAGTTGTCTTTCCTGCAAAAGTACCATCACACAACATCAGCACACATTTACATGACACACAAAAGGTTTAGATATGGGACAATAAAACTGAAAAAAACCCAAACAATTAAGGTATGCATTAAAGCCAAGGAAGAAGGAACTACAAGATGATTAAGGTATGCATTAAAGCCAAGGAAGAAGGAACTACAAGATGATTAAGGTATGCATTAAAGCCAAGGAAGATGGAACTACAAGATGATTAAGGTTTGCATTAAAGCCAAGGAAGATGGAAGTACAAGATGATTAAGGTATGCATTAAGGACAAGAAAGACCTCCCAAAAAAAGGCCAATATATATATGTGTCTAATTGGCAGTTGGTGCCATATGCATATTCCTGTGGAGTTTGAGGGATGTGCGCTTGCGTGTAGCCAGATTGGCAACTGAAGAGCCATGGAGATGTAAGTATACTTGAAAAAACAACAAAATTGAAGGTCAAATTCGACGGAAACCAAGCAGGTACGTTCAAAAAGCAAGGAAAAAGCAGGGAAAAACGGGCCGCCCGTGTGAACGGGAACAGAAGCCCCGATCAAATTGAAGGCACCCGAGAGAGCCAAAAATACTTCCCGAGTGAAGTCAAATTGACGGATCAGTTAGGGAGCCATTCCGACGGAGGCTCTGCATCACATTTGAGCCATGATTCAAACGGGAGCCCCGGACAATCGGAAGGTTTTAAGGTCAGACCGGGGGAGGCTCTGCATCAGGCCACATGTGCTTGCACAAATTCAAAATGAACAAAGGGGGAGTGGCAGCTGCTCAGACCATTTTATAACTAACCTGGGAGGTGCAAGTCAGCAGGGCAATTAGGTTACTAAAGACTTAAAGAAGCCGCAGCACTCAACCCTGTTAGCTTGCAGACCAACCTATAATCTGTCTCTAAATCTGGTAAAAACAGAGGCTCGGTCACACACATCTGCAGAAGTATGCTAAGCTGCACCACCGTCCCAAGGTGCCTCTATGGGTGCAGTCCTAACTCTAATCTATGAGAGCCCCATTTGGGACATACAATGCAAGAGATAAAAAGGGAGCAGCTTACCTGAGGTTGCCCTAAACCTCTAAACAAACATGTCCCAAAAAATATGCATGAGGCTCAGATCATGTGTGAATATTTTAGTATTTAAATCATTACTATTTGACACAAAGTAAATGCTAAAGCATTCACAAAGCCAAATGATAGTAAAAATAAATAATTACATGCAACAAACAAACACAGGAAAAACAAATTAGGCAAAATGTGTGTTAATCAAATTGGCCCGAACAGCTTGGCCAGAGGCACTAGGTGTGTCACTGTAGTTATCTTGTTATCCAGCTATCTTGGCTGGGTGGAGAGGGGGGCAGATCCACATACCGGGGACACGCTGCATTATGGCAAGGTTGTGGAGGACACAGCAGGCCAGTATTATATCGGTGACCTTGTTGGGGTCATACTAGAGTGCCCCCCCCCCCGGTATGGTCCAAACACCTGAAGTGAGTTTTTAAGAGGCAAAAAGCCCTCTCCACAACGGCCCGGGTTTTGCGGTGCGCCCGATTTTAGGCATCCTTGGCCACATTCTGTGGCCGAAGGACGGGAGTCATCAGCCAGGAAAGAAGCGGATAGCCGGAATCACCTGAAAGAATTAGAAAATACTTATATAAATTACACATTCAAAAAATAAATTTTGTGACAAGTGGTAGTTCACTTTGACTAAGAGCCTATCTTAAATTGTAGCCACCCCCTGTACATACAGATTGCTCAGCTAAAAAAAAAAAAAAAGCTTAACACCATCTAATGCATGTTCTGAGCCTTTAAACATGCAAGGGAATTGGGAATTGGCTTAGGACTGTGCTGCTCAGCATTCTGGGATGTCTTACCTTTTTAGGACCCCAGATCTGCTTTGTCTGAGCCAAGCACAGCTCTAACCTGCCCCCTGCACTTTATGCCGCTCTCCTCTACTCAAGTGTCATGCATCTGAGCAAAGATGGCCCATACCCTATCATAAAGTCAAGAACGGAATTGCAGCCGAGTGTGGGGAAGAATAAAAAGTAATTTACTAGAAAGTAGAAATATATTATTTTGAAATGCTGGGAAATCAGTTTTTAAGAGTTTGTGCTGGTTAAGGTCCGGTTGAACATGTCATCAAGGGGTAAAAACAGCCATAGGTTCAGACATGGGTCATAAACTATATTCATTGGCATACATTGAAAAGTGAATGACGTTATTTGCATCAACTTACCAAGGAGCCATCCACGTGAGAATTCGTCAGACTCAAACCGACGGTACAATCCAGATCGTCGCAAGATGTACGCGTCATGGGATGAGCCTGGAAACCCGGTGAGAACGCTAAGGAACCGCATGTCCGGGGCTACCACTGCTTGGACAGTCAGTGAGTGGCCCATTTTGCGGTTCCTGGGAAAAAAGAAAAGCAAGGCAAGGTAAACGACTCAAACAATAACTCCTTACGCCCTCCAAAAAACATGTTGGGCAATACAAATAACGCTAACTAAGTACCTAAATATGTTTTGGCCCAAAAAAGGATATGTATGTTGGATCAACTAAAGATTAACTTTAAAATGAATAATTAAGGTCGACATGAAAATGTTTGGCTTTGGCCGACATGAAAAACATTGATGAAGCTAAAGACGGTCAAATGTATCACAGGGACAATTTACAAGGAGGGATTAATAGATATACAGTGTAAGCTGTTTCACAGGGACAATTTACGAGGAGGGATTATTAGATCTACATTGTAAGCTGTTTCACAGGGACAATTTACAAGGAGGGATTAATAGATATACATTGTAAGCCATTTCACAGGGACAGTTTACAAGGAGGGATTAATAGATAGTTAAAATACAATTTTTCTAAGCTATATAACAAAATGACCGATTGAACTTACCTATAGATGTACTCGTCGGCTGCAGGAGGGACCAATGCAACGTGGGTGCAATCAATTGCACCCATGACGTTGGGCATGTTGGGGATATTATAAAATGCCAGATTTAGCGCGTTCCAGGCTACCATGTCGTCAGGAAAAAAAACATATTTCTGACTAATGGCAGCCATGCCTTCCAAAATCTTGGATAGAGCGCGGCTCAGCGTAGGCTGGGTGATCCCCACGGAGAGGCACCCAGCCTCTGGAATGAGCCTTTCGCCAAATTGCAGGCAGCCAAGCATCTTGGTCATACCTGAAATTGCTTGCCCCTTCCTTGTGGTGCGGGCTAACCATGGCCGCAGCTCACTATACAACTTATGGAGGGAAGCGCGATTAAGTCTGGTCAGCTCGAACAGCTCAACGTCATGCATGCGATCGATATGCATGCGTCGCCGGTGCAATCTGGCCTCGGCCCTGCTGATACATTCAATGCCCATTAGCTGGAGTTGGTGATGTTCCTCCACAAAGGCACAAAACATGTTGAAAGCAAGGTGTCCAAGGTCAAAATGGTCCCGTAATGGGATCGCGAATGAAACGGCTTTATAGTGTCATGGTCCCTCGGCAATCAGCTCTCTGAATGAGACGCAAGCCCATAACAATAACGTAAGTTATCTTAACGAATGCAAATATCAGATTTAGATTGGAAAATGATCCGAACTAGCACAAAGGATCTGATTTACTTTCGTTCATCGAAAAGCGCATATACGAATGAGCTCGAACGAACGTACGAATGAAAAATGCAACGAAAAAAACGAAAAAAATGACAAACACACACAAAAACATACACAGACAGCTACAGAAGTCCAGACAAATGTGTCTATGAATCGAGGCTATAGTGTGGATAGTAGTTGTATTTTATTTGTAAATGCTATAAAGTGCTCTTTTCAGTTTGGGGGTCTCCTGGGCAAGAATAGAGGGGCTACTGATACATATGTGGTACCATTGTAGTCAGGAGAAATAGGGCTTTCACATGCAATATGTTTTTTTTTATTTTTGTTTTATTTAAAATAAAAGAGACAATTTTCTAAAAATATATATATATTTTTTTTGCTTTTCTACGCAAAAATATAAAAAAAAAAACAGTAGGAAAATAACAAACAAGTCATTTCATGTTAAAGCCTAAACTGTGCTGCAAAAAAATATATCTATAATTTTCCCGGAAATTCCTGCAAAAATCACGGTTAAACATGGTGCAAAATGGTGAAAAATGACCTGTCAACAGAGCGTGTCAAAATTTCAAGTAGGCAGCCAATTAAAAGGGTTAATAGTAGCTATGCATGTGGGGTATTGCTCTGCTCGGGGGACCTTGCAATTTCAGATTTAGTTGGTTTTTTCTTGTTTGCATATATAAGAAAATTTGTTTTTATTCTGCTTTTTTATAATTTTTTTGAGGGAAACCCTGTGCAACCTAAAAATTCTTCAAGGTATTACTTCTAAATCGATGAGCCCACTACAACAAGCTAGGTATGCTTAGAAAGCTTAACATATGTTATTTCAGAGAATATATGATTTGTGGGGGTATTCCAAATGTAGAGGGTTGTTTTGGCAGAAAAAGTGCAAGGTGTGTATTTTGTTTGCAGAGCTGAAATTTACCCTTACGCACATGCTTTACTTTGGAGTGTTTGACAGCTATTCCCTTGACAGTAGCTATGCATGTTGGGTATCGTTTTGTTTTTTTTTTAGGAAAATATGAGTTTGATTCTGCTTTTTTATTCTTTTTTAGTGAAACTCTGTGCAACCAAAGAATACATTGAGGAATTACTTCCAGAAAACTGCACCCATGTTAACAAGCCTGGTACACCTAGAAAGCTTGAGGTGTGTACGTCCAGAGAATATATAGTTTGTGGGGGGTATTTTAAATGTAAAAAGTTGTTTTTATTGAAAAACTGCAAGGTGCACACAGCACATAGCATAGTTGTATTTTATCTGAAAATCTCCAAAACGCTGTTTCAGTTTGGGGGAGTCTCCTGGGCAGGAAAGGGTGTCTACCAATACATATATGGTACCGCTGTAACCGGAAGAAATTTGGATTTCACACGCAATTCGATTTTATTGACAAATAATTGACTTTTTTTTATTACAAAAAACACTAATTAACCCTTCTAGCGCCAGCTACGTAAAATTCACGTAGCTGCCTCTCCTGTCGTTAAACGCCAGCTACGTGAATTTTACGTAGCTAGCGTTCCCTTACCTTCCGGGCCATCGGGGGGGCATCAGCGGGCCCGTTGCTGTGGAGCAGCTTGCAGGGAGTCAAGGGGTCAGTGGGAGGTGACCTGGGTGTGAACCAAGTCACCCGATCGCTCCCCTGACCAATCAGCAGGGGGCGCACGGCAGCTGTCATCAGCCGGCGCCCCCTGCTTACCTCATCAGATGACGCTGGCGCAGAAACCTTTCCGGAGCCCAGGGGGTCAGGGCGACCGTAAGTAATACCGATCCCCGACCCCCCCCCCGCCCGATCGCCCGCCCCCCCCACCCCACCCGTCCCCCCGCCCGCCCGCCCGCGCCACTGATCATCTGGCTTTACGCGAGACGTCTTCAAGCAGCAGGACCGACGGCTCCCCGATCACCCTTCCACGGCTTCCTGTCTGCCGCCGCCGCCAGGTAAAGGCGATCGTTATGGAATGCTGCCATCCATCCATCCATCCATCCATCCTGTCACCCCCATGCAGCCATCCATTCATCCTGTCACCCCCATGCAGCCATCCATTCATCCTGTCACCCCCATGCAGCCATCCATTCATCCTGTCACCCCCATGCAGCCATCCATTCATCCTGTCACCCCCATGCAGCCATCCATTCATCCTGTCACCCCCATGCAGCCATCCATTCATCCTGTCACCCCCATGCAGCCATCCATTCATCCTGTCACCCCCATGCAGCCATCCATTCATCCTGTCACCCCCATGCCGCCATCCATCCAGTCACCCCCATGCCGCCATCCATCCAGTCACCCCCATGCCGCCATCCATCCAGTCACCCCCATGCTGCCATCCATCCAGTCACCCCCATGCCGCCATCCATCCAGTCACCCCCATGCCGCCATCCATCCTGTCACCCCCATGCCGCCATCCATCCATCCATCCTGTCACCCCCATGCCGCCATCCATCCATCCATCCTGTCACCCCCATGCCGCCATTCATCCATCCATCCTGTCACCCCCATGCCGCCATCCATCCATCCTGTCACCCCCATGCCGCCATCCATCCATCCTGTCACCCCCATGCCGCCATCCATCCATCCATCCTGTCACCCCCATGCCGCCATCCATCCATCCATCCTGTCACCCCCATGCCGCCATCCATCCATCCATCCTGTCACCCCCATGCCGCCATCCATCCATCCATCCTGTCACCCCCATGCCGCCATCCATCCATCCATCCTGTCACCCCCATGCCGCCATCCATCCATCCTGTCACCCCCATGCCGCCATCCATCCATCCTGTCACCCCCATGCCGCCATCCATCCATCCATCCTGTCACCCCCATGCCGCCATCCATCCATCCATCCTGTCACCCCCATGCCGCCATCCATCCATCCTGTCACCCCCATGCCCCCATCCATCCATCCTGTCACCCCCATGCCGCCATCCATCCATCCTGTCACCCCCATGCCGCCATCCATCCATCCTGTCACCCCCATGCAGCCATCCATCCATCCTGTCACCCCCATGCAGCCATCCATCCATCCTGTCACCCCCATGCAGCCATCCATCCATCCTGTCACCCCCATGCCGCCATCCATCCATCCTGTCATCCCCATGCCGCCATCCATCCATCCTGTCACCCCCAATGCAGCCATCCATCCTATCACCCCCAATGCAGCCATCCATCCATCCTGTCACCCCCAATGCAGCCATCCATCCTATCACCCCCAATGCAGCCATCCATCCATCCTGTCACCCCCAATGCAGCCATCCATCCATCCTATCACCCTCCCATGCAGCCATCCATCCATCCTATCACCCTCCCATGCAGCCATCCATCCTGTCACCCCCAGGCGATCATGTGCTCCCTGGCGGCCGCGCTCGCACCCACCTGGCCTCCATCTCAGTCGGCTCTGACAGCTGGCATCTTGATTGGCCTCCTCGCCCTGCCTGCCCCGCCTCAGCCATTGGTTACAAAGCATTGCCGGCGCGGGACATGAGAGCAGGCCGCCGGAGTCCGCCCACCTGCTGGGTCAGGGACGTGTGACTGACTGAAGTGCTGAGGAAGAGACCCCGGAAGAAAAGGTATTTAAAAAAAACTAAAAAAAAATAGATGTTGATTTTGGAGAGGAAGTGTGTGTGTATATGTGTGGTTTTTTTTTTCAGTTTGGTCACGGGGCTCCCGAGCGCATGCCCATAGGGGCGCCCATGCCCCATGACCAACAAGTAAATCTGGCCAGTTCGGTGGTTCCGGCGCTCTTCCCCAGGGGAAGACCAACCTCCACAACAACCAGTATAACCAGTGAGTTTCAGGAAGGCTTGCGTCCAGAAAGCTGCAGCTACAACAACAAGCCTGGTACTCCTAGAACGCTTGAGGTGTGTACTTTCAGGGACCATGTGGTTTGTGGGGGGTATTGTAATTGAAAAGTGGTGTTTTGGTTGAAAAAGCGCAAGGTGCGCACTTTGTCTGCAGAGCAGGAAATTTCAATGGAAATGCCCGTTATGCATACGCTTTGCTTTGGGGTAATTGGCAGCCCTACCCTTGGAGGTAGCTATACATGTTGGGTATTGTTCTGTTCAGGGGACCTTGCCATTTCAGATTTGATTAGTTTTTTTTGGTTAGCGCATGTTTTTTATAGAAAAATTTGGTCTTAATGCTGCATTTTTGCTATTTTTTTAGGGAAATCCGGTACAACCAGTGAGTTTCGGGAAGGCTTGCGCCCAGAAAGCTGCAGCTACAACAACAAGCCTGGTACTCCTAGAACGCTTGAGGTGTGTACTTTCAGGGAACATGTGGTTTGTGGGGGGTATTTTAATTGAAAAGTGGTGTTTTGGTTGAAAAAGCGCAAGGTGCGCACTTTGTCTGCAGAGCAGGAAATTTCAAGTGAAATGCCCGTTATGCATACGCTTTGCTTTGGGGTAATTGGCAACCTTACCCTTGGAGGTAGCTATGCATGTTGGGTATTGTTCTGTTCAGGGGACCTTGCCATTTCAGATTTGATTAGTTTTTTTTGGTTAACGCATGTTTTTTATAGAAAAATTTGGTCTTAATGCTGCATTTTTGCTATTTTTTTAGGGAAATCCGGTACAACCAGTGAGTTTCGGGAAGGCTTGCGCCCAGAAAGCTGCAGCTACAACAACAAGCCTGGTACTCCTAGAACGCTTGAGGTGTGTACTTTCAGGGAACATGTGGTTTGTGGGGGGTATTTTAATTGAAAAGTGGTGTTTTGGTTGAAAAAGCGCAAGGTGCGCACTTTGTCTGCAGAGCAGGAAATTTCAAGTGAAATGCCCGTTATGCATACGCTTTGCTTTGGGGTAATTGGCAACCTTACCCTTGGAGGTAGCTATGCATGTTGGGTATTGTTCTGTTCAGGGGACCTTGCCATTTCAGATTTGATTAGTTTTTTTTGGTTAGCGCATGTTTTTTATAGAAAAATTTGGTCTTAATGCTGCATTTTTGTTATTTTTTAGGGAAATCCGGTACAACCAGTGAGTTTCGGGAAGGCTTGCGCCCAGAAAGCTGCAGCTACAACAACAAGCCTGGTACTCCTAGAACGCTTGAGGTGTGTACTTTCAGGGAACATGTGGTTTGTGGTGGGTATTTTAATTGAAAAGTGGTGTTTTGGTTGAAAAACTGCAAGGAGAGCAAAATGGTTGAGTTTTCTTTCAAAATTGGCTCAGTCGCTATTTTCAGTTTTACATGTCTCCTGGGCAAGAAAGGATGTCTACCAATACATATGTGGTACTGTTGCAATCGGGAGCAATAAGGCTTTTACACACAATATGATTTCCTGAAACAACTTGCATGTTTTATTAAGAAAACGCACTACAAATTGTAAAAAAATGTTTTTTTGGTTTTTTTTAACATATTTTCCACAAAAATATTTAAAAAACACTGACAATCTTACAAACAAGACACTTCATGTTAAAGTCCAGACTGTGCTGAAAAAAACAATATATAATTTTCCAGGGAAATACTGGGAAATCCCTTCAAAAATCACAGTTGAACATGTGGAGCGCAAAATAGTGCAAAATGGTCTGGCAACAAAGGGTGACAAAATCTCAAGGTAGGCTGGCGGTTAAAGGGTTAAGAGAAGCAGTTGTTAAAAGGAGATATAAAATATGTCAAATATCAAGATAACAGGAAGTGCCTTTCTGACTGTGCTGCTCTGCATTCTGGGATTGCTGACCTTTTCCTGACCCCAGCTCTGCTCTGTCTGAGCAAAGCACAGCTATAACCCACCCCTCTGTACTTTATCCCACTCTCCTTTCCTCAGTAAGTGTGATACTTCTGAGTCAAGATGGTAGCGCCCATATCCTATAGTCCTGAACAGAACTGCAGCCCAGTGGGGGAAAGAATAATAAGTGAGTGACTAAAAACTTAAAATATATTAATTTTAGATGCTGGGGAATTGTTTTTTAGGGGTTTGGGCTTTTCAATAAATCATGGTGAAGGTCCGAATTAACTAGATTGGTTATCTCATCTCAGTAATTGCTTAGAAAATACTGTATTTCACATTACAACCACTAAGTGAGGAAGCATACTACAAATGCTTCCTTCTGTAAACACTGGGGAAAAATGCAATTACCAAATTCCCTTTGTATCTTTCCTGCTGCTGCCACATCCTAATGTTTCCCGTTTCATACAATCACTGAAAATCTTTTTATTTTTATTTTTTTTAATGTAACCTCCTCTAGGCAGACCTACTGTCTCCTTGGTATTCCTTTAAATCCCACTTTGGATGCCTCATTGGGAGAGTCTGGGCATCAAAAATTTTTTGTCCAGTCCTTGCCAGAGTAACATCCCTCTGCTGATCTGTTGCCATACATATGGCATTTCTGTTAGATTTATATTGGACCTGTGCAGGTGGCTCACACAGTTGGGCATTCTGATTTGGGATATCCCAGGGGCACTTGAAAGTGTAAATCTTTTGTGCAAAAAACTATCTAGTATTTATTTTTTATGGAAGTTAATGTGTGTTTTATGGAAGCAGTTTTCACTACTTCGATCTGTTGCTATTGGCATTTGTACGTCAAGTCTGTATGCCAAGAACAGATAAGTGACCTTTTTTAACACATACCTTATACACACAGAGTGAGTGAACTCCCTCAACTAAGCAGTGGCCATAGTAGCAGTATTCTATGGGCACAGGGCTCCTATCTCTTCTCTTCTATATCTTGGTGTACAACTGCCAATAGCAACTAATTGGAGGTAGTGAAAACGGCTTCAAAAAAACATTTAAAAAAACTTTTTGATGCAGAGCAGAACCCAGGATTTGTTATTGCCCCGGGGGCATCCTGATTTGGGATACCCCACTTTGTGAGCCCCCTCCCCCCCAGATGTCTCATACAAAGTCACCTTTCCTGGGCCCTATGGCACATGAGCAGGCTCTCATCCAATCAGAGCCATTTTCCATGCACATTAATTGCTTGGCAAATGTCTCTGTTTAGGGCAATCAGGAATGAGAGTAGCCGCATCCCCAGTCTCTTACCCCCAGCCTATCTGAATGACTGGACATGGGAACACGTCTCAGTCCAGAAATGCTGGGGATGCACCTGCTCTCACTCCAGATTGCTTGCATCCCCAATAGAGCAGCTGAAAAAAGTGAATGTTGCAGCAACCTGAAAGGGTTAAACAGCAGGGGATTTGGAATGCACTAGGAAACCTTTCAGAAATCAGGGCCTGGCAGGTTTTGTTTTACACTTTTAATTCAAAACTGTGATGCCCCATGAAAGTTGACTAAAACCTTGGATGGTCAAAATCCAGAGTTTGGATCCATTTTAAAGATACTCAACACTCCCTTGAGTTTAAAGTGGAACAACACCAATTTAGGATGCCCTGCTATGTGAAACCCGCAAGTTGCCAGTTTCTCTCATCTTTCCCTGGTCCAACAGCACTTGTGTGTACTCTCATCCAACTCTCTAAATATCTGGATATTTTTGTTTGGAATAATCCTTATAACTTATAACTTAGAACAAGCAAGCTGATCTATATAATACCGCGCTTAAAAATGATCCACTATACAATCTAAAACAGTAACACAATAATAATATAGCTCAACATGTGCGGAAGTCCCAACTCCATAAGATATAGTAGACAATAGTAGAAACACAGAGCTAGCTAAAATGTCTTTTCATGTAGCTTTAAGAAATCCAATTGCGGCATCCCACAGTGCATGCATCCAGTGAGCACAAGTGTGACCACCACCAGTAGGCTTATACTCTTACCAGATGTTCAATGAAACTGGCATTCAGAGAGAAACCACAAAACTCTCCCACAGGCTGTTAATCCTCCACAAATACAGCGCCAATCCAATCCCAAAACGATCAAACTTCAAACTCAGGTCTTCTTGAGAGTTATGTGGGTATATGCTCAATAGGGATAATGATTTAATCCCACATCATAGTATACATGTGAAAGAGCAAAAAAACAAAATAGTGCAATACTGCTGATACTCAATTTAATAGCTTAAAGGGGTAAAAAAATGCACTCACAAGGGAAATAAAAAACAAGCATGAAAATTCCAAGTTAAAACCGTGACTCTCACCGCAGGGGGCATCGGGCTCCTCTGTTTCCTTATAATTCAAAAATTGCTCCTATTTGTTGTCAAATTGTGTGCACAATCCCAACGCGTTTCACCGCTCCAGGCGGCTTTGACCAGGGCTTAAGGGAACTAACTATTCCAAAAGCCTTTATAGGGGAGGGGGCAGCATTCAAAAAGTCTTCAATCCAATCAAAGAAAAGCTAGCACAGCTCCTCCAATGGCTGTAGGTACAAAGGATATCTCTACAAAATACAACAGCTGGTGAAACCTTAACTACCTGCTTAATTGATGAATGGTGGCAGAGATCAGGGCTTGAATGCAGCAGACTAGACACATTAAGTGTAAACTGCGCAAGTAGCGCAAGTCTACGTTAATTGCGTAAAGCCAAACGTAAGCCGCAGCTAGGCAGAAGTCTTGCCACCTAATTACAAGCTTCTTCAATAATGCAGATTAAAGCTGAACCAATGTGGATTATATACAGAATGGAGGCTGACACCAAACCTGCACTAGCCTCAAATAACCAACAGCTAGGCTCATAATGGCAGTATAGAATTGTATGTAAGCTGTGCAGAAGAAACAATATATTAAATTAATGCCTACCTCATCTTGAAAAATTTAATAAAAGGTATAAAAAGTATACTCAGAAATATATACTAAAAATATATATCTTTTATATCATAGGACTCCGGGGACATCCTTGCTGTGAGAGTCACTTTACAATCGCCCACAGAAAATTTACAATAAAAATTATACATAAAATGCACATTCATGAAGTGTCCAAAAAACAATTCAAATCAAAATCTATATTGAGCCCCCAGGGAGATAAGGTGTTAAGGGAATAGATCCAATAACCCTCCCGCTTAGACAGTTCCCTTACCAAATGGGTACCTCTCCAGTGACTTTTAACCTTATCCAGGCCTATAAATGACAATAAGCCCGGATTTGCAGAATGAACCGATTTAAAATGGGACGATAAACTGTGTGCTTCAAAGCCATGCCTAATGTTGTACATATGCTCCCGGATTCTGATCTTTGATTCTCTAGTGGTACGTCCCACATAAAGTAAATTACATGGGCACCACACTAAATAAACTACATGCTTAGAACTGCAGGTGATGAATTCTGAAATTTTCACCTCCTTGCCAGTTCTGGCATCCCGAAATGATTTGTACGACTTAACGGTGGATGCTGTAGTTCGGCAGCCATAACAGGTGCCACATCTATGGAAGCCTTGAGGTAAAGTATTGGCTATTGATAATGGTCTCGGGGTCAATAAAACTTCTCGTGAGCCTATCCCTCAGACTGGGTGCCCTACGAAAGACAAGTGCCGGTTTTACTGGTAATTCAGGACCCAACACAGGATCCTCCTTCAGAATATACCAGTGCTTATTAAGGACCTGTTGCACCTGACCATATTGCGAACTAAAACCTGTAATAAAAGCCATCCCACCATTGGTAGCCTTCATCTTCCCATCCGTAGGGTCCTCCCTAATTTTGTATTCCGTAAGTCTTGCCTGCTCCAATTGATAGTCCACCTCCTCACTGCTGTAGCCTTTTTCTATAAATCTAGCTTTAACCCTTTAAACGCCAGCCACGTAAAATTTACGTGGCTGCCTCTCCTGCAGTTAACTGCCAGCCACGTAAATTTTACGTGCCTGACTTTCCCCACTAATAGTAAAAAAAGTTTTTAAAAAAGGCACTTACCTGACCCCTCGTTTGATTCAGCCGGGTCTCCTCTTCAAAATGGTGGTCTCCGATCGTTCACCGGACCTCCTCTGGCTGCAGGGGAGGGCCCGGAATAGGGTGCCCCCCCCCCATTTCAGCTGCCTCCGGCTTTTCCTGTAAAATAAAAAAAAAAAAAAAATGACATTTACTTACCTCTGTGTGCGCTGGCTCCCGCCGACCCTCCTCTTCACCTGGGGGGCCTCTGATCCCCCCCAGGTCATTCCGATCTTCAGGAGAGAGCCTGGAAGGCTCTCTCCCCTCTCCTGTTCCGATGGCCCTTTTGGGGGCGGGGCTAATGACATCAGTCTGTGCCGTCGTTCCCGCTAAGCCCCGCCCCTTTGGGGGCGGGGCTATGACGTCATTCCCAGTCCCGATCACCGGCTACAGCTCTGTTAGCTGTCAGATGCCGGTGATCGGTGCCCTGGAAGGAGGTGACAGGAGATCCTCTGATCTCCTGTCTCCTCCTTCTCTGGATGCCGATCACCGGCATCTGACAGCAGATCAGCGAGGGACACAGGAGCTGACGATCGAAGGTGAGTAAAGAGTAAATTTTTTTTTTTTTTTTTTAATAAATAAAAATTTTGTGTCCGTGTTTTTTTTTTTTCTGTTAACCCTTTGTGAACTGGTAAGGGGTCCATGAGACCCCTGTACCAGTTCACAAGGCTGGGGTCTGGCAAGTCACCTGCCCTAGCAGGTGACTTGCCATTAACCCCTGCACCCCCAATTACCTGCCTCCCCAAAGCCCAGGGGGGGGCAGAAGAGCCCGGGCCCACATAAACTATGTGGGCTCGTAGGCTGCAGGGTGGGGGGGGCCACAAAAGCTGGCCCCCCCACTCTGTGCCTACAAGCCCCCATAGCTGGTCCCGGGCTGGTTATGACGGGTAGGGGGGACCCTACGTCATTTTTTTTTTTAATTTTAAGGGTTAGGGTTAGGGTTAGCCTAACCCTAACCCTAACCCTTAAAATTAAAAAAAAAAAATGAGGCCCCCCACCCTGTGAGGGGGGACCCTATGTCATTTTTTTTTTTAATTTTAAGGTTTAGGGTTAGGCTAACCCTAACCCTTAAAATTCCAAAAAAAAATGAGGGTCCCTACGTGATTTTTAAAAAAATGTTTAACGGTTAGGGTTAGCCTAACCCTAACCCTTAAAATTCCCCCCAAAAATGGGGTCCCCCCCCTATTTTTTTTTTTTTTAAGTGGACCAACACCCAGGCTGATCGGCCCGGATCAGATCCCTCCCTGCGGGGCATCCGAAATCGGGATGCCCCACTGTGTTAAACCCCCAGGACGCCCCAATCGCCTTACCTTATCCCTGTTCCAACGGTGCATGCGCGGGCCGCATCTCGCGCTTCTCTCTATCAGGGCGCGCACACGTTCCGGTCGTTTGTGAATCGCCGATGCGGGCACGCTCCCTGTTAGAGGGAAGCGCGAGATGCGGCTGCCAGCGCGCTCAGAGCCGCTGTGGTTGTCCGTCCCTTGTCCTTGCATACCACAGCGGCTCTGAGCGCTCTGATTGGACGAGCGCTCGCGCATGCGCCGTAGGAGCGGGCTGAGGTGAGTTTTTTATACCTTTCTCGGGGGTTTTACGCAGCGGGGCACCCCCGCGGAAGTGGATCAAAACCCAGGATAGTGAAAATCCTGGGTGTTGGTCCACTTTACGGGTTAGGGTTAGGCTAACCCTAACCCTTAGAATTCCCCCCAAAAATGGGGTCCCCCCACCCCCTGGGATTAAAAAGAAAAAATTAAAAAAAATTAAAATTTTAAAGAATTAAAATTAAAAAGAAAATGACATAGGGACCCCCTCCCAGGGGGGCCCACTATTTTTTTAATTTTTGGGGTTAGGCTTAGCCAAAATGTAATTTTAAATTAACCCCTTATGTTTATAGTGTGGATAGTAGTATTTTATTTGTAAATGTTATAAAATGCTCTTTTCAGTTTGGGGGGTCTCCTGGGCAAGAATGAGGGGCTATTGATACATATGTGGTACCGTTGTAATCGGGAGAAATGGGGCTATCACATGCAATATGGTTTTTATTACTAAAAAATGTTTTATTTAAAATAAAGGAGACAATTGTATATATATATATATATATATATATATATATATATATATATATATATTATTTTATTTATTTTTTTGTTTTTTTTTACGCAAAAATATTTAAAAAACAGTAGAAAAATTACAAACAAGACATTTAATGTTAAAGCCTAAATTCTGCTGCAAAAAATATATATATATTTTCCAAGAAATTCCGACAAAAATCACGGTTAAACATGCCGCAAAATGGGGAAAAATGACCAACTGAGGGCGACAAAAGTTCAAGTAGGCTGGCAATTAAAAGGGTTAATAGTACCTATGCATGTTGGGTATTGTTCTGCTCGGGGGACCTTGCGCTTTCAGATTTAGCTTGTTTTTTCTTATTTGCATATTGATATTTTAGGAAAAGGTGTTTTTTATTCTGCTTTTTTATAATTTTTTTTGTGAAACCCTGTGCAACCTAAGAATTCTTCAAGGGATTACTTCCAGAAAGATGAGCCCACGACAACAAGCTGGGTACACTTAGAAAGCTTAAAATGTGTACTTTCAGGGAATATATGGTTTATGGGGGATATTCTAAATGTAAAGGGTTGTTTTGGTAGAAAAAGCACAAGGTGCGCACTTTGTATGCAGAGCTGAAATTTTGAAGTAAAATTACCGTTACGCACATGCTTTACTTTGGTGTGTTTGGCAACTCTTCCCTTGACAGTAGCTATGCATGCTGGGTATTGTTCTGTTCGGGGCATGTTGCTTTTTCAGATTTTCAGTTTTTTTCTTGTTTGCATATAGGTTTTTTTAGGAAAATGTGGTTTTGATTCTGCTTTTTTATACTTTTTTAGAGTAACCCTGTGCAACCAAAGAATATATTGAGGGATTACTTCCAGAAAACTGCACCCATGTCAACAAGCCTGGTACGCCTAGAAAGCCTGATGTGTGTACTTCCAGAGAATATATAGTTTGTTGGGGGTATTTCAAATGTAAAGGGTTGTTTTTCTTGAAAAACTGCAAGGTGCGCTTAGCACGTAGCATAGTTGTATTTTATCTGAAAATCTCCTAAAGAGTTGTTTCAGTTTGGGGGAGTCTCCTGGGCAGGAAAGGGTGTCTACCTATACATATGTGGTATCACTGTAACCGGGAGAAATTGGGGTTTCACGTGCAATAAGATTTTATTGACAAACTTACATTTTTTATTACAAAAAACACTACAAATTGTAAAAAATTGTTTTTTGGGTTTTTTTTTGCACATATTTCATCCAAAAATATTGAGAATACACCTAAAAAATGACAAACAAGACATTTCATGTTAAAGCTTAGACTCTGCTGAAAAAAACAATATATCACTTTTCTGGGAAATCCCTGGAAATCCCTTCAAAAATCACAGTTGAACAAGGGGAGCGCAAAATAGTGCAAAATGGTCTGGCAACAAAGGGTGACAAAATCTCAAGGTAGGCTAGCGGTTAAAGGGTTAAGGCAGCCTGATTGCCTTACAAAATCCTCCATATGGCTGCAGTTGCGTCTAAGCCACAAGAATTGACCACGTGGAATGGCCTTAAGCCAATTTGGATGGTGGCAACTATTAAAAGGCACGTAACCATTACGGTCCATTGCTTTGAAATATGTGAGAGTGGTTAATTGATCTCTATCCCTTTTGATGGTGAGGTCAAGAAAATTGACCATAGAAGCACTGATCTCTGCCGTGAACTCCAAGTTTCGTTCATTGGCATTCACCTCCTCTAAGAATGACCTTAGGGATAGTTCCGTGCCCTCCCAGATTATGATGACATCATCTATGTAGCGCCTCGCCAGTTTTAGAGAGGGTCTGATGTGATCAAAAATAAATTGGGACTCCCACAGCCCCACATATAAATTAGCCATGCTGGGGGCGAACTTCGCCCCCATAGCAACGCCCTTGGTCTGCAGGAAAAATTTTCCACTGAACCAAAAGTAATTATGGTTAAGTGCAAAAATTAAGCATTCAATGATAAAATCTATTTGTGTCTGTTGAAGTTTTGAATCTTGATTCAGGAAATGCAAGACTGCGTCAACTCCCCCTTGATGGGGTATAACAGTATATAACAACGTGACATCAGCTGTCGCCAATAGAGACTCTGTTGACACCCATTGTGTCTCAACCAGACGTAACACCTCCCCTGAATCACGTAAGTAGGCTGGAAGGCTCTGCACAAGTGGCTGCAAAAAAGCATCCACATACTCTCCCAACCTACACGTGATCAAATCTATCCTGCTCACAATAGGGCGTCCAGGGGGCTTGGTAGTACTCTTATGGATCTTCGGAAGCTGATAAATGGTGGGAATTTTAGGACTGCTAATATTTAAATAGTCAAATTCTTTGCTACTCAGAACTCCAATGGTCTTTCCCTTAGTGAGAAGAACTTGAAGAGCTTTCAAATATTTATTTGTAGGGTCCCCCCCAAGGGGGGAATATGTCTCTGTATCGGAAAGTAACCTGTTCATTTCCTCTACATAATCACTTTTGTCCAGAATAACCAAGCCCCCGCCCTTATAGGCTGGCTTAATGACCAGATCATAATTTTTTACCAATGACTTCAACCCATTGGAAAACGCCGCCGAAGTGTGACTCCGGTGGCTTTTGATATTAATATTTTTCAAGTCCTTAGTAACAAGTTTCCTGAACACTTCTAAATGGGAATTGGAAGGAATATTAGGGTTAAACATAGATTTATTCCTTAAAGATGTATGTGAAAACTGATTCACAGCTAAAGGTGGGCCACCAATAGCCTGCTTTTCCCCATTTGCTAAATTGGTAATATTAGCTGGTTCCAGACTAGAGGATTTTGCCTGCTGAAGAAAGAATTTTTTACATTCAATTTTCTCATATATTTTTGAAAATCCACATGTGTATTAAATGTATCTATATTTTTGGGCGGAGCATATTTCAGCCCCAGATCCAAAGCCTTTTATTCCTCCTTAGTTAAAACCTTGGAGCTCAAATTAAAAATACCTTGCCCTACATTCTTCTCTGCTTTCTTATGCTTGACCCCTCCACGCTTTCCCCGGCGTCCCATTCTTTCCTTTTTTGAGACTGCTTGTCTTTGTCCCTGATTGGGGAGGCCCCCCTGTAGTTGGCACCCCTCCAGGGGTCTTCGGGAAAAGGGGAACGGGGTGTGGAGGGCTGCACAGCAGATTCCTGTAGACCCCATTTGTAAAACATATCTCCTTCTCTATTCTTAAAGGGCCGATTAGCATCCCTCCAAGAAAGGGTTCTCTTTCTCCAATTTAAACCTGAGTCTCTAGTTGATCTATAACGCTCAGGTCTGGGGACCCAGTCTGAACTTTAATAATTTTAATTATTTAAAATTAATTAATCATGGGTCACTATTTAATATCAGTATTTAGTGTAATTGTACACATTTAGGTTTTGGTGTGCTTACACTATTATGAGCACTATGTTTTAATAACCAATTAATAATATTATTTTTTTTATGTAATATGCACTGTTCACTTTATTACTAATATATATTTATGCATATTTCCTAGTTCCCCCTTCCCATTATCACTACTTTTTAATCTTTAATTTTTAATATCTAACCTAATAATGTAATATAATTTTCAAATGCTTGAATTTTACAATTCTTATAGTTATCACTCTGAACATACATGCATGTTTGCATACATATAAGTTTCCACTTGGAGACAACTCCTGATTATGTGCTTAATTTACCAACAAATTAATACCATCTTTTGGACGCATATTTCCACATACTCACCCAAAATAGCTGTCTGATTATGTAATATAATTCAACTCAATAGATATGATTGACATCCAAAATTTTCTATATAGATTTATCATGTTCAGATTCCCTTCATTGTGTATCCAATTTAATACAAATGTACCACCTAACTTTTATCTTACCAATCCCCATCCAATGTTTACCAACAAATCAAGAATCATATATATTGATTTAGGTCTACATGAAAGTGGTAGAAAAAGGTCCCACATAAATAAATAAATAAATATATAAACATCTTTGTTACTAAACAGTGTACATTAATCAAATATTGGGATTTAAGCTACTCGATTCCCCCTCCCAAAATAGATGGGCTCCTCTATAAACTAAGCAATAGGAGCGAGTTTGTATGGTATAACTGACATTTAGAGGCCAATTCAGTAATAGCGCCAGGCAGCGACAGATGAGCGCCTGAAGTGCGGCGCTATGAGCGCCGCTAGCGTACGCCACGAACGGCTGTGATTCACTATAGCAGGCCTCCTCCGTCGCTGGTTGGTGAATATGATGTTTCAGATCAGCTTTATAGGCGCTGTAATTTTTTCACAATTTTTTTGTGTTTTTTTGTTCAAATAAAAATTAAAACAAGTGTGGCTTTCTCTTCATGGTGCCTAATAAAGAAGAAGAAGTGTAGTTAGTTTTGGTTGTAGCATTTAATGACATTGCTTGCTTTTTTTTTAGGGTCAATTTTTGTCAACTTGCACAACACCCCTAATTGTTATGTGGGTCAGCTTACACACCCCCCTTATTCTGCTTTGTGTCAACTTACACACCCCCCTTATTCTGCTCTGGGTCAACTTACACCCCCCCCCCTTATAGTGGTTTGGGTCAACTTACACACACCCCCTTATAGTGGTTTGGGTCAACTAACACACCCCCCTTATTCTGCTTTGGGTCAACTTACACTCCCCCCTCCCTTATAGTGGTTTGGGTCAACTTACACCCCCCCTTATAGTGGTTTGGGTCAACTTACACCCCCTCCTTATAGTGGTTTGGGTCAACTTACACCCCCCCTTATAGTGGTTTGGGTCAACTTACACACACACCCTTATAGGGGTTTGGGTCAACTTACACCCCCCCCCCCCCTTATTCTGCTTTGGGTCAACTTTCACACCCCCCTTATTCTGCTTTGGGTCAACTTACACCCCCCCCCCCTTATAGTGGTTTGGGTCAAATTACACCCCCCCCCCTTATAGTGGTTTGGGTCAACTTACACCCCCCCTTATTCTGCTTTGGGTCAACTTACACCCCCCCCCCTTATAGTGGTTTGGGTCAACATACACCCCCCCTTATAGTGGTTTGGGTCAACTTACACCCCCCTTATAGTGTTTTGGGTCAACTTACACCCCCCTTATAGTGGTTTGGGTCAACTTACACACACCCCCCTTATTCTGCTTTGGGTCAACTTACACACCCCCCCTTATAGTGGTTTGGGTCAACTTACACCCCCCCCCCTTATAGTGGTTTGGGTCAACTTACACCCCCCCCCCCCTTATTCTGCTTTGGGTCAACTTACACACACCCCCTTATAGCGGTTTGGGTCAACTTACACACCCCCCTTATAGTGGTTTGGGTCAACTTACACCCCCCCTTATGATTGGATCCAACAAATATTCCCCTGTAGTGCAGTACTTGTATTATAGTGAAGGTGAGGTAGCTTTCCGAGAAAAATGAAGGGATCATGCTTTCCCTTAGATCAAATCCAGTCTGGGTGTCCTCACTCATTTCTGCGGGCATGTTGGGGATTTCTGGCACCAGTGCTGTTTCTTCAGGGGGTTGTATTCTGTGGCATATGGAAATATTGTGTAGGACACAGCATGCGAGGATAATTTTGGAGACCTTTTGTGGAGTCATGACCCACGTTCTCTGCCCATATTAAAATTTTGCTTACTATACCACATATTTTTATCAAAATACTTTGTCATGGTTATTTATTTACCCAGTAGCCAGCCAGGTGGCATTTCATTGTTCTCAAACTTCCGGCACAGGACTGACTGCTGGTGCACGTAAGAGTCATGGCATGAGCCGGGGAAGCCAGATCTCACGGCCCACAGCTTCATATCATGGTCACAGACCACCATGACATTCATGGAATGGTATTGCTTCCTATTCCTATAATGCAGCTCCTGTGCACGGGGAGGGCGGAAAGGGATATGTGTACCATCCACGCACCCTAGCACATTCGGAATCCCTCCCATGCGGTAGAACGCATGCTTGATTTGGGCAACCTCATCCGCATCCTCAGGAAATTTGATGTAAACAGGGATAAGGTCACAAATAGCCAGTACTACCTGGAAAAATATGCGGCTCATTGTAGCCTGGCTGATCCCGCTGAGGAGGGCAGAGGTTGCCTGGAAATTCCCTTGTGCCTCAATATTAAGCGTGGCACAGAGGCGAACTATGCCTGGAATGGATTGGGTGCGATTGGTGGATGGCTCGATTTTGGTCTTAATCTGATCATATAGGGACTGTAGTGCTGCACGATTCAGACGAAAGCGGCTTCTGATCTGCTCGTCACTTAAATCCCACACTGAAAGACGGATGCCAAAGGATAGGGGTGCCCTAAGCCTCACAGCACCCTCCTCCCTGGACTCCTGTTCTTCCAGCATTCTACCACATCCATACACCCAGAAACCATACATCACCCTCTTATCCATCTCACACTCACTGACCAGATATCCAAATGAAGGCAAACCAAAATAAATCCACAAACACACCACAGACACAGGCACACTCCTCACACAATCACAACAATGCAGCTCACCACAAAACCAGATGTATAGTGGTCAGAACCACCAGACTGCTGAAAGTGTGCTTTCTAAGTTAGGCACAACCAAGAGGGGATTTGCTGCACAACCCACAAAAGGCCCCAAAATCAATCCTCGCTTGCTGTATGCTACACAATATTAGCATATGCCAACAAAATAAATCTAAAGAAACAGCACTGATGTAAAAAATCACCCAACAAGCCACAGAGAGTACGGCCCAAACCCAGCCAGACAGTAAAATGAACCAAGGGAACAAAGCACCACACCACAGCCTTTGCCACAGTGCAACAATACAAGAAGGTTGTCAAATAAAGCCATTTATACTTAACTTGGGAAAAGGACTGGTCCGCTTTGCCGCCTTTTGCGTTGCTCTGCTATTTCCTGTCTGCAATTAGCTTACGCAGGTATGCTGGAAACGGATTGCGCATGCGTACTCTAAAACATACTAGCGTACGTGAGCAGATACTTGCATGCTTTAGCGGACATGTTTGAACATTCCGTTTTGGACCAATGAAAGGTAAGCTGCTCTCAAATTAAATAGCCGTCTTTAGAGCCACATTTATCAAGTGTTTAATATACCTGAGTACATCGTTGTCTTTGGTTGTGTTGTTTGCTTAATGAGCTCTCTAATTAGTTAATTGGCTTCCACACATGGTTCAAAGAAACATCAGTCATTGCAGTGGAGCTGTTGCTACAAGCACCTGGCCAGTATGTGTGAAGCAATTAAGTGGACCTGTTTGTGATTGGTTGTTAGAGCACATAAAACCTGCCACCCCCCAAAAGATCTTCTTGCCATTCTGTAGTCTGTATGCGTGCTTGTGTGTTGTCTAGTGTGTGTGTGCAGCTACAGGATGGAGCCAAATTCTGGACATCTGCCGGCGACAGCTGGCCCAAGTAGGAGTGTGTTGGGTGCTGTGAGCAGACCTCCCTTAAGGAAAAAGGCCCAGGCTGAAGATGAGCCTGCACCCAAGGCCAGGCGCCCATTTGCCAAGAGGGAGCCAGAATTTAATTTGGCGGATAACAATACTCTTGTGCGTCTTACCCTGGCAAAATGGGAGCTAATCTTTGGCTCCCAAAGCCAGTCTATAGGCAAGCAAGAAAGGAGCAAATTGTGGGATGCCTTTGGTGAGGAGCTTACTAGCAGTGCTCAATACCCACGTAGTGGCCCATCCTGCAAGAAATGCTTCTACACTTTGAAAAGGGCCCTTATGCAAAAGATGAAGCATGATCTTCAGGTCGAGAGTGGGACCATCCAGAGTACCTACTGGCCATATGAGGAGATGCTGAAGTCCAAAATTCCGCTCATTCGGCTGCAGGGTGTTGATGCTGGGGATGACACCACAGGTTGGACAGAAGGTGCATATTTTTGGAAAAATTTTTTCTGGTGATGTTAATGTATGTGATTTGCTTTGTCTCTTTCTGGGCAACTAACAGTAGGACATGTGAAGTAGTACATTATACCTCATAAATGTTTTACTTTCCTGTCTGTTGCTTTATGCATAGGTGCACATGGTGATGTCAATGATTCGGGGGAGGAGGACACCCCAACTCCTGCCCTTCAACCAACCTCAAGCCTAACCCAGTCTGCCATTGAAGGTATTTATCACAAATTTATGGGATGGTTTGTTTTGAATAAATGGGTGTGGGAGGACCTCAAACAATAGTTTTTACCACATTTTAGGATTAATAATATGGGCCTGGGAACTAATTTCACGCCCAGTTTAACCCTCTCATCAACTAAATAACAAGGCCCAAACATGTGTAGCTATGTGTGAAGCCAGACATGTGTTTGCATATATCTGCAGATACATGTGGAAGCCACACTGGCCCGCCAAGGCACTCTGTGTTTTGTGGTTTCCCTACTCTTAAATCTGACTGCACAAAGTTGGGACATGCAATGCTGAATAATGGAATCTCTAGTTCTCAGGCCCTGCGTAATCTGACTTTTGGTGTCTAAATATTAGTGATTGAGCTGCTCACACACACCTTTATTCATGGTTTATTTGGTGCCGCACATTACCAATGCCTAAATCCTTACTTTGCTTTTGGATAGCTGCACCGCCATTGGCACCAGCATCTCCTCAGGAGCCAAGCTACTCTTTGGATGCCGGTAAGTGCATGTGTCATCCTTGCTGTAGCCGCTTTAACACAAGTGCATGCCTTTCATTCATCTTTTTTCTTTGTAGGCCAAGTCACTGCTTCATCTTTGGACACCACTTCCTATGTTGCAGGTCAACAGGACCCTGTTGGTGTGTATTGCCAAAAACACTTATCCTTTATGCTGGTTATGTCACACTGGGTCTATTTTGTTTGTGTCTAATAATCTACATGTTTTCAATGTCAATTTGAAGCTGGCTATTTATAGTGGATTTGCCATCCCCATGCTCATTAGTAAACTGTTTTGAGTGATTTCAATGCATTTTTGTGGTATATTAAAAGACAAACATTCACCAGAGTAGTGTTGTGAATATTTATAGACATTCATTGTGTATTTTAGTTGGCCGGAATATAGGAAGTGGCTGTCCGGAAAGGGCCCTTCCCCGTGAGGCTGCTAGAGATGAGGGTAAGTTGGGTTTGCTTTATTATCTAGTAAGGATGTTGGCAAAACTTTTTTGGGAATTTATTAGTCCAACTTGTGTTTAAACATGTATTTTCAAGGGCAAAGCTCGAGTGAGGGCCTAACTCTGGACATCTGTGAGATGGCGGGTATGTGTAATTTGAGCAATGTGTCTGTTAGTGTTTGGGTCAATGATTGCCTACTCTTCCTCTTACATACATGTTTGCAATCTGAGTTTCCAAGATCCATTTTGGCGATTGTGCAATCTGGCACTTTGTCGAGGTATGGCCTCGATAGCCTATCCATCTAAAATTTGAAAAATCTCAACTGACCTACTAACATGACTTTCCTGTTTAGCATATGCCAGCTTGCCCCGTCTCTCAGATGTGGATTTGCCCCTTTCTGGCAGCCAGACCCCGGAAATACTTAGGGCGGACGACACTGAGGTAACATGGCTGATTTTGGGGAACACTAACCACATTGACATGTTCGTGGGTAGTCCAGGAACCCCCATGTAACATGTTTTTTTTTTTTTGGTTTGGCAGGAGGCCATACCTGAAACCCAAGCTGTGCTATCTGCCCAAGTGCCATGTGGACAAGCTACAGAGGCTCAAGCAACGGTAAGTTTGATTTTAACACTTTGGGTAAATGATTGGGAGGGGTTGCTTTTTGTTTTTTTAGGCTGAACACCCAAGTAGAGGAGGTCTTGCACCCACAAGTGCTGATTTTTATGAGCTAGGGGTCCGGATGCTGGAGGACTACAGTCACCAACAGCCGAGTGATGGAACTAATGAGCGCATTGCGGCGTTGGAAAATCAGGGGCTGGTGTATCGGCAACAAATTGAGGACCTGCAGCGCCAGCTACATGAACTTCAAAATCGGCAGCAATCTGAAAACACAATTGCACTCCAACGAATGTCACATGCCATGGAGCAATCTGTACAGCGCCAGGACCAAACTTTGTTGTTGATCCATCAGCTGATACAACAGCAGTCTATTTTTGTTACTGCACTGTTGTCCCCCAACACCACCCCTAGCAATGACTCCCAACCTCCAAGGCCACCTAGTAAAGAATTTTGATTTATTTTGTTTGTTTTAATATTTTTTGTGAATAAATGTTAGTACCCAAGCTCAAAATAGTGTTTTTGAAAAGACATAGCTACTAACACAGTCAGGGATGAGTCTCTAGATCTAGATATGTACATGTAGCCAGAAATGTTTGACACACATTGTTGGCCATATATTACTATGGTTTACACATTAAATGGCTAAAAATGTACCCAAAAATTTACAAACGAATGGGTTGCTAGACACTTAAACTATGCTTTACAAGGCACAACACACTGTAATTAGAAAAATATAAAACATTTATTTGGGTTCAAGGCGGCCAACATGGCCAACATTACGCCGCACAGCGGCCAAAACCATACCCCCCACCCTAACGAGGCCTCTTCTTGCCCAGTAGCATAAGGCGTGTCCGACGGACATACTGCCACAGTCTGCGATGCTCGGTTTCACAAGCTGTAGAGAGTATAAAAAACAAAAATTAAAAACATATAATGTGATATCAACATACACAGATGTAGCAATGTAATGAAATTGCCTCAAATTAGCTGACCCACACATTAACATTGTTGTAAACTGTGCCCTTATGTGTTGCCATTATATGAGTACTAGTGCCTGCCTTACATGTGGCTACAACATCCCAAGCATACATTTACTCTGAACTCTTGGGAATAAATTAAGGGATAAGTCCCAGTGTGGACATTTATTTGTTTATTTACAGCCAAACATCAGGGCCTAAGTCCTAACGAATAAACTGCTTGGGCCAAGCATATTAGAGTTCACAACCTTAGCAGCCCGATTTGTTGGTTCTAACCCCACATTTTAACACTACGTGGAAAAACAAAGAATGTGAGCCAACAATCAAGCATGCAGACATGCATTTAGGATTGTAGGACAATCACATGTAACCTAGATGTGTGCTTTGAAAAGACATAGGTACATTGTCAATTTCTTAAGAATTTCCAATAAGACATAAGTGTCCAAAGTCTTTAGGCATATGAAGTGGGATGTACTCACCATCGCAGCTGTGGCTGGGGCCCATGCTGCTGGACGTCCCGGGAACTGGGGTGGGGAGTATGGTCACCGGCTCCGTCTGCGTGGCAACATCTGTCAGGAGAAAGCAAAAGAGAAAAAAGATATTAGTTGGGCAATGACACATTAAGATTTGACATCCATCTGTTTATGGAGTCTGCAAAAAAAATGCTTGCATGGTTACACACATGTTGTCAGACATTAGCATATTTACTGGTCCATGAGTTCATGTAAATTATTTATGCGTGCAACATGGACACATCAAGATAATGTGCCAATAACCTTTACAGTGCAATGCTAAGGCCTAATTTGAAGTTGAGTGTAGAATCTTACTTGTAGAGTGTGCAACATGTGTTAGCCGGAACAACTTACAAAACTAACACATTTGCTAGCCCCCATTATGGTATGGGCTGAAACATAGGGGTGGTTGGCAGTTGGGTTGCACTGTAGTGGGGTTTGTGATGTTAATTTAAATTACACTACCATCTTGTACTATGGACCAGTGAACATGTGCATGTTTAAGGAATGTCATTACATATGGGATGTGAGGGATAACAACAAACACTTACCACGACTATGCCCGCGGCCAAGGGCTGGCGCATAGCTGCTGGAGGTGGTGGCTCTATGATGCCCTAAAAACCAGATAACAAGGGCACAGGATTAGTGCTAAGTCACCAGGATCACCTGTAACAGACAAACAATAATTAGAAATGCAATCACCAGGGGATGACCTGCCACTGGTTTCCCAGGGAGGACTCTGAGGAGGAGGCGTGGAGCCTCGACTCCTCACAATTGGCCATGAAGATCCCAAACCACATGGGCCACCCTCCTCCCTCTCACTCCCAGATCCTCGAGGGAGTGTGGGTGAGTCCACTTCCACCTCCCCACTTGGACTCCCCACTTGAGAGTGGCCCACGGGGTTTGCGGACTCAACAGAGTCCAATTGTGAGGAGCTGAGGCTCCAGACTGCCCGCCCCCCAGCAGCACACTCCTCTGGGGCGTCATCCCCTTCCTCCCCTGGGTCCTCTAGATTGGACTGGTGAGAGGGCCCCTCCCCTGCAGAGTCATCCGACCCAACCACTCTTCTGCGGGGGAGGAAACCCATCCCATGTTTGCCCAGGGGAGGACGCTTATCTGTGTAAAAGGGGGAGAAAAAAATGACAACTTTAAAAGCCAGAATTTATTAAAAAAATTTTAAAAAATACTCCATTAGTGGATTGATTTACATGTTGTGAGCTGACACTTACCTGAAGCATAGGCATCATAGAGCCTATACACGCCCTCTGGGTCCCGGCGCTTGAAATCCGACCACTTCTGCAATATTGACCGGACGGTGAGCTGGGTGTTGAAGCGCCGGGACACAGTGGCCTTCACCTCCAACGCTATGCGCCTCTTCGCACCACAGGCATAGTCATATTCCCGCATTAAAAAATCCTATAAAAAAACACATAAAAAAAAAAAATCAATACATATATATATATATATATATATATATATATATATATATATAGACTAATAAGCAAAAATAACAAGCTATATGGTTGCACAGCATAAATGCAACATATACTTACTTTGACCACCTGGCCGTTCACACGAGGATCCACCCTTTTCCTGCGTAATTTTGGGGGTGCGGGGGGTGCATGGGATGTTGAGGGACCAGGGGAGACAGGGGGAGGAGGGGGGGTAGGGATTGGGGAGGAAGAATCGGAGGAGTAGCTGGGGAGGGGGACAGCTCGCCGTCTAGGCAGCATGGTGAATCCTCAGAGGTGGAAACCGGAAGTTGCAAAACGAAAGTAAAATATGAAAAAAAAAAAAAAAACACGCATCGCTAAAATACGCTTGAATACGCTTAGCAATTGAATACGCTTAGCAATTCGCTAGGGTACGCAACATCACAATAACGTATAGCACCGAGTCAGCTGCGGCCGTGTCTGCTGCGTATTCAGCAACAGCGTCTGGGGGCGTCACAAGTGAAATAGTGAACTAAAACCAAACACACATTTATGATCTGCATAGCGCCGCGGCCTGCTATACCCAGCGACTACACACAGCGACTCGGCATAGCGACTGGGCCGTGCCGCTATACCACGGATTCATCAAATACATTACTCTCATAGAGCGTGGGCGCTGTTGTTCGCTGACTGCGGCACAGAGCGCCTGTAACGCTTTATCAAAAAAGATAGTTTGGGGGGTTAGACACCTTCGAAAACGCTAACAATAACTGAAATGACATTGGGAGAGTGCTGTGATTTGGACATCCAAGTGACACAGTCCTAATTTAATTAAAAAAAACAAACAAACAAACAAACAAAAGCATTGCAGAAAAAACAAAAATGATGTTTTATGCATGTCAGAATTTCTTTAAAAAAAAAAAAAAAAAAAAAAAAAAAGCCAAGTAACACAAAAACAATGTCTGCCATAGAAGTGTATGGGAGAGCGCCAGGTAGCGAGAGGTAATACCTTGCGCTGTGCAAGGCACAACACTGGCTCTGTTCGCTGTGGATGAAAATTTGATGAATCAGCCGCTACATGGCGCTATTCCAGTCACTACACAGATTTCGGTTGATAAATGTGCTATTGTGTGCCGTGTCCGGCGTTGATCAGCATTGATCAGTCGCTAGTTAGCGCTACCTCCCGCTAACCAGGCGCTGCATGACGCTATCTCTTGTTAAATAAGGGCCATAGACAGTTTCCTCTGTTAGATTTATACATATTGGATTATTAAGTTTAGAAATTATAGGAAATAACTAATGGTTATTATATGACAAGATAATTTATTAGACTCATTAGCAACCTCTCTGTCTTAGTATGGTTGTTCATTGGTTGTATATAGGAGTGTTGTCATTTCTGTGTTTTATGTATCATTGGATCGGTCCTTCCCCCCCCCCTCGGATAGCTCCCACAGACCGGCCTAAGGGCTCCTATGTTTCATCAATGGGGCACCTGTTGCTTGTGGCGGGCGGGCGGGCGCCCCGGCCAACGCCGATCCGGCACCTCCTATTGCAGGGGACGATATGGCAGAACTACGCGGCGTGCTGCAGCCGCCCCTGGCGTTTTCCCTTACGGCAGGCCTTTGACCTGCCGGGCGGGGTGCGCACGTGGGGGCGGAGGCGGCGACGGCAGCAGTGGGCGCACAAAAGGGGAGTGGGAAGGACCTACCGGGACAGCCATCCGCCCTGGTGAAGTAGTCCTTCCACGCAACGCGTCGGCAGGCTCAGTATATGGGGGACCCCTGGCAACATATGATTGCTTAAACTGGTGATGTAATACCTTCCTTTACTATTAGTTTGTTATATTGTATTTTTGGCCAGTGTATCATTATCTGCCTCAGAGCAGACATTCATTCACATATGGTGTTTATCTTTTTCTGATACAATTGTTGTTGCACATTATCTCCTGTGTCTTTTTTCTTTGTAGCATATTGGACTTAGCACTTTCCCCTTCTTTCTATATTGTGTGTCATCGGTTTTTATTTGCTGGCGGCTATAACATTATCCACCAGCATATTACTTTCGCTGGCCATTTGCATAGTGTATAATTACACCTATATTAATTATATATTTATTCATTTATGAAATTAGGAAGGTTGTATCTTTGAAAATACTTTTTGGAGCCTTTATGTGGGGAACCCCCCCCCCTTTGTCATTGTATATATGTATTTTAAAATGTAGATTATATTTTTTGTGTATTTTTGTGTATTTGCTCATGAGTCTTTCTAATCTAATAAAATCAGATATATTTTTTACATAGATCTTTGTAGATATACATTTTTCTGGGTGGAGTGCGGACCTTCTGGGGACATAAGGGGAGATTTCCAGAGCCTGCCCCAAAATTGTGTCTGCTCATTGTGAACTGGTATAGGGATCTCATGGATCCCTTACCAGTTCACAAGTGGTTAAGTGTAAAAAAAAAGCACAGAAACAAGCAGAAAAAACATTTTTTTAATTTATTTTTGCAATACTTTTTTAATACTTACCTCCCATCCATCCCTGTGTCCCACGCTGATCAATCTGGCTTCTGCTCCTCTGCTGCAGCTAGATGCCTTTTATAGCTGCTGGGTGACAGAACCCTTAAAAATTCCCCCCAAAAAATGAAATGGGGTCCCCCTTACCCAGCATTACCAGCCCCGTACCAGCTATGGGGGCTTGTAGGAACAGAGTGGAGGGGCCAGCTTTTGTGGCCCCCCCACCCTGCAGCCTACAAGCCCACATAGACTATGTGGGCCTGGGCTCTTCTGCCCTCCCCTGGGCTTTGGGGAGGCAGGTAATAGGGGTGCCGGGGGTTAATGGCAAGTCACCTGCGGCTACCGCAGGTGACTTGCCGGCCCCCAGCCTTGTGAACTGGTATAAGGGGTCTCATGGACCCCTTTTTTTTACTTTACTCACCTCCGATCCTCTGTCCCCCGGCGATCTCCGATGACAGCTGACAGTCTGCTCAGGTGTTTGGAGGAGGGAGCATGGGGAGGGGGGCGATCACAGCCCTCTCCCCCTCCCCACCTCTCTCCTCCAAGCACCTGAGCAGACTGATTCTTAGTCTCGGGTGCTGGTCTTAAGAAGTCGGCTGCTGGTGACATCACAATGATGACGCCCCCAGGGGACGCAGTCGCAATCCAGGAAGTGGAGGGAGGGTGATTTCTGCCCTCTCCTCACCACGGAAGAGCCTGAGGGTGCGATCGGAGGCCCCCCAGTGAAGAGGAGGCAGCGCGACCTCAGGTAAATAAATGTAATTTTTTATTTTTATTTTGCAGTTATCAGCTGCTGCTGCCGAAGGGGGGGGGGGGGGGCGCTATTCCGGGGGCTCTCCTGGAGCCATCCGAGCCTCCACAGGGGATCGGATGGCACCAAATTAAAGAGGAGACCTGGCCGGATCCAACAAAGGGTCAGGTGAGTATTTTTTTTTTTTAACTAGCAGGGGGGAAAGTCAAGCACGTAACACCTACGTGCTTGGCTCTTAAGGCACGGACATGCAAGCACGTAGGTGTTACGTGCTTGGCACTAAAAGAGTTAAGGTCCAACCAATGCTGGATGATCTGGGTGAATGTAAAGGTGGTGTCAGATTCCTCCTCCAGCACAGCCACGATATCCAGTGCCAATGACCGTTTGGCAAAGCTGTTGGGCAGGAAATCATAGCGATTGGTTATCATCATCTAAAAGGTGGATGAAATACAGATGTTATTCAAGCAAGAATTATACACATAAGATAAATTATCATAGCAGGTTATTATTATCACTACCCCCAACATTCTAAATCATTATTATTGAATTTTCCTATCCTTGCATAGTACATGTTAGTGTTGCGCACATGTGTTGGCTACTGGTGTCTTCGACCATTTTCATCAGCTGTATGGGCTCAATTCCAGAGCTACAAGCAAAATCCACAGATTGCAACTGTGGGAGGAGATCACCAGGTAGGTGAATTGTGCGGGAAGGGAGCGCAAGGATGTGGGCCAATCCAAAGAAAATTTTCTGACTTAAAGATTAATAAGCGCAAGTTGCATGGGTACAGATGGATGCTTGGGTTCGGCAGGATGATGTTGTGCATGACCTTCTAATTTATAATGATTTTTTCTATAAGGTTGCAAATAGGAGGTGGATATCCAGCCAAGCTTCAATTTACTGCTGCTGAGTTACTGGTCTGCGGATTAAAACACCCAGCTACACTCCAGGGCTTGGCAGGGACTATGGACTCTGACAATTATATTGAGCCAGTAGGTTAGTATTTAAATTAAGGTTTGTTCTTTATTTACAAACAGATGTTTTTAAATAAGGCAGCAGTACCAAAAAAGAGGGGGCTTCAACAAAACCTCCAAGACCAAGATAAACCCCTCGATTCAAAGAGCAAAAGTTAATTGATTTCGTATCGAGAATCGTAAGTTTGGGTGGGTGTTTGTCATTTTTTCCTGTTTTTTTGGCCATTTACGACTCGCACGAGCCTACGTACGAATGCGTATATGCTCTTACGATCAGCGGAAGTTCGTTCCTAAATTTTAGGATCAAAACGTAAAACTTAGGATCAAAACGTAAAACTTAGGATCAAAACGTAAAACTTACGATCAAAACGTAAAACTTAGGTTAATTGGATGTGTTTAGGTGTGATTCAGAGAAACCTCTAAACGCGTTTTAAAAGAAAGCCACAGCCGACACCTTTTAGCAGCCGGATTGCTGTTCGTGAACAGGTTTTTTGGCTAAGTGGAGGAGTCTGCGCGTCTTGTGCTCCAATGAACTGCATGTATCAGCATGGCCGAGGGCATAAATTGTATTGCAATGCATACCTGATTCATGTATGCCTTATAAAAGCATTGTAATGTGGACCTTAATTAGTCCTTTGCATGTAAACCTTTATTTGGCAATATATTTGCGTTAATTAAAGAAACTTATGTCCTTTGTTATTTAATTTAAAATTGAGGTACTAGAATAATATTTTTAGATTGCATTTATTGGTGTAGTTGTTTACCTTTGCTTTGTTTAATTATTTAAGCACATCTTTGGTCAGATGCATCACACTTACTGAGGAGAGGAGAGCGGGATAAAGTGCAGGATGTGGGTTACTGCTGTATTTTGCACAGACACAGTAGAGCTGGGGGCATGGAAAGGTCAGAAATCAAAGAATCCAGAGCAACACAGTCACAAGGCCCTTTCTGTTTGCAGGCTGCCCGATAATACCTGAGCCGCCATCTTGGCTGTTTCTAGGCTCATAACATGCAGAAGTTTCTGGGTGTTTTTTAATATTTGAGAGCAATCTGTATGTAGAGGGTGTGGGTAACCACACTAAAAATTTTAAGTTGTACCATTTGAAGCATAAATATTAAAATTAAATCCACAAGTAAAAAATGCAAGTTAACTAAAAATTAAACAAAGTAAGATTTACTTATGCAAATGCATTCATTAATGGTTGGTTACTACAAAATGAATGAAATAAAGAAAAATAAAAGACCAAATATTTAGAATGCACTTTAATGAGGTAAGTTTGTAGTGCGGAGCCGCAAGATCAGAAGGATTTACGTCCAGACAAAAAAGGAAAAAGGGCAAAACCAATGTTGCAACCTGAGAAATGAAACGGAAAATTCAGGATGGAAACTGACATAGGTCTGATTCCCGAACTGCCATACGAACGGACGTATATTTTAGGATAGAAACGTATTTGCTTATTGAATCACTCGCAAGTTCATACGAACGCACGAGCGGACGTGAAAAATAGGATGATCGTGAGCCAAATCCAAGCTGTTACATGTTTCTTTGAATCAACCCAAAAGTCTGCACCACTCAGTTGTAAAGTACAATTAATGATTTTTATTAATTAATATGTACAACTACAAAAAGTTAAAATTACAATAAAAACCTCAATGAATGAACATTCCACTATAGGGCGCTGGAGGTATGGCAAAATATATACAGGTTATAACTCAAAAGATTGTCCCTATGAAAAACTGGATCCTATTTCCTCCAAACAATAGTGCCATGTGCCAAATATGAAACTATAAACAATTCTGAAGAGTATATCCTACATGTGCAACGCAGTATAAAGTGACTAAGTGCTAAGTGAATTAGATACACAATTATACAGTATCTGTATAACAGTCATTAATAACAACAAGGGGCACAGCGAGAAATCAAGAGGGACATATAAAGACCTCACACATGCCAATATACCGCCACATTCCCTCCCCCGACCTACGCGTTACGCGACCGTCGTCGCTTCTTCAGGGCAAATGGAGGTCCAGGCTTCTTACTTTACGACTTTAGCACTTTACAACTGAGTGGTGCAGACTTATCTTGGGCTTGGGGGTTTTATGGAAGCCCCCTCTTTTTGGTACTGCTGCTAGGTTTAGATACCCAATATGCACACTCCTTTGTTATCAATTGTGTTGGTGCGGCCTTTTGCTTAGGCTTAATGTTTTTAAATAACTTATCAACACAAGGTATGTGTGTGTATTAACCTTAGTTTATAATTACATTCCAGCTAAACAAACACATCAACAAATTGGGCAACAACAAATACAAGTTGCAGGTTCTGGTGCCAGTACTTCGCGGCATAGTTTATCAACCCATTCCCCATATAGGCAGTGTGGCATTCCCCCTCCCATTCCCCATATAGGCAGTGTGACATGCCCCCATCCTATTCCCCATATAGGCAGTGTGACATGCCCCCATCCCATTCCCATATAGACAGTGTGACATTCCCCCTCCCATTCCCATATAGGCAGTGTGACATCCCCCCTCCCATTCCCATATAGGCAGTGTGACATCCCCCTCCCATTCCCATATAGGCAGTGTGACATCCCTCCTCCCATTCCCATATAAGCAGTGTGACATTCCCCCTCCCATTCCCCATTAAGGCAGTGTGCCATTCCCCCCTCCCATTCCCCATATAGGCAGTGTGACATCCCCCCTCCCATTCCCCATATAGGCAGTGTGACATGCCCCCATCCTATTCCCCATATAGGCAGTGTGACATGCCCCCATCCCATTCTCCATATAGGCAGTGTGACATTCCCCCCTCCCATTCCCCATATAGGCAGTGTGGCATTCCCCCACCCATTCCCCATATAGGCAGTGTGACATCCCCCCTCCCATTCCCATATAGGCAGTGTGACATCCCTCCTCCCATTCCCATATAAGCAGTGTGACATTCCCCCTCCCATTCCCCATTAAGGCAGTGTGCCATTCCCCATCCTATTCCAATATAGGCAGTGTGACATCCCTCCTCCCATTCCCATATAAGCAGTGTGACATTCCCCCTCCCAATCCCCATTAAGGCAGTGTGCCATTCCCCATCCTATTCCCATATAGGCAGTGTGACATTCCCCCCTCCCATTCCCATATAGGCAGTGTGACATGTCCCCATCCTATTCCCCATATTGGCAGTGTGAGATGCCCCCATCCCATTCTCCATATAGGCAGTGTGACATTCCCCCACCCATTCCCATATAGGCAGTGTGACATCCCCCCTCCCATTCCCATATAGGCAGTATGATATCCCCCCTCCCATTCCCCATATAGGCAGTGTGACATTCCCCCTCCCATTCCCCAGATAGGCAGTATGACATGCCCCCATCCCGTTCTCCATATAGGCAGTGCGACATCCCCCCTCCCATTCCCATATAGGCAGTGTGACATTCCCCCTCCCATTCCCAATATAGGCAGTGTGACATTCCCCTCCCATTCCCATATAGGCATTGTGACATAACCCCCTCCCATTCCCCATATAGGCAGTGTGACATTCCCACTCCCATTCCCCATATAGGCAGTGTGACATGCCCCAATCCTATTCCCCAAATAGGCAGTGTGACATGCCCCCATCCCATTCTCCATATAGGCAGTGTGACATTCCCCCTCCCATTCCCATATAGGCAGTGTGACATTCCCCCTCCCATTCCCATATAGGCAGTGTGACATGCCCCCATCCTATTCCCCATATAGGCAGTGTGACATGCCCCCATCCCATTCTCCATATAGGCAGTGTGACATTCCCCCTCCCATTTCCCATATAGGCAGTGTGACATTCCCCTCCCATTCCCATATAGGCAGTGTGACATTCTCCCTCCCATTCCCATATAGGCAGTGTGACATTCCCCCTCCCATTCCCCATATAGGCAGTGTGACATGCCCCCATCCCATTCCCCATATAGGCAGTGTGACATGCCCCCATCCTATTCCCCATATAGGCAGTGTGACATGCCCCCATCCCATTCTCCATATAGGCAGTGTGACATTCCCCTCCCATTCCCATATAGGCAGTTTTACATTCCCCCTCCCATTCCCCATATAGGCAGTGTGACATTCCCCCTCCCATTCCCCATATAGGCAGTGTGACATTCCCCTCCCATTCCCATATAGGCAGTGTGACATTCCCCTCCCATTCCCATATAGGAAGTGTGACATTCCCCCTCCCATTCCCATATAGGCAGTGTGACATTCCCCCCTCCCATTCCCCATTACAGGCAGTGTGACATCCCCCCATCCCATTCCCCATATAGGCAGTGTGACATTCCCCCTCCTATTCCCATTTAGGCAGTGTGACATTCCGCCCTCCCATTCCCCATATAGGCAGTGTGGCATGCCCCATCCTATTCCCCATATTGGAAGTGTGACATGCCCCCATCCCATTCTCCATATAAGCAGTGTGACATTCCCCCCTCCCATTCCCCATATAGGCAGTGTGGCATTCCCCCTCCCATTCCCCATATAGGCAGTGTGACATGCCCCCATCCTATTCCCCATATAGGCAGTGTGACATGCCCCCATCACATTCTCCATATAGGCAGTGTGACATTCCCCCTCCCATTCCCATAAAGGCAGTTTTACATTCCCCCTCCCATTCCCCATATAGGCAGTGTGACATTCCCCTCCCATTCCCATATAGGCAGTGTGACATTCCCCTCCCATTCCCATATAGGAAGTGTGACATTCCCCCTCCCATTCCCATATAGGCAGTGTGACATTCCCCCCTCCCATTCCCCATTACAGGCAGTGTGACATCCCCCCATCCCATTCCCCATATAGGCAGTGTGACATTCCCCCTCCTATTCCCATTTAGGCAGTGTGACATTCCCCCCTCCCATTCCCCATATAGGCAGTGTGACATGCCCCATCCTATTCCCCATATTGGAAGTGTGACATGCCCCCATCCTATTCTCCATATAAGCAGTGTGACATTCCCCCCTCCCATTCCCCATATAGGCAGTGTGGCATGCCCCCTCCCATTCCCCATATAGGCAGTGTGACATGCCCCCATCCTATTCCCCATATAGGCAGTGTGACATGCCCCCATCACATTCTCCATATAGGCAGTGTGACATTCCCCCTCCCATTCCCATATAGGCAGTGTGACATTCCCCTTCCCATTCCCCATATAGGCAGTGTGACATTCCCCCTCCCATTCCCATATAGGCAGTGTGACATGCCCCATCCCATTCCCATATAGGCAGTGTGAAATTCCCCCTCCCATTCCCATATAAGCAGTGTGGCATTCCCCCCTCCCATTCCCCATATAGGCAGTGTGACATTCCCCACCCTTTCTCCATATAGGCAGTGTGACATTCCCCCTCCCATTCCCATATAGGCAGTGTGACATTCCTCTCCCATTCCCCATATAGGTGGTGTGACATTTCCCCTCCCATTCCCATATAGGCAGTGTGACATTCCCCATCCCATTCCCCATATAGGCAGTGTGACATTCAGCCCTCCCATTTCCCATATAGGCAGTGTGACATGCCCCCATCCTATTCCCCATATAGGCAGTGTGACATGCCCCCATCCCATTCTCCATATAGGCAGTGTGACATGCCCCATCCCATTCTCCATATAGGCAGTGTGACATTCCCCACTCCCATTCCACATATAGGCAGTGTGGCATTCCCCCTCCCATTCCCCATATAGGCAGTGTGACATGCCCCCATCCCATTCCCCATATAGGCAGTGTGACATGCCCCCATCCCATTCCCCATATAGGCAGTGTGACATGCCCCAATCCTATTCCCCATATAGGCAGTGTGACATGCCCCCATCCCATTCTCCATATAGGCAGTGTGACATTCCCCCTCCCATTCCCATATAGGCAGTGTGACATTCCCCCTCCCATTCCCCATATAGGCAGTGTGACATTCCCCTCCCATTCCCATATAGGCAGTGTGACATTCCCCTCCCATTCCCATATAGGCAGTGTGACATGTTCCCATCCCATTCCCATATAGGCAGTGTGACATTCCCCATCCCATTCCCAATATAGGCAGTGTGACATTCCCCTCCCATTCCCATATAGGCAGTGTGACATTCCCCTCCCATTCCCATATAGGCAGTGTGACATGTTCCCATCCCATTCCCATATAGGCAGTGTGAAATTCCCCCTCCCATTCCCATATAGGCAGTGTGGCATTCCCCCCTCCCATTTCCCATTACAGACAGTGTGACATCCCCCCTCCCATTCCCCAGATAAGCAGTGTGACATCCCCCCTCCCATTCCCCATATAGGCAGTGTGACATGCCCCAATCCTATTCCCCATATAGGCAGTGTGACATGCCCCCATCCCGTTCTCCATATAGGCAGTGTGACATTCCCCCTCCCATTCCCCATATAGGCAGTGTGCCATTCCCCATCCTATTCCCATATAGGCAGTGTGACATGCCCCCATCCCATTCTCCATATAGGCAGTGTGACGTTCCCACCTCCCATTCCCCATATAGGCAGTGTGGCATCCCCCTCCCATTCCCATAAGCAGTGTGACATCCCCCCCTCTTATTCCCCATGTAGACAGTGTGACATGCCCCAATCATATTCCCCATATAGGCAGTGTGGCATTCCCCCTCCCATTCCCATATAGGTAGTGTGACATTCCCCCTCCCATTCCCCATATAGGCAGTGTGACATTCCCCTCCCATTCCCATATAGGCAGTGTGACATTCCCCTCCCATTCCCATATAGGCAGTGTGACATGCCCCATCCCATTCCCATATAGGCAGTGTGGCATTCCCCCCTCCCATTCCCCATATAGGCAGTGTGACATTCCCCCTCCCATTCTCCATATAGCCAGTGTGACATTTCCCCTCCCATTCCCATATAGGCAGTGTGACATCCCCCCATTCCCATATAGGCAGTGTGACATCTCCCCTCCCATTCCCATATAGGCAGTGTGACATGCCCCCATCCCATTCCCATATAGGCAGTGTGACATCCCTCCTCCCATTCCCATATAAGCAGTATGACATTCCCCCTCCCATTCCCCATTAAGGCAGTGTGACATTCCCCCTCCCATTCCCATATAGGCAGTGGGACATCCCCCCTCCCATTCCGATATAGGCAGTGTGACATTCCCCCTCCCATTCACATATAGGCAGTGGGACATCCCCCCTCCCATTCCCATATAGGCAGTGTGACATCTCCCCTCCCATTCCCATATGGGCAGTGTGACATTCCCCCTCCCATTCCCCATATAGGCAGTGTGACATGCCCCCATCCCGTTCTCCATATAGGCAGCGTGACATTCCCCCTCCCATTCCCATATAGGCAGTGCGACTCCCCTCTCCCATTCCCATATAGGCAGTGTGACATCCCCCCTCCCATTCCCCATATAGGCAGTGTGACATCCCCCCTCCCATTCCCCATATAGGCAGTGTGACATGCCCCCATCCCGTTCTCCATATAGGCAGCGTGACATTCCCCCTCCCATTCCCATATAGGCAGTGTGACTCCCCCCTCCCATTCCCATATAGGCAGTGTGACATCCCCCCTCCCATTCCCCATATAGGCAGTGTGAAATCCCCCCTCCCATTCCCCATATAGGCAGTGTGACATGCCCCCATCCCATTCTCCATATAGGCAGTGTGACATGCCCCCATCCTATTCCCCATATAGGCAGTGTGACATGCCCCCATCCCATTCTCCATATAGGCAGTGTGACATTCCCACCTCCCATTCCCCATATAGGCAGTGTGGCATCCCCCTCCCATTCCCATATAGGCAGTGTGACATCCCCCACTCTTATTCCCCATATAGGCAGTGTGACATGCCCCAATCATATTCCCCATATAGGCAGTGTGACATTCCCCCTCCCATTCCCATATAGGTAGTGTGAAATTCCCCCTCCCATTCCCATATAGGCAGTGTGGCATTTCCCCCTCCCATTCTCCATATAGGCAGTGTGACATTCCCCTCCCATTCTCCATATAGGCAGTGGGACATGCCCCCATCCTATTCCCCATATAGGCAGTGTGACATGCCCCCATCCCATTCTCCATATAGGCAGTGTGACATTCCCACCTCCCATTCCCCATATAGGCAGTGTGGCATCCCCCTCCCATTCCCATATAGGCAGTGTGACATCCCCCCCTCTTATTCCCCATATAGGCAGTGTGACATGCCCCAATCATATTCCCCATATAGGCAGTGTGACATTCCCCCTCCCATTCCCCATATAGGCAGTGTGACATTCCCCTCCCATTCCCCATATAGGTAGTGTGACATTCCCCCTCCCATTCCCCATATAGGCAGTGTGACATTCCCCTCCCATTCCCCATATAGGCAGTGTGACATGCCCCCATCCCATTCTCCATATAGGCAGTGTGACATTCCCCTCCCATTCCCCATATAGGCAGTGTGACATGCCCCCATCCCATTCTCCATATAGGCAGTGTGACATGCCCCCATCCTATTCCCCATATAGGCAGTGTGACATGCCCCCATCCCATTCTCCATATAGGCAGTGTGACATTCCCACCTCCCATTCCCCATATAGGCAGTGTGGCATCCCCCTCCCATTCCCATATAGGCAGTGTGACATCCCCCCCTCTTATTCCCCATATAGGTAGTGTGACATCCCCCCTCCCATTCCCCATATAGGCAGTGTGACATGCCCCCATCCCGTTCTCCATATAGGCAGCGTGACATTCCCCCTCCCATTCCCATATAGGCAGTGTGACATTCCCCCTCCCATTCCCATATAGGTAGTGTGAAATTCCCCCTCCCATTCCCATATAGGCAGTGTGGCATTTCCCCCTCCCATTCTCCATATAGGCAGTGTGACATTCCCCTCCCATTCTCCATATAGGCAGTGGGACATGCCCCCATCCTATTCCCCATATAGGCAGTGTGACATGCCCCCATCCCATTCTCCATATAGGCAGTGTGACATTCCCACCTCCCATTCCCCATATAGGCAGTGTGGCATCCCCCTCCCATTCCCATATAGGCAGTGTGACATCCCCCCCTCTTATTCCCCATATAGGCAGTGTGACATGCCCCAATCATATTCCCCATATAGGCAGTGTGACATTCCCCCTCCCATTCCCATATAGGTAGTGTGACATTCCCCCTCCCATTCCCCATATAGGCAGTGTGACATTCCCCTCCCATTCCCCATATAGGTAGTGTGACATTCCCCCTCCCATTCCCCATATAGGCAGTGTGACATTCCCCTCCCATTCCCCATATAGGCAGTGTGACATGCCCCCATCCCATTCTCCATATAGGCAGTGTGACATTCCCCTCCCATTCCCCATATAGGCAGTGTGACATGCCCCCATCCCATTCTCCATATAGGCAGTGTGACATGCCCCCATCCCATTCTCCATATAGGCAGTGTGACATTCCCACCTCCCATTCCCCATATAGGCAGTGTGGCATCCCCCTCCCATTCCCATATAGGCAGTGTGACATCCCCCCCTCTTATTCCCCATATAGGTAGTGTGACATTCCCCCTCCCATTCCCCATATAGGCAGTGTGACATTCCCCTCCCATTCCCCATATAGGCAGTGTGACATGCCCCCATCCCATTCTCCATATAGGCAGTGTGACATGCCCCCATCCTATTCCCCATATAGGCAGCGTGACATGCCCCCATCCCATTCTCCATATAGGCAGTGTGACATTCCCACCTCCCATTCCCCATATAGGCAGTGTGGCATCCCCCTCCCATTCCCATATAGACAGTGTGACATCCCCCCCTCTTATTCCCCATATAGGCAGTGTGACATGCCCCAATCATATTCCCCATATAGGCAGTGTGACATTCCCCCTCCCATTCCCATATAGGTAGTGTGACATTCCCCCTCCCATTCCCCATATAGGCAGTGTGACATTCCCCTCCCATTCTCCATATAGGCAGTGTGACATGCCCCATCCCATTCCCATATAGGCAGTGTGAAATTCCCCCTCCCATTCCCATATAGGCAGTGTGGCATTTCCCCCTCCCATTCCCCATATAGGCAGTGTGACATTCCCCCTCCCATTCTCCATATAGGCAGTGTGACATTTCCCCTCCCATTCCCATATAGGCAGTGTGACATCCCCCCCATTCCCATATAGGCAGTGTGACATCTCCCCTCCCATTCCCATATAGGCAGTGTGACATCCCTCCTCCCATTCCCATATAAGCAGTATGACATTCCCCCTCCCATTCCCCATTAAGGCGGTGTGAAATCCCCCCTCCCATTCCCATATAGGCAGTGTGACATTCCCCCTCCCATTCCCATATAGGCAGTGGGACATCCCCCCTCCCATTCCCATATAGGCAGTGTGGCATCTCCCCTCCCATTCCCATATAGGCAGTGTGACATGCCCCCATCCCGTTCTCCATATAGGCAGTGTGACATTCCCCCTCCCATTCCCATATAGGCAGTGTGACTCCCCCCTCCCATTCCCATATAGGCAGTGTGACATCCCCCCTCCCATTCCCCATATAGGCAGTGTGACATCCCCCCTCCCATTCCTCATATAGGCAGTGTGTCATTCCCCCTCCCATTCCCCATATAGGCAGTGTGACATCCCCCCTCCCATTCCCATATAGGCAGTGTGACATCCCCCCTCCCATTCCCCATATAGGCAGTGTGTCATTCCCCCTCCCATTCCCCATATAGGCAGTGTGACATCGCCCTCCCATTCCCATATAGGCAGTGTGACATGCCCCCTCCCATTCCCCATATAAGCAGTGTGACATCCCCCTTCCCATTCCCATATAGGCAGTGTGACATTCCCCCTCCCATTCCCCATATAGGCAGTGTGACATCCCCCCTCCCATTCCCCATATAGGCAGTGTGACATCGCCCTCCCATTCCCATATAGGCAGTGTGACATCCCCCCTCCCACTCCCCATATAGGCAGTGTGTCATTCCCCCTCCCATTCCCCATATAGGCAGTGTGACATGCCCCCCTCCCATTCCCATATAGGCAGTGGGACATTCCCCCCTCCCATTCTCCATATAGGCAGTGTGACATCCCCCCTCCCATTCCCATATAGGCAGTGTGACATTCCCCCTCCCATTCCCCATATAGGCAGTGTGACATCCCCCCTACCATTCCCCATATAGACAGTGTGACATTTCCCCTCCCATTCCCCATATAGGCAGTGTGACATCCCCCCTCCCATTCCCCATATAGGCAGTGTGACATCGCCCTCCCATTCCCATATAGGCAGTGTGACATGCCCCCTCCCATTCCCCATATAAGCAGTGTGACATCCCCCCTCCCATTCCCATATAGGCAGTGTGACATTCCCCCCTCCCATTCTCCATATAGGCAGTGTGACATCCCCCCTTCCATTCCCATATAGTCAGTGTGGCAATATATCTAATTGCCAGTTTCACTCACTCTTAAATAGGGATGCCCCATTAATTCAGACCAAAATCCAGGTAATTGAAATTCCTGGGTTTTGGTCTACTTTACAAGGTTTTTGACAGAACTTGGGCAAGCATGGGACTGTGGAACAGATCATTCTGGCTGTAGCTTGAGGTGATTAAACAGAAACACTGACTTTCACAGCGTCAAGATCTTCATCACAAGTAGCAGTCCCCATCCCCCATGTAAATAAACTCACTGTGCACACATCCATTCATGTCCCAGCTCCATCCCCTGCGCTGCACGCTGCTGATTCCTTTCACAGCCCGGAAGACACAGCAGAAGCAGCATGATGATGACAATGTGCAGAGAGGGGGTTATGGAGGGGGGCATTCAGAGTGCAGTGAATAAATTAAAAGTTATCAGCGCGCTGCTAGAGAGAGGGGGGAGTGCGGCTTGCTTCATTCACTCTCCTCTCTGTGCTGCAAGAGAACACTGCTCTGTTCCCACCCTCGCTGATGCTATAGTTGTCTTTTCCCACAGTGACAGCAGCGGTAGAGACAGAGACAGTGCCCGCCGATCCTCCATCTTCTCCTGCCCTCCAGCAGACGGAGGATCGGCGGGCACTGTCTCTGTCTCTACCACTGCTGTCTATGTGGGAAAAGACTATAGCAGCAGCGGGGAGGGGAACAAAGCCCGCTGCTCATCTAGCTTCTTCTGGCCTCCCGCAGTGTGGCAGACAGCCCCTACAGCCACGCGGGAGCGCCCGTAACGAGTGAGTTCATTTTTTTTGTTGTTTTCTTTTTTAACATTCGCCCAATAAGACACATGGACATTTCCCCCCACTTTTGGGGAAAAATTACTGCGTCTTATGGGGCGAAAAATACTGTCCGCAAGAACTAAAGAAATGGAATATTGAAATCTGGGCAATGCAAATGTCTGATTAGCAATGGACTCCGCTATGAATCCTTTTTCTTTTTTTACCGCTCTCTGGTCTCTTTTTCTCTTTCTCCATTCTTCTATATCTATAGGAAATAATAGGAAATAACCAATAAGGCAGCCTAGATATATACACTTGTTTTAGTTTTTTGCACTGTTTTTTGTTTCAGGGCTTTGGTATTATATATAATAATCCTTTATATATGAAAAAGATAAGAAGGGTGGCCATAGATATCCATAAAAACTATATTCTGGCAATATTAGACAAATACTGCAGCAATGCAGGCAGATATATTATTCTAATAGGAGAATTTAACAAAACTAAATTTATTAAGTAATAGAAAAAAATCAATTCATTTAGACAAGGTTTAGACATTTAGACTGATCCTTGCAGGTAATTTTAACTTTCACTCAAGACTTAGATGGTACCGGTCCACCTTGACAAAATAACAATACTTTGGGAAACGTAAAGATAACAAACATATTAAGATCATTTAACTTAATTGATAACTGGAGAATTAAACATTTAGACCTTAAAGATTATTCATGCTATAATCGCCCGGGCAACACTTACACATACCAGAATTGATATCCTATACATGCTCCAATGAGCCCTGAGTTAAGTTATTAGATGTTACACTAGCAACATAAATATATTGGACCATGCCCCCTTATTCTGTACTATTAAAACAGGATCCAAACCACCAAAACAGGAAGGCTGGAGCTTGTTTGAGTAATCCCAGGCAACACTTACTCCAGAATTGATATTCTATACATGCTCCAACGAGCCCTGAGTAAACTTATTAGATGTTACACTGGCAACATAAATATATTGGACCATGCCCCCTTATTCTGTACTATTAACACAGGATACAAACCACCAAAACAGGAAGGCTGGAGCTAAAATAGACAATTTCTGACAGACTTAGATTTTGTTACAAAAAGATAAAAATCACTTCAAGAATTCCTCACATTGAATGATACAGCAGAAATCTCTATATATAATTTGTGGGAAAATGTGTTACATATGAGGAATCATGGAGAAGGAAAGCAAAATCAGGAAAAAAAGGAATATAGAATGCCTTACCAAATTAACTGGTAAACTTATTGAGGCCCAAAAAATACATAAAAAAACAGATCAGAAGCATAAAATTATGGTAAACATTCGGTCTGAGCATAAGAATTTTATGGAGGACAAATATCATACTAACGATAAGAAGAAAAAAACCCACTCCCCAATGGCCTTGGAATCTATTAGATTCCAGGGCTGTTAGATTCCCTCCCCCAGGGCACCCAGAATCAGGATGCCCCACTGACACAAGGTCACCAGGGAACTCACCTTCTTTCCCAGTCCAAAGGTGCATGCGTGAGCAGCAGCCGCAGCCCTGCTATCCCTTTCGCAGGACGTGTGCCCACGCCAGGCATTTGCAAATGGCCAGTGCAGGCACGCTCCCTGTTAGAGGGTAGTAGGGGATGTGGCCACCTGTGCGCTCAGAACCAACCGCCTTAGACAAGCTCTTAGACGAAGAGGCAGATCCAAGCGCGCTGACTGCATGAAAGGCTGCACATGTGCTGTAGGACTGAGAAAGGGGGAGTCAGATTGAGTGACCTGGGGGGGTTTCATACAGCAGGGCATCCCTGCCCGGTGGCAAGGACCAGAACCCATGATTGTCAAAATCCTGGGTTTTGGACCACTTTAAGGTTTGATCAAAAATCAATAACCCAGGTAAACTGATGGATAGGGAACTAAGCTCAAGAAAGGTGGGGTAATCCAGTGCACCTCCACTATGTACCTGTATACATGCAGCCGCACAAACCACAAGATATATATAGTCTAATAATAACCCTTTATTTCATATCTGGGTATTGTTACAATATGAGGTCACACTTCTAAGGTTAAAATCTATGATTAAAAACATCAGGCCCCCAGGATCAACATATGAAGCTCTCATCTGCCAACAATGAATAATGAGTCCCTATGGGTCAGTGAATCTGTGACCACTTATATAATAAAGTGCAAATGCAAATAAAGAATTAATGTAAACTGTGCTGTATACAACAGTATCTACTAGATACTGTGCATTCTATATATCAGTGCAATATAAATATAAAGTGCCTGGTGCCAAATAAACAAGTGTATGAAATCTTATCTCTTAAGCGCTTTAACCAACATGAATACACACATTAGTGAATGACCAACTGGGACTAAATATAATGAGTAACTTCACCGAATGTCAGGAGCAGTTCCCCGGGGGTCCACGTAGGCCAGGACAACGACGCGTTGTGTGATCCTCGCTGGATCACTTCCTCAGGTCGTCTCGCTTGCCCCACCGCCATGGCCGCCTTTAAACTGCAGGCCATGCGTCTCCTAGGTGACGCAACGGGGGCGCACGCCACCACGCGCCCCGCCCACCCCCCTGATTGGGGAGCGTAAGGGCAACGTCACGGCGCGCCCCCCCCCACACATCCCCGGGACGCACCTGCCAGGGAGAGCGGCGCCGGGCTGCGTGCGCGTCCAGCGCCCGGCGCGCAGGCGCACTCCCCTGCAGTAGGAGGCACCCGCGCGCCGGAGCGCACGGCCACACGCGCGGCCCCCCGCCGCCTCCCTGCCAGCTCAGATGACACCTAGTGACGGGGCCCCCACCCAGACCCAGTCTGTGTGGTCAGGCCCCGGCTGGAGTTCAGTTGGGGGACATGACGGTGCAGTGTAGGTATATTTCTCAGGGGTCAAAAGTAAAAATTCTGAGAATAGAAACATTAACATATGAAGCTCTCATCTGCCAACAATGAATAATGGGTCCCTATGGGTCAGTGAATCTGTGACCACTTATATAATAAAGTGCAAATGCAAATAAAGAATTAATGTAAACTGTGCTGTATACAACAGTATCTACTAGATACTGTGCATTCTATATATCAGTGCAATATAAATATAAAGTGCCTGGTGCCAAATAAACAAGTGTATGAAATCTTATCTCTTAAGCGCTTTAACCAACATGAATACACACATTAGTGAATGACCAACTGGGACTAAATATAATGAGTAACTTCACCGAATGTCAGGAGCAGTTCCCCGGGGGTCCACGTAGGCCAGGACAACGACGCGTTGTGTGATCCTCGCTGGATCACTTCCTCAGGTCGTCTCACTTGCACCACCGCCATGGCCGCCTTTAAACTGCAGGCCGTGCGTCTCCTAGGTGACGCAACGGGGGCGCACGCCACCACGCGCCCCGCCCACCCCCCTGATTGGGGAGCGTAAGGGCAACGTCACGGCGCGCCCCCCCACACATCCCCGGGACGCATCTACCAGGGAGAGCGGCGCCGGGCTGCGTGCGCGTCCAGCGCCCGGCGCGCAGGCGCACTCCCCTGCAGTAGGAGGCACCAGTGCCCAGGAGTACACGGCCACGCGCGCGGCCCCCCGCCGCCTCCCCGCCAGCTCAGATGACACCTAGTGACGGGGCCCCCACCGCCATGGCCGCCTTTAAACTGCAGGCCGTGCGTCTCCTAGGTGACGCGACGGGGGCGCACGCCACCACGCGCCCCGCCCACCCCCCTGATTGGGGAGCGTAAGGGCAACGTCACGGCGCGCCCCCCCCCACACATCCCCGGGACGCACCTGCCAGGGAGAGCGGCGCCGGGCTGTGTGCGCGTCCAGCGCCCGGCGCGCAGGCGTGTGCCTACTATATCTATATGTAATACACGTATTGCTACTGATACAGCACCCGACTGTTGTTGTTATCAGTATGGTTGAGACATAACCTTAGCTACAAATAGTCCAACTGTGGATATGATATAACTTATCTGGGCACAGTTTTTAGTGCTTCCATCCAAGTCCATGCATTTATAGATGTGCAATTTGCAAGGTGACGGGTATATCAACCCATCATGGAGGTAATAAGTTCCTCTTTGTAGTAGTGCCAAAGTGGATCCATTTTCCAGTTCTTGTTCTATTCTGAGTCCTCTTGGTAAATTCTTTCTCTTGGATTGTACTGGATCCATTCATATATCCTTTTCTTTGTGTTTTGTGTATGGCTGCTTCCTTGCCATATTTTCATCTCAATGTATCAAGGCGGGCCCTTCTCCAACCTTAAGGCACAAACGTCCCATGGAGCTCATTGATGGAATTCTTCTCCCCTGCTAACTGCAACTTCCATGAGCCAGATGTTGTCACGCCATGTCGGAAGGGGATCTCACATCCGAGTTCTTCTCCAATGTTCTCCCAACTGGAATTACAATCGGAGAGAAAAGAGACACTTTGAATCATGGATGTCTATGTACTCCAATCCCTGTGATACTATACCTATGTATATGAATAACCAATCTGTGACATCTGGTGTCTCAAAAGGTGTATCAAAAAATATCTCAAAACATAAACTAAGGTGAATAAATAAACAAAAAAACTCCAACCCAAACAATTACCAAGGTTAGTGAGGCCTGCATCAATGCAGGTAAAACAAAACATATTATAATTGTGAATGGTGTCCTAATCCCGCCCTAAAAAAGGAAGAAAGGAAAAGTCCTCATTTAACCCAATAGGTTCCCTGGTGCTCAATTTGAACATCCATTCAAGTTCCCTTTGCTGTAATTTCTTCTTCAGGTTCCCCCCCCTGCCCCCCAGACTGATCTTATCCAGGAAGGTGATGCGTAAGTTGTCTGTTTTGGTATCATGTACTTCAAGGAAGTGTTTGGCCATGGGTGTGAGTGTCCTGCCTTCCTCCTTGTCCCTCCTTGCTAATTTAATACTAGAGAGATGTTTTTGAATGCGGGTTTTACCCGCATTTTTTGTCTCACCAATATAACGTTTTGGGCATCCACATTCTAACATGTAAATGATGCCCTCTGATCTGCAATTCAGATACTGTGCTATAGGGTATTTTCGATGAGTGCTCCTTCACATGATCGCAAGTTATGACCATGGGGCAGATGTTGCATCTGCCACAGGGTCTGGAGCCCTTAGGTTTTTCCCTTTCCAGCCAGGTATTTGGTCTTCTATAATGACTGCTACACAGTCGATCCCTCAAATTAGGTGAGCATCGGGCTGTTAGTAATGGTCCTTTTCTAACCCATTGAGCAAGATGCGGGTCTGTTTGTAGCACCCCCCAATGTTTTTTTAAGATATGTCTAATGGTGCTCCAGTTGTTATTAAACCCACTGACGAATCGCACCTCCCCCATTTGTTGGGATTTGTCTCTTTTACCTTTTTTATATTGTAGCAATTCTTCCCTCTGGGTTTTCTCTGCTCGTTTCAAGGCTGATCTGATAATCCTCCTTGGGTACCCGCATTGACGGAATCTTAGCTCCATGTCTTCAGCCTCCTTCTTAAAGTCTTCATCGTGTGAGCAGTTCCTCCTGGCTCTAAACATCTGGCCATAGGGGATGCACGTCTTAACTTTCCTCTGATGAAAACTATCGAAGTGGAGTAAGCTATTAGTCGCTGTTTCTTTTTGGTGGAGTCTGGTACGGATATCTCCATCTTCCTCAATTATGATTTCCAAATCTAGGAAAACAACCTGATGGGGAGACATAGTGTGGGTAAGGTAGATGTTTAAGGAATTTTTGTTTAGCTGTTCGATGAATTCCTGGCCTAATTCTGGTGTACCATGCCAAAGAATAAGTAGGTCATCGATGTAACGGTACCATCCAAGAATGCAGTGGTGGTACCGTTCCATCTCATTCGCCCACACTATCTCCCTCTCCCACCAGCCTAAAAAAAGGTTAGCAACTGATGGGGCACAACGTGCCCCCATTGCTACCCCCCGTATCTGCCGGTAGTATTTCTGGTCGAAGATGAACACATTATGTGTGAGTACAAAATCAAGTAATTTTAATGTAAAGTCGTGTTGTCTTCTCCAACGACTCTGTCATCAGAAAGTACTTGACTGCATGTTTGGCCCTATCGTGCGTGATGTTCATGTATAGGGACTCCACGTCACAGGTGATCAGTATTGTGCCAGTTGGTAAGTTAATCAAATTCAATCTATTTAAGATATCCGTGGAGTCCCTAATGTAGGAAGCCAGGCCTAAGACATGTGGCTGTAATGCCGTATCTATGTACACGCATGCCTGTTCAGTTAGGCTGCAAATCCCAGATACGATAGGTCTCCTGGGGGGTCTAGATCGTTTTTTGTGAACTTTAGGGAGTACGTAGAATGTTGGGATACGAGGGAAGTCCACTTGAAGGAATTCTAGAGTGTTTTTATTAATCACCCCCTCTTCCCAAGCCTTTCTCAGTAACATCTCATAGTCCTGCTGGTATTTCTTAATAGGGTTTTCCCCCAATCTCTCATATATTTTTTTGTCACTAAGTTGACGTAAGATCTCCTTTTCATAGTAATCCCTGGACAGGATTACTATGTTCCCCCCCTTGTCCGCTTCTTTAATAATTATATCCCTCCTGGTTTTTAGTGAGCGGATGGCTTCCATCTCTGCTCGTGTGAGATTCTGGTCCTTCCTGTTAGTTGTAGTTAAGTTTTGTATATCTCTACTTACCAGGGTGTAGAATATTTGTAACGCGGGACTGTGGGTCCATGGCGGGGTGAAAGTTGAGGGCTTCCTCAAGATGGTAGTTGCATCTTTCTCTGGATTGGTTTGTTCATCTAAGAGGCTGAGTAGATCTTCAAGGGCTCTCCCTTCCCGTTCATCACAGATGGAATCTTGTATCTGTTGTTCTGGATTTGAAAATAATTTTTTTTAGTGACAACCGTCTACAGAACATAAAGAGGTCCTTAATCGTTTGGAATTTATTTAAATTGTGAGTAGGTGAAAAATTGAGTCCTCGTGCTAATACTGAGGCCTGTATATCAGTTATTGGACTGTCCGACAGATTTATGACCTCTATTTCTGTGCATGATATCTTCTGGTGTTGGGTCTCTGATTGGGGAATATCCGTCGTCGTCTCTCCTCCCTTGGCCGTAAACCGTCTGTGGCCCCATGTGTTCTGTCCCCTGTTGTCTCCATTTCTTTCCCCTCTTTTTGTTGTTGTGCCCCCTCCTTGGCCGTCTGTTTCGCTGCCTGACCCTAAAAAATGATCTTCCATAGAGTGGTCAGAGTATTGGCTGGATATAGAGGAATCCCTTGCGGGAGAGAATCTACTGAATTGTTCTCTCGGATACCTAGCGGGTCTGGAGCCTTGGTGCACACCCCTTGGATTACCATGGTGTTTCCACCTATACAAGCGGTTGTTAGCCGCATCGGCTAGGTCCCTGGACAGTTTCTGTTTCTTCTTACCTCTCACCTCTAATTCAAATTTTTCCATCTCCCGTGTAATGGTCATGTTGAATGAGTCTATTTGTTCTTTGGAGGTTAGGGCCTCCAGTTTAGTGTATGTTTCTTGCAGTTCCAATTTTACTTGTGTTAGTAACTTTTTGTCTTCCATAATTAGCATGTCTATAAGGGACATGGAACATCGTAGGAGATGGGATTCCCATTCTCTTTTAAATTCCTCTGTTACTTCCCAAGCCGGGAATATTTGTATCCGCAGCCCTCGTGGGACTAGTTGTTGTTCCTTGTAGATAGCTAAGCTGTTAATATTCCACCATAGACGCAAATACTTGCGTCTCAACAATTTGATGGATTTGAATAACATAGTATATTCCATATGGTCTCTATTATCAAAATCTAATGTTGGGGTGCATGTGCCCCTTAACTCAGTCAGGTGCCGCGACCAATCATTTTCCACTAGATCAAAATTCATGGTAAGTGTGCTGGAGTAAAAGGACCACTGCGCTGCGGAGGAGGCGGCAGATACAGCTGCCCCCATCGCCTCCTCTCTGCAGCGCCAGCATAGAGTGAAGACTCGGCTTGGTATAGCGGTGGGCGTGGCTGATGCTCGAGCGTTGGCCACGCCCACCGCTGTTTAAGTACGGATGTTTCTGTCTGCTGGCACCGTGGAGAGGTGGCAGGGACAGTGCAAGCGGCGGGGCAGCTGCTCCCTGACACTCGCACTGTCCCTGCCACCCCTCCACGGTGCCAGCAGACAGAGACACCCGGACTTAAACAGTGGTGGGCCCACCACTATTCCAAGCCAGTGTGTCTGTGTGAAGACGGCGAGGACAGCGGGGAGGATTGAAAGGTGTCTACTTTTTTTTTTCTCACTTTTTACTTTTGCCTATGGGGAATGGGAGGGGGGATGGATATGCCACACTACCTAGATGGGATGGAGAGGGGGGGGGGTGAATGCCACATTACCTATATGGGATGGGGAAGGGGGATGAATGCCACATTACCTATATGGGATGGGGAGGGGGAATGGAAATGCCACACTACCTATATGGGATGGGGAGGGGGGGTGAATGCCACATTACCTATATGGGATGGGGAGGGGAGGATGAATGCCACATTACCTATATGGGATGGGGAGGGGGATGGAAATGCCACATTACCTATATGGGATGGGGAGGGGGGATGGGAATGCCACATTACCTATATGGGTTGGGGAGGGGGGATGGAAATGCCACATTACCTATATGGGATGGGGAGGGGGGGATGAATGCCACACTACCTATATGGGATGGGGAGGGGGGATGAATGCCACACTACCTATATGGGATGGGGAGGGGGGGATGAATGCCACATTACCTATATGGGGAGGGGGGATGAATGCTACACTACCTATATGGGATGGGGAGGGGGGGGTGAATGCCATACTACCTATATGGGATGGGGAGGGGGGATGAATGCCACATTACCTATATGGGATGGGGGGGGATGAATACCACACTACCTATATGGGATGGGGAGGGGGGATGTATGCCACACTACCTATATGGGATGGGGAGGGGGGGATGAATGCCACACTACCTATATGGGAAGGGGAGGGGGGGATGAATGCCACACTACCTATATGGGATGGGGCACTGCCTATATGGAGAATAGGAAGGGGGTAATACCACGCTGCCTATGGGAATGGGATGAAGGCATCCCACACTGTCTATGGGAATGGGAGGGGAGAATGCCACACTGCCCATTAGGAGTGGGATGGGGGATGCCACACTGCCTGTAATGGGGTGTTTTGGCACAACACTTAGCTTAGAATATTTTTTTTCCTTATTTTTCTCCTCCAAATCCTGGGTGCGTCTTATGGGCAGGTGCGTCTTATATGGCGAAAAATGCGGTAAATAAAAGCCATGGCCCTGGTGGTCTACCCGCAGAATATTATAAGACCTTTAAAAATGAACTCATGGAATATCTGCTTTACTTTAGTAACACCTTGGAAAACCAGGCATCACCCCACAAAAATAATGAACCAACCATTAATTAAATTAACCCCAAAAGAAGAAAAATATACTGACATTAAGCTATAGGCTAGCATTCTAACCAACTGAATTGAATGTGTCCTGTCCCAGATTCTATACCTGGATTTAGGAAAGGGAAAGGTATTGCCCAAAACAATGCAATAGCAGGTAATTCAATTAATCAACTGCATAAACAAAAAATAGAATCACTACTGATAACTTTGGATGCTAAGAAAGCCTTTGATAGGCTTAACTGGAAAATCATGGAAGAAACATTACACCAAATTGGCTTTGGCCCTTCCATTATTTCCAGAATCATGTTTTTTATGTAATAATCAGAATTCAAGGCTCATAATCAACAACACCCTAAATACTGCTTTTGATATCTATAATGGAACCAGACAGGACTGTCCACTATCTCCACATTATTTAATATCAGTTTATAACCATTATTACGGCATGTAGAGGTCCATTCCTAAATGCCAGGGAGGTATTGGAATAAGCAGATGATTTTCAAAACTTTAAGTTGAATGTGATAGGGAAAATAAATTAAACTGAAATGTTTATCCTGCCACTTTTTATCTTTTATATACAAAACTTACCAATAGAGTTACCAAATATTTTTTTCCAAGATCTAACTAAATATCAACAGGCTTTTTTTGGGCATTTATCCAAACAGAGAATTGCTCACACACAACTGGCCAGAAAGGAATCTGGGGGGGATTTAGGAGGGCAAGAAAGAAACCTTAGGGGGGGGCTGGGGGACAGGCAAATGGGCAGACATGGAAACTCCCCCCCAAAACACCTACTTATGCCCATATATAATTATAACTACACAACTAGTTTTTTTTTCTCAGCAGATCATAATCAAAGCTCTGTGCCAGTTAAATGTTGCTGGTGCACGTGGCTTGTTTCAAGCCATGCTTGGCTCTTAGTCATATCATATCATAGATCTTACACCTGCACTGTGCTTCTGGAGGTGGCTGGAAAAACCCTACATGCCCCCTTGCCACTCACAGTGATATCAGGCACATTGCTACTTGACTATAAATAGCCCTCTCTGTGGCAAGGAGTGATGTGGCTGGAGCCCACTTCCTGGGCTTAGGATGTCTTAAGGAAGTGAGGGAGCAGGTGAATTTTTACTTTTGTTATTTAAGTATTTAAGGGAAAAAATTGTTTATTACAATTACAAGAAACTTCTGATTATTGCCAAATTGATTTTCTTCCCTCTTATTTAGGAATGAATCTCACTCATCTCCAAAAGTAATTCATAACAATACCTGCCTTATCCTTCTGTGGAAGGTAAGATAATTATAATTAACAATAAACCTTCAGAAAGTTAGAATTTTCTGTTTGTGTTTGGGTACATATATTCTCAATTATATGTCCAAAATGCTTTAAGGTGTTTTTTGAAGGTCTAGCGCCAGGTAGTGCTTCATAGCGGCATTCAGTGCATGGTGAACGCTGGGCGCTGTACGCGCCATGTAGCATAAGATTCATCATTACAGGTGGCACAGCATATAGTGCCGGCGCTATAGCTTCCAGAACGCAAAGTCTTACCTGTCGCTCTCCCATACATTTCATTGGACGTTCCTTCTAATCTCATTACTGATCTTTTTTTTTTCCTCTCAAATAGTTGTTTCACCTCTCCTGGCCTGGAAAAAATAATGTGATAATTTAAATTTTTTGGCAGAATTGTCATTACAGGTCTGGCACAAAAGTGTTAATGTCACAGTGATAGGACAATGTCATTTCATGTGTTTTCGCTTTGTTACTGGTGAATATGTGTCCAAAAACACACTTTAATCACACAGCGCAAGGCGCTCTATGCTACAGCAACCAAATTTAGAGCCCCGATGCTCTGTGAGTCTTTGTTGAATATGGTGTTTGCTGAGATGCACTGAGCAGTCGCTACCTCTCGATACCTTTAGCGCTGTACTGTTGTTAGATGTGGTAAAGGCTTGTCTGCTATTGTTCGGAATACCACCTTGCGTATGCTGTGGCAAATAGGGAAACAGTATTAATGCTTTAGAGCTTAGAGCCTATTATTAGAGTAACTGAAGTACATTATGTGAAAGTTAAATATAAACAAATGTACAACATATCTAATTAAGGGAGGCCTCTGGCCTACTCTAGGACTAGGTTTCTCGGGGTGGGACCTATGAAAGTCTCTAATCAGGAGAGGAGCGTGAACATTCCTAGACGGCTCCCAAGAACTCTCTTTGATTCCATAGTTTTTCCACTTAATTAAATTTTGAAGGCCCACTCCTCTACGACGAACATCCAAAATTAGTTCGACCTCATAATCTTCAGATTCGTCCTCAACCAAAGACTCAGAACCGTCACCCATGGTTTCAGAAGCTGGTGCAGGTTTAAGTAGAGAGACATGAAACACTGGATGGATATGGGGGATGGATAAGGGATGCCGGTAAGTGAAGTTCCACAGCCACTGCGTTAATAAGTCTCTTAATGAGAAACGGGCCAATAAATTTAGGACCCAGCTTAGAAGGACAACATAGCTTGAGGTTTCGAGTAGACAGCCAGACTTTGTCATCAGCAGCATACAATGGGGAGGACTGACGATGATGATCGGCATTTCTCTTATACTGTTCCTGGGCTTTGAGGAGGCATTCCCTTAATTCCCGATGTGTCTCTGCTAAGGAAGAGGCCAACTCCTGAGCGGTGGGTAAGTTGACATCTTTAGGGATGTCTGGCAAGATATTGGGGTGAAACACGAAGTTTGCAAAGAATGGTTTTGATTTAGCAGTGGAGCTGTAGGCAGTGGAGGCAGTAGCCAATACCAATCATCTTGAAGGACTGAGGAATAGCAACCCAGATATTGTTCAAGTGTCTGGTTGGTACATTCAGATTGCCCGTTCGACTGAGGGTGATAAGCAGATGAATGAGCCAGGGAAATTTGGAGGGCTTCACACAGAGGGGACCAAAATCGAGAAGTGAATTGCTATCCTCGAACCGAGACGATTTCGGTGGGCACACCATGGAGTTGGACCACCTCCCTGATGAAAACTTGAGCAAGTATAGGTGTGGAAGGAATACCCGTCAATGGAACAAAATGAGCCACCTTGGTGAATCTATCCACCACCATTAAGATGGTACTGAATCCTTCAGAAGGAGGTAATTCCAAGATAAAGTCCATGGAGATGAGGGACCATGGTCTCTCAGGCACCGGCAGAGGAAGAAGTAATCCCATAGGCTTGTGAGGGGAACCCTTACTCCGGGCACAAATTCGGCAGTGATCGATAAAGGAAGTACAATCTTTATTCAAAGAAGGCCACCAGAAGTGTCGCCGGATCAACTCCAAGGTCTTGTGAAGTCCGAAATGCCCTGCCAAGGGGTGGTCATGGAAAGTCTGTAAGATCGTAGTTCGGGTGGTCCCAGGCACAAATATCTTGCCTTGATGAATAAACAAGCCGCCGGAACAAGGCACGTTTTCACAACCTTCTAGTGGTCGTTCAGAGGAAGCTCTGCGAATCTGGGAAATGAGTTCAGACACCAAAAAGTGTCCTTCAGAGAGAATTGGTAGCTCAGAGGAATCAGTCTCATCAGAAGTGTCTGAAAGAGGCAACCTGGACAGAGCATCAGGCTTGATGTTATGGCTGATATGGCTATAAGGATAGGATGCTCCGTCTCCTTCTAACAGGTACCGCCACTCCTCGAGGGTTAATTTAATAGACAAAAGTTCTCGGTCCCCTACATCGTATAATCGTTCTGCTGCTGACAATTTGTGGGAGAAAAAGGCGATAGGATGCAGAACCGCCTTTTCTCCTGATCGTTGTGACAGAACTGCCCCCACAGCAATGGATGATGCATCAACTTCCAGGTCAAACGGTAAAGTGGCATCAGGATGTGCAAGAATAGGGGCTGAAGTGAAGCACTCTTTTAAGGTCTGGAAAGCTTGCTGTGCCAATTCAGTCCATTCAAAGGCCTTGTCCTTCTTGGTTAATTCAGTAATAGGTCGGACTATGGCAGAAAAGTTACGTATAAACCGGCGGTAGAAATTCGTGAAACCAATGAATCTTTGGACCTCTTTACAGGAAGTAGGTGATGGCCACTCAAGCACTGCTGAAATTTTACTAGGGTCCATGGAAAACCCTTGATCCGAAATGAGGACCCCCCCAGAAACGAGATGGACGCTTTTTCAAATTCACACTTTTCTAATTTAGTGTAAAGTTGATGTGTTCGAATTCGGGAGTGGACCGCCCGCACATGTTCCCGATGTTCGAAAAGACAAGAATGTCGTCCAAGTAAGCAATGACAAAGATATCAAGGAAGTCTCTGAAAATGTCATTAACCAGGTGTTGTAATGTTGCTGGGGCATTGTACAAACCAAATGGCATGACCAGATATTCAAAATGTCCATTGCGAGTACGAAAAGCCATCTTCCACTCGTCCCCTTCTCTTATGCGGACAAGATTGTAGGCCCCTTATAAATCGAGTTTGGTGAAAATCTGTCATGACTTGAGGCGCTGAAAGAGATCTGACATTAGGGGCAGAGGGTAGCGATTTTTGACAGTTATTTTGTTTAGTTTCCTGTAATCAATTCAAGGTCGTAGGGTACCATCCATTTTTGCCCACAAAGAAAATACCTGCACCTGCAGGCGATGTGGAAGGCCGAATGAACCCTTTCTTTAGATTCTAATCCAGGTATTGACAAAGAGTTATCAACTTTGGATCCGATAATGGGTAAATGCTGCCAAAAGGAATGGATGCCCCAGGCAGAAATTCAATAGGGCAATCATACGGCAGATGAGGTGGTAGAGTGTCAGCGCCTTTCTTGTCGAAGACGTCCCTATAGTCTCTATAAGCCTCAGGTACATCTTGAAGATCCTCCCTCTTGGCAGACTCAATCAAAACCAATTGATGCTTGGCTGTAGCATTAGAGAGTCAGGCCTGAAGACAGTAAGGAGACTCAAACAGAACAGTACCTGTGGACCAGTTTATTGAAGGGTTATGTGCCAATAGCCAGGGTAGTCCCAAAATAACAGGAAAAGCAGGGGATGGTATGAGATCAAAACTGAGACATTGAAAATGATTTGGATCGATACATGCCGCTAATGACAAAGTCTGTTATGTAATTGGACCGGTCTTGAGTGCGGAACCATCAGCCAGAGAAATAGTGAGTGGAAAGGGACGTTGCCGGGAGGGAATTTTGTGGATCCTAGCAAAGTCCATAAAGCAACTGCATGCTCCAGAGTCGATAATGGCTGCCACCTCAATTCTTCTTCCGGGCAACTGTAGACAGAGCGGAACAGAGATATGATTAGCATCGGAGAGCAGGAGAGAGCCTGTAGGTAACTTTTTACCTGGGGGACGGACTGGGCATCTGTAAAGGAAGTGACCAGCTTCCCCACAGTAAAGGCACAGTTTATGCTGGCATCTGCGAAGGCGTTTCTCAGATGTCAATGAAGGACGACAAACCCCGAGTTACATCAGCTCAGAAGAGGATGGACTGGGAACGGAAGCCTCTGCATGAGGAGGACCCCAATGGAATGACTGAGGATTAATCTTCTCAAGACAACGTTCCCTTAGTCTCCTATCGATCTTGATAGAGAGTTTGATCAACTCTTCCAGAGATGCAGGAAGATCAGCACGAGCCAGTTCATCTTTAACGGAATCCGCCAGACCTAAACGGAACTGATGGCAGAGAGCATGGTCATTCCAAAGAGTCTCGGTACTCCAGTAACAGAATTCAACCACATATTCCTCTATAGGTCGGCGTCCTTGGTGAAGGGTCCAAAGAACCATTTTAGCTGAAGCTATGCTCCCAGGGTCATCAAACCTAGTCGCCATGTCGTCAAAGAAGGTCTCCAGAGAGGAAATGATTGGGTCTAATTGTTCAAGTAACCAATGAGCCCAAATCTGGGGGTTCCCCAGCAGCAAAGAGATTACAGTTTTGACACTGATGAACTCAGTGGGGTAGGTCTTGGGTTGGAGATTGAACAGCAACTGGCAACTTTTCTTAAATGACCGAAAATGGCTGCGGTCCCCAGAAAAACGTTCAGGCAAAGATATGCGGGGTTCCAAGGTACTGGATGCAGAGCAGGAGTTGTCGGCAGCCACAGACATGACAGAAGCTGATGGCGGGACAGAATTGGTAGCGGCAGGAAGGACGGCTTGAAGCTTATCCAAGCGGGACTCAATCTGTAAAAATCCCCCATGTAAATTGCTTACTGTCTGCGTCAGAGCGGCCATCTGCTGGACCAAGGCATCAAAAGCCAGGTGATCTCCGCCAGAGCTCATAACTGGCCAGTTGGTACTGTCAGACTACCGGGTGTGAACCCTGATTGAGGAGACTAAGAACCGGCTCACCTCTCGACCGGGAAGCCTGGAATCTAAGGACTAACCTGGTTTTGACTAGAGCCTCTAATGGTGAGGATAGACTGGGCTGCAGGAAGGCCCAAGGTCAGGCAACCTAGGAGTGGGTTTTACCAAGTTCTGGGTAGAAGACAGACCAGAGCTGGACTGGAACGTAGAACAAGCCGAGCTGGTGGGCAGGCAGATCAGGAGTCGTAAACAGGCCGAGGTCCTCAGGAGAACCGGAGCGTAGTCAGGATCAAGCCGAGTCGGTGCATGGGAATGGAAGACTGGAAATCAGGAACAAGCATGAGAAATGACCAATGTAGCTCAGGGCTCACCAGTATTTAAAGGCCCCTCCGCATGCGCAAAAGTGAGCGCATTTTAGAGCATCTGCAATGTGTATGCCTGCACAAAATCGCACATGTGCATGAATCCATGTATATAATCTGGCTTGACCAATCTTCCAAAGGGCATATGCCACAATGCTTAATACTGTTTGTGATCCTTCCCCCTCGTCTTCACCCCTCTTTCTTTAGACTGTAAGCTCGCAAGGGCAGGGCTCTCTTTCCTACTGTATCTTGTACTCAGAATATCCACTGTCAAATCTGTAAAACTGATTTTAGTATATGTACCATATGTTTCTACCCTGTCTGTAATTGCTACTTTGTAAAGCGTTATGGAAGATGATGGCGCTATATAAATAAACAATAATAATAATAATAATTATCCATTGATTCACATAGTTCACAAATGCGTGCATAGTCGAGCGCTTTCTGGCCCTAATGCGAAAATGGGAGCGCACGGGAAACCTTGGCGCCCTCTGCTGGTGAACAAGCGGAACAGTCCTGGTTCTATGACAGTTTTTTCCCTCTCCACAGATAAGCGTCCTCCCCTGGGTAAGCATGGGAAGGGTTTTCTCCCCCGCAAATGAGTGGTTGGGTCGGATGAGTCAGTGGGGGAGGGGCCCTCTCAGCGCTCCCAAATTGAGGACTCAGGGGAGGAAAGGGATGACACCCCAGTGGAGTTTGCTGCTGGGGTGAGGACAGTGTGGAGCCTCAGCTCCTCTGAATCAGACTCAGCAGAGTCACCAAACCCTTGTGGGCACTCTCAAGTGGGGAGTCCCAGTGGGGAGGAGGGAAGGGACTCAACCACACTCCCTGAGGGTTCAAGGAGTGAGAGGGAGGAGGGTTGCCCCTCGGGTTTTGGCTCTGCTGGGCCAATTTTGAGGAGAGGAGGTACCCTGTCTTCATCTCACAGCCCTCCCTGGGAATCAATAGGTCATCCCCTGGTGAGTGTACTTCTTAGTTTTGCTTTGTAGTTCAATTGTTACGTTGTTGTATATAAAATGTTTCTTTGTTTTTAAAAATGTTTTTCAGGGCATCATAGAGCCGACACCTCCTCCAAAGATGCTGCAGTTTCTGTACTCAGGCATAGTCGAGGTAAGAATTACATTAATTTTGTTATTAAACAAGTATATGCATCCAGTGTTTTTTGCCTATATTATTTTCTTAGGAAATGAGACCTGAAAAAAATGTGAGTGGAATATAACATTGGAAAGATAACATTCTAAACAATGGTGGTGTTAGAGCAGCATAGGAACGCTCAGGCACTGCATCAAATGAGGGTGATCGTCTCTACAGTGCCTTTACAGCATATCACATAGATCAGATTTATCACTGGTAAACTGATTACTACAGCATGCCATCAGCGAATGAGAAACTCTGTTACAGTGCCCAATAGCCGATTACAGCTTATACTTTCTCTAAGCTCTGCTATACAGACACTCATCTGCCGATAGCTGGCGTTAGTAATGAATCAGCCTCCATGTCTCATTCAGATCTGAGGCAGATCTGAAGCATGTTTATAATGTCTCTACATTACACTGAAACCTCATGTCGTAAATAATGCAATGGATTAATTAAATCATGAAAATGCAAAATCACACCAAAGACAAGTAGCTGCAGAGCTGATTCAGGAGAACCATCAATGGTCATAATGTTGGTTCTGCATTGGGAGAGTTTAATGGATATATAATAGGATGCAAAATGTGGGCTCTACTGGGAAATCATCCTTCATGATTTCTGCTTCTTAGTTTCCAATCAGACCACGATCTATTAATGTGCCTAGGATCTGATAAAATGTATGTTTAAATTGTGCCTTAGGATCTGTTAGCAGTCTCATTTAATAACAGAATTGCCTTTTAATTAAATCTCATATTGTTAATATTCCACTATGATGACCATATTATCCTCTTTGTCATCCTCTTTGATAAAAGTATCTTACCTATCCCATAAGTTACACAGATAGTGGCTCTTCTGTTGATTAGTTAAGACCACTAAAGGAGCCAGATTATGTAATTTTTTTTTTAAAAGTAAAAGCTGTGCTGAATCACATATCTGTTCATTTCAGGTGTAGTTTTTTCAAATTTAACAAGACCTGTGTTGAAGGGCATAGGACCTGGGTAGTTGGTAAGCCAAAGTCCAGACTCCTCTATTTCATCAGGCTTTGACTACAACTCAGACACCAACACCTTCATAAATGGACAATAATTAGTCATAACAAATTTACTGTAGGTAACATTGGACCTTTTCTTTTCACCATTATATAATATGTGCATACGTATTAGAATACCATATCCAAACGAATAACTTGAATTTCCTGTTCAGGCAATAACAGGTGTATATTTATCTTTTATTTCCTACAACTCCTATGTGCAACACTGTCATCTTCATACTTCAATTAATACAATACTTCGACAATAAAAGAGATTGAGAGATAACATCCTCCATCACCGGGCAGATATTCTGGCATCCATCAATATAGCTTTATGCTCCCCAGCATGCCTACTAAATTCATTGCAATGGAGGAGGCATGCCGAGGCGAAGCCTGTTGAGCCTGCCTTGGCACTTTTACTTCATTGCAATAAGTGGGGAGGGGGGGAAACAAGGCTCCATGGACTCCCAGCCACCATGAGAGGCTGTTCGCTCAGGAAAGACTTTTTTTTATTTCTGCCTGGACATTCTCTTTTAATTCCTGTACATTTCAGGCATTGTAACTAATGCCTAGTAGAAGGAACAGGGGGTTCAGAGAATTATCTATTACCATTAGAACACTCGCTGCAGGTTATTCCCATTTTTCAGAAATAAGAGTAAATCAATAAGAGACGGAGAACATACAATATATTTATGATTAACATTTCTAATCATATGAAAGTTACATAAATTATACAATATTAGTAAGAGATTTTTCTTTTTCGGCTGGAGTCAGAGTCTGTACATTTCTACCAACTTTGAATCCATTGCCCTGGTTACCGGCCTCTAGGCCGGGTTTGTAAGTAAAAAAGAAAAGAAAATCAAAAGGGTTGATTTAAGCCTTGCAGTGCAAGCATGTCACGGAGTAGGCTCTACAATATAAACAAAGCGCAAACTTTACATATTTATATAGTGGAGATAAAAAGACCTAGCAAAATTTCCATAGGCAATCCTTTTGATTTCCTGGGGCATGTTTTTATCATCCCATGGTCCATGGCTGGATGTTCAGATGTGGACCAGTGATTCCAGTGCCTGTGGATAGCCTATGTATCTATCTTTGAACAGATCATCTTTAGAAGGTTTGCCAATTGAAGAATTGAGGTTTACCTCACACAGAATCCCTGAGGCATTCTATATTACTGGGTTACCCAGGAATGCAACCATGTGGGTGGCTTTTCTTTAACTGCAGTGTCATGTCCTTAATGATTCATGTATTCATATGACGTGTTTGAATAAGGTTTTGTCTTTGCAAAACCTTTTTTATGACATCTAAAGTATTTTATTGACTTTATTGGATCTAGAGTGTTGTGGCTTGATGTCTGGTACATTCTCCAACTCGTAGTGTGTGTGTGTAGAGGGTGGGGTGCTAATTGCACAAATATGTTCATTTTATGGACACAATACACAGCAGAATGGTGTATATTTTGGTTATTTTTGTAATAAAGATAAAGAGTCTTATTTATGAAGCTTCAGCCCCACAAAACACCACTTTTATGGCCTAATTGGCACCTAGGCTAAGAAAAAAAAAAAACGTCAACGCTGATGCAGCCACCAGCTACTTGTCAATATTGGAAACGCAGGATCTAGATGTCGCTAAATCATTTTTTTTTCTTTTTATTACATTTTGACAACAACTAAAACAACTAAATGTACTGTAAAGTTTGTCCCCTCTGTCCTCAGCAGTGATTTCTTGTAACTGTAATGATGAAAAGATGACCAGTGCCAGAAAAATACAGCACCAATCTTTTCAAGGAGGAAAAAAAAGATGTTGGTACTAAGGGGCACTCACTGGTGCAGGGATAATCAGCAATAGGGTCCAACAGGCGCTGACACAGGCTGGCCAATATGTAGTGCAACAATCAAAGCAAGTTAGTTACCATTTGACACTGCAACTTTTAGCTTCATAGTAGTCCACAATGCAGCTCCAGAAAAGACAAAAATGCCGGAGCTCCAAAACTGGCGCTATAGTTACCAGAAAGATGCTAAATGCACACATCCTAAATAAGGCCCAAAATATTTAAATTTTGGACTGTTTGAATACGACTGTATATAGTGTGTTATTGCCCAATTTCAATAAAAAGAATAATCAACTGTTAAGAACTTTTGCAGTAGCTCTTTAAATTTAATGTAATGTAAAAATCGTTATGCCCCTGTGGTCATTTGTACAACTAGACCAAAAGCTTCAGAGAGCAATCTGGTAAAGTACAATTCTAAATATATGTTACAAGCTACAATTTAAAGTTTAGACTTCTAAAGAAAGCATTGAACACAGCACAGCACATTTCTCAGAAAGAGTCTGTTTTTCAGGCTGTTCCAAAACATATGTTTTTCAACTTTTTTTTTATTTAACTTTACTGAGTTAGCCTTTTCTTTTAATAAAAAGTCAAGAACCTTATTCATTGTTTTAGAAGGTTACTGTAAATAGAACATTTTGTTTGTCTGTTATTGTAATGGTGTATATTATTTCTTTAGCAGAAACTCGCATTTTAATTTATCATCCCTATCCAGTTTTATAGTGTTGCTTACCAAGAGGGTTGAAGTAAATGTACAGTACAGTGAAAAGCAACTGAAAAATTTATGGCTTTAATGCTTGGCTTTTTAATATGCATTGGGGGGAAAATGGATCCATAAAATTTCATGTAGCATTAACCAGTACACTGGTACCGAGCAGTCTGAACATTTTTTATGTGTACAATAAAGAGAAGGGAAAAATTAGCTTCATTTTATATGTTCACATTTTGTTCAGGAAAAGCTGATGCATTCACATTTGTGCAGTGTAAAAGCAAGGCATTAATGAAGCCTATATTGTCTGCTATTGCAAATAGTATATACACATTTATAGATTTATATATACAATTTTTCAAGCAACATTGTCTATTATTTAGAGATATGTAATGCCATATAACCTTGTCTGAAAAGAAAATCTGTTCATGTGATAGTTCAAATGCTGGAATCTAAAGAGGAATTTTGACTATGAATAAAAACAGACATTTAGTGAAGTTAACACTCCCTCCCTCCACGTAACATAGTAAAAAGGGATCCTCATCCCTTGTAAATACATATTTGGGGAGGTCATGCCTTTGTTCTTATTCATCTACCTTAAGCCATTTGTCTCAAACACATTTTCACCTAGGGCACCAGCATTCTGTCATCAGTTGCTAACAAACCTAAAACAAAATGCAAGCTGACAATTCAAATGTATGGTTAAAAAAAATCAACCAGTTTTTTTGCCAAGGGCAGCCACAGAAATATTTTGCTCTGGAGCGATGCCAAATTATTTTAAGAGGACAGGCCTTTTCCCAGGGCAATTGCATATGCTGACTTATTTTGCCCAGAGCAGTCATCGAATTATTTTGCTCAGGACAGATGCAGACGTTAAATTATTTTGCCCAGGGCAGCCACAGAATTATTTTTGCCAGGACATCTACAGAAGAAGAATTATTTTTCCTTGGACAGCAACTGAATTATTTTACCCAGGACCCATACAGATGCAGAATTATTTCTCCAAGAACAGCCATAAAAGTGATTTGCCTAAGTCAGATGCAAACATTGAATTAATTTGTCCAGGACAGCTATAGAATTGATTTTCCCAGGACCTATACAGATGCAGAATTATTTTGCGCAGGACTGCTGCAAAAGCAGAATTGATTTGGCCAGGACAGATGAAGAATTATTTTGCCCAGGTCACTCACAGAATTATTTTGTCCAGAACAGATACTAAACTATTCCGCCCTGAAAAGACCTAGAATCTGAATTTTTACCACCAAATTAGGAAAGCCCTAGGAATACCCTGCTGTAGCAGTAAGTGGTTACAAAGAGACACCGAAAAGTTGCAGATGCTATCTTCTCCCCAGAACATTAAAAAGGTGTGTGTCAGATGTTTTTTTAGGCTCCGTGTCTAGGAGGCATAATTAGAGGCAGCATCCATCAGTGGTACTACACATAAGAGACAGTTGTTGGTGTCAGCTGCCTTGGAATGAAGGAGTCGACTAGAAAGCATGCCACATAATGGTGCTTGGGGACAGATTCTACCTGCAGGCCTTGAGTTTGACACATGTGTCCTGGGATGTTATGTAACCCATTTGGTGGCTATACTTCGGGGGAGTCAGTGTTGTCATTAGTTGATTCTCCTTTTGCCTATGCTATACTATGCTCACCCCAGAAATGTTGTCTCCAGTTTGTTGTTTTACTTGTTTGATTTACAGGTTTTATTAATTTCAACCATATTTGTGTTTATAAAGATACAATACGTTTAACATAAATTAGTGCAGCCAGATTCATGTCATATATTTTAGTATGACGTTTGACTTTAACTTTAAGACTTAGAGGCCGATTCATCAATAGCGCCAGGTAGCGACAGATGAGCGACTGTAGCGTGATTTTTTCAGCGCCAGCCAGTATTCGCTGTGCTTGGCCGGCATTTGCTTGATGACAGCGACTCAGTCGGTGTGCGGTAATGTTGAATACGGGCTGGGGGGTCGCTGTTTCACAGGTCCAGCGTTGTATGTGAGCGCCTGACAACGAATGGCCAGAGCGAACGGCTAGCTTCATATTCATCAAAAAATCACGCTCCGAATGTGCTGTCGCTGTCCATTCCTTGTTTAAACCCCAGAGCGCTGGCGGCGATCTGTATTAACTAGTTTTTAACCCCTAAACAACCATATTTTTTGAATGTAACATTATACATGTTTTTAGAATCATTTTGTTATATGAATACATTAATCTCAGACCTGTTAGATCAATTCTGCACATATTTTTTTTTTTTTTTTTTTTGACTTAAAAATAAATCCTAACATTGCAGAAGTGGTCTCCGATTTTTTGACATTAAAAAAATATTAAAATAAAATAATACCAATTAATTATGATTAATTATAGATTGCTCCATTGAAATGCATTGGACATCGCCAGGGAGCGACAGCTCATACCTGGCGCTGTGAGGGAATTTGCAGCGGCGCTGTTCGGTCCAGGCGGCTTCATGATGAATGCCGCGCTAGCCGTCGCTCTCGCCGGCGCTAGCCTCATTTTGCTTGATAAATGCGTCATTGTGACCGCCGCCGGGCGTACTTGAGTCGGTAGTCGACGTTAGCTGCCGCTACCTGGCGCTCGTCAGACACTACCTGGCGCTATCGCTTGATGAATAAGGGCCTTATTCACAAGAGAAACTTTATAGGAAAAGCATATTCCACGTTCCCAGGACTGGTTCACATCAATTTTGCTATAGGTAATACCATCCCTGGGTGGGGCATGCACCACATCCATATAACCAGGGTGAGATGGCTGTATTTAATTTTATTTTTAATTCTCTATAGCACTACATTCTGGTATCATTTTACACACATTTTATGATACTTGAACTAGCCAATTTATTTATGATCTTGATTGGGGTAGCAGTGTGACATTTGCTGAGAAAACACACATCTCAACCCAATCTCATACCTCTCAATAGTCCCAGTGGGTCCTGGTGCACTGTAAGACATTTCCCACCTCAATACGTTTTCACATGAAATTTTCTGCCAGCATCCAGGTTAAAATCTGTGTATTTAATCCAGAATTATTAAGTTAAAAGGCTTACATAAACATACAATGCAGTCACAGATAACAATTTAAAACATTGCACTGCTTTATCAGGGTGACATTCCTCATTAGGGTCAGTAAGTGTCATTCTTCATTACAGTCAGTGAGGGGAATCCTGCATTACATCCAATGAGCTGCATCCCCCCTTTACAGGCAGTGTGCAGCATCCCTTATTACAGCCAGTGAATTAAATCTCTCATTACAGCCAGTGAGTGATGTGCCCCATTCCAGACAATGTGCGGCATCCTCATTACCACCAGCATGCAGAATCCCCATTACAGCCAGTAAATGACAATCCTCACCTCATTACAGCCAGTGTGCAGCACTGCCCATTGCAGGCAGTGTGTGGCAGCCCCCATTACCACCAGTGTGCAGCATCCCCATTATAGCCAGTGAGTGGCAATCCTCAACTCATTACAGGCAGTGTGGGGCACTGCCCATTACAGGCATCCATGTGCGGCATCCCTCATTACAGCCAGTGTACAGCATGGCCTTCCCAAATGTGAAAAGAGAGTGCAATGGAGGACCAGTGGGCAGGAAGCAGATAAACTTACACTTGCTGCCTGCCAGTCCTCCAATGCCCAGTGCTACACACACAGACCCACATGCATACACACTTACACACAGACACACACACAAACTGCATACCTGCAGGCTCCCAGCAGCTGATTTCTTTGCTTTGTAGGTGGGCGTAGCCTTTTATGCACCTGTAATTGGATGCCAGCTGTTCATGCCACCTGCTGAAGTGAAGAAGTCTGGGCTGCTGCAGAAGCCACATGAGTGCCTGTAATGTACTGTATGCAATTTTTGTTTTTGATTGCTTTTTACATTCACTTCATAAGAAGCAGGGGCATTTTTTCCCAGCTTTTTGAGTCTTATGGAGTGAAGAATACAGTAAATGCATAGTCTTTAAAGGGTCCAGGAGCAACTCGGCTTATTCTGAAGAGAAAATAGCAAAGTACATTGGGCTTAATATTCGACATGAAAAGTATTTATTTTCAAAGGAAGTCTCTTAATTGTCACAATAACACACATTTAAGGCTCAATGTACTGGAAAGGGACAGTGAGCAACAAATTACTTAAACTTTACTTGTAGATCAAATGTTCCCAGTCACTGGTATGAGTACCACTGGTGGTACCCAAGATCCCATGAGGTGGTACTCAGCAAGGTTGCTTACTGGCCTGAACTCATCTGCAGCATTTATACTTTACCCAACCCTGATTTGCGTAATAAGTACAAAATTGCCCCAAATGTTTATATAAATGAATGTGCATAATATGCAATTGAAATGGATGTTTTGAGTGTTTTTAACACAGTTTTAGATGACTAACAGCCCACATGTATGACCCAGGTTGTACTTGAGGTAATTTGAAAATAGAGAGTGGTACCTGATGAGTCCCTGATATTTCACAGATGTAATTCAGTGAGTTACATTTGAACATGCGCTTACCATAAATCTGGAAACTGCCAGCATATAAGTACAGTCTCACTCCAAAGCTTGCTCCACGCCCCAATCATTTATGAGTTTATTCTGAAGAAAAAAGAACTTCCACAGAAGTATGAATAAACCGAATACTCACCAGACACTAATGTGCTTCACCCATCACCAGTCAAATTGCTAAGGCTAACGTTTAAAATAGCCTCACAGCACTTGACAACTTAATACTTCAAAGCTCAGAAGCAGCTGTTCACACACTCTGTATTCTGTACACCTCTTCCATCAGAAATTCATGTGCACATTAGAATCTAAAAAAAGGTAGACATTGTGAGCTATTGCTAAATAAATAAAACCTTTTAATTAACATGGAAAATATACTTCCAAAGGAAACTTAACATGTGGCTTTCAAGAGGAGAAACCATCAGCCTAGAGTTTACAAAACTCTAGGGAGAGATGGTATCCCTCTTATGAGACATCCTGATTTTGGATGCCCCGATGTGTGAAATTTTCCATATCACCTATAAACTCACCATGCCAGATATCTCACAGTATATGTGTGGGCCATGATCACATCTCAGCTTACCACAAGCTGAGGTGTCTACCTGTGGCAGGATTTTCAGAATGGTTGGTGTGAGTAGGCAGAGGAAAAATGGAGTAACTAGCGTCTCACTCTATTCAGCTTAATTGAGCTCATGTAGTGTGGGATCACTGGAAAGGTAAGTTTATGTGTTAAGTGGGGGATATTACACAGCAGGGAATTCCAAACTAGGAAGGAGGAACAGGATGTGGGATAGATTCTTTCAATTTCTTAGCAAAAAAACTGATCACAGACTCACTGAGGGAGATGGTGAAGGTCTCTCTGTCATTCACAACTATTTCCAATGAAGCCTTTGTAGCTGATTCTGCCACACTTCAGGAGAAGAGGAGATAATCAAAACCAAGAGCCTGATCAAGTGTTAGCACCTGTTAATACAACTCTGTGCCAATGTTGTTGCCTTAGCAGCACTAGGTGTGAGTTAATAAAAAACAGACAGTGCAGATGTGGATGCTAGCCTTATCATTAGCGTCATATAGTGTGCAGTGCTAGGCGCAGTTGTTTAAGATGTGCCGGTGTTTAGTGGCACTGTAGGTTAAGATCCCATAGACCACAATAGGTAGAACTGTACTAAAGTATTCCTTGCTTATAAATAATATTACACACGTTTTTTGTGACTTAATAATAATGACAATATTGTAATTGCAGGACCTAGATGTCACCAAATATCATTTAAATGTTTTTTGTAAAGTAGTTTTTTATTACATCTTTTGCTTACCACACACCAATAAAAGTCTTGTTCAAGACACAACCATGGTTTGATCTAGCTGAACTTGATTGCTTCCTCTTGAGCTCCTATCACCTTTCACCCTTCTGAGACTTTGTAGGTTAGGATAGTGTTCCTGTGAACTAGGACCCTCTCTGGCCCTCTCTGAGTTGCCAAGGAGGGTGTGGATCCACTTAAAGAAACATATCCCTCCATAGACTTTAACGCGTTTCAGATGCATTATTCTAGTTAATTTGTTGGTGTGATGAAAAAATGAAAACAAATCAACAGCCGTTGATAAATTAATTTCACAAATACCGATATAACATGAAAGGTTAATTATACAAGTTTCTACTGACATTCACAGATGTTCGATGTGGGCACTGTTTGTGACACAAGAGATGTCTATATGATAGTTCTTCCACACCTGTGCCAAAGTAACATAACAATAGAGTGAACTGCTTAACCATTGCTGGAACTGCTCTAAGAAGGGATGAGTGAACCTTCCAAAGTTGGGGTTGGGCAAGTTCAGCCGAACTTTGAAAAAAAAATCAATGGGGACCCGAACTTTGGGTGGCAGATCTGCCTCGGGGGATGGGGGGTGCAGAGTGTGCAGCAGGAAGCACTGCTGTTCTACTTACCTGAGCCCCACAATCCCGGCATTCAGTTCAGATGGTTTATGGCAGGGGCCACACAAATGGCCACTGCTCCCATGAGTGAGGACACAGTGCTGGCAATAGGAATGTCCTCTCTCATGCGAACGGCGGCCATCTTTCTGTGTCCCCGGCCGAGGACCATTCTAAAAGAGCACGGGACCCAGATGGCAGGGCTTAGGTAAGTTGTAAAGCAGCTTCCTGCTGCTGCATCCTTTAGCTGCAGCTGGTTGATGGGCTGCTCAGCTTTTCTGTGTTTGGCCAAACCTCAAACGCGAACACGCGTGGCTTGTGGCAGTTCAGGTTTGCACTAGTCATTAACTGAAACTGATGGACCAACTTCCCAATAGAGAGTACTTACCTATTGTCCTGCACAACTGATCAGTCTGAGTTATCAAATCACCTGATTGCTAGATCTTTGCTTACATCGCAGCCCACTTTTCCAGTGCTGCCCAGGGCCCTAACTGCATTGACTAGCACTACCGTGATCGGCTAGCACACCCCCTAACATCAGTTACAGGGGTGCGTGCATGACCTCTCTATTCACCAAAATGGAGGGGGGTGTCATGGTTTGGCACACCCCCTTCATTTCAATTAATGAAGAGGGTGTGGTAGCACTCCTGTGACTGATTGCAGGGAAAAAGCCTGACACACCATCAAGCCCTCTTTTAAGGTAATTGCAAAGTCTCCAAGAAAGTCGCTGAATAAAAAACAGCTGCCGAGTGTATCTCAGTAAATTTATATATCCTTGCCACATGTCCACCTTGTAACAAATGTTTTAATATAGAGATTGTACTACAACTATATATTAAAATATGTGCACTTAACACAGGCAAATAAGTAGACAACTATGAGGCCGATTCATTAATAACCCCCAAACAACCATATTTTTTGAAAAAAAAAAAAAAAAAGTTTTTCAAAACATATTGTAATATGAATACATTAATATCAGACCTGTAATATCAATTCTGCACAATTTTTTTTTTTTTAACCTTAAAAAAAATATCTAACATTGCAGAAGTGGTCACAGATTCTTTGACATTGACATTTAAATAAAAATAAATAAATAACAATGAATTATTAATATTTAAAGATTGCTCCATTGAAATGCATTGGAGAGCGCCAGGTAGCGAGAGGTCATACCTGTCGCTGTTCAAGGTCGCTCGCTGGCGCTGTGGGGTGAGGCTGGAATAATGATGAATGATTCGCTATCTGGTGCTATCTCAGTCGCTAAGCAGGATCGGCTTGATAAATGTGTGATTGCGGAGGGGAGCCAGCGTTCTCGTGGCGGTGACCGTCATTACCGTTCGCTCACCATTCGCTACCTGGCGCTATCCCTTGTTAAATAAGGGCCTATGTATTTATCCATTATCATTATATCCTAGGGGCATCCCATTTTCAGGTGCCCCATTATGGGAATCATTAGCCTTTTTCTTCTTTTCAGATGTGATCAAATGCAGCAACATGTGGCAACAGCAGACACACAAAAAATAATTCACATTTCTACTGTTTCTGCTCTATGAATCACTTCCAGGTGTGCAGAGTGGAGAGAGCCAAGATTATGCTGCTCTGCATAGCCATGTGCTGTTGCTGCCTGTGACCACCATTGGAACCCAAAAAAAGGGGTGTATGCAGCCTGTCGAAGCTCATAGTTTGTCATTATCACTGCTCCCTATGATATATTGACAGTGGGCCAAAAGGGATGGCTTATTCCTGAATATTCCCTGGAGTCTAAGGATCTAGAGCTTACCAGAGGCATCCAGATTTGGGATGCCTTGCTGGGTAAATCAACCAGTATAGCCATTAAACTTAACTTTCAGATGATCCTACAGTGCATGCATGAGCTGCGGAGGTTTTACAGCAATCCCCAGGGTTGACTCTCTTAAGCAGATCAAAATGCAAAGGGGCGAATAAGGGGCCAAATAGCGTCCTGCTATGATGTGATGCTAAGCTGTACTGAAAGTGTACCAAAACCTTTGACCCCCAGCCTTAGAATCTAACAGAGCTTGGTAAAAGCCCTTTCCTGGGAAACCGATTGCCTGTGTTCTTACCTGTATCCCTATTCCCACGGTGAATTTGTGGCCCTCCAGCAGCATCCAATGTGTGCAGCCTCACCAGGTATATCTAAATTGCTAACGGTGCTCAGATAATATATATATATATATATATATATATATATATATATATATATATATATTAGTCAGCAGGAGGTGCCCCAGAAATCCATTCATTTAGAGCATGCACATGTGGTGTTGGAGTGTGGAGTGCTGTATGAGACCAGTGGTTTTATGGGGTTTCAGACACAGGGGCATCTCAAAACCCTGGGGGTGTGGGTTTACTTTAATTGGTATGTGTTTGGGTTATGGATGCATTTATCAGTCATATATCCTTGTAAGTGACATGTACTAAACTAATGCTTTGAATATGTTAAAATTAAAAAAACAAACATTTGTTTTCTTTTTCAATTGAAATATCATTTTAGATGAGTAACAATGAAGTCTGTTATTACACATTACAACATCTGCTGTTTTAATTAGTGAGTTGTTATAATTAGTAGCACTCATTTTGAAGTATGCCCTAAAGTACATGGCTCATAAGAGAAGCAAAGATGTGAGCAAGGTCAGGAAGGACTAGATTTAGTATGCATGCCTGATGTATATGAAGTCCTAGTACTGAAACCCAAACAATGTATAATGAAGAAAACTTGGTTTGATTTTCGTATTCGTATTTTCTTCATTGTTGGAGGGGGCAGTTTTTACCCAAGTATGAAATTATATGTCACTGTTAAAATTACCTTTTATTAGCATTTTCAACAAAATTCTTAAAATTAATGAACCTTTTTACATAAGCAGAGGTCATCCAATTTTCTGACTTCAAGATTTCATTATGGTTGTTTTCATTCTTGGGCAAGCTGGTCCGTATTTAAATTGCAAAAGAATTAGTCAAGCAAAATGATATTTTTTGCCAGAATGTCAGCTTATTTTTAAACTACAAAGAGAAGGTAACATATCTATGTACATAAATGCTGAAAGATAAAAAGAAATTGGAAGCCTTGTAATGATAAAAATACTGGGTTTTGATCCACTTTAAAGAGAGACTATGGTCATTTCTGGCCATATTTCCTCTTTAATTTCATTGTGCCCTATACCCAATAAGAGAACAAATATGTTATGTTAAAGTTCCTTAACCAATGCATCAAAATTGCATAAAAAGATCATGTTAATGACTTGGCTCTGGCAAAATACAGTGGCCAGTAAAAGTATTTACCCTTCTTGCCTTTTTTCTTGTTTTATTACATTGTTTTATTACATTTCAACTAACTGTATTTTATTTGAATTGTGTTGGATTAATTTGCACAAAACAGTCTAGTATGGTGAAGTGGAATGAGAAAAATATATAAACAGCACATAAAAGATTTTGGATATACATTGACCCTTTTGCTATGAAGCTCTGTTCTGTTCTGCAACCAATTACTGTGCACACATTCTTTATTTTGAAATTACGGCAACCTGTGTGCAATCTAGGTGTCACATGGTCTGTAAAGATAAACATACCTTTTATGAATGACCCCAGAGGCGAGGGAGCATGCTCTCAGCAGAACAAGCAGACATTAAGTAGCTCTGTTCCGCAATTCCAGGGGGAATAACCTGGCTCATCCACTGCCACAGCCGCTGAAGTGGCCCAAGATGAAACCAGAATCCCCTCAACCTGTTGCTGCTTGGAGGCATCCTCCCAGAGTGGAGGAAGAAGAGAAAGGGAGCCAAACAGCAGCTGTCGAGAAAGGGTCCAAAACCATGGGTGGAGAGACAACAGACATATTGCTTCACACTCTGACTGGAGACTCCATGACCCAGAACTTGAATCCTCCTAGGCTGCACACTTCAACCATTACGCCTTCAATCACAGAGGTAAGCACTTGGGGAGAAGGTAGAGAAAGCACAGGAGACAAAAGCGGCCATGGCAACAATGACAATGAGGTCCCCAGCCCACTACCTGTCCTTCACCTTCCCAGGAACCCCTGAACACCTCAGCAACCCCCCCCCCACACCTTCCACATTGCCAGCTAGAGAGGTCAGTGTTTTAGAGCTAGAGAGTAGGCCAGGGTCCAGATACTCCTTACTAGCCTACTACAAGTGGAAAATACCACATCATGGATGACTGGGGAAATTAGGGGGGCAGCATGGACCTCTCTCGCAATTCAAAGGCAAGTCGCTAGAACAAATACCCTTCTGATACAAGAGTGTCAAATGACACCACCCCAGCTGAATCACACTCTGCTTGGGTCAATACAGTTAGGACACGTTTAAAGGAAGAATTCAGAGCAGCCACTAAAGAATTCCTGTCAGAAATGAAGGGATTAAGGCAGCGCACATCCCATTTAGAACACAGAATGGATGATGCAACAACTGTCCTAGAGGGCCATGAGGAAAAAATTGAGAAAGTCCACCAAGAAAATAGCATTTACTTTTTTTTTTTTTTTTCAATATATCTTTATTGAGTTTTAAACAAGTATACATAAGAAGTTCACAAAGAAAAAGGGAAAAATACAGGTACAAGGATGCAAGCAGGGCGTACGTGACAGCAATATAAGACATTATTAACTGTGTTCAACATTCAAGGGGCCGAAACCCACTATCTAGCGACCTGTCTAATAGTAAACAAGAGGCAAGTTGCGCTTTTGCAAGTGGGTCATCGATATAGAATTGTCAGCAACAGATGATGCCAGTCCCATGGGCTAGCCAGGAGAACATGTCCTCAACTCGCCCCCGGGCGGACCTGGTGGACTGCCCCTGCTCTATACTTCCACGGCAACCCTGTCTGCCCCCCCCCCCCGGAGAAGAAAAGGATAAGAAGGGCGAGAGGGGGCAAACTTGCCCCAAAAGAGAGACAAAAATAGAAAAAGATAGAAGCTAAGGGGAATAAGAACTGAAGGAACCCACATCCCATGTCTGGGCCCCAGACCCCCGGCGACCACCACCACCCTCCGACCCATCTCCCATCTACCAACCTACACATCCTTTAAGAGATCCTGAAGGCCAAGAGAACCTTTAGAGACCTCCCAGACTGTCCAGACTCTAAGGTACCTCTGAGTCCCCCCATCCGTCCTCTCCAGTGCCAGTTCCTCCATCCTCCTTATATTCTCTACCTCTCTGTACTATTCCAATAAGGAGGGGGTAATATTGGTCCGCCAGTGGCGAGGAATCACAGTCCTGGCTGCTGTGAGTAGGTGTCTCAACAGTCCCCTCCCCCTTGCTGCCACCAATCCCGGGAGCATTGACAGAAGGGTCACCTGTGGAAGATTGGGGACGCTCTCGAGCACCAAGAACTCAAAGATTGCCAACACCCGCCCCCAAAAAGTCCTGACCACTGGGCATTCCCACCAGATATGAGTAAGGGTCCCCGGGGCCTGGTTACATCTCCAGCACTCCCCCGATTCCGAGCCCCCAAACTTCACCAGATCCGCTGGACATTTATACCATCTGGACAAAATGTTGCAATTCTTCTCCTGAGCCCTGCAAGCCATAGATAATTTATGAGTTAGGGCAAAGGATTTCCTCCATTCACTCGCCTCAAATTGTTGTCCCAGTTCTTCCTCCCACCTCCTACAGAACAGAGGGAACTCCCCCACTTCCCGAAGGATCTTATAAAGCCCAGAGATTGCACGTGTGGGGGGGGGGTTGGAGCCTTTAAAATCTTCTCTAACTCTGTAAGGGGGCGAGTCAACATCAGCCTGGGGGAAAACGAGTTAACAAAGGCCAGCAGATGAGCATGCAGAAACCAGGATGGTCCACGCCCACTACCGCCACGCTCCCGGAGTTTCGCAAGGGTGGGAACACAAGACCCAGAAACCCCCTCTCCCAGTCTTGTATCTTGGGAAGCATTCCAAATAAGGAATGTTGGAACACCCACCCCGGCGGGGAATGCCGGGTTGTCAAATAGTGGGGTGAGGGGACCCGGTCTGTGTGAGATGTTATCCCACTTTATAAGCCTGTCCCACAGGGTCAGCAAGGGGCTTACCAAGTATGGGAGCTCTTGTTTCCTAGGACGATGAGAAGGCTCCACCCAAGGCAAAGCTGTCAGACTGAGTGGGGAGATGTCCCTCTCAAGAACAACCCACTGTTTACTCTCTTTATGGTGAAACCAGTCTGAGAGCCGCACCAGGACCGCCGCATGATATTTCTTAAGATCCGGGACTCCCAGCTCCCCTCGGACTTGGGTCTACATAATATATCTCTTCTCACCCTGGGTCTCTTGCTGCACCAAATGAACTTAAAAAAGGCCTCCTATAGCATCTTAAAGAACCCTCACTCCGGGACGATCGGCAGAGCCTGGAACACATATAAGAACCGGGGTAGCACGTCCATTTTCAAGATATTGATTCGCCCCAACCACGAGTATTGCTTCTTCCCATAGGCTTGCAAGTTAGTTAGTGTGGCGTTTAGGAGCGGAGCATAATTGAGCCTAAATAACCTCCCCAGATCCGTAGGCAACCTAACCCCTAGGTATTTTAAAAGGGAAGTTTGCGTCCAGTAGTTGCAGAGTCTGGGTTTTCAGAGAGATGTTCAGTACCTCTGTTTTGGACAGGTTAACCTTAAAGTTACTTGTTTTACTAAAACGGTCTAACTCCCCTATGATAGAGGGTAGGGAGGTGTGAGGCGAGGTGATAGATAAGAGCAGGTCATCGGCAAAAAGGGAGAGCTTGTACTCCCCTTTGCCACAAGTTATTCCCTTAATGGATGGGTTAGCCCGTAATGCATTAGCGAGATGTTCCATGACTAGGACATACAGTAAAGGGGACAATGGGCACCCCTGCCGTGTGCCATTCCTAATGTTAAACGATCCCGAAAGGGTACCATTAAATTTTACCGTCGCGGTGGGATCCTGGTACAGGGCCATAATTCTCCCTACCATAACCGGGCCTATTCCCGGTTTTCTAGAGGCTATTTCCCCTAGAGGCTATTTCCTCTAGGGGTATAGTTGGCAAGGCTGTTTCCTCAATGTATTTGTCTATCAAAGCATCAGAATCCTGATGCGCCCCACGGCCGGCCAGACTCCCAATATTGTACAGATTAGAATAGAAGGTTTGGAACTCATCAGCGATTAACGGGGTCTTGTGCACTAGGGATGAATGCACAGCCCTGCCTTGGGTGTAAAGACCGAGCCAACGTCCTCCCACACTTATCTGACTGCTCATAGAAATGTGCCCTGCATCTGTCACAGAATCTAAGGTAACATTGGTTGTACAGACCCCTCAACTTCTGCCTGGTTTCCAGTAGTTCTTTCAACTCTGCGTGATTAGATGAGGATTTGTGTGCGCTCTCCAGTTCAGCTATTCTACCCAATGTATCCTTCATTTGCTGTGCCCGCTCCCTCTTGAGCCTAGCTCCATGCTTAATAAAGATCCCCCGAAGCACACACTTAAGCGTCTCCCACTGTATCGGCAACGGAGTGTTGTCACAGCGGTGGTCAAGATGGAAACCAGTCATATTAGCCTTGATTTCTGCCAAACAAGTGACGTCTTTTAGTAAATTGTCCTTGAGGCGCCAAGTGTACTGCCTCGGGATTGCGTCCAGGATCGGGAGGGTCAGGAAGACTGGCGCATGGTCGGACCAAAGAATTTGTCCAATGGAGGTCACCAGGTCCCGTGCGAGGGCATGGTGGCTGAGGAAAAGATAGTCCAGATGACTATAAGTGTTGTGGGTGTGTGAGAAAAAGGTATAATACCTCTCACCTCCGTGCAGCACTCTCCAGACATCTACTACCTGTAGGGCTTGGAGGGCCCTGCGGAACCGGTTGAGCCCGGAGTTGGAGACCACCGATTTGCCCTGAGAGGTAACTATCCTCGGGTCAAGTGTTATGTTGAGATCACCCCCCACAATCAAGGTAACTTCAACAAACTCCTCTAGCGCTCGTAGCATCCCCAAACCTGACTCCACTTGCCCCTGGTTGGGTAGATACAGGTTGGCTAGGGTGTATCTTGCTTCACATAACACAAACTTGAGAAATAAGAATCTACCCTTCGGGTCTACTTTGACCTCCAGTTGTTCCAGGGGGACGTTCCTATGCACAGGGATAGATACCCCCTTGGACTTATTTTCGGGATTGGGGCTGTGGAACCATCTGTCATAGTATCTGTTTTTGATCTCTGGCATTTTTCCCGTACAGAAGTGAGTCTCCTGGAGCATAACCACATCCACCCTTTCCTTATGAAGACCGTACATGAGTTTCGCCCTCTTCTCGGGTATATTAAGCCCCTTGGCATTGAACGTGCATATTCTTAGGTCGGATCGGGGTTGGGCAGTGTATGAGGTGGTTGCTCGACTATATGGGATGATGACGCCCCAGACAAAACTACTGCAGCTAATTTCTCGGGGCCGGGGCCTCTAGCAGAAGAGGGAGTGGGTAGAGAAAGAGAGAGGAAAGAAAGGAATAAATTGACTCCCCCGGTCTAAGCCAAGGAAGACCTGAACTCAAAAAAGCCTTCCCTATAGAGGAGGCAAATTAGACTAACAGGGGATAAAGCCCCTTGCCCTTGCGGATCCTGACGGGTCTAGACCCTACAGGATGGTGCGGCAACCTATTGGGGGAAGCGGCTTTGCAACGACAGCGCACTCCCACCAGCCCATTGCTGAATCATGGGTATACACCCGTCCCCTTCCCGTCCAGACAGGTAAGTAGGCCAGCAACACTTCTGCTGGTCCACACTCCTGCACTGTGTGCGGCCTACCTCTCAACGCCAACTCCCCCTCTTCTGAAGTAGTATCAACCCTCAATACATAAACAACTGTTACATAGCAAAACGTTAAACTTAAAGAACATTAACAACCGACATCCCCACCCCAAGGACGATCACCGGGGAGGCACCAGTCCTCCGGGCCTACGTGTCCCCAATCCCCCACCCCCCATCCGTGAGGAGTAGACTACCCCCCCTCCACCCTCCGACCCGCTAATCAACGGAACAGAGAGAGGAAGGACCCCCACCAGCGACCATCACCGTCTAGATTAAGGTAATGATCGGCCAAGGCACGGGACACGGAGTGCGAATCCGGGCCCATCCCCTGAATACGAGAACACCCCTTTGAGCAACATAAAATTCGACACAGCTTAACCCTTTCGCTGCCAGCCTACCTGGAGTTTTTGTCACCCTTGGTGCCAGACCATTTTGCACTATTTTGCACTCCCCATGTTCAAATGTGATTTTTGAAGGGATTTCCAGGGATTTCCCAGGAAAATGATATACTGTTTTTTTCAGCAGAGTCTGGGCTTTAGCATGAAATGTCTTGTTTGTAATTTTTTAGGTGTATTCTCAATACTTTTGGGTGAAATATGTGCAAAAAATTAAAAAAAAAATCTATTTTTTGCAATTTGTAGTGTTTTTTGTAATAAAAAATGTAAGTTTGTCAATAAAATCTTATTGCATGTGAAACCCCAATTAATCCCGGTCACAGCGTTACCACATATGTATTGGTAGACACCCTTTCCTGCCCAGGAGACTCCCCCAAACTGAAACAGCGCTTTAGGAGATTTCTTTCCAGAAAAAGAACCCTTTAAATTTGAAATACCCCCACAAACTATATATTCTCTGGAAGTATACACCTCAGGCTTTCTAGGCGTACCAGGTTTGTTGATATGGGCGCAATTTTCTGGAAGTAATCTCTCAATCAATTCTTTGGTTGCACAGAGTTTCCCTAAAAAAGAATAAAAAAGAAGAAACAAAGCCACATTTTCCTAAAAAAAACTATATGCAAACAGAAAAAAACAAGTAAAATCTGAAAAAGCAACATCCCCCGAACAGAACAATACCAAACATGCATAGGTACTGTCAAGGGAAGAGTTGCCAAACACCCCAAAGTAAAGCATGCGCATAACGGTAATTTTACTTAAAAATTTCAGCCCTGCAGACAAAGTGCGCACCTTGCGATTTTTCAACCAAAACAACCCTTTAAATTTAGAACATCCCCATAAACCATATATTCCCTGAAAGTACACATGTTAAGCTTTCTAAGAGTACTGAGCTTGTTGTAGTGGGCTCATCTTTCTGGAAGTAATCCATTGAAGAATTCTTAGGTTTAGGCTAACCCTAACCCTTAAAAATAAAAAAAAATGACGTAGGGTCCCAACTCCGGGGGGGGGGGGGGGGCTATTTTTCTTTTGGAGTTTTAAGGGTTAGGGTTATTAAAAAAAAAAAATGGGGGACCGTACGTCATTTTTTTTTTTTTTTTTAAGGGTGAGGGTTAGGGTTAGCCTAACCCTAACCCTCACCCTTAAAAACAATTTTTTTTGAAATTTTTTTTTTTGAATTAAAAATAAAAAATTGACGTAGAGGGGAACCCATTTTTTTTTTTTTAATTTTAAGGGTTAGGGTTAAGCTAACCCTAACCCTTAAAAATAAAATAAAAATGACTTAAGGCCCCCCTCCCAGGGGGGGGAACCCATTTTTTTTTATTTTAAGGGTTAGGGTTAGGGTTAGGCTAACCCTAACCCTAACCCTTAAAATTAAAAAAAAAAAAAAAATGACGTAGGGTCCCCCTTACCCGTCATAACCAGCCCGGGACCAGCTATGGGGGCTTTTAGGAACAGAGTGGAGGGGTCAGCTTTTGTGGCCCCCCACCCTGCAGCCTATGAGCCCACATACCCTGTGTGGGCCCAGGCTCTTCTGCCCCCCCCCCGGGTTTTGGGGAGGCAGGTAATTGGGGGTGCGGGGGTTAATGGCAAGCCACCCGCTAGTTGCAGGTGACTTGCCAGCCTTGTGAACTGGTATAAGGGGTCTCATGGACCCCTTACCAGTTCACAAAGGGTTAACAGTTAAAAAAAAAAGACAGACACAAAATTTTTATTTATTAAAAAAAAAAAACTTTACTCACCTCACCCGATTGTCAGCTCCTGTGTTCATCAGCTGTCACATGCCCTGGTGATCACTGGCCAGAGGAGGGGGGGGCAGGGGATCAGAGCATCCCCTGCCCCTCCACTGCTCTGCCCAGCGATCACCAGGGCATCTGACAGCTGAGCCGAGGAGAGGCAGCAAGACGCCCGGGAGTGACGTCATAAGCCCCACCCCCAAAGGGGTGGGGCTTAACAGCAAGATGGCGGCGCCCGTCGGGAGAGGAGGGGGAGAGCCCTTTCAGGCTCTACCCTGAAGCTGAAGAGGCTGGGGGGTGATCGGAGGCCCCCCCAGTGAAGAGGAGATCCGGAGGGAGGCAGCGCGACTGCAGGTAAGTAAATGTCATTTTTATTTATTTTTTTTAATTTACAGTTAGCAACTGCTGCTGCCAAATGGGGGGGGCTATTCCCACGGGGGATCGGATGGCACCAAATTAAAGAGGAGACCCGGCCGGATCCAACAAGGGGTCAGGTGAGTATTTTTTATTTTTATTTTTTTTTTGCTAGCCGGGGGGAAAATCAAGCACGTATATTCTACGTGCTTGGCACTTAAGTGGAGTGGAAGCGAGCCCGTAGAAACTACGTGCTTGGCAATGAAACCGTTAATACATCTCTCACTCTGCAAATCCACCCTCGTCACAGCGGCCGAGGGGGGCCAAGGGTGTATGGTGGCCCCTAGTGAAGACACAAATGAGGAGGGGAAAGGGGGACGGAGAGACGAGGGGCGGGACCCGGGTCACGTCTAGTGATCCAGATTCCTCCGGGGCCCGCCCCTGTCCCGCTCACGGTGCTGATCTGGATTCCTCCTGGGGACATCCCCACCACACTCACGTGCCCACCGAGGACGTCCAGGAGCCCTCTGCAGCAGCGGGGGGGCGAGTTGAAGTCAACCAGTCTGGGATCGGGAAGGCCTTCATACCCAAGAATATAAACATGCTGGCCAAGTCCGCCTTACTTTGTAGGGCAAAAACCGAGTTTTCCTTGCGGATTATGAGGTGGAATGGGTGACCCCACTTATAGGAGGCCCCCACTTCCCGCAGCCTGTCGAGTAGGGGTCGGAGTATTCTTCTCATCTGCAGGGTGCGACACAAAACATTGGGTAGTATAGGGATCTGTGAACCCCTCCATTCAAACCTGCCTCTCTCCCAGGCCCTTCGCAGGATATCCTCTTTAACAGTGAAAAAGTGAATCCGACATAGGACGTCCCTAGGGGCCTGTGGGTCTCCAGCCGGGCGCTTCTGCATTTTGAGATCTCCCCAACAGGGAGTTAAATAACTCTGTTGCTGAAGAACGCAATGCCTCCGCTCGGACCGACTCAGGAACACCTCGTATCTTCAGGTTGTTGCGCCTGTTCCTATTCTCTTGGTCGTCTACTTGGAGCCGAAGTTCCGTCATCTGTTGATGATGCACTTCTTGCATTCTTTCCAAGTTTAACAACCGAGTCTCGTGATCAGTACGGGAGTCCTCAAGGGTGGCAACTTTGGTTTCAAAGGCAGATGACCTCTGTTGAATATCCTCAATTTCCCTGTGTAGCGTTCTCTCAATTCTGATTGCCACTGCCTCCAGGTCTGCTTTAAGCTCCATTTTCATTGGCAGGTATTGTAGGATGGCGCGGAGGCTGGGATCAATGGCTGGAGTCGTGGACAGATGGCCACCAGGGGGGTACACCGGAGGTGACACGGGGGAAGAATCAGCAAAGGAAACATCCACGTGTCGGGGGGGACTCAAATCGATGCTCCCTGGGGCTCCTCCATGCCCCTGTCCAGGACTAGTGCTGCTGATAAAATTAACGCTGGACCCAGGCGACCACTCCAGGTCGATAGCATTAGGGTTCTGTAGGCGTCCTGGATAGGAACTATTGGTGGTACTGGTGGTGGCCGGGATAGGGTGGACGTCCACATGCCCCATACTGTTTTTTAGGGTAAAGACTGTTGCCCCCACATTAATTCTGTTTTGCTGTACAACATTAGCAGGGGAGTTCCCCTTTAAGGCTGATGATTGGGGCTCATTGTGGGATGACACCTGCCAGGAGCCCCCACTCCTTGAACTGTGGCCCGCTAGGGAGTCTTCCACTGGAAGACCAGTCTCCATCTCCCTGTGTGTGTGCAAGTCCACATAGGGGCACACAGCCTCCTGCACTGCACTCCAGCAGGGCAGCTGTCAATGTCTCCCCCTCGCTGCCTCCTCCACTGCGGTCCCCGGCCCCTCTCCCGCAGCTCACCTCTGAGCAGCCGCTGACGTCATCCCCTGAGGCGTCCTCCTCCGAGCTGCTCCGGGACACATCAGTGGTCGGCCGCCTCCGCTCTGCGCTGCTCCTCCGCACCTCACGTCCAGCTTCTCCTCCTGATGCCGCGCCAGAAGCCGGTTTCTTGCTGCGGCGGTGCCCTGGCTCACCAGCTCGGCCCCCACTCCTCCGGCCAGACTTAAGGTAGGTCCCAGCTCTCTCCTCGTGCCAAACGCTTCCCAGGGCTCCTCAGGGGGCAGGGCTGCAGTCGCACTCCCCCCCAGGCTCTTCCTGTCTGTCACAGGCGTCATGTGGTGGGTCCGACGTGATCTTGACCTGCTGGTCTTTCAGCCCCGACTGGGCTTTGGGATGAAAAAAGCTGCCGATGGCGGGCTTAGGGGGTCTTTTGGCGCTGCCTTCTGTCTTCCTCTTCTTATTGCCCCTCATCTGGCTGGTCAGGGCAGACAACGGGGTGACAGATCTACTGAAAAAACTAGGGCTAAACGGTAGCTCACCTAAACGTGGCCTCACTCTCTCATGCCGAAGCCACGCCCCCAGCATTTACTTTTTTGTCACTCTCACTAAATGTCTGTGCTATCTGATGTTGCATAGGTTATTTTTACTCTATGTTATAAGGTACTCCCCAGGTTCTGGTTTAGTTTACTGCCCTTTCACTTCATGTTGAGTCTACCCGGACACCATGCTAACTCCTCTAGTCCACACCAGTTTTCCCCTGTGAATGAGTTGGTAGAGTTTCAAATGGCTTCTTAAAGGAACACTAACTCAACATTTTGGAATATTAAATATACATATAAACACATCGGCTAATGAAAGGAGGGATCACTTATACACCTGAAGTGAATAAAACTCCTGCCAAGATTTTGGTTTAGTCTATCATGATAGGAATAAAATCCAGGGGTGACAGGTTTAGTCTATCAGGGGTGACAGAACCAGATGTCCTTTTCCTTCCATTAAAAGAAAGAGAAACAAGCCTGGCTGGATATTTCCTGATGCTGGGTGTATAAGTGAGCCCCCTCCTCCTGCCATCCAGCAAATATATATATATTTTTATCATTGGGCCATTTTTCTTGATAGTGCTCCTTTAAGGTTTATGCCTCTTTTCAATGGTTCATATACTTTGGGACCTTCCTATCTCTTGTGTCTTTTCTCTCTCTCTTTCTTCTTCTCCTTTTTTGGGGAATCTCCTTCGACCCCCGCGACTCCCATGCCTGTGGGGACTCTTGTTATTCTACCTCTCGCTATGACAATGAATGTTGTTTACCTGAATATTCAGGGCTTTAATTCTTCACAAAAAATATCTAAAGCGTTCAAATATATGATGTCACTCCGAGCGGATGCTGTGCTTTTGCAAGAAGATCCCCAACAAGATTTCTGAGCCACAAGTACCCCCTTTTTATAGAGCATGTGCAAACATTTAACAGATGCTACCAATCCCACCCCCCAAATTGTTTTAGGGGCTGTTCAGAGGTAGGCACCATGACACACATATGGTAGCTGTGCTCAATAGTTACTGTAATGGGGTTTAAACTGTACAACATTCTTGGGAATCTATGCAATAAAACTCTCATTTGTGACCCATGGGAAGCATTATTATCTGTTAGGCATAACAGCTTGAAAGCTAATGAGTGGAAATTAATCACACACATGTTCTCTGCCCTTAAGCAGGAAATTGCCTGGAAAAAGTCTGGAAGAGCCCCACAGTCTCATGGTATGCCACTCAGAATAATATCTCTAGGATTATGATTAGTGAGAAGCTTACTGCCATAACTACAGATACCCTTGTTGGGATTTGGAGCCCCTACTTAATTACCTAAAACCTGACACCTCTAAAGCCTCACTTCAAATATAAGCTAACTTTCGGTGGCCTCCCCATCGGTTTCCGGAGGGTTTTGTGGATAATAGTATACCCATCTTTTACTAAAACTGTCTCTTTTACAATACCCTTAATTCTTCTTCATTTCTTTCTCTTCTCATTTTCCATATTTATTATTGCCTTCCCTACATTGCGTTTCTTATTCTTCTGTCCCAGCTATACTTATTTTTGAAATGCAAACATGTTGGTGATTGCTTTGGTACCCCTGGTGAATTTGTGATGCAGACCCTTTTAGTATGTCTAGTGTGTCCTCATCCTTTCCCTAGATCTCCAAATTCTACCTCTTACTTGTTAGGCTTAAGTTACAGAGTAGCATTACTACAGTTATGCAAGGAGTAATGGTAACTTCTATCTTCTTCACCTATTAGTATTAAAATACAGACTGCATTTTCAATTATGTATCTATTTTTCTGTTGGCTGCTTAACATGGTTTGATTTTACACTTGCGAATAACAATGTTATACCACTGTGAAACCGAAAACATATTAGTAAAAGAAAGGCCCCAGAGGCTACAACGACATTAAGCAAGGGGCACCACTAACTAAGACAACATCGTGAAGACCTCCAAACTAGTCAAGAACAAATTTTTGAGAAGTACAAGATACAGCACAGAGACCAAAAGTAACCCTGAAGGAGCTGCACATTCCCAAGGAGAGATAAGCCATAGAGCTGGGCTCTATGGAATAGTGGCAAAAAAAACCTTTACTTACACACAAAAATAGGAAGGCTCTTTTTGAGCTTGCCGTAAGGATGTGATAGACTTCCCAAATGTATGGAGGATGGTGCTCTGGTTAGATGAGGCCACCAAAGAAAAAACTATGTCTGGCGCAAAACTAACACAACTCATCACCCCAAGAGCACCATCAGCAGTAGCGATGAGTAGATCCGACCCACAAAGTTTGGATCCATACTGAACTTTGGAAGGCTTTCCCAGCCAGGAGTCACATAGTCAATAATGCTCTATAATGACACTCCTGACAGGGATGGGCCATCCACCTGCACCAGTTGCAGACTTAGGGCTTATGGATGCCAAATAGCTTTTGTGGGAGAATGAAGGTGTGACCAATGTACCATGACAGGACACCCTGATTGATGAAGATGAGACCCAAGTGCCGACTGCTGCAGCTTTCTGCAATAAGGGACGCTAGAAGGAAGGAATGGGTGGAAGAGGATGTCAGAGAGGATGATGAGGTCCTAGAACCTATGTGTACTGAAGGCCATCCCAGTTAAGATGAAGCGGTGGTGGTCACACAGCCCCAGGCAGCATGCAGAAGAAGAAGGGTGCAAACACTCAGCAGTCAGCCCTAAGCATGAGTTGTAGTGACAGAACCACCAGAAAAACCTGCAAATAACTGAGTCTACCTCTGTCTCAGCATGCAGCTCCACCTCCCCAACAACAAGGCCACCTGTCTCCCCCAAAGGAAGAATGTAGGAACTCCACCAGTTCCAGCACCATCAGCAGCAGCACCACCAAGCCGGTCCACATCATCCTAGGAAAGCATTCAGCTTCCATCCCCCAAACATTGGATACAAATTGGAAGTTGGGCCCATCTCACCTACAAACCCTAGCCCTGAATGGGAGCATTTCAAAGATGCTTGAAATGCTCCCATTCCACCTGCTGGGATGGATAGTTTTAAAGATCTCATGGCAGTGGCTGTCTCACAATATACTGACTACGGACACATTCACAGGGACATCACATCTATGTAACTGCCCACTGGGTGAATGTAGAGGCAGCTGGGACTGAGGCGTGAAGCCCTGTGGCAGAGATACTTCCACCACCTAGAATTGCAGGATATTAGTTTGTGCCTTCTGTGGCCCCCTGCTTCCATTCTGTAATATCTAAGGTTTTCTGGGGAAACTTCATGAATATATTGGGTTAATGATTTACTGTGCTGTTAATTAAACCCGATTTCATTTTTAAATCAGCGAGTGTCAGCGCACAAGCTGTTGCTGGGGAGGAATCAGCTGATCGGCGAGAGCAAGCTGAGCTGTCACACCAAGGCTCCAGTGAACGAGGGAGCGAGGGCGAGCCGCGGGGAAGGAAGAAGGAGGCGGGCAAGATGTCGGAGGGCTTCTCAGCTGCAGAGATGGCAGAGATTCAATGCAGTGAGGCTTCATTTCTAGCGAGAGTGAGAAAGAGGACACATACCTGGCAAATTCAACTGTACAATCTGAGTTGAGCGCTGATTTACTTCTGAAAATTGATGATCTGCTCCAGAAAGCCCTGTCCTCTAATACCAGGCTGATAATGGATCACTTAGGAAATAGAGAAGGTGTCCTGTGGCATGCGTTCATTGGATAAGAGGCTGGGGGAGGTTTCTACTGCACAGGAAGCGCTGACCTCTGAAGTTTCCCAGCTAAGGAGTGATAACAGTATTTTAAACACCAAATTGGAAGACATGGAAAATAGGGATAGGCGTTCAAACCTACACTTTAGGGGGCTCCCCGAACACATGAAAGATGCAAGGTCCGTGACTACAGTGCTATGCCAGGAGTTGGCGCCAGGGATACCCCTAGATTGCTTGGAATTTGACCGGGTTCATAGAGCTCAGGGCCCACGGAGACCACCAGAGGAACCACCCCGGGACATTATTGCCAAGTTTAATTTCTTTAATACAAAGGAACTGATCCAGAGAGCAGCCTGTGACGCAGCCACCCTCATATTTCAGGATCATAAATATCAAGTCTTCTCGGACCTTTCTGCAGCTACAATGGCAAGGAGGAAAGAATTGAGACCATTGCTTGCTATCCTCCGAGATAATAAGATTAAATATAAATGGGGATTTCCCTTCTCTGGCACCTTTCTTTATAAGGATAATTCATATTCAGCGACCACTTCAGAAGAGCTACATCAGCACATGATGGAGATGGGCCTGCTCAGATCTGCACCTTCTAAGTCACCTAGAAGTGTAGAGGATTCCCCCAAGTCACAGCGTGCGGGAAAGAGACAAAGGCGTAGGGCCTTTTCAACTAGCCGTAGTGAGTGTCTGGACTTTAAGGACACTTGAAAGCAACTCAGCAGCTCTACGAAGTTGGTTGGTAATTTTACTCTATCCAGCATCGGTAGGATGTCCCCCAAAGTAAAAGGGGGTAAGCTACGATTAATGGCTGTGCTTTGTTTCCTTCTTTAATACAAGATTTCTCCAGTTTGCTTTTAAACTTTAATGGTTGTTGTGTGCCATAGATGTTGTTGTTTAAACCCAGTAGTCACATGTCGCCCTCCAGTTAAACCAGAAGGAGAACCCCTTGTGGATTATTTTTCTTGTGCTCTTAGGAGCTTTCATATTTTTAAAGTTATAACATTCTATATTGCGAGTGTACCCCTGGCCTGGAGGTTTCTCAGACAGATCAGGGGCACATTCCATGATTTTGTAGGTTATTATTGAAAAGGTGGTTGCTGGCAATTTTTTTTTCCTGTCAAGTTGTGTCAAAGTGATAACTGGTGAGAGGGGAAATTAAGCTGGGACCGCCATCTATATTTTTCTCTATTTGAGAGAATTGAATTTAGCCCTCATTTCCCGTTTTTTTTTTTTATTACTCCTCCTCCTTTTTTCGACGTATTTCACCTGGTAAAATATGACTACAGTATTTTCCTTAAATGTGCAGGGTTTAAATTCCCCACACAAGAGAAGCTTAGCTTTTCATAGTATTAGGGCTCTGCGCCCCGATGTTATATGTCTCCAGGAGACACACTTCTCCAGCTCTTCCAGACCTAGATTTTTTGACTCTACGTATCCACATATCTATATGGCGTGTGCTGAGACTAAACAGAAGGGTGTTATGGTGGGATTCCGGAGGGGAGCTCAGTTTCACTGTGAAAAGGAAATTGGAGATCTAGAGGGAAGATGCCTGATTCTTGTTGGCGATCTTCAGGATGTCGAAGTGATGATTGCTACATATTACGCCCCGAACGTGAATCAGGTGTCCTTCCTCTCTCACTTCCTAAAAGAGGTTGTAGCAGAGGCAAGGGGAGTGACAGTGATATGTGGCGATTCGAATCTAACCCTAAATCCTCTTATTGACCGGCAATCCTTGACCAGTCCTGTTGTATCTGCCCAATCGCTGGCAGCTTCTAAGGCCTTTAGAAAGTTATTGGACACATACTCGTTAGTTGATGGCTGGAGGGAGCTGCACCCAGGCACTCAAAATTTCACACACTTCTCCCATCTTCATGGAGTTCACACAAGGATTGACCATTTGTTCTTGTCTCTGGGCTCTTTAGCCCAAACGTAAGATGTCAAAATTATTCCGGTTTCATGGTCTTACCACGATGGATTATTTCTTAAACTAACCTCCCTACTCAGTAGGCCACCTGGATTTTCTTGGTCCCTTAATGTATTTATGCTGTCTGACCCAGTAGTTGTTATGTCTATCACCAAAGCACTTAACGAGTACTTTGAGCGTAACGAGATACCTGAGGTCTCGGCAACTACATGTTGGGAGGCTCATAAGCCTACAATTAGGGGAAAACTGATCCAGATTGCCTCGAGAAAGAAATGAGAGAGAAATGCATGTGTTGAGAAGTTGGAGAAAGACTACCTGGTGGTGGCAGAAAGGGCTAAGGTACAAATGACCTCAGAAGTGCGAGCTGGCTTCATAGAGCTTCACAAGACCTTAATTTGGCACTAACAGGAAAAGCAGAAGACGCTATGAGATGGCTCAAGCACAGATATTACTGCAAGGGGAATAAAACCTGATGCTTTGCTAGCTAGAAGATTAAGAACGCCGGAGCAGAACTATCACCCTATTAGATTAAAAGATGAGAGGGGGTCCATGTCCAGTAATCCCAACAAGATAACAAAACTTTTTCAATCGCAACTCCAAAAGTTATACTCAACCCCCACCCCACCGAAGATAGAATCTTTACTAAATTGTCTAGGAATTACTAAATTCCTAGACAAGCTATCTTTGCCTGCCTTGCCTGATTAGCTGATTATCTGCGGGACCTTCTTGAGGAGGAGTTTAAAATAGAGGAGGTTCAGCATGTAGTGGCTGGCCTCAAACCTAATAAGAGACCGGGACCAGATGGGTTCCCAGCAGCCTATTCTAAATCTTTTAGCTCAGTCCTAGTTCCAAAGTTGACAGCTTTATTTAATGATATTCGTGGGGGTAGCTCCTTTTCTCAAGAATTATTTACAACGTCGATCAGCATGATTCCGAAACCGGATACTGATCAATCAGTATGGTCCAACTTCAGACCGATCTCCCTCATAAATCTTCATGTTAAAATTTTCACCAAAATGCTAGCAGACAGATTGTCAAATTTTCTGCCACTCCTAGTCCACAATGATCAAACGGGCTTCATACCAGGGCGACAGGCAGGGGACAATATTAGAAGGGTAATCCAAATTTCACACATTGCCAGAGAGAGGCAGTTGCCTACTATGCTTCTGTCTCTAGATATTAGAAAAGCGTTCAACTCCGTTTCCTGGGAGTACCTTTTTTGTTTACTTGACAAGTGGGGTTTTGGCCCGGGGTTTCTAAGTACCCTGAAAGCTGTCTACAGGGCTCCGATAGCTTTTGTTAAATATAACGGATATAAATCCGATACCTTTCCGTTAGCTAGGGGGACCAGACAAGGGTGCCCCTTGTTCCCCCTCCTGTTCACCCTGGTTATGGAGCCGTTGGCACAATTGGTCAGAGAAACCCCCGATATTTCAGGGATTGAAGTGGGTGACAGAAACCACAAACTGTGTTTATTTGCCGACGACGTTATGCTATTTATTACGAACCCCCTCATTTCCTTGCCAAATCTAGTACGAGTTCTGAATCAATTCGCTAAGGTTTCCGGCCTTTGTGTCAATACAGCTAAATCCAAAGTCCCTGAACATAAGTATTGCCTTAGAGACTTGACGTCAACTTCAATCCTCTATTTATGTACCGCTACGCCAGAAGTTATTTGCTTTACTGTCACAATGGAAGGATTACAACCTCTCCTGGCTTGGCAGGATAGTGGCAGTCAAGATGACCCTATTGCCAAAATTTAGCCGGGAAAATTATCTTCAGACCAAAACTGAATAGGGAGTTGGGGGTTCCATGTTTCCGGAAATATTATCAGGCAGCGTAAATTGTTCAGCTACTTTCCTACCATTCAGTCAGGGACATTCCTAGTTGGGTCCAGATTGAATCAACACTTTTTCTCCCATGGTCAATGGATAATCTTCTTTGGATCACTCCTAAATGCAGAAAAATGATAGACAACCCGGTTTTGGCCCATTCACTACAGGTGTGGGATGACGTCAAATATTCTGGTGGACTCGCCTCTCCGCATCTGCCACTACTATCTTTGTGGGATAACCCGATGTTCCCTCCGGGGGTTATGGATCCCCCCAGATTTCGCAGATCGCGAGAGGCGGGGATCTCCCACTTAATTGACTGCTGCCAGGGCTCGGATATTGCCTCATTCCAACAGCTTAGGGATAAATATCAGCTGCAGTTGAAGGACCTGTTTGGCTACCTGCAAGTTGCGCACTTTATAAGATCTGTCTCGAAGGGTTGCTTGAAACTAGATAGCCTTACGCCATTTGAAACTCGTTGTAGGCGAAATCCAAGAGATAAAGGCGCAGTTTCGGAAGTGTACAACTTGCTATGATCAAATGCGAGCCATATAGGCCTTCCATACAGTAAGAGATGGGAGCAAGAGCTAAATGCCAATTTGGACCAGGATGTTTGGCAGAGGATGTGGCGAGCATCTTTTGGGACCTCGGCGTCGGTTATGTCTGTAGAAGCAAACCTAAAAGTGTTCCTGAGATGGTACCTGGTTCCTGAGCAAATGGCACATTATGCCAGGGGGACCCAGGAATTCTGCTTCCGGAACTGCTCAACCCTGGGGTCATATAGGCATATTTTGTGGGACTGCGACAAAGTTAAGAATTTCTGGAATAGAGTATTTGGTGCTCTAAGCAGAGTACTGGGTAGACACATTGACCTAGACCCCTGGGTAGCGTTATTGAATTACCCGATAAGTAACAGCACTCCAACACAGAAACAGCTGATATATCATATCCTCATGAGCGCAAAAATGGTTTTTGCCAAGGCGTGGGAAAACGCCAGCTCTGAGCTTTAGTGAATTTAAAAATAGAGTGAACAATATTATGGTAATGGAGAAAATGTCGGCAATACATGATGATAGGCTGGAGATGTTCCGAGAGGTGTGGACTCCCTGGATACCGGAATTTTTACCTGATAATTTTGATTATAATCTTTTAACCATATGAGGGACCAACAAAAATAATTTCTTCACTGTATGAGGGGCAGGTGATAATAATTCCTAATTATTGCGGGGTAGTTTACTTTTTTTTTTTTTTTTTTTGGCCTTCTTTCCTATTTTTTTTTTTATCAATGTTACTGGAAGGTCAAACCTTCTGATATACAGCTTATTTGTGGGTGCAGCCCAAGGAGTCAGGTTTTTTTTTCTTTCTACGGTTCTATAAATCATCACCTGTTAAGGTTGTGTAATTGAGATTATATAATATGTATAAGACATAGAGTGACCGATTAATACTTAATTATAAGCTGTCTGTAAGCTATTTGTCAATGACAGCCACTGTCCTGTCAATCCTGTGTCTTCACCTTCTTTTATTGTATACCCTAATAAAAATTATTGAATGAGAAAATACCATTTGGAAACCTGCGCACATGAAAACAATTGTTGCCATTAGTAAAGCAGAGAAGATAGAAGGAAAAAATGGTTTTCATTGTCTTTGTTGTTTAGAAAAAACTGAGAACTTGGTTGCACTGCAGTCTCAGTTGCAAAAGGAAGTTCAGGGTAGAATTGACAAGGACTCCTATATTTCTATGTTAGAATCAAAACTGAATGACAATGAAAATTATTATTCTGGCATAAATATCATTTTTTGTCTGTACACTGAGCTAAATCAGTTTAAGGACAGGCTGGCATTTGCTGATCTAACAATCATAACACTCAGGGATGATCTGGCTGCAAAGTCACTAATAATTGCAAATTTGCAAAACGTGATTTCTGACCTGTCTCAGCCTGGTACTGGGTGGCATGAAGGCATTGCCAATGAAACATGTTTCTATTACAGAAACAGCACAGGGGGACACCGGCAGGGATGTTACATCTCTCTAACTGCCCACTGGGTGAATGTAGAGGCAGCTGGGACTGAGGCGTGAAGCACTGTGGCACAGATCCTTCCGCCACCCAGAATTGCAGGATATCAGTTGGTGCCTCCTGTAGCCTCCTCCTTCTACTCTTCTTTCTCCTCATGCATCTCCTGCAACACCAGTTTGAGCACTGCCATGGGGAAATGGCAGCATGGGGTGCTAAAAGGAATCTTTCTGGGAGAAAGAGCCCACACTGCCCAGGAGCTGTAGACCGGCATCCAGGATTAGACAAATGAGCTAGACCTGCTGCCTTTGGACCTAAAGCCTGAAGCCTGGCAAGGTGGTGTGCGATAATGGGCCAAATAGGCGGGTTGACGCACATTCGTGCCTGGCACAGGTGCTCAGCTTGGTGGTGCAGAGACTCCTGAGCCATTATCCAGGGATGACAGAGCTGCAGCAAAAAGTGCGTAGTGTGTGCTCGCACCTCCAGCAGTCCCACCCTGCTGCTGCTTGCCTGTCTGCATTGCAGAGTAATTTCAGCCTTCCCACCCACCTCCTCATATTTGACTTGCTCGCCAGGGGAATTCCATATTGTACATGATGGATAGGGTGGGTAAGCAGCAGCAGGAAATGCAGATCCAAAAAGCCCGGTTGTGTTGAAGTGCAGAACAGCAGCACTTCACCACCAGTGAGTGGGCTCCATGAGGGACATCTGCGCAGTGCTGCAGTGCTTCCAGTATGACACCAATATGGTCAGCATTGATAACGCCATCATCAGTGCTACCATCCCCATCCTCTGCCTGCTTGAAAAAATGCTTCAGGCCATGACAGAGGAGGAGAAAGCATCGGAGGAGGAGTAAGGGCTATTTTGCCCTCAGTAAGGACATTGCACACATAGCTCAAAGGGTGGGTGGCTGGGCCGACAGTGGGCGAGTATGCCAATGTCCAGCCAGAGGACAGTTTTGGAAGAATCAGAGGGGGAGGAGACTACTTTCTCTCACAGCAGGGTGGCACCCAGCGCAGCTCACAAGCGTAACTGGAGCGTGGCTGAAGGAAGGAGCAGGAGGAGGAAGAGACACTTGACAGCTTCTCCTTGTCTCAGGGCAGCCTGGTGGAGGAGTAGGAGGAGATGGGCGAGCAAGTTGCCAGCACAGCAGGGGCACCGGCAGCACCTCCCAGGGGAGGATGAGCATGTCCACAATGTGGAACAACTTATTCCATTGTCTGTGTTAAATAATATGATTACAGATGTCCCCCAGATTAACACTCAAATATTCAGAGTTTCTGCCATCTGTCTATGCTCCCAATGGAAAGGGGATGCTGGAAGCCCCACACAGGTCCCCAGAAAGTCTGCACTCCACCCACAAATTATCTAAATAATGTAACTACACCACAATGCCTAATGCTGGTGTAGTTACATTATTTAGATAATTTGTGGGTGGAGTGCAGACTTTCTGGGGACCTGTGTGGGGCTTCCAGCATCCCCTTTCCATTGGTTACTATGTTAGTTGAGACAGGCACAGTCTGATTTGGCACCCCCACTTAGTATAATACTCAGTTTTTTGGTTTTGGTCATCTGTCTATGCTCCATGAATACAATAGAATATATTGACACCCAACACACCTATATTCACACCTAGCTGCTTACTACTTCAATAGCTGGGGTGTTTTCTGAGCTTCAGCTCATTTCCCCTTGAAAAGGAATCCCTGAATCCCTAATTACGCTGGCCTCCGACTCAGAAACACAAATAGACATTAGACACCTGTATTGGATATTATTTCTGGAAGAGCGGTGTAACTCCTGAAATAGGTCAGTTATGATTATATTAAGAGAGTCTTATTCAGGAATAAAAGACCTTTCATTTGATATCAAACATGGCATACATATATTGGCCAAAGGCTGATAATCCACATATTATAATACTATGTATGATATGTATTTGATGTTTAGGTTCGTTAAACTAAGAAATTAATGGGGATCATGAATTTCTCGGTTACAATATGATAACATGCATATAGTGAGATTTATACCCTTTTTAGAATATGTATCTGGAAATGCTAGGCCATACCCCTTAATGTCGGAGGCTGGGAATACTGTCCACACCCCCTAACGTTAGTAGATTAGAGATACTGCTAGGTAGGCTAGGCAGTCAATGGATGGACACGCGACCTGGATGCAACCATAATGGCTGAGTGCTAAGTATCGCTCCATTATCTCTCTTTCTCCATTATAACATGTTTTGTACTGTAAACTTACTTTATCTTAACTACATACAACAAGGAGGCTTCCACACAGCCCCCAACCCCAAGACACAATCTGCACCATTCCGTTTAAATGATAACAAAGATGACATTTATTTATCTAGACACTACACAGGTTAAAATACATTAAAAACTGATTATATGAACTTTCCACTAGAGGGCACTGGTGGTAGTGCACAATTAACTAGGTCAGATATCAAGCATATGTCCCTATGAAAACCGAATGGATCCTAGTGCTTCAAGCAAAAAGTTCTATGTGCTATATATACAATTAATAAACAACTCTAATGATACTATAAGTGCTAAAGTGACAAAGTGCAAGAAGATTTAAGCAGTGTAAACCTACATATGAATAAAAAGTAAGAGAAAATGACCATACCAGGGGACACAGCAGGTTAACAAGAGGGACAACCAACCATAGATCTTACATGTGCCAGCTGTCACCGTGCCCCTCCCCCAGCCTATGCTTTACGCGACGGATCGTCGCTTCCTCAGGGCAAATGGAGAGTCCAGACACCAGCTGACAACAGCCCTCTCCTTATAAATTTACCTACCCCTTTCCCCCTCCAGTACAGCCCCCACCAAAACTCCAGGTGAAGGGTAACATGACGCTGATCGGTTTAAAAAACAGGAAGTGCCTCACAGCAGGCGAGGTGGAAGCCCAGGAATCAGCAGAGGCTACACCAGGAGCGATTGGGGAGGTAAGTAGGAGGACCAGGCTGAAAGGAAGCAGGCAGACAATGAAAAATTCATAAGAGGGATCACAATTAAAAAAAAACAATGAATAACAATTAATATGCACATATAGCAATGGCATTATTGCAGAACATACATTACACATATAACTACAAGAGAGTCCTAATCATGATGGGGACTAACCAAGGAACCCCGCACACATAAGAGGGATAACATGTTGGATGAAACAGAGACTGTAAATGCTTTTTGGGCAAATAATAGGACAATATAAACACCCAGATACAACTGTACCTACTGGGGATATCTAAATTGAAAATTTAAATAGAACATTTAAGGAGGGACTACCCCACCTAGGACATATGTGTAACCCAGTTTAAAGCACAAAAATATCACAAAAAAGCAGGGTACCAACACATGTCCACTCATAATAAAAATTGATCAGAGTCCCCATAAAAATAATAAGAGGGATAACCTATTAGGTATCAAAGGAGCTATGAAAAGAACTGTTGGAAATGATCCACTACAAACAACTGTACAAATTTGTGCAAACCAAAGGGATATAAATGATCCCTAAAAGAGGGACAACTCAACCTCAAATATGGGTACAACCCACATTAAAACATCAAAAATCAAAGAGACAAAATGCATACCCACTATGTCCCCCGCCACAGACAAACAGACTCCCCCCAAAACCAGAGGGGGAGAGTATAGAGCCTATGGAGGGAGGCCTGCGGGTTACCTATACAGACACTTTCAAACAACATCAATACATTCAAGGTGGACATGCAATTTAATGGAATAAGATGGTACATGAACGATTGCTGGGCTAACAACATAGAGCCATCCACCGAGGAACCGAGAAGAGGGCCATTTCCATTGATCATTCAGATAGTACATTGATCATGCCAGATATTCTTGGTGGTCCATTCCCGAGTGTAGCGGAGAAAGATATCCGGTAAGCAGGGCCAGAGCACCCGGGGGCCGTCTGAGGAAACATAGTCTAGTACCCATCTCATTTTGCCTCATGGGCCTTTGCTTGGTGACCAGAAGTGTGTCCCTAGGGGTCCCTTTCGCACGTTGAAACGCCCGGGATACAACCCGTTTAGGGTAGCCTATAATAATCTTTTTGACAGCTCACCAGCCTGTTGTGTGAATTCCATATCTGTAGAACAATTTCTGCGCACCCTTAGGAACTGTCCAGTCAGGATGCCCTCTTTCAATTTTGTAGTGTGGAAACTTAAAAAATGGAGTAACAAATTGACCACTGTCTCCTTCCTATATAGGCCAGTTTTAAGTAGGTCATCCACCCCAACAGTAATGGTAAGGTCAAGGAAGGTCACCTGTTTATTTGAAATGTGAGACGTCAAAAAAATGTTGTACTCATTCTTATTCAGGATGTTTAGAAAATCGATAAAACTTGCCTCGGAGCCCTCCTATAACATCAACACATCGTCAAAATATATCTATACTAACCCAATATGTGTTGATTAACCCTTTTGTTGCCAAGCACGTAACACCTACGTGCTGGCTTGGCTGGGCCTTAAGTGCCAAGCCCGTAGGTGTTACGTGCTTGACTTTGATCGCTTCTAGTTTAAAAAATAAAAATAAAAAATACTCACCTGACCCCTTGTTGGATCCGGCCGGGTCTCCTCTTTAATTTGGTGCCATCCGATCCCCCGTGGGGGGTCGGATGGCTCCAGGAGAGCCCCCGGAATAGGCCGCCCCCCCCCGCTTCTGCAGCAGCAGCTGCTAACTGTAAAAAAAATAAAAAAATAAAAATGACATTCACTTACCTCCATGTGCGCTGGCTCCCGCTGTCCCTCCTCTTCACCTGGGGGGCCTCCGATCCCCCCCCAGGACTTACCGATCTTCAGGAGGGAGCCTGGGAGGCTCTCTCCTCTCTTCTTCAAGATGGCGACCGCCATCTTGCCTCTAAGCCCCGCCCCCTTGGGGGCGGGGCTTATGACGTCATCCCGGTCCCGATCACCGGCTTCAGCTTTCTCAGCTTCTCAGATGCCGGTGATCGGTGCCCTGGAAGGAGGTGACAGGAGATCCTCTGATCTCCTGCCTTCTCCTTCTCTGGATGCCGATCACAGGCATCTGTCAGCTGAGCGGCGAGGGACAAGAGCTTGCAATCGAAGGTAAGTACAGTAAAAAAAAATTATTTTTTTTTAATAAAATACTTTTTTTTATTGTGTGGTGTTTTTTTTTTTACAGTTAACCCTTTGTGAGCTGGTAAGGGGTCCATGAGACCCCTTATACCAGTTCACATGGCTGGGGGGGTGGCATTGCCATTAACCCCCGCACCCCCATTACCTGCCTCCCCAAAGGCCAGGGGGGGGCAGAAGAGCCCGGGCCCACATAGGCTATGTGGGCTCGTAGGCTGCAGGGTGGGGGGGCCACCAAAGCTGGCCCCCCCACTCTGTGCCTACAAGCCCCCATAGCTGGTCCCGGGCTGGTTACTTTGGGTAAGGGGGACCCCACGTCATTTTTTTTTTTGGATTTTTAAGGGTTTTTAACCCTTAAAAATCCAAAAAAAAATGGGGTCCCCCTCCCCGGGAAGGGGGACCCTATGTCATTTTTTTTTTTAATTAACCATTTGTCATCCAGCAGCTATAAAAGACTTCTGGGCAGGAAAGGGTGTCTACCTATACATATGTGGTATCGCTGTAAGCGGGAGAAATTGGGGTTTCTCACGCAATAAGATTTTATTGACAAACTTACATTTTTTATTACAAAAAAACTCTACAAATTGTAAAAAAATATATTTTTTTTATTTTTTTTCACACATTTCACCCAAAAATGTTGAGAATACACCTAAAAAACACAAACAAGACATTTCATGTTAAAGCCCAGACTCTGTTGAAAAAAACAATATATAATTTTCCTGGGAAATCCCTGGAAATCCCTTCGAAAATGACAGTTGAACATGTGTAGCGCAAAACAGTCAAACTCAGTCTGGCAACAGGGAGTGGCAAATGCTGCAGGTAGGCTGGCAGCGAAAGGGTTAAATGATGACAAATTCTCGGCATGTAACATGTAACAGCTGCCTGTAATATCTAAGGTTATCTGGGGAAACTTCATAAACATATTTGGTTAGTGATTTACTGTGCTGGTAACTTAACTTGTTTTCATTTATACATCTTACTGTGTGTGTGGGGAATAATTTCTCACACAATAGATTGTATGCCCAAAGTATTTGAGGGAAGATGTTTCTTTGGGACATTTAACTGGATGTATGAGGAGAGCCTCAGCAACCATTGCTTTGTATCAGATTAGTGGCCGATGGGCTGATATGATTATTAGTATTTGCAATATTTATAATATTAGTCTCTAGCAGAAATATTGGAGATTAATGTGCAGCAAATATTAATTTAAATCATATTTCCCTTTTTTAGTCCCCACATCCAGAACCATCATCAGTTACAGCCCGCAATACCAGGAGGCAGACTCACATGGAGGATGACTAGTTGTCCACGCATCTCCTGGTACTGAGTGACGGCTCTTCCCCGTTCAATTCCTGAGTCTCTAAATTGGACAAGTGGCAAGAGCTTGCCCTCTATGCCTTGGAGGTGATGGCCTGCCCTGCAGAAAGTGTCTTATCAGAACATGCAGAGGTTGTCATTACCAACAAGAGGATCCCCCTATCCACAGCCAACCTGGACATCCTTACATTCCTTAAGATGAAAGTGTTGCTACCTCCTCCTCCCCCTCTCACGCTTAAACCTCCACATCCACCCACCCGGACCTCTGAGATCTGTTCTGTGAAAAAGCAACATTTTGTATATAAATTGATATATATACTTATTTATTGATGTATATATGTATATATTTTGTATATATGTATATGTTCATAGATGAATGCATTTATTTTTTCTTTATTGCTGTATTTCTTTAATTTTAGTTTTGTGTTATTGTTTTGAGTAATTTCCCCAGTCCCCAAATTAGGCATCCAACACCTGAAAAAAAACTAATATTTTAATTTATTACTTTATTGGTGTATTTCTTAGCTCTAAAACCATTGTTTCCGGGCGAAGTGCATCAAGCTTTTTGAGCAACATCCTCCACACTCATAGGGTGGATGCTTCTGACTAGATAACTGTATGATTTAATACAGGAAAACCAAGGATTAAACTATATGTATATTTTTGTAATGTGATTTAAGCTCGTTTCATGCAATTTCAACTTAACATAATTAAATCTTTCTATGATTGACCCTAAACCAGTATCAGTCCAGGCCATCCTTGCTTTAAGTTAGTTAGTGGTAGTTAAGACTATTTGTACACTACGGGGGTAACTTACGAAAGGATTCTCAGGCATCCACCACGTATCCACCTGGTATCCACTGGGTTTACGCATTTACCAAGGAAAAATTTTCCTGGTCCGCTGGCAATGTCAATGTTTTTTGTATTTATTTCTATTTCAGTTTGGCTCGGCGAATGCTGGTGAATAATTTTGAATTCGCCACCTTTTAGTGGCAAACCCCATAGGATTCAATGTTATTTAGGGAGAGATTGTCATAAGGTTTTTTCAGCATCTTTAACATTTTTGAGCATGAACATTAGAGAGTTACCCAGTATGTGAAAAGCAACTAATAATAATGTTTTTTACATGATTTTTATATTTTCAAATAAACTTTTATTCTTAAGCTTTTCAAACAACCCAGACACTCCCACATACCATCCATCCATTCAGAGACCCCTCCATTGGCATCATATGCTAATAAGGAAAATACATATTCTGAACCAAATGTTGTATTAAAACACCCCCCCCCCAAAAAACACAATAATAGGCAAGCTGCTGGATCCCCCCATTCCCCATGGGTAGTGTCATATTCCCACCTCCCATTTCCATAGAAATTTTGGCAATCACCCCTCACATTCCCATAGGCAGTGTGGCATTCCCCCCTCCCATTCCCTATAGACAGTGTGGCATTTTCCCCCTGCCATTCCCTTAGGCAGTGTGGCATTCCCCCTCCTATTCCCATTGGTAGTGTGATTCCCCCCCCCCCCCCAGTCTCCCTAGACAGTGTGGTATTTCCCCCTCCCTTTCCCCATAGGCAAAAAAAAGTAAGCTCACCTTTCCATCGTACCCGCGCTGCTGGCCAGACCACCACAGCCACTGGAGGCCAGAAGATGAAGAAGCAGCCGGGCGGGCAGGACAACAGATACCTGCCCGCTGCCTCTGCTGCTTGCACTGTCCCCACCATATACACTGTCTCTCCACCGCTGCCGCTTGTTCTCCATGGCACATACACACAGAGCAAACACCCAGCTCCATACAGCGGGTGGACATGGCTGATGCTTGAGTGTCAGCTATGCCCATCCGCTGTACAGAGCCAGGGGTTGGCTCTGTGGCAGCGGCAGATACAGCGAGGGCGGCAGGGGACAGTAGCCGTTCCCGCCTGCTCCTCCATCTTATGGCCTTCTATGGCTGTGGTGGCATGGCCAGCAGCGTGGGAATGATGGAAAGGTGAGCTTCCATATTCCTTTTTTTCACATTCACCCAATAAGACTCCCAATATTTTCACCCCACTTTTGGGTGTGCGTCTTAAAAGGCGAAAAATATGGTAATACTGTAATTAATGGTAATTACCGCACTACATGATGTATTAGTGTAGATTTGGCCATTTTTTACTCCTTTTGGCCATCTGTTTAATTTTGTTCATCTCTCTGTTAGCTTCACCTCCACTTTCTTTATATATCTTATAGGCAGACTTCTCTTCCTTTACTATTGTATGCACATCGATCTTGCATCCAGGTGGAGTTAAAGAAGTACTTGAAAACAATGTGATCATTCTGATTTCTGAAAATAAGAACAGTTTAAAGTTTTTTTTTATTAGAATGAGACGTGAGTTAATGGCTATGATTTAAGCACATAACCCATGTTTGTTAATACTTTAAAGCAAAGTGAAAGTACTAAGGAATGTAACTTTCACTTCCACATTTAGGCATTGTGGAACGAGCATATTACAATGCCTAATGAGAAGTTGCTGTCTCCCAGGTTGATGTCACCTTGTATACAGACATCATTCAGTGCTGCCACAGTGATTCATGAATGGATCGATGCAGGCCAGTGCAGAACTTGATGCTTTACACTGGAGAATTGCGGGCTACATATCACTCCTGGGTGCAGCAAGATGGTGGCAGCAGCGGAGTGATTCTCAGTAGCCGGCAGGCAGATAATAAGAGTAAGTCTTTGAAAATCATGCAGCGGTTTGCATGCTTAACAATTAAGATTATTTATTTGTAAAATATATACTTTTGGAATACCTTAAAATTACAATATGTTTGCCCCTTTCCCAATCTTCCCCAATAATAAAAATTGCAGATCCCCTGGTCAGACCATAATGGGATTATTATGAAGTTACAGGTCTTTTGGATCAAACTGAACTCTTTTATCTGGAGACTGGGTGGGAACCTCCTGGGAAACATGATGGTCCTGGAGTATATAAAACCTGAAATAACCTGGTTCTTTGAGAAGAACCAGGCTAAGGATACTTAAGATGCCCTCAAATGGCTGGCCCATAAGGCATTGATTTGTGGTCGCTTGATTGAAACGGCCTCTCGTAAAAAAGGGAAAGAACAACATTGATAGCTGAGAAAACAATATATCGACCTAAGAAGGGTGCATTAAAAAATCCACAAAGGGATATATTAGCGAGGATAGAAGATTTAAGAACCGAACTAAATTAGCTTCTGACATCAAGGACAGAAAAAACCTGGTTTGGGGGAGGGCGAAACTTTACTTTCCGTGGGATAAACCTAGAAGTCTGTTATCAGCCTGTCTAAATCAGAGATAAGGGGGCTCACCGTTCCCCAGAATCAGAACCAAAACAGGAATACTTACACAAAATCCAGAAAAAGTTATGGAGGACTTTGCTAGCTTCTATGCCAAAGCACTTTCTTCCCCAGGGACCATAGAGAACAGGCTTCGGGGAGGGGGGGGGGTCCTGGGGTAAATGAACATTTTTTAAAGCAACCATGGAGGGGGAAATATCTGAAGCTGAAATTTTACGGGGCAATTGGCGAATCGGGACCAATGAGCGCCTCTGGTTCTGATGTTTTTTTTACTTTAGATAATATGAAATTTGGTAAATTATTAGTGCTCCATATGAAACTAAAGTTCAATAAGATCAGACAGAGTGAACACATTCCTGTTGAAGCCCTCATTCGCAACTATATATATATATATATTGTGGTAAAGTGTGTGGAGAAGTCCTGGATGGAGTATATTTTTCCCCTACAGTGCTGTATAGAGCACGATCCATGCCAAGATTTCAGAACCCTGGTCACATTCCCCACTCCTAGGTTTCTTATGATCTCAGGCCTTGCACACCTGGTTAGATTGATTTCAGGAAGGAGCCTGAATAAAAGGCTCCCACTGAGCCAGTCATTTGTCTTTGACCAGCCTGATGGAGGGAGCTCAGGCTGAACTGCATGTTTGTTTGAATAACAATACTGGACTATTAAGCCGGAGGACTTGGCTTCTGCGCCCCACTCTTGGACCGTTGGGGGTGAGAAGCGGCGGGCTGGTTTGCCCTGCAATCTGGATTGGACTTTCCTTTGACCCACAGCTTGCTGGAATCCCCAGCCCTGGATTTACCTTTATTTGGTGATGTAACCATTTGTTTTGATTTTCTGCATTGACGCTGCAACCTATGAATGGAGAAGTATTATTTCATTTCAATGCTTTAATTTTTCTGAAATAAACCTGCTTTGCCGAGAGAGAACTGTTGTCTGTGTCACTACCGTTCGCCCCCAATATCCCACAGTTGGTGGAGGATGCGGGCATGGTGACTGTTGCTAGGGGCAACGGAGTGACAACACGCTGCATTTAATAGTTAATGTCCTGGGTGAAGGCCGTCACCAAGATGTCTCACATGGAGGAGGTGATAAAACACCTAATACAAGCTGACCTCCGGCATGAGCAGGCCCTGGCACAACAGTTCCAAATGCAGCAGCAGACCGTGGCTAACCAGCAGGAGACAAATCGCCTGTTGATTGAACAGATGGCCGCGCTTAGAGAGACTGTTGGTGCCAAAGTTTCACAACCAGAGAGAAGCCCGGTTGAGACGGAGGGGGCGAGAAGAACCGTTCAGCGGGTTTTACAAAAGATGACCCCGGACGACGATGTCGAAGCCTACCTCACAGTGTTTCAGCGCGTGGCCGAGAGAGAACAGCTGCCAGTAGCGGAATGGGCCGACGTAATTGCGCCGTTCTTAACGGGTGAGCCGCAAAAGGCATATTTTGACTTAAGGGAGCAGGATGTACGGGACTATGCTAAGCTTAACCCTTCTATTGCCAGCCACGTAAATTTTACGTGGCTGCCTCTCCAACTGTTAAACGCCAGCCACGTAAAATTTACGTGCCTGAATTTCCCCAGCAATAAAGTAAAAAGTATTTAAAAAAATCACTTACCTGACCCCTTGTTTGATCCGGCCGGGTCTCCTCTTCAGCCAGAGGGGCTCCGATTGCTGATTGGGGCTCCTCCGGCTGCAGGGGAGGGCCCGGAATAGGGTGCCCCCCCCCCGTTTCTGCAGCCGCCGGCATTTGCCTGTAAAAAAAAAATGACAGTTACTCACCTCCGCTCCCGCCGGCTCCCGCTGCCTCTCCTCTTCATGGGGGGGGGCTCCGATCACCCCCCCGCTCTTCGGTCTTCTGGAGGGGGCATAACAGCCCTCCTCCCTTTCTGTCCTCCGATGGCGGCCGCCATCTTGGGGCGGGGCCAGATGACGTCACCGCCGGGTGTCATCGGGGCACCCGGCAGTTGAACTCTCAGATGCCGGTGACGGCTGGGCGGGGAAGGAGGGAGGTAGGCGATCCTCCGATCGCCTGCCTCCCCCCTTCTCTGCCCAGCCGTCACTGACAGCAGATCGCCGCGGGACACAGAAGATGAAGATCGGAGGTGAGTAAAGTAAAAAAAATTTTTTTTTTTTTTAATAAAATGTTTTGAAATAAAGTGTGTGTGTGTCTTTTTTTTAACTTTTAACCCTTTGTGAACTGGTAAGGGGTCCATGTGACCCCTTATACCAGTTCACAGGGCTCGGGGGTCTGGCAAGTCACCTGCGCAAGCGGGTGACTTGCCATTAACCCCTGGCCCCCAAAATTACCTGCCTCCCCAAAGCCCAGGGGGGGGCAGAAGAGCCGTGGCCCTAGGCTATGACGGCTTGTAGCCGCAGGGCCAGGGGCCACTAAAGCTGGCCCCTGCGCCCTGTTCTACAAGCCCCCATAGCTGGTCACAGGCTGGTTACGCTGGGTAGGGGGGACCTCACGCCATTTTTTTTTTTGATTTTTAAGGATTTTAACCCTTAAAAATCCAAAAAAAAAATGGGGTCCCCCTCCCTTCGAGGGGGGACCCTATGTCATTTTTTTTTTTAATTAACCATTTGCTACCTGTAACCCAGTAGGTATAAAAGGCTTCCAGCAGCAGCAGGAGAGCAGAAGCCTGATCAGCGTGGGACACAGGGATGGATGGGAGGTAAGTATTAAAAAAAAATATTAAAAAAAGTTTATTTTTTTTTAATAAAGATATTTTTAAAAAGTGTGTCTTTGTCTTTTTTTTTAACTTTTAACCCTTTGTGAACTGGTAAGGGGTCCATGTGACCCCTTATACCAGTTCACAGGGCTCGGGGGTCTGGCAAATCACCTGCGCAAGTGGGTGACTTGCCATTAACCCCTGGCCCCCCAAATTACCTGCCTCCCCAAAGCCCAGGGGGGGGCAGAAGAGCCGTGGCCCTAGGCTATGACGGCTTGTAGCCGCAGGGCCAGGGGCCACTAAAGCTGGCCCCTGCGCCCTGTTCTACAAGCCCCCATAGCTGGTCACAGGCTGGTTACGCTGGGTAGGGGGGACCTCACGCCATTTTTTTTTTGATTTTTAAGGATTTTAACCCTTAAAAATCCAAAAAAAAAATGGGGTCCCCCTCCCTTCGAGGGGGGACCCTATGTCATTTTTTTTTTTAATTAACCATTTGCTACCTGTAACCCAGTAGGTATAAAAGGCTTCCAGCAGCAGCAGGAGAGCAGAAGCCTGATCAGCGTGGGACACAGGGATGGATGGGAGGTAAGTATTAAAAAAAAATATTAAAAAAAGTTTATTTTTTTTTTATAAAGATATTTTTAAAAAGTGTGTCTTTGTCTTTTTTTTTAACTTTTAACCCTTTGTGAACTGGTAAGGGGTCCATGTGACCCCTTATACCAGTTCACAGGGCTCGGGGGTCTGGCAAATCACCTGCGCAAGTGGGTGACTTGCCATTAACCCCTGGCCCCCCAAATTACCTGCCTCCCCAAAGCCCAGGGGGGGGCAGAAGAGCCGTGGCCCTAGGCTATGACGGCTTGTAGCCGCAGGGCCAGGGGCCACTAAAGCTGGCCCCTGCGCCCTGTTCTACAAGCCCCCATAGCTGGTCACAGGCTGGTTACGCTGGGTAGGGGGGACCTCACGCCATTTTTTTTTTTGATTTTTTAGGGTTTTAACCCTTAAAAATAAAAAAAAAAATGGGGTCCCCCTCCCTTCGAGGGGGGACCCAATGTCATTTTTTTTTTTAATTAACCCTTTGCTACCTGTAACCCAGTAGGTATAAAAGGCTTCCAGCAGCAGCAGGAGAGCAGAAGCCTGATTAGCGTGGGACACAGGGATTGATGGGAGGTAAGTATTAAAAAAAAATAATTAAAAAAAGTATTATTTTTTAATAAAGTTATTTTTAAAGTGTGTCTCTGTGTGTGTGTTTTTTTTTAACTTTTAACCCTTTGTGAACTGGTAAGGGATCTACGAGACCCCTATACCAGTTCACAAGGCTCTGGGTCTGGCAAGTCACCTGCGGCTAGTGGGTGACTTGTCATTAACCCGAGACCTCCCCAAAAAAACCTTAAAATTCCCCCAAGAAATGGTGCCCCCCCCCCCCCTGTGCAAGGGGACCCCGCACCAATTTTTTTTTTATTTAACCCTTTATTATGTGGATAGTAGTTGTATTTTATTTGTAAATGTTATAAAGTGCTCTTTTCAGTTTATGGGATCACCTGGACAGGAACGGGGGGCTACCGATACATATGTGGTATCATTGTAATCGGGAGAAATGGGGCTTTCACATGCAATATGGTTTTCTTTAATAAAATAAATGTTTTTGTTAAAAAAAAAAGGAGACAATTTAAAAAATATATATATATTTTTTATTTTTTTTTACTTATTTACTTAACAATATATAAAAAAAGTAGAAAAAATACAAACAAGACATTTCAGGTTAAAGCCTAAACTCTGCCACAAAAAGAAAATATGCCATTTTCTTGGAAATTTCTGCAAAAATCACAGTTAAACATCACGCAAAATGGTGAAAAATATCCTGTCAGCAGCGGGTGACAAAATCTCAAGTAGGCTGGCAGTTAAAAGGTTACAGGTACCTATGCATGTTGGGTATTGTTCTGCTCGGGGGACCTTGCGCTTTCAGATTTACCTTGTTTTTTCTTATTTGCATATTGATATTTTAGGAAAAAGGTGTTTTTTATTCTGCTTTTTTATACATTTTTTTGTGAAACCCTGTGCAACCTAAGAATTCTTCGAGATATTACTTCCAGAAAGATGATCCCACTATAACAAGCTGTGTATGCTTAGAAAGCTTAACATGTATACTTTCAGGGAATATATGGTTTATCGGGGATATTCCAAATGTAAAGGGTTGTTTTGGTAGAAAAAGCACAAGGTGCGCACTTTGTCTGCAGAGCTGAAATTTTGAAGTAAAACTACCGCTATGCGCATGCTTTACTTTGGTGTGTTTTGCAACTCTTTCCTTGACAGAACCTATGCATGTTGGGTATCGTTCTGTTTGGGGGATGTTGCTTTTTCAGAATTTCTGGTTTGCATATAGTTTTTTTTAGGAAAATGTGGTTTTGATTCTGCTTTTTTATTCATTTTTAAGGAAACCCTGTGCAACCAAAGAATACATTGAGGGATTACTTTCAGAAAACTGCACCCATGTCAACAAGCCTGGTACGCCTAGAAAGCCTGAGGTGTGTACTTCTAGGGAATATATAGTTTGTGGGGGGTATTTCAAATGAAAAGGGTTGTTTTTCTTGAAAAACTGCAAGGTGCGCATATTGCATAGCATAGTTGTATTTTTATCTCAAAATCTCCTAAAGCTCGGTTTCAGTTTGGGGGAGTTTCCTGGGCAGGAAAGGGTGTCTACCTATACATATGTGGTACCACTGTAACCGGGAGAAATTGGGGTTTCACACGCAATAAGATTTTATTGACAAACTTACATTTTTTGTTACAAAAAAACACTACAAATTGTAAAAAATAGTTTTTTTTTTTATTTTGTTGTACAATTTTCACCCAAAAATATTGAGAATACTCTTAGAAAATGACAAACAAGACATTTCATGTTAACGCCCAGGCTCTGCTGGAAAAAACTTTCCTGGGAAATCCCTGGAAATCCCTTCAAAAATCACAGTTGAACATGGGGAGCGCAAAATAGTGCAAAATGGTCTGGCAACAAAGGGTGACAAAAACTCCAGGTAGGCTGGCAGTTAAAGGGTTAAACAGGAGATCCTTGCTCGCCTGGGAGTCATGCCAGCGGTTCGGAATAAGCCAATACATAACTGGACTTTTGCCGTTGATAAGCTGCCCGGTCGCAGTTGTATGACCTAATACATCTCGTCCAAAAGTGGTTGGAGCCAGAGCGTTCAACCCCTGCGCAGATTGTTGAGAAAATCGTGGTGGACCGCTTCTTTCGGTCCCTGCCGCCAAAGCCTCAACGGTGGGTGGGACAAGGCAACCCGCGGAGTGCGGAGCAGCTGGTCAACTTGGTTGAACGTTTTATTGCGACGGAGGACTACCTACGGGATGCCCCTACTACACCATCATCCTCAAAGACCCACAAACCTGTGACAACGATGGGTAGGCAGGTTCCCCTTGGAGGTGTACGGAAGGGTGACAAAGGGCCCAGGACTGACCCTGACCCCCAGAGGCCCCCCAATCCTAGGGAGGACGCCCGGGCATGGAAACTTCGGGGTCCCCAGTGTTGGAGGTGCCGCGATTGGGGGCACATAGCCGTGGATTGCCCCCTTGGCCCTAAGCCTATGGAGTGTGGCGCTGGCCGCAGAAGATCCCTGTTTGCGGAACCAGCATGTACCGCAGTTTCGCGGTTAGAGACCGAGACCCATATTGTGTTGATGAGAGTGGATGGGTGCTCAGTGAAGGCGCTGTTGGACTCAGGTAACCTGGTAACCTTGGTCCGGGCCAACCTTGTAGGTGGAGGTTATATACCAAATTAAAATTTGAGCATGCTTTGCATCCACGGGGATATCGTGGCTTACCCTGTAGCCGTGGGTAAGTTTGAGACCCCCGCTGGAACACTAAAATTTGAAGCAGGCGTAGTCGAACGCCTTATGTACCAAGTGATTGTTGGCCGGGATTTTCCCTTGTTCTGGGAGTTGTGAGAAAGGGGAAACGTTTCTTCCGGTAGCGAAGTATCTCCGGTGGAACCGGTGACCCTCCCTGTTGAGCCGGCTGAACTATCTAGTAGAGACAATAAGCCCCATGAGGTACCTAGTGAAGAAATGGGAATATCTGAATTATGCAGTAATGACCGGTTTCCCCTACAGGTGTTAGCAGGTGAGGATGATGAGGATTCCCTGCCTGATCAGCGGGTCTTAGACCTAGAGGTGGCTCAGGGTAATTTTGGGTCTGAGCAATTAAGAGACCCCACTCTGGAGAGTGCAAGAGGTAATGTCACAGTGTTGAACGGAGTGCTTCAGGAACCAGAAGCTGACCAGAAATTTCCACACTTCGCATGAGTGGGGATCTGTTATATCAGGTCTCCAAAATTAACAATGAAGTTGTGGAGCAGCTTCTGCTACCTAAGCCATATCGTCGCATGGTGCTGGAGATCGCCCATAGTCATGTGCTTGGAGGGCATTTGGGGATTAATAAGACCCCGGAGGTTTTACTGGCCTGGAGTGTATGAGGAAATAAAAAGATACTGCGAGTCCTGCCCTACGTGCCAGTTAAAGTGGACCAACACCCAGGATTTTGACTATCCTGGGTCTTGGTCCACTTCGGTGGGGCACCCCCGATCGGGGTGCCCCGCTGTGTGAAACCCCCCCGAACCCCCCGAACTCACCTCTCCCCGCGGCGACGGACAAGCCGCGGACAAGCGGCTCCTCCGCCGCCGCCCCCCGCGCGTCCCTGTTGACGCGCGCGTGCCCGCGCCGGCCATTCACAGACGGAAACTAAGGTAAGGAGTTTGGGGTGTTTGGGGGGGTTTCACCCCGCGGGACATCCCGATCTCGGATGTCCCGCGGGGAGGGAGGTGATCGGCCCGGGAATCTTATAGATTCCCGGGCCGATCACCGGTGGGTGTTGGTCCACTTTAAGTGCCCCAACGTCACATTTCTGGAGCCCTTCACTCCCTTCACTTCCAGGCCACCAGCCAGAGCAAACAGAGAGGGGTCCTTATTGCCTTCCAGAATGGCACCTCTTTCACCTGTCACAAACAAATATCGGACCCGAGGGGTAGATTTTTGCTGCTTCAAGGCATACTCCAAGATGCCAAGGTGACTTTCCTCACATATTATGCCCCGAACATCAGACAAATTCCGTTTTTGGCTCATATATGTTCTCTCCTTCAGGCTCATAGTAAGGGAGCTGTCTTTGTGTGCGGCGACTCTAACCTGACATTACTTCCCCACTTAGATAGGTCCCTACCTCCTGGTAACCAGGTAATTTAGGATAGTGGCCTCTTATTTGACTTGATAAATAACGCTCTATTAGCTGACCCATGGAGGGACAGACACCCACATGCAAGGGATTATACCCATTATTCAGCGCCACATAAACTATCAATGAGGATTGACCACATATTTGTATTGACAACATTTCTCCCCCAGGTAGCTCAGACCAAAATCCACCCTATCCCCTGGACCACGATTTGGTGACAATCTCCTGAAAATCGCTGCTTATTAAACCCAAACCCTCCGCATGGATCTTAAATGACTCCTTGCTCTCCTCAAGCCTGTTGGGGGAGGAAGCTAGTAAAGCAGCTACCGAGTATTTTGTAACAAATGACACTGCGGAGGTCCCACCGACCATGGTTTGGGGAGCATTTAAAGCAGTAATGCGGGGTCATTTCATCATCCTGGCCTCTAGGAAAAAGAAGGAGAGAACAGCTATGGCTAAAAAACTCCAGTCACAATATCAATTGGATGCTGCTGCTTTTAAATCTAACCCCACTACTGAGCGCCTAAGGAACCTGGAATCTTCCAGGACCAAACTTAACCTTCTTCAGACAGAGGAAGCTGAGAGAAGATACAGGAGGGCTAAACATAAATATTATCTATCAGCGAACAAACCGGAAATGCTGCTTGCGACCCAATTAAAATGTCAGGATCATTTGGTGAAACCCATAAGGCTTAAAACAGGGAAGGGTCTGCTAACCAGTAACCCTATTGCGGTTGTTGAGGAATTTTCAACTGGCTTATCTAATTATATGATGCCCCCCCTTCTCCGCATGACTCCCAAATTAAGACCTTTCTTGGGGAAAGTAACATATCCCCAATCCTAGAGTCCCAGAGTCAGAGCATGGACGAGGCTATAGGAGTAGATGAAGTATTTAAAGCAATTAAGTCCCTAAAATCTAGTAAGAAACCCGGCCCAGACGGCTTCACCGCCCTATTTTATAAAAAGTTGGCCCCCATTCTGTCTCCAGGCTAGCCAGAGTGTATAATCATATTAGAGGTGGAAACCCCCATGGACCCTGAAATGCTTAAAGCCTCCATAGTAATGATACCAAAACCAGGGAAGGACGCACAGAACTGAGCGAATTTCAGGCCAATTTCTCTGTTGAATCTTGACTTGAAAATCCTCACTAAAATATTAGCCAGTAGAATAAATGCATTTTTAGGAGATGTGATTCATAAGGATTAGGTGGGTTTTGTCCCCAGGAGACAGGCCGGAGACGGAATCCGCAGGATCCTACAGTTGGTAGAGGGAGCTCAAACCCAAAACCTTGAGGCGATGCTTCTTTCACTTGACGTGGAAAAAGCATTTGACTCCCTGTCCTGGCGGTACCTCCGTGCAGCCTTGGAGAAGTGGGATTTTGGACCTGGCTTCTTCTCTTGGAAGGGTTTAACTCCACGGAATTTCAGATCCGTAGGGGCACCAGACAAGGTTGACCGCTGTCTCCTATTCTTTTCGTCTTAGCCCTGGAGCCATTGGCTGAAAAGATTAGACAAAACCCTTCAATTAAGGGAATTCCTTGGGGGGGGGTAGAGACCATACAATTTCCCTATTTGCGGACGATAGGCTACTCATGCTCACTTCCCCACATATCTCAGTCCCTAATGCCATGAAGCAACTCACGTTTAGCCAGATCTCGGGCCTTAAATTGAATGCCTCCAAATCCACGGCTCTTGACATTTCCCTTTCCACTAAGGCAAAACAGACTCTAGCCCATAATTTTGCATGGTCCTGGACCGAGAAGCTGCCATACAAACGCATATAAGGTCCTGTTCCGGTGGTACTATACTCCAGACCGAATTCATAGATTTTCGGAAACTCCCCCTGTGTTTCAGAGGTTGCGGGGAGAGAGGAACTATGTATCACATATGGTGGGGTTGTCCGGTCATTTGTGCCACTTGGAACAGAACCTATAAGTTGATCTCTGACATCTTACATATCCCACAGGTGGCAGACCCCTGGGAAGCAATTCTTTCACTGCAGATAGGTCAATACACTAAACTCGGATGGCGGCTAACTCAGCACATCCTCTCAGCTGTAAAGACGACCATAGCCAGAAACTGGAAGTCCCACACCATACCTTTGCCTGAAATCCAGAACAGGATATCAGATATTATGTGTAACGAAAAAATAACAGCAAGAGTGAATGATCAATATAACATGTTCTATGAGACCTGGAGCCCATGGCTGGAGCATATAAGGCTGATCAATAACCAGACTGGCCCCGTGTTTTCAATTTGATAGATCCACGCGTCCTTTCTTTGGTAATTGACCCCTAAACTTTAAGCTCAATAGGCTCGATTCAGAGGCACATTCGTCCGGACTTTCGTAGCTGTCTGTGAAAGTTTTTGTGGGTGTTTGTAATTTTTTTGTTTGTTTTCGTTAATTTTTCATTTGTACGAGCGTTCGGGCAAATGCGTATATGCGCTTTCGATGAACGAAAGCAAATCGAAACATTTGCGTTAGTTCGGGTCATTTTCCAAACCAAAACTGATATTTTTAGTTTGTTCAGATAACTTACGTTATTGCTATGGGCTTGCATCTCATTCAGAGAGCTGATTGCTGACGGACCACCACCCTATAAATCCGTTTCCTTTGCGATCCCCTTACGGGACCATTTTGACCTCGAGACTAGCAGCTATGGATGACTCTAGTGTATTTGAGGAGCATGAGGATCTGCAGCTCATGGGCATTGAAATTGTCCGGAGGGCTGAGACCAGATTGCACCGGCGACTCATGCACATCGATGGCATGCATGACGTTGAGCTGTTCGAGCTCACCAGACTTAATCACGATTCCCTCCATAAATTGTATAGTGAGCTGCGGCCATGGTTAGCCCACACCACAAGGAAGGGGCAAGCAATTTCAGGTATGACCAAGATGCTTGGCTGCCTGCAATTTTTGGTGAACTGCTCGTTCCAGAGGCTAGGTGCCCTCTCCGTGGGGATCTCCCAGCCTACGCTGAGCCGCGCGCTATCCAAGTTTTTGGAAGGCATGGCTACCATTACTCGGAAATATATTTGTTTTCCTGACGACATGGTAGCCCGAAACGCGATTAAGATGGTATTTTATAACATCGCCGACATTCCCAATGTCATGAGTGCCATTGACTGCACCCACGTTGCCCTGGTGCCTCCGGCAGCCGACGAGTATATCTACAGGCAAATACAGTCTGTCATATTTTTTTTTTTGGTTGATGAAATAAAAATTCAAAAAAGTCCCTTCGTGTAAAATGTCCCTCCTTCTAAATATTCCCTCCTTCTAATTAATCCCTCCTTGTAAGTTATCAATCCTTTAAAAAATCCCTTGTGTTAAATAATTAATCCTTGTAATTTATCTCTCCTTTTAAATTTTCCCTCATTTTAAATAGTCCCTCCTTGTAATTTATCCCTCCTTTTAAATTATCCCTCGTTTTAAATAATCTCTCCTTGTAATACATCCCTCCTTTTAAATTATCCATCCTTGAAATTAATCCCTCCTTGTAATTAATCCCTCCTTGTAATTATTTCCTCCTTGCAATTTAACCCTCCTTGGAATGTATCCCTCCTTTTAATTATACCCTCCTTTTAATTATTCCCTTCTTGTAAAGAGTCCCTGTGGAACCATGGACCGTATTTAGTTGCATATAAATTTAACATGTGTTCACCAAGGAAACATTTTAATGTGTACCTTTTATATGTATGGCTATGAATTTAATTTGTGTCCCATGTAAGAAGCTATGCCTTTATTTAAACAACAAAGCCTTGCCAAATGTTAGTTGCATTAGCAAAATGTTGAAATTGAATTTAGAGCAAAGTAAGAATTAGTCTTCCCCACACTCTGCTTAAATTATGTTCTTGAATTTATAATAGGGTCTGCGACATCTTTGATTAGATGCATTACACTTACTGAGTAGAGGAGAGTGGGATAAAGTGCAGGGGGCGGGTTAGAGCTGTTTTGGACTCATACAAAGCAGATACAGGGTCCTGAAAATTTAAGACATCCAAGAATGCTGAAACCAAACAGGGTCCGAAACCAATACCTGTTAGCAGTCTGGCTGAATGGCCCTCATCCGCCGTCTTGAATGTTTAATTTGTTTCCGCATCTATTTGATGTTTTTTGGCTTTTTTTTGACCTGTGCAATATGTATGCTCATGCTGTGTAGCAAATGTGACCTAGCCTCTTAGTAATGTTGATGGCCCGTTTTGGGGATTCCATTTATTGAGTAATGTGTAATTTATGTTTTTTATAATACATTTTGGCAGGTGATTCCGGCTATCCACTCCTTCCGTGGCTGTTGACGGCCGTCCTCCGGCCCCAGAATGCAGCCGAGGAGGCATATAATAGGGCGCACAGGAAGACCAGGGCTCTGGTGGAGAGGGCGTTTGGCCTATTGAAGACCCGCTTCCGATGCTTGGACCATACCGGGGGAGCACTTCAGTATGACCCCAAAAAGGTCATAGATATTATAATGGCCTGTGCAGTGTTGCATAATTTTGCTATATTGCAGCGTGTCCCCGGGTATGTGGATTTGCCCCCCTCTCCACCCACCGATGACCCAGATGAGGCATCGTGGCCCCCCGAGTGCGTCTGCCCAAGCCGTGCGGTCTAATTTAATAGAGACACATTTTGCTTAAATTGTGTTTCCTTTGTTTGTTTTGTCAATTTATTTTTTGTTAATTGTGTTTTTGGACCTTTGCGTTTGTATGTTTGTTTCTTACTTTTACAAACAGTAACTAAATAATTACAAAGAACCTCACACATGATTTAGACTCTATTTTTTTTGGATGTTCCAAATTTGTTAGTGCCTACTTTAAGTCATCTTTATTCCCCAAAAACATAAAGGCATAAACTTAGTCAACAACAGGTTAATTACAATTTTATGTAGTTTATATCAAAAGCAAACATTGGAGTTGATGGTCACTCCCATAGTTGCATAAAATACATGGACAAACCACAAATGAAAGTTTAGGCAAATCAGGCCACATAGCAATTGGCCAGAGGCAGGAGTTTGAAAGTAAGGCACTCCTGTACAAAGTTTCTGACAAATGAAAATTACAAAAACATATGTGACAAGCATTGCCATGTCCACATTGGTCAGCAAACAAATAGGCCCACAGACACACCCTCTCCTGCTTGCCCACATTTGCCACAGGCACAGGTGTAAAGCAGCCAAACCTATGCCACATCTACACCTGTTACTCAGTGGGCCACCCAAACAAGAACCCCCAGCCCCAATCCAAGTCCAGTTCAATCTCAGCCAGGGGTCAAGGTAGTAGTTTGCCAAGCCAGAATGTCCCCCAATCATGACTATAAACAGGAGGAGCCAGAACCAATGTAATTTGCCACAAGCATGCAGCGCAACAGCTTGAGTGGCAGATTCATTGAGGCTTCACCTCCAGCATTGGCTAGTGGGCTACCTCAGCACTCTAATAAGCTATATGGGCGCAAATCCAAAGCAAACAAGCAAAGCCATACCAAAAGTGGATATTGGTAGGGCTCACCAGACAGGTCAATACAGTGGGGATGTATAGCAAAGATGTGGAGCAGATACAGGCCAAATAGGCCTTAAAATGGGGGATGTCCATAAAACCCAGGTTGGGGCCCTTGGAGGTGGGCCCTCACCTGGGCCTGTGTGGCATTCAGAATCTGCAACTGTTCCAACATGTTTCTATTTGAAGTTCGAAATTCAGCCATCATGGCACTGAGATTGTTAGTTAAGGTGGCCATGTGGCTGTTGTTATTTCGAACTTTCTCAAGCATGGCACTGTAATAATTGGATTAGATGGCCATGTGGCTGTTGCTGGACATAAATTCAGTCAGCATGGAGTTTAAGGTGAACAAAGGGGGAGTGGCAGCTGCTCAGACCATTTTATAACTAACCTTGGAGGTGCAAGTCAGCAGGGCAATTAGGTTACTAAAGACTTAAAGACTTTGGTCTGCAAGCTAACAGGGTTGAGTGCTGCGGCTCCTTCAAGTTTTTAGTAACCTAATGGCTTGCACATGAGGTTTAGGGCAACCTCAGGTAAGCTGCTCCCTTTTTATCTCTTGCATTGTATGTCCCAAATGGGGCTCATATAGATTAGAGTTAGGACTGCACCCATACAGGCACCTTGGTGCGGTGGTGCAGCTTAGCATACTTCTGCAGATGTGTGTGACCGAGCCTCTGTTTTTACCAGATTTAGAGACAGATTATAGGTTGGTCTGCAAGCTAACAGGGTTGAGTGCTGCGGCTCCTTTAAGTCTTTAGTAACCTAATTGCCCTGCTGACTTGCACCTCCCAGGTTAGTTATAAAATGGTCTGAGCAGCTGCCACTCCCCCTTTGTTCATTTTGAATTTGTGCAAGCACATGGGGTGTGGGGTCTAGGCTGTATTGCAAGGTCTTGACCCTTCCACCCCATGGCTTGCACATGAGGTTTAGGGCAACCTCAGGTAAGCTGCTCCCTTTTTATCTCTTGCATTGTATGTCCCAAATGGGGCTCTCATAGATTAGAGTTAGGACTGCACCCATACAGGCACCTTGGCGCGGTGGTGCAGCTTAGCATACTTCTGCATATGTGTGTGACTGAGCCTCTGTTTTTACCAGATTTAGAGACAGATTATAGGTTGGTCTGCAAGCTAACAGGGTTGAGTGCTGCGGCTCCATGGAGTTTAAGGTGTTGTTTAATGTTTCTAATTGCCCATGAAGATGCTTGTGGTTTGTTGATTTTGGAGGCGAAATAGCCGCCTCTCATGGTGCCATGCTGACTCCATCTTCGGTGCGCCCCTCCCCTGGGAAACTGGGCGACGTAGTCGACTACGCCTCCCAATTCCCCGGGTTGGGAGGCAAGCAGATGATGTGCCTCTAGGTCCACCAACATCCACAGGTCTGCTTGGCAAATCCTCAGCAGCAGAGCTAACACTGTGGACTATCGGCTCAGTCTCTGCATGTTGCCCACGATGGGCTGGCAGCATGCAGCCAGTTTCACTGTTGGATTTGGTGTAGAAACATGTTGGGACAGTTGCAGATTCTGTCCCAGGGGGAGCTGTTCAGAAGGTCCAATGAAGGGTCCATCCTCCTCCAGCTCCTGGATTTCCTCCATCAGTGTGTGGGTCTGTTGGGACATGTAAATAAAAAAGGTTCAGTTTGGGTAATACATATGTAATTCAGCAAAAAGAAACATGGCAAGGCGCATGCATAAGCAACATCATATAAAGACACTTACCGTATATATTGTATCCTGGGTCCGAGGCAGCACGGAAGTAGACGGCATGGTAAAAACTGGCTGAGGATCCCCCACTAGCTGAGGGATGATCCTGGGCTGCATTGGGGAAAAGAATGCATGTTAACACACAACTAGGCATTGGTGATGTGTATTAACACATATGGTTCACTAAAACACGGGCCCATGCATGAATGGCAACTCCCACAACGGACCAAGTTTAACTTGACTATGAATGCCATTATCTGTTAGATGTATTAGTCAACAAGTACATACACATTGGTCTCCTTAACCAAAATAAACATGCATGTACTGGCTGTTCTGAGGCTACACACATCCCTAAAAGCCCATTATGGGACCACACTCAGCTTGCAAATATCATTTGCCATTAGATTCGGCTGGTTGCCATTCTTTCTAGGTCAAACTTTCAAGCACCCCAGATCAAATAATTCTGAGCAAAGCACAGCTCAAACCCAAATTGGCTACAGATAAAGATGGAAGTGTTGTATGTAATTGACTCTAAATACATAACAGGCAGTCCTTTGCTAATCTCAAAAGTGTTTCTCCAGACTCTCAAAACTCATGTATGGCCAAGGAAAAAAGCAAATGATAAGTCGCCACACATTACACACCCTGTTTAAATTATTACCTCCACTACAAGGCACACCCTAGGGGCATGTGTTGATATATGGCTTTGTGCCTCATTTTACACGTAGCTCACATTTCACATACACACTAAATTCTAACCGGCAGGAATAGTTGGAATGTCCGTGGCCTGTCGTGCCGAGTGTCCCTCTAAGGCCACAGGAAGTAGCAGGCCCAGCACCATCTCCTCAGCTCGGGTAAATTGCAGTTTTGTGGGGAATCCGACGCCAGTTTGTAAGCTGAAAAAGAAAGTGGGACACATTTAGCTAAATGTTGCCAATACAAGGCGAAGGCAAATCCACAAAGTATATATGTACCTGTAATGACGCCGTTTATTTTCTTTCTTCCGTGCTGCATACTTTAGGTCCGATATTTTCCTTTGTATCTGCTCCACATCTTTAAGTTCTTCCCCCCCTGTTTGACCTGTCTGGTGAGCTCCTCCAAAATCTCAGCTTTGCGCTGCTTGCTTGTAGCTTTGGATCTGCGCCAATATAGCTCATCATAATACAAGGTGAGGCCACTAGCCAATGCCAGAGTTTGTGCCTCACCAAACCTGCCACTCCACTGGCCTCTGCACAATGTGCGCCCTGTTGGTTGTGGTTCTGGCTCCTCAGTGTTTGGCACAAATTCAGGGGACATTCTGGCCTGGCTTTGTGGGTGTAAAATTACTGACTGCTGGCTGGCTGCAGATTCCCTTGGAAAGGGACTGGGTGAGTGTGGATGGGTGGCCACTGAAGTCGCAGGTGTAGATGTGGCCTATTCAGCCTGCCTTGACACCTGTGCTGGTGTAGAATGTGGCCGAGGAGGAGAGGGTGTTGTGGAGGGAGTCGAGCTTGGGGCCCTGTGCCTCTGTGGGCCCTTAGAATACCCATGCCCATCGGTCCAGGGGTGACCCAGAGTTTGGGCTTCGGGGCCTGTGCCTTGCCTTCTTGTCCGCTGATTTGGACACCCGTGCGGGTGGGGAGGGAGAACTCGGACTTCTGGCCCTGTGCCTTGCCCTCTTGGCTGCTGATTTTGACACCCGTGCAGGTGGGGAGGGCGAACTCGGATTTCTGGGGCTGTGCCTTGCCCTCTTGGCATGAGCCTTGTGGTCCCGTGCGGGTGGTGTTGATGGGGAGGTTGAGCTGGGTGACTCCATTTTGTTGGCTTGCCATGGTAGCCACGTGGGTGGGGTGATGGTGACCTTGGGGGGCTGGGGCTTCGCACCCTCTTGGTCTCTTTTTTCCCCTGCGTTGGGGTTGGCTTTCTGGCTTGTGGCTTCCTCTTTCCAGCGGCCTCCTTTTTTTGGGTAGTTGTGGTGGGTGCCTTTGGCTGGGCAATGCGGGTTGGCCGCAACTTCGTTTTGGTCATCTGTGGGCCCTTCAGCAGGCTCCTGCCGTTTGGCTGGCTGTTTGCTGGTGCCCTCCTTTGCTGGTTTTTGTGGAGCTTTTTTAGGTGCCATTGCTCATGGACTCTGAAAGAGAATGAGCTGTGTGTCCAGGAACGCAGACGTGCAGTTCGTACAGACGTGCGTACGAACGTTCGTCCGGCCGTGCGGAACCCGGAAACCGCAGGGGCATTACTTATCTGCTGCAGACAAGAGGCAAGATGGCGCCCACAATCTTCACCCGCCACCAGCGCCAAGGTGCCCCTGTGAGGTGCAGTCCTAACTCTAGTACTAATTCTAGTCTCTAAGAGCCCCATTTGGTAAGCCTGCTCCCAATTTATCTATTGCATTGTATGTCCCAAATGGGGCTCTTAGAGACTAGAATTAGTACTAGAGTTAGGACTGCACCTCACAGGGGCACCTTGGCACTGGTGGTGCAGCTTAAGCATACTTCTGCAGATGTGTGTCACCGAGCCCCCTGTTTTTAACCTAGTTTAGAGACAGATTGTAGGTTGGTCAGCAAGCTAACTGGTTTGAGTGCTGTGGCCCCTTTAAGACTTTTGTATTCTAATTGCCCTGCTAATGTGCACCTCCCTGGTTAGTTATAAAATGGTCTGAGCGGCTGCCACCCCTCCTTTGTTACTGTTTTTTTTTTACTGTAAATAGTTTGTAATGTTTTACATTTTACCACATTTTAAAGTGTATTTCCTTTTAACATTTTTTTACATTTTGTAAAAAAACTAATTTTTACAATGGCCCAAAAAATGGCCTTCTACTAAAAAAAAACTAAACAAAAATCAAAGTTTCAGTGTCATTTTTTAACACAAATACATTAACACCAAACAAAGGGTGAAATAAATATTTAGAGATGAAGATTCAGATGACTGGGAAGTGGTTTGGGTAAGTTGTAGGGGCCTAAAATGGAAGAAGAACCTAACAGGGAAGTGGTTTGGGTAAGTTTTAAGGGTTCAAAAGGGAAGATGGAGGATAGTGCTAAGTGGTTGTGGTGAGCTTTAAGGGTCCAAAAGGGAAGATGGAGGATAGCGCTAAGTGGTTGTGGTGAGCTTTAAGGGTCCAAAAGGGAAGATGGAGGATAGCGCTAAGTGATTTGGGTAAGTTTTAGGGGCCTAAAATGGAAGAAGAACCTAACCGGGAAGTGATTTGGGTAAGTTTTAGGGGCCTAAAATGGAAGAACCACCTAACCGGGAAGTGGTTTGGGTAAGTTTTAAGGGTCCAAAAGGGAAGATGGAAGATAGTGCTAAGTGGTTGTGGTGAGCTTTAAGGGTCCAAAAGGGAAGATGGAGGATAGCGCTAAGTGGTTGTGGTGAGCTTTAACCCTTTAAACGCCAGCTACGTAAAATTCACGTAGCTGCCTCTCCTGTCATTAAACGCCAGCTACGTAAATTTTACGTACCCGGCTTTTCACCCCTGCTAACTGGCCAAAAAAAATAAAAAGACACTCACCTGACCCCTCGTTTGATTCGTCCGGGTCTCCCCTTTAAGATGGTGTGCTCCGATCGTCCGTGGGACCTCCTCCCGCTGCAGGGGAGGGCCCGGAATAGGGTGCCCCCCCCCGTTTTAGCTGCCACTGGCTTTCCTGTAAAAAAAAAAAAAAAAAATAAAAATGACATTTACCTACCTGCATGTGCGCTGGCTCCCGTCGACCCTCCTCTTCACCTGGGGGGCCTCCGATCCCCCCCCCAGGGCTTGCCGATCTTCAGGAGAGAGCCCGGGAGGCTCTCTCCTCTCTTCTGCTCGATGGCGGCCGCCATCTTGCCGCTAAGCCCCGCCCCCTTGGGGGCGGGGCTATGACGTCACCCCGTCCCGTCTCCCATCAAGCCCCGTCCCCTTGGGGGGCGGGGCTATGACGTCATCCCGGTCCCGATCACTGGCTTCAGCTGTTACAGCTGTCAGATGCCGGTGATCGGCGACCTGGAAGGAGGTAGCAGGAGATCCTCTGATCTCCTGCCCCCCCTTCTCTGGATGCCGATCACCGGCGTCTGTCATCAGAGCGGCGAGGGACAAGAGCTTGCAATCGGAGGTAAGTACAGTAAAAAATTTTTTTTTTTTTTTAATAAAATCATTTTCTGTGTGTTTTTTTTTTTTTACAGTTAACCCTTTGTGAGCTGGTAAGGGGTCTGTCAGACCCCTGTACCAGCTCACAAGGCTCTGGGTCTGGCAAGTCACCTGCGGGCTAGCGGGTGACTTGCCATGAACCCCCAGCCCCCCATTACCTGCCTCCCCAAAGGCCAGGGGGGGGCAGAAGGGCCCGGGCCACTATGGCTATGGGGGCCTGTTCTACAAGCCCCCATAGCTGGCCCCGGTCGGTAACGCTGGGTAGGGGGGACCCTACATCATTTTTTTTTTTGGATTTTTAAGGGTTTTTAACCCTTAAAATTCCAAAAAAAAAGGGGTCCCCCACCCTGGAAGGGGGGACCCTATGTCAATTTTTTTTTTAATTAACCCCTTATGTCCTGTCACCCAGCTGGTAATAAATGCTTCCAGCATTTTGTGGTGTGGTTTTTTTTTTTTACATTTTAAGTGGACCAACACCCAGGATTTTGACTTTCCTGGGTATTGGTCCTTTCCCCTGGGGCATCCCGATTGGGGATGCCCCGATGCGTGAAACCCCCCCGATCACCCACAATAACTCACCTTACCCGGGTCCTACGGCGCATGTGCGGCCGCTCGTCCAATCAGCGCGCTCAGAGCGGCTGAGTTATGGACGTCTAAGAGACATCTAAGCTCAGCCGCTCTGAGCGCGCTGGCGGCCGCATTCCCCACTTCCCTCTAACAGGGAGCGTGCCTGCGGCGGCCATTCATAAATAGTCGGCCTGGGCACGCGTCCTGCTAGAGGGATAGCGGGGATGCGGCCCGCGCATGCGCCGTAGGACCGGATTCAAGTAAGTGGTAGCAGGTGTTCCGGGGGGTTTCACACAGGGGGGCATCCCGATTTTGGATGCCCCAGGGGGAGGGAATAGAACGGTCCAGGAATCTTATAGATTCCGGGGCCGATCAGCCCTGGGTGTTGGTCCACTTTAACCCATTGTGAACTTGTAAGGAGTCCATGAGACCCCTGTACCAGTTCACAAGGCTCGAGGGCTGTCAAGTGACCTGCGGCTAGCGGGTGACTTGCCATTAACCCCGGCCCCCCTATTACCTGCCTCCCCGAAGCCCAGGGGGGGCAGAAGGGCCCGGGCTGATTTAGGCAGTGCTGGCTTGTACTTGGCAGGGCGGGGGGCCACCAAAGCTGGCCCCTGCGCCCTGTTCTACAATCCCTGCATAGCTGATCCCTGGGCTACTTATGCTGGATAGGGGGGACCCCATGTCATTTTTATGGGAATTATTAAGGGTTTTTAACCCTTAAAATAAAAAAAATGGGGGTTACCTCCCCCCCAGGAAGGGGAACCCCACACCAATTTTTTTTCTTGATTTAACCCTTTATAGTGTGGATTGTAGTTGTATTTTATTTTTACATGTTATAAAATGTTTTTTCAGTTTGGGGGGTCTTCTGAACAGTAACAGGGGGCTACCGATATATATGTGGTACCGTTGTAATCGGAAGAAATGGGGCTTTCACATGCAATATGGTTTTCTTTAATAAAACAAATGTTTTATTTGAAATAAAGGAGATAATTTTCTAAAAAAAAAATTTTATTTTGTTTTGTTTAATTTACTCAAAAATATTAAAAAAAAACAGTAAAAACACTACAAACAATACATTTCATGTTAAAGCCTAAACTCTGCCGCAAAAAAAATATATATGATTTTCCTGGGAATTCCTGCAAAAATCACAGTTAAGCATAGCGCAAAATGTTGAAAAATGACCTGTCAAGAGAGGGTGACAAAGCCTAAAGTAGGCTGGCAGTTAAAAGGGTTAGTAGTACCTATGCATGTTGGGTATCGTTCTGCTCGGGGGATTTTGCGCTTTCAGATTTAGCTTGTTTTTTTTTGTTTGCATATTGATATTTTAGGAAAACTCATTTTTTATCCTGCTTTATTATACATTTTTTTAAGGAAACCCTGTGCGACCAACAAATTCTTTGAGGGATTACTTCCAGAAAGATGGGCCCACTACAACATGCTGGGTATGCTTAGAAAGCTTATCATGTGTACTTTCAGAAAATATATGGTTTGTGGCGGGTATTCCAAATGTAAAGGGTTGTTTTGGTAGAAAAAGCGCAAGGTGCCACTTTGTCTGCAGAGCTGAAATTTTCAAGCAAAATTACCGTCTCCCCAAGCTTTACTTTGGGGTGTTTGGCAACTCTTCCACTGACAGTAGCAATGCATGTTGGGTATCGTTCTGTTCGGGGGATGTTGCTTTTTTAGATTAACCTGTTTTTTCTTGTTTGCTTATAGTTTTCTTTAGAAAAATGTGGCTTTGATTCTGCTTTTTTATCCTTTTTTAAGGAAGTTCTGTGTAACCAAAGAATACATTGAGGGAGAACTTCCAGAAAACTGTGGCAACATCAACAAGCCTGGTATGCCTAAAAAGCTTGAGGTGTGTACTTCCAGAGAATATATAGTGTGTGGGGGGTATTTCAAATGTAAAGGGTTGTTTTTATTGAAAAACGGCAAGGTGCACATAGTGCTTAGCACAGGTGTATTTTATCTGAAAATCCCCTAAAGCGCTGTTTCAGTTTGGGGGAGTCTCTTGGGCAGGAAAAGGCATCTACCAATACATATGTGGTGCCGCTGTAACCGGGAGAAATTGGGATTTCACACGCAATAAGATTTTATTGACAAACTTACATTTTTTATTACAAAAAACACTACAAATTGTAAAAAATAGATTTTTTTTATTTTTTGGCACATATCTCACCCCAAAATATTAAGAATACACTTAAAAAATGACAAACAAGACATTTCATGTTAAAGCCCAGACTCTGCTGAAAAAAACAATATACAATTTTTCTGGGAAATCCCTGGAAATCCCTTCAAAAATCACAGTTGAACACGCATAGTGCAAAATAGTGAAAAATGGTCTGGCAACAAAGCGTAACAAAAACTCCAGGTAGGCTGGCACTTAAAGGGTTAAGGGTCCAAAAGGGAAGATGGAGGATAGCGCTAAGTGGTTGTGGTGAGCTTTAAGGGTCCAAAAGGGAAGATGGAGGATAGCGCTAAGTGGTTTGGGTAAGTTTTAGGGGCCTAAAATGGAAGAAGAACCTAACCGGGAAGTGGTTTGGGTAAGTTTTAGGCGCCTAAAATGGAAGAAGAACCTAACCGGGAAGTGGTTTGGGTAAGTTTTAGGGGCCTAAAATGGAAGAAGAACCTAACTGGGAAGTGGTTGTGGTGAGCTTTAAGGGTCCAAAAGGGAAGATGGAGGATAGCGCTAAGTGATTTAGCTAAACATTGTAGTAGAAGTGAGGGTGGCAAATATGTAGGCGAGCACTTTAATGAGTTAAGTTTGTAGTGCGCAGGCACAAGATCGTAAGGATTTCCGTCTGGACGATTATTTATTGAAAAAGGGAAAAAGAATCTATCGGGAAACGTACAGGATTCGTGGGAGGAGACGATGGGAAAAGGGCAAAAACACAAGCCTACGTTGTAACATGAGAAAATGAAACGGAAAAGTCACGCTGGAAAATGACATCCTCGTACTCGTACATACGAACGGACGGAAACTTTACAGAAGGATTGCAATGCATGCATTGAATCGCTCGCACACTCATACGAGAGCGAGAAAATGAAAAAAAAAAAAAAACAGATCGGCACTAAAACGAAAGTCTTTTTTTGTCTCTCTGAATCGAGCCTATTATCTCTATATATACTTTGGCTTAGGTCCACCCTGCTCCACTCCCTGTTTGACTCTCCTGCCTTACCCACCCCCCCACCCGGTTACATATGCCCCAAAATAGAAGTTCTTGCTCTAAATAATCCCTGAGCGCTGGAACTTTCAGGAAGTAATCTCTGTAGGAATACCTCATGTTCCCATGACAATATTTAATAAGCACACGGCTAATCATCCCATGAGACCTTATTAGGTTCTGTTAAGTGTACAATCTGTTACATTAGGTATGTTTTATTGATTTGCTCTGGATATATTTAATGATTAAGAAGACTACAGTACTGTGTATTTGGAAGAAGCTGTTTACCTCAGAATTAGAGATGAGTGAACTTCTCAAAAATTCGATTTGGGCGTTTCGCCGAATTTCTCAAAGAAATGTGGGTTCGTCCGAATCGAACTTTAGCGAATCGCTCATTTCTGGTGGGAGCGGGGAGGCCGGCTGCGCTGATGACAGCTGACAGCGCAGCCGGCCTCCCCGCTCCCACTATACAGCAAACACTTACCGGCATGGTGGGAGCGGGGATGCCGGCAGTGGACGCGTCATCAGAGAAAGCCGGCTTCCTCTGATGATGCGTCTTCTGATGACAGCTGACAGCATGCCGGTAAGTGTTTGCTGAAAAGCGGGGAGGCCGGCTGCACTGTCAGCGGGCGGCGGAAGCGATGCCTTACTGAGGAGGGTAACATGACAAACTTTTGGTGGGGTTGCTCGGCTATCAGAGCCTTTTGGGATGAGATCCTGGGCATTTACACGGATACCACTGGTACAGTAGTCGAAAACTCCCTTCAGTTGGCGCTTCTTTGAGAAGGCCATGTCACAATACAAGAAAAACGTACTTAGGCACTTCTTGGCGGCAGCAAGGGCAGTGATTCCCAGACATTGGAAAACGCAGGGGACCCCTTACCTTCAGGAATGGGTGACAGAGCTTGAACATATTAGGCAATTGGAAGATCTTGTTCTTGTGGGAATTAGGGACAAATATACGGTGACCTGAGCCTGTTGGGAGGATCTGGGTTTAGAGCTATGCTTAATTAGGCTGTTGCAGCAACAAGTATGCATAATTTGTGAAAGCTTTTCTCGCTCTTAAGCCTCGATTCATAGACACATTCGTCTGGACTTCCGTAGCTGTCTGTGTATGTTTTTGTGTGTGTTTGTCATTTTTTTAGGTTTTTTCTTTGCATTTTCATTCGTACATTCTTTCGAGCTCATGCGTATATGCGCTTTCGATGAACGAAAGTAAATCGAATCATTTGCATTAGTTCTGATCATTTCCCATCTAAATCTGATATTTTGTGTTCGTTCAGATAACTTACGTTATTGGTATGGGCTTGCGTCTCATTCAGAGACCTGATTGCCGAGGGACCACCGCCCTATAAAACCGTTTCATTTGCGATCCCCTTACGGGACCATTTTGACCTCGGATACCCTTGCTAGCAACATGTTTTGTGCGTTTGTGGAGGAACATCACCAATTCCAGCTAATGGTCATTGAATGTATCAGCAGGGCCGAGACCAGATTGCATTGGCGACGCATGCATATCGATGGCATGCATGACGTTGAGCTGTTCGAGCTGACCAGACTTAATCGAGCTTCTCTCCATAAGTTGTATAGTGAGCTGCGGCCAGGGTTAGCCTGCACCACAAGGAAGGGGCAAGCAATTTCAGGTATGACCAAGATGCTTGGCTGCCTGCAATTTTTGGCGAACGGCTCGTTCCAGAGGCTGGGTGCCCTCTCCGTGGGTATGTCCCAGCCTACGGTGAGCCACGCGCTATCCAAGTTTTTGGAAGGCATGGCTACCATTAGTCATTTTCCTGACAACATGGTAGCCTGGAACGCGCTTAAGCTGCCATTTTATAATATTACCGACATGCCCAACGTCATGAGTGTCATTGATTGCACCCACGCTGCATTGGTCCCTTCTGCAGCCGACGAGTACATCTATAGGTAACTTCAATCGGTCATTTTTTAATATAGTTTACATAAATTGTATTTTAACTATCTATTAATCCCTCCTCGTAAATTGTCCCTGTGAAATAGCTTACACTGTATATCTATTAATCCCTCCTTGTACATTTTTCCTGTGAAATAGCTTACACTGTATATCTATTATTCCCACCTTGTATATTGTCCCTTTGAAATAGCTTACACTGTATATCTATTAATCTCTCCTTGTAAATTGTCCCTGTGAAATAGCTTACACTGTATATCTATTAACCCCTCCTTGTAAATTGTCCCTGCAAAATAGCTTACACTGTATATCTATTAATCCCTCCTTGTAAATTGTCCCTGTGAAATAGATTACACTGTATATCTATTAATCCCTTCTTGTAAATTGTCCCTGTGAAATAGCTTACACTGTATATCTATTAATCCCTCCTTGTAAATTGTTCATGTGATACATTTGCCATGTTTAGCTTCATCAATGTTTTTCATGTCGGCCAAAGCCAAACATTTTCATGTGGACCTTAATTAGTCATTTTCAAGGTAATCTTTAGTTGATCCAACATACATACTTTTTTGGCTAAAAATACTTAGGCCCTTATTTAACAAGGGATAGCGCCAGGTAGTGACTGGTGAGCGAACGGTAATGACGGTCACCGCCACGAGAACGCCGGCTCCCCACCACAATCACACATTTATCAAGCCGATCCTGCTTAGCGACTGAGATAGCGCCAGATAGCGACTCATTCATCATTATTCCAGCCTCACCCCACAGCGCCAGCGAGCGACCTTGAACAGCGCCAGGTATGACCTGGCGCTCTCCAATGCATTTCAATGGAACAATCTTTAAATATTAATAATTAATTGTTAATAATTTTTTTTTTTTTTTTTTTTTAATGTGAAAATTTCTGTTACCACTTCTGCCATGTTAGATATTTTTTTTAAGGTAAGAAAAAAATAAAAAAAAAATTTGTGCAGAATTGATGTTACAGGTCTGATATTAATGTATTCATATTCCAAAATGTTTTTATAAACTTGTTTTTTTTGGTTTCCCAAAATATGATTGTTTGGGGGTTAAAAAACTACTTTTAACCCATCGCCGCCAGCGCTCTGGGGTTTAAACATGCATTTCACAGCGCGAGAATTTTTGGAGCGTGATTTGTTAATGAATATGGTGGGAGCCGGTCGCTATGGCCATTCGCTATCATGCACTCCCATACAGCGCGGAACCTGTCAAATAGCGACTTATCACCTTGTATTCAACATTACTGCACACCGACTGAGTTGCTATCAACAACCGAACAACGGCCAAGCACAGCGACTACTGGCGGGCGCTGTGAAAATACTGTCGCTACCTGGCGCTATTAATAAATCAGCCTCTTAGTGTTATTTGTATTGCCATGTTTTTGGGAGGATGTTAGGAGTTAGTGTTTGAGTAGTTTACCTAGCATTGCTAATTGTTGAATGTCCAAGCAGTGGTGGCCCCGGACATGCGGTTCCTTAATGTTCTCGCCGGGTTTCCAGGCTCATCCCATGTTGTGTACATATTGCGACAATCTGGATTATACCGTCGGTTTGAGTCTGGAGAATTTTCCGGTGGATGGCTCCTTGGCAAGTTGACGCAAATAACGTCATTCACTTTTCAATGTATGCCTATGAATATAGTTGATGACCCATGTCTGAAACTATGGCTGTTTTTACCCCTTGATGACATGTTAAACCGGACCTTAACCATGATCTTTAGCAAAGCACAAACCCTTACAAAATGATTTCCCACCATTTCTAAATAATATATTTCTACTTTCTAGTAAATTACTTATTATTCTTCCCCACACTCAGCTTCAATTCTGTTCTTGACTTTATGATAGGGTCTGCGCCATCTTTGGTCAGAAGCATGACACTTACTGAGTAGAGGAGAGCGGAATAAAGTGCAGGGGGCGGGTTAGAGCTGTGCTTGGCTCAAACAAAGCAGATCTGGTGTCCTGAAAAGGTAAGACATCCAAGAATGCTGAGCAGCACAGTCCTAACCCAATTCCTGTTTGCAGTCTGCCTGATTTGCCCTCATCCGCCATCTTGGATGTTTAAAGGCTCAGAACATGCAGTAGATGGCGTGCTGTCTTTTTTTGAGGTGAGCAATCTGTATGTACAGGGTGTTGCCAAAATATAAGATAGTCTCTTAGTCAGGGGGAACGACCGCTTGTCCCAAAATTTTTTTGATGGATTGGGTAATTAATGTAAGCATTTTCAAATTCTTTCAGGGGATTCCGGCTATCTGCTTCTTCCCTGGCTAATTACGCCCGTCCTTCGGACACAGAATGCACGCCTACAATCGGGCCCACAAAATAACCCGGGCCATTGTGGAGAGGGCCTTTAGCCTCCTAAAAACAAGGTTCAGATGCTTGGACCATACCGGGGGGGCACTCCAGTATCCCTCCAACAAGGTGATTGATATAATACTGGCCTGCTGTGTGCTACACAAATTTGCCATAGTGCAGCGTGTTCCCCGGTATGTGGATCTTCCCCCCTCTCCACCCAGCCAGGAGCCTGATGCCAATTACCGGGGCACACCTAGTGCCTCTGGGCAAGCTGTGAGGGCAAATTTGATTAGGACCCATTTTGTCAAATTTTGTTTTCTTGTTTTTGTTTGTTGTATGCATTTGTTGTTTTGGACTCTCATTTGCCTTTGTGAAGGCTTTGTTATTTTATTATTTAGAAATACCGTATATACTCGAGTATAAGCCGAGTTTTTCAGCCCACTTTTTGGGCTGAAAAAAGCCGCCTCGGCTTATACTCGAGTCAGTGAAAATTTCCCGCCCCCGTGCCGGCTCCCGCACTCACCCTTGTGTTGTGGAGCAGGCGGCTGGGAGCGGAGGTGCGGCTGTGTCGGCCACGTGCGTCCCCGAGGTGAGGTGCGGGCGGCTGCGGATCTGCGAGGGTGTGAATCGAGGCGGAGGAGCGGGGAGGAGGCGGCTGTCCCCGGCGGGCGGCAGCACAAGACTGCTCCGGACGGCGGCGGAGGAGCGGGGAGGAGGCGGCAGAAGAGCCGGTGACACTGCAGCGCCGGGAGGTGAGAGCGGAGATACACCCACACAGTGCTGGGTGTAGCAAGATGGCGGCCGCCGAGTTCCGCACTAGCTCTCTGCCACAAAGAGGTCAGATGACGTGGGAGGAGGAGGGGCAGGAGCAGGGAAACAACACAGTCACCGCTGATGCGCCCCCGTGGTAAGCGTGTGTGTGTGTGTATGTCTCTCTCTCTTTGTGTTTTGTGTCTCTGTCTTTGTGTGTGTGTATTTCTGTGTGTGTTGTGTCTGACGTTCTTTCCAGCCGCGAAGAGAAATAGAATGGGGCATGAAAGGGGGGGGGAGAGAATATTATGGGCCATGGTGTGTGAGAGGGGGGGTGGAATAGTATGGCACATGGTGTATGAGAGGGGGGGGAAATAGTATGGCACATGGTGTATGAGAGGGGGGGGAGAAAATAGTATGGCACATGGTGTATGAGAGGGGGGGGTGGAATAGTATGGCACATGGTGTATGAGAGGGGGGGGGAAATAGTATGGCACATGGTGTATGAGAGGGGCGAAGAAAATAGTATGGCCCATGGTGTATGAGAAGGGGGGTGGAATAGTATGGCACATGGTGTATGAGAAGGGGGGTGGAATAGTATGGCACATGGTGTATGAGAGGGGGGGGAAATACCGTAAATACTCGAGTATAAGCCAAGTTTTTCAGCCCACTTTTTGGGCTGAAAAAAGCCGCCTCGGCTTATACTCGAGTCAATAACTTTTTCCATTTTTTGTGGTAAAATTAGGTGCCTCGGCTTATATTCGGGTCGACCTATACTCGAGTATATACGGTAGTAATGAATGAATTACTAAAATTTTAAAACTTGATCTGAGCCTCATTTATTTTTTTCTCACATGTTTGTTTCAAAAAACCTTCAATAATCTCAAAATAACCCAAACATTGATGCACCAACTAAGTCCACAACAGCTAAAGTCACATGCAATATATTTAATATAAATATGTCAATTACTAGTTGAAGGGCACTCGCAGACTTAATGTATATACATAGTACAACAGAAATATACATTGGTGCAGACTCATGGCACCTAGCAATTGGTCACATCCAGGAGTTGTAAAGTAACACACTCCAGGCGGAAGTTTCCATGCCAAATAACATATACATACATACATAGGGAGCAACCATTTGCATGCAAATCTTTGGCCAGTAATACATAGGGCCACATACACACCCTCTATTGCTTGGCCACATTTGCAACAGGCACAGGTGGAAAGCAATGATACCTATGCCACATCCACACCTGTAAGTCAGTGGCCCACCCAAACAATAACCCCCAGTCCAAATCCAAGTCCAGTCCAATCTTTGCAAGGGTTCAAGGTAGTAGTTTGCCAGCCCAGAATGTCCCCCCCAATCATGCCTACAAACAGGATGAGCCAGACACAATTTCATTAGGCCAAAGCCTGCAGCGTGGCAGCTTGAGCGACAGGTTCAGTGAGGCTTTAGCTCAGGCATTGGCTAGTGGAGTATCTCATCACTCTAATGAGCTATATGGGCGAAAATCCAAATCATACAAGCAAACCCAAAAAAGGCAATCTTGGTAGCGCTCACCAGACAGGTCAATACAGTGGGAATGTAGAGGAAAGATGTGGAGCAGAACCAGGGCAAATAGCTGTCAAAATGGGTATTGCCCATAAAACCCTGGTGGTGGGCCTTGGGGATGGCCCATCACCTGGGCATGTGTGGCATTCAGAATCTGCCACTATTCCAACATGAGTCTATTGCTATTTCTAACTTCCTCGAGCATGCCTGTCAAATTATTAGTTATGGTGGCCATGTGGCTGTTGCTCATCCTAAATTCTGTCAGCATGGAGGTGAATGTATTATTTATTGTATCTAATTGTGCAGAAAGCTGCTCTGTGGTTCTTTCAGTCACCTGGCGAAAGAAACGCCTCTCATGGTGCCACGCTGACTCCAAGATCGGCACGCGCCTCCCCTGGGAAACTGGTCGACGTTGACTATGCCTCCCAATTCCCCGGGTTTGAGCGCCTGCAGATGCTGGATGTCTAGGGTGAGCAAGAGTCGCAGATGTGCTCGGCAAATCCTCTGTAGAAGAGCAACCACTGGGGACTGTAGGTTCAGTCTCTGCATGCTGCCCACGATGGCCTGGCAGCATGCGGCCAGCTTCACTCTGCTGCAGAGGATTTGTTGCAGTAGCATGTTGGGACCGTGGCAGATTCTGTTCCAGGGGGGTCAGTTGTGAAGGTCCCATCAAGGTGCCATCCTCCTCCATCTCCTGGATTTCCTCCATCAGTGTGTGTGTCTGTTGGGACATGTGCAAAAAAGGTTCAGTTTGGTCCCTAAATATATTAGAAACATAGAAACATAGAAGGTTGACGGCAGAAGGAGACCATACGGTCCATCTAGTCTGCCCTTATGTGTATACTGTATGTACTCTTTATCTTAGGATAGATGTGTGCTTATCCCAGGCATGTTTAAATTCAGTGACTGTTGATTTCTCAACTACCTCTGCTGGAAGTCTGTTCCAAGCATCTACTACTCTTTCTGTAAAATAATATTTTCTAACATTGCTCCTGATCTTCCCCCCGACTAGCTTCAGGTTGTGCCCCCTTGTTCTATCAGTAAGTTTCTTCTTAAAAACAATTCCCTCCTGAACCTTATTCAATCCTTTCACATATTTAAAGGTCTCAATCATGTCCCCCCTCTCCCTTCTTTCCTCCAGACTGTACAAATTAAGTTCTTTAAGTCTTTCCAGATAAGTTTTAAGTTTAAGTCCTTCCACCATTTTTGTTGCCCGCCTTTGGACACGTTCTATTTGAATAATGTCTTTTTGCAGGTAAGGTCTCCAGAACTGCACACAGTATTCTAGCTGTGGCCTCACCAGGGCTCTATACAACGGCATCACAACCTCCCTCTTCCTACTGGTGATGCCTCGAGCTATGCAGCCGAGCATCCTGCTTGCTTTTCCCACTGCCTGGCTACACTGTCCACTCATCTTGCAGCTATCAGTAATCAGTACCCCTAAATCTCTCTCTTCCGAGGTCCTGGCTAACACAGTGCTGCCCATACGGTACTCAGAGCAGGGATTCCTTCTACCCAAGTGCATGATTTTACATTTAGAGACATTAAACTCTAGTTTCCACAGTGTTGACCATCTATCCAGTAAAGCTAAATCATTTTCCATGTTGCAGACACCTCCTGGAATATCCACCCTATTACTAACCTTTGTATCATCAGCAAACAGACAAACTTTTCCTACCAAGCCTTCTCCTATGTCACTTACAAATATATTAAAAAGAATGGGGCCCAGGACAGAGCCCTGCGGCACACCACTTGTAACTCGCCTTTGTTCAGATTGCACACCATTTACAACCACACTCTGATACCGATCCCTCAGCCAACTGGAAATCCACTGAACTATCCAGGGATTGAGTCCTACCTTCAATAACTTATCTATGAGCTCCTTATGGGGTACAGTGTCAAAGGCTTTGCTAAAATCCAGATAGGCGATATCCACAGCACCACCTTCATCTAACACTTTAGTGACATTGTCAAAGAAATCAATAAGATTGGTCTTACATGATCTGCCCTCAGTAAAGCCATGCTGTTTTGGGTCCAATAGGTCATTCATTTTTAGATGGGAAATTATCTGTTTTTTTAAGAGTGTTTCCATTAATTTGACCACTATAGATGTTAAACTAACTGGCCTGTAATCACTGGCTTCTTCTCTACTCCCCTTTTTATGGATTGGTACGACATTGGCCATTCTCCAATCATCTGGAACCTCACCAGTTGAAAGGGAATGGTTAAGTAAATCAGTCAGAGGGGCTGCAATCACAAACCTAAGTTCCCTTAGAACTCTGGGGTGGATTCCATCTGGACCCATCGCCTTACTTACCTTTAGCTGTGCCAGCTCGGCTAAGACATCAGCCTCCAGAAACTCCGGAGCTATGCCCTCCCAGCTGGATGCTGTGCTATGGCAATGCCTGCTACTATCTGAAAATACCGAACAAAAGTAGCTATTCAGATGGTCAGCCACAGCCTTATCTCCGTCAATATATTTATTTTCCCTATTTCTAATTTTTGAGACTGCATTGTTTTTCTTCTTTCTGTCACCAATATATCGAAAAAAGGTTTTATCTCCCCTCTTCATACATTTGGCCATTTCTTCCTCCTTTTGCCCTTTAGCAGTCCTTACAATTAGTTTTGCTTCCCTCTGTTTAATTTTATATGCCTCTCTGTCAGCTACACTTCCACTTACTTTATACTTCTTATAGGCAGACTTCTTATCTTTTATGATAGTGCTGACTTCCCTAGTAAACCATAATGGTTTCTTCTTCCTTTTATTCTTGCTAGTTTGTTTCACATATTGCTTAGTTGCCTTTAAGATGGCCATTTTTAATAGTGACCACTGGGCACTCACTTCTGCTACTCTGTTCCACTCACCTAATTTTATTTCTACATACTCCGCCATTTCCTTGAAGTTTGTCTTCCTAAAGTCTAGCACTTTGGTTCTGGTGTGTGATTGCACAATGTCTGTTTTTATTCTGAACCATAAGCATTGATGGTCACTGGAACCCAGATTTTCTTCAACCCTGACCTCGGACACCAGATCCCCATTGGTCAGAACTAAGTCCAGAATGTTATCTCCTCTAGTTGGCAATGTCACAAGTTGTTTTAGAGACACTCCATTAAGTGCCTCTAGTTATGCTATTATTATTAGTTATTATTAGTTATTATTAGTTATTAGTTATGCTAATTAGTCATGTTCATTCACATGCATCAGCAGATTCAGCAAAATACACTTACCGTATATATCTGCTCCTGGCTCCTAGCAGCACGGAAGTTGACGGCATGCTCAAATTGGATGAGGCTTCCACACTTGTTGAGGGTTGATGCTGGGCTGTATTGTAAATAAGAAGGCACGTAAACACTCAAATATCCATTGATGATCTGTATTACTACATATGCTTGAATAAAACACGTGGGCAAGCAGGAATGGCAACTCTCCCAATGGTCCAAGGTGACCTTCACTATGAATGTCATTATCTATTATATATATGACTAACCCTGTACATACACATTGGTCAACTTAAATAATACAAACATGCATGTACTGCATGTTATAAGGCTTCATGCATCCCTAAAGAGCCATTAGGGACCCACACTCAGCTTGTAAATAGCATTTGGCTTAAGAGTATGCTGGTGGGCATTCTTCCTATGTAGACCTTTCCCTGACCCCAGATCAAGTATTTGAGACCAAAGCACAGCTAAAACCCAAGTGGCCTAAAGACAAAGAAGGAAGTGTTGGATATGATTTTGTAGAATCACATAACAGGCAGTGCTTTGCTAATATTAAGACTTTAATAGTGACCATAAATACTCTCCAAGGTTGTGTATGGCCTGCCAAATTGGAATATGAACATTCCGCAGACATTAAACACCCTGCTAAAACTGTAACTTCCCCTACAAGCCACTCCGTGGGGCATGTGTTCATATATGCCTGTGAGCCTCATTTTACACATTTAAAACATTTCACATACACACTAACATTACTAACCTGCAGGAATAGTAGGGATGTCTGTGTCCCGTCGCCCCGAGTGGCCCTCTAATGCCACGGGATGTATCAGCGCCAGCACCATCTCCTCAGCTCGGGTATACTCTAATTTTGTGGGGAAGCCTCCGCCAGTTTGTAACAAGAAGCAGACAAATGCACAACTCAAATATGTACCTGTAATTGTGCTGTTTATTTCCTTTCTTCCGTGCTGCATACTTCAGGTCAGAAATTTTGCGCTGGATCTGCTCCACATCATTAAGCTCCTCCCTCGCTGCATTGACCTGTCTGGGGAGCTCCTCCAAGAATTCTGTTTTTCTCATTTTGCTTGTAGATTTGGATTTTCGCCCATATAGCTCGTCATAATGTAGGGTCAGCCCCCTTGCCAATGCCATGGGCCTCACCAAACCTGCCACTCAACTGTCCTTGCCACAATGTCCGGCCTATTGCTTGATGTTCGGGCTCATCTCTGGATGTAGGCAATTCGGGGGACATTCTGTGCTGGCTCTGTTGTGTTGAAATGTTGGACAGGTGGCTGGAAAAAGAATGGACTGGACTTGGAAATGGACTTGGGGTCCTTGCCTGGGTTGCCACTGAACTTGCAGGTGTCGATGTGGCATATGGATAGTTGCTTGCCACCTGTGCCGGTGGCAAATGTAGTCGAGGTGGTGAGGGTGTGCTTGAGGGTGTGGTGCTTCTGGCCCTGTGCCTCTTTGTGCCCTTGCCACTTGTGGTCCCATGCCCCTGGGAGGTACTTGCACGTGGCTCTGGAGATGCTGAGCTGGGTGGGCTGGGCCTTCTGGGCCTGTGGCTCTTAGTGGTTCCATGGCCACGTTTCCCACGTGGCTCTGGATATGGTAAGCTGGGTGGGCTGGGGCTTCTGTGCCTGTGTCTCTTGCTCTTTCCATGGCCGCCTTTTCCACGTGGCTCTAGAGATGCTGAGCTGGGTGAGCTGGGGCTTCTGGGCCCGTGGCTCTTGGTGGTTCCATGGCCACGTTTCCCATGTGGCTCAGGAGATGCTGAGCTGGGTGGGCTGGGGCTTCTGGGCTTGTGGCTTTTACTGGCCTTGCCAGTGAAGCGTTCTTTCAGAATGGATGTGGTAGGCTGGGGAGGAGGGGGATGGTGTTTTTTGGGGGCTGGGGCTTCTTACCCTCTTAGTGGGCTTTTTTGCAGGCGTACCTGCCTGCTTGGTTGTGGTCTTCTACTTCGCCGCTGCCTCCTTTGCTTTGCTGGTTGTTTTGGGCTTAGCGCCTTGGCCTGGCCACTGTGGCTGCGTGTTTCCCGCACCTTCGACGTTTTTGTGACCGAGTGGTCGGCCGTGAAGAAGGCTCCTCAGGCCACTGTGGCATTTTGCTGCTGGCGTCATTGCCTGGTTTGGCCTTCCCGATGGGTTTTTTGGCTGGCATGTTGAGACTCCCGTTCGTCCGGCCATGCGGAACCCGGAAACCGATGGGGCATTACTTATCTGCTGCGGACAAGAAGAAAGCTGGCGCCCGCGATCTTCACCCACCAACAAGAAGATCTGATTATGCTCGTAAGTGTATTGTAATGACTTTGATTTGCTTTGATCTAAATGCATGCCTAGGTCTTAAGGAAGCGCAGGAAGAAACAGTTATGTGTAGCAGTGCGTAAAACTCTGTGTCAAACAGAAGTTAGTGCGCACATGTGCGAACCAACTCAATAACATCTAGAAGGATAGTTTGAGGCTAGAAATGTGTCTGGGAATGTCATTTAGTCAACTGATCTAATTGTGACAGATATTTGTATGCAATTTGATCAAGTAAGTACATAGCGATTGCATGCTAGATGTATCTAATACAGAAGGTAGGCCTTTACTTAAAAATGCTTTTCGTTTCTAGTGCTGGAAATGGAGTACCGAATACGACGCACCCGGATGCGCACAGGCCGACCAGTGATTCTGCAGCACAAAGTGAAGATGGTGGATCTCCAGGGCGACGGTCCTACCCCTCCTCTGTAGCGGCCTCCAACCAGCCCCTGGATCTTTCTACAGAGGAGGGGCATCACGGCGCGGGCAGGGAGTCGTACCCAGTGATGGAGCTGTTAGCCTCTGGTATGTGACTCTTCATGTAACCGCACACACATACATGCTATTTAAAACAAAGCTGATTCCCTTAATCTCTTTTTCTAGATGTTAATGTAGCGGGTGAAGGATCTGGAGCAGGGACTGCAGCAGATCATGCCCAGGAGGCACGTGTAGAAGGTGGGTGATGTCACACACACATTCAAATTGTCATTTGCTGTCCTTGTTTATTGGTCTTTAATAAAAACAGAGTATACAAAAAAAACTTCCTTTTTGACATGTCTTAGATATTCTGCCTTATTTTCCTATTTTGGAATGTAAAATAAACATCTGTGTTAGGATTGTGATTTACTTATCAGCATGCTGTTTTCATGATTCTGATATTTCCGTAACTCTGTTTTTCTACAGTGGGAGTGGTTTTCATGGCCACTCATGAACTACATGAACTACAAGTCCCACAATTCTTCCAATGTAACAGGTGAACTCCTTAGCAGCTTTGGCTAAGTCTAAGCAGCCTAATGACCTATCCAGCTGAGAACACGGCCATTAACCATTGCTACTGTAACACAAGATTGTGATGGCTCCAAACTGAATTTTGTTAAAATAGTAACCCATGCCATAGTCAATCAGACAATTAGCAATCTAGAGTGAGGAAGGCTATAATATGTACTCCAAATCACCACTTTGGTGTAAATAGATAAGGTAAGAACATTGTTGCTATTGAAAACACCTTGAAGACATTTGGCACACAATAATGGAAACGTTTAAATAAGCCATCAAAAGTGGAATTATCTAGAAACCTAAAGCAAAAAAACAATTTAGCTTGATCCAGATTAAATCAGGTGAGCAACATGAACTCACTTACCACCACTGATGTCCTTGCCTTGTCCTTTGGTCCTCACTGCCTCCCCCACTGCCACCTTTGGGTCCTCCAATGATGTCGCATTTTCTTCTGCTTGCTGCTGATTATTTTCTGGTCAGCACCACCTCTGCGTCCACTGTTGTGGCTGATCATCCTCTGTTCCTTACCAAGGTCTTCTCTGAACAAGAGATACAAGGGCAAAAGTACTCAAGTAGGCCAAGGAAGGCGAGGTTGCGAGTCATCTGGGTGGGTGGGCAGTAAAGCCACAGGCCAGCAACTGGGTAGATGGAAGGAAAGGATACAGACCAGTTGCTGGGAGGTGAGGTTGTGAGTTAGTGGCTGGGTAAGGAGGAGGTGAGGTGACTGGGTCAGCTGCTGGGTAGATGAGAGGTGAGGTTGTGAATCAGTGGCTGGGTAGGTAGGAGGAGAGCTTGTGGTTCAGTAGCTGGGTAAGGGGAAGGTAAGATTGCCAGCTGGGTGGGTGGCTTGCTGGTCAGCAGCTGAATAGGGGGGTGAGATTGTGAGGTGAAGTTGCAGGTTAGCAGCTGGGTAGGGGGAGGTTACATTGCTGGTCAGTGGCTGAGTAGGTTGGAGGTAAGGTTTGAGATCAGCAGCTTGGTGGGGGGAGGTGAGGTCGTAGGTCAGCAGCTGGGTAGGTGAGAGGTGAGGTTGTGGGTCAGCAGCTGGGCAAGAGAGAGTGGAGGATTTGGGTCAGCAGCTAGGTAGGGCAGAGGTGAGGTTGTGGGTCAGCAGCTGGGCAGGTGGGAGGTGCGGTTACAGGTCATCAACTGGGTGTGGGTAGGTGAGGTTGTGGGTCAGTGGCTGGGTAGGGGAGAGGTGAGGTTGCGGGCCAGTGGCTGGGTAGGGGTAGGTGAGTGTGCAGGTCAGTGGCTTGGTACTGCCACTGGTTATGGATCCCAGACACTAAAGGCTGTTTCCACAGGCTCCCAGATGTCATTGAAGCTGGACAGCACTCGGTATGGTCACTGGGTGATAGGTGTCTTGGGAGGGGAGGAGAGGTGACAGGAGGAAAGGTGCTGGGTTAGCATGTCATATCCCCATTTTGCAAGGTGCCTTACAACTCTGAGGAACCCAATAAACAATAATGTAATTTTTGGACCCTAAGGCAGCTGCAGCTGGATCATGCTGAAAGCCCAACCATCACAGGTAACGGCAGACACATCATAACCTGTAGATGAAGGCTGTATTTTTTCAAGAGAACCTGACATGCCCTGCACATGTGGACATTAACTTGTTTTTAAACAAAAAAAGTACCTCATGTGGCCTGAACAAGTAGGCACTCAATTACCATTTGTTATTAAAGATAAAAAGGAGCCACACATGCCCCAACAACTGGACACCCAACTACTATTTGTTATTAAAAAAAACAGAGCCTGACATGGCCTAAACAAGTGGACCCTCAATTACTATTTATTGTAAAACAAAAAGATCCTTACAAGGCTTGCAGAAGTGGACACTACACAAATATGTTTTTCATTTTTATTATTTCAAGAGACTCTGATGTGGCCTGAACATGTGGACACTCAATTACCATTTGTTATTAAATAAAAAAGAGCCCCATGTGGCCTGAAGAAGTGTACACTCGATTACTGTTTGTTATTAAACAAAATTACTTTTTGTTATTCAACAAAAATGTGCCTCACATGGCCTGAACAAGTGGACACCCAACTACTATTTGATATTAAATAAAAATAGCCTGACATGGCCTGAACAAGTGGGCATTCAACTAATAATTGTTATTAAATAAAAAAGTGCATGAACAAGTGGACACTCACTTACTATTTGTTATAAATAAAAATAGAGCCTGAATGGCCTGAACATTGGATGCTCCACTAGTACATGTTATTAAACAGTAGTGAAGCTTAAGTGGCCTGAACAAATAGATAATCCACTAATTCTTGTTATTAAAGAACAGTGACACCCTTCTGGCCAACACTAGACTGGACTGGACATTTCAATAATACTTGTTATTAAACAGCAGTTACTCTTAAGTGGCCTGAACAAGTGGAAACTACACATTTTTTCAAAAGAGCCTGATGTGTCTTGAACAAGTAGACACCCTATTACAATTTGTTATTAAACAAAGAAGTGCCTAATGTGGCTTGAACAAGTGGACCCTTAATTACTATTGATTATAAAACAATAACAAGGCTTGAACAAGTGGACAATACGCATTTTTTTCATTTTTTTTCAAGAATAAACAAAAAACAGCCTTGTGTGGCCTGAACAAGTGGACACTTAAATACTATTTGTTATTAAACAAAACTACTATTTTTTAATAAACAGAAAATAGCATGTCATGGCCTTAACAAGTGGACACTCAATCACTATATGTTATAAATAAAAATAGAGCCTGAGTGGCGTGAACAATACTTCACTAATACTTATTATTAAGTAGCAGTGACACTTAAGTTCTCCACTAATACTGTTTTTTAAACATCAGTGACACCCAAGTGGCCTTAACAAGTGGGAATGCCACTAATACTTGTTATTAAACAGCAGTGAAACATAAGTAGCCTGAACTGGTGGATACTCTACTAATTCTTGTCATTGACGGGCAGTGACACCCAAGTGGCCTGAACAAGTGGATATTCGACTAATTATTGTTATTAAAGAGCAGGGACACTCTTGTGGCTTGCACTAGAGGACATTCAAATAATACTTGTTATTAAACAGCAGTGATCCCAAGTGGCCTTAGCATGTGCATACTTCACTAGTCCTTGTTATTAAACAACAGTGACTCTTAAGTGAACTGAGCAAGTGGATACGCCACTAATGCTTGTTATTAAAATGCAGTGACACTTAAGTGGCCTTACCAAGTAAACACTACACAAATATTTTTTTTTCAAAAGAGCCTGATGTGGCTTGAACAAGCAGACCCCCAATTACCATTTGTTATTAAACAAAAAAGTACTTCACATGGCTTGAACAAGTGGACAATACACAAATATTTTATTTCTCATTTGTATTTTTTCAAAAAAGCCTGACATGACCTAAACATGTGAAACTTAATTACCATTGTTTAATAAATAAAAAATGTGTGGCCCAATCAAGTAGACACCCAGCTACTATTTGTAATTAAACAAAAAATCCTGACATGGCTCGAACAAGTGAACCCTTCATTACTATTTGCTATTAAACAAAAAAGAGCCTGATGTGGCGTAACCAGTTGACACTCAACTACTCAACTTACTTAACAAGTGTACAGTTAACTACCATTCATTATTAAACAAAAAAGAACCTGATGTTGCTTGAACAAGTGGACACTTAACTACTATTTGTTATTAAACAAATAATAGCCTGGCATAGCCTGAACAAGTGGACACTCAAGTACTGTTTGTTATTAAACAAAAACTAGCCTGACCTGACCTCAACTACAATGATGCCTACTAATATGACTACTATGCATCCCCCCTGCAGCTGATCCTAAATAACTGCCCTGAAAAGGACGATATCATTTTTAACAACAACCTTTGTATCCCTTACTCCAGCCACTGCCCCTAAATAAATGTCCTGAAAAGGGCAATATTGCTTTTAACAATAATCTTAATCCAGCCGCTGTCCCTAAATAAATTTCTTGAAAAGGATCATGTGTCCTGTCTTACCAATCTGCTAGAGCAGTGAGGGTTGATTGGCTGCACGGCGGGGTGTGGGTTGAACACCAAATTTAGACAGTGATTTCAGTTTGAAATTCATGTTCGGGGACCTGAAACTTTGGGAGTCGGGTCCACTCATAACTAGGGATGAGCGAACATTTGAAAAATTCGATTCGGTTGATTCGCCGAATTTTCCAACAAAATTAGCTTTTTTCCGAATTTATTCGCGATTAATTGCTATTAAAAACGGCTATTTCTGAGCTTCCTAGAGCCTCAATAGAGTAGAAAACCATTCTGCCTTGCTGTAACATGCATAGGATGCGTGCTGGGTTAGTGAAATAATACTGTAAATAATTATTACATGCAGATCAGAGGCATCGCTATTAGAATCGCAGAGCGGCACAATTGCAGAGAGTTGAGGTGGCATCACTATGAGGGGCCCCTATATTGCCTGAAAAACACACCCTGGAGCTGGCAGCAGCAGGAGCCCAAATATTGGCTGAAAGACATCCTGGAGTTGGCAGCAGGAGCCCAAACATAGCTTGAAAGAGACACTAGAGTTGCAAGCAGCAGGAGCCCAAAAATTGTCTGAATGACACCCTGGAGTTGCAAGCAGCAGCAACAGGAGCAGCAGCAGCCCAAACATCGCTTGAAAGAGACACTGGAGTTGGCAACAGGAGCACAAACATTGTCTGAATGACACCCTGGAGTTGCAAGCAGCAGGAGCCCAAACATAGCTTGAAAGAGACACTGGAGGTGGCAGCAGGAGCCCGATAATTGGCTGAATGACACCCTGGAGTTGCAAGCAGCAGTAGCAGGAGCCCAAACATTGGCTGAAAGAGACACTGGAGATGGCAGCAGGAGCCCAAAAATTGGCTGAATGACACCCTAGAGTTGCAAGCAGCAGCAGCAGGAACCCAAACATAGCTTGAAAGAGACACTGGAGTTGGCAGCAGGAGCCCACAAATTGGCTGAATGACACCCTGGAGTTGCAAGCAGCAGGAGCCCAAACATTGGCTGAAAGAGACACTGGAGTTGGCAGCAGGAGCCCAAAAATTAGCTGAATGACACCCTGGAGTTGAAAGCAGCAGCAGCAGGAGCCCAAACATTGCTTGAAAGAGACACTGTAGTTGGCAGCTTGAGCCCAAAAATTGTTTGAATGAAACCTTGGAGTGGCAAGTAGCAGCAGCAGCCCAAACATAGCTTGAAAGAGACACTGGAGTTGGCAACAGGAGCCCAAAAATTGGCTGAATGACACCCTGGAGTTGCAAGCAGCAGCAGCAGGAGCCCAAACACTGGCTGAAAGAGACACTGGAGTTGGCAGCAGGAGCCTAAAAATTGGCTGAATGACACACTGGAGTTGAAAGCAGCAGCAGCAGGAGCCCAAACATAGCTTGAAAGAGACACTTGAGTTGGCAGCAGGAGCCCAAAAATTGTCTGAATGACACCCTGGAGTTGCAAGCAGCAGCAGCAGCCCAAACCTAGCTTGAAAGACACGCTGGAGTTGGCAGCAGGAACCCAAAAATTGGCTGAATGACACCCTGGAGTCGCAAGCAGCAGCAGCAGCCCAAACATAGCTTGAAGGACACACTGGAGTTGGCAGCAGGAGCCCAAAACTTGGCTGAATGACACCCTGGAGTTGCAAGCAGCAGCCGCCCAAACCTTGCTTGAAAGACACACTGGAGTTGGCAGCAGGAGCCCAAAAATTGGCTGAATGACACCCTGAAGTTTCAAGCAGCAGCAGCAGGAGCCCAAACATAGCTTGAAAGAGACACTGGAGTTGGCAGCAGGAGCCCAAAAATTGGCTGAATGACACCCTGGAGTTGCAAGCAGCAGGAGCAGCAGCAGCCCAAACATAGCTTGAAAGAGACACTGGAGTTGGCAGCAGGAGCCCCAAAATTGGATGAACCACACCCTGGATTTGCAAGCAGCAGCAGGAGCCCAAACATAGCTTGAAAGATACACTGTAGTTGGCAGCAGGAGCCCAAAAATTAGCTGAATGACACCCTGGAGTTGCAAGCAGCAGCAGGAGCCCAAACATTGGCTGAAAGAGACACTAGAGTTGGCAGCAGGAGCCCAAACATTGGCTGAATGACACCCTGGAGTTTCAAGCAGCAGCAGGAGCACAAACATAACTTGAAAGAGACACTGGAGTTGGCAGCAAGAGCCCAAAAATTGGCTGAATGATACCCTGGAGTTGCAAGCAGCAGCCGCCCAAACCTTGCTTGAAAGACACACTGGAGTTGGCAGCAGGAGCCCAAAAATTGGCTGAATGACACCCTGAAGTTTCAAGCAGCAGCAGCAGGAGCCCAAACATAGCTTGAAAGATACACTGTAGTTGGCAGCAGGAGCCCAAGAATTAGCTGAATGACACCCTGGAGTTGCAAGCAGCAGCAGGAGCCCAAACATTGGCTGAAAGAGACACTAGAGTTGGCAGCAGGAGCCCAAACATTGGCTGAATGACACCCTGGAGTTGCAAGCAGCAGCAGGAGCACAAACATAACTTGAAAGAGACACTGGAGTTGGCAGCAGGAGCCCAAAAATTGGCTGAATGACACACTGGAGTTGAAAGCAGCAGCAGCCCAAACCTGGCTTGAAAGACACACTGGAGTTGGCAGCAGGAGTCCAAAAATTGACTGAATGACACCCTGGAGTTGCAAGCAGCAGCAGCAGGAGCCCAAACATAGCTTGAAAGAGACACTGGAATTTGCAGCAGGAGCCCAAAAATTGTCTGAATGACACCCTGGATATGCGAGCAGCAGCAGCAGCCCAAACATAGCTTGAAAGAGACACTGGAGTTGGCAGCAGGAGCCCAAAAATTGGCTGAATGACACCCTGGAGTTGCAAGCAGCAGCAGCAGCAGCAGTCCAAACCTAGCTTGAAAGACACACTGGAGTTGGCAGCAGGAGCCCAAAAAATGGCTGAATGACACCCTGGAGTTGCAAGCAGCAGCAGCAGCCCAAACATAGCTTGACAGTCACACTGGAGTTGGCAGCAGGAGCCCAAAAATAGGCTGAATGACACCCTGGAGTTGCAAGCAGCAGCAGCCCAAACCTAGCTTGAAAGTCACACTGGAGTTGGCAGGAGGAGCCCAAAAATTGGCTGAATGACACCCCGGAGTTGCAAGCAGCAGAAGCAGCAGCAGGAGCCCAAACATAGCTTGAAAGAGACACTGGAGTTGGCAGCAGGAGCCCAAAAATTGGCTGAATGACACCCTGGAGTTGCAAGCAGCAGTAGCAGCAGCAGCCCAAACATAGCTTGAAAGAGACACTGGAGTTGGCAGCAGGAGCCCAAAAATTGGCTGAATGACACCCTGGATATGCAAGCAGCAGCCCAAACATAGCTTGAAAGAGACACTGGAGTTGGCAGCAGGAGCCCAAAAATTGGCTGAATGACACCCTGGAGTTGCAAGCAGCAGCAGCAGCAGCAGTCCAAACCTAGCTTGAAAGACACACTGGAGTTGGCAGCAGGAGCCCAAAAAATGGCTGAATGACACCCTGGAGTTGCAAGCAGCAGGAGCCCAAACATAGCTTGACAGTCACACTGGAGTTGGCAGCAGGAGCCCAAAAATAGGCTGAATGACACCCTGGAGTTGCAAGCAGCAGCAGCAGCAGCCCAAACCTGGCTTGAAAGACACACTGGAGTTGGCAGCAGGAGCCCAAAAATTGGCTGAATGACACCCTGGAGTTTCAAGCAGCAGCAGCAGCAGGAGCCCAAACATAGCTTGAAAGAGACACTGGAGTTGGCAGCCCGAGCCCAAACATTGGCTGAATGACACCCTGGAGTTGCAAGCAGCAGCAGCAGCAGTCCAAACCTAGCTTGAAAGACACACTGGAGGTTGCAGCAGGAGCCCAAAAAATGGCTGAATGACACCCTGGAGTTGCAAGCAGCAGGAGCCCAAACATAGCTTGAAAGACACACTGGAGGTGGCAGCAGGAGCCCAAAAATTGCCTGAATGACACCCTGGAGTTGCAAGCAGCAGCCCAAACATAGCTTGACAGTCACACTGGAGTTGGCAGCAGGAACCCAAAAATAGGCTGAATGACACCCTGGAGTAGCAAGCAGCAGCAGCAGCAGCCCAAACCTAGCTTGAAAGACACACTGGAGTTGGTAGCAGGATCCCCAAAATTGGCTGAATGACACCCTGGAGTTGCAAGCAGCAGCAGGAGCCCAAACATAGCTTGAAAGAGACACTGGAGTTGGCAGCAGGAGCCCAAAAATTGGCTGAATGACACCCTGGAGTTGCAAGCAGCAGTAGCAGCAGCAGCAGCAGCCCAAACATAGCTTGAAAGAGACACTGGAGTTGGCAGCAGGAGCCCAAAATTGGCTTAATGACACCCTGGAGTAGCAAGCAGCAGAAGGAGCCCACACTATGGCTCAAAGAGACACTGTAGTTGGCAGCAGGAGCCCAAAAATTGGCTGAATGACACCCTGGAGTTGCAAGCAGCAGCAGCAGCAGCCCAAACCTAGCTTGAAAGACACACTGGAGTTGGCAGCAGGAGCCCAGAAATTTGCTGAATGACACCCTGGAGTTGCAAGCAGCAGCAGCAGCAGGAGCCCAAACATAGCTTGAAAGAGACACTGGAGTTAGCAGCAGGAGCCCAAAAATTGGCTGAATGACACCCTGGAGTTGCAAGCAGCAGTAGCAGCAGCAGCATCAGCCCAAACATAGCTTGAAAGAGACACTGGAGTTGGCAGCAGGAGCCCATAATTGGCTGAATGACACCCTGGAGTTGCAAGCAGCAGAAGGAGCCCACACTATGGCTGAAAGACACTGTAGTTGGCAGCAGGAGCCCAAAAATTGGATGAATGACACCCTGGAGTTGCAAGCAGCAGCAGCAGCAGGAGCCCAAACATAGCTTGAAAGAGACACTGGAGTTGGCAGCAGGAGCCCAAAAATTGGCTGAATGACACCCTGGAGTTGCAAGCAGCAGTAGCAGCAGTAGCAGCAGCAGCAGCCCAAACATAGCTTGAAAGAGGCACTGGAGTTGGCAGCAGGAGCCCAAAATTGGCTGAATGACACCCTGGAGTTGCAAGCAGCAGAAGGAGCCCAACCTATGGCTGAAAGAGACACTGTAGTTGACACTGTAGTTGGACCCTTAATTACTATTGATTATAAAACAATAACAAGGCTTGAACAAGTGGACAATACGCATTTTTTTCATTTTTTTTCAAGAATAAACAAAAAACAGCCTTGTGTGGCCTGAACAAGTGGACACTTAAATACTATTTGTTATTAAACAAAACTACTATTTTTTAATAAACAGAAAATAGCATGTCATGGCCTTAACAAGTGGACACTCAATCACTATATGTTATAAATAAAAATAGAGCCTGAGTGGCGTGAACAATACTTCACTAATACTTATTATTAAGTAGCAGTGACACTTAAGTTCTCCACTAATACTGTTTTTTAAACATCAGTGACACCCAAGTGGCCTTAACAAGTGGGAATGCCACTAATACTTGTTATTAAACAGCAGTGAAACATAAGTAGCCTGAACTGGTGGATACTCTACTAATTCTTGTCATTGACGGGCAGTGACACCCAAGTGGCCTGAACAAGTGGATATTCGACTAATTATTGTTATTAAAGAGCAGGGACACTCTTGTGGCTTGCACTAGAGGACATTCAAATAATACTTGTTATTAAACAGCAGTGATCCCAAGTGGCCTTAGCATGTGCATACTTCACTAGTCCTTGTTATTAAACAACAGTGACTCTTAAGTGAACTGAGCAAGTGGATACGCCACTAATGCTTGTTATTAAAATGCAGTGACACTTAAGTGGCCTTACCAAGTAAACACTACACAAATATTTTTTTTTCAAAAGAGCCTGATGTGGCTTGAACAAGCAGACCCCCAATTACCATTTGTTATTAAACAAAAAAGTACTTCACATGGCTTGAACAAGTGGACAATACACAAATATTTTATTTCTCATTTGTATTTTTTCAAAAAAGCCTGACATGACCTAAACATGTGAAACTTAATTACCATTGTTTAATAAATAAAAAATGTGTGGCCCAATCAAGTAGACACCCAGCTACTATTTGTAATTAAACAAAAAATCCTGACATGGCTCGAACAAGTGAACCCTTCATTACTATTTGCTATTAAACAAAAAAGAGCCTGATGTGGCGTAACCAGTTGACACTCAACTACTCAACTTACTTAACAAGTGTACAGTTAACTACCATTCATTATTAAACAAAAAAGAACCTGATGTTGCTTGAACAAGTGGACACTTAACTACTATTTGTTATTAAACAAATAATAGCCTGGCATAGCCTGAACAAGTGGACACTCAAGTACTGTTTGTTATTAAACAAAAACTAGCCTGACCTGACCTCAACTACAATGATGCCTACTAATATGACTACTATGCATCCCCCCTGCAGCTGATCCTAAATAACTGCCCTGAAAAGGACGATATCATTTTTAACAACAACCTTTGTATCCCTTACTCCAGCCACTGCCCCTAAATAAATGTCCTGAAAAGGGCAATATTGCTTTTAACAATAATCTTAATCCAGCCGCTGTCCCTAAATAAATTTCTTGAAAAGGATCATGTGTCCTGTCTTACCAATCTGCTAGAGCAGTGAGGGTTGATTGGCTGCACGGCGGGGTGTGGGTTGAACACCAAATTTAGACAGTGATTTCAGTTTGAAATTCATGTTCGGGGACCTGAAACTTTGGGAGTCGGGTCCACTCATAACTAGGGATGAGCGAACATTTGAAAAATTCGATTCGGTTGATTCGCCGAATTTTCCAACAAAATTAGCTTTTTTCCGAATTTATTCGCGATTAATTGCTATTAAAAACGGCTATTTCTGAGCTTCCTAGAGCCTCAATAGAGTAGAAAACCATTCTGCCTTGCTGTAACATGCATAGGATGCGTGCTGGGTTAGTGAAATAATACTGTAAATAATTATTACATGCAGATCAGAGGCATCGCTATTAGAATCGCAGAGCGGCACAATTGCAGAGAGTTGAGGTGGCATCACTATGAGGGGCCCCTATATTGCCTGAAAAACACACCCTGGAGCTGGCAGCAGCAGGAGCCCAAATATTGGCTGAAAGACATCCTGGAGTTGGCAGCAGGAGCCCAAACATAGCTTGAAAGAGACACTAGAGTTGCAAGCAGCAGGAGCCCAAAAATTGTCTGAATGACACCCTGGAGTTGCAAGCAGCAGCAACAGGAGCAGCAGCAGCCCAAACATCGCTTGAAAGAGACACTGGAGTTGGCAACAGGAGCACAAACATTGTCTGAATGACACCCTGGAGTTGCAAGCAGCAGGAGCCCAAACATAGCTTGAAAGAGACACTGGAGGTGGCAGCAGGAGCCCGATAATTGGCTGAATGACACCCTGGAGTTGCAAGCAGCAGTAGCAGGAGCCCAAACATTGGCTGAAAGAGACACTGGAGATGGCAGCAGGAGCCCAAAAATTGGCTGAATGACACCCTAGAGTTGCAAGCAGCAGCAGCAGGAACCCAAACATAGCTTGAAAGAGACACTGGAGTTGGCAGCAGGAGCCCACAAATTGGCTGAATGACACCCTGGAGTTGCAAGCAGCAGGAGCCCAAACATTGGCTGAAAGAGACACTGGAGTTGGCAGCAGGAGCCCAAAAATTAGCTGAATGACACCCTGGAGTTGAAAGCAGCAGCAGCAGGAGCCCAAACATTGCTTGAAAGAGACACTGTAGTTGGCAGCTTGAGCCCAAAAATTGTTTGAATGAAACCTTGGAGTGGCAAGTAGCAGCAGCAGCCCAAACATAGCTTGAAAGAGACACTGGAGTTGGCAACAGGAGCCCAAAAATTGGCTGAATGACACCCTGGAGTTGCAAGCAGCAGCAGCAGGAGCCCAAACACTGGCTGAAAGAGACACTGGAGTTGGCAGCAGGAGCCTAAAAATTGGCTGAATGACACACTGGAGTTGAAAGCAGCAGCAGCAGGAGCCCAAACATAGCTTGAAAGAGACACTTGAGTTGGCAGCAGGAGCCCAAAAATTGTCTGAATGACACCCTGGAGTTGCAAGCAGCAGCAGCAGCCCAAACCTAGCTTGAAAGACACGCTGGAGTTGGCAGCAGGAACCCAAAAATTGGCTGAATGACACCCTGGAGTCGCAAGCAGCAGCAGCAGCCCAAACATAGCTTGAAGGACACACTGGAGTTGGCAGCAGGAGCCCAAAACTTGGCTGAATGACACCCTGGAGTTGCAAGCAGCAGCCGCCCAAACCTTGCTTGAAAGACACACTGGAGTTGGCAGCAGGAGCCCAAAAATTGGCTGAATGACACCCTGAAGTTTCAAGCAGCAGCAGCAGGAGCCCAAACATAGCTTGAAAGAGACACTGGAGTTGGCAGCAGGAGCCCAAAAATTGGCTGAATGACACCCTGGAGTTGCAAGCAGCAGGAGCAGCAGCAGCCCAAACATAGCTTGAAAGAGACACTGGAGTTGGCAGCAGGAGCCCCAAAATTGGATGAACCACACCCTGGATTTGCAAGCAGCAGCAGGAGCCCAAACATAGCTTGAAAGATACACTGTAGTTGGCAGCAGGAGCCCAAAAATTAGCTGAATGACACCCTGGAGTTGCAAGCAGCAGCAGGAGCCCAAACATTGGCTGAAAGAGACACTAGAGTTGGCAGCAGGAGCCCAAACATTGGCTGAATGACACCCTGGAGTTTCAAGCAGCAGCAGGAGCACAAACATAACTTGAAAGAGACACTGGAGTTGGCAGCAAGAGCCCAAAAATTGGCTGAATGATACCCTGGAGTTGCAAGCAGCAGCCGCCCAAACCTTGCTTGAAAGACACACTGGAGTTGGCAGCAGGAGCCCAAAAATTGGCTGAATGACACCCTGAAGTTTCAAGCAGCAGCAGCAGGAGCCCAAACATAGCTTGAAAGATACACTGTAGTTGGCAGCAGGAGCCCAAGAATTAGCTGAATGACACCCTGGAGTTGCAAGCAGCAGCAGGAGCCCAAACATTGGCTGAAAGAGACACTAGAGTTGGCAGCAGGAGCCCAAACATTGGCTGAATGACACCCTGGAGTTGCAAGCAGCAGCAGGAGCACAAACATAACTTGAAAGAGACACTGGAGTTGGCAGCAGGAGCCCAAAAATTGGCTGAATGACACACTGGAGTTGAAAGCAGCAGCAGCCCAAACCTGGCTTGAAAGACACACTGGAGTTGGCAGCAGGAGTCCAAAAATTGACTGAATGACACCCTGGAGTTGCAAGCAGCAGCAGCAGGAGCCCAAACATAGCTTGAAAGAGACACTGGAATTTGCAGCAGGAGCCCAAAAATTGTCTGAATGACACCCTGGATATGCGAGCAGCAGCAGCAGCCCAAACATAGCTTGAAAGAGACACTGGAGTTGGCAGCAGGAGCCCAAAAATTGGCTGAATGACACCCTGGAGTTGCAAGCAGCAGCAGCAGCAGCAGTCCAAACCTAGCTTGAAAGACACACTGGAGTTGGCAGCAGGAGCCCAAAAAATGGCTGAATGACACCCTGGAGTTGCAAGCAGCAGCAGCAGCCCAAACATAGCTTGACAGTCACACTGGAGTTGGCAGCAGGAGCCCAAAAATAGGCTGAATGACACCCTGGAGTTGCAAGCAGCAGCAGCCCAAACCTAGCTTGAAAGTCACACTGGAGTTGGCAGGAGGAGCCCAAAAATTGGCTGAATGACACCCCGGAGTTGCAAGCAGCAGAAGCAGCAGCAGGAGCCCAAACATAGCTTGAAAGAGACACTGGAGTTGGCAGCAGGAGCCCAAAAATTGGCTGAATGACACCCTGGAGTTGCAAGCAGCAGTAGCAGCAGCAGCCCAAACATAGCTTGAAAGAGACACTGGAGTTGGCAGCAGGAGCCCAAAAATTGGCTGAATGACACCCTGGATATGCAAGCAGCAGCCCAAACATAGCTTGAAAGAGACACTGGAGTTGGCAGCAGGAGCCCAAAAATTGGCTGAATGACACCCTGGAGTTGCAAGCAGCAGCAGCAGCAGCAGTCCAAACCTAGCTTGAAAGACACACTGGAGTTGGCAGCAGGAGCCCAAAAAATGGCTGAATGACACCCTGGAGTTGCAAGCAGCAGGAGCCCAAACATAGCTTGACAGTCACACTGGAGTTGGCAGCAGGAGCCCAAAAATAGGCTGAATGACACCCTGGAGTTGCAAGCAGCAGCAGCAGCAGCCCAAACCTGGCTTGAAAGACACACTGGAGTTGGCAGCAGGAGCCCAAAAATTGGCTGAATGACACCCTGGAGTTTCAAGCAGCAGCAGCAGCAGGAGCCCAAACATAGCTTGAAAGAGACACTGGAGTTGGCAGCCCGAGCCCAAACATTGGCTGAATGACACCCTGGAGTTGCAAGCAGCAGCAGCAGCAGTCCAAACCTAGCTTGAAAGACACACTGGAGGTTGCAGCAGGAGCCCAAAAAATGGCTGAATGACACCCTGGAGTTGCAAGCAGCAGGAGCCCAAACATAGCTTGAAAGACACACTGGAGGTGGCAGCAGGAGCCCAAAAATTGCCTGAATGACACCCTGGAGTTGCAAGCAGCAGCCCAAACATAGCTTGACAGTCACACTGGAGTTGGCAGCAGGAACCCAAAAATAGGCTGAATGACACCCTGGAGTAGCAAGCAGCAGCAGCAGCAGCCCAAACCTAGCTTGAAAGACACACTGGAGTTGGTAGCAGGATCCCCAAAATTGGCTGAATGACACCCTGGAGTTGCAAGCAGCAGCAGGAGCCCAAACATAGCTTGAAAGAGACACTGGAGTTGGCAGCAGGAGCCCAAAAATTGGCTGAATGACACCCTGGAGTTGCAAGCAGCAGTAGCAGCAGCAGCAGCAGCCCAAACATAGCTTGAAAGAGACACTGGAGTTGGCAGCAGGAGCCCAAAATTGGCTTAATGACACCCTGGAGTAGCAAGCAGCAGAAGGAGCCCACACTATGGCTCAAAGAGACACTGTAGTTGGCAGCAGGAGCCCAAAAATTGGCTGAATGACACCCTGGAGTTGCAAGCAGCAGCAGCAGCAGCCCAAACCTAGCTTGAAAGACACACTGGAGTTGGCAGCAGGAGCCCAGAAATTTGCTGAATGACACCCTGGAGTTGCAAGCAGCAGCAGCAGCAGGAGCCCAAACATAGCTTGAAAGAGACACTGGAGTTAGCAGCAGGAGCCCAAAAATTGGCTGAATGACACCCTGGAGTTGCAAGCAGCAGTAGCAGCAGCAGCATCAGCCCAAACATAGCTTGAAAGAGACACTGGAGTTGGCAGCAGGAGCCCATAATTGGCTGAATGACACCCTGGAGTTGCAAGCAGCAGAAGGAGCCCACACTATGGCTGAAAGACACTGTAGTTGGCAGCAGGAGCCCAAAAATTGGATGAATGACACCCTGGAGTTGCAAGCAGCAGCAGCAGCAGGAGCCCAAACATAGCTTGAAAGAGACACTGGAGTTGGCAGCAGGAGCCCAAAAATTGGCTGAATGACACCCTGGAGTTGCAAGCAGCAGTAGCAGCAGTAGCAGCAGCAGCAGCCCAAACATAGCTTGAAAGAGGCACTGGAGTTGGCAGCAGGAGCCCAAAATTGGCTGAATGACACCCTGGAGTTGCAAGCAGCAGAAGGAGCCCAACCTATGGCTGAAAGAGACACTGTAGTTGGCAGCAGGAGCCCAAAAATAGTCTGAATGACACCCTGGAGTTGCAAGCAGCAGCAGGAGCCCAAACTTAGCTTGAAAGACACACTGGAGTTGGCAGCAGGAGCCCAGAAATTGGCTGAATGACACCCTGGAGTCGCAAGCAGCAGTAGCAGCATCCCAAACATAGCTTGAAAGAGACACTGGAGTTGGCAGCAGGAGCCCAAAAATTGGCTGAATGACACCCTGGAGTTGCAAGCAGCAGCAGCAGCCCAAACATAGCTTGAAAGAGACACTGGAGTTTGCAGCAGGAGCCCAAAAATTGGCCGAATGACACCCTGGAGTTGCAAGCAGCAGCAGCCCAAACATAGCTTGAGAGAGACACTGGAGTTGGCAGCAGGAACCCAAAAATTGGCCTAAAGACACACTGCAGTTGGCAGCAGCAGGAGGCCAAAATTTGGCTGAAAGGCACACCCTGAAGTTGGCATCAGCAGGAGCCCAAAAATTGGCCTAAAGACATAAATATGTTTTGCACCATTTGGAAAGTGTAAAACGTGGCACCATGCTGAATCTAGTCGCATGCATCAGCCATTGGTGAGTGAGAATCCTGGCTGATCCATCCCTGATTCATTTTCACAAAGGTGAGTCTCTCCACATTTTTAGTTGAAAGACGAGTTCTCCTCGCCGTAACTATGGCCCCGCCGCACTAAACACCCGCTCAGATGGCACGCTACTTGCAGGGCAGGACAGCTTTTCCAGGGCAAACTCAGCTAGCTGCGGCCACAAGTCAAGTTTGGCTGCCCAGAAGTCCAGCGGATCCTCAAGGTGTGTTGGCATGGTCATGTCAAGGTATGACATGACCTGCTGGTTCAGGTCCTGCTCCAGGTCTTCCTGCTGCTCATTAGTAGACTCACTATGCGGGTGTAGAAAGCTACTCATTAGCGACTGAAGACTGAGGCTGCTGCTGATGGAGCTGCTGCTGCTGCTCCTGCCAACCCCCCCAGCAGGCATGGCAGTGGAAGGTGAGCGCAGAGGTCCCCCCGAGTCAGACCTGCGAGAGTATGGACCATGGCGCAGAAAGGCATCGGCCAACTGCCTACGTAGAATGTCTTTGTAGTAGGTCAGTTTGTCCTCCCTCTTGGCGGGTTTAAAAAATGCCCCCATTTTGTGGGGGTGGAGAGCCAGAAGTCATCCCGCTGACAAATGGAAACAATTCTGGGGTCACTACGCAAGCACGTGAGCAAGCTTCCTGCCATCTGCGCAAGTGACTCGGAGGGACTACCTGTCTCCATCTCCACTGCATACTGCCACGGTATGCTGGGTCCTCTGTCTCGCCTTCCTCACAACCCTCTAGCTCCTCTGGCTGTTCCTGCTCCTCCTCTCCTGTCCGCTGACTAGATAAACCAGCCATTTTGCCAAGCCTAAACTGTGCACTGTGCCACTCCTCCTCCTCTCCCTCCTCCTCCTCCAGTTCAGCTCCAACGGGGTTCATGTGGCCGTAAGATGTAGACGCCATGTCTACAGTGCCCTGACCAGCCATGGTTTCCAACATGTGCTGTAGTACATGAAGCAGTGGAATCACGTCGTTCATCCTGTAATCCTGGCGACTCACAAATAAAGTGGCTTCCTCAAAGGGCCTGAGCAAACGGCAGGTGTCACGTATGAGCTGCCACTGGTTGACATTGAAGTTACACAGGGGAGTCCCCCTATCCACTTGGATCATCAGAAAATACGTGATAGCTTTTCTCTGTTTGTATAGTCTGTCCAACATATGCAGGGTGGAATTCCAACGGGTGGAAAAATCGCAAATCAGACTATGTTGGGGGCTACCGTTCTGACGCTGTAGCTCAAGAAGGGTGTGCTTGGCGGTGTATGAGTGGCTGAAGTGCATGCAAAGTTTCCTTGAAGTTGTTAGGATGTCTTGCAGATGGGGGGAAGACTTCAGAAACCGCTTCACAACCAGATTGAAGACGTGAGCCATGCAGGGCGCATGGGTCAGCCTTCCTTGTCGCAGCGCAGACAAAATGTTCTTCCCATTGTCGGTAACCATGATTCCCATTTTAAGTTTTCTTGGAGTAAGCCATGTTTGGATTTCTTGATGAATACATTTCTAGCAGTTCCTTCCCTGTGTGACTCCGTTCACCAAGACAAACCATGTGAAGCACAGTGTGGCACCTCCGTGCCCTGCACACATGGGAGACTGGAGGGGCACTGAGACTTGACCCTACAGTGGAGGGTAAGGAGATGGCGGAGAATGAGGAGGCCGAGTCGCACAGTGTCACAGGCTCAACGGGCAGGGAGCGGGGAGGCCGAAGCGGCGTGACCTGTCCAAGTTGCTGCTGCTGCTGCAAAGAGACCACATTCACCCAGTGGGCCGTAAACGACATGTACTGTCCCTGACCGTAGTTACAGCTCCAGACGTCGGCGTTGCCATGCACTTTGCTACAAACCGACAGGCTCAAGGACTGGCCCACCTTCTGTTCAACAAAAGTGTGCAGCGCTGGTACTGCCTTCTTGGCAAAGAAATGACGGCTTGGGACTCTCCACCTTGGCTCGGCACAAGCCATCAGTTCTCTGAAAGGTGCAGAGTCCACCACCTGAAAAGGGAGCAACTGCAGCACCAGCAACTTGGACAGGAGCACATTCAGCTTCTGCGCCGTAGGATGAGTGGGCGCATACTGCTGTCTCTTGGACATGGCTTCGCTGATGGATTGCTGGCGGGATGCTTGACTTGGAGGAGGAGGAGGAGCAGGAGCATCTGGAGCGACAGAGGATGGGTATGACGCACAGCTGCCGTCGGCTGAGGTGCTGGAGCCTTGGCTGGCAGGAATTGGGAGTGGCATGCCACTTGGTGAGGAAGCAGCCTGGACCACCTATTCGGAGCCTCGGTTCTCCCAGGCCGCTTTATGGTGACGCATCATATGTTGAAGCAGGGCCGTGGTGCCAAAATTTGGGCCCTGGCCACGCTTCACTTTCTGCCTACATATCTTGCATGTGACCATGTTACCCTCCTGCGGATGCTTGAGGAAAAACTGCCACACTGCCGAGTAGCTACTTTTCCCACCAACAGCCCGCACTTATTCACTGCTACTGTCGCCAACTCCAGGAACCCCTGCTCCACTACCTCCCAATAAGGTAGCCTGCCGTGCAGCAGGTGCTCTACCCCGGCCCCGTTTGGCTCCAGGCTTTACAATTCTGCCCCCATGCTGACTGCCAACCATGCTGCTAACACCTTGCTGCCTCAGCTGCTGACTCAATCTACGTCCCTCTTCTCCTGATAAGGATGAAGCCCCTTCTGCACCCGGCTCCCACGTGCGATTGGCTTCATCATCATCATCATCGAGTTGTGGCTGCACGTCACTGATGTTCTCGGTTTCCTCAACAGTGTCTGGCGCAGGAGCTGGAATGCTTACAACAACACCCACACCACTCTCCACATCACCATTTGTCTGCCTAGCGAAGGAAGCCGCCTCCATTTCTTGGCTGGGCAGTAGCTGCTGACTGTCCTCTATCTGATCGTCTGCCTCACTAAAGAGTGGAGCTGAACCCAAAGCATAGGATACATCACTGGGGGAGGGAACAGCGTAGGACAGAGGCAATGGGAGGACAGGGACTGCTCTCGGGCCATGCCAACTCAGGGTTGTGTCAGAGGAACCTACCGACCCTAGACTGGGGGTGTCAGATGTAACTTGTGATGATGTGGATGACCGCGTTAACCAATCTACCACGGCAGATGCGTTACTGCTGTGATGATGTGAAGACAGCAGATACTGGCAGATCAGGTCTCTCACCGCGACTCCTGCTGCCACTCGCCCCTAGTCTGCTGCGACCTCAGCCTGCTGAATCTTGGCCTCTGCCACTCCTCTTTGAACATCCTGGCACTTGTCTGCCTGACATTTTTATGCATTTGAAATGTGCAATAGGCACTTAAAAAATGTGTTTACTTTAAAAAGCAGAAGCTAAATAAAGTGAAATACTGCTTCTCTGCACCAGATACTATGAAAATTGGCAATATGGGATACCCTGCGGGCTGGTGTTTTTACAAGACGCAAAAAAAAAACAATTCAAAATGCAATATATTAATAAAACAGAGCCTTTAGAAGCTGATTTAGTATAACAGATAGGGTAAAATGTGCTGGTTTGGGATGCCCATGTGGCCTGGTGTTTTTACAGGATGCAGAAAACCAATTCAAAATGCAATATATTAATAAAGCAGAGCCTTTAGAAGCTGATTTAGTATAACAGATAGGGTGAAATGTGCTGGTTTGGGATGCCCATGCAGCCTGGTGTTTTTACAGGACGCACAAAACCAATTCAAAATGCAATATATTAATAAAACAGAGCCTTTAGAAGCTGATTTAGTATAACAGATAGGGTCAAATGTGCTGGTTTGGGATACCCATGTGGCCTGGTGTTTTTACAGGACGCACAAAACCAATTCAAAATGCAATATATTAATAAAACAGAGCCTTTAGAAGCTAATTTAGTATAACAGATAGGGTGAAATGTGCTGGTTTGGGATGCCCATGCGGCCTGGTGTTTTTACAGGACGCACAAAAACCAATTCAAAATGCAATATATTAATAAAACAGAGCCTGTAGAAGCTGCTTTAGTATAACAGATAGGGTGAAAGGTGCCGGTTTGGGATACCCTGCGGCCTGGTGTTTTTACAGGACGCACAAAACCAATTCAAAATGCAATATATTAATAAAACAGAGACTTTAGAAGCTAATTTAGTATAACAGATAGGGTGAAATGTGCTGGTTTGGGATGCAATGTGGCCTGGTGTTTTTACAGGATGCACAAAACCAATTCAAAATGCAATATATTTATAAAACAGAGCTTTTAGAAGCTGATTTAGTATAACAGATAGGGTGAAATGTGCTGGTTTGGGATGCCATGTGGCCTGGTGTTTTTACAGGATGCACAAAACCAATTCAAAATGCAATATATTAATAAAACAGAGCCTTTAGAAGCTGATTTAGTTTAACAGATAGGGTGAAATGTGCTGGTTTGGGATGCCCATGCGGCCTGGTGTTTTTACAGGACGCAAAAAAAGATTCAAAATGCAATATATTAATAAAACAGAGCCTGTAGAAGCTGCTTTAGTATAACAGATAGGGTGAAATGTGCCTACCCTGCGGCCTGGTGCTTTTAAAGGACGCACAAAACCAATTCAAAATGCAATATATTAATAAAATAGAGCCTTTAGAAGCTGATTTAGTATAACAGATAGGGTGAAATGTGCTGGTTTGGGATGCCCATGCCGCCTGGTGTTTTTACAGGACGCACAAAAGCAATTCAAAATGCAATATATTAATAAAATAGAGCCTTTAGAAGCTGATTTAGTATAACAGATAGAGTGAAATGTGCTGGTTTGGGTTGCCCATGCGGCCTGGTGTTTTTGCAGGACGCAAAAAAACGATTCAAAATGCAATATATTAATAAAACAGAGCTTGTAGAAGCTGCTTTAGTATAACAGATAAGGTGAAATGTGCCGGTTTGGGATATCCTGCGGCCTGGTGTTTTTAAAGGACGCACAAAACCAATTCAAAATGCAATATATTAATAAAACAGAGCCTTTAGAAGCTGATTTAGTATAACAGATAGGGTCAAATGCGCTGAAATAGTATGCCCATGTGGGCTGGGGTTTTTACAGCATACAAAAAAAATAAAAACTAATCGAGTTATAAGAAGTGCTTGTGTGTAACAGATAGGGTTAAATATGCCACTGCCAAGATTGGATGCACAGTGGCCAGGAATATTTACAGCACAAAAAAAAGCAATTTAAAACTGATCTGACAAATGAAGTGAAAATAAAAAAAAAAAAGTTTCCCTGTCACTTTCTCTGCTGTCCCTGCCTGGATCCTTCCCGATTTTTCCCTATCTTTCCCTGGCTCTCCCTGGCACTGTGTGGGTCTCTGTTGGTCTCCCTGACTCTCCCTGCCTGTCTGTTAGTCTCTCCCTGTCTGCAGCAACCTCCGTTCTGTCTGCAATGCAAGGCTGAAATGCGCACAAGCAAGATGGTCGCCGTTTATATAGCACTGTGATGTCACGGGCTTCCTGGCTGCTGATAGGCTGCATGTGACCTTCACATGATAACTTGCCCCAGGGGACATGTCCGGACATGTCCATCCACCATTTTACAATGGCTGTAATTGAAATAAATGGAGTTTAAAGGAAAACTTCGATCGATCGAATCGCAGGGAAATTCGGAATCGTTCAGAATCGAATTTTTCCTGAAATTCGAAACGAATTTGGGTTCATCTGGATCGATTCGCTCATCCCTACTCATAACCTCCCATCACATGGCAAACCATCAGCCAGGAATGAGCCAGTGCTCTGCCTGATATCCTCCCCATTATTGCCACCTCACCCCCCTTCTTCACTGCCTGCATACAGGAGTTAGCTGAGCTCAGCGCATACCTGTCACCTATCCTTCACCCCAATAACCGACCAGATCAGCACACAACATTGCAACAACAGAACTTAATGAAAACAAAATAACTAGTTAGATAGCTATGAGTGGAATGGTGCCAGGCCTGTCTCACCCAGCAAACACCCGAGTGCAGATGGCAGCACAGAATGGAGGCATTAATGGGAGAGGAGACGGCAGGTGGCTCATAATCTCCCATCACATGGCAACCATGAGCCAGGAATCGGTCAGCTCTCTGCTCAACATCCCAAGTCCCTGCAACTAACCACCCTCCATCACCAGCTGCACCCAGGAGTGAGCCTAGCCAAGGCATGCACCTGCCACTCATCCCTCACCCTGATAACCGATCAGATCAGTAAACAACATTACAAAATCAGTCCCAAAACACATTTTTAAAACAGCAAAAACTGCTTAGATCATATTGTGGATTGTGGTATGTTTGGCAGGTGTGTACCACGCCTGGGTTACTCAGTAAACATCTGAGTGCAGATGGCAGTGCAGGGGAGTGGAGGCAGCAATGGGGGATGGAGGCAGCAAATGGCTCATAATCTCCCTTCACATGACAACCAGGAATCAGCTAGGAATTAGCCAGTGTTCCATCCAACATCCCCCCTATCCCTGCCACCTCACTGCCATTTCATCATTGGCTGCATCTGGGAGTGAGCTGGGACTTGCACCCATCCCCCACCTGATAACAGGTAAGGGATGAATTCACAGAAAGAGAATAAAACCTGGTTAGATCTCATTGTGGTAATGATATCCATTGTGTAGTAGTAGTAGTAATAGAAGTAGTCAAAGTGTAAGATACATTCAAAAAATCACATTAATTCATAAAAAGCAGCTAAATATATTAGTCTGATTTCATGAATGTATCTACTTCTAGAAGGATCAACAAGAACTGACCTGCCAAGGGCTTATTCAGAGTGCACCGATGGGTCTGAGGTAAGTAAACTCTAGCTATGTAAAAATTACAAGGCTGACATTTAACAGTAGGAGAGGCATCCACATAATTCTTACATGGCTGGAGTTAGAAGGGTTAAGCCAACAATTTAGCGACAGTCAAAAAAACAATAACAGTTATTTTTGCACCTGGTGCTGAATTGATCTTACCAAATAAAGTAAGTTATCCCATTCCATGTGGATGATCAATCTTGCTGTGCTGATAAAGATGATTTCTTCCCCTTTATTCTATAGCCAGACACCCGAGTTTTCTAGTACAAGTACAACCACATTGTTTGAGACATATTATTGATTGCCTATGTAGGGAGGATCAAGCTTATTCCTCTGCTTTTCTGTTTTAGTCAATAGCTAAGTACACTGCAAGCATATGGACGCTACCAACACTGGAATTATAAGAATTGTGCAGTGCACATCTTACTATATCAACAGCCTGCCTTTATCGACAGTTCAGAGATGGCCTGCCGAGAAAAGAAGTGGCAGCTGGGAATGGAGTATTATGGGACAGCCACCACCATCAGATTTTCTCTCAGAATGGGAGCATTAAAAAGCCAGCAATTTTGAAATGCTTGCATTCAGGGCAGGACTTGTGGGTGAGATGGGCTGTGCTTACTCTTTCTTTCCAGGTATTAAGGGATAGACAGATGAATGCTTCCCTGGGATAGTGGGAGCAGGCTTTGTGGTGGCGGTGGTGGTTTCACATCCTCCCATGTGGGGTAGACAGGCTAAGACAACCGAACAGTAGAGGGGGGCTCAGGTGTTTCCATGTTTTTTGTTGTTTCTGCCACTGCTGTCTGTGTTTGGATTGTAGATGTCTAGTCATGGTTATGATGCAGAGATTATTAAGACTTTTTTCCTTACATCAGGGGCTGGTAGCACAGCAAGGAAATGACCTGAGTCTTATTGTCTTTGCACTGCTTAAAAAATATCATATCAGCAGTTGGGCACGAATCGAATGTTACATTAAATGCCCAGTAAGTATAATGCAACTGGGCTCAGGTGAGATGTTGTATTAAATGCAATGTTGTTTTATTAAGTGCAATGCGGCTTGGCACAGATCAAATATTGCATTAATGCAATTGCATTGAATGCCCAGTAAGTGCAAAGCAGCTTGGCGCAGATACAATGTTGTATTAAATGCCCAGTAAGTGCAATGCATTTGGGCACAGATGAGTTGTTGAATAAAATGCCCATTAATTGCAATGCAATAAGGTACAGATCAAATGTATTAAATGCCCATTAAGTGCAATGCAGTCACACACAGATGAGATGTTGCATTAAATGCACAGTAAGTGCAATGCAGTTGGCCACAGATCAAATGTTGTATTAAATGCACAGTAAGAGCAACGCAGTTGGGCACAGATGAGATTTTGTATTAAATGCCCTGTAAGTACAATGTAGTTGGGCACAGATTAGATGTTGTGTTTAATACACAAAACAATAAGTGCAATGCTGTTGGGCACAAATGAGATGTTGAATTAAATGCACAATAAGTGCAATGCAGTTGAGAGCAGATTAGCAGCCTTATTTAATATTTTTTCCAGCGGGTACAAGATGAGCATCCAATTAAGTGCAATGCAGTTGGGCATAGATCAAATGATGTATAAAAGGCCCAGTTTTTGTTATAAATGTGCCCCAGCAGCTGTTATTTTAATATTGAAAATACTAAAAACTCTCTCTTTAACTCATATAAAAAAAGATCATCCTAATGTTAATAATGTTAATAACGTTTAATTTTTATTTAAATGTTTAAATGTTTCTCAAAATGTTTAAATCTCTCAGTAAGCCATTTCCATTACTTTGCTTTACTTTCACATAGCCTTTTTTCCATGACATATATTAATTCTTTATATGGAACAATATAATAGCCATGAGATAAACATGAGCAAAGGGGGTGGGAGTAGCTCCATCACTATTTTTTATACAAAATTATCATCATTATTATTCAGGGCCTGGGAACCAATTCACCGCCCAGTTTAACCCTCTCATCATCCAAGTATTAAGCACCAAACATGTCTAGCTATGTGGAAAGACAGAGATTTGGTTGCACATATCTGCAGATACATGTGGAAGCCACACTGCCCCGGCAAGGCACTCTGTGTTTACAGTGGTCCCTACTCTTATTTTTGAGTCCCCAAAGTTGGGCCATGCAATGCAGCCAGAGCTACTCACCTGGGAAGCTGCCAGCCTCCCTTTAGAACACTCCATAGGGAGAGATCCATGGTGGCTGAATCCCTCCCTGTGTGTGTTCATGGCAATTCAAACTGAGCAAAGGCGGTGGGAGTAGCTCCATCACTATTATTTATACAAAATTATCATCATTATTATTCAGGGCCTGGGAACCAATTTACCGCCCAGTTTAACCCTCTCATCATCCAGGTATTAAGCACCAAACATTAAACTGGGCGGTAAATTAGTTCCCAGGCCCTGAATAATAATAATACTTTTGTATAAATAGAGATTGAGCTGCTCCCACCCCCTTTATTCATTTGAATTGCCATGAGCACAAGCAGGGAGTAATTCAGTCAATATGGATTTCTCCATGTGAAGTGTTCTAAAGGGAGGCTGGCAGCTTCCCAGGTGAGTAGCTCTCAAATATTTGTCTGCATTGCATGTCCCAACTTTGGGGACTCAAAATTAAGAGTAGGGACCACACTAAACACAGAGTGCCTTGTCGGGGAAGTGTGGCTTCCACACGTATCTGCAGATATATGCAACCAAATCTCTGTCTTTCCACATAGCTAGACATGTTTGTTGCTTGATATTTAGATGATGAGAGGGTTAAACTGGGCGGTAAATTATTTCCCAGGCCCTGAATAATAATAATAATTTTGTATAAATAGTGGTTGAGCTGCTCCCACCCCCCTTTATTCATGAGATAAACATGACGCGCTTTGTAATTTGTCTGACAAAGACAAATTATTGCTAGAATGCAATATATGAAGTTAATAAATTAATTACTTATCTTTGTACAGCAATGGACATTTAATAGGGGTAAGCTGCTAAAAATTGTTTTCTGGCATAGAGCTTAATTGTAATCACAGGGCCAGCTTGTCTTATTATCTTTACTAGAGATGAGCAAACTTTTTTTTCGACTGATTCGACGAATGTTCCGACAAAAATCGTTTCGACCCGAATTTATTCGCGACGAATCGCTATTACAAAACGGCTATTTCTGAGCCTCCTAGAGCCTCAATAGGGTTGTAAACCATTTTGCCTTCCTGTAACACGCATAGGATACGTGCTGGGTTAGTTAAATAATACTGTAAATAAATATCACATGCAGATCAGAGGCATCGCTAATAGAATCACAGAGCGGCACAATTGCAGAGAATTGAAGTGGCATCACTATGAGGGGCAGGAGCCCAAACATTGCTTTAAAGAGACACTGGAGTTGGCAGCAGCAGGAGCCCAAAAATTGGATGAATAACACCCTGGAGTTGCAAGCAGCAGCAGGAGCCCAAACATTGGCTGAAAGAGACACTGGAGTTGGCAGCAGCAGGAGCCCAAAAATTGACTGACACACTGGAGTTTCAAGCAGCAGCAGCAGCAGGAGCCCAAACAAAGCTTGAAAGAGACACTGGAGTTGGCTGCAGGAGCCCAAAGATTGGATGAATCACTCCCTGCAGTTGCAAGCAGCAGCAGCAGGAGCCCAAATATTACTTTAAAGAGACACTGGATTTGGCAGCAGGAGCCCAAAATTGGATGAATCACACCCTGGAGTTGGCAGCAGCAGCAGCAGCAGGAGCCCAAACATTACTTTAAAGAGACACTGGGGTTGGCTTCAGGAGCCCAAAAATTGGATGAATCACACCCTGGAGTTGGCAGCAGCAGCAGCAGGAGCCCAAACATTACTTTAAAGAGACACTGGAGTTGGCTTCAGGAGCCCAAAGATTGGATGAATCACACCCTGGAGTTGGCAGCAGCAGCAGCAGGAGCCCAAACATTACTTTAAAGAGACACTGGAGTTGGCAGCAGGAGCCCAAAGATTGGATGAATCACACCCTGGAGTTGGCAGCACCAGCAGCAGCATTTTGAATTGTTTTTTTGCGTCCTGTAAAAAAAACAGGCCGCAGGGTATCCCAAACCGGCACATTTCACCCTATCTGTTATACTAAAGCAGCTTCTACAGGCTCTGTTTTATTAATATATTGCATTTTGAATCTTTTTTTGCGTCCTGTAAAAAGGCCCCGGCCCCGTTTGGCTCCAGGCTTTACAATTGTGCCCCCATGCTGCCTGCCAACCATGCTGCTAACACCTTGCTGCCTGAGCTGCTGACTCCGGGGCAACCTGCACCCCTCTTCTCCTGATGATGACGATGAAGCCCCTTCATCACCCGGCTCCCAAGTGTGATCGGCTTCATCGTCATCATCATTATCACCGATTTGTGGCTGTACGTCACTGATGTTCGTGGATTCGTCAACAGTGTCTGGCGCAGGAGGTGGAACGCTCGCAGCACCCACAACACTGTCCACATCACTATTTGTCTGCCTAGCTAAAGAAGCCACCTCCATTTCTTGGCTGGGCAGTAGCTGCTGACTGTCCTCTATCTGATCGTCCTCCTCACTAAAGAAATCCAATGTTGCTGGTGCACTCTTACAAACACATTATTGGTGGGTGCCAGGGCCGCGGTGGCGCCGCTGTATATCAAAAGTGGATAAATAGGCACGGCACTCCAAAGCATAAATTTAAATGCTTATATTCAATAATAGTGATCCAAAAGTCCAATAACACACAAAGTATAAAGGAAATCATGGCCAAACATAGGAAACAGTCTTATCTTCCAACGTTTCGGGGGTCGGGTGCCCCCTTTCTCAAGGAGGACTGTAAACCGGATTGTGCTGCATCCCCCATCTATAAGTACACAGACTAAAGTGCAAAGTTCACAGATTCCCGCCTGACGTCATTATGACGTCAGCGGGCGTGCGGGTCCCCTTGCCCCCCCCTTTTTTGTGCCCTGATCCACCCATGACCCCATCACCAGTTCACTCTTTCCGTCATCCCCTTCATGCCCTATATTTCATCTCTTTCCCTTTTCTGTATCCTCCCATCTCTCTATAACCTCTTTTCCTTCTCCTGGACTCCATCTGTGGTCCGTAATTCTTTAATTTCCCCCTCAATGTACATAATGTATATATAATGTTTAACACCTTATAAGCATGCCTTTTGCCTGCTCCTACTAGCCCTCTTCTGGGCTTTCACCGCCACCCAGGGACACTGACAGTCCCGTGACTGCGGTCCTTTATGTACTGCAGCTTCTATGTTGAGACTGCGGTGCTCTGACAGACGCTGTCTTTCTCACGGGCTGGTGGCAGAGGCAGGGGCCGCGAACCAATTGGATCGCGGCCCCCGCCGCGTCATCAGTTACCGGGCAGCCTTGTTGAGCCCGGCTGCCAGCTCCCTGTCCCCGCTGACAGACGGGGAAACCGCCGCTCGCGGCATCGGCGGGCGGCGGCTGGCGGTGACGGGACCTCCACAGCCTGGAGTCCCGGTGGACGCAGGTAAGTAATCACAGCCCCATTGTTATTATTTTCAATACTGTATGTGTTTATTATTTACATGGGGCATACCCGCACGCCCGCTGACGTCATAATGACGTCAGGCGGGAATCTGTGAACTTTGCACTTTAGTCTGTGTACTTATAGATGGGGGATGCAGCACAATCCGGTTTACAGTCCTCCTTGAGAAAGGGGGCACCCGACCCCCGAAACGTTGGAAGATAAGACTGTTTCCTATGTTTGGCCATGATTTCCTTTATACTTTGTGTGTTATTGGACTTTTGGATCACTATTATTGAATATAAGCATTTAAGTTTATGCTTTGGAGTGCCGTGCCTATTTATCCACTCCTCACTAAAGAGTGGAGCTGAACCCAAAGCATAGGATACGTCGCTGGGGGAGGGAACGGCGTAGGACAGAGGCAATTGGAGGACAGGGACTGCTCTCGGGGCATGCCAACTCAGGGTTGTGTCAGAGGAACCTACCGACCCTAGACTGGGGGTCTAAGACGTAAGTTGTGATGATGTTGTTGATGAGCGCGTTAACCAATCTACCACGGCAGATGCGTCACTGGTGGAGACACGACCGCTAGCAGATACTGGCAGACCAGGTCTCTCACCGTGACTCCTGCTGCCACTCGCCCCTAGTCTGCTGCGACCTCTGCCTGCTGAATCTTGGCCTCTGCCACTCCTCTTTGAACATCCTGGCACTTGTCTGCCTGACATTTTTATGTATTTCCTTATTTAGTATAAACAGATAGGGTTCAATGTGCAGTTTTGCGGTGCCCTGCGGCCTGGTTTATTAAAAGCAGTCAAAAACAAATGGGATGCCCCCACAGCAGACCTGAGATCAGTATATATGCACAGCAACAGTGTCTAAGCAGGCTCCAACAGGCCAAATTACTTGAAATAAGTGTGCAGCTTAGAGTAAAGACAGAGGCTAATGGTATGTTACAGAATGGGATGCCCCAAGCAGACTTGAGATCAGTAATATATGCACACAGCAGCAGTGTGTAAGCAGGCTGAAACAGGCCAAATTACTTTAAATAACTGTGCAGCTTACAGTGAATGCAGAGGCTAATGGTATGTTACAGAATGGGATGCCCCAAGCAGACTTGAGATCAGTAATATATGCACACAGCAGCAGTGTGTAAGCAGGCTGAAACAGGCCAAATTACTTTAAATAACTGTGCAGCTTACAGTGAATGCAGAGGCTAATGGTATGTTACAGAATGGGATGCCCCAAAGCTGACTTGAGATCAGTATATATGCACACAGCAGCAGTGTGTAAGCAGGCTGAAACAGGCCAAATTACTTTAAATAACTGTGCAGCTTACAGTGAATGCAGAGGCTAATGGTATGTTACAGAATGGGATGCCCCAAAGCTGACTTGAGATCAGTATATATGCACACAGCAGCAGTGTGTAAGCAGGCTGCAACAGGTCAAATCACTTGAAATAACTGTGCAGCTTAGAGTAAAGACAGAGGCTAATGGTATGTTACAGAATGGGATGCCCCAAGCAGACTTGAGATCAGTATATATGCACACAGCAGCAGTGTGTAAGCAGTATCATACAGGCCAAATTAGTTGAAATGAGTGTGCAGCTTACAGTAAATGGAGAGGCTAATGGTATGTTACAGAATGGGATGCCCCAAGCAGACTTGAGATCAGTATATATGCACACAGCAGCAGTGTGTAAGCAGTCTCATACAGGCCAAATTAGTTGAAATGAGTGTGCAGCTTACAGTAAATAGAGAGGCTAATGGTATGTTACAGAATGGGATGCCCCAAGCAGACTTGAGATCAGTATATATGCACACAGCAGCAGTGTGTAAGCAGCCTCATACAGGCCAAATTAGTTGAAATGAGTGTGCAGCTTACAGTAAATGGAGAGGCAAATGGTATGTTACAGAATGGGATGCCCCAAGCAGACTTGAGATCAGTATATATGCACACAGCAGCCGTGTATAAGCAGCCTCATACAGGCCAAATTAGTTGAAATGAGTGTGTAGCTTACAGTAAATAGAGAGGCTAATGGTATGTTACAGAATGGGATGCCCCAAGCAGACTTGAGATGAGTATATATGCACACAGCAGCAGTGTGTAAGCAGCCTCATACAGGCCAAATTAGTTGAAATGGGTGTGCAGCTTACAGTAAATAGAGAGGCTAATGGTATGTTACAGAATGGGATGCCCCAAGCAGACTTGAGATCAGTATATATGCACACAGCAGCAGTGTGTAAGCAGGCTGCAACAGGCCAAATCACTTGAAATAACTGTGCAGCTTAGAGTAAAGACAGAGGCTAATGGTATGTTACAGAATGGGATGCCCCAAGCAGACTTGAGATGAGTATATATGCACACAGCAGCAGTGTGTAAGCAGCCTCATACAGGCCAAATTAGTTGAAATGGGTGTGCAGCTTACAGTAAATAGAGAGGCTAATGGTATGTTACAGAATGGGATGCCCCAAGCAGACTTGAGATCAGTATATATGCACACAGCAGCAGTGTGTAAGCAGCCTCATACAGGCCAAATTAGTTGAAATGAGTGTGCAGCTTACAGTAAATAGAGAGGCTAATGGTATGTTACAGAATGGGATGCCCCAAGCAGACTTGAGATCAGTATATATGCACACAGCAGCAGTGTGTAAGCAGCCTCATACAGGCCAAATGAGTTGACATGAGTGTGCAGCTTACAGTAAATAGAGAGGCTAATGGTATGTTACAGAATGGGATGCCCCAAGCAGACTTGAGATCAGTATATATGCACACAGCAGTAGTGTGTAAGCAGCCTCATACAGGCCAAATTAGTTGAAATGAGTGTGCAGCTTACAGTAAATAGAGAGGCAAATGAGATCTTACAAAATGGTAATGTTCCCACAGCAGACTTGAGATCAGTTCAGTATATATGCACACTAAGTGTATAAGCAGCCTGAAAATGCTAACAACGCCAGTCAGCCAGCCAGTAACACTCAGGCTGGATGACTGCCTCCGATTTTTCCTAACTTTCCCTGCTTCTCGCTGACTTCCTGCCTGTCTCCTGCCTGTCTCCTGCCTGTCCCTGTCTGTCCCTGTCTCTCTAACTGTCTCTCCCTGACTACAGCAGCGTCCTGTCTCTCATGAATGCAATAGAGAAATGAGGAAAATCAAGATGTCCGCCGCCTTAAATAGCGCTGTGATGTCACCGGGCTTGCTGGCTGCTGATAGGCTGCATGTGACTGCCCCAGCATGCACTGGAGCGGGGTAGATGTCTGGACATGTCCCGTCCGCCATCTTAGAATGCCTGTAATGTAAATGAATGGATGTTAAAGGAAAACTTAGAGCGATCGAAGCACGGGGAAATTCGGATTCGATCCGAAGCAAATTTTTCAAGAAATTCGGATCAAATCCGGGTTCGTCTGGATCGATTCGCTCATCCCTAATCTTTACCACCAAGATAACCACGCTATGAGAAATTTGATTAAACAAGGAAAAAATAAAAGCCACAAATAAAATATTTCAGAATTTCTTTTAACAACATTTGTTTTTACATCCTCATATGATTTAAATGTCAATGTGTATAAAAAAACACCTTAATCTGGCTATGTGTATTTAAAACATGCCCATGAAATAAAGCTAAAATACTGCTTTAATAAGGAATAGTTTTCTAGACAATTCATTGATATAAATTCATTTTCCATCCTTGTATGTGGCATGTGTAAATTGTAAAATTAGGTGTTACATATTTAATGTGGTTGCAGTTTCTGAATGAGCTGTCAAGTGTTCATGCTATGCATCATAAATGAGACAAGTGGGTGAAATCAAATTTTAATTAGAGAAGCATACATAATGACTACAGATAGTGTAATTGCTTTCACTCTAAGATTTTGACAATAGTTGTTTGTAATGTATGTTAAAATCATTCAACGTTATAGCACTATGAAAAAAGATGCACATACTGTATTTTGGCAGTTTTCATTTAAAAAAAACTCAAAAGAGGACTTGATCAACAAATGATACGCACAATTTGCTTGTTCTGAAATTAAAACCACTTTTGGTTTGCACACTTTCAGGCTTACTTGCCTACCTGCTGCCTATTTGTTATCAATTTCACTTCCACCAAAAAGTTAAAGTGAATCTAAAACCCACTTAAGAGCTCTGTACCTGCTCCAAACAGAACCGAAACCAATCTATTCCACCTCTTCATGCCATCAGTAATATCTGCATTTATGTAATTTTCCCTCTTCCTAGTCTGATGAGGGACATAAAAACCTCAGAAAGTAATGTGCATGGTGTCCTACAGGATTTCTATAGTGAGCATCTAACTTCCTTTTCTGAGGTTCAACTGCTTTTCAATGTAAATTCGTCCTTATTTTCATGAATAATTAGTAGATACGCACACTATTGGGTTGATTCAAAGAAACATGTAACAGCTTGGATTTGGGTCACGATCATCCTATTTTTCACGTCCGCTCGTGCGTTCGTATGAACTTGCGAGTGATTCAATAAGCAAATACGTTTCTATCCTAAAATATACGTCCGTTCGTATGATATCTCCCGAACTTGCCTCAGTCAGTTGGCAATCGTAAAAATCACGTTCATGTGCTCACCTGTTGCGGCGGCAGCCTGTTTTTTCTGCTGCTTCCATCGTCCACCTCTTCCAATTACTTGCGTTTGCCTCTGGTTTTCATTGGTTTTTGGCCTCTTAGATAATCTAAAGTTCACTAGTAACAAGATGACGGGATGGCCCTATGGTTTGCCTTGCTTGGCCTCGCACTACTGTGCCTGTTTGTGTCCTCTTTTGGTCCCTGTGAATCACACATTTAGGACCACATCCATTATGGCAAAGATCAAATTTCCAATTGTATTGGTCAAGTCATGAAGTTTCTCATGAAAAGTGATATATTTTGAATCAATCACAAAACACACATCATTATGGATGGGTTGGCTATTTGTTGTGTGAGTTGTGTTTGAGTTAACAATTTAATTACCCACCCCCAAACATATCTGACCTAGAGCAGCGAGACTCAACTGGCGGGCCGGGGTCCCAATGCGGACCTTGGCACCAGATTCCAGGACCCCTGCCCAGACAGCCCTGCACTCAGTTACTTCTGTGTTGACGTGCTCAGAGCTGCCCCCTTGATCGGCGATGTAGTGGTTGTTCTCCTGCCCAATGTCATGGCTCCCTGAAACATAGCATTGCAATATGAAGTACTGCACAGGAAGTGGCATTGCAAGGTACACAGTAACTTGGTACATCTTTCTCTTGGCACAATCGTGTCTCGCTGCCCCTGCTCTGCCCCATCTGCCACAGTCCCCCCATGCCCCCCCCCCCCACATAAGCCCCATACATTTGTAACAGTTTTGCTCCATCCATCCCATCACCATCAATTCGTGAACTCCCCCCTTTAGCCATCCAATCCCTGTCCCCTCAGCTCTGCCCCATCCAGCCCAGCAAGGGCAAGCAGCCTTTATTAGTTTGCACTTTGAAATCTCAAGCCCCTCCACCAGTGTGTTTATTTCTAACTAGACACCCCCTGCGTCAGCCCCATGGCCAGACATTCACCTCTCACCACATACCTTTAAATGGACCTTTACAAGAAGTGTTTGAGTACCCCGGACCTAGCGAATGGTAGTCTTAATCCAAAAATTTGCGTTGCAAGTTGTATGCTGACTGGGTACACTTCCTGACTTAGAACTGAGGTCAGTTAGCAGTTTTCGCGAGGCATTGCACCTATCTAAACTTGCGTGTCTTTTAACAAATGTCCCCATTGCTCTAGAGTTGCTTAATATTACAAATAGTGGTTTATTTGATTACCTATCCAAAAAATGGTTATGTGTGTGTTTACCTTGTTTGTTTTTCTCTTCTTCAGCCCAGCATGATCCCTCAGCAAGGGAAACTCACCCCCCAGTTTGGTTATGCCTACCAGGTCCGTACAGCATAGGAGCCCAGATCCGAGATTTCCGGTAAGTTAATTTAGTACCATAAATACTACCAAGTGCTTAAGCATGTGTTAAACTGTGGGAATCCCAAATTTGGACGCCAACTTACACTTTTTTTTTTATATGTCCCTACAGACCCGCACACTCATGGAAGAGATCCAGGAAATGGAGGAAGATGATGTCTCCATGCAGGGCACGTCGGATGACCTCCCCCTGGGTCCCAATTTGGAACTGCTCCATAATGTTTCTCTGGCCAATCCTCAGCAGCAGAGTGAATCTCCATCCATTGTGCATGCACATGGGGAGACTGACACAACAGTCCCCAGTGTTCACTCTGCTGCTGAGGATTTGCAAAGCAGGCCTGTTGCTGTTGAGGGGACGACACCACGCGGCAGGGCACGCCCAAGAGCCAGGGTAATTGTGCGGCGGACTCCATTACGCCGCCCCACAATTTCCCAGGGGAGGCAGAGTGCCCTGCTTCAATTATGGACCCAAGAAAGGGACTCTTATGAGGCACAGCTCGCTACAGAGCGTGAGGAAAGGCATGCCGACATGGTGAACACCAATACCAGCTTACAGGGCATCCTCGCGGAGTTGCGTACCCTCAACAGCAACGTGGTAACTGCAAGTAATGGCATCCAGTCAGCCATGGCTGAGATGACCAATATGCAGAGAAACATTGTGGAGCAGTTTCAAATTCACAATGCTGCCATGGCCCAGGCTAGGTCCCATTCACATGGACCTCCACCTGGACCTCCACCTGGGTATTATGGGCAGCCACCCTATTAAGCCATGGTTGTGTGGGACATCTTTTCTCTTAACCCCCACTGTATTTACTTGTCCTTTGAGGTTTCAAACAATCCATTTTGTGTTGCTCATGCAGGTTGTGTTTTGTATTTGCTCCCATATAGCTCCTTAGAGTAATGCTTAAGGCCACTAGCCAATGCCATAGGTCTATGTGGAGTGTATCTGGCCACTTATGGCTTTAAATATGTATTTGGTTGGTGCTCCTCCTGTTTGCAGACATGTTTGTGTGACATTATGGCCATGCCCAAATATCCCTGGGCACAGGCAATATTAATGACTGGACTAGGCTGGCCTTTGGACTGGGTGTCCTTGTTTGGTTGTGCCACTCACTTCCAGGTGTAGATGTGCTCGATGTTTTTTTTGTTATGTCATCCATTTGTAACCACAGATGTATGTGGAATGTTTTCTGTTAAGCACAATAATTTTAACTTTCCTAAGTAAAAAAATATTCTCACTTACAATACTTGTGGCGTTTTTAGTGGGAACACATTTTAAACAGCTTGGGCTAAACCAGATAATTTTGGTTTTAAGAGGTGTAACAATGCAAATATCAAGCTAAGGAAACTACATGAAATACATTAGGCAACAATTACGGTAAAAATGTTTTACTTTGAGGTAATGCCACATTACGGCAAAACAACATATTTAACAAAAAGGCTAACACAGACACACAGAATGTTGATACACGAAATAAAATTAACTAAAATGCTGCAATATCAAGTTTGATCGAACTGATTGGGCAGACTCACTGGGTGGCCCAACAAAATTCTCTCCATCATCCTCTAGGGCTGTAGAGGGCAGGCTATCCACATAACGTGGGACACGTTCCAGTATCGCAAAATTGTGCAAAACAGCACATGCCATGATTATGTCGATCACTTTTTTTGGATCATATTGCAGGGCGCCCCCAGTATGGTCCAAGCAACGAAAACGGGTCTTCAACAGCCCAAAGGCCCTCTCCACAACAGCCCTGGTCTTGCGGTGCGCACGGTTGTACGCTTCCTGAGAGGCATCCTGGGGCCGCAGCACAGGCGTCATGAGCCAGGGTAGAAGTGGGTACCCGGAATCACCTTAAACAGACAATTAAATGTAATCAAAATTAAAAAGGTAACACAACAAACACAAAGAATTTTACATATATCATAATGATGTAAGGTAAAGGGCCAAAAAAAACACCCAGGGCACATTAGCAAAATAACTATTGCCACTAATGTAGTACATAATTAAAAATGGCACTTCAATATACCAATTAATTAACAAACATCTGCACGGCCAAGGGTAGTTGGAATTTAAATATATTTTTAGGTTTCTGACATGTTACAATTAGGATGCTGCTGAGGGGCTATCAACATTTATATGAAAACTACAATGTATGCAGTTTAAGTCCACTTTGACATTTAAAGACCAATACTACAAAAGGAGCAAAAGCTCACAGATCCTTGGGTATAAACTCCCAAACAATATATTTAGGGACATGGAACTTACAGACATCCTAACTAAAGGGAAAACATTCTGAAGGACAAAGCGAGGCAAGCATTTTGGTTTGGAGTTCATAATATATGACCCAACAAAAAGGCAGTTTCTGGCTTATGTAAAGAATTCAAATACAAAAATATAAACAAATACAAGATTAATCCCACATTTAATAGCACAGAAATAGGACACACTTACCAAGCAGCCATGCACCCGAAAATTCACCTGCCTCAAATCTCCTAAACAACCCAGATCGCCTGAGTATATAGGAGTCGTGGGACGATCCTGGGTAGCCGGCAAGGACACTCATAAAACGCATGTCCGGACCAACCACGGCCTGGACATTAAGGGAGTGTCCCATTTTTCGATTCCTTAAGGCAAAAACATACAAAAAGGGTAATTGATATTTGAAAAAATAAAATTAAAAAAAAAAATACATGTCTGCACTCTATTGGGAAAGACTAATGAAAAGCCTAGATAAAGCAGCTACACAAATGAGGGATAAACAAATATGCTGCCGCAAAGGAAAACAGGTTACATTACACGTTGGCCAACATAATAACCAATCTCAATACCTATATATATACTCGTCGGCAGCCCTAGGTACGAGTGCCACATGTGTGCAGTCAATAGCACCAATAACGTTGGGCATGTCGGCCACATTATAAAACCCAAGCTTAATGGCGTTTCTGGCTGCCATATCATCCGGAAAATAAATATATTTTGGAGTTATGGCAGCCATGCCTTCCAAAAATTTAGCTGTGACATCCCCACGGAGAGGGCACCCAGCCTCTGGAACGAGCCGTTCGCCAAAAATTGCAGGCAGCCAAGCATCTTGGTCATACCTGAAATTGCATGCCCCTTCCTTGTGGTGCGGGCTAACCATGGCCGCAGCTCACTATATAATTTATGGAGGGAAGCGCGATTAAGCCTGGTCAGCTCGAACAGCTCAACATCATTCATGCTATCGATGTTCATGCGACGACGCAGGGGCAATCTGCTCTCAGACATCTCGATCAACTCAATGCCAAAAAGCATAAGCCCTTGATGTGCCACAAACTCGCTCCTCTCCATCCTACTCCCGAGGCCAAATAGCTGCCGGCAAACATTTCGTAAAGCAGCTCTTTAATGGGCTTCAAAACAATTAGCAATCACCTCTCTGAATTGGTCGCAAGCCCATGTGAAGGACGTAAAAAATAGGATCGGACGCAAATAATACGATTTGGACGGGAAAAACACACGAACTAACGCAAAATATACGATTCTCGTACGAAATGCGTATGTTCATATACGTCTATGCGCGAACGATCGTGCGAATACGAAATGGGCAAAAAAACAAGAAAAAATGACAAACACCCACCCAAACTTACGATTCTCGATACGAAATCAATTAACTTTTGCTCTTTGAATCGAGGGGTATGTGTAGGGGCAAAAGCAACCCCCACACCGTAACTCCGCGCTAAAAAAATTCAACACTCAACAACAATAATTCACAAAACTTTTTTTTAAAAGTCCTTAAATAATTTCCCAGCGCTGGAGCAAGATCGTATTGGTGCGATCACATGAACATATACACAAAATATCTGCTACTCGAACAGACAGACACTCCGCGGGGTTCTCTTAAATTTGATAAATAGTCTCTTAATGACGATCACCTCAAGCGTTTTGGAGGGAAAAAAACTTTATGTGCATCCCAACACCAAAGCAGTTCTTAAATCACGTACCAGATGCTTTAAATACAACAGCGGTTTGAATTTAGATCCTCTCGAAGGGCAACGTCCCTTAACATGAAGGCAATGCTGCCCATCACTCCAATTCAACAGAGGTTAAACTTTCTCAGACTGTATAGTATAGAACCTCTTAGGGAACTCTATTCCATCAATTATATTCATGCGTTGCTTACCATGGATCATTGATACATGAAAGAAGGAAGAAAAAAAGGCATAGCATAAAACCTCTTAAAAAAAGGGCCACCTGCTCGTATTTATTATGCTCACCAAATTGCAGTTATAATCAGCGCATATAAATTATTCCATCGAACAATGTTAGTGCAAAGATGAAAAATGCTTCCACTTTCAAATCAATTGCCAAACATTACTGGTCTTCACGCAGCTCTATGCGCCGTTCCCTCGGCCGTGGGACACGGAAGTACACAAAGACAAAAAGCTGCAGATTTTTTCTCTCTCGGATGTAGCACCGCTCTCTGCTCCTGAGGGATTTGAAAGTGGAAGCATTTTTTCATCTTTGCACTAACATTGTTCGACGGAATAATTTATATGCGCTGATTATAACTGCAATTTGGTGAGCATAATAAATACGGGCAGGTGGCCCTTTTTTAACCCTTTCAGTGCCAAGCACGTAGATACTACGTGCTTGCTTCCACTCCACTTAAGTGCCAAGCACGTAGTATCTACGGGCTTGACTTTCCCCCCTGCTAGTAAAAAAAATAAAAGTCAGAAATACTCACCTGACCCCTCGTTGGATCCGGCCGGGTCTCCTCTTTAATTTGGTGCCATCCGATCCCCCGTGGGGGGTCGGATGGCTCCAGGAGAGCCCCCGGAATAGCCCCCCCCCGTTTGGCAGCAGCAGCTGCTAACTGTAAAAAAAAAAAAAAAATAAAAATGACATTCACTTACCTGTGTGTGCGCTGGCTCCCGCTGTCCCTCCTCTTCACCTGGGGGGCCTCCGATCGCCCCCCAGGACTTACCGATCTTCAGGAGAGAGCCCGGAAGGCTCTCTCCTCTCTCCTCTTCGATGGCGGCCGCCATCTTGCCGCTAAGACGTCATCCCGGTCCGTCGCAGCGTCAAGCCCCGCCCCTTTTGGGGGCGGGGCTATGACGTCATCCCAGCCCCGATCACCGATCACCGGCTTCAGCGTTCTCAGCTGTCAGATGCCGGTGATCGGCAACGGGGAAGGAGGTGGCAGGAGATCCTCTGATCTCCTGCCTCCCCCTTCTCTGATGCCGATCACCGGCATCTGTCAGCAGAGCGGCGCGGGACAAAGGAGCTTACAACCGGAGGTAAGTACAGTAAAAAAATTTTTTTTTTTTTTTTTTAATAAAATACTTTTGTGTGGCGTTTTTTTTCATTTAACCCTTTGTGAACTGGTAAGGGGTCCATGAGACCCCTTATACCAGTTCACAAGGCTCTGGGTATGGCAAGTCACCTGCAGCTAGTGGGTGGCTTGCCATTAACCCCCAGCCCCCCATTTCCTGCCTCCCCAACGGCCAGGGGGGGGCAGAAGGGCCCGGGCCACTTAGTGGCTATGTGGGCTAGTAGCCTGCAGGGCCAGGGGCCACCAACGCTGGCCCCTGCGCCCTGTTCTACAAGCCCCCATAGCTGGCCCGGGTCGGTAATGCTGGGTAGGGGGGACCCTACGTCATTTTTTTTGGGGATTTTTAAGGGTTTTTAACCCTTAAAATTCCAAAAAAAATGGGGTCTCCCCCCCTAGGAGGGGGAACCCTATGTCATTTTTTTTTTTAATTAACCCTTTTGTTTTCTGTCATCCAGCAGCTATAAAAGGCTGAAAGAGTGCTCCACTATGGATGGGAGGTAAGTATTAAAAAAAAAAAAATAATAAAATATTTTTTCTCTTTGTGTGTCTGTGTTTTATTTTTACATTTAACCCCTTGTGAACTGGTAAGGGGTCCATGACCCCTATACCAGTTCACAAGGCTGGGGGAGGTGGCAAGTCACCTGCGCTAGCCGGTGACTTGCCATTAACCCCCGGCACCCCCATTACCTGCCTCCCCAAAGCCCAGGGGGGGGCAGAAGAGCCCGGGCCCACTGGCTATGCGGGCTTGTAGCCTGCAGGGCCAGGGGCCACAAAAGCTGGCCCCTGCGCCCCGTTCCTCCAAGCCCTGCATAGCTGGTCCCGGGCTGGTTACTTTGGGTAAGGGGGGGCCCATGTCATTTTTTTTTATTTTTAAGGATTTTTAACCCTTAAAAATCCCCCCAAAAAATGGCCCCCCCCTCCCGGGAGGGGGGACCCTATGTCATTTTTTTTTCTCGATTTAACCCTTTGTAGTGTGGATGGTAGTTGTATTTTATTTGTAAATGTTAAAAATTACTTGTTTCAGTTAGGGGGGTCTCCTGGGCAGGAACAGGGGGCTACCGATAAATATGTGGTACCGTTCTAATCGGTAGAAATGGGGCTTTCACATGCAATATGGTTTTCTTTAATAAAATAATTTTTTTATGTAAAATAAAGGAGTCAATTTTCTAAAAAAAAAATTTATTTATTTATTTTTTTTACTTAATAATAAATAAAATTAATAATAAATAAAATTTACAAACAAGACATTTCATGTTAAAGCCTAAACTCTGCTGCAAAAAATATATATATAATTTTCCTGAAAATTCCAGCAAAAATGACACAAAACATGGCGCAAAACATGGCGCAAAATGGGGAAAAATGACCTGTCAACAGAGGGTGACAAAATCTCAAGTAAGCTGGCAATTAAAAGGGTTAATAGTACCTCTGCATGTTGGGTATTGTTCTGTTCGGGGGACCTTGCGCTTTCAGACTTAGCTTGTTTTTTCTTGTTTGCATATTTATATTTTAGTAAAAGGTGTTTTTTATTCTGCTTTTTTATACATTTTTTAGGGAAACTCTGCGCAACCAAAGAGTTCTTTGAGGGATTAATTCCAGAAAGATGAGCCCACAACAACAAGCTGGGTACGCTTAGAAAGCTTAACATGTGTACTTTCAGGGAATATATGGTTTATGGGGGATATTCCAAATGTAAAGGGTTGTTTTGGTTGAAAAATCGCAAGGTGCGCACTTTGTCTGCAGAGCTGAAATTTTCAAGAAAAATTACCGTTACGCACATGCTTTACTTTGGTGTGTTTGGCAACTCCTTGACAGAACCCATGCATGTTGGGTATCGTTCTGTTCGGGGGATGTTGCTTTTTCAGATCATACTTGTTTTTTCTTGTTTGTATATAGTTTTTTTAGGAAAATGTGGCTTTGATTCTGCTTTTTTATCCTTTTTTTAGGGAAACTCTTTGCAACCAAAGAATACATTGAGGGATTACTTCTAGAAAACTGTGGCCACATCAACAAGCCTGGTACAAATAGAAAGCCTGAGGTGTGTACTTCCAGAGAATATATAGTTTGTGGGGGGTATTTCAAATGTAAAGGGTTGTTTTTCTGGAAAAACTGCAAGGTGCGCATAGCGCATATCACAGTTGTATTTTTTCAGAAAATCCCCTAAAGCTCTGTTTCAGTTTGGGGGAGTCTCCTGGGCAGGAAAAGGTGTCTACCTATAAATATGTGGAACCGCTGTAACCGGGAGAAATTGGGGTTTCACACGCAATAAGATTTTATTGACAAACTTACATTTTTTATTACAAAAAAACACTACAAATTGTAAAAAATTTATTTTTTTAAATTTTTTTGCACATATTTCGCCAAAAAATATTGAGAATACACCTAAAAAATGACAAACAAGACATTTCATGTTAAAGCTCAGACTCTGCTGAAAAAAACAATATATCATTTTCCTGGGAAATCCCTGGAAATCCCTTAAAAAATCACATTTGAACATGGGGAGTGCAAAATAGTGCAAAATGGTCTGGCAACAGAGTGTGACAAAAACTCCAGGTAGGCTGGCACTTAAAGGGTTAAAGAGGCTTTATGCTATGCATTTTTTTCTTCCTTCTTTCATGTATCAATGATCCATGGTAAGCAACGCATGAATATAATTGATGGAATAGAGTTCCCTAAGAGGTTCTATACTATACAGTCTGAGAAAGTTTAACCTGTGTTGAATTGGAGTGGTGGGCAGCATTGCCTTCATGTTAAGGGATGTTGCCCTTCAAGAGGATCTAAATTCAAACCGCTGTTGTATTTAAAGCATCTGGTACGTGATTTAAGAACTTCTTTGGTGTTGGGATGCACATAAAGTCTTTTTTCCTCCAAAACACTTGAGGTGATCGTCATTAAGAGACTATTTATCAAATTTAAGAGAACCCCGTGGAGTGTCTGTCTGTTCGAGTAGCAGATATTTTGTGTAAATGTGTAGATACAGACAGGCTGTCATCGTATAGTCCCTCTCATCAAGTGTAAATGCATTTTTACAATGCTACAACATAGGGAGGCTAATTTATTCATAGCACCATTGAGCGCCACTTGGTCTGCTAAGGAGAGGCACTGATGACATTCCAGCAGTAACGTTGCAGAAAGGCCAATGGTGCTATTGCCTTTTAGCATTTCTGGCTAGGTGGCACTGTGTTTCTCTGTCTGACTTTGATAAAAGTAATGTGTGATTGGTGCTAATGAAGTAGACTACCTGTGTTAAATAGTGTCTCTGCATTTCAATGCTGGTTGTTTATAGGCATACCACAGCAGCATTCTCTACTACAACCACACACAATAAACATTGACATACAAAAATGAATTTTGGCCACTTTATGCTGCCTAGAAGTGAGAGAGAAAAAACATGTCAGTTTTGCAAATAACTTTTCCTTTTGCTCCCTATCCTTGTCTAGGACGTGCTTAACTCTATTGGGGTTATTTCTGAAGTGCTGTTGACCACCTATTGATTGGGGCGGGTAGTTTTTTCTTAAATGTTTAGAGGCAACTTTTTAGGTATGCTTTAGCTGGGTACACATATATCCTTGATGTAGTAATCCTAGCTCAGTTTGTGTCACTTACATGAAAAAGGAATTAATCATTTGTGCCTGCTGAGCAAAGCCAGTCTGGGTGTCTTCAGCAGTGTCTGTGGGCATGTCTGGGAATTTAGGCATCAGTAGTGTTTTCTCTGGCTCTTCTATTCTACAGAGTATGCAGAGATTGTGTAGCACACAGCAAGCAAGAATTATTTCATCTCCCATCCTGGCCGGGCCAAGCATAGGAAGCATGATTTTTGCAGGCTAATGGTTCTTTCAATAATGCATCTGGTCTTGCGGTGAGCTGCATTGTAGCGCACTTAAGCTGTGGTACACCTTCTGTCCATATCCGTTATCCGCTAAATACAAACACATGGGTTAATGTTGTTTACATAAATAAATGGGGACCCCAGCTTAGTACATTTTGTCTTCAACCTTCCCTCCCTCCAGCTTCTCCACTGTTAATAGATCTTACAATGTGGCCATGTACTTACTCAGTAACCATGCTGGCAGCATTTCATTGTCATTTTCTTGGCACAGGGCAGGTTGCCACACATAGAATATGCTAGATAGCACAGATACGGTGTTCAATACAATCCTGTCTTGCAGTGTTCTACACAATCTATGCTTACCCCAGCAGATAAAAGAGCACAAGAAAATGCTACTGATGTCACAAAGAACAGACTGCAGACACTGCACATCAAACACAGACTGGCTCTGTCTAGGGAACAAACAGTAGTCCCTCACACACACACACTGCCACTGCAAATGCTATAGCAAACTAATCCACTTTTCAATTTACACATTTCTTTTATACTTAACTGTTCATATGTTTGGAATGCAGCTCTAATTTTCCTCACCATTTCCTCCTCCACACTAGCTCACAGAAGTAAAATGCTATGTAGGTATGTGGGAAGAGGTCAGTGGCTGTGTTGTTTGGGTGTTTCCTGATCAAGACACCTGCCACCTCCATGCCTTCAGCCAATGAGAAACGCTAATCAGCATTTTTGATATTGATGAACACTATCATTAGGGTTTTTTATTTAAATGCTACAGCATGTATCTTACCTATTGGTAATTTGCCCCACCCCCTAATGTTTTGTTGGTTAGCTTAACCAGTAACGCCCTGTGCCTAATTGATCCTTCATTCACATAAATTTAAAGGACAAAACAACACTATCTTGCTACTGTGGCTTCGAGTGAGGGCACATCTGCTTTTTGACCTGGCGTCCATTTCTTGGAATGATAGCACCTACTAGGCATCCCACATGTCCACTTGTCTATTCCCCTGTGGGGCACAGCACCAGACTTTTGGCCCGTGGCCACGATCTTGCTAATAATGGTGCTTATACTGTGGCTAGAGCTAGTGGTGGCAGCAGTAGACAGCTCCACAACAGGGCTTTATTGAATTCTGTTTCTGCTGCAGGTGTATCTCAAACTGCTACCGGACAACCTAGTGTTAGTGGCTGGCCATCGTGCCAATCACCCTACAGTTGCTGAGCAGAGTTTCCACCCCTGATGTTGCTGCAGGTGTACTGGAGGGGTGCAAGAAGCTGGTCACTCTTGAATGGGCAACAGAGTCAAGGCCTCAGCAAAGCTGAGTGGACCAATATCTGACCTGAAATTGCTAAGACTCTGAATTGCACAGCTGCAAATCAGCAGACCAATGCAGCAACCAAAAATAATTCAATGTGCTGTGCAGGGCCCTCATGAAAAAAATGAGACAAACCTGCTCATTGAGCGTGGAGAACATGAATTGCTACCGTGAATATGTGGTCAAGTTAAAGCACAATGTCAGCTGCATTGTGGGGATATGTGGGAAGACCTTGGTAGAAGATAAGAGTTTAATTTCGTGTTTCACACGTGTCTCAGTCCTTGTTTAATGTTAGTGCTCAAACTGTTGCTTTGTTGTCTGGCCCAGCTGCAGATGTGATCAGATTCGGACAGGACAGAAGATCCAGAATCGCAACCTGCCAATAGCCAACAGCTGGAAGTCAATGTTGGAGCCAGCACTAAGCACCAAGTCAACATATCCACAGCCCACTGTTCCTCAAGCCAACCAGAGCCTGTCTGTAAGGGATCCATTCATTCCTTCTGGTCCATTCACTTTTGCAAATATGCTTGTTACATTTTTTTTCTGTTGCCATGGCTTAGTGTTACCATTGTTTTCCTGTACTCTGGTTATTAGGCCACCATGTTCCACACTTCACATCCACAGCCAGTTGCTGCTCAAACCAACCGGAGCCTGTCTTTGAAGGAGCACTATCATGAAAATTTGAATTAAAAAAGATAAATAATTAAATAGCCACAATAGCTTCTAACATGTGTATAAATAATTTGGCAATAAAAAAAGAAAAACAATGTACGCCTTAATTTTAAATTTATAAATAAAAATGTCCCAGTTTATTTGCTGAATGGGGGGATCTGCGGGGTTGTATTCACTGAGGTGATAGCTGACATGTGCTGCATTTAACCCACTGGTCTCCTAGTAACTGCTGCAGAGTACTGTAATTAGCTCTGTGTGTGTGAAGTGCTGCTTCTGTGATGAGACCACCAGGTGACTCAAGAAGTATATAAAATCTCTACAAAATAAACAAATCTGTTTCTGTATATATATATATATATATATATATATATATATATCTCAATGACCATAGTTCCGCTGCTTTGTCCCACTGCTCATCTGTGTCACTAAAACAAGAAACCGGGCAGCCGGATACTCACTGCTTCTCGGTCTCTTCTGTGGCTGCCACGGCGCAGCCTGTAAGCCTCCAGGAATAGCGCTGGCCAGTTCTGATAGGTTCGGCCGCTGGTCATGCTGATAGGTTGCTCGTCGTCATGTGGGAGTGTCATCCCGAGCAGCCGTTCATCATGACCAGCGGTCAAGCCTATCAGCGCTGGCCCTGGAATCAGACAGGCTGCACTGTGGCAGCTGTAGAAGAGGCATAGAAGCAGTGAGTATCCTGGCGGAGATGAGCAGCGGGTCGTGCTGCCCTGCTGCTACATAGTACAGTGGAGCTATTTTAATTTTTGACCATAAGCATTAAGGATGAACACAACTCTGACTGTCTAACATAAAAGGTAACATGAATTAAAAACTATAAAAATAATAAATCTGGAAATCAATAATTATGGATGAAAACTAAATTGGATACATTTGGACCTACTCAGTGATCAAACTCTCTGTGTCAAAATGCATCACTTTACCTAATGAGCTATCTAGCTTGCTCAGGTGAATACTGAGTCTCTCTCTCTCTTGACATGACAATAACAGCATGCGGGTGTCTCAACTCTGCTCCTGACATTGCAGCATCACATGGGCAAATATAAAAATCTTATTTACCACAATTGATCCAAGTCAGGAATCAAACTCTGCACCTCCTGATCCTTAGCCCATTACTTCATCCCCTAAGCTATCTAGCAGCACACAGGCCTCTCTGGGCTCTCCTCATTCACCATTCATTCTACTAAGTAATCGGCCTCTCTCCTATGACCATCACAGAACACAGCCCTAACTTTGGCCCTTATTCATCAAGCGATAGCGCCAGGTAGTGTCTGACGAGCGCCAGGTAGCGGCAGCTAACGGCGACTACCGACTCAAGTACGCCCGGCGGCGGTCACAATGACGCATTTATCAAGCAAAATGAGGCTAGCGCCGGCGAGAGCGACGGCTAGCGCGGCATTCATCATGAAGCCGCCTGGACCGAACAGCGCCGCTGCAAATTCCCTCACAGCGCCAGGTATGAGCTGTCGCTCCCTGGCGATGTCCAATGCATTTCAATGGAGCAATCTATAATTATTCATAATTAATTGGTATTATTTTTTTTTTTTTTTTTTTTTTAATGTCAAAAAATCGGAGAACACTTCTGCAATGTTAGGATTTATTTTTAAGTAAAAAAAAAAAAAAAAAAAAATATGTGCAGAATTGATCTAACAGGTCTGAGATTAATGTATTCATATTACAAAATGATTCTAAAAACATGTATAATGTTACATTCAAAAAATATGGTTGTTTAGGGGTTAAAAACTAGTTAATACACATCGCCGCCAGCGCTCTGGGGTTTAAACAAGGAATGGACAGCGACAGCACATTCGGAGCGTGATTTGTTGATGAATATGAAGCTAGCCGTTCGCTCTGGCCATTCGTTGTCAGGCGCTCACATACAACGCTGGACCTGTGAAACAGCGACCCCCCAGCCCGTATTCAACATTACCGCACACCGACTGAGTCGCTGTCATCAAGCTAATGCCGGCCAAGCACAGCGAATACTGGCTGGCGCTGAAAAAATCACGCTACAGTCGCTCATCTGTCGCTACCTGGCGCTATTAATGAATCGGCCTCCCCGTCTGCTGTGGCACCAACCCCTCCTCATCTTCACATCCCTATACTACACTGCACTGCACTAACAGTCCAGGGCCGAGGGATGTTCTCCCCTTCATACAACTTGGACTCATTCTGACTGATAGTACGCGTCACCCAGATGCTTTTTAAAATAGCTGTCACTTTATAGCAGCACAATGTATGCCTTTTTCTTCTATACACAATGCCTTCCAATTACATCCTTTACATACATAACAATTATCATTTAAATCTACATTGGTATTAAGGTTCGTGATAGTGATCCTTTAAGTTCACTCTAAATTGTATTAAACAACATTGTATGCTCATGTGTGCTGGTACCATGCCTGCTGAATGCTTCAGTTGTGTTTCCTGATATTGATGGTGATGCCTTGTGATTTGTTGACACACTGGTATACCCTAAACGCCCGGCCCCAGCTGCTGGTTCTGTCAGCCTGACACTGGTTTTAATACCCTTATTGTGTTGGTGATGTCTTTTTTAAAGTGGACCAAAACCCAGGATTTTGACTATGCTGGGTTTTGGTCCACTTGCCGGGTCACCCCCGATCGCCCAATTCAACTCGCCTCACCCCGCTCCTACGGCACATGCGCGGCCACTCGTCCAAAGAGTATGCTTGGAGCCCCTGAGGTATGCGCATTAAAGCGACGTCTTATCTCAGCCGAGCACACTGGCGGCCGCATTGAACGTTTCCCTCTAACAGGGAGCGTGCCCGCGCCGGCCATTGACACGTGCCTGCTAGAGAGAAGCGTGAGATGCGGTCGTTGGACCAGCATTCAGGTAAGGTTTGTGGGCGTCCTTGGGGGTTTCACACAGCAGGGCATCCCGATTTTTGCATGCCCCGCAGGGAGGGATTGGATTGGATAGATTCCCGGGTCGATCCTGCTGGGTATTGGTCCACTTTAATGTTTTTACTGGCCATTGGGAAATCTTTAGATTTGCTTTTTATTAGTTCATGTTGGGCAAATTGCTTGTATGTATGTTTGTAGGCAGCATTCATGTCTGCAACAACTGTCTGCAACAACTGTGGCTGTTTGGAATATTCCATCCAATACCAATATGCACCCCCTGTGCTATTTTGGCAGCTAGCTTTGTTTGTTTTCTTTTTCTCTGGAATAATTGTTATGTCTCCCCGTGGGGATTCCAGTTCTGCCACAGAGTATAGAGGAGAAGGCTGGCATGTGAGCCACCACACCTGCCTTGAGCATTTCCATTTTGATGCTTGTCCTACATTGTTGATGAGGTCTCCTATATGGAGCATGGCCCACATACTACATCCAGAGAGGGAGATATTTGATTTAGGTGTTCCCACAGCCCAGTAATCTGGATCCACCTTAGATTGTTTAAAATAATTATAGACAACAACCCCTTTGTGCCAAATCATCTGGACTTCATTAATGTTGGCAACCAGCAACACAATTCTAATTGTCATTACTAACACACTTCAATGAAGTGTGTGTTTATTTAAAGTTTAGGCCCGGCGACAGATATAGACATATGTGCTCCCTCACAAGCAAAGAGTCTCAAGAATTAAAAGACAACTTCAGCAACTTCAATTAGAAAGGAACCCTTGGGCCTAGTATACTGCACATGCACAGGAACAATGGACGGAACTGGAACAACAGGTAGCATGTGCACAGAAACAACATGTGGTCATAATTGCTGCCATACAGGAGAGTCAGAGGGAAATGGCTAATTTGCTGCAGGTCCTTAACCAGCAGGTGCAGCAGCAAAACATATTTTTCCAGGCCCTGTTTGGATCTGGGGCAGTGCCCACCCACAACCTGTGCACAATGGGCCTTCAACATATGTCAGTGATGGGGCCTGGTAGTTTTGTTTTATGTTTGTTTTATCTTAGTTCTCACAAGCAATACATTTGAATTTGTTTATGGTCAATGGAACTGTGAATATTGTCGGTAGCTTATGTAAAAACTCACACAATTACATACACAAGCAAAGTAACATAAGTCAACAGAAGCAAAAACATTTCCAAAAGTAGTATAAATGTTAATATTTTTTCAACAAAATAGACCAACATGGTCAAAAAATAACTCTCAGCTGCACAATAGCTACTTTATTACTTGCCCCCACTCAGCATCTTTTCACATATGTCCAGCAGCATTGACTCCAACACGTATTCTGTGATGCTCACGTATGCAGGCTGTTCGGAAGAGACAAAAAATAAATTAGGAAACAAGGACAATTAAAAAAACAAAATTGTCAAACCATTTAAGGTCCATGTGTCTGAACCAACAGGTGTATTGAAATAACATTATCTAGGCATGGGCAAGCAGGGCCAATAAACAATTTAAAAGGTAACCATAACCAAAAAAAAAATTATCAAAGGACCGAAGACCACCAAGTGTGTGTCATTAAAAGGGGAAGCACACAATGGTGGCCATGCCAAATATTTAGTCAAGTCAGTGTAACTTTAAATGTGCATTGTTGTGTGGAGTTCAATCTGCATCCTGGTTTTTAAACATCTTACAACCAAAACAATTATTTGACACAAATAGAACAACCTGGACATGTGATGTTCCTTTTTTAAAATTAATTTAGCATTCATGTAAGGAGATATCTGTGAATTTAGGGCAAAACATACCATGGGATATGTAAAAGATTAACACATTTTTGGTGCATACATCATATTATTCCATTGATTGCTACAGTAAAAACAAATTACATTACCTCATTTAAGAAATTAGGTAAGTCATTAGTAAAAATGCCACTTCTCACATACTTCTCAATACCAAGCTAAATGTGATGCATGTTGTAATCCACAATGCAATGCACACTGCAACTAACAGCGCCACTAAAAATATTTTATAAGGAGGACCAATGTGTAGCTCAACTGAACAACATTGCAACAGTGCAACATTGTGTAAAAATACATGAAATAACGTAGGACAGAGAGAAGGATTATTTTACCCCAAACATTCATTAAACATTAAAAATCTGTTCTGTCAACAAAAAAAGGTTAATTTGGTTGGTTCACAAAAACCAGGCAGCACGATTTTGTACCTGTGTCTCTGTTACACACCATCACAGTTCTGGCTTTGGCCCATGTTGCTGGACCCAACCTCATGCTGGTGGGGGCAAGATGGGTTGGGGAACCACAGGACATGCCATCAGGAATATGTTCAGCTGTCAGAATGAATATTAAAAAAATAAAACATCTATTGTCATAAAACATTTATTTTTGCAGAGAAAAAATAGCCAGTTTTCGGTGTGTTTGTGCATGCCACAATTACCTGATACCGGAAGGGGTGTTGAGGAGGTCACCGGCCTATGATGCTCCTGAAACAATATTAAAAAAAAGCAAGAAAAACATGAGCAACACACTTGTCAGTTCAACAATAGTTAGCTACATTACAACACACAAAGCCTACTCACCAGGAGAAGTGTGGCCTTCGCTTCTCTAGTTTGGATCAATGGAGCCCAACTCCAAGGGGGAAGACTCCTCCAATTCCCCTCCAATACGCTCATGGAGTGGTGGGACTCATATGAGACTGGTCAAAACAAGTAGCTAGACTCTGTTGTATCCTCATCAGAGAAGCTGATGACCCACACAGCCCCCACCTCACTGGCCGATTTTTCTGGTATGCCCTCATCCTCTTCCTCCCTTGGGTCCTCCACCTCATCATGGTGCAATGTCCCCTCTCTAATAATTCCAACAGGGGGCAGAGGAGAATCTCCTTGCCATCCTTGTGGAGGAGAGGCTGCTTATCTGTGGAGACAAAAAACAGGAGAGGCATTAAGGCATATACATCATAGAGCCAGGTCTCCACATTTGAATGCTGTTGGACGGACTGGGGCGGAGCTTTACATTAAAGTGCCAGGATATGGTGAACTTGATCTTCTCCGCAATGGTCCCCTTCTGGGCCGAGGGTCGGTCATAATCATATTCCTACTGGCCGAAGGCCTAAGGCCTAAGTCTATAATAAAATAGAAGGGACCTCAGGGAAACAAATGCACATAGAGTCCTCAGAAAAAGTTAAAAAGAAGGGAGCAGAAGGAAAGACATGCCCACAAAAAAATGTGCAAACAACAAACACACAAAATACACTAACCTTAATTATCTGGACGTGGACACAGGGGTCCACATGTTGGCGAATGGTCTTGCAGGGGGGGAAGCCAGCATCAGACCCACTAGAAGAGGTGTTGGGGCTGCAGGCTTGCCTGCGTCTGGGGCGGGGGGGGGCATGTCATCACCTCAGAGGCAATCCGAAAGTGCACAAAGCGAAACTGAAAGCAAAACAGTCATAGTGGAGTATATGGAAAAGATGTTTGTGTTTATCTCAGCGCAAAGGTATACCAGATGGTGGTTTAGCTGCACCTATAGTAAGGCGAACCTGTCCTTATGGATAGCTGGAGTGGGTGTTGACTTATCCTGTTCCTAAGTTTGTTCTAGGAGAAAGGTAAGTATTAGGTGCGCTGTGGATGAAAAGGTTAGTAGGCAGCAGCATCTCAAACACCTACCTTAAAGTAGACCTACACTCCAAATCTCAAGTAGACAGGTGAGCCCAGACCATCTCAAGCACCTACCTTAAAGCAGACCTAAACTTTAAACGTCAAGACTTCAATCAACCAATGAAGACAGGTGAGTCCAGCACTGTGCACCACCGTTAATTATTAATATTACTGGCAAAAGGAAGTTGCCATTTACAGGCACTGGGTACTTCACGACCCTGGCAACCATTAAATTGGTGACCAGGTAGAGAAAAAATCTCCAATAACTTTGGAGATTTTTGAGGCCTAATCGGCCAGAGGCAATGATACTGGTTGTCACCGGTCTGATTAACTGGTAACAATACCTACCTCAAACATTCTTAACCTTAACCCTATTTTTTCCAGCGTCTAACAAGCAGACTCAGAAGAATCACCTGCAACATTAACCAATTCTTCTAACAAGAAAGTCTCTTCAATCGCAAAATTTCTTCCTCCTCCCCTTTTTTTCACAGCGCACCTAATACTTACCTTTCTCCTAGAACAAACATAGTGGAGTATAAATAACAGCTCTCTAACCAATGAAAGCACCTCAATTTAGCTATATTAATGAGAATGCTAGGTTGCGCTAGCTTTGAACACTAGAAAGAGTCCTTCACATTTAACACAGAGAGAACGCTGCACAGGATCAGACATTGTGTCATTGAAACGTGGTGCTCACTTAAATAAAACACATGGAATGACATTGGGAATACGCAAAAGCCATGCCACTTGAATGAAAGGCAAAAAAACGCTACTTTACACCCAAAAAAATGTAATGAAAATAAAATATATCCAGAGGACACCAGGGATCCCCTGTCAACTTATTCTGGCCCAAAAATGCCACGCAGAAGTTTTAAAGATAACATCACTCAAAGGAAGTGTATGGGAGAGCGACACTGAACTTGTGCAAATGATGTGCAAACAACAGGCGCTATTGATACATGGAACGCTAACTGACGCTATGAGAGGGGCTAACCATTTTGGCAGTCATGCATATGGTTTTCTAGAGGAGCGCCAAAAATACACCTGATGCGTCGCAGTCTTACGTAGCACTAGAGTTTCTTTAATAAACCCCTAAATGTCAGTTGGCATGCTTAGCATGCTGTAGCCACACTCTTACATAATTTCAGAGTAATGGTGTTAGAAGGTGCAACATATGCATATAACACAAGTATAGATTCAACAATAAAAAATATATCACTTGGTGCAATTATATCAGTGCAAACAAACTCAAACTAGTTACCAGTTACCCTTATTAAAAATGGTGGATACTGCTTTGTAATTGGTGTACAAAGTCAAGTGGAAAATAGAAAATCACTGCACCTCTTCCAATAAAAGACATGCATCGCTGATGTGTGCATCTATTTCTCGTTACTGATATGCCTGATTTTGACTTCTAAAGATTGAGGCAGTTGTATCAGAGTCATTTTTTAATTTAAAGGGTCTACAAACTAGGGTTTTTACCATCCTGGGTTTTGGTTGCCCCACTGTGTGAAAGCCCCCTGATTAGCCACTGTCTATACCTTGCTGGCACTCCCATGGCACAGACGCAGCTCTTCCCCAATTAGCTTCTTCGACCATGCATATTAATGTGCAGCTGGGGATCAAAAATGCAGTTTAGCTGCACTTGGGATCAGAGCACAGCACTCCCTGCATCTTTAACTGTGCTTTGCTCCACCATTCAGTTACAGAGGGCAGAACCATGTAGAGCCAGAGTAAGTTGTAAGAGATGCCACCGCCAGCCACACATGTTCCATGGGCTCATCAGAAAAGTAAGGAAAGCAGGACGACTGGCAAGGTTTCACATTTCAGGACATCCCAAAGCGGGATGCACCAGGGGTGATTGTTTGGCCGGACCAAGCCTCTTATAGGCAATAGGTCCAGATTTGCTCCACTTTAAGCCACACTTTAGATTTATATATGCCATCATTATATTATGCCATTTATTTGCATTTTTAGTTTTTTGAACAGTTTCCCTATTTACTTGAAAAGGAGTACCCTGAAATTTAATCTTTTGAAAATAACGCTACATTTAAGCATATTTAACCCCTTCCCTTCACAGTAAGATTTGGGATTACGTCAATTTGAATGACTCTAAAGGGACTAAATGTCAGAAAACCCCCAAACGATACCTCATTTTCAAACTGCACCTGTCAACATATGCAAAACCACTTTCAGGAAATTTTTTTAGGGAATTCACAAATTTCTATTCCTAAGTCAGGAAGGGGTTAAATGTTGAATTTAATTAAACAATGGCATACAGATGTTGGCATAATTATGAGCTAATGTGGGGCACATTGCACAATACTGAAAGTCCACAATAGACACAGTAGACAATAATATAGACAGATAGCAAAGTGCCATACATACAGTAAAAGTCACAGTTAGTATGTAATGTAATACCATTCACTGTAATATCGATTGTAAATCTATGAATATAAATACTGAATAACAATCAGCTTTGTCAAAAAGTGATATGATTGCACATATCACTGAGCCCTTGCAAGGCTGATGATAAGGAGTCAAATTATACAAAAGCACTGTCTCTCAATAACTGTTACCAAGTGTCACCTGTCCAGAATTAATGAGAACAGAATACTAGAGCAGGTGAAAGATTTAACTGAACGGTGGATAAAAAGAGAGAGAAAAGAAGGAAGAAAATAGGAGAGGGGCAATATATAGATGGAGACAGTAGAAAAGGAAATATACAGACAAGGGGGAGCTGCTGTGAAACGGAAGGGTAGGAGAGAAGGACATTTTAACTTTGCTTACCATCGACCCCAAGGTTTCAGCTACTGTTTAACCTAAGCTGCATTTGTGTTACAGGTAAGCCTGTACTCCATACAACACTCATGGCAATCTGACTCCTTTAGGAAAAGTATCCTTTACTCTTTGGCATTTTTGAATTATTTTTTGCCAAAATGATGTCCTCGATGTGCTGGATGTATCTAGTATTTTATTTTCTTATGTTAGCAAATGTGTTTTATGGAATTAGTTTTCACTACCTGCAATATGTCTCTTTTGGCAACTCTGCACCAAGATCTACAAAATGGGAGATATGAGTCTTGTATACACAAAACACTGCTGTTGGGCCTGTGTAAGTGCAATTGAGCGGCCATAGCAGCGTGTTCTGTGTGTGCACGGCTCACTTCTCTGTTATTGAAGGTCTTGTACAGTGGTCTATAACATGAGCCTAACCACAGGAGATATTTCCAAGTACAAGGTGGCTTTGTATAAAGTCCAGAAAGTGATAAAGATGGTGAAGGAGAGATATGGCAGGAACTTGGAAGCTCATTGTTAACATGGTGATGCCAGGGGCCTTTGGCAGTACCCTAACTGACATTGACAAAGGGGGATATATCCCTGACACATACAATAAACACCTTCCATGCTTGTGTTGACCCCACAGCTAATAGATAGAGTGATGAGAGGTAACAACCCGAACAGCAGCTCAGTTAGCGAGCAAAACACCATCAGCCTTGCTATGGAATGTATTGATATCGACACATATTGGCACATATTTCACAAAAAAATATTGAAAATACACTAAAACAAGGCAGAACAAGACATTTCATGTTAAAGCCCAGACTCATAAAAATATGTATTTAATTAACCTAGGAAATCCCTGGAAATCCCTTCAAAATCAACATGTACAGTGCAAAATATTGAAAAATGGTCTGGCAACAGAGGGTGACAAAATCTTCATGTAAGCTGGCAAAGGGTTAAAGAACAGTTCCCCCCAAGTGGTTACAGTAAGTGGTATTAAAGAGCAGTGATTCCCAAGTGGCTAGAGAAATTGGAATTAAAAAGTAGTGACACCCAAGTGGTTTGAACAATTGGATACCTCCATCATCAATTGGTATTAAAGAGCGGTGACCCCCAAGTGGTTTGAGTAAGTGGTATTAGACAGTAGTGACACCCAAGTGGTTTGAGCAAGTGGTAATAAAGAGTCGTGACCCCCAAGTTCTTTAAGCAAGTATTATTCAAGAGTTATGATGCACAAGTGCCCTGAACCAATGGATACTCCACTAACAATTGGTACTAAAGAGTTATGATGCCAAAGTGGATTGAGCAAATGGCATTAAAGAGCAGTGACCCCAATTAGCCTGAACAATTGGTATTAAAGAGCAGTGACCCCAATGACCTGAACAGCTGGTATTAAAGAGCAGTGACACTCAAGTGGTTTGAACAATTGGATACTCCATCAACAATTGGTATTAAAGAGCATTGACCCCTAAGTGGCCTGAACAATTAGTATAAAACAGTAGTGACACACAAGTGCCTTGAACCAGTGGATACTCCACTAACAATTGGCATTAAAAAGTAGTGGCCCCCAAGTGAGCAGGTGGTAATAATGAATAGTAAAACCTAAGTGGTTTGAGCAAGCAGTATTATAGGGTACTGAGGGGCAAGTGCCATAAACCAGTGGCTACTCCACTAACAATTGGTATTAAAGTGTAGTGACACCCAAGTAGTTTGAGAAAGTGGTATTCAACAATACTGTCACGCAAGTGCCCAAGAGCCAGTGGATACTGCACTAACAATTGAAGTTAAAGAGTAGTGGCCCTGAGTGGCTTGAACAATTGGTATTAAACACTAATTACACACAAGCGGTTTAAGCAGATAGTATTAAATAGTATTGACACCCAACCTATCTAGCCGTCACTTCAGCCACTTTCCCAGAATAATTGAATTTGAAAGAACAATAGCGTCCTTAACAACCTATCTAGTCCTCACTCCAGCCTTTCCCTAAATAAATATCCTTATAAGGACAGTTTTTGTAGAAAAAAATAGCCCTATCTGTCCCTCAGCAGCAGCAGCAACCATCAATTTGAAATTTGAGTTCTGGGACCAGAACTTTCAAAGTTTAGTATGCACCCGCAAATCACAAGGTTCAGTACAAACCAAACTATGTGGTTTAGGTTCGCCCAACCTGAATCCTGATGTCTTTACCTGATTACTGAACATCTTTGGAAAGTGTGGTTTGTGCACATTTTTATTTGGATATTACTAATAGCTGTATTTTGGGTCGGGCTGACTGGGTTTTTCCCAGGTATATACATAGTTACATAGTTAATATGGTTGAAAAATGACATATGTCCATCAAGTTCCACCAAGGGTGTAAGGGTAGGGGAAGTTATTTTTTAATTTTATTTTTAAAATTACCATTAATAGTAACTACCACTAATAGTAACTGTTAATGTTATTTTCTTCCAAATAAGCATCTAATCATTTTTTGAAGCGGTCAGAGGTTGATGCTGTAACAAGCTTCTGTGGGTGGCTATTCAACAGATTTATAGTTCTTATGGTAAAAAACAATTGTTGCCTCCAGAGACTGAATTTCTTGTCTTGTCTTGTCCCCTTGTCTTTAGAGAGGATTTTACCTGAAATAGTGTTTCCCCATTTTTGTGCATTGGTCATTTATATATTTATACAAGTTAATCATGCCCCCCCCTCAGTTGTCTCCTCTCAAGACTAAACAGATTTAATTCTCGTACTCTTTCCTCATAACTAAGATCCTTCATTCCTCTTATTAGTTTGGCTGCTCTCCTCTGCACCCTTTCCATCGTCAGAGCGTTCGTTCTATGAACGGGTGCCCAGAACGGGACGGCATATTCCAGGTGAGGGCGCACCAGTGCCTTATAAAGAGGCAAAGTTACATCTCTATCCCGTGATTCCATGCTTCTTTTAATGCATGATAATGTCTTGGTAGCCTTGTATGCAGCTGCTTTGCATTGCTTGCTGTTATTTAGCCTGTGATCTACCACCAGAATCACAAGTGATTCTCTAAGTTTTACTCCCCGAGGATATATGTGGCCTTCAGGTTGTTAGACTCCAAGTGCATGACACATTAAACTTCATTTGCCAAGTGGATGCCCAGACACTCAATATGTCCAAGTCAGCTTGAAGCTTGTGAACATCTATAATAGACTGCACTGTGCTACATATCTTTATGTCATCTGCAAACATTGAGAGAGTGCTTTTAATTCCTTCTTCTATGCTGTTTATAAACAAGTTAAATAATAGTGAGCCCAGCACTAAACCCGGGGTACACTGCTTACAACCGGTAACTATTCAGAGTAGGTATCATTAACCACAACTCTGCACACGATCCTGCAGCCAGTTTTTAATCCAGTTACAAACTGTATTTTCTAATCCTGAAGATCTCAATTTCCCTAATAAGTGTCTATGGGGGACAGTGCAAAAAGCAGAAAGACTAAATCTACAGTCGTCACTCTGTCCAGGCTTCTACTCACCTTCTCATAGAAGCCAAACAGGTTAGTCTGGAAGCTTCTGCCCTTAGTAAAACCGTGCTGGTTGTCACATATAATATTATGCATAGTTACATATTTGTGTATGTAGTCCCTTAAAAGCCCCTCAAGCAATTTTCCCACAATGGGTGTTAAACTTACAGGTCTGTAATTGCCCGGAGAAGACCTAGAGCCTTTTTTAAAAATGGGCACTACATTGGCCTTGCACCAATCTCTTGGCACTATACCATTTGTTAGTGAGTCTTTAAAGATCAAGAACATGGGTGATGAGATAACTGAACTGAGTTCTTTAAGAACTCTTGGGTGAAGAGCATCTGGACTTCAGTCTTACTCACATTAAAATTATTTAGTTTTTCTTGGATGATATCCACGTTTATTTTGTTAATTATTATACTTGGGCTATTGCTATCAGTGGCATCTTCTGTGTTGGCTCCTTTCTCCTCTCTTGTGTACACAGAGCTAAAGAATACATTTAACAGTTTCGCCTTCTCATCATCCCCAGTGGCCATTTCCCCATTATCATTAATTAGGGCACCTAACTGTTCAGATTTAGTTTTCTTTGAATTTATATATTTAAAAAAATGTTGAGGGTTTGTTTTGCTTTCTGTGGCCACATCTCGTTCATTTTGTGTTTTTGCCAACCTACAGCTTAGAGCTCAGCCTTGTAATGTTTAAATGCCCTCTTCTTGTTCTATAATTCCCTTTTAACCGCTGGTGTCAGCCATAAGGGGTTTAATTTTACCCGCCTATATTTGTTACCCATAGGAATACGTTTTGCAGCTTTGGTCCTCACAATTGATTTAAAGCACTCACATTTGGCATCTGTATCCTTATTCCTCAACAGATTCCCCCAGTCTTGGAGGGCAACTCTGAGCCTCGGGAAGTTGGCCTTCCTAAAATTCAGTGTTGCCCTCCCAGACAGAAAATGCTTCTTACAGTTTATGTTAAATACTACTTTATTGTGGTTACTGTTACCGTCCCTATCAGGTCAACATTATTTAATATTACCAGATCTAAAAGAGCATCTCCCCTAGTAGGTGCCTTTACAAACGGATTAATATAGTTATCTTGTAGCAAGCTGAGGAATGCTCAGTAGTAGAAGCAGAACCATGGCCTCGATTCAATAAGAGTTGAAAAAAATTCTCATGGTAGTAAAAAATTTGATTCATGAGAAAAAAGCCTGAGAATATCACTGTTACTGAATCACTAGATAACTAGATCACTAGATAAAAATACAATGAAAGTCAATGACAGCTTTTACTACATTGTAGAAAGGAGTAAACAGTTTTCATTCATAACATTTCTTAGGAGTAAAAAAGTACCATGGACTTTCATTGTTTTCCTAGCTGGTGATCCAGCAACAGTGACATTCTCAGGCTTTTTTTTCATGAATTGAATTTTTTACTACCATGAGAATGTTCTTCTACCTTTATTGAATCGAGGCCCGTGTCTCCAGTCGATTCTTGGATAGTTGAAGTCCCCCATCACCACCACTGTACTGGGCCTGTGATGCCCGCTCTATCTGTTTATGGAGCTGACCCTCTATTTCCTCAGTTATGTTTGGAGGTCTATAGATTACACCAATTTGTATTTTAACATTGTTTACATTGCCCCACACTTCTACCCACAAGGATCTACATTCTCACAATCTTCTGCTAGTATCCCCTCATTAAGATAGGCTTTGAATTCTTGCTATACATAGAGAAACACTCCAACCCTTTCCTTTTTGCTCTGTCTTTCCGAAAAAGAGAAAAACCTTGCATATTGACAGTCCAGTCATGTGTGGAATCCAGCCGTCTCTCAGCCACACCAATAACATCAATATTTTCTTCCAGAGCCTCAAGCTCCCTCTCTATATTTGCCAGGCTTCTGGCGTTTGTGAACATACACTTTTCCTATCTAGTTTGACACATTGAGCTTGAGGATCAGCTTCTGCAGTAATGATTCCACCTAATTTTTCACTGCTGGTTTCCAACACATGTCTCGTTAGCCATCATAGTAGTCATCACCCCTTCTAATGCTCCCCCCTCCATCATTTGCAGTCCCCTAAGTAACCTGTCTTCCCCTTTGTTTTCTCTCTTGCCCTCCTCCCTCATGTCTAGTTTTAATAACCTTCCACCCCTCTAGAATCCTCTTACCCAGCACAGCAGCCCCTCTTCCATTTAGGTGCAAATTATCTGTAGAATACAGTTTGTACCTCAATGAAAAGTCAGCTGAGTGCTCTAGGAACCCAAACCCTTCTGCCCTACACCAGGACTCGAGCTATGTGTTTAACTCTCTGGCTGTTCTTCATGTGTAGTGCATGTCACAGGCAGTATTCCAGAGAATACAACCTTGGAGGTCCTTCCCTTCCCTGGTGCCTCACCCCTTAAATGTATTCTTAAGGATCCCCCATCTCCCATTATTCTGTCATTGGCCCCCATGTGAACCACGACAGCTGGGTCATCTCCAGCCCCTCCCAGTAATTTATCCACCCTTTTAACCACATGCGGAACCCTGGCACCAGGGAGACAGCAAATCATTCAGTTAAGGTGGTCTTGGTGACAAATTATTCTGTCAGTCTGCCTGATAATACAATCCTCTACCACCACTAACTGTCTAGCCCTACCTGCAGTCCCAACCACCCACTAACTAGCTGGGCTGTCCTCCCGGCTGCCTAGGACTGCCATTTCTGAGATGGACACTCTTGCATCATTGCCCAACTTGGTAATTTTGCTAAGGTGCACAGACACAGGTATGGCCTTCATTTTATGTGCACCTTTTATACTCCCTCTGTCTACATTTACCCAGCTACTTATCTGCCCCACCTGATCTATTACTCCACCCTCTGTTTCTACCCCATGTTATGCCTGTTCAGTGAGCAGAATACCCTTTTCCATATTGTCAGTCTCATATTGACATATTTTGCTTCTCCAGATCACTAAGGTTGTAATATGCTCACATTTACCACAGCGTTATTTACCTTGGAACTGCTGCTTCTGATGTGTATACACAACAAATTGTGCACTGAAGTAGACCTCCAATATTGCTAGCCGTTATCCCAGTTACAAAAACAGCAGTAAAAACACAATTTTAGTGCTTACAGTTGCAGCACCTTTGGCTTTTAACTTCTTAATTTAGCACATAGGCAACAATAAACAATTGAACACTTGAAGTCCCCAATATAAAGTCCCTTAATGAAAAGCCCCCTCACTTTTAAAATAACCTCACTTGAAAATACAACCAGAACTCGCAAAAGTGAACTAGCTTTAAACAATCTTATTTATAGCAAAGTAATACTTCCCTTCACCAGTGTCAATCTCTGCCTGGTTTGGCAAAAGAGGTATGATTGCCCAATGTTTTTTATTGTTTCATTTTTTCAGTTTTTTCAGCTTAGCACTGTAGCACTTTAGCACTTACATTGCTTTGTTAGCACAGTAGCACTTCATCAATGTTTTCCCTTGCTTATTTATGGCAGACATTTTTGCTGAATATTAAATGTAGTGATATATATTATATATATATATATATATATATATATATATATATATATATATATATATATCGTTATTTTTTTTTTAACATAACTATTGAGTTATTGTGCTCTTTCCTTTTGTTTTTATTATTTTGGTGAGACATTCATATATTTCTTAGACATGCTGTCTTAATAGGTAATATTTTTACAGTTTTGACTCTCCCCCGACTGTTTGTTTTGTTTTTAAATTGTCTTTGTGCATTTGGCTGTGATAGTGATGGGCAAACCTGTAGAAGTTCGGGCTTGGCAAGTTCTGCCTAAACTTGACCTGAACTTGACTCGAACCCAAACCCCCTTGAAATCAAATGGGACACAAACTTCGGGGCCCATAAATGGCTGTAAAATGGTGGTTACAAGGGCTGCAAATCAAGGGGAACAACAGGGAAAGCAAATAATACCCTGCAAATAATGGGTCAGGGAAAGTGTTTAAAAGAGAAAGTACCCAAATAGCTCTCACTTGGCTCTGAATCTACCCCTATGTGACATAACAAACCCCATCATCCCCCTAGCAGACCCCCATCTACCCTTATAGCAGACAGAGCACTTTGTAAGCTTGTGCAGCTGGGAGGAGGGGTGGGTTAGTGAGTTCACCTTAGACCCAGTTTCACCCAACACTATTCTTATATCAAAAAAACTTTATTTATATATAATTTGACTATATATTTATAGTCATTTACTTGTGCAACATTTGTTAGTGGACATTTTGGTTAAAGGGGTGATTTATATCTTCCCAAACTATCTTACAGCCTTTGTATACATTCCATATTTGCTTGCACCAAGAGTGATATATTTTGTCTGGGATGCTTGCAACTAGGGATGAGCGAATCGATCCGGACGAACCCGGATTCGTTCCGAATTTCATGGAAAATTCGATTCTGAACGAATCTGAATTTACCCGCGATTCGATCGATCGAAGTTTTCCTTTAAACTCCATTTATTTCAATTACAGACATTCTAAAATGGTGGATGAACATGTCCAGACATATCCCCTGGGGCAAGGTATCATGGGTAAGTCACATGCAGCCTATCAGCAGCCAGGAAGCCCGGTGACGTCACCGTGCTCTATAAAGCAGCGGCCATCTTGCTTGTGCGCATTTCAGCCTTGCATTGTGGCCAGAGCACAGCTCGTTAGAGACAGGGACAGAGAGTTAGAGATAGGTAGGTTTTCATTAGCCAGATCAGTTTTCAATTCAATTTCAGTTCTTTGTGCTGTAAATATGCCTTGCCACTGTGCATGCCATCTATGCAGTGGCTTATTTAACCCTATCATTTATTTTCATTTTCAAGCATTTATCATAATATAACTGGATAAGTTTAAATATTTTTTGGTCTGCCTTTAATAAAAAAATCACCAGCCCACCTGGGTATCCCAAACCTACACTTAGCAGCCTATCTGTTATACTAAATACGCTTGTTCATCCTCCTCAGCTTAATCAACGTATTGTATTTTGAATTGGTTTTTGGTCTGCCTTTAACAAAAAAAACACCAGGCCGCAGGGCATCCCAAACCTGCACTAAGCAGTCTATCTGTTATACTAAATACGCTTGTTGATCCTTCCTCAGATTAATCAAAGTATTTCATTTTGAATTGGTTTTTGGTCTGCCTTTAAGACAAAAAAAACCACCAGGCCGCAGGGCATCCCAAACCTGCACTTAGCAGCCTATCTGTTATACTAAATACGCTTGTTCATCCTCCTCAGCTTAATCAAAGTATTGTATTTTGAATTGGTTTTTGGTCTGCCTTTAACAAAAAAAAAAACACCAGGCCGCAGGGCATCCCAAACCTGCACTTAGCAGCCTATCTGTTATACTAAATATGCTTGTTGATCCTCCTCAGCTTAATCAAAGTATTTCATTTTGAATTGGTTTTTGGTCCCCCAGCGACGTATCCTATGCTTTGGGTTCAGCTCCACTCTTTAGTGAGGAGGACGATCAGATAGAGGACAGTCAGCAGCTACTGTCCAGCCAAGAAATGGAGGTGGCTTCTTTAGCTAGGCAGACAAATAGTCGTGGGTGTTGCAAGCGTTCCAGCTCCTGCGCCACACACTGTTGAGGAAACTGAGAACATCAGTGACGTGCAGCCACAACTCTGTGATGATGATGATGATGATGATGATGATGATGATGAAGCCGATCGCACTTGGGAGCCTGGTGATGAAGGGGCTTCATCGTCATCATCAGGAGAAGAGGGGCGCAGGTTGCCCCGGAGTCAGCAGCTGAGGCAGCAAGGTGTTAGCAGCATGGTTGGCAGTCAGCATGGGGGCACAATTGTAAAGCCTGGAGCCAAACGGGGCCGGGGTAGAGCACCTGCTGCACGGCAGGCTACCTTATCGGGAGGTAGTGGAGCAGGGGTTCCTGGAGTTGGCGACAGTAGCAGTGAATCAGTGAGGCCTGTTGGTGGGAAAAGTAGCTACTCGGCAGTGTGGCAGTTTTCCCTGAAGCATCCGCAGGAGGGTACCATGGCCACATGTAAGATATGTAGGCAGAAGGTGAAGCGTGGCCAGGGCCCAAATGTTGGCACCACGGCCCTGCGTCAACATATGATGCGTCACCATAAAGCGTCCTGGGAGAACCGAGGCTCCGAAGAGGTGGTCCAGCCTGCTTCCTCACCAAGAGGCACCAAGTGGCACACCGCTCCCAATTTCTGCCAGACAGGGCTCCAGCACCTCAGCCGAAGGCAGCTGTGCGTCATACCCATCCTCTGTCGCTTCTGCTCCATCCTCCTCCTTCAAGTCATGCATCCCGCCAGCAATCCATCAGCGAAGCCATGTCCAAGAGACAGCAGTATACGCCCACTCAGCCTACGGCGCAGAAGCTGAATGTGCTCCTGTCCAAGTTGCTGGTGCTGCAGTTGCTCCCTTTTCAGGTGGTGGACTCTGCACCTTTCAGAGAACTGATGGCTTGTGCCGAGCTGAGGTGGAGAGTCCCAAGCCGTCATTTCTTTGCCAAGAAGGCAGTACCAGCGCTGCACACTTTTGTTGAACAGAAGGTGGGCCAGTCCTTGAGCCTGTCCGTGTGTAGCAAAGTGCATGGCAGCGCCGACGTCTGGAGCTGTAATTACGGTCAGGGACAGTACATGTCATTTATGGCCCACTGGGTGAATGTGGACCCTTTGCAGCAGCAGCAGCAACTTGGACAGGTCACGCCGCTTCGGCCTCCGTGCTCCCTGCCCGTTGGGCCTGTGACACCGTGCGACTCGGCCTCCTCATCCTCCGCCATCTCCTCACCCTCCATTGTAGGCTCAAGTCTCAGTGCCCCTCCAGTCTACCTTGTGTGCATGGCACGGAGGTGTCAGGCTGTGCTTCACATGGTTTGTCTTGGCGAACGGAGTCACACAGGGGAGGAACTGCTTAAATGTATTCATCAGGAAATCCAAACATGGCTTACTCCAAGAAAACTTAAAATGGGAATCATGGTTACCGACAATAGGAAGAACATTTTGTCTGCGCTGCGCCAAGGAAGCCTGACCCATGCCCCCTGCATGGCTCACGTCTTCAATCTGGTTGTCAAGCGGTTTCTGAAGTGTTCCCCCCATCTGCAAGACATCCTAACAACTTCAAGGAAACTTTGTATGCACTTCAGCCACTCATACACCGCCAAACACACCCTTCTTGAGCTACAGCGTCAGAACGGTAGCCCCCAACATAGTCTGATTTGCGATGTTTCCGCCCATTGGAATTCCACCCTTCACATGTTGGACCGATTATATGAACAGAGAAAAGCCATCACGGATTTCCTGATGATCCAAGCGGATAGGGGGACTCCCCTGTGTAACTTCAATGTCAACCAGTGGCAGCTCATACGTGACACCTGCCATTTGCTCAGGCCCTTTGAGGAAGCCACTTTATTTGTCAGTCGGCAGGATTATGGGATGAACGAAGTGATTCCATTGCTTCATGTACTACAGCACATGTTGGAAACCATGGCTGGTCAGGGCACTGGAGACATGGCCTCTACATCTTACGGCCACATGAACCCCGTTGGAGCTGAACTGGAGGAGGAGGAGGTAGAGGAGGAGGAGTGACCCAGTGAAGCACAGTTTAGGCTTGGCGAAATGGCTGGTTTATCTAGTCAGCGGACAGGAAAGGAGGAGCAGGAGCAGCCAGAGGAGCTAGAGGGTTTTGAGGAAGGCGAGACAGAGGACCCGGACACAATGTGGCAGTATGCAGTGGAGATGGAGACAGGTAGTCCCTCCGAGTCACTTGCACAAATGGCAGGAAGCATGCTCACGTGCTTGCGTAGTGACCCCAGAATTGTTTCCATTTGTCGCCGGGATGACTTCTGGCTGTCCACCTTATTGGACCCTCGCTTCCGGCACAAAATGGGGGCATTTTTAAACCCGCCGAGAGGGAGGACAAACTGAACTACTACAAAGACATTCTACATAGTCAGTTGGCCGATGCCTATCTGCGCCATGGTCCATACTCTCGCAGGTCTGACTCGGGGGGACCTCTGCGCTCACCTTCCACTGCCATGGCTGCTGGGGGGGTTGGCAGGAGCAGCAGCAGCAGCAGCTCCATCAGCAGCAGCCTCAGTCTTCAGTCGCTAATGAGTAGCTTTCTACACCCGCATAGTGAGGCTACTCATGAGCAGCAGGAAGACCTGGAGCAGGACCTCAACCAGCAGGTCATGTCATACCTTGACATGACCATGCCAACACATCTTGAGGATCCGCTGGACTTCTGGGCACAACTTGTGGCCGCAACTAGCAGAGTTTGCCCTGGAAAAGCTGTCCTGCCCAGCAAGTAGCGTGCCATCTGAGCGGGTGTTTAGTGCGGCGGGGGCCATAGTTACGGCGAGGAGAACTCGTCTGTCAACTAAAAATGTGGAGAAACTCACCTTTGTCAAAATGAATCAGGGATGGATCAGCCAGGATTTCCACCCACCAATGCCTGATGCATGCGAATAGATTCAGCATGGTGCCACGTTTTACACTTTCCAAATGGTGCGAAACATATTTATGTCTTTAGGCCAATTTTTGGGCTCCTGCTGATGCCAACTTCAGGGTGTGCCTTCCAGCCAATTTTTGGCCTCCTGCTGATGCCAACATTAGGGTGTGCCTTTCAGCCAATTTTTGGTCTCCTGCTGCTGCTGCTGCAAACTCCAGGGTGTGCCTTCCAGCTAATGCATGTGCTCCTGCTGCTGCCAACTTCAGGGTGCCTTCCAGCCAACTTCTAGGTTCCTGCTGCTGCTGCCAACTCCAGGGTGTGTCAGTCAATTTTTGGGCTCCTGCTGCGGCTGCTGCCAACTCCAGTGTCTCTTAAAAGCAACGTTTGGGCTCCTGCTGCTGCTGCTGCTTGCAACTCCAGTGTGTATTTCAGCTAATTTTTGGGCTCCTGCTGCCAACTCCAGTGTCTCTTTAAAGTAATGTTTGGGCTCCTGCTGCTGCTTGCAACTCCAGGGTGTGATTCATCCAATTTTTAGGCTCCTGCTGCCAACTCCAGTGTCTCTTTAAAGCAATGTTTGGGCTCCTGCTTCTGCTTGCAACTCCAGGGTGTGATTCATCCAATTTTTGGGCTCCTGCTGCCAACTCCAGTGTCTCTTTCAAGCTATGTTTGAGCTGCTGCTGCTTGCGATTCCAGGGTGTCATTCAGCCAATTTTTGGGCTCCTGCTGCCAACTCCAGTGTCTCTTTCAAGCTATGTTTGAGCTGCTGATGCTTGCGATTCCAGGGTGTCATTCAGCCAATTTTTGGGCTCCTGCTGCCAACTCCAGTGTCTCTTTCAAGCTATGTTTGGGCTGCTGCTTGCAACTCCAGGGTGTGATTCATCCAATTTTTGGGCTCCTGCTGCCAACTCCAGTGTCTCTTTCAAGCTATGTTTGGGCTGCTGCTGCTTGCGACTCCACGGTGTCATTCAGGCAATTTTTGGTCTCCTGCTGCCAACTCCAGTGTGTCTTTCAAGCTATGTTTGGGCTCCTGCTGCTGCTGCCAACTCCAGGGTGTCTCTTTCAGCCAATGTTTGGGCTCCTGCTCCTGCTGCCAACTCCAGTGTGTCTTTAGGCCAATTTTTGGGCTCCTGCTGCTGCTGCTGCCAACTCCAGTGTGTGTCTTTAGGCTAATTTTTGGGCTCCTGCTGCTGCTGCTGCCATCTCCAGGGTGTGTCTTTAGGCCAATTTTTGGGCTCCTGCTGCCAACTCCAGTGTCCCTTTTAAGCAATGTTTGGGCTCCTGCTGCTGCCAACTCCAGTGTGTCTTTAGGCCAATTTTTGGGGCTCCTGCTGCCAACTCCAGTGTCTCTTTCAAGCAATGTTTGGGCCCCTGCTGCTGCTGCTGCTGGCAACTCCAGTGTGTCTTTAGGCCAATTTTTGGGCCCCTCCTGCTGCTGCTGCTGCCAACTCCAGGGTGTGTCTTTAGGCCAATTTTTGGGCTCCTGCTGCCAACTCCAGTGTCTCTTTCAAGCAATGTTTGGGCTCCTGCTGCTGCTGGCAACTCCTGTGTGTCTTTAGGCCAATTTTTGGGCTCCTACTGCTGCTGTTGCCAACTCCAGGGTGTGTCTTTAGGCCCTTTTTTTGGGCCACTGCTGCTGCTGCTGCTGCCAACTCCAGGGTGTGTCTTTAGGCCAATTTGTGGGCTCCTGCTGCTAACTCCAGTGTCTCTTTCAGCCAATGTTTGGGCTCCTGCTGCTGCTGCCAACTCCAGTGTGTCTTTAGGCCAATTTTTGGGCTGCTGCTGTCAACCCCAGTGTCTCTTTCAAGCAATGTTTGGGCTCCTGCTGCTGCTGCTGGCAACTCCAGTGTGTCTTTGGGCCATTTTTTGGGCTCCTGCTGTCAACTCCAGTGTCTCTTTCAAGCAATGTTTGGGCTCCTGCTGCTGCTGCCAACTCCAGTGTGTCTTTAGGCCAATTTTTGGGCTCCTGCTTCCAACTCCAGTGTCTCTTTCAAGCAATGTTTGGGCCCCTGCTACTGCTACTGCCAACTCCAGGGTGTGTCTTTAGCCCCATTTTTGGGCTCCTGCTGCCAACTCCAGTGTCTCTTTCAAGCAATGTTTGGGCTCCTGCTGCTGCTGCTGGCAACTCCAGTGTGTCTTTAGGTCAATTTTTGGGCTCCTGCTGCCAATTCTAGTGTTCCTTTCAAGCAATGTTTGGTCTCCTGCTGCTGCTGCCAACTCCAGTGTGTCTTTAGGCCAATTTCTTGCCTCCTGCTGCCAACTCCAGTATCTCTTTCAAGCTATGTTTGGGTTCCTGCTGCTGCTTGCAACTCCAGGGTGTCATTCAGACAATTTTTGGGCTCCTGCTGCCAACTCCAGTGTCTATTTCAAGCTATGTTCGGGCTGCTGCTGCTGCTTGCAGCTCCAGGTTGTCATTCAGCCAATTTTTGGGCTCCTGCTGCTCCTGCTGCCGACTCCAGGATGTTTTTCAGCCAATATTTGGGCTCCTGCTTCTGCCAGCTCTAGGGTGTGTTTTTCAGGTAATATAGGGGCCCCTCATAGTGATGCCACCTCAACTCTCTGCAATTGTGCTCTGCGATTCTAATAGCGATGCCTCTGATCTGCATGTCATAATTATTTACAGTATTCTTTCACTAACCCAGCATGCATCCTATGCGTGTTACAGCAAGGCAGAATGGTTTACAACCCTATTGAGGCTCTAGGAAGCTCAGAAATAGCCGTTTTTAATAGCGATTTGTGGAGAATAAGTTCGGACCGAAACTAATTCGAACGGAGTCACACAGGGGAGGAACTGCTTAAATGTATTCATCAGGAAATCCAAACATGGCTTACTCCAAGAAAACTTAAAATGGGAATCATGGTTACCGACAATAGGAAGAACATTTTGTCTGCGCTGCGCCAAGGAAGCCTGACCCATGCCCCCTGCATGGCTCACGTCTTCAATCTGGTTGTCAAGCGGTTTCTGAAGTGTTCCCCCCATCTGCAAGACATCCTAACAACTTCAAGGAAACTTTGTATGCACTTCAGCCACTCATACACCGCCAAACACACCCTTCTTGAGCTACAGCGTCAGAACGGTAGCCCCCAACATAGTCTGATTTGCGATGTTTCCGCCCATTGGAATTCCACCCTTCACATGTTGGACCGATTATATGAACAGAGAAAAGCCATCACGGATTTCCTGATGATCCAAGCGGATAGGGGGACTCCCCTGTGTAACTTCAATGTCAACCAGTGGCAGCTCATACGTGACACCTGCCATTTGCTCAGGCCCTTTGAGGAAGCCACTTTATTTGTCAGTCGGCAGGATTATGGGATGAACGAAGTGATTCCATTGCTTCATGTACTACAGCACATGTTGGAAACCATGGCTGGTCAGGGCACTGGAGACATGGCCTCTACATCTTACGGCCACATGAACCCCGTTGGAGCTGAACTGGAGGAGGAGGAGGTAGAGGAGGAGGAGTGACCCAGTGAAGCACAGTTTAGGCTTGGCGAAATGGCTGGTTTATCTAGTCAGCGGACAGGAAAGGAGGAGCAGGAGCAGCCAGAGGAGCTAGAGGGTTTTGAGGAAGGCGAGACAGAGGACCCGGACACAATGTGGCAGTATGCAGTGGAGATGGAGACAGGTAGTCCCTCCGAGTCACTTGCACAAATGGCAGGAAGCATGCTCACGTGCTTGCGTAGTGACCCCAGAATTGTTTCCATTTGTCGCCGGGATGACTTCTGGCTGTCCACCTTATTGGACCCTCGCTTCCGGCACAAAATGGGGGCATTTTTAAACCCGCCGAGAGGGAGGACAAACTGAACTACTACAAAGACATTCTACATAGTCAGTTGGCCGATGCCTATCTGCGCCATGGTCCATACTCTCGCAGGTCTGACTCGGGGGGACCTCTGCGCTCACCTTCCACTGCCATGGCTGCTGGGGGGGTTGGCAGGAGCAGCAGCAGCAGCAGCTCCATCAGCAGCAGCCTCAGTCTTCAGTCGCTAATGAGTAGCTTTCTACACCCGCATAGTGAGGCTACTCATGAGCAGCAGGAAGACCTGGAGCAGGACCTCAACCAGCAGGTCATGTCATACCTTGACATGACCATGCCAACACATCTTGAGGATCCGCTGGACTTCTGGGCACAACTTGTGGCCGCAACTAGCAGAGTTTGCCCTGGAAAAGCTGTCCTGCCCAGCAAGTAGCGTGCCATCTGAGCGGGTGTTTAGTGCGGCGGGGGCCATAGTTACGGCGAGGAGAACTCGTCTGTCAACTAAAAATGTGGAGAAACTCACCTTTGTCAAAATGAATCAGGGATGGATCAGCCAGGATTTCCACCCACCAATGCCTGATGCATGCGAATAGATTCAGCATGGTGCCACGTTTTACACTTTCCAAATGGTGCGAAACATATTTATGTCTTTAGGCCAATTTTTGGGCTCCTGCTGATGCCAACTTCAGGGTGTGCCTTCCAGCCAATTTTTGGCCTCCTGCTGATGCCAACATTAGGGTGTGCCTTTCAGCCAATTTTTGGTCTCCTGCTGCTGCTGCTGCAAACTCCAGGGTGTGCCTTCCAGCTAATGCATGTGCTCCTGCTGCTGCCAACTTCAGGGTGCCTTCCAGCCAACTTCTAGGTTCCTGCTGCTGCTGCCAACTCCAGGGTGTGTCAGTCAATTTTTGGGCTCCTGCTGCGGCTGCTGCCAACTCCAGTGTCTCTTAAAAGCAACGTTTGGGCTCCTGCTGCTGCTGCTGCTTGCAACTCCAGTGTGTATTTCAGCTAATTTTTGGGCTCCTGCTGCCAACTCCAGTGTCTCTTTAAAGTAATGTTTGGGCTCCTGCTGCTGCTTGCAACTCCAGGGTGTGATTCATCCAATTTTTAGGCTCCTGCTGCCAACTCCAGTGTCTCTTTAAAGCAATGTTTGGGCTCCTGCTTCTGCTTGCAACTCCAGGGTGTGATTCATCCAATTTTTGGGCTCCTGCTGCCAACTCCAGTGTCTCTTTCAAGCTATGTTTGAGCTGCTGCTGCTTGCGATTCCAGGGTGTCATTCAGCCAATTTTTGGGCTCCTGCTGCCAACTCCAGTGTCTCTTTCAAGCTATGTTTGAGCTGCTGATGCTTGCGATTCCAGGGTGTCATTCAGCCAATTTTTGGGCTCCTGCTGCCAACTCCAGTGTCTCTTTCAAGCTATGTTTGGGCTGCTGCTTGCAACTCCAGGGTGTGATTCATCCAATTTTTGGGCTCCTGCTGCCAACTCCAGTGTCTCTTTCAAGCTATGTTTGGGTTGCTGCTGCTTGCGACTCCACGGTGTCATTCAGGCAATTTTTGGTCTCCTGCTGCCAACTCCAGTGTGTCTTTCAAGCTATGTTTGGGCTCCTGCTGCTGCTGCCAACTCCAGGGTGTCTCTTTCAGCCAATGTTTGGGCTCCTGCTCCTGCTGCCAACTCCAGTGTGTCTTTAGGCCAATTTTTGGGCTCCTGCTGCTGCTGCTGCCAACTCCAGTGTGTGTCTTTAGGCTAATTTTTGGGCTCCTGCTGCTGCTGCTGCCATCTCCAGGGTGTGTCTTTAGGCCAATTTTTGGGCTCCTGCTGCCAACTCCAGTGTCCCTTTTAAGCAATGTTTGGGCTCCTGCTGCTGCCAACTCCAGTGTGTCTTTAGGCCAATTTTTGGGGCTCCTGCTGCCAACTCCAGTGTCTCTTTCAAGCAATGTTTGGGCCCCTGCTGCTGCTGCTGCTGGCAACTCCAGTGTGTCTTTAGGCCAATTTTTGGGCCCCTCCTGCTGCTGCTGCTGCCAACTCCAGGGTGTGTCTTTAGGCCAATTTTTGGGCTCCTGCTGCCAACTCCAGTGTCTCTTTCAAGCAATGTTTGGGCTCCTGCTGCTGCTGGCAACTCCTGTGTGTCTTTAGGCCAATTTTTGGGCTCCTACTGCTGCTGTTGCCAACTCCAGGGTGTGTCTTTAGGCCCTTTTTTTGGGCCACTGCTGCTGCTGCTGCTGCCAACTCCAGGGTGTGTCTTTAGGCCAATTTGTGGGCTCCTGCTGCTAACTCCAGTGTCTCTTTCAGCCAATGTTTGGGCTCCTGCTGCTGCTGCTGCCAACTCCAGTGTGTCTTTAGGCCAATTCTTGGGCTGCTGCTGTCAACCCCAGTGTCTCTTTCAAGCAATGTTTGGGCTCCTGCTGCTGCTGCTGGCAACTCCAGTGTGTCTTTGGGCCATTTTTTGGGCTCCTGCTGTCAACTCCAGTGTCTCTTTCAAGCAATGTTTGGGCTCCTGCTGCTGCTGCCAACTCCAGTGTGTCTTTAGGCCAATTTTTGGGCTCCTGCTTCCAACTCCAGTGTCTCTTTCAAGCAATGTTTGGGCCCCTGCTACTGCTACTGCCAACTCCAGGGTGTGTCTTTAGCCCCATTTTTGGGCTCCTGCTGCCAACTCCAGTGTCTCTTTCAAGCAATGTTTGGGCTCCTGCTGCTGCTGCTGGCAACTCCAGTGTGTCTTTAGGTCAATTTTTGGGCTCCTGCTGCCAATTCTAGTGTTCCTTTCAAGCAATGTTTGGTCTCCTGCTGCTGCTGCCAACTCCAGTGTGTCTTTAGGCCAATTTCTTGCCTCCTGCTGCCAACTCCAGTATCTCTTTCAAGCTATGTTTGGGTTCCTGCTGCTGCTTGCAACTCCAGGGTGTCATTCAGACAATTTTTGGGCTCCTGCTGCCAACTCCAGTGTCTATTTCAAGCTATGTTCGGGCTGCTGCTGCTGCTTGCAGCTCCAGGTTGTCATTCAGCCAATTTTTGGGCTCCTGCTGCTCCTGCTGCCGACTCCAGGATGTTTTTCAGCCAATATTTGGGCTCCTGCTTCTGCCAGCTCTAGGGTGTGTTTTTCAGGTAATATAGGGGCCCCTCATAGTGATGCCACCTCAACTCTCTGCAATTGTGCTCTGCGATTCTAATAGCGATGCCTCTGATCTGCATGTCATAATTATTTACAGTATTCTTTCACTAACCCAGCATGCATCCTATGCGTGTTACAGCAAGGCAGAATGGTTTACAACCCTATTGAGGCTCTAGGAAGCTCAGAAATAGCCGTTTTTAATAGCGATTTGTGGAGAATAAGTTCGGACCGAAACTAATTTTGTTGGAAAATTCGGCGAATCAGCCGAATCGAATTTTTCAAAAGTTCGCTCATCCCTAGTGACTATGAAACAAAGACATTTTATAGAATTTTAACCTTGATGTAAGCTCATCTTATCATATTTGCTCATGCAATTAGAGCACACATTGGATTCACAGCAAATTCCCAGACATCCTCTGAGGCTTAGTCAAGGGTAGTAATAAACAAATTATTGAAAATCTGTTACATAATTGGTTTGGCCAGTTCATAGCCATGATTAGTATTGCTGCTAAAAAAAACTGTTGTGAATTTCCCCTTATTATGTAAAAAGTAAAGGTCGCCAGATGAGGCTAAACACATTAGCAGTTTTAACAGATAAAATGTAATTCCAAATCTCGCTGTTGATTACCAGATACACTCCTACTATTCATATTCTAATATAGTACCAATTAATATGCAAACAACAAACAAACTAAAAGCTTTCTTTCCAAGCTATAAATAAACAAATTGCTTTCTAGATGTTCAGAGGATACTGGAAATTAGTGAAACTGTAGTTTAAGCAAAACTGAATCAGGTGAAACTGAACTGAGCTAGCTCATTTTGAATTTTTGAACTTTTTGAATTTTTTTGAAAGAAAATATTATGGTCATGCCTGGGCAGACTTTTAATTTCTGGGGCCCCGTGCAAAGTTATGTCTGGGGCCCTAATCAAAGGCATTTTATATAACAAAATACAGTAATAAAGAGGAACAAATTCTGTATAGAAGCTTTCTTTCTCACGTAGCCTCAGCACTGACAGCAACACCAGTATTACATCAGTATGACACGCCAGCCACTTCCAGTGTTCTCTCAGCAGAGTTGTGGGGGCCCCTGAGAGGTGAGGGCCCCGTGCAATTGCCTGGGTTGTTTGGTGGCAAAGCACGCCACTGCAGTCAAGCCATTATTCAATCCAAAGTTCCATTATGTCACATAATACAATGTATTGCAGTTGAAGAAAGGAATAGTGCATAAATCCTTTTTATAATAACTCGTCACAAGAGGCATGTCAATAGAAAATATGAAAAATATTAACAGAAATTTTTTTCATAAATCTACATATTGAGAATTAAAAGTGACAACAGATATAAATGTATTAAGAAAAGAAAAATGAAATTGTAAATAATAAAAACAAAGAAGAAAGCAGAAGAGCGGATCAGAAATTTAAGACTATAGATATAGAGGCTTGATTTACTACACTAGGGGGTTTCCGTTAATTTCAACTGCGTGGGTGCATCTGTATGCTGCAAATGTGGAATACTGCAGCAATCTGAGCTATATCTGTTGTGGTGAATGAGGCCAGCATTTTGCTGCGTGTTCACCGCATGTGATATTGACTAGAAAAATGGTTCACATGGCAGGCGAACTGCAGTGGTGGATTTTGCTTTGGAAAAGTAAGAAATCTTGCCGAAAATTCACTTTTACAGCTTATGGCAGCATTGGACAGGTCTCAGAATGTATGGGGTGTCTCTAGGGTGTCTGAAGCCTTAAAAAATATTAAAAATATTATTCGTTTTTTCTTCTATACTACCTAGATGTTTGACCTTGATGCATGGTGTCCTGTATTTTAGATGTAAAAATTACATAAAGAGACTTACTTGCTGTAAATAACATTGTTTCCTATGGGTTTGCTTCTAAAAGCTGGAGCACTGAAAAGCCACTCCCCAGCATTCACTGGTGAAAACAACAGGATGTAAATACAGAAAACATGGCCTTCACCTGGCAAATAGGCCACTTTTACGATAGTAAATGTGGCAAACTAGCAAAAGCCAGGATAGAAAAATAGAAAAGAATCAGAACATCCTGGGCTTGATTCATTAAAGGTCGAATTCTAATTTTCACATTTTCTTATAGAAAAAGTTGCGATTTTGCGCGCGAAAATTTTACGCGCGATTCAACAAAGGTTTATTTTCGTTTTTGCTAATTCAATTCGAGTGAGAGAAAAAGCACTCGAAAATAATTCGATTTGCAAAAATAATTTATGTGGAATTTACAAGCGAAAAAGAATTCTAGTGATTCAGGTGCCATGGATTGGCTCCACACATGAGTTAAATTCAAGTGTTTCACACAAATTATTTACAGCAGCTTTCAGGAGGAGAAAAGTCTGTTTTCTGACTTCCACCATGGAGTCCTTCTATCCACTATACCTGCAAAAAAAGCCCATAGTGCACCATAAGGAGGCCTATAAACATGAAATTGTGTAAAATGTATTATTATATTTAATATACCGTATATACTCGAGTATAAGCCGAGTTTTTCAGCCCACTTTTTGGGCTGAAAAAAGCAGCCTCGGCTTATACTCGAGTCAGTGACTTACCTGAGCGAGGGCAGAAGAGCCTCCGAGGCGGCAGACGAGACGCCGAGGCTTCAGAACTCGGCGGGGAGATCAGTACACCCAGCGCGAGGTGGGTGTACCAAGATGGCGGCCCGGGCCTCAGTGACGCGACGTGACGTGGCGGCGCGGAGCGCGCCGGCCGCCATCTTGGTACACCCACCTCGCGCTGGGTGTACTGATCTCCCCGCCGAGTTCTGAAGCCTCTGAGGCGGCTCTTCTGCCCTGCGGACCCATGCCGTCGTCCCGCGCCGTCCTCTCTCCCGCACCGTCGCTGGAAGGAGCCTCGCTGAAGATCCTGCAGGAGCTGAACTGGTGAGTGTGTGTGTTGTGTGCATTGTATGTGTGCTGTGTGTGTTGTGTGCATTGTATGTGTGCTGTGTGTGTATGTGTGCTGTGTTGTGTGCTGTGTTGTGTGCTGTGTGTGCCTTGTGTGTGTATGTGTGCTGTATTGTGTGCTGTATTGTGTGCTGTGTTGTGTGCTGTGTGTGCCTTGTGTGTGTATGTGTGCTGTATTGTGTGCTGTGTTGTGTGCCTCGGCTTATACTCGGGTCAATAACTTTTTCCAGGTTTTTGGGGTAAAATTAGGTGCCTCGGCTTATATTCGGGTCGGCCTATACTCGAGTATATACGGTAATATTATTATATTTATTATATGTAATTAATATATATTTAATATACACATATTAGCAAAAACATTTATATAAAATAAATCATGTGCAATGTTTTATTTACCACATTGCATGCTGTACAACTTGATAAATGTAAGTGATGTAAACAATACCTAACATCATGACAACATAAATATAGAAGACAGAAAAATGACCATCCCAAAATATTAAAAAAAATATTAAGGGGTTAAAGTGGCCCAAAACCCAGGATTTTTACTATACTGGGTTTTGGTCCTTTCCCCTGGGGCACCCCGATCGGGTGTGCCCCGCTATGTAAAACCCTCTCCAGATCGCCGATGCCAACTCACTTCTTCCCGGTCCTACGGCACATGCACAGCCGCTCGTCCAATCAGCGTGCTCGGAGACGCTGACGCCACCTTGTCTAAGTCTTCGTCTAATGCCAGAGGCTCCGTGCCCCATTTCCCTCTAACAGGGAGCATGCCCGCGGTGGCCATTCACAAATGCCTGGTGCGGGCCCGCACCCATGCGAGAGGGATAGCGGGGATGTGGTCGCGGCTCGTGCATGCGCTGTTGGACCGGGAAACAAGGTAAGTGTATGGGGCGACCTGGGGGGTTTCACACAGCGGGGCATCCCAATTTTGGATGCCCCTGGGGGAGGGAATCACTTTTAGAAACGCTAAGGCCACTTAGTGCCAGGTGTCAGGTGAATGTCAGGTCCCAGTGCAAAAGATGTATTTATCAAATCAAAAATCCAGAGCACCTGTGATAGTGCCAGGTAGTGTCCCATCTATCATCAGTGCCATTGCTGAGTTCCCTACAGTGTCAGACCAGGCGCTTACCCTGCACTGTGTGGCCTTATCCCATACATTTCAATAGGCTGGGATTCTTATAATTATTTTGGCCACTTTTGTTTTGGTTGGTGCATGTGCCACGGGATTCCTGGGCTGCTTGGAATTGTTTTTGGAAGTATTTTTTTGTACTTTTGTGTTGCACTGCAAACTTGTGATTTAGGCCGTGCCTAAGCATGGGAGCGCACCACAGACTGCAGGGATGCCAAGGATATGCTGAGACCCATAAATCTGGCGTGGATCCACGGAAAGGTATTTGTGGGGGTTCCTAGGGTGTTTCACACAGTAGAACATCCCTAATAGGGATGCCCCGGGGGTTGTAAGCTGCCCGCGTGTATTTTAAATGATCTTTTAGACCCCATGGCTGCCCAGGCGAATCGTCCTCTTTAAACTGGACCAGTCGCCACCATGGAAGGCCCTGGAGTCTAAAAGCCGCCCCAGTATTCCTGCTGATGTGTGCGCTCCCACACCCATCCATTCAGACATTCCAAATGCATGGTAACGTGCACTCCACAAGGAAACCTGCTCCCTATGCCGACGCTGAATCCAAAACAACGGCTTTATGCCCTACATTAGTATGCACGGCATAAATCACTGATTGGATAAGCTCATGCACTGTGGGAACAGCAGAAAGATGACTGGAGTGGGAGAGGTTTGTAACAGCAGGACATCAGGATGCCCGTAGGGCAAGGATAGTGAAAATCCTGGTGATTGGTCCACTTTAAAGTGGAACAAAACCTGCAATGCCCCATGGGTGAAACCCCCTCAGAATGTTGCTATTTACTCACCTCTTCCTCGTTCCAGCGGTGCATGCCCGGGCTTTCGTCCAATGACAGCTGTCTGCCATGACTATGGCCCTTATTCATCAAGCGATAGCGCCAGGTAGTGTCTGACGAGCGCCAGGTAGCGGCAGCTATCGGCGACTACCGACTCAAGTACGCCCGGCGGCGGTCACAATGACGCATTTATCAAGCAAAATGAGGCTAGCGCCGGCGAGAGCGACGGCTAGCGCGGCATTCATCATGAAGCCGCCTGGACCGAACAGCGCCGCTGCAAATTCCCTCACAGCGCCAGGTATGAGCTGTCGCTCCCTGGCGATGTCCAATGCATTTCAATGGAGCAATCTATAATAATTCATGATTAATTGGTAATAATTTTTTTTTTTATTTTTTTAATGTCAAAAAATCGGAGAACACTTCTGCAATGTTAGGATTTATTTTTAAGTAAAAATTAAAAAAAAAAAAAATATGTGCAGAATTGATCTAACAGGTCTGAGATTAATGTATTCATATAACAAAATGATTCTAAAAACATGTATAATGTTACATTCAAAAAATATGGTTGTTTAGGGGTTAAAAACTAGTTAATACACATCGCCGCCAGCGCTCTGGGGTTTAAACAAGGAATGGACAGCGACAGCACATTCGGAGCGTGATTTTTTGATGAATATGAAGCTAGCCGTTCGCTCTGGCCATTCGTTGTCAGGCGCTCACATACAACGCTGGACCTGTGAAACAGCGACCCCCCAGCCCGTATTCAACATTACCGCACACCGACTGAGTCGCTGTCATCAAGCTAATGCCGGCCAAGCACAGCGAATACTGGCTGGCGCTGAAAAAATCACGCTACAGTCGCTCATCTGTCGCTACCTGGCGCTATTGATGAATCGGCCTCTTAGTCATTCAACAAATGGCTCTCATTGACTTTAATGAGGAGTGCGCGCTGATGCATCCCCAGTGGCACCCGCTCCTGCCTCAGCCTATATGATTGGCTAGGGCGGGAGCAAGCACATGCCACAGGGGGGATACGCCATCATGCGCTCTCCATTGAAGTCAATGAGAGCCACGGCAGATGCCTCGCGTTGGAGGAGAGCCTGCGCATGCGCCATAGGAACGAGGCAGAGGTGAGTGAATAGTGATATTCTGGGGGGGGGGGGGGGTTCACACAGCATGATATCCTAACTCAGGATGCCATGGGAGAAAGCCAGTGTACAGTGGAATATTTGAGATTGTTGTTAAAGTGGACCCAAACCCAGCTGGCTCTGCAGTCTAACAAACTCCTAATGCGGCCAAATCCCTATCCATGGGCCATCCCGCTGTGTAAAGCCCTTAGGGATCACCTGTATACTCATCTTGCCTGTGGTCCCACAGCTCATCCCCGGTTTACCACAGTTTATGTTCAGGCGGGAGCTCAAAAAGACAACCTGGGTGCTGGAGTGCACACATCAGTCAGAGGGAAACCGGGGATGCTGTTCATTCCCTGTTCTCTATGCAGTGCTCTGTGGACAAACAGAATTCTATGCCCTGCATTAAAGTGGACCAGAAGCGGCCATGAAGTCTATAAGACTCCAGGGCCACCTGATTCCCTCTCCTTGGGGCCTCCAATTAATGATTTGTGAATATCTGGCACAGGCATGCACCCAGCTGGAAGCTAACAGGGATGCAGTTATCGGTGCACTCGCCTTCATCGGGGCCTTAGCCGATGAGACCTCTCGAGAACTGAGCAAAGCAGAAGGGAGCCAAGTGTACTGACTGCCTGCACACTTGCACATGTGCCGTTGGGTTGGCAGTCAAGTATGTTTTACAGGCAAACCGGGGGGGGATCACCTAATGGGTCATCCCAATTTGAGTACCAAAACCCAGGAAGTTTAAAATCCTGGGTTTTGGTGCACTTTCAAGTCGATCAAATTCCCTCCCCACGGGGCATCCAAAATCGGGATGCCCCACTGTGTGAAACCCTCCAGGTCGCCCATACACTTACCTTCTTTCTTGGTCCAACGACGCATGCGTGAGCTGCATTTCCACTATCCCTCTAGCAGGGGGCGTGCCCGCGCCAGTCATCTGTGAATGGCCGACGCGGGCACGCTCCCTGTAAGAGGGTAGCAGGAGATGCGCGTGTCGGTACGCTCGGAGCCGCTTGCTTTAGACGATGTGACGTCAGCGGATCCGAGCTCGCTGATTGGATGAGTGGCTGCGCATGCGCTGTAGGACCGGGAAAAAGTGAGTTGGTTTCAGCGACCTGAGGGCAAGGACTAGAACCCAAGATAGTCAAAATCCTGGGTTTTGGTGCACTTTAATATGTGTGGTGAGTATACCGGTCATCCCAGGGGGATTCACAGAGCCGCACAAGTGACGTGACACAAGGGGTGCGCTGGGACTCTGGAGCTGGCCCTGGATGCAACAGAAACGTTTAATGTGGTTTGGAAATGTAAGTACATCAGGACTATATGGGGCGACCAAACCAATATCTATGCTAATGATGACACTCATGGCAGCACTCACATTCGTATATTAATGGATCCACAGAGCAAAGTCAAAACTAAGAACTGTTAATCTACAAACCACCCAAATAAATCGGTACAATAACAATAGATGTAAAGCAATGCAAAGCAACACTGCCAAAAGGGCACCTAAACCACCATCACCAAAAAATGATGCACCGAACCAATGCAAAGTGCAAAATTAAACATAATTAAACATTAACAATGACATGTACTAGTCCACATCAATTAGAAAGTCCAGAAACACAAAGCAAAAAAAAAACAAAACAAAACAGAACAAAAAGGAACAAGGGATCATACTGCTCTGCTACAAATTAGGAAGCAGTAGAAAAAATTCTCAGCATTTGGGTATGGAAAATTTCGTGCACTTTTTCAGTTGTAAAGTAATTTTCAACTGCTCACGAAAAAAATTCGCCCCCAAATTCGCACACACGAATTTAATTCAACTGCCCCTGTCTCAACAGTTATTTCCATTTTAAGTAGATTGTATTGTAGAGACAAAGGCCTTGATTCACTAAAGGTAGAAAAAAAAAATGAACGCTTGGAAAATAAATTTGCATGCGAGAATTTTTCAAACCTAGGAGCGATTCACAAAGGCAGTTGAATTAAATTCGTGTGTGCGAATTTGCGGGCGAATTTTTTTCGTGCACAGTTGAAAATTACTTTACAACTGGAAAACTCAGTGAAAAAGTGCACGAATTGTCCATACCCAAATGCTGTGTGTGAGAATTTTTTCTACTGCTTCCAAATTTGTAGCAGAGCAGTATGATCCCTTGTTGCTCTTTGTTCTGTTTTGTTTTTTTTTGTTTTGCTTTGTGTTTCTGGACTTTCTAATTGATGTGGACTAGTACATGCCATTTTAATGTTTAATTATGTTTAATTTTGCACTTTGCATTGGTTCGGTACATCATTTTTTGGTGATGGTGGTTTAGGTGCCCTTTTGGCAGTGTTGCTTTGCATTGCTTTACATCTATTGTTATTGTACCAATTTATTTGGGTGGTTTGTAGATTAACAGTTCTTAGTTTTGACTTTGCTCTGTGGATCCATTAATATACGAATGTGAGTGCTGCCATGAGTGTCATCATTAGCATAGATATTGGTTTGGTCGCCCCATATAGTTCTGATGTACTTACATTTCCAAACCACATTAAAGGTTTCTGTTGCATCCAGGGCCAGCTCCAGAGTCCCAGTGCACCCCGTGTGTCACGTCACTTGTGCGGCTCTGTGAATCCCCCTGGGATGACTGGTATACTCTCCACACATATTAAAGTGTACCAAAACCCAGGATTTTGACAATCTTGGGTTCTGGTCCTTGCCCCCAGGTCGCTGAAACCAACTCACTTATTCCCGGTCCTACAGCACATGCGCAGCCACTCATCCAATCAGCGAGCTCGGATCCGCTGACGTCACATCGTCTAAGGCACGCGCCCCAAGCGTACTGACATGCGCATCTCCTGCTACCCTCTAACAGGGAGCGTGCCCACGTGGGCCATTCACAGATGCCTGGTGCGGGCACACCCCCTGCTAGAGGGATAGCTGAAATGCAGCTCACGCATGCGTCGTTGGACCGAGAAAGAAGGTAAGTGTATGGGCGACCTGGAGGGTTTCACACAGTGGGGCATCCCGATTTTGGATGCCCCGTGGGGAGAGAATCGATCGACTTGAAAGTGCACCAAAACCCAGGATTTTAAATATTCTGGGTTTTGGTACTCAGATTGGGATGACCCACTATGTGAGCCCCCCCGGTTTGCCTGTAAAACATACTTGACTGCCAAGCCAACGGCACATGCGCAAGTGTGCAGGCAGTCAGTACACTTGGCTCCATTCTGCTTTGCTCAGTTGTCAAGAGGTCTCATTGGCTAAGGCCCCGATGAAGGCGAGTGCACCGATAACTGCATCCCTGTTAGCTTCCAGCTGGGTGCATGCCTGTGCCTGCTATTCACAAATCATTAATTGGAGGCCCCAGGGAGAGGGAATCAGGTGGCCCTGGAGTCTTATAGACTTCATGGCCGCTTCTGGTCCACTTTAATGCAGGGCATAGAATTCTGTTTGTCCACAGAGCATGGCATAGAGAGCAGGGAATGAACAGCATCCCCGGTTTCCCTCCAACTGGTGTGTGTGCTCCAGCACCCAGGTTGTCTTTTTGAACTCCCATCCAAACATAAACTGTGGTAAACCAGGGATGAGCTGTGGGACCACAGGCAAGATGAGTATACAGGTGATCCCTAAGGGTTTTACACAGCGGGATGGCCCATGGATAGGGATTTGGCCGCATTAGCGGTTTGTTAGACTGCAGAGCCAGCTGGTTTGGGTCCACTTTAACAACAATCTCAAATATTCTACTGTACACTGGCTTTCTCCCATGGCATCCTGATTTAGGATATCATGCTGTGTGAAGCCGCCCCCCCCCCAGAATATCACTATTCACTCACCTCTGCCTCGTTCCAATGGCGCATGCGCAGGCTCTCCTCCAATGCGAGGCATCTGCCGTGGCTCTCATTGACTTCAATGGAGAGCGCATGCTGGCGTATCCCCCCTGTGGCATATGCTTTCTCCTGCCCTAGCCAATCATATATATTCAGATATAAATAGTCAATCAGACTCAAGTATAGACATGAATCCCATCTCATCCACAACATCAGTCGATTCCCCAGAATATGCAAAAGCAATCACCTTTTTTAGAGGATCGAATTCAGGAAGGCGGCAGACACAACAACCGCCCAAACACAGGGCTGGACGTAAACACAAAAAATGGTGTGCCCAGGGGAAAGGACCAAAACCCTGTATAGTAAAAATCCTGGGTTTTGGGCCACTTTAACCCCTAAATGTTTTTTTAATATTTTGGGATGGTCATTTTTCTGTCTGCTATATTTATGTTGTCATGACGTTAGGTATTGTTTACATCACTTACATTTATCAAGTTGTACAGCATGCAATGTGGTAAATAAAACATTGCACATGTTACTGCACGTGATTTATTTTATATAAATGTTTTTGCTAATATGTGTATATTAAATATATATTAATTAAATATAATAATACATTTTACACAATTTCATGTTCATAGGCCTCCCTATGGTGCACTATGGGCTTTTTTTGCAGGTATAGTGGATAGAAGGACTCCATGGTGGAAGTCAGAAAACAGACTTTTCTCCTCCTGAAAGCTGCTGTAAAAAAATTGTGTGAAACACTTGAATTTAACTCATGTGTGGAGCCAATCCATGGCACCTGAATCACTAGAATTGTTTTTCGCTTGTAAATTCCACATAAATTATTTTCGCAAATCGAATTATTTTCGAGTGCTTTTTCTCTCACACGAATTGAATTAGCAAAATCAAAAGTAAAACTTTGTTGAAACGCGCGTAGAATTTTTCGCGCACAAATTTGCACGTTTTTCTCAAAAAAAATGCGAAAATTTTAATTCGACCTTTAATGAATCAAGCCCAAAGAGTCTAAATTTAGGTTTACATGCCACATCCAGTGTTGTAAGTCATAACAAATTTCTCATGAAAATCATTGAGAATGCTTGTAAGTTTTTCCTTAATGAAGAACCCATTTATTGTGAAAGTGATATTTCCAATGCAGAGTTTTTACAGGCCATTGTCATTGTTTTTTTCAGCGCCAATAGCACTAAAACCCAACCCTATTGGGTTTTAGATGGAAGAGCGCCACACAGGAAAATGGTTGTATTGATTTATGAAAGACCTTCTGTATGAATTCAAACACCTTCATCCAAAGTTTAGCTACCAAAAGGCCTGCCTACTATATATGTTGGTTGTCATCAGTAATCCCCCCTCTAAAGCAATGTCCTGAGTAGGTAGAGATTGTCCTTGCTATCCAGATATAGATATCACGCAAAACAAAGTCGCAAGCCAGTATGTGGAGACACCCATGTTGGGCTTAATATAGGGGGCTAGAGAGACCAAAAAACCCTCTTCTTAGGTAAAGGAGAAGAGGTCCTGAAAGTATTTGCACAGTCTCCAATATAAGGACAGATAGCATTATCCATAAATCCTTGCAGCAGGTGAACTATGAAAATCATCTCTTTATGTCTCTGTGCCATCCAAGGCCCTATTCTAAACTGTTTTACATGTTTAAATTGAAGAAGAAATGGCTGAGATATCAAGGTTTACAAGTTCTCCTCATTATTCCTCTTCTGAAATAGTGGCCATGGCCCTTTGGATCTGTGAAGCTGCATAATAATCAGTAGAGATGAGCGAATTTTATGTAAAGTTTGATTTGGCCAATTCGCTGAATTGTCCGGAAAAAAACGTTTCGGTCCGAAATTATTTGCGGTGAATCGCTATTAAAAACGGCTATTTCTGGCCTTCTGAGAGACTCAATAGGGTTGTAGAACATATTGCCTTGCTGTAACATGCATAGGATGCGTGCTGATTTAGAGAAATAAGACTGTAAAGAAGTATGACATGCAGATCAGAGGCATTGCTATTAGAATCGCAGTCGCAAAGCGGAACAATTACAGAGCCTTGAGGTGGCATCAGCATAAGGAGCCCACATATTGCCTGAAAAACACACTGGAGTTGGCAGCAGCATTAGGAGCCCATATATTGCCAGAAAAACACATTGGAGTTGGCAGCAGCATAAGCAGCCCATATATTGCCTGAAAACACATTGGAGTTGGCAGCAGCATAAGCAACCCATATATTGCCAGAAAAACACATTGGAGTTGGCAGCAGCAGCATAGGGAGCCCATATATTGCCTGGAAGACACACCCAGGAGTTGGCAGCAGCAGCATAAGCAACCCATATATTGCCTGAAAAACACACTGGAGTTGGCAGCAGCATTAGGAGCCCATATATTGCCTGAAAAACACACTGGAGTTGGCAGCAGCAGCATACGGAGCCCATATATTGCCTGAAAGACACACCCTGGAGATGGCGGCAGCATTAGGAGCTACCATGAATCAGCTACTACCATGGATCAGCCATTGGTGGGTGGAAATCCTGGCTGATCCATGCCTGATTCATCTTCACAAAGGTGAGTCCCTCCACCTTTTTTGTGGACAGACGAGTTCTCCTTGGCGTGACTATGGCCCCCACCGCACTAAACACCCGCTCAGATGGCACACTACTGGCCGGGCAGGACAGCTTTCCCAAGGCAAACTCTGCCAGTTGCGGCCACAAGCCAAGTTTGGCTGCCCAGAAGTCCAGCGGATCCTCTAGGTGCGTTGGCATGGTCATTTCAAGGTATGACATGACCTGCTGGTTCAAGGCCTGCTGCTCATGAGTAGCCTCATTATGCGGGTGCAGAAAGCTACTCATTAGCGACTGAAGACTGAAGCTACTGCTGATGGAGCTGCTGCTGCTCCTGCCACCCCCCCAGCAGCAATGGCGTTGAAAGGTGAGCACAGAGGTTCCTCCGGATCACACCTGCGAGAGTATGGACGATGGCGCAGATAGTCATCGGCCAACTGACTGCGTAGAATGTTTGTAGTAGGTCAGTTTGTCCTCCCTCTCAGTGGGTGTAAAAATGCCCCCATTTTGCGCTGGTAGCGAGGGTCCAATAAGGTGGAGAGCCAGAAGTCATCCCGCTGAAAAATGGAGACAATTCTGCAGTTACTGCATGTTAGCATGCATCGTGCCATTTGTGCAAGTGACTCGGAGGGACTACCTGTCTCCATCTCCACTGCAAACTGCCACGGTGTGTCTGGGTCCTCGCCTTACTCACAACCCTCTAGCTCCTCTGGCTGCTCCTGCTCCTCATCTCCTGTCAGATGCCTAGATTAACCACCCATTTCGCCAAAACTAAACTGTGCTTCACTGTGCCCCTCCTCCTCCTCCTCAGCTCCCACAGGGTTTATGTGGTCGTGAAATGTATGCGCCATGTCTCCAGTGCCCTGACCAGCCATGTTGTATTACATTAGGCAGTGGAATCACGTCGTTCATCCTGTAATTCTGGCGACTGACAAATAAAGCGGCTTCCTCAAAGGACCTGAGCAAACAGCAGGTGTCATGTATGAGCTGCCACTGGTTTACATTAAAAGTTCCCCGGGGAGTCCCCCTATCTGCTTGGATCATCAAGAAATCATTGATGGCTTTTCTCTGTTCGTATAGTCGATTCAACATATGGAGGGTGGAATTCCAGCGGGTGGAAACATTGCAAATCAGACTATGTTGGGGGATACCGTTCTGAAGCTGTAGCTCAAGAAGGGTGTGCTTGGCGGTGTAGAAGTGGCTGAAGTGCATACAAATTTTCCTTTCTGTTGTTAGGATGTCTTGCAGATAGGGGGAATACTTCAGAAAATACTTGACAACTAGGTTGAACACGTGTGCCATACAGGGTGCATGGCTCAGGCTTCCTTGTCGCAGTGCAGACAAGATGCTCTTCCCATTGTCAGTCACCATGGTTCCCATTTCCAGTTTTCGCAGAGTAAGCCATGTTCTGATTTCTTGATTAATTAATTTTAGCAGCTCCTCCCCTGTGTGACTTTGTTCGCCCCTAGTCTGCTGCGACTTATGTCTAATGAATCTAGGCCACTCCTCGGTGCACATCTTGGCACATCTCTGCCTGACACCAGGTGAAAGTCAAAGGCTGCTTTAAATGTGAAAAAGTTATTCTTTTTTACAAAATGCAAAAGGTTAGTAGACAGTTACTCTTAACCCTTTCGCTGCCAGCCTACCTGCAGCTTTTGTCAGCCTCTGTTGCCAGACCATGTTTCACTATTTTGCGCTACACATGTTCAACTATGATTTTTGAAAGGATTTCCAGGGATTTCCCAGGAAAATTATATTTTTTTTTTTCAACAGAGTCTGGGCTTCAAGATGAAATGTCTTGTTTGGCCTTTTTTTAGTGTATTCTCAATACTTTTCGGTGAAATATGTGCAAAAAAAGTAAACAAAAATTTTTTTTTGCAATTTGTAGTGTTATTTTGTAATAAAAAATGTAGGTTTTTCAATTACATTTTATTGCGTGCGAAACTCCAATTTCTCCCGGTCACAGCAGTACCACATATGTATTGGTAGACACCCTTTCCAGCCCAGGAGACTCCCCCAAACTGAAACAGAGCTTTAGGAGATTTTCAGATAAAATACAACTGCGCTATGCAGTATGCGCACCTTGCAGTTTTTCCTGAAAAACAACCCTTTACATTTGAAATACCCCCAACAAACTATATATTCTCTGGAAGTACACTCCTCAAGGTTTTTTAGGCATACTAAGCTTGTTTATTTGGGCTTAGTTTTCTGGAAGTAATCCCTCAATGTATTATTTGGTTGCACAAAGTTTCCCTAAAAAAGAATAAAAAGGAAGAATCAAGCCACATTTTCCTAAAAAAAAAACTATATGCAAACAAGAAAAAACAAGTAAAATCTCAAAAAGCAACATGTCCCGAACAGAACGATACCCAACATGAATAGCTACTGTCAAAGGAAGAGTTGGCAAACACCACAAAGTAAAGTGTGCGCATAACAGTAATTTTACTTGAAAATGTCAGCTCTGCACAGACAAAGTGCGCACCTTGCAATTTTTCAACTAAAACAACCCTTTACATTTGGAATATCTCCCATAAACCATATATTCCCTGAGTACACATGTTAAGCTTTCTAAGAGTACCCAGCTTGTTGTAGTAGGCTCACCTTTCTGGAAGTAATCTTTCGAAGAATTCTTAGGTTGCACAGGGTTTCCCTAAAAAATGAATAAAAAAACTGAATAAATAATATGTTTTTCTAAAATATAAATATGCAAACAAGAAAAAACAAGCTAAATCTGAAAGTGCACGGTCTGCCGAGCAGAACAATACCCAACATGCATAGGTACTTTTAACCCTTTTAATTGCCAGCCTACTTGAAGTTTTGTCCCCATTTTGCGCCATGTTTAACCGCGATTTTTCCCGGAATTTTCAGGAAAATATATTTATATACATATTTTGCAGCAGAGTTTAGGCTTTAAAAACCCTTAAAAATCCCCCCAAAATTACGTGGGGGCCCCATTACCCATCATAACCAGCCCGGGACCAGCTATAGGGGCTTGTAGGTACAGGGCGAAGGGGCCAGTATTGGTGGCCACCCCGCCCTACCGGCTACAAGCTCCGTGGGCTGGGCTCTTCTGCACCCCCTGGGCTTCGGGGAGGCAGGTAATTGGGGGTGCGGGGGTTAATGGCAAATCCCCCGCTAGTTGCAGGTGACTTGTCAGCCCCCAGACTTGTGAACTGGTCCTTGCCCCCAGGTCGCTGAAACCAACTCACTTATTCCCGGTCCTACAGCACATGCGCAGCCACTCATCCAATCAGCGAGCTCGGATCCGCTGACGTCACATCGTCTAAGGCACGCGCCCCGAGCGTACTGACATGCGCATCTCCTGCTACCCTCTAACAGGGAGCGTGCCCACGTGGGCCATTCACAGATGCCTGGTGCGGGCACACTCCCTGCTAGAGGGATAGCTGAAATGCAGCTCACGCATGCGTCGTTGGACCGAGAAAGAAGGTAAGTGTATGGGCGACCTGGAGGGTTTCACACAGTGGGGCATCCCGATTTTGGATGCCCCGTGGGGAGAGAATCGATCGACTTGAAAGTGCACCAAAACCCAGGATTTTAAATATTCTGGGTTTTGGTACTCAGATTGGGATGACCCACTATGTGAGCCCCCCCGGTTTGCCTGTAAAACATACTTGACTGCCAAGCCAACGGCACATGCGCAAGTGTGCAGGCAGTCAGTACACTTGGCTCCATTCTGCTTTGCTCAGTTGTCAAGGGGTCTCATTGGCTAAGGCCCCGATGAAGGCGAGTGCACCGATAACTGCATCCCTGTTAGCTTCCAGCTGGGTGCGTGCCTGTGCCTGCTATTCACAAATCATTAATTGGAGGCCCCAGGGAGAGGGAATCAGGTGGCCCTGGAGTCTTATAGACTTCATGGCCGCTTCTGGTCCACTTTAATGCAGGGCATAGAATTCTGTTTGTCCACAGAGCATGGCATAGAGAGCAGGGAATGAACAGCATCCCCGGTTTCCCTCCAACTGATGTGTGTGCTCCAGCACCCAACTGTGGTAAACCAGGGATGAGCTGTGGGACCACAGGCAAGATGAGTATACAGGTGATCCCTAAGGGTTTTACACAGCGGGATGGCCCATGGATAGGGATTTGGCCGCATTAGCGGTTTGTTAGACTGCAGAGCCAGCTGGGTTTGGGTCCACTTTAACAACAATCTCAAATATTCTACTGTACACTGGCTTTCTCCCATGGCATCCTGATTTAGGATATCATGCTGTGTGAAGCCGCCCCCCCCCAGAATATCACTATTCACTCACCTCTGCCTCGTTCCAATGGCGCATGCGCAGGCTCTCCTCCAATGCGAGGCATCTGCCGTGGCTCTCATTGACTTCAATGGAGAGCGCATGCTGGCGTATCCCCCCTGTGGCATATGCTTTCTCCTGCCCTAGCCAATCATATATATTCAGATATAAATAGTCAATCAGACTCAAGTATAGACATGAATCCCATCTCATCCACAACATCAGTCGATTCCCCAGAATATGCAAAAGCAATCACCTTTTTTAGAGGATCGAATTCAGGAAGGCGGCAGACACAACAACCGCCCAAACACAGGGCTGGACGTAAACACAAAAAATGGTGTGCCCAGGGGAAAGGACCAAAACCCCGTATAGTAAAAATCCTGGGTTTTGGGCCACTTTAACCCCTAAATGTTTTTTTAATATTTTGGGATGGTCATTTTTCTGTCTGCTATATTTATGTTGTCATGACGTTAGGTATTGTTTACATCACTTACATTTATCAAGTTGTACAGCATGCAATGTGGTAAATAAAACATTGCACATGTTACTGCACGTGATTTATTTTATATAAATGTTTTTGCTAATATGTGTATATTAAATATATATTAATTAAATATAATAATACATTTTACACAATTTCATGTTCATAGGCCTCCCTATGGTGCACTATGGGCTTTTTTTGCAGGTATAGTGGATAGAAGGACTCCATGGTGGAAGTCAGAAAACAGACTTTTCTCCTCCTGAAAGCTGCTGTAAAAAAATTGTGTGAAACACTTGAATTTAACTCATGTGTGGAGCCAATCCATGGCACCTGAATCACTAGAATTGTTTTTCGCTTGTAAATTCCACATAAATTATTTTCGCAAATCGAATTATTTTCGAGTGCTTTTTCTCTCACACGAATTGAATTAGCAAAATCAAAAGTAAAACTTTGTTGAAACGCGCGTAGAATTTTTCGTGCACAAATTTGCACGTTTTTCTAAAAAAAAATGCGAAAATTTTAATTCGACCTTTAATGAATCAAGCCCAAAGAGTCTAAATTTAGGTTTACATGCCACATCCAGTGTTGTAAGTCATAACAAATTTCTCATGAAAATCATTGAGAATGCTTGTAAGTTTTTCCTTAATGAAGAACCCATTTATTGTGAAAGTGATATTTCCAATGCAGAGTTTTTACAGGCCATTGTCATTGTTTTTTTCAGCGCCAATAGCACTAAAACCCAACCCTATTGGGTTTTAGATGGAAGAGCGCCACACAGGAAAATGGTTGTATTGATTTATGAAAGATCTTCTGTATGAATTCAAACACCTTCATCCAAAGTTTAGCTACCAAAAGGCCTGCCTACTATATATGTTGGTTGTCATCAGTAATCCCCCCTCTAAAGCAATGTCCTGAGTAGGTAGAGATTGTCCTTGCTATCCAGATATAGATATCACGCAAAACAAAGTCGCAAGCCAGTATGTGGAGACACCCATGTTGGGCTTAATATAGGGGGCTAGAGAGACCAAAAAACCCTCTTCTTAGGTAAAGGAGAAGAGGTCCTGAAAGTATTTGCACAGTCTCCAATATAAGGACAGATAGCATTATCCATAAATCCTTGCAGCAGGTGAACTATGAAAATCATCTCTTTATGTCTCTGTGCCATCCAAGGCCCTATTCTAAACTGTTTTACATGTTTAAATTGAAGAAGAAATGGCTGAGATATCAAGGTTTACAAGTTCTCCTCATTATTCCTCTTCTGAAATAGTGGCCATGGCCCTTTGGATCTGTGAAGCTGCATAATAATCAGTAGAGATGAGCGAATTTTATGTAAAGTTTGATTTGGCCAATTCGCTGAATTGTCCGGAAAAAAACGTTTCGGTCCGAAATTATTTGCGGTGAATCGCTATTAAAAACGGCTATTTCTGGCCTTCTGAGAGACTCAATAGGGTTGTAGAACATATTGCCTTGCTGTAACATGCATAGGATGCGTGCTGGGTTAGAGAAATAAGACTGTAAAGAAGTATGACATGCAGATCAGAGGCATTGCTATTAGAATCGCAGTCGCAAAGCGGAACAATTACAGAGCCTTGAGGTGGCATCAGCATAAGGAGCCCACATATTGCCTGAAAAACACACTGGAGTTGGCAGCAGCATTAGGAGCCCATATATTGCCAGAAAAACACATTGGAGTTGGCAGCAGCATAAGCAGCCCATATATTGCCTGAAAACACATTGGAGTTGGCAGCAGCATAAGCAACCCATATATTGCCAGAAAAACACATTGGAGTTGGCAGCAGCAGCATAGGGAGCCCATATATTGCCTGGAAGACACACCCAGGAGTTGGCAGCAGCAGCATAAGCAACCCATATATTGCCTGAAAAACACACTGGAGTTGGCAGCAGCATTAGGAGCCCATATATTGCCTGAAAAACACACTGGAGTTGGCAGCAGCAGCATACGGAGCCCATATATTGCCTGAAAGACACACCCTGGAGATGGCGGCAGCATTAGGAGCTACCATGAATCAGCTACTACCATGGATCAGCCATTGGTGGGTGGAAATCCTGGCTGATCCATGCCTGATTCATCTTCACAAAGGTGAGTCCCTCCACCTTTTTTGTGGACAGACGAGTTCTCCTTGGCGTGACTATGGCCCCCACCGCACTAAACACCCGCTCAGATGGCACACTACTGGCCGGGCAGGACAGCTTTCCCAAGGCAAACTCTGCCAGTTGCGGCCACAAGCCAAGTTTGGCTGCCCAGAAGTCCAGCGGATCCTCTAGGTGCGTTGGCATGGTCATTTCAAGGTATGACATGACCTGCTGGTTCAAGGCCTGCTGCTCATGAGTAGCCTCATTATGCGGGTGCAGAAAGCTACTCATTAGCGACTGAAGACTGAAGCTACTGCTGATGGAGCTGCTGCTGCTCCTGCCACCCCCCCAGCAGCAATGGCGTTGAAAGGTGAGCACAGAGGTTCCTCCGGATCACACCTGCGAGAGTATGGACGATGGCGCAGATAGTCATCGGCCAACTGACTGCGTAGAATGTTTGTAGTAGGTCAGTTTGTCCTCCCTCTCAGTGGGTGTAAAAATGCCCCCATTTTGCGCTGGTAGCGAGGGTCCAATAAGGTGGAGAGCCAGAAGTCATCCCGCTGAAAAATGGAGACAATTCTGCAGTTACTGCATGTTAGCATGCATCGTGCCATTTGTGCAAGTGACTCGGAGGGACTACCTGTCTCCATCTCCACTGCAAACTGCCACGGTGTGTCTGGGTCCTCGCCTTACTCACAACCCTCTAGCTCCTCTGGCTGCTCCTGCTCCTCATCTCCTGTCAGATGCCTAGATTAACCACCCATTTCGCCAAAACTAAACTGTGCTTCACTGTGCCCCTCCTCCTCCTCCTCAGCTCCCACAGGGTTTATGTGGTCGTGAAATGTATGCGCCATGTCTCCAGTGCCCTGACCAGCCATGTTGTATTACATTAGGCAGTGGAATCACGTCGTTCATCCTGTAATTCTGGCGACTGACAAATAAAGCGGCTTCCTCAAAGGACCTGAGCAAACAGCAGGTGTCATGTATGAGCTGCCACTGGTTTACATTAAAAGTTCCCCGGGGAGTCCCCCTATCTGCTTGCTCAAGAAATCATTGATGGCTTTTCTCTGTTCGTATAGTCGATTCAACATATGGAGGGTGGAATTCCAGCGGGTGGAAACATTGCAAATCAGACTATGTTGGGGGATACCGTTCTGAAGCTGTAGCTCAAGAAGGGTGTGCTTGGCGGTGTAGAAGTGGCTGAAGTGCATACAAATTTTCCTTTCTGTTGTTAGGATGTCTTGCAGATAGGGGGAATACTTCAGAAAATACTTGACAACTAGGTTGAACACGTGTGCCATACAGGGTGCATGGCTCAGGCTTCCTTGTCGCAGTGCAGACAAGATGCTCTTCCCATTGTCAGTCACCATGGTTCCCATTTCCAGTTTTCGCAGAGTAAGCCATGTTCTGATTTCTTGATTAATTAATTTTAGCAGCTCCTCCCCTGTGTGACTTTGTTCGCCCCTAGTCTGCTGCGACTTATGTCTAATGAATCTAGGCCACTCCTCGGTGCACATCTTGGCACATCTCTGCCTGACACCAGGTGAAAGTCAAAGGCTGCTTTAAATGTGAAAAAGTTATTCTTTTTTACAAAATGCAAAAGGTTAGTAGACAGTTACTCTTAACCCTTTCGCTGCCAGCCTACCTGCAGCTTTTGTCAGCCTCTGTTGCCAGACCATGTTTCACTATTTTGCGCTACACATGTTCAACTATGATTTTTGAAAGGATTTCCAGGGATTTCCCAGGAAAATTATATTTTTTTTTTCAACAGAGTCTGGGCTTCAAGATGAAATGTCTTGTTTGGCCTTTTTTTAGTGTATTCTCAATACTTTTCGGTGAAATATGTGCAAAAAAAGTAAACAAAAATTTTTTTTTGCAATTTGTAGTGTTATTTTGTAATAAAAAATGTAAGTTTTTCAATTACATTTTATTGCGTGCGAAACTCCAATTTCTCCCGGTCACAGCAGTACCACATATGTATTGGTAGACACCCTTTCCAGCCCAGGAGACTCCCCCAAACTGAAACAGAGCTTTAGGAGATTTTCAGATAAAATACAACTGCGCTATGCAGTATGCGCACCTTGCAGTTTTTCCTGAAAAACAACCCTTTACATTTGAAATACCCCCAACAAACTATATATTCTCTGGAAGTACACTCCTCAAGGTTTTTTAGGCATACTAAGCTTGTTTATTTGGGCTTAGTTTTCTGGAAGTAATCCCTCAATGTATTATTTGGTTGCACAAAGTTTCCCTAAAAAAGAATAAAAAGGAAGAATCAAGCCACATTTTCCTAAAAAAAAAACTATATGCAAACAAGAAAAAACAAGTAAAATCTCAAAAAGCAACATGTCCCGAACAGAACGATACCCAACATGAATAGCTACTGTCAAAGGAAGAGTTGGCAAACACCACAAAGTAAAGTGTGCGCATAACAGTAATTTTACTTGAAAATGTCAGCTCTGCACAGACAAAGTGCGCACCTTGCAATTTTTCAACTAAAACAACCCTTTACATTTGGAATATCTCCCATAAACCATATATTCCCTGAGTACACATGTTAAGCTTTCTAAGAGTACCCAGCTTGTTGTAGTAGGCTCACCTTTCTGGAAGTAATCTTTCGAAGAATTCTTAGGTTGCACAGGGTTTCCCTAAAAAATGAATAAAAAAACTGAATAAATAATATGTTTTTCTAAAATATAAATATGCAAACAAGAAAAAACAAGCTAAATCTGAAAGTGCACGGTCTGCCGAGCAGAACAATACCCAACATGCATAGGTACTCTTAACCCTTTTAATTGTCAGCCTACTTGAAGTTTTGTCCCCATTTTGCGCCATGTTTAACCACGATTTTTCCCGGAATTTTCAGGAAAATATATTTATATACATATTTTGCAGCAGAGTTTAGGCTTTAAAAACCCTTAAAAATCCCCCCAAAATTACGTGGGGGCCCCATTACCCATCATAACCAGCCCGGGACCAGCTATAGGGGCTTGTAGGTACAGGGCGAAGGGGCCAGTTTTGGTGGCCACCCCGCCCTACCGGCTACAAGCTCCGTGGGCTGGGCTCTTCTGCACCCCCTGGGCTTCGGGGAGGCAGGTAATTGGGGGTGCGGGGGTCAACATAACAACTCCCAGGGGGGGGGACCCCATTTTTTGGGGGAATTTTAAAGGTTAGGGTTAGGCTAACTCTAACCCTAACCCTTAAAAATCTAAAAAAAAATTACATAGGGTCCCTCCTCCCGGGGGGGGACCCCATTTTTTGGGAGAATTTTAAGGGTTAGGGTTAGGCTAACCCTAACCCTTAAAAATCCCCCCAAAAATGACATAGGGTCCCCCCTCCCGGGGGGGGGGGGATTTTTTGGGGGAATTTTAAGGGTTAGGGATAGGGTTAGGCTAACCCTAACCCTAACCCTTAAAAATCCCCAAAAAAATGACGTAGGGTCCCCCCTACCCATCATAACCAGCCCGGGACCAGCTATGGGGGCTTGTAGGAACAGAGTGGAGGGGCCAGCTTTTGTGGCCCCCCACCCTGCAGCTTACAAGCCCACATAGCCTGTGTGGGCCCGGGCTCTTCTGCCCCCCCTGGGCTTCGGGGAGGCAGGTAATTGGGGGTGCGGGGGTTAATGGCAAATCCCCCGCTAGTTGCAGGTGACTTGTCAGCCCCCAGACTTGTGAACTGGTATAATGGGTCTCATGGACCCCTTACCAGTTCACAAAGGGTTAACATAAAAAAAATGCACACACACAAAAATGTCATTTATTAAAAAAAAAAAATGTTTTTTTTTCTTTACTCACCTCACCCGATTATCAGCTCCTGTGTCGATCAGCTGTCAGATGCCCTGGTGATCGCTGGGCAGATAAGGGGGGGGCAGGGGATCAGAGCATCCCCTGCCCCTCCACTGCTTTGCCCAGCGATCACCAGGGCATCAGACAGCTGAGCCGAGGAGAACAGGGACGACTCCCGGGAGTGACGTCATAAGCCCCGCCCCCAAGGGGTGGTGCCCATCAGAAGGCAGCGGGAGAGGGCATTTTGAGCCCTCTCCTGAAGACTAAGCAGCCTAGGGGGGGCTATTGGAGGCCCCCCCCCCAGTGAAGAGGAGACCCGGCGGGAGGCAGCGCGACTGCAGGTGAGAAAAGGTCATTTATATATTTTTTTTTACAGTTAGCAGCTGCTGCTGCCGAAGCGGGGGGCTATTCAGGGGGATCTCCTGGAGCTATCCGAGCCCCCACGGGGGATTGGATGGCACCAAATTAAAGAGGAGACCCGGCCAGATCCAACGAGGGGTCAGGTGAGTATTAATTTATTTTTTTTAACTAGCAGGGGGGAAAGTCAGGTACGTAACACCTACGTGCTTGGCACTTAGGTCCTTGCCAAGCCAGCACGTGGGTGTTACGTGCTTGGCACTTAAAGGGTTAATATATTTATGCTAGTATTTGGGATGCCCCCTGGTGAAAGGCAAAGGCTGCTTTAAATGTGAAAAAGTGACTCTATTTTACAAAATGCAAAAGGTAAGTAGACAGTTACTCTTAATATATTTATGCTAGTATTTTGAATGCCCCCTGCTGAAAGGCAAAGGCTGCTTTAAATGTGAAAAAGTGACATTTTTTAAAAAAATGCAAAAAGAAAGTAGACAGTTACTCTTAAAATAGTTATGCTAGCATTTGGGATGCCCCCTGGTGAAAGACAAAGGCTGCTTTAAACGTGAAAAAAAAACTTTCTTTACAAAATGCAAAAAGTAAGTAGACAGGTACTCTTAATATATTTATGCTACTATTTGAGATGCCCCCTGGTAAAAGGAAAAGGCTGCTTTAAATGTGAAAAAGTGACCTTTCTTTACAAAATGCAAAAGGTAAGTAGACAGTTACTCTTAAAGCGGACCTTCACTCTGAATAAGAGTCTATCTTATATGTTTCCCACACCCTGTAAATACAGATTGCTCACATTAAAAATCATCTTACCTGCATTTACTGCATGTTATGAGCCTTTAAACATCCAAGATGGTGGCTTATGGAAGCGGCCATCTTATCAGGCAGCCTGCAAACAGGAAGTGCCTCCTGACTGTGCTGCTCTGCATTCTGGGACTGCTGACCTTTTCCTGACCCCAGCTCTGCTCTGTCTGAGCAAAGCACAGCTATAACCCGCCCCCCTGTACCTTATCCCACTCTTCTCTCCTCAGAAAGTGTGATGCTTCTGAGTCAAGATGGCAGCGCCCATATCCTAAAGTCCTGAACAGAGTTGCAGCCCAGTGGGGGAAAGAATAATAAGTTAGTGGCTAAAAACGTAAAATATATTAATTTTAGATGCTGGGGAACCGTTTTTTAAGAGTTTGGGCTTTTCATTAAATCATGGTGAAGGTCCGGTTTAAAATATTTATGCTAGTATTTGGGATGCCCCCTGGTGAAAGGCAAAGGCTGCTTTAAATGTGAAAAAGTGACATTCTTTACAAAATGCAAAAGGTAAGTAGACAGTTACTCCTAATATATTTATGCTAGTATTTGGGATGCCCCCTGGTGAAAGTCAAAGGCTGCTTTAAACATGGAAAAGTGACTCTTTTTTGCAAAATGCAAAAGGTTAGTAGACAGTTACTCTTAATATATTTATGCAAGTATTTGGGATGCCCCCTGTTGAAAGGTAAAGGCTGCTTTCAATGTGAAAAGGTGACTTTCTTTACAAAATGCAAAAAGTAAGTAGACAGTTACTCCTAATATATTTATGCTAGAATTTGGAATGCCCCATGGTGAAAGGCAAAGGCTGCTTTAAATGTGAAAAAGTGACTTTCCTTACAAAATGCAAAAGGTAAGTAGACAGTTTCTCTTAACATATTTATGCTAGTATTTGCGATGCCCCCTGGTGAAAGGCAAAGGCTACTTTAAATGTGAAAAAGTGACTCGTTTTTACAAAATGCAAAAGGTTAGTAGACAGGTACTCTTAAAATATTTATGCTAGTATATGGAATGCCCCCTGGTGAAAGGCAAAGGCTGCTTTAACCGTGAAAAAGTGACATTTTTTAAAAAATGCAAAAAGTTTAGGAGACAGTTACTCTTAATATATTTATGCTAGTATCTGGGATTCCCCCTGGTGAAAGGCAAAGGCTGCTTTAAATGTGAAAAAGTGACACTCTTTACAAAATGCAAAAGGTAAGTAGACAGTTACTCCTAATATATTTATGCTAGTATTTGGGATGCCCCCTGGTGAAAGGCAAAGGCTGCTTTAAACGTGAAAAAGTGACTTTTTTTACAAAATGCAAAAGGTTAGTAGACAGGTACTCTTAAATATTTATGCTATTATTTGGGATGCCCACTGGTGAAAGGCAAAGGCTGCTTTAAACGTGAAAAAGTGACTTTTTTTTTCAAAATGCAAAAGGTAAGTAGACAGTTATTAATGCTAGCACACTTTTTAAAGAATGACACCAGGAAAAGGAAACGCTAAATAGGCAGGTGTGTTATTAACACTAAATAGGCTTGAAAGCTAATGCAAACACTGTAAACTGTCTCCGTCTTTCTCTGTCACTGTCACAGCCTTTCTCCTTCTCTCTCTGGATCTATCTGTCCCTTGCTCCTTCTGTTACTTGATCTATCTATCTATCTATCTATCTATCTATCTATCTATCTATCTATTTCTCGCTCTCTGCGGGATCTGCTCTGGCCACAATACAGTGCCGAAATCAGCTTTCGTAAAATGGCCGCCACTTCTTATATAGGGCTTGATTCATTAAAGGTCGAATTAAAATTTTCGCATGTTTTTTTGAGAAAAAGGTGCGATTTTGCGCGCGAAAATTCTACGCGCGATTCAACAAAGCTTTACTTTCGTTTTTGCTAATTCAATTTGAGTGAGAGAAAAAGCACTCGAAAATAATTCGATTTGCGAAAATAATTTATGTGGAATTTACAAGCGAAAAACAATTCTAGTGATTCAGGTGCCATGGATTGGCTCCACACATGAGTTAAAGTCAAGTGTTTCACACAAATTTTTTACAGCAGCTTTCAGGAGGAGAAAAGTCTGTTTTCTAACTTCCACCATGGAGTCCTTCTATCCCCTGTGCCTGCAAAAAAAGCCCATAGTACACCATAAGGAGGCCTATGAACATGAAATTGTGTAAAATTTATTATTATATTTAATATAATAATATTATTATATTTATTATATGTAATTAATATATATTTAATATATACATATCAGCAAAAACATTTATATAAAATAAATCATGTGCAGTAACATGTGCAATGTTTTATTTAACACATTGCATGCCGCTGCACAACTTAATAAATGTAAGTGACCTAAACAATACCTAACGCCATGACAACATAAATATAGCAGACAGAAAAATGACCATCCCAAAATATTAAAAAAACATTTAGGGGTTAAAGTGGCCCAAAACCCTGGATTTTTACTATACTGGGTTTTGGTCCTTTCCCCTGGAGCACCCCGATCGAGTGTGCCCCGCTGTATAAAACCCCCTCCAGATTGCCGATGCCAACTCACTTCTTCCCGGTCCTATGGCACATGCACAGCCGCTCGTCCAATCAGCGTGCTCGGAGCCGCTGACGCCACCTTGTCTAAGTCTTCGTCTAATGCCAGAGGCTCCGTGCGCGCTGGCGGCTGCATCCCCCGTTTCCCTCTAACAGGGAGCGTGCCCGCGCTGGCCATTTACAAATGCCTGGTGCGGGCACGCACCCATGCTAGAGGGATAGCGGGGATGTGGTCGTGGCTCGTGCATGCGCCGTTGGACCGGGAAACAAGGTAGGTGTATGGGGCGACCTGGGGGGTTTCACACAGCGGGGCATCCCAATTTTGGATGCCCCAGGGGGAGGGAATCACTTTAAGAAACGCTAAGGCCACTTAGTGCCATGTGTCAGGTGAATGTCAGGTCCCAGTGCAAAAGATGTATTTATCAAATCAAAAATCCAGAGCACCTGTGATAGTGCCAGGTAGCGTCCCATCTATCATCAGTGCCATTGCTGAGTTCCCTACAGTGTCAGACCAGGTGCTTACCTTGCCCTGTGTGGCCTTATCCCATACATTTCAATGGGCTGGGATTGTTATAATTATTTTGCCCACTTTTGTTAATTTTTTTTTGTTGATGCATGTACCACGGGATTCCTGGGCTGCTTGGAATTGTTTTTGGAAGTATTTTTTTGTACTTTTGTGTTGTGCTGCAAACTTGTGATTTAGGCCGTGCCTGAGCGTGGGAGCGCACCACAGACTGCAGGGAGGCCAAGGATATGCCGAGACCCATGAATCTGGTGTGGATCCACGGAAAGGTATTTGTGGGGGTTCCTAGGGCGTTTCACACAGTAGAACATCCCTAATAGGGATGCCCCGGGGGTTGTAAGTTGCCCGCGTGTATTTTAAGTGATCTTTTAGACCCCATGGCTGCCCAGGCGAATCTTCCTCTTTAAACTGGACCAGTCGCCACCATGGAAGGCCATGGAGTCTAAAAGGCTCCTCAGTATTCCTGCTGATGTGTGCGCTCCCACACCCATCCATTCAGACAGTCCAAATGCATGGTAACGTGCACTCCACAAGGAAACCTGCTCCCTATGCCGACGCTGAATCCAAAACAACGGCCTTATGCCCTACATTAGTATGCACGGCATAAATTACTGATTGGATAAGCTCATGCACTGTGGGAACAGCAGAAAGATGACTGGAGTGGGAGATCAGGGGGTTTGTAACAGCAGGACATCAGGATGCCCGCAGGCAAGGATAGTGAAAATCCTGGTGATTGGTCCACTTTAAAGTGGAACAAAACCCGCAATACCCCTGGGTGAAACCCCCTCAGAATGTCGCTATTCACTCACCTCTTCCTCGTTCCAGCGGCGCATGCCCGGGCTTTCGTCCAATGACAGCTGTCTGCCATGACTATGTCATTCAACAAATGGCTCTCATTGACTAATGGGGAGTGCGCGCTGATGCATCCCCAGTGGCACCCGCTCCTGTCTCAGCCTATATGATTGGCTAGGGCAGGAGCAAGCACATACGCCAACATGCGCTCTCCATTGAAGTCAATGAGAGCCACGGCAGATGCCTCGCATCGGAGGAGAGCCTGCGCATGCGCCATAGGAACGAGGCAGAGGTGAGTGAATAGTGATTTTCTTGGGGGGGGGCGGGTTCACACAGCATGATATCCTAACTCAGGATGCCATGGGAGAAAGCCAGTGTACAGTGGAATATTTGAGATTGTTGTTAAAGTGGACCCAAACCCAGCTGGCTCTGCAGTCTAACAAACTCCTAATGCGGCCAAATCCCTATCCATGGGCCATCCCGCTGTGTAAAACCCTTAGGGATCACCTGTATACTCATCTTGCCTTTGATCCCACAGCTCATCCCCAGTTTATGTTCGGGCGGGAGCTCAGACAGACAACCTGGGTGCTGGAGCACACACATCAGTCGGAGGGAAACCGGGGATGCTGTTCATTCCCTGCTCTCTATGCCGTTCTCTGTGGACAAACAAAATTCTATGCCCTGCATTAAAGTGGACCAGAAAAGGCCATGAAGTCTATAAGACTCCAGGGCCACCTGATTTCCTCTCCTTGGGGCCTCCAATTAATGATTTGTGAATAGCTGGCACAGGCATGCACCCAGCTGGAAGCTAACAGGGATGCAGTTATCGGTGCACTCGCCTTCATCGGGGCCTTAGCCGATGAGACCTCTCGACAACTGAGCAAAGCAGAATGGAGCCAAGTTTACTGACTGCCTGCACACTTGCGCATGTGCCGTTGGGTTGGCAGTCAAGTATGTTTTACAGGCAAACCGGGGGGGGGTTCACATAGTGGGTCATCCCAATTTGAATACCAAAAACCCAGGATATTTAAAATCCTGGGTTTTGGTGCACTTTAAAGTCGATTGATTCCCTTCCCACGGTGCATCCAAAATCGGGATGCCCCACTGTGTGAAACCCTCCAGGTCGCCCATACACTTACCTTCTTTCTCGGTCCAACGACGCATGCGTGAGCTGCATTTCCGCTATCCCTCTAGCAGAGGGGGGGGGGTGCCCGCGCCAGGCATCTGTGAATGGCCGACGCGGGCACGCTCCCTGTTAGAGGGTAGCAGGAGATGCGCGTGTCAGTACGCTCGTAGCCGCTTGCCTTAGACAATGTGACGTCAGCGGATCCGAGCTCGCTGATTGGATGAGTGGCTGCGCATGCACTGTAGGACCGGGAATAAGTGAGTTGCTTTCAGGACCAGAACCCAAGATAGTCCTGGGTTTTGGTGCACTTTAATATTTGTGGAGAGTATACCGGTCATCCCAGGGGGATTCACAGAGCCGCACAAGTGACGTGACACAAGGGGCGCGCTGGGACTCTGGAGCTGGCCCTGGATAACAGAAACCTTTAATGTGGTTTGGAAATGTAAGTACATCAGGCCTATATGGGGTGGCCAAACCAATATCTATGCTAATGATGACACTCATGGCAGCACTCACATTCGTATATTAATGGATCCACAGAGCAAAGTCAAAACTAAGAGGCCGATTCATTAATAGCGGCAGGTAGCGACAGTTGAGCGACTATAGCGGCATTTTCAGAGCGCCCGCTAGTAGTCGCTGTGCTTGGCCGTTGTTCGGTAGTTGATAGCGACTCAGTCGGTTTGCCGTAATGTTGAATATTAGGTGAGGAGTCGCTATTTGACAGGTTCCGCTCTGTATGGGAGCGCATGATAGCGACTGGCCCTAGCGACCGGCTCCCACCATATTCATTAAAAAATCATGCTCAAACAATTCTCGCGCTGTAAAATGCATGTTTAAACTACCCCCAAACCACCATATTTTTGGAAAACAAAAAAAAAAGTTTTTTAAATAAATTAGTAATTTGAATACATTAATATCAGACCTGTAATATCAATTCTGTACAATTTTTTTTTTTTTCCCTTAAAAAAAATTATCTGAAATGGCAGAAGTGGTCACTGAATTTTTCACATTTAAAAAAAAAAAAAAAAAAAAAAAAACAATAACAATTAATAATATTTAAAGATTGTTCCATTGAAATGCATTGGAGAGCGCCAGGTAGCGAGAGGTCATACCTGTCTCTGTTCAAGGTCGGACGCTGGCGCTGTGGGCTGAGGCTGGAATAATGGTGAATGAGTCGCTATATGGCGCTATCTCAGTCGCTAAGCAGGATTGGCTTGATAAATGTGTGATTGTGGTGGAGAGCCGGCTTTCTCGTGGCGGGGCCCGTCATTACCGGCCGCTCACCAGTCGCTACCTGACGCTATTCCTTCATAAATAAGGGCCTAAGAACTGTTAATCTACAAACCACCCAAATAAATCAGTACAATAACAATAGATGTAAAGCAATGCAAAGCAACACTGCCAAAAGGGCACCTAAACCACCATCACCAAAAAATGATGCACCGAACCAATGCTAAGGGCAAAATTAAACATAATTAAACATTAACAATGACATTTACTATTCCACATCAATTAGAAAGTCCAGAAACACAAAGCAAAAAAAAAACAAAACAGAACAAAGAGCAACAAGGGATCATACTGCTCTGCTACAAATTTGGAAGCAGTAGAAAAAATTCTCCCACACAGCATTTGGGTATGGAAAATTTGTGCACTTTTTCACTGAGTTTTCCAGTTGTAAGGTGATTTTCAACTGCGCACGAAAAAAATTCACCCGCAAATTCGCACACACGAATTTATTTCAACTGCCTTTGTGAATCACTGCTAGGTTTGAAAAATTCTCGCATGCGAATTTATTTTCCAAGCGTTAATTTTTTTTTTCTACCTTTAGTGAATCAAGGCCATAGGGCTCGGGAAGCCTGGCTGCTGATAGGTAGCATGTGACGGCTACCCAGGATTCTTTGCCCCATGGGACATGTCCTCACATGTGGATCCACCATTTTAGATGACCTGGATAGTAGTAAATGGAGTTTTTAGGAAGCAATTTGAGCGATCGAATCGCGGTGATATTTGGATTTGTTTAGAATCTAATTTTTCATGAAATTCGTAATGAATTTGGATTCGTCAGTTTCGATTTGCTCACCTCTAATAATCAGCATACTGGGCAGGGTCTGTAAGATTCCCAGAACTTGCATAAGTCACCCTGGCTGTTGCTAGGTGGCATTAAAGCCTATACCAGCATTTCCAGACACTCTCCTAAAACACAAGCACGCACTCCCAAAGCGCATGCACGTCAGCACTCCCAAAGCCCATGCACACCCGCATTCCCAAAGTGCATGCACTCCCAGAGTGTATATACGCCCACACTCCAGTGCATGCATGCTGTGCTCCCACAGCGCATTCTCACACTCCCAAAGGTGGACCCACACCAGCACTCACAAAGCGCATGCACTCCCAAAATGCATGCATGCACAGACTTCCAAGGTGCACACCTGCACTCCCAAAGTACCTGAGCATCCACACTGCCAAAGCCCATGCATGCCTGCACTCCCAGTCATTTAGGTGGGTGGGTAGGTAGGTAGATGGGCAGGTGGCTAAGCAAATTGATGGGTGGGCACCTAGGTGGATTGGTGGGCAGGTAGTTAAGGGGGACTGTCAGTGCCGGGGGGCAAGGAGAGGTGGAAGGGGGGAAAGGCCGCAGGGGGAAGGGGGGAAGACAGCGATCTCTCTCGGCATCACCCCTGGAGGAGATAGAGGGAAGGGGGTCATAAGCTGCAGTGCTCTCTTTCGGCATCGACCGGGGAGAGGTGGAAGGGGGCAGAAGCCATAGTGCTCTCTCCCTGCATCAGCCCGGGAGGAGAGCGGGGAAGGGGGAAGACACAGCTCTCTATCCCGGCATCAGCACGGGAAGAGAGCAGGGGAAGGGGGGCAGAAGCCACAGCACTCTTTTCCGGAATTTGCTGGGGAGAGGTGGAGAGGGCAGAAGCCATAGCACTGTCTCCTGGCATCAGCCCTGTAGAAGAGTGATAACGGGGAAGACACGTTGCTCTCTTCTGGCAAAGGGGAGGAAGGAGGGTAGGGGGTGCAAGGGCTTAACCTTCCCAGGCTTAAACTGTAGGAGGGGGACGCTATTGCAGGCGGTAACTTAGGAGGGTAAATTTGACATTCTGCCACACCAGGCCAAGCTGATTGTGGGACAGGATAAAAAAAATGAATGTCATTGACTGATATAGCTTTAAGTGCCAGCTTTGTGAATCTCACGTAGCTGGCATTTCCCCAAATTAAAAAAAAACACAAGCTCACCTCTTCACCCGGGGGCCTCTGATCCCCCAAGGCTTTCACTTTCAGGAGAGGGCACGACACATGTAAAAGCATGTAAAAAATACAAACAAAGGATTTCATGTTAAAGCCCACACTCCCAAAAAATGTAAATTTCCTAGAAATCCCTGCAAAAATCACAGTTAAACATACATAGCACAAAGTGGTGAAAATTGTAAAAAAAAATGTCCTGTGAACAGAGGATGACAAAATCCCTAGTAGGCTGGCAATTAAGGGGTACTGTTAAAAGTACCTATGCATGGGTATTGTGCTGTTCGGTGGACCTTGTGCTTTCAGATTGAACTTGTTTTTTTCTGCATATTTATATTTTAGGAAAATGTGGCTTTTATTCTGTCTTTTTAAGAACTACGCCCACAACAACAAGTCCGGTACACCTAGAGGAGCGTGAGGTGTGTGATTTGAAAGAATATATAGTTTGTGGGGGGTATTTCAAATGTAAAGGGTTGTTTTTCCTGAAAAACTGCAGGGTGGGCATAAGTACAGTTTGGGGTGTCTCCTGGGCAGGAAAGGGTGTCTAGCAATATATATGTGGTACCATTGTAACCAGAAGAAATTTGACTTTTACAAGAAATATGACTTTACTGAAAAACGTCATATTTTATTAAAAAAAACACTACAATTTGTAAAAAAACAATATATTATTTTCCTGGGAACCCCCTGGAATGTCATTGAAAGACTAGAATTAAACATGTACAGAGCAAAATTATTCAATTGTTAATTATTCAATTAAAGCTTATAAACTTCTTTAAGGCTGTATCAGAACTTGCAGATATTTTACTGAATTGGCAATACACACCAAGCATAAGCTTGTATTCCAGGACATGGGGGGGGGGGGTATTGGCAGTACATATCTTTCATATCCAATATAATTGTTACTCTCCTATTATTTTTCTTAGTACTATGGAAGTATCCTTATTGTAATCTAACTGTATCTGTATGGTTTTTGTACCCATCTTTTGACACACCAGGCAAAACAATTGCTTGGACATCTCTAGGCAGTAACATAAATGTATTCTGTGTTTATTATAACAGACATAAAATACTTTTTAATACAGTTCATTGTTCTCTCATACCTTTGAGGTTTTAGATGTGATTATTTTCAAAAGGGTCCAGGGTTAGGCTCCCCCGGTTTTTATTTTTTTTATCTCTGACTGTGGCCACACCATTTAGTAAAAAAGTTTGTTTACATTTATTTGTGATTTGATTAAAAAACAATACATTTATTTATATTTTTCACATACAATTGATGCTTCAACGTTCTAGTACATAGAAAGTTATCTGACCATTGTCTCTTTTTTCAGTTAAACTTGGAAATACCTTTCAGGTGGGCAGACATGCTTCGCCTTATGACAAGGCTTTATCAATGCCCTATTCACCTTATTAGGGAATTTCCGTACATGCAGTGGAGTAGAAAACTGTACATTGAAATTGTTTCCCCGAGAAATGTCAGGTCCATATATCCTTTTAGGAACTGCATACAGTGTTATTTAAATTAGGTTGTGCTGGCCCTTTAAGAAATATTGACCCGCCGTGATGTGCTGGCCCTTTAAGAGGTATTGCGCCACCGCGTTCTGAGGTCCTAGGTTCTAGACTTCGCTGTAGTTTACTTTGCCGTCATTTATGGCAAACCCTCGATTTTTGTGGCACTTGCAGCTGGAGCGCTGGGGGAGGAAAAAACTCCCTTTGATGTGAAGAATTCGCTATCTAGCGTGTTGCTCGTCTGGTGATCGGAGCCTTTAGATGTGATTAGCAGATGTTATGAAATCGAAGGAGCACTGTTACTTTGAATTAGACATATAACAGCAGGGCGTCAGTATTGTTATTTTTCCTCACCAGTAGGGACCTCCACCTTCCACACTTAAAGAACCTACCACGAATCATTACCATGACTGGAAGCAATAACTAGAGATGAGCGAAGAGGCACAATTACAAAGCCTTGAGGTGGCATCAGCATGAGGAACCCATATATTGCCTGAAAGACACACCCTGGGGTTGGAAACAGCATGAGAAGCCTATATATTGCCTGAAAGACAAACCCTGAAGTTGGTAACAGCATGAGGAGCCCATATATTGCCTGAAAGACACACCCTGGAGTTGGCAGCAGCAAGAAGAGAACATATAAAAATTTTGGGCACATATATGTTATACTAAGAATCTTAAGTCTTACCTAATGTATTTCCTCAATAATTACTGATGAAGAGGAATGTCTGTAACTGAAGAGTGGCGTCCTAAATCTTTGAAGTGTTGGTGTGGCACCATGATCAATCTACTCGCATGCATGAGCTATTGGTGGGTGGAAATCCTGGCTGATCCATGATTCATCTTCACAAAGGTGAGTCTCTCTACATTTTTCGTGGACAGACAAGTTATCCTTGGGTTACTATGGCTCCCCTCGCACTAAACACACGCTCTGATGGCACACTACTGGCCAGGCAGAACAGCTTTCCCAGGGCAAACTCCGCTAGCTGCTGCCACAAATCAAGTATGCCTGCCCAGAAGTCCAGCAGATCCTCAAGATGTGTTGGCATGGTAATGTCAAGGTATGCCACTACCTGCTGGTTCAGGTCCTGCTCCAGGTCTACCTGCTGCTCATGAGTTACCTTACTATGCGGGTGAAGAAAGCTACTCATTAGCGACTGTAGACTCTGCTGCTGCTTCTGATGGAGCTGGTACTGTTCCTGCCACCCCAGCCCTCCCCAGCAGCCATGGCAGTGGAAAGTGAGCGCAAAGGGCCCCACGAGTCAGACCTGCAAGAGGATGGATGATGGTGCAGATGGGCATCGTCTAACTGACTACATAGGATGTCTCTGTAGTAGGTCCTACCTCGCAGTGGGTGTAAAAAAGTCCCACATTTTGTGGCGGTAGTGAGGGTGGAGAGCCAAAAGTCATCCCACTGCCGAATGAAGACAATTTGGCAGTCACTGCGCAAGCACATGAGCATGCATTGTGCTATTTGTGCATGTGACTTGGAGGGACTACCTGTCTCCAGCTCCACTTAATACTGCCATGGCATGTCTGGGTCCTCTGTCCTACCATCCTCACAACCCTCTAGCTCCTCTGGCTGCTCCAGCTCCTCCTCTCCTGTCAGATGACTAGAAAAAATGCCCATTTCACCAAGCCTAAACTGTGCTTCCTTGTGCCCCTCCCCCTCCTCCTCCTCTTCCAGTTCAGCCCCCACAGTGCCCATGTGGCCATGAGATGTAGGTGCCAGGTTTCCAGTGCCCTGACAAGCCATAGTTTCCAACATGTGTTGTAGTACATGAAGCAGTGAAATCATGTCGTTCATCCCATAATCCTGGCGACTGACTAAAAAAGTGGCTTCCTCAAAGGGCCTGAGCAAATGGCAGGTGTCACGTATGAGCTGCCACTGGTTTACATTGAAGTTACACAGGGGAGTCCCCCTATCCGCTTGGATCATCAAGAAATCAGTTATGGCTTTTCTCTGTTCATATAGTCGATCCAACATATGGAGGGTGGACCTCCAACGGGTAGAAACATCGCAAATCAGACTATGTTTGGTGATACAGTTCTGACACTGCAGCTCAAGAAGGGTGTGCTTTGAGATGTAGGAGTGGCTGAAGTGTATGCAAAGTTTCCTTCCCATTGTTAGGATGTCTTGCAGATGGGGGGAAGATTTCAGGAAATGCTTGAAAACTAGATTGAACACATGTGCCATACAGGGAGCATGGCTCAGGATTCCTTGTCGCAGCACAGAAAATATATTCTTCCCATTGTCCGTCACCATGTTTCCCATTTGCAGTTTTTGTGGAGTAAGCCATGATTTGATTTCTTGATTAATGAGTTTTAGGAGCTCCCCCCTGTGTGACTCCGTTCGCCAAGGCAAACCATGTGAAGCACAGCGTGACACCGCCGTGCCCTGCACATATGTTAGGCAGGAGGGGCACTGAGACTTGACCGTACACTGAAGGCTGAGGAGACGGAGGAGGATAAGGAGGCGGAGACGCACACTATCACAGGCACAACGGCCTGGGAGCGTGGGGGCTGAAGAGGCGGTACCTGTCCAAGTTGCTGTTGTGGCTGTGCAGGAACTACATTCACCCAGTGGGCCGTAAAGGACATGTTTTGTCCTTGACCTTAGTTACAGCTCCAGACATCGGCGCTGCCATGCACTTTGGTGCACACCGACAGGCTCAAGGACTGGCCCACCATCTGTTCAACAAAATTGTGCAGGGCTGGTACTGCCTTCTTTGCAAAGAAATGACGGCTTGGAACTCTCCACCTCAGCTCGGTACAAGCCATCAGTTCACTGAAAGGTGCTGAGTCCACCACCTGAAAAGGGAGAGACTGGAGCACATTTAGCTTCTGTGCCGTAGGAAGAGTGGGCGCATACTGTTGTCTCTTGGACATGGCTTCGCTGATGGATTACTGGCGGAAGGCTGACTAGTAGTAGGAGGAGCAGGAGCATCTGGAGCGACAGAAGATGGGTATGACACACAGCTACTTTTGGCTGAGGTGCTGGAGCCTTGGTTGGCAGAAATTGGGAGCGGCTTGCCACTGGGTGAAGCAGCAGGCTGGACCACCGACCACCACTTCGGAGCCTTGATTCTCCCAGGCCGCTTTATGGTGACGCTGCATATGTTGCCGCAGGGCCCTGGTACCAACATTGGGGCCCTGGCCACGCTTCACCTTCTGCCTACACACCTCATCTTGCATGTGGCCATGTCACCCTCCTGCGGATGCTTGATGAAAAACTGCCACACTGCCGAGTAGCTGATTTCTCCACCAACATTCCGCACTAATTCACTGCTACTGCCGTCGACTCCAGGAACCCCTTAACCACTACCTCCAGGAAAAGTAGCCTTTCGCGCAGCAGGAGGTCTACCCTGGCCCTGGCCACATTTGGCTCCAGACTTTCCAATTCAGCCAACATGCTTACTGCCAACCATGCTACCACCTTGTTGCCTCAGCTGCTGACTCACGGGCAACCTGTGACCCTCTCCTCCTGATGATGTTGAAGCCCCTTCTACACCTGGCTTCCAAGTGTGAACAGCTTCATCATCATTGATTTTGTCTGCAGGTCACTGATGTCCTCCTCGGTTTCCTCAACAGTGTCTGCTGCAGGAGCCAGAACATTTGCAACACCACCTCCCACACCACTCTCCTCATCAGTACTTGGCCGCATAGCGAAGGAAGCGGCGGATATCTGCTCCATTTCTTGGCTGGGCAGTAGCTGCTGACTGTCCTCTATCAGATCGTCTTCACTGAATAGTGGAGCTGAACCCAAATCATAAGTTACGTCACTGGGGGGAGGGAACAGCATAGACAGAGGCAATAAGAAGGACAGGGACTGCTCCCGGGCCATGCCAACTCAGGGTTGTGTCCGAGGAACCTACCGACTGTTGACTGGGGGTGTGAGATGTCACTTGTAATGAAGTGGATGACCAGGTTAACCAATCGATGATGGCAGAAGCGCTGCTGGTCGAGACATGACTGCTAGCTGATACCGGGAGATCAGGCCTCTCACTGCGACTCCTGCTGCCACTCGCCCCTAGTCTGCTGCGACCTCTGCCTGATGAATCTATGCCTCTGCCACTCCTCTGTGCACATCCTGGCATTTCTCTGCCTGACATATGTACTGTGTTTAGGAGGGGAACACCATATGCTACACTACACTTAAAACAGTATTTGTGGAAAATCAGCAGGTGTGTAGAAAGGCAAGAGCAAAATAGGCAGGTGGGTGTGATCTGTAAAACTAACTTGGCTTGCAAGATCTGGGAATAAAAGCTAATGCAAACACACTGCCAAATAGTGTGAAATGGGATGTCCCTGGTCAAAGTGAGTTAAATGCACTACAAAAGCTTTAAAACGGTTTTGGTAGAAAAGCAAGAGCAATATAGACAGGTGCTCTTGCTAAAAACAAATGCAAACACACTGTCAGATGGCCTGAAATGGGATTTCCCTGGTCAAAGTGAGTTAAACGTACTACAGAAAGCTTTAAAAGGTGGTTTTGGTAGAAAAGCAAATGCAATATAGACAGGTCCTTTTTCTAAAACCAAATGCAAGCACACTGTCAGGTGGTCTGAAATGGGATGTCCCTGGTCAAAGTGAGTTAAATGCACTACGGAAAGCTTTAAAACATGGTTTTGGTAGAAAAGCAAGAGCAATATAGACAGGTGCTCTTGCTAAAAACAAATGCAAACACACTGCCAGATGGCCTGAAATGAGATGCCACTGGTAAAAGTGAGTTAAATGCACTACAGAAAGCTTTAAAACTTGGATTTGGTAGAAAAGCAAAATCAATATAGACAGGTCCTTTTTCTAAAACCAAAAAGCAAGCACACTGTCAGGGGGCCTGAAATGGGATGCCCGTGGTCAAAGTGAGTTAAATGCACTACAGAAAGCTTTAAAACATGGTTTTGGCATAAAAGCAATATAGACAGGTGCTTTTTCTAAAAACAAATGCAAGCACACTGTCAGGTGGCCAGAAATGGGATGTTCCTGGTCAAAGTGAGTTAAATGCACTACAGAAAGCTTTAAAATGTGGTTTTGGTAGAAAAGCAAGAGCAATATAGACAGGTGCTCTTGCTAGAAACAAATGCAAACACACTGCCGGATGGCCTGAAATGGGATGTCCCTGGTCAAAGTGAGTTAAATGCACTACAGAAAGCTTTAAAACGTGTTTTTGGTAGAAAAGCAAAAGCAAAATAGGCAGATGGGTGTGATCTGTAACACTAACTAGGCTCGCAAGGCCTGGGAATAAAAGCTAATGCAAACACACTGCCAGATGGCCTGAAATGGGATGCCCCTGGTCAAAGTGAGTTAAATGCACTACAGAAAGCTTTAAAACGTGGTTTTGGTAGAAAAGCAAAATAGGCAGGTGGGTGTGATCTGTAACACTAGCTAGGTTTGCAAGGCCTGGGCATAAAAACAAATGCAAACACACTGTCTCTCTCTGTCACTGTCTCTCTCTCTCTCTCTCTTTCTCTGACTCTCTCTTTCTCGCCCTGTCTTTTTCTTTTACTGTCTTTTTCTCTCCCTGGCTCTAACTCTCCCTGAGCCGTTCTCACCACAATACACCGCTAAAATGAGCGCCCGCAAGATGGCCGCCGCTTATATAGGGCTGTGACATCACCGGGAAGCCTGGCTGCTGATAGGCAGCATGTGATGCCTACCTAGTATTCTTTGCCCCATGGGACATGTGCTGACATGTGGATCCACCATTTTAGATGGCCTGGACCGCACTAAATGGAGTTTAACCCTTTCAGTGCCAAGCCCGTAGATTCTACGTGCTTGCTTCTACTCCACTTAAGTGCCAAGCACGTAGAATCTACGGGCTTGACTTTCCCCCCCGCTAGTAAAAAAAATAAACATCAAAAATACTCACCTGACCCCTCGTTGGATCCGGCTGGGTCTCCTCTTTAATTTGGTGCCATCCGATCCCCCGTGGGGGGTCGGATGGCTCCAGGAGAGCCCCCGGAATAGCCCCCCCCGTTTGGCAGCAGCAGCTGCTAACTGTAAAAAAAAAAAAAATAATAAAAATGACATTTACTTACCTGCAGTCGCGCTGCCTCCCTCCGGGTCTCCTCTTCACTGGGGGGGCCTCCGATCGCCCCCCCCAGCCTCTTCAGCTTCAGGGGAGAGCCTGAAAGGGCTCTCCCCCTCCTCTCCCGACGGGCGCCGCCATCTTGCTGTTAAGCCCCGCCCCTTTGGGGGTGGGGCTTATGACGTCACTCCCGGGCCTCTTGCTGCCTCTCCTCGGCTGAGCTGTCAGATGCCCTGATGATCGCTGGGCAGAGCAGTGGAGGGGCAGGGGATGCTCTGATCCCCTGCCCCCCCCTCCTCTGGCCAGCGATCACCAGGGCATCTGACAGCTGATCAACACAGGAGCTGACAATCGGGTGAGGTGAGTAAAGTAAAAAAAAAAATTTTTTTTTTTTTAATAAATGACATTTTTGTGCGTGTGTTTTTTGTTATGTTAACCCTTTGTGAACTGGTAAGGGGTCCATGAGACCCCTTATACCAGTTCACAAGGCTGGGGTCTGGCAAGCCACCTGCAACTAGCGGGTGGCTTGCCATTAACCCCCGCACCCCCAATTACCTGCCTCCCCAAAGCCCAGGGGGGGGCAGAAGAGCCCGGGCCCACACAGGGTATGTGGGCTCGTAGGCTGCAGGGTGGGGGGCCACAAAAGCTGGCCCCCCACTCTGTTCCTACAAGCCCCCATAGCTGGTCCCGGGCTGGTTATGACGGGTAAGGGGGACCCTACGTCATTTTTTTTTTATTTTAAGGGTTAGGGTTAGGGTTAGCCTAACCCTAACCCTAACCCTTAAAATAAAAAAAAAATGGGTTCCCCCCCCCGGAGGGGGGACCTTATGTCATTTTTATTTAATTTTTAAGAGTTAGGGTTAGGGTTAGCTTAACCCTAACCCTTAAAATTAAAAAAAAAAATGGGTTCCCCTCTACGTAATTTTTTTTATTTTTAAGGGTTAGGGTTAGCCTAATCCTAACCCTTAAAATTAAAAAAAAAGTTTTTTTTTATTTTTACGGGTTAGGGTTAGCCTAACCCTAAAAATATATATATTTTTTTAAAGGGTGAGGGTTAGGGTTAGGCTAACCCTAACCCTTAAAAAAAAAAAAAAAAAAAAAATGACATGGGGGGGGGGGGTCCCCATTTTTTGGGGGGAATTTTTATTTTTGTATATTTTTTTTATTTTTACGGGTTAGGGGTAGACTAACCCTAACCCTTAAAATTAAAAACAAAATGTAAAAAAAAAATTTGTTTAAGGGTTAGGGTTGGGCTAACCCTAACCCTTACAAAAAAAAAATGACATGGGGGGGGTCCCCATTTTTTTGGGGGGAATTTTTATTTTTGTATTTTTTTTTATTTTTACGGGTTAGGTTTAGCCTAACCCTAACCCTTAAAATTCAAAAAAAAATTAAAAAAAATTTTTTCAAGGGTGAGGGTTAGGCTAACCCTAACCCTTAAAAAAAAATGACATGGGGGGGTCCCCATTTTTTGGGGGGGGGGAATTTTTATTTTTGTATATTTTTTTATTTTTATGGGTTAGCCTAACCCTAACCCTTAATATTCCCCCAAAAAAGGGGGGACCCTATGTCATTTTTTGGGGTATTTTTGAGGGGGAATTTTTATTTTTGTATATTTTTATTTATATTTATTTATTTATATTTATTAGCCTAACCCTAAACCCTTAAAATTACCCCAAAAAATGCCCCCCCCCTTTGGAAGGGGGGACCCTATGTCATTTTTTTTTAATTAACCCCTTATGTTTATAGTGTGGATAGTAGTTGTATTTTATTTGTAAATGTAATAAAGTGCTCTTTTCAGTTTGGGGGGTCTCCAGGGCAAGAATGGGGGGGCTACCGATACATATGTGGTACCGTTGTAATCGGGAGAAATGGGGCTATCACATGCAATATGGTTTTCATTTAAAAAAAAAAAGGTTTTATTTAAAATAAAGGAAACAATTGTTTAAAAAATATATATTTTTTGTTTTTTTTTTTGTTTTTTTAAGCAGAAATATTCAAAAAACAGTGGAAAAATTACAAACAAGACATTTCATGTTAAAGCCTAAACTCTGCTGCAAAAAATGTATATGTAATGTATATAATTTTTCTGGAAATTCCAGCAAAAATCACGGTTAATCATGCCGCAAAATGGGGAAAAATGATCTGTCAACAGAGGGTGACAAAACTTCAAGTAGGCTGACAATTAAAAGGGTTAATAGTACCTATGCATGTTGGGTATTGTTCTGCTCGGGGGACCTTGCACTTTCAGATTTAGCTTGTTTTTTCTTGTTTACATATTGATATTTTAGGAAAACATGGTTTTTATTCTGCTTTTTTATAATTGTTTTTAGGGAAACCCTGTGCAACCTAAGAATTCTTCAATGGATTACTTCCAGAAAGATGAGCCCACTACAACAAGCTCAGTACTCTTAGAAAGCTTAACATGTGTACTTTCAGGGAATATATGGTTTGTGGGGATATTCTAAATTTAAAGGGTTGTTTTGGTTGAAAAATCGCAAGGTGCGCACTTTGTCTGCAGAGCTGAAATTTTTAAGTAAAATTACCGTTATGCGCATGCTTTACTTTGGGGTGTTTGGCAACTCTTCCCTTGACAGAACCTATGCATATTGGGTATTGTTCTGTTCGGGGCATGTTGCTTTTTCAGATTTTCTGGTTTGCATATAGTTTTTTTAGGAAAATGTGGCTTTGATTCTTCTTTTTTATTCTTTTTTAGGGAAACTCTGTGCAACCAAAGAATTGATTGAGGGATTACTTCCAGAAAATTGCGCCCATGTCAACAAACCTGGTATGCCTAGAAAGCCTGAGGTGTATACTTCCAGAGAATATATAGTTTTTGGGGGGTATTTCAAATTTAACGGGTTCTTTTTCTGGAAAGACCGCAAGGTGCGCTTAGCGCGGTGCATAGTTGTATTTTATCTGAAAATCTCCTAAAGCGCTGTTTCAGTTTGGGGGAGTCTCCTGGGCAGGAAAGGGTGTCTACCTATACATATGTGGTAACGCTGTGACCGGGATTAATTGGGGTTTCATATGCAATAAGATTTTATTGACAAACTTACATTTTTTATTACAAAAAAACACTACAAATTGCAAAAAATAGATTTTTTTTAATTTTTTTGCACATATTTCACCCAAAAGTATTGAGAATACACCTAAAAAATTACAAACAAGACATTTCATGTTAAAGCCCAGACTCTGCTGAAAAAAACAATATATCATTTTCCTGGGAAATCCCTGGAAATCCCTTCAAAAATCACATTTGAACATGGGGAGCGCAAAATAGTGCAAAATGGTCTGGCAACAAAGGGTGACAAAAACTCCAGGTAGGCTGGCAGCGAAAGGGTTAAGGGAGCGATTCAAGTGATCAAATCGCAGTGATATTTGGATTCATTTAGAATTGAATTTTTCCTAAAATTCGCAAAGATTTCGTATCAGTCAGATTTGATTCGCTCATCTCTAACAATAACCACTACATGCTTAGCACTGCCTAAAACTAAAAAATGTATTTACTATTCTTACCCTTACCGAGTACAAATGCACAATGAAATAGCTATAGCATATATAACAGAAAGGCCCATGAAATGTTCATCTTTTATTTTACCTGTGCATCAGACTTTCCTTCCAATTGCAACTTATTCCCACATATAGGCAGATGGGAAAATAAAAGGGAGAAACACCCCTTCATAATTTAGGCTAATTCTAAGTTAAAAAAGTAAAAACAAAAAAAAATTGCATATATGCACTGTGATACACATTATCAAACCTAATCTAATGATATATAACCTAGGGGGGAAAGTTTATGTATGTACAAAGGATCAAATGTACATTTAGCTTAGTTTGAAAGGGTAAAGTTATTTTCTAAACAGTAGGAAATGACATTGAAAGACCTTTCTAGTTGTAAATATACATTTTCATTCAAGCAAATTGGCAGAAGGTGAAAACATTCTATCTTCTTTTAAGGTTTGGACATTTTGTTTTTCATTGTGATTTGCTGGTTCTATGAAGCCATGATAAGCACCTGTCAGATTTGAAAGAGCATCTTTTATTCTTCTTATAAAAAACATATAGATGTCTTGTGTGCTAAGTATACAGCTAAAGCCTCACTTCTGGCAGGTGCATTTTAGTTGAAATTATTGCAATGTAAGAAAGTAAAAAAGCTGTATCTGTTACATCCTACAAATAGCATCGACTACTTAGTGAGTTTCTTATAGTTTTGATCTCTGGGAGCAGTGAGCCTTTGAAACTCCATTAGGCTCTAAACCTTTTTTTGTTGCTTTTGTTGGAAATCAAGCAGTCTGCATGGTTTCAATTTTGCTGAAACACAAATAATGACCAGAATTATACTCACAAACCATTTCTTTGCTGAGAGTATGACGTGGAAGACAGATGGTCTGAAAACTTTGTACTGAATATCTCTTTTGTGTTAAAACATTTTTGTGAGTCATTCATACTGTTTATTATATTGAAAAGTTGAAAATTGACTTTAAATAGACATATATGTATGTATACAGTACATATATACTTGAATACAAACTTGGATGGGAATTTAAAAGTTTAAAAATGTGTTAAGACTTTCCACACACTAAGCAATGGGCTGTTTTTTACATTTTTGTAAAACATGTCCCTATCCCATTTGTTACCTTCTGTATCTTAGGAGATAACTTCTGCATCATAAAACACGATCAGGTTCAGGGCATTTGCTATAGATTTGTTGTGTCGTTTTCACAATTATTCACTCACCTGTCTCGCAGCTGTTCCTCGGCCTGTCTCTGGTGGCTGTTCCTCGGCCAGCATGCCAGCCCCAGGCACCAGCTCAGGTGGCACCGGCTTGAGCAGCGTCAGCTTGAGTGGCTCCACCTCTCTCCTCCTCCCTCCAGGTCCCTGGCTTGTTGGTGTTCCAATGAGTCTAGGAGTTCCCTCGACCAATCCTCTGCATCCATGTCCTATAAAAACATTCCCATGTCACTTGCTCACTGCCTGAAATAACATTCTTCTGGGTTTAGTAGTGCTTCTGAATTGTGTTTGTTATCGGTTGTAGACCTAGGCTTGTCTGACCATTCCACTGACCTCTGCCTGGACTGACTGACTTTGAGCCTGTCTTCCACTCTGTTCCTATTCCTCTCTGACTTCCTGGCTTTGACCCCTGGCTTGACCCTCAACCCTTCTCCTGCTCATACCCTTGGTGCCACGCATCGTGAGGACTGTCTATCCGTCTATCCGGCCAGCCTGACTCCCGCTCAGTCTGGTCCCTGGTTCATCTGCCTTCTCGCTGTAAGTCCAATGTGTCCGGTGAGGAGTATCCAGCTTCCAGGTGAATGGGGACTTATAGGCAGAAGCAGCAGTGCAGACTTTGGCCTGGACTTGATTCACTAAGAGTTGAAAAAACTCTCATAGTAGTAAAAAATTCAATTCATGAGAAAAAAGCCTGAGAATTTCACTGTTAGTGAATCACCAGCTAAGAAAACAATGAAAGTCAATGGCACTTTTTTACTCTTGAAAAAGGTATTGAACTTTTCACCTGTAGTAAAAAGCTGCCATTGATTTGCATTGTGTTCCCATCTGGTGATTCACTAACAGTGAAATTCTCAGACTTTTTACTCATGAATTGAATTTTTTACTACCATAAGAGTTTTTTTCAACTCTTTGTGAATTAAGGCCTTTGTCTGTGTGTTGAGTTTTAAATTCAACCCGAATGTTTAAGTGCATTTGACTCAAGTAAGTATCAGGATGATCACTAGAAGCAAAGAGGTGCAACAGCAGAAATGCCACTGTTGAAAGTCTCCTATTTGGAGAGACTCCCAATAGTCTATGAATTTTCAAAACTATTTTATAACAGATCTATTATTATAAACAGACAACTCTGTATCCAGAGAGACTCCTAAGTATCCTGATACTGTTGATAAATTATATATACCATATATATACTCATTCTCTCTCTCTCTCGCTCTCTCTCTATATATATATACTATATATATATATATATATATATATATATATATATATATATATATTAAACAATATATAAGCAAAAAGACTAAATAATTGGGCATACACACATGCAAAATTGCAGTGCCCTTCGCAGGCTGCCTCCCCCCATGCTGCAGCTCCCAGCAGCCAAGAAAAGAACATGACCGCCAGATGAACAGTCATCATTCCAGTTGCAGCCGTTGTTCTTTTTGTGGCAGCTGGACACTGCGGCACTACCAGGCTGCTGCCCCCACAGGTGCTGCAAAATGGAGGTTAAAAAGGTTATACTGGGCCCCCTTCTGCCACGGAGGTGGTAGGAGCTGCCTAAATGTTACACCCTGCCCAAATTATTACATCATTTAACACACATAATACAAATACAGATGTACTAATTTTCAATCCAGGTTTATTGGTGCTTTGGGAAGCATCAGAAAAATTTGATTATTGAGGCACCCAGTTTAAAAACTGTTAATAGTGCATTTGTATTTTTAATAGTTATTCATTCATATTCTTCATAAAAGAAACCCATTGTGGTACAGATAACTATTAAAAATAACTACCTTATTTTGAACACAATGCTGGAATGTATTCGGTTTATAATGCAACTAGGTTTGAAAGTAAATTTCTGTATGCCAGTTATAGCTCTTAAGCAAAGATTCAACAGAACATCTGAACTACACGTACAATGCTCTTTGATTTAGTTTCAAACGTAAGCTCAGCTCACGTATCTGAAGATTTGTGAAGAGGGTTATAATTAGAGAGAGATGACAGTTGTTATAACACTAGATAAATTTGAATGCATACCTTCGTAAAAATGATGAGACTTTCAAGTGAAACTAATACATATGTTAGATAGATAGATAGATAGATAGATAGATAGATAGAATCTATCTATCTATCTATCTATCTATCTATCTATCTATCTATCTATCGTTGCATATATTAAAAAAAACATATATCACATTTAACAAGTTTACATTATCCTGATGCTCTTGAAACCCGATATGAAGCTCTTTATGTAAAAAGTAACAGTTCCAGGGCACACATTCAGTGGAGTAAGCGAAGTGCCTCTGTTAGGCATCTGTGGTCCTCTAAATGTGATAATTTATTCCATGCTTCAAATGGTCCGGTGAAATCTGTCTCTTAATGAGCACTGCCCATTGTTGTTTTAACACTTCTCACAATGTCTAAAAATATACAGACGAATCTACATAAAGCAGAGATGGAGCTGTAGCTCAAGGACATTCCAGTATTTCCAGTAAGGTTCTTCAAAAATTACTCTGTGTATATTCAAAACTTATTGTATGTTAATTCCGCACCACCAATTATATTGAATCAAAATCAAAAAATCTGTGGCCGTGCAGCAATGTGGAACTGTCTTAAAACCATGAATAGTAATTAATTGTATAGTGGTGAATCCAGCTATTCACCCTAGATAGCTCACAAAATTAACTGCACCTCCTCCACAGTAATAAAGAATCTACAATATATATATCATGAATTTATAGATACATTTTATTTTTGATCATTAACCCACATACATTACATTACAAACAATTAAAAAACATAAAAAGCTGGACCACATTCCCCCAGGGGCATCCCAATTTCACCTATATCCCATCCCATAATAACAAAATTATTATAAGTGCCAAATAAAGTGCATAAGTGCTTATTGTGCAAACAATCTATCTATAGACACAATGTGGCAAGAGAACAAAGAAAAACAAACTCCAATGGGAAATACACAACCAAAAATATGTGAAACAAACACATCACCTGAAAGTAATCTCAAATAGCCCCTTGGTTTATGTGGGTCCAGTAGCGATCCCCAACGCGTTTCGTGGTCCCCCCGCTCAGACCACTTTATCAAGGTATGAAGTATGCCCCATCTCAGTGCTCCTATATATACGGAGACTAACCTGCATTAATTGGAGCACGCGTCCGGGCGCGCAGCACGGCCCCGGCCGGAAGCCGCCTGCACGCTCTCACACAGCTGTGCCCCTTGCTCCATTCAGAGTAATTCGGCCGTCTGGCCGCGTCATAGCCCCGCCCCCCAGATCATCCCCCCAGAACAGCCGCACACACCACCGCCGCTAATTGCGTGTGTGACACGGCCGCAGGTGGGATGAGGGGGACAGAGCCTACCACGCCGCCAGCACGGGTCTCCATAAGCATGACTATACTAAGAAGCACTGGGATGTGAACATTATACCACCATATATACTACATACAAGACATACTTAACTACAAAACCCCACATGTTAAAATTAAACAATTTTTTAATGATAAAAATCTAAAAACTACTCTCCAAACAATTATTACATTTCTGTTTCAAACCATTTCTGTCAACCACAATTTTATAATTACATAATTACAACAACAATATAGTTAAACATTTGTAAATAGTATTCAAAAATATATATACAATGTATACAGAAATATATACAAAAAGGCTACAGGTTATATATTTTATTTTATGTATTATTTTATCTTATTTCATTTTAATAGTTTGTACATTTTAAAGATCCTACGGGTTAGGGAGGTATACAGTACTCCAGAAACATATCATGGTCAACCATAGGTGGGCAGGAGGTATATAATTAAATAATAATTAAATTATAAAAAATTGTGATTATCCCTTAGTGCGATAATTTAAAAATTATTATGAAAATTATTATTATAAAAATTATTATTATTTATATAAGAAATCGGTGCTTACATAATTATTCATAAATCCAAAAATTCCCAATTATTAATTATCAATTGATACACTGTTTCATTTTAATCCAGTTAAATTTTTGGTCAATCCAATTTATATCAATATCCCAAATCTAACTTAATCCCCTCCTTGTATATAAAGGATATATTTGTATTATATTCCTCTTACAAATCTATCATAAGCCAATAGTGAAAAAAATTGTGAAAAATAATAAAAAATAGTGAAAAATAATAATAATGACATGAATCCATCACAAAATCAATCAAAAATAATAATAAATACAGATCCTAACAAAAAATTATGATACTAACCAAAAATAATAATAATAACAAAAAACCTATTTTTTCTCTCTCTCTCTCTTTTTCTTTTTATTTTCACACAAAATATTATTATTATTATGTATATATATATATATATATACAACTCTGTGCAGAAGTAATGATTATTCCTCCGCATACAGGGTTGTATGTTAATTATTAGAGTATATATATATATCTTAGTACGTGAATTAATTAATACTTTAAAAATAAGTAAATAAATTAATTAATAATCATTACATAAATAAATATTATATAAATAAATGAATGTGTAATGTGATCTCCCAATTAAAAAAATTTCTTACTAGAAAAATTTTTTTTTTTTTTTTTGCATAAATAAGAATAAATAAATAATAAATAAGAATATGAATGGATAAATAAATAAATAGGGCAAAATATAATAAATACTAAACATATACCCTACAAATAATTGGAAAATATATATACAACAACTTTATATTTCAGGAAATAAATAAGTAAAGGATAAAATAGTTAAATTTCCGTAATATTAAATTAATTAAATATTATATTAATTTAATTTAATTAAATAAACCAATTCTAAATTAGATAATAATTCCTAAATTAATAATAATAATAAGTGGGAATAAAAATAAGTAAATAAATAAAAAACTGTAAGTGATTGACTAATAGTGAATTATTTAACTGTATATAAATGAGTAACCAATTATAGTGTATTAACAATTATATTAAGTGTCCTTGTCAAAAAATCAAAAAAGTTCAAAAAATCATAAAAAATCATCAACTAATTATATATACATATATAAGCATGTGCATATGTATATATATACATATATATATTTTTTCTCTCTCCAGGAGGATGTTCTTCTTCAAAAGATACCCCAGGCTCCAAAATATGGTAGAGGATGCCGGTAAACTCAATTCAATATTAATTTGTTTCTAGACTCCCACTTAGAGAAATAAGAGACGAGAGAACCCAATTAGTAACATAAAATCCATCAAACATAAATTAATTACATCTTTATTATTAATCTTTACCAAACTTGTGCATACCATATAGTGCTATAATAAAAATAGAAAATAAAATGAAATAAAGTAAACCCCCATAATAACCCTAAATTTAATACCATTATTAATTATAATTATTATTATAATAATTATAACCCTATCTCCCCAGAAATGGTCCGAAGGCTATATCTTCATTTAATCCCATGGGTGCAGCCGTGCCTAATTTGTAGATCCATCTAAGTTCCTTTTGTAATAGGATCTTTTTTAGATTGCCACCCCTTATTCCTAAATTCACCTTCTCCAATGCTGTAACTTTCAGGGAGTCCAATTTCCCCCCATGGGTTTTTAAGAAATGGTCTGCTACTGGTGATATTATTCTACCCATTTCTATGTCCCTTGTGGCCAATCTGATATTTGATACATGGGCCTGTACACGTTTTCTTAATTCATTTTTAGTTTTTTTTTAATTTAATTTAAAAAATTTTTTAATTGGGAGATCACATTACACATTCATTTATTTATATAATATTTATTTATGTAATGATTATTAATTAATTTATTTACTTATTTTTAAAGTATTAATTAATTCACGTACTAAGATATATATATATACTCTAATAATTAACATACAACCCTGTATGCGGAGGAATAATCATTACTTCTGCACAGAGTTGTATATATATATATATATACATAATAATAATAATATTTTGTGTGAAAATAAAAAGAAAAAGAGAGAGAGAGAGAAAAAATAGGTTTTTTGTTATTATTATTATTTTTGGTTAGTATCATAATTTTTTGTTAGGATCTGTATTTATTATTATTTTTGATTGATTTTGTGATGGATTCATGTCATTATTATTATTTTTCACTATTTTTTATTATTTTTCACAATTTTTTTCACTATTGGCTTATGATAGATTTGTAAGAGGAATATAATACAAATATATCCTTTATATACAAGGAGGGGATTAAGTTAGATTTGGGATATTGATATAAATTGGATTGACCAAAAATTTAACTGGATTAAAATGAAACAGTGTATCAATTGATAATTAATAATTGGGAATTTTTGGATTTATGAATAATTATGTAAGCACCGATTTCTTATATAAATAATAATAATTTTTATAATAATAATTTTCATAATAATTTTTAAATTATCGCACTAAGGGATAATCACAATTTTTTATAATTTAATTATTATTTAATTATATACCTCCTGCCCACCTATGGTTGACCATGATATGTTTCTGGAGTACTGTATACCTCTCTAACCCGTAGGATCTTTAAAATGTACAAACTATTAAAATGAAATAAGATAAAATAATACATAAAATAAAATATATAACCTGTAGCCTTTTTGTATATATTTCTGTATACATTGTATATATATTTTTGAATACTATTTACAAATGTTTAACTATATTGTTGTTGTAATTATGTAATTATAAAATTGTGGTTGACAGAAATGGTTTGAAACAGAAATGTAATAATTGTTTGGAGAGTAGTTTTTAGATTTTTATCATTAAAAAATTGTTTAATTTTAACATGTGGGGTTTTGTAGTTAAGTATGTCTTGTATGTAGTATATATGGTGGTATAATGTTCACATCCCAGTGCTTCTTAGTATAGTCATGCTTATGGAGACCCGTGCTGGCGGCGTGGTAGGCTCTGTCCCCCTCATCCCACCTGCGGCCGTGTCACACACGCAATTAGCGGCGGTGGTGTGTGCGGCTGTTCTGGGGGGATGATCTGGGGGGCGGGGCTATGACGCGGCCAGACGGCCGAATTACTCTGAATGGAGCAAGGGGCACAGCTGTGTGAGAGCGTGCAGGCGGCTTCCGGCCGGGGCCGTGCTGCGCGCCCGGACGCGTGCTCCAATTAATGCAGGTTAGTCTCCGTATATATAGGAGCACTGAGATGGGGCATACTTCATACCTTGATAAAGTGGTCTGAGCGGGGGGACCACGAAACGCGTTGGGGATCGCTACTGGACCCACATAAACCAAGGGGCTATTTGAGATTACTTTCAGGTGATGTGTTTGTTTCACATATTTTTGGTTGTGTATTTCCCATTGGAGTTTGTTTTTCTTTGTTCTCTTGCCACATTGTGTCTATAGATAGATTGTTTGCACAATAAGCACTTATGCACTTTATTTGGCACTTATAATAATTTTGTTATTATGGGATGGGATATAGGTGAAATTGGGATGCCCCTGGGGGAATGTGGTCCAGCTTTTTATGTTTTTTAATTGTTTGTAATGTAATGTATGTGGGTTAATGATCAAAAATAAAATGTATCTATAAATTCATGATATATATATTGTAGATTCTTTATTACTGTGGAGGAGGTGCAGTTAATTTTGTGAGCTATCTAGGGTGAATAGCTGGATTCACCACTATACAATTAATTACTCTGTGTATATTCATTTATAATGCTGCTGCCTGCATTGTGACCTGCCTTGTCAAGGTGATAAACAGTAGTGGTATTGAGAGGTATTGTATAAATGAAATAACAATTCTGCAGTCAGATGTCTTATCTTTAAATATAGCTTATACAAGACTAGGGGTCTTATCAGCCACTTATTACACACAGTATGTTGGTTTCAGTGAAAATAAAGGGGTTGATTCAACATCAAGTGCAAAATGTGCACTTTTAAATAGGAAGGGCTATTTAAGTGTGAAATTGAACATCAGTACTCTTTTTGCATTGGATGTAGAGCCATCTCTTTGATTTAGCTCCATTTTTTGAGTAAAAAGTGCAATTCCCTTTAATTTTCAACCTGGGGTTGATTCGGCACTTAGCGGAGCACTTCTATTTTTTTTTTTACATTTATTGTCCATTTTAAATGGCATTTTTTTAAAAGTGTATCTTATTGTGAGCCAAAAGAATTCCCTAAAAGTGGTGAACCTATCCAATACAGGACTAGTCTTAGGTTGAAAGGCGTCCTGTGTGAGACTATAGTATGGCACCCCCCAGCACAAATATACAATAAAAAATAAATAGGCAAAAGAAAAAGAACACCAAACATTGAAATAATACATTTTTACTACTGGTCGACTTTAACCCCCCACCCCCAAAAAAAATTAATAAACTGGCAGGACAGGGGTAAAAATAACACCCTCTGCCCCCTGGACACAATGAGTTGTGCAATACCAGCAGGTTGAATTTTTGGCCTGCTTAAATGCGTCCTATATGTGCATCCCCTTACAGCCCAAATTTCATAACCATCTATATCCAGGATCATATGCTGCTCAAATGCAGTGCCAAGCATAATCGCTTTGCTGTTGAGTGGCATCCCCACTTCATCCACCATGTGTCCGTCACCAAGACCTGAAGTTCTTCTATGTGCTCAGAGATTGCAGGTGCAAGGCCAAGCCGCTCTGCTCTGTGCTGTATTTGAACAGCATGAGTTTCAGAAAGAAAATACATATAGCATTCAGGCAGCAGGGGTCAGGCTGTCTACCCATTCATGGACAGGTGGGCTGGTGCGCTTACAGAGCAAGGAGATGGGGCTTTTGCGTCTTTCTCTGTGGAGGCCGCACAGATCCGATACAGTGGTGTTGGACCGTGGGCGAGGCAAGGGCATTTTTTTTTTTTGTAATCACCCTTCCTGTCTCAAAAAAATGAAAAAAAAATTTATAGACTTTTGGTCTGCTTTAACAGCCCCCACCCTGTCATTTTACTGACAGATTTCTGCACTGATTAAATAGCCTGTAGGTGATTTGGTTATGCATCTGATATTTTGAACAAGAGGGGTTACTAGGGGGATCCTGACATTGCAGTGGGGTCCGAAGGGTCAGCTCAGCTGATGAAAATATTCTGCTGAAAGTGGGGCCCAGGACACCCAACAATCAGTGGTTACAAAACCGAAATGATCAAATGGGAGGGGCATTTAAAAATAAAAACAAAAAAAAATAAATAAACAGAGCTGTCATTTAGCAGCCACATGTCACCCCACTTGACAGGTGCACATAATGGGGGTGGGGACATGTATCTAATAGTAGTTTTTGTTGGGGGTGAAATGTGGTGAAATGTGTGCTACTGTTCCTCTGCAGCTGCTTTTTTATGGGGCATTTATCACCATGCATAGCTAAGTCTAAATGACATAAAGAGCGCCTTCACTCAGAAAGGAAATGTATGTGGTCACCTTCAATCCCACTTCTGTGCCTCAAAACAGCCTGTGTTTCCTTTTTTACCCCAGCCTTTGCCCAATATAAAAACACCAGGAAAAAACAACAAGAAGTAGTATTATGATGAATGTCAGTGATATGCTAATTAATATGGTTACAACCGCCAACCAACTGTCTCATAATGGCAGTTAGGTTGAAGTGTTCCCCATTGTCGAGCTGCCTGTACTGTAACTGATTGCATCATCGCTGGAGGTGGGGCTGCTCAGCCAGGGAGTAATATGGCCAACTGCATCTAGTTTTTGATATTATGAATATTGGGCAAAGGCTGAGGTGAAAAAAGAAACACTGGTTGTTTTAGTGCACTGGTCTGAAGATAGAAGTTGACTACATATAATTCCCTCTATATGTATAGGTGTACTTGAAACCATACCAACACAACAAGCAATCTATATATGCATCCCTTCCCAGGGCATTTTAGATTGCTGCACATAAAAATAAATGTACCTTTTTCTAACTCCTGCTGTGGTCAATTTTAAAAACAAAATGGCAGTTCATGGATTTGAAGGCTGCCTGCAAACAGGAAGTGCTGCTGGGTTTCCTTTTACTGTGCATTGTCAGTTATGTCAATTGATTCCAGGCAGCAGCAGTATCATGTATGCAGATGGGACAAGTGAGCACCAGGGAGTTTTCATTTGCAACTGTACCAGGCTGTTGGTCTGGTTTAATACAAACATTAAAATTACTGTAACAACATTGTTTCAAAAGAAACAAGCAGAAAAACTTGAACACCCACCACACACTCTAGCAGTCATATACTGTAGCTGGATGATGAATGAGGACATTTTTACATAATTTATGAAAATGTTTCACCACCCATTAGTGTAGAGTATAAGTGCGTCAACCGCACAATGAGTTCATTTAGCGCAGAGCATGCTGGCGAACACCTTTTTCATTCGCCAACTTTATAGCAGTGAAACCCTATAGAACTCAATGTTATTTGCGGAGAGATTGGCTTTTTGTCTTTTTATAATATTTAAGTGTGAAATAACCAGCACACCAGGGGTTAAAGTTGCTAAATCTTCATTATTCATGAATGAACCAGGTAAACACACAAATCCACGTCTCTCAAACAAGTTAAATCATGGCTGACGTTTCGGGGGTGCACAGTCCCCCCTTCCTCAGGGCCGTGGAGCAAACAGATGACCATTCCATAAAGAGTTAAAGGAGCACTATCGCAAAATTGTGTAATATTAAGAATCCATATAAACTTTAGCTAATAAGGGGAGGGGTCACTTATACACCCGAACTGAATAAAACTCCCGCCAAACTTGTGGTTTTCTTCCGCTGGTAGGAATAAAATCCTGGAGTTACAGGTTTAGTCTATGAGGGGTGACAGAGTCTGTCACCCGAGATGTACTCTTCCTTCCATTAAAAAAAAAAAAAACAATCCTGGCTGGATATTTTTTGATACCAGGTGTATAAGTGACCCCCAACTCCCTCCATCCAGGATATTTATATGGATTTTTATCATTGGGCCATTCCCACCTGACGTTATGGATGACGTCATAGCAAACATGTGCATTAAAGCATTAAATAATAATAAATGTATGCCATATCGGCATTATAACAATAAAGTTAAGAATGAAAAACAAAAAAACGCATGGAAATACTTGCCCCGGGGCCATGCCGAGACAAAAACCTGCCTCAGCCTGGTTGCCATACAAAGGGCCCGAGTCTCTGACTGCTAGAGCAGACGATGAATAGTCGGGGACAAAAACCTGCCCCGCAACTAGTGATGTCACGGAATTCCGCTCCTCATTGGAGGGCAGACCTCACAGAGACATCTACTCAGTGCAGGCAGCTACCGCTGTCAAAGCCAGCGTGAGTCAGCGCCCAAGGGCACACTGGGTACCACCCGTCGTCTGGTGGCAGCGAGGGCATAAAATGCCCAGAGTAAATGATTCCCAAAGCTTGTACACAGTGGGTGGGATAAAAGCGAAGGGAATATATGAGGAGGGATAGGGGAAAGAAGATAATAGGGGTGGGATAAAAGTGAAGGGAATATAAGAGGAGGGATAGGGGAAAGAAGATAATAGGGGTGGGATAAAAGTGAAGGGAATATAAGAGGAGGGATAGGGGAAAGAAGACAAGAGGGATAGATGCAGCCCCACAGCATATGAGCATCCCACTTTGAAATGCCCCTCCTGCATCTCCATGCCTGACAAGCATACAGCTCAGCTGCTTGATACTCACCTCTTCCATGTTCCAGTGCTGCTAGTAATCAGTCAGGTTCATGGGGCAGGTGGTCACACAGTATTATGCTAGGCTTCCATTAGATGTGAGTATTAAGCATTTTTTCTGCAGGCTTTGCTTTAATTCCTCTTCAAGAGCACTAAGCCATACTTTTGAGACTCTGGCCCACAGTGTTATCAGATTTGGCTTGCAAGCCCTGTCCTCCCTTCCCTATGAATGGCAGGGCTGGTTCAGTCGTGGGAGATACCTTTAAACTAGACACACGGGCGCACACTTGCTGCCCAGTGCTGCTTTGTCCCTTAGAGGCTAGTTAATAAGCTCGACCAGTGGCCAGTTTGCACTGCCAGATTGCAGCCTGGTGGCTAGTGAAATTGCAGGGTGGGGCTTTGATATAAAACCCTGCCCTGATTATGATGTAGTAGGGAAGTACTTACCCCAGTAATTGGCAAATGCAACTGCCAACCTGGCTGAGGTGGCTGCCGTCTCCCTCTACACAGGATGACACCAAGCCGACTCAGCCCACTAGTGATTGTGAAATGCAACTGCTTGAAATAAATAAAGGGAGGGAACCATCATGGAAAGTGGCTTCCTGCATTAAAGAGGAAAAACCATGTATTTGGCTGACCCTGGAGTCTTAAAGACTTTTAGCCCGACACGTGCCCGCAGCAGGCATTTGTGAATGGCCAGCATGGGCACACCCCCAGCTCAAGCATAGCGGGGGATGCGGCCAGTGGTGCACTTGGTCCACTTTGGCCCTTCGACAAGAGCTCTCATCAGGTAAGACTAAAAAAAGACCACTAAAAAAGTCAAATGGAGCTGAGTGCACCAATTGTCTGCATGCATGGGCCATTGACTAAACTTTTTTCAATAAATATCAAGGTTTGCCCTTGACTGAAGCTTTTAATTTTGGTTCACTGTATATTTGAGTTTGGCACCCCTGATCTAGCTGAAGAAGCAAAATAGTTAAGGGAGCTGAAACAGCTGAAGAACCTCCCTACCCTGCAGAAGTGAAAAACTGTGGTCTACAACCTCAGCTACACAAACTTTTTTCCCTGGGGGGCTCAATATGTAGCCTTCGTTTACACGGTTCTCAAAATAAGGGCTGATTTAAAATATTACTTTTCTGCCCATAACGCCACTGAAACATACAATACTAGAGAAGATAGAAGGTGTCAGGTTTCTGCCACCCCACAATCTATCTGACTCTTCTATCGATCAGCCTGTGAATCTCCCCTCATCTCCTCAATACCCATGTACCATTATTCTCCTCCACCACAGCTCTATTTCCAGCCACTGCTCTGCCTTGAAGCCACAGCCATGTTGCTCCAACCAGTGTCACAACCACACATATCAAGCACCTCTCCTGGCTACAATCACCTTGTCCCTGCCTCTTGTGACTTTCATATCACTTCATCTGCTGTTGTCACTGCCACATACATCCTGAATGGAAATCAGCAACGCAAGTGTGTGTGCCCTCTGCCGCCGCCACCCGGAGCCAGACTGTAAAAAATACCTTTTCGGTCAGTGGCTGTCAGTTTTGGCTGTCACTCTTAAGCCTCTTTGCTGTTCTGCTGTGTCTGTGTGCAGGGCCTGCCGCTCACCTGCCACACACTCCAGACAACAGCCCGTGCAGCTGCCCTCTTCCTCTCTCCCCACCGGGGTCAGCAGGGCAGCAGCAAAACTTTTTTACTGTCCCTGCTGTCACTGGTGTGCTGCTGAAGGTCACAGTGCTGGCGACAGTGGCGGGAAATGGTGGGCACCTTTAGTGGCGTATCAAAAACGGCCCCTGAGCGACACAAGGAAAAAAAAAGCGCGTTGGTGCTATTCCTCCCAACGTTAGGCTCCCTGTATGGCTGCACAGAGCGCAAACCCCTGCCCGATCCCGCATTTGTTTTTTAATTTTTCATGTTAGCAAATGGTTCTTTTATGGAATACGTTTTCACTACCTGCAATCTACCTACACACATTTGCTAGCATAACAGAAATAAAAGTGTTTCTGGATAAGCTCATCAACTACAGAAAATCCTTTTCCACACTACTGTACACTTGTACAAAAATACCATTGAAAATATACTTTCCCTATAAGTGCACTTTTTACTCCAAAGTACATTTTTTGCACCTAGTTCTAAATTAACAGCAACATCTGAGTCTGCAAGATTAAAGCCAATATATTTTTGCACTCAGCCTCTGCTGTAGCTCTGTTGTGAGAAAAAAATACAAATCACCAAGGTTGTGCTTGGCAAGCCCCTAGAACCAGGATAGTTCCTTTCCCTGACCTTGCTATATTACAAACCATTTATAATATTCTGACAATATACTGTACATGTCACCCAGCTGCCTTTCCTAAAAGGCGATGCTATATTCAGACATTCAGTGGGATGAATAACAAAACATATGAAGCAAAAGAAAACAGCAAGTCCAGTAACCTTTATATATTACTAAATACAAATATAACATTACATGGATGAATGTGATCCTTCATAACAAAGTGACTATTTGTACTAGTGCATTAAAAGATATTTGTTAGGAATTCACAATGTTTTATTACATCCAGGGACAAATGAAGTACATAGACATTTCATGGGGACATCATCTGATCATTCTGAAACTGTGTGAAATGTAGTAAAAAAATGCACCATTTGGGGTAAAGAATTCTCAGCACCAGAAATGCTCTCAGAGAGTTTCAATTTTAAAGCAGGAGAATGCTAGCAGAAATTTTTTGCATGCATTTTTGAGCCTATCCAACTGGACAAATTAAAAAATTTGTTGAATCACACGAAAATTGCTGAATCAAGCTCATGAAGTACAATAATTGTCACCCTATCAGACTTTGATGTTTCAATTTGGTTCAAACTCGTGTGAAGGATGTATGAAGCAAATGCAATAACAAAATGTAGATGTCCCACTCGTTTTTGTTTGTTTCTGGGCCAATATTTTTTAGATGTATGCATGCACAGTATGTACTTTAAACTTATTTCTGATTACTAAAAATAAAGGAGCTGTATTGTGAATATTGATGAAAAAAATAGATAAACCATTTGTTACCCACACAATCGCTGACATTAATGTATTACTTACATTTATATTTAAAGTGGACCATTTTGACTATCCTGGGTTTTGATCCTTGCCCTCCGGACACCCCAATTGGGGTTGCCCCACTGTGTGAAACCCCCAGGTTACCCGATCTCACTCACCCTTCCCTGGTCCTAGGGCGCTTGCGCAACCCTCTCATTCAATCAGCACGCTCGGATCCGCTCCCGCCCCTTATCTATGGTGAGCGGATCTGAGCACATTGGCGGCCGCATCTCCGCTAGTCTCTCACAGGGAGCGTGCCCGTGCCGGCCATTCACAAATGCCTGGCATGGCCACACAACCCTGCTAAAGGGGATAACGGGGATGCGGCTGCAGCTCGCACATACCCAGTTTCCTGGGTGACCTGGAGGGTTTCTCACAGGATATTCAGGGGCCTGGAATCTTAAAGATTTCAGGGCTATTGGGGCCTGGGCTTCAGGCCACTTTAAAAATGAAATTGCATGGGGGACACTGTGTTAGTCTATTCACTTAATAGGAAATCATTGAGGTAGGCGCCGACAGCTGACCACTGAGAAGAAGCATTTGACACTTGTATGCGGGAATATTGTGGGCACACTACATGCACTGTACATGCTCTGGACAGCTCTAGAGAGGAGAAATGCCGTGTGTGAGGAGACCGCTAGAGGACCAAATGAAAAAGTTTTGTACAAAATCATCAACTCAATTTGCATGTATATTAAGGTTGTTGGTCAATTTAATACTGTTATAAATCCACCCTGTGACACGAATAATAATTTTCATAAAGTTTGTAATGATATATATATATATATATATATATATATATATATAATATAAATATACGCAGACTAAATCAGAGTAAAAAATCTTTGTTTTTAATACTCACAATAGTTGATTTTGTACAGAGCTTTTATTCATTTAGATCCACCAATGGTCTTCTCACACACAGCACTTCTCCTCTTCACAAACACAGGTGTTACTTGAATGTACAGTGCATGCATGTGGAGCAAAGACAGATAGGATATGATTGCTGCCATTGCTAGGAGACCGGCCAGGTTAGGGTGTCCACAATCTCCGGTATACAAGTGTTCGATGCTTCCCCTCAGTGGTCAGCTGTCTGTGCTCACCTCAATGATTTCCTATAAAGTAAATAGACGGGCAGGCTGATTCATCACTAACGCCAGGTAACGACAGATGGACATCTCTAGCAGGTATTTCAGAGCGCCCGCTACTTGTCGCTGTGTTCGGCCGTGGGTCGCTAGTTCATAGCGACTCAGTCGCTGTGCAGTAATGATAAATACATTGTGAGGAGTCGCTATTTGACCAGTACAGTGCTGCATGGGAGCGCATGTTAGCGACTGGTCAGTGCGACCGACTCACAACATATTCATTAAAAAAAAAAGCCTGACAATACTCAGGCACTGAAAAAAGCTTCTCTGAAGGCCAGAGCGCTGGCTGTTTGAATAAAGTCTGTTTTTTAGCATGTATCCACCAGTAACAAGCGAAAACATATGGAATTACATTGTTATTACATTGTAACATGAACACATTCATGTCAGACCTGTAATGTCAATTCTGCATAAAAATATAAAACATGCAAAATATTTGAAAAAATTCTATTTCTAGGCCAGAAGAGTTCATAACATTATTTGAACTTTATTTTTTTTTTTTATTGGAATGTATGGGAGAGCGACAGGTAGCAAGATGTCATACCTGGCGCTGTGCAAGGCTGAACGCTGGCGCTGCTCGCTGAGGCTGGGATAATGATGAATCGGACGCTACAGATTCTGCTTGATAAATGTGTATTTGCGCGCTGTGTCCGGCGTTCACCTGTCGCTACCTGTCATTTACAAGGCACTACCTGATGCTATTCCTTCATGAATAAGGACCTAACACAGCATCTCTCGTGCAATTTTCCTTTTTAAATATACAAGTAAGGAATTGTTTTTCTTATTATATTGTCTTACTATTTATATATATGTAAGGAGCTATTGTGTGGCTCATAAATTATTAATTTCTTTTCTTATAAATATTTGTCATACATACAAAAAATACTGGATCAGAAAGAATTAAAGTAGACCAAAACCAAGGTTTTTGAATACGCCAGATTTATGTGCTAGTCCCCGAGGCATCTTGATTTGGAATGCTCCGCTGTTTGAAACCATCCAGGTTACCCATAAAAAGTTACCTTTCCCCCGGTCCTATGGCATATGCGTGGACATGCAGCCAATTAGTGCACTCAGCTCCATTTAGCCTTTATGGCTAAAAATTGGCAAAGGGGAGAATGGAACTGCATACAGCCAAATGGAGCCAAGCCCACTAGCCTCTAGCAGAGGGCATGCATGCACCAGTCATTCACAAATGCCTGGTGCCGACACTTGCTTGGCTTAAGTTACAGCATACTACGCCCGCTGCCACGTATGCGTCATTGGATAAAGGATCAAGTAATGTTTTACTGAGAAGTCGGATAAGTACATAACACAACTTATCCTTCACTCCATGTTTCTCCCAGTACTAACATATGCTTAATTGAGTACTTTTACATCTGAGGCTAGCTGTGATTCCAGCAGCCTTCAGATGATAAATTTAAAGGACATGGTCCACACCTGTACCATTGTAAAGTTTGACTCATAGGGAATAATGTTCAGAAGAAAATCACTTCTATGTTCTGTATATCTTATTCTAGTACATGGAAACATACATGTTACCTGTGTTTGGACCACTGTACACTTGCAGTGCTTTTACTCCCAGTTTGGGTGGTCACATAAACATATACTGCTGTTTAAAACTTTAGACCTTAGTAAATGACCCCAATATACAATACTGAATCAACATTGTCCATGTAAACATAATTGCCCATTGTCCATTGTCCATGTTCTTAAACTGGGTACTTTTGAGTTTGCTGGATAATTCACCAATTGTAAACTCTTTTTAAGTAAACTAAGGCCTACAGAGGTGACAGATCTTACAGTGCCATGCATTGAATTGGGTGATTTCAAAAGCAGAATGCGGGGGTTGTGGCCAGACATGAGCAGCTGAGAACGTACTTCAAGTTAGCATCGCCACTGGCCCAGAAGATAAGCATATACCTGACGAGCAGCAGGAATACTGAGAACAGAGCCTGTGATTCCAAGATGTCGGTGACAGAGAATCATGAGGCGATGGCCTTATGCAGCATGAGGGGAGGAGAGGATTGGCCCTCCCAGAGATGATGGCGGCCAATGGTCAATGTGAGGGGGCAGACAGACTGTGGCCCCCATGGAGAAGTCTTGGCGTGTGGCGGGAGTCAGCGGGCGGCATGCTCCAGCTGGGAGAAAGCGAGAAGGGATGACCCACCAGGCGGTGCAGCAGCATGGGTGGATCGCGCCCCAGGTGGGTGGATCGCAGCAGCAAGGGTGGATCGAAGTTAGGAGGCTGAGCCGGGGGGGAGTGAGATTGAGCGGCTCGCGGTGTGTCATGCACGAGCAGGCTCTCTCCCTCCAAACCCAGCGGGAAGTCACTGCAGCGCACCCACAGCCCGTGGGGAGAAACAGTGGCTGCACAGCAATGCAGCAGGGGGTGGACCAGAGGAACTCTGCGGGTGGGAGCAGGTAGCCAGGGACCCTTGGGAGGGGGCCCTCTCCTTGACCGCCAAATTAGAAGATTGGAGACACAGACACTGAGCAGAAGGCTGTATGGGGGAGACACATAAAGAACAGAGGCCCTGGAAAGGAGCGTGGCACGCTAACAGTCTCTTGCACAGGCTACAGTCTTGCACCTGGATGACCTAGAAAGCTGCAGCCGTTGAAACAACATCCAGGTGAAGGGCCTGCCGGAGGCTACTGGGCCAGAACAACTCCAACATTCAGTAACTTTTCAATGAAAAACGGAATCGACCTCCAGACATGTAATGGACCGTATCCAGAGGGCCCTCAGTCCCCGACCCTCTGACCCCAGCCGACTCCAGGATGTGATCTGCCACCTACACTACTTCCAGGTAAAGGAAGGAAAGCCTGGGAAAAGGGTCGGACATGCATTGATGGTGCGACGATTCAGAAGTTTCCAGAAGGTCCTTACGGAAGAATCTAGGATAGCTGGGCCTCCTACTGTTGGGGATACCCATTTCATCTCATGGTTTGCAAGAACCAACACGTGTTTGCTTTGTAGTCTCTGGCAGACCTCCTTCGCCTTTCTGGATTCTGCACCGATTGAAGTCCCTAATTGGTTGGACATTCCAACATCTCCAGCCTCCCAACCCCTGAGAATGGGGGGTCCTGGATGATTTTACCGGGGGACCCCCTACGGGGTTTCATCAGCTTTGAACTGTGGGTACGGTTGGCTTACAGTGCTGCCAACCGTATGGTATGTTTCTCCACTACAGGTAAATGTGCCGAGGTGGAATTAGTTGATCTATGTCGAGGCTGGCTGGAGGGACCCCTTGTTCCCCTCTGGTCCTGCGCGCACCCACAGTAGGTCCCTGACATTGTGTGGGGGGGGAGGGGTACACGTTTGGAACAGCATTCTGTTCCAGCATAGGTGGTGTGTCTTAAACACCCATCTGTATTTTGATACGTGCCTGTTTAATTCCTTTATTCTCTCTACTCTCTCTCTAACCCTCTAATTTCCTCCCTTTCCTTTTTGACCTTCCCCTAGCTTGCCCCTCTCCCCCCCCTTTTTTTTTTCTTTCCCCGATCCTTCCTTTGTCCGACACAGGAATTCTTTTATCTGCCCCGTCACTCCCTTTGTTGAGGTCATCACCATTTCGCTCAATTTGGGTGGGGTCCCAGTTGGAGAGAGACAGGGGTGCATTGGGTAACGCCAGTTATGGCTACGGTGAAGTGTACTTTCTTAAATGTCAAGGGATTGAACTGAATTAAAAGAGCTACTATTCTCAGAGAGTTTAAAGCATCTGAATTCCCAGACTGCCTTCCTACAGGAAACCCACTTTAAATCAAGAAGGACCCACAGCCTTACCAATCGCTCATTCAAAACTCAGTACCACAGTCTTTCTCCAGACTCAAAGTCAATGGGGGTAGCAATCTTATTATCGGGCTCTCTGCCGTGGACTCATCTGGGAACACTGCAAGATCCTAGGCAGATATCTATTTGTGAAGGGCACCCTCTTCTCACTAAAGGTGACCTTGGCATACTACTATTGCCCCAACTCCAATCAGTATAAATTTCTACATGAGACCTTAGACAAGTTAACCGCCTTTACAGAAGGGGCCCTTATTAAGGGTGGGGACTTTAATGTGGCCCTAGATCCAGCCATAGACACCTCCAGGGGTAGCTCCCACACCTTTTTGGTACCAAAAAAATAAAGAAGCGTTTTTTTAATAACCAGCTGCTTTACACTTGGCGGATTTTCAATCTGAGGGGAAGGGACTATACGTTCCTTTCTCAGCCGCACAACTCATACTCGTATTGATTGTTTTTTTGGTCCCGCACAAATTCCTACACCTGATAGTGGGGATGGACATAGGGCACCTTATCGGACCACGCCTCAATCTCTCTTACCATCACCATCCCTGAGATTCCACCTCTCAGGGGCCAGTGGAGGCTTAATGATTCGCTTCTGCAGGTCCAAGAGGTTAGGGAGGAGATTCAGAAAGCCATCATGGAATTCTTTACGACAAATGATAATGGTGAGGTCTCACGGATGTTCCTGTGGGAAGCCCACAAATGCGTTATCAGGGGCATACTCATTGAACACGGAGTCTGAATAAAAAAGGAAAGAAACAGACAAACTGACAAATTAATGCAGAATATATTCAAGATGGAAACTCTCCATAAGCAGACCATGTCTGGGGATGTGGGAGCAAAGCTCAAGAGCCTCCGGGAATCCCTCCGGGACATCTGCCTCCACGAAACAAAAAGTATGCCCGTTAGGTGTCACAGTTTTTTCTACAAGCACGGTAACAAGAGTTAGAGAGCCCTGGCCAGAGCCCTTAAGGCCCAATGTAGCAGGACATATATCCCACTCATATATGGTCCATAAGCTCACAGGTACTATTTGGCAGCTGACTTAGCGAGTGCCTTTAGGGATTTCTATTAAAACCTTTACAATCTACCTCAGAACAGTTCTGCGTCCCACCAGGGTAGTATAGCTACGTACATTCATAGAATAGAGCATCCCATCACCGAAGCAGGAGTTGATTAGCTCGTTTGAGAGGGAAATTGGGGTGGACGAGTTCCTGAAGGCCATTAAAAAAACAAAACCGGACAAGGCACTGGGGCCTGATGGCTCTAACCTGTGCTATTATAGAGAATTTGCAGGGATCCTGGGTCCCCGGTTTGTGTCATCTTTTAACCCCCTTAAGGGGCAAACATAATTGTTATCCCGAATGAGGGTAAAGACCCAACACGGTGGGGGAGTTACAAGCTCATCTCGTTGTTGAATTGTGATCTAAAAATATTTAATAAAGGTATAATGGACAGGTTGGCCCCGTATATCCCTGCTCTCATCCACTGGGAGCAGGTGGGCTTTGTGCCCTCAAGGGATGGTAGAGACAACACAATGAGGGTTATCAATCTGATCCATCAGGCTCATTCAAGGAATGTAGGCTCAGTTCTCCTACTGATGGATGCCGAGAAGGCATTTGATCGGGTCAGTTGGGGTTTCCCGTTCCGCGACCCTCAGACATCAGCCTGGGAGAAAAAGTCATTGGATCATGGCCTCCTACTTGTGCCCCTCAGCATCCATCATGGTGAATGGCCTCCCCTCCAGGGCTTTTAACCTATCCAATGACATATGCCCCTCTCCCCTTTGATCTTTATCCTCACCCTGGAACCATTCCTTTGTACCGTCCGGAAAAACCCAGATATCTCGGGGGTGATGGCCGGGAAGGGTGAACATAAGGTTGCAGCATATGCAGACGATTTTTTTTTCATAACTAGGTCCGAAATGACTCATCCAATATTGCTGGACAAACTTAAAACATGCCAAGCACTCTCGAGCTATAAAATAAATCACCAAAAATCATCAGCCCTAAATACTAATCTTCCCCCGAAGAGAATGCAACATATCTCCGATAACTTTGCATTCGATTAAGAGAGGGAGGCAGTCACTTACCTGGGAATGCAAATCCCCAGAATATTTATAGCCTTAACTTCCCCCGCTGCTGAAGAAGGTACAAGGCGACCTACAAAAATGGACCAGAGACACTTTCACCTGGTTTGGCAGGGCAAACATTAATAAGATAAGAGTCCTGTACCTCTTTCAGGCACTGCCGGTGGAGGTCCCTCACTGGTTTGGCAGGGCAAACATTAATAAGATAAGAGTCCTGTACCTCTTTCAGGCACTGCCGGTGGAGGTCCCTCACGCATCCTTCAAGCAGTTCACGAGAATATGTTTGAGGTTTGTTTGGGCAGGGCGATCGCACAACCTTGTGGCATCCCTCCTGGTACTGCCAAAGAGGTTTGGGGGTTTGGGCCTACCGAATTGGCAGCCTCACACCTGGTGCATGTGATCGACTGGTGTAGGCACTCAAGCCAAAAACAGTGGACTCAGTTTGAGCAAGCCGTGTCTCTGGCCCCACTCCTGGGGCTTCCTTGGATTTCGCTCGATCACCTCCCAGCCCTTAATTAGGCATCCTACGATTGGCCCCACTAGGAGAATCATGACGGAAGTCTTTCTGAACCCAGGCATCTCTCCTCCCCTCTCTCCCATGGCAACAGTAATAGGCCTCCATAAGTTCCCGGTGAGCCTGTCGGATGCAATCTTACGTTCTTGGTCTAAACAAAATTGATTCAGGATCCTGCACATGGGGGAGGGGAGTGGATGGTGCAGCGTGGGGGATCTGGTGGTGCCGCGCTCCTTACAGCCCCTGGACCCTTGGCATGCTTAACAGCTATCGCATTACCAGAAATCCATCCACCATATAGAAGAAGCTACCAGACCCCAAACTGCCTTTGAAAAAGTGTGCACGGCCACAGGCCACATGAGGGGCACACCTTCCTGCACGTATGCTTTGTTAACTGAACCACCTGTCACGGATTTCTCAGCAGAGAAATTCCGTTTGTAGAGAATAACCAGAAACTGAGGCTGCGAGACAGAGGCGGATATGCGGCAAACCATATTTAATAGTAACAAACAGTGAACCGAGTACACACCAACCAGGCTGCGCTACCCAAATATACACATGGAAACCTAAATATGCTGCAATGACTGAACAAGGATACAGGTGATCACGGCTCTGCAGATACATAGATAACCCGAAAAACATGAAACACACTCAGATTGTTATATATATATATATATATATATATATATATATAAAGTCAGAATTCATACATGCATAGGAGTCCAAGGAAATTACAAAGTCCAAAAACAGATACAAGGCTTAGACAGAGAAGGAAACACAATGGCTTTTTATGCTATGGCTGTGACTGTGGCTGTGACCAGAGTAATGGGTACAGAGACCTGGGTTCAGAGTTCTGGGATTGGGGTTTAAATTTCTGGATGGCAATTCAATGCTGATCCACTGCCTGAATGAGCGGATCAGCTTATATAGGCCAAGAAGTCACAGGTGCTGGCTGATTACCAGCACCTCTACGGGACAGAAACATCTGCTGGTGGAACGGCATATAGCAGGGGAAAATCCCAGAAAGGGAGCCAGCTGAAAGCAGTACTAAACAGAGGCATGCTCCGAGCTGTGGAGGAACGCCAGACCTGACACCTCCGGCCTCCTTCACGCCTCCGTTCAGGGAAGGATGGCAGAGGAAACTAGGCAGGACATTCTCTGATGAACATAAACAAGCCATGTTTTAGCTTGCACATAAATCATCGATATCTAACCAATATCAGGAATCCTCCTGCAAAATTCGGACTAGATGGTACTACATGCTATCCAGACTGTCTAGGATGTTTCCCTCTTCTTCCCATCTATGTTGGAGATGTTTTGACAAACACATGGTGACATGTTGTACGTGGGAGCAATTCACTCGATCCGCAGACTATCTGAGGTTCCTACGAGAGCATGAGCATACCGTGAGATTCCGAATGAGTGATGTCAAGCCCTCCCCTTTCCATCCCTAAGTAAAAATGTAAAAGCATTGTCTCCCCCCTTTTTGTTCCCCGCTCCTTCCTTTCTCCTAGCCGTGATATGTTTGCCCTATCCCTTCCTTCTTCTCCCTTTTCTCCTTTCCTATATCTTTTTCGTTCTTGCGGGGTTGATAGCACTTGATAGCACTATCCTTCTTTGATCCCAGTTTGGGGGGACTCTGCATGGAAATTGTGAGAAAGTGAATAACAGGCTAATCATCCAGCCCGTTGAGTAGGGTGGATGTACTGCTCTAAGGGCTGCCTGTCTCAATAAGTTTGTTTAATTTGGCTGTTTTATTTTTTCAGTCTCAAGGCATGATTGATGAGGACATCCGAAAAACACTTGTGTGCTTGCCAGACTATCATAGAGCATGTCCCTAAAAAACAAACTGAGCTCAAAATAGTCTGTGATGGATTTACTAACATGCTGTACATGCATTTTTTAAATAGCGTTTAGTAGTTTGAATTATAGCGATGTCCATTCTATGGGTGTTTTTGTTTTTGTGACTCATATTGTCATTGTCATTAGGACTAGCGCTTGGACTGCAAATGATACTGTATGTCTGCATTAAAGGGAAAATGATGTGAGAGATGAACAGGTAGTCCATTCTTGAATAAAAGCTGTGAACATGACAATGAGAAGCGCAATCTTTAACTGAAGGATTTTTGATTCTCTGAGCATCACATACGTGATGGGAATTTTTGCCCATAGAGATTAGCAAACGTCCTAAAAATTCAATTCAGGCGATTCGCCAAATTTCTCCAAGAAATTCTGGTTTGTCCGAATCGAACCTTTGAGAATCGTTCAGCTCTAGTGGAATATATTCAGCACAGTGGGAGTGGGGGAGACCGGCTGCACTGTCAGCTGTGCAAGTGGGCTTCCGCTGCGTGCTGACAGTGCGACCGGCCTCCAGTTTGTGTCCACAGCCAGCCAATCAAAGAGGACAAAGCCCAGATTCAAGGATCTCAACTTTCTGTGTGACCTTAGACATTGAGGTCTGCAGTAACATAGTAAAATAGTATGTAAGGCTGAATAAAGACTTTCTTTTCATCTAGTTTATTAGTGGTCTAGTAGCCACAGTTGTTAATGTTATTACATGTAAGGAAGGTATCTAGGAAAAAGGAGATTACATTTTAATGTAATCTCCTTTGACTTCAACACACTTATTCCAATTTTCCTCCAATGAATAAATGCTCTCAGAATAGACTGTCACTTCTTGCTGCTGCAGGAGTCCTGTAACTGTCTCTTCAACCACATTAACAGGAAGAAAGTAATCACTGGAAACAGGACCAGAACATAGGTTGGGTAGTTAAGCTACATAAAGCTTCATTTCCTGATAGAAGCCTGTGAATTGTGAGACTTGTGACAATTACTGTTTCCAGTAATTGTTGTTTTGTTTGACATGAATTCTAGTAATGAAAAACCTTTTGTATGCCAGAAAACATGACCCTTCCAGATTTTGGAAGTTTGAAATTACCAGAACTATATGGGGTATGCTAAAAAAAATGGATTTTCTTTCTGCATAGCCCATATGGTGCTGTTACTTCCAAACTTCAAATAAAGTATCTTTTTCTTATTGAATAATTATACCTCACCTATAAAATGTCCCTTCTCGTACATAACATTTGCTTCAACAAATAATTAGGAAATCCCCCATTGTAAACAATTGAACCTGTTTTTGGAGTACCCCCTTTCAATGTAATATTTGAAAGTATATCCTTTTTTCATGCCAAAATGGTGTCCTCAAGGTGCTTAACTGATCTTGTTTTTTTTCTTATTTTGGCAAATATGTGTTTTATTAAATCAGTTTCCGCTACCTACAGTCGTTTGCCTTGGCACCTGTACACTAAGTCTGAACAACAAGAACAGAGAAATAAGTCCTGTACCCACAGAACATTACGGTGACTGATTACTCATGCTTATACCTCACATCTCTCTTCTTGTAGATCTGTAGGTTTACAGACTTGGTGGACAGTTTTCAATAGCAACAGATTACAATACAGCATCTTTTCCCCAGATTTTTATAAATATATGTTTATTATTTAAATACCACCTACTTGGAGGATTCCCCTCAATATTAAATATGTTTAATTTCTAATCCCTCTATCCTCCAATCCCAAGTTATCATAATTATGATTCACTGTGCCCCTGCTACTACTAGTACTGCTACTGACTACTGGTCTACTAGTACTAAAGGACCCTTCTTAGGAAGTCACCTTACCAGCATTGTGAGTGGAGCACTCGGACTGTAGCAGATTTTTCAGGATGCCTAAAGCCCACCAGGTGTAAAAAGGGGGCACAATATTTAGGGGGGTTTTAGGGGGTGGCCGTTGTTTGCTTATGCACACATAGAAATGTTTCCTTCCATCCATTTAACTCATCCATGCAGTGATACACATGCCTGGTGTGGTGGGCTGTCCAATTTAAGGCACCTGGGGAGCAATTGGGTGGTTAGGTGCTTTGTTCAAGAGCCCTTCAGTCATGTCCCAAGGCCGGTAATTGAACCTGCAACCCTCCGGTCGCAAGACTGCTTCCTTACAAATAGGTCACGACTGCCCCTATAGGAAGATTGCCTATGCATATCAAGTAACAAGAAGGCCTTTTATGAGGATTTAAAATTCAACTACAAAGCAAAATTTACATTTGACTTGTAATCCTTTCAGTACATTAAGGCCAAACTCAATAGTACTGGGAAACCTATACCGGAGTTCTGTAATGTACAGTAAATAGATGTATTGTTTATCAATGTTGACTAGAATGTGAGCATGAAAATACTTGCAATATTAGCTAATCAAAACTTCTCTGCCATATGTAAAAAGATCAAGAAGAATGTTTTTCTTTCTAGCTGAGAAAATAAAACAAATACTGACAGGTTGGTTCTTTGAAGAGTAATACTGAATTTCAATTACAGAAAAATATATATGTATGATACGTTACATGATTCAGGCTAGTTGAAAGTGATATAATTTGTGATGTAGAGATAAAAGTTATTTCCTTTCATTCTAGAGATGTGCTAAACTTATTTCAGTTCCAACCATGATATCTTTGGGCCATTAAAACAGTTTTAATTAAATCTGTTTTTTTTTACATTTCTTTTTTTCAGTTTTTCTTTGAAACGTGCAATGAAACACAAGCACAACTAAAATGTTTCAAGTGCTTAGGTCCTATCTATACATGACAGATCTCAGCCTGACTACTAGTTGGTTCTAATGCAGTTATTCTTTAGAAACATAATAAGGTAGTGTTCTCATTAGAGATGAGCGAACTTTTGAAAAATTCGATTCGGCTGATTTGCCGAATTTTCTGGGAAAAATCGTTTTGGTCCGAATTTATTCGCGACAAATCACTATTAAAAACGGCTATTTCTGGGCGTCCGAGAGCCTCCATAGGGTTGCAGAACGTTTTGCTTGGCTGTAACATACATAGGATGCATGCTGGGTTAGTGAAATACTATTGTAAAGAAGTATGACATGCAGATCAGATGCGTCGCTAGATTCGCTGACGCAGAGCGGCACAATTACAGAGCCTTGAGGTGGCATCAGCATGATGATCCCATATATTGCCTGAAAGACACACAGTGGAGTTGGCAACAGCATAGGGAGTCCATATATTGCCTAAAAAACACACCCTGAATTTGGCAGCAGCATAGGGAGCCCAAATATTGCCTGAAAGACACACTCTGGACTTGGCAGCACCATAGGGAGCACATGTATTGCCTGAAAAACACACCCAGGAGTTGGCAGCAGCATTAGGAGCCCATATATTGCCTGAAAGAAACACCCAGGAGTTGGCAGCAGCACAGGGAGCTCATATATTGCCTGAAAAACACATTGGAGTTGGCAGCAGCATTAGGAGCCCATATATTGCCTGAAAGACACATCCTGGAGTTGGCAGCAGCAGCAGCAGCAGCAAGAGCCCAAACATTGCTTGAAAGAGACACTGGACTCAACAGCAGGAGCCCAAAAATTGGCCTATAGACACACTGGAGTTGGCAGCAGCAGCAGCAGGAGCCCAAAAATTGGCTGAAAAAGACACTGGAGTTGCCAGCAGGAGCCCAAAAATTGGCCTAAAGACACACCCTGGAATTGGCAGCAGCAGCAGGAGCCCAAAAATTGGCCTAAAGACACACTGAAGTTGGCAGCAGCAGCAGGAGCCCAAACATTGCTTGAAAGAGAAACTGGAGTTGGCAGCAGGAGCCCAAAAATTGACCTAAAGACACACTGGAGTTGCCAGCAGCAGCAGCAGGAGCCCAAACATTGCTTGAAAGAGACACTGGAGTTGGCAGAAGGAGCCCAAAAATTGGCCAAAAGACACACCCTGGAGTTGGCAGCAGCACAGGGAGCTCATATATTGCCTGAAAAACACATTGGAGTTGGCAGCAGCATTAGGAGCCCATATATTGCCTGAAAGACACATCCTGGAGTTGACAGCAGCAGCAGGAGCCCAAACATTGCTTGAAAGAGACACTGGACTCAACAGCAGGAGCCCAAAAATTGGCCTATAGACACACTGGAGTTGGCAGCAGCAGCAGCAGGAGCCCAAAAATTGGCTGAAAAAGACACTGGAGTTGCCAGCAGGAGCCCAAAAATTGGCCTAAAGACACACCCTGGAATTGGCAGCAGCAGCAGGAGCCCAAAAATTGGCCTAAAGACACACTGAAGTTGGCAGCAGCAGCAACAGGAGCCCAAACATTGCTTGAAAGAGAAACTGGAGTTGGAAGCAGGAACCCAAAAATTGACCTAAAGACACACTGGAGTTGCCAGCAGCAGCAGCAGCAGGAGCCCAAACATTGCTTGAAAGAGACACTGGAGTTGGCAGAAGGAGCCCAAACATTGGCCAAAAGACACACCCTGGAGTTGGCAGCAGCAGCAGGAGCCCAAACATTGACTGAATGACAACCTGGAGTTGGCAGCAGCAGCAGGAGCCCAAACATTGCTTGAAAGAGACACTGGACTCAACAGCAGGAGCCCAAAAATTGGCCTATAGACACACTGGAGTTGGCAGCAGCAGGAGCCCAAAAATTGGCTTAAAAAGACACTGGAGTTGCCAGCAGGAGCCCAAAAATTGGCCTAAAGACACACCCTGGAATTGGCAGCAGCAGCAGGAGCCCAAAAGTTGGCCTAAAGACACACTGAAGTTGGCAGCAGCAGCAGCAGGAGCCCAAACATTGCTTGAAAGAGAAACTGGAGTTGGCAGCAGGAGCCCAAAAATTGACCTAAAGACACCCTGGAGTTGCCAGCAGCAGCAGCAGGAGCCCAAACATTGCTTGAAAGAGACACTGGAGTTGGCAGAAGGAGCCCAAAAATTGGCCAAAAGACACACCCTGGAGTTGGCAGCAGCAGCAGGAGCCCAAACATTGACTGAATGACAACCTGGAGTTGGCAGCAGCAGCAGGAGCCCAAAAATTGACTGAGAGACACACCCTGGAGTTGGCAGCAGGAGCCAAAAAATTGGCTTAAATACACACCCTGGAGTTGGCAGCAGCAGGAGCCCAAACATTGCTTGAAAGAGACACTGGAGTTGGCAGCAGGAGCCCAAAAATTGGCCCAAAGACACACTGGAGTTGCCAGCAGCAGCAGGAGCCCAAACGTTGCTTGAAAAAGACACTGGAGTTGGCAGCAGGAGCCCAAAAATTGGCTGAAAGAGACACTGGAGTTGTCAGCAGGAGCCCAAAAATTGGCCAAAAGACACACTGGAGTTGTCAGCAGCAGCAGCAGCAGCAGGAGCCCAAACATTGCTTGAAAGAGACACTGAAGTTGGCAGCAGCAGCCCAAAAATTGGCCTAAAGACACACCCTGGAGTTGGCAGCAGCAGGAGCCCAAAAATTGGCCTAAAGACACACTGGAGTTGGCAGCAGCAGCAGGAGCCCGATAATTGGCCTAAAGACACACTGGAGTTGCCAGCAGGAGAAATTGGCTGAAAGAGACACTGGAGTCGGCAGCAGCAGCAGCAGGAGCAGCAGCAGGAGCCCAAGCATTGCTTGAAAGAGACACTGGAGTTGGCAGCAGGAGCCCAACAATTGGCCTAAAGACACACTGGAGTTGCCAGCAGAAGCAGCAGGAGCCGAAACATTGCTTGAAAGAGACACTGGAGTTGGCAGCAGCAGCCCAAAAAATGGCCTAAAGACACACTGGAGTTGGCAGCAGCAGGAGCCCAAAATTGGCTGAAAGAGACACTGAAGTTGGCAGCAGGAACCCAAACATTGACTGATAGACACACCCTGGAGTTGGCAGCAGCAGGAACACAAAAACTGTCTGAAAGACATACCCTGAAGTTGGCATCAGAAGGAACCCAAGAATTGGCTCAAAGGCACACCCTGAAGTTGGCATCAGCAGGAACCCAAAAATTGTCTGAAAGGCATACCCTGAAGTTGGCATCAGCAGGAGCCCAAAAATTGGCCTAAAGACATAAATATGTTTTACACCATTTGAAAAGTGTAAAACGTGGCACCATGCTGAATCTACTCGCATGCATCAGCCATTGGTGGGTGAAAATCCTGGCTGATCCATCCCTGATTCATTTTCACAAAGGTGAGTCTCTCCACATTTTTAGTTGACAGACAAGTTCTCCTCGCCAAAACTATGGCCCCCGCCGCACTAAACACCCGCTCAGATGGCACACTACTGGCCGGGCAGGACAGCTTTTCCAGGGCAAACTCTGCTAGTTGCGGCCACAAGTCAAGTTTGGCTGCCCAGAAGTCCAGCGGATCCTCAAGGCGGGTTGGCATGGTCATGTCAGGGTATGACAAGACCTGCTGGTTCAGGTCCTGCTCCAGATCTTCCTGCTGCTCATGAGTAGCCTCACTATGCGGGTGAAGAAAGCTACTCATTAGTGACTGAAGACTGAGGCTGCTGCTGATGGAGCTGCTGCTGCTGCTCCTGCCACCCCCCCCAGCAGCCATGGCAGTGGAAGGTGAGCGCAGAGGTCCCCCCGAGTCAGACCTGCGAGAGTATGGACCATGGCGCAGATAGGCATCGACCAACTGACTACGTAGAATGTCTTTGTAGTAGTTCAGTTTGTCCTCCCTCTCGGCTGGTTTAAAAAATGCCCCCATTTTGTGCCGGAAGCGAGGGTCCAATAAGGTGGAGAGCCAGTAGTCATCCGGCAGAAAAATGGAAACAATTCTGTGGTCACTACGCAAGCACGTGAGCATGCTTCGTGCCATTTGTGCAAGTGACTCGGAGGGACTACCTGTCTCCATTTCCACTGCATACTGCCACGGTGTGTCTGGGTCCTCTGTCTCGCCTTCCTCACAACCCTCTAGCTCCTCTGGCTGCTCCTGCTCCTCCTCTCCTGTCATCTGACTAGATAAACCAGCCATTTCGCCAAGCCTAAACTGTTCTTCACTGTGCCACTCCTCCTCCTCCTCCTCCAGTTCAGCTCCAAAGGGGTTCATGTGACTGTAAGATGTAGACGCCATGTCTCCAGTGCCCTGACCAGCCATGGTTTCCAGCATGTGTTGTAGTACATGAAGCAGTGGAATCACGTCATTCATCCTGGCGACTGACAAATAAAGTGGCTTCCTCAAAGGGCCTGAGCAAACGGCAAGTGTCATGTATGAGCTGCCACTGGTTGACATTGAAGTTACACAGGGAATTCCCCCTATCTGCTTGGATCATCAAAAAATCCGTGATGTCTTTTCTCTGTTCGTATAGTCGGCCCAACATATGGAGGGTGGAGTTCCAACGGGTGGAAACATCTCAAATCAGACTATGTTGGGGGCTACCGACGCTGTAGCTCAAGAAGGGTGTGCTTGGAGGTGTAGTAGTGGCTGAAGTGCATGCAAAGTTTCCTCGCCGTTGTTAGGATGTCTTGTAGATGGGGGGCAGACTTCAGAAACCGCTTGGCAACCAGATTGAAGACGTGAGCCATGCAAGGCGCATGGGTCAGGCTTACTTGTCGCAGCGAAGACAAAATGTTCTTCCCATTGTTGGTAACCATGGTTCCCCTTTTCAGTTTTCTTGGAGTAAGTCATGTTTGGATTTCTTGATGAATAAATGTTAGCAGTTCCTTCCCTGTGTGACTCAGTTAGCCAAGACAAACCATATGAAGCACAGCGTGACACCTCAGTGCCCTGCACACATGGTAGACTGGAGGGGCACTGAGACTTGACCCTACAGTGGAGGGTGAGGAGATGGCGGAGGATGAGGAGGCTGAGTCGCACAGTGTCACAGGCACAATGTCCAGGGAGCGCGGAGGCCGAAGTGGCGTGACCTGTCCTAGTTGCTGCTGCTGCAAAGGAACCACATTTACCCAGTGGGCCGTAAATGACATGTACTGTCCCTGACCATAGTTACAGCTCCAGACATCGACGCTGCCATGCACTTTGGTACACACCGACAGGCTCAAGGACTGGCCCACCTTCTGTTCAACAAAATTGTGCAGCGCTGGTACTGCCTTCTTGGCAAAGAAATGACAGCTTGGGACCCTCCACCTCGGCTCGGCACAAGCCATCAGTTCTATGAAAGGTGCAGAGTCCACCACCTGAAAAGAGAGTGACTGCAGCACCAGCAACTTGGACAGGAGCACATTCAGCTTCTGCGCCGTAGGATGAGTGGGCGCATATTGCTGTCTCTTGGACATGGCTTCGCTGATGGATTGCTGGCGGGATGCATGACTTGGAGGAGGAGGAGGAGCAGGAGCATCTGGAGCGACAGAGGATGGGTATGACGCACAGCTGCCTTCAGCTGAGGTGCTGGAGCCTTGGCTGGCAGAAATTGGGAGCGGCGTGCCACTTGGTGAGGAAGCAGGCTAGATCACCACTTCAGAGCCTCGGTTCTCCCAGGCCGCTTTATGGTGAAGCAGCATATCTTGACGCAGGGCTGTGGTGCCAACATTGGGGCCCAGGCCGTGCCATCTTCTGCCTACACATCTTGCATGTGGCCATGTTACCCTCCTGCGGATGCTTGATCAAAAACTGCCACACTGCCGAGTAGCTACTTCTCCCACCAACAGCCACTGCGGCCAACTCCAGGAACCCCTGCTCCACTACCTCCCGAGAAGGTAGCCTGTCTTGCAGCAAGTGATCTACCCCAGCCCCGGCCCCGTTTGGCTCCAGACTTTACAATTCTGCCCCCATGCTGACTGCCAACCATGTTGCTAACATCTTGCTGCCTCAGCTGCTGACTCCGGGGCAACCTACGCCCCTCTTCTCCTGATGATGATGATGAAGCCACTTCTGCACCCGGCTCCCAAGTGCGATTGGCTTCATCATCATCATCATCATCGAGTTGTGTCTGCACATCACTGATGTTCTCGGTTTCCTCAACAGTGTCTGGTGCAGGAGCTGGAATGCTCGCCACACCACATCCCACGCCACTCTCCACATCACTATTTGTCTGCCTAGCGAAAGAAGCCACCTCCATTTCTTGGGTGGGCAGTAGCTGCTGACTGTCCTCTATCTGATCGTCCTCACTACAGAGTGGAGCTGAACCCAAAGCATAGGATACGTCGCTGGGGGAGGGAACGGCGTAGGAAAGAGGCAATGGGAGGACAGGGACTGCTCCCGGGCCATGCCAACTCAGGGTTGTGTCAGAGGAACCTACTGACTGTAGACTGGGGGTGTCAGATGTAACTTGTGATGATGTGGATGACCGCTTTAACCAATCTACCACGGCAGATGCATTACTGGTGGAGACACGACCGCTAGCAGATACTGGCAGATCAGGTCTCTCACCGTGACTCCTGGTGCCACTTGCCCCTAGTCTGCTGCGACCTCTGCCTGCTGAATCTAGGCCTCTGTCACTCCTCTGTGAACATCCTGGCACTTGTCTGCCTGACATTTTTATGTATTTGAAATGCGCAACAGGCACTTTAAAAAATGTGTTTACTTTAAAAAGCAGAAGGTAAATAAACTGAGAAACTGCTTCTGTGTAACAGATACTATGAAAATTGGCAATATGGGGTGCCCAGTGCTCAGGGGTTTTTAAAGCAGACACAAAAACACTTTTAAAACTGTTCTCTAGTTAAATTAAATCAGCTGAAAGACCTGCTTCTGTTTAACAAATAGGGTTAAATGTGCTAATATGGGATGCCCAGTGGGCAGGGTTTTTTACAGCAGACACAAAAACAATTTAAAACTGTGATCTGGCTATTAAATCAAATGGAAATAAAAAAAAAGCTTTCTCTGTCAATTTATCTGCTGTCCCTGCCTCGAACTTACCCTGGCTCTCTGTGGCTCTCTGTCTTTCCCTGTCTTTCCCTGTCTCTACCCAGCTCCGTTCTCGCCGCAATACAAAGCTGAAATGCGCACCAGCAAGATGGCCGCCGCCTGTCCTGTGACATCACCGGGGTTCCTGGCTGCTGATAAGCTGCATGTGACCCTCCCATAATACCTTGCCCCAGGGGATATGTCCAGACATGTGCATCCACCATTTTACAATGCCTGTAATTGCAGTAAATGGAGTTTAAAGGAAAAATTCGATCAATCGAATCGCGGGGAAATTTGGATTAGTTCAGAATCGAATATTTCATGAAATACGGAACGAATTTGGGTTTGTCCGAATCGATTCGCTCATCTCTAGTTCTCATGACACAAAATGTCAGTTTACTACTGATTATAGTGATGATGAGTCAGAGCATGAGCCTTGTCTAATATTTTTTGCAAGGCAAAAATAAAAAAAATGGTTCAGCTGAGTTTGATAAGATCAGTTCATGGACATTTTGACATCTAAAAATGTAATTTGTCATGATTTCCAAATTAGTCTTTTGCTCCTTAAACTGGTCATTATGTTTATGCACTATCACAGGTTAATAGCTGCTAAACTGATGCACTAAAGAAGGATTTGCTTTCTTATTATTAATGATCTGCTAGCCTATTAGGTGGTCATCAGCATGACAGGACATGAGAATTACTCAAAACAATTATATACAGGTGCATCTCAATAAATTAAAATATTGCCAAAGCGGTGATTTATTTCAGTGATTCAAAAAGTGAAACTACAGGCTGTATTGATCACTACGGTATAGTTTATAGTTTACTAAGGATGTTATTTAAGAAGGGATAGCACCAGGCAGTGCCTCCTAGTGGCAGGAAGCGTCTGGGCACTGGACGCAAAACCACATTTATGAAAGTGAATCTGGTGAGTGACTTTAACAGCTCCATGGAGAGTCCGATGTATTATTACAGGATGCTCAGTATATAACGTCAGCACTCTAGCTTCCAGATATTACAGGTATTACCTTTCGCTCACTGTCGCTCTCCCATACATTTCAATAGGCGTTCATTTGCTTGTGTTTAAACAGCGTGTTTGCACGCAGTAATAAAGAATCTACAATATATATATCATGAATTTATAGGTACATTTTATTTTTGATCATTAACCCACATAGATTACATTACAAACAATTAAAAAACATAAAAAACTGGACCACATTCTCCCAGGGGCATCCCAATTTCACCTATATCCCATCCCATAATAACAAAATTATCAGTGCCAATGTTATAATAAAGTGCGTAAGTGCTTATTGTGCAAACAATCTATCTATAAACACAATGTGGCAAGAGAACAAAGAAAAACAGACTCCAATAGGAAATACACAACAGTAAATATGTGAAACAAACACATCACCTGAAGATAATCCCAAATAGCCCCCAGGTTTATGTAGGTCCGATAGCGATCCCCAACGCGTTTCGTGGTCCCCCCGCTCAGACCACTTTATCAAGGTACCTTGATAAAGTGGTCTGAGCGGGGGGACCACGAAACGCGTTGGTAATAAATCAGCCTCCAAGATCCCTAAGTCCTTTTTCATTGTAGTTGTTCCCAGCTTTTTCCTAACCATGGCACAAACTGTTCTTTCCCATGAGCCATAACCTTACATTTATCTATATTATAGTTAATTTGTGATTTTCTGACCACACGTCTAAATTATCAATATTTGTTTTTTACAAAGCTTAGGGGTTTATTCATCAAGGTATAGCGGCAGATAGTGCCTCGTAGCGGCAGGCAGCATCTGGTGAATGCTGGGCACTGTACACTATACCACATTTATGAAGGTGATTCTGGTGAGCAAATCATTACAGGCAGCTCAGCGTATAGCACCGGCGCTCTAGCTTCCAGAGCGACAGTATTACCTGTTGCTACCTGTCGCTCTCCCATACATTTCAATGGACTTTCCTTTTCTTCTGCTTAAACAGGGTTTTTTGTTTTTAATTTTTTTTCTCTCAAATAATTGTGTCACCTCTCCTGGCCTAGAAAAAGTCATTTTTGAAAACTTTTTTGATTTTTTATATTTTTATGCAGAATTGTCATTACATGTCTGGCATTAAAGTATTAATGTCACAATGTTACAACAATGTAATTCCATGTGTTTTCGCTTTGTTACTGGTGAATATGTGTTCAAAATCAGACTTTAATCACACAGCATCTGCCACTTAATGCTATAGCGAGAAAGTTGGTCGCACTGAGCTGGTGCTACCTTTCGCTCCCTGCAGCGCTGTACTGGTGTTAGAATGCCCAACATACATCTCATTCATCAATGCCGGTCAGGTTACTACAGCGACCGAGGCTGTTACAGCGCCCGACAGCCGATCACAGCATATACTAGGGGTCACTCTTAGCACCTCTGTACAGACGCTCATCTGCCGATACCTGGCGCTAGAAATGTATCAGCCTGGCCGTGTCATCTACAGATGATTAAAGAGAATTGGGCCTAGTACTGACCCCTGCTGTATTTAACGTTGATCTATCTGAATATTTACAGTTGATAACTACCCTCTATTTCCTATCATTAAGTCAATTATTCATCCATGTACACACATTTTCCCCTTAGTCCAAGCATTTTCATGTATTTGTACCAGTCAAGGATAGCACCTCTTAGAAAACCTTCAACCTGCTTGCCCACCACAGATGTTAAGTTTATCTGTCTGTAGTTCCAAGTTCTCCTTTAGACACATTTTGGAATATTGTCACCCCATTTGCTATGTGCTAATCCTGTGGTACAGTTACTGTATATAATTCCCTTAAAACACACATTACATTTTACATAGCTAGCATTTTTTTTCTCCATTAAGAACCCAAACTCATCTTCATCCAGGTTTTAGTGCCGGGGGCCTCCTCATCTAGAATCGGTTCCTTAGATGAGCCAAGTCGAGTTCGCATCAGTGCAGTCAAGCGTGCTGATTGGACGGGAGGGAAGGGTGAGTCAGATCAGGTGACCTGAGGGGGGTTTCCCACAGCATTGTGTGCCTTGGGGGCAAGGACCAAAATCCAGGATAGTCAAAATACTGGGTTTTTGTCCAATTTAAGGGTTTAACCCTTAAATATTAAAAAAATGCATGCCCACCTTTTTTAAAAAAAAAATCCTAATCCGTGACAGTTTTTGTAAAGTGCACATATTAGTCTCATACTGTTGGTAAAGCTAGATTCTCTTTCCACATTCTTCAAAAATTACATATAATACATCTCATGTTAATGCCCAAGCATTGAAAAAATATATCATTTGAAAATCCCTCAAAATTGTTGCAAAAATCACAGTTAAACTTATATAATGCAAAATGCTTGGCAACGAGAGGTAAAACATATCTAGATATACCGGCATTAAAAGGCAGTGCAGCGCTTGTTACTTGATTAGACAAGCTACATTTATCTGATAGTTTGGGTTATTTCTCTGCATTTCACCTGACATGTCAAGTTTTTCTGTGAATATGGAGGCAAAGAAGAGGTTTAGTAAATCTATATTTGCCCCTCCTTGCTTTTCAGGTTAGTATATTTTACTGTTTACACAGCTAAAGAAAATTTTGGGCTATTTTTACTTTCTTTGGCAGTCTTTCCATCTTCAGCTTTGCCGCCATTATTTGTTCTTCTTTTTAAATCACTCTTAATTTTATATGAGGTGCTCTTAATTTCATATTCAGATTTTAAAGAAGCAAATATGTATGCTTGCTCCATGCTGGTTGTCAGGGGTGGAATCTTTCATTCACTGGAACAATGCATTCTCTGACAAAGGCACTGTGACTTTGAAGCATGCATGGATCAGTCATCATCTGCTGTTGTGGAGACCCTGCAGAAGCACAGAATTTAGTGGGCGTTAAGTAATATAACATAGGCTGAATGAAAGATGCAGCCCCTAATATTCAGCATGGGAGAGCAGAAAGCTGACTTAACCCTTTAAAACAGTTTAACCATTTGCAAGGAATGTCCCTTTGAAGAAGGTTTACAGAATCAAGGCCATGGTGTCACTATCTAATAAGCTAATCAACAAAGGGCACCTTCTGAGGCATAAATCTCTCTCAATTTGGTGTGAATTGCTGCTGGTTAATAATCTTCATGCCATTCTACAACATCTGCATGGGGCAAAGCCCTCTCAAACTGCTTCACTAAACTTTCTTTTTTTGCCTGGTGGTCTACTTTAAATACTCATATTTTAATCGAAGTAAATTATTTTTTATTCAACTTTATTGTGTTCTTAGGGAGACAAGCGCTTACTTCCTCTCCAAACTCAGTGTTAAAGCAAACCAAAAGGCAAAAAAAGAAAGTTTTGCAAATTGCTCTCTTAAAGCCCCCCTCTAGCAAAAACTTGAGAGGGCTTTCCTCCATACAGATGTTCTGAAATAACAGGCTGATTCTTTGCTGCAGAACTGCATGGGAGTTACCAACACACCCATACGCATGAGGGGAGAGAGCCCTCTAAAATAGTTTATGTCACTGAGCGGGGCTTTAAGGGGTAATTTACTGAACTTGCATTTTTCTTTTCATTTGGTCTGCTCTAAAAGGAAGCATAATATAATATAGGTATATCCATTATATTTTTGCTATCCCTCTTAATGCTTCTGAATTTGTAAATTCACCAAAATGGGTGGTGTGAGCCTGAGACCCTGCCAACTGTCTATAGTAATCAGACCATGCATCACTGTTAGTGCGAGTGCTGCACGCCCATCTAGAAGCACAAGCGCTGCACACCCATCTGGCAGCACTTCACTTACCTCCATGGCTGCATCCAGCCGTCATCCATTTTGCAGCACTTCCCTCATGGCTGTTCCTAGCTGTCTCCCTTCCCCCAATGCTTCCTTCTCACATGCTCAGGTGCGCGCACGTCTCCGTCCACTAAAGGTGAGCGCACTAGATTCCTGAGATTTAAAGGGCCTGTACAGCACTGATTGGTGCCTGGTCATCCAAGCCTGCATCCACTTCTCCTATTTAAAGAGGCACTTCCTTCCTTCAGTGTCGGATCTTGGTCTCTCCATGCTTGTTGAAAGTCAGACATTCTTGGATTGCTCACCCGTGTACCGACCTCTGCCTATCCCCAACTCTGAACCTTTGCTGCCTGCCCCGACCTCTGCCTGTACTTACTACGCCTTTTGCCTGCCACTTGTGTACCTCGCTGAACCTCGGCTGACTGTGGGACTGGGCCGCTGTTGGGGCACCATTTTTTGAGCGCCGGCAATTTTGTCTTTTCTGGCACTGTGCTGTGGACTACAATGGCGCTAGGAGACACATCAACAAATGCTAACTAATTTGCTTTGATTGTTGCACTAGGTATTGGACGGCCTGTGTCAGTGCCTGTTGGACCCGACTGCCAATTAACCCAGCGCCAGTGAGTACCACTTTCATCATTACAGTTACAAGAAATCACTGCTGGGGACAAACTTTACAGTGCGTTTAGGCTGAGATTTAGTTGCTGTTGTCCGAATAACAGATTTGTAACAAAATAGATATTTCGAGAAAAAAAATTGGCAACATCTAGGTCCTGCATTTTCATTATTGACAAGTTCCAAAGCAATTTCTGTACCAAAATGTGTGCAATATGAATTATAAGCATTAAACACTTCAGTCCAGTTCTGCCCATTGTTCTCTGTGGGATCTTGACGGCACCTACTTTCAACCGGCACTGTTTGACCAGAGCGCCCGATGCTGTGACCTTTTGGGCGCTAGTGTTATAAGATGCTAGCTGGCAGCCAAATTGGTGCAGCCTGTTTTTTGTACCTTAAATTGCACGCTCGTTAAGTGCTGCACGAAAAACTGTGCTGTGTGTCGCTGACGCTTCATGAATAATTTGAATACATAAAGGCCAGAGATAAGTGATGTGGCTCCTGAAAAAAGTAATACTAAATATGATATATATATAGGCCAAAGACTGATAACCTTTATCATAAGAGGTTGGGTGGAGGGCTGAAACAGACAACAGATGGATCCCCTATCTGAATGGATACTGGCTAAATTTTCTTTCTCTCTCCTTCTTTCTATCCATTATAACATTTATTGAACTGCACAGTAACTTATTGTACTGTATAGAACTGTAACTTCATTGCAAATCTAATAACTGCCTGTAAATCTTATGGCTTTCTGGGATACTTTGGAACCATTCGTTTAAGTATAAGTACTGTGCTAGTAATTAAACTCGATTTCAGGGCTTTATTTATGAAATCCTCCATTTAGCATCTTTTTTGTGGCTATAGCACCAGTTCTGAAGCGCCAGAGTTTTGATCTTATCTGGTGCTTTCTACAACATTGGCGATCTAATTAGCTTTGATTGTAAAATTAGCTTTAATTTCAAAACTAGGTACTAGCCAGCCTATGTCAGTGTCTGTTGAACCAGGCTGACAATTATCTAAGCGCCAGTGAGTGCCACTTTTTCTGGTGCTCAACAGCATTTTTATGATTTTTTTTCCATCTTGAAATCGTTGGCGCTGTATTTTCCCAGCACTAGTCAGCGTTTCGTCATTACAGTTACAAGAAATCACAGCTGGGAACAAAGGGGACAAACTTTACAGTGCATTTAGGTTGTGTTTTAACTGTTGTTGTCCCAATTACACATACATATCGGATCTTGACCTACAGCGCCAGGTTTCATTCAACCAGAGTGCCCGACGCTGCAACCGTTTTGGCGCTAGTGTTAAATAAGACGTCAGCTGATGGCTGCATCGGCACTGCCATTTTTTTATTTCTTGCATCGGAAGCTGAGGCAAACAAAAGTGGCGCTGTGTGGCACTGACGCTTCTTAAATAAGGCTCACAGCCAACTGTATGTTGGCTAATTTCTCACACAGTAGATTGTATTTGCAAGGCATTTCAGGGAATATTGCTTCTTGGGACACAGCGCTGGGTGATTGATATGATAGTGATAATTGCGATATATTTAGAAATATTGGAGATTAATATGCAGCAAATATTCAATAAACCAATTTTTACTTTAACACTCAGCCTCTCCAAATATGAAAAAATAATTTAGATAACCCCCAATAACCCCCAATATTCTGGTTGCAGGGCAGTGTTAGAGTTTTGTCATCATTTAAACCCTGATGTATTTGATCCAATTTTTACGTAACATTTTTTAAAACTGCCAATTTCTGGAGCCTTGTATATACTAATTTATGGAGAGAAAATGACATGTTATCAGCTCCCATAAGGTTATAAAAATCTTTTTGTAAGGTATTGTTATTGAAGACATTTACCTACTTTACTGAAAAAACATAAAACAAAAAAATACCATTTTGTGAAATACTCACCTGTAAAATGGGTATTATAAGTATGTCACACACCCCGCTTCAGATATCCATAACACATGGGTAATACCGACCTGAAGGGGCGTTCCTGCAGAGATGATGCAAAGAGAAAAGCCCCTCCCTGCTCCATAAATACCTGGGACCTCCCACTCATTACCCAGTATACAGAAGCAGTAAGTAAGGGACCAGGAAGAGGCAACAGTAAAACCAAGAACCACGCAAAATGCCCAATATAGAGTATCCAGAGTACCAAACAAGGGCGGGTGAAGCGGGGTGTGTGACATACTTATAATACCCATTTTACAGGTGAGTATTTCACAAAATGGTATTATTCTAAGTATGTCACACACCCCGCTTCAGATATCCATAGCACATGGGACATCCAACAGCAGTGTCCATAAAAGGGCGGGAATCCAAAACAAGGTAACAAGGCACAACCTATGCCACAACAGTTTGTAAAACCAGGCGGCCAAAACCAGCATCCGCTGAGGCCCGAACATCAACCTTGTAAAACTTGGAAAAAGTGTGAACAGAAGACCAAGTAGCGGCCTTACAAACCTGCTCAACAGAGGCCTGGTGCTGGAAGGCCCAGGACGCTCCAAGAGCACGAGTAGAATGAGCAGTAACACGAAAAGGGGGACTCCTCCCCTTGGCAGAATAGGCCCCAATGATGGCCTGACGAATCCATTTACTGATAGAAGATTTGGCAGGAGCCAAACCCTTCCTAGGCCCAGAGGGCACCACAAAAAAGGCATCCGTCTTACAAAAGGAAGACGTAGCCACCAGATAATATTTCACAGCGCGGACAACGTCCAAGGAATGCAACACCCTCTCCTTCTCGGTGCTAGGATTGGGACAAAGAGAGGGCAGAACAATGTCCTGATTTAAATGGAAAGCCGAAACCACCTTAGGAAGGAAATCTGGTTTGAAACGAAAAACAACCTTATCCTGATGCCTTTCAAAATACGGAGCTTTAATGGATAAAGCTGCCAACTCAGAAACACGCAGAACAGAAGTGATAGCCACCAAAAAGGCCACCTTCTGAGTAAGGGACGACAAGGCAGCCTCATGCATGGGCTCAAACGGAGACCCCTGAAGAGCAGAAAGAACCAAGTTTAAATCCCAAACCGGAACAAAAGGCTTCCTAGGAGGCCGTATATGCATAACTCCCTGGAAGAAGGTCTTGACTAAGGGATGAAGTGCAAAGGACCTTTGAAAGAAAACCGCCAGGGCAGAAACCTGCCCCTTTAAGGTACTAATCTGGAGCCCCAGATCCAGACCATGTTGAAGAAACTCCAAGAGCCTGGGAATAGAGAACTCCCGGCAAGAAAGGGACCTACCCTCACACCAGTCAATATAGGATTTCCATGACCTATAATAAATGGCTGATGAAGACCGTTTCCTGGCACTGATAAGTGTCTGAATAACAGCATCAGAAAGACCTTCCTCTTTCAAGATAGTGGACTCAGCAGCCACGCCGTCAAAGCCAGCGATTGTAAATTGGGATGACGCAGCCGACCCTGAGTGAGCAGATCCGGACACAGAGGCAGCACGAACTGGTCTTTTGCCAGCCTTACCAGATCTGCGAACCAAACGCGCCTTGGCCACCTCGGGGCCACCAGGATCGCTGATGCGCCTTCCAGCGCCAGCTTGCGCACCACCCTGGCTAGCAACGGGAACGGGGGAAACAGGTACAGCAAGCCCAGATCCCTCCAGTTCAGAGACATGGCAACCACCGCCAGAGCCAGAGGATCCTGCGAGAGCGACACAAAGACTGGAAGCTTGTGATTGTGCCGAGAGGCAAAGAGGTCCACCGCAGGGAACCCCCACCTGAGACAAATCATACGGAACACCTTGGGACTGAGAGACCACTCCCCCTGACGAGATGAGGCCCTGCTCAGCGAGTCCGCCTCCGTGTTTTCCGCTCCCGGAATGTAGACTGCTGAGATACACGGGACGTGGGCCTCCGCCCAGTCCAGAATCAAAGACACCTCCCTGAGGGCACTCCTGCTGCGAGTCCCCCCCTGGTGATTGATGTAAGCAACCGCCGTCCTGTTGTCCGACCGGACCTGAACTGGCCGGCCCCTCAACTGATGAGTCAAGCGAAACAGAACCAACCTGATGGCTCTCAATTCCAGAATGTTGATGGGCTCGTGAGCCTCCTGCGGACTCCATAGACCCTGAAACTGGCAATCCTTCCAAACACCCCCCCAGACTCATAGGCTGGCATCCGTGGTGACCGTCTCCCAGCACGGGGCCAGGAAGGATTTGCCCTTCAACAGATTGACAGACCCCATCCACCATTGTAGGGATCGACGAACTTGAGGGGTCAGCCTGAAATACTGGTCCAACGACAGTGGCGACTTGTCCCAAACCTTCAGCAGATGAAGCTGAAGCATCCTCGTATGGAATTGCGCAAAGGGAACCGCCTCGAATGAGGCCACCATTAATCCCACCAGCCTCATCCCTAACCGGATGGACGGGTGAAGAGCTGACAAGAGTAGCCGCACTAACTCCTGGATCAAAAGAATCTTGGCCTGGGGCAGAAAAACCCTGGCCTGCAAGGTGTCCAAAGACATCCCCAGAAACGTCACAATCCTGGACGGACAAAGGGAAGACTTGGGGTGGTTGATCACCCAACCGAACCTCTCCAGAGTGGACACCACCACACCGGTGTCCGACTCCGCTTGGCTGAAGGAATCTGCCCTAATCAGCAGATCGTCCAGATAGGGTACAATGCGAATGCCCTGAACTCTGAGCAGTGCCATCACCCCCGCCAGCACCTTGGTGAACACCCGAGGTGCCGAGGTGAGACCGAAAGGAAGAGCCACAAACTGAAAGTGACGATCCTCTACGACAAACCTGAGAAACCTCTGGTGTGCTGGAAAAATTGGAATGTGTAGATAAGCGTCTTTGATGTCTATGGACGTCAGAAAATCTCCCTGACGAAGAGACTGAATGGCCGAGCGCAAGGTCTCCATGCGGAATTTGCGCGGCCTGACAAACCTGTTGAGAAGCTTGAGGTTCAAGATAGGACGGATCGACCCGTCCTTCTTGGGAACCGTGAACAGATTGGAATAGAAGCCCTTGCCCTGCTCTGATGGAGGCACGGGGCAAATGACATCCATGTCCAGAAGACTCTTTACTGCCACCAGGAGCCCCTGTGCCGCCAGGGGCTCCGAAGGCAACCGAGACCTGAGAAAACTGGAGGGGGGGCGGAGCTCGAACTCTAGCTTGTAACCGGAAGACACCACTTCCCGAATCCACCTGTCCGAAACTTCTTGATCCCAAATCTGGGAGAAGTGCTTGAGCCGTCCCCCCACCCGCAAGGGTGAGGGCGCCCCCTCATTGCTGAGCTGGCTTGATAGCCGGCTTGGGCTTGGAACCCCAATTGTATCCAGAGCGGGCACGTCCTCTGCCCCTGCTCCCCGAGTCACCTCTGGAAGAACGAAATGTAGATCCTCTTCCAGGTCTGGCCCCACGAAAGGAAGGGGCAGCAGCGGTCGCCCCCCGAAAGGAACGACGCTGCTTCTTACGCTGCGGTAGCCTACCGCCCTGAGTAACTGAGTCCAAGGTTTCTCCAAAGAGCCTCAACCCCACAAAGGGTAGGGCCGTCAGAGACTTTTTGGACATAAAGTCTGCCGCCCACTGGCGCAACCATACCGACCGTCGAATAGTCACCAGTAAGGCCGATGTTCTACCACACATCATTAAGGTGTCATCCAGGGCTGTCAAGACGAAGGATAAAAACAGCTCACAGCGTTGAGACTAAGGAACTCATTACTCCCAGGACGAAGTCCGGAAGATGTCAGCAGTTCCCTAACCAAGGATCTGGCCGCCAACACCATAAGCTCAGAGGCACAGACAGGCCGTATGGCCGACCCAACGCTAGTAAACCATGACAAGCCATCTGATCAATGCGTTTATCCTCCCCATCCTTGAGGGTGGAACAATCCGGTCTATTTAGGACCGAGGAATTTGAGAACCCCAAAACCGGAGCGTCTACCTCGGGCGGGGATGCCCAGCGCTTGACCACCTCAGCAGGAAAGGGATATTTCCTATCCCACCCCTGAGGGATACCCGGGAGCCGAGCCGGCCTGTCCCATTCCTTGTCAATGATTTTGTCAAAATGCCGCTGCGTAGGAAATTCCAAGCGCGGCCTGGATTCCTCAAACAGCTCACCCTCCTGCTGCGATGCCGTTTCAGGAGGAGAGATATTCAGAACCTCCAACATCAAGGCCAGGGCTTGAGGGGAGTCCGACGATCTTCCCAACTCACTAAACTCGGCATCAGCGCCCGCAGAATACTCATCGTCAGCAACCTCTGAACCATCGGACACCTCTCCGTCCTCCGGAACAGAATAATCGGACCAGCAAGATTATTACAATCATCTCCGTCATCCCCCAGCGGAGCCGGGGACAAATGTTTCCTCTTAGCCGGAGCCTTGCGGGCGGCCGAGCTGGAAACAATCTTTTCAAGGGCGGCCAATCTGGCGCACAACTCAGCCTGTAAGTTCCTGCCCACGACCGCGTCGCACGGAGCCCGCGTCAGGGTGGGAGGTGGAGATGAATCGGCCGGCGGTGCTGATCCCGAAGCCTGGGATCCGGACTGCCGTGTAATAGTTTGCTGTGCACAGGGAATACATAGCAGTACATCGTCCCCCGAAATGGACACACCGCACAATATGCACTTTTTGGGATGCCCCGAAGGGGTGCCCGCCCCCGTATCAGGGGATGCCTCCATATAGGTGATTTTGTGTGGTCGCTATGACCCAGGGAATTACGCCAGTAAGCAACCCGGGATGCCCCTTTTAATGTCCCGAGTGGGAGGATTAGTATAATGGAACCCAGGAATTTAGGACCGGGAAGGACCCTCTAATCCCAGATGATGAGGCTTCCCAGATGACCTCCGCCTGAAAAACACAAGGGACCCCTATTGGAATAATGTCACCTATGAAATATGAATAACAGAATCAAACAGGGCCCACTGGGCCACTCACAGTTTTGGAGTCATGAATCTGTGTGCCAAAAACGCGGGAAGGATCCTCTGAGGAGAAGGCAGGGAGGAGGAAGAAGCACAGGCGTGGCCAGGAAAAAAGGCGCGATAAGCGCCAGCACGCAGCTCACACCCCCCCCCCATCAAGCACAACGAAGCGCACCAGCGCAGAGGCAAAGGGTAGAAGGGGGGCGGGATCGCGGTGACGCGCCGCGAGTCGGCCCCGCCCCCCCCTCCACCATGAGAGGAACAATGCGGGCCAGGTTCCCTCTGAGTGAAACGGCGCCGCCGGCGCCGCGGCGCCGGTAGTGAGGTACCCGGCGGGTGCCTCCGCAAAGCGGAGCACCCGCTGGCAAATAGCCTAGCAGTAAGGGGAATCGGGCCGTGGCAACGCGCCGCCGCCCGGCCCCGCCCCCCCTTTAGACACAGGCGTGAGGTAATTTACCTCACGCCTGACAGAGCTTAAGCGCACCAGCGCTGTCTTAAAGTGCCAAACAGAATAAAAAATAAAGTATAAAACTAACACTCACACAGGGGATAGGGAGGAGGGAAGGAAAGGAAAGGGAAGCCCAACCCCTAAGGGAACTAAGGAAGGACCCCCCCTTCCCCCCCCCCCCCGGGATAAGGTTCAGGGACGGGGCATCCCAAACCGGGATCACCAACCCGGACCACCGCCTACCCTCTCTGATAGGGTCTCACGGGGGGGGAGCGCAGCTCCTCAGCACCGTGGGTGCTCTCATACCCTCGCTCGGGCCCGCAGCCAAAGCTGAGGAGGCATGTAACTTAATAAAACTAGGGACCCCTAGGTGAACATAAGGCCGAGCGGAAATATAAAACTAAATGGGCCGGGGGCAACCCCGGCTACCTGAACTCCCCCTGAGCAAGGAGGAGGCATCATCTTCTGACTTGCTCGCCGTCTTGCAGAGATGGAAAACTGGGTAATGAGTGGGAGGTCCCAGGTATTTATGGAGCAGGGAGGGGCTTTTCTCTTTGCATCATCTCTGCAGGAACGCCCCTTCAGGTCGGTATTACCCATGTGTTATGGATATCTGAAGCGGGGTGTGTGACATACTTAGAATAAGTTCTGGTCTGCAAGAGGGTAGAAGTGCATTACATGTTTCATACAAACACACTATGCTCAAGATTAAGGGGGGAGGGGTGAAGGCATACCCTTTGAAGGCTAACTGAGTATATTTTAAGGTGAGCTTTTGAGAATATCTAGTTCTCTTTGTCAGACATAAGGTACATTAAAAGAGAGGACAGATTACGGTCAGAGCAGAGACTTTGGACTAATGATGAGATTTATGAAGTTGCTTGGCTGTAGAGATCATTGTAGGTTAGGTTAAGATTTATTATCTGAATTATTTCAGATAGTTGGAGCTAGTGTCATTGACAGAGAGGAGCTGTAGAGGAAAAGCAGAAGTATAGATAGATATAGCAGATTTGAGGATCCATTGCAGGTAGACCACATATGAGTGTCGAGTCAGGGGATGACCAAGGTATGTACTAGAATTTAAGTGGCTTCTGGTGTTAGGGCGAGGGATACACTAAAGTGTGTTCTGAAAGGTAAGAGTAGAGCCAGTAATGATCAAGACCTTGAATTCCTAGGGATGCTGGTAGTGAGTGAGTGCTCTGTATATATGTACTTAGTCACAGTCACATTTAGTCCAGGTTAGTTGCTAACGCCCAATGTCCGCCTCTATCTTCACCTCTAGACAAGCCGCCATTTTCCGGGATGCAAGCAGGACTCATTGGACAGGTTTTCCCCCAGGTCTTACAAGGCACAAACAACATCAACTGAGGACTGGATCTGCAGATGGGTGAGCATAACTGGGGTTCACAGGAGGGCAGTCCAACAGGCGTCAATGAGGAAACGGGGTCAGAGGGCAGGCCAATGATCAAAACCGTAGTAAGAGTGATGTAACAAAGGAAGCTGGCAGAGGCAAGGTCAAGGATTCCAAGGTCAGCCCCTGTTGTTGTTGTTCAGAGGAGGCGAGGTCAATTCAGGTCTAAGACGAGTAGCAAGAGAAGAAGCACTGCACAATACCTATAGCAAAGCTATCATGGGCACCGCTGACAGGGGCTGGGACAATTTAATAGAGGTTGGTGTGCAGGAATAGGCTGGGAACAACTTGGGTCAATTTGGTCTGACAGAAACACCAGCCCTGATTTGCCCCTGATTTTCAGGGATGGTACCATAACCAAAGGTGGGGCTCATTGGCACATTTGAATAAGCCTCTAATGGCTGCACTGCCTGTAGAGCTGCCAGAGGGCATAAACATTCTGTGTACACGTATGTACTCACTGACAGGGGTGCTGAGGGAGGAAGCAGAGCATGTCAGCCAGGAGATGGCCGGGTCAGAGAGCCACCAAGGAGACCAATTCGGGGAGGACCAGGTGAGTGAGACAGTCAGCCACCTGTCCAGTCAAAATCTCCAACATGACCTGACAAAATCCCAAATAATGGAATACAATCCTTATTCACTGATGTGCACCAAATACTGTTTTGAAGTTGATGTCTTCCAAATATGCCCCATATATTATTGATTTTTTTGTGAATGCCACTTAACTAATGGACGTTTGTTATAGGGGGGGGGGGGCGCATTTATTAAAGCAGCCATTGGCTACTGTAGGAGTTGTTGAATCCTTAAACTTCAAGGCTTTGTATTTTCTGGTTGTAAAAGAAAAACATTGTCATGGGAGGCCCCACAGCCAGGCTAGGGTAAGAAATGGGACAAGACACATGCTGTGGAAAACCCCCCAGTTTGCATTCGATATCTTTCACCACTCAAATGGTGCATTTTTGGGCTCTCGGCCAATGAAAGCCACCCGCTATGACTATGCCTCAGTCATTCAGATAGATTGGTGTGGGAAAGCATACATGGGCAGGGATGTGTGGGATGCAGCAGCGAGCGCTCCCCATTCAACTCAATGAGAGCGGCCTTCTGAGTGACGTAGTCATAGCAGGCATCTCTAATTAGATGAAAGCTCGAGCATGCACCATTGGAGCCTGGACAGGTGAGTTTTACAGGGCGAACAGGGGGGTTTCAAATTGTCATATTGTTATCAAATTGTCATATCAAACAAAATTAGACAGGAACAGCATTAAGTTATTATCAACATTTTTTACTCAGCTTTTCTGCCTCAGCACCAGGGAAGGGTGGCAGAGCAGGGGAAGGTTATAGTTGACCGAAGTTCCACTTTAACTTGGGCAGGATTAGGTCATTCACTAGAGTGAAAGGTACATACTCAAAGCACGTAGACAATTGTAGATGGGGGTCCTGGAGATGATGTAATGCCCAAGCAGATGTATGAGAATACATTGGTTGGGCCAGTGACTTTAAGTTAACTGGAGGGCTTAGCTTTGCAGGGTATATAAAACATGCCATATTTCATGTTATTTTCTCTAATCTGTTTCATTAATGCCCTTTAGTGTTGTAGTTCCACAGAGAAATCTGGGAAGATAGATTCTTTGGGTTCTTGAAAAGCACCACATTTTTACCTTAGGCTGAACACAGGATGACATCTATGTATCTTTAACAATTTGGTTATGATATGGCAAGGTGGTAGGCTTGGAGCCCACTGCACACATTTTCTGTTGTCTGGTTTTAGTGCATTGGGGGACCAGAAACAGCAGCACACACAATTAGCAGGAGGGGGTGTTTAAGTGCCAAGGAAAGGCTTGTGGGTTCCTTAAAAAGGATAAGAGGAAGAACAAATTTAAAATGGAAAGGCCCCTTTTCATTTTAAATTAGAATATCATCAAAATGTGTATATTTTTAGTATTTCCTCTGAAAAACTGAAACGTATATATTATATTGAGTCAATACAAACAGAGTGAACTTTTTCAAGTTTTTTTCTTAATCTTAATGTTAATGATTATGGTTTACAGCCAAGGAAAACCCAAAATTCATTATCTCAGAAAATTAGAATATTATAAAAGACCAACTGTAAAAAAACACAGAAATGTTGGCCAAATGAAGAGTATGTACAGTAAATTCACTCAATGCTTGGTTGGGGCTCCTTTTGCATGAATAACTGCATCAATGAGGTGTAACATGGAGGCGATCAGTGTTATGGAAGCCCAGTTTGCTTTGATAGCAGCCTTCAGCTTCAATCTCTCATCTTCCTCTTAACAATAACCCATAGATTCTCTATAGGGTTAAGGTCAGGTGAGTCCGCTGACCAATCAAGCACAGTGATACTGTGGTTATTCAACCAGTACCAGTACATTTAACTGCGTAGACAGGTGCCAGGTCCTGTTGGAAAATGAAAAATCTATCTCCAGAAAGCTTGTCAGCAGAGGGAAGCATAAAGTGCTCTAGAATTTCCTGGTAGATGACATGGCTCCCCAAACCATCACTGATTGTGGAAACTTCACACTAGACCTCAAGCCTCTCCAATCATGCTCCAGACTCTAGGACCTTGATTTCCATATGAAATGCAACAATTACTTTCATCTGAAAACAAAAGCTTTGAGCACTGAGTAACAGTCCTGATCTTCCTCCTTGATCCAGGTAAGATGCTTCTGGTGTTGTCTATTGGTCATGAGTGGCTTGACATATGGAATGCGACCCTTGTCCTGGATACATTTGTGTGTGGTGGCTCTTGAAGCACTGACTCCAGCAGCCCACTACTTGTGAATCTCCCCCAAGTTTTGGAATGGCCTTTTCTTAACAATCCTATCAAGCCTGGGGTTCTCTTGGTTGCTTGCACACCTTTTTCTACCACACTTTTTCCTTCCTCTCAACTTTACATCAATATGCTTTGATACAGCACTCTGTAAACAGCCAGCTTCTTTAACAATTACCTATTCTAAGTATATCACACACCCCGCTTCAAGAAATTCATAACGTGTGGGTAATACTGACCTGTAGAGGGCGATATGCAGAGATGCCAGGAAAAAAGAGAGCCCCTCCCAGTCCATAAATACCTGGGACCTCCCACTCATTACCCAGTCTTCATCTCTGCAGACGGCGAGCAAGTCAGAAGATGTGGTCTCCTCCTTGCACAGGGGGATTTCAGGTAGCCGGGATGACTCCCGGCCCTTTAGTTATCTATTTCCGCCTGGATCTTTTTTTTCTGTTACCTCATGCCTCCCAGCCTAGGCTGACGGTCCGGGTGAGGGTAGAAAAGCACCTTTGGTGCTTAAGAGCAAATGCTCTCCCGTGAGACCCTATATAAGAGGGTAGGCGGTCATCCGGGGCGGTGACCCCAGTTTGGGATGCCCCGTCCCTTGGCCTTACACTTTGGGTGGTCCCCCCCTTTGGGTAATGCCCCTCTCTCTAGCGGGATAGCGGAGGGTAGGAGCAGGGCCCCTTATTCGGTGTTAGGTCCAAATTTTGTAATCATTAATTCTTAATAATGTTTTAATGTATTAATTTATTAAATTATCCTCCCAATAGTTATTAACTTATTTATTACTTCATAACAGCGTGTATTTCTCTGTCAAAACGGCGCTGTGGCCACCATTTTTATGCAGGCTTTCTCCCTGAGGTAAAAGGGGCGGGGCCGGGCTTTAGGCGCGAGCTGCGGCCCCCACCCTTCTATTTGGCGCTGATGCGGCTTGGATTCTGAGCGAGGAGCGGGGCCGGGCGTCAGGGTCAAAGCCACGGCCCGCTCCCCTCCTTCTGTCTCTTCTGAGACCAGCGCCACGGTCGCACATGGCTGCGGTGCCGGCCTTTTTGCATTGTCATGGCGGAGGGGAGCTTCTCCCCTCACGCTTTCACTCTTGGGGGCAGGGCCGGGCTCTCCAGCGCTGCGGCCTGCCCCTGTGTCACAGGCACCGCTGAGATGCTTTTCTCTGTGCCTGTTTCCTCAGAAGGAGCTGGCCACGCCCCCTTCTCTCCTCAGAGCTGCTCTTTACCTCACGGAGAGAGGAAGCTGTCTTCAGGACCACAGTGAGTGGCCCGGTGGGCCCCCCTTCTGTCCCATCACCTATAATTATATATTTTTATGTCATATATATATATTTTATACTCAGCTTTTCTTATTAGCCTTTTTTATTATGTCTTTCAGATATAACCTACAGTGGTGTTAGGGGGTTTCTCCCGGTCCTAGGGTCCCTGGGTTCTTAATTGGCTTATTGCAAATCCTCCCACTTGGGACATTAAAGGGGCATCCTGGGTTGCTTATATGCGTAATTCCCTCGATCATTGCGACCAACTATAAGTTCACCTTATGGAGGCATCCCCGGATACTGGGCTCGGGCTCCCCTCGGGGCAATCCCGGAAGTGTATGGGGTGTGGGGCATCCCTTACTGGCGATGATGTATATCTGTGTATACCATGCGCACAGCAGACTATTACGCGGCAGTCCGGACCCCAGGCGTCTGGTTCAGCGCCACCGGTCTCTCCTCCCCCCCTCCCAGTTTGATCTGTGCCCAGTCTGACGTTGTCATGGGTGGGCAGTTGCAATCGGAGATGTGTGTCCGATTGGCCAATCTTGAAAATTATTCTCCAGCACGGTCACCAGAAAGGCTCCAGCTAAGAGAAAGCACTTGTCGCCGTCTTCACCGGTGGCCGACTTGGATGATCTTGATAATCTGGACTGGTCTGATTACTCCCAACTTGAGGAAGGGGAGGTATATGAAGAATCAGATAATTCAGACGATCAGTAGTTTGTGGGTGCTGATACCGAGCGGGGCTTGGGGAGGTCTTCGGATACTCCTAATGTTCTGGCTCAGATGTTTGAGGTTTTGGCTATTTCTCCTCCTGAGGTGGTTCCACAGCAAAAGGGGGAATTTTTCGAAGAATCCAGGCCGCGCTTGGAATTTCCTAACCAAAAGCATTTTGATGGGATTATTGCTAAGGAATGGGAGAGGCCTGCCCGGCTCCCAGGTGTCCCTCAGGGTTGGGACAAAAAATATCCCTTTCCCTTGGATACGGTTAAGCGTTGGGTGTCCCCTCCCGAGGTGAATGCACAGATTCTGGGTTTATCCAACACTACTGTTTTAAATTCTCCTGATTGCTCCACGCTTAAAGATGGTGAGGATAAACGCATTGACCAAATGGCTTGTCATGGTTTTGCCAGTGATGGGTCAGCCATGAGGCCGGTTTGTGCTTCAGCGCTGCTGGTGGTGGCTACCGGGTCGGTGGTCAGGGACCTGTTGACTTCTTCCGGGTTAGATCCGGATAGTGACGAGTTCCTTGGCCTTAAAAGGTGTGAATTGTTTTTGTCATTTGTACTAGCCGCCTTGGATGACACACTGATGATGTGTGGCAGAACGTCGGCTCTATTGGTGACTATTCGGCGTTCGGTTTGGTTGCTGATTTTGTGTCTAAAAAGTCGCTGACCGCTCTTCCCTTTGTGGGATTATGGCTCTTTGGTGAGAAGTTGGATTCAGTTGCCAAGGGTGGTAAGTTACCTCAACGCAAAAAACAGCGTCGTCCCTTTCGGGGGGAGGCTTCCTTTGCTCCTTCCTTTCGTGGGGCTAGAGCTGGAAGAGGAATTGTTTTCCCCGCAGCCAGAGGAGATTCCTGGAACAGGGGCAGAGGACGTGCCCGCCCGGAATACAGCTGGGGCTCTAAGCCCAAACCCGCTGCCAAGCCAGCTCAGCAATGAGGGGGCGCCCTCACCCATGTGGGTGGGGGGACGGCTGCAACACTTCTCCCAGGTCTGGGACCGGGAGGTCTCGGACAGATGGATCCGGGAAGTGGTGACTTCCAGCTACAAGCTGGAGTTCGAGCTCCGGCCCCCTCCCAGATTCCTCAGGTCTCGGGTGCCTTCGGACCTTCTGGCCACGCAGGAGCTCCAGGCAGCAGTAAAGAGTCTGTTGGATATGGCAGTTATTTGCCCAGTGCCCCCCTCAGACAGGGGTCGGGGCTTTTATTCCAATCTGTTCACGGTGCCCAAGAAGGACGGCTCGGTTCGACCCATTCTGGATCTAAAGATCCTCAACAGGTTCGTCCGTCCGCGGAAATTTCGCATGGAAACGCTGCGTTCAGCTATCCATTTTCTTCGGCAGGGGGACTTTCTGACGTCCGTAGACATCAAGGACGCCTATCTGCATGTGCCGATTTTTCCAGCGCACCAGAGATTTCTCAGGTTTGTGGTGGAGGATTGGCATTTTCAGTTTGGGGCACTTCCTTTCGGTCTTACCTCGGCTCCAAGGGTTTTCACCAAGGTGCTGGCCGGGGTGATGGCTCTCCTCAGAGCCCAGGGTATTCGCATTGTCCCTTATCTGGACAACCTTCTCATTATGGCATCTTCCTTCAGCCAAGTGGTATTGGACACCAGAACTGTGAGATTCGGGTGGGTGGTCAACTACCCCAAGTCCTCCCTTTCTCCGTCCAGGTTAATGTCTTTTCTGGGAATGTCCCTGGATACTTCCCAGGCCAGGGTGTTTCTTCCTCAGTCCAAGGTTCTCTTGATTCAGGAGTTGGTTCGACTCCTCCTGTCTATCCCTCGTCCGGCCATCAGACTGGGGATGAGGCTGGTGGGATTGATGGTAGCCTTCGAAGCGGTTCCCTTTGCTCAGTTCCACACAAGGACACTCCAGCTCCATCTGTTGGTGGCCTGGGACGGGTCGCCACTGTCGTTGGATCAGTCCTTCCTGATGACCCCCCGAGTTCGGTGCTCCCTTCAGTGGTGGCTGGATCCAATCAATCTGTCGAGGGGCAGATCCTTTCTGGCCCCTTGTTGGGAGACGGTCACCACGGATGCCAGTCTATCAGGATGGGGGGGTTCTGGAAGGATCGTCAGTTTCAGGGACTGTGGGGGCCTCAGGAGGCTCACGAGTCCATCAATGTTCTGGAATTGAGGGCCATCAGGATGGTTCTGTTTCGCTTGTCTCATCAGTTGCAAGGATTGCCGGTTCAAGTCCAGTCGGACAATCGGACGGCGGTCGCCTACATCAATCACCAGGGAGGGACTCGCAGCAGGAGTGCCCTCAAGGAAGTGTCTTTGATTCTGGCCTGGGCGGAGACCCACGTCCCATGCATTTCAGCAGTTTACATTCCGGGAGCGGAGAACACTGAGGCGGACTCTCTGAGCAGGTTCTCAGCTCGCCGGGGGGAATGGTCTCTCAGCCCCAAAGTGTTTCGCTTCATTTGTCTCAGGTGGGGGTCCCCGGTTGTGGACCTCTTTGCCTCTCGTCACAATCACAAACTTCCAACATGTGTGTCTCTCTCACGGGATCCACTGGCTCTGGCAGTGGATGCCATGTCTCTGAACTGGAGGAATCTGGGGTTTCTGTATCTGTTCCCTCCATTTCCCTTGGTGACCAGAGTGGTGCGCAAGCTGGCCCTGGAGGGTGCGTCAGCAATTCTGGTGGCTCCAAGGTGGCCAAGACAGGTTTGGTTCGCAGATGTGGTAAGGGTTAGCAGAGGATCAGTTCGTTCTGCCCCTGCTGCCGGATCTGCTCACCCAGGGTCAACTACGTTATCCCAATTTACCAACGCTGGCTTTGACAGCGTGGCTGGTGAAACCTCCATCTTGAAGGAGGAAGGTCTTTCCGATGCTGTGTTTCCAACTCTCATTAGTGCTAGGAAGCGGTCTTCCTCTAATATCTACTATAGGACTTGGAGGTCTTATAATGATTGGTGTGAGGGCGTTGCCTTGTAGGGAATTTTCCATCTCCAGAATCCTGGAGTTTCTTCAACATGGTCTGGACCTGGGGCTCCAGCTTAGTACAGGTTTATGCCCTGGCAGTGTTCTTTCAAAGGTCATTTGCCCTACATCCTTTGGTTAAGACTTTTTTCCAGGGAGTCACGCACATGCGGCCTCCTAGAAAACCTTTGCTCCCTGTTTGGGATTTGAATTTGGTTCTTTCTGCTTTTCAGGATTCTCCTTTTGAGCCCTTGAATGATATTGCCTTGTCTTCAATTACGCAGAAGGTGGCCTTTTTGGTAGCCATCACTTCGGTTAGGCGTGTCTCTGAGTTGGCGGCTTTGTCCATTCAAGCCCCGTACTTTGAGGGGCATCAGGACAAGGTGGTTTTTCGTTTCAAGTCCGATTTCCTTCCTAAGGTTGTTTCTGCCTTTCACCTAAACCAAGACATTGTTCTGCTCTCTCTGTGTCCTAATCCCAGCAATGACAAGGAGAGGGCCCTGCATTCTTTGGATGTGGTTCGTGTTGTGAAGTATTATTTGGAGGTAACGTCTTCCTTTCGTAAGACGGATGCCATTTTTGTGGTGCCCTCCGGGCCCTGAAAAGGCTTGGCGCCTGCCAAGTCTTCCATTAGTAAATGGATCCGTCAGACCATAGTTGGGGCCTATTCTGCCAAAGGGAAGGTACTCCCTTTTCGTGTTACTGCTCATTCTACTCGTGCGGTTGGGGCGTCCTGGGCTTTTCAGCACCAGGCCTCTGTTGAGCAAGTTTGTAAGGCTGCTACTTGGTCTTCTGTTCACACTTTTTCCAAGTTTTACAAGGTTGATGTTCGGGCCTCAGTGGATGCTGTGTTTGGCCGCAAAGTTCTGCAAGCTGCAGTGGTTTAAGTTGTGCCTTGTTGCCTTGTTTTGGATCCCCGCCCTTTATGGATACTGCTGTTCGATGTCCCACACGTTATGAATTTCTTGAAGCGGGGTGTGTGACATACAGAATAATACCATTTTGTGAATACTCACCTGTAAAATTGGTATTGTAAGTATGTCACACACCCCGCTTCACCCTGCCCTTTTGTATTCTGGATCCTTTATATGGTGAACTTTGCGTTGTTATGCTTTGTGTTGGGCTCTTCCTGGTCCCTTACCTTACTGCTGTTCTTATACTGGGTAATGAGTGGGAGGTCCCAGGTATTTATGGACCGGGAGGGGCTCTCTTTTTTCCTGGCATCTCTGCATATCGCCCTCTACAGGTCAGTATTACCCACACGTTATGAATTTCTTGAAACGGGGTGTGTGATATACTTACAATACCCATTTTACAGGTGAGTATTCACAAAATGGTATTTTTGTGGTTTACCCTCCTTGTGGAGTGTGTAATTGACTGCCTTCTGGACATCTTTTTAAACACATAGGAAGTGTTTGCAGCTGTTTTTGGTTAATTATTGTAATTTTCTGAGATAATGACTTTTAGGGTTGCCTTGGCTGTAAGCCATAATCATCAACATTAACATAAAAAAACACTTGAAAAAGTTCACTCTGTTTGTAATGACTCAATATAATATATGAGTTTCAGTATTTCAAGTAAATTCTTAAAAATCTACAAATTTTTGATGATGTTCTATTTTTTTGCAACACACCTGTATATGACTTTTTTTCCTGTCTATCATCCATGATTTAAGGTGACCTTCTTCTGCACTCATGCTCCAGTAAAGCCAATTTCTGCCAGTCAGTCAGTTTCCCCCCAAATGTCTTTCTGGATTTGACTCTGATGCACCTAGCACTCACACTCCGCAACAGTTCTACTGTTTTTTTTTTCCATTTAGAGTGCACTATCTACAAAAAGTGCTGAACTGACCTCATTCCCCAGCAAATTATAAATAAAAACAACCAACATACTCAGATGAAACAGTACTCATATGAATGCCTCCCCAGGATGCTGCACATACAAATTAATTTATTTTTGTAACTCCTGCTGTGGGTTAGATGCAGTGGGGTGTTACAAATTGGGATGCCTCCACAATGTCGGGGGGATACTATATTTGTTTAGTTGCAACTAATGTTGGCCTTGAAGACATTTTCCCAGTAAGGTGGACACCTTTTCTCACACATTTATAAATAATTATTATCCTATTATATTAAATAACGTTTTGAAATGCTTTACATTTTAATAAAATACCATCTGGTACCTATAAGGTCATATGATGCTCTGTCTCCATAAGTTCAAATGTGGCAACAACAGAAGTAAATAAAGAAAAGTTCTAACAAACTTTTTTAGTAGCCATGGGACATATGTGAAGCACACCAATAATTATTCACCTTTCTTTTGTACTGCTTGAATCTTGACTTCCCCCTGATACAATTACTGTATTTTATTTTCCTGCTTTTCTTTCTAATTTCACACCACATACTGAGATGCAACACACTGTCATGCTAAATGCTTTTAACCTTTGTTTGGGAACAAACACTGTATTTAAAAAAAAATAGTTGCGTAGAAACTGTGAAATGCTTAATTGATTTAAAAAAAAACAAAAAAACAGTACTTTAATAACAGTTTACGAAGGGGACAACATTGCTATGTACATGATGTTTGTAATGCAATCAACTCACAGTTAAAAGATATCTATGGGCATTTAATACACATATTTTGTCATGCCTTCAGCAATGTTTTTTGCTTATATTGTTATGATTGTTTTGCATATTTTGTACTGTTCCATTTGTTTTTTTTTTTATATCACAATCTAGAGGTTATTTGTATACATAATGTACTAATAGCTAGGGATGAGCGAATCGATCCGGACGAACCCGGATTCGATCCGAATTTCAGGAAAAATTCGATTCGGATCGAATCCGAATTTCCCCGCGATTCGATCGCTCGAAGTTTTCCTTTAACATCCATTCATTTACATTACAGGCATTCTAAGATGGCGGACGGGACATGTCCAGACATCAACCCTGCGCCAGTGCAAGCTGGGACAGTCACATGCAGCCTATCAGCAGCCAGCAAGCCCGGTGACGTCACAGCGGTATTTAAGGCCGGCCATCTTGCTTTCCAGCCTCATTTCTCTATTGCATTCGTGAGAGACAGAACGCTGTGTAGCTGAGGGAGAGACAGACAGTTAGACAGGCAGGGACAGACAGGGACAGGCTGGAGACAGGCAGGAGACAGACAGGAGACAGACAGAAAGTAAGCGAAAAACAGGGAAAGGAAGGGAAAATCGGAGGCTGTCAGTTTTTTTTTTTTTTCATCCAGCCTGCTTTGTTAGCGTTTTCAGGCTGCTTATACTAACTAACTGTGCATATATACTAAACTGATCTTAAGTCTGCTGTGAGGCATCCCATTCTGTGACTACACCAGCCTCTATTTAATAGCATAATAACCATTTGCACTTATTCTCATAGAAATCAGGCCTGATAAAGACACTTTTGCTGTGCATGCTCTCTGGTTTTTGTGGCATCCCATTCTGTGACTACACCAGCCTCTATTTAATAGCATAATAACCATTTGCACTTATTCTCATAGAAATCAGGACTGATAAAGACACTTTTGCTGTGCATGCTCTCTGGTTTTTGTGGCATCCCATTCTGTGACAACACCAGCCTCTATTTAATAGCATAATAACCATTTGCACTTATTCTCATAGAAATTAGGCCTGATAAAGACACTTTTGCTGTGCATGCTCTCTGGTTTTTGTGGCATCCCATTCTGTGACTACACCAGCCTCTATTTAATAGCATAATAACCATTTGCACTTATTCTCATAGAAATTAGGCCTGATAAAGACACTTTTGCTGTGCATGCTCTCTGGTTTTTGTGGCATCCCATTCTGTGACTACACCAGCCTCTATTTAATAGCATAATAACCATTTGCACTTATTCTCATAGAAATCAGGACTGATAAAGACACTTTTGCTGTGCATGCTCTCTGGTTTTTGTGGCATCCCATTCTGTGACAACACCAGCCTCTATTTAATAGCATAATAACCATTTGCACTTATTCTCATAGAAATTAGGCCTGATAAAGACACTTTTGCTGTGCATGCTCTCTGGTTTTTGTGGCATCCCATTCTGTGACAACACCAGCCTCTATTTAATAGCATAATAACCATTTGCACTTATTCTCATAGAAATCAGGCCTGATAAAGACACTTTTGCTGTGCATGCTCTCTGTTTTTTGTGGCATCCCATTCTGTGACAACACCAGCCTCTATTTAATAGCATAATAACCATTTGCACTTATTCTCATAGAAATTAGGCCTGATAAACACAGTTTTGCTGTGCATGCTCTCTGGTTTTTGTGGCATCCCATTCTGTGACAACACCAGCCTCTATTTAATAGCATAATAACCATTTGCACTTATTCTCATAGAAATCAGGCCTGATAAAGACACTTTTGCTGTGCATGCTCTCTGGTTTTTGTGGCATCCCATTCTGTGACAACACCAGCCTCTATTTAATAGCATAATAACCATTTGCACTTATTCTCATAGAAATCAGGCCTGATAAAGACACTTTTGCTGTGCATGCTCTCTGGTTTTTGTGGCATCCCATTCTGTGACAACACCAGCCTCTATTTAATAGCATAATAACCATTTGCACTTATTCTCATAGAAATCAGGCCTGATAAAGACACTTTTGCTGTGCATGCTCTCTGGTTTTTGTGGCATCCCATTCTGTGACAACACCAGCCTCTATTTAATAGCATAATAACCATTTGCACTTATTCTCATAGAAATCAGGCCTGATAAAGACACTTTTGCTGTGCATGCTCTCTGGTTTTTGTGGCATCCCATTCTGTGACAACACCAGCCTCTATTTAATAGCATAATAACCATTTGCACTTATTCTCATAGAAATCAGGCCTGATAAAGACACTTTTGCTGTGCATGCTCTCTGGTTTTTGTGGCATCCCATTCTGTGACAACACCAGCCTCTATTTAATAGCATAATAACCATTTGCACTTATTCTCATAGAAATTAGGCCTGATAAAGACACTTTTGCTGTGCATGCTCTCTGGTTTTTGTGGCATCCCATTCTGTGACAACACCAGCCTCTATTTAATAGCATAATAACCATTTGCACTTATTCTCATAGAAATTAGGCCTGATAAAGACACTTTTGCTGTGCATGCTCTCTGTTTTTTGTGGCATCCCATTCTGTGACAACACCAGCCTCTATTTAATAGCATAATAACCATTTGCACTTATTCTCATAGAAATTAGGCCTGATAAAGACACTTTTGCTGTGCATGCTCTCTGGTTTTTGTGGCATCCCATTCTGTGACAACACCAGCCTCTATTTAATAGCATAATAACCATTTGCACTTATTCTCATAGAAATCAGGCCTGATAAAGACACTTTTGCTGTGCATGCTCTCTGGTTTTTGTGGCATCCCATTCTGTGACAACACCAGCCTCTATTTAATAGCATAATAACCATTTGCACTTATTCTCATAGAAATTAGGCCTGATAAAGACACTTTTGCTGTGCATGCTCTCTGGTTTTTGTGGCATCCCATTCTGTGACAACACCAGCCTCTATTTAATAGCATAATAACCATTTGCACTTATTCTCATAGAAATTAGGCCTGATAAAGACACTTTTGCTGTGCATGCTCTCTGTTTTTTGTGGCATCCCATTCTGTGACAACACCAGCCTCTATTTAATAGCATAATAACCATTTGCACTTATTCTCATAGAAATTAGGCCTGATAAAGATACTTTTGCTGTGCATGCTCTCTGGTTTTTGTGGAATCCCATTCTGTGACAACACCAGCCTCTATTTAATAGCATAATAACCATTTGCACTTATTCTCATAGAAATCAGGCCTGATAAAGACACTTTTGCTGTGCATGCTCTCTGGTTTTTGTGGCATCCCATTCTGTGACAACACCAGCCTCTATTTAATAGCATAATAACCATTTGCACTTATTCTCATAGAAATCAGGCCTGATAAAGACACTTTTGCTGTGCATGCTCTCTGGTTTTTGTGGCATCCCATTCTGTGACAACACCAGCCTCTATTTAATAGCATAATAACCATTTGCACTTATTCTCATAGAAATTAGGCCTGATAAAGACACTTTTGCTGTGCATGCTCTCTGGTTTTTGTGGCATCCCATTCTGTGACAACACCAGCCTCTATTTAATAGCATAATAACCATTTGCACTTATTCTCATAGAAATCAGGCCTGATAAAGACACTTTTGCTGTGCATGCTCTCTGGTTTTTGTGGCATCCCATTCTGTGACAACACCAGCCTCTATTTAATAGCATAATAACCATTTGCACTTATTCTCATAGAAATCAGGCCTGATAAAGACACTTTTGCTGTGCATGCTCTCTGGTTTTTGTGGCATCCCATTCTGTGACAACACCAGCCTCTATTTAATAGCATAATAACCATTTGCACTTATTCTCATAGAAATCAGGCCTGATAAAGACACTTTTGCTGTGCATGCTCTCTGTTTTTTGTGGCATCCCATTCTGTGACAACACCAGCCTCTATTTAATAGCATAATAACCATTTGCACTTATTCTCATAGAAATTAGGCCTGATAAAGATACTTTTGCTGTGCATGCTCTCTGGTTTTTGTGGAATCCCATTCTGTGACAACACCAGCCTCTATTTAATAGCATAATAACCATTTGCACTTATTCTCATAGAAATCAGGCCTGATAAAGACACTTTTGCTGTGCATGCTCTCTGGTTTTTGTGGCATCCCATTCTGTGACAACACCAGCCTCTATTTAATAGCATAATAACCATTTGCACTTATTCTCATAGAAATCAGGCCTGATAAAGACACTTTTGCTGTGCATGCTCTCTGGTTTTTGTGGCATCCCATTCTGTGACAACACCAGCCTCTATTTAATAGCATAATAACCATTTGCACTTATTCTCATAGAAATCAGGCCTGATAAAGACACTTTTGCTGTGCATGCTCTCTGGTTTTTGTGGCATCCCATTCTGTGACAACACCAGCCTCTATTTAATAGCATAATAACCATTTGCACTTATTCTCATAGAAATCAGGCCTGATAAAGACACTTTTGCTGTGCATGCTCTCTGGTTTTTGTGGCATCCCATTCTGTGACAACACCAGCCTCTATTTAATAGCATAATAACCATTTGCACTTATTCTCATAGAAATCAGGCCTGATAAAGACACTTTTGCTGTGCATGCTCTCTGGTTTTTGTGGCATCCCATTCTGTGACAACACCAGCCTCTATTTAATAGCATAATAACCATTTGCACTTATTCTCATAGAAATTAGGCCTGATAAAGACACTTTTGCTGTGCATGCTCTCTGGTTTTTGTGGCATCCCATTCTGTGACAACACCAGCCTCTATTTAATAGCATAATAACCATTTGCACTTATTCTCATAGAAATCAGGCCTGATAAAGACACTTTTGCTGTGCATGCTCTCTGGTTTTTGTGGCATCCCATTCTGTGACAACACCAGCCTCTATTTAATAGCATAATAACCATTTGCACTTATTCTCATAGAAATCAGGCCTGATAAAGACACTTTTGCTGTGCATGCTCTCTGGTTTTTGTGGCATCCCATTCTGTGACAACACCAGCCTCTATTTAATAGCATAATAACCACTTGCACTTATTCTCATAGAAATTAGGCCTGATAAAGACACTTTTGCTGTGCATGCTCTCTGGTTTTTGTGGCATCCCATTCTGTGACAACACCAGCCTCTATTTAATAGCATAATAACCATTTGCACTTATTCTCATAGAAATTAGGCCTGATAAAGACACTTTTGCTGTGCATGCTCTCTGGTTTTTGTGGCATCCCATTCTGTGACAACACCAGCCTCTATTTAATAGCATAATAACCATTTGCACTTATTCTCATAGAAATTAGGCCTGATAAAGACACTTTTGCTGTGCATGCTCTCTGGTTTTTGTGGCATCCCATTCTGTGACAACACCAGCCTCTATTTAATAGCATAATAACCATTTGCACTTATTCTCATAGAAATCAGGCCTGATAAAGACACTTTTGCTGTGCATGCTCTCTGGTTTTTGTGGCATCCCATTCTGTGACAACACCAGCCTCTATTTAATAGCATAATAACCATTTGCACTTATTCTCATAGAAATCAGGCCTGATAAAGACACTTTTGCTGGGCATAGCACTACTGGTCCCAGCCAGGTCCACTTCTTTTTTTGGGGCATCCCATTCTGTGACTAAAGCAGCCTCTGTTTAAGACCATATAACCATTTGCTCTTATTATATTTGAAATTAGCCTGATAAAGACACTTTTGCTGGGCATAGCACTACTTGTCCCTGCCAGGGCATCCCATTCTGTGACTAAAGCAGCCTCTGTTTAAGACCATATAAGCATTTGCTCTTATTATATTTGAAATTAGGCCTGATAAAGACACTTTTGCTGGGCATAGCACTACTTGTCCCTGCCAGGGCATCCCATTCTGTGACTAAAGCAGCCTCTGTTTAAGACCATATAAGCATTTGCTCTTATCATATTTGAAATTAGCCTGATAAAGACACTTTTGCTGGGCATAGTACTACTGGATCTTTTTTGGGGGCATCCCATTCTGTGACTAAAGCAGCCTCTGTTTAAGACCATATAAGCATTTGCTCTTATTATATTTGAAATTAGCCTGATAAAGACACTTTTGCTGGGCATAGCACTACTTGTCCCTGCCAGGGCATCCCATTCTGTGACTAAAGCAGCCTCTGTTTAAGACCATATAACCATTTGCTCTTATTATATTTGAAATTAGCCTGATAAAGACACTTTTGCTGGGCATAGCACTACTTGTCCCTGCCAGGGCATCCCATTCTGTGACTAAAGCAGCCTCTGTTTAAGACCATATAAGCATTTGCTCTTATTATATTTGAAATTAGGCCTGATAAAGACACTTTTGCTGGGCATAGCACTACTTGTCCCTGCCAGGGCATCCCATTCTGTGACTAAAGCAGCCTCTGTTTAAGACCATATAAGCATTTGCTCTTATCATATTTGAAATTAGCCTGATAAAGACACTTTTGCTGGGCATAGTACTACTGGATCTTTTTTGGGGGCATCCCATTCTGTGACTAAAGCAGCCTCTGTTTAAGACCATATAAGCATTTGCTCTTATTATATTTGAAATTAGGCCTGATAAAGACACTTTTGCTGGGCATAGCACTACTTGTCCCTGCCAGGGCATCCCATTCTGTGACTAAAGCAGCCTCTGTTTAAGACCATATAAGCATTTGCTCTTATTATATTTGAAATTAGCCTGATAAAGACACTTTTGCTGGGCATAGTACTACTGGATCTTTTTTGGGGGCATCCCATTCTGTGACTAAAGCAGCCTCAGTTTAAGACCATATAACCATTTGCTCTTATTATATTTGAAATTAGCCTGATAAAGACACTTTTGCTGGGCATAGTACTACTGGATCTTTTTTGGGGGCATCCCATTCTGTGACTAAAGCAGCCTCTGTTTAAGACCATATAAGCATTTGCTCTTATTATATTTGAAATTAGGCCTGATAAAGACACTTTTGCTGGGCATAGTACTACTGGATCTTTTTGGGGGCATCCCATTCTGTGACTACAGCAGCCTCTGTTTAAGACCATATAAGCATTTGCTCTTATTATATTTGAAATTAGCCTGATAAAGACACTTTTCCTGGGCATAGCACTACTTGTCCCTGCCAGGGCATCCCATTCTGTGACTAAAGCAGCCTCTGTTTAAGACCATATAACCATTTGCTCTTATTATATTTGAAATTAGCCTGATAAAGACACTTTTGCTGGGCATAGTACTACTGGATCTTTTTTGGGGGCATCCCATTCTGTGACTAAAGCAGCCTCTGTTTAAGACCATATAACCATTTGCTCTTATTATATTTGAAATTAGCCTGATAAAGACACTTTTGCTGGGCATAGTACTACTGGATCTTTTTTGGGGGCATCCCATTCTGTGACTAAAGCAGCCTCTGTTTAAGACCATATAACCATTTGCTCTTATTATATTTATATTATAAGACACTTTTGCTGGGCATAGGTTTACTGCTGCCTGCCAGGTGCACTTCTGTTGAGGCATCCCATTCTGTAACATAGCATACCCCTCTTTATTTACACTAAGCAGCTCTCTTATTTACACTAAGCAGGCCTGTTGGAGGCTGAGTGTTACTGCTCACTTTTGGTGTGCATTATATTCTGTTTCATATAGACCCACCGCTGCCCGGGGGATCTTAAAATATCACCTACTACCACGCCAGTTAGACTATGTCGGGCAGACAAGTGCCTGGAAGTGAAAAGAGGAGTGGCAGAGGCCAAGATTCCGCAGGCAGAGCTCGCATCAGACTGGGGGCCAGTAGCAGCAGGAGTCATGCTGAGAGACCTAATCTGCCAGTATCTGCTAGCGGTCGGGTCTCCACCAGTAACGCATCTGCCGTGGTAGATTGGTTGACGCGCTCATCAACAACATCATCACAACTTACGTCTGAGATCCCCAGTCTAGGGTCGGTAGGTTCCTCTGACACAACCCTGAGTTGGCATGCCCCGAGAGCAGTCCCTGTCCTCCCATTGCCTCTGTCCTACGCCGTTCCCTCCCCCTGCGACGTATCCTATGCTTTGGGTTCAGCTCCACTCTTTAGTGAGGAGGACGATCAGATACAGGAGGACAGTCAGCAGCTACTGCCCAGCCAAGAAATGGAGGTGGCTTCTTTAGCTAGGCAGACAAATAGTGATGTGGACAATGTCGTGGGTGCTGCGAGCGTTCCAGCTCCTGCGCCAGACACTGTTGACGAATCCACGAACATCAGTGACGTACAGCCACAACTCGGTGATGATGATGATGATGACGATGAAGCCGATCGCACTTGGGAGCCGGGTGATGAAGGGGCTTCATCGTCATCATCAGGAGAAGAGGGGCGCAGGTTGCCCCGGAGTCAGCAGCTGAGGCAGCAAGGTGGTAGCAGTCAGCATGGGGGCACAATTCCAAAGGCTGGAGCCGGCCGGGGCCGGGGCCGGGGTAGAGCACCTGCTGTGCGGCAGTCTACCTTATCGGGAGGTAGTGGAGCAGGGGTTCCTGGAGTTGGCAACAGCAGCAGTGAATCAGTGAGGCCAGGGGGTGGGAAAAGTAGCTACTCGGCAGTGTGGCAGTTTTTCCTGAGGCATCCGCAGGAGGGTAACATGGCCACATGCAAGATATGTAGGCAAAAGGTGAAGCGTGGCCAGGGTCCAAATGTTGGCACCACGGCCCTGCGTCAACATATGATGCGTCACCATAAAACGACCTGGGAGAACCGAGGCTCCCAAGGGGTGGTCCAGTCTGCTTCCTCACCAAGTGAGCTCCCAATTTCTGCCAGCCAAGGCTCCAGCACCTCAGCCGAAGGCAGCTGTGCGTCATACCCATCCTCTGTCGCTCCTGCTCCTCCTCCTCCTCCTCCTCCAAGTCATGCATCCCGCCAGCAATCCATCAGCGAAGCCATGTCCAAGAGACAGCAGTATGCGCCCACTCATCCTACGGCGCAGAAGCTGAATGTGCTCCTGTCCAAGTTGCTGGTGCTGCAGTCGCTCCCTTTTCAGGTGGTGGAATCTGCACCTTTCAGAGAACTGATGGCTTGTGCCGAGCCGAGGTGGAGAGTCCCAAGCCGTCATTTCTTTGCCAAGAAGGCAGTACCAGCGCTGCACACTTTTGTTGAACAGAAGGTGGGCCAGTCCTTGAGCCTGTCGGTGTGTAGCAAAATACATGGCAGCGCCGACATCTGGAGCTGTAACTACGGTCAGGGGCAGTACATGTCGTTTACGGCCCACTGGGTGAATGTGGTCCCTTTGCAGCAGCAACTTGGACAGGTCACGCCGCTTCGGCCTCCGCGCTCTCTGCCCATTGGGCCTGTGACACCGTGCGACTCGGCCTCCTCATCCTCCGCCATCTCCTCACCCTCCACTGTAGGCTCAAGTCTCAGTGCCCCTCCAGTCTACCATGTGTGCAGGGCACGGAGGTGTCACGCAGTGCTTCACATGGTTTGTCTTGGCGAATGGAGTCACACAGGGGAGGAACTGCTTAAATGTATTCATCAGGAAATCCAAACATGGCTTACTCCGAGAAAACTTAAAATGGGAATCATGGTTACCGACAATGGGAAGAACATTTTGTCTGCGCTGCGCCAAGGAAGCCTGACCCATGCCCCCTGCATGGCTCACGTCTTCAATCTGGTTGTCAAGCGGTTTCTGAAGTGTTCCCCCCATCTGCAGGACATCCTAACAACTTCAAGGAAACTTTGCATGCACTTCAGCCACTCCTACACCGCCAAACACACCCTTCTTGAGCTACAGCGTCAGAATGGTATCCCCCAACATAGTCTGATTTGCGATGTTTCCACCCGTTGGAATTCCACCCTTCACATGTTGGACCGATTATATGAACAGAGAAAAGCCATCACGGATTTCCTGATGATCCAAGCAGATAGGGGGACTCCCCTGTGTAACTTCAATGTCAACCAGTGGCAGCTCATACGTGACACCTGCCGTTTGCTCAGGCCCTTTGAGGAAGCCACTTTATTTGTCAGTCGGCAGGATTACGGGATGAACGACGTGATTCCACTGCTTCATGTACTACAGCACATGTTGGAAACCATGGCTGGTCAGGGCACTGGAGACATGGCGTTTACATCTTACGGCCACATGAACCCCGTTGGAGCTGAACTGGAGGAGGAGGAGGAAGAGGAGGAGGAGGAGTTGCCCAGCGAAACACAGTTTAGGCTTGGCGAAATGGCTGGTTTATCTAGTCAGCGGACAGGAGAGGAGGAGCAGGAGCAGCCAGAGGAGCTAGAGGTTTTTGAGGAAGGCGAGACAGAGGACCCGGGCACACCGTGGCAGTATGCAGTGGAGATGGAGACAGGTAGTCCATCCGAGTCACTTGCGCAAATGGCACGAAGCATGCTCACGTGCTTGCGTAGTGACCCCAGAATTGTTTCCATCTGTCGGCGGGATGACTTCTGGCTGTCCACCTTATTGGACCCTCGCTTCCGGCACAAAATGGGGGCATTTTTTAAACCCACCGAGAGGGAGGACAAACTCAACTACTACAAAGACATTCTACGTAGGCAGTTGGCCGATGCCTATCTGCGCCATGGTCCATACTCTCGCAGGTCTGACTCGAGGGGACCTCTGCGCTCACCTTCCACTGCCATGGCCGCTGGGGGGGTTGGCAGGAGCAGCAGCAGCAGCTCCATCAGCAGCAGCAGCCTCAGTCTTCAGTCGCTAATGAGTAGCTTTCTACACCCGCATAGTGAGGCTACTCATGAGCAGCAGGAAGACCTGGAGCAGGACCTCAACCAGCAGGTCATGTCATACTTTGACATGACCATGCCAACACACCTTGAGGATCCGCTGGACTTCTGGGCAGCCAAACTTGATTTGTGGCCGCAACTAGCAGAGTTTGCCCTGGAAAAGCTGTCCTGCCCGGCAAGTAGCGTGCCATCTGAGCGGGTGTTTAGTGCGGCGGGGGCCATAGTTACGGCGAGGAGAACTCATCTGTCAACTAAAAATGTGGAGAGACTCACCTTTGTCAAAATGAATCAGGGATGGATCAGCCAGGATTTCCACCCACCAATGCCTGATGCATGCGACTAGATTCAGCATGGTGCCACGTTTTACACTTTCCAAATGGTGCAAAACATATTTATGTCTTTAGGCCATTTTTTGGGCTCCTGCTGCTGCTGCTGCCAACTTCTGCCAACTCCAGGGTGTGATTCATCCAATTGTTGGGCTCCTGAAGCCAACCCCAGTGTCACTTTAAAGTAATATTTGGGCTCCTGCTGCTGCTGCTGCTGTCAACTCCTGCCAACTCCAGGGTGTGATTCATCCAATTTTTGGGCTCCTGAAGCCAACTCCAGTGTATATTTGGGCTCCTGCTGCTGCTGCTGTCAACTCCTGCCAACTCCAGGGTGTGATTCATCCAATTTTTGGGCTCCTGAAGCCATCTCCAGTGTATATTTGGGCTCCTGCTGCTGCTGCTGCCAACTTCTGCCAACTCCAGGGTGTGATTCATCCAATTTTTGGGCTCCTGAAGCCAACTCCAGTGTATATTTGGGCTCCTGCTGCTGCTGCTGCCAACTTCTGCCAACTCCAGGGTGTGATTCATCCAATTTTTGGGCTCCTGAAGCCAACTCCAGTGTATATTTGGGCTCCTGCTGCTGCTGCTGCCAACTCCAGGGTGTGATTCATCCAATTTTTGGGCTCCTGAGGCCAACCCCAGGGTCTCTTTAATGTAATATTTGGGCTCCTGCTGCTGCTACTGTCAACTCCTGCCAACTCCAGGGTGTGATTCATCCAATTTTTGGGCTCCTGAAGCCAACTCCAGTGTATATTTGGGCTCCTGCTGCTGCTGCTGCCAACTTCTGCCAACTCCAGGGTGTGATTCATCCAATTTTTGGGCTCCTGAAGCCAACTCCAGTGTATATTTGGGCTCCTGCTGCTGCTGCTGCCAACTCCAGGGTGTGATTCATCCAATTTTTGGGCTCCTGAAGCCAACTCCAGTGTATATTTGGGCTCCTGCTGCTGCTACTGTCAACTCCTGCCAACTCCAGGGTGTGATTCATCCAATTTTTGGGCTCCTGAAGCCAACTCCAGTGTATATTTGGGCTCCTGCTGCTGCTGCTGCTGTCAACTCCTGCCAACTTCAGGGTGTGATTCATCCAATTTTTGGGCTCCTGAAGTCAACTCCAGTGTATATTTGGGCTCCTGCTGCTGCTGCTGCCAACTTCTGCCAACTCCAGGGTGTGATTCATCCAATTTTTGGGCTCCTGAAGCCAACTCCAGTGTATATTTGGGCTCCTGCTGCTGCTGCTGCCAACTTCTGCCAACTCCAGGGTGTGATTCATCCAATTTTTGGGCTCCTGAAGCCAACTCCAGTGTATATTTGGGCTCCTACTGCTGCTGCTGCCAACTCCAGGGTGTGATTCATCCAATTTTTGGGCTCCTGAGGCCAACCCCAGGGTCTCTTTAATGTAATATTTGGGCTCCTGCTGCTGCTACTGTCAACTCCTGCCAACTCCAGGGTGTGATTCATCCAATATTTGGGCTCCTGAAGCCAACTCCAGTGTATATTTGGGCTCCTGCTGCTGCTGCTGCCAACTTCTGCCAACTCCAGGGTGTGATTCATCCAATTTTTGGGCTCCTGAAGCCAACTCCAGTGTATATTTGTGCTCCTGCTGCTGCTGCTGCCAACTCCAGTGTGTGATTCATCCAATTTTTGGGCTCCTGAGGCCAACCCCAGGGTCTCTTTAATGTAATATTTGGGCTCCTGCTGCTGCTGCTGCTGTCAACTCCTGCCAACTCCAGGGTGTGATTCATCCAATTTTTGGGCTCCTGAAGCCAACTCCAGTGTATATTTGGGCTCCTGCTGCTGCTGCTGCCAACTTCTGCCAACTCCAGGGTGTGATTCATCCAATTTTTGGGCTCCTGAAGCCAACTCCAGTGTATATTTGGGCTCCTGCTGCTGCTGCTGCCAACTCCAGGGTGTGATTCATCCAATTTTTGGGCTCCTGAGGCCAACCCCAGGGTCTCATTTATAAAAATGTCAGACTTTTTCCACCTGAATAGTGGTACAACCTACTTTAAGAAACAAAAACATTTTAACAAGGAAAGCATAAAAATAACATACCTCAAAAATGTGGTTGCATTAAACCCTCCTATTATTGAGGATATGGTTTTGTTCAGAATAAGCCAATTGTATTTAAAGCAGGACAAAGCCCTTGCGGCTCAGCCCTGGAATCTTTTAGGTGGCTGGCCTTCTCCCAGGGCATTTGCAATCGGGTTAGCCCCCTATTTGAACACAACCCTGGGGGACCGCAATACTCACCTTATCCTTGGCTCCCTTGCCTAAACACCCAGTGGCAACAGAGATAGGCTGAGAATTTGCTTGCTGCGCTCCCAGACGACAAAGCTCTGCATGAACAATTAGCCATTTGCCAAGCATTACATATGCATGGCAAACGGCTCTAATTGGAGCAGGGTCTGTGCATGCACCTTAGGACTGGGGAAAGGTTTGTATTAGTTTGTATAAGTTTGTATGACCTGTGGGCTTTCAAACAGTGGGGTTCCCAATTCGGGATGCCCCCAGGGCACGGGAAAGAGTTTGGGATAGTTAAAATCCAAGGTTTTGATCCACTTTAAACAAAGGTCAGTACACAGGTCAGTAATTCTGATTAACCCCATTTTTTCTACTGTTTTAGAAGATTTTTACTGACATTTTCTTAGCTACATCAACAGCCAGGATCTGTAAATAGCTTAAAATACATCAAAGGAATCTCACTGTTAAAATGTATCAGTCAAATGTACAAAAAATGTATCAGGGCAAAGGTACATAAAAAAAAATCCAAGGCATTTGATATATGCAACGTAATGAAGTAATTAAGAACGGGAAGCAATTTGGCCACAACTGTGACATTGCAAGGAACTAGATGTCCCTAATAAGACAAAACAAGAGGGTTGCCAAAATACCTACATTAAAGGAGCTTCAGTTATTTCAGGCAAGTATTGTTCATATGTCTCGCCTGCAGAGTAGGGTGACAAGATGAAAGCCATATCCCACAAAGAAAAGCATCCATGTTGTGCCAAAACATACATCAAGCCTGACCAAAGTATGTTGGAAATCATAACTCTTTGGTTATAATTCAAAAAGGTATGATTGGCAAAGCCAGCAACACACATCTCTAAAATAACACACAGCAAGAAACTTTAGTTTGGAATCAAATATTAACTTTCATAATTTTTCTATTTATACAGATTATTACAGTCATTAGCTAATATTTAGTAATTTTGTGAATTACAGTACTGTTATGGGTAGATCATAAAACAGGTTGCCAATGGGTATAATATGTACCCAAATAAATGGCCTCAAATTCAACAAAGTCTGAACACCATGCTTCATTTTCTACACTAATTTTTGTTCACTTGTCTTCTCTCATAATGTGAAAAAATTGAAATTGTATAAAAATGTGTGTGATTCAGCATTGCTTTTACTACTCTTTTGAATGAATTGTTTACAGCTGCACTGAGCAGGTGTAAAAAATACTCAGCATTTTCCGTTATGCTTTCTTTTTAACCAAAAAGCCAAGTCAGCAACTGCTATGATATTTTTTTTTTATCAGTGTAAAAGACATGAAGAATTTATATGACTGTTTTAAGTTTAAAAATTACAGCCGGCACCCCAAGCAGAGCATCAAACCTGGACCAAATGCTTAAAGGGGCTAGTGAGTTGCCGGAACCGGACTGGTGCACCAACCTGGTAATTTGGAAGGAGGGGTCATTATTTGTTTAAATTTTAATTGCTATAGTAAAAATAAATAAATATAGAAAATGTTAACTCCAGTAGGTCTGCAAAAATAAACCTACACAATTGTATTTTATTTCAAAACATTTCACAAATCATCCAGCCAACTTTCCCAATAGACATTGTTGAATTCACACATACATCCATTGGAATGAAACATGCGCAGAAAAATAAAACAGCCAGTCCAGTTTACAATACACGTCTTAATTAATTAATTTTATATATTTTATTATTGCTGATTTAAAATAAAATATAAAAGCTGACACCCCAGGAAAAGCACCAAACTTTGGCCAAAGCTGTTGTCAGGGCAGGGGGCAGGCTTTTCGGCTTTTTGACCCTGGTCTTACTATGCCTGGTGCACCAGTCTGGTAATCTAGAGGAAGGACCATGATTCATTTTTCATTTTATTTGAAACAGTTACAAAATAAATGAGTTAAAGAGTTTTGTTCTTTGACGGGTGTTTATCCCGCAGTCAGCTAATCAAAACAAGCTCCGGGGGGGGGGGGGCATCCAGAATGCTGGAGTCCCCTCCAGAACGGCCGTAATCCACACCTGCCCTACGAGCCAATGTCGGTAAAGAAGTCCCACCATATCTATCGCAAGACTCATCTGAGGCCTGTTTCTTGTGCCTCGTCCTGCAACACACTGTAAATGCTGTAGAAGTTGTTTGAAGTTTTCCCTTCCTTTCCATTTCATTCCTCCATGACCATGCATGATGGTGGTCACAAGGCTGATGCCTGCCCCTTGACACTCTCACTGTGAGGTGTGGTTATGCTTTCCTGGCTTGCTCAAGAAAAGAAGGGGCAAACTTTGGAGAATTTCTATCTACACAGCCCTGCAGGAAATGCAGAAGCACACGGGACAGGCTCCAGGTGAGCATCTTGCTTTCTTATTATTGCAATTGCCTGAACTGTCTCTTAGATAATATGGATACTCCCAGCTAACTCCCTGCAGAATGAACTAAGTTACTAAATACAAATAAGTTCCCCATCGTTCATAACACGTCTGATAGGTCGATAAAACAGATGTTCATAATCAGCAGCAATCACTGATTCTGATAACTCTAAGCTTTAATGACCTTTAATCAAAATTTTCCAACTAATGATTGTTTTTACAAACCCATATTTTATAGGAACATGGAAGGTTGATGGCAGAAGGAGACCACATGAGACTAGGCTGCTCTTATGTGTATATGGTCTAATTTCTCAGGATAGATAATTTCTCAGGATAGATGTCTGTTTGTCTCATGCATGTTTACATTCACTTAATGCTGATTATCATACCACCTCTCCTGGAATTTGTTCCAAGGGTCAACTACTCTTTCAGTGAAATAATATGCACAGTGAGGGACCCACATTTCTGGAAAGTGAATTGTCAACTGGTAGATTCTCCCTGCTGGGGTGTCATGGTGTGTGTGGAAATTAGAAGTGTGGGAAGCAGTTGCTTTTATTTTTAGTTTTATTATTTTTATTAATATATACAAAATTATATATACAAATATCATTCCAACCTTGAGCATGCAATCTCTCGTTGATGACGACATAAAAAAACTATACATTAAATTATCTAAACATTACATTTGACATATATAATAACGGTAAAAAAGACCTTCAAAACATTTAACAGATTCAAAGATAAAGCCTTTAAAAATATCCTTGACCCCAATTTACAATGTTCTGTCAGATTGGAGGCAAAAAAACAAACAAAAAATAAAAAAGAGAAATAATATATCCTTCCCTCCATCTCTCCTTTCCTCCCCTGGGACCCGACCCCACTTTTGAAACCATTGTCTGTTTTTATATTGCAATTGTCACTCTTCCAAGAGGGAATCAAACTTATGTTGTCAGTTTGTCATAATTCTTTTTCATCAAATAGTAACCACCTAATCTTCTGAATGAAATGGTTAAAAGATATATTTGCTTTTTTCCATGCATGGGGAATTGTGATATGTGCCTCTGTTAGGATCAAACCGCCCAATCTACCCTTTACATTAAAACCATAGTTAGTACTACCCCACAATGCCAATACTGGTTCAGGCTGAACCCGCATTTTGGTGGTTTTCCTTATTATGCTAAATACTGTACACCAAAATCTTTGGGCAAAGCCACCAGATGTGCTGCATATCGCCCTTGACAGTATAGCCCCTAAGGCAACTGGTATTACTGCCTCTACTCATACTACCAACCCATACACCACTCATACTACATGCCACCATATCCCTCCAATCTCCACTGGCTCAACATTGGGGTTATCAAATAATGGTAAAAGTGGGGTCCCCCCAGATGTAGGATAGCCCTTCCTCCTCACTCTATCCGAATTCCGTAACATCTCTAAGGCCACTGGGCATGTTATGTATGTACTTTAGAGGTCCAAAAGATTGATTCCAGGGATGTTAAACTAATATTAAATGGCGACAAATGGATCCTGTTTAATCTCAACCCTAAGATCCTCAAAAATCTAATGTATAAAAAATAATAAGAAAGTCTCAGGGTTGTTACAAACAGGAGCAAGTTGTCAGGGCATTTATGCTCTTTAGCTCCACACTTCACCCCCCTAAATCCTTATTGTCTCCAGAGTTTCACAGCCAGTGGCTCCATTGCCATAACAAAGAGACACGGGATAGGGGGCACCCTTGTCTGGTCCCACAGTTGAGATTCAGAGGCTTAGTGGCATATTAATTCATTAAAACTGAGGGCACCAAAAATTGTTAGGAAAAAAAATATTTTGTAAAATAATATTCACATAATCCCAGGATAAGGTGTCAAATGCCTTCTGGACATCCACCGACTACTACATTATCCAGGTAGACTACTGCTGCTAAGAAGTTATTTATTTGCCCTGCCAATATTTTGTTAAATACATTCAAATTGCTATTAATCAGTGGGATTGAACGATAACTAATGCTTTCCGTGGGATCTTTTCCATTCTTTTGCTATTACCACTATATTGGCAAGTAAAGCCTCAGAGGGTATTTGTGCCCCTTGTTTAACCCTTTAAGTGCCAGCCTACCTGGAGTTTTTGTCACACTCTGTTGCCAGACCATTTTGCACTATTTTGCGCTCCCCATGTTCAAATGTGATTTTTGAAGGGATTTCCAGGGATTTCCCAGGAAAATGATATATTGTTTTTTTCAGCAGAGTCTGGGCTTTAACATGAAATGTCTTGTTTGTCATTTTTTAGGTGTATTCTCAATATTTTTGGTTAAATATGTGCAAAAAAAAAAAAAAAAAAAAATGTAAGTTTGTCAATGAAATCTTATTGCGTGTGAAATCCCAATTTCTCCCGGTTACAGCGGTACCACATATGTATAGGTAGACACCCTTTCCTGCCCAGGAGACTCCCCCAAACTGAAACAACGCTTTAGGGGATTTTCAGATAAAATACAACTGTGCTATGCAATATGCGCACCTTGCAGTTTTTCCAGAAAAACAACCCTTTACATTTGAAATACCCCCAACAAACTATATATTCTCTGGAAGTACACACCTCAGGCTTTCTAGGCGTACCAGGCTTGTTGATGTGGCCATAGTTTTCTGGAAGTAATCCCTCAATGGATTCTTTGGTTGCAAAGAGTTTCCCTAAAAAAAGGATAAAAAAGCAGAATCAAAGCCACATTTTCCTAAAAAAACTATATACAAAGAAGAAAAAACAAGTTTAATCTGGAAACGCAACATCCCCCGAACAGAACAATACCCAACATGCATAGGTTCTGTCAAGGGAAGAGTTGCCAAACACCCCAAAGTAAAGCATGTGCGTAACGGTAATTTTACTTGAAAATTTCAGCTCTGCAGACAAAGTGCGCACCTTGCGATTTTTCAACCAAAACAACCCTTGACATTTGGAATATCCCCCATAAACCATATATTCCCTGAAAGTACACACGTTAAGCTTTCTAAGGGTACCCAGCTTGTTGTAGTGGGCTCATCTTTCTGGAAGTAATCCCTCAAAGAATTCTTTGTTTGCGCAGGGTTTCCTTAAAAAATTTATAAAAAAGCTGAATAAAAAACACCTTTTCCTAAAATATAACTATGCAAACCAGAAAAAACAAGCTAAGTCTGAAAGCGCAAGGTCCCCCGAACAGAACAATACCCAACATGCATAGGTACTATTAACCCTTTTAATTGCCAGCCTACTTGAGATTTTGTCACCCTCTGTAGACAGGCCATTTTTCCCCATTTTGCGTCATGTTTTGCGCCATTTTTGCTGGAACTTTCAGGAAAATTATATATATATTTTTTTGCAGCAGAGTTTAGGCTTTAACATGAAATGTCTTGTTTGTAAATTTTTTTTTTTTTTTACAATATTATTAAGTAAAAATAATAAATAAATAAATAAAAAATGTTTTAAAAAAATTGACTCCTTTATTTTAAATAAAAAATGTATTTTATTAAGGAAAATCATATTGCATGTGAAAGCCCCATTTCTACCGATTAGAACGGTACCACATATTTATCGGTAGCCCCCTGTTCCTGCCCAGGAGACCCCCCTAACTGAAACAAGTATTTTATAACATTCACAAAAAAAATACAACTACCATCCACACTACAAAGGGTTAAATCGAGAAAAAAAATGACATAGGGTCCCCCCTCCCAGGGGAGGGAGACCCCATTTTTTTTTTATTTTTAAGGGTTAAAAACCCTTAAAAATCAAAAAAAAAATTGACGTGGGGTCCCCCTTACCCAAAGTAACCAGCCCGGGACCAGCTATGGGGGCTTGTAGGCACAGAGTGGGGGGGCCAGCTTATGTGGCCCCCCCACCCTGCAGCCTACGAGCCCACATAGCCCATGTGGGCCCGGGCTCTTCTGCCCCCCCCCTGGCCTTTGGGGAGGCAGGTAATGGGGGTGCCGGGGGTTAGTGGCAAGCCACCCGCTAGCGCAGGTGGCTTGCCATCCCCCCAGCCTTGTGAACTGGTATAGGGGTCATGGACCCCTTACCAGTTCACAAGGGGTTAAATGTAAATAATCGCACAGACACAAGCAGAGAAAAAATATTTTATTAATTTTTTTTTTTTTTTTTTTTACACTGTACTCACCTCCCATCCATCCTGGAGCCCTCTGTCCCTCGGCGATCACTGGCTTCTGCTCACTTGCTAGAAGCCTTTTATAGCTGCTGGATGACAGAACACAAAGGGTTAATAAAAAAAAAAAATGACATAGGGTCCCCCTCCCATGTTAGCGCAGGTGGCTTCCCATCCCCCCAGCCTTGTGAACTGGTATAGGGGTCATGGACCCCTTACCAGTTCACAAGGGGTTAATAGTAAAAAATGACAGACACAGAGAAAAAAAAATCTTTATTTTTCTTTTTTTTACACTATACTCACCTCCGATCCGACGTCCCTCGCCGCTGTATGTCCCGCGCCGCTGTCACTGACAGATGCCGGTGGTGATCGGCGCAGGGCGGGTGACAGGCGAGGGGGCTCCGATCGGAGCCTCCTCACCTGACACCCGCCCTGCTCCGATCACCACCGGCATCTGACAGATGCCGGAGCTCGGAGGGGGTATAGGAGGAGCGGGATGACGTCATCCCGCTCCTCTCACAATGGGCGGAGCTAAGCGGCGGCCATCGCCGCCATTACAAGAGGTGAGGACCCGGAAGAGGGTCCTCACCTGAAGACTGTGCAGCCCAGGGGGGGGATCGGACCCCCCCCCTGGTGAAGAGGAGACCCGGACAGAAGGCTCGGGCGCGGAGGTGAGTAAATGACAGTTTGTTTTTTTGTTTTTTTTACAGCGCCGATGTCAGCGCTGGAAACGGGGGGGGGGCGGCTGGTTTCGGGCCCCCCCTGAAGACGGAGGACGACGGGGGGGCGATCGGATGCCCCCCCCAGGAAGAGGGGACCCCAAGCTTCACGGGGATACCGGAGGTAAGTGTTTTTTTTTTCTATCTTTTTAACTGTTTGTGGGAAATGCCAGGCACGTAGTTTCTACGTGCTTGGCACTTAACGGTAGGAGAGGCAACCACGTAGAAACTACGTGCTTGGCATTTAAAGGGTTAATACTAATGTACCATAAAACCAGGAGGGGGAACAGGGTTAGTACAAACTGTGGAGAATCCATCCGACCAAGGTGCTCTTGATGTAGCCAATCCCTGTGTGACACAAACCACCTCATCCTCTGATATATCATGCTCCATCATTACCTGGTTTACTCCCCTCTCTCCTAACCATGTTTCCAAAATATTTAAATCTACAGTATGGGATTCAGAGTAAAGAGCATTATAGAACTTGCCAAATTCCTTTACTTCCCTTCTTTCAGGTTCTGGGACAAAACACCCTTGCTTCTTGTAATCTTAGGGAAGGAGATGTTTTTTTCTGATATTGCAGTTGTTTTACTAACATCTTGCCCGGTCTTTGCCTGGACATATAGCATCTTGCCAGGTTCCACCTTAGGGATTTCTCTGCTTTTGTTGTAAGAAGCAGGTTCAATTTAAATCGTGAGTCCTCTTTCTGTCTTATAAAGGTTCTTCCAGGTGCCTTTTGTGTTCTTTAATTAGATTAGAGTCTTCAACTCATCCATTCTATCCTTAGCTGCTTTTCTTTTTGTTGCTTTTAGTTGTTATCTGTATCTGTTATCTGCTATCTGTATAAGTGTGGCCCAGGTAAAAACTGGGGTTACCTAATCTCTCATAGAAAACCCTGCATAACACAGCCTAGCTCCATAACACATTACAGCAGTGCCGGAGTTAACCACTAGAGGCTGCTGTGGGAGAGTGACATCATCAACAGAGGTTATATAAGAGCTGGCACGTTTTAGAAGACTCAGTCTGAGTCTAGTTTTATCAGAGTTGTCACTTGTATTGAGCTGAGATAGCATGGATTGCTGAGAGAGAACCATGGAGATAGCCATGCAGAGGAGTCTGTAGTGTGCTGAGCAGAATGGAGCTTGCTAACCCTTTTGAGAAGGAGCTACACACAGGAGGAAGAGCTACAGTGTGCAGAGCAAGACAGAGAGATACCACAGAGAGACATCCATGTGGGCCTAGGAGAAGCAGAGTGGAGTGTACTGAGCACCAACACATACAAAGGTACCAGTAGCATAGTCCCAGCCCCTAGAGTGACCCTGGGATCCTATGAGCCTGTTTGCTTTTTATGCTGAAGTTGGAAGTGTGGTTGCTTTAATAAAGTTTGGAAAGACATTTGCAGTGTGTGGTGACTCCACCTGGCTATATCCCAATCATCCCTCAAGATTCCAAGAACTCATGACAGCTCGCCCCGCATGTCAGCCGGCCCTGGTGTGGTGTGTGGGTTACAAAAGTCAGCACCTGATAAAAGCCTTATGAGACAACCAATTCACTCTTGGATTAGTATCCGCCTCTCGGTTATGTTCAAAATATTCTGGTCTTTTTGGAGTTCCATCCACACTCCTGGGGTCCCCAGTAATACCTTATTGAGTCTTTAACTAAATCCACTCGGTTTTGTCTAGAGACCCCTAAGGCAGTAAGACCGCCACATGATCGGACCAAGCACACTCCACTATTTTACAACTAGTGACTTTTGGGCTCAAAGAGCATGATAAAAAATGGTCTATATAGGAATATGACTTACATGCTGCCAGTATAGTCCCTAGTCGTGATGTTACATTCCCTCCAGATGTTGATCATACCCAGCAAGCCTAGGAGTTCAGCCAATCTCCTGCTACATTTGGATGGAGGTCTCATTTTGGCCCTTCGACTTGTGATGTTTGAATCCCCTTTTAACCTAATTTAGAACTCAAATCTTTAAAAATGTCTTTAAAATACTCTCCCTGACCTCTATTATTTGCATTTTAACTAAATATAGCGAATGTTGAGTCTCCAATTGTTCCTTTAACCATTAAATATCTCCTTTTTTTATCTGTTATTCTTTCCAAGAAGGAGAAGGGAATCATCTTAGCGAAACAAATAGTGACTCCTCTGTTCTTTTCGCTGGCACAGCACAAATAGAACTGGGGAAATTTGCCACAATAAAATGTTGGTGGTACTTTTCTCACAAAATGAGTCTCAGGAGCAGTTCTTTTAAATGCCAGAATACTAGGAAAAGTTTATTTAAAGAGGAACATTACAAATGAAAATTACTTTTGTGGGTTTTGTTCTCAATTTGGGATGCCCCTCTGTTTGTATCCCGCAAGATCAGGGATTGTCCTGGTTCCCACTGCATATTCAATGGATGCTCAGCCAACCAGCAGTGCTCCTTCCATTTAGAATTCCTTTGCAACACTGATGTTAGTGCTTCAAGGAAATTTCAATGAAGCGAATGCCTCCAGCCGCACCCCCACCTTCCAGCTCTCCCCAGCTTCACTTCAATATATTTCTTGTAGTACCACCTTGTGCCTTGTGCCTACCTTGCTATTTAATAAGTCCCTACAAATATTACAGAAACATAGAAAGTTGTTGGCAGAAGGATGCCACATACATCAGCATGACTATTATATTCATCACATGCTGTTAAATATATTATTTAAATAACCATGATATAATTCAATCACAAACCTCTACCAATTTAGGCCTGATGGGCCTAATCGGTTTTAGGCTACAGTAAAAGGAAAGTCAGAATTCTGTTCCTAAAAGCTCTTCTCTGATCATGTAATGTATTTGTGAAAACAAAAACACTTTCCACCTTAAAATAACTAGCCCTAATCTTTTACCCAATTGATCTGCCACTAGGCTCCATAGCAAGCACACGGTGTCTTATTATGTTGCAATCCTTACAAAAGTTAGAAAAAGGTACATCAAAAATTGCGATCTGTAATCCAGTTTCTGCCTGGCTGTACAATATCATGAGGAATACCTGATGATTTTACTTAGAACTCTGTGGAGTTGTGGGGTTGCTGATCTGGTGCTGGGTGGGTTGACAGAAGACCCATTTCTCTTTTCAGTAAATGGACAGACTCAGCCTGTGGTAGCTTGACCCATTTGTTATTTTTATTCCAGTGCTCTTCAATCAGCATAAGGTGACGTAGTCCAGTGATAAGCTTGTGATCCTACCACACTGACCTCAACATGCAATGCCAAAGCCTCTTTCCACATGCAGATACATGTTTGGCATGGCATCCACACTTTCGGAGTGCTCACTCATCTAGAAATGCAACTATGCAATGCATTGTCCAGTTCTGGGAGAAATGAAGACCGGTGCATCCACAAATTATTCAATGGAAAAATAGATTTTTTGTTTATTGTTGTTTTTATAATAATGTAATGGTTCAAGTGGTAATTTGCTTTGTATTATATTTCAGGTGGTTACCCCAAAAACCTATGGAGACCACACCTAAAGACTTACTATTACCTTTAGCTCTTAGTTATGAAATAAAAATGAAAGGAGGGCAAACTTTGGAGACCTGCTAGAGCTTTTACCCAGCACTGTAGGAAATAGAGGAGAGGCACAAGGGACAGGCAGCAAGTAAGTTACTTGCTGACATATTTTTTCCATTGGGTTTACAACCTATTTAATAGGCCAACATAATGCATTTGTTAATGATCTCTTCCTCTATCCAGAGCTGAAAGACAGCTCTGGTGTCCCCCTCTTTATCCGGTGAGCCAGCTAATCTTCTTACTTCACCCGACACTTCATCTGCCTTCACCTTTTTAGTTGGCAATCAGTTGGCAATCTATGCCTAAAGTAAGACCTGGGGGCAAGCTTGTCCGGTGAGGCCTGCTTGTGGCCAAACAAGCTGGGGCTTGTCTAAAGGCAGAAGCAGCAGCAGAGATTGGGGGTTGTCAACTGACCTCAAGGTGGGTGTGCCAATGGGGCTTTAACATTTTTAGCTTGCTTTCTTGAGTAGTCAAGACCATTATATCTCATTGAACATAACATTAATTTATGCACTTAGCTGGAGTAATAAGACCGGATGTATTTTTCATGATTTCAAAATGTAACTTCTTTGTTAAAAACACAATATGATTAATGATCCAGCATCATGTTATTATGATAAGATGCAGATCATTACATTTATATTCATTTCAGTTATGCTTATCATCATTATTACATTTCCTTAGCATAAAGCAGCTTTCACAGATTTCTTTGTTTCATCAAAATTATTTGTATCCATCTTTTTTTCTCCACTGCAGTATTCTTTTTTTCTTTTATCATGGTTCTTTTTAAATTTGGATGAAAAAGAAATCCCAGCAAAGCTGAATATGTATATATACAGCATTTGACAAAAAGTTAATGCAGTCTTCAGTTCTTTGAGATATACAGTCCTACATATACATACATTTTTGTATATGTATATGTATGCACTCTATGCCTCATATTTAAGTTTTGTGGAGAACTAGCTTTAAAATGTAACGATTAATATCCCTTTTGCTTCTTCGCTTTTCAGTAACAGTCAGTATGGCACATATCAAAATCATATTACAGTCACAGGCGGTGACTTGGAAGTTTACCTATGCTTTTTATAACCTACGTTTTTCTTTGGTTAGAGATTAAAGTGATATTTCAGGCATAGGTAATTGTTACTCCATTGCATCAGGCTACCTTTGGCACTGCCCTAAACGGTTTTCCGTTTTTAAATTAAATAAGAAATGGCCGAGATCTGTGGTTTACAGGTTCAACCTATGACATACCCCCTTACATCCTGTCCCCCCATTCAGCTCAGTAGAGCGGGATAGGATTGCTGGTCCCCTCCCTCCTCTTGCACCTCCCTCCACCTCCTCCATCTTCACAGCCTCCCCGCTGATGGGGGCATGATTCTTCTCCCCCAGCTACGTGTGTGAGTGGTGGGGGGAGAAGAACCATGCCCCAAATAGATGCTGACACCTGCCACTAGAGATAAGCGAACTTTTGAAAAATTTGATTCGACTGATTCGCCGAATTTTCCGACAAAAATCGTTTCGACCCGAATTAATTCGCGACGAATCGCTATTAAAAACGGCTATTTCTGAGCCTCCTAGAGCCTCAATAGGGTTGTAAACCATTCTGCCTTGCTGTACCACGCACAGGATGCGTGCTGGGTTAGTTAAATAATACTTTGAATAAATATCACATGCAGATCAGAGGCATCGCTAATAGAATCGCAGAGCGGCACAATTGAATTCAAGAGAGTTGAAGTGGCATCACTATGAGGGGCGGGAGCCCAAACATTGCTTTAAAGAGACACTGGAGTTGGCAGCAGCAGAAGCCCAAAAATTGGATGAATCACACCCTGGAGTTGGCGGCAGCAGCAGCAGGAGCCCAAACATTGGCTGAAAGAGACACTGGGGTTGGCTTCAGGAGCCCAAAAATTGGATGAATCACACCCTGGAGTTGCAAGCAGCAGCAGGAGCCCAAATATTACTTTAAAGAGACACTGGAGTTGGCTTCAGGAGCCCAAAAATTGAATGAATCACACCCTGGAGTTGGCAGCAGCAGCAGGAGCCCAAACATTACTTTAAAGAGACACTGGAGTTGGCTTCAGGAGCCCAAAAATTGGATGAATCACACCCTGGAGTTGGCAGCAGCAGCAGCAGGAGCCCAAATATTACTTTAAAGAGACACTGGGGTTGGCTTCAGGAGCCCAAAAATTGGATGATTCACACCCTGGAGTTGGCAGCAGCAGCAAAAGGAGCCCAAATATACACTGGAGTTGGCTTTAGGAGCCCAAAAATTGGATGAATCACACCCTGGAGTTGGCAGCAGCAGCAGGAGCCCAAATATTACTTTAAAGAGACACTGGGGTTGGCTTCAGGAGGCCAAAAATTGGATGAATCACGCCCTGGAGTTGGCAGCAGCAGCAACAGGAGCCCAAATATTACTTTAAAGAGACACTGGGGTTGGCTTCAGGAGCCCAAAAATTGGACGAATCACACCCTGGAGTTGACAGCAGCAGCAGGAGCAGCCCAAATATTACTTTAAAGAGACACTGGGGTTGGCTTCAGGAGGCCAAAAATTGGATGAATCACACCCTGGAGTTGGCAGCAGCAGCAGGAGCAGCCCAAATATTACTTTAAAGAGACACTGGGGTTGGCTTCAGGAGGCCAAAAATTGGATGAATCACACCCTGGAGTTGGCAGCAGCAGCAGGAGCCCAAACATTACTTTAAAGAGACACTGGGGTTGGCTTCAGGAGCCCAAAAATTGGATGAATCACACCCTGGATTTGGCAGCAGCAGCAGCAGCAGGAGCCCAAATATTACTTTAAAGAGACACTGGGGTTGGCTTCAGGATGCCAAAAATTAGATGAATCACACCCTGGAGTTGGCAGCAGCAGCAGGAGCAGCCCAAATATTACTTTAAAGAGACACTGGGGTTGGCTTCAGGAGGCCAAAAATTGGATTAATCACACCCTGGAGTTGGCAGCAGCAGCAGGAGCAGCCCAAATATTACTTTAAAGAGACACTGGGGTTGGCTTCAGGAGCCCAAAAATTGGATGAATCACACCCTGGAGTTGGCAGCAGCAGCAGGAGCCCAAATATTACTTTAAAGAGACACTGGGGTTGGCTTCAGGAGGCCAGAAATTGGATGAATCACACTCTGGAGTTGGCAGCAGCAACAGGAGCCCAAATATTACTTTAAAGAGACACTGGAGTTGGCTTCAGGAGCCCAAAAATTGGATGAATCACACCCTGGAGTTGGCAGCAGCAGCAGCAGGAGCCCAAATATTACTTTAAAGAGACACTGGGGTTGGCTTCAGGAGGCCAAAAATTGGATGAATCACACCCTGGAGTTGGCAGCAGCAGCAGCAGGAGCCCAAATATTACTTTAAAGAGACACTGGGGTTGGCTTCAGGAGCCCAAAAATTGGATGAATCACACCCTGGAGTTGGCAGCAGCAGCAGCAGGAGCCCAAATATTACTTTAAAGAGACACTGGGGTTGGCTTCAGGAGGCCAAAAATTGGATGAATCACACCCTGGAGTTGACAGCAGCAGCAGGAGCCCAAATATTATTTAAAGAGACACTGGGGTTGGCTTCAGGAGCCCAAAAATTGGATGAATCACACCCTGGAGTTGGCAGCAGCAGCAGGAGCAGCCCAAATATTACTTTAAAGAGACACTGGGGTTGGCTTCAGGAGGCCAAAAATTGGATGAATCACACCCTGGAGTTGGCAGCAGCAGCAGGAGCAGCCCAAATATTACTTTAAAGAGACACTGGGGTTGGCTTCAGGAGGCCAAAAATTGGATGAATCACACCCTGGAGTTGGCAGCAGCAGCAGGAGCCCAAACATTACTTTAAAGAGACACTGGGGTTGGCTTCAGGAGCCCAAAAATTGGATGAATCACACCCTGGATTTGGCAGCAGCAGCAGCAGCAGGAGCCCAAATATTACTTTAAAGAGACACTGGGGTTGGCTTCAGGATGCCAAAAATTAGATGAATCACACCCTGGAGTTGGCAGCAGCAGCAGGAGCAGCCCAAATATTACTTTAAAGAGACACTGGGGTTGGCTTCAGGAGGCCAAAAATTGGATTAATCACACCCTGGAGTTGGCAGCAGCAGCAGGAGCAGCCCAAATATTACTTTAAAGAGACACTGGGGTTGGCTTCAGGAGCCCAAAAATTGGATGAATCACACCCTGGAGTTGGCAGCAGCAGCAGGAGCCCAAATATTACTTTAAAGAGACACTGGGGTTGGCTTCAGGAGGCCAGAAATTGGATGAATCACACTCTGGAGTTGGCAGCAGCAACAGGAGCCCAAATATTACTTTAAAGAGACACTGGAGTTGGCTTCAGGAGCCCAAAAATTGGATGAATCACACCCTGGAGTTGGCAGCAGCAGCAGCAGGAGCCCAAATATTACTTTAAAGAGACACTGGGGTTGGCTTCAGGAGGCCAAAAATTGGATGAATCACACCCTGGAGTTGGCAGCAGCAGCAGCAGGAGCCCAAATATTACTTTAAAGAGACACTGGGGTTGGCTTCAGGAGCCCAAAAATTGGATGAATCACACCCTGGAGTTGGCAGCAGCAGCAGCAGGAGCCCAAATATTACTTTAAAGAGACACTGGGGTTGGCTTCAGGAGGCCAAAAATTGGATGAATCACACCCTGGAGTTGACAGCAGCAGCAGGAGCCCAAATATTATTTAAAGAGACACTGGGGTTGGCTTCAGGAGCCCAAAAATTGGATGAATCACACCCTGGAGTTGGCAGCAGCAGCAGCAGCAGGAGCCCAAATATTACTTTAAAGAGACACTGGGGTTGGCTTCAGGAGCCCAAAAATTGGATGAATCACACCCTGGAGTTGGCAGCAGCAGCAGCAGGAGCCCAAATATTACTTTAAAGAGACACTGGGGTTGGCTTCAGGAGCCCAGAAATTGGATGAATCACACCCTGGAGTTGGCAGCAGCAGCAGCAGGAGCCCAAATATTACTTTAAAGAGACACTGGGGTTGGCTTCAGGAGCCCAAAAATTGGATGAATCACACCCTGGAGTTGGCAGCAGCAGCAGGAGCCCAAACATTACTTTAAAGAGACACTGGGGTTGGCTTCAGGAGCCCAAAAATTTAATGAATCACACCCTGGAGTTGGCAGCAGCAGCAGGAGCCCAAACATTACCTTAAAGAGACACTGGGGTTGGCTTCAGGAGCCCAAAAATTGGATGAATCACACCCTGGATTTGGCAGCAGCAGCAGGAGCCCAAACATTACTTTAAAGAGACACTGGGGTTGGCTTCAGGAGCCCAAAAATTGGATGAATCACACCCTGGATTTGGCAGCAGCAGCAGGAGCAGCCCAAATATTACTTTAAAGAGACACTGGGGTTGGCTTCAGGAGGCCAAACATTGGATGAATCACACCCTGGAGTTGGCAGCAGCAGCAGGAGCAGCCCAAATATTACTTTAAAGAGACACTGGGGTTGGCTTCAGGAGGCCAAAAATTGGATAATTCACACCCTGGAGTTGGCAGCAGCAGCAGGAGCCCAAACATTACTTTAAAGAGACACTGGCGTTGGCTTCAGGAGCCCAAAAATTGGATGAATCACACCCTGGAGTTGGCAGCAGCAGCAGCAGGAGCCCAAATATTACTTTAAAGAGACACTGGGGTTGGCTTCAGGAGCCCAAAAATTGGATGAATCACACCCTGGAGTTGGCAGCAGCAGCAGGAGCCCAAACATTACTTTAAAGAGACACTGGGGTTGGCTTCAGGAGCCCAAAAATTTAATGAATCACACCCTGGAGTTGGCAGCAGCAGCAGGAGCCCAAACATTACTTTAAAGAGACACTGGGGTTGGCTTCAGGAGCCCAAAAATTGGATGAATCACACCCTGGAGTTGGCAGCAGCAGCAGGAGCCCAAACATTACTTTAAAGAGACACTGGGGTTGGCTTCAGGAGCCCAAAAATTGGATGAATCACACCCTGGATTTGGCAGCAGCAGCAGGAGCAGCCCAAATATTACTTTAAAGAGACACTGGGGTTGGCTTCAGGAGGCCAAACATTGGATGAATCACACCCTGGAGTTGGCAGCAGCAGCAGGAGCAGCCCAAATATTACTTTAAAGAGACACTGGGGTTGGCTTCAGGAGGCCAAAAATTGGATAATTCACACCCTGGAGTTGGCAGCAGCAGCAGGAGCCCAAACATTACTTTAAAGAGACACTGGGGTTGGCTTCAGGAGCCCAAAAATTGGATGAATCACACCCTGGAGTTGGCAGCAGCAGCAGCAGGAGCCCAAATATTACTTTAAAGAGACACTGGGGTTGGCTTCAGGAGCCCAAAAATTGGATGAATCACACCCTGGAGTTGGCAGCAGCAGCAGCAGGAGCCCAAATATTACTTTAAAGAGACACTGGGGTTGGCTTCAGGAGCCCAAAAATTGGATGAATCACACCCTGGAGTTGGCAGCAGCAGCAGCAGGAGCCCAAATATTACTTTAAAGAGACACTGGGGTTGGCTTCAGGAGGCCAAAAATTGGATGAATCACACCCTGGAGTTGGCAGCAGCAGCAGCAGGAGCCCAAATATTACTTTAAAGAGACACTGGGGTTGGCTTCAGGAGCCCAAAAATTGGATGAATCACACCCTGGAGTTGGCAGCAGCAGCAGCAGGAGCCCAAATATTACTTTAAAGAGACACTGGGGTTGGCTTCAGGAGGCCAAAAATTGGATGAATCACACCCTGGAGTTGGCAGCAGCAGCAGCAGGAGCCCAAATATTACTTTAAAGAGACACTGGGGTTGGCTTCAGGAGCCCAAAAATTGGATGAATCACACCCTGGAGTTGGCAGCAGCAGCAGGAGCCCAAACATTACTTTAAAGAGACCCTGGGGTTGGCTTCAGGAGCCCAAAAATTGGATGATTGACACCCTGGAGTTGACATCAGCAGGAGCCCAAAAATTGGCCTAAAGACATAAATATGTTTTGCACCATTTGGAAAGTGTAAAACGTGGCACCATGCTGAATCTAGTTGCATGCATCAGGCATTGGTGGGTGGAAATCCTGGCTGATCCATCCCTGATTCATTTTGACAAAGGTGAGTCTCTCCACATTTTTAGTTGACAGACGAGTTCTCCTCGCCGTAACTATGGCCCCCGCCGCACTAAACACCCGCTCAGATGGCACGCTACTTGCCGGGCAGGACAGCTTTTCCAGGGCAAACTCTGCTAGTTGCGGCCACAAATCAAGTTTGGCTGCCCAGAAGTCCAGCGAATCCTCAAGGTGTGTTGGCATGGTCATTTCAAAGTATGACATGACCTGCTGGTTCAGGTCCTGCTCCAGGTCTTCCTGCTGCTCATGAGTAGCCTCACTATGCGGGTGTAGAAAGCTACTCATTAGCGACTGAAGACTGAGGCTGCTGCTGCTGATGGAGCTGCTGCTGCTGCTCCTGCCAACCCCCCCAGCGGCCATGGCAGTGGAAGGTGAGCGCAGAGGTCCCCTCGAGTCAGACCTGCGAGAGTATGGACCATGGCGCAGATAGGCATCGGCCAACTGCCTACGTAGAATGTCTTTGTAGTAGTTGAGTTTGTCCTCCCTCTCGGTGGGTTTAAAAAATGCCCCCATTTTGTGCCGGAAGCGAGGGTCCAATAAGGTGGACAGCCAGAAGTCATTCTGCCGACAGATGGAAACAATTCTGTGGTCACTACGCAAGCACGTGAGCATGCTTTGTGCCATTTGCGCAAGTGACTCGGATGGACTACCTGTCTCCATCTCCACTGCATACAGCCACGGTGTGCTCGGGTCCTCTGTCTCGCCTTCCTCAAAAACCTCTAGCTCCTCTGGCTGCTCCTGCTCCTCCTCTCCTGTCCGCTGACTAGATAAACCAGCCATTTTGCCAAGCCTAAACTGTGTTTTGCTGGACAACTCCTCCTCCTCCTCTTCCTCCTCCTCCTCCAGTTCAGCTCCAATGGGGTTCATGTGGCCGTAAGATGTCAACGCCATGTCTCCAGTGCCCTGACCAGCCATGGTTTCCAACATGTGCTGTAGTACATGAAGCAGTGGAATCACGTCATTCATCCCGTAATCCTGCCGACTGACAAATAAAGTGGCTTCCTCAAAGGGCCTGAGCAAACGGCAGGTGTCACGTATGAGCTGCCACTGGTTGACATTGAAGTTACACAGGGGAGTCCCCCTATCTGCTTGGATCATCAGGAAATCCGTGATGGCTTTTCTCTGTTCATATAATCGGTCCAACATGTGAAGGGTGGAATTCCAACGGGTGGAAACATCGCAAATCAGACTATGTTGGGGGATACCATTCTGACGCTGTAGCTCAAGAAGGGTGTGTTTGGCTGAAGTGCATGCAAAGTTTCCTTGAAGTTGTTAGGATGTCTTGCAGATGGGGGGAAGACTTCAGAAACCGCTTGACAACCAGATTGAAGACGTGAGCCATGCAGGGCGCATGGGTCAGGCTTTCTTGACGCAGCGCAGACAAAATGTTCTTCCCATTGTCGGTAACCATGATTCCCATTTTAAGTTTTCTTGGAGTAAGCCATGTTTGGATTTCCTGATGAATACATTTAAGCAGTTCCTCCCCTGTGTGACTCCGTTCGCCAAGACAAACCATGTGAAGCACTGCGTGACACCTCCGTGCCCTGCACACATGGTAGACTGGAGGGGCACTGAGACTTGAGCCTACAGTGGAGGGTGAGGAGATGGCGGAGGATGAGGAGGCCGAGTCGCACGGTGTCACAGGCCCAACGGGCAGGGAGCACGGAGGCCGAAGCGGCGTGACCTGTCCAAGTTGCTGCTGCTGCTGGAAAGGGACCACATTCACCCAGTGGGCCGTAAACGACATGTACTGTCCCTGACCGTAGTTACAGCTCCAGATGTCGGCGCTGCCATGCACTTTGCTACACACCGACAGGCTCAAGGACTGGCCCACCTTCTGTTCAACAAAAGTGTGCAGCACTGGTACTGCCTTCTTGGCAAAGAAATGACGGCTTGGGACTCTCCACCTCGGCTCAAGCCATCAGTTCTCTGAAAGGTGCAGATTCCACCACCTGAAAAGGGAGCGACTGCAGCACCAGCAACTTGGACAGGAGCACATTCAGCTTCTGCGCCGTAGGATGAGTGGGCGCATACTGCTGTCTCTTGGACATGGCTTCGCTGATGGATTGCTGGCGGGATGCATGACTTGGAGGAGGAGGAGGAGGAGGAGGAGGAGCAGGAGCGACAGAGGATGGGTATGACGCACAGCTGCCTTCGGCTGAGGTGCTGGAGCCTTGGCTGGCAGAAATTGGGAGCTCACTTGGTGAGGAAGCAGACTGGACCACCCCTTGGGAGCCTCGGTTCTCCCAGGTCGTTTTATGGTGACGCATCATATGTTGACGCAGGGCCGTTGTGCCAACATTTGGACCCTGGCCACGCTTCACCTTTTGCCTACATATCTTGCATGTGGCCATGTTACCCTCCTGCGGATGCTTCAGGAAAAACTGCCACACTGCCGAGTAGCTACTTTTCCCACCCCCTGGCCTCACTGATTCACTGCTGCTGTTGCCAACTCCAGGAACCCCTGCTCCACTACCTCCCGATAAGGTAGACTGCCGCACAGCAGGTGCTCTACCCCGGCCCCGGCCGGCTCAAGCCTTTGGAATTGTGCCCCCATGCTGACTGCTACCACCTTGCTGCCTCAGCTGCTGACTCCGGGGCAACCAGCGCCCCTCTTCTCCTGATGATGACGATGAAGCCCCTTCATCACCCGGCTACCAAGTGCGATCGGCTTCATCGTCATCATCATTATCACAGAGTTGTGGCTGTACGTCACTGATGTTCGTGGATTCATCAACAGTGTCTGGCACAGGAGCTGGAATGCTCGCAGCACCCACGACACTGTCCACATCACTATTTGTCTGCCTAGCTAAAGAAGCCACCTCCATTTCTTGGCTGGGCAGTAGCTGCTGACTGTCCTCCTGTATCTGATCGTCCTCCTCACTAAAGAGTGGAGCTGAACCCAAAGCATAGGATACGTCGCTGGGGGAGGGAACGGCGTAGGACAGAGGCAATGGGAGGACAGGGACTGCTCTCGGGGCATGCCAACTCAGGGTTGTGTCAGAGGAACCTACCGACCCTAGACTGGGGGTCTCAGACGTAAGTTGTGATGATGTTGTTGATGAGCGCGTCAACCAATCTACCACGGCAGATGCGTTACTGGTGGAGACCCGACCGCTAGCTTATACTGGCAGATTAGGTCTCTCAGAGTGACTCCTGCTGCTACTGGCCCCCAGTCTGATGCGAGCTCTGCCTGTGGAATCTTGGCCTCTGCCACTCCTCTTTTCACTTCCAGGCACTTGTCTGCCCGACATAGTCTAACTGGCGTGGTAGTAGGTGATATTTTAAGAACCCCCGGGCAGCGGTGGGTCTATATGAAACAGAATATAATGCACACCAAAAGTGAGCAGTAACACTCAGCCTCCAACAGGCCTGCTTAGTGTAAATAAGAGAGCTGCTTTGTGTAAATAAAGAGGGGTATGCTATGTTACAGAATGGGATGCCCCAACAGCCAGCAGTGCACCTGTGAGCAGTACTACTATGCACAGCAAAAGTGTCTTTATCAGGCCTAATTTCAATTAGAATAAGTGCAAATGGTTATATGGTCTTAAATAGAGGCTGGTGTAGTCACAGAATGGGATGCCACAACAGGAGTGCACCTGGCAGGCAGCAGTAAGAATATGCACAGCAAAAGTGTCTTTATCAGGCCTAATTTCAATTAGAATAAGTGCAAATGGTTATGTTCTTAAATAGAGGCTGGTGTAGTCACAGAATGGGATGCCACAACAGGAGTGCACCTGGCAGGGACCAGTAGTGCTATGCACAGCAAAAGTGTCTTTATCAGGCCTAATTTCAATTAGAATAAGTGCAAATGGTTATATGGTCTTAAATAGAGGTTGGTGTAGTCACAGAATGGGATGCCCCAACAGGAGTGCACCTGGGACCAGTAGTAGCATGCACAGCAAAAGAGTCTTTATCAGGCCTAATTTCAATTAGAATAAGTGCAAATGGTTATGTTCTTAAATAGAGGCTGGTGTAGTCACAGAATGGGATGCCACAACAGGAGTGCACCTGGCAGGCAGCAGTAAGAATATGCACAGCAAAAGTGTCTTTATCAGGCCTAATTTCAATTAGAATAAGTGCAAATGGTTATATGGTCTTAAATAGAGGCTGCTGTAGTCACAGAATGGGATGCCCCAAACAGGAGTACACCTGGCATTGACCAGTAGTGCTATGCACAGCAAAAGTGTCTTTATCAGGCCTAATTTCAATTAGAATAAGTGCAAATGGTTATATGGTCTTAAATAGAGGCTGGTGTAGTCACAGAATGGGATGCCCCAACAGGAGTGCACCTGGCAGGCAGCAGTAAGAATATGCACAGCAAAAGTGTCTTTATCAGGCCTAATTTCAATTAGAATAAGTGCAAATGGTTATGTTCTTAAATAGAGGCTGGTGTAGTCACAGAATGGGATGCCACAACAGGAGTGCACCTGGGACCAGTAGTAGCATGCACAGCAAAAGTGTCTTTATCAGGCCTAATTTCAATTAGAATAAGTGCAAATGGTTATGGTCTTAAATAGAGGCTGGTGTAGTCACAGAATGGGATGCCCCAACAGGAGTGCACCTGGCAGGCAGCAGTAAGAATATGCAGAGCAAAAGTGTCTTTATCAGGCCTAATTTCAATTAGAATAAGTGCAAATGGTTATATGGTCTTAAATAGAGGCTGCTGTTGTTACAGAATGGGATGCCCCAAACAGGAGTGCACCTGGCAGGGACCAGTAGTGCTATGCACAGCAAAAGTGTCTTTATCAGGCCTAATTTCAATTATAATAGGTGCAAATGGTTATATGGTCTTAAATAGAGGCTGGTGTAGTCACAGAATGGGATGCCCCAACAGGAGTGCACCTGGCAGGCAGCAGTAAGAATATGCACAGCAAAAGTGTCTTTATCAGGCCTAATTTCAATTAGAATAAGTGCAAATGGTTATATGGTCTTAAATAGAGGCTGCTGTAGTCACAGAATGGGATGCCCCAACAGGAGTGCACCTGGCAGGCAGCAGTAAGAATATGCACAGCAAAAGTGTCTTTATCAGGCCTAATTTCAATTATAATAGGTGCAAATGGTTATGGTCTTAAATAGAGGCTGCTGTAGTCACAGAATGGGATGTCCCAAACAGGAGTGCACCTGGCAGGGACAAGTAGTGCTATGCACAGCAAAAGTGTCTTTATCAGGCCTAATTTCAATTAGAATAAGTGGAAATGGTTATATGGTCTTAAATAGAGGCTGCTGTAGTCTCAGAATGGGATGCCACAATAGGAGTGCACCTGGCAGGGACAAGTAGTGCTATGCACAGCAAAAGTGTCTTTATCAGGCCTAATTTCAATTATAATAAGTGCAAATGGTTATATGGTCTTAAATAGAGGCTGCTGTAGTCACAGAATGGGATGCCACAACAGGAGTGCACCTGGCAGGGACCAGTAGTGCTATGCACAGCAAAAGTGTCTTTATCAGACCTAATTTCAATTATAATAGGTGCAAATGGTTATGTGGTCTTAAATAGAGGCTGCTGTAGTCACAGAATGGGATGCCACAACAGGAGTGCACCTGGCAGGGACAAGTAGTGCTATGCACAGCAAAAGTGTCTTTATCAGGCCTAATTTCAATTATAATAAGTGCAAATGGTTATATGGTCTTAAACAGAGGCTGCTGTAGTCACAGAATGGGATGCCACAACAGGAGTGCACCTGGCAGGGACCAGTAGTGCTATGCACAGCAAAAGTGTCTTTATCAGGCCTAATTTCAATTAGAATAAGTGCAAATGGTTATATGGTCTTAAATAGAGGCTGGTGTAGTCACAGAATGGGATGCCTCACAGCAGACTTAAGATCAGTTCAGTATATATGCACAGTTAGTTAGTATAAGCAGCCTGAAAACGCTAACAAAGCCTGTCAGCCAGCCAGTAACACTCAGGCTGGATGAAAAAAAAAAAATCTCCCTGTGACTGCCTCCGATTTTTCCTAACTTTCCCTGTTTTTCGCTGACTTTCTGTCTGTCTCCTGCCTGTCTCCTGCCTGTCTCCAGCCTGTCCCTGTCTGTCCCTGCCTGTCTAACTGCCTCTCCCTCACTACAGCGTTCTGTCTCTCACGAATGCAATAGAGAAATGAGGAAGGAAAAGCAAGATGGCCGACTTAAATAGTGCTGTGACGTCACCGGGCTTGCTGGCTGTTGATAGGCTGCATGTGACTGTCCCAGCTTGCACTGGCGCGGGGTTGATGTCTGGACATGTCCCGTCCGCCATTTTAGAATGCCTGTAATGTAAATGAATGGATGTAAAAGGAAAACTTCGAGCGATCGAATCGCGGGGAAATTCGGATTCGATCCGAATCGAATTTTTCATGAAATTCGGATCGAATCCGGGTTCATCCGGATCGATTCGCTCATCCCTACCTGCCACCCTAATTTTCTCTTTTCTCCCCCGGCCACTGCTGTGAAAGAGCAGTACCGCACCTGCCTCCCCACTTCCTTTATCTCCCCAGGCCGATGCCATGAGAAAGCAGTGCAGCGCCTCCTCCTCTACCCCTCCTCTCCCCCGGCTGATGCCAAGAACAGCATGGTGCCTGCCACCCCACCTCCTCCTCTCTCCATCAGCGCCTGCCTCCACACATCCACCTTTTTTTAGGTTAAATATTTTAAAATGAAAAAATGCAAGGGATTCCCCCCTCTCCAGTGGGAGGTGAACCCTATGCTTTTTTATGTAGGGGTTAAATGCTTAAAAATTAAAAAAATGCCAAGGAGTCCCCCCTCTCCAGCATCCCAGCCCAGTCAGCAGCTATGTGGGCTTGTAGCCCAGGACTCGGAGGCCAAGCTACCAGCCCATATAGCCCACATGGCCACCAGGCTCTTCTGCACTCCCCTATCCTGTGGGGTTACAGACAGTGGAGTATACCTACTTGCCTGCCCACCCACCTGTCTGACCGCCCAGCCATCTACTTGCCTGATCACCCAGCCACCTACCCACTTCTCCACCCACCTACCTGCCTGCCTGCCACCCACCTACCTACCTGCCCACCCACACATGTCTGTATGCCCACCTACCTACTTGACTGCCCAGCCACCTACCCATCCATTTACCTGCTACCTACTTACCTACCTGCTTGACTGTTCATCCACCCTTCTGCCCATATTCCTATCCACCTACACCAGTCCACCTATCTGCCCTCCCACCTACCTGCCTGTCTGCTGGAACAAAAATAGGGACAAAAATGTACGGATCCTTCAGGCTGCATTTGGGTGGATCATTAAGGGGTTAAAAAGAATTGCAAAAACTGTAGATGTGTGTCAGCTTTATTCACAATTTTGGGACCACTTCTTCAGTTTGTGTCAGTTAAACCAGAAGTGATTTTTGCTTTTGCTGCCATGGGTAATCATTATTTACTGCATAATATACTTATTATATTTTCTAACTCAGTTGTATTTTTGGAAGCTCATTTTGAATCCTGATAAAATGACCAATATTTGTTAACACAGTTATTTAACATTTAATTTTTAGTCAGAAACACTTTAGGTCAAAGTTGGTATTTACGCTTAGCAATCATATTTAAATTTCTACCCTGCTGAATACGAGCAGTGCTCTGGGATTACTTATATACTCAAAAAGCCAATGTGTCAAATACAATTGTACATTTTATAGGAGATTATTTTTTCATGTATCTAAATAAGATTGTGACGAATTACATCTGAGATATAAAGCCATTTGAGACTGAAAGTAAATAATGTATGATATAAGCGCTACGGAAGATGATGACGCTATATAAATAAACATTAATAATAATTAATAATAATATATGATTTACTTCTAAAAGTTGCTACACTATCATATGGACACACTGATGCTATACGTGGCTTTTTCTCTCTGTATACAGTGAGTGATAATAATGTACTACTTTTGGCTATGTATGGAATTACCGTATTTATCGGCGTATAACACGCAGTTTTAAAACTAAAATTGCAAGCTTAAACCCTGCCTGCGTGTTATACGCCGATACTGCGTGTTATACGCCGGGTCCCAAACTACCTGCTCCAGCTGATTCACCGGCGCCCATGATATAGAAGTGCAGCATCCATTTCATGGCAGCGTCGGCGGCTCTCTAGCTACCCTGCCCGATATAACCCCTACCTTGCAGCAGTGGCTCTATGGCCGCTGCGAGCCGCTGCTGCTAGGATGGGGTTAAATCAGGCAGCGGGCGGCTCTCCAGCCGCCGCTGGAGAGCCGCCCGCTGCCTGATTTAACCCCATCCTAGCAGCAGCGGCTCGCAGCGGCCATAGAGCCGCCCGCTGCCTGTATTTTTTCTCCATCATTGCTTACCTTTTCGCCCGCCTGCTCTCTGGTCCCAAGTATACGCGCCGGCATTCTCCCAATCAGCAGTGAGTCCACAGCCGCCCGCGCTGCTGTTTTAAAGGACCCTCCGAGGCCACCGTACCTCTGACGAGTGACGTCCCTGACGTTACGCTGAGGACGTTACTCGTCAGCGCAATTAAAGAGTGACCTGAGCCTGCTAGCGACACAGGCCAGGTACTGTGGTAAAAATAAAAACATAAAGAAATATGGGTTTATGTGGCGCAGGGGGAAAGAGTATGTGAGAGTATGAGTATGTATATAGGGGGTGGGGTTATATGGTACAGGTGGTATCAGGACTATGTGGTACAGGGGGATTAGGTTGTACAGGTGGATCTGGGGGGGGGGGAGGGGATTAGGTGGTACAGGGGGATCAGAGGGGGAGAAATGATGTACAGAAGAGGGTGGGGAAGTGAAGTGGCAGAGGGAGAAATGAACCGCATGTATAACGGTAACTTTTATTGTTTAAACAGCTATAGGTAAAATACTGTATATCCCTGATGGAATCAAGACAGAAGCGTTCAGCATATACAGCTGCTTTCAAGTTAAAAGTTGTAGAATATGCCAAGCAACATGGGAATAGGGCTGCAGCAAGGCATTTTGGAGAGCCACCAACAGAATGCACAATACGAGAGTGGCGAAAAAATGTCGAAAAAATCAAGATGTTACCAAAATCAAAATGTGCTTTGCGCAGTGGCATAACGAAATGGCCACAACTAGAAAGTAAAGTGAAGGAATTTGTCCTGAACCAAAGAAAAGCAGGCATTGCTTTATCAACAAAAATGCTGATTTTTGAAGCTGTGAAAATCAGCAAAGAGCTGCAAATCCAGGATTTTAAAGGGACAACGTCATGGTGCCAAAGATTTATGAAGAGGCATGACCTTCGGATGCGAACAAGAACAAGGATTGCCCAGCGTATGCCAGATGATTATGAGGAAAAGATAATAAATTTTCATAGATTTATTATCAATGCAAGAAAAAGACAAAATTTTGAAATGGGTCAAATCGGCAACATGGACGAAGTTCCCCTCACTTTCGATGTTCCTTCAAATAAAACTGTGGATTCAAAAGGTACTAAAACAGTAACAATTAAAACTTCAGGGCATGAAAAAAATCGTTACACTCTTGTTCTTGCCTGCACTGCAGATGGAAATAAGCTACCTCCATTGGTAATTTTTAAAAGAAAAACGTTACCAAAGGAGAGAATTCCTAGTGGCGTACAAGTGTATGTTCATCCAAAAGGATGGATGGATGAAGAAGGCATGAAGCTTTGGATTAAAAATGTGTGGGGGAAGCACCCAGGTGCTTTGTTAAAGAAGCCATGCTTATTGGTATTGGACGCATTTAGATCTCATCTTACAGAAACAACAAAGGCGGAGTTTAAAAAGTTCAAAACTGATATAGCAGTTATTCCAGGCGGACTGACCTCACAATTACAGCCATTAGATGTTTGCATTAACAAGCCCTTCAAAGCTTTTATGCGTGAAGAGTGGAATAAATACATGTGTGATGAAACTCAACATGAAGTTACAAATTCTGGGCGAATGAAAAGACCTAGCATTTCAAAAGTGTGTCAGTGGGTGAAAACATCATGGAACGCAGTCAAAGAAGATATTGTTATCAACTCTTTTAAGAAATGTGGCATAAGCAATGCTTTGGATGGGGAAGAAGACGAACTGATCTATGAAGACAGTGAAAGCAGTGCTCAGTTTGATTTTGAGGATACAAGTGAAGATGAGGAAGAGTTTTTTGGTTTTCCAAAAAGCAGTGATTCTGATTAAGTTTTTTTGCTCAAAGAGATGTTTTTTCATTTCATATTTGCCTTTTAAGAGGAGTTAATGTTATAATTCATGTTCTAATGTTATAAATTTTAATCCAACATTAAGTTCCGAGCTTCCAAGTCATTTATTTTTAATGAAAAAAATTTTTACTCAAATTTTTGTGTTAAAATGGGGTGCGTGTTATACGCCGGTGCGTGTTATACGCCGATAAATACGGTAGTTCAATAAATACTAAAACAATAGCTTTAATAAAAAAAATTGGATTTAAAAAAATAACTGTTTATTTGTAAAGGAAATGTAAATATTTTCAGGCACTGTTTCCTTTCCTATGTACACAAGAAGACACAATAAGAACATATTATTCAATATTAGCCAACTGGGCAGAGGAAATAAAATTCTTTTTGCCTTCCTGGATTTCCGATAGAAGTCAGACTGGATTAGTAGACCATAATGTAGAATTGCTTTTGCTTCATATGTAAATATTGTCTTTGCACAATCCTGCAAATAAAATGTTTATCTGCCAGCTTTTTATACTGGCCTTTTACTGTATACATTTTTACAGATTATTTTCGAAGTTCCGGAGAAAATTACAAATTCATTCATTCAAGTGGTATTTATTGAAGGCATCTCTGAAGGAAAGGATTCAATTTTTAAAAGCCACATAAACATGGTAGAATATGTACTGTATGTGTTGCCAACTACAAAGTCTTATTTGTTTAATTGAAAGGAAATATTTCCAAAGAGTATGCTGAGTGATAGGAATTTACGATTGCACCATGTCTAAAAGTGGATCCACAGCCATAGAAGACTAGATTTGTGGCACATACTTACCCCAACATGGCTAAAATTTCCCTCCTCTTCCCCTAGCAACCCTTTTGCAGCAAGTTTACTTGCATCACTGCTCCATCTTTGCCATAGATCCAGTTACTCTAAAAAATGCAGCAATAGTAATAACACAATAGCAATGCTCATATAATTAGGGGACTTATTTAAGAAATGCTAAAACCACATAGTACCACGTAGCATCAGGTGAACGCTGGGCACAGTATGAGTAAACCATATATAGGAAAGTCAAACTGGTGAACGCCTCCAATAGCACCATGTAGCGTTGCATGTATCAAAAGCAACGGCTCAGTGTAAAGTGCTGGCTTGTCACTCAGTTGCATTATATATATATTTTGGTTTAGATATATATTTTGGTTATGTAGAAATCACATATGGATTTTAGCTTTCAGATTTTTTTTACATAAAATGAATGTGTTGGCTCTCCTGGGCAGTAACAAAAGACTTGTAGTGCATTGCAGTGCCAGTGCTCCAGTGTGTGTTCACAATGTCATTCCATGTGTTTTCACTCTAGGGATGGTGTTTTTATAATAATAAACTGACTCTGTTCGATTAGCATCTGGTTTTGTGGTCTTAAATACGGGCTTCAGCAACAAGCGTAAGCGGCTCTTCACTGGCGCTACCTATCATTTGCTGCAGTGTTGTCCTGTTGTTATATGTAGCGTCGCCTTGGCTGGTTTTCCCTCGAGACCTTACAAAGCGTTTTTGATTAGAGGCACAGTAAAGGGAATTGCTTTTGGTTTCATTTTGTGAACTTCCGGTTTGGAAGCTGCTCTGAGGAAGGATTACCACCCCAGTCAGCTAAGCATCAACGGGTAGAGCCTCGAGTGAATGGCCCGATATTGATGGCAAGTGTTTGTAGCATAGATATTTTACTGTATGGGACATGACCTTCCTTCTGTAAAATTCTGTTGTGTATGCAAAGTTAGTTACTTTAGCGTTATTTAAATTTCTAGCCCACTTTTTATATCTGCCCCATATAGCATGTGGAGTAGTATTTTTATGACCAAAGTCCAATATTCTTATAGCATTATTAATATTTTTTTTCTAATGTATAGAAGTTTTTTTCGAACAAACTCATGCTTGATTATCTTGTGTGTTGATGTTCAAATAGATTTCTATGTATATTGTATGATTATTTTCGTGTTGTTATTAGTTTTTTTTGTCATGGAATATGACTATGCGAAGGGGCGCAAGGAGAATATAGTGGAAGTGGTGAAGTCACGGCCTCCGGGCGCTATAAGATCATTTTGATGCCTATGCATTTGGTAAGTTCACTACACACCTAAAGCTCTTTGATCTGACCTGTTTAACCTACTGTAGGCTTTAAAGTATTTTCTTGTTTTCTTTTATGTCTCCACAGATAAGCCCCCCTGGGGAAGCCTGGCAAGGGCACTCTCCCCCTCACCAGAGTGCAGGATTCTGATGACTCAGCAAGGGAGGGATCCTCATGACATGCCCAGGTTGAGGACCCAGGGGGGAAAGGGAGTAGAATCCCCAGTGGAGTGTGCCAGTGATGTGGGGGCGGAGTGTGTCCTGATGTGGAGGAAGTGAGGGAACAGTAGTGTATCTTCTGTTGTGTGCAAATATAGAACATCTAGATGCAGTGTTCATGTGTTTTGAGATGTAGTTATGTGAGGCCTGCCAAATGGGTCATGCAAGGCCATGCCACAAATGTGGTCAAACATTTTCCCACATCTAAGTCTTTAATAGAGCAACAACACACCGTGACAGTGTAACGGGATGTTTTATGGCTAACACATTGGCTTATTTACATTGGCTAGCTGCCCGAAGTTGAGTATGGACACATACTGGCCATCTGCAACATGCTTTGACAAATCACAGGCATTCCGGAATGAAGGGCTAGAAACACAATAAACATATAAGGCAAAAAGTGATACACTAAAATCAGGTATGCTCACAACAGCCATTTGGCCACAACAAAACACACACCACCTTCAAGCTTACAGAGAGGCGTCCCACTTTCAGATTGGGCTCGCCTTTCCAAAATTGTTTTTGTTTGTTTTTGTCTGCAGTGTGGCTTATAAAAATAAATAAGTTACTATTTATTGCACAGATCATACATGCAAGCCTAACAAGTAGCCTAAATAAACACAAACAATACTCACAAAAAAGGTCGGGTTGTCTGCAAGTCAAGCAGCGTGCAGGTGGGATGTGTGTTCTGCAAACAAAGGGGACAATGAGGAATCAGTTGAAAGTACACAATATATCACAAAGGACACCTGAAACTCTTAAAGGTAATCTATACATTGCCCACAAACAATAACAATTACACAAAGTGTATTGTTGCCTGGCATAAGGGTGCCTTTCTGATCTGTTGTGTGGCCTCATGACTCCTACAAGCAATATGTTACATACACAATGGACATTAGGCACAATGTCAATGTCAAGGTTATGCTAATCCATGCATACAGAAAATTAACAGACCACCACACTATCTACTTACCAACATGCTCCTGTTGGCTGCGAGAAGAGCAATGTGCAGATGAGAAACATGGAATAATGGTGCCTACAAAACAAATATGGATTACAAGGTCACAAACACACAAGGATATTAACCAATAACCATTCACAGTCCAAGGATATCACAACATTTTGTAATGACAATACAGAGTCCACTTACAGACTCCAGTTGGCTGCACGAAGGGCAAGTGGTGAATGTTGACGTTGCCATAATGCGGCCTACAAACAACAACACAACAAATACACTAGCCTAACACATTATCATTAATAAATTGTACCTTTAATATTAGTCTTTAGAAGACAATGCAAAGGAATAAAATGGATTCATTGAATGTTATTTGGGCAGAAAGGACAGCTTGATGCTGAGGAGCAGCTCATTGTGTGGCCTGAAAAACAGATAACCTACCATAACTGTTGGTCCTTCAACTTCCTCACCGCCATCAGATTCCCATGCTGCCTCTGTAGGTGGGGACTGGGGACACAACTGACACTTAGCAACCAAAACATTCAAGGAAGGACTGTGACATAGACACATAAACTTAACAAGTACTTACCTTCTATCAAGGCTGTAGTGTCATCCCAAGCATCCACACCCTGCAGACGACATAATGGAATTTTGACCTTCAACATCTCCTCATATAGACAACAGGAACTCTTTGACCCCTCCTTTTCAAGTTCAATCAGCAGATCCGCCTCAATCTTCTTAAGTAGAACCCTCTGCAAGGTGTGCTTTTTAGAGGGCACAGTGGTACATTCAGGTCATCTGTTATTGCCTCCCATATCTTTGTTCGCTCATGTTTATTGAGGCCCTGACTCTTATGACAATGGGCATTTTACCAGCATCAGCTTGACAAGAGTGGTGTTATCATCCAAATCAAATTCTGGCTCACACTTGGCTGAAGGATTGGCTGAGCCACAACCTTGGCTGAGCCACAACCTCAGGTGAGGGTGAGATACGTTCTTCATGCTGAGGAGCTGTTGTAGGCTGCACATGTCTGGCCCTAAGAGTTTGAGACACAGTAGCAGGTGGGGGCAACACAGCCACCAACCTTGGTAAAGCCCCGTTGCCAACAGGGCTACTGCTGCCACCCCGACCAAGACCAAGAGGCCGCGTCCACCTGCTGACAACGCAACGGCCATGATACCAACTAATGGTATTAGATGCCATAGAAAACTCTCTTTGTATACAGAATCCCAGACAGAAGGTGAACTCCCAAGAAGTTAATGGATCAAGAATAGTGAGATGTTGAGTAGGTTTTAAGTGATTGGTGGACCAATCAGGAGCAGAGCTTGTTCAATTATACTAACAAGGAAAATGCTGATGTGTGGACTGTATGACGCTAAAACACTATTCAGCCAATAACCCACAGATGGCTGCTGTAAAGGGCATTCTAGATAGTTAAGAAAAGCTCAAGCGACAGAAAGAGCTGATGGTGAAGGTGTGGCAACTGCAGGAAATGCACACTATTTGACGCTATAATATAACAGCTATTTGAAAGGTAATGGTAGATTCTGATGGAGGATAAGGTGCTGGTATAGTGTTAGTTAGTGTTTAGTGTATAATGTTAGTGTCAAACATTAGGAAAGGCCCATTGACCCTGAGCAAACAATGCTTAGTATTTCCTACACACCTGCATAGCATTCTGGCTTGTGCTGCAAGCATAGATGCTGAAGAATGGAAAGGCAGGCAGAGCCAATCTGTGTTTGGTCACCAATGTCTGTTTTTTGGAGACCATTTGTGGGCTGTGCAGCATCTCCCCCTTGGCTGGGCCAAACATAGGAAGTATTCTTTCAGCAACCTGGTGGTTTATTCAACAAGGCATCTGATTTTGTGGTGAGTTGCACTTGTGTTTGTGTGTGTGTTTGGTATTTGGCTTGAGTTGTTTATGTGAGAGAGTGTGTGTCGAGTTTTTGGATTTGCGAGTGCATTAGCAATGCAGAAGTGTGAAGAGGAAGCTTTCGGCTTCACAGTGGGGCCCACATTGAGGTCTGCACATGGTTGTGGTGGCCCGAGGGGTGGGTGGAATGGGGTGGGCTGTGCTGGGAGCCCAGGGTGTCTGTATCTCGCTGAGTGGGTTGTATGGATGGCAGCAGGGGAGTATCTGCAGGATGAACAGCAGGGCCTTGGGCTGGGGCTGCAGATCCCTTCGGCCAGGTGCTGTCATGCCTGTCTTCTGGGCTATGGGGCTGGGGTGGCATCTGGCTTTTTCTTGTTCAATAGTTTTTATTTGAAGATAAGGAAATACATGACAATACTTCCAAACACTTATAAATTATCTTTCCAAAAAGAGAAGAAAATAGTATAAGCTTTCTGAACTGTTAACCAACATCTCAATTGTTGATATATAATATGAACAGCTTTTGACTACTAACTATCGTCAGCACATAATATAGTGAATAAAATAAAGTAAAATCAAATAATAAATGATAATAGTACTAGGAATATGAAAACAAAACATCGAAACAAAACAACAAAAAAAAAAAAAAAAAAAAGGGGTGGGAGGAAAAGGGAAGAGGGGAAGGAAAGGATCTAAAGAAGAAAAGAATGAGGAAAAGGAGAAAGGGAAACCCAACCCTGGAAGCTGCAGTAGAATTGTCTCAAATTACGGAGGAGGATGTTATAACCAGGGGAGTGGGAAGATCACTAATTCCCTTGAATGGATGTAAATGTCTGTAAGAGGAGATCGCCCATGTTTCAAGTTCAGATCTCTAATAAGCCAGTGTCAAAATCAACAGGTAGATATTCTTTAATCCAGGGTTCCCAGGTTTCCTGAAATCTCTCCAAAGTACCATTATGTATCGAAGTCATTTTCTCCATAGCCATAATGCTAGAGACTTTAAATTCCTTGAAACTTAATTTAGGGGATTTCCAGGACCTGGCAATCACTAATTTGGCCCCTGTTAATAGGTGGTAGATAAGATTCTTGCCATTTTTAGAAGCCCCAACTATCGGACCGTTTAGCAATGCAGTCCAGGGGTCTGGTGTTAAGGTGATATCTAGTACATTGCTGATTACTTCAAAAATCTTGCGCCAGAATGTTTTTACTAGATGGCAGTCCCACCAGATGTGTGATTGTGTTCCTACTGCATCACATCCCCTAAAGCAAGATTTACCTTCCTCTCCGGGGGTGTGACAAAGGCGGTCTGGGACCAAGTGCCATCTTAAGTAAACTTTAATATTGATCTCTATCGAGTTCGCTGATGCAGCTCTACCAAATGAAGCCAACCAGCCTTTCCGCCATTCATCCTCGGTATGTTGTATGTCTAAGTCTCTTTCCCATCGGTGTATAAGCATGGGGTCCTTATGTGTCTTACATAGCTGTTTATAAACCTCGGATATCGAGCCCCTGGCTCTGGGATTTTGTTTACACCTAACTTCAAACATTCGAGGATGGTCTATATTGCAACTACTGCGGATCAATGATGAAATAAAATGAGAAATTTGTAGATAGCTAAATATCTCTTTCCCTGAAAAGCCGTGTTTTTCTGAAAGCTGAGGAAAAGGGGTTATTTTTGGGCCCTGCAGGCAGTCTGATGTGTACCGAATGCCTGCCTCTCTCCATTTAGTGAATCTTCCCGGATCAGTATATGCCAGGGTAAACATAGGATTACCCCAAAGAAGCATCATTGGTAAATGTGGGGAAGCCAAGCCTTTCGAGAATTTAAGCCCATCCCATAGATGGAGAGAGAACGACATAATCGGATTCACAACAGATTTTTTATAACCTGCTGGTAGCCACAATAGATTTTCAACTTCAGTTGGATGACAAATAGCAGCTTCAATTTGGACTCATGCTGGTATGTCTGACGTTAAGGAATACGAAGCTAGTTGTGCCACCTGTGCTGCCTGGTAGTATTTAGTCAGGTTAGGTACCCCGAGACCTCCCCTAGATTTTGGTTGTAGCATTATTGCTCTATTAACTCTTGGTTTCTTATTTGCCCAAATAAACTCGGAGATTGTATTTTGTAAACTCTTTAGGTATGGTGCCGGTATTTTGATTGGAAGGGACCTAGCAATATATAAAAATTTGGGTAGGATATTCATCTTTACTGCTGCTATTCTGCCTAACCATGACAGACCGAAGAACTTCCAAGACTTTATCAGACCCAGAAGCTTTTGGCGTAACGGGGTGTAGTTAGCTTTAAAAAGGGTGTCATAAGAGCTCGTCAAGTTTATTCCTAAATATTTCACTCTGTCCTTTTCCCAGCGGAAATCGTAAGCTGCTTGCAGGCGGGACCATATGTCCTGTGGGGCGTTTATGTTCATAGCGCTGGATTTAGACGTATTAACTTGCAGACCTGAGACTTTATCAAAATCAGTTAATATCTTCATTATATTGGGTAAAGAGATTAGCGGATCGGTAACCAAAAGGAGAACATCATCAGCAAAAAGACTGATCTTATGCTGAGTACCCCTTACTTCTATACCTGAGATATCTTGAGAGTCTCTAATATCCTGAGCTAGTGGTTCCGTCGCCAGGGCGAATAAGAGTGGGGATAAGGGGCAACCCTGTCTAGTTCCTCTAGCCAGAGGGAAATGTTCTGATTGAAATCCACAGTATTTAACAAATGCCATCGGGCCATTGTATACGACTTTAATCATATCAATGAATTTTGGCCCGAATCCCCATCTTTCTAGTAACGCAAAGAGATATTCCCATGATATAGAGTCAAACGCTTTTTTAATATCAAGCGACAGAAGCATGCCCTGAACCCCCTTCTCTTTTACCAGATGTATCAGATGTACCGCTCTCCTAATGTTATCCCCCGCCTGACGTCCTGGTATGAAGCCAGCCTGGTCTCTATTGATTATTTGGGGTAGGAATTTTAGTAGCCGGTCCGCTAAAATCTTCGTGAATAATTTGACATCTAGATTTATTAATGATATAGGTCTATAATTGGACCATACGGAATGATCCGAGACTGGTTTGGGCAACATGCTTATAGAGGCTAGCAAGGATTCCTTTGAGAGCTGGTTTCCAAGTCTTAAATCATTAAATAGAGCTGCTAATTTTGGGGCTAGGATCGCGGCATAGGTTTTATAGTAGATCGCCGAAAATCCATCTGGGCCTGGCCTTTTATTAAGTTTTAGGGTTTTAATAGTCTGTTCAATTTCCGTAGACCTAAATTCCTCTTCAAGCAGTTCGGCTAGCTGGTTGGGCAGAATTGGCAGGGATGTTTTATCTAGGAAGTCCGAAATGTCTTTCGGGTCGGGTGGGTGGGAGTTTGCATATAATAGGCTTATATGTTTGATCTGGGGATCTCAGCTTTCTCGCCAGCATGGCGTCCGGTTTATTTGCCTTGCAGTAGTATTTGTGTTTCATCCATCTTAGGCTATTCTCAGCTTTCCCTGCTAGTGCGAGATTCAACTCCTGAGTCACTCTCTGAAGGCTAGAACGGGTTTGCGGGGATAAGGAAGATTTGGCTTTGGCTGATAAAATTTGGTATTCTTCTTCTAAAGCAGAGATACGCTTATTTCTCTCCCGCTTTTTCTTAGAGGCTAGTTGAATGAATCTGCCCCTAATTGTAGGTTTGTGGGCCTCCCAACAAGTTGTGGCCGACACCTCTTCAGTCTCATTTATAGTAAAATATTCATCTAAGTATTTAGCTATGGTATCCTTTATTGTGGGGTCTGCTAATAGGGTCGAGTTAAGGGACCATGTAAAGCTGGAAGGTTTGCATAGTAGTGTATTTAAATTTAAAAGCATCCCTGCATGGTCTGACCATGGAACAGGGAAGATCCTGACTTTCTGGATCATAGGAATCGCTCTTTGGGGCATGAAAATATGGTCGATCCTAGTATACAGTGCATGTGGGTGAGAAAAATGTGTAAAATCCTGTACCCCTGGGTGCTTCTCTCTCCAACAGTCTACTAAGGCGAACCTATCCAAAAGCTTTCTGAACGACTTAGAAGCTGCCGACGAATGGGTGGAGACAATGGATGAGTGCGGGGTCTGTCTATCCAAATAGGGATTGAGAGTCAAGTTAGAGTCTCCGCAGATGATCACCGCACCCCTGGCCACTGTGGCTACCTCTTTTAAAAACTCTGACAGGAAAGCCACCTGATTTACATTTGGAGTATAGTAGGTGGCAATTGTAATTTCAATATCTTGGATATTCCCTATTAAAATTAAATATCTTCCTTCCCTATCCCGGAATTCTTTCCGACACTGGAATTGAGCGCCTCTCTTAAAACAAACCAAGACCCCTCTCTGTTTTGTTTCAGCATTCGACATATATATCTGAGGGTAATTGGCATTCAGGAAATTCGGTTTAGAGGATTGTGAGAAATGAGTTTCCTGAAGGTATATGATGTCAGGATGAAGATTTTTAAAATGGCGGAAAGCCGTGCTTCTTTTGTGCGTGGAATTAAATCCCTGTACGTTAAGAGAGCAGATAATTGTCATATCTACAATTAGTCAATTCATAGAATGAAACTTCTGAATGTTCTTAGTCCCTAAATTAAATTAAAAGTTGTCCGAGGAGGTTGAGCTGGAAAGAGAATAGGAAGAAAGAAGGAGAAAGACGGGAAAGAGGGAAGTAGGAGAGGGGGGGGGGGGGGGAGAAAAAAAAAAGAAAGAAAAAAAAAAAAAACGCAAATCAAAAATGTAGTCTGCAAATCACTATCTAACTCCCAAAAACTAGGGAGTCTGAAGTTTTTACTAAGACAGGTGTTCTTATTAAGAGCAGCCCGGACCCTCCGGCAAGAATAAATACGCTGTTGTGAAATAGCGCTCTCGTCCTTCGGAACCTGCTGAGCTTAAGACTTTAGTGTATCTTTTAATAAATAGTCATTAACATATAAACAACTTTAACCTTGTAATAAAGAGGAAAACACAACCGAAGAACTAAGTCTGTCGGTTCTACTGGAGTGTGAACATGGCACTGCCGACGGGCAGAGGGGGTTTCAAAACACAAATATTCATATCAAAACTATTAACCAGAAGAAGTAACATTGATGTGATCTACCTATATCATATTAGCTAAAGTAAGATCCAGAGGTTCGGACCCGCCTTAACTTACTCCTAAATGCATTTTAAACAGTATAGTGGGCTATATTCAGTCATCTCAGTAGTTAAATATTACCTTCCGGTCGGAGTGACCTTGGATGGCGATGCAGGAGAGGAGAAGAATAAAATATGTCTACCCTGCCTATCCTGTGTCGCCATGTTAATTAACAATAAACAACAGTATAATAACTTATGGGTCATCTTTGCGGCGTAAGAGACCTGGTCTTATAGACACTTTCTACAGTCCTTCGGACTATTGGAAAGCGATTAATAGTGGGATCCAGATTACACACCTGTAAGACCCAAACGAATGGGTTCACTAAATGAACTTGTTCTCTAGCAGTTTAGTCTCTGAAAACTGGGGAGGGGAGTTGGCCACCAGGTGTAACTTTTCAGGTGTCCTGGAACTCAAGGGATGTACTGCAGCCCTGGTGCCTAGTCCCTCTTCTTGATCTTCTCCCAGATCTTTGGGGAGTTGGAGACTCTTCGACGTTTCTGGGTGTTTTAGCTTGGTTGGGCTTGATGAGGCCAGCAGTCATTAGGTGAAACTGCAGTTCTTCATAGTTGGCGGCGGAGTATGGTTTATCTCTGATGTTAAAGGAGATGCGAAAGGGAAAACCCCATCTATATCGGATTTGATTTTCCTGTAGCAGCATTAATAATGGTTTAAGCTCTCTTCTTCTGGCCATTGTAGATGCTGATAGGTCTGAGAAGATCTGATATTTATGGCCCTGAAATATTAACATATTTTTCTCACGGGCCTTTTTTTGGATCAGTTCTTTCGTCTGATAATAATGAAATTTAACGATCACATCTCTGGGAAGATCAGATTGTGAATTTGCGGGGCCAAGAGATCTGTGCACCCTGTCCATTTCTAATCTTTCTGCTGGAGTGTCTGGGATCAGCTCTTGACAGAGTGTAGTGATAACTGAATTTAAGTCCTCAAGGTGTTCCGGAAGACCTCTGAAACGTAGGTTTGATCGCCTATCGCGATTCTCAATGTCCTCAATGTTTGCGGAGAGCATGACATTATCTTTTTTGAGTTGCATTACTTCAGACTCTAGTATTTCTTGTGACGCTATTACTCCACTCACTTTGTTTTCCAAAGCATTTAGACCAGAAGTAATTCTATCTAATTCTTTAGACAGGTGCTCTTTAATAATATTTGTGTTTGACTGTAGGGCTTTTTGCAGTAACCCTTCAAACTGTTGCATAAGTGATTCATTCAATGAGGTTTGGTTTCCTGTGTGCTCTTGGTTAAGCCTCGCATCTTTATTCAGTAGAAAGGAAGCCTCTGACTGAGCAATCACCTCCAGATCTGTTACAGACATTTCTTCTGCCATTATGAAGCCTGAGTAGGATATCTGTGAATTTTACATGCAGTTCAGACAGTAATCTTAGACAGAGAAGGGAGCACCACTCAAATCACCTCCTGTGTTTCTCTCAGCCCACACTCTCTTATTTATGGGAGAAGTTGTAGAAGCAGGCTTAATACAGGCTCATATGCAGCACAGAGTGGATCTGTCATGCTGTGTTCCTCCCCCCTCCAGCACACATTTCTTTTACCCGGGGCTTGGATGGAAAGGTGACTAACCGTTTGGTTGGAATCAGTATAGCTGCTCCTCTGCTGTGCTCACCACCTCTATTGCGTTCAGGCACTTGAATCCTTCATGGATCTCCTTCTGCCTGCTGTGCTGCGTGTTGCTGATCTTTTGCAGCCACAGCCTCTCCTGTTGTGTCTGTCTCCTCTGCTGGGTCAGCGCTGCCTGTGGACGACTCCCCGCCGCCGCCTCACCCTGATACCGGCCTTGGGATTTTATCAAGTCAGTGGGTCCCGCTGTCTGCTGAGCTGCGTGCAGCCGCCATCTTGCCGCTCCCGTCCTTGATGTTATGCCACCGCCGCCGCCGTATCTGCGCTGCCCGGGAACGACTCCCCGCCACTGCCTCGCTTGGGCCCTGGACTCCGGACCTCACCAGGTTAGTGTAGGCATTTCCTCTGGCTTTTGTTCGCCCCCTCTAATGCCGTCGGGCACGGAGCCGAGCTACTCTGCTCCCATCCGGGCTTCGCGCGCATGCGCACTCCGGCATCTGGCTTTTTACATATTCATATGCCAAGTAAGCACTAGCATCAAAGTCATGGGGTCAACTGTGTTCTTTTATACATAAGTGGTATGTTAATTGGCCAACAATTTAGTTTATTTAAAATGCCAGCACAGGTGAGTGCAACCTATAGGCTACATCATGGGTGTATAAATGTCACAAGCACACCTCGGGGGTCCACCGGGGCGCATCAACGCAGGGGTGTGTCATGTAGGTGAGCAGATGACAAGGACCAACATGGCACCAACTGTCTACACCCGTGAGCAGCAAAGTTACATCATGATGGTTAGTACACATGCTATGCCATTCATCTATGCATGTGTGCCTGCTTACAAGCAGGCAAAGGTGTAGACAGGTGATGGAATGGGTGACATATGAGCTAAGGCAAATGGTGGAACGCACAGTAATGACACAGGCCTGAGATTCAAAAACAATCAGGGTTTTGGTCGAATGGCAAACAGAATATTTGCAAAACCCTGGCTGCCTGTTGAATGGTGAGACCTGGAACAGGCCAACAACACTAATGTGCACCCCACATGTGCCAAACTGAACATGCCATCAGGCATATGCCGTGGTCCCTGTCATATGTCCCACTCTTGCCAGTTTGTAGTGGATGCTGGGGGGACAAAGTTGTGTGTAGGTCAACTGGTAAACTGTAAAACAGGTTCAGACAGGATAGAGACCACACACATTACAATCAGATTGTACTAGTGGAGGGGAGAGCTGGGTGCACCACTTGGCCTAAGTGTGTCCGAGACTCTTATCCGCCAGTACTGTGGCTTTGGAGAGCTGAGTCCATGTTGCAGAGAGCTGTCAGTGAGCCCTATCCAACAGTACTAGCTGGGTGCACCACTTGGCCTAAGTGCTTATGCACCCAGTTGTATAGACATGCATTTGGTGGTTGCAGTGTAAGGGACCTTAGTTTAAAGTGGAAGGTGCGTGCATGTGGACCTTAACTAAGACAAGTCACGGAAAGCAGGAAAGTAACACTGGAATTGCCGTTTGTCTTTGCAGATGTTCAAAACTGACCTGTTCGGCTTCAAGCCCAACACTCATGAAAAGATAACATTGGCAGATGGATGGATGTGGCAGCCCATCTGAGCGGCCAGGGGGGGTCAGCTTACACCCACACACAAGTAATGCAGCGCTGGTCGAACCTCAAATGAGGAAAGTGCAGCGGGTGCACCAGTTCTACAGCCAGAACTTCCCAGAGGGATGGGCAAGAGAGAAGGTGAGCAATCAGGCTGAACTTTGTAAGAGACTGTTTACTCTAGCTGGGGAGTGCTGGCTGTGCATTTAGGCCACCCAGATGGAAAAGGGTCCAACCAGTGTGGCAAAGAAGATGGGGTATGGGTGTAAGACGGCGGCACCAGCCAATGCCAATGTCCGTATCCTCTACTTCAGTATCCCCACAAACAGACCTGAAACCTGCTGAAGAGGAGGAGATGTTGGTCTTGCTGTCTCCCACAGTCAAGCAGCAATCAGGTAGGCTAACAGAAAACAAACACACAGGTTTAAGGAAGGGATTAAAAAATGACAGGTGTGCTAAGTGCCGGTGCTTCTCTTTCCCTAAAGATTAATCTGAGGGTGAATAAGCCGTGATGGGCCCACCCGAGACTGGTATGGCACATGACTCAGATGGGTGAAAACCAAGTCAAGCAGACCACTACGCAAGCAGAACACAAATAAAACATGTGCAGACTTGCAACATCTGTTGGCATTTCATTCCAGACCCAGGTGAAGGTATGGCGCCAAGGTGGAGGGTGGCCCTCTAAAAGGGCAAGGAACAGTTTTGTGGTAAATAGTGAGCATTAGGGGGACAAAAACAGGCTAACAATCATTTCCTTTGTCTTAACAGGTCCAATGTTGGTCCACCCCAAAAATGTCCATTTTCAAGTTTTAAATTTTATTTATAAAGTAAAAAAAAAACAAAATAAAGAAAAATATGTTATTATTACATCTAAATGTTTAACAAGTTATATGCTGTGTGGTGCCCATTTTTAACCCTTTAAATGCCAAGCACGTAGTCTCTACATGGTTGCTTCACCTACCCTTAAGTGGCAAGCACGTAGAAACTACGTGCCTGGCATTTCCCACTAACAGTTAAAAAATAGAAAAAAATAAAGACTTATTTCTGATGTTGCTGTGAAGCTGCGGGTCCCCTCTTCCTGGGGGGGCCTCCGATCCCCCCCGTCGTCCTCCGTCTTCAGGAGGGGGCCCGAAACTGGCCGCTTCCCCCCCCGCTCTCCCTGCTGACAGTTATCTGTAAAAAAAAAAAAAAAAACAATGTCTTTAACTCACCTCCTCACCCGATCCGTCAGTGTCTTCTCTTCACCGGGGGGGGGGTCCGATCCCCCCCCTGGGCTGCGCAGGCTTCAGGTGAGGACCCTCTTCCGGGTCCTCACCTCTTCTAATGGCGCCCATTGTGGGAGGAGCGGGATGACGTCATCCCGCTCCTCCTATACCCCCTCCGAGCTCAGCCATCTGTCAGATGCCGGTGGTGATTGGAGCAGGGCGGGTGTAAGGCTCGGAGGCTCGGATCGGAGCCTCCTCGCCTCTCACCCACCCTGCGCTGATCACCACCGGCTTCTGTCAGTGACAGCGGCGCAGGACAGAGACGAGGGAGCCAGGATCGGAGGTGAGTACAGTAAAAAAAAATAAATAAAGATTATTTTTTTCTGTGTCAGCGTCTTATTTTTTACTTTTAACCCCTTGTGAACTGGTAAGGGGTCCATGACCCCTATACCAGTTCACAAGGCTGGGGGGATGGCAAGTCACCTGCGACTAGCGGGTGACTTGCCATTAACCCCCGGCACCCCCCCCATTACCTGCCTCCCCAAAGCCCGGGGGGGGGCAGAAGAGCCCGGGCCCACGGGCTATGCGGGCTTGTCGCTTGCAGGGCCAGGGGCCACAAAAGCTGGCCCCTGCACCCTGTTTCTACAAGCCCTGCATAGCTGGTCCCCGGCTGGTTGCTTTGGGTAAGGGGGACCCCATGTCAATTTTTTTTTTGATTTTTAAGGGTTTTTAACCCTTAAAAATCCCCCCAAAAATGGGCTCCCATCCCCCAGGGAGGGGGAACCCTATGTCATTTTTCATTTTTTTCACTTTATGTTCTGTCATCCAGCAGCTATAAAAGGCTTCCAGCAGGTGAGCAGAAACCAGTGATTGCCGAGGGACACAGTGCCCCAGGATGGATGGGAGGTAAGTATTAACCCTTTGCCAGCCACGTAAAATTTATGTGGTTGCCTCTCCATCACTTAAGTGCCAGCCACGTAAATTTTACGTGCCTGACTTTCCCCAATAACAGTAAAAAAAGTAAAAAAAAGTGTAACTTACCTGACCGCTTTTTTTCGATCCGGCCGGGTCTTCTCTTCAGCCAGAGGGGCTCCGATCGCCGATTGGGGCTCCTCCGGCTGCAGGGGAGGGCCCGGAATAGGGTTCCCCCCCCCCCGTTTCAGCAGCCGCCGGGATTGCCTGCATAAAAAAAAAAAATGACAGTTACTCACCTCCGCTCCCGCCGGCTCTCCTCTTCATGGGGGGGGGGGCTCCGATCCCCCCCCCCGGCTCTTCCGTCTTCTGGAGGGGGGCATAACAGCCCTCCCTCCGCAGCAGCTTCCGATGGCGGCCGCCATCTTGGATTTAGTCTAATGACGTCACCGCCGGGTGTCATCTGGGCACCCGGCAGTTCTGCTGTCAGATGCCGGTGATGGCTGGGCAGAGAAGGAGGGAGGTAGGCGATCCTCCGATCGCCTGCCTCCCCCCTTCTCTGCCCAGCTGTCACCTGCATCAGATCGCCGCGGGACACTGCATCTGAAGATCGGAGGTGAGTAAAGGTAAATTTTTTTTTAATAAACTTTTTCAACAACCTGTGTGTGTGTCTTTTTTTTTATACTGTTAACCCTTTGTGAACTGGTCCATGAGACCCCTTATACCAGTTCACAAGGCTCGGGGGTCTGGCAAGTCACCTGCAGCTAGCGGGTGACTTGCCATTAACCCCTGGCCACCCAAATTACCTGCCTCCCCAAAGCCCGGGGGGGGCAGAAGAGCCGTGGCCCTAGGCTATGACGGCTTGTAAGGGTTTTAACCCTGTGTCATTTTTTTTTTAAATTAACCCTATGTTACCTGTAACCCAGTAGGTATAAAAGGCTTCCAGCAGCAGCAGGAGAGCAGAAGCCTAAGTGATCAACGTGGGACACAGGGATGGATGGGAGGTAAGTATTAAAAAAAAATAATTAAAAAAAAAATATTTTTTTTTAATAAAGTAATTTTGAAAAAGTGTGTCTGTGTGTTTTTTTTACTTTTAACCCTTTGTGAACTGGTAAGGGGTCCATGTGACCCCCTATACCAGTTCACAAGGCTTGGGGGTCTGGCAAGTCACCTGCGGCTAGTGGGTGACTTGCCATTAACTATACCGCACACACCACGCAGCAGAAAGGCCTGCGCAACCCGTGCAACAACGCTACCCTCCACCTATACACCCCGTTTTGGGGATATGGAGGACCCGGAAACCCACACTTGGGTTAATAAGTAACAAGGACCTTTACACCTGGGACACTATATACTAAGGTGAGTCTCACCATAAAGTTAATTAGCATGCATCAGGGATTACTAACCATTCAGAACACAATCCAATCTAAACCTGCATTTTCATAGGAATACACACCATCACGATTACTCACTCCAGTGCCAACAATCCAAGCAACAGAGCATCCTCATCAGCCGGTGAGTAGAAAATTCATTAAACCCCTCATAAGGGACCCTAGCCAAGCATACATCCAAGGAATATCTATGTATGTACATAAAGGTTTATATATGTGTATGCAAATGTTTGTTATTAGGAACTACAATCTAACAAATATAAAGGCTCCCACACTGAAGAAGCCACGGGCGAAACGCGTCTGTGTAAGTGAGTCCACAGTTCACTTGCTACAAACTCGGAGGAGTTCTAAAGTTGGCTACAAACTGAGGGATCAAGACCCTAATTTTGCTACAAACGTGAGGCAAACACAACAGAATTCTTAAGGACGGGCAAGTAAACTTAGCCCCTCCTCCTTTACCTTCATCAAATTAAGGACTATCATTGCCTAAGACACCAGTGCCACAACTGGTTACCCAGTCATCACTAAAGTCTGTTATGAACATGTATTTCTTGTATGAATACTATTAATAAACAACGTGTATATACTGCTAAAACACCAATTCAGAGTATTATCTAGAGGTTGCTAGAAGGGGTTTTTCATTTACTTTTCCCCAGGGAAATTTAATGAAACCCCCCCCCCCCTCATGACTTGCCATTAACCCTGAGACCCCCCATTACCTGCCTCCCCAAAAAAACCTTATATTCCCCCAAGAAATGGTGCCCCCCCTTTATTATGTGGATAGTAGTTGTATTTTATTTGTAAATGTTATAAAGTGCTCTTCTAAGTTTAGGGGATCTCCTGGACAGGAACGGGGGGCTACCGATACATATGTGGCATCATTGTAATCGGGAGAAATGGGGCTTTCACGTGCAATATGGTTTTCTTTAATAAAATAAATGTTTTTGTTAAAATAAAGGAGACAATTTAAAATATATATATATTTTTTTTTTTTACTTTTTTACTTAAAAATATATAAAAAAGTAGAAAAAAATATATTAAAAAAGTAGAAAAAATACAAACAAGACATTTCATGTTAAAGTCTAAACTCTGCCACAAAAAGAAAATATGCCATTTTCTTAGAAATTCCTGCAAAAATCACACTTAAACATGGCGCAAAATGGTGAAAAATTACCTGTCAGCAGAGGGTGACAAAATCTCAAGTAGGCTGGCAGTTAAAAGGTTACAGGTACCTATGCATGTTGGGTAGCGTTCTGCTTGGTTGACCTTGCACTTTCAGATTTAGCTTGTTTTCTCTTATTTGCATATTGATATTTTAGGAAAAGATGTTTTTATTCTGCTTTTTTATAACATTTTTTGTGAAACCCTGTGCAACCTAAGAATTCTTTGAGATATTACTCCCAGAAAGATGAGCCCACTACAACAAGCTGAGTACGCTTAGAAAGCTTAACATGTGTACTTTCAGGTAATATATGGTTTATCAGGGATATTCCAAATGTAAAGGGTTGATTTGGTAGAAAAAGCACAAGGTGCACACTTTGCAGCATGCTTTACTTTGGGGTGTTTGGCAACTCTCTCCTTGACAGAACCTATGCATGCTGGGTATTGTTCTGTTTGGGGATGTTGCTTTTTCAGATTTTCAGTTTTTTTCTGGTTTGCATATAGTTTTTTTTAGGAAAATGTGGTTTTGATTCTGCTTTTTTATTAATTTTTAGGGAAACCCTGTGTAACCAAAGAATACATTGAGGGATTACTTCCAGAAAACTGCACCTATGTCAACAAGCCTGGTACGCCTAGAAAGCCTGAGGTGTAAACTTCTAGGGAATATATAGTTTATTGGGGGTATTTCAAATGTAAAGGGTTGTTTTTCTTGAAAAACTGCAAGGTGCGCATATTGCATAGCATAGTTGTACTTTATCTCAAAATCTCCTAAAGCGTTGTTTCAATTTGGGGGAGTCTCCTGGGCAGGAAAGGGTGTCTACCTATACATATGTGGTGCCGCTGTAACTGGGAGAAATTGGGGTTTCACACAAAATAAGATTTTATTGACAAACTTACATATTTTATTACAAAAAAACACTACAAATTGTAAAAAATAGTTTTTTTTTATTTTTTTGCACAATTTTCACCCCAAAATATTGGGAATACACTTAGAAAATGACAAACAAGACATTTCATGTTAAAGCCCAGGCTCTGCTGAAAAAAAACAATATATCATTTTCCTGGGAAATCCCTTCAAAAATCACAGTTGAACATGGGGAGCGCAAAATAGTGCAAAATGGTCTGGCAACAGAGGGTGACAAAATCTCCAGGAAGGCTGCCACATAAAAGGGTTTGAAAAAAAAAAAAAATATATTTTTTTCTCTTTGTGTGTGTCTGTGTTTTTTTACATTTAACCCCTTGTGAACTGGTAAGGGGTCCATGACCCCTATACCAGTTCATAAGGCTGGGGGGATGGCAAGTCACCTGCGACTAGCGGGTGACTTGCCATTAACCCCCGGCACCCCCATTACCTGCCTCAAGAGCCCGGGCCCACGGGCTATGCGGGCTTGTAGCCTGCAGGACCAGGGGCAACAAAAGCTGGCCCCTGCGCCCTGTTTTTACAAGCCCTGCATAGCTGGTCCCGGGCTTGTTACTTTGGGTAAGGGGGACCCCTTGTCAATTTTTGGGGGATTTTTAAGGGTTTTTAACTCTTAAACCCCCCCAAGAAATGCCCCCCCCCCCCCCCCGGGAGGGGGGACTCTGTAAATTTTTTTCTCTATGTAACTCTTTGTAGTGTGGATGGTAGTTGTATTTTATTTGTAATTTGTAAGTGTTATAAAGTACTTGTTTCAGTTAGGGGGGTCTCCTGGGCAGGAACAGGGGCTACCGATAAATGTGTGGTACCGTTCTAATCGGTAGAAATGGGGCTTTCACATTCAATATGGTTTTCCTTAATAAAATACATTTTTTATTTAAAATAAAGGAGTCAATTTTGTAAAAAATATTTAATATATTTATTTTTTTTTTTTTAATTAATAATATTGTAAAAAACGAAATAAAATTTACAAACAAGACATTTCATGTTAAAGCCTAAACTCTGCTGCAAAAAATATACCGTATTTTTCGCCCTATAAGACGCACCTGCCCATAAGACGCACCTAGGATTTGGGGGAAGAAAATAAGAAAAAAAAATTTTAAATCAAAAACGCACCATTACAGACAGTGTGGCATTCCCCTATCCAATTCCCATAGGCAGTGTAGCATGCCCCCATTCCATAGACAGTGTAGCATGCCCCCATCCCATTCCCCGTATATGCAGTGTGGCATCCCCCCCTCCCATTCCCCATATACCCATTGGCTGTGTGGCATCCCCCTCTCCCCCCATTAGTATAGACTGTGTGGCATCCCTCTCCCCAATTCCCATAGGCTGTGTGGCATCCCCCTCTCCCCATTCCCATAGGCTGTGTGGCATCCCCCTCTCCCCATTCCCATAGGCTGTGTGGCATCCCCCATTCCCATAGGCTGTGTGACATCCCCCTCCCCCCAGGCTGTGTGGCATACCCCTCCCCCCATTCCCAAAGGCTGTGTGGCATCCCCATCCCCCCATTCCCATAGGCTGTGTGGCATCCCCCTCCCCCCATTCCCATAGGCTGTGTGGCATCCCCATCCCCCCATTCCCAAAGGCTGTGTGGCATCCCCCCATTCCCATAGGCTGTGTGGCATCCCCCTCCCCCCATTCCCATAGGCTGTGTGGCATACCCCTCCCCCCATTCCCAAAGGCTGTGTGGCATCCCCCCATTCCCATAGGCTGTGTGGCATCTCCCATTCCAATAGGCTGTGTGACACCCCCCTCCCCCCATTCCCATAGGCTGTGTGGCATACCCCTCCCCCCATTCCCAAAGGCTGTGTGGCATCCCCCCATTCCCATAGGCTGTGTGGCATACCCCTCTCCCCATTCCCAAAGGCTGTGTGGCATCCCCATCCCCCCATTCCCATAGGCTGTGTGGCATCCCCATCCCCCCATTCCCATAGGCTGTGTGGCATCCCCATCCCCCCATTCCCATAGGCTGTGTGGCATCCCCCTCTCCCCATTCCCATAGGCTGTGTGGCATCCCCATCCCCCCATTCCCATAGGCTGTGTGGCATCCCCCTCTCCCCATTCCATTAGGCTGTGTGGCATCCCCCTCCCCCCATTCCCAAAGGCTGCGTGGCATCCCCCTCCCCCCATTCCCAAAGGCTGTGTGGCATCCCCCTCCCCCCCATTCCCATAGGCTGTGTGGCCCCTCTCCTCCCATTAGAATAGGCTGTGTGGCCCTTCCCCCCCTCCCCCCATTAGTATAGGCTGTGTGGCCCCTCTCCCCCCATTAGAATAGGCTGTGTGGCCCCTCTCCTCCCATTCCCCCTCCCCCCATTAGTATAGGCAGGCGCCATATGAAAAAAAAAAAAAAGTTAAACTCACCTGTCCGCTGACACCGCTGCGCTGAGCGGCCGGCTCCATGAATGGGGTGGGCGTGGCCTGCGCCGCAGCGTCGACGCAGGCCACGCCCACCCAATTCACGAGCTGGCTCTGTCCCGGCCCCGCCACTGCGATCGCTGTCTTTTCAGGCAGCGATGACAGCGGCGGGGCCAGAGACAGAGCCCCCGCCGCTCCTCCATCTGCTTCTCCACATGCGAGCACGAAGGTCCGGGCAGCGGGTGGGCGTGGCCTGCGCCGGTGCAGGCCACGCCCACCCACTGCCGGGACCTTCGTGCTCGCGTGTGCTCTGAGCCCGGCAGCAGATGGAGGAGCGGCGGGGACTCTGTCTCTGGCCCCGCCGCTGTCATCGCTGCCTGAAAAGACAGCGATCGCAGCGGCGGGGCTGGGACAGAGCCCCCGCCGCTCCTCTGGCCTTTCGCAGTGTGCCAGACAATGCGGGAGCGCCGGGGACGGGTGAGTTGTTGTTTTTTTTTTAAATTTTTTTTTTTTATTTTTTATATTTTTTTTTTTTTACATTCGCCCGATAAGGCGCACTGACATTTTTCCCCCACTTTTGGGTAAAAATAAGTGCGTCTTATAGGGCGAAAAATACGGTATATATATAATTTTCCTGAAAGTTCCAGCAAAAATGGCGCAAAACATGGCACAAAATGGGGAAAAATGATCTGTCAACAGAGGGTGACAAAATCTCAGGTAGGCTGGCAATTAAAAGGGTTAAAAGTAGCTATGCATGTTGGGTATTGTTCTGTTTGGGGGACCTTGTGCTTTCAGACTTTCAAACTTTGTTCTTTCTGGTTTGCATATTTATATTTTAGTAAAAGGTGTTTTTATTCAGCTTTTTTATACATTTTTTAGGGAAACCCTGCGCAACCAAAGTATTCTTTGAGGGAATAATTCCAGAAAGATGAGCCCACTACAACAAGCTGGATACGCTTAGAAAGCTTAACATGTGTAATTTCAGGGAGTATATGGTTTATGGAGGATATTCCAAATGTAAAGGGTTGTTTTGGTTGAAAAATCGCAAGGTGCGCACTCTGTCTGCAGAGCTGAAATTTTCAAGTAAAATTACGCACATGCTTTACTTTGGAGTGTTTGGCAACTCTTCCCTTGACAGTAGCTATGCATGTTGGGCATCGTTATGTTTGGGGGATGTTGCTTTTTCAGATGAAACTTGTTTTTTCTTGTTTGTATATATATAGTTTTTTTTAGGAAAATGTGGCTTTGATTCTGCTTTTTTATCCTTTTTTTAAGGAAACTCTTTGCAACTAAAGAATACATTGAGGGATTACTTCCAGAAAACTATGGCCACATCAACAAGCCTGGTACACCTAGAAAGCTTGACATGTGTACTTCCAGAGAATATATAGTTTGTTGGGGGTATTTCAAATGTAAAGGGTTGTTTTGGTTGAAAAATCGCAAGGTGCGCACTTCGTCTGCAGAGCTGAAATTTTCAAGAAAAATTACCGTTACGCACATGCTTTACTTTGGTGTATTTGGCAATTCTTCCCTTGACAGTAGCTATGCATGTTGGGTATCGTTCTGTTCGGGGGATGTTTCTTTTTCAGCTTAAACTTGTTTTTTTCTTGTTTGTATATAGTTTTTTTTAGGAAAATGTGTCTTTGCATCTGCTTTTTTATCCTTTTTTTTTAGGGAAACTCTTTGCAATCAAAGAATACATTGAGGGATTACTTCCGGAAAACTATGGCCACATCAACAAGCCTGGTACACCTAGAAAGCTTGAGGTGTGTACTTCCAGAGAATATATTGTTTGTTGGGGGTATTTCAAATGTAAAGGGTGGTTTTTCTGGAAAAACTGCAAGGTGCGCATATTGGATAGCATAGTTGTATTTTATCTGAAAATCCCTAAAGCGCTGTTTCAGTTTGGGGGAGTCTCCTGGGCAGGAAATGGTGTCTACCCATACATATGTGGTATCGCTGTTACCGGGAGAAATTGGAATTTCACACACAATAAGATTTTATTGACAAACTTACATTTTTTATTACAAAAAAAAACACTACAAATTGTAAAAAATAGATTTTTTTTTTTGCACATATTTCACCCAAAAATATTGAGAATACACCTAAAAAATGACAAGACATTTCATGTTAAATCCCTTCAAAAATCACATTTGAACATGGGGAGCGCATAATAGTGCAAAATAGTCTGGCAACAAATGGTGACAAAAACTCCAGGTAGGCTGGCACTTAAAGGGTTAAAGCTACATACTTCAAGCAGGATGTATTAGCTCAAGTAGGGAGTGGATATTGTGGGGAAAGAGGAGGTGGACTCATGAAAGTGGCAACATGCACACAAGAAGGGATGCCCTAATTGAACCAAGGGGGAAAGTTAAGTCACTGTACATAAATGCATACTACAGGGGACGCCCCATGGTGGGGGGCAGAGAACATTACCCCAAAAAAATGCAAAAAATCCTTGGTGTATGTCAGAAGGTCGGCAACTGAAAAGGAAGCCCGAGATGCATGGACATCTCGAAAAAAGACAGGTGAAAACATGGGCAAACTCAGCTTTCGAGATGTGATTGCAAGCTCAAAACAAAAATGCTTGGGTAAAACGTATGCGTATGCCAAGCAATTACGATCTTCTGATAAATTCTCAGGACTTGGCTGGGAATCATGTGTGTGTTTGCAAATTCCTGATGTACGAGTTCAACCCAGAAAAGACATGAGAATTTGCATGCAGGCAATGAATCAGGCTTTATATGTCTTGCAGAGATTGAGCCCGAGCCACCAGCCAACAGCCTATTCTATGCTATGGCTGCTTCTGAGGTGAGGGGGCTCACTCACACTTACACATGCCCAACAGCATCATTTACTGTGTGAAGGTCTTGCTTCTCTCTTCTTTTAGGTCTTGGTGTACAGACTTGGGCCTTATTTATCAAAGCACTACTGAGATTTATGGTGCATTATTCATCAGTTTTATGTGCAAATTACATTAATCAAGTTTTTTTTTCACATCAGGGCATGACAATCTATTGTGAACCTGTAATTTATCAATCCATTAGTGCACAGAAACTTAGGGGTTCATCAAGGGATAGCGGCAGGTAGTGCCTCATAGCGGCAGGCAGCGTCTGGTGAACGCTGGGCACTGCAATACCACATACGCAATACCACATTTATGAAGGCAATTCTGGTGACTCTAACAGCACCATGTAGCATATTATTCATCATTACAGGCAGCTTAGCGTATAGCGCCGGTGCTCTAGCTTCTACCTGTCGCTCTCCCATACAATGCAATGGATGTTCCTTTTTCTTCTGTTAAAACAGGGTTTTTTGTTTTTTGTTTTTCTCTTAAATAATTGTTTCACCTCTCCTGGCCTAGAAAGAGTCTTTTTCGAAAACTTTTTAGATTTTTTATGCAGAATTGTCATTACTGGTCTGGCATTAAAGTATTAATGTCACAATGTTACAACAATGTTATTTTTATGTGTTTTAGCTTTGTTACTGGTGATATATGTTAAAAAACACACTTTATGTGTGAAATAGGAGAATCGAACACCCAACACTCAATACAGCATTTAAAAGAGTGTCATTTTTAATGCTGGTGAAAAATACAATATATAAAGATACAATGTGATAAAAATATACAGATGCACACTGGCAATAAGTTACAGTACACAATTATGATAGACCGCAGGTTAACTAGGGGCAAGGTAAGTATCCAGTATATAGAAGGGGGATGATAGTCCCAACATTCAAGTCCAAAGGATATAGCAGGGAAACAGAGTTTTCAGGCTATAAGCATAGTGCAACACAGTACTAGATTATCCATTGACCTGATGCCAAATAACATACAGAAAAATGCAGAGTATGTAGATGTTACAGCAAAGCGACTTACAGAGACAAGCAGCAAGCTAGGATACCTGGTGGACAATAAAGACAAAACTCGACGTTTCGGCCTGCTAAGGCCTTTCTCAAGAGATGCGGTGCCGAAACTTCGAGTTTTGTCTTTATATATTGTATTTTTCACCAGCATTAAAAATGACACTCTTTTAAATGCAGTATTGAGTGTTGGGTGTTCGATTCTCCTATTTCACACATAGATTGTTCCCTCATGTGCAAAGAGTGGATGCACATTGGAGCTTCAGAACCCCTCTCTTTTTTGTCTTATGCTTTATGCAAATTATACCTCTTGCTTAATTTACTTTATTAAGTGTGCTACAACCATTTGTCTAATTATATAAAAAACACACTTTAATCACACAGCCTCTTCCGCTCTGTGCTATAGCGACCAGATCCAGAGCGCCTACGCTGTGTGTGTCTGTTTTTTTGTTCAATATGGTGTGAGTTGCTGAGAGTCGCACTGCGCACTCTCTGGAAGCTAGAGCGCCTGCACTATATGCTGAGCGGCCGGTAATAATATATTTGATGCTAAATGGCACAGTTAGAGTCGCTCACCAGATTCACTTTCATAAATGTGGTATTGCGTACAGTGCCCGGCATTCACCAGACGCTGCCTGTCACTATCCCTTGATGACTAACCCCCTCCATAAAAAAAATAATTTGGAAACCCTCTCCACCCTTACACGACTTGCTAGAAAAGTAGTAGAAAATGAAACTAGGTGTTTAAAGTGGAGTGACTTTTCTATGTGTACATAAGTGTATAAATATTTCCAGCGTTACAAGTAAAAGATGGTAAAAATGTATAGATTTAGTAGTATGCTTTAGGATCTTACTTTTTTTACTGTTCTATGGAAGAAAGCCTCACTCTGCCAGGGGAGTCATCCAAACTGCACCCAGAACTAAGTAAAGAGTAGTAAATAGGGAATTCCTCCAAAGTGCAGAAAGACAAAAATAGCTTGATAAATACTACATTGAGGGTTATTTAAGAAAGGATAGCGGCAGGTTGTGTTTTGTAGTGGCAGGTAGCGTCTGGTGAACACTGGGGGCTGCATGGGAAACCACATTTAAGAAAGCGAATCTGGTGTGCGCCTCTAACAGTATCAGGTAGCGTCACATGTAGAGATGAGCAAATCGAATCTGACGAACCTGAATTTGTTATGAAATTCAGGGAAAAATGTGATCCGTAACGATTTCAAATATCGCCGCAATTCGATCGCTCAAATCGCTTCCTTAAAACTCCATTTACTACTATCCAGGCCATCTAAAATGGTGGATCCACATGCCAGGACATGTCCCATGGGGCAAGGAATCCTGGGTAGGCGTCACATGCTACCTATCAGCAGCCAGGCTTCTCGATGATGTCACAGCCCTATTTAAGCGGAGGCAATTTTGCGCAAGCTCATTCCAACACTGTATTGCGGCCAGAGCAGATCACGCAGAGAGAGAGCAAGAGATAGATAGATAGATAGATAGATAGATAGATAGATATATAGAACAAGGAACAGAAGGAGCGAGGGGCAGATAGAGAAGGAGAGAGGCTGTGACAGTGACAGAGAAAGACAGGGAAAGTTTAAAGTGTTTGCATTAGCTTTCAAGCCTATTTGGTGTTCATACCACACCTGCCTATTTAGCTTTTCCTTTTCCTGGTGTCATTATTTTAAAAGCGTGCTAGCATAAATATTTGAAGAGTACCTGTCTATTAACATTGTGCATTTCGTAAAGAAAGTCACTTTTTCACTGTTGAAGCAGCCAGCCTATGTCTTTGAACAGGGGGGCATCCAAAATACTAGCATAAATATTTGAAGAGTGCCTGTCTATTAACATTGTGCATTTTGTAAAGAAAGTCACTTTTTCACTGTTGAAGTAGCCAGCCTATGTCTTTGAACGGGGGGGCATCCCAAATACTAGCATAAATATTTGACGAGTACCTGTCTTTTAACATTGTGCATTGTGTAAAGAAAGTCACATTGTCAAATTGCAAGCAGCCATTTCCTTTCACCGGGGGAGGGGGGGGGCATTCCAAATATGCTAGCATGTGTCTTTTAAGAGTACACACATTGGAGTTGGCAGCAGCAGCATAAGGAACCCATATAGTGCCTGAAAGATACACACCGGAGTTGGCAGCAGCATTAGGAGCCCATATATAAATCCTTGCTGTCCCATGCCTGATTCATCTTCACAAAGGTGAGTCTCTCCACATTTTTCGTGAACAGACGAGTTCTTCTTGGCATGACTATGGCCCCCGCTGCACTAAACACCCGCTCAGATGGCACACTACTGGCCGGCCAGGACAGCTTTCCCATGGTAAACTCTGTCAGTTATGGCCAGTCAAGTTTGGCTACCCAGAAGTCAAGCGGGTCCTCAAGGCATGGTCATGGGCATGGTCATGTCAAGGTATGACACGACCTGCTGGTTCAGGGCCTGCTCCAGGTCTTCCTTCTGCTCATGATTAGCCTCACTATGTGGGTGAATAAAGCTACTCATTAGCTACTGAAGATTCAGGCTGCTGCTAATGGAGCTGCTGCTGCTGCTCATGCCACCCCCCCAGCAGCCATGGCAGTGGAAGGTGAGCGCAGAGGTCCCCCCGAGTCAGACCTGCGAGAGTATGAACGATGGCGCAGATAGGCATCGGCCAACTGACTACGTAGAATGTCTTTGTAGCAGGTCAGTTTGTCCTCCCTCTCAGTGGGTGTAAAAAATGCCCCCATTTTGTGCCGGTAGCGAGGGTCCAATAAGGTGGAGAGCCAGAAGTCATCCCGCTGACAAATGGAGACAATTACTACGTAAGCACGTGAGCATGCATCGTGCCATTTGTGCAAGTGACTCGGAGGGACTCCCTGTCTCCATCTCCACTGCATACTGCCATGGTGTGTCTGGGACCTCTATCTCGCCTTCCTCACAACCTTCTAGCCACTCTGTCTGCTCCTGCTCCTCTGCTCCTATCAGATGACTAAATAAAATGGCCATTTAGTCAAACCTAAACTGTGCTTCGCTGTGCCCCACCCCCTTCTCCTCCACTTCAGCCCCCACAAGCTTCATGTGGCCGTGAAATGTAGGCGCCATGTCTCCAGTGCCCTGACCAGCCATGGTTTGCAACATGTGTTGTAGTACATGAAGCAGTGGAATCACATTGTTCATCCCGTAGTCCTGGTGACTGACTAATAAAGTGTCTTCCTTAAAGGGCCTGAGCAAACGACAGGTGTCATGTATGAGCTGCCACTGGTTTACATTGAAGTTACACAGGGGAGTCCCCCTATCCACTTGGATCATCAAGAAATCAGTGATGACTTTTCTCTGTTCGTATAGTCGATCCAACATATGGAGGGTGGAAACATCGTAAATCAGACTATGTTGGGGGATACCGTTCTGACGCTGTAGCTCAAGAAGGGTGTGCTTGGTGGTGTAGGAGTGGTTGAAATGCATGCAAAGCTTCCTTCCCATTGTTAGGATGTTTTGCAGATGGGGGGAAGACTTCAGAAAACTCTTGACAACTAGGTTGAACACGTGTGCCATACAGGGCGCATGGCTCAAGCTTTCTTGTCGCAGCGCAGACAAGATGTTCTTCCCATTGTCAGTCACCATGGTTCCCATTTGCAGTTTTCGTGGAGTAAGCTATGATTTCATTTATTGATTTATGATTTTTAGCAGTTCCTCCCATGTGTGACTCTGTGGCTCAAGGCAAACCATGTGAAGAACAGCGTGAAACCGCGGTGTCCTGCACACATGGTAGGCAGGAAGGGCACTGAAAAAATAAATAAATAAAAGTACCGAAAATAAAATATATTAAAAAAACAAAATACAAAAAAATAAAAAAATAATTTGTAAAAAAATTAACGAATTATAACAAAAAGACAATGAAAAAAAATATTAAAAAAAAAAGCAAAATACAAAAAATAAAATATTTAGGCCTCTGCAACTCCTCTGTGCCCATCCTGGCACTTCTCTGCCTGACATACTTAGTGCATATATGAGGGGAGGACAAAACGCTACACTACGCATAAAACAGGATTTGTCGACAACACCAGAAGGTGTGTAACTATCTATGGCCTTTCACTAAGTAGTAACTAAGACTTTAACAGGAAAAAAGTGGGAAAACTCTTAGATGTGAGTATATGATGCTCTGATAAGGGCAGTTCAAAGTGCTTCAGTACACTTGAAAAATGTTTTTTTGAGAGACTGGCCTGCATGAAAATGCATGGGGCATGGGTCAGCCAAGATTTCCACCCACCAATGCCTGATGATCATGGTGCCAGACCAACACTAGAAATATGGATAGTGCAAAACAGATTTAAGGCGCTGCTCTCCAGTTACAGACATTCCTCTGCATCAGACCACAAGTAATTATTGAGGAAATGCTTTACGTTAATCTTAATGTTTATTCATATTCTTAGGATAAGATATATATGGCAAAAATCTGTATATGTTCTCTTATATATTGCCTGAAAAACACATTGGAGTTGGCAGCAGCATAAGCAGCCCATATATTGCCTGAAAAACACATTGGAGTTGGCAGCAGCATCAGGAGCCCATATATTGCCTGAAAGGCACACCCTGGAGTTGGCAACCACATTAGCAGCCCATATATTGCCTGAAAAAAACCCATTGGAGTTAGCAGCAGCATAAGCAGTCCACATATTGCCTGAAAAACACATTGGAGTTGGCAGCAGCAGCATAAGGAGCCCATATATTGCCTGAAAAACACATTGGAGTTGGCAGCAGTATAAGCAGTCCATATATTGCCTGAAAAACATATTGGAATTGGCAGCAGCAGCATAAGGTGCCCATATATTGCCTAAATAAAACTGGAGTTGGCAGCAGCAGGATAAGGAGCCCATATATTGCCTGAAAAACACATTGGAGTTGGCAGCAGCATTAGGAGCTCAAATATTGCCTGAAAGGCACACCCTGGAGTTGGCAACTGCATAAGAAGCCCATATATTGCCTGAAAAACACATTGGAGTTGGCAGCAGGATAAGCAGCCCATATATTGCCTGAAAAACACATTGGAGTTGGCAGCAGCATAAGGAGCCCATATATTGCCTGAAAAACACATTGGAGTTGGTAGCAGCATTAAAAGCCCATATATTGCCTGAATACACATTGGAGTTGGCAGCAGCATAAGCAGCCCATATATTGCCTGAAAAACACATTGGAGTAGGCAGCAGCATTAGGAGCCCATATATTGCCTGAAAGGCACACCCTGGAGTTGGCAACAGCATAAGCAGCCCATATATTGCCTTAAAAACACATTGGAGTTGGCAGCAGCATAAGCAGCCCATAAATTGCCAGAAAAATATATGGGCTCCTAATGCTGCTGCCAACTTCAATGTGTTTTTCAGGCAATATATGGGCTCCTTATGCTGCTGCTGCCATATCCAATGTGTTTTTCAGGCAATATATGGGCTGCTTATCCTGCTGCCAACTCCAATGTGTTTTTCAGTGAATATATGGGCTGCTTTTGCTGTTGCCAACTCCAGGGTGTGCCTTTCAGGCAATATATGGGCTCCTAATGCTGCTGCCTACTCCAATGTGTTTTTCAGGCAATATATGGGCTGCTTATGCTGCTGCCAGCTCCAATGTGTTTTTCAGGCAATATATGGGCTCCTAATGCTGCTGCCTACTCCAATGTGTTTTTCAGGCAATATATGGGGTCCTTATGCTGCTGCCAACTCCAATGTGTTTTTCACGCAATATATGGGCTCCTTATGCTGCTGCTGCCAACTCCAATGTGTTTTTCAGGCAATATATGGGCTGCTTATCCTGCTGCCAACTCAAATGTGTTTTTCAGGCAATATATGGGCTGATTATGCTGTTGCCAACTCCAATGTGTGCCTTTCAGGCAATATTTGAGCTCCTAATGCTTCTGCCAACTCCAATGTGTCTTTCAGGCAATAACACAATTCTGTGAGGAACTCACCTGTAGAATTGGTTTTTCTGGGAATCCATTCCATACACTCCTTACTCTTGGGTTTCCTCCTCCTTGCTGATCACGTGACTGCAAGAAAGAAACAGGCGCGGCCCTCCCGGCCCATAAGTAGCAGCTGCCCCTAATCAGATCAGTTTACTTAAAAAGCAGTAAATAATTTAGAGGCAGGCCGGGAGGCCGCAATAAGAGTCCATGTTAGTACACATCAAACTCAACCAAAAAATGCTCTCAAAATTAAGTCATATTACTTATAGTCTCTTTTTTATTTATTTATTTATTTTTTTTTTCATAAATCTCTATACATATATATAATCTTATATATATCTTCTCTTTCTCTTTAAATGCTCTGAATTAATAATCAAAAATGATTAAACATACCATCAGAAAAGCAAGATAACATGACCCACAAAAAACGGGTGGGCCGGAGTGTATGGAATGGATTCCCAGAAAAACCAATTCTACAGGTGAGTTCCTCACAGAATTGTGTTTTTTCTTCCAATCCATTCCATACACTCCTTACTCTTGGGATCTCCAAAAGCAGTGCCAACTATGGGCGGGATCCTCTAATGCAGAACGGCAGGAAGTTCACTTCACTACTGCCTGTAGAATCTTCCGACCAACAACAGCGTCAGCGTCAGCTGAGGTTCTAACATCCACCTTTGTAAAACTTGGTGAAAGTATGAACAGAAGACCAGGTGGCCGCTTTGCAAACCTGTTCCACCGAAGCCTGATGCTGAAAAGCCCAGGAAGCCCCAATGGCCCTAGTGGAATGGGCCGTGACCTGAAAAGGGGGTTCTTTTCCCTTGGCCGAGTAAGCTCTAGCTACTGCCTGCTTAATCCAGTTACTGACAGCGGCCTTAGCTGGCGGAAGCCCCCTTTTTTGGTCCTTCTGAAATGACAAAAAGAAAAACCGTCTTGCGGAAGGCATCTGTAGCTGCCAAATAATACCTGATGGCTCTAACCACATCTAAAGAATGAAGCGCCCTTTCCTTAGCATTAGCCGGAACTGGGCATAGTACCTCCTGATCAAGGTGAAAAGGAGAGAAGACCTTAGGTAAAAAATCAGGCTTAAAACGAAAACTACCTTGACTCTGTGTAACTCAAAATAAGGAGACTTCATGCATAAAGCGGCTAACTCTGAAACACGCCGCACAGAGGAGATTGCCACTAAAAATATTCCCTTAAGCGTCAAAATGCTTATTGGAGAATCAATCATAGGTTCAAAGGGAGCACCCTGGAGAGCCGTCAACACCAAATTCAAGTCCCACACCGGTAGAATAGACTTGCGTGGTGGACGAACATGAGTGACTCCCTGAAAAAAAGTCTTAATGAGTCTATTACTAGCGATAGACTTCTGGAAAAAAAAATGGATAAGGCAGATACCTGTCCCTTTAGAGTGCTTAATTGTAGACCCATTTCTAAGCCATTCTGAAGGAATTCTAGAATTCTGGAAATTGAATACAATCTGCATGAGACATTCCTAGCCTCATACCAGGATATGAATGACCGCCAGACCCTGTAATAAATCATGGAAGACTACTTCTTCCGGGCCTGAATCATGGTACGAATGACCTTAGCCGATAATCCCTTCTCAGCTAGGATCGTGGTCTCAATAGCCAAGCCGTCAAAGCCAGCATTTGTAAATTCGGGTGCCGAAGCGCCCCCTGAGTGAGAAGATCTGGCTCGATCGGTAGGCGCCATTGGTCTACCGCCATCCTTGTTATGTATGAGACCCAACTTCTTCTTGGCCAATGAGGAGCTACTAGAATGGTAGGTACTCCTTCCTGAATTATCCTTCTTAGTACTCGACTCAGAAGCGGAAACAGGGGAAAAATGTACAGGAGCTTGAACCTTGTCCAAGGGACCGAAAGGGTGTCCGTGGCTATAGCCAAAGGATCTCTTGACAGGGACATGAATCTCGGCTGCTTGTGATTGTGTCTGGATGCAAAGGGATCCACTTCCGGACGTCCCCAGCAAAGACAAATGGCTTGAAAAAAACCTTCCAACTGAGGGACCATTCTCCCCGATGCAGAATCTTCCTGCTCAGAGCGTCGGCCTCCTGATTTTCTACCCCCGGGATGTAAACTGCCGAGATGCAGGGAACATTCTCCTCTGCCCAGATCAGAATCCGGCTTACCTCCCGAAGAGCACCCTTGTTCCGGGTACCCCCCTGATGATTGATAGAAGCAACCGCCGTCCGGTTGTCCGACTGGCCTTGGACTGCCTGTCCCTTCAAGCTGGGGGTCAGATACTGAAGAACTAGCCCGATGGCTCTTAATTCTAATACATTTATGGGAAGCTGATTTTCTCTCGGTCCCCATTGGCCCTGGACTTTCTGAGTCTGCCAAATGCCGCCCCATCCTGTGAGACTGGCATCCGTGGCAATGAACTGCCACTGTGGAGTCAAGAAGGACCTGCCTACAGACAGATGAAGAAGAGGGTCCATCCACCACAGAAGGGAATATCTTGCCAAGGGCGTTAGTACAAAGATCTGATCCAGCGACTGTGGGACTCGATCCCAGCTCGCCAATAGATTCCATTGAAGGGGCCTCATGTGAAACTGAGCAAAGGGCACCGCCTCAAAGCAGGCCACCATCAGGCCCATCAACTTCATACCCAGCCGAATAGTCGGCTGTCGGCAAGCCAGAAAGCACTATCTGATCTTGGATTAGTCGAGTCTTCTGTTCTGGAAGATACACCTTGACTTGGACGGTGTCCAGAATCAAACCTAAGAAGTTCCTTACTGGTGCCGGAGTGATATGAGACTTCGGGTAATTGATCACCCCGCCGAATTCATCCAGAGTCGGATCATATGTGTGTCCTTCAGGATCTGCTGCTGCAATCCGGCTGATATTAGAAGATCATCCAGATAGGGGACAATACAAATTCCCTGGCTCCTGAAAATTGCCATGAGACCTGCCAAAACCTTAGTGAAAACTCTTGGAGCCGAGGATATCCCCAACGGGAGTGCCACAAACTGGAAATGCTCGTCTTCCAGGGCAAACCTCAGGAATCTTTGATGTCCCGGAACAATTGGCACATGCAGATATGCGTCCCTTATGTCTATGGTAATAAGATCCCCGGGTCGAACTACTGTTAAAGCTGACCTCACCGTTTCCATGCGGAAGTGTCTCACGCGGATATACTTGTTCAGACCCTTCAGGTCTAAAAATGGGACGAGTTGACCCATCCTTCTTGGGGATTGTAAACAGGTTGGAGTAAAACCCCTGACCTCCTGAAAGGGTACTCGAGCAATTACCCCTTTTTGAAGAAGATGCTGAATTGCGGACTTCAGGGCATCTAGCTTTGACTGGTTCCGGGATGCCCCTGACCGAAGGAACCTTGCGGGCGGTCTGGCTGCAAACTCGATCTTGTAACCTGAGGACACTACCTCTTGGATCCACTGATCCCTTACGCGGCGCCTCCAGATATGAGCAAACTGCAAAAGCCGTCCCCCCCACCCGCTCGGGTGAGGGCGCCCTCTCATGCTGAAGTGGACTTGGCTGGAGGTTTAGGCCTACTTCTCCAGGATCCTCCTGCCCTATTACGCGTTCTTCCTCTACCCCAAAAATTCTTGCGGGAGGAAGGCCGAAAGGCTCCTCTGCCTCTCCGAAGGGCCGAAAAGACGATGACCTCTGAAAAGGCCTAGTCGATTCTTTTCTCTCTGAGGCAGTTTGCCCCTTAACCATACCGTCCAGCTTTTCCAAAAAGTCTGCTCCCTAAAAAGGGTAAATCCGTCAGTGCCTTTTTAGCGGCGGCGTCCGCTCACCATTGTCTAAGCCATAATGAACGGCGTAATGCCACAAGGAGCGCAGAAGTTCTGGCTGCCAACCTGACTGCATCCTCCATTGCAGTAATGGCAAATGCATTAAAGTCCAAACAGTCCTTAAAGTCCTTGGACTCTTGGGACAGCCTGCGCGACCTGGCCTTGGCTAGTTTCTTCTTCATCTTCTTTCCCGACGCCAGGGATACAATGGCCGTGGCACAAACCGGGCGGAGAAGGGAGCCTATCATGGCGAAGACATGGCAGGCCAACTGATCCATATGTTTCTCTGTGGGATCTCTAAGGGATCCCATAGTAGCGGATGGCATCACTGAAGTGTTAGATAACCCTGCCACAGGGGAGTCCGCATCAGGCGGATAAGACCAAATTTTGATTATGTCTGCCAGGAAAGGATATCCGACATCTAGAATCTTAGGAATGGCCTGTAATTTATTAGGGTTTTCCCACTCCTTAAGAAACATCCTAGAAAAGTGTGGTTGTTCAAGGAACACCTGCTTTGCCTGACAGGCTTAAACAGATCATCCTTCTTTCTTTTCACAACCTCAGGAGGGGAGATATTCCAGGTAACAAAAAACTACCGAAAGTAGACCTTCAGTCTCATTCACAAGGAGAGGATCCTCATCGGATGAAAACAAAATGGAGTTACTCTCCTCTTCCGATTGCAGCTTGCCCTCAGAGGCCTGCTCGTCCATATAATCCTCATCCTCTTCTTCACCGAAGGAGGCAACTACTGCCACAGGCTCTAAATGTCTTTTCTTATAGGTGGCCCGTTTGGCAAAACCAAAGACAACTGCCTCTCCAGATTATTCAGCCTGTAAGCAAAACCTGTTTGTCCATCACTGCTTTCACCCCCTTGAGGGGAAACAGGGGATGGATGAGCCGCCGTGCTCCCTCCAGCATTCGCTGTGCTAGATACTCGATCAGCCGCTCTGTTGTGATCTAGGCCGATCATAACGGCGCAGGCGGAACATACTGTGCCAAAAGCTGCCTAGAGGATGCAGTTTTGCACAAAGGGCAGATCTTTTCCTGCTCCAGAGGGATGCCGTATCGCTATCCCCAATGCCTCCCACATGGTGTTTATTATATATATCTTTTTTATTTTCTTTTTTTTTTTTTTTTTTAAATATATATATATATATATATAGGCCAACCGACCCAAGAGGGCCTGAGCCTGAACCAATCCCCTAAAAAAGGGACCGGGAGGAACCGCAACCCTGTTTTTTGTCCTTCTTCCAAATCTAAAAATAAAAGAGGAGGCAAATGGATTAATAACTGATCTTTTTCCCTCTTTTCTTTTCTTCCTTCTTTAAAAGCATTCTTTCAAGAAATGAACTGCCTTTAATCGCTTATATATAAGAGTATTATAGTAATATCTTAAAGATATTATAATGACATTGTAATGATATTATAATAAATAAAAGCAATAAAAGCGATAAAATAATTATCTTATGAGTAAATACAAAATAATTAAATTGATAACAAAAACAGAACACTAATTATTATTAAAGAGAAAAAAACTAATACTGAAAAAAATAAATATAATGATCATTAGTATAAAAGACACTTGGAAAAAAGTTTAACAATATTTAAAAATATTTAAAATTGTTTAATAAAGGATTGATATAAAGAATCCAAACCAAAGTCAAATCCTTATGTTCTATAATAATATAACCACTCACCTTGCTGCAAGTTTTCAACCTGAAAGGGAGATGGCAGAATCAAACTACACAGGCACTTATTAATGAATCAGGCCTCACCTGCAACTCACAAAAACCTCCACTCACCTTGCGGCTAGTTTTCAACCTGAAAGGGAGATGGCAGAATCAAACTACACAGGCACTTATTAATGAATCAGGCCTCACCTGCTACTCACAAAACCTCCACTCACCTTGCTGCTAGTTTTCAACCTGAAAGGGAGATGGCAGACTCAAACTGCACATTACTAAATCAGGCCTCACCTGCAACTCACAAAACCTCCTACACGCATGTCCCCCTGGCCATAGAATGGCCGCTTGAAATCTTGAAGAGGGGAGGTCTGGGGGAGAGGCGCCCCACGCGCATATCAGGGTTTGGGGGGGGGGGGGGTAGGAGGCCCCGGCTACAACATAGGCTGCGCTGCTAAGGAGAGGAAAAAAGAGCGCACAGCCGTCCTTAATGCACACCCGAAGATAAGTGCGAGGGGAGGGGGGCATAGCACAGGTCACAGACGTAGCTTCTTACCTGCTAAACAGCACATCCACCTCCTTCCAGCACAAGAGGGAGAGTGAGTGAACAGCCAGGTGGTTCTGGTATACTCCACCTCCACCTGTGTGACCTCAGTCAAGCTCTTAAAGGCATATACCAAAGAAAAAAATCTTTCCTTTCCTAAATAAAGCCTACCTAAACTGGAAGAAGGAAGGGTTGGGTAAAAATAAAAATATCCTCAGCAGGTACACCAGAGAGAAACCTGCGGCTGACTTGCTTTCTGAGAAGCCTGCAGCCCAGAGCATATACACTCTGCAAGCGCCCCAAGACCCCGGCGCTTCACCATACCTTCACGGCCCCAAAAACAGCCAATGCTGTGGAGGCATAACAAGGGTCTTGAGGGGCCGTGGGAGTAAGGTCCGTAGCGAGCCGACAGGGTTCAGTCCCCCGCTTACCGCTAAAATGCTTGAGAGCACCTAATCTTCCACAGTCATCTTGCCACTGCAAGAAAAAAAACTGATCTGATTAGGGGCAGCTGCTACTTATGGGCCGGGAGGGCCGCGCCTGTTTCTTTCTTGCAGTCACGTGATCAGCAAGGAGGAGGAAACCCAAGAGTAAGGAGTGTATGGAATGGATTGGAAGAAAAATATGGGCTTCTTATGCTGCTGCCAAATCCATTGTGTTTTCCAGTCAATATATGGGCTCCTTATGCTGCTGCTGCCAACTCCAATGTGTTTTTCAGGAAATATATGGGCTGCTTAGGCTGCTGCTAAATCCAATGTGTTTTTCACGCAATATATGGGCTCCTTATGCTGCTGCCAACTCCAGGGTGTGTCTTTCAGGCAATATATGGGCTCCTAATGCTGCTGCCAACTCCAATGTGTTTTTCTGGCAATTTACGGGCTTGTTATGCTGCAGCTGCCAACTCCAGGGTGTGTCTTTCAGGCAATATATAGGCTCCTAATGCTGCTGCCAACTCCAATGTGTTTTTTCAGGCAATATATTGGCTCCTTATGCTGGTGCCAACTCCAGGGTGTGTTTTTAAGGCAATATATGGGCTCCTTATCCTGTTGCCACATCAAGGCTTTGTAATTGTGCTGCTCTGCAACAGCGATTCTAATAGCGATGCCTCTGATCTGCACGTCATACTTCTTTACAGTCTTATTTCAGTAACCCAGCATGCATCCTATGCATGTTACAGCAAGGCAAAATGTTCTACAACCCTATTGAGGTTCTCGGAAGGCCAGAAATAGCCGTTTTTAATAGCGATTCACCGTGAATAAATTCGGACGGAAATTATTTTTTCCGGAAAATTCAGCGTATCTGCTGAATCGAACTTTTCATAAATTCGCTCATCTCTAGTCACATGTATTACTACAAGTGACTCAGCGTATAGCACCAGCGCTTTATGTTCAGTATTGCCACATATCAGCTTTCACTCTCCCATACATTTCAATGGGCTTTTATTTGTTTGGTTTTAAATAGCGTGTTTGGCAATTATTATTTTTTTTTGCTTAAATCATTGTATGACCTCTCCTGACCTGCAAACACTTTTATATATCTTTTGGACTTTTTATATTTTTATGCAGAATTGTATTTCCAGGTCTAGCATTAAAGTGTTATTGTCACAGTGTTAAATCAATGTCATTCCATGTGTTTTTGCTTTGTTACTGGTGTATATGTGTTCAAAAACAGACTTTGATCACACAGCGTCTGGCGCCCAGCTAGAGTGCCCATCTTTAGAGCGCCAATGCTGTGTGTGTGTGTGTGTGTGTGTGTGTAGTTTTTTGTTAAATATGGTGTGGCGTGTCGAGTGCTGGATGCACTGAGCTGGCTCTACCTCTCGCTCGCTGCAGCATTATTCATCTATGCCTGCCAGGTTACTACAGCAACCGCTACGCTAGGTTACAGTGCCCGATACCCGCTTACAGCGTCTACGAGCGGCCGCTCTAAGAGCCGGTATACAGGCACTCATCTGGCAATATGTGGAGCTAGTAAGGTATCAGCCTCCACATTTGCTTTGCATGCTATGTTAGCCTATGCTGACTTATGCTAGTATTTAAAAAAATCAGATTGCAGTGAAGGCAACGTGAGGGGTGCTGCTGCATAAGTCATGTATGTGCCATGCTGTGCAGTAGTATAATTAGAATGCTGTGGACCTCTATACAGAACTTAAGTCTGCCACCACCGGCAGTGGTAGACGTGGGCAAAAACCCTTCCCCCAAATTTATTAGCCCCTGGCCAACCCATATCCTGCTTGCTACATTGCAGCAGAGCTCCCCAGGATGGTTAAAACGTGTACATAAGGCTAAGGCTCATACAACATTAAGTTTTGATCCACCTTAAAGTGGACCAATAAAAATGTGACTTTAGGTCACTTTAAACAATCACACCTGGATGTCATGCACCTTGTTGTGGATTGGCCAATGTAAACACAGACTACTAGCAGTACTGCCTGCGTCTTCCCAACAAGTCCTGTTCAGTTTGGGGATTCTGCTGACAAGTCTGGTTTTCACCAGAGCTTCCCGCCAGGAAAGATGGACTGCGCTGCAGACAGGCTGGGATCTCACAACACTCACTGATAGTATAGTGAGCGGGAAATCCGATATGGAGTGCATGCAGAAAAAAGTGCCGGGGGTTCAGAGTTTTGGTGCAGGAACTGAGCCAGGAGTTTAGAGAGCCAAAACAGGTGAGTGCAGGAACAAGCCAGGAGATCAGAACTCTGATGTGTGCAGATCCCAGCGTTGTTTGAATTTCCAAGCTTCGGGTCAAAGAGCCAGAGTGCGTAGTCGTCCAAAGCCAGGGGTTAAGAACCAGAGCACAGTCGATATCCAAAGTCAGAGGGTCAGAGCCAGAGTGGGTTCAAAATTTAAAGCCAGAAATCAGTGCCAGAGTGGGTAGTTAGCCAAAGTCACGCCGGGTAACATTCACAAAGGAATCTGGCGTCACTTCCAGGAAGAAGATCTGCAGGCAACTTCCCACACAGCAGGCCTCTTTTAAAATGCTACTTGGCACCAGGAAGTGCCCACCTCAATTGCGCAGAAGCACGGGATGACATCCCGGGGATAATGGTGCACATGTGCGAAAACCCGCGTGCACAAGCTGAGTATAGGATTCATTCGGACATGCACAGAACAGAGAGTCAATCACCTTAACGAATGTGCACCCCCCTGGCCACGCATCACCCCAACAGAAACACCCAAGGGGCGTAACAGTATATGCACACTCGTGTGGACGAGTGCGAGCGCGTAAGACAAAGTCTCCTAACGAAACACTAGGGCATTGCATAGCCCTCTAGTTTAAGATCCCTATGAAAGCTCTGTATGAGCTTTAGAGCTTTGTTAGGTAAAGGTGGGTATCTCTTTTTATTGCATGGAAACATCTAATGATGAGGGTAAACCATGTGGTGGTGGTGGTGGTGTTTTTTGCTTCTGTTACACATTCAGGTGTCGAGGCTTGTCTACTTCATATCACAGAACTGTCCTCCCTTACATTTTCTCTTGGCTGGATTTATAAAGAGATGTGTGATGTCATATTAAAAGCTTTTCATAACAATATTTTGTTGTGACAACCTGTCAGAGATAGTTTTCAGTAGTTTTCTATTGAAAGTCTACATGCAGGCACACACACTGTTTACATACACTAAATTCATCCCATTAAAGTTTTTTTTTACCATGTTGTGATATTGCTTATGATAAATTACAGTTCTTAGCTAAATTTATCATTGACTGATGTGTGATGGATATGTCCATATGGGAACAGTGCATGCAATCAACAAGCAGGCAATTCCCATAATTCTTACCTTACACTTTTCCATTTACAGGTACATCTGAAAGCAAGGCTCACATTGCACTGGCAAAAGATGTCATTTCTTTTTTCCACCACCAGTTTAGAGAACAACTGTGACCCCCCCACCCCCACTTTCCCCTCAACACTGTTTTTGATTCATTTTGCCTTTTTTAGAAGCAAAATTATAAATTACACATAAATGTAATATTCATCCAGAAATAAAAGTCCTATTGCATTAAGTTCTCTCACGTTAAAGGAGTACTATCGCGAAATTATGTAAGGTTAAAAGTCCATATAAACACGTTGGTTAATGAGAGGAGTCACTTATACACCTGAACTGAATAAAACCCTTACCAAGTTTGTGGTTTATTTTCACGTGGTTGGAACAAAATCCAGGGGTGACAGGTTTAGTCTATGAGGGGTGACAGAGTCTGTCACCCCGGATGTCCTTTTACTTCCATTAAAATAAAAGAAAAAAGCCTGGCTGGATATTTCTTGATGCCGGTGTATAAGCGACCTGTCCTTCCACCATCCTGCATATTTATATGCATTTTTATGGTTGGGCCATTTATTTGCGATAGTGCTCCTTTACTCCTTTAAAGACTGCTATATCTATAACTGTAGTGTACTATACATGCGGCTAAATATAAGTAGGGACCAATTCTAGATCAGATGGCAACAAAATGCGTATACCAAGAGGCAAATGCAAAACATTCGGGCTAACAAAAAATATTGTTTAAAAAAATGGGTGTTGTTCCCTTCACATGTGCTGCATCCTGATTGGTGGTGCCCCCCTACACATAAACAGCCAGTAAAGCAAATAATCTTACATTTCAACTTGTTCTCCCAGAGAAACTGAGCCCTGTGAGTGGGCGGATACCTAGAGAATGCATGCGGACTATGTGACCAAGGTGGCCAATCGTGGGGCTTGATTTTAGAGGTCAAGTTGAAATATAAGATTACTTGCATTACTGGGTGTTAATGTGCAGGAGGCAATCAGGATGCCCCCCAGCACCCATTAGTGTTGCTTTATCATGCTATTAAAGAGAAATCACTAAAGAGAGAGAATTGTTCTTATTGTTATCTTTTCTGTGTTTCAGTGTGTTAGTACAAGCAAGTCAGGGAGGGCTTGCAGATAACATTGCAAAGCATACCAAATGAGGAAACTATTAAAATGGCAGAAAATGGTTTTGCATGAACCATGAAATGTTTGTAAATATTTTCATATAAAGAATTAGACTGGTCCAGGTAAGAATACAATTTTCAGATTTATTTTCTTATCCTTAGATCTCAGTGGACTTCACTGGTAAAACCTGCCAGACAGATATCTGTTTGCTGCATGCTGTGATTATTTCAACTTAACAATATTGAAGCAATGGCCCATGCTGTGATTTTAGAGTCTCTTACTTACAGGTTTAAACAAACTGGGTCAGTTTTCTGGGGAAGGAAATCTTTGCTTGGTATTTATAAGATCTAAAAGAGGAACACTGGAGAATTTGAACGTGCACCTAGGATTTAGGTTTACCCAACATTTGTAAGTTAGTTTTGACTCAAGCTCCTTTGTATCAAACAGGAATTGCAGTAACCACTTTAATCTATAAAAATGTAAAAATAAAATTTTCTCACTTTTTCTAACTTTTTTTAAACATTTGTTTTATTTAACCCTTTAACCGCCAGCCTACCTTGAGATTTTGTCACCCTTTGTTGCCAGACCATTTTGCACTATTTTGCGCTCCCCATGTTCAACTGTGATTTTTGAATGGATTTCCAGGGATTTCCCAGGAAAGTGATATATTGTTTTTTTCAGCGGAGCCTGGGCTTTAACATAAAATGTCTTGTTTGTCATTTTCTAAGTGTATTCTCAATATTTTTGGGTGACAATTGTGCAAAAAAATAAAAAAAAAACCTATTTTTTACATTTTGTAGTGTTTTTTTGTAATAAAAAATGTAAGTTTGTCAATAAAATCTTATTGCGTGTGAAATCCTAATTTCTCCCGGTTACAGTGGTACCACATATGTATAGGTAGACACCCTTTCCTGCCCAGGAGACTCCCCCAAACTGAAACAACGCTTTAGGAGATTTTCAGATAAAATACAACTGTGCTATGCAATATGCGCACCTTGCAGTTTTTCAAGAAAAACAACCCTTTACATTTGAAATACCCCCCACAAACTATATATTCCCTAGAAGTACACACCTCAAGCTTTCTAGGCGTACCAGGCTTGTTGACATGGGTGCAGTTTTCTGGAAGTAATCCCTCAATGTATTCTTTGGTTGCACAGGGTTTCCCTAAAAATGAATAAAAAAGCAGAATCAAAACCACATTTTCCTAAAAAAACCTATATGCAAACCAGAAAAAAACAGAAAATCTGAAAAAGCAACATCCCCCAAACAGAATGATACCCAACATGCATAGGTTCTGTCAAGGAAAGAGTTGCCAAACACACCAAAGTAAAGCATGCGCATAACGGTAATTTTACTTCAGATATTCAGCTCTGCTCCCCCATAAACCATATATTCCCTGAAAGTACACATGTTAAGCTTTCTAAGCGTACCCAGCTTGTTGTAGTGGGCTCATCTTTCTGGAAGTAATATCTCGAAGAATTCATAGGTTGCACAGGATTTCACAAAAAAATGTATAAAAAAGCAGAATAAAAAACACATTTTCCTAAAATATCAATATGCAAATAAGAAAAAACAAGCTAAATCTGAAAGCGCAATGTCCCCCGAGCAGAACAATACCCAACATGCATAGATACCTGTAACCTTTTGACTGCCAGTCTACTTGAGATTTTGTCACCCTCTCCTGACAGGATATTTTTCACCATTTTGCGTGATGTTTAACTGTGATTTTTGCAGGAATTTCCAAGAAAATTGCATATTTTCTTTTTGTGGCAGAGTTTAGGCTTTAACATGAAATGTCTTGTTTGTATTTTTTCTACTTTTTTTAAATATTTTCAAATAAATAAATAAATAAAAAAATATATATTTTTTAAATTGTCTCCTTTATTTTAAACAAAAACATTTATTTTATTAAAGAAAGCCATATTGCATGTGAAAGCCCCATTTCTCCCGATTACAATGATACCACATATGTATCGGTAGCCCCCCGTTCCTGTCCAGGTGATCCCATAAACTGAAAAGAGCACTTTATAACATTTACAAATAAAATACAACTACTATCCACATAATAAAGGGTTAAATAAAAAAAAATTGGTGTGGGATCCCCCTTTACGGGGGGGGGGGGCACCATTTCTTGGGGGAATTTTAAGGTTTTTTTGGGAGGCAGGTAAATTGGGCCAAACTAGCCACAGGTGACTTGCCAGACCCCCGAGCCCTGTGAACTGGTATAGGGGTCACATGGACCCCTTACCAGTTCACAAAGGGTTAAAAGTAAAAAAAAAAAAAACACACACACACAGAGACACACTTTTAAAAAAACTTTATTAAAAAAATATATTTTTTTAATTATTTTTTTTTTATACTTACCTCCCAACCATCCCTGTGTCCCACGCTGATCACTTAGGCTTCTGCTCTCCTGCTGGGTTACAGGTAACAAAGGGTTAATTAAAAAAAAAATGACATAGGGTCCCCCCTCAAAGGGGGGACACTTAGGCTTCTGCTCTCCTGCTGCTGCTGGAAGCCTTTTATACCTACTGGGCTACAGGTAACAAAGGGTTAATTAAAAAAAAAAATGACATAGGGTCCCCCCTCGAAGGGGGTTAAAACCCTTAAAAATCCAAAAAAAAAATGGCGTGAGGTCCCCCCTACCCAGCGTAACCAGCCTGTGACCAGCTATGGGGGCTTGTAGAACAGGGCGCAGGGGCCAGCTTTAGTGGCCCCTGGCCCTGCGGCTAATAGCCGTCATAGCCTAGGGCCACGGCTCTTCTGCCCCCCCCCCTGGGCTTTGGGGAGGCAGGTAATTTGGGGGGCCAGGGGTTAATGGCAAGTCACCCGCTAGCGCAGGTGACTTGCCAGACCCCCGAGCCCTGTGAACTGGTATAAGGGGTCACATGGACCCCTTACCAGTTCACAAAGGGTTAAAGTAAAAAAAAAAAAGACAGACACTTTTTTTGTAAATACTTTATTTAAAAAAAAAAACAATTTTTTACTTTACTCACCTCCGATCTTCATCTTCTGTGTCCCGCGGCGATCTGCTGTCAGTGACGGCTGGGCAGAGGAGGGGGGAGGCAGGCGATCGGAGGATCGCCTACCTCCCTCCTTCCCTGCCCAGCCGTCACTGGCATCTGACAGCTGAACCGCCGGGTGCCCCGATGACACCCGGCGGTGACGTTACCGGCCCCGCCCCAAAGAGGCGGGGCCAGAATCCAAGATGGCGGCCGCCATCGGAAGACGCTGCTGAGGGAGGAGGGCTGTTATGCCCCCTCCAGAAGACAGAAGAGCGGGGAGGGGGGATCGGAGCCCCCCCCCCGTGAAGAGGAGAGCCTGCGGGAGCCGGCGGGGACAAAGGTAGGTAACTGTCATTTTTTTTTTTTTTTTTTTTTATTACAGGAAACCGGGCGGCTGCTGAAACGGGGAGGAGGGGGCACCCGGTCCGGGCCCTCCCCTGCAGCCAGAGGAGCCCCGATGGGCGATCGGAGCCCCTCTGGCTGAAGAGGAGACCCGACCGGATCGAACGAGGGGTCAGGTAAGTGTCTTTTATTTTTACTTTTCTTTTTATTTGTGGGGAAAGTCAGGCACGTAAATTTTACGTGGCTGGCGTTTAACTGTTGGAGAGGCAGCCACGTAAAATTTACGTGGCTGGCGTTTAAAGGGTTAATGTTACAATGTTCTTAAACATTCAGAGAACATAGAAGCTTCTAAAGTTTACTCCTTTTTCTAATATTTAGTTGAAGAAAAACCCAGTCATTATACACACATGTTTTGCTATAATGAGTCCAAGTTTGACCAGAATTTATATCCATATCACACAAAATTGTGATATAGTAACTAAATATCAAAATGTAATTTACGTGACAATCAAAGCTGGCCCACTATAGACAATAGACATAGAATAGACTAGATAGTATTTCAAAACATCACATGAACACTCGTTCAGTAAACTTTTCTTGCCACTGTTTCAAAAAATTAGGACCATATTTCCACTTTAGGGTCAATTCAGCCCCAGATGCAAAAAGAAAAATGAAGTGCACTTTTCATATCTGGTGCTGAATTTACCCCTATGTAGTTAATTCAAAAACAGCATACTGCACCTTTTTCAATTGATGTTTAGTCAACTTATTCAAGCCTGAATCTAAGATGTAAAAAAAATCAGGCCTCATAGTAAAATGTCTGCAAATAACCTGGACAACTTCAAATTCAGTGGATATGGAGGGTGATTTAATACTAGCGCCACATAGTGCTATGTGAGTGTCTGTGTAGCAGCACTACGAACTACCGCTAGTAGATTCTGCAAGCACGTGTCAGGAACTGTAACCTAGCATAGCGGGCAGACAAATGGCGCTGTAGTATTCTGTCCAGCAGTGATAAATGTGATGTGTGCAAGGCCCTGTAGCAGTGCTCTCCCTGATTCACTGCAGAGCCAATCGCGAACTCTAGATGGTGTTCCAAGTTCAAAGCGCCCAAGACTTTACATCTAACAACAGGACAACGATGCAGCAAGCGATAGGTAGCACTAGTTAAGTGTGAAGCCTGTATTCAAGAAAAAACTACAATCACCCAATGCTGGCGCTCTAAAACTGGGCGCTCTAGCATAGAGTGCCAGACGCTGTGTTATTATTCCTCAATACATATACACTAGTACCAGAGCGAAAACAAATGGAATAACATTGTATTATCACTGTGACAGTGACACTTTAGTGCAAGACCTGCACATACAATTCTGCATATAAAAAAAAAAAACAATGAAAATGTTTGTTTGCTGGACAGGAGATGTCACACAATGTTATTTTTTTAATTTTACAGTGGGCAACACGCTATTTATACACAATCAAATGAAACACAATCGAAATGTATTGGAGAGAGCTACTGAGCGACAGGTACTACATGGTGCTGCTTAACCTAGAGCGCCGACGCTATACACTGAGCCGACACTAGTAATACATGTGATGCTACATGACGCTGTTAGAGGCGCTCACCAGATTCGCTTCCTTAAATGTGGTTTTCACATACAGCTCCCAGTGTTCACCCGACGCTACGTGGCACTACCTGGCGTTACCCTTTCTTAAATAGCCCCCCAAAACAATATTTTGTATAACTTTGTTAGAGTAGCTTGCCTATCTTGATTTAATACTAGTCTTCTCATTATGAATTATGAATTTATACCCCTGGACTTCATTATCCTTGGTTATTAAAGCGATTGTCTGAACAAATATAAAAAACAAACAAATAGTACCTACGTACCATCCCATAGGCTCAATCCAAAGTGTAAAGCATTAGTCCAGTCCTAATGTCAGATATATAAAGAAAACACATTATCTAAGAAATCAGATTCTTTGGCTACAAAAGCATTTGTCATCTCCTACTGCGAAAGAATACATTTATTCAAATATAGAAATGTCTTCGCATTGTCTGTATTACTAAACATGCATCATCATCAAGAAAGACATCCCTAGCTCCACAAAAGAGGCATTAATTAATCTTTCTGTCAAGCAAGATTTTTGGCTCATGATGCAAAGTGATGTGAAGGATGCTTGCCAAGTACATTTATCAAAAAAGAGAATAAATAAAACAATCATTTATGGCTTTGAAAGTCTTATCTAAAATGCTGAAATATTATTACTGGAAGTAAAAAAGCCACTGTGAAATAGTTCAATAAAACATGACATTTCCTGCACGTCAGCAATCTTAACTCAATTCATGCCAAATACAGAAACTTTTTCTTTTTAGCAAATGTGGACTATTGACACTGCTTTTTTATTTTATCATGCTGATTCATTAAGAAAAACCCAACCTTTTGTTCTTTTATATCTTTAAAATGTTTTATACTTGTGCAACTAGTTTTGAGAGACTCTCTTATTCGACATACAATAAAGTATGTAAAAACATTTTTTACAGACTTTGGAATATCAATACCCTATGTTTCATTGATAGTAGAGATGAGCGAACTTTTGAAAAATTCGATTCGACTGATTCGCCGAATTTTCCGACAAAAATCGTTTCGACCCGAATAAATTCGCGACGAATCGCTATTAAAAACGGCTATTTCTGAGCCTCCTACAGCCTCAATAGGGTTGTAAACCATTCAGCCTTGCTGTAACACGCACAGGATGCGTGCTGGGTTAGTTAAATAATACTTTGAAGAAATATCACATGCAGATCAGAGGCATCGCTAATAGAATCGCAGAGCGGCACAATTGCAGAGAGTTGAAGTGGCATCACTATGAGGGGCAGAAGGAGCCCAAATATACACTGGAGTTGGCCTCAGGAGCCCAAAAATTGGATGAATCACACCCTGGAGTTGGCAGAAGTTGGCAGCAGCAGCAGCAGCAGGAGCCCAAATATACACTGGAGTTGGCTTCAGGAGCCCAAAAATTGGATGAATCACACCCTGGAGTTGGCAGAAGTTGGCAGCAGCAGCAGCAGGAGCCCAAATATACACTGGAGTTGGCCTCAGGAGCCCAAAAATTGGATGAATCACACCCTGGAGTTGGCAGGAGTTGACAGTAGCAGCAGCAGGAGCCCAAATATACACTGGAGTTGGCCTCAGGAGCCCAAAAATTGGATGAATCACACCCTGGAGTTGGCAGAAGTTGGCAGCAGCAGCAGCAGGAGCCCAAATATACACTGGAGTTGGCCTCAGGAGCCCAAAAATTGGATGAATCACACCCTGGAGTTGGCAGAAGTTGGCAGCAGCAGCAGCAGCAGGAGCCCAAATATACACTGGAGTTGGCTTCAGGAGCCCAAAAATTGGATGAATCACACCCTGGAGTTGGCAGAAGTTGGCAGCAGCAGCAGCAGGAGCCCAAATATACACTGGAGTTGGCCTCAGGAGCCCAAAAATTGGATGAATCACACCCTGGAGTTGGCAGGAGTTGACAGTAGCAGCAGCAGGAGCCCAAATATACACTGGAGTTGGCCTCAGGAGCCCAAAAATTGGATGAATCACACCCTGGAGTTGGCAGAAGTTGGCAGCAGCAGCAGCAGGAGCCCAAATATACACTGGAGTTGGCCTCAGGAGCCCAAAAATTGGATGAATCACACCCTGGAGTTGGCAGGAGTTGACAGTAGCAGCAGCAGGAGCCCAAATATACACTGGAGTTGGCCTCAGGAGCCCAAAAATTGGATGAATCACACCCTGGAGTTGGCAGAAGTTGGCAGCAGCAGCAGCAGGAGCCCAAATATACACTGGAGTTGGCCTCAGGAGCCCAAAAATTGGATGAATCACACCCTGGAGTTGGCAGAAGTTGGCAGCAGCAGCAGCAGGAGCCCAAATATACACTGGAGTTGGCCTCAGGAGCCCAAAAATTGGATGAATCACACCCTGGAGTTGGCAGGAGTTGACAGTAGCAGCAGCAGGAGCCCAAATATACACTGGAGTTGGCCTCAGGAGCCCAAAAATTGGATGAATCACACCCTGGAGTTGGCAGAAGTTGGCAGCAGCAGCAGCAGGAGCCCAAATATACACTGGAGTTGGCCTCAGGAGCCCAAAAATTGGATGAATCACACCCTGGAGTTGGCAGGAGTTGACAGTAGCAGCAGCAGGAGCCCAAATATACACTGGAGTTGGCCTCAGGAGCCCAAAAATTGGATGAATCACACCCTGGAGTTGGCAGAAGTTGGCAGCAGCAGCAGCAGGAGCCCAAATATACACTGGAGTTGGCCTCAGGAGCCCAAAAATTGGATGAATCACACCCTGGAGTTGGCAGAAGTTGGCAGCAGCAGCAGCAGGAGCCCAAATATACACTGGAGTTGGCCTCAGGAGCCCAAAAATTGGATGAATCACACCCTGGAGTTGGCAGGAGTTGACAGTAGCAGCAGCAGGAGCCCAAATATACACTGGAGTTGGCCTCAGGAGCCCAAAAATTGGATGAATCACACCCTGGAGTTGGCAGGAGTTGACAGTAGCAGCAGCAGGAGCCCAAACATTACTTCAAAGAGACCCTGGGGTTGGCTTCAGGAGCCCAAAAATTGGATGAATCACACCCTGGAGTTGGCAGAAGTTGGCAGCAGCAGCAGCAGGAGCCCAAACATTACTTTAAAGAGACCCTGGGGTTGGCTTCAGGAGCCCAACAATTGGATGAATCACACCCTGGAGTTGGCAGCAGCAGCAGCAGGAGCCCAAATATACACTGGAGTTGGCTTCAGGAGCCCAAAAATTGGATGAATCACACCCTGGAGTTGGCAGAAGTTGGCAGCAGCAGCAGCAGGAGCCCAAATATACACTGGAGTTGGCCTCAGGAGCCCAAAAATTGGATGAATCACACCCTGGAGTTGGCAGCAGCAGCAGGAGCCCAAATATTACTTTAAAGAGACACTGGAGTTGGCTTCAGTAGCCCAAAAATTGGATGAATCACACCCTGGAGTTGGCAGCAGCAGCAGGAGCCCAAATATTACTTTAAAGAGACACTGGGGTTGGCTTCAGGAGCCCAAAAATTGGATGAATCACACCCTGGAGTTGGCAGCAGCAGCAGCAGGAGCCCAAATATTACTTTAAAGAGACACTGGAGTTGGCTTCAGTAGCCCAAAAATTGGATGAATCACACCCTGGAGTTGGCAGCAGCAGCAGGAGCCCAAATATTACTTTAAAGAGACACTGGGGTTGGCTTCAGGAGCCCAAAAATTGGATGAATCACACCCTGGAGTTGGCAGCAGCAGCAGGAGCCCAAACATTACTTTAAACAGACCCTGGGGTTGGCCTCAGGAGCCCAAAAATTGGATGAATCACACCCTGGAGTTGGCAGCAGCAGCAGCAGGAGCCCAAATATTACTTTAAAGAGACACTGGAGTTGGCTTCAGTAGCCCAAAAATTGGATGAATCACACCCTGGAGTTGGCAGCAGCAGCAGCAGGAGCCCAAACATTACTTTAAAGAGACCCTGGGGTTGGCCTCAGGAGCCCAAAAATTGGATGAATCACACCCTGGAGTTGGCAGCAGCAGCAGGAGCCCAAACATTACTTTAAACAGACCCTGGGGTTGGCCTCAGGAGCCCAAAAATTGGATGAATCACACCCTGTGGAGAGTCATGTGGAGAAAAAGTAGCTTAGTTAGTAATATCTACATAAAATTATGAATAAACAAATGCAAAAGTTTGCCAAAGTGAAGTTTTGTTTGAGGGTGTGTTTCCACCTTTTAATTAAATCAGAAACAAGAAGGTATCATTGCCTCTGACTAATTAGCCCTCAAAAATTCTTGGAATTTTTAATCTGGAATCATGTCTGATCCGTCTTATCCGAAGAATATTAATAAAAAGTAAGAGTAACGTAAAGGATTTTTTATCAATACTTACTTGTGGTCCGATGCGGAGGAATGTCTGTAACTGGAGAGCAGCGCCTTAAATCTGTTTTGCACGATCCATCTTTCTTGGTCTGGCCCCGTCATCAATCTACTGGAATACATCAGGCATTGTTGGGAGGAAAGCTTGGCTGATCCATGCGCCATTCATTTCCACGCAGGGCAGTCTCTGGAAAAAAAAAGTCTGTATAAACCAGGGTCTTTTTCATATAAAAACAAATGGTTATTCTTGCTTTTCAACCATATGTTCCACAGCTTTACCAGTCATTGTGTCAGCCAATGAAGCAACTTTGTCTCGAAGTGCTGCAAAAGCAGTCCACTGCATCACAAGTGGCATCTGACACCCCCAGTCAACTGTCTGTCTGTTATGCTTTGGGTTCAGCTCCACTATCCATTGTTCTGATATCCAAGATCTGATAATCATAAAATTCAGCAGCTACTGCCCAGCCAAGAAGTGGAGGAGACACTCGCCTCTTCTTCCACTATCCGGCAATTAGTGATGAGGAGAGTGTCGTGGGAGGAGGTGTTGCAAGCCGAGGTAGTGGAAGAGGGTCCCTGGAGTCTGCGGCGGTGGCGGCGGCAGCAGCAGCGAATTATTGCGGACTGTTGGTAGGAAAAATCAGCTACTCAGCGATGTGGCAGTGTTCCATGCAGCATCCTGTGGAGAAAAAGTAGGTTAGTTAGTGTATATACATAAAATTATGAATAGACAAATGCAATAGTATTGCGAAAGTGAAGTTTTGTTTGAGGGTGTGTTTCCACCTTGCAATTAAATCAGAAACAACTAGCTATCATTTGCCTCTGAATAATTAGCCCTCAAAAATTCTTGGAATTTTTAATCTTGATGTCTGAGGGATTTCTCCTCTCAGACAGCGTCACCATAAGTCCAGCCTGCTGCATTACCCAGTGGTGGACCTTTCAGAGAACTGATGGCTTGTGCCGAGCCGAGGTGGAGAGTCACATGGCATGGTTGTTGAACAGAAGGTGGGCCAGTCCTTTAGCCTGTCAGTGTGTACCAAAGTGCACAGTGTTGTCTACGCCTGGAGCTGTAACTATAGACTCATGGTGGACAATATATATCCTTTTAGGCCCCCTTGGTGATTGTGGTTTCACGCTGTTCTTCACATGGTTTTCCTTGACCATCAGAGTCACACATGGGAGGAACTACTAAAAATGAGAACTCAATCCATGAAAGCATTGCTTAATCCACGAAAACTGCAAATTTGGACCCATGGTGACTGACACTTGGAAGAACATCTTGTTTGCGCTGCGACAAGGAAGCCAGAGTCATGCGTCCTGACATGGCACACGTGTTCAGTCTAGTTTTGAAGTCTTGCCCCCATCTGAAAGACATCCGAACAACAGGAAAGAAAGTTAGCATGCACTTCTGGCACTCCTACACCACCAAGCACAACCTTATTGAGCCTCAGCGTCACAACGGTGTACCCCACCATAGTCTGATTTGCGATGTTTCCACCCGTTGGAATTCCACCCTCCATATGCAGGATCCACTATAGCAGTGGTCCCCAACCCTGTCCTCAAGGCCCACCAACAGGCCAGGCTTTGCAGATCTCCACAAAGATGCTCAGGTGGAGTAATTAGTGCAGCTGCAGAGCAATAGAGCTGGCTATTTGGAGATCCAAAAAACATGACATGTTGGTGGGCCTTGAGGACAGGGTTGAGGACCACTGCACTATAGGAACAGAGAAAAGCCATCACGGATTTCTGGATGATCCAAACGGATAGGGGGACACCCCTGTGTAAATTCAATGTAAACCATTGGCAGCTCATACGTGACACCGACCGTTTGCTCAGGCCCTTTGAGGAAGCTACATTATTAGTCAGTTGCCAGGACTATGAGATGAACGATGAGATTCCACTGCTTCATGTACTACAACACATGTTGGAAAGCATGGCTGGTCAGGGCACTGGAGACATGGCACATACATTTCACAGCCACATGAAGCCTGTGGGGGCTGAAGTGGAGGAGGAGGAGGGGGTGGGGCACAGCAAACCACAGTTTAGGTTTCACAAAATGACCATTTTATCTAGTCATCTGACAGGAGAGGAGGAGCAGGAGCAGCCACAGGAGCTAGAGGGTTGTGAGTAAGGCGAGACAGAGGACCCAGACACACCATGGCAGTTTACAGTGGAGATGGAGACAGGTAGTCCCTCCGAGTCACTTGCACAAATGGCACGATGCATGCTCACATGCATGCGTACTAGTGAGCGCAGAATTGTCTCCATTTGTCAGCGGGAAGACTTCTGGCTCTCCAACTTATTGGACCCTCGCTTCCGGCACAAAATGGGGGCATTTTTTACGCCCACTGAGAGGGAGGACAAACTGACCTACTACAGAGACATCCCACGTAGTCAGTTGGGCGATGTCTATCTGCGCCATGGCCCATACTCCCGCAGGTCTGACTCGGGGGGAAGTCTGCGATCACCTTCCACTGCCATGGCTGCTGGGGGGGTGGAAGGAGCAGCAGCAGCAGCTCCATCAGCAGCAGCCTCAGTCTTCAGTCGCTAGTGAGTAGCTTTCTACACCCGCATAGTGAGTCTACTCATGAGCAGCAGGAAGACCTGGAGCTGGACCTCAAACAGCAGGTCATGTCATACCTTGACATGACCATGCCAACACACCTTCAAGATCCACTGGATTTGCTGGGAAGCCAAACTTGACTTGTGCCCGCAACTAGCAGAGTTTGCCCTGGAAAAGCTGTACTGGCCGGACAGTAGTTGATTTAGATGGCAACTGGGCTGCTCTATATAACGAAGCAAAATGGCAAATTTACCTCACTATATAAGCTATTGCCCCTCAGATTTACACAGGGGCTGCTCTATATTATGCTGCAAAATGGCAAATTAACCTCACAATATAAGCTATTGCAGCTCTATATAAATAAAAATAAATAAATAAAAAAAGGGCCTGTAGAAGCTTATTTAGTATAACAGATAGGGTGACATGTGCTGGTTTGGGATGCCCATATGGGCTAGTGTTTTGGCAGCAGTACAAAAACCAATGCAAAATGCAATAGCTTAATAAAGCTGATGCTGATCAACGCTTATTATTTATATAACAGATGGGGTGCAACATGCAGGTTTGGGATGCCCTGCGGCCTGGTGTATTTAAAGCAGACCAAAACAAATTCAAAATGCAATAACTTAATAAAGCTGAGGCTGTAGATGCTTATTTAGTATAAACAGGTAGGGTGCAAGGTGCAGCTTTGGGGTGCCCTGCGGCCTGGTTAAATGAAAGCAGTCAAAAAGGAAGTGCAAACTGAAGTAGCTTAATGAAGCTGATGCTGATCAACGCTTATGTTGTATACCAGATAGGGTGCAAGGTGCAGCTTTGGGGTGCCCTGCGGCCTGGTTTATTAAAATCAGTCAAAAACAAGTGCAAACTGAAGTAGCCTGATCAACGCTTATGTTGTATAACAGATAGGTTTAAAATAGCATGTGCCTTGGGATGCCCGTGTGGCCTGTTATATTTCAAGCTGAACAAAAAGTAACAATAATCCAAGTATGAGACATCATTTTGACCTTCTTCACAGCGCCATACTTTGAAAAAAAAAAAATTAATTTCATGCCGATCAATCCAAAGGTCAATGCCCCTAACAAAAATAGTGTTCAGGATAAGTTTTCCTTCTGGAAGGACGTAACCTTTAGTTTACATGCTTGGGGTAGGTTATCTTACAAATTGGGATACCCCAGGCAGCAGTGTCATTGAAAGAGACAGATTGTAATGCAGGCCATACGCAAGCAGAGAAACTCAGGCTGCAACAGGCCTATTTAGTTTACATGGTTGGGGTAGGTTATCTTACAAATTGGGATACCCCACTGTATATGAAACCGAATATAAATGCACACCCAAAAGTGGACACTCAGCCTCCAAGAGGCCTGCTTAGTTTAAATAAGAGAGCTGCTTAGTATGGTAGGTAGGTTATGTTATGTTACAGAATGGGATGCCCCAAGCAGACTTGAGATCAGTATATATGCACACAGCAGCAGTGTGTTAGCAGGCTCATACAGGCCAAATTTCTTTAAATAAATGTGCAGCTTACAGTAAATGCAGAGGCTAATGGTATGTTACAGAATGGGATGCCCCAAAGCTGACTTGAGATCAGTATATATGCACACAGCAGCAGTGTGTTAGCAGGCTCATACAGGCCAAATTTCTTTAAATAACTGTGCAGCTTACAGTAAATGCAGAGGCTAATGGTATGTTACAGAATGGGATGCCCCAAAGCTGACTTGAGATCAGTATATATGCACACAGCAGCAGTGTGTTAGCAGGCTCATACAGGCCAAATTTCTTTAAATAACTGAGCAGCTTACAGTAAATGCAGAGGCTAATGGTATGTTACAGAATGGGATGTCCCAAAAACCAGAGAGCACCTGGCAGGCAGCAGTAAGACTATGCACAGCAAAAGTGTCTTTATCATGCCTAATTTCAATTAGAATAGGTGCAAATGGTTAGGTTCTTAAATAGAGGCTGGTGTAGTCACAGAATGGGATGCCCTAAAAACCAGCAGTAAGTACACCTGGCAGGGACAAGTTGTGCTATGCCCAGCAAAAGTGTCTTTATCAGGCCTAATTTCAAATATGATAAGAGCAAATGCTTATATGGTCTTAAACAGAGGCTGCTGTAGTCACAGAATGGGATGCCCCAACAGGAATCGACCTGGCAGGGTCCAGTAGTGCTTTGGCCAGCAAAAGTGTCTTTATCAGGCCTAATTTCAAATATGATAAGAGCAAATGCTTATATGGTCTTAAACAGAGGCTGCTGTAGTCACAGAATGGGATGCCCTGGGCAGGAATGGACCTGGCAGGGTCCAGTAGTGCTTTGGCCAGCAAAAGTGTCTTTATCAGGCTAATTTCAAATATGATAAGAGCAAATGCTTATATGGTCTTAAACAGAGGCTGCTGTAGTCACAGAATGGGATGCCCTGGGCAGGAATCGACCTGGCAGGGTCCAGTAGTGCTTTGGCCAGCAAAAGTGTCTTTATCAGGCCTAATTTCAAATATGATAAGAGCAAATGCTTATATGGTCTTAAACAGAGGCTGCTGTAGTCACAGAATGGGATGCCCTGGGCAGGAATGGACCTGGCAGGGTCCAGTAGTGCTTTGGCCAGCAAAAGTGTCTTTATCAGGCCTAATTTCAAATATGATAAGAGCAAATGCTTATATGGTCTTAAACAGAGGCTGCTGTAGTCACAGAATGGGATGCCCCGGGCAGGAATGGACCTGGCAGGGTCCAGTAGTGCTTTGGCCAGCAAAAGTGTCTTTATCAGGCTAATTTCAAATATGATAAGAGCAAATGCTTATATGGTCTTAAACAGAGGCTGCTGTAGTCACAGAATGGGATGCCCTGGGCAGGAATGGACCTGGCAGGGTCCAGTAGTGCTTTGGCCAGCAAAAGTGTCTTTATCAGTCCTAATTTCAAATATGATAAGAGCAAATGCTTATATGGTCTTAAACAGAGGCTGCTGTAGTCACAGAATGGGATGCCCCGGGCAGGAATGGACCTGGCAGGGTCCAGTAGTGCTTTGGCCAGCAAAAGTGTCTTTATCAGGCTAATTTCAAATATGATAAGAGCAAATGCTTATATGGTCTTAAACAGAGGCTGCTGTAGTCACAGAATGGGATGCCCTGGGCAGGAATGGACCTGGCAGGGTCCAGTAGTGCTTTGGCCAGCAAAAGTGTCTTTATCAGGCCTAATTTCAAATATGATAAGAGCAAATGCTTATATGGTCTTAAACAGAGGCTGCTTTAGTCACAGAATGGGATGCCCTGGGCAGGAATGGACCTGGCAGGGTCCAGTAGTGCTTTGGCCAGCAAAAGTGTCTTTATCAGGCTAATTTCAAATATGATAAGAGCAAATGCTTATATGGTCTTAAACAGAGGCTGCTGTAGTCACAGAATGGGATGCCCCAACAGGAATCGACCTGGCAGGGTCCAGTAGTGCTTTGGCCAGCAAAAGTGTCTTTATCAGGCCTAATTTCAAATATGATAAGAGCAAATGCTTATATGGTCTTAAACAGAGGCTGCTGTAGTCACAGAATGGGATGCCCTGGGCAGGAATGGACCTGGCAGGGTCCAGTAGTGCTTTGGCCAGCAAAAGTGTCTTTATCAGGCTAATTTCAAATATGATAAGAGCAAATGCTTATATGGTCTTAAACAGAGGCTGCTGTAGTCACAGAATGGGATGCCCTGGGCAGGAATCGACCTGGCAGGGTCCAGTAGTGCTTTGGCCAGCAAAAGTGTCTTTATCAGGCCTCATTTCAAATATGATAAGAGCAAATGCTTATATGGTCTTAAACAGAGGCTGCTGTAGTCACAGAATGGGATGCCCTGGGCAGGAATGGACCTGGCAGGGTCCAGTAGTGCTTTGGCCAGCAAAAGTGTCTTTATCAGGCTAATTTCAAATATGATAAGAGCAAATGCTTATATGGTCTTAAACAGAGGCTGCTGTAGTCACAGAATGGGATGCCCTGGGCAGGAATGGACCTGGCAGGGTCCAGTAGTGCTTTGGCCAGCAAAAGTGTCTTTATCAGGCCTAATTTCAAATATGATAAGAGCAAATGCTTATATGGTCTTAAACAGAGGCTGCTTTAGTCACAGAATGGGATGCCCTGGGCAGGAATGGACCTGGCAGGGTCCAGTAGTGCTTTGGCCAGCAAAAGTGTCTTTATCAGGCTAATTTCAAATATGATAAGAGCAAATGCTTATATGGTCTTAAACAGAGGCTGCTGTAGTCACAGAATGGGATGCCCTGGGCAGGAATGGACCTGGCAGGGTCCAGTAGTGCTTTGGCCAGCAAAAGTGTCTTTATCAGGCCTAATTTCAAATATGATAAGAGCAAATGCTTATATGGTCTTAAACAGAGGCTGCTGTAGTCACAGAATGGGATGCCCCAACAGGAATCGACCTGGCAGGGTCCAGTAGTGCTTTGGCCAGCAAAAGTGTCTTTATCAGGCCTAATTTCAAATATGATAAGAGCAAATGCTTATATGGTCTTAAACAGAGGCTGCTGTAGTCACAGAATGGGATGCCCTGGGCAGGAATGGACCTGGCAGGGTCCAGTAGTGCTTTGGCCAGCAAAAGTGTCTTTATCAGGCTAATTTCAAATATGATAAGAGCAAATGCTTATATGGTCTTAAACAGAGGCTGCTGTAGTCACAGAATGGGATGCCCTGGGCAGGAATCGACCTGGCAGGGTCCAGTAGTGCTTTGGCCAGCAAAAGTGTCTTTATCAGGCCTAATTTCAAATATGATAAGAGCAAATGCTTATATGGTCTTAAACAGAGGCTGCTTTAGTCACAGAATGGGATGCCCTGGGCAGGAATGGACCTGGCAGGGTCCAGTAGTGCTTTGGCCAGCAAAAGTGTCTTTATCAGGCTAATTTCAAATATGATAAGAGCAAATGCTTATATGGTCTTAAACAGAGGCTGCTGTAGTCACAGAATGGGATGCCCCAACAGGAATCGACCTGGCAGGGTCCAGTAGTGCTTTGGCCAGCAAAAGTGTCTTTATCAGGCCTAATTTCAAATATGATAAGAGCAAATGCTTATATGGTCTTAAACAGAGGCTGCTTTAGTCACAGAATGGGATGCCCTGGGCAGGAATGGACCTGGCAGGGTCCAGTAGTGCTTTGGCCAGCAAAAGTGTCTTTATCAGGCCTAATTTCAAATATGATAAGAGCAAATGCTTATATGGTCTTAAACAGAGGCTGCTGTAGTCACAGAATGGGATGCCCCGGGCAGGGATGGACCTGGCAGGGTCCAGTAGTGCTTTGGCCAGCAAAAGTGTCTTTATCAGGCCTAATTTCAAATATGATAAGAGCAAATGCTTATATGGTCTTAAACAGAGGCTGCTGTAGTCACAGAATGGGATGCCCCGGGCAGGAATGGACCTGGCAGGGTCCAGTAGTGCTTTGGCCAGCAAAAGTGTCTTTATCAGGCCTAATTTCAAATATGATAAGAGCAAATGCTTATATGGTCTTAAACAGAGGCTGCTGTAGTCACAGAATGGGATGCCCCGGGCAGGGATGGACCTGGCAGGGTCCAGTAGTGCTTTGGCCAGCAAAAGTGTCTTTATCAGGCCTAATTTCAAATATGATAAGAGCAAATGCTTATATGGTCTTAAACAGAGGCTGCTGTAGTCACAGAATGGGATGCCCCAACAGGAATCGACCTGGCAGGGTCCAGTAGTGCTTTGGCCAGCAAAAGTGTCTTTATCAGGCCTAATTTCAAATATGATAAGAGCAAATGCTTATATGGTCTTAAACAGAGGCTGCTTTAGTCACAGAATGGGATGCCCTGGGCAGGAATGGACCTGGCAGGGTCCAGTAGTGCTTTGGCCAGCAAAAGTGTCTTTATCAGGCTAATTTCAAATATGATAAGAGCAAATGCTTATATGGTCTTAAACAGAGGCTGCTGTAGTCACAGAATGGGATGCCCTGGGCAGGAATGGACCTGGCAGGGTCCAGTAGTGCTTTGGCCAGCAAAAGTGTCTTTATCAGGCCTAATTTCAAATATGATAAGAGCAAATGCTTATATGGTCTTAAACAGAGGCTGCTTTAGTCACAGAATGGGATGCCCTGGGCAGGAATGGACCTGGCAGGGTCCAGTAGTGCTTTGGCCAGCAAAAGTGTCTTTATCAGGCCTAATTTCAAATATGATAAGAGCAAATGCTTATATGGTCTTAAACAGAGGCTGCTGTAGTCACAGAATGGGATGCCCTGGGCAGGAATGGACCTGGCAGGGTCCAGTAGTGCTTTGGCCAGCAAAAGTGTCTTTATCAGGCTAATTTCAAATATGATAAGAGCAAATGCTTATATGGTCTTAAACAGAGGCTGCTGTAGTCACAGAATGGGATGCCCTGGGCAGGAATCGACCTGGCAGGGTCCAGTAGTGCTTTGGCCAGCAAAAGTGTCTTTATCAGGCCTAATTTCAAATATGATAAGAGCAAATGCTTATATGGTCTTAAACAGAGGCTGCTTTAGTCACAGAATGGGATGCCCTGGGCAGGAATGGACCTGGCAGGGTCCAGTAGTGCTTTGGCCAGCAAAAGTGTCTTTATCAGGCCTAATTTCAAATATGATAAGAGCAAATGCTTATATGGTCTTAAACAGAGGCTGCTGTAGTCACAGAATGGGATGCCCCGGGCAGGAATGGACCTGGCAGGGTCCAGTAGTGCTTTGGCCAGCAAAAGTGTCTTTATCAGGCCTAATTTCAAATATGATAAGAGCAAATGCTTATATGGTCTTAAACAGAGGCTGCTGTAGTCACAGAATGGGATGCCCCAACAGGAATCGACCTGGCAGGGTCCAGTAGTGCTTTGGCCAGCAAAAGTGTCTTTATCAGGCCTAATTTCAAATATGATAAGAGCAAATGCTTATATGGTCTTAAACAGAGGCTGCTTTAGTCACAGAATGGGATGCCCTGGGCAGGAATGGACCTGGCAGGGTCCAGTAGTGCTTTGGCCAGCAAAAGTGTCTTTATCAGGCTAATTTCAAATATGATAAGAGCAAATGCTTATATGGTCTTAAACAGAGGCTGCTGTAGTCACAGAATGGGATGCCCTGGGCAGGAATGGACCTGGCAGGGTCCAGTAGTGCTTTGGCCAGCAAAAGTGTCTTTATCAGGCCTAATTTCAAATATGATAAGAGCAAATGCTTATATGGTCTTAAACAGAGGCTGCTTTAGTCACAGAATGGGATGCCCTGGGCAGGAATGGACCTGGCAGGGTCCAGTAGTGCTTTGGCCAGCAAAAGTGTCTTTATCAGGCCTAATTTCAAATATGATAAGAGCAAATGCTTATATGGTCTTAAACAGAGGCTGCTGTAGTCACAGAATGGGATGCCCTGGGCAGGAATGGACCTGGCAGGGTCCAGTAGTGCTTTGGCCAGCAAAAGTGTCTTTATCAGGCCTAATTTCAAATATGATAAGAGCAAATGCTTATATGGTCTTAAACAGAGGCTGCTGTAGTCACAGAATGGGATGCCCTGGGCAGGAATGGACCTGGCAGGGTCCAGTAGTGCTTTGGCCAGCAAAAGTGTCTTTATCAGGCTAATTTCAAATATGATAAGAGCAAATGCTTATATGGTCTTAAACAGAGGCTGCTGTAGTCACAGAATGGGATGCCCCAACAGGAATCGACCTGGCAGGGTCCAGTAGTGCTTTGGCCAGCAAAAGTGTCTTTATCAGGCCTAATTTCAAATATGATAAGAGCAAATGCTTATATGGTCTTAAACAGAGGCTGCTGTAGTCACAGAATGGGATGCCCCGGGCAGGGATGGACCTGGCAGGGTCCAGTAGTGCTTTGGCCAGCAAAAGTGTCTTTATCAGGCCTAATTTCAAATATGATAAGAGCAAATGCTTATATGGTCTTAAACAGAGGCTGCTGTAGTCACAGAATGGGATGCCCTGGGCAGGAATGGACCTGGCAGGGTCCAGTAGTGCTTTGGCCAGCAAAAGTGTCTTTATCAGGCTAATTTCAAATATGATAAGAGCAAATGCTTATATGGTCTTAAACAGAGGCTGCTGTAGTCACAGAATGGGATGCCCTGGGCTGGAATGGACCTGGCAGGGTCCAGTAGTGCTTTGGCCAGCAAAAGTGTCTTTATCAGGCCTAATTTCAAATATGATAAGAGCAAATGCTTATATGGTCTTAAACAGAGGCTGCTTTAGTCACAGAATGGGATGCCCTGGGCAGGAATGGACCTGGCAGGGTCCAGTAGTGCTTTGGCCAGCAAAAGTGTCTTTATCAGGCCTAATTTCAAATATGATAAGAGCAAATGCTTATATGGTCTTAAACAGAGGCTGCTGTAGTCACAGAATGGGATGCCCTGGGCAGGAATGGACCTGGCAGGGTCCAGTAGTGCTTTGGCCAGCAAAAGTGTCTTTATCAGGCTAATTTCAAATATGATAAGAGCAAATGCTTATATGGTCTTAAACAGAGGCTGCTGTAGTCACAGAATGGGATGCCCTGGGCAGGAATGGACCTGGCAGGGTCCAGTAGTGCTTTGGCCAGCAAAAGTGTCTTTATCAGGCCTAATTTCAAATATGATAAGAGCAAATGCTTATATGGTCTTAAACAGAGGCTGCTTTAGTCACAGAATGGGATGCCTCACAGCAGACTTAAGATCAGTTCAGTATATATGCACAGTTAGTTACTATAAGCAGCCTGAAAACGCTAACAAAGGCTGGATGAAAAAAAAAAAATCTCCCTGTCAGCCAGCTCTGTTTTTCCTACCTTTCCCTGGCTTTCTGTCTGTCTCCTGTCTGTCTCCTGTCTGTCTCCTGCCTGTCTCCTGCCTGTCTCCAGCCTGTCCCTGTCTGTCCCTGTCTCCAGCCTGTCTAACTGCCTCAGCTACACAGCGTTCTGTCTGTCACGAATGCAATAGAGAAATGAGGAAAAGCAAGATGGCCGCCGTTAAATACCGCTGTGTGACGTCACCGGGCTTGCTGGCTGCTGATAGGCTGCATGTGACTGCCCCAGCTTGCACTGGCGTGGGATACATGTCCAGACATGTCCCGTCCGCCATCTTAGAATGCCTGTAAATGTAAATGAATGGATGTTAAAGGAAAACTTCGAGTGATCGAATCGCGGGGAAATTCGGATTCGATCCGAATCGAATTTTTCCTGAAATTCGGATCGAATCCGGGTTCGTCCGGATCGATTCGCTCATCCCTAATTGATAGGGTTGCATAATAACAATTCTAATAGTGTATAATGATTACAAAGGCTTAAAATACAAAGTTAGGCATACTACCTAACTATAGCAAAGTAGCATTCACTAATCTATTTTTGCCTCAGTGCACTCACACATTAAAAGTATTCCATTTACTACCAGGGTTAGACTGGACTGACCAAAGGAAATATTTCATAGGGCCCACTCTTCAGTTATTGTTGCAATGGGAATCCTGTCAGGAAGGGGTTTCCCTATATGATAAGGTTTGAGGAAAAGGTAAGTAGCTCTGCAATGCCACGCCCACATGTGGTGGTAAGACCATTCTAGGCTCTCTGGTGACCAGAACCCTCCAGCAAAGGTTTAGGTCCACTTTAAGGCAGCCCAAAACCCTCCCTGGCAACTCTGCAAAAGAGGATGTCTGGGGATAGGCAATGCAGGAGTCAAACCCTATTAACTACGGTGATTTCTGAGTGCAGGTTTTGCCTTCGCCACCTTTTAGTGGCGAACCCCGTAGGAATCAGTGTTATTTAGCATCTTTAACTTATTTTTTAAGCGTGAACATTAGAAAGTTACTCAGTATGTGAAAAACAAGTTTTTACATGACTTATATTTTAAATATTTTTTTTATTTTGAAGATTTCCTTCAAAGACCCCTGTAATGCCCATATACGCATTAAAAGTGTGTTTTCAGTGAGATTTTATTGTTTTTTCTAAATAATTCTGACACAGCAGTTCGCCAACATATCACCAGCATTCTCCAAACCACTTTTCAATGTAAATACCTGTGACTTTCGCCAGCTGTATGTGTCCATGACCTTGTACCCATGTTAATGGCAGTCTAGAGTTGACACTCATACCTAGAGAGCCTCTTTTCAGAGTAATCAATCAAAACTGGCGTGCTAGTTTCCTGCCCCTGCTAATGTAACTTGACACTACCTGATAAAGGCAGCAGTTGGTTAGGTACTTTATGTGCTGCTTTTACATTCCTGCTACATGTTCTATTCTGCATTCTCTATTGTTTTGATAAAAAAACAACATTTCTAGTAAAAGGTCACTCAAAATCTATTTTGATTAATTTGCCTTAGGTGTTAATGACCACTATATTAAATACATTCTTCCTGTGGTCAAGTAGGACTTAATTGGTTAGCAAAGATTTGCTTTGTGATGTTAGACTAGTGGTTATGTTGAATGGATACACAGGTTAATTTACTTTGCCATCACAAATTCAGAAAGGTTGGCCTGTTGTGTATGTTTCCAAATCTTTGAAGTTACTTTATGGTAAACATCAATCTTTAACAAAGATCATAGGGATATACTGTATTTGTAGAGCTATTGTACTAAATTGTGTCTTTTCTTTCCCACAGCTTGCAATGAAGAGCATCACAGACTGTGGCAATATGTGAGGGAATCACTCAATATGCTGCTGGAGATAAGAAATGAAAGAGAGGGTGGGGGGAGGAATTTTTCCATTGTGCGGAACTTGTTTTCTTTTGTTAAAAATATTTTTTTTCTAGTTTTTTACATACATTTGTGTTTTGTTTTTATTCATCATAGTCTGATTCCCCACACACACACGATTAGGTATTTTTGTTTACAACTGGGTTAAAAAAAACAAAGAAAAAAACAACTGATAAAAAAACAAAAAAAAAAAAGACTAACGCAATAAAAAAGAACAAAGAAAAAACAACTGATAAAAAAAGACTAAAGCAAAAAAAAGAACATAGAAAAATAAAACTGATTAAAAAAAAACAAAAAACTATGCTGATTTTTTTTTTTATTTCTATATTAAACACTGAGGCACCATGGATCAAAACTTAGAGAGATGAGGCCTGCACACTTAAAACAGAACTGCTCTCCCCAAAAAATTGCTAGGCAGGTGAAAAAGATTTTTTTTTCCCCTCCCAAGCGATATTTTAGGGCACATCTGTCTATTTTAGCTAGGCTATGCAAGTGTGTCAGTAAAAGTAAAAGTGTGTCACATATAATGTCTGGGACAGAAAGAGAAAGGACGGGGTAGAGGAAAAGACATGCCTGCAATTCCTTCTGACACTAAGGATAAGGATGTTGGTGCCAGTACCAAACACTGTGGTTAGCAGCCATGTGCCCAGGCCCAGTAAAAGTAGCACCATCCATTTGCCCAGGCCCAGGCCCAGCCACAGTAGCAGCAGCATCCATTTGCCCAGGCCCACTACTGCTAGTAGTAGCAGCAGCAGCAATGTACGCAGTAGAAGTAGCAGCAGCAGTATCAGTAATGTATGTGTTAATAATAGCAGCATCAGCAAGCCAGAGCTGTCCATTTCCTCCAGTGGGTGTATTATTTCAGATGTGCATTCGTTGTGGACTGGTTGACTTGCTCTTGCTCATATCAGGCAGAGGAAGACTCTGATGGAATGACTTTGAGCCAGGTTTCAGTGGATTCCTCTTCCACTACAGCTACACACCCCAGTAAAAGAAGCCTTTCTCTTCCATTATCTGTATCTTTTCTGTCCCCCCAAATGGGGTGCCAACTTTTCTCAGCAGCCCAGTTGCTATGGATAGTAATGAGGAGAATTTGATGACAGTCAGCCTTTGGAGTGTGTTGCAGATGTGGTGGATGTGGAAGCGGCATCCGAGACACATAGCTGTGGCAGTGGGAGTGGTGGTAGACATAGGCATAAATGTGGTTGTGGTGTGGGTAGGTAAGTAGACAGTGGTGAAACATCAGAACAGGGAAGTGGTGGGGATCAGGAGGAGGAGTATGGTGAGGTCGTATTGGACCTAGGAACAAGGCAACAAGGAAGGGACATCGTCAGAGCAGGAGGGTACTCTGGCAATGGTAGCGACAAAGAGCCAAGCCAAGCTAGGACCAGATCATTTGCAAAACAGCACAGGGCTAGGTCTGCTGGTATGTTCTGCCAGGAGCAGGTGAAGGCGACACTGATGTTGCTTTTGCAGACTCCAGAAAAAAGCCTGCCAGAGGAGGAGCAAAATCAGGTGACGGACATTCTAGATCTATTTACCGTCCCTGGAAAACAAAACCTAGCACAGTGCCAGATATGCAAGCAGAAAGTTAGACATAGACAGGGCACAAATCTTGGACTAGGAACTATGGCTCTACATAGGCATCTGGAGCGGCATCACAAAGTTGCAGGAAACAAACAAAATACCCTTCTTCAATTTTGAGGAAGCCAATCCTGTTGCTTCCCCTCTAAAATGGGATCTTTTTTGAGTGCTTGTCAGCTACTGCCAGTGCCAGGCCTACACAAGGCCTACATAACATCCAAAGGTTTTCTGTCCTTTGGCCTAGTCTTTATCTGTGCCTCTGCTAATGTTACCACCACCAGCACCCTTGCTGCCTTCTACTAACACCAGCCCTGAACAACATCACAGGTCTCCTGATCCTCTGCCTAGTCTGTCAGTACTGCTAATGCCACTACTACCACCAACAGCACCTCCACTGGCACCCACTGCTACTACTAGGCCTGCACAACCACAATTATACCCTGTGATACCCAAGATGGGCTCAATTTTTGTAAAAAGCCATTATTTCATCTTCTTCAAATAAGTTGTCAAGATGCCAATTCTGCTGCTACCCCCTTTACAAATTGCATAATTGTACTGTGTGTGTGTGTGCTTTCTTTTACTGGTAACCCTTTGTGAACTGGTAAGGGGTCCATGAGATCCCTATACCAGTTCACAAGGCTGGGGGCTGACAAGTCATCTGCAGCTAGCCCTGACCCCCCAAATGACCTGCCTCCCAAAAGCCCAGGGGGGCAGACGGGCCCGGGCCCACAGAGGCTATGTGGGCTTGTAGCCTGCAGGGCCAGGGGCCACCTAAGGTGGCCTCTGTGTCCTGTTCTACAAGCCCTGCATAGCTGGTCCAGGGCTGGTAATGCTGGGTATGGGGGACCTCATGCCATTTTATTTTTGGATTTTAAGGGTTTTTAACCCTTAAAGTGGACCAACACCCAGGATTTTGACTATCCTGGGTCTTGGTCCACTTCGGTGGGGCACCCCCGATCGGGGTGCCCCGCTGTGTGAAACCCCCCGATCACCCGAAAAACTCACCTCTCCCCGCTCCCAGCGCGGACGGACAAGCGATTTGACAGGAGCGGACAAGCGGCTTCTCCGCCGCCGCCTCCCGCGCGTCACTCCCGCACGTCTAGAGGGGCGCGAGGGAGGCAAGGTAAGGCGATTTGGGGTGTTTGGGGGGGTTTCACCCCGCGGGACATCCCGATCTCGGATGACCGCGGGGAGGGAGGTGATCGGCCCGGGAATCTTATAGATTCCCGGGCCGATCACGGGAGGGTGATGGTCCACTTTAAAATTCAAAAAAAAAATGGGTTCCCCATCCCTGGGAGGGGGGACCCTATGTCATTTTTTTTTTTATTAACCCTATGTTACCTGTCACCCAGCAGGTATTAAAGGCTTCCAGCAGCAGCAGGAGAGCAGAAGCCAAATTGATCAGTGTGGGACACAGTGCTCTGGGATGGATGAAAGGTAAGTATTAAAAAAATTATAATAAAATATTTTTTGTCTGTGTGTTTTTTTTACATTCAACCCTTTGTGGACTGGTAAGGGATCTATGAGATCCCTATACCAGTTCACAAAGCTCTGAGTCTGGCAAGTCACCTGCTGCTAGAGGGTGACTTGCCATTAACCCCGAGCCCCCCTATTACCTGCTTCCCCAAAGCCCAGGGGGGGAAGAAGAGCCTATGGCCATAGGCTATGCTGGCTTGTAGCCTGCAGGGCCAGGGGCCACCAAAGCTGTCCCCTGCACCCTGTTCTACAAGCCCCCATAGCTGGTCATGGGCTGGTTAAGCTGGGTGGGGGGGGGCTCATGCCATTTTTTAGGGGGATTTTTAAGAGTTTTAACCCTTAAAATTCCCAAAAAATGGGGTTCCCCTCCCCGGGAGGGGGGACCCTATGTCATTTTTTTAACCCTATGTTACCTGTCACCCAGCAGGTATAAAAAGCTTCCAGCATCAGAAGGAGAGCAGAAGCCAAATTGATCTGCGTGGGACCGTGCTCTGGGATGGATGGGAGGTAAGTATTAAGAAAATTATAATAAAATATTTTTTCTCTGTGTCTATGTTTTTTTTCACATTTAATCCCTTGTGAACTGGTAAGGGATCCATGAGACCCCTATACCAGTTCACAAAGCTCTGGGTCTGGCAAGTCACCTGCTGCTAGTGGGTGACTTGCCATTAACCCCCGGCACCCCCAATTGCCTGCCTCCCCAATCCCCGGGGGGCAGAAGAGCCTGGGGCCATAGGCTATGCCAGACCTCACATCAATTTTTTTTTTAATTAACCCTTTATAGTGTGGATAATAGTTGCATTTTATTTGTAAATGTTATAAAGTGCTCTTTTCAGTTTGTGGGGGTCTCCTGGACAGGAACGGGGGGCTACCGATACATATGTGGTGCCGTTGTAATCGAGAGAAATGGGGCTATAACATACAATATGGTTTTCTTTAATAAAATGAATGGTTTATTTAAAATGAATGAAACGATCACAGACTGGCTGGCCAGGGGGGAGTTAGGATTATATTAACGCGCGCTTTTGACAGGTATGCTATAGCTGCCTAGATGAAACGGCTGCGGCTGTGAAACTTTGGTAATCTCTGTTTTGAGCGATCATTTTCTGCTGTTCATGTTATACTGTCTATACTGACTCCCAACTTGTTTCATGCCTTTGTACGATTACATTCTGATGTTTGTATGTTGGGGTGTCAATGTTGGTACTGTTTGATTCATCCAGATGCCTTTACAAAATGAATCATTTTTGCTGACATCTATACACCTTGAGATTGATACAGTTTGACTCATATCTATAATAAACTATTTCCCTTGACTGGGCTACAGTTGCACAGCCATCACTTCTATATGTGATTAACTTGAGGATCACTGTGGAAGCACCAAACCAGACTAGACATTTAGGTAATTTTTTACCATATAGGCAGTTAAAGGGTTAAACTATCAAAGCCAACCGTGTGATATTCAAATGCAAATTAGTCCACTAAAACCCTTGGATGACCTAAGAGTGTTATAAGGGACTTTTCGGGCCGTTAGCCATTGTTTTCCATGCGTTACATACATACATACATACATACATACGTGCTTTCAGAAAGGGCAAATGGCTGCACACTAATATGCTGGGGATACAATTACAACAAAAATGAAAAATGCTACATTTTGGTTCTTCACTGTGATTTGTCTTTCATTTTCAAGCTTCTATCCACAACAGCCTTTGATTATTTTCCCTAGAAATAGAAGAGATGAGAACTTTGTGTCTTAGAAAAATCAACAAAGCTGTTAATTTGATGGAGTCTGTGTGAGCTATTCACCAGATATAATAGAATTATTTATGTCTGCCTTTCTGGACCTGGGGCTATTATAACTTTGTATTTCTGCTATTTAGCACTGCATACACTCAGCACTTTTGCGTGTGAGTGTAGCCACAGCCATTTTTGTGTTGTTTGACTGAAAGGCTTTATATTTATTTACTCATACGTGTGGCATCTTCATTTGCAGTTTCTATTTCCTGCTACAAATATCAATTATTTTTTCACTGATACTATAAATACCATGGCTTGCAAACAATCACTTTACTTCTGAACAAAGCATACACATGCAGTATATAACTTATTTCCTTGTAGGGCCATTGGTCGACATTTAAAATGGGGGGTAGTTTAGCATTCACATTTCACTAAAGAAATATGTACTATAAGTTCAAATGTTTGAACTTGATCTAATTTGAAGTCATAGCAGTACTTGACAGAAATACCACATTCTATATAGGCAGAAGTGGCCAGTACAACATATTTATTTCCCCCCCCTTAATATTGGACAGGCATTACCTAAAGGGGTAATCTGGGCAATAAACCATCACACTCCTCCCACTTCCCCTGGTGCTAAACTTGAATTGGGTGTTAAATAAAAATGTGCTTGATGTGCATTATGGATATTAGTGCTGGAGAGAGATTCTTTTTCATTCATTTAGCTAGACTGATGGTTTAACATAGCCAATACATGTGGAGGACACTAGATGGTAAAAAGAACAGGAAAAACAATGAGAACAGTGGCAGGTATAAATGGCAAATGCCAAATTCTGTACTTTTGAGTGTCCCTTTTTCACAACACCTTAAATTACAGACTGTAGACCACTGAATATATTTCGGCATCCTGTCAGCAATCCCAGTGTTCCCAGCTATAACAAAACAGAACCGACCAGAAGCTGTGGTACCTGCATACAGTATACCAAATTGATGAAAATATGCTGGGTACAGGAAAAAATTTAAGTAAACTGAATCAAAAAATATTAGTTATTAAAAAAAAAACGTTTCTCTTCCTAAGTTTTCCGTGACTACACTTTACACAATGCAGATATGTGGCACAGATACATAGATGGCATACTCCTCATTTGGTCAGACTTTGTATCTAAATTAAATGATAATCAAGTAAACCTCAAGATAACTAAATTTTAGCCCTTTGCAGACTGACGTTTTATATCTAACATTAACAACAGATCCCCTAGGGTATATTAGTAGCAATCTTTATCGCAAAAATACTGCTGTGAACACAATCTTATGGTCCACAAGCTTGCACCCAAACCATTTATTATTAAGTATGCTATATGGGGAATACATTCCAATAAGCTGTACTGTTCATCAGAGACAGATTTTCAGATGACAGCAGAATTAAATATAAACTACTGGCCCGTGACTACAAAACCATAATAAAAGCATACAAAAAGACCAGAGCAAGATCTAGAAAAGATCTCTTATACAAACTGAAAACAAAAGATAAAGATTCACATTTGGTCATAATCTTAACATACACAGAGCATCATCAAAAAAATAAAAAACATTATACCTAAACATTTAGGTTAACTGTGATAGAACTGATGTAATCTACCTATTAACATGCCTTCGCAACTGGTGCTACATAGTAAAAACAGGAAGCTACGCAAACAAATGTATAAACACCAGTAGGATATAAAATGCGATAATCAAGAAAACACCATGGGTATACACTTTGCTTGCACCACAATAAGGACCCCACCAGGATGTATTTTCAAAGCCCCTGAGGGCGCAATGTAGAAAGAATCAGACTACAACAAGAGACTAGGTGGAATTTCCAATTAAAAACATCAAAGTACCCAGGTCTCAATGAAACTTTAAGTTATGCTTCCTTTCTGTGATATGTCATGTCCATGAACATCTATATGTCCCATTTTCTCTTTCTTTTATTTTCTTCATTGAATGTAGATAATGCTTTCGATTTTAGTTTAATCCTTATATTACATGTTATGTTGTCTCAAAGCAAACTGTAATGGGACTCTGACTTTATTGATTAAAAATAAGCTTACCTTTCTAATAACACATTTACTGGAAGCATTGAAAACCCAGAAGGCACAGAAACAGTATAAATGGCTCAGTTTCAGTCCCAATTTTAAAATAATCGTAAGTATACTTTAGTGATTAGAGCCCTCCCATAAGTTAGTCACAGGAGCTTTAAGCGGGTTATACTACAGTTAGTGCAAAGACGCAGAAGCGTTAATTAACTATACGATTGAACTATATAAGAACATAATACCAAATTGATTCAAGAAATATATTAATACTAACTATGAGTATAATTTATTTAGTTCATCATAGTGCATGAACATGCCATAATATAATTCCCATTAGGATTAAGGAGGCTACAGAAATATGGCAGCCACTATTGAACAGTGATATGGCCGATGAGACCCTGGACTGACGTCACATCCAGCTAACACCGTCTGTGATGTAGGTGCACTCCATGATCTGGAGCTCATCTTCATTTCTGCCTTAGGGTGGCAGCAGAGTCTCGCCCTACCTTGGCCAGCCGGCTGCCATTAAGGCAGCTAGATGAAGCAACGTACTTTTCCCTGGCCTGCTGGAGATTCCCAGCCAGGCAAATCGATCACAGGCCAAGCTTCTTTACCAATTGGGGGTCTGCTAGAGACACCATCCTTCTACCGCGGTGGTGCTGGGCTGGGCACGGGGACAATGCTGGTTGCATATCATCAGGCTTACAACTGGTGAGTGCTCCATAGGGGGATGTTAGAAATTGTGTGTGAATTATAAGGAAAGACAGCTGATAGCATTTCTTGGTTTTCATATATATATTTGTATCATCCTAGATTGCTGCTGCCCTTAACCCATTATAGTTCCCGAGGGCAGACACCCCACAGTTGCTTTGCTGAAAATCAACATATTATGTACTAGACATGACCATATGAAATGTAGGTACCAAATCTCTAAAATCTTAGTTTCGATAAATGGATTGTATTTATACGAAAATTTAAACTTCAATTATTATTGATTGACCTTGGGCCTTAATATTATGATCTATATCTATTTTCACTTATCAATACATCCATTAGAGGGCGCTGAGGTGGTGGAACTAGTAGACAACAGACTTACAGACAACAGGATTAGCAGTATATTAGTTCCACTCACTCTCACTCTCATTGCTCACTCTCCAGTGTCTTTCTAGAAGTTATTCTCCACCCTTTAACAAATTGTCAAAGTAATACATGTCAAAGTAATGTGACATGTATGTTCACTGATCTGACCAGTGCATTGTTAATTTACAAGCTATGTGGTGAAGGCACATGAACATGTCACATCACTTGCTCCTCATACAAATCTGTTAAGTTACAGCTGCTCCTGGTGTCTGTATGTGTTATTTTATATAGAAATGTATGCACATTAAAAGATGTAGACATACAGCTATGATTGACGATATTATGGTTATACTGTAAAAAGAGGCTGACCTTCCCTAAGGAAGCATGTAGCTAAATGCATTGTAAAAATCTCAGCAACATCACCAGCCATAAACACCTACATCCTATCTGAAATCTGATGTTTTGTATGAAAAAACTGTACCCCTCATAGTGTAACTACATTTTTTGTTTTCATCAAACTTACTTTAATAAAAATGCATTTCTATGGGGATGGGACCCTTCCAAACCAATAACATACAATACAATACCCATACTGCATTAATATGCATTTAAAAGGTTTAGGACCTGGTTGACAGAATGAATGTCTGTCTAAGGGATTATTGGTGCATAAAATTGGTCATGGGTCTCAATGCAAGATAGGACTGTTGTCTGCATTGGATGAAATGCTGTATCATTCGGTAATAAAGAGCTGCTGGAGTTCTGTTTTAGCCCTGAAATGAAATCCTATATGCTAGACGTCCTTGGCCTATTACTGCAGGCACAACTTGAACATGGCCTTTTGTTAAATTTAGGTACCAATTTAAAAAATATCCTAGAGATCTCAAAACAGATATAACAAAAATTGCTACCATGTTTGTGTGGTATTTTAATCACACATAGTAAAATCCTGATAAGAGATGGATATTAGGGTCGATTCCCACCCTTTTTAAGTGCATTTACAGATGAAAAAGTGATTGTATGTGTAATTATTTTTGGTCCTTTTTCTAGCTTCTCATGTGTTTTTTTCTTCCTATTGGCATTTGCATAGGAGCGTGTAAGCCTTTTCATTTGCGTATCTAATGTGTAATTGCTTCGTATTGTTTTCTCGTTGATGAGTATAATATGTGAATACAAGTAGTATGGGCTTGTGCATGATTCATAGCCCTGATTAAGCCTTTCGAGAGGGGCCAATAAAAGGTCATCTTTCACACTTCACCTACGGGCTCTATTTCCTGGTGAGATTGTGCTTCTGTGGGAAAACAGAATGGAGTCCTCTGACGATTACTATGCTGAGTATGAGCGTCTGTAGCATCGCGGCTTGCTTTGCATGTGAAAGTCGGAGTTTGGATTGCATCGGGCACGTGTGGATGTTGATCGCATGCATGACATTGAGCTATTTGTAACCAACTTGACCGTGTTTCCCTCAAGAAACTGCATTGTGAGTTGTGGCCATGGTTGACCCCCACCACAAGCAAGGGTCATGCAATTGCAGACATGACGAAATTGGTTGGCTGCCTACAATTTTTGGCGAACGTCTTCTTCCAGAGGCTAGGCATCCCATCCGTGGGCATGTCCCAGCCTACGCTCAGCAGCACCCTCAATGAGTTTCTCCATGGCATGGCTACCTTGGTGGACAAATGTATTTGTTTCCCTGACACCGTAGTAGCCTTGAATGCAGTTAAGTTTGGATTTTATGAGCTGGCTGGTATGGTGCTGGTGCCTCCAGTCCTGATGAATATCTCTACAGGTATGTCTTTGTTTTTCCTTCGCCTCCTTCATTTTCTGCAACATAGTTAATGTTTGTTGGAGTCTAGATTCTCCATATTTAATGTGTATTTTCATCTTGCAATGTATTTGCTACTGTAAAGTGGACCTCAATCTCCCCTTTCAACTATTAGCCCCTAAGGTAATAATGTTTTTGGCCACTTCCTTGTCCTTTATATCACACAAGTTATGTCCCCCACCTTACACAATCAGTCTTTTTAATATTAAGCCAAAGAAGGCAGTCTTACCAGTGGTTGTCCCTTCCTGCTTAGCATCTGTTCTGTCAGTGTAGGTGTGCTTGAATGTAGCTTTGCTTTTTGTGTCTTTTGTGCAGGAACCATAAGAGGGGACATTCCATCAATGTCCAGTATGTTGCGGCTCCTGACCTTAGGTTTATGAGTGTGATAGCTGGATTTCCAGGCTCCACCCATGATGCCTATATTCCAGTGGTGAGTTGTCTGGAGGGTGGCTACTTGGTAAGTCTTAACATTATTAGTCCTTAATTCTTGTATTTTTGCCTCATGTATAACTAGTGGATTTGTAAGTGTAGCCCCTGTCTCCCCCCTCTTTTTATTCTTTTATTTCAGGTGAGAATGTCAGTATGATCATTGCCTCCCTCTGACGGTAGCTGTTATGCTTTTCCTCCACTATTGAATGGAGCTCATGGTGGATCTAACTTAAATTGCAGCTGGATTAGCACTTGGCCTTTCCACTTGGGTTTTGCTTGATGTAGGTGCAAGCAAATCCTCTGCAATAGAACATGGAGGTGATGGATGCAGCCCCTCCTCTTGCTCCACCTGCTGTTCATGCTGGAGCTGTGGATCCAGCTGCTGCTGCAGAGGGAGTGGGGGATGCGGCTGCTGCAGTGCCATCTGTTAATGCAGCTGCTGCAGTGCCATCTGTTGATGCAGCTGCTGCAGTGCCATCTGTTGATGCAGCTGCTGCTGCTGCAGGGGTATCTGTTAATGCAGCTGCTGCTGTTGCTACAGTGGCATCTGTTGATACTGCTGCTGCTGCTATGGTGGCATCTGTTGATGCAACTGCTACTCCTGTTGCAGTGGCAGCTGTTGATGCTGCAGTGGCAGCTGTTGTGTGTGAGGGTGCTGGGTAGGCAACTGGTGCTGCAGAGGGTGTTGATGCTCCTGTTGTGGTCGAGGCTGATGCAGTGGCTCATCCTCCTCCAGATCCTGTATGGCAGCCAGTAGTTTTGGTGTCTGTAGGGCCAGACAATTCATTTAGCTTGTTGTTATTATATATACAAGTCAGTCAAACTTTTATTTAAAACAGCATGGTGTTCCATGCATCAGCAGTTTGCCACATTACACTTACCATATCCAAATCTTTATTTGGTCCACTCCTTGAATATACATTCCTTGATGAACTTGCACCAGCACTAGGTAGTTGTTGTTCTTGGGTGGCCATTAGAGATGAGCGAACTTTTGAAAAATTCGATTCGACTGATTCGCCGAATTTTCCGACAAAAATCGTTTCGACCCGAATAAATTCGCGACGAATCGCTATTAAAAACGGCTATTTCTGAGCCTCCTAGAGCCTCAATAGGGTTGTAAACCATTCTGCCTTGCTGTAACACGCACAGGATGCGTGCTGGGTTAGTTAAATAATACTTTGAAGAAATATCACATGCAGATCAGAGGCATCGCTAATAGAATCGCAGAGCGGCACAATTGCAGAGAGTTGAAGTGGCATCACTATGAGGGGCAGAAGGAGCCCAAACATTGCTTTAAAGAGACACTGGAGTTGGCAGCAGCAGGAGCCCAAAAATTGGATGAATCACACCCTGGAGTTGGCAGGAGTTGACAGCAGCAGCAGCAACAGGAGCCCAAATATTACTTTAAAGAGACCCTGGGGTTGGCCTCAGGAGCCCAAAAATTGGATGAATCACACCCTGGAGTTGGCAGCAGCAGCAGCAGGAGCCCAAATATACACTGGAGTTGGCTTCAGGAGCCCAAAAATTGGATGAATCAAACCCTGGAGTTGGCAGAAGTTGGCAGCAGCAGCAGCAGGAGCCCAAATATACACTGGAGTTGGCTTCAGGAGCCCAAAAATTGGATGAATCACACCCTGGAGTTGGCAGGAGTTGACAGTAGCAGCAGCAGGAGCCCAAATATACACTGGAGTTGGCTTCAGGAGCCCAAAAATTGGATGAATCACACCCTGGAGTTGGCAGCAGCAGCAGCAGGAGCCCAAATATACACTGGAGTTGGCTTCAGGAGCCCAAAAATTGGATGAATCACACCCTGGAGTTGGCAGAAGTTGGCAGCAGCAGCAGCAGGAGCCCAAATATACACTGGAGTTGGCTTCAGGAGCCCAAAAATTGGATGAATCACAAGTTGGCTTCAGGAGCCCAAAATTGGATGAATTGGATGAATCACACCCTGGAGTTGGCAGCAGCAGCAGCAGGAGCCCAAATATACACTGGAGTTGGCTTCAGGAGCCCAAAAATTGGATGAATCACACCCTGGAGTTGGCAGAAGTTGGCAGCAGCAGCAGCAGCAGGAGCCCAAATATACACTGGAGTTGGCTTCAGGAGCCCAAAAATTGGATGAATCACACCCTGGAGTTGGCAGAAGTTGGCAGCAGCAGCAGCAGGAGCCCAAATATACAATATACACTGTATACACTGAAAATTGGATGAATCACACCCTGGAGTTGGCAGGAGTTGACAGTAGCAGCAGCAGGAGCCCAAATATTACATTAAAGAGACCCTGGGGTTGGCCTCAGGAGCCCAAAAATTGGATGAATCACACCCTGGAGTTGGCAGCAGCAGCAGCAGGAGCCCAAATATACACTGGAGTTGGCTTCAGGAGCCCAAAAATTGGATGAATCACACCCTGGAGTTGGCAGAAGTTGGCAGCAGCAGCAGCAGGAGCCCAAATATACACTGGAGTTGGCTTCAGGAGCCCAAAAATTGGATGAATCACACCCTGGAGTTGGCAGCAGCAGCAGCAGGAGCCCAAATATACACTGGAGTTGGCTTCAGGAGCCCAAAAATTGGATGAATCACACCCTGGAGTTGGCAGAAGTTGGCAGCAGCAGCAGCAGGAGCCCAAATATACACTGGAGTTGGCTTCAGGAGCCCAAAAATTGGATGAATCACACCCTGGAGTTGGCAGGAGTTGACAGCAGCAGCAGCAGCAGGAGCCCAAATATTACATTAAAGAGACCCTGGGGTTGGCCTCAGGAGCCCAAAAATTGGATGAATCACACCCTGGAGTTGGCAGCAGCAGCAGCAGGAGCCCAAATATACACTGGAGTTGGCTTCAGGAGCCCAAAAATTGGATGAATCACACCCTGGAGTTGGCAGAAGTTGGCAGCAGCAGCAGCAGCAGGAGCCCAAATATACACTGGAGTTGGCTTCAGGAGCCCCAAAATTGGATGAATCACACCCTGGAGTTGGCAGGAGTTGACAGCAGCAGCAGGAGCCCAAATATTACATTAAAGAGATCCTGGGGTTGGCCTCAGGAGCCCAAAAATTGGATGAATCACACCCTGGAGTTGGCAGCAGCAGCAGCAGGAGCCCAAATATACACTGGAGTTGGCTTCAGGAGCCTAAAAATTGGATGAATCACACCCTGGAGTTGGCAGAAGTTGGCAGCAGCAGCAGCAGGAGCCCAAATATACACTGGAGTTGGCTTCAGGAGCCCAAAAATTGGATGAATCACACCCTGGAGTTGGCAGCAGCAGCAGCAGGAGCCCAAATATACACTGGAGTTGGCTTCAGGAGCCCAAAAATTGGATGAATCACACCCTGGAGTTGGCAGAAGTTGGCAGCAGCAGCAGCAGGAGCCCAAATATACACTGGAGTTGGCTTCAGGAGCCCAAAAATTGGATGAATCACACCCTGGAGTTGGCAGGAGTTGACAGCAGCAGCAGCAGCCGGAGCCCAAATATTACATTAAAGAGACCCTGGGGTTGGCCTCAGGAGCCCAAAAATTGGATGAATCACACCCTGGAGTTGGCAGCAGCAGCAGCAGGAGCCCAAATATACACTGGAGTTGGCTTCAGGAGCCCAAAAATTGGATGAATCACACCCTGGAGTTGGCAGAAGTTGGCAGCAGCAGCAGCAGCAGGAGCCCAAATATACACTGGAGTTGGCTTCAGGAGCCCAAAAATTGGATGAATCACACCCTGGAGTTGGCAGGAGTTGACAGCAGCAGCAGGAGCCCAAATATTACATTAAAGAGACCCTGGGGTTGGCCTCAGGAGCCCAAAAATTGGATGAATCACACCCTGGAGTTGGCAGCAGCAGCAGCAGGAGTCCAAATATACACTGGAGTTGGCTTCAGGAGCCCAAAAATTGGATGAATCACACCCTGGAGTTGGCAGGAGTTGACAGTAGCAGCAGCAGGAGCCCAAATATACACTGGAGTTGGCTTCAGGAGCCCAAAAATTGGATGAATCACACCCTGGAGTTGGCAGCAGCAGCAGCAGGAGCCCAAATATACACTGGAGTTGGCTTCAGGAGCCCAAAAATTGGATGAATCACACCCTGGAGTTGGCAGAAGTTGGCAGCAGCAGCAGCAGCAGGAGCCCAAATATACACTGGAGTTGGCTTCAGGAGCCCAAAAATTGGATGAATCACACCCTGGAGTTGGCAGAAGTTGGCAGCAGCAGCAGCAGGAGCCCAAATATACACTGGAGTTGGCTTCAGGAGCCCAAAAATTGGATGAATCACACCCTGGAGTTGGCAGGAGTTGACAGTAGCAGCAGCAGGAGCCCAAATATTACATTAAAGAGACCCTGGGGTTGGCCTCAGGAGCCCAAAAATTGGATGAATCACACCCTGGAGTTGGCAGCAGCAGCAGCAGGAGCCCAAATATACACTGGAGTTGGCTTCAGGAGCCCAAAAATTGGATGAATCACACCCTGGAGTTGGCAGAAGTTGGCAGCAGCAGCAGCAGGAGCCCAAATATACACTGGAGTTGGCTTCAGGAGCCCAAAAATTGGATGAATCACACCCTGGAGTTGGCAGCAGCAGCAGCAGGAGCCCAAATATACACTGGAGTTGGCTTCAGGAGCCCAAAAATTGGATGAATCACACCCTGGAGTTGGCAGAAGTTGGCAGCAGCAGCAGCAGGAGCCCAAATATACACTGGAGTTGGCTTCAGGAGCCCAAAAATTGGATGAATCACACCCTGGAGTTGGCAGGAGTTGACAGCAGCAGCAGCAGCAGGAGCCCAAATATTACATTAAAGAGACCCTGGGGTTGGCCTCAGGAGCCCAAAAATTGGATGAATCACACCCTGGAGTTGGCAGCAGCAGCAGCAGGAGCCCAAATATACACTGGAGTTGGCTTCAGGAGCCCAAAAATTGGATGAATCACACCCTGGAGTTGGCAGAAGTTGGCAGCAGCAGCAGCAGGAGCCCAAATATACACTGGAGTTGGCTTCAGGAGCCCCAAAATTGGATGAATCACACCCTGGAGTTGGCAGGAGTTGACAGCAGCAGCAGGAGCCCAAATATTACATTAAAGAGATCCTGGGGTTGGCCTCAGGAGCCCAAAAATTGGATGAATCACACCCTGGAGTTGGCAGCAGCAGCAGCAGGAGCCCAAATATACACTGGAGTTGGCTTCAGGAGCCCAAAAATTGGATGAATCACACCCTGGAGTTGGCAGAAGTTGGCAGCAGCAGCAGCAGGAGCCCAAATATACACTGGAGTTGGCTTCAGGAGCCCAAAAATTGGATGAATCACACCCTGGAGTTGGCAGCAGCAGCAGCAGGAGCCCAAATATACACTGGAGTTGGCTTCAGGAGCCCAAAAATTGGATGAATCACACCCTGGAGTTGGCAGAAGTTGGCAGCAGCAGCAGCAGGAGCCCAAATATACACTGGAGTTGGCTTCAGGAGCCCAAAAATTGGATGAATCACACCCTGGAGTTGGCAGGAGTTGACAGCAGCAGCAGCAGCCGGAGCCCAAATATTACATTAAAGAGACCCTGGGGTTGGCCTCAGGAGCCCAAAAATTGGATGAATCACACCCTGGAGTTGGCAGCAGCAGCAGCAGGAGCCCAAATATACACTGGAGTTGGCTTCAGGAGCCCAAAAATTGGATGAATCACACCCTGGAGTTGGCAGAAGTTGGCAGCAGCAGCAGCAGCAGGAGCCCAAATATACACTGGAGTTGGCTTCAGGAGCCCAAAAATTGGATGAATCACACCCTGGAGTTGGCAGGAGTTGACAGCAGCAGCAGGAGCCCAAATATTACATTAAAGAGACCCTGGGGTTGGCCTCAGGAGCCCAAAAATTGGATGAATCACACCCTGGAGTTGGCAGCAGCAGCAGCAGGAGCCCAAATATACACTGGAGTTGGCTTCAGGAGCCCAAAAATTGGATGAATCACACCCTGGAGTTGGCAGAAGTTGGCAGCAGCAGCAGCAGGAGCCCAAATATACACTGGAGTTGGCTTCAGGAGCCCAAAAATTGGATGAATCACACCCTGGAGTTGGCAGGAGTTGACAGTAGCAGCAGCAGGAGCCCAAATATACACTGGAGTTGGCTTCAGGAGCCCAAAAATTGGATGAATCACACCCTGGAGTTGGCAGGAGTTGACAGCAGCAGCAGGAGCCCAAATATACACTGGAGTTGGCTTCAGGAGCCCAAAAATTGGATGAATCACACCCTGGAGTTGGCAGAAGTTGGCAGCAGCAGCAGCAGGAGCCCAAATATACACTGGAGTTGGCTTCAGGAGCCCAAAAATTGGATGAATCACACCCTGGAGTTGGCAGAAGTTGGCAGCAGCAGCAGCAGGAGCCCAAATATACACTGGAGTTGGCTTCAGGAGCCCAAAAATTGGATGAATCACACCCTGGAGTTGGCAGGAGTTGACAGTAGCAGCAGCAGGAGCCAAAATATTACATTAAAGAGACCCTGGGGTTGGCCTCAGGAGCCCAAAAATTGGATGAATCACACCCTGGAGTTGGCAGAAGTTGGCAGCAGCAGCAGCAGGAGCCCAAATATACACTGGAGTTGGCTTCAGGAGCCCAAAAATTGGATGAATCACACCCTGGAGTTGGCAGGAGTTGACAGCAGCAGCAGCAGCAGGAGCCCAAATATTACTTTAAAGTGACACTGGGGTTGGCTTCAGGAGCCCAACAATTGGATGAATCACACCCTGGAGTTGGCAGAAGTTGGCAGCAGCAGCAGCAGGAGCCCAAAAAATGGCCTAAAGACATAAATATGTTTTGCACCATTTGGAAAGTGTAAAACGTGGCACCATGCTGAATCTAGTCGCATGCATCAGGCATTGGTGGGTGGAAATCCTGGCTGATCCATCCCTGATTCATTTTGACAAAGGTGAGTCTCTCCACATTTTTAGTTGACAGACGAGTTCTCCTCGCCGTAACTATGGCCCCCGCCGCACTAAACACCCGCTCAGATGGCACGCTACTTGCCGGGCAGGACAGCTTTTCCAGGGCAAACTCTGCTAATTGCGGCCACAAATCAAGTTTGGCTGCCCAGAAGTCCAGCGGATCCTCAAGGTGTGTTGGCATGGTCATGTCAAAGTATGACATGACCTGCTGGTTGAGGTCCTGCTCCAGGTCTTCCTGCTGCTCATGAGTAGCCTCACTATGCGGGTGTAGAAAGCTACTCATTAGCGACTGAAGACTGAGGCTGCTGCTGCTGATGGAGCTGCTGCTGCTGCTCCTGCCAACCCCCCCAGCGGCCATGGCAGTGGAAGGTGAGCGCAGAGGTCCCCTCGAGTCAGACCTGCGAGAGTATGGACCATGGCGCAGATAGGCATCGGCCAACTGCCTACGTAGAATGTCTTTGTAGTAGTTGAGTTTGTCCTCCCTCTCGGTGGGTTTAAAAATGCCCCCATTTTGTGCCGGAAGCGAGGGTCCAATAAGGTGGACAGCCAGAAGTCATCCCGCCGACAGATGGAAACAATTCTGGGGTCACTACGCAAGCACGTGAGCATGCTTCGTGCCATTTGCGCAAGTGACTCGGATGGACTACCTGTCTCCATCTCCACTGCATACTGCCACGGTGTGCCCGGGTCCTCTGTCTCGCCTTCCTCAAAAACCTCTAGCTCCTCTGGCTGCTCCTGCTCCTCCTCTCCTGTCCGCTGACTAGATAAACCAGCCATTTCGCCAAGCCTAAACTGTGTTTCGCTGGGCAACTCCTCCTCCTCCTCTTCCTCCTCCTCCTCCAGTTCAGCTCCAACGGGGTTCATGTGGCCGTAAGATGTAAACGCCATGTCTCCAGTGCCCTGACCAGCCATGGTTTCCAACATGTGCTGTAGTACATGAAGCAGTGGAATCACGTCGTTCATCCCGTAATCCTGCCGACTGACAAATAAAGTGGCTTCCTCAAAGGGCCTGAGCAAACGGCAGGTGTCACGTATGAGCTGCCACTGGTTGACATTGAAGTTACACAGGGGAGTCCCCCTATCTGCTTGGATCATCAGGAAATCCGTGATGGCTTTTCTCTGTTCATATAATCGGTCCAACATGTGAAGGGTGGAATTCCAACGGGTGGAAACATCGCAAATCAGACTATGTTGGGGGATACCATTCTGACGCTGTAGCTCAAGAAGGGTGTGTTTGGCGGTGTAGGAGTGGCTGAAGTGCATGCAAAGTTTCCTTGAAGTTGTTAGGATGTCCTGCAGATGGGGGGAACACTTCAGAAACCGCTTGACAACCAGATTGAAGACGTGAGCCATGCAGGGGGCATGGGTCAGGCTTCCTTGGCGCAGCGCAGACAAAATGTTCTTCCCATTGTCGGTAACCATGATTCCCATTTTAAGTTTTCTCGGAGTAAGCCATGTTTGGATTTCCTGATGAATACATTTAAGCAGTTCCTCCCCTGTGTGACTCCGTTCGCCAAGACAAACCATGTGAAGCACTGCGTGACACCTCCGTGCCCTGCACACATGGTAGACTGGAGGGGCACTGAGACTTGAGCCTACAGTGGAGGGTGAGGAGATGGCGGAGGATGAGGAGGCCGAGTCGCACGGTGTCACAGGCCCAATGGGCAGAGAGCGCGGAGGCCGAAGCGGCGTGACCTGTCCAAGTTGCTGCTGCAAAGGGACCACATTCACCCAGTGGGCCGTAAACGACATGTACTGCCCCTGACCGTAGTTACAGCTCCAGATGTCGGCGCTGCCATGTATTTTGCTACACACCGACAGGCTCAAGGACTGGCCCACCTTCTGTTCAACAAAAGTGTGCAGCGCTGGTACTGCCTTCTTGGCAAAGAAATGACGGCTTGGGACTCTCCACCTCGGCTAGGCACAAGCCATCAGTTCTCTGAAAGGTGCAGATTCCACCACCTGAAAAGGGAGCGACTGCAGCACCAGCAACTTGGACAGGAGCACATTCAGCTTCTGCGCCGTAGGATGAGTGGGCGCATACTGCTGTCTCTTGGACATGGCTTCGCTGATGGATTGCTGGCGGGATGCATGACTTGGAGGAGGAGGAGGAGGAGGAGCAGGAGCGACAGAGGATGGGTATGACGCACAGCTGCCTTCGGCTGAGGTGCTGGAGCCTTGGCTGGCAGAAATTGGGAGCTCACTTGGTGAGGAAGCAGACTGGACCACCCCTTGGGAGCCTCGGTTCTCCCAGGTCGTTTTATGGTGACGCATCATATGTTGACGCAGGGCCGTGGTGCCAACATTTGGACCCTGGCCACGCTTCACCTTTTGCCTACATATCTTGCATGTGGCCATGTTACCCTCCTGCGGATGCCTCAGGAAAAACTGCCACACTGCCGAGTAGCTACTTTTCCCACCCCCTGGCCTCACTGATTCACTGCTGCTGTTGCCAACTCCAGGAACCCCTGCTCCACTACCTCCCGATAAGGTAGACTGCCGCACAGCAGGTGCTCTACCCCGGCCCCGGCCGGCTCCAGCCTTTGGAATTGTGCCCCCATGCTGACTGCTACCACCTTGCTGCCTCAGCTGCTGACTCCGGGGCAACCTGCGCCCCTCTTCTCCTGATGATGACGATGAAGCCCCTTCATCACCCGGCTCCCAAGTGCGATCGGCTTCATCGTCATCATCATTATCATCACCGAGTTGTGGCTGTACGTCACTGATGTTCGTGGATTCGTCAACAGTGTCTGGCGCAGGAGCTGGAACGCTCGCAGCACCCACGACACTGTCCACATCACTATTTGTCTGCCTAGCTAAAGAAGCCACCTCCATTTCTTGGCTGGGCAGTAGCTGCTGACTGTCCTCCTGTATCTGATCGTCCTCCTCACTAAAGAGTGGAGCTGAACCCAAAGCATAGGATACGTCGCAGGGGGAGGGAACGGCGTAGGACAGAGGCAATGGGAGGACAGGGACTGCTCTCGGGGCATGCCAACTCAGGGTTGTGTCAGAGGAACCTACCGACCCTAGACTGGGGGTCTCAGACGTAAGTTGTGATGATGTTGTTGATGAGCGCGTCAACCAATCTACCACGGCAGATGCGTTACTGGTGGAGACCCGACCGCTAGCAGATACTGGCAGATTAGGTCTCTCAGCGTGACTCCTGCTGCTACTGGCCCCCAGTCTGATGCGAGCTCTGCCTGCGGAATCTTGGCCTCTGCCACTCCTCTTTTCACTTCCAGGCACTTGTCTGCCCGACATAGTCTAACTGGCGTGGTAGTAGGTGATATTTTAAGATCCCCCGGGCAGCGGTGGGTCTATATGAAACAGAATATAATGCACACCAAAAGTGAGCAGTAACACTCAGCCTCCAACAGGCCTGCTTAGTGTAAATAAGAGAGCTGCTTAGTGTAAATAAAGAGGGGTATGCTATGTTACAGAATGGGATGCCTCAACAGAAGTGCACCTGGCAGGCAGCAGTAAGCCTATGCCCAGCAAAAGTGTCTTATAATATAAATATAATAAGAGCAAATGGTTATATGGTCTTAAACAGAGGCTGCTTTAGTCACAGAATGGGATGCCCCCAAAAAAGATCCAGTAGTACTATGCCCAGCAAAAGTGTCTTTATCAGGCTAATTTCAAATATAATAAGAGCAAATGGTTATATGGTCTTAAACAGAGGCTGCTTTAGTCACAGAATGGGATGGCCCCAAAAAAGATCCAGTAGTACTATGCCCAGCAAAAGTGTCTTTATCAGTCTAATTTCAAAAATAATAAGAGCAAATGCTTATATGGTCTTAAACAGAGGCTGCTTTAGTCACAGAATGGGATGCCCTGGCAGGTACAAGTAGTGCTATGCCCAGCAAAAGTGTCTTTATCAGGCTAATTTCAAATATAATAAGAGCAAATGCTTATATGGTCTTAAACAGAGGCTGCTTTAGTCACAGAATGGGATGCCCTGGCAGGGACAAGTAGTGCTATGCCCAGCAAAAGTGTCTTTATCAGGCTAATTTCAAATATAATAAGAGCAAATGCTTATATGGTCTTAAACAGAGGCTGCTTTAGTCACAGAATGGGATGCCCCCAAAAAAGATCCAGTAGTACTATGCCCAGCAAAAGTGTCTTTATCAGGCTAATTTCAAATATGATAAGAGCAAATGCTTATATGGTCTTAAACAGAGGCTGCTTTAGTCACAGAATGGGATGCCCTGGCAGGGACAAGTAGTGCTATGCCCAGCAAAAGTGTCTTTATCAGGCTAATTTCAAATATAATAAGAGCAAATGGTTATATGGTCTTTAACAGAGGCTGCTATAGTCACAGAATGGGATGCCCCCAAAAAAGATCCAGTAGTACTATGCCCAGCAAAAGTGTCTTTATCAGGCTAATTTCAAATATGATAAGAGCAAATGCTTATATGGTCTTAAACAGAGGCTGCTTTAGTCACAGAATGGGATGCCCTGGCAGGGACAAGTAGTGCTATGCCCAGCAAAAGTGTCTTTATCAGGCTAATTTCAAATATAATAAGAGCAAATGGTTATATGGTCTTTAACAGAGGCTGCTATAGTCACAGAATGGGATGCCCCAAAAAAAGAAGTGGACCTGGCTGGGACCAGTAGTGCTATGCCCAGCAAAAGTGTCTTTATCAGGCCTGATTTCTATGAGAATAAGTGCAAATGGTTATTATGCTATTAAATAGAGGCTGGTGTTGTCACAGAATGGGATGCCACAAAAACCAGAGAGCATGCACAGCAAAAGTGTCTTTATCAGGCCTGATTTCTATGAGAATAAGTGCAAATGGTTATTATGCTATTAAATAGAGGCTGGTGTTGTCACAGAATGGGATGCCACAAAAACCAGAGAGCATGCACAGCAAAAGTGTCTTTATCAGGTCTAATTTCTATGAGAATAAGTGCAAATGGTTATTATGCTATTAAATAGAGGCTGGTGTTGTCACAGAATGGGATGCCACAAAAACCAGAGAACATGCACAGCAAAAGTGTCTTTATCAGGCCTAATTTCTATGAGAATAAGTGCAAATGGTTATTATGCTATTAAATAGAGGCTGGTGTAGTCACAGAATGGGATGCCACAAAAACCAGAGAGCATGCACAGCAAAAGTGTCTTTATCAGGCCTAATTTCTATGAGAATAAGTGCAAATGGTTATTATGCTATTAAATAGAGGCTGGTGTAGTCACAGAATGGGATGCCACAAAAACCAGAGAGCATGCACAGCAAAAGTGTCTTTATCAGGCCTAATTTCTATGAAAATAAGTGCAAATGGTTATTATGCTATTAAATAGAGGCTGGTGTTGTCACAGAATGGGATGCCACAAAAACCAGAGAGCATGCACAGCAAAAGTGTCTTTATCAGGCCTGATTTCTATGAGAATAAGTGCAAATGGTTATTATGCTATTAAATAGAGGCTGGTGTTGTCACAGAATGGGATGCCACAAAAACCAGAGAGCATGCACAGCAAAAGTGTCTTTATCAGGCCTAATTTCTATGAGAATAAGTGCAAATGGTTATTATGCTATTAAATAGAGGCTGGTGTTGTCACAGAATGGGATGCCACAAAAACCAGAGAGCATGCACAGCAAAAGTGTCTTTATCAGGCCTAATTTCTATGAGAATAAGTGCAAATGGTTATTATGCTATTAAATAGAGGCTGGTGTAGTCACAGAATGGGATGCCACAAAAACCAGAGAGCATGCACAGCAAAAGTGTCTTTATCAGGCCTGATTTCTATGAGAATAAGTGCAAATGGTTATTATGCTATTAAATAGAGGCTGGTGTAGTCACAGAATGGGATGCCACAAAAACCAGAGAGCATGCACAGCAAAAGTGTCTTTATCAGGCCTAATTTCTATGAGAATAAGTGCAAATGGTTATTATGCTATTAAATAGAGGCTGGTGTTGTCACAGAATGGGATGCCACAAAAACCAGATAGCATGCACAGCAAAAGTGTCTTTATCAGGCCTAATTTCTATGAGAATAAGTGCAAATGGTTATTATGCTATTAAATAGAGGCTGGTGTTGTCACAGAATGGGATGCCACAAAAACCAGAGAGCATGCACAGCAAAAGTGTCTTTATCAGGCCTGATTTCTATGAGAATAAGTGCAAATGGTTATTATGCTATTAAATAGAGGCTGGTGTTGTCACAGAATGGGATGCCACAAAAACCAGAGAGCATGCACAGCAAAAGTGTCTTTATCAGGCCTAATTTCTATGAGAATAAGTGCAAATGGTTATTATGCTATTAAATAGAGGCTGGTGTTGTCACAGAATGGGATGCCACAAAAACCAGAGAGCATGCACAGCAAAAGTGTCTTTATCAGGCCTGATTTCTATGAGAATAAGTGCAAATGGTTATTATGCTATTAAATAGAGGCTGGTGTTGTCACAGAATGGGATGCCACAAAAACCAGAGAGCATGCACAGCAAAATTGTCTTTATCAGGCCTAATTTCTATGAGAATAAGTGCAAATGGTTATTATGCTATTAAATAGAGGCTGGTGTAGTCACAGAATGGGATGCCACAAAAACCAGAGAGCATGCACAGCAAAAGTGTCTTTATCAGGCCTAATTTCTATGAGAATAAGTGCAAATGGTTATTATGCTATTAAATAGAGGCTGGTGTTGTCACAGAATGGGATGCCACAAAAACCAGAGAGCATGCACAGCAAAAGTGTCTTTATCAGGCCTAATTTCTATGAGAATAAGTGCAAATGGTTATTATGCTATTAAATAGAGGCTGGTGTAGTCACAGAATGGGATGCCACAAAAACCAGAGAGCATGCACAGCAAAAGTGTCTTTATCAGGCCTGATTTCTATGAGAATAAGTGCAAATGGTTATTATGCTATTAAATAGAGGCTGGTGTTGTCACAGAATGGGATGCCACAAAAACCAGAGAGCATGCACAGCAAAAGTGTCTTTATCAGGCCTAATTTCTATGAGAATAAGTGCAAATGGTTATTATGCTATTAAATAGAGGCTGGTGTAGTCACAGAATGGGATGCCTCACAGCAGACTTAAGATCAGTTCAGTATATATGCACAGTTAGTTAGTATAAGCAGCCTGAAAACGCTAACAAAGCAGGCTGGATGAAAAAAAAAAAAAAAAAACTGACAGCCTCCGATTTTCCCTTCCTTTCCCTGTTTTTCGCTTACTTTCTGTCTGTCTCCTGTCTGTCTCCTGCCTGTCTCCAGCCTGTCCCTGTCTGTCCCTGCCTGTCTAACTGTCTGTCTCTCCCTCAGCTACACAGCGTTCTGTCTCTCATGAATGCAATAGAGAAATGAGGCTGGAAAGCAAGATGGCCGGCCTTAAATACCGCTGTGACGTCACCGGGCTTGCTGGCTGCTGATAGGCTGCATGTGACTGTCCCAGCTTGCACTGGCGTGGGGTTGATGTCTGGACATGTCCCGTCCGCCATCTTAGAATGCTTGTAATGTAAATGAATGGATGTTAAAGGAAAACTTCAAGCGATCGAATCGCGGGGAAATTCGGATTCGATCCGAATCGAATTTTTCCTGAAATTCGGATCGAATCCGGGTTCGTCCGGATCGATTCGCTCATCCCTAGTGGCCATGTGTTTATGCTGTTGTTTGCCTGCAATATTAATAGGACTTAAGGTTATTCTAGACACATACCTTGTATGCCTAAGCAATGGATAACCCATCTGCTTCCATGTTTTACAAGTTATGATGGTATTAGAATAGACACATTATTAAAAAGTTCATAAATTAGCTATGAGTTGGCATGTTTTTTTTCTCTCTTATCTTGGCCTTTTATGGTCCACCAACAACACTTGGCCAGACCAGGCCATGATGGCATCATGATCTAGACAACTGAAATGAGTCATACTTCTTTTGAGACAAAGCAACCCAAACTGCTTGAATTACTTACCTACTGCAGCAGCATTCAGGTCTGAATCAACTGTTCCTGGTAAGCCCTGGAGTGTTGCAGCACTTAATAGATCATAAACCATTTGCCCTGCTGCTGTGAATAGGAGTTTTAGTGGTATTTCACCTCCAGTTTTCAACCTTAAAGAAACAAAAAAGGAATGTTGTCATGCCAAGGTCACGGCCAACATCAACATCCACAACAGCATGAAGCATTGTTACCTCTGTTGCTTGTGCTTGTTAATTCTTTGCCAAATGGCATACTTTTTGTAGGCAAACTGCACTTCAACATCCTTTCACTCAGGTCGGGCACTATTCACTTGGTGATGACCTCCCACAGGTGGTACTTGACTGATTTTGGGGTAGCTCTCGAACTGTGGCCATACAGCTGATTGAAATGGTCTGACACAGCAGTTGCCAAAGCCATACATTGTGCATCGTTAGAGGTGTTGTGGATGATTCTGAGTGGGTAGATTGTTGACTGGCTAGAGACTGAACAGGGCTGGCTGGTCCGGAGTGGCCCATGATGATGCTGGAGTGGATGCTGATGGGTAGAGGGGGTTATACATATTGGAGCTGTCCTGCTGTCCTCCAGTGGGAGAATAGGTTGTTGGGGGGTGATATGCCTTGCCCTAGACTTCCCTCTGCTTAGCCTTAGCACTCATGCTAAATGAGGATTTGCTTGGCTGAGCACTATGGCTGGGACTACTTCAGCTTGGCCTAGTAGTTGGCCTGCCTCTGTTCTGCTTTGCCTTAGCACTCTTGCTTGAGGAGCTCTTGGCTGGACATTCACTATGGCTGGGACTACCTCGGCTTGCCCTAGTAGTTGGCCTGCCTCTGTTCTGCTTAGCCTTAGCACTCTTGCTGTAAGGGGACATGGTTGGCCAGCATGGCTAGTACTGCTTGGGCTTGCCCTGGTATTTGGCCTGCCACTGCTCTGTCTTTAATTCCTATGTATTTCATCTACATTTTAGATGCTGAAGACATACCTCTATGATTTCCTGCCCAACATATGTGCAAAGAGGTAATTGGCACTTGACATTGTAGCAATGCTAGAGGAGAAGAGCAACACCGCCTACATGTTCACGCAGATCATCCTGCATTGGTCAGACCTGAAATGGAGAAAGAATCCTTGGGTGAGGAAGTTTTTCAGGAAATATTCCCAAGTAAGTTCCAATTCTTGGTAGTAATTACAATCACAGGCCTGTGTTTAAAACAATGCTTTTCTCTTCTAGTGTTAGAATTTCACAAAAGAGTGCGGCCCACCCGGTGGCGACAAGTCCAGTCAAGGCTGTAAAGATCTGGTGGACGTGGAAGTGCCAACTACCTCACCCTCCTCTGCAGGTGAGCCCCAAGCTCACCTGGACCAACCTGCAGAGGAGGAGGCCCAGATGGTGGGCAGGGAGCCAGAGGATGATGGACAGGAGGACTCAGGTATTAGCATCTTACACAAACATACAAAGGAAGTCACATACTAAACACACACACATATGTGTTGTAATGTGTAATTCTGTGACATTTACTTCTAGATGGCCCAAATGTCATTGTGGGTGAGAAGTGAGGTGATGGAGGTGCTCAAGAACCACCTGAGGAAGAAGAAGATGGGCGATGTAACTCACACAAAATACAAGGCAATAAACAGCTCTAACACATTCACTAACTATTGTTTTTGTATTCTTCTACAGCTTCAGACCAAGAGGTGGAAGGTCCCAGTCAGAAGAGTGGCTCCCCAACCAAGATTACCCCACTAGCCTAGTAAGTTTGAAGCCAGGTGACTATTAACTTGGGCCCTTATTCATCAAGCGATAGCGCCAGGTAGTGTCTGACGAGCGCCAGGTAGCGGCAGCTAACGGCGACTACCGACTCAAGTACGCCCGGCGGCGGTCACAATTACGCATTTATCAAGCAAAATGAGGCTAGCGCCGGCGAGAGCGACGGCTAGCGCGGCATTCATCATGAAGCCGCCTGGACCGAACAGCGCCGCTGCAAATTCCCTCACAGCGCCAGGTATGAGCTGTCGCTCCCTGGCGATGTCCAATGCATTTCAATGGAGCAATCTATAATAATTCATGATTAATTGATTCATGATTATTTTTTGAATTTTTTTAATGTCAAAAAATCGGAGAACACTTCTGCAATGTTAGGATTTATTTTTAAGTTAAAAAAAAAAAAAAAAATGTGCAGAATTGATCTAACAGGTCTGAGATTAATGTATTCATATAACAAAATGATTCTAAAAACATGTATAATGTTACATTCAAAAAATATGGTTGTTTAGGGGTTAAAAACTAGTTAATACAGATCGCCGCCAGCGCTCTGGGGTTTAAACAAGGAATGGACAGCGACAGCACATTCGGAGCGTGATTTTTTGATGAATATGAAGCTAGCCGTTCGCTCTGGCCATTCGTTGTCAGGCGCTCACATACAACGCTGGACCTGTGAAACAGCGACCCCCCAGCCCGTATTCAACATTACCGCACACCGACTGAGTCGCTGTCATCAAGCTAATGCCGGCCAAGCACAGCGAATACTGGCTGGCGCAGAAAAAATCACGCTACAGTCGCTCATCTGTCGCTACCTGGCGCTATTGATGAATCGGCTTCTAAGATGCCTTCTTCAACAGGTTGTCAGGAAGCAGAGGCTAGACATTAACTGTTTTAATTTTTTCTTTTACAGTACACACACAAGAGAAACAGCAGCACCTGGAGGAGCTGATAGCTGCTGTGTATAGGCTTAAGCCTGCCATCTTCTTTTATTCACAACCCAAAACAAATAGTATATAGTTAATTTTAAAAAATATAATTTGTTATTTTTTTATTTTTCTAAAAGTTATTTTAATTTAAAATATTAATAATAATTAAAAAAATAGACAGTTAAGATTTACATAATGTTGTGGTGTCTTTGGTTTACAATCATAGTAATATTGATATGATTGATTGAATATCATATCCATGTGGGCAAATATACAACTTTCAAGAAGAATGAGCTTCACTGGAAAGAAGAAAGCGGTTAAAGTAAGCATTAAGAAGAAGAAAATAAGTATGCATGCCAAACTGGAAAGTGGTTAAAGTAGGCATTAGGAAGAAGAAAAGAGGAATGCATGCCAAACTGGAAAGTGGTTAAGGTAAACAATAGGAAGAAGAAAAGAAGAATGCATGCCAACCTGGAAAGTGGTTAAGGTAAGCATTAGTAAGAAGAAAAGAAGATTGCATGGCAAGCATTACATGGCATGTTAAGCACTTGGCACAGCAAGAAGTAAGTAATGGCCAGGGCCAGGATATTGGAAACTGTAAAAAAGAGGGTTGCATATGCATACAAGCCAGCAAACAAGCAAGCATATGCATATAAATTTCATGTAAATGCAAAAAAAAAAAATGAATTTACACGCTAAATAAAGTGTAAAACAGGTCTTTTTTGAAGGGAACTAGTAGGACCGTGCTGGACACTGAAACATTATGTTGCAAGGTACATTGAAAAATGATATAAAAACATTAGGAGATGAGTCGTTTACTTCAACATATACAAACCGTTCTGCATCGCAAGGCCGTGAGAGCCATACACAAGCACTCTCGTTGGCTTACGCAACTATGGGAACAGTACGAAATGCTCACAATGGAGGCTCTGAATCATGCCAATGCACATATACTCAACGGAAATTATGTGTAGTGAATGCACTTACGCACACAAACGAAAAATAATATAGAAGGCTCTGAATCAACCCTATTGTTTAAATTAGATCAAATTGAGTTCCTGTAATCTTCTTAGCATTATTCATTGCTTAATCTGTATTTCATGTATCTAAAAGATAAAATTCATACCAGCATGGTAAAAGCTGAACATTTGTTTATCATTGTTGCATCATTATACATTTTAAATGTTATTTATCCTATAGATAATGACAAAACTAAAAAGAAGGTGCCCTAAATAGGGATACACAAAAATTATCCCCTGCACAATCATTTCAGAGGTGTGTGGATATTTAACTACATATTTACGAAACTGGTAAAGAGTGCCCTTAGGATCAGTATGTAAATTAGGCTCCTATTTACTCGCTTAAAGTCCCTGCCCAGACACACACTAACTAGGTGTTACGGTGTCTCCTCATCCTCCACTTATGCTCAGCCCTGCCTATGGCTTTTAATAGCACCCTCCCCAATGGAGGGAGGGGTCTCACTTCTGGTTGAAGAAGCCAACAATCGGCTGGTGTGGGACAGCACCTGGCGATGTAAGGAAGTCAGTAGTAAAAGAAAAATAATAATAAAGGGGTGTGTGTTTTTACACTTAACGCTTTGTGAACTAGTAAGGGGTCCTTGAGACCCCTATACCGGTTCAAAGGTTAGAAGCGGCTGGCAAGTCACCTGCTGGCAAGCGGATGACTTGCCAAACCCCCTGCCCCATTTCCTGCATCTTCAAAGGCCAGGGGGGCACTTAGCCCATGTGGACTGGTAGCCTTTAGGGTCAGGTGGTTTTGGTGAAGGGGGGTACCCCACGCTATTTAAAAAAATTGATACTATGCAAAGTAGCTGCATTTTATTTGAAAAAATGCAAATACTCTTTTCAGTTTGGGGTATCTCCTGGGCAGGAACAGGTGTCTACCAAGGCATATGTGCTCCCATCAGGAGAAATTAGGTTTTTACAAGCAATATGATTTTCTTGAAAAAAACAATATATAATAAGTTATATATCTATAGGTAAGCTGGCAGTTAAAGGATTAAAGAGGCCTTAGCAACACAACACACTAGAAAATGGAAATAAAAATTGTTTTCTTTAACATTGTTAGAAAAAGTAGCAGTAGCAGTTTCATGGGTGAGCTATAGTATAACATTTTGCTAATTAGAAACGTTTGAGGTTAATTTTTAATGTGGTGCACAGTATACCATATAGTGGATTGTTAAGAATACATTTTTTTTCTAAAATGTAACTAACCTAAAGAACCTCTCTATCCTGAAAACAAAATTAAGTTTTAAAACAAAATAAAATAAGATTAATTTTCTACTTTATTGTATGTTGAGTTGGACAGCTCTCAAATCTCTCTTTCCAAAAATTGTGGAGGCATTTAAAATAATGTAGCCCCCACTATCCTAATGACTGAATACTAAAGAAATCAAAAGTTCCATTGTATATTCCTTCCAGTATAACTGTTCAAAAGTTTTATTATACTTATGGTACTTCTATCAAGTGCAAGTAGAGGGCAAACAAAATGAAAATTGATGCAAATGAATTGCTTTGTTCGGTTTAGATGAACTAAATTTCCTATATATGCATTCTACTGGAACCCAATCCACGATTGAGTCATAATAATTTATTCAGCTTTGAAATATTTGGCATTTTAGAATAATTTACTCTTACTACTGAAAGCAATTAATTTGCCATTTACTACAAAGGTGTTGCCACACATCTAAAAAAAATTCTAAAAGTCTAATTATGTGACCATTAAAATATTGGAATTGAACCACCTTATTTTTCTCAGTGTAATTTGTATTTCAGCAATTGATTTACAAGACATTTATACAACTAAATGAAATGATGATAGTCCATAAATCAACACAATATGATTGGAACCTAGTCACCTTAAATGTTATTTTTTCTAATGCAGAACTAACCTCACTATGTTTAAATTTAAATTACTTTTGACTAATAAAACAGAGGTCATTAAAATATTTATATAATTATACCATACTAAGCCACCATTAATATGTGTTTGACAGTAATTAACATTTCATCTCAGGCACTGGTTATTAAAGTCAATGTGTGTGAACTGTAAATAAATCATTAACACATATTTTTGATAAAAAATGACCTTGACTGGCAATGATGGCACACGTACATACAGTATATCTGTAGAGAGAAATACAAGTATTTTGTGTAAAAGTACATTAATAAAGGATTTAAAATAAACATCAAATGATAATGATAATGCAAATGAGTGTAACTAGGAGAAATGTTTATTACAGGGGTATGCCAATTTCTTTCATTACTTGAAATGATTGTCATCCAAAGCAACGGTGTTATATAAGTACAAGAGACATTTTTACATTTCTTCAGAAAAAGGGGAAAAGTAGAGATTATTTACAGCTGGATGTGGTTTAGGGAAAGTTTTCACTAGCACTGTTCTAAATTATAATTCACAGTATATACACTGCCCGGTCTAAAAAAGGTGATGCATAGGTGAGTATAGCAAGAACAACCCTTTAACTGCCAGTCTATCTTTTGTCACCCTCTGTTACCAGACCATTTTTCACTGGTAACGATATTATTGGGCTATACATGTTCATGTTCAACTGCGATTTTTGAAGGGCTTCCTAGAAAAAAATATATAGTGTTTTTTTCAGCCTGAGCTATAACATTAAATTACTTGATTGTCATTTTTTTGGTGCCTGCTCAATATTGTGCCCTTTTCAAGCATTTTCAAGCCGGGAACAGGATGACATCACTGGATGAGGTCATCTGCCCAGCCCCCAAAAAGATGGGGCTAAAGGTGACGTGGGCAGCTGCAGTGGATGCAGGAGGAGGGTGCCTATTTTGGGCCCAGGATGACATCACTGGATGAGGTCATCTGCCCAGCCCCCAAAAAGATGGGGCTAGAGGTGACTGGGCAGCTGCAGTGGACTCAGGGGGAGGGTGCCTGTTTCGGGCCCTCTCCTCAAAGTGAAAGAGCACAATGGGAGTAGGGCCTCCCCAGGTGAAGAGGAAACCAGGTGGAAGGAATCAAGGATGCATGTGAGTAAATGTAATTTTTTTTGCTCTGCAGAGATGTCAGCGACATTACATTTTTGTGTGAAAAAAATGATGTTGTAGAGGTGCTGAGCAGTTTTAATTTTTCTAATGTCAGCAAATGTGTGCCTTATGGAAGCAGCACCCTCACCTCATCAGTAATCATAGAAGCAGTGTTCCATTTCTACAGGACTCACTTCTCTTCTTGGTATACATTGGCAATAGCAACTGATTGCAGATAGTAAAAACTGCTTCCATAAAACACACATTTGCTAACAAAGGAAAAAATAAACAAATGTTATACCATAGCCTTGATTCAAAGACACATTCGTCCGGACTTCCGTAGCTGTCTGTGAAAGTTTGGGTGGGTATTAGTCTTTTTTTTTGCTTTTTTTCATTCATTTTTCATTCGTACGAACGTTCGGGAAAATGTGTATATGCTCTTTCGCTGAACGGAAGCAAATCGGAGCTAATTTCCGTTAGTTCGGATCATTTTCCAAACAAAATCGGAAATTTTTCGTTCGTTCAGATAACTTCCGTTGTTGGGATGGGTTTCCGTCTGATTCAGAGAGCTGATTTCTGATGGACCACCACCCTATAAATTCGTTTAATTTCCGATCCACTTACGGGACCTTTGAGGGCTCGGATTGATATTGTTGAACATGTTTTGCGGCTATGTGGAGGAGTCTGCGCGCCTTTAGCACCAAGGCATTGCATGTATCAGCTTGGCCGAGGCCATAAATTGTATAGCAATGCATACCTGAATCAATACATTTCATGTATGCCTTATAGATGCATTTTAATGCTGACCTTAATTAGTCCTTAGCATGTAAACATTTATTTTCCCACACATCCATTTAATTGCTAGATTTTTTTAGACTTATGTCCTTTGTGAATTATATTTGAATTGTTGAACTTGAATCTTAATTTGTTGTAGGAGTTATTGTTTTAGTCGGTTACCTTTGTTTTGTGTAATTATTTTATATTTGGTTGCAGGAACCGCAAGATGTGCCACTCACACAACATATAAGCAGTCTTTGGTCCAGCTATGCGATTCCTCAGTGTTCTTGCAGGGCATCCAGGGTCGTCCGATGATGCTTATATATTGCAGAGCGCTGGATTATTTCGCTAGTTTGAGTCAGGAGAATTATCTGGTGGATGGCTCCTGGGTAAGTTTGCTCACATTCCACCAATCCATTTTCACTGTATGGCAATGAATATAGTTGATGACTCATGACTTAACCTATTGCTGTTTTTAGCCCTTGATGACAGAGGATTCTGGATATCCACTCCTGCCCTTGCTCCTGATGCCCGTTCTTTGCCTGCAGAATGCGGGCCAGGAGTTCTATAATCGGGCACTATGCAAAACCCGTCCCGTGGTGGCGAGGGCCCTCTGGCTTTTGAAGTCCAGATTTAGGTGGGGGCACTGCAGTATGACCCCAACAAGGTTATACCAATGTTTTAATTTAATTTTTTTAACAGGGACCACACGTGCCAAAGTGGCACAACTGAGTGTCAGGGTCCTTCAGTTGGTGGGCGAGCTGCGCAACTCGTTGGGGACCACAGATGAAGAATAATGTTCTGTGGCCTGCCATTGCTATGTATTTTGTTTTTTGTAGTTGTAAAAATTAGAAATGTTCAACATTTTTAAAAATGTTATATTTTATGATGGAATCCAAAAAAAAAATGTTACAGTGTCATGTCATTTACAAAATACATTAACACAAAACTAATGGGCCCAGAAATATTTAAAGATGAATATTCACATGACCGAGAAGTGATTTGGGTGAGCTTTAAGGGTCCAAAAGGGAAGATGGAGGATAGTACTAAGTGGTTTGGGTAAGTTTTAACTCTTTAAGTGCCAAGCACGTAACACCTACGTGCTGGCTTGGCTGGGCCTTAAGTGCCAAGCCCGTAGGTGTTACATGCTTGATTTCCCCGCTGCTAGTTAAAAAAATAAAAATAAAAAATACTCACCTGACCCCTCGTTGGATCCGTCCGGGTCTCCTCTTTAATTTGGTGCCATCCGATCCCCCGTGGGGGCTCCACAGGAGAGCCCCCGGAATAGGCCGCCCTATTCGGCAGCAGCAGCTGCTAACTGTGAAAAAAAATAAAAATAAAAATGACATTTACTTACCTGTGGCCGCGCTGCCTCCTGCCGGGTCTTCTCTTCACTGGGGGGGCCTCCAATCGCCCCCCCCCCCGGCTCTTCAGCTCAGGGGAGAGCCTGAAAGGGCTCTTCCCCTGCTCTCCCGACGGGCGCCGCCATCTTGCCTTATGACGTCACTCACCGGGTGTCGTCCTGGCTCCCTGCTGCTCTTCATTCAGATGCGATCATGCTGGCCACAGGAGCAGAGGGGCAGGTGATCAGATCATCACCTGCCCCTCTGCTACTGCAGTCAGCATGATTGCATCTGTCATCACATCGAGGGACAAAGGAGATGATGATCGGAGCTAAGTAAAGTAAAAAAAAACTTTTTATTTTTTAATAAAACTAATTTTTTCTTATGTGTCAGTGTGTTTTTTTTTTTTTTACTGTTAACCCCTTGTGAACTGGTAATGGGTCCATGAGACCCCTTATACCAGTTCACAAGGCTGGGGGCTGGCAAGTCACCTGCTAGCCGCAGGTGACTTGCCATTAACCCCCGGCACCCCCTATTACCTGCCTCCCCAAAGCCCAGGGGGGGGGGGGCAGAAGAGCCCGGGCCCACATAGGCTATGTGGGCTTGTAGGCTGCAGGGTGGGGGGGGCACAAAAGCTGGCCCCCCCACTCTGTGCCTACAATCCTCCATAGCTGGTCCCGGGCTGGTAATGCTGGGTAAGGGGGACCCCATTTCATTTTTTTTTTGGATTTTTAAGGGTTTTTAACCCTTAAAATTCCAAAAAAATGGGGTCCTCCCCATGTAATTTTTTTTCAAATTAACCCCTTATGCTTTGTCACCCAGCAGCTATAAAAGGCTTCCAGCTGCAGCAGGAGAGCAGAAGCCAGATTGATCAGCATGGGACACAGGGATGGATGGGAGGTAAGTTTAAAAAAAAAATAAAATATTTTTTTTCTCTGTCTCTGTGTTTTTTATCCCCCAAAAAATGACATAGGGTCCCCCCTCCGGGAGGGGGGGGGGAACGACCCCATTTTAGGTTAGGTAACCCTAACCCTAAAATTCAAATAAAATGGGGTTCCCCCCGGGAGGGGGTGCCATATGTCTTTTTTTTTAATTAACCCCTTATGTGTATAGTGTGAATAGTAGTTGTATTTTATTTGTAAATGTTATAAAGTGCTCTCCCCAAAAAAATGACATAGCCCCCCCCCCCCCCTCCCAGGGGGGAAAACCCATTTTTTTTTTTTAATTTTAAGGGTTAGGGTTAGCCTAACCCTAACCCTTAAAATTAAAAAAAAAATGACATAGGGACAACCCCATTTTTTGCGAATTTTAGGGGTTAGGCTAAGTTAGTTGCAGGTGACTTGCCAGCCCCCAGCCTTGTGAACTGGTACAGGGGTCCCATGGACCCCTTACCAGTTCACAAAGGGTTAACATTAAAAAAAACACACTGACACATAAGAAAAAAATACTTTTATTAAAAAATAAAAACTTTTTTTTCCTTTACTTACCTCCGATCGTCAGCTCCTTTGTCCCTCGATGTGATGACAGATGCGATCATGCTGGCTGCAGTAGCAGAGGGGCAGGTGATGATCTGATCACCTGCCCCTCTGCTCCTGTGGCCAGCATGATCGCATATGAATGAAGAGCAGCAGGGAGCCAGGATGACACCCGGTGACGTCATAAGCCCCGCCCCAAAGGGACTGGGTGACTGCAGGTAAGTAAAGGTCATTTTTATTTATTTTTTTTTTTACAGTTAGCAGCTACTGCTGCCAAAGCGCGGGGGGGGGCGCTATTCCGGGGGCTCTCCTGGAGCCATTCGACCCCCCATGGGGGATCGGATGGCACCAAATTAAAGAGGAGACCCGGCTGGATCCAACGAGGAGTCAGGTGAGTATTTTACTGTTATATTTTTTTTACTGTGGGGGTTTAAATTCATCTACGTGAGTCTCACGTAGCTGGCACTTAAGTGGAGTAGAGGCTGCTACGTGAGACTCACGTAGCTGGCACTAGAAGGCTTAAGGGTTTTTAACCCTTTAAAATTCCAAAAGAAATGGGGTTCCCCTTCCTGGAAGGGGGGACCCTATGTCATTTTTTTTTAATTAACCCCTTATGTTTATAGTGTGGATAGTAGTAGTATTTTATTTGTAAATGTTATAAAGTGCTATTTTCAGTTTGGGGGGTCTCCTGGGCAAGAATTGGGGGGGCTACCAATACATATGTGGTACCGTTGTAATCAGAAGAAATGGGGCTTTCACATGCAATATGGTTTTCTCTAATAAAGTAAATGTTTTATTTAAAATAATGGAGACAATTTTCTAAAAAATAATTTTTAATTTTTTTTGTTCTTTTTACACAAAAATATTTAAAAAAAAACTGTAGAAATATTACAAACAAGACATTTCATGTTAAAGCCTAAACTCTGCTGCAAAAAAAAAATATCTATAATTTTCCTGGAAATTTCTCCAAAAATCACGGTTAAACATGATGCAAAATGGTGAAAAATTACCTGTGAAAAATTTCAACAGAGGGTGAAAAAATTTCAAGTAGATGGGCAATTAAAAGGGTTAACAGTACATATGCATGTGGGGTATTGTTCTACTCGGGGGACCTTGCTCTTTCAGATTTAGCTTGTTTTTTCTTGTTTGCATATTGATTCTTTAAGAAAATGTGTATTTTATTCTGTTTTTTAATAATTTTTGTTGAAGGAAACTTTGTGCAACCTAAGAATTCGTCAAGGGATTACTTCTAAAATGATGAGCCCACTACAACAAGCTGGGTATGCTTAGAAAGCTTAACATATGGTATTTCAGGGAATATATGATTTCTGGGGGGGTATTCCAAATGTAAAGGGTTGTTTTGGTAGAAACAGTACAAGGTGCGCACTTTTTCTGCAGAGCTGAAATTTTCAAGTAAAATTACCCTTACGCACATGCTTTACTTTGAGGTGTTTGACAACTCTTTCCTTGACAGTAGCTATGCATGTTGGGTATTGTTCTGTTCGGGGCATGTTGCTTTTTCAGATTGGGCTTGCTTTTTTTTGTTTGCATATTTTTTTTTCGGAAAATATGAGTTTGATTCTGCTTTTTATTCTTTTTTTAGTGAAACTCTGTGCTACCAAATAATTCATTGAGGAATTACTTCCAGAAAACTGCACCTATGTAAACAAGTCTGGTACACGTAGAAATCGTGAGATTTATACTTTCCGGGAATATATAGTTAGTGGGGGGTATTTCAAATGTAAAGGGTTGTTTTTCTTGAAAAACTGCAAGGTGCGCCTAGCGCTTAGCATATTTGTATTTTATCTGAAAATCTCCTAAAGCTGTTTCAGTTTGGGGGAGTCTCCTGGGCAGGAAAGGGTGTCTACCTATACATATGTGGTAACACTGTGACCAGGAGAAATTAGGATTTCACATGCAATAAGATTTTATTGACTAAATTACTTTTTTTATTACAAAAAATACTACAAATTGTAAAAAAATAGATTTTTTTTTTTTTGCACATATTTCACCCCAAAATATTGAGAATACACCAAAAAATGACAAAAAAGAAATTTCATGTTAAAACCCAGATTCTGCAGAAAAAAAGAATATATAATTCCCTGGGAAATCCCTGGAAATCCCTTAAAAAATCACAGTTGAACATGTGGAGCACAAAATAGGGCAAAATGGTCTGACAACAAAGGGTGACAAAAACTCCAGGTAGCCTGTCAGCGAAAGGGTTAAGGGTCCAAAAGGGAAGATGGAGGATAGTGCTAGGTGGTTTGGGTGAGCTGGGTCCAAAAGGGAAGATGGAGGATAGTGCTAAGTGATTTAGCTAAACATTGTAGTAGAAGTGAGGGTGGCAAATATGTAGGCGAGCACTTTAATGAGTTAAGTTTGTAGTGCGCAGGCGCTAGATCGTAAGGATTTCCGTCTGGATGAATATTTATTGAAAAAGGGAAACAGAATCGAACGGGAAACGTAAAGGATTCGTTGGAGGATACGATGGGAAAAGGGCAAAAAACGAAAGCCTACGTTGTAACATGTGAAAATGAAACGGAAGTCACGCTGGAAAATAACATCCTCGTATTCGTAATCTGCCGTACGAACGGACGGAAACTTTACAGAAGGTTTTCAATGCATGCATAGAATCGCTCGTGCACTCATATGAGAACGGAAACATTTCACAAAAAAAACAGATCGGCACTAAAAAGGAATTTTTTTTTTGTCTCTCTGAATCGAGCCTCATGTCTAGCCTTACCCTTTAAAGTGGACCATCACCCGAGGGTGATCGGCCCGGGAATCTATAAGATTCCCGGGCCGATCACCTTCCTCCCCGCGGGACATCCGAGATCGTGATGTCCCGCGGGTTGAAACCCCCCCAAAACCCCCAAACCCCCTTACCTCGCGCCCCTCTAGGTGTGCGCACCCCCACGCCGGCCGTCTGTGAATGGCCGGCGCGGGGGCGCGCGCGTCAAGAGGGACGCGCGGGAGGCGGCGGCGGAGGAGCCACGGACAAGCGGCTGTCAAATCGCTTGTCCGTCGGTGCTGGGAGCGGGGAGAGGTGAGTTTTTAGGGTGATCGGGGGGGTTTCACACAGCGGGGCACCCCGATCGGGGGTACCCCACCGAAGTGGACCAAGACCCAGGATAGTCAAAATCCTGGGTGTTGGTCCACTTTAAAGTTATTTAACCCTAACTGATGCAGAGAGCAGCTTCTCACTTCTTAAACACCCATATCGAAAGACACAGCCTGTGGTTGTGGAAAAGATGTTAATCTTTTTCAGAAGGGTCAAGTTATTGGCATATTGGCATGCATCAAGCAGAAAAAACAACTAAGGAGATGGCAGAAACAACCAAAATAGAGTTGAGAATTGTCCATCGTATTATTAAAAAGTGGAAGCACATTAGGGAAACATCATCTTCTACAATAGTAGAAATCATGGATATGTTTAATACTGAAAGTTAGGGCATTTCCAAATGAACAATGTGAACTCCAAGGATATTTGGGACTAAACAGCTAAGTAGCTTTAAAGTGGAGCTCCAGTCAGGAAAATAAAAGTTTAGTAAATTGACTCGGATTTATTCCCTCCATACATATACGGTTTACACTAAGCTATTTGAGAGGGCTTTTCCCCCACAGAGATGTTATGGAATAGGAGATACTGTGCTTCTGATCAGCATGTGAGCAGCCATGTTGCCACAATTCTAATAGCCCTGCTTCTAAAGAAACCCACAGTCAAAACGACCCTAAATATCAGTGCAATAATGCTTTATTTCTAGCCAGAAGTAAAAATCCTCAACCATCATGTCTAAATGATAAGAAACATAGAACATGACAAAGACATTGATCCCTTTTCTGAGGCAAATATCGCTAAGTTTGGTGTTGGAGTACACCTCCAAGTTGCTGACAGCTGACTTTGTAGAGAAACAATATTGCACAGTTACAATCTTGATAGCAATGCAGCCGACTGGATTTTTCCCCTTCTAACATTCTGTCAGGTAACAAATAAAATCTCTCCCTGGCTGGTTGGGCTTATCTCAAGGAAGCCCCCAGTTCAACTGCAGTGTGTCTGTGTGCTAGCCATCCACCACTCATGGTAAAGTGTAATCAGAGTAGGGTGTGTGGTAATATGAGCACTTGTTTGGGGTGTGAGGGGGTTTGCTGCTCATAAAAGTTCTCATTCAGGTCTTGGCAATTCATGCTCATGTTGCAAAATACAAAACAAAAATAATAAAAATATTTAACCAGGACATCAGGAGTTAAATGCAGCTTCCTTGTGAACAAGTAGCACCCCAAATTTTAGCAGACTCCTTCTGCTCTGAAATTGCATTTTCAACCACCATAATAAATCTTTTTCAAGTGTCCTTAAATACTCAATCTTTAAGTTCCCACCATGCTTTAGTCTTTAAATCTTTGGGTTTAAACTTAACATAAGCCATAATGCTATGAAATAAATGTTACAAACCAGCAATATTGCCTATCCCCATTTTTAAAGCACAATGGAGCTTACAATTTAATGAAAGTAAATCATACTATATGCTATAAATTTACGCCCCCTGCTCAGGTTTGAATGTGTGTATGCACACATGCATGCATGTATGAGGCAGTATTGTATTGCACCTTGTTAATCATTGCGAATAGTGGAAAAGTGAAGAAATAATGCAGTACCCTTTGTAGGCTAACTGAGCATATCTCAAGATGAGTCTTACCTAGTTCTCTTCGTCAGACATGATAAGATCATTTCTAAAGATGAGAACCAGGTATTCTCGAAAACTCACCTTAAGGTTTGCTCTGTTAGGCTACAAAGGGTATCACCTTATTTTTTTCACTTCTGAATCAGTTTGCCTTTAGAAACAATTGGGGACAAAAAAAATTGCTGTACAGCAGGTAAAGTAAAGCGTAAAGAGAGAGAGAGAGAGAGAGAGAGAGAGAGAGAGAGAATAGATAAATGAATGCATTGTTCAACCCAAACACAACTCCATACAGTTCAGAAGTGCAGAATCTTTATGCTTTTCCATAACATTAGCATAGGACTTAACCCTTTCAAACTGCATATATCACTGATTGTCAAGGGAGCTTTAAGGGGAGCAAAGTACTCATTTTTATTTTCTTGCCTGGAGGTCCACTTTAAGAAGGCCACTTGTCAGTTCAGCTAAGCAGCAAAAACACTTGCAGCTTGCTAGGGAGCAAAAAAATTGGTCTGATGAGTTCAGATTTACCCTATCCCAGAATAATGGGTGCATCAAGGTAAGGAGGTGGCTAAAGCCAATATACTGAACGAGCATGTTATTCCATCAATGGTTTTTTTTCTACAGCGATTAGAGATGAGCGAACCGGTTCGGACGAACCGGAATTCGCTCCGAATTTCAGGAAATATTCGATTCGGCACGAACCCGAATATTTTGTGGTTCGTGCCGATCGAATTTTTCCTGAAATTAAAAAAAAAAATGCCGGCATGGTGGGAGCGGGCCGGCCGGTTCCGCTGCCACCATGCCGGCATTTAAAAAACAAACAAAAAAAAAAAAGCATTTTTGCCGGCATGGTGGGAGCGGGCCGGCCGGCTACGCTGTCAGCGGAACCGGCCGGCCCGCTCCCACCATGCCGGCATTTAAAAAAAAAGGCAAACACTTACCTGCAGGTCCGGAGCGTGGAGGCCAGCGCCGCTCTCAGCTGTCATCTGAGGGCGCGTCATCAAAAATGCTTTTTTTTTTTGTTTTGTTTTTTAAATGCCGGCCGCTCCCACCATGCCGGCATTTTTGATGGGGAACTTCGTAAAAGTTCGATTCGGCCGAACCCGAATTTCTTTGTGAAATTCGGCGAATCGGCCGAATCGAACTTTTCAAAAGTTCGCTCATCTCTAACAGCGATGGCACAGGTATATTCTGAGATGACAATGGCAAGATTCATCAGGCTCAAATTGAAAAAGAGTGGTTTAGGGCATACAAGGCAGTCCAGCCCTGAATTCCATTGAAAATCTTTGGGATTTGTGCAGTGGTCCAAATCTCCCATAATCAATAAAGGAGCTTTGGTGAAGTCCTGGACAGAAATATATTTAGTTACATTGCAGAAGCTTGTAGAAATGAGGTCACCTTCAAGGCTGGATGTCCAGGTGATTGATAAAAGCATTATAATGAAAAACCATAGACTTTTATATACGTAAATAGTTTACATCAAAAGTTGTAAAAAAATTTTTTATGGGATTGTCCAGTCAGGTACTAAAAGCACACACTGCAACAACATACCATCAGCTGCATCAGCTCTGTGTGCTCTTATTACCCTGTGCCGTGCCAGGAAGGAGGAATCTCAATTGATTTCCCCTGCCTCTGGTGCCTTCCCAGCAAACCTGACCACCAAACACCAAAAATGAATTCCTCCTTGCTCCAAGCCACATGGCTTGATGCAGAGCCTCCCCGTTCAGCTCCCCCATGCGTTTCCCCGTTGGTTTTGGGCTTTGATCGGGTCAGGAAAGGGTGCTACGTTGATTTTAGTGTGCGTTTATGCGCTCAGGTGTGCGCTCAGCCGCCTTTCCGATTGTCGGCTCGCAAGAGGCTGTTTGCCGGCCAAACGGACGCCTCGTTCATTGGCCCGTTTTTTCCAGTGATGCAGAGCCTTGATTTCCGATTGGATTCAGCCTAATAAAACGGGGCCGCCGAGCATTCACTTACGGCCAGTCTGACCAGCCGTATTGGAGCTCCGTGCTTTTTGGGAATGCATTCCTCTGTGGGCCAACATCAAAGGCCCCAGCTACGCCGTCTGATAGTTCTGAGTATGGCAGAAACCAGGCTGCAGCGCACGCCTTTGGACATCGATGGCATGAGTGACGTTGACCTATTCGAGCTCACCCGCCTTAACCGTGTTTCTCTCCATGCCTTGTATAGCGAGCTGCGGCCATGGTTAGCCCCCACCACAAGAAAGGGGCATGCAATTGCAGGTATGACCAAATTGGTTGGCTGCCTGCAATTTTTGGCAAACGGCTCATTCCAGAGACTGGGTGCCTTCTCCCTGGGGATGTCCCAGTCTACGCTGAGCCGCAGCCTAACCAAGTTTTTGGATGGCATGGCTACCCTGGCACAGAATTACATTTTTTTCCCTCAAACAGGGGAAGCCTGGAATGTGGTTAAGTTGGGCTTTTATAACATAGCCGACATGCCCAATGTCCTTGGTGCAATCGATTGCACATATGTCTCGCTCATCCCCCCTGCGGACCAGGAATATCTGTTCAGGTATGTGGTTTGGGTCTGCTTTTTTTCTGGTTATCACACATTTTTTAAGGCTCACACTAATTACACTTGTGTTTTGCTTGGTGCAGGAACAGGAAGATGGGCCATTCCATCAATGTTCAGGCAGTGGCGGGCCCTGATCTTCAATTTTTCAGTCTGTTTGCTGGCTTTCCTGGGTCCACGCATGATGCGCACATTTTGAGGAACTCCAGCCTCTATCAACGGTTTCAATCTGGAGATATTTCTGGAGGATGGTTACTGGGTATGTGTCTTAAAGTTGTATTTCTTGGCCCCCAGGTTTGAATGTGGATTTGCCACTACCCCACTAATCTGTGAGACCTTTCCTGGAAACTTGAAAAGGTTTTTGGTTTAATTAATGGGTGAAAGTATTCTCCACTATTGGCTTATGTTCTGGCCCTCTTATCTCAGTAGCATTACGCAGACATTTTTAATGAGTGTACAGGTTGCATGTGTTTGTAGGCTCAGTAAAAATGTCAATTCCTCCCACCATACCTAGCTCACCTATTTGTCCCTGTGTACTAATGTTTCTATGCACACCTAAACCTTTTTTTAGGCATCCACCTTATGTTTGTCTTTTGTATTTTGGCAGGTGACTCAGGCTATCCCTTGGTACCATGGCTGCTCACACCCATCCTGCACCCATCTTCCCAGGCACAGGAGCGCTACAACACAGCCCATAGGAGGTCTCGCTCTGTGGTGGAACGTGTCTTTGGGTTGTGGAAGATGCGTTTCCGATGTCTGGATCACAGTGGGGGTTCTCTTCAGTATCAGCCTGGCAAGGTTATCAAAATAATTATTCCTTGTGGGGTCCTGTACAACCTTGCCATTAGAAGCAGGATTGCTCGATATACTGACCTGGGTGCAGAACCTTTCCCTATTTCTGACGAGCAGACTCCTCCTTACACTGGTACACAAAGTGGCCCAGCACACACAATCCGTGCTGACCTTGTGGCCAATGTATTTTCTTGAAACCACCCCCTGTCTGCAGGCTGGGGAAGATTAAATCACACCTAATAAGTGTTACATGCTGGTCACAAAGCGACTCTAAATGCATTTGGGCTTTACCTCTGCTGCCGGCGCATGTCCATTTTTGGGCAACTATATGATTTCAGGTCCACAACTGTCCGCTTGATTTGTTCAGTATCTCGATGGACAGAACACCATAATGTACCCAAACAGCATTGGCAACAGCCATGCTTTGTGCTTAGCAAAAACGGGCTGTTAGGGACCCACGGCGTGGTTAGCGCCCACATGGGTGTGTGTTGTCCCCTGCATCACTTGAAATAGATGGTTGGCTATCTGGGGAGTCGTGTGTGGTTTTTGGGCCGGTGGTTGAGAATGGGTTAATGTCTCCTTGCTCCTGCATTTTTGGGAATGTGCCTGTGTCTGTGGAGTCCCCACCATTTTAGTTGGTGCATGTTCTGCATTTGTCTTGTGTCTGCTTTTCTGTTTTATTTAGGATGAGGCATGTGTGCGGCTGCTATGTGGCTTTGGCCTTGGTTGGCTCTTTGTGCTCCCTTTAGGTCTGCACATATTGATATGGTATCCCACACCAAGCGGAGTGCCTTGAGCTTTAAATATGTTTCCAACTGCGGTTGCGCGCCTGCGCGCACGCACGCACGTCACCGCAGGGGAACGTCAGAGCTAGAATTTGAAAAACAAGCCAAGATGTCCCCCGCCGTCTTTACAACGGAGCAGGACGAGCTCATCATGGATGTGAGTATGCGAGCGAGCGTGCGTTTATGTGCGCGCACACATTCCTTGTAATAAAAAAAGAAAAAAACGCAAGAATAGTCTGAAACAACTTAGCTTGTCACGTTACTGACCAGCCCACCTTAGTTTAACCCATGTACGCAGATACAAACTAGCCTACATGCAGAGAGCAGAACTAGGGCAATGTGAGGCAGCAAGAGGTTAATAAAGTGACTTGAGTTCGGCCAAGAAACTTGTTAATGTATTTGGTGGCTTAATGGTGTGTCCTTGTATTTTTTATTAACAGATGATGCTGAGGAATCGCTACGACTTCCTGCCGTCTGATTATGCCAAACGGACGTTGGCCCTGGAGGTGGTGGAGGCGATAGAACGCAGAACCCAAACCACCTATACCTTCACCCAGATCGCCCAACACTGGTCTGATTTAAAAAGAAGGCATAAGCCCCGGGTGAGGCGGTACTTCAACAAACATTTTCCATGTAAGTGTAGAAAATGTAAATGCACCTATAACCCTGGCATTGCCTGGGCGTGGTTTAATGATTGTGTTTGTATTTCAGCCCATGAATGGAATCTACGGTTCCGCCCCACCCGGACCAGGACACGCAGCCCAGTGTTGGGCGAAACAGGTGAAGGTGTAGGTGGCCCACCGCCAGGGTCAACGGCCACCCCCTCCTCTGTAAGTGACTCGGAGGAGCCGCTGGACCTCAGCATGCAGAGGAGGGGGGATCTGACGGCAGGGAGTCGAGCATAACAGAGCCTCAACCTGACTTCGGTAAGGGAAATATAGTTAGATATGTGGAAAGACATGCATTAAATACAGATACTCATGTGCACTATTGTTGTAGATTCAGACGTCGCTGGAACATCCCAAGGGATGAGTGAGGAAGGGGGCGAGGAGGAAGAGGTTGCTGGGGAAGGTGAGTAGATTGATACCTAGAAGCCTAACTTAATATTCTATTCATGAAAGAACAGTCTCTAATATCAGTGTGTTTGTCATCCATACAGATTCACAACAGCAACAGAGGGAGGCTGAAGGGAGACTCCGCCCCCGACGCAATGTGCGGGCCAAACCTTGTAAGTGGTGTTTATTTAAACTAAAGAAAATGAGCAAACAATTACATTTGAAAACTAAAATTCAGAGACATTTCCAAATTAATTTTTATAAAAAAGCACTTAAAGCGGACCTTAACTCTGAACAAGAGTCTATCTTAAATATTTCCCACACCCTGTACATACAGATTGTCCACCTTACAAATCATCTTACCAACCTTTTCCATAGCACATCTCGGCTCTGTGTGAGCAAAGCACAGCTATAACCCACCCCCTGTACCTTATCCTACTCTCCTCTCCTCAGTAAGTGTGATGCTTCAGAGTCAACATGGCGTTGCACGTATCCTAAATTCCTGAACTGAGTTGCAGCACAGTGGGGGAAAGAATAATAATTTATTGACTACAAAATTAATATATATTAGTTTAAGATGCTGTGGCAACGTTTCTGAAGAGTTTGGCCTTTTCATTAAAACACGCAGAAGGTCCCATTTAATAAGTGCACAAACAATCAAAAAACAAACAAAAAAAACCAATGCTAAAGTAATGTTGTTTTTCATTCACAGATCAAAGAACACAGGCTACAGACTCCGAGGCCTAATTTTTTTATTTTGTAAATAAAATGTAAATATGTTTTTTCTCGTTTAAAAAAAAAACAAAAACTTTTATTAAACCCCCCACCAAAAAAAAACTAATAAATAATTAATAATATTTCGAGAGTTGTGTTTCCTGCAAAAGTACCATCACACAACATCACCACACATTTACATGACACACAAAAGGTTTAGATATGGGACAATAAAAAGTAAAAAAACACAAACAATAAAGGTATGCATTAAGGACAAGGGAGAAGGAACTACTAGATGATTTAGGTATGCATTATGGACAAGGAAACCCCCACCAAATAAATTAAAAAAAAAAAAAGATGTGTGTCAAATTTGCATTTGTGGCCATATGCATATTCCAATGGAGTTTGCGGGATGTGCGCTTGCATGTAGCCAGATTGGCAACTGAAGAGCCATGGAGATGTAAGTATTCTTGCTAAAACCACCAAAATGGAAGGTCAAATACGACGGAAACCAAGCAGGTACGTTCAAAAAGGCAGGAAAAATCAGGGAAAAATGGGCCGCCCATGTGAACGTGAACGGGAGCCCCGATCAAATTGAAGGCACCCGAGAGAGCAAAAAAAGCTTTCGAGTAAAGTAAAATTGACGGATCAGTTAGGGAGCCATTCCGACGGAGGCTCTGCATCACATTTGAGCCACGATTCAAACGGGAGCCCCGGACAATCGGAAGGTTTTAAGGGCAGTTCAGAGGAGGCTCTGCATCAGGCCCACAGTGTCTATTTATTATACAGATCAAGGATGTAGAGGGGGACATTTCCTTCTGTACAGTGTGTTGTTGAGCACTTACAGCATTGAATCATGAATTAAGTACTTAAAAGTCTTGTTTTACAAAAAAAAAGTAAAAGCATTGGGCATCAGTAGAATTAGGGCTATTTGAAGATGGCCCGGGTAATGTGCATTTTTTTTCATTGCTATGCAATCCCTCCTCCTGAGGCTAGTAGCCAACACACCGATCACAGAAATCTGCTTTAAGAAAAGTATTATTAATTCCTCTTTTTCAATGACTACATGGTGTAGTTTTAAATGTTTATATTTTGAAACATGGTTTAATGCATGACCTGTTAATAAAAAGCTGCATTGTTCCTTGTGTAGCTTAGAATATTTGCATCTTACATACAGAAAATGACTATGTTTTATTTTTAAATGTCAATGTAAAAATTTGCATCTATCATGAATTAATTTTAAAAGACGGCAGGGATCTATTTTTGTAACATTGCTTTGGGAATAATGTTTGTCTAGTCGTTATGCTGACTAAACTTAAACTTAACTACTGGCATTTGATTTAACAAAATTTTCTCATAGAGGCACAATATACGCTGCTATGTGCTAAGTTCAAATTAAGAACCTTAGCGCTCCTCCTGGCATGCTACCCTACTAGGATATAGGATAACATTTTAAGAGTTATTAAAATCTGACTGTTTTAATAATACAGTTACAGCTACAACAAAGTTGTAATATTACATCATTTAAAAGACTACTGACTTTTTTAATATGTGAAAGTGCTGAAAACTGTGGCTCAGTGACCAAAGCAGCGAACTGGCCCTGGGCAAGCCACACACTATAAACTTTCACAAGAGATAAAGTAATAAATCCTATTTTCAAATGTCATAGCTTATTTAGAATGCTGCTGATTTTTCTTGCAATTGCATGTGGGTCTGTATTGTAAATTTGCATGAAATGGTAAATCTAAACCCTTGGTGTCCCTAGAATGCAAACCACACAATGGGAATGGTAGCGTATGGAGCAGTGGCTTCTTTTGTGGCCCAGTTGAAGTACATGTAAACTTGGATTAAAGTCCTTGTCCAGACAAAACACAGTAAACACATACAATACTAACCTTTTGTCCCCTGCAGAGCTGCCACCCTATTCTGGTAAAATAAAACTTCCTGGATCCTGTACACTCACTTAGACCAGTCTTAGGTTGGAAGACAGCTTGTGTGAGAGTACAGGATGGTTTAACTGATGGTCACTGTACAAGCCTGTTTCAAGAACCGGCAGCAAAAGGAATGTGGAAGTGATTAAGTACCACTGCCGAATTTGGGGCTTACAGCTAGGTTTTGCGTGGTGTGGCATTTCATAGTTAACTAGCATATGTTTTTGATTGTTGGCCCATTTTAGACTTATATATGAATCATATTCTGAAATGTAAGAAGAGTATTCAGTAAGTTATCTACCACAGTATGTTCTTTCAAAGGCAGAACACTAAGCTTGTCTGTACAACAAGAGTGTCAAGCTCATTTTTACTGAGGGCCACATCAGCATTCTGGTCGCTTTCAAAGGGCTGGTTAACCATTTAAATATATGGTTACTGAATGATTTTGCACAAGACAGGTGCAGACAGGCCCTGAAACATTTTGCCCAAGACAGCCACAAATTTAATTTGCCCTGGAGAGGCACGGAGCTTGGCTCCCAGGCATTACTTTCTCTTTTTTAAGTAATTTTTGCGTGGACAACAATTTCCTGATGATAATGCAGTCAAAGAGGTAAGCAAAGAGAACAGGATTCCTGCACCAGATCCTTCTATTTTGAGAGCATCCAATTAGGGATAAGCGAATCGAATCCGATGAAACCGAATTTGTTATGATTTTCAGAAAAAAACTATTCACGTTGAATCCGATATCGCCGCAACTCAGTTGCCCGAATTGCTTTATTAAACTCCATTTAGTGCAGTCCAGGCGGGATGACACTGAATCACATGCAGCATGCAGCCTATCAGTAGCCAGCCACCCCGGTTATGTCACAGCCCTATATAATCGGCGGTCAGTCACTTCAGCGTTGTATTGCTGAGAGAGAGGGACAGAGTGAAGGAACGAGTGAGTGACAGGGCGAGGGACAAAGAAAGGGAGATAGATAGAGTGGCAGTGTACAGCAAAAGCGATTCACCACAGGAACAATGTGCAGCAGTAGTCATTCAGGTGTCAGACAATTTCAAGCATAGAAGCAGTGATAGGGAAGGGAGGGGGCTTAGGACAGTGTTTTGTAGCACTGGTGTGTACAACTCAAAAGGCTTTTTTTCACAAAAGCTAATAGTAGCCAGCCAGTTAGGGTGAGCAGAGCACTAAAATATTATTAAGTGTAACCTGTGCGTACATCTAAATGGGGTACAAATTTGTCCCTGTTCATTGAACTGCCCTCATCAGGACATACCACATAAATACATCTGGGAGCGTTTTGTTTATGTTAAAGTGTTTAGGGCCTAGTTAGTGTGAAAGGCCAGACAAAATTACACACCTGTCCAAAAGTACCCACCTCTTGCTGTTGTATGGAAATTCTTAAATCCTACTGGAGCACATTTAAAAGCCCTCATCATAGCATACGACATAAGCACATCTGAGGGTTTTAGCATTTGGTTTATGTTAAAGTGTTCAGGTCCTAGTTAGTGTGAAAGGCCAGAAACAGTTACACACCTACTGCTGTTGTCCAAAAAAACTATTTTAAAGCCTACTGAAGTGCATTGAACTGCCCTCATAAGTGCATACCACATACATGCATCTAAGTGTTGTACCATTTTGTTCCTGTTAAAGTCTTCATATATACGCACTCAGTATGTCAGGAAGAGAAGTGCCAGGACAGGCACAGAGGAGTAGCAGAGGCCTAAATTTATCAGACAGAGGTCACAGCAGACTAGGGATGAGTGGCAGCAGGAGTCGCAGCAAGAGGCCTGATCTCTCGTTATGAGCTAGCAATCATGTCTCAACCAGCAACCCATCTGTCATCATCTATTGGTTAACACAGTCATCCACTTCATCACAAGTGACATCTGACACCCACAGTCAACTGTTGCACAACCCTGAGTTGGCATGGCCTGGGAGCAGTCCCTGTCCACCCATTGTACTATGGTTTTCCCTCACCTAGCAAAGTATCTTATGCTTTGGGTTCAGCTCCACTATTCAGTGATGACAATCTGACAGAGGACAGTCAGCAGCTACTGTCCAGTTAAAAAGTGGAGGAGACATCGGCAGTTTCCTCCACTAGGTGGGCAAGTAGTGATGAGGAGAGTGGCATGGGAGCATTCAGGCTCCTGAAGCAGATACTGCTGAGGAGGACCCAGTGACATGCAGACACAGCTCGATGATGATGAAGCCGACCACACTTGGGATCCAGGCTCAGAAGGGGCTTCATCATCATCAGGAGAAGAGGGTTGCAGGTTGCCCGTGAGTCAGCAGCTGATCCAGAAAGGTGGTAGCATAGCTGGCAGTCAGCATGGAGGCAGAAGTGGAAAGTCTGGAGGCAAATGTGCCAGGGGTCGGGGTAGACCACCTGCTTCCACAGGGGTTCCAGGAGTCAGTGGCAGTAGGAGTGAATTAGTGCAGATTGTTGGTGGGAAAATCGTTTTTTGGTGTGGCAGTTTTTCATCAAGCATCCGCAGGAGGCTAACATGGCCACATGAAAGATGTGTAGGCAAAATGTGAAGAGTGGCCAGAGTCCCAATGTTGGCACCACGACCCTGCATCAACATATGCAGCATCACTATGAAGCCATCTAGGATTGCCATGGCTCTGAAGTGGTGGTTCAGCCTGCTGCATCACCCAGTGGCATGCCAGCCAAGGCTCCACCACCTCAGCCAAAGAAAGCTGTGTGTCATAACCATCCTCTGTTGCTCCAGATGCTCCTGCTCCTCCTACTCTGAGTCAGTCATTCCGCTAGCAACCCATCAGCAAAGCCATGTCCAAGAGACAACAGTATGCGCCCACTCATGCTACGGCACAGAAGCTAAATGTTCTCCTGTCCAAGTTGCTGGTGCTGCAGTCCCTCACTTTTCAAGAGAGCCATCATTTCTTTGAGAAGAAGGCAGTTCAAGCCCTGCACAATTTTGTTGAGCATTAGGTGGGTCTATGTGTGGAGCTGTAACTAGAGTCAGGGACATATACATGTCCTTTACGACCCACTGGGAAAATGTGGTTCCTGCACAGCCGCAACAGTGAATTCCACAGGTCACACCTCCTCTGCCTCCACGCTATTAGGCCGTTGGTCCTGTGACAGTGTGCGACTCCGCCTCCTCACCCTCCAATGTCTCCTCAGCCTCCACTGCACAGACAGGTCTCAGTGTCCCTCCTGCCTACCGTGTGTGGAGGGCATGGCGGTGTCACGCTGTTCTTCACATGGCTTGCCTTGGTGAGTCACACAGGGGAGGAACTGCTAAAAGTCATTAACCAAGAAATCAAATCATGGCTTACTCCACAAAAACTGCAAATGGTAACCATGGTGATGGACAATGCTGTGACAAGGAAGCCATGCACCCTGTATGGCACACATGTTCCATCTGGTTGTCAAGCATTTACTGAAGTCTTCCCCACATCTGCAAGACATACTAACAATGGGAAGGAAACTTTGCGTGCACTTCAGCCACTCGTACATGACAAAGCACACGCTCCTTGAGATCCAGCGTCAAAACGGTATCCCCCAACATAGTCAGATTTGCAATGTTTCCACCTGTTGGAATTCCACCCTCCATATGTTGGACCAACTATACAAACAGAGAAAGGCCATCACCAAGGGGGACTCCCCTGTGTAACTTCAATGTAAACCAGTAAACCAGGCCCTTTGAGGAAGCCACCGTTTTAGTCAGTCACCAGGATTACGGGATGAACAATGTAATTCCACTGCTTCATCTACTACAACATGTGTTGCAAACCATGGCTGGTCAGGGCACTGGAGACGTGGAGCCTACATCTCATGGCCACATGAACCCTGTGGGGGCCTGAGGAGTAGGAGGGACAGCAGAGCACAGTTTAGGTTTTGCGAAATGAGCATATTTTTTCTAGTGTTCTGACAGGAGAGGAGGAGCAGGAGCAGCCAGAGGAGCTAGAGGGTTGTGAGGAAGGTGAGACAGAGGACCCAGACACACTATGGCAGTATGCAGAGGAGATGGAGGCAGGTGGTCCCTCTGAGTCACTTGAACTTCTGGGTAGCCAAACTTGATTTGTGGCCACAACTAGCATAGTTTGTCATGGCAAAGCTGTCCTGCCTGGCCAGTAGTGTGCCATCAGAGCAGGTGCTTAGTGCGGTGGGGGCCATAGTAACCCCAATAATACTGATCTGTCCACGAAAAATGGGGAGAGACCTTTGTGAAGATGAATCAGGCATGGATTAGCCAGAATTTTCACCCACCAATACCTGATGCAGCCGAGTAGATGGATCATGCTGCCACACCAACACTTCACAAATATGGATAGTGTAAAACAGATTTAAGGTGCTGCTCCAGATGTTTCAGATATTCATCCGCATCAGACCACAACTAAGTATTGAGGAAATGCAATACGTAACTTTTAATAATATTCTTAGGATAGCATATATGTGGCCCAAATTTTTCAATGTTCTTTTCATGCTGCTGTCAACTCCTGGGTGTGTCATTCAGGCACTATATAGTCTCCTTAAGCTGCTGACAACTCCAGGTTGTGTCTTTCAGGCAATATATATAGGCTGATTCATTACTAGTGCCAGGTAACGACAGATGAGCGTCTGTACAGCAGCGCTAGTGGTTGCTCTGATCGGCCGTGAGTCACTATTACAGAGCGCCTCAGTCGCTGAAGTAACAATGAAGGCATTGATGAATTTGATGTGTGATTCGCTATAACACCAGTACAAAGCTATATGGGAGCGAACGGTAGCGACTGGTCAGTGTGAGCGACTCAAACCATATTCATTCAAAAAAACAGCCTCACACAGCACCGGCGCTCAAAGTTGTGTCGCTGTAGTGCTAGAAGCTGTGTGATTACAGTCCATTTTTTAACACATATCCACTAGTAACCAAGCGAAAACATATAGAATTACATTGTTATTACATTGTGACACAAACACTTTAATACCAGACCTATAACGACAATTGTGCATAAAAAAATAAAAAATCAAACAAGTTTTCAGAAATGTTTTTAAATAGGCCAGGAGAGGTCACACAATTATTCGATACAGAACAAAAAAAATATTAAAAGAAAACCCTGTTTAAAGAGAAGAAAAGTACCGTCTATTGAAATGTATGGGAGAGTGACAGGTAGCAACAGGTAATACCAGGTGCTCTGAAAGCCAGAGCGCTGCCGAGATCCGCTGAGCCACCTATAATGATGAATCAGTCGCTACGTGTCGCTGTAAGAGGCGCTCACCAGAATCTCCTTCATAAATGTGGAATTGCGTGCAGTGGCTGGCATTCACCTGCTGCTACCTGCCGCTACCTACCACTTACAAGGCACTACCTGTTGCTATAAAGCCCATAGTCTCCTCATGCTGCTGCCAACTCCAGGGTGTGTCCTTCAGGTACTACATGGTCTCCTCATGCTGCTGCCAACTCCATGATGTGTCATTCAGGCACTATATGGTCTCCACATGCTGCTGCCAACTCCAGGGTTTGTCATTCAGGCAATATATGGTCTCCTCATGCTACTGCTGCCTCCGCACTGTGTCATTGAGCCATTATATGGTCTCTTTATGCTGCTGCCAACTCCAAGGTGTGTCATTCAGGCACTATATGGTCTCCTCATGCCGCTGTCAACTACAGGGTTTGTCTTTCAGGCAATATATGGTGCATTATGCTCCTGCCAACTCCAGGGTGTGTCATTCAGGCATTACATGGTCTCCTTATGCTGCTGCCAACTCCAGGGTGTGCCATTTAGCTCTGCCTCTAGATACCAGTAGTTTAAGAGATCTGAAAAACAAAGACAGACAAAGCACCAACTGGTAAATCAGTAAGATCCCTCCCTCCTGAGGGAGGGAAGCCTGTAATAAGAAATACTTCTTGTTGAATGAGCAGTAATCTGCCCTGGAGAAGGAGATCCTTTGTAAGCAAAACTGCTCTTCATTCATCAGGCCAATGTTGCCTTGGAAACACAGTGACCCTTCCTGTGACCCGAGAAGAAAACAAACTTTTGGCCTTCCTCCAATCCTTTGTTTTCAAATACTTATCTGCAGAACCCATGTAGGGATCACTATCCCCCATGGATGAAATGATAATCTCTTAAGTCTGATGAAAGTTGAAAGAGATCTTAGGAAGGTAGCAAGGATTTACCAGTAATATTATACAATCCTGGAAAACATGAAGAAAGAAGTGATGGCAGGATAGATCCTGGATATCACTGACTCTGCAGGCTGAAGTTATTGCTACCAAAAAGAGAGCCTTCCATGTAGTTAATTTAATATGAGAGCTCGACAGGGGTTCAAAGAGTGGTGCAGTCAGAGCTCTAAGGACCCAGATGAGATCCCATTGAGAAGCTAACCTCAAACGGACCAGTCTGGACCACCTGAAAGCTAGCAAAAAACGCCTGACCAACACAAAAGACGGAAGTCTCTTATCCAAAAAAAAGTAAGGGCTACTAACTGGACCTTCAGGGTACTGATGCTGACACCCAGGTTGACTCCTTCCTGAAGGAAATCCAATGGATTTTTGATTCCAGGTGTTAAAAGTTTTCCAAATTTTCAAATAAACCTTCCTTTCAATCTTAGCATCCAAAGTGTGGAATAGATGATCTGGTTTCACAGGGAGTTCCCAAGGCTCTTGGACCTAGAGCATCTTCAGAGTTAAAACCATGGTTTCTTCAACCACCATTGGGCCAGCAATAGCTGACTGTCAGAATATTTTATTTAGAACCTGAGGGAGGATCCAAACTGAATGAAAACGTAAGCCAGACTGAAACGCCACTGGTGAGCCAGGGTGTCTATTCCTAGAGCTAGAGCGATCAAGAGAGAAGAAGTTCCTCAGCTTGTTGTTTCGACTGGAGGCAAAAAGATCCACCTCCAGAGTTCTGCTCAGAATACAAATCTGAATAAATACCTCCTGGTTCAGTGACAATTCTGCCTCCAATAGCGGAGAGCTACTGAGCCACCTGATTTAAGCAACCAAACCCCATGAAGAGGCGCCCGTCATCTCTACCAATATCCTTTGGGTCCAACCAGAATAGGCCACTGACCAACCTGTGCTTGCCTTGCCACCAACTCAGAGATTCCTTCACTAAAACTGGGGCTTTGATTATCTTGTCTATGGACCCCTGCGACCTGTTCCAAGAGATTAGAATATGCAGCTGTATAGTTCTTGAGTGTAGCTGATCATCTTATAGAAAGGACAAGGTCATTAGCCCCAAGACCAGCATAACTTGATGAACCAAAACTGACCGACTGGAACACAGGGACTAAACGGCTTCCTGAGAATGAAGAGAAATATATCCTGGAGGTCTTCTTTACTGAAAGAAAATGCTTGAGTAGATCCTTTTCCATTGGTGGTTGGGAGCCAGGACAATCATATCCAACATAGAATCTAGACTGCTGCGAATGGACATTCTTTCCTCGCTGCCCCCCCCCCCCCCCCCCCACCCGGGAGAGGAGTAACAAAAAACTTCCTGGGAGGGATGTGCATTAATTCTATTGAGAAACCCTTTCTTATTCCCCTGTAAATGGGCAATCTAGTAGAGACTCCCACCAAATGTGGAAATGTTTAACAAGACACCTATTAAGGACCTGGCATCACTGCTTCTTAGGTAATTGTTGGGTACCAAACAGAGTGAATCCTCTAAACTTGCCTGTCCATGCTAAGAAAGGGATGTCTATTAGAGGACTGAAATCCCTAAGCTTAAAGGGAAAATACTTATTTCTGTCAGCAGACCTGTCTAACGCCTTCTCTTGTTCTGGGCCAAAGAGAAATTCCCTTTTAAAGGGCATGGCAAATAGGCTAAACTTTGAACCTGTATCCCCTGACCAAGTACGCAGCCAAGTCCTACGTATCAAATTGGTGAGGGCCATGACCCGCGCCAGAAAATCTCACTGTTTCTGCCATGGCATTAGACCTTGAAGAATCGTTAAAGCCTTCATAATCTGATTAATATCTGTTGCTTCAAGAAACATGATTTAAGCTACTGAAGCCAATAATTAAGATTCCTGGTAATGAAAGTAGAGGCTAAAATCGATTTGGGAGTACAAGATTCAGCCTTCCAAACTTCCTTCAAGAAAGAATCCATCTTCTTCTCAAATAGATCTTTGAGGATACCAAAGTTCCCAAAGGCTAAATCCAGCCCCTTGAAGATCTTAGAAAAGAGGAAATCCAGTTTGAGACATTTATCGCAAATATGTGAGTCTTCCTCAATGAACGGATAATTAAGAGCCCCTGGTCTATAAACCTCCTTAACTGGATCCTTCCACTCATTAAGTATAGCCTCCTTAACTGAGTTATAAATGTGGAAGGTCAAAGGGGAATCAGGATAAATCCTCTGAATGAAAATGAAACTTCACTGTGGAAACTGAATCAGAACCTGAACAAGGGCCCTCGGAGAAGGCGGAAGGGGGGTATCAGAGACCTCTGACTCCTGCCTCCTAGAAAAAAGGGGGGTCTAGGGGATGCCCAACAAACTCTTTATGTCCATCCGAGTACCATGGGGTCCTAAGTTTCTCAAAGGATGAGGAAATATGATCCTTCAGAACTCTCATCACATCTGTCATGCTGGGCTGCTGTTGCTTAATCACAGTCTTATCGGCACAGGGCTTGCAAAAAGGCTTCCTATAGGAATCTAGTAGCTTGATTTCACATATCGGGCATCTCCTACTTCTTTCCTTAGACTTGGAGACAGTTTTAGTCTTGGACACTTCCTTAGAAGGCTTGGTCTAAAAACCAAAAGAAGGAGTAGTAGGCCTTAAGGATCCTATATAACCTTCCAAACACATAACAATAATTAAAAGTAGCCCTTAAAACCTCAAGAGTGTGCCCATTAATAAAAAAGGGACTTACTGGAGCAGAGTTTGCTATGAAATTGGAAGGATGCTGATCCGCAGCAAAGTCTCCCATAGTAAAAGATAGAGGAGCAGGGCTTTCAAGGATTCCCCTGCATGATCCACCATTTTGAAGCCTGATGTGGGGTAGAGGCACCCCTCGCCAAGCTCAATAAATAAGCAAGCAGGGAGGTTCCTAATTGTTGAGTCTTTTAACCCCACTAAGCTAAAATGAAAGGGAGGCCAGAAAAAGACACTTACGAGTGCTTCCTGGGAGCATGTACATTAGCGGGGTTCCGCAGCCGTGCCTAGCGATGATGTCACCGAGCGCCGCTGGGTGGAATTGCCCCTGTAGTAAATCCCCCCTTCCATCAGGCTGAAAAAGGGGAGGAGGTGCACACGCTCACACTGCAGCCTGGCCTCCAGCGAGCTCCACAGGCCGCACCAGTGGGCGGAAAACACAATGCAGCCCAACCTCCCGCAGACATATATCCAGCCAGAGCCTCACAAGCTCATTACGGTATCGGAAGAGGAAGGAGGTGGTGGGATGGAAAAGGAACCTGGAAATCCCCCTGCCAATTTCCACAATGCCTCAGACCATACCCCCCCCCCCCCTGCTGGCTATGATTCAGGTATAGGAGAATCTGGCCTATCTCCTGGGAGTCTCCTGGGTCCCTGGCAGGCTGCCTGTGAGCCAGGGAATGTGTCAACCTCATCAGACCCACAGCGACCCGGTCTACTTAACTAAGCCCGTGGTACAGGAACTGGTGGTCTGGCTCCTGCCAGGCAGACCCCAGGCAGAAACACATAAAGAACTGGTGTCTGGAGGACAAAGCTTTTATGAATTTTGGAGGTCATGTGTTCCTACCTTGGGGCAGATCCTGCTGCTCAAACGATGTTTTTAGAAAACAGTGGATATTTTAAAAATCTTACAAAAGAACTGTACTGAGAGTATAAGCAAACCCCCCCTCCACAAGGCCCACCATTACTAGGCATTGTGTGAGCAGATTCCCGCCCAATAATTATTAGGCAAAGCGTGCGTGGATTCCCTCCTTAATGCCCACATTTATTTGCTAGAGCATTAATGTAATCCTTCCTTAATGCCCACATTTATTAGGTAGTGTTAATGGATTCCCCCGCTTAAGGCCCACAATTATTAGGCATAGTGTGAGCTGGTTGCCCACAATTACAGTGATAAGCAGAATGCGAACGGGTTCCCCCATTAAGGTTCATGCATCACATCTTTCTATACGGGCTGGTTTGCAAGGACTGTGACAAGGGCCAGCTGGCTAATGTAGCAAAAAATGCCTGTAGCCTTAAAGTGCCCCTTGGATGAAACAGCCCTGTCTAGATGCTCATCAGAACATCCCAAAGGCCAACCCTGTCCTAAATAGATTGCTAGTAATCATGTGACTGTTTTTTGAGAACTGGCTGCAGTGCTTTTTGATTCCAATTTAAGTGTCAGGAATTAGCAATGTGTAAAAATATAGGAGTGTAAGTGTACCTAGGAGATGAGGGCTACATACAGACATACGTGTACTTACTTGAACTACATCTTCTTGCAGTTGCCTTTGTATAGACTAGAAATGGAATACATTCAGTTGGAATGCAGCAGGTATACTTGGTATTCTAAAAAGAAAGGGAATTGGAGCACAATTGACACCTAAAACTTTCATTAGATTGAATAAAAAGATATTTAAAAATGTCTGTAAACATAAATAAATGTGAACACAATTTAGATTATTAGCTTGCATTCACTAGTAAGGAAAAAAAATCTGCAAATTAAGAAAGTTTTGAATGTGTCATTTCTATATATTGTATCCTGATACAATATATTACCTATGGGCCATTTCACGCCTATGGTTTTTTTTGGAGCATAGCCAAAAAGTCCTATGTGCTTCATTCCAGCTGAAATGCTAAAGTATTTCATGTTTAGTCAATAGAACTGCAACTGCAAGAACATGTAGTTAAGAATATAGTTCAAAACACATTTGTAAACTGCAAAAAGGCATGCCTAAACTTTCCCTGAATTGCAATGTAGAGTAGTTCTGCGATTGAAAGCATTCCCACTTAGAGGCTGATTTATTTCTAGAGCCACGTATCACTATGTGAGCGTCTGTATAGCGGCGCTTAGAGCAACCGCTAGTAGATGCTGTAAGTGGGTGTCGGACGCTGTAACCTAGTGTAGTGGTCGCTGTATTATCCTGGCCGCCATTGATGAATGTGATGTGTGGTGGGTGCTGTAGAAGCGCTCTCCCTGATTCACTGCAGAGCCAATGGAGAACTCTAGGTGGTGTCCTAAGGTCAAAGTGCTCAAGACTACACCACATCAAACAAGAGGACAACATTGCAGCGAGCAATAGGTAGAGCCAGCTCAGTGCATCCGGCACTCAGCGCTCCACACCATATTTAAGGAGAAACTACATACACACAGCTTCGGCGCACTAACATAGAGCACCAAACGCTGTGTCATCAAAGTCTGTTTCTGAACACATATACACCAGTAACAAAGTGAAAACACATGGAATGACATTGTTTTAACACTGTGACAGTGAAACTTTAGTGCCAGACCTGCACATACAATTCTGCATAAAATATATATAAAAAATGTGTTTGTTTGCAGGCCAGGAGAGGTCATACAATGATTTGAGCAAAAAATGTAACATTTTAATTGGCCAACATGCTATTTAAACACAACCAAATGAAACCCTATTGAAATGTATGGCAGAGTGACGATGAGCCAAAGGTACTACATGGCGCTGCTGAACTTAGAGACTCTATACGCTGAGCCTCCTCTAGTAATACATGTGACGCTATGTGACGCTGTTAGAGGCACTCCCCAGATTCTCTTTCTTAAATGTGGTTTCACATACAGCCCCCAGCTTTCACGCGACGCTACATGGCGCTGCGTAGCATTACCTGGCGCTAGCCTTTCTTAAATTACCCCCATAGTGTGTTTGGAGCACTAGACCTGACTAAAGCATTCATTTTTCTTTGTGGCCATCACGTATACTGCAATAAACCTTTTGTGAGACTAGATAGAAAGGTGTCTCACATTATGGATATCGCCAAAACTCTAAGCCCACGAAAAAGCCAAATATAGGCCTCGATTCAATAAAGGTAGAAAAAAACTCTCATGGTAGTAAAAAATTCAATTCATGAGAAAAAAGCCTGAGAATTTCACTGTTGCTGAATCACTAGATAAAAAGACAATGAAAGTCAATGGAACTTTTTTACTACTAAGAAAAGTAGAGAAGTGTTTACTCCTTTCTACACTGTAGTAAAAGCTATTGACTTTCATTGTCTTTTTATCTAGTGATTCAGTAACAGTGACATTCTCAGGCTTTTTTCTCATGAAGTGAATTTTTTACTACCATGAGAATTTTTTTCTACCTTTATTGAATCGAGGCCATAGTGTGTATGCAGGTGTCTGTAAACAAGGGAGCCTTGCGTTGGCAATGGCAATACTTTTCTGTGATCTGTATGGAAAGTCCACAAAAAATCTTTCCCATTAAAGGCTCAAAGAATGTTGTAATTATGTTTATGTAAAGAATGTTTTCACACACAGCTAATTCCTGACTACTGAATAGCAGCTGACAAGTTATGCAACTGCTTTTCATGGTAATGACTAGGGATACTTAATGGCTGGGTTTTCCATAGCAGTAAAGCTAAAGACCTGATCCTTATTGCTTCTTCCTATTTTCAACATTTTAGCACCTCAAACATAAATGCCAACAGTGTTCCTAATAATTGCTGTCCTGTGATATGATTGAGCCAGTTTAAGTGTACACGGTAACAAAGCACAGAGATATAGGCATCGAAAGCAGTTTTAACATGTCAGTGATTTTCAGCAGGCTGAAAATATTATTGAATACTAGGCCCAAACTACATTATTTCAGTCCCTGTAGAGAGGTGTTAGAGATGGCCACATCAAATACAAAAGGACCAAAATACCAGCATCAAAGGATTTTGGTCCCTTGGTTTTTGTTATGTAGTTATGGCTTTACGAGTAGCACCCATTCTGGGATTCTCACAATTATTTGGGTTGTGCAGGCATATGTGCTTTTGTTAGAGACGACCATCTTGGTATACCAGGCTTGGCATACCGTTGCCAATAGCAACAGATTGGAGGTAGTGAAAACTGAAACACACAGATTTGTGAGGTGCGAAAGAGTATACAAACAATTAAATATCAATAATACACCCAAAGTTAATTGCTACCTACTGTTTTATATGCAGCATAATATAATAGCAATGTAGCTAATTACATAAAACATGCTTGTTTATAGAATACCAAGTAGCCATAATTGCCCATTTTAAAGGGACTGTAAACCTGATGGCAATAATAAGGCAGCAATCATCCCCTCCATACCTGCTCCTATGTGCCTCTCCTTGATTTCCTGAAGCACAGGAAAGAAGCCTTAGCTGTAACAATTTAATAAAATTAAATTAAAAAATGTGTTCCCCCAAGAGCCAATGTCTGGGCTGCCAGGAAACAGTCTATAGGGAATAACAGGCTGCAGTCCAAAAGGCGGAGCTCCAAGTCTGAGATTCTTAGGACAACCTCCTCTTGGTGACTGGAGTCTACTTGTAGACCTGGTTTTTACTGTTGGCCAATGCAAGGAGGGTCAGACTGTGCTGCAGGCACTACAAGGGTCATTCCACAAGAGAAAGGAAGTCAAAATAGTGGGGTACCTTAGGATCAGACAAAGCTGTAGTTAGCAGAGCTGATGTCAGGGCCACAGGTGGGGTAGAGAAGTCAATGGAATCCGGGGTTGGTACAAAAGCATCAGAAGGGTCAGAAGCATAGTCAGGGTCACAACGGGTAAGCAGATTACAGGTGTAGTCAGAGTTCAATCTGGGTCACAGCAGGTAAATGAAGCAAAGGTAAAGCACAAGGAGTCAGGTCACAGGTATCAAGGAAGCTGAAACATAGCAAAGTATGGCTGCAGAGGCCTCCATTAAATAGCCAGTGAGAATGTGTGAACTTGAGCAGTGTGCATATGGGAAGACCCATGAGCAGACTGTCTGCAAGGCTGGGATCTGGGCTTCTGAATGGAAGTGTGCAAAATTGAAATCCCGGATGTGGGTTTTCTGAACAAGTGCAGGTTTCCACATGGATATACACATGCATGGAAATATGCGCTTGCCCGAGGACTTGGAAATCCTGGAAAAATCCTTAATAGCCCAGGTAACAGACATCATTTACACTGGGATCCTCTGGTCCCTGGGAAACCTCCCTACAATCTGCTCCCTTCCTGTGTTGTGCATAGTCATATGGGGCAGATTCCAGATAAATTTCTATATAAAAGCATCTTCCGTCAGCATCTTTGTTGCCTATCCTTCCAGGTGCCAGTGGCGCGTCCATTAGGTGCCTTCCGAAATTCATTTTAATTGCGTCAGCACTGGATAGAGGTCAGGGAAAGGTAAGTATTAGTTAATTAAGCCAAATAAAATATTTTGAAAAAAGTGTTGTGTATTTTTTTAAACTTTCTCTTTACTTTAGAACTGGTAAGCGGTCCCCAGTTCTATAGCATTAACTCAACCCCAATAGCCAGGGTGGGGTGAATACCCAGTGCTATACAGCATAAGGGCTGGTAATGTCTAGGACTGGAGGCTGGCAGTTAGGTCTTCGAGCCATAGGATTACCAGCTCCTATGCTTGGTTTGCCAGGTTGGTAAGCTTCATGCTTTTCTTTGCCTGATGGGGGTTGAAAAGAGTCAACTAGCTGGGCACCAGGCATAAGTGCTGGTAACCCAAAACTCAGAGGTCACGCTGCCAGTCTCAGTTGGGGGGGTGCACTTGTTTAATTTGGTTAAACTGTTAATAATTTTCATAGAAAAAAACATTTATTTTATTCAGTAACATATTTTTCCATGCAAATCACTTCCTGAATGAAAAACAATCACACTTTTCAAGTAAATTTCCATCTGGCTGCTTGAGCAAATGTACTCAAACAAATGGTTTACCAAAAAACGGTCCGCTGAATTGGTAGTAAGGGAGAAACAATAGTAAAACAGTTTTAATCATGAAAAACAGTTTTAATTGTGAAAAACCATGCACAAATGCCTTGGCTGCAAGGTGCTGCATCAACCCTCATATGTCAACATTTATTTATCGGATAAACAAAGTATAGGCCTCACAGGGGTTTTTCTGGAAGTAAAACGTATGTTGGTATGTTAAAATCAGCCCTATAAAAGGTTTTGGTACTTTTCAGTCAGGGTTGGTCCATGAAAGAGTACAGTTGTGGGAACCACTCTGTGTACAGTGTTTGTGCATACAGTTTATTGGAAATACCTCTCTCAAAGGCCTGTGGAGGAGCAGAATTGTTCTGCATCCAGTTGCACTGAAGTTTGTGCTCCAGGATCATATATATGAGTATGTTAAAGTCTGTATTACTACTTTGAATACCTAAGAGATACTGTGCACTGACGGTGAATGCCTTAGCCAGGCAGCGCACCATGATAATCCATTAGAGGCCTCTAAAATGGCTAGACATTGGTTAAAGTAAAATTATGATCCTTTGCTTGAAAACAAAGAGATAGACAATGTAGCTCAGAAGGTGGAGTAAATGGAATCAGAATCGGAATCCAATGCTATGGAAATACAATGTACTTGACAGATTTCAGGAAGTCAAGTCAGATTATTTAAGTCAGAAAATTAAAATGGTGCTGGACCTTTACTTTTCATGCAGTCCACACAAATACAAGTGCCATTTGAAGCAGAGCACTAAAGTTCTATTTCAGTGGCAATTAGGCAAATTAGAGGAGCTCAAATAATCTTCAGAGTGTTCTCACCATCACAGCAGCGTGATGCACACATCACATTGAGCTGTAAGCTATCTGTAAGCTATTTCAATTGCAGGCTCATGGCAGCTTTACAATGTATCACAGCTGGTTACAATAGAAAAAAATATGATACATCAACTGCTGCTTGGCTAAAATAATATATATGGCACTGTGAGAACTGTCATCTCTGTATATCTTTGAGCTTACAGCCAGTTCTCCCCTGAATGGGAGAGGGTATAGCAGTTGGAAGAAAGAGGAGGGCGTGAAAGGCGTGCTGTTATTATTTCAGGTTTGACTTTCGCAAATATCAACCAGAAAACATGAAAATAAATAAATAAACAGTCCTTAATACTTTGGGGTAAAACTGGAATAACCCCAATTTTTAACAAAATGTGTGTTGTTCCCTGTGTGGGAAGGCATCCCAACTACCAACCCCCCTATGCTTTGACACCCTGTATAAGACCAATTCTTACCATTCAAATCACTCCTGGTGAAATCGAGCCCCACCATTAGTCATCAAGTGACTGCAGTGACCAATCAATGGGCTCAGTTTTGCTGGGGGAGCAATTTGAAAGGTAAATTTTGTTTGTTAAAAATGGGTGTTATTCTGGTTTAAGGCGAAGGAGCAAGTATGCTAAATGCTGCCTGTGTCCCTGTTGCCCTAGGGGGCCATCTGGTCATAACTGTAAGCTGTGTTTCCTGTTTTACCTCTCTGTCACTAGACTATCTTTCTAATATTCTCAAATAAGAAAAAGACAAAAATAGATCAATTCTGAAGATGTACTGTAACAACAAGGCCAATTTAGATGTGAATTCAAGCTGTGGGCAGATATACTGTAACCATGCCATTGGGATTTTCTGGGGATTATGATTTGTATACAAATGAATCTATTGCTGCGTTTCAAACAAGGAGCTGCACCATTTTCTGTAATAGCACATCATATTGAAAATGTATGTCATGTTTTATAGAAAAAATATGGATGAATAAAATCCACAGTTCACAGGTTTTATTTCACTTGAAATTAAATGTTTTCATTGTTGCTTCCATTCTGATGTTGGAACAACACCATGGATTCTTCAAACAGTAACTTTTTCACTCACCAATGGAAGTTTTTCAGCATCTGAAAGAAACCTAATTTGAAAAAAAGTCAGAGACAAATGTGCTTGTCAAATAACTTCAGTCTTATGGAAAAGAAATGCAGAATTTATGACCTGGAGTGCTCTTGTCAGAGCAGAGTTTTTGATACAGCGCTATCTGCAACTTAACAATTGCCAAATGCCACGCAATTTATCTTAGAGCTTTATAAAGTCTGTTTACTGTATTATACTTCTACTCCATCTGAAGATCACAATTACTGATAGATAAGTACAGCAGACTTCTTGGAGTCTATGCCTAGACAGTATTTTATAACTTTAGACTGAAAATACAGCAGTCTTATTGTTATAAAAAAGGTTACTATGCTATTGTATGAAAAATGTAGTGACATTTTTCTACACAAAGTTTGCACTGATGTTAGCTTATAATTACAAAATTACATTCAAAACTAAAAAAAACACAAAAAGGAAAGCTCTGCCATTGAAAAATAGTAAAATTTCAACATTATAAATTGACTAGGTATTAAACAACACATATGATCTATTTTTGATCACCTATTAATCTTTTATATGTATCTAATAACCTTTTATATGAATATTAAATATATCTTACGTCAAAATATCCAGTTAAAAAAAAAGAGTGTACTGATGGCATGGCGGTACTTGTATTCAAGTTTTTACAAAACAGCTACACAAAAATCTTTATACAACCTAGTGGCCGTTGAACCTGGCACAAAACCCTTTCCCCGCTCCTTACGCCGCCCAACCGCTTGAGTAGCTTGGGCGAAGCAGCTGGCTCGGGGGTGGTCCAGGTAAAAAAAATGTGTTTTCCCCCCACCAAGGCCACACCGAAATGACATGATCAGCCTACTGACCCAATTTCTCTGGAAAGAGGGGAGCGTTTTCATCCTCACCCAATCTGTATCGCCTGACATGGGAGTAAGCCACAGGCACAGGGAAGCCGGGGATGAGCATCATAGGGGGCACCGATTAATGTAATTTTACCAGCAATTCTGGGGGTTTCACACAGCGGGGCATTCTACATTTTGGAAGCTCTAGAGATTCACTCCAGGGACTGACCGGTACAGTTTTTAAGACACTTCAAAAAAACGGAAGCATACTGGAGAAAGTTGAGAAGGCCAAATAGTCAACAAGGAGCTAGCTTTGATTATAATAATACATTGTAATAAAAGAAGGTAGTTACTGGGTAGGGGAGTACAAGATAGTTCTCAGGTAAGATACACAGATGGCCAGATAACTGGTCAAGGTAAAAACAGGAGAGAAATTCATAATGATTAGTGAGTGTATAAGGTTCGGCAAGTTTGGCCAAACTTGAAGCAAATCCTATTTAAGTCAACAGGGACCCGAACTTGGGGGCCCAAAAATGGCAGTAAAAATAGGGAAGTAAGGGCTTGTGAGCTGTGAATTGGAGTTAAGACCCGGGGTATTGCCCTGTAGAAAATGGTATATAGAAAGTCCTGAAAATAATCAAATGAAAAAAAAGAATTAGCGAATAAATATATTTTTCTTTCTTAAAGCAGACCTTCAGCATAATTTAATGAAAAGCCCAAACCCTTAAAAAACTAATCCCTTCCCCTTTTTTTCATCTAAAATATTGTAATTTTTTTTTATAGTGTTGTAGGGAAGCGCTAGAGTAAATAAACAGAGCAGCAACTGGATTTGAGGGGCTAGCTCAAATAGTAAGAACAAAGGTTAAAAAAAGTTGACAAAGTAGATGGGAAAAATTTTGAAATTTAGTTGCGTTGCGATGAATAAATGTTTCTTAATTGTCATAGAGGATTCTAACCGCAAATATATGTAATATTAGGGTAATCTCTAGGAGTCCTCTAAATTTCAATTATTGCCTGTATCGGCAGATTAATCTGTTTTAGCAGCCTTGATAGGGTCAGAAAGAATAGAGAGCATCCAATATATAGAATCAATATTGCATTCCTAGATCTAGTGTAAGTTGCCAAAGATTAAAAAGAATGGGGCACGCGGCCTGGGGGTTAAAAAAAGCTGACCTGGGCCCTTGAGAGTTAACCACTTCTGAAGATGAATCTGAAGCTTGTTATCGGGTGTGCGTGCCGCTCGCCGTGTATCCCGATGAAGTTAGGAGGTTATGCTGTTTCAGTATATAAACTCTTTTAATATAATAACAAAATAAAATAAAAACGAAATAAAAATAAACAAGATGATAGACGAAGTGGTTAGTTGCCGTAGTTACTGCAGTTAAATGTCCAATTTGTTTCTAGTCTCTGAGAGGAGGCAGAGAGCTTCCAGTGCAGCCATGTTTCCTGCTTCCTCCTATAGAACAATGTAGGCAATTTGTACCATACTAAATTTTTCATTCTTGGTCCCTGTTTCCCGTTTGGAAGTGCCAGGAGGGTGCATAAAACGTGTTCATTTTTGGAGATGCAAGGAGGTTTCTCAAAAAACTACTTTGTTTAGATTATAATAATACATTGTAATAAAAGAAGGAAGTTACCGGGTAGGGGAGGACAAGATAGTTCTCAGGTAAGATACATAGATGGTCAGATAACTGGTCAAGGTCAAAACAGTAAACTAGGAGAGAAATTCATAATGATTAGTGAGCATATAAGGTTTGGCAAGTTTGGCCAAACTTGAAGCAAAGGTTTGATTAGGAAGACCCAAACCCTATTTAAGTCAACAGGTACCCGAACTTGGGGGCCCAAAAATGAGGGCAGTAAGGGCTTGTGAGCTGTAAATTGTAGTAAAGCCCTGGGTAACTTTCCTGCACAAAATGGTGTATAGAAAGTCCTGAAAATAAAAGAATTAGCAAATAAATATATAATATTTTCTTAAAGTGGCACTTCCATGGACAGGTGTCTCATATTGTGAGGGACAGCTAGAGATAAAGAATCCTCTGCAATTAAATTGGACACCGATCAGATGTTGTATTAAATGCCCACTCACTACAATTAAATTGGGCACAGATTAGATTGACCACAGATAACATTGGCCACACATTTGGTAGAGATCACGCACAGTTGTATTAAATCAGGTTATATTTTGCACAGTTCAATTAAAACAGTTCAATTAAATTAATCAGCCTCCTCTCCCTATCTATCTGTCCTGGAAAGGTCATTTTTTTTAAACATAGCCCTGTCTTTCCTTCACTCCAGTGGCAGCAACCTCCCCCTATGTACACCGAGTGCAGTTATGTCACTGGGACACGTGACACAAGACTTATCTGTAAAGACTGGGGTGAGTTTGTTCCCATATACCAAACTTAGCTGTAAAGACTGGGGTGAGTGTGTACCCCAGTATACTAAACCTAGCTCTAATAAACAGGGTGATTATGTACCCTTATAGCAGATCTAGCTGTAAAGACTAGGGTGATTGTGTACCCTTTACCACAACTAGCTGTAAGTAATGGGGTGAGTGTGTACCCACCTCCTCTTCTAAGCCATGGAGTGTACCTCCTTATCATACAAGAAGCTGTAAACACTGGGATTTGGTTGTGTCATCTTAATCCACCGTTTCATTTAAGCACTAGGTTTTGTTTGTACTTTTATCCCACAACATCCTCTAAGCTCTGGGGTATAAGTCAGTACTCCACTAATTTACTTCTCATCATGCGATTTTCAAGTTTCCTATATTGCTGTGTGTCTGTGATCCTAAGATGGGAGTGTTATTTTCTGGCCCTGAGTAAAAAGTACTGACTAAATATCCCACTGTAATGGATGAGCACTATAGCAGCTTTGGCAAAGTCAAGCAGCAGTAATGACCCTTCCCAGCTGAGAACAATGCCAGTAACTCTTTAGCTACTAGAATACATGATTGTGATTCTCCCTATCTGAATACCGTATTTGCCGGCATATAAGACGACTGGGCGTACTCCCTCTTCCGCACACGCTGCCCCCCATCTCTGTCCAGCTCCATGCTGCCCCCCATCTCTGCCCAGCCCCACGCTGCACCCCATCTCTGCCCAGTTCAACGCTGCACCCCATCTCTAACCTGCTCCATGCTGCACCCCATCTCTAACCTGCTCCATGCTGCACCCCCATCTCTGGCCAGCTCCATGCTGCACCCCCATCTCTGGCCAGCTCCATGCTGCACCCCCATTTCTGGCCAGCTCCATGCTGCACCCCCATCTCTGGCCAGCTCAATGCTGCACCTCCATCTCTGGCTAGCTCCATGCTGCACCTCCATCTCTGGCCAGCTCCATGCTGCCCCCCATCTCTGCCCAGCCCCACGCTGCACCCCATCTCTGCCCAGCTCAACGCTGCACCCCTTCTCTGCCCAGCTCCCCGCTGCACCCCATCTCTAACCTGCTCCATGCTGCACCCCCATCTCTGGCCAGCTCCATGCTGCACCCCCATCTCTGGCCAGCTCCATGCTGCACCCCCATTTCTGGCCAGCTCCATGCTGCACCCCCATCTCTGGCCAGCTCAATGCTGCACCTCCATCTCTGGCTAGCTCCATGCTGCACCTCCATCTCTGGCCAGCTCCATGCGGCACCTCTATCTCTGACCAGCTCCACGCTGCCCCCCCATCTCCGGCCAGCTCCATACTGCACCTCCATCTCTGCCCTGCTCCATGCTGCACCCCCATCTCTGGCCAGCCTTACGCTGCCCCCATCTCTGGCCAGCTCCATGCTGCCCCCCCATTTCTGGCCAGCTCCATGGTGCACCTCCATCTCTGGCTAGCTCCATGCTGCACCTCCATCTCTGGCCAGCTCCATGCTGCACCTCTATCTCTGGCCAGTTCCACGCTGCCCCCCCATCTCTGGCCAGCTCCATACTGCACCCCCATCTCTGCCCTGCTCCATGTTGCACCCCCATCTCTGGGCAGCCTTACGCTACCCCCCCATCTCTGGCCATCTCCATGCACCAGACATCTTACACTGGAGATGCGATGCTAGCCGGGCCACTGGCCTCTGCTCCTGACCTTACACTAGGGGTAGGGCAGGGCAGAGAGTAAGAACAAAGGTTAAAAAAGTTGACAAAGTAGATGGGAAAAATTTTGAAATTTAGTTGCGCTGCGATGAATAAATGTTTCTTAATTGTCATAGAGGATTCTAACCGCAAATATATGTAATATTAGGGTAATCTCTAGGAGTCCTCTAAATTTCAATTATTGCCTGTATCGGCAGATTAATCTGTTTTAGCAGCCTTGATAGGGTCAGAAAGAATAGAGAGCATCCAATATATAGAATCAATATTGCATTCCTAGATCTAGTGTAAGTTGCCAAAGATTAAAAAGAATGGGGCACGCGGCCTGGGGGGTTAAAAAAAGCTGACCTGGGCCCTTGAGAGTTAACCACTTCTGAAGATGAATCTGAAGCTTGTTATCGGGTGTGCGTGCCGCTCGCCGTGTATCCCGATGAAGTTAGGAGGTTATGCTGTTTCAGTATATAAACTCTTTTAATATAATAACAAAATAAAATAAAAACGAAATAAAAATAAACAAGATGATAGACGAAGTGGTTAGTTGCCGTAGTTACTGCAGTTAAATGTCCAATTTGTTTCTAGTCTCTGAGAGGAGGTAGAGAGCTTCCAGTGCAGCCATGTTTCCTGCTTCCTCCTATAGAACAATGTAGGCAATTTGTACCATACTAAATTTTTCATTCTTGGTCCCTGTTTCCCGTTTGGAAGTGCCAGGAGGGTGCATAAAACGTGTTCATTTTTGGAGATGCAAGGAGGTTTCTCAAAAAACTACTTTGTTTAGATTATAATAATACATTGTGATAAAAGAAGGAAGTTACCGGGTAGGGGAGGACAAGATAGTTCTCAGGTAAGATACATAGATGGTCAGATAACTGGTCAAGGTCAAAACAGTAAACTAGGAGAGAAATTCATAATGATTAGTGAGCATATAAGGTTTGGCAAGTTTGGCCAAACTTGAAGCAAAGGTTTGATTAGGAAGACCCAAACCCTATTTAAGTCAACAGGTACCCGAACTTGGGGGCCCAAAAATGAGGGCAGTAAGGGCTTGTGAGCTGTGAATTGTAGTAAAGCCCTGGGTAACTTTCCTGCACAAAATGGTGTATAGAAAGTCCTGAAAATAAAAGAATTAGCAAATAAATATATATTATTTTCTTAAAGTGGCACTTCCATGGACAGGTGTCTCATATTGTGAGGGACAGCTAGAGATAAAGAATCCTCTGCAATTAAATTGGACACCGATCAGATGTTGTATTAAATGCCCACTCACTACAATTAAATTGGGCACAGATTAGATTGACCACAGATAACACTGGCCACACATTTGGTAGAGATCACGCACAGTTGTATTAAATCAGGTTATATTTTGCACAGTTCAATTAAAACAGTTCAATTAAATTAATCAGCCTCCTCTCCCTATCTATCTGTCCTGGAAAGGTCATTTTTTTAAAACATAGCCCTGTCATTCCTTCACTCCAGTGGCAGCAACCTCCCCCTATGTACACCGAGTGCAGTTATGTCACTGGGACACGTGACACAAGACTTATCTGTAAAGACTGGGGTGAGTTTGTTCCCATATACCAAACTTAGCTGTAAAGACTGGGGTGAGTGTGTACCCCAGTATACTAAACCTAGCTCTAATAAACAGGGTGATTATGTACCCTTATAGCAGATCTAGCTGTAAAGACTAGGGTGATTGTGTACCCTTTACCACAACTAGCTGTAAGTAATGGGGTGAGTGTGTACCCACCTCCTCTTCTAAGCCATGGAGTGTACCTCCTTATCATACAAGAAGCTTTAAACACTGGGATTTGGTTGTGTCATCTTAATCCACCGTTTCATTTAAGCACTAGGTTTTGTTTGTACTTTTATCCCACAACATCCTCTAAGCTCTGGGGTATACGTCAGTACTCCACTAATTTACTTCTCAGCATGCGATTTTCAAGTTTCCTATATTGCTGTGTGTCTGTGATCCTAAGATGGGAGTGTTATTTTCTGGCCCTGAGTAAAAAGTACTGACTAAATATCCCACTGTAATGGATGAGCACTATAGCAGCTTTGGCAAAGTCAAGCAGCAGTAATGACCCTTCCCAGCTGAGAACAATGCCAGTAACTCTTTAGCTACTAGAATACATGATTGTGATTCTCCCTATCTGAATACCGTATTTGCCGGCGTATAAGACGACTGGGCGTACTCCCTTTTCCGCACACGCTGCCCCCCATCTCTGTCTAGCTCCATGCTGCCCCCCATCTCTGCCCAGCCCCACGCTGCACCCCATCTCTGCCCAGCTCAACGCTGCACCCCTTCTCTGCCCGGCTCCACGCTGCACCCCATCTCTAACCTGCTCCATGCTGCACCCCCATCTCTGGCCAGCTCCATGCTGCACCCCCATCTCTGGCCAGCTCCATGCTGCACCCCCATTTCTGGCCAGCTCCATGCTGCACCCCCATCTCTGGCCAGCTCAGTGCTGCACCTCCATCTCTGGCCAGCTCAGTGCTGCACCTCCATCTCTGGCCAGCTCCATGCTGCCCCCCATCTCTGCCCAGCCCCACGCTGCACCCCATCTCTGCCCAGCTCAACACTGCACCCCTTATCTGCCCAGCTCCCCGCTGCACCCCATCTCTAACCTGCTCCATGCTGCACCCCCATCTCTGGCCAGCTCAGTGCTGCACCTCCATCTCTGGCCAGCTCCATGCTGCACCCCCATCTCTGGCCAGCTCAGTGCTGCACCTCCATCTCTGGCTAGCTCCATGCTGCACCTCCATCTCTGGCCAGCTCCATGCTGCCCCCCATCTCTGCCCAGCCCCACGCTGCACCCCATCTCTGCCCAGCTCAACACTGCACCCCTTATCTGCCCAGCTCCCCGCTGCACCCCATCTCTAACCTGCTCCATGCTGCACCCCCATCTCTGGCCAGCTCCATGCTGCACCCCCATCTCTGGCCAGCTCCATGCTGCACCCCCATTTCTGGCCAGCCCCAATGTTCAACCGCCATCTCTGGCCAGCTCAATGCTGCACCTCCATCTCTGGCTAGCTCCATGCTGCACCTCCATCTCTGGGCAGCTCCATGCGGCACCTCTATCTCTGACCAGCTCCACGCTGCCCCCCCATCTCCGGCCAGCTCCATACTGCACCTCCATCTCTGCCCTGCTCCATGCTGCACCCCCATCTCTGGCCAGCCTTACGCTGTCCCCCCATCTATGGCCAGCTCCATGCTGCACCCCCATTTCTGGCCAGCTCCATGCTGCACCTCCATCTCTGGCTAGCTCCATGCTGCACCTCCATCTCTGGCCAGCTCCATGCTGCACCCCCATTTCTGGCCAGCTCCATGCTGCACCTCCATCTCTGGCCAGCTCCATGCTGCACCTCCATCTCTGGCCAGTTCCACGCTGCCCCCCCAATCTCTGGCCAGCTCCATACTGCACCCCCATCTCTGCCCTGCTCCATGCTGCACCCCCATCTCTGGCCAGCCTTGCGCTACCCCCCCATCTCTGGCCATCTCCATGCACCAGACATCTTACACTGGAGATGCGATGCTAGCCGGGCCACTGGCCTCTGCTCCTGACCTTACACTAGGGGTAGGGCAGGGAAGAGAGCAGAGGTGAGAGATCAGCCCTTTCCAAACGTGCTATCAGAACTGAAGGAACTCCGATTGGTCAGTGCCACCACCCACCCTCCTGCACATCGGATGCTCATTCGCCGCCCTCCCGCTTGACGGCAGCTACAACCCTGCGGCACTCACATCGGCCTCCCTCCCTGCTCCCGCCTTTCAGCACGTCAGCCCAGGGCTGGCCCAAGACATTGTGCTGCCTGGGTCCAAGAGTGAAATGCTGCCCCCCCCAAATTAAAAAAAGAAAAACCGAGGAGAGGTGATTTTTACTAGGCAAACTGGGGGGTTTTCACATAGCGCAGAATCTTAATTCGGGTTTCGTTCCTTAATGTTCTTTAAGTGAACCAAAACCCAGGATTTTCACTATCCTGGGCTTTGATACTTACTTAGGAACAACTTAGGATGCCCCTTAAAGAGGTAGTATACCAGCCCTATAGTATTATAGACACTATGGAGTTGGTTGCTCCTCTTTAAAGCACACCTAGAATCATTTGTAAGCCTATGGCATGGGCTTTTCCTTCCCCATTTCCCCAGCTGAACAGTTAGCAGATGCAAGGTTGCCTCTGGTGGAGGACTGCAAACAACAGTTCAAAACGCAGCAGCCAGTGCTTTATACCAATGGAGGCGCTGGTCACTGCAGTGCACGCTGCAACTGGCTGGCGGCTGGAGGGTGCAAATTAAGGTAGAACAAAACCTGGGATTTTGCCTGATTTGGGTTTTGGTCAGTGACATTGGGGCATTCCAATTTGGGATGCCCCACTTTGTGAAACCCCTGGTTCGAGGCCAGATAGGCCTAGTGCGGGAGTATGCAGCAGCTGGCCGGCATGGAAAGGCCAGCTAGGTAAGTCAACTCAGAGATCCGGGGGCTTTTACACATAATGTAAAGAGAGGAATCTGGCAGCCCTAGAGTCTTAGTCTGCTTTTGGTCCATTCTAAATATAAAATACAGAAGACTGTGGAGTCAGTACTACGTACTGCCAGCAAGGGGTTAATGGGAGCCCAGCTCCCAGCCACTGCTGCTCTCATCATTAATCCCTTCAGCTACAGAGGCCCAGAACAATGCAAAGAAGGATGAAAGTTCCCTGGCTTGTCAGTCAGGCCGGCCTTCCCTGTTCCTTGATGTGTGCAGCACGGACTCTCGTCTCATGACACCCCTCCCCCAGCCCACTATCAACTTACAGTTATCAGTGTCTCTCCTTCGTTCTCCGGCATGAAAACCTGCCTGTTGCCTTTAAAATTCCTCTTTGAAGTGTGGAGGACAGAGACTGCTCCTGATTGGCCAAGGCGGCTGCCTGTCACTGGCTTCTTCTCCCCTGCATTTGATACATTGCAAGCATCGCTTTTGATAGGCAGAAAGAAGCGCTGCTTGTTGTCTCCCAAATTAAAGTTAGTGTGAGGGGTGACCTCCATCACCATGGCGCTGTGTGCAGCCACAGGTCGGCCCTGCACTCTGGCTCATTCAGGGGCATCCCCTGACATTGTTATACCGCGAGGGACGGCGATACCAATAGCAGAGATCCGTGGCAATCCCGGGCAAATCGGGACAGTTGGGGGGTATGCGTTTGCCTCCACAGTCACGATGTTCCTGCCCGCTGCTGCCGCCCAGCAGCGATGGCCAGTCCGCCCCTGTCTGAAGGTATGTCACCCGTGCACCCGGCGTATAAGATAAACCAGTCACCTGTATCTTAGCCAATCAGATGATTAGCAAGCTAGAGTAAGGAAGTCTCTGTATCTGTACATTTAATGCACCAGTTGATGTACATTGCTAAGATAAACACATTTTTGCTAGGAATTATTATTTTTTTTTTACAACACAGGGTTGCAAACAAATTGAAAATTAAACATAAATAAATACACAGATAAACTTAGCACATTGTTTTCTGTGATGATTTGTAGTACTTCTCCTAGCCCATTTTTGCAGGGCAATCACCCTGGTGTTACCCCCCCCCCCCCCCCCCCCAATTTGACTTCGGACACATGTAAAAAAATGAAAATAATATTTTACTTTTTAAAAATGTATATATGTATTTCTTTATTTGGTTGTTTTCTGTTATTGTTTTGAGTACTTTCCTTAGCCCATTTTGTCATCCTGGTGTTCCCCTTGATTTTCAGCCCTCTAGCTTTTGTTTTTTTAAAGTGATCCCAGACCTGAAGTTTGGCAGCAAGTTTGGCTGAAATCGTAGATCCCGAATTTCAACCAACCTGTTCATTACTAATTATTAATATCCACATCCCAGCCTCCCATCCAATAATTGAAAGGTATTATTAGTGATGAGCAGGTTAGTTAAAATTCGGGTTTGCCAATATCGGCTGAACTTGCTGCCAAACCAAAGTTTGGGTTCCCGGGACCCAGAATCCGAGCCCGTAAATACTTAAATACATAAATAAATACAAAATAACACAAAATGGACACAAAATACAAAATGTTTAATTCGTGTCCCCTGCAGGTAACTGCCTGTGGGTTTTTTATTTTAATAATAAAAAAAAAATATTTTTAGGTGATTCATTCTGACATTTTTAGTTAGATACAATTTATTTATATGATAAATAACAAAAGCCTGACTTTATTTTTTAATGGTATTTTCCAGGTTTTAACTGCTTTAATATATCTAACATAGAAACTATTCGTGGGTTTATTGTTTTATATATTTTATTTTTTTGGGGGGGGGATTTCTCATTATGATGTCACAAAAGGGAGGGGCCTAGAGGGGTGGCATGCATGGGAAAATCCCCTTCTGGCACCCTCTTTTGTGACGTCAGCAATGACGGGATATTCCAAGTATAAAAGCTGGCTCCCCATGCCCTCACTTTAGTACCTTGCTGAGTAGCAAGGATGAAAGAAGGGGGAACCTATGTTCATCCAAATGGTGGCACAGCTGTCACCTTCTGACAGCCCGTGCTGCCATATCTACACGCTGGAGGGGGCTCCAAAGAGAGCCGAAGGACGAGGAGATGGTGTAAGACAAAAAGACCCACTGGACTGAAGGAAGACAACGTCCAGCGGGGGACAGAAGATAGAAGACTGGGATAGGTGAGCAAAAGTTAAATGGGTTACAAGCCCTTATGCTTGGTGCCCGGGCTGGTAGCCTTTAGGGGGGACACCCCAGCAGACACCGTGGCAGTATAACTCCCATCATCTTTATGGCAGAAAATGTGGCAGTACCACCCCTATTATCTCTACAGCAGACACCTTGGCAGTATCACCCCCATTATCTTTATAACAAACACTGTGGCGGTATCACCCTCCTCATCTTTATAGCAGACATTGTGGCAGTATCACCCCATTATCTTTATAGCAAACACTGTGGCAGTATCACCCTCCTCATCTTTATAGTAAACACTGTGGCGGTAGGTATCACCCCATTATCTTTATAGCAAACACTGTGGCGGTATCACCCCCCTCATCTTTATAGCAGACAATGTGGCAGTATCACCCCCATTATCTTTATAGCAAACACTGTGGCGGTATCACCCTCCTCATCTTTATAGCAGACACTGTGGCAGTATCACCCTATTATCTTTATAACAGACACTGTGGAAGTATCACCCCCATCATCTTTATAGCAGACACTGTGGCAGTATCACCCCAATCATCTTTATAGCAGACACTGTGGCAGTATCACTCCAATCATCTTTATAGCAGGCACTGTGGCAGTATCACCCCCATCATCTTTATAGCAGACACTGTGGCAGTATCACCCCAATGATCTTTATAGCAGACACTGTGCCAGTATCACCCCAATCATCTTTATAGCAGACACTGTGTCAGTATCACCCCAATCATCTTTATAGCAGACACTGTGTCAGTATCACCCCAATCATCTTTATAGCAGACACTGTGGCAGTATCACCCCCATCATCTTTATAGCAGACACTGTGGCAGTATCACCCCAATCATCTTTATAGCAGACACTGTGGCAGTATCACCCCAATCATCTTTATAGCAGACACTGTGGCAGTATCACCCCAATCATCTTTATAGCAGACACTGTGCCAGTATCACCCCAATCATCTTTATAGCAGACACTGTGGCAGTATCACCCCAATCATCTTTATAGCAGACACTGTGTCAGTATCACCCCAATCATTTTTATAGCAGACATTGTGACAGAATTCCCCCCTCATCTTTATAGTAGACACTGTGGCAGTATCACACAGGATATGGAACATGAGACCCCACCTTTTATGCAGCAGGTCACATGCCCCGCCTGGCCAATCACAAAAAGTGATTTTTTTAAATAAAAAATCAAAACTGCGGCAGTTGTAGAGGCGAAGTGCAATTTTGTATTGATGTTGTAGATTTTAAATATATATTTTTATATATATATATATATATATTAATATATATTAAAATATTAAAAATAGAAACCATGGAAAATCTTTAAATAGAAGAAAATGTAAAGATCTCTACAGCAGACACCTTGGCAGTATCACCCCCATTATCTTTATAACAAACACTGTGGCGGTATCACCCTCCTCATCTTTATAGCAGACATTGTGGCAGTATCACCCCATTATCTTTATAGCAAACACTGTGGCAGTATCACCCTCCTCATCTTTATAGTAAACACTGTGGCGGTAGGTATCACCCCATTATCTTTATAGCAAACACTGTGGCGGTATCACCCCCCTCATCTTTATAGCAGACAATGTGGCAGTATCACCCCCATTATCTTTATAGCAAACACTGTGGCGGTATCACCCTCCTCATCTTTATAGCAGACACTGTGGCAGTATCACCCTATTATCTTTATAACAGACACTGTGGAAGTATCACCCCCATCATCTTTATAGCAGACACTGTGGCAGTATCACCCCAATCATCTTTATAGCAGACACTGTGGCAGTATCACTCCAATCATCTTTATAGCAGGCACTGTGGCAGTATCACCCCCATCATCTTTATAGCAGACACTGTGGCAGTATCACCCCAATCATCTTTATAGCAGACACTGTGGCAGTATCACTCCAATCATCTTTATAGCAGGCACTGTGGCAGTATCACCCCCATCATCTTTATAGCAGACACTGTGGCAGTATCACCCCAATGATCTTTATAGCAGACACTGTGCCAGTATCACCCCAATCATCTTTATAGCAGACACTGTGTCAGTATCACCCCAATCATCTTTATAGCAGACACTGTGTCAGTATCACCCCAATCATCTTTATAGCAGACACTGTGGCAGTATCACCCCCATCATCTTTATAGCAGACACTGTGGCAGTATCACCCCAATCATCTTTATAGCAGACACTGTGGCAGTATCACCCCAATCATCTTTATAGCAGACACTGTGGCAGTATCACCCCAATCATCTTTATAGCAGACACTGTGCCAGTATCACTCCAATCATCTTTATAGCAGACACTGTGGCAGTATCACCCCAATCATCTTTATAGCAGACACTGTGTCAGTATCACCCCAATCATTTTTATAGCAGACATTGTGACAGAATTCCCCCCTCATCTTTATAGTAGACACTGTGGCAGTATCACACAGGATATGGAACATGAGACCCCACCTTTTATGCAGCAGGTCACATGCCCCGCCTGGCCAATCACAAAAAGTGATTTTTTTAAATAAAAAATCAAAACTGCGGCAGTTGTAGAGGCGAAGTGCAATTTTGTATTGATGTTGTAGATTTTAAATATATATATATATATATATATATATATATATATTAATATATATTAAAATATTAAAAATAGAAACCATGGAAAATCTTTAAATAGAAGAAAATGTAAAGGTATCATGTGCTGAGTGAAAAATATCTTAATTCATGGTGACATGTGGTGATTCTTTTCAACTATTTCCTGGGCACCTTATTTATATGATTGACCTTGTACCAATTTCAGTTTAGGTCTTCTTAATATAATATAACAAGGTGTTAACAAGCTGGATCAATTAGGGCAAAGCATGGCTGGGCTATGCCATATTTACGTCACTATTCTATTTACATACTCAGTTTAAGGAATACAAATATTTAAACCAAGCTTGTATCAGTGGTTATACAATGACACTGGCTTAGGGAGGAAGGGCAAATGACTAGGACAAGATAATACATTTCAGTTTTACTTTCTATTTCAGTTAAACCACTTGATCAGTCAGACTTGAGGACACAGGGTAGAACATAAAGTACAAATCTGTGCAGTGGGTTTTGAGGGCCCTTTTAAGAGCTTGGCTGGTTAGGAAGTGGCAAATTGAGCAGGGAAAGGCATTCCAGATTACCAAAGAGGCACATGAGAAATCCTGGAGGGAAGCGTGAGAGGAGCTGACTAGGGTGGAGGACAGGAGAAAGTTGAAAGCAGAGCGGAGGCTGCGTGTAGGTTGATATTTTTGGGTTAGAGATGAAATGGAGGAGCCTGGCTGAAAAAAGCTTTGTAGGTAAAAGTTAGCATTTTAAACAGGATTTGCTGTGGGACTGACAGCCAATGAAAGGACTGACATAGGAGAGCACTGGATAAGCAAGAGGAGAGATGGATGGGGTGAGCAGAGTTCCAAATATACTTTGGTAAACCACAAAGATGGATGTTGAAGTTGTCCAGGCAGGCCTGCACTAGCATTTTAGTGGTGTTAGGCAAACGGAAGTGACGGATATGTGAGAAGTTTTTAAGTTGAAGACAATGGGGGGGGGGGGGGGAGACTAGGTTTAAATGGAAGGGCAGAGTCCAAAAGGACCCATAGGTTTGTGTCTAGTTGTGTGTCACAAATATGTTATTTTTACATTTGAATTCATGGTGTATAGTATAAATATTTGTATATAAATGTAACTAGCAATAGATGGGAAGCTATATCAATTACATTGTACCTATTTGTATCTTTCTTGCTTATTATTAAGGTCTCAGGTTCAGCCCCTAGCTTTTGCTTCAAGACATTTTTTGGAAAATATGCATTTTTGGAAGCATGTACTTCTTACCCACATCATTAGTCTTTTTTTTATAGAGACAGTTGGAATCTTGGTGTATAATCAGACCTTGAAAAAGCCAAGAAACCCCCAATCAACATGCGCTATGGAGAAGTACTTTGGTCTAAAGCTAAAGAATGACAGACCTTAGCTTTTTTCATCATTTTAATAATTATTAATTCCTTGGTTGAAGGAAGGCTTGTGACGTGCAGAGAAGGTCAGCTATATAACAGGGATAAGTAGTTAGTGGGGGGTTGCTATAGAGACATGCTGGGCCACTATTTTTTAGAGCCGCCATTGAGTGAATTCTTGTGAATTCATTATTGAGAAGAAAATAAAAGAAACATAATACACTAGTCATGCTAATAGTAATGTGAGGCAAATGATATATATATATCTTGTTAGAGGCAAGCTTTTACCTGGCCGCACTCATCAGAGTATTAAAACATAATTGCGGAAACACAGAGTAACACATCTAGGGGCCCACTCCTCATATGCCTTGCAACGGCGTATTGCAGCTCGCTGTGGTCAGCGAAAGGGTTAACTCAGAGGTTCTGTCTGGCTCACTGGGAGTACAGTGTCAATTAAGCAACTGCTGTGCGGCCCGGCTTCTAACTTCCCATTGGTCCGCAGTCACATAAAGCTTTCCAGGCCTCAGCACACACTGCCGGTGATAGCGTCTAGCTTGGTGTATGTTATGCTGTTAGTTTACTTCCTGCTGACTGGTTTACCTTGCATCTGGACAACGATTTTTGCCTGACCCTTTGGATACTGCGACCCTCTGATTTTCGGCTTTGACCTTTGGCTTTCACTGGACTTCGGCTTTGTTTACTCCTTCTGTTAAGACACTGGTAGGACTGATAATCTGTTGCCGACCCGGCTATCTCTGACTTCCCCTGTGTACTGTTAGTTTTGCCCTGTTCTACATCAGCCTTTGCGGCCTCAGGTGCCATCCTTTACGCCCTTAAACCGAACCTTCAGCGTGATTTTATGAAAAGCCCAAACTTTTAAAAAACGATTCCCCAGCATCTAAAATTAATATATTTTACGTTTTTAGTCACTAACTTATTATTCTTTCCCCCACCGGGCTGCAACTCTGTTCAGGAATTTAGGATACGGGCGCCGCCATCTTGACTCAGAAGCATCACACTTACTGAAGAGAGGAGAGTGGGATAAGGTACAGGGGGGCGGGTTATAGCTGTGCTTTGCTCAGGCAGAGCAGAGCTGGGGTCAGGTAAAGGTCAGCAGTCCCAGAATGCAGAGCAGCACAGTCAGGAGGCACTTCCTCTTTGCAGGCTGCCTGATAAGATGGCGGCTTCCATAAGCCGCCATTTTGGATGTTTAAAGGCTCATAACATGCAGTAGATGCAGGTAGGATGATTTTTAATGTGAGCAATCTGTATGTACAGGGTGTGAGAAACATATAAGAGACTATTATTCAGAGTGAAGGTCCGCTTTAAGTCCTGGGGGCAACCGTGTTCGGGCAGGCGTATAATGTCTCCCGGCAAACGGGACTTGTCTATAGGTGAAGACAGCGGTGTTAGATTGGGGGTTGGCACCTGAACTTAGGCTGGTGATCAGCTGGGCATTACATAACTATAGAGAAACTTATTTAAAAGTATATATCTGCTGAAAATGTGTAAGGCAGATAAACTAGCACACAAAAAAAATAAAAAAGGTTTCATTTGATCAATGGAAAAGGATAGATGAATACTATATTCTAAGTATACAGCACGTCCTGTTCCAGAAGATATTCCTTATACTCCAGTAGATGGCGCTGGACTGCAGAGACAGAAAATTGTCTCCTCCCAGCCCCATATATACCCGGGACCTCCCCCAAAAGCCCCAGTTCTTCTCTGCAGTCCTGGCTGCGATGACTAGAAGATGGCTCTCTCTACTCGCAGGTGAGCGGGGCTATTAGCCTGCGGCCCTGTAGGACTATTCCCACCCGTTTCCTTCTACTGCCTCCCAGCTCAGGCTGCTCTGGTTCGGTGAAGGTAGGCAGCACCACTGTCAGGTGCTAAGGAGCGCTACTCCAACCGCAGTCTCCCACCAAAGGGTAGGCGGTATAGGCCTATGGTGAGCCTTATGGGATGCCCCCTGTCCCCACAGTTGGCTCCCTTTAGGCTGGATGTTGCTTCCCCCTCGCTCTCCCTTGTAGTTCTCGGTGGGGGGGGGGGTGCATGTCTTTGCTGTATATTGTGTGTTTTGTTTGATCCCTGCTGAATTGATTGCACTGGTTTTTTTTGCTGCCGCACGTTTGTACTGCGCTCCGTGGTCGGCGGCGACATCGCCTCAGGCGCTGCTGCGCCATCATTGGCTAGTATTGTCAGGTGGGCGCGTTTTCACGCTCTTCGGGGGGGGCGGCCTTGCGGATGACGCGTTTTGCAACACTGTCTCCGCTTCCCACCCCTCGAGGTATATGCGGGCGCCATTTTAATTCTCTGCTGCGTGTGCCTGGCGTCTCACTATCGCGGTCCGTAAGTGCCCCTGCGGGCTGATTTATTTATGTATATATCTGTATTGCATATCGCTTATGGGATCTTTTGCTTATGTCTTGCAGGCGGGTCAAACTTTTGGTTTCTCCCGGTTCTATCCCCTCTATTTAGTGTTAACTCTTATTGGAGGGCTATTACATACCATTACTTCCACTTCCCTAGCGGGTTATTGGGGCATCCCGGGTTGCTTTTATTAGCGTCAATCCCTATTGGCCTGTTGTGCCGTGATAATCACCATATTCTTCTTCTCAGGATAATGTGCTCGGGGTTCCTTCGGGACAAGCCCGGCTGTGTGTGGGGTAACCCCTATAAGTGATGATGTCAGGGTGTGTGTACTCTGTGCCCAGCAGGTACTTGCCCTGCAGTCTGGTTTACCTGCGGCTGGGCCTAGTGCTGTGCCCCCTCTGGCTTCGCCTACCCCCCCAAGCTTACACCTGACTCCCAGTGAGGTGCATACCAGTTGGGAGTCTCAACCTGATTTGGCTACCAGTGTAGCCAGCATTGAAAGGCATATTGCTGGTTCTGGTCCGCGTAAGGCTCCTACTAAGCGGCGGCATCTGGCACCCGGTGTTACTCTTTCCTATGGAAGCTGAGGAGTTTTTTGATGTTACTGATTATACCCCCCTGGAAGAAGGGGAATTATTCTGATTCAGAATCATCTGACGATCAGCCTAGGGGTTATGCTGAGTCTTTATCTGACCCATGGGCTTCAGATGATACTGACAGACTTTTGGCTCACATTTTTGAAGTACTCTGTATCTTTCCTCCTGCTGTGGCCTCGCTGTTTCATACTGTTAAGCCACGTTTGGAGTTTCCTGAACAAACTCACTTTAATTATCTGATTCTCAAGGAGTGGGAACGGCCTAGCCGGCTTCCTGGTGTACCAAAGAGTTGGGATAAGAGGTATCCCTTTCCTGCTGAAATGGTTAAACGTTGGTCATGTCCTTCAGAGGTGGATGCACCAGTTCTGGGGCTGTCTAACACATCTGTCATGCATTCCCCTGACACTACTACATTGAGGGATGGGGAAGACAGGCACATGGATCAGCTGGCTTGCCATGCCTTTGCCTGTGTTGGGACCGCGCTCCGTCCGGTCTGTGCCTTTGCTATCACGGCTGTTGCTATTAAAAGCCTGCTCAGGGGTCTCTTAGATGGGGCCCCTGATGATGCTGGTAGTGAAGAGTATAGAGCTCTTCTGCATTGTGAGGAATTTGTTGCATATGTTCTCTCTGCCCTGGATGATACCATCAGAATGTGTTGCAGGGCATCTGCCTTGTTGGTGGCGATACACCGCTCGGTCTGGTTGCGCCAGTGGGCAGCTGACAATGCTGCCAAAAAAGCCCTCACTGGGTTTCCCTTCAAGGGGCTGCGCCTCTTTGGGGAACGTTTGGACTTGTTTGCTAAAGGTGGCAAATTACCTCAACGTAGAAGGCAGCCCTGGTCCTTTCGGGGTTCAGGTGCCTTTTCTCCTTCCTTCAGGGGCTCCACAATTGGACAAGGAGCTTCCTTTGCTGGAGCCCGTGGAGATTTTTGGGGCAGGGGTAGAGGAAGTGGCTGCCCTGGGGTCCCAAGACTAAGTCCTCCCCCAAGCCCCCTCAGGCATGAAGGGGCGCCCTCATCCATCCGGTGGGGGGACGGCTACAGCTCTTGGCTCACGTCATGTCTCAGACCGGTGGATTCAGGAGGTAGTTTCCTCCGGTTACAAGATAGAGTTTGCAGCCTGGCCGCCCCCAAGATTAATCAAATCTCATTTAGCTCAAAACCCCTTGTCAGACCAGTGTCTCTCCCTGGCTGTCCAAGGCCTTCTAGACCTAGGTGTCATCTGTCAGGTGCCCTTGAAGGAAAATCAGACCTATCCAGGATTTAAAGCTTCTCAACAAGTTTGTCAGATTCAGACACTTTCGCATGGAGACTCAGCTGTTACCTACTTACGCCCAGATCATCAGAGGTTCCTCAGGTTCGCTCTGGAGGATCAGCACTACCAATTTGTAGCCTTACCTCGGCCCCCAGGATATTCACCAAGGTGCTGGCAGGAGTGATGGCCCTGCTGAGATCTCGGGGCATTCACATTTTTCCCTACCTGGACGACATGCTTATCACTTCTCAGTCCTTCCATCAGGCAGAGCTGGACACTCAGAGGGTGGTGTCCACACTGGAGTCATTCGGCTGGGTGATCAATCACCCCAAATCTTCCCTGTCTCCTTCCATGGTGAAGTCTTTTCTGGGCATGATTCTGGATTCAGCTCAGGTCAAGTTCTTTCTTCCTCAGCAGAAGGTGGAGGTCCTTCAAGAGAAAGTTCAGCTCCTGCTGTCTTGTCCCCATCCATCCGGCAGGGAATGCAGCTGGTGGGCCTGATGGTGTCCTGCTTCGAGGCGGTCCCATATGCTCAGTTCCACATGAGGCCTCTTCAGCTTCACCTCTTGTCAGTATGGGATCGGGACCCTGTGTCCCTGGATCAGGCATTTGTCTTGTCCCCTCAGGTCAGGCAATCTCTAGTGTGGCGGCTGGTCTCAGGAAACCTGCTGGGGGGCAGGTCCTTTCTGGCCCCCTGCTGAGAGACTGTCGCCACGGATGCCAGTCTGACAGGTTGGGGGGGGATTCTGGAAGTCCCTGAAATTCCAGGGTCAGTGGGGCCCTCACGAGGCCCATGCCCCTATCAACATTCTGGAATTGAGGGCAATCAGGTTGGTTCTCGCCCACTTAACCCCACACCTGAGGGGTTGGGCTGTTCAGGTGCGCTCGGACAACCAGACGGCGGTTGCCTACATCAATCAAGAGGGCCCTCAAGGAAGTGTCCCTGATACTGTCCTGGGCAGAGGAAAATGTTCCTTGCATCTCAGTTCTGTACATCCCGGGGGTGGAGAATCTGGAGGCAGACTCTCTGAGCAGGGGGACCTCTCGTCTGGGAGAGTGGTCCCTCAGCAGCAGGGTGTTTCGCTCCCTGTGTCACCGCTGGGGTCAGCCGGACGTGGATCTATTTGCGTCCCGTCACAATCACAAGCTTCCTGTCTGTGTCCCAGGATCCTCTGGCCTTGGCCACGGATGCCCTGGCAATGTCTTGGACGAGGTTCAAGCTCCTGTATGTGTTTCCCCCGTTTCCACTGCTGGACAGGGTGCTGCACAAGATAGTTCAGGAAGGGGTGCCAACCATCCTGGTGGCCCCCTGTTGGCCAAGAAGAATGTGGTTCACAGACATCGTGTAGTTGGAAGTAGATCAGTACGCTCTGCCACTGGTTCCAGACCTGCTCACTCGGACACCTACGCCACCCCAATTTACAAACGCTGGCTTTGACGGCCTGGCTTTTGAAACCTCCATCTTGATGGAAAAAGGGCTGCCTGCCTCGGTGGTGAATACTATGATCAGGGCTAGGAAGAGGTCCTCTTCTTCCATCTATTACAGGGTAGGGCGTACTTACATTGACTGGTGCGAGTCCCACTTGCTTCCCTGTCGTGTGTTTTCTATTCTTAGGATTCTGGAGTTTCTCCAACATGGTTTGGATCTGGGTCTTCAGCTCAGTACTCTGAAGGGTCATGTGTCTGCTTTGACTATTTTCTACCAAAGATCCTTTGCTCAGCATCCCCTGGTTAAGACCTTTTTCCAGGGGGTTACTCACATGCGTCCCCCACGTAAGCCTATGTTACCAATCTGGGACTTGAATTTGGTCTTGTCTGCCCTGCAGGGGTCTCCTTTTGAGCCCTTGCAAGGGGCTCCTTGTCCATTCTTACGCCTAAGGTGGTCTTTTTGGTGGCTATCACTTCTGTTAGGCGTGTTTCTGAGTTCAGGAAGACTGATGCTCTATTTTTGCTCCCGTCTGGACCTAAGAAAGGCCTGGCTCCGGCTAAGTCCACTATCAACAAGTGGATACGTCAGGCTGTGATACAGGCCTACTCTGCTAAGGGGAAGGAACCTCCCTTCCACCTTACTGCTCATTCTACTCCTGCTATTGGTGCCTCTTGGGCTTTTCAGCACCAAGCTTCTGTTGAACAAGTTTGCAAGGCCGCTACTTGGTCTTCTGTTCATACTTTTTCAAAGTTTTACAAGGTTGATGTTAGGGCCTCAGCTGATGCTGCTTTTGGCCGCAAGGTTCTGCAGGCGGCAGTGGTTTAAACTGTCTGCTGTTACTTTTGGGGACCCTACCTTACGGACACTGCTATTGGATGTCCCAAGTGTAAGGAATATCTTCTGGAACAGGACGTGCTGCATACTTAGAATAATACAATTCTGTGATTACTCGCCTGTAGAATTAGTATTATATGTATACAGCATGTCCTGTTCCACCCCACCCTTGTTATCATTATCTTTAGTTACCCCTTTATGGTGATTGTTCTTATGTTCAAATTTTCATATAATGGTTATAGTTCTCCCAGTCTCTTGCTAACTGCTTTTTCAATACTGGGGATTTTGTGGGAGGTCCCGGGTATATATGGGGCCGGGAGGAGCCAATTTTCTGTCTCTGCAGTCCAGCGCCATCTACTGGAGTATATCCCAAGTGTAAGGAATATCTTCTGGAACAGGACGTGCTGTATACATATCATACCAATTCTACAGGTGAGTAATCACAGAATTGTATTTTTCTGAAGATGTGGTATGTCTGATTAGCAACATAGAGTAAATAAAACATTGTCAAAGCATTGTTAAGAGCAGTAATATAGGAAAACATTGAAGACTTTAAAACAACAAGACTTCTTGCAGATATATATATATATATATATATATATATATTATCCATTATAATGCAAAGATATTGCTACAAAACAAGCAACATTTTTACAATTTGAATTTCTAGTATAGGATGAAAGCTTAAAGGGTGCAAGCTTAAAGCTTAAACCATGCAAGGGATTAATAAAGCCTACTGCCTGCTCACATCTTAAAGTGGACCAACACCCTCCTGGATTGGCCCAGGAATCTATAAGATTCCCAGGCCGATCTGATCCCTCCCTGCGGGGCATCCAAAATCGTGATGCCCCGCTGTGTGAAACCCCCCAGGACGCACGGTAACCTTACCTTACTCCCGGTCCAATGGCGCATGCACATGCGTGGGCGCGCTCCCTGTTAGAGGGAAGCGCGAGATGAGGCCGCCAGCCCCGATCGGGGTGCCCCGGGGAAGTGTGCCAAAACCCAGGATAGTCAAAATCCTGGGTGTTGGTCCACTTTAAGTGATTGTTGTTTAGCTGTCTTTGGTCCTGTACAGACTGAAGCAAGATTTACAGTGCCTAATCCCCCCCCTCCCCCCTGGCTCTGCTTTGATGGTAAACAAATAAGTTTCTGTCTCCTGTGACGAACGGTCGCCCCACCAGCTCCCTCTCTTCTGCTTTTGCACAAGGACGGCTTTATATTCCCCTGACCCCACACCCACTCTTCCTGTGTGTGAGAAAGACGTGGAGGCTGATTCACTACTAACTCCAGATATTGCCAGATGAGCGTCTGTATAGCGGTGCTTGGAGCGACTGCTAGTAGATGCTGTAAGCGGGTATCGGGTGCTGTAACAGAGCACCTCAGTTGCTCTAGTAACCTGGCTGGCATTGATGAATGTGATGTGTGTTGGGCACTGTAACAACAGTATAGCCTTGCAGTGAGCGAGAGGTAGCGCCAGCTCAGTGCGTCCGGCACTTGGTGCTCCACAGCATATTTAACAAAACACTAGACAAACAGTTGTAGCACAGAGCGCCAGACACTGTGTGATTAAAGTCTGTTTTAGAACACCATATACACCAGTAACAAAGCAAAAACACATGGAATGACATTGTTTTAACACTGTGACAAATTGTGACAATAACACTACAGAGTGACAGGTACTACATGGCGCTCTGGAACCTAGAACGCCAGCGCTATACGCTATACACTGAGCCACCTGTAATAATACATGTGACACGCTGTTAGAGGCGCTCACCAGATTCGCTTTCATAAATGTGGTTTTGCGTTCAGCGTCCGGCATTCACCAGATGCTGCCTGCCGCTACGAGGCACTACCTGGCGCTATCCCTTCCTAAATAACCCCCAAAGAGAAAGCATTAAACTGTATATCTCAAGCAACAAAATCTTATTTTTAAAAATTAAAGTTAGGACAGTTTAGGACATTGCCAAGTAGAGATGAGCGAACTTTTGAAAAATTCGATTCGACTGATTCAACGAATTTTCCGACAAAAATCGCTTCGACCCGAATAAATTCGCGACAAATTGCTATTAAAAACGGCTATTTCTGAGCCTCCTAGAGCCTCAATAGGGTTGTAAACCATTCTGCCTTGCTGTAACACGCACAGGATGCGTGCTGGGTTAGTTAAATAATACTTTGAAGAAATATCACATGCAGATCAGAGGCATCGCTAATAGAATCGCAGAGCGGCACAATTGAATTCAAGAGAGTTGAAGTGGCATCACTATGAGGGGCAGGAGCCCAAACATTGCTTTAAAGAGACACTGGAGTTGGCAGCAGCAGGAGCCCAAAAATTGGATGAATCACACCCTGGAGTTGGCAGCAGCAGCAGCAGGAGCCCAAATATTACTTTAAAGAGACACTGGGGTTGGCTTCAGGAGCCCAAAAATTGGATGAATCACACCCTGGAGTTGGCAGGAGTTGACAGCAGCAGGAGCCCAAATATTACTTTAAAGAGACCCTGGGGTTGGCTTCAGGAGCCCAAAAATTGGATGATTCACACCCTGGAGTTGGCAGCAGCAGCAGCAGGAGCCCAAATATTACTTTAAAGAGACACTGGGGTTGGCTTCAGGAGCCCAAAAATTGGATGAATCACACCCTGGAGTTGGCAGGAGTTGACAGCAGCAGCAACAGGAGCCCAAATATTACTTTAAAGAGACCCTGGGGTTGGCTTCAGGAGCCCAAAAATTGGATGAATCACACCCTGGAGTTGGCAGCAGCAGGAGCCCAAATATACACTGGAGTTGGCTTCAGGAGCCCAAAAATTGGATGAATCACACCCTGGAGTTGGCAGCAGCAGGAGCCCAAATATACACTAGGGTTGGCTTCAGGAGCCCAAAAATTGGATGAATCACACCCTGGAGTTGGCGGCAGCAGCAGCAGCAGGAGCCCTAATATTACTTTAAAGAGACCCTGGGGTTGGCTTCAGGAGCCCAAAAATTGGATGATTCACACCCTGGAGTTGGCAGCAGCAGGAGCCCAAATATACACTGGGGTTGGCTTCAGGAGTCCAAAAATTGGATGAATCACACCCTGGAGTTGGCAGCAGCAGCAGCAGGAGCCCAAATATACACTAGAGTTGGCTTCAGGAGCCCAAAAATTGGATGAATCACACCCTGGAGTTGGCAGCAGCAGGAGCCCAAATATACACTAGGGTTGGCTTCAGGAGCCCAAAAATTGGATGAATCACACCCTGGAGTTGGCGGCAGCAGCAGCAGCAGGAGCCCTAATATTACTTTAAAGAGACCCTGGGGTTGGCTTCAGGAGCCCAAAAATTGGATGAATCACACCCTGGAGTTGGCAGCAGCAGGAGCCCAAATATACACTGGGGTTGGCTTCAGGAGTCCAAAAATTGGATGAATCACACCCTGGAGTTGGCAGCAGCAGGAGCCCAAATATACACTAGGGTTGGCTTCAGGAGCCCAAAAATTGGATGAATCACACCCTGGAGTTGGCGGCAGCAGCAGCAGCAGGAGCCCTAATATTACTTTAAAGAGACCCTGGGGTTGGCTTCAGGAGCCCAAAAATTGGATGAATCACACCCTGGAGTTGGCAGCAGCAGGAGCCCAAATATACACTGGGGTTGGCTTCAGGAGTCCAAAAATTGGATGAATCACACCCTGGAGTTGGCAGCAGCAGCAGCAGGAGCCCAAATATACACTGGAGTTGGCTTCAGGAGCCCAAAAATTGGATGAATCACACCCTGGAGTTGGCAGCAGCAGCAGCAGGAGCCCAAATATTACTTTAAAGAGACCCTGGGGTTGGCTTCAGGAGCCCAAAAATTGGATGAATCACACCCTGGAGTTGGCAGCAGCAGCAAGAGCCCAAATATACACTGGAGTTGGCTTCAGGAGCCCAAAAATTGGATGAATCACACCCTGGAGTTGGCAGCAGCAGCAGCAGGAGCCCAAATATTACTTTAAAGAGACACTGGGGTTGGCTTCAGGAGCCCAAAAATTGGATGAATCACACCCTAGAGTTGGCAGCAGCAGGAGCCCAAATATTACTTTAAAGAGACACTGGGGTTGGCTTCAGGAGCCCAAAAATTGGATGAATCACACCCTGGAGTTGGCAGAAGTTGGCAGCAGCAGGAGCCCAAATATTACTTTAAAGAGACACTGGGGTTGGCTTCAGGAGCCCAAAAATTGGATGAATCACACCCTGGAGTTGGCAGCAGCAGGAGCCCAAATATACACTGGGGTTGACTTCAGGAGCCCAAAAATTGGATGAATCACACCCTGGAGTTGGCGGCAGCAGCAGCAGGAGCCCTAATATTACATTAAAGAGACCCTGGGGTTGGCTTCAGGAGCCCAAAAATTGGATGAATCACACCCTGGAGTTGGCAGCAGCAGGAGCCCAAATATACACTGGGGTTGGCTTCAGGAGCCCAAAAATTGGATGAATCACACCCTGGAGTTGGCAGCAGCAGGAGCCCAAATATACACTGGGGTTGGCTTCAGGAGCCCAAAAATTGGATGAATCCCACCCTGGAGTTGGCAGCAGCAGGAGCCCAAATATTACTTTAAAGAGACACTGGGGTTGGCTTCAGGAGCCCAAAAATTGGATGATTCACACCCTGGAGTTGGCAGCAGCAGCAGGAGCCCAAATATACACTGGGGTTGGCTTCAGGAGCCCAAAAATTGGATGAATCACACCCTGGAGTTGGCAGCAGCAGCAGCAGGAGCCCAAATATTACTTTAAGAGACACTGGGGTTGGCTTCAGGAGCCCAAAAAGTGGATGAATCACACCCTGGAGTTGGCAGCAGCAGCAGCAGGAGCCCAAATATTACTTTAAAGAGACACTGGGGTTGGCTTCAGGAACCCAAAAATTGGATGAATCACACCCTGGAGTTGGCAGAAGTTGGCAGCAGCAGGAGCCCCAACATTACTTTAAAGAGACACTGGGGTTGGCTTCAGGAGCCCAAAAATTGGATGAATCACACCCTGGAGTTGGCAGCAGCAGCAGCAGCAGCAGGAGCCCAAACATTACTTTAAAGAGACCCTGGGGTTGGCTTCAGGAGCCCAAAAATTGGATGAATCACACCCTGGAGATGGCGGCAGCAGCAGGAGCCCAAATATTACTTTAAAGAGACCCTGGGGTTGGCTTCAGGAGCCCAAAAATTGGATGAATCACACCCTGGAGATGGCGGCAGCAGCAGGAGCCCAAATATTACTTTAAAGAGACACTGGGGTTGGCTTCAGTAGCCCAAAAATTGGATGAATCACACCCTGGAGTTGGCAGCAGCAGCAGTAGGAGCCCAAACATTGCTTTAAAGAGACACTGGGGTTGGCTTCAGGAGCCCAAAAATTGGATGAATCACACCCTGGAGTTGGCAGCAGCAGGAGCCCAAATATTACTTTAAAGAGACCCTGGGGTTGGCCTCAGGAGCCCAAAAATTGGATGAATCACACCCTGGAGTTGGCGGCAGCAGCAGCAGCAGCAGCAGCAGGAGCCCAAACATTACTTTAAACAGACCCTGGGGTTGGCTTCAGGAGCCCAAAAATTGGATGAATCACACCCTGGAGTTGGCAGAAGTTGGCAGCAGCAGCAGCCCAAACATTACTTTAAAGAGACACTGGGGTTGGCTTCAGGAGCCCAAAAATTGGGTGAATCACACCCTGGAGTTGGCAGAAGTTGGCAGCAGCAGCAGGAGCCCAAATATACACTGGAGTTGGCTTCAGGAGCCCAAAAATTGGATGAATCACACCCTGGAGTTGGCAGGAGTTGACAGCAGCAGCAGCAGGAGCCCAAATATTACTTTAAAGAGACACTGGGGTTGGCTTCAGGAGCCCAACAATTGGATGAATCACACCCTGGAGTTGGCAGAAGTTGGCAGCAGCAGGAGCCCAAAAAATGGCCTAAAGACATAAATATGTTTTGCACCATTTGGAAAGTGTAAAACGTGGCACCATGCTGAATCTAGTCGCATGCATCAGGCATTGGTGGGTGGAAATCCTGGCTGATCCATCCCTGATTCATTTTGACAAAGGTGAGTCTCTCCACATTTTTAGTTGACAGACGAGTTCTCCTCGCCGTAACTATGGCCCCCGCCGCACTAAACACCCGCTCAGATGGCACGCTACTTGCCGGGCAGGACAGCTTTTCCAGGGCAAACTCTGCTAGTTGCGGCCACAAATCAAGTTTGGCTGCCCAGAAGTCCAGCGGATCCTCAAGGTGTGTTGGCATGGTCATGTCAAAGTATGACATGACCTGCTGGTTGAGGTCCTGCTCCAGGTCTTCCTGCTGCTCATGAGTAGCCTCACTATGCGGGTGTAGAAAGCTACTCATTAGCGACTGAAGACTGAGGCTGCTGCTGCTGATGGAGCTGCTGCTGCTGCTCCTGCCAACCCCCCCAGCGGCCATGGCAGTGGAAGGTGAGCGCAGAGGTCCCCTCGAGTCAGACCTGCGAGAGTATGGACCATGGCACAGATAGGCATCGGCCAACTGCCTACGTAGAATGTCTTTGTAGTAGTTGAGTTTGTCCTCCCTCTCGGTGGGTTTAAAAAATGCCCCCATTTTGTGCCGGAAGCGAGGGTCCAATAAGGTGGACAGCCAGAAGTCATCCCGCCGACAGATGGAAACAATTCTGGGGTCACTACGCAAGCACGTGAGCATGCTTCGTGCCATTTGCGCAAGTGACTCGGATGGACTACCTGTCTCCATCTCCACTGCATACTGTGTTTCGCTGGGCTCCTCCTCCTTCCTCCTTCCTCCTTCCTCCTTCCTCCTTCCTCCTTCCTCCTTCCTCCTTCCTCCTTCCTCCTTCCTTCTTCCTTCTTCCTTCTTTCTTCTTCCTCCAGTTCAGCTCCAACGGGGTTCATGTGGCCGTAAGATGTAAACGCCATGTCTCCAGTGCCCTGACCAGCCATGGTTTCCAACATGTGCTGTAGTACATGAAGCAGTGGAATCACGTCGTTCATCCCGTAATCCTGCCGACTGACAAAGTGGCTTCCTCAAAGGCCTGAGCAAATGGCAGGTGTCACGTATGAGCTGCCACTGGTTGACATTGAAGTTACACAGGGGAGTCCCCCTATCTGCTTGGATCATCAGGAAATCCGTGATGGCTTTTCTCTGTTCATATAATCGGTCCAACATGTGAAGGGTGGAATTCCAACGGGTGGAAACATCGCAAATCAGACTATGTTGGGGGATACCATTCTGACGCTGTAGCTCAAGAAGGGTGTGTTTGGCGGTGTAGGAGTGGCTGAAGTGCATGCAAAGTTTCCTTGAAGTTGTTAGGATGTCTTGCAGATGGGGGGAACACTTCAGAAACCGCTTGACAACCAGATTGAAGACGTGAGCCATGCAGGGGGCATGGGTCAGGCTTCCTTGGCGCAGCGCAGACAAAATGTTCTTCCCATTGTCGGTAACCATGATTCCCATTTTAAGTTTTCTCGGAGTAAGCCATGTTTGGATTTCCTGATGAATACATTTAAGCAGTTCCTCCCCTGTGTGACTCCGTTCGCCAAGACAAACCATGTGAAGCACTGCGTGACACCTCCGTGCCCTGCACACATGGTAGACTGGAGGGGCACTGAGACTTGAGCCTACAGTGGAGGGTGAGGAGATGGCAGAGGATGAGGAGGCCGAGTCGCACGGTGTCACAGGTCCAATGGGCAGAGAGCGCGGAGGCCGAAGCGGCGTGACCTGTCCAAGTTGCTGCTGCAAAGGGACCACATTCACCCAGTGGGCCGTAAACGACATGTACTGCCCCTGACCGTAGTTACAGCTCCAGATGTTGGCGCTGCCATGTATTTTGCTACACACCGACAGGCTCAAGGACTGGCCCACCTTCTGTTCAACAAAAGTGTGCAGCGCTGGTACTGCCTTCTTGGCAAAGAAATGACGGCTTGGGACTCTCCACCTCGGCTCGGCAAAAGCCATCAGTTCTCTGAAAGGTGCAGATTCCACCACCTGAAAAGGGAGCGACTACAGCACCAGCAACTTGGACAGGAGCACATTCAGCTTCTGCGCCGTAGGATGAGTGGGCGCATACTGCTGTCTCTTGGACATGGCTTCGCTGATGGATTGCTGGCGGGATGCATGGTTTGTAGGAGGAGGAGCAGGAGCGACAGAGGATGGGTATGACGCACAGCTGCCTTCTGCTGAGGTGCTGGAGCCTTGGCTGGCAGAAATTGGGAGCTCACTTGGTGAGGAAGCAGACTGGACCACCCCTTGGGAGCCTCGGTTCTCCCAGGTCGCTTTATGGTGACGCATCTTATGTTGACGCAGGGCCGTGGTGCCAACATTTGGACCCTGGCCACGCTTCACCTTTTGCCTACATATCTTGCATGTGGCCATGTTACCCTCCTGCGGATGCCTCAGGAAAAACTGCCACACTGCCGAGTAGCTACTTTTCCCACCCCCTGGCCTCACTGATTCACTGCTGCTGTTGCCAACTCCAGGAACCCCTGCTCCACTACCTCCTGATAAGGTAGACTGCCGCACAGCAGGTGCTCTACCCCGGCCCCGGCCGGATCCAGCCTTTGGAATTGTGCCCCCATGCTGACTGCTACCACCTTGCTGCCTCAGCTGCTGACTCCGGGGCAACCTGCGCCCCTCTTCTCCTGATGATGACGATGAAGCCCCTTCATCACCCGGCTCCCAAGTGCGATCGGCTTCATCGTCATCATCATTATCATCACCGAGTTGTGGCTGTACGTCACTGATGTTCGTGGATTCGTCAACAGTGTCTGGCGCAGGAGCTGGAACGCTCGCAGCACCCACGACACTGTCCACATCACTATTTGTCTGCCTAGCTAAAGAAGCCACCTCCATTTCTTGGCTGGGCAGTAGCTGCTGACTGTCCTCCTGTATCTGATCGTCCTCCTCACTAAAGAGTGGAGCTGAACCCAAAGCATAGGATACGTCGCAGGGGGAGGGAACGGCGTAGGACAGAGGCAATGGGAGGACAGGGACTGCTCTCGGGGCATGCCAACTCAGGGTTGTGTCAGAGGAACCTACCGACCCTAGACTGGGGGTCTCAGACGTAAGTTGTGATGATGTTGTTGATGAGCGCGTCAACCAATCTACCACGGCAGATGCGTTACTGGTGGAGACCTGACCGCTAGCAGATACTGGCAGATTAGGTCTCTCAGCGTGACTCCTGCTGCTACTGGCCCCCAGTCTGATGCGAGCTCTGTCTGCGGAATCTTGGCCTCTGCCACTCCTCTTTTCACTTCCAGGCACTTGTCTGCCCGACATAGTCTAACTGGCGTGGTAGTAGGTGATATTTTAAGATCCCCCGGGCAGCGGTGGGTCTATATGAAACAGAATATAATGCACACCAAAAGTGAGCAGTAACACTCAGCCTCCAACAGGCCTGCTTAGTGTAAATAAGAGAGCTGCTTAGTGTAAATAAAGAGGGGTATGCTATGTTACAGAATGGGATGCCTCAACAGAAGTGCACCTGGCAGGCAGCAGTAAGCCTATGCCCAGCAAAAGTGTCTTTATCAGGGCTAATTTCAATTATAATAAGTGCAAATGGTTATATGGTCTTAAACAGAGGCTGCTGTAGTCACAGAATGGGATGCCCCAAAAAAAGATCCAGTAGTGCTATGCCCAGCAAAAGTGTCTTTATCAGGGCTAATTTCAATTATAATAAGTGCAAATGGTTATATGGTCTTAAACAGAGGCTGCTGTAGTCACAGAATGGGATGCCTCAAAAAAGATCCAGTAGTGCTATGCCGAGCAAAAGTGTCTTTATCAGGGCTAATTTCAAATATAATAAGAGCAAATGGTTATATGGTCTTAAACAGAGGCTGCTGTAGTCACAGAATGGGATGCCCTGGCAGGGTCCAGAAGTACTATGCCCAGCAAAAGTGTCTTTATCAGGCTAATTTCAAATATAATAAGAGCAAATGGTTATATGGTCTTAAACAGAGGCTGCTGTAGTCACAGAATGGGATGCCCTGGCAGGGTCCAGAAGTACTATGCCCAGCAAAAGTGTCTTTATCAGGCTAATTTCAAATATAATAAGAGCAAATGGTTATATGGTCTTAAACAGAGGCTGCTGTAGTCACAGAATGGGATGCCCTGGCAGGGTCCAGAAGTACTATGCCGAGCAAAAGTGTCTTTATCAGGCTAATTTCAAATATAATAAGAGCAAATGGTTATATGGTCTTAAACAGAGGCTGCTGTAGTCACAGAATGGGATGCCCTGGCAGGGTCCAGAAGTACTATGCCGAGCAAAAGTGTCTTTATCAGGCTAATTTCAAATATAATAAGAGCAAATGGTTATATGGTCTTAAACAGAGGCTGCTGTAGTCACAGAATGGGATGCCCTGGCAGGGTCCAGAAGTACTATGCCCAGCAAAAGTGTCTTTATCAGGCTAATTTCAAATATAATAAGAGCAAATGGTTATATGGTCTTAAACAGAGGCTGCTGTAGTCACAGAATGGGATGCCCTGGCAGGGTCCAGAAGTACTATGCCGAGCAAAAGTGTCTTTATCAGGCTAATTTCAAATATAATAAGACCAAATGGTTATATGGTCTTAAACAGAGGCTGCTGTAGTCACAGAATGGGATGCCCTGGCAGGGTCCAGAAGTACTGTGCCCAGCAAAAGTGTCTTTATCAGGCTAATTTCAAATATAATAAGAGCAAATGGTTATATGGTCTTAAACAGAGGCTGCTGTAGTCACAGAATGGGATGCCCTGGCAGGGTCCAGAAGTACTATGCCCAGCAAAAGTGTCTTTATCAGGCTAATTTCAAATATAATAAGAGCAAATGGTTATATGGTCTTAAACAGAGGCTGCTGTAGTCACAGAATGGGATGCCCTGGCAGGGTCCAGAAGTACTATGCCCAGCAAAAGTGTCTTTATCAGGCTAATTTCAAATATAATAAGAGCAAATGGTTATATGGTCTTAAACAGAGGCTGCTGTAGTCACAGAATGGGATGCCCTGGCAGGGTCCAGAAGTACTATGCCGAGCAAAAGTGTCTTTATCAGGCTAATTTCAAATATAATAAGACCAAATGGTTATATGGTCTTAAACAGAGGCTGCTGTAGTCACAGAATGGGATGCCCTGGCAGGGTCCAGAAGTACTGTGCCCAGCAAAAGTGTCTTTATCAGGCTAATTTCAAATATAATAAGAGCAAATGGTTATATGGTCTTAAACAGAGGCTGCTGTAGTCACAGAATGGGATGCCCTGGCAGGGTCCAGAAGTACTATGCCCAGCAAAAGTGTCTTTATCAGGCTAATTTCAAATATAATAAGAGCAAATGGTTATATGGTCTTAAACAGAGGCTGCTGTAGTCACAGAATGGGATGCCCTGGCAGGGTCCAGAAGTACTATGCCCAGCAAAAGTGTCTTTATCAGGCTAATTTAAAATATAATAAGAGCAAATGGTTATATGGTCTTAAACAGAGGCTGCTGTAGTCACAGAATGGGATGCCCTGGCAGGGTCCAGAAGTACTATGCCCAGCAAAAGTGTCTTTATCAGGCTAATTTCAAATATAATAAGAGCAAATGGTTATATGGTCTTAAACAGAGGCTGCTGTAGTCACAGAATGGGATGCCCTGGCAGGGTCCAGAAGTACTATGCCCAGCAAAAGTGTCTTTATCAGGCTAATTTCAAATATAATAAGAGCAAATGGTTATATGGTCTTAAACAGAGGCTGCTGTAGTCACAGAATGGGATGCCCTGGCAGGGTCCAGAAGTACTATGCCCAGCAAAAGTGTCTTTATCAGGCTAATTTCAAATATAATAAGAGCAAATGGTTATATGGTCTTAAACAGAGGCTGCTGTAGTCACAGAATGGGATGCCCTGGCAGGGTCCAGAAGTACTATGCCCAGCAAAAGTGTCTTTATCAGGCTAATTTCAAATATAATAAGAGCAAATGGTTATATGGTCTTAAACAGAGGCTGCTGTAGTCACAGAATGGGATGCCCTGGCAGGGTCCAGAAGTACTATGCCCAGCAAAAGTGTCTTTATCAGGCTAATTTCAAATATAATAAGAGCAAATGGTTATATGGTCTTAAACAGAGGCTGCTGTAGTCACAGAATGGGATGCCCTGGCAGGGTCCAGAAGTACTATGCCCAGCAAAAGTGTCTTTATCAGGCTAATTTCAAATATAATAAGAGCAAATGGTTATATGGTCTTAAACAGAGGCTGCTGTAGTCACAGAATGGGATGCCTCACAGCAGACTTAAGATCAGTTCAGTATATATGCACAGTTAGTTAGTATAAGCAGCCTGAAAACGCTAACAAAGCCTGTCAGGCTGGATGAAAAAAAAAAAAAAAAACTCCCTGTGACAGGCTGACAGCCTCCGATTTTTCTACCTTTCCCTGTTTTTCGCTGACTTTCTGTCTGTCTCCTGTCTGTCTCCTGCCTGTCTCCAGCCTGTCCCTGTCTGTCCCTGCCTGTCTAACTGCGTCACTCCCTCAGCTACACAACGTTCTGTCTCTCACGAATGCAATAGAGAAATGAGGCAGGAAAGCAAGATGGCCGGCCTTAAATAGCGCTGTGACGTCACCTGGCTTGCAGGCTGCTGATAGGCTGCATGTGACTGTCCCAGCTTGCACTGGCGCGGGGTTGATGTCTGGACATGTCCCGTCCGCCATCTTAGAATGCCTGTAATGTAAATGAATGGATGTTAAAGGAAAACTTCGAGCGATCGAATCGCAGGGAAATTCGGATTCGATCCGAATCGAATTTTTCCTGAAATTCGGATCGAATCCGCGTTCGTCCGGATCGATTTGCTCATCCCTATTGCCAAGTGTAGCCATACACAATGGGCAAACACTAGAGATGAGCGAACTGAACAATTCAAACAGGATTTGCTCATGAGTTCAAATAAAATTGCTGTTATAATTCACTGATTAATGTGATTTGGGTGCCAGAAAGTGACAAGAACAAAGGCACAGGAAGCAGCGGATGCAGGGGTCACAGATGATGTGCGGCAATCAGCCAATCCGCTGATAGCCAACCCCTAGTCACCCCTCTTTCACGTCACACCATGCCCTGCCAATCTAAAACCAAGATCACATGCAAATTTCCTATTCCTTTCTAATTACTGTCCGTTCCCTCATCAGGGGCTTAGACAGAGATAGCGAAATCTGTCATGTGGTGGTGGTGGTGGTGTAGAGGGATTCCATTCTTTTTTTGCACAGGTCATCTGCCAGCACTACACTGAAGGGGGGCACTTGAACATATTCTTGGCTGTGTTTTTTTTTTTTTTTCAGAGAATACAGCCTGAGTATCCCTGGGTTCATTTAAGGTGGTCACCTACCTACTGTTCACTTTTCTAAGTTTTCTAATCCTGCATCTTTTATTTGAGTCTGCTGATTTCACTGACCTACCTGCCTCTCACTTGTAAAGTAAAATGCACTTGGGCTCTAATAACATAAAGGCCACATATGTCCACATATGGGGATAAAACTGGGAGAGTCACTAACTGAGAAGGATCTGTGGATAATGGTAGACCACAGGCTAAATAACGGTATGCAATGCCAAGCAGCTGCTTCTAAGGCGACCAAGTTATTATAATGCATTAAAAGAGGCATGGAATCATGAGGCAGAGATGTAATTTTGCCTCTTTACAAGGCACTGGTGTGCTCACACCTGGAATATACCATCCAGTTCTGGGCACCAGTTCATATAACGGATGCCCTGATTTTGGAAAGGGTGCAGAGAAAAGCCACCAAACTAATAAGAGGAATAAAAGATCTTAGTTATGTAGAAAGATTATGGGAATTAAATCTGTTTAGTCTTGAAAGGAGACGTCTGAGGGGGGACATGATTAACTTGTTTAAATACATAAATGGGCCAATACAAAAAATATGAGGAAAACTATTTCAGCTAAAATTCACTCTAAAGACAAGGGGGCAATCACTCCATCTGGAAAGAAAGATTCACTCTCCGGAGGCGACAATCAATTTTTACCATAAGAACTATAAATCTGTGGAATAGCCTCCCACCGAAGCTTGTTACAGCATCAACCACCGCTTCAAAAAAGGATTAGATGCTTATTTAGAAGAAAATAACATTAACCGTTACTATTAGCGGTTATCAGTAAAGAATAAAATAAAAATGGACATATGGCTTTTTTCAACCATACTAGCTGTGTAAATATGCAACACTCTCTGGGTTGGTGTGGCACCAAGGGTTGTCTTTTTTACAACTAGAGATGAGCGAACTTTTGAAAAATTCGATTCGACTGATTCGCCGAATTTTCCGACAAAAATCGTTTCGACCCGAATTTATTCGCTATTTCTGAGCCTCCTAGAGCCTCAATAGGGTTGTAAACCATTTTGCCTTGCTGTAACACGCATAGGATGCGTGCTGGGTTAGTTAAATAATACTGTGAATAAATATCACATGCAGATCAGAGGCATCGCTAATAGAATCGCAGAGCGGCACAATTGCAGAGAATTGAAGTGGCATCACTATGAGGGGCAGGAGCCCAAACATTGCTTTAAAGAGACACTGGAGTTGGCAGCAGCAGGAGCCCAAAAATTGGATGAATCACACCCTGGAGTTGCAAGCAGCAGCAGGAGCCCAAACATTGGCTGAAAGAGACACTGGAGTTGGCAGCAGCAGGAGCCCAAAAATTGACTAACACACCCTGGAGTTTCAAGCAGCAGCAGCAGCAGGAGCCCAAACATAGCTTGAAAGAGACACTGGGGTTGGCAGCAGGAGCCCAAAGATTGGATGAATCACACCCTGGAGTTGGCGGCGGCAGCAGCAGCAGGAGCCCAAACATTACTTTAAAGAGACACTGGAGTTGGCTTCAGGAGCCCAAAAATTGGATGAATCACACCCTGGAGTTGGCGGCAGCAGCAGCAGGAGCCCAAACATTACTTTAAAGAGACACTGGAGTTGGCTTCAGGAGCCCAAAAATTGGATGATTCACACCCTGGAGTTGGCAGCAGCAGGAGCCCAAATATTACTTTAAAGAGACACTGGAGTTGGCTTCAGGAGCCCAAAAATTGGATGAATCACACCCTGGAGTTGGCAGCAGCAGCAGGAGCCCAAACATTACTTTAAAGAGACACTGGGATTGGCAGCAGGAGCCCAAAGATTGATGATTCACACCCTGGAGTTGGCAACAGCAGCAGCAGGAGCCCAAATATTACTTTAAAGAGACACTGGAGTTGGCAGCAGGAGCCCAAAGATTGGATGAATCACACCCTGGAGTTGGCAGCGGCAGCAGGAGCCCAAACATTACTTTAAAGAGACACTGGAGTTGGCTTCAGGAGCCCAAAAATTGAATGAATCACACCCTGGAGTTGGCAGCAGCAGGAGCCCAAACATTACTTTAAAGAGACACTGAGTTGGCAACAGGAGCCCAAAGATTGGATGAATCACACCCTGGAGTTGGCAACGGCAGCAGCAGGAGCCCAAAAATTGGCCTAAAGACATAAATATGTTTTGCACCATTTGGAAAATGTAAAACGTGGCACCATGCTGAATCTAGTCGCATGCATCAGCCATTGGTGGGTGGAAATCCTGGCTGATCCATCCCTGATTCATTTTGACAAAGGTGAGTCTCTCCACATTTTTTGACAGACGAGTTCTCCTCGCCGTAACTATGGTCCCCGCCACACTAAACATCCGCTCAGATGGCACGCTACTTGCCGGGCAGGACAGCTTTTCCAGGACAAACTCTGCTAGTTGCGGCCACAAATCAAGTTTGGCTGCCCAGAAGTCCAGTGGATCCTCAAGGTGTGTTGGCATGGTCATGTCAAAGTATGACATGACCAGCTGGTTCAGGTCCTGCTCCAGGTCTTCCTGCTGCTCATGAGTAGCCTCACTATGCGGGTGTAGAAAGCTACTCGTTAGCTACTAAAGACTGGGGCTGCTGCTGATGGAGCTGCTGCTCCTGCCAACCCCCCCAGCAGCCATGACAGTGGAAGGTGAGCGCAGAGGTCCCCTCGAGTCAGACCTGCGAGAGTATGGACCATGGCGCAGATAGGCATCGGCCAACTGCCTACGTAGAATGTCTTTGTAGTAGTTCAGTTTGTCCTCCCTCTCGGTGGGTTTAAAAAATGCCCCCATTTTGTGCCGGAAGCGAGGGTCCAATAAGGTGAACAGCCAGAAGTCATTCCGCCGACAGATGGAAACAATTCTGGGGTCACTACGCAAGCACGTGGGCATGCTTCCTGCCATTTGCGCAAGTGACTCGGATGGACTACCTGTCTCCATCTCCATTGCATACTGCCACGGTGTGCCCGGGTCCTCTGTCTTGCCTTCCTCAAAAACCTCTAGCTCCTCTGGCTGCTCCTGCTCCTCCTCTCCTGTCCGCTGACTAGATAAACCAGCCATTTCGCCAAGCCTAAACTGTGTTTCACTGGGCAACTCCTCCTCCTCTTCCTCCTCCTCCTCCTCCAGTTCAGCTCCAACGGGGTTCATGTGGCCGTAAGATGTAAACGCCATGTCTCCAGTGCCCTGACCAGCCATGGTTTCCAACATGTGCTGTAGTACATGAAGCAGTGGAATCACGTCGTTCATCCCGTATTCCTGCTGACTGACAAATAAAGTGGCTTCCTCAAAGGGCCTGAGCAAACGGCAGGTGTCACGTATGAGCTGCCACTGGTTGACATTGAAGTTACACAGGGGAGTCCCCCTATCTGCTTGGATCATCAGGAAATCCGTGATGGCTTTTCATTGTTTATATAATCAGTCCAACATGTGCAGGGTGGAATTCCAACGGGTGGAAACATCGCAAATCAGACTATGTTGGGGGCTACCGTTCTGACGCTGTAGCTCAAGAAGGGTGTGTTTGGCAGTGTATGAGTGGCTGAAGTGCATGCAAAGTTTCCTTGAAGTTGTTAGGATGTCTTGCAGATGGGGGGAACACTTCATAAACCGCTTGACAACCAGATTGAAGACATGAGCCATGCAGGGGGCATGGGTCAGGCTTCCTTGGCGCAGCGCAGACAAAATGTTCTTCCCATTGTCGGTAACCATGATTCCCATTTTAAGTTTTCTTGGAGTAAGCCATGTTTGGATTTCCTGATGAATACATTTAAGCAGTTCCTCCCCTGTGTGACTCCGTTCGCCAAGACAAACCATGTGAAGCACTGCGTGACACCTCAGTGCCCCTCCAGTCTACCATGTGTGCAGGGCACGGAGACTTGAGCCTACAGTGGAGGGTGAGGAGATGGCGGAGGATGAGGAGGCCGAGTCACACAGTGTCACAGGCCCAACGGGCAGGGAGCGCGGAGGCCGAAGCGGCGTGACCTGTCCAAGTTGCTGCTGCTGCAAAGGGACCACATTCACCCAGTGGGCCGTAAACGACATGTACTGTCCCTGACCGTAGTTGCAGCTCCAGACGTCGGCGCTGCCATGCACTTTGCTACACACCGACAGGCTCAAGGACTGGCCCACCTTCTGTTCAACAAAAGTGTGCAGCGCTGGTACTGCCTTCTTGGCAAAGAAATGATGGCTTGGGACTCTCCACCTCGGCCGCCACAAGCCATCAGTTCTCTGAAAGGTGCAGAGTCCACCACCTGAAAAGGGAGCGACTGCAGCACCAGCAACTTGGACAGGAGCACATTCAGCTTCTGCGCCGTAGGATGAGTGGGCGCATACTGCTGTCTCTTGGACATGGCTTCGCTGATGGATTGCTGGCGGGATGCATGACTTGGAGGAGGAGTAGGAGCAGGAGCGACAGAGGATGGGTATGACTCACAGCTGCCTTCGGCTGAGGTGCTGGAGCCTTGGCTGGCAGAAATTGGGAGCGGCGTGCCACTCGGTGAGGAAGCAGTCTGGCCCACCTCTCCGGAGCCTAGGTTCTCCCAGGCCGCTTTATGGTGACGCTGCATATGTTGACGCAGGGCCGTGGTGCCAACATTTGGTCCCTGGCCACGCTTCACCTTCTGCCTACATATCTTGCATGTGGCCATGTTGCCCTCCTGCAGATGCTTCAGGAAAAACTGCCACACTGCCGAGTAGCTACTTTTCCCACCAACAGGCCTCACTGATTCGCTGCTATTGTCGCCAACTCCAGGAACCCCCTGGCCCACTACCTCCCGATAAGGTAGCCTGCCGCGCAGCAGGTGCTCTACCCCGGCCCCGTTTGGCTCCAGGCTTTACAATTGTGCCCCCATGCTGCCTGCCAACCATGCTGCTAACACCTTGCTGCCTGAGCTGCTGACTCCGGGGCAACCTGCGCCCCTCTTCTCCTGATGATGACGATGAAGCCCCTTCATCACCCGGCTCCCAAGTGCGATCGGCTTCATCGTCATCATTATCACCGAGTTGTGGCTGTACGTCACTGATGTTCGTGGATTCGTCAACCGTGTCTGGCGCAGGAGCTGGAACACTCGCAGCACCCACGACACTGTCCACATCACTATTTGTCTGCCTAGCTAAAGAAGCCACCTCCATTTCTTGGCTGGGCAGTAGCTGCTGACTGTCCTCTATCTGATCGTCCTCCTCACTAAAGAGTGGAGCTGAATCCAAAGCATAGGATACGTCGCTGGGGGAGGGAACGGCGTAGGACAGAGGCAATGGGAGGACAGGGACTGCTCTCGGGGCATGCCAACTCAGGGTTGTGTCAGAGGAACCTACCGACCCTAGACTGGGGGTCTCAGACGTAAGTTGTGATGATGTTGTTGATGAGCGCGTCAACCAATCTACCACGGCAGATGCGTTACTGGTGGAGACCCGACCGCTAGCAGATACTGGAAGATTAGGTCTCTCAGCGTGACTCCTGCTGCTACTGGCCCCCAGTCTGCTGCGACCTCTGCCTGCGGAATCTTGGCCTCTGCCACTCCTCTTTTCACTTCCAGGCATTTGTCTGCCCGACATAGTCTAACTGGCGTGGTAGTAGGTGATATTTTAAGAACCCCCAGGCAGCGGTGGGTCTATATGAAACAGAATATAATGCACACCAAAATTGAGCAGTAACACTCAGCCTCCAACAGGCCTGCTTAGTGTAAATAAAGAGGGATATGGTATGTTACAGAATGGGATGCCCAAACCGGAGTGCACCTGGGAGCAGTAGTACTATGCACAGCAAAAGTGTCTTTATCAGGCCAAATTACTTTTAGAATAAGTGCAAAGGGTTATAGTAAATAGAGGCTGGTGTAGTCACAGAATGGGATGCCCCAACCGGAGTGCACCTGGGAGCAGTAGTACTATGCACAGCAAAAGTGTCTTTATCAGGCCAAATTACTTTTAGAATAAGTGCAAAGGGTTATAGTAAATAGAGGCTGGTGTAGTCACAGAATGGGATGCCCCAACCGGAGTGCACCTGGGAGCAGTAGTACTATGCACAGCAAAAGTGTCTTTATCAGGCCAAATTACTTTTAGAATAAGTGCAAAGGGTTATAGTAAATAGAGGCTGGTGTAGTCACAGAATGGGATGCCTCACAGCAGACTTGAGATCAGTTCAGTATATATGCACAGTAAGTGTATAAGCAGCCTGAAAACGCTAACAAAGCCAGTCAGCCAGCCAGTAACACTCAGGCTGGATGAAAAAAAAAAAAATCTCCCTGTCACTGCCTCCGATTTTTCCTAACTTTCCCTGCTTCTTGCTGACTTCCTGCCTGTCTCCTGCCTGTCCCTGTCTGTCCCTGGCTCTCTGTCTCTCCCTGACTACAGCAGCGTCCTGTCTCTCACTAATGCAATAGAGAAAAGAGGAAAAGCAAGATGTCCGCCGCCTTAAATAGCGCTGTGACGTCACCGGGCTTGCTGGCTGCTGATAGGCTGCATGTGACTGCCCAAGTATCCAATGGAGCGGGGTAGGTTCTGGACATGTCCCGTCCGCCATCTTAGAATGCCTGTAATGTAAATGAATGGATGTTAAAGGAAAACTTCGAGCGATCGAAGCACGGGGAAATTCGGATTCGATCCGAATCGAATTTTTCATGAAATTCGGATCGAATCCGGGTTCGTCCGGATCGATTCGCTCATCCCTAATTACAAATATCAACACACTATGTAATACATAGACAAGACTCCGCGGGAATAAAACTTGTTTAAATAGTCTCTTGTAATTATTCACCAGTTGTGCTTATCTTGAAACTTCATGTGACCCCACCACCAGAATCACATTGCACGTACCAGATTGCTGATTAAAACAGGCTCATCATATTATAACTCAACCTCCACCAAAACAAGCGTTTTCCTTGTTGGATAATTTATCAGCAAACACGTTTTTCACAGCGGTGTCATCAAATATTTCAAAATAAACACCTCAGTAGATCCAGGTATTGCATGGGGAAAGATATTAAAAGACCAAACATAGCATAATACTGTTTGCAATGGGGTCATTTTAAAAAGCTTTATTGCCTTTTAGGCCTAATGAAAAAGTCAGTAACGACGAAACGCGTTGGGCGGGACCCTCCACGACGTCACCACGTTTCTTTTCTCTGACTGCTCCAAACAGCGGTGCTTTTTACCTGCTTAGCCCACGGCCGGGGCGGCAAGGTTCTGTGTTTAATTCCCCTGCTTGATGACCCAAGGAGGAGCAGAAGTGGATGAGGACAGCCCTATTTGATTTTACATGCGTGTATGAATGTGCGGAAGGGTAAGCGCAATAAAGCTTTTTAAACTGACCCCATTGCAAACAGTATTATGCTATGTTTGGTCTTTTAATATCTTTCCCCATGCAATACCTGGATCTACTGAGGTGTTTATTTTGAAATATTTGATGACACCGCTGTGAAAAACGTGTTTGCTGATAAATTATCCAACAAGGAAAACGCTTGTTTTGGTGGAGGTTGAGTTATAATATGATGAGCCTGTTTTAATCAGCAATCTGGTACGTGCAATGTGATTCTGGTGGTGGGGTCACATGAAGTTTCAAGATAAGCACAACTGGTGAATAATTACAAGAGACTTTTTAAACAAGTTTTATTCCCGCGGAGTCTTGTCTATGTATTACATAGTGTGTTGATATTGGTATTTGTGGCTGGACTGACAAAGCCTTTTTAGGCTCCTTGCGCTGGACATAGATAATTTTTAATTGTGGAATTGCCATCATTGAGTAGATAAAAATTATAAAAGTGACTTTTTAAAAAAATCTGTAATTTGTGAGCGCGGCCCAATAGGAAGGAGATTTTCATCTCTATTCCTAAAAATTAGAAACATCCCTAATTACAACAAAGGTTTTTAGCACTAATCTACACTTTTGTATTTGTGTCTGCAGATTGCACTCTTAACACTGAGCTGACAACTCTCAGATGGCACCAAGGGTTGTCTTTATTCCAAAAAAGGTCTTTAAGGTAACTTAACCCTACACCTTTTATTTGGCTCTGCTGACTGCATTCTCGGCACTGAGGACATAAAGGCTTTTGGGTTATTTTTTGGGGGTTCTGCGTATGGCACTGAGTTACCTACTTCTCACTTAGATTCTCTGGGGTGGTGTGGCATCAAGGGTTGTCTCTTTGCTCAGCGGTTTGATTTCTTTTCAGACAGTATGGCCTGAGTATCCGTGTTTTTTTTTTTTTTGTTTTTTTTTTTTGAGGAGTTCTTCTACCTAATGCTCACTTTTCTACCTCTCACTTACACTCTCTGGAGTGGGTGGCTCCAAGGGTTGCCTTTATTAAAAATAATGTTTTTAAGTTAACCTAATCCTACACCTTGTATTTGAGTCTGCTGATTGCACTCTTGACACTGAACTACCTACCTCTCTGAGCAGAACCTAGGCTCTGAGTGAACCTGGCCTCTCTGCAGCCTGAGGCGAACCATGAAATGCCCCCTGTGTACCTTTATGAAATTGTAAAATACAAAATACAAAAGTCTGCTTTGGATGGCATTTTTTAAAGAATATATTGTTTGCCAAAAATATGTGCTCAAAGTGCTGAGCTTTAATATGGTTGCTCAAGTTGACAAATGTGTGTTTTTCAGAATAAGTTTCCAATTCCTGCAATCTGTTGCTATTAGCATCTGAACACCAAGATCTACAAGAAGGGTGATTACGAGTCCTGCACACATAGAATGCTGCTGGGCATGTGTAAGCTCCCTCACCTCAGCATGGCCCATAGCAGCAGTCTTCTGTGTATGCAGGGCTCATTTCACTTTTCTTGTTGTACAGTTGCTTATGGCAACAGATGGCAGGTAGTGAAAAATGTTTACATAAAACACACATTTGCTATTATAGGGAAAAAATGACATCATTTTGGAAAACAATAATGTACACTTTCAAAAATGCCATGGAATGCAGAGTAATTGCACCTCACACTACACCTCATCCAGTGATACCCACCCTAGGGTCCATGAACCCCCCTCGCTCCTCATACCCTCCCCTAATGGCCCTATACATGCACTATATATAATATATTATATTTAAGATCAGAAAGGCGCAGACAAGTGATCAGACGAGTAGGCTGTGTGCATCAGTGACATAGCAAAGTTGACCTGACAATAAATTTCCCCTATCACAATATAAATGTTCATAAACGTAATCCTACCGTGAGTGGCTAAGCTCTGATATCTCTGATCCACTGGAAAAAGTATACACTAATTATTACCAATGCACAACTTCACATTGAGCAAACAAAACCCCAATGTCAGCAGCCCCATTATTAAAAAATAAATGCAAATGATCCTCCACCCAGTATGTAAATACTAGTGTGAGTGTATACACTCTTCAACCCCAAAAATTAATAGGCAGAAAGCAAGTGAATTCTAATACCCATGACCCATAAATGAGTAAAGAGAGTGTCTTGTTAACCTAAGCCCCCCCCCCCCCCCCCATCAGACTGCAATTATTATGCAGAATGCAAGTGGACCTGCCCTCCCAGAGACCACAATGTGCATAGTGTAAGTGGATCCCCTTCAGGCTCATAAGTAATAGGGCAGAATGTGAGTGGACCATCCAGAGCTCATAATTATTTGGCAGAGTTTAAGTGGATCCCCTTGATGGTCCACAATTAAAGCAAACCAAAACCCTGGGTCACACAGCCCTGTAGTCTAGAGTACTCCAGAGTCAGGCGATTCCATGTGATTGGGCCATCCTGGTTTTAATGCCCCACTATGTGAAAATCCCCTGCTATCTGCAGACTTTCACATTTGCCACAGCAGAGTAAAGGGTGTACATGCAACATGGGTTCAAGCTTACCATCAGGTGAACTAGTGTAGCATTCCAAATCCTATGTTTTGTTCCACTTTAATAAAATCAATTGGGTGTGTGATTGGACACCCCCAACAAATAACAGGCAGATGTGAGTAGGGCCCCCCAGGACCCAAGTGTAGGACACATGTGGACTGCAAACCTCCCCCATTCTTTTCACAAAACAAAGCTGAGAAAAGTAAGCCAGTTTTCCCTGGGGAAAATCAGTAGTGTTCCCTTAACTCCTCTAAAAATTAAACCAGACCAAAAGTATTATTAAAACCTGAATAACTACCGCTATCCTGATGCTGCCATTAAAAAAATTCTCACCTCTTATCTGCATGAAAAATCCTCTTTTATGTCTGTTATGTCTCTAGACTTTGTGGCCAGCACAGTGGAGGCCCGCTGTGCCAGCAATAATACAAAAACAAAGGAAGAGAGAGAATTGGCACTTGAAAAGCTCCATGTTCCGGCAGGCGGGCTCATTGCAATCCACTGGGGGGTTTAGGTTATGATAGACTTGCTGCAGAAGGTGGCGGCAAAAACAGGGCAGTGGGGCCTAGCGGGTGCTGCGCAGCCTGTGCCAACATCCATTAGCACTGTGTGCTCCTTGCCAAGACCGCCCCCACTCTCTGCATCTGATGTGATGTCCACATGCCCCACCTCATCCCGCTTAATTATGGGTGCGGCCCTGTCTCTGGGGTGGTGTGGCACCAAGGGGTGTCTTTATTTCAAAATTAGGTTTTTAAGTAAACTTACCCTACACCTTTTATTTGGGTCTGCTGATTGCTCTTGGCCTTTATCATCCAGTGGCCATGTGCTAACCAACCGGGATGGGAAGGATGAGGAGGACCCTTGGCTGTATTCAAAGGACTGTGTGGAGTACAGAGGCTCAAAGTCCCTCGTACAAATGGCTGCATGCCTGCTGGCGCAGCGGCATCCATAGTAAAAACATTCGCCAGAGGGATAAATACTAGCTGGCAACATTGGTAGACCCCCAGTCCCACAGCAAAATGCATCTCTTTTCCACCTGAGTGGGATGTAACCTGAAGTTACCCAGCCATCTACTGAGCTAAACAGCCAGCAACATACCAACCGGCAGAATGTCGTCATATCTGTCCCCTGTCCCATGGCAAACATGGACCCTGTAGAGTTCTGGGCAGGGAAACTGGACATCTGGCAGAGTTAGCCATGTCTATGCTGTTATGTTATAGTCAGCAGTGTGGCATCCAGGAGGGTATTCAGTGCAGCAGGGGTTTTTGCCCCCCACGGAGAACTGGGCTGTCATGCCAAAATGCGAAGATTTGTACATTCATAAAGATGAATCAGGGCAGGATAATGCCAGATTTCACCACTGCCGTTCCTGATGCTAATGACTAGAGCATGGATCCCCAAGCATAGGAGCATAGGAGACTGCTGGAGCTGCTGCTGCTACCCAACTAAACTGTCTGGTAAAAGCAGCAGTAGTCTGAGACCACAAGGCCAGTGACAGCCACCCTCCACTGGCTTTCACAAGCCTTAGAGACTCTGAGAGGTTGCTGCCACTGCTATACTGTGGAAGGCCTGAAAGCAGATTAGAAAGGTTAGGATACATCTTGATGCAAAGGTACCCTTGCACACAGAGAAAGAAAAGTGGATGACAGGGGCTGGGGGAGTGACTGGTTGAGGCCCCCTTTGATGACTAGGAGTGACAAGTCATTGAGACACCCTGAAAATAATTATGGGGGCCATATGTAATAAAATAGATTATGTCCTCGTGTGAGAACTGCTCTTCCTCTGGGATGAACTCTATTGGAGGAGACCCAGGTTAACCCATAGACTTTGGGGGAGATTCTGGGGCTGCCCTGTCCTGAGGGGTCCTTAATCGGTTTTGCAGCTGTGGTGGGCTCTGCAGTGCCAGGACTGGATGGAATGCTGGTCCCCATTTTGACTGTAAGAACTCACAGGAGGGACAGAAGAGGCCCATGCCTTCTGATTGATTGGGGAAAGGAAGGAAGGCCAGCTAAACATTCCGGCACCTGGGCCATGCCACCTCCTGTCTCACACCAGTTTCTTTTTGCCAAGGTATTGAAGAAAATGCTCACAAAATGCACCTCAATTTATTTGACATTTCTTTTGTTAGCGGTTCAATTAAGAACTTTAGAACAAAAATTGTTGAATCAGCCAAATTAAATTTTTGAAAAGTTCACACATCTCTAGCCAACACTTGGCATTGCAATCCCTTTAAAGTGGAACAAGCACATTAAAACCCAGCCCCAAAAGACTCCAGGGTTGTATGCCCTTCAGGGTATTGTGAAACACCCATCGATTGCGGGCATTGCTTGCTTTACCATGATCTAATGATGCTGCTGGTGACCTCCCCAGCTGTTGAGTGCCTTAATAGCTGGAGTGGGCAGGCACAGCTTAAGAGGTGTGAGATGCCTGGATTCTGGAGGTGGGGGGTTCTGGCATGCAGCCTGTGAGCGGGGTTCCGCACTGCCACTGATGGAGTGATTTAAGGGGGACTTCTGCCACACTGTCTGAAATGAATAGGGTGGATTCTGCACACTGCAAGTGATTGGGGAGGTGGGATTCTGCCACTACTTGCCTGTAATGGGGATAACCCCCCACTTTTCTGCCCTTTTCTGCCCTGGTGCTGAGGCAGGAGAGGTGGCGTTAACAAGAAAAATAAACTCCTTACAACTCCCACTCTCTGTGGCAACCCTACCCTTGAAATACCTATGCATAGGTATCTGAAACGGCAAGGTCCCCTGAATGGAACAATACCCAATATTCTGTTCAAAGGTCCTTGCAGTTTCAAATATAACTTGTTTCTTGTTTTGCACTGGAAAATGTGGGCTGGGGATGGAAGGCGATGACATAACCTCCCCCTTGAGAATAGGTACATATTAAAGAGTCAATGCACTTTTATTAAATATTTTAAGGTTTACATTGTGTGTCAAAATTATGTAATCAATGTGCTATGTGTATCTGTTTTCTTTTCTATTTATTTGCAATTCTGTGCCATAAAGAAAACAGTTTCCCCTAGCAGCAATGTACATCAACTGATGTGTTAAGTACAGATCACAAAACATCCTGGCTTGCTAATACATAGTAATAGTAACATAGTATGTAAGGCTGAATAAAGACTTTAGTCCATCCAGTTCAGCCTGTTTAACTCCTTCCAGTGGTCTAGTAGCCATAGCCGGAAATGTTATTACATGCCAGGAAGGCATCAAGGCCACTTTTGAACATTTTTAATGTATCCCTCATTACTACCTCCTCTGGCAGCGAGTTCCATAGTCTCACTGCTCTTACAGAGAAGAATCCCCTCCTATGTCGGTGGAGAAAGCACCTTTCCTCTAACCTTAGTGGATGCCCCCGGGTTATGGTTACACTCCGGGGTATAAATAGATTGTGGGACAGATCCTTGTATTGACCCCGAATATATTTATACATAGTTATTAGATCACCCCTCAATCGTCTTTTTTCTAGACTAAATAAACCTAACTTGGACAATCTTTCCGGGTACTCTAGCCCCCGCACTCCTTTTATTAACTTTGTTGCCCTTCTTTGAACGCGCTCCAGTTCTGATATGTCCTTTTTAAGCACAGGTGCCCAGAACTGTACACAGTATTCCATATGGGGTCTGACCAGTGACTTGTACAGGGGTAAAATGATGCTCTGGTCATGAGCACCCATGCCCCTCCTGATGCACCCCATGATCCTGTTTGCCTTGGCAGCAGCTGCCTGGCATTGATTACTACAGTTGAGCTTATTGTCAACTAAAACCCCTAGGTCCTTTTCCATTGTTGATTTACCAAGTGTTTCTTTATTTAGTGTGATTTCATGACACAGATTTCTCCTTCCCATGTGCATAACCTTACATTTATCTGTGTTAAACTTCATTTGCCATTTAACTGCCCATGCTTCCAATTTATCTAAATCTGTTTGTAGTTGCCTGTTGTCCTCCTTTGTTTTAATTACTTTACTCAGCTTAGTATCATCTGCAACGATTGAGACTTTACTGTTTAATCCATACCCAATGTCATTTATATATATATTGAAGAGAATTGGTCCCAGAACTGACCCTTGTGGTACTCCACTGGTAACAGTGACCCAATCTGAGTGTGTACCATTGATAACCTCCCTCTGCTTCCGATCACTAAGCCAATTTCCCACCCATCTGCACACGTTTTCCCCCAGTCCAAGCATTCTCATCTTTTGTACCAGCCTTTCATGTGGCACAGTATCAAATGCTTTAGAAAAGTCAAGATATATGATATCCAATGACTCCCCCTGATCCAATCTTGAACTTACCTCCTCATAAAAGCTGATCAGGTTTGTCTGGCAGGAGCGATTCCTCATAAATCCATGCTGATATGGAGTAATAAGGTCATTTTCCCCAAGGTGCTCCAGGATAGTATCCCTTAAGAAACCTTCAAACAGCTTGCCCACCACAGATGTTAAGCTTACCGGTCTGTAGTTCCCAGGTTCCCCCCTAGATCCCTTTTTGAATATTGGCACCACATTTGCCAAGTGCCAATCCATCGGAACAAACCCTGTAGTTATGGAATCCACAAATATTAGAAATAACGGCTTGTCTATTACTGTACATAACTCCCTTAAAACACGAGGATGTATGTCATCTGGTCCTGGTGATTTATCGATTTTCATCTGCTTGAGACGGTGCCGGACTTCTTCCTTGGTTAGACCAGTGACATTTAATGGAGGGTTTCGGTTATTCCCCTGTATTTCACTCGGCATGTCAAATTCTTTTGTGAATATAGAAGCAAAGAAGTTGTTAAGCAAATTAGCTTTCTCCTCATTTTCCTCTATAGGGGTCCCCTCCTTGCTTTTCAGGGGGCCCACACCCTCAGGTTTGTACCTTTTACGGTTTATGTAGCTAAAGAATAATTTAGGGTTAGTTTTACTCTTTCGCGACCAGTCTTTCTGTCTCCAGCTTAGCTGCCCTTATCTGTTGTTTACATTGTTTATTTTCTTCTTTATAGTTTTTTAACGCTTCCGCTGTCCCTTCCTGCTTTAAACGTTTAAATGCCTTTTTTTCTTGTTTATTGCCCCCTTAACCTTTTTATTTAGCCACATCGGTTTACATGTGTGTCTAATAGTTTTATTCCTGTAAGGTATATATCTGTCACACTGAAAATTAAGTATTCCTTTGAAAGTATCCCATTTAGCGTCCATGCTTTTGTTCTTAAGGACATTTTCCCAGTCAATGCAGTGTAGGGCATCTCTAAGTTGGTCAAACTTTGCCTTTTTGAAGTCCCGCGTTTTTGTGACTCCTTGATAAGGCACCCTAGTGACTGCTAATTGGAAATTAATGATATTATGATCACTGCTTCCAAGGTGTCCCCCAACCTGTACCTTTATTACTTTGTCTGGTACATTGGTTAGTATTAGGTCCAATATGGCTTTCCCCCTTGTTGGAGCTTGTACTTGTTGGGAAAGGTAGCCATCTTTTGTTTTAGATAAAAAACTATTACTTTTCTGTGAAACACATGTTTCAGCATCCCAGTCTATATCTGGGTAGTTAAAGTCCCCCATAATCACTACCTCATTTATTTTAGCGGCTATATCTATTTGCCTTAGCATCATACTTTCTATGGATTCGGATATATCTGGAGGTTTATAGCAAACCCCCATCAGTATTTTATTTTTGCTTCTCCCTCCATGTATTTCTACCCATACCGACTCCACATGGTCATTCCCCTCACATATATCCTCCCGCAGAGCAGGCTGTAGAGAGGATTTTACAATTAAGCAGACTCCACCCCCTTTGCGTTTGTTACGGTCCCTCCTAAACACACAGTATCCCTGTAAATTTACTGCCCAGTCATAGCTTTCATCCAGCCAGGTCTCTGTTACCCCCACAATATCATATTGTTCTTCTGTTATTATCAGTTCTAGTTCATCCATTTTATTAGTCAAGCTTCTAGCATTTGTAAGCATGCATTTCAAATGCTTATGACAATTTTGATAATTTTGTATATTGCCCTTATTCCTGCTAGATGTGCTAACCCCTCCCCCCTCTCCACCCCCAGTTTCATGTCTACACCCACTGTCACTTTCTTTCCTAACTTCCCCTTTGTAATAACTTTTACCCTCCCCCCCAATGCTCAGTTTAAACACTCCTCTAACCTTTTAGCCATCCTCTCCCCCAGAACAGATGCACCCTCCCCATTGAGGTGCAACCCATCCCTGCCAAAGAACCTGTAGCCCACTGTGAAGTCGGCCCAGTTCTCTAAGAACCCAAACCCCTCCTTTTTACTCCAATTTTTGAGCCACCTGTTTACATCTCTAATCTCCCGCTGCCTCTCTGGTGTGGCTCTTGGTACTGGTAGTATTTCTGAGAATACTACAGTTGAGGTCCTTGCCTTAAGCTTACGGCCTAAGTCCCTGAAATCATTTTTTAGGACCTTCCACCTACTTCTTCCTATGTCATTTGTGCCAATATGCACCATGACCGCTGGGTTCACGCCAGCCCCTCCCAACAATCTGTCAGCCCGCTCCGCTACATGCCATACTCTTGCCCCAGGAAGGCAACACACTGTTCGGCAATCCCGGTCTTTGTGACAGATTGCCCTGTCTGTTCCCCTAATAATAGAGTCACCCACTACCAGCACCTGTCTTGCCTGCCCTGTTCTCCCATTTCCCCTCCCTTCCTTACTGGAGCCGACAGATGTGTCTTGCTGCAGCTCTGCCATTCCTGAGCTAACATCCTCCTCATCTGCCAACCGGGCAAACTTGTTTGGAGGTGCCTGTTCAGGGCTAGCCTCCCTGTAACTTTTACCCCTACCCCGCCTTCTAACTGTTATCCAGCTAGCTGCCTCATTTTCCTGCTTTTCCTCTCCCCCCATACTACCACCCTCCCCTGACCCTGAGCCATGTAGTGCCAGATCAGTGAGATCCAGACTCTTTTGCATGATAACAATTTCTCTCAGTGTTGCCAATCGCTTATTTAGATCGTGAATCACGGCTTCCAAATCAGAGATTCGCAGGCATCCGGGGCATATATATTCACCATCGACCGATTGATCAAGAAGTGCATACATAGCACAAGATGTACACTGAACAGCATTGTTAGGCATGGAACCCATTGTATGAATTTGTGGGAACACCAAGTGTAGAATTTACAACACTTAAAATAACAATATGAAATCAAAGGCAGATACTTACAGATTCCGAACTTCTGCTTGTAACTTCTTCTTTTAACTCCTGCTTTAACTCACCACTTCCAAGCAGCCACTTACATAATCAGCCAAAAGAGCAAGCTACAAGAGCTGCCTGGTGCCTTATAACACACCTGCTTCAATTAGGCCTCAATTAGGCCTCAGCAGGAATCCAGGAAAGAGAAAAAAAAAAAAAAAACTTTTTTTTTTTTTTCTTTGGTTTAAATTTGTGCCAGCATTAACACACTGATTCACAAAAATAAAACAAACACAGTTTACTATATTTTACTTACCAAATGAGCTCAGTTTCCCAAAGCTTACCACAGGAGAACCATGCCGAGTGAAATCATCTTGGCTAAGGAAGAGGTGACAGATTTAATCCCTTCTGCTGTAATTCAACTTACTCAGATAGGGAGGATCACAGTCTTGTGTTTGGCAGCTATGAGATTATAGGCAAAGTTCTCGGATGGAAGCGTCATTACTGCTGTGTGACTTAGCCAAAGCTGCCCAACCCTAACACAAATGTTTATTTTACATCCTAGAAGAGAAACAATAAGACAGAATGTCAAAAACCTGAAAAAAGGTAGTTTTCCTTTACCTTGTTTTTTCTCGCTTACATATTGATATCTTAGGAAAATGTGGTTTTGATGATACTTTTCTGTGGTTTTGTTCCACAAGGGTTTTCAGTCAGAAAGCTGCATCCACGACAACAAGCCTGGTATGCCTAGAAAGCTTGAGGTTAGTGCTTTCAGAGAATATATAGTTTGTGCTGGGTATTTCAAATGTAAAAAGTTGTTTTGCTTGAAAAACCCAAGGAGCGAATATGAGCTGTATTTTCTGTATTTCCCCCCAAAATATTGACAAAGCACTGAATGATTACAAATTAGACATTTCATGTTAAAGCCAAGACTCTGCTGAAAAAAACATTATATATTTATATAGATGGGAATATAATTATTGATAGAATTAGTGATGAGCAAGCCGGAGCTGCTAAGTTTGGTCTTGTACCAAACTTTGTGAGCTCAGGCTCACGAGCCCTAATACAAACATCTGCGAGAAGTCCCTGCCCAAGTTCGGCCAAACCTGCGACCTGGGAGGAAAACACAGCCATGGACATATTGGGCATGGCTGTATAAAAGGCGGTGATGCATGGCCATTCACCTCACCAGCACTGGATTAGTTAGGGAGAGGTTGCTGCTGCAGTGAAGGAAAGATGGGGATCTACTGCAAAGAAGGAAAAACAATTGTCCTTTTCAGAACACATAGGTGAGGAGAGCTAGACAGGGATTGTCAGCTGTGATCCCTGGAGGGACATAGCAGCACATCTGCCTGTTGTCCTCGTTGTATTCTGAGGACAGGCAGCTAGCACATTTAATCACACATGTAAGAACCTACATTTCTACTTTGATAAAAGTACTCAACTCTGCCCACCTGCATTCTGCTTACTGGGAGTTTGTTAAATCTACCCCCCTCTGCCCACCTGCATTATACATAATGTGTGTTTGATAAATCTACTCACCTCTGGGCACCTGCATTCTACATACGGGGTGTTTGATTAAACTACTAAACTCTGCCCAACTGGATTATACTTACTGGGTGTTTGATAAAAGTACTCACCTCTGCCCACCTGCATAGTATTGTATAATACAAGTCACCTGTGCCAATTTGCATTGTATTGACTGGGTATATAATACAAGTCGTCTTTGCCCAACTGTGTTAAAGATACTGGGTGTTTGATAAAACTACTTTCATCTGCCCATCTGCATTACACATACTGGGTGTTTGTTAAAAGTACTTACCTCTGGACACCTGCATTATACCTACTGGTTGTTTGAAGGAAACTAGTCAACTCTGCTCACCTGCATTCTGCATACTGAGTGCTTGATAAAACTACTCACCTCGGGTCACCTGCACTATACATTCTTGGTGCTTAATGCAGATGTAGCAATCGTTAACCGACACATCACAGATAAGCCAATAGTGATATCTAACACAAAAGCCGTTGAAAAGCATTTAGGATTATTTCAAGATAGCACAATGATCAGTGCACCAGGTTGAGTGTTAAAGAAAGCTGATCTGTAAAAGTACTCACCTCTGGGAACCAGCATTATACATACTGGGTGTTTGATGAAAGTACTCACCTTTGCCCACTTGCATTATACATATTGCATTATACATACTGGGAAACTAATAACCATCTACATTCTACTTACAGGGTTTTTGATAAAAGTACTCACCTATGCTAACCGACGTTCTACTTACTGGGTGTTTGAAAAAAAAAACTAATCATCTCTGGGCACCTGCATTATACATACTGGGTGTTTAATACACATACTCACCTCTGCCCACCTGCATAGTATTGTCTGAGTGAATCATATAACTCTTCTGTGCCCACCTGCATAGCATTGTCTGAGTGTATATTACAGGTCAAAGGTGTCAGTCTGCATTGCATTGACTGGGTATATAATACAAGTCACCTCTTCCCACATGCATAGCATTTACTGGGAATATAATACAACTCATCTGTGGCCATCTGCATAGCATTTACTGGGTATTATATACAACTTCTCACCTCTGCCCATCTGCATTGCACTTGATGGGTGTTACGCATATGTGCCCAATTTAATTGCAGTCAGTGTGCATAGACAACATCTGATCTTTGTCCATTTGATTGCACTTCCAGGCTTTCCAGCTACGAGCACATTTAAAGTGGACCAAAACCATTTTTAACTTGCATCCCCCGAATTGCTTCCCCCATAAGGAGGACCTTTTGCCAATTTTCACTGCTCCTGCTTCACTCTAATCCCAGATAATGGTGCCTGATTTAGCTGTAAAGCTCCACCTCCTCCATTCACTTCCACTTTTGTGTGTGGCAACAATGTCATGGCCACACTTATGCAGTGACTGACTGCCTGCAAACCTATAGAGAGGGACTGCAAATAAATCAGTGTTCCAGGACAATTTGGAAATCAAAATCGGTGAGTTTTGGTCTGCTTTAAAAACATCTGCTCATTGCTCTTCTTAATTGTATATCCAGGGACCAACAGCTGCTGTGCCACATAGAAAAAAAATCTGTTAATTGTCTTTTCCATTGCACATCCAGGGACAGGCAGCTTTAAAGGCTAATCCCACTTTCAATGGCATTTTTTAAAGTTTCAAGGTGCTAAGGTTATCTGTTATTTTTTCTATTTATTTGCAACTCTGTCTTATTAAAAAAACAGTTTTCTGTAGCAACAATGCATTTATGTACACCAAAGTGGTGATTTCAAGTACATATTGAAGACGACCTCACTCTAGCTTGCAAATCATTTGATTATCTAAGGCATGGGTCACATGTTTTACCCATTCTGCTGAAATTCAACTTCTTGATTTCAGAAGGATCACATTCTTGTGTTCTAGTAGCAAAAGGGTTAATGGCCAGGTTCTCAGCCGAATAGGTCATTAGGTTGCTTAGCTAAAGCTGCTAAAAAGTTCCCCTGTTACATTGGAAGAATTATGGGACTTGTAGTCCATTTTTACTCAAGGACATGGAAACCACTCCCACTGTAGTCCCAGAAATATCTGAATCATAGAACCCGCATGCTGATAAGTAAATCACAGGTATAGGGGGGCACAACCCTAACACTTATTAATTTACATTCCAGGAATGTAGGAGGAAAAAAATAAGGCATAACACAAAAAACATGCCAAAAAGGGAGTTTTACTTTTTGCTATTCATCAACTGTTTTTAAACCCCTTTCCTTCTAATCAAAAAAACAGTATAGCCATTTTGAAACTTATGATGCAGGGCCCTTATAGCTGTGTAGTTAACCTTATGTCAGCATCTCTTGTTTGTGAGTTAACTGGCTTCTGCAGTTTCATTAGGAACCTATAGGCCCTCCAATTTTAGGGACACTTCAAGTCTACAACTGAATTGTCCATAAAATGCAATACAATAGCAGTACAGGGCAGATCAGATGGCAACTACATTAGCACAGTGTATACTGATCACCAGCTAGTGCTTGACTTTTTTTCTGTATGTGTGTGAACCATAGGCTCGATTCAGAGGGACAAAAAAAGACTTTAGTTTTTGTGCCGTTTTCATATTTTTTTTCAAATTTTCCCGCTCTCGTATGAGTGTGCGAGCGGTTCTATGCATGCATTTCAATCCTTCTGTAAAGTTTCCGTCTGTTCGTATGCCAGAGTACGAGGATGTCATTTTCCAGCGTGACTTTTCTGTTTCATTTTCTCAGGTTACAACGTAGGCTTTAGTTTTTGCTCTTTTTCCATCGTCCCCTTCCATGAATCCTTTACGTTTCCTGATAGATTCAGTTTTCCTTTTTCAATAAATAATCGTCCGGACGTAAATCCTCACAATCTTGCGCCTGCGCACTACAAACTTAACTCATTAAAGTGTTCGACTACATATTTGCCACCCTCACTTCTACTACAATGTTTAGCTAGATCACTTAGTGCTATCCTCCATCTTCCCTTTTGGACTCTTAAAGCTCACCCCAACCACTTAGCACTATCCTCCATCTTCCCTTTTGGACCCTTAAAGCTCACCCCAACCACTTCCCGGTTAGGTTATTCTTCCATTTTAGGCCCCTAAAACTTACCCAAACCACTTCCTGGTCATCTGAATCTTTATCTCTAAATATGTTTTAGCCTTTGTTTGTTGGTAATGTATTTGTAGATAAAAATGACACTGAAACTTTTATTTTTTTTTTTTTTTTTTTAATATCAGAAGGCCATGTTGTTGGCTTTTTTACATTTTTGTGGTTTCACAAATATACAAACTTTTTTTTGGGGGGATATAAAAAATTTTAAATTCACAAACTATTTACATTAAACAAATACAGTGACAGGACCCAGGAGACTAGTCTTCTTCTGTTGTCCCCAACGAGTCAACCAGCTGCTGCATATCGGCCACCAACTTAAGGACCCTTCATTGCTTCCACTCTTGCACGTGTGGTCCCTGTATAAAGTTAGAAAATAAAAATTAGTTTGAGACAAATACATGTTTCTCACCTGTGGATGGAATGTTTGTTAGTTGGCAACATAAATCATGACGACATATGTCAGTCTGCTAAGTAATTAATCTAAGGAAGTGGGCAGAGGTCAGTCTGCTAAGTAATTAATCTAAGGAAGTGGGCAGAGGCCATTCTGCTAAGTTATTAATCTAAGGAAGTGGGCACAGGTCAGTCTGCTAATGCTAATGTCCTGTGCGGCGGATTCGGTAATCCATTTCCAACACTAGAAAAGAAAAACAATTATAAATAAATTCCTACCTTCTACATGGGTTACATCTGGCATGCAATCGCTATGTACTTACTAGGGAAATGGAGGCCGAAAAACCGCCGCACCCGGAGCGTGTGCAGCTGTTTCAGGTTCGACCAATGCTGCATGATCTGAGTGTGGGTGAAGGTGGTGTCCGGCTGCTGTTGGATTTTCCCAAAGATCTCCAGGGCAACGGTGCGCTTCTCAAAAAAGTTGGGCAGGTAGTAGTACCTGCGCTCCAGCATGGTCTACAAAACACAACAGAAACATAGGATGTAGTTAAAACTGCATACAAATATCTGTCACCAATTGATCTTTGGACTAAATGATCTTAGGCTAATCCAATCCTTGAAGCTGGCCTCAGTGTTTCACACGTGTGGGCCCTCACGTCGGTTCGCCACAGAGTTTTAGACACCTTTTTAAACAAATCATTTTTACCTGCGCTTCCTTAAGGGCTAGGCATGCCTTTAGATGGCAAATCAAAGGCATTAAAAGACACTTACAAGCATGATGATCTCTTCTTGTTGGCAGGTGAATATTGTGGGCTCCATCTTGCCTCTTGTACTAGATAAGTAATGCCCCTGCGGTTTCTGGGTTCCGCATGGCCGGAGGAACAGCCGTACGCACGTCCGTACGCACGCGTCAGACCCCGCCAATCTTATTTAAAGGGTCCCGGACACACAGCTCCATGAGTAATGGCACCAAAAAAAACCAAACCTAAAGCAGCAAAGGAGGTCAGCAGCAAACAGGCATCCAAGCGGCAGGAGCCTGCTGCAGGCCCAACAACTCGGTCACAGATGCCCAAAATGAAGCTACGGGCAACCTGCATCGCTCAGCCAAAGGCACCCACCACAACCACCAGAAAAAAGGAGCCAGCGGGAAAGAGGAAGGCCAGCAAGCAAACCCCAATGGAGGGGAAAAAGGGACCAAGAGGGTGCGAAGCCGCAGGTCACCATGGCAAGGCTACAAAAAGACACCGGGAAAGAAGCTCTACCTCGCCATCACCATCACCCGCACGTGGTGAAAAAAATTCAAAGAGCCAAAGACAAACAAGGCCCAGAAGCCCGAACAGCCCGAGCTCGGCATCCCCACCACCCGCACGTGGCCACGAGGCTCATGGCAAGAGGGCAAGGCAACGCCCAAGAATCCTAGGTCGCCATCCCCACCCGCACGGGTGTCCAAATCCTCAGCCAAGAGGGCAAGGCACTGGGCCAGAAGCCAAAGCTCTGGGTCACCCCTGGACCGGCCGTCTACCTCCAAGGGGCATGGGTCTTCTAAGGGCCCACAGAGGCACAGGGCCCCAAGCACGACTTCCTCCACAACACCCTCTCCTCCTCGGCCACATTCTCCACTGGCACAGGTGTCAAGGCACTCTGAATATGCCACATCTACACCTGTGACTTCAGTGGCCACCCATCCACGCTCACCCAGTCCCTTTCCAAGTCCGGTTCAATCTGCAGCCAGCAGTCCGTAATTTCACACCCACACAGCCAGGCCAGAATGTCCCCTGATTTTTGGCCAAACACTGAGGAGCCAGAACCACAACCAACAGGGCGCACATTACGCAGAGGCCAGTTGAGTGGCAGGTTTGGTGAGGCACAAACTCTGGCATTGGCTAGTGGCCTCACCTTGTATTATGATGAGCTATATGGGCGCAGATCCAAAGCTACAAGCAAGCAGCGCAAGACCAAAATTTTGGAGGAGCTCACCAGACAGGTCAATGCAGCCGGGGAAGAGCTCAAAGATGTGGAGCATATTCAAAGGAAAATATCGGACCTCAAGTATGCCGCAAGGAAGAAAGAAAATAAACGGCATCATTACAGGTACATATATACTTTGTGGATTTGTCTTCATCTTGTATTGGCACCATTCAGCTAAATGTGTCCAACTATCTTTTTCAGCTTACAAACTGGCGGAGGATTCCCCACTAAACTGCAATTTACCCGAGCTGAGGAGATGGTGCTGGGCCTGCTACATCCTGTGGCCTTAGAGGGACACTCGGCACGACAGGACACGGACATTCCGACTATTCCTGCCGGTTAGTAATGTTAGTGTGTATCTGAAATGTGAGCTACGTGTAAAATGATGCTCCAAGCCATATATTAATACATGCCCTTATGGGTGTGCCTTGTAGCGGAGGTAACAATTTAAACAGGGTGTTATGTGTGTCGACTCATCATTTGCTAATTTCCTTGCCCATACATGAGTTTGGAGAGTCTTGAGGAACACTATTGAGATTGGCAAAGGACTGCCTGTTATGTATTTAGAATCAATTACATCCAACACTTTCATCTTTATCTGTAGGCCACTTGGGTTGGAGCTGTGCTTTGGTCAGAAATTCTTTATCTGGGGTGCTTGAAAGTTTGACCTAGAAAGAATGGCAACCAGCATAATCTGATGGCAAATGCTATTTGCAAGCTGAGTGTGGCCCCCTAATGGGCTTTTAGGGATGTGTGAAGCCTCAGAACAGCCAGTACATGCATGTTTATTTTGGTTAAGGAGACCAATGTGTATGTACTTGTTGACTAATACTTGTTGACTAATACATCTAACAGATAATGGCATTCATAGTCCAGGTCAACTTGGTCCGTTGGGGGAGTTGCCATTCATTCGTGGCCCCATGTTTTAGTAAACCATATGTGTTATTACACATCAGCAATGCCTAGTTGTGTGTTAACATGCCTTCTTTTCCACAAGGCAGCCCAGCATCATCCCTCAGCTAGTGGGGAATCCTCAGCCAGTTTGACCATGCCGTCAGCTTCCGTGCTGCCTCGAACCCAGGATCCGATATATACGGTAAGTGTCTTTTTCTGATGTTGCTTATGCATGTGCCTTGCCATGTTTCTTTTTGCTTAATTACATATGTATTACCCAAACTGAACCTTTTTTATTTACATGTCCCAACAGACCCACACACTAATGGCAGAAATCCAGGAGCTGGAGGAGGATGGACCCTTCATTGGACCTTCTGAACAGCTTCCCCTGGGACAGAATCTGCAACTGTCCCAACATGTTTCTACACCAAATCCTCAGCCAATGCCGGAGGTGAAGCCTCAATGAACCTGCCACTCAAGCTGTTGCGCTACAGGCTTGTGGCGAATTACATTGGTTCTGGCTCCTCCTGTTTGTAGGCATGATTGGGGGACATTCTGGCCTGGCAAACTACTTCCTTGACTCCTGGCTGAGATTGAACTGGACTTGGATTGGGACTGGGGGTTCTTGTTTGGGTGGCCCACTGAGTAACAGGTGTAGATGTGGCATATGTTTGGCTGCTTTACACCTGTGCCTGTGGCAAATGTGGCCAAGCAGGAGAGGGTGTGTCTGTGGGCCTATTTGTTTTCATAAAAATCTGGACATGGCAATGCTTGTCACATATGTTTTTGTTTTTGACATTTGTATTAAACTTTTGACAGAAGTGCCTTACTTTGAAACTCCTGCCTGTGACCAATTGCTATATGGCATGATTTTCCAAAAATTACATTTGTGGTTTTACCATGTATTTTCATGAACTATGGGAGTGACCATCAACTCCCATGTTTGCTTTTGAAATAAACAACATAAAATTGTAATTAACCTGTTGTTGACTAAGTTTATGCCTTTATGTTTTTGGGGAATAAAGATGACTAGGCACTAACAATTTGGAACAACCCAAAAAAAAAGTCTAAAATCATGTGTGAGGTTCTTTGTAATTATTTAGTTACTGTTTGTAAAAGTAAGAAACAAACATACAAACACAAAGGTCCAAAAACACAATTAACAAAAAATAAAGGGACAAAACAAACAAAGGAACACCAAATTAAGCAAAATGTGTCTCTATTAAATTAGACTGCACGGCTTGGGCAGACGCACTCGGTGGGCCACGATAGTCCTCGTCTGGGTCATCGGTGGGTGGAGAGGGGGGCAAATCCACATACCGGGGGACACGCTGCAATATAGCAAAATTATGCAACACTGCACAGGCCATTATAATATCTGACCTTTTTGGGGTCATACTGTAGTGCTCCCCCAGTATGGTCCAAGCATCGGAAGCGGGTCTTCAATAGGCCAAACGCCCTCTCCACCACAACCCTGGTCTTCCTGTGCGCCCTATTATATGCCTCCTCGGCTGCATTCTGGGGCCAAAGGATGGGCGTCAGCAGCCAGGGAAGCAGTGGATAGCCTGAATCACCTGGAAAAATTCAAAAATGGCATAATTTACACATTAATCCCTAAATTGAATCCAAAAAATGGTCCTTCCCCATGACTAAGAGCCTATGTTACATTCGAGCAACACCCTGAGCATACAGATTGTGCAGGCCAAAATTAACCCTAACACCATCTAAGGGATGTTGGGACAATTTAAACATCAAAGATGGCGGATGATGGCCAATTGGGCATACTGCTAACAGACTGCTAACAGGTATTGGTTTAGGACTGTGCTGCTCAGCATTCTTGGATGTCTTAACTTTTCAGGACCCCGTAGCTGCTTTGTCTGAGGCAAAAACAGCTCTAACCCGGCCCCTGCATTTTATCCTGCTCTCCTCTACCCAGTAAGTGTAATGCATCTAAGCTAAGATGGCGCAGACCCTATCCTAAAGTCAAGAATATAATTTCAGCAGAGTGTGGGGAAGAGTAATGATTAATTTACTATAAATTCAAAGTTTAACATTTGCAAATGCAGAACCAAAATTTGGCAAGGCTTTGTTGTTTGAAAAATCTAATGGTTAAGGTCGTGTTTCACATGTAAACAAGGTGTTCAAATAGGCATAGTTTCATACATGGGACACAAACTAAATTCATAGCCATACATATAAAAACAAGGACGTTATTGGCGTCAACTTACCAAGGAGCCATCCACCGAAAAATTCCCCAGACTCAAACCGACCGTACAATCCAGATCTTCGCAGAATGTAGGCATCATGAGATGAGCTTGGAAGCCCGGCGACCATACTAAGGAACCGCATGTCCGGGGCCACCACTGCTTGGACATTCAGTGAGTGACCCATTTTGCGGTTCCTGGGAAACAATAAAAAAAAAACATTATCAAGGCAAGGCAAACTAGTGAAACACTAACTAATCACACCCGAAGCCAAACCTGTGGGCCAATACAAATAACACTAACCAAGTACATTAGTATTTGGTACACCAAAAAAAGGATATGTATGTTTGAAAAAGTAAAGATTAACTTTGAAGTGTCTAATTCAGGTACACATTAAAATGTTTCCCTTTAGAACACATGTTAAATTTTTGATAAAATAAATAAGGTCCATTGTTTCACAGGGACTCTTTACAAGGAGGGCATAATTACAAACTTTTTACAAGGAGGGACTTCTCCAAAATTTGGAAACCATTAAGGTCAAGTAATTGAAAAAATGACAGATTGCACTTGCCTATAGATATACTCATTGGCGGCCGGAGGCACCAGGGCAACGTGGGTGCAGTCAATGGCACCCATGACGTTGGGCATGTCGGCGATGTTATAAAATGCCAGCTTAATCGCGTTCCTGGCTACCATGTCATCAGGAAAACAAATATATTTCCAAGTAATGGTAGCCATGCCGTCCAAAAACTTGGATAGTGCGCGGCTCAGCATAGGCTGGGAGATCCCCACAGAGAGGGCATCCAGCCTCTGGAACAAGCCGTTCACCAAAAGTTGCAGGCAGCCAAGCATCTTAGTCATACCTGAAATTGCTTGCCCCTTCCTTGTGGTGTGGGCTAACCATGGCCGCAGCTCACTATACAACTTATGGAGGGAAGCGCGATTAAGTCTGAGCTCGAACAGCTCAACGTCATGCATGCCATCGATGTGCATGCGTCGCCGCCGGTGCAATCTGGTCTCAGCCCTCTGGACAATTTCAATGCCCATGAGCTGCAGATCCTCATGCTCCTCAAATGCACTAGAGTCGTCCATAGCTGCTAGTCACGAATGTGTCTCTGAATCAAGCCTCATGTTCCAAAGTCATGGCTAATTCTCTCCTCATATGCTCGCATGACAGTTTACTGACCAACTTTATGAGTTTTAAATTATTTCATTGAAAAAATCCATGCCACTATTGCTGGCATTGTTTTTTTTTTTAATTAAAATGCTGCATTTCAGTTAGCAACATGTTAGTTGACATTTCTCTCATGCTTAGAGCAGGGGAAAAATTCCGGCAGTTGCGCACAAATGTCCCCGTGCAAAACACAACCTGAATCAATTTACACTTTTTTAGTAAGTTGCTTTCTGGCTTAAAGTAGAAATTTATTTTAAAAAATGGTAAACCCAAAAAATGTCTGCTGAATCGAGAGAAAGGGAACCTGACACCACTAAAATGCTAGTACACTTCCTGGTCATATCCTGACTGGACTACTGCGACACCCTCCTCTGTGGTTTGCCAACAAACAGACTGGAACCCCTCCACCTCTCCTCTCGCTTCTCCAGGGCTGCCTCCTCTGTCAATCCCTCCACTGGTTACCTGTCTCCCAGAGAGTTCAGTTCAAACTTCTAACACTAACCTACAAAGCTCTCTCTAACCAGGCCCCTCCCTACATTTCAGCTCTCATCGAGCGTTATCAACCCAAATGCCACCTCCGCTCTGCCTCTGACATTCTCCTGTCTTCCTCCTTGGTTACCTCCTAGCACTCCTGCCTCCAAGACTTCTCCCGTGCCTCCCCACTTCTCTTGAATGCACTTCCCTGCTCAATATGCCACTCTCCATCACTCCAAGCCTTTAAAAGTGCCCTCAAAACTCACTTTTTCAGACAAGCATATAACCTGGCTTAAGCAACTCCTATAACCTTCAAATGGCATATGCAGCCCAACTCAAGCTCTACCACTTGTGATCCCTACCTTTTGTCTCCACCCCCATCCTTTAGACTGTAAGCTCGCAGGGGCAGGGCTCTCCTTCCTATTGTCTCCTGTGCTCACAACATTTGGTTTAAACCTTGTGGCATCTAGTTTTTCTAGTTCCCTGTACTATTTGTTGTCTGTAATCATACCTTGTAAAGCACTACAGAAGTTGATGGTGCTATATAAATAAACAATAATAATAATAAAGGGAAGATTTGAGTAAATAGGGTTTGCTCATGAAAAACCCCAAGCAAATGCCCTGGCACATGGTTTTGAATTGCATAAACACAATCAATATACACGTTTTACTAAACACTTGGACAGCACACCTACAGTATATGCAACTATTAAATGGTTCATGTACATTAACCAACTTACTCCCTAGCTGCTCTTGATATAAGCTATAGTTCTGTAACCTGACATGGCATTTATAAGGCAGAAAGTGACACACCTCTAACCATAAACCCTAAGGCAGGGGTACTCAACCACTTTTTGTAAAGGTCCGTTTAAAAGCATCCAGTGAGAGGTAGAGGTCCGGGCGGGGGGTAGACAGTTAAAAATCAGACCACACCAACCCAAAAATCCTATTGGCCCCACAGAACCTACAGCAGATTGGACTTCATACTGCACTGCTAGGTGCCAGGGAGCCATGACACTGGCAGGGAGACTAAGCACTACATTGCTGATCAATAGGGCAGTTCTGAGAATGGCAAAACACAAAGCAACTGAGTGCAGGCCCGTCAGGGCAAGGGTCCGGAAATCTGGTGCCGAGGTCCGCATTCGGACCCCGGTCCACCAGTTGAGTATCGCTGCCCTAAGGCATTGTTACTCCTTTCAAAATTGAAAACGTTTTCATTGTCATTCTTTTTGTGTTATGGGTGTACAAGAGATCAATAAAGCAGGTGATACAGGACTTGCTATTACTCTCTGTCCAAACACTGTGATCCAAAAGAAGTAAATAACCAACCCATCAAAGTGGAAAGGGAAGGAGGTCAGATTTGGCAGGTCATATTTTCCAGCTGACAGAGAAAGAACTTTAAAGATAAAATGGGGTTCAAAAGGGGGATTAAATATACATGAAGATTTTAATAGTTACATATCCCTTATCCCTGTAAGATGGATGTATTTTGAAATGTTATACTAAACATTTAATACAAGCTATCATTGCCAGTCTGCAGATCGCACACTTACTTGATAGCCTGATCCCAGTCCACCCCTGTAAAATCGCCACATCGATCTTCTCCATGCACCCGCGATGGACTGCCCCGTGAGTGTGCCATAGTTCCTATTACGATGGTGTGGGATATTTATGTGGCTTAAGTTTTCTTAATTCAGCTGTGTATTTATTACAGATGAAGAAAAAAAATTTAGTTGCACTTTAATCTCTAATATTTCAATAAATTAATCTAATAAATATTTGAAATCCAAATGTTCATTCAGTATTAGTATTATTTTCAGGCAGTTTCTTCATTTATTATTCTATGTGAAAATTTGACTTAATTTGACTGACCTGTGAAATTATGCATTTCATTTAAGTAGACTGATTTGCTGAATTCTAATGTGACCAACACTGACTTTTTGCATCTGGTTATGCTTTGCTTTCCAGGGCATAAAGATATTATCTTTGATATTCTATTGATTTAGCCTTCGGACCTCTAAACGCCAAGCAAGTAAAATCTATGTGCTTGCTTTTATGACCATCATTATATGTGCCTGCCGCTTCCCTGGGTTTGCCACCAAAAAGAAAAAAAAATTCTCCCCTCCATTCAAGGATCCAGCGCCGGGGGTCTCTTCTTCTAGTGGGCTCTGATGCTTATGGAGGTCTTCAGCAGGGCATAGAACACCCCTTCTCTGCCGTACGGTGGCTTCTGACACTTGCTCACAGCTGAGTGGCCTTTTATATCGGCAAGTGAGAGGACATCATCTCACTCAGCCAGTATAAAAGGCCCCTCCCAGTGGCAGGAGTAAGCACAGAAGCCAAACTGATTGTCAGAAGCCGTGTGCAAGGGACCTCAATCCTCTGCTCCTGCACCCGGCCTCCGCTGATCACTTCTGGCTGTTTCAAATAAAATACAACTATCCTAACCTTTCAAAATAAAGAAAAAAAAGAGGGGGGACCCCATGCCATTTAGAAAAAAAAAAAAAAAAAACATTTTTAAAGGTTTAACAATGTAATTAAAAACTCTTTTCAGTTTGTACCGGTATGTATGTGATATCAATGTAATCAGGAGGAATAAGGATTTTACACGCAATAGGATTTTCTTTAAAAACATTTTTTCATTCTAAATAATGCATCGAAATTGTAAAATATTTTTTTTACATATTTCACTCAAATATTAAGAAAGCACTAAACATAATTACAAACAAGACCATTAATGTTTAAGCCCAAACTCTGTAAAAAAAAATAAAAAACAATAAAGTTTTCTTGAAATCTCCTGCAAAAATCAGTTAAAAATATATATGCTTTCTGAAATTGGGAATAATATAATTATATATTAATATTCAAATTTTAGTTTCTTAAATAGTACATAGCATGACTTAGAATGTATTGACAGTGGTAGTAGACAGGAGGCATGAGGTGATATGGCAATTTGTCCCACAATTAGCACCAGCACACCTATGCAGAAGGAGCAATGTAAAAAGTGATGGTTGCTTAGGTAAGTGACCCATTACCCAGTTTAGCAGCAGACAGGGAGGAGAGATTAATGTATTAATAACCTTCTGGAAGAGGGAGCAAGGTATGCAAATCTAAAAGTGCTCTAGTAATATGGTCATTAATCCATCCCTATCAAGGTTTTAGAGGAACATCTGAAGCCCACCACTAAGTCTGGACATAGGACCTTTTTTCCAGACAAGAAAGTGAACAAAACCATATAATGCTCATTCTTTCTCCTTGGAAAGGACACTTTCCCAAAGTGCTGCCTTGCTTTCTCTGTACAGAAGCTATCTCTCCCTCCACCTCCCTTCCTATTCATTTCAGAGAGTCTTCTGCTGCCTCAAATGATAGAGGCACATGTGTGACACACAACAGTGAAAACAATATCAGGAAAAAAATGTAACAATCATCCCCAAATGAAAAACAAGAAACAAAGGGGTCAGGTCAACACCAATTTGCAAAGTTCACTTGAAGTGAAAAGAATAAGAGTGTTCTCTATTTCCGCCTGGTGCTGAATCATCCCCTAGGTAGACAATGAAAGTGAATGGTACTTTTTACTCAACTGTTTACAACTGAATGATATAGCGCCAAGTCTAATACTTGACTTTCATTATCTACTGTACCTTAGGGAGTGATTTTTTAACTAAAGTGAACTTTTTAAAAAACGTAATTAACATTATCAATCTTTCATATTTGGCACTTAGAAATTCCATTGAAATTATTTGTTTCGTGCTTCGAAATCAAATACTTGATCGTAACATACAAAATATGAAAATGTAAATATTCAGTTCTCGAGTGACTCACAACCATTTTTTTTGGGCTGTTAGATTTACAAGATTCAAAGGACATTAGAGAAAATGTCTGTAAAAATAATTAATGCTAAGCTGGGATTCACTGAGCTTACCAAAGTAAAGCTAGGATAGGTTAATGTTGCATAACACAAAGCCTAACAGACTTCATTTATAATCACATGCAAATTTTATGTTAACTAGGTGTTATCAGAGTCTCTTAAACTCTACACAACTAAATAGATGTAACTTACAAAATACAAGAAGCACTAAATATTGCAAGAACATTTTAAATAAAAGGGCATACATTTATGTTGCAAACCCAGATTATGTAAGGCTGAAAAAAAATGATCGATTCGGTTCAGCATGTTGAAAAAAAACACTTGGAGCCAGATTTAATAAGTGCACCATCCTGTGCCCTTTTACGTAATTTTGACACTCTTTTGGGGGTGCAGTCATCTTTTTGTAAGCGTGCATTGAATGTCATTAACCCTTTTACTGCCAGCTAGGTAAAATTCACGTAGCTGCCTCTCCTGTCTATAAACGCCAGCTACGTAAATTTTACGTACCTGGCTTTCACCCCTGCTAGCTGGCAAAAAAAAAAGACACTCACCTGACCCCTCGTTTGATTCAGCCGGGTCTCCTCTTCAAGATGGTGGGCTCCGATCATCGGTCGGACCTCCTCTGGCTGCAGGGGAGGGCCCGGAATAGGGTTCCCCCTCCCCGTTTCAGCTGCCTCCGGCTTTTCCTGTAAAAGAAAAAAAAATGACATTCACTTACCTCCGTGTGTGCTGGCTCCCGCTGGCCCTCCTCTTCACCTGGGAGGACTCCGATCCCCCCCAGGACTTACCAATCTTCAGGAGAGAGCCCGGGAGGCTCTCTCCCCTCTGCTCCTCCGACGGCGGCCGCCATCTTGCTGCTAAGCCCTTTGGGGGCGGGACTAATGACATCATCCCGGCCCCGATCACCGGCTTCAGTGCTCTCAGCTGTCAGATGCCGGTGATCGGTGCCTGGGGAAGGAGGTGGCAGGAGATCCTCTGATCTCCTGCCTGCCCCTTCTCTGGATGCCGATCACCGCCATCTGTCATCAGAGCGGCGAGGGACAAAGGAGCTGACAATCGGAGGTAAGTACAGTAAATTTTTTCTTTTTTTTTTTAATAAAATACTTTTGTGTGTCTTTTTTTGAACAGTTAACTCTTTTTGAGCTGGTAAGGCGTTTCATGTTAAAGCCTAAACACTGCCGCAAAAATAAAATATATCATTTTCCTGGAAATACCTGCAAAAATCACAGTTAACCATAGCGCAAAATGGTTAAAAATGACCTGTCAAGAGAGGGTGACAAAATCTCAAGTAGGCTGGCAGTTAAAAGGGTTAAAAGTACCTGGGTATCGCTCTGCTCGGGGGACCTTGCGCTTTTAGATTTAGCTTGTTTTTTCTTGTTTGCATATTGATATTTTATTATACATTTTTTAAGGAAACCCTGTGCGACCAAAGAATTCTTTGAGGGATTACTTTCAGAAAGATGGGCCCACTACAACATGCTGGGTACTCTTAGAAAGCTTATCATGTGTACTTTCAAGGAATGTATGGTTTGTAGGGGGTATTCCAAATGTAAAGGATTGCTTTAGTAGAAAAAGCACAAGGTGCGCACTTTGTCTGCAGAGCTGAAATTTTCAAGCAAAATTACCATTGTGCACATGCTTTACTTTTTGGTGTTTGGCAACTCTTCTTTTGACAGTAGCTATGCATGTTGGGTATCGTTCTGTTCGGGGGATGTTGTTTTTTCAGATTAACTTGTTTTTTCTTGTTTGCATATAGTTTCTTTTAGGAAAATGTGGCTTTGATCCTGCTTTTTTTATCCTTTTTTAGGGAAGCTCTGTGTAACCAAAGAATACATTGAGGGAGAACTTCCAGAAAACTGTGGCAACATCAACAAGCCTGGTACGCCTAGAAAGCTTGAAGTGTGTATTTCCAGAGAATATATAGTTTGTTGGGGTATTTCAAATGTAAAGGGTTGTTTTTAATAAAAAAACTGCAAGGTGCACATAGCGCTTAGCATAGCTGTATTTGATCTAAAAATCTCTTAAAGTGCTGTTTCAGTTTGGGGGAGTCTCCTGGGCAGGAAAGGGTGTCTACCAATACATATGTGGTACCGTTGTAACCGAGAGAAATTGGGATTTCACACGCAATAAGATTTCATTGAAAACTTACATTTTTTTATTACAGAAAAACACTACAAATTGTAAAAAATAGATTTTTTTTTATTTTTTTGCACATATTTCACCCCAAAATATTAAGAATACACTTGACAAATGACAAACAAGACATTTTAGATTAGCCCAGACTCTGCTGAAAAAAACAACATATAATTTTCCTGGGAAATCCCAGTTGAACATGCATAGTGCAAAATAGTGAAAAATGGTCTGGCAACTAAGCGTAAAAAAAACTCTAGGTAGGCTGGCATTTAAAGGGTTAAACTGGACCAAAAGCCTTGCACAGTTAAAAAAAACACTTCTCAAAACTCCATCTGCATGCATTATACTGAATCCTTGTCAGCACTTACATTTGCTCCTGAAACGCAGCATTACCGATCTTCTCCTTTCTCAGGTTCCCAGCTGTTCTACTTCCTGTATTTAACTGACCTACCCCCACATTACACAGCAGGAGGAAACCTAGTAGTGCTTCCTCTTTGCAGGAGGCATGTAACTTCATGAGGTGTCATTTTGGTTGTAAAACTGGCAATGACAGGAGTTCCAAAGAGGTAAATTTTTATGTGCAGAAGTCTGAATTGCGCTGGGAAGAGATGCATATGAGTAGGGCTGGGGAACCCGAACAGCAAAGTTTGGATTTGTACCAACTTTGCATGTTTGGAACCCCAAACCTGAGCACGGATTTCAAAAATATGTGTGCGTGTTCGGCACAAATGGCAGCCAATCAGTCTTCTTCTTTCTCTCCTCACCATTAGCCCGGTGGGACACGTGGGTTTTTATATGTGCGTCATGTCGCACACAAATGCTGTTCGCTCTGGACATTAGTTAGGGAGAGGTGCTGCTGCTTAGGGACAGAAAGGGCTTTATTTTTTTAGACAAATGTCCTTACTAGAGATGAGCAAATTTTTAAAAAGTTAGATTCGGCCGATTCGCCAAATTTTCCAGAAAAATTTGTTTTGGTCCGAATTTATTTGCAGTGAATTGCTATTAAAAACGGCTATTTCTGGCCTTCCGAGAGGCTCAATAGGGTTGTAGAACATTTTGCCTTGCTGTAACATGCATAGGATGCGTGCTGGGTTAGTGAAATAATACTAATACATAATAAGAAGTATGACATGCAGATCAGAGGCATCGCTATTAGAATCGCTGTCGCAGAGCGGCACAATTACAGAGCCTTGAGGTGGCAGCAGCATAAGGAGCCCATATATTGCCTGAAAAACATATTGGAGTTGGCAGCAGCATTAGAAGCCCATATATTGCCTGAAAGACACACCCTGGAGTGGGCAGCAGCATAAGGAGCCCATATATTGCCTTAAAAACACATTGGAGTTGGCAGAAGCATAAGCAGCCCATATATTGACTGAAAGACACACCATGGATTTGGCAGCAGCATAAGGAGCCAATATATTGCCTGAAAAACACATTGGAGTTGGCAGCAGCATAAGGAGCCCATATATTGCCTGAAAAACATACCCAGGAGTTGGTAGCAGCATAAGCAGCCCATATATTGCCTGAAAAACACATTGGAGTTGGCAGCAGCATAAGGAGCCCATATAATGCCTGAAAGACACACCCTGGAGTTGGCAGCAGCATTAGGAGCCCATATATTGCCTGAAAAACACATAGGAGTTGGCAGCAGCATAAGGAGCCAATATAATGCCTGATAGACACATTGGAGTTGGCAGCAGCATATGGAGCCCATATATTGCCTGAAAGACACACACTGGAGTTGGCAGCAGCAGCATAAGGTGCCCATATATTGGCTGAAAGGCACACCCTGGAGTTGGCAGCAGATTTAGGAGCCCATATATTGCCTGAAAGACACAACCTGGAGTTGGCAGCAGCATAAGGAGCCCATATATATCCTGAAAGACACATTGGAGTTAGCAGCAGCACTAGGAGCCCATATATTGCCTAAAAAACGCTTTGGAGTTGGCAGCAGCATAAGCAGCCCATACATTGCCTGAAAAACACATTGGAGTTGGCAGCAGCATATGTAGCCCACATATTGCCTGAACGACACACCCTGGAGTTGGCAGCAGCAGCATAAGCAGCCCATATATTGCCAGAAAAACACATTGGAGTTGGCAGCAGCATAAGCAGCCCATATATTGCCTGAACGACACATTGGAGTTGGCAGCAGCATAGGAGCCCAAATAATGCCTGAGAGACGAACCCTGGAGTTGGCAGCAGCAGCATAAGGAGCCCATATATTGCCTGAAACACACATTGGAGTTGGCAGCAGCATTAGGAGCCCACATATTGCCTGAAACACACATTGGAGTTGGAAGCAGCATAAGGAGCACATATATTGCCTGAAAACACATTGGTGTTGGCAGCAGCATAAGGAGCACATATATTGCCTGAAAGACACATTGGAGTTGGAAGCAGCATTAGGAGCCCAAATATTGCCTGAAAAACACACCCTGGAGTTGGCAGCAGCAGCATTAGGAGCCCATATATTGCCTGAAAAACACATTGGAGTTGGTGGCAGCAGCAGCATAAGGAGCCCATATATTTCCTGAAAGACACACCATGGAGTTGGCAGCAGCAGCATAAGGAGCCCATAAATTGCCTGGAAAACACCCTGGAGTTGACGGCAGCAGCAGCATTAGGATCCCATATATTGCCTGAAAGACACATCCTGGAGTTAGCAGCAGCATAAGGAGCTACCATGAATCAGTTACTACCATGGATCAGCCATTGGTGGGTGGAAATCCTGGCTTCCAACATGTGTTGTAATACATGAAGCAGTGGAATCACGTTGTTCATCCCGTAATTCTGGCGACTGACAAAGTGGCTTCCTCAAATGGCCTGAGCAAATGGCAGGTGTCAGGTATGAGCTGCAACTGGTTTACATTAACGTTACACAGGGGAGTCCCCCTATCTGCTTGGAGCATCAAGAAATCATTGATGGCTTTTCTCTGTTCATATAGTCGATCCAACATATGGAGGGTGGAATTCCAATGGGTGGAAACATTGCAAATCGGACTATGTTGGGGGATACAGTTCTGATGCTGTAGCTCAAGAAGGGTGTGCTTGGCAGTGTAGGAGTGGCTGAAGTGCATACAAAGTTTCCTTCCCATTGTTAGGACGTATTGCAGATGGGGAAAGACTTCAGAAAACGCTTGACAACTAGGTTGAACACTTGTGCCATACAGGGCGCATGGCTCAGGCTTCCTTGTCGCAGTGCAGACAAGATGTTCTTACCATTGTCACCATGGTTCCCATTTCCAGTTTTCACGGAGTAAGCCATGTTTTGATTTCTTGATGAATGAATTTTAGCAGCTCCTCCCCTGTGTGATTTTGTTCGCCAAGGCAAACCATGTGAAGCACAGTGTGACACCGCCATGCCCTGCACACATGGTAGGCTGGAGGGGCACCAAGACTTGAACAGTGGAGGCTGAGGAGATGGCGAAGGATGAGGAGGCAGTCGCACACTGTCACAGGCACAACGGCCTAGGAGCGTGAAGGCCTGTCCAAGTTACTGTTGTCTGTGCAGGAACCACATTCGCCCAGTGGGCAGTAAAAGACATGTATTGTCCCTGACCATATTAACAGCTCCAGATGTCGGTGCTGCCGTGCACTTTGGTGCACACTGACAGGCTCAAGGGCTGGCCCACCTTCTGTTCAACAAAATTGTGCAGCGCTGGTACTGCTTTCTTTGCAAAGAAATGACGGCTTTGGACTCTCCACCTCGGCTCGGCACAAGCCATCAGTTCTCTGAAAGGTGCAGAGTCCAAAACCTGAAAAAGGAGGGACTGCAGCACCAGCAACTTGGACAGGAGCACATTTAGCTTCTGCGCCGTAGGATCAGTGGGCGCATACTGTTGTCTCTTGGACATGGCTTTGCTGATGAATTTAGTGGGTTTAGGCTCTTAACCAAAGCTGTAAAAATGGTTAATGAGGATCTCTTTTGTGGCGCGCTGGGGGGGGGGAAGAAGGGGTTAATTTTGTGTAGGGTTGAACCAGGAAGATTGACAGTATCCCCTTCTCGGGGTTACTCCCAGAGTAGGGGTGTGTATTTACTTTGTGCTGGATTGACCTAGGGTGCTGCAATATGAGATACAGCCCTCTATGCCAGAAAGCTGTAACCGATTCTTCTTATAAAAACGATATACATGCGGACAGTGTTCATCCAAGTAGTAAAAAAGACTGAACATAAAAAGTGTCAGAACACTTACCGCTGCGGCCCGCCGCGGCCCGGGGGTACTTAACCTGCCCAGGGCCTATGAGGGGAAGAACTTCAAACGCTGTTACTGTGGTGTTCCAATTTGTTGCATCTGTATGGTTCTCCTTTGTATGGGATTGTATTCCACCGATTAATTGGTTGTCCAATAATAAAACGATGTTACAATTGTGTTTAGGTTAAAACACAAATTTATTCTGGTACAAGGGTAGTAGCGGGGGTCGGGCGGGGGTGTGGGTAGGGGATGAAGTCACTGTGTATCAGGGGGAAGGGAGGAGGAAGTCTGTAGCAGCTTGGATGGTCTGTGCTGCTTGGAAAATAAAGAAGTTCTGTATCCGTGAAATAATGTTCTTCGGTAAATGTCCTTTAAAAATCCATGTGTTGAATAGAAATCAGTTGGAGTGGCGTCTCTGCCCAGCTCCAACTGATTTCTGAGCTGGGAAGAGACGCCACTCCAACTGATTTCTATTCAACACATGGATTTTTAAAGGACATTTACCGAAGAACATTATTTCACGGATACAGAACTTCTTTATTTTCCAAGCAGCACAGACCATCCAAGCTGCTACAGACTTCCTCCTCTCTTCTCCCTGATACACAGTGACTTCATCCCCTACCCACACCCCCGCCCGACCCCCGCTACTACCCTTGTACCAGAATAAATTTGTGTTTTAACCTAAACACAATTGTAACATCGTTTTATTATTGGACAACCAATTCATCGGTGGAATACAATCCCATACAGAGGAGAAGCATACAGATGCAACAAATTGGAACACCACAGTAACAGCGTTTGAAGTTCTTCCCCTCATAGGCCCTGGGCAGGTTAAGTACCCCCGGGCCGCGGCGGTAAGTGTTCTGACACTTTTTATGTTCAGTCTTTTTAACTACTTGGATGAACACTGTCCGCATGTATATTGTTTTTATAAGAAGAATCGGTTACAGCTTTCTGGCATAGAGGGCTGTATCTCATATTGCAGCACCCTAGGTCAATCCAGCACAAAGTAAATACACACCCCTACTCTGGGAGTAACCCCGAGAAGGGGATACTGTCAATCTTCCTGGTTCAACCCTACACAAAATTAACCCCTTCTTCCCCCCCCCCCAGTGCGCCACAAAAGAGATCCTCATTAACCATTTTTACAGCTTTGGTTAAGAGCCTAAACCCACTATACCCACATTACTAATAGGGACGTGACCCCCTATCAGTGGCAGCAGCTTCCCACCATATCTGGCGCTCCTCACAAAACCATTTTCCCCTCTTTGCTGATGGATTGCTGGCGGGATGACTGACCTGTAGTAGGAGGAGCAGGAGCATCTGGAGCGACAGAGGATGGGTATGATGCACATCTACCTTCAGCTGAGGTGCTGGAGCCTTGGCTGGCAGAAATTGGGAGCAGCTTGGCACTGGCTGACTCAACAGGCAGGACCTCCACTTTGGAGACTCTGTTCTCCCAGGCCGCTTTATGGTGGCACAGCATATGTTGCCGCAGGGCCGTAGTACCAACATTGGGGCCCTGGCCATGCTTCACCTTCTGTCTACACATCTTGCATGTGGCCAGGTTACCCTCCTGTGGAAGCCTTATAAAAAAACACTGCCGAGTAGCTAATTTTTCCACCAACAGTCCGCACTAATTCACTGCTACTGCCGCCAACTCCAGGAACCCCTGCTCCACTACCTCCCGGGAAGGCAGCCTGCTGCGCAGCAGGTGGTCTACCCCGCCCCTGGCCACGTTTGGCTCCAGACATCCCAATTCTGCCACCATGCTGACTGCTAACCATACTACCACCTTGCTGCCTTAGCTACTGACTCAGGGGCAACCTGGGACCCTCTTCTCCTCCTGATGATGATGAAGCCCCTTATGCACCGGGGTCCCAAGTGCGATTGGCATCATCATCATCGAGTTGTGTCTGCACGTCACTGATGTCGTCCTCAGTTTCCTCAACAGTGTTTGCTGCAGGAGCTGAAACGCTCGCCACACCACCTCCCACGCCACTCTCCTCCTTAGCGTTTGTCTGCCTCGCAAAAGAAGCGGCGGATGTCTCTTCCATTTCTTGGCTTGGCTGTAGCTGCTGACTGTCCTCTAACACATCGTCCTCACTGAATAGTGGAGCTGAACCCAAAGCATAAGATAAGTCGGCTGGGGGGGGCGTAGGACAGAGGCAATGGAAGGACAGGGGCTGCTCCCGGGCCATGCCAACTCAGGGTTGTGTCCGAGGAGCCTACCGACTGTTGACTGGGGTGTCAGATGTCACTTTTGATGAGGTAGATGATCGCCTAAACCAATCAGTGACGTCAGATGCATTGCTGGTCGAGATGCGACCGCTAGCAGATACCGGGAGATCAGGCCTCACACCGCGACTCCTGCTGCCAATTGCCCCTAGTCTGCTGCGAACTCTGCCTGATGAATCTAGGCCTCTCCTCAGTGCACATCCTGGCACATCTCTGCCTGACATTTTTACTGCGTTTAGGAGGGGAAAACAATACACTACACTTCACCTAAACAGTATTTTTGTAACAGCAGGTGTGTAGAAAAGTTGGAGAAAAACAGGCAGACACTGTAGCTAAAAGCTAATGCAAAAAGACACTTGCAGATGGTCTTACACAGGATGCCCCTGGCCAGAGTTAAATGCAGCACTTTGTAAATGCAGGCAGTTTTAAAATGTGGTTTTTGTTCAAAATGTAAAAGGTAAAAATGCAGGCACTCTTAAAAGATAAGTGGTAGCACTCAGAATGCCCCCCCCCCCCCCGGTGAAGGGCAATGGCTGCTTAAAATGTGAAAAAGTGACTTTTTTTTACAAAATGCAAAAGGTAAGTAGACAGGTACTCTTAAAAGATAAGTGGTAGCACTCAGAATGCCCCCTGGTGAATGCCCCCTGGTGAAAGGCAACGGCTGCTTTAAACGTGAAAACATGACTTTCTTTACAAAATGCAAAAGGTAAGTAGCCAGTTACTCTTAAAATATTAAAGCTAGCATTTGGGATGCCCCCCGGTGAAAGGCAACGGCTGCTTTAAACGTGAAAACATGACTTTCCTTGCAAAATGCAAAAGGTAAGTAGCCAGTTACTCTTAAAATATTAATTCTAGCACTCAGAATGCCCCCCCGGTGAAATGAAAAGCTAAATAAGCAGGCGTGTTATTAACACTAAATTGGCTTGAAAGCTAATGCAAACACTGTAAACTATCTCTGTCTTTCTCTGTCACTGTCACAGCCTCTCTCCTTCTCTCTCTGGCTCTCTGGCTCTATCTGTCCCTCGCTCCTTCTGTCCCTTGTTCTATCAATCTCTCAATCGCTGTATCTATCTATCATATCTATCTATCTATCTATCTATCTATCTATAGAATCGTGGCGATATTCAGATTCGTTTAGAATCAAATTTTTCATGAAATTTGTAACTAATTTGGATTCATCAGATTCGATTCGCTCATCTCTAGCTATGACTTTGGACACCACCTAGTGAGTAGCTCTGCAGCGAATCAGAGAGAGCGTTTCTACAGCACCCACCAAACATCACATTCATCAATGCTGGACAGGATAGTACAGTGCCACTTGTCCGCCCGCTAAGCTAGGTTACAGCGCTCGAGACCCATTTACAGAGTCCAATAGAGGTCGCTCTAAGCGCTGCTATACAGATGCTCACATGGCGATATGTGGTGCTAGTATTAAATCAGCCTCAAAATGTATTTAGTTTAGCAAAAACTGTCAGCTGGTGCCTTCACTATACACTTAATTTGCTTAATCCACTTAATGACCTAGTGAACAAACATACAAAACGTTCCCCCAAAAATATTTCCAAAAGCAGAGTTTGCTCCGGACACATAAGCTGCGCACCAAAAAGCCATGTGTTTGAGGCAAATCTCTATTCTCTCTTCCCCTGTGGCAGCTGCGTTCTCCTTGTTGTTATGTGTAACATTTTATTTGGTGATATCTTGATTCCTGAGCTACAGTGTTGTGTTTCCCAAAAAAACATTTGTGGCAAAATGTCCATCTTTTACCAAAGACTGGAAAAAATAGGTGAAAATACTGAGAAATACATGGCAGATGACACTCATTCATAATAAACATGCTGACATGTGTTTAATGCATGAAATAAGCAGGTCAGTTAGTGAAGTCAGCATTTTCCTCCTGCATTTTGCTGGAGGAAAATAGAGCACAAAACAATCACATTTGCGCACGCATTTCACCTTTCAAAACAAGCCCTAAATTGCATGCAAATTTACTATTGGGAGTACATTTACTCATGAAATCTTTCTTCACGTGCAAATTTATATGCAAAAATGAATTGCACGACCATAAATCGACTCTACAGCGCAGAGGGTTGGGTTCTGGTATGCATTGTGAGGGGGCAGTAAGGGCTATCAGTCGTCTTAACCAAACCTAAAAGCTTCTTTATCGAGCAAAAGATAGGCAAAACAGGAGGCTAATAGTCACAGTGGTAAACAACAGGCAGGCAGGCATATAAGGTACAGGCCTCAATATCTTCCTTTAGATAAGACATCTAGCAGCTGTGACCAATTTTAAGGCGGTGGATTTCCAATTTTTGAACTCTGAAGCACGATTGAATGTTTGATGTAAGATAGTTCTCTCCCTCCCTCTCTTTATATGTATAATATATGATAAAACATACGTTTTTTTGGGCCATTTGTTCTGTGTCCTTATGCACAGCACATTTGCGTGTGTTTTTAAACATAGCATTGATACCATAAGCAAATTATTTTTATGTATAGTCCAAAGCCAAAGAAAGAACAGGTGCTTTCAAATATGCCTTTTTGATTTTGTGAAAATAATTAGAATTTATAATACCATTCATTAGCATATAAAAGCTTTTTCTTGCCTTAGCTGCAAGGGTTCTCAATATCAAGCCATATGTTTTCTTCCAGTTTATAAAATAATAAGATAAACTTAATTATCTTGTCATAAATATCTTTTGACTCAGGTTAAGATTAGGAATAGATGTTATCTTTAGTTTTTTATTTATTTTATTAATGGTCGGTCTATGCTTTTAAACCTAATTTTCTAGACAAAATTAATGAAAATCTAGCCAAAACCAAAACAATATCGTTGTTATATAATTTTACTTTGTTGCACACACTTATGAATCTAGAGATTTTCTTTTGATAGATCCATATGCTGCATTGTACACAGATGGGAGGCTGAATTATATCTTCCCCAAAGGAATTCTACTTTGTTTCTAGTGTACCGAGTTTATGAGTTTATGTGTATTTTGCAAAGTCTGGGATTTGTTTTCTCAGGACTCTAGTCTGCATTTTGTTCCTTGCAGCATACTTATGTTTGTTTTTGTCTCTCATATTTCAGTGAATTACCACAGTCTGTTACAGTTGTCATTTAGTACTGTGAGATATGTTCAATATCCATATAAAAAGAAAAATTCATACCTTGGTTGGGCCGAAAGAACCTTTGAGTTATGTCTCCAAAATGACTCTCAGCAGAGGGATAAATGTGATATGTTATTCTGCCAAAGACTTTTAAGAAGGTTATATATGATGACTTCTATATTAAAGCAATATATTACAGTTTAATCTAAAAAAGGTGTTTAAAATTTTTCGCTTTTTCTATAAACTCCCTAAGAAAGAAACGCACATACAAAAAACTGAAAAACTTTAATTGCAATTAAAACTTATTTTACTTTAACAGGTATGGCACCATACATCTTATGTAAATAATACATATTAATACCACCCCACATATACATTATTATTATGCTGTGCCATTTCCTTAGCAGCAGGCAGTGCCCCCTCTCCATGGGGATGGGGGGCCTGTCTTATGGCCTGCACTAGGGATGAGCGAATCGATCCGGACGAACCCGGATTCGTTCCGAATTTCATGGAAAATTCGATTCTGAACGAATCAGAATTTCCCCGCGATTCGATCGATCAAAGTTTTCCTTTAAACTCCATTTATTTCAATTACAGACATTCTAAAATGGTGGATGAACATGTCCAGACATATCCCCTGGGGCAAGGTATCATGGGTAAGTCACATGCAGCCTATCAGCAGCCAGGAAGCCCGGTGACGTCACCGTGCTATATAAAGCGGCGGCCATCTTGCTTGTGTACATTTCAGCCTTGCATTGCGGCCAGAGCACAGCTCGTTAGAGACAGAGACAGAGAGTTAGAGATAGGTAGGGAGAGTCAGAGAGGCAGACAGAGAGGTAGACAGAGCCAGGGAAAGATAGGGAAAGATAGGGAAAAAACAGAAGCTTAGAACAGCTTAGAAGTGACAGTGAAAATCTTTTTTTTTCAATTTCAGTTCTTTGTGCTGTAAATCTGCCTTCCCACTATGCATGCCATCTATGCAGTGGCTTATTTAACCCTATCTGTTACACACAAGCATTTATCATAATATAACTGGATTAGTTTAAATATTTTTTGGTCTGCCTTTAACAAAAAAAAACAGGCCGCAGGGCATCCCAAACCTGCACTTAGCAGCCTATCTGTTATACTAAATACGCTTGTTCATCCTTCCTCAGCTTAACCCTTTGAGTGCCGGCCTACCGAGATTTTTTGTCACAATCTGTTGCCAGACGACTTTTCACGTTTTTGCGCTACACATGTGCAACCTTGATTTTTGAAGGGATTTTCAGGGATTTCGATGAAAATTATATATTGTTTTTTTCAGCAGAGTCTGGGCTTCAACATGAAATGTCTTGTTTGGCCTTTTTTTTAGTGTATTCTCAATACTTTTGGGTGAAATATGTGCAAAAAAATGAAAAAAACCAAGTTTAGGGGATTCCAGATAGGATACAACTATGCAATATGATTGCATAGTTGTAAGGGGTTAATAAAAAAAAATGACATAGGGTTCCCCCTCCCAGGGGGGGGGGGGGGACCTCATTTCTTTTTTGGAATTCTAAGGGTTAAAAACCCTTAAAATCCCAAAAAAAAATGACATAGGGTCCCCCTTACCCAGCATTTCTGACCCGGACCAGCTATGGGGGCTTGTAGAACAGGGTGCAGGGGCCAGCGTTGGTGGCCCCTGGCCCTGCAGGCTACTAGCCCACATAGCCACGTGGCCCGGGCCCTTCTGCCCCCCTGGCCGTTGGGGAGGCAGGTAATGGGGGGCAGGGGGTTATGGCAAGTCACCCGCTTGCCGCAGGTGACCTGCCATACCCAGAGCCTTGTGAACTGGTATAAGGGGTCTCATGGACCCCTTACCAGTTCACAAAGGGTTAAGTTAAAAAAAAGACACCAGACAAGTTCTTTATTATTCTTTTTTCACTTATACTTACCTCCCATCCAGTGTCCCACGCTGCTGCAGATGACAGTTGTTGGTAGTGATCAGAGCAGGGAGGGTGGCAGGCAGGGAGATCAGAGCCACCCTGCCTGCCACCCTCCCTGCTCCGATCGCTGCTGACAACTGACAGATCGGAGCTTGGGTGCCAGTAACCCGAGGAGCGGGATGACGTCATCAAGTGGGCGGAGTTAGGGGCGGGGCTAGGGGCGGGGCCAGCGCCGGCCGAAGAGGATGGTGATGGCCCGTTTCTGGGCCCTCACAAGCAGCGTGGAAAGCCCGGGGGGGATCGGAGCCCCCCCTGGTGAAGAGAAGACCCGAGCCATCGCGCTGCCAGGTGAGTAAATGTCATTTACTTTTTTTTTTTTTTCAGATGTCGGCGCCGGCGGGGGGGGCTATTACGGGCCCCCTCCTGAAGATCAGAGGCCTGGGGGCAGAATTCTAACAGCGGATTCTTGTACAGAATCGCTGGCCCTTTCAAATGAGGGGTAAGGTAAGTCTGTATGTTTTTTACTTTTTGTTTTATGGGCCTCTAAAATCAGCTACGTGACTCTCACGTAGCTGGCACTTAACGGTTGGAGAGGCAGCTACGTGAGAGTCACGTAGCTGGCACTAGAAGGGTTAATCAAAGTATTGCATTTTGAATTGGTTTTTGGTCTGCCAAAACACTAGGCCGCAGGGTATCTCATATTGCCAATTTTCATAGTATCTGGTGCAGAGAAGCAGTTCCTCACTTTATTTAGGTTCTTCTTTTTAAAGTAAACACATTTTTTATCGTACCTATTGCGCATTTCAAATACATAAAACTGTCAGGCAGACAAGTGCAAGGATGTTCAAAGAGGAGTGGCAGAGGACAAGATTCAAAGATTCAGCAGGCAGAGGTCGCAGCAGACTAGGAGCGAGTGGCAGCAGGAGTCACGGTGAGACCTGCTCTGCCAGTATCTGCTAGCGGTCGTGTCTCCACCAGTAACGCATCTGCCGTGGTAGATTGGTTAACGCGCTCATCAACATCATCACAAGTTACATTTGAGACCCCCAGTCTAGGGTCGGTAGGTTCCTCTGACACAACCCTGAGTTGGCATGCCCCGAGAGCAGTCCCTGTCCTCCCATTGCCTCTGTCCTACGCCGTTCCCTCCCCCAGCGATGTATCCTATGCTTTGGGTTCAGCTTCACTCTTTAGTGAGGAGGACGATCAGATAGAGGACAGTCAGCAGCTACTGCCCAGCCAAGAAATTGTAGGTGGCTTCTTTAGCTAGGCAGACAAATAGTGATGTGGACAGTGTCGTGGGTGATGTGAGCGTTCCAGCTCCTGCGCCAGACAATGTTGAGGAAACCGAGAACATCAGTGACGTGCAGCCACAACTCGGTGATGATGATGATGATAAAGCCGATCGCACTTGGGAGCCGGGTGATGAAGGGGCTTCATCGTCATCATCAGGAGAAGAGGGGCGCAGGTTGCCCCGGAGTCAGCAGCTGAGGCAGCAAGGTGTTAGCTGCATGGTTGGCAGTCAGCATGGGGGCACAATTGTAAAGCCTGGAGCCAAACGGGGCCGGGGTAGAGCACCTGCTGCGCGGCAGGCTACCATATCGGGAGGTAGTGGAGCAGGGGTCCCTGGAGTTGGCGACAGTAGCAGTGAATCAGTGAGGCCTGTTGGTGGGAAAAGTAGCTACTCGGCAGTGTGGCAGTTTTTCCTGAAGCATCCGCAGGAGGGTAACATGGCCACATGCAAGATATGTAGGCAGAAGGTGAAGCGTGGCCAGGGCCCAAATGTTGGCACCACGGCCCTGCGTCAACATAAGATGCATCACCATAAAGCGGCCTGGGAGAACCGAGGCTCCGAAGAGGTGGTCCAGCCTGCTTCCTCACCAAGTGGCACGCCGCTCTCAATTTCTGCCAGCCAAGGCTCCAGCTCCTGCTCCTCCTCCAAGTCATGCATCCTGCCAGCAATCCATCAGCGAAGCCATGTCCAAGAGACAGCAGTATGTGCCCACTCATCCTACGGCGCAGAAGCTGAATGTGTTCCTGTCCAAGTTGCTGGTGCTGCAGTCGCTCCCTTTTAAGGTGGTGGACTCTGCACCTTTCAGAGAACTGATGGCTTGTGCCCAGCCGAGATGGAGAGTCCCAAGCCATCATTTCTTTGCCAAGAAGGCAGTACCAGCGCTGCACACTTTTGTTGAACAGAAGGTGGGCCAGTCCTTGAGCCTGTCCGTGTGTAGCAAAGTGCACGGCAGCGCCGACATCTGGATCTGTAACTATGGTCAGGGACAGTACATGTCATTTACGGCCCACTGGGTGAATGTGGTCCCTTTGCAGCAGCAGCAGCAACTTGGACAGGTCACGCCGCTTCGGCCTCCGCGCTCCCTGCCCGTTGGGCCTGTGACACCGTGCGACTCGGCCTCCTCATCCTCCGCCATCTCCTCACCCTCCACTGTAGGCTCAAGTTCTCAGTGCCCCTCCAGTCTACCATGTGTGCAGGGCACCGAAGTGTCACGCTGTGCGTCAGATGGTTTGTCTTGACGAACGGAGTCACACAGGGGAGGAACTGCTTAAATTTATTCATCAGGAAATCCAAACATGGCTTACTCCAAGAAAACGTAAAATGGGAATCATGGTTACCGACAATGGGAAGAACATTTTGTCTGCGCTGCGCCAAGGAAGCCTGACCCATTCCCCCCTGCATGGCTCACGTCTTCAATCTGGTTTTCAAGCGGTTTCTGAAGTGTTCCCCCCATCTGCAAGACATCCTAACAACTTCAAGGAAACTTTGCATGCACTTCAGCCACTCATACACCGCCAAACACACCCTTCTTGAGCTACAGCGTCAGAACGGTATCCCCCAACATAGTCTGATTTGCGATGTTTCCACCCGTTGGAATTTCACCCCTCACATGTTGGACCGATTATTTGAACAGAGAAAAGCCATCACAGATTTCCTGATGATCCAAGCAGATAGGGGGACTCCCCTGTGTAACTTCAATGTCAACCAGTGGAAGCTCATACGTGACACCTGCCATTTGCTCAGGCCCTTTGAGGAAGCCACTTTATTTGTCAGTCGGCAGGATTACGAGATGAACGACGTGATTCCACTGATTCATGTACTACAGCACATGTTGGAAACCATGGCTGGTCAGGGCACTGGAGACATGGCGTCTACATCTTACGGCCACATGAACCCCATTGGAGCTGAACTGGAGGAGGAGGAGGAAGAGGAGTAGGAGTGGCCCAGTGAAGCACAGTTTAGGCTTGGCGAAATGGCTGGTTTATCTAGTCAGCGGACAGGAGAGGAGGAGCAGGAGCAGCCAGAGGAGTTAGAGGGTTTTGAGGAAGGCGAGACAGAGGACCCGGACACACCATGGCAGTATGCAGTGGAGATGGAGACAGGTAGTCCCTCCGAGTCACTTGCGCAAATGGCAGAAAGCATGCACACGTGCTTGCGTAGTGACCCCAGAATTGTTTCCATTTGTCGCCGGGATGACTTCTGGCTGTCCACCTTATTGGACCCTCGCTTCTGGCACAAAATGGGGGAGGACAAACTGAACTACTACAGAGACATTCTACGTAGTCAGTTGGCCGATGCCTATCTGCGCCATGGTCCATACTCTGGCAGGTCTGACTCGGGGGGGGGGGGGAGGGGACCTCTGCGCTACTCATGAGCAGCAGGAAGACCTGGAGCAGGACCTCAACCAGCAGGTCATGTCATACCTTGACATGACCATGCCAGCACACTTTGAGGATCCGCTGGACTTCTGGGCAGCCAAACTTGGCTTGTGGCCGCAACTAGCAGAGTTTGCCCTGGAAAAGCTGTCCTGCCCGGCAAGTAGCGTGCCATCTGAGCGGGTGTTTAGTGTGGCGGGGGCCATAGTTACGGCGAGGAGAACTCGTCTGTCAACTAAAAATGTGGAGAGACTCACCTTTGTCAAAATGAATCAGGGATGGATCAGCCAGGATTTCCACCCACCAATGGCTGATGCATGCGACTAGATTCAGCATGGTGCCACGTTTTACACTTTCCAAATGGCGCAAAACATATTTATGTCTTTAGGCCAATTTTTGAGCTCCTGCTGATGCCAACTTCAGGGTGTGCCTTCCAGCCATTTTTTGGGTTCCTGCTGATGCCAACTTCAGGGTGTGCCTTTCAGCCAATTTTTACCCTCCTGCTGCTGCTGCTGCTGCTGCCAACTCCAGGGTGTCTTTCAAGCAATGTTTGGGCTCCTGCGTATGCTGCTGCCAACTCCAGGGTGTGCCTTCCAGCTAATGTTTGTGCTCCTGCTGCTGCCAACTTCAGGGTGCCTTCCAGCCAATTTCTGGGTTCCTGCTGCTGCTGCCAACTCCAGGGTGTGTTAATCAATTTTTGGGCTTCTGCTTCGGCTGCTGCCAACTCCAGTGTCTCTTTAAAGCAATGTTTGTGCTCCTACTGATTGCAACTTCAGGGTGTGATTCATCCAATTTTTGGGCTCCTGCTGCCAAATCCAGTGTCTCTTTAAAGCAATGTTTGGGATCCTGCTCCTGCTGCTACTGCTTGCAACTCCAGTGTGTCTTTAGTCCAATTTTTGGGCTCCTGCAGCCAACTCCAGTGTCTCTTTAGAGCAATGTTTGTGCTCCTGCTGCTTGCAACTCCAGGGTGTGATTCAGCTAATTTTTGGGCTCCTGCTGCCACCTCCAGTGTCTCTTTCAAACTATGTTTGGGCTCCTGCTGCTGCTGCATGCAACTCCAGGGTGTCATTCAACCCATTTTTGGGGTCCTGCTGCCAACTCCAGTGTGTCTTTTAAGCTATGTTTGGGCTGCTGCTGCTGCTTGCAACTCCAAGGTGTGATTCATCCAATTTTTGTGCTCCTGCAGCCAACTCCAGTGTCTCTTTAAAGCAATGTTTGTACTCCTGCTGCTTGCAACTCCAGGGTGTGATTCATCCAATTTTGTGCTCCTGCAGCCAACCCCAGTGTCTCTTTAAAGCAATGTTTGGGCTCCTGCTGCTGCTTGCAACTCCAGGGTGTGATTCATCTAATTTTTGGGCTCCTGCAGCCAACTCCAGTGTCTCTTTAAAGCAATGTTTGGGCTCCTGCAGCTGCTGCTGCTGCTTGCCACTCCAGGGTATAATTCAGCTTATTTTTGTGCTCCTGCTGCCATCTACAGTGTCTCTTTCAAGCTATGTTTGGGCTCCTGCTACTGCCAACTCCAGGGTGTGTCAGTCAATTTTTGGGCTCCTGCTGCAGCTGCTGCCAACTCCAGTGTCTCTTTCACGCAATGTTTGGGCTCCTGCTGCTGCTGCTTGCAACTCCAGGGTGTGATTCATCCAATTTTTGTGCTCCTGCAGCCAACTCCAGTGTCTCTTTAAAGCAATGTTTGGGCTCCTGCTGCTGCTTGCAACTCCAGGGTGTGATTCATCCAATTTTTGGGCTCCTGCAGCCAACTCCAGTGTCTCTTTAAAGCAATGTTTGTGCTCCTGCTGCTGCTGCTTGCAACTCCAGGGTGTGATTCATCCAATTTTGGGCTCCTGCAGCCAACTCCAGTGTCTCTTTAAAGCAATGTTTCGGCTCCTGCAGCTGCTGCTGCTGCTGCTTGCAAATCCAGGGTGTGATTCAGCTAATTTTTGGGCTCCTGCTGCTGCCAGCTCCAGGGTGTGTTTTTCAGACACTATAGGGGCCCCTTATAGTGATGCCACTTCAACTTTCTGCAATTGTGCCACTCTGCGATTCTATTAGCGATGCCTCTGACCTGCATGTGATAATTATTTACAGTGTTATTTCACTAACCCAGCATGCATCCTATGCGTGTTACAGCAAAGCAGAATGGTTTACAACCCTATTGAGGCTCTAGGAGGCTCAGAAATAGCCATTTTTAATAGTGATTCGTCGCAAATGAATTTGGGTCGAAACGATTTTTGACGGAAAATTCTGCGAATCATTCGAATCGAATTTTTCAAAAGTTCGCTCATCTCTAGCCTGCACCAACAGTGGCCCTGATATATCTGCAAAATGGAATTGCTGGGATAAAGGTGCCCCCAATGGCCTTGGCACCCAGGGAGATTGCCCTGATCGCCCACCACTAGAAACAACCCTGTTTTGGTAAAACATTTACTGAAAAACAGCATATGGATAAATAATTTTTCAGCCAGTTTGATTACAGCAGACCAAAATATGTTCAGCTTTTGAGGGCAGCCTGTTTTATTTCAAAGGACAAACTATTTTATATTGCTATATTGCTTATACTGGTAAAAAAAAAATATATATATATATATACCCCTGGGATTTTTTGGGCATACCAGACACATGCATAACACAAGGATTCAACTTTATACAATCTCTATATTCTTCACAAAATACAACAGAAATAATGTTTACCATAGAGAATAACACATAATTGAACTTACAGTAAGTCCTAATACTTGGCTCTGTTGGACAGACCTCCCAGGTTTCTCAGCTCAACAGTTCAGGTTTCAGTTTTTTCAGATCCTTGAAGACAGGTACAGCTGGCTGGAGGCCTCCACACAGCCCAGCCCTAGTGCTCCATGCTCCTGTTCCTTCAACAGAGATGCAGGTCTATCCCCTAGACTTAGTCGTTGGTGCCACAGGCACCTCATCAACCTATATAGCAGCCCCTGTCTGTGGCCCATCATCTCCTTTATAACACTGCCAGCATGAATCACTGGACCAGTATTGGACTGGCCAGTAGGACCCAACGCTCTTTCCCTACTGGACAGACTCTAGGGCCCTCTAGAGCACCTTAATGGCAGCATTCATTTTTTTCCAGTTCAAGTTTTTTTTCCCATCCAGCATTTTTCAGTTCCAAAAATATTTTTATGCTTTGTGTTACTCTAATATATATATATATATATATATATATATATATATATATATATATATATATTCACATTTATTTACTGAATAAGCAGAACATTGTACGAAACAGAAGAATAGTATTACAAGATATATATCAATATAAATATATATATATGTGTATAGGTGGCTCCCTAGCCAGTAACTGTTTTGACTGTACAGACTGTACAGCACAGCTAAATGTACACATAGATGTCCTCCTGACATTTGAGACTTCCATTACATTGAGTAATCACAATTGGGTGCACAAAAAGTAAAACAAAGCTGGAGCTTTCCTAGAACAACCTATTAGCATAACAGAGTTATTAACAGTCAGTGTTCAAGTTCCACATGTTGCAGCTGTAGGGTTACTAAGTAAGCAGTAGTTCCTGGACCTGGCATGGTAGTGGCCCATGCAAGGGCACTTGACAGCTGCCATATGAAACCAGAGACCCCGAGTAGTGTAAATGGCAAGGCTGTGGGTTCCACTTGGGACAGTGGCCAGTGCTGAAGGTCCGCAACAGGCTTTGAACTGTGTATATTAAACCAAAGCTTGAATGGTTAAACCATTCACTGCTCCTGTACTGTGTCATATCCCGGTGGGGGGGGGGGGGGGGGATTAGGCTGACCTTAATAGAGGAATTGGGAGGAAGGTGGGGGGAATATGTCGCATTGTATGTAATGGGGAAATTGGGAGGGGGGGGTACTGTACACTGCCTGTAATATCCTCATCCTCATTCCCCCAATCAAGCTGCACTCAAATAGGTAAAAGAAACCAAGTTTCTCATGGCCACCATCATGATAACTTGTGCTGAATCAAGAACACCATGGCAGTAATAGAGAAATCCCACCACAGGCTCTACCTGCTTAGGCAACTGAGTTTTTCCCCCAATGCCTGGTTAGGAGGAGCCAGCTAAAGTGAAAAGGTTCGGTTACAAAGAATTATAAAAAACGCAGAAAAGATCATCGGTACATCTTTACCCCCACTCCAGTCCCTGTAGGAAAAAGAACGATCTCTTGGGCAAACAAAATTCTCTCTAACCATCACCTGGGTCACTCTCCTGCTAAAATCTGGGCCCCGCTCGCAAAACTACTCATTCCGAGAACACTTTTTACCCCATTGCCATTAACTATCCATTAACTATTCTTATAGCCAGGCGGCTAGACTGGCTTGTACCCTGTGATTCCTCACTGTATTCTATTGTACTGTATGGGGTGATGGGGGGGGTTCTGCACACTGTCAAGTCAACCTGAACCTGAACCCCTGCATAAGTGGGGTAGGGAAAGTACTCCAAATCACCGAAAACTAAAAAGAAAATATATAAATAACTGAAAAATACATGTTAAAAAAAAATATATGTATATATATTTATTTATTTATAGGTGTCAGAGGGCAAATTTCAGGGGGGGCACCATGGAGATTGCCCTGCACAAAATGGGGTGAGAAAGGCACTCAGGATAAGTAATAAGTTTAAAAAAAATTATACATATATTAATATTTTTATAGATGTTAGAGAGTAAATTAGGGGAAACACCAGGGTGATTGCTCTGCAGGAAATGGGCTAGTGACAGTACTAATATGTATCCTTTATTAATAAAATAATAAGAACCCCCCCAATAACCCTATAATAGCTGTGTGACAGAATCCCCCCATCACCCCACAGCAGACTGTGAGAACCCCCCCCCCCGTCATACTATAGCAGAGTGTGACAGAACAACACAACACAACCCCCATCACCCCATAGCAGACTGTGTGGCAGAACAACCCCCGTCATCTTCTATAGCAGACTGTCACTGAGCCCCTCATCATCCCATAGCAGACTGTGTGGCAGAACAGCCCCCATCATCCCACAGCAGACTGTGTGGCAGAACAACCCCCATCATCCCACGGCAAACTGTGTGGCAGAACAACCCCCGTCATTCCATAGCAGACTGTGACAGAGCCCTGTATCATCTTCCATAGCAGAGTGACAGAGTCCCCATCATCAAATAGACTGTGACAGGGCCCCCATCATCTTCCATAGCAGACAGTGATAGAGCCCCCTATCATCTTCCACAGCAAACTGTGAGAGGGCCCCCATCATCTCCCATAGCAGACAGTGATAGAGCCCCCTATCCTCTTCCAAAGCAAACTGTGAGGGGCCCTATCATCTTCCATAGCAGACTGTGACAGAGCCCCCATCATCACATTGCAGACTGTGATAGAGCCCTGTATCATCTTCCATAGCAGACTGTGACAAAACCACACATCCTCCATAGCAGACTGTGACCGAGCCCCCAATCATCCTCCATAGCAAACTGTGACAGAGCCCCCATCATCTTCCATAGCAGACAGTGATAGAGCCCCCTATCATCTTCCACAGCAAACTGTGAGAGGGGCCCCATCATCTTCCATAGCAGACTGTGACAAAGCCCCCCATCATCCCATAGCAGATTGTGACTATTAAAAGTAACATAAGGTCCACCCTTCGAGGGGGGGGGGGCATTTTTGGGGAATTTTAAGGGTTAAAATCCTTAAAAATAAAATAAAAATTGTGTTAGGTCCCCCCTACCCAGCATAACCAGCCTGAGCTATGAGGGCTTGTAGAACATGGGGGGCTTGGGGTTAATAGCAAGTCACCTGCTAGCCACTAGGGGGAGGGGCCAGGGGATCAGAGGATCCCATGACCCTCTCCTCCTCTGGCCAGCGATCTTTGCATCTGACAACTGTCGGGTTGGGAGCGGCATGACGTCATCCACCTTGACCCCAAAGGGGCAGGGCTAGTCGTGAAGATGGCATTGCCCATGGAAGAATCAGGGGGGGAAGGCCTGAAGCTGGAAGAGCTGAGGGAGTGATCGGCGCCCCCCCCCCCCCCCGATGAAGAGGAGACCCGTCGGGAGTGATTGCACACGGAGGTGAGTAAATGTCAATTTTTTTTTCTTACATGCAACGTCTGCAGGCTGCTGAAGTGGGGGGGGGGGGGTTGGGCACTCTCCTGCAGCCAAAGGGGGTAGAGAAGAACTAGCCGGTTCGATGGAGGGGTCAGGTTTTACGTAGATGGCGTTAGAATGGTTACAGAAATGAAGCAGCCTTGGCCATATTGCTGCTCATAAGTCTCACTTTGCAAGAGAAATGACGTGCTCCTTCACTTAAATAGACAGGGTGACGTCATCTTGCATTTGGAGAGAAGGAGGCAAGCCCATTCCATCCTGGTTGGCAGTGTAAACATGCCAAGCCCTGGGGGAAGACCTGTAGACAGTCTCCCCTATCCATCATCAGAGGGGTGGGATTTTGTTATACATTACAGGAAGTGCTGATCAACTCAGCAAAGACGAGGTCCGGAACTGCAGATGGCGGGATTTTCGCATGCAGACAAAGCCAGGGCCGCATTATTTCAATTATTTTGTATCGCTACAACTGGGCTGCGCTGCCTACATCCTTCAACCTGCTATACAGGTAACCAGAGGGGGAAAAGATCACTGTGAGTGTGCTTGTGGATACATAGAAAGGTAGAGAGAAGACAGAAGCTAAAAAAGGTCCCGACCAATCCACTGTTGGACATAACAAAGTGTGCTCCTAGTCCACCATATAAAAACACACACAAGGTGCTGTACAGATGTAGTCAGTCTTATCTCCAAATTGGTTACATTAAGCCCTTTGTTGTGAGATTAGTGCCATCACTTAATTAGTTGGGGTGTCTTTTCTCAGGAAACCCTGCATTTCGCTCCAGCAGCCACTAAGGGGAGCAGTGTACTGCAAATATTTTATTTAGTTGAAATACAGTACTGTAAACACTGGCCAATTTTCAAATGCAATGCCCGATTCCCTGCTGTATCTTTTCCTGCTGCTGGTAATATATAAATAAAAAAAAAAAAAAAAAAATATATATATATATATATATATATATATATATATATATATATATATATATATTGTGTTACCATTTCATAAATCAATGAAAATGAATATTTTTTTTTTTTTTTTTTTAAATGTAACCTCTTTTTTAAAGCAGACCTAAACCCTGCCTGGAGCTCCTTGTCATTGACTTAAATAGGAGAAACCACCTCCCTAGAGTATATAAGAGTCTAGGGACAGTGGGATGCCCTGTTGTGTGAGACTCTGGGGGTCAACCAATACACTAATCTTTCCAGAATGGAGTTGCTGTGGATGACAGGAATGGCATTTATTTTAGATTAATATGGGGCTCTTGTGCTGATGACACCCCTCTGCTCCCGGTAACATCCATGGCATTTCTGATATATAGATATATAGATATATATATAGATCTATATATGGAGAGAGAGAGAGATTGAGCTTACAATCTAATAACAAAAACATAAAAAAAATTTTTTAACTAGGGTCATCTGGATTTGGGATGCCCTGCTGTGTGAAACGCCCCAGATCGCCAGTATTCAGTCACCTCTGCTTGGTCAACCATTGCATGCGTGGACTGTCTTCCAGTCAGAGGCATTTGCCTTGACTATTTCATTCAGAAAACGGCTTGGATTCAGATTATTAGCCGCATCGCCAGCTGCACCATGCTCCTGCCCCAGCCTACATGAATGGCTGGGATGGGGTCACATGCACACGCCTGCCTTTGCTCCCAATTACAGCTGTTTGCTGAATCGCATAGTCATGGCAAACTGCTTCAACTGGATGAAAACCCATGCATGAGCCGTTGGACTGGGGAGAGGTGAGTAAATACTGGTGGGAGGGTTTCAAACAGCGGGTCAGCGACTGGCTCTAGAATCTTTTAGATATAAGGGATGAACGAACAGTGTCTTGTTCCACTTTAAAAGATTCTTGGGGGTGTTGGTCTACCTCCTTTATGGGGCATCCCAAATTCAGCCCACACATGCTCCATTGGATTGGTGATCAGGTAGGTTTTACTGGGGTTTTGCAGGGTTTCACACAGTGGGGAATCCCAAACCGGGAGAGGGAATCAGGCGACCCTGGACTTACAGATTCCAGGCATCCTGAGATGGGTTTTGATCTACTTTAAAGTGGACCTATCACCAGGATTTTGACTATTCCCCCCCCCCCTCCCTGGATCACCCAGTTTCACTTACCTTTTCCCAGATCACTCACTGCATCTCAGTGGCAGCAGTGGTTTCCCTCTTGGGATGCCCCATTCTGAGACTCCGGTAGTCATCCAGTAAAATCTTTCACCCGGAGTGAGTTTTATGGAAATAGTTTTTAATACTACAATCTGTTGCTATTGCCAACCATACACCAAGAAGAAAGAAGTGAGCTTAGTACACACAGAACACTGCTGCTGGGCGTGTGTAGGGTTGGGTGAGCTCCCTCACCTCAGCAGTGGCCATATCAGCAGTGTTCTATATGTACAGGACTTACTTCTCTGCTCCTGTATATCTAGATGTACAGTTGTCAATAGCAAAAGATTGTAGGTCGGGTTTTGTTCATTGCCTGGCATTTTCTGAACCACCTCCCCCCAGATAGCCCATACAAATTCATGTTCATGCTGGAGATGCACCCACTCTCCATCCAGATTGTTTTTACCACCAAGAGAGCCACCAGTAAAGGCGAGTGTTGCAACGATTGGGGATGCCCCATTGGAAGGCCAGAGCCTAAAAGTTTCCAGGGCCAGCCAGGTTGAGTTTTATTTTCTGCTTTAAATTTCAAATTGGTATGGCGCAAGATTTTCTACATTTGGGTCCACTTTAAAGATGCTCAACACCCTCCTAGATTTTAAAGTGGGCAACCGGCTACCACAACCTGTTGCTATTAGCAATTGTACAATGCAAGTCTGTACACCAAGATCTACAAGAAGCGAGCCCTGTACACACATAACACTTCTGCTATGGCTGCTGCTGAGATGAGGGAGCTCATACAACCTTACGCACAGTGGCATAAATAATTGCGATGGGGCCCCTGGTGCGAACATTAAAGGCTCACACACTAGTCTTTTAACTCAACTGGATGCAACTAGTAAACTAAAGACTAAAACAGCAGAAACAAATGGTGCTTTCTTTCTGCAAATGATGTGTACAGGGCTCAGATATCTCTTCTTGTAGATCTTGGTGTAAAGACTTGGTACACGGTTGCTAATAGAAAGAGATTGCAGATAGTAACATTTGTTTTATGGGAGCAGTATGGAAGCACACTGGCAAATTTTACTTTAAGGCCCATGTAATGCCCCCAAACCCATGTCATCCCCCATTCCTAGTTACTGGGGGGCTTAGCCTTTACTTTGGGGCCCAAGCCATTCCCCAGGCCCAACCACTTTCCCCACCAGATTCTAGGCATATAGGTTATGGGGGGGGGTCACCAACCATACAGTCAGTCTGTAGTTCCTGACTGGGCCCCTCCATAACCTATGCATAATGGCTTGGTCCTATGTTTTGAACAGATTGGCAGTGGCAGATTCTACTCAGATTCTAGGTTATGGGGGCCCAGCCAGGCGCTATAGCATGTATGGTTTGCCCCTATTACCTTTTTGTGGTTGCTAAGCCCAGGTTTTGGGCCCCATGTCAGCTGTGTCCAAACATCCCACAAACACTAGACCCAGCCAGAGGAGGAGCAAGTATACAGCCAGTCTATTGTTCCTGGTTGGGTCTCTCCATAAAAGTGCATTTAATTGTCTTCCTAGCTGGTTATTCAGTAACAATGATATTCTTAATATTTTTCAGCTTAAGTGCATTTTTTTCGTTCCAGAGGATGTTTTTTCAACTGTCACTAAATAGAGGCCAGTGTGTCTGTTGTAGTTATGGGCTGTCATGCTTTTCCTGGTGTTAACAACACTGAATAGCACCCTGTCAGGATATTGAATTACAACACAATAGCTAGATAAAATATCTTCACCAGTTTCACTTAACCAATTAAGATATGGGAAACAGTAACAGCTGCTAAATTTGTATGTGTGCTCCCCTGCCCACAATTGCCGAGTGGGAGTAAAAGAGCTCACTGGACTCTATGGCGCAGTACTTGGCTACTGAAATCAGCTAATAACAGAAGAGGAAGCTCATTGTCATAGCAGCTGGTCCAGGGGTTTGATGAGTATTGTTTATGCAGTTTAAATTTTGTAGCTGAAGGTACAGTAACAAATGTGTTAGGAATAGGCATATCCTACAATTTTTACACCTTTGAGAATGACCTCACTGGATTCAAGTGTTAATGTAATTCATTTATAAACTTCATTTATTTATAAGTCATACATTTTAAAAAAAGGACCCTCCTATTAGGGGTCAAACACACATAATTTCATTTATAGTGAATTGCGCTGTGTCTTACAATAATCTCATTATTTGCAAGTCCATAATTCAGAACCAATAAAATTGTCTTTTAATCTTCTGGGCGTAAATACGGCTTCCTCAGCGCCCTCCATTGCTATGTGTAAGGATACATTCTGTGTGGAAATAAGTAATACATTATGATGACAAATCCAACTTATACTGTGTACGCCAAAATCAAAACATCATTATACCTGTGTCATGTGGATAGATATCTTTACAATCATAATGGATTTCAACAAGGCACACTGTGGGGTATATGTCACCTGTTTTTTGTCTGTGGTCAAAGATCATCTGTGATATAAGAGAATGTATACATAAATATTATCCCTGGATTGCTAGTCCTGTCATCTCTTATTTCCTGTCACACGCAACTGAGCTGTTGTTCACCTTAAGTGTCAGCTCCAAAACAATTTAAACAATATAGAGTTAGGCAAGGGTTTTAAAAAACCTTTTTGTAACCCCCCAGACAAACAAACAGCCATCTTAATAGTGAAACGAGGGGTCGTTGGTCTTGGACCTCATCTTTCCACAAAATGACAGAATTAAGTAGTGACAAAAGGGATATGATGATATCAGACCTATCGCAATGTAGATTGACAAGGAAATCACCGTAGAAATAGTACAACCCACCAATCATTATATAATCTGTTATCAAAAAAGTCCACATTTGGTGTCATATCAAATATCTACAAGAATATATGAATAATAGGATGGTACCTAAGGGTAAGACTCAGATTGTTCCCACAATTAGGATTTCAAGCAGAAGTTGGAAGACACTCTACAGGAGTGTTCCTTTGAACTGATGAAACTATTACTAGAACACCATAAAAAACAAGTATTGATTAACGATATAGTGATATAATTACACAAACAGAAAAAAAAGATGACTGTTTTACTAAGATGGACAAAAACATCAAAGCCTCGATAGAGAATTTAACCAATAATTAATAGACAAAAAGGAACATAAACTTCAGAGATAAAATGGTGTGTAGGGACAAACAAGCTTACTGTTGGCCAGACCTTAATCAGAGACAAACACTGAGAGATTTTGAGCCTAGACAATTTTCCTTTCGAACACTTCCTGTTCTTGAGAATGATCAAATAGGAAATATAAGGATTAATATACAACACAAAATTGGAGATCCAGGGGAAATGGATCCCAGCAAAAGAGGGGCCCTCACCGTCAAGAGATCTCCTTGCAGAAAGCTGAGGTAATGACCCGTTCAAAATCAAAGAGGAACCAAGACAAAATATATAGAGTAGAAGAATGAGGACCGAGTCAGCAGGAACAATCTTTTGAAAGAGACATAATAGAATTAGGATTGGGGGTTCTCCCCAATGATAGAATAAAAAAAATGTTCTTTCAAAAAAACGAATATTTCCCCCCTCTAAGTTTAAATGCACATGTAGCTACTTTCGTGGATCTGGTCACATCTGAAGTAGATAGCTTTAAGTGCATGTAACATCTACCACTTCAAATATCCCCCCAGTCTGCAACAGGTGATAGTCCAATTAGAGACCAATCAGGATATAATTATTAAGCCGGCAGATAAGGGGGGGAATATTATAGTGATGAAGAGACATCAACCGATCAACAGATTCTAAACAACAGGGATTGGTACACGAGGGGCCCCATGTCCTGGCTCGATGGAGAGTTCAGGGATTATCACTCTCTTATCAAGGAAGCCAACGAGAAGAGGGTGATCGACGGGCAGACTGGTGCCTACTTTGAGGCCCCGTGTCCGACCCTACCTACATTCTATGTCACCTGTTGAGGGTCCTTGATGAACTGAGCATTGCCCCTTGGATTCTCCTGGTGACCCTGGACATGGAGGCCCTCTATTCCAGTATACCCCACGATAAGAGAATGTTAGCTGTCACATTTTTTCTAAGAGAACTAGACAGAACATCACAATCATAACCAATTTCTCCTTAAATTGCTACACTTTGTCCTCACCCACAATCTCTTCCTCTTTGACTGTCAACTGTACCACCAGATACAGGGGACGGTGATGAGAACAACCTGTGCCCCATCGTACGCCAACCTGTATCTGGGATGGTGGAAGAGAGAGTTGGGAATGAGGATACGTGGCACAGATATATAGACAATATAATATTCCTCTGGTCAGGCCCTGAATCCTTGTTGAACAAGTTTGTATGTAATCTAAACCAAAACCAACTAAACCTCAAGTTCACATGATCTACACAGATCAACTTCTTGGATCTAACAATTATTACTGGCCCAAGGCTATAAGGCCAAAACCTTAAGCCTACTACATAAAAATAGTCAAACAACATTGGCATATATTCCTTAAAAGAGCACTATCACCAAAAAATGGCCCAATAATAAAAATCAATATAAATATGCTGGATGGTGGGAGGACAGGTCACTTATACACCCAGTATCGAGAAATATCCAGCTAGGCAGTTTTTTTTATTTTAATGGAAGAAAAAGGACTTCTCTGGTGACAGACTCTGTCACCCCCATAGACTAAACCTGTAACCCCAGGATTTTATTCCTACCAGGGGAAAAAAAACACAAGCTTGGCGGGAGTTTTATTCAGTTGGGGTGTATAAGTGACCTCTCCCCTTATTAGCTAAAGTGTTTATATGGATTTTTAATATTACACAATTTCGCAATAGTGCTCCTTTAATGACATTCACTTAAAAAAATCTACTATCCAGACCACAATTTATTTTCATGTTGTATGTGCAAATACAAAAAACAGAGCAAGACGGTAGAGCTGCTTTATAAAGAAGTGATTTCATTTAAACACTTTGAACTATGACAGCACTGATGTAATATACATATTATTATGTCCCTTTATTGGAAAAACAGAAAACAAACAGAAAACTACATAAACGGGTGTATGAGCACCAATCTGACATAAAATGTGAAAATCAGAAAACTTCAATTGGCAGACACTTTGCCTTATATCATAAGAAAGATCCATCAGGAATTAGCAGGGATTAGCCAGGATCCATAGAAGCCCGAGGGGGGGGAAACATTGAAAAAAATCACCTTACAAAGGGAGACGAGGTGGATCTCCAGTTTAAAAACATTTAATTACCTGGGTCTTAAATGAAACTATCAGTTATACCCCTTTCATGTAAAATGATTATTTAAAATTTGGGATTTGATTACTTCCTTCCTTCTTCTATCTCTGATTTTTTGTGCTTTACCTTTTTTGTGTGTAATCACGAGGCTCATTGTGTAGTAATGACACCTTGGATGTTGGCAGTAAGACTAAAAACTAATTAATAAATCTCAAACTAATGTAATACATTATCTTTCTTCTCTGTTTAAATTTGGAAGACTAACATCTCTGCCATTATTGTTTGACATAGCCGGCCTAATGGCTTTATACAGTGTTTTTAGAGGCTCAGTTTCAATCCCCTGTAATCCAACTAACATCCCACTGGAAAACACTAATATACTTAGCTGGTAGATAGTCAAGTGCATGAAATGTAATCATTTATCACTTATTTATTTATACATATTTATTGTAGAAATTTGTCACAGCCTTCTATATTCCTTCCCACTTTTATCTCTCCGTGTGAACATTACACATGGCTTTCTTCAGTATCGGAGCATTCACACCATTCAGAGCCTCCATCGGGAGCGTCTCATATTAGCCTCGATTCAGAGAGACACAAAAAAACTTCAGTTTTAGTGCCGTCGTCGTATCATTTTCAAAAGTTCCCGCTCTCGTATGAATGTGCGAGCGATTCCAAGCATGCATTGTAAACCTTCTGTAAAGTTTCCGTCCGCTCGTATGCCAGAGTATGCATACGAGGATGTCCTTTTCCATCGAGACTTTTCATATTCATTTTCTCAGTTAACAACGTAGCCTTTCGTTTTTGCCCTTTTCCCATCGTATCCTCACACGAATCCTTTACTTTTCCCGATACATTCTGTTTCACTTTTTCCAAAAATATTCGTCCAGACGGAATCCTTACGATCTTGCGCCTGCGCACTACAAAATTAACTCATTAAAGTGCTTACATACATAATTTCACTCCCATCACTTCTAATACAAAAAAGCTCCCCCTAACCACTTAGCGCTATCCTGCCTCTTCCCTTTTGGGCCCTTAAAGCTCACCCTAACCACTTAGCGCTATCCTGCCTCTTCCCTTTTGGGCCCTTAAAGCTCACCCTAACCACTTAGCGCTATCCTGCCTCTTCCCTTTTGGGCCCTTAAAGCTCACCCTAACCACTTAGCGCTATCCTGCCTTTTCCCTTTGGAGCCCTTAAAGCTCCCCCTAACCCCTTAGCGCTATCCTGCCTCTACCCTTTTGGGCCCTTAAAGCTCACCCTAACCACTTAGCGCTGTCCTGCCTTTTTCCTTTGGAGCCCTTAAAGCTCCCCCTAACCACTTAGCGCTATCCTGCCTCTTCCCTTTTGAGCCCTTAAAGCTCACCCTAACCACTTAGCGCTTAGGTTCTTCTTCCATTTTGGGTCCCTAAAACTTACCCAAATCACTTAGCGGTTAGGTTCTTCTTCCATTTTAGGTCCCTAAAACTTGCCCAAATCACTTAGCGGTTAGGTTCTTCTTCCTTTTTGGGTCCCTAAAACTTACCCAAATCACTTAGCGGTTAGGTTCTTCTTCCATTTTATGTCCCTAAAACTTACCCAAATCACTTAGCGGTTAGGTTCTTCTTTCATTTTATGTCCCTAGAACTTACCCAAATCACTTAGCGCTTAGGTTCTTCTTCCATTTTATGTCCCTAAAACTTACCCAAATCACTTAGCGGTTAGGTTATTCTTCCATTTTATGTCCCTAGAACTTATCCAAATCACTTAGCGGTTAGGGTCTTCTTCCATTTTATGTCCCTAGAACTTACCCAAATCACTTAGCGGTTAGGTTCTTCTTCCATTTTATGTCCCTAAAACTTACCCAAATCACTTAGCGGTTAGGTTCTTCTTCCATTTTAGGTCCCTAAAACTTACCCAAATCACTTAGCGGTTAGGTTCTTCTTCCATTTTAGGTCCCTAAAACTTACCCAAATCACTTCGTGGACATCTGAATCTTGACCTCAAAATATGTATTTGCCCCTTTCTTTTTTGGAAATGTATGTGTTCCCAGAAATGGCACTGAAACGTTGGTTTCTTTAAAATTTTTTACTATTAAATATTGTTTTTTTTTGGGGGGGGGATATATTGAAACCTTTTTAAAAATTTTTGCCCCTGGCAAATACATTTTTTAAATGTTTTATCCCAAAAAAAAAAAAAAATCTAAAATATGGCTCAGCAGAACAGGGCCAGGACCCAGGACTTTACTCCTCTTCGTCTTCTTCTGTTGTCCCCAACGAGTCAACCATCACCTTCATATCGGCCACCAACGCAAGGACCCTCCGATTCATTTCCAAAATTTGTTGCGGTGTGGTCCCTGTAACAAATGGAGAAAAAATCATTATATTCATACCAATACATGTTTGCCACCTGTGGATTGAATGTTTTTAAGTTACACAAATAAATAAAGGCTACATATGTAATTCTGGCAAGTCAGTAAGCTAAGGAAGTGGCCACAGGTCACTCTTATATTGCCATTGGCTAGGGCTTGATGTATCTGTGTGTTGATGTCAAGTACCACATAAATGCTAATAATGCCCTGACTACTTACTTGGTTAGTGGCCGCGAGCTGGCTCATCGCTGAGGTCCTGGGTCCTGGCTCTGCTGTGAAGAAGTGCCTGTAGAAACATGGGAAATACGTTCAGTTTTATGGTCAAATTCCTCAGTAAGAAAATGTCTTTGACCAAGTCTGGTTCACATCACTCACCTTCTCCAGCTTCTGCTTGTAGCACATCTGCAGATGAAAGGAATCAGTTGGGTAGGAGATTTCATGTCTACGCACACACATATACATGCTGAGTGACATACCAGAGGCTCCCGCATGCGTGGCAGGGTACGACTGCCTGCCCACGCTGTGCCGCCCCTCCTCTGTGGTAAGGTCCAGGGGCTGGTCTGAGGAGGCCACAGAGGAGGGGTAGGCCCGTCGCCCTGGAGATCCACCACCTTCACTCCCAGCTGCAGAATCATGCAGCACTGGTCGGCCTGTGCGCCTCTGGGTGCGGCGAATGCGGTAATCCATTTCCAACACTACCAAATAAAAGGCATTCTAAATAAAAGTCCTACCTTCTGTCGTAGTTATATCTTGCATGCAAGCGCTATGTACTTACTTGGGAACTGGATCCCGAAAAACCTCCGCACCCGGGGCATGTGCAGTCGCTTCAGGTCCGACCAATGCTGCATGATCTGTGTGTGGGTGAAGGTGGTGTCGGTGTGTTGTTGGATCGCCGCAATGATCTCCAGGGCGACGTTTCATTTTTCAAACGAGTTGGGCAGGTAGTCGTACCTGCGCTCCAGCATGGTCTACAAAACATAAATAAAACATAGCAATAAATCAGAAATGCCTATCAAGAAGTGCCAACAATACATTATTTGGTTCAATCACATTAACACATACACACACACACTTCTAGCCTGAGTTAACTTTCCAATCTGGCCGCACTGTTGTTTGACACGTGTGTCGTGCGTTTGGGTGTGCATGTAGGTTAACCAAATTTTTTCAAAATCTATTACTTCGTGCGCATCCTTAACATGTCGAGCAGCATTTAGATGTCCCTTGAAAGGCCGACAAACTTACGAGCATGATGATCTCTTCTTGTTGGCGGGTGAAGATAGTGGGCGCCATCTTTCTTCTTCTTCTCGGCAGCAGATAAGCAATGCCCCAGCGGGTTCCGCATGGCCGTGTGAACGGCCGGACATGCGCGTAAGCGAACGCGTAGGCGTCACACGGCGGATACATTATTTAAAGGTCCCTGCACACACAGCTCATTCTCTTTGAGAGTCCAACAAAAATGGCACCTAAAAAAATTATTGGCCAGAAGAAGCAGAGCAAGAGGGCTGAGCAGGCCGAGGGCCCGAAAACCCGGTCACAAGAGCCTAAAGCGAGGCTAAGGGCTACCACCAAGGCTGCGGGCAAAAAGGAGGTGGCAGCAGGCCAAACCAAGACCAAGCAAACCAAGGCTGCACAAGCTCATGCCCAACAGATGGGTAAGAGGGGACGAAGCCCCACCCCACCCTGCCCCACATCCCCCCCCCACGTGGCACCAAGGCCATAGCCAAAGGCCCAAAACACAGGGCCAGAAGGTGCAGCAGGGGCCCAAGCCGCAGCAGGGGCCGTAGCAGGCCAAGAAGCCGCAGCAGGGGCCGAAGCAGGCCAAGAAGCCGCAGCAAGGGCCCAAACCGCAGCAGGGGCCGAAGCAGGCCAAGAAGCCGCAGCAGGGTCCGAAGCAGGCCAAGAAGCCGCAGCAGGGGCCGAAGCAGGCCAAGAAGCCGCAGAAGGCACAGAAGCCAGAAAAGGCTGCAAAGGCCAATGTCCCCCTCCCCACCCGCACGTGGCTCTAAATCAAAGGCCAAGAGTGGGCGAACCACCAGCTATGCCTCACCCCAGCCAACGACCTCCAAGGCCCCACAGACCCTCAGGGCTCCAAGCAGCAGCTCCAGCTCACCCAGACCCTCTCTTTCTCACCCACATTCTGCTCCGGCACAGGTTGTCATGCATTCCCCCTATGCCACATCTACACCTGCTCCTTCAGTGGCCACCCAGCCCTGAACACCCAGTCCCTTTCCAAGTCCAGTAAGATCCACAGCCAGCCTCCATTCCTTGAGGTCTCCTCCATACCCCCAGTCCAGGATGTCACCCCATTTGCCACCAAGCACTGCGGAGCCACAACCACCCCAAACAGGGCGCACATTGCGCTGAGGACACTTGAGTGGCCGTTTTGGTGAGTCCCAAACTCTGGCATTGGCTAGTGGGCTCACCTTATATTATGATGACCAATATGGGAGCAAATCAAAAACAACTAGCAAACAGCGCAAAGCTGAGATTTTGGTAGAACTCACCAGGCAAGTCAATGCAGCGGGTGAGGAACTCAAAGATGTGGAACAGGTTCAGCTGCATTATCGGACCTGAAATATGCCGTGCGGAAGAAACAGAATAAAAGGCGGCAGTACAGGTACATAGCTTCTTTGTGTGTTTTTATTATTCTTGTCTATCCATCAGTGCGCCTAATTATGCTTACTATGTTTTTCAGCGTCCAAACTGGCGGAGGATTTCCCACGAAATTGAAATTCACACCGGCTGAGGAGATGGTTCTGGGCTTGCTACATCCTGTGGCCTTAGAGGGACACTCGGGCCAGCAGGACACCAACAACCCGCCAATTCCAGCAGGTTAGTAATGTGTGAATGACCCCAAAAATGTGTCTTAACCTACACAGAGGCAGCAAGGCCTAGCTAAACACATGGCTCTAGGGTATGGCAGCAAGGCCTAGCTAAACACATGGCTCTAGGGTGTGGCAGCAAGGCCTAGCTAAACACATGGCTCTAGGGTGTGGCAGCAAGGCCTAGCTAAACACATGGCTCTAGGGTGTGGCAGCAAGGCCTAGCTAAACACATGGCTCTAGGGTGTGGCTTTTAGTGGAGTGCTCACTTTGACCAGGGTGTGTCATGTGTGTGGACTGGTAATGTGCAAATTGACACCCACATACATGACGTTTAAGTAAATTTCTGAAAAGTATGAAACTTAGGAGTGTAGAAAATGAATGCGTGCTATGTATTAATTGCCAAGCACACGCCACACTAACATCTTTGGCTGTTGGGCAATTTGCTAAGAGCTGGGTTGGGGGCCCAACGGATTTAGATGGTTTGATAGAAATGTTTTCAGAGATACAATGTTCCCCACCAGAATCCTATTGTAACTGCTCTTTGGCACCTTAGTGTGTTAACTTCATCGCCTATAAGGGATGTGGCAACTCACACAGCAGCCATTAGTTGCATGTTTGTTTTTAGACACGTGACCAATGTGTCTAGTCTGGTTTTACAATCCATGCACTAATCTAATGGCATTCCTAGTGAAGGCAAAGTGGCAACGTTGTGGGAGTGGCCATTCCTGCTTGGCCACGTTTATTTGGTTAGCATATGTGTTCTTAACCATCAACAATGCATAGTTGTGTGTTTTCAAAGCTCTTTTTCTTCTAATGCAGCCCAGCATCATCCCTCAGCTAGTGGGGACTCCTCTGCCATGTTACCGCTGCCATCTTCTTCCGTGATGCATCGGACCCAGGATCTGATATCTACGGTAAGTGTTTTTGGATGCTGTTGCATATGCATGTGGCTTGCCATGTTTTTATTGTCTGATTTACATAGGTATTCCCCACACTGAACCTTTTTTTTTTTCACATGTCCCCAACAGAGCCACACACTGATGGAGGAAATCCAGGAGCTGGAGGAGGATGGAAGCTTCCTGCCAGATTATGAAGATCTTCCCCTGGGCTAGAATCTGCAACTGTCCCAAAATGTTTCTCCGCCAAATCCTCAGCAGCAGAGGGAAGCTGGCTGCATGCTGCCTGCACATCGTGGGCAGCATGCAGAGACTGACCCGACTGACCCTCCAGTCCCCAGTTTCAGATCTGCTGCTGAGGATTTGGCGAGCATACCTGTGGCTGTTGGGGGTCCTAGAGCAACATCATCTGCACGCCCCACAACCCGGGGAATTGGGCGGCGTACTCAGCAACGTCGCCCAGTTTCCAGGGGAGGGGCGTGCAGATGATGGAGTCAGCATGGCACAATGAGAGGCGGCTTTTTCGTCGCCAAAATCAAGAACATCTTAGGGGCCAATTAGATTCCCTGAATAATACCTTCAGTGCCGTGCTGACTGAATTTAGGACCCTTAACAGCCACATGGGCAACTTGACCTCCGAAATCAGGTCAAGCATGGCCAAAATGCACAGTAACCAAAGAAACATTTTGGAACAGTTGCAGATTCTGAATGCAACACAGGCCCAGGTTAGGCCCCCCCCAAGGGCCCCAACCTGGGTTCTATGGGCATCCCCCTTATTAATGTGTGTTTGCCATTAATCTGTTCTACATCTTTGAGAGACATCCCCACTGGATTGACTTGTCTGGTGAAGCATAAAAATCTGCCATTTTGCGCTGCTATTGCTAGTATGTTTTTGATTTTCCCCCATATAGCTCATTCAAGGCGTGAGGTAGCCCACTAGCCAATGCCAGAGGCCAAGACTCACTGAAGCGGCCACTTAAGCTGTTGCGCGGCAGCCTTGGGCATAATAACATTTGTGGTGGCTCCTCATGTTTGGAGGCATGATTGGGTGACATTCTGGCCTGGCAAACTAAGACCTTGGACCCTGGCTGTGATTGTACTGTATTTGGATTGGGACTGGGTGTTCGGGTTTGGGTGGCCCACTGACTTACAGGTGTAGATGTGGCATAGGTATGTCTGCTTTCAACCTGTGCCTGTGGAAAATGCGGGCAAGCAGGAGAGGGCTTATTTGTGTGCATTTAGCTGTTTTGGCACATGTTTTGAAAATAATTGCATGTCCATGTCTGCCCCCGAAGTATGTGAGGGGCACTCACCTACTATTATGTTGGTATCCAAGGAACCTTTTACAAATTAGTAAACATTTTTGTTTGACCAAGTTAATGTCTGTGTTGTTTTGATTTATAAATATGAGTTCAAGTACACACCAAAACAAACACTAACTAATTTAGGTTAATAAGTCCACAAACGTTGTTTTTTGGCAAAAATTCATTATTGGTTTTGTCATAATGAAATTATACATCCCAAAACAAAAATGTCACAAAACAAACACTACAAACCAAGTCCAAAGAAACAAATACAAAGCAAAACAAAAATTAACCAAAATGGGTGGCAATTAAATTTCCCCGCACGGCTTGCCCAGACGCACTTGGCTGGCCCACATAGGCGTCGTCTGGCTCATCGGAGGGTGGAGAGGGTGGCCAATCAACATAGCGGGGGACCCTTTGCAAAATGGCAAAATTATGCAGCGCTGCACACGCCATAATTATATCAATGACCTTTTTAGGGTCATACTGCAGGGAGCCCCCAGTGTGGTCCAAGCAACGAAAACGGGTCTTCAGGAGTCCAAACGCCCTCTCCACCACTGCCCTGGTCTTTCTGTGTGCACGATTGTAGGCCTCTTGGGCTGGAGTAGGTGGCCGGAGGACAGGAGTCATCAGCCACGGGAGTAGTGGATACCCCAAATCTCCTATAAAAATGTAAGGGAAACTAATATTACCATTAATTCATACATAAACTTAGACTAAGCTAACTGGGCAGCACCAGCCTAAAAGCAACTAACAAATGTAATCACAACAGTATCTGTGTGCACACTCAGCCCAGTACACACATGTAGAAACCTAAACTAAGAAAAATAGGGGGGACCCACCCTCCCCCCCAAAAGAAAATGTGCCGGGCTAGAAAAGAGTGGCACTACTCATGAGTGTACAAAAATAGAAAAGATTTTATTAATCTGAATGGTTAAACAGTTATGACATACTAACAATTTACATAAACACAATAGACATGACAAGACAAGTATAAAAACATCAGGGGGAGGGACCGGAGGTCTGCCAAATTCATAAAGTAGCCCTAAAAACCCCAAAAAATCATCCTGAGATCAAGGCACCAAGTAATCAATCTAAAATATGTGCAAATATGCAATCAACTATACAATTGTGCCCAGCATAACAGCAATATATACAAAGAAAAAATCAAAAATAACTCGAACAGGTGACAGGAGGACTAACCAGGGTGTGCAAGGGAAATAGAAAAAAATCAAAAAATATGATACCAAAGAAAAAATTATTATAGTGCATTTATACAGACCAACCGGGGTACCCCTGAAAGGATAAGACGCCAACGCGTGTCGTAGTGACCACACACTACTTCATCAGGGTGACAATGAGTGTGGCCCCACAGTGAATCCCTTATAAAGCAATAGATATCAACCCCCCAAAAGCAAAGGACCAATCACAGCCCGCAGAATACGAGCCATACCTCATGACCCGCCTCCCGTGCATCCCGTATGGCCAGTGCGCAAGTGCACAAGTCTGTGGCATAATAACCGGCATATAGAAAGTAAAACAGCCGAGCCAGGACTCACACGTGCGCACTCCGGCCGGAAGTGCGTCACGCGGGCCCCGCTCGCTGTAGCCAGGCAACAGACAGCGCACTAGACAGTTATAAAACCAATAACGCCGACCAGAACTGGGGCGTCAGAAGGGGGGCCAACTTACCCCAGCTCCAGAAGGCCCATTTGTTGTACGGGAGGCAAAATATGCAGCAGAATAGATCCACCGCTAGAGGCCGAGGCGCACGTGAGTCACGGTCCCCATCTCCGTGACGTCACCAGCGCTCTGGCCAACTAAAACGGTATGGCAGCCCGAGAGTGACAGGGCATTAAAAATAAGGGTGAATCAGCACCCATGAGAATGGTGGAAAATAATGCTGCATACCAGCAGGGGAGAGGATGGACCGCTGCGGAAGTGCTGTGATTGATCCCTTACGGGGGCGGACTGCGTGACAATGAATACCTAACAGGCTGATGTGCTATGACAGATGCCTGTCAGCACTAGCCAATGCAAGGAACACTGGGGGGAACCACCCACCTATCCTGATAAAACACTGATGTACAATTACCAACATGTAACTACATTAGTTAACCATTTAATAATAAGTAAATAGTCAATCTATATACATAGAGATCATACAGCAAAAAATTAATTGAATTAATGCTATCCAACTGGTCCTATATGATTAGCAGAAAACATCTACCACTATAATAGTAAATTAATAAGACATAATTCATAGTGGAAAAGGATCATACATCATAACAATAACTGTAGAAGCCAGCATCCAAGAGATACAACATTTATTATAGATGCTTAGAGTCGAGTCTCTCTTAATCAAGACTTGGATTGTATCCATCCAGAGTGCATCACACCACAGAGTACATAAATATATCACTGTTCATTACCCAAACGGGCCAAGAATAGGTCCGGTAGGAGCCAGGGCGTCAGGTGAGTAAGGATCACCAAGTCAACCGCCACAGGCTTGTCTCAGACACTTATCCAGGACGCTGGGGGACACGAGGACCAAAGCTCCCCCCACCACCAAACCGCCTTTCTTCATAAGGGAATCCAGTCGGGACGGTATCCCACGTAGATGGATTGAAGGTAGCCAGAACTCATGTAGTTGAAGCCCAGTAGGAGGCATAAAAAGCAAAGAACTGCAACCCGGATGTCACGGAGATGGTGGAATCCTAAATCACAGCATATGTTTTCCTAGAGGGTCATCCAAAAGAGGCTCTCCACAGCATTCTGATAGGGCATCCCATTCCACACACGGCGATCAGTGATGTCTGTTGGTGATTCCTCTGTTCTGTCACTTCACTTGTTGTGACAAAAAAATTTATGTCACCTCCACCTCAAAGCCTGTGCGATACCCCTATTCATGTCTATAATAAAAAATCAAAAAATTACCCAACGTGGAAAGTGATAAATAAAATAAAAGTGAAACAAAACCATTACAATGCAAACACAACATCACACCACAGAACCAAACAGTAATAATAAGTGCACTACCTATACAACCACACTAGTGACTAGCCACCACAAACACCTAAAGTAGATGCATGTGCCCCCATTCGCGCATCCGAAGAAAAAACAAGTGTCACTACACCCAAAGTGAACCACCTCACACCCCCAAGAACGGTGTGAAGGACACATCTTCATTTAGACCCACAGGATGTTGTGAATTAAGTAGGTAAATCCACCTAAGTTCTTGTTGGAGTAATTTGCGTTTAAGATCTCCCCCCCGGGACCCACCACAACCCTTTCTATACCCATAACCCTAAGTAGTGTGTAATCTGAATTATGGGCCCGCAAAAAGTGTCTGGCTACCGGGGTAATGTTCTTACCTTGTTCCACATGTTTCATTGCCAGGCGTATGCTTGAAATATGAGCCTGTAGCCTGGCCTTCAAACTATTTCTAGTTTCCCCAACGTACAATTTGGGGCATGAACACCAGAGGGCATAGATCACTCCCGTACTGCGGCAGTTAATGAACTGCCTAATGGAAAAGGTTTTACCAGTGGTTATGTTCCGTACCTTCTTGTCCTTAATCATATACTGGCACACGGAGCACCCCCCACAAGGAAAATTTCCAGTGATGCCGTGTTCCGCGAGCCAGTTCGAGGAAGGCCTAAAATGGCTGGGGCAAAGTATATCTCTCATGTTAGGTGCGCGTTGTGCCACCATCCTGGGACCCCCTGATATCCATCTAGCCAAGTCCGGATCAGATTCCAAGATGTTCCAATGTGATTGCAATATGCGTCTAAGTCTACTCCAATCCCGGTTGTATTTGGTGCAGAATCTAATTTCAGACTTACCCTGGCACCTCTTCTTTGGAATCAAGAGAGTATCTCTGGGTGTGGCCTCTGCACATTCCCAAGCCCGTTTTATTACTTGTTTCGGGTAACCCCTTTTCTCAAAACGAGCACTTAAGTCTCCAGCCTGTTGTTGGAAATTTGTATCTTCAGAACAATTCCTTCGTACCCGTAAAAACTGACCAACCGGTATACCGTTCTTGAGGGCCGAGGTGTGAAAGCTATCATAGTGGAGGAGAGCATTGGTCGAAGTGGCCTTACGAAACAAATTGGTTTCGATCTTCCCATCCTCCCTCAACACGATGTTTAGATCTAGGAAAGTAACACTTGTCTTAGACTTGTATATAGTCAAGTAGATGTTATGCTCATTCACATTGAGCTTATCAATGAAATCATCCGGTAATCCTCGGTCCCCCGCCACAGCATCAACACGTCATCGATGTATCGGTACCAACCCAGCACGTGCCGGCAATCATCCTGGAACACCACCTCTCGCTCCCACCATCCCAGAAATAGGTTGGCAATGGAGGGTGCACAACGCGCCCCCATGGCCACCCCGCAAATTTGTCGGAAGAAAGCTCCGTCAAAGGTAAAAAAATTGTGTGATAACACAAAGTCCAGGAGTGTGAGAATAAAATCCTGCTGGGAGCGAGAGGTGTGGGTGGTCATGGCCAGGAAGTAGCGGCACGTGTGGATGGCATCAGTGTGTGATATATTAGTGTACAGGGACTCGACGTCCATTGTCACCAGCAGGGTGTCGGTGGGTACATGCAGCGCATTTAAGCGCGTAAGTAGGTCCGCCGAGTCCCTGACATATGATGGTAATGCTGTGACGAAGGACCGTAGATGTTGATCAATAAAGATACAAGCCTTCTCCGTCAGTCCCCCGATGCCTGCCACAATAGGTCGTCCGGGGGGGCACCGGGGGTTCTTGTGAATCTTCGGTAGAAGATAGAAAGTGGCCACAATAGGGTGTTAATTCATAATTTATAATAATATAATTAATTCATACATTGCAGCGCTAAATTCCTAAAATAAACAGATTAATCAGGTAGGTGACATTGTCACACAAACATGAGCATACATATTGCAGATGCAAAAACCACAATTAAACATATGTGATAGATGGGGGACCAAAGTAGGTAAATAATACTGTGGATGCTGGCCAATCAGGCAGACTGTTAGCAGCTATTGTCTCCTGTCTGTGCTGCAGAACAATGTAGTATGGGTTAACTTTACCTGACCCATTTTCTGTTTTGGCTTAGGCCAAAACAGGTGTAAGGCGGCCCCTGCACTTTATCCCGCTCACCTCTACTCAGTAAGTGAAATGCATGTAAGCAAAGATGGCGCAGACCCTCTGCTAAAGTCCCTAACCGATTTGGATGGAAAAGTGTTGAGAAGACTGGTTCAGACTTTTGCTCACCTTACACTTTGGAGTAAAAACATTGCAGGACAAACAATTTGGCAGCCAATGTAGTTTGGATAATGTAATGGGTCAAGTCAGGTTACCCATGTTCCCAAGGTGATGCCCAAGGCATCGTGGAGGAAAGGTGACTTCAACCCAAATCCAAGCCACACATATAAAAGATAAATATGTAATTGGACTCAACTTACCAAGGAGCCATGCACCCGCAAATTCCCCTGACTCAAACCGCCGGAATAATCATGATCTGCGCAGGATGTAGGCATCATGGGCTGAGCCAGGGTAGCCTGCCAGGACGCTCAGAAAACGCACGCACTGCTTGCACATTCAGTGAGTGGCCCATTTTTCAATTTCTGTGTGAAAAGGAAACATAAACACCCAAAAAAAAACAGTTAGCAAACTAATCCAACGCTCACTTCTAACAGGCAAAGTCAAACGTTAACATCCAGACAACTAACACTAAACAACTACCTTACATTTCAGTGGGCAACAAAAGAATATGTATGTTCGAGCCTTTACAAGGTGGAGTAACTTGTTCTATTGGAAGTACACTTTAAAATGTTTGACTTTCCCAAAACTTTTTAAAGAATGGAAAAATAAGGGCCATTGTTGCACATACACTCTTGGCAAGGAGGAAGCATTATCAAGGAGGGGCTGATTGCAATGAGGGAATATGTAAAAGGAGAGACTAGGAACCTAGAGGGCCTAATGCAAAGGAGGGACTATGAATGTTGAGCGCAAAATTACAAGGAGGGACTATTTTCTATGATGCTATTCCTAACATTAGGCAGTATTGTCTATATTGTTTGCCAAAAATGTTTAAACTATTCCCAAGGATGGTCTTCTTAAAAGGAGGGACTATTCACAATGAGGGTTACTAAAAATGGAGAAACTATTCACAAGGATGCTCTGCTTAAAAGGAGGGACTATTCACAATGAGGGTTTTTTAACAAGGAGGGAGACAAACAAATAATGTTATTGGCCAAAGGAGGGACACCCAACAATTTAGATACAATGGAAGACAAAACTTGCCTGTATATATACTCGTCGACTGAGGGACCAGGGCAACGTGTGTGCAGTCAATTGCACCCATGATGTCGGGCATGTTGGCGATATTATAAAATGCCAGCTTAATGGCGTTTCTGGCTACCATATCAGGGAAACAAATATATTTCCGAGTTAGGGTAGCCATGCCTTCCAAAAATGTGGATAGCGCGCGGCTCAGCGTAGGCTGTGACATTCCCACGGAGAGGGCACCCAGCCTCTGGAACGAGCCGTTCACCAAAAATTGCAGGCAACCAAACATCTTGGTCATACCTGAAATTGCTTGCCCCTTCCTTGTGGTGCGGGCTAACCATGGCCGCAGCTCACTATACAATTTATGGAGGGAAGCGCGATTAAGCCTGCTCAGCTCGAACAGCTCAACGTCATGCATGCCATTGATGTCCATGCGTCGCCGTCGGTGCAGTCTGGTCTCTGACCTACGGACGATCTCAATGTCCATGAGTTGCAGATCCTCATGCTCCTCAAATGCAGTAGACTCATCCATGGCTCTAGTTCCGACGTCTAAATGGTGCCGTTAGTGGTTCGGCAATGAAACGGATTTATGGGGTGTGGGCCCATCGGCAATCAGCTCTCTGAATTAATTGCCAGCCCATTGCAATAACGTAAACTTTCTGAACGGACTGAACATTTCAGATTTGGTGGAAAAAACCTCCCGAATGAACGAGAAACTTCTGATTTGCTTCCGTTTATTGAAAGAGCATATACGTATTTTGCCGAACGTTCGTACGAATGAAAAATTGACGAAAAAAAGCAAAAAAATGACAAACACCCACCAAAACTTTCACAGACAGCTACGGAAGTCCGGACGAATGTGTCTTTGAATCAAGGCTATTGTTCCCGTAGACGTGAAAGCCATTGAGAACACTGTGAGAATCAAAGCCAATTTCACAGACGAGGCTCTTGTGTATGTTAATGTGAAATTCTCACTCGTAGCGTTTTTAGAGAGTTTGTGAACGTATTTTGCCATGAAATGTTTGAATGTCAGGTGAGATGTGTGAATGTCAGGTGAGATTCTTCTAGTTTCCATCGGAAAATACCAATTTTTACCTTCATTTAGCCCCTAAATTCCGTGAATTTTTCATTTTTGTGAAATTTATACACAGGCACTTGCTTTTTTGCTGGCTTCTAAACATATGCAAGCCTATTTTTTTCAACTTATTCACATACCCTGGTCCTGCTAGCCCATTACTTACTTATTGCTGTACCAAGTCTCTTCTGTTCTTAGTATGCCATGTATTCTTCTTATCCTAAAGCATACCTTAACCACTTTAATGCATTCTTCTTTTTAATTCATAAAGCATACCTTAAACATTTAATACTTAATGCTTTCTTCTCTACTTTTTCCTAGTTGAATATTTGGGATGCCCACATGCATATAATGTAAAAATTACTGAGGTAATGCTACCTAGCGGCAGGTAGCGTCTGGTAAATGCCAGGTGGTGTACGTAAAACCAAATTTAAGAAAGCGAATCTGGTGAGCTCCTCTAACAGCGCCATGTAGCGTCACATGTATTACTACAGGCGGCTCAGCGTATAGCGCCGGCGCTCTAGGTTCAGGAGCACCACATATTACTTTTCACTCAGTGTCGCTCTGCCATACATTTCAACAGGGTTTCATTGGTTGGTGTTTAAATAGTGTGTTGGGCAATTAAAACATTTTTTTTTTTGCTCAAATTATTGTGTGACCTCTCCTGGCTGCAAACAAACAAGCTTGTAACACAGGTTTAGGTATTTTTCTTGGACATATGTTAAAAAAATATTTAAAAATTAAAAAAAAAAATGCTAACCAGGCCCAAGTTTCCCCCTGCACCACAGAAAAAAAACATTCCTACTTCCAGGAAAGTCACCTAAGCAGTGTGACCAAAATTTTAAATAAACAAATGGGGACAATACAAAATAATCAAACAAATATTTGACAAATACCGCGCTAAATAATAATCCTAAAGTGAACAGCTCAAAGTGTGTGACTCCAGCCCAAAATAGTCCAAAACAGATCCAAAAATTATTATAACACAGAGCTCATTTAAGTTTAATGCAATCACTATGTCTTGATCTGGTAAGAGTTTTTTGATACTGGTGACGGGCACGAAACGGTGGATATCACATTTGTTTCTAATTGGGACATTTTCACTAATTTATTCACTTAAATGAGCTCTGTGTTATAATAATTTTTGAAACAAATGGGGACAATTTGATAACATTCAAGCAGACCTTAAGAGTTGTATAAAAACATATATATATATATATATATATATATATATATATATATATATATATATATAAAATTGTTATTCTTAATGTATTTTTATTTTTAATATTTCTAATATTTTGGTGGGGGATGGTTAATATTTTTGAAAATGTATTTTAGAAAATATAAAAGTAAAAAAAAATTATACCTTATCAAAAAATAGGTAAAAAAAAGGTGACAGCCTCCCAGTGGCTTAAGAACTCCATTCTGTTTTCTCACACACCACGAACACACAATCTCACCCGAAAATGCCGTCGGGAATTTCCCGTTGTATAGTTCTCTCTCACATGCTAAATCTGGGCTCTGAATCATGTGGAAGCCCTCACTCATCACGAGTTTTACACATGAATGTGAAAAAAATACACCACAATTACACACAATGGAAAATACTTTCACACACAACGAAAACACTAATACGATGGAAAAAGCCAACGAGAAACTCACAAATGGCCCAAACCCAATGGAAAAAATACACATACACATGCTTTTTCATGTGAAAGTTCAGGTAAAAAAGGCTGTGAATCAAGACCATTGTTAACAAAACTTGCATGCCCATTTTACTGCCATTAAAATCCACCCACTGAAAAGGGAGATGGGCACCAGAAATATTGCAGCCGTTGCATGTACATCATAGTACCGGGGACATGAACTGATGCAGACTGCGTCACTTCCGACGGTTGGTGTCAGTGGCGCTAGTGCGCTCCACGAGCGCACTTTATCTTCCGCAGCAGGGTGGCAGAAGCAGACATTCCTGCATTTACCGGGTTTCCTGTCGCACATTGCAGCAGCTCTAAGAAGCAGGATATTTTTGAACTAATGGTTTCCATACCTTTTTGCCAGTAAGATATCTGGCTGTATCATATGGCCCTCTCCTGGACCGCGCCCCTTGAACATCACTGCCCTAATAGGCCCCAACTGAGCCACAGAACTTGTGAGTTCCATTTTTACCAGCATTAAATAAGAGAGGACAAGAATAGAAATCTAGAGATAATATTTATGTATACATATATACTTATATCACAGATGACCTTAGACCACAGACAATTGTCTGATTGTAAAGATATCTATCTACATGACACAGGTATAATGATGTTTTGATTTTGGTGTTCCACAGTATAAGATTGATTTGTCATCAAAAATCAAAATAATATATTACTTATTTATACACAGAATGTATCCTCACACATAGCAATTGGAGGGCACTGAGGAAGCTGTTTAAGTGAAACTAGTACGCCCATTTATGCTCAATCAGAAGATTAAAAGACAATTTTATTGGTTCAGAATTATGGACTTATGGCAAATACTGAGATTATTGTCTCAGGGAAATTCACTGTAAATGAAATATGCCTTATGTGTGTTTGACCCCTAATAGGAGGGTCCTTTATTTAAATGTATGTAATAAAACACTTAAATCTGAGCATATTTAGGGGCCAGAATCACCTTGCATTACCACTCTTTATACCGGGCAAACTACCCCCCTCTTTCAGGCATTGAAAGCTATGTCGGGCTCCTGGCGAGGGCAGGAGATCTCATGGGTAGGGAGAATAAACTTTAGAACACTTCTAGTATACATTCCTCAGTTTCAGATTAAAAGTATGCAAAACAGTATTATGAAGTTTATCTGGGGTAATACTAGGCATAGGGTTGCCAGAACAACCATGTTTAGGCACAAGAGAGAGGGGGGATTGGGGGTCCCATGCATCAGTAGGTATTGTCAGGCGGCACAGATAAGGCAACTCCGTAATTAGCATAACTATCCCTCTGTTGGTGTGATTAGAGGCCCAATCGATCTCCCTGCATCGCCCCTTAAAGTGCATAACTAGCAACCCAATGTTTCCTCCAGGGTTAGAGAACCCAGGAGCATTTGGCTAATGGGAGCGAGTAGGGATCAGCAAACTTTATCACTTGATAGTCAGAGATGAGATGATCTCCTGTCCTACATTAGCAGAGAAGAAAAATGCCCCTATAACCGATACCTTCAGATCAGTCATTGGCTCACCCCCATGCTCAAAAACAAAATCACGGGAGCTGATATGACCACCTTTGAGAAGGTTTGCTCATGGGGGAAACCTACTTCAGGCCTTATAACCACAATCTACTCGCACCTCACGGCACTCCCCCTCGAATCAAAACATGGATACATGATCAAATGGGAAGCAGACTTAAATTTACTAAGAGACAGGAGGGACTGGGTGGAGATCGGGACCGGGACTAACAAGTGCTCCATAAATATTACTACTTTCAAATCGGTATACAAAATGCTTACTAGGCAGTACTTGGTGCCATTGCATATAGCACAAGCAATCCCAGGCTACCCAGCACATTGCTTTAGAGACTGCCCAGTGGAGGGCACAATCGTGCATATTTGGTGGGAATTCCCCAAGGTCAAAAGGTTCTGGTCGCAAGTTTTCGGCCTATTGAGCACCCTCCTACATGGCAATATACACAAAGATCCCTGGGTGGCCCTGTTAGATGTGAAACCAGAGGGTCGTCAACAAAATCCAGCATATCTTATTGACTCAAATCATGTTGGCGGCAAAATTAGTAATCGCAAGCTCCTGAAAAAGGGACAATGTTCCCTTCCTATCCGTGAAAGAGAGACTAACTGGATCCTGGTCAATGAGAATTTGACAAGTATTCTGAAAGATTCTCATGTGAAGTTTATGAGGATATGGAGACCATGGGTGGAAAATGCCTTTCCAGAAATAGGCAATGCCCTGCTACAGTGAGAGGTGGCCTTTTTTTCTCTCCCTTTCTTTCTGTCTTTGCTCTCCCCTCCCCTCCCCCCCTTCCCCATATTTAGCCTACCCCCCTATTTAATTAAAGGCGGAGGGATGGTGATGTGCAAGATTATGGACCAGGTTGGATAGGATTAACCAACCCACCCACAGGCCCAGCACTATAGTTCACGCACATCAGCGGACAGGAGAGATGTCTCCTGCGCATTAGCAAACAATATGGTCATGATGCTCTAGAAGGTATATCGGCGATAGACCATGGTTAAGTAGTTTGTATAAGCACTTAAAGTGGACCAATACCCAGGATTTTGACTATCCTGGGTCTTGGTCCACTTCGGTGGGGCACCCCCGATCGGGGTGCCCCGCTGTGTGAAACCCCCCCGAACCCCCCGAACTCACCTCTCCCCACGCCGACGGACAAGCCGCGGACAAGCAGCTCCTCCGCCACCGCCTCCCGCGCGTCCCTCTTGACGCGCGCGGGCGCGCGCACGTCTAGAGGGGCGCGAGGGAGGCGGCGGCGGCCGGCCACCACCGAAGATAAGGTAAGGAGTTTGGGGTGTTTGGGGGGGTTTCACCCCGCGGGACATCCCGATCTCGGATGTCCCGCGGGGAGGGAGGTGATCGGCCCGGGAATCTTATAGATTCCCGGGCCGATCACCGGTGGGTGTTGGTCCACTTTAAAGAAGAAACAATTTGCTGTACAAGATTGTAGAAAACTTTATTGCAATGTAAAACTGGAAACTTTAGTATTGTACAATGAGGTGTAAATATTATAGGATATGGCCATTCCTAACACATTTGTTACATGTGACTTCCGTAGCCTTGAGAGTGTACCAGCCTTTACTAAGGATGGTTGGGTCACACACAACTAAGGTGTTGTTCATCTAGAATGTCAGCACCAAAACAATTCAAACTATATGAAGATACAGTAGGCTTTAACATGTTGCAGTCCTCAGAAATGTTAGTTGCATGTTTATGTTCTGTTTAGCTACAAGTATTGTTAGTGTTTGTAAAAGAATTCTTAAAAAAAGGGGTTCCACATAATTGTCATTATTTGTTACTGATAGTACAGTACCTGTTTGATTTATCCACTCTGTTCTAAATATGAATGGAGGCAATAAATGGGGCTGCAATTCACGTCCTGAGCCTATCCAATTTTATAAAAAAAAGGGAAGGCTAAACTCTTCTACTAATGGATTACTGTAATATATGTAATTGTATTAAAAATTGAATGTTATAGTTTTACATATCCTTAGGTAACATTAGCTACAATATTCTTCAGTATTTGGGAGACTTAAACAAACATTAGTTTGAGGTACATTGCCATCAATTATAAATAGTTGTTTCTATACCTTTTGCATACAGATTATTGTACCTTTAGGAAAATAAACTCTAATACAATTTTGAAGCCGGCACCCAGATGGTGTTTATGTCCTAAAAAATAATTCTAAACTGTGTACTTGAAAATGACCGACTGCATCTGTTCACATTTTTCTAGGATGCCTAAAACAGTTTTGACTCTTTAGATTTAAAAAGTATTAGATTTGCTTTCTTGATGTAAAACAATTCTGTTATTGGGTACATTATTGAAGTTAATACTGTTCGTTTACTTCTATATTTCAGAAGAAGTTTCAAAATAATATTGCTGGCAAAATATGATTGGCTGTGGTAACATTTTGTTATTTATATCAAGTTTTATTGCATAAAACCAACAGAACTTTTTATTTCATTTTAGAAAAGTTTAGAATGAAAAATGAAAGCATATTTTGGGCTACTTCTACATTTTGGTTGTTTTTATGCTGTTCACAAGGATGGATGGGTCAGGGCTCAGGGGATAGGGATTCATGGGGCAGAGGTGACGCGACAGGGATGGATGGATCAGAGAGACAAAGAAAGAAAATTTGTGCACCGTGTAACTTGCCAGGGCCAGGGTGCAAGGTGATGACATGTCTCTAGGGGCGGAGCTTAGAGGAAGTCTCAGCTCTGCAGGGCAGTGCTGGTCCTAGATCAATACACAAGCCAGTGCAGGGATGAGCAAAGGTTAAGGGGTGGGGCAACTGTACACCAATGAAAGAGTGCAGCTCAGCCTCGTTACAAGGTTAGTGATGACCCAGTTCGTTAGGGGGAGGCGGCGCAGGCATGATGCAATGTTAGTGGCAAAAAAGTTTAGGTTCTTTAACCACAATAGGGTTGATTCAGAGAGACAAAAAAACACTTTTGTTTTTGTGTCGATCTGTTTTTTTTTTTTAATTTTCCTGCTCTCGTATGAGTGTACGAGTGATTCTAAGCATGCATCGCAAGCCTTCAGTAAAGTCTTCGTCCGTTCGTATGTCAACGAGAATGTCATTTTCCAGCTTTCGTTTTCCATTTATGTTACTCATGTCACAAAGTAGGCTTTTGTTTTTGCCCTTTTTCCATCGTCTCCTCCCACGAATCATTTGCGTTTCCCGTTAGATTCTAATATCCTTTTACAATAAATAATCCTCAGACGAAAATCCTTACGACCTTACGCCTGCGCACTACAAACTTAACTCATTCATGTGCACCCCTAAAATTTACCCAAATCACTTTGCGGTCTCATTCTTCTTGCATTTCCCACCCCTAAAACTTACCCAAATCACTTCGCGGTCAGTATATTCTTGCATTTCCCACCCCTAAAACTTACCTAAATCACTTCGCTGTCAGTATATTCTTGCATTTCCCACCCCTAAAACTTACCTAAATCACTTTGCGGTCTCATTCATGCATTTCCCACCCCCTATCAGCTGGGGATGGAATGTTTATTAGGTTGCAAACTCATGAGGCCATATGTAATTATGCTAAGGAATTAATCAAAGGAAGAGAGCATATGTAATTATGCTAAGGTAATCAAAGGAAGAGAGCATATGTCATTATGCTAAGGAATTAATCAAAGGAAGAGGGCATATGTCATTATGCTAAGGAATTAATCAAAGGAAGAGGGCATATGTCATTATGCTAATGCCATTGACTATAGCTTTAGGTATCTTGGTGATCATGACAATTCCCACATACTCAAAATAATGACATTACAACTTAAATCGTTGGTGGCCTAGGTCTGCTTTGGGGACCACCCTCCGTTCTGGGACCTGCCACTGCTGGGAATTTGAGGGAAGTTCTACATGTGCCTCCTGGGCCTGATCTGCTGCAGTCCCTGCTCCAGATCCTTCACCCGCTACCGAATCATCTAGAAAAAGAGATTAAGGGAATCGACTTTTGTTTAAATAGCATGTATGTGCGTGCGGTTACATTAAGAGTCACATACCAGAGGCTAATGGCTCCGTCGCTTGGTACGACTCCCTGCCCATGCCGTGACGCCCTTCCTCTGTAGAAAGGTCCAGGGGCTGGTCAGAGGCCGCTACAGAGGAGGGGTAGGAACGTCGCCCTGGAGATTCACCACCTTCACTTTCTGCTGCAGATTCATGCAGCACTGGTCGGCCTGTGGGCCTCCAGGTGCGTCGGATTTGGTACTCCATTTCCAACACTAGAAAAGCAAAGCATTTATAAATAATGTACTTACCTGGGAAATGGAGCCCGAATAATCGCCGCACCCGGGGTAGTCGCTTCAGGTCCGACCAATGCTGCATGATCTGTGTATGGGTGAAGGTGGTGTCCGTCTCCTGCTGGATCCAGGAAACGATCTCCAGGGCGACATTCCTCTTCTCAAACAAGTTGGGCAGGTAGTCATACCTGCGCTGAAGCATCGTCTAAAAAACACAAAATAGAAATAGTTGTTAGCTAAAACTGCATACAAATATGTGTCACAAATCGATCAGTTGACTAAATGACATTCCCAGACACATTTCTAGCCTCAAACTATCCTTCTAGATGGAAGCAACTTGGTTCACACGTGTGCGCACTTACTTCTGTTTTGCACAGAGTTTTACAAACTTTTAAACCAAACTTTCTTCCTGCGCTTCCTTAAGGCCTAGGCATGCATTTAGATGGTAAATCAAAGTCCTTACAATACACTTATGAGCATAATCAGCTCTTGTTGTTGACGGGTGAAGATCGTGGGCACCATCTTTCTTCTTATCCGCAGCAGATAAGTAATGCCCCAGCGGTTTCCGGGTTCCGCACTGCCGGATCAACGGGCATACGTGTAAAGCGTCATACCCAGACATTTAAAGGGTTCTGGACACACAGCTCATTCTCTTTGTGATTTTCAACATGCCACCGAAAAAAGCCACACCAGTCAAGGAGGCCACTAGCAAAAGGCCCCAGTTGCCTGAGGAGCCTTCTTCCTCATGTCCGACCATTCGGTCACAACTACCTACTTCCAAGGTGCAGGAAACAGGCAGCCACAGTGGCCAACCCAAGGCGGCATTGCCCACCAAGGCCGCAGAACCCAAACCAACCACCAAAGCCAAGGAGGGAACAGCTACGAAGAAGCCAACAACAAAGCAGGCAGTTACACCGGCAAGAAAGGCCACTAAGAAGCAGAGGATGAGAAGCCCCAGCCCCCAAAGCCCAGCCAGCTCTGCCTCTCCTGAGCCACGTGGCCAAAGCTCCCATGGGCATCAAAGCACTAGTGGCAAGGCCACCAAGAGCCACAGACACAGAAGCTCCAGCCCAGCCAGCTCTGCCTCTCCTGAGCCACGTGGCCAAAGCTCCCATGGGCATCAAAGCACTAGTGGCAAGGCCACCACGAGCCACAGGCCCAGAAGCCCCAGCCCAGCCAGCACTGCCTCTCCTGACCAACGTGCCAGTACCTCTCATGGGCATCAAAGCACAAGTGGCAAGGGCACAAAGAGGCACAGGGCCAGAAGCCCCACACCCCCAAGCACACCCTCTCCTCCTCATCCACATTTGCCACCGGCACAGGTGGCAACCACCAATCCATATGCCACACCCATGCCTGGTAGTTCGATGGCCTCCCAGGCAAGGACCCCCAGTCCGATTGCAAGTCCAGTCAATTTGTTCTCAAGCCACGTGTCGCACATTTCAACACAACAGAACCAGCCCAGAATGTCCCCGGAATTGCCTACATACAGAGATGAGCCAGAACAGCAAGCAATAGGCCGAACATTGCGCCGAGGACAGTTGAGTGGCAGGTTTGGTGAGGCTCAAACTCTTGCATTGGCAAGTGGGCTCACACTCCATTATGACAAGCTATATGGGCGAAAGTCAAAATCTACAAGCAAAATGAGAGACACACAAATCTTGGAGGAGCTCACCAGACAGGTCAATGCAGTGGGGGAGGAGCTTAAAGATGTGGAGCAGATACAGCGCAAAATATCTGACCTGAAGTATGCAGCACGGAAGAAACAGAATAAATGGCGCAAGTACAGGTACATATTTGAGTTGTGCATTTGTCTGCTTGTATTGACCACAATGCCCTAAATTTGCTAACCTCTATTTTTCAGCTTACAAACTGGCGGAAGCTTCCCAACAAAATTACAGTTTACACGAGCTGAGGAGATGGTGCTGGCGTTGATACAGCCCGTGGCATTAGAGGGCCTCTCTGGCAGATGGGACACGAACATTCCTACCATTCCTGCAGGTTAGTAATGTTAGTGTGTATGTGAAATGTTTTAAACGTGTGAAATGAGGCTCACAGGCATATATGAACACATGCTCCTAGGGAGTGGCTTTGAGGGGAGGTTACAGTTTTAGCTGGGTGTTTAATGTCTGCGGAATGTTCATATTAAAATTTGGCAGGCCATACACGACCTTGGACAGTATTTATGGTCACTATTAAAGTCTTTATCTTAGCAAAGCACTGCCTGTTATGTGAATCTAGTCAATCATATACAACACTTCCTTCTTTGTCTTTATACCACTTCGGTTTTAGCTGTGCTTTGGTCTAAAATACTTGATCTGGGGTCAGGGAAAGGTCATACATAGGAAGTATGCGCACCAGCATACTCTGAAGACAAATGCTATTTGCAAGCTTAGTGTGGGCCCCTAATGGCCCTTTAGGGATGTGTTAAGCCTCACAACATGCAGTACATGCATGTTTGGACTATTTAAGGTGACCAATGTGTATGTACAGTGAGGCATACATATAACAGATACTGACATTCATAGTGAAGGACACCTTGTCCCGCTGTTGGAGTTTGCATTCCTGCTTGGCCACGTGTTTTTTAAAGCATATGTAGTAATCCAGATCATCAATGGATTTTTGGGTGTTTACGTGACTTTTTATTTAAAATACAGCCCAGCATCAAGCCTCAGCAAGTGTGGAAGCCTCATCCAGTTTGACCATGCCGTCAACTTCGGTGCTGCCTAGGAGCTAGGAACAGATATATACAGTAAGTGGACTATGATGAAACTGCTGATGCATGTGAATGCACATGACTAATTTGCATAACAAATATATTTAGGGCCCAAACTGAACCTTTTTTTGCACATGTCCCAACAGACCCACACACTGATGGAGGAAATCCAGGAGATGGAGGAGGATGGGACCTTCAGAACTGACCCCCCTGGAACCTAATCTGCCACTGTCCCAACATGCTACTGCACCAAATCTTCTGCAGCATAGTGAATCTGGACGCATGCAGCCAGCCCATCGTGGGCAGCAGGCTGAGACTGAGCCTACAGTCCCCAGTGGTAGCTCTGCTGCAGAGTATTTGCTGAGCACATATGCAACTCTTGCTCGCCCTAGAGATCCAGCATCAGCAGGCACTCAAACCTGGGGAATGGGTAGACGAACCACAGAGCAGCTTACTGCACAATTAGATACATTAAATAATACATTCACCACCATGGTGACTGAATTTAGGACGAGCAACAGCCACATGGCCACCTTAAATAATAATTTCACAGCCATGTTCGAGGAAGTTTGAACAAGCAATAGACACATGTTGGAACAGTAGCAGATTATGAATGCCACGCATGCCCAGATGATGGGCCACCTCCAAGGCCCACACCAGGGTTTTATGGGCAACACCCATTTTAACAGCTATTTGACCTGTATCTTTTTTATGACTTTGCTTGTATGATTTTGATTTTCGCCCATATAGCTCATTAGAGTGCTGAGAGACCCCACTAGCCAATGCCTGAGCTAAAGCCTCACTGAAGCTGCCTCTCAAGCTGCCACGCTGCAGGCTTGGGCCTAATTAAATTGTGTCTGGCTCATCCTGTTTGTTGGCAAGATTGGGCTGGGAAACTACTACCTTGAACCATGGCAAAGATTGGACTGGACTTGCATTTGGACTGGGGGTTATTGTTTTGGTGGGCCACTGACTTACAGGCGTGGATGTGGCATAGGTATGGCTTCTTTCCGCCTGTGCCTGTGGCAAATGTGGCCAAGCAGGAGAGGGTGTGTATGTGGCCCTATGTATTACAGGCCAAATATTCTCATGGAAACAGTTGCTCCCTATGTATGTTTATTTTATTGGTTATTGAAACTTCGTCTTGGAGTGTGTTACTTTAAAACCTGGATGTGGCCAATTGCTAGGTGCCATGAGTCTGCACCAATGTTTATTTCTGTTGTACTATGTTTGTACATGGAGTCTGCGAGTGCCCTTCAACTCCAAATTTTCATATGTCAATAAAATATATTGAATGTGACTTTAGCTGTTGACTAAGTTGATGCATTAATGTTTGGGTTCTTTTGAGATTACTGAAGGTTTTTCGAAACAAACATGGCAAAAAAAATGCATGAGGCTCAGATCATGTGTCAATATTTTAGTAATAATTCATTACTATTTTTTAAAAATAAAATACAAAAGCCTTCACAAAGGCAAATGAAAGTAAAAATAAACAATTACATGCAACAAACAAACACAGGAAAACCAAATTAGGCAAAACGGGTGCTTATCAAATTAGCCCGAACTGCTTGGCCAGAGGCACTAGGTGTGCCACGGTAGTTCTCTTCTGGGTCCTGGCTGGGTGGAGAGGTGGGCAGATCCACATACCGGGGGACACGCTGCATTATGGCAAAGTTGTGGAGGACACAGCAGGCCAGTATGATATCGATGACCTTGTTGGGGGTCATACTGGAGTGCCCCCCCGGTATGGTCCAAACACCTGAAGTGAGTTTTTAAGAGGCCAAAGGCCCTCTCAACAATGCCTCTCCACAACTGTGGCCGAAGGTGGGGGCGTCATCAGCCAGGGAAGAAGCGGATAGCCGGAATCCCCTGAAAGAATAATAAAATACTTACATAAATTACACATTCCAAACAAAAATGTATGGACAAGCGGCCGTTCACTCTGACTAAGAGCCTATCTTATATTTTAGCCATACCCTGTACATACAGATTGCTTACCTAAAAAAACAGCCTAACACCATCTACTGCATGTTCTGAGCCTTTAAACATCAAAGATGGCGGCTGAGGGAAAATCGGGCAGCCTGCAAACAGGAATTGGCTTAGGACTGTGCTGCTCATCATTCTGGGGTATCTTACCTTTTCAGGACCCCAGATCTGCTTTGTCTGAGCAAAGCACAGCTCTAACCCACCCCCTGCACTTTATCCCGCTCTCCTCTCCTCAGTAAGTGTCATGCATCTGAGAAAAGATGGCGCCGACCCTATAAAGTCAAGAACAGAATTGCAGCCGAGTGTGGGAAAGAATAATAAGTAAGTTACTAGAAATATATTATTTTTAAATGCTGGAAAATCAGTTTTTAAGGGTTTGTGTTTTGCCAAAGATCATGGTTAAGGTCCGGCTTAACATGCCATCAAGGGGTAAAAACAGCCATAGGTTCAGACATGGGTCATCAACTATATTCATAGGCATACATTGAAAAGTGAATGACGTTATTTGCATCAACTTACCAAGGAGCCATCCACCTGAGAATTCTCCAGACTCAAACCGACGGTATAATCCAGATCTTCGCAAGATGTACGCATCATGGGGATGAGCCTGGAAACCCGGCAAGCACACTAAGGAACCGCATGTCCGGGGCCACCACTGCTTGGACATTCAGGGAGTGGCCCATTTTGCGGTTCCTGGGAAAAAGAAAAATAAATATTAGCAAGGCAAGGTAAACTACTCAAACACTAACTCCTAACACCCTCCAAAAAACATGTTGGACAATAGAAATAACACTAACTAAGCACATAATTAGTTTTTAGCAAAAAAAGGATATGTATGTTGGATCAAATAAAGATTAACATTCGAATGACTAATTAAGGTCCACATTAAAATGTTTGGCCGACATTAAAAACATTGATGAAGCTATAGGCGGTCAAATGGATCACAGGGAAAAGTTACTAGGAGGGATTAAGATATACAACGTAAGCTGTTTCACAGGGACAATTTACAAGGAGGTATTAAGATATACACTGTAAACTGTTTCATAAGGACAATTTACAAGGAAACTAAACTGAAGTTAAGGGGTGCACCACAGTATCCTAGAGTAATGTGCTCACTCCTCATAAAGTCCAACTTATTTCTATAGGAGTGGCCATGAGAAATCACGCCTCCCTCCCCATGAGGAGCACCAAAAAGTATATACTAACAACCTATATATACCAAAAAATATACTTTATTGATACATGTAAATTCTAAAATATACAAACACACACAACACAGGACAATTAAAACCAAGTAGCAGGTCCCTAAAATAATTGCTCTAAATGTATAATATCAAACAAACCCAATCAATGGGTAATATAGGTAATCTGCGATGCGAGCGCTCCCAAAGAAATGTAAAAAGTAGGGCAATACTGTAACAAAAGCAAGGGGGATACAGGAGTCTGTGAACGCAGGGACAACAGATCCCTGCACCCACTTACCCCCGTACCCGTGCCGGCACCCAAGCGGACCAAAACAGGTCCTGTATATAGCCCAATAATGACAATCAATAGTAAAAAAATATATGAATAAGAAACACCTACTATATAAACCCTATGCAAAACCTCTGCAACAATAAGTGCTGCATACTATAGACACATCATGGACAAGCCACAGTGAACAAAGAAAATAGATATGTAAACCAAGTTATCACTAATGAATATATAAAAAGTGCATATAAATGTATGAACATGTTAAATAAAATTCATAATGCTTGTAATAATATAAGTATAACATAAGAATACACCATGCATAAATAAACTAATATAAGTATGTTAAATAGCTCAAATATAAGTGTAACTACCACCCACACCACTGAACCCCAAAATTAATATAAACCAATATGAAAAGGTGTTGAAAGTACCAAAATCACAAAAACCAGTAAAAGCGGTGTCAGCACAGTCTGAACAAAATACTACCAGTGCCCATGTAAACGGGAGACATAGCCAGCATCACATCACATCAGACTAGGGACCGCACGAAACCCCGGCCACCCGCGCCCGCCGCCCCCATGCGGCTTCAGAAGGGTAAAAGGTGAATAATGTCTCTGCTACATGTCCTTATATAGGTCCACCTACCTATTATGTGCCCCAACGGTGCTCCCGCCAACCGCCCCCATCGCCAGGCCGCATGCACGTGTGGGAGCGCCGTCCCGTCAGGCGAGATGACGTCAGGCCGCCGGCCAACGGCACGTGACCTCGCAGCGCGAGGTCCCTAGCCGGTCAGCGCGCCCCCGCCGCCCGTGCACATCACCGCAGGCGTGCTGTGTAACCACAGCAGCACAAACAGCTAAGTGAGGGGCGCGCCGGCAGCGCGGCCACACATGCCGCCGACACCACGAACCAGGCGTATGGGGGCCCCAGCACCAGCAGGACACAAAACAGCGGTGTCCCAGTTCCTAATCGTACCAAATAACACTAATCTAATACCATACCGTCATCAAATATCAACATGTATAATACATAATAGGCCAATATCTATACCTAATAGAGGCTGTTTATGCCCATAAACACAGCAATCAATGTCAATGTGCAACATGCATATATACAAATGTACAATGTACAAAATGAGGGGGGAGGGGAGGGGGGGGGAAAGGAAAAAAGGGGGGCAAGGAAAGAGCAAAAGGGGGGGGGAGACCCAATCATGGTACTGCAGAGATAAAGTCCTATGTGTGCCTAACCCCTAAGGGCAGGCACACAATATTGAAAGCTCTGTACACTGTAAGCCAATGGAGTGTCCATAATGTCCATAAGGAGGAACCCAAATCCAGGTGTGTCCTTAAAGCAGGCCAAAATATAGGAATCACGCCTGAATGTTCTCCTACACATCACCACTCAGGGAATGCGGTACTCTTATCTTATTTCCAAATGGCACATGAGCCAACTACACAGTTACACATCGGGTGCCCGGCTATCCTGGAAGCTACTCCTGAAGAGGCATGTAGAGGCCGTATACAATCAAGTGAGAATGCTCGATGTCAACGTCACGACCTTCACACGGGGGATTTATGGCATCAGTAGACCGTCCCATCCTCAGGCAAAGACGACTCCCACACAGAAAAACCATATAAGGTGTAATGACCTGTGAACTGCATCAGTATCACGTCTGGCCAGTCTAATGTTGGACAGGTGACCTTGTACACGGGTCCTTAGCGCGTTTGCCGTTTCCCCTACATATTTCTTGGGGCAATCACATCCAAGTAAGTAGACGACCGAGCGGGTCCACAAGCGTAGGAACCCTTGACACTTCTGTCCGAAAGCCAGGTATTCATCACGGGAAGATGACTCTTGGACAGTTTGTCCCTCAAATTGGGGGCTCGCCGGGCCATCATCCCTATGTGTTGTCCCAAAAATGGAGAGATCAAAGGGTCTCTTTCTCTGGTTCTTTCTTCTTACTGGTCATGTTTCTGGGACACAATAAGTCTGATCTGTCCATTTTCCGTGCTCTCACATAGGACTTGTGTATCACCCTCAATGGATATCCCCGTTCTGAAAATCTCGACTTCAAGATGTCCGCTTGTTCCTCAAAATGGCTATCCTTAGTACAATTGCGTCGAGCCCTCAGAAACTGTCCATATGGGATTCCATCTTTCTGATGTCTGATGTGTGAGCTATTGTACTCCAAGAGGCTATTTACAGCAGTTTGCACATCCAAAAACGTTGCCGAACTGGACCGAAGGCGCACCAGACAGAGGTGGACAATACGTAGATGGGCGTTTAAGGCCACTGGAGACTCTGACCAAGCCTTCATCTAAAGGAATGTCCCGGTCCTGTTCCTGCAAGAGTCCATGTAGATTTACTAATGCCTCCCGATCACCAGGTCCCAGAGCAAGCTCCATCTCTTCAATCATTGTAGAGTGGAATTGTTTTTTTAAAAGTAATTTCTGTTCGGCTGGGCTTAGGGTGTGCTCTGAAATATTGATCACTTGGAGTGATCCACTGTCCGGTGCGGGTGTGCTGTCAATCGCTTGTAGCCCCACCGGTCCCTGCTCCTTAGGGCCCTTGGTCCATCTCCTGCCCCCCCTCCTGGTTCGTCCTCTAATTCGCTCCCCGAAGATAAAAAATGAAAAGCGTCACTTCTAGAGTTATTCTGTGAGCTAGAGGTTGGTCCCGCATTTGTTTGGGCCGTATATCGGGCCTTTGTGCGGCGTGCATTGCCTACATGTTGCCATCTAAATGCTCTCCCTTGGGCAAAATCAGACATATCTCTCTGTAATTTGCGTCTCTTGGTTTCCATAACCACCTGTTCATATCGGTTCATATCTACCATTAAGGAGTCCAAAAAAGGCTTTACTTGTTCTTGATGGTCATATTGTTCAAGTTTAACCTTCAACTCTGATAATTGACATTTAGTAGTTTTGAGTAGGTCATTATCATGTTTACAATTTACAAGGAGTGATTAAGCTATACACGGTCAAATGGGGCACACAGACACTTGAGAAGGAGGGATTAAGCTATACACAGTCAAATGGGGCACAGGGACAAGTTATTAGGAGGGATTAGGATATACAATGTAAGCTGATTCACAGGGACAATTTACAAGGAGGGATTAAGATATACACTGTAAACTGTTTCACAGGGACATTTTACAAGGAGTGATTAAGCTATACACGGTCAAATGGGGCACAGGGACACTTGAGAAGAAGGGATTAAGCTATACACACAGTCAAATGGGGCACAAGGACAAGTTACTAGGAGGGATTAAGATATACAATGTAAGCTGTTTCACAGGGACAATTTACAAGGAGGGATTCATAGATAGTTACAATACAGTTTGTCTAAACTATATAACAAAATGACCGATTGACCTTACCTATAGATGTACTCGTCAGCTGCAGGAGGGACCAATGCAATGTGGGTGCAAACAATCGCACCCATAACGTTGGGCATGTGGGCGGTATTATAAAAAGCCAACTTAAGCACAGTCCAGGCTACCATGTCGTCCAGAAATAAAATATATTTCTGACTAATTGTAGCCATGCCTTCCAAAAACTTGGATAGCGCGCGGCTCAGCGTAGGCTGGAAGATCCCCATGGAGAGGGCACCCAGCCTCTGGAACGAGCCGTTCGCCAAAAATTGCAGGCAGCCAAGCATCTTGGTCATACCTGAAATTGCTTGCCCCTTCCTTGTGGTGCGGGCTAACCATGGCCGCAGCTCACTATACAACTTATGGAGAGAAGCGCAGTTAAGTCTGGTCAGCTCAACTCAACGTCCTGCATGCGAACGATATGCATGCGTTGCCACTGCAATCTGGCCTCGGCCCTGCTGATACATGCAATGCCCATTAGCTGAAGCCGCTCATATTCCTCCACAAAGCCGCAAACATGGTCAAAGCAAGGTATCTGAGGTCAAAATGGTCCCGTAAGTGGATCGCAAAGGAAACAGCTTTATAGGATGGTGGTCCCTGGGCAATCAGCTCTCTTAATGAGATGCAAGCCCATACCAATAACGTAAGTTATCTCAACGAACACAAAATATCAGATTTTGATGGGAAAATAATCCGAACTAACGCAAATGATCCGATTTAGTTTCGTGCATCGAAAGCGCATATACGCATTAGCGCGAACGAACGTACAAATGGAAAATGGAACAGAAAAGCCAAAAAAAGTGACAAACACACACAAAAACATACACAGACAGCTACGAAAGTTCAGACGAATGTGTCTCTGAATCCAGCCTATTGTGCCAGCTGTCAGTGGGGGGCCCTCGGCAGCTGACCGGGCTTGCCAGGTGCTGACACTGGCCCTGGTAATATGAATCTCTAGTATATTTCTTTTTTATGTTAGACTTGTTGTATATAATATATTTCTTTTTTTATGTTAGACTTGATGTATAGTTGCCAGTGTCGACATATTGAATGTAGAAACAAACTGCTTCCAAAAACACAAAAAAATCATTTTCTAAAATAACAAAAAATAAAAAAAACTAGATAAGCTCAGAACCACAAGGACATCCTTTCGGAGCAAGAAAATATACCTCTCGAAAGTGGGCTTTCGCTTTAGTTGAGTATCTAGTAACTTCTGTGCTCAACAGCAATGTCATGATTGTATTTCACTTTATAAATGATATGGCTATGATAAGAATAATATATTCACATATCATATTTCTGTATGAACACCAAATATATCAACTGTAGAAGTTTTGTATATGGTTAGAAAAATGTGAATTTGAGTTTTAGTTTGAAATGACCTAAAAAATAGCTAGATCATTGATCCAGACAACATAAAATAAATTAAACATGATATAAACATGTATACACTAAAGCAAGCATGTATCTAACAAATACACAGAGTCCAATAATGAATTTATTAAAAGATCTCAAAATATACTTTAATCAATGTCCCATGCACCCGATATGTCAAAGTCGAACGCCAGTCAAAAAATCTAAGTTTTGTAAATTTCTTCACTAACCCCCCCTTTTGAAATCAGTGATGTAAGCGATTTGAGAGTGCCTAACTCCATGCAGATGCTGTGGAATACCAGGTAGATTCTATACTCCTGAACTGCTTGGGAGCAGCCAACTTGCCACAATTTTGACATCCCTGCTTCTGAAAAATCCAGTCCCACAGTCAAAATTACCTTTAAATCCCAATGCAATAATGCATTATTTCAAGTGAAAAAAAAAAAAATAATTGTAATGACCCATCAATGGTCAGAAAGCTCATAAAACATTGTATCAACACTGTAAACAACCATTGCAATGTTCTGTGGCAGCAATGGCCATTGACTTACTGATTTATCAAGTACTTCTGCCAGACAGTGCCATTTCAGTGCAAATTAGGGTAGTGCAAATTATGATTTATACATTTTTTCAGCATGTTGCTGCACCACCAATGTTTAAGTAAATGTTTTTCTTATAGTGCAGCAACATGCACACGTGTAAAAAACAAGATAAATTATTATTGCACCAATGTGGCACTGTCTGGAAGAAGTGCTTGATAAATCAGGCCCATAGTTACCATCCCCCACAAGCAGCTGGTGATTTAGTGTGTGGGTGTGTATAACATGACATGGCATGTTGATCCATTATCTGAGGCAAAACTTTCACATTGGTGAGGAAAATTGCAGAAAACTATAGCAAAACCCCAAGCTGCTGACAGCCTGCCTTTTTGTGGAGAAACAATCACACAGATTACACAGAAGCACTGTAGCTATGCTGATCTTATCAATGCAGCAGGATAGAAAAGTATTTTATTTCGTATTTTATTTCCTGTTTATTAACATTCTGTGTGGAAAGAGATAAAAATCCCTCTACATCTGGTTGGGCTGATCATAAAAAATCTCTCAGGTCACCTATAGTGCATCTAGGCGCTAGCAATTCCCCCCCCCCCCCCCACACTCATGCTTATGTGGAGACAGGGCTCTCAGGTTTGATCCAAGATGGCTGCTTCCATGCAATTGTGATTGTCAAAGGGGGTTTTAGTGGAAACAATTACTTAACTTTATTTTCTGGGAGTGCAGCTATTTCACATCTGCCTAGTGTTAAGCCTTCGCAAACAGTGTACATTACTAATGGTCAAAGAGGGTTTTTATTTTCTTGACTGGGGATTGCTTTAAATATTCAGTGATTCCTTCATCAACAAGATATCTGCATACTAGAGCAAAAAATTGACTTTTCATAAAGACCTCAGACCAGTTGTGCCAGGCAAAAGTCGACCCACTTACAGAACACACTGCACATCTCTCACCCACCACACTCGTATGACAAGATGCCTGGCAGGTGGGGTTCTCAGTCTGGAGTGCTTCTATTGACATCAATGGGTGCCTCCATACAGTAGGAACTTCTAAGTAGGATGGTGTCCATTGAAGTCAATGGGAGTTCTCTGGACTGAGACCATGCTCACCCACTGTGCAGTAGTTAAGCAATATGTGGTATAGAAACTGGTGGCAGGTGCAGTAGTTAAGCAATATGTGGTATAGAAACTGGTGGCAGGTGCGTTGACCCATGCCTGTAGGAACGAATGGTCTGAGGTCTTTAGGAAGAACCCACGAAAGTGGACTTTTCCTTTAAAGATTTTCCCTCAAATGATAAAAACCTTTCTCATATGATAGTCTATCTATAGAAGTCCATTCACTAGTTATTATTATATCCCTAGTTACAAATGTAATCATTTGAAAAAAATTGTAGACGGTGATATTCTGTTTTGAATCCTCCATCGTCCAGTTTCAATTACCAACTTACCTTCAGCCTAAACATTGGCCAAAAGTCTAAGACTCCAGTTTCCCTCTTTTTGGGATTTCCTGATTTTGAAATGTCCGATGTGTGGAATCACCTGGATCACTGTAAAACTCAATTTTCTGGTGATCCCAAAGGGCATGTGTGGGCCATGACATTTCTGCCTCAGCGGTGCTCAGCTTACGATTTAAAGCAGACCAAAATCCAGGATTTTGACTATCCTTGGTTTCGGTTCTTTCCCTGGGGGCACCCTGGTTGGGGTACATGCCGTGTTAGAGGTATAACAGGATGCGGCCATGGCTCTTAGATGCGCCGTAGGACTGGGAAAAGTGAATGGGGCAACCTGGGGGGTTTCACACAGTGGGGTATCCTGATTCTGGATGCCCCTGGGAGGGAATAGATCGGCCTAGGAACTTTACAGATACCTGGGCTGATTAAGCTGGGTTTTAGTCCACTTTAACAGACAAAAAATCACGCCCATGCAGCCGCCAGCTATCGTTTTATTTAACACTAGCTCACAAAAGGTCACAGCAACTCTGGTTGAAGCAGCACCAGTTGAAAGTGGTACTGTAGGTCAAGATTCCAAAGAGCACAATGGGCAGAACTGCATTAAGGTGTTTTATGCTTATGCTTTTGTGGCAGAGATTAGGCTTTAACATGAAATGTCTTGATTGTATTTTTTTCAGTGTTTTTTTTTTATATTTTTGAGTAACAAAAAAGGAAAAAAAAATGTTTTAAAATTGTTTGTTTATTTTAAATAAGCCATTGATTTTATTAAAGTAAACCATATTGCGTGTGAAAGTCCCATTTCTTTCGATTACAAAAGTACTAAAAATGTATTGGTAGCCTCATGCTCCTGCCCAGGAGACCCCCAAAACTCAAAAGAGCACTTTATAACATTTACAAATAAAATGCAACTACTATCTACACTATAAAGGGTTACATTTTGGCATGGGGTCCCCCCTGAGGGGGAGGGGGGCGATTTTTAGGAGATTTTTAAGGATTAAAAACCCTTAAAACCCCCAAAATGGTGTGGACCCCCTACCCAGCATAACCAGCCTGGGGACCAGCTATGCAGGGTTTGTAGAACAGGATGCAGGGGCCAGATTCAGTGACCCCCACCCTGCAGGCTTCAAGCCTGCATAACGTTCATGACCCTGGGGTCTCCTGCCCCCCCCCCCTGGGCTTTGGGGAGGCATGTAAACTGGTTTAGGGGTCTCATGGATCCCTTACCAGTTCACAAAGGGTTAAATGTAACATGCATAGATACTTTTAACCCTTCTAACGGCCAGACTATTTGATGTTTTATCACCCGCTGTTGACGGGTAGGGAAGGGTTCATGGTGGCAGATAAATTTCATTTTTTTTTTGCATATGTAGGGCTGTTCCCGGCCCTCTCCTAAAGCCTGAAAAGCCCCCGGGGGTGGGGGGGGGATCAGATGCCCCTGCACTGAAGAGAAGACCCATCCAGATTAATTGAGGGGTCAGGTGTTTTTTTTCAGCCTCAAGCGGGGGGGGGGGCAGGCCGGCCCGTAACTCTCACGTGCTTGGCAATTAACAGCAAGTAAGGCAACCACGTGAGAGTTACGGGTTTGGGATTTACGGGCTATGAGGTTTATGCTAATTATTTGGTAACGCATGGTGCATCAACAATGTGCCTTGTGCAGTGTGCATCTTTGTGAGCTTTCTCAATTTTTGCACGCAAGATAGTAATAAAATGTTTTTGTTCTTTTCTTCCCACAATTTCACCTGTACCTGTGATGGGACATTTAAAGGAAAGTGACATCATTTTTCCAATAAGGCAAGAGTATTTTTTTTAAAGTTTGGAAGCAACAGCCTCTTATATTCAATACTCAGTCCATATTTTGGCATTTTTTTCTGCATACCTCATATGGCCCTGTTGTTTGAAAAATTCCTTAAAAATAAAACATGCCTCATTGGAAAAAGTATGTATCTCATCTGTAAAAAAATGCTTTATCACAGGTACAGCTGGTTATTTGGGGAAAAACAAAATTACAAATCTCACCCAAAGATGCAGGTTACAGTAAATACTGCAAGGCACACCGCTGGTCCCCAAAAACAAACTGATGGCATAGAGAAGGGCCTTTCATTTAAAGTGGACCAACACCCAGGATTTTGACTATCCTGGGTCTTGGTCTACTTCGGTGGGGCACCTCCCTCCCCGCGGGACATCCGAGATCGGGATGTCCCGCGGGGTGAAACCCCCCCAAACACCCCAAATCCCCTTACCTTGTCTGCCATTCACAGACGGCCGGCGCGGGCGCGCGCACGTCTAGAGGGGCGCGAGGGAGAAGACAAGGTAAGGGGATTTGGGGTGTTTGGGGGGGTTTCACCCCGCAGGACATCCCGATCTCGGATGTCCCGCGGGAAGGGAGGTGATGGTCCACTTTAAGCCATGCAGCACTTAATGTGTCCACACGGGGCAACCAAACCTCATTGGAAAAAACAAGAAAAGAAGAAAAAAGGTAATAAGGCCATGCTGGCTACTATACAAAACGGTCAGCTTTAATTGCAAATGGACCTGTATACAAAAATTGAAAATAGTACAAAAGGCACACTCACGAAAAAACCTAACACAGTCCCCTAACTAATCTTAGAGTTGCACAGGAGCAGGGCAATTATTAAACACAAATCTGTTTTTTAGTTATCTGGGGAGGCTTTTGAGCCCCCCCCCCCCATGTTTTCAACTAGATTTTTGAGACGTTATAAGATTGGTTGCAAGATACCAGGGTTTAGTGATTTGAGTGGTGGGCTGCTTTAAGATTTGATATTTCAAACTATGCTATCTTGACAAACATTTTTTAAACATATTATTTTCCTTTGAAGTTAATATGTACATCTAAATTATGCAAATGTATTTCTTTCTTTTGAAAAATAAAAAATGTATTCAATACATATATGTAACAAATGTGATAAACAACCAAAGAAAAAAACCTTTGATGCTTAACATTATTGTTATATTTTGTCTAGAAGAAAGTAAAAACTTTAATTATGATCTTAAATGATATAATGCACTCTGCTCCTAATACCAGGGATGCACAATCCAGAAATTTAATTAAAATCTCAAAATAAAAGAAATAAAATGAACAAAGGCTGATTTTATTGCATTATGTTAATAAGAAACCCTTTAGGAAAGATAGATATTTTGATATTTGTTAATATGCTTTATATTTGTTCATAGACGTGCTTTATCACTTTTTAATATACAATTAATTTGATAATGGCCTTGATTCACAAAGGGATGAAAAAAATTCTCATGGTAGTAAAAAATTCAATTCATGAGAAAAAAGCCTGAGAATTTCAGTGTTAATGAATCACCAGATAGAAAGACAATGAAAGTCAATGGCAGTTTTTAGTACAGGTAAAAAGTGGTACAAAGTTCAATACTTTTTCCAGGAATAAAAAAGTGCCATTGTCTTTCATTGTCTTCCTATCTGGTGATTCACTAACACTGAAATTCGCTTTTTTCTCATGAATGAGAATTTTTTTCAACTCTTAGTGAATCAAGGTCAATGCATTTTAACTTTGTAACAATCACAGAAATAATTTTCTCATATTATAATTTTTTTTTTTTTTACAAATCAAACAACTGTATTTAAAAAAACTCTGGTGAAATAAATGTTTTATTTATTGTCCTATATTAAAATTCCATACAAATATGATGGATAGTAAAAGAGGTTACTTATATACGCTAACTGAAAACAAAATTATGCCAAACTTGGTTTATTTCTAATGTAGGAATAAAATCCAGGGGTGACAGGTTTTTGAGTGTACCATTCCATTTTTACAGGGGTAATCTGCTTAATTCTAGAGCCATTTGTGGGAGGGGGGGTTTGGGCAGAGGACTGTGCTATTGGTGCCTTTGGTTCCTATCTCTTAGGTGGTGGGTTGGTATTTAGTGCCCCAATGGCACTTTTGGATTAGTGAATGGGGGGTGAGAGTTCCACTGTTCCCTCCTGAGATGATTCCCATGAGGTAAGGGTGGACTCTGAAGTACCTTACTCCACACGCCGTTATTGGATTTAAGTGTTATTTTATTTACAGGTGCAGTTATATGTTATACATCCATTGTGCAATGTATGTACAATTACAGTGCAGCATTTTATATACACATTTCATACATATTTTGCTTTTACAAAACTGTAACTGTGGTTGTGCAAGTGGTTACATTTTCTTCTGTAAGTTACCCTTAGGGAAAACTGTTTTTTGGGGGTTCTCCCTGGAAGGGATTTCTCGGGGTTGTAAAATGACCCCTTAAAGCGGTCCTTCAAAAATCATCCTACCTGCATCTATTGCATGTTATGAGCCTTTAAATATCCAAGATGGTGGCTCATGGAACATCAGGTAGCCTGCAAACAGGAAGTGCTGTGCTGCTCTGCATTCTGGGATTGCTGACCTTTTCCTGACCCTAGGTCTGCTCTGTCTGAGCAAAGAACAGCTATAACCCACCCCCTGTACTTTATCCTACTCTACTGTCCTCAGTAAGTGTGATGCTTCTGAGTCAAGATGACGGTGCCTGTATCCTAAAGTCCTGAACAGAGTTGCAGCTCAGTGTGGGGAAAGAATTTTAAGTGACTAAAAACTTAAAATATATTAACTGTAGATGCTGGGGAATCTTTTTTAAGGGTTTGGGCTTTTCAATAAATCATGGTGGAGGTCCGGTTTAAGTTTGTAGCAAGTTTTGGGTTGTTGTAGCAAGCTTTAGCCCTCTTTTGGTTTGTAGCAAGTGCAGTTTGGTTCCTTCACAAAGCTTTAGCCTTCTTTGGGTTTGTAGCAAGTGCAGTTTGATTCCGTCACAAACGCGTTCAGTGTGCGGACCTTAACCTGTGAGTATTTAGGGCAGTATATTAGTACACTTTGGTTTTATACATGGTATTTGATATAGTGTTATCCCTGTGGGTACTTACATGATTCCAAGGTTCATTCAGATATTGGCTATTGGCTGCCGGAGGGTATACCATCTCCCTTAGGGTCATCTTTATTGTTTGCTGATCTGCATAAGAATATTGCTATTTTACTTAACCTTATAAATGGTTATGCAGTGAGCTTTAAATGGGTTTGCATATGTGGTGGGGTGTGGTGATTTTAGTTCCCCATATTGGTTTTAGATGCCCTAGGTAGGTAAATACAATCAGGGGCTCCACTAACTTTGGTTTGGTGAGGTGCAGGTGCGCTCGCGCCCGACATCCTCCCTATCACTTTCAGGAGGATGGTGCTCAGTTTAGGTGGCTTGTCAACATGTTTCCGTTTGTGACTGCGTTTTCCGCAGCTTTAGTGGCGCTGCTGAGCATGTCGGGGCTGGGGTGGGAGGTGTGTAAAGGGAGCCGTGTATTTAGGTTTCAATTCCCCTCCCTTTGTGAGCCTCCTGTCTCTTGGTTGGTGGAGGCTGGGAGGTGCGTGTGATGAATTTCCGGTCGGCGACATCAGTTCCGCTATTGCTCTGGTTAGGAGGTGCCGCTCTGTTGAGTGGCGTCATTTTGTTGGTTTATTTCCCCTCTGTTATCCTAGGAGGTGTTGCTGATTACTGTGTCGCCATTTTGTTGGCTATTTTTATGTTCTCTTTGTGAAAGGGAGGGAATATGCTCTGGGCGCATTTTAGGGAGATGGTTTCCCACTTTCAGCTTTGACATATAAATACATTTAATAAAAATGTACAATTACAAAAGCTGTGATCATTCTGTGTGAGTTTGATTTTTTGGTGGTTGGAAATATAATATTCTCTTTTTTGTTTACTTCCTGATAGGAACCTGCAATGATGTCATATGTCCTTGCTATGTTTGTTAGGAACGTTGTGGTCTATAATATTGTTAGTTTCCAGTCTCAGGTATTACTATTTCTGTGATTTTTTGTGTATAAGGTGGTTTTCTATAGGGACTAGGGAGTGAGTCCCCTAAGGAGAAGTAGTTGTGTTAATATAGTGTGTCAATGGGGTGGATTGTCAATGGGAATTAGTTCACTAGGTAGTAGTAGTTGTGCTCTTAATATTATCAGAGGAAAGGTGTGAGACTGCATGTCTCGTTGAGTCCCGGTGGTCAAACACCCCCCCCCCCACGAATAGTTGATAAAATAGGACAAAAAAGTCCTATAGGTGAAGTCCTAAGGGGAAGGACAGACTGGAAGAGCAAACCTTCAGAGAACAAAAGCAGGGGATAATGACAAACCTAGGAGGGGCAGAATGGGAACAAATGGTGAAAGAATTTTCTAAAATCTCAACAAGCAATTCACCTCTTGAAACAACACAAACGACAATACAAGGGAAGTTTAACCAACTATAAAGAACACTACAGAAAAAAACAGACTCTATTGGAATATAGAGTTCCTTAAGAAGTACTTGGAAAATAATGTAGTTCCACTTGGACTTAGAATAAGAATTTTTCCTCAGATCAACAATGTAGATCAAACATTTAAGACCAAATGGGAACAAAATCTTCAATAATGTTCCATTACCATAATTAAAGGAGCAGTATCACGAATTTTTCTTGGTGACTTATATTTAAATGGTACTTTGAATGTAGGTAAGTGTTGGAGTAAGAATTACAAATTTAGAAAAAAATGATGTCTGTGTTGTGCAGCTGGAGACTAATAGCTCATGTTTATGTCTGCTGAGTGTCGGGGCCGACACTCTGGCCTGTTCCACGCTGAGGAGAGGGGTAAACAATGTAACAAAGTATCAGCTGTTCAGTGCTGGCAGCAGTCCAGCATAAGATAACAACATTGCCTGGCCAGAACTCATATATCTAAAACAGAGAGAAAAGCTCTAGAAGTCATTTAGCTGATTGGTTCAAACTGACATTTAATTTACCAGAGAATCATTGGTTCGAATCTCAGACTAACCAGTATTTTTTTTTTTTTTGGGGGGGGGGGTATTTTATTTCAGAATTGGATTTTTATGTTTACATCCTGTTTTTTTGCTCTAAACTTTTTTTTATTTTGACAGTTTTCCCTTCATGTTGGCTCTGCTGCAGAATCTTTCAGTTTACCATTTTCTCTCTCTTTTCTCAACACATTTTTCCATATGATCTTTCTTTCAGCTTTGTGTGTTTTGAGCAAAGCCCAACCCAAGATTTTCACTATCTGGAGTTTTGTTTTGTGCCCCTAGGGGCATCCTGACTTGGGATGCCCTGATATGTGAAATCCCCAAGTTCGCCTGTGTAAACGTACCTTTCCCTGTCCCACAGCGCATGCGCGGGCTCTCATCCAATCAGCGCTGTTTGCACACAGATGGCTAAATGACTATCTGTGTGAGCGCACCAGAAAAATGGGCCGATCTGTGGTTATCCAGGGGTCATTTCACATAGGGGGTCATCCCGATTTAGAATTCCCAAGGGGGAAGGTTAATGGCCGGGTCTTATAGACTTCAGGGTCGGCCACTCAGTGTTTTGTTCCACTTTAATACCTTTAGATTTTCCTGTACAGTTATTCAAAGAAGAATTTCAGTTATTTTCAGTCAGTTTAGTTTATTTTGTATAGATTTTACACATTTGAGTCACCTGGTCTCATAACAAAAGCAGCACCTCACACACACACAGCCGTTACCACTGATTACAGTGTCAGCCTCTGAGGTAAAGTGTTGCTAGGAGACCAGTGGGCTAAATGAAGCAGCTCACTAAATAAAACCCAGCAGATCCCCCTATTCAGCAAATGGACTGAGCCATTGTCATTATACAATTTAAAAGAAAGGCATATATTTTTCCTTTTTCTATCACCACATTATTTATACACATGTTAGAAGCTATTGTGTGGCTATTTAATTATTTTTCTTTTTCAATGCAAATTTCGCGATTCTGCTCCATTTAAGCTACTTATAGAGCAACAAGACAAGCACATTAAGGAAATTGAACAATAATACAAAGATAACTGCCAGGACTTACACCAACACACAAACTGGGCACAATACGAAACACGCAACACACAAATTACAAAAGAAATAGCAAAAATGAATAAGGAAGTCTGGGAGAACAAAACAAGGAAGTTTGAAGGAGACCTACTTGCCTACCAAGAAGGAACAGCATATAGGTAGTATAGAACACCAAGGCCTAGGGGGGGTACTGGGAGTTACAGCATGTACAAACACAGGGAAGGACCCCAACCCATGTATAGGGACAGACAGCATCAGAGACAAGGACAAACCAGAAGGTACCCACGTCACAAACAGAAGGGGAACCCAGATGCACCGAAAAAAGATTCCCAGAAAGAAAGAAAACATATCCACCACCAGACCAACAAAACAGCAAAACCTCATCAAAGGATAGTTTTTTAGGATTAGATGCAAATCCAACCCTACCCCCACTGGCACAACAGCTAAAATGATCAACCATAGCCACAAGAAGCCAAGCCCAACTATACCCAAAACAATAGAGGAGGAAAACCAGATAACCTAGCAGCCATTCCCTTAACAAAGGACCAGGAGATGGTCCTTAAACTTGGCTAGTGTAAAAACCTTTGTTAACCTAGTAGACAAAATAAACACCAGAGGACAAAGACCGGACAACATAACAACACCCATGAAGAAAGCATTACAACAATTAGAACAGAATACCGTCATAACCATTAAACCAGCTGACAAAGGAGGTAATACAGTCATAATGACCAAAACGCAATATGAGAAGATGTGCATCAAAATACTTTATAATAGAGATTGGTACCACAGAATATCCATGACCCAACTCTCCAAAGACCAAGAAGAATACAACACATTAATTGACCATACCCTGCAGAAGGGAATAATCAATAAACAGACGGCAGAATTGAAAACCAACCATCCAAACTTTTTACTCTCTACCAAAAATTCATAAATCACGAACAGACCCACCGGGAAGACCGATGGTGTCAGTGATAGGATCACTCACCAGCAGAGCCAGTGAATACATCGACACCCACCTACAACCTTACGTATAGGCCCTCCCCTCATACATAAGAGATACACCCCACCTATTACAGACAATAGAAGACATTTCATTACCAACAGGAACCCTCATAGCAATCCTTGATGTGGAAGCATTGCACTCAAGCATACCTTATCATCTAGGATTCAAAGCGGTGAAATCATTCCTTGACCAACTGGACATTAATCAGTACGAACACAGCAGCTTCTTAATAAAATTCTTACAGTTTATATTAACTCATAACAACTTTTTGTTCAACAACAACCTCTACCACCAAGCACAAGGGATCTCTATGGGGACCACCTGTGAGCCCACTTACGCTAATTTATACTTAGGCTGTTGGGAGAACAATCTGTACCAGGAAGAGTCCCTGACACCACACTTGGTCAGGGTCTTCTCCTGATACAGATACATAGATGCCACTAATATTCTGGCAAGATACAGAATCAGAAATAATAACATTCCACAAAACCCTGAACCTGAATCCATACAACTTAAAATTTACCCTAGATTACAATCCAAAGGAAGTAACCAAAGGAAGTAACCTAAAAATTGGCATAGATCAGGGGGGGCGCATCTATACTAGTTTCTATAGGAAACCAACCACGGCCAATAACATTTTGAGGGCCCCCAGCTCACACCCAGCCCACTAAAACGCAGTATCCCTTACGGAGAATATCTGCGAGCAAGGCAGAACTGCCCCCTAGACTCAGATTTCCAACAAGCCGCACGTGGAATCTGTGACAGACTCTTACTCTTACAAAGGGGCTACTCAAAGAAACTACTTAAACAAGCCTATAGAAGGGCAACATCAAGGGATAGACAAACCTTACTATTTCCCAAACCCAAGGCCGAAGACTCTAACAAACCCTTCATATATTGACATTTACAAAACAACATTCCCAGATTAGACAGGTGCTACAGAAGCACTGGCATGTGCTCACACATGACCCGGGTCACAAGGACTAAATTAGTCTTTAGAAGAGCCAGATCCATAAAAGACTCCCTAGTGAGGAGCCACTACAAAGGACAAGCCCCAAAAGAATGCTGTAGGACAAAAGGACTCTTGCGAAGGCTGCAGCACATGCAAAAACATACAACAAGGAAAGGAAATGAAACCATTCTCCCAGATGGAACAAAACAGGTAGCGAAACACTTCACCAACTGTAACACCTATAATGTAATTTACCTAATAACATGCCCATGCCAGAACTTCTATGTCGGTAAAACAAATAGGAAACTCAAAAACAGAATATAACACACCTTGGAGTTGGCATGCAAGTTGCACACCTACCTCCCACAGGAAGCACCACTACTCAATTCTCAATTACAAAAAGTATTTAATTGGTACAAAAATTAAAACCATCAAACATATACACACGACAAAGACAATTAAAAGCAAACGGTATGGCCGAAAATTGATAATTAATGTATACTGCCCAGACAAGGGCTATCAAATATATATCATGCCCATGGGTGAAAAAAGGTTGTTTTAAATGTATATATGAAAAACCCCCTATCTTTTTGTGCCGGCACAAAAAATGTGTGAAAAAAGGTGTATCTAAACCCTAATAAACATATCATAAATGGTAAACATGCAAATATATGCAAAAAATATGTATAGAAAATATATATACACAGAAAAATATACAAATATGTGAGTGTATGTATGCTAATGTGTGTAAAATTACACACATGCATATATAAAAAGAAGCAACAATTAAAGTATAAAGTGAATAGAGCAAACTATGCTATAGCGCTAACATACAGATGAATAAAATATACATACCTAATTATCTAAACTGTGACATACCATTAATCCAACAAAAATATATATACAATGAAAGAAAAAAGTTTTTTTTATATCTATACACTAGTGCATATCATTATCACAACCGATTAACATGAAGCAAAACCCCCCTCTCACTCTGTCTTTCTATCCACCTAATGTTGCACAGGAAACCATGATGAGAGACTTTAAATGTAAACCCAAACCACAAAACAATACAATCTCACGTGTCGTGGTGTCACCCAGGGCAACAGACTGGCCAACCTTAGTAAGAACTACCCGCGCACGCAGCCCCCATGCTGCTTCAAGGGTCAGGGAAATAGGAATGACAAAACCAGCCCTTAAATAATGCCTGCCTGTTGTGGGCCCACCCTCCATGCTTTCCTAATTATCCAATTGAGTCAGCCAATAGGTTAACCCAGTGTCCCCTGATCTCCTTCCTCCCAGTGAGATCTAGTGTGATATGAGCCCCATGCCCTATCTCTAAAATGATAATGATAGCTGTCCTCCTAATTGCGCGGCGCAATCATACTACCTGCCCACCGTACCCACCTCTCACTGCACCCCATAACTTCTATGCCAGCATTTGTAAAGGGGACAGAAGGCACAAGTCCTGCCGCCACTTCCTTCCCGGCTGCGCAGGCGCACTCATATGCAGCCGGTGACAGCTGAATCTGTGCAGAAGATACCGGCCACGTCATCACGCACCGTGCTGGTGCGTGCGGTCCGTTGCGCAGCAACAGAACGCTTACTGCGAGAAACTGTCTCGCTGTAAGCAGGGCATTGAGAAGGAGAGGGAGGAGAGGAGGGGGGGAAGAGGATCGTGAGCAAGGAAGAGGGGGACCCAACCCATATAGGTGGCAGGCATATGCAAAGGCATGTATAAATACATATACATATGCAATACAAAAGAAGCTATAGTATGTACTACCTATATAAATAACAGAAGGATACCTATAAATGCCTGCAGTTGTATATCATGGCCACTAATATACTGTCTGCCTATTAAAGCGGTATATTCATGAATGGATGTGCAAAAATGTATACCTACACCTAGCTGGCTAGGTGTAGGCAGAATATATGAACATGTTAGGGATATAAAAAACAAAAATATCATGACACCCATAGGGAGACACTTCTTCCTAAAGCATGCACCAAATCCAAACGAAGTCAGATTCCAAGTATTGGACAGACTACCTGACAACCAAAGGGGAGGGGACATACAGAAATGCACACTCCAAATAGAAACAATGTGGATAATGAAACTTAAGGCATCCATACCACCGGGACTCAATGAGACGTGCAGTTTTACCCCTTTCCTCTGATACAACTACTACTACATAGTGAACTCATTCTCGTTGACAATCCACCCCATTGACACACTATATTAACACAACTACTTCCCCCTAGGGGACTCACTCCCTGTTAACACAACTACTTCTCCCTAGTGAACTCACTCCCTAGTCCTCATAGGAAACCCCCCCTTATACACAAAAAAGCACACAAATAGTAATACCTGAGACTGGAAACTAACAATATCAGAGACCACAACATTCCTAACAAACATACCAAGGACATATGACATCATTGCAGGTTCCTATCAGGAAATTAGAAGTAAACGAAAAATGGAATATTATATTTCCAACAACAAAAAAATCAAACTCACGCAGATTGATTGCAGCTTTTGTAATTGTGAATTTTTATTAAATGTATTTATATCTCAAGGCCGAAAGTGGGAAACCATCTCCCTAAAATGCGCCCAGCACATATCCCCTCCCTTTCACACAGAGAACGTAAAAATACTCAACAAAATGGTGACACAGTAATCAGCAACGCCTCCACCAACCAATAGACAGGAGGCTCACGAAGGGAGAGGAATTGGAGCCTAAATACACGGCTCCCTTCACACACCTCCCACCCCAACCCCGGCGTGCTCAGCAGCGCCACTAAAGCTGCGGAAAACGCAGTCAAGCCACCTAAACTGAGCACCATCCTCCCAAAAGTGACAGGGAGGGTGCCGGACGATGAGCACACCCGCACCTCAACAAACCAAAGTAAGTGGAGCCCCTGATTGTATTTACCTACCTAGGGCATCTAAAACCAATATGGGGAACTAAAATCACCACACCCCACCACATATGAAAACCCATTTGAAGGTCACTGCATAACCATCTATAAGGTTAAGTAAAATAGCAATATTCTCATGCAGATCAACAAACAATAAAGATGACCCTAAGGGGGATGGTATACCCTCCGGCAGCCAATAGCCAATAACTGAATGAACCTTGGAATCATGTAAGTACCCCCAGGGATAACACTATATCAAATACCATGTATAAAACCAAAGTGTACTAATATACTGCCATAAATACTCACAGGTTAAGGTCCACACACTGATAAAGCCGCAAGGCGAAATGCGTGACGGAATCAAACTACACTTGCTAAAAACCCAAAGAGGGCTAAAGCTTTGTGACGGAACCAAACTGCACTTGCTACATACCCAAAGAGGGCTAAAGCTTGCTAAAACAACAACCCAAAACTTGCTACAAACTTAAGGGGTCATTTTACAACCCCGGGAAATCCCTTCCAGGGAGAACCCCCAAAAACAGTTTTTCCTAAGGGTAACTTACTGAAGAAAATGTAACCGCTTACACAACCAATTTTGATTTGACAAAATATATATGAAATGGTATATAAAACGCTGCACTGTAATTGTACATACACCGCACAATGGATGTATAACATATAACTGCACCTGTAAATAAAATAACACGGGGAGGCCGATTCATTAATAGCACCAGGTAGCGACAGATGGAGCGACAGTAGCGTTATTTTCACAGCGCCCGCTAGTATTCGCTGTGCTTGGCCGTTGTTCGGCTGTTGACAGCGACTCAGTCGGTGTGCGGTAATGTTGAATACGGGGTTAGGAGTCGCTGTTTGACAGGTTCCGCGCTGTATGGGAGCGCATGACAGCGAACGGGCATAGCGAACGGCTCCCAGCATATTCATTAACAAATCACGCTCCAAAAATTCTCGCGCTGTGAAATGCTTGTTTAAACCCCAGAGCGCTGGCGGCGATGGGTTAAAAGTAGTTTTTTAACCCCCAAACAACCATATTTTTAGGGAAAAAAAAACATATTTTTCAAAACATTTTGTAATATGAATACATTAATATCAGACCTGTAATATCAATTCTGCACAATTTTTTTTTTTACCTTAAAAAAAAAATCTAACATTGCAGAAGTGGTCACAGAATTTTTGACATTTAAAAAAAAAAAAAAAAAAAATTAATAGCAATTAATTATGAATATTTAAAGATTGTTCCATTGAGATGCATTGGAGAGCGCCAGGTAGCGAGAGATCATACCTGTTGCTGTTCAAGGTCGCTCGCTGGCGCTGTGGGGTGAGGCTGGAATAATGATGAATGATTCGCTATCTGGCGCTCTGTCAGTCGCTAAGCAGGAACGGCTTGATAACTGTGTGATTGCGGAGGGGAGCCGGCGTTCTCGTGGCGGTGAGCGTCATTACCGTTCGCTCACCATTCGCTACCTGGCGCTATCCCTTGTTAAATAAGGGCCTTAAATCCAATAATGGTGTGTGGAGTAAGGTACTTCAGAGCCCACCCTTACCCCCTGGGAATCATCTCAGGAGGGAACAGTGGAACTCTCACCCCCCATTCACCAATTCTAGAGCCTTCTGAGCCAGAGTAGGGAGCAGCAACATTAACCACAACTGTAAATATCTTCCCAAAACATTGCATGATGGGTAAAATCCTCTACACACATCATAAGATTTGCAAAATCAAATCAATAAGCTCTAATTTCAGGCCACTGAAGTTAAGAGGTTCTCCTATGTAAAAGCAAAATGGAACAATCAAAACTTGTCAACCTTGGTTGTTGGTTTATCTTCATTGAAAGAAAGAAACAAGCTTGGCTGGTATTTAAGCAGTTTAAGCAAGCACTGGTGGTGCAACAGGAATTTACCCTAAAGCAGCAAGTACAGCAGCAAAATACCAGCAAACAGTGGCTGCACAGAAAATGCAGCAGCAAAATCAACAAGAATCAAGCTGCAAATTGCAATGCTACAGCTTACTGGGAGCCAACATGTGTGGGGAGGGCCCCCATTGTGTCCGATGGACCCTAGGGAGCAGTAGAGCAGCCGCCTGCAAAAAATGACTTTCACCGATAATGTAGGGGCATATTTAACCCTATTTGAGCAGGTTGCAGCTAGAGAGAAGCTGTCTTAATCAGAACTAGGCTTGATGTCCTGGCTTATTTTACTGCAGAGTTTTAGCAGGCATATTTGGACCTGGCCCTGGAACTAGCAAATGACTATAAACCACTAATGGTTAAAATATGTCACGTAACCCTTGTGGGCGAGTTGGGTCCACAACCGGCACCTTGAAAAGAACAAACCAGTAGGCTCAGCTTTACAAACTCTTGCTAAATTGCCCGTGACAGGTTTATGTGGGGGTTGCCAAAGAAACTGTTTTGCTGGATAGCCCAAGCTGATCCCCAGCAGAAAAATGTTGGACCTTCTTCTGACTTTCCTGTCTCATGGGTAGGAGAAGAGGGGACCATGTCTGATCCATTGCTGGACCTGCCACCAGGAGGGCAATATGCTGGCCTACTGCCTCCAGCAGGATGATGCAATGAAATGCAGACTGGGCTGGCTCTGGTCCAAGTCATGTACACACATGCTGCTTGGCTTGGCCACAGCTATTGCAAACCTGCATGAGTTTGTTGCAGGTGAATGGCAGGAAAGTCACTGCTCACTGGGACTCGGGAAGTGTGGTGACCATCCTCTGGCCAGACCAACTCCAGGGAAAATGGATACCCAAGAAACAAGTAGGGGGTCATCTGTCTCAGGGATGTGAAAGACTATCTGGTTGCCTGGGTGACCCTTGACACAAAGGCTGGTAAAATCTAAATGAATCTAAATGTGTGATTATCTGGTCCCCGGTCTACCACATGAACTAGACATTGGACGAAAATGTACCCTTTTTTGGGATCTATGTGATAAAAGGCTGGTCTTTGAGAACCTCAATTTGAAAGATGCTTTAAATGAAGGAGCAGGGGCAAATTAAATGTTTTTATTTAGAAGCTGATCCTGTACCCATCTCTGTATTTGCGGGACTAGAGACTTAGGATTCCTCAACTGGGCCAAGCAGGGTTTCTAGATTCATCAATAGCGCCAGGTAGCGACAGATGAGCGACTGTAGCGTGATTTTTTCAGCGCCAGCCAGTATTCGCTGTGCTTGGCCGGCATTAGCTTGATGACAGCGACTCAGTCGGTGTGCGGTAATGTTGAATACGGGCTGGGGGGTCGCTGTTTCACAGGTCCAGCGTTGTATGTGAGCGCCTGACAACGAATGGCCAGAGCGAACGGCTAGCTTCATATTCATCAAAAAATCACGCTCCGAATGTGCTGTCGCTGTCCATTCCTTGTTTAAACCCCAGAGCGCTGGCGGCGATCTGTATTAACTAGTTTTTAACCCCCTAAACAACCATATTTTTTGAATGTAACATTATACATGTTTTTAGAATCATTTTGTTATATGAATACATTAATCTCAGACCTGTTAGATCAATTCTGCACATTTTTTATTTATTTATTTTTTTTGACTTAAAAATAAATCCTAACATTGCAGAAGTGTTCTCCGATTTTTTGACATTAAAAAAATTAAAAAAAAAATTATTACCAATTAATCATGAATTATTATAGATTGCTCCATTGAAATGCATTGGACATCGCCAGGGAGCGACAGCTCATACCTGGCGCTGTGAGGGAATTTGCAGCGGCGCTGTTCGGTCCAGGCGGCTTCATGATGAATGCCGCGCTAGCCGTCGCTCTCGCCGGCGCTAGCCTCATTTTGCTTGATAAATGCGTCATTGTGACCGCCGCCAGGCGTACTTGAGTCGGTAGTCGCCGTTAGCTGCCGCTACCTGGCGCTCGTCAGACACTACCTGGCGCTATCGCTTGATGAATAAGGGCCTAAATAGCACTCAGACAGGGAAAATGCCTCCTCCCCAACCTAAAGTAGCCTCTTACAAAAACTAGACTATGTAGGGATGGAGTGGTTACAATCTATTAGGGAGGAAACCAAAACAGTGTGTACAATCTAATGTGGTAAAAGGATGGATACAGAAAGGGGAGAATGCTATAATCTATTAGGGTATGGAGGATAGAGAATAGCTTACAACCTATAAGGATAGACACAATTAAGTACTAATTAAGTATATGCCTATGATCTTTGTTCAACATTTATGTTTCCCATAACGTCACTAAAAAGAAATGTGCATGCTATAAGAGTCCATTCTGATTGATTCTTCAGAAAAGAGGCTTTACAGTGTCAACTCTAGACTGCCACTAACATGGGTACATGGTCATGTACACATACATATTTTTTAAAAAATTAAATTTTTTTTTTTTTTTAGTACCCACTAACATGGGTACATGGTCATGTACACATACATATGCATGTCTACAAACTTATTGTCACAAATCACATTACTCACCATCACAGCTTGGCCTTGGCCCATGCTGCTGCATGTCACATTATAAAATAATGATTAAGGCAGTCAGCACAGGATGCATAGAAGTGGTGAGCTTTATTAATGTCAACCTAACCTCCAACATGCAGGTTTCAAGCTGGGCCAACATCTGTGGAGAAGGTGGCTGCTCTATGATGCCCTAAAAAAAATTGGGACAATTTTTCACACAAGACTGTTGCAAATGACCAGACAATCAAAACAATGAAGGAAACCCACGCAGCAGAGCCAAACTCCAAGGGGCCGCCCTCCTCCCTCTGACTCCCCGAACCCTCAGGGAGTGTGGTGGAGTCCCCTTCCTCCACCCCACCGGTACCCCCAACTTTAGAGTGGCCCCAGCAGTATTTTGACTCTGCCGAGTTGGACTCAGAGGAGCTAAAGCTCCACACCACCCTCCCCTCAGCAGTTGGCTCGACTGGGGCTTCAACTTCATCATCCCTACTTCCCCTGGGACCTCGACTTGGCACCTGGGTTTGGGTCCTTGACCCCGCCATAAAGGGATTGTGGATGGGCCACTATGTGAAATACCCCAGGTTGAAAAACGCACAAAAAAAATCTGGGCCAACAAATTTGTAATCATGTTTAATGAAAGCAGCAATATTTAACCCTCCAGTTGTATTCTCAAAGATTTAAAGTGGACCTAAACCCAGGATTTTTACTATCCTGGGTTTTGGTCCTTTCCCCAGGACTTTTGAGCAATTGGGGGAGCCCCGCTGTGTAAAACCTTCCAGATTGCCGCAACCAACTCGCCTCTTCCCGCATCTTCCGCGTCCTTCTAGCAGTGCGCATGCAGATGGAGGATGCGGCCATCAGAGCCGCTGCTCTTAGATGGGTTCGGAAATAGTTGGCTGCATGTCCTGGGGTGTTTCACACGATCTGGGTGCCCCCGGGGAAAGGGCCAAAACCCTGGGCGTCGGTCTGGTAAAACATCCCCCACTTGATATAGAGGAATGTGAATAGTGCTGTGCTCACTGTAGAGGGGGCAGATGGCACACCCCCTGGGGCGTGGAGAGTGGGGTGAGTGCTGACATATCAGGTGGAGAGCATTATTGCCTTCTACTTTGCACTTGATGTCCTCCCTTTGGGGCCAGGCTTCCAGGGGGGGGCTCTTTGGAGCCCAGCACTAGCATGCCTGCACCTCACGTTAAGGTTGTTACAGCCCCTCCACTTCCTGGGCTTTGAGCGCACATAGCCTCTGGTCGGGAGGGGAAGCGGAAGGGAGTTTATTATATGTCAGAGTAACATGGATGCATTATGCTGTGTCTCTTCCATCCTCCACCCCTCGCCATTTAAACAACTGAAGCCGCATGAGGACAGTGCGAGCTGAGCAGCCACACCGACTAGTGCCCAGGGAGGAACCATCTTTGGCACAAATATAATTGGTATTATGTCTAAGCAGAAAGATATGTTTGAAGAACTATAACAACATTTTATTATAATAGCGTTGTATAGACACTGTGAGAGAAAAAAAAAAGATAATTATAATGACGCAAGGAAAAATAAATAGACAGTGTCTATTTCTGATAAACAAAGTAACAAGTATCTAGGAGTAGTAAGCATACCAAAGAGATGTTTTTTTAATACATATTTGATAAAGATTTTAAATACATTTTGTTATAACAATGGATTAATAATATATTTGAAAATCATTTTTATCTAATTTCAAATAATTATTTATTAAAAAATTAAAAATAAGCCATTGTTATTTTTAAAATAAATTACAATATATAATTAAGCTGAAGCATATGGAACAGGCTTCCTTTCACATATATGGAGTGATCTGTACAACAATGTAAAAAATGTAATATGAATTGATAATACATGATTGACTTAAATGTATAATGGCATACTTATGAATCTGTATCTTCATGAACAGATTGGTTCTCCTGAAAGAAGCTTAAATGAAACATGTCGGCAGCCAAATAAGGAGAGAGATCAATTGTTGTGATTTTTTGTACATACACATCTGTTATGTAACATGTATGGCTGATACAATCACTCTTTCTATAAGTGGTCATTGCAAGGTTAAAAGTATCTTTTAATAAATGTGTCTAAGCATATACAAATGTGGTATTGATTATACAGTTAAAGGGTGGAGACACAACATGGTGGTTAATTGATCACTTTTCCCTTGAGCGATCCCTACAGTGTATACATATAATCACCCTTTGCTTCCTGGAGCATTTTCATCCCAGTCCGTTAGTATAAAACTTAGGGAGTATGAGATTTTGGGATTCAATGCAAATTTTCCTATATATCCTGGATTCACTGCTTTGATAGCATGGTGATTTCAATTGTCCAATAATCGCTCTGCAAAAGCTGTTAATGGCTTTCCATAGAGCCTGCATGATGTTTGCAGGGGGATTAAAAAAAGTCCTGCATGCAGTGTTTTGGGAGCACTAGGACTAGTGCTTGCTCTACAGCCAACAGAAAACATAAGTACGATAATTGGTAAAACACAGTTAAACCACTGGGACAGGGTGATTGCATTGCGATAGAGAATACTGTTGTCACAACAAGATCAATGCACTGTGAATCCCATCTCAGGTAACGTAAACATTCACCACATGGGTAAATACATCCCAAAGCCATGGGTTCACATGCTGACACCTTTTTATTTACAAATATGACATTTTGAGTTGTTTTTCTTGTAACATTTTTGAGATGTGGTGGACTTTAAATGAATTTTCAACACATTATAAAAACAAGTAATTTTGATATGGGGTCGATTCAGAGCCTTTTTTCCAAGAGAAAACTGCCACTGACTTTCATTGTCTACCGGGTGCAAGTTTTCACCTGGCTCTGAATCAGCCTCAAGGTAGACAATAAAAGTCAATATCAGCTCTTTCCAAAAAAAGAAGTGCATTTTCACCTGGTTCTGAATTGACTACATTGTCAGTGTTTTTAATAGTCTTTGTTTCTAGTTAAAATTAGGCATCCAAATAATTGCGTAAAATTTTTTATATATGACGCAAAAATTTGTTTTCCTATAAAATTCTAGTACGTGATTCTGACTTATATGGTGGTGGGATTAGCACACTGAAGTGGAATTCTATGGAGCACCCGGTGTTGAATCTCTGAAATAGTGTCCCGCAGAGTGATAGATATAGGACACTTTTAGTTCCAATACTTAATTTGGCTCCACTTTAGAAAGAAGGATTTGCTCCTCTCAGCCTTCAAATCGCCTCCACTTTAATCTCTCCCAATAATAATAGGAGGTTTCACAAGGTTTTTAAACAAGGATCCATTTCAGTTTTAATATTTGTTTGGAATATAAAAAAACAAAGAAAACTACCATAGTGTAATATTGCAAACAAAGGTTCCCCGGCAAATTGCTCCTTTAAGCACCACTTACCAAATAAACAGTAGAATCCAGCATATAAAAATACTTAAAAACAAGGGAAGGCTGTGTGTCACCTCCGCAGTCTCACCCGAATGTCATCTCCTGCACTCGTACTCCCGCCAACTGCATAATCGGTTCTCCAACACCTCGGCCGCAGGTTCGTCAATTCCCATTACTACTCGAGATCATGTGGTCAGTAGGCTCCGCTCGATGTGTTTCGCCACTATCGACGTATTCATTGGGCTGCCCGGAGCTCGCTGCATTAAATACCTGTTGTTCCTTCACTTATCGCTCATTAACCATTTCACTGCAAGAGAATTGTAACTCAAATCCTCCAGCAAACTTGCCGCAGAGATAAAAGGCGACAGGCAGCCTTCCCTTTCACAAATAATTTCATATATGCATTTTTAGTCCAAACGGATCCAAAGAGCCAACCCCACAAAATCAGTGGCACAATTATTCGTATCAAAATATCTATACAAGCTTTATTAATACATATATTTACAATACAGTAAATATATCATCCCTTTCATCTGCTAGGCAAGCATATTTCTCTTCACTGATTTCTGCACAAGCCCGGAATCCCAAACAACTCTTCAACACTTTCAGTTCCTTACTCCACCCAACACCTCCTTCTCCAACCTCCCAAATAACAGCAGAAGAATTTTCTACATTCTTCAAAGAAAAAATTGTCCTGGTCATATCCCGTCTGGATTACTGCAACATCCTTCTTTGTGGCTTACCAACTAACAGACTGGCACCCCTCCAATCTATCCTGAACTCTGCTGCTCGCCTCATCCATCTCTCCTCTCGCTCCTCCAGTTCTGCGCCTCTGCCAATCCCTACACTGGCTGCCAGTCCCACAGCAAATCCCGTTTAAAACTCTAAATCTCGCATACATAGCTCTCTCCAACCAGGCCCCTTCCTACATCTCATCTCTAATCCAACAATATCAACCTAGACACAGCCTCCGCTCTGCTGCTGACTTTCTCCTGTCCTCCACCCTGGTCACCTCCTCTCACGCCCACCTCCAGGACTTCTCATGTGCAACTTCAATCTTCTGGAATGCCCTCCTGCACCCAATCCGCCACTCCACAACCCTCAAAACCTTCAAAGGCACCCTTAAAACTCACTTATTCAGACAAGCATATAATCTGGCCTAACCAATCTTCTAAAGGGCATACGCCACAAAGCTCAATACTGACTGTTTGTGATCCTTCCCCCTCGTCTTCACCCCTCTTCCTTTAGACTGTAAGCTCGCAAGGGCAGGGCTCTCTCCCCTATTGTATCTTGTACTCAGAATATCCATTGTCAACTCTGTAAAACTGCATTTGAAATAGTATATGTACCATATGTTTCTACCCTGTCTGTAATTACTACTTTGTAAAGCGCTACGGAAGATGATGGCGCTATATAAATAAACAATAATAATACAGAAATGGGACAATTTAAAACCACATTAAAAAATATGTAACAAATAATTACAGAGGAGGGGGAGGGGGACACCAAGATGGAAAAAATGCTGCTAAATTTTCTAATCCAAATAATTAAATATAAAGTCTTTCCATCCCGCAGGCTGGAAACAGTGCACATCTAATAACCCATCAATACAATATACAGTGAATATTATCCTCTAAATAATTCCACTAATACAAATGTAATTAATGACCCAAACCTATATCTCCTATCTAAGAATAATCTACCTTATCGACAAACCTAATAAAGTGCAATGTGCCCCACAGTCATTATAAAATATATATTGATGGACATAAAGTACCAGCCGGGTGTAAAACAGCACAGACATACACCATATAGAAATAGTGGTGCCACTGATTTTGTGGGGTTGGCTCTTTGGGAACTTGTGGGACCCCTGTTTGGACTAATTATTGGCATATCTGTATACCACCCCCAGTGCAGCACACTCATAATCATAAGACTTTTGGTGCAGTCTTTTTTGTTCTGGTTTTTTGTCTATATGCATTTTTATTTGCTTGACTGCTTAACAATTATATACAACAGAACAACATTTCATTAATTTGCACTATAAATGAAAACAGCAGTTTATTTAGCTATAAACCATTATATATATATTGTAAAAAGGACCAAATAAAATACATCTCACAATTAAAATTACCCTTCCCCTATGAAGCAGTTTATATCAAATTCTATATTTAGCCCTAATGGCTCCATAGTTTTCAACTTATAGATCCACTTAGATTCTAGTCTTGATAATTCCCTAATAATATTCCCATCCTAAAAACTTTTTTTGTACTTGATCTACCACATAATATCTAAGGCCTGCAGGATCACCTTCATGCGCTATCTTAAAATAAGAGGAAACATATGCATCTCAAAGCCCCTTTTAATGTTGTATATGTGCTCCCTCAGGCGTACCCTATATTGCTTACTCGTACGTCCCACGTACTGTTTCCCACAAGGGCACTCCAACACATATACAACATTTATGCTGTTACATGATAAAAACTTTTTTATATTAAAAATGTCTTTAGTTATATTAGAATTAAATGAAGTTTCTTCTCTTTTTTTCATTTTTGCCACATATTTTACAACCTGCACATTTTTTACATTTAAAAATCCTTCCACATTAATTTAAGTGCCCTGTGCTTTTTTATTGGCTCCACATTACTTTTCACTAGATGTGTGGTCAAAGTAGGTGTTTTTTTTTATAAATCACTCTTGGTCGTTCTGGGAAATGGGGCCCCAAAATGTCATCATTCCTAATTATGTGGTATGTATTGTATATGGTATGTGTAAGTATTTTTCCAGGATCTTCTGTATTCTTTTATAATCTTTGCCATATGTCATTACCATAGCAAACTCTTTACCATTTTCTTCCCATCTTCGTTATTCTTCTTTTCCTACTAAAAGCTGTTTTCTATTAATTTCAGACACTGTTTTTATTTCTTCCTGTATAAAAACAGGGTCATACCCTTTCTCATTAAACCTATCTCCAATTAATTGTGCCTGCCTATTAAATTATTCTTTATATTTGTCCTCTAGCTATGTTATTTAACCCCTTAGGATGGTGGCAGCTGGATTTAGGCACGTATGAATCCCTGTCTGTTGTTTTGAAGTACGTTCTTGTAACTAAAGCATTACCTTTTCCAAGTCTAAAAAATGAAAGGAAAAAAAGGTGGCACCAACTAATCATGTACTCTTGTGGTGCACTGCCCCTGTGAAGCCCTATCCAACCTCTTGAACCACCCAATCTGGGGGTTACCTCTAAAACCCCCCTTAATGAGCCCAGGGGACCTCCAATTGCACTCACCACAATGTAAATGTTACATATATTTTTTTTATTAATCAATATAGACATTAAAATCCATTTAAAACCAAAGCCTAGTACCACTTACATAATGTGCCACATGGGGGAGCTATTTAATCCATAAAGGTGCTTACAATCAATACCTGTTTTTTATATAAATAATATGTTCCATACAAAATCATCTAAAGTGCTAGTGCTAAGTAAAAGTGCATCAATTTTATAAAGCGCATGTGCAAAGGTTATACCCAGATACAGGCAATAAAGTGCATACAGAGATAAACATAGAACAACACAAATTACTCTTACATGAACTAGTTGTACAGCAATGCCCCCCACGGCCCAGCCCAAGCGTTCTGAGACCTGCGGGGTCTCTTTTTCAAGGCACAGGTAAGTCTAAAAAATGAATTACACTTGCACTAACCTCCTTGGTAAATGTAATTGCCCATTCATTTTCATTTATCATAGAAAAAAACCTTTCAAATGAATCCATATCGTCCTCCCACAATACCAGGCAGTCATCAATGTAACGACCCCAGAGCTTTAACCCGTTATGTTGTAATTTATATATAATGGCTTCTTACCACATCCACATTAAAAGATTAGCCAAACTGGGAGGGAACTTCGCTCCCATAACCACTCCCTTAACCTGTAAAAAATATTTGTTGCCGAACCTTAGTTTTTTTCTCTTAAAACAAGGAGCGAGAATTCTCACCTGGCTCTGAATCAACCCCTTTATGTCAGTGTTCAACTGGTCCAATTTGGTACATTGTAGAGCCTTGCATCTGAAATGGCTTTGTTGAATGTCAGACCTTCCCCCGTCCAAAAAATCAGTTTGCACTGATACCACAAATCTTTATACCTGCAAAAGCAGGTTCTGGCTAATGCTTGATAGAAACTAGACATCCTTTTTAGTGAGATTCATACTCGTGTCAGCTTGTATATTAAAATTTGAGTAGTTATTATTTATACAGTGGAAACATTTGAGATGACTATTGGATGGATCATCCAATATCCACATTTATCACTTCTAATAGGTGCCTTCATGCTCTTACAATTCCATTTCATTTCATTATTGAGGCACTTAGCAAGGGTATAATTCCCTGACCCCGTACCCTATTTCCCTCCCTTTCTTATCAATTTCTCTGGCTTTCTGGTCTTTTCCTTCCTTTTTAATTTTTTTTTTTCTGCAGATAGGAGTATATCTTTAAGACATTAATATGGATTATTCCATATGATTTATTTTTCATGTGCATTCATTTATTTTCTGTTATTACAAAATGTAATCTCTATAATACATATATACATAGCATACTTATTTTCTTTTATTAATATGGACCTATTGAAAGCAAATTTGTGGTAATCTTCAGTTGTAAAATACATGTTCAGACCTCCACTGTTTGATATTAAAATTTAGATATAAAGTGTACAACTTTAGATAGAAATTGTGGGTGTGTTTTTGAAGAAGGTAAAATAATATGCATTTGCAAGAGGTGTCTGATTACTGTACCTTGGAGAATATATACCATTGCTTTGGGCCAATAATAAATTTTCACACAAAATCTACGAATATCAGATCCTTAGATGCAGTAATAAATAGGTAAAAAAACATTACATCCCTTAAGACAGGTTTTTCTCTGCAGATGTGCATACCCCACAATCTTTTATAGGTTTTTCTACTTACTGTGTTCCATTTTTCATATTCTAGCTAAAAATTTGTAATTTAGCTATCCTTATTGCTGTACTGGAGACTATGATGTGGAGCTCCATGTGTTTAAATTAGACCAATATCCAGAAGCTTCTATGTCTGCAATTTTTATTATTCTTTTTTTTTACTTATACTTACCTCCCATCCAGTGTCCCGCGCCACTGCAGATGACAGTTGTCGGTAGTGATCAGAGCAAGGAGGGTGGGAGGCAGGTAGGTCAGAGCCTCCCTGCCTGCCACCCTCCCTGCTCCGGTCGCTACCGACAACTGACAGTCGGAGCCCGGGTGCCGGTATAGAGGAGCTGGATGACATCATCCAGCTCCTCCCACAAGCGGGCGGGGCTAGTCGCGGGGCCAGCACCAGAGGAAGAGGACGGTGAGGGCCCGTTGCTGGGTCCTAACCCGAAGAGTGGTAAGTCCGGGGGGCATCGGAACCCCCCCTGGTGAAGAGAAGACCCGGAGAGAGCGATCGGGCTGCGAGGTGGGTTTTTGTCATTATTTATTTATTTTTTTTCTTTCAGATCGCGGGGAGGGCTATTCCGGGCCCCCTCCTGAAGATCAGAGGCCCGGAGGTGAAAATCAAGTTGATTCCTTATTGTAGGGAATCGCTGGCACTTTCAAAGGGTCAGGTAAGTCTGTATCTTTTTTACTTTTTTTTTTTATGGGGCTCTAAAATCAGCTACGTGAGTCTCACGTAGCTGGCACTTAATGGTTGGAGAGGCAGCTACGTGAGATTCGCGTAGCTGGCACTAGAAGGGTTAAAGGTGCAAGACTTCCGGGGGCAGATCCAATCATCATGGCCACGTGCATCCTTGTGCAGTCACCCCCTGATCAATTCAAGTGCCTACTACCCAGCACTCCTGGTCTGGAGCCACGCTCTTCCTACAGCACTGAGAGGGCCCATCTGGCCCATCTTCTCTGCAGAGGGATCGGCTGCAAGATCTGGTGGAATCTGAGGAGAATCTCCTCTCTCCCCCCTCCCCAACAACACTGGAGCCAAGGAAATGATCAACGCACACATCTGGCGGAGGTGTGAGGCCCAAATTATCCTCTTATAACAATAAGGGTGCCTGATAACAGGATCAAAATCTCATCAGAACTTTATACATTCCTATAGAAGCCACCACGCCCGCAGATGCAGGCAACTTCTTGATCAGCACATCACTTCCTCCACCACCATTTGAGTCAGGCATCTTGCATACTCAGTTTGGAGAACCACCCCAAAACTGTGACATAGGAAGCTGCTGCTACCCTACCCCACCTTTGGCTTCCTTACTGCCGATAGCAAATAGTACATAAGGGTTTAGTAAATATTGTTTGTTTTTAACTTTGTCTGTGGCCTAAGTATGTCATTGCATCCTGCTAAGTCATTTACTGCAGTGGTTCTCAATCTATTTATGCCAAGTACCCCCTAGCAACAAGAAGGGTGATTAATTATAAATAGTATCAAAATAAGTAGCTCATAGGCCTCATGGCCTAAGGAGGGATTAAGTTTCAAATGTAAAATGATTTACCAGACCAGTCAGACACCCACGTAAGGTATGCCCCAGGACACAGCTCTATACCCCCCGGGGTATGTGTGCCGCAGGTTCATAAACAGTGATTTACATTACCAAGAATTTAATTGTCTTATGATAGAATGTCTTACTTTCTTTCCTCTTTACTTGCTAGGTCAATTAAGTGGCACAGTGACACCTAGTGGTCAAACCATGGAAAGGTTTTTAGATAGATTTGTCCACCTGACAAAATGACAGGGCAAAAAGAACAAACCTATGAGTTCTTAGGATTTTGATTCGGAATCGATGACCCAATTTCTATGGATGCGGCATCGCAGGAGTCGACCCTTACTCCATCACAAGTCAAGCCGGTGGTTTCAAAACTTTTAGTCTCATATTTTGACCAAAAAAATGAGGCCTTAGAAACTAAAATAGAAAACGCATTGCTAGTAATATGGTCCGTATCACAGAAGTAGAGCAACTAGTCAGTGATGTAGAGGGCCAATCCGTAACTACTCAAACAACTGTTCAAGCTTGTAGACAAGGTTGAAGATCTTGAGAATTGGGATTGGAGATTAAATCTAAGATTTCTAGGAATCCCTGAAACATATAGAAGCCAAGATCAGATAAAAAAATTCTGACAGTGAACTTAATGACTGCCCTGAAATTAGAAATGTTCCCAGCTAGAAGAATCAAGAGAGCTTATAGATTGGGATAAGAGAGGTAGAAGGGAAACTCTAAGCCTGGCAAAAGACTGACATTACCTCCATAAAGAACTGATTACACAGTCCTATAGGAAACTAAGGGAGGTGACAGTGTACAAATCAAAGTTTTTGATATTTCAGGATTTCTTGGCTGCTGTTTCCCTAAAAAAAGGAGACAGTTTACATCTGTGTGCAGACTCTTGGTGGAGCAGAGCATGAGGTTTTCCCTTCTCTACCCAGAAAAAGTTCAATTGAGAGATGAGGTCAGAATCTGCAAGGACCCTAAGAAAGCAATAGCGGACCTTAAAAGGGACCTTACAATTTCAGAATCCTCCAAGGGTGATACTTGAACCCAATATCACACACACTTGAGACTTTTCTATTTTCTGATTGCAGGATTGCAAAATTGAAATGAAAATGTACTATAATTAATATTTTCTTATTTCTGATTATTTTATTGTTAGAGGAAGTTTCCAAGGTGTGCTCTTCTGATCCCTCATGGATGCCCTTCCAGGCCTGAAGCCCCCATCCTACTGTAAACTCAAATTCCGAGTTGGTTAAGAGCTGCCACCTGCCTTAGAACCCATTGACCATAGTTTGGGATGGTCATAGAAATAGTAAGCCACGGCAAACTCTGATATCAAGCACATCTTTTCCCAGGGCTAGGTCCCCTCAGGATTTTTTGGGCTTAGGGCTATAACCACACCTGATTTGTTTCTTTAACAATTATGTACGAATTTATAAGAAAGATTAAAAACATACAATGTTACAGTGACAACATTCACATTCATGTGCTTAATTGCATCTCTAGAAAGCCAAGTCTACGTTTGTTACAAAAACCTTGTATAGATTAGTATTCCATCATTTTTCAAAGGGCAGACATGTATCATGTTTCGCCTAATTCGGCTTCCTCAATGCCCTATACATGTAACCAACAAACAGACAGTTGTCATTGTTAGTAAGTTAGTGTATTAATATTAACTCATGCATTATATGATATAAGGTAGGAAATAATTAGGAGACATTGAAATACCTTGCTTGATGATCTCATACGACTGAATGATTATGTACAAATTGTAAAATCCCCCAGGGAGAGTTGGTGACATGCACATTTGCCTGTATTGTTAACCTTGCAGGAAATAATATAAAAATCTTATTAAAAACTGCAAGACACATATATTTCTGTCCCCTCCACATAGAATACGGTGAATATGTTTTTTTTTTTTTTTTTCTTTTTTTTTTTCTCGTCTTTGTTTTCCCTTTTTACAGGGTTTCTTCACCTTTTTTTTTTTTTCCCTTTCCCTTGAACCAGGGGGTAATCTTTATAAAGCATTACTATGTTCAGTAGTAAAAATAGTCCACGGGGGCGCGAATGATGAAAGACCTAGCCTCTTCTATGCAAAAGTTAAAGGCGATATCGATTAATGCCAGAGGGTTAAATACCCCACTGAAAAGATTGAAATTTTTTCAGGAACTAACTAGGCTTAAAGCAAATACTGCATTCATTCAGGAGACACATTTTAGAGGAGGTGTGGCCCCTAAACTGTCCTCCAGGTCTTTCTCCCAATCTTACACAAGTAATGCGCCAGATGTTAAGGCAAGAGGGGTGGCGATATTGATTGCTAGAAATACTCCCTTTCAGGTTATGGATAGGATAGCAGACAAGCAAGGTAGGTATTTGATTCTTAAGGGCTCTTTGTTTAATAAAAATTATACCTTAGCAGTAGTATATGTCCCCAATTCTGGGCAGGTGACCTTTCTTGAGGGTTTCTTGAACAAACTTATGGAAGTACAAGAAGGCCCTATTATTCTCAGAGGAGATTTAAATGTGGCACTAGATCCATTGTTGGATTCATCACTGGGATGGTCGGCGCTGGCATATGTGGCATTAAAAAGAATTAAGAAAGCCCTTCATAAGGCACAGCTGTGCGATTCGTGGCGTATTAACCATCCTAATACCAAAGATTATTCTTTTTATTCCTCAGTGCATGCCACGTATTCCAGAATTGACTACGTGCTGGTGTCTCATAGCTTATTACCGCAGGTGGTCAATTCCAATATAGAGATTATGGCTTTGTCGGATCACGCACCGGTGACCCTCACTATCACCTTAACCGGGGGCCCAAAGAAAGAATGGACATGGAGATTGAACGAATCCTTATTACAAAATGAGACTTTAATTCAAGAGTTCCAGAACACTATCAAAAATTATTTTGAAATTAATAAAAGCACAGACACTACGCCGTTCAACAATTGGCAGGCCCATAAGGCAGTTATTAGAGGTTTGTTTATTAGATACGCCACTGAGAAGAAGAGGGAGCGAGAGCAGGAGTTACAGAAACGAATAGAAAGAGTCCAGGAGTTAGAGAAAGTGCATAAAGCAACATTGGCAAAAAGTAACCTCCTGGCACTCACTGAGGCTAGATCAACATTGAACTCCCTGCTGTCCTTAAGGGCGGCTTATATTATAAAGCACTGTAGAAGGCTTTATTTTGAATGGGGGAACAAAAGCAGTGCGCTGTTGGCAAGGGCTCTTAAGAAACAACAAACTTTAAACTTTGTAGAAGCAATTGTCGATGGGCAACAAAAAAAACTACATAGTACATCGGATATAGCTAAGACTTTCCAATCCTTCTATCAGAAGCTATATAATATCCGCCCTGAAGGAGTAGCCTCTGATCAGGATCAACTAAAATTGATAAAGAGGTATATAGAGGAATCTGGTATGCCTAAAATTAGGGAGGGGGAGAGAGAGAGAATGGAAAGCCCAATATCGATGGAGGAACTGAGTTCAGCGGTCAGGGGCTCCCCTAGTGGAAAAGTACCGGGACCAGATGGATTTACCGTAGCATATTATAAGCAATTTTTTTCGCTTCTGGCCCCGCATTTTCTTGCGGCCTTTAATTCATTAACCATATCCCCCGACCAGGCTAAGATCCCAAGTGAGGTATTATCTGCTCATGTGACGATAATTCAGAAGCCGGGAAAGGACCCGCTTTCATGCGGAAGCTATAGGCCTATTTCATTATTGAATGTAGATCTAAAACTATATGCGAAAATGATGGCAAATAGATTGTCAGGGATGCTTCCGATGCTTGTGGATGGGGGACCAGTCTGGTTTTGTGCAGGGCAGAGAAGCTCGGGATAACACAACCAGAGTGCTGAATTTGCTGCATAAGATTGAACGAACTAGAGAACCGGCTATTCTGCTGTCCACTGGTGCCGAAAAGGCATTTGACCGGGTGAATTGGCAATATATTAGGGCAGTGTTAGAGTATATCGGCTTGGGACCTAAAGCCTTACAGATTATGGCTTTATATACAGATCCTTCGGCTAGGATTAAGGTAAATGGCACTTTTTCAGAACAGGTAGATATTAGAAATGGTACTAGACAGGGATGTCCCCTCTCTCCAGTGATCTTTGTTTTGTCTATGGAGCCTTTTTTGTGCAGAATTAGGGGGCAAGGAGATATACAGGGGATTTCGGTAAAATCATCCATGCATAAGATCTCAGCATATGCCGATGATCTCTTGTTTTTCCTTGCAAACCCGGTAATAGGACTCCCAGTTTTACTGAGGGAATTTGAGCAATTTGGCAGATTTTCTTTTTTGAAAATAAATTATGATAAATCAGAGGCTTTGGGGTTGAATCTTCCCTTAGAAATGGAGGCCCAGTTGAGAACATCTTTTTCTTTTAGATGGCCTCCCTCAGCTATTACATACTTAGGCACTAAGATTACGAAAAGAGTAAACGAGATTTATGCAGCAAATTTTGGCCCCCTGTTCTCTAAAATTAAAAATGACTTGGCGAACTGGGACTTACCTACTTTTACATGGCTAGGAAGAATCAGCATTCTTAAAATGTCGATATTACCAAAGATTTTATATCTACTCCAGACCCTACCAATTTGGATCCCCAGGGCATATTTTCAGTCCTTTAACTCACTGTTTGTTAAATTTATTTGGAAGGGGCGCAAACCCAGATTGAAACTTCAGCTTTTGTTTAGAAAGAAACAGCTAGGAGGGCTCGCTTGTCCAGATCTGTTGCGATATTGGCGTGCTATTCATCTTCAACGTATCTTAGATTGGCATTACCAAGCCACAAAGAAGAAATGGGTGACCTTAGAAGCCTCCTGGCTTCAGACTCCATTAAAAGATGTTCCATGGGCGATTAGAACAGGGAAGAGCCTATGCAGAGACCATCCACTTATTTCTACTACGCTTGGAATTTTTGGAATATTTCTCAAATATATGCTTTGTTGGGGGATGATGGAGAGGATGAAATACCTCGATTTTGTGCGGAATGGGAGAGGGATCTGGATAGGCATCTCACGAAAGATCAATGGAAATATATCTTCCGGGCCACACATAATACTTCAGTGTCTTCTAAAGTTCAAGAAATTAACTATAAGTATCTCACAAGGTGGTATTATACCCCGAAGAGGCTGCATGGTTTTTCTCCGACTTATTCCACCGAGTGCTGGAGATGTCGAGGAGCAGTTGGTAGTTTTTTCCATATTTTCTGGGATTGCCCAAAAGTCACCCCATTTTGGCATGCAGTGGCAGATATTTCTAGTGAGATTTTGGGACGACCGATAGCTCAGGACCCCTCTTTATTTCTTTTACATTTGACGGATATACCCCTGAAGAATTATAAGAGATCTCTTTTGAGACATCTTATTAATGCAGCAAAGGTAATGATACCTAGGTTGTGGAGATTGGAAGCAATTCCTTCGGTGGAGGATTGGATTGGGGAGATTAATTATATTCGGGAAATGGAGGAGCTCACTGCCGTGGTACATGAGACCAAAATACAGTATCAACAGACATGGATGCCATGGCTCCTCTTTAGAGAGACGGTAAGATATAAGCAACTAATGACTGTTGATCTCCCCCTCCCATCATCCTCTTAGTCTCCCTGAAATAGCCTATGATTGTTTTGCCTTAGCTTAAGAGATATATATCTCTAGATAATGAAGTGGTAAGTGGAAATAAACCATGGACATGCTTAGAAGATATTGGGGGATGGTTTCCCCCCCTGGTTCAACCCCTTCCCCCATTCCCTTCCCCTTTTTTTTTTTATTTTTTTTTTTATATTTTATATTTTATTATTTTATATTATCTTACACTCCCCGGGTATAAAACATCTCTTTCTCTTTTTGTTTGTTTTTTCCTTTCTTTACTTAGTTGAAAGCATAGAAATTATACAAGCTCTGAATGAGGTCTATCTTGGTAGATAGATCTGTAAGAGATTTATGTACTATATAGATGTTGATGAATATTTCTTTTGTTGTTGGTAATTGCACCATAGATGTGTATGTATGTTTCAAAAAAGAAAAGAGAAAGAAAAATAAAGAATTAAAAAAAAAAAAAAAAGAATACGGTGAATGCACCTAGTGTCGAACATAAGGAATCCCCAACACAGGGACCGAATAGACAACTTTTAAAGGGGACAGCACATGAAACAGGTACACTGTGAGAACCAGCTAGATAATGCCCTTGGGTGATTACTAATTTAAGATTTTTATATTATTTCCTGCAAGGTTAACAATACAGGCAAATGTGCATGTCACCAACTCTCCCTGGGGGATTTTACAATTTGTACATAATCATTCGGTCGTATGAGAGAAATCATCAAGCAAGGTATTTCAATGTCTCCTAATTATTTCCTACCTTATAATATATCATATAATGCATGTGTTAATATTTAATACACTAACTTACTAACAATGACAACTGTCTGTTTGTTGGTTACATGTATAGGGCATTGAGGAAGCCGAATTAGGCGAAACATGATACATGTCTGCCCTTTGAAAAATGATGGAATACTAATCTATACAAGGTTTTTGTAACAAACGTAGACCTGGCATTCTAGAGATGCAATTAAGCACATGAATGGGAATGTTGTCACTGTAACATTGTATGTTTTTAATCTTTCTTATAAATTCGTACATAATTGTTAAAGAAACAAATCAGGTGTGGTTATAGCCCTAAGCCCAGAAAATCCTGAGGGGACCTAGCACTGGGAAAAGATGTGCTTGAAATAATAGGGCTGGGCTGTGTACCAACTAACTTGAACATAATACAGGGGTCCTTCTGTGGTCGCAAATAGGGAACAGACATTTTTTGTTAGTTCCCAAGAAGGTTGTGCAAAACTCTGATTTCAACTAGAAATCTGTGGGCCTTGGCCAGAGAAAGAAAGATGGATGATTGGCTTCTTAGCAGCCAGTCTGCCTTATTTCTTTCCCTCCCTCTATTGGCCTGGCAGGACACACCATATAAAAGGCATCATCCGCGTCCCCCAGCACCTTTTGCAGCGCTGATTTAGATAGGGAAAGATTACTGCTGCAGCGGTTTAGGGACTAATAGGCTCTAATGTTTATAAACTGCCCTTTTCAGGGCAAAATATAGTCAGGAATAGCGGCTGGAGTGAGGGCTAGAGTAGGGTTGAACAACTTGGTGTAAAGACTAAGATGAGCGTGCCCCTTTATACCACAACTAGCTGTAACAAATAAGGTGAGTGTGCACCTTTATACCATAACTTGCTGTAAAGACTGAGGTGAGAGTGTGCCCCCTTTATACCCAAACTAACTGTAAAGACTGGGGTGAGAGTGTCCCCTTATACCACAACTAGCTATAATTTTTGAGGTGAGGGTGCCTCCTTATACCACAACTTGATGTAAAGACTGGAATGACTTAGCCCATTTATACCACAACTTGCTGTAAAGACTGGGGTGAGAGTGTGCCCTCTTATACAAAAACTAGCTCTAAAAACTGAGACAAGTGTGCCCCTTTATACCACAGCTTGCTGTAAAGACTGGGTGAGTGTGCCCCTCTATACTACAACTAGCTGTAAAGACTGGGGTTAGAGCACCCCCTTATACTACAACTTGCAGTAAAGATTGGGGTGAGTTTACCCTCTTATACCACAACTAGCTGTAAAGACTGGGGTGAGAGTGTGCCCTATTATACCACATACAGCTGTATAGACTGGGGTGAGAGTGTGCCCCCTTATACCACAACTTGCTTTAAAGACTGGGATGGGAGTAAGTCCATTTATACCACAACTATCTGTAAAGGCTGGGGTGAGTGTGGCCCTTTATAACACAACTATCTGTAAAGACTGGGTTGAGTGTGCCACTTTATACCATAACTAGCAGTAAAGACTGGGGTGAGAGTGCCCCTTATACCACAGCTTGATGTAAATATTGGAATGAGTGTGCCCTATTAAACGACCGCTAGCAGTAAAGACTGGGGTGAGAGTGTGCCCATTTATAGTACAACTAGCTGTAAACACTGGGGTGAGAGTGTGCTCCCTTATACATAACTTGCTGTAAACACTGGGATGATAGGTGTCCCTTTATACCACAACTAGCTGTAAAGACTGGGGTGAGTGTACCCCCTTATACCACAACTAGCTTAAAGACTGGGGTAAAAGTTTGCCCCTTTATTACACAACTTTCTGTAACGACTGGGAGTGTCCCTTCATATTACAACTGGCTGTAAAGACTCGGGTGAGTTTACCACTTTATAACACAACTTGCTATAAAGACTGGGGGAGTGCCCCCTTATACCAGAATCTACTGTAATGTCTGAGGTGTGAGTGCTCCTTTATACCACTGATAGCTGAAAACAAAGGGTGACTGTGCTCCTTTATACCACAACTAGCTGTAAAGACTGGGGTGAGTGTGACCTTTTATATCACAACTAGCCATAAAGTCTCTGTTGAGTGTGCCCCATTATAACACAACTAGCTGTAAAGACTGGGGCAATTGTGTTTCTTTATACCAGAACTTGCTGTAAAGACTGGGGAAAGTGTGCACCCTTTACCACAACTAGCTGTAAAGACTGGGGCCAGAGTGCCCCCTTATACCACAACTATCTGTAAATACTGGAGTGGGTGTGTCCCTTTACACCACAGCTTGCTGTAGAGACTGTGGTGTGAGTGACCCTTTATACCACATCTAGCTGTAAAGTCTGGGTTGAGTGTGTCCCTTTATACCACAACTAGCTGTAAAGACTTTGGCAAGTGTTCCCCTTCGTACCACAACATGCTGTAAAGACTGGGGTGAGAGTGCACCTTTATACCACAACTAGCTGTAAAGACTGGGGTGAGTGTGTCCCTTTATACCACAACTAGCTGTAAAGACTGGGGTGAGTGTGTACCTTTATACCACAACTAACTTTAAAGACTGACATGAGAGTGCCCCCTTATGCCACAACTTGCTGTAAAGCATGGGGTGACTGTACACTGTTATACCACAATTTGCTCTAAGCACTGGGATGTACACTGATATACCACAACCTGCTCTAAGCACTGAGGTGTGTCAGTACTTGGGTGGGTGTGCCCCTTTATACCACAATTAGCTGTAAAGACTGAGGTGAGAGTGCCCCCTTATACTACAACTAGCTATAATTGCTAGGGTGAGAGTGCCCTCTTATACCATAACTTGCTGTAATGACTGGAATGAGTGTGTTCCTTTATACCACAACTTGCTGTAAAGACTGGAGTGAGTGTGCCCCTTTATACCACAACTGGCACACACTTTATGCAGCAGCTCCGGCATGTCTGGATAATGGTCTAAGAAGCTTTGCACCACCAATTTGAGCAGGAAATTGCTCTGCGGTTCAGGCCCATCCACCACTACATTAAGTCAGTGGGCATTTGAAGAGATACCTGCCCAGGTAAGATGTGAACCTTGCAACATATAGCAATGGACAGTGCACACCTCATTTTCTTCACAACCTGTTGGTGCAGTGCAGGGATGGTCTGCCGAGAAAAGTTGTGGCAGCTGGGAAGTAACATGCGCTAACTAACTGAGATAACTGCCCCCCTCGCCACATGAACTATAAAGCTCTCCAGCTCCAGCAGCTGGAATGGGAACATTTCAAGTGCAAGCACAAACAAATGTCCCTCATGGAGGCCCTCTCATTGGTGGTGAAGTGCTGTTGGTCTGCACTTGACCTGAGGCCAGGCATTTTGTGGAGGGAACTCCACTGTTGAGCACACAGGCCAGCCAACGGATGTGCCTCAACCCAACTTTGCCCAAGGCTACAATTAAACTGCCTCCTACTTTCTTAAGTAGAAGAAAGAGAGAATGAAAAAGGATACTGTAGAAATAGGTAAGTAGAATGGGAGTTGGAAAAAATGGGGAAAGTAAAAAGGTGAGAAAAGGAGAGAATTTGAGGGGAGATGGCAGAAGGAAAGGGAAAACAAATCAAAAAAGAGATGAAAAAGAAGGCTACAGCTCCCCTAAAGGCAGTGGTTAGCCAACCCGTATTACACTTCAAACTTCAAGCTTCAATATCCCAACGAAATAGTAGCAGGAGCAAGCATGTTTCGGGATCGAAGGGAGACCTACCCCTTCATTATACATAAAACAGCGCACCCGGTTACATCACTAGTATTATACAGTATTATTCATATATCCGTATACTTTGCAACACATTTAAACATTAATAGAGAAACATTAAGTGCAGTAAATAATTTGGTGGAGCAATGGCCCATCCATAGCAGTAAAGGGGGTAGAGCCCTAAGGTAGAGTTTTAGGTGAACAACTGTATTATAATTGTATTAATGAGATAATTTAAAAAACAAAGAAAATACCATGATAATCCTACCAAAAGCTAATGTCAAAACCAGAGTCTCATAGCAATAAGCAGCAAAGCCCAATAATCACCAAGAAGGAGGAAAAAGAAAGGTGTTAAGATGTAAAATGCTAACTTAAATGGAACTGCAGAAATAATGTACACACTGGGCTACTGGGACCAAGGCACTCAATTTAACAAATGACAAGAAAAATGATACAAAAATGGATACATCATCCTGTTGTTAAGGATGCCTCCTCTTTTTTATGAGGAATCTGGGAGCTCTTCTTGCTTTTGATAGCAGAGGTGCATTTGCATTTGGGCCCATGTGTCACCCCAGAAAGGAGGTCACCATTGTAAGTAAAGGTGAGCTTAAAGGGGGAGCACCAACTGTAAGGAATTTATGTTTTTTCTTCAGCACAAAGGGTTTCCTCTACTTCTCAATTATTTGCAGAGTTAGCCCACCAAATGATTGTAAGATGTAAAGCACTGAAATGTTGACTTGGATCTTCCATGTGCTGCAGACCTCAGCCTCTCCTTAGATTTGTAGAAGTACATCTTGACTATCATGTCATATGGCAGGCCAGATGTCAGCTTTCTAGTGAGTGCCCTGCGGAAGTTGGGATTCTGGGGGCAAGCTCTTGAAATATTGCAGTAATAGTGCCTTGTAGATCAACAACTTTCTTACTTCCTCTGGCACCCACCAATCCATAAGTTTGACCTTCTAAACCTGTTCTCCGGGTCTTTAAGTTTAAGAGAGAACGCCAGGTTATCTGCTTTAAGAGTTGCAATATCATCAGTAATGTTGATAGAGGACTTGTTAAGGGCCGCCATTTTTTGCTCAAAAATCATAGTGCATTGATTAATTATCACCATATTGAGCATCCACCCAGTTCATCATTTTCTTGGACCATTTTTCAAGTGTTATTTGTAAAAGTGTGCCAAACTTAGTGAGCATGGGGTACTGAAATTGGGATACTCCATCGAGTATGGGGGCAGGGGGCAGGTGCTCATCTATCTTGTCTTTTGTTAGCAAATCAACTTTAGGCACTGATTCGCAGATCTGTAGTTATGCCATGTTTACTGATTTGTAAGGGAGAGTGCAGGAAAAACAGTGGTGTTGCCTAGGAAAAATTATATTGTCAGCTTTGTAGAAAAACATTCTTTTAATGCCTCTACAAATGTTAACTCTTAAAAGACAGGATGGAGAGAGAGTTAAAATAAAGAATCTAGAAATGCAAGACTCGCTTTAGTTAGAGATGCTAAAAGGGCTGTGAGCTTCACCTGCACACATACACAGATAATAAATCAGCCTTGATTTTTAAAACAATGGAGATGTCTTATTATTCACTGATGGCTGATTCATTCCCTCATGGGCCTTGTAAAGACTCTCCATCCAGGATAATATTTCACTGACCCTCCTAGGATCCAGGGCCTGTTAGATGCTTACCATACTTTGAGCAAGTTGACCGCCTTTCCCATCAGAGCCACATGCTGCACTCACCACTGCACTTCAACTGTAGGAATTTTAATAAATCTGACCCCTTGTTTTCCATCTGAATTAACACCTTGTCAGAAGTGAAAGTCCAAAGTTAATGTGAAGAATACCTGTGAAGTTTTCTCCATTTTTCATCGGCAAAGCTACCCGGACCCCTTAGGATACTATATTAACATTTATATTTGAACCTTACCTTAACTTAAAGAGTCTTAGTTAAAAGACTAAAGACTATAAGTTCTCATGACATGTATTTACAGTATCTGGATTACTGAAAGACCTAATTTACATGCAATAACTAGCTAACCTTCCATAGACCTACAATAAATAGACTAAATAGACTAGACAACCGCAAATCTTCTGACAGCACATCTTAGAACATATCTAGCCATTAGAAAAAGCTAAAAAGGGGCATATCTGTGTTTCCACGTTTAACATTATTTAATTGCAGTGCAGTCCATTCCATTATATATACAGAATAGGGAATATGACAGCAATGACAGCAATTGGGTATTGTACAACTAAGTAGTTAGACAGATGATATTAAAATAATAATTAAAACATGAGGGCAACAACTAGATCTATGATATGTGTGTAGATTGTTGTTAACATTTTCTTCACTTTTAATCTTTGATTATTGGTGAAAGCCATAGTGCCTGGCCTTAATATTGATGAACTGGGAAGATTTGTGCTTTTTCTACAAAGCCCCTGTGGTATAATTATACTGCTGATGGCCTTATTATTTGTAGAAGCTAAAATAACACTAATGAAATATTTCCGTTTATCTCATTTCCATGTGTCAAAGCCAGATGCTGAGAGATTACATCTTTAAAATGTTTTTTTGTGTCAGTCACTTACAGATGTATAGTATAAAAACACCTCTGGGTCACTCATTAAAATAATGCAGAAACTGTTATTTTGCAGATATTGCATTTTAGCTGAGCACTTGTTTTGTAGACATACATTTCTTAAGGCTTTTGTGAATTGTATTTTTTTTGTCTTGCAAAGGTTATGTCTCCAATCATAATGTGAAAATAAATCTGGATGAATACTTTTAATATAGAGAGCACAGATATCTAATTATTTTATTTGTCAAAATATAAACACATTTTGTTTGTTTAGAGCTTGAATCAGAGCATAATATATTCAATGTAATTATCTGAATGTAAAATTTATAAGAATGTTTCATCAATGTAAAAAAATTGAATTTTATTTTCAGTGATAGCAAAGCATATATTACTTTCGATCAAAATAAAATAAGTTATTTTTTCAGACTGAATATAGAACAGTAGTCTAAAAATTATTCAAAGGTGTCATGCGGCATATGCTTCGTGTTTGAGAAATGTATCATAATGCAGAGCCTAATGCAAGTGCAAAAAGAAAGAACACCAATCTGGATTTAAAGTGGACCAACACCCATGGCTGATCGGCCCGGGAATCTATAAGATTCCCGGGCCGATCAGCTCCCTCCCTGCGGGGCATTCGAAATCGGGATGCCCTGCTGTGTGAAACCCCCTCGGACGCTCACAAACCTTACCTTCTCCCGTTCCAATGGCGCATGCGCGGGCCGCCGCCGAGCGTCCCTCTAGCAGGGCGTGCACCTGCGCCGGCCGTTTGTGAATGGCTGGTGCGGGCGCGCTCCCTGTAAGAGGGACGCGCGAGAGGCGACGGCGACCTCAGCTTGTCCATCGGCGGTAAGGTACTTTTTTGGGGCTTTCTGGGGGGTTTTACACATCGGGGTGCCCCGCAGAAGTGGACCAACACCCAGGATAGTGAAAATCCTGGGTGTTGGTCCACTTTAACCCAAAGAAAAAATTTAATAAATCATAATGTTTAAAATGTTGATTTTTAATGTTACATCAATAGTTCATAAAAACACTTTTTGGGTTTAGTTACTTTTATTTATATTACATTTTTGTATAAATGTGTTGCTATTGGAGGTGTATGCGTGCTGCAAACTTGAGTGGCTGCTTCGTAGCTCTGCTCTACTCTTTCTAGTAGCATCACAGCATGGAGCACCCAGCACAGCAACATTTGGCCATCCACGCAATGTTATCCAGACAGCGGTAAAACACATGATGTGTGTAGGTCTCACTAAAAGAAACAGAAAGAAAGATTAAAGCAAGTTTTCCAAATACCGTGGGTCGCGTGGGGACCTTGCAATAGTGGCTCTTGTAATACAGGAAAATACTCAGCTTTCCTCATTAAATACCCTACTGGCCTGTCCAATGGAGCAAGACAACAGTCAACTGCCAGAGCAGCCCTCCTAGGGAACATAAACCATACAATCACATATGAAAAGCACTGACCAGCAATCTGTGAAAAATCTATTTACTGTTAGTATTTGCCATTACAGAAGTCCATCAGTGAACTAAGGCCCTTATTTAAGAAGGGATAGCGTCAGGTAGTGGCTGGTTAATGACAGGTAGCGACAGGTAGCGGCTGGTGAACACCAGACACGGCACGCAATTACACATTTATCATGCAGAATCTGTTTAGCGACTGGCATAGCGCCATGTAGTGTCCAATTCATAATTTTCACAGCCTCAGCGAACAGCGCCGGCGTTTAGCCTTGCACAGCGCCAGGTATGACCTCTCGCTACCTGTCGCTCTCCCATACATTTCAATGGACGATCCTTTTCTTCTCTTTAACCCTTTCGCTGCCAGCCTATCTGCAGCATTTGCCACTCCCTGTTGCCAGACGATGTTTCACTATTTTGCGCTACACATATTCAACTGTCATTTTTGAAAGGATTTCCAGGGATTTCCCAGGAAAATTATATATTGTTTTTTTCAACAGAGTCTGGGCTTTAACATGAAATGTCTTGTTTGTATTTTTTAGGTGTATTCTCAATTTTTTTGGGTGAAATGTGTGAAAAAAAATAAAAAAAAAATATTTTTTTACAATTTGTAGAGTTTTTTTTGTAATAAAAAATGTAAGTTTGTCAATAAAATCTTATTGCGTGAGAAACCCCAATTTCTCCCGGTTACAGCGATACCACATATGTATAGGTAGACACCCTTTCCTGCCCAGAAGCCTTTTATAGCTGCTGGATGACAAATGGTTAATTAAAAAAAAAATGACATAGGGTCCCCCTTCCCGGGGAGGGGGACCCCATTTTTTTTTGGATTTTTAAGGGTTAAAAACCCTTAAAAATCCAAAAAAAAAAATGACGTGGGGTCCCCCTTACCCAAAGTAACCAGCCCGGGACCAGCTATGGGGGCTTGTAGGCACAGAGTGGGGGGGCCAGCTTTGGTGGCCCCCCCACCCTGCAGCCTACGAGCCCACATAGCCTATGTGGGCCCGGGCTCTTCTGCCCCCCCCTGGCCTTTGGGGAGACAGGTAATGGGGGTGCGAGGGTTAATGGCAAGTCACCCGCTAGGGCAGGTGACTTGCCACCCCCCCAGCCTTGTGAACTGGTATAAGGGGTCTCATGGACCCCTTACCAGCTCACAAAGGGTTAACTGTTAAAAAAAACCACGACACAATAATAAAAAGTGTTTTATTAGAAAAAAAAAAAATTTTTTTTACTGTACTTACCTTCGATTGCAAGCTCTTGTCCCTCGCCGCTCAGCTGACAGATGCCGGTGATCGGCATCCAGAGAAGGAGAAGGCAGGAGATCAGAGGATCTCCTGTCACCTCCTTCCCCAGCGCCGATCACCGGCATCTGAGAAGCTGAGAAAGCTGAAGCCCGTTCGGGGCCGGGATGACTTCATAAGCCCCGCCCCCTTGGGGCATGATGGCGGCCGCCATCGAGAAGAAGAGAGGAGAGAGCCTCCCAGGCTCTCTCCTGAAGATCGGTAAGTCCTGGGGGGGGATCGGAGACCCCCCAGGTGAAGAGGAGGGACAGCGGGAGCCAGCGCACACACAGGTAAGTGAATGTCATTTTTATTTTTTTATTTTTTTACAGTTAGAAGCTGCTGCTGCAGAAGCGGGGGGGGGGCGGCCTATTCCGGGGGCTCTCCTGGAGCCATCCGACCCCCCACGGGGGATCGGATGCCACCAAATTAAAGAGGAGACCCGGCCGGATCCAACAAGGGGTCAGGTGAGTATTTTTTATTTTTACTTTTTAAACTAGAAGCGAGGAAAGTCAAGCATGTAACACCTACGGGCTTGGCACTTAAGGCCCAGCCAAGCCAGCACGTAGGTGTTACGGGCTTGGCAACAAAAGGGTTAAACAGAGTTTTTTTTTTTTTTTTTCGAAAAATCTCAAATAATGCTGTGACCTCTTCTGGCATTGAAAAAGCAGTTTTTTGACAAATTTTTAATTTTTCAGATATTTCAGTAGAAATGACATTACAGGTCTGGCATTAAAGTGTTCATGTTACAATGGTGTTACAATGTAATTCCATATGTTTTTGCTTTGTTACTAGTTGATAGATGCAGAAAAACACTCTTTAAACACACCGCCTTCTGCGCTCTGGCCTTCAAACAAGCATTTTTCAGCGCCAGAGTTTTGTGAGGCTGTTTCCAGTCGCTAACATACGCTCCCATACAGCGCTGTACTGGTCAAATAGCGACTCCTCACAATGTATTCAACATTACTGCACAGCAACTGAGTCACTATAAACTAGCGACCCACGGGCGAGCACAGCGACTACTAGCGGGCACTCTGAAAATTCCTGCTACAGCCGCTCATCTGTCGCTACCTGCCGCTAATGATGAATCAGCCTGCCCATGGCCAGGAGTCATGTATCCCTCACCAAAAAAAGCATGTGCTTAGAAGAAATGTGTATAAAGTCAGTTCCATTAGCCAAAAACTCAGGTGCATGCAAATCCTTATACTGTAAATGTATTATCTCCAGCAATACTGGTCTCTAAAGCAAAGCTAAGCAGAGTGATAACAGTATTTTTTAAATCAACATTAATGAGACAGCAATGAGCTGGTCCGTTGCCCTCTTCCATGCCCGCACTGAAAAACCGCACTGGAACCATATTTACCACCCATCAGCCCAAATATTTGTCTGCTGAAAAACCAATGCATGCTTCTTCTGATACAGACCTTAACCAGATTTAAACAGCCTCACTAATTAGTTAGTGAATGTTGTACCACAGCTCAAAAATTATTAGATGACATTAGAAAAAGTGTAGCATGGAGGTACATGACTTGGTCCCTGCCCCATTATTAAAGTGAATCTGAATTTTCGTTTCAGGGTAAATACACATTTTTACAGTAATAATTCCATTGCTATCCTGCCCCACCCCACACACACCTTCTAACCACTAGACACTGGACACATTCATTTAGCACCCAAATTATTATCATCATTATTAATAATATTCCCTAAATTAATATGGTGTAGACATATTCAATCTTGTGAGAGGCCGCTATTTAGAAGTAGCTTATGCTGCTAAGTATAATTTTCATCCAGTGTGGCAGAACAGTGTTCATGACTGATGACATGGAGTACATTGTGAAAAGCAGTATTTAATGCATGCAATATTTAATCTGACATATTGGCAGTGTAGGATGAACCTATCACGATTTATGTTTATCCCTAATACGCTTTGCTTTAAATTTTACATTTATTGTATTATCGGCAGATTGTTCCAGAATGATGCATCAAAATGCATCGGATGCATTTGTGTGAATTAGGGTGCAATGCTTATTCAACCACTTTAATAGATAGAAAGCCTTTGGCTTTTTATGTGTGTTTATGTCTTTCCAGATTATCCTTTGCTCCTAGCAGCATTGCCTGGAAAAAAAAATCCCTGCTTGGGTACGTTTTTATTTATTTGGGCAATTACACTGTCTTGCCAAAAAAGTTCAACACATTGCTAAAACAAATCTAAAAGTATGCATGTAGCTTAAGTGAGTAGCATCAAGCAGAGACAAAATTTAGGGAGATTGCTACAACTGTTAAAATAGGGTAAGAGCAGTCCAACCAATTATAAAGAAGTGAAAAGACCGAATATTCGAAGAAGGAATTGGTCTGGAAAAAAAAATCTTGAATGATCATTCTTGGCGATCACTGTAACTCAACAGCAAAAATCAAGGATATATTAAAATCCAGACACTTACTAACTTTCCCCCCCCCAATCCCATATGGGAACCATGTCAAATGAGCCACTGCAAAGCATGTCAACATCTCCAAATGTACATGAATACATTATGCATTCTAAGTAAAGCAGCTTGCTTTGCTTCTGTTTCTAGAGGTGTGTCTGAGCTTGGAAGGGCATGTCATGGATTTATGAGTCATGGGCATGCTCTACTGTGGTCAGAGGCATCTGTTGGACCACTGTGGCTTGCTGTGCTTGTGCACTCTGAGCACACCAAGCAAAGATATATTCAGTTTGCTAGAGCTGATGGTAGGGGCATATTCCAAGATGACAATACCAAGATTCAACAGGCTCAAATTGTGATGGAGTGGCTCAGAGAGCATGAGATATCATTTTCACACATATAACCATCACCTGATCCCCAAATAGAATTTTGGGATGTGCAGCAGTCCAAATCTCCCATCAACATGAGATCCTGGGCAAAACTATTGTAGCTCTCATCAGAACATTGTGTGTGACATTTTTTGGCGAGTGTACATACTATTCAATATTATATTTAATTTATATATGACCAATTCATCTAATAAGACATATCAAATATATATAACAATCTATATGTATTTCATCCACATATATGCCTAACATAAACATCATACAGTAATCACATTGCATCATTTAATTGACCTTAATCTATATTATATCTATTGACATCAATTAAATATACTTTAGAGCCTTATTCAAGAAGCGCCACACAGCTCCACTTTTATGGCCTCAGTGGTCAGTTTACGAAATCCAAAAACGGTAGTGCTGATGCAGTGACCAGACACAAAGGTTGCAGCACCAGGTGCTCGGGTTGAAGCAGCGACATGAAACCTGGCGCTGTAGGTCAAGATCCTATAGAGCACAATGGCCAGAACTAGATTGAAGTGTTTAATGCATATAATTAATATTGAACACATTTATTTGTACAGAACCTGCATTGGGTCAATCATTGCAATGCAGGTCCGCAGTGTCACTAAATAAATTTTTTTAGGGGGGTTATTAAAATTTTAATGTCTTCTTTTGCTTAACAATAAGGTTCAGTCATGGTCAGTTGCCAGGGAGATTGGGCATGCTATTTCGAGCATCAAATCATGCTCGAGCTTCTGCCTAATTCACGGTCGTCAAAATGGGGTGCACTTACTTTTTAGAATCAATTTTGCACTAGATTTCGCCATTGTGCCAATTTGCACCTGAAAATTTCCGTTACCATCCTTTTTGCGCACCAAACTGTCTCTGGTGCCTGATTTATGGTATGTTTTTGGTATGAGGGCAGAAAAACTTGTGCAAATGTGTAAATCTGAGGAGTGAATTTCCTCCAGCAAATAGGAATGCGTAACAGGTTTATTTCATAACAAAAACACATGCCGGCAGTGTCCAGCATGTTTATGAACAATTAAAGGGTAAGTTGAAAGTTCTTTTTAGGGACTGAACCCTTTTTCTGGTTTGGGTTCCAACGAAAAAAAGTTTTAAAAAACACAAAAATTAAGGTACAAAAAACAAAAATGTGGATACTGTGCCCCAAAGTTTAGCAATAAAAACAAAACAATAAAAAATATAGTTAAATTGTTAAGCACTCATATGCAAAACAAACAGGTAGGTAGGTGAAGAGAACATCTGGGAAAAAAAAACATTGGGCAAAAAAATGTTAAGGCTTAATGGGAATCAGAATACCCTCCCCCAAAAAAACTCCAAGAAAATGAACACAGGTTCTCTAGAGAATAAACTCTGAAATGGTGAATAGATCAACACAGAAAACGCAGAAGCTGTAGAAGCTATGGAGAAACAGTAAAGGAAAGGGGAGAAACATGGAGGACCATCGGAGACATTTGCGCATCAAAACAGCAGATTTACCTTGCAAAAGGTGCAAATTGTGCTTCTGCAGTGCGCTTGCCATTTGGTGGGCTTCGCATGTGCTCCCATGATACTCACGCAGACATGAATCATGCGCCTAGGCGCATGCGGGATTGTTTGTGCTCTGCCTGAGCATTTTTGTGCACCTACCATGAATTGCATCTTATGTGTAATTTGGACAACTAAAACATACCTAAATGCACTGTAAAGCTTGTTCCCTTTGTCCCCAGCAGTGATTTCTTGTAACTGTAATAATAAAATGCTAACCAGCGCTGGGAAAATACAGCTCCAAAGAGTTCAAGGTGGGAAAAAATCATATATATGCTATTGAGCACAGAAAAAACAGCTGTCCAAAGTGGCGCTCAGATAATCAGCAGCCGAGTTGAACAGGCGCTGACATGGGGCGGCCAATGCCTAGTGTAACAATCAAAGCTAATTAGCGTTCTGCACAGTGACTGCTAGCGCCAATGTAGACTATTGGCCTTATTTATCACGGGCTAGCGCCAGGTAGTGTCTGACGAGCGCCAGGTACCGCCAACTATCGGCGGCTACCGACTCAAGTACGCCCGGCGGCGGTCACAATGACGCATTTATCAAGCTAAATGAGGCTAGCACCGGCGAGAGCGACGGCTAGCGCGGGATTCATCATGAAGCCGCCTGGAACGAACAGCGCCGCTGCAAATTCCTTCACAGCGCCAGGTATGACCTGTCGCTCCCTGGCATTGTCCAATGCATTTCAATGGAGCAATGTTTAAATAATCATAATTAATTGGTAATAATTTTTTTTTTTTTTTTTTAATGTCAAAAATTCTGAGACCACTTCTGCAATGTTGGTTTTTTTTTTAAAGTAAAAAAAAATAATTAAAAAAAATTGTGCAGAATTGATCTTACAGGTCTGATATTAATGTATTCATATTACAAAATGATTCAAAAAACATGTATAATGTTACAATCCAAAAATATGGTTGTTTAGGGGTTAAAAACTAGTTAACACCCATCGCCGCCAGCGCACTGGGGTTTAAACAAGGAATGGACAGCGCCAGCAAATTCGGAGCGTGATTTTTTAATGAATATGAAGCAAGCCGTTCGCTCTGGCCATTCGTTGTCAGGCGCTCACATACAACGCTGAACCTGTGAAACAGCGACCCCTAAGCCCGTATTCAACATTACCGCACACCGACTGAGTCGCTGTCATCAAGCGCCGGCCAAGCACAGCGAATACTGGCTGACGCTGTAAAAATCACGCTACAGTCGCTCATCTGTCGCTACCTGGCGCTATTAATGAATCGGCCTCTATATCAAAGAGCCTGATAAGACCAAAAAGCCAGTACTTCAGAGCTGGTGTTATTGCCACAAAAAAAGATGCTAAATGGTGCACATCATGAATAAGGCCCTAAATGTTTTAATTTATGCAATTAAATTTAACTGTGAGCACTTAAATAAACATAACTATTGTTTTACCTATTCATTAGCAAAGATAACAAAACATTTCTTATTTATATATGCTGTGCAATGCTCTTTTAGACAGCCTGAAAACACAACGGTCAGTTCAGCACCAGATGCAAAAAAAAGTTGCTCTATAGAGCAAAAATTGTACTCAAAGCAAAAATGCAATTTACATTTGGTGCAGAATCGGCTCTAGTTAGACAATGAAAAGTAATGGTGCATTGTAGAAGAAACATTCACAGGGCATTCAATAATACTAAAGGGTCCATTGGAAACCACACCCCTGCTTGGTGGTCCTGGCTTGCCTGTAGCTCTGGGACAGGGCGCCTTAACTTTTTATTTAAGTGAGAAAACATTCAGCATAGGGTTTTCAAGGGTAAACTGTTACTGTGAGCAAGTTTCTATTAGGACATTAGGAAAATGTCAGTGAGAGTGTGCTGTTAGAAATCTGATAAGATGCCCTTCAAGGGCCTTAATAAAATTTAGGTGGAGGAACTTCTCCTCAAAAACATGCAGGTATAGTTGATGATCCTTTACAGCATGTGTAGCTTGATGTTGAGGTGTCTGCCATTTGCTGCCTTGAAACAAATAGTGACCATCCCTGCATTTTTGTCCCTAATATTAGTGGCACTGATATTTGAGAGATCTTTCCTTCTCCAATCCTTGCTTGGGAAATCTGTTGAAGTTTCAGTAGCAGGTTTAATAGGCACTGAACTTTTGACTAGATGTTGTTTAAAAAAACGTTGCAGACATAATCCACTCTGCAAAATCACACTTTGAGCTATGTCTGTACAGGTCCTCATTCAACCACATCTTGATATATATAGAGCTAAATCAAGGCAACTAAACTTGCTGTTTCTTTTCCCCGAAGATGCTTTACTAGTCATCTGACTGGCTTTCTCAAATCAAGGCAAATTAAAAAGTACTCTTCAAGAAAATAAACACCAAATTCAGTTGCCTTGATTTTTATTAAACCCCCAGACATTTGACCTATATCATTTTCATCCGTTTGTATTGCCTGGCTTATCCGGTATAAAACTGCCTGCCAAACTCCGGGATCTGCACAGCATTGTGGGTTCCTGAGGCCTCTCACGTGACTTCAACCTCCCGAAGTGGTAGCTAAATTATAAAATGTGCACTTTGCTTGCTAGCTTCTAAAGAGTATACTAAAATAGAGAGTGATTTTTAGTATTTAAGAATAAAATGTTTTTTTTTTTTCATGTTCTCCCCAATGAAATGTCTATAGCAAGGGGCAGCCTTTTTAACCTCTTAATAGCGCCAAAGGAGCCAACCACTAACCCCTACATAATAATGGCCTCTGCAATTTTGATTTCTGGCTTCAGTCTGCCACTGGCAAGGAAGGTCTCTGATTAAACCAAACTCTCCAAAATTACTAAACTAAGGCCCTTATTTAACAAGGGATAGCACCAGGTAGCGAATGGTGAGCGAACGGTAATGACGCTCACTGCCACGAGTACGCCGTCTCCCCTCCGCAATCACACATTTATCAAGCCGATCCTGCTTAGCGACTGACAGAGCGCCAGATAGCGAATCATTCATCATTATTCCAGCCTCATCCCACAGCGCCAGCGAGCGACCTTGAACAGTATGACCTCTCGCTATCTGGCGCTCTCCAATGCATTTCAATGAAGCAATCTTTAAATATTCATAATTAATTGCTATAAATTTTTTTTATTTTTTTTTTTAAATGTCAAAAATTCTGTGACCACTTCTGCAATGTTAGATTTTTTTTTAAGGTAAAAAAAAAAAAAAAATTGTACAGAATTGATATTACAGGTCTGATATTAATGGAAAAACATGTTTTTTTTTTTTTTTCTAAAAATATGGTTGTTTGGGGGTTAAAAAACTACTTTTAACCCATCGCCGCCAGCGCTCTAGGGTTTAAACAAGCATTTCACAGCGCGAGAATTTTTGGAGCGTGATTTGTTAATGAATATGCTGGGAGCCGTTCGCTATGGCCGTTCGCTGTCATGCGCTCCCATACAGCGCGGAACCTGTCAAACAGCGACTCCTAACCCCGTATTCAAGATTACCGCACACCGACTGAGTCGCTGTCAACAGCCGAACAACGCCCAAGCACAGCGAATACTAGCGGGCGCTGTGAAAATAACGCTACTGTCGCTCATCTGTCGCTACCTGGCGCTATTAATGAATCGGCCTCTAAATTACTGAGTGGAAATATGTTGTGTGTAGTGTGCACTTTGGTCCACTCTTTTAGATTATTTGGTTTCAGTCAAACCAATGCAAAACAGCTCATTTAATTTATCTGAATGTTTGGTCCAATTTACATTTGACCAGGATCTGAACAGATACATACATGGATATACCTATATAATACCTAAGATGCAATTTCTGGGCAGTTTTCTTTTACACATACTGTCCTTTTTAAATCAAATGATGTTAAGAATCTAAAGTACAGTTTTAGAACTTTGTCAGCATTTAAGGTATTTAGTCCAGCTGCATCAGAACTAGACAAACAATTATGGAATATTAAGCACATTCCATCCTTGTGCGTAGCTTATAATTTCAGTTTCTCACTGAACCACCTACACTGTGTTGGAGTTTCTATTAAGTAATTTAAAGACCTGTAATTAGACACTCTGCATTTTAGAGAGTAATTAACAACAGCTGAAGTAGGTACTTTTTTTAATACCCGCAGGTAATGCAGGTCATGTGCTTAATTTTACAGTTATTTTCTAGCACAGGCATTTAATCTAATTAGCTCAGCATCGCAGTGCCATCATTTCTGAAATGTTAACTATGTAGAGCTGTTTGAAACTAAAAACATTATTTTTTTAGGCTTTATTCAAACTGGATGCCCAACAGTTGTTTGCAACTCACCAATGAATTTCAACTCAAAGCTTTATTTAAGTCAATGTAAAAATTCTAACTCATTTACGAACTAGGTTAACCAGCAAACATTCTATGATCTATGAGCAACCCTTAAACATTCGGACACCAGCTATGTTGGCTGGTAGACCAGGCTAAGCGACTAGCGCATGGCTCTAAAGGCTACTAGCCCACTTAGTCCACATGGGCACCGGGCTTTTCTGCATCCCCTGGCACTTATAAATGCAGGAAATCATGCAGGTGTTTTGGCAAGTCACTCACTTGCCAGCTGGTGACTTGCAGGTCTCTCCTGTTCTTTGAACTGGTATAGACCCCTGAAGGACCAAGGACCAACCTGTTCAAAACAGGTTCATTGAAAAAATTAAACACCTGAAAAAATAATTTTTTTTTTTCTCACTACTACTTAACTACTGCCATCACAGGTGCTGTCCAATCTCTGCTGTCTTCAGGCAGGAGTGAGCATTGGAAGCTGGTAGCAGGGTGGGAGATCTGTGTCTTCTGTTCACTCATCCCCGGCTTCCACTGATCACTCCCGCTGCAGGGAGAGGCTTTTTATACTGGCAGAGTGAGCTGATGTCAGCTGATCGGTGGTATGGTAGACTGGCATAACACACTTCCTAGAACGTTGGATTGATTTCCCTGTACTATCCAGGTCATATCGCCTGTCACCAAGCAGCATTCACGATACATGTCTGCACCCTGCAATCAGTCACAGTGATTCTGGCATGCCCACTACATTCTCTTTAATGCAAAGATCTGGTAACATCCCTCTATTGCATTGAAGGAGTGGACATGCAAGTGTCACTGTGAATGATGGCATGAGAGGTGGCCATTTATTACGCAGGCTTCCTGGTGACAGACAATGCAGCCTGGATGGCACACAGGATTCCACTACTGTATAGTGATTGGCACAAGTATCATTGCTACTTGTGCCAATCATTTTAATGATTACAGCTCTGTGCTCTATCAGACCAACGTATATACTGTCAGTAACCAATATACTTGTCAGTAACCAATGTCACTAAGAAACAAAACACAAGCCAAATTGTATCAACGATGGATAAGCTGCACTCCTGTTTCAAAACCACTACCATATGCGGTGCATTGGCACTGTGTGTACCCACCTACCAAATATAAGCAGATCTTCCTGTATCTCCTAGGTAAGAAGTTAGGTTAGTTATGCAGTTGAGTGGAAAGACAGGTAAATTGATGTGTAGGTAGGTGTGTGAGCTGGCAGGTAGATAGCTGTGTGGGTAGGTAGACATGTGGGCAAGTGGATTTAGATAAGGTGCATCTCTAGGCAAGTGTGACCCCCCCAAGTTCTGGAAATACATGTTTATTTGCTTAAGAATCAACCACTGATCTATAGTCTAAAGACTCTAGATCTGATAGTCTCCCTCTTTGTGGGGCATTCGACTATTCAGTGCTATATGCCATTAATTTATATGAATTACATATATTATACATTAATAAATATCCATAGGATAGCCAATGAGGTAAGATTAAGAATATATTTATTGCCAACAAGTGTTGGCATAAAACAAAATGCATGCATTGCACTGCTAATTGCACATCTACACAAAGTATGGATATTGGCTTCAATTACTGAACAAGCGTAATTTTGTGCATGTGATCTAAAATGTATATTTTTTCAGCACGATATATAGGGACATAGACATGAAAAATTACATTCATGTTTTCAGTACAGTTTCACTTAACTTCTGTGAAGCACCAGAAGGTTAATAACTATCCTGCATGTAGTTTTGAACCCTTTGAGAGTTGCATTTTTTTTAAACGGGTCTAGTTTAGGGTCCTGCAATGTTACTTGTGTTAAGCGGACCCTAAAAAAATATTTGAGTATCCTAACACCCTAGCTAAATCAAATGACATTTAAAAATTGATGCTAATATACGTACACATGTAGTAAATATTTTTCCTTAGCGTGTTATAATTGGTATAACTATCTGTGTTCAGGGCATAACAATTAACATTTTCTAATTGTTTCTCTTTCTCGAATTTCAGATATTTTCATAAATAAAGGCAAATCATAATAACGTCTCATAAATGCTGCAACATTCCAAAATATAGTACCAAAGTGACACATGTCACTAAAACCAAAAACTGTGGCAGCACGAGATTCTTTGGGGACACCCTGCCAGCCAGATCGATTTTACCCCTAATATAAATCCAAGGCACAACAGCACTGGAATGGAACAGTAACAGTAAAAAAAAAGTTATATTTTATTTTGAGCAAAATCCAATACATTTTTTATATAAAACTATGGAGAGCAGCAAGACCATTTATTTTATGTACAAAATTTCATATTCAAATAAGTAATTTTATACTGATGCTCAAAAATACATGTGATCATTCAACTGAAATGTGCATGACACAACTATCTTCCTGTGGTGAAGGCAATTCAATTATGGCTATCAGAATTCAGTAATCCATACCCTCCTTGATGTCAGCAATCTATACACAGAATGAAATGGCAAGCTTAGAATGACAAAGTACACAGCTGTGTGCATGCCAAATAAATGCATAAAATCATGGCTTGAGGCATCAAATAGTGAAGCTTTGGTACTTTCATTTGGACCTTAAACCATATTAATAATTGTAGACAGTAATTGCACTGAAATATTTGTGTTTCTTATATGTGACATCAAAGCAATGCTGAAGAGAAAAAAGGCATATCCGTTTGAAAGTACTAAAATGTTGCTGCATTAAAATTATTTTATTTTGCCGCAAACTCTATTTTAAAACCTTCAGCTGTTATAATAGGAAAGAAAATAAGATACAAACCAAATGAAAACATTGATGTTGCCTTGCAGCATTTTTCACCATGCGTCACTGTTTTACCCACGTTTTGATAATGAGAGCATTCGTGTGGAAACATCAATCAATACCTGCTATTATTTATTGACCTTATGTTTGCAATTTATACCTAGAAAAATATGTATATTAAAAATATTCATGTCTCCTGCTGGAACATAGGATCATTGATTAATCTATGTGAGAACACAGCAAAACTAATATCTTTCTGTTGAATAGTTGATGACTGGCTCCTTTTTTTCTGTGTTTTGGGTATGAAATAAAAGTCTGACCCTATTTTGAAGGTGTCTGGTACTTGAATATCTCTAATACTTCATTTAACACACCCCAAATTTAAGCACAAGGTACAGAGGCAGCTTTCTTTAACACTCAACTTATGGCACTGGTGCATCGTGCTATCTTGAAATCTTTAATATTTTTAATGTCTTCTGTGCTGAGACAATCCAATTAGTTAAGCTGATGCTGGATGCAGCACAGCCTTAACCAACCTGAGATACTTGGTTATAGTTAGGAGGTAAATGGTACTGCACATCTTTATCACATAGCACCATAAAAGCAACATAAGAACAACAAAAATATAGGCCTAAATTCAGAGTAGAAAAAATTCTCATGGTAGTAAAAAAAATTCACTTGAGAAAAAAAGTCTGAGATTTTCACTGTTACTTAATCACAGGACAATGGAAGTCAAAGGAACCTCTTACTAAAGTGTAAAAGAAGTACAAAGTTTACAACTTTTAAATTTAAAAGTTTAAATTTAAAAAGTACCAATGACTTTTATTGTTTTCTTAACTGGTGACTTTTTCTCATAAAGTGACATTGTAAGAAGGTTCCAGAGGAATAAAATGTTTATGATCTTAATTATTAATACATTATTATTAAATCACTAATATTACTGAAAAATAGGTAACTTGGATGAATGGAGTCTGTGGATTTTTAACTGGATATTATGATTCTGATCCGGGGCCGGTTAATTAAAAGGAAATAATGCACATATAATATAATAGAAGGTTTATTTTGGTGAATTGCATCAATGTTATATATATATATATATATATATATATATATATATATATATATATATGTGTGTATGTAGAGATATATGTATGTATATATGTGGATATACAGACTCGGGTTAGTTTCTCTATTTAACTGAAACCATATGTTTGTACTACATGACTGCTTCTTTGTAATAGGAGGACAGTTGGAGGAGGAGAGATTTAGGTGGACCAGAGGAATAACATTTAAGAAGGAGAATGTGGGGGAAGGGGTCACTCTTCTCTTGGTGGGGTCTCTCTGCTTTGGCTCTGTGAACGGACAACATGTAGGAGACTAATAGATTACCACATAGGCAGTATGTTGGGGGTTGGGAGAAAGACAAAAGGCTAGTTGAATTAGTCTGAGGAAAGATTGCTGCATTTTTCTATAGACACTGCTTACATTTCTGCTTTGTAACTTCATATCATATTTACACCATTCACATTATTATTTTTCTGTAATGTAATCAGCTCTATTTTAATTAAATCCATATATTGATTTTTGGTTTCGGCCAATACTTTCCTTAAATTACTATAGCTGAGATCAGATTCTGGATGGCCCAAAACAGTCCTTGTTAAAGAAAACAAGGAAAAGAACAATATCACAAATGGCGATATTTTACAGACATTTTTACCACTATTAGACTTTTTTCAACTCTTATTGAATCAAGACCAAAGTCTGAGACTTTTACAGAATGATTTCTTCTATGAAAAAATCACTTTACCAACTCTTGGCAAGGACTTGGAAATTAGACCAGAGCCTAAGTGCAGTATTTACTTGAGTAGACTGAAAGTGCAGACCATACATTATAAAATGCAGTCATTCTACCAATTAAGTCAAGCAAGTGTAAGTGTAAATCTAGGTGCACATTAAACAGCAACAATGTGTTCTAAAAGTAAATGATAATATGAGTAGGGAAGGGGCGAGCTCCCCAAAGTTTGGGTCCAGCAAGTTTGGCAAACTTTAAATAGATGTTCGGGTTTGGGGATTTGAACTTTGGGGGGTGGCTGTGGTGGGGGGGGCATGGCCATGAACAGAGTGTGCAGCAGTAAGCGTGGCTCTGTAACTTACCTCAGCCCGTCATCCTCTTCCCCAATATTGCCGGTCCCTTATAGTTGCAATGCCTGAAACTTTTAGAAATGTAAAGAGATTGTTCAAACAGAAACAAAGTATATACTTGCCTCCTATCTCCTGCAGCTTCTATGTGCAGGTCTGTTGTTTTCCCACAGCTCCTCCATGCATAGCCCATAAAGTGCTGTTGGTTCCACTTTGCCTTGTTAGAAAAATGATCTCACCGTTAAAAATTGCAGGTGATTTCTTTGGAAAATATTAGAACATATTTAGTGTACTTTATTGTATTTAATTTATTGTATTTATTTGTAGTTAAAAAGCTCAGTCAGATGCAGGTTGCAATTTACGCACAAATATGCACCTAGACTTATAATTACTTAATCAAATTATTTGCATTATTCCCAATGAGCAGCTTGCACTTCCATCCATATGAGCAAAACACGGCACTGCCGCTGCCATATCTGTGTAAAAATGGAAGATAAATTACAAGCTGCATAAAGACTTATGAGAAAATATTAATCTAATGACAACTTAGTATATATATATATATATATATATATTTTATAAAAATATATGGAAGGAAAAATATTACTTTATGGATATACAAGCTAGCATCATTTATATATATATACATTGTGAAAATACCAGCAATGTCAGCCATGCATGAACTATCACCATGGTACAGAAGTATATAGTTATCAACATGCATATCAACTAGCAAAGTGCTCACTGCTCACATGGGGCCTGATTTACTCCACAGTGCACCATTTTGTATGGCACTGGGCTCGCCATGATGCACGCTAGGGTGTGGCCAGCACAACAAACACCTAGCTGTTGTTTAAACATGTCTTACATAGGTTACTCCAGGGTGCACTAATATTATAAATCTATATTTATCACTATTCCAGTATACACAACTTTGTTAAAATGGAGTCTGATCTTTGAAGTGCACCATTCTGTGTCACTTAGCACCATTTTGCGCGCATTACCTGCCTCCTTGGCATATCCATTTATTTGGCACAGTTATCATTATTAAAGCATGTGTTAAATTGCACAGCAACTTAAAATGTCTGTTTTTAAATATTAGATTGCATTGGTGCACTAGGTTTATCATTACAGGCTGTATCAGGGCCTGTGTGTGTACCCATGGGTCCTTATGCTGGATTTAACTGTGCCAATGTGGGCAACTCCGTTCTGACAGCATCTTAATGCTGCATGCCCTATTTGCTAATTTCTAACATGCATCAGAGGTTGGACGTGGATCCCCTGTGAGTTGCCCCTGATGCGCTGGCATTCTGCTCCTCCTCCTTCTTCTTCTTGGCCTTGTGACACCACTGAGCCCTCAAAGTCAGCTCGGAACTCCACCAATAGTACATGCACCAGAGTGCCAGTGCAGGAATCAAGGAGGTCATGTTGCCCTTATAGTGGGTATCCAGCAGGGTGGCCATCCAGAATAGGGCACTGGCAACTATGTGGCCAACCCTGCAGTCATTGCGCAGGCACAGGAGCATGGAGTGGCTCATGGGAGCCAGGCTGCCCTGGGTCAAGGTGAAGTCCTGTCCTCAGTCTTCTCCTCTTCCTCCTGCTCCTCCCTCCAGCCACACTCCAGTGATGCTCATGAGCTGTGCTGGGTTCCATCCTGCTGTGAGAGAAAGTCCCCCCCCCCCCCCCCGTGAATCCTGAAAGCTTCAAAACTTTCTGCTAGCTGGATAGTGGAGTACCTGGCAGCTGTTGGCCCAGCAACCCATTCTGCAATCCCATTCTGCAATTGCACTGCCCTGACACCTAGCAAAATGGCTCTTCCACTTACTCCTGTTTCCTTCTGTGCCACCACCCTCCGTAATGGCTTGAAGGTTTTTTTTCTAGCAGGAAAAGGATAGGGATGGTTTCAATGATGATGATATCATCAGTGCTGGACATAGCTGAATATTGGTGGAGTACTGGAAGCACTGCAGCACTAGATGTCCCTTATGGAGGTCCACTCATTTGTGCTGTTGGTCTGCACTTCTACTCACCCAGGAATTTTGGTGCTGTAACTCCACTATTGCCTGCTGCTGCTCACTCACCCTTTCCAACAGTGCAGAGCAGAGAGGTAAGCAGCAGTAAAGTGGGAACGGCATAAGTGCGTGTGCACGCCATGAACTTTATACAGCAGCACTGGCCTCAGTGCATAATGGGCCAGCAAGCTCTGCACCACCAAGTTGAACACATGTGCCAGGCAAGGGATGTGTTTCAAGGCTGCTACAATATTACGCCCATTCTTGCACACCACCTTGCCAAGTTTCAGGTGCAGAGGCAGCAGCCATTCATATGTCTGCTCCTGGATGCTGATCAACAGCTCCTGGGTGGTCAGATGAGTTTTAGCACTGCATGCTGCCATTTCTCCATGGCAGTAATCGAATTGATGGTGCATTGGCTGCAATGACTGCTAGAGGAGGAAGCAGAGGAGAAGGTAGAGTAGGAGGCAACAGGAGGCACCAACTGATGACCAGCAATCCTTGGTGACGCAAAGTATTTCCCTCCTCAGTCCCAGCCACTACTACATTGACCTAGTGGTTACTTAGAGAGATGTAACGTCCCCGCCCATGCTTACTTGTCCACGTGTCAGTGGTGATGTGGACACTAGAACTAATGAAATTTCCCAGTGCACGCCTTATTTTCTCAACAACCTGTTGGTGCAGGGAAGGGATGGCCTGGCGAGAAAAGTAGCGGTGGCTGGGAATGGCATGTTATGAAACAGAGCCACCATCCGATCTTTAAAACTGTCCATCTCCACCAGGTAAATGGGAGCATTTCAAGGGCCAGCAACCTGAAAATGCTCGCATTTAGGGCCAGGGGTCTTGAGTGAGATGGGCCCAACTTCCATTTTCTCTCTAAAGTTTGTGGGATGGAAAGTTGAATGCTACCTCAAATGTGTCCATGTTGCATCTAAGACTTTGTCATAACCCCTGGGACCATCTTCCCACACTACGCTCCCTCTCAGCCTCCACAATGCAGAGAGCCACAGGAGTAGGCAAAAGGGTTACATCATCATTGCAGGTGTCCTGCTTGCCATGTCCTAATCCTCCAACTCAAGATGTTGGGCATCTGGGAACCCAAGGTCTGCAACTGGGGCAGGGGCAGGGGTATAGCCCAAGGTATCTCAACTTGGAGTGTCAATGAATACAGGACTTGTGGCTGGGACGGCCTTGCTGATTTGAAGGATGTGAGGAGGAGGGTCCCATGTAACTGGTAGCACTACGTACCATATAATCTACAACTGTCTTAACGTGTTCTATGGTCAGCACTGATGATAACCACTCTAGCAGAAGTACTGGGGCACACAAAACGATGCTTCAAATCCTGGCGCCTGCTTGCATCAAAGAGCCCACTAGTAACTCACTTATCAAAGCCCAAAGGGGTCTAATACAAAATTTGCCTATAGTAACTGGTTTTATCAAAGCCCAAAAGCGTCTAATGCAAGGTGTGCTCACAAGTAACTAGTTTTATCAAAGCCCAAAAGGCTCTAATGCAAGGTGTGCCCACACGTGAATAGTTTTATCAACGCTCAAAAGAATCTAATGCAAGGTGTGCCCACAAGTGAATAGTTTTATCAAAGCCCAAAAGGATCTAATGCCAGGTGTGCCAACAAGTAACTAGTTTTCCACATCCCCAAAAGGTCTAATGTAGGGTGTGCCCACAAGTAACTAATTTTATCAAAGCCCAAAAGGGTCTAATGCAATAGGGTGTGCCCACAGGTAACTATTTTAATCAAAGCCCAAAAAGGTCTAATGCAATGACCATGAGTAACTAGTTTTAGCAAAGCCCAAATGTGCCACAGCAGCTGCCTGTCCTCAGGGTGCAATGAGAACAGTCAGTTCATGCTGTTACGTTTCTCTCCCTAGCTGTCCCTCAATGACACCTTCCGCTCTAGATGGCCCTAAAAATTGTCCTTGGAAACTGCCCTAGAAACTGTTTCTGATGCAGCCAGCCTCCTCTCCCCTGCTATGTGTCCTAAAAAGGACAATTGGGCTGTCAATTTTGGTTTAAACAGATGCCTAATCTGACCCTCACTGAGCAGCAACCTACCCCCAATCTCCCTATCTACCACACAGCACTCTGCGATTGTCGGGACGTGGAACCTCACCTTTTATAGGTCGGGGTAACGTGTTCCACATGGCCAATCACAGCCATGCCTACATCATGAATGAGGAAGTAGCACTGCTTTAAATGCCTGTTGGCTGCAATTTGGTTACACTACCCTACATTACCTTGGAAAATGTATGCTGCAGTACACTAAAAATGCAGCATACTGCCACACACTGTGCTGAACTCAAATGTTGTAGTAGAGTGTATTCAATAAATGAATAGAAATAAAACATACAATTCAAAGCATATTTTTATCTGCAATGTATATTTAGCCAGCAAATGTCAACTGTGCTACATTTGTTAAATAAGGGCAAAATATAAACAACGTTACAATTTCCAGCAAATATGAAATGATTTGTAGTGAGACATACAGAGTATAGTAGATAGATAGTAGATATATAGTAGAAAAATCAAAATGTAAGAATACAAAATTCCACAGGGTAAATGGGAAGAATAGCTGATTACAAAATAATAAAGTTAAAGTACCACCATAAATCCTATTATGGTATAAGCGGAATAAACAGACTGAGAAAACCATAGCACACAATTATTAAGAATGGGAAATAAAGCAAGTAAGAGAGATTCATCTTTTCATCTTGGGTCAAAGCATGTTATCCCTCACTATGAGTTTGTTTGGAGCTGCTCGATTCCTTAGGGCCCCTTTATCATATTCTTGTCAGTTATTTCCTCCCTTAGCTCTTAATGGTCTTTACAGATTGAACCATCTATTCATAAATCAATCGCATGAACTAAATGAAAAAAATTAAATTAAAAAAATTTCAATCAACTGGTCTAAAATTCAATTGATTATTACTGTACCTTATTTTACTGAATTGGTGAGCAATGGCAGTCAAAAGTACACTTTCAATGGCATCTTTTAAAGAGTATATATTTTATTTTTTACAGGCAGGCTGATTCATTACTAGTGCCAGGTACCGGCAGATGAGCGTCTGTACAGCAGCGATAAGAGCGACCGCTAGTGGTCGCTCTGATCGCCCTCATTATTACAGAGCGCCTATTCATCAAAAAAACAGCCTCACACAGCGCCGGCACTCAAAATTGGGTCGCTGTAGCCCACCGCGCTAGAAGCTGTGTGATTAAAGTCGTTTTGAACGTTTTTGAACACATATCCACTAGTAACAAAGCAAACATATGGAATTACATTGTTTTTACATTGTGACATTAACACTTTAATACCAGACCTGTAATGACAATTCTGCATAAAAATATTAAAAAGTTTTCAAAAATGACTTTTAATAGGCCAGGAGAGATCACACAATGATTTGATTAACAAAAAAAAGAAAAAGAAAACCCTGTTTAAAGAGTAATGAAATAGCGTCCATTGAAATGTATGGGAGAGCGACAGGTAATACCAGGCGCTCTGCAAGCCAGTATACTCTGAGCCGTCTGTGATGATGAATCGGGTGCTACATGGCGCTGTTAGAGTCACTCACTGGAATTGCTTTGATAAATGTGGGATTGCATACAGCGCAATGATATGAATGAATGCCTAAGTTGGCAAATGTGTTTTTTAATGGAAGCAGTTTTCACTACCTGCATTCAGTTGCTTTTGGCAACTGTACACCAAAATCTACAAAAAGACAGAAATAAGGCCTGCAAATAGGGATGAGCGAATCGATCCGGACGAACCCGGATTCGATCCGAATTTCAGGAAAAATTCGATTCGGATCGAATCCGAATTTCCCCGCGATTCGATCGCTCGAAGTTTTCCTTTAACATCCATTCATTTACATTACAGGCATTCTAAGATGGCGGACGGGACATGTCCAGACATCAACCCCGCGCCAGTGCAAGCTGGGACAGTCACATGCAGCCTATCAGCAGCCAGCAAGCCCGGTGACGTCACAGCGGTATTTAAGGCCAGCCATCTTGCTTTCCAGCCTCATTTCTCTATTGCATTCGTGAGAGACAGAACGCTGTGTAGCTGAGGGAGAGACAGACAGTTAGACAGGCAGGGACAGACAGGGACAGGCTGGAGACAGGCAGGAGACAGACAGGAGACAGACAGAAAGTAAGCGAAAAACAGGGAAAGGAAGGGAAAATCGGAGGCTGTCAGTTTTTTTTTTTTTTTTCATCCAGCCTGCTTTGTTAGCGTTTTCAGGCTGCTTATACTAACTAACTGTGCATATATACTGAACTGATCTTAAGTCTGCTGTGAGGCATCCCATTCTGTGACTACACCAGCCTCTATTTAATAGCATAATAACCATTTGCACTTATTCTCATAGAAATCAGGCCTGATAAAGACACTTTTGCTGTGCATGCTCTCTGGTTTTTGTGGCATCCCATTCTGTGACTACACCAGCCTCTATTTAATAGCATAATAACCATTTGCACTTATTCTCATAGAAATTAGGCCTGATAAAGACACTTTTGCTGTGCATGCTCTCTGGTTTTTGTGGCATCCCATTCTGTGACAACACCAGCCTCTATTTAATAGCATAATAACCATTTGCACTTATTCTCATAGAAATTAGACCTGATAAAGACACTTTTGCTGTGCATGCTCTCTGGTTTTTGTGGCATCCCATTCTGTGACAACACCAGCCTCTATTTAATAGCATAATAACCATTTGCACTTATTCTCATAGAAATCAGGCCTGATAAAGACACTTTTGCTGTGCATGCTCTCTGGTTTTTGTGGCATCCCATTCTGTGACAACACCAGCCTCTATTTAATAGCATAATAACCATTTGCACTTATTCTCATAGAAATTAGGCCTGATAAAGACACTTTTGCTGTGCATGCTCTCTGGTTTTTGTGGCATCCCATTCTGTGACAACACCAGCCTCTATTTAATAGCATAATAACCATTTGCACTTATTCTCATAGAAATCAGGCCTGATAAAGACACTTTTGCTGTGCATGCTCTCTGGTTTTTGTGGCATCCCATTCTGTGACAACACCAGCCTCTATTTAATAGCATAATAACCATTTGCACTTATTCTCATAGAAATTAGGCCTGATAAAGACACTTTTGCTGTGCATGCTCTCTGGTTTTTGTGGCATCCCATTCTGTGACAACACCAGCCTCTATTTAATAGCATAATAACCATTTGCACTTTTTCTCATAGAAATCAGGCCTGATAAAGACACTTTTGCTGTGCATGCTCTCTGGTTTTTGTGGCATCCCATTCTGTGACAACACCAGCCTCTATTTAATAGCATAATAACCATTTGCACTTATTCTCATAGAAATTAGGCCTGATAAAGACACTTTTGCTGTGCATGCTCTCTGGTTTTTGTGGCATCCCATTCTGTGACTACACCAGCCTCTATTTAATAGCATAATAACCATTTGCACTTATTCTCATAGAAATCAGGCCTGATAAAGACACTTTTGCTGTGCATGCTCTCTGGTTTTTGTGGCATCCCATTCTGTGACTACACCAGCCCCTATTTAATAGCATAATAACCATTTGCACTTATTCTCATAGAAATTAGGCCTGATAAAGACACTTTTGCTGTGCATGCTCTCTGGTTTTTGTGGCATCCCATTCTGTGACAACACCAGCCTCTATTTAATAGCATAATAACCATTTGCACTTATTCTCATAGAAATCGGGCCTGATAAAGACACTTTTGCTGGGCATAGCACTACTGGTCCCAGCCAGGTCCACTTCTTTTTTTGGGACATCCCATTCTGTGACTATAGCAGCCTCTGTTAAAGACCATATAACCATTTGCTCTTATTATATTTGAAATTAGCCTGATAAAGACACTTTTGCTGGGCATAGCACTACTTGTCCCTGCCAGGGCATCCCATTCTGTGACTAAAGCAGCCTCTGTTTAAGACCATATAAGCATTTGCTCTTATCATATTTGAAATTAGCCTGATAAAGACACTTTTGCTGGGCATAGTACTACTGGATCTTTTTGGGGGGCATCCCATTCTGTGACTATAGCAGCCTCTGTTAAAGACCATATAACCATTTGCTCTTATTATATTTGAAATTAGCCTGATAAAGACACTTTTGCTGGGCATAGCACTACTTGTCCCTGCCAGGGCATCCCATTCTGTGACTAAAGCAGCCTCTGTTTAAGACCATATAAGCATTTGCTCTTATTATATTTGAAATTAGCCTGATAAAGACACTTTTGCTGGGCATAGCACTACTTGTCCCTGCCAGGGCATCCCATTCTGTGACTAAAGCAGCCTCTGTTTAAGACCATATAACCATTTGCTCTTATTATATTTGAAATTAGCCTGATAAAGACACTTTTGCTGGGCATAGTACTACTGGATCTTTCTTGGGGGCATCCCATTCTGTGACTAAAGCAGCCTCTGTTTAAGACCATATAACCATTTGCTCTTATTATATTTGAAATTAGCCTGATAAAGACACTTTTGCTGGGCATAGTACTACTGGATCTTTTTTGGGGGCATCCCATTCTGTGACTAAAGCAGCCTCTGTTTAAGACCATATAACCATTTGCTCTTATTATATTTATATTATAAGACACTTTTGCTGGGCATAGGCTTACTGCTGCCTGCCAGGTGCACTTCTGTTGAGGCATCCCATTCTGTAACATAGCATACCCCTCTTTATTTACACTAAGCAGCTCTCTTATTTACACTAAGCAGGCCTGTTGGAGACTGTTACTGCTCACTTTTGGTGTGCATTATATTCTGTTTCATATAGACCCACCGCTGCCCGGGGGATCTTAAAATATCACCTACTACCACGCCAGTTAGACTATGTCGGGCAGACAAGTGCCTGGAAGTGAAAAGAGGAGTGGCAGAGGCCAAGATTCCGCAGGCAGAGCTCGCATCAGACTGGGGGCCAGTAGCAGCAGGAGTCACGCTGAGAGACCTAATCTGCCAGTATCTGCTAGCGGTCGGGTCTCCACCAGTAACGCATCTGCCGTGGTAGATTGGTTGACGCGCTCATCAACAACATCATCACAACTTACGTATGAGACCCCCAGTCTAGGGTCGGTAGGTTCCTCTGACACAACCCTGAGTTGGCATGCCCCGAGAGCAGTCCCTGTCCTCCCATTGCCTCTGTCCTACGCCGTTCCCTCCCCCTGCGACGTATCCTATGCTTTGGGTTCAGCTCCACTCTTTAGTGAGGAGGACGATCAGATACAGGAGGACAGTCAGCAGCTACTGCCCAGCCAAGAAATGGAGGTGGCTTCTTTAGCTAGGCAGACAAATAGTGATGTGGACAGTGTCGTGGGTGCTGCGAGCGTTCCAGCTCCTGCGCCAGACACTGTTGACGAATCCACGAACATCAGTGACGTACAGCCACAACTCGGTGATGATGATGACGATGAAGCCGATCGCACTTGGGAGCCGGGTGATGAAGGGGCTTCATCGTCATCATCAGGAGAAGAGGGGCGCAGGTTGCCCCGGAGTCAGCAGCTGAGGCAGCAAGGTGGTAGCAGTCAGCATGGGGGCACAATTCCAAAGGCTGGAGCCGGCCGGGGCCGGGGCCGGGGCTGTGCGGCAGTCTACCTTATCGGGAGGTAGTGGAGCAGGGGTTCCTGGAGTTGGCAACAGCAGCAGTGAATCAGTGAGGCCAGGGGGTGGGAAAAGTAGCTACTCGGAGGGTAACATGGCCACATGCAAGATATGTAGGCAAAAGGTGAAGCGTGGCCAGGGTCCAAATGTTGGCACCACGGCCCTGCGTCAACATATGATGCGTCACCATAAAACGACCTGGGAGAACCGAGGCTCCCAAGGGGTGGTCCAGTCTGCTTCTTCACCAAGTGAGCTCCCAATTTCTGCCAGCCAAGGCTCCAGCACCTCAGCCGAAGGCAGCTGTGCGTCATACCCATCCTCTGTCGCTCCTGCTCCTCCTCCTCCTCCTCCTCCAAGTCATGCATCCCGCCAGCAATCCATCAGCGAAGCCATGTCCAAGAGACAGCAGTATGCGCCCACTCATCCTACGGCGCAGAAGCTGAATGTGCTCCTGTCCAAGTTGCTGGTGCTGCAGTCGCTCCCTTTTCAGGTGGTGGAATCTGCACCTTTCAGAGAACTGATGGCTTGTGCCGAGCCGAGGTGGAGAGTCCCAAGCCGTCATTTCTTTGCCAAGAAGGCAGTACCAGCGCTGCACACTTTTGTTGAATAGAAGGTGGGCCAGTCCTTGAGCCTGTCGGTGTGTAGCAAAATACATGGCAGCGCCGACATCTGGAGCTGTAACTATGGTCAGGGGCAGTACATGTCGTTTACGGCCCACTGGGTGAATGTGGTCCCTTTGCAGCAGCAACTTGGACAGGTCACGCCGCTTCGACCTCCGCGCTCTCTGCCCATTGGGCCTGTGACACCGTGCGACTCGGCCTCCTCATCCTCCGCCATCTCCTCACCCTCCACTGTAGGCTCAAGTCTCAGTGCCCCTCCAGTCTACCATGTGTGCAGGGCACGGAGGTGTCACGCAGTGCTTCACATGGTTTGTCTTGGCGAACGGAGTCACACAGGGGAGGAACTGCTTAAATGTATTCATCAGGAAATCCAAACATGGCTTACTCCGAGAAAACTTAAAATGGGAATCATGGTTACCGACAATGGGAAGAACATTTTGTCTGCGCTGCGCCAAGGAAGCCTGACCCATGCCCCCTGCATGGCTCACGTCTTCAATCTGGTTGTCAAGCGGTTTCTGAAGTGTTCCCCCCATCTGCAGGACATCCTAACAACTTCAAGGAAACTTTGCATGCACTTCAGCCACTCCTACACCGCCAAACACACCCTTCTTGAGCTACAGCGTCAGAATGGTATCCCCCAACATAGTCTGATTTGCGATGTTTCCACCCGTTGGAATTCCACCCTTCACATGTTGGACCGATTATATGAACAGAGAAAAGCCATCACGGATTTCCTGATGATCCAAGCAGATAGGGGGACTCCCCTGTGTAACTTCAATGTCAACCAGTGGCAGCCCATACGTGACACCTGCCGTTTGCTCAGGCCCTTTGAGGAAGCCACTTTATTTGTCAGTCGGCAGGATTACGGGATGAACGACGTGATTCCACTGCTTCATGTACTACAGCACATGTTGGAAACCATGGCTGGTCAGGGCACTGGAGACATGGCGTTTACATCTTACGGCCACATGAACCCCGTTGGAGCTGAACTGGAGGAGGAGGAGGAAGAGGAGGAGGAGGAGTTGCCCAGCGAAACACAGTTTAGGCTTGGCGAAATGGCTGGTTTATCTAGTCAGCGGACAGGAGAGGAGGAGCAGGAGCAGCCAGAGGAGCTAGAGGTTTTTGAGGAAGGCGAGACAGAGGACCCGGGCACACCGTGGCAGTATGCAGTGGAGATGGAGACAGGTAGTCCATCCGAGTCACTTGCGCAAATGGCACGAAGCATGCTCACGTGCTTGCGTAGTGACCCCAGAATTGTTTCCATCTGTCGGCGGGATGACTTCTGGCTGTCCACCTTATTGGACCCTCGCTTCCGGCACAAAATGGGGGCATTTTTTAAACCCACCGAGAGGGAGGACAAACTCAACTACTACAAAGACATTCTACGTAGGCAGTTGGCCGATGCCTATCTGCGCCATGGTCCATACTCTCGCAGGTCTGACTCGAGGGGACCTCTGCGCTCACCTTCCACTGCCATGGCCGCTGGGGGGGTTGGCAGGAGCAGCAGCAGCAGCTCCATCAGCAGCAGCAGCCTCAGTCTTCAGTCGCTAATGAGTAGCTTTCTACACCCGCATAGTGAGGCTACTCATGAGCAGCAGGAAGACCTGGAGCAGGACCTCAACCAGCAGGTCATGTCATACTTTGACATGACCATGCCAACACACCTTGAGGATCCGCTGGACTTCTGGGCAGCCAAACTTGATTTGTGGCCGCAACTAGCAGAGTTTGCCCTGGAAAAGCTGTCCTGCCCGGCAAGTAGTGTGCCATCTGAGCGGGTGTTTAGTTCGGCGGGGGCCATAGTTACGGCGAGGAGAACTCGTCTGTCAACTAAAAATGTGGAGAGACTCACCTTTGTCAAAATGAATCAGGGATGGATCAGCCAGGATTTCCACCCACCAATGCCTGATGCATGCGACTAGATTCAGCATGGTGCCACGTTTTACACTTTCCAAATGGTGCAAAACATATTTATGTCTTTAGGCCATTTTTTGGGCTCCTGCTGCTGCTGCTGCCAACTTCTGCCAACTCCAGGGTGTGATTCATCCAATTGTTGGGCTCCTGAAGCCAACCCCAGTGTCACTTTAAAGTAATATTTGGGCTCCTGCTGCTGCTGCTGCTGTCAACTCCTGCCAACTCCAGGGTGTGATTCATCCAATTTTTGGGCTCCTGAAGCCAACTCCAGTGTATATTTGGGCTCCTGCTGCTGCTGCTGCCAACTTCTGCCAACTCCAGGGTGTGATTCATCCAATTTTTGGGCTCCTGAAGCCAACTCCAGTGTATATTTGGGCTCCTGCTGCTGCTGCTGCCAACTTCTGCCAACTCCAGGGTGTGATTCATCCAATTTTTGGGCTCCTGAAGCCAACTCCAGTGTATATTTGGGCTCCTGCTGCTGCTGCCAACTTCTGCCAACTCCAGGGTGTGATTCATCCAATTTTTGGGCTCCTGAAGCCAACTCCAGTGTATATTTGGGCTCATGCTGCTGCTGCTGCCAACTCCAGGGTGTGATTCATCCAATTTTTGGGCTCCTGAGGCCAACCCCAGGGTCTCTTTAATGTAATATTTGGGCTCCTGCTGCTGCTACTGTCAACTCCTGCCAACTCCAGGGTGTGATTCATCCAATTTTTGGGCTCCTGAAGCCAACTCCAGTGTATATTTGGGCTCCTGCTGCTGCTGCTGCCAACTTCTGCCAACTCCAGGGTGTGATTCATCCAATTTTTGGGCTCCTGAAGCCAACTCCAGTGTATATTTGGGCTCCTGCTGCTGCTGCTGCCAACTCCAGGGTGTGATTCATCCAATTTTTGGGCTCCCGAGGCCAACCCCAGGGTCTCTTTAATGTAATATTTGGGCTCCTGCTGCTGCTGCTGTCAACTCCTGCCAACTCCAGGGTGTGATTCATCCAATTTTTGGGCTCCTGAAGCCAACTCCAGTGTATATTTGGGCTCCTGCTGCTGCTGCTGCCAACTCCAGGGTGTGATTCATCCAATTTTTGGGCTCCTGAGGCCAACCCCAGGGTCTCTTTAAAGTAATATTTGGGCTCCTGCTGCTGCTGCTGCTGTCAACTCCTGCCAACTCCAGGGTGTGATTCATCCAATTTTTGGGCTCCTGAAGCCAACTCCAGTGTATATTTGGGCTCCTGCTGCTGCTGCTGCCAACTTCTGCCAACTCCAGGGTGTGATTCATCCAATTTTTGGGCTCCTGAAGCCAACTCCAGTGTATATTTGGGCTCCTGCTGCTGCTGCTGTCAACTTCTGCCAACTCCAGGGTGTGATTCATCCAATTTTTGGGCTCCTGAAGCCAACTCCAGTGTATATTTGGGCTCCTGCTGCTGCTACTGTCAACTCCTGCCAACTCCAGGGTGTGATTCATCCAATTTTTGGGCTCCTGAAGCCAACTCCAGTGTATATTTGGGCTCCTGCTGCTGCTGCTGCCAACTCCAGGGTGTGATTCATCCAATTTTTGGGCTCCTGAGGCCAACCCCAGGGTCTCTTTAAAGTAATATTTGGGCTCCTGCTGCTGCTGCTGCTGTCAACTCCTGCCAACTCCAGGGTGTGATTCATCCAATTTTTGGGCTCCTGCTGCTGCCAACTCCAGTGTCTCTTTAACCCTTTCGCTGCCAGCCTACCTGCAGCTTTTGTCACTCTTTGTTGCCAGACCATGTTTCACTATTTTGCGCTCCCCATGTTCAACTGTGATTTTTGAAAGGATTTCCAGGGATTTCCCAGGACAATTATATATTGTTTTTTTCAGCAGAGTCTGGGCTTTAACATAAAATGTCTTGTTTGTCATTTGTCAAGTGTATTCTTAATATTTTGGGGTGAAATATGTGAAAAAAAATAAAAATAAATACATTTTTTACAATTTGTAGTGTTTTTTTGTAATAAAAAATGTAAGTTTGTCAATAAAATCTTATTGCGTGTGAAATCCCAATTTCTCCCAGTTACAACGGTACCACATATGTATTGGTAGACGCCCTTTCCTGCCCAGGAGACTCCCCCAAACTGAAACAGCACTTTAAGAGATTTTTAGAATAAATACAGCTATGCTAAGCGCTATGTGCACCTTGCAGTTTTTTTAATAAAAACAACCCTTTACACTTGAAATACCCCCACAAACTATATATTCTCTGGAAATACACACTTCAAGCTTTCTAGGCGTACCAGGCTTGTTGATGTTTTTCTGGAAGTTCTCCCTCAATGTATTCTTTGGTTACACAGAGCTTCCCTAAAAATTGATAAAAAAAGCAGGATCAAAGCCACATTTTCCTAAAAAAAGCTATATGCAAACAAGAAAAAACAAGTTAATCTTAAAAAGCAACATCCCCCGAACAGAACGATACCCAACATGCATAGCTACTGTCAAAAGAAGAGTTGCCAAACACCAAAAAGTAAAGCATGTGCACAATGGTAATTTTGCTTGAAAATTTCAGCTCTGTAGACAAAGTGCGCACCTTGGGCTTTTTCTACCAAAACAACCCTTTACATTTGGAATATCCCCCACAAACCATACATTCCTTGAAAGAACACATGATAAGCTTTCTAAGCGTACCCAGCATGTTGTAGTGAGCCCATCTTTCTGGAAGTAATCCCTCAAGGAATTCTTTGGTCGCACAGGTTTCCCTTAAAAAATGTATAATAAAGCAGAATAAAAAATGAGTTTTCCTAAAATATCAATATGCAAACAAGAAAAAACAAGCTAAATCTAAAAGCGCAAGGTCCCCCGAGCAGAGCGATACCCAACATGCATAGGTACTTTTAACCCTTTTAACAGCCAGCCTACTTGAGGTTTTGTCACCCTCTCTTGACAGGTCATTTTTAACCATTTTGCGCTATGCTTAACTGTGATTTTTGCAGGTATTTCCAGGAAAATGATATATTTTATTTTTGCAGCAGAGTTTAGGCTTTAACATGAAATGTCTTGTGTGTAATTTTTTTACTGTTTTTTAAAATATTTTTGAGTAAATTAAACAAAACAAAATAAAACAAATATTTTTTTAGAAAATTGTCTCCTTTATTTCAAATAAAACCTTTTTTTTAAAGAAAACCATATTGCATGTGAAAGCCCCATTTCTCCCGATTACAACGGTACCTCATATGTATCGGTAGCCCCCCGTTACTGTTCAGAAGACCCCCCCAAACTGAAAAGAACACTTTATAACATGTAAAAATAAAATACAACTACAATCCACACTATAAAGGGTTAAATCAAGAAAAAAATTGGCATGGGGTTCCCCTTCCAGGGGGGGGGGGGTAATCCCCATTTTTTTTTTAATTTTATGGGTTAAAAACCCTTAAAAATTCCCATAAAAATGACATGGGGTCCCCCCTACCCAGCATAACCAGCCCGGGGATCAGCTATGCAGGGCTTGTAGAACAGGGCGCAGGGGCCAGCTTTGGTGGCCCCCTGCCCTGCCAAGTACAAGCCCGCACCGCCTAAATCAGCCCGGGCCCTTTTGCCCCCCCTGGGCTTCGGGGAGGCAGGTAATAGGGGGGCCGGGGTTAATGGCAAGTCACCCGCTAGCCGCAGGTGACTTGACAGCTCCCCAGCCTTGTGAACTGGTATAGGGGTTTCATGGACTCGGCGGTTGCTACCAGGCGCTGATGGGGATAATCGTAGTCCAGATCTTATGACCACATCCGCCCATACTTAATATGGACCAGCTAGCACTTGGAGCCTATATTTCCCACTTCCGCCCTCACTCCACATGGATTTGAGCTGGAAAACTCCGGGTTTAGAGAGGGGGAGGAGACATTGAAAGGGGTTATTTAAACAGGATAGATGAGATCCAGCCATACTCTGATGAAGTGGCACAAGTCAGTTGCCACGCAACGCGTCAGTGGCACTGGTATGCTGGGCAGTTTGGTGGAGTAGGACCTGACTACTATGTGGTAATGTAGATCTTTTTTGGACATTATTTATATTGCTCCTATTAAATATTGCTTGTATTAAGTCTTGATTAGCTGCTATTGAACTAGCAGCCTTACCATATATGCCCTGGAGTTCCTCTCCCTTTAACCCTTTAAGTGCCAGCCTACCTGGAGTTTTTGTCACACTCTGTTGCCAGACCATTTTGCACTATTTTGCGCTCCCCATGTTCAAATGTGATTTTTGAAGGGATTTCCCAGGAAAATGATATATTGTTTTTTTCAGCAGAGTCTGGGCTTTAACATGAAATGTCTTGTTTGTCATTTGTTAGGTGTATTCTTAATATTTTTGGGTGAAATATGTGCAAAAAAAAAAAAAAAAAAATTTTTACATATTGTAGTTTTTTTTGGAATAAAAAGTTTGTCAATAAAATCTTATTGCGTGTGAAATCCCAATTTCTCCCGGTTACAGCGGTACCACATATGTATTGCTAGACACCCTTTCCTGCCCGGGAGACTCCCCCAAACTGAAACAGCGCTTTAGGAGATTTTCAGATAAAATACAACTATGCTATGCAATATGCGCACCTTGCGGTTTTTCCAGAAAAACAACCCTTTACATTTGAAATACCCCCAACAAACTATATATTCTCTGGAAGTACACACCTCAGGCTTTCTAGGCGTACCAAGCTTGTGGATGTGGCCATAGTTTTCTGGAAGTAATCCCTCAACGTAATCTTTGGTTGCAAAGAGTTTCCCTAAAAAAAGGATAAAAAAGCAGAATCAAAGCCACATTTTCCTAAAAAAACTATATACAAACAAGAAAAAACAAGTTTAATCTGAAAACGCAACATCCCCCGAACAGAACAACACCCAACATGCATAGGTTCTGTCAAGGGAAGAGTTGCCAAACACCCCAAAGTAAAGCATGCGCATAACGGTAATTTTACTTGAAAATTTCAGCTCTGCAGACAAAGTGCGCACCTTGCGATTTTTCAACCAAAACAACCCTTTACATTTGGAATATCCCCCATAAACCATATATTCCCTGAAAGTACACACGTTAAGCTTTTTAAGGGTACCCAGCTTGTTGTAGTGGGCTCATCTTTCTGGAATTAATTCCTCAAAGAATTCTTTGGTTGCGCAGGGTTTCCCTAAAAAATTTATAAAAAAGCTGAATAAAAAACACCTTTTCCTAAAATATAAATATGCAAACCAGAAAAAACAAGCTAAGTCTGAAAGCGCAAGGTCCCCCGAACAGAACAATACCCAACATGCATAGGTACTATTAACCCTTTTAATTGCCAGCCTACTTGAGATTTTGTCACCCTCTGTTGACAGGCCATTTTCCCCATTTTGCGTCATGTTTTGCGACATGTTTTGCGCCATTTTTGCTGTAACTTTCAGAAAAATTATATATATATTTTTTGCAGCAGAGTTTAGACTTTAACATGAAATGTCTTGTTTGTAATTTTTTTTTTTTTTTTCACAATATTATTAAGTGAAAAAAAAAATAAATAAATAAAAAATTTTTTTTAGAAAATTGACTCCTTTATTTTAAATAAAAAATGTATTTTATTAAGGAAAATCATATTGCATGTGAAAGCCCCATTTCTACCGATTAGAACGGTACCACATATTTATCGGTAGCCCCCCGTTCCTGCCCAGGAGACCCCCCTAACTGAAACAAGTATTTTATAACATTCACAAAAAAAATACAAAAACCATCCACACTACAAAGGGTTAAATCGGGAAAAAAAATGACATAGGGTCCCCCCTCCCAGGGGAGGGAGACCCCATTTTTTTTTTGATTTTTAAGGGTTAAAAACCCTTAAAAATCAAAAAAAAAATTGACGTGGGGTCCCCCTTACCCAAAGTAACCAGCCCGGGACCAGCTATGGGGGCTTGTAGGCACAGAGTGGGGGGGCCAGCTTTTGTGGCCCCCCCACCCTGCAGCCTACGAGCCCACATAGCCCATGTGGGCCCGGGCTCTTCTGCCCCCCCCCTGGCCTTTGGGGAGGCAGGTAATGGGGGTGCCGGGGGTTAATGGCAAGCCACCCGCTAGCGCAGGTGGCTTGCCATCCCCCCAGCCTTGTGAACTGGTATAGGGGTCATGGACCCCTTACCAGTTCACAAGGGGTTAAAAGTAAATAATGACACAGACACACATAAAGAAAAAAATATTTTATTAATTTTTTTTTTTTTTTTACACTGTACTCACCTCCCATCCATCCTGGAGCACTCTGTCCCTCGGCGATCACTGGCTTCTGCTCACTTGCTAGAAGCCTTTTATAGCTGCTGGATGACAGATTACAAAGGGTTAATCAAAAAAAAAATGACATAGGGTCCCCCCTCCCAGGGGGGGCGGACCCCATTTTTTTTTTGATTTTTAAGGGTTAAAAACCCTTAGAAATCAAAAAAAAAATTGACGTGGGGTCCCCCTTACCCACAGTAACCAGCCCGGGACCAGCTATGGGGGCTTGTAGGCACAGAGTGGGGGGGCCAGCTTATGTGGCCCCCCACCCTGCAGCCTACGAGCCCACATAGCCCATGTGGGCCCGGGCTCTTCTGCCCCCCCCTGGCCTTTGGGGAGGCAGGTAATGGGGGTGCCAGGGGTTAATGGCAAGCCACCCGCTAGCGCAGGTGGCTTGCCATCTCCCCAGCCTTGTGAACTGGTATAGGGGTCATGGACCCCTTACCAGTTCACAAGGGGTTAATAGTAAAAAAAATGACACACACACAGAGAAAAAAAATCTTTATTTTTCTTTTTTTACACCATACTCACCTCCGATCCGACGTCCCTCGCCGCTGTCCCGCGCCGATCACCTCACTGACAGATGCCGGTGGTGATCGGCGCAGGGCGGGTGACAGGCGAGGGGGCTCCGATCGGAGCCTCCTCACCTGACACCCGCCCTGCTCCGATCACCACCGGCATCTGACAGATGCCGGAGCTCGGAGGGCGGGGCCAAGCTGGGCGGGGCCAAGCGGCGGCGGCCATTGCCGCCATTACAAGAGGTGAGGACCCGGAAGAGGGTCCTCACCTGAAGACTGCGCAGCCCAGGGGGGGGATCGGACCCCCCCCTGGTGAAGAGGAGACCCGGACAGAAGGCTCGGGCGCGGAGGTGAGTAAATGACAGTTTTATTTTTTTTTTTTTTTTACAGCGGCGATCAGCGCTGGAAACGGGGGGGGGGGGCGGCTGGTTTCGGGCCCCCCCCTGAAGACGGAGGACGACGGGGGGGCGATCGGATGCCCCCCCAAGGAAGAGGGGACCCCAGGCTTCACAGGGATACCGGAGGTAAGTGATTTTTTTTTTCTATTTTTTAACTGTTTGGGGGAAATGCCAGGCACGTAGTTTCTACGTGCTTGGCACTTAACGGTAGGAGAAGCAACCACGTAGAAACTACGTGCTTGGCATTTAAAGGGTTAAGCACTTTACACTTTCTTGCACTTAGCACTTTAGTTTGCACGGCTATTTCTTTACACTGATATTTATCTGGCCATACACGTCCTTCTACTCTTGTATACAATCGTTAGCACTTTCTTTTTCTCTTTTTGATGTCTTTTGCACTTACTATCGGCACAATCCTTAGGAGAAACTCCTGGGCATAATTGTATTTTGTATTTTGTTTTTGTATATATTCTGAATTGGATTTAGTGTATTATAGATTCCATACTATTAAGACATATGTGAAGTAGTCCGCAATACACCAGTCCCAGTAATCATGTTTTTAATTGTTTTTAAGGTATGTTTTGGCTAGTACTAAATAAAATCTTTTGATTAACTATTAATACATTGGTATTTCTGTTGAGCAGCTGAATTGGTGGGCTTTTGGGTCTGAGCTGGCAGTCCCTTCCCCTGTACATGGTTTCATGGATTCCTTACAAGTTCACAATGGGTTAAAGTGGACCAACACCCAGGGCTGATCAGCCCGGGAATCTATAAGATTCCCAGACCGTTCTATTCCCTCCCCCCGGGGCATCCAAAATCGGGATGCCCCTCTGTGTGAAACCCTCCTGGAACACCCGCTACCACTTACCTGAATGCGCGGGCCACATCCCCACTATCCCTCTAGAAGGGCGCGTGCCCGCGCTGGCTATTTATGAATGGCCGGCGCAGGCACGCTCCCTGTTAGAGGGAAGTGGGGGATGCGGTCTCCAGCACGCTCAGAGTGGCTGAGCTTAGACGTCTCTTAGATGTCCATAACTCAGCCGCTCTGAGCGCGCTGATTGGACGAGCGGCTGCGCATGCACCACAGGATCGGGGTGAGATGAGTTATTGTGGGCGATCGGGGGGGTTTCACAGAGCGACCAGGGGAAAGGACCAATACCCAGGATAGTCAAAATCCTGGGTGTTGGTCCACTTTAAATGTAAAAAAAAAAACACAAACACACCACAGAATGCTGGAAGCATTTTATACCTGCTGTGTAACAGGACATAAGCGGTTAATTTAAAAAAAAAATGACATAAAAACCCTTAAAAATCCCCCCAAAAAATGACGTAGGGTCCCCCCTACCCAGCATTACCGACCCGGGCCAGCTATGGGGGCTTGTGCAGCGTTGGTGGCCCCTGGCTCTGCAGGCTACTAGCCCACATAGCCACTTAGTGGCCTGGGCCCTTCTCCCCCCCCCTGGCTGGGGTTAATGGCAATTCACCCACTAGCCGCAGGTGACTTGCCAGATCCAGAGCCTTGTGAGCTGGTATAAGGGGTCTCATGGACCCCTTACCAGCTCACAAAGGGTTAACTGTAAAATAAACACACCACACAAAAGTATTTTCTTAAAAAAAAAAATTTTTTTTACTGTACTTACCTCCGATTGCAAGCTCTTGTCCCGCGCCGCTGTGCTGACAGATGCCGGTGATCGGCATCCAGAGAAGGGGGAGGCAGGAGATCAGAGGATCTCCTGCCACAGCACCGATCACCGGCATCTGACAGTTGAGAGAGCTGAAGCCTGAGATCGGGGCCGGGATGACGTCATAAGCGGCCGCCATCGAGGAGTAAAGGGGAGAGAGCCTCTCGGGCTCTCTCCTGAAGATCGGTAAGTCCTGGGGGGGGGATCGGAGGCCCCCCAGGTGAAGAGGAGGGACAGCGGGAGCCAGCGCACACGCAGGTAAGTGAATGTCATTTTTTTTTTTTACAGTTAGCAGCTACTGCTGCCGAAGCGGGGGGGGCTATTCTGGGGGCTCTCCTGGAGCCATCCGAGCCCCCACGGGGGATCGGATGGCACCAAATTAAAGAGGAAACACGGCCGGATCCAACGAGGGGTCAGGTGAGTATTTTTTATTTTTATTTTTTAAACTAGCAGCGGGGAAAGTCAAGCACGTAACACCTACGGGCTTGGCACTTAAGGCCCGGCCAAGCCAGCACGTAGGTGTTACGTGCTTGGCACTTAAAGGGTTAAAGCAATGTTTGGGCTCCTTCTGCCCCTCATAGTGATGCCACTTCAACTCTCTGCAATTGTGCCGCTCTGCGATTCTATTAGCGATGCCTCTGATCTGCATGTGATATTTCTTCAAAGTATTATTTAACTAACCCAGCACGCATCCTGTGCGTGTTACAGCAAGGCAGAATGGTTTACAACCCTATTGAGGCTCTAGGAGGCTCAGAAATAGCCGTTTTTAATAGCGATTCGTCGCGAATTTATTCGGGTCGAAACGATTTTTGTCGGAAAATTCTGCGAATCAATCGAATCGAATTTTTCAAAAGTTCGCTCATCTCTACCTGCAAACATAAAAACACTTCTTCTGGATATTTGTAAGGTCCAGCAATCTCCCTCACTTCAGCAGCAGCAAGTCCTGTATGTGCAGGGCTCTTTTGTCTTCTCTTTTTGTATACCTTGGTGTACAGTTGAAAAAATGGTATTCAACACTACTTATTTACCCCTACACACCTTTCCCCGTACCTTGTCAAACACTGCATTAGTGACATCTATGCCGATGAGGTTTCTATTGACACTCCACCAGCATTTGGAATGGAGGAGAACACAGATTGCCCTCCTTTTATCCTGGCCCGGGGCGCGAAATGCTTACTGAGGTGCAGGGAGTGGTGAGAAATGGATCCTCTCTGGGATATCCCCCACATGACTTACACATAGAAACGGCAGGAGACCATACGGTCCATCTAGCCTGCCCTTGTAACTGTATGTACCCTTTATCTTAGGATAGATGTTTGCTTATCCCAGGCATTTCTAAATTCAGTGACTGTCGATTTTTCTGCTGGAAGTTTGTTCCAAGCATTTACTACTCTTTCTGTAAAATAATATTTTCTAACATTGCTCCTGATCTTCCCTCCGACTAGCTTTAGCTTGTGCCCCCTTGTTCTGTCATTAAGCTTCTTCTTAAAACACTTCTCTCCTCAACCTTATTCAATCCTTTCACATATTTAAAGGTCTTAATCATGTCCCCTCTCTCCCTTCTTTCCTCCAGACTGTACAGATTAAGTTCTTTAGGTCTTTCTAGATAAGTTTTAAGTTTAAGCCCTTCTACCATTTTTGTAGCCCGCCTTTGGACACGTTCTATTTGAATAATGTCTTTTTGCAGGTAAGGGCTCCAAAACTGCATGATGTGGCCTCACCAGGGCTCTATACAGAGGCATCACAACCTCCCTCTTCCTACTGGTGATACCTTGGGCTATGCAGCTGAGTATCCTGCTTGCTTTTCCCATTGCCTGGCTACACTGTCCACTCATCTTGCAGCTATCGGTAATCAGTACCCCTAAATCTCTTTCCTCCGGGGGCCTGGCTAACACAGTACTGCCCATACGGTACTCAGAGCAGGGATTCCATCTACCCAAATGCAAGATTTTGCATTTAGAGACATTAAACTCTAGTTTCCACAGTTTTGACAATTTATCCAGTAAAGCTAAATCATTTTCACATCACTGAAGAGAAGGAGCATAGAGGGTTTTTTTGGGGGGAACTCCTCCTTCATGCCCCTAACCTTCTGTGACATATGTAGTCACGTGGGGGAGCTCTCAGAGAGATTCCGCCTCTCTGTATAAAAAGATCTGTCCATATGAAAAACCCATCTCATTAAAAAGCCCAGGAAAAAAACACTCCCTGAATCAAATGAGTTTACACATGTCCTCACACCAAATGAAAATTCTCTCTAAAAATTCATGTCCTGCGGATTTGAGGGAGTCGTGTCCTTTTTATAGCATGTTCATGTGCTTGGGATGTCTTGCATAGGGCCCTTGCTTTTTCTCATCTTGGCAACCAATCTCTCTAGGGGGGCTGATGCACAGTCACCACGATGCTGTGACTTCCGCATGCTGAAAGAGAAAACACCAGCCGAGGATGTCCCCACATGTAGAGGCGGCCATTGGGTATATTAGAACGTATGTGTCATCTGAGATTTGTGATTCTAGGCAGATCTCCAATGACCTACTACATCACTCCTCTCCGTTCACATATGGTTTTTGATACCTGTTAGCTACATTAGGGTGCACAGATATATATTTCTGTTATTTCCACTTTTGTTGGTAAAGGCAGTACCATTGCATTGAATGCATTATAATGCCAGTTTTGGAGTGCCGCCATCTTTGTCAGCTCTTGTTGGACCTGACTGCCGTTTATCCCACTTGTCCATCGGCGCCACTTTGTACCATCATCTTTTCGGCACTGCACAGCGCATTTAGTAATTTCTCCCTCCTTGAAAATATTGGTGCTGGATTTTTCTGGTGTTCGGCAGTGTTTTATCATTACAGTTACAAGAAATCTCTGCTGGGGACAAAGGGGCAAACATTACAGTGTATTTAGGCTGTGTTTTATTTGTTGTTGTCCAAATTACACATTTGTATTAAAAAGAAGCCACGGAAAACAATTTTTCTATTATTGACACAATGCAAGTTCTGTACCAATAAATGTGTAATATTATTGTGAAGGCTATGTTATACATAGAAAATAAATAAATAGAAAACACTTCTGTTCTGTTCTGCCTATTTTGCTCTATGGGATCTTGAACTACAGTGCCACTTTCAACTGGCGCTGCTTCAACCAGAGCATCGGACCTTTTGGGAGCTAGTGTTAAATAAGACGCTAGCTGAAGGCCACATTGGCTCAGCCTGTTTTTTGTTTGTTAAATTGCATGCTGAGTGCTGCTGAGGCCAAAACAGCAGCTTCATAAATAAGGCCCTATGTCTGGTGTGTGTTCATAAATCTAGGTTTTACATTTTTGGTTCATTTTGTCCACTTAGCAGTTGTGGCATGTGCAAGTCATGTAATTCAGTTACATGACATGGATTTTCATAACTAGTCATATGCTAAATAGTTGCAAGTACAATTTATGTATGCAATAGCCAAAATAATTGTCTATAAAATGATCCAAAGCTGTAGTGGATATGGAGCCTGAAACTCAAAAGTTCAAAACGCTTTTACCCCTATGCTAATCAGTGTACATGTCCATGTATACATGAGCCACACATTTGGTCTTTTTTTGTAAATTCCTAATTAAAATATCCACCCTACATAATCTGTAGAACTATTCCATCACATGTGCAGGTGATTTTCAATTTAAAGCAAAGGACATTTTTTTGTCACTTTGTTTTGTGCTAAATGAGAAAACCTTTTACTGCCTCTCCAAAACCAGTCTCTCCCGAAAAACTAGATAACCTCTGTACATGCTCAGGATATCCACACACAGTATGGAGTGGGAGAAGAAGGTAGACGCTGGATGTAGTGTAGTTACAAATTAAGTCAATTTTCCTGTCTTTTTTTTTTATAAATGATAAACTTTAGTTAAAACTGCAGAGCATTAACTGCATAATCTCAATTACCCTTAGTACCTCTGTAGGGTTTAAAAATCAAGGGCTGCATGGGAGCTTCAGCAAACAACACTGGCTCATTTTATTTGGTGTTTTTGGAAGTATTGGCTGGATTTAATTGTCAAACAATTGCGTGCCATTTTATCCGTTTGTGTGGGCAAAAAGCAATTACTGAATTTTGCAATTATTTGCAACATGTTTTAGCTTGAAAAAGCAAATTGCTGAAGTTGGTGCCCTTTATATAACGATTGTGTTGAAGGCTTGTTTATCTTTTCATGAGCAAAAGAATGAGGTTACAAACAGGTGTGTGTCCCTGTGAAAATAACATTCTTTTTTTAAATTGTATCCTGCTTTTCTTTTTTGTTTAAGATTGATATGCTGGCAGTAACCAAACATGGATAAGTATCTGTAATTATTTCCTATATATGGATATTGATATATTTCTTTTTTATATATATTTTTCTGTTACATACATAACATTTTCAAAGCACCTGTGCTCATTTCAAAACCCTAAATTGTCTTAAAGCAGACAACATCTCCTTATCATTCAGTTTACTCACCTTCTCCTCCTCCATTGCTGGGAGACTGGTGTGTCAATGTGGTCACCAGTGTCAAAAAGGATAATGGCTAAGCAGTGGATTTACACATTAAGATGTATTTCAGGAATTTATATATGCTTTTTTGTTATAAATAATAAACTTCAGTTAAAACAGCTGACCCCTAACCACACGTCAGCATTTTTTTTAATTGTAAATTCTTATTGTAGAAGCATGGAATATGACAGAACAGTTATACAGATACAGTTGTACATCAGTTTACAAAGAGCACACCAAGCGGATTTTGAATCGACCCTGGGAAGCACTAAGGTCTACGATCCCAACACACCTGGGACCAATCCACGGAGGATAGCCGCGGGGGCCATGAAGTAAAAACAACAAATAACCTTGAATATAAGCCACCCACATCACCCAATAGGGTTATAAGCTAATGGGGTACCCTTTTTGACCAACGTTTCTTAATGAACAATGAATTGCAATAAAGCGCGTAATCTGCACTCCATGCCTCCAGTTTTTGTTTTATAAACAGGAATTTAAATCACACAAAACATACAGGGGTGTGGAGAGGAGAGGGAAAGAGGGGGGAAGGGGGTCCAGCTATAAGCACCAAGCAGGGGCCACTTCTCAGCTAGAGCACTATCTCCTACTCCTGCAAGAAGGTCAGATATTCTGTCGAAAAGGCGAAACAATCCCACTCACGCCACTTCTTTCTGTACCATCATCTCCTCCATCCTACTAATATCGCCAACCCTGGTGAGCCACATAGCAGTAGAGGGAGGTGCGGTCGGCTTCCAGCAAGACGGGATGCAAGTTCTGGCAGCGTTCAAGAGGGGGGCCAGTAAGGACTTGGTCCTCCTCCAGATAGATATGGGGGCTAACCCAAGGAGATAGCACGCCGGGTCTTCGCCTATGTCTATGTCCGTTAGTTTCAGAACTATTTTCCTGACATTTCCCCAGAACCCTGCCAAGGCCTCACACTTCCAGAAGATGTGAATCATCCCATCACTGGACTGATGGGGCCACCAGACAATGACCGGCCTGGTGTGGCCAAAGGGCTGAGATCAGGGGGAGACTGACAAATGCTATCTCAGGGTGAAAAATGTGAAGAAGGTCGTGATAGGCTGGAGGCGTTATCACAGCCTCTAGCAACTCCCTCCGAACTAAGAAAAAGGAGATAGTGGTAGACTGGCGGTGTGATTGCAGCACCCAGCGCCTCCGTAGCGACAGATGAGCGTCTGTACAGCGGCGCTATGATCGACCGCTAGTGGTCGTCCCGATCAGCTGTCAGTTGCTATTACAGGGCTCCTCAGTCGCTATATTAACCTGACCTCTAATGTTGAATATGATGTGTCTCAGTCGCTGTAAAGCCACTGTACAATCGCTCACCCAAATCTAATAGTGTCTGGGCGTTAATGTTGTTTGAATGCTTACATTTAGAATGTATATATTGTTTATGCTCACATAGGCAATATAAGATTATTTTTCCAATTTGTTTGCGTGTGTGTGTGTAAATTTAAAGAAACTCTGACAACAAATGTTATGCAAAATAGAAAAATTATTATTATTTTATTATTATAAAAAATAGCCCAACATGGGCATAACCCATAAAGCCGCATAGTGGCCAAACGAATACCCCCCACTCTAATTGCTTTTTCTTGTTCCCCAGCAGCATAAATCTTGTCCTTCGGACATACTGCCAAAGTCTGCGATGCTCAATATTGCAAGCTGTAGGGTGAAAGAAAGGTCATTATTATTTGGACATCACCAAATTTGAAAACAACCTATGAGAGGTCATTAATTTTACTTAATTAATGTTGGTCCCAAATATTTTTGAATTTTTACATTAGGCTAGTATAGTGAAATATTTTAGATCAATATTTTATTTTGTTGGCTACCATTTGCTTTTATCCTCCCTAGGCTCACTTTTTACATTACCTTAACTAATCAAATAAGGGCTACTTAAGCATTTGAAGAGTGTACATCCTGTTTTGCTTAATTACTCATGTCCATTGTTCTAAACAAATCCTTCACCTATTACAAGTATAGTTCTAGAATTTACTATCAAAGGATTTATTTAATGACCACACAGCCTGCATGTTTAATGTATTTAAACCAAACCTAAGCCGAGCCAACAAACAAGCATGCATACATGCAATTATGACTGTGGCTTGCAAAGATATCATCTACCTGTCTCATAATTAAACCCATAATGACATTAACCTTTATCCCTGGTCATGTATATAGACATATGTTTTTAAGGTATGTTTAGGTAAAATTTTATAGTACTCACCATCGCAGCTGTGGCTAGGAACCATGCTGCTGGAGGTTCCTGGAGCTGGGGTGGGGAGTATGATGACCGGGTCCGTCTGTGTGGAAACATCTGTTTTGGCAAAAACACAACAGAAAAATGCATACATTTTAAAAAATGGATGTTATTAATCAACATCCACCTGTATTTTAGGAATAAAACTCTGATAAAACAATGAATCCAAATATTTTCACAGGCATTTGGTTAATTATTCTAACAAGGTTTAACACATGGTTTGAACACATTAGCATTGTATTTAGGGGTTCATGAGTTGAGCTGTTTTTGTGAACTAGTCCACATTGTCCACTCAATACCAGATAACGTTGTTTCGCATAATACATGTTTTCATTTTAAAGAGCTAAATTTAATACACCATGTAGACTATTCTTACAAATGACTTACCACGACTATGCCCGAGTGCAAGATCTGCAGCATAGCTGGTGGAGGTGCTGGCTCTATGATGCTCTGTAAAACAGGTAATGGTGGAAAAGTATATTTAATTAACAACAAGGTCACCATGGAAATAAACAACCACAATATGAAATGCACTCACCAGGGGATGAGCTGCTGCTTGTATCCCAGGGAGGGCTATGAGGTGGAGGCGTGGAGCCTCCACTCCTCACAATGGGCCCAGCAGATCCCAAACCTGATGGGCCCCCCTCCTCCATCTCACTCCCAGATCCTTGAGGGAGTGTGGGCGAGTCCCTCACCTCCACCCCACTGGGACTCCCCACTTGAGAGTGGCCACAAGGGGTTTGGGATTCAGCTGAGTCTGACTGTGAGGAGCTGAGGCTCCATACTGCCCTCACCCCAGCAGCACGCTCCACTGGGGCGTCATCCCCTTCCTCCCCTGGGTCCGCAAGATGATAACAACAAGAGTCCAAAACTCTTGTGCGGGGGAGGAATCCCTTCCCATGTTTCCCCAGGGGAGGACACTTATCTGTGGAGATAAAACAAAAGGATAGAAAAAAAACAAAATAGGGTCAAATCACACTCAAATACATTACTCATCCCACATTATAGAAATAACAAGTATGTAGTGATATAACACTTACCAGATGCATAGGCATCAAAGAGCCGGTAAATGCCCTCATTGTCCCGGCACTTAAAGTCCAACCATTTTTGGATTATAGCCCTTTTGGACAACTTGATTTTGAAGTGCTGTGACGAAGTGGCTTGCACCTCCATCACTATGCTGCTTTTTACACTCAGGGCATAGTCGTACTCCTTCACTCAAAAATCCTAGGAAAAAAAACAATTAATATGCAAAAGCACATTGGAGTTGGCAGCAGCATAAGCAGCCAATATATTGCCTGAAAGACACACCCTGGAGTTTGCAGCAGCAGTAGCATTGGGAGCCCATATATTGCCCGAAAGACACACCCTGGATTTGGCAGCAACAGCAGCATAAGGAGCCCATATATTGCCTGAAAAACACATTGGAGTTTGCAGCAGCATTAGGAGCCCATATGTTGCCTGAAAGAAACACCCTGGAATTGGCAGCAACATTAGGAGCCCATATGTTGCCTGAAAGAAACACCCTGGAATTGGCAGCAGCATTAGGAGCCCATATGTTGCCTGAAAGAAACACCCTGGAGTTGGCAGCAGCATTAGGAGCCCATATGTTGCCTGAAGGAAACACCCTGGAGTTGACAGCAGCATTAGGAGCTACCATGAATCAGCTACTACCATGGATCAGCCATTGGTGGGTGGAAATCCTGGCTGATCCATGCCTGATTCATCTTCACAAAAGTGAGTTTCTCCACATTTTTCATGACTATGGCCCCCGCCGCACCCCCCGCTCAGATGGCACACTACTGGCCGGGCAGGACAGCTTTCCCACTGCAAACTCCGCCAGTTGCGGCCACAAGTCAAGTTTGGCTGCCCAGAAGTCCAGCGGATACTCAAGGTGCGTTGACATGGTCATTTCAAGGTATGACACGACCTGCTGGTTCAGGTACTGCTCCCGGTCTTCCTGCTGCTCATGAGTAGCCTCACTATGCGGGTGAAGAAAGCTACTTATTTGCGACTGAAGACTGAGGCTGCTGCTAATGGAGCTGCTCTAGCTCCTCTGGCTGCTTCTGCTCCTCCTCTCCTGTCAGATGAGTAGATAAACCGCCCATTTCGCCAAAACTAAACTGTGCTTCACTGTGCTCCTCCTCCTCCTCAGCTCCCACTGGGTTTATGTGGCCATGAAATGTATGCGCCATGTCTCCAGTGCCCTGACCAGCCATGGTTTCCAACATGTGTTGTATTACATGAAGCAGTGGAATCACGTCGTTCATCCCGTAATCCTGGTGACTGACAAATAAAGTGGCTTCCTCAAAGGGCCTGAGCAAATGTCAGGTGTCACGTATGAGCTGCCACTGGTTGACATTAAAGTTACACAGGGGAGTCCCCCTATCTGCTTGGATCATCAAGAAATCATTGATGGCGTTTCTCTGTTCGTATAGTCTATCTAACATATGGAGGGTGGAATTCCAATGGGTGGAAACATCGCAAATCAGACTATGTTGGGGGATATCGTTCTGACGCTGTAGCTCAAGGAGAGTGTGCTTGGCGGTGTAGGAGTGGCTGAAGTGCATACAAAATTTCCTTCCCGTTGTTAGGATGTCTTGCAGATGGGGGGAAGACTTCAGAAAACGCTTGACATCTAGGTTGAACACGCGTGCCATACTGGGCGCATGGCTCAGGCTTCCTTGTCGCAGCACAGACAAGATGTTCTTCCCATTGTCAGTCACCATGGTTCCCATTTCCAATTTTTGCAGAATAAGCCAAATGTTCTGATTTCTTGATGAATTAATTTTAGCAGCTCCTCCCCTGTGTGACTTCATTCGCCAAGGCAAACCACATGAAGCACAGCAAGACACCGCCATGCCCTGCACACATGGTAGGCTGGAGGGGCAGCGAGTCTTGACCGGAGAGTGGAGGATGAGGAGGCAGTCGCACACTGTCACAGGCACAACTGCCTGGGAGCGTGGAGGCCGAAGTTGCATGACCTGTCCAAGTTGCTGTTGTGGCTGTGCTGGAACCACATTCACTCAGTGGGCAAAAGACATGTATTGCCCCTTACCATAGTTACAGCTCCACATGTCGGCGCAGCCATGTACTTTGGTGCACACCGACAGGCTCAAGGACTGGCCCACCTTCTGATCAACAAATTTGTGCAGGGCTGGTACTGCCTTCTTTGCAAAGAAATGACGGCTTGGGACTCTGCACCTTGGCTTGGCACAAGCCATGAGTTCTCTGAAAGGTGCAGAGTCCACCACCTGAAAAGGGAGGGACTGCAGCACCAGTAAAGCACATTTAGCTTCTGCGCCGTAGGATGTGTGGGCGCATACTGTTGTCTTGGACATGGCTTCGCTGATGGATTGCTGGCAGGATGACTGACCTGTAGTAGGAGGAGCAGGAGCATCTGGAGCCACAGAGGATGGGTATAATGCACAGCTACCTTTGGCTGAGGTTCTGGAGCCTTGGCTGGCTGAAATTGGGAGCAGCGTGGCACTGGCTGACGCAGCAGGCTGGACCCCCACTTCGGAGCCTTGGTTCTCCCAGGCCTATTTATGGTGATGCTGCATGTGTTGCCGCAGGGCCGTAGTACCAACATTGGGGCCCTGGCCACGCTTGACCTTCTGTCTACACATCTTGCGTGTGGCCAGGTTACCCTCCTGCGGATGCTTGATGAAAAACTGCCACACTGCTGAGTAGCTAATTTTTCCACCAACAGTCCGCACTAATTCACTGCTACTGCAGCAAACTCCAGGAACCCCTGCTCCACTACTTCCCGGGAAGGCAGCCTGCTGTGCAGCAGGTGGTCTACCCCGCCCCCGGACACGTTTGGCTCCAGACATCCCATTTCTGCCACCATGCTGACTGCCAACCATACTACCACCTTGCTGCCTCAGCTGCTGACTCAGGGGCAACCTGGGACCCTCTTCTCCTGATGATGATGAAGCCCCTTCTGCACTGGGCTACCAAGTGCAATTAGCTTCATCATCATCATCATCGAATTGTGTCTGCACGTCACTGATGTCCTCCTCAGGTTTCCTCAAAAGCGTCTGCTGCAGGAGCTGGAATGCTCGCCACACCACCTCCCACACCACTCTCCTCCTCAGTGTTTGTCTGCCTCGCAAAAAAAGCGGCGGATGTCTTCTCCATTTCTTGGCTGGGCAGTAGCTGCTGACTGTCCTCTAACACATCGTCCTCACTGAATAGTGGAGCTGAACCTAAAGCATAAGTACGCTGGAGGGGGGGGCATAGGACAGAGGCAATGGAAGGACAGGGGCTGCTCCCTCCCAGGCCATGCCAACTCAGGGTTGTGTCCGAGGAACCTACCGACTGTTGACTGGGGGTGTCAGATGTCACTTGTGATGAGGTGGATGACCGCGTTAACCAATCAATGACGGCAGATGCATTGCTGGTCGAGACACGACCGCTAGCAGATACTGGGAGATCAGGCCTCTCACCGCGGCTCCTGCTGCCACTCACCGCTAGTCTGCTGCGACCTCTGCCTGATGAATCTAGGCCTCTCCTCGGTGCACATCCTGGCACATCTCTGCCTGACATTTTTACTGCGTTTAACAAAATGCAACCAGTTAGCAGACAGCTACTCTTCAAATATTTATGCTAGTATTTGGGATGCCCCCTATCCAAAGACACAGGCTGACTGCTTTAACAGTGAAAAAGTGACTTTCTTTACAAAATGCAACCAGTTAGCAGACAGCTAGTCTTCAAATATTTATGCTAGTATTTGGGATGCCCCCTATCCAAAGACACAGGCTGGCTGCTTTAATGGTGAAAAAGTGACTTTCTTTACAAAATGCAACCAGTTAGCAGACAGCTACTCTTCAAATATTTATGCTAGTATTTGGGATGCCCCTTATCCAAAGACACAGGCTGGCTGCTTTAACAGTGAAAAAGTGACTTTCTTTACAAAATGCAACCAGTTGGCAGACAGGTACTCTTCAAATATTTATGCTAGTATTTGGGATGCCCCCTGTCCAAAGACACAGGCTGACTGCTTTAACAGTGAAAAAGTGACTTTCTTTACAAAATGCACAATGTTAATAGACAGGTACTCTTCAAATATTAATGCTAGCACGCTTTTTAAAGAATGACACCAGGAAAAGGAAAAGCTAAATACGCAGGTGTGTTATTAACACCAAATAGGCTTGAAAGCTAATGCAAACACTTTAAACTTTCCCTGTCTTTCTCTGTCACTGTCACAGCCTCTCTCCTTCTCTCTCTGTCCCTCGCTCCTTCTGTTCCTTATTCTATCTCTCCCTCGCTCTATCTATCTATCTATCTGCCTGTCTGTCTGCCGATAGGTAGCATGTGTACCCAGGATTCCTTGCCCCATGGGACATGTCCTGACATGTGGATTCACCATTTTAGCTGGCCTGGATAGTAGTAAATGGAGTTTTAAGGAAGCAATTCGATATTTGGAATCGCTACGTATCAAATTTTTCCTGAAATACGTATTGAATTCGGGTTCATTTGCTTATCTCTAATTTCCATAACCAAAAATAAATATAATATTGTATTGCTGTAAAAATGAGAAAGTAAGGCCTTTTTGCTGAATGAAAACACCAAACAAACACCCCTAAAAAATAGGCCTAACACAAACTAACACACTTTAATAAACAAAATACAGTACAGATTGGAATATAACAACTATAAATCATAAATTACAAATAAAAACAAAAAAATCACTCACTTTAACGACCTGCCCATTGACACGAGGATCCACTCTCTTCCGCGTCTTCTTCTGGGATTCTGGGGGAGCAGGGGAGGCTGAAGGGGCAGGGGGGGAGGGGTGGGGATTCTCAGATTCTGAGGAGAAGCTGGGGAGACGTCTGACTGGGCGTCTGGGCCTCATGGTGGATCCTTGTAGGTGTAAAACCGGAAGCACACAACACGAAAGTGAAAGCAAAACCTTTGACACTCCTCACAATAAAAAAACGCTAAGAAACGCCAATGATACAGCTAGGAAATGCAAATTTAATAATGTGTACGCATACCAATGTTCAGCGTTAAAGCCACACAATCAAAATCCATATTTAACAACTGTGGAGCGCTGCATGCTGCAAACTACAGTGACTGCTCAGTGCGACCGAATCTCTGCAAATTCTACCGTATTCAACACAATTTCACAGCGACCGAACGCAGTCGTTCTAGATTGTGTGGATGGAGGAAATAGCGCCAGTCGTTGTGTGATTAAAGTGATTTTTAGAACACATGAACAACATTAAGCAAGCGAAATACACTGGAATGACATTGTTGGAGGGGTGTGACATTAATGCTTTAACCCTTTAAACGCCAGCCACATAAATTTTACGTGCCTGACTTTCCCCACTAATAGCAGAAAAAGTAAAAAAAAATTCACTTACCTGACCCCTTGTTCGATTCGGCCGGGTCTCCTCTTCAGCCAGAGGGACTCCGATCACCCATTGGGGCTTCTCCGGCTGCAGGGGGGTGCCCAAAATAGGGTGCCCCCCATTTCAGCAGGGGGGACACATTTACTTACCTTCGTGCCAGCCCTCTCCCGCCGGCTCTCCTCTTCACGGGGGGGGCTCCGATCACCCCCCGCTCTTCTGCCTTCTGGAGGGGGCCTGACAGCCCTCCTCCCTCCATAGGTTCCAATGGCGGCCACCATCTTTACTTCTAGCCCCGTCTCTTCGGGGCGGGACCGATGGCATCACCACCGGGTGTCAGCGGGGCACCCGGCGGGTGGTTCAGCTGTCAGATGCCGGTGAAGGCTGGGCAGAGGAGGAGGGAGGTAGGCAATCTTCCTAACGTCTGCCTCCCCCCTCCTCTGTTCAGCCGTCACTGACATCAGATCGCCGCGGGACACAGGCGATGCAGATCGGAGGTGAGTAAAGAAAAAAAAAATATATATATATATTTTTTTTATAATAAAGTTATTTTCAAAGTGTGTGTGTCTGTTTTTTTTTTTACTTTTAACCCTTTGTGAACTGGTAAGGGGTCTATGTGACCCCTATACCAGTTCACATGGCTCGGGGGTCTGGCAAGTCACCTGCGGCTAGCGGGTGACTTGCCATTAACCCCTGAACCTCCCAAATTACATGCCTCCCCAAAGCCCAGGGGGGGCAGAATAGCTGTGGCCCTAGGCTATGCTGGCTTGTAGCCTGCAGGGCCAGGGTCCACTAAAGCTGGCCCCTGTGCCCTGTTCTACAAGCCCCCATAGCTGGTCACAGGCTGGTTATGCTGGGTAGGGGGGACCTCACGCCATTTTTTAGGGGATTTTTAAGGGTTTTAACCCTAAAAATTCAAAAAAAATGGGGTTCCCCTCCCCAGGAGGGGGGACCCTATGTAATTTTTTTTTAACCCTTACCTGTAACCCAGTAGGTATAAAAGGCTTCCAGCAGCAGCAGGAGAGCAGAAGCCTAAGTGATCAGTGTGGGACACAGGGACGGATGGGAGGTAAGTATTAAAAAAAAATAATTAAAAAAATGTATTTTTTTTAATAAAGTTATTTTTAAAGTGTGTCTCTGTGTGTTTTTTTTTTTTACTTTAACCCTTTGTGAACTGGTAAGGGGTCCATGTGACCCCTATACCAGTTCACAAGGCTCGGGGGTCTGGCAAGACACCTACAGCTAGCGGGTGACTTGCCATTAACCCTTGAGCCCCCCAAATTACCTGCCTCCCCAAAGCCCAGGAGGGGGGGCAGAAGAGCTGTGGCCCTAGGCTATGCGGCTTGTAGCCTGCAGGGCCAGGGGCCACTAAAGCTGGCCCCTGCGCTCTGTTCTACAAGCCCCTATAGCTGGTCAAAGGCTGGTTATGCTGGGTAGGGGGGACCTCACGATATTTTTTTATTTTTTTATTTTTAAGGGTTTTAACCCTTAAAATTCCCCGGGAGGGGGGACCCTATGTCATTTTTTTTAATTAACCCTATGTTACCTGTAACCCAGTAGGTATAAAAGGCTTCCAGCAGCAGCAGGAGAGCAGAAGCATAAGTGATTAGCGTGGGACACAGGGATGGATGGGAGGTAAGTATTTAAAAAAAACAATATATATATATTTTTTTTAATAAAGTTATTTTTAAAGTATGTCTCTGTGTTTTTTTTTTTACTTTTAACCCTTTGTGAACTGGTAAGGAATCTATGAGACCCCTATACCAGTTCACAAGGCTCTGGGTCTGGCAAGTCACCTGCGGCTAGTGGGTGACTTGCCATTAACCCCGAGACCCCCCATTACCTACCTCCCCAAAAACCCTTAAAATTCCCCCAAGAAATGGTGCCCCCCCCCCCCCCCCCCCCCGTGAAGGAGAACCCCACACCAATTTTTTTTTTTTTATTTAACCCTCTATTATGTGGATAGTAGTTGTATTTTATTTGTAAATGTTATAAAGTGCTCTTTTCAGTTTAGGGGATCACCTGGACAGGAACGGGGGGCTACCGATACATATGTGGCATCATTGTAATTGGGAGAAATGGGGCTTTCACATGCAATATGGTTTTCTTTAATAAAATAAATGTTTTTGTTAAGAAAACGGAGACAATTTAATATATATATATATTTTTTTTTTTATTTACATTTTTTTCACTTATTTACTTAAAAATATATTTAAAAAAGTAGAAAAAATACAAACAAGGCATTTCATGTTAAAGCTTCAACTCTGCCACAAAAAGAAAATATGCCATTTTCTTGGAAATTCCTGCAAAAATCACAGTTAAACATCACGCAAAATGGTGGAAAATATCCTGTCAGCAGAGGGTGACAAGATCTCAAGTAGGCTTGCAGGTAAAAGGTTACAGGTACCTATGCATGTTGGGTTTTGTTCTGCTCGGGGGACCTTGCGCTTTCAGATTTAGCTTGTTTTTTCTCATTTGCATATTGATATTTTAGGAAAAGGTGTTTTTTATTCTGCTTTTTTATACATTTTTTTGCTAAACCCTGTGCAACCTATGAGTTCTTTGAGATATCACTTCCAGAAAGATGAGCCCACTACAACAAGCTGAGTATACTTAGAAAGCTTAACATGTGTACTTTCAGGGAATATATAGTTTGTGGGGGGTATTCCAAATGTAAAGGGTTGATTTGGTAGAAAATGCACAAGGTGCGCACTTTGTCTGCAGAGCTGACTTTGTCTGCAGAGCTGAAATTTTGAAGTAAAATTACCGTTATGCGCATGCTTTACTTTGTTGTGTTTGTCAACACTTTCCTTGACAGAACCTATGCATGTTGGGTATTGTTCTGTTTGGAGGATGTTGCTTTTTCAGATTTTCAGATTTTTTCTTGTTTGCATATTTTTTTTTTAGGAAAATGTGGTTTTGATTCTGCTTTTTTATTCATTTTTAGGGAAACCCTGTGGAACCAAAGAATACATTGAGGGATTACTTCCAGAAAACTGCACCCATGTCAACGAGCCTGGTACGCCTAGAAACCTTGAGGTGTGTACTTCTAGGGAATATATAGTTTGTTGGGGGTATTTCAAATGTAAAGGGTTGTTTTTCTTGAAAAACTGCAAGGTGCGCATATTGCATAGCATAGTTGTATTTATCTGAAAATCTCCTAAAGCGTTGTTTCAGTTTGGGGGAGTCTCCTGGGCAGGAAAGGGTGTCTACCTATACATATGTGGTACCGCTGTAACCGGGAGAAATTGGGGTTTCACACGCAATAAGATTTTATTGACAAACTTACATTTTTTATTACAACAAAACACTACAAATTGTAAAAAATGTTTTTTTTGCACAATTTTCACCTAAAAATATTGAGAATACACTTAGAAAATGACAAACAAGACATTTCATGTTAAAGCCCAGGCTCTGCTGAAAAAAACAATATATCACTTTTCTGGGAAATCCCTGGAAATCCCTTCAAAAATCACAGTTGAACAAGGGGAGCGCAAAATAGTGCAAAATGGTCTTGCAACAAAGGGTGAAAAAATCTCAAGGTAGGCTGGCGGTTAATGATGTCTTAAACATTTGTATGCTTTAAAAAAAAAAATAGGGATGAGCAATGGGATTTGAGGATCGTGCATTGAAATGTATGGGAGAGCGGCAGGTAGCAAGAGGTAATACGTGGCGCTCTGAAAGTTTGAACGCAGGCGCTGTACGCTGAGACTGGGATAATGATGAATCTAACACTACATGACATTATCCCAGTCGCTCAACAGGATCGGCTTCATAAATGTGTAATTGCGTGTTGTGGCCGGTGTTCTCTTGCAGCTACCTGCTGCTACCTGTCGCTAACTAGCCACTACCTGGCGCTATCCCTTCATGAATAAGGCACTAGTTATGTTGGTTAAATGCTAATATTTAAATAATCAATTTTTTTTTACAATAATATACAATATATTTTAAGACCCATATACAGTAAATCAATAAATGAATTAATGAATGAATGGATTATTCATTAATTATTAAATATATTTAAATATAAATAAAACAATATATTGACTTTGTATTTGAAACAATAAGCACTACTACAGATTCAAACAATGTACAGACTTTGCTACATTGGCTTAGACTTTTGTAAGAAGATCAAATAAAAAAATGTATTTCTTTGAAATTAAAACTCTATATTGTCAAATTTAAACATGACAATCAAAAATCCTGAAGGTTTTTCCTATAATTGCTTACTAATGTACCATACTGTAAGGCTAGTCTGTAAGTTACCTTCATATGTGCAATTTAATTTCTCATTAACCTTCAAGTTATTGCTTCTACTTCATCAAGTTCAACAAATATTAATTGAGTAAATTATTTTTATATACTTATATGAGCCAGAAATGTGTTGCCTCATTTTAATTCACTACGTGACTATGAGTTCATTAGCAGTTTGTAAACATGTAAACAACCAAAGCCTTAAAGGAACTGTCAATTTAGTAGCAATAATAAGGCAGCAAGCATCTCACCTGATGCCTGTCCCCTGTGACTCTTCTCCATTTCCTACAGCACAGGGTAGAAGTCGTAGCAAGGCTCTAAGTTTGCCATTCATTCAATTTTATTCCCCCGGGGCCGAGCAAAAAAGCTACTCCGTTCCTTGGTTTTGTCAGCATGAGAGAGCACATAAAGTCACTGTGGACTCACATATGTCTCTGACCACAGCAACCAGGGCTGGCTCCAGGTTAATGCGGGCCCTTGGGCAATAGAGTCTCAATGGGCCCCTTGCTGGTGCGGTAAGATACTCCATACATGGCGATAAAAGTTGCATGTATGAATATAAAAGATTTAAAACAAATGGAAACAGAAAGAACAAAAGCATAGAATGAATAACAGAAACAAAGAAAGAATAAAATGAATGATAGAAAAAAAAAGCAGGAAAGACAGGGAGAAGCAATGGGAGAAAAAAGCAATTCTGTGAGTACTCACCTGTAGAATTGTTTTTGTTCTTGCATGGCACGGCCTGCTTTGGTATTCATAACAGTTGGGTTATTCCGCCACAAGGTGGTGCAGTGGTACTGCAGAAAGCTGTGGCATCTCCCGGACCCCTATAAAAGTTTCCAGCGTAGACAAGCAGTGAGACAAGAAGCCAGGAGAGAATACAAGTAAAAAATTTAAAAAAGGTAAAAAACCCCAATTAACTTGGAACAATCACCATAAAGAGGCAACCAAGAACAACGATAACAAACGTGGGTCGAAGCAGGCCGTGCCATGCAAGAACCAAAACAATTCTACAGGTGAGTACTCACAGAATTGCTTTTTTCTTTATTGCATGGCACGGCCTGCTTCGGTATTCATAACAGTTGGGTCATCCAAAAGCAGTGTCCAAAAGTAGGGTGGGATCCCCAATAATAAGTCACTACCGCCTGAAGCACCTTGCAGCCAAAAGCAGCATCCGCTGAGGCCTTAACATCAACCTTGTAAAACTTGGAAAAAGTATGAACAGAAGACCAAGTAGCGGCCTTGCAAACTTGTTCAACAGAAGCTTGGTGCTGAAAAGCCCAAGAAGCACCAATAGTACGAGTGGAATGAGCAGTAGTTTAGGGAGGTTCCTTCCCCTTAGCAGAATAGGCTTGAACCACCGCCTGTCAGATCCACTTGCTGATAGTGGATTTAGCCTAAGGCAAACCCTTCCTAGGTCCAGAAGTGAGAACAAAAAGAGCATCAGATTTCCTGAAAGGTTCAGTAACGACCAAATAAAACTTCAGAGCCCTGACCACATCCAGAGAATGCAGTGTCTGCTCCTTGGAATTAGCAGGGTTAGGACACAATGAAGGCAAGACAATGTCCTGATTGAGATGGGAGGCAGACACCACCTTAGGCAAGAAATCCGGCTTAAGCCGAAACACCATCTTATCCTGATGCCTCTCAAAATAATGAGGTTTGATGAAAAGCACCGCGAGCTCAAAAACTTGCCTTACAGAAGTGATAGCCACCAAAAAGGCTACCTTAAGAGTCAGAATGAGCAAAGCAGCTCCACGGATAGGCTCAAAGGGAGGACCCTGCAGAGCAGACAATACCAGATTCAAGTCCCATACTGGTAGCATAGACTTACGAGGTGGACGCACATGAGTAATACCCTGGAAAAACGTTTTAACCAACCGGTGGTTGGCAAAGGATCTTTGGAAAAAAATTGCCAGAGCTGAAACATGGCCCTTGAGGGTACTCAGTTGAAGGCCAGAATCCAAACCATGTTGCAAAAATTCCAGAATCCTGGGAATGGAAAAACCCGACAGGGAAGAGACTTGGAATCACACCAGGCAATGTAAGCATGCCAGATCCTGTAATAGATAAAGGACGAGGACCTCTTCCTAGCCCGTATCATGGTATCCACAACAGAGGCAGGCATCCCCTTCTCTGTCAAGATGTAGGTTTCAGCAGCCAAGCCGTTAAAGCCAGCGTTAGTAAATTGGGATGGCGCAGCCGTCCCTGAGTGAGAAGATCTGGATCCCTAGGCAAGACGTACTGGTCTACTGCCAACTGCACGACATCTGCGAACCACACCCTTCTTGGCCAACAGGGGGCCACCAGGATGGCTGACACCCCCTCCTGAGCAATCTTGCGCATGACCCTGCCCAGTTGAGGGAATGGAGGGAACACATAGGGAAGCCGAATCTCCGTCCAAGGCATTGCCAGTGCATCCGTGACGAAGGCCAGAGGATCCTGTGACAGGGAGACAAACCTGGGAAGTTTGTGATTGTGACGGGATGCAAACAGGTCCACATCTGGCTGACCCCAGCGGTGACACATGGAGAGAAACACCTGGTAGTTGAGGGACCATTCCCCCAGACGAGACGTCCCCCTGCTCAGGGAGTCCGCCACCTGGTTCTCCACCCCCGGAATGTATACCGCTGAGATGCAGGGGACATTCTGTTCTGCCCAAGACAGTATCAGAGACACTTCCTTGAAGGCTCGCTTGCTCCGAGTCCCTCCCTGATGGTTGATGTAGGCAACCGCCGTCTGGTTGTCTGAGCAGATCTGAACAGCCCGACCCCGAAGGTGTGTGGTCAGATGGGACAGAACCAACCTGATTGCCCTCAGTTCCAGGACATTGATTGGAGCATGGGCCTCCTGGGGGCCCCAATGACCTTGGAACTGTAGGGACTTCCAAAAGCCTCCCCAGCCCGTCAGACTGGTATCTGTGGTGACAGTCTCCCAGCACAGGGGCAGGAAGGTCCTGCCCACCAGAAGATTCCTTGAGTACAGCCACCACAAAAGAGACTGCCTAGCCAGGGGAGACAGAGCAAATTCCTGATCCAGGGACACAGGGTCCCGATCCCAAACTGACAAGAGGTGCAACTGAGGAGGTCTCATGTGAAACTGAGCAAAGGGGACCGCCTAGAAGCAGGTAACCATCAGGCCCACCAACTGCATCCCCAGATGAATTTAGGGATGAGGGCACAAGAGCAGAGCCCGTGCCTGTTTCTGAAGGCCCTCCACCTTCTGCTGAGGAAGGAACACCTTGACCTGAGAGGTATCCAGAGTCATGCCCAGAAAGGACCTCACCAAGGACGGGGACAGAGAAGACTTGGGAAAATTGATCACCCAGCCGAAGGACTCCAGAGTGGAGATCACCACCTGGGTGTCCCATTCGGCCTGATGAAAGGACTGAGCCACAATGAGGATGTCGTCCAGGTTGGGAAAGATGAGTCTAGGTAGGGAAGGATGCCCTGGGTTCACAGCAGAGCCATCACTCCCGCCAGCACCTTGGTGAACATCCGAGGCGCCGAGGTGATACCGAATGGTAAGGTCACAAACTGGTAATGCTGATCCTCCAGTATGAACCTCAGAAATCTCTGATGACCTGGGAAGATAGGTACATGCAGATAAGCATCCTTGATGTCCACGGTGGTCATGAAGTCGCCTGGGCGAAGGGTACCTACAGCAGAGCGTAGCGTCTCCATGCGAAAATGTTTGAATCTCACTAACTTGTTGAGACCCTTCAAGTCCAGGATGGGCCTAAGAGAGCCGTCCTTTTTGTGGACCATGAAGAGATTGGAATAGTACCCCTGACCCTTTTCCTGATGGGGCACCGGACAAATGACCCCTAACTCCAGCAGGCATTGAACCGTCGAAAGTAACCCTTGAGCTGACAGGGGGTTTAACAACATCCGGGATCTGATGAATCTTGGGGGCGGTCAGGCTGCAAACTCTATCTTGTAACCGGAGGACATCACCTCCTGAATCCACCGGTCTGAAACGTGGAGCCTCCAGACGTGAGCAAAGTGCCGAACCCGGATGGGTGAGGGCTCCCCCTCATGCGAGAAGGTTTGGGCTTGGAACCCCAGGAGAGACCGGGACATCCACAGATTCTGCCACGTCCCCAAGACTCTCTGCGGCTACATGAGAAGAGGGAGCCACGAGCTCCTCTGGAAGAACGAAAGGAAGGAAGGGAGACGGAGGACCCCCGAAAAGGTCGGGGCTGCCTCCTACGCTGAGGCAGCCAACCAAAGAGGTGCCGCTCCGCAAAGGGGAGCCCAGTGAGAGCCTTCTTAGCAGCAGCATCAGCTGTCCACTGGCGTAACCAAACAAAGCGGTGCATAGCCACCAAAAGTGCAGAGGTCCTACCGCCCAACCTCACAGCATCCACCATGGCAGTAAGGATAAATGCAACAAAATCAGAGCAAAGCAAGACGGCCCTATAATCCTCCCTCCTCCTACCAGCCATAGCACCATCACATAGACGCTTGAGCAGTTTCTTAAGGGCAATAGCAGTAATGTCAGCAGCACAGGCCGGGCGCAGTCCAGCCCCCACACAAGTAAAAGCATAGCAGGCCAGCTGATCCATGCGCCGGTCCTCGCTGTCCTTCAGAGTGGTAGTGTCAGGAGAAGGCATGACCGAAGTATTAGACAGACCTATCCAAGCAGACCAAAAGCATCCACCTCAGGGGGACAGGACAAACACTTTACTATATCAGCAGGAAAGGGATACCTCTTATCCAATCCCTTGGGCACAGCGGCCATTCAATTAGGACGTTCCCACTCCCTAAGCACCATAGAATTAAATTGGCCCTGCTCAGGGTACTCTAGACACTGTTTACCAGGACGAAAAGTTCACCCTGCTTTCTCTTAGCCACCTCAGGGGGAGAGATGTGCAAGATTTCAAAAATTTGTGACAGCAGATTATCAGTGTCCTCAGGGTACCATGATTCCTCCCCGGACGCAGACCCAGGATCACTAATGCAACCCTCCTGCTGGTCCCCAAAGGAGTCAGAGTCCTGGAGCAGTTCCCCTTCCTCTAGGGAATAAAGTCCCCCAGTGGCATCAAACTCCTCATACTCATCAGTGGAGTGTGAGGGAGTGGAAGTCAGGGGCCACGTCTTGCCCGAGGCCTTCCTAGGAATAGGCCGGCAAGCTGCTTCTCAATGTTGGCCACACAAAGTACTAGATCAGACTGTGACCCCCTGATAGCATCCCCCTCACTAGGAGCTAATTGCAGCAGTGGGGGGGTAGGTGATGCCGAAGGGGGCACAGAACTGGGAAGCAATGCAGGCAAACCAAGCTGGAGCGCAAGGACACTTTGAGCGCAAGGCACACACACCATGACATCATTGCTGATAGGGGATACCCTGCACATGGAACACAGCCGGGATTCCCCCGAGCACACTATCCCCAGAAGCCTCCATATGGTGATTAACACAGGCGCAATAGGCCAGCGCTGGGTAAAGGCTAATACAAAAGCCACCCGGGATGCCCTCCCACGGGATGCCCCCAGATAAACAAAAATGGGTGGGGGGATGAGGGGGAGGAAGGAGTAGAGCCGGGAGAAACCACAACCCACTGGTATCCCGCCTGAAAGACATAAGTAAAAACGACACATGAGCAACCCACAGCACATGCCCAACGAGACCAATAAGAAAAAAAAACCCTAGGGGGACTCACAGACCAAGAACACCACAGGGTCACTAAGGCACAGACTGCAGGATGAAGCGACACACCGAAGGAAACAGCACTGCAGACCAGAAGGGAGAAATCCAGACGCGCAGCTAATCCAAAATGGCGCCGGCAGAGGTACCTCAAGGGGCGGGGCGCGGGGGAATGACGCGATACGCGTCATCCCCCGGCCCCGCCCCCCGAAGAGCGAGAAAACTGCGCCCATGTGACCCCGGCGGCGCCATGACAAAGTAAAAATGCCACAGATTATAGTGCCCACAGCCGCGGAGCGCTGTACAAAGCGGTGCGGCGGGCTAAAAACACCAAAAACACACTGTAAACACCAAAAAACACCACAACAAACACCACTCGCAGCTAACACCCGCCCCCCCCCGAACAGTCAGAGAGGGGGAGGGGGGAGAGAGAGAGACCAGATGGTTGATCCCCCTTTTATAGGGGGCCAGGAGATGCCACAGCTTTCTGCAGTACTACTGCACCACCTTGTGGCAGAATAACAACTGTTATGAATACCGAAGCAGGCCGTGCCATGCAATAAAGAAAAAAAAGAAGAGATCGGAGGAAAGAAAGAATAGAAGGTCTGGCAGAAAAAAAAATAGAAGAAGAAAGAAAGATAACTAGCAAGAAAAGGAATAGCAGACTGAACAGATGAAAGAAAGAAAAAAAAATGAACAGAAGAAAGAATGAATAAAACACAATAGAAGGACTGACAGAAAGAAAGTAGCTCCCAATGGCCAATCTGCCCCTGACTGATGACCATGTGTCCTGCATGCTGCCCAGGGTATATATGGAATGAGGTGGGCCCTCTCAAGGTGCAAGGGCCCCGGCATCTGCCCAGGTATGCCTAGTCCTGACGCCTGCCCTGACAGTAACGCATACTCATAACTCATAAAGCTGCATTATGACACCTATCCTGGCTCAGCCATGACCCAAAAATTAAAGTGAACATAGTGGCTTTGCTTAGACTAGATATGGTATTTACATATAATCAGGATTATTGAGACTCTTTGAAATTACATTATTCCTATGGGGAATTATGTGGGAGGAACTTAGCACATGTCTTTAAGTAGGATATTTATTTTATAAGCAGAAAAAATAATACAATGTTATATTCTAAATGAAAATATTGTACAGACAATATTGTATTGTACCATTTGTTGTGGAAAGAGTCTCTGCAATAAAGTAGTAATATTTTGTTGTTATGCCTCTGGCTTTGTCACCTCCTGGGCAGTGGTGCTTGTTACCACAGAGTACATGGGGTACATCATGGGGACCAGAAGCATCCATTCTGTCCCCCCTTCCATTCATATCTTTTTACATTTGGGAGCTTGTATGTCTGCATGTTGTCTGTAAGCATTTTTTGGATATAGTAATTGTCATATTTTTTTTTATAAAGATTTTTATTTAGCATAGCAAATGAATCTTGGTGCAGTTTGTGCTTTTCTTTATGGCTTGTGCATTAAAGAACAACTATCATTAACCCTTTAAATGCCAAGCACGTAGTTTCTACGTGGTTGCTTCTCCTACCGTTAAGTGCCAAGCATGTAGAAACTACGTGCCTGGCATTTCCCCCAAACAGTTAAAGAATAGAAAAAAAAAAACACTTACCTCCGGTATCCCCGTGAAGCTTGGGGTCCCCTCTTCCTGGGGGGGGCATCCGATCGCCCCCCCGTCGTCCTCCGTCTTCAGGGGGGGGCCCGAAACCAGCCGCCCCCCCCCCCCGTTTCCAGCGCTGACATCGGCGCTGTAAAAAAAAAAAACAAACAAACTGTCATTTACTCACCTCCGCGCTCGAGCCTTCTGTCCGGGTCTCCTCTTCACCAGGGGGGGGTCCGATCCCCCCCCTGGGCTGCGCAGGCTTCAGGTGAGGACCCTCTTCCGGGTCCTCACCTCTTGTAATGGCGGCGATGGCCGCCGCCGCTTAGCTCCGCCCATTGTGGGAGGAGCGGGATGACGTCATCCCGCTCCTCCTATACCCCCTCCGAGCTCCGGCATCTGTCAGATGCCGGTGGTGATCGGAGCAGGGCGGATGTCAGGTGAGGAGGCTCCGATCGGAGCCCCCTCACCTGTCACCCGCCCTGCGCCAATCAGTGAGATGATCGGCGCGGGACAGCGGCGAGGGACGTCGGATCGGAGGTGAGTATAGTGTAAAATAAGAAAAATAAAGATTTTTTTTCTCTGTGTCTGTGTGATTTTTTTTACTATTAACCCCTTGTGAACTGGTAAGGGGTCCATGACCCCTATACCAGTTCACAAGGCTGGGGGGATGGGAAGCCACCTGCGCTAGCGGGTGGCTTGCCATTAACCCCTGGCACCCCCATTACCTGCCTCCCCAAAGGCCAGGGGGGGGCAGAAGAGCCCGGGCCCACATGGGCTATGTGGGCTCGTAGGCTGCAGGGTGGGGGGGCCACAAAAGCTGGCCCCCCCACTCTGTGCCTACAAGCCCCCATAGCTGGTCCCGGGCTGGTTACTTTGGGTAAGGGGGACCCCACGTCAATTTTTTTTTTGATTTTTAAGGGTTTTTAACCCTTAAAAATAAAAAAAAAAATGGGGTCCCCCCCCCCCTGGGAGGGGGGACCCTATGTCATTTTTTTTTTTGATTAACCCTTTGTGTTCTGTCATCCAGCAGCTATAAAAGGCTTCTAGCAATTGAGCAGAAGCCAGTGATCGCCGAGGGACAGAGGGCTCCAGGATGGATGGGAGGTGAGTACAGTGTAAAAAAAAAATAAAAATTAATAAAATATTTTTTCTCTGCTTGTGTCTGTGTGATTATTTACATTTAACCCCTTGTGAACTGGTAAGGGGTCCATGACCCCTATACCAGTTCACAAGGCTGGGGGGATGGCAAGCCACCTGCGCTAGCGGGTGGCTTGCCATTAACCCCCGGCACCCCCATTACCTACCTCCCCAAAGGCCAGGGGGGGGGCAGAAGAGCCCGGGCCCACATGGGCTATGTGGGCTCGTAGGCTGCAGGGTGGGGGGGCCACATAAGCTGGCCCCCCCACTCTGTGCCTACAAGCCCCCATAGCTGGTCCCGGGCTGGTTACTTTGGGTAAGGGGGACCCCACGTCAATTTTTTTTTTATTTTTAAGGGTTTTTAACCCTTAAAAATCAAAAAAAAAATGGGGTCTCCCTCCCCTGGGAGGGGGGACCCTATGTCATTTTTTTTCTCGATTTAACCGTTTGTAGTGTGGATGGTAGTTGTATTTTTTTTGTGAATGTTATAAAATACTTGTTTCAGTTAGGGGGGTCTCCTGGGCAGGAACAGGGGGCTACCGATAAATATGTGGTACCGTTCTAATCGGTAGAAATGGGGCTTTCACATGCAATATGATTTTCCTTAATAAAATACATTTTTTATTTAAAATAAAGGAGTCAATTTTTTTTAAAAAATTTTTATTTATTTATTTAATATTTTTACTTAATAATATTGTAAAAAAAAAAAATTTACAAACAAGACATTTCATGTTAAAGCTGAAAAAAAATATATATATAATTTTCCTGAAAGTTCCAGCAAAAATGGTGCAAAACATGGCGCAAAACATGACGCAAAATGGGGAAAAATGGCCTGTCAACAGAGGGTGACAAAATCTCAAGTAGGCTGGCAATTAAAAGGGTTAATAGTACCTATGCATGTTGGGTATTGTTCTGTTCGGGGGACCTTGCGCTTTCAGACTTAGCTTGTTTTTTCTGGTTTGCATATTTATATTTTAGGAAAAGGTGTTTTTTATTCAGCTTTTTTATAAATTTTTTAGGGAAACCCTGCGCAAACAAAGAATTCTTTGAGGGATTACTTCCAGAAAGATGAGCCCACTACAACAAGCTGGGTACCCTTAGAAAGCTTAACGTGTGTACTTTCAGGGAATATATGGTTTATGGGGGATATTCCAAATGTCAAGGGTTGTTTTGGTTGAAAAATCGCAAGGTGCGCACTTTGTCTGCAGAGCTGAAATTTTCAAGTAAAATTACCATTACGCACATGCTTTACTTTGGTGTGTTTGGCAACTCTTCCCTTGACAGTAGCTATGCATGTTGGGTATTGTTCTGTTCGGGGGATGTTGCGTTTTCAGATTAAACTTGTTTTTTCTTGTTTGTATATAGTTTTTTTAGGAAAATGTGGCTTTGATTCTGCTTTTTTATCCTTTTTTTAGGGAAACTCTTTGCAACCAAAGAATCCATTGAGGGATTACTTCCAGAAAACTATGGCCACATCAACAAGCCTGGTACGCCTAGAAAGCTTGAGGTGTGTACTTCCAGAGAATATATAGTTTGTTGGGGGTATTTCAAATGTAAAGGGTTGTTTTTCTGGAAAAACTGCAAGGTGCGCATATTGCATAGCACAGTTGTATTTTATCTGAAAATCCCCTAAAGCGCTGTTTCAGTTTGGGGGAGTCTCCTGGGCAGGAAAGGTTGTCTACCTATACATATGTGGTACCGCTGTAACCGGGAGAAATTGGGATTTCACACGCAATAAGATTTCATTGACAAACTTACATTTTTTATTACAAAAAAAACTACAATATGTAAAAAATTTTTTTTTTTTTTTTTCCACATATTTCACCCAAAAATATTGAGAATACACCTAAAAAATGACAAACAAGACATTTCATGTTAAAGCCCAGACTCTGCTGAAAAAAACAATATATCATTTTCCTGGGAAATCCCTGGAAATCCCTTCAAAAATCACATTTGAACATGGGGAGCGCAAAATAGTGCAAAATGGTCTGGCAACAAAGGGTGACAAAAACGCCAGGTAGGCTGGCACTTAAAGGGTTAACCACACCTGACAAGGGGAGGGCATGTATCTGCTCATGAAGCTATCAAACACAGTGCTGTGTCTTCAGACACCAAGATCACAAGCCCTGACCCATATGCAAAAGGGCAAAGGGTTATTGCATAAAGTATATTAGTGAATTATTTATTTTTTTGAAAATAATTATTTACTAGCATTTAATTTTCACAGGAGTGCTGTAAACCCTACAGCAATAATTAGCCAGCAAGCAGCTGACCTGATGCCTATTTCATACGGTATGCCTCTCCTCCATTTCCAGGTTAGAAGCCGTAGCAGGGCTCCAAAGTTTGCTCTTTTTTCAATTTGATTCCTCCACCACGCATAAATGTCCTTTGTTACTCTCAGAATGAGTGACCACTGCAATCCACAATGATCTCGCAGCTGTCTCTGGCCCCAACAGAGCATGCTCAAGATGCCTAAAGTTGCACCACGACCCGAAGATTTTCAGGTGCTTTAAAATTATTTATACTGTTCCCAGGGGGGGATAAGGTGGGAAAAGGTTAGTGTGTGGCTAGAAAGGGACTTTAATGATAGTTATCCTTAAATAAAATATAAATTATTGCACCTATTAACAGAGGAATAGTGTTAGTAGCATAGTATAAGCAGGCATTGGCATTAGAAATATTGTTAACTGGTATAAGTTTCCAAACCTGTCAGCCAGCCAAGGTGGAAATTCTTGGAGGGTGCCCAGATTGAGCTAATAGAGGTAGCTGATACCATGTCATTAGTCATAAGTTAATCTGGCAAATGGACCTTTTTGATAGCTGCCAGTCATTAGTCAACTATACAACTGTCCTTTTAGATTTAACTGAGGACTAACAATGAAAAACCCAACAGCAAAAGCATTAACATTTCATAGAATGTCTAGGTTTTGGTTAATTTCTGTCAATGGTAGTATAATCATATTTAATATGCTTCATTATAAGTAATATGTTTGAAAAATATGAATTTAGTCAGCCATTGAACCCTGGTTTAGGAAAATATGTTTCCCGGCCCCCATATTTACTATTTTACTTACCTATGCATAAAAAATACTGATTTAGCAAATTTGCTTCTAAGAGTCAATGATCACTGTGATTAAGCATCTTTTTTTTAGTAAAGTAATTAGGATAATCAAACGCCTGCCTGCCTGGAAATAAAACAACATTTTGGACAGGGTTTAAGGAGTATCAGCTTCCTGGTAGCTGATGTTCCTACTTTTTTTTATTTTCCTATTTAGGCCCTATGTTTGAGGCTTGTGCTCTTGTATCTCAGGCTAATATAACATGTATATGACATGTATATCTGCCATGATCTTAATTAATAGAAGCCATATATTGTTAAATACAAACGTATGTGCTGGTTCCTTTTTCTCTTTTTTCTCATATTTTGGTGTGCGGAAACCTCCATCTTCTTTGGCTTATTTTGGAGAAGAGATCTGAAAGGTATTCCCATGTACCTCAGATTGTAAACAGAATGGAAATCACCAGTGATATTTAATTTGGTTAGAGCGCAAAATATATGATTTCATAGCTTTGTGTTTAGGATGTGTAGCGACAAGTATATCAGCATATATCTGGAATTCAAGACTCATATGAAGTTGCCCTCCATTCTCTGGCTGCCCCAAGAAGGGCTTCTTAGGAGGAAAAATTCAACAGCTTCACGTCACAGCACACTTATCTTAAGCCTGATCCCGCGGCATCCTCGGGTGGCTGGCCGGGACTCCTTCCGTTCGCCAGCTGTATCCATGCCAGACACCGGCTCACGCAGCATCGGCTCAAGCAGCACCGAGTGCACCCGCCTCTTCCTCTCGCTGCTTACCTTGCTCCTCTTATGCCCTCTGGCGCGGCCGCCTGAAGGTGGTTTAACCCTTTAACCGCCAACCTACCTTGAGATTTTGTCACCCTTTGTTGCCAGACCATTTTGCACTATTTTGCACTCCCCATGTTCAACTGTGATTTTTGAAGGGATTTCCAGGGATTTCCCAGGAAAGTGATATATTGTTTTTTTCAGCGGAGCCTGGGCTTTAACATGAAATGTCTTGTTTGTCATTTTCTAAGTGTATTCTCAATATTTTTGGGTGAAAATTTTGCAAAAAAATAAAAAAAAAACTATTTTTTACAATTTGTAGTGTTTTTTTGTAATAAAAAATTTAAGTTTGTCAATAAAATCTTATTGCGTGTGAAACCCCAATTTCTCCCGGTTACAGCGGTACCACATATGTATTGTTAGACACCCTTTCCTGCCCAGGAGACTCCCCCAAACTGAAACAACGCTTTAGGAGATTTTCAGATAAAATACAACTATGCTTTGCAATATGCGCACCTTGCAGTTTTTCAAGAATAACCACCCTTTACATTTGAAATACCCCCAACAAACTATATATTCCCTAGAAGTACACACCTCAAGCTTTCTAGGCGTACCAGGCTTGTTGACATGGGTGCAGTTTTCTGGAAGTAATCCCTCAGTGTATTCTTTGGTTGCACAGGGTTTCCCTAAAAATGAATAAAAAAGCAGAATCAAAACCACATTTTCCTAAAAAAACCTATATGCAAACCAGAAAAAAAACTAAAAATCCGAAAAAGCAACATCCCCCAAACAGAATGATACCCAACATGCATAGGTTCTGTCAAGGAAAGAGTTGCCAAACACACCAAAGTAAAGCATGCGCATAATGGTAATTTTACTTCAGATATTCAGCTCTGCAGACAAAGTGCGCACCTTGTGCTTTTTCTACCAAACCAACCCTTTACATTTAGAATATCCCCCATAAACCATATATTCCCTGAAAGTACACATGTTAAGCTTTCTAAGCATACCCAGCTTGTTGTAGTGGGCTCATCTTTCTGGAAGTAATATCTCGAAGAATTCATAGGTTGCACAGGATTTCACAAAAAAATGTATAAAAAAGCAGAATAAAAAACACATTTTCCTAAAATATCAATATGCAAATAAGAAAAAACAAGCTAAATCTGAAAGCGCAAGGTCTACCGAGCAGAACAATACCCAACATGCATAGGTACCTGTAACCTTTTGACTGCCAGTCTACTTGAGATTTTGTCACCCTCTCCTGACAGGATATTTTTCACCATTTTGCGTGATGTTTAACTGTGATTTTTGCAGGAATTTCCAAGAAAATGGCATATTTTCTTTTTGTGGCAGAGTTTAGGCTTTAACATGAAATGTCTTGTTTGTATTTTTTCTACTTTTTTAAATATTTTCAAATAAATAAATAAATAAAAAAATAAAAAATATATATTTTTTAAATTGTCTCCTTTATTTTAAACAAAAACATTTATTTTATTAAAGAAAGCCATATTGCATGTGAAAGCCCCATTTCTCCCGATTACAATGATACCACATATGTATTGGTAGCCCCCCGTTCCTGTCCAGGTGATCCCATAAACTGAAAAGAGCACTTTATAACATTTACACATAAAATACAACTACTATCCACATAATAAAGGGTTAAATAAAAAAAAATTGGTGTGGGGTCCCCCTTCACAGGGGGGGGCACCATTTCTTGGGGGAATTTTAAGGTTTTTTTGGGAGGCAGGTAATGGGGGGTCTAGGGGTTAATGGCAAGTCACCCACTAGCCGCAGGTGACTTGCCAGACCCCCGAACCTTGTGAACTGGTATAGGGGTCACATGGACCCCTTACCAGTTCACAAAGGGTTAAAAGTAAAAAAAAAAACACACACACAGAGACACACTTTAAAAAAAACTTTATTAAAAAAATATATTTTTTTAATTATTTTTTTAATACTTACCTCCCATCCATCCCTGTGTCCCACGCTGATCACTTAGGCTTCTGCTCTCCTGCTGGGTTACAGGTAACAAAGGGTTAATTAAAAAAAAATGACATAGGGTCCCCCCTCAAAGGGAGGGGGACCCCATTTTATTTTTGGGATTTTTAAGGGTTAAAACCCTTAAAAATCCCCCTCAAAAAATGGCGTGAGGTCCCCCCTACCCAGCATAACCAGCCTGTGACCCGCTATGGGGGCTTGTAGAACAGGGCGCAGGGGCCAGCTTTAGTGGCCCCTGGCCCTGCGACTACAAGCCGTCATAGCCTAGGGCCACGGCTCTTCTGCCCCCCCCTGGGCTTTGGGGAGGCAGGTAATTTGGGGGGCCAGGGGTTAATGGCAAGTCACCCGCTAGCGCAGGTGACTTGCCAGACCCCCGAGCCCTGTGAACTGGTATAGGGGTCACATGGACCCCTTACCAGTTCACAAAGGGTTAAAAGTAAAAAAAAACACACAGACACACTTTTTAAAAAATATCTTTATTAAAAAAAATAAATGTTTTTTAATATTTTTTTTTTAATACTTACCTCCCATCCATCCGTGTCCCACGCTGATCACTGAGGCTTCTGCTCTCCTGCTGCTGCTGGAAGCCTTTTATACCTACTGGGCTACAGGTAACAAAGGGTTAATTAAAAAAAAAATGACATAGGGTCCCCCCTCGAAGGTTAAAACCCTTAAAAATCCCCCTCAAAAAATGGCGTGAGGTCCCCCCTACCCAGCATAACCAGCCTGTGACCAGCTATGGGGGCTTGTAGAACAGGGCGCAGGGGCCAGCTTTAGTGGCCCCTGGCCCTGCGGCTACAAGCCGTCATAGCCTAAGGCCACGGCTCTTCTGCCCCCCCCCTGGGCTTTGGGGAGGCAGGTAATTTGGGGGGCCAGGGGTTAATGGCAAGTCACCCGCTAGCGCAGGTGACTTGCCAGACCCCCGAGCCCTGTGAACTGCTATAAGGGGTCACATGGACCCCTTACCAGTTCACAAAGGGTTAAAAGGTAAAAAAAAGACAAGACACGTTGTTGAAAATAACTTTATTAAAAAAAAAAAAAAAACTTTTACTTTACTCACCTCCGATCTTCATCTTCTGTGTCCCGCGGCGATCTGCTGTCAGTGACGGCTGGGCAGAGAAGGGGGGAGGCAGGCGATCGGAGGATCGCCTACCTCCCTCCTTCCCCGCCCAGCCGTCACCGGCATCTGAGAGTTGAACTGCCGGGTGCCCCGATGACACCCGGCGGTGACGTCATCTGGCCCCGCCCCGTGACGTCACCAAGATGGCGGCTGCCATCGGAAGACAGCAAGGGAGGAGGGCTGTTATGCCCCCTCCAGAAGACGGAAGAGCGGGGAGGGGGGATCGGAGCCCCCCCCGTGAAGAGGAGAGCCTGCGGGAGCCGGCGGGGACAAAGGTAGGTAACTGTCATTTTTTTTTTTTTTTTTATGACAGGAAATCGGGCGGCTGCTGAAATGGGGGGGGCACCCTGTTCCGGGCCCTCCCCTGCAGCCGGAGGAGCCCCGATGGGTGATCGGAGCCCCTCTGGCTGAAGAGGAGACCCGACCGGATCGAACGAGGGGTCAGGTAAGTGTCTTTTATTTTTACTTTTTTTTTTATTTATGGGGAAAGTCAGGCACGTACATTTTACGTGGCTGGCGTTTAACTGTTGGAGAGGCAGCCACGTAAAATTTACGTGGCTGGCGTTTAAAGGGTTAAAGGGCAAATGAGCCCAAAGGTTACTGTGGACGAAACTCCCTAAAAGTTTAAACAAGTCAATCAGCCCACAGATGACTAATAAACCAATGGACTCTGTTCTTCCCATTCTATCCCCTGTACCCATGTCCTTTAAAGGTGTTTCAGGGTCATTCAGTCTTCCCCCGTAATAGCTTTTAGCTAGATGTGATATTCCTGAGACTCTAGTGTTGTTTATCTGTTGCCACCTTGCTAGCTTGACTATTCTTGGTTTGACCCTTGGCATGATCTTGACCTTGCCTGTTTTCTCCCTCTGAGTTGCTATTACAAGAACTGTAAACTGCATATACTTCGGCTACCTGATTACGCCCAGTCTTACCTTTGGTTCATCTGTCATCACCCCTGTGAGTTTACGTACTAGCTAATTAGCTAGCTAATAATATAGCTAATAAGTCCTGGTGGCAGCCGTGTCTGATGAGGCATTTAAAGCTTGGCAAATGGGGGCTTGGCTAAAGGTTAAGCTAGCTGCCGAGATTGGGGGTTGTAAACCCACAAAGAAGACGGGTGTCCTTGTGGTTTGACATTCACAACCTTATACTTTGGGGGTCTTTCACTTGACCTTCTCCCAAGGACCCTATGAATGCAGTTGCACTCCAAGCATGCTTCTGGTGTGCTAGGCAGTAGATCACTAAAGATTGAGAGCACTATAGATAACAAAACAACTTAGGCATACTTCTGAACTTAATGTTAGAGTGAAATTTATGGTTTTCCAAGTCATATAGCTTGCCTTGAAGAGCACTATTAACAGATTTAAGTGCACTCATCTCACCTCCCAGCTTGAAAACAGATGTAGTAACTTCAGAGGTTTCGGCCCATAGCTAAAAACTTGTTGAGCCTCGCACAAGCATGTGCTCTCCCCACGTTAAAGTTTTTCATTTGACTTTGCATCATCCCCTATGACCTTCAGGACACTTGTGGAGGACCACTAGCCCCTTACCGATGGGCACTGTGCTCCTCCGCACCCCCAGTGCCCCAAGATGAGGGCTAATACAGGGAGTCCCCTATACTAGTTCAAAGTTCAGGAGAGCACCAAGCCACCTGCTTGCGTAACCAGAAGAGCCGGTGCCCTCAGCAAGGACCTGTTGCTCAGCACTGGACCTGTGCCATAAGGCATAAGGGCTGGTAATAACAAGACCAGGGGCCTGCAGGTTGGACCTTTATCCCTGGATTACCAGCCCCTATGCTTGGTGCTCCAGGCTGGTAAACTTTATAGAAGGGCAACCTTTTTTGGTTTTCTTTTCTGGGGTGATCCATTTTTTTTTTAAATTTCCCACCACTGCACGAAAGCCTCCAACCCACCTGATTTCTAACCTCTCCTCGGATCCCAAAAAGCATATGCAGATCTGGCAAGCATCCCTTTGAAGTACAGACTCCTGTGTACAAAGAAAAGATGTGCTCTCTATTCTGCCGCTGACCCAGCTCCTGCATGCACCATGAAACATGTTTTCAGTGAACCTCTGGAATTCACACAACAGGGAACCAGGATATCCTACAAACAGGGGACATGTTTAAGCCTCCAACCCATCTGATTTCTGCCGCTACAAACAGGGGACATGTTAAATTCCTCAGGCAATAGTTAACCAGGGTGAATGCATGTCCTTTAGCTCCACTTCAAACTGCTGCATCAACAATCATGGAAAAGATGCATAATAAAGCCCACCTCCATGTGTTGGGTCCACAGCCACTGGGAGGGGGGGGGGTGGGTGCACATGTTTTCATTGGCTCTGATTGGACAACCGGTGTCCAGAAAGGGGACCACACAATAACCATAAGTGGTTTTAATATAGACTATGCAATTCTACTATTTAAGCATATCAAAATGTGGGCACTAATGTACATTAAAGTGCCTTCCACTGAGGGCTAGGCAGAAGAACATAGCATGGTTTTTACTGTGTTGTGGTCTCCTCAAATGCAGCTGTGGCATGGCATTAGGTGGTGGACAGGTAGCAGTCATGGTCAAGGAATAAGTGAGCAAGATTGGCAACACTGAGCATAAGTAAGACAGGGCCAGGACCTGGTGGGGTCAACAACAATGATCACAACTTGGATATGGTCAGGACCTATCAGGGTTGAAAAAGTGGACACAAATTTGACTTGATCAAGGCAAAGCAAGGTCAGCAACAAGAATCCATAGAACAAGTTAGTACAGCTGGAGGCTCAGGGGTAAGCTGGAACAGCATGGCAACCTGAAAATACAGTCAGAAACATACTGTTCCTAGAGGCAGCTTTTCATTAAGCTGCCTTCAAGCAGATCAGCTGACATACCAGGCTTTCCATTAACTGCCAATGCGAGCAGCATTCCTATGAGGAAAAGCTTCCTGTTGGGGACACTGACAATAGCTGTCAGGCAATGCCATCACTCACTGCAGCATTATTTAAGAAGCAGTAAGGAGAAAATGACAGGTGTGGTAAAGTGTATGGGAAAGTGCTGAATGTTGTATATTTTTCCCCTGCTTTGCTCAATCAGACATGATTCATGCCGGGTTTACAGGATCCCAGTCCACATCCTCAGTCCTCTACAGGTTTTTTTTCCCTAATCCCAGGTCTCACACAGGTGAGGCTAATTGCGGGGAAGGCTAAACAAAAGGAGCCAATGAGGCTTTCAGTTTGCTGGTGAACAGCCTGGGATGAGGAGCCCAGGCCGTACTGCTCACTAAGACTGACAGAACTGAATGCAGCTGAAGGACTTTGTGTTCTCCAAACTTAGACTTGCGGATTAATAGCGTGGACTTGTATGCCCTGTAAGCGGACCTGTTACAACAAGGACTTGCTGTTTGCTGAAACATCCTACCCTGGACTTTACTAGAGCTGGTGAAGTAACCGCTTGATGTACTGCATTGTAGGCTGCAACCTTCTATGAAGTAAGAGATTTTTGGCTGTAAAATATTGATTTTCAATAAAGTGCTTTTGAATTGAAGAAGAATTGTCGTCCGAGTCACTGCCATTGGCCCCAGGTCCTGACACAGGTAAGTGCTTATTTTTCACAAGTGTCCTCTGGCTCTGTAATAAACTAAAAAAGCTAACTTGACCCTGTATTCTTTGTGTATTCTGTATATAATCTGGCAAAAGGGAACCTAAAGTATTTTACTTAAATTATCACAATGTGGGCGAATGTGGCTGCTTTCGTTGCTCCCTTATATATTTTACTGGTATTTGGGTTTGTTTCCCAACCAGACCAGAATATGCCAAAAAATTTTAATGCAATATAACTGAACAGAAATGTTTTCTCAGTGCTAGTTTAACACAGACTGTGTACTAGTTTAATACAACCAAATGATCACTTACTCTATGTGTAATATTAGGGAAGATATCTGTACACAAAAATTAAGAAACCATAGCGCTTAACATGTAAATGAAGCATATAAAAAGCAAACTAACTATGTTTGTTTTATGACCCACATGAGAACTTTGTTTAGGGGTCTTAAGTCAAATATTGTTTTACTTTATAAGCAAATTAAAAATGGAACTGCATGTAAAAATATCTATACTGGAAAAAGCAACTGACATGCTAAATTATAGGCATCAGAAAATGAATTAAAGACAGAAATATACTCTCTAGAACTGGAAGAAAGAAGATTTATGAACTCAAAGCTATCCAGCAGTAATGCTGTCTGTTTCAACCAAATTGCATTAGATTCTAGGAAATTGCATTAGTTTCATTGTTTCCTGACTCTTCTTTGTCAGGTGCATCTTGCACTTTATTTCCCTGATGATATCTGTGATTTCTTTGCTTTCTTTTGGGCCTTTTTTCTATTAGATTAATTTTCCAGTGATGATGATTATGTTTTTGCTTACCACAGACATAGCTAACTATGATAAAAAGTATACATTTAGAATAAATATGCACAGTATTGGTACAGTATACATATCCAATGCTTTCTCATTTTCTTGTTACCGCTAAAACAATAACCACTTGTCAGTTGTATAAATACTTGCATATCTATGGGATGTAGCTTACTTGAGCAGACATAAAAGCATTCTGTAAACTAGTTATGCTTTTAGTTTATTTTAGATATATTTTTAATTTTGCCTTAAAGGAGCATTATCACAAAACTGTGTGATATTAAAAATCCATATAAATAGAGCAGCTAATGAGAGGATGAGTCACTTATACACCGAAATTGAATAAAACTCCTGCTAAGCTTTTAGTTCATATTCTCATGGTAGGAATAAAATCCAGGGGTGACAGGTTTAGTGTATGAGGGGTGACAGAATCTGTCTCAAGGTACATCTACTTCGTAAAAGACATACATGTACCCTCCACCTTTCATGTATGCTCTTACCAGATGTTAGATAAAACTTGAGCCATAACATACAGATCCACAAACGGGGAAAGCTTCCAACAATTTTTAACATTTTGGGCAAACTAGAGCAGCAAAGCAAAATGCTTATAGCAACAAAACGCGTCGGTGGTGGCTCTGGCGGATTTCCAACCTGGATCTTTTACACTTTGGATAGCAGACTTTTGGGCTTACTCACCTTAACGTCTTTCCATGAGCGGCCATAGTGGTTAGCGATGCCGGTGAGAGCTACATGCTTCCTTATTGTGGATACTTCCAGCTTTAATTCTACTATAGGTTTGTAAGTGCATTTATTGGAACTAGTAAAGGTATTTATTTTAAACAGAATTACGCTAGATTGTTTCCATTTGTTTCTTTTGCACACCAAAACACATGTGGAGTTGCCTTTGTATGCTGGCATTTTTGCTTTGCTGCTTTAGTTTGGCCGCAATTTAAAAAATTGCCATTGTTGGAAGCTTTCCCCCTTTATGGATCTGTATGTTATGGCTGAAGGTTTATCTAACATCTGGTAAGAGCATGCATGAAGGGTGGAAGGTACTCATGTGTCTTTTATGAAGTGCATTCACCTTGGGATCACCTCAGAAGTTTGGACTGATAGACTTCTACTTTTAAGCTCCTTTTGCTCTGTGCTATAGATTGTAATTTTTATATTTTGGAGTAGTGCATCACGTAGAGCATTGTTTTAATCAATTTATACTTATCATTCTGTTTTGCTATTATATGAGTGCGGTGTTTTAAAACATATATTAGCCTCCTTGTTATGATGATGAAAACTGCTCTCTAAGAGGCTGCAAACGACAGGTAGCACCCGTGAAGAGCATCCAACGCTTGGTGCTGAAGCACATATTTAAGAACAGAGAACACGACACCAGCGGCGGCGCTCTAAAACGCTGAGTGCCAGACCCTATTCAAAAGAAGTATGTTTCTCCTTTTTCAATCGCAACTTCAAAAATCAACTACTCAAACCCCACCCCACCAAAGGTAGAGGCAGTTACTAGATTCTTGGATAACCTGTCTTTGCCTGCTTTACCAGATCAGCTGTGTGAACTTCTGGAGGAGGACTTTATTGTAGAGGAGGTTAAGGCGAGTAGTTGCTGGCCTCAAGGCGAACAAGAGTCCCGGGCCAGATGGGTTTCCAGCAGCCTACTATAAATCCTTTCACTATTTTAGTCCCAAAGTTAACCGCTTTATTCAATGATATTTGAGGGGTTAGTTCCATCTCTCAAGAATCACTTACAGCATCGATCAGCATGATCCCGAAACCAGACACCGACCAATCGCTGTGGTCCAACTTCAGACCAATCTCCCTCATAAATCTAGATGTCAAAATTTTTACCAAAATCCTAGAAGACAGAATGTAGAGTTTTCTGCCACTTCTAGTTCACAATGATCCAATGGGCTTCATACCAGGATGACAGGTGGGAGATAATATTAGAAGGGTAATCCAACTTTCAAACATTGCTGGAGAGAGGCAGTTGCCTACTATGCTTCTATCCCTAGATATTAGAAAAGCGTTTGACTCAGTCTCCTGGGAGTACCTTTTTTGTCTACTTGAGAAATGGGGCTTCGGCCCAGGATTTCTAAGTACTCTGAAAGCTGTCTACGAGGCCCCAATAGCTTTTGTTAAATACAATGGATATAAATCTGATACCTTCCCCTTGGCTAGGGGGATGAGACAGGGTTTCCCTTTGTCCCCCCTCCTGTTCACCTTGGTTATGGAGCCATTGGCAAAATTGGTTAGAGATTCCCCAGATATATCAAGAATAGAAGTGGACGATAGAAAGCACAAATTGTGTTTATTCACAGACGATGGTCTGCTATTCATCACTAACCCCCTCATCCCCTTGCCAAATCTAGTACAAGTCTTAAATCAATTCTGGCCTTTGTGTTAAATTGGACCAACACCCTCCTTGATCGGCCCGGGAATCTATAAGATTCCCAGATGGATCCGATCCCTTCCCGCGGGGCATCCAAAATCGGGATGCCCGCTGTGTGAAACCCCCAGGACGCCCGCTAACCTTACCTTAATCCCAGTCCAACGGTGCATGCGCGGGCCGCAGCCGCATCTCGCGCCTCCTTCTAGCAGGGCGCGTGCCCGCGCCGGCCATCCACAAATGTTAGAGGGAATCACGAGATGCAGCTGCCAGCATGCTCTGATCTGCTGTAGTTTGACACCGCTTTGATGCGCATACCACAGCAGCTCTGAGCGCGCTAATTGGACGAGCGGCCGCACATGTGCCGTAGGAGAGGGGTGAGGTGAGTTGATCTGGGCGTTCTGGGGGGTTTCACGCAGCAGGGCACCCCCAGTCGGGGTGCCCCATGGAAGTGGACCAAAACCCAGGATAGTAAAAATCCTGGGTGTTGGTTCACTTTCATGTTCAGGGATCCAAAGCCCTGAACATAAATATTCTCTCAGGGACTTGGCGTCAGCTACAGTCCTCTTACGATTTTCAGTGGGAAGAGAGGTCGATTAAATACATTGGAGTTGCCTTGACTGGCAACTATGATGCTCTATTTTATGCAAATTACCTACCACTACGCCAGAAGTTATTTGCATTACTGACACAATGGAAGAAATATAATCTCTCCTGGCTTGGCAGGATAGCGCCAGTCAAGATGACTCTATTGCCCAAATTCCTATATCTAGAACTCTCTCAGTGAAAATCCGGCCACAATAATTAAAGAAGCTACAAAGTAGAGTCCTCTCGTTCAGTTGAAATGGAAAGAGGCAAAGGGTAGCAGGGAAGATTATTTCCAGGCCGAAACCTAACAGGGGGTTGGGGTCCCGAGCTTTGGGAAATACTACCAAGCAGCGCAAATCACTCAGCTACTTTCCTACCATACGGTCGTAGACATTCCTAGTTGGGCCCAGACTGACACTTTCTCTCCCGTTATCAGCTGATAATCTTTTATGGATCACCCTAAAATGTAGGAAAATTAAAAATAACCTGATCTTAGCCCATTCAGTAAAGTTGTGGGACGAGGTCAAATATTCTTGTGGACTCGCCTCTCTGCATCTGCCGTTACTACCCTTTTGGGGTAAGCCGATGTTTCCCCAGGGGGTTAGGGAATCTCTCAGATTCCGCAGATAGCGAGAGGCAGGGTCTCCCACTTGATTGATAGCTGTCAGGGCCCAGATATTGCCTCATTCCAACAGCTTAGGGATAAATATCAACTGCCGTCAAATGACCTGTTTGGCTACCTGCAAGTTGCACACTTTACAAGATCTATATCGAGGGGTTGCTCTTACACCCCTTCAAACACACTGTAGGCGAGACCCAAGGGATAACATTTGTTATGTTCAAGTGTGGGTCATGTAGGCCTTTCATATAGAAAGAAGTGGGAACAGGAGTTGAATGGCGATATGGAGCAGGATGTCTGGCAGAAGATGTGGCGAGCATCTTTTGGGACCTCGGCGTGGGTCATGTCTGTAGAGGTGAATTTAAATGTATTTCTGAGGTGGTACTTGGTACCCGAGCAATTGGCACACTATGTCGTGGGGACCCAGGGGTTTTGCTTCCTGAACTGCCCAACACTGGGGTCGTTTAGAGATATCTGGTGGAACTGTGACAAACTTAGGAACTTGTGGAATAGAGTATTTGGTGTTCTCAGCAAACTAATGGGAAGACACATAGGCTTAGACCCCTGGATAGCGCTATTAAATAACTGCCCTGAGTGAGTGAATTTAAGAACAGAGTAAATAATATAATGATTTTGAGAAGTGTGGGCTCCCTGGATACAATTTCTACCTGATAACTTTGATAATAATCTTCTAACTATATGAGGGGCAGACTTGATTTTTTTTTCTTTCTTCATTTCTTCTTTCTTTGTTTTTTCCACAACGTTATTGGGAGGTCATACCTCCTGATATATTGTTTTTTTGAGGAAGAAGAGTTGGGCTAAGGGATGCTTTCCCTACGGTTCTGTAGATCATAACCTGTCATGTAAGATTTATGGAAAATTCTGCAATATGTATAAGATATAGAGTGACCAAGTAATACCTAATTATAAGCTGATCATAACTGTTTGTTAATGATGGTTGCTGATTTGTTATATCTTTGTTTTCACTTTTTTATACTCTAATAAGAATTATTGAACAACTGAAACCCCAGCCACAGAGCAAAACCGCATGGAATGACATTGTTAACACACTGGAGCACTGTAATGGCGGAAAACAAAATATAATTTTGCAGCCTAAACCTAGAGTGCGAGGAACATGGCTAAATACTTTTGTTGTTGTCCAGGAGAGCCAACACACTCATTTTATCTGAAAAATGCAGAAAAATGTATTCTAAACGTGATTTCTACATAACCAAAATATACACCATTGAAGTGTATGGGAGAGCTCAACTGAGCGACTGGTGCTACGTGGCGCTGCAGAACATACAGCGCCAACGCTTTACACTGAGCCACCGCTGGTGATACATATGATTCTACATGATGCTATTAGAGATGCTCACCAGTATGACTTTCATATATATGGTTTTCACATACTGTGCCTGGTGTTCACTTGATCTTACATGGTACTACATGACAATAGAGCTTCTTAAATAAGGCCCTCCATGTTTCAAGTAAAACAGTTTATTCCTCCATGTCTATGGGGATCATGCTAATTATTTGGCAAAGTAAGATGCACCAGCAGTGTGCCTTGCATTGAGAATTACAACCTGCATCCCGGTGAGCATTTTAATTTTAACACACAAGAAAGTGCAATAAAACATGTGTGCTACAGTTTTATTCAAAAAATCACCTGTACTTGCGATTAAGCATTTTTACAGATGAGATACATAATTTTCCAACAAGGTATGTTTTATTAGAATGATTAAAACAACAGGCACTATGGGGAATGCAGAAAAAACATGAAAAAATATTCAGCATAGCCCATAGGTTGCTGTTATTTCCAAACGTAAACAAAAATATTTTTACCTTTGTGGAAAAATGATGTCACTCACCTTTAAAAATGCTTGTGCAGGCATTATTTTAGGAAAAAATGGAACAACATATATACATATATTATTGCAGTTCTTGTGTGCTAAAATTAAAAAGTTCCCCAATATGCAGATTGTTATTTACACAACAAGGCACACTGCTGGTTCACATTGCGTAACCAATTATTTAGAATGACCCTCTAAGTGCAAATGGATTGGTGAGAAAAAAAATCAGCAAATGAAATGACTGTTTTTTAGTCTGTGCCAGGTTTAGCCTGTGCCAAATGTCATCATTTGGATAGGGAGGGATGGGTCTTGGCCTGAGATGGCCTGATGAGAGCTGTGTCCAACAGGGGAAGAGGCCATTGAGAGCACAGCTCCAGAGAATCTGAGTGAATGGCTAAAAACTAGCTGGAGTGGAAATAAAACCGTCTATACATTTACTAGAGTATATGGATGGACTCTTTTAAAGCGGGGTGAGATGGAGTGATTTTGATGAAGACTGTGAGACATTGCCAAGACTGTATTTACAAGAACAATTTCTGATGTAAATGTTATACAAAAACACACGGATTAGTCTTTGTCTTTGATCACCCTGTTACATGGTGGCGTAGTTGACGGGATCCGAAAAAATCAGAGCTATTGTAAAGGATAAAGCAAGTGCCACTTATTATGTTCTTACCCATATTAACAGGGCTGGGACATTGGGCGGGGCTGCATCAGTGAGCAGAGATGCTGAAGCATGCTACATGCTTATTTCGGTTGTAGGAACCCCTTTAGACAAATATATAAACATTTACTGCAAAATGTAGATGAACTCAGGCAACGATGCCAAAACAAAAAGGGCACAAAACAAACCCGGGAAAGTCAAATTCCAGGGTGCGCTGTTGAAATTTTAATGAATCAGGCTCCAGGAGCCAGAGAACACATACCTGTGTTTGAGCCAGCCATGCAGAATCGGTAAGTATAGGAGCAGTTGGCCTGGTCATATCAGTTTTGGGCAAGGTAATACATATATATATACAGTCAGGGCCAGAAATATTTGGACAGTGACACAATTTTCGCAAGTTGGGCTCTGCATGCCACCGCATTGGATTTGAAATGAAACCTCTACAACAGAATTCAAGTGCAGATTGTAACGTTTAATTTGAAGGGTTGAACAAAAATACCTGATAGAAAATGTAGGAATTGTACACATTTCTTTACAAACACTCCACATTTTAGGAGCTCAAAAGTAATTGGACAAATAAACATAACCCAAACAAAATATTTATTTTCTCAATATTTTGTTGCAAATCCTTTGGAGGCAATCACTGCCTTAAGTCTGGAACCCATGGACATCACCAAACGCTGAGTTTCCTCCTTCTAAATGCTTTGCCAGGCCTTTCCAGCCGCAGCCTTCAGGTCTTGCTTGTTTGTGGGTCTTTCCGTCTTAAGTCTGGATTTGAGCAAGTGAAATGCATGCTCAATTGGGTTAAGATCTGGTGATTGACTTGGCCATTGAAGAATGTTCCACTTTTTTGCACTCATGAACTCCTGGGTAGCTTTGGCTGTATGCTTGGGGTCATTGTCCATCTGTACTATGAAGCGCCGTCCGATCAACTTTGCAGCATTTGGCTGAATCTGGGCTGAAAGTATATCCCGGTACACTTCAGAATTCATCCGGCTACTCTTGTCTGCTGTTATGTCATCAATAAACACAAGTGACCCAGTGCCATTGAAATCCATGCATGCCCATGCCATCACGTTGCCTCCACCATGTTTTACAGAGGATGTGGTGTGCCTTGGATCATGTGCCGTTCCCTTTCTTCTCCAAACTTTTTTCTTCCCATCATTCTGGTACAGGTTGATCTTTGTCTCATCTGTCCATAGAATACTTTTCCAGAACTGAGCTGGCTTGTTGAGGTGTTTTTGGGCAAATTTAACTCTGGCCTGTCTATTTTTGGAATTGATGAATGGTTTGCATCTAGATGTGAACCCTTTGTATTTACTTTCATGGAGTCTTCTCTTTACTGTTGACTTAGAGACAGATACACCTACTTCCCTGAGAGTGTTCTGGACTTCAGTTAATGTTGTGAACGGGTTCTTCTTCACCAAAGAAAGTATGCGGCGATCATCCACCACTGTTGTCTTCCGTGGACGCCCAGCCCTTTTTGAGTTCCCAACCTCACCAGTCAATTCCTTTTTTCTCAGAATGTACCCGACTGTTGATTTTGCTAATCCAAGCATGTCTGCTATCTCTCTGATGGATTTTTTCTTTTTTTTCAGCCTCAGGATGTTCTGCTTCACCTCAATTCAGAGTTTCTTTGACCGCATGTTGTCTGGTCACAGCAACAGCTTCCAAATGCAAAACCACACACCTGGAATCAACCCCAGACCTTTTAACTACTTCATTGATTACAGGTTAACGAGGGAGACGCCTTCAGAGTTAATTGCAGCCCTTAGAGTCCATTGTCCAATTACTTTTGGTCCCTTGAAAAAGAGGAGGCTATGCATTACAGAGCTATGATTCCTAAACCCTTTCTCCGATTTGGATGTGGAAACTCTCATATTGCAGCTGGGAGTGTGCACTTTCAGCCCATATTATATATATAATTGTATTTCTGAACATGTTTTTGTAAACAGCTAAAATAACAAAACTTGTGTCACTGTCCAAATATTTCTGGCCCTGACTGTATATATATATATATTCCACGGGTGAAATAGGTATTAAGCACATCCCCAATTTTCTAAGTAAATATAACGTTAAAAGTTTTATTAACATGAAAGTTTCACCAGATATCAGTAACAACCCATCTAATCCACACATGCAGAGAAATCAATCCATAGATGTCCATAAATTAGGTTATGTGTAGAAATGAGAAATTTCACAGGGTAAAGATTGTAAAATGAGAAATTTACAGGGTAAAGGATTGTACATGACTAGAGATGAGCAAACTTCTTGAAAGTTCGATTCGGTTTCCGGCGCCCGCTGACAGCGCCCGCTGACAGCGTAGCCGGCCTGCCCGCTCCCACCATGCCGGCATTTTTTTTTTTTATTTCAGGGAAAATTCGATCGGCACGAACCAAAAAAAATTCGGGTTCGTGCCGAATCGAATTTTCCCTAAAATTCGGCGCGAATTCCGGTTCGTCCGAACCGGTTCGCTCATCCCTATACATGACTACTGAAATGTACTTAATACATTGTCCAGGCTAAATAAAACATGATGTATTTCAACTTTTTCCCCCCACAGATGATTAATTCTAGTCTGCTTTACCACGTCCCCGCACCACCTGAACCTATAGTCTGCCATATACTACTTCTGTTCTAGGAGCGATCATCTTTGGGAAACAAAAGGCATACAGCACTTTCAATTTTACCCTAGACAATGTCTTTAACCCAAAAACTTTTGTTTGTGATGACGACTTCAAGACACCCCCTGTATGATGAAATGAAATGCATGCATTGCTTAGGTGTGGCTTTGGCCTTCATATCCTTTTTCGTCTTCAAATCTTGAAGGTTATTGGGCTCATTTTATGAATGTTGCACTTTAGTCATCACCTCAAATAGATTTTTGATTGGATTCAGGACAGGTAATTGAATGAGCCATTCTAGCAGCGTTTTCTTCTTTCTCTAAAACAAACATAGAATTTCCTTGGCTGTGTGTTTGGGATTAGAGATGAGCGAACTTTTGAAAAATTCGATTCGACTGATTCGCCGAATTTTCCGACAAAAATCGTTTCGACCCGAATAAATTCGCGACGAATCGCTATTAAAAACGGCTATTTCTGAGCCTCCTACAGCCTCAATAGGGTTGTAAACCATTCAGCCTTGCTGTAACACGCACAGGATGCGTGCTGGGTTAGTTAAATAATACTTTGAAGAAATATCACATGCAGATCAGAGGCATCGCTAATAGAATCGCAGAGCGGCACAATTGCAGAGAGTTGAAGTGGCATCACTATGAGGGGCAGAAGGAGCCCAAATATACACTGGAGTTGGCCTCAGGAGCCCAAAAATTGGATGAATCACACCCTGGAGTTGGCAGGAGTTGGCAGCAGCAGCAGCAGGAGCCCAAATATACACTGGAGTTGGCTTCAGGAGCCCAAAAATTGGATGAATCACACCCTGGAGTTGGCAGGAGTTGGCAGCAGCAGCAGCAGGAGCCCAAATATACACTGGAGTTGGCTTCAGGAGCCCAAAAATTGGATGAATCACACCCTGGAGTTGGCAGGAGTTGACAGCAGCAGCAGCAGGAGCCCAAATATACACTGGAGTTGGCCTCAGGAGCCCAAAAATTGGATGAATCACACCCTGGAGTTGGCAGAAGTTGGCAGCAGCAGCAGCAGGAGCCCAAATATACACTGGAGTTGGCTTCAGGAGCCCAAAAATTGGATGAATCACACCCTGGAGTTGGCAGAAGTTGACAGCAGCAGCAGCAGGAGCCCAAATATACACTGGAGTTGGCCTCAGGAGCCCAAAAATTGGATGAATCACACCCTGGAGTTGGCAGAAGTTGGCAGCAGCAGCAGCAGGAGCCCAAATATACACTGGAGTTGGCTTCAGGAGCCCAAAAATTGGATGAATCACACCCTGGAGTTGGCAGAAGTTGGCAGCAGCAGCAGCAGGAGCCCAAATATACACTGGAGTTGGCTTCAGGAGCCCAAAAATTGGATGAATCACACCCTGGAGTTGGCAGGAGTTGACAGTAGCAGCAGCAGGAGCCCAAATATACACTGGAGTTGGCCTCAGGAGCCCAAAAATTGGATGAATCACACCCTGGAGTTGGCAGGAGTTGACAGTAGCAGCAGCAGGAGCCCAAATATACACTGGAGTTGGCCTCAGGAGCCCAAAAATTGGATGAATCACACCCTGGAGTTGGCAGGAGTTGGCAGTAGCAGCAGCAGGAGCCCAAATATACACTGGAGTTGGCCTCAGGAGCCCAAAAATTGGATGAATCACACCCTGGAGTTGGCAGAAGTTGGCAGCAGCAGGAGCCCAAATATACACTGGAGTTGGCTTCAGGAGCCCAAAAATTGGATGAATCACACCCTGGAGTTGGCAGGAGTTGACAGTAGCAGCAGCAGGAGCCCAAATATACACTGGAGTTGGCCTCAGGAGCCCAAAAATTGGATGAATCACACCCTGGAGTTGGCAGGAGTTGACAGTAGCAGCAGCAGGAGCCCAAATATACACTGGAGTTGGCCTCAGGAGCCCAAAAATTGGATGAATCACACCCTGGAGTTGGCAGGAGTTGGCAGTAGCAGCAGCAGGAGCCCAAATATACACTGGAGTTGGCCTCAGGAGCCCAAAAATTGGATGAATCACACCCTGGAGTTGGCAGAAGTTGGCAGCAGCAGCAGCAGGAGCCCAAATATACACTGGAGTTGGCTTCAGGAGCCCAAAAATTGGATGAATCACACCCTGGAGTTGGCAGAAGTTGACAGTAGCAGCAGCAGGAGCCCAAATATACACTGGAGTTGGCCTCAGGAGCCCAAAAATTGGATGAATCACACCCTGGAGTTGGCAGGAGTTGACAGTAGCAGCAGCAGGAGCCCAAATATACACTGGAGTTGGCTTCAGGAGCCCAAAAATTGGATGAATCACACCCTGGAGTTGGCAGGAGTTGACAGTAGCAGCAGCAGGAGCCCAAATATACACTGGAGTTGGCCTCAGGAGCCCAAAAATTGGATGAATCACACCCTGGAGTTGGCAGGAGTTGACAGTAGCAGCAGCAGGAGCCCAAATATACACTGGAGTTGGCTTCAGGAGCCCAAAAATTGGATGAATCACACCCTGGAGTTGGCAGAAGTTGGCAGCAGCAGCAGCAGGAGCCCAAACATTACTTTAAACAGACCCTGGGGTTGGCCTCAGGAGCCCAAAAATTGGATGAATCACACCCTGTGGAGAGTCATGTGGAGAAAAAGTAGCTTAGTTAGTAATATCTACATAAAATTATGAATAAACAAATGCAAAAGTTTGCCAAAGTGAAGTTTTGTTTGAGGGTGTGTTTCCACCTTTTAATTAAATCAGAAACAAGAAGGTGTCATTGCCTCTGACTAATTAGCCCTCAAAAATTCTTGGAATTTTTAATCTGGAATCATGTCTGATCCGTCTTATCCGAAGAATATTAATAAAAAGTAAGAGTAACGTAAAGGATTTTTTATCAATACTTACTTGTGGTCCGATGCGGAGGAATGTCTGTAACTTGAGAGCAGCGCCTTAAATCTGTTTTGCACGATCCATCTTTCTTGGTCTGGCCCCGTCATCAATCTACTGGAATACATCAGGCATTGTTGGGAGGAAAGCTTGGCTGATCCATGCGCCATTCATTTCCACGCAGGGCAGTCTCTGGAAAAAAAAAGTCTGTATAAACCAGGGTCTTTTTCATATAAAAACAAATGGTTATTCTTGCTTTTCAACCATATGTTCCACAGCTTTACCAGTCATTGTGTCAGCCAATGAAGCAACTTTGTCTGGAAGTGCTGCAAAAGCAGTCCACTGCATCACAAGTGGCATCTGACACCCCCAGTCAACTGTCTGCCTGTTATGCTTTGGGTTCAGCTCCACTATCCATTGATCTGATATCCAAGATCTGATAATCATAAAATTCAGCAGCTACTGCCCAGCCAAGAAGTGGAGGAGACACTCGCCTCTTCTTCCGCTATCCGGCAACTAGTGATGAGGAGAGTGTCGTGGGAGGAGGTGTTGCAAGCCGAGGTAGTGGAAGAGGGTCCCTGGAGTCTGCGGCGGTGGCGGCGGCAGCAGCAGCGAATTATTGCGGACTGTTGGTAGGAAAAATCAGCTACTCAGCGATGTGGCAGTGTTCCATGCAGCATCCTGTGGAGAAAAAGTAGGTTAGTTAGTGTATATACATAAAATTATGAATAGACAAATGCAATAGTATTGCGAAAGTGAAGTTTTGTTTGAGGGTGTGTTTCCACCTTGCAATTAAATCAGAAACAACTAGCTATCATTTGCCTCTGAATAATTAGCCCTCAAAAATTCTTGGAATTTTTAATCTTGATGTCTGAGGGATTTCTCCTCTCAGACAGCGTCACCATAAGTCCAGCCTGCTGCATTACCCAGTGGTGGACCTTTCAGAGAACTGATGGCTTGTGCCGAGCCGAGGTGGAGAGTCACATGGCATGGTTGTTGAACAGAAGGTGGGCCAGTCCTTTAGCCTGTCAGTGTGTACCAAAGTGCACAGTGTTGTCTACGCCTGGAGCTGTAACTATAGACTCATGGTGGACAATATATATCCTTTTAGGCCCCCTTGGTGATTGTTGTTTCACGCTGTTCTTCACATGGTTTTCCTTGACCATCAGAGTCACACATGGGAGGAACTACTAAAAATGAGAACTCAATCCATGAAAGCATTGCTTAATCCACGAAAACTGCAAATTTGGACCCATGGTGACTGACACTTGGAAGAACATCTTGTTTGCGCTGCGACAAGGAAGCCAGAGTCATGCGTCCTGACATGGCACACGTGTTCAGTCTAGTTTTGAAGTCTTGCCCCCATCTGAAAGACATCCGAACAACAGGAAAGAAAGTTAGCATGCACTTCTGGCACTCCTACACCACCAAGCACAACCTTATTGAGCCTCAGCGTCACAAAGGTGTACCCCACCATAGTCTGATTTGCGATGTTTCCACCCGTTGGAATTCCACCCTCCATATGCAGGATCCACTATAGCAGTGGTCCCCAACCCTGTCCTCAAGGCCCACCAACAGGCCAGGCTTTGCAGATCTCCACAAAGATGCTCAGGTGGAGTAATTAGTGCAGCTGCAGAGCAATAGAGCTGGCTATTTGGAGATCCAAAAAACATGACATGTTGGTGGGCCTTGAGGACAGGGTTGAGGACCACTGCACTATAGGAACAGAGAAAAGCCATCACGGATTTCTGGATGATCCAAACGGATAGGGGGACACCCCTGTGTAAATTCAATGTAAACCATTGGCAGCTCATACGTGACACCGACCGTTTGTTTAGGCCCTTTGAGGAAGCTACATTATTAGTCAGTTGCCAGGACTATGAGATGAACGATGAGATTCCACTGCTTCATGTACTACAACACATGTTGGAAAGCATGGCTGGTCAGGGCACTGGAGACATGGCACATACATTTCACAGCCACATGAAGCCTGTGGGGGCTGAAGTGGAGGAGGAGGAGGGGGTGGGGCACAGCAAACCACAGTTTAGGTTTCACAAAATGACCATTTTATCTAGTCATCTGACAGGAGAGGAGGTGCAGCCACAGGAGCTAGAGGGTTGTGAGTAAGGCGAGACAGAGGACCCAGACACACCATGGCAGTTTACAGTGGAGATGGAGACAGGTAGTCCCTCCGAGTCACTTGCACAAATGGCACGATGCATGCTCACATGCATGCGTACTAGTGAGCGCAGAATTGTCTCCCTTTATTCAGCGGGAAGACTTCTGGCTCTCCAACTTATTGGACCCTCGCTTCCGGCACAAAATGGGGGCATTTTTTACGCCCACTGAGAGGGAGGAAAAACTGACCTACTACAGAGACATCCCACGTAGTCAGTTGGGCGATGTCTATTTGCGCCATGGCCCATACTCCCGCAGGTCTGACTCTAGGGGAACTTTGCGATCACCTTCCACTGCCATGGCTGCTGGGGGGGTGGAAGGAGCAGCAGCAGCTCCATCAGCAGCAACCTCAGTCTTCAGTCGCTAGTGAGTAGCTTTCTACACCCGCATAGTGAGTCTACTCATGAGAAGCAGGAAGACCTGGAGCTGGACCTCAAACAGCAGGTCATGTCATACCTTGACATGACCATGCCAACACACCTTCAAGATCCACTGGATTTGCTGGGAAGCCAAACTTGACTTGTGCCCGCAACTAGCAGAGTTTGCCCTGGAAAAGCTGTACTGGCCGGACAGTAGTTGATTTAGATGGCAACTGGGCTGCTCTATATAACGAAGCAAAATGGCAAATTTACCTCACTATATAAGCTATTGCCCCTCAGATTTACACAGGGGCTGCTCTATATTATGCTGCAAAATGGCAAATTAACCTCACAATATAAGCCATTGCAGCTCTATATAAATAAAAATAAATAAATAAAAAAAGGGCCTGTAGAAGCTTATTTAGTATAACAGATAGGGTGACATGTGCTGGTTTGGGATGCCCATATGGGCTAGTGTTTTGGCAGCAGTACAAAAACCAATGCAAAATGCAATAGCTTAATAAAGCTGATGCTGATCAACGCTTATTTAGTATAACAGATGGGGTGCAACATGCAGGTTTGGGATGCCCTGCGGCCTGGTGTATTTAAAGCAGACCAAAACCAATTCAAAATGCAATAACTTAATAAAGCTGAGGCTGTAGATGCTTATTTAGTATAAACAGGTAGGGTGCAAGGTGCAGCTTTGGGGTGCCCTGCGGCCTGGTTAAATGAAAGCAGTCAAAAAGGAAGTGCAAACTGAAGTAGCTTAATGAAGCTGATGCTGATCAACGCTTATGTTGTATACCAGATAGGGTGCAAGGTGCAGCTTTGGGGTGCCCTGCGGCCTGGTTTATTAAAATCAGTCAAAAACAAGTGCAAACTGAAGTAGCCTGATCAACGCTTATGTTGTATAACAGATAGGTTTAAAATAGCATGTGCCTTGGGATGCCCGTGTGGCCTGTTATATTTCAAGCTGAACAAAAAGTAACAATAATCCAAGTATGAGACATCATTTTGACCTTCTTCACAGCGCCATACTTTGAAAAAAAAAAATTAATTTCATGCCGATCAATCCAAAGGTCAATGCCCCTAACAAAAATAGTGTTCGGTATAAGTTTTCCTTCTGGAAGGACGTAACCTTTAGTTTACATGGTTGGGGTAGGTTATCTTACAAATTGGGATACCCCACTGTATATGAAACCGAATATAAATGCACACCCAAAAGTGGACACTCAGCCTCCAAGAGGCCTGCTTAGTTTAAATAAGAGAGCTGCTTAGTATGGTAGGTAGGTTATGTTATGTTACAGAATGGGATGCCCCAAGCAGACTTGAGATCAGTATATATGCACACAGCAGCAGTGTGTTAGCAGGCTCATACAGGCCAAATTTCTTTAAATAAATGTGCAGCTTACAGTAAATGCAGAGGCTAATGGTATGTTAAAGAATGGGATGTCCCAAAAACCAGAGAGCACCTGGCAGGCAGCAGTAAGACTATGCACAGCAAAAGTGTCTTTATCATGCCTAATTTCAATTAGAATAGGTGCAAATGGTTAGGTTCTTAAATAGAGGCTGGTGTAGTCACAGAATGGGATGCCCTAAAAACCAGCAGTAAGTACACCTGGCAGGGTCCAGTAGTGCTATGCCCAGCAAAAGTGTCTTTATCAGGCTAATTTCAAATATGATAAGAGCAAATGCTTATATGGTCTTAAACAGAGGCTGCTTTAGTCACAGAATGGGATGCCCCGGGCAGGAATCGAGCTGGCAGGGTACAGTAGTGCTTTGGCCAGCAAAAGTGTCTTTATCAGGCTAATTTCAAATATGATAAGAGCAAATGCTTATATGGTCTTAAACAGAGGCTGCTGTAGTCACAGAATGGGATGCCCCGGGCAGGAATCGAGCTGGCAGGGTCCAGTAGTGCTTTGGCCAGCAAAAGTGTCTTTATCAGGCCTAATTTCAAATATGATAAGAGCAAATGCTTATATGGTCTTAAACAGAGGCTGCTTTAGTCACAGAATGGGATGCCCCGGGCAGGAATCGAGCTGGCAGGGTACAGTAGTGCTTTGGCCAGCAAAAGTGTCTTTATCAGGCTAATTTCAAATATGATAAGAGCAAATGCTTATATGGTCTTAAACAGAGGCTGCTGTAGTCACAGAATGGGATGCCCCGGGCAGGAATCGAGCTGGCAGGGTCCAGTAGGGCTTTGGCCAGCAAAAGTGTCTTTATCAGGCCTAATTTCAAATATGATAAGAGCAAATGCTTATATGGTCTTAAACAGAGGCTGCTGTAGTCACAGAATGGGATGCCCCGGGCAGGAATCGAGCTGGCAGGGTCCAGTAGTGCTTTGGCCAGCAAAAGTGTCTTTATCAGGCCTAATTTCAAATATGATAAGAGCAAATGCTTATATGGTCTTAAACAGAGGCTGCTTTAGTCACAGAATGGGATGCCCCGGGCAGGAATCGAGCTGGCAGGGTACAGTAGTGCTTTGGCCAGCAAAAGTGTCTTTATCAGGCTAATTTCAAATATGATAAGAGCAAATGCTTATATGGTCTTAAACAGAGGCTGCTGTAGTCACAGAATGGGATGCCCCGGGCAGGAATCGAGCTGGCAGGGTCCAGTAGTGCTTTGGCCAGCAAAAGTGTCTTTATCAGGCCTAATTTCAAATATGATAAGAGCAAATGCTTATATGGTCTTAAACAGAGGCTGCTGTAGTCACAGAATGGGATGCCCCGGGCAGGAATCGAGCTGGCAGGGTCCAGTAGTGCTTTGGCCAGCAAAAGTGTCTTTATCAGGCCTAATTTCAAATATGATAAGAGCAAATGCTTATATGGTCTTAAACAGAGGCTGCTGTAGTCACAGAATGGGATGCCCCGGGCAGGAATCGAGCTGGCAGGGTCCAGTAGTGCTTTGGCCAGCAAAAGTGTCTTTATCAGGCCTAATTTCAAATATGATAAGAGCAAATGCTTATATGGTCTTAAACAGAGGCTGCTTTAGTCACAGAATGGGATGCCCCGGGCAGGAATCGAGCTGGCAGGGTACAGTAGTGCTTTGGCCAGCAAAAGTGTCTTTATCAGGCTAATTTCAAATATGATAAGAGCAAATGCTTATATGGTCTTAAACAGAGGCTGCTGTAGTCACAGAATGGGATGCCCCGGGCAGGAATCGAGCTGGCAGGGTCCAGTAGTGCTTTGGCCAGCAAAAGTGTCTTTATCAGGCCTAATTTCAAATATGATAAGAGCAAATGCTTATATGGTCTTAAACAGAGGCTGCTGTAGTCACAGAATGGGATGCCCCGGGCAGGAATCGAGCTGGCAGGGTCCAGTAGTGCTTTGGCCAGCAAAAGTGTCTTTATCAGGCCTAATTTCAAATATGATAAGAGCAAATGCTTATATGGTCTTAAACAGAGGCTGCTTTAGTCACAGAATGGGATGCCCCGGGCAGGAATCGAGCTGGCAGGGTCCAGTAGTGCTTTGGCCAGCAAAAGTGTCTTTATCAGGCCTAATTTCAAATATGATAAGAGCAAATGCTTATATGGTCTTAAACAGAGGCTGCTTTAGTCACAGAATGGGATGCCCCGGGCAGGAATCGAGCTGGCAGGGTCCAGTAGTGCTTTGGCCAGCAAAAGTGTCTTTATCAGGCCTAATTTCAAATATGATAAGAGCAAATGCTTATATGGTCTTAAACAGAGGCTGCTTTAGTCACAGAATGGGATGCCCCGGGCAGGAATCGAGCTGGCAGGGTACAGTAGTGCTTTGGCCAGCAAAAGTGTCTTTATCAGGCTAATTTCAAATATGATAAGAGCAAATGCTTATATGGTCTTAAACAGAGGCTGCTGTAGTCACAGAATGGGATGCCCCGGGCAGGAATCGAGCTGGCAGGGTCCAGTAGTGCTTTGGCCAGCAAAAGTGTCTTTATCAGGCCTAATTTCAAATATGATAAGAGCAAATGCTTATATGGTCTTAAACAGAGGCTGCTTTAGTCACAGAATGGGATGCCCCGGGCAGGAATCGAGCTGGCAGGGTACAGTAGTGCTTTGGCCAGCAAAAGTGTCTTTATCAGGCTAATTTCAAATATGATAAGAGCAAATGCTTATATGGTCTTAAACAGAGGCTGCTGTAGTCACAGAATGGGATGCCCCGGGCAGGAATCGAGCTGGCAGGGTCCAGTAGTGCTTTGGCCAGCAAAAGTGTCTTTATCAGGCCTAATTTCAAATATGATAAGAGCAAATGCTTATATGGTCTTAAACAGAGGCTGCTTTAGTCACAGAATGGGATGCCCCGGGCAGGAATCGAGCTGGCAGGGTACAGTAGTGCTTTGGCCAGCAAAAGTGTCTTTATCAGGCTAATTTCAAATATGATAAGAGCAAATGCTTATATGGTCTTAAACAGAGGCTGCTTTAGTCACAGAATGGGATGCCCCGGGCAGGAATCGAGCTGGCAGGGTACAGTAGTGCTTTGGCCAGCAAAAGTGTCTTTATCAGGCTAATTTCAAATATGATAAGAGCAAATGCTTATATGGTCTTAAACAGAGGCTGCTGTAGTCACAGAATGGGATGCCCCGGGCAGGAATCGAGCTGGCAGGGTCCAGTAGTGCTTTGGCCAGCAAAAGTGTCTTTATCAGGCCTAATTTCAAATATGATAAGAGCAAATGCTTATATGGTCTTAAACAGAGGCTGCTTTAGTCACAGAATGGGATGCCCCGGGCAGGAATCGAGCTGGCAGGGTACAGTAGTGCTTTGGCCAGCAAAAGTGTCTTTATCAGGCTAATTTCAAATATGATAAGAGCAAATGCTTATATGGTCTTAAACAGAGGCTGCTGTAGTCACAGAATGGGATGCCCCGGGCAGGAATCGAGCTGGCAGGGTCCAGTAGTGCTTTGGCCAGCAAAAGTGTCTTTATCAGGCCTAATTTCAAATATGATAAGAGCAAATGCTTATATGGTCTTAAACAGAGGCTGCTTTAGTCACAGAATGGGATGCCCCGGGCAGGAATCGAGCTGGCAGGGTACAGTAGTGCTTTGGCCAGCAAAAGTGTCTTTATCAGGCTAATTTCAAATATGATAAGAGCAAATGCTTATATGGTCTTAAACAGAGGCTGCTGTAGTCACAGAATGGGATGCCCCGGGCAGGAATCGAGCTGGCAGGGTCCAGTAGGGCTTTGGCCAGCAAAAGTGTCTTTATCAGGCCTAATTTCAAATATGATAAGAGCAAATGCTTATATGGTCTTAAACAGAGGCTGCTTTAGTCACAGAATGGGATGCCCCGGGCAGGAATCGAGCTGGCAGGGTACAGTAGTGCTTTGGCCAGCAAAAGTGTCTTTATCAGGCTAATTTCAAATATGATAAGAGCAAATGCTTATATGGTCTTAAACAGAGGCTGCTTTAGTCACAGAATGGGATGCCCCGGGCAGGAATCGAGCTGGCAGGGTCCAGTAGTGCTTTGGCCAGCAAAAGTGTCTTTATCAGGCTAATTTCAAATATGATAAGAGCAAATGCTTATATGGTCTTAAACAGAGGCTGCTGTAGTCACAGAATGGGATGCCCCGGGCAGGAATCGAGCTGGCAGGGTCCAGTAGGGCTTTGGCCAGCAAAAGTGTCTTTATCAGGCCTAATTTCAAATATGATAAGAGCAAATGCTTATATGGTCTTAAACAGAGGCTGCTGTAGTCACAGAATGGGATGCCCCGGGCAGGAATCGAGCTGGCAGGGTCCAGTAGTGCTTTGGCCAGCAAAAGTGTCTTTATCAGGCCTAATTTCAAATATGATAAGAGCAAATGCTTATATGGTCTTAAACAGAGGCTGCTTTAGTCACAGAATGGGATGCCCCGGGCAGGAATCGAGCTGGCAGGGTACAGTAGTGCTTTGGCCAGCAAAAGTGTCTTTATCAGGCTAATTTCAAATATGATAAGAGCAAATGCTTATATGGTCTTAAACAGAGGCTGCTTTAGTCACAGAATGGGATGCCCCGGGCAGGAATCGAGCTGGCAGGGTCCAGTAGTGCTTTGGCCAGCAAAAGTGTCTTTATCAGGCCTAATTTCAAATATGATAAGAGCAAATGCTTATATGGTCTTAAACAGAGGCTGCTTTAGTCACAGAATGGGATGCCTCACAGCAGACTTAAGATCAGTTCAGTATATATGCACAGTTAGTTGCTATAAGCAGCCTGAAAACGCTAACAAAGGCTGGATGAAAAAAAAAAAATCTCCCTGTCAGCCAGCTCCGTTTTTCCTACCTTTCCCTGGCTTTCTGTCTGTCTCCTGTCTGTCTCCTGCCTGTCTCCTGCCTGTCTCCAGCCTGTCCCTGTCTGTCCCTGTCTCCAGCCTGTCTAACTGCCTCAGCTACACAGCGTTCTGTCTGTCTGTCACGAATGCAATAGAGAAATGAGGAAAAGCAAGATGGCCGCCGTTAAATACCGCTGTGTGACGTCACCGGGCTTGCTGGCTGCTGATAGGCTGCATGTGACTGCCCCAGCTTGCACTGGCGCGGGATACATGTCCAGACATGTCCCGCCCGCCATCTTAGAATGCCTGTAATGTAAATGAATGGATGTTAAAGGAAAACTTCGAGTGATCGAATCGCGGGGAAATTCGGATTCGATCCGAATCGAATTTTTCCTGAAATTCGGATCGAATCCGGGTTCGTCCGGATCGATTCGCTCATCCCTATTTGGGATCATTGTTTTGCTGAAATGTCCACCCTTGTTTCATCTTCATCATCCTGGTAAATGGCCGCATTTTTTTTTTTTTTATCAAGGATGTCTCCATTCACGTTAAATACCTCTTACAGGACAATTGCAGTCCCAACAACATGCTAAGCCTGACAATCCAGGGAAGCCACTGGATTGTGACATCACCACCAAACTAATGACAAGCATCATCATCCACTTCTCGAGAACTACAGGGACCATGTGTGGATTGGTTTGGAGAATTTAATGTCAATAGACATATATTTACTTAGAAAATTGGTAACTTGTTCAATACTTATTTCACCCAATCTATTTCTTTTTATATTGCCTATAATGCCCTTTGAATAGGACATTAGGGTCACCCCCCTCCCCAAGCTAGTAAATGTGCAGGAACACTCACATGGTCTGTGCTTCCACGCTGCTCTTGTAATGTCTATTGGCCCATAGGGTTCATTAGCCCAGCATGATTGCTTAATGCACCTGGCTCCCTAGCGCATATTAAATACCTCCAAAAGGACAATTGCAGTCACAACAATGTGCTAACCCTGACAATCCAGGGAAACCATTGGATAGCGACTTCACCACCAAACTAGTGACAAGCAACATCATCCACATCTCAGGGACTGCAGGGGCCAACACCAGATAATATCTACCCCGCGACAACATCTGAACCTGGGGATAAGGCCCGTTCTTTTATCCTCATTCCTTTGTTTGCTTCTGATAATTCTTTTCACTGCTCTGTCTGAGATCTTGCAGGGAGCACCTGGCCGTGTCTAGTTTATGGTGAAATGATTTTATTTCCATCTCAAGATTATGGCCACCAACAGTGCTCACTGCAACCTTCAGAAGTTTAGAAATTCCTCTATAACCAATGGCATCAGTGTGTTTTGCAACAATAAGGTTACAAGGGTCTTGAGAGAGCTCACTGGTTTTACCCATCATGTGTGGCACCTTAGTAATGAGCCATCAGTTGAACCAGCTGATATTAATTTTAACTGTGTCATTTTTTTATTATTACACATATTTAACCCAATGTATTTCTTTATATATTTCCTTTTATTCCCTTCGAATAGGACCTCAAGGTCACCTCCCCCAAGCTAGTAAATTGTGCAGGAATACTCACACAGTCTGTGCTTCCGTGCTGCTCTTCTGATGTCTATTGGCCCATGGGGTTCTTATAACCAGCATGTTTGCTTAATAAACTTGGCACATGAGCCAGCAAATTTAATTGTTTAATGACAGAGGAGGAATATCTAGATACAACTGCTGTGGCTTCAGGAACTGGAATCAATGAGTGTTGAATCAATTTTGTGCTTGCAAGTGGACGGGAATCCTGAATTAGAAGCATTAGGTCCACTTTTATACCTGGTCAGAGCTGCTATGCAGTACTGTTATAAGCCTTAAATTCACTGTCTAGACACTCACTAACTTCTCCCTCTTGGAAACAGTATAAATTACACCATTTTAAAGCACCTGAAAATGCTTTTAGTATGTAATGTATTCTAGGCAAAACTGATTTCTTTGCTTCTATTTCTTGGTCACGGCTGAGCTGGGAAGGGTGTGTCATGAAGCATACAGTATTTACGAGCCTTGAGCATGCTCTGCTGTGGTCAGAGAAAGTAGTGGGACCATTGTGACTTGCTGTGCTTGCTTATACTGTGAGCTCCGAGGAACAAAGTATCTGTAAAACCATTTAAAAAAGGATTGGGCTTAAAGTCCCTCTAAGAGCAGAGTTTCTTATTTCCCCATCAGGACACAAGACAATCAGTTGGTTCAATTTATATAAATATTTGTAGAAGGTACAGTTTTATCAAGTAAATCACCATTGCAGCACAGGAATTTCCTCAGGTCCGGGGATGTGACTGAGCAACCAAGGTGTGTGTTGATGTACAGAATATCTGACAGCCCTTCATTGTGCAGGGAGACACTGGGTAGGTTACGAGCGACCTCTGTAAACACACTGGCCTGGTTGTGAGGGAGAGCAGGGACAGAGACACTGCCTGAGTTATGAGCAAGGTTGGTAAATAGAGATAAGTAGGAAAGAAAGTTAGAGAGATGCTGGACGGATTGGGAGGGAGAGCAGTGAGAGAGTCGCTGGCAGGGTTACAAGTAAGCTCTCTCTGAAGTGACAGGCAGAGAAGGTAGGGAGTGAGATGATGGCATGGCTTTGAGGGAGAGCAGGGAGAGAGAGGCTGAACAGTTATGAGCAGACATGCTCTAAAGTGACAGGCAGGGAAAGCAGAGAGAGACAGACGCGGACTGAGCCATGCAGGCCCCTTACTTTACAAATAAGCTGGAAAATGGCCTTCTCTGTCAGGATCAAGCGCGTCGCTGGATTGAACAGGCAGAGGCGGCCATGAGACCACTTTTGGACTGTGGTCCGGGTCGCCAAAATGGGGGAGGAGGGTAAGGTTTACCAGGACAGATACAATAAAAGCAAATAACTTCTGAAAAAATAGACTGTAGACTCACAGACATTACTTAATATAAGGAGTGCTACATATTGACATACATATTTTTCCTTTAGCATTCAGAGACCCTTTAACATTTCTATTGTCAGATGTTACACTTACTCTGTATTGTATTCTCTTTCAGCTTTAATCCAGTTTGTTTAGAATGCACTTTTTTCTCCTTATTACTAAGGAACCAGACTGATTGTTATTAGCACAGCATGTGGCTCACACATATAATTACCCTTTTGGTAAGCTGATACCAAAAGTTACACACTGATCAGATCAGTTAGCTTCCAACAAAAAGGAATGTAAATGCTTTATTATATTATGTAGCTCAAAAAACCAACCAAGATATCAAAACGATCGAGTCAATAGCAGGAACAATCATGCAGGTCAGTCAAACCCCAGGTGGCATTGCTTTTTAAAATGTACATATCTTATCTTCTTGACTACAACATATGTTACTAAAAAACAAAAAGTGAACAGCAAGTTTTGCCTGAAGACATTAATACAATTTAAATGCTGTTGAGTACAACTTCTATACAAAAGCCAAAATAAGCCATGGAAATGATTTAAGTTTCATTTAAAATAGTCATCTGCTGAGCTAGTCACGGTGAGTTGAAAATCAAGACATTTAAACAGTAGGGAATGCTGAGAATATAGTACTACTCAGTGCAATTTTCAGCAGTCATTAGCATAACATTGGAGATAATAAGGTTTTCTACTTTTTTTTTCCTCAGTGGGCACAGATCTCAGACACTTGCAGAATGCTGAGTATGTATTTGTCCAATTACTGTAAACTTCAGCATTTTTAATACTTTTTCTATAGTTATTTAGCAAAGCAATTAGAACACTTATTTCAGATGCAAAATGCCTGATGCCTTATTATGGGATTTGACAAGAATATATTCTGAGGAATAAAACTGGTTCCTTACTTAATAAATGCAACACATTTATTTTTTCAATTTTTCAGGGCCAGCCACTGTCCTTCCCCCAGGGCATCCCAAATCACAATGTCCTGCTTTGTGAACCTGCCAGGGTGATGCAAAACCTACCTGCTTCCTGGCTCCCTCATCAATGGACCACATCCACCTTTTTGATGAGCTCTTGCTTCTTACCATTCAGATGCCCGATGCTGGGATTGCTGCTGCTCGCAATCTTCATTGCCATAAACAGAGCCAGAAACATTTAATATGCACTGCAAATGAATCTGATTGGACAGGAGCCCATGCATGTAGGACCAGTAAGAGATGAGTGTTGCTGGTCTATCTAGGGGGGTTTCACACAGCACGGCATCCCCAATCAGGATGCAGAGGGGTGAGGAACAAAACCCAAGATTGTCAAAATCCTTGGGTTTTTTCAACTTTAAAAGGTGGAGAGTATCTCTAATCTTTAATAAACATCTGTACACTGAGTTTTGGGAGCCTTTCCAACTCAATACATCATAACATGGGCACCTGCGCTATGTGGTGGAGCAATTAGGGGGAAATAGCATCCAACAAACTATTTATAAATCTGCTTTCGGGAAACCAACGGCTGGTAAAAGTAGCCCCGAGCTGTCATTCTTTCCATACTGTAAAGACCTCTGGGCAAAACTGAGGGGTTATCTTTCTTGGATGCTGTCACATGCTAGAGATATAGCGAGGAGTAAAGACATGAAGAATATGGTGCATAAGGCATCTGGGCATGCAGCAATTGCTGTCAATAAGAAAGATAAGATTGGATTTTATTACTTTTAGTTAGGAATTTAACAAGATTGCCGCCATTGTCAGGAGAAACCTTCCCATGTTACTGGTGTTAGAGTGAAGAGTAATTCCTTAAGGTCTTGGTATTTCCCTAGACCTGGAATTGTTCTTCTGTTCTTACACTGTTGTTCCATGTTTCGCAACCAGACATCACAAGACAGGAACCAGATAGGTTCCGTTAAGTTGTCCGTTAAGTTCTCCTTTATGTGCCAAGTTATAAATTATAATTCCTAAAACTTAGATCTTGTTCCCCAAATGGTAACCACCCAATAAGTCACCATGTCCTGAGGTTTGACACTTAGCCTGGCCTTCTGAACTTTTCTCCAGTTATACTGCGCATGCTTCAAAGTTGTAACACTTGCAGTACTGTTCGGATACTAACCAATTATGGATGTATATCCGGCCTTTTAGTTTGATTTTATTGGATAATTAATAGACCGCCTAATGGCTTGTGATTGGTTGTTTTTACTGCTTTTCTTGATTGTATTCACACAACAATATATCTACCTCTGCCACGTGAAAATAAAGATTCATTCACGCTGCTGCTACAGAACTGTCTTCTGTGGTTCTTGTGTGGTCATCCTGATCAGGATTTGAATAGCAAGTGATTCACACAGGGCTGTGATCCCTGAAACCTTATTGAATTGAATTAAGATAGAAGGTTATACTCTATCAAATGGTGGAGAATGCTCGGAGCTTAAGCATAGACGGAGGTAGCTGAAGTACGGAGCCGAGAGGACGGTGCACGCTAACACATATCAAGAAACACTGCCGGCAAGGTAAGCTTTCATTACCTGTGGTTCTTGTATATGCGTTGCCGGATACCGTCTGTTCTGTGCTGCTGCTGCCCAGCTCTATAGCCAGGTATTGTGAATCACTGCTTATATCTGTGCACATTGTTTAACGTTTTGCTCTTTGTTTCATGATTTTGTTTTGTTTGGCTTGCACTCCGCCTTGACTAACTGTGTTCCACGTGTTGTGTTATATTGCCTGTCACAGACTTCTCCTCGGGAGGCAGACGTGCCCCCACCTAATTCCTGATCTGTTGCGAAATCAGGTAGTTCACGGCAGCCAGAACTAAGACTTTGCTTGCCGAGGATGGGAAATTCGAGTACCGTCCAGGAGGAGAACACAGAGGGTCTTCAGGCAATAGATATTGTGGCACATCTTAAAGGGGAGTGGGTTCGTAAAAATGCTGATGTATTGTTTGTAAAAGCCAAAGTTCCTCCAGGAGGATGTTTAGAAACCACTAGATGGAGAGATTTCAGAGATGATCAAAGTAAGTGGATTAGTGCAAATGGCTTTATGGAACATGTTTTAGCATGGATCAATGTAAGTGATCAAATAAGGAAGGAAGGTAGATTTCAGGGTGAATTTAATGGAACTAGTTACATTTATGTACTTAAGAACAGGCATAAGAAAAATGACCCGCCTGGTTATGAAGATGATGAACATGATCACCCTACATCCGAGGCTAGAGTGCGAGCTACACAATCTAACCTACGGATGTTACGGGCTTCAACCTCATCCCTTTATGCTTATCGAGACGACCCACCTCACTATGAGGCTTCCCCGCCACGACCCGTGCCTACTGCACGCTCTGACAGGCCGACTGTTCATGTTACACAAGAGCTGTTTCCTCCCGTTCCATCAACAGCTGCTCGTGCTAGCCATGCCTCTGTGGCATCTGACATGAAAGTACCCCCCTCTCCGTACCCTATACGGAAGCCTATACAACCATGGACCTGTCTCTCCTGTAAACATAAGAATCATGGCAGGAGATTTAAATCCTGTGAGAACTGCAGAAAACCTATTACTGAGGTGAATATTGATCACTTGACGGATGGTGAAGACGAAGTAGACAAACCTAAGATTTTTCCTGTGATTTCTCAGATCACTACCGGTCCAAAGGTTGAAGGTCAAGGTGAACCACCCCAGTCTGTTACTACCTGGTATAAGCCTTGGTCCCCAATAGAACAGTTCAACATTGCTCAGAATAGTCTTCCAGATCCTGTAAGAAATCCGGGGGGTTTTGTCCGCGCTTTGAGTTCACTTCGCGTTACACACTCCTCCACTTGGAGTGATCTAGCAGGGTTAATTATAGCAAAGGGTGGTGTAAGCTTGTTAAATAATATTCTTGCCAAAGCTACTGAACAGCAGAAAACATATGCACGCCCTGATCTATCAAAATCTGCTGAATCTGGGGAAGTCCTAGAAGCTATCCTAGATACATGGAAAGGAGATATGTTTAAACGTAGTTACACCAGCCTAGCGACCTTAAACCAAGATAAGGGGGAGAACTCTGCTGCATGGTGGTCTAGGGTACAAAATGCAGCATTGGATCAGGGATATCATCCTGAAAATGAGAGAGATGTTAAGCTTATGAAAGACTGTTTTTTACGGGGTTTGACAGCTGAACTCAGATTTCCTCTATTCGTCTCCCGACCCGATGCTATCGCTCTAGAAATGTCTTATTTGCTCTCTGTGCTCAAAGGGATCGAGGAGTTGGATAACTCTAGACGGGAGAGCAAACCACGCATTCATTTCGTTAAGCCAAAAAGAGGCTTTAACCAGAATAGAGGAAATCAGCGCTTCAGCCAACAGCACGCTGGCAATAATGTTGTCTGTTATAACTGTCAAAGAAGGGGTCACATTGCCAGAAATTGCCCTAACCCAGCTACGGCTAAACAAGATGTTTCTGACCAATCTGTGCAACCTGTGTCTGCACACCACAACACTGGTAAACGAGATTAGGAATCTGGCAGCCCTCCTCCTGTGGAATCCACCGATCTTTTCCCCGTCCAAGTCCCAGCTACAAATGGCCCTCAAGCTATGGTGGATGTAACCCTTAGTAACGGCACATCCTTGCGCTGTCTGGTGGATTCCGGGGCTAGCCGTACAGTGCTCAGAGCTGACGAACTGGATAGTTCTTTAGCTTCGAGCTCTGTTATTACAGGAGTAGGTTTAGAGGGTTCAGATAGTACTTTGGTTGAAACTAAACCGTGTGGTCTCCTACTTTCAAATTGTCCTGAAGTATGGGGTAAATTTCTGATTTCAAATACCGTGCCGGTCAACTTATTAGGAGCGGATGTTTTGTCTGCACTAGGACTCACGCTTGATTTTTCACAAGGGGAGGCGCGCTTACTCAATCCACATGATGAAATGTCTGTGTGTAATGTTTTTGCTGTGACTCATTTGCTGCAACGTGACAAGCCAGCTGTTTGTGACAGTGCTGACTGTGAAATCCCTTTTCATCTGATCAACCCAGCATTCTGGGCTCGGGATGCTTCAGATGTAGGTAGACTGCCTGTGCCGCCTGCTGTGATTAAAGTGCGCCCAGGTACTCAGCCTGTCTGTCTCCGACAGTACCCGCTTAGCACCGCACAAATGGAAGGATTAGACGAACAAATTAAGATGTTTCTAAAAATGGGGGTTTTGAGAGAGGGCTCATCTCCTTACTGCACACCGCTATTCCCGGTGAAGCGAAAAACCCCAAAAGGTGAAAAACAGCGTTACAGACTTGTACATGATCTGAGAGCTATAAATGCTATTACAGTTTGTGACGCGCCGTTGGTGCCCAACCCCCACACCTTACTTTCAGACATCCCACCACATAGTGAATATTTCAGCGTCCTGGACCTCTGTAACGCGTTCCATAGTGTTCCTTTGGCTCCTGAAAGTCAGCCCCTGTATTCCTTCAGACATGCCCAAAAGTCTTACTTATGGTCCACTTTGCCACAAGGAGCCTCTCAAGCACCGTTGTTGTTTAATCAAGCCTTACATTCTGTACTTGAGGGATGGTCTCCTGTTCATAAATCTACTCATTTAATTCAATACGTTGATGACTTGCTGATTTCGTCTACAAGTAAGCAAAACTGCATAGACGACACTGTGTCCCTGTTAAATTTCCTAGCAGAAAATGGTTGCAAAGGGACAGTGGAAAAATTACAGTTTTGTAAACCAATGGTAGTATTTTTGGGTCATTGTATTTCTAAAGGTTCTAAACATTTATCTGCCAATCGAATCCAGACTATTGTTGACATGCCAACACCTAAAAGTTTAAAACAACTACGTACCTTTTTGGGCTTGGTAGGTTACTGCAGAGAGTGGATCCTGGGGGCGTCCTCTCTTATGGCTCCACTATATGCAGTAATCTCTGAACACAATAAGACTGTCAGGAAGCCTTTTGTGCTTTCTGAGGAGGAAGAGAAGTGTTTCCTATCACTTAAACAGGCTATTGTGTCTGCTCCGGCATTGGGACTGCCGGACTATGAGAAAATGTTCTTCCTGTTTACACATGAAACCGACGGCCATGCACAAGGTGTATTAACACAGCGACACGGACACAAATTCCGTCCGCTTGCCTTTTACTCTGTACAGCTTGACAATGTGATTATGGGTGCACCCACCTGTGTGAGAGCAGTTGCCGCTGCTGCTCTTTTAGTCTCTAAAGCCACTGATATTGTTTTAGATCACCCATTAACTGTGTTTTGTCCACATTCAGTGTCTGAAATCCTACATCAGGCACAAACCAAACACCTGTCTGCAGCACGCCTAACTAAATATGAGGTGGCCCTTCTTTCTCTCTCTCATATTCCTCTGAAGCGCTGCAATGTCCTTAACCCGGCTACTCTCCTTCCTCTCAGTTTCAAAGGGGAGGAATGTGAAGAGACAGATACATTTGATAATGTTGAAACTTTGGATCAGGAGGCTCATGATTGTTTTGAATTAATGTCAATAGAAACAAGGGGCCTTGAAAATCTTGTGACAGACCCCATTGATAATGCTGACTTTGACTTTTACATTGATGGTTCCAGATATGCAGTGGATGGAAAATTTTATACTGGATTTGCTATAGTAACCTTGTCTGATGTGATTTTACAGAGATCATTGCCACCATCACGGTCTGCTCAGGAGGCTGAACTAATTGCTCTGACAGAGGCATGTAAGTTGGCAAAAGGTAAAAGGGCAAATGTAAGAACTGATTCACGTTATGCATGGGGAATAGCGCAAAATTTCTCCCCTATCTGGCGTAACAGAGACTTTACTGGATCCTCGGGTAAACCAGTTAAGAACATGGATTGTGTCATGGAGCTGATTGCAGCCTTACAACTCCCTCAGAAAGTAGCAGTCATTAAAGTAGCAGCACATACTCGTGGGGACAGCCTAGATGCCAAGGGAAACCAGAGGGCTGATGAGGCAGCTAAAGCTGCTGCGCTCATACCCCTGGGGCGGCCGAAGATACTGGCTGCCATACCCGAGGACAAAGGGGCCCCCTGTGGAGTCGACCTCTCTCTGCTTATTCTTTTACAGAAACAGTGTCCAGAAGCAGAAAAAGAGGAATGGAAGAAGAAAGGTGCTGCTATGCGAGACGACGGACTGTGGATAAGTGGTAACAAATATTGTTTGCCTAGAACATTGTACCCCATGATGACACATTTAGTTCATGGTCCCACACATCAATCCAAGGAAAATATGCACAACATAGTCTCTGCGCACTGGTTGGCCCCAGGATTCAATACTGCTGCTGTGAGGTTTGTAGCTGCTTGCCTGGTTTGTTCTTTGCACAACCCAGGGAAGACAGTTAAGACCCCAATTCGGAACCTGCCCAGACCTGACTACCCATTCCAACATCTGCAGATTGATTACATTCAGCTGCCCAAGGTGGGGCAATATCAATATGTGCTGGTGTGCGTTGATCTCTTTTCAGGGTGGCCTGAAGCTTGGCCTGTTACAAAAGCAACGGCGAAAAATACTGCAAAGAAAATCTTGAGTGAAATAGTATGCAGGTATGGGTTATTTCAAAGTCTTCACTCTGATAATGGCAGCCACTTCACAGGTGAAGTAATGAAGGAAACAATGAAAGCCCTAGGGATAAAGCAAGCTTTCCATACTCCCTACCATCCACAAAGTAGTGGAAAAGTAGAAAGACTAAATGGTACCTTAAAGTTAAAGATTCAGAAAATTAGGGCTGAAACAGGTAAACCATGGACAGACTGTTTACCCATTGCCCTTTACTCGGTGAGAACCACCCCCAACAGAAAAACAAAACTGTCACCCTACGAGGTTCTCTTTGGCAGTGCCCCTAAAACAGGTCTATACTTACCCCAGCAGGCCCAACTTTTACATTCTGACTTGACTGGTTATGTAGCTGCTTTACAGAAGTGTTTAACTGAAACTCATAAACGTGTGTTTGCCTCAATTCCAGACCCTGATAAGTGTACAGGAGTTCACTCATTGGAGCCAGCTGATTGGGTGGTTATAAAGAAACACACTCGTAGATCTTTGGAGCCAAGGTTCGAGGGTCCGTACCAAGTACAGTTGGTTACCCGCACTTCGGTCAAGGTGGATGGTAAAGAAAACTGGGTACACGCCAGCCACTGTAAAAAGGTCCAAGAACCAGCGACAGAATGAAGTCTTCTCTTACATTGCTCATCATTTACTTTTGGACTATTGATATTGTGTATGCAGATATTTCTCAGCAAAATAGTGTTATGAGTATGCATTTGCAAGCTGCTAAGATTTCAAATGTTACAGATTGTTGGGTCTGTAGTGCCAAGTATCTCCAATCTTCTGGAATCCCCTGGGTGGCAATCCCACTGGAACCACATGATTTCCATCAGATTGCCCAAATAGTTACTTCAAAACAAGTTTCTTCTTCAGGGAAAGTTGCTGCAAGTTTTCTAATAGTGTTAACTGCACCTGTGTCCCCAGGTTTGTGTATTAACATTTCTCGGGCAGGACATGAGATATTGGGAAATTCAGATTGTACCCATGCTCACACTAACCTCACTGTTACTGGAGGCAGTATATATAATGTCACTATAAATGAAACTCGTGTAGTAGATATGCAAGATAGTGAAAATATAATGCTTAATGCTTCTGTGCAGATGACAGTACTGGACACTGCTGCTTTTCAAAACTTTTCAGTAATGTTGCAAAGCGGTTATTATTTCATTTGTGGTTACAAGGCTTTTGCATGGATCCCCATCCATGGACAAGGAACCTGTTATGTAGGAAGAGTGACACCAGCTATTAAACTGTATAATGGCAGTGTAGAAGCGAAGGTGGAACCTGAGGTTAGGTTAGGGTTTAAAAAAGGAAAAATCCCTATAGAAGACAAAATCAGGTTCAAAAGAGGAATATTCTCTGTGGAAGACAAAATCTGGAGTTTTCTCCCAGGATGGACAGGATGGGGGATGGAAATGATGAATAGGCTGAATAATTTCTCTAGCTTGATAGATAGCATGATTAATCATACAATAGAAGCTGTAGAATTGGAAAACTTAGAACTAAGGCAAGTTAGAAAGATGGTTTTGCAGGAAAAAATGGTTTTAGATTATCTTTTGGCAAGTCAAGGAGGTTATTGTGCTTTCATAGGAGAAGACTGTTGTACCTGGGTAGTAGATACAGAAAACCAAGTCCAGGCACATGTAGACAAGGTTAAGGATTTGCAGAAAAAGGCCAGAGCTATTAGCAAGGACGGTTGGAATCCCTTTATAGGAATGAGTGGGTTCTTTGCCGATGTAGGGAACTGGTTTTATGGAATTCTGAAATCAATAGGTATGTACATACTGATGGCCCTAACTCTTGTAGTTTGTGTTTATTTGTTTAGTAAGCTGGCCATATTTGTGACTAAGAAAATGGTTGGTTTTGGGACCAGCTCTCGCCCTCTTAATGAAATGACTAGGGAATCAGGTGATGGCACTAACAGATCCACCATTTATGCAGCCTTAGAAGGATTGGATGATCAAGACAACAGTGAATATGTGGTAATATTGGAAGATGAATTACCCAATGTGCCCACTGCTCCTGTAGAGCAACAACCACTGCCTGTGTATATTCCAATGTTATCCAGAGTGCTTCCTTTGACCCCGGTTGAGGAGGAATGACAGACGGCGACTCTATCTGGACTAATGAGGCTAAGGCCTACCTTAGGCTGGGGAGACGTCACCTAGTCCTCCTCTAGGTCTGATTTTAGACCTGAGTGAGAAGTACTCCACAAGAACTAACCAAAGGAAGAAAAGCTGCTCAATATGGAACAAGAGGAGGAAATTGTTAGAGTGAAGAGTAATTCCTTAAGGTCTTGGTATTTCCCTAGACCTGGAATTGTTCTTCTGTTCTTACACTGTTGTTCCATGTTTCGCAACCAGACATCACAAGACAGGAACCAGATAGGTTCCGTTAAGTTGTCCGTTAAGTTCTCCTTTATGTGCCAAGTTATAAATTATAATTCCTAAAACTTAGATCTTGTTCCCCAAATGGTAACCACACAATAAGTCACCATGTCCTGAGGTTTGACACTTAGCCTGGCCTTCTGACCTTTTCTCCAGTTATACTGCGCATGCTTCAAAGTTGTAACCCTTGCAGTACTGTTCGGATACTAACCAATTATGGATGTATATCCGGCCTTTTAGTTTGATTTTATTGGATAATTAATAGACCGCCTAATGGCTTGTGATTGGTTGTTTTTACTTCTGCTTTTCTTGATTGTATTCACACAACAATATATCTACCTCTGCCACGTGAAAATAAAGATTCATTCACGCTGCTGCTACAGAACTGTCTTCTGTGGTTCTTGTGTGGTCATCCTGATCAGGATTTGAATAGCAAGTGATTCACACAGGGCTGTGATCCCTGAAACCTTATTGAATTGAATTAAGATAGAAGGTTATACTCTATCACTGGCAGATCCCATTCTACATGAAATAGTTACAGATACAGTGTGCATAGTTTGTTGCAAATCTCCTAGTCTAGACAATGTATTATTTCCCATTCTCTTTAGTACCAGCTCCACCCCACAAAATACATGGCTTTCCACTACATAATAACATAGTAACATAGTATACAAGGCTGAATAAAGTTTATAAACTTTAGTCCATCCAATTCAGCCTGTTTATCTCCTTCAAGTGGTCTAGTATCCATAGCTGGAAATGTTATTACATGCCAGGAAGGCATCCGGGCCACTTTTGAATGCTTTTACTGTATCCTGCCAGGAAGGCATCCAGGCCACTTTTGAATGCTTTTACTGTATCCTTCATAACTACCTCCTCTGGCAGCGAGTTTCATAGTCTCACTGTTCTTAAAGAGAAGAATCCCCTCCTATGTTGGTGGAGAAAGTGCCTTACCTCTAATCTTAACCCTTCTAGTGCCAGCTACGTGAGTCTCATGTAGCTGCCTCTCCTACCGTTAAGTGCCAGCTATGTGAGACTCATGTAGCTGACTTTAAACCCCCACAGTAAAAAAATATAAAAGTAAAAAGTCACCTAACCCCTCGTTGGATCGGGCTGGGTCTTCTCTTCACCCGTGGGGCATCTGATCCCCCCTGGGGCTCTTCTGTCTTCAGGAGGGCACCCAAAATAGCATCCCCCCCACTTCAGCCGCTGCCGCAAATTGTAAAAAAGAAAAAGAAAAATGACATTTACTCACCTGCAGCCCCGATTCCTCCCTTGGGGTCTCCTCTTCACTGGGGGGCATCCGATCACCCCCCCCAGGCTCTTCCGTGGTGAGGAGAGGGTGAGAAACCACCCTCTCACTCACTTCCTAGGTTGGGACTGCTAGCCCCACCCGGGGGCGGGTGACATCATCGGTGACCCGACACCTGTCAGCCGAGACCTGAGGCTCGGTTGCTGTTGGAGATCGGAGGAGGAGGGCTGGTTACCAGCTCTCCTCCACCGATCTCCAGCAGCTGTCATCTGAGCGTCGTGGGACATAATCGGGACATCGGAGGTGAGTAGAAAAAAAAATATCATTTTTTTTCTTATGTGTGTCTGTGTGTTTATTTTTACATTTAACCCCTTGTGAACTGGTAAGGGGTCCATGAGACCCCTATACTAGTTCACAAGGCTGGGGGCTGGCAAGTCACCTGCGGCTAGTGGGTGACTTGCCATTAACCCCCGGCACCCCAATTACCTTCCTCCCCAAAGCCCAGCCATACCCACACAGGGTATGACAGGTAGGGGGGACCCTACGTCATTTTTTGGGGGGGAGTTTTAAGGGTTTGGCTTAGCCTACCCTAACCCTTAAAGTTCCAAAAAAAAAAAATGGGGTCCCCCCCTGGGTGGAGGGACCCTATGTCATTTTTTTTAACTTAACCCCTTATGCTCTGTCACCCAGCAGCTATAAAAAGCTTCCAGCAGCAGCAGGAGAGCAGAAGCCAGATTGCCCAGGGATGAATGGTAGGTAAGTATAAAAAAAAAAAAAAATAAATAAAATGTTTTTTTCTTATGTGTGTCTGTGTGTTTTTTTTTACATTTAACCCCTTGTGAACTGGTAAGGGGTCCATGAGACCCCTATACCAGTTCACAAGGCTGGGGGCTGGCAAGTCACCTGCGGCTAGCGGGTGACTTGCCATTAACCCCCGGCACCCTCAATTACCTGCCTCCCCAAAGCCCAGGTGGGGGGGCAGAAGAGCCCTGGCCCACACAGGGTATGTGGGCTTGTAGGCTGCAGGGTGGGGGCCCACAAAAGCAAGGCAATTAAAAGGATTAATAGTACCTATGCATGTTGGGTATTGTTCTGCTCGGGGGATCTTGCACTTTCAGATTTAGCTTGTTTTTTCTTGTTTGCATATTGATATTTTAGAAAAAACATGTTTTTTATTCTGCTTTTTTAGAATTTTTTTAGGGAAACCCTGTGCAACCTAAGAATTCTTCAAGGGACTACTTTCAGAAAGATGAGCCCACTGCAACAAGCTCAGTATACTGCTTAGAAAGCTTAACATGTGTACTTTCAGGGAATATATGGTTTATGGGGCATATTCCAAATGTAAACGGTTGTTTTGGTTGAAAAATTGCAAGGTGCGCACTTTGTCAGCAGAGCTGAAAATTTCAAGTAAAATTACTGTTATGCACATGCTTTACTTTGGGGTGTTTGGCAACTCTTCCCTTGACACTACCTATGCATGTTGGGTACCGTTCTGTTCGGGGGATGTTGCTTTTTCAGAAACTTGTTTTTTTCTTGTTTGTATATAGTTTTTTTTAGGAAAATGTGGCTTTGATTCTGCTTTTTTTATCCTTTTTTTTAGGGAAACTCTTTGCAACCAAAGGTTACATTGAGGGATTACTTCCAGAAAACTGTGTCCACATCAACAAGCCTGGTACACTCTGGTACAAGCTTGAGGTGTGTACTTCCAGAGAATATATTGTTTGTGTATTTCAAATGTAAAGGGTTGTTTTTCTGGAAAAACTGCAAGGTGCGCATAGCGCATATCGCAGTTGTATTTTATCTGAAAATCCCCTAAAGCTCTGTTTCAGTTTGGGGGAATCTCCTGGGCAGGAAAGGGCGTCTACATATACATATGTGGTACTGCTGTAACTGGGAGAAATTTGGATTTCACACGCAATAAGATTTTTTTGCCAAACGGGGAGGGCGATTCATTAATAGCGGCAGGTAGCGACAGTTGAGCGACTGTAGCAGTATTTTCACAGCGCACGCTAGTAGTCGCTGTGCTTGGCCATTGTTCGGTTGTTGATAGCGACTGAGTCGGTGTGCAGTAATGTTGAATACGGGGTGACGAGTCGCTATTTGACAGGTTCCGCTATGTATGGGTGTGCATGATAGCGACTGGTCAGAGCGACCGGCTCCCACCATATTCATCAAAAAATCACGCTTAAAATATTCTCGCGCTGTGAAATGCATGTTTAAACCCCAGAGCGCTGGCGGCGATGTGTTAAAAGTAGTTTTTTAACCCCCAAACCACCATATTTTTGGAAACCAAAAATAAATTTTTTTTTTTAAGAATTTAGTAATATGAATACAATAATATCAGACCTGTAATATCAATTCTGCACATTTTTTTTTTTTTTGCTTTTTTTACCTTAAAAAAATTATCTAACATGGCAGAAGTGGTCACATAATTTTTCACATAAAAAAAAAACAAAAAAAACATTAATAAAAATTATTTATGAATATTTAAAGATTGTTCCATTGAAATGCATTGGAGAGCGCCAGGTAGCGAGAGGTCATACCTGTCTCTGTTCAAGGTCGGACGCTGGTGCTGTGGGCTGAGGCTGGAATAATGATGAATGAGTGGCTATCTGGCGCTATCTCAGTCGCTAAGCCGGATCGGCTTGATAAATGTGTGATTGTGGTGGGGAGCCGGCGTTCTCATGGCGGTGCCCGTCATTACCGGTCTCTCACCAGTCGCTACCTGTCGCTATTCCTTCATAAATAAGGGCCTTTTTTTTTTTAACATATTTCACCCAAAAGTATTGAGAACACACAAAAAAAGGCCAAACAAGACATTGCATGTTGAAGTTCAGACTCTGCTGAGAAAAACAATATATAATTTTCCTGGAAAAACCCTGGAAATCCCTTCCAAATTCAAGGTTGAACATATGTAGCGCCAAATAGTGAAACGTGGTCTGGCAACAGAGGGTGACAAAAATTCTAGGAAGGCTCTTAAAGGGTTAATGGATGCCCTTGGTTTATGGTTGCACTTCATGGTTAAAATAGTTCATGGGACAGATCTTTGTATTAGCCCTGAAAATCTTTATAAATAGGTATTAGATCACCCCTCAGGCGTCTCTTTTCCAAACTAAATAATCCTAAGGCTGACAATCTGTCAGGGTACTCTAGTCCCTGCACTCCATTTATCACCTCCATTGAATGCTCTCCAGTTCTGATATATCTATCTTACGCACTGGTGCCCAGAACTGTACACAATATTCCATATGGGGTCTGACCAGTGACTTGTACAGGGGTAAAATGATACTCTGGTCATAGGAACCTATGCCCCTTTTGAAGCACTCCATGATCCTGTTTGCCTTGGCAGCTGCTGCCTGGCATTGATTACTACAGTTATGTTTATTGTTAACTAAAACCCCTAGGTCCTTTTCCATTGTAGTTTTACCAAGCATTTCCTTATTTAGTGTGTAATCATGGTGCACATTTCTCCTTCCCATGTATGTTACCTTACATATGTTAAACTTCATTTGCCATTTTACTGCCCATGCTTCCATTTTATCTAAATCTGTTTGTAGCTGCCTGTTTTTCACTTTTGTGTTAAGCACTTTACACAGTTTAGTATCATCTGCAAGGATTAAGACTTGTTTAATCTGTGCCCTATGTCATTAATATATATAGTGAAAAGAATTGGACCAAGAACTGACCCTTGCGGTACTCCGCTAGTGACGGAGTCGGAGACCGAATCTGAGAATGTACCAGTGCTTTCATTAAGCCAATTTTTCATCCATGTACAGATGTTTTCGCCAGTCCAAGTAGTCTGATGTATCTGTATTTTATGCGGCACAGCATGATGATTTAGAAAAGTCAAGATATGTGATATCCAATTACGCCCCTTCATACAGTCTTGAACTTACATCTTCATAAAAGCTGATTAGGTTTGTTTAGCAGGAGAGATTACTCATAAATGTGATCATCTCCCACCTTGACTACTGCAACACCCTCCTCAGTGGTCTACCAGCCAACAGACTGGCACCCCTGAAATCAATCTTCAACTATGCTGCCAATCTCATCTACTTATCCTCTCACTCTTCCTCTTCTGCTCCTCTCTGTCCATCACTTTCTGTAATAATTCAGTCATTACTAACCTGAACATACAAGACTCTCTACAACCAAGCCTCCTAATACATTTTATCACTAGTACAACAATACTAACTCAGGCGCAGTCTCTGCTCATGACCTCCTCCTGTCTTCTACCATGATCAGTTCCTCCCACTCTCGGGTCCAGGATTTCACACATGCTGCTCTACTGCTCTGGAATGCCCTTCCTCAAACATTTCATCACCCCTTCCACTAAATCCTTCAAAACTGCTCTTAAAACCCATCTATTTAGAAGACACAATCATCTGACTTAACTCACCCACTGTACCATCTTACCAGCCCTCAGAACATTGGGCACCTGCTTAGCACATACTCTTTGTGACCCTATTGTCTCATCCCCTGTGTAAAACTATTGTCTCACCCCCCTTCCCTTCAGATTGTAAGCCGGCAAGGGCAGCGTCCTCTCAAATTTGTGTTTTTTACTTACATTTGATTCATAATATCATGTGTTTTATATGTATTGTTGTCGCTTTAAAAGTATCTACTCGTCTTACCTCTGTACTCGTACAGCGCCACAGAATACGATGGTGCTTAATAATCAAATAATAATAATAATAATAAATCCACGCTGATATGGAGTAATACGGTAATTTCCACCTACTGGCTGCAACTCATCCTCTGTGATTTTTTGATCACATGTGGCATTTGCACCAAACAATCCATGGACTGCACAAAATGCCAGCTCAAATGTCGCTTTGCAGAACATCTACAAGGTATAGACAGGACTGACCTGTCTAGGGTATCTAATGTGGCATGCCACCATAATGATTGTCACATAGATCAGCAAGTGACCTTTCATATTAGTGGCATAGAAAAGGTTAAATTGGGTACTCATGGTAGTTAACTACATGAGAAACTACTAGCGCAGGAGGCACACTGGATTTTCCACTTATCTAACCACTTAACCATTATGTCAACGGACTTTTCACATAATTGCTGTTTGCTGAATATAAATACTCACATCTCCACTGTGCTTTGTAAAGGCACAAATGTCCTGATTATGTGTACGTTCTATCCCTATGCAGTGTTTCCATTCCCTCCATGAAGCATTGTTTGCTGTGGAATGCCCTGATTATATCTGTACCATCTTTGGAATGACCTTAAAATGATACTGCAGGTAAAGGTAATTGTTACACAATTGTGTCGGGCTGCATTTGACACTGTCCTAAACTGTTTTCCTATTTTAGGTTGAAGCAGAAATGGCTGAGATATCTGGGTTTACAGGTTCAGTCAATGACATTCTTTTTTTTCATCCCATCCTCAATCAGCCTAGCAGAGCGGGACAGAATTGATGGTCGCATCCTCATCTTTCCTATAGACTTGGAAGTCCATCCGCCAACAGCCTATCTGAATGGGCATTCCTCAGCCACAAGGAAGCCACCAGCAAAAACACCAATATGGGCGCTACTGTAAAACGTGAATTTACCAGCAGCCTGGGTGTTTCACACAGCAGGCTAGTTGCTGGCTCTGGAATCTTTTATTCTCCGGGACTGCACCATGTAGCTTTACAACCGCTTTAATGCCATCTGAATGTCAGGACATCCTGAACATCTCATCATATATTTTCATTGTCATTTAAAGTTGCTGATATATTACAGTATCTGCCACTAAGTAGCCATAGCAACAGGCTACTACATGGTTTCAGACAGGGGCAGGCAGGGTTTCCAATGGCACATGCGCAGGTCATGGCCTTGTTATACCTTTAGCTACATGCATAGGCAGGCCAGCCATTTGTGATTGGCCAACCTGGGCATGCCTCAAGCTAGAGGTGAGTGGGGATGCAACCAGTGGCCTGCTCAGCACCATTCAGCTCACTAGCTACTGTGATGTCAAAGCATCTTGCATAACTAAATGGAGCTGAGGGCACTGATTCCGCAGCAGCTGCAGAAATCCCACATATGCATCACACCTGATGTCCCCGTCATTTGTGCTGTTCTGACGTCCACATTGTCCCTACCACCGCTGCTGCATCTTCACCTGCGGCTCCTCCACACACAGCGTACCCACCTGGCTCCATTCAGTGAGTGTACAGAGTCGGGTGTTTGTGCTGTGTGTGCAGGCCCCACTGGAGAAGAGGCAGTGTCAGAGACAGCATGGATTGGATGGGGGGAATGCCACACTGCGTGTGGAAAATGGGAGGGAAGAATTGTCACACTGTCTATATGGGATTGGATGGGAGAATTCCACACTGCCTATATGGGGAATGGGTGGGATGCCACAATGCCTATATGGGTAATGGGATGGGGGAATGCCACACTGCCTATATAGGTAATGGGGGGGGGGGTGGATTGCCGCACTGCCTATGGGAATGGGGGGAGGTAAATTCCACACTGTGCATGGAGAATGGGGAGGGGAGAATGCCACTCTGCCTGTAAGTGGGAGATTCTGGACCTTACCTATTATTTGGTCCTTGGGGGGACGGTGTTTTAACACTTGGTTCAGAACATTTTCCTTCTTATTTTCCTCCTCCAAATCCTAGGTGCTTGGGTTGCATGGTGGTTAAGCATGCCACTGGTTCCAGATATTAAAACCCATTGAGATAAATAGCCTGAGAAATTGATACATAAGAAATGGTTACTTTTAAACGGACGTACCGTAGCCATTTTAGCAAGGGATTAACAGTAAACTTGTTAATTGAAATGTCTTCATAGTGCTGTAAAAATAAATAGAACTTTCATGATGACCACCTTCTGCTGTTTACAGATGATGTTTGCATTGCATGTGCAAATATATGAAAAAAGTTCAAAAACGTTGATACTGAAAAAATATGATTTTAATGTTTTGGCTTAGCCCTTTAAGTGCCAGCCTACCTGCAGCTTTTGCCATCCATGTCAGACCATGTTTCACTATTTTGCGCTACACATGTTCAACTGTGATTTTTGAAAGGAAAAAATTATATATTGTCTGGGCTTCAACATGAAATGTATTGTTTGGCCTTTTTTTAGTGTATTCTCAATACTTTTTTTTTTTTAAATATGTGCAAAAAAAAATAAAAAAAAATAATTTTTTTGCAAGTGTAGTTTTTTTTCGTAATTAAAAATGTAAGTTTGTCAATAAAATTTTATTGCGTGCGAAACCCCAATTTCTCGCGGTCACAGCGGTACCACATATGTATTGGTAGACACCCTTTACTGCCCAGGAGTCTCCCCAAACTTTAGGAGATTTTCAGATGAAATACAACTGCGCTATTCGCTATGTGCACCTTGCAGTTTTTCCAGAAAGACAACCCTTTACAACCCCCACAAACTATATATTCTCTGGAAGTGCACACCTCAAGCTTTCTAGGCATATCAAGATTGTTTATGTGGGCTTAGTTTTCTGAAAGTAATCCCTCAATGTATTCTTTGGTTGCACAAAGTTTCCTTAAAAAAGAATAAAAAGGAAGAATCAAGCCACATTTTCCTAAAAAAAACTATATGCAAACAAGGAAAAAGTAAAATCTCAAAAAGCAACATGCCCCGAACAGAACGATACCCAACATGCATAGCTACTGTCAAGGGAAGAGTTGTCAAACACCACAAAGTAAAGCGTGCGCATAACAGTAATTTTACTTGAAAATTTCAGCTCTGCAGACAAAATGCGCACCTTGCAATTTTTCAACCAAAACAACCCTTTCCATTTGGAATATCCCCAATAAACCATATATTACCTGAAAGTACACATGTTAAGCTTTCTAAGAGTACCCAGCTTGTTGTAGTAGGCTCACCTTTCTGGAAGTAATCCCTCGAAAAATTCTTAGGTTGCACAGGGTTTCCTAAAAAAATGAAAAAAAAAAAACGGAATAAATAACATGTTTTCCTAAAATAAAAATATGCAAACAAGAAAAAACAAGCTAAATCTGAAAGAGCAAGGGCCCCCGAGCAGAACATACATATGTCTCATGGACCCTTTACCAGTTCACAAGGGGTTAACAGAAAAAATAAAAACACACACACACAATAAAAAAAGACATTTTTTTTTTTTTTACTTTACTCACCTCCGATCCTCTGTCCCCCGGCGATGTCCAATGACAGCTGACAGTCTGTTCGGGTGTTTGGAGGAGAGAGCCTGGGGGGGGGGGCGATCACAGCCCTCTCCCCCTCCCTCTTCTCCAAGCACCCGAGCAGACTGATTCAGAGTCTTGGGTGCCGGTATTATGAAGCTGGCTGCTGGTGACATCACAATGATGTCACATGGCCCCGGGGGGCTAGCAGATCCGATCCAGGAAGTGTGGGGATGGTGATTTCTGCCCTCTCCTCACCACGGAAGAGCCTGGAGGGGCGATCAGAGCCCCCCCCTAGTGAAGAGGAGACCCATCGGGAGGCAGCGCGGCCACAGGTAAGTAAATGTCATTTTTAATTTTTTTTTTTTTACAGTTAGCAGCTGCTGCAGCCGAAGCGGATGGTCTATTCTGGGGGCTCTTCTGGAGCCATCCGATCCCCCATGGGACCTTGCCTGATCCAACGAGGGGTCAGGTGAGTATATATATATATTTTTTTTTAACTAGTAGGGGGGAAAGTCAGGCACGTACTAGCAGGGGGCAAAGTCTTGGCATTTAAGTGGAGAAGAAGCAAGCACGTAGAATCTACGTGCATGGCACTGGGTTAAAGTTTAAATGATTAAAAACCTGTGCCCCGGGGGCGTGGCCATGGCATGGCAGCGGGAAGACGCGTTCCTTGAGGCTCTTCTCACTCCCCAGCCCAGGTGCCCTTATACGGTGTGCCCAGTGTCCCACTCTGTCCCCAGCAAGGATGGAAAAACGCAGAGGACAGCAGAGTGACTTCAAGAGAGGAGAAGGAGGCGGTATCACCCACTTTCTGTGCCCGGGAGACCCCCTCGGGCGACCACGCAATGAAACAAGATGGCGGCGGATGCCGCTGATGAGAGAGGAGGAGAGCAGAGCATGGCGTAGGAGGGTGAGGAGAGCCGGCAAGCTGCTGATCTTTGGGGGGGGGCGGAGACCGAGCCCAGACTGCCCAGACACACGTCTTCACCACACGAGCGGCTGGTGGCAGGAGATGAGCGCGCCCCCTGTCAGTGGGCGGAGGCGCCGACGGAGACCCACAGGAAGACGCCAGCCACAGCTGAGGAACGACGAAAAAAGGTACAGAGGGCAGCGGGCAGGGTGTCCCTTCACTGCGGTCGGGGAGCCCCTCTGACTATGCTGGGAATGGGGCAGGACCCTGGAGATGAAACAGGGGGAGGCCCCCCTAGCCCTGAGGCTGAACACATGGACTCCCCCACCCGTTTGTGGAGATCACAAATGAATGAAGGAGAGGGGGGGGGGAGAATCCTCAGCCCCATCATCAATCAGCCAGGAGAGCAGAGCACACAGCCCATCACTGAGCATTGATCAGCCCAGGAACACCCTTAAAGGGCCAGACAAGCACCATACTGGCCCTCCTGTCAAGCAACCCCCGACCCCGGCACCAAGTGAGACCTGGAGAGAGGTGTCCGGGGAGTCATTTTTGAGCCGAGGATCGAGGGCCAACGAAGGGGCATCCCAATCCCGGCGACCACAGCAGCAGAGGTACTGGGAGACGTGCCGCCCACACATAGGACCGCCCCATGGACCTGGTCCGTGTCCTCGGATGCAATGACCTCATTGCCCCCTCCACACCGGAGCAGTGGAGCGAGAAATGTTATTGGTCCTGGCCTCTCCCCCTTCCGGCCTCCCTAGTTGACCCCCTGACTATTCGCGGTCTCTGTGGCCACCAGGCATGGGGCCCGGCCTCCGGGGGTGGGGGTTGGTAGGTGAACGCTGGAGCCGTGGTATTGGAGTCGGCCTCGGTTTGTGTGGGTGGGGCCCAGGCTGTGGCGGTGATGGGGGGCCGGCAGTTCCCCTCTTCCATTGACACCCCTGGTCATTTGGGGGGGCCTCACAGTGGGTGGGTGGATTTGGCAGCTGGGACCTCCGCTGGTGGCGCGGGACCGGCTGCCCCTCCTTTGCAGGGGGGCCTTGCGGTCCCCCTCTGCAGCCGGCCGCGGGACGTGTGTTGGCTTATGGGACATGGCTGCCTTGCAGGGGCCCTCCCCACCTTGTCTGTGGGTGCATGGCCAGCCTGGGTTTGGCCTCCCTCCAGGGGGGTGTCTCAGGGTCCGGCCGATTCGGGCGGTTGGTGGACGCTCTTGGGGGTGGGCCTCCCCCCCTCTGGGTCGAAGGTTGCCCCTGCCCCCTCCCCCCAACCAACCCGGGTCAGGGGCTGGGGGGCACCTAGGGGTCCCCCCTGGCCCTGGTGGGGACCTCTGGGATGTGGTCGGGCTCTGTGGGGGAGACTACGGAGTGGTGATGACGGACATGCATGTGACTCAATGGCCCGGGATCGTGGCCGTGGTCTGCGGCTGGTAGTGGGGGCTGGCAGGGGGGCTGGCAGGGGGGCTTGCCCTGCTGGGGTTTCCCCCTCCTCGCCAGGTCCCGAAGGGAGGTTAGTACTGACCTCTCAGGCCTTGCGTGCTACGGGGGCCCGGCTCGAGGTGGGACTCGGGACGATCAGTGGCCGATCCCAGGGGGCCCCTTTTGTGGGGAGGGTGGTGGGTGTCCGAGGCTTGGATAATTGCATACTATGTGTATTATGTAAGTGGTTATTACTGTTAAGGGTTTTATATGTTTGTGAGAGACATGTACAAAAAGGACACCCTGTTAAGCACTACCATAAACAGTCCAAATTAAGGGGAAAGAAGTGTACCAATTCTGTAACTTAAATTGCTACTACAATGAACAAAGACTCTTCTGTGGTTCCAGCCATCCACAGACAAAACACAGTTACTCAGAAGGCACCACTCTTACCCCAAAATAAATTAATCAATAATACCGACTGATCTTAATATCCATTTTAATTAATCAATTCATCAATAATTTAAAAGCACACATCAAGACTATACAACACCATTACATACATTTAAAAACATATATACAAAACATATCTACAAAACATAGCCTCAGCAGGAGTGACCTATATAATCCATACCAACCATGTTGACCCAAATATCCCCCTAAATATAAATCTCTATCCCTAGATTAAAGTGCCAATCTCCAAAGTGACCAGTGCAAAATATGATCCTTAAATATATGAAAAACAAAACCTTAATCAATAAAAATTCACCTCAATGTAAATAGCGATCATCTCCTGCTGGGCAGATATGCAAAACACCCACGCGTTCCATGGCTATATGCCACTTTCTCAAGGTGCTATCTTGTGAGAGACATGCCCGTCCCTGATGATATTCACTGGGGATGGACGGGTGGGATATGTTAAGTTGAGTTTTGAACCATTAAATGCGAGAGGAACTGCCCTGGGCTGGGGGTGGGAGACCCCCATTGTTGTGAAGCGCCACAGTTCTTATTCCCCACATAGGCCAGCTTGTTAGGGTCCAATAGACCTGAGTAGGAGGGCGTTTGTTTTTCCCCTCTACATTCCTCCTCTCCTTACATTCCACTCCTTTTCCTTCCTTCCTTGCTTACCCCCATCCCTGTCCCCTTCTCTTCAGATTCGTGGGGACTGGTTCTCTCTGCTGCCCCCCCTCTGGTTCCCTCGCACCGCTCCCCCCTTCTGCTTCCCCTCGGAGCCGTCTCTCTGTTTGGGTGGTCTAACCCCTACTCTGCCTCACTTCGCTGGTGTATGGCCAGGGACCGAGGGCACAATGGAGCTACAAATCGCCTCCCTGAACACCAAGGGCCCCAACATTCTCGAGAAAAGGAAGATGTGCCTGACTATGTTTTGGAAGTGAAGAGCCCAAATGGTGTTCATACAGGAATCACACTTCCAAAAAGGAAAGGCCCCTAAATTCTCGGATAGGTGCTTTCCAACAGGATATCACTCATCATCACATCAACTCGTACTCGCCCGATGCAAGATCAAGGGGAGTGGGCATTCTGCTCGCTTCCTCGCTCCCCTGGATCTTCATGGATAGCTTGTCAGACGAGGAGGGTAGGTTCATCTTCCTTAAGGGGAGAATGGGCAACCAAATCTGCACTTTTTCGCAAATATCTATGCATCTAATGTGGACCAAATACAGTTTATAAAGCAGACTCTGGAAACCCTCCATACCTTCTCAGAAGGCATGGTGATCTTCGGAGGGGACCTTGTGTCCAGGAAGGCCTCCCACCTCTCATTCTCGGCCCTCAAGAAACTTAAAACAGCCCTTAGAATGGCTCAATTGGTGGACCCTTGGCGTATACAAAACCCGTGAGGGCGAGAATTTACTTTCTACTCTTCCCCTCACGATTCCTATTCAAGAATCAATTACCTCTTTATTGAGCATAGGCACTTTCAGCTCACACAGAGGGCCAATATAGATCCTATCACGATATCAGACCATGCCCTGATCTCACTCTCAGTAACAATTCCAGAGTGGCCCTCAAAACCAAATTTGTGGATTCTTAAGGAGTCTCTACTCCAAGACCCAGCAAAGGAGGAGGTCAGGAAAGAGCTCAGATCCTACTTTTATCTGAATGCTAGACCGGAGACAATCCCACTCAACCTGTGGGCAGCCCATAAATGTTATCTTAGGGGTATTCTACTGAAGATGGTGTCCCGGAGGTAAAAAGAAAGAGAGAGAAAGTCACTAGCGACCTGCTAGAGAAGACTGGCAAACTCGAAGCCAAACAGGAGCTGGCAGTATCACGGGAAAACCTGAGAGACATAATGTTGGTCAAGGCCAAAGCCTCGCTCCTAAGGGTTAGGCGCTCCTTCTACGAATACGGAAATAAATGTGGCTGCTCATTGGCAAGGGTGATCCGAGAGCAGAGACCGAACAACTTTGTCCTGCAAATCTTTTGCTCCAATCCGGACGACGTCGCTGCGGCTATCAAGGAATTTTACTGCAAGCTGTACAACCTATCTGGTGAGGAGAGCAGTCGGACCAACCTGCTTCAATATGCATGGGGGTACGTGGTGGCTTCAGGCCTCCCTGTACTAAGTCCCAGGATCATAGAGGGCCTGGAGGAGCCTATTTCCGAGCTGAAGTGGGCTCAAGAAATCAAATCTTCGCAGACGGGCAAGTCCCCGGGCCCGGACGGGTTCACCCTGTCCTACTATAAATGGCTGGGGGACGTCCTGACCCCATGGGCGGTAGCCGCTTTTAACACCATTTCGACTGAGCAGACGGTCCCACCGGACATGCTAAGGGCCCAAGTCACAGTCATACTGAAGCAGGGAAGGACCTCCTGCTTTGCTCCAACTATAGGCCGATATCTCTACTAAACGTAGATTTGAATCTGTTTGCTAAAATATTGGCCAATAGACTTGTATCAAACTTAAGTGAGCGGGCTTTACCCCAAAAAGAGAAGCTAGAGACAACGTGACCCGTGTCCTAAATCTCATCCACCTGATCCATGAAGAAAAGTTCCCAGCCATATTGCTTTCCATGGATGTGGAGAAAGCATTTAATAGGGTCCACTGGGATTTTATTCGGGCCACCCTGGAACATCTGGGCCTACAGGAAAACATGAGGACATGGATACTGTCTCTGTATTCCTCCCCGTCAGCATGTGTCAAAGGCAACGGGATGCTTTCGGAACCTTTTATGATTACGAATGAAACGAGACAGGGATGCCCGTTATCCCCGATCACATTCATTTTAACATTGGAACCTTTCCTCTGTCGAGTGAGGGCGAACCCAGATATAAAAGGGGTGAGAGGCGGAGGCTCCGAGCACAAAGTGGCAGCCTTTGCCGACAATTTGCTCTTCTGTATCACCCAGCCGGTGACCACCATCCCTAACCTGTTAAGGGAATTCAAAGAGAACCCCGAGCTCTTGAACTTTAAAATAAACCTACAAAAGTCAGAGGCACTAAATGTTTCCCTGCTACTGGGACACTTGACGAATATCCAAAACAGCTTTGCCTTTCGCTGGGCAATGGAATCAATTTCATACCTGGGAGTACAGATTACTATCTGGAAAGACAGGATACAGTCCTGGTTATGCAGGTGCAATGTTCTGAAAATGAATGTGTTGCCACGACTACCTTATCCTATTCAGGTGCTTCCCAGCCTCCTTCTTGAAAATAGTCTGAACAGAATTCATAAAATTTGCATGGGGAGGCAAGAGTCCACGAGATTTACAAAGACTGCTTACCTTACCGAAAATAAGGGGGGGAGTCGGACTCCCAGACATTAAAATGTACTATGCAGCAGCACACCTGGGCAGAATTGTGGACTGGAACCTTCACGGAAAACACAAGCGGTGGGTCCAATTGGAGCAGACGTGGTGCCCGGTCCCACTGGCGGGCCTACCCTGGCCTTCCAACACGATCCCCAGCATGCTTAGGGCGCACCCAACAATAGGCCCGACCCTACAGGTGTGGGCCAGACAAGCCGTGAGAGAGAACATAGCCCCCTTGCCCTCCCCGCTCAGACCGGTCATAGAGGCTCTGGATTTCATCCCAGGCCACCTAGATGCGGGATTTTAAAAGTGGAGAACGCCCAGTACAGGCACCATGCGTGACTTCCTGAACGGCTCCAGATGGAAAACCCAGCAGGAGCTTATGGCGTGGGGGGACCCACCTTACTTGTCACACTGGAGAGCACTTCAGAACACCCATTTTCTTGGCAACTTGCCCCCCCCTGAAGAGTTTGGAAGGGAGCTAACACCATTTGAACAGTTGTGCTCGTCTCTGGAGGAGACTAGAGGAGCACTATCCATAGTATACCAATTACTGACAGACCCTGGGGAGACCTTCGTGCCAAACTTTATAGAAGTATGGGAAAGGGACCTTAAAGTCACCTTTTCCCCAAACCAAGTGAAGAAAATTCTTGAACTGGCGCAACGAGCATCGGTTAGCAATTCATACCAGGAGGCGGGGTATAAAATCCTCTGCCGTTGGTATAGGACTCCTCAAATGCTACATTGGTTCCACCCATCAGTTTTGCCACTATGCTGGAGGTGTAAGAGGGCCCAAGGCACCATTCTCCACATATTTTGGGAATGCGAAAAAATACAGGGCTTCTGGGGGAGTGCTGTAGAGTGGATCCGCAAGATAACGGGAGATGACATCCTACACTCCCCGGAGGCACTACTGTTGCATTCCGTTAGTGGAGCGGTTGGAAAGTACAGATAGTCGTTGACTATCCATCTGGTGAACGCAGCCAGGGCATGTATTCTGGCCCAGTGGAAGTCCTCCGCTACACCTACCATCAGCTCCTGGATATGCAGGGTAGAGGACACTCGACGCATGGAGAACCAGGTGGCCCTTCTCAGGGGCTCAGAGGAAAAGCATAGGTACCTGTGGTTGTCGTGGGACATGTTCACAGAGTCTGCTGAAGGCAGGCAACTTTGGAGTACAGCATGATCATGCTGGGTGCTGGTACGGAGACGAGAGGTGCTTGATGCGGATGGCAGGTTCACGGTCGGGCAGGGGGGGTTGCCCTAGGGGGGTTTGGACCGGAGAGACGTTCCCCCCTTTCCCCCCTCTCCTTCCCCTCCCTCCCCTCCTTATCCTCCCCCCCTTCCCGCCTCCCCACACCCCCTCTTGTTTCTCAACCTTACCACTTTGTTCCCTATCCCCATTTCCCCTCCCTCCCGAAAGTATCCCCGGAGGATGAGCATGGTGGGGCTCAATCTAAGGGTTACTCAGGAGGGTGGAGATAGCGATGGTCCAGCGGATTATACAGATAATGATTATTCTTATGGCTTTGTGTAATACATGTTCTGGACTTGTCTGCTGTATGAAACTGTTCCTTTTTTGTTTTTCTTCAATTGCCTCACTGTCTTATCTACCTCAATAAAGATCTATTATAAAAAAAAATAAATAAAACTGGGCCCCTCCCCAAGAGAAAGCCAGCCCAGGCACCAGGCATAGTTAATGGTAACCCAGCGGGGGGTCCAAGCCCTGCTGGTTTGCCAGTCCCATATGCTCTTCAGATTGGGTCTGTTGCTCCTCCAGGAGTTCTGTGTGCAACCTTGGAAAAACAACAGGCCCGTCGCACCCCCACACCCCCAGCAGGTGAAATGCTGCCTCCCCCTTACCCTATGAAATGGTTCCATTACCAGTTCCAATAGTAATAAAAAATGAAGAGGAACACCTGGCCATGTACATAGAATAGCTATGCATTAATATAGAAACTTTTAGACTTTCCTTTAGAGATGCCTGAACAAAGTTTGCTTGTTTCTGTGTTGTCTTTTCCTCATATTATTTTAAAGTATTTGGTGGAGTATTTGTCCCTTCATGCTGCTATGCGCATCTTTGCAAAGAGTGTGAAAAATAAGTAAATAGTTTTACGGCAGACATGTGTGAATGTCAGCATAGACCGGCGGAAACATCTGGCAGCTGTGGCTACCACGTGCCACCTTGCATGAGACGTCAAAACCTAGAGGAAAACTTACACCACACATAACACCAAGCAAAATATTTAACGATTATGGTGTTTTCTGCTGATTTGCCCAAGGCTGCACCAGTGTAAATGATGCTCCAGTTTAATTAGTGGGCTTCCATCATCAATTTATAGAGTGCACGGAGGCATGAAACAATGGAGATTGTAAATCGGGCATAGTTAGTTCCCCAAACACATAAAACTGAAATCCGTGTTCGCATTCGGTATTGTCTAATGTTTTACGATTTAGTGATATGTAATAAAGTTGTAATTTTATTATATGGGTTGTGCCTCTGTTGGCTCTATTCGCTGGTCAAATTTTTTTTTTACACTTGCTCTGAACACTTGGCTGTCACTGCTATTTAATATCAAGTAATAGTGGATAATACACTTACTCAAACCACTTGGCTGTCACTGCAGTTTAATAACAATTGTTAATGGCGTATACACTTCCTCAGAGCACAGTATAAACATGCACAGACCACTTGGCTGTCGCTACAGCTTAATATCAAGTAATAGTGGATTATACACTTGCACAGGCCACTTGGGTGTCATTGCAGTTTAATAACAACGGTTAGTAGAGTATACACTTGCATAGAACAGGAGGAGCAAGTTGCAAATGCATCAGGGACACTGGCAGCACCTCACAGGGAAGGTAGAGCACAATGTGGAGCCCCTTATTCTATTTTCTGCCACGTCCACCGCCATCGGATATGGCCCATAGTACCAGGAGGCAAATTTTGACTTGGATAGTGGATGACTGCCTGTCAACACAACTCCTGATACTGACCAATGGGTCTTCCCTGTTCAATTTCTGGGTAGCTAAATTGGACACGTGGTCAGAACTTGCCCAGTGTGCCTTGGAAGTGCTGGCCTGCCCTGCAGCAAGTGTCCTATCAGCACTGATAGGAGAATTAACCTATCCACAGCCAACGTGTACATGCTTACATTCCTTAAGATTCTCACAGTACTTAGTCCTCCTTCGCCACTCACACCTACACTGCCACATCCACCTCCTCTGTCTCTTCCGCTTACAGCGCCACATAAAACATCCACCACCCCCTGGGCCTCTGACACCTGTAAGAAAAATAATATTAATGTACTCTTATTTATGTATTTATTTTTTATGTATACTGTACATGTATATATTTATGTATGTATATATGTAATTATTGTTAAAAATGTATAATATATATATATATATATATATATATATATATATATATGTATATATATATATATATATATTTATTTATTTATGTCTTTCCCTACCCCATTTGCCCAGGTCCCCCCTCCCCATTTTGGCCTCTTACACCCTTAAAAAACTATTTTTTTTTTTACTTAGGTGTTTACTGTAGGTATTTCTTATTATTATATCTCAAGTACTTTCCCTACCCAATTTTGTGTAGGGCAATCGCTCAAGTGTTTAATACCTCCCCGATTTAGCATCTGACACCCATGACAAAATAATATTTAGATTTTATATTTATTTTTACTTTATTCATTTGTTTATTTATTTAATTTGTACCCCATTTTGTGCAGTCGCCCAGATGTTCTCCCCCCCCCCCCCCCCCGCAATTTGGCCTCCAATACTAATACTAAAACTAATATTTTTTACACCCAATTTTGGGCCCCCATAGACTTCAATGGGGCTCGAGTCGAGTCCAGGGGATCCCAAACTGGTCCACTCATCCTTACTTTTTACTACTCAGTACAATGTATTACCAATACAATGTGCTGGAAATTCTTAGTTTGAAATAAGCATAAAAATGTGCTATGTTAATGCATCAACATGCAGACAAGATTGAGCAACACATTTCTAATTGAACAGAAAAAAATTAAACTATAACCCCACAGAGTAGCTTACATGTATGACATATGCAGACTTTACCATCAAACCTCAGATCAGGGGTGACCTCCATCTGCTCCTGTGCCACATTTCTTTCACTCAAAGCACCGATATGAGATGCTGGCTCAACAGGTGGGTGTAGTCTCAGTATGTCACCCTCCCAGTGGGCACCTCCGTACACAAGGAACTTTCATGAGAGATGTGTGGTGACCATAATTTGAATGGAAAACCTAAAAATATTTCAAATGAATACTGTAACATATGATTTGCCCATAATAATAAAATAATAAAATATCTAGCAATAACATAAGGCTGTTATGTATGAACTGGGGGATTTCAAATATAATACGGTGTAAAAGGAAAGCATTTGTAATTCTAATATATATATATATATATATATATATATATATATATATATATATATTCTACTGGGTCTATATTTGTTTAACTAAACTAACTGGTCTGGTTTAACCCATTGACTGCCATGCTACCTGGAGATCTTGTTACCCTCTGTTGCCATGCCATTTTCAATATTTTGCGCTGTACATGTTCTACTGTGCTTTTTGGAGGGATTTCCACTGGTAGACACCCTTTCCTGCCCAGGAGGCTCCCTCAAATTGAAACAGTGCTTTAGGAGATTTTCAGATAAAATACAACTGCTATGCGCACCTGCAGTTTTTCAAAAAAACTTAATGGCAAGTCACCTGGTAGTCGCAATTGACTTGCCAGACCCAGAGCCTTGTGAACTGGTATAGCATTCTCATGGATCCCTTACCAGCTCACAAAGGGTTAAATGGGAAAAAAAACACACAAATCAGAAAAAATATTTTATTATTTTATTTTTCCATACCTCCAATCGATCCATCCCGAGCACTGTGTCGCATGACAATCACTCTGGCTTCTGTTCTCTTGCTGCTACCGGAAGCATTTTATACCTGTTGAGTGATGAGACATAAAGGGTTAATTAAAAAACAAGACACAGGGTACTCCCTCCTGGGGGCTGGGGAATTTTTGGGGGGATTTTTAGGGGTGACTTGCCAGACCCCAAACTGGTTTAGGGGTCTCATGGATCCCTTACCAGTTAACAAAGTGTTAACTGTAAAAAAAAAAGGACACCAAACAGAAAAAAGCATGTCACCTCCGATTATCAGCTCCTTTGTCGCTTGCCAATCTCAATGGGGATGGGGATCAGAGGATCACATGGCCCTCCACCCCTCTTTCCAGTGATCACCACATCTGACAACTGTTAGGCCAGAAGCGGGATGATGTCAGTGGGATGACATCATCTTCCCCTCACCAAAGGGGCAAGGCTAGTGGTGGAGATGGTGGCATTGACAGCAGAAGCAGGGGGGCTGTCTAGCCTTCTTCTGAAGATTGCAGAGCCCAGGGGGATCTGAGGGCCCCAAGGTGAAGAGAAGACCTGGTGGGAGGGGCCGGGCACAGGTAAATGTCATTTGTTTTTACAGTAAGGCTGAAGAGGGGGGCCCTATTCCAGGCCCTCTCCTGAAGCCAGAGGAGCCCAGGGGGATCGGAGCCTCCCCGGGTAAAGTGGAGACCTGGCCGGATCGTTTTAGGGGTCAGGTGAGTGGCTTTTATTTGCGGGGTGCTAGCAGGGGTGAAAGCCAGGCACGCAAAATTTAGCTGGTGTTTAAAGGTAGGAGACTACTGTTTCTGCTGGCGGCTGGTGATTACAAAAGTGGTGGGGGGCTAACAGAGTTGCTCCTGCCCGCTGAAGACCCTGGGGGGTAGATTGGATGCCCCACAGGGGAAGAGGAGTCCCCCAGCACTGAATACCAGCCCAAGGTGAGCGTTTTTTTCCACAAACAGGGGAGTGCCAGTCCCTGAATTTCATGTGGCTGGAGTTTAATAGGTTAAATGGGTAATTGCATTCATACCGATTATAGAGGTGGCAGATCTGAATGAATGAAAAAAAAAAAAAAAAAAGTTTTGCCCAACATCCGCATTCATTCTTAAGCGGGGAGAAACCTCAAGATTTTTGCTTCCTATATACAACCAACTTGATTCATAACCAGGACGCCATGATTTTTGGCTCAGATTTGGACTTAAAAATTAAATAAGTCCCTCAATTATTAGCTCTGACCCAACTTAATGCCTGTCATGTGCCTCCCGGGACGGTGTCTGTGGCCCGCCCCCAGCCAGCGCATGCTGGGCCTTAGGATGCATCCTCACTGTGGATGGCGGGTCCAACTGCAAAGGCTTGACTAGTGAGTGTATTCACTTGGCTCCACTCATTGACCTCACTTTCGGATTAACTCCTTGAAATCTGTTTTGCTGTGTTTTAATCTTGGCTTGGCTTGGGGACTTTGCCTCCTGGATTAATCCTTGATGACTAGCTTCCTGTGTACAGCTTCAGGCCTTGCTTCCTGGATTATTCTGTTGAATTATCCCTCACTGAGACTGCTATTACCTGATTGACCCTGGTTTATTTCTTGACCCTGCATTTCTGTTTGTGAACTTTTGACCTTGGCTATCCACCTCATTTGCTTCTCCGTTGTCCAGGTAACTGCTGCTGTCTGCACAAGCCCTAGTCTCCCAGGGAGCGACCTGGGACCACCCAAGCAACAAACCTATCCTTCCTTGCGGGGGTCTCTAGAGCAGACCTAGATGGCCCTTAGACTCCTCCACTCCTGCAGCTTGAGTACTGGGCAGTAGTCTCTATGTGCCTCCTGTAGCAGTGGTAGTCAGGACTCTCCGCTAACATTGCTCCCTCCTGGTCGTTAACTGTATAAATGCCCACAAGAACCATATATTTAACGTGGGCAAGCTCTTGTCCAATCTCTAATTGATCCACATTAATGTTGGTGATTGGAGCAGTCTATTACAGCAGAATTACTAACACAGGCACTTAAATACAACCCCTTAAGGAAATCCCCAGGTTCTGATGGGTTCCCCATCTCTTACTTTAACCCTTTAAGTGCAAAGTCCGTAAATGTCATGTGGTTTCCTCTCCAACCTTTAAGTGCCAGCCACATAAAACTCATGAGCCTGGCATTTACTCCTGCTAGTGGCCAACAAAAAAACCACCTGACCCCTCTATGGATCACCTGACCCCTCTATGGATCCTGCCAGGTCTTCGATTCACCCAGAGGGCATCTAATCCCACCTCAGGGCTCTTCTTGCTTCAGGAGAGGGCCCAAAAGAGCCCCCTCTTTTGCCATCTCTGCTGACAGATGCAAAAACAATAATGATGATGACATTCACTCACCTGTGCCCACGATCCCTCCCACTGGGTCTCTTCTTCACCCAGGGGCCTCCATTTGCCCCCCGGATGTTTCCACCATGAGGAGAGGGGTCAAAATAGGTTGTCTCATCCACTTCTGCTGACACACCATTAGGCCCGCCTTTGTGGGCGGGGAGGATGGCACAATTTGGTGATGTCCTAAGATCCACAGTGGTGCTGGGATGTTCGCCAGAGAGGGTCGGAAGGGAAAGGGGTTGTGATCCCTTGCCTCCCCAGCCCCCCATCCAGCAATCACCCTGACAGATGTAATCAGATTGCAGTGGGACAGGATTGCCGGGGGAAATCGGAGGACAGAGAATTAGGGGTGAGTTAAAAAAAATAAATTATAAAAATAATATGTGTTTGTGTGTTTTTTTACATCCAACCCTTTGTGAACTGGTATGGAATCCATGAGACCCCTGTACCAGGTCGCAAGGCTTAGTGGGCTGGCAAGTGACATTAACCCTCAGCCCACCATTACCTGCCTTCTCAAAGCCGGGGGGGGGGGGGGGGGAGAAGACCCTGGGGCCATTTAATCAGTGGAAGGGGAACCCTACACCATTTTTTTAAACTCTTTATCATGTGGATAGTAGTTGTATTTTATTTGTAAATGTTATAAAGTGCTCTTTTCAGTTTGAGTGGTCTCCTGGGCAGGAATGGGGGGATACCGATACATACAGTATGTGGTACTGTTGTCATCGGGAGAAATGGGGCTTTCACATACAATATGGTTTAATAAAATAAATGTTTATGTTGACACAATTTATAAATAAATATATATATATATATATATATATATATATATATATATATATATATATATATATATTTGTATTTTTACTCAAAAATATAAAAAAAAAAAAAACTGTGGAAAAATTACAAACATGGCATTTAATGTTAAAACCTAAACTCTGTTGCAAAAAAAAATATATAACTTTCCTGGAAATTCCTGCAATAATCAAAATGATGAAGCTGTTAACAGAGAGTGGCAAAACCTCAAGTAGTTAAAAGGCAGTTAAAAGGGTTAAACGTACCTAAACATGTTGGATATTGTCCTGTTCGGGGAACTTTGCGCTTAGTTGTTTTTCTTGCTTGCATATGATACTTTATGAAAATGTGTTTTTTATTCTACTTTTTTATACATTTTTTTTTAAGGAAACCCTGCTCAACCAAAGAATTCTTCGAGTGATTACTTCCAAAAAGCTGAGCTCACTACAACAAGCAGGGTATGCCTAGAAAGCTTAACATATGTACTTTCAGAGAATATAGGCTTTATGGGGGTATTCAAAATGTAAAGGGCTGTTTTGGTTGAAAAATTGCAAAGCATGCACTTTGTCTGCAAAGGTGAAATTTCCAAGTAAAATTTTACTTATGCTCATGCTTTACTTTGAGGTGTTTGACAACTATTTGCTTCACAGTACTTATGCATGTTGGGTATTGATCTGTTCAAGGGACCTTGCGTTTTCAGATTTGACTTGTTTTTTCTTGTTTGCATATAGTTTTTTTTTAGAGAATGTGGCTTTGATTCTGCTTTTGTATTCTTTTTTTTAGGGATACCCTGTGCAACTAAAGAATTTATTTAGGGATTACTTCTGGAAAACTGCACCCACATCCACAAACCTGGTACACCTAGAAAGGGTTAGTTGTGTACATCCAGAAAATATATAGTGCTGTTTCAGTTTAGGGGAGTCTCCATATGCATGATGCTGTAATTCTGTAATGTAATGGTGATGCTGTAACCAGGAGAAATTGGGTTTTTACATGCAATATGACTTTTATTGCAAAACTTACATTTTTTTAACAAGAAAACACCACAAATAATAAAAAAAAGTACACACAAAAATGACAAACAAGACATTTTATGTTAAAGCCCAGACAATATATAATTTTCCCGGGAAATTCCTGGAAGTCACAGGTAAACATGCGTAGCGCAAATTAGTGAAAATGGTCTGGCAGCAAAAGGTGAAAAAAACTCTAGGTAGGCTGGCACTTAAAGGGTTAAACAGTTTTTCCCTCTTCTAAGTTAAGACTTCTTGCAGGCCCTCAAACCGCTTGTAGATAGCACCAATCCCAGTGTCCTTCCTTAGGATGAAGGCCGCTGTCCATTGACACCAACAGGGCATTGGATAGTGTAAACTAAGGACTTAATTAATGGGTTACTTGAACATATAGACCTTAAATATAAGGGCACACCTGCCCTTACCTACATTGTGATTAATGAAGAGCGAACCGAACAATTGGAGTCAGAGTTCAGGACAAACTGGAAAAACTGGGAAAGATTGGGTTCGGCACTGTCCTGAGTTTTCGGCAAGTTCATTTGGGAATTTGGGTCCAGGTAGAGAAAGAAAACTCAAGACATGTCAATTAGTACAAAAGGGGGGGGGGGGGGGAGAGAAGACGAAAGACAGGAATTCATGCTGCGAATCCTGTAGTAATTCAGAAAAATTGATGAGATATTTTTTTCCAGGCTGCTGCTATGGATTATTGAGCAGCTAATAAAATGAAGTGAGTGTTGCTGCTGGTTTTTAGTAGGTTCAAAATTTTGAAACAAAAGTACAGTACTGTTCAAGGGCCCCTGGTAATGTTTTGTAGAAATAAAGTGAAAAAACACTGAGTCCAACCATGAGTCCAAACGTGGTGTCTTTATTGCAAGAAAAAAAAGTAGTTTTTCAAAGTTTACCCTCAGCCTTATATTGAAGTCTGGGTATTGTATTGTTCATAATCCACTACTTTGCTTTCACTCATAGTCTTGGGGGGGGGGGGGGCAGTAAGAGTTTTGTTTATTGCAAGAAAACAAAAGTTAGCTTCAACCTTAAACTGGCATCTGGGTATTGCACTGTTTAAAATCGACTACCTTACTCTCGCTCACAGTCTCTGGGGGGATGGGGGGGGGGGCAGTAAGATGTGTCTATTGCAAGAAAGAAATGCTTTTTTTACATTTACCCTCAACCTTATGTTGAATTGTTTATAATCCACTACCTTGCTATCACTTAAACTCTCTGAGGGGCAGTAAGAGGTGTCTTTATTGCTGTAAGAAATAAGTATTTTGGTTCTCAGGGAGCCCAGTAAGAGTTGTGTTGAATATCTAATTTACTAAACAGAACCCTTTGTATCACACCTGTTTACTAAAAGGCAGTCACAATGCCAGCCCCTAGGGGGTCTGGCCAGACCTCAGACTCCACAATAAACAGAAACCTATCACACAACCTGGCCTCAGGTGGTTCTGTAGACACCACCATTCCGTAGCAATGGCAGCTACATTCCTCTAGGCTCTCTCCTGTTGTCAATGTGTCTTTCTTCTTTGCTCCATCATTTGCCTGAGAGCTATTGGTAAGCTTCACCTCTTACTCTGAAACACTGTTCACCAATGAAAAAGGTTGGGGGGTAGTCAGTGGTTTGAGTCATCATGTGGAAGCTAGCAGGGATCATGAGGAGACCAATAAGCCTGAAATCACTCATCAGAGAGCACTGCACCAGTAGTTGAGGAAGACAACAGTGGCAGTGAAACCTGCATAAATGATTATGTCACCGACCGCACATGGCAGCCGGGTCATGAGGCAGTATTATCACTAGACCGGGACTAGGATGACAGCCTACCATGAATGCAGCATGTTGGCAGTCGGGCCACACACCAAGTGTGGTGGCAGCGTGCCATTAATCCAGTGTGCTAGCAGCCATAATGGATCTTTTTGTCAGCATGGTTTGCAGGGACACACTGGCAGTGTAGTAGCATGTGCAGCCCCAAGCAGCAGAAACAAACTACCAGTAGTACAAGGTGCTCACAGAAAACCGCATTACTCAGAAGTCTGGCACTGCTTGTGTTTAGGCTCTGTTAGAAACATTTGAAGCAGGGCAAGTGTCTTTATGTGGGCTCTCTGGAAAGTCGAAAGCAGGCATTATTTCTCCATAAATGTAGTGCAATCCCTGTACAACTATGCGGAGAAGAAGGGCCAGATATTGTGTACCTCAGTGCCATCATGTGGATCTCCAGCTATAGGCAATGGGCATCATTTCAGCCCAGGCACTGCAGCCACTTGACTAGGTCATGGCAGTAGCACCACCGCGGTGCCATTGTGAGCTTTCTGCATCCTCTGCCTCCTCCACCACCTCCTTCACCTAGTCATCCACCACCTCCTCTTTTTCCTTACCCTCACATCTGTCAGGGATTCATTGTATTCCGGTTTGCATAAGGCCAGGCGTCTCGTCGCATGGTCCTGCCCCTGGTATGCGGCCATGAACGCAGCTACCCTGCGACAGTTACTGCTTAACTAAATATGGCAGGAAATGTCCTCTTGGCTGACATCCAGACCATCATTACTGACAATGGGAGGAACATCCAGTGGCATGCTTAACCATCACGCAACCCATGCTATTGCATGGGGCCCTCTGTCAGGGGGCTCCCAGCTCTGCAGAACGCACATTAAAAGTGGCTGCCTTTTACTGCCTTTGATTCAGGCCCCAGGCACAAGTTTGCATGGGGCTCCGACAATCAGAAGCTCGTCCCTCAGGGCCGAATTTGCCATAAGGCAACCCTAGGCCTGTGCCTAGGGCGGACAGATATACAGGGCGGCCTTTCTGCAGCATTATAGTAAAACAGGTGACTCCTCCAGCTGGCTGTACAAGCCTCCCTAAACCCGCCCATCTGCATGCACTGCAATGGAGTCTATTTCCATTTAAACGAGTTGGTATTGTTGCTGTCCTGTAGTGCCAGCCCCCACCCCGTCGCTGCACTACAAAACATGAAAGAATTGTGTTTACTTACATATAAGGCTGCTACCCCGCTCAGATCTTCTACACGCTGCTTGGCCTCAGCCCCGCCCACTGCCTCTGCAGGGGCAGCTAGGAATGAGTGACGTCCCAGCACCCTTTTTAATGAAAAAGACGGGTGCTCCAGGAAAAGGCATAAGAGGTATGAAGTGTATTGCCTGGAGAAGATGAGAGTGGGGTAGAGGGATGGAACAGCATATTACCTGAGCCACCAATGTTTTGAATAGAGCCCATTGTAGTTTGGAGCGGGGCTGGGGGGAAAAACAGAGGATGGCTGAACTGTGAAAGCCAGTAACACCAGCTCCCAGGGGCAGCTGCCCTAGGCACTTTTTGGACATGCGCCCCTTGTCCAGCATGACAATAAAAACAGTATGCACAGCACACACAATACTTCATGGTAGAATGACATTTAGAGACTTCTGTGCATATGGTAAGACGCTATTGGAATTTATAAGTTTTTTCTTTTTTGCATAAAAAACTCTGAACATTTATAAGAATTGCATTTGAAATTTAAATAAAAGCCAGAGCAGCACCTTACCCAGCGCTATCATCTTTTACGGGATGCTACGTTGAGCCATGGTCTCATTTAACTGCCTGCAGCCAGTGAAGTTTGTCAGTCAAGCAATTCTCATTAGAAGCTGGCAGTCATGCGGGGACTCAAACTAGTGCCCATCCGAAGTGAACCTGCAAATGACCAGCCAGAGCATTGATTCCCAAAGATGTTAGCACCCTGGGAGACTGCTGCCTTTGCTACCACCTTCCACTGGCTCTCACAGGCTGTAGGCACTAGAAGAGACTGTTGACAGTGCTACCCACCTCTACAGGCTGTTACAGGCCTTTAGAGGCTCAATAAGACTGCTACTGTTATCTCACTCCACTGGATTTCACTGGCCTTAGGGACTCAATGAGATTGGTGATACTGCTGTTATCTCACTCCACTGGCTTTCACAGGTCTTTAGGATGTCAATAAGACTACTACCGCTGTTTCCAACCTCCACTGGCTTCCACAGGCCTTTAAGGGCTCAATATGAATGCTTCTGCTGGTAACACCCTCCACTGACTTTCACTGGTCCGAGGGACTGTGAGGCTTCTACTGCCCCTGCACTGGCTTTCACAAACCTCTAGGGGGCTAAATACAAATGTTGCTGTTTTTACCAACCTCCACTGGCTTTCACAGGCCTTTAGATGCTCAGTTACACTGCTTCTGCTGTTAACACCCTTCACTGGCTTTCACGGGCTGCTTCTACCACCCTGCACTGACTTTCAGTGAGACATATGCTTTCCCCTTGCATGGGCTTCCACATGCTTTTTGCTACCCCCTCCACTGGCTTTCACAGGCCTTTAGGGGCTCAATTCACATGCTTCTGCTGTTACCCACCTCCAGTGTCTTTCACAGGCCTTAGGGTCTTAGGGAAACTGCTGCTGCAGTGTGTTTTTGGTGTCCTACGGTGAGAACTGCTCTTTTTCTTCCTCTAGGAAGAACTGGAATTGAAGTGTAGACTCTGGGGGTGTTTGTGTGACTACCCTCGTCTGAGGGGGTCCCACATTTGGTTCCCACGGTAGTGGTGGGCTCAGCTGCGCCAGAACTGGCTACACTGCTGGTCTTCATTCTGGCTCAGTGCAAAGAACTCACAGGAGGGACAGTAGGAGGGACAGAAAGAGACCATACACTCTGATTATAAAAGGAAGGAAGAAGGATTGTAGAAAAAAGGGGCTTCTAAACTCCTGGGCCCTGGGCCCCACCCCTCCGATTGGGGGTCAGTTTTTGCTTGCTGCAAGCATTGCCATTGAACCCTCCTCCCACTAAAATGTACCTGTAATAATTTTGGCTGATTTACTAACGGTTCCGCACCAACCAAAATAATTGGCGAATTGGCCGAACCAAATTTTCTAAAAGTTTGCTCATCTCTAATCATGATAAATTACTCATGCTCTTCCACCAGAACTAAGGTAAATGGCAGTCTCTCTGACCCATTGGCTTATAAACAATGGAACCACTCAGAGTTGCCCCTGTTTTCCCTTGATTTATTAGACAGCAGCAAGAACTTGGAGGTGAAAAGACAGCTTAAGTTGCTGCTTAACATAAACCTAAGACTGAAACTATACTGGTACTACAAATTCTGAAACAATGGGAGGTCTCAAATCTGCTTTTGTATTGGAGAGCAGATCTTATACAGTGAATGGTAGATTAGACTCAAGATGAAACTGATAGAAAATTGGGTAAAGAAAGCAGAAACCCCAGTCCCTGGTGGGAGGACATCCGCTAATAGCAACAATCTTCTCTATTTTTTAGAAACTCAGAGCCTCTGGATCTCGTTCTCCATGACCCAATGATAGATCACCAAGATGTTCCCAAAAGCCTAAACACTCAAACATTGAAAGCTTGGAGTGAGATTGGGATGAAAGGGAGGAAAAGAACCTATTTTGTGTCACCCGTTGAAACCTTAATTAAAAATGACTGATACCAAACCTCTGTTCTGTATGCATTGAGAACTTGAACTATGGAAATAATTTACTGACAAAGAGCCAGGAAAATGTTGTATTCCATTCTAGTACTCACATATCTGCCAAATATGCTGCCACATATCTCACAAATGTTGCTATGTCCCCTTTTTTCTTTACAACAACCCTGCAAATAACCCTGCAAAAATAAGTTTATGCTTATTTTTACCTGGCTCTGAATCAGCCCCAAGGTAAATAATGAGCCAATGGCAATTTTCTTTCCTAAAAAAGAAGTGAGTTTTTTCACAAGACTCTGAATCGACCCCTAGGTCTTGGGCAAAGTCCTCTAAACTCCTGCTTTAATAACTATAATTCCTTGATGGTCTTAATCCCCTCTACTTTGTGGTCATCCTAGCCTTCTTGTTGTCAAGATTTAAGTTTTTGCTATCAAACTCTTGCAAAATATTTATCCTTCAGGAGGGAGGCTGAGTGTTCCAACTGATTTTTACATAGACTCAAACCAAGAAATAAACAAGAAAGAACATATCCTGGAAAAGGTGTTTATTTGATATTTTACATCCACAGCTGGCGTTGGTATCTCTTGTTTTAGAAGAAATAGCAGTGGCCCTGTATATTACAAGCAACTTGGATGATAATATCTGGCAATTAGCCTTCCCCGCTAATAACTGAACTTGTTGCCTACCTTTGAAGTATCTAGTACTTCAGAAATCTTGATCTTTAGTGTATCCATAGCCTAAGTCATTTCCAAGCAGGATATAAATGAAAATCAAGCTATAAAACCAAGAATAGTAATTATGAGTATCTTTCCTTTTTGGTTTTCAAAATGCCTCATCTGTCTTCTAAAAGTTAATCAACAACACTCCCCAGGGATTCTTGGAACAATTTCTTATTTTCACCCTCATCTTTTCTCAAAATCCTGATCAGCACATCTACCATGCTCGTCAGGCCCTTCAGAATCTTTTATACAATTCTCTACACTCAAAGTTATATAATATACTTACTGTTACGAGCACTGCTGTGTCTAGCCCAATCCTGGTGCCCAGTACATCTGCAGGACTATGCTTTATCTAGCCACGTTCAGGTGCACAGTCTGTTGCTGACCCTGTCTTGTGTGATCAAATGCAATTGCTAACCCTGTTGCCAACCTTGTCATGCTACTTCTAAACTCCTGTACGTTGTGCTGACACTGTTGCCGACTTTGCCTCATTCGACCACACCTGAGTTCTTGACCATATACTACATCAGTCCAGGTCCAGAACTGCAGATCTTGCCATGTCTCACCACACTTTAGCTGTCGAGATTTATTTTGACCAATCATTAAGTTATTTGTAGCAGGTGAGGGCCACTAGTGCAGTTTTGACTCTATTTGCTTTAGAAGGGGGGTTTCCTCCACACAATCTATATATCAATCCTCAGAATAAAAGGAAATAAAAGGTGAAATAGTGCAGATCAATTTAACAAATACCCTTACTTAATAAAGTAACTGCACTCAAGGGTCAGCATACATACATCCACATGGCACTGGAACTGTAGCAATTCAAATTCACTGGCCTAGACCACTTCATTCTGACATCAAATATGTCTCTGGACAGCATGCTGCAACATTAAAACGAACACTGCCAAAAATGTACATTAAATAATTTTGAACATTAGTGCAGTTGTTTCTTGAACAACCCCCCCCCCCCCGCCCTCATCAGTACCAGCGACTGGCCATGTCCACTCCATCTAGTCCAATGGAGACAGCATGCAAGGTCACTGTGAATGAGATGGGAGGAGATTCAGAAGGTTGACACAAAGTTTGCCAGTAAGGGGTGATAAGGCATAAATGGTAAGTTATCTACTAATTGACTTTTGTGTGTTTATCTGAACCATTTCTTTAATAAATCTGTAGTTTAAAAAATGTGAATATTCTGTGTCTTATCCTCTTAGACATTTTTTACTGACTCAGTTAACATATTTATTACACCTGATTAACACATCAAAGTGAATTCTGCACTTAGAGCTATAAAACATTCATTGGACTTCCAGTCATGTGGCAGAATATTATTTTCGAAGCTGGGCCTCTGACCGATAATGAGACAAAGGTAATTTTCCTAAGTGTTCCGAATTTACTGATAATATGTTTAATAGATTTATATACACTGTTATATTTTAGCAGAGTACAAGGATAAACATTAGAAACTAGCACCAATGAATTTTTAGCCATCATTACATTTAAGAGGCACTTACTAAAGTACAATAGTACAGTACTTATGTAATGCTACACTATTAAGCACTTGAACTTCACTTCAGCAAAATTGCTGCCAATTATTTTTCTGGGATGCTGTACTTACCAAGAGAAGAGAAACCAACACAATGACAATAAACAATGAGTTTTTTTTTTTTTATCATGAAAATAAAGAAAACATTCTGGTGACACACGCACACATAGTGAATATTGAGTGTGGTTATTCTCCATTAAGGACAGGAAATGTGGTTTTGATGTAAGCTATTTGAGTGCTTAACCCCCTGCAAATATTGTGGAATAGCATGCAGATGTTGCGCTCATGAACTGCATGGGCTGCGTATAGCAAAACTCCAAGCTTTGCTTCTGACAGCCTATTTTGTATGGAGAGGCAGAATAAGACAGGCACACTGCAGTCCACCTAACATTTTCATCAATTCAGCCAACTAGAGGAAGATTTTATCTCCATATAACACTCTGCATGGATAAAATCTCTTTCTAGCTGAAAACCCTCTCAGCTGCTGGGCAGGGTGTGTTTGTGCTGGCACATCCCTCTCCCCTCATGTTCATGTGTAAGCAGGTCTCAATTAGCAATGTAGCCAGATGTTAGATCCCATGCAGTTAGGGAGCTCAACCTCTGCAAATATGTTCCACAACACCTGCAGGGGGTTCAGCTACCTAGAAAATGGCGGATTCCTAATAGGGACCTTTACCCACGAGAATATGGTGGCTTACTGTTGGAGAGTGGAGACTACTACTATTACTGCAAGTCCACCTACTATGGCATGATAAAAATAAGGAATAGTCACTAACAGCTTGGTGACTAATCGTTGAGGTATGCAGAGCACAAATGCACTGTTGCCCAATGTTTCTAACAATTTTATGTGTTAATAAACAGAATTAAGTGAAAGAAAATTAAAACAAATGCAATACATTAATATGAGACATTTGGAAAGAAATATGTTTAAATGAATAGATAAGCAGAACATATATTGATAGGCTGACGATTGAAAAATAAGTAGCCAGTTGCTTAAGATATCATTAGTGAATTGTAAATCACAATCAATGAAACCAAGATTTAGACATGTAACAACCGACACCAGTAAAGACATGGTGAAAATAAAGCTGAAGAAATGAGAATGAGAGAATTTGATGAACAATTGCCAATAAGTCCAATGCACTATAGAAAGGTCCAGCAGGGAGCATTTTAAATAATTTCCTGACAAATACTTTTTTTTTTTATAAATTTTTATTTATGTTTTCCAAAGAACATAAAAGCACTTACCATTAAATTTACAATTACAATTACTATTACTATCATCGTCACAATTATAAATGCAACCGCAAGTCCCAAACATTGCCGCTCCTGTAACGTGAGGGCACTACCCCATACCTATTCATATTTAACCAAAATACAGAAGGACAACCACGTAAATGCACATATACATTCACACCCATTCATACTCATTCAAACTCTCGCCTGCCTTAAGTTGATCTTGCCTTTATGAGAGATATACTACAGCCATGGAGGTTGAGCCATAGGTAGTTCCTAGTCACTAGTGGAGCCAGGGGCATAAAGCCACGCCCCGCATACTCGCTCAAACTTGTTTGGGCATCCTCTGGCCTGGTATGTCATCTTATATAATATCAACTTGCCATTTACTAGGTTCTTTCAGGCTGAAAGACTCGGCTTATTCGGGTGCTTCCAGCTTAAAAGAAGGCACTTCCTTGCATAAAACATCAATAAGCGTACCAGGATTTTATGTGGGCCATCATCCAACATGGGTTCAACCCTACTCAGTAGATGGCAATTACTTTTTTTTACTTTTTTACCCCAAATTCACATGTAGTAAAAGTCATTTTCTGGGAAAATATTTATGCATTTTCTTTTATTCTAAATTATATTTTATAGCACTGGTGATGAGTCAAATATGCCACTAGTCTGTTTAGCTGTAGTTCTTCTGAACAGTTTTCAGTATTCTGGTTCTTCTTTCAGTTCTGGTTCTGGTTTTGATGCGACACTGTAAGGGTGGGTTTTGGCACAAGCCCAGATCCAGCGATCCGGTGGGTTGATTGTCTGTCGAGTCACTTTAAAGTCTATGATTAAAAGGTTTTGGGATGTGCTTTGGGGTCAACTAAAGCAGCCAAATGTCCACAGAGTGCATGGGAAGACCAAAAAACGAGGGGTACATTCTAATAAATAACAAAAACACCAAGGGTGTGCTTGGTTAGGAAATTTTGGGCCATGAGAAATATTCCCCTCTTATGTATTTATTCCAATCTGAGAATTGGGGTTCTGGTGATTATAAATCTAATAACCAAAAGATTTTTCTCTCCCTTGTGTACCGTATTTTTCGCCCTATAAGACACACCTGCCCATAAGACGCACCTAGGATTTGGGGGAAGAAAATAAGAAAAAAAAATGTTAAACCAAAAACGCACCATTACAGACAGTGTGGCATTTCCCTATCCAATTCCCATAGGCAGTGTTGGATGCCCCTATTCCATAGACAGTGTAGCATGCCCCCATCCCATTCCCCGTATATCCAGTGTGGCATCCCCCCTCCCATTCCCGATATACCCATTGGCTGTGTGGCATCCCCCTCTCCCCCCATTAGTATAGGCTGTGTGGCATCCCTCTCCCCACATTCCCATAGGCTGTGTGGCATCCCCCTCTCCCCATTAGCATGGGCTGTGTGGCATCCCCCTCCCCCATTATTATAGGCTGTGTGGCCACCCCCTCCCCCATTCCCATAGGCTGTGTGGCATCCCCCTCTCCCCATTCCCATAGGCTGTGTGGCATCCCCCTCCCCCATTCCCATAGGCTGTGTGGCATCCCCCTCTCCCCATAGGCTGTGTGGCATCCCCCTCCCCCCATTCCCATAGGCTGTGTGGCATCCCCCTCTCCCCATAGGCTGTGTGGCATCCCCCTCCCCCCATTCCCATAGGCTGTGTGGCATCCCCCTCCCCCCATTCCCATAGGCTGTGTGGCATCCCCCATTCCCATAGGCTGTGTGACATCCCCCTCCCCCCATTCCCATAGGCTGTGTGACATCCCCCTCCCCCCATTCCCATAGGCTGTGTGGCATACCCCTCCCCCCATTCCCATAGGCTGTGTGGCATCCCCCATTCCCATAGGCTGTGTGACATCCCCCTCCCCCCATTCCCATAGGCTGTGTGACATCCCCCTCCCCCCATTCCCATAGGCTGTGTGGCATACCCCTCCCCCCATTCCCATAGGCTGTGTGGCATCCCCCTCCCCCCATTCCCATAGGCTGTGTGGCATACCCCTCCCCCAATTCCCAAAGGCTGTGTGGCATCCCCATCCCCCCATTCCCATAGGCTGTGTGGCATGCCCCTCCCCCCATTCCCATAGGCTGTGTGACATCCCCCTCCCCCCATTCCCATAGGCTGTGTGGCATACCCCTCCCCCCATTCCCAAAGGCTGTGTGGCATCCCCATCCCCCATTCCCAAAGGCTGTGTGGCATCCCCCTCCCCCCATTCCCATAGGCTGTGTGGCATCCCCCTCCCCCCATTCCCAAAGGCTGTGTGGCATCCCCCTCCCCCCCATTCCCAAAGGCTGTGTGGCATCCCCCTCCCCCCATTCCCATAGGCTGTGTGGCATCCCCCTCCCCCCATTCCTATAGGCTGTGTGGCATCCCCATCCCCCCATTCCCATAGGCTGTGTGGCATCCCCCTCCCCCCATTCCCAAAGGCTGTGTGGCATCCCCCTCCCCCCATTCCCATAGGCTGTGTGGCATACCCCTCCCCCTATTCCCAAAGACTGTGTGGCATCCCCATCCCCCCATTCCCATAGGCAGTGTGGCCCCTCTCCCCCCATTCCCACCCCCTCCCCCCATTAGTATAGGCAGGCGCCATATTAAAAAAAAAAAAAAAGTTAAACTCACCTGTCCGCTGACACCGCTGAGCTGAGCGGCCGGCTCTGTGAATGGGGTGGGCGTGGCCTGCGCTGCAGCGCCAACGCAGGCCACGCCCACCCCATTCACGAGCTGGCTCTGTCCCGGCCCCGCCGCTGCGATCGCTGTCTTTTCAGGCAGCGATGACAGCGGGGCCAGAGACAGAGCCCCTGCTGCTCCTCCATCTGCTGTTGTTCTGGGCACATGCAAGCACGAAGGTCCGGGCAGCTGGTGGGCGTGGCCTGCGCCGGTGCAGGCCACGCCCACCCACTGCCGGGACCTTCGTGCTCGCGTGTGCTCTGAGCCCGGCAGCAGATGGAGGAGCGGCAGGGGCTCTGTCTCTGGCCCCGCCGCTGTCATCGCTGCCTGAAAAGACAGCGATCGCAGCGGCGGGGCCGGGACAGAGCCCCCGCCGCTCCTCTGGCCTCTCGCAGTGTGGCAGACAACGCGTGAGCGCCGGGGACGGGTGATTTTTTTTTTTTTTACTTTTTTTTTTTTTACATTCGCCCGATAAGGCGCACTGACATTTTTCCCCCACTTTTGGGGAAAAATAAGTGTGTCTTATAGGGCGAAAAATACGGTAAATATACTCCTTCTATGCTCTGATTCATAAAGTGTGACTAGTGTAAATACATAATTTATAATACATATTTTTCTTGCAAGCAAGAAATTTCTAGCTGTTTAAAAATATTTCTTTTATTTCTTTATACTATTGTAACTTCCATTCTTAATCCTTTTTCAAAAAATACATTTCGGCGATTTGCCTTGGTCACCTTTAGCTGGACCTAAAATTCATGACATACAATTTGTATTCATCCTTTAACATAAACTCCACAATATATATAACAAACTTGCTTGGACAATTTCTACTCACATAGTCACCTTGCATGATGTTACATAGGTTACAGAAGATTTCTGAACCTGGATGACTTACCTAAAGCACAGAGGGCCTGGAAGAGGCAAAGAAGACAAGGGACATATGATATCATTGCCCCTGTTATAGCAGAGGGGGATACTTAATTGCATGTTGGTTTTGATATGTTATGTTTTTTCCTCTAGGTTGTTCCTTGTGGGATTTTCATTTTAGGAGACTGGGCGAGGCCATTCGTTATTGGGGTAGTGGAAGGGGGGGGGGGTATTTGGGCTTTGAGTCTGATTAGGAAACTAGGGAAGTATGTTCAGAAGATTGGGAAGCTGTATATGCATACTAAGACAAACTAATTAAGTTGCATATTTTAAGCAAGATCCCTGGTTAAATGCACTTTGTATTGTCCTCTTTTTGTGGTTTATATTAGATTACAGTGGGCATATTAGGGGTTTAAGTTTCATTTCTAAGGTACAAGAGCTTATTGGGCAGTTAGTTGTCCCTTTCTTTAGTACTTTTAGGGGGGGGGCTAGGTAAGTAAGTTAAGCAAGTTAAATGTCTCTTTGTTGGGTGTACAGGTCTTCTCGACTTCCTGACTTGAAAAAAAAAAAAAGGGAAAAACTGGCAAGGTCCTTTGTATAATTGGGGGGGGGGGGGGGGGGTGCGCAAACGAAATGAATTTCAAGAACTCTTTTTTTCTCTTTTTTCTGTTTTGGTGGACATAGTGTTTATAAGCTCTCTATTTTGCCCTCTGGAGTGCGTGTTTGGGTGTAGGGGATATTAGCAGCATAATGGTAGATTGAGGCATAAACCTGCAAATATGGTGAGAAACGCCGTGGGGTGGCTATGTTTTGCTGCCTTCACATACTACGCCTATTGACTATTTGTCAGTGAGGCTGGTAAAATTTTGTTGTTCTCCCCTTATCCGTATTCTTTATTTTTTCTTATTTTCTTTTCTTTGAGTGGATTGCTGTTCCTGACCAGGACCTACCACTGAGAGGGAGAGTTCCTTTTTTTCTCCTTTTTCTCTCATCCTCTCTATATCTCCTATATTCTCTATATTTTTTGTCTTCTCCCTTTTCTCCTGTGGTGTCTCTGACAGGAATATACAAAGATGATGTGTTCTTTTTTTCCCTTAATGTACAGGGGTTTAACTCCCATGCCTTGGTAGACGTATGGAGGGAGGGCCATCTGGGCGCACAATCATTTACTCATTTTTGACATCCGCATGACCTATATGCGAATAGACTATATTTTTACCCCTTTTCAGACCCTTCCTAATGTGGGTAGCTCTCAGATTGTACCGATCTCATGGTCAGACCATGATGGGTTATCTTAAAATTTAACTCATTATTAGTTAAGCAGTCAGAGAGCATGTGGGTTTTGAATGAATCTTTGTTATCGGAAGAGAATTTGGTGGAGGAAGTTCAAGAAGTAATTGCAAATTATTTTAAAGAGAATGATGTCCCTGAGGTATCATCGATCATCCAATGGGAGGCTCATAAGCCTGTTCTTAGGGGGAAGCTAATACAACTAGCTGCTAGGAAAAGGAGGGAGAGGAATGCTTATATGAATCCCAAGAAAATTGTGGAAATTTTTGGTACACATCTTAAAACGCTTTATTCTGGCCCTGCCGAGAGGCCTAGAGATGCTCTTAGTCATTTTTTGCAGGGGATTAATTTGCTGCATATCTCTGAGGGGATGAGGGAAAGGTTGGATAGCAACTTTAGTCTCCCAGAAATTGTTAAAGCTATTAAAGAATTGAAGCTAAACAAGGCCCCCGATCCGGATGTTTTTTCTGCAGGTTATTTTAAAAAATTTAGTACACTTTTGGCTCCAAGAATGGTTGTAGCTTTTAATGAAGTTAAACATGGCGGGGCCTTCTCAAAGGAAACATTGACTGCAGCTGTTAGTATGATACAGGAACCACATACAGATCCTTTAGTTTGGTCAAATTATAGGCCAGCTTCCCTTTTGAATTTGGATGTTTTATGAAGATTTATGCCAAAGTTTTGACAGAGAGACTCTCGAGCTTCTTGCCATATTTAGTGGCAAAAGACCAGGTAGGCTTTATCCCAGGGCGGCAAGCAGGGGACAACATAAGGAGGATTGCACAGGTAATTCATGCAGCTGAGCAGGCGGGCAGACAGACTATGCTTCTTTCACTTGATGTGAGGAAAGCATTTGATTCGGTTTCTTGAGAGTATTTGTTTCAACTTTTGGAATACTGGGGCTTTGGGGATGGTTTTATCTCTAGTTTGAAAGTACTATATGCTGCTCCATGTGCTTTTGTTAAGTATTGCGGTTTTAAGTCCCATCTATTGCATTTGGGGAGAGGAACTAGGCAAGGTTGTCCTTTGTCTCCCCTGCTTTTCGCCCTGGCGATGGAGCCCTTGGCTTATGCTATGAAAGAGGCGAGGGATATATCTGGGTTTAGCTTAGATGGCCTATCTCACAAACTTTGTCTGTTTGTGGATGATGTAATTCTGTTTATCACTAATTCTTTAATAACGCTTCCAAATTTCATGAAACTCTTAGGGGAATTTGCGGAAATCTCAAGCTTGGAGGTAAATACCTCCAAGTCACGAGCTTTAAACATTAGTTTCTAATCCGAGGAGGTTTGGGGGGTTGGCTTCATGTGGGAGAAGGAGCGTCTAAAATATCTTGGGGTTTGTCTCACAGGGAATTTCTCTGGGCTATATGCGGCAAACTATCCACCTTTGTTTAAAGCACTCTCGGGTATGTTAGGATGCTGGAGGGGTCTGCGCTTATCTTGACTGGGCAGAATAAATGCAGTAAGAATGACCTTGCTCCCAAAGTTTCTATATTATACCAGAGTGTTACTGATAAAAATTCAATTAAAACACTTGGTGGACTTTGAACGCAAGGTTTTGGATTTTATATGGGAGGGGAAAAGACCTAGGGTTGCGATGTGCATCCTTATGAGGCCTAAGGAGCTAGGAGGGCTGGGATTCCCATACTTATAAATATTATCAGGCAGCACAAATTGCGCAATTATGTGGATACCATGAGAGAATAGATACCCCTATTTGGATGGAAATGGAGGGAAGAATCATGTCAGGATTGGATATAGGTAATCTTTTGTAGGTGGTCCCTGCTGCAAGAAAGGGTTGTGACAATCCAATTATTCTACATTCCCTGTCAGTATGGGATGCGGTTAAGTATTCGGGGGATTATTATCTCAATATTTGCCTCTTCTATCTCCCTGGAACAAACCCATGTATCAACCCGCCGTAGATTCCCTGCAAAATTTTATGGGTTGGAAAGGAAAAGGGGTGGGGAGGGTTCTGGATTGTATGCAAGAAGGTAAGGTTTTAGCTTTTCAGAAGTTTAAAATGGACCAACATCCACGGGTGATCGGCCCGGGAATCTATAAGATCACCTCCCTCCCCGCGGGACATCCGAGACGTGCCCTCTAGACGTGCGCGCGCCCGCGCCGGCTGTCTGCGAATGTCACGTCAAGAGGGACGCGCAGGAGGCGGTGGAGGAGCCGCTTGTCCGCGGCTTGTCCGTCGGCGCTGGGAGCGGGGAGAGGTGAGTTTTTCGGGGGGGTTCGGGGGGGTTTCACACAGCGGGGCACCCCGATCGGGGGTGCCCCACCGAAGTGGACCAAGACCCAGGATAGTCAAAATCCTGGGTGTTGGTCCACTTTAAGGACAAATTTGGGTTGAGTGACAGGGCATTGTTTGGGTACATGCAAATGCGGCATTTTGTGAAGCTTTTGATTTGGGGTAAGACAGGTCTAGAAACCCTAACAAGCTTTGAGAAACGCTGTTTAAAAGATCCTAGAGGAAGAGCCATAATGTCTGATGTGTATACGGCCTTGTCCCTATCTTCTACAGCTGGGGAGCCGCGGTAAGTTTCTAGTTGGCAGGAGGATTTGAGAGGTTCATTAGGATTTGAAGAGTGGAAGAGGATGTGGACTGTAGCACTGCATGGCAATGTATCGGTGTTGGTGGTGGAGGTTAAGGTAAAGGTTATGTCAAGGTGGTACTTGGTTCTGGAAAGAGTAGCCTGTAGCAGAAAGTCAGACCACTCTGGGAAATGTTATAGGGGATGTCAAGAGGTAGGGACATTTAAGCACGTGTGGTGGGATTGTAGGGTGGGGGTTAGGTTCTGGGCAAAAATTTTTAGGATTGTGTCTAATGTGGTTTGGAGTTATGTACCTGTGGACCCCTGGGTCGCTTTACTGAATAAACCATTGAGCCAGGTGGGGGGTTATATAGTCATTTGGTACATCACTTATTGACAGCAGCAAAATTATTTATAGCCAAAGCTTGGAAGTCTGATAAGCTCAGTTTTGTTGAGTTTCGGAATAGAGTTAATGCATGTATGGTGATGGAGAAGCTCTCTGCTTTGAAGGAAGGGAGTATGGGTACGTTTGAACAAACCTGGTTGCCTTGGGTTAATAAGTACTTACCAGATAGCTTTGATAAAGGGTTGCTGGTCCTGTAGCGTGGAAAGCGATTGTCATGAGGTACAGAAAGTTGAAAGAGTTGATAAAGGGTTTGTTTTTTTCTCTTCTCTTGTTTTTTTTTCCGTTTTCTTTTTCTTTCTTTTGTTCCCTATGCTCTTTACTCCCTGTGGTAGGTTCTGGTTGGCACCACCTCAGGGAACACTAAGCATCCTGAATCTCTTGCTTCTAGGGAGGGATTCTTTCTCCTTTCCTCAGGTAAGAGTGTGACTGTTTCTCGGAATAAGGATGGGGGGGGGTGGGGAGTTATTGGGTATGTAATGTTAATATTTGACAAATTTTTATATATGTGATATTCACTTGATACAAGCCAAGATCTGTTGGTGTATAAGATATACTGTATATGTTCTGTATATGATTCTTCTTCTGCCGTGTTAGTTTAGTGATATCACTGCTTGTACAACTTACTATAATCTATGAAAATAAAAATCTTTGAGTGAAATAAGAAAAGGTAAATATATCTGATAACAATAAGTATCCCTTAATAACATTATCCCAGTGCATCTATAATATAGACATGTTGCTTAAGTTGGGATTACCCTCAATTTGAGTTTTGGATGCCTCCCCCCCCCCCCCCCCCCCCCCCAGCCCTGGTGCATTAATTTTGTTGGGTGGAAATTCAGGAGGTGCTGTGGTTTCATACAGTCCCACCAACACCCGGGGGCAGCGGGGATGCAGGGAGCCGGTGTTCAGCTTGTGGGTCTGAGTTGGTGATGCCTCTGGGTTGAGGACAGGGTGCCACTGATCAGCACAGCCGATTGAATGGGCTAGTGCTGTAACCACACCATAGCGTCTCCCCCCGGCCCTGGCCCTATATGCGAAGTTTGAGATCTGTCATTACGCCGGCAGATACCCTCCCCCCCAATTTCTACCCACATCGGCACGGTCCAATAGGAACCATTATTCGGAAATGACTGGGTCAGCAGGCGTGGGAGGGAAGTGTGCCGTGCCTCACCCTGGAGAGCACAACATCAGGATCAGGGGATAGAATCAGGGGATAGAAGGAGTGGTATTTACTTTGCCCCTTGCACAAGAGAGAGGAAAATCTTTTGGTTATGTATTTTTTAAATCTGTCACTAATACGGCACGAAGGTTAGATAAATAACTAGTATTGGAGAAGCAACTAATTAAGTGTTTTTCACATGATTTTTAATTATTTTAAACTATTTTTAGAGGCTTCCCAAACACCTCAGATACTCTAGAGACACCATACATACATTATAAGACAAATTCCATGCTACCCTAAGCTGTTAAGTGGGTTTTCAGCACAATTGCTGGTTTGATAATAGCAAATATCGCTGTCACAGTTTGGCCACTGTCAAGAGCACCCTGTTTGCTAGTAAATACCACACGTTTTGACCGGCAAAGTGCAGCAAAGACACAGCAAAATGCCACATAATGTTAGTTGTTCAATGAATTAGCCGGCACTAAATATCATTGTTCGTCGTGTTATTCCACACTCCCAGCACACATGGTGTACCCGGTCAGGTATAAACTAGCAAACAGGAGTGAGTATAGTAAATTACTCTGATGAATTATTAGAGTGGAGAACTAAACCTCTTTAAGTCTGCATATAAACTAGACACTTTATTTTTTAACAGAACAATGTTAAGAGTTATATTTAGGGTTAACTTCAGAGTGAAAGAATTTACCTTTTGTTAGAGTATAACATCTTTATATAACATAGAGCTCTCCATAAAAAATAAAAATGATCCTTGCCTTGAAATGGAGTAAACATTAGTAACTTTCACTATATTTAAAATTAAAGGCTGATCAAATAAATCACATATTGGTAAATAATCAATACTATGATAATAAGTGGATTTTTGGGACATGACTTAAGCATGCTTGAGTAAGATCCCCCACAGCCTATGAATTAAAAGATTTAGAGCTAATTGCCAGCTCTTGTGCTCACATAATGGGAGACAACAAAAAAGGAAAGCTAGAGAAACAAAGATTAGTAACGGTAGCAAGGGCACTATAGGATGCCCTGGTTGGGTTAAGGTTCCATGTAAGAAGGGGTCAGGGAGCTTTCAGAGCTGGAGTCCAGTTCCTTGGGGATGTTACTAAATGGCCCAGGGAGGGTGGTGGTACTACTCACTCAGAATCCCTGACAGTCTACGTGGTCCCAGGCGGGTTCAGCCCTCGGGGATACTTTGCACAGTACCCCGTGATGGACAAGCACAGCGCCACACCGGTGGTATTGCCTCCTTCATCCATGGGTGACTCACACCACGAGGAACTCTCACCAGTCCCCCCTTGAAGGCCAAGGAGAGCGGACACCTCGGGGACCACAGTCTCTCTTCCTCTCTTGCCCCTCCTTCTTCCACCCTTTTTCAGGCCCAGCAACCAATAGGTCCTCAGGGTTAGAAAACTTGCCCATATATGGAAGGGTTTGAAATTGAATCCATTTCTAATCCAACACCACCATCTGTGGCCAAAGGTTGTAACTACCTCTAGAGTAAATTAAATGAATAAACTTCTGTGTCACTATACACCCACATCAGCTATTAACCCCTTAACCTGACCTATACTAATACATTTAGCCTTTAATAGGGTGGTGGCTATTCCGCCACCCCTGTTACACAATTTTTTTAGGTCCTAGGAGTCCCCAAACTAGTGACCTCACTGCCCTCAAAATAATACTGGTCTGGATGACACAGGATAATAAGAAGAGCAGAGGACACCCCGCCAATCCACATCCCAGTAGAGATTATGGCTGCACTGAATGTGTCCCACCTTCCCTCCTGGAGCCCTACACTCACACGACAGCTGGAAAGTAGAGACGCTCAGCAGTCATGGGCTGATGGCGCCCTGCAGCCTAAATGTTAGGTAGGACTGATGTCAGCGCTACAGACACACCGCTTATCTTAATGGCAACTTTAGTGATTGTAATTTTGGGAAGTGCCTCTGCCCCAGCTGGTTTTCCCAGCTCTGCCCCACTTGCAGATCCCTGGTCTGCCCCAGCTGCAACTCCTACCCCCCCCCCCATGCAAAGATAGAAACAAAGGGAATAATAAATCATAAGAAAGGGCCACAACTAGCAACAAAGTCTGTAGCCTATTACCAACTTACCACTCCACAAAATCAACAAAAGATGGTTCCAGAGGCTGGTCACTTGCATTCCCCTCCTGCACTTGGTGTGTCCTCACCTGGAATATGTATCTAGTTCTGTCCCCCCATTCATAGAAAGCATGCCCTGACTATGTAAAGGGTGCAGAGGAGAGCCACCAAACTAATTAGAGGAATGAAGGATCCTAGTTATGAGGAAAGCTTACAAGAATTAAGTCTGTTTAGTCTTGAGATGAGCTGACTGAGGGGGGCATGATTAACTTGTATCAATATATAAATGGGCAGTACAAAAAATATGGGGGAAACACTGTTTCAGGTAAAATCCTCTCTAAAGAAAAACTGAAAAGAAATTCAATCTCCAGGTGACATTTTTTACCATAAAAACTATAAATCTGTAGAATAGCCTCCCGCAAAAACTTGCTACAGAATCAACCGCTGACAGCTTCAAAAAAGGATTAGATGCTTATTTAGAAGAAAATAACATTAACAATTACTATTAGCTGTTATCAGTAGACAAAAAAAAAATAAAATAACTTTCCCTACCCCAACACCCTTGGTGGAACTTGATGGACATATGTCTTTCCTTAAACTGTTTAACTATGTAAGTGTGTGTTATAAACATAAATATTTATTTTATTACTGTCAAAGGTGACCTGAAATAAATCTACAAATTACTGGAGATAGAACATTTTTTTTGTAATAACAAAAAACAGAGCTGGCTGAAGTTGACCTGGATTTGGCAAAAAAGATTTAGCATGTGTTAGCATGCTCAGCACTGTAAATCACTAAAACATGTGGTTTTATATTAAATATATTCAATTATATGTTATCTGTCTAAAAGTAGTTTACTCGATTTCAGGGAATTGAAGCAAATATAAATTACTTGCAATCAAAACAGACTGTCAGTTAAAAATAGGAATGGAACGATACGCTATGATACAGCAGATCCAAAGGCTGGGTAAAGATCTTCAGTGTTGCACTAATTACAATAAAATTACAGTAGGCGCTATATGCCATTTTGCATATCTAATTAACCAGCGTCCCAGCTAGTGTATGAATGTAGATACCTTTTTATCTACAAGCAATTTAACTTTGTATGTGACTGACTCTTTGACCTTAACAGTTGTCATTGGTATCCATCCTGGTCCAGAACTTTAGTGTCTGACACACACATGTGTACCTAGATCATATGTTATGGCTGATAATTGTATGTATTTTGGGCTGCAGTGGAGCACAGTGTTGTTCCTCAGCCAAAATGCATAGCAGTGATTAGGCCCTAAAACTCATAAAACTGGGATGTTACTGACCTTATTATTTATTATTTGGGCTTTATACACGTCCACACTGCCTCATGAGGACACAAAACACATACTGGATAAGCCATTCCACAAATTATACCACCACCATATTATTAACCAATATCTCTCCCCTATCAATCAGTAAATGTACTAAGAATATTAAACATCTTACTTGAATGGATCAGCTGTACTCACCAGCTATAGAACTGGAATACCTTGCATCTCCTGCTGCCCCCATCAGTGAAATAACAACTCTGTAATCACCACACATCTTGCATCTCACCAAGAAATATCCTCACCAGTATCCTCAGTATAAGTTACTGCCTTGTCATTGCTGTCTGTGTCCAGATAAATTAAGCTGTACCCCCAGATCTAAAAAAATGGCAAAGCCAAAAAAATCACACCAAGCCAGACCCCCAAACCCCAAAATAAATAGGTGGTGTGCAAGCAGATCTTCCAACTCAATTCATATGCAGAGAACAAACATTACATAATCAGATTAAAAAGTAATATACAGAGCACAAGCAGAATTAAGAGACCCAAAAATGAATATGCAGAGTGCAGAGTAGACCCCACCCGACAGATCTCCCAAAAATGCACAGCACAAGCCCCAAAATCAAGCCACAATATGCAAAGTGCCATTGTGGACCCTCCAAACTATAGTGTTATGACCTGATGAAGGGGGTCCACCCACAAGAAAAAAGGGACCAGCAGCTGATTAAGCAGTGCTTCTCTTGTTTACTGTTGATTTCTAAGGTTAGAGGTGTCCTTAAATTTATAATAAAGGCAAGCCCAATTTTGTCCCATTTTCTCGGGCTACATGTTGCTCTGTCCTAAACTTCAATCTGCCAAAAAGACCTTTTAGTTCCTAGGTTATCTTTAAAAGTATTAGAGCACTGGAGATTCATAGAAAAAATATAGGGAAACAGCGAGTGCGTCAATAGTGATGTGATGTAAGCACACTGTGATTTCAGAGCTGCAGAGAGAGGCATCCAATCAGGATGTCTGAGCAGGGAGTGGGGAGTGTTTCCATTCCTTGTCCACTGAATGGAGTGGGGATGGAGACTGAAAGCTGAATGGGGAAGTGATTTTCTCCACTAAGGGGACAGACAGGGGAGGAAGCAGAGAGCTGTAGCCACTCAATGAAAAGTAAGCTACTGATATTTATTTTTTAACTTTTGACTTGCCAAACCCTTTAACTTTCCCAGTATATGCCGGGATACCATTATTCATAGTTGGTTTTCATTACAGTTAGTAGAGTGGTGGCTGATACACTGATATGTATAAACTCTTGTTACAATTCTACAGTTACAATGTAATACACAGTTGGGACCTGGCTTTTACTATGGTTATTGTCACACTGAGGCTTTGCATTCCTTTTGGTATGGAAACAGCTGCAATAAAAAATTATGTTTTCATTGTGATTTGCAAATGATCCACTGGCAGGCTGCTGGTGGCACAGTGCTAGTATTGGGCACAGTTGCTGTTTGTAGCCAGCAACAGGTGTGCTGCTGAGCTGAGCTGTCCAGTCACTCATCAGCTACTCTCACCCCCCGTGACACTTGACAGCTGGACCCTTATTTAGGGCCACACCCATAATCAAGTGTCAGACGGATACTATATGTATCCATCATTAAGCTTCCATTGAACCCAACTCCATGTTCCAGTGAGTTACCAGCCTGTCTAAGGCAGTGCCAGCAGCTCTCCCCTTTCCTCCTAGGAGGATGTTGGAGTCTTCCTCACCCAGCCCTGTTAAATCTATAAGCACCTTGAGGTACCCTGTTGTCTAGCTAGTGCAGCCTAAAGTTAAGGTCCTGTATATAGATTTGTTTTCCTGTAATTTATTGTGTATTCCTGAAGTAGGGTCTTGTTTAGTTCTTGCCTTGCTTTTCCTGAAATAAAGAAACCTGTTATTTTGCTTTATATCCTGTGTTATTTAATATTTATCATAAAAAGCTTTGTTTTACCCTAATTATCTTGATCTGGTGTGTCTAGGTCAACCTTTCCCTGGTGACAAGCCTGGGCTGTCGGACTTCCCATGAAAGAAAGCATTTGTAGTTGCTATTTAATACAGTGCAATTGCAAGTGATCTCAAGTCTGTCACTGCAGAAAATGCGGTATCTAGGGCTCTTGCAATTGCCCTGTTGTGATGGAAATCACCCAAAGGTTACTGGGGGTGCAAGTGAGCATATCGTGTTTTCCCCAGTGTGAAAGGAACCTTAGGCCATGACTCATCCCTGCTTGTTATATTACACAGCAGGTAGGAAAGAGGTAGCAGCACTAGTTTTCACAATTGCCAGAGCATGCTTTACTGCATTCATTGCTGCTGCCTCTGTTTAAGCCACATGTCTTTGATAATTGCATTTGAACTGCATTACAAGTAGAGATGTTCCATAGGCTGGCACCAGAGAAGCTTGTTTAATAGGACCAAATGACAGAAACCTAGTGGGAAAGGGTGACTTGTATCCACAGAGCTTGGCAAAGTTGGCAGCAGGGAGCAAACATGAAGGTCAACCTGAGAATGCATCCTGTAACCGAAGGGCAGGGCTGGTTGGATGATGTGTAGCAAGATGTGGTTAGGCAAGGCAGGGTCAGCAACAGGGCTTGGCACAAATATGTAGTCAGACAAGGAAGGGTTAATGACAGGCTTGTCAAAGAGATGTTGTCAGGCAAGGCACAATTGACTTTAGCATAGTCCTGGCAGGTAGACTGCACGAGAGCACAGCCAGGTAAATTCTGAAGGGTACCGGCGTATATTAAAAAATGCATAAAGAGAAGCAAATTTTAGATGGGGGTGATAAGGCATGTACCAGCACAGTCTGGAAGATATTTACAGTACATGAATATAAATTATGGCTTATGCAAAGGATTTTACTTACATTACGGATATCTGTATCATAGCATAAAATCAAAGCATAGTTATCTTACCTCCAGGGCGACTCGTTGTCCGTTTAAATAGATGAAAAATGATGAGTTAAATTAACGCCCTAACCATTTTGCCCTTTTAAGTTTGGTTGAGTAGACTGCTGACCCCCTCACCGTGTGTGCCAGAATCCCACACTCTGCACTCTGTCTGGCCCTGACCCTGCTAATGGAGAAACATATTTGGACATTTTAGAAGTGTTTTATATTTTCCTAGGACGGTCAGGTGGTTAATGCTGTCACAATGCCTTTTGTATGTCCTGTTACCGTTCTTTCACAAGCCTTTCCTGACAATAAACATCTTATTCAATTAATTAAAAAAAAATGTTCCTGGTGTTTATTATTAAGTTTACATCATTGCAATCTTTCACTAAATCAGAAGTTTAAAGTTTTTGACCTTTAAAAGATTCTACACTGGCTGTATTTTCTCTTAGCTTTTTTTTTGCTTAAGAATTCTGTAGGGAAAATAGACCTGAATGACCATCTGATCAAACACTGAATACTGAAAAGGTTAAGTGTGCCTCAAAAATTTTAAAGGACATGATAAACATTGAAATTTCTAGTGTCTATTTTTAAAACTGAAAACCAAAAAATGAATTTTGCTGCAGAGCCCTGTAGAGATGAGTATTTAAATAAACTGTTTATCATAATATGAATCATTAGTGTATTATTTCATTTTATCTAAATTAATAACTCAAGTTTCGATTTAAAATGTTATAGCGTTAAGCTTCATTTGTTATACTTATATGTTGAGATGAGTCTATTCCCATGAACAATGTCTCCTTAGCATTAGAATGTAATAAAGGCTGCTACCCTTCAATAGTTGAAATCATCACGTTGTAATCACTTAGTGGGTAATTTAGCATAGGAATGATCTCTGCACTCCTGGTTAAGTGAACCTGCGTTCACTTCAAAAATCCACTCATGTGCAGGAATTCTTTCTTTTGTTTTTTCATTACCCTGCAGATTAATGTGAGGTTGAAAGCAACACATTTTCACCTACTAAGGTAATAATTTACTAAAGGCATAACCTGTTCTTTCTTGGGAATTTAAACTGTTTTTAGCATTGTGAAAAATATATTTTCCTGCACACATTTGTTGACATGAGCACAGTTTATTTCCCAAGAAGAAACTAGGTTTTTCATTAGGCTCATCACTGGCTAAAGCATTAGACCACATCCATCTTGGAGTATGTCACAATTTTAACTCTCTCAAAAAAACAAATAAAAAGCTTTATTTACCTTTTCCCGTATATTTACCTTTTGCGCACTCACCTCTGATAAGCTTGCTACCTTATGGAATTTACATATGTTTAAAGTTAAAGGGACTCTGGAGGCATAAACGGGGAGGCCGATTCATTAATAGCGGCAGGTAGCGACAGTTGAGCGACTGTAGCGGCATTTTCAGAGCGCCCGCTAGTAGTCGCTGTGCTTGGTCGTTGTTCGGTAGTTGATAGCGACTCAGTCGGTTTGCCGTAATGTTGAATATTGGGTGAGGAGTCGCTATTTGACAGGTTCCGCGCTGTATGGGAGCGCATGATAGCGACTGGCCATAGCGACCGGCTCCCACCACATTCATTAACAAATCACGCTCAAAAAATTCTCGCGCTGTAAAATGCATGTTTAAACCCCAGAGCGCTGGCGGCGATGGGTTAAAAGTAGCTTTTTAACCCCCAAACAACCATATTTTTGAAAACCAAAATAAAACACGTTTTTTAAATAATTTTGTAATATGAATACATTAATATCAGACCTGTAATATCAATTCTGTACATTTTTTTTTTCTTTTTTACCTTAAAAAAAATTATTTAAAACGGCAGAAGTGGTCACAGAATTTTTCACATTTAAAAAAAAAAAAAAAAAATTAATAACAATTAATTATGAATATTTAAAGATTATTCCATTGAAATGCATTGGAGAGCGCCAGGTAGCGAGAGGTCATACCTGTCGCTGTTCAAGGTCGGACTCTGGCGCTGTGGGCTTAGGCTGGAATAATGATGAATGAGTCGCTATCTGCCGCTATCTCAGTCGCTAAGCAGGATTGGCTTGATAAATGTGTGATTGTGGTGGGGAGCCAGCGTTCTCGTGGCGGGGCCCGTCATTACCGGCCGCTCACCAGTCGCTACCTGTCGCTATCCCTTGTTAAATAAGGGCCTATGATTCAGCAGCTCACCTCACAATGGCTTCCCTCTCCCTTCCTGCCAGAGCGCAGCTGCTTCTAGATGTAGAAACAAGGCAAAAAGTAGTGGCACACCTCCTAAATTTCTTTGCCACAGACCACTTATCATAGGGCTCTCCTGATGGCAAGACTGAGCACACTAGTATTATGCAGCCATCTTTCCTTTAGCATTTCCCCCTCAGCAACGACCATAATGATAGCATTATGAGTAACCACGCTTAGTTAATTTTTAAATCAATGTTGCACGGGGAGGCTGATTCATTACTAACACCAGGTATTGCCAGATGAGCGCCTGTAAAGCTGCACTTAGAGCGACTGCTAGTATATGCTGTAAGCAGGTATCGGGCACTGTAACAGAGCGCCTCATTCGCTGTAGTAACCTGGCCGGCATTCACGCTGTGTGATTAAAGTCTGCTTTTGAACACATATACACCTGTAACAAAGCGAAAACACATGGAATTACATTGTTTTAACACTTAAAGCGGACCTTCACTCTGAATAAGAGTCCATCTTATATGTTTCCCACACCCTGCACATACATATTGCTCACATTAAAAATCATCCTACCTGCATCTACTGCATGTTATGAGCCTTTAAACATCCAAGATGGCGGCTCATGGAACATCAGGCAGCCTGCAAACAGGAAGTGCCTTCTGATTTTGCTGCTCTGCATTCTGGGATTGCTGACCTTTTCCAGACCCCGACTCTGCTCTGTCTGCGCAAAACACAGCTATAACCCACCCCCCTGTACCTTATCCCATTTTCCTCAGTAAGTGTGATGCTTCTGAGTCAAGATGGCTGCGCCCGTATCCTAAAGTCCTGAATAGGGTTGCAGCCCAGTGGGGGAAAGAATTATAAGTAAGTGACTAAAAACGTAACATATATTAACTTTAGATGCTGGGGAATCATTTTATAAGGGTTTGGGCTTTTCAATAAATAATGGTGAAGCTCCAGTTTAAGTGCCAGACCTGTAATGACAATTCTGTATAAAAATATAAAAAGTCAACAACGTTTCTAAAAGTGTTTGTTTGCAGCCAGGAGAGGTCACACAATGATTTGAGCAAAAAAAAAAAATGTCAAACACACTGTTTAAACAGAAGAAAATGAACGCCCATTGAAATGTATGGGAGAGCGACACTGAGCGAAAGGTAAAACCTGGTGCTCTGGAGGCTAGAGCGCCGGCGCTATACACTGAGCCGCCTGTAATAATACTTCAGACGCTACATGGCGCAGTTACAGTCGCTCACCAGATTCTCTTTCATAAATGTGGTTTTGCGTACAGCGTCCAGCGTTCACCAGAGGCACTACCTGGCGCTATCCATTCTTAAATAACCTCCCAAATCAGCGTTTCAATTGCCCATGACTATGTGTTTGGGGTAGGTGGCACAATCACAGCTTTGGAAAAAGTTTTCATCAGACTGTCGTCAGATTATCAGACTGTGAAAAATGCGGCTTAGAAATTACGCTGCTGGTGTGTGTATAAACTGATTCTATCCAGTGTATAAGAACTCTAGCAACAGGGAGAGAGGGATGAGCACAGCCAGGGTGTTTGAAGAATAATATTGGGCTCTTACAGACCCCGCCTATTATGTTGGTTATGGTCTCTTTTTTAGAAAATAAATCATAAGGTGAAACTGTAAACCTTGATATCTTATCCATTGCTTTAATTACCGTATTTTTCGCCCTATAAGACACACTGGCTTATAAGACGCACCTAGGATTCTGGGGAGGAAAATAAGAAAAATCATATTTTTAACCAAATAATAGGCAAAGTGCAGTATCCTCCAATTGCAGTAATCCCCCTCCCATTCCCAATAGCCAGTGTGTCATTCCGCTTCCCATAGGCAGAATGGAATTCCCCCCATCCCATTCCCATAGGCAGAGTGGCATTCCACCCATTCTATTCCCCATATAGGCAGTGTGGCATTCCTCCCATCCCATAGGCAGTGTGGCATTCCCCCCATCCCATTCCCCATATAGGCAATGTGGCACCCCCTCCCATTCCCCATATAGGCAATGTGGCACCCCCCTCCCATTCCCCATATAGGCAATGTGGCACCCCCCTCCCATTCCCCATATAGGCAATGTGGCACCCCCTCCCATTCCCCATATAGGCAATGTTGCATCCCCCTCCTATTCCCTATATAGGCAATGTGACACCCCCCCCCCCTATTCCCCTATGTTCATGGTGCTCCCGCGTTAAAGATGGAGGCGCGTCCCCGCCGCTGCTCCTTACTGGCCGTGCCTCACAGACACCCGGCCCCATGAAACGGGTGGATGTGGCCTGCGCCGCGTCGGCGTGCATCGCGGCGCAGGACACGCCCACCCGTTCTATGGAGCCGGGTGTCTGCGCGGCCCGGCCAGTAAGAAGGAGCGGCGGGGAAAGGGACAGCTGCTCCTTCCTCTCCTCTGCAACTTCTCTTCTGCCTCTTCCGGCAAGGGCAGGAGTGAACAGCCGGGTCCGTGCAGCGAGTGGGCGTGATCTGCACCTACGCGATGCAGGCCACGCCCACCTGCTGCATGGACCCGGCTGTTCACTCCTGCCCTTGCCGGAAGAGGCAGCAGCTGGAGCGCAGGAGATGATGGCGGAGCGGCAGGCGCTGCCTCCGTCCCTGCCGCTGCTATCACTGCCTCAGCAATAGCAGTGGCGGGGGCGGGGACAGAGCCCACCGCTCTTCTGTCTTCTTCTGGCCTCCTGCAGTGCGGCAGGCAACGCGGGAGTGCCGGGAACGGGTGAGTTTAATTTTTTTATTTTTTTTTACATTCGCCCGATAAGGCGCACTGGCATTTTCCCCCCACTTTTTGGGGGAAAATAAGTGCGTCTTATAGGGCGAAAAATACGGTAATTTAATTAAAACATGGAAAACTGTTTTGCACAGTAGCCTGACACAATGGTGTAACAATTGCCTTTGCCTGCTGCATCCCTTTTCTGCTGCTCCCACACCTAAACCTATGCTTGGTACACCCAGGCCCAACTAGAAGCAAGGCTTTCAGGTGTGTCAACATGGCAGCTTCTACACAGTTTAGGAGTACGGCATTTGGAAATGTATTTGGCAGCGTCTGAATGAGGTTAGAACATTTTAGGCAGCTTATGTCAATATTGTAAGCAAAAGGCAGGAAAACGGTTATATAAATTCTTTCAGCAGCCATCAGGGCAGCAATAGCTATACTGGCTGTCACCCTACTGCTGCCAGTCCTGGTGTTGAGAGAGGATGTTGTGTCCTCCTTAGCTATATGTAAATTAGGCCCCAAGGGAACCAGACTAGTTTGCCTTTGGGGCTGGATTGGGCTGGGGGCCCAGCTCTAGCGATTATATACATATACTATACCATACTATACAACCTTAATTCTTTCTGTGTCCTCATAATCTGAATATTGATACTTAAGCCCATTGTTTGAACTTCAGTTTCCTAAATAGTCTGTTTAATTAGGTTTGTTTACACTATACTGTATCATAGCTTCCTATAACTGATTATTTTTAATTGGAAACTTTTTTCTACTAGCCATTTTCTGATTTCTAAATAATGATTCAAGTTTACAATAAAGTGCACTTCTAGATATACAAGTGTTAACAATTTTTTCTTCAAATATAATTGCATTTTTTAGCACCAGCTACTGATCTACAAAATTGACTCACCATTGGAGGATGTATTTGATGCTTCTATATGGTAGCCCAAATTGGAAGATACATTAAATTTCGGACAATCTGATCGGACCTTGTGCCAATATGAAATCAATTTTTCAATTATATGAACAATTACTTAATAAAGAAGTAAGGGCATGGTGGGACCAATCTAGATTGGAGAAATATCTTTCAGAAAAAATTATACCACATGGTCTTAAGAATAAAAAATTCCCCACAACAAGGTTTGGTGATATATATTTCTGCAAGAATGGAATGCAATCCCCACTGCAGCTTCTATGGATCTTATGCGATTGATAATTAAATATGGGCTCATTAAGCTTGAGGATTTGCGTGAAGAGCTACAACAAACAAAAAGATTTGGAAAAATGTGATCAGAAATTTGATCAAATACATGATAACATTAAAGAGCGTATCAAATAATTTAAATTGAAAACGAATAAACTACAAAGAGATTGAAATGATTATGTGCACAATAATCTGTATGATGCATGTACAACACAGATTAAGGAGGCCTCAATCAATTTTGAAAAGTTGCCAGTCAAAATCTGACTTTTTTCAGGATGATTAGGAGGAATTAGGAGGATTATTCAGATTCAGACACAACAGGGAGATCGAGATCCTATTATTCTTTTTTTAACAACAGGAGAGATCACAGTTCTGATTTTTAGAAAGGGAGGGCACACAACATATTGATGTCAAGAAATTGAAGAAGAAAATTGTCAGGCAGGAAAAAAGCATAAAACAAAGCAACTATCAACTATCAGACACAAAGAGATGAGATCAATACTGTTATGAATCTTTCATCATATCAGCTGAATGAAAAAGAAAGTCACGTGGTCTGTCTTATTCTTCAACAGCCAACAAGGATTTGTATGTAACAATGATGGATATTAATAAATGAATCCAGTTAGTAACGGTTAACAACATTTTTCAATGAAGATGCAATATGAAAATGTTATTGTTTTGGATCAAACATCGGATCAAAATATATTATAAATGTTATATAAAAAATGTTATTAGATTGCTCAAGAAGAATCAATCTATTGTTATTCATAATGCAGATAAGGGAGGGGCAGTAGTAGTGTTGGATAGATCAGATTATGATCAAGAAGCATTAAGACAACTTTCAGATCCTAACACCTACCGCCCCTTGCATTCTGATCCCACTAAAGCCTCCCAAAGAACAAGTACTGGAAGAAGGTATTACTTTGGGGGCTTTGACTGAAAAACAGGCCAAGCAAATGTTTCCAACCAACTCCATTTGTCTTATGCCCTTATTCATCAAGCGATAGCACCAGGTAGTGTCTGACGAGCGCCAGGTCCCGCCAGCTAACGGCTACCGACTCAAGTACGCCCGGCGTCGGCCACAATGACGCATTTATCACGCTAAATGAGGCTAGCGCCGGCTAGCGCAGGATTCATCATGTAGCCGACTGCAATGAACAGCGCCACTGCTAATCCCATCACAGCGCCAGGTATGACCTGTCGCTCCCTGGCGATGTCCAATGCATTTCAATGGAGCAATCTTTAACTAATCATAATTAATTGCTATTAATGGTTTTTTTATTTTTTTAAAGGCCAAAAATTCTGTGACCACTTCTGCAATGTTAGGATTTTTTTTTAAGGTAAAAAAAAAAAAAATTGATTTTGTGCAGAATTGATATTACAGGTCTGATATTAATGTATTCATATTACGGGATGTTTATAAAAACTTGTATAATTTTACAATCAAAAAATATGGTTGTTCTGGGGTTAAAAACTATTTTAAATCCATCGCCGGCAGCGGTCTGGGGTTTATACAAGGAATTCACAGTGCGAAAAAATTCGAAGCGTGATTTGTTAATGAATCTGCAGCAAGCCGTTCGCTCTGGCCATTCGCTGTCAGGCGCACCCATAGAAACGCTGAACCTGTGAAACAGCGACCCCTAAGCTCGTATTCAACATTACCGCACACCGACTGAGTCACTGTCAACAAGTAAACCCCGGCCAAGCACAGCGAATACTAGCTGGCGCTGTGAAAATCGCGCTACTGGCGCTCATCTGTCGCTACCTGGCGCTATTAATGAATCAGCCTCTTACTTTCCATCACATTCCCAAGGTGCATAAACAGTCCTGGACACCACATGACTGTTTAACAATATCTGGCATAGGGGGGATGAACGAGCACCTTGGACAGTGAGTTGCTGCACAACAACCAATAGTACCTACCCAGGGTATATTAAAGACACAACTGAAGTTTTGAAAGCCGGAGAATGCTTGAGGTGGCCAAACACTGGGATATGGGCTACATTTGATGATTGTACTCTTTACTCCTTAATACCGCATGATTTGGATCTGGTGGCTTTAAGACAGACTATAATTACTGTGACCGAGTATCTCGCAGACTTTATTGAATTTATTACAGCTGTGGAAAATGTATTGAACCATACTTTTATATGTTTTCTGGTCACTATTACAACCAGCTCTGTGGTGCCTCAATGGGCGTCCCTTTCTCGCCATCCGCATATCTTTATGTGGTGATGAAAGGGAGGGCCATTTTTTTCTGAATTTAGTCCATATCATAGTCATCTATAATGATTTTCATGATATCAATTATATTATCTGTATTTGGACAGGGCCATGTGAAATTATCCCTGAATTCTTTGCTTACCTCAATAATAACAACATTAATTTAAGTTTCACTAGGGAATGGCATTTGACACTTGTGGGTGATACAGAACAGGGTACTATCACTACACAATCTTATAGAAAACTCAATATTCCATGCCCAAAGTTGCCATGCAAGACATACAATTAGATCTATCCCAGATGAAGAATGCATTTGGGCAAGACGTTATTGCACTACTCAGGAGCTCTTTGATACAGAGGCACCAACCATCGAAGATAGATTCATTGAAAGAGGTTACAACTCTAAACTCATTAATAACTAAATGACTAATAACTAAAATAAGTGAAAGCCAGGCCTAGAGATAAAATTGTATTCACATCAAAACAGAAAAAGGACACAAGTGGCCCACTGACATTAGTCACTCCTTATAGAAAAGAATTTAATTGCATCAAAAAAATTATTTTGAGCAGTGCGTCTATCCTTAAAGAGGACCCTGAGTTAACTGATCTTTTACAACAAGGTATACGCGGAGTACCCAGCAAGGCTCAAACATTGGGCAGTCAACTGTTACAACTAATGAAACCCATTGCTTCTACTTGGTTGTACTGCGTTGGTATTTATCCACTTACCAGCAGTTGCTGTACTTGTTGTAAGTTTGTCTTTAGAGGCAATACAGCAACCTCTTTTACAAAAACTAAGGTATTTACACTAAATACATAAATTACACTGTTTAACACCAAAAACCCAGTATATTTAATATTTTGCGTGGAGTGCAAAGTACAATATGTCGGTTGTACGACAAGAAAAACCTTTAGCGGACATCCGTACACAAGAACAGAAATCCAACGTAGCACGTCATTTTTGAATTAAAAATAGTGGCTCAGTAAACTTCAAATAATTGATCAAGCCACTTTGAGTCCCCATGGAGGTGATATGAGATGTAGTCTTCTAGATTTAGAAACAATGTATTTTTACATTTCTTCGTGCTTACCCACGGGGATGAACAACCACTTTGATTTGTTACTGGCTAAGCAATCTTGATTTATTTTCTGATTGATTTTTCAATATTACAAATGGGTGGGAAACAAATCCCTTGTTTTTATTTCTATGACATTGTTTTAATTATTTGTGACACCTATTAAGTCTGCTATTCTTTATTTTGTTTCCCATTCTTTTACTATTCAACCTTTCTTTTCATTTTTTGTCTTGGGTTTACATCTAATATATTTAAGTTTACTAACATTTTTTTGAATATTATTAATCAAGTATATTTACAATTAATTATTTATTTTAAAATGTACAGTCCCATATTATATATGTTGTTATAACATATCCATTGTGGCTCCTGTATATTGTGTTATGCCAGTTATAGTTTTTCTGATATTTAGATCTGTTGTTATTGTTATTTATGTATTTGATGCCAATATGTCTGGCATCCAAATCAGATCTGCACTTATTTAGACAGCCCCGAGAGTCTCACTGAGCATTGTGGTTCCAGTAGTTTAAGAAAAAAGTAAGTGGGTTGATCCTTTGACTTGATCTAGTCTGTGCATGCGAGAGTAGTTCTCTGAACTTGCTGAGTATTATGGGCTTAGTAGTCTTAGGCCAGCTAACATGATCTGACGGCAGTGCGATTGCACCTAATTTTAGATACACTAGTGCGGGAGTATACAGTGCGCTTATTTTGCAGTTTGTGAGGTTATCTCTTTGTTTGATACTATATGAATCACACTTTGATTGAATAACTGTGCATATTCCTTCCATGCTAAGGGACTCAAACTGTGTGTGTTAAAATCTAATGATTTAATTAAGGTTATTATATATTCATTTTTCTTGTAATATTTATTGGGTGAATATGCTAATGATCACTAATTGGGCTTTATCGGGTGTTTCACCTATAGGCCCCCTTGTACGACTATGGGCATATGCCCGCAACGGATCTCCTGGCCTTGGGATCCATGTTTCCTCTTCTCTGAATCTTGGACATGTGAGATTTTAACCCTTTCGCTGCCAGCCTATCTGGAGATTTTGTCACCCTTGTTGCCAGACCATTTTGCACAATTTTGCACTCCAAATTTTGGAAAAGATTTCCAGGGTTTTCCCAGAAAAATCATATATCGAGTCTGGGCTTTAGCATTAAAGTAAATTTTTTTAGGTGTATTCTCAATATTTTTGGGTAAAATATGTGCAAAAAAAATTATAAAATCTATTTTTTACAATTTGTAGTGTTTTGTTGCAATAAAAAGTGTAAAAGTCCCATTTCTTCTGGTTACAACGGTAGTTACGGTACCACATGTGTATTGGTGGACACCCTTTCCTGCCCAGGAGACTCCCCCAAACTGAAACTGGAGCTTTAGGAGATTTTCAGATAAAATACAACTATGCTATGCGTTATGCAAACCTTGCAGTTTTTCAAGAAAAACAACCCTTTACATTTGAAATACCCCCCACAAACTGTATACTCTGGAAGTACACATCTCAAGCTTTCTAGGCGTATCAGGCTTGTTGACATGGGTGCAGTTTTCTGGAATTAATCCCTCAATCAATTATTTGGTTGCACAGGGTTTCCCTAAAAAAAAGAATAAAAAAACAGAATCAAAGTCACATTTTCCTAAAAAAAAAATATGCAAACAAAAAAAAAAACAATTTAAATCTGAAAAAGCAAGGTCCCCCGAGCAGAACAATACCCAACATGCATAGGAACTGTCAAGGGAAGAGTTGCCAAACACCCCAAAGTAAAGCATGCGCGTAACAGGAACCTTGTGCTTTTTCTACCAGCACAACCTTTTACATTTGGAATACCCCCCACAAACCATATATTCCCTGAAAGTACACATGTTAAGCTTTCTAGGTATACCCAGCTTGTTGTGGTGGGCTCATCTTTCTGGAAGTTATCCGTCAAAGAATTCTTTGGTTGCACAGGGTTTCCCAAAAAAATTTATAAAAAAGCAGAATAAAAAACACCTTTCCCTAAAATATCAAAAGAAAAAACAAGCTAAGTCTGAAAGTGAAAGATCCCCTGAACAGAACAATACCCAACATGCATAGCTACTTTTAACGCTTAAACGTTGTTTAAGAGGGATGGCTTGCATCCTTCACAGAAAGGCACAGAAGAACTTGGAGTGGAACTCAGAGCATTTTTTGATTTAAACTAGAGGAAGGGGACAGAGATGTAACTTGCGAGGGTGATTTCTGTCCCCTACCATTTAGGATGAAGCAGGACATTGAAGCAGGAAACCCGGTTAGTGGTAGGCTAGAGGTGGAAAAGATCAAGGACACACTAAAATACAATACCAACAACATCCACATGATGTGTACCAATGCTCGCAGCTTGGGCAACAAGCTCTGTGAATTAATGGCTATCATATCCAGAGATGAATTGGATCTTGTTGCAATAACAGAGACTTGGTTCAAGGATCACAATGACTGGGAGATAGCCATACCCGGTTACACATTGTACAGAAAAGACAGATTGGATAGAAAGGGTGGTGGAGTAGCCATTTATGTCAAGACTACCCTTCAATCAACAATAATTCAGCACACACATAATGAACTAGAAACTCTCTGGGTTACCATGCAGACTAAGGAGGGAGCTGTGGTCAGAATTGGTGTGATATATAGGCCCCCTGGACAATCTGAGGATCTAGATAACCTGTTAATAGATGAAATCAGTGGAATGGCAGAGAAGGGGGACGTTGTAATTACAGGTGACTTCAACATGCCTGATGTGGACTGGAATATCCCAAGTGCATCGGCATGCAAGAGCAGGACTATATTAGAGGCACTTAATGGAGTGTCTCTAAAACAACTTGTGACATTGCCAACTAGAGGAGATAACATTCTGGACTTAGTTTTGACCAATGGGGATCTGGTGTCCGAGGTCAGGGTTGAAGAAAATCTGGGTTCCAGTGACCATCAATGCTTATGGTTCAGAATAAAAACAGACATTGTGCAATCACACACCAGAACCAAAGTGCTAGACTTTAGGAAGACAAACTTCAAGGAAATGTCGGAGTATGTAGAAAGAAAATTAGGTGAGTGGAACAGAGTAGCAGAAGTGAGTGCCCAGTGGTCACTATTAAAAATGGCCATCTTAAAGGCAACTAAGCAATATGTGAAACAAACTAGCAAGAATAAAAGGAAGAAGAAACCATTATGGTTTACTAGGGAAGTCAGTACTATCATAAAAGATAAGAAGTCTGCCTATAAGAAGTATAAAGTAAGTGGAAGTGTAGCTGACAGAGAGGCGTATAAAATTAAACAGAGGGAAGCAAAACTAATTATAAGGACTGCTAAAGGGCAAAAAGAGGAAGAAATGGCCAAATCTATGAAGAGGGGAGATAAAACCTTTTTCCGATATATTGGTGACAGAAAGAAGAAAAACAATGCAGTCTCAAAAATTAGAAATAGGGAAAATAAATATATTGACGGAGATAAGGCTGTGGCTGACCATCTGAATAGCTACTTTTGTTCGGTATTTTCAGATAGTAGCAGGCATGGTCATAGCACAACATCCAGCTGGGAGAGTACAGCTCCGGAGTTTCTGGAGGCTGATGTCTTAGCCGAGCTGGCACATCTAAAAGTAAGTAAGGCAATGGGTCCAGATGGAATCCACCCCAGAGTTCTAAGGGAACTTAGGTTTGTGATTGCAGCCCCTCTGACTGATTTACTTAACCATTCCCTTTCAACTGGTGAGGTTCCAGATGATTGGAGAATGGCCAATGTCGTACCAATCCATAAAAAGGGGAGTAGAGAAGAAGCCAGTAATTACAGGCCAGTTAGTTTAACATCTATAGTGGTCAAATTAATGGAAACACTCTTAAAAAAACAGATAATTTCCCATCTAAAAATTAATGACCTATTGGACCCAAAACAGCATGGCTTTACTGAGGGCAGATCATGTCAGACCAATCTTATTGATTTCTTTGACAATGTCACTAAAGTGTTAGATGAAGGTGGTGCTGTGGATATCGCCTATCTGGATTTTAGCAAAGCCTTTGACACTGTACCACATCAGGAGCTCATAGATAAGTTATTGAAGGTAGGACTCAATCCCTGGATAGTTCAGTGGATTTCCAGTTGGCTGAGGGATCGGTATCAGAGCGTTGTTGTAAATGGCGTGCAATCTGAACAAAGGCGAGTTACAAGTGGTGTGCCGCAGGGCTCTGTCCTGGGCCCCATTCTTTTTAATATATTTGTAAGTGACATAGGAGAAGGCTTGGTAGGAAAAGTTTGTCTGTTTGCTGATGATACAAAGGTTAGTAATAGGGTGGATATTCCTGGAGGTGTCTGCAACATGGAAAATGATTTAGCTTTACTGGATAGATGGTCAAAACTGTGGAAACTAGAGTTTAATGTCTCTAAATGTAAAATCATGCACTTGGGTAGAAGGAATCCCTGCTCTGAGTACCGTATGGGCAGTACTGTGTTAGCCAGGACCTCGGAGGAGAGAGATTTAGGGGTACTGATTACTGATAGCTGCAAGATGAGTGGACAGTGTAGCCAGGCAGTGGGAAAAGCAAGCAGGATGCTCGGCTGCATAGCTCGAGGCATCACCAGTAGGAAGAGGGAGGTTGTGATGCCGCTGTATAGAGCCCTGGTAAGGCCACAGCTAGAATACTGTGTGCAGTTCTGGAGACCTTACCTGCAAAAAGACATTATTCAAATAGAACGTGTCCAAAGGCGGGCAACGAAAATGGTGGAAGGACTTAAACTTAAAACTTATCAGGAGAGACTTAAAGAACTTAATTTGTACAGTCTGGAGGAAAGAAGGGAGAGGGGGGACATGATTGAGACCTTTAAATATGTGAAAGGATTGAATAAGGTTCAGGAGGGAAGTGTTTTTAAGAAGAAACTTAACGATAGAACAAGGGGGCACAACCTGAAGCTAGTCGGGGGGAAGATCAGGAGCAATGTTAGAAAATATTATTTTACAGAAAGAGTAGTAGATGCTTGGAACAAACTTCCAGCAGAGGTAGTTGAAAAATCAACAGTCACTGAATTTAAACATGCCTGGGATAAGCACACATCTATCCTAAGATAAAGAGTACATACAGTATACACATAAGGGCAGACTAGATGGACCGTATGGTCTCCTTCTGCCGTCAACCTTCTATGTTTCTATGTTTCTATAATTGCCAGCCTGCTTGAAATTTTGTCACCCTCTGTTGACAGGTCATTTTTCATCATTTTGTGCTATGTTTAACCATGATTTTTGCAGGAATTTCCAGGAAAATGTTATATATTTTTTGTGGCAGAGTTTGGGCTTTAACATGAAATGTGTTGTTTGTAATTTTTTACTGTTTTTAAAAATATTTTTAAGTAAAACAAAGCTAAAAATAAAAAAATGATTATTTATTTTAAATTGTCTCATTTATTTTAAATAAACAATTTATTTTACTAAAAAAACTATATTGCACGTGAAAGCCCTATTTTTCCTGATTATAACAGTACCACATATGTGTCGGTAGCCCCCTATTACTGTCCAGGAGACCCCCCAAACTAAAAAGAGCACTTTATAACATTTACAAATAAAATACAATTACTATCCCCACTATAAAGGGTTACATTTTTAAAAATTGTCGTGGGTTCCCCCTTCCCGGAAGTCACTCTTCCAACCACAGCTTAGGCCTTAGTCCATCCAACTGTAACAGTAAGAAATGGCAGAAATTGTCTATTTCTTATCGTTCTGTACCCCCTCTTTGCAGCGGTTACACAATGACCACTGAGGATAGCAGTTCATACGTTTATGAAGCTATGCACACAAAATAGTAAAATCACTTAATCTGAGAAACTCCTAAAAGTGCAGTTGGGCATCCCTTTATGGGTTGCACATGGGATGAGGGATTCAATGGCCCTGGAAGATGCATTCTGTATAATGTCCCTCCCGTGGATGCTAAAGATAATTACCTGGGAGCCAAACTAAACCCCTGCTGTGACGAGAGGGCTTGGGCTCAGGGCCGGATTAAGTGTGGTGAAGGCCTCTGGGCACAAAGTCTGGTGGAGACCCTCCACATAGTATTTCTTTTTTTTACCTCAGTTGCCCTAATATTTGTGCTTTGTCTGCCATTATACATCTAATTTGGGGTATCCTGCTGTGTAAAACCCCTAGATTTTGCTGAAATTCTTACCTGACTGGCCACCCCATGTCACATGTCCAGGCTCTCCTACAATTAGGTTTCCTAGCTGTGCATAGAACTGCTCCACAGCATCTGCACTCCTTCCACCATGCGTACACCCACCGGCAGCCATCTAAGAAGTCTGCCACTCAAGATCCCCAGTGTTCTAGCAGACAACAAACTGCCATGGGTTGTGGACAAAGGGCAAGATTTGTTTTTTTTTAACCCCCTAATCCTGCAGTGTAGGGAGTGGGAAAAGGGACAGGGATGAGATCAGGATAGGTAGCTATTATGCTGACTTTACAGCTGCTTTAATTATAAATAAGAAATAATTAGCCTGCTTCATGCTCCTACAGTGCATGTGCAGACTCGCATCCAATGAGAATAGATTGCAGCACCTGGCAATCTACTCTGAATGAACAGGGTCTCCTGCTAGTCGCTTCCCTCCAGCTATGTCCATCTACACCAGCCATTCCATTTTATGGTGTGCACAGCTAGTAAAGGAAAGCGGGGATGGATCTGCAACCCATACATACATCGTGGGATCGTTGGCTCAATAAGAATACCAAGCAAATCAGGCTGTTTCACAAAGCGGAGCATCCTAAATCTGGGTGCCCCAAATTCAAGGATTTTATTCTGCAAAGAAGGAATTAAAAAAAACAATAAATAATACTTATACTATTTAACAAGGTGGAGGCTGATTCATTACTAGTGCCAGGTACCTGCAGATGAGTATCTGTAGCAAGGTGCTCAGAGCAACCACTAGTAGTCGCTGTGATCGGCTATGGTTTGCTGTTACCGAGCGCCTCAGTCGCTGGCTGGCATTGATGAATTTGATGTGTGAGTCCCTATAACACCAGTACAGCGCTATATGGGAGCGAACAGTAGCGAATGGTCAGTGTGAGCGACTCAAACCATATTAATCAAAAAAACAGCCTCACATAGTGCCGGCACTCAAAATTGTGTCGCTGTAGCCCAGAGCGCCAGAAGCTGTGTGATTAAAGTCCATTTTTGAACACATATCCACTAATAACAAAGCAAAAACATATGGAATTACATTGTTGTAACATTGTGACATTAACACTTTAATACCAGACCTGTAATGACAATTCTGCATAAAAATATAAAAAATCAAAAAAGTTTTCAAAAATGGCTTTAAATAGGCCAGGAGACGTCACACAATGATTTGATAAAAAAAAAAAAAAAAACATTAAGAGAAAACCTTGTTTAAAAAGAAGAAAAGTAACGTTCATTGAAATGTATGGGAGAGCGACAGGTAGCGACAGGTAATTCCAGGCACTCTAGAAGCCAGAGCGCCGGCGGTATACGCTGAGCCGTCTGTGATGATGAATCGGGCGCTATATGGCGTTGTTAGAGTCGCTCACCAGAATCGCTTTGATAAATGTGGTATTGTGTACAGCGCCCGGCGTTCACCATTCGCTACCTGTCACTGCCAATCGCTACTTAGCGCTATAGCTTGATGAATAACCCTCTAATATACTATTAAAACTATAGATTCAGTGTTTCTGCTGCAGTGACTGCAGTGAGAGAAATTATGTAAAAGGTACTGTATATGATAAGGATGGTAATGGATGGAGGGGGAGCTTTAGGAAAAGAAAGATGTAGAGACAAACATGCAGAGGGTGCATAATAGGAGAGGGGGCAAAGGCACAGAAAACAGAGTTTTTATATTACTTATTTTTAGTTTTATTTTTTATTTTTACCTTGCTGGATTTTCACTGTAGAATGCTTCACTATTCCAGGAACAGAGAGGGGCTAGCAACTCCATGTGGAGTTTTGCCTGCCAATCCCACTAGCCAATAAAGAATGCAGAGTCTAGCATCTGCTAACGGAAGAGCGGAGGTGGGTGTTGGGCAGTCTGACACTCAAAACACCCTCCAGCAACAGGGAAAGCTGTCACACATGCAGTGAGCTAATTGACGAGGGCACCTTTACTTCACAGAGCTCTGGGAGAGCTCATGATGTTCAATGCAGAGGGGTGCACATGGGAAGTTCTCCTAAAAAAGACAGGTGCCTTTCAAGCCATCACACCTCACACCTCTTCCGGGCAACCCAAAATGCCATATGAAGGAGCCCTCAAGGGCCAACTCTGCCCGGGCCCTTTTAGCAAGAATTCTGCTCCAGTGATGGTGCCCCCACTAGGGCAGGTGAACCCTCGAGCCCTCCCTTTATTTTGACCCTGCTTGGACTGGAGGGGTAGATCTGATGACTGGAGACTTGGGGGTGTCAAAAGGTCTCTCAAAAGGTAAGTTTTATAGGAAGTCCTACATTGAGCAAAATACTAACTCTTCAGCATTCCTGTGATGGTGGTCTTCAAAGTACAGTACACCCACCACATGCTGGTAACCAAAAAGGATTGTGGGTCTGGAGTGAACACCCCTCTTGGATACCAGCCATCACATGGGATGATTGTGAGCAATCTTGATTTTTAGGTTTTCTAGTGGACCTGCAACTAGTGGCAATCCCAAACCAGGGTGCTAGGGGATGGTGGATGTGGCAGGAATTTAGACAGGATGTCTGCTTTAACCTAAAGGCTAGATATATGCAAGTTAATGGAATCAGGGACTTGAGCTTTTCATAATCTGATTTAATCATTTACAGACAGAATTCAAAATCCCTGTCCCTATTCCTGAAAGCATCTTCTTGTTAACTTTCTAGGCCAGTGTTCCCTAATTTCTCCACGGCTATACTAACAGCCAATGTTTTGCAGATCTCAACACAGATGCACAGATGAAGTAATTAGGGCTAAAGCAAAGCTCTAAGGCAGAGTCATATACCATCAGTTTGTTTACACAAAGCATTCTGTAGCCACAAGTCAATACTAAAACCAGGCAGATATATATTACCTTTACATTATTATCACAATCATTTTATAGGAAAAATTTTGATGCCAGGCATACAGATTCCAGCATAGAGTCATGATTGATATTGTTCATGTTCTAGTTCATGATGTATGGTCATATGTAGGTCATGTTTTCCTGACATATATACACCGTGGGCCTTATTTATCAAGCAATATAAATATACACATTGGTGCACATTAGAATTGTGTAAAATATAATGTATATATTTTTTTAAACTGGCACATGTTGCTGAACTGCAAGAAACACATTTACTAAAACATTAACATTGAAGCAACATTGCAGAAAATAATATACATTATATTTTGCACTATTTAAATTTGCACCACAGTGGTGTAGTTTGGTAGATAGTGTTTGGTAAAACAGGCCATGAATAAGTATTGTAAATAACTGGACCATATCAAGTATTTTATGTGAGTGTTTACACCTTGTCTCTCCCCCCAAAAAATGCATGTCCCTTGTAGAACTAATATAGAATTGCAAAACCAAAATTAGTTTCAAATGATGTTTAGGACTTCTGTGTGTTGTATATTAGGGGAACTTACATTCAATACATATATATTCTTTAAAGATCAGTAGGACCAAAGTGTGAGAATGACTTGAAAGATGCCCTCATCCCTAGGAAGCTTTGCAAGATTTTAACTTTTACTCAAGCATTACCCATTACTCATTTTTCTCAATAACTAAAATCCTAAGATCCTAGATCCCCAGTTGATATCTAACATGTTGGTGACAAACATGCAGGACACATGTGGGCAGACTATGCCACCCCTGGTGGGAATGCCTCACCATATGAAGTCTTTGGGATACAGTACTAGAGAGGAAGAGCATCTTCTTTGTTAGCACCACGCGGTGCCCCTTTCTTTGGTTTCTTCAGCACTCAGCACCAAATGAAACTCTGCGCTGTAGTTCAAGATCCCATAGCGCACAATGGCATGAACTGGATTGAAGTGTTTAATGCTTTTAATTATATTAAACACATGTATTTGTTCAGCAAATGGGACTTGCAATGGGACTTGTCAACGATTGAAACACAGGACCTAGATGGTCCAAAGTGTTTTTTTTTTGTGTTATTAAAATTGATTTTGCTTTGTTTGCTGAACAATGTGTAATTTAGACACCAACAACTAAAACAGCCTAAACACACTGTAAAATTTGGCCCCTTTGTCCCCAGCTGTGATTTCTTGTAACTGTAATGAAAAAACGTTGACCAGCCTCAGAGAAATACAGCATCAAAGATTTCAAGGAAAAAAAATTCTGGGGAGTGCTGGAAAAAGGGCAGTACAAAGTGGCACTTACTGGCACGGGGCTAATCAGCCAGCATGTCCAACAGGCACTGACATAAGGCTGTCCAATACCTCAGTCCAACAATCAAAGCTTATTTATTAGTGATTGGTGCAATGCCTGCTAGAGTCAATGTAGTACACAGCACAGCACCAGATTAGACGGGAATGCCAGCGCTCCAAAGCTGGCACTATAGGCACAAAACAGTTGCTGATAGACGCACATGAAAAATTAGGCCCTTAATAACATCCTTTAACCCTTCTAGTTCCAGCTATGTGAGTCTCGCATAGTCGCCTCTCCTACCGTTAATTGCCAGCTATGTGTGACTCACTTAGCTGACTTTAAACCCCCACAGAAAAAAATATAAAAGTTAAAAACTCACCTGACCCCTCGCTGGATTAGACCGGGTCTTCTCTTCACCTGGGGGTCATCAAATCCCCCTGGGGCTCTTCACTCTTCAGGAGAGTGCCCAAAATAGTTCCCCCCACTTCGGCCGCGATCCCCCTGCTGGGTCTCCTCTTCACCGGGGGGCCTCCCTCACTTCCTGTGTCGCCGGCTGCTAGCCCCTCCCTTTGTGGGCGGGTGACGTCGCGATGACCCGGTACCTGTCAACCGGCAGCCGGTGACCCGAGAAGCTTAGTAGCTGTGGGGGATCAGAGGAGGAAGGTTGGAGGGGGCAAGATGCCTCTATTATCTTGCCTATACCAAGCCCTCCTCCACCGATCACCCAAGAGCTGTCATCAGAGCGTCAGGGGACCCTATGTGTTTTTTTTTTTAATTAACCCCTTATGTTCTGTCACCCAGCAGCTATAAAAGGTTTCCAGCAGCAGAAGGAGAGCAGAAACCAGAGTGACTGGGTCACAGTGCCCAGGGATGGATGGGGAGGTACGTATAAAAAAAAAACAATAGATAAAATATTTTTTCTCTCTAAATTTTGTCTCTGTGTGTTATTTTACACTTAACCTTTTGTGAGCCAGTAAGGGATCCATGAGATCCCTATACCAGTTCACAAGGCTGGGGGCTGGCAAATGGGTGACTTGCCATTAACCCCCGGCACACTCAATTACCTGCCTCCCCAAAGCCCAGGGGGGGCAGAAGCGCCTGGCCCATGGAGCTTGTAGCCAGCAGGGCGGGGGGCACCAAAGCTGGCCCCTGCGACCTGTTCCTACAAGCCCCCATAGCTGGTCCCGGGCTGGTTATGATGGGTAGATGGGGATCCCATGTCAATTTTTGAGGATTTTTAAGGGTTTTAACCCTTAAAATTCCCCAAAAATGCCCCCTAGGAGGGGGGAATCTATGTCATTTTTTTAAAAAATTAACCCCTTACGTTTATAGTGTGGATAGCAGTTGTATTTTATTTGTAAAGATTTTAAAGTGCTCTTTTCAGTTTGGGGGGTCTCCTGGGCAAGAATGGGGGGCTACCTGTACATATGTGGTACCGTTGTAATTCGGAAGAATGCTATATGGTTTTCATGAATAAAACTAATGTTTTTTTAAATAAAGGAGACAATTGTCTAAAAAATATTTTTTTTTTTTTTATTTTTTGTATTTTTAAAAACAGTAGAAAAATTACAAACAAGAGATTTCATGTTAAAGCCTAAACTCTGCTGCAAAAAATATATGTATAATTTTCCTGGAAATTCTGGCAAAATCATGGTTAAAAATGGTGCAAAATGGGGAAAAAATGACCTGTCAACAGAGGGTGTCAAAACTTCAAGTAGGTTGACAATTAAAAGGGTTAATAGTACCTATGCATGTTGGGTATTGTTCTGCTCGGAGGACCTTGTGCTTTCAGGTTTACCTTGCTTTTTCTTGTTTGCATATTGATATTTTAGGAAAACATGTTTTTTATTCAGCTTTTAATACTTTTTTTAGGGAAACCCTGTGCAATCTAAGAATTCTTCGAGGGATAAATTTCAGAAAGCCCACTACAACAAGCTGGGTACCCTTAGAAAGCATAGCATATGTACTTTCAGGGAATATATGGTTTATGGGGGATATTCCAAATGTAAAGGGTTGTTTTGGTTGAAAAATTGCAAGGTGCGCACCTTGTCTGCAGAGCTGAAATTTTCAAAGTAAAATTAATGTTATGCATATGCTTTACTTTGGGGAGTTTGGCAACTCTTTCCTTGACAGGACCTATGCATATTGGGTATTGTTCTGTTCTGGGGATGTTGCTTTTTCAGATTTTACTTGTTTTTTCTTGTTTGCTTGTTTTCTTGTTTCTAAATATATTGACGGAGATAAGGCTGTGGCTGACCATCTGAATAGCTACTTTTGTTCGGTATTTTCAGATAGTAGCAGGCATGGCCATAGCACAGCATCCAGCTGGGAGGGCACAGCTCCGGAGTTTCTAGAGGCTGATGTCTTAGCCGAGCTGGCACATCTAAAGGTAAGTAAGGCGATGGGTCCAGATGGAATCCACCCCAGAGTTCTAAGGGAACTTAGGTTTGTGATTGCAGCCCCTCTGACTGATTTACTTAACCATTCCCTTTCAACTGGTGAGGTTCCAGATGATTGGAGAATGGCCAATGTCGTACCAATCTATAAAAAGGGGAGTAGAGAAGAAGCCAGTAATTACAGGCCAGTTAGTTTAACATCTATAGTGGTCAAATTTATGGAAACACTCTTAAAAAAACACATAATTTCCCATCTAAAAATTAATGACCTGTTGGACCCAAAACAGCATGGCTTTACTGAGGGCAGATCATGTCAGACCAATCTTATTGATTTCTTTGACAATGTCACTAAAGTTTTAGATGAAGGTGGTGCTGTGGATATCGCCTATCTGGATTTTAGCAAAGCCTTTGACACTGTACCACATAAAGAGCTCATAGATAAGTTATTGAAGGTAGGACTCAATCCCTGGATAGTTCAGTGGATTTCCAGTTGGCTGAGGGATCGGTATCAGAGCGTTGTTGTAAATGGTGTGCAATCTGGACAAAGGCGAGTTACAAGTGGTGTGCCGCAAGGCTCTGTCCTGGGCCCCATTCTTTATAATATATTTGTAAGTGACATAGGAGAAGGCTTGGTAGGAAAAGTTTGTCTGTTTGCTGATGATACAAAGGTTAGTAATAGGGTGGATATTCCTGGAGGTGTCTGCAACATGGAAAATGATTTAGCTTTACTGGATAGATGGTCAAAACTGTGGAAACTAGAGTTTAATGTCTCTAAATGTAAAATCATGCACTTGGGTAGAAGGAATCCCTGCTCCGAGTACCGTATGGGCAGCACTGTGTTAGCCAGGACCTTGGAGGAGAGAGATTTAGGGGTACTGATTACTGATAGCTGCAAGATGAGTGGACAGTGTAGCCAGGCAGTGGGAAAAGCAAGCAGGATGCTCGGCTGCATAGCTCGAGGCATCACCAGTAGGAAGAGGGAGGTTGTGATGCCGCTGTATAGAGCCCTGGTAAGGCCACAGCTAGAATACTGTGTGCAGTTCTGGAGACCTTACCTGCAAAAAGACATTATTCAAATAGAACGGGTCCAAAGGCGGGCAACAAAAATGGTGGAAGGACTTAAACTTAAAACTTATCAGGAGAGACTTAAAGAACGTAATTTGTACAGTCTGGAGGAAAGAAGGGAGAGGGGGGACATGATTGAGACCTTTAAATATGTGAAAGGATTGAATAAGGTTCAGGAGGGAAGTGTTTTTAAGAAGAAACTTAATGATAGAACAAGGGGGCACAACCTGAAGCTAGTCGGGGGGAAGATCAGGAGCAATGTTAGAAAATATTATTTTACAGAAAGAGTAGTAGATGCTTGGAACAAACTTCCAGCAGAGGTAGTTGAAAAATCAACAGTCACTGAATTTAAACATGCCTGGGATAAGCACACATCTATCCTAAGATAAAGAGTACATACAGTATACACATAAGGGCAGACTAGATGGAGCGTAAGCTCTCCTTCTGCCGTCAACCTTCTATGTTTCCATGTTTGCATATAGTTTTTTTAGGAAAATGTGTCTTTGACTCTCCTTTTTTATTCTTTTTAGGGAAACTCTGTGCAACCAAAGAATTGATTGAGGAATTACTTCCAGAAAAATATGCCCACATAAACAAGTCTGGTACGCCTAGAAAGCTTGAGGTGTGTACTTCCAGAGAATATATAGTTTGTGGGGGGAATGAAATTTCAAATGTAAAGGGTTGTTTTTCTTGAAAAACTGCAAGGTGCGCTTAGCGCATAGCATAGTTGTATTTTATCTGAAAATCTCCTAAAGCTCAGTTTCAGTTTGGGGGAGTCTCCTGGGAAGGAAAGGGTTTCTACCTATACATATGTGGTACCGCTGTAACCGGGAGAAATTGGGGTTTCACACACAATAAGATTTTATAACAAACTTACATTTTTTATTACAAATAAACACTACAAATTGCAAAAAATAGTTTTTTTTTTATTGAGAATACACTAAAAAAAGTCCAAACAAGATATTTTATGTTGAAGCCCAGACTCTGCTGAAAAAAACAATATATAATTTTCCTGTAAAATCCTTGGAAATCCCTTAAAAAATCAAGATTGAACATGTGTAGTGTAAAATAGTGAAACGTGTTCTGGCAAAAATTCTAGGAAGGCTGGCACTTAAAGGATTAAGGCAGTGGTTTGAAAACATTTTATTCCAAGTACCCCTAGAGACTAAAAGTTTCAACAGAGTACCTCCAAGAAAGGGATCCTTTATGAATTTCACCAAAACAAGTAGGCAACATCAGTACTTGTAGCATAGCGTAGCACATTTAAAGCAAGAAAGAATAATGTTTTAATGTTAAAATAATATATCAGACCAATAAGACCCCTGATGTTGGTGCAGGTTGAGAAACAGTGCTTTAGAGCAATATTATGTTTTGTAAAACAGCATTAGACCACAGTACTGTATTATAGTTTACTTGTACAGTTGATGCCCATTGTATCAATTCTTCTTTTGTTTTGTGTTCTCATTCTGTATTTTTGAACATACAATAAAAAAATAAATATTTTTTTTTTTTTTTTTTTTTTGTATTTTTAAAAACAGTAGAAAAATTACAAACAAGAGATTTCATGTTAAAGCCTAAACTCTGCTGCAAAAAATATATGTATAATTTTCCTGGAAATTCTGGCAAAATCATGGTTAAAAATGGTGCAAAATGGGGAAAAAATGACCTGTCAACAGAGGGTGTCAAAACTTCAAGTAGGTTGACAATTAAAAGGGTTAATAGTACCTATGCATGTTGGGTATTGTTCTGCTCGGAGGACCTTGTGCTTTCAGGTTTACCTTGCTTTTTCTTGTTTGCATATTGATATTTTAGGAAAACATGTTTTTTATTCAGCTTTTAATACTTTTTTTAGGGAAACCCTGTGCAATCTAAGAATTCTTCGAGGGATAAATTTCAGAAAGCCCACTACAACAAGCTGGGTACCCTTAGAAAGCATAGCATATGTACTTTCAGGGAATATATGGTTTATGGGGGATATTCCAAATGTAAAGGGTTGTTTTGGTTGAAAAATTGCAAGGTGCGCACCTTGTCTGCAGAGCTGAAATTTTCAAAGTAAAATTAATGTTATGCATATGCTTTACTTTGGGGAGTTTGGCAACTCTTTCCTTGACAGGACCTATGCATATTGGGTATTGTTCTGTTCTGGGGATGTTGCTTTTTCAGATTTTACTTGTTTTTTCTTGTTTGCTTGTTTTCTTGTTTCTAAATATATTGACGGAGATAAGGCTGTGGCTGACCATCTGAATAGCTACTTTTGTTCGGTATTTTCAGATAGTAGCAGGCATGGCCATAGCACAGCATCCAGCTGGGAGGGCACAGCTCCGGAGTTTCTAGAGGCTGATGTCTTAGCCGAGCTGGCACATCTAAAGGTAAGTAAGGCGATGGGTCCAGATGGAATCCACCCCAGAGTTCTAAGGGAACTTAGGTTTGTGATTGCAGCCCCTCTGACTGATTTACTTAACCATTCCCTTTCAACTGGTGAGGTTCCAGATGATTGGAGAATGGCCAATGTCGTACCAATCTATAAAAAGGGGAGTAGAGAAGAAGCCAGTAATTACAGGCCAGTTAGTTTAACATCTATAGTGGTCAAATTTATGGAAACACTCTTAAAAAAACACATAATTTCCCATCTAAAAATTAATGACCTGTTGGACCCAAAACAGCATGGCTTTACTGAGGGCAGATCATGTCAGACCAATCTTATTGATTTCTTTGACAATGTCACTAAAGTTTTAGATGAAGGTGGTGCTGTGGATATCGCCTATCTGGATTTTAGCAAAGCCTTTGACACTGTACCACATAAAGAGCTCATAGATAAGTTATTGAAGGTAGGACTCAATCCCTGGATAGTTCAGTGGATTTCCAGTTGGCTGAGGGATCGGTATCAGAGCGTTGTTGTAAATGGTGTGCAATCTGGACAAAGGCGAGTTACAAGTGGTGTGCCGCAAGGCTCTGTCCTGGGCCCCATTCTTTATAATATATTTGTAAGTGACATAGGAGAAGGCTTGGTAGGAAAAGTTTGTCTGTTTGCTGATGATACAAAGGTTAGTAATAGGGTGGATATTCCTGGAGGTGTCTGCAACATGGAAAATGATTTAGCTTTACTGGATAGATGGTCAAAACTGTGGAAACTAGAGTTTAATGTCTCTAAATGTAAAATCATGCACTTGGGTAGAAGGAATCCCTGCTCCGAGTACCGTATGGGCAGCACTGTGTTAGCCAGGACCTTGGAGGAGAGAGATTTAGGGGTACTGATTACTGATAGCTGCAAGATGAGTGGACAGTGTAGCCAGGCAGTGGGAAAAGCAAGCAGGATGCTCGGCTGCATAGCTCGAGGCATCACCAGTAGGAAGAGGGAGGTTGTGATGCCGCTGTATAGAGCCCTGGTAAGGCCACAGCTAGAATACTGTGTGCAGTTCTGGAGACCTTACCTGCAAAAAGACATTATTCAAATAGAACGGGTCCAAAGGCGGGCAACAAAAATGGTGGAAGGACTTAAACTTAAAACTTATCAGGAGAGACTTAAAGAACGTAATTTGTACAGTCTGGAGGAAAGAAGGGAGAGGGGGGACATGATTGAGACCTTTAAATATGTGAAAGGATTGAATAAGGTTCAGGAGGGAAGTGTTTTTAAGAAGAAACTTAATGATAGAACAAGGGGGCACAACCTGAAGCTAGTCGGGGGGAAGATCAGGAGCAATGTTAGAAAATATTATTTTACAGAAAGAGTAGTAGATGCTTGGAACAAACTTCCAGCAGAGGTAGTTGAAAAATCAACAGTCACTGAATTTAAACATGCCTGGGATAAGCACACATCTATCCTAAGATAAAGAGTACATACAGTATACACATAAGGGCAGACTAGATGGAGCGTAAGCTCTCCTTCTGCCGTCAACCTTCTATGTTTCCATGTTTGCATATAGTTTTTTTAGGAAAATGTGTCTTTGACTCTCCTTTTTTATTCTTTTTAGGGAAACTCTGTGCAACCAAAGAATTGATTGAGGAATTACTTCCAGAAAAATATGCCCACATAAACAAGTCTGGTACGCCTAGAAAGCTTGAGGTGTGTACTTCCAGAGAATATATAGTTTGTGGGGGGAATGAAATTTCAAATGTAAAGGGTTGTTTTTCTTGAAAAACTGCAAGGTGCGCTTAGCGCATAGCATAGTTGTATTTTATCTGAAAATCTCCTAAAGCTCAGTTTCAGTTTGGGGGAGTCTCCTGGGAAGGAAAGGGTTTCTACCTATACATATGTGGTACCGCTGTAACCGGGAGAAATTGGGGTTTCACACACAATAAGATTTTATAACAAACTTACATTTTTTATTACAAATAAACACTACAAATTGCAAAAAATAGTTTTTTTTTTATTGAGAATACACTAAAAAAAGTCCAAACAAGATATTTTATGTTGAAGCCCAGACTCTGCTGAAAAAAACAATATATAATTTTCCTGTAAAATCCTTGGAAATCCCTTAAAAAATCAAGATTGAACATGTGTAGTGTAAAATAGTGAAACGTGTTCTGGCAAAAATTCTAGGAAGGCTGGCACTTAAAGGATTAAGGCAGTGGTTTGAAAACATTTTATTCCAAGTACCCCTAGAGACTAAAAGTTTCAACAGAGTACCTCCAAGAAAGGGATCCTTTATGAATTTCACCAAAACAAGTAGGCAACATCAGTACTTGTAGCATAGCGTAGCACATTTAAAGCAAGAAAGAATAATGTTTTAATGTTAAAATAATATATCAGACCAATAAGACCCCTGATGTTGGTGCAGGTTGAGAAACAGTGCTTTAGAGCAATATTATGTTTTGTAAAACAGCATTAGACCACAGTACTGTATTATAGTTTACTTGTACAGTTGATGCCCATTGTATCAATTCTTCTTTTGTTTTGTGTTCTCATTCTGTATTTTTGAACATACAATAAAAACATCATGTAAAATAAAAATAATGCATATATATATATATATATATATATATATATATATATAATCTCAGAATATAACATATATCAGAATTTGCTATTTCTTTCAAAATGAAATCTCCATATTTGTGTTGAGATTACTTCAAATAACTCTTTAGCTAATAAATTTTTAGCAATGCTATTCTAATTGTAACATTTTCTGAATACATAATTTATTTATATTATTCTCTTAAGTTTTTCATTTTTTTTTATTGTACCTCAGTAAATGTCTAAATGTTGGACAGCTGCTGCTGCCTGCATGTGCTAATTATCCAACAACAGCTGCATGTTTGATTGTCCATAATTGTAGCCACTTGTCCTTTATTCTTGCCTTCTAAACTGTGCGAGAAACAAATCTGTATTCTTAAACACTTATTTTTTTCTCTTTATTTTATACACAAATTACCACTTTTACATTATGCAGGGAAATATATTATTTTAAATTAGAATCACAGGCATTATGTGCTTAGAACATAGTGTATACTGTACCAAAATTTAAAGGAAAAGTCCTAGTACAAGTACACTTTTCCGTAGACCAAGCTAGTGGCAGAGGACACCTCACTACCAGTACTGTGCTGCTGATTGTCCTCCCGCGGCTGCAGTTTATGAGGCCGGGAGCTGTGCTTCCTGGTTCCAACTGGTAGGTGGGCATAGGCTGTGTAAAGCCAGATCCAGGGTCAGATTAAATATGGTAGAGGCACCTGGGCACAAAATCCAGTGGAGGCCCCAGATACAGCATTTCTTCCTTTAAAATAATAGTCCAGCCAAGTAAATGAATGGTGGTTGTCTGGCACCCACCCACTTACTGGAATGTCAGATCGAGTACCTTGTGCCACCCTTGTGTGGGTATGTGCTGCTCAGGAACTCCTGCTTTGCCATTCCGATAGCTTCGTTGCTGCCCCTACCAAAGACAGAAGAGCCTCCTGGACCAGACCATAACGCAAAGGTTGGTGGAGCCCCATTTGCAGGGCAAGTGGTGTAAGTCCCTTGCACCCTCCTCATATTCCGGCTCTGGCCAGATCCCTTTGAAAACATTGGGCAACGCCATGCATGGAAGTTCCAAGTGTACAGAGGAACCCAATGTTTTCAATTGATGCTTCGCAAACTAGTGCTGAAGGAAGATGAACAGCGCCATGGGAATGGCAATGAGTTAAGCGGTCCTTCTGCTGTCATTGTTGTATCATATCAGGTATTTTACTTGGCTTACAACCCTGTTAGTTTCTACCTGGTACAGTGCCACAGGCTAGGATGGCACTTTATAAATAAACAATATAAATACTTTGCCAGCACCTATAGTATGTTACAAGCAATATTGCTTACAACAAGTCATTTCCTCCTATTTAATCTCCCTTGCAAATTGTGTAAAACAAGCTGATTTAAAGAAACCCTAAATCTCTCATGATATGTAAATAGCTTATCTATTCAAAGCAATTTTTTTCTTTTCTGTTTCTGGGTCGAGGCTGAGCTGGGAATGGTGCATCAAGGTGAGGGTTTAGAAAATTTGCGCATGCTCTGCTGTGGTCATGCTCAGCTGTGGGACCTCTGTGGCTCACTTTGCTTACTCGGACTGAGAGCACCAAAGGAAAGAGTGCCTACTGAGTGGCCTGGGACAAACAGAGTTGAAAGGAGGGAACATTTTATGTATAGAGGTTAAGGAGCCTCTGAGGCCCCTGAATGCTCAAACAGTGAGGGCCATGCTAATTTTTCTGAGACAAGTTTAACTTTAGCCAATCTTTGGGTGTGAATTGCAACCTGCATCTCACCTCTATTTCAGCGAGATTTTTAGCTAACACTCAAAAAGTTTCAAAACATGTTTTTGTATCACTTGTACCTGTGATTCAGAATTTCTACAAATCAGATACATAATTTTTCCAATGAGGCTAGTGTACTTTTGCTTAGAAACTACATCACCTGATAGACTTTGCAGAGACAAATATCCAAATTCCTCTGTATACCACAGATGGTGCTGTTGTTTCCAACTAGAGATGAGCGAACTTTTGAAAAATTCGATCCGACTGATTCGCCGAATTTTCCGACAAAAATCGTTTCGACCCGAATTTATTCGCGACAAATCGCTATTAAAAACAGCTATTTCTGAGCCTCCTAGAGCCTCAATAGGGTTGTAAACCATTCTGCCTTGCTGTAACACGCACAGGATGCGTGCTGGGTTAGTTAAATAATACTTTGAATAAATATCACATGCAGATCAGAGGCATCGCTAATAGAATTGCAGAGCGGCACAATTGCAGAGAGTTGAAGTGGCATCACTATAAGGGGCAGGAGCCCAAACATTGCTTTAAAGAGACACTGGAGTTGGCAGCAGCAGGAGCCCAAAAATTGGATGAATCACACCCTGGAGTTGCAAGCAGCAGTAGGAGCCCAAACATTGGCTGAAAGAGACACTGGAGTTGGCAGCAGCAGGAGCCCAAAAATTGACTGACACACCCTGGAGTTTCAAGCAGCAGCAGCAGCAGGAGCCCAAACATAGCTTGAAAGAGACACTGGAGTTGGCTGCAGGAGCCCAAAAATTGGATGAATCACACCCTGGAGTTGGCAGCAGCAGCAGCAGGAGCCCAAACATTACTTTAAAGAGACACTGGGGTTGGCTTCAGGAGCCCAAAAATTGGATGAATCACACCCTGGAGTTGGCAGCAGCAGCAGCAGCAGCAGGAGCCCAAACATTACTTTAAAGAGACACTGGGGTTGGCTTCAGGAGCCCAAAAATTGGATGAATCACACCCTGGAGTTGGCAGCAGCAGCAGCAGGAGCCAAAATATTACTTTAAAGAGACACTGGGGTTGGCTTCAGGAGCCCAAAAATTGGATGAATCACACCCTGGAGTTGGCAGCAGCAGCAGCAGGAGCCCAAACATTACTTTAAAGAGACACTGGGGTTGGCTTCAGGAGCCCAAAAATTGGATGAATCACACCCTGGAGTTGGCAGCAGCAGCAGCAGGAGCCCAAACATTACTTTAAAGAGACACTGGGGTTGGCTTCAGGAGCCCAAAAATTGGATGAATCACACCCTGGAGTTGGCAGCAGCAGCAGCAGCAGGAGCCCAAACATTACTTTAAAGAGACACTGGGGTTGGCTTCAGGAGCCCAAAAATTGGATGAATCACACCCTGGAGTTGGCAGCAGCAGCAGCAGTAGGAGCCCAAACATAACTTTAAAGAGACACTGGGGTTGGCTTCAGGAGCCCAAAAATTGGATGAATCACACCCTGGAGTTGGCAGCAGCAGCAGCAGGAGCCCAAATATTACTTTAAAGAGACACTGGGGTTGGCTTCAGGAGCCCAAAAATTGGATGAATCACACCCTGGAGTTGGCAGCAGCAGCAGCAGGAGCCCAAATATTACTTTAAAGAGACACTGGGGTTGGCTTCAGGAGCCCAAAAATTGGATGATTCACACCCTGGAGTTGGCATCAGCAGGAGCCCAAAAATTGGCCTAAAGACATAAATATGTTTTGCACCATTTGGAAAGTGTAAAACATGGCACCATGCTGAATCTAGTCGCATGCATCAGGCATTGGTGGGTGGAAATCCTGGCTGATCCATCCCTGATTCATTTTGACAAAGGTGAGTCTCTCCACATTTTTAGTTGACGGACGAGTTCTCCTCGCCGTAACTATGGCCCCCCGCCGCACTAAACACCCGCTCAGATGGCACGCTACTTCCCGGGCAGGACAGCTTTTCCAGGGCAAACTCTGCTAGTTGCGGCCACAAATCAAGTTTGGCTGCCCAGAAGTCCAACGGATCCTCAAGGTGTGTTGGCATGGTCATGTCAAAGTATGACATGACCTGCTGGTTCAGGTCCTGCTCCAGGTCTTCCTGCTGCTCATGAGTAGCCTCACTATGCGGGTGTAGAAAGCTACTCATTAGCGACTGAAGACTGAGGCTGCTGCTGATGGAGCTGCTGCTGCTGCTCCTGCCAACCCCCCCAGCGGCCATGGCAGTGGAAGGTGAGCGCAGAGGTCCTCTCGAGTCAGACCTGCGAGAGTATGGACCATGGCACAGATAGGCATCGGCCAACTGCCTACGTAGAATGTCTTTGTAGTAGTTCAGTTTGTCCTCCCTCTCGGTGGGTTTAAAAAATGCCCCCATTTTGTGCCGGAAGCGAGGGTCCAATAAGGTGGACAGCCAGAAGTCATCCCGCCGACAGATGGAAACAATTCTGGGGTCACTACGCAAGCACGTGAGCATGCTTCCTGCCATTTGCGCAAGTGACTCGGATGGACTACCTGTCTCCATCTCCACTGCATACTGCCACGGTGTGCCCGGGTCCTCTGTCTCACCTTCCTCAAAAACCTCTAGCTCCTCTGGCTGCTCCAGCTCCTCCTCTCCTGTCCGCTGACTAGATAAACCAGCCATTTCGCCAAGCCTAAACTGTGTTTCGCTGGGCAACTCCTCCTCCTCTTCCTCCTCCTCCTCCAGTTCAGCTCCAACTGGGTTCATGTGGCCGTAAGATGTAAACGCCATGTCTCCAGTGCCCTGACCAGCCATGGTTTCCAACATGTGCTGTAGTACATGAAGCAGTGGAATCACGTCGTTCATCCCGTAATCCTGCTGACTGACAAATAAAGTGGCTTCCTCAAAGGGCCTGAGCAAACGGCAGGTGTCACGTATGAGCTGCCACTGGTTGACATTGAAGTTACACAGGGGAGTCCCCCTATCTGATTGGATCATCAGGAAATCCGTGATGGCTTTTCTCTGTTCATATAATCGGTCCAACATGTGAAGGGTGGAATTCCAATGGGTGGAAACATCGCAAATCAGACTATGTTGGGGGATACCGTTCTGACGCTGTAGCTCAAGAAGGGTGTGTTTGGCGGTGTATGAGTGGCCGAAGTGCTTGCAAAGTTTCCTTGAAGTTGTTAGGATGTCTTGCAGATGGGGGGAACACTTCAGAAACCGCTTGACAACCAGATTGAAGACGTGAGCCATGCAGGGGGCATGGGTCAGGCTTCCTTGGTGCAGCGCAGACAAAATGTTCTTCCCCTTGTCGGTAACCATGATTCCCATTTTAAGTTTTCTTGGAGTAAGCCATGTTTGGATTTCCTGATGAATAAATTTAAGCAGTTCCTCCCCTGTGTGACTCCGTTCGCCAAGACAAACCATGTGAAGCACTGCGTGACACCTCCGTGCCCTGCACACATGGTAGACTGGAGGGGCACTGAGACTTGAGCCTACAGTGGAGGGTGAGGAGATGGCGGAGGATGAGGAGGCCGAGTCGCACGGTGTCACAGGCCCAACGGGCAAGGAGCGCGGAGGCCGAAGCGGCGTGACCTGTCCAAGTTGCTGCTGCTGCAAAGGGACCACATTCACCCAGTGGGCCGTATACGACATGTACTGTCCCTGACCGTAGTTACAGCTCCAGACGTCGGCGCTGCCATGCACTTTGCTACACACCGACAGGCTCAAGGACTGGCCCACCTTCTGTTCAACAAAAGTGTGCAGCGCTGGTACTGCCTTCTTGGCAAAGAAATGACGGCTTGGGATTCTCCACCTCGGCTCGGCACAAGCCATCAGTTCTCTGAAAGGTGCAGAGTCCACCACCTGAAAAGGGAGCGACTGCAGCACCAGCAACTTGGACAGAAGCACATTCAGCTTCTGCGCCGTAGGATGAGTGGGCGCATACTGCTGTCTCTTGGACATGGCTTCGCTGATGGATTGCTGGCGGGATGCATGACTTGGAGGAGGAGGAGGAGGAGGAGCAGGAGCGACAGAGGATGGGTATGACGCACAGCTGCCTTCGGCTGAGGTGCTGGAGCCTTGGCTGGCAGAAATTGGGAGCGGCGTGCCACTTGGTGAGGAAGCAGACTGGACCACCCCTTGGGAGCCTTGGTTCTCCCAGGTCGCCTTATGGTGACGCATCATATGTTGACGCAGGGCCGTGGTGCCAACATTTGGACCCTAGCCACGCTTCACCTTTGCCTACATATCTTGCATGTGGCCATGTTACCCTCCTGCGGATGCTTCAGGAAAAACTGCCACACTGCCGAGTAGCTACTTTTCCCACCCCCTGGCCTCACTGATTCACTGCTGCTGTTGCCAACTCCAGGAACCCCTGCTCCACTACCTCCCGATAAGGTAGACTGCCGCACAGCAGGTGCTCTACCCCGGCCCCGGCCCCGGCCGGCTCCAGCCTTTGGAATTGTGCCCCCATGCTGACTGCTACCACCTTGCTGCCTGAGCTGCTGACTCCGGGGCAACCTGCGCCCCTCTTCTCCTGATGATGACGATGAAGCCCCTTCATCACCCGGCTCCTAAGTGCGATCGGCTTCATCGTCATCATCATTATCACCGAGTTGTGGCTGTACGTCACTGATGTTCGTGGATTCGTCAACAGTGTCTGGAGCAGGAGCTGGAACGCTCGCAGCACCCACGACACTGTCCACATCACTATTTGTCTGCCTAGCTAAAGAAGCCACCTCCATTTCTTGGCTGGGCAGTAGCTGCTGACTGTCCTCTATCTGATCGTCCTCCTCACTAAAGAGTGGAGCTGAACCCAAAGCATAGGATACGTCGCTGGGGGAGGGAACGGCGTAGGACAGAGGCAATGGGAGGACAGGGACTGCTCTCGGGGCATGCCAACTCAGGGTTGTGTCAGAGGAACCTACCGACCCTAGACTGGGGGTCTCAGACGTAAGTTGTGATGATGTTGTTGATGAGCGCGTCAACCAATCTACCACGGCAGATGCGTTTCTGGTGGAGACCCGACCGCTAGCAGATACTGGCAGATTAGGTCTCTCAGCGTGACTCCTGCTGCTACTGGCCCCCAGTCTGCTGCGACCTCTGCCTGTGGAATCTTGGCCTCTGCCACTCCTCTTTTCACTTCCAGGCACTTGTCTTCCCGACATAGTCTAACTGGCGTGGTAGTAGGTGATATTTTAAGAACCCCCAGGCAGCAGTGGGTCTATATGAAACAGAATATAATGCACACCAAAAGTGAGCAGTAACACTCAGCCTTCAACAGGCCTGCTTAGTGTAAATAAGAGAGCTGCTTAGTGTAAATAAAGAGGAGTATGGTATGTTACAGAATGGGATGCCCCAACAGGAGTGCACCTGTGAGCAGTAGTACTATGCACAGCAAAAGTGTGTTTATCAGCCCAAATTTCTATTAGAATAAGTGCAAAGGGTTATAGTAGTAAATAGAGGCTGGTGTAGTCACAGAATGGGATGTCCCAACAGGCAGGAGTGCACCTGTGAGCAGTAGTACTATGCACAGCAAAAGTGTGTTTATCAGGCCAAATTTCTATTAGAATAAGTGCAAAGGGTTATAGCAGTAAATAGAGGCTGGTGTAGTCACAGAATGGGATACCCCAACAGGAGTGCACCTGTGAGCAGTAATACTATGCACAGCAAGTGTGTTTATCAGGCCAAATTTCTATTACAATAAGTGCAAAGGGTTATAGCAGTAAATAGAGGCTGGTGTAGTCACAGAATGGGATGCCCCAACAGGCAGGAGTGCACCTGTGAGCAGTAATACTATGCACAGCAAAAGTGTGTTTATCAGGCCAAATTTCTATTAGAATAAGTGCAAAGGGTTATAGCAGTAAATAGAGGCTGGTGTAGTCACAGAATGGGATGCCCCAACAGGCAGGAGTGTACCTGTGAGCAGTAATACTATGCACAGCAAGTGTGTCTATCAGGCCAAATTTCTATTAGAATAAGTGCAAAGGGTTATAGCAGTAAATAGAGGCTGGTGTAGTCACAGAATGGGATGCCCCAACAGGCAGGAGTGCACCTGTGAGCAGTAATACTATGCACAGCAAAAGTGTGTTTATCAGGCCAAATTTCTATTAGAATAAGTGCAAAGGGTTATAGCAGTAAATAGAGGCTGGTGTAGTCACAGAATGGGATGCCCCAACAGGAGTGCACCTGTGAGCAGTAATACTATGCACAGCAAGTGTGTTTATCAGGCCAAATTTCTATTGGAATAAGTGCAAAGGGTTATAGCAGTAAATAGAGGCTGGTGTAGTCACAGAATGGGATGCCCCAACAGGCAGGAGTGTACCTGTGAGCAGTAATACTATGCACAGCAAGTGTGTCTATCAGGCCAAATTTCTATTAGAATAAGTGCAAAGGGTTATAGCAGTAAATAGAGGCTGGTGTAGTCACAGAATGGGATGCCCCAAGAGGCAGGAGTGCACCTGTGAGCAGTAATACTATGCACAGCAAAAGTGTGTTTATCAGGCCAAATTTCTATTAGAATAAGTGCAAAGGGTTATAGCAGTAAATAGAGGCTGGTGTAGTCACAGAATGGGATGCCCCAACAGGAGTGCACCTGTGAGCAGTAATACTATGCACAGCAAGTGTGTTTATCAGGCCAAATTTCTATTGGAATAAGTGCAAAGGGTTATAGCAGTAAATAGAGGCTGGTGTAGTCACAGAATGGGATGCCCCAACAGGCAGGAGTGCACCTGTGAGCAGTAATACTATGCACAGCAAAAGTGTGTTTATCAGGCCAAATTTCTATTAGAATAAGTGCAAAGGGTTATAGCAGTAAATAGAGGCTGGTGTAGTCACAGAATGGGATACCCCAACAGGAGTGCACCTGTGAGCAGTAATACTATGCACAGCAAGTGTGTTTATCAGGCCAAATTTCTATTACAATAAGTGCAAAGGGTTATAGCAGTAAATAGAGGCTGGTGTAGTCACAGAATGGGATGCCCCAACAGGCAGGAGTGCACCTGTGAGCAGTAATACTATGCACAGCAAAAGTGTGTTTATCAGGCCAAATTTCTATTAGAATAAGTGCAAAGGGTTATAGCAGTAAATAGAGGCTGGTGTAGTCACAGAATGGGATGCCCCAACAGGCAGGAGTGTACCTGTGAGCAGTAATACTATGCACAGCAAGTGTGTCTATCAGGCCAAATTTCTATTAGAATAAGTGCAAAGGGTTATAGCAGTAAATAGAGGCTGGTGTAGTCACAGAATGGGATGCCCCAACAGGCAGGAGTGCACCTGTGAGCAGTAATACTATGCACAGCAAAAGTGTGTTTATCAGGCCAAATTTCTATTAGAATAAGTGCAAAGGGTTATAGCAGTAAATAGAGGCTGGTGTAGTCACAGAATGGGATGCCTCAACAGGAGTGCACCTGTGAGCAGTAATACTATGCACAGCAAGTGTGTTTATCAGGCCAAATTTCTATTGGAATAAGTGCAAAGGGTTATAGCAGTAAATAGAGGCTGGTGTAGTCACAGAATGGGATGCCCCAACAGGCAGGAGTGTACCTGTGAGCAGTAATACTATGCACAGCAAGTGTGTCTATCAGGCCAAATTTCTATTAGAATAAGTGCAAAGGGTTATAGCAGTAAATAGAGGCTGGTGTAGTCACAGAATGGGATGCCCCAAGAGGCAGGAGTGCACCTGTGAGCAGTAATACTATGCACAGCAAAAGTGTGTTTATCAGGCCAAATTTCTATTAGAATAAGTGCAAAGGGTTATAGCAGTAAATAGAGGCTGGTGTAGTCACAGAATGGGATGCCCCAACAGGAGTGCACCTGTGAGCAGTAATACTATGCACAGCAAGTGTGTTTATCAGGCCAAATTTCTATTGGAATAAGTGCAAAGGGTTATAGCAGTAAATAGAGGCTGGTGTAGTCACAGAATGGGATGCCCCAACAGGCAGGAGTGCACCTGTGAGCAGTAATACTATGCACAGCAAAAGTGTGTTTATCAGGCCAAATTTCTATTAGAATAAGTGCAAAGGGTTATAGCAGTAAATAGAGGCTGGTGTAGTCACAGAATGGGATGCCCCAACAGCCAGCAGTGCACCTGTGAGCAGTAATACTATGCACAGCAAAAGTGTGTTTATCGGGCCAAATTTCTATTAGAATAAGTGCAAAGGGTTATAGCAGTAAATAGAGGCTGGTGTAGTCACAGAATGGGCTGCCCCAACAGGAGTGCACCTGTGAGCAGTAATACTATGCACAGCAAGTGTGTTTATCAGGCCAAATTTCTATTAGAATAAGTGCAAAGGGTTATAGCAGTAAATAGAGGCTGGTGTAGTCACAGAATGGGATGCCCCAACAGGCAGGAGTGCACCTGTGAGCAGTAATACTATGCACAGCAAGTGTGTTTATCAGGCCAAATTTCTATTACAATAAGTGCAAAGGGTTATAGCAGTAAATAGAGGCTGGTGTAGTCACAGAATGGGATGCCCCAACAGGCAGGAGTGCACCTGTGAGCAGTAATACTATGCACAGCAAAAGTGTGTTTATCAGGCCATATTTCTATTAGAATAAGTGCAAAGGGTTATAGTAGTAAATAGAGGCTGGTGTAGTCACAGAATGGGATGCCTCACAGCAGACTTGAGATCAGTTCAGTATATATGCACAGTAAGTATATAAGCAGCCTGAAAACGCTAACATAGCCAGTCAGCCAGCCAGTAACACTCAGGCTGGATGAAAAAAAAAAAAAATCTCCCTGTGACTGATTTTTCCTAACTTTCCCTGCTTTTCGCTGACTTTCTGTCTGTCTCCTGCCTGTCTCCTGCCTGTCTCCAGCCTGTCCCTGTCTGTCCCTGGCTCTCTGTCTCTCCCTCACTACAGCAGCGTCCTCTCTCTCACGAATGCAATAGAGAAATGAGGAAAAGCAAGATGCCCGCCGACTTAAATAGCGCTGTGACGTCACCGGGCTTGCTGGCTGCTGATAGGCTGCATGTGACTGCCCCAGCTTGCACTGCTGCGGGGTAGATGTCTGGACATGTCCCGTCCGCCATCTTAGAATGCCTGTAATGTAAATGAATGGATGTTAAAGGAAAACTTCGAGCGATCGAAGCACGGGGAAATTCGGATTCGATCCGAATCGAATTTTTCATGAAATTCGGATCGAATCCGGTTTCGTCCGGATCGATTCGCTCATCCCTATTTCCAACCTAAAACAATTATTCTTACCTCATTTTAAAAATGATGTACTTTATCTGTAAAATGCTGCATCATTAAAACGTTTACTAAAATAAAGGTTGTAAATCAGAGCTAAACATCTAAAGTCAAACTTTAAATAATTAGCATGACCCCCATTGTCTTGCTGTTTACCAGCACTGTCTTTGTCAAGGCAGTAAACAAAATGTAAAAACTGTCTATTTCACCTTGGCTTAATAGTATTAATTGTAAAGTTTGGCATAAACATGATAAATTATTTTTTCTACAAATGATTACACCTAGAGACAGCATAATTCTTCTTTAAAAGAGTATGGGTCTGAGTTTTGGGAAGTTGCCCAAAGCAACCAATCAAGCTCCATTCTCTGAATAAAACCTGGAACCTTCTTAATTAGTGTTGGCAACTGCTGCAGATTTGCTCCACTTTTTCTGCTTTGATTAAACTTTTTTTCATAAGATGCCCAATCCAGATAGCTGGAGCAGCTTGTTTCATATTTTGTGACTACACAATTTGGAGCAGTGCTTAAATGACTGCTATGAATGTTACTGAAAGAGGTGGCAGTCAAATGTTGGCCAATGTCACCTTGCAGCATTCCTAATACTGTATGTGTTAATTGGCAGAAACACAGAAGGAGAGGAACAGAAAAAAACTAATCTAACCTTGCATGGTTTGTCCAGAAAAGAGGATTTAGCTGTAGCTGTGTATCAGCAGAAATCTCTCTTATGTTTCTGTGCAAATCCCACTGTCTGTGATATCTCTCATGGTGTAAGTAACATGCATTTGAGTGCGTATTGTATGCTGGGATGTCAAGAGCCACTGGTCTATAGTGTCTATTATTTCATTCTTCTAAAATCATTGCCATCCATAATAAATTCCAGGACAGCTACAGCCAGGTAGCGCAGTTCCTAGTTAAGCAATTGTTAATACACTAGTATATGCTAGCATCAAGCACATACAATGCTTATGTAACAAAAGGCTTTTTTATGTATGCAGGAGTGTCACTGGCACATGACCCCCATGTATGCTCACCAACTTTCAGCTGGGATGTCAGAAATTTGTGTAAAATGCAAGTCCTGTCTTTGATGACCAAACAGGAGCTGAAGGCTTGAACTATTAAAAGAAGAACATTTGACCAAAAATAAAAAGGGGCCGATTACCACTCCCATCAGCCCCTACTAACCCTTTGGATGTTGCCACTGCCTGTTACGGTGAAATCTGGTGTCTTCAGGGCCCGATCCTCTGCCCACCCACGTCGGCTTAGCCGTGCTCTTCAAAGTCCTGCACCGCTCAGCTAAGAGGCTCGTTCACTACTAACGGCAGGTATTTCCAGATGAGCGTCTGTTAACGGCACTTAGAGCGTCCGCTAGTAGACGCTGTAAGCGGGTATCGGGCGCTGTAACAGAGCGTCTCGGTCGCTCTAGTAACCTGGCTGGCAATAATAAATGTGATATGTGTTGGGCGCTGTAACAACAGTATAGCACTGCAACGAGCAAGGGGTAGTGCCAGCTCAGTGGGTCTGGTACTCGTCGCTCCAGACACACACAGCATCGGCGCTCTAAAGCTGGGCGCTGTAGCATAGAGTGCCAGATGCCAGATGTCTGATTAAAGTCTGTTTTCGAACACATATACACCAGTAACAAAGCAAAAACACATGGAATGACATTGTTTTTACACTGTGACATTAACACTTTAGTGTCAAACATGTAAATACAATTCTGCATAAACATATAAAAAGTCCCAAAAATGTACACACGAGGTCACACAACGATTTGAGAAAAAAAAACACGTTATTTATACACAACTAATGAAGCCCCACTGAAATGTATGGGAAAGCGCTACAGAGAGCCTAGAGCGCAAGCGCTATACACTGAGCCGCCTGGATAAATGGTGCTGTTAGAGGCGCTCACCAGGTTTGCTTTATTAAATGTCATTTTGTGTACAGCTGCCTGTCGCTACGAGGCACTACCTGGTGCTATCCATTCTTAAATAACCCCCTTTCATTAAGTACGTGCATTTGCATGATTCAGAGCCTCCATCGGGTGTGCATCGTACTAGTTTCGCAGTTTCCTAAGCCATTGAGAATGCTGTGAGTTCGGCTTTCAAGACCAATTCCATGGACGGCGCTTTCGTAGATGCTGAAGCAAAACGCTTGTCTCCTAGCTTTTTTCTAGCGTTTTTCCACATCCTTGCCACAAAATGTTTGAGTGCCCAAAGAGGTCCTACTAGTTCCCATCGTAAAAGACCTGTTTTTACCTTTAATTTAGCCCCTAAACTTCCTTTTCGTTTTTGAAAAATTTATATGACACTGGCTTTTTTGGAGGTTTGTACGCATATGCGAACCTCTTTTTTAACTGTTTCCCATACCCTGGCCCTGCTATGCCATTCTGAATGTTAATACAAAGGGAAAAACACAAGAGAAGCTCAACAATGGACCAAAATACACAAAGATTACACATACACAAGTTTTCATGTGTAAATGCACTTAAAAGAGGCTGTGAATCGACCTTATTGTTTCTGTTAAGTATGATGTTCTGTTATGTTTCATTACAATACATTTCTGTATGTACTTGCATTCAGCTATTAAAAAATGCACACTATAATATCTACACTGTATATAAGGCCACTAGTCAGATTGCAGACTTGTTTAGCTTCTGCTGCCTACTGTACATCCTTCCTGACCTTTGCTTAACAAAGAATCAGGGCCAACTAAAGCTTAATGACTCTGCAAGTAAACCAGCGATATTAGATATGCTTATTTTACAGAGGTAAACATATCAATAGTCTCCCTTTACTACTAAATATAAGTGAATGTGCTTTTATTACACTAACCTCTTTTTGTAAGGTAATGCATATATAAAAAGTATAATATGAATATTTTATTCAGGATACAGCAATTTATTCATTTTGGCAGAACCAAGTGCCTGGGAATACTATCAAAAATTAAAATACAGGGAGACTCCAGCAAATTCTATCATGAGCACTGCCATTTTCATTCACGGCGTCCCTTTAACCAAATCACTAGTACCACACTACACACAAACACACATAGTTACTTAAGGGCACTGGCTCAAGTGATGCATGTAGTATAATTAAACTACAAAGCAGTATACATAGTCAACACATCTTTATTGAAAAATATTGCACACCCCACAAAGCACCAAAAAGTACACCAAAATCTGTAAAAAATTCACAACGTTGTGATATTAAAAATCGGGGGCCCCCCCATGCACATGCATCAACACCTCTCGATTGCATCCACTACCATACACCCACTATCAGCCTAGAACCATACAACTAGTTAGATCTAGCATGCATTATAAAGCTTCAACGGTGGGTGCCATGTTGGAGGATACCATTCATCAGCCGGTGTCCTTGAATCAGGGTAGAGGCACAGCTGATCCTGTGCTCAGAGCACTACATCAATGTGATCCTATAAAGTTCAGGGACTGACAAGCATCGACTTCATGTATTAACCCTTTCAGTGCCAAGCACGTAGATTCTACATGCTTGCTTCCACTCCACTTAAGTGCCAAGCACGTAGAATCTACGTGCTTGAATTCTCCTACTGCTACAGTAAAAGTAAAATAACAAAAACACTCACCTGACCCCTTGGTCGATCTGGCCGGGTCTCCTCTTCATCTGGGGGGGGCTTCGATCCCCCACCCAGGCCCCCCCGGGTGCAGGGGAGGGCCCGGAATAGCCACCCCCCTTCAGCAGCCTCCGAAATACATGTAAAAAAATAAATAAATAAAAATGACATTTACTTACCTCAATGCTCGATCGCTCCCGCAGGGTCTCCTCTTCACCAGGGGGGCCTCCGATTGCCCCCCCCTGCTCTCTAGCTTCAGGAGAGGGCCTGAAAGGCCCTCTCCCTGTCCTCCTCGACAGGCGCCGGCATCTTGCCGCTAAGCCCCGTCCCTTTGGGGGCGGGGCTTATGACATCACTCCCGGGTGTCGTCCTGGCTCCGGGCTGTCATTTCTGACACTTGTCATCGCTGGCCACAGGAGGAGAAAGGCAGGTGATGATCGCCTGCCTCCCTCCTCCACTGGCCAGCGATGACAACAACTGTCATCAGAGCTGCGAGGGACACAGGAGCTGAGGATCAGAGGTGAGTAAAGTAAAAAAAAAGTTTTTATTTTTTTAATAAAGTCATTCTTTATTCTGTGTGTGTGTGTTTTTTTACTGTTAACTCCTTGTGAACTGGTAAGGGGTCCATGAGACCCCTTATACCAGTTCACAAGGCTCGGGGGTCTGGCAAGTCACCTGCGGCTAGCGGGTGACTTCCCATTAGCCCCCGGCACCCCCAATTACCTGCCTCCCCAAAGCCCAGGGGGGGGCAGAAGAGCCCGCGGCCACGGGCTATGCGAGCTTGTAGCCTGCAGGGCCAGGGGCCACAAAAGCTGGCCCCTGTGCCCTGTTCCTACAAGCCCTGCATAGCTGGTCCCGGGTTGGTTACTTCAGGTAAGGGGGGCCCCATGTCATTTTTTTGGGATTTTTAAGGGTTTTTAACCCTTAAAAATCCCCAAAAAAATGGGGTCCCCCCCTGGGAGGGGGGACTCTATGTCATTTTTTTTCTTGATTTAACCCTTTGCAGTGTGGATGGTAGTTGTATTTTATTTGTAAATATTATAAAGTACTTGTTTCAGTTTGGGGGGTCTCCTGGGCAGGAACAGGGGGCTACCGATAAATATGTGGTGCCGTTCTAATCGGTAGAAATGGGGCTTTCTCATGCAATATAGTTTTCTTTAATAAAATACATTTTATAATTAAAATAAAATAAAATTTTATTTATTTATTTTTATTTACTTAATAATAATATGGTAAAAAATATAAAAAAATTTACAAACAAGATATTTCATGTTAAAGCCTAAACTCTGCTGCAAAAAAAAAATATATATATATATCTTTTCAGAAAGTTCCAGCAAAAATGGCGCAAAACATGGCGCAAAATGGGGAAAAATGACCTGTCAACAGAGGGTGACAAAATCTCAAGTAGGCTGTCAATTAAAAGGGTTAAAAGTAGCTATGCATGTTGGGTATTGTTCTGTTCAGAGGACCTTGCGCTTTCAGACTTAGCTTGTTTTTTCTTGTTTGCATATTTATATTTTAGGAAAAGGTGTTTTTCATTCAGCTTTTTTATACATTTTTTAGGGAAACCCTGCGCAACCAAAGAATTCTTTGAGGGATTAATTCCAGAAAGATGAGCCCACTACAACAAGCTGGGTATGCTTAGATAGCTTAACGTGTGTACTTTCAGGGAATGTATGGTTTATGGGGGATATTCCAAATGTAAAGGGTTGTTTTGGTTGAAAAACGCAAGGTGCGCACTTTGTCTGCAGAGCTGAAATTTTCAAGTAAAATTACCGTTACGCACATGCTTTACTTTGGGGTGTTTGGCAACTCTTCCCTTGACAAAACCTATGCATGTTGGGTATCATTCTGTTCGGGCGATGTTGCTTTTTCAGATTTTTCTTGTTTGTATATAGTTTTTTTTAGGAAAACGTGGCTTTGATTTAGCTTTTTTATCCTTTTTTTTAGGGAAACTCTTTGCAACCAAAGATTACATTGAGGGATTACTTCCAGAAAACTGTGGCCACATCAACAAGCCTGGTACACCTAGAAAGCTTGAGGTGTGTACTTCCAGAGAATATATAGTTTGTTGGGGGTATTTCAAATGTAACGGGTTGTTTTTCTGGAAAATTTCAAGGTGCGCATAGCGCATAGCATAGTTGTATTTTATCTGAAAATCCCCTAAAGCACTGTTTCAGTTTGGGGGAGTCTCCTGGGCAGGAAAGGGTGTCTACCTATACATATGTGGTACTGCTGTAACCGGGAGAAATTGGGGTTTCACACGCAATAAGATTCTTTTGACAAACTTACATTTTTAATTACAAAAAAACACTACAAATAGTAAAAAATAGATTTTTTTTATTTTTCTTTCACATATTTCACCCAAAAAATATTGAGAATACACCTAAAAAATGACAAACAAGACATTTCATGTTAAAGCCCAGACTATGCTGAAAAAAACAATATATAATGTTCCTGGGAAATCCCTGGAAATCCCTTCAAAAATCACATTTGAACATTGGGAGCGCGAAATAGTGCAAAATGGTCTGGCAACAAAGGGTGACAAAAACTCCAGGTAGGCTGGCAGCGAAAGGGTTAAAGTGCATGTACTGATCAATACACGGCCAAGGATTACAGCCGGCTCTGACTGCACTGACCAATAGCAAGTTTATTAACAGTCCCCTTATCAGACACACTGCTCTGCTGTCCCTATATGCGGTGTCAGAAGCATAAATCAAGGCAATTCATCAGCAGGTGCGTATATCAAGCTGCATGTCACCAGGGTGCAAAAGATCCATTTCCTCACCGCCTTGTCACACAGGAGATTTAAAGTCCACAGGCACAGCTATTATGAGCAGATAGCACATTTACTCTGCACGCCTCAAAGAGCGTGACTCATACCTTTATGGCCGGCATTGTTGCTCCCGCAAGACCGCTTCAATTCACAAGGATAAATGACACCATCACGCTACGCAGCTCATAGAACATACTTCATACCTTACTGGCCAGTAATGTTGCTCCTGCATACCGACTTCGGTCAGCGATAGGACTTGGCTGTATAGCCGCATGAGATAGCGGCATCCACCGGCGAGAATGCGAGTGTCCTTACATGAAAACGGGCGCTCCTAAACTGCAAATCAATGCATAGGTATCCGGCAGCACATGGTGGCGGGACGAGAGGTGAAGTGAGGCCACCCTCTTCCGACGCGCGTTTCGCCCCGCCCACCGGGGCTTCGCCTGACGGTGTTGGTGTGCATGCAAAGATTTTAATTGCTTTAAGTTAATCTGCACATAAGGAGGCTGGGATACCCTCCAAGTAAATACGCTTTCAATTTGACCATATGATATTAAAAAAGTAGTTTTTATAGAGTAGTGAAGGACCATATTTAAAGGGAAGCTACAGTCCACAGCCATTTAAAATGTAGAAACGTTTTCAATATTGAGTTCAGAATTTATAACAGGTTCTATATAGAGAGTCTTTTTTCACTTGATTATTTTCTATGCACCTTATAGTCTCTGTCCAGGCACACGGGCACACAGTAACTTTATCCCATTTTATCCCCCTTGGAAATAGTGTAAAATTAGCTATTTCAAAGCATATCAGCATCTACAAACATATGTAAATGCCATATGCCTTCTAAGCAAAGTCACTTGCTTCCATTTCTGGTTTGTGGCTGAGCTGGGAAGGACTTTATAAGTCTTGAGCATGCTGGACTGCGCTTGCTTACACTGAAAGCTTCAAACAGATATAGTGGCTGTTATACTGCTTCTGTGCTTGGTTCTGGAAATGTAGAAGAGGCACATGAGGCAGGAATCAGGTGAACTGCTTCTTGCCTTATTATTGCCGCTGGGTTTACAGTCCCTTTAATAGGCTTCTCAGAGAAGAGAGGCATGATTTGTTTTTAAAAAGGCTAGACAAAGACAAGCATACTTACACAAATATATTGGGGCTGATTTGGAGCCCGTAAAAAAACTCACTTTTTAGGAGCAAAAACTGCAATTCACTTTCATTGTCTACTTTGAGAAGTAAATCTTCACCTGGCTCTAGATAATCCCCAAGGTAGACAATGAAATTGAATGGCAATTTCTCTCCAAAAAAATTAGTTTTCTCACCAAGCTCTTAATTGACCCCATTATTCTATGTTTCCACCCTACAGTACTTCCCTATATGAACTGTTTCCTACCCCTGATATTACTTTTAAGAACAGTTCTACTGCTTTTTTTATGATAACTCTTTCGAAATTTGATTTCTATACTTCAGCTGAACACTTAGTAGTAGTATTCTGTAACAAGATGTATTTAAGCAGATTGTCAAAAAACTAGAGCTTACAACTAGAGCGTACAACTCATATTTGCAAAGCTACTGACTTTGCAGGCAATGTGGGATTGAGTGATCCAGTAAGTGTCTTAGCGCCTGTGGGGAATTTAAGGTGAGTACACAGACCCAGAAACAATGTATTTTCTGTTCTCATTATAAGCATGGGTTTTCTGTTATTTTATTGCCATGATGATCCACTCACCTGCTCCCTGGTCCTGTGGTATCCTCAGCCACCCGCTCGAGTTTCATCGCATGCTTTCATGTCGGCACCGTGTCCCTGACTTGAGCAGTACTACGGCCCTCCTCCTTTCCTCCCATCCCCGGCTTCTCTTTGCGCAAGCACATGTTGTTTATGGCCTCCACCGGCACTGCAGACATCATGCCTGCCAGAGGCTTATTCGAATGGGTCAATGCGCTCCATAATTTAATGTGGGGCTGGGTGCCCTTGTTGTTGGTGGGCTAATTAGCCCTCGGGTTATTCCCTATAATGTATTCTCATGTCACTCATTCATTGCCCGTGATAGTGTGCTGCTGGGTCATCTCATCCTCTGCACCATGAATCCTTGACCGTTCGCTTGACCCTTCACCCTTCTCTTGCTACTTCTCTTGGTGCCATGTATCGGGAGGTCTGTCCTTCTGTGTATGACTCCGACTTGGCTTACATCGCCCAGTATAGTACCCAGTTCATCCACCTTCCTGGGGGATGTCCAGTGAGATGTATAAAACATACCAGCAAACTGGGGCTTGTCTAAAGGCTGAAGAAGAAGGGGAGATTGGGGGTTGTGGACTCTCCAGCAGGCAGGTGTCCCACAGGGCTTGCCATTATCACTGGCCAAAACTATGGAAGATCTTATGGCGCAAGTGCAGGCCAATTTCTACCACCATAAACCAGTTAGCTCATCATGTGACAGCCCAGGAGAATTGCCAGCCATCTCCACCATGGGAAAAGCATGGCAGAGGAGTAAAGCTTAACATTTTGTCGATGGGCAATCAATTCTTGTTGGAATGATCTGGCCTTCTGCCAATTTCAGATTGGGCTCTCAGAGTGTATCAAAGATGCCCTGGTGAACTTTACTCTACCTGAATTTTTTTTATAACTACATACAGCTGGCCATTAAGGTAGACAGGCGCCTCAGGGAACATTGTCTCCCTCTGTCCCTTCCTCCAATGTGCCGGCCTTAGAGTAATGGTTTTAAGAAAGATTGACCATTTGGTCCAAGGACCAGAAGAATCTTAAATTGGCTATTAAGAGGCACAAGACATTTGTCATGCACGCAAGATCATGTGTTGTTTATAACCTCTGGCGGCACTGCAGATAGCGTGCCCTCCGCAAAGTTATTTGAATGAGCCAATGAGCCGCATCATTTAATGTGAGGCTGAGTGCCCTTGTTGTTGGTGGGCTAGCTAGCCCCTAGGTTATTCATGAGCCAATGAGCCTGAAGCTGTCACAGCCAATCCACGGCACCCAAGCCCTAAGATATTCCCATCTCATTGCCCATTATAGCGTGCTGCTGGGTATTATAGCCCCTCTGCTAATATATTGTTATCCGTTGCCAACCTTGCTTGGCCTGACCACTCCTTTAACCATTGCCTGGACTGACGCTTGCCTGACATCAAACCTGCCTCATCCTCTGTACCGTGAATCCTCTGACTACCCGGCTTGACCCTTGGCCTAACCCTTGATCCTTTTCTTGCTAGTCCCCTTGGTGCCATTTGTCATGAGGACTGTCCTTTGGTGTATTACTCCGGCTTGCCCGACATCACCCAGTCTAGTCCCTGGTTTATCTGCCCTGGCAAACAGGGGCTTGTCCAAAGGTTGAAGAAGCAGTGGAGATTGGGGATTGTGGACTCACCAGAAGGTGGGTGTCTCACAGGGCTTGACACTTATCCAAAAATACAAATATAAGTGTGGCTCTCCTTACTGAGCAACATGAAAGGTTTGCCTTCTAAATAAGCACCATTATGATGTTGCACATAAGCTTCAGAATCCTACCTTTTTGGTGCAATATATAAGATAAATGAGGCTTCTGCTTGGCTTGTATATTACAGGCTTTGATTAGTAAATACAGCCATTAGTGTGTTTTTATCTTTTAGGCCACTAATAAGCTGAGGCTCAATTAGCTCATTATTGAGATTGATCATTTCACATATTTTATTGTTTCTAGGGCATAGTAATTAAGTTACTTTAGTATTTAGGTTTTCGACCAACAAACATTCTTCCTTTTTTCTTTTGCTGAAGAAAACATGTTTTAGGAACAATAAAGAGAATTATTTCTGACCTTTAAAACCCTTGCTACTTACCTGGCTTTGTTGTTGTACATGCCATACTTTGTGAGCTATAATACTAAAGTGTTTTGATAAGGAATAATTTCCTGCATAAAATAAGACCGCTCTCAAAAATAGAATTGATCCCCGATAGGTGCTGTTTCTTTTTCTGTTTTTTTTTAATATGTAAGAAAAAATCTACTCATGGGAAAGCTGCATCTCTCCCATAGAACTGTCCTATAACAAAACTCAGTCGGGTGCATAGGGGTTTAAAAAGATATGTATTGTGATTGTATTGAGGACAGGATAGCCAACATCACATAAGAGTGCCACATCTTTGGGGTACTATTTTGCTGGTAAGGTGATATGTAGGCCCTTAGAGTTTTAGCCAGTCCAGAAGTTGTTTCTGGTGATTTTTATAAATTTGATTAATATATGATCTGATGTTTTTGCAGTATGTGAGGAGATGACTTTGTGGAGAAATGGGACACAGGCATTGGAAGTAATTACCAGAGGTCCTAAGACTTTCCTTGATAGCGTTGTTCAAGGGTGGGGAAGAAAAACAACTTTCAGAGCTCCAAGTACAGTAATACAAGTTGGTAAACCATTTAAAATGAATATGGTTTCTGATATAGCAGTGGTTGTGGAGAACAGTAAAGACGTTTGAGAGAAACATACAGAAGCTAAAGATGTCTCCTATGTTCATAGAGTGATAGATTTCTCCCTGCAACAGAAAAAGATTGCCTTGTCATTAAAACATCAAAAACAGAGGGGAGTGCAATTTGGAAAATCCTAGTCTTACAGTGTGAGTGGTGTAGAATATTCCTGCCAACTAGCACATGGGTATTCTACTCCCTTTATGAAAATAAAACTGTCTCCAATATATCTACAGCCCAGGAGCCAGGATATGAGAAAGACATGGAAATGGATTTGGAAGTATTGGGTATCCCCTATTGAAATCCCAGTGCGTTAGGCACATGGGTCAAACCAGGGGGATATGCCTAGGTTCATGCTGAGCAGTAAATCACAGAGTGGTTGAAGGCACTGTACTCAATGCTCTCAGTATGATTCATCTGGAATCATGACCACTTTTAAATAGCCTAGTGAGATTTCTGGCTAAGGAATTAGTGCCAGATTCTTGTATCCTCTTTAAGAGATTGCTGGCAAGGTACTCTGTAACTCCCTGAAGTCTGACTAGTCCAGAATTCCATTTTAGAAGCCTTATAAGGAGGCTGAAAAGCCTCAACAGGAGGATGCTGTGTTGGCTAATGAGGTGTAAAAGGAACCTGGGGCTGGGCTGTGGAGCTGCAACCAACGTGTATGTGAGCACAAAAAGATGGATGCCAAGGTAGAAGCAAGGAAAAAGTTAGTGTCCTAGAGCTATGAGCTTTGAACAGGGGAGGCCTGAGAACTATGTTTCAGTTGGAGCATTGTGGTTGGTGTAAACAGTGAGTAGGCTTAAGCTGTCAAAATGATATGTGGTCATCATTTTCTTTTGTAATTGATCATCTTGTTTGATTTATACTGCAAAATGTTACTAATTTAGCATTATTTGAACTATTTGGAGACTAAGGATGTCAATTGCAAAAAATTCTTAAATTATGGATTGAAGGGGGCATGCGCAGAATGAACATGGTATAAGACTGTTCACTCTGCTCCCGCCTAGTATGTGAGCCTGTGCTAGTGGGATTTTCTCACCCCACTGAGTGGTGCAGGCCTCTGACAGGCGGTTGGACTGGGGCCCACTGCTGAAGTAGACAGAAGGTAGCTGCCGTGGGCACCTGTGAGGGCCATGAGGATTGGACATCAGCTGGTGGCCGGCGGCTTGGCTCCCTGGGATCTCCCAGGCTCTCAAGTTTTGCAAAAAGTAGCTGTTTTGGAAAGTAGCTGTAAGCAAATGTTTTGACTGTGGAGGCGGTGGAGCACAGTCCATGTAGCTTACCGAGTGAGAAACAGTCGGGTCTGGTTCCGCTGACAGCGTGGAATGGCGGCAGCAATCAGGCATTTTCTTCAGCGGGGCTCGTGTCTGGGAGTCACTCTTGGTGGGTGTGCTTGCCTTCCGCACCTTTGAGAGAGGTGTTCCTAAAGTGGGAGAGATGAGGGAGAGACAGAAAGCAGCAGGAGCAATGCGGTTAGCAAGCCGACAGGGAGAAGCAGTGATGTGCAGGTGGGGTGAGCCCCTCTCTGTATGCATTTTTTTCCATTTTGTTTGGCCTCTAGAATGCATAATAAGAAGAAACAACACCAAGCAGCCAGGAGCTATGGGAGAGTCGACCAGGAGATCACAGAGCCCAGAGAAGGTTAGCTCCTCACAGCTACTCAGCTGGGAGTATTCAAGACTATGTAAAAGACAGTCCCTGGAGACTTATTCAGGAAAGCAGACCCCCTACAAAATATGGAAACTGCTGGTGCTAGGAGACCCCCCATTGGCTGAAGCAATTAGTATGGAGCTTATGAAAATTAGCATGTGCTCCAGGGGGATCAGCCCCTAGCATGCAGAGAGTCAGGGGGACCGGGGCCTCGGGACATGAGGAGGCTTACATTACTTGCCATCAGCAAGACTCATGTCCCCAGCCTTTGATCTTTGAATGTGTGATACATCATTAACAGGGGCATACCAAGATTATCTCATGGGGCTCACATGTATCGCCTCCCCAGACTTCTGCAGGGAAAATTCCAATTCTGTAGAGGAATGCATTGGTCAAACAGATGCTCTCGAGAAGAAGGCCCTAAATTACAGGAATTTCATATAGATGTTATCAATAAATTAAAAGGTGACATAAAATCTTTCGGTCACGGGATTGAAATTGCAGAAGCAAAAATTGATCTGTTAATAGAGTTAATTACCCAAAGAAAAATGGTGCTTTTGAAAAGAAACCTGGGGGTATTTGAAAATCTGGGACCTAGAGAACAGGGCAAGAAGATGTAACTTTAGAATCAAAGAGGTTCCTGAATCTGTGAAAGATCTTGATCAATTAATGAGAGAACAAGCAATATACTTGAGACTTGGAGAAGCATAGCTTGAATCGAATCTTTGCCTCCCATATCTCAGTAGACGTGATTACCCGAACCATAGGAGAAATAACAACATCTAAGGTGCCTGGTCTGTATGGATTTCCTAATGTATATTACAAAAAGTTTGCCAAAGAATTAGCCCCCCACTTGGCTTTATGGTATAACAGTACCAACAGGAGGGCACAAATTCCTTCAGAAGCTCTGTTAGCCAATATAGAGGTGATACCTAAAAGCAGTAAATGATCGTTCAAGTTATCGCACAAGCTCCTTGATTAATGCTGACTTGAAGGCTTTCAGCAAGATTTTGTCTGGCAGAATTAACAACTTTTTAATGGACGTCATCCATCCGGACCAGGTGGGTTTTGCCTTGGGAAGGCAGGGACCTGAACTGGTTAGGAGAGTGATATATATCATCTCTATTTTGAAGAAAAGGTGGAATAGAGGGCACTTAGCTGGGGGTATGTTTCTATTGGTTGATGTCCAGAAGGCCTTTGACACATTTTCTGGGAACTTTGTAGAGGTGATCTTATAGAGAATGAGCTTTAAAGAGGGATTCTTGACGTCTTTCAAGGCACTGTACTCCAACCCTAAAGTGGTGGTGCTGGTTAATGGTAATACTATGGAGCCTCTGGTCAGCAGTCAGGGGGACAAGGCAGGGATGCCCTCTTGCCCCGCCCTGTTTGTACTGGCGATGGAGGCAAGCACAGAAAGCTCCTCCATCAATAGGACTTTAAAGGGTGTCGCTCTCAGAAACATAATTGCACACTGTTTGCTAACAAATTGCTCACATTTATAACCAGTCCTGAGACCTCAATTCCATCTAATTTGGAGACTTTGGATCAATTTTTAAGGCGCTGAGAGCTAAGGATGAGCCGGACCAAGTTATTAGCATTAAACAATAACCTAGACCCAGCAAAGCCCTCAAGTCTCAATGGACCTTCAGTGGGCCCCTCTAGATCGTATCTAGGTATTAAATTGACCACAGACCTAAAAGCTATATATGAGGGTACATTTCCCCCACTCTTTAGAAGGTTAAAGGAGTCCCTTATTAAGTGGGAGAGTATGTCTCTTTCCTAATTGGGTAGAATAGCCTCTGTCAAGATGGATCTTCTCCCTAAAGTATTGCATCTTTTCAGAGCACTGCCAATTTTGATTGAATGGGAAGATCTGAATAAGTTACAGGAGGCCATCATTAAATTTATACAGAAAGTTACATTTTGAAGGCTGAGCAAAGAGACACTCTATTCAGCTAAAGAACAGGAAGATTTTGGGGTCTCATGTCTGATAAAATATTATTAAGTAGCAAGTTGCACATCTCTCTGTGATATACAGGTTGGAGGAGAGACCGGAGGTGGCCCTGATGGAGTTGGGCCAGATGGAGGGAGAGAGGTGTGCTCTGATCTCAGTGGGCTCATTGTTCTGGATCCCCAGAAGGTTGAGACCAGGTATTACCTGTCCAACCTTATTGGAGGTATTATCAGTCTGGTATAGGGTGAGAAGGAGAATGCAGTTGGGATTGGGGTGGCCTGAAAGTGGATTATTCATGGTGGCAGAGAATGGACCAGAATAGAGTGGGCTATTTCTGCAGAAACTCCAAGCCTGTATTATTGGCTCTTCTATGAGATCAGTCTTTCTGCCCCCAATGGAGATCTACAAAGCAATACAAATAATCAAAAAAAAATTGCCTAGAATCTCCGGGGGGGGGGGGGGGGGGGGCGGTTAGCAAGGGTATATCATTGGTTTACTCAACCATGTCAAACCAAAGAAAAAGAACTTCCATATATGAGGACAATTACTTAAAGAACTGCCCATTGGAATAAATTGGACAGGTAGAGGCTCGAAAAATGTGAATCTCTTTGGAAAGTTTGGAAGTCATATAGTGACAGCAGTGTCTGGTATTAAAGAGGGCGGGGGACAAGAAGGGTGATTTGGGGGGAGGGTGAAGAGAGAGAGGTAAATTTGTTGGTTTTTTTCCTTTTCGTTTTCTTTCTTTTTTCTTTTTCTCTTTCCCTTCTTAATTTTGTTGTGAGGTTTGTGTTTCTGGAATTTATGGAAGAGTTACTTTTGGCATTACATGTGATGATAAATTACTGATTTTTCTTTTTTTTTATATAGCAGATTTTTAACATTAAGTTCTTGAGTAGGATGAGGGCAATGGGCCATTTTAAATGTGTATGGGTAAATATGTTGATAACTCTAACTCATTTGTTATTAAGTACCCATTGTTGTATATTAATTATTTGAATAATTAACCTTGTAAAGCTTGCTAAATCTATAAAAGTATAATAAAGATATTGAAATATAAATGATGGACTGATGGTGTAGTTATATTTGGACTTGTTTATATTAAAGTTCTTTTCTTGGGTAACATTTATCTACACCCATTTGAATTGTTCTTGATGCCGTGTGGTGTGTTCATTCGGATTAAAGTGGCTCTCAAACCTTGATTGAATCCTGCTGAAAAAAATGTGGCGAGTTTGGAAAGTCTGGTACAACACTCCCCCCACTGTTACAGTAAATCACAGTGATGACTGCAGAAAGGAGAAGCTCCGTCCCCCTGTTTGCTTGGACAGCTCTCAGAAAATAGACATGCATGTTCCCTGATCTTGATCACAAGTACGCTTTGAAAACCTGGGCTGCTACAAGGATAAAAGTGATTATAGGCTTTTTTTTTACTTTGACAATCCCTCATATAAATTGTCCCCTCCATGTGAAAGTGAAATCATTTATGTTATAGTGATGGTTACAAACTGTTACCTATCAACATGTGCACTGAGCACTGCTTTAATAAAACAGGAACTTAAGTCAAGTCAGCAGATACCTTCTACATTCCCTTGTATGGCTGCCAATCATGTGACCACCGGTGACCACTCTGATTTGCTGGGCAGGAGGATGCACAGTGATGTTTAAGCCTGTGCAGCTAACCAGATTGGTTGCTGGTGGCTAAGCTAATTAGTTAAAAAATGCGATTCACCTGGGGAATTAAAAAATAAAATAACACTTCATGTAATCTTAAATTAAAGGGAGGAAAACAATGTATACCTTATATGGGAAAGATTTACAAACTCCACAACTGGAATCAAACTTTACATGCTGCAATACAAATTTGCTAATAAATTAGCCAAAACTACAGTCCTGTAATATATTAAAAAAAAGTTTAAGCATATTAAACTGTAAAAATAAACTGTTGAAGTTAATTCAATTAAGCAAGGTTTGAAAGTAATTTTAGTAGTTTTAATTACATATTGAGTGCAGAATATTTAGGTAAAAACAAGAGAGTCTTCTATGTAATTTGCATAAATCCACTTGAGAGAATCATGTTAACTACAGTATGTCCACTAAAATGTTGTCTGTCTAACTGCAATGCAGCTAAATGCTACTAAAGCAACTGTTCTTTTAGTAACAGGTGCCATATTTTCCCATTTGAGTAAAAAAGCCACAATCCATCTGTATACGCAATGCCCAAAACAGCTTTGATTAAGGATGCGAAATATGTTCATCGAAACAGGCAAAACAGCAGTCCCTTAAATATATATATATATATATATATATATATATATATATCAGGCACTTATATATCAGGCACTTTGGGGACTCCAATTATTGTTCCAGATCCACTTTATTCCAGCTTAAGAAACAGTAATGTCTTCAATACACCTTCTCTTCAGCAGTACACAAACATTAAAATCAGCTGTTACAACACATAATATTGAACACATACATAGCTTACCCAGGCCTAGCTTTAGAATAATGGCAGTACCCTACTGCTAGCTGCAATGTAAAGTCATCATATACAGGCCTTAATGGTGTGTCTCTTTATCAACAGCACTGAATATAATGTATCTTTCTTAGCTTCAGAGTTAGACAATCACTCTTCACCAAGGCACTATACAAATTGTATTTTTCTCTGCGTTTCCTAAATGGTCAAAACAAAAAACAATAATTTTCAAGTCATCTGTTTGTTGGTAAACCACAGAACAAGGTGTTGCAGTAGTCTGATGATGGGCGAGATATGATCAGGGCATGCACTAACATTTTACTGGTGTACCCAAGTGTGGGGAAAATGTGGCAAATGTTTTAAAGATGGTGATGACAGGATGGTAGTAGGGAGTGAAAAAGAGGTTTGAATGAGAAAACAGAGTCCAGTATAACTCCAGTATTATATCCAGAGAGGGATTCTTGGCTGGTGGAGTTATAACTGCATACTTGTAAGAGGAAGGAAAGGTGTCAGTGGGGACTAAAAGGTTTAAAATAGATGCATATAATCAGAGTGCCCTAGCACAGTGGTATATTAGCTTTTGTTTTGATTGTGGGCTGATTTTAGTTCAAGAGTAAGTCAGAAGGATGAAAGGGAGTCTGGGCTTGTTTACATAATTATATAATATATATATATATATATATATATATATATCCACATTGTTTTTTGTTTTCCACCATCGCTGTTCATTTAATATATACACAAAAGGACATTGACCAAGGCTTGAAATGTACAAAAACTTGATTACTCAAAAATATCCTACTATACATTGACTAACAAAGATCCCAACCCACCCCAGAATAACATGCAGCAACATTGTTTAACCCTTTTAGTGCCAGCCTACCTAGAGTTTTTGTCACCCTCTGTTGCCAGACCATTTTTCACTATTTTGCAACTGGGTTTCCAACAGCGTTTTTAGGGCTTTATTCAACATACCTTACTACTTAATGTTTAAGTTCCCTTCGAAAAAAAGACCTGTTTTACTCTTAATTTAGCCCATAAATGTTTTTTGTACGTTTATACAGAATGTATACACATACACTGGCATGTCTGCAGGTTTGTACGCATGCAAGCCTCTCTTTTTTTTACTCTTTCCCATACCCTGGCACTGGTATTCCATTACTTACTTATTGCTGTGCCAAGTCTCTTCTGTTCCAAAGTACATAGAATCCCATGCCATGTTGTTTGCCATTCATTCTTCTTTTTTTTCTTTCTTACACTTACCTTAATCACTTTCATGTTAGGCATGCATTCTTCTTTTCTTCTTCCTAATGCTTACCTTAACCACTCTCATGTGGTTTTCACCTGTGTTATTCTGCAAGTGGTGGAATTCGTCCCACCCTACCTTCCTAGACACTTGGGTCCATGAATTGATGATCGGCCTGACTGCCTATACGCTTGCAACCCTGATTAACTAAACCTATGTCTAATCCCATGCAAATGCAGGCATTTGGTGTACTTACGTTCATGATGGTATGTTGCTAGTCATGGGTGAACAGCAAGTCTCGTAGGCATACGTATTAGGGAAGTAGAAATTATGAAAGGCACACACTGATGTGTGGAGCAGGCAACACTCCACTACCACAGTTTCCATTGTGCAGGTAATTGATATCCACACATGGCTGATGCAATCTAAAGTCAGATAAACGCATGTCCAGAACACCACTCATATACTGAGCAAGGTAGTCCTAGGAGGGCTCCCTTATGCTTTCCCGCACACCACGAAAACACATTCTCCCCAAGAAATAGAGCCCGTAAGTGGTGCGTGAAAAAAAAAAAACATTTTATTTGCCTCAATGCTCTGAATCATGCATAAGCCCATACTAATCACATATTATATGCATCAGCGTGAAAACAATACAAATCAAATTACACATTAGATACGCGAACGAACAGGCTTAAATGCACTTACGCAAATGCCAATACAAAAAAAAAAACACACCAGAAGCATTTGGATTAAAAAATACACATAAACACACTTTTTCATATGTAAGTGCACTTAAAAGAGGCTGTGAATTGACTGTATTTTTTTTTTCAGGGCTTTAACATGAAATATCTTGTTTGTCATTTTTTAGGTGTATTCTCATAATTTTTTGGTGAAATATGTTCCAGAAATGTTTTAAAAATCTATTTTTTACAATTTGTAGTTTTTTTGTAATAAAAAAAATGTAAGATTGTCAAATCCCCATTTCTCTCAGTTACAACGGTACCACATATGTATTGGTAGACACACTTTCCTGCCCAGCAGGCTCCACCTAACTGAAACAGAGCTTTAGGAGATTTTCAGAAAAAATACAACTATGCTATGTGCACCTTGCAGTTTTTCAAGAAATACAACCCTTTACATTTAAAACAGCCCCAACAATTTTTATATTTTCTGAAAGTACACACCTCAAACGGCTTGTTGATGTGGGTACAGTTTTCTGGGCGTAATCCCTCAATGAATTATTTGGTTGCACAGATTCTCCCTAAAAAAAGTATAAAAAAACAGAATCAAAGCCACATTTCCCTAAAAAGACTATATGCAAACAAGAAATAAAGGTTACATCTGAAAAAGCAAGGTCCCCTGAACAGAACAGAACAGAAAGTGCACACCTTAAGTTTTTTCTACCAAAATAACCCTTTTCATTTTAATTCCCCCCACAAACCATATATTCTCTGAAAGTACACGTGTTCAGCTTTCTAGGTGTACCCATCTTGTTGTAATGGGCTCATCCTTCTGGAAGTAATCCCTAGAAGAATTCTTAAATTGTACAGGTTTCCTTAAAAATTATAAAACAGCTGAATAAAAAATGTTTTTGTACAATATCAATATGCAAACAAGAAAAAACAAGCTAATTTTGAAAGTGCATGGTCCCCCGAACAGAACAATACTCAACATGCGTAGCTACTTTTAACCATTTTAATCATCAGCCTGTTTGAAATGTTGTCACTCAGGTCATTTTTAACCATTTTGCGATATGTTTAACTGTGATTTTTGCAGGAATTTCCAGGAAAAAATATATTTTTTTTTGCGGCAAAAGATGAAATGTAATTTTGATATTGAAATATAAGTTTTACAATATTGTCCCCTTTATTTTAAATAAAAAAATGTTATCAAAGAAAACTATATTGCATATGAAAGCCACATTTCTCCCAATTAAAAAGGTACCACATATGTATCAGTAGCCTACCCGCTCTTGCCCAGGAGACATCCCAAACTGAAAAGGGCACTTTAACATTTACAAATAAAATATAACTCCTATCCACACTATAAAAAGTTAAACAAAAAAGAATTGTCATCACCCAGTGCTACTGAGCGTCTGTGGGATTACGTTGTGGGATGATGTCATCTGCCCCGCCCACAAAGGGTGGGACTAGCGACCAGGCAGCCAAGGAAGTGCCTGGAGAGGACCTATTTCACCCTCTCCTCACCACGGAAGATCAGAAGCCCCACTTCAGGGAAGAGGATACTCAGTAGGAGGGAACGCGACTGCAGGTGAGTAAATGTCATTTTCTTTTCTACAGTTAGGAGCGGTGGTGGGGAGGGGGCTATTCCGGGCCCTCTCCTGAAGCCAGAGGGGATCAGATGCCCCCCCCCCCCCAGGTGAAAAGAAGACCTTGCCAGATAGAATACAGGGTCAGGTGAATTTTTAACTTTTATACTTTTTTCTGTGGGGGTTTAAAATCAGCTACATGAGTCTCACTTAGATGACACTTAACAGCAGTAGAAGCTACTATGTGAGACTCACATAGCTGGCACTAGAAGGGTTCAAATTAAATTTGGCCAAAAATAGAAAAAATGCCCAATCACACAAGACAATCATTCATATTGCCAGCTCAAATGCATAGGAAATTGGGACTGCAAAAGTGACTAGCAGCAGCAGTGAAAAATCCTTACTCCAAAGGGAACTTGAATGCTCCCCTCCATTGGAAATTTAAATACTTGGCTTTAAGCTGCATATGACATGTGCTCACCTGGGGGTAATCAAAGGTAATGGCAGTGTTGCAGAGAGACATTCAAGCCTCGCATTTCATGAGCTGAAAGTCATGGGAGTCTTGTGCCTGAGTTCACTGTAAGTAATGAGCAGCATTATTCAGCCAGCCAGACGGTCACACAGCAGCAGTCACCAACACAACAACTTGTCTCTCATCCATGCTCATCAAGAAATTGTCACTGCTGCGGCCCTCCAAACAGCCAATGTTCACTCTGCTCCAAAGGTCCTCAGTACAAAGCACAGCCTCCTTGTCAGTACAGGCGACGTGATCAAGGTTTGGGGGTGTGGCCAGGCTTTCGCCAAAGCATTTTGCTCCATCCGCCAGAGCTTTGTCAAGCTAAAGTGACCAGACAAGCTGGGTCTGTTGTTCTTATTCATCTGAGGCGCCTCCTGCACAGAGGTGCTATCCAATCAGGTACAGAGACATAAGATCGGGACAGCAAGACTTCACTCACTCCATACAATCATTCCTCAGCGGTTAAACATTAACCCTTAGAGGAACCTGGATCGACATAGCTAGGGAGACAGAATAAAGTTAAACAAGATTTTTAATTTTAGTGATAGCAAAATCTTGGAAATAACAAGGACACCTCAAATCTGAGTCATAATAACACACAATGGCCATAAACAGTGCCAAATCAAGCGGACTCCAAGTCTAAAGAGATCTGCCAATAACAAAACACAGTCCACTATCAGGCTGAAAATGCAGGTTAAGGCATATAGCAAGAATGCCCATATCTCATGCACATATCGCATATAAAGATGCCTGTGCTGCGGAAAGGCATAAGTGAACCTAACACATGAGCATGCAGAATTTCTTTACTTTTATGTTTTAAGTATTTATTAACCCCCTTCTCTTCCTTGGAAAGGCAGTCATACCTAACTCAAAGCACACCTAAACCGCATCACACATATAGAATAATCCCAGGGGGCATCCCAAACAACAAAAGCCCATATTATAGAAAGTCATTTTCTACATTTAGGCCCCTAGGAACTAATGTACCTCATAGATCCAGCATGCCTCTGAGCGCAATAAAGCTGGATTCAAATTGCTGAAGCGACCATTCTATCAATTTGATTCCACAAGCTTTCAACCCCACCGGAGAAATGTATTGCCACAGGACTTTTGTCACGGACATGCTCCCCCAAGTGGACCTTAAAAGCCCGTTTGGTTTTTCTACATATTTTTTGTTACATGGACAAGTAAGAAGGTACACTAATACCTTGTGTTACAGTTAATAAATGCCTTAATGCGATAATCTACCATTGATTTCAAACCCACAAATACTTTAGTCTGTTCACTGTATTTTCAATATTTGCAATGTCCATATTTAAAGGAACCTTCAACTTTGTTTTGCTGTAACCAGTTTTATTCCCCTCTGGCTTTCCACTTCTTACTACTCCTTCCCTGCTATTTCTCACTCTCCGGACTACTAACATTGGGCGAGGTCCCACTGCCTTAGCGGCCAGACCAATGGATCATTTAGTAACACCCCTCAGTGTTTCCTCAGAATTTCTCGGAATCGTTCCCAATGGGAGCCAAACTTAGGCCCTTATTTAACAAGGGATAGCGCCAGGTAGCGAATGGTGAGCGAACGGTAATGACGCTCACCGCCACGAGAACGCCGGCTATTTTTTTTTTTTTAAATGTCAAAAATTCTGTGACCACTTCTGCAATGTTAGATATTTCTTTTAAGGTAAAAAAAAAAAAAAAATTGTGCAGAATTGATATTACAGGTCTGATATTAATGTATTCATATTACAAAATGTTTTGAAAAACATGTTTTTTTTTTTTTTTCTAAAAATATGGTTGTTTGGGGGTTAAAAAACTACTTTTAACCCATCGCCGCCAGCGCTCTGGGGTTTAAACAAGCATTTCACAGCTCGAGAATTTTTGGAGCGTGATTTGTTAATGAATATGCTGGGAGCCGTTTGCTATGGCCGTTCGCTGTCATGCGCTCCCATACAGCGCGGAACCTGTCAAACAGCGACTCCTAACCCCGTATTCAACATTACCGCACACCAACTGAGTCGCTGTCAACAGCCGAACAACGGCCAAGCACAGCGAATACTAGCGGGCGCTGTGAAAATAACGCTACTGTCGCTCATCTGTCGCTACCTGGCGCTATTAATGAATCGGCCTCCCAGTAATCAATCTGACACATTCTCCTCCTTTTCTCTCGTGCTGTTTATTATTGGCTGATGAGTAGCGCTCCCCACCCAAGAGCTCTGACCGATTACGTTGGGCCGCCTTGTGCCAATCTATGGGCCAGTTCATGAGCCTCTCAATTAAATTGAGATAATGAGCTACAGTTGCATCTTAAAAACTGCCCATATTGGATAACCCTATGCAACAGGGCTGGGTGATGGCTGTCATAATGAGGAAATGTATTACCCACCATGGGCTTCTTGAAGTACAGAGACCTTCAGCCCCCTTGGTGATAAGCAGATCCAGAAATTCAATACGCTCAGCATCCACCTTAAATGTAATATGGATGTTGCGATCATTCTGATTCAGCTCCAGGATACAATCCTAAAGCCGAGGCACAGTCCCCTTCCAAAGGACTTGGACATCATCTATGATATTTTTGTGTAATCAATAAGGTTTCCGTACATTTAAAGCCTTGGTCATATTAATCTATCAGGCTGATTCATCATTAGCGGCAGGTAGCAACAGATGAGCGTCTGTAGCAGGCATTTCAGAGCGCCCGCTAGTAGTCGTTGTGCTCGGCCATGGGTCGCTAGCTCAGAGTGACTCAGTCGCTGTGCAGCAATACATTGTGAGTAGTCTCAATATGGCCAGTACAGCGCTGTATGAGAGCGCATGTTAGCGACTGGTCAGTGCAACCGACTCACAACATATTCATAAAAAAAAAACCTCAAACACCTCCTGCGCTCAAAAATGCTTCGCTTTAGCCCAGAGCGCCAGAGGCTGTGTGTTTGAATGCTGTTTTTTCAACATGTATCCACCAGTAACAAAGCGAAAACATATGGAATGACATTGTTATAACACTGTGACATGAACACATTAATGCCAGACCTGTAATGTCAATTCTGAAGAAATATATAAAAAATGAAAAAAATGGCTTTTTCTATGCAAGGAAAGGTCACAACATTATTTGAGATTATTATTAAAAAATAATAATAAACCCCTTCTGTTTAAATAGAAATAAAAGAATGGCCATTGAAATGTATGGAAGAGCCACAGGTAGCAAGAGGTAAGACGTGGTGCTCTGCAAGGCTGACCACTGGCGCTGTACGCTGAGGCTGGGATAATGATGAATCGGACGCTAAATGGCATTGTTTCAGTCGCTAAACAGATTCTGCTTGATAAATGTGTAATTGCGTGCCATCTCCGGCGTTCACCTGCCACTACCTGTCGCTACCTGTCGCTACCTGTCATTTACAAGGCACTACCTGACGCTATCCCTTCACGAATAAGGGCCTAAGTCCTTTTGTGTATACTTTAAATGGTGCTGTGTTGTTGGTGATCATTGCTTGAAAGTTGAAAGTTCTTGTGTTGACCCTGGTTACCTCTTTTTCAGATAGTTGTACACCATCACTGTTAAGTAACTTAGGAGTGCTGTTTGAGTCTTGTGGTGTTTGTTTTATGAAGGGGTTGCATTATTGGGGTGGGGCAGCTATAGGTGATGGGGGATGGTGTCTAAGGCGGAAGCTAGTGTAATATCATGATGTGAGAATGCAGTGGCTACTTCAAAGAATAAGGGAAAGGTGTGAAGCATTTCCTGGGAGAGATTAAAGATCTAAGACACACAGAACACTGCTGCTATGGTCACTGCTAACATGTGGCCAGTAGCAGCATTCTGTGTATACAAGCTCACTTATCTTTTCATGTAGATCATGGTGTACAGACTTGGTGTACAGTTGCTAACTGCAAAAAATTGCAGTTAGTGAAACTCAATATTGTCAAAATTAAAAAATGCCATCAAAATTGGATTTTTACTTGATATTAATTTGTGCATGTTTCTAATTTGTGCATGATGCTGTGTGCTAGCTTAGTTAATCACTAATTGAGTTTGAAGCCTCTCTAAGTATAATATATATATATATATATATATATATATATATATATATATATATATATTATCTACTGTATCTATGGCCAAAGAGCCTTAGGTTTAGTGGGAAGCTTAGGCTTTCTCCAGTCTCAAATACAAAGCAGACTGTCATTAGTAAACACTGGGAGTACTCCATATTGATTCAAACCCAAAAGAATTAATCTTCATTATTCTAAACCTCAACTCAACAAATTTAAGTTTAAGGAACAGGCCAGGCTCACAGAGATTTTTTGCAGCTTGTTTGAGAAAATGAGTACCGTAGGTATCTTTTCCTTTGAATACTTAAATTCTTGCTATTGTTGTTTATTCTCATTACTCTTACTAATTGGGTTCTCATTTTATTGGGTAGAAGGGCAGCACTACCCCTTAGGTGGACAATGAAAGTGAACATCAGTTTAAAAAAAAAAGAGCACCCGGTGCTAAATCAGATGCATCAGATGCCCTTATTCATTAGAGCAAAATGTACCATTCACTTTTGTTTTCCACCCTACTCTTAATCAAACTTTCGCTGAATCAACCCCATATTACTATAACAACCTTGTTTCTTCTATCCTTTTTTGTAAGTCATTGAACGAGGCCTGTGTGAACCTTGTGCATCAAATTTTACTTTGGCCTGACTGTTTACTTTTTTGTAGCATATCCCCATTCTATGTGTCTAGATATTAGAGGAAGAGCTAACTTTTTTTTAAATGATTTCTGACCTGAATTAACATAAAGATAAGAATGTTATTTAAAAAAATATCAGCTGATTTTTGGAACTCGTATTTATTCTGTTTTATTGGCTCAGTTTGTTGTCATTTAACAATGAAAATAATGACACTTTTTAATGCTGTGTGAACATAAAGACATTCCGTTGCAATGCTTGTAATGTAAATTTCAGTCATTAAAAGCCCTGATTATAGTATTGTTTTTTTCTGAACACAAGAAAAGCACCAGTTATAATGGTATATGATTAGACAAGCATTGCCAACCTAGTTGTAATATGCATTGTTGATTATGAACATGGTAGGGTGTACATACTTTGTAATCAAGTGCTTTATTAAAATGAAGCTAGAATACTCATCTCCAATCTTCAATAAATGTGCATCGACATTTTATAACTGGCACCTCAATGGGTTTTGCAATGGATCAGTTCCTCAAGTAGGTACAGTTTTCTTTCCAAATGTGTCACTGAATAACAAAACTCTAAGGGTAAAATTTGTGAAGGCTCTAAGGGGCTGAATTTAGAAACACTGTGTGAGGTTGTGCCGACATTACACTGGTGCATGTTTTTATAGCCTTGTGCAAGATTTATCAAGTGTGTTTACACTTTTGTGAATACACGTGGCATGGGTTTGGGCACACTGCTGTCATAGGATACCATTAGCTTGTTATGCATCATGTTGCTTTACCTGTTTTCTCTGAACCAGACTTCAGCTTCAGGAATACTGCATGTCCATTTACATTAAAAAAAGTTTTGGAAAAAACTTTGTTTTGCAAAAAGATAATTATGTACCAAATGTACATCTTACATGCTAGTGTTATATTTGTCCCTAAAGGGAAACTCCACTTTTGTTATAAGTTAGATCTTGGGTGCCAGACATCCCACCCATACCTGCAGTGCTGGCATGAGAATCCGCCATGACGGTTGGATGGGGGCTCAGTATGGCATGCTCCCATTTAAATCAATGGTCTCCTCCATACACAGGGACTTCCTTATGTACTTAGGCCCTCATTGATTTAATTGGAGATTGCCATACTGAGGCTACACCCATCTGCTGTGCTAGATTGTTGTGCTGGCACTGCGGGTGAAAGATGTGTGGCACGATAGCAGGTGGACGGTAAGTGTCTTGGGCCTGAGGACACCCCTGATGTGTGATCTGTGCAGTAAGAACACATACTTACGCTTTAAAGATGTTAAGTACTGTAGGTTCAGGTATTAACACATCTTTTATACGTTTTTTGTGCACCAGTCTGTGCTAGGCTGTGCCACTAGCAGAATAATGGTAAGTACAGCTTATGATTATGATTGAAGTTTGAAGTAAAAGTAGGTGGTTCCAAATAGGTAAGCAAAATGGATTTAGTTGTCATATAGATGTATTTTTTTTTGTTTTCCAATTAAACTTTTGCATGTTATTGTGTCTCATTGGTAATATTTGGCCAGGTCCGTAAAGATGTTCCGTAACATTGGGCAGGCCATATGTTTCAAACAAAAAGGATTTCTCTGCAGCCAAAAAGCACAACAATGTGTAATGTGTGTACCTTGTCCATGTGCAATGCCTTGGACAAGGGATGAAAACATTAGATATTTCATGAAAATGCAAACAGATGATACTGGGAAGATATTTGTGGCTGATTTAGAGCACAGAGAGGTTCATGGGGATAATGAAATAATAAGGAAGGTTTCTGCCGAACAAATGAATTATATTAAGAGAGCTTCTGCTAAGATGCCATTACAAAGCAGTAAACAGATATTTCAAACTGCTGGCTCCTCTGGAGTCCAGTGAACCTGATTTGTAGGATTCTCTAATGGCTTGCAGTTGTACATAAACCTACCATTCAGCCACCCCTAACCAATGCTCACAAGCAAAAGTAGATGCAGTGAGCCCAGACATGAAGGCCAATTTTCCAGGTTTGGATAGATGAGTACTGTGTTTGCCAACCATCTACAGGAGAGCTACGAACAGGCCATGTATTTCAGATATGCACACAGATGCACAGGTGAAGTAATTAGTACTCAAAGAGAGCTATAGAGTGTCTATGTGGAGATCTACAAAACGTGACTTCTTGAGGAGAGGTTTAGGGATCATTGGGTTAGTGGATGGTTGAGGGATGGCCACCATTTCCCAAAAATGCTATGATGTCAGCAAGCAGGGTTAGTGGTCATGATAACTGTTAAGCGCATTTTTATTTCCAGAATGTGTAAAATTGACCTTGACAAAGTATACAAAGATTCTGACTAACCGCTTTCTGCTATGGTCATAAAAGGAGAGAAAATGTCGCAGCCAACAATCATTCCTGGCCTCAACCCTTTTGAGAACATTTGGAGTATCCTCAATTAAGAGATTTGTAGGTGGGAGGCAGTTTACATCAACCCTCAAATCTTTCGGAGGCTATTCTGACATCCTGCAAAATTCAGTGGATGCAAGAACAGTGATTTGAAACCTATTTTCACATGTAACCTTGCTTCCACTCAAGGTCCCAGCTTCAGCTTCCATGCAGATTACCTGACCCTCCAGTGATTGTTACAAACTGTTCATTAATAAACTTGTGTGGCTTCCCAGAGACTCCGGATCCTTAGGCTGGTTTCACACTGGGGAGATTGCAAATCTCTTATGATCACCTTGCCAGTGAAACATACCAGCGTGGTGATTGAGAGGTGGTTACACTTGCCCACAAAAAGTCCTGCATACAGCATTTTAGCTACAGAACAAAGATGGGTCCGTTAGGACCCGGATATGTACGACCCAACCGAGCTGGATGCTTTAAGTTGAAAAAAAAAAGGGAGATGCTACACTGTATGAGAATAAACAGGTAGCATAACAGTATGGCTGGTTAGGTAACGGGCTCTCTGTATAGCAGTTCCCAATTAGAAGATGATGGGGTTGTTGGGCCCCCCCATTTTTCAAACGACATGAGAGCCCTATGTGACCCTACCTCGCCCACAATTAATTTAGTAGACACTGTTAAAACACATTCATATTTACTTAATGTATTAAGTTTTAAAGAAAGCCTTTTTGCACGAACATGCGCTTTGGCACACTATTGTAGTGATTAAATAAAGACATAGACATGACAATAAAATTATGCAAGAAATCCGTGTACTACATGAATTATATACTGTTACACTAAGGTGTACAATTTTACATTATTTACATATGGGTGATCATCCTTTTTGGGACTTGGGGTGAACTAGTTTCGCCTTTCAGTAGGCTTCCTCAGCGCCCTATTTAACACTCTATTTATGTACAAAACAAGGAAAAAATAAAAAAAGAAACATATACCATATGGATAAATACATGGAATCCAGGAAGAATGAAGGAGTGATAGAACCAAGGACATACAAAAGGAATGCCAGTATTGTATATAAGTTATATGTGAAAAAAAGGTGTATATTGTGCAGCACCCTAATAATGGGCTGCAGCCTGCGTAGCCTAGCCTCTAAAGGAAGAAACACATACCTCCTATTATGATAGTTTAGTGCGGCGTGAAGGGGGGAAGAAGAGGAAACCCCCCCTGATCGTATGTCCTATTCACAGCGCCGGTGTGACATGGATGGCACCGCCGAGCATTATTCGCGTGCCTTTAAACTAACCATGTCATGATGTGTGCGCCTCCATGTGTGCTTCCATCTTCGCTGATATAAGAGTCAGCGGTTGCCGGGAGAGCGGGGATGGCGCGCGACTTCTAGGACGTCATGCGTTCTGACAGGAGCCCATGTGGAAGGCGGAGCGCTGCACTGCGCTCTAGCCAACCAGCCGGGCGTCAGTCGCTGACGTCCCACCGGCGCCGAGCACTAGTCTGTAACAGGCCGCCATTTTGGTGGCGACCATACTGCGTGCACAAAGGAAAAGATAAAACATGAATATTTAGGTAATTACTTATTTCTGATAACCAGATTAAAGACAGCAGGCTTAAGTCTACATGTATTTGATATTGTTTTCCACAACCTTCTGCCCATGGTTTCATATGTATTGACACATTCTACCCATGATTTCATATATATTGTCACGCTGCCCTATATAACGGTGCATATGTGAATTGCCGAACTCACTCCTGATGGCAGGAAGCCCAGCGTGGGTCCCGATTGATACACTATGTGAGGGTAGAAATGTTAGGTGTAAACAAAGTAAGATTGATGAAAGAAAACTTTTAAACTAGTGCACAAGGCTAGAGGGTTCAAAATACACCTTCTTCATTCATATGTGGAAAAAATCCTCCTTTCAAGAAAATACAAAGCTCTATATCTAAAATAGTTGTCACTTATGCTTAGTATCATTTGTTATTAGCTCATATTGAGCCATCCAGGCTTAGAGCATCAAATGCATATCTGTAATGATGATCTACATATAAAAAAACAGATAAATTGTATATACTACACTATTAAAACAAATATCAAAGGAAGGGTACATAGCTTATCGATTCATTTAGGCTAGGATACCGATGGGCCTTATAGTGGTGAATCCACTGCGTTTCCCGCTGGATGGTGATTTTTTCTGCATCACCCCCCCCATGGGTTCTGTTTGTGGTGATGAAAAAAATGCCTACCTACCGGAGTTTTTTTATTGCCCGTTTTGATGTCATAGGAGTGCTCATAAATTCTTTTGCGCAACTCTCTATTTGTTTTTCCTATGTAGAATTGATCACAGGTACATACTAGAGCATAAATGATGTTTATACTGCAATTTATGAAACGTTTCAGTTTCAAAGGTGGTGACTCTCCCAGGGTCACTATTTTGGTTTGTTTAACGTATGAACACATGCTACACGATTGACATTTATAAGTTCCGACCGTATTACAACAGCTCCGTCATTTTGTTTGAGAATAGTGACTTTGAACTAGGAGGTCTTTCAAATTTTTTGACCTATGATATGCAAATCTGGGTTTATTTGAGATAACAGCATTTTAGCTGTGATTGTGCCGCTATTAAACAGGCGATCACATTAGCAATAGTGATTATCGCTAATGTATCATCTCGACCCAGCTGAAAGTAGCCTTAGTGATCCGCAAGGCAGCCTTCATGAGAGAATTTCTCTCCTGGTTCCTGCACTCAGGATTGGCTAATGAGGGGCTGGGTAACAGCAGACAGTCTGAATTAGCACACCCAACTTAGCGACTGTTTGCTTAGTTAAAGGAGCAGTATGGCAAATTTTTCTTGGGATGCCCTAATATGTGAAATCCCCAAGTTCGCCTGTGAAAACGTACCTTTCCCTGTCCCACAGCGCATGCGCAGGCTCTCATCCAATCAGCTCTGTTTGCACGCAGATGGGGAGCCTGAGCAGTAACCTTCCTGGCCACCCGGCCTGTCTAAATTACTATCTGCGTGAGCGCGCCAGAAAAATGGGGGGATCTGTGGTTATCCAGGGGTCGTTTCACACAGTGGGGCATCCCGATTTAGAATGCCCAAGGGGGAAGGTCAATGGCCGGGTCTTATAGACTTCAGGGTAGGCCACTCAGGGTTTTGTTCCACTTTAATACCTTTAATACCTTTAATAGACAGTTATTCAAAGAAGAATTTCAGTCATTTTGAGTCAGTTTAGATTATTTTGTATAGATTTTACACATTTGAGTCACCTGGTCTCATAACAAAAGCAGCACCTCATACACACACACCCGTTACCACTGATTACAGTGTCAGTCTCTGAGGTAAAGTGTTGCTAGGGGACCAGTGGGCTAAATGAAGCAGCTCACTAAATACAATCCAGCAGATCCCCCTATTTAGCAAATGGACTGAGCCATTGTCATTATACAATTTAAAAGAAAGGCAGATTTTTTTTTCCTTTTTCTATCGCCACATTATTTATACACATATTAGAAGCTATTGTGTGGCTATTTAATTATTTATCTTTTTTAATGCAAATTTCGCGATACTGCTCCTTTAAGCCATCAACATATTTTTGAGACCAGGGAGGTGTGAGAGCAATAGAAATGTTTGCTATACTGTAGAAGAGGATGCAGGAGGATTTCTAAATACTGTAAAACAAGGGGCCACAGGGTGATTAGATAAGCAAAAATATCCAATTGTTTATCTACTCCACAGGGGGGAACATGCAACAGGGTTTTGAAGCATTTTAGTTGTCATTCTCGGCTGGGTTTTAAAGGGTAATTCCACTTTCAATTACATTTTTAAAAGTTTCCAGTCTATTGTGTCAACATGATGTGCTCAAGGTGAGTGTATCTATTAATTCTTTGTTTTTGCAACTCCATGTTATAAAAAAAAAGTTCTCCATAGCATTCGAGGGTGTTGATTCAGAGACACATTCGCATGTTTCTGTGTATTTTTTTTTTTTAATTTTTGGCTTGTTTTTTTGTTTTTCACATTACTTTTTCCATGCGTAAATGCGTTCAAGTTAATGCATATATGCGCATTCGATAGACGGATCGAAATCGGATAATTTGCGTTAGTTCTGATAAGTTACGTTATTGGGATGGGCTTGCGTCTGATTATGAGACCTGATTGCCGATGGACCTCCGCCCTATAAAACGTTTCATTTCCGCTCCACTTAGGGGACCATTTTCGACTCGGCATTCCTGTTAAACATATTTTGCGGCTATGTGGAGGAGTATGAGTGCCTTCAGCTCAATGGCATTACCTGTATCAGCATGGCCGAGGCCAGATTGCACCGGAGATGCATGAATATCGATCGCATGCATGACGTTGAGCTGTTCGAGCTGACCAGACTCAATCGCATTTCCCTTCATAAATTGTATAGCGAGCTGCAGCCATGGTTAGCCCGCACCACAAGGAAAGGGAAAGCAATTCCAGGTATGACCAAGATGCTTGGCTGCCTACAATTTTTGGCAAACGGCTCGTTCCAGAGGCTGGGTGCCCTCTCCGTGGGGATGTCCCAGCCTACGCTGAGCCACGTGCTATCCAAGTTTCTGGATGGCAGGGCTACCCTTTGTCCCAAATATATTTCCTTTCCGGACGACATGGTAGCCTGGAACACGATTAAGTTGGGATTTTATAATAACGCCGACATGCCCAACATCATGGGTGTGATCAATTGCACCCACGCTGCATTGGTCCCTCCCGCAGCCATCTATGCAGTACATTTATAGGTAAGTTAATTATGTCATTTTGTTATATTGTTTAGCCAAACTTAATTTTATCTATCTTTTAATCCCTCCTTCTCAAGTATCCCTTTGCACCAGTTTACAATGCATACCTTAATACCTCCTTCTCAAGTGTCCTTTTGAACCAGTTTACAATGCATACCTTAATCCCTCCTTCCCAAGTGTCCCTTTGAAGCAGTTTAGAATGCATACCTTCATCAATACTTTTCATGTAGGCCTTATAAAAGCATTTAATGCTGACCTTAATTAGTCCTTAGCATGTTCACCTTTATTTTCTAACACATCCATATTTTTTTTATTTTTTAAAAAGACTTATGTCCTTTGTTATTTGTGGATTGTAGAACTCAAATTTTAGGTGTTTTTTGGAGTTAGTGTTTTTGTTGGTTACCTTGGCTTGGTGTAATTTTTTTTTTCAGGAACCGCAAAATGGACCACTCGCTGAACATACAAGCAGTGGTTGGTCCGGACATGCGATTCCTCAGTGTCCTTGCAGGGTATCCAGGGTCTTCCCATGATGCCTATATATTGAGGAGCTCCGGCAAATTTCATTGTTTTGAGTCTGGAGAATTATCTGGTGGATGGTTCCTGGGTAGGTTTGCTCAAATTCCATCATTCCCTTTTCACTGTATGGCTATGAATATAGTTGATGACCCATGTCTTAAGCTATGGATGTTTTTAGCCCTTGATGACATGTTAAACAATAATGTTGCTTAGAATTGTGTGATTTAGTTGTGTATTTTGTTATTCTTTCAGGGGATTCTGGATATCCGCTCATGCCCTGGCTCCTGACGCCCGTTCTTCACCCGCATATTGCGGGCCCACCGGAAGACCCGGGCCGTAGTGGAGAGGGCCTTCAGACTGCTGAAGTCCAGATTCCGTTGTTTGGACCATACAGGGGGGGGCACTGCAGTATGACCCCAACAAGGTCATCCAAATCATCCTTGCATGCTGCGTGCTGAATAATTTTGCCCTGATGCAGCGTGTCCCCGTTATGTGGATCTGCTCCCCTCTCCACCCAGGCAGGAGGCAGATGACATATATGATGGCACCCCGAGTGCCTCTGGGCAATCTGTCTGTTCCCATGTTATTGATTCTTATTTTTCTTAAGCTTTGTTTAGTTTGTTTATGTTTTTGTCTGTTTGTTTTATTTGTTGCCTATGTGAAGGCCTTTTTTTTTGGTTTAAGAATTTTGTAATGCCTTAATTACATAACATTTTACACCTGATTTGAACGTAATGCAGTATATTTTCTCATGTTTGTGATTATAAACCATCATTAATGTGAAAACAACACAAACATGAATGCATCAACTTAGGCAAGAACAGCTAAAGTCCAATTCCATACATTTTCTGGAAATATGACACATTTTTTGGGAAGGCCACTCGCAGACTCCATGGACATTCATTTTCAAACATAAGTATAAATTGGGCCAGACTCCTGGCCCCTAGCAATTGTCCACATCCAGGGGTTCTAAGCTAACTGACTCCAGGCCGAAGTTTAACTGCCCACCAGCATCAAGATCCATAGGGAGCACTATTTCAAGGGGAATAGTCGTCCAGGAATACATAGGGCCACATACACACCCTCTCCTGCTTGTAATTTTTCCAGCCAATGAGAGCCAGACTCCATGCCAGTCCAGTCCAATCTTTTTCATGGGCAAATGGTGATGTTTTTCAGCCAAGAATGTCCCCCAATATTGCCAACAAACAGGATGAGGCAGCCAGCATTTCCTTAGGCCCAAGCCTGCTGCGTGGGAGCTTGAGCTCACTGAGGCTTAAGCTCAGCCATTGGCTAGTGAGGTATGTGAGCACTCTAATGAGGTTTATGGGCGAATTCCAAAACAAACCAGCAAAGGCCTAAACCACCCAATCTTGGTTGCGCTCACCACACAGGTAAATAGAGTTGGGATGTAGAGGAAAGATGTTTATCAGATCCAGGTCAAATTATTAATATTGATGTTGCCCATAATAAGGTTGTGGTGGGCCTTGGAGGTGGCCCAACAACTGGGCATGTGTGGCATTCATAATCTGCCACTGCTCCAGCATTTGTCTGTTGCTAGTTCTAAATTCATCTAGCATGGCAGTGAAGTTTGTATTTAAGGTGGCCATTTGTTTTGCCATCTGGCTGTTGCTCATCCTAAATTCAGTCAGCATGGTGGTGAAGGTAGTATTGAAGTTCTCTAATTGTGCAGTAATCTGCTCTGTGGTTCTTTGAGTCACCTGCCTAAAGTAACGGCTGTCATGGTGCCATGCTGACCCAGGATTGGCACACACCTCCCCTGGGAAACTGGTCGACTTTGCTGACTGCGTCTTCCGATTCCCCGGGTTTGAGTGCCTGCAGATGCTGGAGGTCTAGGCCGAGCAACAGTACCAGATGTACTAGTCAAAACCTCTGCAGCAGAGCTAGCACTGGGGACTGTAGAGTCAGTCTCAGCCTGCTGCCCACGATGGGCTGGCAGCATGTGTCCAGCTATACTCTGCTGCAGTGGATTTGGTGCAGTCGGATGCTGGGGCAGTGGCCCCAGGTTCCAGGGGGGTAATTAGTGAAGGTCCCGAGGCAGAGCAAAACGTGCATTGGTGACGGTCCCTTAGCCAGGCCCCCCCTCTGACGCTACCACACGACGGCCGGCTGTCACATGCGGCCGCTTACAGCGAGGGACTGACAACTGCAATACATACCCGCTTGGGGCAGGCTGGACTGCCTGGGGTTTGTGGCGGTGACGAAACACAGCAGGCGGTGGAGCAGCTGATACATTGAGGTGGCGGCCGCGTTACACTTCCGTGCGCGGGCCCCAGCAGCATACAGCTCCAACCGAGCGTGCACCCTCCCTACTTCTCTTCCATTCTTATGGACCCCGACACGTGAGTGCCTGCGGGATAATTTATGTGCTTATAATAACGAACTGTGTTTGTCCCTGCGTAGCGGGTACCGCGGAATAGAAGACAAATTTATCAGCTGGCCATCCGTTTGGATTATTTCGATCTTCGTTGCTCCCACTGTAACATCGGTTACATGCTGCTACAAGTCTGTGGACTTTGTCCCTTTTATTGATGTGTGTGAGTGGAGGGATGTCTGGTATCCAGGTTTCTCCTGGTAGGGGCCCCTGTTTTTAAGCAGCAATTCCCTTTTAAATTATGTACAGACTATGTGTGCCCTTTGTGTTATGTGCCATATCCCTCTTTTCATGTGACAATAAAATATTGTGTGTTCATGGCTAACTTCGGCAGTGAGTGTGTTTGTGCCAGCCTCGTAGGTCAACCAAAGCATGTGTGTGTGGTTTATAGTTGCTTTCTGGTTTGCGAGGCGCCCTGATAGCGGGCAGTGCACCAGTGCACCACTCCCTGGGATTTGTGGACACTCCCTGTTTTTTTATCTTTCTTTTTGTAATTAGCGAAGGTCCTATCCTGCTGGCACCCTCCTCCTCCATATGCTGGATTTCATCCATTACTGGGGGAGTCTGTTGGGACATGTGAAAAAGTGTGTCAGATTTTTGGCTAAATATATTTGGGACCAATTAGTCATGTGCATTCACATGCATCACCAGTTTCAGCAAAGTACACTTACCCTATATATCTGGTCCTGTGTCCTAGGCAGCAGGGAAGTAGATGGCGTGCTCAAACTGTAGGAGGCTTGCACACTTCCAGGGACATGATGCTGTGCTGGGGTAAAAAGTAAAAGGCACGTAAACACACAAACATCCCTTGATGAGCCTGATGAGTAAATATGCTTTAGAACACATGTGGCCAAGCAGGAATGACAACTCCCCCAACATTTAAAGTCTATATTATATGTATGACTCACCCTGTACCTACAGATTGGTCATCTTAAAGAATAAAAACATGCATGTACTGCATTTTAGGAGGCTTCACACATCCAAAATGGCACCTTAGGGGTCAACAGTCAGCTTGCAAATAGCATTTGGCTTCTGAGTATGCTGCTGTGCATTCTTGCAATGTTGACCTTTCCCTGACCCCAGCTCAAGTTGGTCTGACCAAAACACAGCAGTGGTAGAAAGAGTAAAAGTAAGTGTTCTCAATTTCTGACTTTATTCAGATCACATGCAGTGCTTTGGTAAGATAAATTGTTTTATATTTGTCAGAAATAATGTTAAAGGTCGTGAATCGACTGAAAACCTTTCTAAGGACCATTAACTACTGCACCCTGGGAGAGTGTACATCATTAACCCCATTCCTCAGCCATTAACCACCGCCTACAACAGTAACCTCCCCTCAAAGCCACTCCCTAGGGGCTTGTGTTCATATCTGCCTGTGAGCCTAATTTCCAAAGTTTTCAATAGCTCACATTAAAACAATCATTACTAACCTGCAGAAATGTCCTGGGTGTCCGTGTCACGTCTGCCAGAGAGGCCCTGCAAAGCTACGGGGTGGATCAAAGCCAGGACCATTTCTTCAGCAGCAGGAGAGGGTGTGCTTGGGGGGCTAGGGCTCCTCGCCCGCTGCTTACTTTGCCCCTTGGAAGTTGTGCTCCCTTTCTCTTTGGATGTGGTAGGGCGGGGAGCAGGAGAGGGTGTGCGTGGGGGGCTAGGGCTTCTCGCCCTCTGCTTACTTTGCCCCTTGGAAGTTGTGCTCCCTTTCTCTTTGGATATGGTAGGGCAGGGAGCAGGAGAGGGTGTGCTTGGGGGGCTAGGGCTTCTCACCCTCTGCTTACTTTTCCCTTTGGAAGTTGTGCTCCCTTTCTCTTTGGATGTGGTTGGGCGGGGGAACCTTCTTCTTGGAGAAGGTTTCCTGGTGGTGGAAGATTTAGAGGGGCCTGCAGTTGTGGCCAATGTAGCCTTGTGGTGGCCACTTTTGCACTGTGTTTCTGAACTTGTTTTGTGGGACCGAGGGCTCGGTGTCCTCATGCCGCTCCGGCCTTTTTGTCTTGAGCTCCTTGGCTGCTGGCTGCTTTCCGCTACTTTTCTTTGGTGCCATGATGACATTCACAAAGAGAATGAGCTGTATGTCCATTACCCTTTAAATCCTAATGATTGGGTATGCGTCCGGCCGTGGGCATCCCGGAAACCGCTGGGGCACTACCTATCTGCTGCGGACGAGAAGAAAGATGGCGCCCGCCAACAACAGGATCTTATTATGCTTATAAGTGTATTGTAGGGACTAGAAATGAGCGAACTTTTGAAAAATTCGATTCAACTGATTCGCCGAATTTTCCGACAAAAAACGTTTCGACCCGAATTTATTCACAATGAATCGCTATTAAAAACGGCTATTTCTGAGCCTCCAAGAGCCTCAATAGGATTGTAAACCATTCTGCCTTGCTGTAACAGGCATAGGATGCGTGCTGGGTTAGTGAAATAATACTGTAAATAATTATCACATGCAGATCAGAGGCATCGCTAATAGAATCGCAGAGCGGCACAATTGCAGAGAGTTGAAGTGGGATCACTATGAGGGGCCCCTATAGTGCCTGAAAAACACACCCTTGAGCTGGCAGCAGCAGGAGACCAAAAATTAGCTGAATCACACCCTGGAGCTGCAAGCAGCAGCAGCCGCCCAAACGTTGGTTGAAAGAGACACTGGAGTTGGCAGCAGGAGCCCAAAAATAGGATGAATCACACCCTGGAGTGGCAAGCAGCAGCAGCAGGAGCCCAAACATTGCTTTAAAGAGACACTGGAGTTGGCAGCAGGAGGCCAAAAATTGGATGAATCACACCCTGGAGTTGCAAGCAGGAGCAGCCCAAACATAGCTTGAAAGAGACATTGGAGTTGGCAGCAGGAGCCCAAAAATTGGCTGAATGACATCCTGGAGTCGCAAGTAGCAGCAGCAGAAGCCCAAGCAGGACAAAAGCCAATTCAAAATGCAATAGCTTAATAAAGCTGAGGCTGAACAAGCTTATTTAGTATAACAGATAGGGTGCAACGTGGTGGTTTGGGATACCTTGCGGCCTAGTGTTTTGGCAGCAGACCAAAAACCAATTTAAAATGCAATAGCTTGATTAAGCTGAGGATGAACAACGCTTATTTAGTATAACAGATAGGGTGCGACGTGCAGGTTTGGGATACCCTGCGGCCTGGTGTTTTGACAGCAGGACAAAAATCAATTCAAAATGCAATAGCTTGATTAAGCTGAGGATGAACAAGGGTATTTAGTATAACAGATAGGGTGCTACGTGCAGGTTTGGGATATCCTGCGGCCTAGTGCTTTGATAGCAGGACAAAAACCAATTCAAAATGCAATAGCTTAATAAAGCTGAGGCTGAACAAGCTAATTTAGTATAACAGATAGGGTGCAACGTGGTGGTTTGGGATACCGTGCGGCCTGGTGTTTTGACAGCAGGACAAAAACGAATTAAAAATGCAATAGCTTAATAAAGCTGAGGATGAACAAGGGTATTTTGTATAACAGATAGAGTGCAACGTGCAGGTTTGGGATACCCTGCGGCCTGGTGTGTTTTTTGACAGCAGGACAAAAAACAATTCAAAATGCAATAGCTTGATTAAGCTGAGGATGAACAACGCTTATTTAGTATAACAGATAGGGTGCTACGTGCAGGTTTAGGATACCTTGCGGCCTAGTGTTTTGGCAGCAGACCAAAAACCAATTCAAAATGCAATAGCTTGATTAAGCTGAGGATGAACAACGTTTATTTAGTATAACAGATAGGGTGCTACGTGCAGGTTTGGGATACCCTGCGGCCTAGTGTTTTGGCAGCAGACCAAAAACCAATTTAAAATGCAATAGCTTGATTAAGCTGAGGATGAACAACGCTTATTTAGTATAACAGATAGGGTGCGACGTGCAGGTTTGGGATACCCTGCGGCCTGGTGTTTTGACAGCAGGACAAAAATCAATTCAAAATGCAATAGCTTGATTAAGCTGAGGATGAACAAGGGTATTTAGTATAACAGATAGGGTGCTACGTGCAGGTTTGGGATATCCTGCGGCCTAGTGTTTTGGCAGCAGGACAAAAACGAATTCAAAATGCAATAGCTTAATAAAGCTGAGGCTGAACAAAGCTTATTAAGTATAACAGATAGGGTGACATGTGCTGGTTTGGGATGCCCATGTGGGCTGCTGTATTTAAACCAGACAAAAAAACTATTCAAAATGCAATAGCTGAATTAAAATTAGGCTGAACAACGCTTATTTAGTATAACAGATAGGGTCAATTCCAATTGTGGAGCAACCTATAACAGGGTCCTCCAATTGTGTGACCCACATATATGTATGGAAAGCACCGGTTGGTGCATGGTCAAGCGTCATAGACACACTGCTGAGTCTGGGTTTAGGCAATCCCCAGAGATTATAGATACGCTTTTGACCAGGACCACACCATTTATTATTCAAAATTATTTATTAATATATTACTCATTAAAATAAATTAGTTTACAGAATACATACTCTTTGAGCTCTCAATTGATTATTTACATGATATTCACAATTTGAACAGATTTGTACATTACATTGGATAACTCATATTTTTCAATGTATATACAATACGTTACTCCCTGCTGTCTTAATGATCAGTTGGGTTCACTGTCCCTTCATAGTTGGGCAGACATGTTTCGCCTGTTATATTGGCTTCCTCCGTGCCCTTATTTAAAAGAAGGGGAATCATCATTACATGAGAGCATTTATATTATCAAACACTATCATTTTTACAATCTCATAACAATATAATTCTTTATGCATATATACCTAGTTAAGGAAATCTTGGGTGCTCTTTAACATTTCCTCATCATCTTATATCGTGTAATTGTTCAGTCTGTATATCATGTTTGTGTTTCTTGTACCTCAGAGAAGTCTGGCTCATTCATCCTTATAGTGCAGAATTAAAGCTTTCTGGTCCTTTGGGGTTAAAAATACTCAATTACCCTGGGGATTTCCATGTGCATATTTGCCTGTACATATCTGGTCTTATATACTTCCAGATTAGTTTGTATATATACGTTAGAAATACCTGGCTAGTTTCTATGTTGGCCCTGCAGTATTCTGGGTACTGTCTGTCCTTCAGGCTGCTCCCCAGTGTATATTGCTGAAATTTCAAACATCATGGTTAGCCATATGCTCTATCTGCTAAACTCCACTGTGAAATGGTATAGACTAGCCCTTCCAATGAAAACTGCACTGTACCTTTAAAAGTGCGCTGTCATATCGGCAAGTAGTTCAGGCGTCAGGTATATTGGCCCTGTTTTCTTGTGGTGCGTGAGCCCTCCCGGGCCTTCATGATCCTCACTGCTCGTTTGTCTAGGGGCGCACTGACGCTTCTCAGGGTGGCATTTTTAAACTGCGCACTCCGGGACCTGGGGCGCCGCGTCACACCGGCTTCCGCCGGAAGTGACGCGTGCGCCCCAGGCCCCGGAGCGCACAGCAATAAAAAGCAAAGACTTTGCAACGTCTCCCATATATATTTATATGGAAGATTACAGGCATGGGCAGCTGCAATACCCTAGTCAATTAGGTTAGAAAAAGTATGCTGTGGTACTATGTGCCATAATTAGATGATCTCCTCTCCTCTACTGCGACAAATGTCTGAGAAACTGCTGCTACATAGGTTGTACTCTAGTCTAGCTCTCCCTTATCACTGTGGTTTCCATGCTTTCCTACAATTCAGGTGAATGTCCAGCTTTCTCTGGGTTTACATATCTTTTAAAGACACACTCTATTGTTTTGTTAAGTTGGAGTTTATGATTCACAGGTACTTGGTCATCCGGAGTTTATGATGGCACAGGTACTTGGTCATCCGGTCCTCTGCCCACAAGGCAGAGGACCGGATGACCAAGTACCTGTGCCATGTTTCGGCATGGCACAGGTACATTGATGACATCTTGGTCATCTGGGAGGGGCCGAAGCAGGAATTGGAAGATTTTATCACCCTTCTGAATCAAAATGATTTGAACCTTAAATTAACATGTGAATATAATTCCAATAAGGTAACATTTCTGGATATCACGATTTTGAAAGATAGTGAGGGCCAGATTACAACTACACTATATCGGAAAGACACGATGGCAAACACCATGTTGAGGGCCACAAGTTCCCATCCGCCACATCTTTTGAAAAGCATCCCATATGGTGAATACGTTAGGGCACGTCGCAACTGTAGCACCATGGAGTCCTTCCAAGCAGAGGCGAATTTAATCAGACAGAGGTTATCTGCGAGAGGCTATAAACAAGGAACTTTGAAACAGGTGTTTCGAAGAGCAAAAAAGTTAGACCGACAAACCCTCCTTTATAAACCAAGAAAAGATAAGAATCAGCAAGGCCCTGCATTAATAATGACTTATAATGATTCACATCAACAAATACGGCAAGTGTTAAAAAAATACTGGCCGATTCTTTTAAATGATAACCACCTAAGGACTTTCCTACCAAGGGAACCTAGGATAATATACAGGAGACCGAAAAACATACGTGACCGACTAGTCCATAGTCACTTTAACATTAACAGGAAGGAATCATGTTGCAAACAGAAGGGGACATACAGTTGCGGGGGATGTAGTATGTGCCGGTACATCAGAACAGGCACTATAGTGACCGTACCGAATAAGGGGAATTACACAACAAAACATTTTACAAACTGTTCAACCACCAATGTTATCTACATCTTAACATGTGGATGTGGATGCTACTACATTGGCAAGACAAATCGCCAATTTAGGCGACGTAATTACAAACATGTTTACAGTATAAGAACGGGAAACCAAAAAACTCTGGTAGGCCACCATTTTTTTGTACATCATAACAAAGATCCTAGCTCATTAAAAGTCCAGGGCTTAGATAGAGTGCATGATTCACAAAGGGGTGGGAACATCTCAAAAATAACACTACAGGTTGAGGCGAGGTGGATCTATAGACTGGGAGCATCCCGATATCCGGGACTAAACAACATACTTAGCTATGCCCCGTTTCTATAGACCCACCCAGACTTAACAGTGAGAATTTTAGGAATAGTAGGTGGTAAATTAGAAGTATTCAGCAGGAAACTGGGAGGAGGGAGTATTTATCCCAGGGTGCATGCAAATACCTTGTTTGAGGATATTGTACTTGGAGTATTGTGTAAGTTAAGAATAAACTCCAACTTAACAAAACAATAGAGTGTGTCTTTAAAAGATATGTAAACCCGGAGAAAGCAGGACATTCACCTGGATTGTAGGAAAGCATGGAAACCACAGTGATAAGGGAGAGCTAGACTAGAGTACAACCTATGTAGCAGCAGTTTCTCAGACATTTGTTGCAGTAGAGGAGAGGAGATCATCTAATTATGGCACATAGTACCACAGCATACTTTTTCTAACCTAATTGACTAGGGTATTGCAGCTGCCCATACCTGTAATCTTTCATATAAATATATATGGGAGACGTTGCAAAGTCTTTGCTTTTTATTTCAATGCCAAATAGACAGTTAAATAAACAAGGATGGGCTCCAAGAAAATGGAGGCATTCGAGCAGACACATTTGGCTTGATGCAGAGCCTCCCCGTTCAGTTCTCCCGTGCATTTTCCCATTGGTTTTGGCCTTTGATCGGGTCAGGAAAGGGTGCTGCGTTGATTTTAGTGTGCGTTTATGCGCTCAGGTGTGCGCTCAGCCGCCTTTCCGATTGTCGGCTCGCACGAGGCTTTTTCCCGGGAAAACGGACGCCTCGTTCATTGGTCCGTTTTTTTCAGTGATGCATAGCCTTGATTTCCTATTGAAAACACCCTAATAAAACGGGGCCGCCGAGCCTTCACTTACGGCAAGTCAGAGCAGCCGTATTTGCACTCGGGCAATAATATGCAGTCCTCTGTTGGAGCACATCAGCGGCGCCAGCCCCGCGGTCTTGTCCTGCTGAGTATGGCAGAAACCAGGCTGCACCGTACGCCTTTGGACATCGATGGCATGAGTATTTGATATTTTTTATGGTTTTTTTTTGGGATCCTTTTTACAGGGTCTCCATAATTTTTATTTTATTGTCTGTGTGCAGGCATTTGAAGATGGGACATAGGATAAATGTGCAGGCACTGGCTGGCCCTGATTAGGTTTTTGGGAGTCGTTTTTTTGGCTTTCCCTGCCTAGGAATTCCTGCCTACATGAGCGATTCAAATCAGCCGATCTATTTGGTGGCTGGCTACTGGGTATGTGTCTGAAACTTGTATTGGTTGCCCACCCTCTCTGACTGTGTTTTTTCCCGTAACACACTATTTGTTAACTTTTTTTGTAGTATATTTGGAGCACAATTATTGATCTACAAATTAAATGGGTTAAGTGATTGTACCCTATTGCGTCATGTTCTTGCCCTCTTATGTAAGTAGTATTCCCCAGACTTTTTTAATGAGAGTACAGGTTGGATGTGCGTGTAGTCTCATTACAAATGTCCTTTCCTCCCACCCTACCCCGCTCACCTATTTGTCCCTCTTTTCTATTGTTGCAATGCACACCTTTTTTTAATTTTTTGTATTTTTGGTTTTAGGGCAGGAGACTCTGCCTATCCTTTGGTCCCCTGGATGAAGACCCCCATCCTGCACCGATCTTCACAGGCAGAGGAGCGCTACAATACTGCCCCCAGGAGGACTCTCTCTGTGTTGGAGTGAGGCTTTGTTCTCCTGAAGATGAGGTTCCGTTGTCTTGATGAGACTGGGGGGGGCACTACAATAGACGCCTGCAACGGTCCTAAACCTAATCATGGCTTGTGGGCTACTCCACCACCTTTAGTTTCAGCCCTCCCCACCCCTCCTTTTTCTTGCACCCAAAGTGGCACCACGCAAACCATATGTGCACAACTAGTGTTTAGTGTTTTTTCAGAGACCACATTTTTTTGGGGGGTTTTTTTTTATTTTTATTTTTCAAACAAATTTTGTTTTGTCATTCTTTTTTTGGGGCCCAAAAGAAAAATTACACGTGGGCACAGAAAATGTATTCCCCACAAATTAGTGGTATGTTGGGTTGCATGGTGACGAGGAATGATGTTGTGCCTGCAAATTGGCTGCAATGTGGGCCAGGCTTTGATTAATCTCACCCATATGGCTGGTTAGGGCAGAGATATTTCTGTTTAATACCTCTACTTGGGCGTTGAGGTTTGTGAGTTGGGTGCACACAGTCTCATTGAATTGCTGTGTTGTCGCAGCAAAGGCAATATTTTCCTGCCTCCATGTTTCCTCCAAAATTTGAAGTTGCCTTCTTTGGGAAATATGGTGTCCAGACTGGGTAGGAGCAGTGGGACGGGTGGTTGGTTCTGGTTCCGAAGGTGGTTGTGGATGTGGTGGCTGTGCCGGGGTTGACTGCGTTGCTGCCACTGGTGCAGTAGTGGTTAGTGACATATGTGGGGTGTCCTCCTCCAAATCTCGTATATGGTCGATGATGGGTGGGCTTCCTGTGGTCTGTAAAGAAATATAGCATCCTTTTAGTTTATTTCTGTCCACAAAAGCTCGCAAATATCAATGTTAAAAGTACACACCAAGGCCCATTGACTTACCTCATCGCAATCCACAATTTGGGTTTGTGGTGTAGAAGCCTGGTGTGCCCTTGGCCTCGGTGCTAACGCAGGGGTTTGGGGGCCTGGTGTGTCCTGTTGACTTGGTCCTTAGAATGTAGATAGGAAGATTAGGTAAATGGCCAAGTACAGTGTGTTGTGTAGCATAACACTGCCTTCTTGAACTTTTTGTACTAGGTCATGGCAAAATCAGACTCACCTTGGGACCTTACATTCCGGTCTGTGTCTTGTGCCTCTGCCAGTCCCTGGATGCTGGCCGGGTGTATGAATGTATATACATGTTCCTCGGCGGGCGTAAGGATAATTTTAGTGGGTAAGCCACCCCCTGTCTGTTGGCTGGGGAAGATTAAATCACACCTAATAAGTGTTACATCCTTTTAACAATGTTACAAAAAATTCATTTTACTTTTTCCTTTACTTCTGCTCCACCCCCTGTCTGTTGGCTGGGGAAGATTAAATTACACCTAATAAGTGTTACATCCTTTTAACAATGTGACTAAAAATTGTCCTTTACCTCTGCTGACGGCGCATGTCCATTTTTTTTTTTGCTGTAGTATTTCAGGTCCCCAAATTTTCTTTTTATTTGTTGAATATCTCTCCGGACTGATCCCACACTATTGACCTGCCTGCAAATATTAGTCCAGATATCCATCTTAGCCTGCTTAGTGGTTGTTTTGGAGGTGCGGCCAAATAGGGCATCATAATGCTCGCAAACTGCATTTGCCACCGCCATGCTTTGAGCATCGCAAAATCGGGCAGTTAGTGAGCCACGCCGTAGTTGTCTGCCACATGGGTGTGTGGTCTCCCCTGCCTCTGAGGAAATTGATGGTTGGGTATCTGGGGAGTCGTGTGTGCTTCTTTGGCTTATGGGGGAGGGGGATGTTGTGTGTGTGCTTCTCTGGCTTAATGTCTGGGTTCCTGTTGAGCTATCAGATGTGGAGCTGCATGTGGAATCTGAGGTACTGGAATTGGGGGAACCAGAGGGTGGAGGTGGAGGGGTGGGTGACCTGGGTGGGGTGGTGGTTTTTGCAATGCGCTTACCCTTGCTTATGTGTTTGGATTTGTGGGTATGCTTGGTGTGTGGAGGTGGAGGATGCTGCATGGTCTGACTAGATGGGGCACCCTTGTGTGTGCGTGGTTTTTTTGCAGGTGGTGGTGAATGGGTTAATGTACCCTTGGTCCTGCGTTTTTTTGAATGTGCCTGTTTGTGTGGAGTATCCACCGTTTTAGTGGGGGCATGTTCGGCATGTGTCTGGTGCCTGCTCTTCTGTCTTGTGGAGGATGAGGCATGTGTGCGGCTGCTATGTGCCTCGGCCCTTGGTTGGCTCTTTTTGCTCCCTTTAGGTCTGCCCATATTGATATGGTATCCAACACAGAGCTGAGTGCCTTGTGCTTTAAATATGTTTTCCGTGTGGCCGAGGTCAACAGCGGGTGCGCGCCTGCGCGCACGCACGTACGTCTCCGCGGGGGAACATCAGAGCTATACCTTGCAAACCCAGAAAAGCTGTCGGCCGCAATCTTTACCCCGGAGCAGGACGACATCATCATGGATGTGAGTATGCGCGCGTGCGTTTATGTGCGCGCACACATTCCTTGTAATAACAAAAAAAAAAGCGCCAGAATAGTCTGAAACAACTTAGTTTTTCACGTTACATACAAGCCCACCTTAGTTTAACACATGTACGCAGCTCCAAACTAGGCTACATGCAGATAGCAGAACTAGGGCAATGTGAGGCAGCAAGAGGTTCAAAAAGTGACTTTAGTTAGGCCAGCAAACTTGTTAATGCTTTTTGTGTACATGAGACAACAACAGTCTCTAATATCAGTGTCTTTGTCATGCAAACAGATTCACAGCAGCAACCAAGGGAGCAAGAATGGAGACTCCGCCCCTGACGCAATATGTGCCTAAAACATGGTAAGTGCCGTTTTTTGGTGCCAAAGTAAATGAACCAACAATTCCATTGCCCACAAAATGTAAAAACCAAAAAAAACAACCAAAGACTTTGTCTAAAAAGCCCTTAAAGCGGACCTTCACTCAGAATAAGAGTCTATCTTATATGTTTCCCACACCCTGTACATAAAGTTTGCCCACCTTCAAAATCATCCTACCTGCACCTAGTGCATGTTATGAGGCTTTCAACATCCAAGATGGCGGATTATGGAAGCCGCCATCTTATCAGGCAGCCTGCAAACAGGAAGTGCCTTCTAACTGTGCTGCTCTGCATTCTGGGATTGCTGACCTTGTCTCTGCTCTGTGTGAGTAAAGCACAGCTATAACCCACCCCCTGTACCTTATCCCACTCTCCTCTCCTCAGTAAGTGTGATGCTTCTGAGTCAAGATGGCGGCGGCCGTATACTAAATTCCTGAACTGAGTTGCAGCCCAGTGGTGGAAAGAATAATTATTGATTGACAAAAAATTACAATCTATTATTTTGAGATGCTGCGGAATCTTTTGTTAAGAGTTTCGGCTTTTCAGTAAATAACGCAGAAGGTCCGGTTTAAAAAGGGCCCCAAAAAAAACACGCACAACCAAACCAAATAAACAATGCTAAACTAATGTTGTTTTTCATTCACAGATACAAGAAAATCACAGCCACAAGACACCGAGGCCTAAAGAATTTTAATTTGGCTTAAAATGAAAATAGTTTATTTGTTAAAACATTTAGATTCAATTATTTGTAAAAAACTTTGTTTAAAAATTTCAATTTCAAACGTTGGAATAAAATAAAAAAAAAATAAATTTTGAAAGTTGTGTTTCCTGCAAATGTACAATCACACAACATCATCACACATTTACATGACACAAAAAGTTTAGATATGGTACAATAAATCCCAAACAATCAGAAAGAATTAAGGTATGCATTAATGGCAAGGAAAAAGGAACACAAAGGAGATTAAGGTATGCATTAATGGCAAGGAAAAAGGAACAACCCAAATGTATTGTTCCCAAAAAAATATGTGTCAAATTGGAAGTGGTTGCCATATGTATATTCCAATGGAGTTTGAGGGATGTGCGCTTGCGTGTAGCCAGATTGGCAACTGAAGAGCCATGGAGATGTAAGTATACTTGCTAAAACCACCAAAATGGAAGGTCAAATACGACGGAAACCAAGCAGGTACGTTCAAAAAGGCAGGAAAAATCAGGGCAAAACGGGCCGCCCGTGTGAACGTGAACGGGAGCCCCGATCAAATTGAAGGCACCCGAGAGAGCAAAAAAAGCTTTCCGAGTAAAGTGAAATTGACGGATCAGTTAGGGAGCCATTCCGACGGAGGCTCTGCATCACATTTGAGCCACGATTCAAACGGGAGCCCCGGACAATCGGAAGGTTTTAAGGGCAGTTCAGAGGAGGCTCTGCATCAGGCCCATTGTCTGCACCACACACAGAGGCCCTATGAGAAAGGGGCCAGTGTGCGGTGACTGGGCGGCGTATGACGTCACGGCCGGCGTTACGCCGGGTGGCGCGCTGTGCGCTCTGGGGCCTGGGGCGCACGCGTCACTTCCGGCGGAAGCCAGTGTGACGCGGCGCCCCGGGTCCCGGAGTGCGCAGTTTAAAAACGCCGCCCTGAGAGGCGTCAGTGCGCCCCTAGACAAACGAGCAGTGAGGATCTTGAAGGCCCGGGAGGTCTCACGCACCACAAGAAAACAGGGGCAATATACCTGAAGCCTGAACTGCCTGCCGATATGACAGCGCACTTTTAAAGGTACAGTGCGGTTTTCATTGGAAGGGCTAGTCTATACCATTTCACAGTGGAGTTTAGCGGATAGAGCATATGGCTAACCATGATGTTTGAAATTTCAGCAATATACAACTGGGGAGCAGCCTGAAGGACAGACAGTACCCAGAATACTGCAGGGCCAACATAGAAACTAGCCAGGTATTTCTAACGTATATATACAAACTAATCTGGAAGTATATAAGACCAGATATGTACAGGCAAATATGCACATGGAAATCCCCAGGGTAACTGAGTATTTTTAACCCCAAAGGACCAGAAAGCTTTAATTCTGCATTATAAGGATGAATGAGCCAGACTTCTCTGAGGTACAAGAAACACAAACATGATATACAGACTGAACAATTACACGATATAAGATGATGAGGAAATGTTAAAGAGCACCCAAGATTTCCTTAACTAGGTATATATGCATAAAGAATTATATTGTTATGAGATTGTAAAAATGATAGTGTTTGATAATATAAATGCTCTCATGTAATGATGATTCCCCTTCTTTTAAATAAGGGCACGGAGGAAGCCAATATAACAGGCGAAACATGTCTGCCCAACTATGAAGGGACAGTGAACCCAACTGATCATTAAGACAGCAGGGAGTAACGTATTGTATATACATTGAAAAATATGAGTTATCCAATGTAATGTACAAATCTGTTCAAATTGTGAATATCATGTAAATAATCAATTGAGAGCTCAAAGAGTATGTATTCTGTAAACTAATTTATTTTAATGAGTAATATATTAATAAATAGTTTTGAATAATGAATGGTGTGGTCCTGGTCAAAAGCGTATCTGTAACAGATAGGGTGCTACGTGCAGGTTTGGGATACCCTGTGGCCTGGTGTTTTTTTGACAGCAGGACAAAAAACAATTCAAAATGCAATAGCTTGATTAAGCTGAGGATGAACAACGCTTATTTAGTATAACAGATAGGGTGCAACGTGCAGGTTTGGGATACCCTGCGGCCTAGTGTTATGGCAGCAGACCAAAAACTAATTCAAAATGTAATGGCTTGATTAAGCTGAGGATGAACAATGCTTATTTAGTATAGCAGATAGGTAGCTACATGCAGGTTTGGGATACCCTGCGGCCTAGTGTTTTGGCAGCAGACCAAAAACCAATTCAAGATTCAATAGCTTGATTAAGCTGAGGCTGAACAACGCTTATTTAGTATAACAGATAGGGTGACATGTGCTGGTTTGGGATGCTCATGTGGGCTGGTGTATTTAAACCAGACAAAAACCAATTCAAAATGCAATAGCTGAATTAAAATGAGGCTGAACAACGCTTATTTAGTATAACAGATGCTACGTGCAGGTTTGGGATACCCTGCGGCCTAGTGTTTATTTGACATCAGGACAACAAACAATTCAAAATTCAATAGCTTGATTAAGCTGAGGATGAACAACGCTTATTTAGTATAACAGATAGGGTGACATGTGCTGGTTTGGGATGCCCATGTGGGCTGGTGTATTTAAACCAGACAAAAACCAATTCAAAATGCAATATCTTTATGAGAAATTGCCTTTAAAAGCTGCTTTAGTGTAACAGATAGGGTCAAATGTGCTGAAATTGGATGCACATGTGGGTTGGGGTTTTTACATCAGACACAAAAAAAATTTAAACTAATCGAGTTATAAGAAATGCTTGTGTGTAACAGATAGGGTTAAATATGACACTGCCAACATGGCATGCACAGTGGCAAGGAATTTTTACAGCACAAACAAAAGCAATTTAAAACTGATCTGGCCAATGAAGTGAAATGAAAATAAAAAAAAAGCTTTCCCTGTCACTTTCTCTGCTGTCCCTGCCTCAATCTTTCCCGATTTTTCCCTATCTTTCCCTGGTTCTGTCTGGCACTCTGTGGGTCTCCCTGACTCTCCCTGACTCTCTCTTAGAGGCCGATTCATTAATAGCGCCAGGTAGCGACAGATGAGCGACTAAAGTATGGCGCTATGAGCGCCGCTAGCGTACGCCGCGGGCGGTAGCGATTCGCTATAGCAGGCCTCCTCAGTCGCTACCTGGCGTTGTTGGGAACAACGCCTACATTGCTGAATATGATGTTGGAGCTCAGCTTTGTAGGCGCTGTCAGTCAGTTTGACCACGCTATTCAACACAGCGCCTGCGCTTTGCTTTGCTGTGGGCTTGAAATCAAGTACCTTCAGAATTAAACACATTGCAACATGTTTCTTTAGTTTTTTTTATTTTGTGGTGAAAAGTAAATAAATTAAACAGAAATTTTAAGGAAAATGAAAATGGCCGTCATGGTGCATCTCGGGGTGCCTGAAAAAGATTAAAAAGTGCAGTTAGTATATATATTTAAATTGGCTTTTTCGCTGTAAAAAAATATTGCATTAATTGGTAACCAACATTTGGGTCAAACTTGCACACCAACCCTAATTGTTATGTTGTTCAGCTTCCACCCCCCCTTAGAGTGGTTTTGGTCATCTTACACCCCCCTTAGAGTGGTTTGAGTCATCTTACACCGCCCTTAGAGTGGTTTGGGTCATCTTACACCCCCCTTAGAGTGGTTTGGGTCATCTTACACCCCCCTTAGAGTGGTTTGGGTCATCTTACACCCCCCTTAGAGTGGTTTTGGTCGTCTTACACCCCCCTTAGAGTGGTTTTGGTCATCTTACACCCCCTTTAGAGTGGTTTTGGTCATCTTACACCCCCCTTAGAGTGGTTTTGGTCATCTTACACCCCCCTTAGAGTGGTTTGTGTCATCTTACACCCCCCTTAGAGTGGTTTGGGTCATCTTACACCCCCCTTAGAGTGGTTTTGGTCATCTTACACCCCCCTTAGAGTGGTTTTGGTCATCTTACACCCCCCTTAGAGTGGTTTGTGTCATCTTACATCCCCCTTAGAGTGGTTTGTGTCATCTTACACCCCCCTTAGAGTGGTTTTTGCAAAATTATGATGGGAGGTCAAATAAATTTACCCGGTAGTGCAGTACTTGGATTAGAGTGAAGGGTGGTTAGCTTACCGCAAAAAAGGAAGTGATCATCCTTTCCCTTAGCTCATCGCCAGTCTGGGTGTCCTCACTTCTTTCTGCGGGCAAGTTGGGGATTTCGGGCACCAGTGCTGTCTCCTCAGGGGATTGAATTCGGTGGCATATACAGATATTGTGGAGCACACAGCAGGCGAGGATGATCTTGGAGACCTTCTGTGGGCTGTACAGCATCTCTCCTCCTGGGCGTGCCAAACATAGAAAGCGTGCTTTCAGCAGGCCGATGGTTCTTTCCACAATGCTTCTGGTCTTGCGGTGTGCTGCATTGTAGCGTTCATGGGCAGAGGTCTGTGGGCTCCTGACCGGAGTCAGCACCCACGTTCTCTGCCCATATCCCTTGTCCGCTGTAGAAAAAACACAAGGAGAGAGACAGCAATTAGTACTAGTACATGTTTTGGTTTTCATTTTTTAGAATTTGGCTTACTAGGCCACATATTTGAGTCCAAATACTTTGACATGGTTAATTATTTACCCAGTAGCCAGCCAGCTGGCATTTCGTTGTTCTCAAACTTCCGGCACAGGACTGTCCGCTGCAAGACGTAAGAATCGTGGCATGAGCCGGGGAACCCCGATCTCACCGCCCGCAGCTTCATCTCATGGTTACAGACCACCATAACGTTAAATGAATGAAATTGTTTTCGGTTTCTGTAATACAGCTCCTGTGCACGGGGAGGGCGGAAAGGGATATGTGTACCATCAACGCACCCTAGCACATTCGGGATCCCTCCCATTAGATAGAAAGCATGTTTTATTTTGGCAACCTCCTCCTCATCCTCAGGAAACTTGATGTAAATTGGGATTAAATCACAAATCGCCAGAACTACCTGGATTAATATGCGGCTCATAGTAGCCTGGCTGATCCCGCTGAGGAGGGCAGAGGTTGCCTGGAAGGTCCCTCGTGCCAAAATATTACGAGTGGCACACAGGCGTACTATGCCTGGAATGGATTGAGTGCGTTTGGTGGATGGCTCGATTTTGTGCCTAATCTGATCATATAGGGACTGTAGTGCAGCACGATTCAGACGGAAGCGGCTCCTGATCTGCTCGTCACTTAAGTCCCATACTGAAAGGCGGATTCCAAAGGAGCGGGGTGCCCTAAGCCTCACAACACCCCGCTCCCTGTCCTCCTGCTCTTCCAGCATACGCATACATCCATCCACCCAGACACCATACATCACCCTCTTATCCATCACACACACTCAACAGATATACAAAATCAAACAAACAAAAACAAAAACCACAAACACACCACACACACAAACAATCACACTCCTCACACACTCACTACAATGCAGCTCACCACAAAACCAGAAGTATAGTGGTCCAAACCACCAGCCTGCTGAAAAGCAGCTTTCTAAGTTAGGCACAACCAAGAGGGGAGTTGCTGCACAGCCCACAAAAGGCCCCAAAATCAAGCCTCACTTGCTGTATGCTCCACAATATTTGCATATGCCACCAAAATCAATCTCCTAAAGAAACAGCACTGATGTCAGAAATCACCCAACAAGCCACAGAGAGTGAGGACAAAACCCAGACAGAGACTCAAATGAGCTAAGGGAAACAAGCACCACACCACAGCCTTTGCCACAGTGTAACAATACCAGAAGCTTTCAAATTCCTTCCATTTATACTTCACTTTGAAAAAGGACAGGTCCGCTTTGCCGCCTTTTGCGTTGCTCTGCTATTTCCAGGCGCCAATTAGCTGACCCAGGTGTGCGTGAAACGGAGTGCGCACGCGCACGCTAGTAGCGCTACTAGCGTACGTGAGCCGAAACTTGCGTGCATTAACGGACATGGCAGAAAATTCAGTGGTGGGCCAATGAAAGGTAAGCTGCTGTTTATTTAAATAGCCGTTAGGATAGCCACATGTCACAAGTGTTTCATATACATGAGTACATTGTTGTATTTGGTTGTGTGTTGTTTGCTTAATGAGGTCTGTAATTAGTTAATTGGCTAACACACATGCTTCAGGCAGTGCAGTGGAGGTGTGGCTACAAGGACCTGGGCAGTATGTGTGAATCTATTAAGTGGTCTGGTTTGTGATTGGCTGTTAGAGCACATAAAACCTGGCCAACCCAAAGAGAGTGCGATGCCATTCTGTAGTCTGCATGCGTGCTTGTTGGTTGTGTATTGGTGTGTGTGTGCAGCTACAGGATGGAGCCAAATTCAGGACATCTGCCGGCCACAGCAGGCCCAAGTAGGAGTGTGGTGGGTGCTGTGTGCAGACCTCCCTTACGGAAAAGGGCCCAGCCTGAAGGTGGTGCAGCACCCCAGGCTAAGCGCCCAGGTGCCAAGAGGGAGCCTGAATTTAATTTGGCAGAGAATAATCATCTTGTGCGCCTTACCCTTGCTAAATGGGAGCTGATCTTTGGCTCCCAAAGCAAGTCAATAGGCAAACAAGAAAGAAGCAAACTGTGGAATGCCATTGGTGTTGAGCTTAGTAGCACTGCTCAACACCCACGTAGTGGCCCATCCTGCAGGAAACGCTTCTACACTTTGAGAGGGGCCCTTATCAAAAAGATGAATCACGATCTTGATGTGGACAGTGGGACCCTCCAGGCTCCAAAGAGTACCTACAGGCCGTATGAGGAGATGCTGAAGGCCAAAATTCCACTTGCTCGGCTGCAGGGTGTGGATCCTGGGGATGACACCACAGGTTGGACTGAAGGTACATATTTTCTGCATTTTTTTACAAGCTAATGTTAATGTATGTGATTTGCATTTTCTCTTTCTGCCCAACTAACAGTAGGACCTGTGAAGTAGTACATTATACCTCATACATTTTTTACTTTCCTGTCTGTTGCTTTCTGCATAGGTGCACATGGTGCTGTCCAGGATTTGCCTCAGGACACACAAACTCCCGCCCTTCAACCAACCTCAAGCCTAACCCAGTCTGCCATTGAAGGTATTTACCACTAATTTAGGTGCTGGTTGTTTGGGGACCAAATGGGTGTGGGAGCAGCTCCAACAATCGAGTGGGGCACTGTTGAGGATTAATAATATGGACCTGCGGCCTAATTTCACGCCCACTTTAACCCTCACAGCAACTAACTAACAAGGCCCTAACATGTGTAGCTATGTTGGAAGGCAGAGATGTGTGGCCATATATCTGCATATACATGTGTAAGCCACACTGGGCTTGATTAGTGAATATTAGTGAATGAGCTGCTCACACACACCTTAATGCATGTTTGATTTTTGACCGCACATTACCAATGGCTCAATGTTTGCTTGGTTTTTGCCTAGCTGCCCCGCCATTGGCCCCAGCATCTCCTCAGGAGCCAAGCTACTCTTTGGATGTCGGTAAGTGCATGTGTCAACCTTGCTTTATCCGCTTTAACCCAAGTGCATGTGTCTCATTCCTCTTTTTTATTTGTAGGCCAAGTGACTGGTTCATCTTTGGACCCCACTTCCGATGTTGCAGGTCAACAGGACCCTGTTGGTGTGTATAGCAATACATAATGTATCCTTTATGCTGTTTATGTTACACTGGTTCTATTTGGTTAGTCTAATAATCGACATGTTTGCTCTGTCAACTTGAAGTTGCCTATTTTGAGTGCTTATTCCATCCCCAGGGTCAGTCTAATAGTTTTTGGAGTGATTGCAATGCATTTTGTTTGAAATATTTTTAGACAAACATTCACCCTAGTAGTTTGAGGAATATTTTGAGCCATTAATTGTGTTTTTTAGTTGGCCAGAATATCGGAAGTGGCTGTCCGGAAAGGGCCCTTCACGTTCAGGCTGCCAGAGATGAGGGTAAGTTGTTTTGGCTTGATCTAGTATGTAGTTTGGCTCTACTTTTGTGGCACTTTCTTCAGGCAACTTGTGTTTCCACATGTATTTTCAAGGTCCAAGCTCGAGTGAGGGCCCCACTCCAGACATCTGGGAGATTGCGGGTATGTGTAATTTTAGCAATGTGTCTGATCTTATTTTGCCCAATTATTGCCTCTTATTCCTCTAACATACATGTTATCAATCTGAGTTTAACAGATACCTTTTGGCTAGTGTGTAATTTGGCACTTTGTGGAGGTATGGCCTCGATAGGCTATCCATGTTACATTTGAGTTTTGTCCACTGACCTACTAACCTGACTTTCCTGTTTAGCATATGCCAACTTGCCGGAGATCTCGGATGTTGATTTGCCCCTCTCTGGCAGCGATACCCCGCTCCTACCTGTGCCGGACGATACGGAGGTAACATGGCTGATTTAGAGGACCAATAACCACATTGCCATGTTCGTGGGTAGTGGATGAAGCAACATGTCATATTTCCTTTCTTGGTCGTTTTTGCAGGAGGCGGAACCAGAACCCCAAGCTGGGACCTCTTCCCAAGTCCCATGTGGCCAAGCTTCCGAGGCTCAAACAAGGGTAAGTTGTATTGTGACAGTTTTGGCAAATGATTTGGAGGGGCATACCTGCATTGGTTCGGTTTGACTAAAATGTTGTTTTCTATTTTGTTAGAATCAAACCACAGCAAGAGGAGGTGTGGCACCAACCAGTGCGGATTTTTATGAGCTAGGGGTCCGGATGCTGGAGGACTACAGTCGCCAACAGCCGCGTGATGGAACTAATGAGCGCATTGCGGCGTTGGAACATCAGGTGCTGATGTGTCAGCAACAAAATGAGGCCCAGCAGCGCCAGATCGACCAGTTGCTCCTAAACCAACAGCAGAACCAGGAACTTGGTCGCCTGGGCAATCTAATGGAGCAATCTCTCCAGCGCCAGGAACAATCTCTACAGCGCCAGGAAGAATGTCTCCAGCGGCAGGACAAAACTTTGTTGTTGATACAACAGCTCATACAACAGCAGTCTATATTTTTTACTGCACTGTTGTCCCCCAACACCGCCCCTAGCAATGACTCCCAACCTCCCCGGGCACACAGCCAAGAATATTAATTTGTTTGTGGTTTTTTTTTTTCTGTAAATATATTTGATTAACCCACCTCTAAATTGTGTTTTTCCTAAGACATAGCTAATAACACAGTCAGGGATGAGTATCTTGATCTACATATGTAAATGTATTTCTAAATTTATGCCACACATTTGTGACCATAGCTTACTATGGTTTACACATTAAATGGCTCCAAAGGTATGGCAAAATTTACACACAAATGGGTTTGGAGACAGTTAAACTATGCTTGACAAGGCACAACACTGTAATTATGAAAATATAAAATGATTTATTATAAAGGTGGCCAACAGGGCCAACATTGCCCCACAAAGGGCCTCAAACAAGGGGCCAGTCATCCCCCCACCCTAACGACGCCGCCGCCTCTTCTTGGCCAGAAGCATAAGCTTCAGACGCCTGATCTCCCGCCACAGTCTGCGATGCTGGTTTCACAAGCTGTAGAGATGTAGAAACAAATCAGATTTAATAAATTGAATGTGACCTCAACAGACACAGATGTAGCAATGTAATGTCAGTGTGTCCAATTAGCTGACACTCACATTAACATTGTTGCCCACTGTGCCCTTAGTTGTTAACATTATATGAGTACTATTGGCTGGCTGAAATTTGGCCACCACATCCAAAGCATACATTTACTCTTAACTCTTGGGAATCAAAGAAGGTATAAGTCCCAGTGTGGACATTTATGTGTTTAGTCACAGCCAAACATCAGGGCCTAAGTCCTAACAAGTAAACTAGTTTTGACAAGAATCTTAGAGGTCACGACCTAAGCAGCCCCATTTGGTTGTGTCTAAACCACAAATTGTCTCTATGTGGCAAACTCAAGAATGTGAGGCAACAATCAAGCATGCAGACAGGCATGTAGGATTGTTGACCAAACAGATGTAACCTAGATGTGTGTTAAATTAACACATAGGTACATTGTAAATGTCTGCAGATTTGACTAGAAGACATAGGGTTCACAAGTGCATATGAAGTGGGATGTACTCACCATCGCAGCTGTGGCGGGGGCCCATGCTGCTGGCCGTCCCTGGAGCTGGGGTGGGGAGGATGGTCACTGGCTCCGTCTGCGTAGCAACATCTGTCAGGAGAAAGCAAAAAAGAAAAGCAAAATTAGTGGGCCAATGACACCTGACTATTTGACATCCATCTGGTTAGGGAGTCTGAAAAATCAAATGCTTGCATGGTTACATACATGTTGTCCAACATTAGCATATTTCCTGGACCATGAGTTCATGTAAATTATTTATGGTTGCAACATGGACCCCTAAAGATAATGTGCCAATAACCTTGACAGTGCAATGTTAAGGACTAATTTGCAGTTGATTGTCGAATGTTACTAGTGTGCAACATGTGTTAGCCGGAACAACTTAACCAAATAACACATTTGCTAGCCCCCATCATGTTGTGGGCAGAAACATAGGGGTGGTTGCCAGTTGGCTAGCACTGTAGTGGGGTTTGTGATGTTAATGTACATTATCAAACCACCTTGTACTATGGACCAGGAAACATGTGTCTCTTAAAAGTGGGCCAAGACCCAGGATTGATACTATTCTGTGTTTTGGTCCACTTTGGCAGAGCACCACCATTTGAGCGAGACACCGTCCGCCGCCGCTGCCTTCCGCACATCACTCCTCCAGTGTGTGCGCACGCGCAGGCCATTAGGAAACAGAGAGCGCAGGCGCACACACATCTAGAGGGGCACACAGGAGGCTGCCACCCCCAATGAGGTAAGAAGTTTGTGGGGTTTTTTTGGGGGGGGGGTGATTGGGCAGGGAAGCTTCGAGATTCCAAGCACAATCAACAATGGGTGTTGGTCCACTTTAAGGAATGTCATAACATAGGGAATGTGATGGATAACAACAAACACTTACCATGACTATGCCCGTGGAGAAGGCGTTGCCAAAAGGCCATGGAGGTGCCGCCTATATGATGCCCTGCAAATTAGAGAGGAATGGCAAGGGCTAAGTACAAATGGGCAGATGAAACCTGTCACAGACTAACAATGACAAAATGTGCACTCACCAGGGGATGATCCGCCACTTGAAGCCCAGGGAGGGCTCTGAGGAGGAGGCGGGGAGCCTCGGCTCCTCACACTCTGCTCGGAAGATACCCCAGCCAAAGGGCCACCCTCCTCCCTCTCACTCCCTGCTCCTTCAGGGAGTGTGGGAGAGTCCATTCCTTCCACCCCACTTGGACTCCCCACTTGAGAGTGGCCCCTTGGCTGGTGAGACTCCTCAGAGTCAGAGTGTGAGGAGCTGAGGCTTGATCCTGCCAGCCCCCCAGCAGCACACTCCTCTGGGGCGTCATCCCCTTCCTCCCCTGGGTCCTCCAAATAGGATCTGCGAGAGGGACCCTCCCCCGATGACTCCCCCGAGTCCGCCTGCCTGGTTCGGGGGAGGAATCCCTTCCCACGTTTACCCAGGGGAGGACGCTTATCTGTGTTGAGGGGGTGAAAGAAAATAATTAATATTACGACCACAAATGGACACAGCTTAGCAGATGATTTAAACTAAAGTATAAACATAGCATAAGCTTAAACTTACCTGATGCGTAGGCATCATATAGGCGGTACACGCCTTCAGGGTCCCGGCGCTTGAAGTCAGACCATTTCTGTTGTATTGCTCGGATGGAGAGCTGGGTGTTGAAGCGCCGGGACACTGTGGTCTTCACCTCCATGGCTATTCATTTTTTGCCCCCACGGGCATAGTCATATTGCATCACGCAGAAGTCCTATGAGAAATGAAAAACAAACACAAATCAATACATGACATCAGAACAATGGCATAAACAGTTATACTGAGACCAGAGTAAAGTGGACCCACACCCCGGATTATCACTATTCTGGGTTTGGGTCCACTTTGGTGGGGCACACCAATCGGGGGTGGGCCGCTGTCTGAAACCCCCTTGGAAGGCCAGAAAAACACCACTGACCACACTCCCACGTGACTGCGCCAGGCTAGCACAGCGCTCTGCGCCGCTGTGGTATGCGCATCCAAGGCCATTTGGACGTGCATACCAGCTCAGCTGCCTCTGAGCGCCAAAGGACGCGTGTGACGTTTGACTCTAACAGGGAGTGCGCCTGCGCAGGCCATGAACAAATGTCTGGCGCAGGGGACCACCCTGCTAGAGGGAAGCGCAAGACGCATCCGCAGCTCACGCATGCACAGATGGGATGGGGCTGAGGTAAGGTTTATGGCCCTCCAGGGGGGTTCATCCCCGCAGGACATCCAGATTGGGGATGCCCCGCGGGGAGTGATCAGATTGGTCCTGAAAACTAATAGATTTCAGGGCCAATCCCCCCTGGGTGTTGGCCCACTTTAAACATAAAATGCAAGAAAAACATACTCACTTTGACCACCTGGCCATTAACGCGGCTATCCACTCTCATTCTTTTTTTTTTTTCCCTGCCCAGGAGGGGAAGGGGTGGGAGGGGTGCTAGGTGGGGGAGGTGAGGTAGGTGGGGGAGGTGGGGGAGGGGTGGTGGGGTCTTATTTGGAGGAGGAGCTGGGGAGGCGCTGGATCCGTCTCCTGGGCAGCATGGTGGAAACGCTAAGGAGGAAACAGGAACCGGATATGACCCAAGCGACAGGGACACCAAAAAAAAATGTAAAAAAAATAAAACGCTCCGCGCACCAGGAACAAGCTAATATCAGCTATGTGCAAGCTAAGTGGCGGAAAAAGTAAATTGACGCATTACAACAAGCTATTGGCCTAAGCGCTAGTCATTTTTTTGCTTTAGGTGGCTTTGAAACGCAAAGGAGGAAACCGGAACCGGATATGACCAAAGCAACTGTGAAATAAATTAAAATAAAAAAAAAACGCTCCGCGCACCAGGCACAAGCTAATATCAGCTATGTGCAAGCTAAGTAGCGGAAAAAGTTAATTGACGCATTACAACAAGCTATTGGCCTAAGCGCTAGTCATTTTTTTGCTTTAGGTGGCTTTGAAACGCAAAGGAGGAAACCGGAACCGGATATGACCAAAGCAACTGTGAAATAAATAAAAAAAAAAAAAAACCTCCGCGCACCAGGAACAAGCTAATATCAGCTATGTGCAAGCTAAGTGGCGGAAAAAGTTAATTGACGCATTACAACAAGCTATTGCCAAAGACGCCATTATTTATTAGCTTGATTTAGCTAGGGGTTCAAGATACTGTAATGCATAGGTCCTTGAAAACCAAAAAACTTGGTGCTGAAAAAGTCAAATCTTATTCCTTCATAAAATCGTCACACAATAAAACTATCCAACTACATGATAATGTGGCACACATGAGAATGCATAACGGGTTGTTATGAGCTTGTACGCCTGAATAAATCCTGCATAATGTGGACATGCACGCTCACAACTACAGTGTATTCATTAAGAACGACTGGGGTCGCGGGAAGTGAATTCCTTGCAAATGGAAGAAGGGCACATGTATGAACAGCACAGCGCCGCACAACGCAGCACAGCGAAGCACAGCGACGCTCGCGCCGCCACATAGCGAATCAAAACAGCGACTGCACAAACTCTGACCACCACAGATTCATCAAGGACAGGGCTGCCGAATAGCTTGGGCGCTGACAATTTCGAAGAGCGAACGTGACCGCCAAACAGGACTGGCTAAAAAGTAGCTTTACAAGCCCCGTGTGTGGTGAAAACAAGCGATTTAGAGCCCAATGAGTTTGGTGGGAGGAGATGCATTTTAGATGTCACTCACAACATTACAGTGTAAAAATAACTACTTTCTCCAAAAAAAGAAAAATAACAAGCCAGATTAATAAAACATATCCCAATAAACATGTGTTGAATTTTGTGCCAAAGACAAGAACACAAAAACCACTTAAAACAATCATTGCAGCGTCTGCCATTGAAATGTATGGGAGAGCGGCAGGTAGCGCCAGGTCATACCTGTCACTGTGATGGGATTAGCAGCGGCGCTGTTCGTTGCAGTCGGCTACATGATGAATCCCGCGCTAGCCGTTGCTCTCGCCGGCGCTAGCCTCATTTAGCTTGATAAATGCGTCATTGTGGCCGACGCCGGGCGTACTTGAGTCGGTAGCCGCCGTTAGCTGGCGGTACATGGCGCTCGTCAGACACTACCTGGCGCTAGCCCGTGATAAATAAGGCCCTTAGTCTCTCGCTGTCTCTAAACAGCTCCGTTGTGGCCACAATACAAGGCTGAAATACGCACCAGCAAGATGGCCGCCGTTTATATAGCGTTGTGACATCACCGGGGCTCCTGGCTGCTGATAGGCTGCATGTGACCTTCCCATGATAACTTGCCCCAGGGGATATATCCAGACATGTCCATCCACCATTTTACAATGCCTGTAATTGAAGTAAACGGAGTTTAAAGGAAAACTTTGATCGATCGAATCGCGGGGAAATTCGGATTCGTTCAGAACCGAATATTTCCTGAAATTCGGAACAAATTCGGGTTCGTCCGGATCGATTTGCTCATCCCTAGTAAGGACGTTGATTTGACATCTTAATGCATGCATAGGCTTTAAGGAAGTGCAGGAAGAAAAAGTTGTTTTGAAAAGTGATTTAAACTCCGTTCCAAACAGAAGTTAGTGCGCACATGTGCACACCAACTCACTTTCATCTACAAGGATTGGTTAAGGCTAGAAATGTGTTGGGAAATGTCATTTACTCAACTGATCTAATTGTGAATGATATTTTGTATGCTGTTTGATCTAACAACTATTTAGTTTTTTGTGTTTTTTAGACTATGATGGAGCGCAGGTACGACGACCTGCCCAACGATTTTGAGAAGAGGAAGCTGGCCCTGGAGATCGTGGCCAGGATTCACCAGGACACGGACACACCTTCAATTTTACGCAGATCATGCAGCACTGGTCGGACCTCAAGCGACGGCACAAGCCCCGGGTGCGGTGTTTTTTGCGACCCATTTCCCAAGTAAGTACATACTGATTGCATGCTAGATGTAACAAATACAGAAGGTAGGCCTTTATTTAGAATTACTTTTCTTTTCTAGTGTCTGAAATGGAGTACCACATTAGACCCACCCGGAGGCATGCAGTCCGGCAAGTGCGGCATGAATCTGCACCACCGAGTGAAGGTGGTGGATCTCCAGGGCAAACTTCCTACCCCTCCTCTGTAGCTGCGTCAGACCAGCCCCTCGACCTATCAACAGAGGAGGGGCCTCACCGCATGGGCAGGCAGTCGTACGAAATGGCTCAGGCATTAGCCTCTGGTATGTGACTCTTTTTATAGAAGAATATGTAGCAGGTGAAAGATCGGGAGCTGAGAGGGCAGCAGATCAAGCCCAGGAGGAACATGGAGAAGGCGGGTGATGTCACACACATATTCTAAGAGTCATTTGGTTACTATTCAATCAGACATTAGAAGTGAGCCTATTTTAAATGTCCCTACAGCCTCACATTCCCAGCAGTGGCAGGCCCCAGAGCGTAGGGTGGTCCCCGAAGCTGAGGTCGCCCACCACTGAAGTAAGTTGTAATGTAAATATTTGGAGTATGTGGAAAATGACATCATCACCAATCAACCTAAATCCCTTGTCAATGTAATTAGCATAATGACATATGGCCTTATGAGTTAGATTAAAACCTAATAATCATTCCATCCACAGCTGTGAAACATTTATTTGCAGAACAATATTTTTCTTCTCTTTTTTTTTACAGACAACGCACAGGCGAGATTAGACCAACTCACTGCGACGGTGTTTCAGCTTGTGGCCGATATAGAGGAGCTCAGAGCTTCTATGGGGACCACATATGAAGATTAATTATCTGGAGCCTGCCATGCCTGTGTAAATAGTTTTTAAAATTTGTTACATTTTAATATTTTAATATGTTTTTAAACAAATTTCAATATTTTCTTAAACAAAATAAAAAGAGCGCAAAGTGAAGAATATAGAAACTGCGATGGAATTGAGGTAAGCATTAAGGGCGCAAAGGGAAGAATATAGAAACCACAATGGAATTAAGGTAAGCATTAGGTGCGCAAAGGGAAGAATATAGAAGCCGCGATGGAATTGGGGTAAGCATTAAGGGCGCGAAGGGAAGAATATAGGAACCGCAATGGAATTGAGGTAAGCATTAAAGGCGCAAAGGGAAGAATATATAAGCCGCGATGGAATTGAGGTAAGCATTAGGTGCGCAAAGGGAAGAATATAGAAACCGCGATGGAATTGAGGTAAGCATTAAGGGCGCAAAGGGAAGAATATAGAAACCGCGATGGAATTGAGGTAAGCATTAGGTGCGCAAAGGGAAGAATATAGAAACTGCGATGGAATTGAGGTAAGCATTAGGTGCGCAAAGGGAAGAATATAGAAACCGCAATGGAATTGAGGTAAGCATTAGGGGCGCAAAGGGAAGAATATAGAAACCGCGATGGAATTGAGGTAAGCATTAAGGGCACAAAGGAAAGAATATAGAAACCGCGATGGAATTGAGGTAAGCATTAAGGGCGCAAAGGGAAAAATATAGAAACCGCGATGGAATTGAGGAAAGTATTAAGGGCGCAAAGGGAAGAATATAGAAACTACGATGGAATTGAGGTAAGCATTAGGTGCGCAAAGGGAAGAATATAGAAACCGCGATTGAATTGAGGTAAGCATTAAGGGCGCAAAGGGAAGAATATAAAAACCGCGATGGAATTGAGGTAATCATTAAGGGCGCAAAGGGAAGAATATAGACACCACAATGGAATTGAGGTAAGCATTAAGGGCGCAAAGGGAAGAATATAGAAACCGCTATGGAATTGAGGTAAGCATTGTAGCAGAAGTGAGTGAGAAAAAAGTTGAGACGGGCACATGAATTAGTTGATTTTGGTGTGCGAATACGTAAGGTTGAAAATTTCCATCTGGACATTTATTTAAAGGAAAAGGAATTCAGACTCTATCGGGAAACATAAATAATTCGTTAGAGGCGACGTTGGAAAAAGCAAAAAAAACGGAAGCCTACGCTGTTTCCTAAGTAACGTAAGCGAAAAACGAAAGCTGAAAAATGCTTCTTGTTGGCGTACACAGCGACGAACACTTCATAGAAGGTTCCCGATGTATTTTTAGAATCGTGCGTACACTCAAACGCCAGCCGAAACAAAACGAAAAAGAAACAGATTGACACAAAACCAAAATTCATTTTATGTCTCTCTGAATCAACCCTAATGTGAACTTTAGAAACGTACACCAAACTGGTCTTCATTTTGAAGCTTCCTCAGCCTGGCTTGCTAATCATCTGAATGGCCGAGGCAGATATGACAAATTTAATCCGCTCTGCATTATTTCAATCTCTTCATATAGGGAGAATACGTCTTGTGTTCAAGAAGCTAAAGGGTTACTAGCAGCATTCTCAGGTGAAAAGCGTGATTGCTGCTGCTTTGTTTAGCAAAAGCTGCTAATAAAACACCTGTCACAGATGAAGGATTCTGTGATTTGTAATGTGATAAGGATGCTAGGATCTTTAATGAAGGGCAAGAAAGACTACTACTTTACCAATACAGATCCACAGGAATATAAGAAACTTAGACAGAGTATGCCGAGAAGTAAATCACAGGTATGGCTGCACAATCCTAACACCTGGGATTATTTTACATCCCGGAAGAGTAAAACAATGAGGGAGAACACCAAAAACCTAAACAAAAAAGGAGTTTTCCTGTCTGTCTCTCCCCAAGTAAAAGGACCATGTTTTCATGTGTGCATGGAAAAATATTAATGTCATCTGTTAAACAGAATGGGGCTACAACTGCTGAATACTGTCAACAAGCAAGCAAAAAATGAATCTTTTTATACCAACTGAACAGTAAAATACTATTCTAACTATGTGAAAAGAATGTTGTAATAGCTCTGCTGTGAAGTTCTATAATAGAACAATTACGAAGAATTATACATCTGTCAAGTCTACTTGTGTCATTACAGTGGGAGAAGCATTTATGTGAACAGCATTTATGTGAATATAGCTAAATTGTACCTATAAGAACATTATATATATATATATATATATATATATATATATATATATATATATATATATATATAGTAGGCATGCAACGTGCTATACGCTGGAGGGGGTGTACATTTCTCCCATCTCCCAGAATGCTAGCATGGGTGGGGAGAGAAGTCCTGGAGGCTGTTTTTGAGCACTGAAGCTTTTTTTGGGGGAGGCCGATTCATTAATAGCGCCAGGTAGCGGCAGATGAGCGACTGTAGCAGTATTTTCAGAGCGCCCGCTAGTAGTCGCTGTGCTTGGCCGTTGTTCGGTTGTTGACAGCGACTCAGTCAGTGTGCGGTAATGTTGAATATTGGGTGAGGAGTCGCTATTTGTCAGGTTCCGCACTGTATGGGAGCGCATGATAGCGAATGGCCATAGCGAACGGCTCCCACCATATTCATTAACAAATCACGCTCAAAAAATTCTCGCGCTGTGAAATGCATGTTTAAACCCCAGAGCGCTGGCAGCGATGGGTTAAAAGTAGTTTTTTAACCCCCAAACAACCATATTTTTTGAAACCAAAAAAAACAAGTTTATAAAAACATTTTGTAATATGAATACATTAATATCAGACCTGTAATATCAATTCTGCACAATTTTTTTTAAATTTTTTTTTACCTTAAAAAAAATATCTTACATTGCAGAAGTGGTAACAGAATTTTTCACATTAAAAAAAAAAAAAAAATAACAATTATTTATGATTATTTAAAGATTGTTCCATTGAAATGCATTGGAGAGCGCCAGGTAGTGAGAGGTCATACCTGTCGCTGTTCAAGGTCGCTCGCTGGTGCTGTGGGGTGAGGCTGGAATAATGGTGAATGATTCGCTATCTGGCGCTCTGTCAGTCGCTAAGCAGGATCGGCTTGATAAATGTGTGATTGTGGTGGGGAGCCGGCGTTCTCGTGGCGGTGACCGTCATTACCGGCCGCTCACCAGTCGCTACATGGCGCTATCCCTTGTTAAATAAGGGCCTAAGTTTTCCCAGGCCTAGATTTCTATGGAACGGCAGGTAAGGTTGGTAGTGGGACCCGCTATTCCCCTTGCTCCAGGCCGGATTTTGCCTGCCTGTCTCAGCTGCCCAGGAGGCTGGGTCTGGCTCATCACAGGACTAGAAAGAAGTTCTTTTGTCTTTAGCTTTGGGGGAAAGCTGTGTGGTGAAGCAGCCAGTCTCATGTGTTTAGCCTGTGAGTGAGCAGCCTGGATGCCCCTGGAAGTGAGCCTGTTACATAGAGGACTACTCTGTACCTACCAGACACTGGTCTTTGCTAATACTGATCAGGAAACCCCTGTCTTGTTGATGAATTTACTACACCCTGCATTATACTCTGAGACTTTTGCCCTTATTCATCAAGCGATAGCGCCAGGTAGTGTCTGACGAGCGCCAGGTAGCGGCAGCTAACGGCGACTACCGACTCAAGTACGCCCGCGGCGGTCACAATGACGCATTTATCAAGCAAAATGAGGCTAGCGCCGGCGAGAGCGACGGCTAGCGCGGCATTCATCATGAAGCCGCCTGGACCGAACAGCGCCGCTGCAAATTCCCTCACAGCGCCAGGTATGAGCTGTCGCTCCCTGGCGATGTCCAATGCATTTCAATGGAGCAAGCTATAATTAATCATAATTAATTGGTATTATTTTTTTTAATTTTTTTTTTTATGTCAAAAAATCGGAGAACACCTCTGCAATGTTAGGATTTATTTTTAAGTCAAAAAAAAAAAAAAAAAAAAAAATGTGCAGAATTGATCTAACAGGTCTGAGATTAATGTATTCATATAACAAAATGATTCTAAAAACATGTATAATGTTACATTAAAAAAATATGGTTGTTTAGGGGTTAAAAACTAGTTAATACAGATCGCCGCCAGCGCTCTGGGGTTTAAACAAGGAATGGACAGCGACAGCACATTCGGAGCGTGATTTGTTGATGAATATGAAGCTAGCCGTTCGCTCTGGCCATTCGTTGTCAGGCGCTCACATACAACGCTGGACCTGTGAAACAGCGACCCCCCAGCCCGTATTCAACATTACCGCACACCGACTGAGTCGCTGTCATCAAGCTAACGCCGGCCAAGCACAGCGAATACTGGCTGGCGCTGAAAAAATCACGCTACAGTCGCTCATCTGTCGCTACCTGGCGCTATTGATGAATCGGCCTCCCCGTCTTCAATAAACTGCTTATTATTTCACCTAAGAACTGTTTCCAGTCTGTCATTGCTGTTAGCAACCCTGATCCTGACAATATATATATATATACAACTGACATATACAACTGAAAACATCTGATCACTGCAATTCTCCCCCAAACCGTTATGGGGCAGGGCTTTATATGGCAGCCGTGTCCCTACCCCCAAAATGGAACACTGGCTTATTTTTATTTCAATATATTTTTATTATTTTTTTAGAAACAGGAATGGTACGGATGCAGCAGCAAAGACCATGGACATTTGTGAAGATATGGCACAAGGCATACATTATATATATCATATCATGATGTGTAAAAATAGGGTTTCTTTTCAATGACCTAAGTAAGAATGCTCCTTAAAGTGGACCAAAACACACATTTTCAACTAAGATCCCCTAAATTGCTCCCTTTGTCACTGCTCCTGCATCACTCTAATTCCAGAAATGTAGTCTTTTTCAGCTGTAAAGCTCCGCCTCCTTCATTCATTGCCACTGTTGTGTGTGGCAATGATGTTATTGCCACACCTATGTAAGGACCGATCCCCTTCCATCTTACAGAGAGGGACAGCAAGAAAAGCTTTTACAGGACTATTCAAAGAGCAAAAATATCTAGTTCCAGATCTACACCTTAAGGAGGAAGTGTTGGCAGGGGCTTTGGCCAAATGTATTTTAAAAGTTCAGTAGGTTTTGGTCCACTTTAAGTCAGAATCAACACTTATATTCAACTTGAAACATATCCATGCCTCGTCTGAGACCCTGTACCATAACTATACGAATTAGATAAAAAGAAGGTGAAGAGAAAAAGTCAGCATAAAAGAAATGTGAAAATGGAGAAAATGAGAAGTAAAGAAGACAAGCAAAGAACTTCCCAGGCGATTAAGCAGATGAAAATGACGATACTTAGCTCCTTCAGAGCAAGTTACTGTGCTCATAAGGTGGGCTTGAAGCATTAATTTAACTCCAGCCATAGGCACCATTTTTCTTTTAAATTAGTTGTTTTGTAGTAGAAAGAGTACGTTCTCATTTATTGTAACCCAGTCTATATTGGTTAGAACTGTATGAAATGGTATGTTTGAGCCTTACATACAAAGGAAATAGCAATTTTGGCAGCCAGAAATATTTGCTAAGGTAAGCTTATAGATGCTTCTTTCTCTAATCATAGATGGATAACCCAACAATGCCTCCCAATGATCTGGTTGTAGATTCAGCCGGTCTATCTTTTATTCAGTTTGTATATCTTGTTCCGAAATGTAGGTGCCACCAGATGCGGAACATGTCTCCTGGTATTGTGTATCCTCTAAAACATGTATTGTCACTACCTGCTTTAGCCACTCTGGTTGATACTTGGAGGCTGATTCTCTACTAACTCCAGGTATCGGCAGATGAGTGTCTGAATAGCTAGTAGACACTGTAAGAGGGTATTAGGTGCTGTAACAGAGCGCCTCATTCGCTATAATAACCTGGCCAGAGTCGATGAGTTTGATGTATGTTGGGCACACCAGTACAGTGCTGCAGGGAGAGAAAGGTAGCGCCAGCTCAGTGCGACCGACTCTCAGCGCTCCACACCATACTTATCAAAAAAGGACACACACACAGCGTTGGCGCTCTAAATCTGGCCGCTATAGCATAGAGCGACAGACGCTGTGTGATTAAAGTCTGTTTTTGAACACATATACACCTGTAACAAAGCGACACACCTGTAATGACAATTCTGCATAAAAATATAAAAAGTCAAAAAAAATTATAAAAGGTAATACCTGGTGCTCTGGAAGCTAGAACGCCGGCGCTATACGCTGAGACACCTGTAACAATACATTGGATGCTACATGGCACTGTTAAAGTTGCTCGCCAGATTCGCTTTTTATAAATGTGGTTTTGAGTGACACCGCCCAGCATTCACCAGACCCTACCTGCTGCTACGAAGCACTACCTGGCGCTATCCCTTCTTAGATAACCCCCTAAGTACCATTACAGGGATATTTTATGTCACACTTCAACTATGGAAATATTTATCAAGCTATGGGAAACACTATTCTCCTTTTAGTATGGATCTAGGAGGATAGTAGAGACAGGTCAGTTGACCATTGTATGCTTGTTTACAAGCTGCATTTAACCCATCCATACATGTGTATACATGTCCAGAGCTGCCCTTATTATGGATGGTGCCCAGGGATCAGTTGTGGGTTAGGTGTCTTGCAGCGATAACAAGGTTGCTTCCTTCCCTTTAGACCATGACTTCCACTTTTATGCACATATCAGAAGTTTAAAAGTGTGATGGGAGTGTTTCAGATTCATTTTAGCTGTAATTGATCAACTGCATTCAGTTAATCGAAAGTTTCATATTTTGCATTATTGTATGAAAAAAGCTACATTTGGTACAGATCCAACAACACTATCTGTTTGAACACCTCTATTATTTTACTGCACGTAAAATGCATATAATACATTTTTCATAAATCTTTTACTATTTTATTCTAAAACTGTAAGTTAAAGTATGCATTCTAAGTCTTTATTTTACTTTATTTTATAAATAAAGTAAATTATGTAAAAAAATAACCTCCACATAACCTAGAAACACATCTGTGTTACTGTCAAATTTTCAGATTTTAATCCAAAGCACTAACATTCTAGGAACACTTCCCAGGAATTGTGGTAGCTGGCGAAGGTGACAAGTAAGCATTTGCTGCCAGTTGAGAATCCTTGTAGTCCATCTGTCCTAGGGCACAAAGGCCATGTGCTGTCACTAGCATCAACATTAACATTGTAAAGTATTTTAATACAGTAAGTGAAAGATAAGGCATCTCAATATTCAATTAGCTTTGTATGTTGTTAATACTAAAGGGCACAGGCAGTCAAATTAGTTTATAAGAAACACTCCTGGAGTTAGAACAAATTCAGTGAACAAGCAAAAAAGCTGTTAGAGTGACAGAAGTTAGTTTCGATTGGAAATCGGGCAGTCTTATGAGATATTCCTTTTGGAAAAGCCCAGAAAAGTTTAACTGAAATTTATTGAAAAAAAATAACACAATGAACATATAATTTTATGGAGAGACAAATACAAAAAAGGAGAAAACTGAAAAACTGAAACCCAATACTGTACATTGTGTTGATTCATTCACCTGAGTTATTTTTTACTCACCTTTTGCTTTAAACGTAAAATTTGCTAGGCACCAGAGTATTGTATCCTTCTAAAGTTTTTGTCCAGCTCTGAGGTACAGTGTCTATCTTCAAGACACTGGGTTACAGCCCCAGGGTCCTGTGTTCCGGGTCTGAGGTCCTGTGGCCGACATTAAAGGCTAATTCCACGTTCAATGTCATTTTTAAAGTTTCCATTAGTGTGCACCAAAATAATGTATTTAATGTTCCAAGCTTATCTGCTATTTTAACACTGTGGTATAATAAAAACAGTTTTCCTAGCGACAATGTGTTTACCTTAGTAATGTACATCAACTGGTGCATTTGATATACAGAATTAAGTCTTCCCCACTCTGGCTTGCTAATCATCTGATTGGATAAGTCAAAGATGACAGGTTTCCGCTGTAAGTCAACTTAATCAGATATAGAGACCACAATATTGTGTTCCAGCAGCTAAAGGGTTACTGGCAGTGTTCTCTCCTTCTCTCCTAGGGAGGTAATTTACTGCTGCTTGACTTGGCCAAAGCTGCTGATGAGTTCATCTGTTACAGTGGAATAATTCTGGGACTTGTAGTCATGTAGTAATTTTTTGCTCAAGGCCAGGAAAACCACTCCCACCTTAGAAAACTTGGAAACAGCATCCCGCTAAATCACACATAAATTATAATTTTATATTCCAAAAGAAGAAAACAATAAAACAGAACACCCAAAACCTGACAAAAAGGGAGTTTTTCTTTAGGCTCCTGAACATGCCTGAGAACTTGAGTCTGAGTTATAGGTTCAGTATCTGGCTGCCAGGAACTATGTTAGTGGCCAAGGATCCAGTTACTGGTTTCTGGTTTTAATCTCCAGTTCTGTTCTATGCCCTGCACCAAGGTCATGTCTGCCTGGAATCTGAATTCTGGGTCTATATTTAGCCCATTGTGGAAGCCCGGGCTGGGTATGCTGGGAAGAGGGACCCCTAACTAATGCCCTTGCCATTGGAGCCTTCCTAGAGACATACAATGGGGAAAATATGTATTTGATACACTGTCAAAGTTTTTCCACCTATAAAGAATGGAGAGGTCTGTAATTTTTATTGTACACATCAACTATGAGAGACTTTTTTTTCATTAGAAAGTGGAAGCAACACAAGATTACTGTCAATCTTCATTGGTATGTGGCTCCCTGCAAGATCTCACCTCGTAAGGTAAGAGCAATCCTAAAATGGCCAGGAATCAGCCCAGAACTACATGAAAGGACCTGGAAAAGGATCTGAAGAGAGCTGGGACCACAGTCCTACAGATATATGCCATTATGTATTAAAATTATGCAGGGCATGCAAGGTTTTGGCTGTGCCTTCGAGCATGACTATGACCTAAAACACACAGCCAGGGTAACTAAGGATAAGCATTTCAAGGTCCTGGAGTGGCCTAGCCAGTCTCCAGACCTGAACCCAATAGAAAATCTTTGTAGGGAGCTGAAAATCAATATTACCCAGCGACAGCCCCGATACCTGAAAGATCTGGAGAAGCATTGTGAGGAGGCAGGGGGCAAAATCTCTGCTGCAGTTTGTGGAAACTTGGTAAAGAACTGCAGGAAATGTCAGCCTTCTGTAATTGCAAACGAAGCTTTCTGTACCAAATATTAAACCAACATATTACCAACAGCCTTGCACATTTGAAGAAAAACTCTCCAAAACTCATTTGCCCCATCTTCATGCATGCTAATGAATCATTATCAACACTTACATTTGTTCCTGACTTTCTCCTGGTAGCAGCCATTTTGGAGCCTCCTTTCCCAGCATCGCTGCTACCTGAATTCAACCGACATTACCCCACAATGCTCAGCTCCGACAAATGCTATTTTGTTTTTTGAAATTGACTACAGCAGGAGTTACGAAAAGGTAAATCAATTTGATATGCAGCAATCTGAATTAACCTGGGGAGGGATGCATATGGGCACTGTTTCTTGCAAGTTTATTGTTCTGGTTTATGCTCTGTTATTATACTTATTGCAAGCAATAGAACGCAATATTTAAAAATCCGACAATGTGATTTTATAGAATTTTGTTTGTGTGTGTTTGTGTGTGTGTGTAAAGAGGACACTGTAGTTAATTAAAGCAGGAGGGAAAGCTTTGTGACTATTTGATGAAATGTGAAAAATAATGATAATCTTTAGCAACCATATATTGCTATATTTTCTCTTTCTATCCCTGAGACAGAAGCATGCAGTATGCCATATCCTAGATTATACAGAGTATTTAATTATCACATGCCTCATAAATTGACCTCAGTGATCTCCAATGCTTGTTCTGATTTAAAATCCTCTCTTGGAAAAAACAAGCCTCTTCACAATACCTAATGCTTCATTTCATTAACGCATTTTTTCTCTACCTAACAAGTAACTCCTAAATATGTTGAAATAATTGCCTTGTAGAACTAGACAAAATAGTATGTTTCTCTTCTAGGGATATGCAATTGAATTTCTTTCACAACATATTGACAACATTTCTGTGGATAAATAGAATAGGGAAAAACTGTAAATGAAATGGTAAACAAAATCTAAGGCTAAATTGTTTGTGTTGTTTCTGTACATGAGTGTAATTTGTCATATAGGTTGCAGAAAAAATATCGAGCATTAACAATAAAAAATAGAGATCAACAAACATTTTAAAAATTCTGTTTGGCCAATTTGCCATTTTTTTTCAAAATTACGAGTTCGCTCCAAATTGAACCAAAGGAAATTGCTGGACCAAGCAGAAACTGACCCATAGAAGCTGGCCCAGGTGCTGGGATGCCCTTTTTAGCAGACCCTCATATTCATTTTCTGACAATCTTCCAATCACAGTGTGTGTTCCATTCCTGTCCCTCCTTCTGTCCATTATCTTAGTTCTTTACACTGGAGACCAGCAGCCCAGTCAATCCTGGAACTGCTGAGCCTATTGCTGCCATGGAACTGGACCTGAGGACCCCTCAGCCCAGGGCAGACCCTGTATGACCCCCTGAGGAGATGGAGGACCTTGGGCTTCTGCCTCCACCCAAACTGATCCAGAGGACAGCCCAATCCGCACCCCAGGGCATGATGAGATATCCCACCCTGGGGTATTTTTATGTAGGACACTGTCTTTGGATTTTTTTGGGGCATTGAACACCCATGCCCCCTAAGCGTGAATGAGGACCTCCGAGTCAGGATCTATAGTAGCCCTCTTAATCTGCTTTCAATTTGTATGCAACCTTCCAGAACACGAGGACCATGTTGGGCTCCCAATACACCTCTTGTGGATCCACAGGTTTTGGTCATTACTACGAATACCCAGTACCTTCAATAGGACTGTCCTATGACCAAAGACCTTCTGCCAGGTGAGTGACCTAGGAAGAGAGGAGACCTTCATGCCCAATTCCCCCTGTGCTATCTAACCCAGTTGTATTTCTCCTTGCCTTAAGGGTGTGATGCCACCTCAACCCTGTGGAGCTGATAGAGGGCTCCTGCTCAGCCTAGGAAGTGCCCAGGAAATGCCCCCTCCCCCTCAGAGGCATCAAATGAACATAATCTCCAATCTATGTTCTTTTCCCTTCTCCCCTCCATGCCCACTTCTGTTTTTGGAGAACTCCATTGGTTTCCCTGTCACCTCCTCCGCCTTCCACTCAGCCCCTAAGGTCAGTGACAGCCAGTGGAGGATGGTAACATCAGCAGCAGCAGTCTCTCTATGCTCCCAAGGCCTGTGACAGCCAATAGATGGGGGTAAACGCACCAACAGGGGTAGCAGTAACTCTAAGTCCCTAAGTCTTGTGAAAGCATATTGCAAAGGTTAACAGCAGCACCAGAGGTAGTCCTACTAAGTACTTAAGGCCTGTGACAGCCAGAGGGGGAGGGTAAGAGCAGCATCACCAGCAGTAGTTTCATTGAGCCTCTGTAGCCTGTGACAGACATTGGAGTCGGCTAGCAGCAGGATCAGCAGCAGCTCTCTGTTTTAGTCCCTTAAGCCCTCGAAAGCCAGTGGGAGAGGGCAACAGCACCAACAACAGCAGCAGCAGCCTCTCTGAGCCCCAAAGGCCTGTGGCAACCAGTGGAGGAGGTAGCAGCAGCAGCAGTCACTGAGCCTCTAAGGCCTGAGGAGGGTAATATCAGCAGCAGCAGTCTCTCTGAAGCCCATATTTCCATTTGGAAATATGGGCCCATGCCATCATGCTGTCCTAGAAATGCAGGGTGCTCCAATCCTTGGGAATCAATGCTTAAGTCAGTAGCAACAGACATGGGGTGGGGGATTTTTCCTTAACCAGACCTGATTCAACTTTATGAATGTCAGAATCATCCCATTTGGCATGACAAGTTCTCTATGGGGTTCACAATAGCCCCCGTTGCACTAAATTCCCTCTTGGATGCCAGACTGCTGACTGGTCAGGACAGCATGGTTATGGCTAACTCTGCCAGTTGTGGCCAGATTTCCAGTTTCCCTGCCTAGAACTCTGTGGGGTCTATGTTGTCATGTGACTGGGGGATTCAAGATAATCCACTACTTGGTGATTTAGCTGAATCTGGGTGGGGGTCTATGTATGGTGCTGGCCACTTTGTTCAGTGGATGGCTGCTCATCCAGGCTTACATGGATACTGCTGCTGCTGCTCCTGCCCACCCCCCTGACAAATATGACTGAGCGTCCAGTATGCCCCTGATGACCTTAGCGATAATGCCTTATCGCTCTGGTATGCCTCGACCAAGCAACTACAGAGCAGCCCAACAAGTAGTCATCCCTCTGGAGAATTACTTTAATGATGATGTCACAGCGCAAGCAGGCATGCAGCCAATTACACAAGGGATAATCATGGGCAGCAGTAGCCAAGAGATAAAACGTGGCCTTGTGACTGGAGGCTAACAGGTTTGATTACCGGCTATGGGACATGACTGAAGTACTCTTGGACAAGGCATCTAATACCCCAACTGATCTGCGGACACCGCACTACTCTTGCCATGTGTACACTAACTTCACAGTGGATGCTAAATTTCTATGTTTGCGCAAGCATGCAATAGCCATCTAGACCCCAGAAATCTCCCCAACTCTGAAAGATTGCACTCTGACTCTCCCCTGAATGCTGCTTTGGAGTTTAGGGGTCATCCTCATCCACATACTCATCCTCCAGCTCCTGATGCTCCTCTCCTCCTCCAGATAAGCCACCAAGAATCTGGGTGTTGAGCTCCTCTTCTTCCACCACTTCATCCAGCTCCAGGATCTGTTTGATGTGACACATGTGAGCAGTTATCTGGGTCCCCTTGCCAATGCAGGTCCTTGTAAAACACCCTCCTGTACATGGAGTATTAGAATCCCATCACTGGTCCATCATATAGAGGGAGGAGTCCCAACGGGTCCACATATCACAGATCATGTGATAAACAATGCTTTATATTCAGCTTAAGGTGGGTGTTCCTTGCAAAATATGAGTGGCTAAAGTGTGTACACAGTTAGCGTTGCCATTTTTAGCAGCTGCAGAATTTCAGTTCACGCCACAACAAACCGAACAGAGCCTCTGAAAATCCTGCCAAATTATTGGAGGTGCATTTTGGGCAATATAGCGGTTTGTAAGTGTTTTTTTAAATTGCATGTAATTACTTGCAATTGTTTGTAAGTGTTCTTACTCTCGAGTGTAATACAATTTATAGAGAACACTCTGTTTCCCCCAGCCCCCAACTTAAGGGGTCTGACACTATGTCTAGTGGCAGAGGCTACCTAAGAGGGAGAAGCAGGAATAGAAGTACTGGTGTTGTCAGCAGCAGTAGTGGCAACAGGATGGAAGTCCCTTTCATATTTAGTGGTCAAGTGTTGACCAACCAGCCAGCAGTCTTGGACTGGTTGATACCACTTAGACCTCAGACTCCACAGTAGACAAAAAGCCAATAAAAACCCAGACATCGGATAGTTACTCAGACGCCACCATTCTGTGGCAAGTAAAGCAACATTCTTCTGGGCCCTCTCCTGTCCTAAACTTTGCGGCATCATCTGCTCAAGAGATATTGACCGGCCTTACTCTCAACTGGTGTTCAGGGATGAAGAAGGTTGGGAGGATAGTCAGCGGTTGGATGCCAGCAGTGATCATAGGGGATCACTAGGCTTTAAAGCACTCCTCATGAGAACCAGGGAGGGTCACATTCAGATGGAGTTATCCGCAATTCTTTGGTCATAGAATCACTTCCTTACCACTAGGCAATAATTTTTTTTTTTTTTTTTTATTGCCCAGAGCACAATCATGTTCCAGCTTCCACTACTGGTGCCCAGGCTGGTTTCCCACTCCATATTTGTTCAGTAAACAGAGATATGTAAAGTTCATTTATACAAAGGCGGAAACGGTACAGAGTACTGATCATACTTGGACAGATGGCCGGCCATTCTAGTGCAATTCTGTGGATGAGTGAAGATGGATGTGTAGTGTACATGGGTGTATGGGGGGCCCCTGTGAATTTTAACACTGTGTGGTTTTATTAGTTTTTCATTTATGGGATTTATACAGCGTTTTCTGTGTCAGGGTTTGTGTGCAATAAACTAATAAAAGCATTTGTCTTTCTGGCATTTATGCAAGTGCCTCTATTTTTAGTGCAAGTCCCACACTTAATCATTTGTCCTGTTATGTCTATTTGAGCTTGTTTTTTTATGAATGTTGGATATTGTTATGTGGCTGTAGCTTAGGGGAGCAACAAAGTTAAGGGCAGCGGTCAGTGTATTATGGTAGTATGAAGCTGCAGTGTCTATATTGGTGAATGAAGGTAGGCTGGGGTGGCATTGTTTAGGGAGAGGGGGCTAGCAGACCATTGTTTGAGGCCAAAAGGGGTGAAAGTAATTTGGTGGTTGCAGGGTTGTTTGTGTTACTGGGTATGTTGAAATCACCCATGATTATAGCCGGGATGTCAGTGGACCAGACATGGAGGAGCCAGGTGGAGAAGTGGTCCAGGAAGTGAATGGCAGGTCCAGGAGGACGATAGATAATGGCAATATTTAGGAGACAGCGAGAGTAGAGATGGACAGAGTGAACTTCAAAAGAAGAGAAGGAAAGGGAGGGAAGGGCAGAATTTGGGTTAAATGCACTGTGTTCTTACAGAAGGATGCCAACATCTCCACACTGTTTGTTGCTTAATCTTGGGGTGTGGCTGAACTGCAACCCCCCATATGAGAGGGCAGCGGGTGAGGCTATATCAGATGGAGTGAGCCAGGTTTCAGTAAAGCCCATAAGGGTGAAGAGATTGGTAGTGAAGAGGTTATGGTTGTATGCAAGTTTGTTGCACACTGAACATGCTTTCCACAGTCCACAGGTGACAATAGTAGGAGTGTGTGGGAAGGTGGCAATTGTTTTGAGGTTGACTATGTTCTGTGTGTTTGCTGGCTTGATACTGCGGTGAAGGTTTGCCTGTCATGAGTTGGGGGTGTCGAGGAGCAAGGAGGTGAAGGAAATGGGCCAGGGTTTTGAGAGATGTCACCAGCAGCAAGTAGGAGCAGAGAAAGGGAGAAAAAGTGACTGTGGGATTTGAATGTGGCAGAGCGTGTTTTGCAGGTGCATAGAGAAAGGGAGAGCAATTTAACCAGTGAGAGGACAGGTAGGGGGATAAGAGCAGTGATGGAGAGATATAGATAGACTTACCAGGTGCAGGGAGGTGCTGTGAGCTTAGGAATTTTAGAGTGAAAGGAAGCAAACCTGTTCCCTTCTGGTCACGTTGGGCTTAATTCAGGCCTAACTGTTAGATGGACTTGATAAATCCAGGAATGCAGACCAGGCTGATATGAAGCCATGCTAACCTAAGATATACCACTTGTGAGTGGCCTTGATTAGCTTAGTGAGAGCAGCTGGGGGTGGGTGATGCTCAAGGCAATTAAAGTTGGTCAGTTAGGGTTATCAGGAGGTAGTAGCTAGGGGGTTGCAAAACAGAGTCATTACAAAGACAAAAGGCAGTGATGGGTAACAGCCCTAGTGCAACAGATAATAATATCATGTTGGACAATTCAAAAGCATACAGAGTTGTGCCAAAATGCCATAATACATAAAAAGGACCAAATAACTGGCTATGAAATGTGTGACCACTAGGAGTAGTTACTAGTCCTTGTCAACAGATAGGTCCTTGTGCCAATGGGACATACCCTCATGCAGACCCAAACTGGCTGGTGGTGAAGGAGTTAATGAGCAGCAGATAGGTCCTTGTGCCCAGGGGACATACCCGTTGATGAGAAAGAGGCAGCACCAGTAGGAACTGCATGGAGAACATGAACAGAGTAGTTCAGGATGCAATTCTTAGAAGGACTTCAGAAATCCAGGGATGCAGCCCAGGCTGATATGCAGCCTTGCTAACCTAAGATATACCACTTCATATACCACGGGACCATGTCCTGGCATAACCACCCTCTGGTCACAGTATCACTTTTCTACCTTTGGATCATTATCACCTGTGTCATGCCAAAATGTGAGGATCCTGGAATTCCTAAGGATTAATCCGGTCTGGTTAACACCAGATTTCACTACCCCTTGCTTGATGCTACTGACATTGCAATTAATCCGCAAGTATTAAAGCACCCTGACTACTTCTATGGTCTTGCCTTGTTGTGCCCGTTTACTTTGCATTTTCAGGTCTGCATGTCAGCATTGGCCCATCCTTCTAAATATTATTGTAACTGCATCACTTCTTGGGGTCACAGAGAGACCTGATGCTATTACCCGCTTCCACTGGCTGCCATAATCCCTATTGGCTGTAAAAAAAAATTGATTGTGCAAAAGAATTGTACTTTTATCGGAGTGTTATTCACATGAAAAGAACGCTTACAAACAGCTAATAACACCCCCATATATATCCTTTTTTAAACGTTTGTAAAATAAATGGCTGTATTCATAGACCTGACTAAAATTCCGGCCCAAAAAGCAGTGAGACACAAGTGGCACCCCCAAAGCCTACAACGGGGTTACTCAGAGGGTTTTCTTTAACTATTTGTCATTGTTATTTTTAGACCCCAGCAGCATATTTTGTCCCATTAAAGAGTGTGAGTGCAACAATTCTCCAAAACCAGAACCATCTATAATGGAGAGTGTTCTGTCACTGTGATTTGGACACCCCCCTCAGAACCAGTAGTATAATTAAATACCCAAAAAGAGTATACTTACAGGAAACTCAGGACCGAGCCAAGATGATTTTTTCCTAAATTTCAACCTAAATTCAGGTTCAAATTGTTTGATTAACTCATCTCTACTAACAGCCCAAATCTATCTCCCCCATCCTAGGTGTAGTGGTGACAGGCAAGCTATAAAGAAGCAAGAAAAATCCACCACAAAAGAATTTCCTGCACTACCTCTATCTCAGTCCTCTATGGATCTCAATCAAAGCTCAGTTTTTCCCATTTCTACCAAATGGCAACTTCTGCCTCTGATCAGTCAGAAAGAAGCAATGAAGGCCAGAAGCATGTACTTCAGGTGGAGGCTGGTGGAAGCAGCAGAGGATGCAGTGGAGAAGAAGTGGGGAACCCCAAAGACAAGTAACAGCAGCAGATGACCTGACAGGGGTGTGAACAATGGATTAGGAGGGAAAGGGAGTAATAATTTCAATGTAGCACAAGAAAAATGGGCATAAAAGTACAGTTTGATTTTAAAAGGCATGATTTAGACCCAGCCCTTTACTCAATGAATGTATTTGAGCCTAGCTTTTATCTGTGCAAGGCAGCAGAAAAAGGCTTTATTTTTCAGGTATAATTCAGGTATAAATACATTTCTTCTAGTTTCTTACATAGAAAAACCCCTCCAGTCTTATTCACAAGTCACAAGCTACAGCAACCCACATTTTCCAGAGATTGCAAAATGGCTTTACGGAAAAAGGGATAGCACAACCTCTTGATCCTGCTTTGAGTCTCCTAAAAATCTGCCCCACACATGATCATGTATGAACAGAGTACAATCTGCAGAGATTTCCTTTGTCTTACCAGACACCCTAGCAGTAAAACACTACCATGTGGACTGGGGCTTGAGCTAGCTTTATTTCGAAACTGGGTTATTGGGTTAAGTCAATGCACACCAAAGCATATTCAGAAATAGGAGTTAATGGCTTCTCTTTATCACCCATTTTTTATTTAGAAACTGGCTAATGTTGACATAGGGGTGCTATTGGGGTGGCTATTGACTGGGGGAAGAATCTATTAGCTGACTGGCCCTTTAATCAGATTAAAGGTGTAGTGTAGTGGGAAAGGTATAGCTTACTCCTCAAGACAATAAAGAGGGGAAAAGAGCTGTAAGGAACCTTGGTTTTATTCTTTCAACATCCCAGGAAATATGTCAATGTGAGCTCCACAATACAGCACATCAGTTTCGAAAATGTCAACTGCTCACTCTCTCACACCCATTTGGTTGAAGAACACAATCACGCTGGCACAGTATGGATTAAGCAGTAGAGGCAAATCTTAGGTTCTCCCCTTGAGCCCAGGGCAGAGTTGCCACTTCACTTTGAGCAGACTTATCCTGGGGTTCTATATATTTGCTACCCTGGAGGGTAGAGTTAGGCCTGGGTACATCATCTGTCCTGGAACTGGTCCTGGAGGTCAATGGTGGACTGCTACTGTGAACAAAGTTCCAGAAGTTATAATGGGGCACAATCAAAATAGAAGACCAGCATCCCTCAGCTCTTAGCGTAGTAACACTGGTCCTTGGATAAGCCGAGGTCCGTCTCCACGAAACCCCAGGACCAGCTTCCCACCATGGTCTGTTCAGGTGAAGATCTCTTTCACGGGCATGGGGTAAAGGAGCAGTGACTACTGAATAAAGGGGGGCAGCAGCAGTACGGAACTAGGAAAACAACCTACCAGGTTGGAGTGCTAGGATTCAATGGGGCAGCGGAGCTCGTTCTTTCTCCGGTTCTCACCGGTGGTCTGGTGTCCGGCTTCAGCCCATGCTCTCTCTTGGGCCCACCGGTCTCCAAGATGCGTCTCTCCACCCCTGGTCAGTGAAATTGGGGTAGTGGGGAAGTGTGTGGTAGGATGGGGCCAGCACCTGGTCATGCTGGCAACACTCTAACTAAACTTTTCCTTCAATCTAAACATGGGACCACCGCCATCTGAACTCAATGGGACATCTGAGAAATGGGGGTGAACGTGACCCACAACTACCATTATGGAGCTTCCCAGCATTCAATCCTTGTACCCACAATACCCTCCGCCTTCCGACTTTGTGAGTAGCACATTTTTTGATCCTGAGGGAAAAGGCCAAGGAGGGGTTAATGCTGGCCTTAGGACCCAGGTTTTAAGCCACCCTAACAGTCCCCCCTCTTGTAACTTTCTACAGGATCCCAAACCCACAACCCCCAGCATTAAAGAAGAAGGATGCCCATGCTAAGCATCACCTCCCCCCCAAGAGATACAAGACACTTCATTCCTGGGCCCTGTTGGCCCCTCTCCTCGTTTCCCCAATGAACCCAATGTATTTGTTTACTTTGTGTTACAAAGTTACTCAATAGTCCTACAGTAAAACAAAACTTATTGGCCTCCTCACTCCCAACTGCCTTGATATTGCATGTCTGCCATAATTTCCTGGGATGTCACACATGACTAAAGGTATCCACTGCTAGCAGTGGAGCACGCACTTCCCATCCAGACAGCAAAGCCATGGGAGAATGTTGCATGAAATGAGAAGCAGCTGAGGGTCTCTCTCACATGCAATGATTCTAACTTACTGTATACTGTTATTAAAGTGGACCAACACCCAGGATTTTGACTATCCTGGGTATTGGTCCACTTCCCCGGGGCACCCCGATCGGGGGTGCCCCGCTGTGTGAAACCCCCCAGAAAGCCCCCAAAACTTACCTCTCCCCGCCACGGACAAGCTGATTGACAGCGATGGACAAGCAGCTTGCCCGTCGGCGCCTCCCGCGCGTCACTCTCTGAATGGCCGGCGCGGGCACGCGCACGTCTAGAGGAGCGCGAGTGAGGCGGCGGCGGCGGAAACAGCGGCTGGAGAGGTAAGGTGTTTTGGGGGGTTTACACCCCGTGGGACATCCCGATCTCGGATGTCCCGCGTTGTGTGAGGTGATCGGCCTGGGAATCTTATAGATTCCCGGGCCGATCACCTCAGGGTGTTGGTCCACTTTAAACATGTTCAGTTCATGCACATTTATTTTACCTAGCACAAGCTTCCTGAAATTTTGTGAACCATTACATTGTTCGCAAGATTTGGATTGTCTGTATGGTGATCAGCACACTCACTAAAAATACTCACTAAAAACACAAATAATAACATTTTTAGTCAGGTGTCAGAATGAAGAATTTTTACAGTGTGCACTGACCTTACATTATGCATAGTAAAAGAGAAAGTTTACAAATAATACATTTCTAAATTTGTTTAATGAGCATGTCCTCTGCGTCCAGTTTGTCTAAAGACTAAAGTGAATTTTACGAAGACAGATTCTGAGAAAAAGAATCTGGTGTCATCCTGACATTTCCTTTATGCAAATACTGGCTAATGCAATCAAAGGCAACCATGAGGAGAACTGTCAGAACAAATCAACATTGCAGCCAGAAAATGTGACTAATTCTGAGAAAGGCATCTGTAATACTTTTGAGTATATGAAAATGGAATGAATAATCAGATAAGCAAGTATAGGCATACTAAATTGGAAACTGCTAAATTTTAAAAAGTTTTTACGGTGAAAATACATATGCATTATTCTTGGTGTGTCAAGTCTGTGCATGAAAATTTCAGACAAAATAGAATATAAGATAAACTCAGTACTCAGGGCAAAGCAACATATTATACAACCACTATAGTGACCAACCGGAGATGCCCCATGCCAGCAAATGTCACTAAACTAATGAGGGCACAGGTAAAAAAATAAAATAAAATATTATAAACAAACGTTGTTTTAGTGTCCTATTTATGGACTTATGAAGTGGCCATTTACTGAAAAAAAAAACACAATGGAAGATGAGTGTGATATAAAGAAGGATTTCGACGTAGGGGTCATGTTAAATGGTGAAATCTTTAGCATAGCCCATAGGGTGCTGTTATTTCCAAACTTTAAAAATATATCCTTACATCACTGGAACATTAATGTACCTAAGTTGTAAAAATGTGCCCTCACACATTTTTAGGGAACATGTAGGACAAGGACATTTTTTACACTTTTTGTGTGGCTAAAAAGCTCATTGGCATGCAGGTTGCAATCCACACCGCAATGCACACCGTAAGTCACACTGGCTTTGCCTGAATTGCCTCAATTCAGGTGCAAGGTATTTTGATTTTCAAATTAACTTCACTTTATGAAGTGCCTTTCCTCTGCAGAGGCTGTCAAAATCAGTAGAATAAACCCAAATATTGGGTCTTCAACATTATCAGCTCCTCAACTGCAAGTGAGATACAGGTCCCAGTATGGAATCAGCTTTCTTACTGTTGCACATTACCTGGATATCTAATGCTTGCCCATCACCAGGCAACAGAGAAACATAATGAGCTGAGGTCATTTAGAGATCTTCCACAATGCTTGCAATACACATGATTGATCTTTTCTTTGATCTTTCTTGCAGAACAGAAGCCACAGTAATATACGATGAAAAATATATTAACTGCAGTAATATCACTATTTAGAAATCGTTCTGAAAATAAGATATTCTACAGGTTCCAAGAGACCTGTCCATCTTTGGCTAGCCTTAGGCTTTGAAGTGCACAGTGGGTTCCTCTGCTCTGGAAAAGAGCAATAATAACTTGGAAGAGGGAATGTTTTATCCCTAAATAATAGATACCTTACAGAATTTAAGGTCAAAAATATGTTGGGCCAGGTGGAGCACTGAAGATGGTAAGTCCTTAGGAAAGAAATGAGAAAAGTGATATGAACATGTTTGAAGATGGCTTTGATTTTCTGACTTAGAGGTAGAGTTGCATGCCATCATGTGGAGAGACCCATGTAAGGCTTTCCTACTTAGAGGTTAAATTATATAAGCTATTTTTTTGCCTAGCCTATATGGGTGACATTCTACAGTTAAAATTTGGGTCAGCAGTAAAGATAGTTACCCTGGGATCCCTTGGTCCTTCCTGATGGAAAATACCTTCTGATCTTCCAACGTGGACAAATGAATAAAAGATTAGTTATCAGCTGGGGGACAAGTCCCCATGATTGGCAGCAGCAGAGTGGAAGGTTGGTTAAAGGGACAGTAGCTGCCATGTTGTGGGAGCCACAAACAAACCTATTACACTTGTGCATACAGATTATTCTAGCAGCCATAACATTTAATCTGCACTTTTATAGTTTGCCAGGTATCTTGGAGGAGTCCACTGATCATTATGAAAGGTGACCAATAGGGACAGTAGTTAAAATGGTGCAGCTGATAAAGGCGGAAGATGGAAAATTTGCTGCACTGTCAGAATAATACCTAGTGAAATATCAGCAAAGTACTTTAAGTCGGATGGATATATGTGACCCAGGGATTTAGAGAGTTGTATTGCTTAAAAGTAAAAAGAAAAAATCATGTTTGAGATTTCTACTCTGGTCTGTGATTATTCCTTTATATAACATTATAAATCAATGCCACGGGTAATACAGAGCATATTATGACACATAATTTGCAAGCTGAATATTTATATAATATAGTATCCTATTACATAGGATGCTTTCTCCTAGCTCACAAGAATGCTTTAGGGGCTGACACCTTCCATGATCTCAAGCACATATTTGGTGGGAGTGTGAGACTGTGAAGAAGTTTTGGGTTAGAGTTTTCTTGGCCATTTCTAAATCTCTCTTTGCCTAGGTCAACTCATCTGCTTCTATTGCCCTACCTGAAACCTAATACTCCGGTCTATAATCTATTTGTATTAGAGCCGATCTAATGAATACACCATAGTCTTGATTTTTTTTTTAAATTGTCTCATGTATTTTATCATCATTTATGTGCGGCAGAAGTTTCTTTTGGGTTTTTTGGGGTGGCCCTAGTGACCCCATTATTTATTTTTCTGTATACTAAAAAATATATGGCTGAATTGGAAAATGTCCTTTTTCATTGAAAAAAGGTACAACTCCTATTCAGTTATTCATTTTATCGCAGCAGATGTGGGAGTAATATGAAAAACTCTCATTCTCGCCTGCTGTCTCACACGGGCAAAAATGTTTGGAGTCTCTCTGAATCGCCCCACGAGGTTTCCACAGTAGAGACGAATATTTTTGACCCGATCAAAAAATGTAAGCTCTCCAAAAGTTTGCAATGCCTCTAAAAATAATGACCCCCCTCAGTTTTTTTTTTTTTTTAGCAAATATAGTTTGCTGAGGCATTTTTTAAAATATATTTCGGGCCTTGGATTTTAATGAAATAGTGGGCAGGTTGGTACTGCAGTTTAATTCACTTGTTGATTTAGAACAGGGTCTCCAAACCTTTCTTAGCACGCAAGCAACATTCAACACTGAAAGATGGCCTACAGCTTTTCTTGGCACCACAGTATGAGGAGGTGCACATCTTTTGGCTTGCCCGATAAGTTTAGTTGAATATTTTTGAATAGAATAGCTTATATAAACAATATCTGGGGCATTGCAGAGGGGTAGCTAGACTTTATGGCTCCCAGGGCAAAGATTCGAAATGGCGCCCCCCACCTGTACTCAGGCCCCCCTTTGGTGACTCCTGACCTGCTGCATCCGGGGCATGTGCTTCCCTTGTTTCCCCATAGCTACACCCCTGGGGCATTGTATACTTTAACAAAGTACAAGCAATGACATTTTATTTACTTGTCTGGCAAATTACCCTAATATGCAGCAATTACAGAAATAATAGACCTATAAGCAATGATGGTATCCTAAAATTGCTTGTCTGCCAGTGAATGGAACTACAGTCAAACACTAAAAACAGAGCCCCACCCCCATAGAGCTACTGCAAATCATTTATTTCGCTCTCCTTTTCCAAAACTAATATGGTTGAAAAAAGATATACGTCCATCAAGTTCAACCAAGTTTTAATGATAACAGCTAACAGCTGTTGCTCCTGTAACAAACCTCTGTGGGAGGCAATAGCTTTTCTGCATGTATTTTTATTATTGGCCATTTCTGTATTTATGCAGAAAATTAATCAAATTTTTAAGACTAAAAACATTGAATTCCTATATTTATTCTTCCTAAATAGGATTTTTCTTCCCCTTATCAATTTAATTGCACTGAAATACGCTTTCCAAAATCAAGACATCCATTCTATGAATTGGTGACCAGAACTGGACAGTAGAGATGAGAGAATCGAATCTGACGAATCCGAATTCGTTACGAATTTCAGGAAAAATTTTATTCTAAACGAATCTGAATATCGCCGCGATTCAATCGCTCAAATCGCTTCCTTAATACTCAGTTTACTACTATCCAGGCCATCTAAAATGGTGGATCCACATGTCAGGACATGTCCCATGGGGAAAAGAATTCTGGGTAGGCGTCACATGCTGCCTATCAGCAGCCAGGCTTCCCGATTATGTCACAGCCCTATAAAAACTGGCGGCCATTTTGCGGAAGCTTATTTCGACACTGTATTGCAGAGAGAGAGAGAGAGACAGATAGATAGACAGACAGATAGATAGAGCGAGGGAGAGATAGATAGAACAAGGGACAGAAGGAGCGAGGGACAGATAGAGCCAGAGAGAGAAGTAGAGAGGCTGTGACAGTGACAGAGAGAGACAGAGACAGTTTGCAGTGTTTGCATTAACTTTCAAGCCTATTTAGTGCTAATAACACACCTGCCTATTTAGCTTTTCCTTTTCCTGGTGTAATTCTTTAAAAAGCGTGCTAGCAATTTATATTTTAAGAGTACCTGGCTACTTAACTTTTGCATTTTGTAAAGAAAGTCACGTTGTAAAATTTCCAGCAGCCATTGCCTTTCACTGGGGGGCATCCCAAATGCTAGCATGTATCTTTAAAGAGTACCTGTCTACTTACCTCTTGCATTTTGTACAAAAAGTCTCATTTTCAAGTTTACAGCAGCCATTGCCTTTCACCGGGGGGCATTCTGAGTGCTACTACTTATCTTTTAAGAGTACCTGGCTACTTACCTTTTGCCTTTTGCTAAAAAAAGTCTAATTTTCAAGTTTAAAGCAGTAATTCACTTTCACCGGGGGGCATTCCAAGTGCTACCACTTATCTTTTAAGAGTACCTGTCTACTTACCTTTTGCATTTTGTAAAAAAAAGTCTCTTTTTTAAGTTCACAGCAGCCATTGCCTTTCACCGGGGGGGGGGGGGGGGGCATCCCAAATACTACCACTTATCTTTTAAGAGTGCCTATCTACTTAGCTTTTGCCTTTTGTAAAAAAAAAAAGGCTAATTTTCAAGTTTAAAGCAGCCATCACCGGGGGACATTCTGAGTGCTACCATTTATCTTTTAAGAGTACCTGCATCTTTACGTTTTACATTTTGAACAGAAAACACATTTTAAAAATGCCTGTGGTGCATTTAACTCTGACCAGGGGCATCCTGTGTAAGACCATCTGACAGATGAATTAGCTTTTAGCTACAGTGTCTGCCTATTTTGCTCCAACTTTTCTACACACCTGCTGTCACACAAATACTGTTTTAGGTGCAGTGTAGTGTATTGTTTTCTCCTCCTAAACGCAGTAAAAATGTCAGGCAGAGATGTGCCAGGATGTGCACCGAGGAGATGCCTAGATTCATTAGCAGACTAGGGGCGAGTGGCAGCAGGAGTCGCGGTGAGAGGCCTGATCTCCTGGTATCTGCTAGCGGTCGTGTCTCGACCAGCAATGCATCTGCCGCCATCGATTGGTTAACATGGTCATCCACCTCATCACAAGTGACATCTGACACCCCCAGTCAACAGTCGGTAGGTTCCTCGGACACAACTCTGAGTTGGCATGGCCCGGGAGCAGCCTCTGTCCTTCCATTGCCCAGCCAAGAAATGGAGGAAACATCCACCACTTCCTTTGCTAGGCAGAAAAACACTGAGGAGGAGAGCGGCATGGGAGGTGGTGTGGTGAGCGTTCCAGCTCCTGCAGCAAACACTGTTGGGGAAACCTAGGAGGACATGCAGACACAACTCGATAATGATGATGAAGACAATCTCACTTGGGAGCCCGGTGCAGAAGGGGCTTCATCATCATCAGGAGAAGAGGGTCCCAGGTTGCCCCTGAGTCAGTAGCTGAGGCAGCAAGGTGGTAGTATGGTTGGCAGTCAGCAGGGTGGCAGAATTGGGATGTCTGGAGCCAAATGTGGCTGGGGACGGGGTAGACCACCTGCTGCGCGGCAGGCTACCTTTTCGGGAGGTAGTCCTGCTCCTCCTACTACAGGTCAGTCATCCCGCCAGCAATCCATCATCAAAGCCATGTCCAAGAGACAACAGTATGCACCCACTCATCCTATGGCGCAGAAGCTAAATGTGCTCCTGTCCAAGTTGCTGGTGCTGCAGTCCCTCCCTTTTCAGGTGGTGGACTCTGCACCCTTTCAGAGAACTGATGGCTTGTGCCGAGCCGAGGTGGAGAGTCCCAAGCCGTCATTTCTTTGCAAAGAAGGCAGTACCAGCCCTACACAAATTTGTTGAACAGAAGGTGGGCCAGTCCTTGAGCTTGTCGGTGTGCACCAAAGGGCACAGCAGCGCCGACGTCTGGAGCTGTAACTATGGTCAGGGACAATACATGTCTTTTAAGGCCCACTGGGTGAATGTGGTTCCTGCACAGCCACAACAGCAACTTGGACAGGTCACGCCGCTTCGGCCTCCACGCTCCCAGGCCGTTGTGCCTGTAACAGTGTGCGACTCCGCCTCTTCATCCTCCGCCGTCTCCTCAGCCTTGTTCGGTCAAGTCTCGGTGCCCCTCCAGCCTACCATGTGTACAGAGCACGGCGGTGTCACGCTGTGCTTCAAATGGTTTGCCTTGGTGAACGAAGTCACACAGGGGAGGAGCTGCTAAAATTCATTCATCAAGAAATCAAAACATGGCTTACTCCTTACTTAATGGGAACCATGGTTACTGACAATAGGAAGAACATCTTGTCTGCGCTGCGACAAGGAAGCCTGAGCTATGCGCCCTGTATGGCACACGTGTTCAAACTAGTTGTCAAGCATTTTCTGAAGTCTTCCCCCCATCTGCAAGACATCCTAACAACGGGAAGGAAACTTTGCATGTACTTCAGCCACTGCTAAGCCAACCCTTCTTGAGCTACAGCTTCAGAACGGTATCCCCCAACATAGTCTGATTTGCTATGTTTCCACCCGTTGGAATTCAACCCTCCATATGTTGGATCAACTATTCGAACAGAGAAAAGCCATCAATGATTTCTTAATGATCCAAGCAGATAGGGGGACTCCCCTGTGTAACTTTAATGTAAACCAGTGGCAGTTCATACTTGACACATGCTGACACATTTGCTCAGGCCCTTTGAGGAAGCCACTTTAATTGTCAGTCGCCAGAATTACGGGATGAACGACTGCTTCATGTACTACAACACATGTTGGAATCCATGGCTGGTCAGGGTACTGGAGACATTGCGCCTATATTTCACGGCCACATGAACTCCGTGGAAGCTGAGGAGGAGGGACACAGTGAACCACAGTTTAGTTTTGGTGAAATGGGCGGTATATTTAGTCATCTGACAGGAAAGGAGGAACAGGAGCAGCCAGATTTGCTAGATGGTTGTGAGGAAGGCAAGACAGAGGACCCAGACACACCGTGGCAGTATGCAGTGGAGATGGAGGCAGGTAGTCCCACAAATGGCACGATGCATTCTCACATTCTTGCGTAGTGACCGCAGAATTGTCTCCATTTGTCAGCAGGATGACTTCTGGCTCTCCACCTTATTGGACCCTCGCTACTGGCACAAAATGGGGGCATTTTTTACATCTACTGAGAGGGAGATCAAACTGACCTACTACAGAGACATTCTACTTAGTCAGTTGGCCGATGCCTATCTGCGCCATCATTCATACTCTCGCAGGTCTGACTCTGGGGGACCTCTGCGCTCACCTTCCACTGCCATGGCTGCTGGGGGGGGTGGCAGGAGCAGCAGCAGCTCCATCAGCAGCAGCCTGAGTCTTCAGTCGCTAATGAGTAGCTTTCTTCACCCGCATAGTGAGGCTACTCATGAACAGCAGAAAGACCTGGAGTAGGCCCTGAACCAGCAGGTCATGTCATACCTTGACATGACCATGGCAATGCACCTTGAGGATCCGCTGGACCTCTGGGCAGCCAAACTTGACTGAGAGTTTGCCTTGGGAAAGCTATCCTGCCCGGCCAGTAGTGTGTCATCTGAGCGGGTGTGTCATAGTCACGCCAAGAAGAACTCGTCTGTCCACAAAAAATGTGGAGAGACTCACCTTTGTGAAGATGAATCAGGAATGGATCAGCCCGGATTTCCACCCACCAATGGCTGATACATGGCAGTAGCTGATTCATGGTAGCTCCTTATGCTGCTGCCAACTCCAGGGTGTGTCTTTCAGGCAATATATGGGCTCCTTATGCTGCTGCTGCCAACTCCAATGTGTTTTTCAGGCAATATATGGGCTTCTTATGCTGCCAACTCCAATGTGTTTTTCAGGCAATATATGGGGTGCTTATGCTGCTGCCAACTCCAATTTGTTTTTCAGGCAATATATGGGCTGCTTATGCTGCTGCCAACTCCAATGTGTTTTTCAGGCAATATATGGGCTGCTTATGCTGCTGCCAAATTCAATGTGTTTTTCAGGCAATATATGGGCTGCTTATGCTGCTGCCAACTCCAATGTGTTTTTCAGGAAATATATGGGCTGCTTATGCTGCTGCCAACTCCAATGTGTTTTTCAGGCAATATATGGGCTCCTAATGCTGCTGCCAACTCCAGTGTGTGTCTTTCAGGCAATACATGGGCTCCCAATGCTGCTGCCAACTCCAGGGTGTGTCTTTCGGGCAATATATGGGCTCCTTATGCTGCTGCTGCCAACTCCAGGGTGTGTCTTTCAGGCAATTAATGGGCTCCTTATGCTGCTTCTGCCAACTCCAATGTGTTTTTCAGGCAATATATGGGCTCCTCATGCTGCTGCCAAATCCAGGGTGTGTCTTTCAGGCAATATATGGGCTCCTAATGCTGCTGCCAACTCCAATGTGTTTTTCAGGCAATATATGGGCTGCTTATGCTGCTGCCAACTCCAATGTGTTTTTCAGGCAATATATGTGCTCCTAATGTTGCTGCCAACTCTAATGTGTTTTTCAGGCAATATATGGGCTGCTTATGCTGCTGCCAACTCCAATGTGTTTTTCAGGCAATATATGGGCTCCTCATGCTGTTGCCAAATCCAGGGTGTGTCTTTCAGGCAATATATGGGCTCCTAATGCTGCTGCCAACTCCAATTTGTTTTTCCGGCAATATATGGGCTGCTTATGCTGCTGCCAACCCCAATGTGTTTTTCAGGCAATATATGTGCTCCTAATGTTGCTGCCAACTCTAATGTGTTTTTCAGGCAATTTATGTGCTCATAATGTTGCTGCCAACTCTAATGTGTTTTTCAGGCAATATATGGGCTCCTTATGCTGCTGCCAACTCCAATGTGTTTGTCAGGCAATATATGGGCTCATAATGTTGCTGCCAACTCTAATGTGTTTTTCAGGCAATATATGGGCTCCTTATGCTGCTGCCAACTCCAATGTATTTCTCAGGCAATATGTGGGCTGCTTATGCTGCTGCCAACTCCAATGAGTTTTTCAAGCAATATATGGGCTCCTCATGCTGCTGCCAACTCGAATGTGTTTTTCAGGTAATATATGGGCTCCTCATGCTGCTGCCAACTCCAAGGTGTGTCTTTCAGGCAATATATGGGCTCCTCATGCTGCTGCCAAAACCAGGGTGTGTCTTTCAAGCAATATATGGGCTCCTTATGCTGCTGCCAACTCCAATGTGTTTTTCAGGCAATATATGGGCTCCTCCAGGGTGTGTCTTTCAGGCAATATAAGGGCTACTTATGCTGATGCCACCTCAAGGCTCTGTAATTGTGCTCTGCGACAGCTATTCTATTGGCGATGCCTCTGATCTGCATGTCATACTTCTTCACAGTATTATTTCACTAATCCAGCATGCATTCTATGCATGTTACAGCAAGACAAAATGTTTTACAACCCTATTGAGGCTCTCGGAGGTCCAGAAATAGCCATTTTTAATAGCTATTCGCTAAAAAATTCGGACTGAAACAAATTTTTTCCGAAAAATCAGAATCGGACGAATCAAACTTTTCATAAATTCGCTCATTTCTACTGGACAGCATATTCCCAGATGAGCATGTACCAATGTTTTGTATAGAGGCAATATTACAAAATGCACCAGTATCTTGCTGGCCTTGGCAGTTGCTGCGTAACATTGCATATGGTTATTTATCCTGTGGCCTACCAGTATCCCCAGAACCTTCTTAACAAGTTACTCTCCCAGCTTTATGCCCCCAAGGACATATGTGGCCTGCAGACTATTAAATCCCAAGTGCATTATGTTTCATTTATCTACATTAAGCTTATTGCCAAATCTGCCAATTTGATGCTTAGAAACTTTAAGTGTCCAGATCAGCCTGAAGCTTGATATACCTTGTTAACTATCTCCAATCCAGGTATAGAAACACTTCACAATCTTGCTAAGTTAAGCTAACACATTTACAGCACAAAAAGGGTGAAATAACAAGTGTTGCAGGTATCCAGTAGAACTCTTGCTAACCCAATGTTCTGCCTTATATCTCTCATTACATCAAATCAAAGATATTCAGGTAAAATTTACATAGTGCCTTGGTGGTCTGCATATATCTAATGATAAAAATACAGACTTATAACACAATTATTATAATCAATATAGAAAGTTTGGCCGGAAAACCAATAGAAATTGGAATCACCCTTTGAAAAAGCTTTGAAAAAGTTAATTAAAAGCATCATTGAAACTGGGTTTACACATGTTATAAGGTTTTTTTTCATCTTGTTGTTTTATATATTTTCTAGTGGGCTTACACATGCCTTACTGTTCTTCTAAATATAAGTCAGTAGATCCATTTCAATGCACATTTGTGTATGTCCAGGCCTAGAAGGTTATGTCTGGCCTTTTACAAAGCAATGCTGGTCTTTGGAAAAATGTAAGCAATAGCCAGACTCTAACTTAAGAACCTGAATAGAGATGAGCGAACTTTTGAAGTATTCGATTCGACTGATTCACCGAATTTCCGTCAAAAATCATTTCGACCCGAATTTATTCGCGACAAATCGCTATTAAAAATGGCTATTTCTGAGCTTCCTAGAGCCTCAATAGGGTTGTAAACCATTCTTCCTTGCTGTAACACGCATAGGATGTGTGCTGGGTTACTGAAATAATACTGTAAATAATTAGGACATGCAGATCAGAGGCATCGCTATTAGAATCGCAGAGCGGCACAATTACAGAGAGTTGAGGTGGCATCACTATGAGGGGCCCCGATATTGCCTGAAAAACACACCCTGGAGCTGGCAGCAGCAGGAGCCCAAATATTGGCTGAAACACATCCTGGAGTTGGCAGCAGGAGCCCAAAAATTGGCTGAATGACACCCTGGAGTTGCAAGCAGCAGCAGCAGGAACCCAAACATAGCTTGAAAGAGACACTGGAGTTGGCAGCAGGAGCCCAAAAATTGGATGAATCACACCCTGGAGTTGCAAGCAGCAGCAGGAGCCCAAACATTACTTTAAAGAGACACTGGAGTTGGCAGCAGGAGCCCAAAAATTGGATGAATCACACCCTGGAGTTGCAAGCAGCAGCAGCAGCAGGAGCCCAAACATAGCTTGAAAGACACACTGGAGTTGGCTTCAGGAGCCCAAAAATTGGATGAATCACACCCTGGAGTTGCAAGCAGCAGCAGCAGAAGCCCAAACATTGGCTGAAAGAGACACTAGAGTTGGCAGCAGGAGCCCAAAAATTGGATGAATCACACCTTGGAGTTGCAAGCAGCAGCAGGAGTCCGAGCATTACTTTAAAGAGACACTAGAGTTTGCAGCAGGAGCCCAAAAATTGGATGAATCACACCCTGGAGTTGCAAGCAACAGCAGCAGGAGCCCAAACATTGGCTGAAAGAGACACTGGAGTTGGCAGCAGGAGCCCAAAAATTGGATGAATCACACCCTGGAGTTGCAAGCAGCAGCAGCAGCAGCAGCCCAAACATAGCTTGAAAGAGACACTGGGGTTGGCAGCAGGAGCCCAAAAAGTGGATAATTCACACCCTGGAGTTTCAAGCAGCAGCAGGAGCCCAACATTGGCTGAAAGAGACACTGGAGTTGGCAGCAGGAGCCCAAAAATTGGATGAATCACACCCTGGAGTTGCAAGCAGCAGTAGCAGCTGCCCAAATATTGCTTTAAAGACACTGGAGTTGGCAGTAGCAGGAGCCCAAAAATTGACTGACACACCCTGGAGTTGCCAGCAGCAGCAGCAGGAACCTAGAAATTGGCTGGAAGGCACCCTGAAGTTGGCAGCAGCAGGAGCACATACATTATCTGAAAGGCACACCCTGGAGTTGGCAGCAGCATAAGAAGGAGCACAAACATTGCTTGAAAGACACCCTGGAGTTGGCAGCAGCAGCAGGAGGCCAAAAATTGGCTGAGAGAGACACTGGAGTTGGCAACAGGAGGCCAAAAATTGGATGAATCACACCCTGGAGTTGCAAGCAGCAGCAGCAGGAGCCCAAACATTGGCTGAAAGAGACACTGGAGTTGGCTGCAGGAGCCCAAAAATTGGATGAATCACACCCTGAAGTTGCAACCAGCAGGAGCCAAAACATAGCTTGAAAGACACACTGGGGTTGGCTTCAGGAGCCCAAAAATTGGATGAATCACACCCTGGAGTTGCAAACAGCAGCAGCATGAGGCCAAAAATTGGCTGAAAGGCACACCCTGAAGTTGGCATCAGCAGGAGCCCAAAAGTTGGCCTAAAGACATATGTTTTGCACCATTTGGAAAGTGTAAAACGTGGCACCATGCTGAATCTAGTCGCATGCATCGGGCATTGGTGGGTGAAAATCCTGGCTGATCCATCCCTGATTCATTTTGACAAAGATGAGTCTCTCCACATTTTTAGTTGACAGACGAGCTCTCCTCGCCGTAACTATGGCCCCCGCCGCACTAAACACCCGCTCAGATGGCACGCTACTTGCCAGGCAGGACAGCTTTTCCAGGGCAAACTCTGCTAGTTGCGGCCACAAATCAAGTTTGGCTGCCCGGAATGACATGACCTGCTGGTTGAGGTCCTGCTCCAGGTCTTCCTGCTGCTCATGAGTACCTTCACTATGCGGGTGTAGAAAGCTACTCATTAGCGACTGAAGACTGAGGCTGCTGCTGATGGAGCTGCTGCTGCTGCTCCTGCCAACCCCCCCAGCCATGGCAGTGGAAGGTGAGCGCAGAGGTCCCCTCGAGTCAGACCTGCGAGAGTATGGACCATGGCGCAGATAGGCATCGGCCAACTGACTACGTAGAATGTCTTTGTAGTAGTTCAGTTTGTCCTCCCTCTCGGCGGGTTTAAAAAAGGCCCCCATTTTGTGCCGGAAGCGAGGGTCCAAAAAGGTGGACAGCCAGAAGTCATCCCGCCGACAAATGGAAACAATTCTGGGGTCACTACGCAAGCACGTGAGCATGCTTCCTGCCATTTGCGCAAGTGACTCGGATGGACTACCTGTCTCCATCTCCACTGCATACTACCACGGTGTGTCCGGGTCCTCTGTCTCGCCTTCCTCAAAACCCTCTAGCATTTCTGGCTGCTCCTGCTCCTCCTCTCCTGTCCACCTACTAGATAAACTAGCCATTTCGCCAAGCCTAAACTGTGCTTCACTGTGCCCCTCCTCCTCCTCTTCCTCCTCCTCCTCCTTCAGTTCAGCTCCAACGGGGTTCATGTGGCCGTAAGATGTAGACGCCATGTCTCCAGTGCCCTGACCAGCCATGGTTTCCAACATGTGCTGTAGTACATGAAGCAGTGGAATCACGTCGTTCATCCCGTAATCCAGCCGACTGACAAATAAAGTGGCTTCCTCAAAGGGCCTGAGCAAACGGCAGGTGTCACGTATGAGCTGCCACTGGTTGACATTGAAGTTACACAGGGGAGTCCCCCTATCCGCTTGGATCATCAGGAAATCCGTGATGGCTTTTCTCTGTTCATATAATCGGTCCAACATGTGAAGGGTGGAATTCCAACGTGTGGAAACATCGCAAATCAGACTATGTTGGGGGATACCGTTCTGACGCTGTAGCTCAAGAAGGGTGTGTTTGGCGGTGTATGAGTGGCTGAAGTGCATGCAAAGTTTCCTTGAAGTTGTTAGGATGTCTTGCATATGGGGGGAACACTTCAGAAACCGCTTGACAACCATATTGAAGACGTGAGCTATGCAGGGGGCATGGGTCAGCCTTCCTTGGCGCAGCGCAGACAAAATGTTCTTCCCATTGTCGGTAACCATGATTACCATTTTAAGTTTTCTTGGAGTAAGCCATGTTTGGATTTCCTGATGAATAAATTTAAGCAGTTCCTCCCCTGTGTGACTCCGTTCGCCAAGACAAACCATGTGAAGCACTGCGTGACACCTCCGTGCCCTGCACACATCGTAGACTGGAGGGGCACTGAGATTTGAGCCTACAGTGGAGGGTGAGGAGATGGCCGAGGATGAGGAGGCCGAGTCGCACAGTGTCACAGGCCCAACGGGCAGGGAGCGCGGAGGCCGAAGCGGCGTGACCTGTCCAAGTGGCTGCTGCTGCTGCAAAGGGACCACATTCACCCAGTGGGCCGTAAACAACATGTACTGTCCCTGACCGTAGTTACAGCTCCAGACGTCGGCGCTGCCATGCACTTTGCTACACACAGACAGGCTCAAGGACTGGCCCACCTTCTGTTCAACAAAAGTGTGCAGCGCTGGTACTGCCTTCTTGGCAAAGAAATGACGGCTTGGGACTCTCCACCTCGGCTCGGCACAAGCCATCAGTTCTCTGGAAGGTGCAGAGTCCACCACCTGAAAAGGGAGCGACTGCAGCACCAGCAACTTGGACAGGAGCACATTCAGTTTCTGCGCCGTAGGATGAGTGGGCGCATACTGCTGTCTTTTGGACATGGCTTCGCTGATGGATTGCTGGCGGGATGCATGACTTGGAGGAGGAGGAGCAGGAGCGACAGAGGATGGGTATGATGCACAGCTGCCTTCGGCTGAGGTGCTGGAGCCTTGGCTGGCAGAAATTGGGAGCGGCGTGCCACTTGGTGAGGAAGCAGGCTGGACCACCCCTTGGGAGCCTCGGTTCTCCCAGGTCGCTTTTTGGTGATGCATCATATGTAGACGCAGGGCCGTGGTGCCAACATTGGGGCCCTGGCCACGCTTCACCTTCTGCCTACATATCTTGCATGTGGCCATGTTACCCTCCTGCGGATGCTTCAGGACAAAATGCCACACTGCCGAGTAGCTACTTTTCCCACCAACAGGCCTCACTGATTCGCTGCTATTTTCGCCAACTCCAGGAACCCCTGCTCCACTACCTCCCGATAAGGTAGCCTGCCGCGTAGCAGGTGCTCTACCCCGGCCCCGTTTGGCTCCAGGCCTTACAATTGTGCCCCCATGCTGACTGCCAACCATGCTGCTAACACCTTGCCGCCTGAGCTGCTGACTCCGGGGCAATCTGCGCCCCTCTTCTCCTGATGATGACGATGAAGCCCCTTCATCACCTGGCTCCCAAGTGCGATCGGCTTCATCATCGTCATCATCATCACCGAGTTGTGGCTGTACGTCACTGATGTTCTCGGTTTCCTCAACAGTGTCTGGCGCAGAAGCTGGAAATCTCGCAACACCCACGACACTGTCCACATCACTATTTGTCTGCCGAGCTAAAGAAGCCACCTCCATTTCATGGCTGGGCAGTAGCTGCTGACTGTCCTCTATCTGATCGTCCTCCTCACTAAAGAGTGGAGCTGAACCCAAAGCATAGGATACGTCGCTGGGGGAGGGAACGGCGTAGGACAGAGGCAATGGGAGGACAGGGACTGCTCTGGGGGCATGCCAACTCAGGGTTGTGTCAGAGGAACCTACCGACCCTAGACTGGGGGTCTCAGACATAACTTGTGATGATGTTGATGAGCGCGTTAACCAATCTACCACGGCAGATGCATTACTGGTGGAGACACGACTGCTAGCAGATACTGGCAGATCAGGTCTCTCACCGTGACTCCTGCTGCCACTCGCCCCTAGTCTGCTGCGACCTCTGCCTGCTGAATCTTGGCCTCTGCCACTCCTCTTTGAACATCCTGGCACTTGTCTGCCTGACATTTTTATGTATTTGCTTATTTAGTATAAACAGATAGGGTGCAAGGTGCAGCTTTGGGGTGCCCTGCGGCCTGGTTTATTGAAAGCAGTCAAAAAGGAAGTGCAAACTGAAGTAGCTTAATGAAGCTGATGCTGAACAACGCTTATGTTGTATAAGAGATAGGGTGCAAGGTGCAGCTTTGGGGTGCCCTGCGGCCTGGTTTATTGAAATCAGTCAAAAACAAGTGCAAACTAAAGTAGCTTCATGAAGCTGATGCTGATCAACGCTTATGTTGTATAACAGATAGGGTTAAATTAGCATGTGCCTTGGGATGCCAGTGTGTAGTAATGTATTTTAAGCTGAACAAAAAGTATTAACAATAATCCAAGTATGAGAAATACTTTTGTTAACAGATAGGGTTAAATAGCATGTGCCTTGGGATGCCAGTGTGGCGTAGTGTATTTTAAGCTGAGCAGAAACTTTTAACACTAATCCAAGTATGAGAAATGCTTTTGTTTAACAGATAGGGTTAAATAGCATGTGCCTTGGGATGCCAGTGTGGTGTAATGTATTTTAAGCTGAGCAGAAACTTTTGACACTAATCCAAGTATGAGAAATGCTTTTGTTTAACAGATAGGGTTAAATAGCATGTGCCTTGGGATGCCAGTGTGGCGTAATGTATTTTAAGCTGAGCAGAAACTTTTAACACTAATCCAAGTATGAGAAATGCTTTTGTTTAACAGATAGGGTTAAATAGCATGTGCCTTGGGATGCCAGTGTGGCGTAATGTATTTTAAGCTGAGCAGAAACTTTTGACACTAATCCAAGTATGAGAAATGCTTTCGTTTAACAGATAGGGTTAAATAGCATGTGCCTTGGGATACCAGTGTGGCGTAATGTATTTTAAGCTGAGCAGAAACTTTTAACATTAATCCAAGTATGAGAAATGCTTTTGTTTAACAGATAGGGTTAAATAGCCCGGCGGCATCAAACGGGAGGATTAACGGCGCAGGAGCCAGCTATATAACTTAGAGCGGGTGGTGAGACTTACCGGATTGCGGGGGGAAGCCCGGAGCGGCGGTTGTGTCTGTCTGAGGGTGAGAGGAGGAGAGGCTCGGCGACGGCAGAGGAGGAGGGGATTTCAAGATGGCGGAGGACATCAGCCTGGAGGATTTAGATGCTATCAACCACAGCGAGGCGTCTTTCTTTGAAGAGGAGAAGGGGAGAACGGGTCTGCAGAGCTCAGCCACACAGGCAGATGTAAGTGCTGATTTATTACTGCAATTTGAGGGTTTATTACAGAAAGCCTTGGCAGCTAACACTATGCTGATTAAAGAACACCTGTCAAAAGAGCTGGACAGGGTGTCAGGCAGTCTGACTGCATTAGAGAGCAAGGTGGCTGACGTTATAACTTCACAAGAAGCTATTGACTCTGACGTTCACCAGCTGAAAATAGATAACTCCATCCTGTCAGCAAAGTTAGAGGACATGGAGAACAGGGAGAGAAGATGTAACCTCAGGTTTAGAGGTTTACCAGAGCATTTTGAAGACGTAAAGGCAGTAATCACAGCGATTTGCCAGGACCTGGCACCAGCAATTCCACTGGAAAGGCTGGAATTTGACCGCATACACAGAACCCTGGGCCCCCGTAGATCTCCTGAAGACCCTCCCAGAGACATTATAGTCAAATTCCATTTTTATAATACCAAGGACGTGATACAGAAAGCAGCTCGTCAATCAGCGGGCCTTGTGTTCCAAGGACATAAGTTCCAGGTCTATTCAGACATATCTGCAGCAACTATGGCGAGGAGAAGAGAATTAAAACCGCTGCTAGCAATCTTACAGGATTATAAAATTAAATATAAATGGGGCTTCCCCTTTCGCATAACATTTTCCTATAAAGATTCTTCATATTCAGCCTCCTCATTGGAAGAATTAAAGGGCCAAATGGTGGCGGCAGGAGTTACCAGACCAACCCAGGCTAAATCTCCCAGGATCTTAGAGGAATCACCTAAAATTCAGCGAGCTGGGAAGAGGCTAAGAAAAGGTCCTAGATCGGCTGGATGCAGTTCCTCCCTCTCTTTTGCAGACCCTTGAGATGTTCCAGCCATTTCAATGGATTTGTCAGACTGTTTTCTAGAACCCTAGTATCTTCGCTTTTTTGGTTTTTGAATAAGGCTTGACCTGAGACGCAAGATCCTGTAACTACCAACTGAAGATTTTATACTGAGTTAAAGTGGCGATAGTAAAAAAGAAAGAGGTGGACAGACTAAGCTGAAAAATATTTTTTTTTTTTTTTTTTTTTTTTTATGTATATGTCGTTTGTGAGTAGTGTTCTATGTGAGTTTGTTAAATGGCTTGTCTTGTCGACCCTACATACGGCGTTGAGGTCAATGATCTCTCTGCATACTCTCCCATAGATCTGAAGCTTCCCCCTTCAATCCTGAGACTAAGAGACCTTAGAGTCTTTTGCTACTTTGGTTAAATATAAGATGTAGGATATAGTTGGATAATATTTTAGCTCTATTATGCGCCTTATAGTTTGTGATTGTGATAACTCCTGTTTGCCCGCCGGCATACACATGTCGCACTCCAGTTAAATCAAAGGGATTATCCCTCTGATTGGGTCCTTATTTATTCATTATTTTTAATTGTTGAGTTAAACCGGACCTTCACCATGATTTAATGAAAAGCCCAAACTCTTAAAAAACGATTCCCCAGCATCTAAAATTAATATATTTTAATTTTTTAGTCACTAACTTATAATTCTTTCCCCCACTGGGCTGCAACTCTGTTCAGGAATTTAGGATACGGGCGCCGCCATCTTGACTCAGAAGCATCACACTTACTGAGGAGAGGAGAGTGGGATAAGGTACAGGGGGGCAGGTTATAGCTGTGCTTTGCTCAGACAGAGCAGAGCTGGGGTCAGGGAAAGGTCAGCAGTCCCAGAATGCAGAGCAGCACAGTCACTTCCTGTTTGCAGGCACTTCCTGTTTGCAGGCTGCCTGATAAAATGGCGGCTTCCATAAGCCGCCATCTTGGATGTTTAAAGGCTCATAACATGCAGTAGATGCAGGTAGGATGATTTTTAATGTGAGCAATCTGTATGTACAGTGTGGGGGAAACATATAAGATAGACTCTTATTCAGAGTGAAGGTCCGCTTTAATTTTAATATTTAGACTATAATTGTTAAATTGTTTAAAAACTTATTTACAGGTTAGGCTGCATTCCTGGCCTATCAGTGTTTTAGTGACTTTAGGTGTGACGACAGGTGTGTGTGGGGACCCCCCCAGGTGGGTGTCACTGTGGGTTCCTTTTGGGATCTGGAAACTTAAATAGATTTTCGGTCAGTTTTGAAACCCACAGGAACATCTATTGGAGCTTTACTTACATTATTGTTACTTGATGCCATCTGGGGACACCCCCCCATACTCACTGATTCTGGTGACCTAAATTTACCCTACTCCCCGCCTTCCCTGGATTTTCCTTCCCCTACTTCCCTTTCTTTTTCCTTTCTTCTTTGTCTCCTTTTCTTTTTCCTTTATTCTCTTCTTATATTTGTGGAACTTTTTATATTTGACTAAAGCCAGAAGACTATTTGTAAAATGACTACTGTACTTTCTTTAAATGTTCAAGGATTCAACTCCCCACACAAGCGGAGTCTTGCATTTAGGAAATTCAGAACTCACCGACCAGCGGTCCTGTGTTTACAGCAGACACACTTTTCGAAATCCTCCTCTCCACGGTTCTTAGATGCAGCTTATCCACAGGTATTTATGTCATGTTCAGATACCAAACAGAAGGGGGTCTTGATTGGGTTTAGACGTGACGCTCAATTCCATTGTAAAAAGGAGCTTAAAGATCCAGAGGGCCGATACTTAATTCTGGTTGGGACATTGCAAGATTCGGAAATTACAATTATCAACTACTATGCACCTAACACAAACCAGGTAGCTTTTTTATCTGATCTTTTTGATAAAGTTGATAGTATAGCGCAGGGGTTGACCATATTATGTGGAGACTCTAATCTGGTTATTAATCCATATATGGATAGACAGGCCCCGGGCAACACCTTAGTAAACTCTCAAATGGCAGCAGCTTCTAAAGCCTTTAGAGGACTTTTAGATACCCATTGTTTGGCAGACAGCTGGAGGGAAGCCAATCCAGGCAATCAAAACTTTACACACTTCTCTCATCCTCATAATGTGTGGACAAGAATAGACCACGTTTTTCTTACCCAGAGATCTATGCCCTCATTGAGATCTGCTAAAATTCTCCCAGTGTCTTGGTCAGACCATGACGGCATGCTAGTAAAGCTAGACTTTCTATTCTGCAGACGATCTGGATTTTCTTGGTCATTGAATACTTCTCTCTTAGCAGACCCGGAGGTTGTTGAGGAGGTGTCTAATGCTTTGACTGAATATTTTCAAATCAATGAATCTCCCGAGATCTCAGCAGTTACTTGTTGGGAGGCTCATAAATAGGGATGAGCGAATCGATCCGGACGAACCCGGATTCGATCCGAATTTCAGGAAAAATTCGATTCGGATCGAATCCGAATTTCCCCGCGATTCGATCACTCGAAGTTTTCCTTTAACATCCATTCATTTACATTACAGGCATTCTAAGATGGCGGGCGGGACATGTCTGGACATGTATCCCGCGCCAGTGCAAGCTGGGGCAGTCACATGCAGCCTATCAGCAGCCAGCAAGCCCGGTGACGTCACACAGCGGTATTTAACGGCGGCCATCTTGCTTTTCCTCATTTCTCTATTGCATTCGTGACAGACAGACAGAACGCTGTGTAGCTGAGGCAGTTAGACAGGCTGGAGACAGGGACAGACAGGGACAGGCTGGAGACAGGCAGGAGACAGGCAGGAGACAGACAGGAGACAGACAGAAAGCCAGGGAAAGGTAGGAAAAACGGAGCTGGCTGACAGGGAGATTTTTTTTTTTCATCCAGCCTTTGTTAGCGTTTTCAGGCTGCTTATAGTAACTAACTGTGCATATATACTGAACTGATCTTAAGTCTGCTGTGAGGCATCCCATTCTGTGACTAAAGCAGCCTCTATTTAATAGCATAATAAACATTTGCACTTATTCTCATAGAAATCAGGCCTGATAAAGACACTTTTGCTGTGCATGCTCTCTGGTTTTTGTGGCACTGGCATCCCATTCTGTGACTAAAGCAGCCTCTATTTAATAGCATAATAAACATTTGCACTTATTCTCATAGAAATCAGGCCTGATAAAGACACTTTTGCTGTGCATGCTCTCTGGTTTTTGTGGCACTGGCATCCCATTCTGTGACTAAAGCAGCCTCTATTTAATAGCATAATAAACATTTGCACTTATTCTCATAGAAATCAGGCCTGATAAAGACACTTTTGCTGTGCATGCTCTCTGGTTTTTGTGGCACTGGCATCCCATTCTGTGACTAAAGCAGCCTCTATTTAATAGCACAATAAACATTTGCACTTATTCTCATAGAAATCAGGCCTGATAAAGACACTTTTGCTGTGCATGCTCTCTGGTTTTTGTGGCACTGGCATCCCATTCTGTGACTAAAGCAGCCTCTATTTAATAGCACAATAAACATTTGCACTTATTCTCATAGAAATCAGGCCTGATAAAGACACTTTTGCTGTGCATGCTCTCTGGTTTTTGTGGCACTGGCATCCCATTCTGTGACTAAAGCAGCCTCTATTTAATAGCACAATAAACATTTGCACTTATTCTCATAGAAATCAGGCCTGATAAAGACACTTTTGCTGTGCATGCTCTCTGGTTTTTGTGGCACTGGCATCCCATTCTGTGACTAAAGCAGCCTCTATTTAATAGCATAATAAACATTTGCACTTATTCTCATAGAAATCAGGCCTGATAAAGACACTTTTGCTGTGCATGCTCTCTGGTTTTTGTGGCACTGGCATCCCATTCTGTGACTAAAGCAGCCTCTATTTAATAGCACAATAAACATTTGCACTTATTCTCATAGAAATCAGGCCTGATAAAGACACTTTTGCTGTGCATGCTCTCTGGTTTTTGTGGCACTGGCATCCCATTCTGTGACTAAAGCAGCCTCTATTTAATAGCACAATAAACATTTGCACTTATTCTCATAGAAATCAGGCCTGATAAAGACACTTTTGCTGTGCATGCTCTCTGGTTTTTGTGGCACTGGCATCCCATTCTGTGACTAAAGCAGCCTCTATTTAATAGCATAATAAACATTTGCACTTATTCTCATAGAAATCAGGCCTGATAAAGACACTTTTGCTGTGCATGCTCTCTGGTTTTTGTGGCACTGGCATCCCATTCTGTGACTAAAGCAGCCTCTATTTAATAGCACAATAAACATTTGCACTTATTCTCATAGAAATCAGGCCTGATAAAGACACTTTTGCTGTGCATGCTCTCTGGTTTTTGTGGCACTGGCATCCCATTCTGTGACTAAAGCAGCCTCTATTTAATAGCATAATAAACATTTGCACTTATTCTCATAGAAATCAGGCCTGATAAAGACACTTTTGCTGTGCATGCTCTCTGGTTTTTGTGGCACTGGCATCCCATTCTGTGACTAAAGCAGCCTCTATTTAATAGCATAATAAACATTTGCACTTATTCTCATAGAAATCAGGCCTGATAAAGACACTTTTGCTGTGCATGCTCTCTGGTTTTTGTGGCACTGGCATCCCATTCTGTGACTAAAGCAGCCTCTATTTAATAGCATAATAAACATTTGCACTTATTCTCATAGAAATCAGGCCTGATAAAGACACTTTTGCTGTGCATGCTCTCTGGTTTTTGTGGCACTGGCATCCCATTCTGTGACTAAAGCAGCCTCTATTTAATAGCATAATAAACATTTGCACTTATTCTCATAGAAATCAGGCCTGATAAAGACACTTTTGCTGTGCATGCTCTCTGGTTTTTGTGGCACTGGCATCCCATTCTGTGACTAAAGCAGCCTCTATTTAATAGCATAATAAACATTTGCACTTATTCTCATAGAAATCAGGCCTGATAAAGACACTTTTGCTGTGCATGCTCTCTGGTTTTTGTGGCACTGGCATCCCATTCTGTGACTAAAGCAGCCTCTATTTAATAGCATAATAAACATTTGCACTTATTCTCATAGAAATCAGGCCTGATAAAGACACTTTTGCTGTGCATGCTCTCTGGTTTTTGTGGCACTGGCATCCCATTCTGTGACTAAAGCAGCCTCTATTTAATAGCATAATAAACATTTGCACTTATTCTCATAGAAATCGGGCCTGATAAAGACACTTTTGCTGTGCATGCTCTCTGGTTTTTGTGGCACTGGCATCCCATTCTGTGACTAAAGCAGCCTCTATTTAATAGCACAATAAACATTTGCACTTATTCTCATAGAAATCAGGCCTGATAAAGACACTTTTGCTGTGCATGCTCTCTGGTTTTTGTGGCACTGGCATCCCATTCTGTGACTAAAGCAGCCTCTATTTAATAGCATAATAAACATTTGCACTTATTCTCATAGAAATCAGGCCTGATAAAGACACTTTTGCTGTGCATGCTCTCTGGTTTTTGTGGCACTGGCATCCCATTCTGTGACTAAAGCAGCCTCTATTTAATAGCATAATAAACATTTGCACTTATTCTCATAGAAATCAGGCCTGATAAAGACACTTTTGCTGTGCATGCTCTCTGGTTTTTGTGGCACTGGCATCCCATTCTGTGACTAAAGCAGCCTCTATTTAATAGCACAATAAACATTTGCACTTATTCTCATAGAAATCAGGCCTGATAAAGACACTTTTGCTGTGCATGCTCTCTGGTTTTTGTGGCACTGGCATCCCATTCTGTGACTAAAGCAGCCTCTATTTAATAGCACAATAAACATTTGCACTTATTCTCATAGAAATCAGGCCTGATAAAGACACTTTTGCTGTGCATGCTCTCTGGTTTTTGTGGCACTGGCATCCCATTCTGTGACTAAAGCAGCCTCTATTTAATAGCACAATAAACATTTGCACTTATTCTCATAGAAATCAGGCCTGATAAAGACACTTTTGCTGTGCATGCTCTCTGGTTTTTGTGGCACTGGCATCCCATTCTGTGACTAAAGCAGCCTCTATTTAATAGCATAATAAACATTTGCACTTATTCTCATAGAAATCAGGCCTGATAAAGACACTTTTGCTGTGCATGCTCTCTGGTTTTTGTGGCACTGGCATCCCATTCTGTGACTAAAGCAGCCTCTATTTAATAGCACAATAAACATTTGCACTTATTCTCATAGAAATCAGGCCTGATAAAGACACTTTTGCTGTGCATGCTCTCTGGTTTTTGTGGCACTGGCATCCCATTCTGTGACTAAAGCAGCCTCTATTTAATAGCATAATAAACATTTGCACTTATTCTCATAGAAATCAGGCCTGATAAAGACACTTTTGCTGTGCATGCTCTCTGGTTTTTGTGGCACTGGCATCCCATTCTGTGACTAAAGCAGCCTCTATTTAATAGCATAATAAACATTTGCACTTATTCTCATAGAAATCAGGCCTGATAAAGACACTTTTGCTGTGCATGCTCTCTGGTTTTTGTGGCACTGGCATCCCATTCTGTGACTAAAGCAGCCTCTATTTAATAGCATAATAAACATTTGCACTTATTCTCATAGAAATCAGGCCTGATAAAGACACTTTTGCTGTGCATGCTCTCTGGTTTTTGTGGCACTGGCATCCCATTCTGTGACTAAAGCAGCCTCTATTTAATAGCATAATAAACATTTGCACTTATTCTCATAGAAATCAGGCCTGATAAAGACACTTTTGCTGTGCATGCTCTCTGGTTTTTGTGGCACTGGCATCCCATTCTGTGACTAAAGCAGCCTCTATTTAATAGCACAATAAACATTTGCACTTATTCTCATAGAAATCAGGCCTGATAAAGACACTTTTGCTGTGCATGCTCTCTGGTTTTTGTGGCACTGGCATCCCATTCTGTGACTAAAGCAGCCTCTATTTAATAGCACAATAAACATTTGCACTTATTCTCATAGAAATCAGGCCTGATAAAGACACTTTTGCTGTGCATGCTCTCTGGTTTTTGTGGCACTGGCATCCCATTCTGTGACTAAAGCAGCCTCTATTTAATAGCACAATAAACATTTGCACTTATTCTCATAGAAATCAGGCCTGATAAAGACATTTTGCTGTGCATGCTCTCTGGTTTTTGTGGCACTGGCATCCCATTCTGTGACTAAAGCAGCCTCTATTTAATAGCATAATAAACATTTGCACTTATTCTCATAGAAATCAGGCCTGATAAAGACACTTTTGCTGTGCATGCTCTCTGGTTTTTGTGGCACTGGCATCCCATTCTGTGACTAAAGCAGCCTCTATTTAATAGCACAATAAACATTTGCACTTATTCTCATAGAAATCAGGCCTGATAAAGACACTTTTGCTGTGCATGCTCTCTGGTTTTTGTGGCACTGGCATCCCATTCTGTGACTAAAGCAGCCTCTATTTAATAGCATAATAAACATTTGCACTTATTCTCATAGAAATCAGGCCTGATAAAGACACTTTTGCTGTGCATGCTCTCTGGTTTTTGTGGCACTGGCATCCCATTCTGTGACTAAAGCAGCCTCTATTTAATAGCATAATAAACATTTGCACTTATTCTCATAGAAATCAGGCCTGATAAAGACACTTTTGCTGTGCATGCTCTCTGGTTTTTGTGGCACTGGCATCCCATTCTGTGACTAAAGCAGCCTCTATTTAATAGCATAATAAACATTTGCACTTATTCTCATAGAAATCAGGCCTGATAAAGACACTTTTGCTGTGCATGCTCTCTGGTTTTTGTGGCACTGGCATCCCATTCTGTGACTAAAGCAGCCTCTATTTAATAGCATAATAAACATTTGCACTTATTCTCATAGAAATCAGGCCTGATAAAGACACTTTTGCTGTGCATGCTCTCTGGTTTTTGTGGCACTGGCATCCCATTCTGTGACTAAAGCAGCCTCTATTTAATAGCACAATAAACATTTGCACTTATTCTCATAGAAATCAGGCCTGATAAAGACACTTTTGCTGTGCATGCTCTCTGGTTTTTGTGGCACTGGCATCCCATTCTGTGACTAAAGCAGCCTCTATTTAATAGCACAATAAACATTTGCACTTATTCTCATAGAAATCAGGCCTGATAAAGACACTTTTGCTGTGCATGCTCTCTGGTTTTTGTGGCACTGGCATCCCATTCTGTGACTAAAGCAGCCTCTATTTAATAGCATAATAAACATTTGCACTTATTCTCATAGAAATCAGGCCTGATAAAGACACTTTTGCTGTGCATGCTCTCTGGTTTTTGTGGCGCTGGCATCCCATTCTGTGACTAAAGCAGCCTCTATTTAATAGCATAATAAACATTTGCACTTATTCTCATAGAAATCAGGCCTGATAAAGACACTTTTGCTGTGCATGCTCTCTGGTTTTTGTGGCACTGGCATCCCATTCTGTGACTAAAGCAGCCTCTATTTAATAGCACAATAAACATTTGCACTTATTCTCATAGAAATCAGGCCTGATAAAGACACTTTTGCTGTGCATGCTCTCTGGTTTTTGTGGCACTGGCATCCCATTCTGTGACTAAAGCAGCCTCTATTTAATAGCACAATAAACATTTGCACTTATTCTCATAGAAATCAGGCCTGATAAAGACACTTTTGCTGTGCATGCTCTCTGGTTTTTGTGGCACTGGCATCCCATTCTGTGACTAAAGCAGCCTCTATTTAATAGCACAATAAACATTTGCACTTATTCTCATAGAAATCAGGCCTGATAAAGACACTTTTGCTGTGCATGCTCTCTGGTTTTTGTGGCACTGGCATCCCATTCTGTGACTAAAGCAACCTCTATTTAATAGCATAATAAACATTTGCACTTATTCTCATAGAAATCAGGCCTGATAAAGACACTTTTGCTGTGCATGCTCTCTGGTTTTTGTGGCACTGGCATCCCATTCTGTGACTAAAGCAGCCTCTATTTAATAGCACAATAAACATTTGCACTTATTCTCATAGAAATCAGGCCTGATAAAGACACTTTTGCTGTGCATGCTCTCTGGTTTTTGTGGCACTGGCATCCCATTCTGTGACTAAAGCAGCCTCTATTTAATAGCATAATAAACATTTGCACTTATTCTCATAGAAATCAGGCCTGATAAAGACACTTTTGCTGTGCATGCTCTCTGGTTTTTGTGGCACTGGCATCCCATTCTGTGACTAAAGCAGCCTCTATTTAATAGCACAATAAACATTTGCACTTATTCTCATAGAAATCAGGCCTGATAAAGACACTTTTGCTGTGCATGCTCTCTGGTTTTTGTGGCACTGGCATCCCATTCTGTGACTAAAGCAGCCTCTATTTAATAGCATAATAAACATTTGCACTTATTCTCATAGAAATCAGGCCTGATAAAGACACTTTTGCTGTGCATGCTCTCTGGTTTTTGTGGCACTGGCATCCCATTCTGTGACTAAAGCAGCCTCTATTTAATAGCATAATAAACATTTGCACTTATTCTCATAGAAATCAGGCCTGATAAAGACACTTTTGCTGGCCAAAGCCCTACTGGACCCTGCCAGGTCGATTCCTGCCCGGGGCATCCCATTCTGTGACTACAGCAGCCTCTGTTTAAGACCATATAAGCATTTGCTCTTATCATATTTGAAATTAGCCTGATAAAGACACTTTTGCTGGCCAAAGCCCTACTGGACCCTGCCAGGTCCATTCCTGCCCAGGGCATCCCATTCTGTGACTAAAGCAGCCTCTGTTTAAGACCATATAAGCATTTGCTCTTATTATATTTATATTATAAGACACTTTTGCTGGGCATAGGCTTACTGCTGCCTGCCAGGTGCACTTCTGTTGAGGCATCCCATTCTGTAACATAGCATACCCCTCTTTATTTACACTAAGCAGCTCTCTTATTTACACTAAGCAGGCCTGTTGGAGGCTGAGTGTTACTGCTCACTTTTGGTGTGCATTATATTCTGTTTTATATAGACCCACTGCTGCCTGGGGGTTCTTAAAATATCACCTACTACCACGCCAGTTAGACTATGTCGGGCAGACAAGTGCCTGGAAGTGAAAAAAGGAGTGGCAGAGGCCAAGATTCCGCAGGCAGAGCTCGCATCAGACTGGGGGCCAGTAGCAGCAGGAGTCACGCTGAGAGACCTAATCTGCCAGTATCTGCTAGCGGTCGGGTCTCCACCAGTAACGCATCTGCCGTGGTAGATTGGCTGACGCGCTCATCAACAACATCATCACAACTTACATCTGAGACCCCCAGTCTAGGGTCGGTAGGTTCCTCTGACACAACCCTGAGTTGGCATGCCCCGAGAGCAGTCCCTGTCCTCCCATTGCCTCTGTCCTACGCCGTTCCCTCCCCCAGCGACGTATCCTATGCTTTGGGTTCAGCTCCACTCTTTAGTGAGGAGGACGATCAGATACAGGAGGACAGTCAGCAGCTACTGCCCAGCCAAGAAATGGAGGTGGCTTCTTTAGCTAGGCAGACAAATAGTGATGTGGACAGTGTCGTGGGTGCTGCGAGCGTTCCAGCTCCTGCGCCAGACACTGTTGACGAATCCACGAACATCAGTGACGTACAGCCACAACCCGGTGATGATGATGATGATGACGATGAAGCCGATCGCACTTGGGAGCCGGGTGATGAAGGGGCTTCATCGTCATCATCAGGAGAAGAGGGGCGCAGGTTGCCCCGGAGTCAGCAGCTGAGGCAGCAAGGTGGTAGCAGTCAGCATGGGGGCACAATTCCAAAGGCTGGAGCCGGCCGGGGCCGGGGCCGGGGTAGAGCACCTGCTGTGCGGCAGTCTACCTTATCGGGAGGTAGTGGAGCAGGGGTTCCTGGAGTTGGCAACAGCAGCAGTGAATCAGTGAGGCCAGGGGGTGGGAAAAGTAGCTACTCGGCAGTGTGGCAGTTTTTCCTGAGGCATCCGCAGGAGGGTAACATGGCCACATGCAAGATATGTAGGCAAAAGGTGAAGCGTGGCCAGGGTCCAAATGTTGGCACCACGGCCCTGCGTCAACATATGATGCGTCACCATAAAACGACCTGGGAGAACCGAGGCTCCCAAGGGGTGGTCCAGTCTGCTTCCTCACCAAGTGAGCTCCCAATTTCTGCAAGCCAAGGCTCCAGCACCTCAGCCGAAGGCAGCTGTGCGTCACACCCATCCTCTGTCGCTCCTGCTCCTCCTCCTCCTCCTCCAAGTCATGCATCCCGCCAGCAATCCATCAGCAAAGCCATGTCCAAGAGACAGCAGTATGCGCCCACTCATCCTACGGCGCAGAAGCTGAATGTGCTCCTGTCCAAGTTGCTGGTGCTGCAGTCGCTCCCTTTTCAGGTGGTGGAATCTGCACCTTTCAGAGAACTGATGGCTTGTGCCGAGCCGAGGTGGAGAGTCCCAAGCCGTCATTTCTTTGCCAAGAAGGCAGTACCAGCGCTGCACACTTTTGTTGAACAGAAGGTGGGCCAGTCCTTGAGCCTGTCGGTGTGTAGCAAAATACATGGCAGCGCCGACATCTGGAGCTGTAACTACGGTCAGGGGCAGTACATGTCGTTTACGGCCCACTGGGTGAATGTGGTCCCTTTGCAGCAGCAACTTGGACAGGTCACGCCGCTTCGGCCTCCGCGCTCTCTGCCCATTGGGCCTGTGACACCGTGCGACTCGGCCTCCTCATCCTCCGCCATCTCCTCACCCTCCACTGTAGGCTCAAGTCTCAGTGCCCCTCCAGTCTACCATGTGTGCAGGGCACGGAGGTGTCACGCAGTGCTTCACATGGTTTGTCTTGGCGAACGGAGTCACACAGGGGAGGAACTGCTTAAATGTATTCATCAGGAAATCCAAACATGGCTTACTCCGAGAAAACTTAAAATGGGAATCATGGTTACCGACAATGGGAAGAACATTTTGTCTGCGCTGCGCCAAGGAAGCCTGACCCATGCCCCCTGCATGGCTCACGTCTTCAATCTGGTTGTCAAGCGGTTTCTGAAGTGTTCCCCCCATCTGCAGGACATCCTAACAACTTCACGGAAACTTTGCATGCACTTCAGCCACTCCTACACCGCCAAACACACCCTTCTTGAGCTACAGCGTCAGAATGGTATCCCCCAACATAGTCTGATTTGCGATGTTTCCACCCGTTGGAATTCCACCCTTCACATGTTGGACCGATTATATGAACAGAGAAAAGCCATCACGGATTTCCTGATGATCCAAGCAGATAGGGGGACTCCCCTGTGTAACTTCAATGTCAACCAGTGGCAGCTCATACGTGACACCTGCCGTTTGCTCAGGCCCTTTGAGGAAGCCACTTTATTTGTCAGTCGGCAGGATTACGGGATGAACGACGTGATTCCACTGCTTCATGTACTACAGCACATGTTGGAAACCATGGCTGGTCAGGGCACTGGAGACATGGCGTTTACATCTTACGGCCACATGAACCCCGTTGGAGCTGAACTGGAGGAGGAGGAGGAGGAAGAGGAGGAGGAGGAGTTGCCCAGCGAAACACAGTTTAGGCTTGGCGAAATGGCTGGTTTATCTAGTCAGCGGACAGGAGAGGAGGAGCAGGAGCAGCCAGAGGAGCTAGAGGTTTTTGAGGAAGGAGAGACAGAGGACCCGGGCACACCGTGGCAGTATGCAGTGGAGATGGAGACAGGTAGTCCATCCGAGTCACTTGCGCAAATGGCACGAAGCATGCTCACATGCTTGCGTAGTGACCCCAGAATTGTTTCCATCTGTCGGCGGGATGACTTCTGGCTGTCCACCTTATTGGACCCTCGCTTCCGGCACAAAATGGGGGCATTTTTTAAACCCACCGAGAGGGAGGACAAACTCAACTACTACAAAGACATTCTACGTAGGCAGTTGGCCGATGCCTATCTGCGCCATGGTCCATACTCTCGCAGGTCTGACTCGAGGGGACCTCTGCGCTCACCTTCCACTGCCATGGCCGCTGGGGGGGTTGGCAGCAGCAGCAGCAGAAGCTCCATCAGCAGCAGCAGCCTCAGTCTTCAGTCGCTAATGAGTAGCTTTCTACACCCGCATAGTGAGGCTACTCATGAGCAGCAGGAAGACCTGGAGCAGGGCCTGAACCAGCAGGTCATGTCATACTTTGACATGACCATGCCAACACACCTTGAGGATCCGCTGGACTTCTGGGCAGCCAAACTTGATTTGTGGCCGCAACTAGCAGAGTTTGCCCTGGAAAAGCTGTCCTGCCCGGCAAGTAGCGTGCCATCTGAGCGGGTGTTTAGTGCGGCGGGGGCCATAGTTACGGCGAGGAGAACTCGTCTGTCAACTAAAAATGTGGAGAGACTCACCTTTGTCAAAATGAATCAGGGATGGATCAGCCAGGATTTCCACCCACCAATGCCTGATGCATGCGACTAGATTCAGCATGGTGCCACGTTTTACACTTTACAAATGGTGCAAAACATATTTATGTCTTTAGGCCATTTTTTGGGCTCCTGCTGCTGCTACTGCCAACTTCTGCCAACTCCAGGGTGTGATTCATCCAATTTTTGGGCTCCTGAAGCCAACTCCAGTGTATATTTGGGCTCCTGCTGCTGCTACTGCCAACTTCTGCCAACTCCAGGGTGTGATTCATCCAATTTTTGGGCTCCTGAAGCCAACTCCAGTGTATATTTGGGCTCCTGCTGCTACTACTGTCAACTCCTGCCAACTCCAGGGTGTGATTCATCCAATTTTTGGGCTCCTGAGGCCAACTCCAGTGTATATTTGGGCTCCTGCTGCTGCTACTGTCAACTCCTGCCAACTCCAGGGTGTGATTCATCCAATTTTTGGGCTCCTGAAGCCAACTCCAGTGTATATTTGGGCTCCTGCTGCTACTACTGCCAACTTCTGCCAACTCCAGGGTGTGATTCATCCAATTTTTGGGCTCCTGAAGCCAACTCCAGTGTATATTTGGGCTCCTGCTGCTGCTACTGTCAACTCCTGCCAACTCCAGGGTGTGATTCATCCAATTTTTGGGCTCCTGAAGCCAACTCCAGTGTATATTTGGGCTCCTGCTGCTGCTACTGCCAACTTCTGCCAACTCCAGGGTGTGATTCATCCAATTTTTGGGCTCCTGAAGCCAACTCCAGTGTATATTTGGGCTCCTGCTGCTACTACTGCCAACTTCTGCCAACTCCAGGGTGTGATTCATCCAATTTTTGGGCTCCTGAAGCCAACTCCAGTGTATATTTGGGCTCCTGCTGCTGCTACTGTCAACTCCTGCCAACTCCAGGGTGTGATTCATCCAATTTTTGGGCTCCTGAAGCCAACTCCAGTGTATATTTGGGCTCCTGCTGCTGCTACTGCCAACTTCTGCCAACTCCAGGGTGTGATTCATCCAATTTTTGGGCTCCTGAAGCCAACTCCAGTGTATATTTGGGCTCCTGCTGCTGCTGCTGCTGCCAACTTCTGCCAACTCCAGGGTGTGATTCATCCAATTTTTGGGCTCCTGAAGCCAACTCCAGTGTATATTTGGGCTCCTGCTGCTGCTGCTGCTGCCAACTTCTGCCAACTCCAGGGTGTGATTCATCCAATTTTTGGGCTCCTGAAGCCAACTCCAGTGTATATTTGGGCTCCTGCTGCTGCTACTGTCAACTCCTGCCAACTCCAGGGTGTGATTCATCCAATTTCTGGGCTCCTGAGGCCAACTCCAGTGTATATTTGGGCTCCTGCTGCTGCTACTGTCAACTCCTGCCAACTCCAGGGTGTGATTCATCCAATTTTTGGGCTCCTGAAGCCAACTCCAGTGTATATTTGGGCTCCTGCTGCTGCTGCTGCTGCCAACTTCTGCCAACTCCAGGGTGTGATTCATCCAATTTTTGGGCTCCTGAAGCCAACTCCAGTGTATATTTGGGCTCCTGCTGCTGCTACTGTCAACTCCTGCCAACTCCAGGGTGTGATTCATCCAATTTTTGGGCTCCTGAAGCCAACTCCAGTGTATATTTGGGCTCCTGCTGCTGCTACTGCCAACTTCTGCCAACTCCAGGGTGTGATTCATCCAATTTTTGGGCTCCTGAAGCCAACTCCAGTGTATATTTGGGCTCCTGCTGCTACTACTGCCAACTTCTGCCAACTCCAGGGTGTGATTCATCCAATTTTTGGGCTCCTGAGGCCAACTCCAGTGTATATTTGGGCTCCTGCTGCTGCTACTGCCAACTTCTGCCAACTCCAGGGTGTGATTCATCCAATTTTTGGGCTCCTGAAGCCAACTCCAGTGTATATTTGGGCTCCTGCTGCTACTACTGCCAACTTCTGCCAACTCCAGGGTGTGATTCATCCAATTTTTGGGCTCCTGAGGCCAACTCCAGTGTATATTTGGGCTCCTGCTGCTGCTACTGTCAACTCCTGCCAACTCCAGGGTGTGATTCATCCAATTTTTGGGCTCCTGAAGCCAACTCCAGTGTATATTTGGGCTCCTGCTGCTGCTGCTGCTGCCAACTTCTGCCAACTCCAGGGTGTGATTCATCCAATTTTTGGGCTCCTGAAGCCAACTCCAGTGTATATTTGGGCTCCTGCTGCTGCTACTGTCAACTCCTGCCAACTCCAGGGTGTGATTCATCCAATTTTTGGGCTCCTGAAGCCAACTCCAGTGTATATTTGGGCTCCTGCTGCTGCTACTGCCAACTTCTGCCAACTCCAGGGTGTGATTCATCCAATTTTTGGGCTCCTGAAGCCAACTCCAGTGTATATTTGGGCTCCTGCTGCTACTACTGCCAACTTCTGCCAACTCCAGGGTGTGATTCATCCAATTTTTGGGCTCCTGAGGCCAACTCCAGTGTATATTTGGGCTCCTGCTGCTGCTACTGCCAACTTCTGCCAACTCCAGGGTGTGATTCATCCAATTTTTGGGCTCCTGAAGCCAACTCCAGTGTATATTTGGGCTCCTGCTGCTACTACTGCCAACTTCTGCCAACTCCAGGGTGTGATTCATCCAATTTTTGGGCTCCTGAGGCCAACTCCAGTGTATATTTGGGCTCCTGCTGCTGCTGCTGCCAACTTCTGCCAACTCCAGGGTGTGATTCATCCAATTTTTGGGCTCCTGAAGCCAACTCCAGTGTATATTTGGGCTCCTGCTGCTACTACTGTCAACTCCTGCCAACTCCAGGGTGTGATTCATCCAATTTTTGGGCTCCTGAGGCCAACTCCAGTGTATATTTGGGCTCCTGCTGCTGCTGCTGCCAACTTCTGCCAACTCCAGGGTGTGATTCATCCAATTTTTGGGCTCCTGAGGCCAACTCCAGTGTATATTTGGGCTCCTGCTCCTGCTGCTGCCAACTTCTGCCAACTCCAGGGTGTGATTCATCCAATTTTTGGGCTCCTGAAGCCAACTCCAGTGTATATTTGGGCTCCTGCTGCTGCTGCTGCTGCCAACTTCTGCCAACTCCAGGGTGTGATTCATCCAATTTTTGGGCTCCTGAAGCCAACTCCAGTGTATATTTGGGCTCCTGCTGCTACTACTGCCAACTTCTGCCAACTCCAGGGTGTGATTCATCCAATTTTTGGGCTCCTGAGGCCAACTCCAGTGTATATTTGGGCTCCTGCTGCTGCTGCTGCCAACTTCTGCCAACTCCAGGGTGTGATTCATCCAATTTTTGGGCTCCTGAGGCCAACTCCAGTGTATATTTGGGCTCCTGCTCCTGCTGCTGCCAACTTCTGCCAACTCCAGGGTGTGATTCATCCAATTTTTGGGCTCCTGAAGCCAACTCCAGTGTATATTTGGGCTCCTGCTGCTGCTGCCAACTTCTGCCAACTCCAGGGTGTGATTCATCCAATTTTTGGGCTCCTGAGGCCAACTCCAGTGTATATTTGGGCTCCTTCTGCCCCTCATAGTGATGCCACTTCAACTCTCTGCAATTGTGCCGCTCTGCGATTCTATTAGCGATGCCTCTGATCTGCATGTGATATTTCTTCAAAGTATTATTTAACAAACCCAGCACGCATCCTGTGCGTGTTACAGCAAGGCTGAACGGTTTACAACCCTATTGAGGCTGTAGGAGGCTCAGAAATAGCCGTTTTTAATAGCGATTCGTCGCGAATTTATTCGGGTCGAAACGATTTTTGTCGGAAAATTCGGCGAATCAGTCGAATCGAATTTTTCAAAAGTTCGCTCATCTCTACTCATAAACCTACTATAAGAGGTAAACTCATCCAGATTGCCTCCAGAAAAAAGAAAGATAGAAATAAATGCATTGAAAAATTAGAAAGAGAATATCTGAGAGTAGCGGAGGCTGCGAGACAGCAGATGACTCCTTCGTTGCGAGCGGAGCTCCACAGGGTGACACACGAGCTGAATCTTGCTTTGGCAGGAAGGGCAGAGAACGCCCTTCGTTGGGTGAAACATAGATATTATTGCAAGGCTAATAAGCCTGACGTACTGTTGGCTAAAAAATTGAAAACCCCTGAGCAGGGTTTCAACCCTGTTAGATTAAAAAATGAGAGAGGGGACTTATCAAGTAATCCTATTAAAATTGTTGAGATCTTTAAAGAACAACTAAAAAAATTATATACTATTCGTAACCCGCCCTCCTCTAGAAATATGGATAATTTTCTGAGGGGCGTCTCTCTGCCCTCCCTGCCAGACCAATTATATAAAGCTATGGAACGTGAGTTTAGTATCACAGAAATAGAGAAAACAATATCAAACCTCAAGCCCAATAAGAGGCCGGGCCCAGATGGATTTGTAGCGGCTTATTACAAGACTTTCTGTTTTACACTGACCCCGAAATTGAAGGCTATGTTTAATGAGATACGAGAGGGTGGTACATTCTCCCAGGAATCTTTAACAGCCTCGATCAGCATGATACCTAAACCAGACACAGATCACACTTTGTGGTCTAATTTCAGGCCTATATCCCTTATCAACTTGGATATGAAAATATGTACAAAAATTTTAGTGGATAGGCTAGCAGAATTCCTTCCCCAGTTAATTCATAATGACCAAGTGGGTTTTATTCCTGGTAGACAAGCTGGAGATAACATCAGAAGGGTGGTTCAGCTCATGCAGATAGCTAACAATAAGAATATACCGTGTATGCTCCTCTCCTTAGATATCAGAAAGGCCTTTGACACGGTGGCCTGGGAATACCTTTTCCACTTGTTGGACTTTTGGGGCTTCGGTCCGAAATTCTCTGGTATAGTGAAAGAAATCTACTCAAAACCGAGTGCTTATGTGAAATATAGTGGATGTAAATCAGACACTTTCCCCCTGACGAGAGGCACTAGGCAGGGGTGCCCATTGTCACCTTTGCTGTTTGCATTGGCGATGGAACCCCTTGCACAAACCATAAGGGCATCGCCAGATATAGGGGGGGTGAAGGTGGGCAAAGTTGTCTATAAATTATGTCTTTTCGCCGACGATGTATTATTAACAGTGTCAAATCCAACCATTTCCCTCCCCAATATACTGAGGACTCTGGGAGAATTTGAGCGGATTTCTGGGCTACAAGTGAACACTACGAAATCAAGGGCACTAAATATAAATATTCCGGACAATCAGTGGGCCCAGTTACAGGCAGGGTTTGATTTCCATTGGGAAGGAGAAACAATTAAATATTTAGGTGTGAACTTAACTAAACGATATACTTCTTTATTTGAGGCTAACTTCAACCCACTTCGGCGTAAGCTTTGGGCATTATTGAAGAAATGGAAGTTTTATAGTCTCTCTTGGCTAGGCCGAATTGCGGCAATTAAAATGACCCTTCTCCCAAAATTTTTGTATCTAACCAGAACGCTCCCAGTACGGATTCCCTCAATTTATTTACAACAGCTTCAAAGCAAAATATTGGATTTCATATGGGATCACAAACGCCCACGGATTGCGAGTAGTATTATGCTTAAATCAAAATGCCAGGGTGGCCTGGGGGTGCCCAATGTTAAAAAATATTATCAAGCTGCACAATTGGCTCAAGTGATAGCATACCACACAACTATAGATGTTCCAGCATGGATACAGATAGAGGCAGATTTGTATGACCCAGTAGGGATTGATAACCTCTTGTGGTTACCATCTAAAGAGAGAAGATCAATAGGTAACCCAATAATAGACCATTCCTTAAAGCTCTGGGACAATGTGAGGTCTACAGTAGCTTTGGTCTCCCCACATAGGCCGTTATTGAAGATATGGGATAACCCTATGTTCCTCCCAGCACTCACAGACCCTGCAAGGTTCTCCACTTGGAAGAGAGGGGGGGGTCAAATATCTCAGAGATTGTTTCCAAGACTCCAGGATATCTACATTTCAGGAAATGAAAACTAAATTTTCACTACAGCCTAAAGACCTATTTGGGTATCTCCAAGTAGCTCATTTTGTAAAGTCTATATGCCCAGTACAGGTCAGTTGTGATCAGCTCACTTTTTTTGAAAAACGTTGCAGTAAAGACCCAAGGGGGAGAGGGATTGTTTCGGAAATCTATAGCAAGCTGTGTGAAGGATCAGGAGACCAAGTTCTGTCTTACAGACAAAAATGGGAGAGGGAACTGGGAGAGACGAAAGACCAAGCAGAATGGCAGAGGATGTGGGGTTCGAGTTTTGGGGTTTTTGCATCTGTCATGTCAGTAGAAGCTAACGTCAAATTAACTCTTAGGTGGTACCTAGTACCAGATCAAATGAAACACTTTGGGTCAGATGAAAAAGGACTCTGTTTCAGAGGTTGCTCGGCTGAAGGCTCTTATAAACATATATGGTGGGACTGCGACAAAGTGAAGGTATTCTGGCAAAAAGTGTTTAAAGTTATAAGCAAGGTTTTAGGTAGGCAGATACAACGGGACCCATGGGTGGCCCTCTTAAACTCTCCCATTGATAAATGTTCTAAAAATCAGAGGCTGCTGACATATCATATCCTGACAGGAGCGAAACAAACAATAGCAGGATTATGGAAAACTACAGATCTGAAATTTAGGATACTTATCAATAAAGTGAATTTCATTATGTCTATGGAAAAGCTCACAGCAATTCAATGTAGGGACTTGGATGGATTTCGAGAACTGTGGACTCCTTGGATACGGGCCTACGGCTCACAAAAATTTGATGAAACCCTGTTCTGGGTTTAACAAGCGACCTCTTTAGCTTATACTCGGCATCTTGATTTTTTTTTTTTTTTCTCTCTTCTTCTTTCTTCTTCTTGTCTTCCTTCTTCTTTTCTTTGAATCTTTTCTTTCCTTCCCCCTTTTTTCCTTATCCTTTTCCCACCCTGAGAGCCCTCCCCCCTCCCCTATCCCAAAGGTTAAGAACATTTTTTAGGAAGTTGTGATTGTATTGCATAGAGAATTTTAGTTGATCGGCCCGACTTGGATCATCGATGTGGGATCTCTACGGCTAGGATCGCGGCCTCCGGAAGGAATTACAGGACAACGATTCGTCCTTCGCACAAAGTTTTGTACTTTATATAATTCACTGTAATAATGTTTCTCCATGTTGGAGTTTAATGCCTGTACTGCAATTTTTGGATTGATCTATTCAATAAAAATTTATTGAATTAAAAAATAGCGTTCAGGCCTAAATAGCAGAAAGGGTTAAATAGCATGTGCATTGCATGCACAGTGTGCAGCTGTATTTAAACCAAACCAAATATATTAACAGTAACCCAGTAATTATGAAATATGAATCATAGGCAGCACTAGGCACCCTGTCAATGTGACTTGTATGCTGCTGGATTGTTCCGGTTTTCAACCTATCTTTCCCTAGCTCTGTCTACCACTCTAAATCTCCCTATCTGTCTCTCTCTTTACCTATCTGTAACTGTCTCTAGCTATCGCTATCTCTCACCTAACTATGACTAACTGTCTGTCCCTGTCTGCAGCCAGCAACCACCGCTGTCTCAAGAATGCAAGTCTGAAATGCGCACAAGCAAGATGGCTGCCGCTTTATATAGCACGGTGACGTCACCGGGCTTCCTGGATGCTGATAGGCTGCATGTGACTGTCCCAACGTCACTTGTCCCTGGGGACATGTCTGAACATGTCTGTCCACCATCTTAGAATGCCTGTCATTGAGTTTAAAGGAAAACTTTGATTGATCGAATTGCCGGGAAATTCGGATTCGTTCAGAATCAAATTTTTCATGAAATTCGGAACGAATCCGGGTTCGTCCGGATCGATTCGCTCATCCCTAAACCTGAGGTACAAATCACTCCAGTGTTGCTGCAAAATGTGACCCTATGCTTTACAAATCAATGGTTAATTTTGCAGTGTTAAGTGTTGCTTTAGAGTTGGAGAATACTAGATAACCAGTCACGCCTGTTACAGCTTTAGAAAACTTTATCTGCAGAAATTATGTAGCAGGCAAAAATGTATTAGCACATTTAGTATTTAGCACTTGCATTTGATTACATAGAAGCAGAGCAGGAAGCTTTTTCTTTCACGCTCTCCTTTTCAAAGTATACTTGTCATCAACCTTCTGTTTTTATGTTTCTATGTATCAAGCAGTGTGAAGTATTCTGTTTGAACAATACTATAATGTGAAGAAAATAGAAACAACAGTGTTCTATAATCCTGTTATATATGGGGGTGTTAGTGCTTTATAGCATTCGTGAAAGTCTGATGTAGACTCAAAACCACTCAAGCACCATTGTTAAGCGTACAAAAGTCCCTGCACAAGGTACAATGAAAATAAGTATAGGAAAGTGCACTCCACACAAGTCTTAGATTTTAAGTAATGCTTAGATTTGTATCAAAAGGAGAAATATATACATTTATACAACAAATACTGGGGTGTAAAATTCCACAGAATTAAATATATAAATTCAGTTGTAGCTAGTGACAGTATTCTGCAGAACAAAAATGGCCATCTGTTAGAGTGAACTCTACAATGTATCTTATCCTTCAAATAATCAAAATGCATACATGCCAAAGGATAAACAGCTGAATTAAAATGTCTGTTCCTTATCTGAACTCTGGGCTGATCCTAAAGCCAGATCGCATACATGAATAGAAATATGCAGGTATAGCTTACAGGCTTGTGAAGCGCACTAGTGTTGTAGTACAAACTGATTCAAAATGAGCATATATATGTGTCTCAGTGACAGCATATGAACAGCATCACATTATTAGCAGATAATAAGTCAACGCAGGCAGGTTTAGAGCAAGAAGGCAGAGAGATAGAAGGCAGTAAGGTTTGTTACCTAAGGGTCATTTCAGGCTAGATCATGCCCTTCATCAGAGGTAAAAGGCTGCATAGTTTGCATTTCCGCCATTGGCATACCTAAATAGAGATCACCCGGCTAGCCATGTGACATTTCAGCCGCGCTTTTCCGGTCTGTGGTCCCAGACATTACTCTGGCTTGCAAGGGTCCCGGTGTGAGCACCAACTAAGCGGGCAGATGGAGTGTTATTTCCGCCAAGCACTGCTTGGAGGCGTGCACACGCACAGGGCCTTTGCCACATGTCATCCATATTAGATGCTGTAAAAGTGAGTATTGAACAAAAGTATAAAGTGATGGACAGGGAGTGCAAAGACATTTGCTGTCTGGAGGTCAGATGGAGGGATCCATCTTCCTTGCCGGATGATTGAGTGAAATTAATTTAGGCCATTATGGGTGTAAGATGAAAAAGATTATTATTAATAACATTGACATAAATAACCTTACTATAGAGCTTTGTGCTTGCGCCCCCTAGTGGTTAGATTTGCTTAGTATACATTTTTCATTGACAATATTATATTAAACAGAACTTTATGGTTCTAGGTATCACTAGATTTGGTGAACAGTAAGCCAGGAACTAAATAGGGCTATATATTATTGTTGTTGCAACATACTGGATATTACAAGGCTAAATGATTATTAATGAAATCTTACCATAATTTAACTTGTCTGGAGTCTGTGGAGTGCACTTTCCTATTATGCATAGGTTGTTTATGGAGCCCAGAATTAGAGGAGAACCAGCATGTCAAGTTGCATCAATCTTTGAGGAATTTTGAGTGTGCATAACCAATTGTTATTGTATATACAATGAAAATAAATAATAATATCCAGAAGCACAACTATTTACTCTGTCATCTTTTGGTAGATTACATGTTTTTATGACAATGAGCTGCACACATTTTATAATTGTAAGTCTCTTTCTATCTAATGATGTGTTGTTAAGTAATATGGATTTATAGAGAAAATATACATTTACTGAATGTTTGGTGAAATATTATTCTTTTTATAATGCCAAGTCAGAATTACCTGTTCTAAAAATGTACTATTCAGAAAACATATGTTCTAAGAAAATTTACTGCATTCGAATTGTACATTGGTTGAGTGGTATAATAAGTAACTAGGATGCAAGAAAGATGGTGCATTAACAAAATGCAAACATAGCTGATAGAGAAACAAAATGCAGCAGATTGTAAACGTCACACTGGCATGGTGATTCAAAGTTTATGTTAAACAAGTAGTAATTGTTACTAGAATAAATAATATTACATTCTTTATTCTTCATTATATTACATTCTTTATTCAATGCTTACGTCAAGTTATTTGCAAAGGAACAAATTAATATCTACTCTCTCTCTCTCTCTCTCTCTCTCTCTCTATATATATATATATATATATATATATATATATATATATACAGTATAGATATTATAACCTGAGTCCACAAAAAGCTCATAGCAAAGTGATAACTTCTGTTTTCACTTTTGACCGGCTAATGTTTTCAGCATTATTGTATTGTAATTTAATAAAACTGCACATGCCTCTACTAGCTAGTGCCTTCATTTTTATACTTCTTCAGTTCCTTGACATGAATACTGCTATATATCACAGTAGAGGGAAAGGAATTAAATTAACTTGTTCTCAAATTTAAGCAATATCAGGTTTATATGATTTAGGTCCTTCACACAAAGCAAAGGTCAGATTCAATGTTCCTGTAAAACTGCATTTCTAGAAGACTTTATGTGATGCCTAATGCAAGGAATGTTCTAAAGAAAGAAAACAACTTTTGCCCCTCTGCAGCTGTATAAATGTAGTTCTATGCTCTTTTTTAGATTTTAAAATATACCAATATAGACAAGCTAACTTCTTTAAATACAACGTCAGGTCATTCCTGTCTTTGTAATTTGATTATTCAAACATTCTAAAATTACTTTTTTGGTAATTATTTTTAGACTTTCACCTTAGCATGGTTTAACCCTTTAAGTGCCAGCCTTCCTAGAATTTTTGTCACCCCCTGTTGCCAGACCATGTTTCACTATTTTGCGCTCCACATGTTCAACCTTGATTTTTGAGGGGATTTCCAGGGATTTTCCAAGAAAATTATATATTGTTTTTTTCAGCGTCAAGGCTTCAACATGAAATGTTTTGGCTGGCCTTTTTTTAGTGTATTTTCAATACTTTTTTGGTGAAATATGTGCAAAAAATCTTATTGCGTGTGATTTTTCTCGGTTACAGTGATACCACATATGTATTGTTAGACATATGTGGTATCACTGTTAGACTCCCCCAAACTGAAACAGTGCTTTAGGAGATTTTCAGATAAAATGCAACTGTGCTAGATGTTATGCGTACCTTGCAGTTTTGCAAAAAAACAACCCTTTACATTTGAAATACCCCCCACAAAACTATATATTCTCTGGAACTACATACCTCAAGATTTCTAAACATACCAGGCTTGTTTACCTGGGCTTAGTTTTCTGGAAGTAATCCCTCAATCAATTTTTTTGTTGCACAGAGTTTCCCTATTAACCCTTTTAATTGCCAGCCTACTTGAAATTTTGTCACCCTCTGTTGACAGGTCATATTTAACAGTGATTTTTGCAGGAATTTCCAAGAAAATTATATATATATATATATATATATATATATATATATATATATATATATATCAGCAGAGTTTAGGCTTTAACATGAAGTGTCTTGTTTGTAATTTTTCTATTTTTTTTAAAATAGAAAAATAAAAAAATATTTTTTAGAAAATTGTCTCTTTTATTTTAAATAAAACATTTGTTTTATTAATGAAAACAATATTGCATGTGATAGCCCCATTTCTCTCGATTACAGCGTTACCATCGGTATTGGTAGCTCCCCCATTCTTGCCCAGGAGACCCCCCAAACTGAAAAGAGCACTTTATAACATTTACAAATAAAATACAACTACTATTCACACTATAAACATAAGGGTTTATGTATAAAGAAAAAAAAAAAAAAAAAAAAAAAAAAAAAAACAACGTAGGGCATTTTTGGGGGGAATTTTAAGGGTTAAAACCTTTAAACCCCCCCCCAAAAAATTTACATGGGGTCCCCCTTACCCATCATAACCAGCCCGGAACCAGCTATTGGGGCTTGTAGAACAGGGCACAGGGGCCAGCTTTGGTGGCCCCCCACCCTGCCGACTACAAGCTCCGTGGGCTGGGCTCTTCTGCTCCCCCTAGGCTTTGGGGAGACAATTGGGGTGCCGGGGGTTAATGGCAAGTCACCCGCTAGCCGCAGCCCCCAGCCTTGTGATATGGGGTCTCATGTACCTTTTACCAGTTCACAAAGGGTTAAGTGTAAAAAACACACAGAGAAAAGCAGAAAAACTATTTTATTTATTAAAAACTATTATTATCACAGATCTCTATTTCATTGTAAAAATTAAATCATGTTCTATGGTACTTACAGTGTCAAAATAACACATAGGTTCACAGAATATAAATCAGTAGATTTGTTCAGGTGCACAAAAAAAATGGGAAAACAAGAGGTACAGTCTGGAGGAAAGAAGGTACAGTCTGGAGGAAAGAAGGGAGAGGGGGGACATGATTGAGACCTTTAAATATGTGAAAGGATTGAATAAGGTTCAGGAGGGAAGTGTTTTTAAGAAGAAACTTAATGATAGAACAAGGGGACTCAACCTGAAGCTAGTCAAGGTTAAGATCAGGACCAATGTTAGAAAATATTATTTTACATAAAGAGTAATAGATGCTTGGAACAAACTTCCAGCAGAGGTAGTTGAAAAATTGTCAGGGAATTTGAACTTTATAGCATATGAAAAGTTAGCTCTACCTTAAATCCACTCCAATGATCCTCCCGGTAAAAGGAAAAAGTCGCCAGCCAGGTAATGCAATGAAAAAAATTGTATCCAAACTTTTTTGTATTAAAACGGCATAAAAAAGCCAAAAGGCCAGTATTCCAGAGAAGAAAACACTTGAAAAGCGTCTACGTTTTGGGCCGACACCCGGCCCTTAATCATGACATATGCAACTCATAATGTCTTATATCTGTTGACTATCCGCACCACCCTGCTCTGGGCGGTAACATTCAAATGCATACATAATAAATCAATTAAGTTCAAATGGCGAACTGTTCACAAGAGTCACAGGCATTGTATTCAACTTCAAAAAATCCTTCAGGTTGTAGCGGGGCTTATTAACTGTTTCAGAATCCAAGGGCACAAAAGTAAAAAATAAAAATAATCCACGCACGTGATCTATTCATAAGAGGGATCAATCCATATACGAACACATTATATCTCTGCTTTTTTTTTAGAAACAGCAGAGACTCATTTAAAATAGTGAAACATATATTTTGATGGCACATATTAAAGTAAATATCTCTGGAGGGGATACATTTGTCTCATACTGTGTATGTAAAACTGTAGCCAGAGGAGCACAAGACCCCTGGGTGATACAACAGTTAATATCTGCAACATTGTATCACTATGTATCCAAATTGATACATACTATATAGAAAGAAATCTATGCTCTGCAGTGACTGACGGCTTCACATATATTATATCCAGTACTGAAATAATTCATTAAATTTCATATTAGAATGGAATGGAAAAATATCTCCACCACCACAACCATCTGGAACAAAATTAGTTAAACATAATATAGATAGAAAATAATAATTAAATACATAAACACAAGTGAATTAAACTCAATCGAAAAATAAACTGAAATAAAGCAAAAACGTATAATATTTACTACAACTAACTATAGAATATTTGCATAACTAATTCCTGCAATGGATCCTGTGTAAACCCATGATTAACACAAACTTCAGCAGCTATGTCCAAAATGAATACTCAATAATAATTCCCAGATTAACATGAACTTTCACTATTATATCCAACACTGTAAATGAACTCCATATTAATTAATATCCACATTAAATCCATAATTAAAGAGATTAATTAGTAACAAAAATATTTACAAAACAACATAAAAAATAATAATAAACATCAATGAAAATTCATTAATGATGCATAATAACTGTCTACAGCACACACTAAATTAAAACCATACATACCACAGATAAATTAATAACGGAATTATCTATATAGCATAGAAGGAATCCTATATAATTTCTAAGCCCAAATAGGCTATCACCATGTTATCCAACAGAGTAATAGGCTCCAAAATAACAGTAATGCTAATGGATCACTCCAAATCACTATAAATCACACATAATAAATAAAAATTTAAATGACTAAGCAAAAATGATGGCTCATCTCATACTATCTCATACTTAAGTATACATCCCACCTATGATTGAGACCTTTCGGTGTTCTGGTCTCCATGTCAAAGATCCACTTGGTCTCTTAGCATAACAATTTTTTATTGAGATCCCCTCCCATTGGACCAATAATTACCCTTTCAATCACCGTACACTTGAAAGATGTCAAGTCCCCTCCATGCATATCCCTAAAGTGCCTTGATGCATTCGATATCGAGCACAATCAATTTATCTGGTGTCCGCCACATGTTCTGCAACATTTAAACTTGTGTGTTGTGCAACCTATATATTGGACCTTACAAAAAACACAGTCCACCAGATAGATCACATGCGTACTATTACAATTAATAAAAGACTTTAGACTAAAATTCCTACCTGTAGAGTACGACTTAAATTGTTGTCCAGGGACTTCTAAAAAATCCCAAATGGCATAACCAGGTTCTGGGGGTGACTTTATGTTCACGATTATGGAGACTGGGTGACAAAGTTTGTCTCAAAGTAGGGGATTTTCTGGACACAATTCTCACTCCCCGATTAATAACTGTACGTAAAATTGGATCATGTTTCAAAAATGATAGATGTTTATTAATGATCCATTTTACTTGAGAAAACTCCACGCTATAGCCCATGATCATAGTAATGACTTTCTCCCCTACGACATTCCTATGTTTGGTGTTAGATAACATATCGTCTCTATTTTTCTCCCTGGCAGCTACTTTGGCCCCCTCTATGAAATTTATTGGGTAACCTCTAGCAGTTAATCTCTCTGAAATATCGGTCATTTCCTTTTCAAACAAAAGATCCTGTGAACAATTACATCTGGCACGTGTCATTTCACCCAACGGGATAGCCTGTATCGTATGTTCAGGGTGACAGCTATCTGCTTTCAAAATTGTATTACCTGCAGTGGGTTTTCGAAAAGTCGATGTCACTACACTTTTACTACCTGCAGAAATAGATAAATTCAGATCCAAAAACGAGATAGAGTTCTGATGACTCTCTAAGGTGAAAACAAGATTATGATTGTTCTGATTTAAATATTGGCCAAATTCATCAATAGAATCGTTCACCCTGCCAAATTAACAGTAGGTCATCAATATAATGACTGAAATAAACAATATTGTTCCTGAATGGGTTCTCCAGTTCATATATGCAGGACCTTTCCCACCAACCCATATAAAGATTGGCAAGGGATGGAGAAAAAGGAGCTTCCATCGAAGCCCCGCAGCTCTGGAGGAAGAGCCCATCCAGGAACATGAAAAAATTGTGTTGCAACAAATTTTCCATTGCCAAAATTTAGAAGGTAATTACATTGTCATCATAACTGGAATAATTTTGTAGATGAAAATACAATGCCTGAAGGGCTAGATCATGAGGGATTACTGAATATAAGGAGCCAACATCGCAAGTAATCAATTTATAATCAGAGTGCATTGTAAATGCCTCATGACCCTAAGGCCATCACATGAGTCCTGTAAATATCCTGGTAACCATCTAACTTATGGTTGCAGGTAGGCGTCCACCAGTTGTCCCAACCTCTCATTGATCCCCCAAATTCCTGCCACAATAGGACGACCCTTGGGTGGATTACCAGGCTTATGAATCTTGGGGAGATGGTGAAAGATCAGGACAACTGGGGACTCCACATACAACCAATCCAATTCATGTTTGGTCAGTACACCCAATGACAAACCTTCACATAACAATGCTTTCAATTTTCTCTGAAATGCCATTGTAGGATTACTGGACAATCTCATATACGTGGATTGATCTCCCAATTGCCTAAGGGCCTTGTTTTCGTAATCTGAAATATTCATCACAACCACACTTTCTCCTTTGTCATCTGATCGGAACGTGATACGATCATTTTTACGCAATGAATTTAAACATGCCTGGGATAAGCATACATCTATCCTAAGATAAAGAGTATATACAGTATACACATAAGGGCAGACTAGATGGAGCGTATGCTCTCCTTCTGCCGTCAACCTTCTATGTTTCTATTTAAGAGAGACAAGCTATAGGCTACAAAGACTGGGAATTGAAACAAAAGTTTGACAAGCTGGTAATAGAAATGGCATGCTTAGTGCTGTTTCACACCACTGGGGAGAAATTTTATTGGGGCTGAAATGAAAGTTTTTCAACTGACTCTACTATTTTTATTCTGCTTTTTATACATTTTTTTAGGGAAACCCTGTGCAACCAAATATTTCTTTGAGGGATTACTTCCAGAAAGATGAGTCCACTGCAATAAAGCTGGGTATGGCAAGAAAGCTTAATGTGTGTACTTTCAGGGAATTGTAGGGAGCATTTCAAATGTAAAGGGGTGCTGTGGTTGAAAAAGCACAAGGTGCACACTTACATTTTCAAGTAAAATTACCGTTACGCATATCTTACGCATGTCTTACTATGGGGTGTTTAGCAAGCCTACCTTTAACAGTACCTATGCATGTTGGGTATTCTTCTGTTTAACCCTTTCAGTGCCAAGCACGTAGATTCTACGTGCTCGCTTCCACTCCACTTAAGTGCCAAGCATGTAGAATCTACGTGCCTGACTTTACCCCTGCTAGTTAAAAAAAATAAAAATTAAAAATACTCACCTGACCCCTCGTTGGATCCAGCCGGGTCTCCTCTTTAATTTGGTGCCATCCGATCCCCCGTGGGGGGTTGGATGACTCCAGGAGAGCCCCCAGAATAGCCCCACCTCTGCTTCGGCAGCAGCAGCTGCTAACTGTAGAAAATAAAAAAATTACATTTACTTACCTGAGGCCACGCTGTCTCCCGGCGGGTGTCCTCTTCACTGGGGAGGCCTCTGATCGCCCCCCCAGCCTCTTCTGTGGCAAGGAGAGGGCAGGAATTGCCCTCCCCCCACTTCCTGGAACGGGTCTGCTAGCCCCGCCCCCTGGGGACGGCCGGGTGACATCGTTGTGATGTCATCAGCAGCCCTCTTAATGCCAGCACCCGACACAGAGAATCAGTCTGCTTGGGTGCCTGGAGGAGAGCAGAAGGAGAGGAGGAGAGGGCTGAGATCGCCCCCCCTCCCCAGGCTCTCTCCTCCAAACACCCAAGCAGATTGTCATCGCAGATCGCCGGGGGACACAGGATCGGAGGTGAGTAAAGTGAAAAAAAAAATATATAGATCATTTCTTTTTCTTATGTGTCTGTGTCTTTTTTTTAACATTTAACCCCTTGTGAACTGGTAAGGGGTCCATAAGACCCCTTATACCAGTTCACAAGGCTGGGGGATGGCAAGTCGCGGGGGATGGCAAGCGGGTGACTTGCCATTAACCCCCGGCACCCCCATTACCTGCCTCCCCAAAGCCCAAGGGGGCAGAAGAGCCCGGGCCCACACAGGCTATGTGGGCTCGTAGGCTGCAGGGTGGGGGGCCACAAAAGCTGCCCCCCCCACTCTGTGCCTACAAGCTCCCATAGCTGGTCTCGGGCTGGTAATGCTGGGTAAGGGGGACCCCATTTCATTTTCTATTTGGATTTTTAAGGGTTTTTAACCCTTAACATTCCAAAAAAAATGGGGTCCCCCCGGGAGGGGGGACCCTATGTCATTTTTTTTTTTTAATTAACCCCTTATGTTCTGTCGCCTAGCAGCTATAAAAGGCTTCCAGCTACAGCAGGAAGCCAGATTGATCAGCGTGGGACACAGGGATGGATGGGAGGTAAGTATTAAAAAGTTAAAAAAAAATAATAATAAAATATTTTTTCTTATGTGTCAGTGTCTTTTTTTTACACTTAACCCCTTGTGAACTGACTTGCCGTTAACCCCCGCACCCCCAATTACCTGCCTCCCCAAAGCCCAGGGGGGGCAGCAGAGCCCAGGCCCACATAGGCTATGTGGGCTTGTAGGCTGCAGGGTGGGGGGCCACAAAAGCTGGCCCCGCCACTCTGTTCCAACAAGCCCCCATAGCTGGTCCCGGGCTGGTAATGCTGGGTAAGGGGGACCCCATTTCATTTTTTTGGGGATTTTTAAGGGTTTTTAACCCTTAAAATTCCCCAAAAAATGGGGTCCCCACCCAGGAGGGGGGACCCTATGTCATTTTTTTTTATAATAACCCCTTATGTTTATAGTGTGGATAGTAGTAGTATTTTATTTGTAAATGTTAGAAAGTGCAATTTTCAGTTTGGGGGGTCTCCTGGGCAAGAATGGGGGGGGCTACCGATACATATGTGGTACCGTTTTAATCAGGAGAAATTGGGTTTTCACATGCAATATGTTTTTTTCTAATAAAGCAAATGTTTTATTTAAAATAAAGGAGACAATTGTCTAAAAAATATTTATTTATTTCTTTTTACACAAAAATATTTAAAAAAAACAGTAGAAAAATTACAAACAAGACATTTCATGTTCAAGCCTAAACTCTGCTGCAAAATATATATCTATAATTTTCCTGAAAATTCCGGCAAAAATCACGGCTAAACATGGCGCAGAATGGGGAAAAATGACCTGTCAACAGAGGGTGACAAAACTTCAAGTAGGCTGGCAATTAAAAGGGTTAATAGTACCTATGCATGTTGGGTATTGTTCTGCTCGGAGGACCTTGCTCTTTCAGATTTAGCTTGTTTTTTTTTGTTTGCATATTTATATTTTAGGAAAACATGTTATTTATTCAGTTTTTGTATTCATTTTTTTAGGGAAACCCTGTGCAACCTAAGAATTCTTTGAGGGATTACTTCCAGAAAGGTGAGCCTACCACAACAAGCTGGGTACTCTTAGAAAGCCTAACATGTGTACTTTCAGGGAATATATGGTTTATAGGGGATATTCCAAATGTAAAGGGTTGTTTTGGTTGAAAAATTGCAAGGTGCGCATTTTGTCAGCAGAGTTAAAATTTTCAAGTAAAATTACTGTTATGCGCATGCTTTACTTTGGGGTGTTTGCCAACTCTTCCCTTGACAGTACCTATGCATGTTGGGTATCGTTCTGTTCGGGGAAAGTTGCTTTTTGAGATTTTACTTGTTTTTTCTTGTTTGCATATAGTTTTTTTTAGGAAAATGTGGCTTCATTCTTCCTTTTTATTCTTTTTTAGGGAAACTTTGTGCAACCAAAGAATACATTGAGGGATTACTTCCAGAAAACTAAGCCCACGTAAACAAGCTTGGTACGTCTAGAAAGCTTGAGGCATGTACTTCCAGAGAATATATAGTTTGTCGGGGGTATTTTAAATGTAAATGGTTGTTTTTCTGGAAAAACTGCAAGGTGCACATAGTGCAGTTGTATTTTATCTGCAAATCTCCTAAAGCTCTGTTTCAGTTTGGGGGAGTCTCCTGGGCAGGAAAGGGTGTCCATCAATACATATGTGGTACCGCTGTGACTGGGAGAAATTAGGGTTTCGCACGCAATAACATTTTATTGGCAAACATATTTATTATTACAAAAAAACACTACAAATTGCTAAAGTACTTTACTACTACTGAAATGAGATATGTACACACAGAACACTGTTGCTGGGAATATGTATGGTCGTCGAGTAAGAACCCTCACCTTAGCAGCAGCCATTGCAGTATTGTTTTGTGTGTAATAGGCTCACATCTTTCCTCGTGGTGTACAGGCTTGGTGCAAATTGCCACTAACATAGATAAGCTCAACAACTTAAGGAACTTTGTAAGGAAGCTAGCACTTACATTTTGTTTTAATCTAAGATTACTAAAATGCAAGAATCAAGGTCTGTTGGATTTCCAGGATCACTGAACACATAATGGTTTAGATTGTATGCTCAGGTTACATGTTGTTAAAATTTGGAAGTTGTATCCCTACTTGAACACTTTAAAACAGCCAAGTCATACTTCCACCCTGTTAATTCTGAGGTGGAAGCGCTGGATATATTTAAAGACCTGGACAGGACATAATTTAGGGTAGAGGTACTGAGATTATGGAATGAGACCATTGCCAGACCCAACTCATGAATATCAAGGTTTACTCCTGGTGTTGGGGTAGGGTCTTGCCTTGCGTGTACTGTCCCCAAGAACCTTTATTAGCAGGGATTGGAGGTCTGAATGAGCCCTTGGGCCTGTGGCTGGATTCTTTTTTTCAGCTGCTGGTCTAATGAATTTCTGTTTTTACAAGGGACACATGACTTCTGATAAAGAAATTAGAGAATGTGAAGTGGCATCTAGGGTCACTTTGGCATACTTTTGATGTTTTTTGTACTCCACTGTATATTTTGTACTTTCTGCTGCCCCTCATTTGGCTACTTGTTCCCTTAAAGTGGTCTAAAAATCCTATTATAAGGACTATTCGCTTTGTGGCTGTGCTGATTTTCTTTTTACTTGCTTCAGAATATGCACTCCTTGGGCCAATGAGATGCTGCACATTTTCCCCAGTGACTGATATAATCTTGACCCCATCCGCAGCTCTCAGATCTGCACCCTCCACCAGCCAGGTATGGGGCCACTTATTCACACACACTATGTCCTGCATGACAGTGTCTGCAGCTCCCTCACTGTTTGGGTGTTGGGGGGAGCAGAGCCCATCCTTGAGAAAGGGTTCAGCCAGAACAGAAAAACAATGTACTTTATTCAAAGCAAGCCTTTAGGACTGCTTTAAGTTTAATCTTGAATGGTTTGTGCCTATCCAGTGATGTAATTGTTTTCACCATAATGGTAACCTGTTTACAATTAAGTGAATCTTTATTTCATGATGCACTGGCATCTGCACTCAATTGAGTATCTTGACCTTTAGCTGGGGGTCAGTAGTGCACTATTGTGCACTGATACTTTGTAGCACAGATGGGTGTCAATACCTGCAGGCTTGCTGCCAGAGGTTGCTTTTTATATAGCCCTGATTAGATCTAGGCCTAATACACTAAATAGCCAAAGAGACCAGGGCCAGGTGAATCAGTATCGAGAGACTATATTATTAAGTACTGTTTTAATACTATTTTCATCTGATTTTGGAGATATACAGTTCAACAAATAATGCCTATTTATAGATCTGATCTTACATTGAAACAGTGGACATCACTGTGGACTCCATGTTGTACCTTTGTGTCCTCTCATCATGCATCCATGTTGTTGCCCAACAATCTTTCCTCTCCCATCCCATTGTCTTATGAGTATCACAAAAACTGTAAAAGCTGGTCATCTTGAAACACACGTTATAACAAAGCTATCTGTGAAAAAAGTTATAAAAGGACATGTCTACAGGGGGCAGAACACCTCACCAGTGATTGAGATAAATCATTCAAACAAAATTAAAATAATGGAGCATGGAGCATACAGTATTGTTTTTCTCACATGAGCCCAAACTTTTAGCATTTTTATTCTCAGGATCAGAGACCATAATAGTCATGAAAATCATCAGCAGTGTCAGGGATCGCCGGACACCCTTCTTGCATAAGCCAACAATCCCCAATCTCCACCGCGTCTTGTGCCTATAGACAAGCCCCCGCTCGCTGGAGATGGGTTATGCCTCTCCAGACTTGGTTGCCCCACGACTTACAGGCGCAAAGATTGCTGGCTTATGGTAAAGACGGGTGAACTGCAGGGTATCCCAAATCAGGAGTTCAAGCGAACAGAGTCCAAAATGTCAAATCCAAGGGTTAGGCCGAGAATGGTGGATACAGGCAGGGGTCACAGCCGGGTGGTCACAGAAGCGCGGTATACAAGGGGTAAGCAGAAACAAGGTCAGACAGGCAGAAGGTCAGTGCGGGCAGCGAAACGGAGTGGTCAAAGACGAAGCCGAATCAAACACACAAAACGCAATTCCAACAGCACACCCAAGCTAATAATGGCTATAACGGGCACTGGTGGTCAGGTCAAGGACATATTTAAAGGGGAACTGGCCAGTGGAAAAGGGGGGAATGTAATGATTGGTGTAACTTTGACAAGTGATTGGTGCAACTTAGAACTCACAGCTAATAGGGGCAGATAATCTGGTATTTTTTTAAGTATTTATTTTTCTAAAGTAAATGTGTTTTTTATGGAAGTAGTTTTCACTAACTCCAATTTATTGCTATTGGCAAATGTACCTCAAGTAGAGAGGAGTGTGCAGAACACTGCAAATAGTGAACACTGCTTCCATAAAAACACATTTGCTAACATAAGAAAAAAGAAGACAAACACAAGATTATCTCAGCACCTTGAGGGTATCCTTTTAGCAGACAAAAATATTCACTTCCATTGAAACTGTATTTTCACTTTATACATTTTCACTCTATCTATCATCTATTTATCTATCTATCTATCTATCTATCTATCTATCTATCTATCTCACTACCTATCTAGGCCAAAACACTGTATTCTATAAAAAAAAAAACACATTCAAGTTTCAAGCCACACGGTGACATAAATTAGGCCACTTTAGCAGTGGGCGCGCCCCCCGAGAGGGAGGAGGAAGGCGTCGTGCCGGCCGAAGAGGCGGAGGAGCCGCCCGAGCTGCCCGGGACGCCGAGGACCCCAGCCGCCGCCGCCTCCGAGGCAGAGGAGGCGGCGGAGGCTGAAGCCCCAGCAGAGGAGGAGGAGGCGGTCGCCCGGCGCGGCTGCCGAAAGACCGGAGCCGGCCAAGAGCGCGCCGAGGTGCCGCGGGAACGGGCCCCAGGTAAGTTTCTTACAAGCAGTTTGGACATTTGATCAGGAACTGTAGCATTTGTCAACTAGCTGCTTAATATATATTGTTGTTATTGTTGGCTTCACTGCATGTTAGCAAGAGAAATTATATTGTAGCATATGAATATACTGTACAATATATAACAATAAGTAAATCAAATCAATGCATTTAGCTGCTACATGTATATCGACAAAATTGCTTTTAAATACACAATGGAAATTATTGAATAGAAAGGTGACAATGATTTATGTTGCCTGGCAGCTAAATAGCTGAATGCTGCTAAAGTGGCCTAATTTATGTCACCGTGTGGCTTGAAACTTGAATGGTTTTTTTTTTTTATAGAATACAGTGTTTTGACCTAGATAGGTAGTGAGATAGATAGATAGATAGATAGATAGATAGATAGATAGATAGATAGATGATAGATAGAGTGAAAATGTATAAAGTGAAAATACAGTTTCAACGGAAGTGAATATTTTTGTCTGCTAAAAGGATACCCTCAAGGTGCTGAGATAATCTTGTATTTGTCTTCATTTTTTCTTATGTTAGCAAATGTGTTTTTATGGAAGCAGTGTTCACTATTTGCAGTGTTCTGCACACTCATCTCTACTTGGGGTACATTTGCCAATAGCAATAATTTGGAGTTAGTGAAAACTACTTCCATAAAAAACACATTTACTTTAGAAAAATAAATACTTAAAAAAATACCAGATTAGCTCAGCACCTTAAGGACATCCATTTGGCACCAAAAATAAAAAATGCGATCAAAGAGAATGTTTCTTTTAAAGTCATTGACTATGCAGGTTGATAAATAGTACTAAAATATTGCACCCAAGTCACCTTCAGTTTTCTAATACCTAGGGGTTGATTCCGATTCCCGGCTGATTCGAAGCCTCTTCTGAATTTTTTTCTTTTGGGAATAATGAATCGAGATCTCATGGTGAGAATTCTAACTTCAATACTTGATTTTACAACTTGCATGACAGCTGAATCAATCACTGTCTGCAAGTTGTACTAGTTTGCATTGCTAAAAGGAATTATGCTACAGTCTCCATTATCTGACAGCATGCTATTTTTTTTTAATTATAAATTGTTTCTTTGAGAGAACATTTGCGTGGGGTCCCCCCAAATGCAACTAGCCCTGTAACCCAGGGCTCAGAGGTCACATCATTTGCCCCCTGGCCCTGCCAAGGACTTATGACCTTTGATATGAGCTTGGGGCTCTCCAAGGTTTCCAAGGGCACTCCTGGAAGAACAGCACCTCCGATGCCCCAAATGGGAGTGTGGGTAATATGTCAGATTACTGTCATGTTACATGCCAAGTCCAGCAGGTGCCATGGTGGCTCCTGACCCTGGACCCCTTACCAGTTCACCCCAAGTGAAGTAAAAAAAAATACACGACACAATAAACTTTATTGGTCCTTATCAGACTACTCACCAGTCCCATCTTCTCTCTTCATTCCAGAGCTGCACAACATTCTCTTCCTCAACCACTGGGGTCCCCAGTGGTCTTTGCTGGTCTTTGTGGCTCTTCTTTGCCCCTTCTGCCGTCCGCTTGTGGATGCGTAGGAGCAAGAGGGAACATAGGTTCCCCCTTTTTCATCTGCCTTTTATACTAGGAAATCTAGGGGACCCCAAACCAGTTTACCAGGGTTGTGAGCCACCGTGGCACCTGCTGGACTCAGTAGGTGACATGACGGTAAGCCGACATATTACCCGCACCCCCATTTGTGGCACCGGGGGTTTGGAAGAGCCCGATGCCAATTGGCATGAGCACTGGGTTCTTTAGGGATGCCCATGAGCCCATACCAAAGAGCATAAAGGCTGGAAACTGACAGGGCCAGGGGAGCACGCAGCAGCCTCTGAGCCCTGGGTTACAAGTCTTTATGTCTGTTGCCCAGGCTGGTTGCGTTTTGGGGGGGCATGCAATTTAAAAAGAAACACAATTTAAGTAAAAAAAAAAAATACAAGCCCTGCTGACTGTTTAATTGATTAAATAAATGCCACATAAGGCATCATTCATTTTTTTCAGTGTAAACTTATTAATGTCAGATGTCAATTTAATTGTTAAAAATCATGCCATCTCGAGCAACATGATATTTAACAAGCTTACGGTAGATTTTTGGCCTGCAAAAAAAATATTCCCATCTCCCCAAAAAGACCCACTCTGAATCACATGAAAAATAACTTGGAGTGATTTTTCATTTGGAGTTCTTGCTACCAAATGAAAAATCCCACCAAAAACAATAATCCTAAATCATCTTACTTTTAATTTTGCTTTAACTTCACTATCTACAGGGCACTCCCAGACAGTGGGTGTGTCTGTTAGCTGTGCAGACTAGTCAGAGGTCAATATGTGGGCCAATACGCTAATACAACATGCGTTCCCAGCTGGAGGTATCACCAGAAGGAGGGAGTGGCTGGGGCAAGAATAAAGACAAGAATAAAACCGATATACAAAACACATTTGTTAAGGGTCCACAGACTATGCAGGACACAGCATACAATAATTTTTTTGGACACCTTCTGGGGACTGTACAACATCTATCCACCTGGATGGGCCAAACACACAAAATAGGATTTCAAAAGGCCAATTCTGTGTTCCACAGTGCTGCATGTCTTGAAGAGTTTAACAGATCATTAGGGCTCTTGCGAGTTGTGCACTGGGGCCAGGAGCCATGGCATTTGGCCATAGCCAGAATCACCTAAAGCAGAAGGTGGGATTAGGGTAGTGTTGTATGCACTATGTCTGGTTGGGGCAATAGAAGAGCCAGTGCAAGGGCCCAAGGTACAGACTGTAATGGTATAGGTCATACAGGTTCCATTGTACCTCCATCTGTGCAGGATGTCCCTACTACACCATCTGAATGTGGATCACATATGTGCCGCACCAGAGTTTTGGGTTCTGCAACATCTGTGGCTGGTATTAGTAGGGTGCGTGGCAAGAGTACTTCGTGTACTAGGGGTAGTATGTGTGCCAGGAATCAAGGCCAGGATATAGAGTTGGTGTGGCTTTCTCCAATGTGCCTGCCACAAGTCATGGCAGGGCTTGTGCCAGACACCCTCGGGCTCTGGGTGGTGCTCGTCTCTATTGCTGAGGACATCATAAAGCTCACTTTGACTTTGGAGAACAGGTCCTCAATCGATGGGGTGCGTAGTTGTTTCCTGTCTTGATCTGATATAAGTATGATCTGGCAGGACATTGAAGACAACATTAGCTCCGCCTCTGTCCCTATTAGAGACAGGTGGACTAACAAAAAGCAATTCAATACACTATGATGTGCTGTTAGACCCAAGATGGGGAGCTGGGGGTGATACCTGGTGCGAAGGTATCACATTTGACAAATGAATACTCAAGTGTCATGTTCAAGCACATCATGTTTTTCCACTGTTTTATCTTGTAGAAAATCTGGAAGATTCCCCAAAGGAGTTGGTGTCATCAACAGGTGCCAGCACACCCAACCCTTTTGCAGCTCCTCAAATCCTGGAAGATCTTGAAGGTCTTGTGGAACTTGAGGATACTATAAGCGAGTGTAGTGATTGATCTAGCCTATAGATGTAGTTGTTTGAAATAGGAAAAGAAGGTATAACTAAAGACCAAAATGAAACTAGATATATGCAGACATTCATGGTTCATTTTTTGCATTCCGCGTATTGACTGGTGCAAGCTCACAGATAACAGAGATGGAGCAGAGTATGGATTAGATGCATGAATGTGTCATAAATCTGCCTATGTTGCTGGAGGCTATATGTAAATCTACATATCTACAAATGAAATGACTAATCCAAATGTACATTTAAAGAGCAACAACACCCAAGCTATGCCCTTAATCTTGTGTTGTGGCTCTCTGGCCGGGCATCCCGATTTTGTGCCTCCTGCTGTGTGTTTGCTTAATGTTTTTTGGGCCCTTTTTTTATCTGTAACACTTCACAAATCAGTAGTGCACATTTCATTTTGTATAGCTCGTTGGCCCTGACATTGTCTTTGTGAAGCTCCGTTGGAACGTCCATTGAGAATGGCCTGCAACCAGTGCACACCTAGCAGTAGAAGTATTCTGGGTATATAAACGCGCTGCATAGATGTGTTGTGGGCTTGTGGAAGAGGTTAGTGTTTTGGCTGGTCTGGGGGTTAACAACACTGCGGCCAACACTAAATTGGGATAATGACTAAAGAGCTTAACCAACACCCCAAGAGTTTTAGGGACCCAAGGTCCTTTTAAACATCTTATTGTTTGCCATTCTCCTTCCCAGCTTCCCAGTTATGTATGATTTCCCTGCCATTCTAACCCAGGGCAACAAAAAAAAACTAAAACATTCTGAAAACTGGTTGTCTGCTCGAGATTATTGATGGGCGAACACAAACTGCAAAGGCCCAAACACGGAAAAGCTAGTTGATGGGCTACTGAGTTGTCCATCAATCCGCTTAAAATAAAGGATGCATCAGCCGAAGCTGATTCCCATGAGTGCAGCAGCCATTTTTTTGTGGAACTGACCATGGACCATTTTGAACGTCGCTGTTGCTGATAGGCAGGGGATCGTGTGGGGCTGCAGAGCGCTTACTGATGCACACTCTGCACCCCATCTCCCCATCAGAGCCACCCCCAAAATTCGGGTCCCTATTGATTTCAATGGGGATCAGGTCCATGATCCAGAATTTTTAATCAAAGTATAGCCAAACTTGCTTGTATCAATGCAAAAAAAAAAGGTTTTGTCTGTAAGAAATGGATTTGCCCTGCAGTGCACATACATTAGCAATTTTGCCAGGCCTACACTTAACCAGTTGTGTTGCATGTTTTTTTGAGTAGATTCCTGTGGTGGTTAGTAGGACGCCGCTGACTTTGCGGCAGTGCATGGGCTTTGATATTTATACTCTCTCCAGCCTTTTTTAATTATTGTTTATTGAGTGCACATACATTGCACAAATATATTCGCATGGTGCTTAACTGGCCCTAATATTTAACCCTTTAAGTGTCAGACCATGTTTCACTATTTTCCGCTACACATGTTGAACCTTGACTTTTGAAGGGATTTCCCAGGAAAATGATATATTGTTTTTTCAGTAGAGTCTGGGCTTCAACATGAAATGTTTTGTATGGCCTTTTTTTAGTGTATTCTCAATACTTTTGAATAAAATATGTGCAAAAAAATTTAAACATTACAGCACAAGGGGTGCCCCAAAACCCCAAGAAAGGGGGATATAACCAGAGACTAACAATGGCACTCTATTCAGTATAATTCATAGCAAGTTTATTAAATGATCAAAATTACATAACAAGACACATTAAAAAAGCTTTTCCTTCAAACACATATAACACATCTATAACTGCCATCAAATTACCCAGGGGGCTCTAATATCTATAAATAATTCATAATAATATATATCAGCGTGCCTCCAAAATGCATCAGATACAATAGAAATAAGCATAAACGTGCAAACAACGCTAGCAATGAGATAAAAAAATAATAAAATACAAAAAACTTACTGATCCAATAAAGTGCTAAGTGCAGACCACCACTGGGACCCCCATAAGCATCCCTACAACGCGTTTCGTGACATGACATCGCTTCATCAGGCAGAGTACTCTTTTTGTAAAATTTTTTGTATTTTATTTGTGGTTTGCACCTATCTCATTGCTAGCATTGTTTGCACGTTTATGCTTATTTGTATTTGATTCTGATGCACTTTGGAGGCACGCTGACACTTTATGAATTTACATTTACATGGTCACATGCTGTATTTACATGGCTGATTGGAAAAGAGATTGTACATGCATTGTGGGATCGCCAACAAGAGGAGTATACCAGTGTTCTCAGGACTTTAACACTGCAATATGCTGCATCTAATCTTCATTTTATGTCTGAGAATGAGGCAAGTGGCCAATGGGGGTCACCTGGTGGTCATGAGCAGCAAATGCACAGCTACCTGGCAGACTTCATGGTGTAATAATATTAGTTTGGTTTAGTTTGGCCAAAAACAAATATTGATCAAAAATGGCTTTCAAATAATACCTAGGCAACCTATCAGTAGCCAGTGACTTATCACATTAGGCTGACCTCCACTTCATTGCTCTACAGTGGTTCTTAGAGCTATGTTACCCCCCACCATCTAAGTATTTTTAGGCAGGGTTACTCACCTGGTCCACATCCTAGTATCATGCATGCTTGCCACGTGACTGCTGTTGGCCAATTGGGTTCACCTGGTGAACCTAAGCAGTATATGCATACCCTCCTGAAAGGCAGCAGTGAATGCAGTGAGAATGGGTATTTTTCCTGATTTCTGGGCTTCCTAGATTGATTTAAGCTGATATGTAAACCAAATCAAGATGTTCATCAAAAGTCCATTTTAATCTGAATTTTGTAGCTTGTGTCTGACATAGATGGTGTTGTTACTTGTTTTTTCTTCATACACTAAAAATACATTCATCCTACCTTTTGTTTTGCAAGTAACACTGGTAGCACTCTTATAGCTGGACAGTGATAGACACAAACACATGAAAATGATTTGTATGGACCATGGAGTAAAATACATCTTCTACATAAATACTTTTCTGACAAACAAATAAACAGTAGTTACATACACCAGTTGTTTTGCTGTTGCCAGTGCTGGAAAACACAGGAAAATATTCTCTCAGAGGGGCCAGTTACTATTTGAGTTTAGTTGAAATTATTTTCAGCTTGGTGTATGTAATAAAACAAAAAACAATTCTTAAAGGGCCCAGTAATAAGCTGGTAAAGCTGTTTGAAAACTATTAGTATTTGGTAGCTCGCCTGAAAAAAGTCTAGATCCTTGGGCACTATTTAGCACCAGGTGCAGAAAGTGTACCTTGGAGTAAAAAGGACATTTTACTTGAAATAATTAAATAGAACTTCTTATATTTGCATTTAGTGCTGAATTGACTTCTAGGTTTGAAATAAACGTGAATATCTTTTTTTACTTTAGTGCACTTTTTGTACCTGGTGTTAATTTGAGGGAATGTTGCAGGTGCAAAAGTGCATTTTTGCAAAAGTCCAATCATAGTAAGAAAAAACTGGGGGGATATTTTAACAATAAAGTCCTTTTAGTTTGAAATTTTCCAAATAATAAGGTTGCCTCTTTCCATGACTTATTGATTGTCAATTAAAATGATGCTTATACATTTTATAGCAAAGTTTGAGGCGAGGTGGACATGCAAATACATGCAAAAAACATGTGCAAATTCCAATAGAAGGCACACATAAAAAAGTTTATTGTCAATAGAGACTACCAAAGGCCTTAGCATAAAATGTGAAGATTTTTCAGAAGTTATTTTAAATATATATATATATATGTATATATATATATATATATATATATATATATATATATATATGAAGATTTAGACAAGCTAACTGGGAAGCACTCCTGAAATATGTGAAAAAAAACAAAAAACTATTTTTTACAGTTTGTAGTGTTTTTTTATAATAAAAAATTTAAGTTTGTCAATAAAATCTTATTTCGTGTGAAACCCGAATTTCTCCCGGTTACAGCGATACCACATATGTATAGGTAGACACCCTTTCCTGCCCAGAAGACTCCCCCAAACTGAAACAGCTCTTTAGGGGATTTTCAGATAAAATACAACTATGCTATGCAATATGCGCACCTTGCAGTTTTTCAAGAAAAACAACCCTTTACATTTGAAATACCCCAAACAAACTATATATTCTCTGGAAGTACACACCTCAAGCTTTCTAGGCGAACCAGGCTTGTTGACATGGGTGCAGTTTTCTGGAAGTAATCCCTCAATGTATTCTTTGGTTGCACAGGGTTTCCCTAAAAAAAGAATAAAAAAGCAGAATCAAAACCACATTTTCCTAAAAAAAACTATATGCAAACAAGAAAAAACTGAAAATCTGAAAAAGCAACATCCCCCAAACAGAACAATACCCAACATGCATAGGTTCTGTCAAGGAAAGAGTTGCCAAACACCCCAAAGTAAAGCATGTGCGTAACGGTAATATATAATATATTCTGTGAAAGCACACATTTTAAGCTTTCTATGCATACCCAGCTTGTTGTAGTGGGCTCATCTTTCTGGGAGTAATCCCTTGAAGAAATCATAGGTTGCACAGGGTTTCACAAAAAAATGTATAAAAAAGCAGAATAAAAACAAGCTAAATCTGAAAGCGCAAGGTCCCCCGAGCAGAACAATACCCAACATGCATAGGTACTATTAAACCTTTTAATTGCCAACCTACTTGAAGTTTTGTCACCCTCTGTTGACAGGTCATTTTTCCCCATTTTGCGCCATGTTTAACCATAATTTTTGCTGGAATTTCCAGGGAAATATATATATATTTGCAGCAGAGTTTAGGCTTTAACATGAAATGTCTTGTTTGTAATTTTTCTACTTTTTTTTTAGATATTTTTGCGTAAAAAACAAAAAAATAAATAAAATAATATTTTTTAGACAATTGTCTCCTTTATTTTAAATAAAACATTTGTTTTATTAATTAAAACCATATTGCATGTGAAAGCCCCATTTCTTCCGATTACAACGGTACCACATATGTATCGATAGCCCGCCAATTCGTGCCCAGGAGACCCCGCAAACTGAAAAGAGCACTTTATAACATTTACAAATAAAATACTACTATCCACACTATAAACATAAGGGATTAATTAAAAAAGAAAATGACATATGGTCCCCCCTCCCGGGGGGGGGGGGAGAACATTTTTTTTGTGAATTTTAAGGGTTAGGCTGATCCTAACCCTATTTTTTGGGGGAATTTTAAGGGTTAGGGTTAGGCTAATTTTTTTAAAAAATGATGTAGGGTCCCCCCTCCCGGGGGGGGGGGGGGGGGGACCCCGTTTTTTGGGGGAATTTTAAGGGTTAGTGTTAGGCTAACCCTAACCCTTAAAATGTAAAAAAAAATGACGTAGGGTCCCCCCTCCCAGGGGAGGGGGACCCTATTTTTGGGGGGAATTTTAAGGCTTAGGGTTAGGCTAACCCTAACCCTTAAATTTTTTTTAAAAAATGACGTAGGGTCCCCCCTCCCAGGGATCCCATTTTTTTTGTGAATTTTAAGGGTTAGGCTAACCCTAACCCTAACCCTATTTTTGGGGGGAATTTTAAGGGTTAGGGTTAGGCTAATTTTTTTTTTAAATGATGTAGGGTCCCCCCTCCCGGGGGGGGGACCCCATTTTTTGGGGGAATTTTAAGGGTTAGGGTTAGGCTAACCCTAACCCTTAAAATGTAAAAAAAAAATGACGTAGGGCCCCCCCTCCCAGGGGAGGGGGACCCTATTTTTGGGGGGAATTTTAAGGGTTAGGGTTAGGCTAACCCTAACCCTTAAAATGTAAAAAAAAAATGACGTAGGGTCCCCCCCTTCCAGGGGGGGGGCCCTATTTTTGGGGGAAATTTTAAGGCTTAGGGTTAGGCTAACCCTAACCCTTAAATTTTTTATAAAAAATGACGTAGGGTCCCCCCTCCCAGGGGGGGGGGACCCCATTTTTTGGAATTTTAAAGGTTAGGGTTAGGGTAGGATATCTTATTTATATCTTATTTTATAAAATACCTTATTTATTGGTTGTTGTTGTTGCAGTTGGTGCGTTTCTGGGAGCAAGATCCTTGCTCACCATTGTTTTTTGAGATACTTAAATGGGAACGAGAATGCTTATTGGTCTGTGGTTGATGAACTTGGAAGGTGGTACAGGGTCAACAACCATGTGATCTATTCCATTATGGCTTATGAAAATCATTTCAACAGATGGTTATTGGCCCTGCAGCACCTATAATTGACTTCAGGCATGCTCCAACCATCACCCATCATATATCTATCTATAGCAAAGTGATTGGGAGAGTAAAAGAAACAAAGTTTCTGGGGGCATTTGGGACAATCTCAGATGGGAACGGAACAATTTGGTAGTCCTAACGAAGGCCTACCAGAGGCTTTACTTCTTAAGGCAGTAAAATCAGGACTGCTTAAAAGGTTCACAAAAGACAGACTGCAAAGGATGCTCAGCACTGCAGAAAATCAACCACTCCTGCCCTCCATATTAGAATTATTTCAGAAAAAAAATAAATTCATGCATGAGAGATCATCTTGGATCACACACACCTGGGCAATGCATTGTTCAAACTTTTCCTATCTGGTTTCCAGTTGCAATGTCCAGCTTGAGAATGGTTAAAACTTAGCTTTTACTTCATAGCTTAAAATGAGATTAATTCCAATTGTAAACACACAGCATATGACTAAGGGCTGGTAACAGCCTGAAACGCGTTACCTGGTCCCAATGGTGGAGGGGAGCACTTTCTGACATACAAGACGGTTGATGGCTGTGTGTTTACAATTGGAATTATCCTCATTTTAAGCTATGAAGTTTTAACCATTCTCAAGCTGGACATTGCAGCTGGAAACAATTTGGGGAGTTTTTTCAGGAGATCCTGAGGTCCGTGCTGTTTGGGTCTGAGGGTGAGCTGGTTATTGTTTGCTTATGTTTTCCTATCTGGGCCCTGTTTCAAAGTGGCTGTGTGCAAGACCTAAAAGTCTAGGAAGGTTTTTTTTCCCTCTGCCATCTGCATACTTAAAGAGGTGGGGTCCTATTAAACCCACAGCTATTAGAACCTGAACCCTTAGCTGAATGTTCTGATGTTCCATGTTGCACTGTTCTCATATACTGCATTTTTGCTTCATAAAACACACCTGATCATAAGACACTTCCGGAGTTTAGCTGAGGAAAGTAATCCCTCATTACATGCAGTGAGCGACTTCCCTCATTACAGCCAGTGAGTGACATCCCTCATAACAGCCAGTAAGTGGTATCCCTTATTACAGGCAGTGTGCAGGCAGTGTGCAGCATCCCTCATTACAGCCAGTGTTCGAATCCCCCATTGTAGCCAGCGAGCGCCATCCCCCATTACAAGGAGTAAGCACCATCCCTCATGAACCCTTTTAGTGCCAGCTAGAGTCACAGCTGCCTCTCCAGATACATGAGATTCACGTAGCTGATATTAAAAACCTATGAAAAAGTATAAAAGTTAAAAACTCATCTGTCCCCTTGTTCAATGCAGCGGGGTTCTCTTTTCACCTGGGGGGCATACAATCTCTTCTGGCTTCAGGAGAGGGCCCAGAATAGCTCTCCCCCCACTTCACCTGCTGCTGCTGCTAACTGTGGCAGATTTTTTTTTTAAATGACATTTACTCACCTGCGGCTGCGATCCCTGCCGCGGGATCTCCGTGGGGTTCCAATCGCCCGGCCAGGCTTTTCTGTGGTGAGAAGAAAGCCAAAAGATGCCCTCTTCACCACTTTCACCATTGCTCAACTGCCAATCCTGCCTTATGTGGGTAGGGTGGATGATGTCATATATGACGTCATATAGCACCGGGTGATCAGCGGAGTGAGGGTTAGAGGGAAGAGGGCCTTTACCCCCCTGCCCCTCCAGCCACTGTCCACCGATCACCCAGAAGCTGTCATTCAACCTCCGTGGGACAGGGTCGCCGGAGGATTGGAGGTAAGTAAAGTAAACTAATTAAAGCCATTTTTAATCTGTGTCAGTCTTTGTGTACTGGTAAACGATCCATGAGACCCAATTCACAAGGCCTCGTGGGATGGCAAGTCATTTGTGGCTAGTGGGTGACTTGCTATTAACCCCTGCCACCCCATCTACCTGCCTCCCCAAAGCCCGGGAGGGAAGGGAAGAAGAGCCGGGGCCATTTAGGCTTTGCAGGTGTGTAGCTGACAGGACGGGGGGCAACCAAGGTTGCCTACAATTCCTGCATAGCTGGTCCCCAGGCTGGTTATGCTGGATAGGGGGGACCCCATATATTTTTTGAGGAATATTTTTGTGGTTTTTAATCCTTAAAATTCCCCAAAAAATGGGATCTCCCATGGGAGGGGGGACCCTATGTAATTTTTTTTAATTTACCCCTTATGTTCTGTCGCTCCACAAGTATAAAAGGCTTCCAGCAGCAGCAGGAGTGCAGAAGCCAGAGTGATCTTCATGGGACACAGTGTGAGATGGATGGGAGGTAAGTATTAAAAATAACAAACAAAATCTTTTTTTCTGTGTGTGTTTTACATTTAACCCATTGTGAACTGTTAAGGGGTCCATGAGACCTCTACGTCATTTTTCGGAGATTTTTAACCCTTAAAATACCCCCAAAAATGGGGTCCCTACCATTACCAGTATGCATGTGCTTTAGCAACTCTTTCCTTGACAGTACTTTTTGGGTACTGTTCTGTTCGGGGGACCTTGCTGTTTCAGATTAAATGTGTTTTTTTCTTGTTTGCTTAGTTTTTTGGGGGAAAATGTGACTTTGATTCTGCTTTTCTATTCTTTTCATTACTTTCATAAAACTGCGCCCACACCAGCAAGCCTTGTACAGCTGATTTCCTTGCTTTGCAGGTGGGCATGACCTATTTACAAGCCACACCTGTGATTGGATGCCAGCCATTCATAGCCCACACCCACCAGCACATAGGTCATGCCCCTGCATGTAGGCCACTCCAACCTGCCAAAGTGAAGATAGGAAGCCTGGGCTGCTACAGAAGCCAAGGAAGGGCTAGTAATGTTTTTTTTTTTACTTTTGCATCATAAGATGCAGGGGCATATTTCCCCCACTTTGGGGGGAAATAAGTGCGTCTTATGGAGCGGTATAGTACCTAATTTATCTAATTTATCTTGTAAATGAGTATACCTCATATATCTTTGAAGTACTAGAGAAAGCTATTGTATTCATGATGATTTAGATTTTCTTTGAACGTTAAAGCACTGGTGCCTTGTGATCACTAGGAGACATGAGTATGCCTCCCAGCTTCTTTCAGCGTCCCTCCCTCACATTTTCACTTAACAACTCCAGGAAACTGGCACTCAGTCTTTAATATATACATTTTGAGCAGGATGCCAAGTGATGAATAAACAACAATTTATAAATGTTCATATCACTGCCACCCTTAATTCCAGAAGACCATATTCCATGTAATTCAATTATATGATTGGATTTCTTATATTGATACAGTGACTTCTGTCATTATTTATTTTTAACTGGTCTTCATCCACTTCAGTATTAAAAATGATACAGTGTTCACCTGGATTTAATGTCATGTTTGGAATAATGTATCCCCTTATGCTTCAACAAATTCCCCAAAACGGTGGCTGTTGCAATTAAATATTAATTTCATTTATATTATGCAGTTCTGTTATCTACCTTCTTTTATCTTATCTTTTTCCTTCCACAAAAAGCTAAGACAGATGCTGATTAGGGATGAGCAAAGTTTGGCTCCTGCAAGTTAGGCGAAAAAAAGTTTGGGTTCGCGCACCCAAACCCGGTCACCATTGAAATCAATGGGGTTCCAAACTTTGGGGGGTCAGGGGTGAACATATTAGGCAGCAGGAAGCGCTGCTGTAAAACTTACCTCAGCTCCGCTATCCCCTTTTCGTCAGCAGCATAGTCATGTTAGAATGGTCTCTGACAGGGCCGCAGAAAAATGGCCACCGCTCCCCATGAGCAAAGACCATTAGGACTCAAGTGAGTTACAGCAGCTTCCTGTTGCACTCTTAGGTGAGCAGGTTGAATGGCTGCCAACTTTGGGCTGGACTTTGCAGTCTGGGTTCGCCCATCACTAATGCCGATGAATCATGTTATTTATTTTTTTCCCAATAAATCATTTTATTGAAAGACAGCAACAAAAATACATGTTACATTGCACAATAAAAGTTTGGGAATAGCTTACTAATACAGTGAAATTATAATGAAATTACATTGAGATGGAACTGAGATTACACATTTTTCTGACTAGATAAGATATTCGTCTTTGGGTGATCTTTTTTGACGATTTGTGAAATCAGCATACAATTTTATTCTGACCACATTGTCCAGCCTTTCAACTATATCAAGCTAGTGCCTAGATACATTAGGTATTTGATCTTTTGAAATAAACTTGTAAAGGAAGAATGAACAACTGCTGGCATAAAAAAAAAATTTGCAGAGAAAGAGAAAAGGGGAAAGAGCGAAGAGAAATAAAAGGTGGGATAGAGAGAAACTACAGTAAGAAGGTTTGTTTCACTCCCACTTCCCCTGTCTGTCTCAAGGACAAGGAAATGGAGGGGAAAAGGGAAGAGAGGGATAGGTAGTAAGGCTATCACCGTCACCTGTATTTGCATGAGATTACGCATGGGGCTGAAAAGTGATCAATCCCCTCTTATAGGAGATTATGTTGCAGACCAAAATTCAATGTGATCTCAGCTCATGGTCGGAGTTACGGTTTACATAAAGATTGGTGCTCTGTGGAGCCCTTAAGAGCAAAGCAGTACTTAAGATTTATCTTGGCATGGAAAATTTACTCCATTTTCATGGTGGGTTCTAATTGCTTCAACTATTCTTTGATCAATGGTGGGGATGTGGATTTCCAATGTCTCAGGATAATAATCTCGGCTGCATTTACTAGAGATATGTCTGTTTCAAAGCCTTTGATTAGCCTTATTGCGTATTTAACGTGTATCCAGAAATCCTGGATCCCTTTGCACCACAAATGGATCATAGATCCCCTTTCCTCTCCGCATCTCCAACACTTTTCTGACTTCTCAGAATGTATCTTGTGTAGAATTACTGGAGTGTGGTGCCAACATGAGAGAACTTTATAACTGGTTTCCAGCACAGTGCTGCTGATCCATATTTTGTGTGTTAGAAGGCAATTTTTCCCATTCCTTATCTGTGAATAAGATGCTGTGATCACATCCCAATTGTCCCTTCAACCTCTGCAATCCACCTTCTCATTTGTTCTCAGCATTTGATATGTCCAAGAAATTAGGTGGGAGGTTGGACCCCTTCCACCGCAGGCCTTTTCAAAATCTGTAAGATCCCTAGAATACAATTCATTTAGGTTTTTGTGTGTTAGAAAGTGATGTAATTGCAGATAGGCCCATTGAGATAGTGATAGTATCCCTTTTTTCTGAGTCTCCACCCTGGACTTGAGCCATTGTTTGGTTGCGGAGATGGGAGTGCAATTTGAGCCTTTACCCATGAACCCTTTGAAATTGACCAGTGGGAAGTCCAGGTTGTGTGTTATCACCGTGAGAGGGCCTGGGAAAGTAGAGATAGCTTTGTTAAGTTTGCATATGTGAGAGAAGATTTTTAAGATCAAAGAAATTAGAAGGTGATCTTGCATTTTTAAGTAGTAAACACGACTTGACCCATCCAAGATGACTCACGACACGTGGATGGGTTGCTTGCTCAATATTAATCTGTTCTTTTCTTTTCCTTTTAACACACTAATCTATGATTCTAGATAAATGGACCCCCTTATAGTATAGATCTATGGCTGGGATTCCCATCCTACTTTCACCCTTTGGGGTCATGAGCAAATATCTGTTTATCCATGCTGGACAGCTTGTTCAGATAAAGTTCATAAATACCTGCTTGACATTTTCCAGAAAAGAGGACTGGGATAAGTTGTAGGATGTAGATAAGGTGGGGCATGAAATTCATTTTTAGTATGGCAATCCTGCCAAACCAGGTGAGCTGTAATTTTGCCCATCTATTTAAATCCAATTGGATCTTCTGCTGAAAAGGGATAAAGTTTAGAGTAACCAATTCTAAAAGGTTTGTCGGTATCTGTATACCTAGGTAGGTTAGAGCTTTATTCTTCCATTGTAAGGGAGAGGATGCTCTGAAGCCCCCGAGAACCCCCCACTCATTGTTATATTCAAAGCTACAGTTTTACAGTAGTTTCTTTTTAAATAGAAAAATTTGCCAAATTCTGCCAATATTCTTCTCTTAGTATCCCCGGTCAACCTGATATAATCCAGAACTGCCACTAACCAGTGCCACAACCCTTTATAGCCATCCCCACCTTACACACACCTTGCCCGAGCAGCGCCGTCATGCCCCCGCCTCGTAAGGAGATCAGTGTTTGCACTGCCAGATCCATGTAGAGAAATTCTGACACCGGCACTCAGCAGGGCAACAGGAGACTTCCAAGTCAATGCTCATAGCACCAGTTGCCAAGTGGAAGCCGATGTCCCTGCCCAGCTCCACAGCTAATTTTTGGGTCTCTTCTCTTTTTAATTGAAATGGGCCTGAAGCTGCGTGCACCTATGCAACAGCAATATAGTGGCAAATATCTAAAACTGCACTCCGGCAGGCCAACCACAGTGGTAGGCCTCCCCAGCTGTCCTCCTCTAAAATAAGGCACAACCGCCCAGCAAAACATTTTCATATATATGTGCCTGTCTGACCTGTTTCTACTTAAGAACAAATCTTTTGGTGTGTGTTAACATTAACGTGCTAGGTGGACTGACTAATATTAGACTGTTATGAACTCATGCGAACTTGACATTAACTTAATAAAGTAAAGCAAATGTAGTAAACTATTAATAAACAACTATAGCTGTAACTTAATTTAATGAAAGAACATTGAGATGTCTGAGGAGTGAGAGTGAAACCAACTACAAAATGAGCGAGTGTAGCTCATCTCAGCAGTTATAGAGTAGAAGCAGTAGAACTGAAATGGACAGACTCTCTCAGAAGAGAGGAGAGGTCAGGGATTGATCACAGTTCCTCCTGAGAGTTCTCTCCTCTAACATGTGAAGCGTAGTGCAGGGGACAGGGTTTCCTCAGGATCAGCGACAAACGAGCCAAGGGAGGAGAGTTTGTAGCATGGGGTGGGAAATCCTTCTTCGGTGTCTCAAAATCAGAGTACCAGTCTTGGAGGGACTGGTGGCAGCCGGAACGGGTCACAGAAGTCAGGGAGATCAGCTGGAGAGTGGAGGGTGCCAGATCTGTCCTTTTTAGAAGCAACCAGCATGAAGGTGACTCTCCATTTGTAAGGGATGATGGTGTCTTGTAGCATTCTTGTAAGAGGTTGCAGGGCTCTTTTTTGTTGTAAAGTCAGTGTAGGCAGATTCTGGTATAGCTCAAATTTGTTGAAGAGGATCGTGACTCTGGAGCAGGCTCTGGAGAGAATGTCCTCTTTCAGAGGAATGCTTGGAAGGCAGCATATTTTGTCTCTGGGGATGGTGTCAGTCAGATTTATCGACTGCAGGGCTCTATGCACTCTTTTGGGGACTCTGTAGGTCTGTCCAGGAGTTAAAAATGGGCTGTAGGGCAGACTGCAGTTAGTCATGAGTGACTGTCTCTGAAATTCCCTGGATACAAATATTACATCTGCGGCCCCTGTAATTAAACTCTTCCAGGTGTCTTTGCGTTTTAATCAAGTGCTGGTTGTGCTGTCTTGCCACTGAGTTTAGTCTTCTTATCGCCTTCTTGTTGTCACAACTTGTCTTCTCCACATCTCCCTTGTGAATTCAGCTAGTGCTGCAGTGATGGAGTTCTTAATGTTGGTCGCAAATAGTTTCGAGTCATCTATGGTTAGCTGTGTTGTGGACTGCGCTGTATTACTTGATTCCTCCATGTATTCTCAAGGGAAGCTGTCTTCATGTTCCGGCAACCTCTTTGATAAGGAGGAGGAGGCAGCCGGCGCTCTTTTGGTCATGCATTCATTTGTTCCCTCTGATCTTTGTGACCTGAATAGATCAGTAATATAGTGACTGGGCTGCGTGGAGTTCACCTTGCTCTGGAGGTTGCTGGGGTTCTTCTACTCTTACCCATGATTGCAAAAAAGGGTGCCGGAATGCTGCTTAGAGGTTTAGATCAGGAGCTCTTTCAGTGTCATCGGCTGCTTGGGCCAAGTCACGCCCCCCCCCCAATGCATTAGGTTATTTTTCACTTTAGTGTGTTAAGTATTTTTATCTAGTTCTCAGTTTCAAAATGTTCCTCTTAAAACAATACCTGCCGTAAAAATATATATATACATATATAGGTGTGAGTGTGTTAATGTTCTTCCTCATACTTTTTGAAAAGAAATAAAAATACATTCCTTGTTGAATAGCCACAAGGTTCCTTAAACTGCACGTTTCAAACAAAAAATGGCAAGATATCAAAAGGTTTAATGTAATGCTGACTGCTTTGTACAGGGTAAGAAAGACAAGCTCATCTGTGGCAATGAGTAGGGTAGTGCAAAACAGAGAAAAAAGCCTCAGGAAGAGATCAGTAAAATAATATGAGATTCTGACAATATTGAGAACAAAGTCAAATGCTTGAAAGGGAAATAAGATAGGTAACTTGACAAGTACCTTTTTAAGGTTTCTGTACTGCAGTGGCATTGAAAAGATACCAGACCAAAATGCTTTTATCTTGCCTGTTTGAGTGAATTATGAAAACATTATGGACTATCTGATAAATGTATCATCACAAAGCACTGCAGAACTCTGGTGTAAATTAAACTGCCGTATGAGTGATGGTATCAGTCTAATAGCAATTCTGCATGTATTAATAATATTGCATGTAGACACTCCACTAGCATTTAAGCTGAAAGGACAAGACCTTCATTGTAATTACAATATACTGTTTAGTAGTGTTGCTTACAAAATAGTTTTTTACTGTTCAAAATCAGTTTGATTGCATTTTTTGAAACCCTGGTCCTGCATCACTCAAACACTTGTTGTTTGTCATTGTTCTTACATAGTTAATATGGTTGAAATAAGACATATGTCCATCAAGTTCAACAAAGGGTGTTGAAGTAGGGAAAGTTTTTTGTTATTTTATTTTATTATTTTTACGTTATTACAGCTTATTTTTACATTATTACAGCTAATAGTAACTGGTTATTTTCTTCTAAATATAGATATAGATAAGCATCTAATCCTTTTTTGAAGCTGTCAGCAGTTAATGCTGTAACAAGCTTCTTTGGGGGGCTATTCCACAGATTTATAGTTCTTATGGTAAAGAATGATTGTTGCCGCCGGAGACTGAATTTCTTTTTTTCCAGTCCAAGGGAGTGCCCCTTGGCTTTAGAGAGGATTTTACCTGAAACAGTGTTTCCCCATATTTTTTGTATTTAGCATATTTATATTTATACAAGTTAATCATGTCCCCCCTCAGTCGTCTCCTCTCAAGACTAAACAGATTTAATTCTCGTAATATTTCCTCATAACTAAGATCTTTCATTCCTCTGATTAGTTTGGTGGCTCTCCTCTGCACCCTTTCCATAGTCAGAGTGCCCTTTCTATGAATGGGTGCCCAGCACTGGACAGCATATTCCAGGTGAGGGTGCACCAGTGCCTTGTAAAGAGGCAAAATTACATCCCTATTGCTTTCTATTCCTATTCTAGTCCTATTTCTTTACTCTGAGCAGACAGTTTGTACACTGCTTCCTGACTAAACTAATTGTCTGAATTTTGTCATATGGCCCACAAGAGCACCACTAGAGGACTGTAGGCTCTGAAGGTCTAGAAAGGCTGAGTCTCCACCCTATTCAGGATTTTTTTAGTGGGTTTAATGACAGATATCTAAGTATTTATGGAGGGTTGAAGCAACTCTGTGGGTTATTTGGATGTAGGTCTGCTTTAAGTATAATAATGTATTAATAAAATTACCTTCTATTCCTCTCCAGGAACAATAGCTATACTCACCTCAGCTGTGCAGATCCTAGATTGTAATTCCTCTAGCTGGGGACAATGATGATCCAGGACCACAGACTTTGGTTTAGTCTCTGTGATTTGTTGCCCATGAGCATCTCACTTGAGGATGCTGCCTCAAACTCAGCATCTCTTGAAAATCCTCATCTACTCTTCCCACATTAATCTTGCAGCACCCATGCCACCTTTTCACTATTATGTGCGTTCTGACAGCCACACCCTTTCCTTACCCTCTTACTGAATTTCCCTGCTATCAAAATACCCCTCCATCTTTGACCTTGAGCTCAGCACACCCACCACCAGAAATTCATGATCCTTCATGCACATCATTCATCACTCGATGCATGTAACCCCATCCATACATGTTTGTTGCAACCTCCTAACAATGCTTTAACCTCTTCATCCCTATTCATGTAATTCACTGCCACCAACCCCCATGACAGCCCTTCCCACAAATTTCCCACAAGCTTTTGTTGTTGTTCCCCACCACTACTATCCATTGTTGTTGCTCCCTCCCCCACTATGCAGGTAAAAGCAGCCCTCAAAAAAGTGGTGTGTTCATGGAGCACTTGGAGTGTTTTCCCCATCTTCACTGCAATAAATTAGTGATTGTATTGATGTAACTTAGGGCCTTGTTCATGAATGGATAACGACAGGTAGCGGCAGGTGAATGCCGGACACGGCACGCAATTCCACATTTATGAAGCCTATTATGGTGAGCGACTGAAAGAATGCCATGTAACGTACGATTCATCATTAACCAAAGCTCATCGGCATTCAGGCTTGCAGAGCACCACGTCTTTCTGACATGTATCCTGGCCTAGAAAAAGACATTTTTGAAAACCTTTTTGATTTATAATATTTTAATACAGAATTGTCCTTACATGTCTGATATTAAATTGTTCGTACTACAATGTAATAATAATGTAATTCCATATGTTTTCGCTTTGTTACTAGTGGGCACATGTTCAAAAACAGACTTTAATCACACAGCCTCTAGCGCTCTGGGCTACAACTACCCGATTTTGAGTGCTGGCACTGTGTGGGGCTATTTGTTTGATGAATATGGTGTGAGTCGGTCGCACTGAGCTGCCGCTACCGTTCGCTCCCATACAGCGCTGTACACACAATATATTCATCAATGCCTGCCAGCGACTGAGATGCTTTGAAATAGCGAACCATGGCCAAGCACAGCGACTACTAGCGGTCACTCTCAAAGCCTCGCTACAGATGCTCATCTGTCGGTACCTGGCGCTAGCAATGTATCAGCTTGCCCGTGTTGCTTTATTAATATCTTTTTTAGTCCTGATTTTCATTGAGTATTGTAGCTTTCTTTATGTTTGAGAAGTGATGTGTGTACATCATGTAGGATTTTACGTGTTTATTAATATTATTTGTCAGGCACTTTCTGTTGAATATGCACGGAATTACTGGTAAACTTGTTCTTTGTCAAAGTGCAGTGTTGTTTAGGGGGAACCCTTTTTTTGTCATTACATGTATGTTGTATATGTAACAATAAACACATCATGGGTGTGGACACATTCTTCTTTTATCGCACTATTATCGCTGTTTAAACCTCTTTCCATCCTAGTCTTACGATTTCATTAGCTTGAAAAACTAAGGGGTTGATTAAAGTTGAAAAAAATTCTCTTGGTGAATTCTAGGTGAAAAAAGCATGATAATAGCATTGTTGCTGAATCACCTGATCGGAAGACAATAGGAGTCTAATTTAAGAACACAGCACCACTTTTTTTGGTCTCAGCAGCAATAAGCATCAGATTCAAGAAATAAAAGATGGCAGCGCAGATGCAGCCATGCACTAGAGTCTTATTTAACGCCGAAAAGGTCCTAGTTTTATCTGGCGCTGTAGGTCAATGCACAGTGCCTAAATACACTGTAAAGTTTGTCCTTTTTGTCCCCACTAGTGATTGTTTGTAAAATGACAGTGCAAAGTGGCGCTCACTGGGGCTGGGAAAATTGGTAGCCTGGTTCAACAGGAGCAAACGTAGGCTGGCCAATACCTAGTGCAACAATCAAAGATAATTCGTTCTGTGCAGTGACTGCTAGCACCAGTGTAGTGCACAGCACAGTGTCAGATATGACAAAAATGTCGGCGCTCCGGAACTGGTGGTATAGCCACAATAAAGATGCTAAAAGGCGCACATCATAAATAATACCCTTAATGTCAATGGCACGTTTTACTCTTAAGAAAAGTTGCAAAATGTTTACAACTTTGTTCGCTGCCATTACCTTTCATTGTTTTTCTAGCTGATGATTCAGCAACAAGGAACAACATTCCTCCAGAATGGTTCTCTCTTAGTCCTTCCGCCTTCCTCCCCCTTGTCCCCTTCTCTTCTCCTTAACTCTCCTTCCTGTTCTTTCTTCAGTATTATTGAGCATGACTGCTTTCACAATCCATGTTATGAATATTTGAATTGTTTCCTTGTTGTAAATGTATTTCATTTTTTTTTAATAAAATCTGATTAAACTAAACAAGGCACTATTTTAAAACTGCACCCTCCAAGATATGCAAAACCAATATTAGGAAGTGTATTTACCTGTTTCACAGGAATAAACACATTGCGGGAAGCTCTTTTTGAACATGATGTAATAGTATGTCATATGTCGGGAATGGCTTAGTGACCAACTGCTTGCTGGACAACATTTCTACAAACTTACTACAAACTCTACTATATATTGGTTATAGAATATCGTATCTGAGGGTGTCTTAACCCCCCCCCCCCCCCGGGGAAAAAGCGGGGTCTGTCTATTTACTTAACTATAGATAAAGGAGATTTATTTCACTTCTTCCACAATCAAATACATTAGTTGACTAATGGTCACCTCTGCCATTATTTGTAAATAACTGTAGTTTAAGGTTTTTTTTACAAAAAGTCAAGACAAATTTGACCTGAATGTTAGTCAAAATATGGATTGAGCTGAACTAAACCAAATTTGCAACATCTGGGGTGAATATAACTTTGACCTGATCTAAAGCTTATCACTAACTACTATTTGGTTGCAATATTTGTAGTAACACTGATCTGTATGCAATGTCTAGCACCATATTTTTAGAAGATAATAAAAAAAATATATAGTAAAACACCAGTTGTGAAGAAACCACAATATCTACAAGAAAATATGCTGCATTTTGTATTTTTACAAATGCATTTTATAAACTTTGGACTGCTGAATTATTTACACTGCATTTAATCCTTTATATTGTGAAGTGTAAAAAAACAAAAACTGAAAGCTTGAAATATAAAGGTAGGGTTATAAATCATCACTGAATAAAATATTGTTTGTATCATTGGGTTTTGAATGATGTATTGGGTTGTCAGAGAATTTAGCTCACTGTGAAACAGTATTTTACAGATTTTTTTATGGCTCTTGTATTTGGTTCTTACAAGTACTTACTGCCTCATACATATACAATACAATAACTTAAATTATTGATAAAATACATTTGCCATGTTTGATAACAGACAATGCTGTATGTACTAGTGCTGCCACATCAGAAGAAGCAAGCCTTGTCTAGTTGGTACTGCAAGGCCTGAGACCTCTCTCCCTTCAGTGGTGATAAAGCACAGAAATGAACAGTGGAAGAGATGCTGCAATCACCATCTGAGCAACCAGTCTGCAACAGTGTCTCACATCATGGATGTGGGCATGAGCCCTACTGAATGCATCACAGTTTGACAGCTGTCTGAGCAGGGGAATTCCTTGCTTTATGCACACAATTGATTGCTAGCAGTTGCAGCTCATTATCTAAACTTTTTTGCAGTCAGCATACCACAGGGAAAATAAAGAACAGGTAAATGTTTTGAGAAGTGTGCTAAAGTACTACTGTAGGTACTGGAAGCAGTATAAAATAATGTTAAAATTATAAATTTAAGCAGGGTTGTGGCTTGGCCTTCAAGTGGGATGGCTGCGTCAAACAGGAGATCCATTCAAGAACCCCTGAGAAGTAGCAGAACAGCTGCTGGTTTGTGAAATAGTGGAAGGTGGACAGAGAGTAACCCACACAGCTGGGAAAGAATAGTCCCAAAATGTTCCACTTTCAAAGACTGGAGGACAGTGGCATTCAGTCAGCTAATATGGCACTTGCTTCCTCCTAACAGAAAGAAGACAAGTTAAAGACTACATCCGGTGATGGTAGAGAAGTGCTTTCAGTAATGAGACAGATGCAGACACAAGAAAGTTCCACCTCAGCGGACATAGCTGATATCAAAGTGGACCTGGAAAAGCAGATTAGCTCAGCAGAGGGTCTGAAACAGAGAGAGAGGTACAAATATATAGCTCTAACTCACCTGAACAATTTGTTGGGGTACGTAATGATCATTTTCATATTATGTTTTACGACATGGAAGACTTGGATAACAGGGGTCATAGAATGAACCTCTGAGTACGGGGCCTTTCTGAAATGGTGGAACAGCCTTAAATCCAGGACTAATTTTGATCAATGTTTAATGAACTATTGGAAAGACCACAAATGTAACCAGTGGTCTTGATAAGAGCACATTTTGCTTTGCTCTTAGTCACCCCGTGCTGTGTCATGCTGTCTGGTTAGTTTCCAGCTAATGAAAGCCTCACTAAAGCAAGATCAGAATCAACCAGATCCTGTTTAATGGCCATACAATCAAGCTGTTCCAGGATGTAGCAGGATCTATCACATCAAAGCATGATTACTTTGCTCGCCAGATGACCTGATTTTTGGTGCTGTACTGTATGTGCTACTGTAAGTGGAGCTAACGGATTGGAGATTCCATGGAGGCCATACCTCCAAGTATAAAAGCCAGTTCCCCATTCTTCACTTCAGTCTCTGATAGGCAGCAAGTTTGAAAGAAGGGGGAACCTATGTTTCCCTTCCATCCAAATGGCGACACAGCCATCAGCTTCTGACAGCTGGTGCTGCTACATCTACATGAAGGAGGGGCCCCCTAGGGAAAAAGAGAGAGAGTTATTAAGACCCACCGAACCCAAGGAAGATAGTGCCCAGTGGAGGACATAAGATGGAAGACAGGGATGGGTTACAATAGGTTAAGAACAATATTGTATTTTGGTGTGGTGTACTATTTCTTTTTCACTTGCGGTAAATTGGTAATGGGTCCAGAGGACCCCCTATATCAGTTCACCATAGTCAGGAGTTGGCATGGTACCTGCTGGGCTTGGTGGGTGTCATGCCAGTAAAATGTAACATTACCCGCACCCCATTTGGGACATGAGGGGTGCGGAGGAGTTCGGTGCCCATTGGGCACCCTTGGAAGACCATGGAGCCCATATCAAAGGGCATAAGGGCTTGTAACTTGCATAGGCGGGGGGGCGCCAATAGTGTGGTCTCTGAGATTTGGCCAAGGAAAAAATAAAAAGAACCCCGCTGTCACTTTCTCTGCTTTGATGAATGCCACTTAAGCTGCATTTATTAAAACAAGTAAAAGTGTCACATTCCCTGCTCCAAGCAAATGTAACACACTTGCCAGAAAGCCAGGAAGCTATCTCCATGCATCCTGTATGCCCTGTTTTATACACATTATCCATCTTGCTAAGGTAATTTGACATTCTGTTGTATCTCTGCTTGTAATTCCCTTTACCTGTAATCTGTATCCCACTAATCAGAAACTTGAGCTTTCTTTTGCCTTAACCAAGAAAATATGTGTCCGTGGCCTTGCTGGACCTTTTAGACCGCTAGGCTGGTGAAACAGATGGTGATTTAAAAAAGTGTATTGCGTGATCGTGATAGTGTGATCACGTGATACCTGTTTTTCTGATAATGCCAAATGGCAAGTTTGATCTCAGATGTCAGGGGAAGAACAATTTACTATGCAATGGTCAAGTTGGTTGGACCTTCCATCCACCTTCTTGTAACTTTAGAGGAATTGGGTGGTTTGACATATAGATGCTACACTACTGTGGTGACTGATAAATTGGCAGACAAGCAGTTAACCCCAGTGATCTAGGCCAGGAAGGAGCTTCCCTTCACAGCTGCTGATGATGAGATTGAGGATAGCGCACAGCCAGACAGCACTGCAGGAGGCACTCAGGGCTGAGCAGTATCAAGGCTTTCGGGAAAGCTTGGCTGTATCGGGCCTGCAGCCAAAGCCTCTATTTATGTTGGAACAAAGTGGTGCCTGGGCAGCATCACCCATACAAATACATTAGTGAGGAGCTCCAAAAGTATATGCCATGACTCACTTTTTCTAGGTTGAATGTATACAGTGAGTAGTAGAGATGAGCGAACTTTTGAAAAATTCGATTCGACTGATTCGCCGAATTTTCCGACAAAAATCGTTTCGACCCGAATAAATTCGCGACGAATCGCTATTAAAAACGGCTATTTCTGAGCCTCCTACAGCCTCAATAGGGTTGTAAACCATTCAGCCTTGCTGTAACACGCACAGGATGCGTGCTGGGTTTGTTAAATAATACTTTGAAGAAATATCACATGCAGATCAGAGGCATCGCTAATAGAATCGCAGAGCGGCACAATTGCAGAGAGTTGAAGTGGCATCACTATGAGGGGCAGAAGGAGCCCAAATATACACTGGAGTTGGCCTCAGGAGCCCAAAAATTGGATGAATCACACCCTGGAGTTGGCAGAAGTTGGCAGCAGCAGCAGGAGCCCAAATATACACTGGAGTTGGCTTCAGGAGCCCAAAAATTGGATGAATCACACCCTGGAGTTGGCAGAAGTTGGCAGCAGCAGGAGCAGGAGCCCAAATATACACTGGAGTTGGCCTCAGGAGCCCAAAAATTGGATGAATCACACCCTGGAGTTGGCAGAAGTTGGCAGCAGCAGCAGCAGGAGCCCAAATATACACTGGAGTTGGCCTCAGGAGCCCAAAAATTGGATGAATCACACCCTGGAGTTGGCAGAAGTTGGCAGCAGCAGCAGCAGGAGCCCAAATATACACTGGAGTTGGCCTCAGGAGCCCAAAAATTGGATGAATCACACCCTGGAGTTGGCAGGAGTTGACAGTAGTAGCAGCAGGAGCCCAAATATACACTGGAGTTGGCTTCAGGAGCCCAAAAATTGGATGAATCACACCCTGGAGTTGGCAGAAGTTGGCAGCAGCAGCAGCAGGAGCCCAAATATACACTGGAGTTGGCCTCAGGAGCCCAAAAATTGGATGAATCACACCCTGGAGTTGGCAGAAGTTGGCAGTAGTAGCAGCAGGAGCCCAAATATACACTGGAGTTGGCTTCAGGAGCCCAAAAATTGGATGAATCACACCCTGGAGTTGGCAGAAGTTGGCAGCAGCAGCAGCAGCAGGAGCCCAAATATACACTGGAGTTGGCTTCAGGAGCCCAAAAATTGGATGAATCACACCCTGGAGTTGGCAGAAGTTGGCAGCAGCAGGAGCAGGAGCCCAAATATATACTGGAGTTGGCCTCAGGAGCCCAAAAATTGGATGAATCACACCCTGGAGTTGGCAGAAGTTGGCAGCAGCAGCAGCAGGAGCCCAAATATACACTGGAGTTGGCCTCAGGAGCCCAAAAATTGGATGAATCACACCCTGGAGTTGGCAGGAGTTGACAGTAGTAGCAGCAGGAGCCCAAATATACACTGGAGTTGGCTTCAGGAGCCCAAAAATTGGATGAATCACACCCTGGAGTTGGCAGAAGTTGGCAGCAGCAGCAGCAGGAGCCCAAATATACACTGGAGTTGGCCTCAGGAGCCCAAAAATTGGATGAATCACACCCTGGAGTTGGCAGAAGTTGGCAGTAGTAGCAGCAGGAGCCCAAATATACACTGGAGTTGGCTTCAGGAGCCCAAAAATTGGATGAATCACACCCTGGAGTTGGCAGAAGTTGGCAGTAGCAGCAGCAGGAGCCCAAATATACACTGGAGTTGGCCTCAGGAGCCCAAAAATTGGATGAATCACACCCTGGAGTTGGCAGAAGTTGGCAGTAGTAGCAGCAGGAGCCCAAATATACACTGGAGTTGGCTTCAGGAGCCCAAAAATTGGATGAATCACACCCTGGAGTTGGCAGAAGTTGGCAGCAGCAGCAGCAGCAGGAGCCCAAATATACACTGGAGTTGGCTTCAGGAGCCCAAAAATTGGATGAATCACACCCTGGAGTTGGCAGAAGTTGGCAGCAGCAGGAGCAGGAGCCCAAATATACACTGGAGTTGGCCTCAGGAGCCCAAAAATTGGATGAATCACACACTGGAGTTGGCAGAAGTTGGCAGCAGCAGGAGCCCAAATATACACTGGAGTTGGCCTCAGGAGCCCAAAAATTGGATGAATCACACCCTGGAGTTGGCAGGAGTTGACAGTAGTAGCAGCAGGAGCCCAAATATACACTGGAGTTGGCTTCAGGAGCCCAAAAATTGGATGAATCACACCCTGGAGTTGGCAGAAGTTGGCAGCAGCAGCAGCAGGAGCCCAAATATACACTGGAGTTGGCCTCAGGAGCCCAAAAATTGGATGAATCACACCCTGGAGTTGGCAGAAGTTGGCAGTAGTAGCAGCAGGAGCCCAAATATACACTGGAGTTGGCTTCAGGAGCCCAAAAATTGGATGAATCACACCCTGGAGTTGGCAGAAGTTGGCAGTAGCAGCAGCAGGAGCCCAAATATACACTGGAGTTGGCCTCAGGAGCCCAAAAATTGGATGAATCACACCCTGGAGTTGGCAGAAGTTGGCAGCAGCAGCAGCAGCAGGAGCCCAAATATACACTGGAGTTGGCTTCAGGAGCCCAAAAATTGGATGAATCACACCCTGGAGTTGGCAGAAGTTGGCAGCAGCAGGAGCAGGAGCCCAAATATACACTGGAGTTGGCCTCAGGAGCCCAAAAATTGGATGAATCACACCCTGGAGTTGGCAGAAGTTGGCAGCAGCAGCAGCAGGAGCCCAAATATACACTGGAGTTGGCCTCAGGAGCCCAAAAATTGGATGAATCACACCCTGGAGTTGGCAGGAGTTGACAGTAGTAGCAGCAGGAGCCCAAATATACACTGGAGTTGGCTTCAGGAGCCCAAAAATTGGATGAATCACACCCTGGAGTTGGCAGAAGTTGGCAGCAGCAGCAGCAGGAGCCCAAATATACACTGGAGTTGGCCTCAGGAGCCCAAAAATTGGATGAATCACACCCTGGAGTTGGCAGAAGTTGGCAGTAGTAGCAGCAGGAGCCCAAATATACACTGGAGTTGGCTTCAGGAGCCCAAAAATTGGATGAATCACACCCTGGAGTTGGCAGAAGTTGGCAGTAGCAGCAGCAGGAGCCCAAATATACACTGGAGTTGGCCTCAGGAGCCCAAAAATTGGATGAATCACACCCTGGAGTTGGCAGAAGTTGGCAGTAGTAGCAGCAGGAGCCCAAATATACACTGGAGTTGGCTTCAGGAGCCCAAAATTGGATGAATCACACCCTGGAGTTGGCAGAAGTTGGCAGTAGCAGCAGCAGGAGCCCAAATATACACTGGAGTTGGCTTCAGGAGCCCAAAAATTGGATGAATCACACCCTGGAGTTGGCAGGAGTTGACAGTAGCAGCAGCAGGAGCCCAAATATACACTGGAGTTGGCTTCAGGAGCCCAAAAATTGGATGAATCACACCCTGGAGTTGGCAGAAGTTGGCAGCAGCAGCAGCAGCAGGAGCCCAAATATACACTGGAGTTGGCTTCAGGAGCCCAAAAATTGGATGAATCACACCCTGGAGTTGGCAGGAGTTGACAGTAGCAGCAGCAGGAGCCCAAATATACACTGGAGTTGGCCTCAGGAGCCCAAAAATTGGATGAATCACACCCTGGAGTTGGCAGGAGTTGACAGTAGCAGCAGCAGGAGCCCAAATATACACTGGAGTTGGCTTCAGGAGCCCAAAAATTGGATGAATCACACCCTGGAGTTGGCAGAAGTTGGCAGCAGCAGCAGCAGCAGGAGCCCAAATATACACTGGAGTTGGCTTCAGGAGCCCAAAAATTGGATGAATCACACCCTGGAGTTGGCAGAAGTTGGCAGCAGCAGCAGCAGCAGGAGCCCAAATATACACTGGAGTTGGCTTCAGGAGCCCAAAAATTGGATGAATCACACCCTGGAGTTGGCAGAAGTTGGCAGTAGCAGCAGCAGGAGCCCAAATATACACTGGAGTTGGCTTCAGGAGCCCAAAAATTGGATGAATCACACCCTGGAGTTGGCAGGAGTTGACAGTAGCAGCAGCAGGAGCCCAAATATACACTGGAGTTGGCTTCAGGAGCCCAAAAATTGGATGAATCACACCCTGGAGTTGGCAGAAGTTGGCAGTAGTAGCAGCAGGAGCCCAAATATACACTGGAGTTGGCTTCAGGAGCCCAAAAATTGGATGAATCACACCCTGGAGTTGGCAGGAGTTGACAGTAGCAGCAGCAGGAGCCCAAATATACACTGGAGTTGGCCTCAGGAGCCCAAAAATTGGATGAATCACACCCTGGAGTTGGCAGGAGTTGACAGTAGTAGCAGCAGGAGCCCAAATATACACTGGAGTTGGCTTCAGGAGCCCAAAAATTGGATGAATCACACCCTGGAGTTGGCAGAAGTTGGCAGTAGCAGCAGCAGGAGCCCAAATATACACTGGAGTTGGCTTCAGGAGCCCAAAAATTGGATGAATCACACCCTGGAGTTGGCAGAAGTTGGCAGTAGCAGCAGCAGGAGCCCAAAAAATGGCCTAAAGACATAAATATGTTTTGCACCATTTGTAAAGTGTAAAACGTGGCACCATGCTGAATCTAGTCGCATGCATCAGGCATTGGTGGGTGGAAATCCTGGCTGATCCATCCCTGATTCATTTTGACAAAGGTGAGTCTCTCCACATTTTTAGTTGACAGACGAGTTCTCCTCGCCGTAACTATGGCCCCCGCCGCACTAAACACCCGCTCAGATGGCACGCTACTTGCCGGGCAGGACAGCTTTTCCAGGGCAAACTCTGCTAGTTGCGGCCACAAATCAAGTTTGGCTGCCCAGAAGTCCAGCGGATCCTCAAGGTGTGTTGGCATGGTCATGTCAAAGTATGACATGACCTGCTGGTTCAGGTCCTGCTCCAGGTCTTCCTGCTGCTCATGAGTAGCCTCACTATGCGGGTGTAGAAAGCTACTCATTAGCGACTGAAGACTGAGGCTGCTGCTGCTGATGGAGCTTCTGCTGCTGCTGCTGCCAACCCCCCCAGCGGCCATGGCAGTGGAAGGTGAGCGCAGAGGTCCCCTCGAGTCAGACCTGCGAGAGTATGGACCATGGCGCAGATAGGCATCGGCCAACTGCCTACGTAGAATGTCTTTGTAGTAGTTGAGTTTGTCCTCCCTCTCGGTGGGTTTAAAAAATGCCCCCATTTTGTGCCGGAAGCGAGGGTCCAATAAGGTGGACAGCCAGAAGTCATCCCGCCGACAGATGGAAACAATTCTGGGGTCACTACGCAAGCATGTGAGCATGCTTCGTGCCATTTGCGCAAGTGACTCGGATGGACTACCTGTCTCCATCTCCACTGCATACTGCCACGGTGTGCCCGGGTCCTCTGTCTCTCCTTCCTCAAAAACCTCTAGCTCCTCTGGCTGCTCCTGCTCCTCCTCTCCTGTCCGCTGACTAGATAAACCAGCCATTTCGCCAAGCCTAAACTGTGTTTCGCTGGGCAACTCCTCCTCCTCCTCTTCCTCCTCCTCCTCCTCCAGTTCAGCTCCAACGGGGTTCATGTGGCCGTAAGATGTAAACGCCATGTCTCCAGTGCCCTGACCAGCCATGGTTTCCAACATGTGCTGTAGTACATGAAGCAGTGGAATCACGTCGTTCATCCCGTAATCCTGCCGACTGACAAATAAAGTGGCTTCCTCAAAGGGCCTGAGCAAACGGCAGGTGTCACGTATGAGCTGCCACTGGTTGACATTGAAGTTACACAGGGGAGTCCCCCTATCTGCTTGGATCATCAGGAAATCCGTGATGGCTTTTCTCTGTTCATATAATCGGTCCAACATGTGAAGGGTGGAATTCCAACGGGTGGAAACATCGCAAATCAGACTATGTTGGGGGATACCATTCTGACGCTGTAGCTCAAGAAGGGTGTGTTTGGCGGTGTAGGAGTGGCTGAAGTGCATGCAAAGTTTCCGTGAAGTTGTTAGGATGTCCTGCAGATGGGGGGAACACTTCAGAAACCGCTTGACAACCAGATTGAAGACGTGAGCCATGCAGGGGGCATGGGTCAGGCTTCCTTGGCGCAGCGCAGACAAAATGTTCTTCCCATTGTCGGTAACCATGATTCCCATTTTAAGTTTTCTCGGAGTAAGCCATGTTTGGATTTCCTGATGAATACATTTAAGCAGTTCCTCCCCTGTGTGACTCCGTTCGCCAAGACAAACCATGTGAAGCACTGCGTGACACCTCCGTGCCCTGCACACATGGTAGACTGGAGGGGCACTGAGACTTGAGCCTACAGTGGAGGGTGAGGAGATGGCGGAGGATGAGGAGGCCGAGTCGCACGGTGTCACAGGCCCAATGGGCAGAGAGCGCGGAGGCCGAAGCGGCGTGACCTGTCCAAGTTGCTGCTGCAAAGGGACCACATTCACCCAGTGGGCCGTAAACGACATGTACTGCCCCTGACCGTAGTTACAGCTCCAGATGTCGGCGCTGCCATGTATTTTGCTACACACCGACAGGCTCAAGGACTGGCCCACCTTCTGTTCAACAAAAGTGTGCAGCGCTGGTACTGCCTTCTTGGCAAAGAAATGACGGCTTGGGACTCTCCACCTCGGCTCGGCACAAGCCATCAGTTCTCTGAAAGGTGCAGATTCCACCACCTGAAAAGGGAGCGACTGCAGCACCAGCAACTTGGACAGGAGCACATTCAGCTTCTGCGCCGTAGGATGAGTGGGCGCATACTGCTGTCTCTTGGACATGGCTTCGCTGATGGATTGCTGGCGGGATGCATGACTTGGAGGAGGAGGAGGAGGAGCAGGAGCGACAGAGGATGGGTGTGACGCACAGCTGCCTTCGGCTGAGGTGCTGGAGCCTTGGCTGGCAGAAATTGGGAGCTCACTTGGTGAGGAAGCAGACTGGACCACCCCTTGGGAGCCTCGGTTCTCCCAGGTCGTTTTATGGTGACGCATCATATGTTGACGCAGGGCCGTGGTGCCAACATTTGGACCCTGGCCACGCTTCACCTTTTGCCTACATATCTTGCATGTGGCCATGTTACCCTCCTGCGGATGCCTCAGGAAAAACTGCCACACTGCCGAGTAGCTACTTTTCCCACCCCCTGGCCTCACTGATTCACTGCTGCTGTTGCCAACTCCAGGAACCCCTGCTCCACTACCTCCCGATAAGGTAGACTGCCGCACAGCAGGTGCTCTACCCCGGCCCCGGCCCCGGCCGGCTCCAGCCTTTGGAATTGTGCCCCCATGCTGACTGCTACCACCTTGCTGCCTCAGCTGCTGACTCCGGGGCAACCTGCGCCCCTCTTCTCCTGATGATGACGATGAAGCCCCTTCATCACCCGGCTCCCAAGTGCGATCGGCTTCATCGTCATCATCATCATCATCACCGGGTTGTGGCTGTACGTCACTGATGTTCGTGGATTCGTCAACAGTGTCTGGCGCAGGAGCTGGAACGCTCGCAGCACCCACGACACTGTCCACATCACTATTTGTCTGCCTAGCTAAAGAAGCCACCTCCATTTCTTGGCTGGGCAGTAGCTGCTGACTGTCCTCCTGTATCTGATCGTCCTCCTCACTAAAGAGTGGAGCTGAACCCAAAGCATAGGATACGTCGCTGGGGGAGGGAACGGCGTAGGACAGAGGCAATGGGAGGACAGGGACTGCTCTCGGGGCATGCCAACTCAGGGTTGTGTCAGAGGAACCTACCGACCCTAGACTGGGGGTCTCAGATGTAAGTTGTGATGATGTTGTTGATGAGCGCGTCAGCCAATCTACCACGGCAGATGCGTTACTGGTGGAGACCCGACCGCTAGCAGATACTGGCAGATTAGGTCTCTCAGCGTGACTCCTGCTGCTACTGGCCCCCAGTCTGATGCGAGCTCTGCCTGCGGAATCTTGGCCTCTGCCACTCCTCTTTTCACTTCCAGGCACTTGTCTGCCCGACATAGTCTAACTGGCGTGGTAGTAGGTGATATTTTAAGAACCCCCAGGCAGCAGTGGGTCTATATAAAACAGAATATAATGCACACCAAAAGTGAGCAGTAACACTCAGCCTCCAACAGGCCTGCTTAGTGTAAATAAGAGAGCTGCTTAGTGTAAATAAAGAGGGGTATGCTATGTTACAGAATGGGATGCCTCAACAGAAGTGCACCTGGCAGGCAGCAGTAAGCCTATGCCCAGCAAAAGTGTCTTATAATATAAATATAATAAGAGCAAATGCTTATATGGTCTTAAACAGAGGCTGCTTTAGTCACAGAATGGGATGCCCTGGGCAGGAATGGACCTGGCAGGGTCCAGTAGGGCTTTGGCCAGCAAAAGTGTCTTTATCAGGCTAATTTCAAATATGATAAGAGCAAATGCTTATATGGTCTTAAACAGAGGCTGCTGTAGTCACAGAATGGGATGCCCCGGGCAGGAATCGACCTGGCAGGGTCCAGTAGGGCTTTGGCCAGCAAAAGTGTCTTTATCAGGCCTGATTTCTATGAGAATAAGTGCAAATGTTTATTATGCTATTAAATAGAGGCTGCTTTAGTCACAGAATGGGATGCCAGTGCCACAAAAACCAGAGAGCATGCACAGCAAAAGTGTCTTTATCAGGCCTGATTTCTATGAGAATAAGTGCAAATGTTTATTATGCTATTAAATAGAGGCTGCTTTAGTCACAGAATGGGATGCCAGTGCCACAAAAACCAGAGAGCATGCACAGCAAAAGTGTCTTTATCAGGCCTGATTTCTATGAGAATAAGTGCAAATGTTTATTATGCTATTAAATAGAGGCTGCTTTAGTCACAGAATGGGATGCCAGTGCCACAAAAACCAGAGAGCATGCACAGCAAAAGTGTCTTTATCAGGCCTGATTTCTATGAGAATAAGTGCAAATGTTTATTATGCTATTAAATAGAGGCTGCTTTAGTCACAGAATGGGATGCCAGTGCCACAAAAACCAGAGAGCATGCACAGCAAAAGTGTCTTTATCAGGCCTGATTTCTATGAGAATAAGTGCAAATGTTTATTATGCTATTAAATAGAGGCTGCTTTAGTCACAGAATGGGATGCCAGTGCCACAAAAACCAGAGAGCATGCACAGCAAAAGTGTCTTTATCAGGCCTGATTTCTATGAGAATAAGTGCAAATGTTTATTATGCTATTAAATAGAGGCTGCTTTAGTCACAGAATGGGATGCCAGTGCCACAAAAACCAGAGAGCATGCACAGCAAAAGTGTCTTTATCAGGCCTGATTTCTATGAGAATAAGTGCAAATGTTTATTATGCTATTAAATAGAGGCTGCTTTAGTCACAGAATGGGATGCCAGTGCCACAAAAACCAGAGAGCATGCACAGCAAAAGTGTCTTTATCAGGCCTGATTTCTATGAGAATAAGTGCAAATGTTTATTATGCTATTAAATAGAGGCTGCTTTAGTCACAGAATGGGATGCCAGTGCCACAAAAACCAGAGAGCATGCACAGCAAAAGTGTCTTTATCAGGCCTGATTTCTATGAGAATAAGTGCAAATGTTTATTATGCTATTAAATAGAGGCTGCTTTAGTCACAGAATGGGATGCCAGTGCCACAAAAACCAGAGAGCATGCACAGCAAAAGTGTCTTTATCAGGCCTGATTTCTATGAGAATAAGTGCAAATGTTTATTATGCTATTAAATAGAGGCTGCTTTAGTCACAGAATGGGATGCCAGTGCCACAAAAACCAGAGAGCATGCACAGCAAAAGTGTCTTTATCAGGCCTGATTTCTATGAGAATAAGTGCAAATGTTTATTATGCTATTAAATAGAGGCTGCTTTAGTCACAGAATGGGATGCCAGTGCCACAAAAACCAGAGAGCATGCACAGCAAAAGTGTCTTTATCAGGCCTGATTTCTATGAGAATAAGTGCAAATGTTTATTATGCTATTAAATAGAGGCTGCTTTAGTCACAGAATGGGATGCCAGTGCCACAAAAACCAGAGAGCATGCACAGCAAAAGTGTCTTTATCAGGCCTGATTTCTATGAGAATAAGTGCAAATGTTTATTATGCTATTAAATAGAGGCTGCTTTAGTCACAGAATGGGATGCCAGTGCCACAAAAACCAGAGAGCATGCACAGCAAAAGTGTCTTTATCAGGCCTGATTTCTATGAGAATAAGTGCAAATGTTTATTATGCTATTAAATAGAGGCTGCTTTAGTCACAGAATGGGATGCCAGTGCCACAAAAACCAGAGAGCATGCACAGCAAAAGTGTCTTTATCAGGCCTGATTTCTATGAGAATAAGTGCAAATGTTTATTATGCTATTAAATAGAGGCTGCTTTAGTCACAGAATGGGATGCCAGTGCCACAAAAACCAGAGAGCATGCACAGCAAAAGTGTCTTTATCAGGCCTGATTTCTATGAGAATAAGTGCAAATGTTTATTATGCTATTAAATAGAGGCTGCTTTAGTCACAGAATGGGATGCCAGTGCCACAAAAACCAGAGAGCATGCACAGCAAAAGTGTCTTTATCAGGCCTGATTTCTATGAGAATAAGTGCAAATGTTTATTATGCTATTAAATAGAGGCTGCTTTAGTCACAGAATGGGATGCCAGTGCCACAAAAACCAGAGAGCATGCACAGCAAAAGTGTCTTTATCAGGCCTGATTTCTATGAGAATAAGTGCAAATGTTTATTATGCTATTAAATAGAGGCTGCTTTAGTCACAGAATGGGATGCCAGTGCCACAAAAACCAGAGAGCATGCACAGCAAAAGTGTCTTTATCAGGCCTGATTTCTATGAGAATAAGTGCAAATGTTTATTATGCTATTAAATAGAGGCTGCTTTAGTCACAGAATGGGATGCCAGTGCCACAAAAACCAGAGAGCATGCACAGCAAAAGTGTCTTTATCAGGCCTGATTTCTATGAGAATAAGTGCAAATGTTTATTATGCTATTAAATAGAGGCTGCTTTAGTCACAGAATGGGATGCCAGTGCCACAAAAACCAGAGAGCATGCACAGCAAAAGTGTCTTTATCAGGCCTGATTTCTATGAGAATAAGTGCAAATGTTTATTATGCTATTAAATAGAGGCTGCTTTAGTCACAGAATGGGATGCCAGTGCCACAAAAACCAGAGAGCATGCACAGCAAAAGTGTCTTTATCAGGCCTGATTTCTATGAGAATAAGTGCAAATGTTTATTATGCTATTAAATAGAGGCTGCTTTAGTCACAGAATGGGATGCCAGTGCCACAAAAACCAGAGAGCATGCACAGCAAAAGTGTCTTTATCAGGCCTGATTTCTATGAGAATAAGTGCAAATGTTTATTATGCTATTAAATAGAGGCTGCTTTAGTCACAGAATGGGATGCCAGTGCCACAAAAACCAGAGAGCATGCACAGCAAAAGTGTCTTTATCAGGCCTGATTTCTATGAGAATAAGTGCAAATGTTTATTATGCTATTAAATAGAGGCTGCTTTAGTCACAGAATGGGATGCCAGTGCCACAAAAACCAGAGAGCATGCACAGCAAAAGTGTCTTTATCAGGCCTGATTTCTATGAGAATAAGTGCAAATGTTTATTATGCTATTAAATAGAGGCTGCTTTAGTCACAGAATGGGATGCCAGTGCCACAAAAACCAGAGAGCATGCACAGCAAAAGTGTCTTTATCAGGCCTGATTTCTATGAGAATAAGTGCAAATGTTTATTATGCTATTAAATAGAGGCTGCTTTAGTCACAGAATGGGATGCCAGTGCCACAAAAACCAGAGAGCATGCACAGCAAAAGTGTCTTTATCAGGCCTGATTTCTATGAGAATAAGTGCAAATGTTTATTATGCTATTAAATAGAGGCTGCTTTAGTCACAGAATGGGATGCCAGTGCCACAAAAACCAGAGAGCATGCACAGCAAAAGTGTCTTTATCAGGCCTGATTTCTATGAGAATAAGTGCAAATGTTTATTATGCTATTAAATAGAGGCTGCTTTAGTCACAGAATGGGATGCCAGTGCCACAAAAACCAGAGAGCATGCACAGCAAAAGTGTCTTTATCAGGCCTGATTTCTATGAGAATAAGTGCAAATGTTTATTATGCTATTAAATAGAGGCTGCTTTAGTCACAGAATGGGATGCCAGTGCCACAAAAACCAGAGAGCATGCACAGCAAAAGTGTCTTTATCAGGCCTGATTTCTATGAGAATAAGTGCAAATGTTTATTATGCTATTAAATAGAGGCTGCTTTAGTCACAGAATGGGATGCCAGTGCCACAAAAACCAGAGAGCATGCACAGCAAAAGTGTCTTTATCAGGCCTGATTTCTATGAGAATAAGTGCAAATGTTTATTATGCTATTAAATAGAGGCTGCTTTAGTCACAGAATGGGATGCCAGTGCCACAAAAACCAGAGAGCATGCACAGCAAAAGTGTCTTTATCAGGCCTGATTTCTATGAGAATAAGTGCAAATGTTTATTATGCTATTAAATAGAGGCTGCTTTAGTCACAGAATGGGATGCCAGTGCCACAAAAACCAGAGAGCATGCACAGCAAAAGTGTCTTTATCAGGCCTGATTTCTATGAGAATAAGTGCAAATGTTTATTATGCTATTAAATAGAGGCTGCTTTAGTCACAGAATGGGATGCCAGTGCCACAAAAACCAGAGAGCATGCACAGCAAAAGTGTCTTTATCAGGCCTGATTTCTATGAGAATAAGTGCAAATGTTTATTATGCTATTAAATAGAGGCTGCTTTAGTCACAGAATGGGATGCCAGTGCCACAAAAACCAGAGAGCATGCACAGCAAAAGTGTCTTTATCAGGCCTGATTTCTATGAGAATAAGTGCAAATGTTTATTATGCTATTAAATAGAGGCTGCTTTAGTCACAGAATGGGATGCCTCACAGCAGACTTAAGATCAGTTCAGTATATATGCACAGTTAGTTACTATAAGCAGCCTGAAAACGCTAACAAAGGCTGGATGAAAAAAAAAAAATCTCCCTGTCAGCCAGCTCCGTTTTTCCTACCTTTCCCTGGCTTTCTGTCTGTCTCCTGTCTGTCTCCTGCCTGTCTCCTGCCTGTCTCCAGCCGGTCCCTGTCTGTCCCTGTCTCCAGCCTGTCTCCAGCCTGTCTAACTGCCTCAGCTACACAGCGTTCTGTCTGTCTGTCACGAATGCAATAGAGAAATGAGGAAAAGCAAGATGGCCGCCGTTAAATACCGCTGTGTGACGTCACCGGGCTTGCTGGCTGCTGATAGGCTGCATGTGACTGCCCCAGCTTGCACTGGCGCGGGATACATGTCCAGACATGTCCCGCCCGCCATCTTAGAATGCCTGTAATGTAAATGAATGGATGTTAAAGGAAAACTTCGAGTGATCGAATCGCGGGGAAATTCGGATTCGATCCGAATCGAATTTTTCCTGAAATTCGGATCGAATCCGGGTTCGTCCGGATCGATTCGCTCATCCCTAGTGAGTAGGCCAGAAAGACGTAGGCCGAGCATTGCTGTATGTCTGCTTTGATTATATGCTGAAGAAAGCTGACATTTGTTTTTGGTGAGAGAAAAAAACATTTGAACTAATCCCCCAAGTCAAATTTTTACTGTGGTAGTGATTCCCTTCCATGACTTCATGACCAATACATGCTGATTAGAAAAGTTGCACTGAACTGTACGCGTTTGGCACAATGTGCTACCTGTGGTCTCAGTGAGCAACCTGTCTATTGTGGCTGTTATCTCCCTTTTTCAAGTTGTTTACACAGGTATTGATGCCTGTACCTGTGTTTTCAAACTGAATTGTAAACTTGGTAAATGTGATCTGCACTTTCCTCATGAACATGCAATATTTATCCCCCCTAATTATATACCCCCTTTTCTCATTTCCATTTTCTAACCTAATTAAAAATTAAACTTGATTAAACTAAATAACAACCATTGGCAAACCAACCACTTTGCACCAATAAGGCTTCATAGCTTGGTTGCATCACAGTGGCTTTTAAAAAGCCATATTTTATAACTTTAGAGTGGTAGCTGATATCAAGGAAAATAACTAAATACACTTTTGAGAGCCTTGGCAAGCAAGGAGGAGAAACAGAGAATATAGTAGTTTGTCATATGTACTGAGCTTGTCAATCAGTGTGCATTAAGAGACAAATAAATAGGACCTCAACTGTTATATGAATGTGGGACCACAAGGTGTCATATCAGTAATGCCAAAGGAAACTTTTCCCAGTAGACTGATCATTTGTAAACTGTTTTAGTCAATACCTTATGGAAACCATATGTAAACATTAAATGACAAACATATTTATTTAAATTGGAAATTTTTTTGCACTTGTGTTTTATAGTAAAAAATCTCAGAGGGCAAAGATTCAATATGCCCAACTTGTGCTCAGGCCCCTCTTAGGTGCCCCCCTGACCTGCTGCACCCGGGCTATGCCCTTCACTCAACAGCAGGTTTCAAATCACGCCCAAATAAATAGACCTTGCTTCACCAAATAATTACCATGACCCTCAATAGATCATTTTGAAAAGCAGATCAGTTATACCCTCTTCTGAAGTATTTTGGATTTATTGGTTATCAGTTCTACACTGAGCACCAGCAATCTATCCAACACTGGCATGCTGCAGGAAACTAGAGGGAGTGCGCAGTTATGTTTAATTTGGGGCATTTTTTCGAAGGGAGTTGGAGATACAGTGGCCTTTCACTTAATTTACCGTATTGACAACAAGCAGACAGCAGGTTTTTATTAAATGATTTATATTTACACAAAATGGATCTCTGTATTCATTTTACTATTTTCAAAATACAGTAAAAAATATAATTGACTACAGAGGCTTTATAAATAACCAGAACTGTCAGTATTGGCATTTCACATGCTGTGTGATCAATGCTGACCTTTTTTAGAAAAAAAAAACAAGATCTGTGTTGTATGTAACTGCAAATTCTACACAGAAATGTTAAGCTCTTGAGTTTAGATATTTTACAACTGTGACATTATACACGGTATAGCTATATATATATATATATATATATATATATATATATATATATATTTAGTCTACTGATTAAAACTTTAGTCTACTGATTAAAACTTTGCTACTTTGAATAAAATTGAGTTGACTGAACTATGTATTGCACATCCTGACATATTTGAAGGAACATGAGGCACAAATAAGAAAGAATAATTAAGCTAAATGGGATACTGAAGTCTCCATTGCAACATAAACAACACGTGTTTTATGGAGATTGAAAATGTTACAGGATTTCTAAAGGTTAGGTAGTGTAAATTATAAAAACTGTCAAAACTTTCAGCTGTAGTTTTAAATGGCAAAGCATTAGTGTAATAACTTGTAAGTGAAGAATAATGAGAATAAAAATAACTCCAGTTTGAAAATTGTGTGTTCAATGACATCAGCATATTGTGCAAGTCATCTAATATACCCAGACAAATATCACATTCATACATTGTAAACTATAATAGAGAAAAAAAAAATCAATCACTTTGGGTCAGTAGTACAGCATTATGAAAAGGTCATAAGCATACAAGCTTCTCACCATGCATCCACCGTATATAGGTTTATGCTACAAACAAAATTAGTAACAACTAATAAGTTTGAGACTAGTTGGATTTCAATGTTCTTTATATAAATCAAAGAAATATAAATATATTTTTACATGATTTTAAAGGACATGTATTGCACCCTATTAGCTACTAAAGCAAGCAAAACAGCCAGGATCCTCTCATACTGGAGCGAGGTGACGCATTTAGCGATTATTGCTAATGCCAATGTGGTTTCCTGTGTACCGGCGAATTGCAGGAGTTTTAGAAGTGATTGCATTTGCAAGAGCTATTTTCCTGGGATTGCGGCTAAAATCCATATGTAGGGCTTTTTTTTTTGGGGGGGGGGAGCACGATTGCCCCACAATAGCCCCAATAGTACAGTTTGTAAAAGTGCCCATATATTTTTAAGGGCAGCACTTTACTGGCAATTGAGGGGCACATCACAATCGGTTCCCTGTGTGAAAGGAGCCTTAAATTAAAAGTAACATCATATTTAACAGGCAAGATTATTTAAACGTATTATACTATAAATCTGGATTCTACAGCCACAAATGTATGCACAAAACAACAATAAACACCTTATTCTGACATGCACGAGTTATACTGAGAGTCATAAAATGTGGGACATTCAGATAATGGTCAGAAGGATTTTCAAGAGCTAATCATTTTTTTAATAAGGAGTTTATGATATTCAAGTGTTAGAGAGTGAGAGTGTTTAAGTACTTTAGACCAATTCACTCCCGTCAGTTAAGAAAGTCTATTTTACTTTCTGTTCCTGTGGTCAAAACAGATTGTTTAACACAGATCATATTGCCATATTACATTATTGTCCCTGTTTAGCCTTCATTAAAATGTTTCTCATTTCTATTTCCATTTCAACTTTTTTGTGGCCTTGTCTCGCAAGTTGTGCAGCGTGCTTCAAAGAAAGGACTGCAGCATATACAATCTTATGTTGTATTTAACTGTAATTTGCCTTCATAGTGCTAATTCCACTTTCAATTGCATTTTTCAATATTGTGTCAAAATGATATCCTCAAGGAGCTGAACTTATCAGTGACCCTTTTCTTCTCTATTTGTTTGCAACTCTGCTATAAAAGAAAACAGTTTTCTCTGGCAACAATGTGTTTACCAGCAACACAAATAAAACTACTGTGTTTGGTGTACCTGGCAGAGACTTCTTGACATTGGCTTGCTAATCATCTGGCCAAGGCAGAGACAATGCTCCACATTCTTTTTTGCATGTTAAACCCTTACTACTGTAATACAAACACTTTCATATGAGTAGATCACAATCGTGTATTACAGTTGCTAAATGGTTACTGGCAGCATTCTCACTTAGGGAAGCCAATATTGCTGCCTGATTTAGCCAAAGCTACTGACAAGCCCACACAGTGGAAAGACTCTGGGACTTGTTTCCAGTAGTATTTACTGCTACCACTTTAGCAACACAGAGCAACAGGGTTTTAAGAAACTTGGAAACCTCATGTTGATAAGTAAATTAAAGGTATGGGGGCACATTCCTAATACACAAGTTTTTTTTTTTTTTTTTCATTCCAAGAGGAAAGCATTAAGGCAGAACACCCAAAAACTTGACAAAAAGTGATTCATGTTTTGTTTGAACCACCAATTGTGTATGATGGCTTTCTTTATGTGTTTTGGGTGAAAGTTGTCATTGTGGAGATTTGTGGGTTTTATGTGAGTTATCATTAAATTAATATTTGTTCTTTGCTTTACAGAAAAAACATGGCTGCAATTTCCCTACAATGGGTGAAAATTAGAGATGAGCGAACTTTTGAAAAATTCGATTTTGAATTTATTCGCAACGAATCGCTATTAAAAACGGCTATTTTTGGGCTTCCGAGAGCCTCCATAGGGTTGCAGAACGTTTTGCTTGGCTGTAACATGCATAGGATGCATACTGGGTTAGTGAAATACTATTGTAAAGAAGTATGACATGCTGATCAGAGGCATCGCTATTAGATTCGTTGTCACAGAGCGGCAAAATTACAGAGCCTTGAGGTGGCATCAGCATGATGAGCCCATATATTGCCTGAGAAACACACCCTGAACTTGGCAGCAGCATAGGGAGCCCGTATATTGCCTGAAAGACACACCCAGGAGTTGACAGCAGCATAGGGAGCCCATATATTGCCTGAAAGACATACTCTGCAGTTGGCAGCAGCATAGGGAGCCCATATATTGCCTGAAAGACACACACAGGAGTTGGCAGCAGCATAGGGAGCTCATTTATTGCCTGGAAGACACACTCAGGAGTTGGCAGCAGCATAGGGAGTCATATATTGCCTGAAACACCCAGGAGTTGGCAGCAGCAGCATTAGGAGCCCATATATTGCCTGAAAGACACACTGGAGTTGGCAGCAGCATAGGGAGCTCATATATTGCCTGAAAGACACACCCAGGAGTTGGCAGCAGCAGAAAAGGGAGCTCATATATTGCCTGAAAGACACACCCAGAAGTTGGCAGCAGCATTAGGAGCCCATATATTGCCTGAAAAACACATTGGAGTTGGCAGCAGCATAGGGTGCTCATTTATTGCCTGAAAGACACACCCAGGAGTTGGCAGCAGCATAGGGAGCTCATATATTGCCTGAAAGACACACCCAGGAATTGGCAGCAGCATAGGTAGCTCATATATTGCCTGAAAGACACACCGCAGTTCGCAGCAGCAGTAGGAGCCCATATATTGCCTGAAAGACACACCCAGGAGTTGGCAGCAGCATAGGGAGCTCATATATTGCCTGAAAGACACACCCAGGAGTTGGCAGCAGCAGCAGCAGCATAGGGAGCCCATATATTGCCTGAAAAACACATTGGAGTTGGCAGCAGCATAGGGAGCTCATGTATTGCCTGAAAGACACATTGGAGTTGGCAGAAGCATGGGGAGCCCATATATTGCCTGAAAGACACACCCAGGAGTTGGCAGCAGCATTGGGAGCCCATATATTGCCTGAAAGACACACCCAGGAGTTGGCAGCAGCATTAGGAGCCCATATATTGCCTGAAAGACACACCCAGGAGTTGGCAGCAGCATAGGGAGCTCATATATTGCCTGAAAGACACACCCAGGAGTTGGCAGCAGCATAGGGAGCTCATTTATTGCCTGAAAGACACATTGGAGTTGGTAGCAGCATTAGGAGCTCATATATTGCCTGAAAAACACATTGGAGTTGGCAGCAGCATTGGGAGCCCATATATTGCCTGAAATTCACACCCAGGAGTTGACAGCAGCATAGGGAGCCCATATATTGCCTGAAAGACACACTCTGGACTTGGCAGCAGCATAGGGAGCCCATATATTGCCGGAAAAACACATTGGCGTTGGCAGCAGCATAGGGAGCTCATATATTGCCTGAAAGACACACCCAGGAGTTGGCAGCAGCAGCAGCATTAGAAGCTCATATATTGCCTGAAAGACACATTCTGGACTTGGCAGCAGCATAGGGAGCCCATATATTGCCTGAAAAATGCATTGGAGTTGGCGGCAGCATAGGGAGCTCATATATTGCCATGAAAACACATTGGACTTGGCAGCAGCATAGGGAGCCCATATATTGCCTGAAAAACACATTGGAGTTGGCAGCAGCATAGGGAGCTCATATATTGCCTGAAAGACACACCCAGGAGTTGGCAGCAGCAACAGCAGCTTTAGGAGCCCATATATTGCCTGAAAGACACATTGGAGTTGGCAGCAGCATAGGGGGCTCATACATTGCCTGAAAGACACACCCAGGAGTTGGCAGCAGCACCGGGAGCTCATATATTGCCTAAAAGACACATTGGAGTTGGCAGCAGCTTTGGGAGCCCATATATTGCCTGAAAGACATACCCAGGAGTTGGCAGCAGCATAGGGAGCTCATATATTGCCTGAAAGATACATTGGAGTTGGCAGCAGCATTAGGAGCTCATATATTGCCTGAAAAACACATTGTAGTTGGCAGCAGCATTGGGAGCCCATATAGTGCCTGAAAGACACACCCAGGAGTTGGCAGCAGCATTAGGAGCCCATATATTGCCTGGAAAACATATTGGAGTTGGCAGCAGCATAGGGAGCTCACATATTGCCTGAAAGACACACCCAGGAGTTGCTAGCAGAATAGGGAGCTCATATATTTCCCAAAAGACACACCCAGGAGTTGGCAGCAGCAGCATTAGGAGCTCATATATTGCCTGAAAGACACATTCTGGACTTGACAGCAGCATAGGGAGCCCATATATTGCCTGAAAAATGCATTGGAGTTGGCAGCAGCATAGGGAGCTCATATATTGCCAGGAAAAACACATTGGACTTGGCAGCAGCATAGGGAGCCCATATATTGCCTCAAAAACACATTGGAGTTGGCAGCAGCATAGGGAGCTCATATATTGCCTGAAAGACACACCCAGTAGTTCTCAGCAGCATAGGGAGCTCATATATTGCCTGAAAGACACACCCAGGAGTTGGCAGCAGCAGCAGCATAGGGGGCCCATATATTGCCTCAAAAACACATTGGAGTTGGCAGCAGCATAGGGGCTCATATATTGCCTGAAAGACACACCCAGTAGTTGGCAGCAGCATTAGGAGCCCATATATTGCCTGGAAAACATATTGGAGTTGGCAGCAGCATTGGGAGCCCATATATTGCCTGAAAGACACACCCAGGAGTTGGCAGCAGCATAGGGAGCCCATATATTGCCTGAAAGACACACCCAGGAGTTGGCAGCAGCATTAGGAGCCCATATATTGCCTGAAAGACACACCCAGGAGTTGGCAGACGCATAGGGAGCTCATATATTGCCTGAAAGACACACCCAGGAGTTGGCAGCAGCAAAGGGAGCTCATATATTGCCTGAAAGACACATTGGAGTTGGCAGCAGCATTAGGAGCTCATATATTACCTGAAAAACACATTGGAGTTGGCAGCAGCATTGGGAGCCCATATATTGCCTGAAAGACACACCCAGGAGTTGGCAGCAGCATTAGGAGCCCATATATTGCCTGAAAGACACACCCAGGAGTTGGCAGACGCATTGGGAGCTCATATATTGCCTGAAAGACACACCCAGGAGTTGGCAGCAGCAAAGGGAGCTCATGTATTGCCTGAAAGACACACCCAGGAGTTGGTAGCAGCATAGGGAGCTCATATATTGCCTGAAAGACACACCCAGTAGTTGGCAGCAGCAGCAGCATTAGGAGCTCATATATTGCCTGAAAGACACATTCTAGGCTTGGCAGCAGCATAGGGAGCTCATATATTGCCTGAAAAATGCATTGGATTTGGCGGCAGCATAGGGAGCTCATATATTGCCTGAAAAACACATTGGACTTGGCAGCAGCATAGGGAGCTCATATATTGCCTGAAAAACACATTGGAGTTGGCAGCATCATAGGGAGCTCATATATTGCCTGAAAGACACACCCAGGAGTTGGCAGCAGCAGCATTAGGAGCCCATATATTACCTGAAAGACACACCCAGGAGTTGGCAGCAGCATAGGGAGCTCATATATTGCCTGAAAGACACACCCAGGAGTTGGCAGCAGAATAGGGAGCTCATATATTGTCTGAAAACACATTGGAGTTGGCAGCAGCATTGGGAGCCCATATATTGCCTGAAAGACACACCCAGGAGTTAGCAGCAGCATAGGGAGCCCATATATTGCCTGAAAGACACACTCTGGACTTGGCAGCAGCATAGGGAGCCCATATATTGCCTGAAAAATGCATTGGATTTGGCAGCAGCATAGGGAGCTCATATATTGCCTGAAAAACACATTGGACTTGGCAGCAGCATAGGGAGCTCATATATTGCCTGAAAGACGCACCCAGGAGTTGGCAGCAGCAGCATTAGGAGCCCATATATTGCCTGAAAGGCACAATCTGGACTTAGCAGCAGCATAGGAAGCCCATATATTGCCTGAAAAAACACATTGGAGTTGGCAGCAGCATAGGGAGCTCATATATTGCCTGAAAAACACACCCTGAATTTGGCAGCAGCATAGGGAGTTCATATATTGCCTGAAAGACACACCCAGGAGTTGGTAGCAGCAGATGGAGCTACCATGTATCAGCTATAGTCATGCATCAGCTATTGGTGGGTGGAAATCCTGGCTGATCCATGCCAGATTCATCTTCAGAAAGGTGAGCTTCTCTACATTTTTTGTGGACAGACAAGTTCTCCTTGGCGTTACTATGGCCCCCGCAGCACTAAAGACCCCCTGAGATGGCACACTACTGGCCGGGCGGGATAGCTTTCCCAGGGCAAACTCTGCCAGTTGCGGCCACAAGTCAAGTTTGGCTGCCCAGAAGTCCAGTGGATTCTTAAGGTGCGTTGGCATGGTCATTTCAAGGTATGACACGACCTGCTGGTTCAGGCCCTGCTCCAGGTCTTCCTGCTGCTCATGAGTAGCCTCACTATGCGGGTGCAGAAAGCTACTCATTAGCGACTGAAGACTGAGGCTGCTGCTGATGGAGCTACTGCTGCTGCTCCTGCCACCCCCCCAGGCAGCCATGGCAGTGGAAGGTGAGTGCAGAGGTCCCCCGAGTCAGACCTGCGAGAGTATGGACCATGGCATTGGCATTGGCCAACTGACTACGTAGAATGTCTTTGTAGTAGCTCAGTTTGTCCTCCCTCTCAGAGGGTGTAAAAAATGCCCCCATTTTGTGCCGGTAGCGAGGGTCCAATAAGGTGGAGAGCCAGTAGTCATCCGGCAGAAAAATTAGACAATTCTGCGGTCACTACGCAAGCACGTGAGCATGCATCGTGCCATTTGTGCAAGTGACTCGGAGGGAGTACCTTTCTCCATCTCCACTGCATACTGCCATGGTGTGTCTGAGTCCTCTGTCTTGCCTTCCTCACAACCCTCTAGCTCCACTGGCTGCTCCTGCTTCTCCTCTCCTGTCAGATGACTAGATAAACTGCCCATTGGGCCAAAACTAAACTGCGCTTCACTGTGCTGCTCCTCCTCCTCCTCCTCAGCTCCCACGGGGTTTATGTGGCCATGAAATGTATGCGCCATGTCTCCAGCGCCCTGACCAGCCATGGTTTCCAACATGTGTTGTATTACATAAAGCAGCTGAATCACGTCGTTCATGCCGTAATCCTGGCGACTGACAAATAAAGTGGCTTCCTCAAAGGGCCTGAGCAAACGGCAGGTGTCACGTATGAGCTGCCACTGGTTCACATTAACGTTACACAGGGGAGTCCCCCTATCTGCTGGGATCATCAAGAAATCAGTGATGGCTTTTCTCTGTTCGTATAGGCGATCTAACATATGTAAGGTGGAATTCCAACAGGTGGGAACATCGCAAATCAGACTATGTTGGGGGATACCGTTCTGACACTGTAGCTCAAGAAGGGTGTGCTTGGCGGTGTAGGAGTGGCTGAAGTGCATACAAAGTTTCCTTCCCATTGTTAGGATGTCTTGCAGATGGGGGGAAGACTTCAGAAAACACTTGACTAGGTTGAACATGTGTGCCATACAGGGCGCATGGCTCAGGCTTCCTTGTCGCAGCGCAGACAAGATGTTACTACCATTGTCAGTCACCATGGTACCCATTTCCAATTTTCACAGAGTTTCTTGATGAATGAATTTCAGGAGCTCCTCCCCTGTGTGACTTCATTCGCCAAGGCAAACCATGTGAAGCACAGCGTGACACCGCCATGCCCTGCACACATGGTAGGCTGAAGAGGCATTGAGAATTGACTGTACAGTGGAGGCTGAGGAGATGGAGGAGGATGAGGAGGCAGAGTCGCACACTGTGACAGGCAAAACGGCCTGGGAGAGTGGAGGCCGAAGTGATGTGATGTGGTTCAGGAACCACATTCACCCAGTGGGCCGTAAAGGACATGTATTGTCCCTGACCGTAGTTACAGCTCCAGATGTCAGCACTGACAGGCTCAAGGACTGGCCCACCTTCTGCTCAACAAATTTGTGCAGGGCTGGTACTGCCTTCTTTGCAAAGAAATGATGGCTTGGGACTTTCCACCTCGGCTCGGCACAAGCCATCAGCTCTCTGAAAGGTGCAGAGTCCACCACCATAAAAGGGAAGGACTGCAGCACCAGCAACTTGGACAGGAGCCCATTTAGCTTCTGCGCCGTAGGATGAGTGGGCACATACTGTTGTCTCTTGGACATGTCTTCGTTGATGGATTGCTGGTGGGATGAGTGACTTTTATTAGGAGGAGCAGGAGCATCTGGAGCGGCAGAGGAGGGGTATGACGCACAGCTGCCTTCGGCTGAGGTACTGGAGCCTTGGCTGGGTGAAATTGGAAGCGGCGAGGCACTGGATGACGCAGCAGGCTGGACCCCCACTTTGGAGCCTATGTACTCCCAGGGCGCTTTATTTTAATGGTGCATGTGTTGCCGCAGGACCATGGTACCAACATTGGGGCCCTGGCCACGCTTGACCTTCTGTCTACACATCTTGCATGTGGCCAGGTTACCCTCCTGCGGATGCTTGATGAAAAAGTGCCACACTGCCGAGTAGCTAATTTTCCCTCCAACAGTCCGCACTAATTCATTGCTACTGCTGCCAACTCCAGGAACCCCTGCTCCACTACCTTTTGGGAAGGCAGCCTGCGGCGCATCAGGTGGTCTACCCCGCCCCGGCCATGTGTGGCTCCAGCCATCCCAATTCTGCCACTATGCTGACTGCCAACCCTACTGCCACTTTGCTGCCTCAGCTGCTGACTCTGGAGCAACCTGGGACCCTCTTCTGCTGATGATGTGCACCAGGCTCCCAAGTGCGATCGGCTTCATCATCATCGAGTTGTGTCTGCACATCACTGATGTCCTCCTCGGTTTCCACAAGAGCGTGTGCTGCAGGAGACGGAACGCTCGCCACACCACCTCCCATGCCACTCTCCTCCTCAGTGTTTGTCTGCCTAGCGGAAGAATCGGCGGATGTCTCCTCCATTTCTTGGTTGGGCAGTAGCTGATGACTGTCCTCTAACACATCATCCTCACTGATTAGTGGAGCTTAACCCAAAGCATAAGATATGGCAGCTGGAGGGGGGGCGTAGGACAGAGGCAATGGAAGGACAGGGGCTGCTCCCGGGCCATGCCAACTCAGGATTGTGTCCAAAGAACCTACAGACTGTTGCCTGGGGGTGTCAGATGTCACTTGTGATGAGGTGGATGACCGCGTTAACCAATCGATGACAGCAGATGCGTTGCTGGTCGAGACACGACCACTAGCAGATGCAGGGAGATCAGGATTCTCACCGCAACACCTGCTGCCACTAGCCCCTAGTCTGCTGCGACCTCTGCCTGATGAATCTAGGCCTCTCCTCGGTGCACATCCTGGCACATCTCTGCCTGACATTTTTACTGCGTTTAGGAGGGGAAAACAATACACTACACTACACCTACAACAGTATTTTTGTAACAGCAGGTGTGTAAAAAAGTTAGATAAAAAATAGGCAGACACTGTAGCTAAAAGCTAATGCAAAAAGACACTGTCAGATGGACTTACATAGGATGCCCCTGGTCAGATTTAAATGCACCACAGGCAGTTTAAAAACGTGGTTTTTGTTCAAAATGTGAAAAAGGTAAAGATGCAGGTACTATTAAAAGCTAAGTGCTAGCATTCGGGATGCTTTAAACTTGTAGACCAGACTTTTTTTTATACAAAAGGCAAAAAGTTAGTAGGCAGGTACTCTTAAAAGATAAGGGTTGGCACTGACAATGGCCCCCGGTGAAAGGCAATGGGTACTTTAAACTTGTAAACCTGAATTTTTTATGCAAAAGGCAAAAGGTTAGTAGGCAGGTACTCTTAAAAGATAAGTGGTAGCACTGCCAATGGCCCCCGGTGAAAGGCAATGGGTGCTTTAAACTTGAAAACCAGACTTTTTATACAAAAGGCAAAAGATTAGTAGGCAGGTACTCTTAAAAGATAAGTGCTAACACTGCCAATGGCCCCCGTGAAAGGCAATGGGTGCTTTAAACTTGAAAACCAGACATTTTATACAAAAGGCAAAAGATTAGTAGGCAGGTACTCTTAAAAGATAAGTGCTAACACTGACAATGGCCCCCGGTGAAAGGCAATGGGTGCTTTAAACTTGAAAACCAGACTTTTTTATACAAAAGGCAAAAGGTTAGTAGGCAGATACTCTAAAAAGATAAGTGGTAGCACTGACAATGCCCCCCAGTGAAAGGCAATGGGTGCTTTAAACTTGTAAACCAGACTTTTTTTATACAAAAGGCATTAGGTTAGTAGGCAGGTACTCCTAAAAGATAAGTGCTAGCGCTGACAATGACCCCCGGTGAAAGGCAACGGGTGCTTTAAACTTGTAAACCAGATTTTTTAATACAAAAAGCAAAAGGTTAGTAGGCAGGTACTCTTAAAAGATAAGTGCGAGCACTGACAATGGCCCCCGGGGGAAAGGCAAAGGGTGTTTGAAAATTGTCAACCAGACTTGCTTTATACAAAAGGCAAAAGGGTAGTAGACAGGTACTCTTAAAAGATAAGTACTAGCACTGACAATGGCCCCCCAGTGAAAGGGAATGGGTGCTTTAAACTTGTAAACCAGACTTGTTTTATACAAAAGGCAAAAGGTTAGGAGGCAGGTACTCTTAAAAAACACGTGCTAGTGTTTGGGATGCCCCCTGCTCACATACAGAGGTGGCATCCCTTGATTGTGGAAAAGTGACGTTAATTATAAAATGCAACCACTTGGTACATAGGTAGTCTTGAAATATTACTGCTAGTGTTTGGGAGGCCCCCTGCTCACATACAGAGGTGGCCTCCCTTGATTGTGGAAAAGTGACGATAATTATAAAATGCAAGCAGTTATTAGACAGGTAGTCTTGAAATATTTATGCTAGTGTTTGGGGTGCCCCCTGCTCACATACAGAGGTGGCCTTCTTTGATTGTGGAAAAGTGACGTTAATTATAAAATGCAAGCAGTTATTAGATAGGTTGTCTTGAAATATTTATGCTAGTGTTTGGGATGCCCCCTGCTCACATATAGAGGTGGCCTCCATTGATTGTGGAAAAGTGACGTTAATTTTTAAATGCAAGCAGTTATTAGACAGGTAGCCTTGAAATATTTATGCTAGTGTTTGGGATGCCCCCTGCTCACATACAGAGGTGGCCTCCCTTGATAGTGGAAAAGTGATGTTAATTATAAAATGCAACCAGTTGGTACACAGGTAGTCTTGAAATATTGCTGCTAGTGTTTGGGATGCCCCCGACTCACATACAGAGGTGGCCTCCCTTGATTGTGGAAAAGTGATTTTAATTATAAAATGCAAGCAGATATTAGAAAGGTAGTCTTGAAAAATGTATGCTAGTGTTTGGGATGCCCCCTGCTCACATACAGAGGTGGCCTCCCTTGATTGTGGAAAATTGACGTTAATTATAAAATGCAACCAGTTGGTACACCGGTAGTCTTGAAATATTACTGCTAGTGTTTGGGATGCCCCCTGCTCACATACAGAGGTGGCCTTCTTTGATTGTGGAAAAGTAACGTTAATTATAAAATGCAAGCAGTTATTAGACAGGTAGTCTTGAAATATTTATACTAGTGTTTGGGATGCCCCCTCCTCACATACAGAGGTGGCCTCCCTTGATTGTGGAAAAGTGACAATGATAGAAACATAGAAACATAGAAGGTTGACGGCAGAAGGAGACCATACGGTCCATCTAGTCTGCCCTTATGTGTATACTGTGTGTACTCTTTATCTTAGGATAGATGTGTGCTTATCCCAGGCATGTTTAAATTCAGTGACTGTTGATGTTTCAACTACCTCTGCTGGAAGTTTGTTCCAAGCACCTACTACTCTTTCTGTAAAATAATATTTTCTAACATTGCTCCTGATCTTCCCCCCGACTAGCTTCAGGTTGTGCCCCCTTGTTCTATCGTTAAGTTTCTTCTTAAAAACACTTCCCTCCTGAACCTTATTCAATCCTTTCACATATTTAAAGGTCTCAATCATGTCCCCCCTCTCCCTTCTTTCCTCCAGACTGTACAAATTAAGTTCTTTAAGTCTCTCCTGATAAGTTTTAAGTTTAAGTCCTTCCACCATTTTCGTTGCCCGCCTTTGGACACGTTCTATTTGAATAATGTCTTTTTGCAGGTAAGGTCTCCAGAACTGCACACAGTATTCTAGCTGTGGCCTTACCAGGGCTCTATACAGCGGCATCACAACCTCCCTCTTCCTACTGGTGATGCCTCGAGCTATGCAGCCGAGCATCCTGCTTGCTTTTCCCACTGCCTGGCTACACTGTCCACTCATCTTGCAGCTATCAGTAATCAGTACCCCTAAATCTCTCTCCTCCGAGGTCCTGGCTAACACAGTGCTGCCCATACGGTACTCAGAGCAGGGATTCCTTCTACCCAAGTGCATGATTTTACATTTAGAGACATTAAACTCTAGTTTCCACAGTTTTGACCATCTATCCAGTAAAGCTAAATCATTTTCCATGTTGCAGACACCTCCAGGAATATCCACCCTATTACTAACCTTTGTATCATCAGCAAACAGACAAACTTTTCCTACCAAGCCTTCTCCTATGTCACTTACAAATATATTAAAAAGAATGGGGCCCAGGACAGAGCCCTGCGGCACACCACTTGTAACTCGCCTTTGTTCAGATTGCACTCCATTTACAACAACGCTCTGATACCGATCCCTCAGCCAACTGGAAATCCACTGAACTATCCAGGGATTGAGTCCTACCTTCAATAACTTATCTATGAGCTCCTTATGTGGTACAGTGTCAAAGGCTTTGCTAAAATCCAGATAGGCGATATCCACAGCACCACCTTCATCTAACACTTTAGTGACATTGTCAAAGAAATCAATAAGATTGGTCTGACATGATCTGCCCTCAGTAAAGCCATGCTGTTTTGGGTCCAATAGGTCATTAATTTTTAGATGGGAAATTATCTGTTTTTTTAAGAGTGTTTCCATTAATTTGACCACTATAGATGTTAAACTAACTGGCCTGTAATTACTGGCTTCTTCTCTATTAAATGCAACCAGTTTGTACACAGGTAGTCTTGAAATATTTATGCTAGTTTTTGGGATGCTCCCTGCTCACATACAGAGGTGGCCTCCCTTGATTGTGGAAGAGTGACGTTAATTATAAAATGCAAGCAGTTATTAGACAGTTAGACTTGAAATATTTATGCTAGTGTTTGGGATGCCCCCTGCTCTCATACAGAGGTGGCCTCCCTTAATTGTGGAAAAGTGACGTTAATTATAAATTGCAAGCAGTTATTAGACAGGTAGTCTTGAAATTTTAATGCTAGTGTTTAGAATGTCCCCTGCTCACATACAGAGGTGGCCTCCCTTAATTGTGGAAAAGTGACGTTAATTATAAATTGCAAGCAGTTATTAGACAGGTAGTCTTGAAATATTACTGCTAGTGTTTGGGATGCCCCCTGCTCACATACAGAGGTGGCTCCCTTGATTGTGGAAAAGTTACATTAATTTATAAAATGCAAGCAGTTATTAGACAGGTAGTCTTGAAATATTAATTCTAGCATGATTTTTAAAGAATGACACCAGGTAAAGGAAAAGCTAAATAGGCAGGAGTGTTATTTACACTTAATAGGCTTGAAAGCTAATGCAAATCGGTTATTCTGTTCCTCTCACAAGCTCTCTTCTTCTCTATCTGCCCCTCACTCTGCTTCTTCTGTTCTTTTATCTATCTATCTATCTATCTATCTATCTATCTATCTATCTATCTATCTTTTTATCTGTCTGTCTATCTTTCCCTCGCTCTCTCCCTGCCTGACCTGCTCTGGCCGCAATACAGTGTCAGAATGATCTTCCGCAAGATGGCCACCATTTTAGGTGGGCTGTATAGCAGTAAATGGAATTTTAAGGAAGCGATTCAAGCAATCGAATTGCGGCGATATTCGGAATCGTAACGAATCGATATTCATATTTAATGAGATTCTTAACGAATTAGAGTTCGTCAGAATTGATTCGCTCATCTCTAGTGACAATAGACTAATCAGTAATTACTGGAGACATTTAAATGCAGTTATTAATGCATAAGGGGTTCCTACCTGAAAGCAAAGGCTCATAATTATTTGCCACTTCCAAATATGGATGCAGCATTTACTATGGTTCTTACCCCAATTGTGCCAGAGCTGGCCATCTGTATGTATGGATCTAGCTGTCTCAAGTGTTCATGATGAATAGTGTTTCTTGAATATGTTTTTTTTTTTTTAAGATGCAATGCTGAACACCATTCCAGTCTATGGGAGGAGAAATTTGGGTGACACATCCTGGTCCCTAAAGACAGCTATGGCAAGAACACAAAGCACCTGGTGGCAGCTGTATATTTTTCCTCTCATAAAAAATCCTATTCAAACACAATGGTGAAAATGTGTGTAATTTTGAAAAGAATACCCAGCTAAATGCAAAATTGTACATCACAGCAGACATCTGTCATGGTAACAAGAAAACAAAATAAAATGGTATAACAATACAAAGTAGAAATGACTTTCAGGTCTTAAAGGTAAAAAGAAACAAAAAAGACCTACCATGCCCGCATGGCATTTTTGAGATCACCGATTTCCAGCAATTATTAATGTGCTTGAACAATTTTCGAAGGGACTCTGGGCTGGAAATGAAGAGGACCAATTCAGTAGCCTTAAATATTTGATCAGATATTTCATACCTGGGGATAACATTGACATTGAATATAAATAATTCATATAAATGCAATTATTTAGAATGTTTAAAGAGGTCCTACTGGGATGGGAAACAAAATCACTTGCATGGATTGGAAGAATCAGTGCAGAGCAGTTAAGATTTTCTCCCTAAAATTATTTTAGAGCATTCCCGTAGCAGTAGATCCAAAAAGATTTGGAGGCAATGCAACAAGCCATCTTGAAATTTATATGACAATTGAAATGCAGAAGAACTAATCGGAATACTCTCTATACCCATAAAAATCAGGGAGGATTGGCAGTTCCCTTTCTAATTAAATATTACTATGCGGCAAGGATGCATCAAATTTCTGCCATTTACAAGAAAGAATGTCATCTGAACGATCAATATCCCATGCCCCCAAAGAAAAGCTATAGAGCAATGCACATCTTACACTAGGCCCATTCTAGAGGGGAAGGAGGTAGTAATGCGGAATTTACATGGTATAAAAAATATTGTTCCTCACCCATGGATGAACCTGGGGGCATTGCCCCGATTTATTCAACATTAATATGCATAAAGGAGAAGCTTTCCTATATTCAGGCATGAGATAGAGATGTAGATAAAAACTTGCCAATTGAACAGAATTCATTAGCAGACGCTCCTTGACTAGTACTGAGTTGCAATCATGCTTAAAACTTCTGACTTGATGGTATACGTTCCAGACAGATTGTATAGAAATGAGGACCAAGCTAAATGTTTCAGAGGCTGCGATGTTAGGGGAGATCTATTCTATATATGGTGCATCTGCTCGAGAGCCAAAACCTAATGAAGTAGGATTTTTCAGTTTGCGAGAAAAGTTGTTAACATTTCTAGAACTAGAACTTCTAGGTCCAGAGATTCCAAAATTAGAAGTAAAACAGAACAAATTAATTGGAATGATTACAGTAGAATGGTCCTGGCTAGTTTCTGAAAACAGCCATCTATCCCCTTTAGTACTATAAAGCAGAAAGTGAGTTGGCTGATGATGAACAAAAAATTATGCAGCATCATGACCAATATAAAACATCAGTTTGAATGGCTCTGGGATCAATAGTCACAGTATACTAGATGGAGGAGCTGGATTTGAACACTTGAGGGGTTCTTTACTCCCCATCTTACTTCACTATATCCTAGTTTCCCCTCTTCTCTCCCTCTTCTTCTTTGTCTCTTTCCCCCCTTCTTTGTTTTTTTTTATACTTCCCGAATGATTGTTCCCCAAAAATGGTATATGATCATTATGCAGAAGACAATAAAAGGAGAACTTAGGACTGAGGGCCTTATTCATGAAGCTCTAGCGCCAGGTAGTGCCTTGTAAATGGCAGGTAGCGGCTGGAACAATGCCATGTAGTGTGCAATTCATCATTATCCCAGGCTCGGTGTAAAGCGCCGGCATTCAGCCTTGCAGAGCGCCACGTCTTACCTCTCGCTACCTAGCGCTCTCCCATACATTTCAATAGAAGATCCTTAAATCCCTTTCCTGATCCCAATTTTTTAATTTTATTTTAATAAAATCTCAAAACTTTCTGACATGTATCCTGGCCTAGTAAATGACATTTTTGAAAACTTTTTATATTTTTATGCTGAATTGTCTTTACATGCCTGGTATTAAAGTGTTCTTGTTACAATGTAATTATAATGTAATTCCATATGTTATAGCTCAAAATTAGACTTTAAACACACAGCTTCTGTTGCTGTGGGATACAACGACCCAATTTTGAGCGCCGGCGATGTTTGAGGCTGTTTTTTTTTTTTTTTTTTTTTTTTTTAAGAATGTGGTGTGGGGGGGCGTGGCCTGGCGTGCGGATGGTGAGGACGTGACCCTTTGAGCTCCTGACCCCACCGAGCGCAAAGTGCATTTTTGCGGCGACTTACCGGCAGAGGACTTGCCCACCGTCGGTCCCATGAGGGGCAGAAGAGGGAGAGAGAGGAAGAGGCGGCTAGCTGCGGGCTCCCGTGCTGAGCCGGCGAAGCGGGAGGACTGGCGGAGACACGTGGGCGCAGATATGGCGCCGATCCCGCCGACCTCAGAATCCAGCAGCGCAGAGGAACTGGAGGATCTGGTCGTCCGGCCCCCACTTGACGGCCCGGCGGCTTCAAGCGCCGCGGATGCGGGGGCTGCGGTGTCGCCAGCTGAGGAGGCGGCTGATGTGAGCCCCGACGAAGAGCTTCAGGCGCCGGGAGAGGAACCGGAGGGGGCGGGGGCCTCGGCGGACACACAGGCGGCTGCGAGCCGCACGCAGAAGACAGCAGCCCAGCCCCGGCAGCAGCACGGAGGTGAGGAGAGCTCCACCGTGGGGGGAATAAGGAGGCAGGCGTGCGCCCCGGGAGAGGAGGAAGGGGACTGCATTGGTGGGACCTCCCTGGCGCCCTTAGCTGCGCTCCCACTGACTTTGACTGCGCAGGCCACAGGGGAACTGGGAGAGAGGAGAGAGGTGGGCAGGCGAGCCCATACACCCACGCTGGCCAGGAACTCAGCCATGAGCACAATGCCCCAGCAGCATCATAGTTCCCTACAGGGTAGAAGCCAGGGGTTGCTAAGCGTTCCCCCTGGTGAGGGTGGAGGGCGGTCACTGAACACTGCCCCATTGGTCTGTCAATGTCCCGCTAAACAGACCCCTCATACATTAAAGGAGGCCCCCCCTGCGGGCAGATTGGAGGACTATGGCTTCACCACTGCCGACCGTGCACAGAGAACAAGAAGTGATACTGGGATGCCCGGTCCATCGACGCCCTTGTCGCCCACCCCCCTTCCACAAAGAAAGCAGAGAGCCAGGAGTGCCCCTGGGAACGGGCCCAGATCGGTTGGCGGTACCCAGCATACCCCCGCAGTATCCCCGGTGGAGAGTAAAAGGAGGGTGGTGGATTACACCCCTGACGCGCTGCAGTGCTCGCAGCCGCGGCGAGAGCCGACGCCTCCACTCACACCCCTGCGGGGAACGCCCGCTCTCCTCCGGGACCGTTTGTCGCCGCCGGCTGTGGGATCCCCGCCGGTGGTGGAGATGCCGCCCCAGCCTCCATACCCTAACTCGCCGACTATAACGATGGAAGCCGAGGAGTGCCTGGAAGCAATGGGAGCCGGTAACATACATCAAGAGACGCTTTCCTTCCTTAGGTCTATTCCTACCAAAGCGGACTTTGAGGCCTTGATCAGAAGATACGAGGCGGCCCATCGAAAAGATATAGCGGAAGTGAGGGGTCAGCTCCAGTCCCTAGACGCCAGAGTCTCCTCCAACCACACGGCCACGGAGGCAGCGCTGGCTGCCATGGCGGCCAGGATAGAGAGTCAATCCGCTCAAATTGTACAGATGCAACTCCAGCACGATGACCTGGAGAACAGGCATAGGCGCAACAATCTCCGTGTGAGAGGCATTCCTGAGACTACATCGGGAGAAGACGTCAGACAAATAATCACCGCAATATTCAACCAACTTCTTGAAAGGGAGGCGAACACCCCGATCGAGATAGATAGGGCGCACAGGGCCCTGGGTCCCCCTAGCAGCGACCCGTCCCGACCAAGAGACATTGTCTGCCGTATCCATCACTACTCGACCAAGGAGGAGATCTCCCGGCGGGCATGGAGACATGGCCCGCTTGACTTTGATGGCGTAAGCGTCACCATACTCCCGGATCTCTCACGGCGCACTCTCCAGATGCGCAGACTCCTACGGCCAGTCCTTGATTTGATCCGCAATGCCGGGGCGATGTACAGATGGGGGTATCCCCTCCACGTGATTGTTAACAGAGGCGGGGAATCCTACACCCTCCGAGCTTACCAGGACTTAGAGGGCCTGTTTGCATTTCTTGATGTGAATCCGATTCCGGTGCCTAATTGGTTGCTCGCCACTGCCGATCTCCCGTCTCGGGGATCGGGGGGGGGCCGTGCCCAGGGGCCGCAGGGTCGGGAGACCAAGAAGACCGAGAGAGAGACCGCCGAGGCCCACGGATCACGAGCAGTAGCATTGCTCCGCTGGGTTGCTGGATGCCGCCTACCTGACGGTTAAAGATCTCTCCCCTCCTCTCCTTCTCTCGACCCTATTGTTTTGCTGCCTGTTTTCAATTGCAGAAGTTGCTTATTGATGTTTTATGCTACTAACTGCTCTCGGTGGGGGAGGCGACCTCCAGCCCCTGCCGCCGGACACAGTTCCCCCACCTAGGCCAGTCTCTGACTTATCCCGTTTGGGGATAGGCCACAGACCTAGCGAGATCGCTACTTAGTTGCCCTCTTTTAGAGGGTCTGACCGGCTTACCCGGTTTTGTTTGGTTATTGTACTTGAACTTGTTTTTTGTCTTCTCCTTTTTTCCTACTCTTGTTTTCTCCCTACCCTCTCTCTCCCTCTCCCCCTCTCCCCCCCCCCGCCCCACTCCTCATAGCTGCAACCTCACTGGTGGCTTTTTCTGACTCCTCCCCGCCTTCCCACTGAGCACTGCCGTAATGGGTGAACCCAATCTGGTCTCTCTTAATGTGAAGGGACTGAACGCGCCGGAGAAGAGGAGGCAGATCCTGCGAAACCTCAGGGCCCTGAGGGCTACGGTGGCCTTCCTCCAGGAAACGCACTTCAGGGCAGCGAACCCACCCACCATGAGAGACAGAGCGTTCCCGGTCTCCTACCACAGTTACTCTCCGGACTCCCGATCTCGTGGGGTGAGCCTGCTATTTTCAAGGTCAGTGGCGTGGGAGGAGGCGGGTGTGCTGAGTGGTGGAGAGGGGAGGTGGCTCATGGTCAAAGGGAGGATGTGGTCGGAACCCTTCACCCTGGTGAACATCTACTGTCCAAATACAGGCCAAGTAGACTTCCTGGAGGATGTATTAACTAGGATGGCGGAATTCGCGGAGGGAAGAATTGTTATAGGAGGGGATTTTAACCTCACATTGGACCCTCTAATTGATACATCCAAGGGCCATACCTACCTCCCCTATACTAAACTTAGTAAGCTCAAGAAATTAATGCACTCCCACCAGCTTGTAGATCCCTGGCGCATACTCCACCCAAATGACAGAGACTACTCATACTACTCGCCCCCACACAATATGTATTCTAGGATTGACCTATTCCTTATCCAACACCACACGTTACAGAGAGTTAAAAAAGCGGCCATTGGCAATATTGTCCTTTCCGATCACGCCCCAGTTAGCCTCACACTGTGCGCCCACACTCAGTCTCCCCGATCATGGGATTGGAAGCTTAATAGCTCACTCATTCAGGACACAGTATTTAAGGAGTCTCTCCAGCAGAACCTGCGGGAGTACTTTAATAGGAACACCACACCAGGGTCCAACCCAGCTATGATCTGGGAGGCGCATAAGTGCGTCGCTAGAGGCCTTTTGATCCAACAAGGGGCCAGAATTAAAAAGGAAAAGGGCAGGGCCGTGAGTGAATTACTGAGGGAGATTCGGAGACTAGAAACCCTACATAAACAGTCGTTGGCTTCCGAACATTTAGTGGCTCTGACTTCACTCAGGGTCCAGCTGTGCAGGCTGAGCAGTGATTCCGCTAAACTCCAAATCATTAAATGTAGGAAATCATACTACGAGTCTGGGGATAAGTGCGGTCGCCTGCTAGCCATGGCCTTGAGAGGAGAAAGAGCTAAAACTTACGTCCCCAAAATACAAGACAAGACGGGTAATGTTAGACACAAGACAGCGGAGATTGCCAGAGTTTTCAGGAGCTATTATGAGGAACTATATAACATACCCATTGAGAGGACCAGCCAGAGAGCTTCCGATATAGCTGCCTACCTCCGGCAGTCTGGGCTTCCGACACTCCCGCCGGAGATACTAAGTGTGCTAGAGGACCCGATCTCCCATGAGGAGTTGGCCATGGCACTGAAGAAGTCGGCCGCGGGGAAAGCGCCGGGACCGGATGGGTTCCCCCTGGTCTATTACAGAACCTTTGCAGAGATATTGACGCCCAGAATGCTGGAGGTATTCAACTCAATGGGCTCGGGCAACACATTCCCTAGGGATAGTTTATCGGCAAAAATCACAGTAATACCGAAAGAAGGTAAAGACCCCACACTTAGCTCCAGCTATAGGCCAATATCCCTACTGAACGCAGACATTAAGCTTTTTGCAAAGATACTGGCATCCCGCCTAGCACCGCACCTCCATCACGTTATACACCTTGACCAGGTTGGATTTATGCCTTTTAGAGAGGCGCGAGATAATACCGCGAAGACGCTGAATCTTATTGGTCTGGCTATCCAACGCAGCATCCCTATGCTCCTCCTATCCACCGACGCTGAGAAAGCGTTTGATAGAGTGCAGTGGGACTTTATGTTTGGAGTCCTGAGACACATCGGTCTGCGGGATGGCATGTTGGGTCGGATAGCTAGCCTATACCATGGCCCTTCTGCGGTAGTGGGAATTAATGGTTCGACCTCAGAGCCTTTCTGCATTAGTAACGGGACGAGACAGGGATGCCCGCTGTCGCCTCTGATATTCATTTTGACGCTGGAGCCTCTCCTTTGCTACATCAGAGCTAATCAGAGCATACAGGGCGTTAGCATGCCCTCAGGGCACTACAAAATAGCAGCATATGCTGACGATTTACTGTTCTTTGTGACTAACCCGGAAGTGTCTCTCCCAAATTTAATTAGCGAACTCGAGACATATAGGGGCCTCTCCAGCTACAAAATAAATATGCAGAAGTCGGAGATCCTTAACTTGAGTCTGCCGGTGGAGAGGGAAACTAACCTCAGCCAGGCCTTCCCATTTAAATGGGCCCGGGAATATATCACATACCTGGGCACAAAAATAGGGAAGTCCCTGAATAGGCTTTTTGAGCTCAACTTCCCCCCGCTCCTGAAAGCCTTCATCAACGATGTGGGTTCATGGACGCACAAAAAACTTTCATGGTTTGGGAGGTGTAACTCGCTTAAAATGAATCTGCTGCCCCGCCTCCTATACCTCTTGCAGGCCCTCCCAATTGAGATTCCTGGCTCCTTCCTCCGAAGGGTCAGCGGGGTTTTCTCGGACTTTATTTGGTTGGGCAAAAATCCAAGGGTTAATAGAGATCTATTGACTAGGCCCAAAGAAGAGGGAGGACTGGGAGTACCTGACCCGGGTAAATATTATGCTGCCGCTCACCTTACTAGAGTGATTGACTGGCACCGACACGCAGAGTACAAGCAATGGGTTCAGATTGAACAGAGGAGCTCAGTGATCCCGCTGCGATGCCTGCCATGGATACCTAGGCAGGCTTTGGGACGTGAGCTGCAACACCCAACAATTGGGGCTACTCTTAAAGTGTGCCACAAGCTCCTTCAAAGAGACGCGATATCCCCCCCCATTTCCCCGCTCTACCCGATACTTGGAAACCCAGACTTCGTCCCTGGGGTGGGCGGGAGGCCTGCTGACCAGTGGATTAAAAAGGGCATCTTCCGAGCCAAACACTTCAGCCAAGTGAAAGACATCACACAACTGGAGAGGCTGGCAGACATTCACGGACTCCCTTGGTGGGACGCGTGGCAATGGAGGCAGCTTAGTCATTTTTTGCACCCTATCAGACACCAGTTACAACAGCTAAGAGAGCCAACTAATTTTGAAAGGATGTGCGAGGCGGAGGGTCCTACTAGACATACTCTCTCCCTTACTTATAAAACCCTGTTAAGTATGCAAAACCAGGGTGACCCCCCGTGCTTCGCCAAGTGGGAAGAAGACCTGGGAGTCACTTTCTCACCCAAGCAGCGAAAGAAAATCCTTGAACTGTCCCACATGACCTCGACATGTACTAAATATAGGGAGTGCAATTATAAGGTGCTCATGCGTTGGTATAGAGTCCCAGCATTACTAAATAACTGGTTTCCAAATGTCTCCCCGACGTGCTGGAGATGCAAATTTTCAACGTGGTGACCTTTTGCACATCTTTTGGTCGTGCCCAGAGCTACAGTCGTTCTGGAAGGGGGTCGGAGACGTGGTGCAACGTATGACAGATAGAGAGATCCCCTGGGGCCCGGCCTTCTTCCTCCTCCACCACTCGGCTATACCCGCCAAGGCCTACCGGAGATCAGTGGTGCCCCAACTGGTTAATGCCGCAAAGGCGTGTGTCCCTTCGCATTGGAAGAGCCAGTCACCTCCGAGCATCGCACATTGGCTGAACAGAGTTAATGAAATCGAGAGATTCGAGGGGATGATAGCGGCTCAGCGAGAAGCGGAGACAGCACACAGGCTCAAATGGGCATGCTGGGTGGAATTTACACTGTCACAGGCCTACAGGGACCTATTGGGGAAGGAGGCGTGAGAAGTGGAATTGTTCACTTGCGGGGGAGGTCCCGGCCTCTTCTCTTCTACATCTCCCTTAGCCTCTTATGCCCCTGCTTCCGCTTTCCCTCCCCTCTCCCCCCTACTGTTTCCCCCTCTCCCCCCGTTTGTCTGTATCTTCCTGGATAGACGCTGACTGTCTATTCTGCACCTGATCCTCTACCAATTGTTTTCAGGCTTAGCTGATATTGCTGCCAGAGCTTGGCTATCTCATCTGCCCGCGGGCTACTGTTGCCGTCCCGCCCGGGCGTTGGATAGGAGCGGAGGAACCGATACCTGCCTTCGTTGAGAGTTGTCCGCCAGTTGGCTTTCGGACACATTCAACTTTCCTCTGTCCTCGCCAGCGCAACGGCGGAGCTCGGTCTCTGCCTTGCTAGGCATACATGTGTTACTGAATATATATGCCTTTGATGTATCTTCTCCTGTTTTACGGATCCCTGTATGTACTGTTATTGTCCTTTATTATTGTTCTTTGAAAACCTTAAATAAAGAATATATAAAAAAAAAAGAATGTGGTGTGAGTCGGTCGCACTGAGCTGGCACTACCGTTCGCTCCCACACAGTGTAGTACTGCGACTCACACAACATATTCATTAATGCCGGCCAGCGATCTGAAACAACTAACCATGGTCGAGCACAGCAACTATTAGCGGTCGCTCTGAAATCTGTGCTACAGACGCTCATCTGTCGCTACCTGATGTTAGTAATGAATCAGCCTGCCCATGCTATTGATATAATTGGCAACTGTGCTGAAATCGCCATTTGGGCTGTAAACTGTGCACTTGTCTTTTTATGTGTTAACAAATAAAAATATTATTGTTTTTTGGAATATATTATATATTCCATTGATCCCTGTCTACCTGAAGCCTACATGTATACTTATAATTGTCTGCATATAATCTCTCTCACACTATTCACTTCTGCCTGACATACCCACTTTCAGCAGGCTTTTCTCCAAGTTACAACTACAGTCACTAAGCAACAATTAAAAGTACTACCACTGTACCCCTATTGTTGTCAAACTATGGTTTCCTATTTTTGTACTTTCCAGCCATTATACTGATGGGGTACTCTTAAAAACATGTGTGTATTTTTTTATTGAAATACAATCATTTTTCCTTCATGTATGCCATACAGTGTTGAAAAGAGTTGGCAATTGTATTCCTGTTCAGTGAGTTGATTGCCTTATGGTGAGTGGTCTGCTCATGGTCTGCAACCTAAAGGGACTTACCCTACCTTTGTGAGAGAGGGAAAACTGTATAATATACACTTGCTATATACACGTGCACTCCAGCAGTCCAGTTCTTCACCTTCTTGAAAGGTGCAAAATAAGTTGAAGATCTGGCAAAAAAAAGAAGGCCCAACTTTGTTACTGTTGTGGTTGGTACACAGTAGAGATGAGCGAACTTTTGAAAAATTCGATTCGACTGATTCGCCGAATTTTCCGACAAAAATCGTTTCGACACGAATAAATTCGCGACGAATCGCTATTAAAAACGGCTATTTCTGAGCCTCCTAGAGCCTCAATAGGGTTGTAAACCATTCAGCCTTGCTGTAACACGCACAGGATGCGTGCTGGGTTAGTTAAATAATACTTTGAAGAAATATCACATGCAGATCAGAGGCATCGCTAATAGAATCGCAGAGCGGCACAATTGCAGAGAGTTGAAGTGGCATCACTATGAGGGGCAGAAGGAGCGCAAATATACACTGGAGTTGGCCTCAGGAGCCCAAAAATTGGATGAATCACACCCTGGAGTTGGCAGAAGTTGGCAGCAGCAGCAGCAGCAGCAGGAGCCCAAATATACACTGGAGTTGGCTTCAGGAGCCCAAAAATTGGATGAATCACACCCTGGAGTTGGCAGAAGTTGGCAGCAGCAGCAGCAGGAGCCCAAATATACACTGGAGTTGGCTTCAGGAGCCCAAAAATTGGATGAATCACACCCTGGAGTTGGCAGAAGTTGGCAGCAGCAGCAGCAGGAGCCCAAAAATTGGATGAATCACACCCTGGAGTTGGCAGAAGTTGGCAGCAGCAGCAGCAGGAGCCCAAATATACACTAGAGTTGGCTTCAGGAGCCCAAACATTGGATGAATCACACCCTGGAGTTGGCAGGAGTTGACAGTAGCAGCGGCAGGAGCCCAAATATACACTGGAGTTGGCTTCAGGAGCCCAAAAATTGGATGAATCACACCCTGGAGTTGGCAGAAGTTGGCAGCAGCAGCAGCAGGAGCCCAAATATACACTGGAGTTGGCCTCAGGAGCCCAAAAATTGGATGAATCACACCCTGGAGTTGGCAGGAGTTGACAGTAGCAGCAGCAGGAGCCCAAATATACACTGGAGTTGGCTTCAGGAGCCCAAAAATTGGATGAATCACACCCTGGAGTTGGCAGAAGTTGGCAGCAGCAGCAGCAGGAGCCCAAATATACACTGGAGTTGGCTTCAGGAGCCCAAAAATTGGATGAATCACACCCTGGAGTTGGCAGAAGTTGGCAGCAGCAGCAGCAGGAGCCCAAAAATTGGATGAATCACACCCTGGAGTTGGCAGAAGTTGGCAGCAGCAGCAGCAGCAGGAGCCCAAATATACACTGGAGTTGGCTTCAGGAGCCCAAAAATTGGATGAATCACACCCTGGAGTTGGCAGGAGTTGACAGTAGCAGCGGCAGGAGCCCAAATATACACTGGAGTTGGCTTCAGGAGCCCAAAAATTGGATGAATCACACCCTGGAGTTGGCAGAAGTTGGCAGCAGCAGCAGCAGGAGCCCAAATATACACTGGAGTTGGCCTCAGGAGCCCAAAAATTGGATGAATCACACCCTGGAGTTGGCAGGAGTTGACAGTAGCAGCAGCAGGAGCCCAAATATACACTGGAGTTGGCTTCAGGAGCCCAAAAATTGGATGAATCACACCCTGGAGTTGGCAGAAGTTGGCAGCAGCAGGAGCCCAAATATACACTGGAGTTGGCTTCAGGAGCCCAAAAATTGGATGAATCACACCCTGGAGTTGGCAGGAGTTGACAGTAGCAGCAGCAGGAGCCCAAATATACACTGGAGTTGGCTTCAGGAGCCCAAAAATTGGATGAATCACACCCTGGAGTTGGCAGAAGTTGGCAGCAGCAGCAGCAGGAGCCCAAATATACACTGGAGTTGGCTTCAGGAGCCCAAAAATTGGATGAATCACACCCTGGAGTTGGCAGAAGTTGACAGTAGCAGCAGCAGGAGCCCAAATATACACTGGAGTTGGCCTCAGGAGCCCAAAAATTGGATGAATCACACCCTGGAGTTGGCAGGAGTTGACAGTAGCAGCAGCAGGAGCCCAAATATACACTGGAGTTGGCTTCAGGAGCCCAAAAATTGGATGAATCACACCCTGGAGTTGGCAGAAGTTGGCAGCAGCAGGAGCCCAAATATACACTGGAGTTGGCTTCAGGAGCCCAAAAATTGGATGAATCACACCCTGGAGTTGGCAGGAGTTGACAGTAGCAGCAGCAGGAGCCCAAATATACACTGGAGTTGGCTTCAGGAGCCCAAAAATTGGATGAATCACACCCTGGAGTTGGCAGAAGTTGGCAGCAGCAGCAGCAGGAGCCCAAATATACACTGGAGTTGGCTTCAGGAGCCCAAAAATTGGATGAATCACACCCTGGAGTTGGCAGGAGTTGACAGTAGCAGCGGCAGGAGCCCAAATATACACTGGAGTTGGCTTCAGGAGCCCAAAAATTGGATGAATCACACCCTGGAGTTGGCAGAAGTTGGCAGCAGCAGCAGCAGGAGCCCAAAAATTGGATGAATCACACCCTGGAGTTGGCAGAAGTTGGCAGCAGCAGCAGCAGGAGCCCAAATATATACTGGAGTTGGCTTCAGGAGCCCAAAAATTGGATGAATCACACCCTGGAGTTGGCAGAAGTTGGCAGCAGCAGCAGGAGCCCAAATATACACTGGAGTTGGCTTCAGGAGCCCAAAAATTGGATGAATCACACCCTGGAGTTGGCAGAAGTTGGCAGCAGCAGCAGCAGCAGGAGCCCAAATATACACTGGAGTTGGCCTCAGGAGCCCAAAAATTGGATGAATCACACCCTGGAGTTGGCAGAAGTTGGCAGCAGCAGCAGCAGGAGCCCAAATATACACTGGAGTTGGCTTCAGGAGCCCAAAAATTGGATGAATCACACCCTGGAGTTGGCAGGAGTTGACAGTAGCAGCAGCAGGAGCCCAAATATACACTGGAGTTGGCCTCAGGAGCCCAAAAATTGGATGAATCACACCCTGGAGTTGGCAGGAGTTGACAGTAGCAGCAGCAGGAGCCCAAATATACACTGGAGTTGGCTTCAGGAGCCCAAAAATTGGATGAATCACACCCTGGAGTTGGCAGGAGTTGACAGTAGCAGCAGCAGGAGCCCAAATATACACTGGAGTTGGCTTCAGGAGCCCAAAAATTGGATGAATCACACCCTGGAGTTGGCAGAAGTTGGCAGCAGCAGCAGCAGGAGCCCAAATATACACTGGAGTTGGCTTCAGGAGCCCAAAAATTGGATGAATCACACCCTGGAGTTGGCAGGAGTTGACAGTAGCAGCAGCAGGAGCCCAAATATACACTGGAGTTGGCTTCAGGAGCCCAAAAATTGGATGAATCACACCCTGGAGTTGGCAGAAGTTGGCAGCAGCAGCAGCAGGAGCCCAAATATACACTGGAGTTGGCTTCAGGAGCCCAAAAATTGGATGAATCACACCCTGGAGTTGGCAGGAGTTGACAGTAGCAGCGGCAGGAGCCCAAATATACACTGGAGTTGGCTTCAGGAGCCCAAAAATTGGATGAATCACACCCTGGAGTTGGCAGAAGTTGGCAGCAGCAGCAGCAGGAGCCCAAAAATTGGATGAATCACACCCTGGAGTTGGCAGAAGTTGGCAGCAGCAGCAGCAGGAGCCCAAATATATACTAGAGTTGGCTTCAGGAGCCCAAAAATTGGATGAATCACACCCTGGAGTTGGCAGAAGTTGGCAGCAGCAGCAGGAGCCCAAATATACACTGGAGTTGGCTTCAGGAGCCCAAAAATTGGATGAATCACACCCTGGAGTTGGCAGAAGTTGGCAGCAGCAGCAGCAGCAGGAGCCCAAATATACACTGGAGTTGGCCTCAGGAGCCCAAAAATTGGATGAATCACACCCTGGAGTTGGCAGGAGTTGACAGTAGCAGCAGCAGGAGCCCAAATATACACTGGAGTTGGCTTCAGGAGCCCAAAAATTGGATGAATCACACCCTGGAGTTGGCAGGAGTTGACAGTAGCAGCAGCAGGAGCCCAAATATACACTGGAGTTGGCCTCAGGAGCCCAAAAATTGGATGAATCACACCCTGGAGTTGGCAGGAGTTGACAGTAGCAGCAGCAGGAGCCCAAATATACACTGGAGTTGGCTTCAGGAGCCCAAAAATTGGATGAATCACACCCTGGAGTTGGCAGGAGTTGACAGTAGCAGCAGCAGGAGCCCAAATATACACTGGAGTTGGCTTCAGGAGCCCAAAAATTGGATGAATCACACCCTGGAGTTGGCAGAAGTTGGCAGCAGCAGCAGCAGGAGCCCAAATATACACTGGAGTTGGCTTCAGGAGCCCAAAAATTGGATGAATCACACCCTGGAGTTGGCAGGAGTTGACAGTAGCAGCAGCAGGAGCCCAAATATACACTGGAGTTGGCTTCAGGAGCCCAAAAATTGGATGAATCACACCCTGGAGTTGGCAGAAGTTGGCAGCAGCAGCAGCAGGAGCCCAAATATACACTGGAGTTGGCCTCAGGAGCCCAAAAATTGGATGAATCACACCCTGGAGTTGGCAGGAGTTGACAGTAGCAGCAGCAGGAGCCCAAAAAATGGCCTAAAGACATAAATATGTTTTGCACCATTTGGAAAGTGTAAAACGTGGCACCATGCTGAATCTAGTCGCATGCATCAGGCATTGGTGGGTGGAAATCCTGGCTGATCCATCCCTGATTCATTTTGACAAAGGTGAGTCTCTCCACATTTTTAGTTGACAGACGAGTTCTCCTCGCCGTAACTATGGCCCCCGCCGCACTAAACACCCGCTCAGATGGCACGCTACTTGCCGGGCAGGACAGCTTTTCCAGGGCAAACTCTGCTAGTTGCGGCCACAAATCAAGTTTGGCTGCCCAGAAGTCCAGCGGATCCTCAAGGTGTGTTGGCATGGTCATGTCAAAGTATGACATGACCTGCTGGTTCAGGTCCTGCTTCAGGTCTTCCTGCTGCTCATGAGTAGCCTCACTATGCGGGTGTAGAAAGCTACTCATTAGCGACTGAAGACTGAGGCTGCTGCTGCTGATGGAGCTTCTGCTGCTGCTGCTGCCAACCCCCCCAGCGGCCATGGCAGTGGAAGGTGAGCGCAGAGGTCCCCTCGAGTCAGACCTGCGAGAGTATGGACCATGGCGCAGATAGGCATCGGCCAACTGCCTACGTAGAATGTCTTTGTAGTAGTTGAGTTTGTCCTCCCTCTCGGTGGGTTTAAAAAATGCCCCCATTTTGTGCCAGAAGCGAGGGTCCAATAAGGTGGACAGCCAGAAGTCATCCCGCCGACAGATGGAAACAATTCTGGGGTCACTACGCAAGCATGTGAGCATGCTTCGTGCCATTTGCGCAAGTGACTCGGATGGACTACCTGTCTCCATCTCCACTGCATACTGCCACGGTGTGCCCGGGTCCTCTGTCTCTCCTTCCTCAAAAACCTCTAGCTCCTCTGGCTGCTCCTGCTCCTCCTCTCCTGTCCGCTGACTAGATAAACCAGCCATTTCGCCAAGCCTAAACTGTGTTTCGCTGGGCAACTCCTCCTCCTCCTCTTCCTCCTCCTCCTCCTCCAGTTCAGCTCCAACGGGGTTCATGTGGCCGTAAGATGTAAACGCCATGTCTCCAGTGCCCTGACCAGCCATGGTTTCCAACATGTGCTGTAGTACATGAAGCAGTGGAATCACGTCGTTCATCCCGTAATCCTGCCGACTGACAAATAAAGTGGCTTCCTCAAAGGGCCTGAGCAAACGGCAGGTGTCACGTATGAGCTGCCACTGGTTGACATTGAAGTTACACAGGGGAGTCCCCCTATCTGCTTGGATCATCAGGAAATCCGTGATGGCTTTTCTCTGTTCATATAATCGGTCCAACATGTGAAGGGTGGAATTCCAACGGGTGGAAACATCGCAAATCAGACTATGTTGGGGGATACCATTCTGACGCTGTAGCTCAAGAAGGGTGTGTTTGGCGGTGTAGGAGTGGCTGAAGTGCATGCAAAGTTTCCGTGAAGTTGTTAGGATGTCCTGCAGATGGGGGGAACACTTCAGAAACCGCTTGACAACCAGATTGAAGATGTGAGCCATGCAGGGGGCATGGGTCAGGCTTCCTTGGCGCAGCGCAGACAAAATGTTCTTCCCATTGTCGGTAACCATGATTCCCATTTTAAGTTTTCTCGGAGTAAGCCATGTTTGGATTTCCTGATGAATACATTTAAGCAGTTCCTCCCCTGTGTGACTCCGTTCGCCAAGACAAACCATGTGAAGCACTGCGTGACACCTCCGTGCCCTGCACACATGGTAGACTGGAGGGGCACTGAGACTTGAGCCTACAGTGGAGGGTGAGGAGATGGCGGAGGATGAGGAGGCCGAGTCGCACGGTGTCACAGGCCCAATGGGCAGAGAGCGCGGAGGCCGAAGCGGCGTGACCTGTCCAAGTTGCTGCTGCAAAGGGACCACATTCACCCAGTGGGCCGTAAACGACATGTACTGCCCCTGACCGTAGTTACAGCTCCAGATGTCGGCGCTGCCATGTATTTTGCTACACACCGACAGGCTCAAGGACTGGCCCACCTTCTGTTCAACAAAAGTGTGCAGCGCTGGTACTGCCTTCTTGGCAAAGAAATGACGGCTTGGGACTCTCCACCTCGGCTCGGCACAAGCCATCAGTTCTCTGAAAGGTGCAGATTCCACCACCTGAAAAGGGAGCGACTGCAGCACCAGCAACTTGGACAGGAGCACATTCAGCTTCTGCGCCGTAGGATGAGTGGGCGCATACTGCTGTCTCTTGGACATGGCTTCGCTGATGGATTGCTGGCGGGATGCATGACTTGGAGGAGGAGGAGGAGCAGGAGCGACAGAGGATGGGTATGACGCACAGCTGCCTTCGGCTGAGGTGCTGGAGCCTTGGCTGGCAGAAATTGGGAGCTCACTTGGTGAGGAAGCAGACTGGACCACCCCTTGGGAGCCTCGGTTCTCCCAGGTCGTTTTATGGTGACGCATCATATGTTGACGCAGGGCCGTGGTGCCACCATTTGGACCCTGGCCACGCTTCACCTTTTGCCTACATATCTTGCATGTGGCCATGTTACCCTCCTGCGGATGCCTCAGGAAAAACTGCCACACTGCCGAGTAGCTACTTTTCCCACCCCCTGGCCTCACTGATTCACTGCTGCTGTCGCCAACTCCAGGAACCCCTGCTCCACTACCTCCCGATAAGGTAGACTGCCGCACAGCAGGTGCTCTACCCCGGCCCCGGCCCCGGCCGGCTCCAGCCTTTGGAATTGTGCCCCCATGCTGACTGCTACCACCTTGCTGCCTCAGCTGCTGACTCCGGGGCAACCTGCGCCCCTCTTCTCCTGATGATGACGATGAAGCCCCTTCATCACCCGGCTCCCAAGTGCGATCGGCTTCATCGTCATCATCATCATCACCGAGTTGTGGCTGTACGTCACTGATGTTCGTGGATTCGTCAACAGTGTCTGGCGCAGGAGCTGGAACGCTCGCAGCACTCACGACACTGTCCACATCACTATCTGTCTGCCTAGCTAGAGAAGCCACCTCCATTTCTTGGCTGGGCAGTAGCTGCTGACTGTCCTCTATCTGATGGTCCTCCTCACTAAAGAGTGGAGCTGATCCCAAAGCATAGGATACGTCGCTGGGGGAGGGAACGGCGTAGGACAGAGGCAATGGGAGGACAGGGACTGCTCTCGGGGCATGCCAACTCAGGGTTGTGTCAGAGGAACCTACCGACCCTAGACTGGGGGTCTCAGACGTAAGTTGTGATGATGTTGTTGATGAGCGCGTCAACCAATCTACCACGGCAGATGCGTTACTGGTGGAGACCCGACCGCTAGCAGATACTGGCAGATTAGGTCTCTCAGCGTGACTCCTGCTGCTACTGGCCCCCAGTCTGATGCGAGCTCTGCCTGCGGAATCTTGGCCTCTGCCACTCCTCTTTTCCCTTCCAGGCACTTGTCTGCCCGACATAGTCTAACTGGCGTGGGAGTAGGTGATATTTTTAGATCCCCCGGGCAGCGGTGGGTCTATATGAAACAGAATATAATGCACACCAAAAGTGAGCAGTAACACTCAGCCTCCAACAGGCCTGCTTAGTGTAAATAAGAGAGCTGCTTAGTGTAAATAAAGAGGGGTATGCTATGTTACAGAATAGGATGCCTCAACAGAAGTGCACCTGGCAGGCAGCAGTAAGCCTATGCCCAGCAAAAGTGTCTTATAATATAAATATAATAAGAGCAAATGCTTATATGGTCTTAAACAGAGGCTTCTTTAGTCACAGAATGGGATGCCCCCAAAAAAGATCCAGTAGTACTATGCCCAGCAAAAGTGTCTTTATCAGGCTAATTTCAAATATGATAAGAGCAAATGCTTATATGGTCTTAAACAGAGGCTGCTTTAGTCACAGAATGGGATGCCCTGGCAGGGACAAGTAGTGCTATGCCCAGCAAAAGTGTCTTTATCAGGCTAATTTCAAATATGATAAGAGCAAATGCTTATACGGTCTTAAACAGAGGCTGCTTTAGTCACAGAATGGGATGCCCCAAATAGGAGTGCACCTGGCAGGGTCCAGTAGTGCTTTGCCCAGCAAAAGTGTCTTTATCAGGCCTAATTTCAAATATGATAAGAGCAAATGCTTATATGGTCTTAAACAGAGGCTGCTTTAGTCACAGAATGGGATGCCCCAAATAGGAGTGCACCTGGCAGGGTCCAGTAGTGCTTTGCCCAGCAAAAGTGTCTTTATCAGGCCTAATTTCAAATATGATAAGAGCAAATGCTTATATGGTCTTAAACAGAGGCTGCTGTAGTCACAGAATGGGATGCCCCAAATAGGAGTGCACCTGGCAGGGTCCAGTAGTGCTTTGCCCAGCAAAAGTGTCTTTATCAGGCCTAATTTCAAATATGATAAGAGCAAATGCTTATATGGTCTTAAACAGAGGCTGCTGTAGTCACAGAATGGGATGCCCCAAATAGGAGTGCACCTGGCAGGGTCCAGTAGTGCTTTGCCCAGCAAAAGTGTCTTTATCAGGCCTAATTTCAAATATGATAAGAGCAAATGCTTATATGGTCTTAAACAGAGGCTGCTGTAGTCACAGAATGGGATGCCCCAAATAGGAGTGCACCTGGCAGGGTCCAGTAGTGCTTTGCCCAGCAAAAGTGTCTTTATCAGGCCTAATTTCAAATATGATAAGAGCAAATGCTTATATGGTCTTAAACAGAGGCTGCTGTAGTCACAGAATGGGATGCCCCAAATAGGAGTGCACCTGGCAGGGTCCAGTAGTGCTTTGCCCAGCAAAAGTGTCTTTATCAGGCCTAATTTCAAATATGATAAGAGCAAATGCTTATATGGTCTTAAACAGAGGCTGCTGTAGTCACAGAATGGGATGCCCCAAATAGGAGTGCACCTGGCAGGGTCCAGTAGTGCTTTGCCCAGCAAAAGTGTCTTTATCAGGCCTAATTTCAAATATGATAAGAGCAAATGCTTATATGGTCTTAAACAGAGGCTGCTTTAGTCACAGAATGGGATGCCCCAGATAGGAGTGCACCTGGCAGGGTCCAGTAGTGCTATGCCCAGCAAAAGTGTCTTTATCAGGCCTAATTTCAAATATGATAAGAGCAAATGCTTATATGGTCTTAAACAGAGGCTGGTTTAGTCACAGAATGGGATGCCCCAAATAGGAGTGCACCTGGCAGGGTCCAGTAGTGCTTTGCCCAGCAAAAGTGTCTTTATCAGGCCTAATTTCAAATATGATAAGAGCAAATGCTTATATGGTCTTAAACAGAGGCTGCTGTAGTCACAGAATGGGATGCCCCAAATAGGAGTGCACCTGGCAGGGTCCAGTAGTGCTTTGCCCAGCAAAAGTGTCTTTATCAGGCCTAATTTCAAATATGATAAGAGCAAATGCTTATATGGTCTTAAACAGAGGCTGCTGTAGTCACAGAATGGGATGCCCCAAATAGGAGTGCACCTGGCAGGGTCCAGTAGTGCTTTGCCCAGCAAAAGTGTCTTTATCAGGCCTAATTTCAAATATGATAAGAGCAAATGCTTATATGGTCTTAAACAGAGGCTGCTGTAGTCACAGAATGGGATGCCCCAAATAGGAGTGCACCTGGCAGGGTCCAGTAGTGCTTTGCCCAGCAAAAGTGTCTTTATCAGGCCTAATTTCAAATATGATAAGAGCAAATGCTTATATGGTCTTAAACAGAGGCTGCTGTAGTCACAGAATGGGATGCCCCAAATAGGAGTGCACCTGGCAGGGTCCAGTAGTGCTTTGCCCAGCAAAAGTGTCTTTATCAGGCCTAATTTCAAATATGATAAGAGCAAATGCTTATATGGTCTTAAACAGAGGCTGCTGTAGTCACAGAATGGGATGCCCCAAATAGGAGTGCACCTGGCAGGGTCCAGTAGTGCTTTGCCCAGCAAAAGTGTCTTTATCAGGCCTAATTTCAAATATGATAAGAGCAAATGCTTATATGGTCTTAAACAGAGGCTGCTGTAGTCACAGAATGGGATGCCCCAAATAGGAGTGCACCTGGCAGGGTCCAGTAGTGCTTTGCCCAGCAAAAGTGTCTTTATCAGGCCTAATTTCAAATATGATAAGAGCAAATGCTTATATGGTCTTAAATAGAGGCTGCTGTAGTCACAGAATGGGATGCCCCAAATAGGAGTGCACCTGGCAGGGTCCATTAGTGCTTTGCCCAGCAAAAGTGTCTTTATCAGGCCTAATTTCAAATATGATAAGAGCAAATGCTTATATGGTCTTAAACAGAGGCTGCTGTAGTCACAGAATGGGATGCCCCAAATAGGAGTGCACCTGGCAGGGTCCAGTAGTGCTTTGCCCAGCAAAAGTGTCTTTATCAGGCCTAATTTCAAATATGATAAGAGCAAATGCTTATATGGTCTTAAACAGAGGCTGCTGTAGTCACAGAATGGGATGCCCCAAATAGGAGTGCACCTGGCAGGGTCCAGTAGTGCTTTGCCCAGCAAAAGTGTCTTTATCAGGCCTAATTTCAAATATGATAAGAGCAAATGCTTATATGGTCTTAAACAGAGGCTGCTGTAGTCACAGAATGGGATGCCCCAAATAGGAGTGCACCTGGCAGGGTCCAGTAGTGCTTTGCCCAGCAAAAGTGTCTTTATCAGGCCTAATTTCAAATATGATAAGAGCAAATGCTTATATGGTCTTAAACAGAGGCTGCTTTAGTCACAGAATGGGATGCCCCAAATAGGAGTGCACCTGGCAGGGTCCAGTAGTGCTATGCCCAGCAAAAGTGTCTTTATCAGGCCTAATTTCAAATATGATAAGAGCAAATGCTTATATGGTCTTAAACAGAGGCTGCTTTAGTCACAGAATGGGATGCCCCAAATAGGAGTGCACCTGGCAGGGTCCAGTAGTGCTTTGCCCAGCAAAAGTGTCTTTATCAGGCCTAATTTCAAATATGATAAGAGCAAATGCTTATATGGTCTTAAACAGAGGCTGCTGTAGTCACAGAATGGGATGCCCCAAATAGGAGTGCACCTGGCAGGGTCCAGTAGTGCTTTGCCCAGCAAAAGTGTCTTTATCAGGCCTAATTTCAAATATGATAAGAGCAAATGCTTATATGGTCTTAAACAGAGGCTGCTGTAGTCACAGAATGGGATGCCCCAAATAGGAGTGCACCTGGCAGGGTCCAGTAGTGCTTTGCCCAGCAAAAGTGTCTTTATCAGGCCTAATTTCAAATATGATAAGAGCAAATGCTTATATGGTCTTAAACAGAGGCTGCTGTAGTCACAGAATGGGATGCCCCAAATAGGAGTGCACCTGGCAGGGTCCAGTAGTGCTTTGCCCAGCAAAAGTGTCTTTATCAGGCCTAATTTCAAATATGATAAGAGCAAATGCTTATATGGTCTTAAACAGAGGCTGCTGTAGTCACAGAATGGGATGCCCCAAATAGGAGTGCACCTGGCAGGGTCCAGTAGTGCTTTGCCCAGCAAAAGTGTCTTTATCAGGCCTAATTTCAAATATGATAAGAGCAAATGCTTATATGGTCTTAAACAGAGGCTGCTGTAGTCACAGAATGGGATGCCCCAAATAGGAGTGCACCTGGCAGGGTCCAGTAGTGCTTTGCCCAGCAAAAGTGTCTTTATCAGGCCTAATTTCAAATATGATAAGAGCAAATGCTTATATGGTCTTAAACAGAGGCTGCTTTAGTCACAGAATGGGATGCCCCAAATAGGAGTGCACCTGGCAGGGTCCAGTAGTGCTATGCCCAGCAAAAGTGTCTTTATCAGGCCTAATTTCAAATATGATAAGAGCAAATGCTTATATGGTCTTAAACAGAGGCTGCTTTAGTCACAGAATGGGATGCCCCAAATAGGAGTGCACCTGGCAGGGTCCAGTAGTGCTTTGCCCAGCAAAAGTGTCTTTATCAGGCCTAATTTCAAATATGATAAGAGCAAATGCTTATATGGTCTTAAACAGAGGCTGCTGTAGTCACAGAATGGGATGCCCCAAATAGGAGTGCACCTGGCAGGGTCCAGTAGTGCTTTGCCCAGCAAAAGTGTCTTTATCAGGCCTAATTTCAAATATGATAAGAGCAAATGCTTATATGGTCTTAAACAGAGGCTGCTTTAGTCACAGAATGGGATGCCCCAGATAGGAGTGCACCTGGCAGGGTCCAGTAGTGCTTTGCCCAGCAAAAGTGTCTTTATCAGGCCTAATTTCAAATATGATAAGAGCAAATGCTTATATGGTCTTAAACAGAGGCTGCTTTAGTCACAGAATGGGATGCCCCAAATAGGAGTGCACCTGGCAGGGTCCAGTAGTGCTTTGCCCAGCAAAAGTGTCTTTATCAGGCCTAATTTCAAATATGATAAGAGCAAATGCTTATATGGTCTTAAACAGAGGCTGCTGTAGTCACAGAATGGGATGCCCCAAATAGGAGTGCACCTGGCAGGGTCCAGTAGTGCTTTGCCCAGCAAAAGTGTCTTTATCAGGCCTAATTTCAAATATGATAAGAGCAAATGCTTATATGGTCTTAAACAGAGGCTGCTGTAGTCACAGAATGGGATGCCCCAAATAGGAGTGCACCTGGCAGGGTCCAGTAGTGCTTTGCCCAGCAAAAGTGTCTTTATCAGGCCTAATTTCAAATATGATAAGAGCAAATGCTTATATGGTCTTAAACAGAGGCTGCTGTAGTCACAGAATGGGATGCCCCAAATAGGAGTGCACCTGGCAGGGTCCAGTAGTGCTTTGCCCAGCAAAAGTGTCTTTATCAGGCCTAATTTCAAATATGATAAGAGCAAATGCTTATATGGTCTTAAACAGAGGCTGCTGTAGTCACAGAATGGGATGCCCCAAATAGGAGTGCACCTGGCAGGGTCCAGTAGTGCTTTGCCCAGCAAAAGTGTCTTTATCAGGCCTAATTTCAAATATGATAAGAGCAAATGCTTATATGGTCTTAAACAGAGGCTGGTGTAGTCACAGAATGGGATGCCTCACAGCAGACTTAAGATCAGTTCAGTATATATGCACAGTTAGTATAAGCAGCCTGAAAACGCTAACAAAGCCTGTCAGGCTGGATGAAAAAAAAAAAAAAAACTGACAGCCTCCGATTTTCCCTTCCTTTCCCTGTTTTTCGCTGACTTTCTGTCTGTCTCCTGTCTGTCTCCTGTCTGTCTCCTGCCTGTCTCCAGCCTGTCCCTGTCTGTCCCTCAGCTACACAGCGTTCTGTCTCTCACGAATGCAATAGAGAAATGAGGAAAAGCAAGATGGCCGCCGTTAAATACCGCTGTGTGACGTCACCGGGCTTGCTGGCTGCTGATAGGCTGCATGTGACTGCCCCAGCTTGCACTGGCGCGGGATACATGTCCAGACATGTCCCGTCCGCCATCTTAGAATGCCTGTAAATGTAAATGAATGGATGTTAAAGGAAAACTTCGAGTGATCGAATCGCGGGGAAATTCGGATTCGATCCGAATCGAATTTTTCCTGAAATTCGGATCGAATCCGGGTTCGTCCGGATCGATTCGCTCATCCCTAGTACACAGCCTGGCCTATATTTCAAGGTACTATCTTGCCCGGGGCTAGGTTACCCTGGGAAACTTTTTGGGCTCAGTGCTTTAACCACACCTACTATTGTTGCAGTTTCTAAATCAATTTATTCATTATCAATAAAAACAATTGCTATACTAGCTTATTTACAATTGTATACTTCTATACATTACAGAATATAAAATGTAAAATGCATCTTCACTTATTACAAATACTGTATTTCATCAGCTCTTTAAGCGGGCAGACATGTATCATGTTTCGCCAATCTTGGCTTCCTCAATGCCCTATTTATGTAACAAGCAGACAGACATTTCATATTGTTAGTGATTTGGTTAGTGGGTTAATATGCATATTAGTAAATTCCATATTTCAACATTAAACAGTTAGGAATAGGAAGGAGACAAAATAGTACCTGATTCTGAGAATTCCACATATAACAGCGGTGATTGATATACAGATTCAATGTTCCACAAGGTGAGCCGGTGGTGTGCACTCGTCCCAATTAATTTGTATTTTATATTATTTTATTCAGGGGCAATGGCATTAATAATTTATTCCCAACTACCTGATTTGGTTATGTTCCTCTTTAAGGAAGGAGAGGAAAAGGAGTTGTTCAGTCAGGCCTTTCAGGGTAGCTCATGTTCCTTAGGGTAATCCCTGTATGTGAGGAGAGCAGGGAAGGGGACATTTACTCGGTGCCTTTCAAATAGAGTTAGTAATAAAAATATTAATGATAGTAAAGTTGGATCAGACTTGCCTGTCAGTTTTTATCTCTTATCTGTGCATAGTAGTCGCGGTGGCAGGTGAATCCAAAAGGCCGTGGAGGATGTGTTGCTATGTTGCCACTGTCCTTCTATTCACGCGTGGCTTCCCCGCGCCCCAAAGTTTCCTCACTGTGTCCAGCCTGACCACTCGGGACGCCTACCCGCCACCGCGCCAGCGGCGCCCCTTTTATGCGCTCCATACATATTTTTAGATTTGTTCCGTATTCCTTGCCCAGGTGCTTTAACCCTTCTAGTGCCAGCTACGTGAGTCTCACTTAGCTGCCTCTACTCCACTTAATTGCCAGCTACGTGAGATTCACGTAGCTGATTTTAAACCCCCACAGTAAAAAAATATAAAAGTAAAATACACACCTGACCCCTCGTTGGATCCAGCCAAGTCTCCTCTTTAATTTGGTGCCATCCGATCCCCCGTGGGGGGTTGGATGGCTCCAGGAGAGCCCCTGGAATAGCACCCCCCCGCTTTGGCAGCAGCAGCTGCTAACTGCAAAAAAAAAAAGAAAAAATTAAAATGACATTTACTTACCTGTGGCAGCGCTGCCTCCCGAAAGGTCTCCTCTTCACTGGGGGGGCCTCCGATCGACCCCCCCAGCCTCTGCAGAAATCGCCCTCTCCCCCCACTTCCTGGATCGGGTCTGCTAGCCCTGCCCCCTAGGTGTGTGTGTGTGGTGTGTTTTTTTTTTTTTTTTTACACTTAACCCCTTGTGAACTGGTAAGGGGTCCAAGAGATCCCTATACCAGTTCACAAGGCTGGGGGCTGGCAAGTCACCTGTGGCTAGCGGGTGACTTGCCTATAAACCCCAGGCACCCCGATTACCTGCCTCCCCAAAGCCCAGGGGGGGCAGAAGAGCCCATGGCCATGGGCTATGCAAGCTTGTAGCCTGCAGGGCCAGGGGCCACAAAAGCTGGCCCCTGCGCCCTGTTCCTACAAGCCCTGCATAGCTGGTCCAGGGCTGGTTATTTCGGGTAAGGGGGACCCCATGTCATTTTTTGGCGGGATTTTTATGGGTTTTTAACCCTTAAAAATCCCGCCAAAAAATGCCCCCCCCCCCCCCCCCCTCAGAGGGGGGACTCTTTGTCATTTTTTTTCTCAATTTAACCCTTTGTAGTGTGGATGGTAGTTGTATTTAATTTGTAAATGTTATAAAGTACTTGTTTCAGTTTGGGGGTCTCCTGGGCAGGAACGGGGGGCTACTGTTAAATATGTGGTACCGTTCTAATCGGTAGAAATGGGGCTTTCTCATGCAATATGGTTTTCTTTAATAAAATAAATTTTTTATTTAAAATAAAGGAGACAATTTTCTAAAACAAATTGTATTTATTTTTTATTTTTTTACCTAATAATAATAATATTGTAAAAACAGAATTACATTTACAAACAAGACATTTCATGTTAAAGCCTAAACTCTGCTGCAAAAAAATATATATGTAATTTTCCAGAAAATTCCAGCAAAAATGGGGAAAAATGACCTGTCAACAGAGGGTGACAAAATCTCAAGTAGGCTGGCAATTAAAAGGGTTAAATGTACCTATGCATGTTGGGTATTGTTCTGTTCGGGGGACCTTGCGCTTTCAGACTTAGCTTGTTTTTTCTTGTTTGCATATTTATATTTTAGGAAAAGGTGTTTTATATTCAGCTTTTTTATACATTTTTAGGGAAACCCTGCGCAACCAAAGAATTCTTTGAGGGATTAATTCCAGAAAGATGAGCCCACTACAACAAGCTGGGTACACTTAGAAAGGTAAACACGTGCACTTTCAGGGAATATATGGTTTATGGGGGATATTCCAAATGTAAAGGGTTGATTTTGTTGAAAAATCGCAAGGTGCGCACTTTGTCTGCAGAGCTGAAATTTTCAAGTAAAATTGCAGTTACGCACATGCTTTACTTTGGGGTGTTTGGCAACTCTTCCCTTGACAGTAGCTATGCATGTTGGGTAACGTTCTGTTCGGGGGACCTTGCTTTTTCAAATTAAACTTGTCTTTGTATATATGTTTGTATATAGTTTTTTTTTAGGAAAATGTGGCTTTGATTCAGCTTTTTTAACCTTTGCAACCAAAGAATACATTGAGGGATTACTTCCAGAAAACTGTGGCCACATCAACAAGCCTGGTACACCTAGAAAGCTTAAGGTGTGTACTTCCAGAGAATATATAGTTTGTTGGGGGTATTTCAAATGTAAAGGGTTGTCTTTCTGGAAAAACTGCAAGGTGCGCATAGCGCATATCACAGTTGTATTTTATTTGAAAATCCCCTAAAGCTCTGTTTCAGTTTGGGGGAGTCTCCTGGGCAGAAAAGGGTGTCTACCTATACATATGTGGTACTGCTGTAACCGGGAAAAATGGGGTTTTACAGGCAATACGATTTTTTTGACAAACGTACATTTTTTATTTAAAAAAAACACTACAAATTGTAAAAAATAGATTTTTTTTATTTTTTTCACTCAAAAATATAGAGAATACACCTAAAAAATGACAAACAAGACATTTCATGTTAAAGCCCAGACTATTCTGAAAAAAGTAATATATAATTTTCCTGGGAAATCCCTGGGAATCCCTTCAAAAATGTTTTCACTCTTTTAACATGTCTGTTGCATCGTGTATGGATATGGATTTTTAATTGTACTTCAAATAAACTGGACGTTTTATTACACAACCGGATGTCGGCTGGCTCCATTTGTTGTTATGGGACAGACCCAGTAAGAGGTGAGCACTCTTGGTCGTGCGGCTCCAGAGGTTGTGGGGAGATCGAGCAGTTCAGAGCTGGCAATCTTTTTCTCCAATCCCTTCAAAAATCACATTTGAACATGGGGAGCACAAAATAGTGCAAAATGGTCTGGCAACAAAGGGTGATAAAAACTCCAGGTAGGCTGGCACTTAAAGGGTTAAATACAGCCATGTAGCTAATGACAGCATCAAATTCAGAAAAAGCTGTAGTTTCAGCTCATATTTAAAGCAAATAATCTTTTTAAGTGAAGGTTCTGGTTTGTGAAAAAAATTATAGGGATGAGCAAAACTCCCAAAATTCAGGTCCGGTGAGTTTGGCTGAATTTGAATAAATGTTTAGGTTTGGGGACCGGGCAGTGCTGGCACTAGAAGTGTCCTTACTCCAGGGAGCCAGTGGCCATCTTTCTGTAGCCCCAACTGGGGCTAAATTCAAATGCCGCTGTCGAACAGGTGTCACTAAGAGGAAGAGAATCGAGGGGCAAGATGAATTACAGCAGCTTCCTGCTGCTGCACCCTTAGGTAAAACGGGTTGATGGGCTGCTCAGCTTTTCGTGTTCAGTCCTGATGCCCATCTCAAACAAGGACTTTGAGATTAAGTCCGTCTTTGGATTCGGGAAGTTCAGTGCGACTAACCCGAACTAACCCAAAGCTAAAGTCTTTTACACTCTAGGTCTGGTGTTTGTCCCCTTAAATCTATGATCAAAGCTATATAGTGTATGTGATACATTTTGGAAACATGGTCACAGGTTTCTTTCTTCCTGTTCCCAAAGTATTGAGATTGTGGTGAAATATCTTGTACGGGAATTAAACCTCAAGCATATATGTTAATAATTCAGTGCAGTAAGTGAGCGAAATCCAAACAAGTTGTTATCTAGGATTCTAGCTGATTAATAAGCATGTGCCCCTTGCATTAAACACAGCTAATAGGATGTAGCATTTGAATTTTAATGATGATACGCTTGTATCTGTGTAACAATGTATTAAGTGTTGTAAAATGTCCATGATGAGGAGATTGGTGTCAGATACATGTGCTCACTCAAATTAACAGTGTCTTTGCTATGTTTAACAAGCAGTTTCATTATTATTTGAAGGTTTAGTGATGTTTTTAATGGACCACTCCAGCCCCAGTTTAACAATTATAAAATATTGGCAATGAAGCATGGCTGATAAAAGAAAATCACAAAAGACATTTACTTGCACCCGGAATCCAACACTGAAGTTGGGCGATGCATCAGATTCTGCTTAATCTTCCGCACCATTTTGTCGATGTCCAGGTCCTCCACCCGGCATCAGCACGTGCTCCCGCCTGCCAATTCAAGTGAATGTGTGGACGGGAGTGTGTGCAATGCTGAGAGTGCTGGTGTCCAGTGGCCATCCTGGATTTCAATAAAATTACGGCATTCAGAGGTTGGCTCCTATGATTGTGGAAAAGTGACCTTGATTACAAAATGCAACCAGTTAATAGACAGGTAGTCTTAAAATATTTATGCTATTGTTTGGGATGCCCCCTCCTCACATACAGAAGTTGGCTCCTTTGATTGTGGTAAAGTGACGTTGATTACAAAATGCAACCAGTTAATAGACAGGTAGTCTTGAAATATTTATGCTAGTGTTTGGGATGCCCTCTCCTCACATACAGAGGTTGGCTCCTTTGATTGTGGTAAAGTCATGTTGATTACAAAAAGCAACCAGTTAATGGAGAGGTAGTCTTGAAATATTCATGCTAGTGTTTGGGATGCCCCCTCCTCACATACAGTGGTTGACTCCTTTTATAGTGGTAAAGTGACGTTGATTACAAAATGCAACCAGTTAATAGACAGGTAGTCTTTAAATATTTATACTAGTGTTTGGGATGCCCTCCCCTCACATACAGAGGTTGGCTCCTTTGATTGTGGAAAAGTGACATGGATTACAGAATGCAACCAGTTAATAGACAGGTAGTCTTGAAATATTAATGCTAGTACGCTTTTTAAAGAATGACACCAGGAAAAGGAAAAGCTAAATAGGCTGGTGTGTTATTAACACTAAATTGGCTTGGAAGCTAAAGCAAACACTTTAAACTGTCCCTGTCTTTCTCTGTCACTGTCACAGGCTCTCTCCTACTCTATCTGTCCCTCGCTTCTTCTGTCCTATCTATCTATCTATCTATCTATCTATCTATCTATCTATCTATCTCTTGTTCTCTCCCTGCCTGATCTGCTCTGGCCGTAATACAGTGTCAGAATGATCTTTTACAAAATGGCCGCCGCCTATATGGGGCTGTGACATAATCGGTAAGCCTGTCTGTTGAATCATAATGAATCTAATATTTCCTGAAATTCGTAACGAATTCCGGTTCATCAGAATCGATTCGCTCATCTCTAAATATTGCACCATAATCTTTTCAGCTTTTTTTTTTTGACTGTAGGAACAGCCCTGTACAGGAATACAAAGGTATATTATTGTAAAATGTCTTCCTTATCATGGTCAGGAATTCAGCTACGTTTATATGTACATAAACTGGACCTTCACCCTGAATAAGAGCATATCTTATAAAATCATCCTACCTGCATATACTGCATTTTTTAAAGGTTTGGGCTTATCATTAAATGATGCTGATGGTCTGGTTTAAAGGGGATTTTCACCTTGAAAAATTAAATCAGATTTCTGCTATGCAACAATTTACTTATTATAGTCTCCTCTGTGAAGTACAGTATATGCTACTCCCTTTGTGCTTCTTAATTGATGAAGTATACATCATTTGTATACAATCAACAGTATTAAGCATTCATTCATAATTAAAGAAAATCTCCCCTTTTCAGATTTTTGATGTTCTGCTTTATTGTTTTACTCTTTTGGAATGTAAAATAAACCTGTGTGTGAGGATTGTGCTCCCATGCCTGTGATTTACTTATCAGCATGCTGTATCCAAGTTTTTTATGTTCCCGTTGCTCTGTTTTGCTACAGTGGCCTTGAGTAAAAACTACTTAATACAGGCCCCAGAATCATTCCATTGTAACAGGTGAGCTGATCAGAAGCTTTGGCTAAGTCAAGCAGCAGTAATTACCTCCCCAGGTGAGAACACTGTCAGTAACCCTTTAGCTGCCGGGGTACAAGATTGTGATCCCCTATCTGAAAAAGTTGAATTACAGCCAAAGAGTTTAAACTTGTCATATCTGCCTTAGCCAAACAGAAAAGAAACAAAAATAACAGACCCTGAAGACTTCATTTTGGCACTAAATTAAGGAAATTAAAAAGAAAAGCTGTAGAATATGGAATCACTTATTTTTACAATGTACAATGTAGCAGTAACTGTAATTTGTTTCGCCATTTGGGGTTGAAGGTAATACAGAAGGGTTGATTACATTTCTACGGTAGCATAAAAGCATATTAAATGGCCCTGGCGCTATCACTTGATGAATAAGGCCCTAAATATTAGTGAAAAGCTCCTACAAACCAGGGCTCTGGAGTCAGAGTCGTGGAGTTGAAGTTGGAGTTGGAGCAGTTTTGGCTGGAGTGAGATTCAGAAAACTTTCATAGGAAGTTTAGAAACATTAATCAAAAATATATTTTATTTCACTTTATGTAGGGCCCTTATTTATAATCAGTGAGAAGCAACAGCAGCAGCAACAGGGTCCTCTAGTGGTAATAGATAATGAGTTCTCCAGTCTCCCCTGTCTCTTATATTCAGTATATACATGTTGCCCCAATACCCTTAATTACAATGCCTGAAATATATAGAAATGTAAAGATATTGTCCAGGCTGAGAAAAAAAGTCTATACTCACCTGCAGCTCCTCTGTGCAGGTCCGGTGTTACCCTGCAGCTCCTCCATGCAGTGCCAGCATCTTCATACTTACCAATGACGAGGAGACGCGATTTATATCATGAGGGGCAGCCCTGCAAGTAGTGCCGCTGTTAAAAAAGGGATTTCCCAGAGTGATGACGGTGGAATACTTAGATAGCTTTAAAATATTTAACACAGTTTAATCAAAACACAAACAGAAACCTTAACTTCAGACACTGGGAAACACAAATATAATATAAACATAAACTAGGAAGTAACTGAACAAATCTTAGATATTAAATGCAGACAAATCATACACTGAAAACTAAACAGGGACTAGGACTGAACAAGGGGCTTAAAGGTGCTAGAATAAAGCTTTCCAAGACAGGGTCGGCAGCCACCTGGAATACTAGTGACCTGCTATGACAAGATGGACTCAGCAGTTCATGGGATAAAAGACCCTGCTAGTCCAGGGACATCAAAGAAACAAAATACTGCTGTGCCCACTGGGGCGGGGGGAGCCTCATATTTAAAGACCCCAGCAGCTGCAGCAAATGAGGAGAACTGACAAGTCATGACAGCCTTGCAGAATACCTGCGAGTGATTGCTAAAATAGCAACTGTGAGTATGAAACCTTTTTCACTGCAATGGAGCACACCTGGCATTGGCATGTCACCTTCAGTTCAATAAGGGGGGGTAGGAGTGTTAGGCCACATAAATCCACACTGATGGATGCCACCATGTCCAAGACATAGCAAAACATTCTTTTGTGTAACAGTTCCCCCCAAAGTGAATTAATTTGGGGGACTCAGAAAGGAGCAAGTAAGCAAAATAGGGACAATAGAGGGCATAGAAGGCAAACTTTGGAACCATGCTTCGGCCTCTCCAAGCAGAAAGCGGAGGAGAAGCCCACAGGACAAGCATCAGGTAAAATGGCATGTGGTCCCACTAGGGCTTGGGGAGAAGCCTCCTTTAAACCCTCAGCCCCTGAACAAAGTGGAGGACAGGGGGTTACAAAAAAAAAAAATTGTCCTAGAATCCACCATGTTTCTCCGGCACTACCACTGCTAACTTTATAGAGCAGCATCCCCTCTTTAACTTCCCATCCTGCCTTAGCATTGGGGCATCAACAATTACAGTATAGAGTATCATTAGGTTTTTGTCAAGTGATAATTACCAAGGTAAGATTTTTCCATGATTGTTTCATTTTTTATGGATATTGGTAGTATATAGAACTTTTTTTTCGATCTGGTGCTGAATCACCCCTTTGAACTAACACTAGGGCCTCGATTCAATAAAGATAGAAAAAAATTCTCATGGTAGTAAAAGATTCAATTCATGATAAAAAAAGCCTGAGAATTTCACTGTTGCTGAATCACCAGCTAAGAAAACAATGAAAGTCAATGGCACTTTTTTACTACTAAGAAAAGTAGAGAACTGTTTACTCCTTTCTACACTGTAGTAAAAGCTGCCATTGACTTTCATTGTATTTTATCTAGTGATTCAGTAACAGTGACATTCTCAGGCTTTTTTCTCATGAATTGAATTTTTTTCTATCATGAGAATTTTTTCTACCTTTATATTACACATCACTGACTTAAATGATACGCTTATATATCACATTTAATGGACCTTAACCACTTTAATAAAGGGACCCAAACACTCAGTATTATAAGAGGGAAAAATAAACCAATAAAAAAAAAAACAATATGAAACGACCAACAAGACAAAGAGCCAGACTTACATACAACATACACATTTATACACAAAACTAGAGCCATAGGGAAAAGAGGGTGTCAGGGTAAGAGGAAGGGAGCTCTGACATATTTAAACAATCAAAGTAAGGCAGACTTGATCTGAGGGTTCGGGCCATATAGGGTATATCATGGCTCCCAGATATTAGTGAAGCAAGGGGCTGAGACAGACAAGATCACCACTTTTTTCTCATAAACTATACAGAGAGAGAGGCTATCTTTAACCTCCCTGAATAGCAAGGTTGGTGACCTTTAAGCTTTGGCTATAGCCTGTTTAACAGTAGTACATATCAACATCATAAAACTAAATTTGGCCCTTGTGAGTTCTACCGGCTTCCTATTGAGGAGAGCTTCAAAAGGACTCTTCCTAAATGTTCACCCCATAAGAGTAAACCTTTGGGAAATACCACCATATGGGAAGGAATGAACCCTCATTATGATATCCTCAGAGACACTTTGAGGGGTAATTTTGAATAAATCTTGCTAATTTAGCAGGAATAATATACCACCTATAAAGAACCTTCTGATTAGTCTCAACTGGCCCTGCACTAATGGTTTATCTAGCTGAGCTTTACCAAATTTGCTCCCAGTGCTCATCCTCTAGCCCCCCCCCCCCAGGTCCATCTCCCATCTATGTGTATAAGATGGACTACCAAAGACTACCAAAGTCAAGAGTGAGGGAAAGTTTCAAGCATATCAAAGATATTATTCCCCTAGGACTTGAGTCTGACAAGCAGCGTCGCTCAAATGCTGAAGTGTTGTCCACGGAATTTTTATCCTTAGTGTAGGTCTCCACAAATGTTTTAAGCTGGAGATAACTAAAAAGCTCACAAGTTGGAATCTGCTGCTTTTCAGAAACTAATGTGTGCCCAATATCATGAAAATCCTCCCCTTTAGCTATTCATCAATATTTTCCACCCCAAATGAAGGAGAGGACTATTGATTCTGCTGAGCGCAAAATATATAAAGGTACTGATATTGGAAGGGTTCTAAATAAATACAGAAATTTAGACAGAACAGTCATTTTGACTGCTGCTATGCAACCCAGCCAGGATGTTATCTGCTCCAAGATTCCAATATGCTTCTAATAGATCTAAGAATTTGGCGGTGCTTAGGCTGGAACAAGCAACCATAGTCAGCAGTGATGAAAACACTGAATTATTTAATCTTAGAATCCTCTCAATGATATTGAAAAGAAGTTTCAATAATTGATTTAAAGTCTGCTGTTAAGGAGACATTTAATGCCTTCTGAAGCACTGACCACCAACCCTGAGGCCGACCCAAAACAGGAAGCAAACAGCAAGTTTATCGTGGTTACCAGCTACCTCCATGCCTGAAATACCAGGGTGTACCCTAATATTACCTAATATTAATTGCTAAAGGCTTTATTGCCAATATTGGTGATAGAGGACCATTTTCTTCTATTATCCCTGGAAATATGAAAAAGAGGAAAAAAAATCCAGCTGTGCATATGCTTGTGGGGCCTGATAAAATGCCCTAACCCATTAGACCAGGAGACAGTGTCAAATGCCTTCCTGATATTCAAAGAGAGGTCTGACTTCCCCAGCTTGTCAGTTAACTATGAAATTAATCTGGACCTGGTCTATTGTTTGGTTTTTAAGATTGTATGGCCATTTGTATCTCGTTAAGCTAAATTTATTTTCTTTCTATTCGATCAGTGTCCCATCTATATTAGGGAGGTCAATGTCAGCCAAAAGTGCATGACACTCTAGTGAGCCATACCATCTTTCATAACTTTTGGACATATGGGAGTTGATTCAGAGCCTGGTGAGAAAACTTACTTCTTTTTAGGAGAGAAAAAGTTATAGAAAAAGTTATTCACTTTCATTGTCTACCAGGTGTAAATTTTCACCTGGCTCTGAATCAGCCCCAAGGTAGACGATGAAAGTGAATGGCAATTTCTCCTAAAAAAGAAGTGAGTTTTCTGCCCAGGCTCTGAATCGACCCCATAGTCACTGAATTTAGCCTCCACTTTCGGATTACTAGTAATTATGCCAGCACGAGTCTTTAGTCTTGGAAGAGTTACATTTATAATTTGATATATTAGATGATGTATTGACCCACGAATCGCCGCTTCTGCTTAAAAAAAAATGCCGGCATGGTGGGAGTGGGCAGGCCGGCTGCGCTGTCAGCGGGCCGGCGGCGGCCTGCTGACAGCGTAGCCGGCCTGCCCGCTGCCACCATGCTGACGAATCGTCCGAATCGAACTTTCAAGACGTTCGCTCATCTCTAGAACACACGGCATCCCCAAAGCTGGTACATCACAATTCCAGCCAGCATCACAGCCAACTAAACAAGTGCAGACAGCATCCTGGACTCTGCCTTGCACCTTTGAGCAGAATTAACCCCTTATTTCCTAATTTCCTTCTCTCCAGTAACACAGTCCAGCACAACTGTATTTCCTCGAGGTCAAACATAGCAACAGGCAATCTATAGCTCCAGGTAGACTTAAATCTTTTAAATCTAAACAGTCCTGGTCCACTTTTGGTGGCACTGTGTATTGCTTTTCCTAAGACTTGGAGGCTGATTCATTACTAGAGCCAGGTATCAGCAGATGAGCGTCTGCATAGCGGTCCTTAGAGCGATCGCTAGGCGCTGTAGTAACCTGGCCGGAACTGAAGAATGTGATGTATGTTGGGCGCTCTAACAACAGTACAGCGCTGCAGGGAGAGATAGGTAGCGCCAGCTCTAAATCTGGTCACTATAGCATAGAGTGCAAGATGCCGTGTGATAAAAGTCTGTTCTTGAACACATATACAAAGCGAAAACACATGGAATTACCTTGTTTTAACACTGTGACATTAACACTTTAGTCTCAGTCCTGTCATGACAATTCTGCATAAAAATATAAAAAGCCAAAAAAGTTTCTAAAAGTGTTTGCAACCAGGAGAAGTCACACAATGATTTGAGCAAAAAAAAAAAAAAATGTCAGACACGCTGTAAGCACAAGCAAATGAACGTCCATTGAAATGTATGGGAGACCAACGCGAAAGGTAACACCTGACGCTCTGGAAGCTGGAGCGCCGGCGCTATATGCTGAGCCGCCTGAATTAATACATGTGACGCTACATGGCACTGTTAGAGTCACCAGATTAGCTTTCATATATGTGGTTTTGCGTACAGCGCCCGGCGTTCACCAGATGCTGCCTGCCGCTACGAGGCGCTACCTGGCACCCTTCTTAAATAACCCCCTGTGTGCCCTGGCAAATGTGTCTTGCAGTTCCTCTACCTCTAGTAATTACCCTGCTGCAACTAATTCTCAGCCTTTAAAGTGGACCAACACCCAGGATTTTGACTATCCTGGATTTTGGTCCACTTCGGCAGGGCACCCCAATCGGGGGTGCCCCGCTGTGTGAAACCCCCCAGAAACCCCAAAAAACTCACCTCTCGTCGCTCCCACGTGAACGCCGCAGCCAATCCCCACCAACGTCTAGGTGGGGGACAGGAACGTACAAGCCTCTTCGCCGCCGCCGCCTCCCGCGCGTCACTCTAGGCGCCCGCGCGCCGCGCCGGCCATTCACAGGGGGCCAGCGCGGGCGCGCTCGTCTGGAGGGGCGCGCGGGAGGCGGCGGCGGCGGAAGAGGCGGCGGATCAGGTAAGGTCTTTTTGGGGTTTCTGGGGGGTTTCACCCCGCGGGACATCACGATCTCGGGTTGTCCGGCGGGGTGGGAGGTGATCGGCCCGGGAATCTTATAGATTTCCGGGCCGATCACCCCTGTGTGTTGGTCCACTTTAAATAAGCTCCACTGAAAGGTCACAGTGCTCCAGTATCTTGATACCTTGATGAGATCCAGTCCTGCTGCATTCACTACCTGTTGCCTGGTAGTATTCAGTCTCCAGTCCTGCACTAGTAGGCTGCTACTATCTCCTGCTGACTGCTAGTATCTATTTTTCAGTCCTGTCCCTGTCATGCTACCCCATCATTTTCATCCGCCTGTTGTCTGCTCACATTCAGTTTCCAACTCTGCCCCACCTTGTAAGCTCAGTCCTCCAGTTTCCCTGCCAGAAATCTACTTCTGATTGCTAACGTAATTTCTTTATGGTCACCTTAGTCACTAAGGAAATTGGAGGTCATGCCAATTATATGGTGAAGTCAGTGTGACTTTCACTGTGCATTGCGGTATGGATTGCAACCTGTATCCCAGTGAACTTTTTAGCTTTTAGATACAAAAAGTTCAAATAAAATGTTTTTTCTACCTTTTGTTCCCAAAAATGTACATGTAACTGTGAAGGGCATTACAGGTGAGGCACATCCTTTTTCCAATGAGGAAACAGCACTCTATGGACAATGCAGAAAAATTGCATCTACACCACAATGCACGATGCAAGCTACACTGGCTTCACCAAATAATTAGCATGACCCTTACTATGTGTATAGTGAATATCTGAGTACTTATGTTATGTTAGTTTTGATGTTTGTGGTTTGTTTAACATTGGCTAAAGGTTCAGCTGTACATATTTGCCTGTGCTGTGCCTGTTGTTGTGTTGGCACAAGCTGGTTAACAAGAACGAACTGGTTAACAAGGACGAATTCCGTAATATGTTCTACAATGGTTTGTATTGAAATGAAAGCATGTGCATGCATAAACAAATTAAGAAAAATTGTGTATGTGAGTATAACAAAGCCTTGGATGGTGGCAGAACCAATGTAGCATTAAGAACTCTCAAGGACACAGATTGCCACCTTATAAATAAAAAATAAATTATGCAATTATTAGAAAGTGTGCAGTAAATTGGAGAAGAATCTTAGCAAGGAAGTCATTTAGAGGGGTGCTACAGTGGTGGGGAGGCTTCATACATTCTATATACTTTCTATAAGGTACCTCACGTAACTGCCTATATCTTATTCCTTTTCATATCCTGCCTTAATCTGAAATAAAGCAAGGAATTACTCTTTATTATTGAGATATTTAAAATAAAGTTTACTGAATCAAGGCCTTAGACTTGATGTTAGGGTTATTTTCTCTTCCTTAGATTATACAGTATTTTCTTGGTTTTAGATTAGGTATAAGCTATATTGTTCATCTTTTAACTTTTAACTGAAGGCAAAGATAAAACTGGAATGTTGGAGCATTTTGAGTTGCATTGGGAAGTCTGCAAACTGTACAAATGATGGGGAGGCCGATTTATTAATAGCGCCAGGTAGCGACAGATGAGCGGCAGTAGCGTTATTTTCACAGCGCCGGCTAGTATTCGCTGTGCTTGGCCGTTGTTCAGTTGTTGACAGCGACAGTCGGTGTGCGGTAATGCTGAATACGGGGTTAGGAGTCGCTGTTTGACAGGTTCCGCGCTGTATGGGAGCGCATGACAGCGAATGGCCATAGCGAACGGCTCCCAGCATATTCATTAACAAATCACGCTCAAAAATTTCTCGCGCTGTGAAATGCTTGTTTAAACCCCAGTGCGCTTGCGGCGATGGGTTAAAAGTAGTTTTTTAACCCCCAAACAACCTTATTTTTTGAAAAACATTTTTTTATAAACATTTTGTAATATGAATACATTAATTTCAGACCTGTAATATCAATTCTGCACAATTTTTTTTTTTTTTTTTTTACCTTTAAAAAAATATATAACATTGCAGAAGTGGTCACCAAATTTTTGACATTGAAAAAAAAAAAAACATGAATATCAATTATTTATGAATATTTAAAATTGCTCCATTGAAATGCATTGGAGAGCGCCAGGTAGCGAGAGGTCATACCTGGCGCTGTGATGGGATTAGCAGCGGCGCTGTTCGTTGCAGTCGGCTACATGATGAATCCCGCGCTAGCTGACGCTTTCGCCGGCGCTAGCCTCATTTAGCGTGATAAATGCGTGATTGTGTTCGCAGCCTGGCGTTCTGTAGTCGGTAGCCGGCGTTAGCTGGCGATACCTGGTGCTAGTGAGACACTACCTGGCGCTATCACTTGATGAATAAGGGCCTTAGACAATGCATTTAAGGAAGCAGAGCCTCAAGACACAATTATTCAATGCAATGTAAGGTGCTGTAAAGTTGTTTTTAAATGATGGCCTACATGACAATTATGCTGCTGGCATATTTTTATTAGCAAGTTATTCTTTAATATTTTAGATAAACAACATCCCTGCTTTATGTTTGACAACCATGATTTTTTTCTTGCTGTTGTGTGGATTATAATCCTCGATTAAGAAATACAGCCACTGCTGGTTTCACTATTGCTAGTAGATGGCAATGTCACACTCCCTCCTTCTTCTACAAACTATATTGATCTTAAAGTTCCTGTCCAAGCAAAAAACTCTATGTCCCCCACAAGGCTTCTGTCCGAGTCTGGTAGAAGAAAACATACTAGGTACTGAGCGTTCATGCTCACCAGCAGCAGGTCCAGGCTCCCCCTGCATCAGTAACAGTGACTGGTTATGGTCAACCTATTCATTGCAATGGAGGGGATGTTTCAATCCCCAATATGCTCCCTTCATTAAAATTATTGTTGTGAGCATTAAAAATGGCTTGTGATATCCATGAATATGGGCCAACTGGCTGCATCCTAAACGTGTTGTGTTTGGGGTGTCTTTACAACCATTATTTCATCTGAGCATCCACGATTGATTGTTGCTACTTCTGAAAGCTTAATTGATCATGTTTTTTAGATGTTAGATGAGTCCCTTTTGAGCAACAGTGAGTCTAAGAAGCCAAACAAAGTTACAATTAAATCTACTTATTTTGGGGGTGAGCGGCTCAAAACCCTGCAATGGGTATCTGCCCTAAGGCCTATTATAGATTTGAGCTCCACTAAATATATTTTTGCATGTAGTGTAAGTCAGAATTTGCATCTGTATAATTTGTTCCCCATCTACAGCTGCTTTCCCAATGTACTGCCCTCACTAATGCCTTTGTTACATATGGCAGAAAATGCTTTCAAATGTCTAACAGAACATCCTTCCTGACTGTTTTCACAGTCAAGTTAGAGCAATAGTCCAGACAAAGTCTGCAAGTGGAATGGTATTTTACATCAGTTTTATATCTCTGTTTTATGTTTCTTTTTATGTCTCCGCTTTGGTCAAAAACTATGAAATATTTAAAAATATAATTGTGAATTATAAAATTATTTTAAAAAGATGAGCTTGTGAAATATTCTAGATGTAGCTTGCGTGGAAGAAACCATAATATGTTCAGAAATATTTCTAGTTGTGAAAAATAATTATTTCTGCAATGATTCATAATATAAACTATTCAAGACTTTTCTTGCATCCATGGAAATAACACCTACATATTTAGAAGCAAAAATACTTGGAAAAAATAACTTTAAATAATAACATCAAATTGAACCTTTTAGAGCCCACCTACATCTTGGCAAACTTGCAGAATCAGGCATGAGCATTCAGTGTTGTCAATCATTGAACTACAGGCAATTATTTAACAATAGCTTGTCCTAGCAAATCTTTTCAGAAACATGTTTGTGCTTGCTGTCTGTTTTTTTTATTAATGTGACAAAGAAATTTCTGTCATTATTGCTATAATTATTCTTAAATTATTTTAATGATTTTGTCTGGCCTTACTAAGTGTGTTTATATCATGAAACAATTTACTGCAACATACAAATGATTATTTTTGTCTTTAATTAAATCTGTGTTCTGAAGTATAGATGTCAGTTCATATTCTATTCTATACATTCTTCTATTCACTTTCGTTGTCTACCCTGGGGGTGATTCTATAATCCAAATAATTGGGGGTAAAACAGCAGCAGTCACAGTTAGCATGTGTGATCCAACATCTATATCACGGTCAGCCATTAAATCCACACATGGTGGTCCGTCCACCCCATTTGGAGATGAGCACTAACAGCTTAGGCAGGGAATCGTGCAGAGTACTGAGTGCTAAAGGGAAGCTTCTCCACTTCAAGATAGCCACACATTGGATTTAATCACTCCACTGGCCACACCAGCAAATGGCTAAAGATCAGTTCAATGTCAAGGGACAGCACTCTCAGCTGGGTTTAACACTCTCCCAGGGCTCAAAGTCATATTTCAGGCAAACGCAATTGTTACCCCATGGGCCAGTCTACATTTGACACTGTCCTAAACTTGCAACCAAACCTATAATCTGTCTTTAAATCTGGTTAAAAACAGCTAGGTTGAGTTCTGTGGCCCCTTTAAGACTTGTGTATCCTAATTGCTCTGCTCACATGAACCTACCAGGTCAATTATAAACTGGTCTTGCCAGCCGGCTTCCACCCCTCCTTTAATTCATTTGATTTTGTGCAAGCACATGGGGGTGGGAGGTCTGAAGCTTTACTGCACTTAAAGTTATAGGACAACCTCAGGTAAGCTGCTCCCAGTTTATCAATTGCATTGTATGTCCCAAAGGGGGCTCTAATAGATTAGAGTTAGGACTGCACCTCACAGAGACACCTTGGCGCTCGGTGGAGCAGCTTTACTTCTGAGTCCTCTGTTTTTAATTAGAATTAGAGACAGATTATAGGTTTGGTTGCAAGCTAACAGGGTTGAGTGTAGTTGCCCCTTTAAGACTTCTGTAACCTAATTGCTCTGCTCACATGCACCTCCTAGTTTATTTACACACTGGACTGAGTTACTGCCACCCCTTCTTTGTTTCCTTTGATTTTGTGCGAGCACATAGGGGTGGAGGATTGAAGCTTTACCTTGAGGCTTTCGACCTTTCCTTTCCATGTGCTGCACTCGAGGTTATGAGGCAACCTCAAATAAGCTGCTCCAAAATTTTCCATTGCATTGTATGTATCAAAGGGGGCTCTCATATTAAATAAGACTTAAATTGAAAAAGAAATGACAGAGATATTGGGGTTTACAGGGCTGTGTGGGGCACAGGTCGGAGACGTGACCCGGACGGCGCCACGCCAGCCCCCGTACAGCCACACCACCCGCTGATATCTGGAGGCACCGACTGTGTTCCCCTATGTAACACAGCCATTGAACTAATAATGGTGAAGATACAATCAGGATTTTACATCCGTTCCCTAGCCCGTTGACACACAGTCAGTTTATAGTGACCACTTGGGACTTCCAGGTGGAACTGCATAGGTACTATTATCAAGATGGGATGGATTTTTAAAAAATGAATAGAGGTGCAGAGGAAGCCCCAAATAGGGCGAAACTAGTCCACCTCCACCACCAAACAAGATCATTCACCAAATTGTCAAATGTCTAATGGTACTATTATGTTTGTATTGCACTAAGGAATTCGTCCCTTGTTTTATTCTATTTATCAAGCCCACATGCTGTAAGGGCTTGACTTATGTTGGACATACATTGTATCTATTCCCATAACATATGGTATGGAATTATCAGTGTTATTTGATTTTCACTAGAAGGGGGGAGGAATGGTTTAGCTGCCTCCTTTTCCTTCTTTGAATGTGAATAAGTAACAATAACATTTTGCATATATTTTTTATATTTCTTGGTTTAACTTGTTTTCTGTTAATGGTGTGGTCACACTTGGAGGTCTTATAAATCTGGGGTTGACCTACACCCAGTTTCTTTCCTTTGTATCTAGGTTTACAGATTCACCTGATTTCTTTCTTCAGATGAAAGCGAGGCAGGAAAGTGTTGGATGGACCAGAGGACAGCAAGGGAGTGAGCGAGTTTGCTGTGTTGTTTAATTTTAACAATTTCAGGGAATAGGGCTCTTGGCACGAATTACAAGAAATTCGCATTTGTGTAATATCAATAGTGCCAAAACAGTTTGCTCATCTCTAGTGCTGTTGTTTCCAAATTTTCCAAAAAATGATGCTTGGACAAATTGCAAAAATCATGTATCTCAGCTGGAAAAATACCACATCAAAGGTAGAGGTGGTTTTCTGGGGAAAAAAAGTTAAAAAGCTCACAATGTACAATTCACATCCAAAAGTGCACCTAAAGTTAAACCTGCTTCACAAAATAATTACCATGACCCCCAGTGTAAAAAAACACAATGAAAAGATGAGCTAACTGTTGCTTGGTAAAGTAAAAATGCAAGTTGGTGTAACCTCAGCCACTATCTGAATCTGACTATCTTTTTAAGACCCTATTTTGGCCCCCAAAATACAAAAATGAGGCACTGGAAAAGAGTTGCACTTTGATGTATCCTTAATCCAAATAGATGGGGTGTGAAATATAATACATTTGTGATTTGATGATGCAGAAAGCAATCACACAATCTTTGGGCTATCCTCCAATCTGCTTTTTACCTGGTTTTGGACCATGCAGCAGAACCTATCCTACACACATTTTCACACAGTTTTAACAGTATTAAACTGAACCAACAGCCTAGCATAGTTGAAAAAGAAAACTTCCCAAAACTCACTTGCCCTATCTGCATGCATGATACTGAACCATTGTCAGCACTTATATTTGTTCATGCATCCAGTCAAGGCCTCACCAAATTTCTAGTGATAGCAGCCATTTTGGAGCTTCTTTTCCCAGCATCTCAGCCATGTTTCTGCCAGGATTCAACTGGCATAACTGACAGAGCACAGTAACAGGAAACTCAGCAGCACTCCCTGTTTGTAGACAGCCTGCAGATTCACGAGCCACCATTTCAATTTTAAAATTTACCACAGCAGGAGTGAGAAAAAAGTAAAATAATTTTTATGAGCAGCAATCTAAATTTCCCTGAGAAGGGATGCATATTAACACTGTTTTTGCTTGTTGTTTTGTAATGTATGTATTTTAATGTGATATTTGGAGGCTGATTTAAGACTAACGCTATGTATTGATTTGAGCATCTATGTAGCGGTGCTTAGAGCACCCGCTAGTAGACTCTGCAAGCGAGTGTCTGGAGCTATAAGCTAGCGTAGCGGCTGGACAAGTGACACTCTATAGTACCCTATCAAGCATGATTTCTCAATTTTAGGCTCAAATTATTGTGTGACCTCTCCTGCCCAGAAATCAAACACTGATATTGTTATATTTTGATTTTTCTATGCAGAATTGTATGTGCAGGTCTGCAATTGCAGTGTCATTGTTGCAGTGCTAAAACAATGTCATTCCATATTAGCTCTGGTTCTGGTGTATATGTGTTAAGACCTTTTTCATAAAGCGTTCTGCACTCAATGTTAAAGCGCCCAATTTTAGAGCTTTGACGCTGGTTTTGTGTTTGATTTTCTAAACCCTTTAACTGCCAGTCTACCTGGAGATTTTGTCACCCTTTGTTGCCAAACCATTTTGCGGCTAGCGGGTGACTTGCTATTAACCCTCAGCCCCCTATTACCTGCTTAGACAAGAATGGGGGGCTACCAATACATATGTGGTACCGTTGTAATTGGTAAATGTTTTTTTTTTTTTGTTCTTTTTATTGAAAAATATATAGAAAAACTGTAGAGAAATTACAAACAAGATGTTTCATGTTAAAGCCTAAACTCTGCTGAAAAAAATAATTAAAAAAAAAAAATATATATATATATATATATATATATATATATATATAATTTTTCTGGAAATTCCTGCAAAAATCAAGGTTAAACGTGGCGCAAAATGGTGAAAAATGACCTGTCAACAGAGGGTGACAAAAGTTGAAGTAGGCAGCCAATTAAAAGTAAAAGTAGGCGGGCAATACATGTTGGGTATTGTTCGGCTCAGGGGACCTTGTACTTTCAGATTTAGCTTGTTTTTTCTTATTTGTATATTGATAGTTTAGGAAAACATGTTTATCATTCTGCTTTTTTAAAAAAACATTTAGGGAAACCCTGTGCGACCTAAGTATTCCTCTAGGGATTACTTCCAGAAAGATGAACCCACTGTTAGGCCGGAGAGTTCTCCAATTTAAACTCTCCACCAGGGGAGCAGATTGTTTTTGCCAGAGCAAAGACACAACAAGGAAAATGGGTTTTATTAATGAAAAAGGAAACAAAAAGATCTATTCAGATACAAAATACGGGACAAAAAACAAGGCTAACTAACAAAATAACAAAAACAAAAGAAACCCTAAGGTGCTGGCGCACTCACCCAAGGGCTTATGACAGATGTTAGATTCAGAGCGCCAGAAACAAAGCACAAGCAAAACAAAACAAAATCCTGCTGCACCAGGTGGAGGGCGAATCCACTTAAATAGCCCTCACACCAGGTGCAGCAGATGATGGGGAGAGAGAGCAGCCAGGGCTCTGCTGACACCCGCTGATGGCTGATGGAACTGCAGATGGAAAGATAATTAATGCCAGCCACCAGTCGGGCATCAACCGAACCCGGGGTTCTTACACCCACTAAAAGCTGGGTACGCTTAGAAAGCTTAACATATATACTTTCAGGGAATATATGGTTTATGGGGCTATTCCAGATCTAAAGGGTTGTTTTGGCTGAAAAAGTGCAAGGTGCGCACTTTGTTTGCAGTGCTGAAATTCTACTGGATTACTTCCAGAAAACCACACCCACGTCACCAAGCATGGTACACCTAGAAAGCTTGAGGTGTACTTCCAGAGAATATATAGTTTGTGAGGGGAATTTCAAATGTAAAGGTGTTGTTTTTCTCTCTGCGCATAGCATAGTTGTATTTTATCTGAAAATCTCCTAAAGCGTTGTTTCAGTTTGGGAGAGTCTCCTGGGCAGGAAAGGGTGTCTACCAATACATATGTGGTACCGCTGTAACCAGGAGAAATTTGGATTTCGCACACAATAAGATTTTATTGACTAGCTTACATTTTCTATTACAAAAAACTCTACAAATGTTTATATATATATATATATATATATATATATATATTGCACATATTTCACCCAAAAGTATTAAGAATACACTAAGAAAAGGCCTAACAAGACATTTTATGTTGAAGCCCAGACTACTGAAAAAAGCAATATATAATTTTCCTGGGAAATCCCTGGAAATCCCTTCAAAAATTACAGTTGAACATGTGTATTGGAAAATAGTGCAAAATGTTCTGGCAACAGACGGTGACAAAAACTCTAAGAAGGCTGACACTTAAAGTGGACCAACACCCACCGGTGATCGGCCCGGGAATCTATAAGATTCCCGGGCTGATCACCTCCCTCCCCGCGGGACATCCGAGATCGGGATGTCCCGCGGGGGTTTCAACACCCCAAACTCCTTACCTTATCTGCCCTTATCTGCCCCACCGAAGTGGACCAAGACCCAGGATAGTCAAAATCCTGGGTGTTGGTCCACTTTAACGGGTTAAAAGTCTATTTATATACAAGAAAAAAAATGCAATTGAAATGTATAGGATTACGCTGCTGAGCAACAGGTGCTACATGGTGCTACATACAGCGCCAGCTTTTTACAGTGAGCAGCCACTAGTAATATATAGTTTTAACATACTGTGTTCAGCGTTCATCTGACGCTACATGGTATTATGTGGTATTAGTGTTTCTTAAATAACCCCCTAAGTGTTTTTGTCAATAAAGACGTATTTTTGATACTTTGGTCTTGCCTCCCATGATACCATTAACTGGTCCATATTGTTTCTTCATCGGAGTTGAGAGATGCCACTTTGTGTCTTTCTGTGCGGAGAGCTAAAGAGAAACATGAGAGCTGCTCTGGACCACGGGTGAGGTAAGGTTTTCTTTTCTTTTTAACCCCCCCATCCTGCCTCTGTGGCAGGGGGGCATTTGACAGGAAATTTTGTTTAAAGGGTAATTCCACATTTATGTATATTTTAGTCTTTCAGAAGAATTCCTCTGTGTTGAGCTTATCTAGTATTTTTTTTTCTTACGTTAATAAAAGTGTGTTTTTTAGACGCAGTTTCCATTACCTCCATTCTGTTGCTATTGGCAACTGTACACCAAAATCTGTACACCAAAAAGAGAGAAGAAAGCTAGGCATGTATAGGGTCGATTTAGCTCTGCAGCAGTCATTATACCAGTGTTCTGTGTATAAAGGGATCACTTATAACTTCTTTAGACCTTGGTGTACAGACTTGGTGTATGATGGCCAATAGAAACAGATTGGAGGTAGTGAAATACACATTTGTTAATATGAAAAAAAATTAAAAATAATTTAGAGCAGCTCAGCACTTTCAGAACATCCTTTTGGCATACAAAGTGCACCTTCAAATATATCAGTAAAAGTGGAAATTTCAACCTTCTTTTGTTTCCATGGCGCATGCTCGGGCCACTCAGCCAATCAGCAGCTTAAGCTCCATTCCGATTTTCTTGCCCCTATGAACTAAGAAAATTCAGGATGCCCCATAAACAGGGAGACCACCAGCCCTTTGATAAATCGTATAGCAGTCCACTCTTCCCTGGAAACTGTCAAAATGTAGCACACTAGTCTGCAATATAGGAAAAGGAATAAAGGTGATGAGGTAAGGTTCATCACCAAATACAACAACGATCGGGGTTCCATTAGGTGCATCCTGCAAACACACTGGCATATTTTGAAGTCTGATCTGAATTTGCTGAGATGGATAAAAAAGGGCCACAGATTATGGCTAGATGTTCTCCTAGCTTAAGGGATCAACTATGCAGTAGGCAATATTCTCGACCTGATACCTGGCTTAGTATGGGCATACAGGACGGACAATGTAGACCTTGTGGTAGATGTAGCATTTGTCCGCATGTGAAGAAATGTGGAAAAAACAGAAACTGGCATATAAATGAAGAATTCAGCATATGTCAAAATTGTATATCAGGAGTGATTTATGTTATCCAATGCACTTAAATCACTCCTTCCAATGTACAATGTTATCCAATGCACTTGTCACAAACGTATGTTGGTGAAACCAAAAATGCTGGTAAGACCAGGCTACAGAGACATATATCAAATGTCAAGCTGGCACCAAGAGATAGAGAGGTGGGAAAAATCATGGAGGACATCTGGAGGGAATGCGGATTTGTTTTGTGGAAAAGGTGGGTCTGGGGATAAGGGGAGGAAATTTTAAAAGAAAACTACAGTAACGAGAATTAGAGTGGATCAAAGGGGCTGTCAGGTGTAATAGCAGGTCATCTGCATATAGCAAGGCCTTATACTCCCGGTCTCCCACCACTATGCCCTTAATATCAAAATTCTGCCTAATAGCCACTTATGTGCTCCATGGTGATGACATACAGCAGTGGGGAAAGTGGGCAGCCCTGTCGTGTGCCATTGCTGATATTGAAGGAGAGCAGGCCATTCACTCTCACCTTTGCAGTAGTACAAAGCCAATATCCACCCTATCAAATGCCTTTTTCGCATTGCACGATAAAAGGCATGCTGGGATTCTATTAGCGGCGGCGTGGTTAAATGAAAAAGCCATGATGCCATGAAGTTAAGTACCGATTCCTAATAGTGGGTAAATGGCCCTCTTTAAAATGCATCTCTTGAAGAAGCAGAATCGCCAATTTGCGTTTATGCATGTCGTACAAAACCTTTCAGGGATATTCAGCCCCTTAACATTGAAGGAGCCAATTACTAGTTCTGCCATCTCTGCGTGCCCCTATCTCCAGCCCTTTAAGGAAATGGGGTATTTAGGCAGAGGTAGTGAAGAAGGGATGAGACATTAAAAGAGAAGAAGAGGAAAAGAAATATTAGCGAGAAAGTATTACTAGGCCCCCCACTGCTTGCCCCCCCTCTGAGGCAAGGGGGTGGCAGCAGGGGCAGCCCAACCAAAAGCCATGCCCTGGCACATAACCCCGCCGGCGACCCCATGTCCAACCCCATACATCACGCTAACTCATTCTCTCAACAGGAGCCAGCCGGCGGACCCGGGACTGAGCCACTTACGCACACTTAATTATGAAGCTATAGCCATGCTCCTTTAGGCCCGGCCCCGCTTGGCCAGGCCAATGGGGGGGCCCGGCCCCATCCCCATACGAGGGGGGTGGTGAGAGGGCACCCCTATGCCCCCTCCAACCCTACCTGGCAAGTCTGGAGACACCCCCAATAGCCCCAACATCCCCACCCGGCCGCCAGCACCTGCCAGCCACCAATAAGCGGGAACTGATGGGGACGCCTCAGCGCCAGAGCCAAGAGGGAGGGTGCCTCCCGGGCCCACCCTGGTCACCCGGGTCATTGCATACCTTCCCCCACAAGACTCTCCAAATTTCTCCTTCTGAGGCCCACAGTGCAGCCACAACAGGGGGAAGCCCCAGGGAGAGCCACACAGCCGACAGCTAGCGAGTAACAATCACGCCGGTCCGTCCAACGGTGCCGCCACCCCAGGCGCCCCCACCCGTAGCCAACCACAGGCATGCTGGTGTAATGTGAGTGGGTGTCCAAGGTTACCTTCTATTCCAGCTGTCCGTCGTTTATGGATCATCCATTCACTCTCAAGGCTACCAGTACTCGTAGCATGATGAGCGGACCAGGTTCTAGGGAGTAATTTCCAGGAAATCAAGTCATGAGCAGGGGGGGAGACGAGCCAGAGCAAAGCCCTTCAAGTCGCCTCCAATCAGGGGCCACAAAGCAGGGAGGCCAGCAAGGGGTCTGGGACAGCCTGAACCCCGGGGTGCCCAGCCAACAATTCATGCCTGTCCACCCAGGCAGCGCTGAACCCCGGCCCCCCGGTTCCCAGAGCTCTTCAGAGAGGTGGTCGGGCATCAAAATAACATGTGAGGGCAAAAAAATAAAATAGAAGAAGGAGGAACGGCGACAAACTCTTCAGCTCCACTATTGCCAGGTTCATTCATACGAACAGCAGTCAGGACTTAAGGTTACCAAGATTACAATGGAACATGATCAGGCGACTGGGTGCTGTCCACCAACTCTGATCCTAATTCTTCGGGGCTGCGGTTCCTCGGGGTGTAGGGGCCGGCCCCACCCCACACGGTCCCCCAGGGCAGGTGATAACCAGTCCAGCTGTATATTCAGAATTTTGAGGAAGTTGAAGAGGTCCGGAATGGGACCGCAGAACAAACAACTGACCTCTCTGTGACCACAAGGTGAAATGGATATCCCACCTGTATGTCGCACCGACCGATTTGAGGGCTTCCAGTATCTGGAGGGTGCGTCTGGCGAGGTCAGGGAGCAGCAAAATCCAGGATCTGTTGTAGGAGATGGGTCCTCTATCCCACGCCCTTTTCATTATGTTCTCTTTCACTCTAAAAAAGTGTACACGGCACACCACATCCCTCAGTCCCTCAGTCTGGCAGGGTCCACAGAGCGTGGGCCTGTGGCCCTATGCACTCTGTCGCACTCTATGTGTTCTCCAGGGGGCTTATCCAGAACAAGGTTGAATATTTTTGTGATGACGTCATTAAGGTTGTTACTCTCCGTGACCTCCGGGAGTCCACAAATTTGAATGTTGTTCCTACGACTTCTATTTTCCAAGTTGTCAAGGTGCTTAGAGTCTGAATGCACCTGCTGCATCACTGACTACGCCCTTTCCAGTGCTTCCAGCCGTTGTTCTATAGTAGCCTGCTGATGTTCAAGGGTGTTCACCCTACTGGATACCTCGGAGACCGATCTCGTCATCTCCTCAAGCTCTTTTCCCAAGAAGGACTCCATCCTGTTAATATAATTTTCAAAGTCCTTCCTAGAAGGAAGGAATCTCAGTAGTATGTCCAGAAGCTGGCCCTGCCTGAGACCAGGTAGGGGACCACAGCGGGGTTCTGCTAATGGGCTCTTCAGAGAACGCAGGACTGGCTTTGCCAAATGAATGTGTCTCCTGGCCGCTAAGGGGTCCTAGCGTGGGCCCTTCAATGCAGCCTAATTGTGGAGGTGGGCATCCCGGGAGATGTTGCCTGTTATCTAGGTCAAGGAGTCCGGGTCCCTATCCTCATATCTGGGGGTTCCTTCTATGTTGCCCGGAGAAGCGTCGCCGACTGGTGTCCGCCTTGGGCACTCCAGTTTTCCATTGGAGGTCATTCAGTACCCACTGTGCGGTGGTGGATGGATCTCCGCTCTGACCACCGTTTGATTTCCTGAGTTGGGGAGCTCCTCCCTCCAGCCTGGCTCATTCACTGACAGCCGCTATTCCCCTCCGGCTCCCTGGTGCACCTCCTTGATGTGTTGGCCTGGCGGGAGGGCCCGATGATGCGAGGGTCCCAAGCCGCCGAGGGATCGAGCCTCTACTCGTGATTCGGGGGTCAACTGTTCCTGGCCTGTTTGCCCTCTCCTAGGCCCAGCTTCCCAGGAGCCTCCCTGCGTGCTTCTACTTCTAATCTCAGGCAGTCTGGCTGAGATGGAATCTGTCCCCCAGTCCTGGCCCCCCAGCCCGGCTCCTGCCGCATGCCACTTTGCCCTGGCATTGCCCTGAGGGGGACTTCTCCAGCCTCCTCCCCTCTCCTCCTCTCCTCTCTGGGTTGCGGACAGAGCAGCAGCCGAAGCCGCCCCCGCCCCGCTCCATGACTCACCACTAGACGATTGCAACTCCTCCTCCGAGCTGTCACTGCCGTCGGGAGTAGCTGCATTGAGAGCACGCTGCATCGCACCCCGCTCCTCCTTCCCCACATCCCCAGGGCTGATTTCTTCGGGCTCCACTGCCCTGATGACGCTGCCTGTGGCTCGGGGTAGGGCAAGAGAGTCCTGCGCCCATTCTGCAAGGTGAAGGCTTCCAGCCGCCCGCCGCTCACATGCTGGCAAAAATTTGCCTATTTTGCCCGACTGTCTGTTCGTCTGGGCAGGCTTGCTTTTCCGCCTCTTGGACATCACTCTAGTAAGCCTGATCTTGCAGATGATTTAAGTAAACTCAGATTTAGTGCAGAGCTCCTGAAACTCCCGTCCTCACGCCGCCATTACCAAACCACTACCCCCCATGGTTTTTATTTTGTTGGTCACTTTTCTGTTCTCCTTTTTTAGAGAATCCTCCTCATTCCATCATATAAAATTCATAGCGTGCCTGCCAACTTACCCTACTAATGTGTGCCGCCTGGATATCCAAAAATGAGACTAGCTATTTGAAGAATTTGGACACAGATGAATCTCTCATGCAATCTGTACTGGTTGAAATGTCTGAGGTTTTGGACACAAATTAACATCTATGTTACTGTCCAATTTTTAAACACTGGCCCGCCTCCTTAAAGTATAGTTGAGATTATCGTAACCACTTTTGCCCCATTGTACATAAACACTAGAGATTATGTTGATTGGGTAGCATTTTTACCATTAAAGGGGCATGAAAAACAGAGGGTGGTAGCACGATATATATATTTATATAATTATATTCTTATTTATTAATTATTAATGTTTATTTTTTGGGCATCCTGTGTAAGATGCTAGAGTCACCTTAACCCTTTAAATGCCAGCCACGTAAAATTTACGTGGTTGCCTCTCCTCCAAAAAAATACTCACCTGACCCCTCGATGGCTCCAGGAGAGCCCCCGGAATAGCCCCCCCCCCCCCCCGCTTCTGCAGCAGCAGCTGCTAACTGTAAAAAAAATAAAAAATAAAAATGACATTCACTTTCCTCCGTGTGCGCTGGCTCCCGCTGTCCCTCCTCTTCACCTGGGGGGCCTCCAATCCCCCCCAGGACTTACAGATCTTCAGGAGCGAGCCCGGAAGGCTCTCTCCCCTTTCATCCTCAATGGCGGCCGCCATCTTGGCGCTTGGGGCGGGGCTCATGACGTCATCCCGGCCCCGATCTCCGGCTTCAGCCTTCTCAGCTGTCAGATGCCGGTGATCGGTGCCAGGATCCTCTGATCTCCTGCCTCCCCCTTCTCTGGATGCCAATCACCGGCATCTGTCATCAGAGCGGCGAGGGACAAGAGCTTGTAATCGGAGGTAAGTACAGTAAAAATTTTTTTTTTTTTTCATAAAATACTTTTTATTAACGTGTGGTGTTTTTTTTTTTTAACAGTTAACCCTTCGTGAGCTGGTAAGGGGTCCATGAGACCCCTTATACCAGCTCACAAGGCTCTGGGTCTGGCAAGTCACCTGCGGCTAGCGGGTGACTTTCCATTAACCCCCAGCCCCCCATTACCTGCCTCCCCAATGGCCAGGGGGGGCAGAAGGGCCCAGGCCACTTAGTGGCTATGTGGGCTAGTAGCCTGCAGGGCCAGGGGCCACCAACGCTGGCCCCTGCACCCTGTTCTACAAGCCCCCATAGCTGGCCCGGGTCGGTAATGCTGGGTAGGGGGGACCCTACGTCATTTTTTGGGGGGATTTTTAAGGGTTTTTAACTCTTAAAATTCCAAAAAAAATGGGGTCCCCCCTATGTCATTTTTTTTAATTAACTCTGTCATCCAGCAGCTATAAAAGGCTTCTAGCAAGTGAGCAGAAGCCAGTGATCGCCGAGGGACAGTGATCGCCCCCCAAAAAAGGGTCCCGGGGGGGACCCTATGTCATTTTTTTTTTCTCGATTTAACCCTTTGTAGTGTGGATGGTGGTTGTATTTTATTTGTAAATGTTAAAAATTACTTTCATTAGTTTCAGTTAGGGGGGTCTCCTGGGCAGGAACAGGGGGCTACCGATAAATATGTGGTACCGTTCTAATCGGTAGAAATGGGGCTTTCACGTGCAATAAAATAAAATACATTTTTTATTTAAAATAAAGGAGCCAATTTTCTAAAAAAAAAAATTATTTATTTATTTTTTTTACTTAATAATAAATAAAATTAATAATAAATAAAATTTACAAACAAGACATTTCATGTTAAAGCCTAAACTCTGCTGCAAAATATATATATATATATAATTTCCTGAAAATTCCAGCAAAAATGGCGCAAAACATGGCGCAAAATGGGGAAAAATGACCTGTCAACAGAGGGTGACAAAATCTCAAGTAGGCTGGCAATTAAAAGGGTTAATAGTACCTCTGCATGTTGGGTATTGTTCTGTTCAGGGGACCTTGCGCTTTCAGACTTAGCTTGTTTTTCTTGTTTGCATATTTATATTTTAGGAAAAGGTGTTTTTTATTCAGCTTTTTTATAAATTTTTTAGGGAAACCCTGCGCAACCAAAGAATTGTTTGGAATTCAATTCCAGAAAGATGAGCCCACTACAACAAGCTGGGTACGCTTAGAAAGCTTAACATTTGTACTTTCAGGGAATATATGGGTTATGGGGGATATTCCAAATGTAAAGGGTTGTTTTGGTTGAAAAATCGCAAGGTGCGCACTTTGTCTGCAGAGCTGAAATTTTCAAGAAAAATTACCGTTATGCTCATGCTTTACTTTGGGGTGTTTGGCAAATCTTCCCTTGACAGTAGCTATGCATGTTGGGTATCGTTCTGTTCGGGGGATGTTGCTTTTTCAGATTATACTTGTTTTTTCTTGTTTGTATATAGTTTTTTTTAGGAAAATGTGGCTTTGATTCTGCTTTTTTATCCTTTTTTTTAGGGAAACTCTTTGCAACCAAAGAATACATTGAGGGATTACTTCTAGAAAACTGTGGCCACATCAACAAGCCTGGTACAAATAGAAAGCCTGAGGTGTGTACTTCCAGAGAATATATAGTTTGTGGGGGGTATTTCAAATGTAAAGGGTTGTTTTTCTGGAAAAACTGCAAGGTGCACATAGCGCATATCACAGTTGTATTTTTTCTGAAAATCCCCTAAAGACTAGGGGAGTCTCCTGGGCAGGAAAGGGTGTCTACCAATACATATGTGGTACCACTGTATCCGGGAGGATTTGGGATTTCACACGCAATAAGATTTTATTGACAAACTTACATTTTTTATTATAAAAAAACACTACAAATTGTAAAAAATAGATTTTTTTTTTTTTTTTTGCACATATTTCGCCAAAAAATATTGAGAATACACCTAAAAATTACAAACAAGACATTTCATGTTAAAGCTCAAAAACAATATATAATTTTCCTGGGAAATCCCTTCAAAAATCACATTTGAACATGGGGAGCGCAAAATAGTGCAAAATGGTCTGGCAACAAAGGGTGACAAAAACTCCAGGTAGGCTGGCACTTAAAGGGTTAAATATTCTATTTCAAGTATGTCCTGTATACCTGGCCTCCCCCCCTCTCCTTTTCCCTTATCTTTTCTTGTTCCTTATCTCCTCTGTACATTTGTTTCTTGAATATCTTGGGCAAATTGACTAACAGGAGACTATTGTTCTCCCATTAGGCCCAATTTTGTGGGGTGTAAATAATTAATTATATGGCCCCGGCAATCGAACAAGATGTTAAATCAATCTCAGAATGAACTAAATCTAAATTCACTGTATGATCATGCAATATATAATTATTAGTGCTTTTAGGATTGATATAATCAGTTTTGTAAGGGTACATAGGTATGTTGTTTAATACTGCTCTTGGCCCGCCTTTGGTCCTCGGTTTTAATTTCCCACAACGATGACAGAGCGCTGTGTGGGCTGGATTTGTGTGTGTGTGATGCGCGCTCCAGTCGCTGACAAGCGAGCACCTCCTACTGCAGGGGAGTGTCGCTGGCCCGTCAGGCGCCTGGCTTGCGCCCCAAACCGGCAGAGGTGACATGATGCAATGACATTGCCCTTACGCCCTTTGTTTTGCACACCAGCGTGGGCCTGCTGTCGCCACTTGCTGGCTGCCTTTGCATTCTGTGGAGTACTTAAGGGGGGCACAAGAGCCAGGACAGATACATCCTGGCAAAGTGGTAAGAGGATACCAAGCAACGCTTCGGTTTAGCTTTGGCGATCCCCACAGCTCTGCATAATCGATGAATTTAGATAATTATATGTCTTTGTATTTATATTATCCCCAATTGATACTGTTTCACTATACTAATGTGTTATGACACTGTATGTTTCTACACTATGAATTGACTTTATATGGATTTTATTATTTTCACCTAATTTGTTGTATAACTATATTAATGTATTTATTGCACATGCTCTTTTCTATGTTTGCACTAATTTGCACTTATTAGAACATTACTGACTCTTCTGGATAGTTGCATTCTAATTGCATTAGATTTGCATTTGCCTCGGAAATAAATATCCCATTTTCTAAAATCTCATTATTATATATGTATATGAACCCTAAATAGAGCCTGTTTGTTGGCGCTTTTGCTTTTGTCCTATGTGTTTTTTACTTGTTGGTGTCAGTATGTTTTTTGTGAGTTGTTGGGCAGGCCGATTCAGTAATAGCGCCAGGTAGCGACAGATGGGCGCCAGTAGCGTTATTTTCACAGCGCCCGCTAGTATTCGCTGTGCTTGGCCGTTGTTCGGTTGTTGAAAGCGACTCAGTCGGTGTGCGGTAATGTTGAATACGGGGTTAGGAGTCGCTGTTTGACAGGTTCCGCGCTGTATGGGAGCGCCTGACAGCGAATGGTCATAGCGAACGGCTCCCAGCATATTCATTAACAAATCATGCTCAAAAAATTCTCGCGCTGTGAAAAGCTTGTTTAAACCCCAGAGCGCTGGCGGCGATGGCTTAAAAGTAGTTTTTAACCCCCAAACATCCATATTTTTTAATTAAAAAATGAAACAAGTTTTTCTAAACATTTTGTAATATGAATACATTAATATCAGACCTATAATATCAATTCTGGACAATTTTTTTTTTTTTTAATTTTTTTACCTAAAAAAAAAATATCTAACATTGCCGAAGTGGTCACAGAATTTTTGACATTAAAAAAAAAAAAAAAAAAAACATTAATAACAAATATGAAGATTTAAAGATTGCTCCATTGAAATGCATTGGAGAGCGCCAGGTAGCGAGAGGTCATACCTGCCACTGTGATGGGATTAGCAGCGGCGCTGTTCGTTGCAGTCCGCTACATGATGAATCCCGCGCTAGCTGACGCTCTCGCCGGCGCTAGCCTCATTTAGCGTGATAAATGTGTGATTGTGTCCGCCGCCTGGCGTTCTGGAGTTGGTAGCCGCCGATAGCTGGCGATACCTGGCGCTAGTGAGACACTGGCGCTATCCCTTGATAAATAAGGGCCTTACTAAATCTTTATAATAAACATGATATCGTTTTTAACATATGTAGTGTGTGCGCCATGGTTATTTACCTGGAGGAACCATCCGAGCCGACCTGATGGCCTGGTCTTTGTCTTGTGTAAATATCCTAAATATTCCCCCTGCCTGTACCACTTTTTCATTTCATCTACCTGACTTCCTTGGCTGTGCATATCCAGTATTCTTGTATTATAACTGAAGTGTGTTGAAGGATCATTTTAGGAAAAAATAGCACCCTGTGAGGTGAAGGACACATGTCACATTTGCATAACCCATTAGAGTGCTGTAATTTCCAAACTTAAAAAAAAAATTATCTCACCTCAATAGAAAAATTATGTATCTCACCTGTAAAAATGTCCAATCCCAGGTATAGGTACATTTTTGAGAAACAAAATGGAACAAATGTTTTTATTGCGCTTGCTTGTTTGGGAAAATGAAAAAGCTCACTGACGTACAGGTTGCAATTCACACTACAAAGCCCACCAAGGTCCATCATGTTCAACCAAATATTTAGTATGACCCGCACAGATTGAGTGACAATCTCTCAACCATGATCCCTGTGGCACTGAATCCCCAGAATCTGGGTATACAGAATTCTTGGGAATGGTGCAGACTCGAGCCATATTTAAGATGCGCTAATGCCACGTAGTACCACGTAGCGTCAGGTGAATGCTGGGCACATGTGTGGAAACCATATATATGAAAGTCAAACTGGTGAGCTCCTCTAATGGCATCATGTAGCATCACATGTATCACTAGTGGCAGCTCAGTGTAAAGCGCCAGCGCTGTATGTTCTGTAGCACCACATAGCACCTGTCGCTCAGTTGCGCTTTCCTATACACTTCAATGGTGTATATTTTGGTTGTGGAGAAATCACATTTAGATTACATTTTTCTGTATGTTTTCACATAAAATGATTGTGTTGGCTCTCCTGGGCAGCAACAAAAGACTTTAGCGTTGTTCCTCGCACTTTAGGTTTAGGCTGCAGAATTGTATTTTGTGTTCTGCCATTCCAGTGCCAGTGCTCCAGTGTGATAACAACATCATTCCATGTGGTTTCACTCTGTGGCTGGGTTTTTTTTGATAGAAGCATACTTTATTTGAATAGCGCCCAGCGCTCAGTAACAGAGCATCCAATTATGGAGCAGCGATGCTGGCATTGTTTTTTGCTTAAATATGGGCTTCCATGCCAAGCATCTGCCACTCTTCACTGGCGCTACTTATCGTTCACTGCAGCGTTCTGTTATATGTGGTGTTGCATTGGCCTGCTTTCCCTTGGGGCGCTACATGAAACAATAGCAGCATTGGTATGCTCAAGCACTGCAATGAATCAGGGAGAGCGCTTCTACAGAACCTTCAGACATCACATTTATCAATCCTGGACAGGATACTACAGTGTCACTTGTCCAGCGGCAAAGCCGGGTCACAGGGCCAGGGCCCCGTTTGCAGTGTCCACCTCTGGACGCTCTGAGCACAGCTACATAGACGCACAAATGGAAATACATGGCACTAGTCTTAAATCAGCCTCTTTGTAAGTATGTTAGCGATTAAATTTGGCTTAGTAGGAGCTTTAAGAGGGTTTAATTTCTGTTAGACCTTTGCAATAAGTCAAGCTACTTAATATTGGATGTTTTTAGGGTTTTGCAAGGAATCACTAATATACAGTATATGTCAGGGAGATGTGGGAGATGTAGCAGTTATGAAAGTGTAGGTCAGCTTAAAATAATTTAATTTTGTAAGATTCTATAAGCCTCGCCAGAATCTTCATAACCCCAGCATTCTTTCCAGTTGATTTATTTTTGTATTCTTCACTGGATAATAGCAAAATCAAGGACAACATTTATCAAGACCATTATTATCCAAATACTATATCATTAAAAAAAGAAAGAGAACATTTATATATTTTACAGAGAATTGAATTTTAGATTAAACCAGCTCATAATAAAATCAATAAACCTGTCAATAATGTACATAATTGTTTATTGTAGCTGATATGAATTCCTGATGTAATTAGCAAGTCTCCAAGTCACAGATCGAGATTTGAGCCTAAGCTTTCATGTCAGTACATGCAAAAACATGAGTGACACAAACATACTCCCCATAATAATAAAGTAGCATTTAGAGTCATGTAGTAAAAGGAAACTCCTATATGTATGTTATAAAAATAGATTCTAATTATTTTAGTATGAATTTTTAAAAGAAAACCTTAAAAATGCTAATGCCACCCACCAATGTCAGTTCGGATGGGGGGTTAATACTACGGCTTTTTAAGCTAATAATGTGGAAATCCCTTGGATATCTGCTGACAAATGCAATTATCATTAACACCAAGCAGTGTTAGAAGTCTGCTTTCTAAAAATATATACAATGTCCTTTCTCACTAATGTTTTCTTTTCCAAGCTCTTAGCTTGATGTATTGAATGATTAATAGCAAATAATATATCCATTATATGACATTACCTTGTTACCACTATTACTCCCAGAAATAAGAAAAAAAAAACTTAAAAGTGAACATTTGCAATTAATGTACCTATTCTGGATGTATTTTACTAGAACGTGATAGAGGTTTTCTAGTAAACATACTTTATCAGACATTTGCATATGTATTGATGCACACACCCATTAGCCTTCATGTTGCCAATTATGATTGTGGGCAATGGAGCAGCAATGGTCTAATTCTAAGATTGCTTGTTGCTTGTTGTCGGTGATTAATTAATGAAAATAGAGGAAAAGTGTCATTCTAAAGATTATCAAAAGAGTAACTCATCACTCATACAAATAAAATATATAGACATATCTGTTCAAAAACAACAAAAATTTGTAAATCACAGATACATAGTACGAGTTTGCATCGCCGGGTGCTCTGGTTGAAGCAGCACCAGTATATAGTGGCACTGTAGGTCAAGTTTTCATAGAGCACTATGGGCTTAACTGTATTGAAGTATTTTATGCTTATAATCAAAATTACACACATTTTTTTGCACAGAACTTGCATTGTGACTTGTCATTAATGTAAATGCAGGGCTTAGATGTCACCAAATATTTTTGTTAAAATTATTTTTCATGGCTCCTTTTGCTTACCAATGTGTAATTTGGACAACAATACACAAAAATGCAGCTTAAACACACTGTAACGTTTGTCCCCTTTGTCCCCAGCAATGATATCTACTAATTATAATTATAAAAAGCAGCCCAGCAAGCAAAAAAGCGACAATCTTTTCATGGTGAAAAAAATATATAAATAAGCAGTGCAGCGTTGAAACAAAGTGGCACACATTGGTGATGGTATAATTGGCATCGGGTCCAACAGGCGCTCACACAGGCCTTCTAATACCTAATGCTACAAACAAAGAAAATGAGTTAGCATTTGGCAATCTGACTTCCAATGCCATTGTAGACATGAGAGCAACACCAAAAAAGAAAAAATACCAGCACTCAAAAACAGGCACTATAGTCACCAGAAAGATGCTAGACATAAATAAGGCCCATAATTCAAATAATAATAAAATAGTTGTATAAACAATGTGTGCAAGAAATTCCACAGTTTACACAACATATATGGGACAAGCAAACATAGTATTAGGTTAATGATTTGAGAACACCAGAATTTTTTTGATGGGGGTAGGAAAAATGTAATTTAAACAAAGGTATGGTGTGTACCATTTGTAGCCTAAAATAAGTCATTGGCTATAGTATAACTCGAAAACACATTGGGGTCGATTCAGCCAGGTGAGAATTCTCACTCCTTTTTTAGGAGAGAATATTGCCATTGACTTTCATCTACCCCATTGTGTGGGGGTTGTATTTTGTGTGTGGGCTTTGTATGATCCCCATTCAGCTAATATTAAGTCATGCTTCAGAACTAGAGATGAGCGAACTTTTGAAAAATTCGATTCGACTGATTCGCCGAATTTTCCGACAAAAATCGTTTCGACCCGAATAAATTCGCGACGAATCGCTATTAAAAACGGCTATTTCTGAGCCTCCTACAGCCTCAATAGGGTTGTAAACCATTCAGCCTTGCTGTAACACGCACAGGATGCGTGCTGGGTTAGTTAAATAATACTTTTAAGAAATATCACATGCAGATCAGAGGCATCGCTAATAGAATCGCAGAGCGGCACAATTGCAGAGAGTTGAAGTGGCATCACTATGAGGGGCAGAAGGAGCCCAAATATACACTGGAGTTGGCTTCAGGAGCCCAAAAATTGGATGAATCACACCCTGGAGTTGGCAGAAGTTGGCAGCAGCAGCAGCAGGAGCCCAAATATACACTGGAGTTGGCTTCAGGAGCCCAAAAATTGGATGAATCACACCCTGGAGTTGGCAGGAGTTGACAGCAGCAGCAGCAGGAGCCCAAATATACACTGGAGTTGGCTTCAGGAGCCCAAAAATTGGATGAATCACACCCTGGAGTTGGCAGGAGTTGACAGCAGCAGCAGCAGGAGCCCAAATATACACTGGAGTTGGCTTCAGGAGCCCAAAAATTGGATGAATCACACCCTGGAGTTGGCAGAAGTTGGCAGCAGCAGCAGCAGGAGCCCAAATATACACTGGAGTTGGCTTCAGGAGCCCAAAAATTGGATGAATCACACCCTGGAGTTGGCAGGAGTTGACAGCAGCAGCAGCAGGAGCCCAAATATACACTGGAGTTGGCTTCAGGAGCCCAAAAATTGGATGAATCACACCCTGGAGTTGGCAGGAGTTGACAGCAGCAGCAGCAGGAGCCCAAATATACACTGGAGTTGGCTTCAGGAGCCCAAAAATTGGATGAATCACACCCTGGAGTTGGCAGGAGTTGACAGCAGCAGCAGCAGGAGCCCAAATATACACTGGAGTTGGCTTCAGGAGCCCAAAAATTGGATGAATCACACCCTGGAGTTGGCAGAAGTTGGCAGCAGCAGCAGCAGGAGCCCAAATATACACTGGAGTTGGCTTCAGGAGCCCAAAAATTGGATGAATCACACCCTGGAGTTGGCAGGAGTTGACAGCAGCAGCAGCAGGAGCCCAAATATACACTGGAGTTGGCTTCAGGAGCCCAAAAATTGGATGAATCACACCCTGGAGTTGGCAGAAGTTGGCAGCAGCAGCAGCAGGAGCCCAAATATACACTGGAGTTGGCTTCAGGAGCCCAAAAATTGGATGAATCACACCCTGGAGTTGGCAGGAGTTGACAGCAGCAGCAGCAGGAGCCCAAATATACACTGGAGTTGGCTTCAGGAGCCCAAAAATTGGATGAATCACACCCTGGAGTTGGCTGGAGTTGACAGCAGCAGCAGCAGGAGCCCAAATATACACTGGAGTTGGCTTCAGGAGCCCAAAAATTGGATGAATCACACCCTGGAGTTGGCAGAAGTTGGCAGCAGCAGCAGCAGGAGCCCAAATATACACTGGAGTTGGCTTCAGGAGCCCAAAAATTGGATGAATCACACCCTGGAGTTGGCAGGAGTTGACAGCAGCAGCAGCAGGAGCCCAAATATACACTGGAGTTGGCTTCAGGAGCCCAAAAATTGGATGAATCACACCCTGGAGTTGGCAGGAGTTGACAGCAGCAGCAGCAGGAGCCCAAATATACACTGGAGTTGGCTTCAGGAGCCCAAAAATTGGATGAATCACACCCTGGAGTTGGCAGAAGTTGGCAGCAGCAGCAGCAGGAGCCCAAATATACACTGGAGTTGGCTTCAGGAGCCCAAAAATTGGATGAATCACACCCTGGAGTTGGCAGGAGTTGACAGCAGCAGCAGCAGGAGCCCAAATATACACTGGAGTTGGCTTCAGGAGCCCAAAAATTGGATGAATCACACCCTGGAGTTGGCAGGAGTTGACAGCAGCAGCAGCAGGAGCCCAAATATACACTGGAGTTGGCTTCAGGAGCCCAAAAATTGGATGAATCATACCCTGGAGTTGGCAGAAGTTGGCAGCAGCAGCAGCAGGAGCCCAAATATACACTGGAGTTGGCTTCAGGAGCCCAAAAATTGGATGAATCACACCCTGGAGTTGGCAGGAGTTGACAGCAGCAGCAGCAGGAGCCCAAATATACACTGGAGTTGGCTTCAGGAGCCCAACAATTGGATGAATCACACCCTGGAGTTGGCAGGAGTTGACAGCAGCAGCAGCAGGAGCCCAAATATACACTGGAGTTGGCTTCAGGAGCCCAAAAATTGGATGAATCACACCCTGGAGTTGGCAGGAGTTGACAGCAGCAGCAGCAGGAGCCCAAATATACACTGGAGTTGGCTTCAGGAGCCCAAAAATTGGATGAATCACACCCTGGAGTTGGCAGAAGTTGGCAGCAGCAGCAGCAGGAGCCCAAATATACACTGGAGTTGGCTTCAGGAGCCCAAAAATTGGATGAATCACACCCTGGAGTTGGCAGGAGTTGACAGCAGCAGCAGCAGGAGCCCAAATATACACTGGAGTTGGCTTCAGGAGCCCAAAAATTGGATGAATCACACCCTGGAGTTGGCAGAAGTTGGCAGCAGCAGCAGCAGGAGCCCAAATATACACTGGAGTTGGCTTCAGGAGCCCAAAAATTGGATGAATCACACCCTGGAGTTGGCAGGAGTTGACAGCAGCAGCAGCAGGAGCCCAAATATACACTGGAGTTGGCTTCAGGAGCCCAAAAATTGGATGAATCACACCCTGGAGTTGGCAGGAGTTGACAGCAGCAGCAGCAGGAGCCCAAATATACACTGGAGTTGGCTTCAGGAGCCCAAAAATTGGATGAATCACACCCTGGAGTTGGCAGAAGTTGGCAGCAGCAGCAGCAGGAGCCCAAATATACACTGGAGTTGGCTTCAGGAGCCCAAAAATTGGATGAATCACACCCTGGAGTTGGCAGGAGTTGACAGCAGCAGCAGCAGGAGCCCAAATATACACTGGAGTTGGCTTCAGGAGCCCAAAAATTGGATGAATCACACCCTGGAGTTGGCAGGAGTTGACAGCAGCAGCAGCAGGAGCCCAAATATACACTGGAGTTGGCTTCAGGAGCCCAAAAATTGGATGAATCACACCCTGGAGTTGGCAGAAGTTGGCAGCAGCAGCAGCAGGAGCCCAAATATACACTGGAGTTGGCTTCAGGAGCCCAAAAATTGGATGAATCACACCCTGGAGTTGGCAGGAGTTGACAGCAGCAGCAGCAGGAGCCCAAATATACACTGGAGTTGGCTTCAGGAGCCCAAAAATTGGATGAATCACACCCTGGAGTTGGCAGGAGTTGACAGCAGCAGCAGCAGGAGCCCAAATATACACTGGAGTTGGCTTCAGGAGCCCAAAAATTGGATGAATCACACCCTGGAGTTGGCAGAAGTTGGCAGCAGCAGCAGCAGGAGCCCAAATATACACTGGAGTTGGCTTCAGGAGCCCAAAAATTGGATGAATCACACCCTGGAGTTGGCAGGAGTTGACAGCAGCAGCAGCAGGAGCCCAAATATACACTGGAGTTGGCTTCAGGAGCCCAAAAATTGGATGAATCACACCCTGGAGTTGGCAGGAGTTGACAGCAGCAGCAGCAGGAGCCCAAATATACACTGGAGTTGGCTTCAGGAGCCCAAAAATTGGATGAATCACACCCTGGAGTTGGCAGAAGTTGGCAGCAGCAGCAGCAGGAGCCCAAATATACACTGGAGTTGGCTTCAGGAGCCCAAAAATTGGATGAATCACACCCTGGAGTTGGCAGGAGTTGACAGCAGCAGCAGCAGGAGCCCAAATATACACTGGAGTTGGCTTCAGGAGCCCAAAAATTGGATGAATCACACCCTGGAGTTGGCAGGAGTTGACAGCAGCAGCAGCAGGAGCCCAAATATACACTGGAGTTGGCTTCAGGAGCCCAAAAATTGGATGAATCACACCCTGGAGTTGGCAGGAGTTGACAGCAGCAGCAGCAGGAGCCCAAATATACACTGGAGTTGGCTTCAGGAGCCCAAAAATTGGATGAATCACACCCTGGAGTTGGCAGAAGTTGGCAGCAGCAGCAGCAGGAGCCCAAATATACACTGGAGTTGGCTTCAGGAGCCCAAAAATTGGATGAATCACACCCTGGAGTTGGCAGGAGTTGACAGCAGCAGCAGCAGGAGCCCAAATATACACTGGAGTTGGCTTCAGGAGCCCAAAAATTGGATGAATCACACCCTGGAGTTGGCAGAAGTTGGCAGCAGCAGCAGCAGGAGCCCAAATATACACTGGAGTTGGCTTCAGGAGCCCAAAAATTGGATGAATCACACCCTGGAGTTGGCAGGAGTTGACAGTAGCAGCAGCAGGAGCCCAAATATACACTGGAGTTGGCTTCAGGAGCCCAAAAATTGGATGAATCACACCCTGGAGTTGGCAGAAGTTGGCAGCAGCAGCAGCAGGAGCCCAAATATACACTGGAGTTGGCTTCAGGAGCCCAAAAATTGGATGAATCACACCCTGGAGTTGGCAGGAGTTGACAGCAGCAGCAGCAGGAGCCCAAATATACACTGGAGTTGGCTTCAGGAGCCCAAAAATTGGATGAATCACACCCTGGAGTTGGCAGGAGTTGACAGTAGCAGCAGCAGGAGCCCAAAAAATGGCCTAAAGACATAAATATGTTTTGCACCATTTGGAAAGTGTAAAACGTGGCACCATGCTGAATCTAGTCGCATGCATCAGGCATTGGTGGGTGGAAATCCTGGCTGATCCATCCCTGATTCATTTTGACAAAGGTGAGTCTCTCCACATTTTTAGTTGACAGACGAGTTCTCCTCGCCGTAACTATGGCCCCCGCCGCACTAAACACCCGCTCAGATGGCACGCTACTTGCCGGGCAGGACAGCTTTTCCAGGGCAAACTCTGCTAGTTGCGGCCACAAATCAAGTTTGGCTGCCCAGAAGTCCAGCGGATCCTCAAGGTGTGTTGGCATGGTCATGTCAAAGTATGACATGACCTGCTGGTTCAGGTCCTGCTCCAGGTCTTCCTGCTGCTCATGAGTAGCCTCACTATGCGGGTGTAGAAAGCTACTCATTAGCGACTGAAGACTGAGGCTGCTGCTGCTGATGGAGCTTCTGCTGCTGCTGCTGCCAACCCCCCCAGCGGCCATGGCAGTGGAAGGTGAGCGCAGAGGTCCCCTCGAGTCAGACCTGCGAGAGTATGGACCATGGCGCAGATAGGCATCGGCCAACTGCCTACGTAGAATGTCTTTGTAGTAGTTGAGTTTGTCCTCCCTCTCGGTGGGTTTAAAAAATGCCCCCATTTTGTGCCGGAAGCGAGGGTCCAATAAGGTGGACAGCCAGAAGTCATCCCGCCGACAGATGGAAACAATTCTGGGGTCACTACGCAAGCACGTGAGCATGCTTCGTGCCATTTGCGCAAGTGACTCGGATGGACTACCTGTCTCCATCTCCACTGCATACTGCCACGGTGTGCCCGGGTCCTCTGTCTCTCCTTCCTCAAAAACCTCTAGCTCCTCTGGCTGCTCCTGCTCCTCCTCTCCTGTCCGCTGACTAGATAAACCAGCCATTTCGCCAAGCCTAAACTGTGTTTCGCTGGGCAACTCCTCCTCCTCCTCTTCCTCCTCCTCCTCCTCCAGTTCAGCTCCAAGGGGGTTCATGTGGCCGTAAGATGTAAACGCCATGTCTCCAGTGCCCTGACCAGCCATGGTTTCCAACATGTGCTGTAGTACATGAAGCAGTGGAATCACGTCGTTCATCCCGTAATCCTGCCGACTGACAAATAAAGTGGCTTCCTCAAAGGGCCTGAGCAAACGGCAGGTGTCACGTATGAGCTGCCACTGGTTGACATTGAAGTTACACAGGGGAGTCCCCCTATATGCTTGGATCATCAGGAAATCCGTGATGGCTTTTCTCTGTTCATATAATCGGTCCAACATGTGAAGGGTGGAATTCCAACGGGTGGAAACATCGCAAATCAGACTATGTTGGGGGATACCATTCTGACGCTGTAGCTCAAGAAGGGTGTGTTTGGCGGTGTAGGAGTGGCTGAAGTGCATGCAAAGTTTCCGTGAAGTTGTTAGGATGTCCTGCAGATGGGGGGAACACTTCAGAAACCGCTTGACAACCAGATTGAAGACGTGAGCCATGCAGGGGGCATGGGTCAGGCTTCCTTGGCGCAGCGCAGACAAAATGTTCTTCCCATTGTCGGTAACCATGATTCCCATTTTACGTTTTCTCGGAGTAAGCCATGTTTGGATTTCCTGATGAATACATTTAAGCAGTTCCTCCCCTGTGTGACTCCGTTCGCCAAGACAAACCATGTGAAGCACTGCGTGACACCTCCGTGCCCTGCACACATGGTAGACTGGAGGGGCACTGAGACTTGAGCCTACAGTGGAGGGTGAGGAGATGGCGGAGGATGAGGAGGCCGAGTCGCACGGTGTCACAGGCCCAATGGGCAGAGAGCGCGGAGGCCGAAGCGGCGTGACCTGTCCAAGTTGCTGCTGCAAAGGGACCACATTCACCCAGTGGGCCGTAAACGACATGTACTGCCCCTGACCGTAGTTACAGCTCCAGATGTCGGCGCTGCCATGTATTTTGCTACACACCGACAGGCTCAAGGACTGGCCCACCTTCTGTTCAACAAAAGTGTGCAGCGCTGGTACTGCCTTCTTGGCAAAGAAATGACGGCTTGGGACTCTCCACCTCGGCTCGGCACAAGCCATCAGTTCTCTGAAAGGTGCAGATTCCACCACCTGAAAAGGGAGCGACTGCAGCACCAGCAACTTGGACAGGAGCACATTCAGCTTCTGCGCCGTAGGATGAGTGGGCGCATACTGCTGTCTCTTGGACATGGCTTCGCTGATGGATTGCTGGCGGGATGCATGACTTGGAGGAGGAGGAGGAGGAGCAGGAGCGACAGAGGATGGGTATGACGCACAGCTGCCTTCGGCTGAGGTGCTGGAGCCTTGGCTGGCAGAAATTGGGAGCTCACTTGGTGAGGAAGCAGACTGGACCACCCCTTGGGAGCCTCGGTTCTCCCAGGTCGTTTTATGGTGACGCATCATATGTTGACGCAGGGCCGTGGTGCCAACATTTGGACCCTGGCCACGCTTCACCTTTTGCCTACATATCTTGCATGTGGCCATGTTACCCTCCTGCGGATGCCTCAGGAAAAACTGCCACACTGCCGAGTAGCTACTTTTCCCACCCCCTGGCCTCACTGATTCACTGCTGCTGTTGCCAACTCCAGGAACCCCTGCTCCACTACCTCCCGATAAGGTAGACTGCCGCACAGCAGGTGCTCTACCCCGGCCCCGGCCCCGGCCGGCTCCAGCCTTTGGAATTGTGCCCCCATGCTGACTGCTACCACTTTGCTGCCTCAGCTGCTGACTCCGGGGCAACCTGCACCCCTCTTCTCCTGATGATGACGATGAAGCCCCTTCATCACCCGGCTCCCAAGTGCGATCGGCTTCATCGTCATCATCATCATCATCACCGGGTTGTGGCTGTACGTCACTGATGTTCGTGGATTCGTCAACAGTGTCTGGCGCAGGAGCTGGAACGCTCGCAGCACCCACGACACTGTCCACATCACTATTTGTCTGCCTAGCTAAAGAAGCCACCTCCATTTCTTGGCTGGGCAGTAGCTGCTGACTGTCCTCTATCTGATGGTCCTCCTCACTAAAGAGTGGAGCTGAACCCAAAGCATAGGATACGTCGCTGGGGGAGGGAACGGCGTAGGCCAGAGGCAATGGGAGGACAGGGACTGCTCTCGGGGCATGCCAACTCAGGGTTGTGTCAGAGGAACCTACCGACCCTAGACTGGGGGTCTCAGACGTAAGTTGTGATGATGTTGTTGATGAGCGCGTCAACCAATCTACCACGGCAGATGCGTTACTGGTGGAGACCCGACCGCTAGCAGATACTGGCAGATTAGGTCTCTCAGCGTGACTCCTGCTGCTACTGGCCCCCAGTCTGATGCGAGCTCTTCCTGCGGAATCTTGGCCTCTGCCACTCCTCTTTTCACTTCCAGGCACTTGTCTGCCCGACATAGTCTAACTGGCGTGGTAGTAGGTGATATTTAAAAAAACCCCGGGCAGCGGTGGGTCTATATGAAACAGAATATAATGCACACCAAAAGTGAGCAGTAACACTCAGCCTCCAACAGGCCTGCTTAGTGTAAATAAGAGAGCTGCTTAGTGTAAATAAAGAGGGGTATGCTATGTTACAGAATGGGATGCCTCAACAGAAGTGCACCTGGCAGGCAGCAGTAAGCCTATGCCCAGCAAAAGTGTCTTATAATATAAATATAATAAGAGCAAATGCTTATATGGTCTTAAACAGAGGCTGCTTTAGTCACAGAATGGGATGCCCTGGGCAGGAATCGACCTGGCAGGGTCCAGTAGGGCTTTGGCCAGCAAAAGTGTCTTTATCAGGCCTAATTTCAAATATGATTAGAGCAAATGCTTATATGGTCTTAAACAGAGGCTGCTTTAGTCACAGAATGGGATGCCCCGGGCAGGAATCGAGCTGCCAGGGTACAGTAGTGCTTTGGCCAGCAAAAGTGTCTTTATCAGGCCTAATTTCAAATATGATTAGAGCAAATGCTTATATGGTCTTAAACAGAGGCTGCTTTAGTCACAGAATGGGATGCCCCGGGCAGGAATCGAGCTGCCAGGGTACAGTAGTGCTTTGGCCAGCAAAAGTGTCTTTATCAGGCCTAATTTCAAATATGATTAGAGCAAATGCTTATATGGTCTTAAACAGAGGCTGCTTTAGTCACAGAATGGGATGCCCCGGGCAGGAATCGAGCTGCCAGGGTACAGTAGTGCTTTGGCCAGCAAAAGTGTCTTTATCAGGCCTAATTTCAAATATGATTAGAGCAAATGCTTATATGGTCTTAAACAGAGGCTGCTTTAGTCACAGAATGGGATGCCCCGGGCAGGAATCGAGCTGCCAGGGTACAGTAGTGCTTTGGCCAGCAAAAGTGTCTTTATCAGGCCTAATTTCAAATATGATTAGAGCAAATGCTTATATGGTCTTAAACAGAGGCTGCTTTAGTCACAGAATGGGATGCCCCGGGCAGGAATCGAGCTGCCAGGGTACAGTAGTGCTTTGGCCAGCAAAAGTGTCTTTATCAGGCCTAATTTCAAATATGATTAGAGCAAATGCTTATATGGTCTTAAACAGAGGCTGCTTTAGTCACAGAATGGGATGCCCCGGGCAGGAATCGAGCTGCCAGGGTACAGTAGTGCTTTGGCCAGCAAAAGTGTCTTTATCAGGCCTAATTTCAAATATGATTAGAGCAAATGCTTATATGGTCTTAAACAGAGGCTGCTTTAGTCACAGAATGGGATGCCCCGGGCAGGAATCGAGCTGCCAGGGTACAGTAGTGCTTTGGCCAGCAAAAGTGTCTTTATCAGGCCTAATTTCAAATATGATTAGAGCAAATGCTTATATGGTCTTAAACAGAGGCTGCTTTAGTCACAGAATGGGATGCCCCGGGCAGGAATCGAGCTGCCAGGGTACAGTAGTGCTTTGGCCAGCAAAAGTGTCTTTATCAGGCCTAATTTCAAATATGATTAGAGCAAATGCTTATATGGTCTTAAACAGAGGCTGCTTTAGTCACAGAATGGGATGCCCCGGGCAGGAATCGAGCTGCCAGGGTACAGTAGTGCTTTGGCCAGCAAAAGTGTCTTTATCAGGCCTAATTTCAAATATGATTAGAGCAAATGCTTATATGGTCTTAAACAGAGGCTGCTTTAGTCACAGAATGGGATGCCCCGGGCAGGAATCGAGCTGCCAGGGTACAGTAGTGCTTTGGCCAGCAAAAGTGTCTTTATCAGGCCTAATTTCAAATATGATTAGAGCAAATGCTTATATGGTCTTAAACAGAGGCTGCTTTAGTCACAGAATGGGATGCCCCGGGCAGGAATCGAGCTGCCAGGGTACAGTAGTGCTTTGGCCAGCAAAAGTGTCTTTATCAGGCCTAATTTCAAATATGATTAGAGCAAATGCTTATATGGTCTTAAACAGAGGCTGCTTTAGTCACAGAATGGGATGCCCCGGGCAGGAATCGAGCTGCCAGGGTACAGTAGTGCTTTGGCCAGCAAAAGTGTCTTTATCAGGCCTAATTTCAAATATGATTAGAGCAAATGCTTATATGGTCTTAAACAGAGGCTGCTTTAGTCACAGAATGGGATGCCCCGGGCAGGAATCGAGCTGCCAGGGTACAGTAGTGCTTTGGCCAGCAAAAGTGTCTTTATCAGGCCTAATTTCAAATATGATTAGAGCAAATGCTTATATGGTCTTAAACAGAGGCTGCTTTAGTCACAGAATGGGATGCCCCGGGCAGGAATCGAGCTGCCAGGGTACAGTAGTGCTTTGGCCAGCAAAAGTGTCTTTATCAGGCCTAATTTCAAATATGATTAGAGCAAATGCTTATATGGTCTTAAACAGAGGCTGCTTTAGTCACAGAATGGGATGCCCCGGGCAGGAATCGAGCTGCCAGGGTACAGTAGTGCTTTGGCCAGCAAAAGTGTCTTTATCAGGCCTAATTTCAAATATGATTAGAGCAAATGCTTATATGGTCTTAAACAGAGGCTGCTTTAGTCACAGAATGGGATGCCCCGGGCAGGAATCGAGCTGCCAGGGTACAGTAGTGCTTTGGCCAGCAAAAGTGTCTTTATCAGGCCTAATTTCAAATATGATTAGAGCAAATGCTTATATGGTCTTAAACAGAGGCTGCTTTAGTCACAGAATGGGATGCCCCGGGCAGGAATCGAGCTGCCAGGGTACAGTAGTGCTTTGGCCAGCAAAAGTGTCTTTATCAGGCCTAATTTCAAATATGATTAGAGCAAATGCTTATATGGTCTTAAACAGAGGCTGCTTTAGTCACAGAATGGGATGCCCCGGGCAGGAATCGAGCTGCCAGGGTACAGTAGTGCTTTGGCCAGCAAAAGTGTCTTTATCAGGCCTAATTTCAAATATGATTAGAGCAAATGCTTATATGGTCTTAAACAGAGGCTGCTTTAGTCACAGAATGGGATGCCCCGGGCAGGAATCGAGCTGCCAGGGTACAGTAGTGCTTTGGCCAGCAAAAGTGTCTTTATCAGGCCTAATTTCAAATATGATTAGAGCAAATGCTTATATGGTCTTAAACAGAGGCTGCTTTAGTCACAGAATGGGATGCCCCGGGCAGGAATCGAGCTGCCAGGGTACAGTAGTGCTTTGGCCAGCAAAAGTGTCTTTATCAGGCCTAATTTCAAATATGATTAGAGCAAATGCTTATATGGTCTTAAACAGAGGCTGCTTTAGTCACAGAATGGGATGCCCCGGGCAGGAATCGAGCTGCCAGGGTACAGTAGTGCTTTGGCCAGCAAAAGTGTCTTTATCAGGCCTAATTTCAAATATGATTAGAGCAAATGCTTATATGGTCTTAAACAGAGGCTGCTTTAGTCACAGAATGGGATGCCCCGGGCAGGAATCGAGCTGCCAGGGTACAGTAGTGCTTTGGCCAGCAAAAGTGTCTTTATCAGGCCTAATTTCAAATATGATTAGAGCAAATGCTTATATGGTCTTAAACAGAGGCTGCTTTAGTCACAGAATGGGATGCCCCGGGCAGGAATCGAGCTGCCAGGGTACAGTAGTGCTTTGGCCAGCAAAAGTGTCTTTATCAGGCCTAATTTCAAATATGATTAGAGCAAATGCTTATATGGTCTTAAACAGAGGCTGCTTTAGTCACAGAATGGGATGCCCCGGGCAGGAATCGAGCTGCCAGGGTACAGTAGTGCTTTGGCCAGCAAAAGTGTCTTTATCAGGCCTAATTTCAAATATGATTAGAGCAAATGCTTATATGGTCTTAAACAGAGGCTGCTTTAGTCACAGAATGGGATGCCCCGGGCAGGAATCGAGCTGCCAGGGTACAGTAGTGCTTTGGCCAGCAAAAGTGTCTTTATCAGGCCTAATTTCAAATATGATTAGAGCAAATGCTTATATGGTCTTAAACAGAGGCTGCTTTAGTCACAGAATGGGATGCCCCGGGCAGGAATCGAGCTGCCAGGGTACAGTAGTGCTTTGGCCAGCAAAAGTGTCTTTATCAGGCCTAATTTCAAATATGATTAGAGCAAATGCTTATATGGTCTTAAACAGAGGCTGCTTTAGTCACAGAATGGGATGCCCCGGGCAGGAATCGAGCTGCCAGGGTACAGTAGTGCTTTGGCCAGCAAAAGTGTCTTTATCAGGCCTAATTTCAAATATGATTAGAGCAAATGCTTATATGGTCTTAAACAGAGGCTGCTTTAGTCACAGAATGGGATGCCCCGGGCAGGAATCGAGCTGCCAGGGTACAGTAGTGCTTTGGCCAGCAAAAGTGTCTTTATCAGGCCTAATTTCAAATATGATTAGAGCAAATGCTTATATGGTCTTAAACAGAGGCTGCTTTAGTCACAGAATGGGATGCCCCGGGCAGGAATCGAGCTGCCAGGGTACAGTAGTGCTTTGGCCAGCAAAAGTGTCTTTATCAGGCCTAATTTCAAATATGATTAGAGCAAATGCTTATATGGTCTTAAACAGAGGCTGCTTTAGTCACAGAATGGGATGCCCCGGGCAGGAATCGAGCTGCCAGGGTACAGTAGTGCTTTGGCCAGCAAAAGTGTCTTTATCAGGCCTAATTTCAAATATGATTAGAGCAAATGCTTATATGGTCTTAAACAGAGGCTGCTTTAGTCACAGAATGGGATGCCCCGGGCAGGAATCGAGCTGCCAGGGTACAGTAGTGCTTTGGCCAGCAAAAGTGTCTTTATCAGGCCTAATTTCAAATATGATTAGAGCAAATGCTTATATGGTCTTAAACAGAGGCTGCTTTAGTCACAGAATGGGATGCCCCGGGCAGGAATCGAGCTGCCAGGGTACAGTAGTGCTTTGGCCAGCAAAAGTGTCTTTATCAGGCCTAATTTCAAATATGATTAGAGCAAATGCTTATATGGTCTTAAACAGAGGCTGCTTTAGTCACAGAATGGGATGCCCCGGGCAGGAATCGAGCTGCCAGGGTACAGTAGTGCTTTGGCCAGCAAAAGTGTCTTTATCAGGCCTAATTTCAAATATGATTAGAGCAAATGCTTATATGGTCTTAAACAGAGGCTGCTTTAGTCACAGAATGGGATGCCCCGGGCAGGAATCGAGCTGCCAGGGTACAGTAGTGCTTTGGCCAGCAAAAGTGTCTTTATCAGGCCTAATTTCAAATATGATTAGAGCAAATGCTTATATGGTCTTAAACAGAGGCTGCTTTAGTCACAGAATGGGATGCCCCGGGCAGGAATCGAGCTGCCAGGGTACAGTAGTGCTTTGGCCAGCAAAAGTGTCTTTATCAGGCCTAATTTCAAATATGATTAGAGCAAATGCTTATATGGTCTTAAACAGAGGCTGCTTTAGTCACAGAATGGGATGCCCCGGGCAGGAATCGAGCTGCCAGGGTACAGTAGTGCTTTGGCCAGCAAAAGTGTCTTTATCAGGCCTAATTTCAAATATGATTAGAGCAAATGCTTATATGGTCTTAAACAGAGGCTGCTTTAGTCACAGAATGGGATGCCCCGGGCAGGAATCGAGCTGCCAGGGTACAGTAGTGCTTTGGCCAGCAAAAGTGTCTTTATCAGGCCTAATTTCAAATATGATTAGAGCAAATGCTTATATGGTCTTAAACAGAGGCTGCTTTAGTCACAGAATGGGATGCCCCGGGCAGGAATCGAGCTGCCAGGGTACAGTAGTGCTTTGGCCAGCAAAAGTGTCTTTATCAGGCCTAATTTCAAATATGATTAGAGCAAATGCTTATATGGTCTTAAACAGAGGCTGCTTTAGTCACAGAATGGGATGCCCCGGGCAGGAATCGAGCTGCCAGGGTACAGTAGTGCTTTGGCCAGCAAAAGTGTCTTTATCAGGCCTAATTTCAAATATGATTAGAGCAAATGCTTATATGGTCTTAAACAGAGGCTGCTTTAGTCACAGAATGGGATGCCCCGGGCAGGAATCGAGCTGCCAGGGTACAGTAGTGCTTTGGCCAGCAAAAGTGTCTTTATCAGGCCTAATTTCAAATATGATTAGAGCAAATGCTTATATGGTCTTAAACAGAGGCTGCTTTAGTCACAGAATGGGATGCCCCGGGCAGGAATCGAGCTGCCAGGGTACAGTAGTGCTTTGGCCAGCAAAAGTGTCTTTATCAGGCCTAATTTCAAATATGATTAGAGCAAATGCTTATATGGTCTTAAACAGAGGCTGCTTTAGTCACAGAATGGGATGCCCCGGGCAGGAATCGAGCTGCCAGGGTACAGTAGTGCTTTGGCCAGCAAAAGTGTCTTTATCAGGCCTAATTTCAAATATGATTAGAGCAAATGCTTATATGGTCTTAAACAGAGGCTGCTTTAGTCACAGAATGGGATGCCCCGGGCAGGAATCGAGCTGCCAGGGTACAGTAGTGCTTTGGCCAGCAAAAGTGTCTTTATCAGGCCTAATTTCAAATATGATTAGAGCAAATGCTTATATGGTCTTAAACAGAGGCTGCTTTAGTCACAGAATGGGATGCCCCGGGCAGGAATCGAGCTGCCAGGGTACAGTAGTGCTTTGGCCAGCAAAAGTGTCTTTATCAGGCCTAATTTCAAATATGATTAGAGCAAATGCTTATATGGTCTTAAACAGAGGCTGCTTTAGTCACAGAATGGGATGCCCCGGGCAGGAATCGAGCTGCCAGGGTACAGTAGTGCTTTGGCCAGCAAAAGTGTCTTTATCAGGCCTAATTTCAAATATGATTAGAGCAAATGCTTATATGGTCTTAAACAGAGGCTGCTTTAGTCACAGAATGGGATGCCCCGGGCAGGAATCGAGCTGCCAGGGTACAGTAGTGCTTTGGCCAGCAAAAGTGTCTTTATCAGGCCTAATTTCAAATATGATTAGAGCAAATGCTTATATGGTCTTAAACAGAGGCTGCTTTAGTCACAGAATGGGATGCCCCGGGCAGGAATCGAGCTGCCAGGGTACAGTAGTGCTTTGGCCAGCAAAAGTGTCTTTATCAGGCCTAATTTCAAATATGATTAGAGCAAATGCTTATATGGTCTTAAACAGAGGCTGCTTTAGTCACAGAATGGGATGCCCCGGGCAGGAATCGAGCTGCCAGGGTACAGTAGTGCTTTGGCCAGCAAAAGTGTCTTTATCAGGCCTAATTTCAAATATGATTAGAGCAAATGCTTATATGGTCTTAAACAGAGGCTGCTTTAGTCACAGAATGGGATGCCCCGGGCAGGAATCGAGCTGCCAGGGTACAGTAGTGCTTTGGCCAGCAAAAGTGTCTTTATCAGGCCTAATTTCAAATATGATTAGAGCAAATGCTTATATGGTCTTAAACAGAGGCTGCTTTAGTCACAGAATGGGATGCCCCGGGCAGGAATCGAGCTGCCAGGGTACAGTAGTGCTTTGGCCAGCAAAAGTGTCTTTATCAGGCCTAATTTCAAATATGATTAGAGCAAATGCTTATATGGTCTTAAACAGAGGCTGCTTTAGTCACAGAATGGGATGCCCCGGGCAGGAATCGAGCTGCCAGGGTACAGTAGTGCTTTGGCCAGCAAAAGTGTCTTTATCAGGCCTAATTTCAAATATGATTAGAGCAAATGCTTATATGGTCTTAAACAGAGGCTGCTTTAGTCACAGAATGGGATGCCCCGGGCAGGAATCGAGCTGCCAGGGTACAGTAGTGCTTTGGCCAGCAAAAGTGTCTTTATCAGGCCTAATTTCAAATATGATTAGAGCAAATGCTTATATGGTCTTAAACAGAGGCTGCTTTAGTCACAGAATGGGATGCCCCGGGCAGGAATCGAGCTGCCAGGGTACAGTAGTGCTTTGGCCAGCAAAAGTGTCTTTATCAGGCCTAATTTCAAATATGATTAGAGCAAATGCTTATATGGTCTTAAACAGAGGCTGCTTTAGTCACAGAATGGGATGCCCCGGGCAGGAATCGAGCTGCCAGGGTACAGTAGTGCTTTGGCCAGCAAAAGTGTCTTTATCAGGCCTAATTTCAAATATGATTAGAGCAAATGCTTATATGGTCTTAAACAGAGGCTGCTTTAGTCACAGAATGGGATGCCCCGGGCAGGAATCGAGCTGCCAGGGTACAGTAGTGCTTTGGCCAGCAAAAGTGTCTTTATCAGGCCTAATTTCAAATATGATTAGAGCAAATGCTTATATGGTCTTAAACAGAGGCTGCTTTAGTCACAGAATGGGATGCCCCGGGCAGGAATCGAGCTGCCAGGGTACAGTAGTGCTTTGGCCAGCAAAAGTGTCTTTATCAGGCCTAATTTCAAATATGATTAGAGCAAATGCTTATATGGTCTTAAACAGAGGCTGCTTTAGTCACAGAATGGGATGCCCCGGGCAGGAATCGAGCTGCCAGGGTACAGTAGTGCTTTGGCCAGCAAAAGTGTCTTTATCAGGCCTAATTTCAAATATGATTAGAGCAAATGCTTATATGGTCTTAAACAGAGGCTGCTTTAGTCACAGAATGGGATGCCCCGGGCAGGAATCGAGCTGCCAGGGTACAGTAGTGCTTTGGCCAGCAAAAGTGTCTTTATCAGGCCTAATTTCAAATATGATTAGAGCAAATGCTTATATGGTCTTAAACAGAGGCTGCTTTAGTCACAGAATGGGATGCCCCGGGCAGGAATCGAGCTGCCAGGGTACAGTAGTGCTTTGGCCAGCAAAAGTGTCTTTATCAGGCCTAATTTCAAATATGATTAGAGCAAATGCTTATATGGTCTTAAACAGAGGCTGCTTTAGTCACAGAATGGGATGCCCCGGGCAGGAATCGAGCTGCCAGGGTACAGTAGTGCTTTGGCCAGCAAAAGTGTCTTTATCAGGCCTAATTTCAAATATGATTAGAGCAAATGCTTATATGGTCTTAAACAGAGGCTGCTTTAGTCACAGAATGGGATGCCCCGGGCAGGAATCGAGCTGCCAGGGTACAGTAGTGCTTTGGCCAGCAAAAGTGTCTTTATCAGGCCTAATTTCAAATATGATTAGAGCAAATGCTTATATGGTCTTAAACAGAGGCTGCTTTAGTCACAGAATGGGATGCCCCGGGCAGGAATCGAGCTGCCAGGGTACAGTAGTGCTTTGGCCAGCAAAAGTGTCTTTATCAGGCCTAATTTCAAATATGATTAGAGCAAATGCTTATATGGTCTTAAACAGAGGCTGCTTTAGTCACAGAATGGGATGCCCCGGGCAGGAATCGAGCTGCCAGGGTACAGTAGTGCTTTGGCCAGCAAAAGTGTCTTTATCAGGCCTAATTTCAAATATGATTAGAGCAAATGCTTATATGGTCTTAAACAGAGGCTGCTTTAGTCACAGAATGGGATGCCCCGGGCAGGAATCGAGCTGCCAGGGTACAGTAGTGCTTTGGCCAGCAAAAGTGTCTTTATCAGGCCTAATTTCAAATATGATTAGAGCAAATGCTTATATGGTCTTAAACAGAGGCTGCTTTAGTCACAGAATGGGATGCCCCGGGCAGGAATCGAGCTGCCAGGGTACAGTAGTGCTTTGGCCAGCAAAAGTGTCTTTATCAGGCCTAATTTCAAATATGATTAGAGCAAATGCTTATATGGTCTTAAACAGAGGCTGCTTTAGTCACAGAATGGGATGCCCCGGGCAGGAATCGAGCTGCCAGGGTACAGTAGTGCTTTGGCCAGCAAAAGTGTCTTTATCAGGCCTAATTTCAAATATGATTAGAGCAAATGCTTATATGGTCTTAAACAGAGGCTGCTTTAGTCACAGAATGGGATGCCCCGGGCAGGAATCGAGCTGCCAGGGTACAGTAGTGCTTTGGCCAGCAAAAGTGTCTTTATCAGGCCTAATTTCAAATATGATTAGAGCAAATGCTTATATGGTCTTAAACAGAGGCTGCTTTAGTCACAGAATGGGATGCCCCGGGCAGGAATCGAGCTGCCAGGGTACAGTAGTGCTTTGGCCAGCAAAAGTGTCTTTATCAGGCCTAATTTCAAATATGATTAGAGCAAATGCTTATATGGTCTTAAACAGAGGCTGCTTTAGTCACAGAATGGGATGCCCCGGGCAGGAATCGAGCTGCCAGGGTACAGTAGTGCTTTGGCCAGCAAAAGTGTCTTTATCAGGCCTAATTTCAAATATGATTAGAGCAAATGCTTATATGGTCTTAAACAGAGGCTGCTTTAGTCACAGAATGGGATGCCCCGGGCAGGAATCGAGCTGCCAGGGTACAGTAGTGCTTTGGCCAGCAAAAGTGTCTTTATCAGGCCTAATTTCAAATATGATTAGAGCAAATGCTTATATGGTCTTAAACAGAGGCTGCTTTAGTCACAGAATGGGATGCCCCGGGCAGGAATCGAGCTGCCAGGGTACAGTAGTGCTTTGGCCAGCAAAAGTGTCTTTATCAGGCCTAATTTCAAATATGATTAGAGCAAATGCTTATATGGTCTTAAACAGAGGCTGCTTTAGTCACAGAATGGGATGCCCCGGGCAGGAATCGAGCTGCCAGGGTACAGTAGTGCTTTGGCCAGCAAAAGTGTCTTTATCAGGCCTAATTTCAAATATGATTAGAGCAAATGCTTATATGGTCTTAAACAGAGGCTGCTTTAGTCACAGAATGGGATGCCCCGGGCAGGAATCGAGCTGCCAGGGTACAGTAGTGCTTTGGCCAGCAAAAGTGTCTTTATCAGGCCTAATTTCAAATATGATTAGAGCAAATGCTTATATGGTCTTAAACAGAGGCTGCTTTAGTCACAGAATGGGATGCCCCGGGCAGGAATCGAGCTGCCAGGGTACAGTAGTGCTTTGGCCAGCAAAAGTGTCTTTATCAGGCCTAATTTCAAATATGATTAGAGCAAATGCTTATATGGTCTTAAACAGAGGCTGCTTTAGTCACAGAATGGGATGCCCCGGGCAGGAATCGAGCTGCCAGGGTACAGTAGTGCTTTGGCCAGCAAAAGTGTCTTTATCAGGCCTAATTTCAAATATGATTAGAGCAAATGCTTATATGGTCTTAAACAGAGGCTGCTTTAGTCACAGAATGGGATGCCCCGGGCAGGAATCGAGCTGCCAGGGTACAGTAGTGCTTTGGCCAGCAAAAGTGTCTTTATCAGGCCTAATTTCAAATATGATTAGAGCAAATGCTTATATGGTCTTAAACAGAGGCTGCTTTAGTCACAGAATGGGATGCCCCGGGCAGGAATCGAGCTGCCAGGGTACAGTAGTGCTTTGGCCAGCAAAAGTGTCTTTATCAGGCCTAATTTCAAATATGATTAGAGCAAATGCTTATATGGTCTTAAACAGAGGCTGCTTTAGTCACAGAATGGGATGCCCCGGGCAGGAATCGAGCTGCCAGGGTACAGTAGTGCTTTGGCCAGCAAAAGTGTCTTTATCAGGCCTAATTTCAAATATGATTAGAGCAAATGCTTATATGGTCTTAAACAGAGGCTGCTTTAGTCACAGAATGGGATGCCCCGGGCAGGAATCGAGCTGCCAGGGTACAGTAGTGCTTTGGCCAGCAAAAGTGTCTTTATCAGGCCTAATTTCAAATATGATTAGAGCAAATGCTTATATGGTCTTAAACAGAGGCTGCTTTAGTCACAGAATGGGATGCCCCGGGCAGGAATCGAGCTGCCAGGGTACAGTAGTGCTTTGGCCAGCAAAAGTGTCTTTATCAGGCCTAATTTCAAATATGATTAGAGCAAATGCTTATATGGTCTTAAACAGAGGCTGCTTTAGTCACAGAATGGGATGCCCCGGGCAGGAATCGAGCTGCCAGGGTACAGTAGTGCTTTGGCCAGCAAAAGTGTCTTTATCAGGCCTAATTTCAAATATGATTAGAGCAAATGCTTATATGGTCTTAAACAGAGGCTGCTTTAGTCACAGAATGGGATGCCCCGGGCAGGAATCGAGCTGCCAGGGTACAGTAGTGCTTTGGCCAGCAAAAGTGTCTTTATCAGGCCTAATTTCAAATATGATTAGAGCAAATGCTTATATGGTCTTAAACAGAGGCTGCTTTAGTCACAGAATGGGATGCCCCGGGCAGGAATCGAGCTGCCAGGGTACAGTAGTGCTTTGGCCAGCAAAAGTGTCTTTATCAGGCCTAATTTCAAATATGATTAGAGCAAATGCTTATATGGTCTTAAACAGAGGCTGCTTTAGTCACAGAATGGGATGCCCCGGGCAGGAATCGAGCTGCCAGGGTACAGTAGTGCTTTGGCCAGCAAAAGTGTCTTTATCAGGCCTAATTTCAAATATGATTAGAGCAAATGCTTATATGGTCTTAAACAGAGGCTGCTTTAGTCACAGAATGGGATGCCCCGGGCAGGAATCGAGCTGCCAGGGTACAGTAGTGCTTTGGCCAGCAAAAGTGTCTTTATCAGGCCTAATTTCAAATATGATTAGAGCAAATGCTTATATGGTCTTAAACAGAGGCTGCTTTAGTCACAGAATGGGATGCCCCGGGCAGGAATCGAGCTGCCAGGGTACAGTAGTGCTTTGGCCAGCAAAAGTGTCTTTATCAGGCCTAATTTCAAATATGATTAGAGCAAATGCTTATATGGTCTTAAACAGAGGCTGCTTTAGTCACAGAATGGGATGCCCCGGGCAGGAATCGAGCTGCCAGGGTACAGTAGTGCTTTGGCCAGCAAAAGTGTCTTTATCAGGCCTAATTTCAAATATGATTAGAGCAAATGCTTATATGGTCTTAAACAGAGGCTGCTTTAGTCACAGAATGGGATGCCCCGGGCAGGAATCGAGCTGCCAGGGTACAGTAGTGCTTTGGCCAGCAAAAGTGTCTTTATCAGGCCTAATTTCAAATATGATTAGAGCAAATGCTTATATGGTCTTAAACAGAGGCTGCTTTAGTCACAGAATGGGATGCCCCGGGCAGGAATCGAGCTGCCAGGGTACAGTAGTGCTTTGGCCAGCAAAAGTGTCTTTATCAGGCCTAATTTCAAATATGATTAGAGCAAATGCTTATATGGTCTTAAACAGAGGCTGCTTTAGTCACAGAATGGGATGCCCCGGGCAGGAATCGAGCTGCCAGGGTACAGTAGTGCTTTGGCCAGCAAAAGTGTCTTTATCAGGCCTAATTTCAAATATGATTAGAGCAAATGCTTATATGGTCTTAAACAGAGGCTGCTTTAGTCACAGAATGGGATGCCCCGGGCAGGAATCGAGCTGCCAGGGTACAGTAGTGCTTTGGCCAGCAAAAGTGTCTTTATCAGGCCTAATTTCAAATATGATTAGAGCAAATGCTTATATGGTCTTAAACAGAGGCTGCTTTAGTCACAGAATGGGATGCCCCGGGCAGGAATCGAGCTGCCAGGGTACAGTAGTGCTTTGGCCAGCAAAAGTGTCTTTATCAGGCCTAATTTCAAATATGATTAGAGCAAATGCTTATATGGTCTTAAACAGAGGCTGCTTTAGTCACAGAATGGGATGCCCCGGGCAGGAATCGAGCTGCCAGGGTACAGTAGTGCTTTGGCCAGCAAAAGTGTCTTTATCAGGCCTAATTTCAAATATGATTAGAGCAAATGCTTATATGGTCTTAAACAGAGGCTGCTTTAGTCACAGAATGGGATGCCCCGGGCAGGAATCGAGCTGCCAGGGTACAGTAGTGCTTTGGCCAGCAAAAGTGTCTTTATCAGGCCTAATTTCAAATATGATTAGAGCAAATGCTTATATGGTCTTAAACAGAGGCTGCTTTAGTCACAGAATGGGATGCCCCGGGCAGGAATCGAGCTGCCAGGGTACAGTAGTGCTTTGGCCAGCAAAAGTGTCTTTATCAGGCCTAATTTCAAATATGATTAGAGCAAATGCTTATATGGTCTTAAACAGAGGCTGCTTTAGTCACAGAATGGGATGCCCCGGGCAGGAATCGAGCTGCCAGGGTACAGTAGTGCTTTGGCCAGCAAAAGTGTCTTTATCAGGCCTAATTTCAAATATGATTAGAGCAAATGCTTATATGGTCTTAAACAGAGGCTGCTTTAGTCACAGAATGGGATGCCCCGGGCAGGAATCGAGCTGCCAGGGTACAGTAGTGCTTTGGCCAGCAAAAGTGTCTTTATCAGGCCTAATTTCAAATATGATTAGAGCAAATGCTTATATGGTCTTAAACAGAGGCTGCTTTAGTCACAGAATGGGATGCCCCGGGCAGGAATCGAGCTGCCAGGGTACAGTAGTGCTTTGGCCAGCAAAAGTGTCTTTATCAGGCCTAATTTCAAATATGATTAGAGCAAATGCTTATATGGTCTTAAACAGAGGCTGCTTTAGTCACAGAATGGGATGCCCCGGGCAGGAATCGAGCTGCCAGGGTACAGTAGTGCTTTGGCCAGCAAAAGTGTCTTTATCAGGCCTAATTTCAAATATGATTAGAGCAAATGCTTATATGGTCTTAAACAGAGGCTGCTTTAGTCACAGAATGGGATGCCTCACAGCAGACTTAAGATCAGTTCAGTATATATGCACAGTTAGTTACTATAAGCAGCCTGAAAACGCTAACAAAGGCTGGATGAAAAAAAAAAAATCTCCCTGTCAGCCAGCTCCGTTTTTCCTACCTTTCCCTGGCTTTCTGTCTGTCTCCTGTCTGTCTCCTGCCTGTCTCCTGCCTGTCTCCAGCCTGTCCCTGTCTGTCCCTGTCTCCAGCCTGTCTCCAGCCTGTCTAACTGCCTCAGCTACACAGCGTTCTGTCTGTCTGTCACGAATGCAATAGAGAAATGAGGAAAAGCAAGATGGCCGCCGTTAAATACTGCTGTGTGACGTCACCGGGCTTGCTGGCTGCTGATAGGCTGCATGTGACTGCCCCAGCTTGCACTGGCGCGGGATACATGTCCAGACATGTCCCGCCCGCCATCTTAGAATGCCTGTAATGTAAATGAATGGATGTTAAAGGAAAACTTCGAGTGATCGAATCGCGGGGAAATTCGGATTCGATCCGAATCGAATTTTTCCTGAAATTCGGATCGAATCCGGGTTCGTCCGGATCGATTCGCTCATCCCTATTCAGAACCTTCTTTCTTATAATACATAAAGCAAGCAAGCAAGCCCCAGTGACATCCAAAAGATAAGTAGGGGTCGATGGGGGGAGAATAAGGCCCTTTTTATTTTCAATTCGATGTTCCTCTTTAAATTCCGTGCCCTCCAATATGTAATATGGGGATGGTTAGGCAATGTTTTCCCTAAGAGCAGTTTACTTTTAAGACTATGACAGTGCTGGATCTCCCTCTTTTGGTCTGTTTATGTCAGGTTCAGGAATGGCTCATCTTGATTACTGTCTTTTTTATGTCCTGGTACAGTATTTGATCCCTATTCTTACCCTTTACCTTTTTGTATGTCCAAGGGGGTTATATAAGAAAGGATAGTGCCAGGAAGTGCTTCGTAGCGGCAGGTAGCGCCTGGTGAATGCTAGGCGCTGTATGAGAAACCACATTTAAGAAAGCGAATCTGGTGAGCACCTCTAACAGTGTCAGGTAGCGCCACATGTATTACTAGAGGCGGCTCAGCACTCTAGGTTCAAGAGCGCCACGTATTACCTTTCGCTCAGTGCCCCTCTCCCATACATTTCAATGGGCTTTCATTTGGTTCTGTTAAAATAGCGTGTTTGGCAATTTTTCATTTGTTTTTGTTCAAATCATTGTGTGACCTTTCCTGGCCTGCAACCAAACATGTTTATACATTTTTTTGGGGATTTTTATATTTTTATGCAGAATTGTATTTACACATCTGGCACTAAAGTGTCATTGTCACAGTGATAAAACAATGTCATTCCATGTGTTTTTGCTTTGTTACTGGTGGATATGTGTTCAAAAACAGACTTTGATCACACAGTGTCTGGCGTGCTATGCTAGAGTGCCCCGCTTTAGAGTGCCAACGCTATGTGTGAAGTTTTTTTCTGTGGTGTTGAGCGCCGAGTGCCTGATGCACTGAGCTGACACTACGTATCGCTTGCTGCAGAATTATACTGTTGTTATGGTGCCAAGCACACATCACATTAATCAATGCCGGCCAGGATACTACAGCGACCACAATGCTAGTTTACAGCACCCGATACCCGCTTACAGAGTCTACTAGCAGTCACTCTAAGCGCCACTATACAGGTGCTCACATACTGATATGTGGCGCTAGTAGTAAATCAGCCTGTATGTTACTATACCCTCAGTTGCACAAGCGGTTTCTGATACCATCTGCTGCTAATTAAAAGTCCTTATCGGGGATACAGGTATGGCGTGCACATAAATATTCACCATAAGGGATACGGGGAGGCTGATTCATTAATAGCGACAGATAGCGACAGATAGCGACTGTTGAGCGACTGTAGCGGTATTTTGACAGCGACCGCTAGCAGTCGCTGTGCTTGGCCATTGTTCGGTGGATGATAGCGACTCAGTCGGTGTGCCGTAATGTTGAATACAAGATGCTGAGTCGCTATTTGACAGGTTCGCTGTTGTATGGGAGTGCATGATAGCGACTGGACATAGCAACCGGCACCCACCATATTCATTAAAAAATCAGCCTTAAAAATTCCTAGCGCTGTGAAATGCATGTTTATATCCCAGAGCGCAGTAGGCGATGTGTTAAAAGTAGTTTTTTAACCCCCTAACCACCCCAAAAAAAAATGGAATGATTTTGAAATAATATTCAAACCTGAATAGTTTAAAATCAGACCTGTAATATCAATTCTGCAAAAAAAAAAAAAAAAAAATTAAAATTCCCCAAAAAATACATTTTCAAAGGAAGAAGTGTTCACAGATTTTTTTTTTTGGAAATTAAAAAAAATATATATATATATATTAAAAAATAATTATTAATTAAAATACATTCTGCCATTGAAATGCATTGGAGAGCGCCAGGTAGCGAGAGATCATACCTGTTGCTGTTCAAGGATGTTCGCTGGCGCTGTGGGATGAGGCTGGGATAATGACGAATGAGTTGCTAGGTGGCGCTATCTCAGTCGCTAAGCAGTATCGGCTTGATAAATGTGTGATTGTGGAGGGGAGCCGGCGTTCTAGTTGCGGTACCTGGCTTTACTGGCCGGCTCCCCAGTCGCTATCTGTCGCTATTCCTTGATAAATAAGGCCCTAAGCATCAAAGAGTTTGGGTGAGCAAGGGTTGTACGCATCCAGTTTTATTTCTAGGTCCCTCTACTCAACATGTTGTGTACCTCCTGACTTGCCCCTGCAAACGCTATTATGTGGGCGAAACCAACTGAAATTTAGAATTTATGAATACCAATATAGCATCCGACAATGACAAAACCCCCATTAGTAGACATTTCCTGGAAAAACTCTGGTCCTCGAGGCCTCCTGTTCCAAGGTATGGAGCATATTCATCCAACTAATAGAGGGGGGGGGGATTTGAAAAGAGGAGGTACCAACTTCAGATCAATGTGGTACCATGATAAAATAGGAACATATTTTACAGTCCATTAGGAAAGCCTCAGTGTATATATCTCTTTGCCGAAAAAAATATTATATTACTCTGCCTACATATATTAAATCAAACTTAAATAGAAGTATAAGTAGGGAAATACACTTTTTATGGCTTACAAAAATGTACATATTTTAATGCTAAATTATAAGGTGTAATTAACAGAATGGATAGCTTTATGATTGTAAGTCTGTCTTTGCACATGCAACGCTCAACTTGTAGCTGGTTTTAAGTATAAGCCAACATCACACACGCTGAGGGTGGGAGGTGTGGTGGCACCCAGCCTGCAGATTGGGGAGCGGTGCTTTTGCACAATAGGCACGCGCTGCCTCATTACCAAGGATGCACTTCTGATATTACCACCAGCATCCTAGTGCCTGAGGGACGTGGCCCAGTGTTTGTTGGGTGGGGCACTTGACCTGACGTCCCATTATCATCATGGAGTCATCTCGTGATCTGGGATCACAGTGACCTGGTGAGATGAAGCTCGATTGGAGACAGCCGACCCACCGGCTCGCTGCATGCTGAACACAACGGTTCCCCCATTAGCTTACAAACCAGGTATTTTCAGTACTATTTATACAACATCTAGCCAAGCGATTGGCATGATGAGGACTACTACAATACCATTCAATTGTTTGTATATCATTGCAGTATATGAAACCTGCCCAGGATATTTTTACAATATTGATACTTGCAGTGCGAGCACAGACTTCCTAACTAGATTTATGTAATTGGCAATCTGTATCTGTGTTTGTTAATTGAGGAAATTGTTGTCCCAGCTTTCCAGTACTCTGATATTGTAACCAATAACCAATTGCACTATGCTTTATTTTATCAACAATATCACAAATATCTTTTATATGCATTGGAACAGCCTGCTCAGTTATACAGAACTGGGACGCTCCTATACCAAGGTTCATTATTAGTGATGACTAAGCCTACATAATGGAGTGAAACTTGTCCACAGAAACCTTAAAATACATTAAATTAAAGGGAACATCAGGTAAATGGATGGGTAAAAGTAGTTAGAGGTAGTATAAATGGTTCACAGAAAAGGAAGGCAATACCTGTGTCTGTGCATTCTAGCAAAGTTACCAAGTTGGGTAATGATGCAAGGGTGTTAGTCTCAGAAATGGCAGCCCTAGCAGATACTGTTCTTTTTAACAGCCGGGAGGACAGTTCTGCTGGTACTCGGATGGATGGGATGGCAGGTAGAACAATACAATTAGTGGTCATAGGTAGGGATGAGCGAACCGGTTCGGACGAACTGGAATTCGCTCCGAATTTCAGGGAAAATTCGATTCGGCACGAACCCGAATTTTTTTTGGTTCGTGCTGATCGAATTTTCCCTGAAATAAAAAAAAAAAATGCCGGCATGGTGGGAGCGGGCAGGCCGGCTACGCTGTCAGAAAGAACTGGATGGTAACTTAAAGTGCATGTTCACAAATGCCAAATGTCTGGTATGTAAAGTAGGGGAGCTTGAGGTCCTGGTACTAAAAGAAAACATTGGTGTTATTGGTGGGGCTGAAACATGGCTGGAGCCCACACATGATTGTGCTGTTAATCTTCAATGGTTTACCATCTTACAGAAAAACAGCACAAATAGGAAGGGGGGGGGGGGGGGTTTGTCTTTATGTAAAACAAGATTTCAAAGCATATATTAATGAGGGGATACCAGCTGAGGATTGTGAAGATGTAGAATCCTTGTGGATAGAAATGTGGGGCCATGAAAACAATGTTAAAATACACCTTGTTGTAATCTATAAAGCCCCCAACATAACTGGGGAAATAGAGGGTCAACTGCATAAACAGATAGAGCAGGCGTCACAGCAGTGATAATGGGAGATTTCAACTACCCAGGTATAGAGTGGAGACATGGATCTGCTTCAACTGCAAGAGGGAGAACATTCCTGAGCTTGTTGCATGATAACTTTATAAGCCAGCTGCTGGAGGCACCTAGGGGTGATGCTCTCTTGTATCTGGTAATATCAAATGATGATGACCTGGTAGGTACTGTAACAGTTCATGAAAATCTTGGTAACAGTGACCACAATATAGTTGTATTCAACATAAACTGTAAAAAAATTTCTCTGGCTGGGAGGGCAAAAATAATTAAATTAAATAAAAACATTTTAGAAAGGCCAACTTCCCCAGGTTCAAGACTGCAGTCCAGGACAAAGACCGGGAGCATGTGTTAAAGAGGAACTACAGAGGCCCTGAGTCTAAAAGAGTCTAGGGCCTCCCGAGTTCTGGTCCTTGGGGCATCCTGCTGTGCGAAACCCCCATGAACCCCGGAAACGCTCACCCTCTTCCGTAGCCCTTGCGGCTTCTGAGTGGGCCAGCCGCCTCCCTGCTCACCTCTAGCTATGCACGACCGGTCTTCCTGGATGGGCGGTCTGGTCATGCCACGGTGGGTGGGGGTTGCAGCTGGGAGTGCCGCTCAGCTCCTTAGCAGTCTGAGCGGCATAACCATCAGCAGAGCAGAAGGGAGCTGAGTGCCAATAAGCGCGCTGATTGGCTGAGCACACTGCACAATGCATTAAAAGAGGCATGGAATCATGAGACAGATGTAATATTGCCTCTTTACGAGGCACTGGTTCATCCTCACCTGGAATATGCCGTCCTAATCTGGGAACCCATTCACAGTTAGGACGCCCTGATTTTGGAAAGGATGCAGAGGAGAGCCCCCAAACTAATAAGGGGAATGAATGAAGGATCTTAGTTATGAAGAAAGATTGCGGGAATTAAATCTGTTTAGTCTTGAGAGAAAATGTCGGAGGGGGGACATGATTAACTTGTATAAATATATAAATTGGTCAAAACAAAAAATATGGGGGAAATTATTTCAACTAAAATACTCTCACAAGGGTATATTCAAACTCCGGAGAGGACAATCATTTTTTACCATAAGAACTATAAATCTGTGGAAGAGCCTCCCACAGAAGCTTGTTACAGCATCAACCTTTGACAGCTTTAAAAAAGGAAAGTAACAATTTTATTTCAAATGTTATTCACCTGTGGACACTGCCAGAAGGTGAAATACTTTCTTGCTGAGTAGGCGATTGGCCAATAGAAAAAAGCCACTCTTGGATCTAGACAGTCTGAAGAGCCACAGTGACGGAAGAGTAACAAATGGGGTATGGTAATGGATGAAATATATCAGGGTTGATTTTTCTGGCACATTAAATGATGCACCATTCACGTTAAGGCCCATATTTTTCAGTTAAGAAAGAAGAGTTGCTGCTGCATTTTAGTCAGGACAGCAGGGATGTTTTTTTCCAATGTTACGATGTCCAAAATTGTGACTTCAAGAAATGTAGCATTCTTTTTAACCTTTTTAATTACAGTGCCATCCACTGAAAAAGTTAGATTTAGGGGCGGCGACAGTGATGGTCATTTTAGAGAGGAGTCAGCACTAACAGCACTAAATATCACTTCGAGAGTTTAACATATCAAATTGCACATCTCTCCCCTCTGATGAGTCATCCTTTTACATTTTGAAAATCCTGCCAGCCTCATTCTGAGTGTTATAGTCGGGGTCATGCTATAAAAAAATATTTGTCCTACTTTTTCTTTAAAAAATCACCTTTACGATGGTGCATTTTCATAGATGATGTACATAATTTTTCCAGTGAGGTAAGGATAATTATTTGAGAGTTTGGAATTAACAGCACCCTATGGGGTATGTTAAAAAAATAGCATTTTTCTCTGCATAAACCTCAAATCATTGGAAAAATGATGTACCTCTCCTGTAAAAATGCCCCATCAAAGAGGTTGGTGTGTTTTTGGGAAATATTAGAACAGAAATCTCACTCAGATGTAAACTTATGTTCACAGCTGAAAGCTCAACCAAAGGTAAACTTTCTTCACCAGATCTTTAGCTTGACCCCGGTTGGTCAGGTTGGTCAGGCTGTAGCCGATTATGCAGGTCATGCTAATTATTTGGGGAAGCCAATGGGGCATTTTTACAGGTAAGGTAGATCATAAGGATTTTGCCAAACTTTTAGCATAGCTGTTGTTTCCAAACTTAAAAAAAAAATCCCTACCTCATAGGAAAAATGTTGCCCCTAATCTGTAAAAATTTGCCATTTTTGGGGGAGAATAAGGAAAAACAAAATTCTAAATCCCCCAAGAAAGGGAGCACCACCAATAAGAATAAATCCAAAGTATTTTATTTGAAAAAATTAGCATCAAAACCATTAACCACAGAATACACAGACTACAAAAACACTACACATGAGACATATTAAAAAACAAAAAAGCTGGACCTACCCTCAACATTTATATATTTATAATATTAAATACAATAGTTGGAGTAATTTATGGATGGAAGTCTCACCAAAAAGTGTATTAATAACCAAATGATAAGGCCCTTTTGTCGTTCTTTCGTGCCAGCACAAAATGTGAAATTATAAGCCAATCAGAGGGACAATGTTTCTATATTATACTACATAAGAGGGACAATAAAGTACTAGTGCATGTAATAAAACCAAATGTAAAATGAAGTGCTATACCACATAATAAAGTGCTAATGCATACAAATTCATCGTGTGTAATCAACCCCTGTATAACCTAAGTCAAAATCATGATCATAACCAACAATAGAGCAAACTTTGATCAATAAATATTAAATAATCCTAAGATATGAACTCAATGATTGTGGACACAGTGCATCTGTGCAAAGAGATAGTATCATGAGCCAAAAGATTACCGCACAAACAAGGGGATCAGCAAGACCGTTCAGTGGAGGGAAGGCCAGCAGGGGAACCCTGCGCACACGGCTTCCAGTGATGCTTCTGCTTGGTGAGGGTGGAGGTGATTAGGGCAGCTGCACTTATATACTTAGGCCTTATTCATGAAGGGATAGTGCCAGGTAGTGCCTGTACAGCGGCAGTTAGCGACAGGTGAACGCCGGAGATGGCACTCAATTACACATTTATGAAGCCGAATCTGGTAAGCGACTAGAACAATGCCATGTAGCATCCGATTCATCATTATCCCAGGCTCAGCGTACATCGCCGGCATTCATCCTTGCAGAGCGCCAGGTCTTACCTGCAGAATTGTCCTTATATGTCTGGTATTAAAGTGTTCATGTTACAATGTTATAACAATGTAATTTCATAAGTTTTGGCTTTGTTACTAGTGGATAGATGTTGAAAAAAAGCCTTTAATCACACAGCCTCTGGTGCTATGGGCTACAACTACATGATAGCACCGGCGATGTTTGAGGCTGTTTTTTTGATGAATGTGGTGTGAGTCAGTTGAGCTGGCGTTACCGTTCGCTCCCATACAGTGTAGTACTGCGACTCACACATCATATTCATCAATGCCAGCCAGCGCTCTGAAACAATGATTCATGGCCAAGCCCATTGACTACTAGCGGTCGCTCTGACGCTCATCTGTTGCTACCTGGCGTTATTAATTAATCAGCCTGCTAGCCTCACTTGCGTTACTCCTCCATTCCAGCCTGTGTGTGCGGTTCAGCGTCTCTGGCGTGACGTCACGGGCGGTGCCTCCGTCACAAGGAGACAGAGCTGCGCTGCCCAATGTCTCCAGAGCCACAGACCAAGATGGAGACTGCCTGGAGGAGGCTCACATATATGTATATTAACCTAAATGTATATATATATATATATGTGTGTGTGTGTGTGTAAAAAATCCATGTAAGGAGTGGTCAATGATCGCCACTCTACCATTCTACCACAATCCTGTAAATAGAGAGGAGAAAGAAGAGAAGGGAGATTAACTCTTCCCATTCGACCAGGGGGGCCAACCAGCCCAAAGGAGAAGAGAAGGGAAGAAGGGAAAAGGGAAGAAAAGGAACAAGAGGACGAAAGGAAAGGGGAAAGGGCGATGTCCCATACAATCTCATCTATAGGAAAACTCCTTCTCACTGATGTCAGTCGACCATAGGGTAATATCTAGACACAACCGGATTTCTCCAGTGCTGCCCTATATGCTGACCCACCAAGAGGGGATGACAAAAGAAACTCTTTTTCACCTCCGACCCAAAAATGATCCCCCCCCCCCGGGGGCCCAGTTACCACCATGTATCTCCAAGAAATGATGTACTACTGGTGACACAGCCTTACCTGCCGACATGTCCCGGTTGGCCAGTCTTATATTCAATAAATGTGCCTGGATCCTTGTTCTGAGACCAAACCGCCATTCTCTTGATAAGCTTGTCATAATGGTCCCAAACACCATCCAGCAGAACCTCCAATTGGGCATCGTTAAAGCCACCACTGAGCTTACCGCTGCTGAGCTTGAGCCTAGTCTGTGGGGTTGATACTGGAGTCTGCTGAGTGGTGTGGTCTGGGGAGTCTGAGCCACTGGGCTCACTCCCCGGCCTGGAAGGAGTGGTTTGCAGGCTACTGGCTGAGGAACAAGCAGCCCCGACTCTGCCATGGGCTCCACAGGGGGCTCTGCAGTGGGCTCCGCAGTGGGGCCCACAATGGGGTCTGCACTAGGCTCTGCACTGGGCTCCAGTGGCCCTACCAGTGGAGTTAATGTGGTGAGCTGTGCCGGGAGCCCTTGGTGTGGTATTCCCATTATTGCTGGCTCACACTGCTGCAGGTCACCCGTGGAGCTCCCAGAGTGGGTTGTGTGGCTGGAAGAAGGTGAGGGCCTGAAGGCAGTAACTTGGCTGAGTGCTGAGGGCTCTTTTGGCCATGTCTGTCTTCATTTTTTTTCCTAAAAAGAAAATAAGGTTATTACAACTAATATGCTATTACAACAACAGGCTTAAGGAAGGGTGCAGCAAGTCAAGCAGAGGAGGGTGAAGATGTCCGAAAACAGGAGGTAGAAGGTAAAAACACAGAGAGGAGGAGTGACAGTGCATGGATGCAGATGACATGGGATGCCCGGAAGTAAACAACTGGGAGAAGGTAAGTAACACTACAGCCAGGCGCACTATATGGGATGCCCCACCAGGAGCCAATGGAGAGAAGGTAAGACCCACTACAGTCACGCACACTGTATGGGATGCCCTGCCAGAAACCAACACAAAGAAGGTAAGTCACACTGCAGGGAGGCACAATAACATGGGATGCCCCCAAGTGGGGGGCAGTGAGGTCTATAAAAAAAAAACACCGTCTGTGTATGCTGGAATACAACAGAACACCGATATAATTGATCAGGCTTTTAATAAATATTACATTACACCTGCAGTATGACAGTTAAACAATGACATTCATGGTTCTAAAACTTTGTTAAATGTTGCGTTAGCTGATAACATGCTTTTTTAAACATGAGGCTCAGAAAACTGCCATTGTTTTGAAATCTTTTTTGTTCAGTAATTGCAGACATAAATTATATCAAATATATCTAAAGATGACAAAACAATGCGCTGAGATATAAGATTTTGTTATAAAATGTGATTATTATAAGTTATGAATGTTGCATGGATATATTGTAAATGGGTTTAGCATAGCGTAGGTAGCACCACAACTTGAATAGGTTGCTAATGAGATAAATCCATATTTAAACCTCACACAATAGTGCTCACAGTATACCAGCTGGAATTTGATCAACAATCCAGCACATATGGAACTGCATCAACATAAACTGGACCTACACCAAAAAACCTTGAGGACCGATAACACCTCGGCATCAGAAGGCATGCTGATTTGGGATACTCTGCTATGCTGATACTAATGGGATGTACTAGACCAGGCATCACTACTTATCCCCTTCCATGTTCCCTCACTGTCTGGTGCCTCATTAGAATGTTGAAGGCCAGTTGAGTGAACAAACCCCAGTCTCCTCCAGGCTGTCACACAAAAGGCAGCAGCCTCTGGCAAGGGAACATAAAAGCAAGCAAATAGCGATGCATGCCCTCAGTTATTCTGTTTCAAAACAATTTGGCATCCCAAATCAGGCTTTCTCCACCATCCATTTAAATTCTCACCATGTGCCTCATTTCCAGTTTCAAACTGAAAATTCTGCGACTTCCCTGAGCTCACCTCTCATCCACTCATTTTAAATCCAACTTCATAAATAACCCAGACACCCTCACTGCAGCCAATGGAATTGGAGCACAGGCAGGACAACTGTGCGGCTTTCCTTACATTTATAGCAACTCCTATATTGGTGATGATCCACACCACCTTTACAATATGTCCATTTCCAGTCCTTTACAACCCCTCTAGAGACTTAGGTGTCAACTCAGTACCATCAAGAAATTACAATTTAATCCACATCAGCAGCAGAACAGAGGGGCAAAGGAAAGTATCAATCACACTAGGTAGGAAGAATGAGAGATGTATTTGTATCAGTTGTTGTTAATGTTATTATTATGCTGTCTTTGTACTGTACATGTAATTCCACTTCTGCCTGGGTTTTCCCTCCTTCATTAAAAGTTTCATCTATACCGGATTATTGACCAGGTGCCATTGCTGCATACTGAGTCCTGCTTTCTTATTTTTGGATAATCCATTTTTGGCTTTATTTTGAAATGATCTTGTGGACAATCTTCATTTTTTATTTACATTATAAGCCTGATTTAACAAGCTCAATCTGTCAGAATTCGACACATGGTGCAAATTAGAGTAAAGTAAAATATAATTTTTTTCTGCACATTGTTGAAAAGCAAATCGGTAGATAGAGCTTGATAAACCAAGCCCTATGTCTATTTAAAAATTTTAAGCTGTACTGGAATATATTGCAGCAGTCAGCTGTACATGCAGGTGTTCTGCTATTTAACACTCCTAAACTTTTTACTGCACACTGATGTTGGATGCAGAACTTCCACAACAGAGAGAAAGCAAGTCGTGTCTATGGGGAAGATCTGGCCAGCAACTTGCCCTCCAATATACTGTACATCTGTAAATTGTCTGTGGGGTGAGCTCACTGTTTTTTTGTGAAAAAAGGCAGAGGGTGCTTTTTAGGGGGCATCTTTCAATGTCTAGGAGAAAGCCAAAACTGACCTGCAATGGGAGGGGGCAGGGCCCGGGTGCCAGGATGTTTAGCATCCATTGTTTCCTTTCTTCGGAGTAGAGGGTCCCTTCCTGTCCTTCCTCCTGTTCTGAGCCATGATGGAGACCAGCAGAACAAGCATTTTTAGTGCCACTGAACCCACTGCTGCTGCAGGAACTGACAAGGGGATGCCTCAGCCCAGGGCAGCCCCATAATAGTTCCCAGAGTCTATGAAGGATCCTGCGTCTCCACCTCTTCTCAAGTTCATACCCAAGGAACAGCAAAAGCAGTTCTTACTGGAGGACACTATAGGTTACCTCATCCTGTGGTTTTATTATAAAAGGTCCCTATTGAAATTTCCAGGGTGCCTCAATCACCTACCCCCCAGTCATCAAAGGAGGGCTTGACTACCCCCCAGCCATGTAAGTGGGCCCGACCCCACCCCCATTAATTGTGAAAGGGCATTTGGGCATTTGCACCCTGTCACCTGAGACGTGGCAACTAGATACCAAGGTAAGTCTAGTTTTCTTTCTATCTGGGCAAGAGGACCTCTGAGTCAGGGATTGATCCTAACCCTCCCGAACTGCTTTGAAGTTGCAGGAGGCCTTCCAGAGGACAAGGACCATGTAGGGGTCCCAATACTCACGTGGATCCCCAGTACCCACCCCAAGACTGTCCTATGACTCATGGGCATCTGCCAAGTGAGACCTTCCTACCCAAATACTTATGTCCTATATAACTCTTATGTCTCCTTTTCTTAGGTTTTCAATGCCATCTAAAACTTTTAGAGCTGGTAGAAGGGCCCTGTTCAGCCTTAAGGAAACATCTGCCTGGAGACAAAAGATGAACAGAATCTCCAGTTTTTTTCCTCCCCCCAACCGACAGCTGCTTTTGGGTTACCCCATTAGTCTCCCTGTCACCTCCTCTTCCACTGCATGTATTTCTGTTTCCAGCCTCCAGCTATCCAAAATAATATTGTATAGCATGAAAGGGGTCCTAGATATTCAGGGGGATTTGGGGGGGGGGGGCAAAACACAGTGTAGCAGCAGCAGTCTTATTGAGTTCCTAAAGCCTGGGACAGCCAGTGTAGGTGGGTAAATGTTCTTTTAGTTTGAATAATACTCCATGTAAATTAAGGGTTGATTCAGAGCCCCTTTGTAAAGTTTCCTTTTGTTGCAAAAGCAAACTTGCAATAAGTTAATGTCCGAATGCTCAGTTGATTTACAGCAGCTTCAGAGAATTAGTTGAGCAAATGCCCAAAATGCCTGCAAGATTACAGCGTGTAAGGTCACGCTTATGAGGCTTTATATTTTTGGGCTCGTATGTTATCACAAAGTCCTTCGTTCTTGCTGCAGGTGTCCCAGCTTATCTGCATGCAGCCATAAGCTTGTGATACTAGTTACTGTCCCTTCTTTTCTTAGTTTTTCAGACCATTTGTGTCCCCTGTTGTTTGTGTCTCTGAGTAGAATTAGTTTAAACCCTTTGTTCCCATCTTCCCTCTATTTGTCACCGTGTATAATCTTTTTGTCCCTCACCTGACATGTGTGTGCTTTCCCTGTTTCCCTGTTCCCTACTGTTCGCAATCCCCCAGTGTCACTAACATTATCCTCCTTGTTGCTCCCCCTTTATGTTTCATGCCATTCAATTGTTGAAGGTTGTTTTCCTTGTTCTGTGTGTTACTTACCTGCATGTCTGTGTTTGGCGTGTCTTGGTTGCTTTAGTCCTGCTTTTTGGGATACATCTTGCAATATGCATTCTCGTATGTGCTCTAACTTACCTGCTTCCCCTGAGTTGTTCACAATTCTGCCTACCGCCCCATACTTCCACTTCACCAACATGCAGTCAGCATGTTGTTGTGAAGAAAGACGCCACACACCGTAATTTAGTTTTTGTTTGTTATTTTAGTTTTGATTTTTTATTGTTTTTTTTTTTTTTGTTTGTCTTGTTTGCCAACTTGCCTTGTGTTTCTTTTTTACGTTTTTTTTTTATATTAAACTGATTTTTTTTTAAAATGTTTTCAAAAGTGTAACAATAAACTTTCTTAACATTTTTATACAAAACTTCTGGTGGCTGGAGGTGTGCTCCCCAGTGCATCCTCGAAACTTTGTGGCTTCACCCTCTGCTAAGTGTGGGCCCTGTCCACAGTAAAGAAATAAGAAAAGCAGGTCAAAATCTAATTTTTTTCATGTATTTAATGTACCATTTACTGAAAGAAAAGCCATCCACCAGTGCTGGTTGGCAATTATCTCACCATATAATTAGGCCGCACACACGTTGTAATATCTAATCAAAATTTATTTATTTAAAGACACACTATCTGACATAACTGACATTAAACACATACAGACTAGATAAAAATGTATATGCACGAATATACACAATAAAAAACGGAGGGTAGGGCCCTGCAGGTACGGGTAATAGGACTACCAAGAATCAACATTTAAATACTCATAAATGCTATTGGAATATGCCAGGTGTATACGGTTTGAGCTATATGAAAAGAGTGCTAACAAATATCTACTTATAAGTGAATGATCAGCAGATCGTGATAACACAGATTCTAACTAAAAAGAGTGAGAGAAATAAGACTGAAACAGAGCAAGGGCCCTGCAAAGAGTGCTCCAAAGGCAGTGCAAGTGCAAAAGAGTGATCGTAAAGTGCTGTCATTCCGCTACACCATGGCATATATGATACACAGCTTTAAAAATTAGACAAAGTTAGAAATAATACTACCACCAATAATGGGTCCAGATCCCCTGCAGGCGCCCGTACCATTTACAATTGGACATACTGCTTATTACTTACTAGGCTGATGATGGGCTCTGGTTTAGGAAGCAACCCTCCTTCCTCACACGCCTTCATCTGCATCTTCTTCTGTGTCTACATGAAAACATTGTACATAATTTAGCAAAAGTTTTAGGTGGAACTTGTTTCTATTGCATCCAGTGTTTCACTGTGGTTGGGGTTCTGTGGTTGGGGTCTGGCTTTACTCTGGCACAGTGGCTGCCATTTCTCCTGAGTCTGAGAAGTCTACATGGCAAGAGTGGCAATAAACACAAGCACTTAGCACAGGTGTCTTTTGTTTGTTGTATTGGTACATATCTGAATCCTGTGTCTCTTCCTGTGATTACATGCCCAACACCTGTGCCTACTCCTCTTCTGCTTGGTCCAGGAGCAGCTACTTGAGGATGAGGAGGATGAGTATTGGGGCTGGACACCTTACACATCTATCTGTGGCCATGCCCTGGTTGAACTCTTCTGTGCCAGATGGGCATTATTTGCCGCCAGATACTAGAAGAGAAGCATATTATGTAACACAGGTCTGCATTATGGCCTTACGTTAATGCAGTCAATGTAGGCAAATGTCTGGGACGTTCTGGTGAAAAAATATCCTCTCCAGGGGCATCTGTCTGCTCTTCAAGTCCGACCAGTGCTGCATGATCTGGATATGCTAGTAAATTGTCCACAATCTGAAGTGCCAACAACCTCTTGGCATAGGTGTTGGGCATGTACTTGTATCTCTCCATCATCATGATCTACAGGGAAACAGAGCAACACACAAATGTCAAGAGAAGTAATGTGAGAGTGCACCCCATCGACTTTTGGACCTTTTTGGTTGTTCTGTTCTAAACATCCCTTTTCTAGTAGTTTAGCTCCACATGACCAGTCACATTGCTGATCTGGCGCTTGACACATATCATACATATATTCCCCCTTTATATAAATCAGCCCCACATGTTCGACATGTGCGCCCATCAAAGCTTGTACTCTTCTAAGCTTATTGCTCATCTGCCTACCTTGTTAATTCTCTTGCATGTGCATAGGCATTACCGAACAGTGCCTTATAAAATGCATCCTTAAGGCACATGGCGTAACAGCCAGAAAAATCCAGCCAGGAGGTTTCGTCTCCCCAATTCATCAAAACACCTGTCCTAACTTGCGGACATGTCTCTCTGCATCTGCCCAATGTTGGATCCCTTGTTCACTGCCCAACTATAACTGTGTCCCAGATTCCTAGGCAAACATACATGTGTGACCCAACCAGGGCTAGCAAACCAGCCAGCCAGTTTGATAGATCAAATTTGCCATGTTGTAAGAATGAATGCATAGTAAATTAGGCACATCACATGACGCACACTAATGTCTGGTAGTGATGGTGCACAATAAAAAGACAAAGAACCGAGTTAAATGGAGTTTTCATGTTATGTCTCACAAAAAACGTTAATTGTGGGCAGAACTGAAACATGGCCAAGGCCGAACAAAAAGGGCACAACAAATTGGAATACAGTAAGCCCAAACAGAAAATACCCCCCCAAACAACACAAAAATAGACAAAAAAATAATTAAAAGGGGAAGACACATGTTGCCGCCGCACTGACTGACCAATGTGATAGTATATACACCAGCAGAAACATCTGGCACAGCTGCTGCTGTGTTACTGTGTTGACTTCCAGATAGGCAGACACTTTCTTAAGGATGGCAAAATTGTGAAGTACCATGCATGCAACGATAATCTTGACCACCCTATGTCTAGTGGCAGTAGCACTGCCAAAGGTAGAGAAGCAGCGGCAGAAGGACTGGTGTTGTCAGCAGCAGTCATGGCAACAGGGCGGAGCTTCCTGTAACATGCAATGGTCAAGTGTTGACCAACCAGCCAGCAGTCTTAGACTGAAAGGAAAGAGGAAATCAATCTCTATTCCAAAAACTGTCTCCTGGAAGGGGCAGTCTTTGAAGCAGAAATCGATTAAGGCACGCTTGAGATTGTGCCAGACCGAGGGTTATCCAATAAAAGTATATATCTCTTATTGGGGTTGTTTCTCATTGCATGCTGACCTTCACTTTAACCAATTGTTAAAGTTTGTTTTTATGTGAGCTCTGCAGATGTTGCCAAACCAGTTGTAATAATAAATGATGATTGAGATAAATGGCAAGATAAATTACTTGTAACAAATCAGATGAATACTAATTTGTTGAAAAACTCACCCCCGCGGCCCAGGGGGTTCGCAACCCACCCTGGGCCTCTGAGGTTATGTTGCTCCTTATTTGCTCCATGTTTACAGCGTGTGTCTGGCACCTCTTGATGTTGGTTGCACTTGCATGTTTTTTCAGGTCCAGGTTGCGCTGAGAATCCCGGGATGGATCAGGCTCGTCCGGAAAGATTCAATACCGTTGATTATAAGAAGCTGATCGCTAATAGAATGCCAACGTTTCAGGGCCCCTGGCCCTTTCCTCAAGGCAGCGTTGGGCCGGTGAGTTTTTAAACAAATAAGTATTCATCTCATTTGTTACAAGTAATGTATCTTGCCATTTATCTCAATCATCATTTATTATTACAACTGGTTTGGCAACATCTGCAGAGCTCACATAAAAACAAACGTTAACAATTGGTTAAAGTTAAAGTCAGCAGATAAACTAATAATCAGACGAGAAACAACCCCAATAAGAGAACATATATACTTTTATTGGATAACCTTTGGTCTGGCACAATCTCAAGCACGCCTTAATCGATTTCTGCTCCAAAGACTGCCCCTTCCAGGAGACTTTTGGAATAGATATTGATTTCCTCTTTCCTTTCAAATACTTATAAGGTGTGACCCCTTTTACAAGGCAGCAGCTACCCCTACACTCCAGCGCCCTCTTCCACCCTTTTCCCTTTTAGCAGTCTTAGGCTAGTTGACACCACTTAGACTCCAGACTCCACATTAGACAGAAGCCAATGATTCATCCAGGCATCAGGTGGTTCCTATGACACCACCATTTCAAGGCAAGGGCAGCCACATTCCTCTGGCCCTCTCCTGGCCTAATTTTGCCTCCCTTCGCTGCACCACCAGAAGATATTGGCATGCCTCTCATCTTACTCTCAATTGCTGTTCAGTGACAAAAAGACTGGGAAGCTTAGGCAGTTGTTGGAGATCAACAGCAATCATGAGGGGTCTGCTAAGCCTCAAAACACTACTCATGAGAGGCAGGAAGGGGCATATTCAGATGGAGCTACCTACAACCCATCGGTCACAGGATCACAAGTTAAAACAGTATTGCATAATATTGCTGTGCATGAGCCCATAATATAAGCCAGTGCTATTGTATGTGTACACACATAGTAATTTTTCCTTCACTTTTAACCCATCCATGCAGTGAGCAAGCATTGCACACGCATGCCCGGAGTGGTGGGCTGCCCTAGCAGTTGAGATGGTAGTTCAGATGCCTTATTCAAGAGCATGTTCCACATGTTCCAGCCAGGGTCCAAACCTGCAACCCCCTCAGTCACATGATCCCTTTTTTTACCAGTAGACAATGACTACCTTTAATATTATATATTTATTTTTTTGGCCAGAGCACACATGATGTCCTAGCTTCAGATCAACATTTGTCCTGCACAGAACCTCTGGATAATGTCAGCTTGCTCAGCCACTGGAAGCTCTCCCCTCACGAGTGCCACCTGGTGCTTATCCTTCTACTTTCCCTGGGAAAGACACTTGACAGTTCTTACACCTTCCAAGAGGTAGGTCTTTAGGGTTCATGCAGCCCTAGGCACTTTAAGTGCTCACGCCCTCCACCCCCATTTATCCTGATATGCACACTTGCCTAAAAATACCCACCTGCAGTCCTTTCCCTGGATAGAAGCCTTTTCATGCAGAGTTGGCTGCTGTGGCTGTGGCAGTGATTGAGAGAGAAAAGTATCACCCACAAATGCATTGAAAGCTACAGGGCTGGACTTCTGCTGATAAAAGGACTTCAGGAATGAACCAGGCAGAGATATAATTGTAATATCCGATTGCAAATCGGTTTCAGGACTTTTCTAACTTGGGTGGTGTTGGCAAGATACTCAGCTGATACAAGATGTAATAAAGTTTGAATGTAGAAAAAGAAAGACTTAAAAAAGGGTGGAACAAGAACTTATATAAAAGATAGCGATGGGGAAAGTCTAAATGAGGAATATATAGAAAAGGTGAAATGAGATGGAGGAATGTAGAAAGAAATGTGTTGAAGGGAAGGTAAAAAGATCAGAAGGCATAGAGAATGTGCATAATAAAAAATGTGCAAAAAAGAGGGAATGAGAGATGCCTGCTGATCCAGCTACGAGCTTTGTTTGTAAAGGGGTGTGTGAATATTATCTCCTGCCCCCCCCCTTACAAACCTCTGTTCACCTGTCCATCTGGTGACCTGATTGGCTTCTGACAGTCATGTAGAGCCACGGCATTTAGAAATAATCAGAGGTTATACCTGGGGTAAATGTGGCACCCCACATCAGTATACCTCCCCACTCAGGGCCACTAGACACTTTTGAGTACTTGATGTTCATACTGGGCCAGCTGGGGCCTATGGTTACCCAGGTCATAGAGAGGAAGATTGTCTGCATCACAGATGCAGCCCTGGAGAACAACAAGACCCAGCTGCCTCAGGAGAAACAGCAAGGCCCAGCTGACCCTGGAGGAACTAAAAGGGCCAGCTGCCTTTGGAAGAACTACAAGGCCCAGCTGCCTCTGGAGGAACTACAAAGCCGGGCTGCCTCTGGATGAACTACAAGGTCCATCTGCCTCTGGAGGAACTACAAGGTCCATCTGCCCTTGGAGGAGCTACAAGGCCCAGCTGCGCCTGGAGAAACTACAAGGCCCAGCTTTCCCTGGAGGAACTACAAGGTGCAGTTACCCTTAGGGGAACTAGGTCCAGTAGCTTCCCCTCCCCAGCCATGGGGAACTACAAGGCACAGCTGCCCCTAGTGTACCCAAACCTAGCTGATACTCCTGCACAACCCTGGGGAACTACATGGCCCAACTGCTCACCATCTATAGGTTTTGAGAACTGCAAGCTCCAGATTAGCAGACTCCCCCCGCCACAATAAATCAGATGAAGACAGATGGAAGGACAGTAAGACAAGCAGTCATGCAGAGGTTGAGTTGATAATGTCCTTCCAGACTAGGCTGTCTTCCTGTTTTGGGTTCCTTAGGATCAAAGATAGTCCTGCTGCAGTTACCCTCCTTCACTAGCTGCCATAGAGACACAGAGATACTCAGGGATACTCAGGGATAAAGGTTAATGTTATTACTAGACCCCAGTAGCATTAGTATAATACTGACCCCCCCCCCCCAAAAAAAAGATACTCAGGGTTCTTTTTACTTATTTTTTCCAAAAGTGTTCTAGATCCCCAGAACTAGTACCAACATTTAGGGCCACATAACAGTGTCAGTGACACAGCTGCGTGGCAATTATCCAAAACCAGAACCAACTATAAAGTTGAGTGTTCTGATACCATAAAACATATTTTATAAGACAACTGTTACTGGACTGCCACCCCATAACCAGTAGTACCATTACTGGTATTACTACAGTAAATGTAGATAGAGGGAGTAGAAAGGGTGCACAGAAAAAGACCTGTGTCTACGCACCCTAGCAAAAAAAAAAGCTTGTGAGTGGGTGGTTAGGACTGCAAGTAGGACCAGACAGTTAGTGGTCATAGGAAATTCTATTATCAGGCGGACTGATAAAATAATTTGTCAGCAAGACTGCCTCAACCGAATGGTTTGCTGTCTTCCTGGTGCCAGGGTTCGGCATGTGGTGGGAAGGGTGGATAAATTACTGGGAAGGGCTGGGGATGACTCAGTTGTCATGCTCCACGTGGGGACCAATGACAGAATTAATGGGAGATGGAGGATCCTTAAGAATACATTTAAGGAATTAGGCAGCAAGTTAAAGGGAAGGACCTCCAAGGTTGTATTCTCTGGAATACTGCCCGTGCAATGGGCTACACATGAAAGACAGCAGGAGCTTAGAGAGTAAAATGCATGGTTCAAGTCCTGGGGCAGGGCAGAGGGATTTGGGTTCCTAGAGCACTGGGCTGACTTTTCATTGGGGTATAAGCTGTATTCTACAGATAATTTGCACCTGAATGGAAGGGGGGATGTTGTGCTGGGTAAGATGATACTAGAGGGGGTGGAGAGTTATTTAAACTAGAGATGAGGGTGGAGGGCAAGAGTGAAAACAAAAATGAACACAGGTTACTTAGGGGATAGCACATGATGGTGGGTGGAGAATTAGAAGGGGGAGGACTGCTATGATGGATAAGGAGATCCATGTGTTGAAAAATTAGATGGATGCATTACTGCAGAAGCTAATACTATAGATCAATGTGCCAAACTAGATAGGAACATAAAGTGTATGTTCACAAATGCCAGAAGTCTGGTAAGTGAAGTGGGGGAGCTTGAGGCACTGGTGCTGGAAGAGAATATTGATGTTGTTGGTGTGGCTACGACATGGCTGGAGTCCACACATGACTGGATGGTCAAAGGTTTTGCTCTTTTTCGGAAAGACAGAGCAAAAAGGAAATGGGGCGGAGTGTGTTTCCATGTAAAGCAAGAATTCAAAGCATATATTAATGAGGGGATATTAGCAGAAGATTTTGAGAATCTAGAATCCTTGTGGTAGAAGTGTGGGGGGGGGGGGGCAATGTAAAAATGTTAAAATACAGTTTGGTGTATTCTATAGGCCCCCTAATATAACTGAGGAAATAGAGGGCCAACTGCATAAACAGATAGAGTGGGCGTCAAAGGCTGGTACAGTGGTGGAGATGGGGGACTTCAACTACCCAGGAATGGAGCTGCCTCCAAGGCCACCAATATACTAGCATGCATTAAAAGAGGCATGCAATCACAGGATAGGGATGTAATTTTGCCTCTTTACAAGACACTGGTGCGCCCTCACCTGGAATATGCCGTCCAGTTCTGGGCACCCATTCATAGAAAGGACACTCTGACTATGGAAAGGGTACAGAGGAGAGACGACTGAGGGGGGACGTGATTAACTTGTATAAATATGTAAATGGCTCATACAAAAAATATGGGGGAACACTATTTCAGGTAAAATCCTCTCTAATGACAAGGGGGCACTCAATACAAGCCAGGGAAGATTGTGCAAATTATCATGGCGTGCATTAGCCTTCATAATCCTGCCCTGTGCGAGAGGGTGGCAGCATATTTAGAGGAGACAACCCCTGCTTCTGCTCCATAGATTAAGGACATATGTATGATGGCACAGAGAACCAAGCGGGCCAAAGCATAGAGCAGCATTTGGTGGACTCCTCTTGTCATATGTTTTTGGGTTATGGCACAACTGTGGATGCAGGTCAACAGAAAATTGATAAAAATGTACCTGTGTGGCATAACTAAAGCTTGGGGACCCCCACAACTCAAGGTCCAGCATGGCAGGTTAGGGGTATGTTGTCCGGCTTTGGGTGTGTGCAACTTGCTGTGCCTCAGGCCTCTCCAGACTTTGAAGAGCAACCTGGTTGGCCTCCACCAAAGCCCCAACCAGAGTCTCCATCTGCAAGTGGTGCTGTTGGCCCTCCAGTTTGCCTCCATGCTTTGGCACCGCCTTCCCAAAAACAGGTGACGCCTGGCTGCAGGCCAGGGCTGTCTTCCTCTTGGGTGCTCTGTGGAGCTGGTGAGGCTGCTACTAGCAGAGTGAAGTTGGAGCTGTAGAGAGGAGTAGTTATGGCCAGTGGCTGTGGCGCCTGCAGCTGGTGGAAGTGTTCAGATAATATTGGGGGTCTCATCCAGTTGTTCAGAGTGCCCTTCCTCTAGCTCATTTATTTTACCCAGGAGAGGTACTGTCTGTGTGGAGAAAGGTCAATATTAGTGTTAGTTTTTCACAACCCTGCCCATTGCCAATTGCCTATTAAGCTGACTCATTCATCTCGTAACTGTCAGGATTCTGCTCCCTTGGTGGCTGGGCCCGGTCTTGATGTTGTCTTTGTGGTAGCAAAACCAGAGGGAACAGCTGTGGCTGCAGGTGGCGTGTCTTGTGGGCCAAGTGCTGCTGGCTGGGGTGTTGCTGCAAAATCAAGGTAAATGCACTGGTAGTTTCCCCTTAACAGTATATGTGCCCCTTCAAAATCCCTTCAAAGGGATACACATCGACCTAGGTTCACAAATTTTGGTCTGCTCACACCCATGTTAGGGGTTACATATAAAGGTTGCCTAATACCCTGGTGTGTGTAGTTGCACAACATATGTTGCACAGACAAGCTTTCAAAGTTGGCAGTGCATGTGGGAAATGAGGTTGGTGAGTGGTGTGTTTGGTTGTCCTACTCCCCCCTGTGCCAAGCTACAATTCGCCACTAGTGGGCATATGTTTCCTATTGGTGTTTATGGTGCCAGACACCCCCTGGTAGGTGTAGGGGTGGAGCATCCCCAACACTCGCTCCCCAGCATGTGTAAACTGTAGATTTTGGGGAGTCCCCCACCAGTTATCAAGCTAGATTCAAACAAAGGAAAGGTTGGCTCTAGTGAGTTGTCCAAAGTTTCCTGTACAAGCAGCCCTCTGGATGTCCAACATTTACCCCTCAGCCCCTCCTTGCAGGCAATCTCCAACCATAACTGCTCCTGTAACACTTTGGGGGTTGAGCGGGACTGGGATCCTGCCAATCCATCATAATTTTTACCCATGCCCAGAACGGATGGATTCCAAACTCCTACTCAGCCTTCGAGTACCCCTTTGGTTCTGCATGGGGCTCCACTGTGGATGCTGCTGTGGGTGACCCACTGGTGTGGGTTTCAGCAAGAGAATATCTTCAGGACAAACGCAGAGGTGCGTTATACAGACAACATCCAAAGGTCCAACATGGCTCACTTTTTTCACCAGTGAGCAGCAGGAGGACATTGTGATGGTAAGTCGCACTTCACTTCGCATACACATGGGCGCCACATTACACTCCTGCCAAGGTGCAAACAGGTAAAAGATTGGCCGCAAAATATGAGCGAACGCACATGGTGCCACAGTATATAATATAAATAATATATATAATATATAATATAATATATATATAATATAAATAATTGTAATAAAGGCAATTGTTACTGAAGCAGCACAGAACCAGTAGTTATATTGATGGCCACTAAAGAGTTGTTGGTAAGTAGGTAGGTCGATGACCCCCTTAAAACCCAGGCATACTCAGGCTGTATTCTCTTAAAAGAAAGCCCACAGCTGAGAATATTCCTAAGTGTCTCCGTTCAGGGTAATATGCTTTTATCGTTGTATGTAGTGTGAAGTTACATTTGCTGAATTATGTATACCCATATAATGAAATAAAGGGATATTCATTTTATTGTGGTAGTGCGGCTATATGTTGTTGCAGGATTTAGTGGGGGCTGGTCTGGACAGCACCATATATAGGAGCACCATACATCACATACATCAATGCGGGTCAGGTTACTACAGCATCCGAGACTCTCTGTTACAGCGCCCGATACATGTTTACAGCGTCTACTAGCGGTTGCTCTAAGCGCCGCTCTACAGACGCTCATCTGCCAATACCTGCCGTTTGTAATGAATCAGCCTCTGAGAAAGCCCAGAGGGGTGAAACACATCTGTACGTGTATTTTACTTGCTACAAACAAGAGTATCACACTTTCTACACACTGATAAGAACTACTTGCTAGAAACAGGGTACTAAACTTGACTGATATTCAATGACTATATGTACAAGCTACGGTGCAAACAGGCATAATAGGGCATTCTATTCTAAAATGGAGAATGTCAACCCGCAATTGTAAACTGTTAGAAATTGATTTTATATTAACGTAGGGGGTTATTTAAGAACAGCTAGCGCCAGATAGTGCTTTGCAGAGGCAGGTAGTGTCTGGTGAACACTGGGCACTGTATGTAACACCACATTTAAGAAAGCGAATCTGGTGAGTGCCTCTAACAGCGCCATGTAGCGTCACATGTATTACCAGAGGAGGCTCAGCGTATAGCGCTGGCGCTCTAGGTTCCAGAGTGCCACGTATTACCTTTCGCTCAGTGTTGCTCTCCCATACTTTTCAATGGGCTTTCATCCTTTGTGCTTAAATTTAAATTACTTTTTTTGCTTAATCAATCCTGGATGCAAACAAACACTTTTATAATTTTTTTTTACTTTTTATATTTTAAGCAGAATTCTATTTACAAGTCTGCCACTAAAGTGTTTTTGTCCCAGTGTTAAAACAATGTCATTCCATGTGTTTTCTCTTTGTTACTGGACACTCTAAGCACCGCTATACAGACGCTCATCTGGCAATACGTGGTGCTAGTAGTAAATCAGCCTCCACATGTTTGTGTATTACTGTATGTTTATAAATCTGAATGTAAATGTATTGTAAATAAAATAAAATGTAACACACACCCAAGGAGACCTGTAATTAAAATCAGAGAGAGGAAATAGGCACATCGCCACTCCCTAAATCTCGGCTGGGGAACCCCAAACCCACCCTGAGCATAGGGAAAGGAAAAAAACCTCCCCCCCCCCACACACACACACAAATTCAGTGCAATAACTATCAAACACAGTACATGTGAGGTGAAACTTTTCTTTCCCCATGAAGGTAGCTTATTTTGCAACATTTTTGGACACATGTATTGTGTGCATTATTTTTAGTAACTTTTCAAACTGAACTAAAAGGAAATCATGCTTTCTTTTAAATTTGATCCTATACCTTTTATGCCTTTCACTAAAAAGGTATAATGAGTCCTTCCGTTGTCATAGTGCTGTTATGCTAATACATGTTCGAATCAATCAGTATCATTTATTCTGTAAAATTTACCTTGCAAATGCATGTTATTGTGATCACAGTTTGACACCGCAGAAGTTTTTGATGTACAGTATTATTTTTAAACATTGCCTCATCCACTAGAATTTAAAGAACATTTTGATGATTTCTTTACCATTTTAATTCATTCCCAGCATCACTAAAATATATATGTATTTGTGTTTAGATTAAATATATGCACTTTTTCATCTGGTATAAAGATGAAGTGCCAAAATAGCTTGCCATCATGACAAGTATTCATGCTACATCTGTTTGGGCATAGTGCATTTCAAAATAAAAATAAAGGCTTAATGTTTAAAATATACCAGACTGCTAGTAAGTAATGTTTATTAAAGTAGACCTGCACCTAAGGTAAAGCATGTGATTAATAGAGAGGCTTCAATAGCTATAATGTCACCCCCACACAGCTGTAGGTCTGCTGAAGGAATTCTAAATTTACTCTGAATATCAAATCAGGAGTGTTTTATTCTTGTATTTAATTGCTTGCTTGTTTGTTTACTTATTTTAAATGAGCCTCATTTATCAAGCGTCGGCGCCAGTCAATGTCACTCTAGACCAATATTTCGGACTCAGAGACAGTACTGATATGCCCGCCAGCGTGCATCTAATTTATTATTTGTGCCTTTACGTATGTGGTTGCCGGTGCTCTTATAGGCTGCACCAGTTTATAGTGGCGCTGTAGGTTAAGATCCCATAGACCACAATGGCCAGAATGGCCTTTGGTGACCACCCTCAATGGGATGTGAACCACAGTGCTGGCAGCAATGGATGAATTTGCAAATAATAATTGTTCTTACTATATTAGTAGTAACATTTATTTGTAATACTGAAAATACTGTAAATCTGTTTAGTGAATGAAAGTAAAAGGTGTTTGGGCAGTTCTTGGAAAACTTAAAGTGCCCCAATTCAGGCAAAACAAACGTATCTCATCCAAACACAATAGCTTTCCCCTTTTTCCTTCCCTCGTCGACAACAGAGGGAAAGCCTTTTATTCTCAGGGAAAAGCCCTTTCCCAGTAGCATTGATAATGCTTAGTTGGCATTAAAGTTAATGGAAGAGTAGCCTTTCCTCCTTCATCTCCTGATGTGATGACACCTCCCTGTTTGAGAGGCCCGGGATTCTCTAAAAAAAGGGAATGAAATGTCAAATGTATTCTGGACCTTTAGCCACGCTGAAGCAGGTAAGTACCAAAGCTCTACAGAGCATCTGGTATTTGCATACTTGATCTGAAACTCCCCGAAACTCTGCCACTTTTTGTTAGGGCCAACTCCAGAACCTGGCTGGGGCTGGGGCCCAGTATATTTTTTATAGGCTTAATGACAGCCACCAAAATATAATTTATGATATTTTGGTAAAAGCCATAAGCTGAAGAGGATACTGATTTGAAAATTGCTGGGCAGCCCTCCAGCCCATGTAACATACTCACCTATTTCCAAGATCCTCTTGAAAATGCAGAACAAATTGGTCTGATCTGCAGCAGCATCCCTAACTGCATGCTCTACACAGCCTACCCAATGGGCTGCAAGATGTATGAAGTCCGAAGCAAGGTACTTTTTCAGTGCCACATTTGACTGCTGTGATGAGTAAGATGCATTGAACATTCCGAATTAGAATTCTTCCCAGAAAACATTCTATGTGGGCAAAAAGTCTATTTGAGCTTTTGTTATGCTTTAAGAGAAATGGAGGGATGGGGTAACATCTAACTAACATAGCAGGTACATAATCAAAGTAATCACCAATTTATCAAAAAAACAACAACTTTGGGAGCATGATTTATCAAGCATTAGTGCCAGTCAATGCCACTGAGTGCCAGTATTTAACCATAAGCAGCACACAGTGTGCAAACATAAAACAGGCAGTGCAGATGTGTCTGTCAGCCTGCATAAAATGTATCACTAGCACCCTATAGCTTGCGGTGACTGGTGCTCCTGTTTAAGCTTCGCCATTTTATAGTGGTATAGACCACAATGGGCAAAACTGTATTGACGTGTTTTATGCTTATAAGCAATATTACACACATTTATTTGTACAGAACTTGCATTGTGACTTGTCAATAATGTAAATGCTGGACTTAGATGTTGCCAAATGTAATTTTCAGTGTTGCTCAAGCCCAAACCATAAAATTCTCCTTTCTGCCAAACTTTGCGTATTCTGCTTCCCAAACTAGACGTAGACTTCAGCTAGAAGTTCGGGTTCGGCATTCAGCCGAAACATGGAAAAGCTAAGCAGCACATCAACCAGCTTACCTATGCAGAGTGCACAGCTAGAATCAGGCTGTAACTTACCTGAGCCCAGCGATCCGGTCCCGGCTTTTGTTGCCTTGAAAATTGTCCATGAGGGGAGCCACAGAAAGATGGCCACCACTTTCATGAATGAGGACACTCCTAGTGCCAGTTCTTCTAGTGCAAGCTGCCAGTGTCCTCGCACATGGGAGCAGCAGCAAACTTTTTGTGGATTTGCTCATTACGAGTCATTTTATTTTGGTAGGCCGTGTCTAAAAGATGAAAGCACAGAGTGATGGCATTGTTATAATCAGCATAACGCTCCAACAGGTGCTGACAAAGGCCAGTCAATACCTGGTGCACTAAGCCAAGCTGATTATTGAACATTGGTCTTGTGACTTGCAGAGCCATTCTGTAAAAATAACAGCGCCAAAATAGAAATAGATGCCGGCACTCCAAAACAGGCAGTTTGCCAGCAAAATGATGCTAAATGGTGCATATCTTAGATATGGCCTTAAAAAAATCGAATTTACCCTTTACTGGTCCTTTGGTTTTTGTAAAATGCTCTGCAGCATTCCATAACCATGTTTGTGGTGTCCCTCTGGCAGTGCGTTCTTCATTAAGGATACATGGGAGGCTTTTCTTCATTTCTGGCTCCAACAAAAGACCTACCCACCCCAGAAATCAGCTTTTATACCTTGGGGTTTGTGGCTTCTGGTGATGCTACAGTATCTAATGCCTCTAGTGCTAGGGAAAATCCCAAGCAGCTGCAGGAATAAAAGCCTGTCTGCTGTTGAAATTCAAAATGCTGACAGGGCATGATGCAGACCAGCGCACAGAAAGCAATTCAGCAATGACTGAAGATCATCAAACAGGCAGCTGGGGACACTGTCAGCTTGTTCGAATATCTCTGAGAGCTTCTGACTTGGTAGGCAGGGAGTTGTAGATTTTTAGCAAGATGTGAGTTAAACTGTGTTTTTTTGTTATAAAGAGGGAAAATGAGAATCGGTAAGGGGCCCTTATACAAGTTTAAAGGGTGGAGGGCCATAATGTAGCAAGTGACTTGCTGATATACGCTGCTTGATTACCTACACCCCCAGATGAGCCTGCTCTTCCCCCCTGTAGAAGCAATGGATGAAGGGCATAAGGGCTGGTACACAAAACCTACAAATAAATAAGCATCTATTTTTAATCCAAATAGTTTCAGGAATATTTTATTTGAAAAGTAGCAATGAAAGAATGTAACTTACTGCAAGAACAGAGATAGCATCAAAAAGAAGTAGAATACAACTTTATGTAAAATTTCTAGTCCCCAGGTTATAAATGTTTTAGCAATGCCTGCATATTATTTTTTTATTCAGTTTTATGTTATTTGTCCAATGTGATTTCAAAATATTTAATTTTTGGTAAAATGCATTTTAAACAATAATGTGGCTTGTCACTGCAAGCTATAATTTGTAATGAACTGATATTCCAAAAATGTTCAAATCTCAGCAGTAATTTCATCCATTTCTGATTACTTAGCTGCTTGGTTGTTAAAATACATTATTGATTAGGGTTTTTTACATGCCTTCATAATGGTTCACAGATGTTAAGAGTGGGAAGTTAATGGACTGTAGATTAAGTAGCTGAGTATAATATTATAAAAATATATTCAATGAAGTTCATAAAATCTATTTAAATACAGCAAATCATTTGGTCAATACATAATGAATCTTTCTTTCATGCTAAAATATTTCATTCTTTTGCATAGTATCAATAAGTAACCATTTACTAAGAAGGGAAACACATTATTTCACATGGAAATCTATAATTGGTAATAGCAGTGCAATGTCAAGTTTTGGTAGATTATATTATATTACATATATAATTGCAATCCTTAATAAAAAAATTCAAGTAGAATGTCAGTCTTCTATTTACCCCCCCCCCCCCCCATCTCCCTCTACTGGTGCTCAAGCAGGTTACAAGAAAAACATATTGTTTTAAAAATAATATTATGATTTCCTGTGGCAGCCGCATAGACAGTGAACAAAGTACAATCCCTTCAAGTGAATGGGTGGGTGGGGCCACGCACAAAGAGGTGGAAGCTGCATCCTGTCCAACATGGAGCATCGCTGGGAGAACAGCTCAGGATGCTAGGCAGCTGTTTGTTTTCTTCTAACCCCTTGCTCGCCTCAGTGCCAGGTGAGGGAAGCAGGATTGAAGGTGATTGGACTTTAAATGGACTGGACTTTAAATGTTAAAATTTCATGTAAATATATAATGATTAGAAAGCTTTCAGCATATGGGCGTGACCAGGAGAAACCGCGTCATTTTATTTTTTGATGTTGCTATTATATCAGGATCGTGCTGCTAGTCAATATTCCATATGTTAACTAAGCAGCTTATTTTTTTGCCCTAGTTTTTGGCCAGCCTGTGCCTGTTGGACCTTTGCTCTGTTGGATACTTTGCTCTGACAATTTATAGGTGCAGCACTTCAGATTTATTCATTATTGACATGCAGAAAAGATTGACACTGCATTTTATATGCGCTGGTTGGCATTTCTTCATTACAATCATAAGATATCGCTGCTAAAAAAAAAAAAAAAGGAAAAAAATTTAGAGTGCATTTCGCCTGCTTTCTAGTTGTTGTGCTACAAAGTGCACATTGGTAACAGGAAACAGGCAGGAAAAACATATTTTTTAAAGAAATTACATTACATTTGGCAAAAAACACTTAGGCCCTTATTCACCAAGCAATAGCGCCAGGTAGTGTCTCACTCGCGCCAGGTAGCGCCAGCTATCGGCGGCTACCGACTCCAGAACGCCAGGCTGCGAACACAATCACGCATTTATCACGCTAAATGAGGCTAGCGCCGGCGAGAGCGTCAGCTAGCGCGGGATTCATCATGTTGCAGACTTCAGCGAACAGCGCCGCTGCTAATCCCATCACAGCGCCAGGTATGACCTCTCGCTACCTGGCGCTACCTGGCGCTCTCCAATACATTTCAAGAGACACAATTCATTTCATGACACTGCAATGATTTTTTTTAGTGGTTTTTGTGTTCTTGTCTTTGGCCAAAATTTAAACACGGGTTGTTTAGGATATGTTTGATTAATCTGTCTTGTTTTTAAAGATTTTTGTATGAAAGATGTAATTTTTACACTGGAATGTTGTGAGTGAAATCTAAAATGCATCTCCTCACACAAAACACATTAGCCTCAAATTAGCTTTCTTTCACAACACACATGGCTTGTAAAGCTACTTTTTAGTCACTCATGTTTGGCGCTCACGTTCGCTCATGGAAATTGTCAGCGCCCAAGCTATTCGGCAGCCCTGTCCTTGTTGAATCTGTGGTGGTCAGAGTTTCTGCAGTCGCTGTTGTGATTCGCTATGTGGCGGCACTAGCGTCGCTGTACTGTGCTGTGCAGCGCTGTGCTGTTCATATATGTGCCTTTCTGCCATTTTCCCTGAATTCACTTGCAGCGACCCCAGTCGTTGTTAATGAATACACTGTAGTTCTGAGCGTGCATGTCCACATTCTGCTGGATTTGTTCAGGAGTACAAGCTCATAACAACCCGTTATGCATTCTCCTGTGTGCAACATTATCATGTAGTTGGATAGTTTTATTGTGTTATTATTTTATTAAGGAATCAGATTGTTATTTGTAAGCAACCAGCTCTGTTTTTGTTCTGACCTATGCATTACAGGATATTGAACACCCAGCTAAATCAAGCCAATAATTAATGGCATCTTTGGCAATAGCTTGTTTTAATGCGTAAATATCCTATTTCCGCCACTTAGCTTGCACGTAGCGGACATTAGCTGGTTCCTAATGCGCGGAGCGTGATTTTTTTCCGCTTTCGTCATATCCAGTTCCGGTTTGCTCCTTTGCGTTTCCCAGCTAAATCTAGCTAATAATTAATGGCGTCTTGGCCAATAGCTTGTTGGAATGCGTAAAAATCCTATTTCCGCCACTTAGCTTGCACATAGCGGATATTAGCTTCTTCCTAGTGCGCGGAGCGTTTTTTTTTTTTTCCCTGTCGCTTTCGTCATATCCAGTTCCAGTTTCCTCCTTTGCGTTTCCACAATCATGCACAGAAGACGTGTGCTGCGCCTCCCCAGCTCCTCCTCTGACTCTGGCACCCCACCCCTCCCCCACCTCCCCCACCTACCTCACCTCCCCCACCTAACCCCCCTCCACCCCCTCCCCCCCGGGCCACAAAAACAAAAAAGGAGGAGGGTGGATAGCCGCGTAAACGGCCAGGTGGTCAAAGTGAGTATATTTCCCTTGGATGATATGTTTAATCTGTTCTCAGTATAAATGTTTAGGCCATTGGTCTGATGTCATGTATTGATAATCTTTTTTTTTTCATTTGTCATAGGATTTCTGCATCCACCAATATGATTATGCGCGTGGGGGCAAGAAGCGGATAGCCCTGGAGGTGAAGGCCACAGTGTCCCGGCGCTTCAACACCAGCCTGAGTGTGCATTCCATCATGCAGAAGTGGTCCGACTTCAAGCGCCGGGACCCTGAAGGCGTGTACCGCCTATATGATGCGTACGCTTCAGGTAAGTGGAATTTTAGGCTATGTTTAATTTTTTTAGGGAAATAATATTGTAAGCTGTGTCCCTTTTTGGGAGTAATTTTAATTTTTTTCATTCACCCCCTCCACACAGATAAGCGTCCTCCCCTGGGGAAACGTGGGAAGGGATTCCTCCCCTGAACGAGACAGGCGGACTCGGGGGAGTCATCGGGGGAGGGTCCCTCTCGCGGGTCATATTTAGAGGACCCAGGGAAGGAAGGGGATGACGCCCCAGAGGAGTGTGCTGCTGGGGGGCGGTCAGGCTCGAGCCTCAGCTCCTCACCCTCTGAATCTGAGGAGTCTCACCAGACAAGGGGCCACTCTCAAGTGGGGAGTCCAAGTGGGGTGGAAGGAATGGACTCTCCCACACTCCCTGAAGGAGCAGGGAGTGAGAGGGAGGAGGGTGGCCCTTTGCCTGGGGGATCTTTGGATCAGAGTGTGAGGAGCCGAGGCTCCACGCCTCCTCCTCAGAGCCCTCCCTGGGCTTCAAGTGGCAGTTCATCCCCTGGTGAGTGCACATTTAGTCAGTGTTAGTCTGTGACAGGTTACATATGGCCATTTGTACTTAGCCCTTGCCATTCCTCTCTAATTTGCAGCGCATCATATAGGCGGCACCTCCAGGAGCTATTGGCAACGCCTTCTCCACAGGCATAGTCATGGTAAGTGTTTTTTGTTATCCCTCACATTCACTATGTTCTGACATTCCTTAAAGTGGACCCACACCCATTGTTGATTGGGCTTGGAATCTATAAGCTTCCCTGCCCAATCACCTCCCTCACCCAGGGCCCCCCCCCAAAAGCCCACAAACTCCTTACCTCATTGGGGGTGGCAGAAGCCACCACCGCAGCCTCCTGCGTGCCCCTCTAGATGTGTGTGCGCCTGCGCTCTCCGTTTCAGAATGGCCTGCGCATGCGCACGCACTGGAGGAGTGACGCCCAGAAGGCAGCGGCGGCGGACGGTCTCTCGCTCAAATTGTTGTGCCCTGCCAAAGTGGACCAAAACACAGGATAGTATAAATCCTGGGTCTTGGCCCACTTTTAACATACACATGTTTCCTGCTCCATAGTACAAGCTGGTTTGTTAATGTACATTAACATCACAAACCCCAATACAGTGCAATCCAACTGGCAACCACCCCTATGTTTCAGCCCACACCATGATGGGGGCTAGCAAATGTGTTATTTTTGTAAGTTGTTCCGGCTAACACATGTTGCACACTAGTAAGATTCTACAATAAAATGCAAATAAGTCCATTGCACTGTCCAGGTTATTGGCACATTATCTTTATGTGTCCATGTTGCAAACATAAATAATTTACAGGAACTCATGGACCAGGAAATATGCTAATGTCGGACAACATGTGTGTAACCATGCAAGCATTTTTTTTGCCAGACTCCCTAACCAGATGGATGTCAAATAGTCAGGTGTCATTGTCACACTAATTTTGCTTTTCTCTTTTGCGTTCTCCTGACAGATGTGGCCACGCAGACGGAGCCGGTGTACATCACCACCACACCTCCTGGGACGGCCAGCAGCATGGGCCCCAGCCACAGCTGCGATGGTGAGTACATCCCACTTCATATGCCTAAAGACTTGGGACTCCTATGTCTTTGAGTAAATTCTGGAGACATTTCCAATGTACCTATGTGTTTAATCAACACACATCTAGGTTACATGTGTTTGTCCAACAATCCTACATGCATGTCTGCATGCTTGATTGTTGGCTCACATTCTTGTTTTGGCAACATAGTGGCAAATTGTGGTTTCTACCCAACAAAATTGGCCTGCTAAGGTGGTGACCTCTAAGATTCTTGCCCAAACAAGTTTCCTCGTTAGGACTTAGGCCCTGATGTTTGGCTGTAACTAAACAAATAAATGTACACACTGGCACTTAGACCTTATTTTAGTCCCAAGAGTTAAGAGTAAATGTATGCTTGGGATGTGGTGGCCACATTTAAGCCAGCCACTAGTACTCATATAATGGTAACACCTAAGGACACAGTGGGCAACAATGTGATTGTGTGGCTCAGCTAATTTTAGCCACTTACATTACATTGCTACATCTGTGTCTGTAGAGGTCACATTCTATATTTTTAATATGTTTTTTTTTACTCTCTACAGCTTGTGTAAACCAGCATCGCAGACTGTGGCGGTCGATCCGGCGTCTTTGCCTTATGCTACTGGCCTTGAAGAGGCGTCGTTAGGGTGGGGGGATGTTTAGAGCCGCTGTGCGGCCAAATGTTGGGCCTGTTGGCTGCCTTTAAGATTAAAAGTTTTGTATTTTTCTACTTACACTGTGTTGTGCCTTGTCTAGCATAGTTTAAGTGTCTTCAAACCCATTATTTGTAAAATGTTGGTGTACCTTTGTAGCCATTTAATGTCTAAATCATAGGAATATATGGTCACCAATGTGTGGCATACATTTTTGGCTACAGGTACATATCTAGATCTAGAGACTCATCTCTGACTGTGTTCTTACCTATGTCTTAGGAAAAACACAAATTAGAGGTGGTGTTCTCAAATGTATTTTAAACAAAATCAAAACAATCAAATTAATATTCTTGGCTTGGGGGCCTGGGAGGTTGAGAGTCATTGCTAGGGGTGGTGTTGGGGGCCAACAGTGCAGTAAAAAAAATAGACTGCTGTTGTATGAGCTGTTGCGTCAACAACAAACTTTGGTCCTGGCGCTGTAAAGATCTCTCCATCAGATTGGACAGCCGCTCAAGTTCCCTGTTGGTTTGTTGCTGCTGGCCTTGTTTGACGTCCTGGAGCTCGCGCTGCAGGCCCTCAATTTGTTGCCGACACATCAGCACCTGATTTTCCAACGCCGCAATGCGGTCAGTATTTCCATCACGCGGCTGTTGGCGACTGTAGTCCTCCAGCATCTGGACCCCTAGCTCATAAAAGTCGGCACTTGTCGGTGCCACACCTCCTCTTGCTCTGGGTTCAAGCTAAAAAAAAAAAAAAGATTTTAGTTAAGGTGAAACAATGCAGCTAGGCCCCTCAAAATCAGTTCCCAAAAGTGTAACCAGCCAACTTACCCTTGCTTGAGCCTCTGTAGCTTGGCCGCATGGCACTTGAGAAGAGGTCCCAGGTTGGGGTTTCTGGTCCCGCCTTCTGCAAAAACCACAAATACATAAAATGTGACATGTTGGTTCATGGACTACCCACCAACATGTCAATGTGGTTATTGTTCCTCTAAATCAGCCATGTTACCTCCGTGTCGTCCGGCCGAAGTAGGTCCGGGGTCTGGCTGCCAGAGAGGGGCAAATCCACATCTGAGAGATCGGGCAAGTTGGCATATGCTAAACAGGAAAGTCAGGTTAGTAGGTCAGTGGGCCAAAATCAAATGTAAGATGGATAGACTATCGAGGCCATACCTCCACAAAGTGGAAGATTACACACTAGCCAAAAGTGATCTGGTCAACTCAGATTGCTAACATGTATGTAAGAGGAAGATGAGCCAATAATTGGGTTAAAAACCAAAAAACACATTGCTCAAATTACACATACCCGCACTCTCCCAGATGTCTGGAGTTGGGCCCTCACTCGAGCTTTGCCCTTGAAAAATGTTTAAACACAAGTTGGCCTACTAAATTTTACAAAAACTTGTTCAAAAATCCCTAATAGATAATCAAGCCAAACAAACTTACCCTCATCTCTGGCAGCCTCAACGTGAAGGGCCCTTTCCGGACAGCCACTTCAGAGATTCAGGCCAACTAAAATACACAATTAATGTCTCTAAATATTCCGAACACTACTCGGGTGAATGTTTGTCTTTCAATATACACAACAAATGCATTGCAATCACTCAAAAAACTATACTAATGACCCTGGTGATGGTAAATCCACTCCAAATAGGCATCTTCAAGTTGACATAGCAAACATGTAGATTATTAGACTAACCAAATAGAACCAGTGTAACATAAACAGCATAAAGGATACATTTTTTTAGGCAATACACACCAACAGGGTCCTGTTGACCTGCTACATCGGAAGTGGGGTCCAAAGATGAACCAGTCACTTGGCCTACAAAGAAAAAAGAGGAATGAAAGACATGCACATGTGTTAAAGCGGATAAAGCAAGGTTGACACATGCACTTACCAGCATCCAAAGAGTAGCTTGGCTCCTGAGGAGATGCTGGTGCCAATGGCGGTGCAGCTAGGCAAAAGCAAAGAAAACATTTAGCCATTGGTAATGTGCGGCACTAAATAAACCATGCATTTAGGTGTGTGTGAGCAGCTCAATCACTAATATTCCCTAAGCACGGCCAGTGTGGCTTACACATGTATATGCAGATATATGGCCACACATCTCTGGCTTCCAACATAGCTACACATGTTAGGGCCTTGTTAGTTAGTTGCAGAGAGGGGTAAAGTGGACGTGTAAATAGTCTGCAGGCACATATTATAAGTGGAATTTTGGCCTTCAGCATCTCCTCATATGGCCTGTAGGTACTCTTTGGACCCTGGATGGTCCCACTCTCGACCTCAAGATCATGATTCATCTTTTGCATAAGGGCCCTTTTCAAAGTGTAGAAGCGTTTCCTGCGGGATGGGCCACTACGTGGGTGTTGAGCACTGCTAGTAAGCTCAACACCAATGGCATCCCACAATTTGCTCCTTTCTTGTTTGCCTATAGACTTGCTTTGGGAGCCAAATATCAGCTCCCATTTTGCAAGGGTCAGGCGCACAAGAGTATTATTCTCAGCCAAATTAAATTCTGGCTCCCTCTTGGCAACTGGGCGCTTAGCCTGGGGTGCTGCATCACCTTCAGGCTGGGCCCTTTTCCTTAAGGGAGGTCTGCGCACAGCACCCACCACACTCCTACTTGGGCCAGCTGTGGCCGGCAGATGCCCAGAATTTGGCTCCATCCTGTAGCTGCACACACACACCAATACACAACCAACAAGCACGCATGCTGACTACAGAATGGTATCACCGTTTGTTGGGTTTGGGCAGGTTTTATGTGCTCTAACAGCCAATCGCAAACAGGTCCACTTAATTGATTCACACATACTGGCCAGGTGCTTGTAGCCAAAGCTCCACTGCAGTGATTGAAGCATGTGTGGTAGTTAATTAACTAATTACAAAGCTCATTAACCAAACAACACACAACCAAAGACAACAATGTACTCATGTACATTAAACACTTGTGACATGTGGCTATACAAACGGCTATTTAAATCAAGAGCAGCTTACCTTTCATTGGTCCACCACAGAATTTACAGCCATGTCTGTTAATGCACGCAAGTTTCGGCTCACGTACGCTAGTAGCGCTACTAGCGTGCGCGTGCGCACTCCGTTTCACGCACACCTGGGTCAGCTAATTGGAGACAGGAAATAGCAGAGCAACGCAAAAGGCGGCAAAGAGGACCTGTCCTTTTTCTCAGTGAAGTATAAATGGCTGGATCTGGCAACCTTCTGGTATTGTTACACTGTGGCAAAGGCTGTGGTGTGGTGGTGTGGTGCTTTGGTCCCTTAGCTCATTTGAGTGTCTGGCTGGGTTTTGTCCTAGCTCTCTGTGGCTTGTTGGGTGATTTCTGACATCAGTGCTGTTTCTTTAGGAGCTTGATTTTGTTGGCATATGCAAATATTGTGGAGCATACAGCAAGTGAGGCTTGATTTTGGGGCCTTTTGTGGGCTGTGCAGCAACTCCCCTCTTGGTTGTGCCTAACTTAGAAAGCTGACTTTCAGCAGTCTGGTGGGTCAGACCACTATACTTCTGGTTTTGTGGTGAGCTGCATTGTAGTGAGTGTGTGAGTAGTGTGATTGCTTGTGTGTGTGGTGTGTTTGTGGTTTTGGTTTTTTTTTTGCTTCTTTTGTATATCTGTTGAGTGTGAGATGGATAAGAGGGTGATGTATGGGTTATGGGTGCTGGGATGTGTGAGATTGCTGGAAGAGCAGGGGGCCAGGGAGGAGGGGGCTGTGAGGCTTAGGGCACCCCGATCCTTTGGAATCTGCCTTTCAGTGTGGGATTTAAGTGACGAGCAGATCAGGAGCCGCTTCCGTCTGAATCGTGCTGCACTACAGTCCCTATATGATCAGATTAAGCATAAAATCGAGCCATCGACCAAACGCACCAGATCCATTCCATAGTACGCCTATGTGCCAGTCTTAACATTTTGGCACGAGAGACCTTCCAGGCAACCTCTGCCCTCCTCAGCGGGATCAGCCAGGCTACAATGAGCCGCATATTTATCCAGGTAGTACTGGCTATTTGTGACCTGATCCCTATTTACATCCAGTTTCCTGAGGATGAGGATGAGGTTGCCAAAATAAAACATGCATTCTATCGCATGGGAGGGATCCCGAATGTGCTTGGGTGCGTTGATGGTACACATATCCCTTTCCGCCCTCCCCGTGCACAGGAGCTGCATTATCGGAACCGTGAGCAGTTCCACTCGATGAACGTCATGGTCGTCTGTGACCATGACATGAAGCTGCGGGCCGTGAGATCTGGCTTCCCCGGCTCATGCCATGATTCTTACGTCCTGCAGCGGTCAGTCCTGTGCAGGAAGTTTGAAAACAACGAAATGCCAGCTGGCTGGCTACTGGGTAAATAATTAACCATGTCAAAGTATTTAGCCTAAAATATGTGGCCTAGTAAGCTATTGGTTTACTTATGAAACCCAAAACATTTCAGAGTACTAATTGCTGTCTCTCTCATTGTGTTTTTTCTACAGCGGACAAGGGATATGGGCAGAGAACGTGGGTGATGACTCCGGTCAGAAACCCACAGACCTCTGCCCAAGAACGCTACAATGCAGCACATCGCAAAACCCGAAGCATTGTGGAACGAACCATCGGACTGCTGAAAGCGCGCTTTCTCTGTTTGGCACGGCCAGGAGGAGAGATGCTGTACAGTCCACAAAAGGTCTCCAAGATAATCCTCGCATGCTGTGTGCTCCACAATCTCTGTATATGCCACAGAATCCAAGACCCTGAAGAAACAGCACTGGTGCCCGAAATCCCCAACTTGCCCGCAGAAACGAGTGAGGACACCCAGACTGGCTTTGAGCTAAGGGAAAGCATGATCTCTTCGTTTTTTGCGGTAAGCTAACTACCCTTCACTCTAATCCAAGTACTGCACTACAAGGGAACTATTTGTTGTCTCCAATCCAAATTTGTCACAAACTACTATAAGGGGTGTGTAACATGACCCAAACCCAGTATAAGGGGGGTGTAAGATGACCCAAACCCACTATAAGGGGGTGTAAGATGAGCCAAACCCACTATAAGGGGGTGTAAGATGACCCAAACCCACTATAAGGGGGATGTAGGATGACCCAAACCCACTATAAGGGGGTGTAAGATGACCCAAACCCACTATAAGGGGGGTGTAAGATGACCCAAACCCACTATGAGGGGGGTGTAAGATGACACTAAACCACTATAAGGGGGGTGTAAGATGACCCTAAACCACTATAAGGGGGTGTAAGATGAGCCAAACCCACTATAAGGGGATGTAAGATGACCCAAACCCACTATAAGGGGGGTGTAAGATGACCCAAACCCACTATAAGGGGGTGTAAGATGACCCAAACCCACTATAAGGGGGGTGTAAGATGACCCAAACCCACTATAAGGGGGGTGTAAGATGACACTAAACCACTATAAGGGGGGTGTAAGATGACCCTAAACCACTATAAGGGGGGTGTAAGATGACCCAAAACCACTATAAGGGGGGTGTAAGATGAGCCAAACCCACTATAAGGGGGTGTAAGATGACCCTAAACCACTATAAGGGGGTGTGTAAGATGAGCCAAACCCACTATAAGGGGGTGTAAGATGACCCTAAACCACTATAAGGGGGTGTAAGATGACCCAAACCCAGTATAAGGGGGGTGTAAGATGAGCCAAACCCACTATAAGGGGGTGTAAGATGAGCCAAACCCACTATAGGGGGGTGTAAGATGACCCAAACCCACTATAAGGGGGGTGTAAGATGACCCTAAACCACTATAAGGGGGGGGGGGGGGAATTTGACCAACATAACAATTAGGGTTGTTGTGCACGTTTGGCCAAACTGTTACCCCAAAAAATAAACAAAAAACAATAACTGCGAAAAAGCAAAATTATAACTAAATACTAACTGCACTTTTTATTCTTTTTCAGGCACCAAGATAAAAATCCTGGCAATTCAGATTTTATCTATTCCCACCAAAACATTAAAAAAATAAAAAATTATTCACCAAAGAAACATGTTGCAATGTGTTTACTTCTGAAGGTAATAACATTGATTTCAAGCCAACAGCAAAGCAAAGCGCAGGCGCTGTGTTGAATAGCGTGTGTCAAAATGACAGCGCCTACAAAGCTGATCTGAAACGGATATTCACCAATGTAGGCATTGTTCCCAACAACGCCAGGTAGCGACTGAGGAGGCCTGCTATAGCGAATCGCTACCGCCCGCGGCGTACGCTAGCGGCGCTCATAGCGCCATACTTCAGGCGCTCATCTGTCGCTACCTGCGGCTATTACTGAATCGGCCTCCCCGATACAGTTCTACACATTGTGGTCTATTTTTACCTAATTTTTACCTACAGAGCCACTTTTAACTGGTGCAGCTTAAACCAAAAAGAGCAAGTGGTAAATTAGACACAGGCTGGTGGATGTATCGTCACAGGGATTTTTTGAATTTTGAAATCAAGCATTATAGTTATACTAAAGGCAAGCCCAACTGTTGTTCCATTGTCTCAGGCTACATGTTGCACTGTCCTAAACTTCAATCCATTTTCAAAAAGACCCTGTAGTTATTTGTAGAAGTATTAGAGAAATGGATTTTCATAGAAAAAAATAGGAGAAACACTGGGTGTGGCAACAGCGATGGGATGAAGCATGCTGTGAGTGTGAGAGAGGAGGGTGGGGTTTCAGAGCTTCAGAGAGAGGCAGCCAATCAGGGCAGGTGTTTCTGTTCTTGGTCCATTAAAGAATAATTGATGGACCACTTTGGCAGTGTGAATATTGAAAGCTGAATAAGGAAGTGAGACAGAAAGAGGAGGAAGCAAAGCACTGCAGCCCATCAATGAAAAATAAGCTGCTGATTTTTAATTTTTGACTTGCCAAACACTCAGAGGCTGATTCTCTACTAATGTCAGGTATTGCCAGATGAGCACCAGTATTGTAGTGCTTAGAGTGACCGCTAGTAAATGGTATAAGGCACTGCAACAGAGCATCTCAGTCGCTCTAGTAACCTGGATGGCACTGATGAATGTGATGTGTGTCGGGTGCTGTAACAACACTGCAGTGAGCGAGAGGTAGAGCAAGCTCAGTGCGTCTGACACTCGGCACTCCACGCCATATTTAACAAAACACTAGACACACAGAGCATAAGCGCTCTAAAGCTGGGAGCTGTAGCACAGAAGGTTTTTGAACACATATCCACCAGTAACAAAGCGAAAACACATGGAATGACATTGTTTTAACTGGGACAATAACACTTTAGTGCCAGACCTGTAAATGCAATTCTGCATAAAAATATAAAAATTGCCAAACACGCTATTTAGTCACAACTAATGAAAGCCCATTTAAATGTATGGGAGAGCGACACTGAGCAAAAGGTAATACATGGTGCTCTGGAACCTAGAATGCCAGCGCTATACGCTGAGCTTCCTGGAATAATACATGTGATGCTGCATGGCGCTTAGAGGCGCTCACCAGAATCGCTTTCTTAAATGTGGTTTTGCTTACAGCGCCGGGCGCTCACCAGGTGCTGCCAGCCACTACGAGGCACTACCTGGCACTATCCCTTCTTAAGTAACCCCCTCAATGTGTGATGAAGCAAAAACATTGGCGCTGAATGGAATTTACAGGTGCTACTGCTTGATAAATTAGGCTCAGTGTGGTCAAACAAATATATATATAATGCACATTGTTTCTACACTAATAATTATTAGAAATGTTTTCCCCAGGCACCATGCTTATCAGTAGTATTTTCATTTTATTCATCACATATGGATGTTCCTAAATTGCCATGGACATCATAGGGCAAAACAATGGTTATACTGTATTTTCTCATGCCCTAAATGTTCCTGTTTATGTAATGATACCAACACTTTTAGCACATCAGGATCATTAAGGGAACAAGGGAAAGTTTGCACATTTTCAAAATCATTTGGTCTGTGAACACACTCAGTCATTAATATATATGTGTTTACCATGCATCCTCCAGGAGGTTGTTCATTTATGTATGCACAGTTAATACTGTATGTGATGCCTTTCTGCTCCACAGTACAGCAGTGTTTGAGGTAAGGTGAACCTAATACCCTCTGAAAGCTATGTGTTTAAAAGCCAATAGTTCCAAATGATGACAATCAACTATTTTTAAAATGTTTTTTGTCCATGTACATATTTTTACTTTTGCATAGATTTGTATAATGTACATGTACAAGTAACGATCCTCACCAACTGCCTGTATGACTATACAGAAGAGTCTCTCTCACAAGAGCCCAAAAACTTTTTAACTTGGGGAGCTGGTCGAAAGCAGAATTCTAATAGAATCATCTGGACCAGGCTGACCAGAGTAGATGTAAAGCAAAATTTTAAGGCAAAAACACTCTATTCCTTTTTTTCTGCTTGACTTTTCTCTTGCTGATATTATCAACAGCTCTTTAACTAAATGGCACACACACAATCAGAATCACAATCACAAGCCACGGAAAGCACAATAAATGAAATTCTGTAACTATAAGTCATATATATATATATATATATATATATATATATATATATATAACTTACTGCTGAATCTTGATTAAGTCTGTATGCAATTTACATCCTCCACCTGCTTTGTATAACTTCAAAGTATGAAACCAAAGATACCAACATTTGACCTTATAAATCAGATGCTTAATCAAAGGCCTTAAATAAAAGGCAGACATCTCTTGTACCGATGCAAGACTCAGCATGAATCAATGCTCCCTGTAGTGTGACAGCTACATTACATTTTACTTCGAACACACTGTATTTTGTATTTTGTGTGCTTTACATATGACAAACATTATTATTTCAGTTATTGTTTCGTAGCTTTGGTTTCTGTTTCACCACTATCCTTTTGAAAAAAGTGGATAGAGACTGAAAGTGCTTTGGTCACACGGTAATATTTTTATATGTCTTATATGCCATAATGTATTGTCTTTTAATTACATTAAATAGATATTGTTGTTTTTTGCTGATCAGCTAAGCTAGACTATTTCATGCCAATGTATGTAAATAAAAAAAAAACACAAAATAACTTCTATACATAGGTACACATTCAAATCAATGTTAAAATAGAGGTGTGTTTGGTGACAATTAGACTCTGGTTTTTGTGGGTAGGTTTCTATAAGCTTTGCATTTTTTTCAGCAGTTTTTAAGTAGCTTTGACTTTATGATTGGGAATATTGTCTTGAAGACTATATGACATGTTATTAATACTACTTTCTACCCCACAAGCCTTTAATGGAATGTTGCAGAAACAGTAGGTATCTACTCAGAATGGCATTGCTGTTACCATTCAGTATGATCTGAATTGTTTAAATTCAGTGACACTTAATAAGTGGTACTAACTATATTAATGGTGATATTATGAGCCTTCTAAGGCCAAAATATTTCAAATAAGTTCATATTGGTCATTTAGTATCCATTATTAGTAGTTATTTACCAGAGCAGAGACAATATGATTCAGTAGCCCCCCCAGATGGATAGTCCCCAGTACCCAGCATTTGGTACTCCTAAATGCCAGAGACAAGAGCTCCAGCAACCACAATGTGCGAACTGGTATAAATGTCCATTGGATTCCTTACTGGTTAACAAACAGTTAAAAAGAAAACATATGTAGTTTTAAAATAAAAAAGAACGTACTTTCACTGTGCATTCCCTGCCTGGTGGCGTCCTCTTTACCGGTATGATGGATCAGGGATACCCTCCTGATCTGGTGGTCTCTGATGTTCTTGATACCAGGGAGCCGCTATTGTAGCCATCCCAACAACATCTGTATTGGGGGTTACAGCTCCCCCTTCCTCCTTTCCTGTCATATTGGGATGCAGAGTAGGCTTTTATACCATAAAGGAAGGGCTTCTGTGCAATTCCCCCCCGGTGTGATGTCAAAGGAGGGGAGAAACATGAAGGGAGATTCCTCAGGGAAATATCCTTCCATATCCCTCCTCTCCAGTGACATCATTGATCACATTAGGGAATATAGAAGCCTGTCTGTCACGGCGTTCCAGCACAGGCTTGTTGGACTTTAGCTACCCTATACCAATTCACAGGGTAGAGATGACCTGCCACCTGCCAGCGAGTGACCTGGAATTGACCCGGATCAGATGCCAAGCAAATTCTGACCCCAAGCAAATAGTTTATGTGTTCATATGCCCATGTGGCCTATTTATCATGCCCAAGACAAATAGATAAATAGAAACCGCCGACAGGGAGGGATAAACATTTTTGGTAGCTAGACATCTTAATATAAAGCACAATAAATGGTTTCCTCCATGTGTGCGGCCCCACACACCCATTTACTTGAAAGGACAGACGAGATCAAAGACATTGTGAGTTTGTGGAGTTTTGTTCAATTGAGTCGATTGTAATGTATTTATAATCAAACATGAGTTAATATCAATGTTTTGGTGTGGACAATGGCTTAGCGAAGTTAGTGAACAGGGAAGTGTGAGACAAAGTTATGAAAGTGGTGATCCCTTTGATTAGCACATACTGTAGGTTTATGAGGGAAAAAATCTTGTGTGATGGTTAAATACCCTTTCACAGGGCTCATTGTTAAAAGTCTGGAGGATAGCTGATGGACTTATGCGAATAGGTCAAAGGGAGCATGGTTTTCAATAAAGAATAGGGATATGATTAATCATTAGATGAAAATAACATTTGTTATATTTTTATATCAGTTTAATACTTATGGATGAGAGGAGTAGATAATTTTAAAGTTACCTTTAGTAACCTTTATTTTAAATTTGAGGAATAAGATGTGTGTGGGAGGCATATAGGAATCAGCGAATATTTCCTTATTTGACAGTAAGATTGGTGGATTGGGGACTTTGGTAAAATTGTACTGTCTTTCAATATCATGGTACTAGCCAACCAGTCGTACAGGCAAGGTGCAGGTTTTAAGCACCAGGGTGGGAGGGGTCTGGCTGAGAAGAGGAGGTGTGGGGCGGTACCTGCACGGTGTCATTTTATATAGTTTGATGAAAGTGCTTGAGGGACCAACTTGCTATCCAATGGCGTTGCCCAATGTTAAATAATCATCTTGGATTGGTGCAGTAGATTTTGGCTGGTCTGTGTCAGCTCCTGTAGGACCAGTATTCTGACTATAACAGCACCAGTGAATGTTACCACTGCAAATTATATGGTGATGGTGATAAATCAGACGTGGGCACATGGGGGCTGGCTGCTTTTTGCTTGTTTACTGTCACACTGAGTGTCACTGAAGAAAAAATATCGCCACTGAGTGCCATTGACTGGCACTGATGTTTGATAAATGAGGCTCCAAATTAGACTAGCTTCAAATCACTTTACGACTTTGTCTAAAGCAGTCCAACACCCATTTTCTAAAAAATGGGCTTTGATTGCAGAGCAGGCGGCATCCTAATCGGGTTGTCCCCACCATCCAGGCAATCAGGTAAAATGGATGTAAAATGTTTTTTTGCTTCAAACGAATGAAATGCTAGAAGAATAAATGGCAGCAACCGTAACTGTTTAGGAGTGTTGTCGGTGCTTCTACAATGTGTTGTATTTTGTGTATTTATTTGTAATTTATTTAAACCACGTTGCTGAGATCTCTGTTCGCCTCAACCTTAATGAGTCTGTCTGAATTAATCAGTGTAAGAACTTAATGTTATAGGCACTGTATATTATAGCATTGTGTGATTACGCTAACATACTGCTTGTGGTTTCTCTGTGATTCAACAAGCAAGATAAATCACTATTGTTTAAGTTTACATACCTTTACTGCAGTTATCACATCAGAATGCTAATATTTGTTTAACACGCAACTCAAAATCAAAATATGTTGGAAGTAATAGCTCAATGTGGCATCATTTGGCAAAATAAAATATTTATTTCTATGCCCACATTATACTTATTAATTCTGTTTGCATTAGAGCTGTCTAAAACCGGACCAACAACCTGGCGCAGTTGGAAAAGAAAGGTAGCATCTTGGAGCTTCCTCTCCCAACTGACAAAACAGAAGAAATACACAGTAACAGGAATCCCAGCAGCACTTCCTGTTTGCAGGTGGCCTGCAAGCCCATGAGTGGCCATGTTGTTTCTAAAATTTATCCCAGCAGGCGATTTTTTATGTGCAGCAATCTAAATTGCCCTGGGAAGGGATGCATATAAGCCCTGTTTGTTGTGTTGCTCTGTTTAACCCTTCTAGCGCCAGCTACGTAAAATTCACGTAGCTGCCTCTCCTGTCGTTAAACGCCAGCTACGTGAATTTTACGTAGCTAGCTTTCCCTTACCTTATGGCCATCGGGGGGGGCATCAGCGGGCCAGTTGGTGTGGAAGAGCCTTGAAGGAGTCCAGGGGTCAGGGGGAGGTGACCTAGGTGTGACCCAAGTCACCCGATCGCTCCCCTGACCAATCAGCAGGGGGCGCACGGCAGCTGTCATCAGCCGGCGCCCCCTGCTTACCTCATCTGATGACGCTGGCGCAGAAACCTTTCCGGAGCCCAGGGGGTCAGGGCGACCGTAAGTAAGACTGATCCCCCACCCCACCCCCCCCCCCCCGGGTGACCCAAGTCACCCGATCGCTCCCCTGACCAATCAGCAGGGGGCGCACGGCAGCTGTCATCAACCGGCGCCCCTGCTTACCTCATCTGATGACGCTGGCGCAGAAACCTTTCCGGAGCCCAGGGGGTCAGGGCGACCGTAAGTAAGACCGATCCCCCACCCCACCCCACCCCCTCCGGGTGACCCAAGTCACCCGATCGCTCCCCTGACCAATAAGCAGGGGGCGCACGGCAGCTGTCATCAGCCGGCGCCCCCTGCTTACCTCATCTGATGACGCTGGCGCAGAAACCTTTCCGGAGCCCAGGGGGTCAGGGCGACCGTAAGTAAGACCGATACCCCACCCCACCCCCCCGCCCGCCCCGCTGATCAGCTGGCTTTACGCGAGCCAACTTCAAGCAGCAGGCCCGACGGCTCCCCGCTCACCCTTCCACGGCTTCCTGTCTGCCGCCGCCAGGTAAAGGCGATCGTTATGGAATGCTGCCATCCACCCATCCATCCTGTCACCCCCATGCAGCCATCCATCCATCCTGTCACCCCCATGCAGCCATCCATCCATTCTGTCACCCCCATGCCGCCATCCATCCATCCTGTCACCCCCATGCCGCCATCCATCCATCCTGTCACCCCCATGCCGCCATCCATCCATCCTGTCACCCCCATGCCGCCATCCATTCATCCTGTCACCCCCATGCCGCCATCCATCCATCCTGTCACCCCCATGCAGCCATCCATCCATCCTGTCACCCCCATGCAGCCATCCATCCTGTCACCCCCATGCAGCCATCCATCCATCCTGTCACCCCCATGCAGCCATCCATCCATCCTGTCACCCCCATGCCGCCATCCATCCATCCTGTCACCCCCATGCCGCCATCCATCCATCCTGTCACCCCCATGCCGCCATCCATCCATCCTGTCACCCCCATGCCGCCATCCATCCATCCTGTCACCCCCATGCAGCCATCCATCCATCCTGTCACCCCCATGCCACCATCCATCCATCCTGTCACCCCCATGCCAACATCCATCCATCCTGTCACCCCCATGCAGCCATCCATCCATCCTGTCACCCCCATGCAGCCATCCATCCATCCTGTCACCCCCATGCCGCCATCCATCCATCCTGTCACCCCATGCAGCCATCCATCCATCCTGTCACCCCCATGCAGCCATCCATCCATCCATCCTGTCACCCCCATGCAGCCATCCATCCATCCTGTCACCCCCATGCCGCCATCCATCCATCCTGTCACCCCCATGCAGCCATCCATCCATCCTGTCACCCCCATGCCGCCATCCATCCATCCTGTCACCCCCATGCCGCCATCCATCCATCCTGTCACCCCCATGCAGCCATCCATCCATCCTGTCACCCCCATGCAGCCATCCATCCATCCTGTCACCCCCATGCCGCCATCCATCCATCCTTTCACCCCCATGCCGCCATCCATCCATCCTGTCACCCCCATGTCGGCATCCATCCATCCTGTCACCCCCATGCCGCCATCCATCCATCCTGTCACCCCCATGCAGCCATCCATCCATCCTGTCACCCCCATGCCGCCATCCATCCATCCTGTCACCCCCATTCTGGCATCCATCCATCCTGTCACCCCCATGCCGCCATCCATCCATCCTGTCACCCCCATGCCGCCATCCATCCATCCTGTCACCCCCATGCCGCCATCCATCCATCCTGTCACCTCCAATGCAGCCATCCATCCTATCACCCCCAATGCAGCCATCCATCCTGTCACCCCCAATGCAGCTATCCATCCATGCTATCACCCTCCCATGCAGCCATCCATCCATCCTATCACCCTCCCATGCAGCCATCCATCCTGTCACCCCCAGGCGATCATGTGCTCCCTGGCGGCCGCGCTCGCACCCACCTGGCCTCCATCTCGGTCGGCTCTGACAGCTGGTATCTTGATTGGCCTCCTCGCCCTGCCTGCCCCGCCTCAGCCATTGGTTAAAGAGCATTGCCAGCGCGGGACATGAGAGCAGGCCGCCGGACTCCGCCCACCTACTGGGTCAGGGACGTGTGACTGACTGAAGTGCTGAGGAAGAGACCCCGGAAGAAAAGGTATTTAAAAAAAACTAAAAAAAAAATAGATGTTGATTTTGGAGAGAAAGTGTGTGTGTATATGTGTGTTTTTTTTTTCAGTTTGGTTACGGGGCTCCCGAGCGCATGCCCATAGGGGCGCCCGTGCCCCATGACCAACAAGTAAATCTGGCCAGTTCGGTGGTTCCGGCGCCCTTCCCCAGGGGCATCCCGATTTGGAATGCCCTGGAGGGGAAGGTCAGAGACCTCCACAACAACCAGTATAACCAGTGAGTTTCGGGAAGGCTTGCGTCCAGAAAGCTGCAGCTACAACAACAAGCCTGGTACTCCTAGAACGCTTGAGGTGTGTACTTTCAGGGAACATGTGGTTTGTGGGGGGTATTTTAATTGAAAAGTGGTGTTTTGGTTGAAAAAGCGCAAGGTGCGCACTTTGTCAGGAGGAAAATTTCAAGTGAAATGCCCGTTATGCATACGCTTTGCTTTGGGGTAATTGGCAACCCTACCCTTGGAGGTAGCTATGCATGTTGGGTATTGTTCTGTTCAGAAGACCTTGCCATTTCAGATTTGATTAGTTTTTTTTGGTTAGCGCATGATTTTTATAGAAAAATTTGGTCTTAATGCTGCATTTTTGCTATTTTTTTAGGGAAATCCGGTACAACCAGTGAGTTTCGGGAAGGCTTGCGTCCAGAAAGCTGCAGCTACAACAACAAGCCTGGTACTCCTAGAACGCTTGAGGTGTGTACTTTCAGGGAACATATGGTTTGTGGGGGGTATTTCAATTGAAAAGTGGTGTTTTGGTTGAAAAACTGCAAGGAGAGCAAAATGGTTGAGTTTTCTTTCAAAATTGGCTCAGTCGCTCTTTTCAGTTTTACGTGTCTCCTGGGCAGGAAAGGATGTCTACCAATACATATGTGGTACTGTTGCAATCGGGAGCAATAGGGATTTTACACACAATATGATTTCCTGAAACAACTTGCATGTTTTATTAAGAAAACGCACTACAAATTGTAAAAAAATGTTTTTTGGGGTTTTTTTTAACATATTTTCCACAAAAATATTTAAACAACACTGACAATCTTACAAACAAGACACTTCATGTTAAAGCCCAGACTGTGCTGAAAAAAACAATATATAATTTTCCAGGGAAATACTGGGAAATCCCTTCAAAAATCACCGTTGAACATGTGGAGCGCAAAATGGTCTGGCAACAAAGGGTGACAAAATCTCAAGGTAGGCTGGCGGTTAAAGGGTTAAATTCATTTTAGACTGTTGGTCCGCTTTAACTCAAACCTACTGCATTTATATTATGTCACCGCAATGATTGTTTTACATACTTCTTCTTAATAGATTTCTGAAAAATTGATGGTCAATAGGGGGTACGAATAGCATATCAAAACCTGTGCGCATAACCACACACATTCTGGTAGGATTAAGTACATAAGTAAACAGCTTTTTATTTTGTCTATAGGCACATGGAGGCTTTAGTGTATGGTTGTGCTTGTAAGCCCCTACTAGAATCTGAAGCTAGGCTGGTCTGAATTTTTCCAGAAAAAGACATTTATGCAATGTATTGGGAGCATTGAGTTCTCGTTTTCATGCGCTGGGTTTGGTGATGGAGTCATATAACTTCCACTTGCACACATATCATTGCCTTGGCATCTGAAAGTTCAGAGCCAGGAACGGGATGACTTCTCGGGGTTGATGTCATCTGCCCTGCCCACAAGAGCTGGGGCTAGCAGCGATGATGTGAAGGCAGGGTAGTGGACTTCTTTTGGGCCCTCTCTGCACTGTGGAAGAGCATGGGGGTCAACTGGAGAGGCCCTATCAGTGAAGTGGAGACCCGGTGAGAGAGATTGCGCATGGGGGGCTACTTTAGGCCTCCTTCTGAAGCCAGAAGTGCCCCGGGAGTAATAGGATACCTCCAGAGGGAAGAGAAGACCCAACCGGTTCGAACAAGTGGTCAGTGTTTTTTTACATTTTCTTTTACAGTAGCAGGGGTGAAAGCCAGGCACCTAGGCTTGGCACTTAATGGTAGGAGAAGCAAACCAGTATGGCCTACATACTTGGCACTTAAAGGGTTAAACATCCAAGATGGCGGCCTATGAAGTCTAAGGCTGCCTGCAGGCAGGAAGTGTTTTTGACTGTGCTGCTCTGCATTCTGGGATTGCTGACCTTTTCCTGACCCTGGCTCTGCTCTGTCTGTGCAGAACACAGCTATAACCCCACCCCCTATAGTTTTGCCCCATTATCCTCTCCTCAGTATGTGATGCTTCTGAGACAAAATGCTGGTGGCCATATCCTAGAGTCCTGCAGCCCGGTGGGGGAAAGAATAATAAGTAAGTGACTAAAAGTGATATATATATAGAGGTTTGGGCTTTTCATTAAATGATGCTGAAGGTCCGGTTTAATACATTACAATTTACAGTATATTCAACCACTGTACTAAAGCCCACCACCATGCTATATGTATTTAATTAAAAATACAAATAAGATCATCAATTGTTGCCTTTTTCTATTACAATTAGTTTAACATAACTTAAAATGTATTTGACTTGTAAAATATTATGATGTAAATCTTTGAAAATAATTTAAGTAACAGTAGTTTCTGTAATTACCCAAACTTGTAATTAAAAGAATATGTTATTTCAGTTCTATTAAAACTTGATTGACACACACTCTAATTACAAACATGGGATCTGAAACCTTGTCACATTGTAATTTTACTTTCAAACTTTTTGGCTGATGTTGTAATTAGCAGAGATGCTAATATATTGCACTAATCAAATAAGCTTTAATTAGCTATGGGTCAAGAAAAGAGAACTGAAATGTATCTATAAGATATATTAAAATCTGGAGAAAAAATTCTGAATTAGCAGAGCAATAAAATAGAAAATGAGTGCAGGATTTAAATGCAAGGTTGAGAAAAAAAGTGCTGTGGTTTATATAACCTCTCCAGTGTTGGCATATTTGCCAGTCTAAATTGGTTTAGATACACTGTCCATTACTTGGTAATAATTATGGCATTTACATGGTGCCATGTATATGTACTGTCGAAAAAAAGCACCACTTTCTAAGAAATAAACATTAGCTTCTTCATTGCTGCTGTTAAGGTCTTTCATCTCACATGCTTATGAGATGCATTTGAAAATATTTAGCATGTATTTATTTTTATACTATGCTAATTTTGAAAAGCTCATTGTCAATGTGCTTTCCATGTGACAGCAGTTTAATTGGATATGGAATTGAAACATGTCTAAAAAGAACATGCTGTCTGTATTGCCAATGCAATCAAAACACTTCTAATAAAAGCTAAAGAGAGTGTATAGGTATCAGGAAAAGCTAAAATATTTGCATTCCGAAGAGGAATGTCAAAAACCAATGTGCACAAAACCCAGGCTAGCCAGTCAATAGGGGTCATGTTAAATATTTAGTAAAGCATGGTGCACTTCCAGTGTGCCTTGCGGTATAAATTGCTCCCTGCATCAAGTGTAATAAAACATTTTTGTTCCAAAAAATCAACTGTACCTGTGATAGGGTATTTTTTTAAAGTTGAGGTACATTTTTCCAAAGACTATTTCAATTGTTTGGTACCCTATGGGTTATGCAAATTAATTTGCAATTTTTTGGGCAATTCAGCGCCATATTTAGCTGTGCAAAAAGTGTGCACAGCTAAATATGGTGCTCAATTGCACAGAGAATAAACATCAGAAATAAAGTTTGCTCTCAAGAAAAGTGAGTAAAAAAAATCATGGTGATGAATCAACCCTAGTGTGTTAATACCAGTTTCCATAAAACAGACATTTGCTAACATAGAAAAAATGTAAAAAAATGTAAAAAATACTAGATTAGCTTAGCACACTGAGCACTTCCTATTGGCACAAAAAATATACTTTTTAAAAATCCCACTGAAAGTGGCCCTACCCTTTAAGTAAATTAAATGTTTGATGTACTTTTATCAGTTGGCCATTGTTTGTTTTTCTTTCTGTAACAGAAGTACAGTATATGGGCAATTTTGTCCATATGTGTAAGTCTTGAATGATTATGCTTTATAATCTTTATATCCCTAGTCTGTGCTGAAAATCAGAGAATAACGATATCTGTACAAATCAGACAGCGTTGAAGGGCTCCTTTACTTCACAATTTGACGTCTCCAGCTATTACAAAGTCCATTGCTAGCAAAGGCATTCCTATCCTTCATTGTAGTACATTGACTGACTGCTTAAGAGCAGTCAAGTGAAATGACCATTAATGGTCATGAGATTCTGTGGATGAATCTGTTGCCTGGACACCGCTACTTGTCATGTTTTTTTTTAAAAGCTGAATTTGCTACTATTCAGCCTCTTTTTTCTAGTGGATCAGATACGTGTTATCCGCCACATCACTCCCCTCCTAATCCCTGAAGTGTCACTTTTCAAGGATGGTTTTACAGTGTTGCTTTGCTTTTTTTTTTATATGTTTGAACCTTTTAAATCAGACCTTCACCATGATTTAATGAAAGCCCAAACCCTTAAAAAAACTATTCTCCAGCATCTGAAATTAATATATTTTAAGTTTTTAGTAACTTACTTATTATTCTTTACCCCAATGGGCTGCAAATCTGTTCAGGACTCTAGAATACAGACGCCACTATCATAGCTTATAGCTGTGCTTTGCTCAGACATAGCAGAGCTGGGGTCAGCGAAAGGGCAGCAATCCCAGAATGCAGAGCGACAGAGTCAGAAGACACTTGCCTGATGCTCCATGTGCTGCCATCTTGAATGTTTAAAGGCTCATAACATGCAGTAGATGCAGGTAGGATGATTTTTAATGTGGGCAATCTGTATGTACAGGGTGTGGGAGATGTATAAGATATGCTCTTATTCGGGATGAAGGTCCGCTTTAAGTGCCAAGCACATAGTTTCTACTTGTTTGCTTATTCTACCATTAAGTGCCAAGCCCGTAGAAACTATGGCCTTGCCAATTTCCCCTGCTACTGTAAAAAAAGCTCCCCTCTGGCCTGGGTCCAGCACTGAAGGTCTCCTCTTCTGCCTCTCCCAAGCCTGAAATAAAGCCCCCTGCTTCAGCCACGGCTGACACAGCTGTAATAAACCAAAACACTCTCGATCCCTTTCTGCCAGGTCAATGCTTTACCAGGGGGCCTCTGGGCTCTGCAGGCTAAGGTGAGGGCCCAGAAGAGGCCCCCCACTGCTTCTGGTGGTGTTGTCCACTGCCTGTAGTCATGACATTTTGTGGGAGGAGTGCATGACATAATCCCACTCCTCTTACTTTCCGACCCAGCTCTGGCTCTGACAGATGTCGGTAGTACCAGTGCAGAGCCCTGCACGGTTCACCACTGTCATCTGTCATATGTCATCACAGGATTGGAGGTGAGTAAAGAAAAAAAAAAACTAAAATAATACAGAATTTTGGGGCAAAATGAAGGTACTAACAGGACTTTTTCAATGGGAACGAGTAAGATCTCGTTGGAGACTGTAACATTTAGTGGCAAGGTAAGTTACAAAATGCTAGAAAAACGCTACAAGTCGAGAGTTTCACTTCAACGTATACAAGAGCATCGTCTGTGAAATAGGCCACGAGAGCCGTACTCACAGCGTTCTTCTCAGTTCACACTGAGAGCCAAAAACAAGAAGGAATATAAAGCCTCTGAATCAAGCTTAATGTTTTAGGGTATGCCATGTATGCAGAAAATATGTTTTATAAACAGCTGAGCTACATGTAATTTAGGAGCTCCTTGATCAAGGGGATGAAGTGCGCCATTTTGCTGAAGTGATCAACCATCACCCAAATAAAAGAATTACCATGTGATGATAGTAACTTTACAATAAAATCCATAGAAGTATGAACCCATGGTTCCATAAGGATTTCAAATAGTAAAAGTAATCCAGCAGGAGGTTTATAGGTTACATTATTGTGAGCACAGTCAGAAAAGGCATTAGGGATGGGCGAACCCCCCAAAGTTCGGGTTCGGAAAGTTCGGCCAGCGTTTGGATAAATGTGTGGGTTCGAGGACATGATCCAGAACCCAAACCGCCGGTCCCTATTGAAATCAATAGGGTCTCAAACTTTGGGGGGTGGCTGGGGGTGCAGAGTGTGAAGCATGCTGCTTAAACTCACCTTTGCATGATCCTTGGATATGCAGCAGCATGGAACCTGGTCCCTGCTCCCATGAGTGAGGACACTTCTAGTACCAGCAGCCCCGCCTGGGACCAGCTTCAAATGCTGCAGCTGCCGATCCGCTGCACTTACAGAAGAGGATCGGGCAGAGGTGAGTTACAGCAGCTTCCTACTGCTGCGACCTTAGGTGAAGCTGGTTGATGGGCTGGACACCTTTTCCATGTTCTGGCCTGAGGCAAACTTCTGGCTGAAGTCTGTGTTCGGGTTGGGAAGTTTGATATGAACCTGAACTTTGCTATTCGGGTTCGCCGATTTCTAGCTGACATTGCATCTGATAGTAGGCCACCGGACATGGCATTTACCAGAATTACAGTTTAGAGCCGTTAATTACCTGTAATGCTCCAAGGTGCATTTAAACAGGACCTTCACCCTAAATAAATACAACTATGCTATGCGCTATGCACACCTTGCAGTTTTTCAAGAAAAACAGCCCTTTACATTTGAAATACCCTCCACAAACTATATATTCTCTGGAAGTACATACCTCAAGCTTTCTATGTGTACCAGACTTGTTAACATGGGTGCAGTTTTCTGGAAGTAATCCCTTAATTAAATATTTGGTTGCACAGGGTTTCCCTAAAAAAAAAGAATAAAAAAACAGAATCAAAGTCACATTTTCATAAAAAACAATATGCAAACAAGATGAAACAAGTTAAATCTGAAAAAGCAACATCCTCTGAACAGAACAATACCCAACATGCATGGGCACTGTCAAGGGAAGAGTTGTCAAACACCCCAAAGTAAAGCATGTGCGTAAGGACAATTTTACTTGAAAATTTCAGCTCTGCTGACAAAATGCGCACCTTGTGCTTTTTCTACCAAAACAACCCTTTACATTTGGAATACCCCCACATATTCCCTGAAAGTACACATGTTAAGCTTTCTAAGCATACCCAACTTGTTGTAGTGGGCTCATCTTTCTGGAAGTAATCCGTCAAAGTATTCTATGGTTGCACAGGCTTTCCCTAAAAAATGTATGAAAAAGCAGAATAAAAAACACCTTTCCCTAAAATATCAATATGCAAACAAGAAAAAACAAGCTAAGTCCGAAAGCGCAATGTCTCCTGAACAGAACAATACCCAACATGCATAGCTACTTTCAACCCTTTTAATTGCCAGCCTACATGAAATTTTGTCACCCTCTGTTGACAGGTCATTTTTCACCATTTTGTGCTATATTTAACCGTGATTTTTGCAGGAATTTCCAGGAAAATGTAATATATTTTTTGAGGCAGAGTTTAGGCTTTAACATAAAATGTGTTGTTTGTAATCATTTTATCGTTTGTTTTTTTTTTTATATTTTTAAGTCAAAAAACTGAAAAAAATAAAAAAAAATTATTTCTTTTAAATTGTCTAATTTATTTTAAATAAACTATTTATTTTAATTAAAAAAAATGATATTGCATGTGAAAGCCCCATTTCTCCTGATTACAACTGTACCACATATGTATCGGTAGCCCCCCTGTTTCTGTCCAGGAGACCCCCCAAACTGAAAGAGCACTTTATAACATTTACAAATAAAATACAACAACTATCCACATTATAAAGGGTTACATTTTTAAAAAATTGTCGTGGGGTCCCCCTTCCCGGGGGATGGGGACCCATTAAGCACAAACCCTTGGGCAACCTTCACACATAGCTAGTCAAAAGTGGCAAAAATATACATTCCAATAAATTACATCAGTGTACTGCATAACGCAAAACTCTGCATGCAGCATTCGGCCCACAGAGCAACTTCAACACAGCCTGTAGATGTCTATAGGCATCATAGATAAAGCGCATGTACTATACTTTAACTATGGTACATTGCAGTGTAGTTGAAGAGTCATACAAACTGGCATCTCACGGTCCATCATCGATGGATTCCAGCCACTAACAGGGGCTATTGCAAGCTATGGTCCAGAGGAGGAAGTCGGGTCCAATTTTGTTACTGTTTTTTAAAATATTTATAAAATAATATAATAATAATAATAATAATAATATAAAAAACTGAAAAAAATAAAAAATGATTATTTCTTTTAAATTGTCTAATTTATTTTAAATAAACAATTTATTTTACGAAAGAAAACAATATTACATGTGAAAGATCCTTTTTTCCTGATTACAATGGTACCACAAATGTATCGGTAGCCCCCCTGTTTCTGTCCAGGAGACCCCCCCAAACTGAAAAGTGCACTTTATAACATTTATAAATTGTCGTGGGGTCCCCCTTCCCGGGGGAGGGGGATCCATTTTTTGGGTCTAACAATCCCCCCCAAAAAATGGCGTGAGGTCCCCCCTACCCAGCATAACCAGCCCTGGGACCAGCTATGGGGGCTTGCAGAACAGGGCGCAGAGGCCAGCTTTGGTGGCCCCTGGCCCTCCAGGCTACAAGCTGGCATAGCCTATGGCCACGGGCTCTTCTGCCCCCCCTGGGCTTTGGGAAGGCGGGTAATGGGGGTCTCAGAGTTAATGGCAAGTCACCCGCTAGCCGCAGGTGACTTGCCAGCCTCCAGCCTTGTGAACTTGTACAGGGGTCTCATGGATCCCTTATCAGTTCACAAAGGGTTAAATGTAAACAAAACACACACACACACAATAAAAAAAAATATTATTTTTTTAATACTTACCTCCCATCTATCCCTGGGCACTGTGCCCCACGCTGATCACTTTGGCTTCAGCACTCCTGCTGCTGCTGGAAGCCTTTTACCAGGTGGGGTACAGGTAACATAGGGTTAATTAAAAAAAAAATGACATAGGGTCCCCCCTCCCAGGGTGAGGGATCCCATTTTTGGGGGAATTTTAAGGGTTAAAAACCCTTAAAAATCCCACAAAAAATGACGTGAGGTCCCCCCTACCTAGCATAACCGACCCAGGGCCAGCTATGCAGGGCTTGTAGAACAGGGTGCAGGGGCCAGGTTTGGCAGCCCCTGGCCCTGCAGGCCACAATCCCAAGTAGCCTCTGTGAGGCCTGGCCCTTCTGCCCCCCCTGGCCTTTGGAAAGGCAGGTAATTTGGGGTGCCGGGGGTTAACAGCAAGTCACCCGCTAGCCGCAGGTGACTTGCCAGCCCCCAACCTTGTGAACTGGTATAGGGGTCTCATGGATCCCTTACCAGCTCACAAGGGTTTACCAGTAAAAAAAACACAACACACACATAATTAAAAATTACTTTAATAAAAAATAAAAAGGTTTTTTTTTTACTTTACTCACTTCTGATCGTCAGCTCCTGTGTCCCTTGCAGCTCCAATTGCAGATGGGGTCATCGCTGGCCATGGGAGAGGGGAGGCAGGTGATCAGATCATCGTCTGCCTCTCTCCTCCTGTGGCCAGCGAAGACAAGTGAAAGAAATGACAGCCCGGAGCCAGGACGACACCCGGGAGTGATGTCATAAGCCCCGCCCCCAAAGGCGCCCATCGAGAGAGGAGGAGAGGGCCTGTGAGGGCCTGTGAGGCTCTCTCCTGAAGCTGAAGAGCCGGGGGGTGATCGGAGCCCCCCCTGGTGAAGAGGAGACCCGGCGGGAGCGATCGAACAAGGAGCTGAGAAATTGTCATTTTTTTTTTTACATTTTATTCCCGGGTGGGTGGCTATTCCGGGCACTCCCCTGCAGCCAGGGGGGGGCTTGAAGGGGGATTGAAGCCCCCCCAGATGAAGAGGAGACCCGTACGGATCGAACGAGGGGTCAGGTGAGTGTTTTTTTTACTTTAGTTTTGCTGTAGCAGGGGGGAAAAGTCAAGCACGCAGATTCTACATGCTTGGCACTTCAGTGGAGAAGAAGCGAGCACGTAGGATCTATGTGCTTGGCACTGAAAGGGTTAACATGTCAACGGTGTTCAGAAAATGACCAGAAGAATATCACAATGTCGGCCATGTGCACCACAACAAAATGACCCAGAAATTAATGACAGGTATCATTAACAAAAACCTGAAAGATGGCAGGGGCATTAGACAACCAGAAGGGCACGGCCAAATATTTATAATGATCATCATTCAAGTTAAACACCATTTTACATTCATCCTCTTGGTTATAGGTTATAGGCCTCCCTAAGGTCTAATTTAGAAAATTAAGTGAGCGCAACTTGATTAAAGAATTCTTTACTGAGCAGTAATAGGTATCTTGTTTTTAACCATATTGAGACCTCTATAATCTACCTGTTTTTTACATGCTGGGACCTTTATATAAGGGGGAACCCTCTGTCCTTCGTCTCAACGAAGAAAAATAGTGTTTCAGCTGGATAGGTAGATGAGCAGATGAAGCCTTTCTTTAAATTCTCTGGGATATATTATTTCATTGCTAATTCCACAGGTCAGGTTACATTTTAAATCTTGCCCCTAGGAAGCATAATACCCATAAGTAAATTGATCAAGGGCAATCATAAGCCCTATGAGAGGGTATTGAGTCAGTGGATTTCTCAGAGAATTCACCTGCCTAATCTGATATGTCTGAATAAGACTGAGGCAACCCATGAAAAGATACTTTGATCACCCCCAGTGCAGTACAAAATGCAGTGATCAAGACAAAAGGGACTATATTTAGCAAATTCCCTAGTATTCCAATTAATTCGAGGATTGTGAGTCCTCAATCAAGGAAAACCAAAACCAAGAGATGTGTCAGGACAATTCAAGACTAACAGGCTGATTCACTAATAGCGCCAGGTAGCGACAGGTGAGCGTCTGTACTGCGGCACTATGATTGACTGCTAGTGGCCGCCCGATCAGCCGTCAGTCACTATTACAGGGCTCCTCAGTCGCTATATTAACCTGGCCTCAAATGGTGAATATGATGTGTCTCAGTCGCTATCAAGTGACTGTACAATTGCCCACCCAAATCTAATAGTGTCTGGCCGTTTTAATGTTGTTTGAATGCTTACATTTGGAAGAATTTTATATTGTCTATGCTCAAGTCTAGGCAATATAAGATGTTTTTTCAAATGTTTTTTTTTTTTTTTTGGTGTGTGTAAAATGAAAGAAACTCTAACAACTGGTAGTCAAAATAGAAAAAGGTTTATTCTTGTTTAAAAAAAAAGCCCAACATGGGCATAAGTTTAATCTGCACAGCGGCCAAACGCATACCCCCCACCCTACGGCTTTTTCTTCTTCCCCAGCTGCAATCTTGTCCGTCGGACATACTGCCACAGTCTGCGATGCTCATTATTGCAAGCTGTAGGGAGAAAGTTCATTATTATGTGTCCGTACCCAAAATTTAAATGCAACTATGAGAGGTCAATATTTTTTTGGCTTTATTTTTATTGCTTAAAAAATTGTATGGATATAGTATATTAGGCTAGTGTATAGAATTATTTTACACCATTTATTTAAATATTGCCCTACCATTTGCTTTCATCTACCCCAGCCTTACTATTTTACTTACCTTCCGAAAACAATGAATGGCTACTTCAGCTTTGGAGGAGTGTACTTCCTGTTTACTTTAATTACTTATGTCCATAGTACTAAACAAATCCTTGAGGGAATACAATTATAGGTTTTCAGGTTATTATGTAAGGATTTGTTTAATGATCACGCACACTCACAGGCTGTATGTATAATGTATTTGAACTTAACCTAAGCAGAGCCAACAATCTAGCATGCATGCATGCAATTATGACTGTTGGTTACAAAAAAATCATCTACATGTCTCATTATTAACCCCATCATGTGAGGAACCTTTATGCCTGGTCATGTATATAGACATATGGTTGATATGTATGTTTATAATAAATTGCATTGTACTCACCATCGCAGCTGTGGCTAGGGACCATGCTGCTGGGGCTTCCTGGAGCAGGGGTGGGGAGTATGATAACAGGCTCCGTCTGTGTGGAAACATCTGAAACATAACAGAAACAAACATAAGTTTGGAACACTGGATGTTATTAATCAACAAGCACCTGTTGTTTTAAGTTTTCAAATATGGTCATACAATGTTATTAAATATTTACTCAGGCTTTTTGGAAATTTGTCCAACAGGGTTTAACCCTTTCACTGCCAGCCTACCTGCAGCTTTTGTCACCCTCTGTTGCCAGACCATGTTTCACTCTTTTGCGCTACACATGTTCAACTGTGATTTTTGAAAGGATTTCCAGGGATTTTCCAGGAAAATTATATATTGTTTTTTTCAACAGAGTCTGGGCTTCAACATGAAATGTCTTGTTTGGCCTTTTTTTTGTGTATTCTTAATACTTTTTGGTGAAATATGTGCAAAAAAACAAAAAAAAAAACTATTTTTTGCAATTTGTATTGTTTTTTTGTAATAAAAAAAGGAAGTTTTTCAATAAAATTTGATTGCGTGCGAGACCCCAATTTCTCCCGGTCACAGCAGTACCACATATGTATTGGTAGACACCCTTTCCAGCCCAGGAGACTCCCCCAAACTGAAACAGAGCTTTAGGAGATTTTCAGCTAAAATAAAACTGTGCTATGCGCTATGCGCACCTTGCAGTTTTCCAGAATAACAAGCTTTCTAGGCGTACCAAGCTTGTTTATGTGGGCTTAGTTTTCTCGAAGCAATCCCTCAATGTATTCTTTGGTTGCACAAAGTTTCCGTAAAAAAGAATAAAAAGAAAGAATCAAGCCACATTTTCCTAAAAAAAACTATATGCAAACAAGAAAAAACAAGTAAAATCTCAGAACGCAACATGCCCCGAACAGAACAATACCCAACATGCATAGGTACTGTCAAGGGAAAAGTTGGCAAACACCACAAAGTAAAGTGTGCGCATAACAGTAATTTTACTTGAAAATTTCAGCTCTGCAGACAAAGTTCGAACCTTGCAATTTTTCAACCAAAACAACCCTTTTCATTTGGAATATCCCCAATAAATCATATATCCCCTGTACACATGTTAAGCTTTCTAAGAGCACCCAGTTTGTTGTAGTAGGCTCACCTTTCTGGAAGTAATCCCTCAAAGAATTCTTAGGTTGCACTGGGTTTCCCTAAAAAAATGAATAAAAGAACGTAATAAATAACATGTTTTCCTAAAATATAAATATGCAAACAAGAAAAAACAAGCTAAATCTGAAATCGCAAGTATACCCAACATGCATAGATACTATTAACCCTTTTAATTGCCAGCCTACTTGAAGTTTTGTCACCCTTTGTTGACAGGTCATTTTTCCCCAATGTGCGCCATGTTTAACCGTGATTTTTGCCGGAATTTTCAAGAAAATATATATATATATTTTGCAGCAGAGTTTAGGCTTTAACATGAAATGTTTTGTTTGTCATTTTTCTACTGTTTTTTAAATATTTTTGCGTAAAAAAACAAAAAAAATAAATAAAATAATATTTTTTAGACAATTTTCCCCTTTATTTTAAATAAAACTTTTGTTTTATTAATGAAAACCATATTGCATGTGAAAGCCCCATTTCTCCTGATTACAACGGTACCACATATGTATCAGTAGCCCCCCCATTCTTGCCTAGGAGACCCTCCAAACTGAAAAGAGCACTTTATAACATTTACAAATAAAATACTACTATCCACACTATAAACATAAGGGGTTAATTTAAAAAAAAAATCACATAGGGTCCCCCCTCCTGGGAGGGGGGCATTTTTTTTTTAAAAACCCTTAAAAATCCAAAAAAATATTGCGTGGGGCCCCCTTTACCCATCATAACCAGCCCGGGACCAGCTATGGGGGCTTGTAGGAACAGGGCGAAGGGGCCAGTTTTGGTGGTCCCCCGCCCTGCTGTCTACAAGCTCCGTGGGCCGGGCTCTTCTGCCCCCCCCCTGGGCTTTGGGGAGGCAGGTAATTGGGGGTGCCGGGGGTTAATGGCAAGTCACCCGCTAGTTGCAGGTGACTTGCCAGCCCCCAGCCTTGTGAACTGATATGGGGGTCTCATGGACCCCTTACCAGTTCACAAAGGGTTAACATTAAAAAAAACACACCACACAAAATGTCATTTATTAAAAAAAAAAAAATATTCACCTCACCCGATTGTCAGCTCCTGTGTGGATCAGCTGTCAGATGCCCTGGTGATCGCTGGCCAGAGGAGGGGGGGCAGGGGATGAGAGTATCCCCTGCCCCTCCACTGCTCTGCCCAGCGATCACCAGGGCATCTGACAGCTGAGCCGAGGAGAGCCGGGATGACACCTAGGACTGACATCATAAACCACGGCCCCAAGGGGGAGGTGCTAGTCGTCAAGATGGCGGCGCCCATCGGAAGGCAGGGGGAGAGGGCATTTTGAACCCTCTCTTGAAGACTAAGCAGCCTGGGGGGGGCGATCCCCCCAGTTTTTAACCCTTAAAAGTCTAAAGAAAAATGGGCCCCCCCCCGGGAGGGGGGACTCTATATCATTTTTTTTCTCGATTTAACCCTTTGTAGTGTGGATGGTAGTTGTATTTTATTTGTAAATGTTATAAAGTACTTGTTTCAGTTTGGGGGTCTCCTGGGCAGGAACGGGGGGCTACCGATAAATATGTGGTACCGTTCTAATCGGTAGAAATGGGACTTTCACATGCAATATGGTTTTCTTTAATAAAATACATTTTTTATTTAAAATAAAGGAGACAATTTTCTAAAAAAAATTGTATTTATTATTTTTTTTTTTACTTAATAATAATATTGTAAAAAACAGAATAAAATTTACAAACAAGACATTTCATGTTAACACCTAAACTCTGCTGCAAAATTAAAATATATTATTAAAATTAAAATATAAAATATATAATATTCTTGAAAATTCCAGCAAAAATGGTGCAAAAATAGCGCAAAATGGGGAAAACAGAGGGTGACATAATCTCAAGTAGGCTGGCAATTAAAAGGGTTAAAAGTAGCTATGCATGTTGAGTATTGTTCTGTTCGGGGGACCTTGCGCTTTCAGACTTAGCTTGTTTTTTCTTGTTTGCATATTTATATTTTAGGAAAAGGTGTTTTTTATTCAGCTTTTTTATACATTTTTTAGGGAAACCCTGCGCAACCAAAGAATTCTTTGAGGGATAAAATTCCAGAAAGATGAGCCCACTACAACAAGCTGGGTACGCTTAGAAAGTTAAACACGTGTACTTTCAGGGAATATATGGTTTATGGGGGATATTACAAATGTAAAGGGTTGATTTGGTTGAAAAATCGCAAGGTGCGCACTTTGTCTGCAGAGCTGAAATTTTCAAGTTAAATTGCAGTTACGCTCATGCTTTACTTTGGGGTGTTTGGCAACTCTTCCCTTGACAGTACCTATGCATGTTGGGTATAGTTCTGTTCGGGGGACCTTGCTTTTTCAGATTAAACTTGTTTTTGTATATATGTTTGTATATAGTTTTTTTTTGGAAAATGTGGCTTTGATTCTGCTTTTTTATCCTTTTTTTAAGGAAACTTTTTGCAACCAAAGATTACATTGAGGTATTACTTCCAGAAAACTGTGGCCACATCAACAAGCCTGGTACACCTAGAAAGCTTGAGGTGTGTACTTCCAGCGAATATATAGTTTGTTGGGGGTATTTCAAATGTAAAGGGTTGTTTTTATGGAAAAACTGCAAGGTGCGCATAGTGCATATCACAGTTGTATTTTATCTGAAAAAAAATTGGGATTTCACACGCAATAAGATTTTTTTTACAAACTTACAGTTTTTATTACAAAAAACACTACAAATTGTAAAAAATGTATTTTTTTATTTTTTTTTCACATATTTCACCCAAAAATATTGAGAATACACCTAAAAAATGACATTTCATGTTAAAGTCCAGACTATGCTGAAAAAAACACTATATCATTTTCCTGGGAAATCCCTTCAAAAATCACATTTGAACATGGGGAGCGCAAAATAGTGCAAAAATGGTCTGGCAACAAAAGGTGACAAAAACTCCAGGTAGGCTGGCACTTAAAGGGTTAACAGATGTTTTTCAGACATTTGAATGGTATTTAGGGGTTCATGAGTTGAGCTGTTTCTGTCAACTAGTCCACATGGTCCACTCAATACCATTGGTTAGATTTATCATGCATTTTACCAAGACAGTGCCACAGTCGTGCTAATTACAGTAGGTCAAACTTTGTAAGATTTTAGATTAAACACACTTGCACATGTTGCAGCAGTACAATAAGCAACAGCGCTGCATCATGCTTCTTTAAAGAACAATCCAATTTCGCACTACTGTACTTTGCAATTAAATGGTGTTGTCTGACATAAGTGCTTGTTAACTCAGGCACCATATAATGCTGTGTAGCATAAAACATGTATATGTATTTAAAATCTACATTAAATAGACCATGTAAATCAGATTCAAAATAAACTTACCTCGACTATGCCCGAGTGCAAGATCTGCAGCATAGCTGGTGGAGGTTCCAGCTCTATGATGCCCTGTAAAACAGTTAAAGTTGGAAAGGTATATTTCAATAAATGCAAAATCAGCATGGAACCTAAAAACAGCAATTAGAAATGCACTCACCAGGGGATGAGCTGCTGCTGGTATCCCAGGGAGGGCTCTGAGGTTGAGGCGTGGAGACTCCACTCCTCACAATGGGACCAGCAGATCCCAAACCCGATGGGCCACCCTCCTCCCTCTCACTCCCTGATCCTCGAGGGAGTGTGGGAGAGTCCCTCACCTCCTCCCCACTAGGACTCCCCACTTGAGAGTGGCCACAAGGGGTTTGAGACTCGGCTGAGTCCGACTGTGAGTAGCTGAGGCTCCATACTGCCCTCACCCCAGCAGCACGCTCCACTGGGGCGTCACCCCCTTCTTCCCCTGGGTCCTCAAGGTGAGAACGACCCTTCCCGTGTTTCCCCAGGGGAGGACACTTATCTGTGAAGAAGAAACAAAAGGAAAAAACGGCCACATCACACAAATATCTTACTCATCCCACATTATAGTAAATACAAGTATGTAGTGATGTAACACTTACCTGATGCGTAGGCATCATAGGGCCGGTAAACGCCCAAATTATCCCGGCGCTTAAAATCGGACCACTTCTGAATTATGGCCCTTTTGCTGAGCTTGGTCTTAAAGCGCCGTGACACGGTGGCTTGCACCTCCATCACTATGCTGCTTTTTGCACTCAGGGCATAGTCATACTCTCTGATGCAGAAATCCTATAAAAACAAAAATAAAAATAAAAAAACATTAAGCAAAACAAATTATTTGCACATTCCCATAGCAATATGTAAATCTAACATTGCATTTCAGGGTTTTTTATAAAAAAAGTCCTTCAGACATATTCCAAACAAAGCAATGTCAATCCTCGATCAGAATCAGAGGAGTAGCTGGGGAGAGGTCTGGCTGGGCGTCTAGGCCGCATAGTGGATCCTTGTAGGTGGCAAACCGGAAGTTCCAAAAACAAAAGTTGAACGGAAGTGAAAGCAAAATTTGGACACTCCTCGCATTAAAAATACGCTAACACACGCCAATGATACCACTATGAAACGCAAAGTTTACAATGAGTACGCATAACAATGATCTCCGCTAGAGACACACACGCAAGGTCCATATTTAACAACTGTGGAGCGCTGCATGCTGCGAACAACAGCGACTGCTCAGTGCGACCGTATTCAACACAAACTCACAGCGACCGAACACAGTCGGCCTAGATTGTGTCGATAGAGGATACAGCGCCAGTCGTTGTGTGATTACAATGATTTTTAAAAGTCAAGAACAACATTAAGCAAGCAAAATACACTGAAATGACATTGTTGAAGGAGTGTGACTTTAACACTTTAATGGCAGACTCTAAAATGGATTTTTGAGATTTAAAAAAAAAAAACTTCAAAAACATACATACAGTTCAGGAATAGTGTATTAAACATGTATGTTTTTTTTTTTTTAAAAAAGGGATGAGAAATGGGATTTGAGGATCTTCCATTGAAATGTATGGGGGAGCGGCCGGTAGCGCGAGGTAATAGGTGGCGCTGTGAAAGTGTGAACGCCGGCGCTGTACACTGAGACTGGGATAATGATGAATCTAACGCTACATGGCGTTATCCCAGTCGCTCATCAGGATCGGCTTCATAAATGTGTAATTGCTGTGCTGTGGCCGGCGTTCTCTTGCCGATACCTGTCGCTAAATAGCCTTTACCTGGCGCTATCCATTCATGAATAAGGCCCTTAGAATTCAATGTTTTTTAAGTGAAGGGTACCCACAATTAATTTAATCAAATGCATCCTAAAGAAGACAACTTTACCATGAATTGGCCAACAGCAAGATATTTTTTTCTTAATTGCTTGCTATTCCACTATCAATAAAAGTGGTGACAGATTTTTTGAAATGTTCCAGTTCAACAAAGGCAGGTAACAATAATATATTAAATTAAGGAAACAATACCTGACTGCCTAGATGAGTCAAGCCGCTGGAGTTTCCTGACAATTCTTGTTAATTGGGAAGACCATGGAGAAGTGGCCTGGATTTTCACAATATAGGCAAAGCCCTTGGGTTTATTATCTTATTTATCTTTTTCAGACAGGGAGTTGTCCCAAGTTGCATTCGCTCGTCAGTGTGTGATGAGGTAATCAGTGAGTTTGGCAACTTACTTTAACTTAAAGTGAACCAACACCCAGGCGGATCGGCCCGGGAAACTATAAGATTCCCGGGCCGATCCGATCCCTCTCCGCGGGGTATCCAGGGCACTATCACATTCACTGTGGATTTTTGACTTGATAAATACACCTTTTTGACTGGGACCTGGCTGTCGCCTGACACTCATCTGGCACTACCTGCCACTAGGTGGTATTATCCTTTCTTAAATAACCCACATGGTGTTGCTATTTGCCGAATAATTTTTATGTTATTTGTTATTGTTCTATTTATTCATAGTAATATTTGCAAACTGATTTATATTTGTGTTATTTTGCGATTAAGTCATGCAGTTGTGCTTTTATTTTTTATATAAACAATGCCACTTACAATTAAATAAATTCATTCTGCACGATTGCAGAATTTTTTACAACTTGGACCTAAAAATGAAGGAGAAATGAGTCAAAACAATTTATCTAAAAGAGTTTAAAGTCATTAGAGTAATACAGTTTATTAAAACATGATTCATGTAACTGCCGAAAATTACAATATAAAACTATGTAAATGAACAAAGAGGAAAAAGGCTACTGAGGTTAAAATAAAAGTACTGGCGTCCGAGTTGTTTTCAATGTCATTGAATGGCTCAGACTGTGCATCTGTGATGACATGGTCAAATTACAATTACTTTCATGGCATTAATAGATAAAAGTGCTTTCCATTTATATGGATCAAAATATGTTAATATAGGGCTTATGTGGTTAAATCTATCTGAATATAACCAGATTAAATTGTGATTTATAGCTGAAAGGTCTTTGAATGTAAAAACATTGCATAGGTGAATGTGTGCCTTATATAACATTGTCATTTCGCTAAATATTCTTCTGTTAAGAATGCTGATCTATGCAAAGTACCTTCTGTCAAGTGAGTCAAGACCTCTTGGCAGTTGAAAGCGATTCATCAAATCAATAGAACATATTCATAATCAGAATTTAAACAGTCTGCAGGAAAAAAAGGTTCATATTATTCTTTTTCTTATAATTGCAATACAAATAGCCCACTTTAATGTAATTATGTTTCCTCTATTAGTATAATTAATCGTATATAAGTCTGATTAAGATGTATTAAATACAATGAACTAAATATACTAAAGCTGCACTGACTTGTTCTAGACTTTTTTTCCTTGGACTAAGCCATATTTACTAATATCATGCATGTGGAATATTTAGACACAACCCTGCACCCACAACACACAAACTCATTGGGACACAAATTCATTTAATGGTTGAAAAAACATAAATGTGCTAAATTATATTTCTGTGCCGACAAAAAAAAGAAAATAAATATTGTATTAAAAGCACATTTATTGTATTAAAAGCACATTTAGGGGCTGATTTACTAACTGCTTCGCCATGATTTACAGGTTTACAACCTGTGCCATTTAGTGCCGCGTAGTGCCAGCTGAATGTCAGGTCCCAGTGCAAAAATCCTGAGGGCCTGTGATAGTGGCAGATAGTGTGCCACCTGCAGTGACAGATAAGACCAGGAGCTCACCCAATAGATGTCAATTGGGCTGGGTTGGTTATAATTTTTTGGACTATTTTTTGGGGGGGTTGGTACATGTGCCATTGGGTTGGTGCATGTGCCATGGGATCCCTGGGCTGTTTTTGTAAGCATTTTTTGCATTTTTGGTGGCGCCATGCCATGTCTTTCAATGTGTCCTCAATTCAATTGATGCTTTGTTTCTTTTATTGTGCTGCCATCACTCCAACAGGCGCTGAGTGCCTTGAATTCCCTTTTCACAGCGCCCGTACAGGCGCTGTGTTTTTTTATATAAATCCCTAACTTTAACTGAGCTCCCAGCCGATGTTAGGGGTCACTAGCACACAGACTTATACAAGCCCTGCACTAGTGACCAAACACAGGCCAGGAGGGAGCAATACGTCAGCATCAGCTCTAAAAAGCTTTTCAAACAACCAAGACACTCCAGGGGATGTCAAACATACAATCTGAGACCCATTCCATGCAGACATAACCTGTAAAAGTTTGTTTTCTGCAATTTTTCTTTAATTTTCAAAACCAAAATCTGCTGTGTCTCACTGGGTCTTTCTAAGTTAATACCACCCTTCCAGCCCAGTGAAGGGCAGTGAAAGCTGAAAAATGCCAGCAGTTCTCCCTACTTTTGCTGCTACAAACTAAACTAAAACAAAACTAAAGATGGAGCAAACGCATACCCTCCTACATCATACATAATAATAATTTAGGCAATCCTAAATGTTTGGGCTACTCTCCTATTTTTAAAGCCATAGGCAATTTGTTATAAAAGAGGTGAAAATAACCTGATGTGTACCATGTCTATTTCATTTTAAGGAAACCTACCCACCAGCAAAAACCTTTGCAGCTTATCACCTTGCGCAGTTGTGCACCCAAACCCCCACCACAACAGGAAAAACAAAACCTGGTAGGTCTGCTGTGTAAAACCTGCTTGGCAAAAGGGCACGCCAAGGTGCTCCAGTGTAGGCCTATTATATTTAATCTGATGTAATGGTGCTTAACATTGATGATCCTGCCCCTGCATTAAACTCCTTAACCCTAAGAAGCTCAAAATATGGTTGAATACTAATCTTTCTACAATGTTCTACAGTCCATAAGACTACTAGCTACCAATCAGGTTTACTGCTAGGATGTGTGCATTGCAGTGTATGCCAATAAACCCGGTGGTGGTGCAGGGGGTAGTTTGTTTTAGGCTGGAGGAAACAGTGGTTGCAAAATCGGTTCTGGTGTGGATCCACTTTAAATATCAATAGTTATGGCCACTCCTATAGAAAACAATGGTAACTGAGCTTAGCATTCAAAACAGAAAATTGCTCTACAAACTATATTATTTTAAGCCGTTGTGGTTGATTCAGAGCCTGGTGAGAAAACTTGATTTTTTTTAGGAGAGAAAATTGTCATTCATTTCCATGGTCTACCTTGTGGCTGATACAGAGCTAGACGGAAATTTACAACTGATAGAAAATGAAAGTGAATGTCAGTTTTCTCTCCTAAAAAAGTTTTCTCCCCAGGCTCTGAATCAACCAACTTGTATTGTAGGGGGGGCTACTAAAGCAGGTCTTAAGATGTAGGCAGGAAAGGTAACACATACATCTAAAAAAAGATTAGTTTTATTTTACCTCCATTGTTCAAGATATTCACCAAATCAAGTGGAGTCCACCATTTTTAGAGCCAGGAGTCTCTCTCTCTCTCTTACCCACTCTCAACTGTCACTAGGGCAGCAACATTGCATGCTATGGCAACCTGGCATTGACACATTCCCTAACTCACCCATGAATCAGCAACTCAATAGTAATGAAAACACATCATTGAAATAATTGAAATAAACTACACATTACATATGAATTATATTACAAATATAACATTCTTTACACTGCAGGTCAACTCTTGTTACACGTGTGCCTTGTTTTAATAATTAAAAATAAAAAAGTATTATATAATCTACATTATAATTCACATGACTTATCACATGAAATATATAGAAGCATATATATCCATGCGTAAATGTACATACATACATACAGTATCTACCTAAATATAATTTATAATATAATTAAACTAAACTACACAGTATATATATATATATATATATATATATATATATATATATATATATATATATATTATATATATATATATATATATATATATACAGCCTGGAACAGGTCAAAGATTGAGTGCAGGGCAGAGGAAAAATCTTATTTAATGTGGGGTTGTAAGCCTCTGGGATATTTAAGCACTACTACAGTAAATCTTGACTGATCAATATCTCTGGACATACAGGCCTACTCATTCTATACATTCCACCCAGGAACAAGGCTTCCCAGCCTATAATCTTGGAGCTCCTTGCACAAGCCCCTGTATGGGTGCTTCTGTCCAGGCACCACCTTGTGCCAACACAACTTTGGGCTCTGGCTACGGATCTCACATGGTCCAGCTTCCAGTAGACCCAGTAGATCCTGAGTGCCTCCTGTACTACCACGGCTGACTGGCTGTAGGATCTCCTCAGCCCAATCTCATCAGCAACAACTGTTAATGGAAGCTTCTTCCTTTTATGTTGCTTCCTGGCCTGGATCACTGAGGTTAACCCCTTGTCTGTCATTTTGGCAGTCTCACATTCTACAGGGATTGTCTTTTTGCTAAGAAGCTATCGTTCTGGGGTGGGGTGTCATACACATTCTGTGATGGGGTGTCATATTTATGCTGTAGTGGGGTGCCCTAATATTCATCCATTTATGTTCAGAATATTTGTTTTCTTATTTTCCTTATCTAAACCCTAGGTGCATCTTATTGTGCAAAATATGGTAATTAAAACAGTTTTGAAAGATTTTTTTGCTCAAAATGTTAGACACAGTTACATAAAAAATAACCTATAAATAGTTTATGCTCGCTGCTAGATTTAAACTTGCACAAGCAACAGCATTTTAACATTTAACAAATGCAACAGCATTTTAACATTCTTAAAATACAGTACAAGCACTGTAACCCAGTACAGTAATATCTATTTTAGTTGAATGTAATATCTATTTTAGTTGAATGTATGGTACTTAGGGCATTATTTATGATGTGCGCCTTTTAGCTTCATTTTCGTGGCTATAGCGCCAGCTTCAGAGCACCAGCATTCCTGTACTATCTGGTGCTGTGTACTACAGTGGCGCTAGCAGTCACTGCGCACTGCACGGTGGTTATTTTAGAAGGGACAGCGCCAGGTAGTGCTTCGTAGCGGCAGGCAGCATCTGGTGAACGTCGGGGCTGTAAGCAAAACCACATTTAAGAAAGCGATTCTGGTGAGCGCCTCTAACAGCGCCGAGTAACGCCACATGTATTTATGCAGGTGGCTCAGTGTATAGCGCCGGCACTCTAGGCTCAGGAGCGCCATGTAGTACCTGTCGCTCTGTAGCGCTGTCCCATACATTTCAGTGGGGTTCCGTTAACTGTGTTTAAATAGCGTGTTTGGCAATTTAATTTTTTTTTCTCAAATCATTGTGTGACCTCTCCTGGCTGCAAACAAACACTTTTATAAATTGTTTTGACTTTTTATATTTTTATGCAGAATTGTATTTACAGGTCTGGCACTAAAGTGTTAATGTCACAGTGTTAAAACAATGTCATTCCATGTGTTATCGCTTTGTTACTGGTGGATGTGTGTTCAAAAACAGACTTTAATCATACAGCGTCAGGCACTCTATGCTAGAGTGCCCAGCTTTAGAGCGCCAACGCTGTGTGTGTAGTTTTTTCTTAAATATGATGTGAAGCGACGAGTGTCGGACGCACTGAGCTGGCGCTACCTGTCACTCGCTGCAGCGCTGTACTGTTGTTGGAGTGCCCACCACTAGTGATGAGCGAGTAGTATTCGACCGAGCCAGTATTCGATCGAATACTACGCTGTTCGTCATACTCGATTTCGATCGAGTACAGCGGCGATGGCGCACTCACAATTCGTTTCCCCTCCCACCTTCCCTGGCGCGTTTTTTACACCAATCACCATGCAGGGGGGGTGGGACAGGTCCTGGGAGGACGCTGGCATCGCGAAAACGGCGTCTACACGCATTGGCTGGAAAAACCATGTGACCTCGAATATACAAAACTCAGCACTTCCTCTTCGTCAGCATTAGCAGCTTGAACTTAGTGAGGGACAGACGCTCACAGCAGGGAAAGACAGGCTGTCGCTGGCAGGGCCCCAGAAGCTCGGAATATCGCTTTTACCACCATCTATACCAGCTACCAGAGGACAAGAGAGTCATTAAGAGCCCTTATTAGGGCTACTACGCTGAACGGTATATGGCTCATATGTAGGCAGGCAGGGCCCCAGAAGCTCAGAATATAGCTTTTACCACCATATATACCAGCTACCAGAAGACAAGAGAGTCCTTAAGAGCCCTTATTAGGGCTACTACGCTGAACGGTATATAGCTCATATTCTATGTAGTCAGGCAGGGCCCCAGAAGCTCAGAATATAGCTTTTACCACCATATATACCAGCTACCAGAAGACAAGAGAGTCCTTAAGAGCCCTTATTAGGGCTACTACGCTGAACAGTATATAGCTCATTTTCTATGTAGTCAGGCAGGGCCCCAGAAGCTCAGAATATAGCTTTTACCACCATATATACCAGCTACCAGAAGACTAGAGAGTCCTTAATCCCTTATTAGTGCTGCTATGTTGAACAGTATATAGCTCATATCCTATGTAGTCAGGCAGGGCCCCAGAAGCTCAGAATATAGCTTTTACCACCATATATACCAGCTACCAGAAGACAAGAGAGTCCTTAAGAGCCCTTATTAGGGCTACTACGCTGAACAGTATATAGCTCATATTCTATGTAGTCAGGCAGGGCCCCAGAAGCGCAGAATATAGCTTTTACCACCATATATACCAGCTACCAGAAGACAAGAGAGTCCTTAAGAGCCCTTATTAGGGCTACTACGCTGAACAGTATATAGCTCATTTTCTATGTAGTCAGGCAGGGCCCCAGAAGCTCAGAATATAGCTTTTACCACCATAGATACCAGCTACCAGAAGACAAGAGAGTCCTTAATCCCTTATTAGTGCTGCTATGTTGAACAGTATATAGCTCATATCCTATGTAGTCAGGCAGGGCCCCAGAAGCTCAGAATATAGCTTTTACCACCATATATACCAGCTACCAGAAGACAAGAGAGTCCTTAAGAGCCCTTATTAGGGCTACTACGCTGAACAGTATATAGCTCATATTCTATGTAGTCAGGCAGGGCCCCAGAAGCGCAGAATATAGCTTTTACCACCATATATACCAGCTACCAGAAGACAAGAGAGTCCTTAAGAGCCCTTATTAGGGCTACTACGCTGAACAGTATATAGCTCATTTTCTATGTAGTCAGGCAGGGCCCCAGAAGCTCAGAATATAGCTTTTACCACCATATATACCAGCTACCAGAAGACAAGAGAGTCCTTAATCCCTTATTAGTGCTGCTATGTTGAACAGTATATAGCTCATATCCTATGTAGGCAGGCAGGGCCCCAGAAGCTCAGAATATAGCTTTTACCACCATATATACCAGCTACCAGAAGACAAGAGAGTCCTTAAGAGCCCTTATTAGGGCTACTACGCTGAACAGTATATAGCTCATATTCTATGTAGTCAGGCAGGGCCCCAGAAGCTCAGAATATAGCTTTTACCACCATATATACCAGCTACCAGAAGACAAGAGAGTCCATAAGAGCCCTTATTAGGGCTACTACGCTGAACAGTATATAGCTCATATTCTATGTAGTCAGGCAGGGCCCCAGAAGCTCAGAATATAGCTTTTACCACCATATATACCAGCTACCAGAAGACAAGAGAGTCCTTAATCCCTTATTAGTGCTGCTATGTTGAACAGTATATAGCTCATATCCTATGTAGTCAGGCAGGGCCCCAGAAGCTCAGAATATAGCTTTTACCACCATATATACCAGCTACCAGAAGACAAGAGAGTCCTTAAGAGCCCTTATTAGGGCTACTACGCTGAACAGTATATAGCTCATATCCTATGTAGTCAGGCAGGGCCCCAGAAGCTCAGAATATAGCTTTTACCACCATATATACAAGCTACCAGAAGACAAGAGAGTCCTTAATCCCTTATTAGTGCTGCTATGTTGAACAGTATATAGCTCATATCCTATGTAGTCAGGCAGGGCCCCAGAAGCTCAGAATATAGCTTTTACCACCATATATACCAGCTACCAGAAGACAAGAGAGTCCTTAATCCCTTATTAGTGCTGCTATGTTGAACAGTATATAGCTCATATCCTATGTAGGCAGGCAGGGCCCCAGAAGCTCAGAATATAGCTTTTACCACCATATATACCAGCTACCAGAAGACAAGAGAGTCCTTAAGAGCCCTTATTAGGGCTACTACGCTGAACAGTATATAGCTCATATTCTATGTAGTCAGGCAGGGCCCCAGAAGCGCAGAATATAGCTTTTACCACCATATATACCAGCTACCAGAAGACAAGAGAGTCCTTAAGAGCCCTTATTAGGGCTACTACGCTGAACAGTATATAGCTCATTTTCTATGTAGTCAGGCAGGGCCCCAGAAGCTCAGAATATAGCTTTTACCACCATATATACCAGCTACCAGAAGACAAGAGAGTCCTTAATCCCTTATTAGTGCTGCTATGTTGAACAGTATATAGCTCGTATCCTATGTAGTCAGGCAGGGCCCCAGAAGCTCAGAATATAGCTTTTACCACCATATATACCAGCTACCAGAAGACAAGAGAGTCCTTAAGAGCCCTTATTAGGGCTACTATGCTGAACAGTATATAGCTCATATTTTATGTAGTCAGGCAGGGCCCCAGAAGCTCAGAATATAGCTTTTACCACCATATATACCAGCTACCAGAAGACAAGAGAGTCCTTAATCCCTTATTAGTGCTGCTATGTTGAACAGTATATAGCTCATATCCTATGTAGTCAGGCAGGGCCCCAGAAGCTCAGAATATAGCTTTTACCACCATATATACCAGCTACCAGAAGACAAGAGAGTCCTTAAGAGCCCTTATTAGTGCTGCTATGTTGAACAGTATATAGCTCATATCCTATGTAGTCAGGCAGGGCCCCAGAAGCTCAGAATATAGCTTTTACCACCATATATACCAGCTACCAGAAGACAAGAGAGTCCTTAAGAGCCCTTATTAGGGCTACTACGCTGAACAGTATATAGCTCATATCCTATGTAGTCAGGCAGGGCCCCAGAAGCTCAGAATATAGCTTTTACCACCATATATACCAGCTACCAGAAGACAAGAGAGTCCTTAATCCCTTATTAGTGCTGCTATGTTGAACAGTATATAGCTCATATCCTATGTAGCCAGGCAGGGCCCCAGAAGCTCAGAATATAGCTTTTACCACCATATATACCAGCTACCAGAAGACAAGAGAGTCCTTAATCCCTTAATAGTGCTGCTATGTTGAACAGTATATAGCTCATATCCTATGTAGTCAGGCAGGGCCCCAGAAGCTCAGAATATAGCTTTTACCACCATATATACCAGCTACCAGAAGACAAGAGAGTCCTTAAGAGCCCTTATTAGGGCTACTACGCTGAACAGTATATAGCTCATATTCTATGTAGTCAGGCAGGGCCCCAGAAGCTCAGAATATAGCTTTTACCACCATATATACCAGCTACCAGAAGACAAGAGAGTCCTTAATCCCTTATTAGTGCTGCTATGTTGAACAGTATATAGCTCATATCCTATGTAGTCAGGCAGGGCCCCAGAAGCTCAGAATATAGCTTTTACCACCATATATACCAGCTACCAGAAGACAAGAGAGTCCTTAAGAGCCCTAATTAGGGCTACTACGCTGAACAGTATATAGCTCATATCCTATGTAGTCAGGCAGGGCCCCAGAAGCTCAGAATATAGCTTTTACCACCATATATACCATCTACCAGAAGACAAGAGAGTCATTAATCCCTTATTAGTGCTGCTATGTTGAACAGTATATAGCTCATATCCTATGTAGTCAGGCAGGGCCCCAGAAGCTCAGAATATAGCTTTTACCACCATATATACCAGCTACCAGAAGACAAGAGAGTCCTTAAGAGCCCTTATTAGGGCTACTACGCTGAACAGTATATAGCTCATATTCTATGTAGTCAGGCAGGGCCCCGGAAGCTCAGAATATAGCTTTTACCACCATATATACCAGCTACCAGAAGACAAGAGAGTCCTTAATCCCTTATTAGTGCTGCTATGTTGAACAGTATATAGCTCATATCCTATGTAGTCAGGCAGGGCCCCAGAAGCTCAGAATATAGCTTTTACCACCATATATACCAGCTACCAGAAGACAAGAGAGTCCTTAAGAGCCCTTATTAGGGCTACTACGCTGAACAGTATATAGCTCATATCCTATGTAGTCAGGCAGGGCCCCAGAAGCTCAGAATATAGCTTTTACCACCATATATACCAGCTACCAGAAGACAAGAGAGTCATTGAGAGCCCTTATTAGGGCTACTATGCTGAACAGTATATAGCTCTTATGTAGGCAGGCAGGGCCCCAGAAGCTCAGAATATCGCATTTACCACCATATATACCAGCTACCAGAAGACAAGAGAGTCATTGAGAGCCCTTATTAGGGCTACTATGCTGAACAGTATATAGCTCTTATGTAGGCAGGCAGGGCCCCAGAAGCTCAGAATATCGCATTTACCACCATATATACCAGCTACCAGAAGACAAGAGAGTCATTAAGAGCCCTTATTAGGGCTACTATGCTGAACAGTATATAGCTCTTATGTAGGCAGGCAGGGCCCCAGAAGCTCAGAATATCGCATTTACCACCATATATACCAGCTACCAGAAGACAAGAGAGTCATTAAGAGCCCTTATTAGGGCTACTATGCTGAACAGTATATAGCTCTTATGTAGGCAGGCAGGGCCCCAGAAGCTCAGAATATCGCATTTACCACCATATATACCAGCTACCAGTAGACAAGAGAGTCATTGAGAGCCCTTATTAGGGCTACTATGCTGAACAGTATATAGCTCTTATGTAGGCAGGCAGGGCCCCAGAAGCTCAGAATATCGCATTTACCACCATATATACCAGCTACCAGAAGACAAGAGAGTCATTGAGAGCCCTTATTAGGGCTGCTATGTTTTAAAAATTGTGTGGAGGCCCAAGAGCTGAGACCTTTTAAAAATTGTGTGGAGGCCCAAGAGCTGAGACCTTTTAAAAATTGTGTGGAGGCCCAAGAGCTGAGACCTCTCTAACATTGTGTGGAGTCCCACGAGCTGAGACCTCTTAAAAATTGTGTGGAGGCCCAAGGGCTGAGACCTTTTAAAAATTGTGTGGAGGCCCAAGAGCTGAGACCTTTTAAAAATTGTGTGGAGGCCCAAGAGCTGAGACCTCTCAAACATTGTGTGGAGTCCCACGAGCTGAGACCTCTTAAAAATTGTGTGGAGGCCCAAGAGCTGAGACCTTTTAAAAATTGTGTGGAGGCCCAAGAGCTGAGACCTTTTAAAAATTGTGTGGAGGCCCAAGAGCTGAGACCTTTTAAAAATTGTGTGGAGGCCCAAGAGCTGAGACCTTTTAAAAATTGTGTGGAGGACCAAGAGCTGAGACCTCTTAAAAATTGTGTGGAGGCCCAAGAGCTGAGACCTCTTAAAAATTGTGTGGAGGCCCAAGAGCTGAGACCTTTTAAAAATTGTGTGGAGGCCCAAAAGTTGAGAACTCTTAAAAATTGATTGTATTAAGCCTAAGAGGTGAGCCATACTTTTTTTCATTAATACAGCAATTCTACGGCGGTTAAGGAGGAGGAGGAGGAGGAGGAGGAGGAAATGGCACTTCATACAGTCAGCACTTCACTCTTGGCTGCTTTCCACTGTTGTACAAGCAAAGTCCGGGTCAATCCACTTGCTGTTCATTTTGATTAGCGTCAGCCTGTCGGCACTGTCGGTTGACAGGCGGCTGCGCTTATCGGTTATAATGCCCCCGGCTGCGCTGAACACCCTTTCTGATAGCACGCTGGCGGCAGGGCAGGCAAGCACCTCCAAGGCGTACAGGGACAGTTCCAGCCACGTGTCCAACTTGGAGACCCAGTAAGTGTAGGTCGCCGAGGGATCGGGGAGGACAGGGGTGTGGTCTGCCAGGTAGTCCCGCAACATCCGCCGATACTTGTCCCTCCTGCTGATAGCGGGCCCCGCAGTGATGGAAGTTGCACGAGGGGGTGACATGAACGTGTCCCACACCTTGGAGAGTGTTCCCCTGGTGGCTGTGGGCCTGATCGATGTTGTCAGACTCTGGGAGACACTCTCCTCTCTGCCACCAGCGATGCTGGGTGGGAAAATCTGCATCATGTTCTGCAAGAGTTCCCTCTGGTATTCCAGTAATCGATTCGTCCTCTCCTCTACCGGAATAAAAGAGGAGAAGTTATCTTTATACCGGGGGTCCAGGAGTGCGAAGACCCAGTATAGTTTGTTCTCCAATATCCGGACAACACGTATGTCCCGGGAAAAGCAGCCCAGCATGAAGTCAGCCATGTGTGCCAGACTCTGAGTAGGCATGACCTCACTGCCCCCACCAGAAGGATCATTTTCCATTTCCTCCTCTTCCTCCTCCTCTCCGCCCCATCCGCGCTGAACCAATGGGACGCACACAGCCTGACTGCTACCCTCGCCACCAGCATCCTCTTCCACAGCCACCTCCACGTTGTCCTCCTCCTCCTCATCCTCCTCTTGCAACTGCCACCGAGCAGCAGACAAAAGTGTGGTCTGACTGTCTACCTGCGTTGCGTCTCCTCCTACCCCCATCTCCTCTGTGTGCAATGCGTTCTCCCTTATTGCGATGAGCGATTCTTTAAGGATGCCTAGGAGCGGGATGGTTACGCTCACTATAGCGTCCTCGCTGCTGACCTTCTTAGTGGACTCCTCAAAGATACGCAATACATCGCATATGTCTGCCATCCATGGCCACTCGTGGTTGGCAAACTGAGGGAGCTGAGTTGGAGGCACGCGTGGATGCATCATCTGGTACTCCATCAATGCTTTCTGCTGCTCACACACCCTGGCCAACATGCAATAGGTGGAATTCCAGCGAGTGGGCAGGTCGCACAACAGCTGATGTTGAGGCAAATGGAGGCGTTGCTGGATTTTTTTTTAAGCTAGCAGCAGCTACAGTTGACTTCCGAAAGTGAGCGCACAAGCGCCGCACTTTGACCAGTAGCTCTGCCAGGTCGGGGTAAGTCTTTAGAAACTTTTGTACTACCAAATTAAAAACGTGGGCCAGGCATGGTACGTGATTGAGTTCTGCAAGCTCCAGAGCCGCCACCAGGTTACGGCCGTTATCGCACACGACCATGCCTGGTCCTAGCTGCAGCGGCGACAGCCACATCTCTGTCTGCTGCAATATGGCGTGCCTCACCTCTGCGGCGCTGTGCTTCCTGTCACCCAAGCTGATGAGCTTAAGCACCGCCTGCTGACGTCTCCCCGTGCCAGTGCTGCAACGCTTCCAGCTAGGGGCTGAGGGCGATGTTAAGGCAGAGGAGGAGGAGGAGGAGGAGGAGGAGGAAGAGGAGGGGGGTCTATCAGAACCTGTGCTGGCAATCTTGGGCGGGGGTGGTATGTAGGCCGTCCCTGTTTGCGACCCCGTCCCCGCTTCCACAACATTCACCCAGTGTGCCGTCAAAGAGATGTAGCGTCCTTGGCCGCAAGCGCTTGTCCACGAGTCGGTGGTCAAGTGGACCTTTGCGCTGACTGCGTACCTCAGGGTCCGCCTGATGTTACGCGACACGTGCTGGTGCAGGGCGGGGACGCCACACCGGGAAAAATAGTGGCGGCTAGGGACGGAATAGCGAGGTGCGGCAGCCGCCATCAGGTCGCGGAAGGCCTGCGTCTCCACAAGCCAAAACGGCAACATCTCCAGGGCCAGCAGTTTGGAGATGAGGCAGGTTAAGGCTTGGGCTTGGGGGTGACTGGAGGCGTACTTCCGCCTGCGGTTGAACGCCTGCGAGATGGACAGTTGATGGGACGAGGAGATGGAAGGTGCAGACGAAGATGCGGGGGAAGGGGGGGCTGAAGGAGAAGGCCCCAAAGTAGCCGAGGCAGAGGCAAATGTGGAGGTGTCCTGGCTGGAGGTCTGGACCGCAGTGGCAGCACACAACAAAGGGGAAGAGGCAGTGGCAGCAAGACGGGGCGCAGGTTGTATTGCGTTTGCTCTCTCCCACTCAGCCCAGTGCTTGAATTCCAAGTGACGGCGCATGCCTGAGGTGGTCAGATTGCTCTTCTCAGAGCCCCTACTCAGTTTTGAGTGGCAGATTGCGCAAACCGCGCTCAGTTTGTCATCCGCGCAAACATTAAAAAATTTCCACACCACAGAAGTACGAGGCCTCGATGGGGGAGCTTCGCGCGACTGCCTGCTGCCGGGAAGAGCTTCGGCCCTGCTGGCTGTGGCTTGCCTTCTCTGTCTGGACTGTCCTCTGCCTCTGGACTGTCCTCTGCCTCTTGCTGCCTTATTCGGTGATGCGCAGACCGCATCTCCACTGCTTTCCCCGCTGGACATCACCCCTGTCCAAGTGGGGTCGGTCATTTCGTCGTCCACCACCTCCTCTTCCACTTCCTCTCTCTGCTCCTCCTCCTGCCCACTGGACATTCCAACAGCCTCCCTTGATGGCAACTGCGTCTCATCATCATCATCATCGCTCATGATAGCAGATGCTGGTTCCGGGTCCACATCACTAGCAGATGGCGGATACTTAAGTGTTTGGGCATCACTACAAACAAATTCCTCTGCAAGCTCCTGGGATTCTTGCAGCACATCTGGAAAAGGACCCGAAAAGAGGTCCTGGGAGGGGTCAAGGGTGGGCTGACTCTGTTGGCCAGGTTGGGAGGAAGGAGGGTCAGAGTGAGACTGTTTGGATGACTGGGTGGTGGACAAGTGACTGGAAGCGTTATCGGCCATCCATTGCACCACCTGTTCATGCTGCTCAGGCTTTAACAGAGGTGTACCCCGCCCCCCGCATAACTGTCCCATAAAGGCAGGGAAGCTGGATGAGCGTAATGCTGGCTGCCCCTCATCAGCACGCATTGTATCCCCACTGGCTTCAACGCGGTTTGTGCCCCCACCAGCATTTCCGCGCCCCCGTCCTCGTCCACGTCCCTTTGCGCTAGCCCTCCGCATTTCAGACGTTTTACTTTTTTGGCCACGCGTTATGCCAAATATAAAAATATTTTTAAGAAGAACACCTGGCTATACAGCCGTATACTGCCAGAAGGTGAAATGGTGCCTATACGCACCGGGTATATAACAAGGTTTTGTTGGTAAAGAGGACACAAAACAGTAGTGCCAAATATAAAAAATATTTTTAAGAAAAACACCTGGCTATACAGCCGTATACTGCCAGAAGGTGAAATGGTGCCTATACGCACCGTGTATAAAACAGTGTTTTTTTGGCACAGAGGACACAAAACAGTAGTGCAAAATATAGTTTTGTATATAGGTGCTAATACACCACTGAAGTCTTTCTGTCCCTATTCCAGCATCAGCAGCTACCCCTCACTAAAGCAGCCGTAGCTGCAGCACTAATAAGTGCTCAGCTCTTGGGCCTCCACACAATGTTTGAGAGGTCTCAGCTCTTGGGCCTCCACACAATTTTTAAAAGGTCTCAGCTCTTGGGCCTCCACACAAATTTTAAAAGGTCTCAGCTCTTGGGCCTCCACACAATTTTTAAAAGGTCTCAGCTCTTGGGCCTCCACACAATTTTTAAAAGGTCTCAGCTCTTGGGCCTCCACACAATTTTTAAAAGGTCTCAGCTCGTGGGACTCCACACAATGTTTGAGAGGTCTCAGCTCTTGGGCCTCCACACAATTTTTAAAAGGTCTCAGCTCTTGGGCCTCCACACAATGTTTGAGAGGTCTCAGCTCTTGGGCCTCCACACAATTTTTAAAAGGTCTCGGCTCTTGGGCCTCCACACAATTTTTAAGAGGTCTCAGCTCTTGGGCCTCCACACAATTATTAAGAGGTCTCAGCTCTTGGGCCTCCACACAATTTTTAAAAGGTCTCAGCTCTTGGGCCTCCACACAATTTTTAAAAGGTCTCAGCTCTTGGGCCTCCACACAATTTTTAAAAGGTCTCAGCTCTTGGGCCTCCACACAATTTTTAAAAGGTCTCAGCTCTTGGGACTCCACACAATGTTTGAGAGGTCTCAGCTCTTGGGCCTCCACACAATTTTTAAGAGGTCTCAGCTCTTGGGCCTCCACACAATTTTTAAGAGGTCTCAGCTCGTGGGCCTCCACACAATGTTTGAGAGGTCTCAGCTCTTGGGCCTCCACACAATTTTTAAGAGGTCTCAGCTCGTGGGACTCCACACAATGTTTGAGAGGTCTCAGCTCTTGGGCCTCCACACAATTTTTAAAAGGTCTCAGCTCTTGGGCCTCCACACAATTTTTAAGAGGTCTCAGCTCTTGGGCCTCCACACAATTTTTAAAAGGTCTCAGCTCTTGGGCCTCCACACAATTTTTAAAAGGTCTCAGCTCGTGGGACTCCACACAATGTTTGAGAGGTCTCAGCTCTTGGGCCTCCACACAATTTTTAAAAGGTCTCAGCTCTTGGGCCTCCACACAATGTTTGAGAGGTCTCAGCTCTTGGGCCTCCACACAATTTTTAAAAGGTCTCAGCTCGTGGGACTCCACACAATGTTTGAGAGGTCTCAGCTCTTGGGCCTCCACACAATTTTTAAAAGGTCTCAGCTCTTGGGCCTCCACACAATGTTTGAGAGGTCTCAGCTCTTGGGCCTCCACACAATTTTTAAAAGGTCTCAGCTCTTGGGCCTCCACACAATTTTTAAAAGGTCTCAGCTCTTGGGCCTCCACACAATTTTTAAGAGGTCTCAGCTCTTGGGCCTCCACACAATTTTTAAAAGGTCTCAGCTCTTGGGCCTCCACACAATTTTTAAAAGGTCTCAGCTCTTGGGCCTCCACACAATTTTTAAAAGGTCTCAGCTCTTGGGCCTCCACACAATTTTTAAGAGGTCTCAGCTCGTGGGACTCCACACAATTTTTAAAAGGTCTCAGCTCTTGGGACTCCACACAATGTTTGAGAGGTCTCAGCTCTTGGGCCTCCACACAATTTTTAAAAGGTCTCAGCTCTTGGGCCTCCACACAATTTTTAAGAGGTCTCAGCTCGTGGGACTCCACACAATGTTTGAGAGGACTCAGCTCTTGGGCCTCCACACAATTTTTAAAAGGTCTCAGCTCGTGGGACTCCACACAATGTTTGAGAGGTCTCAGCTCTTGGGCCTCCACACAATTTTTAAGAGGTCTCAGCTCGTGGGACTCCACACAATTTTTAAAAGGTCTCAGCTCTTGGGACTCCACACAATGTTTGAGAGGTCTCAGCTCTTGGGCCTCCACACAATTTTTAAAAGGTCTCAGCTCTTGGGCCTCCACACAATTTTTAAGAGGTCTCAGCTCGTGGGACTCCACACAATGTTTGAGAGGTCTCAGCTCTTGGGCCTCCACACAATTTTTAAAAGGTCTCAGCTCATGGGACTCCACACAATGTTTGAGAGGTCTCAGCTCTTGGGCCTCCACACAATTTTTAAAAGGTCTCAGCTCTTGGGCCTCCACACAATTTTTAAGAGGTCTCAGCTCTTGGGCCTCCACAAAATTTTTAAAAGGTCTCAGCTCTTGGGCCTCCACACAATTTTTAAAAGGTCTCAGCTCGTGGGACTCCACACAATGTTTGAGAGGTCTCAGCTCTTGGGCCTCCACACAATTTTTAAAAGGTCTCAGCTCTTGGGCCTCCACACAATGTTTGAGAGGTCTCAGCTCTTGGGCCTCCACACAATTTTTAAAAGGTCTCAGCTCTTGGGCCTCCACACAATTTTTAAGAGGTCTCAGCTCTTGGGCCTCCACACAATTTTTAAGAGGTCTCAGCTCTTGGGCCTCCACACAATTTTTAAAAGGTCTCAGCTCTTGGGCCTCCACACAATTTTTAAAAGGTCTCAGCTCTTGGGCCTCCACACAATTTTTAAAAGGTCTCAGCTCTTGGGCCTCCACACAATTTTTAAAAGGTCTCAGCTCTTGGGCCTCCACACAATTTTTAAAAGGTCTCAGCTCTTGGGCCTGCACACAATTTTTAGAAGGTCTCAGCTCTTGGGCCTCCACACAATTTTTAAAAGGTCTCAGCTCTTGGGCCTCCACACAATTTTTAAGAGGTCTCAGCTCGTGGGACTCCACACAATTTTTAAAAGGTCTCAGCTCTTGGGACTCCACACAATGTTTGAGAGGTCTCAGCTCTTGGGCCTCCACACAATTTTTAAAAGGTCTCAGCTCTTGGGCCTCCACACAATTTTTAAGAGGTCTCAGCTCGTGGGACTCCACACAATGTTTGAGAGGTCTCAGCTCTTGGGCCTCCACACAATTTTTAAAAGGTCGCAGCTCGTGGGACTCCACACAATGTTTGAGAGGTCTCAGCTCTTGGGCCTCCACACAATTTTTAAGAGGTCTCAGCTCGTGGGACTCCACACAATTTTTAAAAGGTCTCAGCTCTTGGGACTCCACACAATGTTTGAGAGGTCTCAGCTCTTGGGCCTCCACACAATTTTTAAAAGGTCTCAGCTCTTGGGCCTCCACACAATTTTTAAGAGGTCTCAGCTCGTGGGACTCCACACAATGTTTGAGAGGTCTCAGCTCTTGGGCCTCCACACAATTTTTAAAAGGTCTCAGCTCGTGGGACTCCACACAATGTTTGAGAGGTCTCAGCTCTTGGGCCTCCACACAATTTTTAAAAAGGTCTCAGCTCTTGGGCCTCCACACAATTTTTAAGAGGTCTCAGCTCGTGGGACTCCACACAATGTTTGAGAGGTCTCAGCTCTTGGGCCTCCACACAATTTTTAAGAGGTCTCAGCTCGTGGGACTCCACACAATGTTTGAGAGGTCTCAGCTCTTGGGCCTCCACACAATTTTTAAAAGGTCTCAGCTCTTGGGCCTCCACACAATGTTTGAGAGGTCTCAGCTCTTGGGCCTCCACACAATTTTTAAAAGGTCTCAGCTCTTGGGCCTCCACACAATTTTTAAGAGGTCTCAGCTCTTGGGCCTCCACACAATTTTTAAGAGGTCTCAGCTCTTGGGCCTCCACACAATTTTTAAAAGGTCTCAGCTCTTGGGCCTCCACACAATTTTTAAAAGGTCTCAGCTCTTGGGCCTCCACACAATTTTTAAAAGGTCTCAGCTCTTGGGACTCCACACAATGTTTGAGAGGTCTCAGCTCTTGGGCCTCCACACAATTTTTAAGAGGTCTCAGATCTTGGGCCTCCACACAATTTTTAAGAGGTCTCAGCTCTAAGCTTCCCTTACTGCTGGGGTGACACACTGTAACAAACCTCCTCCTGTAAGCTTCCCTGACTGCTGGGGTGACACACTGTAACAAACCTCCTCCTGTAAGCTTCCCTTACTGCTGGGGTGGCACACTGTAACAAACCTCCTCCTTTAAGCTTCCCTTACTGCTGGGGTGACACAATGACACAAGAGGACATGTCTGACCACATCTCACACACACACACACACACACACACACACACAATGACAATTAGGGGTGGGGTCTATTTATTTTCCCCCTTGCCTATGCCATCTGTGGTTGTCATTAGGCAACGTGATTTTAAGGGGTGCAGAATTTTGTTCTTCTTTTTTGTACAGTTTGGCTTGGGGTCCATGGCAATGTAGAGGAAAGAAGGTTTCCTTGTCTTGTCTCACTTTACGTAGAAGTAATATTGTGTTTGGAGTGTATTGTTGAGAGGCTGTGATAGTGGCGTAATAGTGCGACTTGGGCGCGTTATATGCACCCAGACATGCTTCCCCTGCTGTCCCAGTTGCATTCCAGCAGTGTTGGCATCATTTTCTGATGTTTCAGGGTGGACTTGGTGACCTCCAAGTGGTCGAATTGAGATTTCCAAGTGTCAAGCATTTTTTTCCCATAGACTATAATGGGATTCGATATTCGGTCGAGTAGTCGAGTAACGCGGTCTATTCGAATCGAAATTCGAAATTTCGAATATTTCACTACTCGCTCATCTCTACCCACCACACATCACATTCATCAATGCAGGCCAGGTTACTACAGCTACCACAATGCTAGGTTACAGTGCCCGATACCCTATTAGAGCGTCTACTAGCGGTTGCTCTAAGCACCGCTATACAGGCGCTCATTTGACAATACACAGCGCTAGTAGTGAATCAGCCTCCACAATCCAGTTCTGCCCATTGTGCTCTATGGGATATTGAGCTACAGGGTGCTGCTTCAACCACAGCGTGTGAAGCTGCATCATTTTTGGCACTATTGTAAAATAAGACACTAGCCGGTGGCCACATCGGTGCTGCCATTTTTTTCTTTCTTAAATCTCACACTGCTGCTGAGGCCAAAAAAGGGGCTGGCGCTTCTCAAATAAGGCTCCCTATCACACACACATACACACACGCACATATATAATGACAAGACAAGCTAAGAGACCAGAAAAAATGAAAGAAGCATCAGCTGAACAGAATGGTATATAGAATTATACAAGTATGTCCTACCAAACACAGAGATAAATAATCACAATAAATCACTACTGAGCTTTGAAATGTTAATCAAGTGGGCTGGAAAATGTCATCCAATTTCACATTGGTCTCTTCTGATAGAACAGTGATAACTTTGCTGAAGCTCGCCCTACATTTACTGTTAAGTGGATGTGCTTGCCTGGTGAATTCTCTAAGGGCAGATAATTTAAAATGGAATGATTAGAAGTCCTTCTGTATGAAACCTTTAACAGAACTCTGCAGCTGTTTGATAATACAGAGATTACTGAGAACCTCACTAGCGAAGAAAAAAAAAAACTTTGTGGGCATTGATAGATATCTGACTTCCTTCCTCATTTAATGCATCATTTGCTAACAGAATAAAGCCAAATATACATAGAGAAGTACATGTCCCTGTCAAAATCAAGTTAAAGGCAAAATCAGCATTAAAGAACTATATAGCTTAATTTTTTTGACATATTGTAAATTCTACATGTGAATCTTTTGCCTTTTAAACAGCTATCACATAGCTCAACATGGAGGCTGATTCATTACTAAATCCGGGTATCGGCAGATGTGCGTCGGTATAGGGGTGCTTAGAGCAACCGCTAGTATATGCTGTAAGTTAGTATCGGGCGCTGTAACAGAGCGCCTCAGTTGCTGTAGTAACCTGGCTGGCATTGATGTATGTTGATGTATGTTGGGCGCTCTAACAACAGTATAACGCTGCAGCGAGAGCAAAAGGTAGCGCCAGCTCAGTGCGTCCGACTCTCTACACTCCACACCATACTTATCAAAAAAGGACACACACACACAGCGTGGGCGTTCTAAATCTGGCGAATAGCACAGAGCACTAGATGCTGTGTGATTAAAGTCTGTCTATGAACACATATACGCCTGTAACAAAGCTAAAACACATGGGATGACATTTTTATAACACTGTGACAATAACACTTTAGTGCCAGACCTGTAATGTCAATCCTGCATAAAAATATAAAAAGTCAAAAAGTTTCTAAAAGTGTTTGTTTGCAGCCAGGAGAGGTCACACAATGATTTGAGAAAAAAATAAATAAAAAAATTGTCAAACACGCTGTTTAAACACAAGCAAAAGAACGGCCATTGAAATGCATGGGAGATCGTCAGTGAGCAAAAGGTAATACCTGGCGCTCTGGAAGCTAGAGGGCCAGCGATATACGCTGAGCCGCTTGTAATAATACATGTGGCGCTACATGGCACTGTTAGAGTCGCTCACCAGAATCACCTTCATAAATGTGGCTTTTTCGTACAGCGCCTGGCGTTCACCAGACGCTGCCTGCCGCTACGAGGCACTACCTGGTGCTATACCTTCATGAATAACCCCCTTGGTTACTTGCTGAGTCTCTCACCTTTTCCTTCCTGGAGTTTAAAGGGTAAGTCCACTTTCAATTAGGTTTTTGAAAGTGTATAGTTTTTGTGTCAAAAGGATGTGCTCAAGATGCTGAGCTGATCTAGTATTTTCTTATTGTTAGCAAATGTGTGTTTTATGGAAGAAGTTTTCAATACCTGCAATCTGCTATTGGCAACGTACACAAAATCTGTACACAAAAAAGAGAGAAGTGAACCCTGCACACAGAACACTGCTACTACGGCCACTGCTGAGGTGAGGAAGCCCACACAACCTTACACATACCCAACTGCAGTATCCTGCGCAACAATCTGCAATCTGTTATTGGCAACGTACACAAAATCTGTACACAAAAAAGAGAGAAGTGAACCCTGCACACAGAAAACTGCTACTATGGCCACTGCTGAGGTGAGGAAGCACACACAGCCTTACACATACCCAACTGCAGTATCCTGCGCAACAATCTGCAATCTGTTATTGGCAACGTACACAAAATCTGTATACAAAAAAGACAGAAGTGAACCCTGCACACAGAACACTGCTACTATGGCCAATGCTGAGATGAAGAAGCGCACACAACCTTACACATACCCAACTGCAGTATCCTGCGCAACAATCTGCAATCTGTTATTGGCAACGTACACAAAATCTGTACACAAAAAAGAGAGAAGTGAACCCTGCACACAGAAAACTGCTACTATGGCCAATGCTGAGATGAAGAAGCACACACAACCTTACACAGACCCAACTGCAGTATCCTGCGCAACAATCTGCAATCTGTTATTTGCAACGTACACAAAATCTGTACACAAAAAAGAGAGAAGTGAACCCTGCACACAGAACACTGCTACTATGGCCACTGCTGAGGTGAGGAAGCGCACACAACCTTACACAGACCCAACTGCAGTATCCTGCGCAACAATCTGCAATCAGTTATTTGCAACGTACACAAAATCTGTACACAAAAAAGAGAGAAGTGAACCCTGCACATAGAACACTGCTACTATGGCCACTGCTGAGGTGAGGAAGCGCACACAACCTTACACAGACCCAACTGCAGTATCCTGCGCAACAATCTGCAATCAGTTGCTATTGGCAACGTACACAAAATCTGTACACAAAAAAGAGAGAAGTGAACCCTGCACACAGAACACTGCTACTATGGCCACTGCTGAGGTGAGGAAGCACACACAACCTTACACAGACCCAACTGCAGTATCCTGCGCAACAATCTGCAATCAGTTATTTGCAACGTACACAAAATCTGTACACAAAAAAGAGAGAAGTGAACCCTGCACACAGAACACTGCTGCTATGGCCACTGCTGAGGTGAGGAAGCGCACACAACCTTACACATACCCAACTGCAGTATCCTGCGCAACAATCTGCAATCTGTTGCTATTGGCAATGTACGCCAAGTCTGCACTTGGTGTACATTGGCAATAGCAACAGATTGCAAATAGCGAGAACTACTTCCATAAAGTACACATTTTCTAACATAAGAAAAAAATTAAATGCTAGATAAGCTCAGCACTTTTACAAAAGTACACGCTTTGAAGAATTCAATCAAAAGTGGACTTACCCTTTAAACTTACAGGCTGATTCATTACTAGTGCCAGGTATTGGCAGATGAGCATCTGTACAGAGGCGCTAAGAGCGATATACGCTGTGATCAGATATCGGGCACTGTAACAGAGCATCTCATTCGCTGTAGTAACCTGGACGGCATTGATGAATGAGATGTATGTTGGGAGTTCTAACACCAGTACAGCGCTGCAGGGAGCGAAAGGTAGGGCCAGCTCATTGCAACCGACTCTCAGCGACTCATATTCAACAAAAAAACAGACTCACAGAGCGTAGGCGCTCTGGATCTGGTCGCTATAGCATAGAGCGTCAGACACTGTGTGATCAAAGTCTGTTTTTGAACACATATACACCAGTAACAAAACGAAAACACATGGAATTACATTGTTGTAACATTGTGACATTGATAAATTAATTCCAGACCTGTAATGACATTTCTGCATAAAAATATAAAAAAACAAAAAAAGTTTTCAAAAATGACTCTTTCTAGGCCAGGAGAGGTGACACAATTATTTGGGAGAAAAAAAATTAAAAACATAGAACCCGGTTTAAACAGAAGTAAAGGAACATCAATTGAAATGTAAAACCATAAATGTGGTTTGGCGTACAGCTCCCGGCGTTCACCAGACACTGCCTGCCGCTACAGAACACTACCTGGCGCTATCCCTTGATAAATAAACCCCTTAATGTTTATCGACACACTGAAGCAAATATACAAGGGTGTTCATTGGACATTAAAGGGGTTATTTAAGAAAGGCTAAGGCCACGTAGTGCCAGTTAGTGCCAGATGAGTGTCAGGTCCCAGTCAAAAAGATGTATTTATCAAGTCAAAAATCCAGAGCACCTGTGATAGTGCCAGTTAGAGGCTGATTTACTACTAGCGCCACACATCGCCATGTGAGCATCTGTATAGCGGCACTTAGAGCAACCACCAGCTAGTAGATGCTGTAAGCAGGTGTCGGCCGCTGTAACCTAGCATAGCGTTCGTTGTAGTATTCTGGCCGGCATTGATGAATGTGATGTGTGGTGGGGCTGTAGAATCCCTGATTCACTGCAGAGCCAATGGAGAACGCTAGGTGCTGTCTTAAGGTCAAAGCACCCAAGACTACACCACATCTAACAACAGGACAATGATACAGCGACAGATAGGTAGTAGAGATGAGAGAACCGGTTCGGACGAACCGGAATTCGCTCCGAATTTCAGGAAATATTCGATTCGGCACGAATATTTTGTGGTTCGTGCCGATTTTCCTGATTTTTCCTGAAATTAAAAAAAAAAATGTCGGCATGGTGACAGCGGAGCCGGCCGGCGGGCCGGTAAAGCCGGCCGGCCCGCTCCCACCATGCCGGCATTTAAAAAACAAAGAAAAAAAAAAAGAAAAAATGCCGGTATGGTGGGAGCGGGCCGGCCGGTTCCGCGCTGACAGCGGAACCGGCCGGCGGGCCGGTAAAGCCGGCCGGCCCGCTCCCACCATTCCGGCATTTAAGAAACAAAAACAAAAAAAAAAAAGCATTTTTGCCGGCATGGTGGGAGCGGGCCGGCCGGTCAGCAATGAGGATGAGCAAATTGTTTTAAATACATTAATAAACATTCTGTTGATATACTATCTTCGTATATATTAACCCTTTAACCGCCAGCCTACCTTGAGATTTTCTCACCCTTTCCAGGGATTTCCCAGGAAAGTGATATATTGTTTTTTTTTCAGCAGAGCCTGGGCTTTAACATGAAATGTTTTGTTTGTCATTTTATAAGTGTATTCTTAATACTGAGCTGGTGCTACCTATTAGAGATGAGCGAACTTCGTAAAAGTTCGATTCGGCCGAACCCGAATTTCTTTGTGAAATTCGGCGAATCGGCCGAATCGAACTTTTCAAAAGTTCGCTCATCTCTAATAGGTAGCACCAGCTCAGTATGTCTGGCACTCCACACCATATTTAAGAAAAAACTACACACACACAGCGTCAGCGCTCTAAAGCTGGGCATTCTAGCATAAAGCACCACACACTGTGTGATCAAAATTTGTTTCTGAAAACATATACACCAGTAAAAAAGCTAAAACACATGGAATGAAATTGATTTAACACTGTGACAATGCCAGACCTGCACATACAATTCTGCATAAAAATATATATATAAAAGTGTTTGTTTGCAGGCCAGGAGAGGTCACACAATGATTTGAGCAAAAAAAATTACATTTTAATTGCCTAACATGCTATTTAAACACAACCAAATGAAACCCAATTGAAATGTATGGCAGAGCGACATTGAACAAAATGAAATACGCGGCACTGCTGAACCTAGAGCGCCGCCGCTATACACTGAGCCGCCTCTAGTAATACATATGACACTATGTGACACTGTTAGAGGCGCTCACCAGATTTGCTTTCTTAAATGTGGTTTCACATACAGCGCCCAGCGTTTACCCGATGCTACCTGCCCCTACAAAGCATTACCTGGCGCTTGCCTTTCTTAAATAACCCCCTTAGTGTCCTATCTAACAACAGCACCGGCAATGGGATGAGTGCCAGACAGGACCAAGTGTTCACCCTGCACTTTGTGGCCTGATCCCATACATTTCAATGGGCTGGAATGTTACAGTTATTTAAGCATTTTAGAAGAATTTTTAATTTTCTTGTGGGCTTGTTGGGATTATTTTTATATGCATTTTAAGCACTTTTTCTTTGTGCTGCACTACTTGTGATTTGGGCTGTGACAAATATATGTCATGTTAGCCTAATGCAATTCCCATTTTTAATAAAAAAAAATAAAATAAAAAACCCTATAAAATAAAGAATAGGGAATCCAACAGGTGCTGTGTGCCTGAATACCTTTTTTGAGCTCCTCTTGGAGGGCCTGGTTGAGTTTGTTTGCTAAATTTTGTCAGCTTGGCGCTCTCGCTTGGCGCTAGGTGTCACTAGCTGCGAACGCTGCCTGTCCGGGAATGCTACAGCTGACAGCGCCAGTGTTGTGGTGCGGGCACTGCTGAGCATCTCAGGTGAGGCGCACAAGTAGCGCCCACACAAATAATAATAAATTAGCCTCTAATTCAAATAAAAACACATGCAACTTGCTCTACCAATGCACTTGTTAGTTCTGTATATGTCTATATATTGATATATTCTCTCTCTCTCTCTCTCTCTATATATATATATATATATATATATATATATGTATGTATATTACCATGTGATCAATAATGTGGTTGCAAAGTGCATACGAATGCATTTTAAGCAAACCAGGACAAATCAATGTTTTGTCTCCATAGCATTGACATAGGAACTTACTTACTTCTTCTGTATTAGACTCATTGCTGAATCACTACAAATTTGGCAATGTAATGTTTATTCCAAGGAATTAACTTTTCAGCAATGAGGATGAGCAAATTGTTTTAAATACATTAATCAACATTCTGTTGATATACTATCTTCGTATATATTAACCCTTTAACCGCCAGCCTACCTTGAGATTTTGTCACCCTTTGTTGCCAGATTATTTTGCACTATTTTGCGCTCCCCATGTTCAACTGTGATTTTTGAAGGGATTTCCAGGGATTTCCCAGGAAAGTGATATATTGTTTTTTTCAGCGGAGCCTGGGCTTTAACATGAAATGTTTTGTTTGTCATTTTATAAGTGTATTCTTAATATTTTTGGGTGAAAATTGTGCAAAAAAATAAAAAAAACTATTTTTTACAATTTGTAGTGTTTTTTTGTAATAAAAAATGTAGGTTTGTCAATAAAATCTTATTGTGTGTGAAACCCCAATTTCTCCCGGTTACAGTGGTACCACCTATGTATAGGTAGACACTCTTTCCTGCCCAGGAGACTCCCCCAAACCGAAACAACGCTTTAGGAGATTTTCAGATAAAATACAACTATGCTATGCAATATGCGCACCTTGCAGTTTTTCAAGAAAAACAACCCTTTACATTTGAAATACCCCCAACAAACTATATATTCTCTGGAAGTACACACCTCAAGCTTTCTAGGCGTACCAGGCTTGTTGACATGGGTGCAGTTTTCTAGAAGTAATCCCTCAATGTATTCTTTGGTTGCACAGGGTTTCCTTAAAAATGAATAAAAAAGCAGAATCAAAACCACATTTTCCTAAAAAAAACATTCAGAAAATCTGAAAAAGCAACATCCTCCAAACAGAATGATACGCAACATGCATGGGTTCTGTCAAGGAGAGAGTTGCCAAACACCCCAAAGTAAAGCATGCGCATACCGGTAATTTTACTTCAGATTTTAAGCTCTGCAGACAAAGAGGCCGATTCATCAATAGCGCCAGGTAGCGACAGATGAGCGACTGTAGCGTGATTTTTTCAGCGCCAGCCAGTATTCGCTGTACTTGGCCGGCATTAGCTTGATGACAGCGACTCAGTCGGTGTGCGGTAATGTTGAATACGGGCTGGGGGGTCGCTGTTTCACAGGTCCAGCGTTGTATGTGAGCGCCTGACAACGAATGGCCAGAGCGAACGGCTAGCTTCATATTCATCAAAAAATCACGCTCCGAATGTGTTGGCGCTGTCCATTCCTTGTTTAAACCCCAGAGCGCTGGCGGCGATGTGTATTAACTAGTTTTTAACCCCTAAACAACCATATTTTTTGAATGTAACATTATACATGTTTTTAGAATCATTTTGTAATATGAATACATTAATCTCAGACATGTTAGATCAATTCTGCACATATTTTTTTTTTTTTTTTTTGACTTAAAAATAAATCCTAACATTGCAGAAGTGTTCTCCGATTTTTTGACATTAAAAAAAAAAAAAAAAAAAATTATCCAAATTAATTATGATTAATTATAGATTGCTCCATTGAAATGCATTGGACATCGCCAGGGAGCGACAGCTCATACCAGGCGCTGTGAGGGAATTTGCAGCGGCGCTGTTCGGTCCAGGCGGCTTCATGATGAATGCCGCGCTAGCCGTCGCTCTCGCCGGGCGTACTTGAGTCGGTAGTCGCCGTTAGCTACCGCTACCTGGCGCTCGTCAGACACTACCTGGCGCTATCGCTTGATGAATAAGGGCCAAAGTGCGCACCTTGTGCTTTTTCTACAAAACCAACCCTTTACATTTGGAATATCCCCCATAAACCATATATTCCCTGAAAGTACACATGTTAAGCTTTCTAAGCGTACCCAGCTTGTTGTAATGGGCTCATCTTTCTGGAAGTAATATCTCAAAGAATTCTTAGGTTGCACAGGGTTTCACAAAAAAAAGTATAAAAAAGCAGAATAAAAAACACCTTTTCCTAAAATATCAATATGCAAATAAGAAAAAACAAGCTAAATCTGAAAGTGCAAGGTCCCCCGAGCAGAACAATACCCAACATGCATAGGTACCTGTAACCTTTTGACTGCCAGTCTACTTGAGATTTTGTCACCCTCTCCTGATTTTTCACCATTTTGCGTGATGTTTAACTGTGATTTTTGCAAGAATTTCCAAGAAAATGGCATATTTTCTTTTTGTGGCAGAGTTTAGGCATTAACATGAAATGTCTTGTTTGTATTTTTTCTACTTTTTTAAATATTTTTAAATAAATAAATAAAAAAAATAAATAAAAAAAAATATTTTTTAAATTGTCTCCTTTATTTTAACAAAAAACATTTATTTTATTAAAGAAAACCATATTGCATGTGAAAGCCCCATTTCTCCCGATTACAATGATACCACATATGTATCGGTTGGCCCCCGTTCCTGTCCAGGTGATCCCCTAAACTGAAAAGAGCGCTTTATAACATTTACAAATAGAATACAACTACTATCCACATAGTAAAGGGTTAAATAAAAAAAAAATTGGTGTGGGGTCCCCCTTCACAGGGGGGGGGGGGAAACCATTTCTTGGGGGAATTTTAAGTTTTTTTTTGGGGAGGCAGGTAATGGGGGGTCAATGGCAAGTCACCCACTAGCCGCAGGTGACTTGCCAGACCCAGAGCCTTGAACTGGTATAAGGGGTCTCATAGATCCCTTACCAGTTCACAAAGGGTTAAAAGTAAAAAAAAAACACACACAGAGACACACTTTAAAAATAACTTTATTAAAAAAAGATATTTTTTTAATACTTACCTCCCATCCATCCCTGTGTCCCACACTGATCACTTAGGCTTCTGCTCCCCTGCTGCTGCTGGAAGCCTTTTATACCTACTGGGTTACAGGTAACAAAGGGTTAATTAAAAAAAAATGACATAGGGTCCCCCCTCCCAGGGAAAAACCCTTAAAAATCCCCCCCAAAAATGGCGTGAGGTTCCCCCTACCCAGCATTACCAGCCTGTGACCAGCTATGGGGGCTTGTAGAACAGGGCGCAGGGGCCAGCTTTAGGGCCACGGCTCTTCTGCCCCCCCTGGGCTTTGGGGAGGCAGGTAATTTGGGGGGCCATGGGTTAATGGCAGACAGCTGAACCGCCGGGTGCCCCGATGACACCAGGTGGTGACGTCACCAGCCCGAAGGGGCGGGGCCAGAATACAAGATGGCGGCAGCCATCGGAAGACGCTGCGGAGGGAGGAGGGCTGTTATGCCCCCTCCAGAAGACAGGAGAGTGGGGGGGGGATCAGAACCCCCCTCCTGTGAAGAGGAGGGCCTGAGGGAGCCGGCGGGGACAAAGGTAGGTAACTGTCATTTTTTTTTTTTTGTTTTTTTTTTGCAGGAAACCGGGTGGCTGCTGAAACGGGGGGGGGGGGACCCTATTTTGGGCACTCCCCTGCAGCTGAAGGAGCCCCGATGGGCGATCGGAGCCCCTCTGGCTGAAGAGGAGACCCGGCCGGATCGAACGAGGGGTCAGGTAAGTGTCTTTTATTTTTACTTTTTTTGTAATCACTGGGGAAAGTCAGGCACATAAATTTTACGTGGCTGGCGTTTAACTGTTGGAGAGGCAGCTACGTAAAATTTATGTGGCTGGCAATAGAAGGGTTAAATAAATAGTATAAATTAAGAAGACACCGCTTCAAGAAAGGCTAAGGACCCAATCAAACTAAGAAGGCACTGGGAGAGGATGCAGGAATCAAATAAGAAGAAGATGACTAATTCAGATTGGATATTATTTTAATGTGGTGAACAAGGGGACAATTTGTTTAATTCTAAATGTTACTACTTATGGATTGCTAAAAAGCCCACTTACATAAGAGCCTAGTTGTTAGTATTCAGCAGGGCCAATGTGCAGCTTTCCCTATGTATTAGCTGTTCAAGCCCTTTTGAACCCTAACAGCTAAATATATTGCCCAGCAACTTCCGTTACTCTCCCCTTACCTCTGCTCTTCATCTGATAACCTATTAGGTTCCTCAGTGATAATCATTTGTCTTTGTCCCCTATCCAAGAAACTCAGTTCTGTCCTCTGTGTATGTTATTATTTTTGTTTTAAAGTGAAGTAAGGCATCTGTCTTGGCATAATTAAGAATTGTGGGGAAAAGTTCAGGCTTAGTATTGCAGGTTGGCCCCCTTTTAGGGGGTACATGGCAGGGCTACACACAGGCATGACAGGACCCTGGTTGTGGCCCAGAAATCTGTCCAGAGCTTTATATAATTGTATTATGTATGTTGTGTTCATAAGAGGCCAAATTATCACTTGCAACTCGTAGCACTTTGAGCTTCCGTGGAGAGGTGCTATTAGCACCTCAGCTGCAACACCAACCACATGCAGACAGCGCTGTTAGTGTTCGGCACTGTAGGCTACCCAATGGAGCTAGCATCAGGTAGTGATGGTGGTGAGGGCTAGAAATAATTTGTATTTAACATGTAAATTAACAGCTCCAGCGCGGGCACTATGAAACCACAATATGCAAGCATACAGCACCATGTGCAATAAAAAAAGGCTTTAACTGGGAATGGCTGCACAGTGACCAGGACAAAATATATGGAATGACATTGGGTACATACAAATGACATGCCAAATGATTGACAGGCGTGAAAGAGCAAGTTAGCAGCAAGTAACCTAACTACAATAATGAACGCAAAAAACATTCCGAACAGACCAAGGATCCTGTGTCAATTGACTGAGCACAAAAAATTGAAATACGCTATCCAGAAGTCACCAAACAAAATGGGACTGGAATGACTAATTGAAGTTTATGGGTTAACAACACTAAGCATCTGATGTGATGTGCTGTAGGGAACACAGGGTCAGCGTTAACAAAAATGCAGCGCTCGTGATACATGGAACACTACATGGCGCTAAACATTTTTTATTGGTGCTGCCAATAGCGTTTCCTAAATAAACCCCTGAATCTGCAAGATCTAGAAGGGGAAAAACTTCCCTCAGTATCTAAAACAACAAAGATAGATAATCTTATGATGAGTTTTCCTTTCCTGTCAATGTCCTGGATCTAAAAAATCTCAAGCTCTAAAAATTCTCAAGTAATAAACAATTGTTCATCCTTTACCCATTAATGTGCAGCATGGGTATAGTATATAAAATATGTAATTAAAGTGGATCAAAAAGCTCACGGCCAGACGCCGAAATTTTAAAAATTCTTGCCCTGGCCACTTGCCTGCCCTGGGGGAATCCTATACCTGGTGCCCTGCTGTGTAAAACTCCCCAGGGCACTTGTGATCTTACCTGATCCCAGCAAGTTCCACGATGGCATCTCCACCAGCGCCACATCCCTGGCTTCTCTTTCGCCATGCACACTCCTGCGCCCAGCCTTACTAAACGGCTGGGAGTGGGAGTGCGCGCGCCTAAACAGCTTGCCAGGGATGCGGCCAGCCCGCTGCACCTTGTTACAGCAGCACTTTTGAGAGAAAAATCATATGCTATAAAAGATCAATAAATATAAATATTTTATGCACAGTGTTTAGAAATAAGTGATATGCATTCATAATAAAGTGTGTTAAGATATGTTTACTGCAATAAACTATATGATAATGCGATTGATTTTTATGTATTTTAGTAATGACCTGACACAGCAACCTATTTTGGCATCACCAAGTCTTACAAAATTATATATATATATATATATATATATATATATATATATATATATATATTCTCTTTCAACTCTTCACAGTATATTAGTGATAATTCTTTTCCATGCAAAGGGAATTAGATTTTCAGCACATCCATTTCTTGTGATTTTCAATGTGATTGTGTGAATGTACATTGAAGGATTCTTCCTATAAAGACCGCATTGAGTCATAAGTTCTGGAAAAAAGCGTCAACGGTTTGTGTGACCTCCAATCTCTGAGCTCCCTGCACTCTGGGCCAGTAGCCCCAGGAGAGGGTCACACACTTTTATTTAATAGTAAAAATGTAAAATGGTGATATTCAGCTGATTTTATTCTCCTATAAACTAACACTCTTCAGTATCTAGAAGTACTGAATGCTGAATACTGGGGACTATTTAGCCATGCAGCTGCTGAGCCAAACAGAGGGGGCTGTTCACTTTAACGCTAGTACCGAGCCGCCATCATTTTTCGAAGTAGGCATTTCCTGAATTGTACACTCTTGTGTTGCAGAGAATGAAGACTGCTCCATGGAACTGAGTTTTTCCTCAAAGTACATGTCACTGAAGACACCTGGATCAATGCTTATTGCCAGGGAAATTACATGTGGTCCACGGGGTTAATGTTTTGAAAAACAGTGGAGATGATTCACCACTGCAACATCAATTTCCCCATGTGGCAGATGTGTTATATTTTTAAAACGTGTATATTTACTTGTAGGTAGTGTCTGTGCATTTAAGTTGTGCTTTAGGAACATGGACTCATGGCTACATTGTCCTGGACTTGAAGGGACAAATATATCTCCTTGCTGACATAATTGTATTTTATTATCATATTTATAATTACTATATTCTATAAAATACTGCTTTTGCCACTACTAGTTCCCCCTGGATATATCCGGCCTCAGTCATCTTGTTTTATATAGTATTGCTGCAGCTGCTACTACAACTACCCTTACACATCTGGGTAACTAAATAAAAGGCAGTGAATTAAGCTCTACAAAGCTATACCTGAGACAGGGAACAATCTGTGCACAGAGGAAGGCAAGAAGTAAATGTTCCAGCACTGGTAATTATGCCCCAGCAAACTAAACTAAAACATGACTTTTACTGTAGACATGTTAACCAATAAATGAACAAATCATGTTAATCAACAAATTAAATTGCTTAGGGACGGAATGTGGGGCAGTGTATAGACCAGCCTGGCGAAATGCTATTCAAGCCATGAATGTGGCGTTCCATAGTGGCAAGGGCCAATCAAAGGCCACAGCTCCATAGACTATAATGCTCTCTGTAAACTGTACCAACCGGACCTAAATTTGGTCCAAACTTTGGGGCATAATTCAGTTTGGCATGAGCCCGAGTTTCCTGCAAACTTGTTTGAACTTGGACACTACACATAGCTTTGGGCACCAGAAAGTGACAGCCCCAGCTAGTCACCCAATAGTCACCCTAGTTGCACCATGCACCGCCAGTATTAAACATAGAGCACACGTTATTATATTATTACAGCTCTTGAACTCAGTCCTAGACACAGGCTGCTGTTAGTTATAGATAGGGAAAATTGAGTTTGCAATGGATAGTGGATAGAGAGTTATTGCAGTGTAGTGAATTTATTATTGGTGTATTCTGCTCTCCTGCACCTAAGGGGAAGACTTGGGGATATTCTCAGCTGTTTGCTTGTAAAAGAGTACAGTATGTGTAATCATTGGGGTCTTTATTAGGCTGGCAGTTGTCACTTTCTAGGGCTTCCACTTTGACGTCGGCCAGATGAGAACGGGGCACCTGATTACCATCAGCCACTCACTCGGCTGCATGTTGCAAATGGATCAAGGTGACGGGTAAAAAAATCACCTGCACAGGTTATAAGTCATTTTCACAGTGAAGTACTTTATTTTTCCACTGAGGTAAGAACACATAAGAACATAGCCAATAGTGTTCTGTTGTATCCAAACTTTTAAACAATTATTTATACCTCATTGGAAAAATGATGCACCTTACCTGTAAAAATTCCCCATCACATGTACAGGTGATTTTTCAGAAACATTAGAACAAAACATTTTTTATTGCACTTTATTGTGTGTTAAAGATAAAAAGCACAGCGAGATGCAGACAACAATTTACACCCAAATGCACACCCAGATTTAAACTACTAGTTTTTTTTAACTAAATCTTAAGCATGACCCTTTTTGGTACTGGTTCTGGGGATAAAGTTACACTTTAAAAAAAAAAAAAAAAAAAAAAAACAGAACTCTCAACATTTTACTTTGCCCTAGTTTTGGACAGTGGTCCAATACTCTGTATGGCAGAGGACCTCCAACGCATCAGCACATCACAGATCATGCATCGTTGGGGGTAAACAATGCTGTCTTTGCAGTAATATAACTTTCCATGGCATTTTAAAAGTTTCCATTATTGTGTGCCAAAATAATGTCCTAAATGATGGGCTGTAATGGGCATATACTGCCCTTGCCCATAGCTCGAGCTCCACACATGGCTGAAGTGCACAAGTTTTGAGACCGAGAGACCAAAGGACTGCCCACCTTCTTCTGCATGCAGTTGTGCAGGGATAGTATTTTTTTTTTTTAAATAGGGCCTGTCTGTGTGTGCACAGGTAATTGTGTCACTGAAAAGTGAGAGGTCCGCTAGATGGAAATTTCAAGCAGTTCTTGGCCAGTGTGGCTGTGTTTGCTCAGGCTCATCAGGTGCAGGACCGCATCACAATGACAGGCCTGGTGTTGGTGGTATGAAGCCAGAACATGATTTATGCTCTTGCCAAAAAATGAAAATAAAATTAAAAAATGTAAACATTTTTTTAAAGAAATATAAAAATGAAAAGAAAAAGAGGCAGTCATGGCCTAGTAAAGACACTATCCTGTGAATAGAGGATTGTAGGTTAGATTCCTAGCCGGGACATGACCTATGTGCTCTTGAGTAAGGCACCCAACCTAATCCACAGCTGCTCCCCAGGTGCCATTGCTAGGGCAGCCCACCACTCCAGGCATGTGTGACCCCACTACTTGTGTGACCTCAGTACTGGCTTATATTAAGGGATCATGCACAGAAATATTATTACAAACTGTACTGACTGTGTGTTTCTGAGGAACCACCAGATGTCTGGCTGCATGAGTTCAAGACAGCTGGCTAGTTGGTCAATACATAACCACTGTAAAAGAATGCTCCACCCTGTTGCCATGACTGCTGCTGACAACACCAATACTTCGGGTTCGCCCGAATCGAACTTTCACGAATCGCTCATCTGAAAAAAAAAAATGCCGGCATGGTGGGAGCGGGCAGGCCGGCTACGCTGTCAGCGGTGTCAGCCTGCCCGCTCCCACCATGCCGGCATTTTTTTAAAAAGCAAACACTTACCTGCATGGTCGGAGTGTGGAGGCCGTGGCGCCGGCCTCTCAGCTGTCATCAGAGGACGCGTCATCAGAGGACGCGTCCTCAGAGGGCGCCTGAGAGCGGCGCCGGCCTCCACACTCCGACCATGCAGGTAAGTGTTTGCTTTTTAAAAAAATGCCGGCATGGTGGGAGAGGGCAGGCCGGCTGTGCTGTCAGCGGGCCGGCTTCCGCCGCCCGCTGACAGCGTAGCCGGCCTGCCCGCTCCCACCATGCCGGCATTTTTTTTTTTTATTTCAGGGAAAATTCGATCGGCACGAACCCCAAAAAATTTGGGTTCGTGCCCAATCGAATTTTACCTGAAATTCGGAGCGAATTCCGGTTCGTCCGAACCGGTTCGCTCATCCCTAATGACTGACTTAAATTATATTGGGTCTCAATTTTAATATATTTTTTCTGTTTCCTCACAATATGTCTGAAGGAAGTGATTATACAAGGATGGAGCAGGAGAATCCTACATCAGCTTTATCTGAGGGAACACTAGCAGAGTCCATTAAGGACCTAGTACATACATCTAGGCTTTAGATTCTGCAATGTCATCAATTAATGACAATATATATAATAATTCTGTGGCTTTAGCTATGCATAAGACGAAACAGGCCCCTGAGCGTATCCATCCTTGAACGCCTTCAGATAAATTCTGGTCGGCGGACGTTTCCACCACAAAAAGACCCGGGAAGTCCACCCGGAGGAGACATAATGTGGACAATGAGGACTCTCCGGCTAAATATAGAGAGAGAGAAAGTGTACATCATTTTGATAATACATCCCTCCACAGAAGGGGTTTCCAGACAATATCGACCCTCTGGCCCAGAGGAAGAACTTGAAAAAAGGGCAGGCACAGCTGTTAAGCGCAGTAAGCCAGATTCATATATAATATATTCTAGCGAGGATTCATCTGACACATCTTTTCCCTCAGACACGGGAGATACATATGACAGCGATGACGCTATGTATGTAAATTTGGATTTACCATCCCCCATTACAGATAAGTCTAAATTAATGATTTTAGACTCTCAGGGTCTTCCATTTTTTATGCCAGATCAAATAAAGCATCCAAGCATCTGGGGAGTGGTCTCCCATTCCTCAGGTAGCAGAATATGTTGCTTCCCTTATTAATAAACCATTAGATAGGGTAGATCGTAATAAACTTAGTGCGGAATGCCCTTGACCAACGTTACCCTTTAAAGATTTTGCTACGCCTGAGATAGACCCGGCCCTTTCTAAATATTTAATGAATTCCCAGCACTTGTGGAAACCATGACTGAGTGGACCAGCATGGGTTAATGAGAACTACAGTAGCTCTCTGGTTTGTGATCTGGAGAAGAACTCTCGGAATGAGAGAAAAAGGAGGGAAAGCATACATAGTTGTCTGAGGCTATGATTGATGGAAAGCATCCACTCCTAAAGCGTCCGGGTCTGGACGCCAACTGAGGAAGAGAGGGGTCTGTTGATTGAGATAAGACACAAAAAGATCTAACTGGAGCGGACTCCAAAGTGTATCTATCTCCTTGAAGATCAACGGGTCTAATCTCCCATCGCTGGAGTCGGATACAAAATGGGAATACCAATCCGCTACCGAATTGGAAATTCACAGAATGTATTCTGCTCTCAAGACAATATTTTTGTCTAGACAAAAATGCCAGAAATCCCTGCCAATATCTGCCAGCATTTTGGATTTGGGACCACCCATATAATTGATTGAACTGCCGAAATGTTGTCTTATCTGAGAAGAACACAACAATTGGATTTGTGTTTTGTAAAACTCTTTAAAGCGAAAGAGCTGGCTAAATGTTCTAAACAATTGATATGGAGGAAAGACTCCCTCCTGTGGATAATGGTCCGCATCGAGCTCCCCATCCCAGAAGGCTATTATTAAATCTGGGTTGGATGCGAAAATTGCCTTCCCATTCCAATCCTGTACATGACGGAGCCACCAGATAAATTCTTGTTTGGTATCTGCAGATAGTGGAATTTGATTCGAATAATTCAGACCCTGATTGAGATGTTAAGACTTCAATCTCTGGATGGCTCTGTAGTGAAGGGGAGCTGGGAAAATCACCTGAATGGAGGCGGAAAGCAACCCTACGATGCAAGCGAATTTCCTCAGGGTTACTAGTTCTTTGTTTGGGAATAGTCCGTATTTCCTTTCGAAATGTATGTAATTTTTGAGCAGCAAGGCTCAATAGATCAGACTGGGTATTTATCATGAATCTAAAAATTCCAGTTCTCTCGAGAGATTTAGCGTTGATTTCTTGTGATTTATAAGGAAACCCAAGTCTGTAAGGAGAGTAATTGTCCAAAGTGAATGTAGATGAATGAGGGAAGAAGCCATGATTAGAATATTGTCGAGATATATAATCAGACAAACTCCTCGACTTCTGAGAAGTGCCACCACTGGCTTCATCAGTTTGGTGAAACACCATGGAGCTGAAGAAAGGCCGAATGGAAGGCAAGTGAATTGTCATTTCTGGCCCTTCCAGATAAACTGAAGAAACTGATGGAAAGAAGGGTGAATGGGAACCATAAGCTAAGCATCCTTTTAGTCTGTTTTTTGTGAAGAAGATCCCAAAGAAGATGGATACCTCACTTAAAATGATAAAAATAAGAGAACTGTTGAGATTTCGTAAATTTATTACAGGCCTGTGACCTCCATCCTTCTTCTTGACCAGGAAGATATTGCTTATAAAACCCGGTGACAAGTCTGGGGCAGGACATATTGCCTGTTTTTGAGATAACTCTTCTATCTCTGTCTGAACAAGATGTTCTTCTATGTCTGGAAACTTTCACATTTGGTGAGGAAGTTGTGACTTAATTGGAGTTGATATAAACTCCAGTCGATACTGCGCTACTGTTTAGAGTACCCATTGGTCGGATGTTATTGTGGACCAGACATGGAAAAAAAATCTAATCCTGCCCCCTAGAGAAATCATAGACATGTGAGCTTTGTTGAGGCTTACCTGTAAGAGGGCAGGACCTGGGAACTTTCCTGTGACCACGTGCTCGCTACGGTCTTCCTCTAGATGGGAAAATGGTGGGGGCTGGTAGGGAGCTGGTTGGTATTGCACCCTTTCCTGGGGTATAATAGGGCCTTTGATGTATGGTTGGGATGTCTGCGATCAGCAGGGAAAGCGGCCCTTTTCTCTCCTGGCCCTCACAAAAAAAGGGGGTTAAATATCCTCTTAATACAAAAGTCTTAAAGGAGCCACAGCACTCAACCCTGTTAGCTTGCAGGCCAGCCTATAATCTGTCTCTAAACTTGGTTAAAAACAGAGGACTCGGTCATACACATCTGCAGAAGTATGCTTAAGCTGTACCACTACGCCAAAGTGCCTCTGTGGGGTGCAGTCCTAACTCTAATCTCTGAGAGCCCATTTGGGACATACAGTGCAATAGATAAATTGGGAGCAGGCTTACCTGAGGTTGCCCTAAACCTCTCAAGTGCAAGCCATGGGGTGGAAGGGTCAAAGACCTTACAATACAGCCTAGACCCCACACACCATGTGCTTGCACAAATTCAAAAGAAACAAAGGGGGGTGGCAGCCGCTCAGACCATTTTATAACTAACCTGGGAGGGGCACGTTAGCAGGGCAATTAGAATACAAAAGTCTTAAAGGAGCCACAGCACTCAACCCTGTTAGCTTGCAGGCCAGCCTATAATCTGTCTCTAAACTTGGTTAAAAACAGAGGACTCAGTCACACACATCTGCAGAAGTATGCTTAAGCTGCACCACTACGCCAAAGTGCCTCTGTGGGGTGCAGTCCTAACTCTAATCTCTGAGAGACCATTTGGGACATACAGTGCAATAGATAAATTGGGAGCAGGCTTACCTGAGGTTGCCCTAAACCTCTCAAGTGCAAGCCATGGGGTGGATGGGTCAAAGACCTTGCAATACAGCCTAGACCCCACACACCATGTGCTTGCACAAATTCAAAAGAAACAAAGGGGGGGGTGGCAGCCGCTCAGACCATTTTATAACTAACCTGGGAGGTGCACGTTAGCAGGGCAATTAGAATACAAAAGTTTTAAAGGAGCCACAGCACTCAACCCTGTTAGCTTGCAGGCCAGCCTATAATCTGTCTCTAAACTTGGTTAAAAACAGAGGACTCAGTCACACACATCTGCAGAAGTATGTTTAAGCTGCACCACTAAATATCCTCTTAAGGGATGACTGTGCTTTGTCAAGGAAGTTGAAAAGACCTACATATTTACTGAGATCTTTCAGAAAAGAGTCGCCAAAAAAAACACCTTCACTAGAAGGGTATGGATCATCATGAGCCAAATGCGCCGATTGCGGGTTTAATCGCATCAGAACTGATTTGCGTCTTTCAAAGGACACTGCTGCATTTACCTAAAATACACATGGCCCTCTGTGCCCAACCACGTGTAATATCTCAGTATTAATTGGTTCACCACTAGACATGGATTGCTTAGACATATTTAACATTTTTGTCAGTGACCCCAGTAGGTCCAATAATTTATCTTGAATGGATTTAAATGATCTATCAATTCCCTTTTTCTATCTCAGGTGTAGCAAAAGCTTTAAAGGGTAACGTCGGGCGAGGGCATTCCACTATTACAATCTAACCTATCTAATGGTTTATTAATAAGGAAAGCAACATATTCTGCTACCTCAGAAATGGGAGACAACTCCCTAGATCTTGGATGCTTTATTTGATCTGGTATAAAAAATGGAAAAATTATTGTATTAGACTTATCTGTAATGGGGGATGTTAATCCAAATTTACATACTGAGCATCATCGCTCTCATATGTATCGGCCGTGTCTGAGGGAAAAGATGTGTTAGATGAATCCTTGCTAGAATATATTATGTATGAATCTGGCTTACTGCGCTTAGCAGCTGTGCCTGCCCTTTTTTCAAGTTCTTCCTCTGGGACAGAGGGTTGATATTGTTTGGAATCCCCTCTGTGGAGGGATGTATTATCAAAATGATGTACACTTTCTCTGGCTCTATATTTAGCGGGATAGTCCTCATTGTCCACATTATGTCTCTTGACTGGATACGCTTAGGGGCCTGTTTCGTCTTATGCATAGCTAAAGCCACAGATTTATTAATATTGTCATTAATTGATGACATTGCCGAACCTAGAGCCTGCTGTATAGTTTTATCTACTATGTCCTTAATGGACTCCGCTAGTGTTCCCTCAGATAAAACTGATGCAGGATTCTCCTGCTCCATCCTTGTATAACCACTTCCTGACAGTCAGTCAGGATTGAAATAAACCCTGAATAGTTGCTGCCCAATAAGATGAACTACATAATAGTAGAGATAATGTAATAAAAAAAGAAGGGGCACTAGATGGCAGTAAAAGCTAATAAATGGGGAGAAAAATATAGACGTTCTCCTGTCAGGATAAAACAGTCTGACAGGAAAAACGCCAGAGAAGCTCTTTCAATTATATATATAGACTTAGAAGCAATACATGACTGGACAGTACAGCTTGCCTCATTTGAATATTAATTACTGGGCAGAATATGCCTCATATATACGTTTTTTCTCTGAAAGTATGTTATTATTATGTATATGTATTATTGCTATTGGAGCATTAAAGCGGACCTTCACTCTGAATAAGAGTCTATCTTATATGTTTTCCACACCCTGTACATACAGATTGCTCACATTAAAAATCATCCTACCTGCATCTACTGCATTTTATAAGCCTTTAAACATCCAAGATGGCGGCTTATGGAAGCTGCCATTTTTGCAGGCAGCCTGCAAACAGGAAGTGCCTGCAAACAGGAAGTGACTGTGCTGCTCTGCATTCTGGGACTGCTGACCTTTCCCTGACCCCAGCTCTGCTCTGTCTGAGCAAAGCACAGCTATAACCTGCCCCCCTGTACCTTATCCCACTCTCCTCTCCTCAGTAAGTGTGATGCTTCTGAGTCAAGATGGCGGCGCCCGTATCCTAAATTCCCGAACAGAGTTGCAGCCCAGTGGGGAAAAGTATAATAAATTAGTGACTAAACATGTAAAATATATTAATTTTAGATGCTGAGGAATTGGTTTTTAAGAGTTTGGGCTTTTCATTAAATCATGGTGAAGGTCCGGTTTAACGGAAGTTTAATGCAATGATAGGAGACTCCTGTCTGTAATAAAATCTTGTTTTGTCATCCTCATTTACCAGTTGCGTCATCCACTCTGGCCAGATGGATTAAACAAACTATAACCTTAACTGGTATTGATACCTCTATATTTGGTGCCTATTCTATCAGGAGCGCAGCAACAACTAAAGCAGCTCAATCAGGAGGGTCTTTAACAGAAATCCTTATGACAGCGGACTGGCCTTCTGATACAACTTTTTATTACAGTCCTCAATATCTTCTTCAATAATGTCATAATGTATAGTATCTGATATTTTTCACATTTTAGTAGCTTTAAACTTGCAATGATAGGAGCCTTTCGTCTGAAATAAAATTGTTTATTTTCCTAGTCTTATGACGGAAAATATTGATTTTATGGAGACGGGAGGCTAGTATCATCCCTCCCAAAGAGAAAAAAAAAAAATATATATATATATACCTTATCCTTCAGTAATTTTGTTTATTGTTTTAGGGTATTCGAGAACGATATCATTCTTTCTTCAACGGATCAACAGAATTTTTTCCTATTTTCTGGCCTGGAGTTTTCGGATATTCTCTTCAATTGGGCTTGTACCTCAAAGTACTTCTGTTAATTTCCGCTTATTGAAAGAGGAAGTTTTACTGTTGGCAGCAATATATATAGCAAAACATGTTTTTTGGTAGGGGGTAGGTAAGCCCCCACCGAAATGAGACCTTTGAGTCCAACCACACCTTCGCAAAATTATTTAACACATACTTACATACGTACTTACATACATACTATATTAGAAAATGCATAAAGATTTTATTAGAACAAATACTTTAAACTCCAACCCTGCTATTATACCTATGTTGTTAGACCATCAGAGGTATCAGAAGTGGGTTTACATATAATTCGATAAAATATTTGGATCCACATATATTCAACCATCTATAGACATAGCTAAACACCTGCAACACATTTAAAACCAAAGCAAATACACTTACCAATACATAAGAAATTCAATTATTGGTTATCAAATCCATGAGCTAAAGGCGGACTAGTTTGGCCCAATCGGGGCTTTTCCAAAGCCAAACACCACTCAAAATTTGTTTCATAAACGGCCAAGATTGCCGAGTGTTGTGATTTATTCTTGCTCCTAAGGAAAGAAGAGAAAAAAAAAACCCACCACCAAAACAACATATATTAAATATGGGAATATAATTAAAATTTAGTAAGAAATGCTGTTATGATACATGCCACAGCCCATAAACACACTAATGACATTTTACCTGAAATATAATTAGATGGCAGGCACAGATCACTGGTACAAGTTATCTCAGTTTATCATTTCACATGATCAGCATATCTGTAATAGAGGGAATCACACTACTCAGTGGCTAGTTGGGTTATGGTGGAGCTTCAATTCAAATCCAATATGAGGAATGAGTAAAAGGATCTTACCAAACAAATCAGTATCAGAAAGGTAAAAATACCAGGTGCCTGCAGGAGCGTGTTGACAAATGGGGCTGTTGCATTCGCGCTGGGTTTGTTCAAAGTCAGGATTGTAGGCACATGGGGCAGATGGGGGACTGTCTAAATAGACAATCCCTCTCCCTCTTCTGACGCAACTTCTGGGAGTACCTGAGGTGCAACGCGCCTCGCCTCCCGGAAGTGCATCTGACATCACCATCTGAGGAATCCAAACCTCCGCCCCTCCGGCCGGGGGGGGGGGGAGGAGGGGGAGGGGAAAGCGCACGTGCCCGTCATGTGCACACGCAGTCATCGCCACCAGCATGCGGCCGAGGCCAACATATAGCGATGCCCGCGTGACTGCGGACAACGGTTTGTGCGCGCCTGTCAACCAAACGCCGTGGGCAGCAACTGAGGTATCGGCATGACAGGGGCACACACCTCAGGTGCGGTCGGGAGCCTAAGACCAGCTACCTGAGGCCCGCCCCTGGCAGATAACCGTGCCAATGTAGCACCACACCACAGTTCGCTGTCATGACCCCACCGGTCACTCCCCCCCCCCCCCCGGCCAGGAAAGGTCCATCCAAGGTGGCAAACCAGGTGGACTGAGGCGCATGTATTGCGCAATATAGGGCTGTGGGTGGAAAATACCTCTTATAGACGGTGATGGTGTCATCATCCTGCCCTGACAAAGCATAAGAAGATTGTCAATTTAGTTGCAGTGTAACAAAGAATAAAGATCAACATTCCATAATTGGATTGTATAGCTAAGATCCAATAAGAGGGATAATAGTATCAAATTGGCCATAGAAAAGGCCAACAGAGATATCATTGACATGAAAGAACATAAGATACAGAAGGATTCTATAACATACAAACAGGGCAAATCTTATATTTGTCCTGGGGGAGACAACAGACAATCACGTAGGGAATTAGTCCCCCGCCAATGCTAATCCTCTGACTTCGTCCAGGGAAAGGAATAATTGGGGACATAGCGAAAACCGACAGGGTCATTTCTCTAGACCCTGGTCGAGTTCAATGGGACAGGATAAGGGTCCACCCAGACGAGAATATACCCTACAAAAGGGGGAGGTATTGGCGAGATCCAAAATTAGGAAAACACAATTGGAGAATTTTGAACAGGAAGGAAGTGAAGCCAAACAACCAAAGTTCAAACAGGTTTTTTTTAGAAAACTCCGGTAATAAGCAGAGGAATACGAGAAGACTAGAAAATAAATGAAACTTAAGACCCGGTCAGGGCCCCAGCGGGACACTTCTGTGGACCTCCGGGAATTAGAATGAGAAAAGGAGGATGACATAAATATCATCAACCTATCCAATGTTATATTGACACAAACACAGAAACAGATTTTGACGTTGGGATTGAATTTCTGTCCTTCACAACAAGTTGACACATTTGAAGTAACAAAAGACCTCCATTTATTTGCAAGGAAAGTCCTTTGCAAACAAATGTTTGCACAAAAGGAGACATACAGCGAGGTGGTCCCTTCTGAATCACAATTAGAAAGGGATCTACTAGAACTGAGAGAGGAAGCCACAGGGGTTTCTCCTATGATAACCCCAAAGAAAATTGTCTTCAAAAAAACTTCTACCTTCTATCCACCCTTGAACTCCAATCCACACTTATCAACATTTATAGACGTTGTCACCTCTGATCTAGAGAAGTTAGGCAGAGTTAATTGTTCCAACTTGTCACAGGCACAGCAACAAGCTTTAAGGGAATTAGAAATGAATCAAGACAGAACGATCAAACCCGCTGACAAGGGGGGAAGCATCGCGATTATGTCCAATGATCAATATATCTCCATGTGTAGAAGGGTTTTGGACAATAAAGACTGGTATGCGAGGGCCTCTGCGTCCGAGAGCACAGAAGCATCCAGGGAGTATCACTCCCTCTTTGAGGATGCGGTGGGCCATGGGGTGATCGATGGACAGACTGGGGCCTACCTTGAGACCCCATGCCCGACAATTTCTACCTTTTTTGCCCTTCCCAAGGTACACAAGTCTGCCACCACTCCACCTGGCAGACCTATAGTGTCGGGCATGGCGTCTCTCACAGATGGCGCCAGTAGGTTCATCGATCACCACCTCCAACCCTTGGTACATCAACGTCCATCTTACCTAAAGGATTCTGGACACCTCTGCATCCTTGATGGGTTGACAGTGGCCCCAGGGACCCTTTTGGTGGGCTTGGACGTGGAGGCCCTCTATTCCAGCATTCCCCACCATTTGGGTCTTTTAGCCACTCAGTATTTTCTTAATGAGTTGGATTTAGACCAACATAATCTCAATTCTCAATTCTAAAACTGCTTCAACGGCCAAATCTACCATCAGATACAGGGGACGGCAATGGGGACCACTTGCGCCCCCTCATATGCCAAACTGTATCTTGGCCGTTGGGAGAGAGAGTTGTGGGGTGGGGACGAGTTGGCTGAGTATCTATGCCACGTTCCTGCATGTTATTTCTATGCTATGTTGGATATGGATTATAGTGTTATTCTGGGAATTATAGGGGGAACTTGACAACTGGAGCATTAAGCTCATGTAATGGGTCTTGGTGTCTTCACTATAAAATCCAATTATGGAATGTTGATCTTTATTCTTTGTTACACTGCAACTAAAATGACATTCTTCTTATGCTTTGTCAGGGCAGGATGATGACACCATCACCGCCTATATGAGGTATTTTCCACCCACAGCCCTATAATGTGCAATACATGTGCCTCAGTCCACCTGGTTTGCCACCTTGGATGAACCTTTCCCAGCCGGGGGGGAGTGACCGGTGGGGTCGGGACAGCGAACTTTGATGTGGCGCTACATTGGCACGATTATCTGGCAGGGTCGGGCCTCAGGTAGCTGGTCTTAGGCTCCCGATCCTCACCTGAGGTGTGCACCCCTGTCGTGCCGATACCTCAGTTGCTGCCCGCGGCGTTTGATTGACACGCGGTTGACAGGCACGCACCAACCGCTGTTCACAGTCACGCGGGCAGCGCTATATGCTGGCCCTGGACTGCGGGCGCGCATCCTGGACGCATGCTGGCGGCGATGACTGCGTGCGCACATGAAGGGCGCGCGCGCTTTGCCACCAGTCGCATGTGGGTGGGCGCTGTCCCGTTCCCCTCCTTTCTCCTCCCCCCACGGCCGGAGGGGCGGAGGTTTGGATTCCTCAGATGGTGATGTCAGACGCACTTTCGGGAGGCGCGGCGCGTCTCAGGTACTCCCGGAAGTTGCGTCAGAAGGGGGGGGGATTGTCTATTTAGACAGTCCCCCATCTGCCCCAGGTGTCTACAATCCTGACTTTGAACAAAGCCAGCGCTAACGCAACAGCCCCATTTGTCATCACGCTCCTGCAGGCACCTGGTATTTTTACCTTTCTGATACTGATTTGTTTGGTAAGATCCTTTTACTCATTCCTCATATTGGATTTGAATTGAAGGTCCACCAGAACCCAACTAGCCACTGAGTATTGTTATTCCCTGTATTACAGATATGATGATCATGTGAAATGATAAACTGAGATAACTTGTACCAGTGATCTAGGCCTGCCATCTAATTGTATTTCAGGTAAAATGTCATTAGTGTGTTTATGGGCTGTGGCATGTATCAAAACAGCATTTCTTACTAAATTCTAATTATATACCTATATTTAATATATGTTGTTTTGGTGGTGGGGTTTTTGTTCCCTTCTTTCCTTAGGAGCAAGAATAAATCACAACACTCTAGTCCGCCTTTAGCTCATGGATTTGATAACGAATCATTGAATTTCTTATGTATTGATAAATGTATTTGCTTTGGTTTTAAACGTATTGCAGGTGTTTTACTATGTCTATAGATGGTTGAATATATGTGGATCCAAATATTTTATCGAATTATATGTAAACCCACTGCTGATACCTCTGATGGTCTAACAATATAGGTATAATAGCAGGGTTGGAGTTTAAAGTATTTGTTCTAATAAAATCTTTATGCATTTTCTAATATAAGTAGTAAGTTAAATAATTTTGCGAAGGCGTGGTTGGACTCAAAGGTCTCACTTCGGCGGGGGCTTACCTACCCCCTATTAAAAATGTGTTTTGCTGGTTCATTATCCAGACCTTGACTCCATACCAGCCTACAAATGACCGTACAATTAATGTGCCTTTAAGGGTGGGTCTCCACGCAGGGAGGTATGGACAATTTAGATTGTGTTTTGCCCACTCTCTTTCTGCGGTTTCTTCTTTATTACAGCAATATTTATAGACTTAGAGGCAAGACATGATTGGACAGTACAGCTTGCCTCATTTGAATATTAGTTACTGGGCAGAATATGTGTCACGCTCGGGGTAACTCCAGCCCTCCAGGTAAGCCCTCAACCCCCAATCTCCGCAGCCAGCTTCACCTGTAGGAGCCCCCACTTGCCGGGACGCAGTATACGCCTGCCCGGGATCGGTTGCCCCCAGGACTTCAATGGCTCAAAGGATGGGGGCTTACTAGTTGGAGGTCTGAAGAACCAATAGCTGAGAGCGAGTATATCGGAAGTCCAGAGACAGGCGGCCAAGGTCGACACCAGGAAGTAAGAGATCAAAGCGGTACAGAGGGATGAGGCAGCTTGAGGTCAGGGTACAAAGCAGAGGTCGGCAACAAGGATCAGGCAGAGAGTAGTCGATACAGGCAGGGGTCGGCAACAGGGTTCAGACGAGAGATTGGTCAATTCAGGCAGAGGTCGGCAACGGAGATCAGACAAGGATGGTCAGTTCAGGCAGGGGTCGGCAACGAAGATCAATCATGGAACTAGCTCAAGACAAACAAGGTACTAGGCGCTATAACAGGCACTGAGGGAATGCTGGACTACAGCTTTATAGGGACAGACATGATTGGGGGAGGAGAGACGGGGACGTGATTGGTGCAACATAGGAAACAAGCCAGGATTGTCCAGAACCAATAGGGGAGTGCAAACAACAGAACCTGGGCTCATACACCCAAAGTACAGCACCTTGGGCTCATTGGCCCACTAATAGAGGAGAGGGAGGAGTTCCTCCCCTAGCTGAGCCTGCAGGCTCTAACACATCTTCCTCCGGCGGGAGCGCTGACAGCAGCGCCGCCGGAGAGCATATGACGAACGTGCTCGCACGCGAGCACGAACCAAGGAGACGCGAGGACGAGGAGGGAGGACGGCCGTGCTCGAGACCGCACCAGCCGCCGCCGCCGCCGCTCGGCGCGGCCGCCGAGCGGGAGCTGCTGCTGTGGCCGGCCGCCCGGAGACGGTGCTGGAACGGGGCCCAGGTAAGCGATTTCTGACACTATGCCTCATATATATGCGTCTTTCTCTGAAAGTATGTTATTATTATGTATATGTATTATTGCTATTGGAGCATTAATGGAAGTTTAATGCAATGATACTCGACTCCCGTCTTCATAACATCAATATTTTCTGTCATAAGACTAGGAAAATCATTCAACAATTTTTGTAAGCCTTCATCATCAAATGTACAAACTGTTGATTGCTCACAGAAAGGTTTAATTTTTTTGGAAGGCTAAATATGCTGCTAAAAGCCATTGCTTCTTTACTCTCCTAACTTGTTACATGGGGACAAAAAAAGGATAATTTTTGGACCGCCTGTAAAAAACATTGCTTCTTCCTATAACACCCTGTGTGTATATAGAGAACCAGGAGTCATCTATCCCCAAAGAAGTATAATTTATGGACCTTTTCTTTAACAGACTCTTTGTTTCCACCACAATTATCCATGTATTCATGGTTTATATTAGAGATGAGCGAACCAGTTCGGACGAACCGGAATTCGCTCCGAATTTCAGGAAATATTCGGCTTTGCCGGCCCGCTGACAGCGGAACCGGCCGGCCCGCTCCCACCATGCCGGCATTTTTGATGGGGAACTTCGTAAAAGTTCGATTCGGCCGAACCCGAATTTCTTTGTGAAATTCGGCGAATCGGCCGAATCGAACTTTTCAAAAGTTCGCTCATCTCTAGTTTATATGTTAATGATGCTTTGACATTACTAAGACTACTAAGACATAAATAATTGAACGTTGTTGAATACATTCCTATGGAGACATGCCTGTCATATGAAACATGTATGGACATTTCATTTCAAAACAAATTTTTTTGCGTATATTAAATCTTATGATCAAATAGGCTGAATTGGACCCACAAAGAATTTCGAAAGACTCACTCATCACTAGTTATGATATTTCGGTCCTGTAGTGCTGATTCATTAGTGAGTTTTAATCTGGCCAATGTAAAGCTCTACTGCTAAGTACAGCAAAATAAAGGCACACGTGTGTCTCAAGTACTTGCTGCTGGGATTCCAGGTTCATTTTGGTCAGACAGAACAACAGTGTCCTCTCAATGGTTCCCTTATACAAGGACAATGACTGTGATTCTTTATACAGCGTCTTCAGATTTTTTTTAACAATACACCCCTCCTTCTTCTGCAGTAGCGGCGATACCATTTGAAGCCTGCTTATACACTGTGTGATTGATTCCTAAGGTTAGTATATGGGGGGTCCCAGGGGTTTTACACTGCAGGGCAACCAAATCAGAGATGTGCTCTACTGCAGCCAAAATTTATAAAATTACCAGCCATTACTAGTACAATCTAGACCTATTTGCAGTGTGTGAAGTCTATGTGCAGTGCAGGTTAAGCATACTGGATTTGATGTATTACACAGTGTTGGAATAATTATGGGAAAATGCTGCAGAAACATGTACTTGTTCCTCAGATGCTCTGTGAGCCTTGGACACCTCATGTTTATTATGAGCACTACTGTCGGGGAGACAATATTTGTTTTTTAGGCTAGAAAATGCCCTGGTTGCAGGTGGAAAATACTATGCGTTGTGCGTTGATCAAGGCTGCTGGGGATTCTGCACAGAAGTCGGTAAGTAGGGGGGAGGTAAGCAGCAAACTGCTATATTATTTAGAGAGAGATTGTCACTTTTGATTTTTTTAGCATATTTCACTTATTTTTTAAGCGTGAACCATAGAAAGTTATGTAGTATGTGAAAAACAACTAAAAATAATGTTTTGACATGACTTTTATATTTTCAAATAAAATGTTATTCTTACCTTTCTCAACCCAGACACTCCCAAGATCCCTCACATATATTCTGAGACCCCCTCCAATGCCTATATATGGTATAAAACTGTGTTTTCAGTAAGATTTCATGTATTTTGCTAAAGAATTCTGCCACAGCAGCTTGCCATCATATTGTCTGCATTCTCATACCTGTGACTTTCCTGAGTTATTTGCAATGCAAACACAGCAAAATGCATTGTGAAAGTCTGTGTTCACTGGTGTTCACTGCAGTACGTTTTGCTTACTCGCTGGTCTATCACACGTACGTCGCTCCTCCAGGGTAGTGAACATAGTAAAACAATCCCTATGTATAAATGTGCCAACACCTTATCCAGTTCTTACTGCTGCCCCTTATTTGGCTATATTCAAGCTGGATTTCTATGTGAAGGGAGACAAGAAACTGCAGCACACCCTGCAGCAATCTCTGGCCTCTTATAAGATGAGATACTGGCTGCCATGGTACATGCATGCAGCTTACTCCTCCCCCTTAGTATAGACTGGCATAGACCAGATGTGTGGGCCAGGCTCCACAGTTGGCATTAAATATGGGATCGAAGTGTGTTGTTACTGTGCTCCCTGGATGCTGCATTTAACCCTCTTTGGGGTACATGCTAAATATTTGGTGAAGCCAATGTTACTTGCAGTTTGCATTGTGATGTGGATTGCAACCTTCATCCTGGTAAGCTTTTTAGGAACACACAAAAAATGCAAAAACATACTCTCTCTAGAGCCGTTTCCTTCTTAGCTAATGCCACAGAGGAGACCATCAGAGCCATGGCTTAGGCAACTGCTCTATTAGCCCGCACTAGAAGGGCACTTTGGCTTAAAACATGGTCAGGAGGCCTGGTTTCCAAAGCTAAGTTGTGTGATATTCCATTTCATGGTAATCTCCTGTTTGGAGAATATTTAGATACTATTCTGACTTGTTCTAGTGAAGCAAGTTTCAAAACCCTCCCAAAGTCAGACATTGGAAAGGGGATACCGCTCATCATTTTTGTCCATCCCTCAATGTTTCTTTCTAGTGACCAAATTAGCAAGGGGACACCAGAAAGAGGGAAGTCTTTCCGCTAGTCTTACTAGTCTTACACGAACCATTTAAAAAAAAATGTGATAGAAGTGGTAGAGGGACAGGGATTCTATTCTCACTTTTTTCTCACTCATTTTCCTGGTGCAAAAGCCATTGGGAAGTTATCGATTGATTCTGAACCTAAAAAGCTTAAATCGTTTTATCAGATACAAAAATTTCAGAGTGGAATCTATTTATTCGGTAAGGAACATTCTAATGGAGCAGGCTCTTATGATCAATTTAGACAAGCAGGATATATATACACTCTTTGATCAAAAGAAAGCAGAACAATTGTGCTAAAAGAACTTAATATCCCTAATCCTAAAAAGATCCTGTGTTGGGGTTAGCAGAACATCCACACAGACTATTTGATCCCTATGAGATCATCATTACAACCATCTACCGCAAAGGAGGAATCTAAATCATTTAACTTACACCAAACAAATACAAGTACAGGAACAATGTAACAAAAAGGGAGAAACAAAAAAACATACAGACACTCACACTTGCCTGCTAATGGCCTTGTTTATTTTTATAGGAGGTAGGTATTGTGAGGCCCAAAGGAGAGGCACAAATGGTTATTTCTAATCATTAACAGGGTTGGAAGTGTCGAGCCAAGCCTCACACATTCGTTCAAATTTGTTTGTGCATCCCCTGGCCAGGTAGGTAATCTTATATAAGACTAGTTTCCCATTTACCAGGCTTTTCCAGCCTGACAGAGTTGGCAAATTTGGATGTTTCCAATCGGTAGAATGCATTTCCTTGCATAGAACATTAACAGCTGCAAAAGGGCTTTCTGCAGGCCACCATCTAGCATGGGTTCGACTATACCTAACAAGCAGAAGACAGATGATATTTTTTACTGGTAATGCCACAGAAGTGGATATAATATTAGATACCTCCTCCCAGAATATCGAGATCACCTGGCATTCCCATATCATGTGTATCAAGGTGCCTGGTCTGGCATTACATCTAGGATATAGGTCTGACTCCAGCAGGCCCATTCTCTTGAGTCTAGCTGGGGTCAGATAAGCCTGGTGGAGCCATTTAGCCTAGATTAGTCTAGAGTCTATGACCGAGGAGTACAAATTGTCTACCACCTCCTCCCAATCTCCCTGGTCCAGGTCCAGGATCAATGCTTTCCATTTTTCCAGTGCTCTATCCAAGGGGGAGGGAAGACTTAGGAGGAGGGCATAATGTAGCTTTGAGGTGGGCTTACTGAGATCCATGGATCTTACTAGGCACTCCACTGATGATTCCACTAATGGCAGTACCTCAAAAGGCATCAGTATCGAAAAAAATCTCTTGGAGATAGTGCAAATGCGTTGCATAGCTGTTCATGTGACATCAGTGCCCACCCCCAAGAGTATCTGTGTTAGCAATGTAACTCCTCGACTTTTCCAAAAAATTATGTCTGGAAGGGACATCAACTCAGGCAATCTGGGGTTGTCCCACAGAGGTGTATTAGGGGACCATTCTAAGGGAGGGCAGGGAGGTCCCCCCATAACATAGACCCTATCCCACACATGCAGAGTAGTCCTCATACATGTAGTAGCATGTAGAAGGCCCTTTACTCCTCTGTACACTAGAGTCTGCAGAGGGATCGTTGGGCCCAACCGAGAGGTTTCCAGGGCCGTCACTAGGTTAACCGCAGAGGGGGTCATCCACCAAGTCACGTATACTAATTGAGCGGCATAGAAATACAACAGCATGTATGGCACAGCGAGGCCCCCGGCTTGGGGTTCTTATAGAGCAATTGTACATATTTAATGTAGGTTGGAGGGAGGCCAAACTTAGTCAGAACAGCCCACAGGTAGGATCATTCGACTGAGTCAAAAGCTTTTTCATTGTCTAGCAAGATGACTGCTCCCAGCATTATCATGTTGGATTTGTAAATTGCTAAACAACCTCCTTAGATTAATACTTTCATACAGCCTGGCATAAAGCCAGATTGATCCACCCCTATGAGTGAAAGAATTACAGTATTTTATCGGAGTGCTAGAACCTTAGTCAGCACCTTGGCATCCTGATTCAAGAGAGAGACTGGCCTATATGAGCTGCAGGAATCCCTAGGCTTTCTCTCTTTGTATATCAAGGTAATAATTGCCTGAGGAAAGGATTCAGGTAAAGCCTCCGATTGCAGGGCTTCAGAGAAAACCTCCAACAACTTTGGCACTATCACTTCCCTATTTTTCTTGTACCATTCTGAGGGCAGACCGTCTGGCCCAGGGGCCTTCCAGTTAGACATTATGGCAAATTGTGCGTCACTGACAGGAATGAAAGATTTATGGTTTCAAGATAAGTAGCCAAGTCTACTGGGTCATATTGTATTCTAGAGGAGTATAGGTGACTGTAGTAGTCATGAAATAGTTTGGAGATCCCCTCTGAATCCGTTATAAGTTGGGTTTGACTCGCAATGCCTGCTATTTGCATTTGCTGGCAACCTGTCCTTGAAAGGTATGCCAGAATTCTCCCATCTTTATCCCCTTTCTCAAAAACAACTTGCTGTTTCAATAGTAGTATTTTCTTGTAGACTCAGTTAATGCGAGATTATATTCCCTTTGGAGTGATTTAAGTAAACCATGATTCGCAGAAGTCGTCGCTATCATGAATTTCCTCTCTGCCTCAGCCAGACCTTCTCCAGTTCCCTGACTGACCTCGCTTCACCCTGACTCCTTTTATGGCACTTATAGCACTACCTCTGGCGACTGCCTTGAATGCATCCCAGTGTGTATTAAATGAGGTTTCTTCCCCATTACATTGCCAATATGTATCCTGGTCTTTCAATAGTGTGCTACAGACCTCCTCATCCTGCCATAGTGGATTAATAACACACCTTCTCAGGCCAAGTTTGATTCCCGGATATGTGCATAGTCAGCATTAGCGGTGTGGTCAGATATGCCCCTTGGTAAGTATTCACAGGACACCACCCTGGCCAGTAGACACCCCGATGCAAAGGCTAGGTCAATAAGTGCAGGATATATAAATCTACTATCAAGACAGTAACATCATATATTTTAGCATGTACAATAACAAAGCAACCCTTAGGGTCAGAGTGGACTGATATGAGAGTGAACAAGAGATATTTAGCCACCAGGACTGACACCCCCCTGGCATAGTTAAAGTAATGGGAATGAAATAGTTGCGCAAAGCATGGTTTTTTGATCGGCATTGATTTTTGGCCCAGTAGGTGGGTTTCTTGTACAATTATAATATTAGGATTGTGGCTTTTCAAAAATTGAAGCACAGAAGATCACTTTATACTTCATCTAGTTTTAATATAATGATCATATATGCCAAGGGAATGTTTAATATCCCAGTACCACACAACCTCCCTTAAGACTTCATGACAGCAGGCCATCACTCACCCTTACACACCATAAAAAACTTATAGCCAAAGGTATAACATTAAAAATATTACCACTGACCTCCTGGACTTAACAACAGCGTTATATCCCGAAGTAAAAATACCCTAACCCACCCGGCTCTACCAAAATCCCAAACTATGGCAAACTTATTCCCTTAACCTTGAGAAAGACAATTAACACTGGTTTAACTGTAGTGTCAATGGGACATAATCACTGAGTTCGGAGGGAAGGGAGAGAGTAATTCGGGTACAGGGGATAGGTGGCAAGGGGTGTTGGGCACAGGGATGGTTAGGTGTGGGGCAAGGAAAGGGAGACCAGTGACCCTCACACAGTGCCGTCCCCATGTGAGCTGCCAGGATCCTCATGCTGAACCATCCAGACATAACAACTCCAATAAGGCAACAAAACTAGGTGGAGGAGAGTACACTATTCAGCCAGAGACATCAAGATGGTCTCAACGGGGCTAAGCATTACGCAGGGTAGCGTTACTGCAGCTAGTCTACTGACTACAGGCTACAGGTAGTTAGTCTATCCAATTGCTGGCCTCCTCCGCTGTGTGGAAGAATTTTGTGGTAGCTCTGTCTTGAATTTACAGCTTAGCGGGGAATAGCATTGTATATCTAATATTTCTCCCTCGGAGACAAGCCCGCACCTCATTGAAGGAAAGGTGCTGCCTCTGTACTTCCGATGTAAAGTCCGGGAAAAATGACAATCTTGCACCATTAAACAGGATATCCTTCTGCCTTCGAGCCGCCATCAATACAGTGTCTCAATCTCTTAAGTTCATCAATTTCAAGATAAAGGGACAAGGGGGAGCCCCTGACAGCGGGGGTCTAAATGGGATTTGATGTGTCTGTACTTCCTCTCAGGCCTCCCAGAGAGGTTGTAATGTGGCAGAGAGATTGTCGGTGGCAGTCTCACCGGATAATTACCTGTGTATGGAGCCACCTGAGAGGGGGGGTGAGGGAATCACAGGCCACCAGGCCCAGGCCCAGAATGAAATGCAGGAGAGGCACCCCTTAACCCCCACCCAGCACCAGGGACAATCAGACATGCCGTGGCGGGAGCCAGGTGTGACAGCAGCGGGGGTAGAGCGGCCCTGCCAGTGAAGAAATCCGATCATCGGAGCCCAGGCAGAGGCGGGAGGGAAGTCGGCGTCAGCAAGCGAAGGCCAGTAGTACCAGCGCAGCATGCAGCAAGAACAGGAAGGGCAGCAGCGGAGAGAGACGACCACCGGAGGGCAGGCTGAAGATGTGTCTCTCTGTGGGAGGCGGGTGTTTCGGAGGTGAGGGGAGTCGACTGCCGGAGGGCAGGCAGAGGACGTGTCTCTTGGTGGGAGGCGGGTGCTCGGATGCAAGGGAAGCCGACCACAGGGGATCAGCAGTCGGACGGGCCACGCCACTGCAGTGCGCAGCCAGAGGCGAATGTCACCCAGGTCTGAAACAGGGCTATCAGCCGCAGGATGTATCCCCACACTTCACTCCCCTGGGTGCCGTCCAGCGAGGCTCAGCGCCAGCGATCCACTCTCCTCGGAGGCAGAACAGCCGTCAGATGTAGTGAGGTCAGCCGCAGATGTCTCTCCCCGCCGTTTCCACACACCAAGATGGCGTAGCTCACCCACGTGCGGGTAGCCTCATGTCACTCAGGGTGGCCCAGCAGAGAAACCTCGTCCTCGTAGCAGCAAACAGTGAAGGATCCAAGTAGGTTTCTGCTAGGATCTTGATTAAGCTGGATTTCACGGTTTTCCCAGGATATTTTCAGGAGCCCTTGTATCACCTCTGCTCAGCTACATAGCCATGTCCCCCATGAGATCAATTACTTACTCTTTGGGATAAAAAATACATACATATAAATAAATTATTTTATAAAATGCATGTGCAGTGCATAAAGTGCAATCAAACACAGTTCATAAAAATTTAGCAATGGATCTTCCTGTGTTCACCTGATGTGTAGATATCAATTTAACTTAATAAAGGCAATAAATCCTCTGATATTCACCCAAAGTGCAAGAAACATAAGTACCAAAATCACCAATAAGGCAATAAAAATGTACCAAACAAAGGTCTTTCAAAGTATTTATAAATCCACCAAGGACTTCGTAGATCTATTTATATTCCACTTATGAATCCACCAATAGCACTTGTAGGTCAGCTTTAATCCAGCTCCATGCAAGTTATACAATTTCCAATTTTTTCCTAAATGCTCCCAGATTATGTTAATTTAAAATAAACTCACATGTAATCGAGAAAGAAAAAGTCAAATAGCGTAACATTGACCCTTAAATCCCTTCGCTCTCTTCTCCCCAGACACATAAGTAAGTAATTGATCTTATAGGGATTTTTTATAGTTTATGTGGAAGACCTGCTGGATGCTGGCATGCATATTGCAAATCTGCTTTTACGTTGCAATTTTTTTAGATTTGCAGTGCAAACAGACCAGGGGTTTTATCACTACCACTACAGGGTTCTACCTTTTGGCCTGTGGTCAGCCCCACAGATCTTTACAAAGATATTGGCGAAACCTATGGCATACCTCAGACAGGAGAGAATTACAATTATTCTAAACCTGGATGGTTTACTCTTGCTAAGCAGGTCAGAGTAATCACTGCTAACAGACTCTTCTTCTTTTAAGAACTTTAGGCTGGATTGTCAATTTAGAAAAATCTAATCTGGTACCCTGCCACTGCAGATTCCTTGACTAAGATCTAGAGAGTGTCTTTGAAAAGATAGCGGAGGATGTACTAGAAAGCCTCCATTGGTAAACAGATCCGGTGATATTAAAAAGGAGAAGACAAAGGAATCCAGTAGTAATTATGACAGATGCCAGCTCCTGTGGTTGGGGAGCCTACCAGTTCAATTTGAATATCCAGGGAAAATGGCTGCCATACATAGCAAGGAGATCCTCCAATTTCAGGGAAATAAAGGTAGTCAAGCTGTCATTGAATAATTTTGTTACCGGTAATCTCAGGCAGAGATGTCCAGATCCAGTCAGACAATGCTTCCACAGTAGCATGTCTAAATTATCAGGGAAGAATCTCCTCACCCGGGACCTCTTCCTGCATTTTAGGTCCAACCAATGCTGATTTATCTGTGTATAGGTGAAGGTGGTGTCAGTATCTTCCTGGATTTTGGCCACTATTTCCAGTGCCAAGGTCTTCTTCTCATAGCCGCTCGGCACGAAATCATAGCGATTGGTGAGCATCATCTAAAATTTGGAAGAAAAACATGTCATTAATTAGAACATCATACAAATCACCGTGTAAATTATAGCAGCTTCATAATTATCATTCCCCCTAACATTTCAAGGCTTTAGCTATCCTTCCACATGCAAGTGGTGTTTCTGACCACTATTATGAATTATATGGTCGACATTCAAAAGCCACAAGCATAGTAAGAAAAACGCAAATATGGGAGGAGATCACCAGGCAGGCGAATTGCGCTGGGTCAGAGAGAAAACATGTGGAACAAATCCAAAGAAAATTCTCTGACTTAAAGTATGCTGCTCAGCAGAAGCGAAATAGGCGCAAGCTGCATGGGTACAGATGATTGTTTGGGTTGGGCAGGTTGTTGTTGTGCATGACCTTATAAGTAATGATTTTTGTTTTAAAGGTTGCAAACAGGAGGTGGCTACCCCACCAAACTGCAGTTTAACGCAGCAGAGGAGAAGGTTTTGGGCTTGATACACCCTGCTACACTTGAGGGATTGGCAGGGACCTTGGACACTGACACTAATGTAATGCCAGTTGGTTAGTATTTAAAGGAATGGTTCTTTTGCTTTGGGTTCTAAAAATGTAGATTAAAAGCTTAGGTGCAGAAGGTATATGTTAACCTTACTTTATGTACTAGTGATGGAATGTCCTCCTAATCATTCCTTCCGGGGCCCCTGGGGACTAACACTCGCACTCCTCAATAAACTATTGATACTACGGAATTAATTAATATACTATTTTATTCAAAATCACACTTTAAAAACATGATTTAAGAACAATGATACATGGTGCAATACCGAAAATGTCCTCCTGGGGGAGCCCGCCGGCAAAATACAGAAATAAAAATGATGTGCAAAATACAAAGTGACTACCTCTCTTTAGAGCTACCTAATAAAGTGCTACATGCTTTCCAATGTATTACATACATACAACACAGCAGGACCCTGACCAAAGACAGGCCCAGCAGGAAATAAAGGTGCAAGGTGCAGCATAAGGCAATATACAATTGATCATAAAAGAACACTCTTACTGTGCTAGTGACCCGGCGGGGACCCCACGGCAAAGCCCACGCGTTCCGAGCCTCTGGGGCTCTTTATCAAGTCTCAGTGGTGATGGGGACGATCCCCCCTACTCACCTTAAATACCCCACAGCTCCCTTGGTCCGGAATCGTCCGCAGGTGTGCCAATCCAGCCCCCACACGCTCCGGCCGGAAGCGTGTTGGGCCGGAGGCGGAAGTGATCTTGCGCTCCACCCTGGAGCGCAGGGCTTCCGTGATATCAGAGACGACGCCGCGCTCCGCCCCCCCGCATATGCGTCCTCCCATCAGACACAGGGGTAGGGCGCCAGCAGAGGGAAGGAGACGCATAGTAGCCGAATGCACACAGGTGGCGGACTGGGACCAAGGAAGGGTGAGTATATCCTGTGAGTCTCGCACCATGTTATTAAAAACAGCAACCCAAAAACAAAAAATCTATTAACCACATAAGCAGAGCAAACCGTCTATTTACAACATTTTATACAACATTGAGTAATACATCAAATAATGCATATATAAACTATTGGCTAATATTAATACATGCTGGGACCAGGTCATGTGTATGGGGCATCCCAAAATTATGGGATGGGTGCCCCTCTCTAATGTTGTTTAGACCAGCATTGGGCCGTTTTGCTAGTCTGGACCGATCGGGCCCATGTCCACTCATAAGCATTAAAGTGTGATTTTGAATAAAATAGTATATTAATTAATTCCGTAGTATCAATAGTTTATTGAGGAGTGCGAGTGTTAGTCCCCAGGGGCCCCGGGAGGAATGATTAGGAGGACATTCCATCACTAGTACACTTAGTATGCATATGCAATAGGGTCCATGTTTGGGCAGCGCACCCTGTATATATAGATTTCTTACAAATTGTGTGCCACCCGCCAAACGTTTTGTTTAACCTTACTTTACTTTAACATTCTAGCACATGAAACAACTACTACCATTGGGCAACCCTCTACATCTTTTGCCACTGGCAGTTCGTCGCGGGCAGCCGTTACCAAGATCTCCTATACATGAAGATCTAGATCTGGTAAGTGTAATGTGTACTAACCGGTGATGCATGTGAAGCAAGATGACTACTTGCCACAGCATATATTCGAGCAACTATCTCAAACATTTATTTTCTGTCCCTACAGACACCACCCATTATGGCAGATATCCAACATCTGGAGGAGGAGGAGAACATTTTGCTGCCCCCCTAAATGGAAACACAGCTGTCAGGGATTTCTCAGTGGAGAGATCCTGATTGTAAAAAGTGACCATAAATTGAGACTGAGAGACAGAAATGGATATGGCGGCAAACCGTGTTTAACCCTTTAAATGCCAGCCACGTAAAATGTACGTGGTTGCCTCTCCGTCACTTAAGTGCCAGCCACGTAAAATTTACGTGCCTGGCATTTACCCCTGCTAGCGGGCAAAAAAAAAAAAAAATACTCACCTGACCCCTCGTTGGATCCAGCCGGGTCTCCTCTTTAATTTGGTGCCATCCGATCCCCTGTGGGGGGTTGGATGGCTCCAGGAGAACCCCCGGAATAGGCCGCCCCCCACCCGCTTTTGCAGCAGCAGCTGCTAACTGTAAAAAAATAAAAAATAAAAATGACATTCACTTACCTCCATGTGCGCTGGCTCCCACTGTCCCTCCTCTTCACCTGGGGGGCCTCCGATCCACCCCCAGGACTTACGGATCCCCCTTTCCTCCACTTCCCCTTGGGGGTGGGGCTAATGACGTCATTCCGGCCCCAATCTCAGGCTTCAGCCTTCTCAGCTGTCAGATGCCGGTGATCGGTGCCGGGGAAGGAGGTGGCAGGAGATCCTCTGATCTCCTGCCTCCCCCTTCTCTGGATGCCGATCACCGGCATCTGTCATCAGAGCAGCGAGGGACAAGAGCTTACAATCGGAGGTAAGTACAGTAAATTTTTTTTTTTTTTAAATACTTTTTATTAACGTGTGTTGTTTTTTTTTAACAGTTAACCCTTTGTGAGCTGGTAAGGGGTCCATGAGACCCCTTATACCAGTTCACAAGGCTCTGGGTCTGGCAAGTCACCTGCGGCTAGCGGGTGACTTGCCATTAACCTCCAGCCCCCCATTACCTGCCTCCCCAACGGCCAGGAGGGGCAGAAGGGCCCGGACCACTTAGTGGCTATGTGGGCTAGTAGCCTGCAGGGCCAGGGGCCACCAACGCTGGCCCCTGCGCCCTGTTCTACAAGCACCCATAGCTGGCCCGGGTCGGTAATGCTGGGTAGGGGGGGCCCTATGTCATTTTTTTTTTTAATGAACCCTTTTGTGTTCTGTCATCCAGCAGCTATAAAAGGCTTCTAGCAAGTGAGCAGAAGCCAGTGATCGCCGAGGGACAGAGTGCTCCAGTATGGATGGGAGGTAAGTATTAAAAAAAAAATAATAATAATAAAATATTTTTTCTCTTTGTGTGTCTGTGTTTTTTTTTACATTTAACCCCTTGTGAACTGGTAAGGGGTCCATGAGACCCCTATACCAGTTCTCAAGGCTGGGGGGATGGCAAGTCACCTGCGCTAGCCGGTGACTTGCCATTAACCCCCGGCACCCCCATTACCTGCCTCCCCAAAGGCCAGGGGGGGGCAGAAGAGCCCGTGGCCACGGGCTATGCGGGCTTGTAGCCTGCAGGGCCAGGGGCCACAAAAGCTGGCCCCTGCGCCCTGTTCCTACAAGCCCTGCATAGCTGGTCCCGGGCTGGTTACTTTGGGTAAGAGGGGCCCCATGTCATTTTTTTGGGATTTTTAAGGGGGGACCCTATGTCATGTATGGTTTTCCCTAATAAAATAATTTTTTTTTTTAAATAAAGGAGGCAATTTTCTAAAAAAAAAATTGTTATTTATTTATTTTTTTTTACTTAATAATAAATAAAATTAATAATAAATAAAATTTACAAACAAGACATTTCATGTTAAAGCCTAAACTCTGCTGCAAAATATATATATATATATATATATATATATATATATATATATATATAATTTTCCTGAAAATTCCAGCAAGAATGTTGCAAAACTTGGCGCAAAATGGGGAAAAATGATCTGTCAACAGAGGGTAACAAAATCTCAAGTAAGCTGGCAATTAAAAGGGTTAATAGTACCTCTGCATGTTGGGTATTGTTCTGTTCGGGGGACCTTGCGCTTTCAGACTTAGCTTGTTTTTTCTTGTTTGCATATTTATATTTTAGGAAAAGGTGTTTTTTATTCAGCTTTTTTATACATTTTTTAGGGAAACCCTGTGCAACCAAATAATTCTTTGAGGGATCAATTCCAGAAAGATGAGCCCACTACAACAAGCTGGGTACGCTTAGAAAGCTTAACATGTGTACTTTCAGGGAATATATGGTTTATGGGGGATATTCCAAATGTAAAGGGTTGTTTTGGTTGAAAAATCGCAAGGTGTGCACTTTGTCTGCAGAGCTGAAATTTTCAAGAAAAATTACCGTTGTGCTCATGCTTTACTTTGGGGTGTTTGGCAACTCTTCCCTTGACAGTAGCTATGCATGTTGGGTATCGTTCTGTTCGGGGGATGTTGCTTTTTCAGATTATACTTGTTTTTTCTTGTTTGTATATAGTTTTTTTAGGAAAAAGTGGCTTTGATTCTGCTTTTTTATCCTTTTTTTTAGGGAAACTCTTTGCAACCAAAGAATACATTGAGGGATTACTTCTAGAAAACTGTGGCCACATCAACAAGCCTGGTACAAATAGAAAGCCTGAGGTGTGGACTTCCAGAGAATATATATTTTGTGGGGGGTATTTCAAATGTAAAGGGTTGTTTTTCTGAAAATCCCCTAAAGCTCTGTTTCAGTTTGGGGGAGTCTCCTGGGCAGGAAAGGGTGTCTACCTATACATATGTGGTACCGCTGTAACTGGGAGAAATTGGGATTTCACACGCAATAAGATTTTATTGACAAACTTACATTTTTTATTACAAAAAAAACTACAAATTGTAAAAAATAGATTTTTTTTATTTTTTTGCACAGATTTCGCCAAAAAATATTGAGAATACACCTAAAAATTACAAAAAAAAACATTTCATGTTAAAGCTCAGACTCTGCTGAAAAAAACAATATATCATTTTGCTGGGAAATCCCTGGAAATCCCTTCAAAAATCACATTTGAACATGGGGAGCGCAAAATAGTGCAAAATGGTCTGGCAACAGAGCGTGACAAAAACTTCAGGTAGGCTGGCACTTAAAGGGTTAATAGTGAAAAAACAATGATAACCACACGTCAAACACACTACAATCAAACTGCTGTACAGATTACAAGGGGAATATATAACACATGTGTAAGAAAACTGTACATATATACAGGTGAAAACAACACGCTCTGGTTGAACTATACATATATACAGGTGAAAACAACACGCTCTGGCTGTACATACACAAGATGGAGTCCGGAAACAAGCATGCTTAGGGATCAAAAGGAAAGTCCAAATTCCAAGGCGGAAAACACGGCTGAGATAGGGGAAGCAAAACACAAGAGCTGAGGCAGGAGTCCTGGGTGCAGGGTTCAGGATTCAGATTTCAGGGTACCTGGGATCTAGGTACAGCGTTCTGGGATCAAGATGACAAACAATGCTAATCCACTGCCTGAATGAGCTGATCAGCTTAAATAGGCTGAGAAGTCACAGGTGCTGGCTGCAGCACCTCTGCAGGACAGAGCCATCTCCTGGTGGATCAGCATATTGCAGGGGAAAGTTCCAGAGAAGGAGCCAGCCAGATGCAGTATTAACCAGTGGCACACTCTGAAGCTTAAGGAGGAACTCCAACCCTGACAACAGCATCATCATCTGCCACTGAGCCAGCAGCAGCCGACCACAAATCCTCTGCAGCAGAGTCAATCACGCCCTCTGCTGGCAGAGCAACAACAACAGCACCAGAATGGCCAGCAGCACGATACACAACCACCAGTACCATGTGCTAGCTCTGCTGCAGAGGATTTGGCACCACCATCCGCTACTGTTGCTATTCCTGGATCTCCATCAGCTGCACGTGACCAAGCCCGGGGAAGAGGAGGATGCCCTCAGCAACGTTGCCATATAACTCAGGTGAGGCGTGTGCAGCTGATGGAGTCAGCATGAAAAAATGACAGCTGCTACTTCAGGGAAACTACCCAATGATTAAATGAACAGATGGCTGCACAATTAAGTCACATCAATACCAGTTTAAACTCCATGCTGGATGAAATGAGGACAAGCAATAGGCAGAGAGAGGCTATGCTGGAGCAGTGGCAGATGATGAATGCCACCCTTGCCCAGTTGGTGGCCATCCAACAAGCTCAACAAAATCCATACTATGGACAGCCACCATTTCAATAACTTTTTTTTGTTTCATTATCTCTATAATTTCATTGTGACTCAACAATTTACTATTATTTCTACATTGCTTTGCTTATGTCAAAAAATTCAAAAATAAAACATTTTGAAATGATTTGAGATTAAGGAAGTTTGAATAACAAAAATGTAATTGAACAACAAAAATCTTTTTCACACAAAACAGAACCAAAAACAAAAAAACAACACATGACATAAAGCTTAACTAAAATAATTAGAAATTAGGTGCGCCCGGACTGACTGGCCAGAAAGACTCTGGGTGCCATCATATAATTCATCAGGAATGTCTATAAGTGCTGGAGAGGGGGACACATCTATATATTGGGGCACCTTCTGCATAATGGCAAAATTATGCAATACACATAATTGCATAATTGACCTTGCTTGGGTAATATTGCAGGGCCCCACCCCTGTATGGTCCAGACATCTGAATCGACTCTTGAGAAGCCCAAATGCCCTCTCAACCACAGCCCGGGTCTTGCGATGGGCATGATTATAGCACTCCTGTGGCTGCGTCTGAGGCCGCAGGATTGGTTTCATCAGCCATGGCAGCAGTGGATAACCCGAATCCCCTTTAAAAAAAAAAAAAAAAAGAAATTAGTCTAAACTTCATAGTTACATTGTACATCATTTAATCAGAGGGGAAGAACATCATATGTTGAGACAGGGCTATTCGAAAGTATTCCTAATCATACATTGAAACCCTAATTAAGCTATTTTGTAACACTTACCCAGTAGCCAACCGCAGGACAAGTTGCCAGATTCAAACCGGCCATAGAGGCTGGAATTCCTGAGGATGTATGCATCGTGGGTGGATCCTGGAAAACCTGCCATGACATTCAGGAACCGAAGGTCAGGGCCAACTACTGCTTGCACATTAATCGAGTGTCCCATCTTCCGGTTCCTGCAATAGCACAAAAAAACTATTTTACAAATGAATAAAAATGAAAAAAAAATAAAAATAAATAATTAAAAAACAATTTTAAGGGACCATTATTATTACTTATTGGGTGTTAATGAATTAGATATAGCACTAAAACAAATAATTATTAGTTGATAATTCTTGATGAAGGTCTACATTAAAATGTTTGATTTACATCTACATTAAAAGATACAGTGCTCCAATGCTTAAATATAAGTAAGGATGTTCAGATAAACCTCATAGAAATGTTCGCCCGCAGCTGGAGGCACCATTGCTATGTGCGTACAGTCGATCACACCCATGACGTTGGGCATATCGGCTATATCATAAAAGCCCAACTTAACCGCATTCCAGGCTACCATGTTGTCAGGAAAAAAGAAGTATTTTTGACACATGGTAGCCATGCCCTCCAGAAACTTGTTTAGCGTGCGGCTCAGCGTAGGCTGGGAAATCCCACGGAGAGGGCACTCAGCCTCTGAAACGAGCCGTTCGCTAAAAATTGAAGGCAGCCAACCAATTTGGTCATACCTGTAATTGCATGCCACTTGCTTGTGGTGGGGGCCAACCATGGACGCAGCTCACTATACAGTTTATGGAGGGAAAGACGGTTAAGTCGGGTGAGCTCGAATAGCTCAACGTCATGCATGCGATCGATGTTCGATGGAAGATAACGTGAGAAGAGGTGAATGTTATCCTTATAGCTCCACTTTGGCCCAGAAGATCCTGGCTTTTAAAACTGAATAGGATAGTGAAGAAGGGGACATGCCATCTCCCAAATATTTCAAATTTTCTTCATCAGGGTCCCATTCTGCACCCAGAAGCAGAGTGATTAAGACTCTATTGGACAGTCATAAATTTATAGTATAGTAAGTTTTAAGTAAGTATGCTAAAGACTCAGACTTCAGCATCATCCATTTTTCAGTTGAGATAGAATCAAATTATTAATCGGTTCTTTAAATTGCTATTACCCGTAAATGACCAACACCTTTTAAACGTTTTTCACGTGGGACTTAGCTGTCTTGTTAAAAGGGTTACTGGAACCTCCATTTGAGCCACTGGAGGAAGTACCCGAAAAGTGGTTGTGTTTGAAATTTTGTTTTCTGTTGGCTATCATATCAGCCAGGTGGGTAAGTGAGCTGCAAGCTCTGTCGATGAAGGAACCCTACTGCACAATTTTTCCAGATACGGCCTCACTGAGACCCTATACTTTATTGTTGCCAAAGATTGATAAGTCTATCAATAGGTCCCAAGACATAGTGCTCCCAACATTACCTGCTACAGCAGGAACAGAAGAAGATATCTCACTATTAGATGTGAAAAGAGCTCTAATCATTTATTTAGAGAGAGCTAGAGAGTGGCAAATAGCAGAAAAGCTTTTGATAATTTTCTTCGGCAAGAGAAGAGACCTGGCTGCCTCTAAATACACTATTGCTAGGTGGATAAAACAGACTATTGTGCAGGCTTAAACATCCAGAGAAGTTGCTCCTCCACACGTCTCAGAACATTCAACAAGAGCTATGTCGGCTTACTGGGCAGCAATACGGTCTTCACCCCACACCTTCCTCAAGCACTATAGACTTTCTTTCTGCAAAGTCCTTTGATAGAAGGGTCTTACTAGCAGTTTCTCACTCCTAAGGCATAATTACTTACTAATCCTCTCTGTGGGGCGTCTTGAAGGATGAAAGGAGTAAATCCCTGTTAGACTTAGTGGTAGCGTTTTTTTCCTTCAAGAATAGCACTTAGTTCCCTTCCATTGTCCTACGGTATACCTTATGTTACTTGATTAAGCCTGAAGGGGAGAGGAAGGGGTGGGGTATTTTCCTCTGTTCAGCTTGTGTTTCCTCCCAGGGGGTGGGACCACTCTCTCTCTGTAGGTCGCCCTGAAGGACTCGTAGAATAACTGATAATGGTAAGGCTAACAGGTATTTTTCCAATGATGTAAGGATATATGTTTATATTTTTGACAGAACCCTATTTCACTATTTACTTTCTACAAAGCCCATAGATTTCTTTTGTTTCCAATGAAGAATGATGTACCTAACCTGCAAAAATGCCCCACCACAGGTACAGGTCATTTAAGGGGAAAAAAGGAAAAGAAAAACAGTTTTGTGGCACTTTTTTGTGTGTTATCACTTAAAAGCTCACCAAGATGCAGGTTGCAGGCCACACAACAATGCAGGCTGCATATCACTCTGGCTTTACCAAATATTTAGCATGACCCCCATTGATCCAAGGGCCAGATAGACAGGGGGTTGGTCCGCTTTATTTATTGGATCTGAAGGCACATATTGAAAGATAGAATGCAAAGTATGTTATAAATATATGGCGCAACATCCTGGCAACTTAAGCATAGGGAACCTGGTGTTAAAATATTTGAATCCCACCCCTTACATAGGGTACACCTATCTCCAGTCACCTTCCCTTCTACTATCTCCTAATACCTTCCAATCGTTCCAGCAATACTTATCTTCCCCTGTGACATACCTCATGCCTTTCCAGCTATATTCATCTTACCCTCTTCCATTCCTACTCACCTTTCCATTGTCATCACCTGATGCTTATTTCCTTTCCTAGCTATACCTCACCCTCCACCATCTACACTCACCTTCTATTCTGCCATTTCCTTTCCTTCTCAGCTATACTCATTTTACCCTTTGTCTTCTCCATTCAACTTTCCCTGTGTCGTCTCCTAATGCTTTCTTCCCTATCCAGCTATACTCACCTTACCCTCTGCCACATCCTCTCAACCTCTCCTGTACCATCTTCTTATGCCATCCTCCCCTTCCAGCTATACTCACAGTGCCCTCTTCCCTATCCTCTTACTTTTCCCTGTGCCATCTCCTAATGCCTTCTTCCCTTCCCAGCTTTACACTCTGACATGGCATCCACTCTCTTTCCAACTATACCCACCTTGCCCTTTGGTATCTCCATGCAGCCTTGCCACCTCTAGCTTCTCTTGCTTTTCCCTGTCATCTCCAGTTCCCTTCTCCTTTGCCATCCCCAACTTCTACTTTCTACTTCCCCAGACATACTCACCTTACCCTCTGCCAACTCTACTCATCCTTACCTCTTCCAGTTCCACTCGCTATTCCCCTCTGTCATCTCCAGTCAACTATATATAACCTATAATAATAACCTATAACTATAATTAATAACCTTACCCTCCGCCATCTCCTCATAGAGGTAAGATCTATCCCCTTATATTTACCCACCATACACCCATCTCCAGTCACCTTCCTTTTCACAATTTCCTGATACTGTCCTTTACTTCTATGCTCCTCTTAGCCTCTGCCATTTCCAATCACCCTTGCCATTTCCAGCTACACTTCTCCCATATCCATTAACCCTCTACTGTGCCATACAATGGGGCATGCAGGGGCAGGTTGGAGCAGAAAGTGGCAGCATGGGGTTAAGGAAGTGATGGTGCATGCGAGACAGGATGGAGCATGGAGTTGCAGAATCGGGTGAGGGGAGTGATGGGGCATTCTGGGACATGAAGTGGCATAATAGGATAAGGCTAGCGATGGGGCCGGCTGGGGGATGGACTGACAGAATACAATGAGGGGGTGGGGGACATAAACCCAATGATTATGTTGTAAGTGTTGCATTAGCCTATTAATTCTAAAGGTGTTCCTAGAGGTCAAATATAATTCAAAATGCAGTGGAAATGCATTGAAAACATTTTATCAATAAGGAAAAATAGAAAAATGAACAATTTTTTACACTCTTTTAAAGTATTGCTTGACGGTACATATTTCCTTCCACAACTAAAAGCTTTACAAATAATGTTATAGCTTGTTCTGCTAAAGTTGTACTCTGCTACAGTGATTTGTGCCTCAGTGGGAAAGCCATACAGAAAGAAACTGGCATTCACTCAATGTTTTTTTCCTCATCATATTTGCACGCAGAAATAAAGCCGAATTACACACTGTGTACTGATATGTTGCAGGTCACTGTTACATTTTAAAATCACTGACTCGTCCTTTCTCACATTATTTTTGTTTTCTTTTTGAACAAATAATACTTCGGAGCGACAAGGAGATCTGAATAAAGCGAGCGCCACAAGCCACGTCCACCATTCAGAAAGGCCTTGCACAGGTATGCATCTCAGAGAGAGCTGCGCTGTGGATCCAGCTGTCCCACTGAGATGTGGTGAGGGAAAAGTGAAACAGGGTGATCCAAATAGGGATACCCCAGGTAAATGGACTAATAATCATGATAGTAAAACTCCTAATAATAGGTCCACTTTAAAGTAGACCAAACCCATCTCAGACAACCCTGAAATCTATAAAACTCCAGGGCTGCCTGATGGCCCCTCTGCTATGTAAAACCCCCATGAATCCATTCCCCAATCCAACAGTGCATGCGCAGGCCGAATTCAGTATGCCTGATAAAGAGGTAGAGATCAATACCACGAAGAATCTTTAAAAGAGCTGCTTAAAACTCTGTGTGACTGGCCCTGGAATCTAAAAGATGTGCCCCATTTCAGATGCCCTGCTGTGTGAAACCCCCGAAATCACCAGTATTTAATCACCCTTTCCTGGTCCAATGGAGCATGCACAGGTTTTCAATCAGAGACATTTGTTGTGACTGTGTCATTCCGTGTTTTGGTGGGTTTCACACAGTGGGACATCCCAATTCAGAATGCCTCGGGGGGAGGACAGCGACCGACCCTGGAATCTTTTAGCATTTCCATGGATGAATTATTGGTTGATTGCTTAATTACAATAGTCTTTTAAACTTGAACAGGGTGCTGACCCTCTTTAAAGTGGACCAACACCCAGGATTTTGACTATCCTGGGTTTTGGTCCACTTCGGTGGGGCACCCTGATCGGGGGTGCCCCGCTGTCTGAAACCCCCCAGAAAGGCCAAAAAAACTCACCTCTCCCCGCTCCCACGTGACCGTGACAGCCAATCACAGCGCTCAGAGCCGCTGTGGTATGCGCGTCCAAGGCCGCCTGGACGGCATACCAGCTCAGCTGGCTGTGAGCGCTGGAGGGCGCGTCTCGTGCTTCCCTCTAACAGGGAGCGCGCCTGCACCGGCCATTCACAAACGGCCGGCGCGGGTGCGTGCCCTGCTAGAGGGAAGCGCGAGCCGCGGCCGTGGCTCGCGCATGCGCCGATGGAACGGGGCTGAGGTAAGGTTTGTGGGCCTCCTGGGGGTTCCTCCCCGCGGGACATCCCGATTTTGGATGCGCCGCGGGGAGGGATCTGATCGGTCTGGGAATCTTATAGATTTCCGGGCCGATCCCCCCTGGGTGTTGGTCCACTTTAAAGTGGATTTTAAAGCAGAAGAAAATCCCTACCTAGCCGGCCTTGGAATTTGAAATATTCCAGGGATGGGCCCTTGCCTTCCCCTGGGGTATCCCAAAGCAGCACAACAAATGTATACTTTCAAGTGCCCTTGGGGCATCCCAAATCTTGATGCCCAGCTGAGTGAGCCCCCTGCACAGGCCCTCACAATATCATTATAGATTGTATTCTCTTCCTCTTCATGTATCAGCCTTATAACGTAATAGATTGCAAGCTCCTCCTGTATCATATATGTGAATAAAGTGTAATGCATCTGATTGGATGAGAGCCCACACATGAACCATTGGACAAAGGAAAGGTGAGAAATTATCGGTCCCCTGGGGGGGATTCACACAGCGAGGCCCCCCTATTTTGGGCACCCCCAGATTAAAGCCAGTGGTCATCCATGCTATCTTTCAGATTCCAGGCTGGCCACTGTGGGGTTTGTTCCACTATAAAAAGCAACATCTGGCTACCCCCCCACACATAGTCATTAGTCTTCTGGTAGGTCACAGGCTAAATAACAGCATGCAATATCAAGCAGCTGCTTCCAAGGCCACCAAGTTATTATCATGCGTTAAAAGAGGCATGGAATCACAGGATAGGGATTTTGCCTCTTTGCAAGGCAATGGTGTCCCCTCACCTGCAATATTCCGTCTAGTTCTGGGAACCCATTCACAGAAAGAACACTCTGACAATGGAAAGGGTGAAGAGGAGAGCCACCAAGCTAATAAAAGGAATGAAAGATCTTAGTTATGAGGAAATATTACGAGAATAAAATCTGTTTAGTCTTGAGAGGATATGATTTAGGGGGGGCGGTTAACTTGTATAAATATATAAATGGCCAAAAAAATATAGGGAAACACTATTTTAGGTAAAATCCACTCTAAAGACAAAGGGGCACTCCCTTCGACTGAAAAAAAAAGAAATTCCGAAATTTTTACCATAGGAACTATAAATCCGTGGATTAGCCTTCCACAGAAGCTTGTTACAGCATCAACCGCTGACAGCTTCAAAAAAGGATTAGATGCTTATTTACAAGAAAATAACATTAAAAGTTACTATTAGCTGTTATCGGTAAAAAAAATAAAATAAAAAATAACTTCCCCTACCTCAATACCCTTGGTTGAACTTGATGAACATATGTTTTTCCAACTGTATTAACTATGTAATTATATGTAACTAGTATATCCCGAGTGGCCTAGAGGTAAGGAAGCGGCCTTGCGCATAAAGGTTTCAGGTTTGAGCAAGGCACCTAGCCCCACAAATGCTCCCCGGGTGCTGTAGTTAGGGCAGCCCGCTGATCCAGGCCGGTGTATACTCAATGCACAGATGGGTTAAATGCAGAGGAAAAAATCGTATGTGTGCACAAGCATACAATGACCACCAAAAAGTATGTCAGTGGGAGGTCGTGGCCGCGGCATGGAAGCGTGAGGAAGCACTAACCTGAGGCTACCGTGCGATCCCGGTCCGAGCAGAGACATCAACTGACCCCACAGATATGGGTAAACGAAGGGGAAAGCAGCCTTGCCCCGGAGGAGGTGAAAAATACGGCATTGCTAGGTTCTTACAACCTGCGGAGGTGGACAAACAGCGAGGCAAGATGGCGCCCTGCACGCCAAGAGCAGATGAGGAGGAGAGACATGGAGGCGCAGAAGAAGCTGACCGAGGGGAGGGGCGGGCAGGTCAGAGCCAGCTGTCAGCAGAGGACAAGGAGCGCTGAGAGGAAGGAGGCTGCAGGGACGCGGCCCTGGTCAGAGTGACAGCGGGCGGAAGCAGAGGAGAGACACCACGCGCTGCGGCTTCAGAGCAGCGAGAGGTACGAGGGTGTGGTGAGCGGGCGGCTTCTTCCGCTGAGCAGACAGGGAGAGTACACACACACACAAGGGAGGATGAGAGCCCTGGATTACAGGGGAGCTCCCAAGCCCACATCAGCTTCAGCCCCAGCCCCAGATCTAGCCCAAGCCCTGGGCACAACACAGTCCAAACTGACTGTATGGCCCCTGATTCAGGAGCACAGTGGGGGAGAGCAAATGGGTCATCTCGATGCTCCCCAGCAGCCAGCAACAGAGAGGGACATGGGGAAACAGTCAAACGGAATGCAGGATGCATGTGACAAGAGAACCTTAAAGAGCCAGGCCCCTCTAACACACAGCGATGGTCTCAACACTCCTTAAGAGCTTGGAGCCCTGCACCCTCAGAGGACTGGTCCATAACATGGCTGAGATCAAGAGAGTCCAAAGACGAGACCCACTGGGAGCAGGCCCCCCAGATGTCCACGAGTCATGAGATCGAGTGGGCTGCTTCGGCAGGCGGGACGCCCACAAGAGGATCTGCCCATGGGAGTGGGCCCCAGATGCATGCAAGTAAGGACGTGCCGGGATGGATGATGGAGGTGGGGCGACCGCCCATGCACGGGCCTGGGACAGCAGCATCCAGGAGAGCAGAGCCAGTTCAGAGCACTGAGGAGGGTGCCTCCCTCTGAGAGACCGACCACGATTTAAAGTCGCTTCTCCTCGCCCTCTAAAGCGGACCTAAAGTCAATGCCAACTAAAGCGGGCCTAGAAGCAATGGTCTCTAGGATTGAGAAATCCGCCCGGAAAGAGATAGAATCCATTCAACAAAACATGGCGGCAGTGGAAGACAGCGTGACAACCTTGGAGAATGCAAGGGAATCCACGGATGAGCGCCTCTCCTGCATGGAGCAAGCAAATGTGTCTCATCTAGCCCAGATCTCCAACCTGAAGCTACAATATGATGATTCAGAAAACCGAAATCGCCGGAACAACCTTCGGCTGAGGGGGATACCTGAGACACCACAGAACGTAGACCTCGAGTCGGTAGCTAACTCAATCTTCGGCAAGCTGCTGGGAAGTCCCCTGGGCTCCACGGTCAAGATGGACAGAATCCACGGAGTAGCGGGACAGCCTCCAGGGGACCCCAACGCTCCCTGTGACGTGTTATGCAGAGTCCACAACTATAAAGTAAAAGAGGATATTTTAAGAAAAGCATGGGATGCTGGCCAGATCACCTTCAACACCAGACATGTCACTATTCTGACGGATCTGGCTCGCTCAACACTTTGGATGAGGAGATAACTGAAACCACTGTTGCAGAGAATTAAAGAAGTCAGAGTAGTATACAAATGGGGCTTCCCTTTCCATCTAGTCATCAGAAAGGATGGTGGCTCCTTCACGCTTCGGACCTCAGGAGACCTGGACAATCTCTTCGAATTCCTGGGTACCCCCCCGCTAAGGGTGCCTAATTGGCTGGACTTCACATCATACCAACCTCTGCCACAGAGGCCCAGGAGAAGAAGAGTTCCGCGGGGCCATGGGCCTCCGAGGGGGGGGAGGCTTGCCCCCTCCTCTGGAAGAATAAATCACACAGTGTCTCCCATCTGTCTCCCGGGCCCTAACATCAGACCCAATTTAATTTTACTTTTATATATTTTTTATTTTTTTGTGTGTTTTTTCTCATTCACATCCGCTCAACGATGGACCAGGAGGTATTCCCCTCTGCCGCCCATGGGCTCGCTCCTATTCATCTGGACTCAAAAAGACTTGGCCTGGGCTGACCCGGCGGCTCACTACCGTGTTTCCCCGAAAGTAAGACAGTGTCTTACTTTCTTTTTATCCCCAAAAGCCCCACTACGTCTAACTTTCGGGGTATGTCTTATATTATCTGCCCCCCGCAGCAGCGCTCACCTCGGAGCCGGACTCAGCTGCAACGAAACGAGCTCCGGCAAACACAGCCATAAAGCGCAACGCCGGCTGTCGCGAGCTCCCCGAACGAGGGCGACGCAGCGAGTCACGTGATCGAGAGCCCCCGGCCGCCATCATTGTTGAGGGCAAGTGGGGAAATGGCAGACGCGGCGACGTATGGAGAGGGGGACGATGCGGACGTAGGCAGGAGGCGGCGCGTAGCTACGGTAGATGAGAGGGAGGCGGCAATACCCAGTGAGCGAGCAGCTTCCAGCTTGTGAGACGTGGGCAGGAGGCGGCGCGCAGCTACGGTAGATGAGAGGGAGGCAGCAATACCCAGTGAGCGAGCAGCTTCCAGCTTGTGAGGGACAAGTGGCGGGCAGCCCATGTAAGTAACTATTCCTCTGCAGGACTTGTACCGTGTTTCCCCGAAAGTAAGACATATACGACTTATATTAGCCGACCCCTCTGAAACTCCCGATACGTCTTACAATAGGGGGTTTCATACTTTCGGGGAAACACGGTAACAAGGAAAGGAAGGGGGACACGGCCGAGGGCCAAGGTGGACGGGGAGGTGGGGAGGAGGAAGGTGGGGTGAGGGGCTTGGGAGTCAGAGGTGGATAATTCACTACATGTAACGGTCGTTGATATGTATTGATGTGCTTTATGTAAAATATCAAGTTGGTTCTGCCCCCCTGGAGAGGGTGGACTGCTCGCTCGGGCTGGGGAGGCCGGGCCTCCGCAGCCGTGTCGCGCCACAGTTTTTAGAACTTCCACATAGGCCAGCCCGCTGGGAATTAGTGCGCCCCGTAGAGGCGGGCAGAGTTTGTTTTCTGGTTTACCCCACTATAGATTCTTACTCTCCCTTCCCCCTTACCCCTACTGCTCCATGCCCTCCTTCCCTAGCCCCACCCCGGCCATCCCTTCCCCCCGAGTTCCCCGCCTTGCCCTCCTCCCCTAGCTCCACCCCTGACTCTCCCTTCCCTCTGAGTTCCCTGTTTATCCCTTATCCCAGACCCGCCTACCTATGCCTTTCCCCGGTTCCCCGGGCCCCGGTGCCAAGTGCATATCGGAGGTTAGAGTCATCTCCCTGAACGCTAAGGGCCTTAATACCCCGGAGAAAAGGAAAATGCACCTACAATTGTTTTGGAAAAAGAGGGCACAAGTGGTGTTTGTGAAGGAGACACACTTCCAGAGGGAGAAAACGGTTAGGGACTTGGTAGAGAAATTAGCTTGGCTGGAGGAAGAACACAAAAAGAAGCAGGCACTAAGGGTGGGACAAATGTAGCCGTACCCTTGCAAGAGCGCTAAGGGAGCAGAGCGCGAGGAACTTCATACCCCAAATACTGGGACAGAGTGACCAGCAACTTTCCACCCCAGAGGATATAGTGAGGGCATTCCGTGCTTTTTATCACAATTTATACAACCTAGCTGAGGGGGAGAGTGGCCAAGGGGACACGCTTCCAAGAGCGCAGAGCTACATCGAATCGTCCGGGCTCCCAACATTGGAACAGGGACTAGCAGAAGCTTTGGAAATGCCATTATCGGAATGGGAGTGGACACAAGCAGTCAAGTCCACTGACACAGGCAAATCCCCGGGCCCGGATGGATTTACCCTATCCTATTACAAAAGGCTAGGTGACATCCTAACCGCACGTGCGGTGACAGCATTCAATTCCCTCCCAGCGGGACAGACTATGCCACCAGACATGTTGAGAGCCCAGGTAACAGTCATCCACAAACAGGGTAAAGGCATGATTTTATGCTCCAATTACAGACCAATTTCACTCTTAAATGTGGATCTGAAGCTCTTTGCAAAAATTCTGTCTGCTAGACTTGCCCCCAGCCTTGGATCATTGATACATAACTACCAGGCGGGATTCACCCCTGGGTGGGAGGCCAGAGACAACGTAACCAGAATTATCAACCTGATACATCGGATCCACACAGATGAGGACCCTAATTATTTCGGCGGATGCTAAGATTATCTTTATCTTGACTCTCGAACACTTTCTTAGGCTGATAAGGGCAAACCCGGACATAAAGGGAGTAACTGGCGGTCGCGCAGAGCATAAAGTGGCGGCCTTTGCAGACGACTTGCTATTCTGTATCACGCATCCAGTGACCACTATACCTAATTTGCTTAGAGAGTTTAGGAAGTACTCGCTCCTCTCATATTTTAAAATTAACATACAGAAGTCCAAGGCACTGAACATCTCTGTATCACAGAGGGTATTGGACAACATTAAGGGCAACTTTGCCTTCTGCTAGGCTGCAGACTCAATTTAATACCTGAGTGCAGCTGACACCACAGGATCTGTTCGCGGCCAACTTTCCTACACTGTTTACAGCAATAAGAAGGGACCTGAAAAACTGGAAGGATAAGACAATATCATGGTTCGGTAGATGCAATGTACTCAAAATGAATGTACTACCCCGACTCCTGTATCCAATCCAAGTGTTGCCCATCCAGGTACCGTCAACATACTGGAAAGTGAGTTCATAGGGTTCATAGGGGGGGGGGAGGGGCCCGAGGATTGCTCAGGAGACGCTAACACTCCCAAGGAGTAGGGGGGGAGTGGGTCTCCCGGACATCAAAAAATACTACGCATCGGCACACTTAAACAGGATAGTGGACCCGAACTGCCATGAGGCACACAAGCGGTGGATCCAGCTAGAGCAGCAGTGGGCCCCTGTCCCCCTGGCAGATCTTCTGTGGTCCACAGGCAGTATCCCCAACGAGTTTAGGTCACATCCGACAATTGCTCCGACACTTAGGGTGTGGGCTAAGTACGCGTCAAAGGACAGTATTGCTCCATCCCCATCTCCTCTTAGCCCGGTATTAGGTGCACTGGATTTCTTGCCGGGACAACTGGACGCAGGATTTTGGAGATGGAAGGTGGCTGGCAGGGGGACCGTTCGAGACTTCCTGGAGGGCCCACACTGGAAGTCTCTGCAGGAACTGATGGCTTGGGGAGATCCGCCTCAGCTGACTTTTTGGAGAGCATTGCAAATTGTTCAATTCTTGCATAGATTGCCCCCCCCCCGAGGGATTACAGTAGGGACCTGACCCCATTCATAAGACTATGCTTCTCCACACAACCTTCAAAGGGATCACTCTCACTAATTTACCAACTGTTGATCGACCCCGGGGAGACCTATGCCCCAAGCTTTGTAGAAGTGTGGGAGAGAGATCTTAAAACCTCCTTCCCACCAGCCCAAAAGAAGAAAATCTGGCCCAACGGGCATCGATTAGAAACCAGTACCAGGTATCGGGATATAAACTCTTGAGCCGGTGGTACAGAACGCCCCAGAGGCTCCACCGATTTTGCCCGTCGGTCTCCCTCTTCTGCTGGAGATGCAAGAAAGCCCAGGGCACGCTTCTCCATATTTTTTGGAAGTGTGTGTGAAACCAGGGCTTCTGGTGAGAGCTTGGGAGTTGGATCCACAAGATAACGGGAGAGCCGGTTCCCTTCACACTGGAGGCCCTGCTCTTGCACTCCACAGCTCAGTCAGTGGGGAAGTACAGGAAATCCCTGACGATACACATGATAAATGCCACCTGGGCCAGCATCACGGCTCGCTGGGAGGACTTGATTCCACCCTCCGTGGGTGCATGGATCCAGAGAGTAGAAGAGATCAGGTGAATGGAGGAGCTTACAGCTGCACTGAGACGAGCTGAGGAGGACCATAGACTCCTCTGATCCACTGGCACATATTTACAGAATCAGTTGAGGGTAAAACCGCATGCGGGGTGGTCTTAGTAGGACGGGAGATTATCACAGAGCAAGGAGAGTGCTTGGCGCTGGGACCGGGGACCCACCCTCGGTCCTCCCTACCGCCCCAGTCTCTTGACCTTTACTGTGTGCCCGTTCGGCCCAGCTGACATCAACGGAGATTTGCGAATGGTGGAGGGGGAAAACTATTCCCCCCTTGTAGGGGGAGATAGGACAGCCCCGAGGGGCAGTGGGTCAGACGGGCAGGGAACCCCCCGTCTTAATCTGGTAAGAGTATTTTTATTATTGCGCAGTTATACATATAAGTACATACAGGATTACGCTATGTGTGGCAATGTGGTTTTTTCTTTCATGCATAATTGAATAAACGAGGAATACCTCATTTTAAAATATATATTGGCCGATTATTATTGAGAAGGGATCAAACATATGAAAATGTAATCTATACCTGGATTCGAGGATAGAGATCATAAGGAAATCAAGATTATATCGCTAAAGGCTTGACACTGATTGAAATCTGGTACGTTTATTAAGTGGCAGGTGGTGGATAACACACAGAAAGCATTTCATTTATTCACGTGGTGAATAGAGAAGATTATAACATAACTGGTCCCGCGGAGATATATACATATATATGTATGCTTTGTATGCATTATGATTGCATAGTTGTAAGGGGTTAATGTAAAAAAAAAATGACATAGGGTCCCCCATCCTAGGGGGGGGGGGGGGGGACCTCATTTTTGGGGGGAATTTTAAGGGTTAAAAACCCTTAAAATCCCCCACAAAATGACGTAGGGTCAGGGCATTACTGACCCGGACCAGGTATGGGGGCTTGCAGAACAGGGCGCAGGGGCCAGCGTTGGCTCGCTACCGACAAGTGACAGATCGGAGCCCAGTACCGGTATACAAGGAAAGGGATGATGTTATCCCGCTCCTCCCACAAGTGGCTGGGGCTAGGGGCGGGGCCAGCGCCGGCCAAAGAGGATGGTGAGGGCCCGTTGCTGGGTCCTCACCCGAAGCGTGGTAAGTCCAGGGGGGGATCGGAGCCCCCCTGGTGAAGAGAAGACATCGGAGGAGGGATCGGGCTGTCAGGTGAGTTTGTGTCATTTTTATTTTATTTTTTTTCTTTCAGATAGTGAGGCAGAAGCGGGGGGGGGGTATTCTGGCAATCCCTGGCACTTTGAAACGAGGGGTCAGGTAAGTCTGTATCTTTTTTACTTTTTTTTTATGGGGCTCTAAAGTCAGTTACGTGAGTTTCACGTAGCTGGCACTTAACGGTTGGAGAGGCAGCTACGTGAGACTCACATAGCTGGCACTAGAAGGGTTAAAGTGGACCAAAGCCCAGGATTTTCATTGGTTCTTGCCTCAGAGGCATCCTGATTTTGGGTGAAACCACCAGCTTGGCCCAAAAACTTACTATTCTCCAGTTCCACGCCACATTTGCAGCTTTATGCCTTGCATTTTAACATATTGGGATGCTTCACAGCATTTTTCTGCCCCCTAAATGCCCCAAAAAACTCAAATTTTCCGCAGAGCAAACATGCATGGATTTTTGCCCAATGGGCATTTAACGGCATGCATGCATTCAGCTCTCTTTGTAACAGAGCCTGTCATTGTGAAGGGGGAGATGCCCTAGCTTCCCATCCCTAGCTTCCCTGTGGTCTGCGCCATATTCTCCTCTCCAGCCTATCTGAGCAATTTTAGGGTGATCTAAGGCTTTCAAGAAAGTGCGATGCCCCAGGAAAGTGGACCAAAACCAAAGATGGTCACTTTGGACACTTTAAAGAGAAACAAATCCCCAAAATGTCACATTCTTCCTGGTGGGGCATACTGATTTGGGATGCTCCACTGTGTGTTTTCCCCGATAGCCCTAAAACTCATCTTTTTCTGGCTCCCACATGGGCCATCCAGCCAATCTGCAGCACTTGTTCAATTCAAATCCTTTTTCTGCTCTGAGCTCAGAGCCACAAGGAGATCTGAATTAAGCAAAATCCACCAGATGCATCCACTCATCTCCAACTGTGGGCATGCCAGCGGCGGCCATTCAGAAAGGCCTGTCTTCGTCTCAGTTAGTGGTGAGCTGGGGATCCAGCCGTGCAACTGAGATGCGGTGAAGTATCCAGGTAGAGGTAAGTGAAACTAGGTGATCCAGGAGAGGGGTTTTTTGACAATGGGGCATCCCAAATTGGATCACTAGGTTAGTAAAAATCCTGCTCTTAAGTCCACTTTAAAGTGGTCCAAAATCAATCCCGGTTTGGGACGCAGCACTATGTGATACCCTGCAAATCTTGGGTAAAACCTACCTTATCCCAATCCAAGGGCGCATGTGTTGGCTGAATTTGGGATGCCCCATAAAGAGGTAGACCAACACCCCCAAAAGTCGTTTAAAGTGGAGCAAGGCGCAACGCAGCATCTCTGGAATCTAAAAGATTCCAGAGCTGGCTGCTGACCCTCCGCCACTGTTTAAAACCCCCCAGATGGCCAGTATTTACTCACCTCTACCCGGTCCAATGGCGCATGCGTGGGTTTTCATCCAACTGGAGCCACTGGCCATGTCATACAGCAACATCTCTAATTGGGAGCTCAAGCAGATGCATCTTTGGCCTGTGCTCTTATCCCTGCAGCTGGGGTTGCAGCTGCTTGCACTTCCATTAATCCCAATCAGAGCCATTTGCTTAATGACATAGTCAAGGCAATTGGCTCTGATTGGACAAGAGCCAGTACATGCAATGTTGGACCAAGCAGAGGTGAGTAAAATCTGAGGGGGTTTCACACAGTGGGGCACCCCAAATTGGGATGCCCCTGGGTCAATGAACTAAACCCAGGATAGTAAACATTCCCGGTTTGTTCTACTTTAAAAATGTTTTTTAATGTTTTTTTTGGAAGCAGTATTCCCTCATTGTAATCTGTTGCTATTGGCAACTGTACATAAATACCTACAAGAAGATATAAGAGAGCTCTGTCAACACAGAACACTGCTGCTATGGCCGCTACCGAAGTAATGGGAGCTCACTCAAACTTACAGATGCCCAACAGCAGTGTTCTGTGTGTTCAGGGCTCAGATATCTCTTCATGTAAGTCTTGGTGTACAGTTGACAATAGCAACATATTGTAGTAGTGAAAACTGTGTAAAACACATATTTACTAATATAAGAAAAAAATGCTAGATAGGCTCAGCACCTCCAGGACATCATTCCGGCACAAAAAAAAAATTACACTTGCAATTGCCCCTGGGGCATTTCAAAATCTGGATGCCCAACTGTGGGAGTGCCTCTGTGCTCAAGCACAAGAGCCCCATATTAATCTAACAGAAATGTCATGAATGTCACTAGGAGCAAAGGGGTGTCACCAGTACGGGAACCCAAAATTAATCTAAAAGAAATGTAATGGATATCACTAGAAGCTGAGGGATGTCACCATCACAAGAGCCCCATATTGATCTAACAGAAATGCCATGAATGTCACTCGGAGCAGTAGGGGTGTCACCAGCACAAGAACCCCATATTTATCAAACTGAAATGTCATGGTGTCATCCACATTCACTTTTGCCAGGATTGGCCAAAAGATGAGTGTACTGGGTGACCCCCCCGGAGTCTAACACAACTGGGCATCCCAATTTGGGATGCCCCATAAAGAAGGAAACCACTGCCCCTAGACTCTTATAGACACTATTTAAACGAATGACAAAGAACTGGGCAGGCCTTTGGTTTGCTTTAAAAGGAAGTTACATTTAAAAAAACAAAAGGAAAAAAAAAGATTTTTTATTTTAACTGATTGTGTGAAATGGGAACTTTGCAACAGCAGGTAAAGGTACAGTGGGGAAATGGGAATTGCAATTTTTCCAAAGTTGCCCAGTGTTTAACCCTTCTAGTGCCAGCTACGTGACTCTCACGTAGCTGCCTCTCCAACAGTTAAGTGCCAGCTACGTGAGAGTCACGTAGCTGACATTTTCCTACCTTAAAGCCGATCGGAAGGTCACAGCACCGCAGTTTTGGATTTGTTTTGAAGAGGAGGCTTGGGGGGTCATTCAGAGGTGAGCTGAGGGTTGTACCTATGACGCGATCGCTGCAGGAGCCAATCAAAGTGCGGCTTCTGCAGATGTCATCAGCCGGCGCCGCACTGTATTTAAAGCCCAGGTCACATGGCATACGATCTTTTGCTTCCTGGATCTGAGGTAAGGAGGGTCCTGGGGGGAGCTGTTGTACTATTTTTTATTGATTCCTGCCATCCCCAACTTGGCTCCCACACTGCCTCCCTCCCCCTTCCATCATGCTGACCTCTATCAGTGACGGATCAGGGCTGCAGCGATCGATCATGCTGCATGCTGCGCTGATCTGTCACTGAAAGTGTGTTGTCCCTCTCCCCCCTCCCATCTCACCTCCTCCACTGCCCTGCTCCTCCTTCATGGTGCCGATTTTTATTGTCAGTGACAGATCAGGGCTGCATGCTGCGCTGATCTGTCACTGGATGTGTGTTGTCCCTCTCCCCCCTCCCATCTCACCTCCTCCACTGCCCTGCTCCTCCTTCATGGTGCCGATTTTTATTGTCAGTGACAGATCAGGGCTGCATGCTGCGCTGATCTGTCACTGGATGTGTGTTGTCCCTCTCCCCCCTCCCATCTCACCTCCTCCACTGCCCTGCTCCTCCTTCATGGTGCCGATTTTTATTGTCAGTGACAGATCAGGGCTGCATGCTGCGCTGATCTGTCACTGGATGTGTGTTGTCCCTCTCCCCCCTCCCATCTCACCTCCTCCACTGCCCTGCTCCTCCTTCATGGTGCCGATTTTTATTGTCAGTGACAGATCAGGGCTGCATGCTGCGCTGATCTGTCACTGGATGTGTGTTGTCCCTCTCCCCCCTCCCATCTCGCCTCCTCCACTGCCCTGCTCCTCCTTCATGGTGCCGATTTTTATTGTCAGTGACAGATCAGGGCTGCATGCTGCGCTGATCTGTCACTGGATGTGTGTTGTCCCTCTCCCCCCTCCCATCTCGCCTCCTCCACTGCCCTGCTCCTCCTTCATGGTGCCGATTTTTATTGTCAGTGACAGATCAGGGCTGCATGCTGCGCTGATCTGTCACTGGATGTGTGTTGTCCCTCTCCCCCCTCCCATCTCGCCTCCTCCACTGCCCTGCTCCTCCTTCATGGTGCCGATTTTTATTGTCAGTGACAGATCAGGGCTGCAGCGCTGATCTGTCACTGGATGTGTGTTGTCCCTCTCCCCACTGCCTCCCTCCCCCTTCCATCATGCTGACCTCTGCTATCAGTGACAGATCAGGGCTGCGCTGATCTGTCACTGGATATGTGTTGTCCCTCCCCCCTCCCATCTCGCCTCCTCCACTGCCCTGCTCCCCCTTTATTCTGCCGGACCCCCCCCCCCCCCCCCGTCACACACACACAGGCAGACAGGGGACTAGGTAGGAGAACTGACACTATACAGCACAGGGATCACACACACACACACACACACACACACACACACACACACGGGACTAGGTAGCAGAGCTGACACTCTATACAGCACAGGGATCACACACACACAGACAGGGGCCTAGGCAGCAGAGCTGACACTCTATGCAGCACAGGGATCACACACATAGGGGACTAGGCAGCAGAGCTGACACTCTATACAGCACAGGGATCTCACACACACACACAGGGGACTAGGCAGCAGAGCTGACACTCTATACAGCACAGGGATAACACACACAGACAGGGGACTAGGTAGCAGAGCTGACACTCTATACAGCACAGGGATCACACACAGGAGACAGGGGACCAGGCAGCAGAGCTGACACTCTATACAGCACAGGGATCACATACACACACAGGGGACTAGGCAGCAGAGCTGACACTCTATACAGCACAGGGATAACTCAGTCACACGCGCACAGACATACACACTAACCTGTGTGACGATGTCCCTCCTCTGCGATCTCCAGCGAGGCTCTGTAGCCCCGCCCACCTTAGCTTAGCAACAATCTCCTACCTTGAGTCCTGCTCCCACCCACTGAACCACCAATGAAATATTGCCTACTAGACTCCCGGCCTCTCGGGGCGCCCGCTGCCGCCGGCCCAGACAGTTCATCTGAGCGCTTACACACGGGGGCGGAGGCAGCGGGCGCATGAGAGGCCGCGGCAAACCTCCGGGAGACGGCGCGGGACCGACTGGTAGAAATTGGGCTACGCAGTCACTACGGACCTGTGATTAGAAAGCAAACACATTTCCCGCCGGTTCTCGGCTGTGATGTCACCCCAGAGTGTACTACACGGGCAGGGGCATAGCTAAAGTCTTGGGGGCCCCGATGCAGCCCCCCCCTGGCTTAGGGGCCCAGTCGCAATGGCGACACCATAAATAGATCATACACCATAAATACCGTGTTTCCCCGAAAGTAAGACACCCCCGTTTGTAAGACGTATGGGGTGTTTCAGAGGGTTGGCCTAATATAAGACGTACCCCGAAAGTAAGACGTATGTCTTACTTTCGGGGAAATAACATTGTTGTCGAACGGGACCTACCTGAGAGGAGGAGAGGCGGCGGTGGATCCGGGGCTGCGAGCAGAAGACGAGCGGCGGTGGATCCGGGGCTGCGAGCAGAAGACGAGCGGCGCTGGGTACAGAGGCTCTCACTGCAGCTGCGGGTGCTGCGAGGAGCCTGACGTGGAGATCATCCCTGCGCATGGGGCACGCCCACCGACCTTCGCGCAACACCCAGGAAGTGCCGGTAAGTGCGCGCGTGTGTGTGTGTGTGAGAGAGAGCGGCGTCAGGGGGCCAGGCTGACCCTCTGCTGGTGCTGTGCTGTCAGAGGCCGGGGGGAGAAGATGGATTCACAGCGGAACTCGCAGGTGGGTGATGTGAGGGGGACGCAGGGGGTATGACGAGGGGGGCAGCTTGGGCCGGGGGTTCCCTCCATGCTGCCCTTGTGTCATCTGTAAACTACTGCAGCACCCTTACTTGTCTGACCCACACAGATGCTGCAGTACTACAAGTCCCAGCATGCCTTGTTTATCCTCTGTAAAGGCAAGGCATACTGGGAATTGTAGTTCTACAGCATCTGGGTGATCCCTACTTTACAGTCTGACTGTGGAATCTTTGTGGTGGCCATCTTGCACAGACAGGACAAGCAAAGGCTCCGAACCCCAGCCAGAGCTGATCAGTTTGAATTAGGTCCACTTAGATGTGGGCAGGGTTACAACCCTTTATCTGTCTTTGACTCCTCTGGGGAGATCTAGGGGCTCATGTACTATCATGATCACCCTATGGGGTGAGCTTGTCATTTTTTCCAATATAAGACTTACCCCGAAAGTAAGACGTAGTGGGGCTTTTGGGGATAAAAAGAAAGTAAGACGGTGTCTTACTTTCGGGGAAACACGGTAGATCATAGAACAGGAAAGTGTTCTAAAAAATCAATGCAATAAAGAAAGGTGTGTGCATCAACCCTTGCTGCTCCAGTGAAATATGTGTCCCATAAATATAACTTGAGAGCACCCCATTGCATATCTATTTGTCCTACAAACTACTCTGTGGGAGTCCCATCGGCGGAGGGGTGAGAGATTCATGCTGATCAGTGACAGGTCAGGCAGCGTGATCACCGCTGCCCTGATCTGTCACTGGGCATATGTGTTTTCCCCCCCCCCCTTCCTTCCACCTTGGCTTCCCAACTGCCTCCCTCCCCCTTCATGCTGCCGATCTCTGCTGTCAGCGACAGATCAGGGCTGCAGCGATCATGCTGCCCTGACCTGTCACTGGACATGTGTGTTGTCCCCCCCTCCTTTTCCCCTATGTCTCCCTTGTGCCCCCCTCCCCCATCATGCATTAGGGTTAGGGCATGTGTGTTGTCTCCCCTCCCTTCACCCATGTCTCCGTCATGCCCCCCTCCCCGATCATGCATTAGGGTTGGGGCATTTTTTTTACTGTCTGAAATAAACATGGAAAAATACCACTCATAGGGCCTAACTTGAGCAAGCATTGGAAAGACACCCCTAACCCTAGCCCTAACCCTAGGTTAGGTCTAGGGCTAGGGGCGAGCACGCTGCCCCAACCTGTCACTGATCAGCACAAATCTCTCTCCCCTCCGACGATGGGCAGAGAGGGGAGAGATTTGCGCTGATCAGTGAAAGATGGGGGAGGAGAGAGATTTGCGCTGATCAGTGACAGGTCGGGCAGCTGCGACCACATGCAGGGTGTGATGCTGCTGCCCAGACCTTTCTCTGACACTGACCTGTCCACACCAAGCTTTGGCAGGCGGCTGCTCGTGTTGCCCCCCTCCCTACATATGATCCACCCGCGACTGTTCCGTTCTCTCAAGGTGTCCATCACCCTGCATGTGATCCCTCGCCTACGCTTCTGCCCTGGCCTGTCACTGATAAGTGCAAATCTCTCCACTGATCAGAGGAGGGGAAAGAGATTTGCGCTAATCAGTGATGGGTCAGGGCAGTGGTGATCACATGCAGAGAGTGATGCCGCTGCCCATGCCTGTCACTGATCAGCATGAGTGACAGATGCCCTGCCACTTGTCCCTCACTCTTGCCTGGCAAGTTCTGTTTGCCGATCGGTGTGCCCCTCAGTGGCCTCCAATCAGTGTGAGAGCTTTGGAGGGCAGCGGCTGCTCCAGACCTGGCCACCCCCGCCTGTGCCATTCCCTAGTCATTTGTGAGCTTTGGAGGGACGGCGGCTCCTCGTATTCCCCCACTCCCTGCATGTGATCGCCACTGCCCAAACCTGTCACTGATCAGGGCAAATCTCTCAGATCGCCGGAAGGGGGGAGAGATTAGCGGTGATCAGTGACAGGTCGGGACAGCGGCGATCCCTCCACCGATCCAGTGTGTAAGCGATCACATGGGTGGGGGTAACACGGCTCCTTGTGTTACCCCCATGTGATTGCCAGACCAGCTCTCACTCTCTCACCTGTCTTGTACTGTCTGCCAATCGGTGTGTCCCTGAGTGGCCACCAATCGGTGTGTGAGCTTTGGTGGGAGGTAGGATGTGATCGCCGCTGCCACGACCAGTCGCTAATCAGCGCAAATCTCTCCCCTCTGAGTGGGGGGAACACAAGGAGCCGCCCCATCCCCACCTACCTCCACTGCTCGGTGTGTAAGCGATCACTGATCGCCGGGCCAGCTCCTTTCTTCCATGTTGCGCCGCTGCAATTGTCCATTCATTGTTTCTATCTTGGAGCGGCCCATGTACAGAGAGGTACAACTCCAGCATATACATATTGTGTACACACCTACTCCTCCCGCAGCCTCTCTGTACATGGGCACTACAGCTGCAGGTGGTTTCAACCATCCTTCTAATTGTAATGTTCTGTTACTTTAACTTCCTTTTAGATTGCGATTGCTCTCGAAGATTCTTGGTTCTGCAAGCTTGCTGACGTTAACTTTTGAGTATCTGCTTTTTGGCTGTTTTGTTCCCCAACTTTAGTTCTAGGCTTTAGTTTAGCTTTTAGTTACTGTAAACTTCCCCCTAGTTCCTCCCCTTTAGTGTAGTATTTTTATTGTTTTCATTTGGTTTTAGCCTTTGTTTAGCAGATTTCAGGATGGCTGGGAAAAGGTACTCTGCCCAGGAAGCAGCGGCTTACATGATGGAGTCAGACTCGGAAGAGTATAGTGTTTCAGGGTCAGATTATTTGCCCTCAGATAGTGAGTCTGACAGTGTCTCCTCTACTGAAGAGACACAGCCGTGCAGTAGTACCAGTGGTAGTGCTAGGCATCCTAGAAGGGATGGTAGCGCACAAGGAGAAGCCACGCTGGAGGAGAGTGTAGTTCAGATGGAGAGTGCTGCAGCTGGTGATGGAGTGCCTACGTGGAGGCCTCCCAATAATTATTCCCCCGAAATTCCCCCTTTCGATTCGGTCCCCGGAGTCAACGTGGACACAACAAACTTCCGTCCTGTTGACTTTTTCAAATTGTTCATCACAGAGGCCATGCTACAGGACATGGTCTACCATACAAACTGCTATGCTGAGTGGGTCCTAGCACAAAATCCCCCACAAAGGCACGCCCGCGCTCATGCATGGCAGCCCACAAACATAAGTGAGTTAAAAAAATTTTGGGGGCTCACTTTAGCCATGGGTATCTGCAAAAAATTTAGTATCGCCTCCTACTGGGATACCCGAACCCTTTTGGCAACACCATTATTTCCGGCCATAATGACCAGAAACCGCTACCAAATTTTACTGCGGTTTCTACATTTTAATGACAATTCCACTGCAATTCCCCGTGGTGAGCCCGGTCACGACAGACTTCACAAAGTACGTCCCCTGATCGATAGTCTGTCTGAGCGCTTTGCAGAAGTGTACACCCCCTCCCAAAATTTAAGTATTGACGAATCGCTTCTGCTTTATAAAGGGCGCATTGTATTTCGTCAGTATATCCCTAGTAAGCGTGCCCGCTATGGGATAAAATTTTACAAATTGTGTGAAAGCTCGACCGGCTACACCAAATTTTTTCGTCTTTACGAAGGAAGGGACACACATCTGGACCCCCCTGGTTGTCCCCTTGATTTGTCTGTCAGTGGAAAAATAGTTTGGGAACTCATGACTCCTCTACTGGGGAAAGGTTACCACTTATATGTGGATAACTTTTATACCAGCATCCCCCTATTTCGAGCCCTCTACTCATTGGACACACCGGCCTGCGGCACCATCAACCGTAATCGAAAAGGCTTGCCCAGGTCATTGCTGACACAAAAAATAAATCGTGGAGAGTCGTATGCTGTAAGAAGCAATGAGCTCCTGGCCGTGAAATACATGGACAAAAAAAATGTTTTCATGCTGACTACAATCCACGATGAGTCAGTCGTGAGATTACGGCAACGTGGTCCCCGAGCCCCTTCCCAAAAGCCACGTTGTATCAAAGATTATAATAAATTCATGGGTGGCGTTGATAAAACAGACCAAATTTTAACATATTACAACGCCACCAGAAAATCCAGAGCCTGGTACAAAAAAGTTGCTATCCATTTGGTCCAATTAGCAACTTATAACTCCTTTGTTGTCTTCAAGGCAGCAGTACCAGGCTCCAATTTGTCGTTTGTAAAATATCAGCTGCAGATACTCCCTGCTCTGTTATTTGGGGATACCGAGCAGGCACCAGTGATGGCTGGTAATGATGATGAGGCTAGATTAGTGGGGAAGCATTTCATAAAGTGCATCCCCTCCATCAATAAGAAGAGGTATCCCCAGAAGCCTTGTAGGGTTTGTAGTAGGCGTGGCTTTAGGAGAGATGTGCGCTACTACTGCCCGACATGTCCCAGCCAACCTGGTTTGTGTTTGGAAGGTTGCTTTGAAGCATACCATACTAAATTCGATTTTTAGTTGTTTTATTCTGGTTAATAGTTTTTTTATGGATTTGTAGTTGTTTTATTCTGGTTAATAGTTTTTTATGGATTTTTAGACCGTATGTAGGTTAGGTTAGGTTTTGTTCCGTGCCCTAGGGTCATCCTGGTTTGGAATACCCTGCTCTGCAACACCCCCCCAGATCTATAGTAACAGAATACATCTCCACAACTGGGTGAAGGTAAGTGGCGAGACCTGGAATCTTTTAGGCTATTTGCATATACTTTCTCTAGTTAAAAATTCAGTTAGATAATTGCATTTTCTTGTCCCTGTGTTTTTTTTATTTTTTGTACTTGCGAAGCCAAAAGATGATGGAGGAAATGGTGAAGGAGGAGCCGCTGGATACTTGTGATAGATGATGAAAACATGGGGCCCTTCATTAGGATTTCAGTGTTTACTGACGTTCACAATCTATCAGCACAAGGCTAATCCTCCCATGACTAATCCTAGCAGAACCATTATTGAGATTATTTTGCATTGCTTTTTCAGATGTTTATTCTGTGCTATTTGTCTAGCGGTCTGTGTCCACATATGCATGTTATGTATTGTTCTGTTCCAGGGACCCTGCAGTTTCAGATTTATTGAGTTTTTTCTTGTTTGCATATTGATATATTAGGAAAACTTTCTTTTATGCTGCATATTTATTAATATTTTTTAGGGAAATCCGTTGCAAACTATGAACACCTCAAGGTTTTTCATCCATAAAAAGGTTCCCACAACAAAAAACCCAGCACGCCTAGAAACCTTGAGGTATGTACTTTCCAAAAATATATAGTTTGTGGGGGGTATTTCAAATGTAAAGGGTTGTAAATTTGGAGAAACTGCAAGGTGCGCACTTTGTGTGCGCAGCTGATTTTTGCCAGTAAACAGACCCTCAAACGCACGCTTGACTTTGGGGTGTTTGGCAACTCTACCCTTCAAAGTACCTATGCATGTGGGGTATTATTTTGTTCAGCAGATGTTGTGCTTTCAGATTTACTGTGTGACTTCTTGCTTGCTTATTATTTTTATAGGAAAATATGGTTTTGAATCTGCTTTTTGTTTGTTTTTTTAGGGAAATCCTTTGAAACCAGAGGTTCTGCCAATGAATAGAGTCCAAATGAATGTACCCACGCCAACAAGCCCAGTAGGCTTAGAAACCTTGAGGTATGTACTTTCCAAAAATATATAGTTTGTGGGGGTTATTTCAAATGTAATGGGTTGTAAATTTGGAGAAACAGCAAGGTGCGCATTTTGTGTGCGCAGCTGATTTTTGCCAGGAAAATGACCCTCAAGTGCACACTTGACTTTGGGGTGTTTGGCAACTCTACCCTTCAAAGTACCTATGCATGTGGGGTATTATTTTGTTCAGCAGATGTTGTGCTTTCAGATTTACTGTGTTACTTCTTGCTTGCTTATTGTTTTTATAGGAAAATATGGTTTTGAATATGCTTTTTGTTTTTTTGTTTTTAGGGAAATCCTTTGAAACAGAGGTTCTGCCAATGAATAGAGTCCAAATGAATGCACCCACGCCAACAAGCCCAGTAGGCTTAGAAACCTTGAGGTATGTACTTTCCAAAAATATATAGTTTGTGGGGGGTATTTCAAATGTAAAGGGTTGTAAATTTGGAGAAACAGCAAGATGCGCACTTTGTGTGCGCAGCTGATTTTTGCAAGTAAAATGACCCTCAAGTGCACACTTGACTTTGGGGTGTTTGGCAACTCTACCCTTCAAAGTACCTATGCATGTGGGGTATTATTTTGTTCAGCAGATGTTGTGCTTTCAGATTTACTGTGTTACTTCTTGCTTGCTTATTGTTTTTATAGGAAAATATGGTTTTGAATCTGCTTTTTGTTTGTTTTTTAGGGAAATCCTTTGAAACCAGAGGTTCTGCCAATGAATAGAGTCCAAATGAATGTACCCACGCCAACAAGCCCAGTAGGCTTAGAAACCCTGAGGTATGTACTTTCCAAAAATATATAGTTTGTGGGGGGTATTTCAAATGTAAAGGGTTGTAAATTTGGAAAAACTGCAAGGTGCGCACTTTGTGTGCGCAGCTGATTTTTGCCAGTAAAATGACCCTCAAGTGCACACTTGACTTTGGGGTGTTTGGTAACTCTACCCTTCAAAGTACCTATGCATGTGGGGTATTATTTTGTTCAGCAGATGTTGTGCTTTCAGATTTACTGTGTGACTTCTTGCTTGCTTAATTTTTTTATAGGAAAATATGGTTTTGAATCTGCTTTTTGTTTGTTTTTTTAGGGAAATCCTTTGAAACCAGAGGTTCTGCCAATGAATAGAGTCCAAATGAATGTACCTACGCCAACAAGCCCAGTAGGCTTAGAAACCTTGAGGTATGTACTTTCCAAAAATATATAGTTTGTGGGGGGTATTTCAAATGTAAAGGGTTGTAAATTTGGAGAAACAGCAAGATGCGCACTTTGTGTGCTCAGCTGATTTTTGCAAGTAAAATGACCCTCAAGTGCACACTTGACTTTGGGGTGTTTGGCAACTCTACCCTTCAAAGTACCTATGCATGTGGGGTATTATTTTGTTCAGCAGATGTTGTGCTTTCAGATTTACTGTGTTACTTCTTGCTTGCTTATTGTTTTTATAGAAAAATATGGTTTTGAATCTGCTTTTTGTTTGTTTTTTAGGGAAATCCTTTGAAACCAGAGGTTCTGCCAATGAATAGAGTCCAAATGAATGTACCCACGCCAACAAGCCCAGTAGGCTTAGAAACCCTGAGGTATGTACTTTCCAAAAATATATAGTTTGTGGGGGGTATTTCAAATGTAAAGGGTTGTAAATTTGGAAAAACTGCAAGGTGCGCACTTTGTGTGCGCAGCTGATTTTTGCCAGTAAAATGACCCTCAAGTGCACACTTGACTTTGGGGTGTTTGGCAACTCTACCCTTCAAAGTACCTATGCATGTGGGGTATTATTTTGTTCAGCAGATGTTGTGCTTTCAGATTTACTGTGTGACTTCTTGCTTGCTTAATTTTTTTATAGGAAAATATGGTTTTGAATCTGCTTTTTGTTTGTTTTTTTAGGGAAATCCTTTGAAACCAGAGGTTCTGCCAATGAATAGAGTCCAAATGAATGTACCTACGCCAACAAGCCCAGTAGGCTTAGAAACCTTGAGGTATGTACTTTCCAAAAATATATAGTTTGTGGGGGGTATTTCAAATGTAAAGGGTTGTAAATTTGGAGAAACAGCAAGATGCGCACTTTGTGTGCGCAGCTGATTTTTGCAAGTAAAATGACCCTCAAGTGCACACTTGACTTTGGGGTGTTTGGCAACTCTACCCTTCAAAGTACCTATGCATGTGGGGTATTATTTTGTTCAGCAGATGTTGTGCTTTCAGATTTACTGTGTTACTTCTTGCTTGCTTATTGTTTTTATAGGAAAATATGGTTTTGAATCTGCTTTTTGTTTGTTTTTTTAGGGAAATCCTTTGAAACCAGAGGTTCTGCCAATGAATAGAGTCCAAATGAATGTACCTACACCAACAAGCCCAGTAGGCTTAGAAACCTTGAGGTATGTACTTTCCAAAAATATATAGTTTGGGGGGGGGGTATTTCAAATGTAAAGGGTTGTAAATTTGGAAAAACTGCAAGGTGCGCACTTTGTGTGCGCAGCTGATTTTTGCCAGTAAAATGACCCTCAAGTGCACACTTGACTTTGGGGTGTTTGGCAACTCTACCCTTCAAAGTACCTATGCATGTGGGGTATTATTTTGTTCAGCAGATGTTGTGCTTTCAGATTTACTGTGTTACTTCTTGCTTGCTTATTGTTTTTATAGGAAAATATGGTTTTGAATCTGCTTTTTGTTTGTTTTTTTAGGGAAATCCTTTGAAACCAGAGGTTCTGCCAATGAATAGAGTCCAAATGAATGTACCTATGCCAACAAGCCCAGTGGGCTTAGAAACCTTGAGGTATGTACTTTCCAAAAATATATAGTTTGGGGGGGTATTTCAAATGCAAAGGGTTGTAAATTTGGAAAAACTGCAAGGTGCGCACTTTGTGTGCGACGCTGATTTTTGCCAGTAAAATGACCCTCAAGTGCACACTTGACTTTGGGGTGTTTGGCAACTCTACCCTTCAAAGTACCTATGCATGTGGGGTATTATTTTGTTCAGCAGATGTTGTGCTTTCAGATTTACTGTGTTACTTCTTGCTTGCTTATTGTTTTTATAGGAAAATATGGTTTTGAATCTGCTTTTTGCTTTTTTTTTTAGGGAAATCCTTTGGAACCAGAGATTCTGCCAATCAATAGAGTTCAAACCAATGGACCCACGCCAACAAGCCTAGTATGCCTGGAAACCTTGAATTGTGCACTTTCCAAAAATATATAGTTTCTGGGGGGTATTTCAAATGTAAAGGGTTGTATTTTTTGAAAAACTGCGAGGAGCGCATAGTATTTGTATTTTATCTGAAAATCTCCTCTAGCGCTCTTTGCAGTTTCGGGGGTCTCCTGGGCAGGAAAGGGTGTCTACTAATACATGTGTGGTACCGTTGTAACCGGGAGAAATGGGGCTTTTACCCTCAATATGTTTTTATTGTAAAACCTTTATTTTTGATTAAAAAAAAACACTGCAAAATGTAAAAACGTGTGTATTTTTAATTTTCTTTCACATATTTTGCCCAAAATAATTAGGATAAGACAACAAAATTGATAAACAAGACATATGCTTTTAAAGCCCAGATTCTGCTGAAAAAAATGATATGTAATTTTTATGGGAAGTCCCAGAAAATCCCTTCAAAAATTACAGTTGAACATGTGTAGCTCAAAATAGTGAAAAATGCTCTGGCAACAGAGCGTGACAAAATCTCCAGGTGGGCTGGCACTTAAAGGGTTAAAGTATGTAGTGTATTTGCAATTGTATTAAACTGCTCCCCTTAGTGTGGTACACTGCTCCCCTTAGTGGTTGCTGGAGTAAAATCAAGATTTTCTGAGAAGACATACCAACTAATTATTGATGGCACTAATCTCCTGACAAAGGGCTCAATTTAACCAATTTGGAAATAAGGGGAGCCTGACTGCATCTGTACATGTGGCTTTTAAAGGCATGCATTTAACATTGAAACTGCCTGAGGGTTTATTTTTTTATATTTTTTGGTAAATTTTTGGGCATTTTGGTTAGATACAATTTTTATCTAACATTGTATAATTTTTTTAGTTTTTAACTGTTTTACTACATGTGACTTTTAAAGGCATCCTATTTAACATAGAGACCACCTGTGGGTTTATTTATATTTTTTGGTAATTTTCTTGGGCATTCTTGGTTAAATACAATTTTTATCTATCAAAGAAAATAATTACTTTTTATTTTTTAAGTGTATTTTTTTCAGTTTTAAGTGTTTACCTACATGCAGCTTTTACAGACATCCATTTTAATATTGAAACTGCCTGCGGGTTTGTTATATTATTTGATAATTTGTGGGGCATTTTTGCTTAGATATGATTTTTATCTAACGAAGAATAGCCTAGCTTTTTATTTTTGAATTGTATTTTTTTCAGTTTAAGTGTTGTACTAAATTCATTTTTTAAAGATATCCAATTTAACATTGAAACTGCCTGCGAGTGAATTTTTTACATTTTTGGGTAATTTTCTTGGAATTTTTGCTTAGATATACTTATAATTTTTATCTAACGAAGAAAAGAATAACAGATTTATGCTTTCCACTACAAATTTATGCTTTCCACTTCGGCCCTCCACCTAGCTAAACAAACTTATTTTACTTATTATTATCCAAAAATAAAAAAAAAACTCTTGACGCTTTTCAGTCACTTTAGTCCAAACGGCAGACACCTATCACTGATGTCTGTGCTGATGATCTGGTCACCTATTTCAATGAGAAAATTGAAAACATCTAGCAAGAAATTGGCCCTCTTCCCTACCACACCTCACCTAGCTCACTCTCCATATTAGACCCAGTCACAGAAGAAGTCTCCTCACTCCTCTCTTTCTCTCGCCCTACCACATGAATGTACTACCCCGACTCCTGTATCCAATCCAAGTGTTGCCCATCCAGGTACCGTCAACATACTGGAAAGTGAGTTCATAGGGTTCATAAGGGGGGGGAGGGGCCCGAGGATTGCTCAGGAGACGCTAACACTCCCAAGGAGTAGGGGGGGAGTGGGTCTCCTGGACATCAAAAAATACTACGCATTGGCACACTTAAACAGGATAGTGGACCCGAACTGCCATGAGGCACACAAGTGGTGGATCCAGCTAGAGCAGCAGTGGGCCCCTGTCCCCCTGGCAGATCTTCTGTGGTCCACAGGCAGTATCCCCAACGAGTTTAGGTCACATCCGACAATTGCTCCGACACTTAGGGTGTGGGCTAAGTACGCGTCAAAGGACAGTATTGCTCCATCCCCATCTCCTCTTAGCCCGGTATTAGGTGCACTGGATTTCATGCCGGGACAACTGGACGCAGGATTTTGGAGATGGAAGGTGGCTGGCAGGGGGACCGTTCGAGACTTCCTGGAGGGCCCACACTGGAAGTCTCTGCAGGAACTGATGGCTTGGGGAGATCCGCCTCAGCTGACTTTTTGGAGAGCATTGCAAATTGTTCAATTCTTGCATAGATTGCCCCCCCCGAGGGATTACAGTAGGGACCTGACCCCATTCGAAAGATTATGCTTCTCCACACAACCTTCAAAGGGATCACTCTCACTAATTTACCAACTGTTGATCGACCCCGGGGAGACCTATGCCCCAAGCTTTGTAGAAGTGTGGGAGAGAGATCTTAAAACCTCCTTCCCACCAGCCCAAAAGAAGAAAATCTGGCCCAACGGGCATCGATTAGAAACCAGTACCAGGTATCGGGATATAAACTCTTGAGCCGGTGGTACAGAACGCCCCAGAGGCTCCACCGATTTTGCCCGTCGGTCTCCCTCTTCTGCTGGAGATGCAAGAAAGCCCAGGGCACGCTTCTCCATATTTTTGGGAAGTGTGTGTGAAACCAGGGCTTCTGGTGAGAGCTTGGGAGTTGGATCCACAAGATAACGGGAGAGCCGGTTCCCTTCACACTGGAGGCCCTGCTCTTGCACTCCACAGCTCAGTCAGTGGGGAAGTACAGGAAATCCCTGACGATACACATGATAAATGCCACCTGGGCCAGCATCACGGCTCGCTGGGAGGACTTGATTCCACCCTCCGTGGGTGCATGGATCCAGAGAGTAGAAGAGATCAGGTGAATGGAGGAGCTTACAGCTGCACTGAGACGAGCTGAGGAGGACCATAGACTCCTCTGATCCACTGGCACATATTTACAGAATCAGTTGAGGGTAAAACCGCATGCGGGGTGGTCTTAGTAGGACGGGAGATTATCACAGAGCAAGGAGAGTGCTTGGCGCTGGGACCGGGGACCCACCCTCGGTCCTCCCTACCGCCCCAGTCTCTTGACCTTTACTGTGTGCCCGTTCGGCCCAGCTGACATCAACGGAGATTTGCGAATGGTGGAGGGGGAAAACTATTCCCCCCTTGTAGGGGGAGATAGGACAGCCCCGAGGGGCGGTGGGTCAGACGGGCAGGGAACCCCCCGTCTTAATCTGGTAAGAGTATTTTTATTATTGCGCAGTTATACATATAAGTACATACAGGATTACGCTATGTGTGGCAATGTGGTTTTTTCTTTCATGCATAATTGAATAAACGAGGAATACCTCATTTTAAAATATATATTGGCCGATTATTATTGAGAAGGGATCAAACATATGAAAATGTAATCTATACCTGGATTCGAGGATAGAGATCATAAGGAAATCAAGATTATATCGCTAAAGGCTTGACACTGATTGAAATCTGGTACGTTTATTAAGTGGCAGGTGGTGGATAACACACAGAAAGCATTTCATTTATTCACGTGGTGAATAGAGAAGATTATAACATAACTGGTCCCGCGGAGATATATACATATATATGTATGCTTTGTATGCAATATGATTGCATAGTTGTAAGGGGTTAATGTAAAAAAAAAAATGACATAGGGTCCCCCATCCTAGGGGGGGGGGACCTCATTTTTGGGGGGAATTTTAAGGGTTAAAAACCCTTAAAATCCCCCACAAAATGACGTAGGGTCAGGGCATTACCGACCCGGACCAGGTATGAGGGCTTGCAGAACAGGGCACAGGGGCCAGCGTTGGCTCGCTACCGACAAGTGACAGATCGGAGCCCAGTACCGGTATACAAGGAAAGGGATGATGTTATCCCGCTCCTCCCACAAGTGGCTGGGGCTAGGGGCGGGGCCAGCGCCGGCCAAAGAGGATGGTGAGGGCCCGTTGCTGGGTCCTCACCCGAAGCGTGGTAAGTCCAGGGGGGGATCGGAGCCCCCCTGGTGAAGAGAAGACATTGGAGGAGTGATCGGGCTGTCAGGTGAGTTTGTGTCATTTTTATTTTATTTTTTTTCTTTCAGATAGTGAGGCAGAAGCGGGGGGGGGGGGGGGGTATTCTGGCAATCCCTGGCACTTTGAAACGAGGGGTCAGGTAAGTCTGTATCTTTTTTACTTTTTTTTTATGGGGCTCTAAAGTCAGTTACGTGAGTTTCACGTAGCTGGCACTTAACGGTTGGAGAGGCAGCTACGTGAGACTCACATAGCTGGCACTAGAAGGGTTAAAGTGGACCAAAGCCCAGGATTTTCATTGGTTCTTGCCTCAGAGGCATCCTGATTTTGGGTGAAACCACCAGCTTGGCCCAAAAACTTACCATTCTCCAGTTCCACGCCACATTTGCAGCTTTATGCCTTGCATTTTAACATATTGGGATGCTTCACAGCATTTTTCTGCCCCCTAAATGCCCCAAAAAACTCAAATTTTCCGCAGAGCAAACATGCATGGATTTTTGCCCAATGGGCATTTAACGGCATGCATGCATTCAGCTCTCTTTGTAACAGAGCCTGTCATTGTGAAGGGGGAGATGCCCTAGCTTCCCATCCCTAGCTTCCCTGTGGTCTGCGCCATATTCTCCTCTCCAGCCTATCTGAGCAATTTTAGGGTGATCTAAGGCTTTCAAGAAAGTGCGATGCCCCAGGAAAGTGGACCAAAACCAAAGATGGTCACTTTGGACACTTTAAAGAGAAACAAATCCCCAAAATGTCACATTCTTCCTGGTGGGGCATACTGATTTGGGATGCTCCACTGTGTGTTTTCCCCGATAGCCCTAAAACTCATCTTTTTCTGGCTCCCACATGGGCCATCCAGCCAATCTGCAGCACTTGTTCAATTCAAATCCTTTTTCTGCTCTGAGCTCAGAGCCACAAGGAGATCTGAATTAAGCAAAATCCACCAGATGCATCCACTCATCTCCAACTGTGGGCATGCCAGCGGCGGCCATTCAGAAAGGCCTGTCTTCGTCTCAGTTAGTGGTGAGCTGGGGATCCAGCCGTGCAACTGAGATGCGGTGAAGTATCCAGGTAGAGGTAAGTGAAACTAGGTGATCCAGGAGAGGGGGTTTTTGACAATGGGGCATCCCAAATTGGATCACTAGGTTAGTAAAAATCCTGCTCTTAAGTCCACTTTAAAGTCGTCCAAAATCAATCCCGGTTTGGGACGCAGCACTATGTGATACCCTGCAAATCTTGGGTAAAACCTACCTTATCCCAATCCAAGGGCGCATGTGTTGGCTGAATTTGGGATGCCCCATAAAGAGGTAGACCAACACCCCCAAAAGTCGTTTAAAGTGGAGCAAGGCGCAACGCAGTATCTCTGGAATCTAAAAGATTCCGGAGCTGGCTGCTGACCCTCCGCCACTGTTTAAAACCCCCCAGATGGCCAGTATTTACTCACCTCTACCCGGTCCAATGGCGCATGCGTGGGTTTTCATCCAACAGGAGCCACTGGCCATGTCATACAGCAACATCTCTAATTGGGAGCTCAAGCAGATGCATCTTTGGCCTGTGCTCTTATCCCTGCAGCTGGGGTTGCAGCTGCTTGCACTTCCATTAATCCCAATCAGAGCCATTTGCTTAATGACATAGTCAAGGCAATTGGCTCTGATTGGACAAGAGCCAGCACATGCAATGTTGGACCAAGCAGAGGTGAGTAAAATCTGAGGGGGTTTCACACAGTGGGGCACCCCAAATTGGGATGCCCCTGGGTCAATGAACTAAACCCAGGATAGTAAACATTCCCGGTTTGTTCTACTTTAAAAATGTTTTTTAATGTTTTTTTTGGAAGCAGTATTCCCTCATTGTAATCTGTTGCTATTGGCAACTGTACATAAATACCTACAAGAAGATATAAGAGAGCTCTGTCAACACAGAACACTGCTGCTATGGCCGCTACCGAAGTAATGGGAGCTCACTCAAACTTACAGATGCCCAACAGCAGTGTTCTGTGTGTTCAGGGCTCAGATATCTCTTCATGTAAGTCTTGGTGTACAGTTGACAATAGCAACATATTGTAGTAGTGAAAACTGTGTAAAACTGTGTAAAACACATATTTACTAATATAAGAAAAAAATGCTAGATAGGCTCAGCACCTCCAGGACATCATTCCGGCACAAAAAAAAATTACACTTGCAATTGCCCCTGGGGCATTTCAAAATCTGGATGCCCAACTGTGGGAGTGCCTCTGTGCTCAAGCACAAGAGCCCCATATTAATCTAACAGAAATGTCATGAATGTCACTAGGAGCAAAGGGGTGTCACCAGTACGGGAACCCAAAATTAATCTAAAAGAAATGTAATGGATATCACTAGAAGCTGAGGGATGTCACCATCACAAGAGCCCCATATTGATCTAACAGAAATGCCATGAATGTCACTCGGAGCAGTAGGGGTGTCACCAGCACAAGAACCCCATATTTATCAAACTGAAATGTCATGGTGTCATCCACATTCACTTTTGCCAGGATTGGCCAAAAGATGAGTGTACTGGGTGACCCCCCCCCCCCCCCGGAGTCTAACACAACTGGGCATCCCAATTTGGGATGCCCCATAAAGAAGGAAACCACTGCCCCTAGACTCTTATAGACACTATTTAAACGAATGACAAAGAACTGGGCAGGCCTTTGGTTTGCTTTAAAAGGAAGTTACATTTAAAAAAACAAAAGGAAAAAAAAAAGATTTTTTATTTTAACTGATTGTGTGAAATGGGAACTTTGCAACAGCAGGTAAAGGTACAGTGGGGAAATGGGAATTGCAATTTTTCCAAAGTTGCCCAGTGTTTAAAGTATGTAGTGTATTTGCAATTGTATTAAACTGCTCCCCTTAGTGTGGTACACTGCTCCCCTTAGTGGTTGCTGGAGTAAAATCAAGATTTTCTGAGAAGACATACCAACTAATTATTGATGGCACTAATCTCCTGACAAAGGGCTCAATTTAACCAATTTGGAAATAAGGGGAGCCTGACTGCATCTGTACATGTGGCTTTTAAAGGCATGCATTTAACATTGAAACTGCCTGAGGGTTTATTTTTTTATATTTTTTGGTAAATTTTTGGGCATTTTGGTTAGATACAATTTTTATCTAACATTGTATAATTTTTTTAGTTTTTAACTGTTTTACTACATGTGACTTTTAAAGGCATCCTATTTAACATAGAGACCACCTGTGGGTTTATTTATATTTTTTGGTAATTTTCTTGGGCATTCTTGGTTAAATACAATTTTTATCTATCAAAGAAAATAATTACTTTTTATTTTTTAAGTGTATTTTTTTCAGTTTTAAGTGTTTACCTACATGCAGCTTTTACAGACATCCATTTTAATATTGAAACTGCCTGCGGGTTTGTTATATTATTTGATAATTTTTGGGGCATTTTTGCTTAGATATGATTTTTATCTAACGAAGAATAGCCTAGCTTTTTATTTTTGAATTGTATTTTTTTCAGTTTAAGTGTTGTACTAAATTCATTTTTTAAAGATATCCAATTTAACATTGAAACTGCCTGCGAGTGAATTTTTTACATTTTTGGGTAATTTTCTTGGAATTTTTGCTTAGATATACTTATAATTTTTATCTAACGAAGAAAAGAATAACAGATTTATGCTTTCCACTACAAATTTATGCTTTCCACTTCGGCCCTCCACCTAGCTAAACAAACTTATTTTACTTATTATTATCCAAAAATAAAAAAAAAAACTCTTGACGCTTTTCAGTCACTTTAGTCCAAACGGCAGACACCTATCACTGATGTCTGTGCTGATGATCTGGTCACCTATTTCAATGAGAAAATTGAAAACATCTAGCAAGAAATTGGCTCATATCATTGACCCTCTTCCCTACCGCACCTCACCTAGCTCACTCTCCATATTAGACCCAGTCACAGAAGAAGTCTCCTCACTCCTCTCTTTCTCTCGCCCTACCACATGACTCTATCCCCTGACATCTCCTCCAGTCTCTTCCCCCACTATTACCCACCTAACCAGAGTTTTTAACCTTTCTTTCTCTTCTGGTATCTTCCCTTCCAATTTCAAACATTCTTTCATAATTCCTCTACAGAAAAAGACCCATCCAGCACAACCATCTACAGACATGTCTCTAATCTTACCTTTATCTTGAAACTACTGGAACGCCTGGTATATTTCCAGCTTATTTGCTGCCTTTCGGACAACTTTCTCCTTGACCCACTGCAATCTGGATTCCGCACTTTACAATCAACAGAAACTGCCCTCACTAAAATGACAAATCACCTCCTGACTGTCAAATGCAATGGTGACTACTCTCTGTTCATTCTCATCTTGCAGCAGCATTTGACACAGTAGACCACAATTTCCTACTTGGCATGCTCCAACCTATTGGACTTAAAGACAATACTCTCTCTTGATTTTCTTCTTACCTTATTGGATGCTCCTTCAGTGTATCCTTTGCTGGCTCTACTTCTTTTACTTCCCCTCTTACTATTGGTGTTCCTCTCCTCTTTCTACACAACCCCTATTGGACAGACTATCAGTTGATTAGACTTTCATTACCATCTATATGCTGAAGACACCCAACTATATACTTCAGCCCATGACCTTACTCCAGTCTGCTGTCTCTAACATCATGTCCTCTCATTTCTCTAAACCCTCAAAAACTGAACTATTTGTGTTCTTGCCAACCTTCTACCAACCTACCTAAACCTGACATTTCCCTTTCAGTGTGTGGCACCATCATAACTCCAAAGCAGCATGCCAGCTGTCAAGTGTCACACTTTTCTCTGATCTGCCATTCACCCCATATATTCAATTAGAATTAGAAACCTCTCTAGAATCTGTCCCTTTCTCACATTAAAAACATCGTTGCCCTGATCCATTTTCATCTTGACCACTGTAACTCACTACTAATTGGTTTCCCCCTTACTAAACTCTCTCCTCTCCAATCCATCCTGAAAGCAGCAGCCTGGCTCATCTATCTCTCTAACCGCTACACTGACACCTCCATTCTCTGCCAGGCATTGCATTGGTTACCCATACCCTATAGGATTCAGTTTAAACTGCTCATTTTCACCACAAAGCACAATGATGCTGAGCCCCCCTACATGTTTTCACTAATCTCCAAATTTCTGTCTACCGCCATACCCCACCCTGTGCTCTGTTAATGATCTACAACTTACTTCTAACATAGTCCGAACCTCCTACAAGACTTTTCCTGAGCTGCAACAATTCTTTGGAATGCTCTACCCCCAACAATTAGACTAATTCAAAACATCCATAGCTTTAGACAGTCTCTAAAAATGCATCTTTATGCCTACCACATCCCCTAATCCAACTCCTTCTCTCAAATCAAATCTTCTATATTATTTTTCTGATTCTGATCCATTATCAGACACTATGCACCACAACCTTTGCCCCCAAAAGCACTAAATCAACCTTTGGCTGGCCCATACATATTGTATATACTCTAATTTTTACCTAGATGGCTGGACCATGGCACAAAGCACTAATTACATCTTGTGGTACCCACATTCTTTGTACATGAACCATCTGATTGTAAAGCACTGTGGAAAATGTTGTTGCTATATAAATAAATATTATTATAGCCTGAATTTATTCTTTTAATAGTTTTTTTCAGTTTTAGGTGTTTTACTACATGCGGCTTTTAAAGGCATTCCATGTAACATTGAAACTGCCTGCAGGTGTATTTTCTTTATAGTTTTTGGTAATTATTTTGGCAATTTTGGTTAGATACAATTTATATCTAGCAAAGAATCGGCTTCGTTTTTAAATTTTATTTTTCTCAGTTTTTGGTGTTTTATTAAATGCCTTTAACCCTTTCAGTGCCAAGCACATTCTACGTGCTCACTTCTACTCTACTTAAATGCCAAGCACGTAGAATCTAGTTAAAAAAAAGAAAAATTCTCACCTGACCCCTCGTGGGATCCAGCCGGGTCTCCTCTTTAATTTGGTGTCAATTTGGTGGCTCCAGGAGAGCCCCCGGAATAGCGCCCCCCCCCCCGCTTTGGCAACAGCAGCTGCTAACTGTAAAAAAATAAATAAATAAATAAAAATGACATTTACTTACCTGTGGCTGTGCTGTCTCCCGACGGGTCTCCTCTTCACTGGGGGGGCCTCCGATCGCCCCCCCTTAGCCTCTTCCGTGGCGAGGAGAGGGCAGAAATTGCCCTACCCCCACTTCCTGGATCGGGTCTGCTAGCCCTGCCCCCTGACATCATCATTGTGTCACCAGCAGCCGGCTTCTTAATACCGGCACCCGAGACTCTGAATCAGTCTGCTCAGGTGCTTGGAGGAGAGAGGTGGGGAGGGGGAGAGGGCTGTGCTGGCCCCCCAAGGCTCTCTCCTCCAAACACCCGAGCAGACTGTCAGCTGTCATCGCAGATCACCGGGGGACAGAGGATCGGAGGTGAGTAAAGTAAAAAAAAAATAAATGTCATTTTTTTTTCTTATGTGCGTCAGTGTTTTTATTTATTCTGTTAACCCCTTGTGAACTGGTAGGGGGTCCATGATACCCCTTATACCAGTTCACATGTCTGGGGGCTGGCAAGTCACCTTCTGCTAGCAGGTGACTTGCCATTAACCCCCAGCACCCCTATTACCTGCCTTCCCAAAGCCCGGGGGGGCAGAAGAGCCCGGGCCCACAAAAAATGGGGTCCTCTCCCCTGGGAGGGGGGACCCTATGTCATTTTTTTTAATTAACCCCTTAGGTTCTGTCGCCCAGCAGCTATAAAAGGCTTCCAGCTACAGCAGGAGAGCAGAAGCCAGATTGATCAGCGTGGGACACAGGGATGGATGGGAGGTAAGTATTAAAAAGTATTAAAAAATAAATAAATAAAATATTTTTTTCTGCTTTTTTCTGTGTTTTTTTACACTTAACCCCTTGTGAACTGGTAAGGGATCCATGAGACCCCTATACTAATTCACAAGGCTGGGGGCTGGCAAGTCGCCTGCGGCTAGCGGGTGACTTGCCGTTAACCCCCGGCACCCCTATTACCTGCCTCCCCAAAGCCCGGGGGGGGGCAGAAGAGCCCGGGCACACAAAAGCTGGCCCCTCCACTCTGTTCCTACAAGCCCCCATAGCTGGTCCCGGGCTGGTAATGCTGGGTAAGGGGGGACCCTATTTCGTTTTTTGGGGCTTTTTAAGGGTTTTCAACCCTTAACCCTGTATAATTTTTTTTTAAATTAACCCCTTATGTTTATAGTGTGGATAGTAGTAGTATTTTATTTGTAAATGTTATAAAGTGCGATTTTCAGTTTGGGGCGTCTCCTGGGTAAGAATGGGGGGCTACCTATACATATGTGGTACCATTGTAATCAGGAGAAATTGGGACTTCACATGGAATATGGTCTTCTCTAATAAAGCAAATGTTTTATTTAAAATAAAGTAGAGAATTGTCTAAAAAATATTTATTTATTTATTTATTTATTTTTTTACACAAAAATATAAAAAAAAAAAACAGTAGAAAAATTACAAACAAGACATTTCATGTTAAAGCCTAAACTCTGCTGCAAAATATATATCTATAATTTTCCTGGAAATTCCGGCAAAAATCACGGTTAAACATGGCGCAGTATGGGGAAAAATGACCAGTCAACAGAGGGTGACAAAACTTCAAGTAGGCTGGCAATTAAAAAGGTTAATAGTACCTATGCATGTTGGGTATTGTTCTGCTCGGGGGCCCTTGCTCTTTCAGATTTAGCTTGTTTTTTCTTGTTTGCATATTTATATTTTAGGAAAACATGTTATTTATTCAGTTTTTTATTAATTTTTTTGAGGGAAACCCTGTGCAACCTAAGAATTCTTCGAGGGATCACTTCCAGAAAGGTGAGCCTACTACAACAAGCTGGGTACTCTTAGAAAGCTTAACATGTGTACTTTCAGGGAATATATGGTTTATTGGGGATATTCCAAATGTAAAGGGTTGTTTTGGTTGAGAATTTGCAAGGTGCGCATTTTGTCTGTAGAGCTGAAATTTTCAAGTAAAATTACTGTTATGCGCATGCTTTACTTTGTGGTGTTTGGCAACACTTTCCTTGACAGTACCTATGCATGTTGGGTATCATTCTGTTCGAGGCATGTTACTTTTTGAGATTTTACTTGTTTTTTCTTGTTTGCATATAGTTTTTTTTTAGGAAAATGTGGCTTGATTCTTCCTTTTTATTCTTTTTTAGGGAAACTTTGTGCAACCAAATAATACATTGAGAGATTACTTCCAGAAAACTAAGCCCACATAAACAAGCTTGATACGCCTAGAAAGCTTTAGGTGTTTAATTCCAGAGAATATATAGTTTGTGGGGGGTATTTAAAATGTAAAGGGTTGTTTTTCTGGAAAAACTGCAAGGTGCGCATAGCGCATAGCGCAGTTGTATTTTATCTGAAAATCTCCTAAAGCTCTGTTTCAGTTTCGGGGAGTCTCCTGAGCAGGAAAGGGTGTCTACCAATACATATGTGGTACCACTGTGACCGGGAGAAATTGAGGTTTTATTGACAAACTTACATTTTTTATTACAAAAAAACACTACAAATTGCAAAAAATAGATTTTCTTTTTTTTTTTTTGGCACATATTTCACCAAAAAGTATTGAGAATACACAAAAAAAAGGCCAAACAAGACATTTCATGTTGAAGCCCAGACTATGTTGAAAAAAAGCAATATATAATTTTCCTCGGAAATCCCTGGAAATCCTTTCAAAAATCACAGTTGAACATGTGTAGCACAAAATAGTGAAACATGGTCTGGCAACAGAGGGTGACAAAAGCTGCAGGTAGGATGGCACTTAAAGGGTTAAAGGCATCCCATGAAATATTAAAACTGCCTGCAGGATAATGTTTTAAATATTTTTTGGTAATTGGCTTGGCATTTTTGGTTAGATACAATTTTTATCCAATGAAGAATAGGCCAACTTTTCAATTTTAATTAGATTTTTTTCAGTTTTAATTGTTTAACAAAGTGCTGCCTTTAACCATTTAACTGTCAGCCTAAAGGAGATTTTTTGACACCCTCTGTTGCCAGATCATTTTTCAATATTTTGCACTATACACAGTCAACTGTGATATTTAAAGGGATTTTCCAGGAAAATTATATATTGTTTTCTTCAGCAGAGTTTGGGTTTTAACATGAAATATCTTGCTTGGCCTTGTTTTAGTGTATTCTCAATATTTCTGGATGAAATATGTGCCTAAAAATAAAAAATATATATTTTTTACAATGTAAAATTTGTAGGGTTTTTTGTAATAAACAATGTAAGTTTTTCAATAAAATCATATGGTGTGTAAAAGCCGAATTACTCTTTTTACAATGGTACCACATATGAATTGGTAGACACCCCCTACTGCCCAGGAGACTCCCCCAGGCTGAAACAGCACTTCAGGAGATTTAGATAAAATATAACTGATCTGCGCACCTTGCAGTTTTTCAAGAGAAACAACCCTTCACATTTCAAATAAGTGCACACCTTAATCTTTCTAGGTATACCAGGATTGTTTACCTGGACACAGTTTTCTAGAGGTAATCCCTCAATAAATTATTTGGTTGCACAGAGGTTACTTAAAAAAACCCTGAACATTTTACTTGAAAATTTCAGCTTTGCAGAAAAAGTGCAGACCTTGTGCTTTTTCAACCAAAATGACCGTTTACATTTGAAATACCCACCACAAACTATATACTCCCCATACAGTACACACATTAAGCTTTCTAGATGTACCTAGCGTGTCGTAGTGGGCTCTCTGGAAGCAATCAGTCCAATAATTCTTTGGTTGCACAGTTTTTCCTTAAAAATGTATAAGAAAGCAGAATAGAAAACACTTTTTCCTAAAATATCAATATGAAAACAAGAAAAAACAAGCTAAATCTGAAAGTTCAAGGTCCCCCAAACAGAACAATACCCAACATACATAGCTACTTCTAACACTTTTAATTGCCAGCCTACTTGATATGTTGTCACCCTCTGTTGACAGGTCATTTTTCCCTATGTTAAAAAAAAAATGATGTTTTTAAAATTTGCCTTGTTTGTTTTTAACCGAACCTTCACCATGATTTATTAAAAAGCCCAAACCCTTAAAAAATGATTCCCCAGCATCTAAAATTAATATATTTTAAGTTTTTAGTCACTTACTTATTATTACTTCCCCCACCAGGCTGTAACTATGTTCAGAACTTTAGAATACGGGAGCCCCCATCTTGACTCAGAAGCATCACACTTACTGAGGAGATGAGAGTGGGATAAAGTAAAGAGGGGTGGGTTATAGCTGTGCTTTGCTTAGACAGAGCAGAGCGTCGGGAAAAGGTCAGCAATCCCAGAATGCTGAGCGACACAGTCAGAAGGCACTTCCTGTTTGCAGGCTGCCTGATGTTCCATGAGTCGCCATCTTGGATGTTTAAAGGCTCATAACATGCAGTAGATGCAGGTAGGATAATTTTTAATGTGAGCAATCTGCATGTACAGGATGTGGGAAACATATAAGATAGACTCTTATTTAGAGTGAAGGACCACTTTAAAAAAAAAAAGTATAGCACTGCTTTGCATATTATATGGATTGTACAACTGTTAATATTTCTAATTCACATTATGTATTTCAGTTACTGTAAGAATAGGCTGAAGAATAGGCTAATATCCAAAACATTAATACTGTTCCTATTTGCCACAGCGTATGCAAGGCAGTGTTCCGCGCAATAGTAGAGCACTGCAGGGAGCGAACGGCAGTGACTGCTCAGTGCGACCGACTCTCAGCGACTCACACCATATTCATCAAAAATACACACTCACAGAACACTGGTGCTCAAAATTGGGTAACTGGAGCACATAGCGTCAGGCGATTAAAGTCTGTTTTCTAATGTTTAGCCACTAGTAACCAAGCATAAAACATATGGAATGACATTGTTATAGCATTGTGACATTAACACTTTCATGCCAGACCTGTAATGACAATTCTGCATAAAAATAATAAAAATAATAATAAAAAAAATAATAAAAATCAAAAATGTTTTCAAAATGACTTTAAAAAGTGCAGGGAAGCTCACACAATGATTTCATAAAAAAAAAAAAAATAAATAAATAAATAAAATAAATAAATAAAACACTGTTTAAAGAGAAGAAAAGGTACGTCCATTGAAATGTATGGGAGAGCGACAGGTAGCGACAGGTAATACCAGGCACTCTGGAAGTCACAACGCCGCTGGGATCCGCTGAGCCGTCTGTGATGATGAACCATGAAATCTTGTGTTGCATACAGCGCCCGGCGTTCACCAGATGCTACCTGCCGCTTACAAGGCACTACCTGCCGCTATCCCTTGATGAATAAACCCCTTAATGTTTTATTTATTTTTTTATGTATTTAATATTCGGAGTACTTTCCCTACCCAATTTTATGTAGGGCAATTTCCCTGGTGTTACCCACTGATTTGTCCCCTGACACCGTACAAAAATAATATTTTAATTTTTTAAATTTATTTTGGAATTTTCTATTCCTATTTTGTGCAAGGCAATTGTCCTGGTGTGCCCTTCCTAATTTGCAGCCCTCTTTTTACAGCTATTTTTGGTCTCCCAAGTTCCGGTCGCTATTAACTTTAATGGGGTTCGGATTCAGAGTCCCGAAACAAAATTTTGGGGCATGTTCAGCTGAACTTTCGACTTCCAATCTTCAGTGGGTTTGCCAATCCCTATTCAAAGGTTTCAATAAGATGCAGATGTAGCTTTCTTTAACACTCCACTTGGTGCACAGGTGCAGCTTGCTACCTCGAAATCTTAAACCTGACCAACAGCCTGGCACAGCTGGAAGAAAACTCCCCCAAACTCACTTGCCCCATTTACATGCATGATCCTGAAGCATTGTCAGCACTTACATTTGCTCCTGCATCCACTCAAAGCTAAAACACTGCCTCGCTGATTTTTCTTTTAGTGGTAGCAGCCATTTTGGATCTTTCTTTCCCAGCACCTGTTGCCTAGATTCAACTGACATAACTGAGAATGTAGAGTAACAGGAATTTTAGCCTGCAGATCCATGTGCCTCCATTTTTTTTTATTATATACCACAGCAAGAGTCAGAAAAAGGTAAATTCATTTTTATGTGCAGCAATCTGAATTGCCCTGGGGATGGATGCATGTGAGCACGATTTGTTTTGTTGGTCCGGTTTAGGTCATTTCTGACTGTTGGTCCACTTTAAATGCTTTTCAACGGCTTCTGTGTGAGATATCAAATTGGCTGAGCTTTGATGTGTTAATTAATGACTGTTACATCTCTACATTGTCACATAGAGCGTTTTCAATGTTTTACAGATGTGTCCACCATTACTTAAGCTTGAATTTAGTTTAAAGTTCCTGTTAAGGTTTGTAACCAGTGCATAACTTTGGAGGGTGCAGGGGGTGCAGCCACAGTGGTGCCCAGTAGGTTGGAGGGGGCTCCATCATTGTTTTTCCTCCAACTTTGTCATATTTGTGCTCACTTGGTATCATTTATAGAAAAGAAGCATCACTTTACCATCGTTATAGTCTTTAGTTGTTTAGTTGCATCCAATTAAGTTAAAACTAAAAAAAACTGTGTGAGGCTTGAGAGAGCCCCATTTAATGTTCGCCTCAGGGCCCCATTGCATTTAGTGTTATTACACTGCTTGTAACTTACCTCCCCATCTGCAGAGTTTTGTGGGTTGCAACTAGAGATGAGCGAACCGGTTCGGACGAACCGGAATTCGCTCCGAATTTCAGGAAATATTCGATTCGGCACGAACCCGAATATTTTGTGGTTCGTGCCGATCGAATTTTTCCTGAAATTAAAAAAAAAAAATGCCGGCATGGTGGGAGCCGGCCGGCGGGCCGGTAAAGCCGGCCGGCCCGCTCCCACCATACCGGCATTTAAAAAACAAAAAAAAAAAAGCATTTTTGCCGGCATGGTGGGAGCGGGCCGGCCGGCTCCGCTGTCAGCGGAACCGGCCGGCCCGCTCCCACCATGCCGGCATTTCAAAAAAAAGCAAACACTTACCTGCAGGTCCGGAGCGTGGAGGCCGGCGCCGCTCTCAGCTGTCATCTGAGGGCGCGTCATCAGAGCGCCCTCTGATGACGCGCCCTCAGATGACAGCTGAGAGCGGCGCCGGCCTCCACGCTCCGGACCTGCAGGTAAGTGTTTGCTTTTTTTTGAAATGCCGGCATGGTGGGAGCGGGCCGGCCGGTTCCGCTGACAGCGGAGCGGGCCGGCCCGCTCCCACCATGCCGGCAAAAATGCTTTTTTTTTTTTTTTTTTGTTTTTTAAATGCCGGCATGGTGGGAGCGGGCCGGCCGGCTTTACCGGCCCGCCGGCCGGCTCCGCTCCCACCATGCCGGCATTTATGATGGGGAACTTCGTAAAAGTTCGATTCGGCCGAACCCGAATTTCTTTGTGAAATTCGGCGAATCGGCCGAATCGAACTTTTCAAAAGTTCGCTCATCTCTAGTTGCAACTGCCCTGTTCAGTGCTCTCTTTTCTAATGCACTCTGGCATGCTGATGGTGTACATATATGCTGATGGTCATGAAGGAGTAGGCCGTGGCATGTGCCACCTCATAGGCATCCATTTCGGATATGCAATGTGCCTTCAACTTTAGAGCTGATTGTTTGGAGACTGCTGCAGGGAATGCTGCAGGGTTGTTAAAGAGGTCAGAGATTGGGGTCTCTGTGACTTGGACCTGCTGTTTTTTCTCATTAATTACACTTATTGGGGGTTCTACTGGTGGGCCCAGTTCAGTCCAGCCCAGCCCCAGTCTGAAACTGCTGCCACTCATTATAATCACAATTGCCTTCTTTTACCATAGAAGGCATTTTCAATTATGGTGCTGGTGAGCAGGTGGGAGGCCGATATATAGGCAGGTGTCATACGCTATAACACATCTGCCAGCAGCCTCCTCCCTGTGATAGATAATAACAGGCAGGCAAGTGTAGGCGGCTGCAGTGAGGGGCCATGCTGGGGCCAGAGCTAGGCTAAATGCAGTAGCCACAAAGCCAACAATGAGTCTAGGAGTTCCTCTAAGACTGTTTAGGGACATTTATAAAGAACTAACTAAAGTACAGGCCATGAATATTAGGCACTAATACAGAAACAATATAGATAATTACAGCTATTGTAAAAAAAAATAAATGCTACTCTCTTTGCATGGGTTTGGCTCATAGTAGAGAACAAAGTAAAGGGTACATTTTTGATTCTTGGATGCCTTTTAGATCCTTTGTGGATGCTATATATTTGAGCTAAAGCTACCTAAACTGGACCTTCAGCATGATTTAATGAAAAACTCTTAAAAAACTATTCCCCAGCATCTAAAATTTATATATTTCAAGTTTTTAGTCACTTACTTACTAATTCTTTCCCCCACCAGGCTGCAACTCTATTCAGGACTCGAGGATACGCGAGGATATGGGTGCGGCCATCTTGCCTCAGAAGCATCACACATACTGAGAAGAGGAGAGCGGAATAAAGTACAGGAGGGCGGGTTATAGCTGTGCTTTTCTCAGACAGAGCAGAGCTGGGGTCAGGGAAAGAACTGCAATCCCAGAATGCAAAGAGACACAGTCAGGCAGCCTGATGCTCAATGAGCTGCCATCTTGGATGTTTAAAGGCTAATAACATGCAGCAGATGCAGGTAGGATGATTTTTAATGTGAGCAATCTGTATGCATAGGGTGTGGGAAACATATAAGATAGACTCTTATTCAGGGAGAAGGTCCACTTTAAAGGAAAAGTCCACTCCTAGGCCGAGCAGCTCTGAGAGTACTGGACGATCCACTTACCCTACTGCTGATCCTCCATTGCCAAGTGTACCCAGGCCACCCCCAGCCAACAACAGATGCCTAAGACCCCGGGACAGTGGGGGGAAATTGGTGTTGTGAGACTGGTGCCAAAGCAGCGGATCTTCTATTTACTGCTGGAGCTTTCCAGCCCTGGACTCTGAGGATCCAAAGAAAGGGACTTTTTCTCTAAGGGGGCCTCGTTCAGTCATTCTGCCTAGGGGTATTCACCACACTTAACATGGCACAATGTCTATTCAATACAAAATTAGGATACTTTGACAGGTAGCGACAGATGAGCGACAGTAGCGGCATTTTCAGAGCGCCCGCTAGTAGTCGCTGTGCTTGGCTGTTGTTCTGTAGTTGATAGCGACTCAGTCGGTTTGCCGTAATGTTAAATATTGGGTGAGGAGTCGCTATTTGACAGGTTCCGCGCTGTATGGGAGCGCATGATAGCGACTGGCCCTAGCGACCTGCTCTCACCATATTCTTTAACAAATCACGCTCAAAAAATTCTCGCGCAGTGAAATGCTTGTTTAAACCCCAGAGCGCTGGCGGCGATGGGTTAAAAGTAGTTTTTTAACCCCCAAACAACCATATTTTTGGATAAAAAAAACACGTTTTTCAAAACATTTTGTAATATGAATACATTAATATCAATTCTGCACAAATTTTTTTTTTTTTTTACCTTAAAAAAAAATATCTAACATTGCAGAAGTGGTCACAGAATTTTTGACATTTAAAAAAAAAAAAAAAACATTAATAGCAATTAATTAAGAATATTTAAAGATTGCTCCATTGAAATGCATTGGAGAGCGCCAGGTAGCGAGAGGTCATACCTGTCGCTGTTCAAGGTCTCTCGCTGGCGCTGTGGGGTGAGGCTGGAATAATGATGAATGATTCGCTATCTGGCGCTCTGTCAGTCGCTAAGCAGGATACGCTTGATAAATGTGTGATTGCGGAGAGGAGCCGGCGTTCTCGTGGCGGTGACCGTCATTACCGCTCGCTTACCATTCGCTACCTGGCGCTATCCCTTGTTAAATAAGGGCTTTTATTTATAACAAGTGTTATTTATAACACTTTATAACAAACATCCCAAAGACCCCCATTAGAGAGAATAGAGCATAACACCTGCCAATTAAAAAAACTGAAGCATTCTTTTTTTCCAAAGAGTTGCAATGGGCATAGTGCAAACTAGTCTCATAAAAGGAAAGTGTCTGCAATTATCTATATGAAAAACACACTGAAACATTGACTGGAAATGTGAACCATCATGTCCTATTTAGGATGTCATGGCTGGAGTAATGAGATTCCACAGCTTAAAGTAATAGAACAAGCAAAGACCATTGTGGCTACATTTGCCACTATCCTAAACTGTTTTCTGTTTTTAAATTAAAGCAGAGTTGGCCAAGATATTGAGGTTTACAGTTTTACCCTTTGATTTATTTTTTGAAGCATGTGGTGGGGCACTTGGAGCTGGCTTTGGTTCAGGGTGGGCAGCTGATGGTGCTGGGAGTGAGAGGGCTTGCTAGGAGGAGGCTGGGTGGGGAGGAGGAACAGAGGGGTTAGCTGGGCTTGATTGGTATCAATAGAAAGGGAGCATGGTCTGAACTAGCTCCTTGAGATAGTATTGGTGGCCCACATCGGCAGGGTGGCGTTGGAGGGGCAAATGAGGAAGTGTATATCCTCATTCACAGTGCAGAGCTGAGAAGAGGCACAGGACTGGATGAACATTTGGCAAGGTAAGCCGCTATTTATTTTATTTAACCTTTTGCATGAACAATCCCTTCAACAGGCCACGATCACATGCTCTTTCATTCAAGTTAACTGTAACAGAGATATTCTGTAGCTAAACAATAATCTGGATTCTGTTCTTGGGTTATTTATTTTGTAGTTACAGTAACTACTAACATACAGTATTTAGTTGTACAATGACAAAGGAGCCCTGTGTTTTATTACACCGATACATGCACATCATGTTTTGCTTTTATTACTGGAGTGCTGGCTTTTGTTTTGTTTTTGTTTTTTACGCCAGTTCTAAGGAGTGCTTGGTTAGAAAAATGTCTTTAAGTTTTATTTATGTTTTGATGTATTGACATAGTACAGACTTTCCACCAAAAACTTTGATCTTATTACATCAATGTTTGTCTCCAGAGATGTTATGTCCTGGAATTCTTACAGAATAGTCATTCAAAGCATACATTCTAGTTACATATTTCAGTAAAGACAAATTAGTTCACTTGCATGCTCAGGGGAAGGTCACAAAAATCAATCGTTTTTCTCCCGTTATTTCAAAAAATACTAGTGTAAATGTTCTCCCTGATACAAAATTCTACAATTAATGCAAAACAGATTAAAATCATCTTTCATTTCATATTATTATATCACTAGGCTAGTTTCTACATGCTCCAACGATGCTATCAAAATTAAATTCTAATACAGAGCAGCAGCATTTAGCGCAGATCGAGCGCATACATGTGACAATAATTTGTATGCTATTATTGTTCCAGATGCTAAGAATTACATTTTCTAGCATATGCTATCATTAACAGCCATACATAAAATGGAGGAATCTGTTCATAACAAATCGCAGTTTACTAGGGTACAAAATTATATGTCTGTATATTTGTTTTATTAACAAACATCTGTTGATATTTACAAAGGACTTAAAAAGAAAACTGAACATTAATACAGTAAAGATGTACAAAAATATACCAACCTCTATGTCCCTTAACATAGGCCCATTACCCTCATCTTTCTGGCTGGTGGGGGAGCAGGTGATTTGGTTATGGCTATTGTCAACCAACCCACGTGGCATGTCGGGTAGGAGTCTTGCCAGTTCACAAGTTGTTAAAGTTAAAAAGCACAGACATTTAAAAATTGCTAAAATCTAAATTAAACATACTCACTATAATTTTCCCTATCCAGTACTGAGCAACATCTTCCCTCCGGTCTGACAGGACAAACATTGGGTCCAGGGTCCCCTCCTGTACCGGCTGGGGGTGGTGGCATCTAAGTTTCTGGTGTACAGAGGTATCGTCTCCATCTTGTTTGGTGTCTCACTAGAGGAATCACCTGCTGCCGCATGGAAAGGCATTTACATTGTCTTTGTTGGTTCCCAGTTATACAGTGTGCATCCCTGGGTTGCTGGGATATGCAGCATTTCCCCTGTTTTAAAAGCCCCCCACAAAAGCTCACCTTTGCTTGAGATCCAGCAGTGCGTGTCTCCTCTTCCCCCCCTACTCTTCCACCAGGGGCCTCCAAACTCTTCAGTGTCAAGGAGAGGGACCAATCCATACCCCCCCCCCCTTTCTGACAGCTTGGGCCAGCCACCGCAGCGAGGGGACTTTTGAAAGAAAAGCGAGATGATCATCCTGCTCCTCGGGTAAAAAAAAAGGCTGCTTCCGGCACCGGTGAGCTGTCAGAAAGCCGGTAGTGATTGGTGGAGGGCGGGTATAGGAACAGGGGACTCGGATCCCCTGTCTTTGCATCCGGCTTCCAGCAATCACTACCGGCTGTCAGTGACAGTACAGCAGTGATCGGCACAGGACAGAGCTCAGCATTGGATCAGAGATAAATAAGGAATAAAATGTACTTTTATTAATGACATTTTTGCTGACTGTGCTATGTGTTTTTTTTAACATTTTAACATCCATGAGACCCCTATACCAGTTCACAAGGCTTGAGGGGCTGGCAAGTCACCTGTGGCAAGTGGGTGACTTGCCATTAACCCCCAGCCCTATTACCTGCCTCCCCAAAGCCAGGGGGGCAGAACAGCTCTCAAGGGCTATGTGGGCTTGTAGCACTTTAGTGGCCCCTGCGCCCTGGTCTACAAACCCACATAGCTGATGCCTGGGCTCTATGTTGAAGCCCAAAAATCATAATATATAATTTTCCTGGAAATTCCTGGAAAACTTAAACATAGCGCAAAACGATGAAATATGGCCTGTCAACAGCGGGACAAAATCTCAAGTGGGCTGGCAGTGAAAGTGTTAATTACTTATGAATGTTGGGTATTATTCTGTTCAGAGGGTCCTGTGCTTTCAGATTTAGCTTGTTTTTTCTTGTTTGCATATTGATATTTTAGGAATATGTGTTTTTTTTGTTATGCTTTTTTATACATTTTACTGTATGAGGTGTGTACTCTTTTTTAGATATTTTACACATATTTCACCCCAAAATATTGAGAAAGCACTGAAAAAAATACAAATAAGACTTTTCACGCTATGGCCCAAAAAAGATCATTTTTCCGGGAAATGCCTAGATACGTCTTCAAAAATCACAGTTAAAAAAAAAAATCATATATGTTAATGTGGATACACTGATGGTGCTTGAAGTGGAGTGATTCTAACCACCACCTTGGGAAAGTGCATGCATTTTGGGATGTCTGTGGATTGAACTTGGATATTTTGGATATGCTATGGCTCTAGAGAGCTCAGTTTAGTTTTGCTTTTTGCTCTGTGCCACATTAACATATAACATCTCTAGGTAGGCTGGCACTGAGAGGATAAATGAGCAATATGGAGAGGAGACTTTATGTCCCTTCTTTACAACTGAGAGGGCCCACAGAATCCCAGTTAAACCCCCTTCATTGCGTACCCTGCCAGGCCTATGATTGCCAGGCTCCTGCATTATAGGGATTGTGACACCATTCTGAGGATGGCAAGGGAGAAGGTTTGATGAAGGTTGGAAATGCTACAAACATGCTATATAATGATTTCTCCAAGGTCACAATGAAACTTTGGGCAGGATTTCAACCTGTAAAAGTACAGCTAAGGGCTCGCGGATTACAGTTAGCCATGTTTTATCTATAGGAATTTATTTATTTATTTTTGTAATCATTGCGTGACCTCTCCTGGCCTATTTAAAGTCATTTTGTAAACATTTTGATTTATTATTAATTTTTATGCATAATTGTCTTTACAGGTCCGGTGCTGTGTGAAGCTGTTTTTTTGATGAATATTGTTTGAGTTGCTTACACTGACCAGTTGCTATCGTTTGCTCCCTTATAGTGCTCTACTGGTGTTATAGCGACTAGCGCCAGTGACTGAGGCACTCGGTAACAGCGACCCATAGCCGATCACAGCGACTACAACGACTACTCGCTGACGCTCATCTGCCGGCACATGGCGCTAGTAATGAATCAGCCTGCCCATTTATATATTTTTTTTTACACTGGTGAATATTGCTGCACTGCAGGGAACACATTTACTAAAACATTAGCAGTACAGCAATTTGCTAAAAAGGTATACATTTTATTTGGCACCACTCTAGTTTGCACTGATATGGAATTGTCTGGCAGAAGTACTCCATAAATCAGGCCCTTAGTTAAAGGTTGGTGATGCAAAATCTAACTGGATTACCTAAATTCACCCTCAGGTTTAGTAATTATGCTTTAATTTAGTCTAATTTCTTAGTCTAATTTATATTCACATTTCACTGGAAGAATATTAATATACATAATGACCTGTAAGTGTAAAATTTTAAAATTACATGTACATTAAGACAAAAATCAATAAGTTGCAAGACAACTCTTAAAAAAACAGATGCAATATTTAGTTTACTTCTGGTCCAAAAATGTCTTCTGAAACATGAGTTTAAGTTATTAAACTCTTAGAGCATGTCACAAAAATAATGTAATAGATGTTATGCAAATTGTTATGTAACAAAATGAGAGCAGATGGCACTTATCACAACACATTTTTCCTCTTCTGGCTCTACAGGTTTTGTTTCAATTAAATATATATTTGTGACTGTTATTGTATAGCTTATAACAAAAGCTCCATATTGTTTTCAAAATGAGATGTTCCATTAAACTTAACATTTTAAGCCGTAGCAACAATTCTATTGTTACAAAATTAGTTAAAGGGAAGGTTCACCCATGCTTGCCTGCCAACCCGTTTTCCTTAGCCACTGTGTTATCTGTACTAAGATCTCACATTGAGAAAAATGAGCACCTACATACACAAAAACATGGAAGTATATTATTCTAAATTGGAGACTTCCATACACAGGCCCCACCCACCTTTTCAAAGCTTGGCTGGAGGAGAGTAATTAGCAGTATGTGAGTAGCTGTAAGTAGGGGAGTATTTTGATCTGATGTCTGTGGGAAAGTCTACGGAGCCATAACACTTCCCACTCCAGTTTTCCACATTACTGCAGTTTTCCAGATTACAGGGGGTATCATCTTTTTCATTTTAAAAAATCTTCTGCACCCGACTGTTCAGATAAGGCAGTTCTAGAGGTGAGTTAGCTAGCAGTGTGTGCCCCTGGTATAATGCCTTTTACAGATTACACTCTGGGAGGCTGATTTATTAATGGTGACATGTAGCGACAGTTGAGCGACTGTAGCGGTATTTTCACAGCGCCCGCTAGTAGTCGCTGTGCTTGGCCGTTGTTCGGTTGTTGACAGCGACTCAGTCGGTGTGGCGTAATGTTGAACACAAGGTTACGAGTCGCTATTTGACAGGTTCCGCGATGTATGTGCATGATAGCGGCTGGTCAGAGCGACTGGCTTCCACCATATTCATCAAAAAATCACGTTCAAAAAATTCAAGCGCTGTGAAATGCATGTTTAAACCCCAGAGCGCTGGAGGCGATGTGTTAAAAGTAGTTTTTTAACCCCCAAACCACCATATTTTTGGAAACCAAAAAAAAAAATATTTTAAATAATTTAGTAATATGAATACATTAATATCAGACCTGTAATATCAATTCTGTACAATTTTTATTTTTATTTTTTTTCCTTAAAAAAAGAAAAATGGCAGAAGTGGTCACAGAAATGTTCACATTAAAAAAAAAAAAAACAATTAATAACAATTAATTATTAATATTTAAAGATTGTTCCATTGAAATGCATTGGAGAGCGCCAGGTAGCGAGAGGTCATACCTGTCGCTGTTCAAGGTCGGACACTGGCGCTGTGGGCTGAGGCTGGAATAATGATGAATGAGTCGCTATATGGCGCTATCTCAGTTGCTAAGCAGGATTGGCTTGATAAATGTGTGATTGTGGTGGGGAGCCGGCGTTCTCGTGGCGGGGCCCATCATTACCGGCCGCTCACCAGTCGCTACCTGTCGCTATTCCTTCATAAATAAGGGGCTTAAGATAAGGTGAATAGCAGCACAGTGTGATCTATGGTCCAACAGGTCTGCAAACATAAACAAAATACAATACTGAAACAGTTCAACAATCATGACAATACTCTGATTAAAACATGACAATCCTCTGATTTAAAACATGACAATCCTCTGATTAAAACATGACAATCCTCTGATTAAAACATGACAATCCTCTGATTAAAACATGACAATCCTCTGGTTAAACTATGTGCGTGCAATGAATTCATATGCTTATCTTTGACAGAAGTTTTGAATAGCTTTTTAAATTAGAAAAGAAAGAATCTTGACACTTGACAACCTGAGTGTTAGGGCGAGCGCTGCACGCCCATCTAGCAGCACTTCACTTACCTCCATGGCTGCATCCAGCCGTCATCCATTTTGCAGCACTTCCCTCAATGCTTCCTTCTCACATGCTCAGGTGCGCGCACGTCTCCGTCCACTAGAGGGCGAGCGCACTAGATTCCTGAGATTTAAAGGGCTTGCACAGCACTGATTGGTGCCTGCTCATCCAATCCTGCATCCACTTCCTCTATTTAAAGAGGCACTTCCTTCCTTCAGTGCCGGATCTTGGTCTCTCCATGCTTGTTGAAAGTCAGACATTCTTGGATTGCTCACCCGTGTACCGACCTCTGCCTGTCCCCGACTCTGAACCTTTGCTGCCTGCCCCGACCTCGGCTACTCACCTTTACCGCGAACCTGTGCTGCCAGCCCTGATCTCTGCCTGTACTTACTACGCCTTTTGCCTGCCACTTGTGTACCTCGGCTGACTGTGGGACTGGGCCGCTGTTGGGGGTAGTGACCTGGGGGTCACTCGCCACACAAGACCAACCTGCCTTGCGGTGGGCTCTGGTGAAAACCGGTGGCCCCTTAGACTCCGCTCCCCTGACACGGTACCCACCATCGGTCCCACAGTTAAAGCGGATCCACACCCGAGTCCACTCCACCCGGTCCGTGACACTGATATTGAAGATCTTGTAAATTCCCATAGAGCTTCTTACAGGTACATCTCAACTGCGGATTGGACTGGATGGGTGGCATATACGAGGTACCTGAGCGCTTACTGGCGGGACAACCATTGTAACAAGAGGCTCGACAAGAAAGGTTCTGGTTCTCCAGGCATTGGTTATGAGACCCGGAACAAGGGTGAGCCGTCTCTATATTTGTGTGTGTGTTATTAGCTTATAAATTGACGTCTGGGGTCACTGTCCCCATAGGGCAGAGGACTTAAAGAGCAAAGCTAAGGGAACACTGAGTGTGAGTTTGTGTTTACTAGTAACAAAAATAGCACACTCAATTAATCCCTATAATTTTTTTATTGTACGTGTATTCCACTTACTGCAGTGGGACTGTGAAATGAAGAGCTTAAAGGGGAAGTAGCATGAAAGTGACACAATTGTTGGACTGTTCTGGTTAAGTGTTGTATTTTGTTTTAAGTTTTAGAGGTGAGGTGCAGAATTCCCCCCCCCCAAAATTTTTTTTAGCAGGTTTGTTATTTCACTCATTCAAAGTCCGTTGAGTTTGCAAGTCTCTGCAAAAATGGCAGAGGCACTCAACATCTAAATTAATTGGATTTTTATAACATTGTTTTCTTTCTTATTTTCTTACTATATTTATGAGGAGATGGTCTTTTGTTTACTCTTTGAAATACTTTTGCACCTCATTTTAAAAAATGTCTAATTGTGTGTTAAGGTGGCAAGCTTCTCAAACATTCTTGAATACCCCCATTCGGAGAATAGTGTTTTAAATGGGAATTCTTTTGTGGACTTTTCCTACAGAACTTAGGCCCTTATTTAACAAGGGATAGCGCCAGGTAGCGACTGGTGAGCGAACGGTAATGACGCTCCCCGCCACGCGAACGCCGGCTCCCCACCACAATCACACATTTATCAAGCCGATCCTGCTTAGCGACTGAGAGAGCGCCAGATAGCGAATCATTCATCATTATTCCAGCCTCAGCCCACAGCGCCAGCGAGCGACCTTGAACAGTGCCAGGTATGACCTCTCGCTACCTGGTGCTCTCCAATGCATTTCAATGGAACAATCTTTAATTAATCATAAATAATTGTTTTTAATTTTTATTTTTTTTTTTAATGTGAAAAATTCTGTTACCACTTCTGCAATGAAAGATATTTTTTTTAAGGTAAAAAAAAAAAAAATTTGTTTTTTTTGTTTCCAAAAATATGGTTGTTTGGGGGTTAAAAAACTACTTTTAACCCACCGCCGTCAGCGCTCTGGGGTTTAAACATGCATTTCACAGCGCGAGAATTTTTGGACCGTGATTTGTTAATGAATATGGTGGGAGCCGTTCGCTATGGCCATTCGCTATCATGCGCTCCCATACAGCGCGGAACCTGTCAAATAACGACTCCTCACCCAATATTCAACATTACCGCACACCGACTGAGTCGCTGTCAACAACCGAACAACGGCCAAGCACAGCGACTACTAGCGGGCGCTCTGAAAATGCCGCTACAGTCGCTCAACTGTCGCTACCTGGCGCTATTAATGAATCGGCCTCCCCGATAAGGGCTGCCAGAGGGTCATGTGGCTTCTCTGCCTTCCTTCACCTGGTCCCATCACACTACTGTAGCCTTGGTATCTGGTTGGTGTTCCAACCTGTAAGAGGGCATGTGTTGTGTACAGGACGAAAAAAGGCATCCTTAGCAAAGTTTCATACAGGATCATATTCCTCTAGTTAGGGGTTTATTTATCAAGGGATAGTGGCAGGTAGTGCCTCGTAGCGACAGGTACGCAAAACCACATTTATCAAAGTGTTTCCGGTGAGCGACTCTAACAGCGCATCCAATTCATCATCACAGACGGCTCAGCGTATACTGCCGGTGCTCTGGCTTCCAGAGGTTTTCTTTTATTTCTTTTATTTTTTTTTGTATTAAATTGTTAATGTCACAATGTAATAACAATGTAATTCCATGTGTTTTATTCGCTTTGTTACTAGTGGATATGTGTTCAAAAATGGACTTTAATCACACAGCTTCTGGCGCTCTGGGCTACAGTGACCCAATTTTGAGCACTGGAGCTGTATGAGGCTGTTTTTTTGATGAATATGATTTGAGTCGCTCACACGGACCAATTGCTACCGTTCGCTGCCATATAGTGCTCTACTGGTGTTATAGCGCCTCACACATCAAATTCATCAATGCCTGCCAGCGACTGAGGCGCTCAGTAAGAGCGACCCATAGCCGATCACAGCGACTACTAGCAGTCGCTCTGAGCACCTCGCTACAGACGCTCATCTGCCGGTACCTAGTAATGAATCAGCCTGCCCATTCGTACGTGCAGCACAGGGCTTGAGATAATTATTGTCACAGGACTGAGTTAAGGTAAACTTAAAGTTAGCCATCCAAGTGTGTCCCCAACTTTATCAAAAAAGCAACAATATTGGAGTTGATTCAGTACCATTTGTAAAATATTCACTTTAAAAAATTAAATTGTTCTGATCCTGAATCGACCCCTAGGTAGACAGTGAAAGAAAATTGCACTATTTACACCCAAAGGAGTAGCACACACATCAATGGGTTGATTCAGCACCAGGTGAAAAAGTGCACAACTTTTTTGGTAGTAAAAGTGGCAATAACTTTCCTAGTCTACACAGAAGCTTCAGTACCACTGGACATTCTATTTTATTTCTCACTTAGGACTCGATTCATTAAGAGTTGAAAAAAAAATTTCACGGTAGTAAAAAATTTAATTTATGAGAATAAAGCCTGTAAATGTCACTGTTACTGAATCACCAGATAAAAAGATAATGAAAGTCAATGGCGCTTTTAGTACAGTGTAGAGAGGAATAAACAGTTCTCTACTTTTCTTAGGAGTAAATAAAGTGCCATTGACTTTCACTCGGTTATTTAGCAACAGTAAAATTCTCAGGCTTTTTTCTCGTTAATTGAATTTTTTACTACCATGAGAATTTTTCTCAACTCTTATTGAATCAAGGCCTTAGTGCTTATTTCTCACCAAGAGGCCGATTCATTAATAGCGCCAGGTAGCGACAGATGAGCGCCAGTAGCGTGATTTTCACAGCGCCAGCTAGTATTCGCTGTGCTTGGCCGGGGTTTGCTTGTTGACAGCGACTCAGTCGGTGTGCGGTAATGTTGAATACGGGGTTAGGGGTCGCTGTTTCACAGGTTCCGCGTTGTATGGGTGCGCCTGACAGCGAATGGCCAGAGCGAACGGCTTGCTGCAGATTCATTAACAAATCACGCTCAAAAATTTCTCGCGCTGTGAATTCCTTGTTTAAACCCCAGAGCGCTGGCGGCGATGTGTGTAAAGTAGTTTTTAACCCCCAAACAACCTTTTTTTTAATATGTAAAAATTATACAAGTTTTTCTAAACATTTTGTAATATGAATACATGAATATAAGACCTGTAAAATCAATTCTGCACAATTTTTTTTTTTTTTTTTTTTTACTTAAAAAAAATTCCTAACATTCCAGAAGTGGTCACAGAATTTTTGACATAAAAAAAAAAAAAAAAAAAAAACATTAATAGCAATTAATTATGATTATTTAAAGATTGCTCCATTGAAATGCATTGGACCACGCCAGGGAGTCATACCTGTCGCTGTGATGGGATTAGCAGCGGCGCTGTTCGTTGCAGTCGGCTACATGATGAATCCCGCGCTAGCTGACGCTCTCGACGGCGCTAGCCTCATTTAGCGTGATAAATGCGTCATTGTGACCGCCGCCGGGCGTACTTGATTCGGTAGCCGCCGTTAGCTGGCGGTACCTGGCGCTCGTCAGACACTACCTGGCGCTAGCCCTTGATAAATAAGGCCGTCAGTGCACGTTTTACTCCAAAGTGTACTTATAGCATCTGGTGCTGAATCAACCTGATTTTCTCTTTGTAAAGCACTGTTGAGAGCTTTTATCACACCAAGCCATTTCTAAATGACACATCAAGAGCGTAAAAGCAAACCCTGCAACACAATGAAATATGTAAACGACTGCTCACTTAAGTTTGATACATTGTTCTAATAAAAGTTCTGTTATTGCACATGGATTGAAAATCAATGACTAGCCTTGTGTATTGTGAAAAGCAAGCCTTTTGCGCTTTTGTGTGTACACTTATATACAGTACATGTGGTCTGATAATGACAAATGTAAATGAAAGTGTGTGACTCTTTGAAAGGTGTGTAGGAGTAAGTGCCTGTGTGAGGGTTATCTCTCTGCTTGACAAAACATTAAGTATGAATCACATTAATAGGTGTGCAGCTCACTTTCCTGAACCAGTTATCATTCTCTGGAGAGGCGATTATTACGGAATAAGCACGTTCATTAGCTGAAAACAATAGAAAGTAAAGGAATAAGGCTATAACTTTCAGGCTAAATGAGTATATTTAAGGTAAGCTTTATTTTCCACAGACATAATGTTTGACAGGACACCAAAAAATCAGCCTTTGGACACACAGAACAATGAACATCAAAAAGGTCTTAAAAAAACGTAATAAATCGAGCTTGTTGCAGAGACATAGAGGGCCTTATTTATGATGTGTATCATTTAGCATCTTTCTGGTGGCCACAGCGCCAGTTTTGGAATGCTGGCATTTTAGTATTTTTTTTGGAGCTGCACTGTGGACTACAAAGGCGCAGCGGCAAATGTTAACTAATTTGCTTTGATTGCTGCACTAGATATTGACCCAGCCTGTGTCAGCACCTGTTGGGCCCGAATGCCGATTATCCCAGCGCCAGTGAGCGCCTCTTTGTACCATTGTCTTTTCCTCCTTAAAAAGACGGCGCTGTATTTTTCAGATGCTGGTCAGCTATTCATTATTCCAGTTACAAAAAATCACTGCTGGGGGGCAAACTTTACAGTGCGTTTAGGATGCGTTTTAGATGTTGTTTACCAAATTACACATTTGCAATGAAAAGAAGCCATAAAAAATGTCCTTTGATGACATCTAGGTCCTGCGTTTCAATTATTGACAAGCCACAATGCAACTTCTGTACCAAAAAATGTGCGCAATGTGAATTATAAGCCTAAAACACTTCAATCCAGTTCTGTCCATTGTGCTCTATGTGATCTCGACCTACAGCACTTACTTTCACCTGGCATTGCTTCACCCAGAGTGCCTAGTGTTAATAAGATGCTAGGTGGCGCAGTCTGTTTTTTGTATCTTAAATTGCACGTTGAGTGCTGCTAAGGCAAAAACAGTGGCGTTGTGTGATGCTGATGCTTCATAAATAAGGCTCAACGACTTGTAAGTTATTTACAAAAGGCTAAGCTATAATCAGTTAGCCTAAAAGGTATTGCCTTATTTCTTCACTTTCTACTGCTTCAAAAGGCAAACACTGTTCAACACAATACTAGACGAAAACAATGAAAGACAACTTTTTCGCTAATGATCCATGTTTCCACTAGGATGTCTGGCAGGTTGGCATACATGCAGTAAACAAAAGGTTTCAATAGTAGATTGTTGTATTGTACATTTTAATAGGGGCGAAAAGGCATAAAACAGAATTCATGAATGTAAAGCTAATGATTTTTCTGTTAGATACAAAATTTGCTTCAACTTTGCATATATCTCATTGTTCTAAATATTACAACCAGCGTATATCTATATCACAAATATTACAATTTGAAAAACAAATGCCAGAATGTGCAAAATGTTGATACCATGTTCGCTAATGTTGCAGCTTTCCTTATTTTTATTAGAAAAAAAAAAGAATTTTTGTAAAATTTTAAAACTACGTTTTGGAGGGGGATCTTTCAATGAAATCATTTCACCTTGAAGTTGCTAATCAGTTGTATAATAAATCAGTCCTAACAACCTTGCTCATATACCTCCCATTGTGAGAAAATGCAGTGCTCTTTATGCTTAGGGTCATTAAGAATGTAATGGACTCCTAAAAAATAGATCTAGAGGTACAAATCAAATTTCCCTAATGTCCTACTTAATGAAGCCTTTGTACAAGCGATTACTAGAATCCTTACAATAAACAGAATATGTATTTTATTATTATTTTAGTCAAGTGGGGTCGGTGTGCAGTTTATCCTTATTGTCTTGTGGTAATTCATTGTAATATTTAGTACATATTTTCTATTTTCATGTGTATAAGCATATAGTAAAGAAGGCATCAATCTATTAGCCTGTAAGTTCATTAGGTTATGTGAGTTGGATTTCAGGGCACATTACAGTTTTTTTTTGTTTCTGAATAGTGTGCAATTCTCGTATTACATTTCTATCACTGTACATTTCATTGTTCAACATGTATTGTCTTTAACACATATTCTGTAGTAAAAACAAAGCAAATTAAATGTTTCTTGTTTGTTTTTCTTGAAGTTTCACCAGTATTCATAATTACAATTTAAATTCGGCATGACTTGCATAGACATTTTTTATTTCACCTGTACACTCAAGTTTTACTCCATACCCCATCTGTTTATGTGACTTATGACTGTGTGACCATAGTGCATCTATTACTTCCCGGTAGGACAGTGACCCAAAACCTGAGGTTTTTGGGCTCCATTCTGGAGAGCACGGACCTTCTGGTTTAATTGATTTGCAGCAGTGCAGCTATGAGAGGCATTAATTGATCTATGAATAAGCACCCACAAGCTGTCCAAAGTGCACAAGGCAAGCAAATGACTGCATTTCACATGGTTGGATTAAGCTTTCATTCTTTCTTTGGGTGTTTTTAACAAGCCTTGAATAAATGTATGGATGTTTTAAAGAAGATGCCAGCACTACTTTGTTTTTTGCTGCTCCCCCACATACCTGCGCTAGCCAATCAGAAATGGCTGAAGCAGGTAAGCACATCATCCAAAGTAAACTAGGGATGCTCCCATAACCCACACATGTACTGCGGATTCGCTGGCAAGGTGTATATAAATGGTGGTCAGAGAGGTAAGCAAGCTGAATGGCTCTGAGCATGCTACCAGCAATTGCAAACCTCCAGGTAGATATCCCAGCTATTGTTAGAACAATGCGTTACAAGGGCCATGCGACATCACTAACTGACATGCTTTCTTCATTGAAAAAGCCATACTGCAATTGCCTGCATGTTTTTTTCAATGAAAATGTCGTGCAGCATTTTTTTAACCATTTTCCTAAAAATTAAAAAATAAACATTCTTCAGGATTCTTAGGGCCCTCTATTGTCCTCTTAGGTTGCAGCGGACATGAAATTTTGATGCCTATGACAACATTTGTAGAAAAGGGGGGCACAGGTCCTACCTCCTTCCATCCCTCTGTGTGTCAAGCATTGGGTAGTAGAGCATTCCCCCCCCCCCGCTTCTCACTCAGTCCCCACCTGGGAGCCAGGATGAAAGGAAGGGGACATGTGTACCCATTCGCTCCAGATGCCAGCAGTTTGTCTATTAGAGTAGCCCCTGGCATCATTTTCATTAAGTCACCTCTGGAGAGAGGTTGGGGAAAGGCAAGTATCAGGTTTGGCCCAACAGCTTGCTTCTTAAGCTACTGGTATGCCACCACTATTAATGCGGCTGTCTGCCTGTCTTCCTAGCGAGCACACACACCACATGGGAAATGGATCTGTCAGAATCACGCAGCCATCTTGCCGCTGTTTCTGGGAGAATAAAATAACTGCACAATTGGCTATGCAATTCTAACAGGCACTGTGCTGTGTGCATGCTCGCTAGGAAGACAGACAGATGGGGGCAGCGTTACCTCTGCATCTCTCCTCAGCTTGCTTCTCATTTTGCTGTGCAAAATCCCCAGAATCACCACATATTTTTTAGCTGAACTAGCTATCCCATCTGAGTTTTGTTCCTATGTATTGCTAGGCAGGTTAGTTTGCTGGGGAAGGGGGAGATCTCTTTTTTGGATAACCTTCTGCACCTAAACAACTCTCCCACATGAGAATAAAAAATGCTGAAAACACTACAGAAGCCACCACCTCTCACCACTGCATTGTTCCCTTCCACTTCTGGTATACCCATGAAGACAATAGAAGAGGTATATAGGTGCCTTGCTCAGAAGCGCTTCAGCCCTTCCAGTCACAAGATCATAGAAACATAGAAGCATAGAAGGTTGACGGCAGAAGGAGACCATACGGTCCATCTAGTCTGACCTTATGTGTATACTGTATGTACTCTTTATCTTAGGATAGATGTGTGCTTATCCCAGGCATGTTTAAATTCAGTTACTGTTGATTTTTCAACTTCCTCTGCTGGAAGTTTGTTCCAAGCATCTACTACTCTTTCTGTAAAATAATATTTTCTAACATTGCTCCTGATCTTCCCCCCGACTAGCTTCAGGTTGTGCCCCCTTGTTCTATCATTCAGCTTCTTCTTAAAAACATTTCCCTCCTGAACCTTATTCAATCCTTTCACATATTTAAAGGTATCAATCATGTCCCCCCTCTCCCTTCTTTCCTCCAGACTGTACAAATTAAGTTCTTTAAGTCTCTCCTGATTTTTTAAGTTTTAGTTTTAAGTTTAAGTCCTTCCATCATTTTAGTTGCCCTGCCTTTGGACACGTTCTATTTGAATAATGTCTTTTTGCAGGTAAGGTCTCCAGAACTGCACACAGTATTCTAGCTGTGGCCTTACCAGGGCTCTATACAGTGGCATCACAACCTCCCTCTTCCTACTGGTGATGCCTCGAGCTATGCAGCCGAGCATCCTGCTTGCTTTTCCCACTGCCTGGCTACACTGTCCACTCATCTTGCAGCTATCAGTAATCAGTACCCCTAAATCTCTCTCCTCCGAGGTCCTGGCTAACACAGTGCTGCCCATACGGTACTCAGAGCAGGGATTCCTTCTACCCAAGTGCATGATTTTACATTTAGAGACATTAAACTCTAGTTTCCACAGTTTTGACCATCTATCCAGTAAAGCTAAATCATTTTCCATGTTGCAGACAGCTCCAGGAATATCCACCCTATTACTAACCTTTGTATCATCAGCAAACAGACAAACTTTTCCTACCAAGCCTTCTCCTATGTCACTTACAAATATATTAAAAAGAATGGGGCCCAGGACAGAGCCTTGCGGCACACCACTTGTAACTCGCCTTTGTTCAGATTGCACGGCATTTACAACAACACTCTGATACCGATCCCTCAGCCAACTGGAAATCCACTGAACTATCCAGGGATTGAGTCCTACCTTCAATAACTTATCTATGAGCTCCTTATGTGGTACAGTGTCAAAGGCTTTGCTAAAATCCAGATAGGCGATATCCACAGCACCACCTTCATCTAACACTTTAGTGACATTGTCAACGAAATCAATAAGATTGGTCTGACACGATCAGCCCTCAGTAAAGCCGTGCTGTTTTGGGTCCAATAGGTCATTAATTTTTAGATGGGAAATTATCTGTTTTTTTAAGAATGTTTCCATTAATTTGACCACTATAGATGTTAAACTAACTGGCCTGTAATTACTGGCTTCTTCTCTACTCCCCTTTTTATGGATTGGTACGACATTGGCCATTCTCCAATCATCTGGAACCTCACCAGTTGAAAGGGAATGGTTAAGTAAATCAGTCAGAGGGGCTGCAATCACAAACCTAAGTTCCCTTAGAACTCTGGGGTGGATTCCATCTGGACCCATCGCCTTACTTACCTTTAGATGTGCCAGCTCGGATGGGACATCAGCCTCCAGAAACTCCGGAGCTGTGCCCTCCCAGCGGGAGGCTGTGCTATGGCCATGCCTGCTACTATCTGAAAATACCGAACAAAAGTAGCTATTCAGATGGTCAGCCACAGCCTTATCTCCGTCAATATAATTATTTTCCCTATTTCTCATTTTTGAGACTGCATTGCTTTTCTTCTTTCTGTCACCAATATATCGTAAAAAGGTTTTATCTCCCCTCTTCATAGATTTGGCCGTTTCTTCCTCCTTTTGCCCTTTAGCAGTCCTTATAATCAGTTTTGCTTCCCTCTGTTTAATTTTATACGCCTCTCTGTCAGCTACACTTCCACTTACTTTATACTTCTTATAGGCAGACTTCTTATCTTTTATGCTAGTGCTGACTTCCCTAAACCATAATGGTTTCTTCTTCCTTTTATTCTTGCTAGTTTGTTTCACATATTGCTTAGTTGCCTTTAAGATGGACATTTTTAATAGTGACCACTGGGCACTCACTTCTGCTACTCTGTTCCACTCACCTAATTTTATTTCCCACTAGGTCATAGCTGTCCTCTCACTGATACAATGGAAATCATGGTATACTTGATATGGCTCATTTACAACAGACAGGAGACTACAATTACAAAATGTGCTGATTTCCTCCCCTTTCCTCTGGAACCTCTGCTCCTTTAGCCAGTAAGAATGTATATGTGTTAGTATTTGTGTATTATGTTTGTCCTGTCCACTGGACATGGTTTTCCACAATAGCATGCAATAAGTATCTTATGAAACAGGTTATATTACTGAGAAAAGGAGGTTCAAGATGGTTTCAATTTGCTAGATTTTATTCAAAACAGATGTCCTCCACCTTTTGGTAGACCTATTTGTTGTTATCTTAGGCCTCTTGATGTAAAATATAATGCAATAGATGGTTTCTTATTTATTTCCCATGTACAATATTGGTATTTGTAACACACTAATGGTATGCAGTTTGCTGTGATGTAATTATATCACTATTGATTGATAAAAACTTCACAATAAAAATATTGTGACAAAAAAAAGGAAGATTAATGGTCCCTTTCATTAAGGTGGCTGTGGTCCTTTCCTCCAATCGGGTGCCCGCTGAGTGAAACCCCCCAGATCACCGATGTCAACTCGCCTAAGCCTTCGTCTAAAGCCAGCGGTTCCGAGTACAATGGTGGCCGTATCCCCCTCTTCCCTCTAACAGTTTTTAATGGTAGATTAGGATTTGAAAATTTAAAGAAAACTGCAATGATTTGGCAATATACCATGTATAATCATTCACAATAGGACACATATCAAAAGTTAAATGTTTTGAAAAAAATAACTTATTTTAAAATTGACATTGACATGGTGTTAAAGTTTCAATTATATTTCAAGTTAGCAACAGATGTCAGGGATCACAGTGATTAGTGAACCACTGGCTAGATAGGCCTTGGCCAAGGCAACCACACATAAACCACAAACAACAGTTCTATATTTAGAAGATATTTAACCATGTAATTGTAAGTTTTTCAATAAAATCATATTGTGTATAAACCTAATTTTTTATGCATTGGTAGACACCCTTTCCTGCCGAGGAGACTCTCCCAAACTGAAACAGAGCTTTAGGAGATCTTTCGATAAAATACAAATTCTATGAGCACCGTGCAGTTTTTCAAGAGATACAACCCTTTACATTTGAAATACCCCTGAAACTTTAATTTTTGCAGGAATTTTCAGAATATCTATCTATTTTTTTTGCAGCAGCGTTTAGGCTTTAACGTGAAACGTCTTGTTTTTAATGTTTCCAGCATTTTTTTAATATATATATAAATAAAACATTTATTTTATTAAAGTAAACTATTTTGCATGTGAAAGCCCCATTTCTCCCGATTGCAATGGAACCACATATCTACCGGTAACCCCCCGTTCCTGCCCAGGAACCCCCAACGTGAAAAGAGTGCTTTATAACATTTACAAATAAAATACTAATATCCACACTATAAAGGGTCAAAAAATACTTACCAGCATAGCCAGCCCGAAGAACATCTATGCAGGACTTGTAGAAAAGGTCCCAGAGGCCAGCTTCGGTGGCGCCCAGCCCTGAAAGCTACAAGTCCTTATAGCCTACAGGCTTTGGGGGAGGCAAGTAATGGGGGGAAGGCGTTAATGGCAAGTCACCTGCTTGCAACAGGTAACCAGCTAGACCCCAAGCCTTGTTAACTGGTGTAGTAAAAAAGACACCACACAAAGGGAAAAACGACTTTATTTTTTACACTAACCTCCGATCCTATGTCTGGGTCATCATGTCTCCTGACGATCTCAAGGGCCAGTGGGGAGGCAGGGGGTCAGAGTCTCAGCCAGATCGAATGAGGGGTCAGGTGAGTTTTTAACTTTTTTTAATGGGGCTTTAAATTCAACTACATAAGTCTCACATAGCTGGCACTTAACGGTTGGAGAGGCAGCTACTTGAGGCTCATGTATCTAGCACTAATAGGGTTAATGAATATAGAGGTAGTTATAGGGTTTATGCAGGTATTGGCAGATAAGGAAAAGTAAAAACATCCAATCAAATGCAATTAGATTGTCTTACAAATAGCCAATGAAATCAGATGAAATTAGACTAACTAGTGACTGGCACTGAAATAGTTACCTCTAAAACCACAGTATTGGAGCATGAACAGTACATCTAATTAGAAGTCAAAAGTGATAACAAATGTCAAGCTACAGGGCAAATTACTGATTATGTGGTTTACAATATAGGAACTTTAGCAATTTCGTTATACGGACATGGAATTTATAGCTGTAGCACCATGAAGCAAAAAGTAGCGGAACCTGGTCTGGTTACTGCATTGCAAAATGTGAAATGTGAAACAAAACAGCTTTAAACTACTCATAGGAGAATTTCAACCTTAAGGAATTACTCCTCACTCTAACAATTTCCTCCTCTTGTTGTTACAATAAGCATCCGATATTCCTGCTTTTCTCAGGCCAAAAAATCAGACCAGAGGAGGACTGAGTAGTATCTATCGAGTCTAAGGTAGGCCATAGCACAGTTAATCCCAATAGAGCTGCCATCTGTCATTATTCCTGAACTGGAACTAGGGGTGGAAGTGTCTTGGGTAGCATGGGAAGAGACACAGATGGTGGCCGCTAGGTGATGGGAGCAGTTGGGATATCATTAAATTCTTCTTCTAGTATTACTTCATATTCCTGACTGTCCTGACTGTCTAATCCTTCCAAGTTAAACTAGGAAAGTTATTTATCCTATTCATCATTTCCATTCCCCACCCTGTCCGCCCTGGGAGAATACTGTCATCAATACATTTTTTCTTGTTAGCAGCCAAATCAATCAATAAATCATCAACATATTGGGTCAGATGGGTGGACTCATGAGAAGGGGACCATCCCTCTAACACCAAGTGCAGAGTCTGAATAAATAGGCACCCCCTGGAGGAGAGTTAACCATTGTAGCTGCCTATGACCATGTCGGAAGGCATAGTGTAAAGAAACACTATGAAATGCATTTGATAAATCCATGACGCTAAAAAAAATTTGCTTAGGATAACAGATTAGAGACAAGAGGGGCATCACAAATAATTATGGAATTTATTGCTCTAAGATCATGGATACGTCTGTACCGCTGTTTCTCTCCCTAACTCGCATCACATAGAACAACAGTGTACAGTATGGGTTAAACCCTCCTTTATTACTCCCATTTTATTTGTATTTAAATACATCTCAATTTGTTCATCTAAATCTCCCAATTGTGCTATGCTGAGGGCATATTTTCTTAAACTGGATGTGTGCCTGGGCACACCTTGATAACAACTAATGGCGCCAGCATCTTGCCAATATCAGTAGCATCCTTAGCCCAAAGGGCAGAATCACTTATGTGAAAAGGGATCTCACAGTCCATAGCAATGGCATAAACAGCAAATGAATCACAGCAAAAACATTACACACTGATATTTCATCATGCAGATTTGAGTAAGCATGCTTCCAGCGTGAGCCCTAGTGCAGACAAACATCTGCTCCGAGCAAATTAACTGGAGAAGTGTCTGAAATTAAACATTTACCTCAAATTTCAGGACAATTTGGAAATAGAAGACCACAGTTTTTAGTTTCAAATAAAGCAGTATCTTCACCCTAACCTACTCCTGTTATTACAGAGCTCGAAGCTAGAGAACGGTCCAATTCTAAACAAGTCAGTGGATTCTACAGGAGAAGGGCTGCCATTGTCCTATCCTCGCTGTAATGGTGAATGGTCTGTGGTCTGCATCCCTTTCTTTTCCCATTTCAGCTTCTCTAGATCCTCAAGGTTTGTGACCACGAAAACGAATTTGTCCATGTCCATTGTAACTGCCTCTGGACATGATACATATAGAGGCCCTTTTATTTAAGGCAACATGCCTTGTTGGAGAGAATAGTTCATTATTTGTATGTCATTTTTATTTGTATTTATTTTTTTTTCTATTTGTATCATATCCCTGATCTAAGACTATGCACTGAATCATCGCTCATCAGTCACAGCAATCTTATTTTTTGTCTTTCTTAAGATTAGTTATGCTAGTGAACCCTGTTTAAACATCTCACCTTTCCGAGTGAAGAATAGCTTCTAAAACCACACCAGATTCAGTGTTTCTGGCAGGATTAACAAGGGCGCACTGTCTCTGCATCTTTTGCCCTGGATATAGCTTCATTACGTAAGCTTATACCATCCTTAACCCTGTTATGACTATGTTGCCTGCCCAGGTTTTTTCAAGGGTCTGGTAAATTAGTGGTGATGTTATACTATTCTGATTGAGACCAGGGTGGTTTATATTATGTAGTATTGGACTGTGGTGCTTGTTCCTGGTCCTTGATTTTGGGACCTGCGTTAGTCTGGGAGAATACCGGATAGAACTGTTTCTTATTCATCACTATACTATTACATCAGGTTTCACAGCGACAGATGAAGTATCCTGATGGGCAAACACTGAAGAGCAGACAGTTTCTTAATGGCAGGTACTGTAGGTGGAGGGGAAACAGACTGTAATGGTGCTGTCCCTGCTGCTGTGTGGACAGGTGGCTGAGCTGCAAGGGCAGCAGGCAATGGGGCCAAGGTGACAAGTGGTGGGGGCAACAGATTGCTGCACAGGTTGCTGCAAAGAGGCAACAGGTGTGGCTGAGGCAACAAGCTGTAGCGCAGGTGGCTCCAGTGCCCCATGAATGGGCTGCACAGAAGCTTGTTCATACTGAGTTGAAGCTACTGGGAATCTCTGGTAAGTTGAGAGGGACAGGTGCAATATTTGTAAATTAGAATCATTAGCCCTCATTTTGGCCTCGAACGTGAGACAAGATTCCTCATAGTCTAGCATCTCTTTTCCCTGGCCCCTATATACTACATATAGATAACTAGTCCCATTATACTTGCCCTGAAATGTTTTCCATCTAGTTACTCTGAAAATCAGGAGAAAATCTGGCATGACCAGACCCCACAGTAAAAAAACGTTAAAACTTAGTTCTTACTATTGTTAGTTAAAATCAGTAAATAAAGCGCTTACATGGGGACATAAGGTTCCATTTCTAGTACCCCTCACCCCCAGATGATGACAGCACACTGTGTGCAATGGAGTGAGCTGGCCTTGATTGACAGTGTGAAGGGCCCAAATTTAATCTTCAGAGTAGTCGTGTCAAATTGTCGCGCACCTCAGGGTTCAATGGGTCCGGCAAGATACATAGAAAAGTCCTCTTTAGAAATTTGTGTTAATTTTAAAAATTAAATAGATAAGAAGGTTCCTTTCCAATCTAAGGTGAACCTTGAAAACAAGTATAGGAAGAAATAGCTAATGTCTTACCCATGAACAGGGAACATTTGCAATATATGCAGGAGATTCAGACACTATCTTGCAAAGTTCAAGAACATTCGGACTTTCAGATTAAAATCTCAGATTTAGCAGAAATCCTCTTCCCCTGGAAGACCTGAGTTAATTGGGAGAATTTTTGTAAATTGTCAGGGTTATCAATATAATTGTTTCATCCTCAGAAATAGTTTTAATATATGCTAGAACACGGGGTCACAGAGGGGTCCTCACACACATATACTTTATATTTTTTATATTTTGTTCACATGTGTTGCTAACAAACTGGATATTCTGATTCAGTGTGTCGATAACATAAAACAAATCCTTCTAAAGTCTAGTCGATATTGAATGTCTAACCAGTTATCTAATATATTCCCTCTGCTGCTTAAGCACACCATGCTAGTCAAACAATAACTCTGCTATCTTATGAGTTTTGGTAGGGGAATGTTTTAAAAGGACATTACGCCTTCCTTTTCATATTCTGTAATCAAATAAGGTTTTTAGCAGGTAGCAGACTTGCACTTTTCCTTGCAAAAGAGGGGTCTAAATATAAGAAACAAATATTAGAACTAGGGGCATAGCTCTTCAAGGTACATGGTTGTTCCATCTATGTGACTGAGAGGCATGTGAATTATCATTGTAACCAGACAACTACCATGTTCATAAGGTGACCAACAATGGTACCCTTCATGACTTTCTCACTGTATGTTTTTACCTTACATGATTTACATGATTACACACAAATAAAGTTAAGTAATAAAGAGGGGATCAATACATATTTTATTTTTTGAATAGTGTTCTCGCATTGAAGGTCACAATGAGTGGTATGGGTGAAAGGTTGTCCTCCCCACATGTGCATAAACAGCATATCAACTCTCGGGATGAATTATCCGGAGGTCAACAGCAGAAAAAGGATCAGGCCCGCACAGTGGAATAGAAGAAGAACAGTATATAGGGTTATAATGTCTGTTGCGTTAATTCCCAGGCTTAGGTTCCTCCCCTTGGCATGTTGGCTATCACTCCTGCCATCCCTTTAGGGGCTATGTTTGATCCAGTTGGACGGGTTGGGACTATATGTATACCTCACTCCTGCCCGCCTGTCTTGTCTGTTTAGACCTATCACTGCCCCTTGGTTTCCATGCTTTTGCCTTCCCCCTCTTTTCTCTCTTTCTGCCTTCTTTGCCTCTTCCTGCTCTTGCTGCCTGGGGTGGGTTCTTCTTTTTGGAAGCTTGTGGGCCATTTATGGGTCCTGGGGTATATGCGTGTAGAAGGCCCCCATTGATTAGCTTATGGGGCTCTCATTGGATATTTTCATTTTTCAGGGTGTTTTTTTGCCCCCCTTATTCACAATTGTCTAATGTGAAGGACATCATCATCCTTGTTCTCTAAGACTTCCCTCCCCCTGTCCCCCGTTTTTCCATTCGGGATAGAAGGTCTTTATTGATCCATTTTAGGCCTATATTAGGCACACAGGGATATCCCCCCTGCTTTTGCTGGGAGGATAGTGGCTTTGGGTGGCTCATTTTTGGGCCCATATATGTGATATACAGTCTTTACATGTATGTGGGCCTGGTAACATGGATTGGAGAGGTCTCATTCAGGTCTCGTTCATGGGGTATGTGCAAAAAGTCTTAGGGGGTCAGTGGTGCTAGGGTATTCCATAGTGGTGGAGATCAATGGTTTGCCTAGTAAATACAGTTCTCCAAAAAAGTTTATGTCATAAGTTCTGCAAGCCACTAAAAAGTAGCCAATGGTGCAACAAAAGAGAGATTACAGCTTTGGGGCATGCCGCCAGAGTCCGGAGACACTGTTGTTATTATTAATAATGATGTATATAAACCTTGTTATGATTTAATGTATTAGGCGGAAATCTGCACATTGTAAGAATTGTACATCATTGTATGTATGATCATTTCCGGTGATCTGGTGACGCACTTCCGCCCTGGGTGCGTCCGCCGATCACCGGCAGCTGGTGCAGGTGGGGGAATGGAGCTAGGTTGAGTATAAAGAGTGGTGAGCCCTGATTCATTGTGTGTATAATGCCTTGAGAAAGTGACAGAAACACGGCTTCTCGGGTAGCGCATGGATGCTGCAGGGTTCACATTGATTATGTAAGAAAAGACATATTTTTTATTGGTTGTGACACGTACCTCTTATTATATTAGCTTTGTTGCACTTTGCAATTGGATGAAATGTTGAAAATTGTTGCACTTTTTGGGCACATGCACCAGAGTGCCACAGCAGCCAATAGGTTGCCCTAAAAGTGTTTTGTTACATTTTACATTACAGGATAAAATTACAGAGGGCCCTGGCAGAGCTCCCCCAGTACAAAAACCCCCTCCTGATAGCAACAGCTGCACCAAATCCCCCCCCCCCCAGCTGCTCTGACTGAACACTAGCAGCAAGGCAGGAAAGTATTTCTAGCACATATCTTGTAAGCTCTGGTCAATTGTGAGCCTTGCCACCCAGTAGTCCAGGGGCTTCTGGACCTTGAGACCACTGGAATCCAAGCTACAGTTCACTTACTCCTTGACCATAATGTACTCGCACTCCCTGTGAGTGCAACTTTTAGGTACTGCTGGGCATTTCTATTTGCTCGTCAAGCTGATTTTAGAATTGCTTGTTTGCTGCTGGTGGTGTCGCTGCTGGTTCCTGTCTGTCATATGCTAGAGATGTGGGGAATAACAATTGCTTGCCTGTTACAGTAGATAAATGTCTTCTTTAAGATATTTGCAAGTTTTCCTGGCATTATGGCCTTGTAGAAGGGATTAAGAAAGGTAATGGTCATTTTTTCTGTGTATTAAAGGGTCCTTTTTTAACACCGCAACATAAAGGTATTTATGTGGTGTAACATGCCCACCTCTGAGTTCTAGTGCTCCTCATAAAGTAGGATTATTATAGTGTCCTCAGACTGGTCCTGCAATCTGTGGACAATAAATTGGGATTTGTAAGCCCCCTTTTTAAGTCCCCAAAGTCTTCATACTCCATCTCTTCATCTTCTTGCATGTTCTCCTCCTCATCTGTCTCTTTCTACACTGTGCAAGGCCATTGACCATGCTCTAATTGCTGGCCCTAAGATGCAAGAGTGTCTTTTCAAGCAGGCACACAAAAAGCGGGGAATCACTGATGATGTTTTTGTCCCTTCCTCAAAGGGGATAGAGCCGCACATACATTCTGCATCTGTTGCCATTCCCAGGTATAAAACTGTGATACCATAGTTTTTTTTTGTTGACATAACCTATGCAGGTTCAGCCCAGAAGCCAGCCAAGATACTTGTAACTGCTTGTTCCTAAGAAAATCAGTTTGAGTGCAGCATGTGATTGTTTTCCCAGTGGAGTGCTGTACAGCTTTGGGCCCTGGTGATTTCCCACAACTGTTCATGATATAGAAGGGCTGATAAAGTAGGTGTATAAGGAAGTGGAGGAGGAGAAAGAGGTGACCAAGCAGGAGCTTATGTAGGTGACTGCACCAATCCTTGCTACTTGATGGTCAACCTCCATTATATTTATCCAATGGGCTGTTAAAGAAATGTAATGCCCTTAGCCATGCTTGCTGAACCAAATATATGTGGGCAGGTGGACTCTGCCAGCAAAGGCATCTTGCAGAGCCTGGTGTACTGTCTGCGGCACATGGTGCAGAGGAATGACCAATATGGAGATACAGTGGCTCATGGCTGGTTGGGTAGTTCTTACACTCCCAAACCTCTATGATGGAAGGCTGCCTGCTGATGCTCAGCTAGGATATCGCTGGGGCCTGACTACAGGGCAATGTTGAAGAAAGCATTTATATCGCCACTTGTTGTGAGCTTTCTTTACAGCTCATGCATCTGGAACTTGACTCAGGTGGAGGAGGAGGCAGCTGCTGTGGCCCCTGGCTCCAGGTAGGCTCTCCAAGGAATAGGGTGGTTTCCCTTCATGTGGTTGGTAATATTGTTAAGGATCTTGCCCCAGCTCAGGCTCTGACCACCAATGCTACAGAGGACTACAGACCTATCATCCTGTGATGTGACAAAATATGTCTGTATTACTAATGTTTTTCTAGCTGAGCTAGCAGTGCCCCTGGGCTGTTCTCCTCTACCTTCACTGGATGTGCCTAGATGATCACTGTTGGTGCGGGGGGTGTAGGAGGCAGTGGTTTTAGTTCATCTAGGTCAATGCTCCTAAAGCCTCTCTTCGAGAGCAACTGACGGATTAGGTTTTGTGGAACTCCAAATTGCTAGCTCTATGAGCACTAATTACTTCAATTGTCCATCTATGTAGAGATTAGAGATGAGCGAACTTCTTGAAAATATGATTTGGTTGATTTGCCGAATATCCCCAAGATATTCTGATTCATCTAAATCAATTTTTCACAAACCACACTTAAAGCAATAAAAATAGATGTTTGCCTCCATTCCCATTCCAGCCCCCGGCGAGGTCCCTGTGCTCGGCAAGGCAGATTTCTTCTGTGGGACAGAAAACACAGACATATCTGTCCCACGCTAGGCTGACATCAACTTACTCAGGAGGTATAAAAAGCCCCTCCTTGGGTCGAGAAGGAGTGGCAGAAGCCAGTAGTGGGGTGGAAGATCTGTCTTCTCTCCTGCAAAAGACAGAGTGACACAGATGTAATGGGTAGCAGAAGGGCAGGGGGTGGAGAAGAGCTTGGTTCTGTGGTAGACCAAGACACGAGACAAGTGGCCAGCCACCAGGCCTGAAGTCTACCAACTTGCATAGAGCACAAAAGCTCTTTTGTACCCGCCAGGCCTTTGAGGATACAGGTAATTGTTAAGGGGGTTTTCAGCAAGGCACTCGCTGGCAGGTGACTTACCAACCCCTTCTTCCTTTAAACTGGTTTAGGGGTCTCAACCAGTTCACAAATATTTACCTCCTTCCTCGTTATCCAAGACCGGGAAGTGTCCTCACCTGTCCCATGCCATGGGTTGATGTCCCGCGCCACTCTTTGCTGAAGACAGTGGGATGCAGAACATAGATCCTATGCATAATCATATTAATTATAAGCATTAAACACTTCAAGCCAGTTTTGCCGCAGTTTACAACAGCGGCGCTTTAAGGTGCTTGTGTTAAATTAGACACTAACTGGCTGCCTCATTGGCTCTGCCGTTTTTTCCTTTCATGAATTAGGTGATGAATCTGTGGCCAAAAAAGTGGTGGCACGTAACGGCAGGTGTTTTTTGTGAGCACCACCAGCAAGTCATATTTATGATGCAAAAAAATGTTTAGCGTCTCTCCTAGGACCATGTAGCGTTCCATGTTTCAAGAATGCTGAGTGCTTTGTAAGCGCTGGTGCTGTGGTTTAGCGTTTTTTCATTTTTTTGTGCTCAGTCAAGTGACACAGGATCCCTGGCCTGTTCAGAATGTTTTTTTTCACTCATTATTGTACTTAGGTCACCTGTGACTAACTTGTGTTTTCATGCCTGCCAATCACGTGTCATGTCATTTGTATGTCATTCCATGTGTTTGTGCTGTCATCCCGTTAAATTCTTTTCTTGTATTGCACATCACGTTGTATGTTTGAGTATCATGGTTTTCATATTGCCCACGCTGAGACTGTTCATTTACAAGCTATATATAAATGATTTCTGACCCTCCCCACTAGTGCTACCTGTCGCTATCTCCATTGAAAAAAAAAACAGCACATAGCTCCATGGGTAGCCTACAGTGCAGAACACTAACAGTGTGTTCGTTGTAGCTGAGAAGTAAATAGCGTCTCTGTAAATGCTCAGGTTGCGCTACGAGGCGCTAGTGATAAATTGCCTCCGTGCTTTTAATCTATTACACTGTAGTTTGATCAACATTTAAATGCTGCCATCGATGTGTAACACAGCTTTCGCAACTTCTCCATTTTTATGAGCAGAATATAAGTAGAAAACTTTGGCCTTCTTTATGATGTGTGTCATTTAGCATCTTTTTTATGGCTATAGCCCCAGTTCCAGTGCGCCAGTTCTAGTGCGCCAGTTCCAGAGCGCCAGTATATTGGTTTGTGTACTACATTGCCACTAGCAGTCACTGTGCAGAATGCTGACTGATTTGCATTGATAGTTGCACTAGGTATTGGCCGATCTATGTCAGTGGATCCATCTGATAATTATTCAAGCACCAGAGAGCACCATCTAGGTCGTCTGCTTTTCCGGCGCTCAACATTATAATTATGATTTTTTTTCCCTCCTTGAAATCTTTGGCGCTGTATTTTCCCAGTGCTGGTCAGCGTTTCATCATTACAGTTACATGAAATCTCTGATGGGGATAAAGGGGAAACAATTTACAGTATAATAAGGCTGTTGGTGTCCAAATTACACACTGTTAAGCATAAGAAGCCATGAAATAACATTTTAACCTCCCCAAAAATGCATTTTGTGACATCTAGGTCCTGCATTTCATTTATTGACAAGTCCCACTGCAAGTTATGTACAAAAAATGTTTATAATATAAATTAAAAGCTTAAATATTCAATCCTAATCTGTCCATTGTGTTCTATGGGACCTTGACCTACAGCATCTGGTTTCATCTGGTCCTGCTTCAGCCATGTGCAAGGCCATAAGCACATTAGTCTCTTTTATAAACTGCCCACCATCTAAAATGGTGGTTCTGACTGACTGATCCTTAAAAAGTTTGTTTATATTACTTCTAGTCATGTGGCTTTTTCAAAACTAATACTGTACAAACAAATATGTTAAATATCCCTTGGCATATTCATGATTATGCTAATCAGGACAGAACTGAAGTAGCTTGTAAATTCCCATTTGATTTGTGCTTTGTAACCACAGCAAAAATTCAGAATACATTACCTTAGATTAAATGTTCTGCAAATTTAGTAAAGTTGAAAAAATTCATTATATCATCCTTGATTTCTTAAGAAATTATTTTTATATTAATGAATGGACATGATGGAATTTGAAGTAAGCATTTCATCATTTTACAGCAAGCACTTCATTAGATATACTGTATTACTCAGTAAGTTTTAAAGTTACAATTTAATATGCGTAAGGAAATTGCAGTGTCCAAACACTTATTCAGCACCAAACTCTACTACTTTCTAGGAGAAAAAAACAGCCATTGACTTTCATTGGCTTCAATTCAGTGAGTTGAAGAAACAATCACTTGGTAGTAAAACAAACATGAAAATATAACTGTTGCTGAATCAACAGCTAGGAGGACAATGAAAGTCAATGCCACTTTTTACTATAGTGTAAAAAAGAGTAAAAATGTTTGATACATTTCTTAGGAGTAAAAAGTGCCATTGGATTTCATTGTCTTCCTAACTGGTGATTCAGCAACAGTAAAATACCCATGTTTTTTTCTCCTTAAGTGAATTTTACTATCAAGAGAATATTTTCAACTCACACTTAATCAAGGCCACTGTACCTTGGGAGTGATTCAACTACAGGATGTACATTTTTACCTGGCTCTGAATCAGCCCCAAAGTAGACAATGAAAGTGAATGGCAAATTTTCTTCTAAAAAGTAGTAGTAGGAGTTTTTTCACCTGGTGCTGAATCAACCCTAGTGTATTTTGCTTGGACATATTTTTACCAGATATAAATTGTATTTCTAAAGCTTATATATAAAACAACAAAAAAACAAAGGTGGGATTTAAACTGGTCCAACAGCCTTGCCCATTTGCATGCATGATACTGAATCATTGTTAACTCTTACATTTGCTTCTGCATCCACTCAAAGCTAAAACACTGCATCACCAATTTTCTCATGGTATCGGCCATTGTAGAGTTTTCCCAGCATTCCAGCCATGCTGCTACCTGGATTAACTGACAACCTGCAATGCACAGTGGCAGGAAACCCAGCAGCACTTCCTTTTTGCAGATAACTACTGCCCCTGCAGCTTTTGGTTGTAAAATTGACCACAGCAGGAGTTTCAAAAAGGGTAAATAAATTTTTATGTGCAGCAGTCTAAATTGCCCTGTGCATATGACCACTGTTTCTTGATAGGTAGTTGGTCCAGTTTAAATATAAGTTTTACTTTACAAAACATCCCTTAGACCACCCTAGTTAGCAATTGTATCATATATCTAAAATATTTGCCCCAGTCTGCTAGTTGCCTATTGCTTCTGAGATATTAATAATACATTTTCTTTAGTGTGTGGTCTGCTTGCATGTTCTGCATGGCAACCGTGTGGTATGGAAGAGGAGAAATAGCAAAAAATGAAAGGGGATATTGCATCAGCTAGAGCCAGATAGCAAGCATGAAATAAAAAGCAATCTGATTATATAATCCAGCATCCAGTGTGTTTTACTACAACTATCTTTCTCACTACAACACCATAGCATCAACCAATGCCAGTAGACAAATGTCTTTTATTCTCTCATAGCAAGTGCAAGTGCAAATTTGCCATATCAGGGGGTATTTCAAATGTAAAGGGTTGTTTTTCTGGAAAAACTGCAAGGTGCGCATAGCGCAGTTGTATTTTATCTGGAAATCTCCTAAAGCTCTGTTTCAGTTTGGGGGAGTCTCCTGGGCAGGAAAGGGTGTCTACCAATAAACCAGGGAATATATGGTTTATTGGGGATATTCCAAATGTAAAGGGTTGTTTTGGTTGAAAAATTGCAAGGTGCGCACTTTGCAGAGCTGAAATTTTCAACTAAAATTACTGTTATGCGTACGCTTTACTTTGTGGTGTTTGACAACTCTTTCCTTGACAGTAGCTATGCATGTTGGGTATCGTTCTGTTCGAGGGACCTTGCTTTTTGAGATTTTACTTGTTTTTTCTTGTTTGCATATAGTTTTTTTTAGGAAAATGTGGCTTGTGTACTTCCAGAGAACATATAGTTTGTGGGGGGAATTTCAAATGTAAAGGGTTGTTTTCTGGAAAAACTGCAAGGTTTATCTGAAAACCTCCTAAAGCTCTGTTTCAGTTTGGGGGAGTCTCCTGGGCAGGAAAGAGTGTCTACCAATACATATGTGGTACCACTGTGACCGGGAGAAATTGGGGTTTCGCGTATGTGGTACTTCCGGCCGGGGTGCGTGCGGCGGCCTCGGAGCGGACCCTTCATTGGCGTGGGAGTGGGGTAGGTCTGTATAAAGGGAGCAGGGTGGGGAGCTCATTTGGACCCTCTTTTGCCCAGAAGAAGTAGCGGGATTGAACCGCTACGAAACGCGTCGGCCTGGGGCGGGGGTGTCACGTGGTTCTGTTGGTAACCGGTGGGTAATAATACATATTGTCATTGTTATTATGGTTATGTTTTGATTGGTTTTTTTCTTTCCACACCTGGCTGTCCTATGAGATAGGTATAGGATATTAATTTGTCAGCACTTTATTGCACTTTTTGCACATATAATTGTGGTTTTGCACTATTGATATGATATCCTAATCATTCCTAATTGGTATAATATGTTTGTTAGTGCCCCTCGGTGGTCATGAGATTATTTTAAATTGTGTTTTAAATGTCTGTTTTATGTGACACTTTGTTATTGAATAAATTGGATTTATATTACTTTGGAAGATTATCTGGTGGTGCTGTTAATATCCTGGTTATTGGGAGGGGAGTGTGGGGTCCCCTAATTTGTGTAGTTTTTTTAACACTACAATACAATAAAAAATGTTTGTCAATAAAATTTTATTGCGTGCGAAACCCCAATTTCTCCCAGTCACAGCGGTACCACATATGTATTGGAAGACACCCTTTCCTGCCGCACCTTGCAGTTTTTCCAGAAAAACAACCCTTTACTTTTTCTGGAAGTACACACCTCAAGCTTTCTAGGCGTACCAAGCTTGTTTATGTGGACTTAGGTTTCTGGAAGTAATCCCTCAATGTATTCTTTGGTTGCACAAAGTTTCCCTAAAAAAGAATAAAAAGGAAGAATCAAGCCACATTTTCTTAAAAAAAACTATATGCAAACAAGAAAAAACAAGTAAAATCTCAAAAAACAACATGCCCCAAACAGAACGATACCCAACATGCATAGGTACTGTCAAGGGAAGAGTTGTCAAACACCACAAAGTAAAGCGTGCGCATAACAGTAATTTTACTTGAAAATTTCAGCTCTGCAGACAAAGTGCGCACCTTGCAATTTTTCAACCAAAACAACCCTTTACATTTGGAATATCCCTGATAAACCATATATTCCCTGAAAGTACACATGTTAAGCTTTCTAAGAGTACCCAGCTTGTTGAAATAGGCTCACCTTTCTGGAAATTCCTCAAAGAATTCTTAGGTTGCACAGGGTTTCCCTAAAAAAATGAATGAAAACTGAATAAATAACATGTTTTCCTAAAATATAAATATGCAAACAAGAAAAAACAAGCTAAATCTGAAAGAGCAAGGTCCCCCGAGCAGAACAATACCCAACATGCATAGGTACTATTAACCCTTTTAATTGCCAGCCTACTTGAAGTTTTGTCACCCTCTGTTGACAGGTCATTTTTCCTCATTCTGCGCCATGTTTAACTGTGATTTTTGCCAGAATTTCCAGGAAAATTATAGATATATATTTTTCAGCAGAGTTTAGGTTTTAACATGAAATGTCTTGTTTGTCATTTTTCTTTCTTTTTTTTTTCTTTTTTTTTTTTTTTTTATATCTTTGTGTAAAAAATAAAAAATAAATTATAAATAAATATTTTTTTAGACAGTTGTCTCCTTTATTTTACATAAAAAATTTACTTTATTAGAGAAAACCATATTGCATGTGAAAGCCAAATTTCTCCCGATTACAACGGTACCACATATGTATTGGTAGCCGGTAGCCCCCCCATTCTTGCCCAGGAGACCCCCCAAACTTAAAATAGCACTTTATAACATTTACAAATAAAATCCTACTACTATCCACACTATAAACATAAGGGGTTAATTAAAAAAAATGGCATAGGGTCTCCCCTCCTGGGGGGGCGAACCCATTTTGTGGGGAATTTTAAGGGTTACAAACCCTTAAAAATCCCGCCAAAAATTAAATGGGGCCCCCCTTACCCAGCGTTACCAGCCCTGGACCAGTTATGAGGGCTTGTAGAACAGGGTGCAAGGGGGCCAGCTTTGGTGGCCCCCCACCCTGCAGTCTACAAGCTCACATAGCCATGGCCGGGCTCTTCTGCCCCCCCTGGGCTTTGGGGAGGCAGGTAATTGGGCTGCCGGGGTTTAAGGAAAGTAGCCGCAGGTGACTTGCCAGCCCCCAGCCTTGTGAACTGGTATAGGGATCTCATGGATCCCTTACCAGTTCATAAGGGGTTACGTGTAAAAGAAAAAAACAGTAACAAGCAGAAAAAATATTTTATTTATTTTTTTAAAACTTACCTCCCATCCATCCCTGTGTCCCACGCTGATCAATCTGGCTTCTGCTATCCTGCTGCAGCTTGAAGCCTTTTATAGCTGCTGGGCGACAGAACATAAGGGGTTAATTAAAAAAAAATGACATAGGGTCCCCCCTCCGCAAAGTCTCGGGTGCCGGTATCATGAAGCCGGCTGCTGGTGACATCACAATGATGTCACCTGGCCCCGACCCCAGGGGGCGGGGCTAGCAGTCACGATGCAAGAAGTGTGGGGGGGGTGATTTCTGCCCTCTCCTCGCCACGGAAGAGGCTGGGGGGGGGATCGGAGGCCCCCCCAGTGAAGAGTAGACCCATCGGGAGACAGCGCGGCCACAGGTAAGTGTTTTTTTTACTGTGGGGATTTAAAGTCAGCTACGTGAGTCTCACGTTGCTGGCACTTAACGGTAGGAGAGGAGACTACGTGAGACTCATGTAGCTGGCACTAGAAGGGTTAAAGACAATTTTCAGGCAAAACATTAAAAAGCTATACTTACCTTTTCTCGCATGCAGCCCATCACTCCTAAGCCGCAGTTGCAGCTCTTACCTGATCGCTCAATCCAGATCCAGCCGCCCATTTGATGCTTGGTCTCTCCTCTCCGACGCAGAGACACATCCGGCCTAGTCAATGTGACCTGGGCAACCCATTCCTTTCACTGCAATGGAAAGGGGCATGTTAGGTCTTCAAACACAAATTTCCATTGCAGGGCATGTCAGATCAGTGGGACTGATGGTGGGGGGGGGGGTTGCCACATCAGCAAATCAGGAAGAGACACACTTTTGACCGGGTGTCGAGGGAGCTGGATCAAGTGATCAGGTAAGAGATGCATCTGTGGCTTAGGAGGGATGGGCTGTGTGGGAGAAAAGGTAAGTATTGTTTTTTATAATCTTTTGCCTAAAAATTGGACTTTAAAGGAATGGTAAACCCAACAGGAATAATAGGGCAGCAAGCAGCTCACCTGATACCAGTTCCATGTGCCTTTCCTTCAATTCCTGCATGCAGGTTAGAAACCATAGCAGGGCTCTAGAGCTTGTGCTCTTTTTAATTTCATTCCTCCAGGACCACACAAAAAAGTTAATTAAAAGCAAAACTGTCCCGTGGTGCTCTCAGCGTGAGGAAGCAGAGCAAGCCACAATAGTCCTGCAGCTGTTTGACTACATGCAAAAATGGCTTAAATAAGCACTGTTCCCATGGGAGATATGGTTGGAGAAAATGGTATGAGCCTGGACAGGACCTTTAATCTGACTATAAACAGCATCAATCTTTGATATAGCTTTGTTTTACAAATTATAATCTTCAATTTGAAATATAAATAGTTTAAATGCTCCATTTTTTGCTTTAGCTGCCTGTAAAAGCTTGAACTGAACCTTCAGCATCAATTAATAAAAAGCCCAAACCCTTAAAAACTATTCTCCAGCATCTAACATTAATATATTTGGGCAGGGTGATTCATCACCAACGCCAGGTAGCGACAGATGAGCGTCTGTAGTGGGCATTTCAGAGCGCCCGCTAGTAGTCGCTGTGCTCGGCCGTGGGTTGCTAGTTCAGAGCGACTCAGTCGCTGTGCAGCAATGATGAATACATTGTGATGAGTCGCTGTATGACCAGTACAGCGCTGTATGGGAGCGCATGTTAGCGACTGGTCAGTGCGGCTGACTCACAACATATTCATCAAAAAAACTGCCTCACACAACTCCGGCGCTCAAAAATGCTTCTCTGAAGCCCAAAGCGCCGGAGGCTGTTTGATTAAAGTCTGTTTATTAGCATGTATCCACCAGTAACAAAGCAAAAACATATCGAATTACATTGTTATTACATTGTAACATGAACACATTAATGCCAGACCTGTAATGTCAATTCTGCATAAATATATAAAACATGAAAAATATTTGGAAAAATGGTTTTTTCTATGCCAGAAGAGGTCACAATATTATTTGAGATTTTAAAAAAATAAAACAAAAACCCTGTTTAAAAAGAAATAAAAGAACGTCCATTGAAATGTATGGGAGAGGGGGGCGTGGCTTGACATGGCCGAGTAGAGAAGCAGGGAGACGGAGCTCCGCACCAGCCAGCAGATTTGAGGAGGCAAGAGCGCAGAGGCACACCTTACAGCCGTATGCCCAGGAGGGGGAAGCAATGGGGTCCGAACAGGAGGGGCAGGCAGGGCACCATCCCGGCCCTGTTCAAGTCCGGCAGCCCGGGGGCCCGAGAGACGGCCACAGGAAAGATGGCGGCGATGGCGGGAGGAGAGCGCGCACGTGGGCGCGAGATCGTTGTGCGGCGGGAGACTGCCGACTCCGTGGTCCCGGCCCCGACTGGGGCTTCCCTGGATCAGCGGGGGGAATGTGCTGGGGCTCAAAAGGCACAACGGAGCCCAGACCGGGAGTGCTGCAGCGCCGGCGGCCGCATGCTGACTGTGTCAGCCGACGTGCACAGCGGAGCTGACTGGCCGGACGGAACTACCGGCGGGGAAAAGGTTAGTCCCTCGCCCCGACCTTCCCGCCCCCGCCCCGGAATCCTGCTCACCCAGCCTGATGCCCCCCTATATGGAAGGGGACACCCGATTGAGGGGGATGGCGCCCTGATCAACGCTGCCGCGACCCCTGCTCGGCGGGCCACCGGACCCGGCCCGGCAGCCGCATCAGCGGGCCAGCTTAGCCCTGACTCACCGCCAAGAAGCCTCCTGCGGGGCACCCCGACACCGCCGACATGGGGTCAGGGGCCCACCTCCCCGCACGCTGAGGAGCCACAACCTGCCCTCAGCTACCTATCGGGCACACCATCTCCCCCCCTGAGCCCGCAGTCGCCGTGGCAGGCACTCACGGAATCCCCCCGAGTCACCCGTGCTGGATCCCCGCTGTCCTTGGGGAATGACACCACCAGGGGCGACCCCTGGGACGGAATGCCACCGCTGACACCGCTGACACCCGGGAGCCCACACACGAGGCATGGGAAGATGGACACACTGCTGCAGATGGGCCCAGCCATCCATGAGGAGCAGATATGCAAGGCTGTAGCCTCTAGCCCACCACGACCAGTGGCGTGTATCCCGGAGGCGCCTCCTACACAAGACCCTCTCTCCTCCATGCCGCTCGCCCAGCTCTCCCAATCCATCGCGGAGGCGGTGAAGGTCAATATCGCTGAGGCCCTGCGTGGACTCCCAACGCGAGGTGATTTTGACGGATATGTGTCTAGGATGGAGGGCACCATCAAGAGAGAGCTGGCGGCACTCCAGGGTTCAGTTGCAGAAGTCACGGTGAGGATGGATGGAGTGGAGGCCTCACAGAGGGCTCTGGAGCAGCGTCTGACGGATCTAGAACAGCAACAAGATCACAGCAAACGTCTCCTGTCAGATATCTTCCTGGCGCATGACGACGCGGAGAACAGGAGCCGCAGAAACAACTTGCGCCTCCGGGGAGTGCCTGAATCGGTGGAGCCCCGAGACCTGCCGGAAGCGGTTACTTCTATTTTTAACGAGCTTTTGGGCCTCCCCGACTCCAATCGCATAGAGATGGACCGAGTCCACAGGGCGCTGGGCCCCCGGCCGCAAGACCCGAATCGCCCTCGGGATATTATCTGTCGCATCCATTTTTTCAAGATAAAAGAAGAGATCCTGCGCCGCGCATGGGATAAGGGCCCGGTTGCATTCAGGGGCGCACAGGTGATTATTTTGCAAGACCTCTCGCGGAGAACTTTGCAGATGAGAAAGCTTCTGAAACCTGTACTGGCGGCTGTTCAGAGTCGGGGTGCCTCCTACAGATGGGGTCACCCTTTTCAACTACTGGTGCGCAGGGGAGGAGATCTGTTTGTCCTCAAGGGGCCTGGCCAATTACCGGACCTATTCCATTTTTTGGAGACGGCGAGTGTGGATGTCCCAGACTGGACAGTTCCTGATCTGACTGTGTACAATGGCCGGCTGCCACAGCGCCCAGAAGGTGGTCCCAGAGGCGACAGAGGCGGCATGAGAGGCCGCAGAAGATAAGCTTTCATCCTGTCATATTAAGATTTTTCTTTTTCTCTGTTCTGCCTTTTGATTGGTGCCTGGGTTGCTCCCTGACGGGCCGGATGGTTCTATGTGGACCTTTGTCCTGCCCCCCACGGACGCCCATTTCTGAAAATCGGTCGGGTTGTACTGCTAAGCGTGGTGTCATCTCACTTTGGTCTGTCTACATTTTGCCTGATAGGCCATAGCGTCTTAGTGGCGCGGCGCGCCTCGCTGAGCAGTTACAATTCTAGTTTGACGCCGTACTGCCTTGCTCAGAATTTACTGTTCTAACTGTTGATGATTAATGTCTCTGCTGCCTCCTGACGGGCCGGTTCGATTGGGTTGGATCCCTGCCCGGCCCTTCATGAGAGCTTCTGCTAGAAAAACGGGAGTGCTGGGCTGCTATGAGCGGTGTCATTCCGCTTCGGTCTGTCTAAGTTTTATCTGACAGAGCGATAGCGCCCTAAGGCCATAATGCGCCTCGCTAGGTAGCTGCAGCACTGGTTTGATGCCATATTGTTATGTTCAGAACTTGAATGTTTATCTGTTGATGTTGATGCTTATGCTGCTCCATGGTGGGCTGGATTGATCTGTTTGGATCCGTGTCCCGCCCCTCATGGAGACCCACTTTAGCAACGCAGTTGTGTTGTGCTGCTGTGCGAGGTGTCATCCCACCGCGATCTAGGGCCACGACTTGCCTCGCTGAGTAGCTACAATACTGGTGCGACTCCCTACCCGATGTTTGCTTAGGCTTGGTCTTCCGCTTCCCCCCATTTGGTGCACCCCTCTGGAGAAGTCCTTAGCCTTCTCCTGTCGGGAATAGACCGTGCACTGGGCTTATCAGCCCGTGGTTCGGAGTTTCTCCCCCACTTAGTGCGTCTTTAAAAGGCACCGTTTTTTTGTTGGACTACTAGCTAGTCCCTGCCATCCCTTAAGTCCTCTTGTTTCACCTCCATATCCCTGATACCCATTTCCTCTCCTTCTGTTCCCCTCCCATTGCTGTTTCCCCCTCTGGTCATAACTCCTCCCTCCCCCTTGGCGTGTGGGACCGGACACGCAGCGGGGGGGCCCGCTGCCTGACTATCCCTGGTTCTCCTCACCCCCCCTTGTCCCTTCCCTGCAGGTATGGCCCCTGTAAAGGCGGTCACCCTGAACGTGAAGGGCCTTAACACCCCAGAGAAGAGAACCATCCTGGGGCAGGAGTTAAAGAGATGTAAAGCGCAAATCATTTTCCTACAAGAGACACATTTCAGGCGGGACTCCGTGCCCAGACTCTGTAGTAAGTTGTTCCCCCAGGCTTTCACCAGCTGTGCTGCGGATGCTAAGAAAAAAGGGGTGGCAATCCTGATATCCAGGGACGTCCCCTTCTTGCTGAGGGAGGTCTGGAGAGACGAGTCGGGACGGGTGGTGCTGGCCAAGGGACTGATTAATCAGAAAATGTATACTTTAGCCTCTGTATACGCTCCCAATCAGGGGCAGATACCATTCCTGAAGCACACTCTGGAAAAGCTTGAGAAATTCAGGGAGGGGGAGATCATTCTAGGGGGTGACTTTAACCTGACTCTGGAACCACTACTGGACTCCTCGGCAGGGAAGTCAGCGATCTCGCACCTGGCCTTGCGTTCTCTGAAGAAGGCATTGCATGGGATGCAGCTGGTGGACGCCTGGCGGGTCAGGAACCCCGGGACGAAAGACTACTCTTTTTACTCGCATGTACACGGGACATATTCCAGGCTAGACTACATATGGGTGACACATAGCTTGTTGAGCCTGGCCACGGGAGACGGGATATACCCCACCTCCTTTTCAGATCACGCCCCGGTGTTTCTTGACCTCGAGCTCGTGGACAGGCCACCCCCCTCCTCCACTTGGAGATTGAATGAGTCTCTCCTCAAGGATGCGGTGGTGGCTCAGGCTGTGAAGGAGGGCCTAGAGTCCTACTTCAGAATCAATAATAATGGAGAGGTCTCGTTACTCACATTATGGGAGGCACACAAGAGCGTGATCAGGGGCATCCTGATCAGCCACGGGGCGAGGCTCAAGAGAGAAAGACTGGCCCAAATAGTTAAGCTTACAGAGAAGGTGCGGGGCCTGGAGTTATCCCACAAGCAATCTGAGGTGGCACGGGTGCTTGGGGAGCTGACTCAGACTAGGGAGGCACTCAACGCCCTTCTACGGCAGAAAGCAAAGCATGTTATTAGAAGATGCAGACGCACCTACTACGAGTATGGTAATAAGAGCAGCGCTCTGCTAGCTAGGGCCCTCAGGCAACAACAATCCCAGAATTTCATCTCTGCAATTCTAGATAGTGAACAGCAAACACGACATACCACGGAGGGGATAGCAGATGCATTCAGGGCATACTACTCAGGCTTGTACAATCTCAGTAGAGGGGCCCCGACACGGTCGCATCTGGATAGAATTGAGGACTATATTAAGGAGTCAGGCATGCCTTCGGTGACAGATGAAGTCTCGGCCTCCTTGGAGGACCCGATTGGGTTGGAAGAGTTACTAGAGGCGCTTAAACAGACCCCGACAGGGAAGGCCCCAGGACCTGACGGTTATTCGGTCCAATACTATAAAACATTCATTTCTATCCTGGGCCCTCATATGGTTGGGGCCTGGAACACCATTACAGACCCGGAGGTGGCGGGTGCCTTCTCAGATGGGGACCTTGAGGCCCACATCTCTGTCTTGCATAAAGCGGGGAAAGACCCCCTGTCGTGCAGGAGCTACCGCCCTATCTCCCTTCTCAACACTGACCTGAAGCTGTACGCAAAGATCTTGGCCAATAGATTGGCCCCGGTGGTGGCCCAGGTGGTCCATTTGGACCAAACGGGTTTTGTGGTGGGAAGGGAGGCCAGGGATAATGTGGTGCGGGCGCTCAGTGTCACATACTCCGCACAGTCCACGGGGGTGCCAATGATGGTGTTGTCCACAGACGCGGAAAAGGCCTTTGACCGGGTGGGTTGGCCTTTTATGCAGGGAACCCTTAGACATATAGGCTTGGGGGAGAACATTAGGAAACGCATTGGGGCTCTGTATACGGTACCCTGCGCGAGAGTCAAGGTGAACGGCCATCTCTCCGCCCCATTGCCGATCAGTAACGGGACCCGACAAAGCTGCCCACTGTCGCCCCTGTTGTTCGCCTTGACTCTGGAGCCCTTTCTATGCAAAATAAGGAAAAATGTGGACGTGAAGGGTTTGAGTGTGGATGGCAGTATTCATAAGGTTGCCGCTTACGCGGATGACCTCTTGTTCTTCATCACAAACCCCACGGTCTCTGTCCCTGTGTTAATGAAGGAGCTTGAAGCCTTCGGGAGACTATCCTTTTTTAAAATTAACTTTGAGAAGTCAGAGGCGTTAAACATCTCCCTCCCTGTTGAAGTGGCTGAGACTGCGCAACAGGCATTTTCTTTTAAGTGGGCCAAGGATTCAATAGCGTACCTTGGTACACGGTTGCCGAACCGCCTGACGAACATCTTCGCCTTAAACTTCCTGCCCCTACTTCAGAGAATAAAGGATGACCTGGAAAAATGGGATTCCCCTACCTTTTCATGGATGGGTAGGGTGAATATAATTAAAATGTCGATCCTGCCAAAACTACTGTTCCTGTTCCAGGCGCTCCCGATCAAGATACCTACCCGCTTCTTCAGGGACCTGGAGAAAGTTCTGATGGGGTTTGTGTGGCAGAAGAAGAGGGCTAGGCTCCGCCGACAGGTGTTATTCAAGCCCAATCACCTGGGTGGTATGGCTATGCCGGATGTCCAGTCGTATTGGGTGGCTTCCCATTTGCAAAGGGTATGTGAGTGGCATACGTGCAGGGAGACAAAGAGATGGGTACAGCTAGAGCACTCCCTGGCACCTGCCCCCCTGGATGCCGTTGCTTGGAACAGAGAGAATCGAGTGCCAGCCCTGAGATCCCACCCCACTGTAGCACCCACTCTGGATGTCCTTCGGAGTTCCAGGGAGCGTTCGGATTTCTCCCCATGGCCCTCCCCCATGGTGGCTTTATTAGATAACCCGCAACTCATGCCTGATTGTACCAGGAGAGACCTCAGGGAATGGGGGAAGGTAGCCCAGCTAAGGGGATGTGACTTGTTATCGGAAGGGGGCTGGACCGCGCTGGGTGAGCTGAGGGCGAAATTTGAGAAAGGGAACTTGGACCCCTGGACACTATTGCGGTTTCAGTCGGTTCTGTCCAGGATGGGCTATCGCAGGGAGAATTTCAGGAAGCATACCGATTTTGAGACGCAATGTTTGACAGGACAGCCACAGCCCCATCTGATTTCCTTGTTGTACTCGCTGCTCATCCGGGAAGTAGAGTCCCCGCCTGCGTATTGGGGAGAGTGGGAGCGGGACTTGGGTCGGCCCCTGGGTGAGAAGGAGAGAGTCAAGATAGCCACCCTGATACATAAATCCTCGGTAGCCACGAGAATCCAGGAAGTAAATTATAAATTGTTGACTCGATGGTACTACACTCCTGACAAACTAGGCAAGATGTATGACTCGGCGGATACGAGCTGCTGGAGATGCGGAGGGGAACGTGGGACTCTTTTCCACTTGTTCTGGCAGTGCCCCAGAATCCAAGAGTATTGGGGGGCGGTCCTGGGTATTGTGGCACAGCTGACAGGGGCACAGTTGCTGGGGGACCCGGCGCAGGTCCTGCTTCACTCCACGAGGTCCCCGATAGGGAAATACAGGAAAACGTTGCTGATTCACCTATTGAACGCTGCCAAACAGGCTATACCCAGATTCTGGAAACAGAAGAAAGCACCCTCCGTCAGGGATTGGGTGAGGGAGGTTGTCCTCGTTAAGGAAATGGAGGATTTAACTTTAGCTCTTCATGACAGGGATGAGCAATACAAAGTCACCTGGCTACCCTGGCTGATTTTTGAAGAATCAGCGGAGTTCCGCAATTTGTTTACGTGATTGATTAGATGCTATGCCGCCTGCGGTGCCGCCCGCGGTCATGCTCAATTCGAGCGAGATATACCTCGCCTCCTGCCGCGATGGGCCTGAGTTGGACAGCTGCCAGGCGGCGCCCGGCCTGCGGCCCTGTCCCACACGCCATACCCATACCTCCACCAACACCTACCCCCCCATGCCTCTCATATCGTCTACCTCCCCCTCTTTCTCCCCCTTCCCCCTCCCCTGCCCCCCCTTTTTTCTTTTGTACCCCTTGCCGTCGCACCTCCCCTCGGTCCCCCCTTGTACGTCTAACCCCTGTATCCTGGGGAGAGCTTGGGTTCCTACCCTATACGAGGAAATTGAAACCATTCTCATCTGAAAGCCCCATGACTGGGTGTGCCCGCTGGGACGTGGGGTGGGACGGGACAGGGGGGACAGATGTTCGCTGGGCGGCTCTCGTCGCGCTGTGTTCCCCCGCCTCGTGATCCCCCGTGACTGGTGTTCGCATCATACGGCACTATGTACTATTGTCTGACACCATTACTCAACTGCGATCCGTCACCTCTGTTGCGATGGTGATCTACTTGAGCTCCCCTATTCCTTTTATGTTTCCTGTATTGTTGACCCTATTGAATGTATGTATGTTATAAACCTGCAAAATTCAAAAATAAAGAATTTAAAAAAAAGAAATGTATGGGAGAGCGACATGTGGCGAGAGGTAATACTTAGCGCTCTGCAAGGCTGAACGTCGGCGCTGTTCGCTGAGGTTGGGAGAATGATGAATCGGACGCTACATGGCGTTATCCCAGTCGCTCAACAGATTCTGCTTGATAAATGTGTAATTCAGTGTCGTCTCCGGCATTCACCTGTCGCTACCTGTCGCTACCTCTCATTTACAAGGCACTACCTTACGCTATCCCTTCATGAATAAGGCCCTAAGTTTTTAGTCACTTACTTATTATTCTTTCCCCCACTGGGCTGCAACTCTGTTCAGGACTCTAGAATACCAGCTCCAACATCTTGCCTCAAAAGCATCACATACTGAGAAGGGGGAATGCAGGAGTTATAGCCTTACTCTGCACAGATAGACAGACAGAGCAGAGCTGGGATCAGAAAAAGGACAACAATCCCAGAGCAGCATAGTCATGAGACACTTCCTGTCTGCAGGCAGCCTGAGACTGCATGGGCCATCTTGGATGTCTAAACGCTCAGAAAATGCATTAGATGCAGGTAGAATGATTTTTAATGTGGGTAATCTGTATGTACAGGGTGGGGTAAACATACAAGATAGGCTCTAATTTAGGGTGAAGGTCCGGTTTAAGATCCTTCGTTATTTACTTATACTGTGGATTGGCTCTAGGCACAGTGCAACTGCACATGGTTTATTGTTCCTTATAGCAGGTGCTGTAGATGTACTCAACTGAGCAAAACGTTTGGAAAAAAGGTGATCAGTGACTGGCAATCTGCCTTGTGGTGTATGTGAGATATGCAACAGATTATTTAGCAAATACATTTATTTTGCTCATCAGTCTGTCATTAATTCTGATTTTTAAACAGGTTCCCACTGTTATTAGTTGTTTTTCAATAATTTCCATGGGAAAATGTATTACCATAGATAAAAGAAAGGTGGGAAATACGTTAGCAGGGTTTTAATAGATAAAACCTTATTATGAATGTGATAATAAAAAAGGTGGATTTGCACATACTGAATTTCTGTTTATAATATATATAAAAGAGGGAGGTAGAAGGGTGTGTATTTCTTCACTTTGCAGTAAATAACACACTTTACTGATTCAAGGAATTATTTTATTTACAGCGTGATTCATGCAGAATTCACAAATAACAATATAAATATTAAAATTGCTAAATGGATTTTTACATTTACATATGGCTATAACAGCATCTTCTTTGCTATACATAAAGAATGCAAGGGTAAAATATAGGAGGTAACATTAAAAACCTTCTTTAATTTTCCAAATTTGTATCAAATACATACTAATGAGTTATTAATTTTCTATTTTTAAGTTGCTACATCTTGTGTATGTGATAATTGGACTCTTAGGATTAAAAAAAAACTATTGTGTGTGTGTGTTTGTTTAGGGCTTTTTTATGTTTTCTGTTGGGCCTTATCGTCCAATTGTGGTATGCATTATTATTAAAGGCAGATATCTTATGGGGGTGATTGGGTTTCAGTTTCAGTTTTAGTTTTAGGTAAGATTGTCTCTTCAGGTAATTTTTGCATCTTTAACTGAAATTTTTAGCACGAACTTTAGGTAGTTAACTAGTATTGGAAAATCAAATGTATTAGTTTGGGGTAACCTCTACACCCCCTGCCAAAAAGCCCAACAGAGACTCACTATTGCACTCAAACAATCAATTTATAAATCCATTTTATTGTAGCATATTGTTTAAAACCAATTTAAAAACAATTTTACTGAACCATATGCATGGTAAGCCACCAGGGGGCGCACTCCCTCATTAACAATACAATCTCATATACATAAAAGTAATTTCAAAGTGATTCTGTGCTAATCTATCAATAAATTCATATATATACAACTATTCTAAAACTTAATATACAATTCACAATTAATATCCTCACCCTAATAAAGTGCCAGTGCTTCCATCACAAATAGTCCCTTGTGCAAAATATTTAAGCCCATTCACAGAGAGCAAGGGCACACAGACAACACACAACAAACAAGTGCTTACTGTTAGTATGGTGACAGGAAGGCCCCCCTCAGGCGCAGACCAACGCGTTTCGAGCCCCCTATGGGCTCTTGCTCACGGTCAGTATGTGTGTGTCAATGTGAATGGGCTTAAATATTTTGCACAAGGGACTATTTGTGATGGAAGCACTGGCACTTTATTAGGGTGAGGATATTAATTGTGAATTGTATATTAAGTTTTAGAATAGTTGTATATATATGAATTTATTGATAGATTAGCACAGAATCACTTTGAAATTACTTATATGTATATGAGATTGTATTGTTAATGAGGGAGTGCGCCCCCTGGTGGCTTACCATGCATATGGTTCAGTAAAATTGTTTTTAAATTGGTTTTAAACAATATGCTACAATAAAATGGATTTATAAATTGATTGTTTGAGTGCAATAGTGAGTCTCTGTTGGGCTTTTTGGCAGGGGGTGTAGAGGTTACCCCAAACTAATACATTTGGTTTTTGGGTATTAACCCACAGAGCAGTGCACCTATAGAAATATTTACTGGTGCTGCCCACATTTCTTATCCGTAGCCCAAACGGATGTTTATTACTAGTATTGGAAAATCAGTTAATAAAACTCAGATTTGCACATTCATTTTCAATGTTTATTTCAACTTTTTATATAAGGCTTTTCAAACAACCAGGACACACAAACATATATTCTATGACCAATCACATTCTGACATAAGCTGACATCATCAAGATTTCTTTATTTTTATAACGCAAATCAGCCATGGCAGATCGCCTGATTTCGCCAAACCATATTGTCTAATAAATACCACTCATTTTGTCATTGATAGTCTGTTGTCCCCTGCATTTGCTGCTACAATTATAGCACAGTATTCCCCACTTGCAGAATACACAGCACCCTTAGGAAAGGAGAAACTCACAGAAAGCCAGGAATGTAGTAAATCAGGCCCCATATATGTATAAATGTAAAGTGTAGTAAAACCTACACAGATTTAATGTTCCTGCAGTTAGGGGATTAGGACCTACGTTTGAATGTACTAATAAAAACTCTACAAAAACGGTATTTTGACTGCTCTTTTTTGTACAAAAACATATATATTAACATAAAACTGCTGTCATTTTAATCCCATCATCCTTCATGATGACCCACTAAAAAGGGAAGCTCCACCCCCTGGGAGGAAACACAAACTGAACAGAGGTTAAAACCCCACCCCTTTCTCTCCACCTTAGTTCTTTGTGTTTCCTCCCTAAGGAAGCACTGGACAGAGAAGTCTAGACAACGGACAATTTATTGTTTTTGTTTTCAGTTCCAGGAGTTCTGGAGGAACCAAAAGAGCCTAGGACCAGCTTTACCGGGTTTATTTCCCCAGAGGTTCACAGGCGGCCATGACCGGATCACATAATATGACAGCTCACTAGTTGTGCGCTGTCCCCTTTAAATCCTAACTGAATTTGCAAGCGGGTGTGCAATGCCTAGTGGGACCCCTGGGGTACTCACCTGAGCATCTGATGTGGTGATCTAAGGCTGGAATTAATTTTTCCTTCCATTTTTTTCAAATTTGGGGGATGGGGCTCGTGATCGTCGACCCGGTGCTCTGACGTCATTCCTGAACACGTCTTTTACACACGCTTTAACCCGGAAGTATAGTGTTTTTCCCCAGCCAATAGTCTAGTCAGGCTCAAGGGAGTGGAAAGGAGCTGGTGGCTGTGCAGTGAAGACAGTGGCATTAGGGGGCAGCAGCGATGGTGAATGGTAGCATCAGCAGGCCTACACCTCAAGGTGCAGCAACACAGCAGCAATGGTGAATGGTAGCATCGGCGGGCCCACACCTCGAGGTGCAGCAACACAGCAGCAGCGATGGTGGTGATCCAGTAGCCCTCAGCAGCAGCAGATGTCCATTCCTAGCCCAGCAGGGAGTGACAATCCCGTGCTTAAAGATACAGATGCAGGCAGTATTTCTAGTGATCTTCACACCTTAGGCAAGATATCCCAAGAAAAACTGGCAATGTCCAAATCTTGATTTATTTTTAAAATTTTGTTTTCTGTTGCAAACAAAGGGAGTATGTACACATAACATGTTTGTTTTATTGTCGTTTTATCCTATTACAACCAAGGTAAAAAATAGAGACAAGGGCCCCTAAGTAAAGCTCAAAGGCTCTAAGCATGTTAAACACTGTGAATCCTGCAGCGTTACTCTTCCAGATACCTGGCATAAGCCTGTTTGTCAGGCATGCCTTTAGTTAAAGATGGGAGAGGAGACTTCAGTTATGTATAGGGAGATACTAGCCATGAGGAAAGAAATTGCCTCAATGCTGGAAGTCCATAGTTTCCCGGGGCCGCACCCAAAGCCTCTTATTTCCCTTACCACAGCTATCACATGCGCAAGCACTCTCAGTTCAGCTACACTTTATGCTGAAGTAGAAGCCAAAATAGTAGAGGAGGGTGAAGGTGAACTCCCCTCTGAGGATTCTCTTAATGAGGAAATAAATGTTAATGATAGTAAGGGGGAATCTGGTCCCTCTGGACACCTGCCAGAGGAATTAGCAGGGTTATTAGATGACATTTATGACACATGGGGCAATAATATGAGGATAAGCCTCAGTCGGTACAGGATACTATGTATAAAAAATATTTAGGAAAAAACTCAATTTCAGCATTTCCCATTCATTCAGCACCTAAGGATATCTTTGAGGCTGAATGGGAACACCCAGAATATAAATTCTTTATGCCTAGTTGGCTAAAAAGAAAATTTGCATTTCACGAGCAGCACCTGGAGCCTTGGAGTAAGTGGACAAACCTGAACTAAAAAGGATGGTGAGGAAGGGACCTTGGCAGCTTCCAGATATTCAGAATTTACTTCATCAGGGTCCCGTTCTGCATCCAGACTCATCAAAGCTTCAACTGATCACTTGGATCTTAAAGGAAGGGTTGTTCGGTAAAAGTGATTGCAACTCTCCTGGATAGTTAATAATTGACCAGTAGATGCATTGGTGGTTTGGAAATGTTTTTCTTTGTTTTGTGAAGCCAACAAACTGAAGAAAGAAGATATACCCACAGTCCCCACATTTCTGCAGGAAGGATTTGAGAATGGGCTAGTAGTAAGTATGCTAAAGACTCAGAATTCAGACTTATCAGTCTTCCTAGATTGCTAGTTTAGACAACATCAACTGATTAATCGATACTTTGAATCAATTACCCGCAAAAGACCAGTGCCCTTTAAGGGCTTTCTAACATGGGACTCAGTCATATCGAAGGGGTTGCTGGAACCTCCATTTGAGCCATTAGAGGAAGTACCAGAAAATTGTTATCTCTGAACTTTTGTTTTCTGCTGGCCATCACATCAGCCAGGTGGGAAAGTGAACTTCAAGAACTTCAGCCTTACTGTTCAGTTCTCATAATAATAAGGCCATTCAAATAAGACCATACTGAGACCTGAACCCTTATTTGTGCCAAAGATTGCTACATCTATTAACAGGCCCCAATATATAGCTGCTGGATGGAGCAGGGACAGCAGAATATCTTGCACTTCTAGATGTGAGAAGAGCACTTATCATTTACTTAGAAAGCTCCAGAGAATGGCGGATAGTGGAAAAGCTTTTAGTAATGTTCAGTGGAAAGAGAAAAGGCCTACCTTTTTTTTTTAAGGTGTTATTAGTGTTATACTAAAAGTTTATTAGACTACTATGGTTACATAGTTATTCAAGAAAAACAAATGGATAATAACCAGGTTCAGCCCTAAATATAAATCATCAGGGGATTTTGATTTCTATATAGAAAAAAAACAGAAGACAAACAAACTCACTTCCAATATCCCAAATCATTTGGATAACCCCCATTGCATGTAATTTTGAACTTTTACAGTGGATACTACCAATACATACAATGTTATTGTACAGTATGCCATGCAGACAAATGACATGCACTTAGGACAATCATTTACAGTACAAAACTATTAAGGCAGATGTTGATTATCTAGGAGCTGTTTCCCTTTTGTTTAATCCATTTTTGCATTATACTCCAAATTCATGTACAATAAGTACTACCAAGAGAATTTTATTTTCAACTCTTACTGAATTATCCACCTTAATGTTGTGAGATATTTAAGGCAAGTTTACTATCGCTGCCGTTGTGTTCATGAGCAAGCTTTATCTTTACCTACCTGTATCCTAGTACCTGGAAAGAATGGCTGAATGGAACAAACAGTACTTGGGATCTACAGTACGGACAAATAGATCTACCATTTTGGAAAAAACTTTATAAAACCTTATAATTACAACCAGGGCTGGATTAAGCATGGTGGGGGCCCCTGGGCACAAAATCTGGTTGAGGCCCCAGATACAGTTTTTTTCCTCCTTTAAAATAATAGTCCAGCCAAGTAACTGATTGGTGGTTGTCTGGCACCAGTGGGTGCATACTGCTCAGGAACTCCTGCTTTGCCATTCTTGGCGGGGGGCAGTGTAGTTTCCCAGCTGGTCCAGTAGAAAATATTTCCCTGCATTGAGCTGCCAGTGGCTGTGCTTGGTGGCTTTTGTGCAGTGAGCGGGCACCGATTGGCAGCTCTGCATCCACCCATCCCTATAGTGTTGCTGACACTGGCTTTGTTTCTCTAGACTCTCTGTCCTGCCCTGTGGTGGCATTGGCTTCTGGTTTGGAAAAACAAAAAAAGGCTTGCCCGGGCACGGGGGGGGGGGGGAGGGCACTACCGCCAGGGCACACACCCCTTCCTCCCCCTTATAATCCGGCCCTGATTACAACAAATGTGTAACACAATGATAACCTTTTCAGCTTTACAGCTTTGAGTAAAACTACTAGAGATGAGCGAACTTTTGAAAAATTCGATTCGACTGATTCGCCGAATTTTCCGACAAAAATCGTTTCGACCCGAATAAATTCGCGACGAATCGCTATTAAAAACGGCTATTTCTGAGCCTCCTACAGCCTCAATAGGGTTGTAAACCATTCAGCCTTGCTGTAACACGCACAGGATGCGTGCTGGGTTTGTTAAATAATACTTTGAAGAAATATCACATGCAGATCAGAGGCATCGCTAATAGAATCGCAGAGCGGCACAATTGCAGAGAGTTGAAGTGGCATCACTATGAGGGGCAGAAGGAGCCCAAATATACACTGGAGTTGGCCTCAGGAGCCCAAAAATTGGATGAATCACACCCTGGAGTTGGCAGAAGTTGGCAGCAGCAGCAGGAGCCCAAATATACACTGGAGTTGGCTTCAGGAGCCCAAAAATTGGATGAATCACACCCTGGAGTTGGCAGAAGTTGGCAGCAGCAGGAGCAGGAGCCCAAATATACACTGGAGTTGGCCTCAGGAGCCCAAAAATTGGATGAATCACACCCTGGAGTTGGCAGAAGTTGGCAGCAGCAGCAGCAGGAGCCCAAATATACACTGGAGTTGGCCTCAGGAGCCCAAAAATTGGATGAATCACACCCTGGAGTTGGCAGAAGTTGGCAGCAGCAGCAGCAGGAGCCCAAATATACACTGGAGTTGGCCTCAGGAGCCCAAAAATTGGATGAATCACACCCTGGAGTTGGCAGGAGTTGACAGTAGTAGCAGCAGGAGCCCAAATATACACTGGAGTTGGCTTCAGGAGCCCAAAAATTGGATGAATCACACCCTGGAGTTGGCAGAAGTTGGCAGCAGCAGCAGCAGGAGCCCAAATATACACTGGAGTTGGCCTCAGGAGCCCAAAAATTGGATGAATCACACCCTGGAGTTGGCAGAAGTTGGCAGTAGTAGCAGCAGGAGCCCAAATATACACTGGAGTTGGCTTCAGGAGCCCAAAAATTGGATGAATCACACCCTGGAGTTGGCAGAAGTTGGCAGCAGCAGCAGCAGGAGCCCAAATATACACTGGAGTTGGCTTCAGGAGCCCAAAAATTGGATGAATCACACCCTGGAGTTGGCAGAAGTTGGCAGCAGCAGGAGCAGGAGCCCAAATATACACTGGAGTTGGCCTCAGGAGCCCAAAAATTGGATGAATCACACCCTGGAGTTGGCAGAAGTTGGCAGCAGCAGCAGCAGGAGCCCAAATATACACTGGAGTTGGCCTCAGGAGCCCAAAAATTGGATGAATCACACCCTGGAGTTGGCAGGAGTTGACAGTAGTAGCAGCAGGAGCCCAAATATACACTGGAGTTGGCTTCAGGAGCCCAAAAATTGGATGAATCACACCCTGGAGTTGGCAGAAGTTGGCAGCAGCAGCAGCAGGAGCCCAAATATACACTGGAGTTGGCCTCAGGAGCCCAAAAATTGGATGAATCACACCCTGGAGTTGGCAGAAGTTGGCAGTAGTAGCAGCAGGAGCCCAAATATACACTGGAGTTGGCTTCAGGAGCCCAAAAATTGGATGAATCACACCCTGGAGTTGGCAGAAGTTGGCAGTAGCAGCAGCAGGAGCCCAAATATACACTGGAGTTGGCCTCAGGAGCCCAAAAATTGGATGAATCACACCCTGGAGTTGGCAGAAGTTGGCAGTAGTAGCAGCAGGAGCCCAAATATACACTGGAGTTGGCTTCAGGAGCCCAAAAATTGGATGAATCACACCCTGGAGTTGGCAGAAGTTGGCAGTAGCAGCAGCAGGAGCCCAAATATACACTGGAGTTGGCTTCAGGAGCCCAAAAATTGGATGAATCACACCCTGGAGTTGGCAGGAGTTGACAGTAGCAGCAGCAGGAGCCCAAATATACACTGGAGTTGGCTTCAGGAGCCCAAAAATTGGATGAATCACACCCTGGAGTTGGCAGAAGTTGGCAGCAGCAGCAGCAGCAGGAGCCCAAATATACACTGGAGTTGGCTTCAGGAGCCCAAAAATTGGATGAATCACACCCTGGAGTTGGCAGGAGTTGACAGTAGCAGCAGCAGGAGCCCAAATATACACTGGAGTTGGCCTCAGGAGCCCAAAAATTGGATGAATCACACCCTGGAGTTGGCAGGAGTTGACAGTAGCAGCAGCAGGAGCCCAAATATACACTGGAGTTGGCTTCAGGAGCCCAAAAATTGGATGAATCACACCCTGGAGTTGGCAGAAGTTGGCAGCAGCAGCAGCAGCAGGAGCCCAAATATACACTGGAGTTGGCTTCAGGAGCCCAAAAATTGGATGAATCACACCCTGGAGTTGGCAGAAGTTGGCAGCAGCAGCAGCAGCAGGAGCCCAAATATACACTGGAGTTGGCTTCAGGAGCCCAAAAATTGGATGAATCACACCCTGGAGTTGGCAGAAGTTGGCAGTAGCAGCAGCAGGAGCCCAAATATACACTGGAGTTGGCTTCAGGAGCCCAAAAATTGGATGAATCACACCCTGGAGTTGGCAGGAGTTGACAGTAGCAGCAGCAGGAGCCCAAATATACACTGGAGTTGGCTTCAGGAGCCCAAAAATTGGATGAATCACACCCTGGAGTTGGCAGAAGTTGGCAGTAGTAGCAGCAGGAGCCCAAATATACACTGGAGTTGGCTTCAGGAGCCCAAAAATTGGATGAATCACACCCTGGAGTTGGCAGGAGTTGACAGTAGCAGCAGCAGGAGCCCAAATATACACTGGAGTTGGCCTCAGGAGCCCAAAAATTGGATGAATCACACCCTGGAGTTGGCAGGAGTTGACAGTAGTAGCAGCAGGAGCCCAAATATACACTGGAGTTGGCTTCAGGAGCCCAAAAATTGGATGAATCACACCCTGGAGTTGGCAGAAGTTGGCAGCAGCAGCAGCAGGAGCCCAAATATACACTGGAGTTGGCCTCAGGAGCCCAAAAATTGGATGAATCACACCCTGGAGTTGGCAGGAGTTGGCAGCAGCAGCAGCAGGAGCCCAAAAAATGGCCTAAAGACATAAATATGTTTTGCACCATTTGGAAAGTGTAAAACGTGGCACCATGCTGAATCTAGTCGCATGCATCAGGCATTGGTGGGTGGAAATCCTGGCTGATCCATCCTTGATTCATTTTGACAAAGGTGAGTCTCTCCACATTTTTAGTTGACAGACGAGTTCTCCTCGCCGTAACTATGGCCCCCGCCGCACTAAACACCCGCTCAGATGGCACGCTACTTGCCGGGCAGGACAGCTTTTCCAGGGCAAACTCTGCTAGTTGCGGCCACAAATCAAGTTTGGCTGCCCAGAAGTCCAGCGGATCCTCAAGGTGTGTTGGCATGGTCATGTCAAAGTATGACATGACCTGCTGGTTCAGGTCCTGCTCCAGGTCTTCCTGCTGCTCATGAGTAGCCTCACTATGCGGGTGTAGAAAGCTACTCATTAGCGACTGAAGACTGAGGCTGCTGCTGCTGATGGAGCTTCTGCTGCTGCTGCTGCCAACCCCCCCAGCGGCCATGGCAGTGGAAGGTGAGCGCAGAGGTCCCCTCGAGTCAGACCTGCGAGAGTATGGACCATGGCGTAGATAGGCATCGGCCAACTGCCTACGTAGAATGTCTTTGTAGTAGTTGAGTTTGTCCTCCCTCTCGGTGGGTTTAAAAAATGCCCCCATTTTGTGCCGGAAGCAAGGGTCCAATAAGGTGGACAGCCAGAAGTCATCCCGCCGACAGATGGAAACAATTCTGGGGTCACTACGCAAGCATGTGAGCATGCTTCGTGCCATTTGCGCAAGTGACTCGGATGGACTACCTGTCTCCATCTCCACTGCATACTGCCACGGTGTGCCCGGGTCCTCTGTCTCTCCTTCCTCAAAAACCTCTAGCTCCTCTGGCTGCTCCTGCTCCTCCTCTCCTGTCCGCTGACTAGATAAACCAGCCATTTCGCCAAGCCTAAACTGTGTTTCGCTGGGCAACTCCTCCTCCTCCTCTTCCTCCTCCTCCTCCTCCAGTTCAGCTCCAACGGGGTTCATGTGGCCGTAAGATGTAAACGCCATGTCTCCAGTGCCCTGACCAGCCATGGTTTCCAACATGTGCTGTAGTACATGAAGCAGTGGAATCACGTCGTTCATCCCGTAATCCTGCCGACTGACAAATAAAGTGGCTTCCTCAAAGGGCCTGAGCAAACGGCAGGTGTCACGTATGAGCTGCCACTGGTTGACATTGAAGTTACACAGGGGAGTCCCCCTATCTGCTTGGATCATCAGGAAATCCGTGATGGCTTTTCTCTGTTCATATAATCGGTCCAACATGTGAAGGGTGGAATTCCAACGGGTGGAAACATCGCAAATCAGACTATGTTGGGGGATACCATTCTGACGCTGTAGCTCAAGAAGGGTGTGTTTGGCGGTGTAGGAGTGGCTGAAGTGCATGCAAAGTTTCCGTGAAGTTGTTAGGATGTCCTGCAGATGGGGGGAACACTTCAGAAACCGCTTGACAACCAGATTGAAGACGTGAGCCATGCAGGGGGCATGGGTCAGGCTTCCTTGGCGCAGCGCAGACAAAATGTTCTTCCCATTGTCGGTAACCATGATTCCCATTTTAAGTTTTCTCGGAGTAAGCCATGTTTGGATTTCCTGATGAATACATTTAAGCAGTTCCTCCCCTGTGTGACTCCGTTCGCCAAGACAAACCATGTGAAGCACTGCGTGACACCTCCGTGCCCTGCACACATGGTAGACTGGAGGGGCACTGAGACTTGAGCCTACAGTGGAGGGTGAGGAGATGGCGGAGGATGAGGAGGCCGAGTCGCACGGTGTCACAGGCCCAATGGGCAGAGAGCGCGGAGGCCGAAGCGGCGTGACCTGTCCAAGTTGCTGCTGCAAAGGGACCACATTCACCCAGTGGGCCGTAAACGACATGTACTGCCCCTGACCGTAGTTACAGCTCCAGATGTCGGCGCTGCCATGTATTTTGCTACACACCGACAGGCTCAAGGACTGGCCCACCTTCTGTTCAACAAAAGTGTGCAGCGCTGGTACTGCCTTCTTGGCAAAGAAATGACGGCTTGGGACTCTCCACCTCGGCTCGGCACAAGCCATCAGTTCTCTGAAAGGTGCAGATTCCACCACCTGAAAAGGGAGCGACTGCAGCACCAGCAACTTGGACAGGAGCACATTCAGCTTCTGCGCCGTAGGATGAGTGGGCGCATACTGCTGTCTCTTGGACATGGCTTCGCTGATGGATTGCTGGCGGGATGCATGACTTGGAGGAGGAGGAGGAGGAGCAGGAGCGACAGAGGATGGGTGTGACGCACAGCTGCCTTCGGCTGAGGTGCTGGAGCCTTGGCTGGCAGAAATTGGGAGCTCACTTGGTGAGGAAGCAGACTGGACCACCCCTTGGGAGCCTCGGTTCTCCCAGGTCGTTTTATGGTGACGCATCATATGTTGACGCAGGGCCGTGGTGCCAACATTTGGACCCTGGCCACGCTTCACCTTTTGCCTACATATCTTGCATGTGGCCATGTTACCCTCCTGCGGATGCCTCAGGAAAAACTGCCACACTGCCGAGTAGCTACTTTTCCCACCCCCTGGCCTCACTGATTCACTGCTGCTGTTGCCAACTCCAGGAACCCCTGCTCCACTACCTCCCGATAAGGTAGACTGCCGCACAGCAGGTGCTCTACCCCGGCCCCGGCCCCGGCCGGCTCCAGCCTTTGGAATTGTGCCCCCATGCTGACTGCTACCACCTTGCTGCCTCAGCTGCTGACTCCGGGGCAACCTGCGCCCCTCTTCTCCTGATGATGACGATGAAGCCCCTTCATCACCCGGCTCCCAAGTGCGATCGGCTTCATCGTCATCATCATCATCATCACCGGGTTGTGGCTGTACGTCACTGATGTTCGTGGATTCGTCAACAGTGTCTGGCGCAGGAGCTGGAACGCTCGCAGCACCCACGACACTGTCCACATCACTATTTGTCTGCCTAGCTAAAGAAGCCACCTCCATTTCTTGGCTGGGCAGTAGCTGCTGACTGTCCTCCTGTATCTGATCGTCCTCCTCACTAAAGAGTGGAGCTGAACCCAAAGCATAGGATACGTCGCTGGGGGAGGGAACGGCGTAGGACAGAGGCAATGGGAGGACAGGGACTGCTCTCGGGGCATGCCAACTCAGGGTTGTGTCAGAGGAACCTACCGACCCTAGACTGGGGGTCTCAGATGTAAGTTGTGATGATGTTGTTGATGAGCGCGTCAGCCAATCTACCACGGCAGATGCGTTACTGGTGGAGACCCGACCGCTAGCAGATACTGGCAGATTAGGTCTCTCAGCGTGACTCCTGCTGCTACTGGCCCCCAGTCTGATGCGAGCTCTGCCTGCGGAATCTTGGCCTCTGCCACTCCTCTTTTCACTTCCAGGCACTTGTCTGCCCGACATAGTCTAACTGGCGTGGTAGTAGGTGATATTTTAAGAACCCCCAGGCAGCAGTGGGTCTATATAAAACAGAATATAATGCACACCAAAAGTGAGCAGTAACACTCAGCCTCCAACAGGCCTGCTTAGTGTAAATAAGAGAGCTGCTTAGTGTAAATAAAGAGGGGTATGCTATGTTACAGAATGGGATGCCTCAACAGAAGTGCACCTGGCAGGCAGCAGTAAGCCTATGCCCAGCAAAAGTGTCTTATAATATAAATATAATAAGAGCAAATGCTTATATGGTCTTAAACAGAGGCTGCTTTAGTCACAGAATGGGATGCCCTGGGCAGGAATGGACCTGGCAGGGTCCAGTAGGGCTTTGGCCAGCAAAAGTGTCTTTATCAGGCTAATTTCAAATATGATAAGAGCAAATGCTTATATGGTCTTAAACAGAGGCTGCTGTAGTCACAGAATGGGATGCCCCGGGCAGGAATCGACCTGGCAGGGTCCAGTAGGGCTTTGGCCAGCAAAAGTGTCTTTATCAGGCCTGATTTCTATGAGAATAAGTGCAAATGTTTATTATGCTATTAAATAGAGGCTGCTTTAGTCACAGAATGGGATGCCAGTGCCACAAAAACCAGAGAGCATGCACAGCAAAAGTGTCTTTATCAGGCCTGATTTCTATGAGAATAAGTGCAAATGTTTATTATGCTATTAAATAGAGGCTGCTTTAGTCACAGAATGGGATGCCAGTGCCACAAAAACCAGAGAGCATGCACAGCAAAAGTGTCTTTATCAGGCCTGATTTCTATGAGAATAAGTGCAAATGTTTATTATGCTATTAAATAGAGGCTGCTTTAGTCACAGAATGGGATGCCAGTGCCACAAAAACCAGAGAGCATGCACAGCAAAAGTGTCTTTATCAGGCCTGATTTCTATGAGAATAAGTGCAAATGTTTATTGTGCTATTAAATAGAGGCTGCTTTAGTCACAGAATGGGATGCCAGTGCCACAAAAACCAGAGAGCATGCACAGCAAAAGTGTCTTTATCAGGCCTGATTTCTATGAGAATAAGTGCAAATGTTTATTGTGCTATTAAATAGAGGCTGCTTTAGTCACAGAATGGGATGCCAGTGCCACAAAAACCAGAGAGCATGCACAGCAAAAGTGTCTTTATCAGGCCTGATTTCTATGAGAATAAGTGCAAATGTTTATTATGCTATTAAATAGAGGCTGCTTTAGTCACAGAATGGGATGCCAGTGCCACAAAAACCAGAGAGCATGCACAGCAAAAGTGTCTTTATCAGGCCTGATTTCTATGAGAATAAGTGCAAATGTTTATTGTGCTATTAAATAGAGGCTGCTTTAGTCACAGAATGGGATGCCAGTGCCACAAAAACCAGAGAGCATGCACAGCAAAAGTGTCTTTATCAGGCCTGATTTCTATGAGAATAAGTGCAAATGTTTATTGTGCTATTAAATAGAGGCTGCTTTAGTCACAGAATGGGATGCCAGTGCCACAAAAACCAGAGAGCATGCACAGCAAAAGTGTCTTTATCAGGCCTGATTTCTATGAGAATAAGTGCAAATGTTTATTGTGCTATTAAATAGAGGCTGCTTTAGTCACAGAATGGGATGCCAGTGCCACAAAAACCAGAGAGCATGCACAGCAAAAGTGTCTTTATCAGGCCTGATTTCTATGAGAATAAGTGCAAATGTTTATTATGCTATTAAATAGAGGCTGCTTTAGTCACAGAATGGGATGCCAGTGCCACAAAAACCAGAGAGCATGCACAGCAAAAGTGTCTTTATCAGGCCTGATTTCTATGAGAATAAGTGCAAATGTTTATTGTGCTATTAAATAGAGGCTGCTTTAGTCACAGAATGGGATGCCAGTGCCACAAAAACCAGAGAGCATGCACAGCAAAAGTGTCTTTATCAGGCCTGATTTCTATGAGAATAAGTGCAAATGTTTATTATGCTATTAAATAGAGGCTGCTTTAGTCACAGAATGGGATGCCAGTGCCACAAAAACCAGAGAGCATGCACAGCAAAAGTGTCTTTATCAGGCCTGATTTCTATGAGAATAAGTGCAAATGTTTATTGTGCTATTAAATAGAGGCTGCTTTAGTCACAGAATGGGATGCCAGTGCCACAAAAACCAGAGAGCATGCACAGCAAAAGTGTCTTTATCAGGCCTGATTTCTATGAGAATAAGTGCAAATGTTTATTATGCTATTAAATAGAGGCTGCTTTAGTCACAGAATGGGATGCCAGTGCCACAAAAACCAGAGAGCATGCACAGCAAAAGTGTCTTTATCAGGCCTGATTTCTATGAGAATAAGTGCAAATGTTTATTGTGCTATTAAATAGAGGCTGCTTTAGTCACAGAATGGGATGCCAGTGCCACAAAAACCAGAGAGCATGCACAGCAAAAGTGTCTTTATCAGGCCTGATTTCTATGAGAATAAGTGCAAATGTTTATTATGCTATTAAATAGAGGCTGCTTTAGTCACAGAATGGGATGCCAGTGCCACAAAAACCAGAGAGCATGCACAGCAAAAGTGTCTTTATCAGGCCTGATTTCTATGAGAATAAGTGCAAATGTTTATTGTGCTATTAAATAGAGGCTGCTTTAGTCACAGAATGGGATGCCAGTGCCACAAAAACCAGAGAGCATGCACAGCAAAAGTGTCTTTATCAGGCCTGATTTCTATGAGAATAAGTGCAAATGTTTATTATGCTATTAAATAGAGGCTGCTTTAGTCACAGAATGGGATGCCAGTGCCACAAAAACCAGAGAGCATGCACAGCAAAAGTGTCTTTATCAGGCCTGATTTCTATGAGAATAAGTGCAAATGTTTATTGTGCTATTAAATAGAGGCTGCTTTAGTCACAGAATGGGATGCCAGTGCCACAAAAACCAGAGAGCATGCACAGCAAAAGTGTCTTTATCAGGCCTGATTTCTATGAGAATAAGTGCAAATGTTTATTGTGCTATTAAATAGAGGCTGCTTTAGTCACAGAATGGGATGCCAGTGCCACAAAAACCAGAGAGCATGCACAGCAAAAGTGTCTTTATCAGGCCTGATTTCTATGAGAATAAGTGCAAATGTTTATTGTGCTATTAAATAGAGGCTGCTTTAGTCACAGAATGGGATGCCAGTGCCACAAAAACCAGAGAGCATGCACAGCAAAAGTGTCTTTATCAGGCCTGATTTCTATGAGAATAAGTGCAAATGTTTATTGTGCTATTAAATAGAGGCTGCTTTAGTCACAGAATGGGATGCCAGTGCCACAAAAACCAGAGAGCATGCACAGCAAAAGTGTCTTTATCAGGCCTGATTTCTATGAGAATAAGTGCAAATGTTTATTATGCTATTAAATAGAGGCTGCTTTAGTCACAGAATGGGATGCCAGTGCCACAAAAACCAGAGAGCATGCACAGCAAAAGTGTCTTTATCAGGCCTGATTTCTATGAGAATAAGTGCAAATGTTTATTATGCTATTAAATAGAGGCTGCTTTAGTCACAGAATGGGATGCCAGTGCCACAAAAACCAGAGAGCATGCACAGCAAAAGTGTCTTTATCAGGCCTGATTTCTATGAGAATAAGTGCAAATGTTTATTGTGCTATTAAATAGAGGCTGCTTTAGTCACAGAATGGGATGCCAGTGCCACAAAAACCAGAGAGCATGCACAGCAAAAGTGTCTTTATCAGGCCTGATTTCTATGAGAATAAGTGCAAATGTTTATTATGCTATTAAATAGAGGCTGCTTTAGTCACAGAATGGGATGCCAGTGCCACAAAAACCAGAGAGCATGCACAGCAAAAGTGTCTTTATCAGGCCTGATTTCTATGAGAATAAGTGCAAATGTTTATTGTGCTATTAAATAGAGGCTGCTTTAGTCACAGAATGGGATGCCAGTGCCACAAAAACCAGAGAGCATGCACAGCAAAAGTGTCTTTATCAGGCCTGATTTCTATGAGAATAAGTGCAAATGTTTATTATGCTATTAAATAGAGGCTGCTTTAGTCACAGAATGGGATGCCAGTGCCACAAAAACCAGAGAGCATGCACAGCAAAAGTGTCTTTATCAGGCCTAATTTCTATGAGAATAAGTGCAAATGTTTATTATGCTATTAAATAGAGGCTGCTTTAGTCACAGAATGGGATGCCAGTGCCACAAAAACCAGAGAGCATGCACAGCAAAAGTGTCTTTATCAGGCCTGATTTCTATGAGAATAAGTGCAAATGTTTATTATGCTATTAAATAGAGGCTGCTTTAGTCACAGAATGGGATGCCAGTGCCACAAAAACCAGAGAGCATGCACAGCAAAAGTGTCTTTATCAGGCCTGATTTCTATGAGAATAAGTGCAAATGTTTATTATGCTATTAAATAGAGGCTGCTTTAGTCACAGAATGGGATGCCAGTGCCACAAAAACCAGAGAGCATGCACAGCAAAAGTGTCTTTATCAGGCCTGATTTCTATGAGAATAAGTGCAAATGTTTATTGTGCTATTAAATAGAGGCTGCTTTAGTCACAGAATGGGATGCCAGTGCCACAAAAACCAGAGAGCATGCACAGCAAAAGTGTCTTTATCAGGCCTGATTTCTATGAGAATAAGTGCAAATGTTTATTATGCTATTAAATAGAGGCTGCTTTAGTCACAGAATGGGATGCCAGTGCCACAAAAACCAGAGAGCATGCACAGCAAAAGTGTCTTTATCAGGCCTGATTTCTATGAGAATAAGTGCAAATGTTTATTGTGCTATTAAATAGAGGCTGCTTTAGTCACAGAATGGGATGCCAGTGCCACAAAAACCAGAGAGCATGCACAGCAAAAGTGTCTTTATCAGGCCTGATTTCTATGAGAATAAGTGCAAATGTTTATTATGCTATTAAATAGAGGCTGCTTTAGTCACAGAATGGGATGCCAGTGCCACAAAAACCAGAGAGCATGCACAGCAAAAGTGTCTTTATCAGGCCTGATTTCTATGAGAATAAGTGCAAATGTTTATTATGCTATTAAATAGAGGCTGCTTTAGTCACAGAATGGGATGCCAGTGCCACAAAAACCAGAGAGCATGCACAGCAAAAGTGTCTTTATCAGGCCTGATTTCTATGAGAATAAGTGCAAATGTTTATTGTGCTATTAAATAGAGGCTGCTTTAGTCACAGAATGGGATGCCAGTGCCACAAAAACCAGAGAGCATGCACAGCAAAAGTGTCTTTATCAGGCCTGATTTCTATGAGAATAAGTGCAAATGTTTATTGTGCTATTAAATAGAGGCTGCTTTAGTCACAGAATGGGATGCCAGTGCCACAAAAACCAGAGAGCATGCACAGCAAAAGTGTCTTTATCAGGCCTGATTTCTATGAGAATAAGTGCAAATGTTTATTATGCTATTAAATAGAGGCTGCTTTAGTCACAGAATGGGATGCCAGTGCCACAAAAACCAGAGAGCATGCACAGCAAAAGTGTCTTTATCAGGCCTGATTTCTATGAGAATAAGTGCAAATGTTTATTATGCTATTAAATAGAGGCTGCTTTAGTCACAGAATGGGATGCCAGTGCCACAAAAACCAGAGAGCATGCACAGCAAAAGTGTCTTTATCAGGCCTGATTTCTATGAGAATAAGTGCAAATGTTTATTGTGCTATTAAATAGAGGCTGCTTTAGTCACAGAATGGGATGCCAGTGCCACAAAAACCAGAGAGCATGCACAGCAAAAGTGTCTTTATCAGGCCTGATTTCTATGAGAATAAGTGCAAATGTTTATTATGCTATTAAATAGAGGCTGCTTTAGTCACAGAATGGGATGCCAGTGCCACAAAAACCAGAGAGCATGCACAGCAAAAGTGTCTTTATCAGGCCTGATTTCTATGAGAATAAGTGCAAATGTTTATTGTGCTATTAAATAGAGGCTGCTTTAGTCACAGAATGGGATGCCAGTGCCACAAAAACCAGAGAGCATGCACAGCAAAAGTGTCTTTATCAGGCCTGATTTCTATGAGAATAAGTGCAAATGTTTATTATGCTATTAAATAGAGGCTGCTTTAGTCACAGAATGGGATGCCAGTGCCACAAAAACCAGAGAGCATGCACAGCAAAAGTGTCTTTATCAGGCCTGATTTCTATGAGAATAAGTGCAAATGTTTATTATGCTATTAAATAGAGGCTGCTTTAGTCACAGAATGGGATGCCAGTGCCACAAAAACCAGAGAGCATGCACAGCAAAAGTGTCTTTATCAGGCCTGATTTCTATGAGAATAAGTGCAAATGTTTATTATGCTATTAAATAGAGGCTGCTTTAGTCACAGAATGGGATGCCAGTGCCACAAAAACCAGAGAGCATGCACAGCAAAAGTGTCTTTATCAGGCCTGATTTCTATGAGAATAAGTGCAAATGTTTATTATGCTATTAAATAGAGGCTGCTTTAGTCACAGAATGGGATGCCAGTGCCACAAAAACCAGAGAGCATGCACAGCAAAAGTGTCTTTATCAGGCCTGATTTCTATGAGAATAAGTGCAAATGTTTATTATGCTATTAAATAGAGGCTGCTTTAGTCACAGAATGGGATGCCAGTGCCACAAAAACCAGAGAGCATGCACAGCAAAAGTGTCTTTATCAGGCCTGATTTCTATGAGAATAAGTGCAAATGTTTATTGTGCTATTAAATAGAGGCTGCTTTAGTCACAGAATGGGATGCCAGTGCCACAAAAACCAGAGAGCATGCACAGCAAAAGTGTCTTTATCAGGCCTGATTTCTATGAGAATAAGTGCAAATGTTTATTATGCTATTAAATAGAGGCTGCTTTAGTCACAGAATGGGATGCCAGTGCCACAAAAACCAGAGAGCATGCACAGCAAAAGTGTCTTTATCAGGCCTGATTTCTATGAGAATAAGTGCAAATGTTTATTATGCTATTAAATAGAGGCTGCTTTAGTCACAGAATGGGATGCCAGTGCCACAAAAACCAGAGAGCATGCACAGCAAAAGTGTCTTTATCAGGCCTGATTTCTATGAGAATAAGTGCAAATGTTTATTGTGCTATTAAATAGAGGCTGCTTTAGTCACAGAATGGGATGCCAGTGCCACAAAAACCAGAGAGCATGCACAGCAAAAGTGTCTTTATCAGGCCTGATTTCTATGAGAATAAGTGCAAATGTTTATTATGCTATTAAATAGAGGCTGCTTTAGTCACAGAATGGGATGCCAGTGCCACAAAAACCAGAGAGCATGCACAGCAAAAGTGTCTTTATCAGGCCTGATTTCTATGAGAATAAGTGCAAATGTTTATTGTGCTATTAAATAGAGGCTGCTTTAGTCACAGAATGGGATGCCAGTGCCACAAAAACCAGAGAGCATGCACAGCAAAAGTGTCTTTATCAGGCCTGATTTCTATGAGAATAAGTGCAAATGTTTATTATGCTATTAAATAGAGGCTGCTTTAGTCACAGAATGGGATGCCAGTGCCACAAAAACCAGAGAGCATGCACAGCAAAAGTGTCTTTATCAGGCCTGATTTCTATGAGAATAAGTGCAAATGTTTATTGTGCTATTAAATAGAGGCTGCTTTAGTCACAGAATGGGATGCCAGTGCCACAAAAACCAGAGAGCATGCACAGCAAAAGTGTCTTTATCAGGCCTGATTTCTATGAGAATAAGTGCAAATGTTTATTATGCTATTAAATAGAGGCTGCTTTAGTCACAGAATGGGATGCCAGTGCCACAAAAACCAGAGAGCATGCACAGCAAAAGTGTCTTTATCAGGCCTGATTTCTATGAGAATAAGTGCAAATGTTTATTATGCTATTAAATAGAGGCTGCTTTAGTCACAGAATGGGATGCCAGTGCCACAAAAACCAGAGAGCATGCACAGCAAAAGTGTCTTTATCAGGCCTGATTTCTATGAGAATAAGTGCAAATGTTTATTATGCTATTAAATAGAGGCTGCTTTAGTCACAGAATGGGATGCCAGTGCCACAAAAACCAGAGAGCATGCACAGCAAAAGTGTCTTTATCAGGCCTGATTTCTATGAGAATAAGTGCAAATGTTTATTATGCTATTAAATAGAGGCTGCTTTAGTCACAGAATGGGATGCCAGTGCCACAAAAACCAGAGAGCATGCACAGCAAAAGTGTCTTTATCAGGCCTGATTTCTATGAGAATAAGTGCAAATGTTTATTATGCTATTAAATAGAGGCTGCTTTAGTCACAGAATGGGATGCCAGTGCCACAAAAACCAGAGAGCATGCACAGCAAAAGTGTCTTTATCAGGCCTGATTTCTATGAGAATAAGTGCAAATGTTTATTATGCTATTAAATAGAGGCTGCTTTAGTCACAGAATGGGATGCCTCACAGCAGACTTAAGATCAGTTCAGTATATATGCACAGTTAGTTACTATAAGCAGCCTGAAAACGCTAACAAAGGCTGGATGAAAAAAAAAAAATCTCCCTGTCAGCCAGCTCCGTTTTTCCTACCTTTCCCTGGCTTTCTGTCTGTCTCCTGTCTGTCTCCTGCCTGTCTCCTGCCTGTCTCCAGCCTGTCCCTGTCTGTCCCTGTCTCCAGCCTGTCTAACTGCCTCAGCTACACAGCGTTCTGTCTGTCTGTCACGAATGCAATAGAGAAATGAGGAAAAGCAAGATGGCCGCCGTTAAATACCGCTGTGTGACGTCACCGGGCTTGCTGGCTGCTGATAGGCTGCATGTGACTGCCCCAGCTTGCACTGGCGCGGGATACATGTCCAGACATGTCCCGCCCGCCATCTTAGAATGCCTGTAATGTAAATGAATGGATGTTAAAGGAAAACTTCGAGTGATCGAATCGCGGGGAAATTCGGATTCGATCCGAATCGAATTTTTCCTGAAATTCGGATCGAATCCGGTTTCGTCCGGATCGATTCGCTCATCCCTAAAAACTACCAAAACTGTTGAAAAATGCAATTTAAATCAAACATACAATTTTATTTACATTTAAAAGTTAAAGGCCCAGTATTGGTAAAAATTAAAAAAAACAATGATATTCACCTGTTATCCCCTGCAGCACTTCTATTGTGGTTATTTATTTTTTGTTTGGTGTGGTTTGCCCAAGGGCAGGGAGTTTGGATAGGGAGGGATGGGGGAGGAGAAGGGGAGGGGGTTTGGAGGGTAAGGGGATCTTGGGGGAGCAAGGTTGTAGGTAGCCTGGTTTTTTGGCTTGCAAGTGCTGCCGCCTCTGAGTTGATCAGATAATTATATAGGCTGAGGGGGTAGAGAATTACTCTCTGTTATGGGAGTCACTGCCTACTGAAAGGATGTATTTGGATCCTTTTAGTTGGTTTTGGTCAGGGGCTCCCAAGCGCCAGTTTGCTTGCAAACAAGACAATATATTACTTATGTCTTTTTTGGTAAATGGCTAATTTATTAATAGTGCAGATTAATTATTTACATATATACAAATACAGAAAACAAATTTTCATACAGACATTATAACCTTATATATCCGGGTATAATGTTATGCCCGGGCAACGGGTATACCGTAGAGTCCTTTTCTTGTTAAGAATGTTTGTAGGGTTATTCCTGAATTGGTAGCATCCTGTTAGGTCAAAAGGCTCAGTTTGTAGCAAGGGTGCGGCCCTCGTTTGTAGCCCCTTACCAAAACCAACTAAAAGGATCCAAATGCATCCTTTCAGTAGGCAGTGACTCCCAAACAGAGAGTAATTCTCTACCCCCTCAGCCTATTTATTTTTTGCAAAATAGTTTTTATTGAAGAGAATAGCAATGGTAAATAAAACACACTTGTTTTTGTACATTATGTTCCGAACTTGCGACATACAACTAGCACTCTTGGAACTATACAAGCACCGTATGAACAAACACAAGTACCAGTATAATTGCATAAGCAGAACCATCATTCTAACCCATAGCTATACTAAATATAGAGGCCTAATCTCAGGCAAACGCTATCTACACCCAGGAATGTAACGTAAGAATAAGAAAAAGATAAGAGAAGAGAGAAGGAAAAGAGGAAAAAAAGGAAAAAAGGGAAAGTGAGTTCCACGCCTCCCTTTAACCACCACTTGTAGTGGTATAGTCATTAAATTGTCAGAAGCTCACGATCAAAGTTTCTCAGATGGAAATGAAAAATCCAGCCCTCCCAAATCTCTAAGAAGGGGTCCCCTTGCATAGATGCTGACATTTTTTCGTAAAAAACATTGTCTTGTTTATGGGTGGGACAACGCAGGAGGGATATCTGGGTTCTTCCAAGACTGCGATTATTGTTTTAGCTGATGTTAAAATATGCCTAACAAGTTCAAATTGGGTCTTGGAGCCAGGGGATCTTAGATTGAGTTGGGCGATCTGTGCTGTTGGAGTCAGCTGCAAGCCGGTGGACTTGTTAATGATGTAATATACTCTCATCCAAAATTGCTTGACCACCTTGCCCTCCCACCAAACATGAATATACAATCCCAAGAGGTGACAGTCCGTAAAGCATTCTGAGGAATAGGAGAGACTAAATTTGTGGACCCTCTCCAGGACCAAATACCACCTTAGTAACCTTAATATTAACCTCCAGGACTCTAACATTTAAAAACTCTTTAAATAAGTGCCTCCAAATAGCATTCAAAAAGGGCCTCTGTAAGATCAGCCTCCCACTTTTGAGCATATGTTGGAAGACCCACTCTAGCAGCTGCACTAAGCTGCTTAAAGACAAGCGAGACAGCCCCCTTTCCCAATGGGTCACCTCCACAGAGTCCCTTGAAAACAGAGGGTCTGAGTGGAGTGGCTCCTCCACATAATGGCTAACTTGAAGATAATAAAAATACTCCCTGTTAGAAGTGTCGCTGGTCCCTCTCAGGCTAGCAAAAAATAGCAACCCACTTGGGGAGGTTATATCTTTAATACTTGTCAAGTTATGCTCCTTCCACCAAGAAAATGCCCTAGGGTACGCTAACCCGGGGGAAAATTCTGGATTGCCTAATATAGATAGATTGCCTAATATAGATAATGGCAATGGAAAATGTCCTGATGCCAACTCCCCAGCTCCCTTATTTGCCTTCCAGGCCCGGAGTGAATGATTCAGGATCGAGTGGATATAACTGAGGGGGATAACCAGAGCAAGTTAGGGATATAAATGGGAAAACAACATGAGTCCTCAATGTCAACCCACAACGGCCTATCCATTCCCGCATTTACCACTACTAGCTGTGCAATCTGACAGGTGCTGTAGTAACAAATCAAATTTGGGAACCCCCAAATCTCCTACTTCCCTGGCCCTGTACATCACTGCCTGAGCAACATGAGGTTTCTGCTTGCCCCATATAAACGTATTCATGTCTGCTTGAAGGCTCTTCAAGACAGCGGCAGGGATCACTACCGGAAGTACCCGGAAGAGATTGAGCAGCCTATGCAGCGAAGATGTTTTTACTGCTACAATCCTACCCAAACACGCAAGATTAAGCTTATCACAGCTTGACAACATAGACCAAAGGCTCTTAAACATCGTAGGATAAGTAGCCTGATACAAAGAATGATAATCAGATGTCAGGTGCTCACCTAAGTACTTAATATGCTGCTTTTGCCACTGGAAGACGAAGGACATCTTTTCAGCATTCATTATATCTTCTGGGAGGGATATTTATTATTAACATATTAAATATTTTTGATTTTTTTTTTGGCTTTGATTTGAACATATTTCTGAATGCCATTTCATCAGTTGCTCACAGATCAGCAGAGCCGATTCTTTCAAACTAATATATTTTACTGCACAGTGTGATTAATGATTTCTATACATGACCAGCAGAACTTGTGCTGTGATAACACTTGTCAGTTTAGCATGGGGCTCAGTGGTAGTAATTGGCTTAAAATAGATTTTATCCAATTTTGTAACCAAGTAGAGTTTATATATTTCTTTCAAAATTAAATACAATCAACCAACTTACAAATTGCATTCTTACATAGATGTCCTTTTTGCAAACCAATGCATATATGCATAGACATATAACTGTATTTAGATTTTCGGTAAGATTCTTTTTCATATCATGCAAGATCAAGTTCAATAATAAAAAAAAATGAGAATATGAACAATTGTTTAAAAGCAATTGAAAATATGTGATTTAATTTTTTTGGAGCTTTTGACTTTCAGGCTCCATACCTTACCATCCACTACAGCTTCATAGGTGAGAATATCATAATTTCATAGACAACCAGAGGTCACCATTAGCCAATGAATGTATTTGAAAGTGGGAGAAAAAGTAAGAAGAAATTCCCTTTTATTATGGTAAACTTCACAATTAATGTTAAAGGCACTCTTTCACAGTGAAAGACATTTCTTCTTTAACTCTTGTATATGTAAACCTAGAGAGTTTCTTAATAGGGAGTCAAAGAATTTCCCTTTTCTCAAAAACATCTGCATATAAGTCAAGGACACATATGTATCCATTAGGTGCTATAATTGGATTAACAACAAATAAAAGGGTACTCTAAAATTACCTTTTTCTGTTAAAGGAAACCTCCAGCTTTACAATGAGTTTATGGGAGATTATTTTTCCTGTTTCAAAATTATTTGGCCAAGGAGACGCAGAACCAGAATGTTACAAACTATGCAGCAGAACTGCACAGAATAGAGGCAGATTCAGCTCAAAACTATTTTTAAAACAACGGCTTATCCAGGTACCTGGCGATCACCCTTCTTTGTAGACTTAGGGGGTTATATACAATGTTCGAGAGTTTGCATAACTTTCCTGTTCCATGCTTTCACATTGTGTGCAGGGAGGGGGCACACCACGCATGTTGCCAAACTGAAGTGGTGAATGCCTGTGACAACTGATTTACACCATGCATTTTTCTGTACTTCCGCTTCAATTTGGCGAAAAAGTGAAATTTACATTTAAAAATGGTTTGGTGAATGTCTGCGAGCTGCTGTGGCAGACAAACACGAATTCTTAATGGAAACATACTTCTAAAATGTCGACATGGGAGGAGTCTCAGAATATATGTGGGGTGTACTGGGAGTGTCTTGATTGTTCAAAAAGATTTTTTAAAAAAGTTTAGAGACAAAAGTATTGTGAACACAGTACCATTAGTTGTTTTTGACATACTAGTGACCTATCTGACTTTACATAAAAAAAAAAAAAAAGTTAGGAATGCTAAAAAGACTTAAAGTGGCAATCTCTTCTTAAATAACATTGATTCCTAAGGGGTTCACCACTAGAGATGAGCGAACTTTTGAAAAATTTGATTCGGCCGATTCGCCGAATTTTCCTGGGAAAATTTGTTTCGGTCCAAATTTACTCGCAACGAATCGCTATTAAAAATGGCTATTTTTGGGCTTCAGAGAGCCTCCATAGGGTTGCAGAACGTTTTGTATGGCTGTAACATGCATAGGGTGCATGCTGGGTTAGTGAAATAACATTGTAAAGAAGTATGACATGCAGATCAGAGGAGTCGCTATTAGATTCGCTGTCGCAGAGCGGCACAATTACAGAGCCTTGAGGTGGCATCAGCATGATGAGCCCATATATTGCCTGAAAAACACACCCTGAATTTGAAAGCAGCATAGGAAGCCCATATATTGGCTGAAAGACACATTGAAGTTGGCAGCAGCATTAGAAGCCCATGTATTGCCTAAAAAACATAACTTTGAGTTGGCAGCAGCATTAGGAGCCCATATATTGCCTGAAAGAGACACTGGAGTTAGCAGCAGCATAAGGAACCCATATATTGCCTGAAAAACACACCCAGGAGTTGGCAGCAGCATTAGGAGCCCATATATTGCCTGAAAAACATACCCTGGAGTTGGCAGCAGCATAAGGAACCCATATATTGCCTGAAAGACAAGACGTCCTTACCCCCCTCCTTGGGAATGGACTCCCGAACGCTCTTCAGGGAGAAACAAAGGGCAAGAATCGGGATATTAATTCCCCCTCCAGGATCCACCACGGAGCCAGAGTCTACTGGAGCTGGGATGGAGGTGGACCACCAGATGCCACACAGCGGGGTACCAGACAGGACCCGGACGCAGATTCGGGATGGGGCCCGGGTTCAAGGCATAGTCCAGGTTCAGGGCATAGTCCAGGTACAGAGCAAGGCTCAGGTGCCAGCCCAGGTGCAGGTACAGAGCCAGGGGGCCCGGGTGCAGGTACAGAGCCAGGGGGCCTGGGTGCAGGTACAGGGGCAGGGGGCCCGGGTGCAGGTACAGGGGCAGGGGGCCAGGATGAAGGCTCAAGGGCAGGGGGCCCGGCCGAAGGCTCAAGGGCAGGGAGCCCGGCTGAAGGCTCAAGGGCAGGGGGCCCGGCTGAGGGCTCAAGGGCAGGGGGCCCGGCTGAGGGCTCAAGGGCAGGGGGCCCGGCTGAGGGCTCAAGGGCAGGGGGCCTGGCTGAGGGCTCAAGGGCCGGGGGCCCGGCTGAGGGCTCAAAGGCAGGGGGCCCGGCTGAAGGCACAAAGACGTGGGGCCCGGCTGAAGGCACAAAGACGTGGGACCTGGCTGAAGGCACAAAGACGTGGGGCCTGGCTGAAGGCACAAAGACATGGGGCCCGGCTGAAGGCACTAAGACGTGGGGCCCGGCTGGAGGCACAAAGACGTGGGGCCCGGCTGAAGGCACAAAGACGTGGGGCCCGACTGAAGGCACAAAGACGTGGGGCCCAGCTGAAGGCACAAAGACGTGGGGCCCGGCTGAAGGCACAAAGACGGGCCCGGCTGACTCACGGTGGGGTCCAGCGGCAGCGGCATAGTCCAGGTTCAGGGCATAGTCCAGGTACAGAGCAAGGCTCAGGTGCAAGCCCAGGTGCAGGTACAGAGCCAGGGGGCCCGGGTGCAGGTACAGAGCCAGGGGGCCTGGGTGCAGGTACAGGGGCAGGGGGCCCGGGTGCAGGTACAGGGGCAGGGGGCCAGGATGAAGGCTCAAGGGCAGGGGGCCCGGCTGAAGGCTCAAGGGCAGGGGGCCCGGCTGAAGGCTCAAGGGCAGGGGGCCCGGCTGAGGGCTCAAGGGCAGGGGGCCCGGCTGAAGGCTCAAGGGCAGGGGGCCCGGCTGAAGGCTCAAGGGCAGGGGGCCTGGCTGAGGGCTCAAGGGCCGGGGGCCCGGCTGAGGGCTCAAGGGCAGGGGGCCGGCTGAAGGCTCAAGGGCAGGGGGCCCGGCTGAAGGCTCAAGGGCAGGGGGCCTGGCTGAGGGCTCAAGGGCCGGGGGCCCGGCTGAGGGCTCAAAGGCAGGGGGCCCGGCTGAAGGCACAAAGACGTGGGGCCCGGCTGAAGGCACAAAGACGTGGGGCCTGGCTGAAGGCACAAAGACGTGGGGCCTGGCTGAAGGCACAAAGACATGGGGCCCGGCTGAAGGCACAAAGACGTGGGGCCCGGCTGAAGGCACAAAGACGTGGGGCCCGGCTGAAGGCACAAAGACGTGGGGCCCGACTGAAGGCACAAAGACGTGGGGCCCGGCTGAAGGCACAAAGACGTGGGGCCCGGCTGAAGGCACAAAGACGGGCCCGGCTGACTCACGGTGGGGTCCAGCGGCAGCGGCATAGTCCAGGTTCAGGGCATAGTCCAGGTACAGAGCAAGGCTCAGGTGCAAGCCCAGGTGCAGGTACAGAGCCAGGGGGCCCGGGTGCAGGTACAGAGCCAGGGGGCCTGGGTGCAGGTACAGGGGCAGGGGGCCCGGGTGCAGGTACAGGGGCAGGGGGCCAGGATGAAGGCTCAAGGGCAGGGGGCCCGGCTGAAGGCTCAAGGGCAGGGGGCCCGGCTGAAGGCTCAAGGGCAGGGGGCCCGGCTGAGGGCTCAAGGGCAGGGGGTCGGCTGAAGGCTCAAGGGCAGGGGGCGTCCATCGGGGGACGCAGGGGCAGGGGGCGTCCATCGGGGGACGCAGGGGCAGAGAGCGGTCAGAGCCAACTACACAATGACACAATAATTTCAGAAAAGAGGTTTTATTAATAAAGGGAAACAGAAATCTCTTAATATCAGAATAAGCGAGGCATATGGACATATGGTAAACTAGGATAAACTAAATAACTAAACACAGGGATTCCTCGAGGTGCAGAAGCACTCACCACAGAACACATAGACAAAGATCCAGATCAAGGAGTAACCGGCAGGGACTGAGACATAGAATCAAAGATAATCCAGGCAAGGAAAACCCATAGGTCTGAGGACAGACAAAATACTGCTACCCCAGGTGGAGGGCAGGAGGCTTGATATAGCCATCCACCAGGTGCAGCCCATTATGGGGAAAGGAGCGCAACCATGGCTTGTCTGACCCCTGGTGGAGGAGACTGGAATATTCAGGGATCGTAACAAGTGTTAGTCTGGCACCATGATCTACTCATGCATCAGGCATTGGTGGGTGGAATCTTGGCTGATCCATGCCCGATTCATTTTCAGTCTCTCAAAAAAACATTTTTCAAGCGTACTGGAGCACATTGAATTGCCCTCATCAGAGCATCACATACGCACATCTAAGAGTTTCATCACTTTGTTCCTGTTAAAGCCTTCAGGGCCTAGTTACTACTTAGTGAAATGTCATAGATAGTTACACACCTGCTGCTGTTATCGACAAATCCTGTTTTAAGTGTAGTGTAATGTTTTGTCCTCCCCTCATATACGCACTAAGTATGTCAGGCAGAGAAGTACCAGGATGGGCACAGAGAAGTTGCAGAGGCCTAAATTCATCAAGCAGAGGTTGCAGCAGACTAGGGGTGAGTGGCAGCAGGAGTCTCAGTGAGAGGCCTGATCTCCCGGTATCAGCTAGCGGTCGTGTCTCAACCAGCAACCCATCTGCCATCATCCATTGGTTAACATGATCATCTAGTTCATCACAAGTGACATCTGACACCCCCAGTCAACTGTCAGTTATATCTTATGCTTTGGGTTCAGCTCCACTGTTCAGTGAGGACGATCTGATAATCTGAAAAATCAGCAGCTACTGCCCAGCCAAGAAGTGGAGGAGACACTCGCCACTTCTTCCACTAGGCGGGCAAGTAGTGATGAGGAGAGTGGCGTGGGAAGTGGTGTTGCAAGCGTTTTGGCTTCTTAAGCAGACACTGTTGAGGAACCTGAGGAGGACATCAGTGAGTTTTGAGGGCACTTTTAAAGGCTTGGAGTGATGGAGAGTGACAGATTTAGCGGTCAGCATGGTGTCAGAAGGGGAAAGTATGGAGGCAAATGTGCTCGGGGTAGACCACTTGCTGCGCGGCAGGCTACATTCCCAGGAGGTAGTGGAAGAGGGTCCTTGGAGTCGTCGGCTACTCGGCGATGTGGCAGTTTTTCATCAAGCATCCTCAGGAGGTTAACATGGCTATATGAAAGATGTGTAGGCAGAAGGCGAAGTGTGGCCAGGGTCCCAATGTTGGCCCCAAAGCCCTGAGTCAACATTTACAGCATCACCAGCGTGGTGGTCCAGCCTGCTGCATTACCCAGTGGCACGCTACTCCCTGTTCCAGCCAGCCAATGCTCCACCACCTCCTGTGTGTCATACCCATCCTCTGTTGCTCCACCTCCTCTTAATCTGAGTCAGTCATTCCACCAGCAATCCATTGGCCAAGCCATGTCCAAGAGACAACAGTATGTGCCCACTCATCCAACGCGCAGAAGCTAAATGTGCTCCTGCCTAAGTTGCTGGTGCTGCAGTCCTTCACTTTTAAAGTGGTGGACCTTTCAGAGAACTGATGGCTTGTGCCGAGCCAAGGTGGAGAGTCCCACGCTGTCTTTTCTTTGCGAAGAAGGCAGTACCAGCCCTGTATAATTTTGTTGAACAGAAGGTGGGCCAGTCCTTTAGCCTGTCAGTGTGTACCAAAGTGCACGGCAGTGCCTACGTCTGGAGCTGTAACTATGGTCAGGGACAATACATATCTTTTAAGGCCCCCTGGGTGATTGTGGTTCCTGCACAACCACAACAGCAACTTGGACAGGTCCCTACGCTGTGGCCTCCTCACTCCTAGGCCGTTGTGCCTGTGACAGTGCACTTGCACTTAGCAATGGTGTCACAGAAAAAAGTGCCTAATTGTCAATTACATATTAATTGTTAACATTTATCTTATTTGAACACATTTATAATAATAACATATAATTACATATAACATAATAACAATAACATATAACATAATAACAATAACATATAGAATTTATCACATTTTTGGGGGGTTAATTATGTATTTTTTTTTTCTTTTTTTCAATATTTTGTATTTTTTAAAATATATATTTTTATTTTTTTTTTTGTATTTTGTTTTTTCTAAATATTTTTTTTCTGTATTTTTATTTATTTATTTATTTTTTCAGTGCCCTTCCAGCCTACCATGTGTGCAGGACACGGCGGTTTCACGCTGTTCTTCACATGGTTTGCCTTGAGCCATGGAGTCACACATGGGAGGAACTGCTAAAAATCATAAGTCAATAAATGAAATCATGGCTTACTCCACGAAAACTGCAAATTGGAACAATGGTGACTGACAACGGGAAGAACATCTTGTTTGCGCTGCAACAAGGAAGCCTGAGCCATGTCAAGCATTTTCTGAAGTTTTCCCCCATCTGCAAGACATCCTAATAATGGGAAGGAAGCTTTGCATGCACTTCAGCCACTCCTACACCGCCAAGCACACCCTTCTTGAGCTACAGCATCCCCCAATATAGTCTGATTTGCGATGTTTCCACGCGTTGGAATTCCACCCTCCATATGTTGGATCGACTATACTAGGGATGAGCGAATCGATCCGGACGAACCCAAATTCGTTCTGAAACTCAGGAAATATTCGATTCTGAACGAATCCGAATTTCCCCGCGATTCGATTGATCGAAGTTTTCCTTTAAACTCCATTTACTTCAATTACAGGCATTGTAAAATGGTGGATGGACATGTCTGGACATATCCCCTGGGGCAAGTTATCATAGGAAGGTCACATGCAGCCTATCAGCAGCCAGGAGCCCCGGTGACGTCACAGCGCTATAAAAAAATGGTGGCCATCTTGCTTGTGCACCTTTCAGCCTTGCATTGCAGACAGAATGGATGTTGCTGCAGACAGGGAGAGACTTACAGACAGGCAGGGAGAGTCAGGGAGACCCACAGAGTGCCAGACAGAACCAGGGAAAGATAGGGAAAAATCGGGAAAGATCGAGACAGGGACAGCAGAGAAAGTGACAGGGAAAGCTTTTTTTTTATTTTAATTTCACTTCATTTGCCAGATCAGTTTTAAATTGATTTTGTTTGAGCTGTAAAAAGTCCTTGCCACTTTGCATTGTTGGCAGTGGCATATTTAACCCTATCTGTTACACACAAGCATTTCTTATAACTCGGTTAGTTTACATTTTTTTTGTGTCTGCTGTAAAAACCCCAGCCCACATGTGCATCCTATTTCAGCACATTTGACCCTATCTGTTACACTAAAGCAGCTTTTAAAGGCTATTTCTCATAAAGATTTTGCATTTTGAATTGGTTTTTGTCTGGTTTAAATACACCAGCCCACATGGGCATCCCAAACCAGCACATGTCACCCTATCTGTTATACTAAACAAGCGTTGTTCATCCTCATTTTAATCAAGCTATTGCATTTTGAATTGGTTTTTGTCTGGTTTAAATACACCAGCCCACATGGGCATCGCAAACCAGCACATGTCACCCTATCTGTTATACTAAATAAGCGTTGTTCATCCTCAGCTTAATCAAGCTATTGCATTTTGAAATGGTTTTTGGTATGCTGCCAAAACACTAGGCCGCAGGATATCCCAAACCTGCACGTAGCACCCTATCTGTTATACTAAATAAGCGTTGTTCATCCTCAGCTTAATCAAGCTATTGCATTTTGAATAGTTTTTTGTCCTGCTGTCAAAAAAACACCAGGCCACAGGGTATCCCAAACCTGCACGTAGCACCCTATCTGTTATACTAAATACCCTTGTTCATCCTCAGCTTAATCAAGCTATTGCATTTTGAATTGGTTTTTGGTCTGCTGCCAAAACACCAGGCCACAGGGTATCCCAAACCTGCACGTAGCACCCTATCTGTTATACTAAATAAGCGTTGTTCATCCTCAGCTTAATCAAGCTATTGCATTTTGAATTGTTTTTTGTCCTGCTGTCAAAAAAACACCATGCCGCACGGTATCCCAAACCTGCACGTAGCACTCTGTTATACTAAATAAGCGTTGTTCAGCCTCATTTTAATTCAGCTATTGCATTTTGAATTGGTTTTTGTCTGGTTTAAATACACCAGCCCACATGGGCATCCCAAACCAGCACATGTCACCCTATCTGATATACTAAATAAGCGTTGTTCATCCTCAGCTTAATCAAGCTATTGCATTTTGAATTGTTTCTTGTCCTGCTGTCAAAAAAAAACACCAGGCCGCAGGGTAGCCCAAATCTGCACATAGCACCCTATCTGTAATACTAAATAAGCGTTGTTCAGCCTCATTTTAATTCAGCTATTGCATTTTGAATTGTTTTTTTGTCTGCTTTAAATACAGCAGCCCACATGGGCATCCCAAACCAGCACATGTCACCCTATCTGTTATACAAAATAAGCGTTGTTCAGCCTCATTTTAATTCAGCTATTGCATTTTGAATTGTTTTTTGTCTGCTTTAACCCTTTAGTTGCCAAGCCCGTAACACCTACGTGCTGGCTTGGCTGGGCGTTAAGTGCCAAGCACGTAGGTGTTACGGGCTGCACTGTAACTCACCTCCTGACGATCGACGGATGAAGACAGCCTGGATCCCGCCTCCACAGCGTAGAAGAGACATGGGGGGGTCACCTGGAGGTGACCCTGACCTCACCCCAGTCACCAGATCGTCGGTGGACCAATCCGAAGAGGGGCGCACGGCTGTTGTCATCAGCCGGCGCCACCTCTATAAAAAGAACTTGCGGACTTGCGGTCTCCTCTTTGTTCGCCGGCTCGAGGTAGGTGTGTGTGTGTGTGGGTGGGGGTGTGGGGGAGTGTGTGGGGTCTGTGATTTTTTGTTGGGGGGGGTTGGGGGGGGGGGGTGGCTGTACCCTGATCGGCAGGGGCGGACTGACAGGCCGGTCCAATCGGCCGTTGTCCGCCCTCGCACACCCAAGCTAGCTGATCGGGGGGGGCGGGGGGTTCGGGGGTCACGGTCGCCGATCCGCCAGCATCCCCAACCCCCGATCCGATCCCCCGATCCGATCCCCCCCCCCCCGATCAGCTGGCTGTCAAAGTTCCTCGGGGGCCTGACTGGACTCATTTGCGCATCTATCCCCACCCTGCCACCCATCCATCCATCCATCCATCCATCCATCAATCCGCACCTATCTCCAGCCTGCGCCTGCCACCCATCCATCCATCCATCCATCCGCACCTATCTCCAGCCTGCCCCTGCCACCCATCCATCCATCCATCCGCCATCCATCCGCACCTATCTCCAGCCTGCGCCTGCCACCTATCCATCCATCCATCCGCACCTATCTCCAGCCTGCCCCTGCCACCCATCCATCCATCCATCCATCCGCCATCCATCCGCACCTATCTCCAGCCTGCGCCTGCCACCTATCCATCCATCCATCCGCACCTATCTCCAGCCTGCCCCTGCCACCCATCCATCCATCCATCCATCCATCCATCCGCACCTATCTCCAGCCTGCCCCTGCCACCCATCCATCCATCCATCCATCCATCCATCCGCACCTATCTCCAGCCTGCCCCTGCCACCCATCCATCCATCCATCCATCAGATCTGGGGTCAGATCTGTGTGTGCCGGCGGTCAGATCTGGGGTCAGATCTGTGTGTGCCGGCGGTCAGATCTGGGGTCAGATCTGTGTGTGCCGGCGGTCAGATCTGGGGTCAGATCTGTGTGTGCCGGCGGTCAGATCTGGGGTCAGATCTGTGTGTGCCGGCGGTCAGATCTGACCCCAGATCTGTGTGTGCCGGCGGTCAGATCTGACCCCAGATCTGTGTGTGCCGGCGGTCAGATCTGACCCCAGATCTGTGTGTGCCGGCGGTCAGATCTGGGGTCAGATCTGTGTGTGCCGGCGGTCAGATCTGACCCCAGATCTGTGTGTGCCGGCGGTCAGATCTGACCCCAGATCTGTGTGTGCCGGCGGTCAGATCTGGGGTCAGATCTGTGTGTGCCGGCGGTCAGATCTGGGGTCAGATCTGTGTGTGCCGGCGGTCAGATCTGGGGTCAGATCTGTGTGTGCCGGCGGTCAGATCTGGGGTCAGATCTGTGTGTGCCGGTGGTCAGATCTGGGGTCAGATCTGTGTGTGCCGGCGGTCAGATCTGGGGTCAGATCTGTGTGTGCCGGCGGTCAGATCTGGGGTCAGATCTGTGTGTGCCGGCGGTCAGATCTGGGGTCAGATCTGTGTGTGCCGGCGGTCAGATCTGACCCCAGATCTGTGTGTGCCGGCGGTCAGATCTGGGGTCAGATCTGTGTGTGCCGGCGGTCAGATCTGGGGTCAGATCTGTGTGTGCCGGCGGTCAGATCTGGGGTCAGATCTGTGTGTGCCGGCGGTCAGATCTGTGTGTGCCGGCGGTCAGATCTGGGGTCAGATCTGTGTGTGCCGGCGGTCAGATCTGACCCCAGATCTGTGTGTGCCGGCGGTCAGATCTGACCCCAGATCTGTGTGTGCCGGCGGTCAGATCTGACCCCAGATCTGTGTGTGCCGGCGGTCAGATCTGGGGTCAGATCTGTGTGTGCCGGCGGTCAGATCTGGGGTCAGATCTGTGTGTGCCGGCGGTCAGATCTGGGGTCAGATCTGTGTGTGCCGGCGGTCAGATCTGGGGTCAGATCTGTGTGTGCCGGCGGTCAGATCTGGGGTCAGATCTGTGTGTGCCGGCGGTCAGATCTGGGGTCAGATCTGTGTGTGCCGGCGGTCAGATCTGGGGTCAGATCTGTGTGTGCCGGCGGTCAGATCTGGGGTCAGATCTGTGTGTGCCGGCGGTCAGATCTGACCCCAGATCTGTGTGTGCCGGCGGTCAGATCTGGGGTCAGATCTGTGTGTGCCGGCGGTCAGATCTGGGGTCAGATCTGTGTGTGCCGGCGGTCAGATCTGGGGTCAGATCTGTGTGTGCCGGCGGTCAGATCTGTGTGTGCCGGCGGTCAGATCTGGGGTCAGATCTGTGTGTGCCGGCGGTCAGATCTGACCCCAGATCTGTGTGTGCCGGCGGTCAGATCTGACCCCAGATCTGTGTGTGCCGGCGGTCAGATCTGACCCCAGATCTGTGTGTGCCGGCGGTCAGATCTGGGGTCAGATCTGTGGGTGCCGGCGGTCAGATCTGGGGTCAGATCTGTGTGTGCCGGCGGTCAGATCTGGGGTCAGATCTGTGTGTGCCGGCGGTCAGATCTGGGGTCAGATCTGTGTGTGCCGGCGGTCAGATCTGGGGTCAGATCTGTGTGTGCCGGCGGTCAGATCTGGGGTCAGATCTGTGTGTGCCGGCGGTCAGATCTGGGGTCAGATCTGTGTGTGCCGGCGGTCAGATCTGGGGTCAGATCTGTGTGCCGGCGGTCAGATCTGGGGTCAGATCTGTGTGTGCCGGCGGTCAGATCTGGGGTCAGATCTGTGTGTGCCGGCGGTCAGATCTGTGTGTGCCGGCGGTCAGATCTGGGGTCAGATCTGTGTGTGCCGGCGGTCAGATCTGACCCCAGATCTGTGTGTGCCGGCGGTCAGATCTGACCCCAGATCTGTGTGTGCCGGCGGTCAGATCTGACCCCAGATCTGTGTGTGCCGGCGGTCAGATCTGACCCCAGATCTGTGTGTGCCGGCGGTCAGATCTGGGGTCAGATCTGTGTGTGCCGGCGGTCAGATCTGGGGTCAGATCTGTGTGTGCCGGCGGTCAGATCTGGGGTCAGATCCGTGTGTGCCGGCGGTCAGATCTGGGGTCAGATCTGTGTGTGCCGGTGGTCAGATCTGGGGTCAGATCTGTGTGTGCCGGCGGTCAGATCTGGGGTCAGATCTGTGTGTGCCGGCGGTCAGATCTGGGGTCAGATCTGTGTGTGCCGGCGGTCAGATCTGACCCCAGATCTGTGTGTGCCGGCGGTCAGATCTGACCCCAGATCTGTGTGTGCCGGCGGTCAGATCTGGGGTCAGATCTGTGTGTGCCGGCGGTCAGATCTGGGGTCAGATCTGTGTGTGCCGGCGGTCAGATCTGGGGTCAGATCTGTGTGTGCCGGCGGTCAGATCTGTGTGTGCCGGCGGTCAGATCTGGGGTCAGATCTGTGTGTGCCGGCGGTCAGATCTGACCCCAGATCTGTGTGTGCCGGCGGTCAGATCTGACCCCAGATCTGTGTGTGCCGGCGGTCAGATCTGACCCCAGATCTGTGTGTGCCGGCGGTCAGATCTGGGGTCAGATCTGTGTGTGCCTGCGGTCAGATCTGGGGTCAGATCTGTGTGTGCCGGCGGTCAGATCTGGGGTCAGATCTGTGTGTGCCGGCGGTCAGATCTGGGGTCAGATCTGTGTGTGCCGGCGGTCAGATCTGGGGTCAGATCTGTGTGTGCCGGCGGTCAGATCTGGGGTCAGATCTGTGTGTGCCGGCGGTCAGATCTGGGGTCAGATCTGTGTGTGCCGGCGGTCAGATCTGGGGTCAGATCTGTGTGTGCCGGCGGTCAGATCTGGGGTCAGATCTGTGTGTGCCGGCGGTCAGATCTGGGGTCAGATCTGTGTGTGCCGGCGGTCAGATCTGGGGTCAGATCTGTGTGTGCCGGCGGTCAGATCTGGGGTCAGATCTGTGTGTGCCGGCGGTCAGATCTGGGGTCAGATCTGTGTGTGCCGGCGGTCAGATCTGGGGTCAGATCTGTGTGTGCCGGCGGTCAGATCTGACCCCAGATCTGTGTGTGCCGGCGGTCAGATCTGACCCCAGATCTGTGTGTGCCGGCGGTCAGATCTGACCCCAGATCTGTGTGTGCCGGCGGTCAGATCTGACCCCAGATCTGTGTGTGCCGGCGGTCAGATCTGGGGTCAGATCTGTGTGTGCCGGCGGTCAGATCTGGGGTCAGATCTGTGTGTGCCGGCGGTCAGATCTGGGGTCAGATCTGTGTGTGCCGGCGGTCAGATCTGACCCCAGATCTGTGTGTGCCGGCGGTCAGATCTGGGGTCAGATCTGTGTGTGCCGGCGGTCAGATCTGGGGTCAGATCTGTGTGTGCCGGCGGTCAGATCTGGGGTCAGATCTGTGTGTGCCGGCGGTCAGATCTGGGGTCAGATCTGTGTGTGCCGGCGGTCAGATCTGACCCCAGATCTGTGTGTGCCGGCGGTCAGATCTGGGGTCAGATCTGTGTGTGCCGGCGGTCAGATCTGGGGTCAGATCTGTGTGTGCCGGCGGTCAGATCTGGGGTCAGATCTGTGTGTGCCGGCGGTCAGATCTGGGGTCAGATCTGTGTGTGCCGGCGGTCAGATCTGACCCCAGATCTGTGTGTGCCGGCGGTCAGATCTGACCCCAGATCTGTGTGTGCCGGCGGTCAGATCTGGGGTCAGATCTGTGTGTGCCGGCGGTCAGATCTGGGGTCAGATCTGTGTGTGCCGGCGGTCAGATCTGGGGTCAGATCTGTGTGTGCCGGCGGTCAGATCTGTGTGTGCCGGCGGTCAGATCTGGGGTCAGATCTGTGTGTGCCGGCGGTCAGATCTGGGGTCAGATCTGTGTGTGCCGGCGGTCAGATCTGGGGTCAGATCTGTGTGTGCCGGCGGTCAGATCTGGGGTCAGATCTGTGTGCCGGCGGTCAGATCTGGGGTCAGATCTGTGTGTGCCGGCGGTCAGATCTGGGGTCAGATCTGTGTGTGCCGGCGGTCAGATCTGTGTGTGCCGGCGGTCAGATCTGGGGTCAGATCTGTGTGTGCCGGCGGTCAGATCTGACCCCAGATCTGTGTGTGCCGGCGGTCAGATCTGACCCCAGATCTGTGTGTGCCGGCGGTCAGATCTGACCCCAGATCTGTGTGTGCCGGCGGTCAGATCTGACCCCAGATCTGTGTGTGCCGGCGGTCAGATCTGGGGTCAGATCTGTGTGTGCCGGCGGTCAGATCTGGGGTCAGATCTGTGTGTGCCGGCGGTCAGATCTGGGGTCAGATCCGTGTGTGCCGGCGGTCAGATCTGGGGTCAGATCTGTGTGTGCCGGTGGTCAGATCTGGGGTCAGATCTGTGTGTGCCGGCGGTCAGATCTGGGGTCAGATCTGTGTGTGCCGGCGGTCAGATCTGGGGTCAGATCTGTGTGTGCCGGCGGTCAGATCTGACCCCAGATCTGTGTGTGCCGGCGGTCAGATCTGACCCCAGATCTGTGTGTGCCGGCGGTCAGATCTGGGGTCAGATCTGTGTGTGCCGGCGGTCAGATCTGGGGTCAGATCTGTGTGTGCCGGCGGTCAGATCTGGGGTCAGATCTGTGTGTGCCGGCGGTCAGATCTGTGTGTGCCGGCGGTCAGATCTGGGGTCAGATCTGTGTGTGCCGGCGGTCAGATCTGACCCCAGATCTGTGTGTGCCGGCGGTCAGATCTGACCCCAGATCTGTGTGTGCCGGCGGTCAGATCTGACCCCAGATCTGTGTGTGCCGGCGGTCAGATCTGGGGTCAGATCTGTGTGTGCCTGCGGTCAGATCTGGGGTCAGATCTGTGTGTGCCGGCGGTCAGATCTGGGGTCAGATCTGTGTGTGCCGGCGGTCAGATCTGGGGTCAGATCTGTGTGTGCCGGCGGTCAGATCTGGGGTCAGATCTGTGTGTGCCGGCGGTCAGATCTGGGGTCAGATCTGTGTGTGCCGGCGGTCAGATCTGGGGTCAGATCTGTGTGTGCCGGCGGTCAGATCTGGGGTCAGATCTGTGTGTGCCGGCGGTCAGATCTGGGGTCAGATCTGTGTGTGCCGGCGGTCAGATCTGGGGTCAGATCTGTGTGTGCCGGCGGTCAGATCTGGGGTCAGATCTGTGTGTGCCGGCGGTCAGATCTGGGGTCAGATCTGTGTGTGCCGGCGGTCAGATCTGGGGTCAGATCTGTGTGTGCCGGCGGTCAGATCTGGGGTCAGATCTGTGTGTGCCGGCGGTCAGATCTGACCCCAGATCTGTGTGTGCCGGCGGTCAGATCTGACCCCAGATCTGTGTGTGCCGGCGGTCAGATCTGACCCCAGATCTGTGTGTGCCGGCGGTCAGATCTGACCCCAGATCTGTGTGTGCCGGCGGTCAGATCTGACCCCAGATCTGTGTGTGCCGGCGGTCAGATCTGACCCCAGATCTGTGTGTGCCGGCGGTCAGATCTGGGGTCAGATCTGTGTGTGCCGGCGGTCAGATCTGGGGTCAGATCTGTGTGTGCCGGCGGTCAGATCTGGGGTCAGATCTGTGTGTGCCGGCGGTCAGATCTGGGGTCAGATCTGTGTGTGCCGGCGGTCAGATCTGGGGTCAGATCTGTGTGTGCCGGCGGTCAGATCTGGGGTCAGATCTGTGCGTGCCGGCGGTCAGATCTGCGGTCGCGCGTGTGTGGGTGCCGGCGGTCAGATCTGCGGTCGCGCGTGTGTGGGTGCCGGCGGTCAGATCTGCGGTCGCGCGTGTGTGGGTGCCGGCGGTCAGATCTGCGGTCGCGCGTGTGTGGGTGCCGGCGGTCAGATCTGCGGTCGCGCGTGTGTGGGTGCCGGCGGTCAGAGATCTGCTGGTGGGTGGGTGCGTGCGTGTGCCGGTGGTCAGAGTGAATCCCCTCGATTGCCAGTAAAACTTACCTTACCTTACCACCGCTCTAGGTATAGCATAGTGCGGCTGTTGTCCATGCATGCGTCCTAAACACTCCCTAATCTTAACTTTTTCTCTTAGGTTGTTCGCTGAGATCTTCTGCATTTGTTTCGTCGTTTGGACCTTTCGCTTGCCCTTTTAGGAGCCTAGCCCCCGCCCCTCCTTTTGGGAGCCTAGCCCCCGCCCCTCCTTTTGGGAGCCTAGCCCCCGCCCCTCCTTTTGGGAGCCTAGCCCCCGCCCCTCCTTTTGGGAGCCTAGCCCCCGTCCCTCCTTTTGGGAGCCTAGCCCCCGCCCCTCCTTTTGGGAGCCTAGCCCCTGCCCCTCCTTTTGGGAGTCTAGCCCCCGCCCCTCCTTTTGGGAGCCTAGCTGGGATCCCGTGACCTGCTGCTCCTGACTCCACCACTTCTCATCGGGTTGTAACTATACACTTTTATTTCTATTTTTGTCTGTTTTTTTTGCTTTGTTTTATTGTATTGTATTTTTTTGTTTCATTTTTTGTCTGTTTTTTTGCTTTGTTTTATTGTATTGTATTTTTTTGTAATTTGTCTTTAGTTTTAGCCTTTAGTTTTAGCCTTTAGTTTTAGCCTTTAGTTTTAGCCTTTAGTTTTAGCCTTTTTTTTTAGATTTTTGTTTGCATTGGGGTATGGCTGGTAAGCGGTACACTGCACAGGAAGCTGCGGCTTACCTGATGGCGTCTGACTCGGAAGATTTTAGTGAGTCAGGGTCTGAGTTCTTCCCATCAGATAGCGAGTCAGACAGTGTATACTCTACTGAGGAAACACAGCCGCGCAGTGCTACCAGTAGTAGCCACCGTAGAAGGGATAGTACCGCACAAAGTGAGGCCACGCTTCAGGCGAGTGTAGTGCAGGATGAGGCATCGAGTGCTGCAGCTGGTGAAGGAGCGTCTGCGTGGAGGCCTCCTAATAATATTTCCCCCGAAATTCCCCCTTTTGATTCGGTCCCCGGGGTCAATGTAGACACCACAAATTTTGGTGTCATTGACTTTTTCAAATTGTTCCTCACAGAAGCCATCCTACTGGATATGGTCTTCTATACCAATCTGTATGCCGAGCAGGTCTTAGCGCAAAACCCCCAGCAGAGGCACGCCCGAGCTCAGGCATGGCATCCCACAAATTTGAGTGAGATAAAGAAATTTTGGGGGCTCACTCTAGCAATGGGTATCCTAAAAAAATTTAGTATTTCCTCCTACTGGGATACCCAAACCATATTGGCAACTCCATTATTTCCGGCCGTAATGTCCAGAAACCGCTACCAAATTTTACTGCGGTTTCTGCATTTTAACGACAAATCCACTGCTATTCCCCGTGGTGAGCCCGGTCACGACAGGCTGCATAAATTACGGCCCCTGCTCAACAGCCTGTCAGATCGCTTCGCAGTAGTGTACACCCCCGGCCAAAAATTATCAATTGACGAGTCACTACTGCTTTTCAAAGGGCGCATTGTTTTTCGGCAATATATCCCTAGCAAGCGTGCCCGCTACGGGATTAAATTTTACCAATTATGCGATAGTGTGACCGGCTACATCAAATATTTTCGAATCTATGAAGGAAAGGACACCTATCTGGACCCCCCTGGTTGTCCCCTTGATTTGTCAATAAGTGGAAAGATCGTTTGGGACCTCATGACTCCATTGTTGGGTAGAGGTTACCACTTATATGTGGACAACTTCTATACCAGCATCCCCTTATTTCGCGCCCTTTATTCGTTGGATACCCCGGCCTGCGGCACCATCAACCCTAAACGCAAAGGATTGCCCAGGCCACTACTTGAAAAAAAATTAAAAAGGGGGGAGTCTTATGCTCTAAGAAGCGATGAGGTCCTGGCCATGAAATACATGGGCAAAAAAAATGTATTCCTTCTGACAACACTCCACGATGAGTCAGTTGTGAATGTAAGGCAACGTGGTCCCCGAGCCCCTTCCCAAAAGCCACGTTGCATAACCGATTATAATAAATTCATGGGTGGCGTTGATAAAACGGACCAAATATTAACTTATTACAACGCCACCCGAAAAACTCGAGCCTGGTACACTAAAGTTGCTATCCATTTGGTCCAAATGGCAACCTACAACAGCTTTGTTGCCTTCAAGGCAGCAGTGCCAGGCTCCAATTTATCGTACATAAAATACCAGCAGCAGTTACTCCCTGCTTTGTTGTTTGGGGATACTGCGGAAGAACCAGATCTGCCTACCAATGACAACCAGGCCAGATTAGTAGGGAAGCACTTTATAAAGTTGCTTCCCGAAGTTGGTAAAAAGCGGTATCCCCAGAGAGCTTGTAGGGTTTGTAGGAAGCGTGGCATTAGAAGAGATGTGCGGTATTATTGCCCGACCTGTCCCAGCCAACCCGGGTTATGCCTCGAAGATTGTTTTGAGGTATACCATACTCAACTAAATTATTGAGCAATGCATTTTTTTTTTTGGTAGGTAGGCCCCTTTTAGGATTAGGTTTCTTAGGTATTTTGTGTTGCCATTATATTTTATTTTCTTTTAGTTTCTTTTCGCTGTTGCTAATCCGAAGGGAAATGGTGGAGCAGGAGCAGCTGGTTACTTGTGGCAAGTGATGATAAAATGTGACCAATTTCAGGTCCTTGATTCCTAATATTGGTCATTGATCACTGCACTGATCTTATAGTCTGATGACACAGCTACAGTATCCTATAATTTGATGACACAGCTACAGTATCCTATAAGATGGCACAGCTACAGTATCCTATAATCTGATGGCACAGCTACAGTATCCTACTTGCACTTCTTAGAACAGGTAAGAAATTGTTTTGTTTTTCCATAGCGCATGTGTTAGTTTTGGGTGATTGGTAACTGTACCCTTCAAAGTACCTATGCATGTGGGGTATTATTTTGTTCAGCAGATGTTGTGCTTTCAGATTTACTGCGTTACTTCTTGCTTGCTTATTGTTTTTATAGGAAAATATGGTTTTGAATCTGCTTTTTGCTTTTTTTTTTAGCAAAATCCTTTGGAACCAGAGATTCTGCCAATCAATAGATTCCGAAGAAAGTCGCCGACGTCAACAAGCCCAGTAGGCTTAGAAACCTTGAGGTATGTACTTTCCAAAAATATATAGTTTGTGGGGGGTATTTCAAATGTAAAGGGTTGTAAATTTGGAGAAACTGCAAGGTGCGCACTTTGTGTGCGCCGCTGATTTTTTCAAGTAAAATTACCCTCAAACGCATGCTTGACTTTGGGGTGTTTGGCAACTCTACACTTCAAAGTACCTATGCATGTGGGGTATTGTTTTGTTCAGCAGCCGTTGTGCTTTCAGATTTACTGCGTTACTTCTTGCTTGCTTATTGTTTTTATAGGAAAAAATGTTTTTCAATCTGCTTTTTGCTTATTTTTTTAGCGAAATCCTTTGGAACCAGAGATTCTGCCAATCAATAGATTCCGAAGAAAGTCGCCGACGTCAACAAGCCCAGTAGGCTTAGAAACCTTGAGGTATGTACTTTCCAAAAATATATAGTTTGTGGGGGGTATTTCAAATGTAAAGGGTTGTAAATTTGGAGAAACTGCAAGGTGCGCACTTTGTGTGCGCCGCTGATTTTTTCAAGTAAAATTACCCTCAAACGCATGCTTGACTTTGGGGTGTTTGGCAACTCTACACTTCAAAGTACCTATGCATGTGGGGTATTGTTTTGTTCAGCAGCCGTTGTGCTTTCAGATTTACTGCGTTACTTCTTGCTTGCTTATTGTTTTTATAGGAAAAAATGTTTTTCAATCTGCTTTTTGCTTATTTTTTTAGCGAAATCCTTTGGAACCAGAGATACTGCCAATCAATAGATTCCCGAAGGAAGTCGCCGATGTCAACAAGCCCAGTAGGCTTAGAAACCTTGAGGTATGTACTTTCCAAAAATATATAGTTTGTGGGGGGTATTTCAAATGTAAAGGGTTGTAAATTTGGAGAAACTGCAAGGTGCGCACTTTGTGTGCGCCGCTGATTTTTTCAAGTAAAATTACCCTCAAACGCATGCTTGACTTTGGGGTGTTTGGCAACTCTACACTTCAAAGTACCTATGCATGTGGGGTATTGTTTTGTTCAGCAGCCGTTGTGCTTTCAGATTTACTGTGTTACTTCTTGCTTGCTTATTGTTTTTATAGGAAAAAATGTTTTTCAATCTGCTTTTTGCTTATTTTTTTAGCGAAATCCTTTGGAACCAGAGATTCTGCCAATCAATAGATTCCCGAAGGAAGTCGCCGATGTCAACAAGCCCAGTAGGCTTAGAAACCTTGAGGTATGTACTTTCCAAAAATATATAGTTTGTGGGGGGTATTTCAAATGTAAAGGGTTGTAAATTTGGAGAAACTGCAAGGTGCGCACTTTGTGTGCGCCGCTGATTTTTTCAAGTAAAATTACCCTCAAACGCATGCTTGACTTTGGGGTGTTTGGCAACTCTACACTTCAAAGTACCTATGCATGTGGGGTATTGTTTTGTTCAGCAGCCGTTGTGCTTTCAGATTTACTGCGTTACTTCTTGCTTGCTTATTGTTTTTATAGGAAAAAATGTTTTTCAATCTGCTTTTTGCTTATTTTTTTAGCGAAATCCTTTGGAACCAGAGATTCTGCCAATCAATAGATTCCCGAAGGAAGTCGCCGACGTCAACAAGCCCAGTAGGCTTAGAAACCTTGAGGTATGTACTTTCCAAAAATATATAGTTTGTGGGGGGTATTTCAAATGTAAAGGGTTGTAAATTTGGAGAAACTGCAAGGTGCGCACTTTGTGTGCGCCGCTGATTTTTTCAAGTAAAATTACCCTCAAACGCATGCTTGACTTTGGGGTGTTTGGCAACTCTACACTTCAAAGTACCTATGCATGTGGGGTATTGTTTTGTTCAGCAGCCGTTGTGCTTTCAGATTTACTGCGTTACTTCTTGCTTGCTTATTGTTTTTATAGGAAAAAATGTTTTTCAATCTGCTTTTTGCTTATTTTTTTAGCGAAATCCTTTGGAACCAGAGATTCTGCCAATCAATAGATTCCAGAAGGAAGTCGCCGATGTCAACAAGCCCAGTAGGCTTAGAAACCTTGAGGTATGTACTTTCCAAAAATATATAGTTTGTGGGGGGTATTTAAAATGTAAAGGGTTGTAAATTTGGAGAAACTGCAAGGTGCGCACTTTGTGTGCGCCGCTGATTTTTTCAAGTAAAATTACCCTCAAACGCATGCTTGACTTTGGGGTGTTTGGCAACTCTACACTTCAAAGTACCTATGCATGTGGGGTATTGTTTTGTTCAGCAGCCGTTGTGCTTTCAGATTTACTGCGTTACTTCTTGCTTGCTTATTGTTTTTATAGGAAAAAATGTTTTTCAATCTGCTTTTTGCTTATTTTTTTAGCAAAATCCTTTGGAACCAGAGATTCTGCCAATCAATAGATTCCGAAGAAAGTCGCCGACGTCAACAAGCCCAGTAGGCTTAGAAACCTTGAGGTATGTACTTTCCAAAAATATATAGTTTGTGGGGGGTATTTCAAATGTAAAGGGTTGTAAATTTGGAGAAACTGCAAGGTGCGCACTTTGTGTGCGCCGCTGATTTTTTCAAGTAAAATTACCCTCAAACGCATGCTTGACTTTGGGGTGTTTGGCAACTCTACACTTCAAAGTACCTATGCATGTGGGGTATTGTTTTGTTCAGCAGCCGTTGTGCTTTCAGATTTACTGCGTTACTTCTTGCTTGCTTATTGTTTTTATAGGAAAAAATGTTTTTCAATCTGCTTTTTGCTTATTTTTTTAGCGAAATCCTTTGGAACCAGAGATTCTGCCAATCAATAGATTCCGAAGAAAGTCGCCGACGTCAACAAGCCCAGTAGGCTTAGAAACCTTGAGGTATGTACTTTCCAAAAATATATAGTTTGTGGGGGGTATTTCAAATGTAAAGGGTTGTAAATTTGGAGAAACTGCAAGGTGCGCACTTTGTGTGCGCCGCTGATTTTTTCAAGTAAAATTACCCTCAAACGCATGCTTGACTTTGGGGTGTTTGGCAACTCTACACTTCAAAGTACCTATGCATGTGGGGTATTGTTTTGTTCAGCAGCCGTTGTGCTTTCAGATTTACTGCGTTACTTCTTGCTTGCTTATTGTTTTTATAGGAAAAAATGTTTTTCAATCTGCTTTTTGCTTATTTTTTTAGCGAAATCCTTTGGAACCAGAGATTCTGCCAATCAATAGATTCCCGAAGGAAGTCGCCGATGTCAACAAGCCCAGTAGGCTTAGAAACCTTGAAGTATGTACTTTCCAAAAATATATAGTTTGTGGGGGGTATTTCAAATGTAAAGGGTTGTAAATTTGGAGAAACTGCAAGGTGCGCACTTTGTGTGCGCCGCTGATTTTTTCAAGTAAAATTACCCTCAAACGCATGCTTGACTTTGGGGTGTTTGGCAACTCTACACTTCAACGTACCTATGCATGTGGGGTATTGTTTTGTTCAGCAGATGTTGTGCTTTCAGATTTACTGCGTTACTTCTTGCTTGCTTATTGTTTTTATAGGAAAAAATGTTTTTCAATCTGCTTTTTGCTTATTTTTTTAGCGAAATCCTTTGGAACCAGAGATTCTGCCAATCAATAGATTCCCGAAGGAAGTCGCCGATGTCAACAAGCCCAGTAGGCTTAGAAACCTTGAGGTATGTACTTTCCAAAAATATATAGTTTGTGGGGGGTATTTCAAATGTAAAGGGTTGTAAATTTGGAGAAACTGCAAGGTGCGCACTTTGTGTGCGCCGCTGATTTTTTCAAGTAAAATTACCCTCAAACGCATGCTTGACTTTGGGGTGTTTTGCAGCTCTACACTTCAACGTACCTATGCATGTGGGGTATTATTTTGTTCAGCAGATGTTGTGCTTTCAGATTTACTGCGTTACTTCTTGCTTGCTTATTGTTTTTATAGGAAAATATGGTTTTGAATCTGCTTTTTGCTTTTTTTTTTTGGCGAAATCCTTTGGAACCAGAGATTCTGCCAATCAATAGAGTTCAAACCAATGGACCCACGCCAACAAGCCTAGTATGCTTAGAAACCTTGAATTGTGCACTTTCCAAAAATATATAGTTTGTGGGGGGTATTTCAAATGTAAAGGGTTGTATTTTTTGAAAAACTGCGAGGAGCACCAAGTATTTGTATTTTATCTGAAAATCTCCTCTAGCGCTCTTTGCAGTTTCTGGGGTCTCCTGGGCAGGAAAGGGTGTCTACTAATACATGTGTGGTACCGTTGTAACCGGGAGAAATGGGGCTTTTACTCTCAATATGTTTTTATTGAAAAACCTTTATTTTCGATTAAAAAAAAACACTGCAAAATGTAAAAACTTGTGTATTTTTATTTTCTTTCACATATTTTGCCCAAAATAATTATGATAAAACTACAAAATTGATAAACAAGAGATATGATGTTAAAGCCCAGATTCTGCTGAAAAAAACAATATGTAATTTTTATGGGAAATCCCAGAAAATCCCTTCAAAAATTACAGTTGAACATGGGGAGCGCAAAATAGTGAAAAATGCTCTGGCAACAGGGAGTGGGAAATGCTGCAGGTAGGCTGGCACTTAAAGGGTTAAATACACCAGCCCACATGGGCATCCCAAACCAGCACATGTCACCCTATCTGTTATACTAAATAAGCGTTGTTCAGCCTCATTTTAATTCAGCTATTGCATTTTGAATTGGTTTTTGTCTGCTTTAAATACACCAGCCCACATGGGCATCCCAAACCAGCACATGTCACCCTATCTGTTATACTAAATAAGCTTTGTTCAGCCTCATTTTAATTAAGCTATTGCATTTTGAATTGGTTTTTGTCCTGCTGTCAAAACACCAGGCCGCAGGGTAGCCCAAACCTGGACGTTGCACCCTATCTGTTATACTAAATACCCTTGTTCATCCTCAGCTTTATTAAGCTATTGCATTTTGAATTGGTTTTTTTCCTGCTGTCAAAACACCAGGCCGCAGGGTATCCCAAACCTGCACGTTGCACCCTATCTGTTATACTAAATACTCTTGTTCATCCTCAGCTTTATTAAGCTATTGCATTTTGAATTGGTTTTTGTCCTACTGTCAAAACACCAGGCCGCACGGTATCCCAAACCACCACGTTGCACCCTATCTGTTATACTAAATTAGCTTGTTCAGCTTTATTAAGCTATTGCATTTTGAATTGGTTTTTGTCCTGCTGTCAAAACACCAGGTCGCAGGGTATCCCAAAGCTGCACGTTGCACCCTATCTGTTATACTTAATACCCTTGTTCATCCTCAGCTTTATTAAGCTTTTGCATTTTGAATTGGTTTTTGTCCTGCTGTCAAAACACCAGGCCACAGGGTATCCCAAACCACCACGTTGCACCCTATCTGTTATACTAAACAAGCTTGTTCAGCCTCAGCTTTAATAAGCTATTGCATTTTGAATTGGTTTTTGTCCTGCTGTCAAAACACCAGGCCGCAGGGTATCCCAAACCTGCACGCTGCACCCTATCTGTTATACTAAATGCCCTTGTTCATCCTCAGCCTTATTAAGCTATTGCATTTTGAATTGGTTTTTGGTCCTGCTGTCAAAACACCAGGCCACACGGTATCCCAAACCACCTCATTTTAATTCAGCTATTGCATTTTGAATTGGTTTTTGTCTGGTTTAAATACACCAGCCCACATGGGCATCCCAAACCAGCACATGTCACCCTATCTGATATACTAAATAAGTGTTGTTCATCCTCAGCTTAATCAAGCTATTGCATTTTGAATTGTTTCTTGTCCTGCTGTCAAAAAAAAACACCAGGCCGCAGGGTAGCCCAAATCTGCACATAGCACCCTATCTGTAATACTAAATAAGCGTTGTTCAGCCTCATTTTAATTCAGCTATTGCATTTTGAATTGTTTTTTTTGTCTGCTTTAAATACAGCAGCCCACATGGGCATCCCAAACCAGCACATGTCACCCTATCTGTTATACTAAATAAGCGTTGTTCAGCCTCATTTTAATTCAGCTATTGCATTTTGAATTGTTTTTTGTCTGCTTTAAATACACCAGCCCACATGGGCATCCCAAACCAGCACACGTCACCCTATCTGTTATACTAAATAAGCGTTGTTCAGCCTCATTTTAATTCAGCTATTGCATTTTGAATTGGTTTTTGTCTGCTTTAAATACACCAGCCCACATGGGCATCCCAAACCACCACATGTCACCATATCTGTTATACTAAATAAGCTTTGTTCAGCCTCATTTTAATTAAGCTATTGCATTTTGAATTGGTTTTTGTCCTGCTGCCAAAACACTAGGCCGCAGGGTATCCCAAACCTGCACGTAGCACCCTATCTGTTATACTTAATACCCTTGTTCATCCTCAGCTTAATCAAGCTATTGCATTTTGAATTGGTTTTTGTCCTGCTGCCAAAACACCAGGCCGCAGGGTAGCCCAAACCTGGACGTTGCACCCTATCTGTTATACTAAATACCCTTGTTCATCCTCAGCTTTATTAAGCTATTGCATTTTGAATTGGTTTTTTTCCTGCTGTCAAAACACCAGGCCGCAGGGTATCCCAAACCTGCACGTTGCACCCTATCTGTTATACTAAATACTCTTGTTCATCCTCAGCTTTATTAAGCTATTGCATTTTGAATTGGTTTTTGTCCTACTGTCAAAACACTAGGCCGCACGGTATCCCAAACCACCACGTTGCACCCTATCTGTTATACTAAATTAGCTTGTTCAGCCTCAGCTTTATTAAGCTATTGCATTTTGAATTGGTTTTTGTCCTGCTGTCAAAACACCAGGTCGCAGGGTATCCCAAAGCTGCACGTTGCACCCTATCTGTTATACTTAATACCCTTGTTCATCCTCAGCTTTATTAAGCTTTTGCATTTTGAATTGGTTTTTGTCCTGCTGTCAAAACACCAGGCCACAGGGTATCCCAAACCACCACGTTGCACCCTATCTGTTATACTAAACAAGCTTGTTCAGCCTCAGCTTTAATAAGCTATTGCATTTTGAATTGGTTTTTGTCCTGCTGTCAAAACACCAGGCCGCAGGGTATCCCAAACCTGCACGCTGCACCCTATCTGATATACTAAATGCCCTTGTTCATCCTCAGCCTTATTAAGCTATTGCATTTTGAATTGGTTTTTGGTCCTGCTGCCAAAACACCAGGCCACACGGTATCCCAAACCACCACGTTGCACCCTATCTGTTATACTAAATAAGCTTGTTCAGCCTCAGCTTTATTAAGCTATTGCATTTTTAATAGTTTTTTATCCTGCTGTCAAAACACCAGGCCGCATGGTATCCCAAACCGGCACGTTGCACCCTATCTGTTATACTACTCTTGTTCATCCTCAGCTTTATTAAGCTATTGCATTTTGAATTGACTTTTGTCCTGCTGTCAAAACACCAGGCCGCAGGGTGTCCCATATTGCCAATTTTCATAGTATCTGGTGCAGAGAAGCAGTTCCTCACTTTATTTAGCTTCTGCTTTTTAAAGTAAACACATTTTTTAAAGTACCTATTACGCATTTCAAATACATAAAAATGTCAGGAAGACAAGTGCCAGGATGTTCAAAGAGAAGTGGCAGAGGCCAAGATTCAGCAGGCAGAGGTCGCAGCAGACTAGGGGCGAGTGGCAGCAGGAGTCACGGTGAGAGACCTGATCTGCCAGTATCTGCTAACGGTCGTGTCACCACCAGTAACGCATCTGCTGTGGTAGATTGGTTAACGGGGTTATCCACATCATCACAAGTTACATCTGAGACCCCCAGTCTAGGGTCGGTAGGTTCCTCTGACACAACCCTGAGTTGGCATGCTCCGAGAGCAGTCCCTGTCCTCCCATTGCCTCTGTCCTACGCCGTTCCCTCCGTCAGCGACGTATCCTATGCTTTGGGTTCAGCTCCACTCTTTAGTGAGGAGGACGATCAGATAGAGGACAGTCAGCAGCTACTGCTCAGCCAAGAAATGGAGGTGGCCTCTTTAGCTAGGCAGACAAATAGCGATTTGGAGAGTGTCATGGGTGTTGCAAGCTTTCCAGCTCCTGCGCCAGACACTGTTGAGGAAACCGAGAACATCAGTGACGTGCAGCCACAACTCGGTGATGATGATGATGGTGAAGAAGCCGATCGCACTTGGGAGCCGGGTGCAGAAGGGGCTTCATCGTCATCATCAGGAGAAGAGGGGCACAGGTTGCCCCCGGAGGCAGCAGCTGAGGCAGCAAGGTGTTAGCAGCATGGTTGGCAGTCAGCATGGGGGCACAATTGTAAAGCCTGAAGCCAAGCGGGGCCGGGGTAGAGCACCTGCTGCACGGCAGGCTACCTTATCGGGAGGTAGTAGAGCAGGGGTTCCTGGAGTTGGCGACAGTAGCAGTGAATCAGTGCGGGCTGTTGGTGGGAAAAGTAGCTACTCGGCAGTGTGGCAGTTTTTCCTGAAGCATCCGCAGGAGGGTAACATGGCCACATGCAAGATATGTAGGCAGAAGGTGAAGCGTGGCCAGGGGCCAAATGTTGGAACCACGGCCTTGCGTCAACATATGATGCGTCACCATAAAGCGGCCTGGGAGAACCGAGGCTCCGAAGAGGTGGTCCAGCCTGTTTCCTCATCAAGTGGCACGTCGCTCCCAATTTCTGCCAGCCAAGGCTCCAGCACCTCAGCCGAAGGCAGCTGTGCGTCATACCCATCCTCTGTCGCTCCTGATGCTCCTGCTCCTCCTCCAAGTCATGCATCCCGCCAGCAATCCATCAGTGAAGCCATGTCCAAGAGACAGCAGTATGCGCCCACTCATCCTACGGCGCAGAAGCTGAATGTGCTCCTGTCCAAGTTGCTGGTGCTGCAGTCGCTCCCTTTTCAGAGAACTGATGGCTTGTGCCGAGCCGAGGTGGAGAGTCCCAAGCCGTCATTTCTTTGCCAAGAAGGCAGTACCAGCGCTGCACACTTTTGTTGAACAGAAGGTGGGCCAGTCCTTAAGCCTGTCATTGTGTAGCAAAGTGCATGGCAACAACCAACGTCTGGAGCTGTAACTACGGTCAGGGACAGTACATGTCGTTTATAGCCCACTGGGTGATTGTGATCCCTTTGCAGCAGCAGCAGCAGCAACTTGGACAGGTCACGCCGCTTTGGCCTCCACGCTCCCAGGCCGTTGTGCCTGTGACACCGTGCGACTCGGCCTCCTCATCCTCCGCCATCTCCTCACCCTCCACTGTAGGCTCAAGTCTCAGTGCCCCTACAGTCTACCATGTGTGCAGGGCACGGAGGTGTCAACCTGTGCTTCACATGGTTTGTCTTGGCGAACGGAGTCACACAGGGGAGGAACTGCTTAAATTTATTCATTACGAAATCCAAACATGGCTTACTCCAAGAAAACTTAAAATGGGAATCATGGTTACCGACAATGGGAAGAACATTTTGTCTGCGCTGCGCCAAGGAAGCCTGAACCATGCACCCTGCATGGCTCACATCTTCAATCTGGTTGTCAAGCGGTTTCTGAAGTGTTCCCCTGATCTGCAAGACATCCTAACAACTTCAAGGAAACTTTGCATGCACTTCAGCCACTCATACACCGCCAAACACACCCTTCTTGAGCTACAGAATCAGAATGGTAGCCCCCAACATAGTCTGATTTGCAATGTTTCCACCTTTCACATGTTGGACCGACTATATGAACAGAGAAAAGCCATCACGGATTTCCTGATGATCCAAGCGGATAGGGGGACTCCCCTGTGTAACTTCAATGTCAACCAGTGGCAGCTCATACGTGACACCTGCCATTTGCTCAGGCCCTTTGAGGAAGCCACTTCAGTCGGCAGGATTACGGGATGAACAACGTGATTCCACTGCTTCATGTACTACAGCACATGTTGGAAACCATGGCTGGTCAGGGCACTGGAGACATGGCGTCTACATCTTATGGCCACATGAACCCCGTTGGAGCTGAACTGGAGGAGGAGGAGGAAGAGGAGGAGGGGTGGCCCAGTGAAGCACAGTTTAGGCTTGGCGAAATGGCTGGTTTATCTAGTCAGCAGACAGGAGAGGAGGAGCAGCCAGAGGAGCAAGAGGGTTGTGAGGAAGGCGAGACAGAGGACCTGGACACACTGTGGCAGTATGCATTGGAGATGGAGACAGGTAGTCCCTCCGAGTCACTTGCGCAAATGGCAGGAAGCATGCTCCCCTTATAACAGGGAGTGTATGTAATCCCCCCATAACAGGGAGTTTGTTAGAACCCCCATTCCCCTTAAACAGGCAGTGTGCAGAATCCTCCTAATCCCCCTATATCAGGCAGTGTGCAGAATCATGACAATCCCCCTACAAAAACTCCACAATTCCCAAATACCTGGCAGTGTGCACAATCGCCACCCCCAAGAACCCAATAATAAGCCCCCATGAGAACCACTGCATAAAAGTTTGCAAAATCCTCCCAACTCCATATAACAGACAGTGTACATAATCCCCCTCCAGAACCTCCCATACCCCTGATACAGGCAATGTGCAGAATCCTCCCCATCCCCTATAAATGACAGTGTGTAGAATTCCCCAGTCCCCCTTTAATGGGGAGTGTGGCAGAATTATCACAATATCCCTATTAAAGGACAGTGGAGCAGAGCCCCACAAATCCTTACAACAGGCAATGGGGAAGAATCGCCCCATAACCCCCCAATAACAAGCAGTGTATAGAATCTCACCAAATCTCCTATAGCAGGCAGTGGGCCGAATCCTCTGATATCTTATAACAGGCATTGTGGCAGATTCCTCCCAGTCTACCTATAACCCCCCAATGTGCTGAACCCTTCACCTCCCCTATATTGACACAGTGTGTAGATTCTACCCAAACCCCATATAACAGGCAGTGTGCCCCCAATCCCCCAATAAAATATGTCAGAATCCCCCCAATCTCTTGCAACAGACAGTGTGACAGAATCCAGACCCATCCCAATCACTTATGTGAGAAGGGGGGTCCAAATAATGGAGGATCAGACAGCAGACAGGAAGCAGTTACACCTACGCTGCCTGCCAGCCTGTCCGCCTATTCGGTTATAGGGAAATAGAAGGATTTGTCACACTGTCTCTGATTGGGGGAGAATATAGGGTGATTGTGGCAGAATTACCCCAATCCTCCTATAACAGGCAGTGTGTCAGGATCCCCCTGACAGGCAGCGTGCAAAATCCCCTATAAAAGGCAGTGTGCAGAATCTCCCCAAAGCCCCTATAACAGGCAGGGTGGCAGAATCCCCCCAAAACTTCCTATAACAGTCAGTGTGGCTGTCGGTCTCATCACCTTTCTCGCTCCTCTATCGGGCGTGGGTGTGCCTTCAGATCTCGCAGTCACGGGCGTACGCCACCGCTCAACAGCACCACCTGGTGTTTGGCGCATTACAAGTAAGAACAAAAGTGCACGAATCATAGAGTGTAAGCTCTTGGACTTATATTTACTTACGGGTTTTCCTTGGTTCCAGTGGAAGGGAAGTGACATCACTCTTGCTTTGAGACACCCCTCCCAGCTTTTTTTTTCATTTCAAAAGGACAGCTGGATTCTGTTATTCCTGTTTCCTGTGTTTTCTATGTTTCCCTACTGACATCCTGAATTGACCTGGCTTGCTCACAAAATGATTACTTGGTTTGAACTTGGATTTATTTATTGGACCTTGCTTTTTGTCATCAGCCCTTGAACTTGGATGGTTTTATTGGACTTAACTTCTCCGCTACCCCCCACACTTTGAGCTCCACACATCTTTAATTACCTGGCAGAATTCTACCTTCCCATGGTTGTAGCTAGGAGTCTTGACAGTGGCAGACTCTCCAAATCCCCTCTAACAAGCAGTGTGCAGATTCCCCCAATCCTTTAATAACAGGCAGTGCACAGAATCCCCCCCAATCCCACCAGGCTTTGATGTATCATGGGTGAGGTGGAGGTAAGCATAAAAGAGAGATTGAACATGGTGGGGCCTGACCCTACCCCTGGCATAGTTGTTTGAATGGTGTAAGTTCTCGGAAGAGATAGTTCACTTCTTTAAAGGATGGGAGAAAATGCTTGATCTGTAACAGACTCCAAAAGGGGATCAGGGTGGAGGTCATAACTTTTATTTCCTGGAGGAACTTCCATCTAGAATTAGATTAAAAGTGTAAAGCCCTCAACTCTTTGGGATTCTAAATAACTCCTAAAGTTTTCCATGCTGAGGTGAAATCATGATTCCCTATGATAGGGGTAAGAGGTGATAAATTGATATTGAGGAGAATTTGGACCAAACCCTGGCACGAATCTGAAGCATGGCTCAGAGTGTGATATGTTTTCTTCAGTCACGGGGAGGGGGGGTGCTGAGTCTCGTCCAGGGAGTTTCTGACAGGGGGATTGGTGTGCTGTTCTGCTCAAGCCTCACCCAAATCTTAGATCTCTAACTTCTGCACCAATCAACATCTGAAGAGGTGAAGCGCCATATAATGTTTTAGTGGGTCCGGAAAACCCACGCCTCCAATACGTTTTGTGAGGGAGAGTGTTAATCTGTTGATCCTCAGACCCTTCAGTCCCCAGATGAAGTGTCTGAACTCCCTCTGAACCCTCAAAAGGAAAGCGTCTGAAATGGAGACGGGGAGTGCTTGTAGGGAGTAAATGAGTCTGGAAAGGGCATTCATTTTTAAGATATTTATTTTGCCTATCTAAGAGAAAGCCCCTGCTCAGATTCTTCAAATCTGCATGTATTCTCCGGAGGAGTGGGGGAAAGTTTTATTTAGGTCTGCTGGTACAAGTACCCTCAGATATTTTATATATGAAGTGGTCCTATGGAAAGGGAAGTTGGGCTTTAATGCTTCCAGCCATTTTGTTGGGATTGAGACATTCAGGGCCTCAAAATTGTGAATATTTATTTTAAAGTTGGATAAGGAACTGTAGATCTGGAATTCCTTGAAAAGGTTTGGCAACTAACTCTGGGTTGGTTACGGAGAATAGTAGGTCATCTGCAAATGCAGAGACTGTGTGTTGGTAGCTTGTGGTCACAACGCTTTGATATTGTTATTGGCACGTATAGTGCGAAGGAATGGTTCGAAAGGGAGGATGAAGATTAGAGGTGACAAATGGCACCCTTGTCGGGTACCACTGGAAATGGGGAATGGCTGTTAGAGGCAGTGGGTGTGGAGTAGAGGGCTCCAATCCAGCTCAGCATCCTTTTCCGCAATCCTATATGATTAGGGGTTTTTAACATGAGCGACCAATCTACATGGTCAAAGGCCTTTTCACCATCATCAGTTAAAATCAAAAGAAGTGGTAGGACAGATGACTGAGCTGTATGGATTAAGTTCAAGACTCTGGAGGTATTGTCCTCGCAGTACAGCAGGTCATTTGCTACCAGGCCTTCTACAAGGGGAAGCAGCCTCCCAGCCAGAACCTTTGCAAAATTTTCAGCTCTACATTGAATAAAGAGATGGGCCTGTGACTAGCACACAATGTTGCATCCTTACCCTCTTTGGGTATGAGTGAAAGAAGAGCTTTGAGTGTTTCTAGGGGGCAGGGGGGTACCTTTTGGAATTTGTAAATTTTGTCACCTAGTGATGACTTTACATAGGAAACAACTGCTTGGGTTTCTCGATTGGCCCTAGCCAACACTTTTTTCCAGTTTATTTCAGAACTTGTAGTAAGTTCTACGACATTGGCTTTCAGAAGTAAGAGTTATTTGAGTTTAGTCCTACTGGTAGAGATTTCTTGTGTATGGCTTCTAGGTGGTGGATTTTAGAAAGGATCTAAGCTGAATGATCTTTCTTAAGGTGGGCCCCATGTTTGATGAGGACTCTTCTAATGACACATTTATGGGCTTCCCAAAGTTCAGACGTCTTGTGTGTTGTTTAGATTAAAATAGTTGTCTTGTCTAACTCACGTTCTACTTCACTTCAATGTCTCGTGACTCATTAAGTATCCAATTGGGGGATGGGCGATCCTATTCAGTCACGGAGAGAGATAGTGTCAGGTCAGCATGATGAGAAGAAATTATATATGCCTATAGAGGCTTCTTTAATGGAGGAGATGTTGCTATGCCTGATATAAAAATAGTCAATACGTATGTACGACTTGTGAGCTTTGGAGTAGAAAGTGTAGTCTGGTTGGGTGGAGTCACCTGGCATTGACTAGCTGATATTGATGCAGGGATATTTTATAGGTTTTAGGCAGTGAAGGAGAGTTTTGTAGTTCCCTTGGAGTGTCTATTATGGGGTTTAATGCTAGTTTACAGTCTCCTCCCAAGATAAGGGTGCCTTCTGCTAAAGTTTGTAGAGTGTCCAAAATTAGTTCAAGGGTGGGAACTTGCCCTGAGTTAGGCAAATAAGCATTGGCTAGAGTGACTGCTTTGTTTCCAATCTTGTCCTTGACGAACAAGAATCTGCCATCATTATCACTGAGTGTGTCTGAATGGGACCAAGGGATGGTCCCTGTGATGAGTATGCAAACCTCTTTGGACCTTGGATTGTTTGAGAGACTATGATAAGCAAATGGATAACTCCCTGTGAAAAACATGGGAGAAGGGGGGTGGAGGATACGGCAAAAGCTGCCTACCAGGGATAATTTGTTCCATCCCCTCCCCGCAGTACATGGAGAAGGAGGAGGGAAATATTAATTAATTCAAACAACTGAGATTAGCCATGTGGAACAGTTATGGGTAATGTGCCAGTCACTCTGTGGGCCATTTACCATCAAGGCTCCCTGTCTAGCGGTTCCAGAGATATTTTCCAGGGCAAAGGGCCACAGGAATCATTGTGACTGTCACAACCAGGGTTTCCTGGAAATAATGTGACTTTAGAATCTAGTATGTGCAGCAGAACAAGAAAGACAGGCATCTATAAAGTGTACTTCCCACCTCCGTCTGCTCCCACCCCATAGAGCAGTCGGGGAGTTAAACCTCAGAAGCAGGCCCCCTCTAAACGGTAGCCAGACCAGACCAGGAAGCCCAAGTTAATGCCCCTCTCACACACAAGTTAATTGAGGAGGGGTGCACAGAAGCCTACATGGGTTGGGTGCAGTTAAGAGGCCAGGATGGGAAGTATCATAGTTTGAACACAAACAATCAGCTAGAACAGTAAAAATATCTGCTTAGGACACTCCTAAGAAGTTAAGAAGTGCCAGGGGAGGAGGGAGATGAGAACCCAACCACTAAACCTGCCCTACTGAGCCAACCTAGAGTGTGTAAGGAGATGATCAACTCCCTGATATTGGCCCAGGCCACAGCCCTCACTCACCCCACTGGCACAATCACGCCCCATTTCGACTGAAATAAATGGTCAACAGTGAGGGGCAGATAAGACCATGCACCATCAAGGGCAAGCCACCATGGGGCCAACACAAGGCATTGAGAAAGACTCTCATCACCCAACCGTGATCCCAACCTTGTTGCTGAGTGGTTATCTCACCACTACAGTGCTAAAGTCATTACCAGGGGGAGCTGGCAAGAAGGGCTTGTCAGCCACCCATTCCATAAAACATGTAGGGCACCTGAGTCCGAGGGTGCCTGTCCATGGGGTCACTAGAAGCAAGTGTGGGCCAGGGTTTAGATGTTTTCAGAGCAAGGGACTGGGGTTGAGCCAGTCCATTATCTGGATTGGATCTTTTTCCAAGAAGACAAAGATTCTTGGGAGATCATCGTAGGACTTGAGAGTGAATTTTTTTTTCCCTGATGATGAGATGGAAGGGGTATCCCCATCTATATGCGGCACCTGTGGATCTTGCCAAGGTCGAACAAATGTCTCAATTGGTGTCGCATGAAGATAGTCCATTTGCATAAGTCCCAGATGACCTGGATCTGAGCACCGTTTCAGTTGAACTGTCCCCTTAAGCAGGCTTTGCAGGTGATTTTTTTCTTTTCGGGATATTAGTAGACCCTACAGATGATATCTCTGGGCCTTGAGGGGTCCATATCCTTTAGATCAATGCACAGTGAGCCCTGTCAAATATAATGTGAGTTAGGGGATTTCTGTCCAGAAAAAGAGTTGAGGATCCCCAAAGTTGGACTTCAAGTTCATATCCTGTGTTGCCTCGGGTACTCCCCTTATTTTTAGATTATTGCATCTATTTTTGTTCTCTATTCTGCCGTAATGAAGTTGAAGTGCGACAATCTGATTCTGTAAGAGCTTTAGGTGTTGATGTGGCCGGATTCGATAGCAGCGAGTCGTTCCTTGAATGTAACATTTGTAGACTCCAGGGTGGATACTCTGGCTTCAATGCTGTCTACTTGGTTACAGTTCTCCAACAGTTCCCCCTTAATGGAGGCTTTGAAATTCGCAAAGTGTATTTTGGTGGGTAAAAGTTAAAGCAGTTCTATCAAATCGGGCTCACCAGTGTTCAGTGGGGGACGGGACCACCGGTAGGGTCTGGGCATCTTCGTGGAAAAAATAATGGAGTGCAAGAGCCATGGTGAGTGGGGGTGCCCAGGAGATGGGTCGGCAGCGGAGAGCCCTGTTCAGAACAGGGGGGAAAGCCACTGGGGAGATGAGTCAGAGTCCTCAGAGAAGCTATTGAGTTACTGAACTGGGCTTAAAGCTGGAACCATTAGCTCATGGTTTGGCGACACCCGCCTGTGACTCTGCAGTGGTGGCGGTGAGTCTGGTGAACCACTCCTAGGACCGGGTCTTCTTCTCAGGTAGAGAGTGACAGTATTACGTTTTGGCTGGGAAGAAGGTTTGTTGTTTCCCCAATGTGAGGAAAAGGATGAGGGTTTGGAATGGTTTGCACTCCCAGTGGGTGGGTAGCGCTTAGTTTCACTCAATGTCTTGCTCCTGTCTGAGTGGTCATTGGGCAGATAGCGAACGGGGTCACCATGAGCCAGCGGTAGATCTGGGTTCCCCACTTGTGTTTTGGGCTGAGACCCATGGTGTACAAGGTCAGACTGGGTTGGCTGAGTTCTCCGCGCCCCCCTGCTGTGGCCAAGTGTGCCTGTACATTGGTGTGCTCCCTTTAGAGGCTAGTACCAGCCCTCTCATCAATGGTGGAAGAGATAGTGTGGCTTGAGGGTGGAGTGGCCACATTGGGAGCTGAAGGTGCGAGAGTGCAGGCATACCTCTCACTTGCAAAATAAGGGGACGAGTTCTCTCCTTCCCTCTGTTCCAGGGCTGCTCCTGTGGTAGCATGAAGAATATCATGGAGGGATGGCTGTGATGTGGTGGGTGGGGTTGTCACCACAGCCAGATAGGCCACCTCTCGATGCTGAAGGGAGCCAGGGGCCATCAGGGGAGAGGTGTTCCTCGTGCTGTCTGTAGTGGCCCCGACATCTCGCACTCAAGACTGGCCACCACATGCTCCAACTTGTCCTGTCGTACTGCCTGCGCCATTGATTAGGAGGCGAGGACACCGACAAGCTGCACAAACCCGCTGCTAAGAACAAGCACTGAAGAGGGCGGGGGAGCTCCGTCTGGCCGGATGGCAGGATGGTCACCCCATTGTACAGGCAGAGAAGTCTTCCCTGGTGAGTTCCTTGGCGATTCCTTCTCACCCTTGATTTCTGTCCTCTCTGATGGATAGTGGTGCTGGGTTCCCCCCTGCCAAAAAAAATAACAGGTTCTAGCACTGATAAGGGATTTGGCTCAGGAGCTGTAAAGATGTGCTCCTCTCACACTCATTGCCAGGCCATGCCCCCCTTTGCCCTTTGGTTGTTATTTGCCCTTAATGCTGCTTGGTATTTTTAATCCAATTTTAATTTTAGTTTTCCCCAGCTATGCCATTGTATGCCATTGTTTTCTGACAGGATAGCATTGTTCTAAACTAGCTGTTTAACCTCCCTGGCGTTCTGATTCTATGTGCAATTTTGTGCACAAAGCGTCAGGATGACGTTTAAATCTGCCGCCCAGTTCCACCCCCATGAGCCTCTGCGGACGCCGCTGCCGGGGCTCTCACCTGCGATCACAGCGGGGACATCGCTGGATCGCAGGGAAAAGGTAAGGAGACTGCTCCTCTGCACAATCTACCCCGAGCGTGACTCGGGGTTACCGCTACTTGCAGCGAAAATTAACCCCGAGTAACGCTCGGGAAGACCGCCAGGGAGGTTAAGCCCCTCCTCCTTCCATCTCACAATCTCATGCTGGGTGCAATTACAGGCTTTTAAAAATAGTGTTACAAGAAAAATAAGATAAGTGCCAAAAGAAGATTCAATTTTCCCTTAATTTCCCCCAGTCTTTCATTTAAAGCCAAAATCTTTTTTGAATATTTTTATCCAATTCATTACTAGGACACTAAGGGTATATGATACATGTTGTTTTAATTGACCTTCCATAGGATGTGGTTGGTCTGCTTTAAATATTTATTTGAATCTTTTTGGTATAGGAGAAATTTAGAGGCAAAGACATGCAAAACATATGTTCAAATGTAGTTAAAATGCAAAAAGAAAATCTTATCTAAATCATTTTTTAAAAGATTACTACTGCCACAGCATTTCATAAACATAGATACAAAAATATTAAGTATATCAATTTTTTATTTCTCAGTAATAATTTGTGTTTCATGCCCAGGTTTGAGAAAAAAAAAGTCATTAAAGTTAAATAGCACTGCATACATTCAATAATTCATATTTTTCTTAACATTTTCTCAATTTGAATTTTTAAAATAATTTGAAAGTGTACATGTTTAGCAATGTTATATTTACATTTTATCTAAATAATTGTTGAGAAACAATGAGGGGGTGTTATAGGTCAGTATATGATTTTTCTTAATCTATCCATTTAACCCTTTAAGTGCCAGCCTACCTGGAGTTTTTGTCACCCTTTGTTGCCAGACCATTTTGCACTATTTTGCGCTCCCCATGTTCAAATGTGATTTTTGAAGGGATTTCCAGGGATTTCCCAGGACAATGATATATTGTTTTTTTCAGCATACTCATGAAATGTTGTGCAAAAAAATAAAAAAAAAATCTATTTTTTACAATTTGTAGTGTTTTGTCAATAAAATCTTATTGCGTGTGAAATCTTAATTTCTCCCGGTTACAGCAGTACCACATATGTATAGGTAGACACCCTCTCCTGCCCAGGAGACTCCCCCAAACTGAGACAGCGGTTTAGGGGATTTTCAGATAAAATACTGCTATGCGCTATGCGCACCTTGCAGTTTTTCCAGAAAAACAACCATTTACATTTGAAATACCCCCAACAAACTATATATTCTCTGGAAGTACACACCTCAAGCTTTCTAGGTGTACCAGGCTTGTTGATGTGGCCATAGTTTTATGGAAGTAATCCACATTTTTTTTAGAAAATTGCCTCCTTTATTTTAAATAAAAAATGTATTTTATTAAAGAAAACCATATTGCATGCGAAAGCCCCATTTCTCCCGATTAGAACGGTACCACATATTTATCGGTAGCCCCCCGTTCTTGCCCAGGAGACCCCCCTAACTGAAACAAGTGCTTTATAACATTTACAAATAAAATACAACTACCATCCACACTACAAAGGGTTAAATTGAGAAAAAAAATTACATATTCCAAGGGGAGGGGGGGACCCTTAAAAATAAAAAAAAATGAAATGGGGTCCCCCTTACCCGAAGTAACCAGCCCTGGACCAGCTATGCAGGGCTTGTAGGAATAGGGCGCAGGGGCCAGCTTTTGTGGCCCATGGCCCTGCAGGCTACAAGCCCGCATAGCCCGTGGCCACAAGCTCTTCTGCCCCCCCTGGGCTTTGGGGAGGCAGGTAATGGGGGTGCCGGGGGGTTAATGGCAAGTCACCCGTTAGCCGCAGGTGACTGACCAGCCCCCAGCCTTGTGAACTGGTATAGGGGTCTCATGGACCCCTTACCAGTTCACAGGGGGTTAAATGTAAAAAATAAATACACTGACACAAAGAGAAAAAAATGACATTTATTTTTTTTTTTTACTTTACTCACCTCCGATCCTGAGTCCCTTGTCGCTGTCCAGTGCTGCTCACCCAGCTCCGGCATCTGTCAGATGCTGATAGTGATCGGAGCAGAGCGGGTGAGAGGCGAGGGGGCTCGCCTCCTTGCCTCACACCTGCCCTCCTCGGATCACCACCGGCATCTGACAGAGTGAAAAGAAGAGCCAGTGAAGGGATCGGGCATGGAGGTGAGCTAATGACATTGTTTTTTTTTTTTTTACAGATTACTTTCAGCGGTGGAAATGGGGGGGGCGGTTTCGGGCCCCCTCCTGAAGACGGGGGATGACAGGGGAGGGATCGGATGCCCCCCGGAGGAAGAGGGGACCCCCAGCTTCACATGGATACCAGAGGTAAGTTTTTTTTCTATTTTTTAACTATCAGGGGGAAATGCCAGGCACGTAGTTTCTACATGCTTGGCACTTAACGGTAGGAGAAGCAACCACGTAGAAACTACGTGCTTGGCATTTAAAGGGTTAAACATCTGACCAAGAGAAATCAGTACTCTCCGATGGAACTAAAAACGAATATTATTGTTTTTTTTTTTTTCATTTTTCAAAGACTTCAAAAATACTGTTGCCAAACACTCAAATAGAAAAATCCTACTTTATGTCTCATTTGCTCCTCAAACCCCCACTATTTTTTTTAGTCATCTGACCTTTCCTGTATAACACTGTATACTGTACATTAAAGGATGCACAAGCTGTTCAACACTAAATAGAATTCCTGTCACAACACAAAAAACACTATAACTTACTTGAGTAAATGAGTTATTTTATTTTAAAATGTACAGCTTAAGATGTTTCTGCTTGAGTTACGCTTTGCTTTGATGGCTGGAGTTCCTCTTGATAAGTTAATGTTTGCAGATAAAAAATCACAGTGATTATTGTTCAATGAAGATAAGAGAGATAACAAAGGAATACAGGGAAACCCCCAATAAAATATAACAGGCAATGGTAACAATGTTTTACTATCATATTATTTTACTTCTGATATCACAGAAAGGGGTGCACAAAATATAAAGTAATGAAAGTATTGTTTATGTGCAGTAAAAAAATATTTTATTGGGTAATGCCATAGTTAAAATAAAATTAATACCTGCAACCACCTTAGGCTGTCAGCTCCATTCGGCAATGTAACCCCAGCCCATGTGGTATACAGTATACAGTCATGGCCTAGTGAGTAGGGAGCTAATCATGTGACCGGTAGGTTAATTTTGCTGCTTACTAGAGGCTCAGATAGCGCCCTAGCCACCATGCTGCAAACAGGTAAATGGGGCTGGTAGCATTCAGCACTGCAGCCAAATTTACACTGTACTTTTGTTTGTTCATTTAATAAATGTGATGAGCTTGGCACTCATGAACGTAGATCCCTGTTTGTCACTGTGCCTTATTTGTGTATTGCTGCTTTGTTGTTTTTATGCATTCCACAGCAGCCTTATTTAGCCAAACAAAAGAGAATACATCGCAGACCAATCACAGATCAACAAGCTACACTAAAGTTTCTGCATTTATGACCTAAGATCACAAATGCCCCCCCCCCCCAAAAAAAAAGCTATTTTTTGGGGACTGTGTCTATGCATGGTCTTCTTACGGTACCTATGAAAAGGAGCAAAAAACAGTTAGTTTTTGTAAAGTGTAAAGTGTAAATGTACCTCAATCCTGAACTGAGGGGTTACTAATAAACTGAAGCTAAACATAGTTGAGTGAAGTTTCTTTCTTTTCAGGCTTCAGTGGGGGTTGTTGCTGCCCTGGAAAGACGCCACATTAGCGCCCAACTGCATGAGCTAGGTTTACAAATGTTGGCAGCCTACAATAGGCAACAGTACTGGGGCCAGCTGGCAGAATGAGTGGCGTTGCTGGAGGGCCAAGTTCGTGAGCTACAAGGACAAATATAGGAAAAACAAAGAAAGTTTCCGCACTCCAGTGAGAAAGGGTGCTCCATCCGGGGTGGTCCCAAGCCCCAATAATCCAAGATAACAAAGAAGATGATGGATCCACACTTCCTTAAAAGAGTGGATTCTTTATTCCAAAAATTATTAAAAACATAAGTGTCTCCAAACCAAATCAAGACATCCAAAGCCAAGTAAAAAAGAGAAGTGGGGCAAAAAAGAGAAGTGGGGCCCTCTGACACGTTTCGGGTCCTTCAGCGGCCCTTACTCATAGATAGGCACACAATAGCCAAGCAGAAACAGCAGGAAGCATGGGCCCAGGACCAGCATATGCTCATTCTTTCATCAATCCAGGAGAGCAGGAGGGGAATTAGTCAGTTGCTGCATGTCCTCAACCATCAAGTCCAGGACAAAACCTATTGTTCCAGGTTTGGAGCTGGTGCTGAGGCTTCGAACCACCCTCCTGCTCACCACCGCAAACACCGCTGCATCCAGATATTGCTCCTGATGACCAACCCCTGCCTGACCCACCACATGATAATGCATCTTCAGCATCATCACATGATTTTTGAATGTAATTTGGCATGTTAATTTGTTAATCTTGGTATGTTGGATTATGGCCAATAAATTTGCTTCAAAATCACAACATAACTCATTGTGTTTGTTATTGTGTTTCTGTTAAATGTAAGTGTGAATGTTGTTTTTTTGTGCTTCTGTCCAAACCTCAACAACTAAACAGAACAAATGTACACATCAAAACAGGTACACACACCTTTAAAAACTTTAAAATGTTTAATATTACAATATAAATACGGACAACGTGGCCAAAACCAGAAACCGCTGTGTCCAGCACAACAATTTATTTCACAATTATTTCTTGCCCTGACCAATCATCTTTTCTCGCATGTCCTGCAGCATTACCTGGGACTCCACAACATGCTGCCAGATCCTATGATGCTCAACGATGCATTCTGTAAAACAAAAACATAAAAACAACCACACAAAGACATAATAATCAGAAAAGGATGAAAACAACAAACAGATTATTAACACACCAAAGCAGGAGAGCACAATTGGCTGGTTCAAGATACACCACAACCCTACTTGTTGTGTGTGTCCAAATATTTGACCACAGAGAAACACCAGCTAGACGCATCCAAGTTGTGACCAATGGCGAGCAATTGTGCAAAAGAACAACTACCCAGATTGTGTATTGGAAGGGCAAGCGCCAAATTGTAGGGACAACCTTAAACTGAACTCAGTTAGGTGAGACAAAGGGTAGGTTCCTATGGGTCAATACAGAACATGCTAAACAATACACTAATGTGGTGAAAACCAGACACACCCACTATCTTAGTGAGTGTATGTAGGCACAGGTGTACAATGTAGCCGGGTGTACTACCACCCATAAAGGGGGCACAGTGAAGTCTTTAACTGGGAACGAGCATTGTCCAAAACGCCCAAGCAAAATTACAGTGCTGGTGCCTCAACAAGGATGATTTAACTGCCAAGCAACAAACCAAAAAAGGTGTAGGACAATACTAATGTGTAGGCCATCTAGAAGGGGAGTATTTAGAAACAACATATGGAAGGCAGCAAGAGGTGTAAACCTGGCTACAAGCTACTCACCATCGAAAGGTCTGGCAATGGCCCATGCTGCTGGACCCAACTGGATGCTGGTGGGGACAAGGCGGAACCATGGTTTGTGGTGCTAACCCAGTCTCATGATCTTTGTAAGTGAAAAGCAAAACACAAACAAAAAAAAAACTTCCTTAGGTGAGCCAAACCAGACAGCAGGCAACTGAGAGTCAACATGGTAGCTGGTTGGGGATGCAGGAAAAGATTTACCTTGAAGTATCTCAGGCAAGAATTCCAGAAGGGGGTGGAGGCTGTCTCAACAAATGGAAAGACAGAAAGGTAACTCACCAGGGGAAGAGATGCTGGTCTCAAACCAGGGAGGTTTGTGAAGGGAGGAAGGAAGTGGATGTTCCCCCAATTTGAGGCGTTGGACTCTGAGGGACCAGCCTCCTCCAAAGCATCACCACAATAACTTTGGAGAGACGGGGGGTTGACCACCTCCACCTCCGTACTCATCTGAGACTTGCTATTGGTAGCCAGACTCCTCAGACCCTGCAGCGAAGGAGCTAATCACCACCACCTTCTTCCAGTCGACTCCTCTGCATCTTCCACCACCTTCGACCTCCTCAGACTCTGGGTCCTCTACCTGTGCTTGGCTGGAAGGCCCCTCCCTTGCTGAGCTTTTGGTGATGGTTGAGCTGGTGTGGGGGAGAACCTCTTTTCCATATTTGCAGAGGCCACTTATCTGTGTATACAAAAGACATTAACATACATTAATGCCAAGTCCTTTGTGTATAGTTACTGTTCACTAGCTAGACATGGATAATTAACTTACAGATGCATAAGCCTGACAGACTTCGGCTTCAACTCCTTCTCCTTCAGGTACTCAGCAATCACCCTCTTCCAGAACTGTAAGAGGGCATAATCATACTCTTTTGAAGCATTGTTTATATTATAAGAAAAAGAAAAAAAGGAAAAAAACATAATAACAGCAGCAGAAAACACCCACCCCCCCAAAAAGGAGACAAAAGACAACATAAACAAAAATGGAACAGTAAAATAAACAGATAGAGGAACCAATAACAAACAACAGGCCTAAAACACACAAGGAAAAAAACAAACAAAAAGAACACTGATCAAAGGTTTTTCTAAAGACGTAAATAAAATGCATTAAAAAATTGAATTACGCAAAACTAAACAACAACACTCTAAAAGCAAAAGAGACCAAAACGCATACTGGAACAATGTATAAAAGTGCAACACATAAAAAAAAAAATAAATAAAAAAAAAAAGGGAATGACAGCCCACAGGAAACACACATGTGCAGAAAACACACAGACACACAAGAAACAAAACAAACAAAGGAACACAAACAGAAGACAGGGAACACACAAACAAATAACAAACAAAACTTACTTTGATGATCTGCCTGTTCACCTGGGGGTCCACTCACTGATGGATGGGTGCCATCGCCACTCCGCACCAGTGAGGCAGCAAACCGGAAATGCTTGTTGAAACCAGGCATATGACCCCTATATTGGTTTGGTCCAGAAAATGCTGGGGGGGGGGAGAACAGGCAGGCAGTGGGGGATATATATATATATATATATATATATATATATATATATATATATATATCACCTAGACAGTAATGGTGCAGAACAAATGACAGAAAGCACTAAAATCATGGCACCGTATTAAACACAAATGTAGAGTTCAAGAGAAAAATAGGTAGCACCATTGGGGACTGAACAGAAATTTGGCACTCTATGCCGTATTTAAGACTAAAATCAACTGTGCCTATGTGGCGACTGCTGTGATGGAGTGCTGCGGGCCACACAAAGTGATAAATTGAATGCTACGTGGCGTTATGTGGGGCACTTAACATTTTAGCGTCATGAATATGGCTTTTATGTACTGCAGCAGAAAATGACCTGCCGCTGTATGGCATTATTTGCCGCAAGTGTTTCTTTCTAAGGCCTTTTAAAAGGCAGATTACAGAGCTAAGATGGAACTCATTCAGAACACGTCTGCTCACATGATCTAATTTGCATATTGCTACTGTATGCCAGACTGTGCCAAATCAGTGCATAGAACAAAACATCATTAATAATTTTGGGGGGACTTTGGCATGACCTGTTGCACTGAAAAACCCCTATGTACTAAATGATTGGCATATAATGGCACACTACTGAATATAGGCATTTGTTCACCATAGGTGTTCACACCAGTTTCATGAATGTTAATAAATGAGTTTTATCTATGTTGGCAGACCTTGGAATAGCCTACATAGCGATGCATGCTTTCTGCTAGCTAACTGTACCACGCAGCACTACACCGCACTATGCCATGGGGTTTAAACTGTGTGGCAAATAAATTAGCACACTGCAGCACAATGTGCATACCATGGCAAGGTTTGCAATGTTTAAAATGTCAAAGTGTGCTAATCTTGAGAAATGCCGCTGAAATGATTCTATGAGTGACAAGTGAAATATGAATAAGAATGGACTGAAAATCTTAAAGTTATACTAAAGGCAAGCCCGATTGCTGCCCCATTGTCTCAGGCTACACGTTGCACTGTCCATAACTTCAATCCATTTTCAAAAAGAACTTGTAGTTCCTAAGTCATTTGTAAAAGCATTAGAGCATTGGAGATGCAAAAAAAAAAAAAAAATGAGGATACATTGCGTGAGGAAACACTGTGTGCTTTACATATATCAGTAAAAAAATAAGTGCATTGTTGTGCCTCTAGTTACTACTGCCATCACCTAATGTGATCAGAAATGGTGTCTCCAGCCTTTCAGCACATAGCATGACCAGAGAGGAGGGAGAGGACGGGGTTTTATAGCTGAAGAGAGAGGCAGCCAATCAGGACGTCTGGGGAGGGAGTGGGGGATGTTTTCATTCTTGGTACAATGAGGGTTAATTGATGGACTAGATCAGTGGGGTGGTGATTGAAAGCTGAATAAGAAAGTGAGTTCCTCACTAAGGAGACAGACAGAGGAAAAACCACAGCACTCCAGCCACTCAATGAAAGGTAAGCTAATTATATATATTTTTTAACTTTTGACTTGCCAATCACAGGAATATCAGTTAAACATTTTAAAGCATTTATTGTGGTAAAGATAGTTACCTAAACAGTACATTTTTCTACAGAAGTGCCTTGTACCCTATGCTTGCTACACTAAAATCATAGTCATAATCTAAAGATAAATTATTGGCATTATATGTTTTTTTTATTAGAGCTGTACGAATGTCACCCAACTATTGCCTATACACTTGTACATCACCAGTATTTATTTTAGCAGGCATTATAGTCATTGTGTACTTCAACTAAATTAAGCCTTTTTATTTTGTTTGTTTTGCAAATTATAATGAATAAATATCGAACTGGGTCTCAGGGTTCAGAGGGTGATCAACTTTTATTTTTCCACCACAGTAAATAAGGTTTAGTGTTGACCACAATCAATTCTGCAAAGTCACTACTGACCTAGTTAGCAGACCCGTTCACAATATCAGTCACATTCAAAATGTGCTGCTTTCAAGGTGAATTGTGTGAAACCACCACATAAATATGGCAAGCAATATAAACTGAGTGCAAGCGGGGTATTTTAGAAGACATAGAGCCCAAATCATCATATCGTTTAATTCTGGCTTAACCGTTTAAATGCCAAGCACAAAGTTTCTACGTAGTTGCTTCTCCTACCGTTAAGTGCCAAGCACGTAGAAACTACATGCTTGGCATTTCCCCCTGCTAGTTAAAAAATAGAAATAAAAAAAAAACTCACCTCCAGTTTGGATGCGAAGCCGGGGGTCTCCTCTTCCTCCGGGGGGCATCCGATCCCCCCCTCGGGGTCTCCCGTCTTCAGGAGGGGGCCCGAAACTGGCCACCCCCCCACATCTGACTTGCGGCTGCAAAAGAAAAAAAAAATGACATTCACTCACCTCCTCACTCGATCCCTCTGCCGCGTCTTCTCTTTACCAGGGGGGGGTTCCGATCCCCCCCCGGGCTCCGCAGGCTTCCGGGTCCTCACCACCTCTAATGATGGTGCTGGCAGCCACCCCTAGCCCCGCCTTTTGTGGGAGGAGCAGTATGACGTCACCTGGCTCCTCCTAGTCTCTCACCCCAGCTTCGGCGTCTGACAGATGCCGGTAGTTGCGGTGCAGAACGGGTGAGAGGCGAGAAGGCTCCGATAGGAGGTAAGTATTAAAAAAAAAACTAATTAAAATATTTTTATCTGTGTGTGTGTTTTTTATTACATTTAACCCTTTGTGAGCTGGTAAGGGATCCATGAGACCTCTATACCAGTTCACAAGGCTTGGGGGCTGGCAAGTCACCTGCGGCTAGCGGGTGACTTTTCATTAACCCCCGTCACCCCCAATTACCAGCCTCCCCAAAGCCCGGGGGGGGGGCAGAAGAGCCTGTGGTCATAGGCTATGCCACCAAAGCAGGCCCCTGTGCCCTGTTCCTACAAGCCCTGCATAGCTGGTCCCGGGCTGGTTATTTTGGTTAGGGGGGACCCCATGTAATTTTTTTGGGATTTTTAAGGGTTTTATTGCCCAAAAAAAATGGGGTGCCCCCCCCCCCCTGGAAAGGGGGGCCCCGCAACAGTTTTTTTCTTGATTTAACCCTTTATAGTGTGGAAAGTAGTTGTATTTTATTTGTAAATGTTATAAAGTGCTCTTTTTTGTTTTGGGGGTCTCCTAGCCAAGAATGGGGGGGCTACCAATACATATGTGGTACAGTTGTAATCGGGAGAAATGGGGCTATCACATGCAATATGGTTTTCTTTAATAAAATAAATGTTTTTTTTTAAATAAAGGAGACAATTTTCTAAAAAAATATATATTTTTTTCATTGTTTTATTTTTTACTTTACTTTGTAAAAAAACAGTAGAAACATTACAAACAAGACATTTCATGTTAAAGCCTAAACTCTGCCGCAACATATTTATATATAATTTTCCTGGAAATTCCTGCAAAAATGGCGCAAAACATGGCGCAAAATGATAAAAAATGGCCTGCCAACAGAGGATGACAAAAAGTAGGCAGGCAGTTCAAAGGGTTAAAAGTATCTATGCATGTTGGGTATTGTTCTGCTTGGGGGACCTTGTGCTTTCATATTTTAGCTTGTTTTTTCTTGTTTGCATATTGATATTTTAGGAAAAGGTGTTTTTTATTCTGCTTTTTTATATATTTTTTAGGGAAACCCTGTGCAACCAAAGAATTCTTTGAGGGATCACTTACAGAAAGATGAACCCACTACAATTAGCTGGGTACGCTTAAAAAGCTTAACATGTGGGGGATATTCCAAATGTAAAGGGTTGTTTTGGTTGAAAAAGCGCAAAGTGCGCACTTTGTCTGCAGAGCTAAAATTTTCAAGGAAAATTACTGTTACGCACATGGTTTACTTTGTGGTGTTTGACAACTCTTCCCTTGATAGGATCCATGCATGTTGGGTATTGTTCTGTTCGGGGGAAGTTGCTTTTTCAGATTTAACTTGTTCTTGTTTGTATATAGTTTTTTTTAGGAAAATGGGGCTTTGATTCTGCTTTTTTATCCTTTTTTAGGGAAACTCTTTGCAACCAAAGAATGCATTGAGGGATTACTTCCAGAAAACTGTGGCCACATCAACAAGCCTGGTACGCCTAGAAAGCTTGAGGTGTTTACTTCCAGAGAATATATAGTTTGTTGGGGGTATTTGAAATGTAAAGGGTTGTCTTTATTGAAAAGGTGCACCTAGCGCATGGCATAGTTGTATTTTATCTGAAAATCCCCTAAAGGGCTGTTTCAGTTTGGGGGCGTGTTCTGGGCAGGAAAGGGTGTCTACCAACACATGTGTGGTATCACTGTAACCAGGAGAAATTGGGATTTCACACACAATAAGATTTTATTGCCGAACTTGCATTTTGTATTCCAAAAAAAACCTACAAATTGTAAAAAATAGATTTTTTAAAGTTTTTTTGCACACATTTAACCAAAAATATTGAGAATACACCTAAAAAATGACAAACAAGACATTTCACTTTAAAGCCCAGACTTTTCTGAAAAAAAACAATATATAATTTTCCTGGGAAATCTCTGGAAATCCCTTAAAAAATCACATTTTAACATGCATAGCACAAAATAGTGCAAAATGGTCTATCAACAAAGGGTGACAAAAACTCCAGGTAGGCTGGCACTTAAAGGGTTAAAAGCCTCAAACTGCACTAGTTCGTGCTTGCAAACTGAATTCATCAAAGTTTTTCACATCAGTGCATGATTAAAGCTTTCTACTCCCATAAGACATGACGAACAAATTATTCTGCATGTTACATAGTAACATAGTATGTAAGGCTGAATAAAGACTTTAGTCCATCCAGTTCAGCCTGTTTATTTCCCTCCAGTGGTCTAGTAGCCATAGCTGGAAATGTTATTACATGCCAAGAAGGCATCCAGACCACTAAATAAACCTAACTTTGACAATCTTTCAGGGTACTCTAGTTTCCGCACTCCTTTTATTAACTTAGTTGTCCTCCTTTGAAGGCGCTCCAGTTCTGATATGTCCTTCTTAAGCACAGGTGCACAGAACTGTACACAGTACTGCATATGGGGTCTGACCAGTGACTTGTACAGGGGTAAAATGATGCTCTGGTCATGAGCACCTATGCCCCTCTTGATGCACCCCATGAACCTATTTGCTTTGGCAGCTGCTGCCTGGCATTGATTATTACAATGATTTATCAAGTTTTTCTTTATTTAGTGTGTAATCATGACACAGATTTCTCCTTCCCATGTGCATAACCTTACATTTATCTGTGTTTAACTTCATTTTCCAAACTGTGCATGCTTCCAATTTATCTAAATCTGTTTGCAGTTGCCTGCTGTCATCTTTTGTTTTAATTACTTTACACAGCTTAGTATAATCTGCAAAGATTGAGACTTTACTGTTTAATCCATACCCAATGTCATTTATATATATATATTGAAGAGAATTGGTCCCAGAACTGACCCTTGTGGTACTCCACTAGTAACAGTGACCCAATCTGAGTGTGTACCATTGATAACCACCCTCTGCTTCCAATCATTAAGCCAGTTTCCCACCCATCTGCACACGTTTTCCACCCGGTCCTAGCATTCTCATCTTTTGTACCAGTCTTTTATGTGTCACAGTATCAAATGCTTTAGAAAAGTCAAGATATATGATATCCAATCATTCTCCCTGATCCAATCTTGAACTTACCTCCTCTGATTAGGTTTGTCTGGTAGGAGCAATTCCTCATAAATCCATGCTGATATGGAGTAATAAGGTAATTTTCCCAAAGATGCTCCAGGATAGTATCCCTTAAGAAACCTTCAAAGAGCTTGCACACCACAGATGTGAAACGTACCGGTCTGTAGTTCCCAGGTTCCCCCTAGCTCCCTTTCTGAATATTGGCACCACATTTGCCAAGCGCAAATCCCTGGGAACAGCACCTGTAATTATTGAATCGACAAATATTAGAAATAACGTCTTGTTTATTAATGTTATTAATGTACATAACTCCCTTAAAACACGAGGATGTATGCCATCTGGTCCCGATGATGTACCTATTTTTATCTGCTTGAGATGGTGCTGGACTTCTTCCTTGCTTAGACCAGTAACATTTAATGGAGGGTTTGGGTTATTACCCTGCATTTCACTCAGCATGTCACATTCTTTTGTGAATCAAAAGAAGTTGTTTAGTAAATTTGCTTTTTCCTCATTCCCCTCTATAGATGTCCCCTCCTTGCTTTTCATGGGGCACACACGGTTTGTATATTTTACTGTAGCTAAAGAATAATTTTGGGGTATAGGAATAATGTTATTTTATCAGTTTTGTGGTTATTGAGTTAAAGTAGACTAAAAGCCCAGAAGCAAGGTATCATATAGCTGGAACAAGCACCTAGCAGAAATGTGCATGTTGCCTTGCTCTGCTTTGTGCACCTGCTTTCAACTACATTCGGCATATAGCTGATTCTTAGCTGAAATTGACAATTGCAGTCAAGAGTGCTGATTGGATGAGAGCCCACGCATGCACTGTAGGACTGGAAAATGGTGCATTTTACATAGTGGTGCCGCGGAGGCAAGGACCAAAACCCGTCATAGTAAAAATCCTGGGTTTTGCTTCACTTTAAATAAAATGTCAGTGGCTTTTGGAACAGCAGCAGCAAGAGCACAAAAATAGGTGTAATTAAGTTTATGCCAAATTTATTTTCATATGTTGCTTCATGTTTCACCCACTCAGGCTTCATCAGCAACCTAATATGGCAGTAAAGTTTATTACACATTAAAAAGCCATATATGGATAGTGTACATATTTGCAGCCATATTAAGGGCACTGATGAAGCCTAGGTGAAACATGTTGCACGAAAGCAAAATATGCTGACTTTTGAAGCTATGTTTTGAAAATGACATGTATAAGGCCTGTGCAATAAATACTGTATGAATGGGTTATATTGGAGCACACAGATTCACATTGGTGCATCTTAGGTAGAGGCTGTCTCATTGCTACTAGTTAGCCACACTACTTAACCACACTACTTCACACTCAGCCCCTCTATTCCGCACAGTGTCCCCCCAAAAAGCACATGGGTCTGCTATAGCTAACGTAGTGGGTATTAAAGCAGACCTGAAGCCTCTTAAATTCTTCCCTATGCCCCTCCCAACCCGTGTAACTCAAATGATGCTGCTGGCTCAGCGGCTCCTCTGTTTTCACTGCCAGAGCCACTAACCGGCAGATTTGAGAGCGCTATTTGCTTTAAACCTCCCAGTTGAGGTGCAGCAGCCCCAAATCAGAAAACTCTGTGGAATCTGTTGGAAAGCTGAGCTTTGTGGGCGATGGATTGGGTCTCACATAGTGGTAGGAGGAAGTGGCCAGTGTTACTGGGTTACAGAACAAATGGAACCATATTTCATGGGTATAATTTTTTTAGTTGAATTTCTTCCTTGTTGTTCATGTTGTAGCACTGTCTGTCATTTGAATATTTTTCCAGTGTATTTATTGGACACTTTATCAAGCACAATTACTTTTTTGTAATTTTCTGAAATAGATTGGTTATTGGATGCATTTTTACTTAATTATTGAGCTTTTGATAGAACGTACACTATTTCGGGATATTAGATTATATGTCTTTGGCCAGATGGTTGTGTGTGGTTTTAACGATCATGAAATGATGAGTGGTTCTATTTTAAATAAATAAATATCTTTTTGCTGATTTTTTTATAGTCATTATTCATCTGGGGATTTTGATGCTGTGGTGTTGGGCTGCTGTTTTGCGGTAGCTGGAGGAGTGTGGTGGCCCAGTGCCGGCCAGCTTAGATTTTGATCCACTGTTGGAATTTTCATAAATCAGGTCAAAAGGCCTAAATGTAAAAGAGTAATCCAGCTCTGGAGGGTTGCAGATTCAATTTGTATCCTGGTCATGAATGAAGGGCTCTTGAGCAATGTACCTAATCGCCCAAATGCTCTGGGGGCACCGGTGTTAGAGTAGCCCACCTCTCCTGTGTTTGCACTCACTGTTGTTTGTCTCACTGCATGGTTGGGTCAAATGTGGAGGAAACCCTACGTGTGCACAAGCATATAATGGCCATATATGCACAAAAATCTCCCAAAAAATCCCAAATCCACTCAACTCCACACTAAGCATCACTATTCCACACAGTGCACCAAAAAGCCAGCATACTGTAGCACACTAGTGCCTTCTGTGGATATTGTAGTTGTGTGCTGTTGGAATTTGCCCAAGCAAAGTACCATAATGCAATACCTTCTTTTGCCAAATGTGTCCTATTTTTTTACAGATATTTTTTCAGATAACATCAAAAGTTTTTGTTTCAACAAATTGTATATGCTCTCAGATACACTTACATTTCAAATACAAAGAAATGATTTGGAACATAATTTATATTTAAATTAATACATCTGTTGGCAATAATAAAATCATCTTCACACTTCTATTAGAAAAGGATTGCATCTGGGCTACCATTAATTTTAATAACACAACTAAGAACTTTCCTTTTAACGGTGGGAGCTGAATAATACTGTTAAATTCAATATGAATCCCCATGAAATGAATGCTAGATGCGTTTTATGGCTTATGTTGCTGTGCAGGAATTCTGAATGTAATGTTGTATCAGTGTATTGTGCTTCAAAATAAAAAGCAACATGAAACCGAAAAAGCGGTTTAAGGAATTTATTTTTTTCCTAATGTTCTTTCTAAAATAAAGTAAGCCCGACACTTTACACTGCAGAGCAGCAATACTTTCTTCGACTTTAATCTAATTATACAGAAAACATTGACCTGGACTTTACACCATTAAAACGCTGCTTTCATTTCAGGAGAAATCAATAAGCATATCTTTTAAAATCTATTAAAGTATTTTTAAGTGGGTTTTGTATTGGTTTCTTAGGTCAAATGCTTTTGGTAAAGCATTATGGAAAAATCTCCAAATGGTAGTAACAAGAATATTTCTATTAAACTTGAACTCTCTTTGAACTTGGACTCCATAACACAGAGTATGGCGTATGGCATATGTGATATGCATGTTATGTAATGGTAAATATGATAATACATTTGAATTTGAAAAGTCCTAGTTTGCTTTACATTTGTTTATGTATTATAGTAAAGTGCTGTTCTTGTACGCTTCTTTATGTAGACATAAAATAATATTGGATTTCTTCATACAGCACTGTAAATTGTGATCAGTATCTTGCAAGATGTAGACATTCTAGAGCATTAAAAACTGTGATAATATCAATGAAGACCTGCGGATTTTTGTACCATACTGAAAACACAATACTATACAAAAGTCAAACCTATTTTTGGATAATCTAGCCTAATAATTGCAACCCCAAAATCTTGCATTATGTATAGCTCTTGTCATGACGATCCACTCACCTCATCCTTGCTCCAGTGGCGCGCTAATCTGACCATCACCCAGCCTACTCATCAGTCTCAGATGCCGGTTCGAGCAACAGTGCTCCTCTCCTCCTCTTGGCATATGTACGTACATGAGTGTGCATACATATGGCCTTTATGCCTTCTGGATACACGTTGTGTATGCGCATCAGCCCTTTAAACAGTATGATCAAATCAACCCAACGGTTATTGCAGGGCCAGTCAGCCCTAAGTTGCCCCAGCCTATCCCTATACACTATCCCCTATAAAGGTGCCCCAGCCCCTGTCATCAATGCCCGTGATAGCTTGTGCTTGGGTGTTGTGCGGTGCTCTGCTTCTCATGCTACTTGCTTCTCATGTTTGACCAGGATTGACATTTGACCTTGCCTCCTCTGTACCCCCTGTTGCTTCTACCTGCTCCTTTTGGTATCTTGTTGCTGCTACGTTTTTGACCTTCAGCCTGCCCTCTGACCTTGTCTCCAATTATCCCTCTGCATTGACACCTATTAGACTGGCTTTCCATATATTACTCTTGCTTCGTCTGACCTCCCATGAACCCCAGTTCTGCTCACCCACCTGCAGGGCCAGTCCTCAGTTGATAACGTTTATGCTTGTAAGACCTGGGGCAACCTTGTCTGGTGAGGCCTGCTTGCGTCCCAGAAAAAGGGGGCTTGTCTAAAGGTGAAGATAGCATTGGGGATTGGGCAATATCAACTAACCTGGCCCTGCTAACTGGTGAGCCTTACACCACTAGGCTGAAAGCCAGGATGGGTTCTTTGTAATAGTGTTAGCAATTATCTTAACAGACAAAACATTCTAATAAAATATATATACAATAAGAAGTCAGATATTAAACATATGGGAATCCAGGTTCACTACTGGACTTCTAGATGGCCCTGTAGGCCTCTCAGATACAGACACTTGTCTTAAAGGCAATTTTCTTTTTTCTCTTGTTTTGCCTAATTGTTTTCCTTGTCTGGAATTACAAATAAACATTTGTGTTAGGATTGTGCCAACATATCTGCAATTTACCTATCAGCATGTGGTTTCTTATATTTCTATGTGTTTGTGATCCTAAGGTGGGAGCAGCTTTCCTGGCCTTGAGTAAAAACTACTGATACCAGAATTGTTCCACTGTAACAGGTGAACTCATCAACTGCTTTTGATAAATAAACAGTGGTAATTAACTCCCCAGGTGAGAATGCTGCCAGTAACCATTTAGCTTGGAACACAAGATTGTGACTTCCTTATATGCAATGGTTGAATTAATGCAGAAGGGGCTAAACCTGTTGTCTCTGCCTCAGCTAATCAGATGATTAGCAAGCCAGAGTCAGGAAGTCCATGATATGTGCTCGAAAACACCATTTTGATGTACATTGCTAACATAAACACATTGTTGCTAAAGAAGGTTTTCTTTTATAACACAGTTACAAACAAACCCAAAAGTAAAAAACCCAGATAAGTTCAACACATCATTTTGGCACAGAATAATGGAAACCTTTAAAAAGACCAGCTAAAGTGGAATTACTAATAAATAAAGGGGGGTGGGAACAGCTCAATCACTATTATTTATACAAAATTATTATTATTATTCAGGGCCTGGGAACTAATTTTGCTCAGTTTGAATTGCCATAAACACACACCGGGGGGGGGGGGGGGGGGATTCAGCCACCATGGATCTCTCCCTGTGGAGTGTTCTAAAGGGAGGCTGGCAGCTTCCCAGGTGAGTAGCGGCCCAACTTTGGAGACTCAAAAATAAGAGTAGGGAGCACACTAAACACAGAGTGCCTTGCCGGGGCAGTGTGGCTTCCACATGTATCTGCAGATATATGCAACCAAATCTCTGTCTTTCCACATAGCTAGACATGTTTGGTGCCTAATACTTTGATGATGAGAGGGTTAAACTGGGCGGTAGATTGGTTCCCAGGCCCTGAATAATAATGTTGATAATTTTGTATAAATAATATTGATGGAGCTGCTCCCACCGCCTTTGCTCAGCTTAAAGTGGAATTACCCTTTAAATGTGGTACAGGCGTTGTAGATTATTTATAAACGTATTTCCTTCTTGATTTCCTTCTGGCGACAGGATGTCAGCTTCAGTATAAAGTTTTCTTTGAATAACCTACTCTACCTAAGCTTAAGTGGGCCATCTTGGGGGAGGGAGGTTGTTTGATGATGTCAGAAGGATTTTTGGGGGGTGGGCAATAGACTGGGCAGTAGCAGCTGATTGCCATAAAGACATCTCTGATATCCCTGAGGAGGAAGCCTAATTTACCTGTCTAGACACATGATAGATTCCTCCCACCATATCCTCCATATGAACATTGTAAAATAAGATATTTCAAAACATCTCAAAATCTCTGATTATATGTAAATACCTCATGTTTTCTAAGCAAAGCCACTTTTATTGCTTCAATTTCGGGTTGTGGCTGAGCCAGTAAAAACATGTCATGGCATAGCTTTATGAGTCATGTGAGTACTCCTGCTATGTTCAGAAACAGCTGTGGGACCACTGTGGCTTGTCATGTTCACTTACGCTGTGCACCAATGGACAGGGTGTCTATTTTCCCACTTTATTGCCTGGTCCTGGGGTAATGAAATTTAAAGGAGGAGCACACTTTGGAGCCTTGCCATGGCTTCTACCCTGTGCTGCAAGAAATAGAGGAGAGGCCCGTGGGACACACAACAGATAAGCAGCTTGCTGCTGTAATTACTGTTGAGTTTACAGTCCCTTTAAGGCCTAGGGTCCTCTAACAGGTATTTGTATAACAGTCATTTCTGTGAGTTAGACTGAAATGAAGATTGAATTGCATGTTTTGTATCTACTGCTGGGGGAATACTTTCCTTGTTGCACCTAAAACTACTTTGAAAGGGGAGTAGACCATTAATAAAGTAGGTGGAATATGTCCCTATAGCTGCAGAAACCTGGCAATGAAAGGGTCACTTGACAATGACACATCAAACATGGTCAGGGGCACTAGATATCCATAACAGGACACAGGGGAAATGTAATGGAAGTTCCATGGGGGAACCTCCTCATTGTGCGATACCACCATGAGTTGTGGGACATGTGTTGCTCTCTTTCCTTTGCACACTGCCTTCATTCTTCATTCTTTTCACACCTCTAGAAACTTCCCACTGCCCTTCTAATTTTCCAGGAATACTCCATCTACAGTACATTGAGAACACATCTATTTTGGCCTCCCACAGACCACACAGCTCTGCACACCTGAAATGGGGCTATGGCAGGATCCTACAAAACAATTTGGCCTGTCTTTAAGACTTAAAGATACAGTGTTGGGAATTATGGGACATCTGCTCTATATTTTAATTCATTTCCTTTTTCTGCCTGTACTCTTGAGGTTTAAAGCTCCTTTTGATATGTTGCTTTTAGACCAGCACTCTGGGAACTGAAAATCCATTTTTGTTACTGTGACAAATGTCTTCTTCAAAGTCCATTTCTGTTTTAGTTGTTTATCCTTCTTAAAATTACAATTACTGAGCAAACCAATAATAGCTCTTTGTGCTTAAATGAAACAATTTACACTGTATGCTTTTATAGGTTACACCTGCTTGTATATCATCCCATACCCCAAATATTTAGTCAAACAGATTTTTGGAAAGAAAATGTATTTAATGAATGGCTTACATGTTAGCTTAAAACAACGTGGCTTTTAGTAAAGTAAGACAATCCAAATAGTATTTATTTTCTAATCACAATAATGTGCAAGGCTCAAACATGACTGAAAGGATTTTGGTAAAGCCTTTTGTGTGTTCCAAATGTACTCAGAAATGGAAGCTTTTACAAATAACATTCCTGTACCAAGATCTGTTGATCCTTCCATAAATGTCAGCTACACATGGCATTATTTTGAAAGTAGCACTGTATAATGTTGTCCATACACCATGTACATCATGACACTACAGTCCATACACCATGTACATCATGACACTACAGTCCATACACCATGTACATCATGACACTACAGTCCATACACCATGTACATCATGACACTACAGTCCATACACTATGTACATCATGACACTACAGCTTTTACCCAATCAGTCAGCAAAGAATACATGAGAAAACAGGGCTTTATGTAATCAGTATAATAAACTTTATGAGCACATGTTATGGCATTAGAGAAGAGTATAGTGAATATGTTAGATTCTTATGTCAACCAGAAACACCATATATCATATATAGTATTGCCTTTTAAAAAGTTCATATTTATAGGAGGCTCCCTCAATAGGAATGAGGTGGGCACCACCCAGTGAACCATGCTGAGATGTTTATCTCCCAGCAGAGAATATATGCCTCATACTCAGGGTTATCCAAATGATTTTGAGACCCTTTGGCCTTATTGCAGGGGTTAGTCCCTACTACTAAAGTGAAATTAAATCATACATTTTATTTTAGAAGTATTATAATAAAAGCAGCCTATGCTATGGGGAATTCAAATACTGTCGGAGAGGCATAAGTTTAAAGAGGAAGAAAACCCAGGATTTTCACTATCACAAGTTTTGATCCTCCTTCCTGGGGCATCCCAATTTAAGTTAAAAGTTAGAAACCTAATTTCATATTATGTTTTGCATGGTAGACTTTCTAATAACTATTTTATGGTCAGCTGTGGGTTCAGACATAAAGGGGGTCCCCATGCAGTTAGGTTTCAGTTGTGACTGTAGTAACCAGTTAATTAGAACAAAGCCTTTTTAGTATTCTGTCTATAAAATTAAAGTCTACAAGCTCCTTGATTAATTGGTGCTAGGTACATGCACTTCCACTTTCCAGCCCTACAATGGGGAGTAACTCCCATATTCCCCACAGGCTTTCCTGTGATGTGGTCTAGAAACCACAGTCCTTTAACCTTTAACCCTTCTAACACCAGCCACATAAAATTAAATTTATATGGCTGTCTCTTCTACCGTTGAATACCAGACACTGAAATTGTACGTGCCTGGCTTTCCTCCCTGCTAGCAGCCCAAAAAAAAACACGTACTTGACCCTTCGATCGATCCGGTCAGGTCTCATCTTCATCCGAGAGTCTTCCGATCCCCCCCCCCCAGATTCCTCTGGAATAGGAACCCACACAATTTTTGGGAGGACCCTATGTCATTTTTTTATTAACTCTTTATGTCTCATTACTCAGCAGGTATAAAAGTCTTCCAGCAGCAGGAGAACAGAAACCAGGGTGATCATTGTGTTGTGGGACACAGTGCTTGGGGAAGGATCAGTGGGAGGTAAGTATTAATACATAGAGTAATTACATTTTTTTCTGATGTGTGTGGTGTCTTTTTTCACACTTAACCCTTTGTGAACTGGATTCATGTGACCCCTACACCAGTTCTAAAGGTTCCAACCCCCCATTACCTGCCTCCCCAAAGCCCAGAGGGGGGGCAAGAGATTCTGGGGCTCTCCAATGCCGGGACCACCAAGGCTGGGCTCTGTGCCCTATTTTAAAAGCAGTGCATAACTGGTTCCTGGGCAAGTTATGCTGGGAAGGGGGAACCCCATACCATTTTTTTTTTTTAAGGGTTTTAATGTGTGTACATATGTGAGATTGTTGTAATCAGGAGAAATGGGACTTTCACATGCAATTGTATTCACGTGCAAGGTGACTTGCCAGCCCTCGAGCCTTGTGAACTGGTATAGGGGTCTCATGGACCCAGAGTAAAAATGACATTTATTTGTTTTTTTTTGTTTTACTCACCTCCGATCCTCAGCTGTCCCCTGGCGATCCTGTCCCACAGAGCTCTGATGACATCTGCAGGGTGATCAGTGGAGGGGGGAAAAGATCACAGCCTCTCACCCCTTCTCCTCTGATCGCCCGGCATTGCTGAGCATCTTGGGTCGGTGAGGGATGGCACGTGTGATGTAATAGATTACGCCATCCGCCACACCCACAAAGGGCAGGGCTAGTGGCGACCCAGGAAGTGCAGAAGAAGGCTATTTTGGGCGATCCAAGCCCCCCCCCCCCCGTGAATAGGAGATCCGGCGGGAGGGATCACGGCTGCACATTTTTTTTCAGTTAGCAGCAGCGACAGCTGAACCAAGGTGCCCATTATTCCAGGCTCTTTCCTGAAGCCAATTCAGGAGTCATCCCCAGCCCCTCCCAGTAATTTATCCACCGTTTCCAGCACATGCCAAACCTTGGCACCAGGGAGACAGCAAGCCACTTGGTTGAGGCGGTCTTGGTGACAAATTATTCAGTCCACATGATAATATAATCCCCTATCACCACTATCTGTCTAGTCCTACCTGCAGTCTCAACCACCCGCTCACTAGCTGGGCTGTCCTCCCGGCTGTTAGGGAGAGTAGTATCCGCTAGGGCTGCCATTTCTGAGACTGACACTCTTCCATCATTACCCAACTTGGCAATTTTGCTAGAGAGCACAGACACAGGTATGGCCTTCTGTGTTGTTATTTAAGAAAACAGTCTTCCCTAGTAACAATGTGTTTACCTTAGCAATGTACATCAAAGTGGTGTGTTATAAGTACAGATACTTCCTTACTTTGGCTTGCTAATCACATAAATGTTTATTTTGCATTCCGAAAGAAATAAAAAATGAGATAGAACACAAAAAAATGACAAAAAGGGAGTTTTCCTTTGAATATAGGCACCACATTTGCTAAGAGCCAACCAGGTAGAACAGCTTCCATCATTACTGAATCTATAAATATTAAACATAATGGCTTGCATAATACTGTATATAATTCCCTTAAAACACAGGTCTGAATGCCATCTGGTCCTGGGAATTTGTTTGTTTTAATCTGTTTAATCTGTTGGTGTGGCAACTTGAGAAAGTGATGTTACGTCACGGAACGCGTGGGTGGAAGGACATATGTGGCTCAGCAGGAGGTGATCATATTTTGCACTGAGGTGAATTCGTTTTAGTCAGTTAGTGTTTGTTAAATTTTCATTTTAATTGTATATTCACTTATGGCACTTTGTCATTGCACATCAGCACTTTAGTGGTCCTTTATAGATTGTATATACTATAAATGGGAGGAATATTATGGTATAGTATGGATAGTGGGGATTGATTAGGTCACTCCTGCTGGGGTTGGTTTGTGTGTATTTTTTAAATGTTTGTGATGATTTTGTATTGTCTCTAATGGTTTTTTTAAACATTATTGATTAATTAAATTGATGGATATTAACTTTAGATGGTGTTATTGAATTATTAGCAGGGTAAGAGTGGTGCCTTCTTGGTCTAAGTCCCGTTTTTTGCGGTGTGCTGGGGCCGCAAATTCTGTGTATTGTTGTTTTAATCTGTTTAAGGCATTCGTTCATTGTTAGACAGGTGAAATTTAATATAAAGTTTGGGTTCTTCCTCTGCATTTCACCTTGCATATCACATGCCTCTTTGAATATTGAAGCAAAGAAAACATTTAGTAAATTGGACTCACTTTATCTGGTTTGTATCTTTTACTGTTTTTGCAGCTAAAGAACATTTTGGGGTTAAATATTAGGATTTCTGTAGCGGTATCTCATTTAGTATCCTTGCTGTAGTTTTTGAGGACATTTTTCAGTCAATGGTGTTTAGGGCATCTTTAACCTGGTCAAACTTTGCTTTTATGAAGTTCTGCATTTTTGAGGCTCCATGATAAGGCACCATCGTGATTGCTAAGTGGAAATTAATAATATTATGATCTTAGTTTGAGCAAATGTTTTATATAAGATTATGGAAAGCCACGGTGCTGGACTAGGCGGGACTGACTGACAATGATAAAAAGGACAGATTATTTGCAAATTGCCGCAGCTAAATGGAGCAATGCTGTGCCACAGATAATGTCATGTTTACTCTGGCTCTGTTCACCATTGCCAGTCTCAAGGTTTTGATTGTTTCTACCTTTTCCCCAGTCATCTTCTTTCTCATGGACCACAATTATGCATCCAATAATATAGTTTGGCCTGCTCAAAGAAATGATGGCTTCCTTCATTTCAAAATTTGCAGCTCTGCCTTTTAAATCAATGTTTCCAATATATAAAAACATTCCCGGCTGTTGCATGTGAAGTAAAAAAATTACTTTCTCAATGGAAAAAAGGCTAATTTGAAAACTATGCTATACAACATGACAGGCCATGACCTAGAACAGTCTTTTGATGATGGCTGAATTTCTCTGAAGACATAGATTTGATATCTTTGTGCAGTACAATGATACTTAGTCTGAGTTTATCCAGTCCAGCTGTGACTGAGCTTCAATATAAAAAGCTCCCATGGAAGAGCAATGCTGTAACCTACTTTGTGTTGCTTTACTGTGTTCACTTCAAACACTTAATCATGTATAAGAGAATTAAAAATAAATAGGGCATCCTGGACGCTATCAAAAGCCTATTGCCTGCAAAACAGTCAATATTTATAGCATTTTCTAGTAGGGCTGGAAGATTCTGTGTCCTTCCAAAGCAGGTTATGTGACTCTCTAGAAAGTATATTCACCCTCAATATACTGATTAAAGAAGCAATAAAAAAAACAACAACATTCCTAAAATCCTGACCAAAACCAAATCAGGGATTGATTCTGACAATGTTGCTATTTTTGTTAAACAGTTTGAATTAGATTAGATACAGTCCTTATAGACCTTTGAATGTCATACATTAAGTTTCAAGGCAATCAGAGCACTTACGTTTTGAATAAATCACTCTAGGCACTAAACCAATCGGAACTAAATCAGCAATTAAACAAGTCTCAGAAGATTGCCCATCAGAGTCAGGGTAGTGATTATCATTTTCCATGCACAAAAGTACCTTTAGCAAAACTCAAGTTAAAGCTCAGCTACAGTGGACAAATATGAAGGGAGGAAGGCCGAGCGGGAGAATGAGAGGCTTAGCTTGGAAATGGGCTTTCAAAATAAAAAATGATCAACAGTACAGCCATTTTGATATAATGGCCCAGATTCACTAAGAGTTGAAAAAAAAATCTCATGCTAGTAAAAAAATCAATTCATAAAAAAAACATGAGAATTTCACTTTTAATGAATGACCAGAAAAGAAGACAATGACATTATTTACTACTGAGTAAAAAGGAGTAAAAATTGTAATACTTTTCGAAGGACTAAAAACGTGCCATTGTGTTCCTATCTAGTGATTTACTAAAAGTGCTTTTTTTTCTCATTAATTTAATTTGTTACTACCATAAGAATTTTTTTCAACTCTAAATGTGTTTAGATTATCTTCTATTGTTCAAAAATGATTGGGAAAATCATGTTTTCAGCACAGAACACCTAAGCCGTATCTTACTTACTCAGACATTCCATGTCCAACACTATCACTATAATTTATAACATCCAAACTGCAGCGATGCCAACCTGACCCATTCCTGCAGGGTGACTTTTCTCCAGTCCTGCAATTCACAATGATTCACAATGACCATTTACCTGAACAAAACTGGACCTAGATATTTAGAAATCCTATTCAAACCAGTTAATTGGCTGAGCCCATTTGTGTTCAGGAACATGATCAGTGCTAAGTGCAGAACTGGAGACAAATCATCCTGCAGGAATGAGTCAGGTTGGTTTCTGTAGCTAGAGCCTTGCATTGATGCCTGAACATAATGCTCTGGGTACCTTTCTTTTATCCACCCATTTCTTTCATTTTCTTATTTTTACCTTTCTTTAATTTTTTGTTGTTTTATGTTGGCAAGTGCCAACGTAACAAGCTGGATGTGAGATGCCTGATAAGCTGGATCGTTTAAGATGTTCAAAACCTTCTACAATCAGCCACCCCATTGTAGTACGCTGGCTTGACCACATCATTTTTTGTTGACATAGGCATGCCCAGTGAAAAAATTTGAGACAGCCAATCGGCTAATCTCAAATCTGCCCTGAAATGACAAGCTTGCTAGCCACTCCCCCAGCTTCCTTCTAGTCGAGGGTGCTCTCCTGTCCCTAGCCTATCTGAATGGCTGGGTGCTCCAGTACCTTTCAGCAAAAGGGAAGCTAGAGAGGAATCACCTCCCTGGCTGCTTGTCACAGTGCATTGAAAGTGCATTGCTCCAAAGAACACACTCATTAGTCAGGAAAATTGGTAGGATTTTAAAGAATAAAGAATAGGACCATGAACATGATCAGGACTGTTTTAAAATTCTTGGTTATGTTTACAGATGATCTCCTGACAAATCGGAATTTACATTTCAACTCTAAATTTCAGGAAAGGATCAATAAGCAAGAACACAACATTTTATGTGGGTCAATATTTTCCCTGAAATAGTTAAAAAAAACCCTCGCCTGTTGCCACGCTATTCAGCGTGGGTGATACCCATCATCCTGTGTGGTTGTCTCAACCCACTGTTTGCTCTGCACACAGATGCTATGCCCGGACAGCCTGACTGCCATCGCCTCATACTGCAGGGAAGGGCTCTTCATACCCTCATGAATGAGCTGATGGGGAAGCCCATCAGTGATGATGCAACATCCCCAGCATTCCTCCTCACTGGAAGAAACCAGGGGAGCACTATAGGCCTCACATGTGTAACCGACACACTCCAGAAATGACGCTGGAGAAGCTATGTCTAGACTGGCAGGGAGCAGATGAAATTCTGCCATGGAGCTTCCTTATTATGACGGGGATGGAGACAGGAGGAGTCCTCCTTAGTGGTCTCAGCAATGGAGTGTGGGGCTCCTTGTGTGTGTAGGGGTCCCTGCACATGGCCGCCACTTTATCTGGCAGCTAACTGTGAGCTGCCCACAATGGGCTGCAGGTGTGCGAGGTGGGACAATGAATCTCTTGAATGGCCCTTTGACAAGGCTGTTAACCACATATTTTATCTAAACATCATTTTTTTTTAGCTCATTAATCTCTGAAAACCTGATTTATGGTGAGTTTTTATATGATTGCTCAAATCAGGCATATCATGGGGGGTGAGTAAGGGTATAGAAGAGGCTGCACTTTCCCTTTTGCTTAATAGCATTGTGTATATTTATTTGATAGCAACATATAACACTAGAAAAAAGCAATGGAGGGAAGGTGGGGCATGAGCCTGGATCGTAAAGGGTCAGGGGGGCATAAAAGGGAGGCCTGGGCCACCAACAAGTAAGTGTAGTCCTGAGGGGGGTTAATTAAATCTTGCTGCAGAGCCTGTAGAAATCTGTGAGCTGTGATTAGGATTCCAGCCAGTGCCTACAAATCCCATCACCTGCCCCTTTCCTGCCCCCCTCTGTCATGTGACTCACATGTCATGTGACTGTGTGTCCTCCAAATTGCTCCCAAATTTTATATTGCTGAAAATTAAGCAATATTATTAGCAATGTTGCTAGGTAGGCTACTCACTACTGTGGGCAGAATATAAAATCACATTTTCAATATAGACTGCTCTGTACCTTTAAAATGCGCAGTCGCGCTGGTATGCAGTTGTGGCGTCATATGTTTCCCCCGGCTTCAATAAGGTACATCGGCCCTCTGGGGCTCTCCAAGTCCTTTCTGCTCGTCGGTCTAGGGGTCCGGTCTAGGGGTCTAGGGGTCCAGTGGTGAGTAGCCTACCTAGCAACATTGCTAATAATATTGCTTAATTTTCAGCAATATAAAATTTGGGAGCAATTTGGAGGACACACAGCGCCCATGACATCGCAGGGTCAATACAGAATTGATCAGGTATTTCTATTACTCTAGGTACAAGCTATCTTGTTAGCATGGAAAACTAAATAGATGGAAAAGAAAATAGTTATATGGAAACCCCCAAAGTAATTTATACATTTCAATCTTAAAGGACCAGCTGTCCTTGACTCCATACCAACAAGGGTGAATGAGCCATACTTCTCTGAGGTATAATAGACACCATTACAGGATACAATAAGATGATCACACTATGTAATATGATGGTGAAATGCAAATAGCACCCAGGATTTCCTTTAATCAAGGTACATATATCTACAAGCTATATTGATATGAGATTGCAAAAGTGACAATGCTTGGTAATCTAATTGCTCTTATACATTTTTGCCTCCCTTTTCTAAATAAGGGCACAGACGAAGCCAATATTTAACAGGCGAAACATGTCTGCCCAACCGTGAAGGACCAGTGAATCTAATTTGATCACTGAGACAGTAGGGAGCAATATATTGTATATTTGCCATAGAAAAAGAATTACTCAATGTGGTGAATGAACTTGTCAATACTGCAAAAGTATGTATATTATATAAGCAATTGAGAGCTGGGATAATTTTTATTATGTTAATTTTATTAAGCTTTGTATACAATAAATATTTTGATAAATAGATGGTGTGGTCTTGGTCAAAAGCGTATCTAAATCTCTCGGGATTGCCTAAACCCAGACCCCGCAGTGTGTTGATGACGCTTGACCACGTACCAACCGAATTTTCCTTACACATATGTGGGTCACACAATTGGAGGATCCTGTATCAGGCTGCTCCACAATTGGCTACTTTTCCAAACTAATGCAGGCTCCAACTAGGGAAGGGGGGGGGGCAACTTGGACATAATACTAACCAATGGACCAGACAAGATAGCAAAGGTAAAGGCCCCTTGGAAACAATCGATCACAATATAATAAGTGATCACAAAATTATTGATTTCCACTTAGCTGTCAATAAGACTTCCTATTTTCAAGGAGCCACAAAAATGCATAACTTCAGAAATGCCCTAAACCTCACTGGCTTGGAAAATGCCCTCAAAAACCAAAGCATGTACACTAAATTGGATACTTTTAAAGAAATCTTAATATTTAAATTGATAGATATATGCCCCATGGGAATGAAAGGGTTATAATGAAAGGGTTGTAAACCTATGTGACTAGACATAAGGGTAAAGGGGGTGATAAATAAAAAAACAAGGCTTTTAAACATTTAAAACAGGAAGGCACTGTGGAAGCATTACAAAACTAAGAAGAAAATAATCAATGTAAACAACAGATAAGGATGGCAAAGCTGGAAACGAGAAAGACGGATTGCCAAAGCAAGTAGAAATAACCCCACACATGTTCTACAGCTAATGTAAAATATACAAACTTGAAAGTGTGCTTCCACTGAAAAGCAAGGAGTGAAGATCTATCGAAGTGAATGCAGATAAAGGCAATTTACTAAACCTCTTCTCTGCTTCCATATTTACAGAGGAACGTGACATGTCAAGCGAAATGCAAAGAAATAACCCAAATTTATAAATAAATGTCACCTGTCATTACGCAACAAGGAGGTTCAGGTAATATCAGTAAACTCCTTTCCCATCCCCAGCATCACATATGCAGTCTCCCCGCATGAAAGCGTGTCCTCCACTTCCTCACAACTGCCAGGCATTGGGGCAGCCCGGCGAAGCCTTGACTGTGGGAGGGGTCTGCACAATGCCAGTTTTTCTAGCAGGTCATTATTACATTAATGCTGGCTCTCCACTGGCCAGCAACTACTCCATATAGCCCCTATTAGAAGACCAGGAATGCTGCAGCTTGCATCACCTGCACAAGGTTCATGTAGCCATTATCCCCACCAGTCAGCAAAAGAGATTTACTGGCCAAAATAAAAGAGCTCCTCCACCAAAAGTTCTCCTCAGTTAATGCCAAGTTGGAGGTCAGACTGACACTTAGGACTTTACTGAGGTCCTGGTGTCTCATGATCATTCAATAAAAACAAACAGATCTGACCTAAATACAGCCTTGTTCGACTGCAGGCTATAAAAAACAGGACCAGAAAAGGGAACATCCGTATCAAAGGGTTGTCTGATTTTAATTTCAAGATCCCATAATGTTCCTCCCTTCCATAGGCTTGCCGCATAGCAAATGTTGTGCCAATATTTAAAAATAGGTCTAAAGGGGTACCTGGGAACTAAGGACCTGTGCATTTAACATCTGTGGTGGACAAGCTTTTTGGAGGTTTTCTAAGACAAGCTATCCTGGAGTATCTTGGTGAAAATTATCACTTCATATTAGCATGGATTTATAAGGACCTTTATTTTAACCTTTTATACAGTGGATAGTAACTGCATTTTAACTGTAAATGTAAAAGTGCTGTTTTCATTTTTGTGGGTCTCATGGGCCGGGAAACGGGGGGCTTTTTTAATAAAATAAATGTGTTATTTATAATAAACGAGATAATTTAAATAAATAAATATATATATATATATATATATATATATATATATATACATATATATATATATATATATATATATATATTTTTTTTTTTTTATCAAAAATATTTTAAAATACTGTAGAAAAATTACGAACAAGACATTTCATATTGAAGCTTAAACTCTGCTGCAAAAATCACTGTTAAATAAAAAAAAAAGAAATGACCTGCCAACAGACTAACAGGTTAAAAAATCTCAAGGTAGATTTAGAGATGAGCGAACTTTTGAAAAATTTGATTCGGCCAATTTGCCGAATTTTCCGGGAAAAATAGTTTCGATCCGAATTTATTCGCAACGAATCGCTATTAAAAACGGCTATTTCTGGGCATCTGAGAGCCTCCATAGGGTTGCAGAACGTTTTGCTTGGCTGTGACATGCATAGGATGCATGCTGGGTTAGTGAAATACTATTGTAAAGAAGTATGACATGCAGATCAGAGGCGTCGCTATTAAATTTGCTGTCGCAGAGCGGCACAATTACAGAGCCTTGAGGTGGCATCAGCATGATTAGTCCATATATTGCCTGAAAAACACACCCTGAATTTGGCAGCGGCATAGGGAGCCCATATATTGCCTGAAAAACACACCAAGGAGTTGGCAGCAGTATTAGGAGCCCATATATTGCCTGACAGACACAATCTGGACTTGACAGCAGCATAGGGAGCTCATAAATTGCCTGAAAGACACACCCAGGAGTTGGCAACAGCATAGGGACCCCATATATTGCCTGAAAAACACATTGGAGTTGGCAGCAGCATAGGGAGCCCATATATTGCCTGAAAGACACACCCAGGAGTTGGAAGCAGCATTAGGAGCCCATATATTGCCTGAAAGACACACTCTGAACTTTGCAGCAGCATAAGGAGCCCATATATTGCCTGAAAGACACACCCAGAAGTTGGCAGCAGCAGCAGCATTAGGAGCCCATATATTGCCTGAAAAACACATTGGAGTTGGCAGCAGCATAGGGAGCTCATATTTTGCCTGAAAGACACACCCAGGAATTGTAAGCAGCATTAGGAGCCCATATATTGCCTGAAAAACACATTGGAGTTGGCAGCAGCATTAGGAGCCCATAAATTACCTGAAAAACACACCCAGGAGTTGGCAGCAACAGCAGCAGCATTAGGAGCCCATATTTTGCCTGAAAGACATGCTCTGGACTTGGCAGCAGCATAGGGAGCACATATATTGCCTGAAAAACACACCCAGTAGTTGGCAGCAGCATATGGAGCTCATATATTGCCTGAAAAAACACATTGGAGTTGGCAGCAGCATAGAGAGCTCCAATATTGCCTGAAAAAAACATTGGAGTTGGCAGCAGCATAGGGAGCTCATATATTGCCTGAAAGACACACCCAGGAGTTGGCAGCAGCAGCATTAGGAGCCCATATATTGCCTGAAAAACACATTGGAGTTTGCAGCAGCATAGGGAGCTCATATATTGCCTGAAAAACACACCCAGGAGTTGGCAGCAGCATGGGGAGCTCATATATTGCCTGAAAGACACACCCAGGAGTTGGCAGCAGCATAGGGAGCTCATATATTGCCTGAAAGACACACCCAGGAGTTGGCAGCAGCATTAGGAGCCCATATATTGCCTGAAAGACACACCCAGGAGTTGGCAGCAGCATTAGGAGCCCATATATTGCCTGAAAAACACATTGGAGTTGGCAGCAGCATAGGGAGTTCATATATTACCTGAAAAACACATTGGAGTTGGCAGCAGCATTAGGAGCTCATAAATTGCCTGAAAGACACACCCAGGAGTTGGCAACAGCATAGGGACCCCATATATTGCCTGAAAAACACATTGGAGTTGGCAGCAGCATAGGGAGCCCATATATTGCCTGAAAGACACACCCAGGAGTTGGAAGCAGCATTAGGAGCCCATATATTGCCTGAAAGACACACTCTGAACTTTGCAGCAGCATAAGGAGCCCATATATTGCCTGAAAGACACACCCAGAAGTTGGCAGCAGCAGCAGCATTAGGAGCCCATATATTGCCTGAAAAACACATTGGAGTTGGCAGCAGCATAGGGAGCTCATATTTTGCCTGAAAGACACACCCAGGAATTGTAAGCAGCATTAGGAGCCCATATATTGCCTGAAAAACACATTGGAGTTGGCAGCAGCATTAGGAGCCCATAAATTACCTGAAAAACACACCCAGGAGTTGGCAGCAACAGCAGCAGCATTAGGAGCCCATAGTTTGCCTGAAAGACATGCTCTGGACTTGGCAGCAGCATAGGGAGCACATATATTGCCTGAAAAACACACCCAGTAGTTGGCAGCAGCATATGGAGCTCATATATTGCCTGAAAAAACACATTGGAGTTGGCAGCAGCATAGAGAGCTCCAATATTGCCTGAAAAAAACATTGGAGTTGGCAGCAGCATAGGGAGCTCATATATTGCCTGAAAGACACACCCAGGAGTTGGCAGCAGCAGCATTAGGAGCCCATATATTGCCTGAAAAACACATTGGAGTTTGCAGCAGCATAGGGAGCTCATATATTGCCTGAAAAACACACCCAGGAGTTGGCAGCAGCATGGGGAGCTCATATATTGCCTGAAAGACACACCCAGGAGTTGGCAGCAGCATAGGGAGCTCATATATTGCCTGAAAGACACACCCAGGAGTTGGCAGCAGCATTAGGAGCCCATATATTGCCTGAAAGACACACCCAGGAGTTGGCAGCAGCATTAGGAGCCCATATATTGCCTGAAAAACACATTGGAGTTGGCAGCAGCATAGGGAGTTCATATATTACCTGAAAAACACATTGGAGTTGGCAGCAGCATTAGGAGCCCATATATTGCCTGAAAGACACACATTGGAGTTGGCAGCAGCATAGGGAGCCCATATTTTGCTTGAAAGACACACCCAGGAGTTCGCAGCAGCATCGGTAGGAGTCCGTATAGTGCCTGAAAGACACACTCTGGACTTGGCAGCAGCATAGGGAGCACATATATTGCCTGAAAAAACACATTGGAGTTGGCAGCAGCATAGAGAGCTCCTATATTGCCTGAAAAACACATTGGAGTTGGCAGCAGCATAGGGAGCTCATATATTGCCTGAAAGACACACCCAGTAGTTGGCAGCAGCAGCATTAGGAGCCCATATATTGCCTGAAAAACACATTGGAGTTTGCAGCAGCATAGGGAGCTCATATATTGCCTGAAAAACACACCCAGGAGTTGGCAGCAGCATAGGGTGCTCATATATTGCCTGAAAGACACACCCAGGAGTTGGCAGCAGCATAGGGAGCTCATATATTGCCTGAAAGACACAGCCAGGAGTTGGCAGCAGCATTAGGCCCCCCTATATTGCCTGAAAGACTCACCCAGGAGTTGGCAGCAGCATTAGGAGCCCATATATTGCCTGAAAAACACATTGGAGTTGGCAGCAGCATAGGGAGTTCATATATTGCCTGAAAAACACATTGGAGTTGGCAGCAACATTAGGAGCCCATATATTGCCTGAAAGACACACACTGGAGTTGGCAGCAGCATTAGGAGCCCATATTTTGCTTGAAAGACACACCCAGGAGTTGGCAGCAGCATCGTTAGTAGCCCGTATAGTGCCTGAAAAACACACTCTGGACTTGGCAGCAGCATAGGGAGCACATATATTGCCTGAAAAACACACCCAGGAGTTGGCAGCAGCATAGGGAGCTCATATATTTCCTGAAAAACACATTGGAGTTGGCAGCAGCATAGGGAGCTCATATATTGCCTGAAAAACACATTGGACTTGGCAGCAGCATAGGGAGCTCATATATTGCCTGAAAATTGCACCCAGGAGTTGACAGCACAATAGGGAGCTCAATATTGCCTGAAAAAAACATTGGAGTTGGCAGAAGCATAGGGAGCTCATATATTGCCTTAAAGACACATCCAGGAGTTGGCAGCAGCATAAGAGGCCCATATATTGCCTGAAAAACACATTGGAGTTGGCAGCAGCATAGGGAGCTCATATATTGCCTGAAAAACACATTGAGTTGGCAGCAGCATTAGGAGCCCATATATTGCCTGAAAGACACACCCAAGAGTTGGCAGCAGCATTAGGAGCCCATATATTGCCTGAAAGACACACCCAGGAGTTGGCAGCAGCAGCAGCAATAGGAGCCCATATATTGCCTGAAAAACACATTGGAGTTGGCAGCAGCATATGGAGCTAATATATTGCCTGAAAATCACACCCAGGAGTTGACAGTACAATAGGGAGCACAATATTGCCTGAAAAACACATTGGAGTTGGCAGAAGCATAGGGAGCTCATATATTGCCTTAAAAACACATCCAGGAGTTGGCAGCAGCATAAGAAGCCCATATATTGCCTGAAAAATACATTGGAGTTGGCAGCAGCATAGGGAGCTCATATATTGCCTGAAAAACACATTGGAGTTGGCAGCAGCATTAGGAGCCCATATATAACCTGAAAGACACACCCAGGAGTTGGCAGCAGCAGCAGCAGCATAGGAAGCTCATTTATTGCCTGAAATACACACCCAGCAGTTGGCAGCAGCATTAGGAGCCCATATATTGCCTGAAAAACACATTGAAGTTGGCAGCACCATTAGGAGCCCATGCATTGCCTGAAAGCCACACCCAGGAGTTGGCAGCAGCAGCAGCATTAGGAGCCCATATATTGCCTGAAAAACACATTGGAATTGGCAGCAGTATTAGGAGCCCATATATTGCCTGAAAGACACACCTAGGAGTTGGCAGCAGCATTAGGAGCCCATATATTGCCTGAAAAACACATTGGAGTTGGCAGCAGCATTTGGAGCCCATATATTGCCTGAAAGACACACCCAGGAGTTGGCAGCAGCACTATTAGGAGCCCATATATTGCTTAAAATACACACCCAAGAGTTGGCAGCAGCAGCATTAGGAGCCCATATATTGCCTGAAAGGCACACCCAGGAGTTGGCAGCAGCATTAGGAGCCCATATATTGCCTGAAAAACACATTAGAGTTGGCAGCAGCATAAGGAGCTCATATATTGCCTGAAAAACACATAGGAGTTGGCAGAAGCATTAGGAGCCCATATATTGCCTGAAAAACACACATTGGAGTTGGCAGCAGCATTAGGAGCCCATATTTTGCCTGAAAGACACAACCAGGAGTTGGCAGCAGCAGCAGCATTAGGAGCCCATATATTGCCTGAAAGACACACTCTGGACTTGGCAGCAGCATAGGGAGCACATATATTGCCTGAAAAAACACACCCAGGAGTTGGTAACAGCATAGGGAGCTCATACATTGCCTGAAAAACACATTGGAGTTGGCAGCAGCATAGGGAGCTCATATATTGCCTGAAAGACACATCCAAGAGTTGGCAGCAGCAGAAGGAGCCCATATATTGCCTATAAAACACATTGGAGTTTGGCAGCAGCATAGGGAGCCCATATATTGCCTAAAAAACACATTGGAGTTGGCAGCAGCATAGGGAGCTCAGATATTGCCTGAAAGACACAGCCAGGAGTTGGCAGCAGCAGAAGGAGCTTATATATTGCCTGAAAGACACAGCCAGGAGTTGGCAGCAGCAGAAGGAGCTACCATGCATCAGCTACTCGCATGCATCAGCTATTGGTGGGTGGAAATCCTGGCTGATCCAATCCTGATTCATGTTCACAAAGGTGAGCCGCTCCACATTTTTCGTGGACAGACGAGTTCTCCTTGGCGTTACTATGGCTCCCGCAGCACTAAAGACCCGCTCAGATGGCACACTACTGGCCGGGCAGGACAGCTTTCCCAGGTCAAACTCTGCCAGTTGCGGCCACAAGTCAAGTTTGGCTGCCCAGAAGTCCAGCGGATCCTCAAGGTGCGTTGGCATGGTCATTTCAAGGTATGACATGACCTGCTGGTTCAGGCCCTGCTCCAGTTCTTTCTGCTGCTTATGAGTAGCCTCACTATGCGGGTGCAGAAAGCTAGTCATTAACGACTGAAGACTGAGGCTGCTGCTGATGGAGCTGCTGCTTCAGCTCCTGCCACCCCCCCCCCGGCAGCCATGGCAGTGGAAGGTGAGCGCAGAGGTCCCCCCGAGTCAGACCTGCAAGAGTATGGACCATGGCCCAGATAGGCATCGGCCAATTGACTACGTAGAATATCTTTGTAGTAGGTCAGTTTGTCCTCCATCTCAGCGGGTTTAAAAAATGCCCCCATTTTGTGCCGGAAGCAAGGGTCCAATAAGGTGGAGAGCCAGTAGTCATTCCGCAGAAAAATGGAGACAATTTTGCGGTCACTACGCAAGCACGTGAGCATGCATTGGGCCATCATCATCATCATCATCGAGTTGTGTCTGCACGTCACTGATGTCCTCCTCGGTTTCCAAAAGAGCGTGTGCTGCAGGAGACGGAATGCTCACCACACCACCTCCCACGCCACTCTCCTCCTCAGTGTTTGTTTGCCTAGAGGAAGAAGCGGCGGATGTCTCCTCCATTTCTTGACTGTCCCCTAACACATCGTGCTCACTAAATAGTGGAGCTGAACACAAAGCATAAGATACGGCGGCTGGAGGGGGGGGGCATAGGACAGAGGCAATGGAAGGATAGGGGCTGCTCCCGGGCCATGCCAACTTAGGGTTGTGTCCCAGGAACCTACGGACTGTTGACTGGGGGTGTCAGATGTCACTTGTGATGAGGTTGATGACCGCGTTAACCACTCAATGATGGCAGATGCGTTGCTGGTCGAGACACGACCGCTAGCAGATACCGGGAGAACAGGCCTCTCACCGCGACTCCTGCTGCCACTGGCCCCTAGTCTGCTGCGACCTCTGCCTGATGAATCTAGGCCTCTCCCCTGGTCAGAGTTAAATGCACCACAAGCAGTTTTGAAACGTGGTTTTTGTTCAAAATGTAAAAAAGGTAAAGATACAGGTACTATTAAAAGCTAAGTGCTAGTATTTGGGATGTCCCCCAGGTGAAAGGCAATAGGTGCTTTAAACTTGTAAACCAGACTTTTTTTATACAAAAGGCAAAAGGTTAGTAGGCAGGTACTCTTAAAAGATAAGTGATAGCACCAACAATGGCCCCCGGTGAAAGGCAATGGGTGCTTTAAACTTGTAAACCAGACTTTTTTTATACAAAGGCAAAGGGTTAGTAGGCAGGTACTCTTAAAAGATAAGTGGTAGCACTGACAATGGCCACGGTGAAAGGCAATGGGTGCTTTAAACTTGTAAACCAGACTTTTTTTATACAAAAGGCAAAGGGTTAGTAGGCAGGTACTCTTAAAAGACAAGTGCTAGCACTGACAATGGCCCCCGGTGAAAGGCAATGGGTGCTTAAAACTTGTAAACCAGACTTTTTTATACAAAAGGCAAAAGGTTAGTAGGCAGGGACTCTTAAAAGATAAGTGGTAGCACTGACAATGGCCCCCCATCAAAGGCAATGAGTGCTTTAAACTAGTAAACCAGACTTTTTTTATACAAAAGGCAAAAGGTTAGTAGGCAGGTAATCTTAAAAGATAAGTGGTAGCACTGACAATGGCCCTGGTGAAAGGCAATGGGTGCTTTAAACTTGAAAACCAGACTTTTCTATATGAAAGGCAAAAGGTTAGTAGGCAGGTACTCTTAAAAGATAAGTGCTAGCACTGACAATGGCCCCCGGTGAAAGGCAATGGGTGCTTTAAACTTGTAAACCAGACATTTTTATACAAAAGGCAAAATGTTAGTAGGCAGGTACTCTTCAAAGACACATGCTAGTATTTGGGATGTCCCCTGCTCACATACAGAGGTGGCCTCCTTTGATTGTGGAAAAGGGACTTTGCTTATAAAATGCAAGCAGTTAGTACACAGGTAGTCTTAAAATATTAATGCTATTGTTTGGGATGCCCCCTGCTCACATACAGAGGTGGCCTCCTTTGATTGTGGAAAAGTGACTTGCTTACAAAATGCAACCAGTTATTAGACAGGTAGTCTTGAAATATTAATGCTAGTGTTTGGGATGTCCCCTGCTCACATACAGAGGTGGCCTCCTTTGATTGTGGAAAAGTGACTTTGCATATAAAATGCAAGCAGTTAGTACACAGGTAGTCTTGAAATATTAATGCTAGTGTTTGGGATGCCCCCTGCTCACATACAGAGGTGGCCTCCTTTGATTGTGGAAAAGTGACGTTGATTATAAAATGCAAGCAGTTAGAACACAGGTAGTCTTGAAATATTTTTGCTAGTGTTTGGGATGCCGCCTGCTCACATACAGAGGTGGCCTCCTTTGATTGTGGAAAAGTGATGTTGATTATAAAATGCAAGCAGTTTTTAGACAGGTAGTCTTGAAATGTTAATGCTAGCACGCTTTTTAAAGAATGACACCAGGTAAAGGAAAAGCTAAATAGGCAGGAGTGTTATTAACACTAAATAGGCTTGGAAGCTAATGAAAACACTTTAAACTGTCCCTGTCTTTATCTGTCACTGTCAAAGCCTCTCTCCTTCTCTATCTGCCCCTCGCTCTGCTTCTTCTGTTCTTTGTTCTATCTATCTATCTCTCCCTTGCTGTGTCTATCTACCTCTCTGTTTGTCCATCTGTCTGTCTATCTGTCCCTCGCTCTATCCCTGCCTGATCTGCTCTGGCCGCAATACAGTGTCAGAATGATCTTTCACAAGATGGCCGCCGTTTATATGCGGCTGTGACATCATCGGTAAGCCTGTCTGCTGATAGGTAGCATGTGACACCTACCCAGGATTCCTTGCCCCACTGGACATGTCCTGACATGTGGATCCACAGTTTTAGATGGGCTGTGTAGCAGTAAATGGAGTTTTAAGAAAGGGATTCGAGCGATCGAAACGCGGCGATATTCGGAATCGTAACATTATAATATTTCATGAAATTCGTAACGAATTCGGGTTCGTCAGAATCGATTCGCTCATCTCTAGGTAGATTGGCAAATAAAGGGTTAATAGTAAATATGCATGTTGGCTATTGTTTCTTGCACTTTCAGATTTAGCTTGTTTTTTATTGCTTTCATATTGATATTTTAGGAAAATGTAATTATTATACTGCTTTTTTATAATTTTTTTAAGGAAACCCTTTCCACCAAAGAACTCCTTGAGGGATTACTTTTAGAAAGACAAGCCCACTACAAAAAGCTGGGTATGCCTACAAAGCTTAAAGGAAAACATGTGTACCAAATGAAATGGGCCTTTTACACACAATAAGATTTTATGGAAAAAACATTTTTTTTTACAAAAAACACTACAAATTGAAAACAAATAGCACATATTTTACCCAAAAATATTGAGAATGCAAATGACAAAGAGGACATTGCATGTTAAAGCTCAGCCCCTAAAAAACACAAAATATAATTTTTCTGGTGAATCCCTGGAAATCCCCTAAAAAATCACAGTTGAACGTTTTGCGCAAAATAGTGAAAATGGTCTGACAACTGAGAATACCAACATCTGTAGGTAGGCTGGCACTTAAAGGGTTAAATAGTGAAATATCAATCTTTGTGGCTGATACTAAGCTGTGTAAAGAAATTAACACCAAAGAGGCAGCATGCAGCTACAAACTGATTTAGATAAATTGGAGTTCTGGGCAGAAAAAGACAAATGAATAATGCACATATGCAGGAGCAAATTGTGATCATTCACTTAATAAGGAAACGCTTGGTAAAACAAAAATGGAACAATACCTAAGGGTTTTAGTAAATAATAAACTAAACTGTAGTGATCAATTTCAGGCAACAGCTGGCAAGGCAAACAGGATCATGGGGTACATCAAGTCGAGAGTGGCATAGGTGGGCCACTTCATACATAACTTCAGCATACCTAAATAAAAGCTTTGAACTCAACCCCCCTCCTTTGGAAAGTAAGCACAGATTTGAAGAATTGGAGTAGTATGGCCTTTTCCTGGTTCGACAAAATAAATATCTTAAAAATGAATGACTTTTCCAGATTACTTTACCTCCTACAAATACTCCCAGTCTCCATTCAAGGCGCTTTCCTCTTGAGGGTTCAGAGGGAGTTTAGCCACTTAGTCTGGGGAGAGAAGAGTCTGAGGATCAGCAGATTAACACTCTCCCTCCCAAAATCCATGGGAGGGGTGGGTCATCCTGATCCACTAAAATATCACATGGTAGTTCACCTCTCTAGAGGTATTGATTGGTGCAGAAATGGGAGTTCTAAACTTTGGGTGATGCTTGATCAGGACAGCACATCAAACCCCCTTTCCGGACTTACCTGGACGAGCCTTAGCATCTCCTGGGAACTGAAAAAAACATGTTACACTCCAGCCAGGCTTCAGATCTGTGCCAGGGTTTGGTCCCAATTCCCTGCAGTACCAACCTGTGCATCCCCTCTGACCCCTATCATGGGGAATCCTGACTTCCCCCCTGGCATGGAAAATCAAACCTTGTGGGCTATTTAGAATCTCAAAGAGCTGAGGGCTCTATACAATCTAATTTAAGATAGAAGAACCTCCAGGAAACAAAAGATATGGCTTCCACCCCGATCCTCTGTTACAGATTTAGCATTTTCTCTCATCCTTTAAAGAGGTGAACCATCTCTTTTAAGAACTCACACCATTTGAACAACTATGCGAGGAGGAAGGTCAAGTCTGCCATTTTCTATCTCTCTCTTATACTTACCTCAACCTCCCCTCCTAAGTTAGCTTTCCTCCATACTTATCCAAATCAGGCCTAAATATTCATCTTACCAATGATCAAAATCAAGGGTCTTTCTTCTTGCCCACACTGCATCAAAGTCCTTCAGCTATCAGGAAATGAATTACAAATTGATCTCAAGGTGGTACCAGGTAACCGCTCTTCTGCATAAATTCTGTCCTGACATTAGCCCACTGTGTTGGCAATGTGGGCAAAAGGAGGGAACACTTTTTCATACTCATGCCACCATCTACAGAACTTTTGGAGACAAGTCATAATGGTCATCACTAAGATAACAGGTATCTCCCTAACTAAATACCTGTTGGCCTTCTCCACCTTACTTGCACATGCTAGCAGCCATGTGTGCTTGTATCTCCTCTCTGTGGAAACAAAAATTATCCCCTACAATCCGCTCCTGGCTTTCCAGAGTCAAAAAAATACATAGAATGGAGGATCTTACTGCTTCCATGCATAACACCACTGATAAATTTGGACTCGCCTGGTATGACTGGATTGAATTCCAAAACTCACCCAAGTATCTGGCCCTTAAAGAGTCATTTATAAAACCCCTTCTGCTCTCCACATCAACACCTCTTTCCCACCCCCTCCCACATCTCTCTAGCTACTCACTCTCTTCATAATGTCAATCTCTCCTTCCTCTCTTTTACCACCTATTACTGTTCATGCCTGTTTATTTGTCCCATGTATGTACACCGTTTAAAAAAAAAAGAGGAGCATAGGTGCTCATGACCAGAGCATTATTTTACCCCTCAATAAGCCACTGGTAAGACCCCCATATGGAATATTGTGTACAGTTTTGGGCAGCAATGCATAAGAAGGACATATTAGAACTTGAGCATGTTTAAGGTAATACATGGAATGATTGAACTATAGTACCCCAAAAAGATTGTCAAAATAAGGTTTATTTACTTTGGAAAAGAGATGCCTGAGGGGTGGCCAAATAACTATACATACATATATCCAGAGTCAATACAAAGATCGGTCCCACAATCTTTTAATTGCCAGGACTGTAAGTAAAACTTGGGGGCATCCACTAAGTTTAGAGGTAAAACAATTTTTGCACCAGTATAGGGGGGAATTCTTTACTGTAAGAGCAATGGGGCTATAGAACTCTCTGGCAGAGGTGGTAGTCATGAGGAAAACACTAAAAAACTTCAAAAGTGTCATGGATGCCTTCCTTGCATGTAATACTATTACCAGATATGGCTACAAGACCACTAATTAACAGGCTGAACTGGATGGTCTAAAGTTCTTTTTTCAGCCTTACCTACTATGTTACTATGTATGTAATTTTATTTTTTTCTTAATGGGCCTTTGATGCCCTGTCACTCACACACTATAAAAGGCTTCCAGCAGCAGCAGCAGGAGAGCATAAACCAGAGTGACTGGTGTGGGACACTGGGATCGGAGATGGATCAGATGTAAGTATGAGAAAAAAATACTTTTTCTCTATGACTTTGTGCTTTTTTTTACATTTAACCTTTTGCAAACTGGTAAGGAGTCCATGAGATGGGGACTCTCACCAGAAGGCCCCCATGGCTAATGAGGGCTATGGGGGGTTATGGACTTCAGAGCCAGGGGCAACCAAAGCTGGCCTCCGGGCCTTGGTCTACAACCCTCCATAGCTGGTGAACAGGCTGGTTTTACTGGCAAGGGGGAATCCCACACCATTTTTTTTTATTTTTAACCCCATTTTTTTAAATATATATCCCTTGATAGTGTGGATAGTGGTCATATTTTATTTGTCATAAATTGCTCTTTTTAGTTTCGGGGGTCACAAAATCATTATAAAAGCACAAGATTTGAATTTTCTTGCTTGCATTTTGTTTTTTTTTTAGAAAAATGTGGCTTTATTCCTTTTTTAGGAAAACCCTGTGTAACCAAAAGATTAATCGAGGGATTACTGCTTGGGGTATTTACTTCCCGAGAATATATAGTTTGTGGTGATTGATTTAAAATGTACAGGGTTGTTTTGATTGACAAACTGGAAGATGCACATAGAATTTGTATATTATCTTTAAATTTCCTAAAGGACAGTTACATTTTGGGGGAGTCTCATGGGTAGGAAAGGGAGTCTACCAATACATATGTGGTATTGATGTAACCCGGGAGAAATAGGGGCTTTTTCACGCAATATGATTTTATTGAAAAACTTTTTGAACAAAAAAAAACACTACAAATTTTAAAAAATATAATTTTTTGCACACTTTTCACCCAAAAACATTAGGAATATGCTGAAAAATTACAAATAAGACATTTCATGTTAAAGCCCAGACTCTGCTAATAAAAAATATAATTTTCCTGGAAATCTCGTATAGCGTAAAATAGTGAAAAATGGTCTGGCAGCAGTATATTGAAGTTCAGCCTGTCTTGGACGCTTTGAGTGTCTGGGCATCCCCTTGGCAAATGAAGTCCAATGTGGAAAAATGTAAAGTAATGCACTTGGATTCTTTGTATATATGTATTCTGTCTGTCTATATAATTAGTTGCATTTGACTAGTCACATATAGGTCAGGGAGATGGGAAATTTAAGCAGAATGAAAAGAGGGAGGGAGCCTTAGGAGGCGAGGCGAGCCCTAGAAAGAAAGACTGATATACTGGTAACAAGGGTGTGTGGTACAGTTTAGATACAGTTATCTTAATGTGTTAAAAAAAAATAATTTTTACATGAATAGGAATAGTATTCACAATTCCAGATTTCCACGGTGCCCTTTTGCTGCTAACCAGATGTCATCCCTGATATAGGGTTTAGGTCTGCTCTTGAGTCCTGCGGGTAATTATTGGTGATAAGTAATTATAAGGAAAATGCTTAGTTTGTGTTGAGAATCTACATTAGGGTTGCAAAAATATGTATCGTGCTCATTTACATAAATAAAAGTGTAAGAGTTTGGTTAGGATTCATCCCTTAGTACATGTTGGTGATGATCTGGATTAGGGTTACCATTAAAAAATATAAAACTTGCTTGTTTCCAAAGGGATTAGCGTGCGCTGGGTCGCCAATCAGCACCCTTGGGTGCTGGGGGTGGTGCTGCCGTATCTGTTTTGGTGTGCTTGCACCGTGTGCTGCTGCTAAGGTTGTGCGTGCCGCCTTTAATGTGTGTGGCTGCACCTATCACATGTATAACGATCCATGGTAGTTCACCTCTCTAGAAGTATTGATTGGTGCAGAAATGGGAGTTCTAAACTTTGGGTGATGCTTGATCAGGACAGCACATCAAACCCCCTTTCCGGACTTCCCTGGACGAGCCTTAGCATCTCCTGGAAACTGAAAAAAACTTGTTACACTCCAGCCAGGCTTCAGATCTGTGCCAGGGTTTGGTCCCAATTCCCTGCAGTACCAACCTGTCCATCCCCTCTGACCCCTGTCATGGGGAATCCTGACTTCCCCCCTGGCATGGAAAATCAAACCTTGTGGGCTATTTAGAATCTCAAAGAGCTGAGGGCTCTATACAATCTAATTTAAGATAGAAGAACCTCCAGGAAACAAAAGATATGGCTTCCACCCCGATCCTCTGTTACAGATTTAGCATTTTCTCTCATCCTTTAAAGAGGTGAACCATCTCTTTCAAGAACTCACACCATTTGAACAACTATGTGAGGAGGAAGGTCAAGTCTGCCATTTTCTATCTCTCTCTTATACTTACCTCAACCTCCCCTCCTAAGTTAGCTTTCCTCCATACTTATCCAAATCAGGCCTAAATATTCATCTTACCAATGATCAAAATCAAGGGTCTTTCTTCTTGCCCACACTGCATCAAAGTCCTGCAGCTATCAGGAAATGAATTACAAATTGATCTCAAGGTGGTACCAGGTAACCGCTCTTCTGCATAAATTCTGTCCTGACATTAGCCCACTGTGTTGGCAATGTGGGCAAAAGGAGGGAACACTTTTTCATACTCATGCCACCATCTACAGAACTTTTGGAGACAAGTCATAATGGTCATCACTAAGATAACAGGTATCTCCCTAACTAAATACCTGTTGGCCTTCTCCACCTTACTTGCACATGCTAGCAGCCATGTGTGCTTGTATCTCCTCTCTGTGGAAACAAAAATTATCCCCTACAATCCGCTCCTGGCTTTCCAGAGTCAAAAAAATACATAGAATGGAGGATCTTACTGCTTCCATGCATAACACCACTGATAAATTTGGACTCGCCTGGTATGACTGGATTGAATTCCAAAACTCACCCAAGTATCTGGCCCTTAAAGAGTCATTTATAAAACCCCTTCTGCTCTCCACATCAACACCTCTTTCCCACCCCCTCCCACATCTCTCTAGCTACTCACTCTCTTCATAATGTCAATCTCTCCTTCCTCTCTTTTACCACCTATTACTGTTCATGCCTGTTTATTTGTCCCATGTATGTACACCGTTTAAAAAAAAAAGAGGAGCATAGGTGCTCATGACCAGAGCATTATTTTACCCCTCAATAAGCCACTGGTAAGACCCCCATATGGAATATTGTGTACAGTTTTGGGCAGCAATGCATAAGAAGGACATATTAGAACTTGAGCATGTTTAAGGTAATACATGGAATGATTGAACTATAGTACCCCAAAAAGATTGTCAAAATAAGGTTTATTTACTTTGGAAAAGAGATGCCTGAGGGGTGGCCAAATAACTATACATACATATATCCAGAGTCAATACAAAGATCGGTCCCACAATCTTTTAATTGCCAGGACTGTAAGTAAAACTTGGGGGCATCCACTAAGTTTAGAGGTAAAACAATTTTTGCACCAGTATAGGGGGGAATTCTTTACTGTAAGAGCAATGAGGCTATAGAACTCTCTGGCAGAGGTGGTAGTCATGAGGAAAACACTAAAAAACTTCAAAAGTGTCATGGATGCCTTCCTTGCATGTAATACTATTACCAGATATGGCTACAAGACCACTAATTAACAGGCTGAACTGGATGGTCTAAAGTTCTTTTTTCAGCCTTACCTACTATGTTACTATGTATGTAATTTTATTTTTTTCTTAATGGGCCTTTGATGCCCTGTCACTCACACACTATAAAAGGCTTCCAGCAGCAGCAGCAGGAGAGCATAAACCAGAGTGACTGGTGTGGGACACTGGGATCGGAGATGGATCAGATGTAAGTATGAGAAAAAAATACTTTTTCTCTATGACTTTTTTACATTTAACCTTTTGCAAACTGGTAAGGAGTCCATGAGATGGGGACTCTCACCAGAAGGCCCCCATGGCTAATGAGGGCTATGGGGGGTTATGGACTTCAGAGCCAGGGGCAACCAAAGCTGGCCTCCGGGCCTTGGTCTACAACCCTCCATAGCTGGTGAACAGGCTGGTTTTACTGGCAAGGGGGAATCCCACACCATTTTTTTTTATTTTTAACCCCATTTTTTTAAATATATATCCCTTGATAGTGTGGATAGTGGTCATATTTTATTTGTCATAAATTGCTCTTTTTAGTTTCGGGGGTCACAAAATCATTATAAAAGCACAAGATTTGAATTTTCTTGCTTGCATTTTGTTTTTTTTTTTGAAAAATGTGGCTTTATTCCTTTTTTAGGAAAACCCTGTGTAACCAAAAGATTAATCGAGGGATTACTGCTTGGGGTATTTACTTCCCGAGAATATATAGTTTGTGGTGATTGATTTAAAATGTACAGGGTTGTTTTGATTGACAAACTGGAAGATGCACATAGAATTTGTATATTATCTTTAAATTTCCTAAAGGACAGTTACATTTTGGGGGAGTCTCATGGGTAGGAAAGGGTGTCTACCAATACATATGTGGTATTGATGTAACCCGGGAGAAATAGGGGCTTTTTCACGCAATATGATTTTATTGAAAAACTTTTTGAACAAAAAAAAACACTACAAATTTTAAAAAATATAATTTTTTGCACACTTTTCACCCAAAAACATTAGGAATATGCTGAAAAATTACAAATAAGACATTTCATGTTAAAGCCCAGACTCTGCTAATAAAAAATATAATTTTCCTGGAAATCTCGTATAGCGTAAAATAGTGAAAAATGGTCTGGCAGCAGTATATTGAAGTTCAGCCTGTCTTGGACGCTTTGAGTGTCTGGGCATCCCCTTGGCAAATGAAGTCCAATGTGGAAAAATGTAAAGTAATGCACTTGGGTTCTTTGTATATATGTATTCTGTCTGTCTATATAATTAGTTGCATTTGACTAGTCACATATAGGTCAGGGAGATGGGAAATTTAAGCAGAATGAAAAGAGGGAGGGAGCCTTAGGAGGCGAGGCGAGCCCTAGAAAGAAAGACTGATATACTGGTAACAAGGGTGTGTGGTACAGTTTAGATACAGTTATCTTAATGTGTTAAAAAAAAATAGTTTTTACATGAATAGGAATAGTATTCACAATTCCAGATTTCCACGGTGCCCTTTTGCTGCTAACCAGATGTCATCCCTGATATAGGGTTTAGGTCTGCTCTTGAGTCCTGCGGGTAATTATTGGTGATAAGTAATTATAAGGAAAATGCTTAGTTTGTGTTGAGAATCTACATTAGGTTTGCAAAAATATGTATCGTGCTCATTTACATAAATAAAAGTGTAAGAGTTTGGTTAGGATTCATCCCTTAGTACATGTTGGTGATGATCTGGATTAGGGTTACCATTAAAAAATATAAAACTTGCTTGTTTCCAAAGGGATTAGCGTGCGCTGGGTCGCCAATCAGCACCCTTGGGTGCTGGGGGTGGTGCTGCCGTATCTGTTTTGGTGTGCTTGCACCGTGTGCTGCTGCTAAGGTTGTGCGTGCCGCCTTTAATGTGTGTGGCTGCACCTATCACATGTATAACGATCCTTGTGGTGCCTTTAAATTGGCACGCTTTGCACTTCAGGCTGCTCAGTGCAGAGGGGAGTGGCCGGAATCTAGGTCCCATCCTCTGCTTGCTCCATTGGTAGTAAAGTCAAAGCCGGATGCCCGGGTGCCACCATCTATTTTGTTGGTCTTTTTGTTACTTAAACCATGTTTTTGGTTATTAAACAAGGTCGGCCTATGGCGTGCCGCCATGTTATAGGTTATTAACCAGTTATAAAACCAGCTGGAAAAAAGAAAAAAGGGGGTCCGCACTCCTAAAACGTAGCTTTTATTGCCATCCAGTTAAAATAGTCAAAATGAAGAACAGCGGTAAAACATCCAAGCAATCCTATAAAACCAGCTGACAAGGTGGGCAGCACAGTGATAATGACTAGGAAGTAATATGAAAACATGTGCCACCAAATTTTGAATAATAAAAAGTGGCACCCGAAAGTCCCTTCTCCAATATCAAGAAGGACCAGGAGGAATACCATACCCTTATAGACGAGGCCCATTTACATGACATAATAGACAAAAGACAGTCGATTTGCTAAAGATACCACATCCCATTCCCCAAACATTCTAGGCATTGCCAAAAATCCACAAATCATTAACAGACCCACCAGGTAGACCTATCTTTCTGGTATAGGCTCCCTTACAAGCACAGCCAGCCAGTATGTGGATGCACACTTACAGGCTCATGTACAAACGCTAACTTCCTAAATCAGAGACACATCCCACCTCCCCTAAACATTGGAAGGCACAACAGTAGCCAAGGACACCATATTAGTAACATTAGATGTTCCACATTCCTTAGGATTACAGACAATCAAATTATACTTAGATCAACTGGACATCAGCCATATGATCACAGCTGTTTCTTGATTAACCCTTTAAGTGCCAGCCTACCTGCAGCATTTCCCACTCCCTGTTGCCAGAGCATTTTTCACTATTTTGCGCTCCCCATGTTCAACTGTAATTTTTGAAGGGATTTTCTGGGACTTCCCATAAAAATTACATATTGTTTTTTTCAGCAGAATCTGGGCTTTAACATCATATCTCTTGTTTATCAATTTTGTAGTTTTATCATAATTATTTTGGGCAAAATATGTGAAAGAAAATAAAAAATACACACGTTTTTACATTTTGCAGTGGTTTTTTTTAATCGAAAATAAAGGTTTTTCAATAAAAACATATTGAGAGTAAAAGCCCCATTTCTCCCGGTTACAACGGTACCACACATGTATTAGTAGACACCCTTTCCTGCCCAGGAGACCCCAGAAACTGCAAAGAGCGCTAGAGGAGATTTTCAGATAAAATACAAATACTTTGCGCTCCTCGCAGTTTTTCAAAAAATACAACCCTTTACATTTGAAATACCCCCCACAAACTATATATTTTTGGAAAGTGCACACCTCAAGGTTTCTAAGCATACTAGGCTTGTTGGCGTGGGTCCATTGGTTTGAACTCTATTGATTGGCAGAATCTCTGGTTCCAAAGGATTTCCCTAAAAAAAAAAGCAAAAAGCAGATTCAAAACCATATTTTCCTATAAAAACAATAAGCAAGCAAGTAGTAACGCAGTAAATCTGAAAGCACAACATCTGCTGAACAAAATAATACCCCACATGCATAGGTACTTTGAAGTGTAGAGTTGCCAAACACCACAAAGTCCAGCATGCGTTTGAGGGTAATTGTACTTGAAAAAATCAGCGCCGCACACAAAGTGCGCACCTTGCAGTTTCTTCAAATTTACAACCCTTTACATTTGAAATACCCCCCACAAACTATATATTTTTGGAAAGTACATACCTCAAGGTTTCTAAGGCTACTGGGCTTGTTGACGTCTGTGACTTCCTTCAGAATATATTGATTGGCAGAATCTCTGGTTCCAAAGGATTTCGCTAAAAAAATAAGCAAAAAGCAGATTGAAAAACATTTTTTCCTATAAAAACAATAAGCAAGCAAGAAGTAACGCAGTAAATCTGAAAGCACAACGGCTGCTGAACAAAACAATACCCCACATGCATAGGTACTTTGAAGTGTAGAGTTGCCAAACACCACAAAGTCCAGCATGCGTTTGAGGGTAATTGTACTTGAAAAAATCAGCGCCGCACACAAAGTGCGCACCTTGCAGTTTCTCCAAATTTACAACCCTTTACATTAGCAATACCCCCCACAAACTATATATTTTTGGAAAGTACATACCTCAAGCTTTCGAAGCCTACTGGGCTTGTTTGCAGGGCATCATTTCTTGGGACTCTCTTGATTGGCAGAATCTCATCTTTCAAAGGTTTACCCTAAAAAAATAAGCAAAAAGCAGATTGCAAAACATTTTTTCCTATAAAAACAATAAGCAAGCAAGAACCAACGCTGTAAATCTGAAAGCACAAGGTCTGCTGAAAAAAACAATACCCCACATGCATAGGTACTTTGAAGGGTAGAGTTGCCAAACACCCCAAAGTCAAGCATGCGTTTGAGGGTAATTTTACTTGCAAAAATCAGCGGCGCACACAAAGTGCGCACCTTGCAGTTCTCAAAATTTACAACCCTTTACATTAGCAATACCCCCCACAAACTATATATTTTTGGAAAGTACATACCTCAAGCTTTCGAAGCCTACTGGGCTTGTTTGCAGCGGGTCATTTCTTCAGACTATATTGATTGTATACTCTTTACTGCAGCCGTAACATCATATTATAGGATATAGCTGAGGAATCCCATTATAAGATCAGTGCAGTGATCAATGACCAATATCAGGAATCAAGAACCTGAAATTGGTCACATTTTATCATCACATGCCATAAGTAACCAGCTGCTCCTGCTCCACCATTTCCCATCGGAACAGCAAAAACAAACAAAAAGAAAATAATATAATGGGAACACAAGATACCTAATTCCTAAAAGGGGCCTACCTACCAAAAAAAAAAATGCATTGCTCAATAATTTAGTTGAGTATGGTATACCTCAAAACAATCTTCGAGGCATAACCCGGGTTGGCTGGGACAGGTCGGGCAATAATACCGCACATCTCTTCTAATGCCACGCTTCCTACAAACCCTACAAGCTCTCTGGGGATACCGCTTTTTACCAACTTCGGGAAGCAACTTTATAAAGTGCTTCCCTACTAATCTGGCCTGGTTGTCATTGCTAGCCAGATCTGGTGCTTCCGCAGTATCCCCAAACAACAAAGCAGGGAGTAACTGCTGCTGGTATTTTATGTACGATAAATTGGAGCCTGGCACTGCTGCCTTGAAGGCAACAAAGCTGTTGTAAGTTGCCATTTGGACCAAATGAATGGCAACTTTAGTGTACCAGGCTCGAGTTTTTCGGGTGGCGTTGTAATAAGTTAATATTTGGTCCGTTTTATCAACGCCACCCATGAATTTATTATAATCGGTTATGCAACGTGGCTTTTGGGAAGGGGCTCGGGGACCACGTTGCCTTACATTCACAACTGACTCATCGTGGAGTGTTGTCAGAAGGAATACATGTTTTTTGCCCATGTATTTCATGGCCAGGACCTCATCGCTTCTTAGAGCATAAGACTCCCCCCTTTTTAATTTTTTTTCAAGTAGTGGCCTGGACAACCCTTTGCGTTTACGGTTGATGGTGCCGCAGGCCGGGGTATCCAACCAATAAAGGGCGCGAAATAAGGGGATGCTGGTATAGAAGTTGTCCACATATAAGTGGTAACCTTTACCCAACAATGGAGTCATGAGGTCCCAAACGATCTTTCCACTTATTGACAAATCAGGGGGACAACCAGGGGGGTCCAGATAGGTGTCCTTTCCCTCATAGATTCGAAAATATTTGATGTAGCCGGTCACACTATCGCATAATTGGTAAAATTTAATCCCGTAGCGGGCACGCTTGCTAGGGATATATTGCCGAAAAACAATGCGCCCTTTGAAAAGCAGTAGTGACTCGTCAATTGATAATTTTTGGCCGGGGGTGTACACTACTGCGAAGCGATCTGACAGGCTGTTGAGCAGGGGCCGTAATTTATGCAGCCTGTCGTGACCGGGCTCACCACGGGGAATAGCAGTGGAATTGTCGTTAAAATGCAGAAACCGCAGTAAAATTTGGTAGCGGTTTCTGGACATTACGGCCGGAAATAATGGAGTTGCCAATATGGTTTGGGTATCCCAGTAGGACCAAATACTAAATTTTTTTAGGATACCCATTGCTAGAGTGAGCCCCCAAAATTTCTTTATCTCACTCAAATTTGTGGGATGCCATGCCTGAGCTCGGGCGTGCCTCTGCTGGGGGTTTTGCGCTAAGACCTGCTCGGCATAGAGATTGGTAAAGAAGACCATATCCAGTAGGATGGCTTCTGTGAGGAACAATTTGAAAAAGTCAATGACACCAAAATTTGTGGTGTCTACATTGACCCCGGGGACCGAATCAAAAGGGGGAATTTCGGGGGAAAAATTATTAGGAGGCCTCCACGCAGACGCTCCTTCACCAGCTGCAGCACTCGATGCCTCACCCTGCACTACACTCGCCTGAAGCGTGGCCTCACTTTGTGCGGTACTATCCCTTCTAAGGTGGCTACTACTGGCAGCACTGCGCGGCTGTGTGTCCTCAGTAGAGTATACACTGTCTGACTCGCTATCTGATGGGAAGTACTCGGACCCTGACTCACTAAAATCTTCCGAGTCAGACGCCATCAGGTAAGCCGCAGCTTCCTGTGCAGTGTACCGCTTACCAGCCATACCCCAATGCAAGAAAAAATCTAAAAAAAATTAAACTAAAGGCTACAACTAAAGGCTACTACTAAAGGCTACAACTAAAGGCTACAACTAAAGGCTACAACTAAAGGCTACAACTAAAGGCTACAACTAAAGGCTACAACTAAAGGCTACAACTAAAGACAAATTACAAAAAAATACAATACAATAAAACAAAGCAAAAAAACAGACAAAAAATACAATACAATAAAACAAAGCAAAAAAACAGACAAAAATAGAAATAAAAGTTACAACCCGATGAGAAGTGGTGGAGTCAGGAGCAGCAGGTCACGGGATCCCAGCTAAGCAGAGAAGGGGCCAACGTCTCCAAAGAAGGAAGGGGCCAACAATTCACCAAAATCCAAAACACCTAAGGAAAAAAGGAAAAAGTTAAGATTAGGGAGTGTGGGTGAACTAAATGCCTGATAATAACTACCTGATCCCCCACACAGCACACAGTGACCTCCCCCTGACCCTGCCTCCATTAGGATATTGGGGTGTGGGGTGCACCCCACCCCTTTCTCTTACCGTCTCGTTGGCGGCTGTGACCGGCATCAGGAAGCCCCGGGACCCCCAGTTCTTCTCCACCATCAGCCGGTCCCACACAGTACCACCCGCCAATCGCCGCCCGCCGATCGCCACCCGCCGCCCGATCGCCGCCCGCCACCCGCCGATCGGTGGGTGGCGATCGGCGGCGGGTGGCGATCGGCGGGCGGCATGTTCCTGACGGGTCCATGCTCTTCTGCCGCTCCAGCTACAGCTGCTGCCCACCTGACGCCCACCTACCTGCTAGCCGCCGCCCGCCGATCGCCACCCGCCGCCGATCGCCACCCGCCGCCCGATCGCCGCCCGCCACCCGCCGATCGGCGGGTGGCGATCGGCGGCGATCGGCGGCGGGTGGCGATCGGCGGGTGGCGATCGGCGGGCGGCAGGTGGCGATCCATTAGGTCCCCCCCCCAAAAAAAACCCCGATCCCACACACTCCCCCACACACTCCCTCACACACTCCCTCACACACTCCCTCACACACTCCCTCACACACTCCCTCACACACTCCCTCACACACTCCCTCACACACTCCCTCACACACTCCCTCACACCCCCAGACACACGCACACACAGCCACTCCTGGATCCATGCTCTTCTGCCGCTCCAGCTACAGCTGCTGCCCACCTGACGCCCACCTACCTGCTAGCCGCCGCCCGCCGATCGCCACCCGCCGATCGCCACCCGCCGCCGATCGCCACCCGCCGCCCGATCGCCGCCCGCCACCCGCCGATCGGCGGGTGGCGATCGGCGGCGGGTGGCGATCGGCGGGTGGCGATCGGCGGGCGGCAGGTGGCGATCCATTAGGTCCCCCCCCCCAAAAAAAACCCCGATCCCACACACTCCCCCACACACTCCCTCACACACTCCCTCACACACTCCCTCACACACTCCCTCACACACTCCCTCACACACTCCCTCACACACTCCCTCACACACTCCCTCACACACTCACACACTCCCTCACACACTCCCTCACACACTCCCTCACACACTCCCTCACACACGCACACACAGCCACTCCTGGATCCATGCTCTTCTGCCGCTCCAGCTACAGCTGCTGCCCACCTGACGCCCACCTACCTGATAGCCGCCGCCCGCCGATCGCCACCCGCCGATCGCCACCCGCCGCCGATCGCCACCCGCCGCCCGATCGCCGCCCGCCACCCGCCGATCGGCGGGTGGCGATCGGCGGCGGGTGGCGATCGGCGGGTGGCGATCGGCGGGCGGCAGGTGGCGATCCATTAGGTCCCCCCCCCCAAAAAAAACCCCGATCCCACACACTCCCCCACACACTCCCTCACACACTCCCTCACACACTCCCTCACACCCCCAGACACACGCACACACAGCCACTCCTGGATCCATGCTCTTCTGCCGCTCCAGCTACAGCTGCTGCCCACCTGACGCCCACCTACCTGCTAGCCGCCGCCCGCCGATCGCCACCCGCCGATCGCCACCCGCCGCCAATCGCCACCCGCCGCCCGATCGCCGCCCGCCACCCGCCGATCGGCGGGTGGGGATCGGCGGCGATCGGCGGCGGGTGGCGATCGGCGGGTGGCGATCGGCGGGCGGCGATCCATTAGGTCCCCCCCCCCCAAAAAAACCCCGATCCCACACACTCCCCCACACACTCCCTCACACACTCCCTCACACACTCCCTCACACCCCCAGACACACGCACACACAGCCACTCCTGGATCCATGCTCCAGCTACAGCTGCTGCCCACCTGACGCCCACCTACCTGCTAGCCGCCGCCCGCCGATCGCCACCCGCCGATCGCCACCCGCCGCCGATCGCCACCCGCCGCCCGATCGCCGCCCGCCACCCGCCGATCGGCGGGTGGCGATCGGCGGCGGGTGGCGATCGGCGGGTGGCGATCGGCGGGCGGCGGGTGGCGATCCATTTGGTCCCCCCCCCCCAAAAAAAACCCCGATCCCACACACTCCCTCACACACTCCCTCACACACTCCCTCACACCCCCAGACACACGCACACACAGCCACTTACCTCCAAGCCAACAAGAAACAGGAGAAGAGAAGACCGCCAGAAGTTTATATAGAGGAGGCGCCGGCTGATGACAGCAGCCGTGCGCCCTCCTCTGATTGGCTCCAGCGACGATCCTGTTGCCGGGGTGAGCTCAGGGTCACCTCCAGGTGACCCCCCCATGACCCTGCTACAACGTCAAGGCGGTATCCGGGCAGATTTCAAGCAGCGATCATCAGGAGGTGAGTGAATGTCAAGCCCGTAGCACCTACGTGCTTGGCACTTAACGCCCAGCCAAGCCAGCACGTAGGTGTTACGGGCTTGGCAACCAAAGGGTTAAATTATTACGGCTTATACTAACTCATAACATATTTATTTTCCACCACCAACTTTACTACCAGACACAAGGCACAGCTATGGTGACCATCTGTGCCCCAACTTCTGCAAATCTTTACTTAGGCTGGTGGGAAAAAAACCTTTGGCAAGATGATTCTCTCACCCCATACTTGGACCAGGTAGCCACCTGGCTAAGGTATTTAGATGACCTAATAATTTAGGAGGGATCAGAAACCAATCTGAAAGAATTTGTGAAAAAATTGAACCATATTTATCGAAATCTGAATCTCACGCTGCAATATCAAAGACAAGAGGTTACCCTCCTAGATCTAAAAATTGGTACAGACCATGAGGGTAACATTATAATTAAATTTTACAGCACACCAATAGCAGCTAATAATATTCTACGAGCAACAAGTGCCAATCTTGATGCATTAAAAGAAAGCAAACCATATGGGGAATCTCTAAGAGCCAAGAGAAATTGCTAATTTCCAATGGACTTTCAACTAGCAGCCAATGGCATCAGAAATAGACTGCTTCTAAGGGGATATTCGTTTGCATATAAAAGGGCAAACGAGAAAGACAGACAAGCTGTCCTTTTTCCTAATATAAAATACAACCAAACCTCAACCCCTCAGTTACCCTTCATTCTTACATATACACAGCAACACATGGAGATTACACATTCCTACACACACATGATCCAGACCTAGGCGATTTAGTACCAGATAAGCCCCAATTAGTATTCAGACGACCAAAATCCACAACTCACTGGTGAAAAGCCACTACATAGACGCCAAAAAAGGGAACTGCTGCAAACTAAAGGTCTCTACAGATGCAAGGGTTGTAGAACATCTAGGTACATCAAACCAGGTAAGACAATCAACCTCCCCATTGGACAAACACACATTATTAGGATTAAGTGTGGCGCTCGAGGGGTGGGTACACCAGGGACCTCCACAACAAAAAAATCATTGATTGTTTCCCCCCGGTGCCTGCCCCTGAAGCACAGCTAGCGCTTCCTCTTCCGCTTCAGAGTGTGCAGTGTGAAGTGGTGGGAGAGGAGGCGCATGTAGGAGATGTGACAGGCAGGCAGAAACAACTTGTGTGGAGTGTCCGCGGCAACAGAGGACGGAGCAGCAGGCCGGCCAGTGACATTGTGGGACTGGGAGGAGGAGCCGAGGAAGAAGTGTCGGCAGTGGCAGGTAGGTGACATCATGCCAGAATAAGTAAAAGTGTTGTGTTTTAGTTAAAGTGTTAGGTTTGAAAGCCCCCCCCCCCCGAATCCGTGGGCAGCCATGGAAGCCACCCAGTTACAGTGGGTATGGCGCATAGCCCAATAAAGAGATGCCGTCCCAGCCACATATGCAGGGGGGATCCTCGAGTCTTACCGATTCCCACTCCACGGGGCATTGGGATTTGGGATGTCCTGCTGTGTGAAACCCCCAGAACCCCTGTAAAATCTACCTGGCCCCCAATCCAACAGCCAGTGTCAGACAACCACCGGTCAGTTAATTGGCTGGGCCATTACTATAAAAGGGAAAAAATACTGTATCTGGGGCCTCCACCAAGTTTTGTGCCCAGGGGCCTCCACCACACTTAATCCGGCCCTGATTAGGCCTTTATAAACTTTACAACTCTACAAATATAATATACTACCTTACATGCACTTGCCCATGTTTTACATTGGGAAAACAAACAGGAAACTCAGAAATAGGGTATACGAACATATCAGTGACATATTAGGAGGGAACTCATCCATGGAAAATCCCCAAACACAACCCCCCCTCTTTCTGGTTTTGAGTTTAGTTGTAAAACTGTGTACAAATCTGGCTTAGCCAGGCATTATTGTATTAATCATTGATCTTCCTGTTGATGTTTTTATAACAATAATTGTTTATGTATGTGGCCATATTGGTTACAGGAGATATCATTGTTTACATATTAATCTGCAGGCCACATATGTCATTGAGGGAGTAAAGCTGGGAGAGTTACCTATTGAGAAGGATCTGAGGGTACTGGTAGACTATAGGTTAAATGACAGTATGCAGTGTCAAACAGTTGCTTCTAGGCCTATCAAGATATTATCATGCATTATAAGGGGCATAAAATCATGGGATGCCATATTGCATAGTACTAATCTTCCCTCATCTGCAATAGGACCAGTTCTGGGCACCAATTCATAGAAAGGATACCCTGATTATTCCAAAGAGTTCAAAGGAGAGCCACCCGTAGAAAGTTTATGGGAATTAAATCCATCTCTTCCTGAGAGCTGTTATCAGTAAATAAAACATTACTTTCCCCAACTCTGTCCCTTATTTGAACTTTATGGACATAAGTTTATTTTTATTCAACCGTATTAACCATGTAATGGTTCTTCAGCTAATTTTCAGTCCAACTCAATATTGGCTAAAGTGTGGGTTTCCCCAAAAGTCATTTGTGAGGGACAGTGTAAATGCTTTTGTAAAATCTATAAAATTTACAGCTGGCCTTCTACTCACCTATTCATAGAAGCCAGGTTAGTCTGGCAGCTACTGTCCTTAGTCACTAATAATATAATGCATAGTCAGTATTATTTAGTCCCTTAAACCGGACGAACGCCCTTACAAGAAGCAATGCTCACTTGCATCCATTCCTAGGGCAATTCAGATTGCTGCACATAAAAATTACTTTATCTTTTTGTAACTCCTGTTGTAGTCAAAAATAAAATGGCATCTCATGGATCTGCAGGCTGCCTGCAAAGAAGAAGTTTCCCACTGCTGTGCATTGTGGGGGGTTATGTCAGTTAAATTCAGGCAGGTGAGTTCTTAAATGGCCTCTACCAGGAGAAAAACTGTGAGGCGTCATTTTAGCTTTGAGTGGAGGGGCAGGAGCAAATGTAAGTGCTGACAATGATTCAATATCATGCATGCAGATGGAAAAAAGAAGTGCTGGAGAGGTCTTTTTTCCAACTGTGCAGGGCTGTTGGTCTGGTTTAAGTGCTCCTCAAGCAATTTGGAGTCACATTGTGACACTTACTGGTCATAATGCCAGCAGGTAGAAAATGTAGTCATATGCAGGAGCTCATAGTGTACTTTGTTTTCAGTTTGCTGTGGTTGAGCACATCAGCAGTTTAACTGAAGTAGTCAGCTCCCCCTGAGCAATTTTGAGATACTTACTGCAAAATATTTATTTTACTGCTACAATCCTCCTCCAATCCTTGCTGTGCCCCAGAGCTGCAGATGTAATTTGACTCAGGGGTCATGGTAGTTTCTAGCTCCTTTACTGCCATGGAACAGTGCTTGGCTGAGGAGGATAAGTTGTACATTTTTCATTAGTTTTCCAAAGAAGAAAACAGAGGCTAACAGGCTGATTCATCACTAACACCAGGTAGCGACAGAAGAGTGTCTGTAGCAGGCATTTTCAGAGCGCCCGCTAGTAGTTGTAGTGCTCGGCCTTGAGTCGCTAGTTTATAGTAATGTTGAATACATTGTGATGAGTCGCTATTTGACCAGTACAGCGCTGTATGGGTAGCGACTGCTCATAGCGACCGTCTCAAAACATATTCAAGAAAAAAAAAGCCTCACACAACTCTGGCGCAGAAAAATGCTTCTCTGAAGCCCAGAGCGCAGGAGGCTGTGTGTTTAAAGTCTGTTTTTCAGCATTTATCAACTAGTAACAAAGCAAAAACATATGGAATTACATTGTAGCAACATTGTAACATGAACACTTTAATGCCAGACCTGTAATGTAATTTCTGAAGAAATATATAAAAAATGAAAAAAATGTGAAAAAAACTGCCTTTTCAATGCCAGAAGAGGTCACATAATTTTGATTGTGATTTTTTGAAAAAAAAAAAAAAATACCCCGTTTAAAGAGAAGAAAAGGTTCATCCATTGAAATGCATGGGAGAGCGACAGGTAGCGGGAGGTCATACCTGGCACTGTGCAAGGCTGAACGCCGGGGCTGTTCGCTGAGGCTGTGAAAATGATGAATCGGACGCTACATGGTGCTCTCCCAGTCGCTAAACAGATTCTGCTTGATGTGTAATTGCGTGCCGTGTCCGGTGTTCACCAGTCGCTACCTGTCGCTACCTCTCATTAACCAGCCACTACCTGACGCTATCCCTTCTTATATAAGGGCCTAAGTGCGAGAGGCCACATTTTTTAATCTTTGCCCCAGTTCCCAGAAAGACAGAAAGCCTAGCGACAGACAAATGGGTTAGGTGGCACAGGACTTGGATCAGTCGATCAGATAAAAATCTGTGGATGACAAACTGAGAGTATGGCATTTTTATTTTATATTTTGCCTGAACAATGACTTTAAATACACAGCTAATCTGCTTTTATGCATGTAATTTAACCCTTCTATTGCCAGCCACGTAAAATTTTACATGGCTGCCTCTCCAACCGTTAAACGCCAGCCACATAAAATGTATGTGCCTGGTTTTGCCCCCTGCTAGCGCCTGCAAAAACTTAAAAAAAACACTTACCTGACCCCTCATTTGAACCACCTGGGTCTCCTCTTCACCCTGGGGGGCTCCGATCCCCCATCGGGGCTCCTCCGAAGGAAGGGGAGAGCCCGTAGTAGCCCACCCCCCCCCCCCCCCCGTTTTTGCGGCCGCTGGCTTTTCCTGTAAAAAAAAAAAATAATAAAAATGACATTTACTCACCTCCATGTGCGCTCGATCTCGCCGGCCCTCCTCTTCACCCGGGGGGGCCTCTGACCCCCCCCCCCATGGCTTTCTATCTTCAGGAGAGAGCCTTTCAGGCTCTCTCCCCTCTTCCTCCGACAGGCGCCGCCATTTTGCTGCGAAGCCCCGCCCCTTTTCCGGCGTCTTGACAGCTACAAGTCTCTCAGCTGTCAGATGCCTAACCCTAACCCTTAAAATTAAAAAAAAAATTTTAACGTAGGGAGGGGGGACCCTACGTCATTTTTTTTTTAATTTTAAGGGTTAGGGTGAGCCTAACCCTAACCCTTAAAATTCCCCCAAAAAATGGGGTCCCCCCCCTACTTTTTTTTTTTTTTTTTTTAAGTGGACCAACACCCAGGCTGATCGGCCCGGATCAGATCCCTCCCCGCGGGGATGCCCCGCTGTGTGAAACCCCCCAGGACGCCCCTTCACCTTACCTTATCCCGTTCCAACTGTGCATGCGCGGGCCGCATCTCGCGCTTCTCTCTATCAGGTCGCGCACAAGCGCCGGTTGTTTGTGAATGGCCGACGCGGGCGCGCTCCCTGTTAGAGTGAAGCGCGAGATGCGGCCGCCAGTGTGCTCAGAGCCGCTGTGGTTGTCCGTCCCTTGTCCGTGCATACCACAGCGGCTCTGAGCGCTCTGATTGGACGAGCGCTCGCGCATGCGCTGTAGGAGCGGGCTGAGCTGAGTTTTTTATACCATTCTCGGGGGTTTTACGCAGCGGGGCACCCCGCGGAAGTGGATCAAAACCCAGGATAGTGAAAATCCTGGGTGTTGGTCCACTTTACGGGTTAGGGTTAGGTTAACCCTAACCCTTAAAATTCCCCCCCAAAAATGGGGTCCCTATGTCATTTTAAATTAACCCCTTATGTCTATAGTGTGGATAGTAGTATTTTATTTGTAAATGCTCTTTTCAGTTTGGGGGGTCTCCTGGGCAAGAATGGGGGGGCTATCGATACATATGTGGTACCGTTGTAATCGGGAGAAATGGGGCTATCACATGCAATATGGTTTTTATTACTAAAAAAATGTTTTATTAAAATAAAGAAGACAATTGTTTAAAAAATATTATTTTATTTATTTTTTTGTTTTTTTTACGCAAAAATATTTAAAAGACAGTAGAAAAATTACAAACAAGACATTTAATGTTAAAGCCTAAATTCTGCTGCAAAAAAAATATATATATTTTCCAAGAAATTCCGACAAAAATCACGGTTAAACATGCCGCAAAATGGGGAAAAATGACCAACTGAGGGTGATAAAAGTTCAAGTAGGCTGGCAATTAAAAGGGTTAATAGTACCTATGCATGTTGGGTATTGTTCTGCTCCGGGGACCTTGCGCTTTCAGATTTAGCTTGTTTTTTCTTATTTGCATATTGATATTTTAGGAAAAGGTGTTTTTTATTCTGCTTTTTTATAATTTTTTTTTGTGAAACCCTGTGCAACCTAAGAATTCTTCAAGGGATTACTTCCAGAAAGATGAGCCCACGACAACAAGCTGGGTACGCTTAGAAAGCTTAAAATGTGTACTTTCAGGGAATATATGGTTTATGGGGGTTGGTAGAAAAAGCACAAGGTGCGCACTTTGTCTGCAGAGCTGAAATTTTGAAGTAAAATTACCGTTACGCACATGCTTTACTTTGTTGTGTTTGGCAACTCTTCCCTTGACAGTAGCTATGCATGCTGGGTATTGTTCTGTTCGGGGCATGTTTTTTCAGATTTTCAGTTTTTTTCTTGTCTGCATATAGTTTTTTTTAGGAAAATGTGGTTTTGATTCTGCTTTTTTATACTTTTTTTAGGGAAACCCTGTGCAACCAAAGAATATATTGAGGGATTACTTCCAGAAAACTGCACCCATGTCAACAAGCCTGGTACGCCTAGAAAGCCTGAGGTGTGTACTTCCAGAGAATATATAGTTTGTCGGGGTATTTCAAATGTAAAGGGTTGTTTTTCTTGAAAAACTGCAAGGTGCGCTTAGCGCGTAGCATAGTTGAATTTTATCTGAAAATCTCCTAAAGCGTTGTTTCAGTTTTGGGGGAGTCTCCTGAGCAGGAAAGGGTGTCTACCTATACATATGTGGTATCGCTGTAACGGGGAGAAATTGGGATTTCACGCGCAATAAGATTTTATTGACAAACTTACATTTTTTATTACAAAAAAAACTACAAATTGTAAAAACATTTTGGGGTTTTTTTTTGCACATATTTCATCCAAAAATATTGATAATACCCCTAAAAAATGACAAACAAGACATTTCATGTTAAAGCCCAGACTCTGCTGAAAAAAACAATATATCACTTTCCTGTGAAATCCCTGGAAATCCCTTCAAAAATCACAGTTGAACATGGGGAGCACAAAATAGTGTAAAATGGTCTAGCAACAAAGGGTGACAAAATCTCAAGGTAGGCTGGCAGTTAAAGGGTTACGTTACATTTACTTTGCTGAAATATCCACTTCACCAAACTGAGCATTTGTGGATACATATATTGAATTACAGTATCATCAATAAAGGTGCCAGTTGCATCTCTAATGTGCACTTTGCTTCCTTTGCCACATTTATTTGCGATTACTTTCAATAGTCTTGCTGTGAGGTTGCTATTTTTTTATTGCCCACACTAGATATTTCATTCTGGCCTGTTCCTCATATGAATGTATTTGCCCACTCCATGAATATTTATCCATCATCTATCTGAGCAAATAGTTCATAAATTACAAGATTACAGATACAGAATCAATTAATCTAAAATGTACTATGAAAGGAATGTTACTGAAGTTTCACTGTACTTTACTGAGCTTATGTGAGATTGTAGTAATTACTGGTGTATATTGTATTTTGAAAAAACGAATGGGAATAATCTAATGTATGTTGATGGTACGTGTCATCTCTGGTTGGCTAAGCCAAACTGGAAGTATAGGTAGTACCATATTTTTTGCTTCATATGACATGCTTTTTCCCCCAAAAAGAGCCAATTCCTGAATGAACTAAGCAAAAGAGTAAGAGCCTCTCACTTGAAAATTACTGCAGGGGTGACTATGTTTCAGCATTACTGTGAGGCTAACCATTAAAAACGGTCTCAGTTATGGTCTAAGGTTGTTGCAGTTAGGTTCAGCAACATTATGTGCCCAAAGAATGAGGTCAGCTGAGTACCTGAGTATACTGAACAGTCAATGTATTCCATTAATGGATTTTTTCTTCCCTGATGGCACGGGCATATTCCAAGAAGACAATGCCAGGAGAGCAAGAGGCATCATTTTTAAAGTGGACCATCACCCTCCCGTGATCGGCCCGGGAATCTATAAGATTCCCGGGCCGATCACCTCCCTCCCCACGGGACATCCGAGATCGGGATGTCCCGCGGGGTGAAACCGCCCCAAACGCCCCAAATCCCCTTACCTTGTCTTCGACGCGGCCGGCCGCCTCCCTTGCGCCCCTCTAGACGTGCGCGCGCCCGCGCTGGCCGCCTGTGAATAGCCGACGCGGGCGGGTGGCGGCGGCGGAGGAGCCGCTTGTCCGTTCCTGTCAGATCGCTTGTCCGTCTGAGCTGGGTTCGGGGAGAGGTGAGTTTTCCGGGTGATCGGGGGGGTTTCACACAGCGGGGCACCCCGATCGGGGGTGCCCCACCGAAATGGACCAAGACCCAGGATAGTCAAAATCCTGGGTGTTGGTCCACTTTAAACATGGATCGGCCACCAATCCATGACCCGAACATCACTGAAAATCTTAGGGATGCGCTGGAGAAGACTTTACACAGTGTTCATATCTTCCATCATCAATACAAAACCTTGGTGAAAAAAGAATATTTTGTGGGTGATTTTTTTTTGAAAATGCAGCATATTTGACATGACTAGCTACTACAATAGATATATACATAGTAGCATAAAGTGTTTTAATCTGTACTGTAGAGCAAAAAATCAAATCTACATTGAATGTGTATCTCTTCACATAAATTAATGAATAAATAAGTTATTCCTTTCACTGGGCTGGCACAAGGGACAAGGGAAGCTTAAAGCAAATGTATTCGATTGAGTGTATTGGTAGAATGGTTTACAAGATAATTACTAAGGTAAGACAAACATTGAACCTATCAGTCAAAATGCAATTATGATTGATTCTGAGGAGATGATGTCCTAATAGCTTTAGGTTGGTGTCAACAAAGTATAAAATCGCTAGTATTTTCTTTTCCTTACTTATACTTTTGTATCAGTTTGTGAACGGAATGACCCTAAAAATGTATGTATGTATGAATGGTTGTATGAATGAATGGTTATTAAAGTTTTCTGAATATTTATTATCTAGCTCATATACTCATTTCAAATTGAATAGCTCGTTTATTGCTGCATTTAAGTTTAATTACTTGAAACAGCTTTTATGGAAAAGCCCCTTTGTCTGACAGAGAAATGCTTCTCCTTTAGTTTCTTATCTTAACCTCCAGGAACTGAACTGAGTTTATCAGCACTGCTCCTGAAGGGTGTTCAGTAGAGATGAGTAAAATTAGATTTTTTTTTCTGCTGACATTTTGACAGATTTGATATTTTGTTATATGTGGAAAACACTTTGAATTATGAATTTTTCATAACTTTCAAAAGGGTACAGGACCAATCCCCTTACATAGTTACCTGAATATATGTTGTCAGGCTTTTTACCCTGTGTGTTTTTTCTGCTGACAAGACTATATAAGAGGATAGCATTTATATATTTATGTTTTGTTTCTAAAACATATGAATCAGCAAGCTTGATAAAGACAAAACATTTTAGGGGCTTAACCCTTTAAACGCCAGCCACGTAAAATTTACGTGCCTGAGTTTCCCCACTAATAGTAAAAAAAGTTTTCTAGAAAGTCACTTATCTGACCCCTCGTTTGATTCAGCCGGGTCTCCTCTTCAAAATGGTGGTCTCCGATCATTCATCAGACCTCCTCCGGCTGCAGGGGAGGGCCTGGAATAGGGTACCCCCCCCCGTTTCAGCTGCCTCCGGCTTTTCCTGTAAAAAAAAAAAAATGACATTTACTTACCTCCGTGTGCGCTGGCTCCCGCCGACCCTCCTCTTCACCTGGGGGGCCTCCGATCCCCCCCAGGTCTTTCCGATCTTCAGGAGAGAGCCTGGAAGGCTCTCTCCCCTCTGCTCTTCCGACGGCGGCTAATGACGTCATCCCGGCCCGTCTCCCCGCTAAGCCCCGCCCCTTTTGGGGGCGGGGATATGGCGTCATCCTGGTCCCGATCACCGGCTTCAGCTCTCTCAGCTGTCAGATGCCGGTGATCATTGCCTGGGGAAGGAGGTGGCAGGAGATCCTCTGATCTCCTGCCTCCCCCATCTCTGGATGCCGATCACCGGCATCTGTCATCAGAGCTTACAATCGGAGGTAAGTACAGTAAAAAAAAATTTTCGTGTGTGTCTTTTTTTCAGTTAACCCTTTGTGAGCTGGTAAGGGGTCTATAAGACCCCTATACCAGCTCACAAGGCTCTGGGTATGGCAAGTCACCTGCGGCGAGCGGGTGACTTGCCATTAACCCCTAGCCCCCCATTACCTGCCTCCCCAAAGGCCAGAGGGGGGGCAGAAGGGCCCAGGCAACTATGGCTATGTGGGCTAGTAGCCTGCAGCGCTGGCCCCGGCCCCCCTATTACCTGCCTCCCCAAAGCCCAGGGGGGGCAGAAGGGCCCGGGCTGATTTAGGAGGTGCGGGCTTATACCTGGCAGGGTGGAGGGCCACCAAAGCTGGCCCCTGCGCCCTGTTCTACAAGCCCTGCATAGCTGATCCCATTTTCTGGTTATGCTGGGTAGGGGGAACCCCATGTCATTTTTTATGGGAAATTTTTAAAGGGTTTTTAACCCTTAAAATTAAAAAAAATGGGGATTACCCCCCCCCCCCCCCTTGGAAGGGGAACCTCACGCCAATTTTTTTTCTTGATTTAACCCTTTATAGTGTGAATTGTAGTTGCATTTTATTTTTACATGTTATAAAGTAACGGGGGGCTACCGATACATATGTGGTACCGTTGTAATCTGGAGAAATGGGGCTTTCACATGCAATATGGTTTTCTTTAAAAAAAAAAAAGATTTTATTTGAAATAAAGGAGACAATTTTCTAAAAAATATTTGTTTTATTTTGTTTTGTTTAATTTACTCAAAAATATTTAAAAAAAAACAGTAAAAACATTACAAACAAGACATTTCATGTTAAAGCCTAAACTCTGCCGCAAAAATAAAATATATCATTTTCCTGGAAATTCCTGCAAAAATCACAGTTGAGCATACCTCAAAATGGTGAAAAATGACCCGTCAAGAGAGGGTGAGAAAACCTCAAGTAGGCTGGCAGTTAAAAGGGTTAAAAGTACCTATGCATGTTGGGTATCGTTCTGCCCGGGGGACCTTGCGCTTTCAGATTTTTTTTTTTGTTTGCATATTGATATTTTAGGAAAACTCATTTTTTATTCTGCTTTATTATAAATTTTTTAAGGAAACCCTGTGCGACCAAAGAATTCTTTGAGGGATTACTTTCAGAAATATGGGCCCACTACAACTAGCTGGGTACGCTTAGAAAGCTTATCATGTGTACTTTCAAGGAATATGTGGTTTGTGGGGGGTATTCCAAATGTAAAGGGTTTTTTTTTGCAGAAAAAGCGCAAGGTGCACACTTTGTCTGCAGAGTTGAAATTTTCAAGCAAAATTACCATTGTGCACATGCTTTACATTTTGGTGTTTGGCAACTCTTCTTTTGACAGTACCTATGCATGTTGGGTATCGTTCTGTTCGGGGGTTGTTGCTTTTTCAGATTAACTTGTTTTTTCTTGTTTGTATATAGATTTTTTTAGGAAAATGTGGCTTTGATCCTGTTTTTTTTATCCTTTTTAGGGAAGCTCTGTGTAACCAAAGAATACATTGAGGGAGAACTTCCAGAAAACTGTGGCAACATCAAAAAGCCTGGTACGCCTAGAAATCTTGAAGTGTGTATTTCCAGAGAATATATCATTTGTGGGGGGTATTTCAAATGTAAAGGGCTGTTTTTATTAAAAAACTGCAAGGTGCACATAGCGCTTAGCATAGCTGTATTTGATCTAAAAATCTCTTAAAGTGCTGTTTCAGTTTGAGGGAGTCTCCTGGGCAGGAAAGGGTATCTACCAATACATATGTGGTACCGTTGTAACTGGGAGAAATAGGGATTTCACACGCAATAAGATTTTACTGACAAACTTACATTTTTTATTACACAAAAACTACAAATTGTAAAAAATTGATTTTTTAAATTTTTTTGCACACATTTCACCCCAAAATATTAAGAATACACTTGAAAAATGACAAACAAGACATTTCATGTTAAAGCCCAGACCCAACAATATATAATTTTCCTGGGAAATCCCTTCAAAAATCACAGTTGAACAAGGGGAGCTCAAAATAGTGCAAAATGGTCTGGCAACAAAGGGCGACAAAAACTCCAGGTAGGCTGGCGGTTAAAGGGTTAAAGATGCACCACTGAAAAAAAAATGGGCCAATGATAAAAATTCATATAAATATGCTGGGTGGCGGGAGGAGGGGTCACATATACCCCAACATAAAGAAATATCCAGACATTCTTATTTCTTTATTTTAATGAAAGGAAAATGAATCAGGGGTGACATTTGTTCCATTACCAAATAGGTATGTTTTTCTCATAAACAGGTATGTTTTGAGATGTGAGTCACAAGATGACCAGTTTTTGATCTCGTTATCTAGTCCATTGTAAGACTATGGAAGGTCAGTTGGTGATTGCAAGAAAATGAATTATGCCTGGTAGGTTTGAATTTTGGTACGATCACAACTCCCAATCTCCATCGCTTCTGCCTTAAGACAAGCTGGGACTCTGGGAATGACACAACAGACAAGGTTTCTCACAGGGTTCATATAGCGCAGTGGATGCAATCTGATGGGATGAAGACAGGTGAACCCCCAAGGCACAAGGTCACTGGGGTGTAGGACTAGACGGCTGATCCAGCAAGGACTGGGTGGTTGAGGAGGGAAACAGAAATGATAACAGCTCACCCAGTATGCATGACTAAGGAGCTGTGAGCTCCAAAACGCATAGCGGATTTGCACATTTATTGGATTATCTGCACTTTTCTGTAAGCCTTTTAACATGTTTTGGAACAAAGGAAGAATTTTTAACTGGATGCTGGCTGAGTGATCAACATGGTTGAGGAGGGACACAGAACTGGGCAGCTGATACAGCAAAGAGCAGAGACAAAAGGATGGATTCCAAAGCCAAGCAAGGGTTGGGAGCCAGGAGGTTAGAGAGCTGTTCAAGAAAAAGAAAGGGTGGTCGTGGTTGTGCTGTAGGTCAAGCCAAAAGGTCAAATTCAAACTCCAATATACCAAACGAGCGAATGGCGGTCAAGGAGTCAACCCAGGTTGGCTAACAGATCAGGTGTTTAAAGGGAGGTTACTTCCAACTTTCTGACATTAACCCCCAACCTACCTAGAAGCAGCACTGGCTCTGTGAATTACAAAGCCGACCGCACTGCACTTCTAAAAGAATGACAGGGATGCACAGGGATTACAAGGCATCTAGGACAGCACAGAGCAGTTGATACATCAATAGATAAGTATTTAATCCTTACAGAGCCTTTTCTGGAAAAAACTGTATTTACAGTATTGCAATACTGTGTTAAGTAGATATCATCAAGTTTATGTCTTTTATGTCATATGTTAGCTAAAAGGTCACAATTTGATTTCAAAATATCATGCTAAAATGTACTTAGAATTTGCCGATATGCACATATATTTGTTATAAAGCATATAATCCCAGAACCCCTTGCAGCAGCAATCTCTCAGATTATTATAGTTTCCCCTGACCATAGGCATATTAAAAACTTGGAGGCTGATTCACTACTAACGTCAGGTATCGGCAGATGAGGGTCTGTATAGTGCCGCTTAGAGTGACCACTAGTAGGCGCTGTAAGCATGTATCGGGCACTGTAACAGAGCGCCTCAGTCGCTGTAGTAACCTGTCCCACATTGATGAATGTGATGTATGTTGGGTGTCCTAACACCAGTACAGTGCTGCTGGGAGCAAAAGGTAGCACCAGCTCAGTGAGACCGACTCTTGGCACTCAACACTATACTTAACAAAAAAGGACAAACACACAGCGTCGGTGCTCTAAATCTGGTCACTATAGAATAGAGCGCCAGATGCTGTGTGATTAAAGTCTGTTCTTGATCACCTATACACCTGTAACAAAGCGAAAATACATGGAGTGACATTGTTTTAACACTGTGACAGACCTGCAATGACAATTCTGCATAAAAATATAAAAACTCAAAAAAGTTTCTAAAAGTTTTTGTTTGCAGCAAGGAGGGGACACAAAAAAAATTGTCAAACACGCTATTTAAAAACAAGCAAATGAACACCCATTGAAATGTATGGGAGAGCGACATTGAGCGAAAGGTAATACCTGGTGCTCTGGAAGCTAGAGCGCCAGCGCTATATGCTGAGCCACCGGTAATGATGAATTGTACGCTACATGGTGCTGTTAGAGTCGCTCACCAGATTCACTTTCATAAATGTGATTTTGCCTACAGAGCCCGGCGTTCACCAGATGCTGCCTGCCACTACGAGGCACTGCCTGGCACTATCCCTTCTTAAATAAGCCCCTTAGTTTCAATTGAATTTTGAAATACAGATCCTATATCACAGATCAGTGACCATTTTTCTTAATGAAGGATGTGGACCCACTTGCATCACATATAATACCTAGGTATGAGCATGTGTTAGCAAAATACAAGCTGGGGATTGTTAAAAAAAGCAAAAGACCAGAAATGGCAATGCACACAGCAAGGACATAGAGCAGAATAATGACTTGACAGGAACAGATCATATTAGAGATATTCAGTTGGAATATGGCTTGATGGGAACAGAGAAAAGCATGGATGTAATGCAAGGTGATGGCTATGCAGGAACAGATACACAGCAAGGTTATGGAGCAGAAATGGCAGCCAGACAGGTACACAATAAATATGCATAGATTTCTTGTAATCCTCACACTGAATTCTTTCATAATATTGTCCCAGCTGTTTTTCATCATTGGCCACAAAGGACAGCTTTCAGGCATTACAATGTCCCCCAAATGAAAGCAGTTTGGGCTTCATATTACCCTTCTTATGCCAAGCAGGGATAGCTCTTCCCTAGCAAAAGGGTAAGTTTGCTTTCACACTGGGGTAAGGTGTAGCACTAGCACTTCCTATAAAAACACGGTCTTCCCTGCGAGTATTCAAAGTGATCACTATCGCGAGTTTGCCCACAAAAAATGTTGCAACCACAATTTTATTTCTAAAAAAGGAATATACTGCCCTTCCCAAATTAACCCCTAAGTATTTTACAGTACGAACAGAAGAACAGCAGGACTAATGTGGTCTCAAATGCACTGTATATAGATGAAGTACATGTGGTCACAGGTACAGCAGGTACACAACATGGCAAACAACAAAAAAGAGAAGGCTTTCACTCATAATGCAGCATATGGAACACATCGTTTGTAGACAGGGATTCAGATAGCTGACAACAGAAACACACAGCTTAAGTAAGGGGACCAATACCTGAACACCCAGGGACCAATAGCTGAACACCAGTTAGCCAATACCAGGGTTGGACCATATTGACTGAATGTGGGTTATCTTGACTATGATTTACTGAAACAAGACAATGGTGCAATACACAACCAGAGAACCACCTTTGAGTCAAGTAATAAACTAAGCTGTGAAACCAAAAATATAAACAAAACAACAATAGAACTAAGGAACAACAAACTGCTTACCCCCAATTCCTGGGACATCCCCTTCTGGAATGCCTTGCAGAGACATGATGGGTTTATGTCCGGGCTCTGGTTTATGCCTGCTGTATGTGAGCACCAGGGGGCAATGGGGTTTGTCTGTTAGGTGTGCATAAGACGCATGCATGTGCATTTGATGAACCTGGCTGGTTGCCAGTGGTCACATGGTACACCAGAGCAGCTACTGACAATAATGGAACAGGTCTCTGGTAAGTATTTCTATCTAATTTAAGGCTTCATTCACTGCTTCTGCATGAGTGGGAGGGGGATTGCTTCTTCAGTCATTGACTTATGTTATGTTATGTTATTTTAAAGCAGATCCACAATCTATGGGGTAAACACTAAATGGCAGTGGCAGAATGGGGCAGAGACTGATGGAAGTATTGATGTTTGTAGTAGTGGAAAATATTCAAACTGATCTTCTAAGGGTATTTTTTAGCCATTTGGTGGCCTCATTTATCAAGCATCAGTGCCGTCAAAGCCAGTCGGTGCCAATAATCTGCCTTAGTACCACCTAGCACTCAAATTAACAAGCAAAAAACAGTCAGCGCAAATGTGTTCTCCAGTCTAATTTCTCACCAGTGCCACCGTTTGTGGTGACCAGTACTCTTCTCAAAGAGTCAGTTTATAGTGGCACTGTAGAAAAATAGTGTTTCTTGCTTATAAATAATGTTAACCTAAATTGGTGCCTTGTGAATAATGGAAACACAGGACTTAGATGTGCCAAATGTAATTTTATAATTTTCAAACACAAAGAAAGCGATACTGCATCACCTACCAAATAAGTAAATCAAGATGGCGTGCCCACAGATGTCACAAAGAAGTATTGATTCCTGTGTGGCGCCAGCAACCACAAGAAAGTGATCTGTCGTACCCTCCCACCTAATCAATAACTCACATAATACTAAAATCTCAAGGATTCATATTTATTTAAACCATACACTAACATACATGAAAGACAATAAATGGGGCATTCCATTTGAACCCAAGATCCATATATGCTTAACAATTTTACTGTGATAATAACTAATTAATAATCCAACTCTCTTCTTATTACAGTGCAAGCAACCAAGAAAAAGGAGGAGGAGTCCATCAACGCAAGACAGATCCTGAAGCCTGATGGGACATCCCCGCTATATCACCGAAATATATTTTTCCCCATGAATTCAATGGCCCCTGCAGCAGGCCACTTTCCCAAGGTACTGTGTTCACTTTCTCGCCTCCAGTATGCATATAATCAGCCAATACAACTGCAGTAAGAAAGAACTCCAGCATGTGCAATGGTCAGAAGTCACTCACATGTTCATGGGCTACATCAGTGCCCCTGCTCCAAACGGAGCACCATGCTGTGTCACCGGGGCGCTGTTCTTCAAACCACCCCACCTACCCATTCATGCAACGATGCTGACAGCAGCATGTGTCTATGACAACGGGAGGCGGCACTTCAGAGATCCCCAACTATGGTAAGCAATATGCAACAAGCAGTAATATCAACACATGTATCTCCCAACATCTTCAATCTCCATATAATAACAAACATTATTTATTAAAAATGAAATACTGAATTATTTAATTATAATAATTCAATAATTATAATATTTTATTATAACTAATCCAAACATTTTATAATTATTTTTTTTAAGGCTTATTTTTATTACCAATGTGTACACTGGCACACAAAAACTAAAATGCACTGTAAAGTGTGTCTCCTTTGTTCACAGCATATTCTGTAACTGTAATGATGAATCTCTGACCAGTGTGCCAAAAATGATTAAATATGGTGTGCAGTGACTAAAAGATGGCAGTAAGAAGTGGCAATCAATGGCACTTCTATAATCAGCATAAAGGTCCAACAGGCACTCACTCAGGCCACCCAATACCTAGTTTCCCAATCCAAGCTGATGTTTTAACGTTGGGTGTTGTGACATGCACACCATTCTGTAAAAATAACAGAGCCAAAAATATACAGTAAATAGATGTGGGCGTTTCAAAGCAGACACGTATGGCTGCAAAAGCGAACTTTGCAGCGCAGGTCCATAGTGTTGCACAGAGCAGTTAATTTCCAATTTTGTATAATGTTAGTAAGAATATGAATAACTGTGTTTATTGGGGGAGAACCATCCTGATCTCTTGCACAGGGCCTTAAACCAGCATTAAACATTGCTGGTGCATCTCAGGCTTGCTCTTTGACCATATTACAATAATAATAAATAAAATGGTTAGTGAAAAAAATCAGGGAACCACAGGAAAGAAATTATGAGAGAACAGAAAAAAAACGGAATAAATTAGTGTGTGCAAAATATGCAAACATGGGGGGCGTGGCCTACGCATAGCGGTGTGAGGAGGCTCAATTGCGGGGCTCCGACAACATGCCTGGATTGTAGGAGACATAAGGCGAGGAGAGACAGCTTGGCGATCTGCCATGGGTGGCAATAGGAAGAAGAAGGCACAGAGGGGAGGAGGAAGCCAGTCAGAAGGTGGGATTGAAAGATTCCTGGTCCCGGAGGACCCTTTTACTGAATCCGCAGCAGCAAAAGAACGGTTACAAGAGTTGCCTGTCGTGACTTGTTATATATATATTTTTTGCCTTCTGTTTTGCATTACCCAGGTTTTGTTATTGAGAATCAATGTTGTATTGTCTCTCTAAGCTGGTAACTGGGGGTCAGGGCGTCCTTTACACACCGGAGCCGGAAGTTAGTGGATTAGAGACAGGGTTGTTGTAGTCCCGCCCCAGGATGCGAGGTTGCTTTACCCCCATTAGCTTTATGCTTTCTCTCACCGAGCTACTGCCTGGTGGGATCCAGCAGAATAGGGAACAGAGTTCCATTGCTAGAGGGCCTTCCTGCTTCTTCAATCTTTTCACTTTTTCCTGCTTTACCACTTCTTATCCTACTCTTACCTTCCTATTCCCTGAGGTTGGCACAAATACTTTAAAGTCAATAGGACAAGGGCCGTGCTGTGTCGCAGCCGTCCAGCTACCGTCGGTGTTCATCTTTAGCGGCTCCTTGACAACCTAGGTGGGATAAAAGACCTGCACTGGGTCGCTGAGTAAACGCTGCCGGGGACACCTAGTACTATAGATCCCATTCCCCTGATGTCCACTTCTTGATTTCTTCCGCCCCCCTTCCCAATTCCCCTCCTCCCAGTCCCCCCGACCCTCCCGGGCTCTCCTTGGTCTCCCTCCACGTAGATAGGGTCTGGCGGTATGGCTAGTCTGAAGATCTGCTCGCTCAATGCCAAGGGCCTGAACATCACAGACAAAAGAACCAAGATACTCTACGGGCTACACAAGGAGAAGGTGGATATAATACTTTTTCAAGAGACCCACTTTAGTGTCGGGAGAATTCCAGAAATTAAAAATAGATACGTCTCGAGATGGTACCACTCCCCAAATCCAGACTCTAAGTCCAAGGGAGTATCAATCGCTATACATAGAGGCTCCCCTCTAGAACCCCTGGACTCGAGGGTGGATCCTTTGGGGAGGTATATTTTCCTGAAATTCTCAATGGGTGGTGAGACTTACACCCTAGCTAACATCTACTTGCCTAACCAGGACCAGACAGGGGTGGGAATACGATTCCTCCGTCTCCTAGAGAAATTCGCAGAAGGGATCATAATCCTGGGTGGGGAGCTTAATATGGAAATAGACACGAGGTTAGACACTTCTCAAGGCAGGTCGGCGATCCCTCAAGCTAGGTTGGCGGCCCTCAGAAAGACCCTCAGCGACCTTTCAAATCGTGGATGTTTGGAGAATCTTGAATCAGGGAGCAAGAGACTACACATTTTTCTCTCACACCCACGCCTCTTACAGCAGATTATACTATATCTTTGTCAGCCATTACGCCCTAACTTGAGACCTGAGTGCTTAAATTGGTCCAATCATTTGGTCGGACCATGCCCCGGTGTATATCAAATTGCCTATCTCCAGAGGGGTTAGGAGGCAGTTCAGTTGGAGGCTCAATGACAACCTCCTTAAAGACCCCCTATGTATGGCGGAGGTGGAAGGTGCTATATCGCACTTCATTGCCGACCATGCAAATGATAACACCTCCTTACCAACCCAGTGGGAGGCTCTGAAGTGTGTTCTTAGAGAGATATTCATCAAGCATGAAACTAGGCTAAAGAAGGAGAGGGCGCACCAGATTCGAGCCTCTCTGGACCGTATTCAATCACTTGAGCAGTCCCATAAAAGCACTTCCTGCAACGAGGATCTGCTGGAATTGATTGTGGCCAGGGAGGCTTTGAAAAAGTTGTACGACCAGAGCTATCTGAAGTTCAGCGACAGGTGTAGAGCCAAGTTCTATAAATTCTCAGATAAATCTGGGAAACTGTTGGCTAGATCTCTGCACCCTAGACAGGATTTGACATACATTCCGATAAACAGGGGTAAAGACTGTCGGGAAGCCCACAAGCTTAACCAGATAGTTGAGGAGTTTCAGAAATATTATGCGGAACTCTACAACATAGAAGGTTGTTGGGACTCACTCCCCCCAGAAGAATTAGATACCCGCATAACAGCTTATGTTGAAGAAACCGCAGTACCTCCTTTGCCAGGGGAGACCAGGGAACTGTTAGAAACACCATTTGAGGAAGCAGAGGTGGGGATGGCCATTAAGGGGACACCATTGGGGAAAAGCCCAGGCCCAGACGGGTTCATGCCAAGGTTCTATAAGGTGCTGGGGGGAAGCTTACGCCCTTCTTGAAAAAAGTCTTAAACAGTATATCCGACTCCATTCCCAAGGCAAACCTTGGAAGCGCACATTTCCGTTATACCAAAACCTAACAAAGACAGGACTTTAACTGGTAACTACAGACCGATATCCCTAATAAATGTGGATATCAAACTTTTTGGGAAAATAATAGCCACCGGGTTGCAAAACTCCCTGGCCGATATCATCGATAAAGATCAGGTGGGCTTCATAAGGGGGAGGGAAGCTAGAGATAACACCTTAAAGATGGTCACTCTCATACAGTATGCACAAGCTCTGTTTGCTCTCTGTAGATGCCAAAAAGGCTTTTGATAGAGTTCACCGGAGACTCCTGCGAGCAGCCCTGGTCCAGATACCGATAGGTCCTGACTTCATGTCTCCATGTCTCTATACAATGGTCCAACAGCCAGAGTTAGGGTGAACAGGCTCCTATCCTCCCCTTTCAGCACTAGCAATGGCACGCGGCAGGGCTGCCCTCTTTCGCCATTGTTATATGTGATAGTTGTGGAGCACCTCGCGCAAGCGCTAAGGGCAAACCCCGCAATCAACGGAATCCCCTGTGGTGGAAGGGGGCACAAACTCTCCTTATTCGCAGACGACCTCCTGCTATACATCTCATCCCCGCATCTCTCCTTGCCCTCTATAATGAAGGAATTTGACAGATTTGGTCACCTAAGCAACTTTAAAGTCAATCTTACCTAAAGCGAGGCCCTGAATGTCTCCCTGCCCAATAGCACCTTACAGCTCTTACAAACGAACTTCTACTTCAAGTGGCAGAGAGAGTCCATCACTTATCTTGGATCACAACTGCCCACTAACCTAGATAACCTATATAGGCTAAACTATGCCCCGCCCCTCTCTAAAATCTTGGAGAATCTCAAATCTTGCCTGGGTCGATCTCTGCCACAAAGAAATGAATCCTCAGACACCTACTAACAGCGGCCAGGTCAGTGATCCCCCGACATTGGCGCTCCCAGCACGCCCTGGACATCCTGGAGTGGGTGCGGGAGGTGGAGGGAATCAGGAGGATGGAGGAGATGGTGTTGGAGGGCGAGGAGGGTGGGAGGGAAAAATGTAATTTTACTTGGAGGACCTGGATCATGGCGCAAAACACCCCGGAATTCAGGGCGCTACTCACTTCATTTTAACCTGTTGAGAGTCCGGACCCTTTGGGAACACTTGAGCATAGGGTTTCATTGGGTTAGACCATAACCGCCACACGCTACTCATTCTCCACCCTTTTCTGCTCTCTTTCCCCCCTGTACCCCCCTTCCTCCCTTCCCCCCGCTGCCCTCCCCCCCTTCATTGTCACTTCCCATGCCCATTAATAAGTATGTTTCTTCTCCCATACTTCCTTCGTTCCTACAAAAAAAAAAAAAAAGAGGTGGAAAGGAAAGCACTTACAAGGTTAGGGAGTCACAAAACCCCATAGGATGACCCCCCCCCCCAAGTATGTTATAGTTATTAGACGAGGGGAGTGTTTGGAATATGTTATTAAATTTCTATTTCAGTGTTAGCTGACGCATGCTAAGATTGTTAAACGATCTGTCAATGTGCTTTGTGCTTTAATTTCTTCCTAATAAAAAATATATTGAACAAAAAAAAAATATGCAAACATTATTAGGAAGTGCGGATGACTGTACCAAAAAGCAGGTTAAAAATAAACTTCTGTAGATCAGGTAAAGTGAAAATCCTGATTTCTCGTCTGTACCATTGGGGCATCCTGATTGGGGTGCCCTGCCGTGGTATAATCCACCAGTTGTCTGTTACACATTCCTCACCAGCGATCCTATAACACAGACGCGGCTGTGTTCCAATAAGCTTTTTGACTGCATAATTAATTGAACGGCTAAAGAGCTTGGTTTCATTGATGCTAGTTTGGGTTTAATGAACAACCTTTCTGGTCCTATATACTTACTGTTGGTAATGCTGCCTTCCTTGAAAACCCAAATGTATCAAACCATATAATAAATATAAAAGTTTTTTTTAGTCCGATAACTAAAATATAACTTAAATGTTTAGGCTTTTTATATCAAAAAAGAATGATGTAATGACTTGTATAAGAACTTCTTTTTGGTTCTAGTCGGGACAGGAAATGCCGTCATAGTACACATCCCCAGCAACTGGCATGCCCCAGCCTATGAATAGTGGGGGTGTGAATGCACACACAGCCCAAAGATGCTGGGGATGCAGTCACCCAATATTTGCATTGGTGAGGGAACAAGAAAGAAGTTGAGTTCTGCAGTGCCTTGGGGGGGGGGGGGGGGTACACAAGACAGGATGTCACTTTTAGATTCCAGGGCCTGCCTCATTGGATTCTGTTTGGCTTTGACCATTGAAGGTGCAGATAAGTCCAGTACGAATCAGCACTTACCTTGTGCTTTTCCAGGGGTGCCCATTTTTGGAGGCACCTTTAGCACAGCCATGGCTGTACCAACCCCTATGACTAGAATAGACCAAATCAGACCCAAAGTGACCTAATTTTGGCTAGACTAGGGATATAGTAATATTACTGAGCAAACAGTAAATATATATAAAAAAACAAACCAGGGAAGTGTACATGGTGCAGAATTCATATATATATATATATATATATATATATATATATATATATATATATATATATATATATATATAGTTAATACATTGAAGACAACCTCAAACGATAAAATATACCACTAATATTTGTTTTAATCTGAAAATGTACCTTTTTAAAGGTAATACATTTGTTTTAGTATTCTAATTATCTTGTGGGTGGTTTAATTTTCTGTATGTAAAAAGAGTACTGCTTTATCTAAGCATATATTTAAAGTCAGTTTTTATTACTTTCCAGCTTGTTTTGAAACATTTGAACTTAGCCATTTATAAAGAAGTAAAAATATACTACATGGTCTTGCTGTTTCATATAGATTTCTTTTATGGGTATGTATTTGCTTATGCTTTTGTGTAGCCTAAGGGTTTTTAATTTATGGCACAATTTCCGGATTTAAATTAGAAAGTTCTTTTTCCAGCAGAGTAGTTCTTAGTTTGGAGCTGCACCTGGTTACAATTTATAGAAACCCTTTGTAGTACTTCTATCCATCTAAAACCAATGCCAGGTTTTAATGGTGCTTCTTGAGATGGATTTAAACAATAGAAATAAAAAGAATTCACCCATTTAATCAGTGTGTGTGTGTGTGTGTGTGTGTGTGTGTGTGTGTGTGTGTGGTGTGTGTGTGTTTGTCTGAAAATTGGTATACTGTATATCTGTCTATATATCTATTTTTAAGAATGAACCTATTTACTATTTACTTAGAATTTATGCAGTGTAATCAGGCATTTCCTTTGCATGCAGTATCAGAGGAATCTGGTACAACAGTCATTACTATTATTATTACCGATAGTTACAATAAGTACTACCGCGTGATATATCAACGCGCTAAACAAAACAATTGTGTAATTATTAAAATTTATAGAGCTAAAAGCATTATCTGTATACCCATACTGCTTGCACCCAAGCATTTGTGATTGGCCTTCTATTGCCAGGGAAATGTTGCCCAAAGTAATCTATGTGCGTGTTCATTTCCGCATTTGGCCTTTACAGAACGATTGCATCACTCTGCAAAAGCCTTGACAACAGCAGCGTCCTCCGCAGTGCCCTCCGCATGCTAACCACCAGCATTTGCAGAGCCTGGTTTGAAAGCACACGCTCCCCACAATCACATAGTATGAACCCAGTCTTACAGTTATAGCTATATGGGTAAAACCAAGAGCTACTAAAATGTAACAGCAAGGCTACAATACATATGGCAATGTGTGTTTTTCAATTGTATGTGTTTTAGAGGTTTTAGAGGACTTGTGGACTGCAAATGGTATGGTGGTGAAAATGTAAATGCAAAGGCAATTGAGAGGCATAGAAAGTTAAAAACATATTGCTTGTGGGGGGGAGGGGTAATTTGCATTAATGCTCCTTTTAAAGAATAGGAGGAGAGTTACAGTTAAAAAGGGTCTCATAAAGGGGAATGTGTGGGTATAGGGGGCGCAGAATGAGTTGAATACTAAATTTAGTATGGATGGGGTAGTGAAAATATGCAGGGGTCAAGGACTGAGTTTTGGATCTGAGCAACACAATATCATGGCAACTAATCTAATTGGAAGCATCTAATATGGAATATGGTAAAAGATTTTCTGTCTCTAGCTTGGATTTATGACTATGTTATGCACAGGTAACACTGCAAAACAACTTGCAGTTAATATGTGATAAATGACCCTCACACCAACTGCCATATTTAGTTATCCAGTTAGTACCTTCATATGAGTAGCCTTAGACAATAATTTATCCTCACTTGTTACAAAAGAATAAAGCTAGAAAGCTCTGTTGGACTCCCAACCAAACCTCCCGATCTCTTGGATGGGCCATATTAATCAATCAAGATGACCCTATAACCAAAAATATTTTTTTCAGGTTCAGATCTCGGCATACATGATTAGAGTCATGCAAAGGAAGCCATCAGGGGCTGTCTGGCAGTGAACTCACCCTATGCTTGAGCATACAATTCATGGTGGCCTGTACTGCTAGAGTAGCCCAGATAACTCAACTTGCAACTCTTCAGTTAAACAGGGACCTGCCAAATTGGACCTTACTGGAATTCCATTAATGTGGAATCTAGACACATGCCTATGTCCTCTCATGGAATATTCAGCAATATTAAAGTCACCACATGTCCCACTTATGAAACCATGGGATAACCCTAAACTCCCGCCCAGACAACATAATAAAGCTGCTTTTGCCTGGTAGATCCAAAAGGGCATTGCACCATTTCACTATTTGCTGAATGAAAATGGCCTACTTTCATTTGCTGACCCCAAAAATACTAAAGCTATACCCCATACTGAATGGTTTAGATATATGCAATTGGCACATTGCTTAAGTCAAGATTATTTTTGGTTTCCTCTAACAGTAAACAGTCCAATTCTGAATCAATCTGCATAAAACATCCCCACACTACAGGTCTAATTTCTAGTTTATATGCAACCCTAAATGACTTCCCCCAACCCCACTGATCATCAATATGTAACTTAATGGGATATAGATCTAAAAGAAACTAGAAGGTATGACAACTGGGTTAATATATGGTCTTTAACAGCACACTTTTACATCAATCTGCTAACAGTGGAGATGGCATAATAAGTCACTTTTTCAATGGTATCTAGTCCCTAAATGAATAAGTGAAATTTAACTGGGAGACCTGGTGATATGCTTTTGGCATGTAGAAACAAAAAAGGCAATAAACCCCTTTAAAACCGCGCAAATTGTATCAAACATACAACAAAAATTATATAATTCTTGATAAAGTCCCGCTTCAAGCTATAGACCGATGTCACATCCGGTCCTCTTAATACAGAAATCAGCAAACATATACGTCACACAAAACCTTCATGTAAGCATATAAGCTTTTTCTTAACACCCGTTAAGTGATTATTATCCTGCAAATCTTCAAATAACTTTTGTGCAGACAAATCCCTCCACCTATAGATTCAATCACGTACCAACTCCACAATGGATAAATCGTGTTGATCAATTCAGCTCCACTTTAATGGCTCCACCAGCTTTATTAAATGCTATATCCACTTTGGCCTCTCAGTATTATTCTCATCAGCCAGACTTATATCCAAATAGCCACCACTCAGGCAATACTAAAAATCATCCTCAATTTATTAAAATGACATGAAAAAGAAAGGGAAATAAAAACCGCACATAGTGTGATACTGTTGACACAAATTCAAAAACTATCCTGCGGTCTCCAAGAAAATGCTCACCAGAACATATAATAAAACTTGCATAAAATGAAACAGAAGGTAGGGCAGAGCGAACTCTTACGTCTCCTACGCTACGCAGGATCACGTGATTGTTTAAAACTATTGGTGCAGCGCTGGGACCCGCAGCTGAGGGAAAGACGCGATTGCGAGGGGAGACGTAAGAGTTAGAGACGTAACACATTGAAAGAAGGCCACTACAGAGTACATAATGCCTTAATACACATTTCATGGAAAAACTTACTTTAACCATTTACCCATTTACTCTTGGGTCCATGCGCTGCCTCTTACTGGGGGGGGGGGGCAGGGGGGGACATCAGACGATGATGAGGAAGAGGAGTTGAGGAGGCTGGTCGTCTAGGAGGCATGGTTCCGCATAGACCGAAAACCGTAAATGCATAAAACGAAAGCGAAAGTAAAACCTTTAACCCCCCTCACAAGCTATGAAATGCCCAATATATTATATTTACGCTAAAGAACGCACCAAGAACATAAATAACAGCCTACAGTCTCGAAATATTAAAAAATAATATCTATAGCACTGCTTTGCATATTATATAGATTCTGTTTCAATTTAAAATTCACATAATGTATTTCAGTTACTGTAAGAATAGGCTCATAAATCTAAAGCATTAATACTGTTTTCCTATTCGCCACAGCGTACGCAAGGCAGTGTTCCACGAAATAGCGACCCATGTCTACACCACATTTAACAACAGTAGAGCTCTGCAGGGAGCGAACGGCAGCGACTGCTCAGTGCGACCGACTCTCAGCAGCTCACACCATATTCATCAAAAATACACACTCACAGAACGTCGGCACTCTAAATTGGGTCACTGTAGCTCATAGCGCCAGATGGTGTGTGACTAAAGTCTGTTTTCTAACTTATATCCACTAGTAACCAAGCAAAACATATGGAATGACATTGCTATAAATTTGTGACATTAACACTTTAATTAACATTAACACTTTATTCACCAGAATCGCTTTGATAAATGTAGTATTGTGTACAGTGTCCGGCGGTCACCGTTCGTGACCTGTTACTGACGGTGGCTACTTGGAGCTATGGCTTGATGAATAACCCCCTTAGAATAGCTGTACTAAACTTGTAAGCAAAGGGACACTTGGTAGAAGGTGCTTCATAAAATATTCTTAGCAGAATAATTGGGTAGTAGTTTGGAAACTTCCTGTGAGGAACTCACTTGGCCCGGGGGACCCTCATCAAGCATCTTCCAGCCGGCGAGGTGTTCCCTGACTGTCTGAAGAAGGGTGCACTTGCTGCTTCCAGAAGCCAGAGAGTACGACGAGCAGCCCTGCCTGCCTCCCTCTCTCCCCTGCTGCTCACAGTAGATGCCGCACTGTGTAATTTCTGTTTAACACACACACACTTGAGTGTCTAACGGGCTGGAGAGCCTTACTGGTCAGGGCAGTCCAGCCCCTCGGATTAGTTCCAATCCCGTCCTGGTTTGTAGTTGCCCCAATCATACACTCCTTTGCCCCTGTACTCCTATTGGCCTAGTTTCTACGTGGTTGCTTCTCCAACCGTTAAGTGCCAAGCATTTGGCATTTCTCCCTGCTACTGCTTGGCATAGTGCTTGGCATTTCCCCCTGCTACTGTAAAAATAGAAAAAAAAAAAAACTCACCTCTAGTATGGATGTAAAGCTGGGGGTCTCCTCTTCCTCCAGGGGGCATCCGATCCCTGCCCCGGTGTCTCCCGGCTTCAGACGGGGGCCCGTAATTGCCCGCCCACCCTGCTTTTGCCGCTGACACTTGCGTCTGTAAAAAAAAAAAAAAAAAAAAGACAATCACTTACCTCCTTGCCCGATCCCTCCGGCTGGGTCTTCTTTTCACCAGGGAGGGTTCTGATCCCCCCTGGGTTCTGCAGGCTTCAGGTGAGAACCCGGAAAAGGGTCTTCCCCACCTCTTGTGACGGCGCTGGCCGTCGCCCATAGCCACGCCTTTTTGCGAGAGGAGTGTGATGGCGTCATCCCACTCCTCTTAATCTCTCACCCGGCTCCGGCTCTGACAGATGCCGGTAGTAGTGGTGCAGAACGGGTAAGAGGCGAGAAGGCTCTGATCCTCTGCCCCTCACCCACCCTGCTCTAATCACTACCAGCATCTGTCATTGCCAGCTGTCATCGGTGCAGGACAGCAGCAAAAGACACAGGATCGGAGGTGAGTAGAGAAAAAAAATAATAAAAGTCATTTTTTTCTCTTTGTGTCAGTGTATTTATTTTTACATTTAACCCCTTGTGAACTGGTAAGGGGTCAATGAGACCCCTATACCAGTTCACAAGGCTGGGGGCTGGCAAGTCACCTGCGGCTAGCGGGTGACTTGCCATTAATCCCTGGCACCCCCAATTACCTGCCTCCCCAAAGCCCGGGGGGGGGGCAGAAGAACCCATGGCCATAGGCTATTCTGGCTTGGAGCCTGCAGGGCCAGGTGCCACCAAAGCTGGCTCCTGCGCCCTGTTCCTACAAGCCCTGCAGAGCTGGTCCTGGGCTGGATATTTAGGTTAGGGGGGCCCCATGGCATCTAAAGGGTTAAATAATGTCCAGCCCTGACTTCTTTGCCCGTTATAGCCAGTATTGCTCTGTGTGTGACTATATTTGTGCTATATTTGTGATTGACCTGGCTTTGTCTGACCATCTCAGCTTTCTGCCCGAACTGACCTTTTGCCTGCCCAACCTTGAACTCCGTCTGACCCCATTTGGATACTGTGTTACCTCTGATCACCCAACTTAACCTTTGGCTAGTGTTTTACCATTCTTCTGCCTCAACTTTGGCCATAGTTACCCTTGTGGTCCTTCTATCTTCACTGTAAGCTGCCATCCTTTGCGCCATTTAAGACCTGGGGCAACCGTGTCTGGCGAGGCATATTGCACATCCAGGCAAATGGGGGCATGACTAAAAGAGGAAGCGACGGTGGAGATTGGGGGTTGCCCGCTCACAGAAGGCGGGAGACTCACCGGGCATTACACTTTCAATAGTAACAGATGGGACAATGACACAGCAATGGGGCATTCACACAATTAAGCAAAGCTAGGAAAACATATAGTACAAATACATTTTTCTATATCTAAACAAATCTGTAATACAATCTTGGGTGTAGTGTGTTCAAGCTGCTCCACTGGCAAGAAATATAGCACCCAAATATAATAAAGAAAAGTATTTATGAAGTCATTAAAGAACAAAGATTCGAGGTACAAACCTACACTTTAAAATAAGAAAATGTCAGAGAAAAACTATATCCGCTGTTTCATTTTCCTTATATTCACAAAGCTAACAGTACAGAGATGATGTCAACAAGTTATTAAAACAGATGAAAACAACCCTAGTCCTGTATTACTGAAGCAAATATTTCATTTTGAAGGTATAAATTCAGTGTGCATACAACTAACTAAATATCAGATTTAATTTTAGCATGTCAGAGTTAATTTTTAATACCCTATATAATCATTACTATTACAGGAAATTTATAATATTTTTAATTAAATTTTCTCCAGTACTGCTCTAGCCTCAAACTCTGTTATATTAGTTATCATACATATTAGAACCTCTTTATGACAATTAAAAATACACCAGTGTGGCCAGGGAGCAATATATCGCATATGAAATCTATTCTGATTTTTTTTTTACTTCTCTAACTTACTTTTACAATACAAAGTGTATGCAGTGGAACAGCTTTGTTAATGAAAGGAAGTCTGTCATCAGCTTAAGGCTTAAGGTGACGGTTAGGTAGAGAAGCTTCTGTGCATGAGTCCACAAGGTAGGCCTCTTTTGAAATCAATAGGCTGGTCTGGCTTTTTCTAAGAAAGCTTTGAGCATTTATGCAAATGGTTAGTGGCTGTGGCCTCATTTGAATAAAATAAAATCAGACATGTTAAATGTGTTAAGTTAACGTGTGTTGAATTAACTGTTTTGTCGAGCATCTTCAATGAATTTATAGAGGACAGAGCAGTCCTAAAAGCTCTCAAGAGGTTGACTATTTTACCAGAAACCAATAAATATTGTGCTTTGGATCTCAAAAACTTTGAAGCAACATATATGGCTAACAAAGATTGCATAATACCTGTGAGACCCCCCCCCCCCCCCCCGGTTTGCCCCTCTGCATTAATTATAATTGATCCTGACTTTTTCCATGACAAATAGAGGAAATTGTCTGTAACCCTTAAGAAAATGTGATTGAATCCTGAACTACCCAGTTTAGGTCTATTCTCACTCCACGCAGATCTAGATCAGCATTGTGAAATGCCACAATACCAATGATGGGTCAAACACACTACCATAGAAGCATACAAGCAAGGAAGTTAAACTAAGGAAGTTTGGACAAAGAAAGGAGTCACTGATCCAGAGTGTTTCCATCTTGGCATAGCAAGGGGGTAGCACTTAGGACAGACTACAGATGTGATCACTCTTACTTTTTCTCATGGTTACCTATATTGTTCGATATGCTCCAGGAGAAGGCCAGATTTTCTTTTGGAACACTCTATTCTATTCTATTGAAAGTGGAATTGGGATTCAAGCTGGTATTTGGGATTCAAGCTGGTATTTGTATGCAAATGAGGCTTTTCAGTGAATCAGTTACTGTTTCAAAAATTACATTTTTAGCTTTTCAAATTCAAATTCAAACTCTTGTGATTCAACAAAGAAAAAAACATGCTTAATTTTCTACACTAATTTTTTCACTTGTTCTGTCATGAAGTGAAAAAATACAACTGAAATTTACATTTGTAAAAAAAGTGTGTGATTAAGCTTTATTTTGAATTTAGTTTTTACTACTTTTGAATGAATTATTTACAGCTGCTCCAATCCTCAGCATATTCCCTTTTTTACCCAAAAAATCCAGGTCAGCAACCACTATCATGTTATTTTAATTAGTGTAAGATATATGCAGGATTAACTTTATTTTTTTATGATTGTTTTACCTTAAAACTGCTGACATCACAGGCAGACCTGGACCAAAGGGGCTAGTAAGGTACACCAGCCTGGTAATCTGGAGGGAGGGACCATGAATTGTTTTCATTTAAATTGAAACTGTTAAAATAATTAAATAAAAAGTTAACTCCTGTAGGTTTGCATGAATAAACCTACACAATTGCTGTTTTTTTTTTACTTTGATACGTTTTACAAGTCATCCAGGCACCTTTCCCAATAGGCAATATTGAATTCACACATACATCCAATGGGATGAATATCAGAATATGTGGAGCAAAAGAAAGCAGCAAGTCCGGTTGCCTTTATCTGTTAATCCAAAAATCATAGCAAAAAGACAATTGTCACAAATTCACAGAGATATATTACATGGAAACGTCATCTAATTATTTTGACGCTGTGTTGAAATTTTTAGGTATCTTGTGGTAATATAGGTAATTGGACAGTCATGGCCTAGTTGTTAGGGAACCGATCATGGGCAAAAATGGCTCTGGCCATATATGCAAAAAAAAATCATATTTAATAGTATATTGTTCTTTTTATATATTTTCTGGTTCTATTACTTCCTTGTTGAATGCGAGGGAGGGGTGAAACCCTTGTTATTAATTCTGTGTGCTCTCTTTGATCCTTATTTAAGAAGCATTAGCGCCACACAGTGCCACACAGCGCCACTTTTTCTGGCCTCGCCAATGCGGCCGCCAGCTAGTGTCTAATTTAACACTAGCACAGATAAAGGCTGCAGTGCCGGGCGCTCTGGTTGAACCAACGCCAGTTGTAACCTGGCACTTTAGGTCAAGATCCAATAGAGCACAATGGGCAGAACTGGATTGAAGTGATTAATATTAAACACACTTATTTGTAAAGAACTTATATTAATTAATTAATTAATTAATTAATGAAACAACTGACCTAGATGTTTAAAAATAAATGTTGGGGGGTTATTAAAATTTATTTAATGGGTTCTTTTGTTTAACAATGTGTAATTTGGACAACAACAAATAAAACGCAGCCTAAACGCACTGTCCCTTTGTCCCCAGTAGTGATCTCTTGTAACTGTAATGATGAAACATCGACCAGCACCTGAAAAATACAGCGCCAATCTTTACAGGTAGGAATACAATCATAAATATGATGTTGAGCGCTTTAAAAACAGCGGTCCAAAGTGGTGCTCACTGATGCTGGGATAATTGGCAGCTGGATACTACAGGTGCTGACTCGTGATGAGCAAGTCAGTTGAAATTTGGGTTCACCGAGTTCAGCCGATCCTACCGCCAAAGTTCGGGTCCAGGGCCCTGAATCCAGACGCAAACTGTATTGACTTTAATGGGAATCCGAATCTAGAGGGCTGAAATAGAGGGGAACACCTGGGTTATTGCCCTGCACAAAATGCGCTATGGAAAGCACAAAAAAATTAACCCTTTTAATGTCAGCTACGTGAGTCTCACGTAGCTGCCTCTCCGACTGTTAAGTGCCATCTACGTGAGAGTCATGTAGCTTGCATTTTCCTGCTTATGGCGGTTAGGAAGCTTGCGCCACCACGGTTCCTGTTTCTTTTTGAAGAGGAGGCCTGGGGGGGGCTCATGCTGACGTAGCTTGGGGGTGGCTCCTGTGATCATGTCAAAGTGTGGTGCACGCAGCTGTCATCATCCAGTGCCCCACCCCTCTAAAAGCACAGGTCATGGGGTGCCCAACCTCCTGCTGCGTGGCATCCAAGGTAAGTAGTGCTCTGTTGATGTGGTGGGGGATGATTTAGCATGTTCTCCCCAATTTCTGCCCCAATCTCTTCGGCAGAATTTTTCCTCCGAACGGCGTGTGCCCGGCCAAGCGATTTGTGTACCTGCCCAGCCGAGTGATGTGTTTCCCTGCATGGCTGAGCGCTATGTTTCCCTGTCTGGCCAAGCAGTGCCTCTCCTGCTCCACCAAGACTCTCCTTCTGTTTCCCTTGATTGGCGCTGTGACCCCCTATTCGGCCATGTGTCCCCCACTCCCTGATCACACATATGTTCCTCCCCTGATCAGCGCTCTGTTCTTGCCCTGACCAATGAACTGTTCTCCCTTTCCCCCATCGCTGCTTTCTGGTGGATCTCCTCCTCTGTATCTCTCTCTCTCTCTCTGCATCTTCCCCTCTCTTTTTCTGCATCCACATCTGCCCCTCCCCTTACCCTGGCACCCCATCTGCCTCTCTCCTCATCCTGGCACTGTATTTGCCCCTTTCTGCATCTGTCCCTCCGCTTATCCCTGCACCACATCTGTGCCTCTCTCTCTCCTCAGCCCCCTCATCCCAGCACCACTTCTGTCTCTCTCTCTCCCATCTTCATCCCAGCACCACATGACATGATGCTGAGGGGGCAAACTGAACAGGCTTGCCATGGCGATGTAGGGGCCCATATACAAATCATGATGTGAAGTTACCCTTTTGCACATGCTTTACATTGGGGTGTTTGGTAAACCTAGCTATGCATGTTGGGTATTCTGTTTGCGGGACCTTGCACATTAACTTGTTTTTTCTTGTTTGCTTATGGTTATTTTAGGAAAATGTGGATTTGATTCCGCTTTTTTATTCTATTTTTATATAAATAATGTGCTTCCAAAGAATTTATCTATGCCATACTTCTAGAAGACAACAACAAGTCTGGTATGCAGAGAAAGGTTGAAATGTGTACTTTCAGGGAATATTATAGATTGTGTGGAAAATATTATATGTAAAGGGTTGTTTTGGTTGCAAAGGTGCATTTTGTCTTCAGAACTGAAATCTTGATGTGAAATGACCCTTACGTGCATGCTTACTTTAGGGTTGGAAGTAGCTATACATGTTGGGTATTGTTCTGTTCAGGGGACCTTGCTGTTTTAGATTTAGCATGTTTTTTTCTTGCTTGCATTCTGTTTTTTTTAGGAAAATGTGGTTTTGATTCAGCTTTTTCATTTTTTTTTAGGTAAACTCTGTGCAACCAAGTATTATTTTTGCAGGATTACTCTCAGAAATCTCCACTCATAGCAACCAGCCTGGCATTCTTGCAACGCTTAAGTTGTGTACTTTGCAAATCTTGCAAAGATTAAGGGAATATATGGTTTGTGTGGGGATTTCAAATGTAAAGGGATGTTTTGGTTGCAAAAGAGCTGAAATTCTATGTGAAATTACCCTTTATGTACTTTGGAGTGTCCTTTAAAAGTAACTATGCATGTTGGGTATTGTTCTGACCAAAGGACCTTTTTTTAGATTTAACTTTTTTATTGCTCTTTTAGGAGAATGTAGTTTTGATTCTGCTTTTTTATTATTTTTTTAGGCGAACCCTGTGCCATTAACTAATTTGTCGCAAGATTACTCAGTAAAATCTCCACCCACAAAAGCCAGCCTGGTATGCCTGGAAAGCTTGAGCTGAGTACTTCCAGAAGATATATGCTTTTTGGGGGTATTTCAAATGTAAAGTTTCAAACCTCTTGAAAAGTTGTAAAGTGCACATATTAGTTGTATTTTCTTTGAAAATCTCCTCAAGCGTTCAGTTTGCGATGTCTCCTGGGCAGGAAAGGCTGCGGTACTGTTGCTGTGGTACTACTGTAACTGGGAGAAATAGGGCTTTTACACGCAATATGATTTTATTGCTAAACAAAAACACTACAAATTGTAAAAATAGTTTTTTTCAGTATTAATAAAAGGTTCTAGCACACTGTTAATAAATTTAGAAAATGAATAAAGTTCGGTAAAGAAAGGATTCAAAAGGTCCCAAGATTCATCCCCTCACTGCGCATCACACATAACATAGACTTCTAAGAATGGGAAGAAATGAACACCCATAATAACTGCTATGCAAGAGAAATAGTGATTTAAAGTGGACCGTCACCCATGGGTGATCGGCCGGGAATCTATAAGATTCCCGGGCCGATCACCCCCCTCACCGCGGGACATCCGAGATCGGGATGTCCCGCGGTGGGGAACCCCCTCCCAAAACCCCAAAAGAACTCTCCCGCGCGCTCCTCTAGCCGTGCGCGCGCCCACGGTTTGTGAATGGCCGGCGCGGGCGCGCGCACTGTCAGAGGGGCGCGCGGGAGGCGGCGGCGGACGCGCTGCCTTGTCCGCCGCTTGTCCGTGGGAGCGTGGTGAGGTGAGTTTCGGGGTTTCTGGGGGGTTTTACACAGCGGGGCACCCCTAATCGGGGTGCCCCCCTGAAGTGGACCAACACCCAGGATAGTCAAAATCCTGGGTGTTGGTCCACTTTAATACTGTGACACAAAGGACAGCACATTAACAATAACATAAACAAAAATATATACAGTAGAATGACCGCTAGGTGGCACTGTGTCCCTGATCACAGAGCTCTGGTGTAGCCCATAATGAATGCATAACACAAGAACAAAAACGTCAAAAAAATACAGTAAGTCATATGCAGTAAAGGCAACCTTTAAATGGGCAAACAGCCAGAGAAATCCATTCCTCAATAGCATGCAATAGAAACAAAAAGTGCAAAAAGTGTAATGTAAGTCTTACAGACAGGATACCAGGGAGACAATAACAGGTAAACTCAATGTTTTTGTCTATTATTAACCTTTTACTTACCTTTCCGTATCTACTTCCTCCATTTATCTCTGCTGTCTAAGGGCCTTATTTATCACGGGCTAGCGCCAGGTTGTGTCTGACGAGCGCCAGGTACCGCCAGCTATCGGCGGCTACCGACTCAAGTACGCCCGGCGGCGGTCACAATGACGCATTTATCAAGCTAAATGAGGCTAGCGCCGGCGAGAGCGACGGCTAGCGCGGGATTCATCATGAAGCCGCCTGGAACGAACAGCGCCGCTGCAAATTCCTTCACAGCGCCAGGTATGACCTGTCGCTCCCTGGCATTGTCCAATGCATTTCAATGGAGCAATGTTTAATTAATCATAATTAATTGGTATTATTATTATTTTTTTTTTTTAATGTCAAAAATTCTGAGACCACTTCTGCAATGTTAGGTTTTTTTTTAAAGTAAAAAAAAAAAAAAAAAAAAATTTGTGCAGAATTGATCTTACAGGTCTGATATTAATATATTCATATTACAAATGATTCCAAAAACATGTATAACGTTACAATCAAAAAATATGGTTGTTTAGGGGTTAAAAACTAGTTAACACCCATCGCCGCCAGCGCACTGGGGTTTAAACAAGGAATGGACAGCGCCAGCAAATTCGGAGCGTCATTTTTTAATGAATATGAAGCAAGCCGTTCGCTCTGGCCATTCGTTGTCAGGCGCTCACATACAACGCTGAACCTGTGAAACAGCGACCCCTAAGCCCGTATTCAACATTACCGTACACCGACTGAGTCGCTGTCATCAAGCAAACGCCAGCCAAGCACAGCGAATACTGGCTGGCGCTCTAAAAATCACGCTACAGTCGCTCATCTGTCGCTACCTGGCGCTATTAATGAATCGGCCTCTAAGTCTCCAGCCCCATTAGACACAAGGATACCCGGATATACTATTTTCTCTGTGAGTACAGCTTTAAATTGTTACTGAATGGAATATTGTGCCATTGGGTCATGTAGTGATCTCCAGACTCTTTCTGGGATAATTTTTTTAAGGTATCACATACCCTTTTACTGTTTTTAATGAGTTTTTTCTTCTAATTTGTAGAGGGGGTGATCCGATTTACTGCCATTCATGTGCTCTTACTCAGCGTGCCCTTGGTGACGTGCTCAGCCTCTTTCCATGTGAAATCACCACCCGGAGTGCCCCTTTAACTGGCCGCTCCTCTCTTTGCGAAGGTGTCACCAACATGCAGCAGCCATCTTTTTGGTTATCAGCCTTGCTACTAGCATCGATCCAAGGATCATGGGACTGCCGCCCACCATGTTTGCGGAGACCACAATACTGACTATGGACGCCATATTGTCGTGGACATTTACACACATGGACGCCATTTTGTGGACTATCTGGCTGCTAGCTGCCATTTTACTGAAGAACTTCCTTCACCCATATACATTGTATGGAATGTCGCCATCTTGTTGTAGGTCTTGGAAGCCAACTTTTGAAAGCCCATCCTGGGGCACACTTACACCGTTTCCCTCTAATTATTAAAACTCTACATTTTCGCTTGGCTTCCCCTCGTGCCCCGAGCGCCATCTGGACAGGTGGACGGCCGGGATATGTTGCGACGCCTATCTGTGACATCATCAGACAGTGCCAGAGCGTGCTCTGTCTGTTTGGTGCCACTGAGCACATGGGGCACTTCTCTCCACTATATAAGGATTTTTTACTCCAACTACTGGTACCGCATCTCTTGACAAAGGCGTCAAGAGACAATAGCACGACTTTTATATTTTTTTAATTTTATTTTTTCAGGTTTTTAACTGCTTTACTAAATGCGGTTTTAAAGGCACCCACTTTAACATGGAAACTGCATAGGGGGTTATTTTTTAATGTTTTTTGGTAATTTCTTTGGCATTTTTGGTTAGATTCAATTTTTATCTATCTGTACCCACAACAATGGGCACTAGGCTCTTTCACACCCCCGATGCCCCAAATATGCCATTTTACGTATTGGTGCCATACCAGCTACTGACCATAGTGAACCCCAAGTGAAAACAAAATAAATCACCATGCAAAAAAAATTATATTGTTCTTAATTTAACTTATAGTCACCCATCCCAATCTTCCATCTATTGTCCCCTGCCGGGCACTGTCTTCCTCTGGTCCAGTGGGTCTTCTTTGTCCACTCTGTCTCCTCTTCTTTCTTCGGGGCTTTTAGTTGTGGTGGCGCAGGCCATCAGAAACTGTTGACTGCACTGTCATTTGGGTCCCCCCTTGTTTCATTCTGGCTACCCAGAAAGAGACTGAAGTGAGGGACGGGGGAGCCCGCTTTTATATTAAGAGGTGAGGTCTCACTGGACATCACAAAAGGGGAGGGGCCTAGAGGGGTGGCATGGGAAAAATGTTGTTGGGATTATTTTTATATGCAATTTTAGCACTTTTTTGTGCTGCAAACTTGGGCCGTGATAAAGATATGTCATGTTAGTGGGTTATTCATCAACGGATAGTGCCAGGTAGTGCCTCGGAGCGGCAGGCAGCATCTGGTGAACGCCGGCCGCTGTAGGCCAAACCACATTTATGAAAGTGATTCTTGTGAGCGACTCTAACAGCGCCATGTAGCGTCCGATTCATCATTACAGGTGGCTCAGCGTATAGTGCCCGCGCTCTAGCTTCCAGAGCGCCAGGTATTACCTGTCGCTCTCCCATACATTTCAATGGACGTTCCTTTTCTATTTTTTTTCTTTCAAAAAATTGTGTCACATCTCCTGGCCTAAAAAAAGTCAATTTTCAACTTTTTAGATGTTTTTGTTTTTTATGCAGAATTGTATTTACAGGTCTGACACTAAAGTGTTAATGTCACAGTGTTAAAACAATGTCATTCCATGTGTTTTCGCTTTGTTACTGGTGTATATGTGTTCAAAAACAGACTTTAATCACACAGTGTCTGCTGCTCTATGCTATAGCGACCAGATTTAGAGCACCAATGCTGTATGTGTGTAGTTTTTTGATAAGTATGGTGTGAGTCGCTAAGAGTCGGTCGCACTGAGCTGGTGCTACCTTTCGCTCCCTGCAGCGCTGTACTGGTGTTAGAGCGCCAACATACATCACATTCATCAATGCGGGCCAGGTTACTAGAGCTATACAGACGCTCATCTGCCGATACCCGGCGTTAGTAACGAATACATCTCCACATAGAAACATAGAAACATAGAAAGTTGACAGCAGAAGTAGACCATACGGTCCATCTAGTCTGCCCCTATGTGTATACTGTATGTTCTCTTTATCTTAGGATAGATGTGTGCTTATCCCAGGCATGTTTAAATTCAGTGACTGTTGATTTTTCAACTACCTCTGCTGGAAGTTTGTTCCAAGCATCTACTACTCTTTCCGTAAAATAATATTTTCTAACATTGCTCCTGATCTTTCCCCCGACCACGTTAGTCTAATGCCCCTAATGCAGTTCTTATTTGTCATTAAAAAAAAAAATAGGGAATCCAACAGGCGCTGTGTGCCTAAATTTCTTTTTTTTGAGCGCCTCTTGCAGCATGCGACGCTAGGTGTCGCAAGGGCATAGGCTTATATAAGCCATTCACTATGAACGCTGCCTGGCCAGGAATGCTACAGCTGAAAGCGCCGACAGCCAGAAGCCGACGCTGTGGTTCGGGTGCTGCTAAGCGTCTCAGACAAGGTGCTCAAGTGCCGCCGGCACAAATATTAATAAATTTGCCTCTGACAGGCCGATTCATTAATAGCGCCAGGTAGCGACAGATGAGCGACAGTAGCGTTATTTTCACAGCGCCTGCTAGTATTCGCTGTGCTTGCCCGTTGTTCGGCTGTTGACAGCGACTCAGTCGGTGTGCGGTAATGTTGAATACGGGGTTAGGAGTCGCTGTTTGACAGGTTCCGCGCTGTATGGGAGCGCATGACAGCGAACGGCCACAGCGAACGAATCCCAGCATATTCATTAACAAATCACGCTCCAAAAATTCTCGCACTGTGAAATGCTTGTTTAAACCCCAGAGCGCTGGCAGCGATGGGTTAAAAGTAGTTTTTTAACCCCCAAACAACCATATTTTTAGAAAGAAAAAAAAACATGTTTTTCAAAACATTTTGTAATATGAATACATTAATATCAGACCTGTAATATCAATTCTACACAAATTTTTTTTTTTTTTTACCTTAAAAAATATATCTAACATAGCAGAAGTGGTCACAGAATTTTTGACATTTAAAAAAAAAATAAAAAAAATAATAGCAATTAATTATGAATATTTAAAGATTGCTCCATTGAAATGCATTGGAGAGTGCCAGGTAGCGAGAGGTCATACCTGTCGCTGTTCAAGGTCGCTCGCTGGCGCTGTGGGGTGAGGCTGGAATAATGATGAATGATTCGCTATCTGGCGCTCTGTCAGTCGCTAAGCAGGATCGGCTTGATAAATGTGTGATTGCGGAGGGGAGCCGGCGTTCTCGTGGCGGTGAGCGTCATTACCGTTCGCTCACCATTCGCTACCTGGCGCTATCCCTTGTTAAATAAGGGCCTTAGTTACCGTTCTGCACAGCGACTGCTAGCACCAATTTAGTCGACAGCAGTGGCAGATAAGGCAAGAATGCCGCCTCTCTGGTTTCTGGCGCTATAGCTAGAAAAACAGATGATAAATAGGGCCCCTAGTGTACTTTAGTGTGTACAAAATCTTTCATGTTATATATATATATATATATATATATATATATATATATATATTTTTTTTTTTTTAACAGCAGGGGAAACAATTCTCAGAAGGGCGTTGAATAGACAGACTTGTTCTCTCTGCATATCCATGTCCGTCTAATAGGACTAATTAACAGCAATACAATTATTCCTACAAATTGTATTGCTTAACTGATATTGCTATGATTGCACTGGTTGTTTTGGGTAAAACAGATGTTATAAATCTTTGTGTATATAGCATTCTAAATAAACAGTTGTTATATTTACACGTGCATATGGCATCTTATGCAACACCACCGTTGCCAGGCAAAATTCTTTGCAATTACTATGTAACATTTTGGTGACAATACACTGATACTGATACTAATCTACATAACAATCTTCTATGGTATAACTGTTAGAGTCTGTGTGGATACATTATTTTTAAGCCTGTTAGAGCAATGTCCCCTCATTTTCTGTCCCTTTAATCTCTACATTGGTTTTTTATAAGCTATTAGCATGCTTTATTTTCCAGTGCTACCCATCTCATTAATATCTGACTTTATTCACAGTGTCAATAGAGACATAAAGTAAGGTTCACAGGGTCACAAAAATATTTCCAAGTACGTGAAATGTTTAATACAACAAATGAATATGAGCAATAGCCAAAGAAATGTGATTAGTACACAACAGTAAAAACACTGGAATTCATCAAGGACTGATTTAAGATTCTCAGTTCTTGCAAAGAAAATCCCTTATATCTAGCAATATCGAGGAAATAAATCACATTATCTATCATGTAAGGGTGGATGCACTAAATGAATTGGTACTATAATTAGTGCACAGAACTAATATAGTATGTGATAATAATTAACAATGTATTTTTAATCAAGGGAATTTTAAGTTCTCATTAACGTGCAGGATAAATGCAAAAGATGCCATCGGCCCTTCTTGCATTTAGGGCCTTGGTAAATTAAAATGGCCAGTAAACGACCTTGAGTTAGCAATCATTTGATTCTGAATAAAAAAAAAAATAAAACATTATTAAGATTCTATTTAAGAGCAGGCCAAAATTATAATTTTTTTTTTTTTTTTGTAAATGAGTTACAAACTACAATATATTGCTCGTTTTTTTTTTTCATCGAAGTTAACATGTAGTTTGACAAATTATGCATCATCCTCAAGACAGGTAAATTACCCCCAGTCAAAGAAAGACCATCATTAATCCTTTCTTCTCGAGGAAAAACCAACACATTAAAGTACTGCAATTTTGACAGCGTTTTGTTTAGCAAGGTTTTTCTCCTCTTTTCTTGAAAGAAATGATACTGGCCAAGATAGATATGCATTTCATATAATTATATTCAGAGGCTGCATTTTAAAAAAAGTCTCAGTTTTACTGCACTAATTTTTCCTGCAATGCACATCTATTGCTGGAGACCTAAACCAGCGACTTGTCCCTTATGATGCAATTTTGTTTCAATATTATTGATTAAAATGTATTTATTTGGAGATCAAATATTTAGGATTTGTTTAGCAATGTGTGTTTTAATGTGTAACATCAATGCTACAATAACCTCATTGGAAAATTAGACAAAAATGTTACTTCCACATAATAAGCAACATGTAGGTGTCAATGGGGAGGTAGTAGAAATGTGAATAAACATAAAACTGGTAATTAAAATATTTTGTGAAATATGCTGTAACAGTGCACTACCTACCTGGCCACCACTCCCACACTGGTCTTCAAAAGCTGATGGCAGCTCCTTTGCCTAACTATTAGTGGGTAATGATGTTCACAGGATCTGCTTCCTCCTAGATGGCAAGCTACCAACCTACTGTGAAACCACCAGCACCACTACAGAGTTAGACTAGCAATGGTAGATATTGGTGTGCCCAGAGTGGTGGTATATTCAAGAGATGCCTCCAGGAACTAGCGTATCACTGATCATTAAGTCAGTTTGCGTTATGCCACATCTTGTGCCAAGCCATGTTGTTTGGTTCACCACTTAGGCAGCAGCTGCTGAGAATCCTCTGTCAATTCAGGCACCCAGCACCAGCCACAGTTACTCCTCAGCTCACTACATTTTGGTAAATACAAAACTTAGCCTAGCAAAGATATATGCTGGTGGGCTCAGAGTGCCAGCTCATTTTAGAGGGCTCATTAAAAAGGAACGAGCATGTGGCTCACCATAGTATGCATGCTCTTCAAGCTCTGAAACAGCAGAAAATAAACATCTCTACCCAGGCTACTCACACCCAATGAACCGTGCATGGAAGCGGCGCCTCTGCCTAATGTCCAACAGCATAAGAATTTCCAGCACTGGTTACAGTTGAAATAAATCTTCCATCCTTTAATTGATCTGTATTAAAATTGTGGCAAACATGTTCTAAAAGTAATGACAGCCCACCTGGATGCTTTATCAACAATGAGTAGAACTCCTCTGACCAACCCATGTACAGGTTTGCCAGGAATGGGAAAAGGTGTCCCTATGGGAGTGCCACATCTCTGCAGGTAGACAACCCCATCAAATGCAAAAAAATATGTGTTAAGAGATACTCCAATATACACACCTTATAGGCTGACTATTTTCTGTAAATGAAACTTGACTGCATTCAGTACCAAATTATGGGGGATGCATGAGTAGAGCGACACCACATTGCATGGATACCATGCCACTGTAACTAATAAATCAATTTTAAGATGTTTTGTGTCTCTGAGATAGGTGGCCAATCTTGTAACTGTGGTCTGTAAAAGCCAGTCTACCCATTGTGCCAGACTCTAAGACTACCAATTCCTGACAGAATGGGTCAACCCTTGGGAGGGTAATCAGACTTGTGTGTTTTGGGAAGATGGTGGATTATGGTCATACTGGAATCTTTAGTTTTCAAAAAATCTGATTCCTTAATAGTCAATAGGCTTCATAGAGACTGGTCAGTGGGGTCCCCCTAGCACTTAATATACGTGGTTGTATCCCCCATTTGCCGCAATGCTTCATTTCTATACATTGCTGTGTTCAGTACTACTACATTCCCACCTTTATCAGCAGGATGTATCACTATATTGCCATTGACTTTTAACTTTGTCAGCATCTTGCTTTCCATTGGGGAAATAATATTCTCATGAATCTGGCCTCTCTTGAGCCAGGTAATTCCAGAGTATCTCTGGACCTCGAATTCCAGTTCCATTTCCTGTGGACAATAACAATGGCTGACATTCACTGGATGGGGGAAAGTTGAAGGGTAGATCCAAGGAGGTCCCAGTTGGTGATGTCAAATGTGTGGAATATATGGTATTACCCAAACTAACATCTGAGGACAAAGAGTGTGATTGGCTTGCAAGCTTGTTAACATCCATCAATGCCTGAAATTTGTGACAAAGATTAAGCCACTGTTGAGTAGAGATGTTTCCTCCTGATTTACAGATGCAGCTTTCTTTAAACCTACACTTGGTGCACTGGTGCATCATGCTATCTTGAAATCTTGAATTCTTTTCAATGGCTTCTTTGTGAGATATCACAATGGGCTGAGCTGTGATGTGTCGGATAATTATTGATACATCAATAATTTATAAGAGGATAAATTAATAACTGCCTTGGTCTGATCATTTATTTGTAATGTCTTAGAGAATATCCAGGGGGTATGGTAGCATTTGTGTTCCGCTTTTCTGATTTTTTTTGTTTTTGTAATATGTAGGACAGTTGGTTCGAGGCCTCAGTGCTGCTGCTTTCAGAAAATGCCGGCTGTTGGATTCCAGAGGACTGTCACTTTCTGTGCTGCCATTTGATGGATCTAGAATGCTTACATGTTTTTTCTGCGCCTTCGATTGCAGAAGCCTCCTAATATTTGACCCTGATCTTTGTGGCTGTGGTCCGGACACTTTTCTATGGCCCCGTTCATTTACCTATTTATTATTATAATCAAACTTGTCCTGCTTGAATTTCTGTTTCTTAATTGTCATAATTTGTCATTCAAGATCCTTAAGGTGTCATTCCAGCTCTGCTCTGCAAGGGTTGCCTGCTACTCTCCTTGCTGACCTTTTGCTTATTTGACAAGAGAATTGTCTGTGTCCAGTGCCAAGCGCTGTTAACAACTTGCGCCTTGTCTGACAACTTCCAGTTCTAAGCACTGTTGCTGATCTGTACCACATCTGACCAGTCCTGTTCCAAGCCTTGCTGGCCCATGCCACATTTTACTATGTCCAGGGTCAAGTCCTAAATGAGCCACAACACTACACAACACTGTTGCTGACCAGTACCTTGTCTTATTAGCTATAGCCAACCTATTTTGCCAACATGTGCTACTCCCCTTGCTGCTGTTGTTGACCACTCCATTTTCTGTCCCATTGCAGTGCCTTCAAGGCCCATTGCTGCCCCATGCCTTGCATCTGCCCTGCAACCTATGCAGAGGATGGTGAGAACCTTTATCCACCATAGGCTTATGTAACACTAGCCACAGTTAATTCTCAACTTCCTACACTTTGGAAGATACAGAGCTCTAATTTAAGGTAGAGGTGCAGCATTCTTCCTTTTAACCTTTTCGTTCAACGCTCTGTGATGTATCAATCACTCACATGTCTCAGAAAGCAGAAAGCTGCGAGTGAGCTTCTTAAATTTCTCAGGCACCCTTTTAATACATTTTTAGCTTTAATCACAGCCTGGCTGTTACAATATACTACACAGTACAGATCTGGCTGGATGTTCCAATGTAGGATGTTGTCTCATCCCGCCTAATACATTGCACAGCAGTAAGGAAAGATTCTGAAGTGCCAAAATGAAAATATACAGTGCTTTCAGTGTTGCTGCCTCTGCATGTAGCAATAGGTTGTATTTTAAGTGACTCTGGTGAACTGCTATATACTATATACTGTTTTTGATACACCTGTTTAGATGAAAACTCTGTTACCAAATTATATTTTTTCTAAACACAATCTAAACTAGTAAGTAGGCCAATATTTTTCTTTGGTTTTGGTGCCCTGAACCATGAGCTCTCAATATTTCCATTCTGTGTCTCTTTTGTGACTATATATATATATATATATATATATATATATATATAGTACATAGATATATGCATATATTAACAATAACTATATATAAATACATTTATAAGTACAGTATATGTATAAACTATCCAGAAGTAAACAAAGCAGAAAAAAATAAAATAAGTAAGACTAGATACATTTAATTTTCTATTATACTGCTTAATAATTATATTCCTTACTCCTACTGATTAGGAGCCTAATTTATGAAGTTTGCCATTTAGTGTCATTTTGCTGATTTGTTTTGCTCATTCGTGTTCATTTTTTTGCACTTTTATCTTCCCATAAGCATGCACTGAAGGGGCAGCAAGTCTAGACATATGTCCTTAAATAATCAGCTTGCATTGGCACACTTATTTATATATTTATTTTATATTTGTTTTTCTTGTTCAGTCATTTTTATTGCCAATGGCACACTATGGCCCTTATTCATCAAGCGCTAGCGCCAGGTAGTGTCTGACGAGCGCCAGGTAGCGGCAGCTAACGGCGACTACCGACTCAAGTACGCCCGGCGGCGGTCACAATGACGCATTTATCAAGCTAAATGAGGCTAGCGCCGGCGAGAGCGACGGCTAGCGCGGCATTCATCATGAAGCTGGCTGGCCCGAACAGCGCCGCTGCAAATTCCTTCACAGCGACACGTATTACCTGGCGCTACCTGCCGCTCTCCCATACATTTCAATGGCAGACGCTGCAATGATTGTTTTTAGTGGTTTTGGGGTTTTTTTCTTTGGTACAAAATTCAACACATGTTTATATTGATATGTTTTATGAATCTGGCTGGTTATTTATATGTATTAGATTTTTTTTTTATTTTTCACAATGTAATGTTGTGAGTGACATGGGAATTGCATCTCCTCCACCCAAACTCATTGGCATCAAAATCGCTGGTTTTCCACACAAACGGGGCTTGTAAAGCTATTTTGTAGCCTGTCAGGTTGGGCGGTCACGTTCGCTCTTAGAAATTGTCAGCGCCCAAGCTATTCGGCAGCCCTGTCCTTGATGAATCTGTGTTGGTCAGTGTTTGTGCAGTCGCTGTTTTAATTCGCTATGTGGCGGCGCGAGCGGCGCTGTGCCTCGCTGCGCTGCGTTGTGCGGCGCTGTGCTGTTCATACATGTGCCCTTCTGCCATTTGCAAGGAATTCACTTCCCGCGACCCCAGTCGTTGTTAATGAATACACTGTAGTTGTGAGCGTGCCTGGCCACATATTGCAGGATTAACATTCAGTCGTACCAGCTCATAACAACCCGTTATGCATTCTCATGTGTGCCACATTTTCAGGTAGTTGTCTAGTTTGATTGTGTGATGACTTTGTGAAGGAATAAGATCTGTATATTTAAGCACAACGGTGTATGCTTTAGAAGGACCTATGCATTACAGTATGTAGAATCCCCTGCTAAATCAAGCTAATAATTCGTGGCGCCTTTGGCCCTAGCTTGTTTTGCAGCGTCATTTTAATGTTTTTCCGCCACTTAGCGTGCACATAGCTGATATTAGCTTGTCCCTGTTGCGCGCATGTTTGTTTTTGAATTTTTAAGCACAGTTGCTTGCGTCATATCCGGTTCCGGGATCCTCCTTAGCGTTTCAACGCCACCTTAAGGTAAAAATGTCTACCGCTTATGCCAATAGCATGTTTTGCAGCGTCATTTTAATGTTTTTCCGCCACTTAGCTTGCACATAGCTGATATTAGCTTGTCCCTGTTGCGCGCATGTTTGTTTTTGAATTTTGAAGCACAGTTGCTTGCGTCATATCCGGTTCCGGGATCCTCCTTTGCGTTTCAACGCCACCTTAAGGTAAAAATGTCTAGCGCTTATGCCAATAGCTTGTTTTGCAGCGTCATTTAAAGGTTTTTCCGCCACTTAGCTTGCACATAGCTGATATTAGCTTGTCCCTGTTGCGCGCATGTTTGTGTTTGAATTTTGAAGCACAGTTGCTAGCGTCATATCCGGTTCCGGGATCCTCCTTTGCGTTTCAACGCCACCTTAAGCTAAAACTGTCTTGCGCTTATGCCACTAGCTTGTTTTCAAGCGTCATTTTAGTTTTTCCGCCACTTAGCTTGCACATAGCTGAGAATAGCTTGTTGCTGGGGCGCGGAGCGTATTTTTGTTTGGGTTTTTTTTTCTTTGGTCTAATGTCGCTTGCGTCATTTCCGGTTCCTGTTTCCTCCTTAGCGTTTCCAATATGGCTCCAAAACGCAGAGTAATGCGCCTCCCCAGCTCCTCCTCAGATTCCGGACCCACCACCCCTCCCCCACCTCCCCCACCTACCTCACCTTCCCCAAATACCACCCCTCCCACCCATTTCCCTCCTGGGCCAAGGAAACAAAGGCGCACCCGGGTGGATAGCCGTGTAAATGGCCAGGTGGTGAAAGTGAGTATTTTATTTATGTATTTTTAGCTTAAAAATTGATAAACACACAGGGGGGATAGGGGCAGAATTTGTATTGTTTTCAGTCCCCAATTTAACACTCCACGTGGGGCATCCCCATTGTGGATGTCCTGCTGGGATGGCCCCCCCCCCCTGGAGGGCCATAAAAATTACCTCTGCCCCGTCCCATCTGTGCATGCGTGAGTTGCAGATGCCTATTGTGCTTACCTCTAGCAGGGTGTACCCCTGCGCCATACATATTTTCATTTTGTGTGCAGGCGCACTCCCTGTTAGAGTCAAACGCCACATGCGTACTTTGCCGTGCAGACACAGCTGAGCTGGTATGCACCTCCCAACGGCCTTGGATGCGCATACCACACCGGTGTGGAGCGCTGTGTTTGGCTTGCGGAGTGACGTGGGAGTGTCCTCAGCGGTGTATTTGTGGCCTTCCAAGGGGGTTGCAGACAGTGGGCCACCCACAATAGTTGTGGCCCACAAAAGTGCACCCAAACCCAGAATAATGTTAATCCTGGGTGTGGGTCCACTTTGATCTTGTCTCTGTATAACTGTTTATGACATTGTTCTGATGTCATGTATTTATTTTTTATTATTTTTTTGTTTTTTTTCATAGGACTTCTGCCTGGCCGAATACGACTATGCCCGAGGAGCTAAAAAACGCCTTGCCATGGAGGTGAAGGCCACTGTGTCCCGGCGCTTCAAGACCGACCTGACCATCCGGGCCATCCAACAAAAATGGTCTGATTTCAAGCGCCGGGACCCAGAAGGCGTGTACCGCCTATATGATGCCTACGCATCAGGTAAGTTAAAGCTTATGTTCTTTTTTGCCTTTGTGCAGAATCATCTGCTAAGCTGTGTCCTTTTTTGCTCTTTATATTAATTATTTGCTTTCACCCCCTCCACACAGATAAGCGTCCTCCCCTGGGGAAACGTGGGAAGGGATTCCTCCCCCGAACCAGGCAGGCGGACTCGGGGGAGTCATCGGGGGAGGGTCCCTCCCGCGGGTCCTATTTAGAGGACCCAGGGGAGGAAGGGGATGACGCCCCAGAGGAGTGTGCTGCTGGGGGGCAGGCTGGATCAAGCCTCAGCTCCTCACACTCTGAGTCTGAGGACTCTCACCAGGCAAGGGGCCACTCTCAAGCAGGGAGTGAGAGGGAGGAGGGTGGCCCTTTGCCTGGTGGATCTTCGGAGCAGAGTGTGAGGAGCCGAGGCTCCCCGCCTCCTCCTCAGAGCCCTCCCTGGGCTTCAAGTGGCGCTTCATCCCCTGGTGAGTTTACATGTTTTAATTGTTAGTCTGTGACAGGTTTCATCTGACCATTTGTGCTTAGCCCTTGCCATTCCTCTCTAATTTGCAGGGCATCATATAGGCGGCACCTCCATGGCATTTTGGCGTCAAATCCTCCTCGGGCATAGTCGTGGTAAGTGTATGTTGTTAGCCATCTCATTTTTGAATTTATGTCATTCCTTAAAGTGGACCAACAAACATTGATGATATTGCTTGGATTCTCGCGCCTTCCCTGCCCAATCACATCCCTCACCCAGGGCCACCCCCCAACAAAACACCACAAACTACTTCCCTCTTTGGGGGTGGCAGAAGCCATTGTCCCCGCCTCCTGTGTGGCACTCGAGATGTGTGTGCGCCTGCGCTCTGTTTCATACTGGCATGCGCGTGCGCACACACTGGAGGAGTGATGTGCGGAAGGCAGGGGCGGTGGCGGAATAAAATTGTGTTGCTCTGCCAAAGTAGACTAAAACACTGAATATTAACAATCCTGGGTCTTGGACCACTTTTAACAGACACGTTTCCTGGTCCATTGTCTCAGCTGGTTTGCTAATGTACATTAACATCACAAACCACACTACAGTGCTAGCCAACTGGCAACCACCCCTATGTTTCTGGCCACACCATGATGTGTGCTAGCAATAGTTAATTTACGTTAAGTAGTTAGGCCAAACACATGTTGCACACTGGTAACATTAGCCATTAAATTGGTAATGAGTCATTTACATTGCAATGTAAAGGTTAGTGCCCGATTTTCATAACGGATACATGTGTCAACCATAAACACTTCACATTAACTAATGGACCAGGAATATAGTAAATATCGTTTTACATGTATGTAAACATGTCTGTTTTTTTTTAGGTAAGACTCAATAACCCGATGGATGTCAAATCTTCGGGTGTCATAGCTCCACTAAATGTTGTTTTGTATTTTGTTTTTTTATGGACAGATGTGGCTACGCAGACGGAGGCAGAATTCCTCCTCCCCACACCAGCTCCAGGGACGGCCAGCAGCATGGGCCACCGCCACAGCTGTGATGGTGAGTACATCCAAATTCATATGGGTAAATACTTGTGAAACCTTTGTCTTCTAGTTACATCTGTAGACATTTTAAATTTACCAATGTGTGAATTTCACACACATCTAGGTTAAATGTGTTTGTACAATAATCCAACATGCCAGTCACCATCCTTGATAGTTGCCTCACATTCTTGTTACGGACACATACGGACTATTTGTGGCGTATAGACAAACAAATGGGCCTGATTAGGTGTTTACCCATAACATTTTAGGGCAAACTTGGATCATCCTTAGGCCCTGATGTTTGGCTGGGACTAAAGACATAAATGTCCTTACTTGGCCATAAACATTATTACATTTGCAAGAGTTAACCTGGCCCAACACCAAGGGTGTTTAATGTGCATTAAACATTTAATTTGCCAACAACTAACAACTAACACCCCGCGGAACATACGATAATTGCATGTACCGCGGGTCAAAACCACCAAGCAAACCCCTAATTATCGGAACTTATCTTCCGCTGGCTCCCGCGCACCACTCCAGACGTGCATTTGTCCGCCCTGGGCCTCTGTGAATGGCCGCCGGGTCACCATGAGCAGCCAGAGAGTGACATGCGTGAAGAGGCGGCGGAAGAGGATTGTACATTCCTGTTCCCTGCATAGACGTTAGCGTGCGTTTTTTGGGCCAATCACGTTGGAGCATGGAGAGGTGAGTGGCTATGGATTACTGTGTGGATACACACATCAGGGAATAAACAGATCTGTGAGCAACAACAAAGTGGCCCAAAACCCATGATAAACTATATTGTGGGTGTTGGTCCACTTTAAGAGTAAAGGTATGTTGTCCTAACATGTTTTCAAGCCAATATTAAACCTTTACTTTGAAATGTTAAGGGCACATTGTTCAACAATGTTAATGTGAGTGTTAGCAAGTTAGAAACACTGACATTACATTGCTACATCTGTGTATGTTGAGTTCACAATCAAATTCTAACATATTATTTTTAATCACATCTCTACAGCTTGTATACGCCAGCATCGCAGACTGTGGCGGGCCTTCCGACAGATGAAAGGGATGCTGCTGGCCATGAAGAGGCGTCGGAGACGTTAGGGTGGGGGGGATGGCTGCCATTTATATAGTTTTTGCCTTTGTTGGCCTATGTTGGCCGTGTTGGGCCAATTTATTAAAAATACAATTTTTGATACTAATAACTGTGTTGTTCCTTGACCAGCATAGGTTTAGATTCCAAAAAACCATTATGTCTAAAATTAGGCAGCCATTTTGAGCCAGTACATGTTTACACCATAGTAAGCAATGTTAACTAATGTGGCACATAAATGGTGGCATAATATTAGAGATGATGGAGCAAATCATCCATGACTGTGTAGTTCGCTTTCACATGTATGGATAAACACAATTTAGAGGTGGTTTTCAAAAATATATTTACATAAATCATAAAAAAAGGTTTACAAATTAATATTCTTGGCTGGGTGGCCGGGGAGGTTGGGAGTCATTGCTAGGGGCGGTGTTGGGGGACAACAGTGCAGTAAAAAATATAGACTGCTGTTGTATGAGCTGTTGTAGCAACAACAAAGTTTGGTCCTGCCGCTGTATTGCTTCTGCCTGGCGCTGTATTGCTTCTTCCTGGCGCTGTACAGATTGCTCTATGACATTTGCCAGCCGACCAAGGTCCTGGTTCTGTAGTTGGTTTTGCCGTAACTGGTCCACCTGGCGCTGCAGGGCCTCATTTTGTTGCTGACACATCAGCACCTGATTTTCCAACGCCGCAATGCGCTCATTAGTTCCATCACGCGGCTGTTGGCGACTGTAGTCCTCCAGCATCCGGACCCCTAGCTGGTAGAAATCGGCACTGGTTGGTGCCACACCTCCTGTTGCTGTGGTTTGAGGCTAAACAAATAGTAAACCACATTTTAGTCAAACAGAACCAATGCAGTTATGCCCCTCCAAAAAATTACCATAAACACTCACTATACAACTTACCCTTGTCTGAGCCTCTGAAGCTTGGCCACATGGGACTTGGGAAGAGGTCCCAGCTTGGGGTTCTGGTTCCGCCTCCTGCCAAAACAACAATGAAAGGAAATGTGACATGTTGCTTCTTCCACTACCCACGAATATGCCAATGTGTTTCAAGGTCGTCTACATCAGCCATGTTACCTGCGTGTCCTCCGGCACAGGTAGGCTCGAGGTATCGCTGCCAGAGAGTGGCAATTCAACATCCGAGATGTCGGGCAAGTTGGCATATGCTAAACAGGAAAATCAGGTTAGTAGGTCTGTGGGCCAAACTCTAATGTAACCTGGTTAGGCTATCGAGGCCATACCTATAAAAAGTTCCCAAATACACACTAGACCAAAGGTCTCTGTTAAACTCAGATTGTTAACATGTATGTTACAGGACTAAGACGCACTAATTTCTGCAAATCACATCACAAACATTGCTTAAATTAAACATACCCGCAATATCCCAGATGTCTGGAGTGGGGTCCTCACTCGAGCTTGGACCTTGAAAATACATGTGGACACACAAGTTGCCAGAAGCAAGTGGCACTAAAGTAGAGGCAAAATACAGACTAGAGCAAGGCCAAACCACTTACCCTCATCTCTGGCAGCTGGAACTTGAGGGGCCCTTTCTGGACAGCCACTTCCGATATTCGGGTCAACTTTAAAAAAAAAAAAAAAAAAAATATGTAAATAATCTGCAAACTACTACGGGGAATGTTTGGCTAAAAAGATGTCTGCAAAAATACATTGCTATCACTCAAAAAACTAATAGACTGACCCTGGGGAGGCAACCAGCACTCCCAAGAGGCATCTTCAAGTTTACCAAGCTAACATGTAGCTTAGTAGACTAACCAAATTGAACCAGTGTAACATAAACAGCATAAAGGATACATTATGTCTTGCTCTACACACCAACAGGGTCCTGTTGACCGGCAACATCGGAAGTGGGGTCCAAAGATGAACCAGTCACTTGGCCTACCAAGAAAAAAAAAGAATGAGACACATGCACTTGAGTAAAAGTGGATCAAGCAAGGTGAACACATGCACTTACCGACATCCAAAGAGTAGGTGGGATCCGGAGGAGATGCTGGGGCCAAGGGCATGGGAGCTAGGCCAAAATAAAACCAACATTGAGCCATAGCTAATGTGCGTTGCAAAATACAACATGCATTAAGGTGTGTGAGCAGCTCTTTCACTATTATTCACTAATCAAGCCCAGTGTGGCTCCCACATTGATATGCCGATATATGGCTACACATCTCTGTCGTCCTACATATCTACACATGTTAGGGCCTTGTTAGTTAGTTGCTGTGAGTGTTACAGTGGGCGTGCAATTAGGGCGCACGCACATATTATTAAAACTCAACAGGGCAAACCTTGATTGTTTGAGCTGCTCCCACACCCATTTGTTAACAAAACAACCAGCAACCAAATTAGGGGTAAATACCTTCAATGGCAGACTGGGGTAGCCTTGAGGTTGCTGGAAGGGCAGGAGCTTGGGTGTCCCGAGGCACATCCCGGACAGCAGCATGTGCACCTATGCATAAAGCCACAGACAGAAAAGTTACAAATGTTTGAGCTGTAATGTAATACTTCACAGGTCCTACTGTTAGTTGTTCAGAATGTAAAAATGCAAATCACATACATTTACATTAGGTTATTATAAAAGCCAGAAAATATGTACCTTCACTCCAACCGGTGGTGTCATCCCCAGGATCCACACCCTGCAGCCGAGCCAGTGGGATTTTGGCCTTCAGCATCTCCTCATACGGCCTGTAGGTACTCTTTGGAGCCTGGATGAACCCACTGTCCACATCAAGATCGTGATTCATCTTTTTCATAAGGGCCCCTCGCAAAGTGTAGAAGCGTTTCCTGCAGGATGGGCCACTACGTGGGTGTTGAGCTGTGCTACTAAGCTCAACACCAATGGCATCCCACAGTTTGCTTCTTTCTTGTTTGCCTATGGACTTGCTTTGGGAGCCAAAGAGTAGCTCCCATTTAGCAAGTGTAAGGCGCACAAGATGATTATTCTCCGCCAAATTAAATTCAGGCTCCCTCTTGGCACCTGGGCGCTTAGCCTGGGGTGCTGCCCCACCTTCAGGCTGTGCCCTTTTCCTTAAGGGAGGTCTGCGCACAGCACCCACCAAACTCCTACTCGGGCCTGCTGTGGCCGGCAGATGTCCTGAATTTGGCTCCATCCTGTAGCTGCACACACACACAAATACACACCCAACAAGCACGCATGCAGACTACAGAATGGCATCGCAATCTGTTAGGCTTGGTCAGGTTTTATGTGCTCTAACAGCCAATCCAAAAGCAGCCCACGTAATTGATTCACACATACAGCCCAGTTCCTTCTAGGCACACCTCCACTGCACTGACAGAAGCATGTGTGTTAGCCAATTAACTCATTACAGACCTCATTAAACAAACAACACACACCCAAATCCAACAATGGACTGATGTATCTCCAACCCTTGTGACATGTGGTTAGGCTAACGGCTATTTAAAAAAACAGCAGCTTACCTTTCATTGGTCCACCCCTGATTTTTGGTCCATGTCCGTTAATGCACGCAAGTTACGGCTCAAGTACGCTAGTAGCGCTACTAGCGTGCGCGTGCGCACTCTGTTTTACGCACACCTGGGTCGCTAATTGGCGCCCGGAAATAGCAGAGCGACGCAAAAGGCGGCAAAGCGGACCTGTCACTTTAGAAAATGAAGTATAAAAGGAAGGAATGTTCTAGCTTCTGCTATTCTTACACTGTGGCAAAGGCTGTGGTGTGGTGCTGTGCTCGCTTCCCTTAGCTCATTTGAGCCTCTGTCTGGTTTCTGTCCTCACTCTCTGTGGCTTGTTGGGTGATTTCTGACATCAGTGCTGTTTCTTTAGGAGCTTGGTTTTGGTGGCATCTGCAAATCTTGTGTAGCATACAGCAAGTGAGGCTTGATTTTGGGGCCTTTTGTGGGCTGTGCAGCAACTCCCCTCTTGGTTGTGCCTAACTTAGAAAGCTGGTTTTCAGCAGGCTGGTGGTTTGGACCACTATAGTTCTGGTTTTGTGGTGAGCTGCATTGTAGCGGGTGTGTGTGGAGTGTGATTGTTTGTGTGTGTGTTGTGTGTTAGTGGTTTTTTTTTGTTTTTTTTGTTTTTGTATATATCTTTAGTGTGTGTGATGGATAAGAGGGTGATGTATGGTGTCTGGGTGGATGGATGTATGTGTATGCTGAAAGAGCAGGAGGAAAGGGAGCGGGGTGTTGTGAGGCTTAGGGCACCCCGCTCCTTTGCAATCCGCCTTTCAGTATGGGACTTAAGTGACGAGCAGATCAGGAGCCGCTTCCGTCTGAATCGTGCTGCACTACAGTCCCTATATGATCAGATTAAGACCAAAATCGAGCCATCCACCAAACGCACTCATTCCATTCCAGGCATAGTACGCCTGTGTGCCACTCTTACTATTTTGGCACGAGGGACCTTCCAGGCAACCTCAGCCCTCCTCAGCGGGATAAGCCAGGCTACTATGAGCCGCATCCTAATCCAGGTAGTTCTGGCAATTTGTGATTTAATCCCAATTTACATCAGGTTTCCTGAGGATGAGGAAGAGGTTGCCAAAATAAAACATGCTTTCTATCTGATGGGAGGGATCCCGAATGTGCTAGGGTGCGTTGATGGTACACATATCCCTTTCCGCCCTCCCCGTGCACAGGAGCTGTCCTACAGAAACCTGAAACAATTCCATTCAATGAATGTGATGGTGGTCTGTGACCCAGACATGAAGCTGCGGGCGGTGAGATCGGGGTTCCCCGGCTCATGCCACGATTCTTACGTCTTGCAGCGGACAGTCCTGTGCCGGAAGTTTGATAACAACGAAATGCCAGCTGGCTGGCTACTGGGTAATAAATTAACCATGTCAATGTATTTTGCTAATATGTGGCCTAGTAAGCCAATTTTAACCAAACTACCACCAAAAAACATGTACTAGTACTAATTGCTGTCTCTCTCCTTGTGTTTTTTCTACAGCGGACAAGGGATATGGGCAGAGAACGTGGGTCATGACTCCGGTCAGGAACCCACGGACCTCTGCCCATGAACGCTACAATGCAGCGCATCGCAAGACCAGAAGCATTGTGGAAAGAACCATCGGCCTGCTGAAAGCACGCTTTCTCTGTTTGGCACGGCCAGGAGGAGAGATGCTCTACAGCCCACAGAAGGTTTCCAAGATCATCCTTGCCTGCTGTGTGCTCCACAACATTTGCATTTGTCACCGAATCCAAGCCCCCGAGGAGACAGCACTGGTGCCAGAAATCCCCAACCTGCCCGCAGATAGAAGTGAGGACACCCAGACTGGCGATGAGCTAAGGGAAAGGCTGATCACTTCTTTTTTTGCGGTAAGCTAACTACCCTTCACTCTAATGCAAGTACTGCACTACTGGTTAAATGTATTTGACCTCCCATCAAAATGAGCAAAAAAACACAATAAGGGGGGTGTAAGATGACCCCAACCACTCTAAGGGGGGTGTAAGATGACCAAAACCACTCTAAGGGGGGTGTAAGATGACCAAAACCACTCTAAGGGGGGTGTAAGATGACCAAAACCACTCTAAGGGGGGTGTAAGATGACCAAAACCACTCTAAGGGGGGTGTAAGATGACCAAAACCACTCTAAGGGGGGTGTAAGATGACCAAAACCACTCTAAGGGGGGGTGTAAGATGACCAAAACCACTCTAAGGGGGGTGTAAGATGACCAAAACCACTCTAAGGGGGGGTGTAAGATGACCAAAACCACTCTAAGGGGGGGTGTAAGATGACCAAAACCACTCTAAGGGGGGTGTAAGATGACCCAAACCACTCTAAGGGGGGGTGTAAGATGACCAAAACCACTCTAAGGGGGGTGTAAGATGACCAAAACCACTCTAAGGGGGGTGTAAGATGACCAAAACCACTCTAAGGGGGGGTGTAAGATGACCAAAACCACTCTAAAGGGGGTGTAAGATGACCAAAACCACTCTAAGGGGGGGTGTAAGATGACCAAAACCACTCTAAGGGGGGTGTAAGATGACCAAAACCACTCTAAGGGGGGGTGTAAGATGACCAAAACCACTCTAAGGGGGGTGTAAGATGCCCAAAACCACTCTAAGGGGGGGTGTAAGATGCCCAAAACCACTCTAAGGGGGGGTGTAAGATGACCAAAACCACTCTAAGGGGGGAGTAAGATGACCAAAACCACTCTAAGGGGGGTGTAAGATGACCAAAACCACTCTAAGGGGGGTGTAAGACGCCAATGTTGGTTATCAAGTACTGCATTTTTGTATTTGCTACAACTATACTACTTTAAATATCTATACTAACTGCACTTTTCTTATTTTTTCAGGCACAAACACGGGCACCGTGATCTATATTTTGGACTTTCCCTACTTTATTTTACTTTACTTTGGTTTTTCCTTTCTGTTTTAATTTTACTTTACCATTTCTCTTTTGTTAATTTTTTATTTTACGTAGATTTGAAATAAAAATCTACTATATATAGATACATGTGGCTATGTGTTTAATTCTGGTGAACGTTTCCTTGGCATTCGACTTCCTATAGTAATTATATTTTTCTGGCTGATTTATGTTTTTATTTCCCTTTTCCATTTTCATATTATTTCTCATTTCTGCTTTTCTTTTCTTTTTCTATTTTCCTTTCTCATTTCTTATTTTCTTTTTAATATTTTGCTTTCTCATTTCTATTTTTCTTTTTAATATTTTCCTTTCTCATTTCTGTTTTTATTTACTTTTTCTATTTTCCTTTCTCATTTCTGTTTTTATTTTCTTTTTCTATTTGCCTTTCTCTTTTCTTATTTTCTTTTTAATATTTTGCTTTCTCATTTCTGTTTTTCTTTTTTCTATTTTCCTTTCTCATCTCTGTTTTTATTTACTTTTTCTATTTGCCTTTCTCATTTCTTATTTTCTTTTTTCTATTTTCCTTTCTCATTTCTGTTTTTCTTTTTCATATTTTGCTTTCTCATTTCTATTTTTCTTTTTAATATTTTCCTTTCTCATTTCTGCTTTTCTTTTCTTTTTCTATTTTCCTTTCTCATTTCTTATTTTCTTTTTAATATTTTGCTTTCTCATTTCTGTTTTTCTTTTTTCTATTTTCCTTTCTCATTTCTGCTTTTCTTTTCTTTTTCTATTTTCCTTTCACATTTCTTATTTTCTTTTTTCTATTTTCCTTTCGCATTTCTTATTTTCTTTTTTCTATTTTCCTTTCTCATTTCTGTTTTTCTTTTTCATATTTTGCTTTCTCATTTCTATTTTTCTTTTTAATATTTTCCTTTCTCATTTCTGTTTTTATTTACTTTTTCTATTTTCCTTTCTCATTTCTTATTTTCTTTTTAATATTTTGCTTTCTCATTTCTGTTTTTCTTTTTTCTATTTTCCTTTCTCATTTCTGCTTTTCTTTTTCATATTTTGCTTTCTCATTTCTGTTTTTCTTTTTTCTATTTTCCTTTCTCATTTCTGTTTTTCTTTTCTTTTTCTATTTTCCTTTCTCATTTCTGTTTTTCTTTTCTTTTTCTATTTTCCTTTCTCATTTCTGTTTTTATTTTCTTTTTCTATTTTCCTTTCTCATTTCTGTTTTTCTTTTTCATATTTTGCTTTCTCATTTCTGTTTTTCTTTTCTTTTTCAATTTTCCATTTTTCTCTGTTCTGTTTTTCTTTTCATTTTCTTTCTCATTGGTGGTTTAATTGTATTTCCTTTTTATTTAACAAATAAAAAAAAAAAAATTGTGGCTATGTGTTTAATTATGTTTTATTTTGCATTTATATTCGAATATCTGGTTGAATTTAATTTCCTTTTCAACACAAAATAAAAACTCTTTAAATTTTTAACAAATGTGGCAATGTGTTTTATTCAGAAGGTACTGGATGGCCAGGACACAGCAAAGCTAACAGGCGCTGTGTAGAATAGCGTGGTCACACTGACTGACAGCGCCTACAAAGCTGAGGGCCAACATCATATTCAGCAATGTAGGCGTTGTTCGCAACAACGCCAGGTAGCGACTGAGGAGGCCTGCTATAGCGAATCGCTACCGCCCGCGGCTGACGCTAGCGGCGCTCTTAGCGCCATACTTCAGTCGCTCATCTGTCGCTACCTGGCGCTATTGATGAATCGGCCTCCCCGTTTATCCCTATAGGCCAGCCTGTTTCAGTGCCTATTTGTGCTGAATGGCGCAAAATGGCGCTGTCACTTTAGTAATCACTTCCTTGGTTATTCTAACTTTTTTGTTTATTTTATCTTTTGCCCATGGTGACTATAATATGTTTCAAGGACCACTGACTTATTTAGTTATTATAAGTTATCAACACTACAACTGAAGGTTCACATAGCTACCGAAACACAACTAAACATATTCTGACACAGTCCCAGGGATAGATATTTTAAAGCAAATCATGCATTTGGTGGATCATACAGCAGCTTACATGAACTAATATTTGGAACAAACAATAGTTCTGCTAGAACATCATATCTAGAAAAAAAAAACAAGCAAAAGCAAAATGGATAAGTTAGCCAGAATGAATATTCGATGAAACTAATGGATTTTTACTTAAACATAATACAAATAGTTTAGCCTCTCTGTTAATAAGATATCATAATAGAATCATATGTACGCATAACACCAAACATCTTTTAAGAATCTCTGAAGGCAATACATCATTATCCCAGCCTTTGTTTGATACTTTGGATGCGGAAGCTTTTTATTCTAGCATATTTGGTTTGAAGTGAAGATTTTTTGTAATGAGATGCCAATACATTATGTCAACACTCAATGGCATCTGTTTCATACTAGAAATTTATTCATTTATGCAAAAATTAAGTATGTGTATAATTAACAATATATACTGCCTTCATGAACAGGTCTTGGCAATGGGTAGGGATGAGCAATTTGGCGAAAAGGAATTTGATCCGAATTTCAGATGAAATTTCACTTCCTTAAAATCAGAATTTCTGCAAATTCATGATAATAAATCACCTGTCACCAAAATGGAGGACACACGTGCTTGAAAACAAAAGTAAAAATGCCAAGAGCCCAGCATCACCCATAATCCCCTGCACAAAGCCAATCAACAAGTAGCTAGACCCTGTGTGATGTCACAGATCCTCTAAAAACAGAATGTAGCTGACAGAAATTCAGTTTATTTTAGGGCTATAGCAGAGCTATTTAGGTAGTGAAAGCTTAGTGTACAGCAGCGTTGAGAGCTCACTGATACAAAGGCAATTTGCTAACTTGCCTGGCTTCTATAGTGGGATGTGCACAAAACTCCTGCTAACTTTCTTAGTGGGCTGTAATAAATAAAAAAATCTCCATAGCAGCAAAAACTAAGTTCTGCTATTTTGGGTATTGGCCTGTAATCCGCAAAATGTCCAACAGGCAGCCAGGGTTCTTCAGAGGAACAGGCAGTAGCAAGAAAATGCTGCAGCTGGCAGAGATTGCAGCAGAGGAATTAGGGGTGGCATTATGGCACAGCTGTAGATCACAGCAGCCAGTGTCATCCCTACTGAATCTGCAGTCCTGGACTGGTTGGCATCTCAAGTGACAGCAGACACACAGCCAGGAATCAATGGGTTCTTGAGACACCACAATCAGTTGACATGTCTCATGAACAATTTCAGTGGTGCCATCTGTTTTTACGTGCCTCTTTCCTTTGCTGCTTGCTCTGCCAGCGAAGTGAGGTATGCCAATGACTCTAAACTGCCTTTCACCTAGGAAAGCCTTTTGGATAAAATTTTAGGGCTAGAGGATAGCAGGGATGTTGAGGACAGGTCCACTGGGGCTTCTGGTAGGCCTGCAGACATTAGGCATTTGCAGTGTGTCAGCACTGGACAATGAAAGGTAAATATCAGTAAATTAAAATATTTTTCAAAATGTGTGTTGTGTTTTTTTAATCTTCACTTTACTTTTGAACTGGGGGAAGTTCAGTTACCAGTATCAATTACCACTATCCCAATGGCCACCAATCCCTATCCTTATCCCAATGGTCACCAATGGCCATCACCACCAATGGCTAGGATGGTACAGATGAGCCCAGCGGCCCATAGCATGTGCCCGGTGCTGAGCAATGGACCTGTCCTGTAGGGCATAAGGGCTGGGAATGAACAGGACTGGGGCTGTCAGTTTGGCCCTTAATCCACGGAATTAACCTTATGCTTGGTTAGCTGGGTTGTTAAGCTTTAGAGGGGGGAGGCCATGCACTTTTTTTGCAGATTTTATTTTAAATGGGGTGGGAGGGGCTAATTAAAAAAATATTCCCACTTAAAAAAATAGGAAAAAAAATGCATGCCCCTCTCCTCTAAAGCGTAGCTGTCTGATTACCCACAACCATCGGTATGGGAAATTGCTTGCAAGACAAATAAATAAGCATGTAAGGTAAAGAAGTTGGTATTTTACACATGCTCTTAGCAGAAGCAAAATGCCAGCTTGTAAAAACCCAGTTGTGCACAAGTTTCCCCTTGCCAAATGCTCACTGAATCACACACAATTTCACTTTGGACAGCAGGAAAGTGGAAGCAGGACTATCAGACAGGAGGTTTGCAGTGTAAAGACCAGCCAAAAAGGTAAAAGCAGTAGAGGATCTGGGCTAAAGCGCACCCTAATTTTCTACTCAGTACCTCAACTGTTAGTACCCTAGCTATCATTACTCTAACAGCTAAGAGTTTTCAGAGTTCCCAGTGGCAGGCAGTCATCAAAGGGTGTTGGTGGTAAAATGCCATCCTTGCTAGTGTGTGCCACCCTTCAGATCATTGGAGTATGTCACTGTGACTTTGTGTAATCTGTGAAGTTAAAGGTGAAGCGCAGCCAGTGCTAGCCTTGACACCATGGCCCTGCAGCAACATGTGGTGCAACACCATATATATCCTGCAGTCAGGGCTCCACCACCTCAGAAAAAAGCTATGCTTCTGCCCCTTCACCTACTGTTCCTTTTTCTCCTCCCCATCAGTATAGTCGCAAGCAATCGATCTGTGAGGCACTTGCTAGGAGAAAGCAGTATGCGAGCAGCCATCTAACGGCGCAGAAGTTGGACATGTACCTAGCTCAGTTGCTGATTCTACAATCCCTCTTTTTGCATGTGGTTGATTCTGTACCTTCCCAAGGGCTGATGCTTGTATGGAGCCCCCAGTAACTTGGCAAGATTACTGCAATGCCGTCTCATACTGTAATTCTGAGACTGAAGTCCTGCTTCACCCCCTCATCCGCCATGTCAGCTCCACAGCTGTTGGTTATCATCCAGCATACCACCTATGCACAGCAAGGCAGTGTCATGCAGCTCTGCACCTGGCTAGCTTGGTTGAAAGGAGTCACACTGGGAAGAAACTCCTACATATGCTACAGGGAGAAATTGACTCCAGGCTGTCTCTTGATTCACTGAAGGTCGGAACCATGATGACCAGGGCTTACCCATGCCCCACCTAGTTGTAAACCGGTTCCTGAAGTCCTCCACCCAACTGCAGTATGTGTACAAAATGCCCCCCTTGATCTGCAGAGGCAAAATGGTCTTCCCAAATGTCGACTCGTCTGTGAGGTTTCAACATTCTGGAACTCCACCATCCACATGTTGGAGCGACTGTATGAGAAGAGAAAGGCCCTGACAGACTTATTAATGATGCAGGTGAACTATTACTTTGTGTAACCTGCAGATTGTCCAGTGGAAGCTCATGTGTGATACCTGCTGTTTGCTCTGTCCATTTGAGGAGTACACTTAATTTGTTAGTTGCTGACAGTAGTAGTGATATGCGGGTTGGTTTCAATTCAGGTTTGGAAAGTTTGACCGAACTTGCTACCAAAGTTCGACTCCGGGGCCCCAAATCCGAACCTAAACCCCATTGATGTCAATGGGGACCCAAACTTTGGGGCCCAAAATGGCTGTAACGTGGGGCCAGCAAGGACTAGAGGGTTGAAAAACGAGGGGAACACCTGGGCAATTTCTCTGCACAAAATAGGCTATTGAAAGTATTTAAAATTATCACATAAAACGAAAAAAATTTAAGAAGTACCAATAAAAAAAAATAAAGCATCAATCATTATATACATCAATAAATAAATATATACATAAATCTATACATATATACATCAATAAATGCATATATATGTCAATAAATAAATATATTCCTTAATCTATACACTAATAAATAGGTTAAAATATTGCATTTTTTGAGAGGTGTTAGAGGTCTGAGAGGGGGGAGGATGCACCGGTTTAAGTGTAAGAGGAGGAGGAGGAGGTAGCAAACACTTTAACCTGTCAATCAGGTGTGGACACAGCCAAGTCCCATGGGATGTTGTCCTCTTGTCGGTAATGACACCCCCTGCAGTGCTGAACACACATTCCGTTAGGACACTTGCCATAGGGCAGACCAGCACCTCCAAGGCATAGAGGCAAGTTCTGGCCATGTGTTCAATTGAACTTGAACTTGAACCAGAAATTGAACGCAGAGGACCCATCACTCACTATCGGGAGGTGCGTAGACACGTAGTCATCCACCAGTCAAAGTCTGCCTCCTGGTACTAAGGGCCGTAGTATCCGATGATGGTGGTTGCAGTGGACAATGAAATACATTTCCAAACTGTGGTCATGCTCACAATCCCCTGTGAGGTGCTGCCGGTGCCCTTGCTGTGTTGCCAACCTGCTCCTCCTCCTTGTGCCACCACTGAGCCCTCAAAATCAGCTGGGAACTCTTCCAGTCATGCTTCCCCAGCATGAGTTTGTACTCTCTCATTTTTTGACCCCGCTCCAGTGCACCAATGTGAAAGTAGGTGATGTCCTTATAGCGGGGATCAAGCAGGGTGGCCACCCAGTAATCAGCACAGGTGACTATGCTGGCAACTCTGCATTTACTTCACAAGCACTGGAGCATGTAGTAGCTCATGTGATCCAGGCTGCCCTGAGTCAAGGAGAAGCTGTTCTCAGTGTAAGGTGTCTCCAGATCCTCCTCCTGCTTCTCACTCCAGCCACGCTCCAGTGACCCTGTGAGCGGCCCTAGCTGCCACCCTGCTGTGAGAGAAAGTAGTTCTCCTCCTTCTCTTCTTATTCCTCCAAGACTGTCCTCTGGCTGGACATTGGTGTACCTGCCTGCTGTTGGCCCAGCAACCCACCCTGCAAGCCACGTGTGCACTGCTCTGACGGGGGAAAATGGGCCTTCCTCCTCTGTCTCCAACTCATCCTCCATCATGACCTGAAGGGTTTTTCCAACAGGCAGAGAATGGGGATGGTAGCGCTGAAGATGGGGTCATCAGTGCTGACCATATTGGTGGCGTACTGAAAGCACTGCAGCACCGCGTAGATGTCCCTCACTGAGGCCCACTCACCGGTGGTGAAGTGCTTCTGGTCTGCCTTGGTGGACTCACTCAGGCATTTTGGAGCTGGAACTCCACTATTTCCTGCTGCTGCTCACACATCCTTTTCAGCATGTACAATGTGAAATTCCAGCTGGTGGGCAAGTCACATATGTGGTGGTTGGTGGGAAGGTCAAAATTCCTCTGCAAAGCAGACAGGTGAGCAGCAGCAGGGTGGGAACACTAAAGGTGCAAACACACACTAAACACGTTATTGAGCAGGTCCCATATTCCTGGAAAATGAGCCAGGAAGGTCTGCCTCACCAAGTTAAGCACATGCACCAGACACAGGATGTGTGTCAACCCACCTCGGCCCAAGCCTGCTACAAGGTTAAACCTTAATATAAGGTTAAGCCTAAAATATTCCACGTTGGTGAGATCCTTTGTGGCAGCTTTGGCTTGCTCAGCCCCTGAGCTTGGTGGCCTATAGTCACTGACTGCTGATTGTTTGCGCACTTCTCCTCCTGCTGGCTACCTGGGGCTGTGTAACCACCACCTCTTCCTCTAAACTCTGAGGGCCTTCAGTTCACATAAGGTCTAAGACCTTATCATCTTCCCTGGCATTCTTTTCCACCCACTCCTTGCTGCTAGTCTCACAGGCTCAGGATTGCAGGAAGCTGCAGCAGTCAGCACTTGGGTCTCATCATTATCCAGCGTTTCTGATGATGGTGCACTGACCACGTCCGCATTATCCCGCATAAGCTTTTGGGAATCAATGAGCCCTAGGTCTGCAACTGGGGCAGGTGCATGCAGATGGCTCATGGTATCCCAGGTAGGCATGTCATCATAGAGCAGTAGTGACTTCTGGCTGGAATGGCCTTGCAGATATTACGGGGGGGGGGGGTGAGGTGGAGGACTCTGCACTCTCAGCTGTGGTAGATTGAAAGAACATCCCATGAAACTGGTATTACTGCGTGCCATACAGATTTACAAATTTTACAAATTAAAGGGTCCTGAGATATCCCTGACCATGAAAACAAACACCATTGAATAGCATTGGGTATTTCAAGATAGCATTGTTTACTTAACTCAATAAAAGGGACTGTTAGCTCTGCTCCATCTGTATAATCTATGACTGCCTTAATATGCTCTGGCCTCAACACTCAGCAGTATTGGGACCTACAAAAATGTGCTCTAAATCCTGGCGACCTGCTTGCACCAGAAGGTGTAGAAGGAAGAATGGAAAGCGTTTTCTCCCTGCAGTTCCAGCAACCAGATGATCATCAGCTCCATTATCAGCAGCAGAAGCACCATGGCCACGTCCCTGTCCCATATTTGCTGCTTTTTGTATTGTTAGAGACCTGCAGTTTCAGCGGCCCAAAATGGGCAAATAGAAAAAAAAAATGCAGGAAAATGTCCCTTAAGTGCCCAGAAAGTTGTAGTATAAAAAGGTATACTTACCCCAGTGTTTAAAGCAAGTTGCAGTATAACCGGATACATCTCAGTGCTTAGACCAAGTTGTGGTATAACAGTGTATACTCACCTCAGTCTTTACAGCTAGTTGTGGTATGAGGAGGCACCCAGACCCCAGTAGTGATTAGCCAGTGGTATTAGTGCAGCAGTAGTGAGTCCAACCCTACTCTAGCCACTATCCTGGCTATAGTTTGCCCTAAAAAATAACAGTCAACCAAATAGAGCCTTTCTCCCACTAGCAAAGAGGGGTGCCAAACTGGCCTACTACTGTGGCATCATTTGTAGTAATTCCTTTGCTGCCTTTGTGCTTCATCGCCCATCCTCATGCCCCTCCAGCCTGGGGGAACCCACTCCATTGCCAGGACTGCAGGGTGAGCAGCACAAGTGACTTGAGCCTCAAATAGCTTATTTCTTCATCCCCAAAGTGAGGAAAGCAGCCATCAGCAGCAGCAGAAGTGAAACCTGAACCAGCAGGTTGCTGTCTACTTTGACTGCACCATCTACCCCCAGATCCAAGATCCCCCTAGCTACTGGGATTTATGGCCACAACTGGATGCGTTTGCCATGGGCAAGATTTCCTTGCCCAGCCAGTAGTGTGTCAGCAGAGCTGGTGTTTAGTGCAGTGGGGCCTTAGTTACCCTGAGAAGAACATGTCTTTCCTCACACAATGTGGAATGCTGTATGTTCTTTAAGGTGAATCAGGTCTAGATATACAAGTATTTACAGACATCTTTGCCAGACTGAATCAATCTGTAAGTAATGTTCTGTTGCCACCTTCCACCTATGTGATTGTTGTGGGACTCCTCCTGCTGTTGCCACTGATATGACTGTTCCTGTTTTTAGGGCCTCTTCATGCCATTGGCAACTGCTACCCTCCAATGTGACATTTCCTGTTCTAGGACTTCCCATGGTGTTGCCAGCTACCACCCTCCACCAATGTGACTATTCCTGTTATGGGACCTCTCATGCTGTTGCAGTCTGTTGCCCTTCACCACTGTGACTGTGACTGTGTTTTGGGGCTTTTAATTCTATGTCACCTGCCACCCTTCACCAATGTTTCTGTTCCTGTAATGGGACTTTTCATGTTGTGCCAACTGTTACATTCCACCTATGTGACTGTCTCTAATGTGACTCTTAGAGCCTGATTTATCAAGTGTTTTGCTACTCAAAACCATTTTCTTGCCTTTGCAGCACTCAGCATGAGATTTAATAAATGAAAAAGCTGGCAGCGCCAATGCAGCATGCACCTAATATAAAACTAGCGCCATATAGGTCGCACCACTGGGCGCTCTGGTTGATGCTGCATCGGTTTGTAGTGGTGCTGTAGGTCGAAAGCAAATCGGATCATTTGCGTTAGTTCGGATCATTTTCCAAACAAAATCTGAAATTTTTCGTTCGTTCAGATAACTTACGTTGCTGGGATGGGCTTGCGTCTGATTCAGAGAGCTGATTTCCAACGGACCACCACCCTATAAATCCGTTTCATTTCCGATCCACTTACGGGACCTTGAGGGCTCGGATTGCTATTGTTGAACATGTTTTCTGGCTATGTGGAGGAGTCTGCGTGCCTTTAACACCAAGGCATTGCAAGTATCAGCATGGCCGAGGCCATAAATTGTATAGCAATGCATACCTGAATCAATACATTTCATGTATGCCTTATAGAAGCATTTTAATGCTGACCTTAATTAGTCCTTAGCATGTAAACCTTTATTTTCCCACACATCCATATAATTGCTATATTTTTTTAGACTTATGTCCTTTGTGAATTATATTTGGATTGTTGAACTTGAATCTTAATTTGTTGTAGGAGTTCTTGTTTTAGTCGGTTACCTTTGCTTTGTGTAATTATTTTATATTTGGTTGCAGAAACCGCAAGATGTGCCACTCGCACAACATACAAGCAGTGTTTGGTCCAGCGATTCCTCAGGGTTCTTGCAGGGCATCCAGGGTCGTCCCATGATGCTTATATATTGCAGAGCTCTGGCTTATTTCGTCAGTTTGAGTCAGGAGAATTATCTGGTGGATAGCTCCAGAGTAAGTCCAGGTCACTATGCAAAACCCGGGCCGTGGTGGCGAGGGCCCTCTGGCTTTTGAAGTCCAGCTTTAGGTGTTTGGACCATACAGGGGGGGGGCACTGCAGTATGACCCCAACAAGGTTATACCAATATTTTAATTTACGTTTTTTAACAGGGACCACACATGCAGAGTGGCACAACTGAGTGTCAGGTTCCTTCAGTTGGTGGACGAGATGCAGGAGCTGCGCGACTCATTCGGGACCACAGATGAAGAATAATGTTCTGTGGCCTGCCATTGCTATGCATTTAGTTTTTTATAGCTGTAAAATTTTGAAATTTTCTACATTTTTTTAAGATTTTATATTTTATGATGGAATAAAAAAAAATGTTTCAGTGTCATTTCATTTACAAAATACATTAACACAAAACTAATGGGCCCAGAAATATTTAAAGATGAATATTCACATGACCGAGAAGGGATTTGGGTAAGTTTTAGGGGGCTAAAATGGAAGAAGAACCTAACCGCGAAGTGGTTTGGGTGAGCTTTAAGGGTCTAAAAGGGAAGATGGAGGATAGTGCTAAGTGATTTAGCTAAACATTGTAGTAGAAGTGAGGGTGGCAAATATGTAGGCGAGCACTTTAACGAGTTAAGTTTGTAGTGCGCAGGCGCAAGATCGTAAGGATTTCCATCTGGACGATTATTTATTGAAAAAGGAAAACAGAATCTATCGGGAAACGTAAAGGATTCATGGGAGGAGACGATGAGAAAAGGGCAAAAACAAAAGCCTACGTTGTAACATGAAACAGAAAAGTCACGCTGGAAAATGACATCCGCGTATTCGTAATCTGCCGTACGAACGGATGGAAACTTTACAGAAGGATTGCAATGCATGCATAAAACCGCTCGCACACTCATACGAGAGCGGAAACATTTCCAAAAAAAAACAGATCGGCACTAAAACCAAAGTATTTTGGTTGGTTTGGGTCATCTTACACAGCCCTTAGAGTGGTTTGGGTCATCTTACACAGCCCTTATAGTGGTTTTGCTCATCTTACACAGCCCTTATAGTGGTTTGGCTCATCTTACACAGCCCTTAGAGTGATTTGGGTCATCTTACACAGCCCTTAGAGTGGTTTGGCTCATCTTACACAGCCCTTAGAGTGGTTTGGCTCATCTTACACAGCCCTTAGAGTGGTTTGGCTCATCTTACACAGCCCTTAGAGTGGTTTGGCTCATCTTACACAGCCCTTAGAGTGGTTTGGGTAATCTTACACAGCCCTTAGAGTGGTTTGGCTCATCTTACACAGCCCTTAGAGTGGTTTGGCTCATCTTACACAGCCCTTAGAGTGGTTGGGCTCATCTTACACAGCCCTTAGAGTGGTTTGGCTCATCTTACACAGCCCTTAGAGTGGTTGGGCTCAAATTTTTCCCCTGTAGTGCAGTACTTGGATTAGAGTGAAGGGTAGTTAGCTTACCGCAAAAAACGAAGTGATGATGCTTTCCCTTAGCTCAAAGCCAGTCTGGGTGTCCTCACTCGTTTCTGCGGCCAAGTTGGGGATATCGCGCACCAGTGTGGTTCTTCAGGGGGTTGGATTCTGTGGCATATACAAAGATTGTGAAGCACACAGCATGCGAGGATAATCTTGGAGACCTTTTGTGGACTGTACAACATCTCTCCTCCTGGGCGTGCCAAACACTGAAAGCACGCTTTCAGCAGTCTAATGGTTCGTTCCACAATGCTTCTGGTTTTGCGATGTGCTGCATTGTAGCGTTGTTGGGCAGAGGTCTGTGGGTTTCTGACCGGAGTCATCACCCAGGTTCTCTGCCCGTATCCCTTGTCCTCTGTGGGAAAAACACAAGGAGAGACAGCAATTAGTACTAGTACATGTTTTTTTTAGAATTTTCAAAAATATAGCTTACTAGGCCACATATTTTAGGGAAAATACTTTGACATGGTTACTTATTTACCCAGTAGCCAGCCAGCTGGCATTTCGTTGTTCTCAAACTTCCTGCACAGGACTGACCGCTGCAGCACATAAGAGTCGTGGCATGAGCCGGGGAAACCAGATCTCACGTCCCGCAGCTTCATGTCATGGTCACACATAACCATTACATTGATGGAGTGGAACTGCTTTCGGTTCCGATAATGCAGCTCCTGTGCACGGGGAGGGCGGAAAGGGATATGTGTACCATCCACGCACCCTAGCACATTCGGGATCCCTCCCATGCGATAGAAAGCATGTTTTATTTTTGCAACCTCATCCTCATCCTCAGGAAATTGGATGTAAATAGGGATCAGGTCACAAATTGCCAGTACTACCTGGAAAAATATGCGGCTCATTGTAGCCTGGCTGATCCCGCTGAGGAGGGCAGAGGTTGCCTGGAAGGTCCCTTGTGCCAAAATATTAAGACTGGCACATAGGCGTACTATGCCTGGAATGGATCTGGTGCGTTTGGTGGATGGATCGATTTTGGTCTTAATCTGATCATATAGGGACTGTAGTGCTGCACGATTCAGACGGAAGAGGCTCCTGATCTGCTCGTCACTTAAATCCCACACTGAAAGGCGGATGCCAAAGGATCGGGGTGCCCTAAGCCTCACAGCACCCTCCTCCCTGGCCTCCTGCTCTTCCAGCATTCTCACACATCCCTGCACCCATAACCCATACATCACCCTCTTATCCATCTCACACTCAACAGATATACCAAAGAAGCAAACCAAAAACAAAATCCACAAACACACCACACACACAAGCAAGCACACTCCTCACACACTCAATACAATGCAGCTCACCATAAAACCAGAAGTATAGTGGTCTGAACCACCAGACTGCTGAAAATGTGCTTTCTAAGTTAGGCACAACCAAGAGGGGAGTTGCTGCACAGCCCGCAAAAGGCCCCAAAATCAAGCCTCACTTGCTGTATGCTCCACAATATTTGCATATGCCAACAAAATCAATCTCCTAAAGAAACAGCACTGATGTGCAAGCCACAGAGAGTGAGGACCCAACCCAGCCAGACACTAAAATGAGCTAAGGTACAAAAACACCACACCACCACACCACAGCCTTTGCCACAGTATAACAATACCAGAAGGTTGGCTAATCCAGCCATTTATACTTCACTTTGAAAAAGGACAGGTCCGCTTTGCCGCCTTTTGCGTTGCTCTGCTATTTCCTGTCTGCAATTAGCTGACCCAGGTGTGCTTGAAACGGATTGCGCATGCGCACGCTATTAGCGCTACTAGCGTACGTGAGCCGAAACTTGCGTGCATTAATGGACATGGCTGAAAATTCTGTGGTGGACCAATGAAAGGTAAGCTGCTCTTTATTTAAATAGCCGTTTGTAGAGCCACATGTCACAAGTGTTTAATATACATGAGTACATTGTTGTCTTTGGTTGTGTGTTGTTTGGTTAATGAGCTCTGTAATTAGTTAATTGCCTACCAAACATGGTTCAATCAGTGCAGTGGAGCTGTGGCTACAAGCACCTGGCCAGTATGTGTGAAGCAATTAAGTGGACCTGTTTGTGATTGGTTGGTAGAGCACATAAAACCTGCCCAACCCAAAAAGAGGGTGATGCCATTCTGTAGTCTGTATGTGTGCTTGTGTGTTGTCTAGTGGTGTGTGTGTGCAGCTACAGGATGGAGCCAAATTCTGGACATCTGCCGGCCACAGCTGGCCCAAGTAGGAGTGTGTTGGGTACTGTGCGCAGACCTCCCTTAAGGAAAAGGGCCCAGGCCCAAGGTGAGCCTGCACCCAAGGCCAGCCGCCCATTTGCCAAGAGGGAGCCAGAATTTAATTTGGCAGAGAACAATACTCTTGTGCGCCTTATCCTGGCCAAATGGGAGCTAATATTTGGCTCCCAAAGCCAGTCTATAGGCAAGCAAGAAAGGAGCAAATTGTGGGATGCCATTGGGGATGAGCTTACTAGCAGTGCTCAATACCGACGTAGTGGCCCATCCTGCAAGAAACGCTTCTACACTTTGAGAAGGGCCCTTATGCAAAAGATGAAGCATGATCTTGATGTCGAGAGTGGGACCATCCAGGGTCCAAAGAGTACCTACAGGCCATATGAGGAGATGCTGAAGGCCAAAATTCCGCTGATTCGGCTGCAGGGTGTTGATGCTGGGGATGACACCACAGGTTGGACTGAAGGTACATATTTTCTGCATATTTGTGCATATATGTGATTTGCTTTGTCTCTTTCTGGCCAACTAACAGTAGGACCTGTGAAGTAGTACATTATACCTCATAAATGTTTTCCTTTCTTGTCTGTTGCTTTCTGCATAGGTGCACATGGTGATGTCCCTGATTTGGCTGAGGACACCACAACTGCTGCCCTTCAACCAACCTCAAGCCTAAACCAGTCTGCCATTGAAGGTATTTATCACTAATTTATGGGCTGGGTTGTTTTTGTACAAAATGGGTGTGGGAGCACCTCAAACAATAGCTTATACCACTGTTGAGGATTACTAATATGGGCCTGTGGACTAATTTCACACCCACTTTAACCCTCTCAGCAACTAACTAACAAGGCCCTAACATGTGTTGCTATGTGGGAAGCCAGAGATGTGTGGCCATATATCTGCATATACATGTGGAAGCCACACTGGCCTTGATTAGGGAATATTATTGCTTGAGCTGCTCACACACACCTTTTTTCTTTTTTGGGTCCCGCACATTACCAATAGCTAAATATATTCTTTGAATTTGCCTAGCTGCACCGCCATTGGCACCAGCATCTCCTCAGGAGCCAAGCTACTCTTTGGATGCTGGTAAGTGCATGTGTCAACCTTGCTTTAGCCACTTTAACACAAGTGCATGTCTTTCATTCCTCTTTTTTCTTGGTAGGCCAAGTCACTGCTTCATCTTTGGACACCACTTCCGATGTTGCAGGTCAACAGGACCCTGTTGGTGTGTATTGGCCAAAACAATGTATCCTTTATGCTGTTTATGTTACACTGGTTCTATTTGGTTAATCTAATAATCTACATGTTTGCTAGGTCAACTTGAAGATTGCTTTTTTTTGGTGGCTTTGCCATCCCCAGGCTCATTAGTAAACTGTTTAGAGTGATTGCAATGCATTTTTTACGTATATTAAAAGACAAACATTCACCTGAGTAGTGTTAGGAATATTTAGAGACATTAATTGTGTTTTTTAGTTGGCCGGAATATCGGAAGTGGCTGTCCGGAAAGGGCCCTTCACGTTGAGGCTGCTAGAGATGAGGGTAAGTTGGTTTTGCTTGATTATCTCGCAAGGATTTTTGCAAACCTTTTTTGGTAATTTAGTAGGCCAACTTGTGTTTAAACGTGTTTTTTCAAGGGCAAAGCTCGAGTGAGGGCCAAACTCCGGACATCTGGGAGATGGCGGGTATGTGTAATTTGAGCAAAGTGTCTGTTATTGTTTGGCCCAATTATTGGCTCATCTTCCTCTTACATACATGTTAGCAATCTGAGTTTACAAGATCCCTTTTGGCTAGTGTGTAATCTGCAACTTTGTTGAGGTATGGTCTCGATAGTCTATCCATATTACATTTGAGTTTGGTCCACTGACCTACTAACATGACTTTCCTGTTTAGCATATGCCAGCTTGCCTCATCTCTCAGATGTGGATTTGCCCCTTTCTGGCAGCCAGACCCTGGACCTACTTCGGGCGGACGGCACTGAGGTAACATGGCTGATTTTGGGGAACAATAACCACATTGACATGTTTGTGGGTAGTCCAGGAACCAACATGTAACATGTTATTTCTTTGGTGTTTTGACAGGAGGCCAGACCTGAACCCCAAGCTGGGACCTCTTCCCAAGTGCCATGTGGCCAAGCTACAGAGGCTCAATCAAGGGTAAGTTTGATTGTTACACTTTGGGTAAATGATTGGTAGGGGCATACCTGCATTGTTTCACCTTCACTACAATCTTTTCTTTTTGTTTTTTAGCCGGAACACACAACAAGAGGAGGTGTGGCACCGACCAGTGCCGATTTTTATGAGCTAGGGGTCCGGATGCTGGAGGACTACAGTCGCCAACAGCCGCGTGATGGAACTAATGAGCGCATTGCGGCGTTGGAAAATCAGGTGCTGGTGTCTCGGCAACAAATTGAGGACCTGCAGCGCCAGCTCCAGGATGTGAGAGAAGGACACCAAATTCAAACCAACTGGGAACTGGATCGCATTGCACATCTGATGGAGCAATCTTTACAGCGCCAGGAACAAAGTTTGTTGTTGATGCATCAGCTGATACAACAGCAGTCTATTTTTTTTACTGCACTGTTGTCCCCCAACACCACCCCTAGCAATGACTCTAAACCTCCCAGGCCCCCAAGCCAAGAATATTGAATTTCTTTTTGCTGTGTTTCATTTGTTTCTCATACATTTGAGTACCCCACCTCTAAATTGTGTTTTTTCTAAGACATAGCTAAGAACACAGTCAGGGATGAGTCTCTAGATCTAGATATGTACATGTAGCCAGAAATGTATGACACACACATTGGTGACCATATCTTACTATGGTTTACACATTAAATGGCTACAAAGGTACACCAACATTTTACAAATAATGGGTTGGTAGACACTTAAACTATGCTTGACAAGGCACAACACACTGTAATTAAAAAAATACAAAATATTTATTATTCCGCAAGGCGGGCAACAGGCCCAACATTCCGCCGCACAGCGGCTCAAAACATACCCCCCCACCCTAACGACGCCTCTTCAAGGCCAGCAGCATAAGGCGAAGACGCCGGATCGACTGCCACAGTCTGCGATGCTGGTTTTCACAAGCTGTAGAGAGTATAAAAAAACCATATTCAAAAGATAGAATGTGACCTCAACATACACAGATGTAGCAATGTAATGTGATTGGCTAAAATTAGCTGACGCTCACATTCACATTGTTGGCCACTGTGCCCTTAGGTGTTACCATTATATGAGTACTAGTGGCTGCCTTAAATGTGGCCACAACATCCCAAGCATACATTTACTCTGAACTCTTGGGAATAAATTAAGGTCTAAACCCAGTGTGGACATTTATTTGTTTAGTTACAGCCAAACATCAGGGCCAAAGTCCTAACGATTAAACTGGCTGGGCCAAGCATATTAGAGGTCACCACCTTAGCAGGCCAATTTTGTTTGCAATAAACCACAATTTTACACTATGTGGGCAAAACAAGAATGGGAGCCAACAATCAAGCATGCAGACATGCATTTAGGGTTGTTGAACAAACACATGTAACCTAGATGTGTGTTTAGAAAACACATAGGTACATTGTAAATGTCTCCAGAATTTACTATAAGACATAGGGGTCACAAGTCTTTAGGCATATGAAGTGGGATGTACTCACCATCGCAGCTGTGGCTGGGGCTCATGCTGCTGGCCGTCCCGGGAGCTGGGGTGGGGAGGATGGTCACTGGCTCCGTCTGCGTGGCCACATCTGTCAGGAGAAAGCAAAAGAGAAAACAAAAATTAGTGGGACAATGACACATGACTATTTGACAGCCATCTGGTTATGGAATCTGCCAAAACAAATGCTTGCATGGTTACACACATGTTGTCCGACATTAGCATATTTCCTGGTCCATGAGTTCATGTAAATTATTTATGGTGGCAACATGGACACATAAAGATAATGTGCCAATAACCTTGACAGTGCAATGGTAAGGCCTAATTTGCAGTTGAGTGTAGAATCTTACTAGTGTGCAACATGTGTTAGCTGGAACAACTTACAAAAATAACACATTTGCTAGCCCCCATCATGGTATGGGCTGAAACATAGGGGTGGTTGCCAGTTGGATTGCACTGTAGTGGGGTTTGTGATGTTAATGTAAATTATAAAACCAGCTTGTACTATGGACCATGAAACATGTGTATGTTAAAAGTGGACCAAGACCCAGGATTTATACTATCCTGTGTTTTGTTCCACTTTGGCAGGGCACACCAATCGGAGAGAGAGCCCGTCCGCCGCTGCCTTCCGGGTGTCACTCCTCCAGGGCGTGCGCCCGCGCAGGCCATTCACAAACGGACAGCGCGGGCGCACACATATCTAGAGGGGCGCACAGGAGGCGGCGGCGGTGGCTTCTGCCACCCCCAATGAGGTAAGGAGTTTGTGGGCTTTTGGGGGGGGGGGCCCGCGGTGAGGGAGGTGATTGGGCAGGGAAGCTTATAGATTCCCAGCCCAATCAACAATGGGTGTTGGTCCACTTTAAGGAATGTCATAACATATGGAATGTGAGGGATAACAACAAACACTTACCATGACTATGCCCGTGGAGAAGGCGTTGCCAAAAGCTCCTGGAGGTGCCGCCTATATGATGCCCTGCAAATTAGAGAGGAATGGCAAGGGCTAAGTACAAATGGCCATATGTAACCTGTCACAGACTAACACTGACTAAATCTGCACTCACCAGGGGATGAGCTGCCACTTGAAGCCCAGGGAGGGCTCTGAGGAGGAGGCGTGGAGCCTCGGCTCCTCACACTCTGATCCAAAGATCCCCCACCCAAAGGGCCACCCTCCTCCCTCTCACTCCCTGCTCCTTCAGGGAGTGTGGGAGAGTCCACTACTTCCACCCCACTTGGACTCCCCACTTGAGAGTGGCCCCTTGGCTGGTGAGACTCCTCAGAGTCAGAGTGTGAGGAGCTGAGGCTCGATCCTGCCAGCCCCCCAGCAGCACACTCCTCTGGGGCGTCATCCCCTTTCTCCCCTGGGTCCTCTAAATAGGACACTCGAGAGGGACCCTCCCCCGATGACTCCCCCGAGTCCGCCTGTCTCGTTCGGGGGAGGAATCCCTTCCCACGTTTCCCCAGGGGAGGACGCTTATCTGTGTTGAGGGGGTGAACACCCAAAATGGACACAGCTTAGAATATTATTTCCCAAAAAGTATAAACATAGCATAAACTTCCACTTACCTGAAGCGTACGCATCATATAGGCGGTACACGCCTTCAGGGTCCCGACGCTTAAAGTCGGACCACTTCTGCATAATCGCTCTCACTGAGCCTGGTATTGAAGCGCCGGGACACTGTGGCCTTCACCTCCAGGGCAATGCGCTTTTTGCCCCCACGGGCATAGTCATATTGGTGGATGCAGAAATCCTATGAGAAATGAAAAAAAAAAAAGGTTATCAATACATGACATCAGACCAAAGGCCTAAACATTTATACTGAGAACAGATTAAACATATAATCCAAGGAAAACTTACTCACTTTCACCACCTGGCCGTTTACGCGGCTATCCACCCTCTTCCTTTTTTTTTTTTGCTGGCCCGGGGGGGAGGGGGGTTAGGTGGGGGAGGTGAGGTAGGTGGGGGGGTGAGGTAGGTGGGGGGGTGGGGGAGGGGTGGGGGGGCCAGAGTCAGAGGAGGAGCTGGGGAGGCGCAGGACACGTCTCCTGGGCAGCATGGTGGAAACGCAAAGGAGGAAACCGGAAGTGGATATGACGAAAGCGACACCCAGAAAAAAAAAAAAAACGCTCCGCACACTAGGAAGAAGCTAATATCCGCTACGTGCAAGCTAAGTGGCGGTAATAGTAGATTTACGCATTACAACAAGCTATTGGCCAAGACGCAATTAATTATTAGCTTGATTTAGCTGGGAAACGCAAAGGCGCAAACCGGAAGTGGATATGACGAAAGCGAAAAAAAAAACACGCTCCACGCACTAGGAACCAGCTAATATCCGCTACGTGCAAGCTAAGTGGCGGTAATAGGAGATTTACGCATTACAACAAGCTATTGGCCAAGACGCAATTAATTATTAGCTTGATTTAGCTGGGTGTTCAATATCCTGTAATGCATAGGTCAGAGCAGATCTGGTTGCTTACAAATACAATCTTATTCCTTAATACAATAATAACGCAATATAACTATCCAACAACATGATAATGTGGCACACAGGAGAATGCATAACGGGTTGTTATGAGCTTGTACGCCTGAAAAAATCCTGCAGAATGTGGACATATGCACACTCAGAACTACAGTGTATTCATTAAGAACGACTGGGGTTGCTGCAAGTGAATTCAGGGAAAAATGCAGAAAGGCACATGTATGAACAGCACAGCGCAGCACAGCGACGCTAGCGCCGGCACATAGCGAATCACAACAGCGACTGCACAAACACTGACCACCACAGATTCAACAAGGACAGGGCTGCAGAATAGCTTGGGCGCTGACAATTTCAATGAGCGAACGTGAGCGCCAACCATGATTGACTAAAAAGTAGCTTTACAAGCCATGTGTGTTGTGAAAGCAAGCTAATTTGAGGCTAATGTCTTTTGTGGGAGGAGATGCATTTTATATTTCACTCACAACATTCCAGTCTAAAAATTACATCTTTCACCAAAAAATCAATAAAAACAAGACAGATTAATCAAACATATCCTAAACAACATGTGTTTAATTTTTGGCAAAAGACAAGAACACAAAAACCACTAAAAAAAAAACATTGCAGTGTCTGCCATTGAAATGTATGGGAGAGCGCCGGGTAGCGAAAGGTCTGACCTGGCGCTGGGCTGGGATTAGCAGCGGCGCTGTTCGTTGCAGTCCGCTACATGATGAATCCAGCGCTAGCTGACGCTTTCGCCGGCGCTAGCCTCATTTAGCGTGATAAATGCGTGATTGTGTTCGCAGCCTTGCGTTCGGGAGTCGGTAGCCGCCGATAGCTGGCGATACCTGGCGCTATTGAGACACTAGCTGACGCTATCGCTTGATGAATAAGGCCCCTAGATGTCACCAAATGTAATTTTATTTTTTTCTGCTAAAATTATTTTTCATGGCTTCTTTTGCTTGTCAATGTGTAATTTGGACAACAGCTAAAATGCAGCCTAAACACAATGTTGGTGCTATAGCCACTGGAACGGCAGTCAACTCAGCTCACATGTGGTTTTTAGGTAAGTACTGAGGCTCACTGCTTCAGTTTATTGTTTCATTCGAGTACATTTGTCTGTAATTGTTACATGTTGTCACCTGTTAGCTGCAGTGACCCTTTTGTGTTCACTATCTGTTTATTTGTCTGTATAGGCCTAGTCTTTTTGATACATTGGCTTGATATTTAGGGGATCTGTTGTCATTATTTACATTGTTATTACCATCCACTTTCTCAATCAGGCATTACCACACTGTGCTTTTCCATCAGCCAGCCGCCTGGCTATATCTGGCCTTTTAAGTGGTTTTATCATGGTTTTTGTGCATTAATTAATATGTTTTCTTTCTATTAACCCTTTAAATGCCAGCCACGTAAAATTTACGTGGTTGCCTCTCCGTCACTTAAGTGCCAGCCACGTAAAATTTACGTGCCTGGCATTTACCCCTGCTAGTGCGCAAAAAAAAAAAAAATTACTCACCTGACCCCTCGTTGGATCCGGCCGGGTCTCCTCTTTAATTTGGTGCCATCCGATCCCCCGTGGGGGGGTCGGATGGCTCCAGGAGAGCCCCCGGAATAGGCCACCCCCCCCGCTTCTGCAGCAGCAGCTGCTAACTGTAAAAAAAAATAAAAAATAAAAATGACATTCACTTACCTGTGTGTGCGCTGGCTCCCGCTGTCCCTCCTCTTCACCTGGGGGGCCTCCGATCGCCCCCCAGGACTTACCGATCTTCAGGAGAGAGCCCGGGAGGCTCTCTCCTCTCTCCTCCTCGATGGCGGCCGCCATCTTGCCGCTAAGCCCCGCCCCTTGACGTCATCCCGGCCTGTCTCCGTGCCAAGCCCCGCCCCTTTTGGGGGCGGGGCTATGACGGCACTCCGGCCCGATCTCCGGCGTCAGCTCTTTCAGCTGTCAGATGCCGGTGATCGGCAACGGGGAAGGAGGTGGCAGGAGATCCTCTGATCTCTTGCCTCCCCCTTCTCTGGATGCCGATCACCGGCATCTGTCAGCAGAGCGGCGCGGGACAAAGGAGCTTACAATCGGAGGTAAGTACAGTAAAAAAAAAATTTTTTTTTTTTAAATAAAATACTTTTGTGTGGTTTTTTTTTATTTAACCCTTTGTGAACTGGTAAGGGGTCCATGAGACCCCTTATACCAGTTCACAAGGCTCTGGGTATGGCAGGTCACCTGCGGCAAGCGGGTGACTTGCCATAACCCCCAGCCCCCCATTACCTGCCTCCCCAACGGCCAGGGGGGGGCAGAAGGGCCCGGGCCACTTAGTGGCTATGTGGGCTAGTAGCCTGCAGGGCCAGGGGCCACCAACGCTGGCCCCTGCGCCCTGTTCTACAAGCCCCCATAGCTGGCCCGGGTCGGTAATGCTGGGTAGGGGGGACCCTACGTCATTTTTTGGGGGGGATTTTTAAGGGTTTTTAACCCTTAAAATTCCAAAAAAAAATGGGGTCCCCCCCCCTAGGAGGGGGAACCCTATGTCATTTTTTTTTTTTAATTAACCCTTTTGTTTTCTGTCATCCAGCAGCTATAAAAGGCTGAAAGAGTGCTCCACTATGGATGGGAGGTAAGTATTAAAAAAAAATAAATAAATAAATAAAATATTTTTTCTCTTTGTGTGTCTGTGTTTTTTTTTACATTTAACCCCTTGTGAACTGGTAAGGGGTCCATGACCCCTATACCAGTTCACAAGGCTGGGGGAGGTGGCAAGTCACCTGCGCTAGCCGGTGACTTGCCATTAACCCCCGGCACCCCCATTACCTGCCTCCCCAAAGCCCAGGGGGGGGGGGGCAGAAGAGCCCGGGCCCACTGGCTATGTGGGCTTGTAGCCTGCAGGGCCAGGGGCCACAAAAGCTGGCCCCTGCGCCCCGTTCCTACAAGCCCTACATAGCTGGTCCCGGGCTGGTTACTTTGGGTAAGGGGGGGGGCCATGTCATTTTTTTTTTTTTAGGGATTTTTAACCCTTAAAAATCCCCCCAAAAAATGCCCCCCCCTCCCGAGAGGGGGGACCCTATGTCTCGATTTAACCCTTTGTAGTGTGGATGGTAGTTGTATTTTATTTGTAAATGTTAAAAATTACTTGTTTCAGTTAGAGGGGTCTCCTGGGCAGGAACAGGGGGCTACCGATAAATATGTGGTACCGTTGTAATCGGTAGAAATGGGGCTTTCACATGCAATATGGTTTTCCCTAATCAAATACATTTTTTATTTAAAATAAAGGAGGCAATTTTCTAAAAAAAATTTTTATTTATTTTTTTTTTTTTACTTAATAATAAATAAAATTAATAATAAATAAAATTTACAAACAAGACATTTCATGTTAAAGCCTAAACTCTGCTTCAAAAAATATATATATAATTTTCCTGAAAATTCCAGCAAAAATGACGCAAAACATGGCGCAAAACATGGCGCAAAATGGGGAAAAATGACCTGTCAACAGAGGGTGACAAAATCTCAAGTAGGCTGGCAATTAAAAGGGTTAATAGTACCTCTGCATGTTGGGTATTGTTCTGTTCGGGGGACCTTGCGCTTTCAGACTTAGCTTGTTTTTTCTTGTTTGCATATTTATATTTTAGGAAAAGGTGTTTTTTATTCTGCTTTTTTATACATTTTTTAGGGAAACTCTGCGCAACCAAAGAGTTTTTTGAGGGATTAATTCCAGAAAGATGAGCCCACTACAACAAGCTGGGTATGCTTAGAAAGCTTAACATGTGTACTTTCAGGGAATATATGGTTTATGGGGGATATTCCAAATGTAAAGGGTTGTTTTGGTTGAAAAATCGCAAGGTGCGCACTTTGTCTGCAGAGCTGAAATTTTCAAGAAAAATTACCGTTATGCTCATGCTTTACTTTGGGGTGTTTGGCAACTCTTCCTTTGACAGAACCTATGCATGTTGGGTATCGTTCTGTTCGGGGGATGTTGCTTTTTCAGGTTATACTTGTTTTTTCTTGTTTGTATATAGTTTTTTAGGAAAATGTGGCTTTGATTCTGCTTTTTTATCCTTTTTTTAGGGAAACTCTTTGCAACCAAAGAATACATTGAGGCATTACTTCTAGAAAACTGTGGCCACATCAACAAGCCTGGTACGCCTAGAAAGCCTGAGGTGTGTACTTCCAGAGAATATATAGTTTGTGGGGGGTATTTCAAATGTAAAGGGTTGTTTTTCTGGAAAAACTGCAAGGTGCGCATAGCGCATATCACAGTTGTATTTTTTCTGAAAATCCCCTAAAGCTCTGTTTCAGTTTGGGGGAGTCTCCTGGGCAGGAAAAGGTGTCTACCTATACATATGTGGTACCGTTGTAACTGTGAGAAATTGGGGTTTCACACGCAATAAGATTTTATTGACAAACTTACATTTTTTATTACAAAAAAACACTACAAATTGTAAAAAATTGATTTTTTTAATTTTTTTGCACATATTTCGCCAAAAAATATTGAGAATACACCTAAAAAATGACAAACAAGACATTTCATGTTAAAGCTCAGACTCTGCTGAAAAAAACAATATATCATTTTCCTGGGAAATCCCTGGAAATCCCTTCAAAAATCACATTTGAACATGGGGAGTGCAAAATAGTGCAAAATGGTCTGGCAACAGAGTGTGACAAAAACTCCAGGTAGGCTGGCACTTAAAGGGTTAAACATTACACATTTTTATATACATTTATCTGTTTTTGAACTCCTTCTGCTGTTTCCACTTGCCCCCCTCCACCGCATGACGGTTCCTGTTTTGGGACTCCTCATCCTGTTGCCACGTGACACCCTCGACCAATCTGACTGTTCCTGTTTCTGGACTCTTTATGCTTTGCCCCCAGCCACCCTTCGCCAATGTTGCTCAATTTACATTTCAGTTTGGATTTTATTTACACCGCAATGACTTTTCTTGATGTTAGACTAACAAAATCACACTGACTAGGGATTTATAATTGCAGGAAATTGCATCCCAAAAGATTTTTACAGAGTTCATTCATTGCAGTTTTGAAAAAGGGAGACAAGAACATCAGACAGATCTTTTGATCATAGCATCAAATCAACAAAACATAGGTATGCTGGGGGTTCCTACCATTTTTAAACTGTATGCAGCTATATTTTTTATTCCCTTTTATCAACTCATTAGGGATGAGGATACATGCATAAAATGTAGACGGCTATCAAAAAGATTTTGAACATCTTTACAATTTTTGGAGAGACAGGAGTTGAGACTTTGCAATCGTGCAGGCTGATTCATTACTAACGCCAGGTAGCGACAGAAGCACGACTGGAATGCTGGGAAAGAAAGCTCCAAGATGACCGCTATCAGGAGAAAATCTGTGAGGTGGTGTTTTGGTGGATGCAGGAGCAAACATAAGTGCTAACAATGATTCAATAGATCAGAACAATGATTCATGCAGATGGGGGAACTGCCACAGTACCCTGGCAGACAGGAAGCCCACGGGCATCATCCTCAGTAATACTGGAGGGGGGCCTGGACAGACACTCCCCTCCACCATCAGAGCAAGCAGAATCCCTATGTGCCCTACTGGAGCCTTGGGAAGGAGAGGGCGACAGAATAGTTAGCCCCCGCTACTCGCCCCGCCCACAAAGTGAGCCCTCTCCCACATGGTCCTGGACTGACACAGAAGAAATGCCCCGCCACCTCCTTTTCTCCCTGGAGCACAAAGGGAACCGCCAGGTGGCAGTGGCCCGGTCGAGGTCAGCATCGGAGCCAACTCGGGGGTGCAGTCCACAAGCCCTGGGACTCCACCGCCTTCCTGGCTCACCCCCAGATATCTGGGTTCCCGAGGAGGTCCCGTCCGCCCGGACCTTGCCAACTGAGCTCTCCTTATCCCCTCACGGAGCGTCCAAAGGTCACCCACCTGAGTAGCACAGCGGCCATCTGCTCTCTCCATGCGGACGAGACTGCGCTATCACAGGTGACCCGTCTGGGCCAGTCCGGTCAGGACTCCCCCCTGGCCGAAGCATGTGACACTCAGAGGTGGAGAGTTGACCTGCTGGCGGGGAACCATATACTGCAGCTCCCCCCACATCCTGAGGCCGGTGATGGCCTTCCCTCCCGTGGGATTGATTACCCTACTCCTGAGGCGGCGGGTCCTAACTGTCCAGATCCACGACATGCGAGCCTGTCACCGTTTGAGACCGGTTCCTCCACTCCCGAAGGTCCAGGGTCAGCTGCGTTGGTTCCTTCTGCACAATATGACCTTGAAGTTCTTCTGAGATTTTTACCCTCAAGGAAGGACTTTGAGAACTACACCAATAGGATGGAAACAGTATTCAGAAGGGAGATGGAGGAAGTAACAAAATCGGTTGCCGACGTCTCGGACAGAGTCCAAGTTCTGGAAGAAACTCAGATCTCCACAGACCAGCGCCTGACAGCCCTGGAGTGGGCGAACGCTACCCTTGAGAGTGTGCAAACAGCTTCAGCACGACAAACCTCCAAGATATTACTTCATCTCGACGACATAGAAAATAGGGGAAGGCACAATAACATGCGCATTCATGGCCTCCCTGAATCCCCTGGTAACGCCAACTAGGGATGAGCGAATCGATCCGGACCAACCCGGATTCCTTCTGAATTTCATGACAAATTCGATTCTGAACGAATCCGAATTTCCCCGCGATTCGATCGATCAAAGTTTTCCTTTAAACTCCATTTATTTCAATTACAGGCATTCTAAGATGGTGGAAGCACATATCCGGACATGTCCCCTGGGGCAAGGTATTATGGGACAGTCACATGCAGCCTATCAGCAGCCAGGAAGCCCGGTGACGTCACCGTGCTATATAAACCGGCGGCCATTTTCCTTTTGCGCATTTCAGCCTTGCATTCCAGAGACAGCGGATAGGGAGAGAGAGTTAGAGATAGGTAGGGAGAGTCAGAGAGGCAGACAGAGAGGTAGACAGAGCCAGGGAAAGATAGTGAAAGATAGTGAAAAACCGGAACGATCCAGGGACAGCATAAAAGTGACAGTGATTTTTTTTTTTTTTTTTCATTAGCCTGATCAGTTTTCAATTCAATTTCAGTTCTTTGTGCTGTAAATTTTAATCTGCCTTTCCACTGTGCATCCCATCTATGCAGTGGCTTATTTAACCCTATCTGTTACACACAATCATTTATCTTAACTGGATTAGTTTGAATTTAGTTTTAATATTTTTTGGTCTGCTTTACCAGCCCACATGGGCATCCAAACCTGCACTTAGCAGCCTATCTGTTATACTAAATACGCTTGTTCATCCTTCCTCAGCTAAATCAAGCTATTGCATTTTGAATTGTTTTTTGTCCTGCTGCCAAAACACTAGGCCGCAGGTTATCCCAAACATGCAATTAGCAGCCTATCTGTTATACTTAATACGCTTGTTCATCCTTCTTCAGCTAAATCAAACTATTGCATTTTGAATTGTTTTTTGTCCTGCTGCCAAAACACTAGGCCGCGGGGTATCCCAAACCTGCACTTAACAGCCTATCTGTTATACAAAATACGCTTGTTCATCCTTCTTCAGCTTAATCAAACTATTGCATTTTGAATTGTTTTTTGCCCTGCTGCCAAAACACTAGGCTGCAGGGTATCCCAAACCTGCACTTAGCAGCCTATCTGTTATACTAAATACGCTTGTTCATCCTTCTTCAGCTAAATCAAACTATTGCATTTTTAATTGTTTTTTGTCCTGCTGCCAAAACACTAGGCCGCAGGGTATCCCAAACCTGCACTTAGCAGTCTATCTGTTATACTAAAGACGCTTGTTCATCCTTCTTCAGCTGAATCAAACTATTGCATTTTTAATTCGTTTTTGGTCTGCTGCCAAAACACTAGGCCGCAGGGTATCTCATATTGCCAATTTTCATAGTATCTGGTGCAGAGAAGCAGTTCCTCACTTTATTTAGCTTCTTCTTTTTAAAGTAAACACATTTTTTTTATCGTACCTATTGCGCATTTCAAATACATAAAAATGTCAGGCAGACAAGTGCAAGGATGTTCAAAGAGGAGTGGCAAAGGCCAAGATTCAGCAGGCAGAGGTCGCAGCAGACTAGGAGCGAGTGGCAGCAGGATCCACGGTGAGAGACCTGATCTGCCAGTATCTGCTAGCGGTCGTGTCTCCACCAGTAACGCATCTTCCGCGGTAGATTGGTTAACGCGCATCAACATCATCACAAGTTACATCTGAGACCCCCAGTCTAGGGTTGATAGGTTCCTCTGACACAGCCCTGAGTTGGCATGCCCCGAGAGCAGTCCCTGTCCTCCCATTGCCTCTGTCCTATGCCGTTCCCTCCCCCAGTGACGTATCCTATGCTTTGGGTTCAGCTCCACTCTTTAGTGAGGAGGACGATCAGATAGAGGACAGTCAGCAGCTACTGCCCAGCCAAGAAATGGAGGTGGCTTCTTTAGCTAGGCAGACAAATAGTGATGTGGACAGTGTCGTGGGTGTTGCGAGCGTTCCAGCTCCTACACCAGACACTGTTGAGGAAACCGAGAACATCAGTGACGTGCAGCCACAACTCTGTGATGATGATGAAGCCGATCGCACTTGAGAGCTGGGTGATGAAGGGGCTTCATCGTCATCATCAGGAGAAGAGGGGCGCAGGTTGCCCTGGAGTCAGCAGCTGAGGTAGCAAGGTGGAAGCAGCATGGTTGGCAGTCAGCATGGGGGCACAATTGTAAAGCCTGGAGCCAAACGGGGCCGAGGCCGGGGTAGAGCACCTGCTGCGCGGCAGGCTACCTTATTGGGAGGTAGAGGAGCAGGGGTTCCTGGAGTTGGCGACGGTAGCAGTGAATCAGTGAGGCCTGTTGGTGGGAAAAGTAGCTACTCGGCAGTGTGGCAGTTTTTCCTGAAGCATCCGCAGGAGGGTAACATGGCCACATGCAAGATATGTAGGCAGAAGGTGAAGCGTGGCCAGGGCCCAAATGTTGGCACCACGGCCCTGCATCAATATATGATGCGTCACCATAAAGCGGCCTGGGAGAACCGAAGCTCCGAAGAGGTGGTCCAGCCTGCTTCCTCACCAAGTGGCACGCCGCTCCCAATTTCTGCCAGCCAAGGCTCCAGCACCTCAGCCGAAGGCAGCTGTGCGTCATACCCATCCTCTGTCGCTCCTGCTCCTCCTCCTCCAAGTCATGCATCCCGCCAGCAATCCATCAGCGAAGCCATGTCCAAGAGACAGCAGTATGCGCCCACTCATCCTACGGCGCAGAAGCTGAATGTGCTCCTGTCCAAGTTGCTGGTGCAGCAGTCGCTCCCTTTTCAGGTGGTGGACTCTGCACCTTTCAGAGAACTGATGGCTTGTGCCGAGCCGAGGTGGAGAGTCCCAAGCCGTCATTTCTTTGCCAAGAAGGCAGTACCAGCGCTGCACACTTTTGTTGAACAGAAGGTGGGCCAGTCCTTGAGCCTGTCGGTGTGTAGCAAAGAGCATGGCAGCACCGACATCTGGAGCTGTAACTACGGTCAGGGACAGTACATGTCGTTTACGGCCCACTGGGTGAATGTGGTCAGCAACTTGGACAGGTCACGCCGCTTCAGCCTCCGTGCTCCCTGCCCGTTGGGCCTGTGACACCGTGCGACTCGGCCTCCTCATCCTCCCCCATCTACTCACCCTCCACTGTAGGCTCAAGTCTCAGTGCCCCTCCAGTCTACCATGTGTGCAGGGCACGGAGGTGTCACGCTGTGCTTCACATGGTTTGTCTTGGCGAACGGAGTCACACAGGGGAGGAACTGCTTAAATTTATTCATCACAAAATCCAAACATAGCTTATTTCAAGAAAACTTAAAATGGGAATCATGGTTACCGACAATGGGAAGAACATTTTGTCTGTGCTGCGCCAAGGAAGCCTGACCCATGTGCCCTGCATGGCTCACGTCTTCAATCTGGTTGTCAAGCGGTTTCTGAAGTGTTCCCCCCATCTGTAAGACATCCTAACAACTTCAAGGAAACTTTGCATGCACTTCAGCCACTCATACACCGCCAAACACACCCTTCTTGAGCTACAGCGTCAGAATGGTAGCCCCCAACATAGTCTGATTTGCGATGTTTCCACCCGTTGGAATTCACATGTTGGACCGATTATATGAACAGAGAAAAGCCATCACGGATTTCCTGATGATCCAAGCGGATAGGGGGACTCCCCTGTGTAACTTCAATGTCAACCAGTGGCAGCTCATACGTGATACCTGCCATTTGCTCATGCCTTTTGAGGAAGCCACTTTATTTGTCAGTCGGCAGGATTACGGGATGAACGACGTGATTCCACTGCTTCATGTACTACAGCACATGTTGGAAACCATGGCTGGTCAGGGCACTGGAGACATGGCGTCTACATCTTACAGCCACATGAACCCCGTTGGAGCTGAACTGGAGGAGGAGGAGGAGGAAGAGGAGGAGGAGTGGCCCGGTGAAGCACAGTTTAGGCTTGGCAAAATGGCTGGTTTATCTAGTCAGCGGACAGGAGAGGAGGAGCAGGAGCATCCAGAGGAGCTAGAGGGTTTTGAGGAAGGCGAGACAGCAGACCCGGTCCCACCGTGGCAGTATGCAGTGGAGATGGAGACAGGTAGTCCCTCTGAGTCACTTGCACAAATGGCAGGAAGCATGGTCATGTGCTTGCGTAATGACCCCAGAATTGTTTCCATTTGTCGGCAGGATGACTTCTGGCTGTCCACCTTATTGGACCCTCGCTTCCGGCACAAAATGGGGGCATTTTTTAAACCCGCTGAGAGGGAGGACAAACTGAACTACTACAAAGACATTCTACGTAATCAGTTGGGCGATGCCTATCTGCGCCATGGTCCATACTCTCGCAGGTCTGACTCGGGGGGACCTCTGCGCTCACCTTCCCCTGCTATGCCTGCTGGGGGGGTTGGCAGGAGCAGCAGGAGCAGCTCCATCAGCAGCAGCCTCAGTCTTCAATCGCTAATGAGTAGCGTGAGTCTACTCATGAGCAGCTGGAAGACCTGGAGCAGGACCTCAACCAGCAGGTCATGTCATACCTTGACATGACCATGTCAACACACCTTGAGGATCCGCTGGACTTCTGGGCAGCCAAACTTGCCTTGTGGCCGCAACTAGCAGAGTTTGCCCTGGAAAATCTGTCCTGCCCGGCAAGTAGTGTGCCATCTGAGCGGGTGTTTACTGCGGCGGGGCCATAGTTACGGCGAGGAGAACTCGTCTGTCAACTAAAAATGTGGAGAGACTCACCTTTGTCAAAATGAATCAGGGATGGATCAGCCAGGATTTCCACCCACCAATGGCTGATGCATGCGACTAGATTAAGCATGGTGCCACGTTTTACACTTTCCAAATGGTGCAAAACATATTTATGTCTTTAGACCAATTTTTGGGCTCCTGCTGATGCCAACTTCAGGGTGTGCCTTTCAGCCAATTTTTGGCCTCCTGCTGCTGCCAACTCCAGGGTGTCTTTCAAGCAATGTTTGAGCTCCTGCTTATGCTGCTGCCAACTCCAGGGTGTGCCTTCCAGCCAATTTCTGGGTTCCTGCTGCTGCTGCCAACTGCAGGGTGTGTCAGTCAATTTTTGGGCTCCTGCTGCGGCTGCTGCCAACTCCAGTGTCTCTTTAAAGCAATGTTTGGGCTCCTGCTGCTGCTGCTTGCAACTCCAAGGTGTGATTCATCCAATTTTTGGGCTCCTGCAGCCAACTCCAGTGTCTCTTTCACACAATGTTTGGGCTCCTGCTGCTGCTGCTGCTGCTTGCAACTCCAGGGTGTAATTCAGCTAATTTTTGGGCCCCTGCTGCCAACTCCAGTGTCTCTTCCAAGCTATGTTTGGGCTGCTGCTGCTTGCAACTCCAGGGTGTAATTCAGCTAATTTTTGGGCTCCTGTTGCCAACTCCAGGGTGTCTTTCAAGCAATGTTTGGGCTCCTGCTTATGCTGCTGCCAACTACAGGGTGTGCCTTCCAGATAATGTTTGTGCTCCTGCTGCTGCCAACTTCAGGGTGCCTTCCAGCCAATTTCTGGGTTTCTGCTGCTGCTGCTGCCGCCCACTGCAGGGTGTGTCAGTCAATTTTTGGGCTCCTGCTGCGGCTGCTGCCAACTCCAGTGTCTCTTTAAAGCAATGTTTGGGCTCCTGCTGCTGCTGCTGCTTGCAACTCCAGCGTGTGATTCATCCAATTGTTGGGCTCCTGCAGCCAACTCCAGTGTCTCTTTCAAGCTATGTTTGGGCTCCTGCTGCTTGCGACTCCATGGTGTGCTTAATCCAATTTTTGGGCTCCTGCTGCCAACTCCAGTGTCTCTTTTAAGCTATGTTTGGGCTCCTGCTGCTTGCAACTCCAGGGTGTGATTCATCCAATTTTTGGCCTCCTGCAGCCAACTCCAGTGTCTCTTTAACCCTTTAAGTGCCAAGCACGTGCCTGGCTGGGACTTAATTGCCAAGCCCGTAGGTGTTACGTGCTTGAATTTCCCCTCTGCTAGTTAAAAAACTAAAAATAAAAAATACTCACCTGACCCCTCGTTGGATCCGTCCGAGTCTCCTCTTTAATTTGGTGCCATCCGATCACCCGTGGGGGCTTGGATGGCTCCAGGAGAGCCCAAGGAATAGGCCAACCCCCCCGCTTCAGCAGCAGCAGCTGCTAACTGTAAAAAAAAAAAATTTACTTACCTGTGGCCGCGCTGCCTCCCGCCGGGTCTTCTCTTCACTGGAGGGGGGCTCCAATCGCCCCCCCCAGCTCTTCAGCTTCAGGGGAAAGCCTGAAGGGCTCTCCCCCTCCTCTCCCGACGGGCGCCGCCATCTTGCCGTTAAGCCCCCTTTGGGGGCGGGGCTTATGACGTCACTCACCGGGTGTCGTCCAGGTTCCCTGCTGCTGTTCATTCAGATGCGATCATGCTGGCCACAGGAGCAGAGGGGCAGGTGATCAGATCATCACCTGCCCCTCTGCTACTGCAGCCAGCATGATTGCATCTGTCACCACATCGAGGGACAAAGGAGCTGGCGATCGGAGGTAAGTAAAGTAAAAAAAAGTTTTTATTTTTTAATAAAACACATTTTTTCTTATGTGTCAGTGTGTTTTTTTTTTTTACTGTTAATCCCTTGTGAACTGGTAAGGGGTCCATGAGACCCTTTATATCAGTTCACAAGGCTGGGGGGCTGGCAAGTCACCTGCTAGCCGCAGGTGACTTGCCATTACCCCCCGCACCCCCTATTACCTGCCTCCCCAAAGCCCGGGGGGGCAGAAGAGCCTGGGCCCACATAGGCTATGTGGGCTCGTAGGCTGCAGGGTGGGGGGCCACAAAAGCTGCCCCCCCACTCTGTGCCTACAAGCCCCCATAGCTGGGTTGTTTTAAACCCTTAAAATTCCCAAAAAATGGGGTCCCCCCCTCCTGGGAGGGGGGACCCTATGTCATTTTTTTTTAATTAACCCCTTATGTTTATAGTGTGTATAGTAGTAGTATTTTATTTGTAAATGTTATAAAGTGCTATTTTCAGTTTGGGGGGGTTTCCTGGGCAAGAATGGGGGGGCTACCGATACATATGGGGTACCGGTGTAATCGGAAGAAATGGGGCTTTAACATGCAATATGGTTTTCTCTAATAAAGTACATGTTTTATTTAAAATAAAGGAGACAATTTTCTAAAAAAATAATTTTTAATTTTTTGTGTTCTTTTTACGCAAAAATATTTTAAAAAACTGTAGAAAAATTGCAAACAAGACATTTCATGCTAAAGCCTAAATCCTGCTGCAAAAGATATTTCTATAATTTCCTGGGAATTCCTCCAAAAATCATGGTTAAACATGGTGCAAAATGGTGAAAAATTACCTGTCAACAAAGGGTTAAAAAAGTTCAAGTAGAGGGGCAATTAAAAGGGTTAATAGTACATATGCATGTGGGGTATTGTTCTGCTCGGGGGACCTTGCTCTTTCAGATTTAGCTTGTTTTTATCTTGTTTGCCTATTGATTTTTTAAGAAAATGTGTTTTTTATTCTGTTTTTTTTAGGGAAACCTCGTGCAACCTAAGAATTCTTCAAGGGATTAGTTCTAAAATGATGAGCCTACTACAATAAGCTGGGTATGCTTAGAAAGCGTATGGTTTCTGGGGGGTATTCCAAATGTAAAGTGTTGTTTTGAAATTTTCAAGTAAAATTACCCTTACGCACATGCTTTACTTTGAGGTGTTTGACAACTCTTTCCTTGACAGTAGCTATGCATGTTGGGTATTGTTCTGTTCGGGGCATGTTGCTTTTTCAGATTGGGCTTGTTTTATTTTGTTTGCATATTTTTTTCCAGAAAACTGCACCTATGTAAACAAGCCTGGTAAACATAGAAAGCCCTAGGTATATACTTTCAGGGAATATATAGTTTGTAGGGAGTATTTCAAATGTAAAGGGTTGTTTTTCTTGAAAAACTGCAAGGTGCGCCTAGCGCTTAGCATATTTGTATATTTGTATTTTATCTGAAAATCTCCTAAAGCGCTGTTTCACTTTGGAGGAGTCTCCTGGGCAGGAAAGGGTGTCTTCTATACATATGTGGTAACGCTGTGACCGGGAGAAATTAGGATTTCACATGCAATAAGATTTTATTGACTAAATTACTTTTTTTACTACAAAAAACATTACAAATTGTAAAAAAATAGATTTTATTTTTTATTTTTTTGCACATATTTCACCCCAAAATATTGAGAATACACCTAAAAAATGACAAAAAAGACATTTCATGTTAAAAACCAGATTCTGCTGAAAAAAAGAATATATAATTCCCTCGGAAATCCCTGGAAATCCCTTAAAAAATCACAGTTGAACATGTGGAGCGCAAAACAGTGCAAAGTGGTCTGGCAACAAATGGTGACAAAAACTCCAGGTAGCCTGGCAGCGAAAGGGTTAAAGTAATGTTTGGGCTCCTGCTGCTGCTGCTGCTGCTGCTTGCAACTCCAGGGTGTGATTCATCCAATTTTTGGGCACCTGCAGCCAACTCCAGTGTCTCTTTAAAGCAATGTTTGCGCCCCTGCTGCTGCTTGCAACTCCAGGGTGTGATTCATTCAATTTTTGGCCTCCTGCAGCCAACTCCATTGTCTCTTTAAAGTAATGTTTGAGCTCCTGCTGCTGCTTGCAACTTCAGGGTGTGATTCATCCAATTTTTGGGCTCCTGCAGCCAACTCCAGTGTCTCTTTAAAGCAATGTTTGGGCTCCTTCTGCAGCTGCTGCTGCTTGCAACTCCAGGGTGTGATTCATCCAATTTTTGGGCTCCTGCAGCCAACTCCAGTGTATCTTGCAAGCTATATTTGGGCTCCTGCTGCTGCTGCTTGCAACTCCAGGGTATGATTCATCCAGTTTTTGGGCTCCCGCAGCCAACTTCAGTGTGTCTTTCAAGCTATGTTTGGGCTCCTGCTGCTGCTGCTGCTGCTTGCAACTCCAGGGTGTGATTCATCCAGTTTTTGGGCTCCTGCAGCCAACTCCAGTGTCTCTTTCACGCAATGTTTGGGCTCCTGCTGCTGCTGCTCCTGCCAACTCCAGGGTGTGATTCATCCAATTTTTGGGCTCCTGCAGCCATCTTCAGTGTCTCTTTCAAGCTATGTTTGGGCTCCTGCTGCTGCTGCTTGCAACTCCAGGGTATGATTCATCCAATTTTTGGGCTCCTGCAGCAAACTCCAGTGTCTCTTTCACGCAATGTTTGGGCTCCTGCTGCTGCTCCTGCCAACTCCAGGGTGTGATTCATCCAATTTTTGGGCTCCTGCTGCCAACTCCAGTGTCTCTTTCAAGCTATGTTTGGGCTGCTGCTGCTGCTGCTGCTTGCAACTCCAGGGTATGATTCATCCAATTTTTGGACTCCCGCAGCCAACTCCAGTGTCTCTTTCAAGCTATGTTTGGGCTCCTGCTGCTGCTGCTGCTGCTTGCTACTCCAGGGTGTAATTCATTCAATTTTTGGCCTCCTGCAGCCAACACCATTGTCTCTTTAAAGTAATGTTTGAGCTCCTGCTGCTGCTTGCAACTTCAGGGTGTGATTCATCCAATTTTTGGGCTCCTGCAGCCAACTCCAGTGTCTCTTTAAAGCAATGTTTGGGCTCCTTCTGCTGCTGCTGCTGCTTGCAACTCCAGGGTGTGATTCATCCAATTTTTGGGCTCCTGCAGCCAACTCCAGTGTATCTTGCAAGCTATATTTGGGCTCCTGCTGCTGCTGCTTGCAACTCCAGGGTATGATTCATCCAGTTTTTGGGCTCCCGCAGCCAACTTCAGTGTGTCTTTCAAGCTATGTTTGGGCTCCTGCTGCTGCTGCTGCTGCTGCTGCTTGCAACTCCAGGGTGTGATTCATCCAATTTTTGGGCTCCTGCACCCAACTCCAGTGTCTCTTTCACGCAATGTTTGGGCTCCTGCTGCTGCTGCTCCTGCCAACTCCAGGGTGTGATTCATCCAATTTTTGGGCTCCTGCAGCCATCTCCAGTGTCTCTTTCAAGCTATGTTTGGGCTCCTGCTGCTGCTGCTTGCAACTCCAGGGTATGATTCATCCAATTTTTGGGCTCCTGCAGCCAACTCCAGTGTCTCTTTCACGCAATGTTTGGGCTCCTGCTGCTGCTCCTGCCAACTCCAGGGTGTGATTCATCCAATTTTTGGGCTCCTGCTGCCAACTCCAGTGTCTCTTTCAAGCTATGTTTGGGCTGCTGCTGCTGCTGCTGCTTGCAACTCCAGGGTATGATTCATCCAATTTTTGGACTCCCGCAGCCAACTCCAGTGTCTCTTTCAAGCTATGTTTGGGCTCCTGCTGCTGCTGCTGCTGCTTGCTACTCCAGGGTGTAATTCATTCAATTTTTGGCCTCCTGCAGCCAACACCATTGTCTCTTTAAAGTAATGTTTGAGCTCCTGCTGCTGCTTGCAACTTCAGGGTGTGATTCATCCAATTTTTGGGCTCCTGCAGCCAACTCCAGTGTCTCTTTAAAGCAATGTTTGGGCTCCTTCTGCTGCTGCTGCTGCTTGCAACTCCAGGGTGTGATTCATCCAATTTTTGGGCTCCTGCAGCCAACTCCAGTGTATCTTGCAAGCTATATTTGGGCTCCTGCTGCTGCTGCTTGCAACTCCAGGGTATGATTCATCTAGTTTTTGGGCTCCCGCAGCCAACTTCAGTGTGTCTTTCAAGCTATGTTTGGGCTCCTGCTGCTGCTGCTGCTGCTGCTTGCAACTCCAGGGTGTGATTCATCCAGTTTTTGGGCTCCCGCAGCCAACTTCAGTGTGTCTTTCACGCAATGTTTGGGCTCCTGCTGCTGCTGCTCCTGCAGCCATCTCCAGTGTCTCTTTCAAGCTATGTTTGGGCTCCTGCTGCTGCTGCTTGCAACTCCAGGGTATGATTCATCCAATTTTTGGGCTCCTGCAGCCAACTCCAGTGTCTCTTTCACGCAATGTTTGGGCTCCTGCTGCTGCTCCTGCCAACTCCAGGGTGTGATTCATCCAATTTTTGGGCTCCTGCTGCCAACTCCAGTGTCTCTTTCAAGCTATGTTTGGGCTGCTGCTGCTTATGCTGCTTGCAACTCCAGGGTGTCATTCAGCTAATTTTTGGGCTCCTGCAGCCAACTTCAGTGTCTCTTTCAAGCTATTTTCGGGCTCCTGCTGCTGCTGCTGCTGCTTGCAACTCCAGGGTATGATTCTTCCAATTTTTGGGCTCCCGCTGCCAACTCCAGTGTCTCTTTCAAGCTATGTTTGGGCTCCTGCTGCTGCTGCTGCTGCTTGCTACTCCAGGGTGTAATTCATCCAATTTTTGGGCTCCTGCAGCCAACTCCAGTGTCTCTTTCAAGCTATGTATGGGCCTCTGCTGCTGCTGCTGCTTGCAACTCCAGGGTGTAATTCAGCTAATGTTTGGGCTCCTGCTGCCAACTCCAGTTTCTCTTTCAAGCTATGTTTGGGCTCCTACTGCTGCTTGCAACTCCAGGGTATGATTCATCCAATTTTTGGCCTCCTGCAGCCAACTCCATTGTCTCTTTAAAGTAATGTTTGGGCTCCTGCTGCTGCTGCTTGCAACTCCAGGGTGTGATTCATCCAATTTTTGGCCTCCTGCAGCCAACTCCAGTGTCTCTTTCAAGCTATATTTGGGCTCCTGCTGCTGCTTGCAACTCCAGGGTGTGGTTCAGCTTATTTTTGGGCTCCTGCTGCCAACTTCAGTGTCTCTTTAAAGCAATGTTTGGGCTCCTGCTGCTGCTTGCAACTCCAGGGTGTGATTCATCCAATTTTTGGCCTCCTGCAGCCAACTCCAGTGTCTCCTTTAAGCTATGTTTGGGCTCCTGCTGCTGCTTGCAACTCCAGGGTGTGATTCAGCTAATTTTTGGGCTCCTGCTGCCAACTTCAGTGTCTCTTTCAAGCTATGTTTGGGCTCCTGCTGCTGCTGCTGCTGCTTGCAACTCTAGGGTGTAATTCAGCCAATTTTTGGGCTCCTGCTGCCAACTCCAGTGTGTCTTTTAAGCTATGTTTGAGCTGTTGCTGCTGCTTGCATTTTCAGGGTGTAATTCATCACATTTTTGGGCTCCTGCTGCCAACTCCAGTGTCTCTTTCAAGCTATGTTTGGGCTTCTTCAGCTGCTGCTGCTCTTGCTGCTTGCAACTCCAGGGTGTGATTCATCCAATTTTGGCCTTCTGCAGCCAACTCCATTGTCTCTTTAAAGTAATGTTTGGCTGCTGCTGCTGCTTGCAACTGCTGGGTGTGATTCATCCAATTTTTGGGCTCCTGCAGCCAACTCCAGTGTCTCTTTCACACAATGTTTGGGCTCCTGCTGCTGCTGCTTGCAACTCCAGGGTGTAATTCAGCTAATGTTTGGGCTCCTGCTGCCAACTCCAGTGTCTCTTTAAAGCAATGTTTGGGCTCCTGCTGCTGCTGCAGCTTGCAACTCCAGGGTGTAATTCAGCTACTTTTTGGGCTCCTGCTGCCAACTCCAGTGTCTCTTTCAAGCTATGTTTGGGCTCCTGCTGCTGCTGCTTGCAACTCCAGGGTGTAATTCAGCCAATTTTTGGGCTCCTGCTGCCAACTTAAGTGCATCTTTTAAGCTATGCTTCAGCTGCTGCTGCTGCTTGCAACTCCGGAATGTAATTCAGCTAATTTTGGCTCCTGCTGCCAACTCCAGTGTCTCTTTCAAGCTATGTTCGGGCTCCTTCAGCTGCTGCTTGCAACTCCAGGGTGTGATTCATCCAATTTTTGGGCTCCTGCAGCCAACTCCATTGTCTCTTTAAAGTAATGCTTGGGCTGCTGCTGCTGCTTGCAACTCCAGGGTGTGATTCATCCAATTTTGGGCTCCTGCAGCCAACTCCAGTGTCTCTTTCACGCAATGTTTGGGCTCCTGCTGCTGCTTTCAACCCCAGGGTGTAATTTAGCTAATTTTTGGGCTCCTGCTGCCAACTCCAGTGTCTCTTTCAAGCTATGTTTGGGCTCCTGCTGCCAACTCCAGTGTCTTTTTCAAGCTATGTTTGGGCTCCTGCTGCTGCTTGCAACTCCAGGGTGTGATTCATCCAATTTTTGGCCTCCGGCAGCCAACTCCATTGTCTCTTTAAAGTAATGTTTGGGCTCCTGCTGCTGCTGCTTGCAACTCCAGGGTGTGATTCATCCAATTTTTGGCTTTCTGCAGCCAACTCCAGTGTCTCTTTAAAGCAATTTTTGGGCTCCTGCTGCTGCTTGCAACTCCAGGGTGTGATTCATCCAATTTTTGGCCTCCTGCTGCCAACTCTAGTGTCTCTTTCAAGCTATGTTTGGGCTCCTGATGCTGCTGCTGCTTGCAACTCCAGGGTGTAATTCAGCTAATTTTTGGGCTCCTGCTGCCAACTCCAGTGTCTCTTTCAAGCTATGTTTGGGCTCCTTCAGCTGCTGCTGCTGCTTGCAACTCCAGGGTGGGATTCATCCAATTTTTGGCCTCCTGCAGCCAACTCCATTGTCTCTTTAAAGCAATGTTTTTGCTCATGCTGCTGCTTGTAACTCCAGGGTGTGATTCATCCAATTTTTGGCCTCCTGCAGCCAACTCCAGTGTCTCTTTAATGCAATGTTTGTGCTCTTGCTGCTGCTTGTAACTCCAGGGTGTGATTAATTAAATTTTTGGGCTCCTGTAGCCAACTCCATTGTCTCTTTAAAGTAATGTTTGGGCTGCTGCTGCTGCTTGCAACTCCAGGGTGTGATTCATCCAATTTTTGGCCTCCTGCAGCCAACTCCAGTGTCTTTTTAAATCAATGTTTGGGCTCCTTCAGCTGCTGCTGCTGCTGCTTGCAACTCCAGGGTGTGATTCATCCATTTTTTGGGCTCCTGCAGCCAACTCCAGTGTCTCTTTAATGCAATGTTTTTGCTCCTGCTGCTGCTTGTAACTCCAGGGTGTGATTCATACCATTTTTGGGCTCCTGCAGCCAACTCCAGTGTCTCTTTCACGCAATGTTTGGGCTCCTGCTGCTGCCAACTCCAGGGTGTGATTCATCGAATTTTTGGGCTCCTGCAGCCAACTCCAGTGCCTCTTTCAAGCAATGTTTGGTCTCCTTCATCTGCTGCTGCTGCTTCCAACTCCAGGGTGTGATTCATCCAATTTTTGGGCTCCTGCAGCCAACTTCAGTGTCTCTTTAAAGCAATGTTTGGGCTCCTTCATCTGCTGCTTCTGCTTCCAACTCCAGGGTGTGATTCATCCAATTTTTGGGCTCCTGCAGCCAACTTCAGTGTCTCTTTAAAGCAATGTTTGGGCTCCTTCATCTGCTGCTGCTGCTTCCAACTCCAGGGTGTGATTCATCCAACTTTTGGGCTCCTGCAGCCAACTCCAGTGTCTCTTTAATGCAATGTTTGGGCTCCTTCAGCTGCTGCTACTGCTGCTGCTTGCAGCTTCAAGTTGTGATTCATCCAATTTTTGGCCTCCTGCAGCCAACTCCAGTGTTTCTTTAAAGCAATGTTTGGGCTCCTTCAGCTGCTGCTGCTGCTTGCAACTCCAGGGTGTGATTCATCCAATTTTTGGGCTCCTGCAGCCAACTCCAGTGTCTCTTTAATGCAATGTTTGTGCTCCTGCTGCTGTTTGTAACTCCAGGGTGTGATTAATTCAATTTTGGGCTCCTGCAGCCAACTCCATTGTCTCTTTAAAGTAATATTTGGGCTACTGCTGCTGCTTGAAACTCCAGGGTGTGATTCATCCAATTTTTGGCCTCCTGCAGCCAACTCCAGTGTCTCTTTAAAGCAATGTTTGGGCTCCTTCAGCGGCTGCTGCCGCTGCTGCTTGCAACTCCAGGGTGTGATTCATCCAATTTTTGGCCTCCTGCTGCCAACTCCAGTGTCTCTTTAAAGCAATGTTTGGGCTCCTTCAGCTGCTGCTGCTGCTGCTGCTGCTTGCAGCTTCAGGGTGTGATTCATCCATTTTTGGCCTCCTGCAGCCAACTCCAGTTTCTCTTTAAAGCAATGTTTGGGCTCCTTCAGCGGCTGCTGCTTGCAACTCCAGGGTGTGATTCATCCAATTTTTGGCCTCCTGCAGCCAACTCCAGTGTCTCTTTAAAGCAATGTTTGGGCTCCTTCAGCTGCTGCTGCTGCTGCTGCTGCTGCTTGCAGCTTCAGGGTGTGATTCATCCAATTTTGGCCTCCTGTAGCCAACTCCAGTGTCTCTTTAAAGCAATGTTTGGGCCCCTTCAGCTGCTGATGTTGCTGCTGCTTGCAACTCCAGGGTGTGAATCATCCAATTTTTGGGCTCCTGCTGCCAACTCCAGTGTCTCTTTAATGCAATGTTTTTGCTCCTGCTGCTGCTTGTAACTCCAGGGTGTGATTCATCCAATTTTTGGGCTCCTGCAGCCAACTCCAGTGCCTCTTTCAAGCTATGTTTGGGCTTCTGCTGCTGCTTGCAACTCCAGGTTGTGATTTATCCAATTTTTGGGCTCCCGCAGCCAACTCCAGTGTCTCTTTCAAGCTATGCTTGGGCTCCTGCTGCTGCTGCTTGCAACTCCAGGGTGTGATTCATCCAATTTTTGGGCTTCTGCATCCAACTCCATTGTCTCTTTCAAGCTATGTTTGGGCTGCTGCTGCTGTTTGCAACTCCAGGGTGTGATTCATCCAATTTTTGCCCTCCTGCAGCCAACACCATTGTCTCTTTAAAGTAATGTTTGGGCTGCTGCTGCTGCTTGCAGCTCCAGTGTGTGATTCATCCAATTTTTGGCCTCCTGCAGCCAACTCCAGTGTCTCTTTCAAGCAATATTTGGGCTCCTTCAGCTGCTGCTGCTGCTTGCAACTCCAGGGTGTGATTCATCCAATTTTTGGCCTCCTGCAGCCAACTCCAGTGTCTCTTTCACACAATGTTTGGGCTCCTGCTGCTGCTGCTTGCAACTCCAGGGTGTAATTCAGCTATTGTTTGGGCTCCTGCTGCCAACTCCAGTGTCTCTTTCAAGCTATGTTTGGGCTCCTTCAGCTGCTGCTGCTCTTGCTGCTTGCAACTCCAGGGTGTGATTCATCCAATTTTGGCCTCCTGCAGCCAACTCCATTGTCTCTTTAAAGTAATGTTTGGCTGCTGCTGCTGCTGCTGCTTGCAACTGCAGGGTGTGATTCATCCAATTTTTGGGCTCCTGCAGCCAACTCCATTGTCTCTTTAAAGCAATGTTTGGGCTTCTGCTGCTGCTGCTTGCAGTTCCAGGGTGTGATTCATCCAATTTTGGCCTCCTGCAGCCAACTCCAGTGTCTCTTTAAAGCAATGTTTGGGCTCCTGCTGCTGCTGCAGCTTGCAACTCCAGGGTGTAATTCAGCTACTTTTTGGGCTCCTGCTGCCAACTCCAGTGTCTCTTTCAAGCTATGTTTGGGCTCCTGCTGCTGCTGCTTGCAACTCCAGGGTGTAATTCAGCCAATTTTTGGGCTCCTGCTGCCAACTTAAGTGCATCTTTTAAGCTATGCTTCAGCTGCTGCTGCTGCTTGCAACTCCGGGGTGTAATTCAGCTAATTTTGGCTCCTGCTGCCAACTCCAGTGTCTCTTTCAAGCTATGTTCGGGCTCCTTCAGCTGCTGCTTGCAACTCCAGGGTGTGATTCATCCAATTTTTGGGCTCCTGCAGCCAACTCCATTGTCTCTTTAAAGTAATGCTTGGGCTGCTGCTGCTGCTTGCAACTCCAGGGTGTGATTCATCCAATTTTGGGCTCCTGCAGCCAACTCCAGTGTCTCTTTCACGCAATGTTTGGGCTCCTGCTGCTGCTTTCAACCCCAGGGTGTAATTTAGCTAATTTTTGGGCTCCTGCTGCCAACTCCAGTGTCTCTTTCAAGCTATGTTTGGGCTCCTGCTGCCAACTCCAGTGTCTTTTTCAAGCTATGTTTGGGCTCCTGCTGCTGCTTGCAACTCCAGGGTGTGATTCATCCAATTTTTGGCCTCCGGCAGCCAACTCCATTGTCTCTTTAAAGTAATGTTTGGGCTCCTGCTGCTGCTGCTTGCAACTCCAGGGTGTGATTCATCCAATTTTTGGCTTTCTGCAGCCAACTCCAGTGTCTCTTTAAAGCAATTTTTGGGCTCCTGCTGCTGCTTGCAACTCCAGGGTGTGATTCATCCAATTTTTGGCCTCCTGCTGCCAACTCTAGTGTCTCTTTCAAGCTATGTTTGGGCTCCTGATGCTGCTGCTGCTTGCAACTCCAGGGTGTAATTCAGCTAATTTTTGGGCTCCTGCTGCCAACTCCAGTGTCTCTTTCAAGCTATGTTTGGGCTCCTTCAGCTGCTGCTGCTGCTTGCAACTCCAGGGTGGGATTCATCCAATTTTTGGCCTCCTGCAGCCAACTCCATTGTCTCTTTAAAGCAATGTTTTTGCTCAAGCTGCTGCTTGTAACTCCAGGGTGTGATTCATCCAATTTTTGGCCTCCTGCAGCCAACTCCAGTGTCTCTTTAATGCAATGTTTGTGCTCTTGCTGCTGCTTGTAACTCCAGGGTGTGATTAATTAAATTTTTGGGCTCCTGTAGCCAACTCCATTGTCTCTTTAAAGTAATGTTTGGGCTGCTGCTGCTGCTTGCAACTCCAGGGTGTGATTCATCCAATTTTTGGCCTCCTGCAGCCAACTCCAGTGTCTCTTTAAAGCAATGTTTGGGCTCCTTCAGCTGCTGCTGCTGCTGCTTGCAACTCCAGGGTGTGATTCATCCATTTTTTGGGCTCCTGCAGCCAACTCCAGTGTCTCTTTAATGCAATGTTTTTGCTCCTGCTGCTGCTTGTAACTCCAGGGTGTGATTCATACCATTTTTGGGCTCCTGCAGCCAACTCCAGTGTCTCTTTCACGCAATGTTTGGGCTCCTGCTGCTGCCAACTCCAGGGTGTGATTCATCAAATTTTTGGGCTCCTGCAGCCAACTCCAGTGCCTCTTTCAAGCAATGTTTGGTCTCCTTCATCTGCTGCTGCTGCTTCCAACTCCAGGGTGTGATTCATCCAATTTTTGGGCTCCTGCAGCCAACTTCAGTGTCTCTTTAAAGCAATGTTTGGGCTCCTTCAGCTGCTGCTGCTGCTTCCAACTCCAGGGTGTGATTCATCCAATTTTTGGGCTCCTGCAGCCAACTTCAGTGTCTCTTTAAAGCAATGTTTGGGCTCCTTCATCTGCTGCTGCTGCTTCCAACTCCAGGGTGTGATTCATCCAACTTTTGGGCTCCTGCAGCCAACTCCAGTGTCTCTTTAATGCAATGTTTGGGCTCCTTCAGCTGCTGCTACTGCTGCTGCTTGCAGCTTCAAGTTGTGATTCATCCAATTTTTGGCCTCCTGCAGCCAACTCCAGTGTTTCTTTAAAGCAATGTTTGGGCTCCTTCAGCTGCTGCTGCTGCTTGCAACTCCAGGGTGTGATTCATCCAATTTTTGGGCTCCTGCAGCCAACTCCAGTGTCTCTTTAATGCAATGTTTGTGCTCCTGCTGCTGTTTGTAACTCCAGGGTGTGATTAATTCAATTTTGGGCTCCTGCAGCCAACTCCATTGTCTCTTTAAAGTAATATTTGGGCTACTGCTGCTGCTTGAAACTCCAGGGTGTGATTCATCCAATTTTTGGCCTCCTGCAGCCAACTCCAGTGTCTCTTTAAAGCAATGTTTGGGCTCCTTCAGCGGCTGCTGCCGCTGCTGCTTGCAACTCCAGGGTGTGATTCATCCAATTTTTGGCCTCCTGCTGCCAACTCCAGTGTCTCTTTAAAGCAATGTTTGGGTTCCTTCAGCTGCTGCTGCTGCTGCTGCTTGCAGCTTCAGGGTGTGATTCATCCATTTTTGGCCTCCTGCAGCCAACTCCAGTGTCTCTTTAAAGCAATGTTTGGGCTCCTTCAGCGGCTGCTGCTTGCAACTCCAGGGTGTGATTCATCCAATTTTTGGCCTCCTGCAGCCAACTCCAGTGTCTCTTTAAAGTGGACCAACACCCAGGATTTTGACTATCCTGGGTTTTGGTCCACTTCGGCGGGGCACCCCGATCGGGGGTGCCCCGCTGTGTGAAACCCCCCAGAAAGCCCCAAAATCTTACCTGTCCCCGCTCCCACGTGACTGGACGGTCCAATCCCCGCCAACGTCCAGGCGGGGATCAGGAACGTCCAGGCGGCTGCCGCCGCCGCCGCCTCCCTCGCGTCACTTTCGGCGCGCGCGCGCCCCCGCCGGCCATTCGCAGACGGCCGGCGCGGGCGCGAGCACGCCTACCGGGGGCGCGAGGGAGGTGGCGGCGGCCGGCCGCCGCCGAAGATCAGGTAGGCAATTTGGGGTGTCTGGGGGGGTTTCACCCCGCGGGACATCCCGATCTCGGATGTCCCGCGGGGTGGGAGGTGATCGGCCCGGGAATCTTATAGATTTCCGGGCCGATCACCTCTCGGTGTTGGTCCACTTTAAAGCAATGTTTGGGCTCCTTCAGCTGCTGCTGCTGCTGCTGCTGCTGCTTGCAGCTTCAGGGTGTGATTCATCCAATTTTGGCCTCCTGTAGCCAACTCCAGTGTCTCTTTAAAGCAATGTTTGGGCCCCTTCAGCTGCTGATGTTGCTGCTGCTTGCAACTCCAGGGTGTGATTCATCCAATTTTTGGGCTCCTGCAGCCAACTCCAGTGTCTCTTTAATGCAATGTTTTTGCTCCTGCTGCTGCTTGTAACTCCAGGGTGTGATTCATCCAATTTTTGGGCTCCTGCAGCCAACTCCAGTGCCTCTTTCAAGCTATGTTTGGGCTTCTGCTGCTGCTTGCAACTCCAGGTTGTGATTTATCCAATTTTTGGGCTCCCGCAGCCAACTCCAGTGTCTCTTTCAAGCTATGCTTGGGCTCCTGCTGCTGCTGCTTGCAACTCCAGGGTGTGATTCATCCAATTTTTGGGCTCCTGCATCCAACTCCATTGTCTCTTTCAAGCTATGTTTGGGCTGCTGCTGCTGTTTGCAACTCCAGGGTGTGATTCATCCAATTTTTGCCCTCCTGCAGCCAACACCATTGTCTCTTTAAAGTAATGTTTGGGCTGCTGCTGCTGCTGCTTGCAGCTCCAGTGTGTGATTCATCCAATTTTTGGCCTCCTGCAGCCAACTCCAGTGTCTCTTTCAAGCAATATTTGGGCTCCTTCAGCTGCTGCTGCTGCTTGCAACTCCAGGGTGTGATTCATCCAATTTTTGGCCTCCTGCAGCCAACTCTATTGTCTCTTTCACGCAATGTTTGGGCTCCTGTTGCTGCTGCTGCCAACTCCAGTGTCTCTTTCAAGCTATGTCGAGGCTCCTGCTGCTGCTGCTGCTTGCAACTCCAGGGTGTGATGTATCCAATTTTTGGGCTCCTGCAGCCAACTCCAGTGTCTCTTTCAAGTTATGTTTGGGCTCCTGCTTCTGCTTGCAACTCCAGGGTGTGATTCATCCAATTTTTGGGCTCCTGCAGCCAACTCCAGTGTCTCTTTCAAGCTATGTTTGGGCTGCTGCTGCTGCTGCTGCTGTTTGCAACTCCAGGGTGTCATTCAGACAATTTTTGGGCTCCTGCTGCCAACTCCAGTGTCTCTTTCAAGCTATGTTTTGGCTCCTGCTGCTGCTGCTTGCAACTCCAGGGTGTCATTCAGCTAATTTTTGGGCTCCTGCTGCCAACTCCAGTATCTCTTTCAAGCTATGTTTGGGCTGCTGCTGCTGCTGTTTGCAACTCCAGGGTGTCATTCAGACAATTTTTGGGCTCCTGCTGCCAACTCCAGTGTCTCTTTCAAGCTATGTTTTGGCTCCTGCTGCTGCTTGCAACTCCAGGGTGTCATTCAGCTAATTTTTGGGCTCCTGCTGCCAACTCCAGTGTCTCTTTCAAGCTATGTTTGGGCTGCTGCTTGCAACTCCAGGGTGTCATTCAGCTAATTTTTGGGCTCCTGCTGCTGCCAGCTCCAGGGTGTGTTTTTCAGGCACTATAGGGGCCCCTCATAGTGATGCCACCTCAACTCTCTGCAATTGTGCCGCTCTGTGATTCTATTAGCGATGCCTCTGATCTGCATGTCATAATTATTTACAGTATTATTTTAGTAACCCAGCATGCATCCTATGTGTGGTACAGCAAGGCAGAATGGTTAACAACCCCATTGAGGCTCTAGGAAGCTCAGACCTAGCAAGATGCACCCTCCAGATGAGGCGAGCTCTCAAGCCGCTCCTGGAGGTCATCAAGTCCGCAGGGCTACTTACAGATAGGGCCACCCGTTCCACCTAGTCGTCACAAGAGATGGCCGCCCTTTTGTCCTGCGATCACCTTCCCAGCTCCCTGATCTCTTTGTCTTCCTGGACTCACCTGCTGTTCCCGTGGAGGACTGGCTCTCTCTGGATCTTGGTTTCGAAGCCGAGATACCCCCGGGCGGAGGCACAATGACCGGTGACCACATAGCCCCCGCGGCCTTAACGAAAAAAGTGGTGGACGCCGGAACCCAGGCCTGCTGAACTAAATATCTTATAGTTATTTTATTAAGTGTTGTTTTTGTATTTTCGTTCCCTGCTGACCTGGTACCCCGTTTTTTCTCTGGACCCGCAGCCGCCTCTCAAGTCCTTTTCGGCTTGGTCTGCCGCATCCCCGTCTCCTCCCTTGGTTCCCAGAGCAACCTGAGTGATGACCGCTTTGGACTTGTTACACAGGTGGGGCTGGCGGTCGGCCTGGGCGACATCCCACACGGGAGGGTTTGACCAGGGTGCATTTGCAGGGTCGGGATGCCCGCCTCCGGACTGGGGGTGGCGCCCCGCACTGCCGTGGACAGGCTGCATTCAGGCAGGGCCCGGTTGTCGGACCGGGGGCTGTTGTCCCACTGAGCCGGGGGCCACTACTTCTGCTGTGTTGAAGCCCCCTTGGGCCGGGTTTGCCTGGTCTTGGTGGATCGGACCTTGGTCCGGGGGGACATGGCTGCTCCCTGCCGGTTGGGTGGCCGGGCCCCGGGTTCTGGGTGAGGGTGCTCGACCCGTCTAGGCTCGGCCATGTTACTGTTGTTCTTATCCGGGTTAGCAGGGACAAATGTTACGGTTCATATTGTTATAAATTGTGTTCTTGTGGTTTCCGATCTTGCTAACAGTAATGGTTACATAGATGCTCCCAGCGTGACCTCGGTCTGGTCACATGTCTTGTGTAGACAGTGTAACCTGCACTGAGGCGCTGATAGAACAACTGCCCGTGGTGCCGTCCCAGCGCCTGAAGTGGGGGGCCCCTCAGCAGGGGAGATGCCCTGCTCTGGACCATGGTGGGACCCATGGTGCTGCTTAAGCTTATCTATGCTACTCCGGTAGCTTACGTCCCCAATGGCCACTTTCGCAGACCTTAAGGAAAGCGCACCTCTCCTTTCTGGCCATAGCTCTCCACTTCCCCGACATAGGCCTACCTCCCCTACCATATACTGGTAAAGGGGAGAGTGTAATTAGTTACGCATAGAAAAACTCACAGGGAAGACCCCATCCCGTTTCCTTACCAATGGGAAGCGCTTACGTGCGTTTTCAGAAGGGAGCTTATTAAGCATGATACAAGGCTCAAACGTGAACGAGCTTCACTTATCACCCAGACCCGAGCCCTAATCCTCACCCTTGAGAAAGAACACAAAGAGAGGCCAACCAATACCAAGCTGCTGGAACTACAAAACGCTAGGGAAAAGCTCCAAAAGCTATATAACCAATCCTACTTGCACTACAGAGATAGGGGCAAACCTCTATTTTACAAGTCAGCCAACAAGTGTGGCCGGATGCTTGCTAGAACCCTGCACCCTAGACCAGCAGTAGCCTATATACCGACCATTCAAAGAGGCGATGGAACCCTAGCGCAGACACCGACTACTATAGTGGACACTTTTAGAGAGTTTTACTCCTCACTATACAATATACATAGCCTGCATAACCTAGCTCGGGCTACACGAGCGTCCCCTGAAGAGATAACCGCCTACATAGAGAACACCCCCCCTCCCTACCATATCCACGGAGGAAGTGGACCTCCTTGAGGCTCCCTTCTCGGAGCAGGAGGTGGCTAAGGCAATCAAGGAGTCGCCCTCGGGAAAATGCCCGGGCCCAGATGGTTATTCCCCTAAATTTCACAAGCACTTTGGACCCCACCTGGTCCCATTCCTGACAAAAACCTTTAATGCCATTGATGAACATTGCCCCTTCCCCAAACAATCATTGGAAGCGACGATCTCGGTCATTCCTAAACCGGGTAAGGATGCTTCCTTATGTGGAAATTACAGACCAATATTTTTAATTAATGTAGACCTCAAACTTTACGCAAATATCATTTCTCTAAAGCTGCAACCTAGCGCTGATACACCTGGACCAGGTGGGATTTGTCCCGGGGAGGGAGGCTAGGGACAACACTAACAAATTGCTCGACTTAATAGCACACGTTGTCTCTTCAAAGAAGCCAGTATGCTTGCTCTCCTGCGACGCAGAGAAAGCATTTGATTGAGTGAATTGGGCATTCATGGAGGCAACACTTCAACAGTTTGGTGTTGGCCCTGGCCTTCTCTCCAAGATCCTCGCTCTTTATACCTTCCCTACTGCCAGAGTAAAGGCGGACTCCTGTCTACCCCCTTCCCTATAAGCAACGGCACAAGACAGGGTTGCCCGCTGTCCCCCCTCCTATACATCCTCACCATGGAGCATTTAGCCATAGCTCTCTGGGACAACCCAGATATCAAAGGGGTGCAGATAGCTAACCACCAATATAAAGCCTCCCTGTTCACGGACGATCTGTTGCTGCACCTATCTTCAGCTTACATCTCTTTCCCCTCTGTCCTAAAAGAATTCCAGCGATTTGGCCGAGTGAGTAACTTCAAAATTAATTATTCTAAATCAGAAGCACTCAACATCTCTCTATCATCCCAAGAGGCCAGCCGCTTGGAAAATAGTTTCCCTTTCAAGTGGAGAATGCAGGCCATCAAGTACTTAGGCGTACAGATCCCGGCCAATTTAACCAATTATGCCCTTCTTCTCACCAAAACGCTTGCTGACCTCGACTCCTATACTAAAAGACCAATCTCATGGTTTGGGAGAATCAACAGTTTAAAATGGACATTCTCCCCAAACTATTTTATATATATTCCAGACGGTCCCCAAGAAAAATCCCCAACAGGTTTTTTAACAAACTGAAGACAGCCTTCTCTAAATTCGTCTGGGGTGTCTCCAAACCCAGGATATGACTCTCCACCCATTCCAGGAATAAAAGTGAAGGGGGAGTAGGCCTCTCGGACCTAAAAGTCTACCACACAGCCGGTGGACTGGTTGCACAGGGGGAGGGACAAACTCTGGGTGCAGCTCAAAAAATCTCTATCCCCATTTAACCCTACCTTACTAGTGTGGGCTGCCCCCCTCTCTAAACCCCATAGGGAGTCTACACCCTTCCTGGTTAGGCACTTCCTAGAAACTTGGGACCCCCTACAGAATAAGTGGGCACTGGTCCGTAGACTGGGCCCTCATACTCCACTCTTTGACAATCCAGCCTTCGAACCCGGGCTTGGTGCCGAGAGCTTCCTCATCTGGGAAGATTCCAATAACACTACGATAGGACACGTTTTAGAGGCAGGAAAGATTCCCACACTGTCAGAACTTAGTGAGAGAGCAGGAGTCAGACGCGTCTCGTGGCTCTTACACAGACAGCTACACAACTTTATCATCACCAATAAGCTCTTGGAAACATCCCGTGACCCCTCCACGGAACTAGAATCCTTTGTCACACAAACTCCCCCAACTAGAGTAGCGAATACTTCGCAGGAAAAAAACTATAAGGTACTCACTAGATGGTACAGATGCCCGGTTGACTTGCACCCATTTGCAGCCGCGCAATTCAACAAATGTTGGAGATGCCAGAGAGAGGTGGGTACCATGACCCACATCTGGTGGAGCTGCCCAGCGATCAAGGCCCTATGGGACCAAATATTTGCAATCTACGAGGAGGTATCTGGGATCAAGATAGACAATACACCTCAGGTCGCTCTCTTGTCATTTATCCCGGGCCCGGTGTCAAGGATTAAAAAGGGGGTCACTTCCTTACGGCTATGAGAGCCATTATTCCTAGGCATTGGAGGACTCCAACCCCCCCTACATTGACGGAGTGGGTGGTGGAGTTAGAGGGAATTCGCTGTATGGAAGACCTAGTCTCAAAAAGCTGGATGAGCTGGCTGATCTACCGGGAATCGCACCTCCCAGCATTGCTCTAACAAACCAGATACAGGAGTACATGGCCTTCCCCCCCGGGGTTAAACCTGATGGGGAGGGTTAGCTGGGAGGGGTACGGCTCCCCTTCTTAACCTGGCCTTACTCCCTGGAAGTTGGCCTCATCCCAACCCTAAAAACGTATATAGCGGGTCCTCTATTCTCACCCCCCATGCCCCGTTCCTCTTACTTAGACACAGGCTGCTACATAATTAGAGGAGGAGTACTAGTAGCCGACATTATCTCCTGATCTCAGGTGGAGTCATGGGTAAATATGTGTACTAACGGCGCATGTCAATAAGCGGTGATGTAGTCATTGTACTTTATACACTATTGCCCTTATTCATCAAGCGATAGCGCCAGGTAGTGTCTGACGAGCGCCAGGTCCCGCCAGCTAACGGCGGCTACCGACTCAAGTACGCCCGGCGTCGGCCACAATGACGCATTTATCAAGCTAAATGAGGCTAGCGCCGGCGAGAGCGACAGCTACCGCGGGATTCATCATGTAGCCGACTGCAACGAACAGCGCCGCTGCTAATCCCATCACAGCGCCAGGTATGACCTGTCGCTCCCTGGCGATGTCCAATGCATTTCAATGGAGCAATCTTTAACTAATTATAATTAATTGCTATTAATGTTTTTTTTTTTTTTTTTTTAAAGGCCAAAAATTCTGTGACCACTTCTGCAATGTTAGGATTTTTTTTTTAGGTAAAAAAAAAAAAAAATGATTTTGGGCAGAATTGATATTACAGGTCTGATATTAATGTATTCATATTACAAAATGTTTATAAAAACTTGTATAATTTTACAATCAAAAAATATGGTTGTTTGGGGGTTAAAAACTATTTTAAATCCATCGCCGCCAGCAGTCTGGGGTTTAAACAAGGAATTCACAGCGCGAAAAAATTCGGAGCGTGATTTGTTAATGAATCTGCAGCAAGCCGTTCGCTCTGGCCATTCGTTGTCAGGCGCACCCATACAACGCTGAACCTGTGAAACAGCGACCCCTAAGCCCGTATTCAACATTACCGCACACCGACTGAGTCGCTGTCAACAAGCAAACCCCGGCCAAGCACAGCGAATACTAGCTGGCGCTGTGAAAATCACGATACTGGTGCTCATCTGTCGCTACCTGGCGCTATTAATGAATCGGCCTCTATGTCTAGAATATCTGCGCAAACCCTGTACCCCATTCCCCCCACCCCCTTTCCTTTTTGTTCCTTCCTTTAGCCTTTACCCAACATTTTGTATTTTCCCCACAATTGTATAATTGCCGTCCTTTTGTTTTTGTCTGAAAAAACAATAAAAAACGATTACAATAAAAGACGCCACTGAATCATTTGCAGCTGAGCTAAAGGTGCATTATGTTTGGAGACCTGATTTGGTTTCTGGTGTGAAAATTCTAAAAAATATGAACATTTACTTATAATACATTAAAGGGACTGCCCAGGCAAAGAGCCAAATTCACATAGTTTTTACCCGATGCCTGTTACTGTTGTCAGTGTGTATCTTCCTGGCTCACATTGTGGCAGCAGATAAGAAGCTTTGAAGTTCCACTTTCTTCCTGACTGCATTCCAAGTGTTCCTGGAAAAGGTGCTGGGTTTCAATGACAGGAGGTCCAGGGATGCTGAGAATGCGATCAAGAAGAAAGTGAAGCTTCAAAGCATCTTTTCTTTTGCCTCAGGGGAGATGCACAAGGACAACAGTTCCAGGCATCAGGAAAGCATTAACCACATAAATTAAACCCTTTTAGTCTCTTTAAGGTCTGATTTATGAGTAAACATTCATACATACGGTAGTGACTGCTACAGCTTTTACAATAATTGAATGTCTTTTCAAATATGATTTGATTAGAGATGAATGAACTTTTGAAAAATTTGATTCGGCCGATTCGCCGCTATTAAAAATGGCTATTTCTGGGTGTCCGAGAGCCTCCATAGGGTTTTTCTTGGCTGTAGCATGCATAGGATGCATGCTGGGTTAGTGAAATAATATTTTAAAGAAGTAGGACATGCAGATCAGAGGCGTCGCTATTAGATTTGCTGTCGCAGAGCAGCACAATTGCAGAGCCTTGAGGTGGCATCAGCATGATGAGCCCATATATTGCCTGAAAGACACACTCTGGACTTGACAGCAGCATAGGGAGCCCATATAATGCCTAAAAGACACACCCAGAAGTTGGCAGCAGCATTAGGAGCCCGTATATTGCTTGAAAAACACATTGGAGTTGGCAGCAGCATAGGGAGCTCATATATTGCCCGAAAGACACACCCAGGAGTTGGCAGCAGCATTAGGAGCTCATATATTGCCTTAAAGACACACCCAGGAGTTGGCAGCAGCAGCAGCATTAGGAGCTCATATATTGCCTGAAAGACACACCCAGGAGTTGACAGCAGCATAGGGAGCCCATATATTGCCTGAAAAACACATTGGAGTTGGCAGCAGCATTAGGAGCCCATATATTGCCTGAAAGACACACTCTGGACTTGGCAGCAGTATTAGAAGCCCATATATTGCCTGAAAAACACATTGGAGTTGGCAGCAGCATAGGGAACTCATATATTGCCTGAAAAACACACCCAGGAGTTGGTAGCAGCAGAAGCAGCTCATATATTGCCTGAAAGACACACACAGGAGTTGGCAGCAGCATAGGGAGCCCATACATTGCCTGAAAGACATACCCAGGAGTTGGCAGCAGCAGAAGGAGCCCATATATTGACTAAAAAACACATTGGAGTTGACAGCAGCATAGGGAGCTCATATATTGCCTGAAAGACACACCCAGGAGTTGGCAGCAGTATTTGGAGCCCATATATTGCCTGAAAAACACACTGGAGTTGGCAGCAGCATTAGGAGCCCATATATTGCCTGAAAGACACACTCTGGACTTGGCAGCAGTATTAGGAACCCATATATTGCCTGAAAAACACACACAGGAGTTGGCAGCAGCATAGGGAGCCCATATATTGCCTGAAAAACACATTGGAGTTGGCAGCAGCATAGGGAGCTCATACATTGCCTGAAAGACATACCCAGGAGTTGGCAGCAGCAGAAGGAGCCCATATATTGACTGAAAAACACATTGGAGTTGACAGCAGCATTGGGAGTCCATATATTGCCTGAAAGACACACCCAGGAGTTGGCAGCATCATAGGGAGCCCACATATTGCCTGAAAAACACATTGGAGTTGACAGCAGCATAGGGAGCTCATATATTGCCTCAAAGACACACTCTGGACTTGGCAGCAGTATTAGGAGCCCATATATTGCCTGAAAAACACACTGGAGTTGGCAGCAGCATTAGGAGCCCATATATTGCCTGAAAGACACACTCTGAACTTGGCAGCAGTATTAGGAGCCCATATACTGCCTGAAAAACACACTGGAGTTGGCAACAGCATAGGGAGCTCATATATTGCCTGAAAAACACACCTAGGAGTTGGCAGCAGCAGAAGCAGCTCATATATTGCCTGAAAGACACACCCAGGAGTTGGCAGCAGCAGCTGCAGCATTAGGAGTCCATATATTACCTGAAAGACACACAGGAGTTGGCAGCAGCAGCAGCATTAGGAGCTTATATATTGCCTGAAAGACACACTCTGGACTTGGCAGCAGCATAGGGAGCTCATATATTGCCTGAAAAACACATTGGAGTTGGCAGCAGCATATGGAGCTCATATATTGCCTGAAAGACACACCCAGGAGTTTGCAGCAGCAGAAGGAGCTCATATGTTGCCTGAAAGACACACCCAGGAGTTGGCAGCAGCAGAAGGAGCTACCATGCATCAGATACTTGCATGCATCAGCTATTGGTGGGTGGAAATCCTGGCTGATCCATGCCTGATTCATCTTCAAAAAGGTGAGTCTCTCTAAATTTTTCGTGGACAGACAAGTTCTCCTTGGCGTTACTATGGCCCCCGCAGCACTAAAGACTCGCTCAGATGGCACACTACTGGCCGGGCAGGACTGCTTTCCCAGGGCAAACTCTGCCAGATGCGGCCACAAGTCAAGTTTGGCTGCCCAGAAGTCCAGCGGATCCTTAAGGTGCGTTGGCATTGTCATTTCAAAGTATTACACGAATTGCTGGTTCAGGCCCTGCTCCAGGTCTTCCTGCTGCTCATGAGTAGCCTCACTATGCGGGTGCAGAAAGCTACTCATTAGCGACTGAAGACTGAGGCTGCTGCTGATGGAGCTGCTGCTGCTGCTCCTGCCACCCCCCCCCCCCCCCGGCAGCCATAGCAGTGGAAGGTGAGTGCAGAGGTCCCCCCAAGTCAGACCTGCGAGAGTATGGACCATTGCCCAGATAGGCATCGGCCAACTGACTACGTAGAATGTCTTTGTAGTAGGTCAGTTTGTCCTCCCTCTCAGCAGGTGTAAAAAATGCCCCATTTTGTTCTGGTACCGAGGGTCCAATAAGGTGGAGAGCCAGAAGTCATCCCGCAGAAAAATGGAGACAATTCTGCGGTCACTACGCAAGCACGTGAGCATGCATCGCGCCATTTATGCAAGTGACTCGGAGGGACTACCTGTCTCCATCTCCACTGCATACTGCCATGGTGTGTCTGGGTCCTCTGTCTCGCCTTCCTCACAACCCTCTAGCTCCACTGGCTGCTCCTGCTCCTCCTCTCCTGTCAGATGACTAGATAAACCGCCCATTTTGCCAAAACTAAACTGTGCTTCACTGTGCTGCTCCTCCTCCGCCTCCTCAGCTCCCACGGGGTTTATGTTGCCGTGAAAATTATGTGCCATGTCTCCAGTGCCCTGACCAGCCATGGTTTCAAACAGGTGTTGTTACATGAAGCAGCAGAATCACGTCGTTCATGCCGTAATCCTGAAAGACAAAAAGAGTGGGGCACCGCTAAGATTAATGAAAATAACTCGGCATGCTCACCTACTTAAGTATCACTATATGCACAAAAAGATGTGCCTTGGGGCATCAGTCCCAAAAGCCACCAAAAAGGGAGCACAACCAAAAAATAATTTTAATTATAAACTCATTTTGTTCTGAAAACACTGAAGACTCAATTAAAAACAACATACAGCACATGATTAAAAGTCAGCTCACGCTAACTGTCGGTCTGAGCCCACCTTATACTCACCCCCGCCACGTGCCCACGCCGCACCGCCGCACACGAAAGAGACATGTGTGCGGCCGAAGTGTCGGCAGCCACCGGAAGCGTCGCCACGCGTGGCTCGTCTGTTGAGACGCCACCACGCATAGCAACGCTCACCTGCCTCGCAGCCGTCCCGTCCGTGCCCCGCCTCCCCCAGATCACGCCCCTCAAGCATCCCCGGGTGCCGCTGCATAATGTAAGGCGTCACTGCCCGGCACCAACTAGGTGGAACAGCCAGCAGCGTCCCATAGGGGAGCAATGAGGGGGGAGAGGGACGAGACACTAGCCGGGGCACAGTCTCACTAGGAGAGTGGGTGGCATAGGCTGGTGGGAGAGAAGGAACGAGCAAACCACAGTTATCATACAGTATACACTGACACAGTGTTTAAGTATAAATTTAAAAATGCCAGTACCAATGATTAGAGTCTAGCTTTAATTTAATGAAAATAAGGGGCTCAATATTTATTCACAAACTCTTACTAAAGCAATTGGTGAGATAATCACCATTGGGTGGACCCACCAAGCATTATTAAAGAATTTCTCTTGATCATGCAGTCCCACTACATGATTACTGGGACAGACCGTTATAAGGGCAAAAGGGCGACAATAGGCACATCTATATATATATACATCACTACAGGGTTTGTCCAGCTTGTTCACTTAGTGGCTTAACATAGAAGACCTAAATGCAAATAATAAAGGAAACCAAATGGTTTTTTTGAAGATAATATTTTTTTTTGTATATTAGCATAGAGGGTAAGTCCTGTTGCCATCCCCTCCCTTTAGTCTTTCTTATAGTCTTCTCCTGGGGCTGTTATGTTGTTAAAGTTTGACAGATGTTCTCTTCCAACATTATAAATTACTTGGTGAATTCTCCAAAAGAAAAGGGCTGCCAAGCACCTGAAAATAAATACTTTAAAATAAGTACTAAAACAGTGAAAAACAATAATAATAATTATAGAGACAATAACAATATTATTACAGTAACCCAATTTGGGCTAGAGAAAAAAAAAAAATCTCAAGTGAAATAATCTACACCAATAAACCGTGCCTGCTAGATCAGAGGCCTGTTCTTCGAAGTCTGTCAGCTGAGTACAATTCCTGCGAGCTCTTAGGAATGGTCCAGTCGGTATTCCATCCTTCAGATGATGGACATGTGCACTCCTGTAGTCGAGAAAACTATTTACAGCCGTGGTCTTTCTAAATAACTTTGTACCTATAGTCCCATCCTGTTCCAAAGCAATCGTAAGGTCTAGAAAGGTTACCTCTCTGTGGGAAATGTTGTAAATAAGTCTAATGTTCATGTTGTTATCATTAAGTATGTCCAAGAAATCCTGACAGTGTTCCTCCGAGCCCTGCCAAAAAATTAACACATCATCAATATAACGGTACCACCCCAAAATCGAGGGGTGGTACCGCTGACCTTCAGAGAAAACAACATTCTACTCCCACCACCCCAAAAAGAGGTTTGCCACCGACGGGGCACATCTGGCCCCCATCGCCACACCAGAGATCTGTTTGAAATACTTTCTATTAAAAGTGAAGATGTTATGATCGAGGACAAATTTGAATAAGGCCAGGACAAACGTGTGTAATAATTCTCTTTCCTTGGATTCCTTATTTAGAAAAAAATGAGCTGATGAAATAATAAGACGTCTGGGGGTAATTGGATGTTCTCTAATTTCTGTAGCAAATCCCCTGTGTTCCTAACGTATGCATTAAGACTGGTGACGTGGGGTTGAAGGAACAGATCAATAAATGTGCAGGAGGGCTCAAGTAAACTCCCTATTCCGGATACAATTGGACGTCCAGGGGGGGAGGAAACATTTTTGTTGATTTTGGGTAGCACATAAAATGTGGGCATAACTGGACGTGCCACCATAAGATATTTCCACTCTTGTGTGTCTATCACTCCCTCATCCCTGGCATTCAACAGTAGTAAGTCCAATTCCGCTTTAAATTCCCTACTGGGACTGTTTGGGAGCTTCAGATAATTTCGCGTATCCTGCAATTGGCGGTTCACCTCCTGTATGTAGTCTGAGGTGGCCCATACTACCACATTGCCCCTTTGTCCGCCTCCTTAACTGTAATGGCCTGGTTTGTACTTAGATCTCTCAAGGTCTGCAATTCTTCTCGGGTGAGATTGTTATTGCCATAAGTCGGGGCCAGCTTCAAAATGTCTCTCACCACTGAGTCAAAAAAGACAGGTGGGGAGGAGGCCAAAGGCGCACAAAAAGTAGATGCACGTTTTAATCCACTAGTGCTCCTTACCAGGCCTTCATCCAGGGGGGCAAATGGATCTTGTTCGAGTAATAATGACTGCAAGCCAAGGAGTGCCTCACGATCTTCGGGCCTAATGTGGTTGCATTAGGCCCCGAAGATCGTGAGGCACCCCTTGGTGTTTTTTAAGAAGGATTTACCTACAAAATCTTTTATAGGTGAAAACGTGTCCAAGGCTTTTGTCGGTGCAAAGGATAGACCTTGTGATAGTACTGACATTTCAGTTGGCGTCAAAGTATGTTCAGATATGTTAACTACTTGAAGGGGGTTCAGTTCAGGCGATTAGATCTCACTGCCAGATGTTTGTAACCCCAGCGCTCCCTGCTGTGGAATCACGTCGTTCATCCCGTAATCCTGGCGACTGACAAATAAAGTGGCTTCCTCAAAGGGCCTGAGCAAACGGCAGGTGTCACGTATGAGCTGCCACTGGTTCACTGGTTACACAGGGGAGTCCCCCTATCTACTTGGATCATCAAGAAATCATTGATGGCTTTTCTCTGTTCATATAGTCGTTCTAACATATGTCGGTGGTATTCCAACGGGTGGGAACATCACAAATCAGACTATGTTGGGGGATACCGTTCTGACGCTGTAGCTCAAGAAGGGTGTGCTTGGCGGTGTAGGAGTGGCTGAAGTGCATACAAAGTTTCCTTTCTGTTGTTAGGATGTCTTGCAGATGGGGGGAAGACTTCAGAAAACGCTTGACAACTAGGTTGAACACGTGTGCCATGCAGCGCAGCGCAGACAAGATGTTACTCCCATTATCAGTCACCATGGTTCCCATTTCCAATTTTCGTGCAGTAAGCCATGTTTTGATTTTTTTGATGAATGAATTTCAGGAGCTCCTCCCCTGTGTGACTCCTGCACACATGGTAGGCTGAAGGCGCATTGAGAATTAACCGTACAGTGAAGGCTGAGGAGACCGTGGACGATGAGGAGTCGCACACTGTGACAGACAAAACGGCCTGGGAGCATGGAGGCTGAATCGGTGTGACCTGTCCAAGTTGCTGTGCAGGAACCACATTTACCCAGTGGGCCGTAAAGGACATGTATTGTCCCTGACCGTAGTTACAGCTCCAGATGTCGGTGCTGCCGTGCACTTTGGTGCACACCGACAGGCTCAAGGACTGGCCCACCTTCTGCTCAACAAATTTGTGCAGGGCTGGTACTTCCTTCTTTGCAAAGAAATGACGGCTTGGGACTCTCCACCTAGGCTCGGCACTAGCCATCAGCTCTCTGAAAGGTGCAGAGTCCACCATCGTAAAAGGGAGGGACTGCAGCACCAGCAACTTGAACAGGAGCACATTTAGCTTCTGCGCTGTAGGATGAGTGGGCGCATACTGTTGTCTCTTGGACATGGCTCCGCTGATGGATTGCTGGTGGGATGAGTGACTTTAAGTAGGAGGAGCAGGAGCATCTAGAGCAACAGAGGATGGGTATGACGCACAGCTACCTTCGGCTGAGGTGCTGGAGCCTTGGCTGGGTGGTATTGGCTGACGCAGCAAGCTGGACCCCCACTTCTGAGCCTCGGTTCTCCCAGGCCACTTTATGGTGATGCTGCATGTGTTTCCGCAGGGCCATGGTACCAACATTTGGGCCCAGGCCATGCTTGACCTTCTGTCTACACATCTTGCATGTGGCCAGGTTACCCTCCTGTGGATGCTTGATGAAAAAGTGCCATACTACCGAGTAGATAATTTTCCTTCCAACAGTCCGCACTAATTCACTGCTACTGCTGCCAACTCCAGGAACCCCTGCTCCACTACCTCCTGGGAAGGCAGCCTGCTGTACAGCAGGTGGTCTACCCTGCCCCCGGCCACGTGTGGCTCCAGACATCCCAATTCTGCCACCATGCTGACTGCCAACCCTACTGCCACCTTGCTTCCTCAGCTGCTGACTCTGAGACAACCTGGGACCCTCTTCTCCTGATGATGATGAAGCCCCTTCTGCACCGGGCTCCCAAGTGCGATCGGCTTCATCATCATCATCATCATCGAGTTGTGTCTGCACGTCACTGATGTCCTCCTCAGTTTCCACAAGAGCGTGTGCTGCAGGAGACGGAACGGTCGCCACACCACCTCCCACGCCACTCTCCTCAGTGTTTGTCTGCCTAGTGGAAGAAGCGGAGGATGTCTCCTTCATTTCTTGGCTGGGCAGTAGCTGTGTAACTGTCCTCTAACACATCGTCCTCACTGAATAGTGAAGCTGAACCCAAAGTATAAGATACGTCGGCTGGAGGGGGGGGCGAAGGACAGAGGCATTGGAAGGACAGGGGCTGCTCCCGGGCCATGCGAACTCAGGGTTGTGTCCGAGGAACCTACCAGACTGTTGACTGTGGGTGTCAGATGTCACTTGTGATGAGGCCGATAACCGCATTAACCAATCGATTGGGGCAGATGCGTTGCTGGTCGATACACGACCACTAGCAGATACCGGGAGATCAGGCCTCTCACCGCGACTCCTGCTGCCACTCGCCCCTAGTCTGCTGCGACCTCTGCCTGATGAATCTAGGCCTCTCCTCTGTGCACATCTCTACCTGACATTTTACTGTGTTTAGGAGGGGAAAACAATATACTACACTACACCTAGAACAGTGTTTTTAACAGAAGGTGTGTAGTAAAGTTACATCAAAATAGGCAGACACTGTAGCTAAAAACTAATGCAAAAAGACACTGGCAGATGGTCTTACACAGGATGCCCCTGGTCAGAGTTAAATGCACCACTCACAGTTTTAAAACCTGGTGTTTGTTCAAAATGTAAAAAAGGTAAAGATGCAGGTACTATTAAAAGCTAAGTGCTAGTATTCGGGATGCCCCCCCCCCCCCTGGTGGAAGGCAATGGGTGCTTTAAACTTTAAAACCAGACTTTTTTTTATACAAAAGGCAAAAGGTTAGTAGGAAGGTTCTCTTAAAAGATAAGTGTTAGCACTGACAATGGCCCCTGGTGAAAGGCAATAGGTGCTTTAAACTTGTAAACCAGACATTTTTATACAAAAGGCAAAAGGTTAGTAGGCAGGTATTCTTAAAAGATAAGTGCTAGCACTGACAATGGCCCCCGGTGAAAGGCAATGGGTGCTTTAAACTTGTAAGCCAGACTTGTTTATACAAAAGGCAAAAGGTTAGCAGGCAGGTACTCTTAAAAGACACGTGCTAGTGTTTTGGATGCCCCCCTCAGCGAAAGGCAAAGTTTACTTAAAAAGCGATGTTGATTACAAAATACAGTAGACAGGTACTCTTGAAATATTTATGCTAGTGTTTGGGATGCCCCCTCCTCACATACAGAGGTTGGCTCCTTTTATAGTAGAAAAGTGACGTTGATTACAAAATGCAACCAGTTAATAGGCAGGTAGTCTTGAAATATTTATGCTAGTGTTTGGGATGCTCCCTCCTCACATACAGAGGTTGGCTCCTTTTATAGTGGTAAAGTGACGTTGATTACAAAATGCAACACGTTAATAGGCAGGTAGTCTTGAAATATTTATGCTAGTGTTTGGGATGCCCCCTCCTCACATACAGAGGTTGACTCCTTTTGTAGTGGTAAAGTGATGTTGATTAAAAAATGCAACCAGTTAGTAGACAGGTAGTCTTGAAATATGTATGCTATTGTTTGGGATGCCCCCTCCTCACATACAGAGGTTGGCTTCTTTGATTGTGGAAAAGTAACGTTGATTACAAAATGCAACCAGTTAGTAGACAGGTAGTCTTGAAATATTTATGCTATTGTTTGGGATGCCCCCTCCTCACATACAGAGGTTGACTCCTTTTATAATGGTAAAGTGACGTTGATTACAAAATGCAACCAGTTAATAGGCAGGTAACATAGTAACATTGTATGTAAGGCTCAATAAAGAATTCAGTCCATCCAGTTCAGCCTGTTTAATTCCTTCCAGTGGTCTAGCAGCCATAGCTGGAAATATTAGTACATGCCATGAAGGCATCAAGGCCACTTTTGAATGTTTTTACTGTATTCATCATCACTACCTCCTCTGGCAGCGAGTTCCATAGTCTTGAAATATTTATGCTAGTGTTTGGGATGCCCCTCCTCACATACAAAGGTTGGCTCCTTTGATTGTGGAAAAGTGACTTTGATTACAAAATGCAACCAGTTAATAGACGGGTAGTCTTGAAATATTTATGCTAGTGTTTGGGATGCCCCCTCCTCACATACAGAGGTTGGCTCCTTTGATTGTGGAAAAGTGACGTTGATTACAAAATGCAACCAGTTAATAGACAGGTAGTCTTGAAATATTAATGCTAGCACGCTTTTTAAAGAATGACACCAGGAAAAATAGGCAGGTGTGTTATTAACACTAAATTGGCTAAAGCAAACACTTGATTACAAAATGCAACCAGTTAGTAGACAGGTACTCTTGAAATATTTATGCTAGTGTTTGGGATGCCCCATGCTCACATACAGAGGTTGACTCCTTTTATAATGGTAAAGTGACGTTGATTACAAAATGCAACCAGTTAATAGGCAGGTAACATAGTAACATAGTATGTAAGGCTCAATAAAGAATTTAGTCCATCCAGTTCAGCCTGTTTAACTCCTTCCAGTGGTCTAGCAGCCATAGCTGAAAATATTATTACATGCCAGGAAGGCATCAAGGCCACTTTTGAACGTGTTTACTGTATTCATCATCACTACCTCCTCTGGCAGCGAGTTCCATAGTCTTGAAATATTTATGCTATTGTTTGGGATGCCCCCTCCTCACATACAAAGGTTGGCTCCTTTGATTGTGGAAAAGTGACTTTGATTACAAAATGCAACCAGTTAATATACGGGTAGTCTTGAAATATTTATGCTAGTGTTTGGGATGCCCCCCCCCTCACATACAGAGGTGGCCTCCTTTGATTGTGGAAAAGTGACGTTGATTACAAAATGCAACCAGTTAATAGACAGGTAGTCTTGAAATATTAATGCTAGCACGCTTTTTAAAGAATGACACCAGGAAAAGGAAAAGCTAAATAGGCAGGTGTGTTATTAACACTAAATTGGCTAAAGCAAACTCTTTAAACTGTCCCTGTCTTTCTTTGTCACTGTCACAGGCTCTCTCCTTCTCTATCTGTCCCTCCGCTTATATGGGGCTGTGACATCATCGGTAAGCCTGTCTGCTGATAGGTAGCATGTGACACCTACCCAGGATTCCTTGCCCCATGGGACATGTCCTGACATGTGGATCCACCATTTTAGATGGGCTGTATAGCAGTAAATGGAGTTTTAAAGAAGCGATTCGAGCGATTGAATCGCGGTGATATTCAGAATCGTAACGAATCGAATATTTCCTGAAATTCGTAACGAATTCGAGGTCGTCAGAATCGGTTCGCTCATCTCTAGATTTGATGAGATAAAACCATGTTTTCCATTGAGAATACCATAACAATTCCTATTACATCAATTATGTTCCAGTGCAATTCTTGGACCATTTCATTCAACTGTAATCTGCTGAAACCAGCTACATTTCCAGGCCAGGATGACATTTTTGCTTTTAAATAGACCAATGGGTTATCATAAATTAAGAGCAATCAGATTTATTCTAATAATGGATATGACCTAATGAAACCCTTTGAACATACTTTATTCATATTTTTAGTTTTCTGTGTTTTACTTATATTTTGTGGCTGCTCTGATGAATTATAATGGATTTCAAAGCATCGTAGGGGTTATGCTGAGTTTAAGAAAGTAACTGTTTAGCATAGGGGATAATTATGTTTTAATTTCTTTGGGGTATTGTTAATACTTTATTTAATACTGGTTTGAATTACCTAAATTAATTTTACTGTGATTTCTAATTTTAGGCTTTCTAATAAGATTTTCCCCACTAACAATGAGCAAGGGGTACATTATATCTTAAAATAGCTATAAAGCGTTTATGATAGTTTAAAAATGGAAGTTCATTTGTTGAATCATAAGAGTTTGAGAAATTCATATTTAATATTAATATTTAATTTTCAGTCATTCACTTCACTCTTATGGAAGTGAAAAATTAATAGTCAAAGCACTGTAATGTTAAAGTGCATTTGAGAGAATGCGTTAAAAAGTATTTCATTTATTAAATCGGTAAGATAATATTGCTGTATTTACATGAATACAGTTCATAATGCAATGAATTGTTTAAAGACGAACATCGGGGGAGGTTGAAATCTCCTCCAAACTTAAAATGATCTGCTGCCCCCCTGCTTTTTTACTTTTGGGCAGTATTTACTCACCTTGCCAAAGGATTTATCTTCTGGGTCCCTCGGTTTCCGGGCAACCTTCTGACAGGCTCCACCACCTTGAATCACATAGATCTCGCGCCTGCGCAGTGCCCGGGATGCTATGGGGCTGCCCAAAATCCCGCAAGACTTTGCTGGGTGAGGACCAGGCCCTAAAGCAGCCACATGTTGTCTAAAAGGTAAGTAGGGGAATTACTTTGGGAGTGTGCATGGGCGGTGATGGCGGTGGCGTGATTCAGCTCCACGCCCGACGGTGAGGAAGAAGGGGGTGACAGGAGTCACAGCGCGAGTTGGCGAGCGTGTAGGAGGCTCGGAGATTACCTGGGTGCAGGCGAAGGTAGCGGAGCCAGGGTGAAGAGCTGCGGCGGCGGGTACGGGCATCCGAGGCGGTTAAGGAGGGGCACCAAGATGGCGGAGGAGCTGTCTATAGCGGACCTCGAGGAGATTGAGTACAGCGAAGCTTCCTTTCTTGAAGGTGAGATGGGAAGATCCAGCCCACCTTGCATCACATCACAGTCTGAAGTAAGTTCTGCTCTTTTATCTCAATTTGAATCTATGCTGCAGAAAGCACTGTCATCTAATACAACTTTGCTAAAGAATCACTTGGCTAAGGAGCTGGATAAAGGGACTTGTGGCTTGCATACTTTGGAAAGCAGGCTGGTAGTAGTGGCTGCACAGGAAGCCCTGGAAGGGAAGGTTAATCAGCTGCGTCTAGATAATTCTGTGTTGTCAGCAAAACTGGAAGATTTTGAAAATAGGGACTGAAGAGCTAATCTCAGATTCAGGGGTCTGCCCGAACATATTGAGAACATTAAATCAGCAATCGCGACGTTATGTCAGGAGCTGGTCCCTGGTATCCCTATTGACCGTTTGGGGTTTGATCTGGTGCACAGAGCCCTGGGCCCTCGCAAACAGCCTAGCGATCCTCCCCGTGATATAATTGCTAAATTTCACTTCTACAACTCCAAGGAGCTCACCCAGAGGGCATCGAGACAAGCGACCTCTTTATATTTTCAAGGCCACAACTACCAGATATTCTTGGACCTTTCAGCAGTCACTATTGCAAAGCGGAAAGAGTTAAAGTCCCTATTAGCAATTTTGCAGGAGCATACAATAAATTATTAGGGTAATTAGGTGGGTGTGGTCACACACTGTGAGAGCCAGAGCACACAACTGCTCCTAATTACCTGAGGCCTGTGAAGCCTGGGCTTTCCTGGGAGTGCCTCCCCAGGCAGCATGGATGATTCCCGGGGTGAGTCGCGCCGGTACCCCCGAAGGAATATTAAACCTCCGGATCCTGGGACTGCTTCCACTAGCGGCGCTAGTAACACCACGGTGCCCCAGCCCGGTGAGAGTTTGTCAGCTTTTCGCAGCCGTGTATGCAGTAATTTGTGCATGGTGGCGAAGGAGGAGGAGAAGCTGTGTAAGATGAAAATCTCATTAAAGAAAAAGAAAATGGACACCAGCAAGGCTCGGGGACTGGATCGGCGGGCAAGTAAAGCAGACTTAGCTGAGCTTGAATCAGCATGCCGGCAGCAGGAAAAGCTTGTTTCGTCCCTTAAAGCAAGCAGTGGGGCCTTTAAAGAAAAATATAAAAACGAGGAGCGATTTAAGTCCATGCAGCGCTCAGGCCCCACTGTGAAGGAGGAAGAGGCCGACCATGTGGATGAGACCCCGATGGTGGAGGATTCTCCAGCTGTACCTCCACCCAAAGTTGCAGCAGTAGCAGAGCCGGGAGCCCCGGAACCAGCATTGGAAGACTTTCTTGCTGAGGCAACACATCAGGAGTGCGTGACATCCCTGGGCATCCAGGAAGCCCCTACTGGAGCAGATCTTCCAGAGGACACCCGCCAGCCTGAGGAGCCCATGCCAGCTAAGGACGACGTCCATCTGTCCAGCCAGCCTGCGGAGTGCGCCATAGGCGCTGTGTCAGGGGGTATAGAAGACTGTGGCGCTCCTTGCTCTGAAAAGGGTGAGGTGGCGCCAGCCGTAAGTACCATCCTGGCACCCATCCGGGTTCCTGGGTGCGCCGAACTTGGTGGGCCTGGGGCCATGGGTGACTCACCCGCAGGTTTGGGTCTTGCTGGCAGGGCTTCTATTGTTTCTGCTTCAGCTGCTTTGGGTGCTGTTACTGATGTTGTTGCTCCTGTTACTGCTGCTGTGTCTGGGGTTGAGTCCACAGGGGTTAATTCTATTGTTGGACTTTCTGCTGTGACTGATGCTGTGACTGCTGCTGATGTTGTGACTGTCCCCTCACCTGCACCTCAGGTGGACAATAAGAAGACTGTGCCACCTAATGCTGGGGCCCCTGCTGTCCGCCCTGCCCTGTATTTTATCCAGCGAGGTGGCACAGGGAGTAGGGCCAATAATGCTGTTGGTGCTGCAGTGCAGTCCCCTGTGTCCTATGCCCAGGTTGCCAGGCATGGTGGAGAAGCTGCTGGTGAAAGGGCATCTGTGCCCAGTGAGGCCAACGCCCCTGCCAGCGGATTCAATAGGCGCAACCTGGTCCAGCTTAGGTGGGAGGGGGAGGGGCCAGTTATCACCCGGCGGGCGGTGGTGGATCTCATCCTTGGCATGGGATTCGCAGCCGCAGACATTTTTGCCCTGATCAGTCCAGTGGGGAGCGCAGAACATGACTTGAGTTTCGTCAGACCAGAAGGGATGGATTTATTTTGGGAGCGGTACGAGCTGCTGAAGCAAGACCCTGCCTGGAAGGGGTTAACTCCCATCCAGGTCTCCAGACAGCAGCTCGTGAAAAATGTTACCATACTGGTTAGAAATGAGTCCATTCCCCCTTCTGATTTGACTGTCTGGCTGAAGCGTTATGGTGATGTTCTCACTCCCCTGAAGAAGATCCTAGAGGATCGGGATATCTGGACTGGGGGCTGGTCAGTGACCCTGAGGCTCCGCAGGAATGGCAACCAGGTCACCCACTTGCCATCTTCTGCCTATATTGGCCGTGACCGGCTGACCATCTTTTATCCTGGTCAGCCCAAGGTTTGCCATAAATGTGGGGCCAAGGGTCACTTCAGCTCCTCCTGCTCGCTTCTTAGGTGCTCGTTGTGCCAGGGCTTGGGACACTTGGCTAAGGACTGCAATACCATCCGCTGTAATCTATGTAACCAGCTCGGCCACCCTTATAGTCAGTGTCCTGAGGCCTGGCACAACCTGGACAGGGAAGTGGTGCAGGAAATGCTGCGGCTGGATAGGGAGGAACATTCCCATGCTGTTCCATCTACAGTCCCTCCCCCCACTCAGCTGGGGGTTCCTGAGGCCCCTGCGCCCGCTCCTGTACCATCTGCAGGGGTCCCTAAGGTGAAACCCCAGTCTGCCCCCAAGTCAGCAACCACCAATGTAAGATCTAGTAATTTAATAGCTGAGGCGGCCCGGGGGGCTGGCACTGCAAGTACCAAGGGGGTCCCAGTAATTGTGGCCCCTGCTGTAAAACCTCGCAGGCTGGGGCTAGGTGATCCTGATCCTGCACCCCCTTCTGAGCAGGGTGGGAGTTCAGATCCCAAGACAGCGTGGTCTGGACTCTCCCCCGAGGATCAGGATTACCTTGCTCTCAGGTTTGCTACCAAAAAGAAAAGAAAAAAGGACAATGGAGTGCCAGAACCGGGGAAGAGCCATGGGGTGCAGCTCTTCAACCGGTTTGAGGTACTTTCTGAGGACTCAATAGAGATTTCTTCCTTTGATTCTGAGGCCTCAGATATGGAGGAGGAAACACCAGTCTCCTCCAGTAAGCGTGAGGGATCTGATAGTGAGGTCGGAGGGAAGGCTAAGAGACATTCTCCCGAATGACTCTGATGGCAGTTCCCCCTCCGATAAAGGTGGCAACCATTAATGTTGCCAGCATTAAATCAGTAAGCGCTCGTTTTATGGCCTTATTTTTTCTCAGCCAGTTTGATGCTGACATTTTGTTTTTGCAGGAGACCAGAATGGCCAGTCTGGCCGACCTTCACGCTGTGAAGCGGGAGTGGAGGCACGGACCCTCTTTTTGGTCTCTTGCGGCCGAGCCTTACAGCGGAGTGGCGGTGCTTTTTAAAACCGACATGGTAACTTGTCGGCGAGTCATTGAGGTGGAGATCGGGAGGTGCATGGTCTTGGACGTCATTGTAAGGGGGCAGGACCTGCGCCTAATAAATATCTATGGATCCCAAACTAAGTGGGACAGGAAATGCCTCCTTACAAAGATCAAGCCGTTCCTTTTTACAGCCCGGCCAGTAGTCTTTGGAGGTGATTTTAATACCGTGACTAGGCCCATGGACAGGAGAGGCTTCAAAGGCAAGCTGGGCTGCGATAGTCTCTTTTTGAATAGCATGGTTAGAGAGGCAGGTCTGGAAGATGTGCACATTAAGCACTCCCCAGACCTCACGGGCTTCACTTTTCAGCGAGGTAGCAGTCAGAGTAGAATAGACAGGTTTTTTTTGAAGGAGGGCTCGGCTTCTCAGCCTCCGCGGCTGCAGGCGGTCGAGTTCTCCGATCACCTTTTGCTATCGATGGTCTTGAATGCCTCTGACACACCCCCTAGAGGAAGGGGCATCTGGAGGATGAATTCGGCTCTCCTTGAGGAGGAGGGGGTAAGACAATCTTTTGAGGTTTTTTTTCAGGCACAGGTTTCCATTAAGGATTTTTGCAGCAGCAGGTCTGAGTGGTGGGAGCTGACCAAAATGAGAATTGCTGGGCTTTTCAGGGGCCTAGGAAAAAGAAAACAGCTTGATAAATACATTGCCTACCAGCGCTTGCGGAGGAAACTTGACATCCTTGTCTCGAATGGTGGAGATCAAGGGGCAATCTCTGAAGTCAAGCTTCTCCTCAGGAAGTGTCAGTATGACCGGCATGCTTCTCTGGTTCTGGAAAGGGATTATGGGAAATACCACTCACCCGATCCCTATCAGAATTGCAGACAGGCTGCAGCTCTCAAGACTGTCCTTGGTCTGAAGGATAGCACAGGTTCCCTGGTAAGATCTAAATCTGGGATCCTGGAGATTATTAGGTCCTTTTATGCTGACCTCCTGGGCAGAAAGGTTCTTGACCGGGCAAAGATGGAAAGTTTCCTGGATTCTACTCCAGGATTGGAAAGTGGTGACCGTTCTATCACTAGCTTTACAGAGCTGGTCACTGGCGATGAGGTGGTAAGTGCGATTGATCACCTTGCCATCAAAAAGTCGCCCGGGTCAGATGGTCTGACAGCTGAATTTTATAAATGTTTTAAGACCATCCTGGCACCACATTTGGTGGAGGTCTTTAATTGCTGTCTGGCAGAGGGTTCCCTCCCTCCCTCCATGAGGCGCTCGGCTGTGATCCTTCTGTCAAAAGGAAAGGACTCTTCGATGATTGAGAACTGGCGCCCCATCAGCCTTCTCAATGTCGATAGAAAGATACTGGCAAAGATTTTGTTCTGGCGCTTGTCGTCAGTAGCGGAGCAACTGCTTTCCCGTCATCAGCACTGCTCCATCCAAGGTAGAAGCACCTTCTCTGCGGTTTTAGCTGTCCGGGAGGCCTTGGAGCGATGCAGGGCTGCAGGCTGGGGAAAGTACTTGTTGGCGTTAGATCAGGCAAAGGCTTTTGATAGGGTCAATCATGAGTACCTATGGCTGCTTCTTGGTAAGTACGGCCTGCCAGGGCGGTTCATTAATTGGCTACAAACCCTGTATGAAGGGGCTGAGAGCTTCCCTCTTGTTAATGGTTCGGTTGGAAGGCCTTTCAAAGTTGGCTCTGGTGTGCGACAGGGATGCCCTCTGAGTCCCTTACTGTATGTGTTTGCAATCGATCCCTTTATAAGGAGGGTCGAGAGCAGCATGTTATGTGGGGTTCCTCTGGGTGTGCCTGGTGAGCCTCCTCTGAAGGTCATTGCCTATGCTGATGATGTATCTGTGATTGTCTCTGGGACAAATGAGGCAGAGGAGGTGGCCTCTCTAATAGCACAGTATACAGAAGCGTCGGGCTCCAAGGTCAATCATGAGAAGAGTGAAGTTTTCTGGATGGGTGAGGAGGGTGAGGGCTTCGAACTTCCGGACGCCTTCCCAATGCCCCAGCAGGAAATTAAGATCCTTGGCATTAATTTCGGTCCTGGTGATTATGGCCAAAAAAACTGGGAGAGCAGGCTGGAAATTGCCAATGCCAAGGTTGCAGTCTGGAAGAGCTGGAAAATGTCTCTCAGGGAAAGGGTTGACCTTATCAAGACTTACCTGATCCCCATCTTTTTATACGTCAGCTTCGTCTGTGTTTTGCCAGTATCTCTCTACACCAGGGTCTACAGCTTGTTTTTCCAAATGTTATGGGGAAACCGCATGAACCTGGTGAAAAGAAATGTCACTTACCTATCCAGGCGGGAGGGTGGCCTAGGGATGGTCAACCCAGTAGTGTTTTTCTCTCTCTTGTTTCTGAAACATAATTTTGGAAGCATGTTGGCAGAGAGCCCGCCTGGCTGGGTGGGTATTTTCCAGTCCTGGTTTAAGCCCTTCCTGCGAGACTGGGAGAATGGTGGCCGGGTGAAAAGCCCTCGAGTTCCTCAGGCTCAGCTCCCGGCCTATGTTGCCCCGTGCTTGAAAATACTTTGGCAATGGCAATTGACGGCAGAGGACATGAGATCTACTCCGAGGAAGCTTCTGGTGAGTCGGGTCCTGGGTCTGGCTTTTCATGAGCCATTGTCCCTCAGGGATTGCCCAGGCTCCATCATGAGGGAGGGTTTGAGGCTTATTAACTCCTCAAGAATTCCTTTGAAATACCGGGATATAGCCTGGCTCTCCTTCCAAGGAAAACTCTACCTTAGGGGGATCCGGAAGAGTCGCAGCCTGCCAGAGATTATTTGTCTCCGTGAGGAGTGTCAGGATGAGGTGGAGACTATGGACCACTTCCTGCTCCGGTGTCCCTTTAATGTAGAGGTGTGTAAACAGGTGGGGTTGGCCCTCGGTGCCCCCTTCTTCTCCCAGCTTTCCTATGCTGAGTGGGTGTACGGGGCATTCAAGAACAGAGGGGATTTTTGTTTGGACACTTTGTATCTAGTTAGTCTAGTGATCCGCTATTTCACGTGGAATGCACGGTGCCAGCTCTGCATTAGGAAGAAAGTCCTCCCTGTCCCGGTGGTGGTGCATGACATCCTGCATGAGGTGGGTAAGATCCGGGTGCTTGAGAGGGACAGGTGGGAACGGGGGGCCTGGATGAAGGCGTGGAGGAACATCAGGCCTCCTTAGTCCTCATGACTTCCCTCTGGGTGGGCTTTTCTGTCTCTTATCACCCATAGATTTTTTATAACAACGACAGATTTTTGAAGAATGGCTGCATGCACAGGTGACGGGGTCTCTTAGTCTTCCTGCTGAATTGTGTATAGTGTAGTGTTAGGTTGTAGATAGGATTGTATATACAATAATGGATATTATATGCCGAATTGTTAGGCCTGTTTCTTTTTGTTTAGTTATTATTTATTTTATTTATTTATTATTGTAACTTTGTATATATTGTATATATTGTATATGATTGCTTGATTTTACTTAATAAAAAAAGTTACAATAAATTATAAGTGGGGTTTCCTCTTTCGCATCACTTTCACCAATAAAGACACCTCCTATTCAGCATCCTCCATGGAAGATTTAAGATCTCAGATGATGTCCGCGGGCATTATTAGATCGGCACCTGTCAAGTCTCCTAGATGTGTGGAAGACTCACCCAAGGTTCAACATGCTGGGAAGAGGCTGAGGCGAGGAAATCGTCTGGCTGGCTGCAGCTCATCGCTGTCTTTCAAGGACGGTTGAAGTTCCTGTAGAGCAGTATGTTTTTTTTCTCTATTATTCTTTGGTCGGCCCTAAGGGTCCTGAAGTCCTCCCGGCTTGGATGCCAATGCTTGAATCTTGTTTTTCTTGTTTTCGAGTTAAATGCTGTTGGATTATTCCTATTTTTTGGGGGTATGCTTTGGGTGTGTGTGTGTTTATATATGTTAATATGTATATGCATATATGTGTGTATATTTGTATATATATTTACATGCATTCAAATATATTTTCTATCTGTACTATGATCTCTAGGTGTTTAAAAACGCAATGTTGATTTTTCTTAAAGTTTAAAGAGTAAGGCTATGTGGGGGGCTGTTAGATGTGTTTTTTAGATGCTCCCCTGTGACCGTCGGCGGGTACTTGACGCACTCCCATTAAACCGGAGGATTTTTTTTTTTTCCCTGCATTTTTTATTCTTTTTTTGATACTTTCTGCCTCATCGTTGAGGCTGTGTTTTATTGTGTGATATCTAAGAATTAGCTTTAATAATTTTGACTGCCGGGTCAAGAGTAACAACCACCTATACCTATAGGTGGTTGTTACTCTTGACCCGGCGGTGCCCGGTGGGTCAACAGTATATATTTAGCGGACAAGGGCCTCGCTCGGTAGGTAGGGAGAAATATATTCTGAGGACAGACCGAAGCAGGAGGAAGGTCGTCTCACATTGGAGAGAGTCTTTGTGACGGGTCTTTCCTCGGAGTCTGCGAGGCTCTTCCCCGTCCCTATCTCTTCTTTCCTCTTCTGTTTTCTCCCTTTTCTCCTCCTTTGTTCATATATATATATATATATATATATATATATATATATATTTTTTTTTTTAATATATATATATATATATATATATATATATATTTTATTATTATTTTCTTTCTCTGGGGGTTGATTAAACTGTTCACTGTTTGCCCATGACGTCTGTACTTTCTTTAAATGTTCAGGGGTTCAATTCCCTGCACAAGATGGGCACCGATGAGCCCTCCATCTGGATGTGATCTGCTTACAAGAGACACACTTCTCGAAGTCCTCCAGACCTAAATTCTTTGATGCTGCATATCCCCAGGTATTTACGCCATGTGCAGACACAAAACAAAAGGGGGTTTTGATTGGGTTTAAAAGGGGTGCTCAATTTCAGTGTTCTAGGGAAATAGAAGACCCTGAGGGCAGATATTTGATATTAGTTGGGACTTTGCAAGATGGTGAGATAACTATCGCAAATTATTATGCCCCCAATGTGAGTCAGATTGTCTTTTTCACCACATTTTTCAAGGAGGTGGGCGAAGTGGCTAGAGGGTTAACGGTGATTTGTGGGGACTCAAATCTCACTTTTAACCCATTTATGGATAGGCAATCTTTGGGTAGTTGTGTGGTGTTGGCGCAGTCAGCAGCTGCTTCAAAGGCCTTTAGGCGGTTGGTAGATGAGCACTCATTGGCAGATAGTTGGAGGGAAGCAAATTCTGGGAAACCACAACTTTACTCATTTTTCTCACCCCCGTAATGTTTACTCAAGAATCGACCATATCTTTTTGACACAGAGGTCCCTAGTCTCTGTGAGATCGGTTAAGATTCATCCAATCTCTTGGTCAGACCACGATAGTGTAGTGCTCAAACTGGACTCTTTGACCTGCAGGCAATCTGGATCTCCTTGGTCCCTTAACTCTTCTCTGCTATCAGATCCGGCGGTGATGGCTTCAATCTCCAGTGCACTGACGGGGTATTTTGCGCAAAATGAGACCCCTGATGTTTCTGCTAGCATATGCTGGGAAGCCCATAAGCCCACTATTTGGGGCCGGTTGATTCAGATTGCCTCCAGGAAAAAACGGGAGCAGAATGAGCATATTGATGAATTAGAGAGAGAGTACCTCGCAGTAGCAGAGGAGGCGAAGGAGAATTTGACCCCAGTGATACGCTCCAAATTATACAGGATAACTCAGGAAATGAACCTGGTGTTGGCAGGTAAAGCTGAAAATGAGCTGCGCTGGGTTAAGCATAAATTTTATTGCAACAAGCCAGATTTAATGCTAGCTAGGAAACTGAAGACTCCTGAACAGTGTTACTGCCCCATTAGGCACAAGAACGAGAGGGGGGACTTGACCAGCAACCCCAAGAAGATTTCAGAAATCTTTATGGCTCAACTTAAAAAATTGTACGCTAACCCTACTCCCCCAAGTTTGGATGATATGCAAATGTTTTTTGATGGAGTCACTTGCCTTACCAGATTTTCTGCGACGTATTATAAAGTTTTTAGTTCTATTTTGGCTCTAAAACTGGCAGCCTTCTTTAATACTGTACGGGCGGTGGGAACTTTTCCCAGGAATCCCTTATGGCCTCGATCAGTATGATCCCGAAGTCTGATGCTGATCATTCTGTGTGGTCTAATTTTAGACCAGTTTCGCTTATAAACCTGGATATGAAAATGTTTACGAAAATACTGGCGGATAGGATGTCGGAATTTTTGCCAGGGATAATTCATAAGGACAAGGTGGGTTTCATTCCAGGGCGACAGGCGGGGGATAACATCAAAAGGGTGGTCCAACTGTCTCATATAGCCAAGGATCAGAATATACAGGCCATGTTTCTATCACTCGATATCAAAAAAGCATTTTTAGTTTTATGGGTCAAAGCGATGTATTCAAATCCTGTAGCATTCGTTAAGTATAATGGCTTTCATTCTAGTTTGTTTCCTCTTTTGAGAGGAACCAGACAGGGATGTCCACTGTCCCCTCTCCTGTTCGCCCTGGCAATGGAACCCTTGGCTCATGTAATTAGAGATTCCCAGGATGTTGGGGGGGTGATAGTGGGTGGGGTACATCACAAATTAAGCTTGTTTGCAGATGACGTGTTGTTAGTAGTCTCCAACCCTCTTATCTCCCTTCCAAATGTTCTGCGGATTCTTAGGGATTTTGCAGTAGTATCAGGTCTTCAGGTAAACACCCTTAAATCTAAGGCGTTAAATATAAACATTTCTCCAGATCTGTGGTGTCAGCTGAAGTCGACCCACAACTTTCAGTGGGAGGAGAAGGCGATCAAATATTTGGGGGTTAACCCGACAAATAGTTATGAGTCCCTTTTTGCTGCTAGTTGTATACCTTTGCGTCCGAAGCTTTTGGGTTTGCTCTCTGGCTGGAAGGAGAATGGCTTGTCATGGTTGGGTAGGATTGCGGCGGTTAAGATGACACTGCTGCCTAAATTTCTTTATCTAGCCAGGACCCTTCCAGTTAGAGTCCCTCCACAATATCTGAAGGTTTTGCAGAGCAGGATGATGGAGGCCCAAGATTTTGGGGGGATTGGGTGTTTTTTAAGGAGGTATTATCAAGCTGCCCAGTTAGCCCAGGTATTTTCCTATCATGCGACTGAGGATATCCCATTATGGGTCCAGATAGAGTCCTCTTTATGTTATCTGCTATCAATTGCCTACCTTTTATAAGCTGTTCCGAAGGCCCGAAAATTTGTGCAGAATCCGATCCTAGTCCATTCTTTTAGGGTGTGGGACGACCTTAAGTTTTCAGGGGGGCTGGCTTTTCCTCATTTGCCTTTACTGATGTTTAGGGATAACCCTATGTTCCCCCCCCGCAGTCATGGATCCCAGTAGGTTTCGAAATTGGGAGAGGGTGGGGATATTGAGGTTGGCAGACTGTCTGCAGGGGTGTAAAGTGGCCACCTTCCAACAATTGCGAGATAAGGACTTATTTGCATATTTACAAGTGTCACATTTTGTTAAGTTAATTTTGGGAGCAGTAGAAGGAACTAACAAGGCTGTCCAATTTACATTATTTGAAACACGTAGCAAACGGGACCCTAGGGGGAAAGGTGCTGTTTCAGAAATATATGGGCAGTTGTGTAAGGGTCTCAGTGGTGTGGATATGGCATATAGGCAGCGATGGGAAAGGGATTTGAATGAAGTAAAAGATCCAGAGGATTGGCAGAGGATGTGGTTGGCTCCTCAGCCGCTGTGGCATCGATTGAAGTGAACATTAAGGTAGCTTTGCGATGGTACCTGGTTCCGGAGCGTTTGGGACATTTTACAGGGGACCCTCAAAGGCTTTGTTTTCAGGGCTGCTCTGTAGTCGGGAAGTTCCACCATATTTGGTGGGGGTATGTTAAGGTGGTGGGTTTTTGGGATAAGGTTTTTAGGGTTCTTAGTAAGGTTTTGGGCAGAAGGGTTGAACGGGATCCTTGGGTGGCATTACTTAATAGCCCTGTCGTGGGCAGCACTAGAGGGCAGAGGCTTCTAGTTTTCCATATTCTAACTGGGGCTAAGGTGGTTATTACTAGGGCATGGAGCTCGGGGGTTCTGTCTTTTAGTGGATTCAAAAATAGGGTCAATCACATTATGGCGATGGAGAAGATGTCTGCATTGCATGAAGGTGGTCTGGAGCGTTTTCAGGAAGTGTGGACTCCTTGGATCCAGGAATACTTGCCAGCGGATTTCGATCCTAATCTTCTGATAGTGTGAGTGAAATATTCTGAATCTTTAGGGCACTAGGGTTTTTTTTTCTCTTATTTTTCTTTTCTTCTTACATTTCTCTGAACTTTTCCCTTCCTATCCCTTCCTATCATATTTTTTCCCTCTCCCCATCCTGGTTCTATAACATTTTCTATGGCTTTGGGAATAGCTGACTTTAAGCTTAAGTCAGGCATCCTGGTTTGTGCAGGGCGAGCTGTAGATCTAGTGGTGCATAATTGTTGGTTCATCTACCTACTGAGGGCACAATATTGTCTTCAGGAGTGAAATGTATATTTGCTGTACTAAACAGTATGCATGCCTTCTCTTTTGATGGACAGTTGTCCTTATGGTAATTGTAACTGTTACTAATTAAAATTGACAATAACATTTATTTGTGAAAAAAAAAAAAGGTAAGTAGGGGCCGATTGGGGAGGAATCGTTTGTTTTTCAGATATAGATGTTCATTCATTAAATTGTGCCCCATGTGGAGAGATGTCTGTTATCTCAGATTTGTGCCTCTACCTCGTTGAAACTCCAGCTCCTCTCCAGGACAATGTTTCCTTCTTAAAATGTGTGTCCAGGAGGAAAGCTTGCCAAACCTCATTGAATACTGGCCTACTAAGTTTGAGCTCAAATAATATAGGCAATCTATTCTACCAATTAATCCACCTAGGTCACCCCTTAATCATTTAAGAGTGCCTCTATACAGTGCCCATATAAGGCCCCTAAGACGGCGTCTACTTACCTATTTGGCTGTAGTCCCCATTGCATAATGCATCTGGTTGCGTCTGACGTGGCCAGAGGATTGTCTGCTGCTACAGCTTCATGATTCGTTGGCTGTGGGTACTTGTGGCACCTGGAATGGTCAGCTCAGCCAGAGGGGCACTGCTGGGTAGCAATGGCAGACTACAACTATATAGGTAGCTTTATGCTGGGGGGGTGCTCTTTTATAAATGAGCTTGACTGGACTTGTGTGGTTTCATTGATGAACTTTTTGTACCAGTTTGGGTGCTTTTAAAAGTATGGAAAAAAGCATTGCCTGCTGATTTGGACTTGGTATCCTGAAAGAGTATAAAACAGGAAGTATACTGCATGGATTTAGCTGACACCAATCGCCCTGAGGCAGAAATCTCCCCACATCTGAATAAATAAATTCAAGAAAGAATTTTTCATCTTTACATTCCCCTGAATTTTATTAAAGAGGAACAACCCCCCCCCATGAGCATACTGATTTGGGATGTCCTGCTGTGTGAAAACCCCAGATCACCCCAAAAACTCACCTTTCCCCAGTCTTACGGCATGCATTCCAAGCATCAGGCACATTTCCCTCCCCCAGCCAATCAGAATGGCTGGGGGCAGGAGTGCACCTACAGCTCAAAGATGCTGGAAATGCAGATGCTAATAGTTACATCTGTGAGGCGGCCAGGAAGAAGGTAAGTTTAGCGGTGACCCGGGGTTGCACACAGCAGAGCATCCAGATTTTGAATGCCCCAGGGGAAGCCCATCTGCCAAAGAGGATCTTTGGGTTTGTTCCGCTTTAATGCAGGAGACCAATCAAAATTTTAATAACTCCCTTTGCTGAATCAAGCACTTTGTGTGTACTAGGATACTTCCCCGTATTGTGTTTGTTAGATATAAGTAATATATATATATATATATATATATATATATATATATATATATATTATTTGCAGCCAATAATACAGTAGTTATTTTACATTTTAGAGGGGCATAATTTGATCCCTAACCAAGTGTAAGGGGGAAAAGTCTTCTTCTGTTGAACTGCTAAAAGCAAAATATATAAAGATATATGTTTATGGCTTATGCCATAAGGTGATTAAGGGGTAAGTCAACTTTTGATTACATTTTTGAAAGTGTATATTTTTTTGTGGCAAAATGATGTCTTAAAGGGGCTGGGCTGATTTAGCATTTTAAATTTTTTCCTAATGTTAGCAAATGTGTGTTTTATGTAAGCAGTTTTCATCTGTTGCTACTGGCAACGTACACCAAGTGCAGACTTGGTGCACGTTGCCAATAGCAACAGATTGCATAGAACACTGCTGCTCGGTATGTGTAAGGTTGAGTGTGCATCCTTACCTTAGTAGTGGCAATAATAGCAGTGTTCTGTGTCTACAGGGCTTACTTCTCACCTTTTGTTATATGTTGCCAATAGCAACAGATGGAAGCAAGTGAAAATAGCTTCCATAAAACACACATTTGCTAACATAAGGGGAAAAAAATACTAGATCAGCTCAGCACCTTAAGCACATCCTTTGTGCGCCCTTTTGGCACAAAAAAATATACACATTCAAAAATTCAGTTTAAAGTTAACTTACCCTTTAAAAAGGTTCTACTTAGTATGACTTACCAACAACCATCGATTTCATGTTCAGTTATATATGGCAATGCATTTACAGTGGGATGCTTGCCTTCATGTTTATATTATTGCCTAAATCACAAGTAGCTGTTTACTCTAATGTAAGCGGCCTGCTTTTTGAGATCACATATGCTTTTTCAAATGGCCACTTTAGCAAAAATGAAAAAAAAAAATCATAATTTACCAATTAAATTGTTTGCTTCTCTGCTCTCAACTGTTAGCACAGAGCCAAAAAAGGGTTTAGTAGGGAAAACATGTCCAGTGCCAAAATTAATCCTCCAATAATAACATTAGCATGTTACTGACCCTCTAATTAAAACTTTCTATTGTTTCTATGATGTATCCATTTGTGAATTATTAACCACATATTAACTGCACAAAAAACAGGTTTTTAAAATATACCATTAATATATTGCAATAATTAATAACGTTTTGAGCTGAAATTATTGGCCAATCAAAGCCTAGGTCTTGGAAAGCCTGAGTCATATAATATTGTCCAAAATTACAATTACAATGTCATGAACTTTAAACACAGAGGCAACAGCACTTACAGCGCTATAAATCACATTGGAAATGTAAAAAATCAGGTTGCATTACCTCTGCCTCCTGCTTTGAATGTAATCAGCAAGACAAGTCATTCTTAAATGCGTGTAAATTGCAAATCACTGAGCAAACAAAGTTCTCAGCGATATTTTCTACAAATCAAAATTGAAATTGTTACATTGCTATAGCTAGACTGCAGCTGATGTATCATAATTGTTTACATTTTTCTTAAATACCCCTGATCCCAGTAATTCAGCTGTTCCCAAATCCAAAGTCCCAAAGTCCATGAACTGCACTTCTGAAAGAGTTGAGGGAGATGTTTATTGTTAGAACTTAACACTTTAACTGTCAGCCTACCTGGAGATTTTGTCACCCTTTGTTGCCAGACCATTTTCACTATTTTGCGCTAGACATGTTCAACTGTGATTTTTGAAGGGATTTTCAGGGATTTCCCAGGAAAATTATATATTGTTTTTTTCAACAGAGTCTGGGCTTTAACAAGAAATGTATTGTTTGTCATTTTTTGTCATTTTTTAGGTGTATTCTTAATATTTTAGGGTGAAAACAAATAAAAAAAAAATTTTTTTTACAATTTGTAGTGTTTTTTGTAATAAAAAAAAGTACGTTTGTCAATAAAATCTTATTGCATGTGAAATCCTAATTTCTCCCAGTTCCAGCGGTACCACATATGTATTGATAGACACCCTTTCCTGCCCAGCAGACTCCCCCAAACTGAAACAGCACTTTAGGAGATTTTCAGATAAAATACAAATATACAAATATGCTATGCACTATGCGCACCTTGCAGTTTTTCAAGAAAAACAACCCTTTACATTTTAAATACCCCCAACAAACTATATATTCTCTGAAAGTAAACACCTCAAGCTTTCTAGGCGTACCAGGCTTGTTAACATGGGTGCAGTTTTCTGGAAACAATTCCTCAATTAATTCTTTAGTTGCACAGAGTTTCACTAAAAAAGAATAAAAAAGCAGAATCACATATTTTCCTAAAAAAAAATGTGCAAACAAGAAAAAACAAGCTCATTCTGAAAAATTAAGGTCCCCCGAACAGAACGATACCCAACATGCATAACTACTGTCAAGGGAAGAGTTGGCAAACACCTCAAAGTAAAGCATGTGTGTAAGAGTATTTTTACTTGAAAATTTCAGCTCTGCAGACAAAGTGTGCACCTTGCATGTTTTCTACCAAAACAACCCTTTACATTTGGAATACCCCCCACAAATCATATATTCTCTGAAATAACATATGTTAAGCTTTCTAAGTGTACCCAGCTTGTTATAGTGCAGAATAAAAAACACATTTTCTTAAAAAAATCAATATGCAAACACGGAAAAACAAGTTAATCTGAAAGCGAAAGGTCCCCCAAGCAGAACAATACCCCACATGCAGAGGTACTATTAACCCTTTTAATTGCCCGCTCACTTGAAATTTTGTCACCCTCTGTTGACAGATCATTTTCCACCATTTTGCGACATGTTTAACCGTGATTTTTGGAGGAATTTCCAGGAAAATTATAGATATATATATATTTTTGCAGCAGAGTTTAGGCTTTAACATGAAATGTCTTGTTTGTAATTTTTCTACTGTTTATTAAAATATTTTTGCGTAAAGATAAAAAAAAATTAATACTTATTTTTTAGAAAATTGTCTCCTTTATTTTAAATAAAACATTTACTTCATTAGAGAAAACCATATTTCACGTGAAAGGCCCATTTCTCCTGATTACAACGGTACCACATATGTATCGGTAGCCCCCCCATTCTGGAGACCCCCCAAACTGAAAAGAGCACTTTATAACATTTACAATTAAAATACAACTACTATCCACACTATAAACACAACGGGTTAGTTTAAAAAAAAAATTACATAGGGTCCCCCCTCCAAGGGAATTTTAAGGGTTAAAAACCATTACCAAAAAACAAAAAATTACATGGTGGTCCCCCCTACCCAGCATACCCAGCCCGGGACCAGCTTTGCTTGTAGAACAGTGTGCAGCGGCCAGCTTTGGTGGCCACATGCCCTGCCGGCTACAAGCCCACATAGCTTCCATGGCTTGGGCCCTTCTGCCCCCCCTGTCCTTTGGAGAGGCAGGTAATTGGGGGTCCCAGGGTTTGATGGCAAGTCACCCGCTAGCCGCAGGTGACTTGCTAGCCCCCAGCCTTGTGAACTGGGGTTCACAAAGGGTTAAGTGTAAAAAAAAAACACACAGGCACAAGGAGAAAACATTTTTTCTTTTTTTTTTTTCTTTTAATACTTACCTCCCATTCATCCTCAGCCACTGTGTCCCACGCTGATCACTCTGGTTTCTGCTCTCCTGCTGCTGCTGGAAGCCTTTTATAGCTGCTGTGTGACAGAAAATAAGGGGTCAATTTAAAAAAAAATAGACATAGGGTCCCCCTCCCGGGGAAGCATATATTTTTTTAATTTTAAGGGTTAAAAACCCTTTAAAATAAAAAAATAGAATGACATGGGGTCCGCCTTAGGCATCATAACCAGCTCAGGACCAGCTATGGGGGCTTGTAGAACAGGGCGTCCAGCCCTGCCGGCTACATGCTCCGTGGGCCCGGGCTCTTCTCCCCCCCTCCTGGGCCTTGGGGAGGCAGGTGATTAGGGAATCGGGGGTTAATGGCAAGTCACCTGCTAGCTGCAGGTGACTTGCCAGCCCCCAGCCTTGTGAACTGGTATAGGGATCTCATGGATCCCTTAACAGTTCACAAAGGGTTAAATGTAAAAATAAATACACACAGACATAAGAAAAAAAAATGACATTTATTTATTTTGTTTCCTTTAATTACCTCTGATCCTCCTCTGTCCCCAGTAGCATCTAGAGCTACTGATCGTCTCGGGTCAGGTTGAGAAAAGCCGGCTGCCAGGTGACATCATAGTCTAGCAGCCTCGACCCAGGAATTAAGGGAGAGGGCGATTTCTCACCCTCTCCTCACCACGGAAGAGCCTGGGGGGGGCAATCGGAGGCCTCCCCATTGAAGAGGAGACCCGGTGGGAGGATTCACGGCCACAGGTGAATAAATGTCTTTCTTTTTTACAGTTAGCAGTGGCCGTGACCGAAGTGGGGGGTCACTTTTCAGGGGGTTCTCCTGGAGCCATCCGAGCCCCTAGAGGGGATCAGATGGCAACAAAAGAGGAGACCCGGCCAGATCGATAGAGTCAGGTGAGTGTTTTTTTTATTTTCTTGGCCACTAGCAGGGGTAAATGCCAGGCAAGAGAATTTTACATGGCTGGCACTTAAGTGACGGAGAGGCAACCACGTAAAATTCATGTGCTTGCCACTTAAAGGGTTAAGCTAGGGTGTAACAATCACAATCATAATGAGTGTTTGAAGGAGGTGGATCCAACAATCTGTAGGCAGGTGCCCTTTTAGTGGAGTGGGAATGTTCCTTTTTCATAGGGGCTCTACTGCCGACAGGCATGCAAGCAGGATACCTCCAGCTTGACAAGTGTGTTCTCTCTGATCCCCATCTGTCTCCCCTTTACACATCTACACTGCAAACAGCATGTCCCTTTCAGACCAGAAAATCCCAGTATCTGCAAATTTGGTCCCACCCCCTACTGCCCGTAACCCTGGAAAGCTGCCCCAACCTTCCATCTCTGTTCACCACTCCATTCCCTTGACTTCCACTTCACAGCCCTGAGTAGCCCAGGGATAGTCTATAGCACTAGAAGCTAATAGATAGACCAACTGCTCTTGACCACGTCACTAAACGAACGGTGCTCTGCAGAGTGATTGAACGGGTAGCCAAGGGTGCTTAGCTAGTAATTACAATGATAACATATCAAACTCACACCTATAAAAATATGTCATCTATCCAGTCTGGACTGATTTCTCTCCGTCTCTCTTTGTCAAAGCACACTCCTAATTAGGACAATTATCATTTAAAATATCTGAAAATGATGTTATGTTCTTAAATTATTAGAAAAAGAAATGTTTTATACTTTATTTAAAAATAATCTTTACTTTTTTCACATACTGTAAATAGTATTCACAGAACCAGCACTTAATTTTGGGATTGTGATGTGTGAGGCTGAATATACAGCACTGTGCTTGTGCACAGACACTTACAGCCCACCCTGATTCTGTCAGGCAGACATTCTTGCTCTCCTTGCAATCTCTTCCCAATCTTCCAGGTTATTTATAGCATCAAGATCAGACCCTTTCGTAACATAGGGAGAATCAGTCCCAATCCCAAAAGGTACATAGATATTAATGATGATACCCCCTCAGCCATTCCTTTCAAAGCTTGTTCGCCTTGACAAGTTAAACCTGCCTTTTATCATAAAAGTAACAAAATGACTGAGCCAAAGAAAGCAGTGTAACTTCCCTTAGTGAATTGGTATTGACACATTTGGAACTACAAAAGAGCTAAATATGAGATGAAATTTGCTGAACCCAACTTATCCCTTCATATTTAAATTTCAACTTGGATTTTGAACATCTGATTGAAACATAGAATTGTTTCAAAGAGACAGCGGTGGGGGGGGGGGGTACTATATGAGGAGGCTAAGACTCCTTCACCTGTTCATCAGCTACACTGTCTACAGATCCTATTGCAACACAATGATCTTGCAGCTTGGAGGAGAACACTTATCAAACACTGCTTAAAATTCATAGCCAAAAGTCTGGTTTGTGCATTCTCCTTGATCCAGCCTTCTCCTTGATTCAATATGTATATATATGATATATGTGCCCATATATCACTGTGGAGAGGAGGGGAATGGCCAGGTTATCCAAAGGACCCATAAACCAGGTCAAAGGTTAGGAGAGGCAAGCAACATACCTAAAATGCCAGTAGGTAGCTTGCCGTTACCCCCCTGCCTGAGCCTCCATCGGTCAGGGCAGGGGTGGGCAACTATTTTTTCCATGGGGCCACATGAGAAATTAAAAATATTGTGGAGGGCCGGGCCAAAAGGCTGAACTCAATTCTGCATAATATTAATTGTTTTTCTTTATAAAAAGCAGTAAATTCTTTTGGAAAACCCTGCATTCAGCATCTACCTTTTTTTAGCTGATATTTCGAGGGCTAAAGTCCTCTTGGGACAAGGATCATGTGCACTTGCACGTGCAGCTGACAACTGGAGGGGAGGGTGATACCGGTTGGTAGGATCCACAGAAAGTGGGGATATCGCCCCACAGATGTCAGTAGTTCACTCTTCCACCACACTGGGCAGAGCAAATGCAGCCCCACTTCCCTTACTCTCCTTCCCCACCCAGGCAAGATGGCACTGGAGCCTACCTCCTTCTCCTCCCCTGATTGGACTCTTCTTCACTGTCGGGCACCCGCCCATCCCTCAGGCAATTACTTAAGCAGCAGCCAATCAGCTGCTTGGCTCGTTGGGTCTGGCGCGTGAGTGAGGAAGGGAGAACGCGATGAGCTGAGCAGCCAATCGCTTGTGTACAGTGCGGGAGGCGCCGAGCCGCTGCGAAGAGGGATGGGCGGGCGCCTCGCAGACAGCACGAGCGGAGGGACGCCGAATCACGAGTGGAGCTCAGACCGGGCTGGTCAGAGCAAATCAAAAAGCTGTATACGGCCCCCGACTTTACAATGCACAGGTCTGGGTCAGGCGGTACAGAAAATCTATTTCTTTCTGATTTTTACAAATTGTTCATGCAAATGACAGTCAATATAATTTTCAAGCAATTGTTGATAACCCAATAAGAACATTTTTTTTTTCCAAATTAAATATTCCAAATGCATTGTTCCAAATTATTATACACAGCAGAGTTTCAATAAATTTTATAAGTTGTAAAGAACTGATAATGGTAATTTTCACCAAATGTAAATGAAATGTAAAGCTATGTCAATCAAAAATCTCTTAACAGGCTAAGGAGGTTATTTAAGAAGGAAGAGCGCCAGGTAGTGCCTCATAGCGGCAGGCAGAGTCTGGTGAACGCAGGGCGCTGTACGTAATACCACATTTATGAAAGCGAATCTGGTAAGCGTCTGTAACAGCGCCATGTAGTGTCCGATGTATTATTACAGGCGGCTCAGTGTATAGCGCCGGCGCTCTAGCTTCCAGAACCCCAGGAATTACCTTTCGCTCACTATCGCTCTCCCATACGTTTCAATGGGCGTTCATTTGCTTGTGTTTAACCCTTCTAGTGCCAGCTACATGAGTCTCACATAGCAGCCTCTCCTACCATTAAGTGCCAGCTATGTGAGACTCACGAAGCTGAATTTAAACCCCCATAGAAAAAAAAATGTAAAAGTTAAAAACTCACCTGACCCCTCGTTAGATTAGGTCGGGTCTTCTCTTCACCCGGGGTGCATCGGATCCCCCCCTGGGGCTCTTCTCTCTTCAGGAGAGCGTCCAAAATAGCACCCTCCCTGATTTGGGCGCTGCCCTCTTTCTTGCCCTCTCCTCACCACGGAAGAGCCCGGAGGTGATCAAAGGCCCCCCGGGTGGAGAGGAGACCCTGAGGGAGGGATCACGGCTGCAGGTAGGTAAATGTGTTTTTTTTTTTTTTTTACAGTTTATTTCATAAACTGTCATAAACTGTAAAAAAAAAAAAACACATTTACCTACCTGCAGCCGTGATCCCTCCCTCAGGGTCTCCTCTCCACCCGGGGGGCCTTTGATCACCTCCGGGCTCTTCCGTGGTGAGGAGAGGGCAGGAAATCGCCCTCTCCCTCACTTCCTAGTTCGCGGCTGCTAGCTCCGCCCCTTGGGGGCAGGGGCGGGTGAGGACATTGGTGACCCAGCACCTGTCACCCAGCAGCTTGCGACCTGAGTAGCTCAGTCACTGTTGGAGATCGGAGGAGGAAGGTTGGATGGGGAGAGATGGCTCTGATCTCTCGCCCCCCATCCAGCCCTCCACCGTCATCTGTCATCGGAGCGTCGTGGGACATGATGGGGACATCGGAGCTGAGTAGAAAAAAAATGAATAAGTGTCATTTTGTTCTAAAGTGTGTGCGTGTGTGTTTAATTTTACTGTTAACCCCTTGTGAACTGGTAAGGGGTCCATGAGACCCGTATACCAGTTCACAAGGCAGGGGGCTGGCAAGTCACCTGCAGCTAGTGACTTGCCATTAAACCCTGACACCCCAATTACCTGCCTCCCCAAAGCCCAGGGGGGTAGAAGAGCCCGGGCCCACAGAGGGTTTGTGGGCTTGTAGCCTGCAGGGTGGGGGGCCACCAAAGCTGGCCCCTGCACCCTGTTCCAACAACCCCCATAGCTGGTCCCGGGCTGGTTATGATGGGTAAGGAGGACCCCATGTCATTTTTTTTTTAAATTAACCCCTTATGTTCTGTCACCCAGCAGCTATAAAAGGCTTCCAGCAGCAGCAGGAGAGCAGAAGCCAGATTGATCAGCGTGGGGCACAGTGCCCAGGGATGGATAAGAGGTAAGTATAAAAAAAATACTATATTTTTTCTCCTTGTCTCTGTGTGTTTTTTTACACATAACCGTTTGTGAACTGGTAAGGGATCCATGAGACCCGTATACCAGTTCACAAGGCAGGGGGCTGGCAAGTCACCTGCAGCTAGTGACTTGCCATTAACCCCCGACACCCCAATTACCTGCCTCCCCAAAGCCCAGGGGGGCAGAAGATCCCGGTCCACGGAGCTTGTAGCCGGCAGAGTGGGGGGGGCCACCAAAGCTGGCCCTGCACCCTGTTCCTACTAGCCCCCATAGCTGGTCCCGGGCTGGTTATGATGGTTAAGGAGGACCCCATGTCATTTTTTTTTGGATTTCTAAGGGTTTTTAACCCTTAAAATTCCAAAAAATTGAATTTTAGGAGGGGGAAGCCTATGTCATTTTATTTAATTGCATTAACCCCCTATGTTTATAGTGTGGATAGTAGTTGTATTTTATTTGTAAATGTAAAAAGTGCTCTTTTAAGTTTGGGGGGTCCCCTGGGCAAGAATGGGGGGCTACCAATACATATGTGGTACCGTTGTAATTGGGAGAAATAGGGCTTTTACATGCAATATGGTTTTCATTAATAAAACAAATGTTTTATTTAAAATAAAGGAGACAACTGTCTAAAAAATATTATTTTTTTTTTTTTTGTTTTAAAAAACAGTAGAAAAATTACAAACAAGACATTTCATGTTAAAGCCTAAACTCTGCTGCAAATATATATATATTATTTTCCTGATAATTCCAGCAAAAATGACAGTTAAACATGGTACAATTTGGGGAAAAATGACCTGTCAACAGAGGGTGACAAAATTTCAAGTAGGCTAGCAATTAGAAGGGTTAATAGTACCTCTGCATGTTGGGTATTGTTCTGCTTGAGGGACCTTGCGCTTTCAGATTTAGCTTTTTTTTCCTTGTTTGCATATTAATATTTTAGGAAAGCATGTTTTTTATTCTGTTTTTTATATTTTTTTTAGGGAAACCATGTGCAACCTAAGAATTCTTCAATGGACTACTTCCAGAAAGATGAGCGCACTACAACAAGCTGGGTATGCTTAGAAAGCTGTGTACTTTCAGGTAATATATGGTTTGTGGGGGGTATTCCAAATGTAAAGGGTTGTTTTGGTTGAAAAATTGCAAGGTGCGCACTTTGTTTGCAGAGCTGACATTTTCAAGTAAAATTTCCGTTATGCGCATGCTTTACTTTGGGGTGTTTGGAAACTCTTCCTTTGACAGTACCTATGCATGCTGGGTACCGTTCTATTCGGGGAATGTTGCCTTTTCAGATTTTACTTGTTTTTTAATGTGTTTGCATATAGTTTTTTTAGGAAAATGTGGCTTTGATTCTTCTTTTTTATTCTTTTTAAGGGAAACTCTGTGCAACCAAAGAATTGATTAAGGGATTACTTCCACAAAACTACACCCACATAAACAAGCCTGGTATGCCTAGAAAGCTTGAGGCATGTACTTCTAGAGAATATATAAAGTAAAGGGTTGTTCTTCTGGAAAAATTGCAAAAAAAATTGCTTAGCGCGTAGCATAGTTGTATTTTATCTGAAAATCTCCTAAAGCTCTGTTTCAGTTTGGGGTAGACTCCTGGGCAGGAAAAGGTATCTACCAATACATATGTGGTACCACTGTAACCGGGAGAAATTGGGGTTTCACACGCAATAAGATTTTATTGACAAACTTACATTTTTTATTACAAAAAACACTACAAATTGCTAAAAATTTAATGTTGAAGCCCAGACTCTGCTGAAAAAACAATATATAATTTTCCTGTAAAATCCCTGGAAATCCCTTCAAAAATTTAGGTTGAATATGTGGAGTGCAAAATAGTGAAACATGGTCTGGCAACAAAGGGTGACAAAAATTCTAGGAAGGCTGGCACTTAAAGGGTTAAACAGCGTGTTTGACATTTTTTTTGCTCAAATCATTGTGTGACGTCTCCTGGCTGCACACAAACACTTTTAGAAACGTTTTGACTTTTTATATTTTTATGCAGAATTGTCATTTCAGGCCTGGCACTAAGGTGCAGCGCTGTACTGGTGTTAGAGCTCCCAACATACATCATCACATTCATCAATGCGGGCCAGGTTACTACAGCAACTGAAGCATTCTGTTACAGCGCCCGATACCCACTTACAGCGTCTACTAGCGGTCACTCTAAGGGCCGCTATACAGATGCTCATCTGACGGTACCTGCCGCTAGTAGTGAATCAGCCTCCAAGTTACATATCAACATATGACTCCTGTTATCACAAAGTACAATTCTTGTAGCCTTTGAACTTGTATATTTTGGAGAGCTTCTGCTCTTCTGCTCTATACTGCCTCCCAATCTCATCTATTTTTTGCCATATAGGGCAGAAGTCAAGGAAGGATGGTGGCCACACCATGTGTTCCTCTTCTTTCATGCCTATAGCAGCCACTATGGTATTCCTTGCAGCATGAGATGATGCATTATCCTGCATGATGATTCTAGAAGGCACTGTTCTTCTTTTTTATGAGAGAAGAAAGTGGTCAGTCAGAAACTCTATATACTTTGCTATGGTCATTTTCTCATCTTACCCACCTCTCGTTTCATGATTCCGGCCCAAAACATCCACACACTTCCTTAAGTAATTTTCCTTTAATTGGACTCACAAGGCAAACAAATTATTACAGGTGTTTGAGATAAATTTTAGATATATTGGGAGCTCTGAGACACAATACCATCTATGGGTTTAATTAGAAAACCAAATATGACATCTTTATGACACTTAAATCCAATTTGCATAATAATTCTAAACAAGGGGTGACATTTATAATAATTTTTCTTTTTATTATTACTGTACCCCTCTTGCTGTCCCACTACCTAGTACCTTTCTAAAAGATAATACTTTCTCAATAGACAGATGAAGGCTGCTTGTCTGGCTTTTAAAATGTATCTACCATTATATGAGCTTCATGGATGCTCTAATCCATACGGAATTATATGTTAGGCACCTCTAAATGCATTTTTTGCCTTTCTGTGCCTAAAAACCAATGGTGATGCAGAATGCCAGTCCCTTTACTTGACATAGGGTATATTGATAAAGCTGAGGCCGCTTGCCACACCCTGGCTTCCTATATCACATATATACACCTTTTATCTTCTTCCCTCACTAGAACTAGAAGGGTCAGAATATTGCTGTGGAAGCTAAGGCTAATACATTCAGCTAGGGTGAGCTGACAGCATGACGAATAAAGGAAAGAGACCCCTGAACCACCAATTAGTAAAAACATGTACAAAAGGAGCATACTGGCTTTTAGGGAGAAAGTTATCATCCACCCTCTAAATTCAATCCAATTTAATTTAACCCCTCAGGTCCTGCTCTTTAATGCTGCCCAGATGATAATATCTGGCTCCTCAATACCACTGCTTCCCCACTGGCAATTTAATTTCTTGGAATGCTGCCCCCTACTGCCTTCACAGTGAATGATAGTTATAAATAATGTGTGCAGCAGGGGTGTTCCAGTCTCAGTGAAATGCTACAGCTGGATCTAGGAAAATGTGCTGCAGGAGTATAAATGCAAGTACAGATGTATTATTCTTCGAAGTCATTAAATTCTCATGTGAGTTTTTAGAGCACCCTGATATGCTCATCAGATGCAGTGTGCATTTCCCAACGGATTGTGATTTTTCTCATGCGGTGGTGCACTGGGATATTTGCGTTTCTTCTCAGCCACCTTGGTTGTTTGCACACATTTTGCATAACACATGAAAGCTACACACTGTGTCAAAGAGACCATAGGTCAGTGCAGTTTTACTCTTATCTATGAGCAATGAATAAATTGTGAGATTGACTGGTTTGAGAATGTACTATTCTGCTTTGAAAAAAGACAAAAGCCTCTTGGACCATCCCTGGAGTCTAAAAGACTCATGGGTCAGCCATTTCCCTATCCCAGAGGCATCAAAGACCTGCAAAAACCCCACACACTCAAAGGGTCGCACAAAGGGTATTAAAATGTAATAAGTAATAATGGGTTTATACAAAAATCACACAAAAACAAAGAATAAAAACAAGGGATTCACCATACACTATATCATATATATATATATATATCTAATATAGCAGGGAGAAGTCCAGAGAAAGGAGCCATCCAAAACAGTACTGACCAGCTGTGGAGGAACTCCAGACCTGACATTACCTCCTCCCTCACAACGTGGGCACCGAACACGTTTAAACAACTGCTACGCAGGAGACGCTTCCATCAGCACACTGGGAAAACCCAAAAGCTGGAATGGGACCAGGCAGCAGATCAGGATGGGCAATCCAGGCCGAAATCCAGGCCAAGACCCTCCAGTATCAAAGTCCAGGAAATTATAGCCAGGAAGACTGGGGCCTTCGAGGCAGTGCCCAGGGGGACAAGGACCTTTGAGGCAGCGCCCAAAGCCACTGAATCCTTTAGAATCAGAGCCTAGGTAACCTTGGTGTGCCGCCAAGGAGGCAAGCTGCCGACCACTAAAGACATAGGTAATCCGGTACTCGAGGAGCCCATAATCCACCCACTTCTTCAACAGAGCTTCTAATGGTGAAGTTGCACGGACCCTGAGTAAACTCGTGGTGGTCACAGACTTATGAAAGGGAAACACAGGAGAGATGGATAAAAGTCACAGACAGAGAAGTGGGCCACAATACAGATATAGGCAAGGCTGGGCCCCAATACAGGCTAAGACAAAAACTACGAACTAGAAGGCAAAAAGCCACATTTTCAGGACAGGAATACAGGCACTAAGAAAAACAACGCTGGGGCTGGCACTAGGACCCTACACAATCACAGACCAATAAGCCAGCTCAGTTTCACAGTCTCCTGGTCGTTTATATATGGGATCAGCATTATGTCACGGATTTCTCAGTGGAGAAATCCTCTATTAAAGAGTGACCAAAGTACTGTGAGACAGAAAGACTATGAATATGCAGCAAACTGTGTTTAATTGTGACAACCAGTGAACAACACACACATCAAACTGGCTGCTGTACATATATTACACGTGGAGTCAGAGTGCATACATACAAGATACAGGTTCAGAAGTCCAAAGACAGAGTCCGGGTAGACAGTTCAGGAGACAGATTTAATGCTGATCCCCTAGCTGAATGGGTGGATCAGCTTATATAGCAAAGGAAGTGCTGACTAATTGCCAACACCTCTGCAAGTGAGGGCCATCTGCTTGTGGAGCGGAATATAGCAGGGAGAAGCCCAGAGAAAGGAGCCAGCCAAAACAGTACTGAACATCTGTGGAGGAACTCCAGACCTGACATCATGTTTGCATGGACATTTATTGTTAGACAGTATTGTAATTGTGTTTCTTTAGCTCACAGGTGCGAAACTCTGGCCCACAGTGATATTTGATTTGGGCCACAGGCAAACTTACAGAAGCTTGTTTACTAAGTGGCTGGTATGCTACCACATGAAGTCTGCAGTCTGTCTCTCTTCCTAGTGAGCATGCATGCTGCAAGGAAACTGTGCCAGTCATAATTGTACTGCTGAATTCCTTAACTGCATTGAGCTGCTGGCCACTGATTTGTCAGCCCACGTGACCACTGCCTGCTATGCAAACCCATTAGGTCCTAAAGTGGTCATGTGGAGTAGCAAACCAGGGGCTAGCAACAAGGCAATGCATGTGGTCATTTGCAGTGTGGTATTAAAAAATTGGGATGTCACCACCAGTTGGGTGGAATTCCATTTGGGGTGGAGATCCCCTTTAAACATTTAGAGTGGATCTGCACCCTATTACTTGCACTTATGCACCCAAACACCTCTCACACAGCCACCAATTAGCGATACCTTTTTCCTAAATAACAGGAAACTAGAGCAGCCATCACCTCTTAATGCTGCAGTGTTCCCTTGCACTTCTGGTCTGGCCATGGATAAAAGTGGTGGAGTAGAAGAGGTTAAGTACTAATATGCACTTAATAGGGTGGAGGTCCCCTTTAAAGCACAAAAAACAGGTTTTTAAAATATACTATATTGCAATAATTAATAACGTTTTGAACTGAAATTATTGGCCAATCAAAGCCTAGGTCTTGGAAAGCCTGAGTCATATAATATTGTCCAAAATTACAATTACAATGTCATGAACTTTAAACACAGAGGCAACAGCACTTACAGCGCTATAAATCACATTGGAAATGTAAAAAATCAGGTTGCATTACCTCTGCCTCCTGCTTTGAATGTAATCAGCAAGACAAGTCATTCTTAAATGCGTGTAAATTGCAAATCACTGAGCAAACAAAGTTCTCAGCGATATTTTCTACAAATCAAAATTGAAATTGTTACATTGCTATAGCTAGACTGCAGCTGATGTATCATAATTGTTTACATTTTTCTTAAATACCCCTGATCCCAGTAATTCAGCTGTTCCCAAATCCAAAGTCCCAAAGTCCATGAACTGCACTTCTGAAAGAGTTGAGGGAGATGTTTATTGTTAGAACTTAACACTTTAACTGTCAGCCTACCTGGAGATTTTGTCACCCTTTGTTGCCAGACCATTTTCACTATTTTGCGCTAGACATGTTCAACTGTGATTTTTGAAGGGATTTTTAGGGATTTCCCAAGAAAATTATATATTGTTTTTTTCAACAGAGTCTGGGCTTTAACAAGAAATGTATTGTTTGTCATTTTTTAGGTGTATTCTTAATATTTTAGGGTGAAAACAAATAAAAAAAATCTATTTTTTTACAATTTGTAGTGTTTTTTGTAATAAAAAAAAAGTACGTTTGTCAATAAAATCTTAGTGCGTGTGAAATTCTAATTTCTCCCAGTTCCAGCGGTACCACATATGTATTGGTAGACACCCTTTCCTGCCCAGGAGACTCCCCCAAACTGAAACAGCGCTTTAGGAGATTTTCAGATAAAATACAAATATACAAATATGCTATGCACTATGCGCACCTTGCAGTTTTTCAAGAAAAACAACCCTTTACATTTGAAATACCCCCAACAAACTATATATTCTCTGGAAGTAAATACCTCAAGCTTTCTAGGCGTACCAGGCTTGTTAACATGGGTGCAGTTTTCTGGAAACAATTCCTCAATTAATTCTTTAGTTGCACAGAGTTTCACTAAAAAAGAATAAAAAAGCAGAATCACATATTTTCCTAAAAAAAAAAAATGTGCAAACAAGAAAAAACAAGCTCATTCTGAAAAATCAAGGTCCCCCGAACAGAACGATACCCAACATGCATAACTACTGTCAAGGGAAGAGTTGGCAAACACCTCAAAGTAAAGCATGTGTGTAAGAGTATTTTTACTTGAAAATTTCAGCTCTGCAGACAAAGTGTGCACCTTGCATGTTTTCTATCAAAACAACCCTTTACATTTGGAATACCCCCCACAAATCATATATTCTCTGAAATAACATATGTTAAGCTTTCTAAGTGTACCCAGCTTGTTATAGTGCAGAATAAAAAACACATTTTCTTAAAAAAATCAATATGCAAACACGGAAAAACAAGTTAATCTGAAAGCGCAAGGTCCCCCAAGCAGAACAATACCCCACATGCAGAGGTACTATTAACCCTTTTAATTGCCCGCTCACTTGAAATTTTGTCACCCTCTGTTGACAGATCATTTTCCACCATTTTGCGACATGTTTAACCGTGATTTTTGGAGGAATTTCCAGGAAAATTATAGATATATATATTTTTGCAGCAGAGTTTAGGCTTTAACATGAAATGTCTTGTTTGTAATTTTTCTACTGTTTATTAAAATATTTTTGCGTAAAGATAAAAAAAAATTAATACTTATTTTTTAGAAAATTGTCTCCTTTATTTTAAATAAAACATTTACTTCATTAGAGAAAACCATATTTCACATGAAAGGTCCATTTCTCCTGATTACAACGGTACCACATATGTATCGGTAGCCCCCCCATTCTGGAGACCCCCCAAACTGAAAAGAGCACTTTATAACATTTACAATTAAAATACAACTACTATCCACACTATAAACACAACGGGTTAGTTTAAAAAAAAAATTACATAGGGTCCCCCCTCCAAGGGAATTTTAAGGGTTAAAAACCATTACCAAAAAACAAAAAATTACATGGTGGTCCCCCCTACCCAGCATACCCAGCCCGGGACCAGCTTTGCTTGTAGAACAGGGTGCAGCGGCCAGCTTTGGTGGCCACATGCCCTGCCGGCTACAAGCCCACATAGCTTCCATGGCTTGGGCCCTTCTGCCCCCCCTGTCCTTTGGAGAGGCAGGTAATTGGGGGTCCCAGGGTTTGATGGCAAGTCACCCGCTAGCCGCAGGTGACTTGCTAGCCCCCAGCCTTGTGAACTGGGGTTCACAAAGGGTTAAGTGTAAAAAAAAAAAACACACAGGCACAAGGAGAAAACATTTTTTCTTTTTTTTTTTTCTTTTAATACTTACCTCCCATTCATCCTCAGCCACTGTGTCCCACGCTGATCACTCTGGTTTCTGCTCTCCTGCTGCTGCTGGAAGCCTTTTATAGCTGCTGTGTGACAGAAAATAAGGGGTCAATTTAAAAAAAAATAGACATAGGGTCCCCCTCCCGGGGAAGCATATATTTTTTTAATTTTAAGGGTTAAAAACCCTTTAAAATAAAAAAATAGAATGACATGGGGTCCGCCTTAGGCATCATAACCAGCTCAGGACCAGCTATGGGGGCTTGTAGAACAGGGCGTCCAGCCCTGCCGGCTACATGCTCCGTGGGCCCGGGCTCTTCTCCCCCCCTCCTGGGCCTTGGGGAGGCAGGTGATTAGGGAATCGGGGGTTAATGGCAAGTCACCTGCTAGCTGCAGGTGACTTGCCAGCCCCCAGCCTTGTGAACTGGTATAGGGATCTCATGGATCCCTTAACAGTTCACAAAGGGTTAAATGTAAAAATAAATACACACAGACATAAGAAAAAAAAATGACATTTATTTATTTTGTTTCCTTTAATTACCTCCGATCCTCCTCTGTCCCCAGTAGCATCTAGAGCTACTGATCGTCTCGGGTCAGGTTGAGAAAAGCCGGCTGCCAGGTGACATCATAGTCTAGCAGCCTCGACCCAGGAATTAAGGGAGAGGGCGATTTCTCACCCTCTCCTCACCACGGAAGAGCCTGGGGGGGCAATCGGAGGCCTCCCCATTGAAGAGGAGACCCGGTGGGAGGATTCACGGCCACAGGTGAATAAATGTCTTTTTTTTTTACAGTTAGCAGTGGCCGTGACCGAAGTGGGGGGTCACTTTTCAGGGGGTTCTCCTGGAGCCATCCGAGCCCCTAGAGGGGATCAGATGGCAACAAAAGAGGAGACCCGGCCAGATCGATAGAGTCAGGTGAGTGTTTTTTTTATTTTCTTGGCCACTAGCAGGGGTAAATGCCAGGCAAGAGAATTTTACATGGCTGGCACTTAAGTGACGGAGAGGCAACCACGTAAAATTCATGTGCTTGCCACTTAAAGGGTTAAGCTAGGGTGTAACAATCACAATCATAATGAGTGTTTGAAGGAGGTGGATCCAACAATCTGTAGGCAGGTGCCCTTTTAGTGGAGTGGGCATGTTCCTTTTTCATAGGGGCTCTACTGCCAACAGGCATGCAAGCAGGATACCTCCAGCTTGACAAGTGTGTTCTCTCTGATCCCCATCTGTCTCCCCTTTACACATCTACACTGCAAACAGCATGTCCCTTTCAGACCAGAAAATCCCAGTATCTGCAAATTTGGTCCCACCCCCTACTGCCCGTAACCCTGGAAAGCTGCCCCAACCTTCCATCTCTGTTCACCACTCCATTCCCTTGACTTCCACTTCACAGCCCTGAGTAGCCCAGGGATAGTCTATAGCACTAGAAGCTAATAGATAGACCAACTGCTCTTGACCACGTCACTAAACGAACGGTGCTCTGCAGAGTGATTGAACGGGTAGCCAAGGGTGCTTAGCTAGTAATTACAATGATAACATATCAAACTCACACCTATAAAAATATGTCATCTATCCAGTCTGGACTGATTTCTCTCCGTCTCTCTTTGTCAAAGCACACTCCTAATTAGGACAATTATCATTTAAAATATCTGAAAATGATGTTATGTTCTTAAATTATTAGAAAAAGAAATGTTTTATACTTTATTTAAAAATAATCTTTACTTTTTTCACATACTGTAAATAGTATTCACAGAACCAGCACTTAATTTTGGGATTGTGATGTGTGAGGCTGAATATACAGCACTGTGCTTGTGCACAGACACTTACAGCCCACCCTGATTCTGTCAGGCAGACATTCTTGCTCTCCTTGCAATCTCTTCCCAATCTTCCAGGTTATTTATAGCATCAAGATCAGACCCTTTCGTAACATAGGGAGAATCAGTCCCAATCCCAAAAGGTACATAGATATTAATGATGATACCCCCTCAGCCTTTCCTTTCAAAGCTTGTTCGCCTTGACAAGTTAAACCTGCCTTTTATCATAAAAGTTACAAAATGACTGAGCCAAAGAAAGCAGTGTAACTTCCCTTAGTGAATTGGTATTGACACATTTGGAACTACAAAAGAGCTAAATATGAGATGAAATTTGCTGAACCCAACTTATCCCTTCATATTTAAATTTCAACTTGGATTTTGAACATCTGATTGAAACATAGAATTGTTTCAAAGAGACAGCGGTGGGGGGTGGGGGTACTATATGAGGAGGCTAAGACTCCTTCACCTGTTCATCAGCTACACTGTCTACAGATCCTATTGCAACACAATGATCTTGCAGCTTGGAGGAGAACACTTATCAAACACTGCTTAAAATTCATAGCCAAAAGTCTGGTTTGTGCATTCTCCTTGATCCAGCCTTCTCCTTGATTCAATATGTATATATATGATATATGTGCCCATATATCACTGTGGAGAGGAGGGGAATGGCCAGGTTATCCAAAGGACCCATAAACCAGGTCAAAGGTTAGGAGAGGCAAGCAACATACCTAAAATGCCAGTAGGTAGCTTGCCGTTACCCCCCTGCCTGAGCCTCCATCGGTCAGGGCAGGGGTGGGCAACTATTTTTTCCATGGGGCCACATGAGAAATTAAAAATATTGTGGAGGGCCGGGCCAAAAGGCTGAACTCAATTCTGCATAATATTAATTGTTTTTCTTTATAAAAAGCAGTAAATTCTTTTGGAAAACCCTGCATTCAGCATCTACCTTTTTTAGCTGATATTTCGAGGGCTAAAGTCCTCTTGGGACAAGGATCATGTGCACTTGCACGTGCAGCTGACAACTGGAGGGGAGGGTGATACTGGTTGGTAGGATCCACAGAAAGTGGGGATATCGCCCCACAGATGTCAGTAGTTCACTCTTCCACCACACTGGGCAGAGCAAATGCAGCCCCACTTCCCTTACTCTCCTTCCCCACCCAGGCAAGATGGCACTGGAGCCTACCTCCTTCTCCTCCCCTGATTGGACTCTTCTTCACTGTCGGGCACCCGCCCATCCCTCAGGCAATTACTTAAGCAGCAGCCAATCAGCTGCTTGGCTCGTTGGGTCTGGCGCGTGAGTGAGGAAGGGAGAACGCGATGAGCTGAGCAGCCGATCGCTTGTGTACAGTGCGGGAGGCGCCGAGCCGCTGCGAAGAGGGATGGGCGGGCGCCTCGCAGACAGCACGAGCGGAGGGACGCCGAATCACGAGCGGAGCTCAGACCGGGCTGGTCAGAGCAAATCAAAAAGCTGTATACGGCCCCCGACTTTACAATGCACAGGTCTGGGTCAGGCGGTACAGAAGAAAATCTATTTCTTTCTGATTTTTACAAATTGTTCATGCAAATGACAGTCAATATAATTTTCAAGTCAGCAATTGTTGATAACCCAATAAGAACATTTTTTTTTCCAAATTAAATATTCCAAATGCATTGTTCCAAATTATTATACACAGCAGAGTTTCAATAAATGTTATAAGTTGTAAAGAACTGATAATGGTAATTTTCACCAAATGTAAATGAAATGTAAAGCTATGTCAATCAAAAACCTCTTAACAGGCTAAGGAGGTTATTTAAGAAGGAAGAGCGCCAGGTAGTGCCTCATAGCGGCAGGCAGAGTCTGGTGAACGCAGGGCACTGTACGTAATACCACATTTATGACAGCGAATCTGGTAAGCGTCTGTAACAGCGCCATGTAGTGTCCGATGTATTATTACAGGCGGCTCAGTGTATAGCGCCGGCGCTCTAGCTTCCAGAACCCCAGGAATTACCTTTCGCTCACTATCGCTCTCCCATACGTTTCAATGGGCGTTCATTTGCTTGTGTTTAACCCTTCTAGTGCCAGCTACATGAGTCTCACATAGCAGCCTCTCCTACCATTAAGTGCCAGCTATGTGAGACTCACGAAGCTGAATTTAAACCCCCATAGAAAAAAAAATGTAAAAGTTAAAAACTCACCTGACCCCTCGTTAGATTAGGTCGGGTCTTCTCTTCACCTGGGGTGCATCGGATCCCCCCCTGGGGCTCTTCTCTCTTCAGGAGAGCGTCCAAAATAGCACCCTCCTTGATTTGGGCGCTGGCAATAAACTGTAAAAAAAAAAAACACATTTACCTACCTGCAGCCGTGATCCCTCCCTCAGGGTCTCCTCTCCACCCGGGGGGCCTTTGATCACCTCCGGGCTCTTCCCTGGTGAGGAGAGGGCAAGAAATCGCCCTCTCCCTCACTTCCTAGTTCGCGGCTGCTAGCTCCGCCCCTTGGGGGCAGGGGCGGGTGAGGACATTGGTGACCCAGCACCTGTCACCCAGCAGCTGGCGACCTGAGTAGCTCAGTCACTGTTGGAGATCGGAGGAGGAAGGTTGGATGGGGAGAGATGGCTCTGACCTCTCGCCCCCCATCCAGCCCTCCACCGTCATCTGTCATCGGAGCGTCGTGGGACATGATGGGGACATCGGAGCTGAGTAGAAAAAAAATGAATAAGTGTCATTTTGTTCTAAAGTGTGTGCGTGTGTGTTTAATTTTACTGTTAACCCCTTGTGAACTGGTAAGGGGTCCATGAGACCCGTATACCAGTTCACAAGGCAGGGGGCTGGCAAGTCATCTGCAGCTAGTGACTTGCCATTAACCCCCGACAACCCAATTACCTGCCTCCCCAAAGCCCAGGGGGGCAGAAGAGCCCGGGCCCACAGAGGGTATGTGGGCTTATAGCCTGCAGGGTGGGGGGCCACCAAAGCTGGCCCCTGCACCCTGTTCCAACAAGCCCCCATAGCTGGTCCCGGGCTGGTTATGATGGGTAAGGAGGACCCCATGTCATTTTTTTTTTAAATTAACCCCTTATGTTCTGTCACCCAGCAGCTATAAAAGGCTTCCAGCAGCAGCAGGAGAGCAGAAGCCAGATTGATCAGCGTGGGGCACAGTGCCCAGGGATGGATAAGAGGTAAGTATAAAAAAAATACTATATTTTTTCTCCTTGTCTCTGTGTGTTTTTTTACACATAACCGTTTGTGAACTGGTAAGGGATCCATGAGACCCGTATACCAGTTCACAAGGCAGGGGGCTGGCAGGTCACCTGCAGCTAGTGACTTGCCATTAACCCCCGACACCCCAATTACCTGCCTCCCCAAAGCCCAGGGGGGCAGAAGATCCCGGTCCACGGAGCTTGTAGCCGGCAGAGTGGGGGGGGCCACCAAAGCTGGCCCTGCACCCTGTTCCTACTAGCCCCCATAGCTGGTCCCGGGCTGGTTATGATGGTTAAGGAGGACCCCATGTCATTTTTTTGGGATTTCTAAGGGTTTTTAACCCTTAAAATTCCAAAAAATTGAATTTTAGGAGGGGGAAGCCTATGTCATTTTATTTAATTACATTAACCCCCTATGTTTATAGTGTGGATAGTAGTTGTATTTTATTTGTAAATGTAAAAAGTGCTCTTTTAAGTTTGGGGGGTCCCCTGGGCAAGAATGGGGGGCTACCAATACATATGTGGTACCGTTGTAATTGGGAGAAATAGGGCTTTTACATGCAATATGGTTTTCATTAATAAAACAAATGTTTTATTTAAAATAAAGGAGACAACTGTCTAAAAAATATTATTTTATTTATTTTTTTTGTTTTAAAAAACAGTAGAAAAATTACAAACAAGACATTTCATGTTAAAGCCTAAACTCTGCTGCAAACATATATATATTATTTTCCTGATAATTCCAGCAAAAATGACAGTTAAACATGGTACAATTTGGGGAAAAATGACCTGTCAACAGAGGGTGACAAAATTTCAAGTAGGCTAGCAATTAGAAGGGTTAATAGTACCTATGCATGTCGGGTATTGTTCTGCTTGAGGGACCTTGCACTTTCAGATTTAGCTTGTTTTTCCTTGTTTGCATATTAATATTTTAGGAAAGCATGTTTTTTATATTTTTTTTAGGGAAACCATGTGCAACCTAAGAATTCTTCAAGGGATTACTTCCAGAAAGATGAGCGCACTACAACAAGCTGGGTATGCTTAGAAAGCTGTGTACTTTCAGGTAATATATGGTTTGTGGGGGGTATTCCAAATGTAAAGGGTTGTTTTGGTTGAAAAATTGCAAGGTGCGCACTTTGTTTGCAGAGCTGACATTTTCAAGTAAAATTTCCGTTATGCGCATGCTTTACTTTGGGGTGTTTGGAAACTCTTCCCTTGACAGTACCTATGCATGCTGGGTACCGTTCTATTCGGGGAATGTTGCTTTTTCAGATTCTACTTGTTTTTTCTTGTTTGCATATAGTTTTTTTAGGAAAATGTGGCTTTGATTCTTCTTTTTTATTCTTTTTAAGGGAAACTCTGTGCAACCAAAGAATTGATTAAGGGATTACTTCCACAAAACTACACCCACATAAACAAGCCTGGTATGCCTAGAAAGCTTGAGGCATGTACTTCTAGAGAATATATAAAGTAAAAGGTTGTTCTCCCGGAAAAATTGCAAAAAAAATTGCTTAGCGCGTAGCATAGTTGTATTTTATCTGAAAATCTCCTAAAGCTCTGTTTCAGTTTGGGGTAGACTCCTGGGCAGGAAAGGGTATCTACCAATACATATGTGGTACCACTGTAACCGGGAGAAATTGGGGTTTCACACACAATAAGATTTTATTGACAAACTTACATTTTTTATTACAAAAAACACTACAAATTGCAAAAAATTTAATGTTGAAGCCCAGACTCTCCTGAAAAAACAATATATAATTTTCCTGTAAAATCCCTGGAAATCCCTTCAAAAATTTAGGTTGAATATGTGGAGTGCAAAATAGTGAAACATGGTCTGGCAACAAAGGGTGACAAAAATTCTAGGAAGGCTGGCACTTAAAGGGTTAAACAGCGTGTTTGACATTTTTTTTGCTCAAATCATTGTGTGACGTCTCCTGGCTGCACACAAACACTTTTAGAAACGTTTTGACTTTTTATATCTTTATGCAGAATTGTCATTTCAGGCCTGGCACTAAGGTGCAGCGCTGTACTGGTGTTAGAGCTCCCAACATACATCATCACATTCATCAATGCGGGCCAGGTTACTACAGCAACTGAAGCATTCTGTTACAGCGCCCGATACCCACTTACAGCGTCTACTAGCGGTCACTCTAAGGGCCGCTATACAGATGCTCATCTGACGGTACCTGCCGCTAGTAGTGAATCAGCCTCCAAGTTACATATCAACATATGACTCCTGTTATCACAAAGTACAATTCTTGTAGCCTTTGAACTTGTATATTTTGGAGAGCTTCTGCTCTTCTGCTCTATACTGCCTCCCAATCTCATCTATTTTTTGCCATATAGGATGGTGGCCACACCATGTGTTCCTCTTCTTTCATGCCTATAGCAGCCACTATGGTATTCCTTGCAGCATGAGATGATGCATTATCCTGCATGATGATTCTAGAAGGCACTGTTCTTCTTTTTTATGAGAGAAGAAAGTGGTCAGTCAGAAACTCTATATACTTTGCTATGGTCATTTTCTCATCTTACCCACCTCTCTTCTCATGATTCCGGCCCAAAACATCCACACACTTCCTGAAGTAATTTTCCTTTAATTGGACTCACAAGGCAAACAAATTATTACAGGTGTTTGAGATAAATTTTAGATATATTGGGAGCTCTGAGACACAATACCATCTATGGGTTTAATTAGAAAACCAAATATGACATCTTTATGACACTTAAATCCAATTTGCATAATAATTCTGAACAAGGGTGACATTTATAATAATTTTTCTTTGTATTATTACTGTACCCCTCTTGCTGTCCCACTACCTAGTACCTTTCTAAAAGATAATACTTTCTCAATAGACAGATGAAGGCTGCTTGTCTGGCTTTTAAAATGTATCTGCCATTATATGAGCTTCATGGATGCTCTAATCCATACGGAATTATATGTTAGACACCTCTAAATGCATTTTTTGCTTTTCTGTGCCTAAAAACCAATGGTGATGCAGAATGCCAGTCCCTTTACTTGACATAGGGTATATTGATAAAGCTGAGGCCGCTTGCCACACCCTGGCTTCCTATATCACATATATACACCTTTTATCTTCTTCCCTCACTAGAACTAGAAGGGTCAGAATATTGCTGTGGAGGCTAAGGCTAATAAATTCAGCTAGGGTGAGCTGACAGCATGAAGAATAAAGGAAAGAGACCCCTGAACCACCAGTTAGTAAAAACATGTACAAAAGGAGCATACTGTCTTTTAGGGAGAAAGTTATCATCCACCCTCTAAATTCAATCCAATTAAATTTAACCCCTCAGGTCCTGCTCTTTAATGCTGCCCAGATGATAATATCTGGCTCCTCAATACCACTGCTTCCCCACTGGCAATTTAATTTCTTGGAATGCTGCCCCCTACTGCCTTCACAGTGAATGATAGTTATAAATAATGTGTGCAGCAGGGGTGTTCCAGTCTCAGTGAAATGCTACAGCTGGATCTAGGAAAATGTGCTGCAGGAGTATAAATGCAAGTACAGATGTATTATTCTTCAAAGTCATTAAATTCTCATGTGAGTTTTTAGAGCATCCTGATATGCTCATCAGATGCAGTGTGCATTTCCCAACGGATTGTGATTTTTCTCATGCAGTGGTGCACTGGGATATTTGCGTTTCTTCTCAGCCACCTTGGTTGTTTGCACACATTTTGCATAACACATGAAAGCTACACACTGTGTCAAAGAGACCATAGGTCAGTGCAGTTTTACTCTTATCTATGAGCAATGAATAAATTGTGAGATTGACTGGTTTGAGAATGTACTATTCTGCTTTGAAAAAAAACAAAAGCCTCTTGGACCATCCCTGGAGTCTAAAAGACTCATGGGTCAGCCATTTCCCTATCCCAGAGGCATCAAAGACCTGCAAAAACCCCATGCACTCAAAGGGTCGCACAAAGGGTATTAAAATGTAATAAGTAATAATGGGTTTATACAAAAATCACACAAAAACAAAGAATAAAAACAAGGGATTCACCATACACTATATCATATATATATATATATATATATATATATATATATATATATGTCTAATATAGCAGGGAGAAGTCCAGAGAAAGGAGCCATCCAAAACAGTACTGACCAGCTGTGGAGGAACTCCAGACCTGACATTACCTCCTCCCTCACAACGTGGGCACCGAACACGTTTAAAAAACTGCTATGCAGCAGACGCTTCCAGCAGCACACTGGGAAAACCCAAAAGCTGGAATGGGACCAGGCAGCAGATCAGGATGGGCAATCCAGGCCGAAATCCAGGCCAAGACCCTCCAGTATCAAAGTCCAGGAAATTATAGCCAGGAAGACTGGGACCTTCGAGGCAGTGCCCAGGGGGACAAGGACCTTTGAGGCAGCGCCCAAAGCCACTGAATCCTTTAGAATCAGAGCCTAGGTAACCTTGGTGTGCCGCCAAGGAGGCAAGCTGCCAACCACTAAAGATATAGGTAATCCGGTACTCGAGGAGCCCATAATCCACCCACTTCTTCAACAGAGCTTCTAATGGTGAAGTTGCATGGACCCTGAGTAAACTCGTGGTGGTCACAGACTTATGAAAGGGAAACACAGGAGAGATGGATAAAAGTCACAGACAAGGAAGTGGGCCACAATACAGATATGGGCAAGGCTGGGCCCCAATACAGGCTAAGACAAAAACTACGAACTAGAAGGCAAAAAGCCACATTTTCAGGACAGGAATACAGGCACTAAGAAAAACAACGCTGGGGCTGGCACTAGGACCCTACACAATCACAGACCAATAAGCCAGCTCAGTTTCACAGTCTCCTGGTCTTTTATATATGGGATCAGCATTATGTCACGGATTTCTCAGTGGAGAAATCCTCTATTAAAGAGTGACCAAAGTACTGTGAGACAGAAAGACTATGAATATGCAGCAAACTGTGTTTAATTGTGACAACCAGTGAAGAAGCTTGTTTACTAAGTGGCTGGTATGCTACCACATGAAGTCTGCAGTCTGTCTCTCTTCCTAGTGAGCATGCATGCTGCAAGGAAACTGTGCCAGTCATAATTGTACTGCTGAATTCCTTAACTGCATTGAGCTGCTGGCCACTGATTTGTCAGCCCACGTGACCACTGCCTGCTATGCAAACCCATTAGGTCCTAAAGTGGTCATGTGGAGTAGCAAACCAGGGGCTAGCAACAAGGCAATGCATGTGGTCATTTGCAGTGTGGTATTAAAAAATTGGGATGTCACCACCAGTTGGGTGGAATTCCATTTGGGGTGGAGATCCCCTTTAAACATTTAGAGTGGATCTGCACCCTATTACTTGCACTTATGCACCCAAACACCTCTCACACAGCCACCAATTAGCGATACCTTTTTCCTAAATAACAGGAAACTAGAGCAGCCATCACCTCTTAATGCTGCAGTGTTCCCTTGCACTTCTGGTCTGGCCATGGATAAAAGTGGTGGAGTAGAAGAGGTTAAGTACTAATATGCACTTAATAGGGTGGAGGTCCCCTTTAAAGTAGATCAAAACCCCACCTGGAGTATATGAGACTCCAGGGCAGTCATACTCGCTCTCACTGGGGCATCCAAAAGTCACCTTCATTCCCGATCCAACAGCACATGTGCGAGCAGCTACCACATCCATGCTATCCCTTTAGCAGGATGCAAAAGGGTAGCAGGGGATGCGGCCACCATCATGGGCGCTTACTGGACGAGATGCTGCGCAGGCATCATAGGGCTGAGGAAGGGTGAGTGAGATTGGGAGACCTGGGGGCTTCACACAGCAGGGCATCCCTGATTGGGGTGCCCGGGGGGGCAAAGACCAAAACCCAGGCTAGTCAAAATCCTGGGTTTACTTTAAAACAATCCTGCTGTCAAGGCTGGTTCCTTTTTCATTTTTGAGTGAATTTGAGTTTGACACATAACTCAATTAATAATAAATTAATTGATAAAAGGTATTTACCTTTATTGAAAGCTATAGCTGTTAAGAGCATAATATAATAAAAATCATCATAGATAAGCTAAACAAACAAGAAAGGAGGTTACTTATACACCCTGCAAATATTGTGAATGTGTTCCTCCAGCTAATAACTGAGGTATGCTGATTTATGAATCTCACAAGGTCAATAGTAGCCTGCCCCGAATTATAACATATAACATTTTTTTACGCAAGTGCTAACAATTTGACATATTTTATTGATTCCCAAAAGGCGGGGAAAAAAAAATCAACAAAATGATTCTAAATGTAAATTACATGATGCCCGCATGGCACCATGCAGCACATTCATGTAGAAGAAAAGCTGTAAAAATCTATTTAGCAGTGAAACCAGTTTGGCATGGATTGGCATTACTGACATCAACTCAAGGATGAATAAGCCCAGGGAAGGATGGTGATTTATGTGATGAGCAGAAGGAGGATTGTGCAGCAGAAGGGATGCTCTTTCCTCAAATGAAAATTGAACGCTGCTTTACCATATCAGATTGCCAACAAAGGCAAATAGCATGAAATTTGGGGGATCTATTTAGCTTTAACAATGTCAATGCAGATCTGTTTTCTTGATTTTACATTAAGATCATTTACCAGACAGTTAAATAAAATTACTATAGATTTGTATTTGTTTTCTACCGATTCAGCAAATGAAACAGAGAGATGGCTGAAGCTGGAATTATGATTACGTTAAATTTCAGACAAAGGAAATCATTATACAGATGTGGCGTTTAACAAAGCTCCTTCCATTCTTTATCTGCATTCACTTGCAAATCATTTTGCCAGTAAAAGCCAGCGTTCCTCTCAGTCCCTAACCTTCCCATGGTAAGTACTGCAGTTCTTTCAGCAGAGGCTTGCTGTGTTGTGAGAGGATTTTTTTTCCTTCCCTTATTAATCAGGAGCCCTGAATGAAAGCCAATCACAGGCTGAGCTTCCCCTTGGCTTTGCTTTCCTGCCTCTTAGAGTTAAAAGTGATGCTGTGACTGTGAGGGAAAGACTGAGTTAGAATCAAGTCGAAACCTTTCGGTGGAAAAATACGAGTAGAAATAGAGGGTAAATCTCATCAAAACGCCTGAGCTGTGGGGCTGAATCGGACTATATTTCATTTCCAGGAACAGAGGCAGAATAAAAAGGTAAGATGTTTCTGAAATTAAAGCCCTGTTCACGCTCTATTCTCTATTGAGCAGGATGACAGCAATGCTGCTGCATTGTGATGTAGATGACCACTGTGTGCGTGTGTAAGTAGAACTTTTAATTCATTGTGTCTGGCTAATGTTAGAGGTGATTCCAGCAATTAGATGGCAGTAGTTTAGCACAAACCGAAGCCATGTCATGATGCAGTAGGGTCCGGTTAACTATGTAGGATGCATGCAAGTTTGCCTAATGCAATGAGCTGGGCAATGTGCCTCTGTGTGTATGTGTGTATGTTTGTAAGCTTTTGTTGTAAAAATGATTTGAAACGTGCTACATGGATCTTGCTGATATTTTCAAACTGCAGCAGTCACCCTTAGTGAGATAAATGTGTCTATCTACTCTTTATGCAGGTACTGGCTTCAGGTAATAAACAGTGGACTTGTTTTGTTACCACTTTTGACTATATAATGCTAAATTAAGGACTGGTTATTTAGAAAAAAATGATGAATTATATTACCGTATGTCAATATGTGCTGGTTGGTATTGTGCTGTCCAGCTCTATATGTGCAATTTGTATAATGACCATATATCATATACTCATGTCCGAGCCCATGAACATGCTGCCCTTAAGCAACTGTTGATGATGGCATGACATGATGAGGAGTTATTGTAACATGAGGATGTGCTACATGATACTCTGTGCAGTCAGACACTCCAACAAGCCCTCTAGCTCCACAATGATCCTGCACATGCAGTCACTGACAAACAGCACCCGGCATCTTCTAACTGGCATATTTTCTGTCCTGCTTTCACCCAAATTGAGCTGTTTTCTATAATCTTTAGCTTTCCTTCTTGTAAAAGCATCGCTGTTATCCTAAAATGCATGTCTGTTATTTTCAGAATGTGTCAAGATATATTATTTTGTACTTTCCTAGTCAAACACTTAGACAGAAATTGATTCAACGTTAAGACTCGAGCATTCCTGAAAAATAATACATATATATATATATATATATATATTACTTATATATGCCATATGCTTGCCAAGACTTATTTTTCAAAATGTTGCACTTATAGCACTGAAGAGTGACTAATGAGCAAACACATTGCTCTGTGACTCAGATAGATGTGTGACAAAACACATATACCCTATAGTGGCTCTATCAGTGTTTCCTATAGGAGAAAAGAAGAACTCCCTGACAGCAGCGTGCTGTTCATCTGAAAAGTGCTGAACTTTTTGTCTGCAGTGCACCTTCAAAGAGCAGCAGTACATATTTTATCCCTTTGCTGCAAAGTTAAAAGTGTAATGCAAAGCAACACTTCCAGTAAAAATAAATAAGCTTTCAACATTTGGTATAGCTTGAGCAAAATGATAAATGCTTTTTTGGGGGCATAAGCTGGTAATATTGTTTGTGCCATGGGAACCCTTCTAAATTAGACTATTCCATTGCCTTGCCAACCTGTTAAACAAAAGAATTGAATCAAAGGCTCATTTATAGTCCATGCAGCAACTTCTAATGAAAAAAAAAAAATGATAGACAGACTGGAAGTTGTTTTGCTGCTGTATATTGTTTCATATATCTTGTATTAGTTTGAAGGGCATTACAGAGCAGCATGGAGTGTGCTGCTGAATATGACAATCCTATAATACATCTTTTTGTGGACAGTCCCAAGCTTAGCAGGCTGCTTTGTTTTCTTTTTTTTTTCTTTTTTTTCAGTTGGAAGAATGGAATATGTCACCAAGTCAGCTATTTGAACAGTAAAATTGGTTTGCCCTTCAAAGTGAAATAAAATGAAAACAAGAATATATATATATATATATATATATATATATATATATATGTATATATATATATATATATTTCTCGACCCCTCATTCTCTCTCTCTCTCTCTCTCTCTCTATATATATATATATATATATATATAATTTTTCTTCAAGGACAGTCATCATTTCCATTGTGCTTAGCCTTCCCATACCCACTAGAGAGTTTGAATTCTGAATAAGAACTGCTTTAAATTCTTCGAACAAACAGCTTCCAGGACATAAAAAAATGCACCCGCTAAACTGAGACATTGTTATCTTTTTTTCCTAAATCCATTTTATAAAATGATTAAATCAGAACAGGTTTATTTAAAAATGCTACCAGCCCTCTGCATCCTTGAAGCAATTGTCATATTGAGTATTCCAGGAACTGGTTAATGCATTTCCACATTGACTAGAGACATCTTGAATATCCTTCCATCCAAAGATTGAATAAGTGGGACAATACACCATTCTTTACCACTTTTTGAGTTAGACCTTGCTGGTTTTTTTTTTTTTGCAAAGCGCAACGCTTGGAGTAAAGTAATACATCAAATGGTTCAGAAGTAGTGTCCATAGCTGTGAACCATATGTGGTTGCACTGCACAATCAGGAGAAATAGTATTTATATATTAATCACTTGACTGAAATGTGCTTATTATGGTCTTTTGCTCAGCAGGGCAGGCAGGTATACTTGATTTCATCATTGTGTAGGTAGGCTCTGGTATGAATGCTGAACTATTCCAATTCCCTAGCAGTCATCATTTAAATCAGAACAGCTTGATGCATGCAATGCTGCAATATATAGGGCTAGTGGTGTTTACAACACCATGGAGACAAGTATTGACAGACTGCAGGAGAGAGATGCTTTCTACCCACTCAACATGATAAGCAGCTTGATTTTTTCAGCAAAGTGCTCAGAGCAGTATGGTCACGTTCACTCCTGTTTAATCCCTGACAATAATTATTACTGGCTTCTCTATTAGATAATGAGTTGCTATGGGTATTTGAACCATGGCCAATGGTTTAATCTGTTTATTAAAAGCTGCACATGTGTTCTGATTTTGGGACTATGCATATCTTCCCATAACTCATTAATGATAAACAAAATACCTCATTGTGTGCTTCTCAATTTACATGATAAATATGGCAGATTATGGCTCAGTCTATGACCTCCATTGTTTCTAGGAAGAGCAACAGTTGTCACTTTCATTTAGCACTCCCTGAGTGTAGGAGATTTCCAGGTTAGATCATCTGCTTACAAGATTAATAAAAACAGTCAATAGTCTTTAGGGACAGCATGTGAGCTCTATAGGTCTATGTGCAGCTGTTGGTTTTAACAAAAAAGAAAGCTGGTAACCACTGCCTGGTACAATATGCTGCTGATACAACCACTCATCTAAAGGTGTCATGAGGCCTAGGCCTCAATTTCACATTACTCATGTTTCAGTGGAGAGTTTTGGTTTTAACTGGGGTCATCTGAGGCCTCTGCAAATTGCACACCAACCAAATGTTTTAAATACTGTACATTGTACAACCCTTTGATAATCAACGCCATCACCTTCATGTTTTGTCTAAATAAAACAAGGTGACGGGCAGGCTGATTCATCATTAGCGGCAGGTAGCGACAGATAGCGTCTGTAGCAGGCATTTTCAGAGCGCACGCTAGTAGTCACGGTGCTCAGCCGTGGGTCGCTACTTTATAGCGACTCAGTCGCTGTTCAGTAATGTTGAATACATTGTGAGGAGTCGCTATTTGACCAGTACAAGCGCTGTATGGGAGCGCATGTTAGCGACTGCTCATAGCGACCGACTCACACCTTATTCAGCAAAAAAACAGCCTCACAAAAATACTGAAAAATACTTGTTTGAAGCCCAGAGCGCAGGAGGCGGTGTGTTTAAAGTGTGTTTTCAAGCATCTATCAACTAGTAACAAAGCAAAGACATATGGAATTACATTGTAACAACATTGTAACATGAACACTTTAATGCCAGACTTGTAATGTCATTTCTGAGGAAATTTATAAAAAATGAAAAAATTAAGAAAAAAAACTGCTTTTTCAATGCCAGAAGAGGTCACAGAATTATTTGTGATTTTTTGAAAAAAAAAAAAAAAACAAATACCCCGTTTAAAGAGAAGAAAAGGATCGTCCATTGAAATGTATGGGAGAGCAACAGGTAGCGAGAGGTCATACCTGGCGCTGTGCAAGGCTGAACGCTGGCGCTGTTCACTGAGGCTGTGAAAATGATGAATCAGACGCTACATGGCGCTATCCCAGTCGCTAAACAGATTCTGCTTGATAAATGTGTAATTGCGTGCCGTGTCTGGCTTTCACCAGTCGCTACCTGTCGCTACCTCTCATTAACCAGCCACTACCTGACGCTATCCCTTCTTAAATAAGGGCCATAATGTCCTTGAGAATAACACTTCTTTTTTATATTGAACAGTTTTTATGAATACATTTGTATTTTGATTACTATAGGTATATATATATATATATATATATATATATATATATATATATATTGGTAATCTTTGTCAAAAATAAAGTGTTGTCTAATTCTACACACTTTATGTTTCAATCATTAATTAATGTTATGATTAAAGTGAACCAAATGTCTAAAAAACATTGTTCTACGAAAGATATTATATGCTCTGGGCAAAACGATTCACTCATCTTCTTCCAGGTTCCAGTGGTGATCACTTAGAGCAACAGCAGATGGTGCTGTTAAGGTGGTGGCTTTGCTGCTCTCTCCGTTCTGTGAGTCACTCCCAGGCACACAGAGTGGAGAGAGCTGCAATGATTATGCTCTACAGTGCCATCTGAGACATCTCAGTTAGAGCCCAAAAGAAGGTGATTAAATTGCACAGCCCACTGCTTTTCAGTAGCATTCCAGCACTGCAGGACAACCCAAGTCAGGAACAATATCCAACCAAGGCCAATAAATTCTTCAAAGACAAGCAATATATTCTGAGGAAAACTCAAGTGTTTGTTTTTTTTTTTTTTTTTCCATGACTGGCAGGATGATGACCTGTAGTGACCAACAGAAAGTACATTTCAAGTTGAACAAATCATGACCTCACTAACTAACCCAATAATGGATGGTTCTCAAAATTCCCAAGTAATTTAAAAGCAACAGTTCAGGAAAATTAAAATAGCAAAACATCAATTATCCCCCTTTTGAAACTGAGTGCATCAACCGCTGATATGCTCTCAGTGGTGGACACTTGTATCTGTCATGGCCACATGACGAGCCCTCTGCTGCCAATTAATGATGAAGTCTGTTAAATAAAAGGTTTTACACTACACAAATCCTATTTTTTATGTGAATCAATTTCCTAAATTTGAATAAAATACTCATTAACCAATAATGATTATGTGTGTATTATCACACTTCTTCAGGGTATAAGGATTAAACCACTCTGGCCTTCATCCATGAGGCAGCCATGCTTTAGTGGCTAAGAGATTGTTCTTATGAATGGAGAGTTGCTGGGACATGAATGAAGTACCTTAACTAAACGAATGCAGTGCATTAGTTTGCAGCAGCAGGAAATGCCGTGGCCATTTTGACAGAGGGAAGAATGCTAGCCCTGGCTCAGGTGAATGTACAGCCACTTTCTGCTGCTGCACACTCTGCATTAGTTTAATGGAGGCAACCATCGTGCAGGCGAGGAGTAGGAGGGAAGCCCATATGTAAGGTCGCTTCTCATATGTAATTTTGGGCCATTTTTGGGTCCCAAAATTAAGGTCCTCATTAATTTAAATGGGGACCAGGTTCAGGTCAAGTTCGGGTTCCCAAACCGAACTTTTGTTTGGCCGAACTTACTGAACCTGAAGTTATAGGGGTTCATCCATCGCTAATAAAGGGTTTATTCACTGCTGTGTACTTTGTATGTTATTGACTTGAGGCAATAGTGTCAGTAATATAGTGTGTGCACGAATGGGAAAATGTGGCGTATAAATTCCATGTGTGCAATTGCCTTGTTTATGTTATTACCTCATGCAGCTAGATCACATGACCAGCTACATGACCAGTCTGTTTTTGGCAATCCGCTTTATTGCCTGGTGCAAATAATCTCATGTACTCAGGGGTTATGTAGTGACAATATATAAAGGCACAGCTAGTATTTATGGTCATTCAACAATTATAAAGGCAAGTAATTGGGTCTATAACTCATTTTAGCTACAACCTACTAAACAAAATCTGAATGTTCCATATAGCTGGTATATCCATTACATTTTTGCCATAAAAACCCAAACTACCCAATGCCTCACTTAAAGAAATCCAATCCACTTCTTATAATCCCTAATAATTACATCTCACAATTGTCAAGTTATGTTACCATTTCATATGTGATCTTTATCTTGGTTCACCTATGACTATTATGATTATGGTGTACACATGGATATTGTAATTACATCTATACTAACATCTATACTATTTTGCTCACATAGTGCCCACATAGTGCCTTTCACATGGGCATAAAAGCACACTCAGATCTAGTTCTTCATATGACCCCAACTTTTTAAATTTAATATTTGAATTGGAGGATATCTTCGGTCTGCATTGTATTGCATGGTTATACTTGAAACAATGTACAGTAAAGGACAAAAATTACATCGGATTTATATTTTAGTTCTAAATATAATTGATAGCCTAGCTAAATGCCTGGCAAATGGTATGGCCTATTTAAAGTGATTCTATACTCAGAAAGGACGTTTGTGTCGTCCCTTTCAGCTCAGTGCCCCAACAGCCTGTGATAATTTTTTCACTGAAGCCTTTACCCAGTGTTCATAACAACACGAACCAAATGCAGACTGCTGGTCAGCCATATTGCTCCATGGCCATCAAGTGTTGCATTCAGTGAGACAAGGCTCGGAATTGAGGGTCAGCCTTATTAGTTATATTAACTAGTTATATTAACTGCAATAGATCTGAAAGCACTACAAGCTCGTGTGGCAGTTTAGCTATGAATATCTGAATAAATAAGAATATGGCATGCCATTCAGCATCATACTATTAGTTTTAGTGTTTTAGTGGGAGAGATTAAGCTACCAATAAACATGGAATTTTTGGGATTATCTGGAGTGCTAGTTTATACTTATTTGAATCTGGAGATAGAAGTTGAGAACATAAACATTCTTTCTGGGTATATGAACACTTTAAAACCACATACATGTATAATCCAGCATAGTTCACGATACTGAACTATGGTGCATGACTGTTTCTGCTGTTGAGCAGTTTACATTTTACTATTATAGCTCAAGATCTTACAAACAGTTGTAAGTCTGAAACTATTACAGAGATTAAACAAAAATCTCAAAAACTACCAAAGGAACTTAACCCAAAATAATTTGCAGTGTTACTTATATATTGGCAAACATTACACTTTAAATGTATTGTCATTTTAAGAGACCATGGAAATGTTAATCTCCCTGTTTTTGTTAGTGTCTGTAAGTTTCTTCTCTGAATAAGAAATGGTTTGAACACACATTTTCAGTCAATTTCAGAACAGGCTTTTCCTTCCCAGACAATAGTCCTTTTGTCTTCCTGAGACCTCTTACACATGAAATGCTCTTGTTGATATTCAGGCTCTGATGTTATAAATTAATGGTGGATTTTCTGTCTCAGTAGACCCGGTAAAGGGCCCTTTTGCTTTTCCTATTAAAAGAGCCTTGGCCTGTCAAGCTAGATGGATTTATGCCTTTTGATTTTTCCTACAGGAAATGCTTCCAAAAGCTCTCCATTGTACATCTTATAGCTCGAGGCAGGTTCATCAACCTATACCTACTTAGAACAACTCTCCTTCAGAATGTTTCAATAGCATGTTTAACAAGATCCAGTGGGATTTATAAAGTAGTGATAGTAATTAGGTCATGATGATTGTGTCTTAGTTGAATTTTTGCACTACATTTTTAAGAAAATCCAATTTCTCAAGAAACAAATAGCCATCTATGTTAAATCAAGCATACGTAATTATTGATCATACAATGTTTTGTTCTATAAAAAATGGAACTTCATTAGCAAAAACCGTGTTTTATATATGGATATACTATAGGAAGTTTGCTATATAAAAAAAGCTAAATATTTTTTTCTGAACTGAACATAAGCAAAAGCATTCCGCAAAACCAGGATTCTCCAGATTTAATTTTGACCACTAATAATTTAAATGCCATCTGTAGCTATAACAAAAAACAAAAGGATACATATCCTATATCCCCTGCCAATAATTGCTCATGGTAGATTTCGGGTCTATTCTATACCAGACTTCTGCTGTCACAGTGGAGGGAGTGCACGAAGGCTGTGCCTAGCCTCCTGCTTACAGGTAATGTAGCTGTATCCTACTTACTGTATGATAACAATGGGGGCATTATTACAACCAATGGTCTGTTCTTAGCGGACCAAGCGGGCAGGCTGATTCATTATTAACCCCAGGTAGCGACAGTTGAGCTCCTGTAGAGCGGATTTCAGAGAGACCGCTAGTAGTCGCTGTGCTCGGCCATGGATCATTGTTTTAGAGCGCCTCAGTCGCTGTCCAGCATTGATGAATCTCATGTGTGAGTACGCTGTATGGGACCAAATTGGAGCGCCAGCTCAGAGCGACTGACTCACACCACATTCATCAAAAAATCAGCCTCAAACATCGCCGGCACTCAAAATCATGTAGTTGTAGCCCATAGCGCCAGAGGCTGTGTGATTTAAGGCTGTTTTTGAACATGTATCCACTAGTAACAAAGCAAAAACATATGGAATTACATTGTTATTGCATTGTAACATGAACACTTTAATACCAGACATTTAAGGACAATTCTGCATAAAAATATTATTAGTCCAAAAAGTTTTCAAAAAATGTAATTTTCTTGCCCAGGATACATGTCAGAAGGCTTGAGAATTTTTTTAAGGCAAAAAAAATTGGAATCAGAAAAGATATTTAAGGATCATCCATTGAAATGTATGGGAGAGCGCCAGGTAACGACAGGTAAGACGTGGCCCTCTGCAAGGATGAAGCCGGCGCTGTACGCTGAGCCTGAGATAATGATGAATCAGACGCTACATGGCGTCACTCACCAGATTTGGCTTCATAAATGTGTAATTGGTTGCCTCCTCCGGCGTTCACCTGCCACTACCTGGCGCTACCTGGCGCTCCTTGCCGCTGTACAGGCCCTACCTGGTGCTATACCTTCATGAATAAGGCCCCAAGTGTCATATGCAGCAAGACATAACTTGCTAAATAATCAGCAAGAAAGTTAAGGAGCATACATTTGAGCAGTGCTTATGGCAAGGTGAGTATACCTTTTTAGTTTAATGTCAAGCCAAGTCATTCTATAAATTGTTGTTGCTTGCCCCAAAGTACTACTGTGTTTTTTATGACAATTGGAATCTAGTAGTGTCAATGCAAATTTAATAGTCTAGAGGTCAGATCCCTATTTATCTCATAACAGTATGGCTCTATAGAAGGGTAAATCACTTGTAGGATCTCATATTATTCTTCTGCCAAGGATGGATTATGTTTTCCTGGAAAGTGGTTTTGGAACTTTGACTAAATTCAACTTGTTTCATATTTGTTATGGGTAGCTTGTAGTGTAGATTTAACTTAACTTAAACTTAAACCATATCTTACTACCATATGTAATAAGACACATTTTCAAATTCATTGCATAGGAAATCCCAAATAATAAAGTAAAGCTTCTATGGTCAGTGGTGCTGAAACTGTTTTTTTTTTAAACAGCTGAACTGGAGGGTTAAATAATCAATTGGCTTCCTCTATCACTCAATGATTTCAGAGGTTAAAGCTCGCTATTAGAGTTTAAATTCAACCCCATTGTAATGAAGTCTTCCTGCCAAAGAATCTCAATCTCCCCACTGCATTCTCCATCTTGTAAAATTAATTAGCACAATTCAGCAGGGACAATAAGACCTCACTCTAATTGGCTTTGGTAAAAATTGTCAAATTCTTTTGACTTTAGGGTACAGTAGTTCAATGCCTTGATTACTATGCATACACCCATTATCATAATGTGTGTTATGTATAGATTATTTACTACGGAGACGATCCTTAGACAGTGAAAGAAAATTGTTTGTTAATTTCAACATTGCTGAGCTCTCAGTTCAAAGTCTAAAGTTAATGATTTTGCACCTAAATAACGCATTCAAACTTTTGGGAATTTTTAGTGCATTTTATCAGCTTTTAATTTTTTAATTTTGTTTTTCATATTTATATATCTATTATCTATATATCTATTTTACAGAGGTAAACAATGAAGATCTATGGTTTACTTACACTTATTAATTTTATGATTTGTCGTGATTAGCACCAACACATACAGGTATGAACTTTACTACTGAAATCAATGGCAAAGATATACCTGTGCATAGATGAAGTGTTAAAGTACTTTTTTAAAAAAAAGGTAATCCAGGCTAAAAAACACACAAAAAACATACTCACTCACTAAGTTCTGCAGTATCCACACCCAACCACCACTCACCAGTGACCTCTGTGTCAAACAGCCACCCCCTGTGGCTGTAGTGACTGCCCACTCCATTACTTTTGACTGGGGGGATCCTCCTGTAGAAAACCAGTAAGTGGTAATAAGGGGTGAACAATGTGTGATGGTACACATTGGAAGATGGAAGCGCTGTGAGTTCCAAAAGGCGAGTATATTTTTTGTGGAAAGTTCCTCTAAAGTCATTCAGTAGCGACATAAAAAAACAAAAGGTGGCTTACTATTTGTCCAGTGCAGCTGGTTGGTGCCAGTCCAGTGATCATGAACTCACCTGATGGCTGGATTTATGCCCAAGCTGCATTGCTTTGGGGCCTAAACTCCATTCACCAGTGCTTGTGGGCCAGGTCCTGCCACGCCATCAATCACAGGGGCATCACTACATCCTCTCCAGTCAAAACTATGGAGGGGGTCATGTCAGGCCTCAACACAGTGTATCCATTGCAATAAATGAAGTGGGTGTGGTAGTGTTCTGTGACTGATGGCAAGTTACTATGCTGACCCGCTATAAAACCTGACACCATGTATTGGCCCTGGAAGGCAGGGGATGCAGCGGCTGTGGTGGGACCTCAGATCTCACCTGATCACCAGACTAGCACTGATAATCTGCAAGAGACATGTGGCTGCTGACTCACTTAAACTCATAAAACTCATTCAGAAATGGATTGCATACTTGAACACAGCACCATTAAAGCAGCAGACTATCTAAATATTACCTATATATACTGTGCTGTCAGTTTTATTTATATTATAATCTTGGACACTTTGAATAAGTGGTAGCAATTTCCTCGAGCTGTGCATTAGAATACCACAAAAGCAGTTGAAGTAGATGGCAATAAAAAAGCAATTTAATACACTATAAGACTGTAAGATACAGTTGTAAAGTTTCTGAACTATATTGATTTTTAATAAAATCTTAAACAGTTCCCAAAATTATACTTTTACATAATTACAAACTATGTATAATCTAGTAAAAAAACAGCTATATTTGTACAGTAATAAACGACCTGTGTCCTAGTGTCCATGTTAATAGCATCAGTGATAGTGTAATAAAACAATTACATTCACAAGTCTGTATATTGAATAATTGGAAGTGTCATCTTCTACCTTAGCATAGTGTAAATTATACATCTACTGAATTAAATCTATACGTATATAAAAAATATTGTCAGCTCATTAGGGTATTTCCTTACTGTGGAAGATAAGACCTAGCTGTATAATGTTTGTCATGTGCTTCCTGGGAATCATTCCGTGGCTCTTTATTCTAAACATTTCCAGCCTATTCTTTTATAGTGGGAAGTAGGGAATTCATCTCTTGAAATTGACACACTGGAGTGGTGATGAAAAAGCCTAGCCATTGTGTAACTGTGAATCGAGTCATGCCTAATTTTACAAGAAATTACTCACTTGCTAATCATACAAATATTTACCTTGAAACCAAAGTGGGGAATGGGGAAACGTTACTGCGACTGTCACATAAATTCACATTCTTCCATGAAGCTCTTTAATTATCGTCTCACGATGATATATTTTTGTGAAAGTAAAATCAGTTTGCCTTTTAGACATTATAGTTGCAATCAGCGAAAGTGAAACTAGAGTATGCTGTTATTGTTTTATTACTTTGTAACTAGCTGGACAAAAATGAAAGGTAGGCAGACTTTAGGAAGACTTCAAACCAGACCAGATAATAATGTACATTTTCTGACAGATAGTATTATATATTACATATTTTTAAGTTAAAGCTGAAGTCCAGTCTCACGTAACCATTTTATTCACTACAGTCTACATGCAGTCCCATATAAAGCCCTAAAAACAGAGATAATCTTATTAATATTTATATTATATATTATATTTATAATATGGCCCATCATCAGCTACTGATACATTCCCATCTTTTCCCATGTGAGTATTATGCTCAATTATTGAGGTTTTATGTTAAGCATATCCAATGGGTTTTAGGTGGAGGATACAACAACCCCAGGACCATTGTTAGACATCAGATTAGAGGTCAGCTCTAAGCCCCTTAAAGAAGACCAACACCTGGGTGTTGGCATGGATGTTGGTACTGCTGCTATAAAACAGTAGGGGGGAATCCAGAACGCTGGAGCCCACCACACGTAGCCCCCTAGAAAGGCGGAAATTCTTCCTTTTAGCCTCGATCACATGGGGTGGCCATTCCAGTGGGCGGAACAATTTAGGCGCTCATTACCCAGCACCTGAGCGGCCAATTGCTGTGCTGGATTTCTGGGCAGGATCAAGGCAAAGGTAAGGCTTATGGACATTCTGGGCTTTTATGTGCGGGGGGAGCTCAAGCATTTTCGATGTCCAACCAGACTGTCTTATAGTGGCGGAATCAAAACCTGCACAGGTGTTGGTTTGCTTTAAAACTATTAAATATTTTTTTTGTTTCAGCATTGAAAATTAAAAAAAGGCTGTAACAACCCAAGCAATAGTACACATGGGTGCCAGCAGATAGGGGAAAAGGTATAATGTAAAAGGGGATAGCAGATGGGAAGAAAAGTCTACCCTCCTAAGGCAGGGCAGATGGGCAGGGCCGGTGCAGAGACACAAGCTCCATGAAGCCACTGACCCTGCCCACTGCCTGCTTTTCCCTTCATATGTTAGCAGAAAGCATGGGGAGAAGCTGTACGGACTACAGGTTTTTTTCTGTATGCCCTTCTGTGCCCATTTACTTGCGGTGGGGGTGGAAGGCACACACAAACGTAGGGGACCCATTAGGGGTGTGACTATAGGGGGTGCACTTGGCATAACTAAATGTGATGAGGCCCTGGTGCAAACATTAAATGCAGCCCTTTAAGGCAGAACAAAACCCTTGTGGCATGGATTCCAGGGCTGGCTGCTGGCTTTGCCTGGTGCTCTGGGGGGGTTTCACATAGTGGGGCATCCTGATTCGGCAAGCAACTATGATTGGATGGGAGCGCACACATGCATCGTTAAACCAGGACAGAGTTAAGCAGACAGGGCGAATCCTGGGGTTTTTTACACAGCGAGACAACCCTCCCAGTCGCCCAGTATGCTTTCCTGGCCTTACTAACAAACCCACAGAACAGTGGGTGGCAGAGTAACTTGCAGCCTTTTTCAGCTGTGCACCATAACTGAATGGCTGGCTTGGCCGTGCAAGTTGAAGTATGCAAGTGTTGCCGCCACCCTCAATGTGTGGGCTCAATGAAAGGCAAGAAAAGTGGGCAATTGAAAAGGAAGGGTGGATTAAAACGAGGAGAGGGGGCAGACATTGTGACTGTATGGGCCACAATGGGCCCCAAAGTTCCTAGTGGTGGTTCTGGGAACCAGGATAACACAAATTAAGCACTTTCTCAAACTTCAGAGACTGGTCACCAACCTAAGTTAACAGATACCAAGCCCATACACAGAGACAAATTTTATTATGACCAAGGCTTAAAGTTGAAATTTAGCAAAACTTTATTTATGACATAATGCAAATAATCAAATAAACACAAATAGAATATACAATAAGAACCCCTACTCACTTCCAGTTACCATTCAAGTGTGATCTTCAGTTAAAATGTGGTCAAAAAGCAACAAACAACCCACCTGTACACACACTCAGATTACTCATACAGCCGGCATAATTATGGGGGGGGGGGGGTTGGCATAGGACTGACAGGAGCAATAGCAGCAAGAGTCAGAACTGAGCATATTTCCTGGGGAGCACACACACTCACTTTCATACAACGATTACATAGTCTGTTCAATTTCAGTGCATGAAATCTCATGCTCAAAACCAGTGTTTAGTCTAGACAGCAGATATAGAGTATTGCCAATACAAGCCAATAAACTATAAGTCTGAGGGCCAACAGACCCATACAGACATCTCAGCAGGGCTTGATTGAGGATAAGCCACCCGGCGGACCAACTTGTTCCCACAGCAGGGAATATCATTGGCTGGGGCATCTCTCACCCTCTCCCTGCTTCCAAGCCCCGTCACCACCATGGCCCTCCAACGTCTCCATAAGTCACCAGCTGGATTCCAGACATGTGCACTAGGCATATCCTTCTACACAGCAGCCGCCAGCAGCCACGTGGCCAACCTCCCGCAGATGCATTTCGTCCCTCCCACCAGAACTTTGTCAAGGCATGGATTGTCAAAGGCTTTTATTAAAAAAAAAGAAACACAGACTGTTTTGGGGCACTGGGCTTGATAGAAGGTGACATCATAATAATATAATAATATTTATTTATATAGCACCACATTGCTTTACAATCAGAGGGTTAATGTGCAAACAGATTAGATTAGAACAACATAAACATCTTTAAGTGCAACTAAAAGAGGAAAGCAGGCTCAAGGAATTTACTGATTGGCTACTTGGGCAATAGAAAAGCTAAAGTGGAAAGTAAAGGACCTGGACCTGGACCAAATGAACAGACGCTTACTAGGTAAGAAATACGGGAGGGAATCTGCAGAATAGTAAGTAGTAAACATAGAAGAAGAGAAAAAAATGAACATTGAATAGATGCATTGGATGTATAAACAGCAGAAGAGGCTCATATTGTTTGCGGTTTCCATAGTGACCCTGTCCAGGGCCAGATGCCTGCCTTCCCCTCTCAGATCCAGGATAAGAAAACAACAGGGTAACATTTATACTGCTTCATTAATCTGATTAAATGAGGGAATGATATCTTCCTAAGCCAAGGCACAAATAAGTAAGCACATGTGAAGGTTAGTAATTACATATATGTGTTTGATATTTACATTTTCTAGATATCAAATATAAATTGGTTACCACAGAACTGCTAATAATTTAAAGTTGACCTGTGTGGAATTATTATCAGGATGTCATTAAAAGAAGCTGTGCTCTAGAAAAGGATATATATATATATATATATCAGCTATCTCCAACTGGCCTGTAATAGAAGATGTTGCAAATGCTTTTTGAGAAAATGACACTCACGAGTAAATAGCAGATCTCTTTTAAGATTAAGCATTTCCTTCTACCACTACCCTTAGCTTGTGTTGAATGTTATTAACTAAGAACAAAGTTAAATTACCCATGGACAGTATATTTTGAAAAAAAAAAAACTATATTAGGAGAAAACTGTGTTAGAAAGGAGACACATACTACTAGGATGTTCCCTGTGACAATGTTAGTAATGCTAGAATCTAAAGAATATGCCTTCATAATTTATATGAGATATTCATAATTTACATTTACAGCATAGTGCCCCATTATATAATAACTATGTGATTTTAGTACAAAATTTGTATCTTGCATTGGTAAGGCAAAAAGATAAAAATGGAGGCGATACTTTAATGTAATTTTGATAAGATTTATTCACCAATGCTTCAGCATACACATCATTTGCATTTTGATGAGGGCTTGACTGTCGATGAAACATTGTTGAGTAAAGCTAATCAGTACTGCCTAGATTTTGTTATAATACCGATCCAGTATTTAAGTGGTTTAAATGAGCATCTTCTATTTATACAGTATCTCCATTAAAGTGGGTTTTCATACCTTGTAACCTTTGGGTGCATTACACCTCTTGAAAGCAGATGCCAGAGCTGTACCAGAAAGACTTTTAGTAGCAGCCAGGAATAGAGTCGAGTGGGGAACCTATGAACTATAATCAGAGGGGATTTTAAACATTTGCTTTACACTTAAAGTGAATCTCCATGGTCTGTAAGTCAAAAATTAAATACCCTTGTACTAGTCCCTCCGCTACCCTGAAAAATCATAATCTATTCAATAGAACCTTCAATCAAATAGACAGGAGGTCCTTTAGCCATGACAGCACAGGACAATAACAGTTCAAACCCCTCTCAGAGAAGCCAAAGGCCAATAACAACTACTCAACTCTTTTGCCTTCCAACATGGTTCAGTGCTCTCATGTGACTGCCAACAATATATCAGGCTTGCTTGGCAGGCTTGCATAGAACTGTGCGACAGCCTGCTGTTGGTTGTGACATGGATGGAAGCAGAAAAGGTTAGTATAGGCTTCCGAGCCTTGGTCATTCCTTGGGGGAAGTGTGCAGAATCAGGATGGATGTTCCAATACTGCCATGGCTAGAGTTCTTGCAATCTAGTTTAATAAGACGGCACTATACTCCAGTACCTGGGTAATGTTTTGTTGGGAATTAAAGGAAAACACCATGGCTTTTCACAGTGGACTTTTAAGAAGCATTTTGCCATATTTCCAAGTTCATAGCTTGAGCAGGAGCCATAAATACTAATGACCAGATGTGTTTCTTTATCAATATCTATGAGTACCATGCAATTCATTCTTCCTGATGCTAAGTAGTCCCAAGGGGCAAAAGTGCTATGACAGTGGAATGTGTGAGGTAGCTCTGGGCATTTTCCCTCATGTTTTCCTCTAGTCACTGTTGCAATTATTTGTTTGTTTAATGTATTACTGTGTTATGTTTTTGGAATGGGAGTATTGTTTATTAAGGTTTACAATGTGTATATAGGTTTTCATTCATAGTGTTATTTACCCCCGAGTATAGCATGTATTCATTATTATCATTATGTCACTTTTACTCATATGGTTGTCCTTCCTTGTGCTTCAAAAACATATGGTCCTGTGGAAGTAAAACTTTTTAATTTTATAAATTTCCATAATAACCAACAACCACCTCAAATAATACAATTTTGCTAAATGTCATATTACCTTGAATCCTAATGAGTTACCTTTTTGGTGGCAATACTGCAGTTATGTTTAATGTAAAGTTCTGATGGATTTTTGTAACTGGCATTTGACAAATTAATTCGGGGAACTTTAGGAAAATCACATTAAATGTTTATAGTCTTACTACTAAGCAAAAGCACTTTTCTCTGTGGGCTTATGTATGCTGTTAGTTATAAAGTATCAGCGTCCTATTTGCACTTATCTCAGTCTGCCTGAGGGTAGGCAAAAATTAACTGGCATTGTACATATATTACAATATGCAGTTTGCACAACAGGACTATTTAAGGACACATCACAAATAACAGTGGTATCCTGTATCCAGTTTGAACCAATCAAAGGCTGCTTAAAGTAGTTTAGCATAAAAGATGAATTAGGTAGAGTTTTATAAATGTGTGTTTACTACATTTTATTTTTAAAATAAATATGATTACTATGTTTATTTGTTTTGGTCTTAAAAATACACCCAAAACAAGTGAATTTAAAAGCTATAATTGTCCCCAGGGGTGGTAGCAGTTACAAGTGCTCTCTAAGCAGCCATGGGCAAAAAACACCCCACCCCCTGAGGAAACCCACTTCTGACTTTCAGACTGTTGCTGCACAGGGCAGGATCCCTAGCTGCTTCACCCAGCAGCAGACAGATCACCACTGCCTGGCATATTTTCAGGTGGAGGGAAATTCACTCAGTGAATGGCACCCTAGTCAATAGCAAGTGGGTCCCCTTAGCACACAGTAAGATACATGCTCTATACACTTGAGGTCTGGGGAGGACCAAGGGCAGGGTGTAGTCCACTGTACCAAAAAACACTCTTTGCTGTTGGTGCAGTACTGCTTCTAACACACCCTTCATTTTCTGCCTCCTGAGTCTCCCCCAGCCCCTGCTCCCGAAACATATGCACTCAGCATCATGTGAGGATGCATAATCACCCCTCACACATTTTCTGCCCCTATAATATTAAAGCTTTTCTTAGTGTGGCCCATGACCTCTGCTTTTAATGCTAAAGCCCCATTTGTTGATTGGCTGGGAACCACATTTGAGATGGGGGGATGCAATTGGCTAGTAAAATACAGGGCTTATTTTTGACCCCAGACTGCCCCTTTTTGAGGCTGGTAGAAGGGGAGTTTTGTCTACTAGTTTGTTCTTGCAAAAGGTGGATGGTTGCCAGAAACTGCAGGGGGGATATGGACATTGTACATCCAAAATGAGGGTATAGATCTTTATCTATTTTATCCTAGGGAATGTTTAATATTTAGAGGGTCACTCCCTGCATTGTGCCTGACTGCATTAAATCTGGAAGGGAGGTTTTTCTCTTACATGATTAAGGCTATCAGGAAAGTTTGGGGTACTTTTGCGTGCATTGTGGCACAACATATTTGTTTAGGAAGAGTCTATTTGCACTTTTTCATGAAGTGTGAAGGAAGTTAAGGAGCCTTGTGTTAGATATGCCTTATACACTCTTTTGCACTAGGGAGATGGTTTGGGCTTCATTAAGCCCCATTGAGAATTCCCTAGTGTATTTTTACATTTTAATAACAATTAAAATACTGCAAAAATCCAAATTGTTCACTGTGGGTAAGAATCATCCCTTAAACATTGCATATGCAAAGGTGAGCAGAAGTGAGGCTGGAGAAGGTGAGGTGAGCAGAGGTTAGCACAGGTGAGGCAGAGGTGAGGTGGGCATTTGTGAGATGGAAAGAGGTGTTGGATAGGAGGGAGGTTAGCAGAGGAGGCGGAGTGAGCAAAGCTGACAAGGAGTAAGCAAAAGTCAGGTGAGCAGAGGTGGGCAGTGGTAAGACATGAACAAAAGTGATGGACAGAATTGAGGTAAAAAGAGGCGGGTCAAAGTAAGCTGAGCCAAAATGGGGAGAGGTGAGGACAGAAGAGGTGAAGTGGGAAGAGGTGGGTAGAGGAAGACAGAGAGAAGTTAAGTGGGCACAGGTAAGATGGGCAGAGGTGAGCTGGGACAAAAAACTATAGAATGCAGACCATAAAGCGCGTACTGTCTGTAGTGATAACAACGGAAATGAAGCTAGATCCCAAACAGGTCACAGGAAGCACAAAACTGGTTTTAGCCTTATCACACCTAAAACACTTTAGGGTTGATTCAGCACTAGGTAAGAAAAGTCCCTACATTTTAGGAGAGAAAAATACAAATTAGCCTGGTTCTGAATCAGTCCCAAGGTAGACAATGAAAGTGACAATAAAAGTGAATGATAATTGGGCTAAAATGACTTATTGACACAATTCGGGCAGCTTTCCTCTGCACTCTGTTCATTGCTTAGATGCCAGATTTAGTTGGAGGCCAATCCTATTTGTATGTGGCACATTAGAGAATATTATTTTTGAATAAAGTAACCTAATGTTTCTTTTTCCACTTACTGTTCCCTGTGGATAGAGAGGGATTTGCTTGCTTATTTTAGAAGCCTTTTTATAAAACTGACCACAGGAACTGGACCCTCAGCTGTAATGTGTGAGGTAGTCTATGCAATAGTTTTTTTCTTTTTTTAGTTTTAAGATCTAAAAAAAATGTCTTTCACTTTTTATGATAATGAAAGGCAGTGTTGTGTGCGGTCAAAAGCCAAGTACATATTTTCTGCAGAGAGAATTTGAATTTTACACCAGCAGTATTGTATTTTGCATTTCAATGTGCAGAACAAATGGAACATCTGTATGTTGCAGTAGGGAATATGTTTAAAGTGGGTTTAAAGTGCATGTCCAATTTTATATATCAAAGATGGGTGTTGGAAATTTGCTGTCAGCATAGCTGCTGAGAATTATTTAGGTGGCTGCTATATCAAATGATGGCAAGTATAAAATGTTAGCAGAAAAAAATGCATCAACATATGGATCGCTGTAAAATGAATGTTTAAGTCAATGACAAACAATTGAGATTTCCCATGTGAGAAACCGGTAATGTGAAACAGATACAGTAGCTACACAAGCACATATGGCCAATACGTTGACTGGGCATAAGGTATATTGTAGAATAGATAAATCTTTCATACTTCATATTACAAATTTGTGAAGCAACCCACATTTATTTTATCTTTAGTTTAAAGTTGGCAGTTTGTTTTGAATCTCCATTTAAAGTATCCCTGCATGATATTCTGCACTTTTACCCACCACATTATGCATGAACCATGTGTTTCTTTGAAAATATTTTTTACATTTATAAAATATAGATTAAAAACACAGAATCAATGTGTGTACGGTACACATAAACAAATTCAGAATATATATATATATATATATATCTATATATATATATATATATATATATTATTTCAAGTGGACCAAACTGCATTCACATGTGAGATATTTTTAAATTATCCTCATGGATAGAGATGTGGATTCATTGCGCCGGTTTGCTGTTCATATAGGCTTTCTCAGCAATACAGTTGATGATCAATTCATGTATAGTTCTATAAAACGGCATATGCTGTATATCAATAAAGACATGTCTTTACTAATTTTTTCACCATGCTATCAAGGTATCTATTTTAGCTTTACATAACAGAATAGTTAGCATCATAGTTGCTCATAGTTAGCAACAGCATCATACAAGGTTTTCCGGTAATGCTGTAGCTGAAAAAAGATATATAGTCATACTATATATCCTAATTAGGGCCAATATATATTTTCTAATTCTTACCCTGCATTTATACCCTGTATTTATACACTGTATTTCTTTATACAGGGAACTTTCCCTTGAAGCAATTACATGTAGATTATAACAAAATAAGCTAGTCTTATTAGCTGACTTGGAGCGTTCATTGTGGGTCTTGGAGAGGATATAAACTGCCCCCAACAGGAAACACCAGCATAGATGTGCTGCCCACTGCTCATCTATGGAGGCTAATTTCTGCACAATTCTGCCCAAGGCATCAAAAAAACAGAATGTCTATTGGCATGGCTGCTCTATGCCACCTTATGACAGTATATCATTCCCAAGTCCCATCTCAGATTAGTATCAAAAATGCAAAACTCAGAGATTTGTTTAGACCTTACCAATACAAGTTTTTTGCTGCAAGGTGGTTTGCACTAGGTCTCCTCCTCTCATTTCCCTGTGTATCTGTCCCAAGCCCTGAAAATATAACCCAACTATGCTACAATTGTGTTTTTGGTTGTTTGTTTCCCCTTTGTATAAATACTGCAACCTATATATATCATCCTAATTATAATATACACAGTAGATTCACATTATTATGACCACTTCCTACTTCCAAAGTTGGCCATGCATGGCTCTAGCCACATGTCCTGAGCTAGCATGGTAGGAATATAAAGTGTGTGATAGGATGTCTGCACACATAACCCTATTTCAGTAAAAAGATTAACCATAACTGCAGAACACATGCTGGGGATGATAGCACTATGGTCTGGGAAAGTTTTTCTTGCATTCTTTGGTCCCACACATCCATGTGGGAGGTCCTCTCAACAGATTTGTATATGAATCCATTCTTGCATATCACATACACCCATACATGTTCACTGTCTTCTCTGAGGTGGATGGAGTATTGGGGTTGAATTAGTACCTGGTGAGAACAGGAACACAATTACAACCAAAGAGCCCAATTGAAATATTTTAACTAGGCCCCTAACATATACACGTGTTTTGTGCCCTACCAACATCTTTAAAGTGGGAAGTCTAATATTGTCATGCCATAACTCTCCCTATTTACTACATGTGATTGGGAGGTGGTAAAAAAATCACGTTTTGTGTTAGGCACCCAATAGCCCAGCAAAAGTGGGGCACCTACTGTAAAGCCTGATTTTTCAGTAGCTTAAAACCAACATGGTGTTAAATGCAGCATGGTTCCCCCTTTTCTTACTTCCTACAGTTATAATATGTGTTAAAATTGCCTTTTAGTGAAGGAAATATGGGACTGCCACTTTCATCTAAAAAGTCTATTGTCGTATAGCAGATTATATTCTGCTCATGTAATTGTGACCTTAATATGGCCATGCTGCCAGAGAATATATAAAACCAGTTCCTAAACTGCTCCCTAGTATCAGTAAAACTAGAATGCCATCAATTCTACATTTAATACTTTATTTAGCGTATTTATATTGCAGCGCTGACATATCCCAAAGCCCTTTACTGAGTACATAGAATAAATGCATAAAAGCTAGTACAGGTAAAAGTGTTGAATTCCTCTGAGAATTTTGCAGATTAACTTTTCAAGAAATAGTTTTAGCTAGAAACTGATTTGGTAACACTGAGATGTATAGACATTAAAATAACCATATAGTTATAGTACACTAAATTCACCAAGCCCAATTTACTAAAAGGCAGCACAGATCACGTATTAAGAATGAAGAATTAATTAAAAACAGTTAACACATTTATTTAACAACCATAGGTTAAAACATGCCACACGACCACAGACTGGCAATTCCCAATCTATGTTTGCCAGGATGCTGGATATGCCTCACCAGACCGAGTTGCCCCCAGGTTGTCAGCTTACAGTGCAGGCAGATGACCCTAGAGGGATAATCAAAGAGTCAAGGTCATATACGGGATGTCAGTCCGATGACTTGCTCCGAGCAGGGGACTTCATGGTAAACATAGACTTACAGGATGCCTACCTACATATACCTACATGCTAGCATGGTCCTCCAGCCACTCACACTTTTGGGACAGAGAGCGTTTCCAGCTGTAAAGGTCGGTGGTGAAACAGACCTGCAGAGAGGGCCAGTGGAGCAGCAGCACAGCAGGGACTAAAATGCCTCACAACAAACTTGTTTGTTTGAGCCCTAAATAAGGTTGCTAATCAGGCTAGGGTTTATAATGCAACATTCTGTCTCTCTTTTCCTTCCAGTCGGGTAATGTTAATTTTAAGCCAAAAGAGAAAGAGAAAGACAAAGAAAAGGAAAGGGAGAAAGGCCCTAGAGTAAAGGCTCAGGAGTCTAGACTAGCCAAAATGTGCCTTAGTTGCCAGGCATTTCTTTTAGAGTTCTGGAACAGGTTTTTCTGTCAGCCCTGCATTGACAACAAGTTGGGAGGTGAGGCAGCTTCTTTAATATTAGAAACTATGTGATCTATGAAAAAAGACATGGCCTTTATGCTTGAGCTACCCAGTTAGTGAGGACAGCTCCCTCAGGTGCTGCATATCTCCCCTTGGAGTTTTTCCCAGGCAGTTTTCCCTGGGGTATCAGCTAGAACTTATTCCAAACCCCCAGAAAAGTTCTTAGTTAAAAAATTGCCTCCAGATCCGAGGAAAAGGAAGGCCTTTCCCTTAGTGGTCCAGGAATTACTTCACAGGAGAGTCATCAAAATAGAACCCGGGCCTCAGGAGGAGGCAGGTTACAATTCCTATGTCTTTGTGGTTCTGAAACCCTCAGGTACATTAAGAATGATCCTCAACCTGAAGTCCCTGAATTACTTTTTTTTGTTTTGTTTACGAAAAGTTCAGAATGGAGTCAATTTTCATGATAAGAAACTTGCTCGGAGCAGGGAACTTCACTGTAAACATAGACTTACAGATGCTTACCTACATATACCAATTTTTCAGGGTCACAGAAAATTTCTAAGGTTTGCAATCCTCCTAGATTCGACTGTTCTACAGGGCTTTACCATTTGGAATCTTCTCAGCTCCCCAGATCTTCACCAAAATTCTGGCTAAAGCAATAAGAGTCTTGAGGGTTCCAAAAAACTTCCATTTTCCCCTATCTAGATGACCTCCTATTAAAGGGGAACACAGCTCTCTGTGGCATAGACCCTATTGGCTTGATTAGGCTGGATTGTAAACCTAGAGAAATCAAACATATTTCCCTCTGGAAGATGCAAATTCCTAGGATTCTGTCTATACATCACAGAACAAAAGATTTTTTAATCAAAAGTAATAACACAGTTCTGTTGGCTTTGTCAACGAGAACCTGTCTGGGATCACAATTCCACAGAGTCTAAGCAATCGGGTAAGTCTTCCCAAATCAGTCAAAGCTCTGGTGGATCAATCCTTGGACCCTGTAGGAGGGCAAGGGTTGGAGACAAACACAGCCTTTACAATTAACAACAGACACCAGTTCTTGGGATTGGGGGGCCAATCTAGACTCCCTACATGTATAGGGACAGAGGTCAAAGGAGTTTCAAGGAACAGGCCCTTCTCCATTTCTGTCACCTATTGACGGGGAAGGATATACAGGTGAGATCAGACAACACCACGACTTTTGTAAATCATCAATCATAGCTTTTGTAAATCATCAAGGCGGGACCAGATGAGTAGTCCTGCAAGAACTGGCATCCTTCCTCCTGCTGCCTCTTCAACACCACTTAAGATCCATTTTGGCTGTGCACTTGACGGGATCAATGAATATAGTGGCAGATTTTCTAAGCAGGACCAAAGTATCTCAGATGGAATGGATATTAGATCAGGAAGTCTTTCGGCAGATAACATTAATAAAAGATTCCACAAGAAGAATTTACTTGAAGGTCAGGAAAAGATTTTATTCTTTATGTGAAGCAGACAGATTGAACAGCAACAATGTAGCATCACTCCTGGAATTTCTACAGGAGAGATTTGTGATGGGTCTGGCAGTAAGTACTCTAGACCTAGGCCTCTCTCTCAGTGTTTCTGGAAAAACATTTAGAAGCTTAATCAACAGATTTTTTGTATCTATTTCTAAGAAAGAGACTGTTTAGGGTATCAAAATGTCCCACCTGGGACCTCACTTTGGTTCTTAAGGGGTTATCAAAGTCACCTTTTGAAGCACTTACAGAGGTGTCAGATAATATCCTAATTTTAAAGATGAGTTTCTTGCTAGCAATTACATTGGCTCACATGGTCAGCAACCTGCAGGTCCTCTCCATTTGGGAACCATTCTGCACAGTCCTTATAGACAGGGCCATCCTTAGACCCAATCCCTTGTATTGTAAGGTGCCTCTATATTTCACAGATCTCAGAACATTATTCTAACATCCTTTAGGAACAATCAGCAGGATGAGGAGGATATGTCAAATTCGTTAGATGTCAGAAGACTCCTGGTGCTCTACTGAAAACAAACGCACACTTGGAGAAAGATGAACAGGCTCTTTGTCTCATTTAGTGAGAAAGATAGAGGGATGGCAGCCTCCAAGTCTTCCATTGCCAGGTGGATTAGACAGCACATCTCCCAGGCCTACACATGTATGGACACACCAGCTCCTGACATTGCAGCACATTCCACCAGGGCATTCTGCACTTCCTGGGCAGAAAGATTAGGGGTTTCCCTGAAAGAGATCTGCCAGACAGCCCTGTGGTCCTCTTCTAATACTTTTCTGAGGCACTATAGGCTGGACCTCCTGTCAGTTTCCCAACAGGCCTTCACAAGAAGGGTCCTTCAATCAGTGTCCTGTCCTTAATCTAGATTACTTGTCTATCCTCTCAAGTGATCATCCTGAAGGACGAAGGGAGAAAATTCCTGTTAGTCATAACGGTAACGATATTTCTTCAAGTATTCCAGGGCGGCCCTAGCTACCCCGTCCAATCATCCTTTGGTTTCGGGGCATTGCTTGTCTAAAATACAGAGGATAGGGAGGAAGGGTTTTTAAACTGTAACAGTTTTGTGTTTCCTCTCCGGGAGGAGGAGCCTTCTCTCTCAAGTGGCTGTCCTGAAGAAATACAGTTACTGCTAACACTGACTGGGATTTTGTATTATAAGTGCAGTCATAACTAAAAGCACTGAGGCTCCTTTCACACTTAAGGGATGATCTGGAATCAGACAATAGAACTGTCAGAACCATCACACTCACATTAGGTGATTGCAGGGTTATTAGGATCGCCCACAAAAGTTCTTCATGTGGCATTCCTTCAAATAGGAAGGAATACCACATTGTTCAATAGGAAGTAGCAATAACAATTGTGATCACTATCAAAATGCTGGCAAATCACCAGGACACAGGCGATCACGTTGCGATAGTGATAATTGCTATCGCAGCACGTCATTTAGATGTGAAACTGGTCTAAAACGGAAATAACATATATATAATGAGCTTACTTAAACATTGACTGGCAAAGATCAGACAGATTTCTAGAAATGGTACCCTATAAAGTCTAGTCCTTTCTTGCATCAAGGACCAATTTCAATATGCTTGCTATGCCACCTGCTATGTAATGTTTGTCAGTCATTTAAAATCATGTTAAAAATCCACAGCCTTCACACAAAAATGTACATAAATATTTTTCACCACTTTTGAGAGCAGATTTTTTTTTTATCTATGGAGCAAATCAGGCTTAGCTAAAGCATAGATAGGTAGATCAGTCTAAGGCTTTTTAGCATACAGCCTGAGAAAATATTGCATAGCATCAGTACCATGCGTTTACTCATTTTAGTAATAAAACTCTATTGCATCATGCATCCAATCACATGTGCCTGTATAATAGTTGCTTTCAATGGGAAAGCTTCAGGTTAATAACCCACCAGCTTAACTAACATAAAATAAAAAAAGACCCTTTAGACAAAGCTAACAAATCTGAAAATAGAGAGATATGTGAGATGAGGTGGATAAGATCCAAAGCTTATTTCTAAAAATAGATGTGCATCGGTATCATTCCCCCCGGGGGGGGGGGTGGATTTGTGCTCAAATTTATCCCATTGCTAAGTGCTGGATACCTAACATTTTAATGGACTTTCAACTTATCGACAGGCTTTCTGACAGCAGACAGCGCAGATCTTCGTATTTTTTACTCTATGTATATTTCTGAAAATGGATATATTTTCAGATGGTTAAATGTCAATGACCCATTTAAGTGGTTGTTTAGATGTTGTTCTTGGGCTAAGAGGCTTACCGTGTTTCTATTTGCTTATTTATTTATGTGCATGTTGGCTTAAAAATAATTATGATTCCATCTCTCTTTGCTTATGTTTTAATGGGTTTGCAAAAGTACAAGCATAATATGTTATCCAAAGGCTTTAGTCTGATACTATACATCAAGTGATATATTGCATACATTGCAATTTATATCATAAAAGCGTACAAAAAATATATAAACCACAAGATTTACAAAGCATTATTGAACATCAATTGAATAAAATATACTATATTTTCGAGATTAGGTAGAGTAAACTAGTTATTTCTTTAAAGACTAAATATTCTCAAGAAGTGAAAGTGTGACAATCATGTAGAGTGTGATTAACATGACAAGTAATTAGGCAGTATTCAGGATAAATAATTTAAGCAGAAAATCGAAATTTGATTGCAAGCTCTTATTACTTGCATGTGTGACATCATAAGACTCCCGATATAGATCAACACAGCTGGAGATGCTCATTATGCCACAATGAATACAGACGACATGAAGAACTTGTCCTAGGGAGTAGAGGGAGACAATGACAGTGCTAATTAATTAAAACAAGGAGCTAGAATGAGCTATACTGCATTAAAGACACAAATTCTTGGCTTAGGTAGGCATTACACTGAATGTACTCTATCATAAAGGTAAAGAGTGCTACACTTAAAAGGGCCATTTGTTATACTGACAAGCATTTTTAATATTGATTGTGGCATCTCTAACACTGTATTCCAGCACTCAATTTAGGAAAGGAGAACAAATAAGTAAATAACTTCTTGGTGTAGTATAACATTTTAATTGCAGGTTTCAGTTAAAGTGGCCATAGCTAAAAATGAAAATATATAATTCCAAAGTTCCATTGCTCACACAGTTTATTTCTGCCTACCAGTTTACTCTATACTGTCCATGTTAACTATGTCTTTTTGTGGTTCTATTAGTCTTTATCCCTTTTCCTGTGGCTCAGAAAATAGACCTAATTTGTTAAAAAAAAACCTGAACTCCAAAATCAAGCAAATTCCTGTAGATTCATTCACCCCTATTCCCCCACTGGCATGTTTAGCCACCACCACCATCCTGGAGCATAGCCTCCTCTCACAAGGACATCTCCTCCAGAGACTACACTGTAGCTGATAAGGGTGTGCATCAGAAGCATGAGGCCTTCTCAGTGTAGAAAGGTCAGCCTTCCCAAATGTTGGAAGAAAGCTGAGCAACTCTTGACAAGATAAAGGGCTAAAATCTGCATAAGCTCGAAACTTGTGGGGTGGGTGAGCAGTAGTGTTTTATGTGGGACAACATTTTGACTGGATGGGGGCTTCTTCTTCAGAGCTATGAAACATCCTGTGAAAGCTGCATTGTAGTTATAGCTCTGTGGACACCCCCCCCCCCCCCAAGCACGTTGCTTGCTACATGGAAGGCACGTTGGGATTTACTGGTACTGAAGGTTGCGAAAAGAGAAGCTAGATGGTTATGCACCACCTAGACTCTGGCATGAAAACAAATAGAGCTCAGTTTCAGATTACAGAAATGGGGACAAATAAGAAAAAAAAACATTACTTATTAAAGGGACACTGTAGGCAATGTGCATAAACAGTCATTCAATAGCTCACCTGAAACTATAATCAAGGCAAAGAGTAGTTGCAAACCCCCTGTATTTATTTGCCATAGACCACCAATGATGCGCCTTACCTGGTGGTCTATTTCTCCACCTGCGCTGTGCTGAGCCTACTTTGCATATGCATAGCGGTCAAGATTAGCATTTCAATGACAGTCACACCTAATTAGCCCTTGAATTGATTGTGGCTGCTTATGTGTTGTTGTAATTTGGAGTAAGACAATAGAGCCTGCAATACCTGCACCATTGACCAAATGCATATAATACAATATTGTTGCCATATGTTTGTGCTTATAGTGTACAGTATATATTGTATATATTATATTATATGTATTCACAATAGCATAATATTGGGCTCTTACAGTCCCCCTCCATTATGCATCACAGTCATAATGTAACCCATTTCTTCTTGAATTGAATTTAAAAATAAAAAACAGTTTAGGACAGTGCCAAACATAGCACAACACAATGGGCTAACAATTACCTTTGCCTACAGAGTCCCTTTATTTATAAGTAGTCAATGTTATTTTATGCGATTATGGTTAAATGTGCAATTTAATTTTCATTAGTTATCTGAAGCACAAAATGAATTTTCAGGGAAAATATAGCAATATTCTATATATATATATATATATATATATATATATATACTGAAATTATTGAATCTGGTTCACTACAGAAATTGCACCTACAGGGAAACTAATGAGTGCCCCATGTAGTTCATTTTTATTGAATTTGTCCTTATAATCCATCTCTGGTCACAGTTAGTAGGTTTCTCTTCCCATCTTTTTTCAACCTTATCTACGGACCAGGAGGCCATCACTAGTCTATGCACAGCTGGGAGGCAGAGACCATATCTGGCAGGTCTGTGCTTACTGTATGTCTGTCTACCATAAGACATTGATAAAGGCTTTGAAACACTTGTCACATCTTTTGAACAGTGATCTCTATAGAAAGGCACTGAGCTGGAACAAAAATAGTACTATACTTCATTGACAGACACGATAATGAATTGAAAAATAAAATGTTAACTTCAAACTAATTCCTGACAAGGAAATAGGTATTAGAAAACTTCACTCAGCATGATCAGACATATAACATCAGGTCATATTTCTGGTTAAGTGACTTAAACTGTAAGTCATATCAGGATATCATATCATATCACTCACAGCATAAGTTGTGGACCAATAAGAGAAGAGAGGTGGTTTGTGATCCATTATATATCTCAGTGGTGCCTCTTCTGAAAGATAGATCACATGCCCTTCCCATTGCAACTGAAAAATATGTTATATCAGTTACAGGCAGACTACACATTCACCAGTGCAATACACATATTCTGTGATGTTTTTACACACAAAGCTTGTTTTGTTCCTGGCTATTACTTTGATACTATCTTCACTTTTATGCTCACTAAGTAGCAAAAAAGGGCTTATAAAGGGCAAATATTGTAGCTGACCAAAAAATGTTTGAATGGATTGACCAGTCAAACTTTAAAATCAATTGCCTGGCAGTTTACCTGATGCAGTGTTCCATGCTGTCTCTTTGGTCTGGTCCCAAAAAGGAAAAAACAAGTAAACTTGCTGCAAATAATAAATCAAGGCACAAACATTCACATAAAAAATCTATTCTGCATTTCCTATTTTATAAGATCCTCAGTAGACAGGATGAAAGAGTGGAAAATATCTGTACAAAGAGGAAAGAAAAGAAAAATGTTTATAGATAATGTTGGTTGCTCAGTTTCCTTAGATATATTAAAATAGGGCTCCTATTTTCCAAAGCTAGACTGTGCTGTCCTGGCCTGTGACAATTGCATACGCAGACACACTCTGGCATTGCATGTACAGCAAAGTCTTATTTTCTGAACTATTTTTCCCCTCAAAATATTCATACATTGAAGGAATTGCATATTTACTACTCGGTGATGAGCTCTGAGTGCAGGTTGGCCAGCTAGCCTTCTATTTGCTGACACAGGGAAACTCACATCGATACAACACAATGGTAAGGTTATGAGGCACATTATGAGAACTGCAATATGCCGAACTTTATTTTTAGCCAAAATGCCATTTTTTTTAGTCAAAGTTATAACACATTCAGTTACAATGTGTATGACTTTTTTAGAGCATATGAAGAGAAAATACCATATTTTTCACCCTATTTTATGCACAAAAAAACAAAAAAAAATCACATGTAGCACTCCAGTGCTGCTGGCCAGGCCAACACAGCCATGGGGGCCAGATGTTCCCTCTGTCTTTGATGCCACTGCTTCTTCTCCTGTGTGAGCACACAGCAAACACCCAGCTCCGTGCAACGGATGAGCCTAGGAAATGCTCGGAATAGGCCATGCCCACCCACTTCATGGTGTTTGCTATATGTGTGCTCACACCAGAGAAGAAGCAGCAGCAGTGGGGGACAGCATGGACTGCAGGGACAGCGTGGACGGTGGGGACATAATGCATTTAAACTAGATTCAATCTGAAGGTCCACTTTTAATGCAATCCGAGTCTTATGTTTTATCTGGAATAGGTTTTTCAGTCTGAACTTTAGGTTATGTTTCCATATCTCAGCACAGCATACTCAGCTGCACTGCCTTTTTTCACAATTCTAACATTTAGCCCATTTGGTCCATTACACTGAGTTATACCAACCACAAGTTGTTTTCTAAGCAAGGAGTGAACAAATGTCCTTTCTATAACTGTGAAGTGAAGATTCAAAAGTTTTTTTTATTCTAAACAAACATCTTGGAGTTAAAGAAAAGCAGTGCACCAAAAGAAACAGGTAAACACAAGCAGAACAAACAATTCGCAACATCAGAATAATGTAAACAGTCAAATAATAATAAAGAAATATATCAGATCTAAAATACAATGGACTTGAGACATACAACTACAGTATGGTCTTGTTGAGGAACTCACCATTTTATATTGTAAGGGGTTAGGTAGCGGGTTAGTCGTCTCCTGGGTAGACGGGCACACTTTCAGCAAGCACAAAGTCCACAGAACAAGGAAGAATCATTTAACTGACCTCAGCCAGTTTTATTGCCAGATTGTGGTATAAAGTAAAACAGAACTAAACAAAAGAAATCCTATGCCTGTCCGGCTCTAACTAAACATTAGGTGCTCCTGACTAACCCAGTGCCGGCCTAGTACCGGGCACCATAACATAGCAGATCATAACATACCACTGGCAATGCTCCCACAGGCTCCTAGCAGATGTCCTGCTCCCAGGATGAGAGAGACAGAGTGTGTGTGACCTCCCCCCTTCTATCAGGCAAGCACACCTTGGACTAATCAGACAGCCCAAGACCCGGACTGTCCGGGTGAAGTGGGGCCCACCCTCTCTTCCCCACTCCAGCAACACAGGCCCTGTACATGGGTTTTTTCTCAAACCCTAAACTAGAGATCCTAGATCCCTAGTTTCTAAATTCCTGGTTGCTTTTAGCTGACAGATACAAGAAATCTTGGGCAGATATACACACCCTCTATGACTTGTCCAGACACTCTGTCACAATATATAAAATCGCATTAGCAGATTCCTATCCGTAGAATGAAAGGCTAGAAGGGAGACTCATAAAAATTGGAAAAGATAGTTGTACTGAATTTAAAATTGTTAAAGGCATAGGCTGTGATGATATGATTTCAGCAGCCTCATAATAATGAAATCTGAAGAAAAGGAGTCACAGATATAACCAGCAGGAGTTGTAAGCTCTCGTACCTCTCTACACACTCCCCCCTTGCCTGCACAGACAATAGTGGCTGCAGTTCAGCTCTTAGATCCTCTTTGCTGTGAATAGTAGTGATTGCAGTTTGGCTCTCTTTCAGCACTGGCGGCTGCAGTCTTTAAAGCATCCCTTCTGTGTTGCAGAATTCCACACCTGCTCTTCTTTAAAAGATCTGTATTATGCAGTTACCATATAAACAGAATATATTAAAACAGCACTGCAGATTTCTTTCTACAGTGTGAATGACAACCAAAAAATATATGCCAATTTCCTGTTATTTTTAACTAGAAAACTTGCATTTAGATTAGATTGACGCCTAACCTTAGTATTTGAGACTTACACAAACATTTCTTTTACAAAAACAAAAGCAGTATTATCCCTATGTCATTTTTCTAGCAAAGAAAATGATCCAAGTCTTTGAACTACTGAATAGAAATACAATGCTAGGCTCCTACACTCTAATTTCTTGGAAGATATGTTGCAGTCAGATGTGGAATTTTTGGTCCTAGGGTAGGTACTATTGATTTTTAGATTGATGCATTTATTCAGTTGGGTTAATTTTTTGACTAAGGTCAAGGAGCTAGTTTAATCTTGGATGCCTAAGGCTCAGATTTAATTATTCAGTTTTAATGTTTATAGGCTGCATATTTTTTAAGGCTATGGCTTAGGATGGGGGGGTCCTCAATTTCTTCAATGTTAGTTTTTGAGATAAAAAATGGGTTAGAGAATTTCTTGTGTTTCTTGGTGCATTTTTAGCTGTGTTACCGTAGGTCCAGTTCCTTTTGGATTACCAATGACAATAGCATTGGTTGGGCACAGGTGAGAAAGCTCAACTACTTTTTAGGAGAGAAAAATTGCCATTTACGTTCATTGTCTACCTTGGCCTTGATTCATCAGCTGGACGTACATTTTCACCGGGTGCTGAATCAGGTCTAAAGTAGACAATGTATGGTAGTTTATCCTCAGACAAGACAAGTGATGAGTTTTCTCACCTGGTGCTGAGTTGCGTTCAATTAAAACAAAAGCAGTTAATGTCATCAGGACTTAAAGTAAGTAGTTAGAAATACAAGATAAAGGTTTATGATCCAGCAAGACCCCCCGCCTCATGTAATAGTCTTTCTTTTAGATCAGCATCCTGTTTGGTCATGAGAAACTGAAAGAGAACTGTTACAGGCAGTCATGGGAATGTTAAAGTAGATCTAAATCTTCTTATGTATTCAAAAAGTAAATACAATTTTCACTGAATTTGGGCATTTTAGGCTAGGGCTGGTCAACTTTAGAGCCAATGTAACATTTTAAATAACATATAAAGCATCAAGTTACCATTTGGTTCAAAAGTGAACCGGCCACCAGAAGGTTAATTTCATAGTCCAGGATAATATTGTTTTATTTGAAATTAGATGAATTAGTTAGCAACATATCATAAGATTCCTTATTGAATCAGCATTTATGCCTGAATGTTTGATCCTGGATTGGAGCTTGCAAAAGTTAAATTTTTATGTCCCGCATGAAGCTGTATCTCTCGCTTTAAATGTTCTCTAGCCGGATTTAAGGAATTATCTGTTACTTCCATATTCATGAAAGCAAGATTCAAAACAGGCCATATGATGATAAATTTGTACAGTATATTACTGATACATTTTGCTTCATTTACATTTTATATCAGACAAGTCAGGATGCTTGTTTACAGAATGTAATTGTGTGTAGAGGCAGTAAAAAACATCCATATCAGCTTTATGATTATATATATATATATATATATATATATATATATATATATATATATATACCATAATGTTGTGAAAATATCATTGTTGATAGAATTGTTGATAGCTGTCAATAAAAAGGGGTGTGTGCTTCAAAATCCTTTAGATATTCTGGTTCATACTACACAATACAACACATGTTGAAGACAGTTGCTGCCATCTTGTGGCTAGCATGTCCTTTCTACTAAAAAAACTAAATATATTGAAATACCCAAATAATATAAAAATTAGGAAACAAAACCACCAGAGTTTCAGTAATGCTATACGACAAGCAGACCAGGCATAGTACTCTCTTAAACATGACAGTTGCTAAGCACACACTCTTTCAACTGTAAGCATTATATGAATAAGATTCACAACAAGACAAGGGATAATAGTTCATTTACATTTCATCAAGATAACAATTTCACTAGGGGTCTGATTGACTAAGTATACCAGCGTAGGCAGAAAAGGGAGCCAGCTAGCTTGCTTGTCTGCTCTGTGATTTGAGGCCAGTGGAGGCCAATTTGTCACATAACACCATGGACAACAGTAAAATGCCATTAGTGGTTATATTGCTTTGAATTACATGAGCTGATAACTAGAGATGAGCAAACTTTTGAAAAATTTGATTCGGCCAATTCACTGAATTTTCCGGGAAAAATTGTTTCGGTCCGAATTTATTCGCGATGAATCGCTATTAAAAATGGCTATTTCTGGGCATCCGAGAGCCTCCATAGGGTTGCAGAACGTTTTGCTTGTAACATGCATAGGATGCATGCTGGATTAGTAAAATAATATTGTAAAGAAGTATGACATGCAGATCAGAGGTGTCGCTATTAGATACGCTGTCGCAGAGTGGCACAATTACAGAGCCTTGAGGTGGCATCAGCATGATGAGCCAATATATTGCCTGAAAAACACACCCTGGATTTGGCAGCAGCATAGGGAGCCCATATATTGCCTGAAAGACACATTGGAGTTGGCAGCAGCATTAGGAGCCCATACATTGCCTGTAAAACACACCCTGGAGTTGGCAGCAGCATTAGGAGCCCATATATTGCCTGAAAGAGACACTGGAGTTGGCAGCAGCATAAGGAACCTATATATTGCCTAAAAAACACACCCAGGAGTTTGCATCAGCATTAGGAGCCCATATATTGCCTGAAAGACACACCCAGGAGTTGGAAGCAGCATAGGGAGCCCATATATTGCCTGAAAAACACACCCAGGAGTTTGCAGCAGCATTAGGAGCCCATATATTGCCTGAAAGACACACCCAGGAGTTGGCAGCAGCATAATAAACCCATATATTGCCTGAAAAACACATCCAGGAGTTTGCAGCAGCATTAGGAGCCCATATATTGCCTGAAAGACACACCCATGAGTTGGCAGCAGCAAAGGGAGCCCATATATTGCCTGAAAAACACACCCAGGAGTTTGCAGCAGCATTAGGAGCCCATATATTGCCTGAAAGACACACCCAGGAGTTGGCAGCAGCATAGGTAGCCCATATATTGCCTGAAAAACACACCCAGGAGTTAGCAGCAGCATAGGGAGCTCATATATTGCCTGAAAGACACACCCAGGAGTTGGCAGCAGCATAGCGAGCCCATATATTGCCTGAAAAACACACCCTGGAGTTGGCAGCAGCATAGAGAGCCCATATATTGCCTGAAAGACACACCTAGGAGTTGGCAGCAGCATAGGGAGCCCATATATTGCCTGAAAAACACATTGGAGTTGGCAGCAGCATAGGGAGCTCATATATTGCCTGAAAAACACATTGGGGTTGGCAGCAGCATTAGGAGCCCATATGTTGCCTGAAAGAAACATCCTGAAGTTGGCAGCAGCATTAGGAGCCCATATATTGCCTGAAAGACACACCCAGGAGTTGGCAGCAGCATTAGGGGCCCATATATTGCCTGAAAAACACACCCAGGAGTTGGCAGGAGCAAAGGGAGCTCATATATTGCCTGAAAACACATTGGTGTTGGCAGCAGTATAGGGAGCTCATATGTTGCCTGAAAGACACACCCTGGAGTTGGCAGCAGCAGCAGCAGCATTAGGAGCCCATATATTGCCTGAAAGACACACCCAGGAGTTGGCAGCAGCAGAAAGAGCTCATATATTGCCTGAAAGATACACCCAGGAGTTGGCAGCAGTATTAGGAGCTCATATATTTCCTGAAAGACACACCCAGGAGTTGGCAGCAGCATAGGGAGCCCATATATTGCCTGAAAGACACACCCAGGAGTTGGCAGCAGTATAAAGAGCTCATATATTGCCTGAAAGACACACCCAGGAGTTGGCAGCAGCATAGGGAGCCCATATATTGCCTGAAAGTCACACCCAGGAGTTGGCAGCAGTATTAGGAGCTCATATATTGCCTGAAAGACACATCCAGAAGTTGGCAGCAGCATAGGGAGCCCATATATTGCCTGAAAGTTACACCCAGGAGTTGGCAGCAGCATAGTGAGCCCATATATTGACTGAAAGAGACACTGGAGTTGGCAGCAGCATTTGGAGCCATATATTGCCTGAAAGATATACCTTGGAGTCGGCAGCAGCATAGGGAGCCCATATATTGCCTGAAAAACACATTCTGGACTTGGCAGCAGCATAGGGAGCCCATATATTGCATGAAAAACACATTGAGTTGGCAGCAGCATAGGGAGCTCATAAATTGCCTGAAAGACACACCCAGGATTTGGCAGCAGCATAGGGAGCCCATATATTGCCTGAAAGACACACTTTCTGGATTTGGCAGCAGCATAGGGAGCCCATATATTGCCTGAAAGACACACCCTGGAGTTGGCAGCAGCATGAAGAGAACATATACAGATTTTGGGCACATATATCTTATCCTAAGAATATTAATAAAAATTAAGATTAACGTAAAGCATTTCCTCAATAACTACTTGTGGTCTGATGCGGAGGAATGTCTGTAACTGGAGAGCAGCACCTTAAATCTGTTTTGCACTATCCATATTTCTTTAGTGTTAGTCTGGCACCATGATCTACTCATGCATCAGGCATTGGTGGGTGGAAATCTTGGCTGATCCATGCCTGATTCATTCTCAGTCTCTCAAAAAAACATTTTTCAAGCATACTGGAGCACATTGAATTGCCCTCATCAAAGCATCACATACACACATCTAAGAGTTTCAACACTTTGTTCTTGTTAAAATCTTCAGGGCCTAGTTATTCACCTACTTAGTGAAAGGCCATAGATAGTTACACACCTGCTGCTGTTATCGACAAATCTTGTTTTAAGTGTAGTGTAGCGTTTTGTCCTCCCCTCATATACGCACTAAGTATGTCAGGCAGAGAAGTGCCAGAGGCCTAAATTCATCAAGCAGAGGTTGCAGCAGACTAGGGGTGAGTGGCAGCAGGAGACTCAGTGAGAGGCCTGATCTCCTGGTATCAGCTAGCGGTCGTGTCTCGACCAGCAACCCATCTGCCATCATCCATTGGTTAACACGATCATCTACTTCATCACAAGTGACATCTGACACCCCCAGTTAATTGTCGGTTATATCTTATGCTTTGGGTTCAGCTCCACTATTCAGTAGGATGATCTGATAATCAGAAAAATTAGCAGCTACTGCCCAGCCAAGAAGTGGAGGAGACACTCGCTGTTTCTTCCATTAGTGATGAAGAGAGTAGCGTGGGAAGTGGTGTTGCAAGTGTTTTAGCTTCTTAAGCACTGTTGAGGAACCTGAGGAGGACATCAGTGAGTTTTGATGGCACATTTAAAGGCTTGGAGTGATGGAGAGTGACAGATTAGTAACATATTAGTAACATATTAGTAAAATAGTAACATATTAGTAACATATTAATAACAGTAACATATTAGTAACATAGTAATATAGTAGTAACATATTAGTAACATAGTAACATATTAGTAACATATTAGTAACATAGTAACATATTAGTAACATATTAGGCCTAAATTTATCAAGCAGAGGTCTCAGCAGACTAGGGGTGAGTGGCAGCAGGAGTCTTAGTGAGAGGCCTGATCTCCCGGTATCAGCTAGTGGTCGTGTCTTGACCAGCAACCCATCTGTCGTAATCCATTGGTTAACACTATCATCCACTTCATCACAAGTGACATCTGACACCCCCAGTCAACTGTGGATTATATCTTATGCTTTGGGTTCAGCTCCGCTATTCAATGAGGACTATCTGATAATCTGAAAAATCAGCAGCTACTGCCCAGCCAAGAAGGGGAGGAGACAATCACCGCTTCTTCCACTAGGCGGGCAAGTAGTGATGAGGAGAGTGGCATGGGAGGTGTTGTCCAGCCAGCCAAGGCTCCACCACCTCCTCCTCCGCCAGCAATCCATTGGCCAAGCCATGTCCAAGAGACAACAGTATGTGCCCACTCATCCAACATGCAGAAGCTAAATATGCTCCTGTATAAGTTGCTGGTGCTGCAGTCCCTCCCTTTTGAGGTGGTGGACCTTTCAGAGAACTGATGGCTTGTGCCGAGCCGAGGTGGAGAGTCCTACGCTGTCATTTCTTTGCGAAGAAGGCAGTACCAACCCTGTACAATTTTGTTGAACAAAAGGTGGGCCACTCCTTTAGCCTGTCAGTGTGTACCAAAGTGCATGGCAGCGCCTACGTCTTGAGCAGTAACTACGGTCAGGGACAATACATATACTTTAAGGCCCACTGGGTGATTGTGGTTGCGGGTTGGGAGCGGGTGTTTAGTGCAGAGGGGGCCATAGTCATGCCAAGGAGAACTCGTCTGTCCACGAAAAATGTGGAGAGACTCACCTTTGTGAAGATGAATCAGGCATGGAGCACCCAGGATTTCCACCCACCAATGGCTGATCCATGGTAGTAGCTGTTGCATGGTAGCTCCTTATGCTGCTGCCAACTCCAGGGTGTGTCTTTCAGGCAATATATGGGCTCCCTATGCTGCTGCTGCCAGCTCATATGTGTGTCTTTCAGGCAATATATGGGCACCTAATGCTGCTGCTGCCAACTCCAATGTGTGCACTCTTAAAAGACACATGCTAGCATATTTTGGATGCCCCCCCCCCCCGGTTAAAGGCAATGACTGCTGGCAATTTGACAATGTGACTTTATTTACAAAATGCAACCAGTTAATAGACAGGTACTCTTGAAGTATTTATGCTAGTGTTTGGGATGCCCCCTCTTCAAATACAGAGGTTGGCTCCTTTTATAGTGGAAAAGTGACTTTGATTACAAAATGCAACCAGTTAATAGACAGGTAGTCTTGAAATATTTATGCCAGTGTTTGGGATGCCCCCTCTTCAAATACACAGGCTGGCTGATTTGATAGTGGAAAAGTGACTTTGATTACAAAATGCAACCAATTAATAGACAGGTACTCTTGAAATATTTATGCTAGTGTTTGGGATGCCCCCTCTTCAAATACAGAGGTTGGCTCCTTTTATAGTGGAAAGTGACTTTGATTACAAAATGCAACCAGTTAATAGACAGCCTTGAAATATTAATGCTAGTGTTTGGGATGCCCCCTCTTCAAATACAAAGGTTGCCTGCCTTGATAGTGGAAAAGTGACTTTGCTTACAAAATGCAATCAGTTAATAGACAGGTACACTTGAAATATTAATGCTAGTGTTTGGGAAGCCCCCTCTTCAAATGCACAGGTTGCCTGCCTTGATAGTGGAAAAGTGACTTTGCTTACAAAATGCAACCAGCTAGTAGACAGGTACTCTTGACATATTTATGCTAGTGTTTGGGATGCCCCACCCCCCCAGCTAAATGCAAACTTTTCTTAAAAAGTGACTTTGCTTACAAAATGCAACCAGTTAATAGACAGGTACTCTTGAAATATTTATACTAGTGTTTGGTATGCCCCCTCTTCAAAAACACAGGTTGCCTGCCTTGATAGTGGAAAAGTGACTTTGCTTACAAAATGCAACCAGTTAGTAGACAGGTACTCTTGAAATATTTATGCCAGTGTTTGGGATGCCCCCTCTTCAAATACAGAGGTTGGCTCCTTTTATAGTGGAAAAGTGACTTTGATTACAAAATGCAACCAGTTAATAGACAGGTAGTCTTGAAATATTAATGCTAGTGTTTGGGATGCCCCCTCTTCAAATACAAAGGTTGCCTGCATTGATAGTGGAAAAGTGACTTTGCTTACAAAATGCAACCAGTTAATAGACAGGTACTCTTGAAATATTTATGCCAGTGTTTGGGATGCCCCCTCTTCAAATACACTGGTTGCCTGCCTTGATAGTGGAAAATTGACTTTGCTTACAAAATGCAACCAGTTAATAGACAGGTACTCTTGAAATATTTATGCTAGTGTTTGGGATGCCCCCTCTTCAAATACACAGGTTGCCTGCCTTGCTAGTGGAAAAGTGACTTTGCTTACAAAATGCAACCAGTTAATAGACAGGTACTCTTGAAATATTTATGTCAGTGTTTGGGATGCCCCCTCTTCAAATACAGAGGTTGGCTCCTTTTATAGTGGAAAGTGACTTTGATTACAAAATGCAACCAGTTAATAGACAGCCTTGAAACATTAATGCTAGTGTTTGGGATGCCCCCTCTTCAAATACAAAGGTTGCCTGCCTTGATAGTGGAAAAGTGACTTTGCTTACAAAATGCAATCAGTTAATAGACAGGTACACTTGAAATATTAATGCTAGTGTTTGGGAAGCCCCCTCTTCAAATGCACAGGTTGCCTGCCTTGATAGTGGAAAAGTGACTTTGCTTACAAAATGCAACCAGCTAGTAGACAGGTACTCTTGAAATATTTATGCTAGTGTTTGGGATGCCCCACCCCCCCAGCTAAATGCAAACTTTTCTTAAAAAGTGACTTTGCTTACAAAATGCAACCAGTTAATAGACAGGTACTCTTGAAATATTTATACTAGTGTTTGGTATGCCCCCTCTTCAAATACACAGGTTGCCTGCCTTGATAGTGGAAAAGTGACTTTGCTTACAAAATGCAACCAGTTAATAGACAGGTACTCTTGAAATATGTATGCCAGTGTTTGGGATGCCCCCTCTTCAAATACAGAGGTTGGCTCCTTTTATAGTGGAAAAGTGACTTTGATTACAAAATGCAACCAGTTAATAGACAGGTAGTCTTGAAATATTAATGCTAGTGTTTGGGATGCCCCCTCTTCAAATACAAAGGTTGCCTGCATTGATAGTGGAAAAGTGACTTTGCTTACAAAATGCAACCAGTTAATAGACAGGTACTCTTGAAATATTTATGCCAGTGTTTGGGATGCCCCCTCTTCAAATACACAGGTTGCCTGCCTTGATAGTGGAAAATTGACTTTGCTTACAAAATGCAACCAGTTAATAGACAGGTACTCTTGAAATATTTATGCTAGTGTTTGGGATGCCCCCTCTTCAAATACAGAGGTTGGCTCCTTTTATAGTGGAAAGGTGACTTTGATTACAAAATGCAACCAGTTAATAGACAGATACTCTTGAAATATTTATGCTAGTGTTTGGGATGCCTCCTCTACAAATACACTGGTTGCCTGACTTGATAGTGGAAAAGTGACTTTGCTTACAAAATGCAACCAGTTAATAGCTAGGTACACTTGAAATAGTAATGCTAGTGTTTGGGATGCCCCCTCTTCAAATACACAGGTTGCCTGCCTTGCTAGTGGAAAAGTGACTTTGCTTACAAAATGCAACCAGTTAGTAGACAGGTACTCTTGAAATATTTATGCCAGTGTTTGGGATGCCCCCTCTTCAAATACAGAGTTTGGCTCCTTTTAAAATGGAAAAGTGACTTTGCTTACAAAATGCAACCAGTAAATAGACAGGTAGTCTTGAAATATTAATGCTAGTGTTTGGGATGCCCCCTCTTCAAATACAAAGGTTGCCTGCCTTGATAGTGGAAAAGTGACTTTGCTTACAAAATGCAACCAGTTAATAGACAGGTACTCTTGAAAAATGTATGCCAGTGTTTGGGGTGCCCCCTCTTCAAATACAGATGTTGGCTCCTTTTATAGTGGAAAAGTGACATTGATTACAAAAAGCAACCAGTTAATAGACAGGTAGTCTTGAAATAGTAATGCTAGTGTTTGGGATGCCCTCTCTTCAAATACACAGGTTGTCTGCCCTGATAATGGAAAAGTGACTTTGTAGTATTTCTTGCCCCATTGGACATGTTCTGACATGTGGATCCACCATTTTAGATGGACTGTATAGCAGTAAATGGAGTTTTAAAGAAGTGATTCGAGCAATCGAATCGCTGTGATATTGGGAATCGTAACAAATCGAATATTTCCTGAAATTTGAAACGAATTCGGGTTCATCAGAATCATTTCGCTCATCTCTACTGATAACATGTCATGTCCTCAATATAATCTCCCCTTACAGATTGCCAGAATGGGCCATAGGGAGACCAGGGAGAATTCCCAGTGGCCCACACTACTTCGGGACAGCTAAACCATTATAGCCCTGCCTCCATAGCCCTCCTAGGGCAAGAAACCTCAGCTGAAGTTCTTCCCCTAATGCTATAGCCTTGGCATCACAGCTGTAGGGGTCCATACACACCCTAGCCACATTTTCTTCCCCTAAAATACTAATGCTTCAGTTCCAGTGATTTAAAGCCCTGCATAAGAGCCTATCTTATATGTTTCCCACACCCTGTACATACAGATTGCTCACATTAAAAATCATCCTACCTGTATCTACTGCATGTTATGAGCCTTTAAACATCCAAGATGGTGGCTCATGGAACATCAAGCAGCCTGCAAACAGGAAATGTCTTCTGACTGTGCCGCTCTGCATTCTGGGATTGCTGTCCTTTACCTGACCCCAACTTTGCACAGCTATAACCTCACCCCCTGCACTTTATCCCGCTCTCCTCTCCTCAGTATGTGTGATGCTTCTAAGTCAAGATGACAGCGCCCGTATCGTAGAGTTCTGAACAAAGTTGCAGCCCAGTGGGGGAAAGAATAATAAGTAAGCACTAAAAACTTAAAATATATTAATTTTAGATGCTGGGGAATAGTTTTTTAAGGGTTTAGGCTTTTTATTAAATCATGCTTAAGGTCCGGTTTAAGGGTGACCGTATCCTGTCTTGCTGATTATTGGTCCCTGCTAAGCTAAAGCCCCAGCCTTGGAATGAACTCGTGGATCAGCCAGAAAGCTCATGGGTGCACAGGGGCTCAGCATGGACTCCAAGGTCTTGGCATAGACTTGACACAGGCTGATATAATCACCATTTATTTTTGGCCCCAGTTCGTCACTGGGCACAAAGCTTAAATATATCAAGGTTGTTAAATATGCTGTGCAAAAACACAGACTATGACTTCAGCAATGTATTAGCAAGAAGTGAAATGAATAGGTTTGACATGGGTGTACACAGGTATACCACTATGCTCTGTACTTACTAAATTTAGGGGAGAAGGACACATACTTACAAATGTGCAAGGTGGGGCACAGTCAAGTCCATTCATGGCACATACACAATATGTCACTGGAAACACTTTGAGCCTTATTTATGAAGTGTCAGCTTCCATTTTTGTCCTCAACAGTACTCAGCGTACAATTTAATAATTTAACAACTGATGTGCCACTGCCTAGAATCTTATTTAACACTAGCGCCAAAAATGAAGCAGCTGTAGGTGCTGTAGGGCAAGATCCCATAGAGCACAATGGGGGACATACAATGAGAACTTAGTGAAGGGCTGCTGAGTTTGTCACTAGGGATGAGCGAACCGGTTCGGACGAACCGGAATTCGCTCCGAATTTCAGGGAAAATTCGATTCGGCACGAACCCGATTTTTTTTTGGTTCATGCCGATCGAATTTTCCCTGAAATAAAAAAAAAAATGCCGGCGTGGTGGGAGCGGGCAGGCCAGCTACGCTGTCAGCAAACACTTACCTGCATGGTCAGAGCGTGGAGACCGGCGCCGCTCTCAGGCGCCCTCTGATGACGCGCCCTCTGATGACGCGTCCTCTGATGACAGCTGAGAGCGGCGCCGGAGCGTGGAGGCCGCCGCAGGCCCATTGACAGCGTAGCCGGCCTGCCCGTTCCCACCATGCCGGCATTTTTGTTTTTCAGATGAGCGATTCGTGAAAGTTCGATTCGGGCGAACCCGAATTTCTTGGGGAAATTCGGCGAATCGCCCGAATCGAACTTTCAAGAAGTTCGCTCATCTCTATTTGTCACCAGTTATTTATGTTATTTTAAATTCTGTGTTTCATGAACTCTGTTTCACTAAACTAAACTTCTTGATGACATTCAATATATTTTAGTGGAGAATATGATTTAAGGACTGTAGGTAGTTATGAACATTTCCCCCAAATTTTATGGGGCCCCACTATCTTATCTACCAGAGTAAGAGCAAATGGGTAAGTGAAATATAGCCTATATCTGGTCCCTCCAAAGCTTTATAGGTCTCATAAGGTTAAGTCAGCATGGTCAATTTTATCTTTATATTGATATTCCATAGGCACTGCTACAGCTTTACTGGCTGTGTATTGTTTACTGCAAATGTGATTCAGATCTGTGCCGTGTGCTTTCAAAATGTACACAGAGCAATAAAGAAAATGAAAACTGAACTTTCTTGTGACCTGACAGCTTGAACACAATAAAGCTGAATATTTTGTTTCTTAAGGCACAGCTTTAAGGACAACGTATTTATTGCCAAAGCCAGAAAATGCATTAGGATCATGAAATCCACCAAATTACCTTTGCACTGCTCATATTCTGTATTTATGAAAATAAAAAATAAAAGCTTTGCAAGTCATGAAATACATAAGTTGCTGATTTCCAATGCAACTTTATTTTCTTTCATAAATAATTTAAAAGAGAAACTGAAAATAAAGGAATTCCAGAATACGGTGGCCTAATGCCCATGGAGTGCCTTGGCTTACACCAGCCCTTCAGTTGCCTTATTTTCTCTACTAGCAACTCACAGAATCCAGCAATTTAACTTAAACTTGTAATTAAACTTAAATGAAACAGTAGTCTCTCACCCACAGCTGTATTAAAACCTTCATCTTTCATACACAACATGCCAAGGCCTGTTTGTAAAAGGCCTTAAACTTCTCAATCATGTCACCTCTCTCCCTTCTTTCCTCTAGACTGTACAAATTAAGTTCTTTAAGTCTCAACTGCTAAGTTTTAAGTTTAAGTCCTTCTACCATTTTGGTTTCTCGCTTTTGGACCCATTCTATTTGAATAATATCTTGCAGGTAAGGTCTCCAGAACTGCATAGTATTCTAGCTGAGGTCTCACCAGGGCTCTAAAAAGAGGCACCGCAATGTTCCTCTTCCTACTGGTGATGCATCTAGCTATGCAGCCAAGCATCCTGCTTGCGTTTCCTACTGCCTGACTACACTGTCCACTCATCTTACAGCTTATAGTAATCAGTATTGCTAAATCTCTGTCCTACAAAGCCCTGTCTAACACAGGACTGCCCATATGTTACTCAAAGCAGGGATTACTTCTACCCAAGTGCAACATTTTACATTTAAAGACATTAAACTCCAGTTTCCACAGTTATGAGCCATTTATCCAGTAAAGCTAAATAATGTTCCATGTTGCAGACACCTTCAGGAATATCCACCCTATTACTCACTTTGTATCATCAGCAAACAGGCAAACATTACCTACCAAGCCTTCTCCTATATCACTTGCAATTAGGGATGAGCGAACCGGTTCGGACGAACCGGAATTCGCTCCGAATTTCAGGGAAAATTTGATTCAGCACGAACCCAAATTTTTTTTGGTTCGTGCCGATTGAATTTTCCCTGAAATAAAAAAAAAATGCCGGCATGGTGGGAGCGGACAGGCCGGCTATGCTGTCAGCGGAAGCCGGCCCGCTGACAGCGCAGCCGGCCTGCCCGCTCCCACCATGCCGGCATTTTTTTAAAAAGCAAACACTTACCTGCATGGTCGGAGAGTGGAGGCCGGCGCCCCTCTCAGGCGCCCTCTGATGGCGCGCCCTCTGATGACGCGTCCTCTGATGACAGCTGAGAGCGGCGCCGGCCTCCACGCTCCAACCATGCAGGTAAGTGTTTGCTTTTTAAAAAAATGCCAGCATGTTGGGAGCGGGCAGGCCAGCTGCGCTGTCAGCGGGCCGGCTTCCGCCGCCCGCTGACAGCGTAGCCGGCCTGCCCGGTCCCACCATGCCGGCATTTTTGCTTAAAAAAAAAATGGCGGCATGGTGGCAGCGGACAGGCCGGCTACGCTGCCCGCTGACAGCGTAGCCGGCCTGCCCACTGCCACCATGCCGGCATTTTTTTTTTCAGATGAGCGATTCGTGAAAGTTTGATTCGGGCGCACCCGAATTTCTTGGGGAAATTCGGCGTATCGCCCGAATCGAACTTTCAAGAAGTTCGCTCATCTCTACTTGCAATATCTGATACCTATCTTTCAGTTGGCTGGAAATCCAGGGAATATCCAGGGATTGAGACCTAACTTCAATAATTTCTATGAGTTCTATTAGCTTTTTATGTGGTACAGTGTCAATGGCTTTGCTAAAATCCAGAGAAGCGATATCCACAGCACCACCTTCATCCAACACTCAAGTTACATTGTCAAAGAAATCAATGATTGGTCTGACATGATCTGCCATCAGTAAAGCCATGCTGTTTCTGTGTCCAACAGGTTGTTAATTTCTAGATGGGAAATTATCTGATTTTCAAGAGTTTTCATTCGTTTTACCACTATAGATGTATAGATGTGTGGCCTGTAATTACTGGCTTCTTCTATATTCCACTTCTTATGGATTGATATGAAATTGGCCATTCTCCGATCATCTGGAACCTCACCGGTTGAAACAGAATGGTTTAGTAAATCAATCAGAGGGGCTGCAGTCACAAATCTGAGTTCCTTTAGAACTCTGGGGTGGATTCCATCTGGACCCATCGCCTTACTTACCTTTAGATGTGCCAGCTTAGCTAAGACATCAGCCTCCAAAAACTCAGATGCTGGAACCTCCCATTTGGATGACATGCTATGGTCATACCTGCTATGGTTTGAAAACCACCATCTGAAAATACTGAACAAAAGTAGCTATTTAGATGGTCAGCCACAGCCTTATCTCTATCATCAATAAAAGTATTCTCCCTATTTCTACTTTTTGAGACTGCACTGTTTTTTTCTTTCTGTCACAAATATATCGGAAAAAGATTTTATCTCCCTATTTCACAGATTTGGCCATTTCTTCCTCCTTTTGTCCTTTAACAGCATTTACAATCAGCTTTTCTTCCCTGTTTAATTGTATATGCTTCTCCATCAGCTACACTTCCACTTTCATTATATGTCTTATAGTCAGACTTCATTTCTTTTACTATAGAGCTGACTTCTCTAGTAAACCATAGGGGTTTCTTGTTTGGGAGGCTTGTTGTGGAAATAATTTTGGAATTCCAATCACACGAGGTCTGAATAAAATTGACATTAAGTTTGACTGGATACAGTAAGATTTTACATATAGTAAATATTTATTTATTCTGGTGAACCGCAATGACATGGGGGATAGAGGCAATAGATAGCCTGGGCAGCCACCAAGAGATGAATTAAAAACATTTTTGATTAAGATTTTTGTGCTTCTTTTTTGAAAAGAGGGATGAGATGAAACAAGCACACGGCACAGGCCCCCTCTATAGTCAATTCATAGAATCCCATGCCACTGTTCAGCACAGAAGCTGGTTCCTTAAATTTCTGATTTTCATTTAACAAGAAATAGTGGGGGGTTCACCAGGGTTTTTAGACCTGCATCTCTTACATCAACCCTCAGCATGTAAGCATAGAATGGACACAAGTTTGTGCATAATGTGGAAGACTAGAAACTCTGGTCTCTAAAAAGAGTATATTATATTATATAGTATATTAGACAACACCAGGCTTCCACAGGGCTGGCTACACTAAATTTCAATCAGAGACAGAAAGTTTTAGGTGTACAATCCTGAATAGCTTGTAAGAAACAAAAACATCTCATAAACAGATTTGATTCCATTACTTGGAAAAAAGATGCAAGGGCTTGCCAAAAAGTATTAAGGATGATAGGGATGGTAATGACAAACCGCTTCTGAGGTATAACATTCATTAGAACTTCTAAGCTTTATAAAAGTAATTCAAACTTTCAAAAGATAATACTTTATTCCAAAGTTTAGACAATGTCCCAATCGGGGAATGAAAAGCATAAGGAGGCAGCTGGTGCAGGGGAGATGGAAGGGGGCAGCGAGCCAAGTGTAGAGAGAAAAAAAAAACAGTCAGGTGGGAAATTTGGGAAGGAATAAAGCAAACCAGCTGGTAAAAAAGAGATTCAGCGTCCCAAGATGAAAGAAAGCCATCAAGGCAAATAAATGAAAAGTGCTAGCATGACGAAAATAGGCAGGACAAGCTGCGAGGAAAAAAACTGTTTATCAAGCTTAAAAGAAGACCATCAGCTGATAGTGTGGAAGAAAGCCATAGGGATAAAAAACAAAAGTGCTTGAGGGTTAAAACAGAAATCAGCAAAGGGATCCCTGTTTTAAGGTCACATGAGACAAAGGTGCCTCAGAAAATGAGAAAGGGTGCTGCTGAGAAAGCAGCAGATGCTGTGTTATTAGGCTTCATCTTTTGCAGTTCATGCTGCTGAGCCAGAAGGGTCATCAGCTGTAGGCTACTGACACATTAAAGTGAATAATATCCCCTAACCATTGCTAAAGGAATATCAAATTATGAATATATCAGAATCTGTAACATTTCTTCAAATTAATATAACCAGTTTAGTTATTCTTTATAACAGGTGCTTCATTGTGTTCTGTATGATCAGTAATGTAACAACATTCGGCATCATTTTATGTATACGGAAAAATTGTTCATTTTTTCTATGTTGTTTCTACTTTTATTCAAGTACCTTAATCCATCCTCCAAGGGAATCCAGATTAGGGTGGCCTGTTTGTGTAAAAAACCCCAAGTTGCCCAGTAAACTCATCTTCTCCCTAATCCAATGCCACATGTGCAAGCAGCGCCTACTGCCAGCTATACCGTTAGCAAGGCATTTGTGAATGACTGGTGCAGGTGCGCTACCTGTTAGAGGGTAGTGGGGATGCGGCCACTGGTGTGCTCGACTGTGCTTGTCTCTGCTTGGCTAGATGCGTCTAAGATGGTTTGACATCAGAGCAGTCAAGCGAGCTAATTGGAAGAGAGGCTGTGCATGCGTCGTAGGATCAGGAAATAGTGAGTTGGGCGACCCGGGGGGGTTTATAAACAACACAGCTGGGCATCCCACATAGGAGTGCCAAGGGGCAAGATCCAAAACCTGGGATAGTTAAAATCCTGGGTTTTGATTGATTGTTGAGTCCATAGATTGTGGGCACTAAAGACTTTAGACTGTGAGGTCACTACATTATATAGCGATACAAGAGAATATTGCGCTATATGATTTTATATTTATGATAATAAGAGTTGGGGATGATATGAAACATTTGTGCTTTGAAATATATACATAAATATATAGCATGTATTAATACAAAATATTAGGTATTGTTAACAAAGCATATCAATACATAAACTATAGGGTCAATTCATAGTTGTGTGTATATCAAAATGGGACATGCATTTTTGGCATGCATCATGGCATTTTGCGCACTAGCTTTGCCAATGAGCCAATTTTCCACAAGCACCAATTTATGGTGTGTTTAGAAGGCAGAAGATGGAGGAAAGTTGTGACTTCAATGACTAAGAGGCTTATTTCTTTCATAAAACACACGCTGGCGGCATATGGCATGCTTTTTAGCAATGAAAGTGTCAGTCACTGAAAAAATGGAGAACACAATACACAAGTATACAATTTCAAAAGGAGAATATAGATTTGCAAAATACACAGAGACTGGAGAGATTAAATCGCTATTGAGAAACAGTAAGGAAAGCGAGGAAACATAGGGGCTATCTGGAACAGTTAAGGGCTTAGCCAGCCACATGCGCATTGGGCAGGGACATTTGCACTTCGAAAGAGCTGATTTCCCTTGTGGAAAGCTTAAAGTGGAGCATGAAGAGGTAATTTGCTCCTCTCCTATGCGTAGGGGCTCCATTTGTGTGCATGCTGCCGTAAATCAATACATAGGCACATGCGTATTCCTTTGTGCTTTGTTTGAGCATTTTTTGTGCTGCAACCATGAATCAGTCCTTATATTATTGTCTTTATCTATATCACATTGACTGCTGATGGAACTATATGGACAGCTAAATTGGTGACCTGCATGTATAATATTCTGCCTCTGGCCTAATTACTGCCGGCATTTGGGGGGTATTTACAGTAAATTAAATTTTAAAGCATGTCTAACTTTTCAATGAATACTTGTGAGTTGAGTTTGGAGAGACATTGGAAATCCACACACAACAAACTACATCTAATAATGGGAAAACAAATTCTCATGTATCTGATTAGGTTTTGTGTTGGAGCTATTCTAAAGGTTAAGTGCAGAATTTTTCCAATGAGGTTGTTTATTTTAATCTGTAAAAAAACAGCCCAATATGTGGTTTCAAACAAGTATAAAAAGGCTTATTTTAATTGTGTTTGAAAAACCCATAGGAGGCTGTTATTTATAAATTTGAAAAAAACAACCCTAAAATTCTTTTGTTTAAACAGTATTGGGTGTTTTCCTTTCAAATTCAGTGTACAGGTATTCATTAAATTAAATTATGTCATCAAACTATTTTGAATTGTCCTCACAGTGATGAAACATTAGTGTAGAACAGCATGTAAATTATAATTCATACTTTTTTAATTCCATCTAAATGACCATGGCTGTGAAATTCCTTATTCATCCAGGTCATGGTATAACTGTAGTAAATACCAAACTAACAGGACTGATATTTTACTAGTTATCCCATTGAGTTTCTTAGTTCAGAAAGAGATACCACTGCTACCTCAATTTAATGCTGTCATTTGGCGCTTATAAAGGGAACCCTGTTATAGATAAAACGGCATTGTATTGAGCCAAGACATCATAGATAGAGGATAAATGTGTTTCATTTCTATATTCTGGGGTCCAAGGCTGAACTGTGTTATATCAGAACCCACCTTAAAATGGTCTTTGTTTTACTGGGATAGCAGTGTCCATAAGAAGTGCTGACATGATTTGGGAAAGCACAAATGGTCCTCTAAACTATAAAACTGATAGATATTAGTACTATACAGTTGTCAACACAAAAACAATGTATGTTTGCATGTACAAAGATATAAGTGTCTACCTCTATCTATCTATAGAGTCATGCTGAGAGTAATGAAACTCAAGCTGGGAGTTTTCAAACTCATGCTGCTGCTTCTCTTACTTGGGCTTTGCAATGTAACAAGTAAGATGACATTGTAAGAATCCAGCCAACTCTCTGATGTACTAAATTCTAAACAGCCAGACATATGGTTGCTATGCATTATAAAAGAGCAGCACCCCGCTGTATCTATCTATCTATCCATTTCATGCATGACAGAGCTATGACAAATTATGAGAAAATTGGCAATTTAGTTGGCTTTTACTTAATATTTATGCAGGGTCAAAAATAACTTTACTGATAAATAGAACCAGATGATCAAAATGTATAAAGTACACAGTTCTCAGTTGATTGGATAAATTAGTATGCATATATTTAGAATAATTAAAGAGTTAGCAAATATGATGGTGATCCCCTCTAAGCATGGTGGATTAGTAAGATAAATAACGCAAATAAAACAGATGGAAATAAGTTCCTTTTAGTTTAACCTTGGTATAGTGAAGAATAGAAAGCCCCCCTGTGTTATACGCCAAATATATTTGTATGAGTAAAATATTCAAGCAATACAAATGCAATGCACAAAAACAGACATTTTAGGGAGGTTATTCCATTTTATTTTGACAAGGGGTTTAGGACCAGCTGCAACACCCCAGTTCCTATCCTCAACAGCATTTGTTACATTTACAGTATGTAAAACAAGGTTATTAAAGCCAACATTGTTCCCACCAATAATTCATGACCAATGAGTAGTGCTGGGTGAACCCGAAGTTTGGGTTCTTACTGAAATTTTTGAGTTTGGGTTCCTAAGCCCAAGCACAGGCTTCAGACAGAAGCTGAAGCCCCCTAGAAGCAGAATCACCCTCCCCAAAGCTTGGGTCTACATTGATTTTGGTGTCCCCAAACTTTCTTTCAAAGTTTGTCTGAACTTTCCGGACCCCAACCTTGAATCAAATTTTTCTCACTCATGGTTGCTCACCTGTAGAATGCTAGTTTACCCATCAGTAAATTACAATCTTGCCTTCTTTGCCACACTGGCAAATCTCTGAAGAAACCCATTTGTGCATCAGTGAAATACTTTGTACAATTGCAAAAAATATCTCTTAAAAAAACTGAGTAAAAAAAGTGTGTTTATGGATAAACTCCCACATTTTTTTATTATGTAAAAGCTACCCTTGTCCTTGTTCTGCCATGATCAATCCTTTACAGGTATTTCCATGTGCAACAGAGGATCCCAGAAGTGTCTCAAATTTGCACCAGTCCCTTTCCCTCAGTGTGCTCACAATCAGTTGTCCCAAGCACAACTACACACCTTGGTTGTTTACACAATTAACTTGCTGGTATGATGGGAACACTTGGCGATACCATGCAATTACTTGGGTGATTGGGGGTCTTTTTACAAAATGGAGTTATGCAACACTATTAAATTCATGGATAAGCATGGTCAGTGTAAAGTTTTAGTGATTGTTGCAAATATTTAAAAGATAATTCATAATGGTACTAAAGCATCTGACTGCTGCACTATCTCTGGATTTGTTTTTAGGAGTAAAATCAATAAGGATGCTAAAGCATTGAATATCTTTGTAACTCAGCAGTAAAAAAAAAAAAAAAATATATATATATATATATATATATATATACACACTTTTTTACAATTTACAGTTTATTAACTAAGCTGGAGGACCTTCATATAGTACATTATTTTGAAAACATTTCCACCTCAACACTCAAGGTGCAGTTACCATCATTTTTCAGCTCCTTCCATTTTTCCATTTACAAGTAAAATTAAGTAGTTATTCAAATTAGACACATTTTCCAACTTTCATTTCACCCCTTAGGCCTCCTTATTGATATATTATTCAATATGTAAACCATTTTAAAATTAAATATATCCTATAAATACCTTACTAATGTACTAATATTTTGCACACACGATTGTTTATAAGGTAAAAAGATTATATCTTGATAAAAAAGCACTTTCACAAGACTATTAAATAATGTTTTACACCTGTTTAAGGCGGTTTTAGAACTAATTTAAGAGCCTGTTGAGTTTTTCAAATTTGGCAAGTTTATATATTTCTCTTTATGCAAAGTGAAAAATGCATAAATGTAATATTCAAATGTCATACATTCAAGGTATGCCACCTAATAAATCAGCATTATGCATTTTTTTCATCATCCCGCGCTTTGTTGCTTTTCCATCTGGGATTACTGCCCCACAAGCACTGAAAAAGGATTTCAAATGGAATATTCTGCATTTGTGGTTAGAGCACATTGATGGATATCTAGATACGTGCATAGAAATTCCTAAAATGCAAAAAGAAGCTAAATTAATTAAACTAATGCTCTGGTAAATTTAAGGCTAACGCATTAGATGAGATTTGCATTATTTTTGGAGTTCGAAGGGCTGAAGATTCACATTAGCCACAGGTGTATCAAATTACACGTATGCTTATTCATCGCATTCAAAGGCAGGTAAATGCGTCTCTGATTCAGTCTTAAAGCATGTGTAATATGTGAAGTGCTCATTGGATCAGAGAGTTGTATATAGCTGTGAATCCTTAGTCATCAAAATAGAACTGTGGAAGCACATCACATTCTTTTTAATTTTGTAGCAAATTCCCTTTAGCTGTGACTGCAACTAGAAATTGTTGTGTAAGTGCACTCCTGATTTATCAAGCTTTTAGTTTTTGAAATAAAATACAACTATCAGGCACACTATCAAGTGTTAAACCCTTAAAAATAAATAAAAGTCTGGAAAGGGGGACACCACATTGTTTTTCATTTTTAAGAGTTAAACCTTTAAAATATAAAAAAAAATGATATGGGGTTCCCCCTCATCAGCAAAACCAACCCTGATATTAGTTGTGGAGGCTGGTAAACCAGGGGTGAGAGTCTAACTGCCCCCCGGCTCTAAAAGCTACGTAGCCACATAGCCCAAACAGGCACCGGGTTGTTCTGCACCCCCCAGGCCCCAAAGGATTGTCATCCACTTGTCGACAGGTTACTTGCCAGACCCTCCTGCCATGTGAGCTGGTATAGGGGTCTCAAGGACCATTTGTTATGTTCAAAAAGGGTTAAGATTTAAATAAGCACACACGCACTCTTTAAAGTGCTTTAAGAATTTTTTTTTTTACTACTTACCTTCTATCACCTTCGGTCACCAATCGCTGTTGTCCCATGTCTTCCATCACTGCTACTTACAGCGAGAAGTGGGCCAGAGGATCATGGTTCCTTGCCTCGCTCCCAGCTGCTCAATCCAGGTTCAGCTCCCACTCCCACTGCAGCGAGAGGACTTTTATACTGGTGGACTGAGCTGATGCAATCTCCCTTGTGTGCTGGGCAGAGAATTACCATTGTCTGCCCTGCTGAAAACCCCAGACCTGCAATCAGAGGCCCAATGGGAAAGAGGAGACCACAGTCACTGGATCTTGGATGGAGATGAACTTTTTCTCTTGGGCTGCGAATGGGGGAAAACGCCAGGCACATAGAATCTACAGGGCTGGAATTTAATGGTGGGAGAAGCAGCCACATGGGTTGTAAGGGTTTGGCATTTAAGGGGCTAAAGGCATTCTTTAAGAGAAATTGTCTTAATTTTAAAATCCATTAAACATGCTAGAACACAAAAGGAAGGGTTTATACACTAGGTCTAAAAGAAAAGTTTTTCTTTTCATTAGCAGACTAAAATCACAAAGATTTTTGAACATACCATTCCACGTTTACAAGAGAAAACACTTCACTGCATGAAACAGTCTCATCACTGCTCAAAGCATTGCATGATGAGTAACATCTTCTACACACAATGCACATAAGGCTGATAATTCGGCACAGACTGGTTTAATAAATGGACATATTTTAGCAGTCCTTCACTTTAAAAGCAGAATAGTCCAGAAACCTGTCACCCCCTGCTTCTTATTTCTCCTGGTAAAAAAATAACAAGCTTAGCTGAAATTTAATGTAACAGTAAATCCCTTTTCTTGCTATCTAGCATATTTATGTGAACTATTATTATACATTTTTTTTCCCAACAGAGCTCTTTTAAATACATTTTAAGATTTTTTTTTTTATTTATTAAAATTAAAACGAGTAGGAGTACTTCAAAGTTTGAATCTTCCACAGCTGTTTGTCAAAGAACTATAGAGCCTGATTTATGAAGCATCAGCACCTGTTAATACCACTCAGTGCCATTTTTTTACCTCAGCAGCACACAGTGTGCAGTTCAAGAAGCCAAAAACAGTCAGTGCCAATGCGGCCGTGGGCCTACATCTAATTTAACACCAGCTCTAAATAGGTAACAGCGCAAGGCATTCTGGTTGATGCTGCCTTGTTGGTCAAGTTCCCACAGAGCACAATGGGCAGCTATATTAAACTGTTTTATGTTTCTAACTAATATGACACACATTTGTTTGTGCCAAACTTGCATTATGACTTGTCAATAATGTCACCAAATATCATTTTTTTCTAGTAAATCAATTTTTCATGCCTTCTTTTGGTTACCAATATGTCATTTGGTCAACAACAACTAAGACACAGCCTAAATACACTGTAACGTTTGTCCTTTTGTCCCCAGCAGTGATATCTTGTAACTGTAATGATGAAAGCCCTATCAGCACCTGAAAAATGATACAGAAATCTTTTAAGGGTGGCAAAAATTAATAAACACACTGTTCATCGTTGAAAGGTGGCGGTAAAAAGTGGTGCTTACTGGCGCTGGTATAATCCGGCAGTCACTGATGCCAGCCAATAGATTATGCCAATCTATTATGCAAAAATCAAGGCAAATTAGTTAGCATCGGGAGGTGTGACTTCTGTACTCTGTATTCAAATAGGAGTGCCAAAATAGAAAGAGATGTCGGCACTCTAAAATTGGCGCTATAGCCACCAGAAAGATGCATAAGAAAGATAAACAGCACACTTCATAAATAAGTCCCTTACTGAACTTTCACCTACTGTACCAAAACATCCCTATGCTGCCTACAGCATATACAGTACAATGTAGACTGTAATTGAGACTTATGAGAACTATCAAATCAAGTTTCATGCCCAGACAGTGTGTGTTGTGGACTGCAGGAATAGGATCTCTTCAGATAGATGTTGGTGTTTTGAGTAATACATGGTGCTGAAAAGCTATGCAGGATAAGTGTTGTGGACTGTAGGAGTGGGATCCTTACAGATAAGATGTTGGTGTTTTGAGTAATATATGGTGCTGAATAGCTATGCAGGAGTAGTGTTGTGAACTGCAGGAATAGTATCTCTACAGATAGATGTTGGTGTTTTTAGTAATATATCATGCTGAAAAGCTATGCAGGATTTCCCTTGGCACCTAAATTACCCATCCACTGCCAAGATACTAAAAAGCAGCACATTGTACCTGCACCTGCCAACACCATTTATTGAAGGTGGTGGAGCCACTACAATGAGAGCTGCAGATTTTGGAAGCTCATTCTGATAGAACCTAGTGTGAATAGTGTGAAAAAGGTGGTTACCTCTGCTCTGGAGGTGGCAAAAGTGGTGGAGTGGATCTATACCCTCACACTGCAAAAGATTCCATGAAGAATTTTGGTCAACAAAAAACAAATCCTTTCGGCCAGTAATTCATGCAAATGTCCTATTTAGCCAACCAACTGATGTTCTCTTACAGATATTTTAAAGGAGTTAACATGGACCGAAACCCCGCTGTGTGAAACCCCCCAGGACGCCTAGACAGACTCACTTCTTCCGGGCCCAGGGTGTGTCTAAGAGCAGCAGCTCTGAAGGCCGCATCCTCTGCTTCCCTCTAACAGGGAGTGTGCCCACACCGGACATTCACTAATAAAGTTCACTAATAAAGTAACCAAAATTTGGATTTTGACTTCTATCTGGAGAATCTCAATTTGGGCTATACCAAACCGCGTAATTGGCTATAAAGCGCTGTTCCAACATGACGTCAGCTAAAGGAGGCAAGCACAATTACGGCTGCATCCATGCTGGTCTCTAGCTAGGGGAATGCTGCGGCATTTAAAAACTCTTAATGTGAACATAAGCCCTGGCTGGAGTATAGTGGAGCCTTGCCCGTAGCCTGAGCATGCACCAGTGGATCGATGGACATGATTCAGCACTGATCCCAGGAGTGTCACACATCAAGACATTCAGATCTGGGATGCCCTAAGAAGAGGCGATCAGTCTTTCAGACTCCAGGGATACTTTTGGTCCACTTTAAAGCTAAATTAATCTTTCACTCAAACCATGCACTATTTAGATAAATGGGACTTCTAGCAGTAGGTGCATATGTTTCCTCCTTCATTCTTTCACTCAGATTTGAGATTAATTAGCATTTTAGCAGCCTACATTCACCATTACAAGCATATGTTTATGACATGTATGTTCAAGATAGACCTTAAACTTATACTGACAAGTTCAAGTTCAAGTTCTTGGTGGCCAGAAGAAGAAGCTATTCGAGTGTCTGGCAGTTTTTGTGGAGGAGACTCTTTATCTGCTGCCAGAAGGTAAGAGTCTGAAGAAATGGTAACCCGGATGGGAGGGGTCATGTGTGATATTCTTTCCGTAAGGAGCCAGTCTACATCAGTACTGTGCTTCCAACGAACGAAGAGGTACACCAATAATCAGCAGATTTGGATATCAGACAAAACAATCTAGTTATCCTTCTTAGACATGATAGACCTCTGACATTTTTTTTATTTGCACAATCTTGCTTGCTCATTTGACAGGCATTAGGCTACTTGATGTCCTTTCCAGAGACTAGAAAACACATCTAGAATTTTGCCCTGTATACCTGAACTTGGTATTTATAGAGCTAAAATATTCTAAAAACTCAGCTGCATTGCAATAGAACAGCAACAAAGGCTTATTCCTGCAAGACTATTCATTTAAAAATTGACCTAAATGGTAATCTTTGTAGGACTGTCTATTTTATAAATGGCAAGTCAAAAGCTAACACTTTTCTTTTACAATCCATATGACAGGACACAAAGGAAGATGAGACATTGTATCCTGTAAATTTTCAAAGAACAACAAGGGGCACAATGGTACATGCTTAGCCTCTTGTTCAGGTCTTTTGTTACCTTGAAAGTGGACTTTCAAAGGGCACCTTTTGTGTTGTGCTGCATCCTATTATTATTTTATTTGGCAGCAGGACATGCTTGAATTTGGGAAACACAGAGTTAAATATCTTGCACTGCGTCTTTTACTATCACAACAACCTTGAGAACAAAGAGAGAAAGTTAATTGCATGTCTGTTTTATTCCCACCTGCAGTATGTGCTAGAATTAAAAAAAAGCTTGCATGCCTATGAGTGACTGAAAAATCAAGTGTAGCGTGTTCAGATTTATTTTTGTATCTTTTCATGTAGAAAAATAATAGAGTGGTTCACTAAAATATAAAATCCGGCAACACCATAGGCTAACAATAAAATATATAGTAAATGTTATGTTTAAAATCTAGGCTTTATTTAGAAAAAGAAAGTAAGAATCCGAATATAATACTGGCATCAGGCAATCATTCATCAAGATCTCTAGTGATGCTTCCATCCATCGCTCCTTCTAAAGAGCCCTATTCGTGCAGAATTTCATAGCGGGGAAAAAAGAAGTGTGTTTGTCTAGATAATAGAAATCGATAGCGCCACTTTCATGTGCTGAAGGCTCTTTTGTAGGCATTTTCAATAGCACAATGACACAGCATGCATTCATTGTTTTATGAGTGAATTTTTTCAGGTGAATGGAAAGAAACAAAAAAGGATCTATTTGTGTTTTTTTTTAACTGGAATTTGCATTTATCAAATTATACCCGCTAAGATGAATATGTTTGGAGTTTTTTGTTTTGAGAATGCTTCATTGATAATTATGATGTGTACTGTACAGTTTCAACATGTAACAACTAAATTGGTGGAAGATAGCATTCAAAATAAAAAGAAAAGTAAGCACAGACTTTCCTTTTTTAAAAATAGTTTCCAAATAAATGATGTTATCCCGAGTAGGGTAGTACTTTTGCTCCAGACATTCCAGCATTATCATTACTTAATTCAGCACTTTTCTGATATAGATTACTTCTTCAAATTCTAGAGCCTGGGTTCCAAATCATTTGTACTAGTACCACTGGCGGTTCTCCTCTCTGGTGGTACTCAAGGCCACTGGGGGTGAAAGAGGGGGGCATGACAAGTAACTGCTTTCACAGGATGTGCATTTCTGCCAGAAGAGCTTGCATTGTTGGTACAGTGTACCCTTCTAGGAAAGTCTATGTTTGCGGTGATAGAGGTGGTTCTTGAGCTAATTGCAAAATTGGAAGTGGTACTCCCTGAAAATTAGCTTGGGAAACCATAATGTAAAGGATACAAAGTTAAGGTGGTAAAGGAGTGCTGCAAGGAGTTATTGAAGTCTACACAATAGTATGAGTGGTGATCAAGTAGTACTTGAGATAACTGCACATCAGAAAGTTTAACTCCCTGAAAAAAGGGTCAGGAAACCCTGATTTAAAGGATACACAGTTAAGGTTGTAAAGGAGTGTTGCAAGGTGTTATTGAAGGCTACACAATAGTATTCATTATTATAGAGTACTACTTGAGATCATTGCAAATTGGGAACTGGAACTCCATGAAGAAAGTTTGGGAAATGATAGCCAAGTTCATTCTAGTGCCTGACTTTCCATTTCCACAGTATAAACTTCCCATAAGCCCTTAAAGGGACAACCAAGCTAAGAAGAAAATACATACCTTATCTACCAGCCACAGGCTGACAGGCTACATCCTACTTATTTCCAAGTATGCATACTTACTCTATAGACAGTGATGCAATATGTAGGGTTACACAAATAAAATAGGTATACTGCTATTTCCTGTTTAATCTTATCATTGTCATCTTGTCTCTGGCTTGCTAATTAAGAAATTGGAGTTTTACAAAGGGGCAGTGTCCCATAATAGCCCTTCTAGGTGTTTTCTGAAGCTATGAGACCATTTTGTAGGGTTACTTGACAATAGTATTTTTTATTCTTATTGCCTAATGGTTTTATTTTTAATTTTCTTTGCCAGAACTCACCATCCCAGTTTTGAAAGGGAAATATTCTCGTAGTGTGTTCTGTACCTTTTGTTTGACTACTGAATCACTAAAAAAATGGGTCATTAATCTTCCATAAAATGGAATTGGCCCAACCATACAACTGGGATTATAGATGCCTCTCGAAGTAAGGACTAAAATGATAATTGCATTAAGACGTTAACAAAACATGCACTTATGTCACAGTACATAATCTGCTTACATATGTTTTGCTATTTAGTCCTTTTAGAACACTAACATTTATATGCAGCAGGTGTGTGCTGGCAGCTGCTGACCCTTACATACTTCATACATTATGTATATCATCCGTATAAACAACCTAAATTGTTATATATATATATATATATATATATGTCAAAATTGTAATATTCATTTATATTGGCTAGATTGTTCATTAACGTCACTGCTTGTTTGGTTCTGCCTCCCCATGTGCACAGACTTGGCATGCTATGCGCTATCTGGGTCCCCCTAGCTATCACTGCTCCATTTCCTGCTATCAGGACTTTGTCAGCAGTGCACGAGATTTGGGTTGGTTTCTCCCCTCTTCCCTGGAGGGGCCTGTACTGGTCTCCATGGTGGGGGCTCCCATCAAACTCTCTGCATGCAACCTGCCGGTGCCAGTCATTGGCTGCAGCTTTGGAGTAATGTGAGTGGTGGGTGGTGCGCGCCTCCTCCTTGATATCCAGAGACGCAATGCACGATCAAGGTGGTGGACATGTAAATGGGAGGGGTGGTGATAAGAACCCTCACCCAGCAGAAGCGCCATGGAAAGCCCAAAACATAGGTGTCTGCGAGCGTTCCCTTCCCCCTCCTAGCTTGTGGATGCTGTGTGTCTGGCTGTTACCCTCACTTTATAGGGTGGTATTTTTTCCCTTCTTATCATTCAGTTGCTGTCTTTTCTGCATCCATGAATATTTGTTGGTTTATTTAGGGTTCAACGGACATTTGCCATGCACTTGTCTGTATAATATTGTTTCACAGGTCATTGTATCATTGGGGATAACTACCTTTGCTACTGCATAGCAATGTGGTTTGCAAAGTTATCTTGCATTATAGTTGCACATTGCAGTTACCAATGGGATTTTTTTTTCTTAATTTCATATGATGTGACAGGACTTTTTTGTATGTGTGTGTGTGTGTGTGTGCGTGTGTGTGTGTGTGTGTGTGTGGGGGGGGGGGGGGTGAGGATCTCTGGTTTGAATTGCCTCTTTGTCTGTACATGTGGTTTTTAAGTTTTGCCTAATAAAATACATATAACAGTATGTCAAACCTATGGTTTGCTATAGTTGCTAATTTAAAAAACAATGTATCTTGTACATATCTTAAACTGCTGCAAAAGTAAAAATAAAAAATAACAGACATCTGCACCTTAAATATATATTTTTGGCACACAATAATGGACACTTTTAAAAAATCCATTGAAAGTAGGCTTAGCATCTAACCCCTCTAGTGTCAGTTATGTGAGTCTCACATAACTGCCTCTCCTACCATTAAGTGCCAGCTACATGCGACTCATGAAGTTGACTTTAAACAACTATAAAAAAAAGTGTAAAAACCCAATCTATCTGGGGACATCCGAACCCCCACTGGGGCTCATCTGGCTTCAGAAGGGGGCCTGGAATAGCCCCCCGCTTTGGCTGCCGCCGCTGCTGCCTGTTAAGAAGGAAGAAGGCATTCACTAACCTGCGGGCGCAATCCATCCCACGGGATCTCCATTTAACCAGGGGGCCTCCAATTGCCCCCCAGGGTTCCATGGTGAGGAGAGGGCCAAAATCGGCCCTCTCCAGCACTTCTGCCATCGCCCATCCCACACCTGTATGAAGACGCTCATTAGAAACTGAGTAATAGGCAGGAAGAGGGTTTTTACCCTTAAAATTCACCCAAACAATTGGGTCCCCCCCGGGAAGGAGGACCCCATGTCATGCCCCATTTAATTTTTTGGTTGGATTAGGTGTGTACTTCCAGAGAATATATTGTTTTTTTTTTGGGGGGGGGGGTTGTTTCAAATGCGTTTTTCTTGAAAAACTGCAAGGTGTGCATTTTATCTGAAAATTTCCTAAAGGGCTGTATCAGTTTGGGCATTCCTTGGGTAGGAAAGGGTGTCTACCAATACATATGGTACCGTTGTAACTTGGAGAAATGGGGAATTCACACACAATAAGATTTTATTGACATATACCACTACACATATTTCACCCAAGAATATTGAGAATACACTTAATAAATGACAAACGAGGCATTTCATGTTAAAGCCCAGACTCTGCTGAAAAAAAACAATATATCGTTTTTTCTGGGAATCACATTTGAACATGTGTAGCGAAAAATAGTGAAAAATTGTCTGGCAACAGAGGGTGACAAAAGCTCTAGGTAGGCAGGGAGTTAAAGGGTTAAACATGTCCTGGCACCTGTTGAGTGCATAATAATTACCAACTTTGCCCTGAGTGCCTACTATACTACCCACTAAGATCAGAAATCTACTCTCCAAATCCCTGATTTCACATTTAAGAGTGGATGTGAATCCTTTCTTCCCTGTCATCTGGGTTGGGCTTTCCCCAGGTTTGCATATTTTGAAACATTTTTATAACAGGGGGGCCAAGCCACCTTAAGGAGAGACCAATGTAAGTCTTATTTAGCAAATTTACAATATGTTTTGCGCATTTTATCCCAAATGATCCATTTTAATCTGTGGAGAAATTGCAAGAACATTTGATGAGCCTGTAATGCAATGTCAGTGGCTGGGAATTGATTCCCTTAAGATGTTTCACTTTATGCCACATAACCTCTGCATATAATTCAGCAAATTAAATTCAAACTGTATTATTGATTCCTATCTGCAAAACGAAAGCTTGAAACCTTGAAACCATCCTCAGCAATAATAATAGCTAAGGGTGCTTGTACTGCTAAGGGCCCCTGGGTGTAGATTATTGATCTGAATGACAGCCACACTGTTTTTACCAATGGTTGTTTACATAAAATAGATGACATAGCATTAAAGGAGGGGAATAGTCTGTGCTGCTGTATTACATAGTCTCTTGTTTCAGTCAAGTCGAGGGTTCAGTCTGGGACTGGCACTAAACAACATAATAAATGCTAGATAAATAGATAGATGATAGATAGATAAGCAAAATAAAGAGTAAGCACATGGGCGATCAATATATGTAAACATAAAGGTGATATGTACTGAACACACCTATTGCTCGGTTGGTAATAGGAATACATTTGGCAGGGCATTTTTTTGTTCATGGCTGCACATGGTACATAGTAAAATGCCTTTTTTTGCTATTTTCTACTGTTTTAGAGGTGTTGACGTTCACTAGGTGTATTTCAGAAGTTTCCAATGAAGATGGGACCAATTTAGCAAAGAAACATCCATATTCAACAGGATTGAAGGGTTATTTAATAAACTGTAAAGCAAAAAGGTAAAAAAGAGAGAGGATATTCAATAAATTTACATGGGGGCCATACCCTGTATTTCTTCATTGAGCAATTATTTACAGTTATTTAAGTTTTTTTTACTGTGGATTGGGTATTGGCTCTAAGAAGGCTAACTAAGCAATTACATGCTGATATTGTACCACATTCATTCATACATTGGTCTTGCTCTGGGACACTGAAATAAAGTGGCTCTACTAAAATGTTTAATTGAATTATGAGCACTAAAGGGATGGTACAGGCAAAAAAAAATATCTGTCAGCCCACTGGCTTGATACCTTTTAGTATGTGCTCTGAGCCAGTCTGGTTGCAATGCTTTCAGCACAGAGCACACATACCACCCTGGCATGCATATGAGCATTAGCAGGGGATGCTAACATGATGTGCCTTCTGCTTTCAATCAATTAGGAAGTTTGCTGCTTTGTGATTGGCAGCAAGAGATGCTCATGAAGGCTGGGTGAAAGTACCAGAGCCAGCAGCACTGAAACTGAACTTCGGAAACCCTGCAGGGTGGCAGGTAATATTGTTTCTAATATTATTTAAGAGCTCTTAAGTAGTAATTTATTTTCTGTTTTGGTTTAAAACTAAAGATGAGATTCAGATCTAGGCTGAAGCAGGATTCAGTCCAGATTGCTCCATCCCAGATATCCGCAAAATCAGGGTCAAATCATACCCAAGGTTTTATAATGAACAAGCCCGGTTTACAAGCCCGTATGCCAGGGTGCCAGGGCTACTCTTAGAAGGACACCATGCCTGTGCTGATGGCCACTGGGCTCTTCTGCACCTACTGTGCCCAGGACAGTGTATGAGTAATAGAGTGGTGGTGTATTGACATGCCACCCACCGGTGTTGAAAAGGGGCATGGTATAGGTGTCCCCTGGCCTGCCAGACCAGCAGAGAGAATACTGTGCATGAGTACTGTAAATGTAATTTATTTAATGTATTTTGTGTCTTTTTGAAATGTCATCTGCTTGGCCTGGGGTACCAGTCCTTATGCCTGGTGCACCAGACTAATAGCCCATGAGTGGGGCATTTCAATTTTAAAAAAGGAAATGCTTGGCTGAATTTTCCCTCTCATTGCCATTAATTGTATGTGCAGTTCTGTGAGTTGTTTTTCATTTTTGTCTTAGTTGCATCTACATACAGCGTTGGGTGTATCCTTAAATTGTGTAATATTTACACCCAAACTGAATAAAACGTCCGCCATGCTTGTTGTTTCTCCTGGTAGGAATAAAATCCAAGGGTGCCAAGTTTGAGTGTATCAGGGGGAACAGAACCTGTTCCCCTGATTTCATCTTCCTTCCATTAAAAAAAAGGCCTGGTGGGTTATTCATTGATGCAGGATGTATAAGTGATCCCTCATCAGCATATTTATATGGAATTTTATCATTGGACCATTTTGCGATAGTCTGCCTTAGAATTCATAACAAAGCTGTAAAAAAGATTGTGCTGCTTGTTTGATTGTTTGTACATACAAGCAATACATATTTATAGCATTGTAACTGGTGTGGTTGTCTACCTACCATAACTGTGGTTACATTACTGGGATTTACTTATGGAAATGCAACCTTTTCCTATGTGGAGAACTACCAAACATTTTGGTGCCTAGAAAAAAAAATACTGTTTTCTTACTATCATTGCAAATTAGCAGATGAGTTTATAGTGGACTTTAGCATGGAGCAGAAGGTCATGATTATATTCAGTTGTGATCCAAATGAGAGAATGAAAAGGAAAAATTCTGTACCTTGGTGTCCACATCACAAAAGAGCCTGTCTCGTGCATTTGTAATCTGTGGCAAAGGGCTCTATTGATGGAAAATGGGAATGCAAGTAGCCACTTCCCCAGCAGCAGGAGCGTGTTCAGAGCCCAAAGATGCAGGAGATGTGGCCGCCCATTATTTACATCACCAAGGGTACCAGGAAGCAGATGAGTTTTACAGCGTCCCAGGGTTTTTTTACAAAGTGGGCCATCCCAATTTGGGATGCCCGGGGGAAGGCCAGCAGCCACCCCAGAGTTTTTTAGATTTTTTTAAGCAGGGTGTATAAGTGACACCTTGTCTTCCCATCTAGCATATTTATTTGGATTTTTCTCATTGGACCGTTTTTTTTTATAGCGTGCCTTTACAGTATGTTCCTCTGCATTGCCATTGGAAGTTAGACTGGATCTCTTATGATTAATAAGGTAAATATGCCTTTCTAAACACCTCTCATATTCCCTGAAAAGGCTGTACTGCAACTTATAATTTGTTGCTATAGGTTGGTTTTGCAGTCCTGATTTGCTTGCATAGAGAGCTTTTCAACCTCCTGAACAATGAAATGTCTCCAATTCTGTGTTTCTCCTCTATAGCAGTCTGCTCTCCTTTGTGCAGTTTCTGTTCTGGCAGTAGTCCTGAAAGTTTTTGACCACCACAATCATGTCCTCACAGATTCTGATGTAGAACACTGAATCTATCTATTCCTCTAGGCTGTGGGGTCTAAACATCTCCCAGGCCGTAGATTTAAAACAGTCCTGCAGCTGCTCAGTTGCTTCACTTGTTTTACAGCCTGACAGACTTTAACTGGATTTAGACATTTTAAGCTTTTATTTGTATAGTGTCCCAAGGCAGGAGTTGTAATTGCTCTGTAGGCCCCCTTACTATGGTTTAGCAGTGGTCTATGTCTACTAGGACATTTTACATTTTGGATCTTGATTGAGACTTGACCTGCTGACGTCCCCTTTAATAATGCCAAACACATTGTAGTATTAACCTTTTCACTGTCCCTAACTACATCAGCATAGTATGGCACTTTATCTGTACTGTGCATTTTTATATTTACAGTTTTTCCATACTCCATTGTCCTTTTCATATTTTCTTTGGCAGACATAAATTACATTTCAATTCTGTGTATCTGCTGACAATGTGGTATAAACACATGGGGGTCGATTTAGAGCCAGGTGAGAATTCTCACTCCTTTTTTAGAAGAAAAAACTGCCATTGAATTTCATTGTCTACCTTGTGGATGATTCAGAGCCAGGTGAAAATTTATACTTGGTAGACAATGAAAGTAAATGTCAGTTTTTCTCCTAAAAAAGGAGTGAGAATTCTCTCCTGGCTGAATCGACCCCATTGTTGATTGTATGAATATGCACGCAAGTCTTTTACAAGCATGGTTATATGCTATTCTCTTCTGGAGCCTTTATTACACCTCAGACCATGAGTTGCTTCAGGTTAGGTGGAGACGAGGTTGGGAATGTTTTCTTTAGTTGACTATCCTTATGTAGAATAGGTTTGAATTTTCTTGTAATTTTGCGTAGGACCTCATGCTGTGGGTTGTAGGTGCCTCATCTGTGATTTCCTTGCATCTTAGCAGGGCAAAGAAAGCAATGCATGAACTCACAGTGGTTCAACTTCAATCATAGGAGTGATCTTCATGTTTCTGCACATTTATTTAGAGCAAACAACAACAGATCATATGAAAGTTACAGTTTTGATGGGTGGTTTCAGAACAGAGAGAGAGAGAGAGAAAGAGAAAGAGAGTTTCAGAAACACAAGTTCATGCAAACATTTCAAATATTTCAAAAATAGCTCAACAGACATGCCAGGTCTTATGATTCAACACCAGGTGAAAAATTAGCATCCAGTCACTGAATCAGCCCCAAGGTAGACAGTAAAGTAAATGCCACCTTTTCTCCTAAAAAGGGAGTGAGTTTTCTCAAATGGCTCAGAATCAACCCCCATATCAACAGAGTACTTATAGAACAACTATATGCAGCCTTGCCTCTCTTTGAAAATTTTCAGTTCATGCTTTAGCCTATTGCAAATAACATACAGCTATGTATATGCACCTGGGCCTGGCCTGTTTTTCCTGGCCAAAGTTTTGAACGTGTCCTTTGTGTACAAATTTTATATACAAAACTTTGACCGCACCAGCCTATGATGTCCTCCACAATTTTTTGGTGTGCTAAGTACTATACACTCTAAACACCTATGGGGTCCCACATGACCCACACAAGAAGCCTACCCCAAATTATGGCACCACCACACTTATTCCAATAAAGATATATCCATTTTATTATTTATCCAATACAAAAAGATAGATTAAAAACAATTAAAAAACAAAGTCACATACGGGGGCGCTATGGGTAAAATGTTCCTCCTAAAAACATATGTGTACCATATATTGTGCCAAATTATTTGTAAAATTAGTGCTCCTATATGCACACTACCTAAACCCAAATATCAAAAAAATCCTATGCTCTAAAAAGAATCTATATACAATACACTAGTACATACAATAATAAAGTGCAATTACAGTGCTGTGCTGAGCTGATATATATACCCCTAAGGACAAGCCAAGGGAGAAAAAAGATAAACAAAAAATCAAAACAGATGTGCTATGTACATCACCATTGAGGAACAGTTTAGCCAAGCGATGCACCCCGTCCCAGTGTGCATATAGGAGCACTAATTGCACAAATAATTTGGCACAATATATGGTACACATATGTTTTTAGGAGGAACATTTTACCCATAGCGCCCCCGTATGTGACTTTGTTTTTTCATTGTTTTTAATCTATCTTTTTGTATTGGATAAATAATAAAATGGATATATCTTTATTGGAATAAGTGTGGTGGTGCCATAATTTGGGGTAGGCTTCTTGTGTGGGTCATGTGGGATCCCATAGGTGTTTAGAGTCCTTTGTGTACAAAAACATCATGTCTGATGAAGAGAACAAAGTTTTCTCAAAAGGTTACCTTAAATATGCTTCGTTAGCCTAAAAAGTATCGCCTTATTTCTTCACTCTCTACTTCTTTGAATGGCTAATACGATTCAACAAATTACTGTCTACTGTACCTCATAGTAGTTCTGTATGTCCTTCAAACGCCAATCAGGTTTGTAGATCTTAAAATAAAAATATTCTTTCCAGAGCTCACAAAACGTAACTGATTAGAACTGAACTGTGACAGCAGCTCTAACATTTTATGAACTAGGCCTCTTAGTGGGTGTACAAGAAAGACTAATTAAAACAGAGCAGTAAACATTAGGAATTATTTAGCTGAATAATATTCCTAATAGTGTCCAGAAATGTGTTTTACAATTGAAATAGCTCTATCAATAATACATCAATACTTACATAATGTATATGATAATAAAATCAATATTCACAATTAGCAACTCAAAAACGCTAAACAATTTCTAGATGAAGTAAAGATAACTGCATAGAGCCTTCAATATCAACCTACTGCAAGGTCAGCACTGGAATATCATTTCTAGATTTTCAGCACAATCATTATAAACTGGAGAAATTTTATTTTAGGCTTTAATGTATATTGAAATGTGCTGAGCTTGCACTATGCCATGAAAATTTGATATCACAAAGAATACCTTGACTAACTGTTAAGGGTGTTATTATTTATTAACACTTTAGTGTAATATTATTTCAAAACAGGTGAAGAAAAATGGAAAAACAATTAGTTCAGAGACTTATTAGACTTAATATTAGAAATGATTTGGGCTAAGTAAATGCATACCAATATAATAAAACCTGATAGATCTCACTCACTGGCTTCTCAGTAAAATAAAATATGAAATATCTTTAATAAATTAAGTGAGTTTAAAGTGTATTTTTTTTTACTTTAGAACTTAAAAAAAGGTTCTAAATAAGCATGCAAATCGCTGCATGCTTATTAATGATCTACTCATCTTACCGCACTGCCAGCTCCCGAACATCTTGCTCTCATGCCACCATTTTGCTACACCCACAATGTATTTTGACCTTGCATCAACATGCAGTAGTCAAAGATGCTAAAAAGAACTATCTCTCCAAAATAACATTTACTCCCATGGGACTCAGCACAAAAGCTGGTGAACGGAAAAGGTTTTCGCCAGCATGCGCTGCGCAAAATGTAAAATGCCCAAATCAGTGGGCAAACAAACGGTGGTGTGAGTTGTACATGCAGATAAAAGCGAATGGCCAGTGGAACGTTTTGTAAATGACCCCCTAAATGTAACACATGGTCTTCATTATTTGTTAAAAAGAAAATAAAAAGTCCTTTGTTCTTTAAATCACACCTTAATTGATCTTATGAAAATTGCATTTTTAGAAGATATTTCATAGTGAGTTCACTAAATCAATGGCAAAATGGTCAAAAGTATCAGCCTGAGTGCTAAACTTGAACATTACAAAATAAACTACTATAAAATCTAATATATAAAACCTATACTATATAAAACTAATATACTGATGGCATTAATGTACACCCCCATTTTAACCCACTCTCTCCAGTTTACCCCAGACCACAACTAAAAGATACAGTGTCAACTTTCTTCTGATGGAGCTCCAGCAGCCTGAGGATCAAATACAGCACATTCTGTAATAGTCAGCACTTCCTTTAATAGATTGAGATGTGGCTGTTTCAGAAACATTTGAGCATGGATGTAGCCTTCGCCATTGTAAACACTAAATCACATAAAACGCACTCACACACTGTCAGCTGAGAGTCGTTTACATTTTAATAGCTGGCTTGTGATTGCTATAATATGTATCACAACAGGTGATGAACTTGTTGCAATTGTAATGTCAGGCATAGACTATGGGGATGATTCAGAGCCAGGTGAGAATTCTCACTCATTTTTTAGAAGAGAAAACTGCCATTTACTACCAGATGTAAATTTTCACCTGGCTCTGAATCAGCCAGGTGAAAATTTACATCTGGTAGTAAATGGCAGATTTCTCTCCTAAAAAAGGAGTGCGAATTCTCACCAGGCTCTGAATCAACCCCTATGTGTCACACAGATAGGAGCTGGCTGGCTTTTACAATGTAAAATTATCTTTGCTTGATACATTGCATGGAGGAGAGAGAAATGCCACAGCACAAGGTAAAACCTCCCAGCCCACATGAAGGAAGAGAGGCCAAGGGAAAGCCTGTGCAGTTATAATTGGCTCCCTCTCTGAGCCTAAAATAAATTGGGGGGACTTAGGGGAACAGACAGGGATGGGAAAGCTGGGGCAGGGGGAGCAGACTGAGTGGTGGTGGAGGTGGAAGAAGACTGGGGCAGGGGGAATGATGGTGGTTCCCTGTGGCTCCCTTAGTGATGTAAATAGTGGTCACATCTTCAGCTTCTCTGGGCTGAGGTGAGCTTCCATGCCCAGCCATTCAGATAGGTTGGGAATGGGAGAGTGTCCGCGTCTGGGGATGCAGCCACTTTCACTCCTGATTGCTGATTGAAGAGCCAATAGCCAAGCATTAATATGCATGTCAAAAAGCTCTGATTGGATGGGACTCTACACATCTGCTGTATTACCTAGTAAAGGGGAGTTTTTACTGGCCAATTGGGGGTTTCCCACAGCGGAGCAGTCCAAATCAGGATTGTCAAAATCACAGTTTGTTTCCCATTTTAACAACACATTTGGAGCTTTGTATAATGATTGTACTGTCATTTTCTATGAAAGAAGTAGCAGTAATACTGCATCATAGTACATAAGGAGAGCTTGGCATATCCACTCATGGTAGGGATTGAAGGACTGTTCATGTGATAATAATGAAGAATTGTTTAGAACTCCTGTCTCTGTTCAAAGTTTTACTCTGGGGCCCTTAGGATTCATGTTATGCCACTGTAAACTGTGAATCTTTTATTATTTTCTCAGAGTCTTCACACTGAAAAAAACAATGTATCTGCTTTCATTATGTGTAGACAAAGAACATGTTATTTCTGCAACACTGTTCTTTTATCAAAAAGTAGTAGCAAGCCAATTCAACCCTGTGAAATGGCTGACATTGTCAGAGGATAGCTTGTACATTTTCACAGGAAAAGCACAATGATCAATGCGACACTTAGACGCAAAGCCACAGTGAAACATGGCCCTCAACACATATATATCACTCCATTCTTAATACCTCAACGCCTGCACCATTCCAATAACAATTCGAAGGTGATGTACACAACAATAGATACCCTCATTGATTCACCAATAAAATCCCAAGAAACCCATTGACACCACATTATATCCTTACATATATTTGCTGGCAATGCAAGCAGCATGTAACTGAAATTCATCATCGGAAACAGCAGGCTCAAAATCAAATACAGCAATGCAAGGGTAAGAAGCTGTGTGAAAAAAATCCAATTTAAATTGTAATTAGGACTCAGAAGAATGCTGGAATCATAAAAGAAAAAGTCCGAAAGTCAGTCAGTTTTGGTGGTGGTGTGTTAGTGATGGTTGTGGTATCTGTGAATCATCTAGACAAGCAAGAAATAAAATGACTTTTTCATTATGCAGTTTCTTACTCTTGATTAGGTGTGAAGCATATTCAGTGGTGCCTTTCTTCTTATTCATAGACTTTTAAGTTAGGAGCAGCAGTTGAATTAGAAAAAACGATATATATATATTTATATATAGGGATATATATGTTAAGTATCACAAGCAAAGGTTAAAACAGTAGGGAACTGGACCCTGCTGGACTCCCAGAAGTCAGAAAGTCAGCCCCCCCTTCTCCCACCAGCACTGAGCATGATTATGGGCACTTAAAACAAAATAACTAGTCTTACCAGTCTTGCACAAACACCCTGCTGTCTCGCTGTTAGGTGGTGGCCACTAAGAGAATGACTGGCAGACAGCCAATCAGTGAGAAACAGCCCTGGCATTCAGTTGATATATTGCAATATTATAGGATTATTATCTTTAAAATTTAAAGGCAAAAAAACGCTTTCTGGGGATGTTGGTGAATGTTGTTGCTTTAAATGCAAAACTGTGTTTCGTCTGCACAATATATTATTGATAAAGAAGTAGTTATTCATTTCTGGTTACTGAGATTCTTGTGATTCCTCTTAATCAGGGCTGTAACTACAGGGGGTGTGAACTCAACGAAGCACAGTAGAACAGGGTGATCCCATTATTGTTGTTCCTCCACCTTATTTATCATATTGGTGCCCATTTGGCAGGGAGGCTAATTTATTATTATAGGTGCAGGCGGCACTTGAGCTCCTCGCCCAGGACACTCTGCCGCGCCTGCACTGCAACATCTGCTTTAGGCTGGCAACGCTAGCATCTGCCAGGAGGACCGCAAGCTGAATTTATTACACGCTCAAAAAACGGGTTTCAGGCACACAATGCCTGTTTGAGTCCCAATTTTTTTATTTTTAGGGTCCTGGAATTTTTTTGATTAAAATAAAAATGGGAATAGCATTAGGGAAACTAGAAAAACATGGCATAGCTTTCTCATTGCCTAAATCACAAGTTTGCAGCGCAAAAGTTCTAAAAAGTCATCCAAATATAATCCCAGCCAGCCAGGGATCCCGTGGCACATGCACCAGCCCAAAAAATGCCTAAATAATTATAACCAACCCAGCCCATTGAAATGTATGTGATAAGGCCACAAAGTGCAGGGTGAGCACCTGGTTCTATCTGGCACTGTATGGAACTCATCCCATTGCCGGCCCTGTTGGGACACTACCTAGTACTATCACAGGCGCTCTGGATTTTTGACTTGAAAAAAACTAAATTTTCACTGGGACCTGACATTCACCTGACACTCATCTGGCACTACCTGGCACTATGTGGCCTTAGCGTTTCTTAAATAACCCCCCTAATTTAGAGAAAGGAAGCACCACTGATCACGGTTGTTTCAGTCTTTAGTAGTCTTGCTGCATCCAACTGCATTAAAAATTCTATACTTGTTTCCATTTTAATTAAATTAATTACATACTGTTGTAAATGTTGCAAAATATTGCAAAGGACAACAGCAACACTCAGCCTCCATCAGTTTAATAACCTTTAAAATAAAATTATATGGCAATCAGAGCACCATTTCAAAAATTAATAAACACTGGTAATATGAAATACAACTGAAAATATTTTCATTTTCTCCTGGTTTAAAGGAAGCAGCAGTTTTATTTAAATATAGTCTATTACTGTTTAATTTACACCCACTGTTTACAGCAACATGGCAGTATCAGTTCTACACTCACATCAGATGGAAGGCTGCATGATACCCGTGATTTTCAAGGAGGCCCAATTTTAAAAGGAAGTGACTGAATCAAGTGCAAAATCCTAGGGAGAATGTTCATTTTAATAATGTTCCATCTACCAAACCAGGACCACAGGCCTGATTCAAAGCCTCACCGTGAATGCTCAGTTTTGTACAGAATAGAACTCGGAAACCAGGATTTTGCAAATGCCCGTAATATTCACAGCCACGTTCTGAGAAATTTTCGGACAATCGTATGTGGCCGCAATTGCTTTGTGTAAGCATACGGTTAAGCCCAGCATTTATGGGTTTGGCTCTCAAAGTCGTCTCAGAAGCCAAGTATGTTTCTGTTTTCTTCCGTAAGTTGCCGTGTAGTCTATCCATTTCAGTGTACCGTATCCGTCACTGGCCTTCCGGAATATGCATTTTTGTTGTTTTGTATATATTTTTTTAAAATAATAGTTTTTATTGAAAGAGATAACATCACAGTCCATGGCCAAACATTCAAAACATTTTGTTCACAAAGAAAGAAAGACATATACATCGAGATAAGCAAAATTCTACCAAACCTGCCTCTGTAAACCTAACGTTACTAACAGTCAAATCATACCGCAGCCACCCTCCCCCAGCGCCCTTCCTCCCATATATTCATCTTCCCCACCAAGTCCCAAAAACAGGACTCCACGGACCAGGGAGGGGAAGAAGGAACAATACACAAAACATTGCGCCATAATATGAGGAGAGGGAGCACGACTGAGGAGCAAAGGGTAGAACAAGGCAAGAAAGAGAAGCAAGATCGAAGAAAGAAATAAGAGAGAGGAAGAAAGACAGAAGAAAGAGAAAAGAGGATTGGTTCCAGGTCTCCATTAGACCAAATGACAGCCAGGTTAGCACGCTTGATCAGCAGGAGCTCTCTGTCAAAATGTCCCGGTAAGAAGTAGGCAATCCAATCCTCCGAAGTAGCCAGAAAGGTTGTAAAGTCCCCCTGCATAGAGGCCGCCATCTTTTCAAAGAACATAACCTCATTGACGCGAGAGGTCAGACTCCCGCTCAGGATATCTGGTTTCTTCCAGGAATATGCAATTTGGCTGCCGTAGTGATATGCCTTATGAGCCCAAACTGGACCTTTGAGCAGCCTGGAGGTTTCAGATTGAGCAGGGCCAATCGCGCTGAGGGGGTCAATAGAAGCCCAGTGGCCTTCCTTATGAAGTAGAATACTTTGGCCCAAAAACGTAATTCAAGAAACTTGTTATCCTGTGTGGCATCCCATGCTGTGTGCATGTCATTCAAGACACTTACCTCATCCCTTGTTTTCCTGTGTGGCATCCCATGCAGTGTGCATGTCATTCAAGACACTTACCTTCTCCCAGTTTTTCCATTCATTGGCCTCCCATGTTGTCTTCTTCCACCCAGTGTTACTCAACTTTTTTGTTAGACATCCTTAGGCAACCTTACACCATTGCCCACCCTATTGGAGCTGCTACCCCCTGTTTGAATTATGTTGCATTATTAAAGGGCACAAGGCAGCCTGGAAATTTAGTAGAACTATGTGTTTATTTTTTTTTATTTTTTTTTTATATGAACTTTATACATAAACGTTCTGGCCGCAGAACCACCACACCCGGGGCCACTTTCGTTGTTTGAGGTCCGATGAGTACTGCATAATTTGTGTGTGGGTGTAAACCAAATGGTGCACCCAACTCTCCCACTGGTACTGTTGGATAGTGCTCGCTGACACCATGTAGCCACATGGTGGACGCGGCTCTCTCAACCAACAGTACTGGCGGATGACAGTCTTGGACGCACTTAGGCCAAATGGCGCACCTAAATCTCCCCTTTGCTAGTACTGTTGGATAGTGCTCGCTGACACCGCATAGAGACATGGTGGACCCAGCTCTCCCAACCAACAGTACTGGCGGATTGCAATCTTGAACGCACCTAGGCCAAATGGCACATGTGGGTTTGCACAATAATCTAGGCCTATTAAACCACTTGGAATACAAGGCCAATACTGTGCGCCCCACCATGTGCCTTCTGCCAAATGTTGCTGCTCCAGTCTGTCACCACCATTTGGCCCAGCCACATGGTAGACCCAGCTTTCCCATCCAAAAGTACTGGTGGATTGCAGTCACAGACACACTTATGCCAAATGGTGCACTTAACTCTCCCCTCCATTAGTACTGTTGGAAAGTGCTCGCTGACACCATGTAGCCACATGGCGGACTCTACTCTCCCATCCACCAGTATTGGTAGATTGCAGTTGCAGGAGCATTTAGGCCAAATGACACACCTAACTTTCCCCTCCGCTAGTATTGTTGGTGCTCGCTAACACGGTGTAGCCACATGCACGGATGCACTTAGGCCAAATGGCACAATAATCTGGGCCTGTTTAACCACTTAGAATACAAGGCCATTACTGTGCGCCTCAATATGTGGCTTTGGCCGAATGTCACTGCTCCAGTCTGTCACCTATATGCACCTTTGCTTGATTGTAACATCTGCATAGGCAACTGCATAGCCTGGCATAGCATAGAGACTTACCCTCAGAATATAGTCCTACTGCTCCCTGGTGTACACTCTAGGTGCCATGTTGGTACTTTGCTTCGGTGTTGGCATCTACGTGATGCCCCCTTGCACCGAGGCACTCCAGTGCGACACGCCCCGGTGGACCCCAAAAGTCTGCTTGCAGCGGTACGCCCATATGTAGGCAAGATGTTCAATGCCCCTATGCTGGTCTGTAAAATACACACAAATGAGATCCAATTAACCAGCCAATTATGTATAAAAAAACACACCTTACACACAGCCTTTGAGGCCAGTGCTGCCTTTGGAATTTAGTCAGGACGTGGCTCAGCGAAGGCTGGGACATGCCAACTGACAGTGCTCCTAGCCTCTGGTAGGAGCCATTTGCTAAAAATTAAAAGGCAGCCAACGAGTTTGATCATACCTCCAATGGCATGCACCTTTCTTTTGGCGAGAGCCCACAGTTCTGAGTAAAGCTTCTCAAGAGAAAGGTGCTTCAGTTGGGTCAATTCGAACACCTGCTGATCGGACATCTGATCAATATCCAGGTGACTGTAGGTATACTCAAGCTCTGGAAAGCTGAGCAGAGTAAACTTACCAATTAATGAAATCCACTGGGTTTTTCTTTTATCTTCTACTCCAAACATCCTTGGATCTGACAGCTGTGAAAAGGCTGTGCGCGCTCACAGCCTGACGACACTGGCAGGAAATGGATGGAGGGCGGGTGTGGCTGGAGCATGCCGTGCAGAACTAGCCAGACGCAGAGGGGAAGGGACATCATTTATGATGAGAGCTATGAGCTATGCTCAGGAAGGAAACTGGTTAACAGCCCCCGCTCTCATACTCTTCCTAAACCTCATCAAGGGGCTCCATCGTTAGCATGTATGCCTGTTCCCGCTTGCAAAAAGAGGAAGAAATTTTGTTATTTATGTATGTTTTTTATAGGGCTGAAAACCGGCGTTCGCACAAACACAAAATATCAATATCAACCAAAACGACTGAGAATACTCAATTTGGCGTGCACGTACCAGGGAGTCCCTTAAATCAGCTAACTAGGACAAGAAAAAATGTCCAGAATCACCTGGCACGGCAAAAAAGCCCAAATACAGGACTTAAACGAGAGAGAGAGGTTTTGAATACTGCCAATTGATTTCTGTGTCCAACTCTGCATATTCCACTGAACTTGGTGCAATAGGATGGGGGTGAGGTTAAGCCCATACATGTCCCAAGTCCCATGAGATTAAGTTTTTTACATATTGAATACCCCTTTTAAAAATTGTAAAGTTGCCCCTGGGAGAATAAAGGGATAGAACCATAATATTTAGTGCATTACTGTAATTAACTTTAAATTTTGAGGCATACATAGTCCAAAACAGATTTATTTTCATTCAACTAAAAGGTCAGATGTCTCAATGAACAGATTGAAAGCTACACATTTTGCACAGACACTGCACCCTTATTAAAATTACACATACAGTACACTTGTGAGGCTTAGATAGAGAAAACAAATTGTATAATTATCATAAACCCATTAACCTCCAGCATATTAACTTACCAGCATATGTGTGAGCAAAGCACAGGAAGGGAACCAGGGTGTGTATTACTGACACTTTAACTCAAGGTTGTTGGAAAACTTGTAAGAGAACCAGGTACCAGTCAGCAAGGAGACCAAGTGATGGGCAGACATGTACTGTGCAAAAAAAACTTTTAAATGCACATGTACGGTATGCAAGGCCGGTGCCAGCTCTGTTTTGCCCCTTTTAAAGTCATACTTTAGGCAAGGCAAAAGAAAAAGCTGAGAATAGTAAATGTACTGATCAATATAGTCTGCTGGGTGTCGCTTTTCTCTTTTGCTCCAAATCTTCTTTCTGATAGCTTCTTCCCCTGCACTTCCGGTTTCACTTTCTGCTCATCATCCCTCAGCACTGGTCTCTCATCATAAATGATGTCCCTTCCTCTCTGCAACTGGCTAGTTCTGCACAGCAAGCTCCAGCCACACCCACCCTCCCTCCATTCTCTGCCAGCGTCGTCGGGCTGTGAGCGCGCACAGCCTTTTCACAGCTGTCAGATCCCAGGAGTAGAAGAGAAAAGCAAAACCCAGCGGATTTCATTAATTGGTAAGTTTACTATGCTCAGCTTTGTCTTTTGCCTTGCCTAAAGTATTTACTTTAAGTCTCGGGGTCCTTTACAGTGTATCTCAATGCACATATTACTGAAATTCACTGAAAACACAGAAACTTAATTTTAAGTCCCATACGGCCCAAATATTGGGAGACCTGAACCTTCTCCTCCTCCGATGGGCCCAGGCACTTGCACATGTTTGTATTGCTCTGGCACTGGCCATGCCGGAATATAACCAGATATAATTACTCGTACTATAGACAGATTCTACCCTCACAGTACCAGGAGTACAATTCCTTCATTACAGTGAACATGTTTCCATTGCTACTAAATCCAATGATGCCAGTCAATGAACTGTATTGTATTACAAATCTAGAGCAATCAAACTTTATACCGTTAATTTGTCACAATAAAATGCTGCAAAGAAAAAAAAAATATTATTTATTTACCATTGCTTCCAGAGGCAGCTTTGAACTGGATAGTATGTTTTAGAACCAAGTATATGCTACAATAGGGAGACACGTATGACAGTCATCACTTGTGTTTCTTCTTATTAAGTCTCCATTTTTTCAGTACAACTTAAATGTTAATAAGCACTGTCTAATAAATGAATAAAGATATTGAATAAAAATGCCTTTTTTATATTAGCCTTAATTTAAACTGATATTTAAACAGTTTATTGCATGGCTAAAGCCAAGGGCAGGTTGGCCATAAGGAACACCGGGTAAAAACCAAGTGGGCCGTGTCTGCCTCGTTTGGGGTACAGTGCCACATACTTATGCCCGTTGAGAAACAATAAGATGGATTCTGGGTGCTGTCACTGTCATTATCAGACCCACTTCTATGTGCAGTTCACAACTTTCTGTGTACTGTTAGGTGTGTTGGAAACTATACGCAAATGCAGAACTGATGGGGTACAGAAACCAGCATGGTAGCACAGGAAGGGAGAGAGACTGGAAGAGCAGGCAATGACGATAGGATAGATATGATTAGCGAAAAAATAACCTGGAATGGTGAGAAAGAAGAACGATAAGTATTATCCTAGCACATTCTATTGCATGCTTAATCTCAGGAAATCCTGTGGGCTGCAGTATCAAAACTAGACCACATCAGCTCTGCATAGAATAGAGCCTGCAAGCTTGGCAATCTCTTTAAAGTGGACCAAACCCCATTAAACCTGGTCCTAAAAGTCTACAGTGCTGGGTGTAAGCTTGCCCTGCGTGAAACCTTCTGGAATGCTCTATATTCACCTCAATATAGGGATCCTATTCCCAGTCTGCTTGTTCACTGGGGTCATGCAGATTTAAGTGGCTGCCAGTGGCTTTGCACAGGGTGGGGGGTGCATGTCTGGTCCCTCCATCCTGAATGCACCCACCGGAATCCACTCAGTCTTCTTGGTCCAGTATGCACACAAACCGAGAATGCAGTTGGAGGCCCACACATGCAATGTAGGATCAAAAGATAAAATTGACTATAGGGTAAACCCAACCACAGGGTAATTACAGGATACAGTGTCACTGTTTAGGTCCACTTTTTTCTTATCCCACTACCCATCACCAATCCTACAACATTACCAGGTACAAAATATAGGGCTCACAGTACAGACAGAGGATAGTGTTGGAAGCCCGTGCATGTACCGTGGGATTAACAGATAAAGTTGAGTGTAGGAAAACCAGAGATTACTTACAGGGTACAGTGTCACTGTTAAGGCCCATTTTTTTCTTATCCCTCTTTTTATTCCACTATCCATGCCCCATCTAACAACATTACCAGGAACAGTGCAACAGGGCAGGTCTGACCCAAGTGAAGTAGGCTATATACCCTAAACATCAACTAGATATCAACTAATTCTAGATTTTTTCAATGTTGCAGATGAACATCTATGTTTTATGGCCATATATGGATATGTATTCTTGGGAAAACAAGCTCCTCTACACTAAATCCATTGTACAAAGACAAACACAAGTAGTGAGTGTACATGTGTCTGGAGCAGCGGCTGTCCTGTCTGTACTCAGAATACAAATATAATGCCAAGCTTGGATTTTGAGGTGGCGATATATTAGGGTTGATTCAGAGCCCCCTTTTCAAATTTTTTTTGCGTGAAAATTTCCGTTCTCATCCATTCTTCCCCCTCGTCTGATTCAGCAGAACCTTTTTTCTGCAAAATTTTTGTGTGAAAGGTTTTTATTTTTCTGCAAAAAAACATTAAGCAAGGGGCTCTAAATACAATTTTACATTTGGCTCATGGGGAATGGGAAGTTATGACGTGGGAGTGTACAGACAGGAAGTTTGAGGTATGGGAACATTCGTCCAGGTATATATAAACAATATTTGGCATTATTATATTGTTATAAGATTAAGGGTCAGTGACCAGAAACGCGGCATAAAGTGCTTTAGATGACATTTTAACATTTGTATTATGGACTATGCATTTTAACGGATGGTATAAAATCTGGAAGTTTTACTTTATGGAGACGTACTGGAAATTCCTCTTCAACGATGTCATTTTGCTGGACACCAATTTCATGCACATAATTTGAATTGGGGTGAGTGGGGCAGCGGGTTGGAGCAAGCATTTCGGGCTTATAGGGTATACAAGCAATGTTCAGTGTCATAAAATATGATCTACTTGTTACTATTATGTTTTACAGTTTCTTAATGATCTCTAGCAAGACTGTGACATCAGATTAATATGTGTAATTAATTTTACATTCTTTCCTGTTGAAAACTTTCTGTTCAACATTTCTCTTTCTATCTAATTGGTGCGTGTAATTCTCCTGGCTCGAATTCATTATATTGAATTCCCAACTAGCGTGCATAGCAGAATTCTGACAGTTGACGGTTTAACAAATAATCCTATTGTATGATGTTCGAAGATAAAAGCAAAAAATAGGCGCTTATTGAAGAGATTCCATCAGCCCTTATTAAAATGTAACTTGCAATTTTCTTCTTAGATAATGGAAGGAAGAAGATAGGTAGAAGGTAACACCAAATCCCTTATTCTGTCCAGAGTGTGTAAGAAATAGTGAAGGCTAAGATTTTTTTGGATTGTCACCTCAACATCAGTTGAGCATCTACAAAATATATCTAGAAAAATCTTAAAATAATTGAAATAAACATGAATACAAATAACATAAAACAAGCAGTCCAGCCCTCCTCCCCAAGATCCCACAACAACCCTGGATTTGCTGTGGCTGCCGCTCCCGAAGCAGCCACTCTCAAAGTCATCTTGTCACTAGGAACAGCAACTGCCTCCTGTTGAGGAATCAGGTGACTATTTTATCAAACTGCTGGGGTAGGGGTAATTTTGGCTGGACTGTCGTTTTAAAAAAGGACCAATAACTCCCTCCCTCTTGGCCCTAGGAAAGTACCAGAATATAAAAAAAAAAAATGAATAAACATGAAATGTCACATGCAGGACGTCACTGCAGCAATATCTCATGAGTTTTGCCCCCATAATTAGCAAAATATATCTAGAACATTAAGATTTCACACAAAGATGAACATTTAAAAATGTCTATACCATGTATACCATTAATCCAATAAAGCTCCCCTTTCAGACCTAGGAGACTATGTAAACACAGACATAATTATTATTATTGCGCAATATCAATATGAATGTACAAAAACTTCTAAAGTGTACTTACAAAAAATCATACATTTCAACAACAAGTAAACATGTTCATCATACTAACAATGACTAGTGAAAATATTTAGCCCAAGGTTGCGATTCATTATACAAAACTGTAAATTTCAAAGACAGAGCACAATTATGGACAAATTCTGTCATACACTGTAATGCATTTCTCACGTTACCAACCTATTCCATGTTACAAGGGGAATAACTAAAGAGGCTGCAGAGATAGTTACTAGTGTAATTTCTTTCCAGTTCACTGGATCATTAGTAGTTACCACATCGGAGCACATAAGACCATTGTTTCCCCCCCACCTTATTTAACTGATTTGTTCCCACATGGCATCAGGTACAAAAAAATAACTATTTGTATTTGCTACATATGTGATTTAATTCAGTTAACAAGTGGCATCCTGCCACCTCGTAGAGGCAACAAAATGTATTGTCTCACGCAGCTTAGACTGGTTTACGATAACTGCAAATTACAGACAGCTTTATTACAATACAATTTGGCAACCATGGGCTATATAGAGAAATCTGAGCTCTACCTGACAATACATTCATCAGTTTCTTGTGCATTGGGATTGGATTGGGAGGGGCCTGTCCAAACCCGTACACACACACACACACGCGCGCACACGCACGCGCACACGCACACGCACACGCACACGCACACACGTAATACCAGACATGATTATAAATACATATAAACAAAGGTGTAAATAGCTATTGGTTTTTGTATATGACACTGTTAAGTTTTTAATCTATTCATATCTCTGTTTCCTCTTCCCCCCCTCTGTTTGATTTTTCTGTCTCCTTCTTCCGTCACTCTCTTGACCATTCTAGGGATTAAACTCTCATTCCCAAAAGGCAACTCGAACCTTGTGTTGCAGGGTATAATAAAGTTAGTTCTTTTTTGGTCTTTATTTTGCCTCAATTCACAACTCTCTCATCTTAGATGAGAGATGCAAACCAATTATTTCCACATAAGTATATGAATTTCTAAAGCAGAATGCAATGTTTATATGTTTTATTTCTAATATGACATTGATTGTCGCATGTAAAATATTATTCATATACAATATGATGTTCAAACAATGTGGATATTATACTGATTTGCATGTTTTTTGTGATACTTTGAACACTTTGATGCTTTGTACTTATGTATATATATATATGTCATCTATTTCTTAAAATTACAATTCAAAAAGGTTAAAAATTGGAATCCGGGTGACTGTAAACCCAACGGCAATAATAAGGCTGCATGCAGCTCACCTGATGTCTGCCCCATGTGAACTCAGGTGCACAAGGTAGAAGCCATGGCAGGGCTCAAAGGTTTGCCCTTTTTTCTAATTTACTCCTCCAGGACCTTGCATAAATTGTCCGATACTCTGTACTTATGTGCTCTCAGCTTGAGCAAACACAGCAAGTCACAGTGGTCCCACAGCTTTCTCTCACCACAGCAAAACATGCTTCAAGACTCATAAAGCTGTGACATGGCACTCACTTCCTAGCTCAGCCAAGAATTGAAGCAAAAAAATTAGTTTTGCCTAGAATACCTAAGGTATTGACATAAAATAAGAGAGTTTCAGGTGCTAAATGCCATATTTTAGATTTTTCTCAAGGGGGATAACGTGGGAAGAAGTTATTGTGTGCCTGGACAGGGACTTTAATGTGTTTGGATTTACTATATGATGCTGTTAATTTACAAACAGCTAAAATAAATACAGTATATATGCCTTTAAATTGAAGAACTGCTCTTGTCACAGGTACAGGGGATTTTAAAAAAGAAAACTTATTTCACTTTTATTGTTGCAGACTGAAAAAAGCTTGGACCTCCTCTCCAAATTCAGCCTCTCCAGAGAATCCCACAATAATTTGGATAAACCCCAATATTTGTGTTTTGTTAACACAATAAAACTACAGGTAACTACTTTTTTTCCTTAAAGTATCAGTTTTAGATTTTGATTTTAGCTGATTATATATGCAATCACCCCAAAAAATGTTACATCTGATTCTCCTGCATGAAGTTATTATGTGCATTCCTTGTTTGGCCGAATACTGGCCAGTGTGGCTTTTAGCAAAATAATGTAATTGCCTATGATCAACAATAACTAATTAGTCAAAAGACAAAATGAATGACTGCAATTAGCAATGTAATTACAAATCAACTCAAAATTAACAGGTCTAAAAACTTTTGCATTTATACATTTAATTGCATAATTTATTGCATAATTATATGAACAGATTCATAAATACATACATTACGTTAATCACATCAGTTATTCAAATGAACACATTTAAACTCAATGCAATACCCGTATAGCAACATAATTCTGCCTAATTTGTTATTGTATATATGCTGTACTCAACCCACTTGCTGTGAATGATAGACCGTGGGTATTTTAAATGCAAAGTTTACTGCAAAGTACATCTGTAATTAACTATTAAATTAATACTATGCATTTTAAACCTTCAAAAAAATGAATTAACCTATAGTTTCTTGAAGCTTGATCTCCAGCTAAAATATGTATTTAGCTTTTGAGCGAAGCAGTATACTTTTCTCTGATGTGGCCCCACTAGAAAGATCTAGCCTTACCTACCTTTCTCTCCAGGCAAGGCAGTTCATCTAGCCCGAGCAAAGGATCTTATTAGGATTTGAAGGGGGGAGCCTAATACTGGTAAACTTTACGTTACCACAAACAGGAACTGAGGTATAATCTCTAAAGTAGGAGCCAAAGGTGTTTTATTTTAGGGTCTGTAAGGGTCTGTTAGAGTCTGTAAGGCACTGTAATTTTCAACCTTGCTTCATCAAATTACACAGTAACATAGTATGTAAGGCTGCTTCTTATGCACCACTGCCCTCAACGCTACACAATATTTCATATGGGATCTGACCAGTGACTTATTGAGTGGTAAAATGATGCTCTGGTCATGGGCACCTATGCTCCTCTGGACGCAACCCATGATCCTGTTTGCCTTGGCAGCTGCGGCTTGGCATTGGACACTGTAGTTAAGTTGTTAACTAATTGTTAAAAGTATTGTTAACTAAAACCCCTAGAGCCTTTTCCACCATAGTTTTACCAAGTTGCTTTTTTATTGTGTAATAAATGTGTAATAAATGTAAGGTTATGCCCATTTGCATAACCTTACATTTATCTGTATTAATCTTAATTTCCCATTCTACTGCCCAGAATTGGGCCCAAAACTGACCTTTGTGGTACTCAGCTAGTAACACTGACCCAATCTGAGTATGCACCATTGATAATCACCCTATGTTGATTACCACCATCTGTTTCCTATTATTAAGCCATTTACTCACCCAGGTACACATATTTTCCCCCCAGTCCAAGCATTCTCATCTCTTGTACCAGTCTTTTATGTGGCGCAGTATCAAATGCTTTAGAAAAGTCAAGATATATGACATCTAATGTTTCCCCTGATTCAGCCTTGAACTTTATTACTCTTAAACTTAAGCTGATTAAGTTTGTCTGGCAGGAGTGATCCCTCATAAATTCATGTTGATACAAGGTAATGAGGTCATTTTCCCTGAGATATTCCAGGAAAACATCCATTAGAAAATCTTCCACAGCATGACCAATTAAGATATTAACTTACCAATCTGTTGTTCCCAAGTTTCCCCCTAGAGCGTTTTTAAATTTTGGTACCACATTTGCTATGCACTAATCTTGCAGAATAGCTCCCATCATTATTGATATATAAATATTAAAATAATGGTTTATCTATTACTGTATAAAAATCCCTTAAAACACAGGGATGAATGTCATCTAGTCCTAGGGATTTGCTGATTTTAATCTGTTTGAGATGTAACTGCACTTCTCCCTTGGTTAGACAGGTGACATTTGTTGGAAAGTTTGACATGTCAAGTCCCTCTGTGAATATATTTTCAAAGAAGATGTTTAACAAATTGGCGTTCTCCATATTTCTCTCTATAGTTGCCCCCTGTCTTACTTTTCAGTGGGGACCACACTTTAGAGTTTGTATATTGAACATTTTGGGGTTAGTTTTTCGCTCTCTGGGTTAGAACATTACAAACGTAACTTTGTCTCTCAATTGTTTTTCCCTATAATCCATTTATCATGTTGCCAACCTGTATCGTGTCTCAAGTAGTGTAACTCCAGGGATGCATCAAGGCCCATGAAGTCAGGGAGGCCCACTATTGTTGCCCCTCCACATTATTTATCTGATTTGAAAAAAATCAATATTTGTATTTGCTGCTTCCATGTTTAGTAGCCTAGCTGTATCTAATTTAGTTAAAAACTGAAATCCTAAGGGATGCATGCAACAGGAAAAGGTTTAATTTTGAGAATGTGTGGTCCCTTATTAAATGTTGGCTACCACGGCCCAGTTACATTTAATTGACTGACATAACATGCATCCAGCTCTACCAAGCCCCTAAAACATAACTTTTACTAACAACCTTAAAACATACGGTTCCCATGCTGAATGTGTAGAAGTCGCAGCACCCCTGGATCCGTTACGCGTTTCGGAGTAAAAATCCCTTAATAATGCCTCAACTTGGGGGATAAAGCTCCACATTAAGTAAGCTGCATTGTGTATCCAGTCTGCGCGACACATCCCCCGTCGCCAATGCCGCTGATTGACGGGCATGCAGCACCGCCACCAAAAAAGACGCTATGTGAACGAAAGAAATGCTCTATGAACTATATGTCATACGCTCTGTGAGCACTGTGTTATATTATGAACGCTATCTTATACGCTCTATGGACGCTATGTTATATTATAGGGAAATCGGAGACACTCATAAAACAAAAGAGTGTACCTGCTATTACAACACATTATATGGCAGGGCCCAGAGATGGCTGTTCTTCCATAACAAAGCCCCAATCAGTGAGCCTGTACTGGACCCCTGGGCCCATCAATGTCTAGATCCGGGTGTGGAGTAAATAAGTAATAGTACAGTAATAAATATAAAGTAATATAAAGTATTGCAATTAAAAACATAAAGGTGCGCTTTGACCCCGGTAAGTCCAGAGGCTAAATTTCCACTATTAAAATTAGCGCTCTTAAGGAAGATTGGTTAAATCGAGTTAAGGTTTATATCCCCAAAAGGGGAATTTCTAAGAAAAAGTTTACTGGGAAAGGTTCATGATCTTATAATACTGCTGAAACTGGAGAAAACTGGCAGAAATTAGCAGATACTGGTGGATGCTGGCATAGGGTTTCATAAATCAAAACCTAAATGTTTTTTTTAATATTTCTCATCCTTTTATGGAGACAGAATTCTTAATGATACCAGTCCTTTAAGGCAATCATTCTATAGCTTAATATGTATCACTGATTAGGTTTTTTTTCTGGATAAATGTATAGCAACCACACTAATGACCGACATTAGAATCTGCTGAACAATGCACTTTTTAATATATTAGGCAATATGTATTTCCACAAAGTGCTGCGCTACTCTATAATTATGGTAAATGAATCAAGTGAGCCATATCCTTACTTGACATTAAGAAATACAGAAATCGTATTAGAATGGAAACGCATTCTGTTAAAATATACTGTAAGCTGATTGTGAAAGAATTAAACATTTTGGACAGTCAGTGTTCTTTCATCCATGCGTCAGTGTGGTACAAAAACTGCCATGCTCCAGTGATCATTTCTCATTAGCTATTTACTTCAATGTGTATTATGTTTTTAAGGAAAATACATAGGCTTGTATTGTATATATGAATAAGGTCAACCTAATTATATTACAACCGCATTTGTGGATCAGTGAATACATGTGTGTACATAAAATAAATCACAGTATTCTATGTGGCAAATTAAAGATCTGCAGTCTGTAAGTGTGTTTAAACTTCCTGAGAAGCATGCATGTACAGATACAGAATCTTCAAGAGTGAGCTCTCACAGCTCACAGAGCTCTAACAAGCTGTTTATATTGTAACAACCAGCTAGACAATGCAGCGGGGCCTGGCCATTGTACATTGTAAAGAAATCTACAAGTGTGGTGGAAAGTGCACCGCAATATAATTATGAGTAGGTGCCAGCCATAAGGGAAACACAGAGCATAAAATATACAAATGAGAGATCCTAGACTGATCTCACCAACCCTTATTAAAGAGGCCGCACACTAAGTATAGATAAAAAAGTCCAATAAATTTAATAGATATTCATTGTATACATAGAAAAACACATACAAGATTAAAAAACACAAAAACACAGACGGGAGGATCCCAATAAACGGTGACTAATATATATAAAGTTTAGGAGGTACTACCATGTATATATAGGGCATATGGTGTAAAGACTGGTAATGGGCCCAGATAAAAAGACAATGTAATCAGATAAATGATCTAAATTAACCAAGGTGAAGCGTGTGTTTTTCTATGTATACAATGAATATCTATTCAATTTATTGGACTTTTTTATCTATACTTAGTGTGCGGCCTCTTTAATAAGGGTTGGTGAGATCAGTCTAGGATCTCTCATTTGTATATTGTACATTGTAAAAACAGCAGCCTAATATATATATATATATATATATATATATATATATATATATATATATATATCTCCTTCCTCTATAGACTTCCGAATGCCTTAACCGCTTGACCCCATCTTTGGCACGCAGGTACACTGGGTGCTGGGAAGGTTAGAGCGAAGGTCCCATCCTTGCCAGATGTACAGGAGTGGAGGGGGTTTAAGAAGAACGTCCCATAGAAATGAATGGGAGAATCTCCACACAAGCGTACAGGTCCCATATTTAGAGCTGCAGCTCTCCCCAGAAATGCACAGATGAGCTCATTGGCACTCAGTCAGAGCTCATCTGAATCAGAATCAGTTTATTGATCCCCAAGTATATACATTACATACATACAAGGAATGCTTTGGCCGTATTCATATATGAGAGAACAAGAGGAAATATGACAGCCAGGCCTGTTGGTAGCTCATTAGGAGAGGGTTGGGAAAAACAGATCCATATAATTGGTAGAATATCCTGGAGATCACATTTTACCTCAAAAAATGATGTTAGTGTATAACCACTTCTCACACATACACACTTTCCTCATGTGAGTATGTACCTCATGAGACTACTTACCTTGTAGATTACTTACTTATATAGATATACACCTCACTCATATGCAGTTGGTATATAATGTAGATAATGGTAGTCAGGAAGGTATACTGAAGCCTTAGCAACCAATCTGATTACTACTTTCATTTGCAAAGGGAGCTGGAATCTGATTGGTTGCTAGGGACGGTGACCTTATTTTTCTTTTACAATAGTTCAATGAAAACATCTTCCATCCTATATTCTGCCTTTATATATGCTCTTTGGGGTACACACTGGCATGATATGACAAATGAAATTTTATCTGGCTTTCCAAGAGGTCAAAAACTCCTCTCACATTTTCACAGATGCCATATTGAACCAGGCAAAAATTATACTGGAGGACAAAGTCATTCAAAGAACTGGCAAAAAATTAAGTGAGTTTGGTATGACCTCCCCAACAAGATTTGGTGCTGCTGTCATAAGCAGTAGCTAACTTAGAGAAACAAGTCATGACAAAATATAGATGTTAGCTAAAGTCAGCTTGAAAAAGCTTAAAGTGGACCAACACCCAGGATTTTGACTATCCTGGGTGTTGGTCCACTTAGGTGGGGCACCCCGATCGGGGGTGCCCCGCTGTGTGAAACCCCCCCGATCGCCGCAAAAACTCACCTCTCCCCGCTCCCACGTGACCTCGTCCGGCCAATGACAGCGCTCAGAGCCGCTCTGGTATGCGCGTTCAAAGCCGCTTGGACGCGCATACCAGAGTGCTGTCATTGGCTGCGTCTCTCGCTTCCCCCTAACAGGGAGCGCGCCTGAGCCGGCCATTCACAAAACGGCCGGCGCGGGAGCGCGCCCTGCTAGAGGGAAGTGAGAGACGCGGCCGCGTCTCGCGCATGCGCCGTTGGATCGCCGGTAAGGTAAGGATTGTGGGCCTCCTGGGGGGTTCCTCTCTGCGGGACATCCCGATTTCGGATGCTCCGCGGGGAGGGATCTGATCGGTCCGGGAATCTTATAGATTTCCGGGCCGATCCCCCCTGGGTGTTGGTCCACTTTAAACCGGACCTTCACCATGATTTATTGAAAAGCCCAGACCCTTAAACAAACAATTCCCCAGCATCTAAAGTTAATATATTTTAAGTTTTTAGTCACTTACTTATTATTCTTTCCCCCACTGGGCTGCAACTCTGTTCAGGACTTAAGGATACGGGTGCCGCCATCTTGACTCAGAAGCATCAGACTTACTGAGGAGAGGAGAGTGGGATAAAGTACAGGGGGGAGGGTTATAACTGTGCTTTGCTCAGACAGAGCAGAGCTGGGGTCAGGAAAAGCTCAGCAATCCCAGAATGCAGAGCAGCACAGTCAGAAGGCACTTCCGGTTTGCAGGTTCCATGAGCCGCCATCTTGGATGTTTAAAGGCTCATAACATGCAGTAGGTGCAGGTGTGGTGATTTTTAATGTGAGCAATCTGTATGTACAGGGTGTGGGAAACATATAAGATAGACTCTTATTCAGAGTGAAGGACCGCTTTAAGCTTTACAAAGCTCCAGATCAGAAGCTAGAATATCACAGACTACTTGAAATGATTGAAAATGGTTCTGGATGTCTCTTCTTTCTTGATGTCCCAAGCGGAACTTGTAAGAAATTTCTTATCAGCCTGCTTCTTGCCAAGGTTAGAAGTATGGGTGCTATTGCTGTTGCAACATCTGGAATAGCAGCAACGCTACTGAGTGGTGGCAGAATCACACAATCCACTTTTAAATTGCATTTTAATCTTACAAGAAATGATGCATCAGTCTGCAATATTCCTGCAGATTCAGAAAATTTACATATATTCAGTCGCTGGCAACTCATTGTCTGGGATGAGTGCACCATGGTACATGTGCTCTGGAAGCATTAGATTGAACACTGAGAGACTTAAGAGATATGACCCAATTAATGGGTGGAGCACTGGTGACTTCAGGCAGACTTTGCCCATAATAACAAAGGGAACCGTGACTGATGAATGCATGTCTTAAGGCATCTTCGCTGTGGCATCAAGTTCAGAGGCTTACTCTCACAACCAACATGAGAGCAAATATTTTTGGAGATAAATCTGCTCTGCAGTTTTCCCAATTGCTTCTGATGCTTGGCAATGGTGTAGTCCAACAAGATGCAGGTGGCAATATATCACTCATTGCTGAATTATGCAGGGCTGTAGAGTCACCTGAGCACCTCAGAATAGCAGGGTTCCCTGACATTGGCTTTCAGTTTATCAAAGGAAGAACCCCCTACCATGACTGGATATGTAATGGAGGCTGATTCATTACTAACGCTGTGTGTATAAAGTCTGTTTTTGAACACATATACACTTGTAACTGTAACATGTAAAGCTGTGACTGACCAACCGAATAGTTACTTTTGTTCAGTATTTTCAGATCGTAGCAGGTATGGCCATAGCATAGCATCCAGCTGGGAGAGCACAGCTCTAGAGTTTTTGGAGGCTGAAATTAATGGAAACGCTCTTAAAAGCACAGATAATTTCCCATGTAAAAATTAACGACCTGTTGGACCCAAAAGAGCATGGCTTTACTGAGCAGATTTGTGCTATTTTGGGTTTTGTTCCAAATTGGGATGCCTTGCTGTGCGAAACCCCCCAGAACGTTCATAAAAAACTCACCTTTAATGGGCACTTGTCCAATCAGACTCATTTGTTGTGCACATGTAATTTCCTTCATACCGAGGTCTAGCTGTCACCACCCACACTGGTTGAACAATATCCCCCAAGGGACAATTTCATCGCCTTAGGAGGAATTGTAGGAAAGAAAAAGACTACCACTCTCAGGCAAGAGTCTTGGGTGACAGATTCATCAGCAAGGGTTACTCACCATCTTTAATCCAGAGAGATATTAATGAAATAGGAGCATTGGATAGAAAACAGTTAATGTGGGCATCTCAAAAAAGCACCCAGAACCAAGAAAACAACCTGGGGCAGTTTGCTTTTATAACCCAATATGGGGAAAACTATAGAGGAATTCAAAGAACCTTGGAGAAACATTGGCACCTAATAAAAAGAGATGAAGTTTTAGGTAATCATTTACCGGATAAGCCAAAAGTGCTATTCCGGAGACCCCCCACGCTAACCACGGAACTTGTGACTAATTATATTGTACCATCTAAAAAAGAGAATTAATTTTTTAATAAAATGGAAGGTTTTTACAATTGCAAGAGATGTATGGCATGTAAGCTACCTATTAATTCTAATTCAAAAAAGTGCAACACTACTGGACAGAATTTTAAAATCAAAAAGTTCCTTTCCTGTGCAAGCACTAATGTTGTGTACCATCTTGAGTGTGCCTGTGGCAAGCAATATGTGGGAAGAACTAGTCGGGCATTGAAAATAAGGGTTATGGAACATATTTATAACATCAAAAGAGGGTATGTGTTTCATTACATTTTAAGTAGTAGTAAGTTGTTGTACCATCGATTGTTAGCCATCGATGTAAGCAGAAAATCCAAGGAAATCCAATGAGTTAGCCAATAAATGGTATTACCTTAACCTTGGATTACATTTTAAGCAAATGCATAATAGTGACCCGGCTAGCCTTACATTTTTTGCAATTGACAGCCCGATAAAAAATCTTAAAGGTGGCAATCTAATTAGGAAGCTCTCCCAATTGGAATCAAAATCTATAAATTAAAAACAAAGGCCCCGTTAGGTCTTAATATAGAATTTGACATTAATTGCTTCATAGGAGATCATTAAGGTATGCTTTAATCAGGCCAGCTTAGGTTTTCATATTGTCGTCTGAGTGTATCTATTGGCGACTCATAAGGTATGCTTTAATCAGACCAGTTTAGGTTCCATATTCCTGTCTGAATTTATCTTTAGGCATCTTCCTTATATAGAAATGGATATAAGTAATTTTTACCCATGTTTGCTTTATATAAGAAGTGTATTTTTTCGCTTTAATAAGCAGTGAATATTTAATTTATTAATAATTGTATTTAATAAAATTGTAAAAAGGTTTTATGCTATGTGATGTTTTATTTTTATATGGCAATACCGACACATGAGCCTAATAGGTCTATCTAACAAGAGGTGTTTGTATAAAGTGGATTCAAACTGAGGAAGTTTTTACAATATGCAGCGAACTGCGTATACGGAGGTGGTGTTTGTCTGAAAATATCTGGTACGTTACTTATGTAATCTCGGTGGTGGGATTCACGTCGTGCTGTGGTATTTGAAGCACAGAAGACGGCTTTGAAGATGATAAAAGAAATAAAGTTATTTTCCGCGGAGTTATATTTGTGTTATCTAGCACACTTTTCCTGTGCACATGTAATGCTCGTCAAATAGCTCCGTTTACATGCAGAGCTTTGGCAATTGGGAGCGCAGCAGGTGCAACCCCAGTAGCGCGCATGCTCCTGCCCCCAGCCTTTCTGAATGGAGCGCACTAAAAGGCCAAAAATGCGGGGATGCAGCCACTGGATGTTTACATCGCTGAGGGCACCAGGAAGCAGGTGAGTATTGCGGCACCCTGGGTTTTTCTTCACACAGCAGGGCATCTTGATTCAGTATCTCCCTGGGGAAAGCTAGCAGCTGGCCTTGGAATCAATCCACAGTGGATTTTTGTTCCGGTTAACAGTGCATGATTTCCAATGCCCCAAACATCCTACAAATATATATTTTTTGCTATCATGTTGACTGGATCGATATTTTCCCTCTTTGTTGTTTTGAGAACAACACTTTAAGCCTTTTCAATGCCATCTGCTGAGAAAACTAAGTCAGTAACTTGAAAAACTATTTTTTTCTTTGGTGATAAAAATGGGCCTGTTTGGGAATAGATGTGGTAAAATTGGCAAAAGAGCAGAAAAAGCCAAATGTTAGTTGGTTTGTTGGGGGGGGGGTGTAAGAAGTTACAGGCAGTGATAATCATTATGCATATGTAAATGAAGTAGCGGTGGAATGGTTATTGTTGAATGTCTACAAATGTTTATTTTGAAGTTATATGTTTCTTTTTGTATGCTACAAAATACTGTTCATCTGGGAACAGGACTTGTATACTGTGGTTGTCTGCTGCCATAATAATGTTGCCAGCACACATTTTAAGTAGCTACTCCACTTGGCTGAATGAAAGTGTATGACAGAAAAGAAAGGCCAGGTGACTAAAAGAAAAAAATTGTAAAAAATCTAGAGGGGTAAGTCACTGTTGGCACTGGAGCTGGCAATGCTGAAATTAGGCCTGCTTCAGCTTGCAAGACTCCGTTCCATCAGGCCGGCTGGCTGGCTAGAAGGTTAGAGTAATTTATTTTTTAAGCTGTCTGGTGGCTTTAAGTGAAGAACATGAAATTCTTGCTTGGTTGAACTGCTGGATCTTTTGCACGTATAAATGTTTCTAACACAGTACATATGTCTATGGAAAACATATATATGAAAAGAGATATACTAATAAATAGTTCACTCGTAATTAAAGGAAGTGTCTGGGCAAGGCATACATTTCAAATCCTGCTGTTGACCATGGTATGCATTTTATTTCTGGCCTGAACAGGAAGCTTAAATTGTACACCATTATTCAGCATTCCCTGCCCTCGTCCACCAATCCAATCCTTCGTTGCAAGTCTGCTCATTAAGTCTTATTGTGAATGAGAGTGATTCTGCCTTCCTTTGTCTGCACCGCCCTCTAGATACGTCCATTGGCTGTGAACATGCAAAGAATTAGCATAAGGGCAGCCTTACAGACGATGCTAATGCTGATTTAACCCGGGTGAGTGGACATGTCCCTCACCCTGAAACTTTGAAGAAACAGAAGTGATAAACAGCATGTTTACAGGAGGTAGCAGGGCATATTTAAAGTAAATAAATAGCGATTTACACAAGGACACTAAAGTGTAGCTGTGGCATACAATAGCTTGCCTGGACAATAACCTGTAGTTGCTTTGAAGTTAGAACTGATGCACCATATCACCTGAAGCATATTTAGCTAAGTAAGGTATGTTAGTACAGTATAGGTGCTATAAATATATTTTGAAATGTGATGTGCTAACCTTTGAGGAGACACCTGCAGTTCCTGGTTTCCTCTGATGTTACAGCAACTTCTCAGCAGTACTTCAGCACCTGTTCACACAGAGCCTACTGTATTATATCTAAAACAAACTATTCTGACCAGGAAGCTTTGATTTATCTGCAAACTGATCAAAGTGAATAAAAAGGCAGACATGAAGAGATGAGTATTTATTTCAGAATTGCTTATAATTATTTTTTTAAATGGAGGGGGTTGACATTGGAGATGTTTTGAATTCAAAGATTCTTCCATCAACACCTATTCACACCCTCTGGAAAACCAATATGTGGTCCCTTTTCAGCATTTATGATCTCCTGTAATGTTCTTTATCTTTTGAATGACACTTTATTTTAAATCATCTTTTATACTGAAATAAAGACTAAAATCACCCCTTTTAAGATAATTTAAGGACTGTTACTGAATCGAGGCCAGGGGTCTTAAAAAAGCTAGTGATCTCCTGACACATAACTCACAATAGAACCAGCCATAAGAAAGGGACAGATGGGAACATGGGTGGCCTAGCAAGTTAGAGTGCTTGGAAAGTTTCCACGATCCCTTTCTCCCATTGTCCAAAATTGAGTTGCATTTTTACAGTCCAGGGCAGAAAGTAACAAGCTTGTTCCAGGTACTTAGCTGGCACAGCATAAAGAATGCCCTGGGCATATGAAGAGATGAACTGATAAGCTGTCATCAATGCTTCCTGCTGAAATTGCAGCAGATGTACCTGAGGCAGGGGGTGGCTGCTTAAAGTTGCCACGGTAGATATCTGTGGTCCAGAACCTCTGCTTGGACAAGATGGAGGAGGCTGCACAAGGTGAATTCAGCCAAATGATCCCTCTCTGTTTGAGAGGCCAGAGGCCAGGGAGCTATTAATCAGTGTTAACCCTTTATTATACTCCACACACAGCAGTTCACTATACTGCATGCTGGGACTTGCAGTTCTAAAATAAATGAACACAGGCTGTGAACACGCAGAGAATTAGCATAAGGGCGGTCTTATAGACTTATGCTGATGCAAGACAGCCTGCTCTAGCCCCAGAGAGTGGACAATCGCCCACCAGCAGTGATAAACAGCATGTTTACAGCATATTTAAAATAAAAGAATAGCTGTTTACAAGAGGACATTAATGACAATGTAGTTGTGGCATACAATAGCTTGCCTGGACATTAGCTTTAAATAACAAATTAAGACGCACATGCTGTAGGTGCTTTGAAGTAAGAACTGATGCACCATATCATCTGAAGCATCTTAAGCTGGGTAAGGAATGTTTGTACAGTATAGGTGCTATAAATATATTTTGAAATGTGATGTAGCTCTCCACACTCTAACCTTTGACTAAGAAGACACCTGCAGTTCCTGGTTTCCTCTGATGTTACAGCAACTTCTCAGCAGTATTTTAGCACCTTGTTCAGACAGTATCTACTGTCTTGTATCTAAAACAAACTATTCTGACCAGGAAGCTTTGATTTATCTGCAAACCTACAGGAAAACAAGAATGAAGAGATGATTATTTATTTCAGAATTGTTTAAAATTGCTTTTTTTTAAATGAGAGTTTTGCCATTGGAAACAGATGTGTTAAAAGATTCTCCCATCAACACCCTTTCACACACTCTGTAAAACCAATATATTCATCCTTTTAAGCATTTATGGATTCCTTTAATGTTCTTTCTTCTTTTGGTCATGCCTTATTCTAAAATAAAGCATGACACAAAAATTTAAAGCACAACTAATCAAATCGGGATGCCCCGCTGTATGTTTTTTAAAAGCCTATAGTTATTTGCATGGACAGGCTTCTAGCAAATAGGTGCATTTTGATTGTGGGGTATGGAGGGAATCCCCTTGCACTTTCCTTTTCAGGGGGATGTATCTGGGAGGGATACACCTGCACCCTTTCATTGACTACTTCCATCTGTGCTGTTTACCCTGTGCATATTAAACTCTGGGTCTGGGTAATGCTTTGTTGGATAAGCCAAAGTATATATAAATCATGGTAGTCAAGGGCTTTTAAGGTTGTGTCCCCGTTAAACAGCCAAATAGAGTGATATAAACAATCTTAGAACATTGTAACACATGCCAGAAGGAGGATGCTCTCCAGGGTGCTGGCACTTTCATTTATTTCAAGCAGTGAGACAACACAATTTGATAAGCTTTTGGACATAGCCCTTCATCAGACCCATTGATCTGAATAATGGCAAGCCTGAAAGCTTATTACCTAAACATGCACCACCAAATACCAAGATGTCCTAAATACCATTAGAGTCCTAACTCTAATCTATGAGAGCTCCCTTTGGGATATACATTAGAGATGAGCGAACTTCTTGAAAGTTCGATTCGGGCGATTTCCCCAAGAAATTCGGGTTCGCACGAATCGAACTTTCACAAATCGCTCATCTGAAAAAAAAAATGCCGGCATGGTGGGAGCGACCATGCCGGCATTTGTTTAAAAAGCAAAAAAGCAAACAGTTACCTGCATGGTCGGAGCGTGGAGGCCAGCGTCGCTCTCAGGTGCCCTCTGATGACGCGCCCTCTGATGACGCGTCCTCTGATGACGCGTCCTCTGATGACAGCTGAGAGCGGCGCCGGCCTCCACGCTCCGGCGCCGCTCTCAGCTGTCATCAGAGGACGCGTCATCAGAGGGCACCTGAGAGCGACGCCGGCCTCCACGCTCCGACCATGCAGGTAAGTGTTTGCTTTTTAAACAAATGCCGGCATGGTGGGAGCGGGCAGGCCGGCTGCGCTACAGCGTAGCCGGCCTGCCCGCTCCCACCATGCCGGCATTTTTTTTTTTTTATTTCAGGGAAAATTCGATCGGCACGAACCAAACAAAATTCGGGTTCGTGGCGAATCGAATTTTCCCTGAAATTCAGAGCGAATTCCGGTTCGTCCAAACCGGTTCGCTCATCTCTAATATAAATCTACAGTTCTAATTCAAATTAGTACTTTCCAAGATTTTTAAATGGCCTGAGCAGCTGACACCCCTCCTTTAAATCTTCTGATTCTGTGCTAGCGCATAGGGTAGGAGGTTTTAAAGTGGAACAAAACCCAGGATTTTGACTATACCGGTTTTGCCCCCTGCCCCTGTGCGAAACTTCCATCTCATCCAGTAAAAACTCATCTTTTCCCGATCCTACTGCGCATGTGTGGGCTCTTATAAAATCATCGCCATTTTGCAGTGCATATTAATGCTCAGCAAAAGGCTCTGCACTCGGGATTGGGAGCCTATTTGAATTGCAGGGTACAGGAACATGCCTCATCCCAGAGATGCGAACATTCTTGCTCCCCATTGTTTACATTACCATGGGAACCACCAGAAAAGTTTTGTTTTGCTGGGAGGTACGTTTTACATAGTGTGGAATCCCAAATTGGGATGCCCTAAGAGAAGGTGAGCAGCCAGGCCCTGGAGTCTTTTAGATTCCAGGGCCAGACATGTTGTTTTTTTACCACTTTAAGCAGTATGAGGCGAGGCTTTAGACCCTTCCTCCCCATGTGGTTATAGGGCAACCTCGGGTAAGCTGCCCTCAATGTATCCATTGCATTAAATTTCCCAAAGGGGGTTCTCATAGCTTAAAGTTAGGACTTCACCTACACGGAGACACCTTGGATGGGACACATCTGTATAAGCCAATGGCAGGGAACAGGGAGCAAACCAGCATTGTCCTCTGTGTGGCTAACTCATTCATCAAGGTTGTCCTGCATTTACCTTTCTGTTCATGATGTAAACAAACAAATCCAATATTTAGATTTAGATAGTATTCAGGGCAGCATAAGTAATTTCTGTACTTTGCAATTGGCCCCTTTAAGAAAAATAAACCTCAATGAGACCCAAGTATCACATATTTCACATTACCCTTTTTATACAGCCATTATTTTTTCACAAAAAACACTACAACTAGAGCAGGAATAGCTGTGACACAACCGTATCTTCACACACACTTATCACTCCACTCCGGGCACTAGTAAATTGGGTTTAGCTATGTCGACCTTTTTACATGTCTTGTTCATAGATAAACTTTTGGATTCCCTGTTTTTTAACTGCGTGTTGAAATGTAGAATATTTCTAATCTAACCTACCAGGAAAAAGGGAAACCTTTGTTTGCCTGAGCCTCAAACATTGCCTGACTATCAAAGCTGATTTAGTTCTCTGCAAGTGCAAATTACTACTTGAATTAAAAAAAAGGTTAAACTTACATGACAGATTTTTCTTGCTGCAATTTCCCCTTTACTTAATGTGTCTGAAGGATAAAAACAGAATCTTGACTTGACGGCGTAATCATGGGTGTCAACAAAAAAAATAGTAAGCAAGACTTCAACCATTTTCCTTTCTATCAAAAACAAAAAGGTATTGCTATAAATGTTGTCATTTGTAAGAATAGATCACTGAGACTAAAGCATGTAGCTTTGTGACTTTCAACCATCCAATTCTGCTGCTGTTTTTCCAATATAACCATCTGCTTAACATACCAGACAATTATCACATTTATTACAATCCCCGCAGAATGATGTCTTGGTACTGCACTGAACTCCTTTCTTTCACTAACACCCTATTCACTCACTAGACACCACCTGTCATCTCCAACATCAAAAATATCTTCCGCATCTATCCCTCCCTCACACCTGACAACAATAGAATTATAGCACATGCCCTGATCATATCTCCCCTAGATTACTGCAACACTCTCCTCTGTGGTCATCCATCTCTCCCTTTTGTTTCTCCAGTACTGCTCCCCTCTGCCAGTCCCTCCACTAGCTGTTAGTATCAGAAATAATTTAGTTTATATTTTTAACCTTAACCTAAAAAAAAAAATATCCAGCTAAATACCCTTCCTACATTTCATCACTTAGCCAATGGTACTAACCTAGATGCAGCTTACCCTCTACCCAGGACTGCCTCCTGTCTTAAATCCCGATCAGCTCCAGAAATATTTGTCATCATTTTCAGACAAGCCTATCATCTTAAACAACTCACTTTGTAATCCCTACAACCTCCAAAGTACTTGCTGCCCTGCTTAGTACATCATTCCTGTGATCTAACTCCTCATCTCCACCCCTGTTTGCTGGTAAGCTCACAATAGGAACGTGTGGCCTGGCTCAAGAGACAATCAGTCAGAGGTCAGTAGTTCTTACCTGTAAAAGTGGAATGGTGTGCTTGAAATCCTATCACTCCTGAATTTTTTTTCGAACCATTAGAAGAAAACTGTATCTCAGCTCATTTAAATACAAAAGGGTCGATTCAAAGAAACATGTAACAGCTTTGATTTTGGTGCCGATCATCCTATTTTTCCCGAACGCTCGTGCGTTCGTATGAACTTGCGAGTGATTCTATAAGCAAATACGTTTCTATCCTAAAATATACGTCCGTTCGTATGGCAGTTCGGGAATCAGACCTATGTCAGTTTCCATCCTGAATTTTCCGTTTCATTTCTCAGGTTGCAACATTGGTTTTGCCCTTTTTCCTTTTTTGTCTGGACGTAAATCCTTCTGATCTTGCGGCTGCGCACTACAAACTTACCTCATTACCTCATTAAAGTGCATTCTAAATATTTGGTCTTTTATTTTTCTTTATTTCATTCATTTTGTAGTAACCAACCATTAATGAATGCATTTGCATAAGTAAATCTTACTTTGTTTAATTTTTAGTTAACTTGCATTTTTTACTTGTGGATTTAATTTTAATATTTTGGCTTCAAATGGTACAACTTAAATTTTTTTTGTGTGGTTACCCACACCCTCTACATACAGATTGCTCTCAAATATAAAAAAACACCCAGCAACTTCTGCATGTTATGAGTCTAGAAACAGCCAAGATGGCGGCTCAGGTATTCTCGGGCAGCCTGCAAACAGAAAGGGCCTTGTGACTGTGTTGCTCTGCATTCTTTGATTTCTGACCTTTCCGTGTCCCCAGCTCTGCTGTGTCTGTGCAAAATACAGCAGTAACCCACATCCTGCACTTTATCCCGCTCTCCTCTCCTCAGTAAGTGTGATGCATCTGACCAAAGATGTGCTTAAATAATTAAACAAAGCAAAGGTAAACAACTACACCAATAAATTCAATCTAAAAATATTATTCTAGTACATCAATTTAAAAATAAATAACAAAGGACATAAGTTTCTTTAATTAACGCAAATATATTGCAAAATAAAGGTTTACATGCAAAGGACTAATTAAGGTCCACATTAAAATGCTTTTATAAGGCATACATGAATCAGGTATGCATTGCCATACAATTTATGGCCTCGGCCATGCTGATACATGCAGTTCATTGGAGCTCAAGACGCGCAGACTCCTCCACATAGCCAAAAAACCTGTTCAAGAACAGCAATCCGACTGCTAAAAGGTGTCGGCTGTGGCTTTCTTTTAAAACGTATTTAGAGGTTTGAAAACTGTTCTCTGAATCACACCTAAACACATCCGATTATCCTAAGTTTTACGTTTTGATCCTAAAATTTAGGAACGAACTTCCGATGATCGTAAGAGCATATACGCATTCGTACGTAGGCTCGTGCGAGTCGGAAATGGCCAAAAAAACATGAAAAAATTACTAACACCCACCCAAACTTACGATTCTCGATCCGAAATCAATTAACTTTTGCTCTTTGAATCGAGGGGATAATGTTGTGATAGTTTATAGGCTTTAATTTTTGTTAATTGTATTATTAGGTTTAAATAAGACAAAAAATTGTGAAGCCGCCAATTGTGAATATTTCAGTGTGAATTAAGTTATCAAAGCATGATCAATGACAATACATACAAAGTACTGTAATTCCTAAAGCACAGTGTAAAAAACTTGGCTCTAAGGTGCTCCAGTGGGCGCCTTTGTTTTAACGTTTGAAAAGTACAGCTCACTGATTTCCTGCAAGCTTTACAGTTAGAAAAAGAAAAATTGATAGGGTCACAAGCACCTAACAGAGATCAACAACACATACAAGCTTGTGAAATATTTTTTACTTTATTCTACGATAAAAAGGACTTTTTGATGTGGAATCCTTTAATGTCTTCATGCAAGGATTAGAAATTCCCAAACTTTACTGTAAAGCCACAATTCAAATGAATTTAATGATTAGGGAAGAGAAAGTAATTAGTGTAGTCAAGTAATTTTGGACAGATAAAACATCTAACCTGGACTGTTTTTTTTTCTGCATTACAAACTAATGTTAAATATGATAATACACGTTTTAACACTGGAATTTAATGACATTATGCATAATAGCATCATTTTTCTACACTCACAATTTATTGTTATTGTTTATTTATTATTATTATTGTTTTATCATCTTAGATGATGCTGTACAATGTTTTGTATTTATTAAGAAATCAAGAAATCATCCACTGCAGGTGTATTTTAGTGTCAATAAAGTTGAATAAAAGCCACTATTTAACTTCTGTCTCTTGCAGCTGTAAACACATTGCCCAGTTTTCTGAGATGTACTGGTTCCAGAGAACTATTCACCCTCATGCACCCTCATGCAGAGAAAGCATACCAAGACACCGTTCTGTTTCAGTAAATAGATCAGTGTGCTCTAGTCACTGTGTTGAAGGTGAAGGGAATATTATCAAACATATAGTGGCCAAGCTCCCAAAGAATCCAAAGAGTCACCAGGTACATGGTCAGTTGGGGGGGCAGTTGGTTACAACCATACAAGACACAAATAAAATACTATAAATCATATATGGATGATTATAAAGTAAATTAGTGCTATAACAATGATATCTAGGCCCCTAGGATTTATTTTGGGCTCCAATATTTGGTGCTATAATACATTGGTTAACTGGTAAATATTGCTGTGAATGTCTCTCTTTTTGAAAAAGGGCACTGGGCAACTGTATTCCTGCAATAAAAGAGCATGACACTTAGAGGCCGATTCATTAATAGCGCCAGGTAGCGACAGATGAGCACCAGTAGCGTTATTTTCACAACGCCCGCTAGTATTCGCTGTGCTTGGCCGTTGTTCGGCTGTTGACAGCGACTCAGTCGGTGTGCGGTAATGTTGAATACGGGGTTAGGAGTCGCTGTTTGACAGGTTCCGCGCTGTATGGGAGCGCATGACAGCGAATGGCCATAGCGAACGGCTCCCAGCATATTCATTAACAAATCACGCTCAAAAAATTCTTGCGCTGTGAAATGCTTGTTTAAACCCCAGAGCGCTGGCGGCGATGGGTTAAAAGTAGTTTTTTAACCCCCAAATAACCATATTTTTAGAAAAAAAAAAAAAACATGTTTTTACAAACATTTTGTAATATGAATACATTAATATCAGACCTGTAATATCAATTCTGCACAAATTTATTTTTTTTTTTTTTTACCTTAAAAAAAATATCTAACATTGCAGAAGTGGTCACAGAATTTTTGCCATTTAAAAAAAAAAAAAGACATTAATAGCATTTAATTAGGAATATTTAAAGATTGCTCCATTGAAATGCATTGGAGAGCGCCAGGTAGCGAGAGGTCATACCTGTCGCTGTTCAAGGTCACTCGCTGGTGCTGTGGGGTGAGGCTGGAATAATGATGAATGATTCGCTATCTGGCGCTCTGTCAGTCGCTAAGCAGGATCGGCTTGATAAATGTGTGATTGCGGAGGGGAGCCGGCGTTCTCGTGGCGGTGAGCGTCATTACCGTTCGCTCACCATTCGCTACCTGCCGCTATCCCTTGTTAAATAAGGGCCTTAGAATGACTCAGCCAGAGATTTGATGACATTCCTGGGCTTGTGTACTGGCGCCTATGTGGTGAGCATTGGAATCTCCATGCAAGACAGCTTGTCTAGGTGTTTTAAGGTGGGATTTAACTATTTAGGGGGTTCCACATTCCCCATTGGTTCCATTGTCACCTGCAAACAGATATCCAGCTACCAGGCCGCCGTAAATAAAACTGGGATGTGTTGCAGCATCTGTGCAAAGCGCCTTTATAGGGGATGACAGCAGGGAAAAAGGTTGGTGACAAGGGGAGCGGGAATGAGTTTCATAAAAGTCCAAAGATCAATGTCCAGGCAAGTCCAAATAAAAAGACCAAAAATAGGTTTATAGTGTGAGTGCAGCGCTGGCCGGGGAATTCAGTCCCTTCCTCCTCTGCACTCTGTATTGCTTGACACGCATTTTGTCTTTTGTGATGTTATCAATAGCTTATTACTAAACAAGCTCAGTGATTAAAAAAGTATGGTACTGGCTAGCAAGAAAGCCCAAGTGGGGCAAAACACAATGTGCAATATCTAGGACAAGTGGGCTGGCAGTACAGTCCACAATTACTTGCTAAAGAAAAGGGCCGCATTACATATAGATATTCAAAGATTTACACTTAACTTTTGTTATGAAAAATTTCACATAAGCATATAAACATTGAAAACAAAGACAGATTAAAAATATTTAAAAAACTACAAAATGCGGATGAGGAGATGGATCAATTAGTAATAAGATCTAATCATTGAATCTGAGTTTAAAAGGCCATTTTCATGGTATATTAAAATACATAGTACCAATACACAGGCCTAGGAAAATGGTGCAAAAGAGCAATAGTGCAAAAGAACAAAAGTGCAGGAAAGAACGAGGCTCCCTATTTACTATAGATATGCCATAATGAGAAATGAGTAATGAAATGATGTGCCTGTGCAAAATAAAAAGTGCAAAAGTGCCAAAAAGTGCTTATAGATTACTAATAGCTAAAGTGCATACATCATGAGATGCCAATACAAATATATCACCAAATGGAAAATACAAGTCATCATCCCGCTACCGACACCAATGTGTTGCATGGCGGTAAGGTCCCATCACTTCTCATTCTCTTCAATGCAGTTTATGTTGGTGAGCTGCAGTTACCCAGTGTCCGTTTTGGAAAAGAGAGACAGCTACCCAATTTATTACAACACCAAATATTGAGGAAAAGGAAATCATAGGGGCCCAGATATAATTGTTTTAGCGCACTAATTAACTTTATAGCATATAAAAATATGCTAATATTTTTTACTAAAAAGAATACAGTTAAAAGGCTAATAAAAGCTGAGGACAGAGAGGATATACCATACCTCATTACAGTGAACGACTGCTAACTTCTAACTGTCCCCTGGGCCAGCCAGTGGGAAGCAGAAGGATAAGTGGTTCTAGTTTCTGCATAAATCATTGCTCAACAGGATAAAAGCATCTATAAATATCATGCTTTTTGTCAAGCCAGTTATACTGGTAAAGATTGAGTTAAAAGTATGGGAGCCCACCCCTGTAAAGCTGACATAATATACTGCCTGGTTGAAGAGATCCTAATGCTCCCTCCCTAGGCACATGTGCACATTAGGGCTTTAAAAACACACCTGCCCTGCAGCAGACATTGCATTCCCCGCTTCCTCTGCACCGCATGCCATAATCAACAGATTGGTTGCTCAGGTTACCAGGCATGGCTGTGCAGCTAAGGAAAGCAAGGCCTGTTCCAAATTATAGGATTAACTGGAACAAGAAATTCTGCTGCTTAAAGCAGAACAAAACCCACCAGCGGCCGGCCTGGAACCTAAAAGATTCCAGGGGCAGCCGCTGGCTGTGTGAAACCCCCCAGAATGCCCGCAAACATTTCTGATAGGCATAATTTACACAACCATCATTTGGGCTCCCTTGATTCAGAATAGAAGTGTAAAAATATGTGTGATTCAGCATTGTTTTGACACCTATTCTGATAAATTTTGAGCATGCTATTTTGTGCTGCTGTAATATTTACTCTGCGCATACTTTCAATGAAACACATTTCTTATCAATAAACATGACTTGCACACTGCCCCCTCCCCTAAGACAACCAGCCCAAAGCACCAAGTCTGGCAAGACAGAGCCCAAAGGCCAAACATTGGTCCTTGGCTCTGGAAATATTCCAGCCTCTATGCCCTTTTGTACAGGTCCTGTGCTCTACATGCTACATTCTGATGGGCACATCCTCTTTCCCACCCCCTGGACAGTTGGGGGGCGGTTAATGAGATTTAGCTTTTGCAGATTCCCTTCTCCTTGAAATGGCAAAAGGGCCAATGAAACCCCCTAGCAGTTAACCAATAGTGTGAAAAAAACACCACATCTATAAACTAGATAGATTGTATGGTAACATATTATCCTATTTTTCGCCCTATAAGACGTACTATTTTTCCACAAAAGTGGGGTGAAAATGTCAGTGTGTCTTATTGTCCAAATGTAAATAAAACCACCCCTGTGTCACTGTCCCACTGACAGACGATGTCCCCACTCTGGCTTCCAGCTCTGCCACCAAACACTTGTGTGTCAGCTCGCTCCAGCCCGAGAGGCGGTGGTGGAGCTGAAAGCCAGAGCGGGGATGTTGCACTGACACTGATAGTTTGTTCTGCACTCACTGACACATGACATGCAGTGGCAATCCGGAAGCCTCTCGGGTGACAGTGAGCACTCACACAAACCAGTGCATGCCAAGGCAGTGGCGCGTTCATGTAAGTATACTTTTTTTTTCTCGGGAGTTGGGGGGAATACCACACTGCCTATATGGGGAATGAGATGGGGGGATGCCACACTGCCTATAAAGATAATGGGAGGGGGTGCCACACTGCCTATATGGGGAATGGGATGGGGGATGCCACACTGCCTATATGGGGAATGGGATGGGGGATGCCACACTGCCTATATAGGGAATGGGATGGGGGATGCCACACTGCCTATGTGGGGAATGGGATGGGGGATGCCACACTGCCTATATGGGGCATGGGAGGGGGGATGCCACACTGCCTATATGGGGAATGGGAGGGGGGATGCCACACTGCCTATATGGGGAATGGGATGGGGATGCCACACTGCCTATAAAGATAATGGGAGGGGGTGCCACACTGCCTATATGGGAAATGGGATGGGGGATGCCACACTGCCTATATAGGGAATGGGATGGGGGATGCCACACTGCCTATGTGGGGAATGGGATGGGGGAGATGCCACACTGCCTATATGGGGAATGGGAGGGGGGATGCTGCACTGCCTATATGGGGAATGGGAGGGGGGATGCTGCACTGCCTATATGGGGAATGGGAGGGGGTGCCACACTGCCTATATGGGGAATGGGATGGGGGATGCCACACTGCCTATATGGGGAATGGGATGGGGGATGCCACACTGCCTATATGGGGGATGGGATGGGGGATGCCACACTGCCTATATGGGGAATGGGATGGGGGATGCCACACTGCCTATATGGGGAATGGGATGGGGGATGCCGCACTGCCTATGTGGGTATTGGGATGGGGGAGATGCCACACTGCCTATATGGGGAATGGGAGGGGGGATGCTGCACTGCCTATATGGGGAATGGGAGGGGGTGCCACACTGTCTATATGGGGAATGGGATGGGTGGATGCCACACTGCCTATATGGGGAATGGGATGGGGGAGATGCCACACTGCCTATATGGGGAATGGGAGGGGGATGCCACACTGCCTATATGGGGAATGGGATGGGGGAGATGCCACACTGCCTATATGGGGAATGGGAGGGGATGTCACACTGCCCATATAGTGAATGGGATTGGAGGATGCCACTCTGCCTATAAGGGGAATGGGAGGAGGGACTGCCTATGGGAATGGGAGGGGGGATGCCACACTGCCTATGGGGATGGGAGGGGGGATGCCACACTGACTATGGGATGGGGGCATACCACACTTCCTATGGAAATTGGATGGGGGATGCCACACTGACTATGGGGATGGGGGGATGACACAGTGACCATGGGGAATGGGGTGTGGGGGGTGCCACACTGCCTGTAATGTGTTTTAACACAACATTTAGTTTAGAATAGTTTTCTTCTTATTTTCCTCCTCTAAATCCTAAGTGCGTCCTATAACATACCCACATAGTGCAAATTAATGACTACAACCCCCACTAACAGTACATGTGCAGACCTAGCAATATGGAGAAACAATTTCATGTAATAACCCAGGAATCTAGTGCTAATTAGACCGAAATGTAAGTGCTAATTAGACAGAAATTTAATCATACACGGAAGGGGAAGCCCACTCTTCAAATTATTATCCCCTAATACTGTATACCATCTATACCCATATATAAGGTAGACCCCTCCCCTTGGGAAACAGGTCTTACAGTCTGAAAACTATAAAGAAAAGATACCGCCCTCTAAATGAATCAGCAGCTTAGGTCCAAAGGTCTGTGGACAGGAGCGCCCCACATGTTCTCTCCACAAAGCCGTAGGTATACAGTGGAACACGTGTCACTTTATTTCTTAATACATTTGTGGGTATGCAATATAGCTACACTTGGTATTGTATGCAGATTTTTTATATTCTTAAGTCTGCCCTGTATGTAATATTTCATAGTAGATAGATTTTGATGTATTATAATCCAGTTTGTTGGTCGGTGGTTATTCTTTTAACTGTTGTGGTCCAAGTGTTTTTTTTTAAACATCGGTTATAGTGAATAAAAATATTTTTCATTTTTTTAATCTGTTTGAGCTATGCTCCATTCCTAGACTCTTTTGTATATGTGGTTGTGCTGCGGATGTTATGCTTAGGGGAGTATGCTCAATTAGTAGTATTGTAAGCTGTGCCTACTCTTCTGGTTTTGGTTTATACTTCATTACAGTGAAGGACTGCTAACTTGTAACCCCTATGCGGGCCAGGGGGAACTGAAGGATAAGTGGTTCTAATTTCTGCATAAAGCATTGCACAACAGGGTCCTCTTTAAAATGTGTTGTGTTTTGTGTAGTATGTGATTAGGAATTTTCTTTCTTTGTACAACTGTGTCTTATATTTGAAATGGATTCACAAACCATACTACATTTTCTGTAGCTTATTTTTCTTGCTTTTAATTTGAATGTCCTTGTAAGAAGATATCACCGTACAATGCAATTCAAAAGGAATTTCATAGAGGTGTTTAATAGTACTACCAAATAGGAATATGTGTAAGGTTTTCATTTATTCTTCTATTAAGAAATCCTTTGCCAAAATGTTCAGTTTCAAAAATCAAAAGCAAAATTTGTTCAAAAAAATATCATTCAGTTATTTTAGTCTTTTAAGTAATTAAAGAAACAAACTTTTGTATATACATCTGTGAAGCTACTGTAGCTCCCCTAAGGGGGGGTTAATCAATTTTATAGACCTCAGTAAAAGAAGCCAGCTGCATTATCCCCGATTTTCCTATATTCCTCATGATGGTTCTTATTATGTAGCTAGGCATTGAACAGCAGGGTTTTATATCTTCTCTGTGTACTTGCTTAAATAGAAACAGACTAGTATTACAGAAAGTCAAAATATAAAAAGGCAAAAAAGTATATTTATACACACACACACACACACACACACACACACACACACACACTTAGGCCCTTATTTATGAAGGAATAGCGACAGGTAGCGACTGGTGAGCGGCCGGTAATGACAGGCCCCGCCACGAGAACGCCGGCTCCCCACCACAATCACACATTTATCAAGCCAATCCTGCTTAGCAATTAGCGAGATAGCGCCAGATCAGCCACTCATTCATCATTATTCCAGCCTCAGCCCACAGCGCCAGCGTCCGACCTTGAACAGCGACAGGTATGACCTCTCGCTACCTGGCGCTCTCCAAAGCATTTCAAGGGAACAATCTTTAAATATTCATAATTAATTGTTATTAATGTTTTTTTTTTTTTTTTTAAATGTGAAAAATTCTGTGACCACTTCTGTCATGTAAATTTTTTTAGTAATATGTAATTAGTAATATGAATATTATTGTATTCATATTACTAAATTCTTAAAATTTTTTTTTTTTTTTTGGTTTCCAAAAATATGGTGGTTTGGGGGTTAAAAAACTACTTTTAACACATCGCCGCCAGTGCTCTGGGGTTTAGACATGCATTTCACAGCACTTGAATTTTTTGAGCGTGATTTTGTGATGAATATGGTGGGAGCCGGTCGCTCGGACCAGTCGCTATCATGCGCACCCATACATCGCGGAACCTGTGAAATAGCGACTCGTCACCCCGTATTCAACATTACCGCAAACCGACTGAGTCGCTATCAACAACCGAACAATGGCCAAGCACAGCGACTACTAGCGGGCGCTGTGAAAATACTGCTACAGTCGCTCAACTGTCGCTACCTGCCGCTATTAATGAATCGGCCTCTTACTTGTATACAAACATACAATGGCTCTTTGGATATGTGGAGGCTGATCATGCCAGATATTGGCAGATGAGCATCTGTATAGTGGCTCTTAGAGCAACTGCTAGTAGATGCTGTAAGCGGGTATCGGTAGTAGTAACCTGGCCATCATTGATCAATGTGATGTATGTTGGGCGCTCTGACAGCGCTGCAGGGAGCAGCAGGTAGTGCCAGCTCACTGTGACCGACTGTCAGTGCTCCACAGCATACTTATCAAAAAAGAACACACACACAGCGGCGGCGCTCTAAATTTGGTCGCTATAGCATAGAGCGCCAGATGCTGTGTGATTAAAGTTTGTTTTTGAACACATATACACCTCTAACAAAGCGAAAACACATGGAATGACATTGTTTTAACACTGTGACATTTAGTGCCAGACCTGTAATGACAATTCTCCTTAAAAATATAAAAAGTCTAAAAAGTTTCTAAAAATGTTTATTTGCAGCCAGGAGAGGTCATACAATGATTTGAGCAAAAAAAAAAAAAATGTTTAAACACAAGCAAATGAAAGCCCATTAAAATGTATGGGAGAGCGACACTGAGGGAAAGGTAATACCTGGCGCTCTGGAAGCTAGAGCGCCGGCACTGGTACAAATGAAAGTATCTCTGTACAACAAACAAGAAAATGTGAATCACACGGGCAGGCTGATTCATCACTAACGGCAGGTAGCGACAGATGAGCGTCTGTAGCAGGCATTTCAGACCGCCCGCTAGTAGTCGCTGTGCTCGGCCGTTGGCCGCTAGTTCATAGTGACTCAGTCACTGTGCAGCAATGATGAATACATTGTGGGGAGTTGCTATATGAGCAGTACAGCACTGTATGGGAGCGAATGTTAGCGACTGGTCAGTGCGACCGACTCACAACATATTCAGCAAAAAAACAGCATCAAACACCTCTGGCCCTCAAAAATGCTTAGCTGTAGCCCAGAGTGCCGGAGCCTGTGTGAATAAAGGTTGTTTTTTATCATGTATAGAAGTCAAATGTTGCCAGCCTCCACTCCCTGGACAGAGACACACACACGCTGCCGGCACGGCATAAGGAGCTCACCCAAATACTGGAGACGATCCAAGGACAAGAAGAGCCAGCCCGCAGCCGAGGTGGTTAAAAATTATCCATTCTTTATTTCTTGCATAAAAACAGCATCGCAGCTAAAACAGCATTGAGAGCATATTCAGGCAGACATCGCGTCGACGCGTTTCGAGCCTCCGCTCTTAATCATGACAGCGAGGTAACTGCCCGTGTTGCAATAAATAGTCACATTTACAATTGACATTATGAGACACCTGATATATCTTAATTGATAAACAAGCACAGCGTAAAAAGGCTCTATAGTTTAGTGTTAATTAAGCTAATTTGATTACCTGTGGGCCGTTATGTTGATCCGCCGCTGCATGGTATGGCTATACTTCGATACAAAGGCAGATTGCTTCCGGGTCAACTTAGGGGAAGCGCGCATGTCCGCCAATCACAGGGCACCCGTTACAAGGCGTATTCCCATAGGTGGGACCTGTCAGGACGTCAGATACCTGGCAAGAACTAACCCCCCATAGCGGGCGCCATTAATGGCAATCACACCGCGTGGATCAAGGTAACAGCCGAGCTACCACACACCAGTCCTTAGTATACGTCTGCTATCTAAACAGGCTATCTCTGTAAATGTGACACTAAAGAGAAAGCGTGACCATTCAACAAGGCACAACACAAGCCCTATCAGCGTTAACTCAGCACAGGTAAAGCCCAAATCATATGTATTCTAAGGGACACTTCACTCACCGTGGGCTAAATTAAGTTATCCTTTAAACATTGTGCACAAACTCTATTGATAAAGACTGAAAACAGATGAACCTAGGTCCGCCTTAATAGATAGAATCGGGCCGACCCAGGTATTCTAAATCACATTCAGAATATATAGAATTAGTTGTGTTTCAAGAACAAGTCCACATCCCACCTGGCATTAAGTCCCTTGGGGCTGCGGGTGCCTAATGTGAAAATCCAAAAGACCTCCCGCTGTAATAGTTTATCCATAAGATCGCCACCCCTGGAGCCCAGGGTCACTTTTTCAATGGGCATCCATCTAAAGCTAGTTAACTCACCCCCATGATGGCTTCTAAAGTGTTTCCCCACATTTGAGGTGCAAGTTAAACGATCCAGAGAGGCGGAAGCTAAATGTTCCGCAATTCGTTTTTTCACCGATCGTGTGGTACAGCCCACATACTGCACCCTACAACTTGCACAAGTAATTAAATAGATCACATTTGAAGAGTTACAGTTTATGAAGTTATATATCTCATAATTCTTGTTATTGACCATAGAACTGAAGTGTGGCCCTAGCTGCATATATTTGCATACCCCACATCTCCTGCCCCCGCATTTAAAAGATCCTGACTGGGACAGCCACGTTTTAGAGGCTGTGCCCTGTTTCATATAAAGGCTTGGCGACAGTTTGCATCCTATTGTGGGGGATTTATGGCTCACTATCCTAATACCCTGTTTAACTACATCTCTAAGTTGAGGGTCGCAGTTGAGCAAAGGGAGATGTTTCTGTATTATAGCTTTAATTTGATAGAACTCCTCACTATATGAGGTGACAAAGGTCACAGTCCCTTGCAATTTCCTAGGGGTTCCGTCCCTCTTTTTGCGTACCCCTTTCCTAGTAGTATCCCTGAGCATTTTGTTCCTATCTTTACTTGAAGCTATTGATCTAGCCCGTCCTAGCAATTCAAGTGGATATCCCCGTTCAACAAATCTATTAGAGATTAAAGTTAATTCTTCCTCAAACACCGCATCTTGAGAGCAATTCCTCCGGGCCCTGATCATCTCGCCCACAGGAATTGCCCTGATGGTGTGGGTAGGATGGCAGCTTTCTGCTCTAAGGGTGGTATTCCCTGCCGTCTCTTTTCTAAAAGTTCTAGTTGAAATTTGGAGAGTGTTACAATCCACCTCTAACAGTAAATCCAGAAAGGAAATTGTTGTGGGATCACATTCCGAAGTAAACCTTAAATTTAAGTCATTAGAGTTCAGATATTCTAAGAAGGGGGCTAATGTGTCATGGGATCCAGACCATATCAGGATGAGGTCATCAATATACCTTCCATACAGTTTTATCTGGCCTAAATAGGGATTATCGCAGCCAAAAATCGTCCCCCTCTCCCACCACCCCATGTAGAGGTTGGCCAGGGAGGGAGAGAATGGTGCTGCCATAGAGGCCCCGCATCGTTGCAAAAAATATTGACCTGCAAACAGGAAATAATTATGTTGCAACAGATATTGCAGGACCAAGATGAGGAAGGTTTTCAGATCATCTGAGTACTTAGAGTAATTGTCCAGATAGAATTGGACTGCTTGTAAGGCCAGGTTGTGGGGTATTATTGAATATAATGAGGCCACATCACAGGTTAGCCAGCTGTAATTAGGGCTCCATTGAAACTTGTGTAATTGAATCAAGATGTCACGGGAATCTTGCAGAAACCCGGGGAGTCTGCGTACCAGTGGGAGCAACTGGGCATCCACCCACTGCCCCAGTCTCTCATTCAGCCCCACAATACCAGCCACAATCGGCCTCCCAGCGGGGGGACGTTGGGATTTATGGATCTTGGGGAGGTGATGAAAGACTGGGGCAATGGGGGAGGTCACAAACAGAGCTTCTGCCTCATGTTGAGTGAGGACTCCCAATCCTACGTATGTGTATTCAACATGAACAAAGCGAAAACACACGGAATGACATTAAAATAACATTGTAACATGAACACATTAATGCCAGACCTGTAACATCAATTCTGCATAAATATATAACATTTTTAAAAAAGATGAAAAAATGGCTTTTTCAAGGCCAGAAAACATCCCAACATTATTTGAGAATAAAAAAAATAAAATAAAACAAAAACCCTGTTTAAAGAGAAATAAAAGAACATCCATTAAAATGTATGGGAGAGCGACACGAAGTGAGAGTTAATACGTGGGGCTCTGCAAGGCTTAACACCGGCACTGTACGCTGAGGCTGGGATAATGATGAATCAGAGCGCTACATGGCGTTATCCCAGTCGCTCCAAAAATTCTGCTTGATAAATGTGTAATTGCGTGTCATGTATGGCATTCACCTGACGCTACCTGTCGCTACCTGTCATTTACAAGGCACTACTTGATGGTATTCCTTCATAAATAAGGCCCTTAGACTATTCCCACCCAACAGTATCATTGTTAAATTGCAAATCTCAATAACCAAAGTGCTAGTACCCTTTTAACTTAGTAAGGGTCCCTCAAGTTAACAAATCAAAAAAAATGTACAAACCACCCTTAGAGAGTTATAGTCCATTTATAATGAAGCGTTGTAGTCAGCAGCAAGTAGTCCCCCTAAGTACAGGCACCTATGCATTTTGTGGTAGATTGCCACTGCCTCGGGGAGACAGAAAGACATTACAGAAGTAGTGGTAATGTCCATGGAACATGTGGGGGCCGTGATAGTGTATATTTTAATTCACATTTTTTTGTGTATTTTTTGTATTTTTACATATTTATTATGTATGCCCATTTTAAATAGAACGTACTGTACATAACATCCGCTGTTTTGAAGCATTAATTACTTTTGTATATATATATATCACAATTATTTAGCACTCTGCATACTTTACTGCAGTGCATGATTTTCCAGACTAGGTCCAGTGCACGCATGGAAATACTATACTATACATTTTTACACAGTGTAGGTTAAAGCTGACAGCCCTGGAATCTATGATTCCCAGCCATGGAGCATCCAGATTTGGGTTGCCCAGCTGTGTGAAACCTCCCAGGTCACCCAGTAAATGCACCTTCTCCCTGATCCAACAGTACAGCCGCCACCATCTGCTATACCTTTAGCAGGGCGCACACCCATGCCAGGCATTTGTGAATGGGAAAGGCGGGTATATTCCCTGTTAGAGGGTAGCGGGGATGTGGCTGCCAGTGCTTTGGGCTCTGCTCAGCTAGACTCAGCTAATTAAACTGGACCAACTCTCATTTTTTCTTTAATGGGTGTTGGCCCCGCAATCAGCTAATCAAAACAAACTTGGGGGCATCCAGAATGCTGGAATCCCCCCCACACACACATAACCCCCCAGAATGCCTGTAATCCTCACCTTCACTACTAGTCATCACATCAAGACTTCCCAACTGAGATTGGCCCACCTCACTGGTAAACTCCTCTGGGATATTCTCATCCTCATTCCCTACCTCCCCTCCCTTTATTGGAATCAGGGTTTGGGGGTGGTGGAGAACCTCCTTGCCATGTTGGTGGAGGGAAGGCTACTTATCTGTGGGGACAAAAATCAAGAAAAGGCATTAAGGACAAGTCCTTGCTTGAGTTCCTATGTTGTCGTACATTCTTCACTTACCAGAGGCATACTCATCATAGAGACGGTAGACTGATGCTGGGTACTGGCGCTTGAAGGGAACGGATTTGGGCCAGATCTTCATTTTAAAGCGCCGGGGCACTGTGGCCCTAATCTCCTCCACAATGGTCCCCTTCTGGGCTGAGGGTCAGGCATAGTCATATTCGCGCTGGCACATGTCCTACATGAGAACAAACAATGACAGAAGAAAAGAGAAAAAATGTAGATCTTAACAGTAATCACCAATATGTTAGTATTTAAATAACACATTTCTGCATGCTAATTGATGAGAATGCTAATGGTAATGACGCAAAATAGTAAAATAGTAAATATACATGGAAAAACGCTAAGCGCAATGCCAAGATCTCTGTATTTCACAAAAAGCACTATTAATAAATAAAAAACGCCACAAGAGGCCTGAGTTAGGAATTTAGTGGCCACAGATTAAAAAACCCTGAAAAAGAGTCTTAGAGAACTAGGATACAGTGAAAACACATGGGGTGTAATTGGGGGACATGCAAAGGCACTACCACATTCAAGTTTCCAAAAAAAAAAAATGTTTAACGTGTATAAAATACATCTCGAGCAGCCCAGTCAGTTAATTGTTGCCAAAAAAATTGAAAAATGCTAAGCAGAAGTTGTACAGACAACATCACATAAAGATTAAATGAAAGTGTATGGGATAATACCACTGCAGGCCAGGCAGCACCGGTGCACCGGGCGCTATTAATACATGGAATGCTTCCTATTAGAGGCACTAGAGGCACTAAACATTTTGATTGTTATACATATGGCTTTCTGCAGAAGCGCCGCTAAAACACCTGCCACTTTGTGGTGTTAGCGTTTTTTAAATAGGCTCTGTAACAATGGACAAAACTGTATTGAAGTGTTTCTTGCTTACAATTAGTTTTAAACAAAAGTATCTGTATGGAACTGGGGACTTGACAATAATGTAAATGCATGACTTAGATGTTGCCAAATATAATTGTATTATTTTCTTGTAAAATAGTTTTGCAAGGCTTGTTTTTCTAAAATGCAGCCTAAACAGACTGTAAATGTTGTCCTCTATGTTCACAGCATTGACATTCTGTAACTAATGATGAAACGCTGACAACAAAACATACAGCACCAATTTTTTCAGGGTGCCAAACATTATTAAATACGGTGTGCAATGGGTGATACAGTACATGGTGCTAGCTGGTGCAGCTCTAATCGATATAAAGGTCCAGCAATCACTGACAAAGGCCAGACAATACCTAGTGCGCCCATCCGAGCTGATTATTTAACATCAAACATTGTGTCTTTTCCTTGTGTTCTGTAAAAATAATAGTGCCAAAATATAAATAGCTGCCATGCTGAATTGGTTGTATGCCAAGGCACTACAGGGCACACTTCTTAAATAAGTTTCAGGCTGTTATGCCACAAACACTATCAATACTTTTGATCCTACAGCAAGCTTTTTATGTTCAAATTAAATCACATACATGATGTTGCACTAGAAAAAGCTACTGCTGAAATATATATATATATATATTTAAAATTCTTTACGGCTGAAGATTAATGTAAAGCATTCTATTTCATGCCTATATGAAATAGGAATATTTGATGCTTATTGGATTCTGTTCCCCTAATAGCAAGCCTCAGTGCCTTATTGAGACTCAGGATAAAGTGGAAAAAAAAAATCATTTTGATTTGACAGTTGATGTGAATAATACTAGTAATACAAACAAAACTAACACACTTTGATCTAATCGTACCCCATATGTATAATTTATTTGCCTATACATATTAGTATAATGAAAGTAATAATAACTGCAAAAATATTTTGATCTTGAAGCAATTAAAACATTTGAAATGCATATGAAATACTGCTGCTTTTGTTTACATCTAAAACACAAAATACTGGTGAGTCAAACTAAAACGAAATGTCTGCCAAATTTAATTTTAACTAGTGAGCATGCAATTAATCTTGAAAATTGTTTGGCTTACATACTCAGGTTCTCATAAATAAATTAAGGCTTGCAGGTTCATTATTTATTGCCATTATTATTTAATGATGATTTGATTTAACATATGCAATGCTGCTATCTCCTTATATAATATATAAGCTTGTAATGCATTTCTATGGCATATTAAAGTTAAATCGGACCTTCAGCGTGATTTACTGAAAAGCCCAAACTCTTAAAAAACTATTCCCCAGCATCTAAAATTAATATATTTTATGTTTTTAGTCACTAACTTATTATTCTTTCCCCCACTGGGCTGCAACTCTGTTCAGGAATTTAGGATACGGGCGCCGCCATCTTGACTCAGAAGCATCACACTTGCTGATGAGAGGAGAGCAGGATAAAGTACAGGGGGGCGGGTTATAGCTGTGCTTTGCCCAGACAGAGCAGAGCTGGGGTCAGGTAACGGTCAGCAGTCCCAGAATGCAGAGCAGCACAGTCAGGAGGCACTTCCTGTTTGCAGGCTGCCTGATAAGATGGCGGCTTCCATAAGCCGCCATCTTGGATGTTTAAAGGCTCATAACATGCAGTAGAGGCAGGTAGGATGATCTTTAATGTCGACAATCTGTATGTACAGGGTGTGGGAAACATATAAGATAGACTCTTATTCAGAGTGAAGGTCCGCTTTAACCTTAGAAAAACGTCAATGTTAAGTTTGAGTATACCCTTAAATTTACAAGTATAATTTCCCATCACAAAAAGTAAAAGGCCTCCGGGATCTTTAAACCAAGAAAAAAAAATGTATAACGACACTGATAACTGGTGTGCCTGCAACATGTCTCAGCTCTGGTGCTGGTCAGCCATAAGTGTATTGGAAGTGATAAACAATGGGGATCATAAATCAGGCCCTGTACATATTCTAAAACACCTGTGATACCAGAGTCTGTGATTTAAACATTGTGGTGACACTTTTAGGCTTGTTAGAGATGCTTTTCTTTTTCCCTGCTACTTATTTTTATTATTTTTTCTCATTTGTGAGTTCCCCGGGGTTGACTGGTAAGTTCCTATGGGTTACGGGTGTGTGTGGCAACACATTCAGAGATGACAGCCAACTAGCTGGACAAGATGTTTAAAAGAAGTGATCCTATACCCAGAAGGAAGGAAGTTTATGTCATCACCTTCTATCCCCAGCCCAGTGCCACCGAAACAGCCTATTTTTTTTTTTACTGAAGCCAATGATTGATTCACTTACAAGCTTAAATGCCACATAATGGCTATATGGCAGCTTAGCATGTAGTGCGTTCAGATTTATTGGAGTTAATATAACTAAATAAGGGTGACCACTCATCGCGCTGCTGCATGACTGTATCTGGTTTGTATATTTATGAATACTGAGGCTTTAGTAAAAAAAAAAAAAAAAGAATCAAGGATTGGTTTCGGGCTGGGGATAGAAGGTGATGACATAAACTTCCCTTTTGGGTATAGGTTAACTTTATGATATAGTGATGCCGACCAGAGCATGTTTCATGTGGGAAATCATGAAAAAGATAATACTGTAGTGATATTACATAATAAAACATACTATTGGTGCTATTGGTGAGTATAAAGCTTTATATATGGACAAGTTAAAAGGTAAATTGGAGGTCTAGCCTCCACTGCAGATGCCCCGGTCTTCTGCTGACCTATACTTGGCATTACAAATAAAGCTAATGCTGGCTGTCTGTGTACACTTGAGCGCATAGTCATCTAAACTGTGTGCAGCAGCAGCCCTATGGATGGCCGCCTAGGTAATCAGTCATGGCCAGAGCAAGCAATCTCACAACTGCCGCCAATAAGTGGGAGATGTTATATTTGGACCCATATTGGCCGACATTGGCCTTGGTGTGGTTTGAGGATTACTGGGCACTATGGTGTAGGTTATTAACACATAATTCTGCCTATAAAAGTTACTTCCAGTGTAAGTTTCTTTCAATATAGATAGGTGAGGGAAATGTTGCTAAAAAAATATTCAGTTCTGGTTCATTCTCGGGTTTTTCAGGACAATGGGCATTATTAGGAAGTGCAGCTGAGCTGGGTCCAATAAATTCTATGGAGAAAGTGTGAAAACTAAGATTTGGAACATTGAGACAGAGGACAGAGGTGTGATGTTGAATGGAGACTTTATACTATTTCAGGTGCAGAAGGATGCTTAACTTTTGTAGTACTGCAAGGAAAGTTCCAATGTGTACCTAGTGCTTGGACAAGCAAGATCTGTTTGCTGTATGTTTTTTTATATGGTTATATTGTGCCACTGTTACCACTGAAGAGATTATTACCTATTTATTGACATTTATATTTATTCACATTGCATGTCAAAAATGTCAACATTCCATCATCAAGGCATGACCATTGGTATTACTTACCTAACCATTTGTGGAAGTTGTTATGCATATATACTGTACCTTTTGCATCCTGCTACAGAAACCTGTACCTTGATTGCCATACGTCTTCCTGGTTTAATATCACTGTATCTCCTATATCTTAAGAGGACTGGAAGCCATTGTACATATTGTAATAGCCCACACTCCCATTCGTATTAATTATTTTACCAAAAACTAGATCGAATCTAGAGCTGCAGTCAGACTTCACCTTTACCCTTGCATAAGGTCTGAGAAAATGTCCTACAACCCAAGTCTACATGCCAGCAATGTCAGCTACATGGCAGCAAGAAACAGTTTCCATGATAACTCCTGTGGTCATCTTTCTATCAGAAATTTGTGGGTGGGATTTATGAAGATTAATAATAACAAAAAAATCAAACAAGAATTAGCACAGACCTATGCTTATGCTTCTGTAAGAGAATGAACAAATCTGCTGCTAGGATAGTGAACCATGTAAAGCATTTAATTATGAAGAACCTTTGATTAATTGCACAAGAGTACTGTTTCCAGTATGCATAAGCAAATAGGATCTTTGATTTTATTGTTGATTACAAGACTTTCCAAGCATTACTATGCCTCTAAAAATGTATATCTGTCTTAATGAAGCAAAAATTAGGAAAATAAAAAAAAATCAAATAAAACATACTGATGAAAATGAACCTACTTTAATAAATCAGGAAGGATAGTCACATACACCAACATAACACCCATACTACCAATAAAAATGAAACAGAATAGAACCCAACAGTAACTATTTATGCATCTGGCCTTTATGAAGGCATGAGCATGCATACAAAGACTTCTCACTTCATGTACCCACTCAATTTTAATAAAAGAGCTTTGTGAGCTGACTCATTTATGGAAAACACATTTAAACGCTCTCAGTTCATAAGCTTTTAAATCCTGATAATGAAGAATTAATATTCAGTCTTCATTTAGTAAGAAAATCATTATAAAATACATGTGAATGGATCCATATGGAATGCTTCTAAATAATCTCTGTCACACCCAGGCGGATATCACTGGGCATTCAAGGTGGTTGGATATAAGTAGCTGACTGGAAACAGAAGGACAAAAGACATACAACCCTTCTGAGCCACCAAAGAGGCAAGCTGCCAACCACCCGGGATGTGGATAGTCCGATACTCGACGGAGAGCCCATAATCTACCAAGCTCTTCAGCAGTGCTCCTGAAGGTGGAGTTGCACAGGACCTGGCTAGTCCCTTGGTGTTTGGGCTGTAGGACCAACAATAAAGGCTGTTAGTCCAAGACACACATGGCTAAGACACTGGAAGGGTGGTGGGACAACAAACAAAGACACAACTGCGGAGGCCTGCAAAGCCCAGCACAGACAGCACAAAGACATGAACTATGAAGCGCTGTAAGCCTGAGTACAGACAAAGACGCAAACTATGAAAGGCTGTGAGCCCCAGAAGGACAAAAGACAAACAACCCGCCTGCGCCACCAAAGAGGTAATCTGCAAACAACCAGTGTGTGGGTGGTCCGGGACTCAACAGAGAGCCTCTAATCCACCTAGTTATTCACCTGAAGGTAGAGTTGCACAGGCCCCGGGTTGTCCCTTGGTGGTCACAAACTTGGGCAGGGCTGACATACACAAGACACAAACAGATGATCTGGGCCCAAGTGCAGGCTAATAGCAAAGCTTGGCCCCAGTACAGGCTATGGCAAAACTGGGCCCCAGTGCAGGCCTGCTGCAGAGCTGGGCCCCAGTGCAGGCCTGTTGCAGAGCTGGGTCCAAATACAGGCCTGTTGCAGAGCTGGGCCCCAGTGCAGGCCTGTTGCAGAGCTGGGTCCCAATGCAGGCCTGTTGCAAAGCTAGGCCCCAGTGTAGTCCTGTAGCAGAGCTGGACCCCAGTGTAGGCTATGGTGCAGCTGGGAACCAGTGTAGGCTATAGCAGAGCTGGGCCCCAGAGCAGGCTACAGGACCGGCAATGAAGGACCTTAGGCCCAAGACACATACGGCTGAGACACTGGAAGGGCTGTGGGACAACAAAGACACAACTGTGGAGGACCGCAAAGCTCAGTATGGACAGCACAGACAAAGACATGAATTAGGAAGGGCTGCAAGGGCCACCAACAAGGACAAGAAGGCAATAAGCCCAAAATCACAAAACAGGAAGGCCCGAAGACGATGCGGCTTTAGGACCCAGGGAAAAACCACACCACTCCCGCAGACACACTGCAACACCTTAGGAGATAGCACAATGGTGAGAACAATGCACATGGAGTGATAATGCTTGGCAGATGGCTGGTTCACTACCCTGTCCAAGCCAGTCCCGACAACCACATTGGGTATATCACTACATATACAAAGCCAATGAACATTTCACATAAACGTTTATTTCATTAACTCTTTCAAAGGGGACTTTTATGTCTTCTTTATCTATGCTAGGGCCATAAAATGTGTACAGGTATATGCCCCCATATACCTTATTTAAAAAATTCAGTGGACATTTCCAGGGCTACAACATGCCACGACAATTCCAACTTTAGTCAAGGCATCTGCATCTTCTCTGTTGGCTTAGGTTACATTTAGAAGACCACTGCATTCCAACAATACCCAACACTGACTTGCAGCATGAAAGGGTTCCATCTTATACAACAGCATCTGTTGCCATCCATTCTATCTGCTGTTTTCAGAATCTCTCCCCTACCCTAAAAGCCTATTTATTAATTTGGGGCAGGAAAGTACAGGAAAGTCCTTAGGAAAAAGATTTTTTTAAATATATATTTCTCTTTGGTGAGATGGACACTGGGATGACTGATTATACTTTTACGTGTGAATGGTTGCTGTCAGCATGCACGTATATGGCTGTATGTTAACTCGATTTGTAGCAGACACAAGGCTTGTCCACCAAGCACATACAATATATGAATGCTGGAAGCTAGACCCAGACAAACACAATAGTGTAGTCGCAGCTGTCTCTGCGGAACTAATGGATGCTTTTTCTCTGAGAGGGGCTAGCCTACAGCATTCAATGTTATGTTTTTACTATTGTGCAACCCCCTTGTAACCAAACACTGTCAAAGTATACACTTAGAGATTAAGCACAAATACCATAAACAAACCTTTATTTTAACTAACCAAAGATAAAAATATATCCCAAAAATATTATTATAGAAATAGATTGTATAATTAGTTATATCTGTATATTGTATGCACAGAGAATTGTCTAAGTAAACTGCTGTCAGATTTTCTGTAACTATTTTGTCAAACAAAAATGTGCAATTGCAATAGCAAAAATGCCAAGTCCCCATTCTGCGGGAACTAGCATGTAAGCAATGTGCCCATGTGCTGACATAAATAAACATTTCATCAAATCATACAGTCTCATGAGCAGGCACAATTCCTCAATTCAGTTAGGTTTCATGCTCGGGCGAGTTGTCTCTCTCTCTGCTCTATCCAGTTGCACAGATCAAACCTTAATTCATAAGATAAGTGCCTGACGGGAGTTACATTCTATAGTACCTTTTAACTTAAGAGCATAAGAAAAGACATGTACCCACTCCATTTCAAAAACCGTTTCTTTTTATTTATACAAAAGAGTGCTGTGAGGAAGTATAAGCAGAAGATTAAAGACATTGCCAACATTGCGAAGGTTATGTGCTGTAGATTATATTAAACTAATATATATATATATATATATATATATATATATATATATGCAAGGAGGTTGATTGCTGGCTGCTTAGCAATGATGGTGCCTTTCATAAAGCATGCATAGTGCTGAGGTGTATTGGCCAGTAGGCCAGTACAGTAGGCTAGGAGCACACCAGATAATAGGGTCTCACACATATGATTCGGCCATGCACGCCCCTTTGTTCGGGTAAAACGGGATTCTGAGTGATCCTGCAACATTGTACCCTTGCATCATCACATCACAACACCATTTGTCCCTCATGTGACCACTTGCCTAACCAGTATTGGTATGCAGCTACCCTCTACTGTTTTGATAATTTGTCATATCTAACAAACTGATCGAACATATTTTAACATGATCCTGGTATAAGGCCCAGTCCAGGATCACACAGTCTACAGATTGAAATCAGGAAATAATTGATTAAACTAGACATATCTTGTATGTTTCCCCACCCTGTACATGCAGATTGCCCATCCTACCTGCACATTTTGTGCTTTCAGACTCTTTTAACATCCAAGATGGTGGCACATGGAGTCTCAGGCTGCCTGCAGACAGAAAGTGTCTTCTGACTATGCTGCTCTGCATTCTGGGATTGTTGTCCTTTTTCTGACCCCAGCTTTGCTATTCCTGTGCAAAGCACAGCTATAACGTTGCCCGCCCCCGTGCTGTTCACCCCTCTCCTCTCCTCAGTATGTGATGCGCTTCTGAGGCAAGATGGCAGCGTCCGTATCCTAGAGTCCTGACTAGATTTAAAGCCCAGCAGGGGAAAGAATAATAAGTAATAATAAGTGAGCCAATAAAAACTTAAAATGTATTAATTTTAGATGCTGGGGAATAGTTTTTAAGGGTTAAGGCTTTTCATTAAATGATGCTGAAGGTCCAGTTTAAGGGCCTTATTTAAGAAACGCTAGCACCAAAATGAATAGTGCCTCTCATAGTGCCATATAGCATGTATCAGCAGCGCCAGGGATTATGCAACACCACATCAGCTGTGCACACGGGGCCCTTAGCTTGATTCTCCCATAGGCTTCAATTAGGCTTTCTATTCATGTAGGTCACTTCTCGTTAGCGTTTTTGTTACATTTTTTGCTTGTGCATGTGACAGGGGCTCCCTGGCCTGTTTTTTTTAAATAATTTTCTACACTTAGGTTAGTGCTGCAAATCATGTGTCATGTAATTAATGTGCACGCAATGTCAGTCCATGTGTTTGTGCATTGTCACATTGCTGCCATCCTTTTAAAATGCCTTTTTTCCCATTGCACCTGGCGCTATATGTCTAAGTGTTCTGGTTTGAGAGCTACAGTGCAGGCGCCATGATTTTTTATGCTAAATACAATGGTTTTCAGGCTCTTCCCCTCGGCGCTACCTGTTGCTATGTCCATAGGCCAACAAAAAAACAGTGCCACAAGCATAGCCTTCAGCGCTGAACACCAAAACGCCTGCTGTCTGTGGCTGCAGTTGCAGCTGTGGCACTGAGAGCCTCTTTCGGGAGACGCTCAAGTGGTGCTAAATGGCGCTGTTATTAAATTGGGCTCCTCGTTTATTGTCTTGGTTTGGGGGCACTAAGAGGGAGGCTGACCATAGGGGTGACATCATCCAGATAAGCTGCTCTACCCTGACAGGAGCTATAGTTGCCCTGAAAGCCCCTTAATGCTAAAGTCCTTAAAGTGGACCAAAACCCATGTCAAATCTATGATTCCCAGGCCGATCGATTCCCTCCCCCCAGGCATCCAAAATCAAGATGCCCCAATGTGTGAAACCCCCCAGGTCACCCCATACACTTACCTAGTTTCCTGTCCAATAGCGCAGGCACGAGCCATGTCTGCATCCCCGCTATCCCTCTAGCAGGGCGTGTGCCCGCGCTGGGCATTTGGGCATGCTCCCTGTTAGAGGGAATGCGGCCACCAGCACGCTCTGAGCCACTTGCGTTTGACAAAGGCTTAGACGACATGACATCAGAGGCTCCAAATGATATCATGAGAGGTGAGTTGGCATCAGCGTTCTGGGGGTTTCCCACAGTGGGGCACCAAAACCCAGGACCAAAACCCAGGATAGTCAAAATCCTGGGGTATGGTCCACTTTAGGAAGATCAAGCACTTTAGAGAAGTTATTTATTCTTCCTGTTGTTAGGAAATCATGTGTTTCATACCCATGTGGCCTTTACTTATCAGACAATCTATATATTTGTGCTGGAAAAGGTTTATTTAAAAAAATGTATTTTTCATTAAAAAAAAAGATTTTTCTTTGGTGAGATGGACACTGGGGTGACTGAGTACACTGGCTGATGTGAATGGTTGCTCTGTGCATGCACATATATGGGGGCTTGTTATCTCAATTTTTAGTAGACACAAGGCTTGTCGACCAGGTAAATTTATGAATGTTTAGTGCAAAGAGCCCTGGATGATTTCCAGATGTAGATCAGAACAAACCAACTATTGCCAGTTAACATTCTCCAAGCAAGAGGCTCAATCTAGTGGGATGTCAGTTGCTAACTGGCAGTCAGCAATTGTTTAATTACAATGCATTTCTGGTGAACAGCTGAACAGTTCCAAAATATAGAACAGGTTCTAGAACAAAGTGTACAGCAGGATTTGGCATGTAATTTGTCCTTTGTCATGACCTTTCTTTTCTGTTCCATTATAATTACATTAAGCGACCTTGTTTTCTGGGAATAAAAACTTTTTATATCTATCTAAGGTAGGCCAGCTGATCAAGTGGTACATGGCTTTTGACTGCCGGTAAAGAGCAATATCAGACAGCAATCAATGAACACTTCACAAAGGTACTAACAATCTCCAAAGCAGTGCTGGCCTTATTTTCCTCTGGGCTTGATATATGAAAGTGTCAGATTGCTACAACCACCAATTAGATTCTAACTTTCACAAATGCTGTGAATCTAATTAGTACTGCTAAGCACTGAAGAGCACAAAGCGCTCTGTTTATATTCTGCAGTTAGGAATATGAACGTATGTTCTTTTTTTTTTGAAGGACAACTTATTTTTACTCTAGTTTAAAATAAAGAATGAATGTTGTCTTTATATTCATAAGAGGTGTTTGTTAAAATTCTTCTAGAAAACCCAGAGAACAGAACTTTGCAACACATCACAGGATTGTCTTAAAGTTACCCCGAGACTACTCCCTACGTGTTTTCTCTAGCCTTCCCTCTGGTTTTGTCTGTACAGCAACAGTCATTTGAAGACTTTCCCTTTTCCAAGGGAAACAAACCTATAACCTGGAATCTGAAAGATTATGAATTGGGATTCCACTGTGTGAAACCCCCGAGAATGCCAGTAAAACGTAACTTTTACCCGGTCCAATGGCGCATGTGCAAGCTCTTGTTCAGTCAGAGCCAATCAGCTCAATTGTTTTCAATAGGAAGGGGAGTGGCTGCATCCCCTGCAGCTATGAGCGGTGCACATGCTCCCACCCACTATGTCATGGATAGCTGCTCTCACACCCCATTGAAGCAAATCAGAGTTGTTTGCTGAATGACATAGTTACGGCTCTGATTGGACGAGAGCCCACGCATCATGCACCATGGGACCGGGAAGAGTTGAGTTGTTCTAGGAATTCTGGAGGGTTTGACACAGCGGGGCCAGGGGATGCCCATGGGGCACAGAACAAATCCACTCACCTGTGGGTACTGTGTGTGGGGTCACTGGAAGTTAAAATTGCACCCTCTGATTGCTATGGGGGCACATATATAAAATACCCCCCCCCCTTTGTGGGGTATTCAGCCAATGTTTAACCCCCGTGGATTCTGGGGGGGCGCTGGTACTTTAAACCACCCATGGCTGCTGCAGGCTGAATAGTTTTGTGGACGGGCAATTGGAGGGTGCAGTGCATAAAGACAATTTGGTGGTCTGTGGTCTTACAAATCCTCAGAACCTAAACATCACTCTCCCTGGCCTCTGTGCGCCTCTGCTCTTCGTGATAACATAGTGTCATGTGACACTGTGTCATCATGCTGAGGCCGGGGAAAGCGACATTCAGGAGTTAAAGTGGACCAACTCCCAGGATTTTCACTATCCTGGGTGTTGGCCCACTTCTGCGGGCCACCCCGATCGGGATGGGGAGTCCAATGCAGTTTTCCCCAAAATCTAAAGCAATCAGAACAAAAATGCTTAGTCAAATAGGTTATATTTGGATGCAAACACCCCCCCACCCCCCAAGTCCTCAAGCAAGGGTTCTAAAGTGGCTCAGTTACCTAGGATGTCAGTTAGAGGTTTCAGTGAATGAAGCAGCAGCCTATATTGGAATCAATAGGCTGGTCTGATCTTTTCCGGAAAAAACTTGGGTTGATCTCACAGTATGGTGACATTATTAATTTTGATTGGGCCCTGGTGCAGACAATAATTAGGAGCCCTGGCATTGCTGGTGCAGTAACCATTTTCCTATCATATTAAGTAGGGATGAGCGAATCGATAAGGACGAACCCGAATTCGTTCCGAATTTCAGGAAAAATTCGATTCTGAACTAATCCGAATTTCCCCGCGATTCGATCGATCGAAGTTTTCCTTTAAACTCCATTTATTTCAATTACAGCCATTGTAAAATGGTGAATGGTGGATGGACATGTCCGGATATGTCCCCTGGGGCAAGTTATCATGGGAAGGTCACATGCAGCCTATCAGCAGCCAGGAAGCCCGGTGACGTCACAGTGCTATATAAACGGCGGCCATCTTGCTTGTGCGCATTTCAGCTTTGCATTGCAGACAGAACGGAGGTTGCTGCAGACAGGGAGAGACTAACAGACAGGCAGGGAGAGTCAGGGAAGGTCAGGGAGACCCACAGAGACCCACACAGTGCCAGGGAGAGCCAGGGAAAGATAGGGAAAAATCAGGAACGATCCAGGCAGGGACAGCAGAGAAAGTGACAGGGAAACTTTTTTTTTATTTTCACTTCACTTCATTTGCCAGATCAGTTTAAAATTCCTTTTTTTTGTGCTGTAAATATTCCTGGCCACTGTGCATCCCATCCTGGCAGTGGCATATTTAACCCTATCTGTTACACACAAGCATTTCCTATAACTCGATTAGTTTTAATTTTTTTTGTATGCTGTAAAAACCCCAGCCCACATGGGCATACTATTTCAACACATTTGACCCTATCGGTTATACTAAATCAGCTTCTAAATGCTCTGTTTTATTAATATATTGCATTTTGAATTGGTTTTGTGTGTCCTTTAAAAACACCAGGCCGCAGGGTATCCCAAACTAGCACATTTCACCCTGTTATACTAAATAAGCTTCTAAAGGCTCTGTTTTATTAATATATTGCATTTTGAATTGATTTTGTGCGTCCTGTAAAAACACCAGGCTGCATGGGCATCCCAAACCAGCACATTTCACCCTATCCGTTATACTAAATCAGCTTCTAAAGGCTCTGTTTTATTAATATATTGCATTTTGAATTGGTTTTGTGCGTCCTTTAAAAACACCAGGCCACATGGGCATCCCAAACCAGCACATTTCACCCTATCTGTTATACTAAATCAGCTTATAAATGTTCTGTTTTATTAATATATTGCATTTTGAATTGGTTTTGTACATCCTGTAAAAACATCAGGCCACATGGGCATCCCAAACCAGCACATTTCACCCTCTCTGTTATACTAAATCAGCTTCTACAGGCTCTGTTTTATTAATATACTGCATTTTGAATTGGTTTTGTGCGTCCTTTAAAAACACCAGGCCGCAGGGTATCCCAAACCGGCACATTTCACCCTACCTGTTATACTAAAGCAGCTTCTACAGGCTTTGTTTTATTGATATATTGCATTTTGAATTGGTTTTGTGCGTCCTGTAAAAACACCAGGCTGCATGAGCATCCCAAACCAGCACATTTCACCCTATCTATTATACTAAATCAGCTTCTAAAGGCTCTGTTTTATTAATATATTGCATTTTGAATTGGTTTTGTGCATCCTGTAAAAACACCAGGCCACATGGGCATCCCAAACCAGCACATTTCACCCTATCTGTTATACTAAATTAGCTTCTAAAGGCTCTGTTTTATTAATATATTGCATTTTGAATTGGTTTTTAGCGTCCTGTAAAAACACCAGGCCACATGGGCATCCCAAACCAGCACATTTCACCCTATCTATTATACTAAATCAGCTTCTAAAGGCTCTGTTTTATTAATATATTGCATTTTAAATTGGTTTTGTGCGTCCTGTAAAAACACCAGGCCAATTGGGCATCCCAAACCAGCACATTTCACCCTATCTGTTATACTAAATCAGCTTCTAAAGGTTCTGTTTTATTAATATATTGCATTTTGAATTGGTTTTGTGCATCCTGTAAAAACACCAGGCCACATGGGCATCCCAAACCAGCACATTTCACCCTATCTGTTATACTAAAGCAGCTTCTACAGGCTCTGTTTTATTAATATATTGTATTTTGAATTGTTTTTTTGCGTCCTGTAAAAACACCAGGCCGCAGGGTATCCCAAACCGGCACATTTCACCCTATCTGTTATACTAAAGCAACTTCTACAGGCTCTGTTTTATTAATATATTGCATTTTGATTTGTTTTTTTGCGTCTTGTAAAAACACCAGCCCGCAGGGTATCCCATATTGCCAATTTTCATAGTATCTGGTGCAGAGAAGCAGTATCTCACTTTATTTAGCTTCTGCTTTTTAAAGTAAACACATTTTTTTAAGTGCCTATTGCGCATTTCAAATACATCAAAATGTCAGGCAGACAAGTGCCAGGATGTTCAAAGAGGAGTGGCAGAGGCCAAGATTCAGCAGGCAGAGGTCGCAGCAGACTAGGGGCGAGTGGCAGCAGGAGTCGCGGTGAGAGACCTGATCTGCCAGTATCTGCTAGCGGTCGTGTCTCCACCAGTAACGCATCTACCATGGTAGATTGGTTAACGCGGTCATCCACATCATCACAAGTTACATCTGACACCCCCAGTCTAGGGTCAGTAGGTTCCTCTGACACAACCCTGAGTTTGCACGGCCCGAGAGCAGTCCCTGTCCTCCCATTGCCTCTGTCCTACGCAGTTCCCTCCCCCAGCGACGTATCCTATGCTTTGGGTTCAGCTCCACTCTTTAGTGAGGAGGACGATCAGATAGAGGACAGTCAGCAGCTACTGCCCAGCCAAGAAATGGAGGTGGCTTCCTTCGCTAGGCAGACAAATAGTGATGTGGAGAGTGGCGTGGGTGTTGTTGCGAGCGTTCCAGCTCCAGAGCCAGACACTGTTGAGGAAACCGAGAACATCAGTGACGTGCAGCCACAACTCGGTGATGATGATGAAGCCGATTGCACTTAGGAGCCGGGTGCAGAAGGGGCTTCATCCTCATCATCAGGAGAAGAGGGGCGCAGGTTGCCCCGGAGTCAGCAGCTGAGGCAGCAAGGTGTTAGCAGCATGGTTGGCAGTCAGCATGGGGGCAGAATTGTAAAGCCTAGAGCCAAATGGGGCTGGGGTAGAGCACCTGCTGCGCGGCAGGCTACCTTATCGGGAGGTAGTGGAGCAGGGGTTCCTGGATTTCACGACAGTAGCAGTGAATCAGTGCGGGCTGTTGGTGGGAAAAGTAGCTACTCGCCGGTGTGGCAGTTTTTCCTCAAGCATCCGCAGGAGGGTAACATGGCCACATGCAAGATATGTAGGCAGAAGATGAAGTGTGGGCAGGGCCCAAATGTTGGCACCATGGCCCTGCGTCAACATATGATGCATCACCATAAAGCGGCCTGGGAGAACCGAGGCTCCGAAGAGGTGGTCCAGGCTGCTTCCTCACCAAGTGGCATGCTGCTCCCAATTTCTGCCAGCCAAGGCTCCAGCACCTCAGCCGAAGGCAGCTGTGCATCATACCCATCCTCTGTCCCTCCAAGTCATGCATCCCGCCAGCAATCCATCAGCGAAGCCATGTCCAAGAGACAGCAGTATGCGCCCACTCATCCTGCGGCGCAGAAGCTGAATGTGCTCCTGTCCAAGTTGCTGGTGCTGCAGTCGCTCCCTTTTCAGGTGGTGAACTCTGCACCTTTCAGAGAACTGATGGCTTGTGCTGAGCCGAGGTGGAGAGTCCCAGGCCGTCATTTATTTGCCAAGGCAGTACCAGCGCTGCACACTTTTGTTGAACAGAAGGTGGGTCAGTCCTTGAGCCTGTCGGTGTGTAGCAAAGTGCATGACAGCGCCGACATCTGGAGCTGTAACTACGGTCAGGGACAGTGCATGTCGTTTACGGCCCACTGGGTGATTGTGGTCCCTTTGCACAGCAGCAACTTGGACAGGTCACGCCGCTTCGGCCTCCACGCTCCCTGCCCGTTGGGCCTGTGACACCGTGCGACTCGGCCTCCTCATCCTCCGCCATCTCCTCACCCTCCACTGTAGGCTCAATTCTCAGTGCCCCTCCAGCCTACCATGTGTGCAGGGCACGGAGATGTCACGCTGTGCTTTACATGGTTTGTCTTGGGAACAGAGTCACACAGGGGAGGAACTGCTTAAATTTATTAATCAAGAAATCCAAACATGGCTTACTCCAAGAAAACTGAAAGTGGGAACCATGGTTACCGACAATGGGAAGAACATTTTGTCTGCGCTGCGACAAGGAAGGCTGACCCATGTGCCCTGCATGGCTCACGTCTTCAATCTGGTTGTGAAGCGGTTTCTGAAGTCTTCCCCCCATCTGCAAGACATCCTAACAACTTCAAGGAAACTTTGCATGCACTTCAGCCACTCATACACCACCAAGCACACCCTTCTTTAGCTACAGCGTCAGAACGGTAGCCCCCAACATAGGCCCTTATTTAACAAGGGATAGCGCCAGGTAGCGAATGGTGAGCGAACAGTAATGACGGTCACTGCCACGAGAACGCCGGCTCCCCTCCGCAATCACACATGTATCAAGCCGATCCTGCTTAGCGACTGACAGAGCGCCAGATAGCGAATCATTCATCATTATTCCAGCCTCACCCCACAGCACCAGCGAGCGACCTTGAACAGCGACAGGTATGACCTCTCGCTACCTGGCGCTCTCCAATGCATTTCAATGGAGCAATCTTTAAATATTCTTAATTAATTGCTATTAATGTTTTTTTTTTTTTTTTTTTTTTAAATGTCAAAAATTCTTTGACCACTTCTGCAATGTTAGATATTTTTTTTAAGGTAAAAAAAAAAAAAAAAATTGTGCAGAATTGATATTACAGGTCTGATATTAATGTATTCATATTCCAAAATGTTTTGAAAAACTTGTTTTTTTTATCCAAAAATATGGTTGTTTGGGGGTTAAAAAACTACATTTAACCCATCGCCGCCAGCGCTCTGGGGTTTAAACAAGCATTTCACTGCGCGAGAATTTTTTGAGCGTTATTTGTTAATGAATATGCTGGGAGCCGTTCGCTATGGCCATTCGCTGTCATGCGCTCCCATACAGCGCGGAACCTGTCAAATAGCGACTCCTCACCCAATATTCAACATTACGGCCAAACCGACTGAGTCGCTATCAACTACAGAACAACGGCCAAGCACAGCGACTACTAGCGGGCGCTCTGAAAATGCCGCTACTGTCGCTCATCTGTCGCTACCTGGCGCTATTAATGAATCGGCCTCCCCGTCTGATTTGCGATGTTTCCACCCGTTGGAATTCCACCCTGTATATGTTGGACAGACTATACGAACAGAGAAAAGCCATCACGGATTTCTTGATGATCCAAGTGGATAGGGGGACTCCCCTTTGTAACTTCAATGTCAACCAGTGGCAGCTCATACGTGACACCTGCCGTTTGCTCAGGCCCTTTGAGGAAGCCACTTTATTTGTGAGTCGCCAGGATTACGGGATGAACGACGTGATTCCACTGCTTCATGTACTACAGCACATGTTGGAAACCATGGCTGGTCAGGGCACTGGAGACATGGCGTCTACATCTTACGGCCACATGAACCCCGTTGAAGCTGAACTGGAGGAGGAGGAGGAAGAGGAGGAGGAGTGGCACAGTGCACAGTTTAGGCTTGGCAAAATGGCTGGTTTATCTAGTCAGCGGACAGGAGAGGAGGAGCAGGAGCAGCCACAGGAGCTAGACGGTTGTGAGGAAGGTGAGACAGAGGACCCAGACACACCGTGGCAGTATGCAGTGGAGATGGAGACAGGTAGTCCCTCCGAGTCACTTGCGCAAATGGCAGGAAGCATGCTCACGTGCTTGCGTAGTGACCCCAGAATTTTTTCCATTTGTCAGCGGGATGACTTCTAGCTCTCCCCCTTATTGGACCCTCGCTTCCGGCACAAAATGGGGGCATTTTTTAAACCCGCCAAGAGGGAGGACAAACTGACCTAATACAAAGACATTCTACGTAGTCAGTTGGCCGATGCCTATCTGCGCCATGGTCCATACTCTCGCAGGTCTGACTGGGGGGACCTCTGCGCTCACCTTCCACTGCCATGGCTGCTGGGGGGGTTGGCAGGAGAAGCAGCAGCAGCTCCATCAGCAGCAGCCTCAGTCTTCAGTCGCTAATGAGTAGATTTCTACACCCGCATAGTGAGTCTACTCAGGAGCAGCAGGAAGACCTGGAGCAGGACCTGAACCAGCAGGTCATGTCATACCTTGACCATGCCAACACACCTTGAGGATCCGCTGGACTTCTGGGCAGCCAAACTTGACTTGTGGACGCAGCTAGCTGAGTTTGCCCTGGAAAAGCTGTCCTGCCCGGCAAGTAGCATGCCATCTGAGCGGGTGTTTAGTGCGGCGGGGGCCATAGTTACGGCGAGGAGAACTCGTCTGTCAACTAAAAATGTGGAGAGATTCACCTTTGTGAAAATGAATCAGGGATGGATCAGCCAGGATTTCCACCCACCAATGGCTGATGCATGCGACTAGATTCAGCATGGTGCAACGTTTTACACTTTCCAAATGGTGCAAAACATATTTATGTCTTTCGGACAATTTTTGGGCTCCTGCTGCTGCCAACTTCAGGGTGTGTCTTTCAGCCAAATTTTGGCCTCCTGCTGCTGCTGCTGCCAACTGCAGTGTGTCTTTAGGCCAATTTTTGGGTTCCTGCTGCCAACTCCAGTGTCCCTTTCAAGCTATGTTTGGGCTTCTGCTGCTGCTGCTTGCAACTCTGGGGTGTCATTCAGCCAATTTTTGGGCTCCTGCTGCCAACTCCAGTGTGTCTTTCAAGCTATGTTTGGGCTGCTGCTGCTGCTTGCAAATCCAGGGTGTCATTCAGCCAATTTTTGGGCTCCTGCTGCCAACTCCAGTGTCTCTTTCAAGCTATGTTTGGGCTCCTCCTGCTTCTGCTTGCAAATCCAGGGTGTCATTCAGCCAATTTTGGGCTCCTGCTGCCAACTCCAGTGTCTCTTTCAAGCTATGTTTGGGCTGCTGCTGCTGATGCTGCTTGCAATTCCAGGGTGTATTTCAGCCAATTTTTGGGCTCCTGCTGCCAACTCCAGTGTCTCTTTCAAGCTAGTTTTGGGCTGCTGCTGCTGCTTGCAACTCCTGGGTGTCATTCATCCAATTTTTGGGCTCCTGCTGCCAACTCCAGTGTCTATTACAAGCTATGTTTGGGCTCCTGCTGCTGCTGCTGCTGCTTGCAACTCCAGGGTGTCATTCAGCCAATTCTTGGGCTCCTGCTGCCAACTCCAGTGTGTCTTTCAAGCTAGGTTTGGGCTGCTGCTGCTTGCAACTCCAGGGTGTCATTCGGACAATTTTTGGGCTCCTGCTGCCAACTCCAGTGTCTCTTTCAAGCTATGTTTGAGCTCCTGCTGCTGCTGCTGCTTGCAACTCCAGGGTGTCATTCAGCCAATTTTTGGGCTCCTGCTGCCAACTCCAGTGTCTCTTTCAGCCAATGTTTGGGCTCCTGCTGCTGCTTGCAACTCCAGGGTGTCATTCAGCCAATTTTTGGGCTCCTGCTGCCAACTCCAGTGTCTCTTTCAAGCTATGTTTGGGCTGCTGCTGCTGCTTGCAACTCCAGGATGTCATTCAGCCAATTTTTGGGCTCCTGCTGCCAACTCCAGTGTCTCTTTCAAGCTATGTTTGGGCTCCTGCTGCTGCTGCTTGCAACTCCAGGGTGTCATTCAGCCAATTTTTGGGCTCCTGCTGCTCCTGCTGCCAACTCCAGGATGTCTTTCAGCCAATATTTGGGCTCCTGCTGCTGCCAGCTCCAGGGTGTGTTTTTCAGGCAATATAGGGGCCCCTCATAGTGATGCCACCTCAATTGTGCTGCTCTGCGATTCTAATAGCGATGCCTCAGATACAGTATTATTTCACTAACCCAGCACACATCCTATGCATGTTACAGCAAGGCAGAATGGTTTACAACCCTATTGAGGCTCTAGGAAGCTCAGAAATAGCCATTTTTAATAGCGATTCGTCGCAAATAAATTCAGACCGAAACGAATTTTGTCGGAAAATTCAGCAAATTAGCCGAATCGATTTTTCAAAAGTTCGCTCATCCCTAATATTCAGCCCCCAGGGTGCCAATTTTTGACTACATTAAAAAAAAAATTAATCAGACTTCTAAACACTGAAATATAAAATAGAAATTGTGCTTTCCTCCTGTGTACTTCTGAGCAAACATTGGATAAATAAGAAGGAGGGTCAATAATGATGAGGCCCATTGACCTCATAGGCTTTTATGCAGGCACCTCCTCAGTCCCAGTTTGGTGACAGAGGTACTTTAAAACCTACTTCAGGTTTTAAGAAAATTAATCCTAGCCCAAATACCTGGTTAGCATGGTTAAAATGAAAAAACAATAACAGTACAAGCTTTCCTTCCCCACCCCAACTCCAGGCTTTACAAAACCTACTACAATCTTTATGCAGAATTCACACCCAGATAGCCTGTATAACATGGAAAAGTGCATTAAATGTATAATTCATCCTTTTTGGACACAGGCACCAGGATTTACCTGGTTCTGTCACACCTTCCGCACCACACACATTGGGCACCACAGGCAATAGGTAATAATCTGAAAGGAAGACGGGGATGCTCCCCTAGACTCCACACCCACCATATACAAAAGCCAAAAACTACTGAGCCTAGAAATTGGGCACTTGCACCACAATACTAAAATTACATAGTTTATTGATCAGCTGCAAAAGCCGGGGGTTGCGTAGCTATTATTTCTTTGCACAGAGGTTTAAAAAATAGACCAAATACATATCCTCTTCCTAAAGCCATGGACACAATCTGATGAAAATGTAAAAGACTAAAATATCACACTACTTAATCAGGTCACTTTTATGTGCTGCTAAAGGTCGATAAAATACAAGATGGCTGGCTGATGAGCCGATTGAAAAAAAAGTTTCCTGAATAATGCTAAATGGTATTGCAGTGTGCAATAATGTGCATCGATGCGGCTCAAGCTGGCTTAGTCTGGCGCGGTTGGGTGTAAGGGCTCGCTATTGATTTCAGCCCCATGGTGTAGAAGATGACAGTGGGGCTTAACCAAATGAACCAAAAGTAACTCTTCTTCATATTAAGAGTTTTTTTTATTCAAGTTCAAAAGCTTTTTGAGAAAAACAAAAGGCAGGAAATCTGTTGTATGTGCTTGAAGAGGATAATCACATGCCTCTGTGTGTGGACACACACAAAGACAATGTTGTCTTAAGGGTTTTGTTGTTTGCTTTTCTATATTTTCTCAGAAAACAATCCGCACTTTACCACTCATCCTTGCTGTAGACATTTTAGGCTTGGTTGATTTGGCTCACCTATCTCTAGTGTTTTTCCACATCTGATCAAAATCAGAATGCCATTATGTGCTATTCAGTGTTCTAAAGCTGAAATACTCTGTAGATGACCAAACGAATGTGAAACTCCTTCTTGCTTCAATAAAAATATTGATTATGTCATTCATGCAGTATCTCAAGAGAATGTTGTTGCTTTTTTGTTAGCTTGTCAAGTTGTCTAAAATAATTCTGATAGGATCCCTTAAGAATTTTCTGAGAAACCCTGTAGGATGAATGCTGCAAACCCATATTGAGGCCAATGTTAGGTTTTATATACAACAGAGCTTACTTGCTTTGTTCTCTGTAAACTGACTTTCCTAGACTTTGTACACATGAATAGCATTCAATCTATTTTATTCTAAAGAAAATGACGATTGTTTTCTCATGTGAGAACATATGGTTCTTTAAAGGAAGAAAACTGCAGATGAAGTCTGTATATGAGTGTATTTAGTAATGCAAAGGGTACAAAATAAACAAGTCTGTTATTTGATTACAGTTTATTGCTGCAAAATGAGTCGATCACCATAGAGTGTTGCACTTTCCACATCAGCACTGCACTCTGGGCTGCCTTGAGGCCGCCGAAGCAGGACGCCAAGATCACTATATCAGCACAGCTCAGTGACCTCCTTTTTCCTGCAGCTTAGGCCCGAACACTGCTAGAGCTTTGGCTGTGTATCCTTGTTAATAAATAGAAAATCCTATTAAACACATATACACTCATATGTTTGTGCTGGCAACCTCTGAGCATGGTGTTCAGAAACCCACACTAGTGTGAACATTCATACATTCTTAGGGGGCTCTGATATTCAGTTCTAAGCCAAGGAAAGCTATGACTGTGCTGATTCCATGCTGCTTATTGTTCATCCATGCTGGCCCATAACGAATATGCTAAAAGCAGACTTCCAGACAGATTAGCTGCCACTCAACCACCTGTGTTAAGCTCCTTTTGGGAAAAACAAGAGATGACTTAAATATTGGTGCCCACCAACCAGTCCCATAGCAGGGATGAAATACGTGGAGCCCTGCTTATATGTGCAGCAATGCTGCTGCTGCTGCACTTATTTAATTCATCAGTCACACTCAGTGCTGCAGCTCTGCAGTGGAAACAAAGCTGTACAGTGCAAAATTTGCCGGGCCATTGTGCAGCCTGCAAAGTGCGAGTGTGTTGTTGTTTTGTAAAATTTTCTGATTTTGGTATACTGGGGAAGGGGAGGTATGAGAGAGGGTAGCGGTGGAATCACAGATATTTAAAAGGAATAAATACCGAACATATTGTACAGTACATTTGAAGCATGTAGCATTATTGTAAAATAAATAGACCTTGTAGTGTTGAATAAAAATGTTATCTGGCAAAACTCTTTGTGGGAAAGGTTTAGGGCTAGGAGGTAAGTTACTTAAGGTAGCGTTCCTTTCCTGATGTGGGTTTGGTAAGCCAATTTAGACTGGTCTGATCACTTTCTCTAGGTGCCAATTGTCCTGTCTTTTTGAATAGTAAAGAGAAAGGCAAGCTGTTTTAGGGGGAACTAAGGAACTATTTGACTCCAGCAGACATGATTCCAGAATAGCTGGATCAGTTATATGAAGATTTATGCCAGCAACAGAGGTGATTGTAGGGAACATTCCTTCTGTCCATTTTTGTTAACCATATTTTACAGTATCTTGGATTTTTTCTTAAAAACGCACCAACATGCTGATAAAGCCTTTGATACTCATTAATAAAGCTAGTATAAAGATTTTTAAATGTTAATTTAATGAATGCCTCATGGTGGAGGTCGCCCCGATCGGAGGGCCTTGAAGCTAATGCAATAGCAATCAATGCTTCCTGCTCACACATATCACATCAGTCAGTAATCTGGATTATCTTTATTTTCCTATGTTCCTTTATTTTCCTAGGTAGGGCTAAATGATCAGGGTGATTTGTAAAAAAAAAATCAGTGATTAGGAAAGCCAAAAACCTCACTAGATTTCAGGAGGCATAGAGGGTGTTTCTCCTACATGCATCAATCTTAAATTAGACTGGGCTTCCTGGCAACCTACAGTACATATCAGTGTGGCTCTGCTCTGTTCTGGTAAGAGCGGCTCACCAGTGGCTGTATTTTTGATAATATCATCTCAAAAACAGCTGCACCTAATGTCTGTCTCTATCCTACTTCAGCTCTTTAACTCTTCTAGTGCCAGCTACGTGAGTCTCACGTAGCTGCCTCACCTACCTTTAAGTGCCTTAAGGGCATCCGATCCCCCCCCCCCCCGGGGCTCTTCTGTCTTCAGGAGGGCACCGGAAAAAGCGCCCCCCCCCCCCACTTCGGCCACTGCCGCAAACTGTAAAAAAAAAAGAAATATGACATTTACTCACCTGCAGCCCCGATCCCTCCCGCAGGGTCTCCTCTTCACCGGGGGGGCCTCCCCCCGGGCTCTAAGAAATCACCCTCTCCCCCCACTTACCCTCTCCCCCCACTTGGGGTGGGGCCAGGTGACATCATTGGTGACCCGACACCTGTGCCCCGGCAGCTGGGACCCGAAGCTCAGTCGCTGTTGGAGATCGGATGAGGAGGGCTGGTTAGCAGCTCTCCTCCTCCAATCTCCAGCAGCTGTCATCTGAGCGTTGTGGGACATGATTGGGACATCGGAGGTGAGTAGAAAAAAAAAAAATAAATGTCATTTTTTCTTATGTGTGTGTGTTTATTTTTACATTTAACCCCTTGTGAACTGGTAAGGGGACCATGAGACCCCTATACAAGTTCACAAGGCTGGGGGCTGGCCAGTCACCTGCGGCTAGCAGGTGACTTGCCATTAACCCCCGGAACCCCAATTACCTGCCTCCCCAAAGCCCGGGGGGGGGCAGAAGAGCACACACAGGGTATTTGGGCTTGTAGGCTGCAGGGTGGAGGGCCACAAAATCTGGCCCCTGCACCCTGTTCCTACAAGCCCCTATAGCTGGTCCCGGGCTGGTCATGACAGGTAGGGGGGACCCTAAATCATTTTTTTATTTTTAATGGTTAGGGTTAGTTTTAGCCTAACCCTTAAAATTCCCAAAACAAATGGGTCCACCCCCCCCCCCCCCCGGGAGGGGGGACGCTATGTCATTTTTTTTTTAATTAACCCCTTATGCTCTGTCACCCAGCAGCTATAAAAGGCGTCCAGCAGCAGCAGGAGAGCAGAAGCCAGATTGATCAATATTTTTTTCCTATATGTGTCTGTGTGTTTTTTTACATTTAACCCCTTGTGAACTGGTAAGGGGTCCATGAGACCCCTATATCAGTTCACAAGGCTGGGGGCTGGCAAGTCACCTGTGGCTAGTGGGTGACTTGCCATTAATCCCTGGCACCCCCAAATACCTGCCTCCCCAAAGCCCAGGGGGGGGCAGAAGAGCCCGGGCCCACACAGGGTATGTGGCTTGTAGGCTGCAGGGTGGGGGGCCACAAAAGTTGGCCCCTCTACTATGTTCCTACAAGCCCTGTATAGCTGGTCCCGGGAGGTTATGATGGGTAGGGGGGGACCCTACATAATTTTTTTTTATTTTTAAGGGTTAGGGTTAGGGTTAGCCTAACCCTAACCCTTAAAATTCCAAAAACACGGCCCCCACCCCTTATGTTTATAGTGGGGATAGTTGTATTTGTTTATATTTGTATTTTATTTGTAAATGTTATAAAGTGCTCTTTTCAGTTTGGGGGGTCTCCTGGGCAAGAATGGGGGGGCTACTGATACATATGTGGTACCGTTGTAATCGGGAAAAATGGGGCTATCACATGCAGTATGGTTTTCATTAATAACGAGACAACTGTCTAAAAAATATTATTTTATTTATTTTTTATGCAAAAATATTTAAAAAACAGTAGAAAAATTGCAAACAAGACATTTCATGTTAAAGCCTAAACTCTGCTTCAAAAAATATGTATATTATTTTTCTGGAAATTCCAGCAAAAATCACGGTTAAACATGGCGCAAAATGGGGAAAAATGACCTGTCAACAGAGGGTGACAAGACTTCAAGTAGACTGGCAATTAAAAGGGTTAATAGTACCTATGCATGTTGGGTATTGTTCTGCTTGGGGGACCTTGCGCTTTCTGATTTAATTTGTTTTTTCTTGTTTGCATATTGATATTTTAGGAAAACATGTTTTTTATTCTGCTTTTTTATATTTTTTTTTAGGGAAACCCTGTGCAACCTAAGAATTCTTCAAGGGATTACTTCCAGAAAGATGAGCCCCCTACAACAAGCTTAGAAAGCTTAACATGTGTACTTTCAGGGAATATATGGTTTATGGGGGATATTCCAAATGTAAAGGGTTGTTTTGGTTGAAAAATTGTAAGGTGAGCACTTTGTCAGCAGAGCTGAAAATTTCAAGTAAAATTACCGTTATGCGCATGCTTTACTTTGGGGTGTTTGGCAACTCTTTCCTTGACACTACCTATATATGTTGGGTACCATTCTGTTCGGGGGATGTTGTTTTTTCAGATTTTACTTGTTTTTTCTTGTTTGCATTTAGTTTTTATTAGGAAAATGTGGCTTTTATTTTTCTATTTTATTCTTTTTAGGGAAACTCTGTGCAACCAAAGAATTGATTGAGGGATTACTTCCAGAAAACTGCACCCATGTCAACAAGCCTGGTACGCCTAGAAATCTTGAGGGGGGTATTTCAAATTTAAAGGTGCGCTTAGCGCGTAGCATAGTTGTATTTTATCTGAAAATCTCCTAAAGCACTGTTTCAGTTTGGGGGAGTCTTCTGGGCAGGAAAGGGTGTCTACCAATAAATATATGGTCCCGCTGTGACCAGGAGAAATTGGGGTTTCACACGCAATAAGATTTTATTGACAAATTAAAATTTTTATACCAAAAAACACTATAAATTGCAAAAAATAGATTTTTTTTTATTTTTTTTGCACATATTTCACCCAAAAGTATTGAGAATACACTAAAAAAAGGCCAAACAAGACATTGCATGTTGAAGCCCAGACTCTGCTGAAAAAAAAACAATATATAATTTTCCTGTAAAATCCCTGGAAATCCCTTCAAAAATCAAGGTTGAACATATGTAGCACCAAATAGTGAAACGTGGTCTGGCAACAAAGGATGACAAAAATTCTAGGAAGGCTGGCACTTAAAGGGTTAAACAATGTCATGGTATATGCAGAGAGGTATAATTACAGCCCAGGTAATACTATAGTTATTCAAACAAATTTCATAAAATAATGCTTTCTCTGCCAACACCATCTTCTAATCAAGCTGCCTGCAGAGAACCAGAAATGTCCTGAAACACTCTTGATACCATTTAGTTTAATGACTAGCACACCAATGAAAGAGTTTTTATGTAAACCTTGTGCGGTTAGGTTTATATATAAACTCATTTATTGGTGAGCTAGTAATTTCTTGGTCACTTTGGACTATGATATGTTTCATGTTGGTTGCCAGAGGGACAGGCAGGGTGGTATTGGAAATATGTCCTTAAGCCTTCTGTCCCTGTGTAGTATAGGTTGAAGTTCTCATAATTTTGCTGAGTATCTCCAACTGGAGGTGGTAGGTGACCACCAGGGCCTTAGCTCTGGTGACCCGGTATTTAAGTAAGCTGACGCTTTATTGATCTGGGTCACCTTATGTCATTATATGTTTGTAGCCAAGATGGGTACATTTATTTTTGAGCCCAAAGAGGTGTTTGTCTCTGTCTGATGGGTAAGAGCATATACAATTGTATAATTTAGCTTGATTGTATAGGTAACTGTTTTTTTCTGTGGGTTTGTGATATACTTATGTGGATAAGTAGTTGTTTTAATGTGTATTGTTGTATCCAGGAAATGTACAGTTCAGTACATGAGGTCCCACCAATTCAGATACTTTAAGCAGACCTACTGTACATGGCCACTGCTAGAATAACCCCCCACCACCACCATTCAGAAGCCAGGTCAATGCCATAGGAGATCATAACTTTATACAGGATAGGAGGGGTGAAATGTAGAGTATAGGTCCCCTAAAACGTGTGTTGGTCAGCACTGGAATCCAAAAGATTAAAGCGCTGGCCACTGGTCTTCCCCTGGGGCATCTCAAATCGGGATGCCTGCTGTGTAAACCTCAGAGGCTCTCTCTGCGAGGAAAAAAATTGAGAGGGGCCACATACCCTGTATCTCTGGGCTCAGGCGCACTCCTGTACCCAGCCATTCAGATATGCTGAAAGGGGGGCATGCTTAGGTCTGGGGATGCAGCTGAATGGCTGTGATTGGACAGTCCAAAAGTTTTTCTGGCTCATCAGGGGGGGTTCACACAGCAGGGCATCCCAAATCTGGATGCCCTGGGGTCAATGAATAAAACACAGGATAATCAAAATCACTAGTTTTAAGCCCTATGCAAAAGTTATTTTCTTGAACCAGTAAGAATAGTAATATATCAGTGAATCAAATAAACGCTTATTGCAGATAAACAAATCTTAGAGCTGAATTATTTGTGTTGTATCAACTTAGATTTCACATATTTTATAGGTTTTGGTGTAACCAATTTATCATGCAACCTATAATTGATGTATGTGGAAATAAATTAAAATTTTGTTGAATGACTTAAGCGAGTATTTTACACAAGCCCAAAAATACTAATAATCTTTGCTGTTTTTGTTAGTGAGAAGACCTGTTTAAGTGCTCTATTATTTAGCATAAAATCATTTTGCCAAAGGCATCTAACAGTAATAATTAATACTAGTACTGTGTAATGCAGCTCGCTCAAGGATATTGAACTGGCCTACAGCAAAAGTTAATTCCATAAATGTTTAAAAGATATTGTGAAGGTGTCAGGAGCTCAAGTGGAGAAAATATTTACTTGGCTGTTGTGGGAAATGCTATAAGGCACATTAACTCCTTCAAACCAAGAGTTATCTGGGTCTGAATGTCTCAAGTAAATTTTAGCTTTTTTGTGCATTTGCTTACAAGGCAAATACAATGAGTGGTTTTAAGGCTGTCATAAACTATAAAAGTCCATAAACACTGGATATCTTGAATTGGGATCTTATGAGAAAAAGCAAGATTAGGGAAACCCCTGTGGAGTGACTTTCAAAGCTGGTGACCCCTCCAAGCCATTGGGGAACACTGAAACACTGTTTCTCCTCTGAGAACTCTAGGAAAATCTGGAATTGTTTTAGGGCTGTCACAAACAAAAGCCCATCCCCATTGTTACCTTGAATAAGGATCTAGAGGATTAATTCAATAATTTTACCTGTAGCATCTATAATTCTAACAAACTTTATAGACCCCTGTGGACAACCATCTGGTGATCAGCGAAACTGAGTGTAGGTAAAGTGGCATTTTCTGAAATGAGCAGTGGGCAGGCATATGCCCTACTTGCCTAAAGGGTAATTGCACATTCAATGCCATTTTTTGAAGTTTTCATTATTATGTATGAAAATGATATTTTTGATGTCCAAGCTAAGTTATTTTTTTCTTATTCATTTGTTTGCAACTGTTATAAAAGAAAACAGTTTTTCTTTGCAACAATAGGGTCGATTCATGGTTGGTGAGCAAAAATGCTCAGATGGAGCGCATGCAATTCCGCATTCATGGTTGCGTGCACACACTGGGTGGAGGTGCGAATTGCATCAAATGGCAAGTGCACAGGAAAAGCGCGAATTGGAACTTCTTGGAAAATCTTTTGTTTTGAAGTGCAAACAGACCTGCCCCATGTGCATTTGGTCAGCTATGCTCCCGATGGTCGCCCATGTTTCTCTCCAGCTTGCCATTTGCCACATCAAAGTGTATTCTCTGGAGAACCTGTGTTCTCCATTTTTGGGCGGTGTTTTTTGGGTGCATGTTCTGATTCCAGTTAACCCTTAAAATTTGTTTTCTCAGTGTTTTGTCCCATATGTCCCATATTTAACCCTCCCTCCCCTGTTCGGGTTGCATATTAATGCTTAATATTTTAACTATTTTTTTTTTTTTTTGCTAAACGTTGGGGCCCAATATCCACATTCACAAAAAACACATACACATCACATATCCACAAAAAAGGGTTCAATCCCTAAGAAGAACTTGTGATTGACACTTTTGTTGCTCAAAAACATGTTGGATGCTGCTGACATGTGTTTTCGAAATGAAATAAAGCAATTCTGTGAGTACTCACCTGTAGAATTGTTTTTGTTCTTGCATGTCATGGCCTGCTTCGGTATTCATAACTGATGGGTATTCCGCCACAAGATGGCACAGCAGCACTGCAGAAAGCTGTGGCAGCTCCTAGCTCCCTATAAAAATGGGATTAACCAACATGTTCCCAGTGTAGACGAGCAGTGAGACAAGAAGCCAGGAGAGAATAAAGGTAAGAATGTAAAAAAGGTAAAAAAACCCAACTTAACTTGGAACAATCACCATAAAGAGGCAACCAAGAACAACTATAACAAGGGTTGGGCGAAGCGGGCCATGCCATGCAGGAACAAAAACAATTCTACAGGTGAGTACTCACAGAATTGCTTCTTTCTTTAATGCATGGCACGGCCTGCTTCTGTATTCATAACTGATGGGACATCCAAAAGCAGTGTCCAAAGTAGGGCGGGATCCCCAATGAGTAACAGCCAGTAGTTCAAGTCACTACCGCCTGAAAACCTTGCGGCCCAAAGCAGCATCAGCTGAGGCCTAAATATCAACCATGTAAAAAAAAAACAGCCTTACAAACTTGTTCCACAGAAGCTTGGTGCTGACAAAGCTCCAAGAGAGTCCAATAGCACGCATGGAAAGAGCAGTCACCCAAAAGGGAGGAGTCTACCCCTTAGCAGAATAGGTTTGAACCATCACCTGACGTATCCACTTACCGACAGTGGATCCAGCAGGAGGCAAACCATTCCCATTCTCAAAGTGAAACAAACAGAAAATTAGACTTCCCAAAAGTCTCCATAGCACCAAAAGGAACATCAGAGCCCAGACCACATCCATAGAATGCAGAGTCCGTTCCATGGAAGTAGCTAGATTGAAACACAATGAAGCCAAGACTGAATAAGATGAAAGGCATACCCAACCATAGGCCGAAATCTGGCCTAAGTCTAACAGCGCCTAACTCTAAACACACTAAAAATAAGTATTTTTGATGAAAAAAACACAGCTAAATCAGAACTCGCCTTACAGAGGCGATAGTCATACAAAAAGGGGGGCTACTCTAGGAGTCAACAAAGGGGCAAGGCGGCCTCACGGATAGACTCAAAAGGAGGCCCTTGCATAACCAGTAGCCCCAGATTCAGATCCTAGACAGATAGCAAAGCTACCTGGGGGGACGTACGTGAAAAACACCTTGGAAAAGAACCCATGCACCAGCAGATAATGGCAAGGGCCTGTTGGAAAAACCTTTCCAGAGCTACAAACATGGCCCTAGAGTGTACTTAAAACGAAGGTCCAAATTCAACCAAGTTGCAAGAATTCCAGAATCCTGGGATTAGAAAAAACAGCCTACAGGAAAGAGACTTGGAGTTCTACCAGTCAATGAAAGCATGCCAGACCCTGTAATAGGCGAGGCACGAGGACTTCCTCCTGGCCCCAATCCTGGTATCAACAACAGAATCAAGCAACTGCTAGACCATAAGATGGAACCTCTCAACAGCCAAAAAGGCCTCCAGGGTGGCAGGTACCCACTCTTGGGTTATGGAGCCCATAACCCTGCTCAGGAGAGGAACAGAAGGAAATCATAGAGAACCCAAACTCCGTCCAAGGGAATGCCAAGGTATCCAAGACCATAGGATCCTGAACCAGAGACAAATTCTGAAGATATATGATTATGTCGGGACACCACCGTTCCATGGCGGGATGATCCCAGCGGTGAAAAAGGAATAGAAGCTCCCATTAGTTGCGAGCCCATATCCCCAGCTGAGGCAGCCCCCTATCTCAGGAAGACCACCTCCCAGTTGTCCGCCCCTGTAATGTAGACCGCTGAGATGCAGGGAACATTCTGTTCCGCCCAAGAGAGAATCAGGGAGAATCCCTTGAAGGCTAACTTGCCCCAAGAAACTACCTGACGAATGAAATAGGCAACAGCCTACTGGACATCTGAGCGGACAGAACAGTCTAACCCTGAAGGTGAGCGGACAGGAAGAAGCAACCTGATCGTCCTCAGTTTCAGGAAGTTGATGGGAACCTGGGCCTCCAGTGAGCCCCACCGTCCCTGGAACCTCAGGGATTTTTCAGAAGTCTCCCCCAAATAGCAGACTGGCATCTGCGGAGACCATCCCCCAACATGGGGGCAGAGAGGATCTAACCCCCAGAGGTACCAGGAGTTCAGTCTCTACCAGAAGCACCATCTGGCCAGAGAAGACAGATCAAAATCCTATTCCAAGGACGCAGGGTCCCGATTCCAAACTGACAAGAGGACTCATGGGAAAAGAGCAAAGAGGATTACCTGAAGCAGGACACCAACAGACCCACTAACTGCATCCCTTGACAATGTAGGGTTTAGGACACTATAACAGAGCCTAAGCCTGCAACTGAAAAACCATTCCCCTATTACTGAGGAAGGAACACCCTGACCTGGGAGATACTCAGAAAAGACAGCATCCAGGACGGGAAAAGATAAAACTAGAAATGGCAGATTACCCAGCCGATGGATTCTAAAAAGAAGACAACCAGCTGAGTGACTTGCGCGACCCGAGAAAGGGACTTGGCCACAATCAGACTGACGTGCAGGTCAGGAATGGGGAGGATGCCTTGGATCCTTAACAGAGCCATCACCCTTTCCATTGTCATGGTGAACCATCTGGTGACCCTAAAGGGCCATAAATTTGAATGCTAAGTTTCAAGTGCTAACCACAGAATTTCTGACAACCCCCAAAAAATAGGCACCAGAAAATAAGCCGCCATGATGTCCACAGAGGACCTGAAAGCGTCCAGATGAAGGGTACTGACAGCAGGCTAGTGGCTTAAAGCAGAAAAACTTTATGAATCAAACAACTTTGTTGAGGCTTTGTTGAATCCTGGGAAAGCTCCCCCATCTCAAGGGGGTGACATTCACCAAATTCATCAATCTCCACATACATTTCAGGAAGAGGGGAGGATCCGGGATCCAGGTGCCGCTTATTACCAGAAGCCTTCCTAGGAGCAGACTTGGCAAGTCGCTTCTCAAGTTTGGCCACATGCATAGCCGAATCAGAGCTAGACTCCCTGCTAGTGTCCCCCTCATTGGGACCCAATTGCAGGTGTGGGGGAGTGGATGAAGCAGAGGGAGGCGCAGAGCTGGGAAGCAAAGCAGGCAAACCAGCTTGGAGCGCAAGGACACTCTCAGTGCACGGCACTCACACTGTTACTCACAGGGGACACCTCACACATGGAACACAGCTGGGCTTGCCCCAAAGGACACCCAAGTCCGCTATCCCCAGAAGCAGTGGGCAAAGGCTGTACAAAGGCCGCCCCGGGATGCCCTACCACGGGATACCCCCAGAAATAGTGAAGGGGGATGAGGGGAGGGAAGGAGTGGATCCAGGATATGCCACAAACCAATGGTATCCCGCCTGAAAGACATAAGTAAAGAAACATATAAGTATCCCGCAGCATATGTACTCTGAATAAAAAAAAACCCAAGGGGGACTTACGGACCAAAGACACCATTGGGTCACTTAGGCCCAGACCGCAGGATAGGCGACACACCGGAGGAAGCAGCGCCACAGCCGGAAAGGGAGAAATCCAGACACGCAGCTCTCTCAAAATGGCGCCGGCAGAGGTAATCGAAGGGCGGGCCGCGGGGAGACGACGCAATACGCGTCACCAAGCGGCCCCGCCCCCCCCCCGAAGAGCGGGAAAACGGCGCTCACGTGACCCGCCCGGCGCCATGACAAAGTTAAATCACCTCAGGTTATAGCGCCCACAGCCGCGGAGCATAGTACAAAGCGGCGTAGCAGCTAAAAACACCAAAAAACACACAAAAAACGTCAAAACACCACAGATATTACTCCGCGCCGTTACCACCCACCCCCCCAACAAGTCAGAGAGGGGAGGGGGAGAAGAGATGGACAAGGAGGCAGCGGCGAGCAGCCATGGCCAGGGAGGGGGGGAGGGACCCCAAAAGGAAAATAAGGGGACACAGTCCCTAACAACTCACCCCCTCAGAAGCTAGGGCAGGAACTCCGCATCCCATAAAGGCTCACCATAAAGCCTATGGCCGGCTACCCTTTGTGGCACAGGGTCTGCGGCTTGGAGCTGCGCTCCAGGAGCACTTGACCCTAGTGCTCTTCTACCTTCACCCAATCTGTCAAGCCAAGGCTGGGAGGCAAGTAGGGTCCAGAAACGGATGGAAATAGACATGCAGGGCCGCAGGCTTGGTTGCCCCGCTCACCTGCGCAAGAGAGATAGCCATCTTCTAACTTCACAGTGTCACTGCAGAGACAACGCTGGGAACTTGTTGGTTAATCCCGTTTTTATAGGGAGCTGGGAGCTGCCACAGCTTTCTGCAGTGCTGCTGCTCCACCTTGTGGCGGAATACCCATCAGTTATGAATACCGAAGCGGGCCGTGCCATGCATTAAAGAAAAAGCATGTTACTCATTGGGAACAGCAATTTGTTGGAGGAAATTCCCTTTTCAAATTGCCACATTTGCCCATGCTTTTCTGCTCTCTAAACATACCATAAATCAAGCAACGGACACAGTTTGGGGCGGCAAAATAGCGCAAGCTGAAAATTTCTGGTGCAAATTGATGCATTGGTGAATGCTAGTGCATTTCGGATTTAACTTGTTTGCATATTTTTATTAGGGAAATGTGTCTTTTCTTTTTTTCTTTTTTTAGGATAACACTGGGCAACCAAATAATTAATTGAGGTAATTAATTGAGGGATTACTTCCAGAAAACAGCACCCACATCAACAAGCTGTTACGCCTAGAAAGCTTGAGGTGTGCACTTCCAGAGAATATATAGGTTGGGGGAATGTAAAGGGTTGTTTTTTTTTTTTTTTAAACTGCAAGGTGCGCATAGCAGTTGCATTTTATCTGAAAATCTTCTAAAGCACTGTTTGGGGGAGTCTCCGGGGCAGGAAAGGGTGTCTAACAATGCATATGTGGTAGTGTTGTAACTAGGAGAAATGGAAGTTTTACACGCAACAAGATTTTATTGAAAAACTTACATTTTGTATTACAAAAATAACCACTACAAATTGTAAATGAATAGATTTTTTAAATATTTTTTGCATATACTTCACCCAAAAATTTTGAGAATACACTTAAAAAGTCAAAAACAAGACATTTTAGTAACAGTTATTGTTTTTATACTAATTGCTGTAGCTTCTCATCCACATCCCTTGCACCCCGATCAGGAGTGCCCCGCTGTGTGAAACCCCCCAGGTCACCCAAACAAACTCACCTCTTCCTGGTCTTATGTTGCATGTGAATCTACTGGTCCACTCAACGCACTTGAATCTGCTTGTGCCCCTTCACCCAGGAGCTCATGTAGTACGAGCAGATCTGAGCACGCTGGTGGCATCTCCCGCTACCCTCTAACAGGGAGTGTTCCCGTGCTGTCCATTCACAAATGCCTGGCAGACAATTTCCTCTATGACCAGTGATGCAGATAGTCACATGGGGGTGGTCCCATGTTTTTATACCTGTAGTAGAAAAACATTCCTGGTAGAAGGTATAAAAGCTTCAGGATAAATGACAGGGGACCTGGGATACTGGGATACTTCAAAACTGGTTAGTCCAGCTATTGACTGTCTTTCCTTAGGAATTTATTTTGTCCATTGCACCAAATTAGGGTGTAAGGTTCCCTAATAAAAAACAAATATAAGTTAAAGTACACCTCTAATCCTCAGGCATAGGTTTCCACAGGCTCTAATTAACACATCGAAAAAGGCCCTCACAAGCCATGGCCTCACTGTCTGCTGTGTCACTGTTCAGGGTTATTCTCTTTCTGGCTGATTCCTCTTTTCCCGGCTTTTACTTTACTTTAATTTCATCCTCGAGACATGAGTGTTTCCAGGGAATAGGGTTCATTTTTTCTTCTCCAGAACAACCCATGACAGGTCTGACTGACATTTGGAGTTGAATGCTCAACAGTCACATAAAAAATATGTATATTTTAGCTATCCTGATTTTATTGAAAATATTGCTATAATTATATAATTCATTGTATTTTAAATGCCTACATATAGAGCAAATCTTTGTATTTTTCCCCCCTGCATACACATCTATTAGTAATACAATTAGATTGTATATACATTAATTATTTCATGGTAAGCAGTCTGATCTCCACACGTAGCCATTTTATAAACAGATTAATCAAATAACAGTTCATGCATTGCCATGTATTTAATGTGAAATCACTTCAAGACGGTTCAATTGTTTTTCAGCACTGCACTGATGTGACTGCTGGTGGGTTATTTAATAATATTGATTCGACAATTTGTCTTGTAATGTTTCTATTATTTACAATAAAAAAAAAAAAAATATCCAAGCACTATTTTGTTAAGTTGAGGAAGGTTAAAAGCGATTTGCTTTGTATGTGACCCCTTCCTGAAGAGGTTAGGTCTCACTTTGTTAGCACACAAACACCAAATTATTTACTAGTCACAACCTTTAGCTTTGTAAATTACCCCTGTCTTCTAATGATTTTACTGCTTGTAGGGCATAAGCAGCAAGTGATGGTTTCCGTAAGGAAGTTGTAGATAATAATTCTATTGATTTTGCCTTCCCTATAACATCTTTTACATCTGAAACTCAAATTAAAAAAATAAAACATAAAATATGGCTTCGTCTTTTCTTAGGTTCAGTACACTGCTGTATTACCCCGCACCGCTATGTAATGAAGGGTGTGCTGGTCAGATACAGGACCTTACCCCATATGGTGTAAGGCACAGGATGCACAAGAGGGGGTGGGGTGCTCCAGAACAGCCCCAAATATATACCTGTATCAATATGGACCGCACCACCAACAATCTTATTAAAAATAACCCTTTATTTGTAATATGGGTAATTTTACAGTAGTAATTCTAGTCACACTATACAATTAAAAACTGTTTAAAAAACACCAATCCCCTGGGATATAATAGTACGCTCTCAAGTAGAATTAAATTCACAAAAAATTCCTCTCACACAGCATGAGTTAAAATAATACAATGCATACCGTGTTTGATTAAAGAATTATCTATATAAAGAAATGTGCAAAAATGTATGTATAATACAATGCCAGAAAAAACATTAGTAAAAACTTGTGTACAAAGTATGTTACTGAAGTATCATCCGGTAATACCGAGGTAAAGTAAAGTGACAAGTGCCCTAAGTCATATTATAGCTCAGCCAGCAAAATTGTGCTATGCTGTGCTGTGCTAGTGTAAACAATTGTAAATTGCTAAAATATCACCCTGTAATAGCAAAGTGGAATAAAGTGACAAGTGCCCTAAATCATATTGTGGCTCAGCCAGCAAGACTATGCTGTGCTGTGCTGTGCTCAGGTAAACAGTAGTGAATTGTGAACGCTATGCTGGTGAGGATTAAAAAATAATAAGGTACATCACCGGGTGTTTGGAGCCATCCTCTGGGGGTCCTAAACGAACAGAAGTGCGACGCGTTGTGTGATCACCGCAAGATCACTTCCTCAGGCCGTCTTACAAATAAAGGGTTATTTTCTTAGGTTCAGAACACCGAACCAGTTCCCTAATGCTCTCCTGGAATTGATGCTCTGTTAGCAGGGGTGGTGGGTTCCATGTCTTTCTTTGTGAACTAGTATACTGGTCCCCAAACTGCTCCTCCCCTGTGACTTGCCCAGACCTAAAACTGATTACCATCTTACTCTAAGCAGCCAATTTACTGTACTCTAGTCTCATACTACATATACACATGCACCTCTAAGCTACCCTCTTCTCCGATGTAATTCTACCCTGCCCACCCCATGCTTTTAGCACAAACCATGTTGCCCATGTCATATGTACTGTAAGTTGGCCACAAGGCCCCCTATATTGTAAATTGGCATCTAGCTCTTCTACTTCTTGACTCCCAACCTATCACCCACTGCAAACCGACAGTTAAAATACAGCTTGGCTGCTGTTTGTCTGATCAGTGCCCCACATCCAAATGCAATAACACAAATAAAATGTATGTAAATAATAGCCCTTAATAGACAATGTAATTAAGAAGGGTGGGGATATTTTTGTATTTGGCTAACATTTTGAATTTTCAGGGCCAGACCCAATGCCTTACTGAATTATATAAATGTGTGTTCATGTTTAAGGTCTGATCTGTGAGAGAGATTTTAGAAGAACCAAATCAACTTGTGTGGACATGTGGTCATTCAAAAGAAATATTACACATAGGTTTAACCTGCAGTTGAAAGAATGTTTCAAGTAAATATGTGCTATTTTCTGTGCAATTCCACAATCTTAATATTAATCTAATTGAGGGTCAGCATGCTGAAATTTCCACTGGAATCAATCTGCCTGTACCTATCTGTTAGGGAAAATGTGTGGCTTAAAATGGAATATGTTAGAGTCAAGTCATATTAAAGTGGCTAAATGGTTCTTCTTGAAGGAGCATTGCCAAGAGGACATGACACACTAGACTGCAGTAGTTTAGGGTCAGATTAGGTTGCATGATTTCACAAGAAAATAGTTTTGCACATGACATGCTTCAAAACCAATTTAGATCCTTTTATGAGAGTTAACGTCAAAGAACAGTCCTGTGTATTAGGATTTGAAACTGCTTGTCATGATTAAGGGCCCTATAATTTTTAGGGCTATAGTGCCAACATCTCAGATCGCCGACATTACAGTCTGGTGCTGTGCTGTGTACTACATTGGCACTAGCAGTCGCTGCACCGAACGCTACTAATTATATTTGATTGTTACACTTAGGTATTGGCTGGCCTATGTCAGTGTCTGTTGGGCCAGTTGGCAGATTATCCCAGCATCAGTGCCACTTTGTACTGCCATTATTCCGGCGCTCAACACCCTATTTATGATTTTTTTTCATCCTTGAAATGTTTGACACTGTATTTTTCAGATTCAAGTTCTGTACAAATAAATGTGTTTTATATTAATCATAAGCAGTAAACACTTCAATCCAGTACTGATTATTGGGCTCTACGGGATCTTGAGCAACATCGCCAGGTTTCATCTGATACTGCTTCAACCACAGCGCCCAGAACTGCATCCTTTTCAGCGCTAATGTTAAATAAGACACTAGGCAGTGACTGCGTCGGCGTGAGTGTTTTTTTAGTTGCTAAAGTGTATGGGGAGGCCCAAAATTTGGTGCTATGTGTCTAAATCTTCCACCATTTAGTGGACCGCTTTAAAGTCCACAAATATTGTTCCTGCAACTAAAACATATGCTGGAGGAATTTAATTGTAGTATTTCTCATTCAAGATGCTAAAAACATGAGGGCTGTGCAGAGAGTAGAGAGTGGTGTCTTTGCCAAGGCGCTGCTCTTACAAGACTGCAGCTAGACTTCGAGAACCATGGGGGGTGATATGCAGCAAGACTGGGACTTAATCTTAAGCATGGGTTATTTATATAACACTCATTGATCGCCCCTACTGTATGTAAGATTAATGAGGACCCCTACTCACATCACTAGAAGCATAGGCGCCCAAAAAAGATAGATGAGAAGGCACTGTTACCATTGAAAGTAAAGAGGAACATTGCAGGTACTGGGGAGTTAATAAAAACTCCCCAAACCTGGCTTGTTCGGACCCCTGCCCCTCCACTTTAACATTTTACAACAAACTTACCCTTCCTGTCGCATCATGCTCTGACATCCCTTGGTCCAACGCCATCTCTACTGGGCAATGTCATCTTGCCATCCCACCATGCTCTGTGCAGCCCCTCAGATCTTGCGCATGCAGTCTCACTGCATAGGCTGCTATGACGCTTGCCGAAAATCCAGAAAAATTCGAAGAGGGATGGCGAAGGGTGAGTATGGCTAAGGCTTGCAGCCTTCACTCAGGGATGGCTAAGAGGGGCTAAAAGGAGCCAGGAATGCTGCCAAATGTCTGTGTTTTAGATAACCTTGACACCCAAAAGGCAGTAAGGGGGCAGGCAAGGATGTTTAGAGAGGAACATCAGAAAAGGTCTGATGTTCCTCTTTAGGATTCAGTTTGTGGAGCTGCATGGGCTATAATTTTAATTTGATTATTTTATAGACATATAGACTCATATTTTTTTTGTCCTGTTATATACAGTTAAGTAAGTTATAAAAATATCTTTTAGAAACACAGGTGCGTGTGAAGAACAAATATGTTCATATGTTTATTTTCTTTAAAAAGTTAGTTGAGCACCTAAAAACTTTTCAAAGTAACTACTAGCATCTGCATAATTGAAGGCCATCCTCAATATGCATGCATATGCCTGAAGCATTCTAAAGGCAAAAGCTGTTTCTAAATCTCCCATTAAGGCTTATTACATGGAAAGGAAGCGATAAATCATATTCCAGGGTTCTTTGGTGTTTGAAGCAGAAACAGCCATTGAGCTTTTACATTTAGCAGTGAATTGTGTAGATTTCATATTAAGACTTCACATTATGTACTTCTTTGCATTTAATTTATATTATGTAGTATTGATGAAAATTAGATTCACGTAGAAAGCCGAGAACAAATAAACAGTTCAATGTAGCATTCAATGCACAATGCAAATATTTACCAGGTTGTGTATTTCATTTGATTGCTCAGTTATTCTATAATGTATACACAGCATATAATAATTGGGAAAACATGCAACCTAAATAAAATGTATTTATTTTAGTCTTTAGATTTTAATGCCATCAAAGCAATCATATGAATTTGATGTCATATAGCACAGATGTAAGAATGTTTGTGTTACCTATTACATCTTATACAGTACTTTAAAAAAAATATAAAACGCTTACTCATAAAAGGATATTTCAATAAAAAATATCTTGTAAAATTTAGATCTGTTTGTCCATGTACAATGCCATTATACTATTCACATACCAGCATCTTTCTTCTTCTGTCTCTTTAGTATGAGAGCAGTCATCTTCGATTTTTTGCTGCTGTCATGCAGTGTCTTATCGGATAGCTCAGGCATTGTATGTTCTAGTGACCAGGGGCATAACGCTCAACTGTTTCCTCTTTAATTGACACGGATAATGCATCACTACCTGGAATCCTTACATTAGCTGTGAAAAATGATATGCAAATATAGACCTATAGGACATGATTTATCATGCACTAAGCTAGATGATCTGTGCACATTGGCACACATTGGCATATGTGCAAACATCTTGCCACAATGTAAAACACTCATATACTAAATCAATAGCATCCAGTGGGGCACACTGGATAGTACATCTGTTTTTTCTAATGCAGTAATCTTTTGGCAATATAGGCAAGCCCTGGCGTAGTCTATGAAGATACTGTTTTAAATGTCTGCTTGCTGCTAGCATCATTCATTATACTGTTGTGCCATTCGCATACCATGGTGAGCCTTGTGCAGTCTAAAGTCCCTATCCAGGCAAATACTGACTTTCTACCAGTTTAACCCCTTTGGGAACTGTGTAAAATAAGCAATTCCAAAGCATATCAAAATCTCAGAGTATATGTAAATTCATTATGCATTCTAAGCAAAGCTGCTTTCTTCTCTTTGGGTCCACTGTGGTTTGCCAATCTCACTCTTGCTTAAGTGCACAAAGGGTCATACTGTTAGACCACTTTTTTTGTGGTTCTTGGAAGAATGAAATTAAAAGGAGGGCATGTTTAGGAGCCTTGCTACAGCTTCTACATGCACTACAGTAAAAGGAGGAGAGGCACATGGGACAGGCAGAGATCCAATAATTAGGAAGTATAAACACTTTTTATTAATGTTGCAGATAGTATAAAAACCAATCCACCAATCCTGGGGTGCTGTGAATATTAGCACCACAATTATTCAAGTATCCACAGGAATAGAAATATGAAAGAAAATTGTAAACAGCTCCAAAAGTGGCTAAAATTTACAATTAATATTAGTGTGCAATGATCACAAGCAGAAAAGAAAAAAAAAACTTATTCACAAATATACACTCCAAATATAAGTCAAAGAAAGCCAACTCCTAATAATTATACAAAAAATAACTATACAAAAAATAATAAAAGGATTGTTTACTTTTATAATACTATCTCTAATAACAATGTGCTAAATCTAACATTATATTAATAAAGTGCAGGTGCTAAACATCCAAAGCTTGGACCAATACCAGGTCCCTGCACTAAAGAAAACAAAGTGCTATAGCGGTTCCAGGCAACCTAATAGAAGCTGGTTATGGTCACAACAGAAGGCACATAAAGAAGAAATATAAGTATACTATCCTTATGGATGTTAAGGGATCATCACCAGGCAGTGGATGTAGAGCTATCCCCACGCGTTCCGCCGCAGCACTGCTGCTTCTCCAGGGGTGATTATTACTGCAGTTGGGTTTACTGTTCCAAACATGGAAAATCGGACCCAAGGTGAACATGCACAGCTGCAGCCAGTCTCAGAGTTCAGCTGCATTACCACCAACAGGCTATTCATTATTCAGGGTGGGGAATCTAATCCAGAATCTTGTGATTTACTTACCCTTTTCTGCGGCTGTGTGAAACCCACCAGCTCCCACGGTGCATGCATGAGACTGGATGGTATCCCCGCTTATGCATGCCACCATGCCAAGCAGATTTTATTGCCTGTCAGCAGGAGCACACTGGGATGCACACATGGCTGCAGAGCCATGCACATTGGCCCTTGCATGCACAATGGGATTGTGGACTCAGGACATAATTGCCAGGCTCTATAATCTTTAAAACAATCTTCAATAGCAAAGCCAGGACCCCTAGCAGGGATACAGGAGACTTTTCTTCAAAAATTGAAAGTTACTTTGCAACATAACACAAAATAAAATGCAAAAAAATAAAATCTTCAAAATTTGCAAATAACAGCTCCTATGAGGTACTCAAAGAAAACTCCCATTTTGTCAGGTTTATTGTGTTCTGCCTTATTGTTTTCCTCTTTTGCAATGTAAAATATACATTTGTGTTAGGCTTCCTCACTATAACATGTACATCTAATGCACCAGCTGGTGTACATTGTTAAGGTAAACACATGTTCCTACAGAAAACTGTTTTCTTTTATAACACGAAGTTGCAAAAAAATAGAAAATAAAGAAATTGATAGGCTTAGCACATTGAAGGCACACATTAAAGAAAACTTTAAAAAGGCCATTGAAAGTGGAATTACCCTTTAACCCTTTAAAGACCAAGCTAGTAAACCTCACGTGGTTGCGTTTCCAAACGTTAATTGCAAGCCACATAAAATTCAGCAAAATAAAAAATATTTATTGTGTGTTTTGGCGAAAAGGCTCTCCATATTCAGCACGGCGGTATTCAATCTCTCCACAATATGTTTCTATTTAGAAAAGAAAAATCAGCACCTGGTGAAACAAATTTGATTTAATTTTTGTTGTATGCGTAATCATTATGGAAGCCTTCTACAGTGACAAACATAAAAGCAACAAGAAGTGTCGTTGGTCCCATTTTTTCTGCCAGTTGCCAAATATTACTTATTCATACCTTTCAACTTTGCAAAATAGAAAAGAGGGATATGGGGATAGGCACGTTAAGCATGATGGAATTTATTTTTGAGTATAGTCCAACAACGAGCAAAATGCCTTCACTTCCGCTAACTTCAGCTGCCTTGACTTATGGCTACAGATTTTCTGGCGGGAGGGCTTTCCTCAACCCAAAGGCGTGGTTGTTCCGCTTTAACATTATATATATTTGAGGTGAGACAGTTACAACAATATAAAAACTTTGAATAGGCGACAGAATCTTTTATTTGGTGAATACCTGCATGTTAAACCCAACAGAGGGACAAAAGAAAACAAAAGGGCACAGGGTGGCATGGACTCAAACAAGAAACAGTCCAGAGACCGTGTCCGAGAGAGACTGTAAAGGAGGGATAGATGGGAGGTATGCTTATTACATTGTCTATGTTGTACTAGGAATAGGAAACTGTATTTTTGTTATACAGTTAGCACTTTAAAGAGTGACTCCAGCTATTAGTTTGTTAGTAGGTTATATACAAGGGATGATATAAATTGGGAGGTATGCTTATTACATTAACTATGTTGTGCTAAGTATAGGAAACTGTATTTTTGTTATACAGTTAGCACTTTAAAGAGTGACCCCAGCTATTAGTTTGTTAGTAGGTTATATACAAGGGATGATATATATTGGGAGATATGCTTATTACATTAACTATGTTGTGCTAAGTATAGGAAACTGTATATTTGTTATACAGTTAGCACTTTAAAGAGTGACCCCAGCTATTAGTTTGTTAGTAGGTTATATACAAGGGATGATATATATTGGGAGGTATGCTTATTACATTAACTATGTTGTGCTAAGTATAGGAAACTGTATTTTTGTTATACAGTTAGCACTTTAAAGAGTGACCCCAGCTATTAGTTTGTTAGTAGGTTATATACAAGGGATGATATATATTGGGAGGTATGCTTATTACATTAACTATGTTGTGCTAAGTATAGGAAACCGTATTTTTGTTATTTAGTTAGCACTTTAAAAAGTGACCCCAGCTATGAGTTTGTTAGTAAGATATAAATAGGGGATTATATATATTGGGAGGTATGCTTATTACATTGACTATGTTGTGCTAAGTATAGGCAACTGTATTTTTGTTATTTAGTTAGCACTTTAAAAAGTGACCCCAGCTATTAGTCTGTTGGTAAGATATAAACAGGGGATTATATATATTGGTAGGTATGCTTATTTCATTGACTATGGTGTGCTAAGTATAGTAAATTGTGTTTTTGTTATATAGTTAGCACTTAAAAAAGCGACCACAGCTATTAGTTTGTTAGTAGGATATATACAGGGGATGATATATATTAAAAAGTTTGCATCTGTCATGTTAAATTTCATCTGATTCATGTGAAATTCTCTTTTGCCATTTAAAGCACCCAGGGGAAATACGCTTTCACTATTTCTGTGGTTTGTAAAACTACTTTGCATTAGCTTTTAGGTCTCATGGTAGTAAGATTAATAAAACACTGGATTACTTGTAAATCAAATCAGGCAGAAATATAGCAGCAAGTGCCGCACTATTAAATATGTAAGCACAGTTTCCATAAAATTAATTCTGTACTCTTTTTGTAAAGCCTTTAAAACTAGAACATAGTCCATATACGGTATAAGTAAACATTGTTTGCCATTTGTATCATTTTTAAATAATACGATTAATTGAGGGAACAACATGATGGAAGCACAGTAGTAGTGTGCAGTACTAAAAGAAACAAAAGAAGATGAATGGCTTGGCCTTTTTTGAATACTAAAACTGAGTTTTGGCATGTTTTACTGGTGCATCCCATCAACGCGAACCCCCCGGATCACCCTGTATTATTACCTTTCTGACTATCCCACTGCGCATTCATGGGAATTGAAATTCAGCTGCAGGAAGCTGGTAATGCCCAGCGACCTGCTCCTATGCCGTGGGATCTCTGGATCGATAAGTATACTGAAGTATACTGAAGGGTGTTTTGGGAGGGGCCCGGAATACTGATGCCCCAGGGAATTGCCTAGTGCAAAGAGTTTTGGAAACATCCAGCCTGGGACCAAAGGCTTTTGGTCCACTTTAACTCTTGGTGTGCAAAACCCTAAAACAATGTAATCCAGCCCTTCCATTAACCATAGACCCTGCTGTTCAGATATACATACCTTTTTATAGTGCTGCTCAGTCAATAAGGGCCTTGGAAATAGCTTAAAAATGTTTGATAGCACAATGCACAAATATTCACAAATGAACAACAAATTTATAACATTACAAAGGAGGGGTGACAGCTACTCAGACCAATTTTTAACAAACCCAGGATGTGCATGTTAGCAGAGCAATTAGAACATACAAACATACAAAGGGACCACAGCACTCAACCCTGTTAGCGAGCAACAAATCCTATAATCTCTCTTTAAAATCTGGTTAAAAACTGAGGAACCACCAAACAACGGGGAGGCCGATTCAAAAATAGCGGCAGGTAGCGACAGTTGAGCGACTGTAGCGGCATTTTCAGAGCGCCCGCTAGTAGTCGCTGTGCTTGGCCGTTGTTCGGTAGTTGATAGCAACTCAGTCGGTTTGCCGTAATGTTGAATATTGGGTGAGGAGTCGCTATTTGACAGGTTCCGCGCTGTATGGGAGTGCATGATAGCGTATGGCCCTAGCGACTGGCCCTAGCGACCGGCTCCCACCATATTCATTAAAAAATCACGCTCAAAAAATTCTCGCGCTGTAAAATGCATGTTTAAGCCCCAGAGCGCTGGAGGCAATGGGTTAAAAGTAGTTTTTTAACCCCCAAACCACCATATTTTTGGAAAACAAAAAAAAAAGTTTTTAAATAATTTAGTAATATGAATACATTAATATCAGACCTGTAATATCAATTCTGTACATTTTTTTTTTCCCTTAAAAAAATTATCTAAAATGGCAGAAGTGGTCACATAATTTTTCACATTTAAAAAAAAAAAAAATTAATAACAATTAATTATTAATATTTAAAGATTATTCCACTGAAATGCATTGGAGCGCGCCAGGTAGCGAAAGGTCATACCTGTCGCTGTTCAAGGTCGGACGCTGGCGCTGTGGGCTGAGGCTGGAATAATGATGAATGAGTCGTTATATGGCGCTATCTCAGTCGCTAAGCAGGATTGGCTTGATAAATGTGTGATTGTGGTGGGGAGCCGGCGTTCTCGTGGCGGGGCCCGTCATTACCGGCCGCTCACCAGTTGCTACCTGTCGCTATGCCTTCATAAATAAGGGCGTAAGTGTCTCTATGTATGTGCAGTCCTAACTCTAATCTGTGAGGGCTCCCTTTAGGATATATAATGCACTGGATAAATTGGAAACAGCTTACCCAGGTTGCCCTAGAGCACATGTGCCTAACCCTCCTCCTCAAGGGCCAATAATAGGCCTGGTTTTGCAGATCTCCACACAGATGAACAGGTGAGGCATTTAGTTCTCAGGCAGAGCTGTAGACTCAAATTACTTCAACTGGGCATCTGTGTGGAGATCTGGACTGAAAACCTGGCCTGTTAGTGGCCCTTGAGGAGGATCCCTCAATAACAATATCGAGATACTTAATAAGCAATAAAGGAAAGAAAGCGAAACACCAAAAATATGTTTGCTGTTAAATTAGCATTATACAATAAATAAATAAAAAGAAACACAGATGTGATTTTACAAGATATAGTGGCTTCCAATATTCCAATATGTATTTTTACAATAAAGGGACAACAATTTACAGATGGACTTAAAGCAGAACAAAACCTAGGTTTTCATCCCACTTTGGAATGCTCTACTGTATGTAACCCCCCCCCCCCCCCAGATTTCCCAATTTGGGGTGTCCCAGAGGAAGTCCAGTAACTTGGCAATATAAGAAGCATATATATTGAGTCACTGGGGGGGGGGGGGCAACAGTTAAACAGGTGGTAGTAAACTAGTTTTGCTATCCCTGTAACCTGGCCAAACATATATACAGAAATCAGTTCAAATGATATATGTGATTATAAGAGGCGCTATTTTCATCCCTAGCAGAAAATAGCATCAAAGAATCTGAAACGTAGGGAAGACCCTTTTTCCAGAGTCAGCAAAAAATGAAAGCTGTTGTTTTCTAGGGCCAATCTTTATTATAATCAACCTGCCATTAGATAATATGAATCTCTGGCATATTCTTCATCTAAATAATGTTAGTTTTCTTGCTGACACACTATTACACCTATAACACTGATCTATATTAGATCAGTTAGAAACTGATTAAGTCAATCAGAGTTTCTACTTAAGAACTTTTCCACTTTACTTGAAGAGCTGTTCTAATCTTATGGCCAATTCAGCACAAGCAATGTAAAAACATGGGTGTTAAGATGGAGACATTAGCCAAGTAAGCAAGACCGCTAGTATTTCCAATATAGTTTGAACTCTTTCTAAACTTTGTTTGCAGCATCATTCCTCCAGGCCAGTGGCTAATTTTGTGCAGCATTTGAGTTAAATGAATAGCATTCCAAACAGTAATTGACTGCAGCCTTGCTATGCTTTTTTAATGATTTTTATTAATGTATATGGCTCCTCTTAAAACACATGCAAGAAACATACCTCTGAGATTTTAGGAAATTCTTACTAAATTATCAGTGGAATCAGCCTAGACCATCTCTGGGAAATCATACACTACAAGGCTAGTGCCTTTGAAGAAGTTACAGTATAGAAGCTGATTAATAGCTTTATCAGAGCCACAAGTAAAGCCTGGGAGCATGTTGGAAACACTAAATATCTGAACATTTAGCGGGGTATGTATGAATGGAAAAACACACAGAATCAATGACACAATAGATGTTATCTGCCAACTGACATGACAGAAGCTGCAGTTTCTTTTTTTATAGCCAATAAGGGTATTCACTTAATAGGCCAAATATTATTGTTTCTCAGAGACAGTCAAGTAATTTTCAACAGCTAGAAAATCATTGTTACCAGCTTTCAAACTCTGTAGACCTTTAAGTAACCTTTAGAGTGGCATAATATAAAAACATAAAAACCACTACAGCATTTTTACTCCTATTTTTTAACATTTACTTTTAATGTAGGTCAGAATTACTGTCTAAACTAGACTCACAGCAAGTTGCTAATCATGAAGTTACAAATCAATCATTCTTAAATTGTTGCATTCCGCCCGTGGCATGATAAATAAAAAAGTAGTCACCTTAATCAATGATGACTTTATTCCTTGAAGCCTCAGTTTCTGAAGTTGAGCTGAAAGTGTCATTCACTAGCTCCCTCACTAGCTCCTACTCACTCTAGACCAACAACAAAGAGATAAGAGCTACTAGAATTGCCAGTTTGGGTGTGCCTCTTACGCCAATCAGCAAAAAAGCTCCACATTTTTTGCCTCAGTGGCATTTAATGAACAAAAAAATGGCAGCTACCAGCTAGCATCTTATTTAACACTGGCACCCTAAAGCTCACAGCATCGGGCGCTCTGGTTGATGCAGCGCCAGATGAAATCTGATACCATAGAGCACAATAGACAGAACTGGACTGAAGTATTTTTGCTTAAAAATTATATTGCACAAATTTATTTGCATAGAACTTCAGTAATGAAAACACATGACCTAGATGTCTCAAAATACCTTAAAAAAATCTTTTGTTGCTTATTTTGGTTACAGATGAGTAATTTGGACAACAACTAAAACCCAGCAAAAATACACTGTAAAATTTGACCCATTTGTCCCCAGCAGTGATTTCTTGTAACCGTAATGATTAAATACAGCACCAATCTTCTCGAAGAGGGAAAAATTTCATAAATGTCACTCACTGGTGCTGGGATAATCGGCAGCTGGGTACAATAGGTGTTGACATAGGCCATCAATATACCTAGTGCAAAGCTAATTAGTTAGTGTTCTGCGCAGCGACTGCTAGGGCCAATGTAGTCCACAGCACAGTGCTGGATAAGTGACTGGAGCTATAGCCACAAAAAAGATGCAAAATATCACACATCATAAATAAGGCTCTAAGTCTAAGTGAAGAGGGCAGAAGACCCATTCAACAGATGGCCTCTTATATGTGAAATATAATAGATTGCACTACCTAATAGAGATTATAAAACATATTTTGGGCAATATAAAAGATTTGATGAGGCCTGGCTCACTTGAATTGCTTCAAATACTGGGCACTGAGCTGGTTCCTCAGCTACCACTATAAATTTGATAAAATCAGAGTGCAAGCAGTTTGCCGACCCTCTCCACGTCATATGCTAAACTCATTGGGTGACAGGCAATCTGCACTAAAGCTGAAGCTGGAAGTTTGAGTCAGTCTCCCAAGCTGTGTGTGTGACTGTATTGGTCACAAATGTCTCTCAACTGTCACTCAAGGCTATGGCTGCAGAGCTCACCCCTGCTGGCACTAGGAAAGGGTGTTGGTGATTAGGTAAGCTGTTTTATTATTGTGTCACCACACTGGTCTAAGCACAGGGGAGGATGGGTAGGGAATTACAAATATCTTGGACTTCCTTTGCATTCTATCTAGTGAGAAGCCACACTGCCACTTCACAGCAACTCTGCTAAAGAAAGAGTTGAATGAATTGTTCTAGTCCAGTAGCATTAATCTTACTGGGTCCCAGAAACAAGGCCTGCAGTTCCCATTAATCACCTCTCACCAATGAGCTCCATGTCTAACAGCCACCCTCGCGTCAGTCACAACTTTGTGCTCATGTGCATGAAACCCTTATAAATCCTGCTATTAAAAGATGTTCTCTTTGTGTAATGCCATTTTAAACAGAGAACATAGAATCTGCTGCATGGCATTGCTTGAGACACTCTCTATTGCTGGAGATACAGCTGCTCTTGTGCACTGCACAACTCTTCAAGAAAAGAATAGGCTTCTCTTATTTGACAGGCTTGCCATTGGTTGAAGGGGGTGACATGGAGTGCCTCACACCGAGACATGCAACTGTGCCAAAGATGTTTTACGTTGGCTTTAATTTCTGTGTGTGTTTTAATGATAGTATGTTAAATAAAATTATATATAGTAATATATAAAAATACCGCGCTACATAACAAGTGAATTACAATGAAAACAAAAATTAAGTGATATTATAACCAGCTCCACGTGTACAACCTAAATCTCACACTTAAGTACAAGCAAAAAATATACAAAATAACCACAGAGCTATAGATAAATTATTTAGAGTCCTCTTTACAGTCCTCCAACTCAAAATTTCTCCATTCACCACGAGTGTCAGCAATCCAATCGTGCAAAACCACCACCGATTTGGTACTCTTACCAGAAGTGATTAGATCACCAGCAAGAATGCAGCTGTTATGCAGGCACCTCCTCCACTCAACACCGTCCACTGGGGTATGTATCCTCAATGTAGGTTAGCACAACCGATCAAAATTCCAGAGTATACTCATATAGAAGGAAATAAAGAGGCCATAGTGCAGTATTGCAAAACTACAGATTCTTTTTAATATTGCCAATAAAATACTCACAAACGAACGATTAAAATGTGCATGTCACAATATGTATAAAGCCAATCCACGCTGCTGGATTCCAATCCTATAGACCGCCGGCTCCCAACGCGTTTCGTCGCTCCACGCGACTTTAACTAGGTGAGCCGGCCCGACGGTAAGCAGCGTTAAAATATCATAAAGGCGGGACCAGGGGAATACTTCCTCCCCTGGTTCCACGAATGGCTAGCCTTCCTAACCCTTCAAGATCCAATCACTGAGAGGGAGGCCGCGACAGAAGCGAGCCAGCCAATCAGTGTACTAGGAGGTGAATATCATTACCTCAATACAAGTGGGCACGGCACGTTCAGCCAATCTGTAAACCGGGAGGTGAATATCATTACCTCTCTCGATACTTCCGCCCTACGCAGCTACAAAACCGCGTCTGACGCGAACTAGCCAGTCAGCACACTTGGAGACGAACGTCACCACTACACAATAGGAGGTGGGCGCGGCTAATGCCGCCCATCCAATCAATAGCCCAGGAGGTGAATCTCATTATCCCGCGGCTAACGCGGTCAAGTCAATCAGCACAGTATAAGACGAGCGTCACCACTACACAGTACAGGTGGGCGCGGCTGATGCCGCCCATCCAATCCATGGCCCAGGAGGTGAATCTCATTATCCCTCCCGATAACAGCCGAGCGTGACTAACGCCATTCATCCTATCCAGTGTAGCAAGAGGCGTGCCGATTACCTAGCAACCAGGCACGCGTCTTGCTAATGTGCGCGTCATTGACCGCACAACCAGTCACCAAGGATCTTAGCTTCATAACCCCACGGCAACCTATTAAGGAGTCAGCTTACATTAACCACCTCTGCCCAATAAAGATCAGCTGGTCAGCTATTAATAAGCCCAGTAGGCGACAAATGTCGCACCTGAATGATCTCACTAACAGGGATAGCATTTGTAAATATTAAATGTGAACATATAAAAACTAATATATATGAACACATTAGAAATATAATGAATAAAAACATTAATTTTTCTTTAACAAAATTCAAGTCAAATTTAAAAGTATAGAAATATACATTTTAAAATATAAAGCCGAACAGAATCCTAATAAAAGGACTCGATCCAGCAATCCAGCAAGATGGATTGGCCACACAAAAAAATGTACAAATAGTCCAAAAGATACATCATTAGTATAAAACATACACAAACCTACAAATAGAATCAAACAAACATGTAGATAGTATTATAAAACTAGTTGAGGCAAATTATAAAATATACTACACTATGGCCCTCAACAGATAACATGAACGACCACCAAGAAATAAATCTCAAAGTCACCGATTGGACCCCTCTAATGACTAAGCAGAATCAATAAAGCAGTTCAGGTCGAATTCTATATTCAGCCCTTTAGGGCTAAGGGTATCTAGTCGATAAATCCAGGAGCTCTCTCTCCTAGACACCTCCCTCACCATATTGGAACCCCTCCAGTGGGCCTCAACTCTCTCCAGAGCTATAAAGGACAAACCAGACGGATCCCCATTGTGCACAGACTTGAAATGCTCTGATAAGCTATGGCCCTCAAAACCCTTTTTAATATTATAGAGGTGCTCCCTTATCCTGGTTTTAAGTTCCCTGGATAGGATGAATGGCGTTAGTCACGCTCGGCTGTTATCGGGAGGGATAATGAGATTCACCTCCTGGGCCATGGATTGGATGGGCGGCATCAGCCGCGCCCACCTGTACTGTGTAGTGGTGACGCTCGTCTTATACTGTGCTGATTGACTTGACCGCGTTAGCCGCGGGATAATGAGATTCACCTCCTGGGCTATTGATTGGATGGGCGGCATTAGCCGCGCCCACCTCCTATTGTGTAGTGGTGACGTTCGTCTCCAAGTGTGCTGACTGGCTAGTTCGCGTCAGACGCGGTTTTGTAGCTGCGTAGGGCGGAAGTATCGAGAGAGGTAATGATATTCACCTCCCGGTTTACAGATTGGCTGAACGTGCCGTGCCCACTTGTATTGAGGTAATGATATTCACCTCCTAGTACACTGATTGGCTGGCTCGCTTCTGTCGCGGCCTCCCTCTCAGTGATTGGATCTTGAAGGGTTAGGAAGGCTAGCCATTCGTGGAACCAGGGGAGGAAGTATTCCCCTGGTCCCGCCTTTATGATATTTTAACGCTGCTTACCGTCGGGCCGGCTCACCTAGTTAAAGTCGCGTGGAGCGACGAAACGCGTTGGGAGCCGGCGGTCTATAGGATTGGAATCCAGCAGCGTGGATTGGCTTTATACATATTGTGACATGCACATTTTAATCGTTCGTTTGTGAGTATTTTATTGGCAATATTAAAAAGAATCTGTAGTTTTGCAATACTGCACTATGGCCTCTTTATTTCCTTCTATATGAGTATACTCTGGAATTTTGATCGGTTGTGCTAACCTACATTGAGGATACATACCCCAGTGGACGGTGTTGAGTGGAGGAGGTGCCTGCATAACAGCTGCATTCTTGCTGGTGATCTAATCACTTCTGGTAAGAGTACCAAATCGGTGGTGGTTTTGCACGATTGGATTGCTGACACTCGTGGTGAATGGAGAAATTTTGAGTTGGAGGACTGTAAAGAGGACTCTAAATAATTTATCTATAGCTCTGTGGTTATTTTGTATATTTTTTGCTTGTACTTAAGTGTGAGATTTAGGTTGTACACGTGGAGCTGGTTATAATATCACTTAATTTTTGTTTTCATTGTAATTCACTTGTTATGTAGCGCGGTATTTTTATATATTACTATATATAATTTTATTTATGATTTTTGGTTCTCACACATACCTGCAGCTATTCTAATGGATATTTTCACATATAGCACTAGAAGGAATGTTGATTTTGGTGATGATCTCTCTCTGGAAGGTGGCAATAACCCACGAATTAACCTTGATGAGGATCTAAAGGATCTATATAAAGTGCTTAATAAGGAACTACGTATAAAGTGGGATATTGCCACCCTTGAGAAATATGTTGGACAAAAAATGGTACCTCAGCAGTTGAGGTGGTCATTGGAGATTTATGATGGAGATGAAAGTGTTGAATCTAAGAGGGAATGGTTTGAATTTTTCAACACCTGCGGTCTTCTGTTAGTGGATAAACTCATTAAAAAAAAGATGCAACTGTTGAAAAAATGGGAACAGGATAAGGAGGCCCTTAAACTTAAGCTGACTCCCTTTGGTACATCTGAGGTATTCCTAAAAAAATCTGAGGAAATTAAGTTGAGGTTGGAGAAGGAGGAGGAAGTTGTGAGGAAAAGGAAAATACGGAAATTACAAAGGGATAAGACTGATTATATTAATGGTAGAGTATTTAAGTGGCAAATTAAGGGGGCTCTGGAAGAAAATGGACCTAGATTTGAAGGTGTTACTGATCCCACTCAAACCCCCCCCAGGACGGAGGTCCCAGTAAGAAGGGAACAGTATAATGTAGTCCACCGCAATCGGTGGCTGAGAAAGGATGAGGTGATTCCTTGGAGATATAGAGGGGAGAGGTTGAATAAGGGACACCATGGGGGTAGATATGAACAGGGGAGGACCAATGAGAGATCTATAGATCCCCCGGATCATGATCGTAGCCTGAGAAGGAACTGGAGGAAGAGATCCCCTATGTGGAGGCGTGGAAATGGGCCTACAGGCTGGCCTGAAAAGGTGGGTGGGCGGGATGCTGGCAAACAATCCATCATTGCGAACCCCCAGAGGTCCCCTTTTCGGGAAGGCTGGGATACCCCAGTACAAGGAGGGGACTATGCTACACCCAGGGATCGAGGGAAGGTCCCACAGCAGAATTTTACCCTCAAAAGAAAACTGCACGACAGAGAGGAAGAAGGGGAGGAGCTAGACACAAGAAGAAGAAGGAGGTGTTAGGTTCCGGTATCTTCAATTTAAGCTCTATAGAGTTGTCTGTTGAGGAATTGAGGATTCTTGACCTAGGGTTGAAATATGCACCTCCCAAGAATCTTGACAATTTCTCAACCTTTATTGACTTTCAGAAATATATGCGTAGGCTTAATATGAAGAAATTCTTCCTAACCAAACAAGTGGAAGAAACTGCTGTGTTAGTGGAATCTAGGGGGGGACCTAGGAGTGGGGTACCTGCCTTGGCCCAAAGTGGGGCGGGAGCAGTGCTAGTAGAGGACGGAGAGGAATCCATGACGAGTCTAGTCCCTATACCAGATGCTCCGCAACGGGAGCTGGAACCTGTGCATACATGTTTGAAAAATAAATCTCTATTTAATCCCCTTATTCCTTCTAACTCTTATCTCGACACATTTAAGAATGTAGTTTCTAGAGATATACGAAGTTTAGAGGTAAGAAAAAAGAAGTGGGGGACACCCATGCAAAAAGGGCTTAAAAGCTTGGAACAAAAGCATGAGGTGGTAATTAAACCAGCCGATAAAGGGGGGGGCCTCGTGGTTTTGGACAAGAAGGATTATGTTGAGGAATTGGATAGGCTGCTAGCAGATTCGCAGACATATGAGGTGTTGACTAAGGACCCTACAAGGGAGTATCAGGGGCAATTAGTTGATCTGCTGGAGAGGGGTTTTTCAAGTGGGATCCTGAGTAAAAGGGAGAAGGATTATTTGAATGTCCAAGCCCCCAGGGTACCTACGATTTATTACCTGCCTAAAATCCACAAGAACTTAAAAAAGCCCCCCGGCCGCCCCATAGTTAGTGGGGTAGGCTCAATTACGTGTAGGTTGGGGGAATATGTGGATTTTTTTCTGCAACCTCTTGTATTAAAATTACCAGCTTACTTGAAGGACTCAAACCATGTATTGGATTTATGTACTGAGCAGGTTGTCAATGACGTTACTCTGCTGGCAACGGCTGACGTAACGTCATTGTATACTAACATTCCGCATAATCAGGGCATTGAGGCAGTCCGACATTTTTTGCATGAAAATTCAGAACTTCCCCTTATACAAATAGAGTTTATTATGGAATGTTTATCTTTTGCATTAGATCATAATTATTTCTGGTGTGGGGGTCGATTTTATTTGCAAAAGAAGGGAGTCGCAATGGGGGCGAAGTTTGCACCTAGTATGGCTAACCTGTTTGTGGGGTGGTGGGAGTCACAGTTTATATTTGGTAGGACTTGGCCACAATTGAGACTTTGGAAAAGGTTTATTGATGATGTCATATGTATCTGGGAGGGATCGAGGGATTCATTGGAGACCTTTTTCGTCCAGGTGAATGAGAACCAGTTCAATCTAGAATTCACTGCTGAAATAAGTGCGGAATATGTTAATTTTTTGGATTTAACAGTACGTATAGAGGTCCCGAACCTGACCACTGTGACATACTTTAAACCGACTGACCGAAATGGTTTTGTTCCTGCCAAAAGTTGCCATCATCCCAATTGGATTAGGGCTATCCCCAGGGGACAATATATGAGGTTGAGAAGGAACTGTAGTAAATTGGAGGATTTTGAGACGCAAGCTGCAGCTCTGACCAATAAGTTCCTTGATAAAGGATATGATGTTGAAATGGTACAACAGCAGCTTGGGAAGGTTAGGACTCAGGATAGATTCCCGCTAAAAGAAAGAGCAGGGGAGTCCATGAATAATGAGGAGTTTTCTTTCATTACTAGTTATAGTGTTCAACATCGGGAGGTGGCAAAAATCCTATCCAAACACTGGCATATTCTACAGGGGGATGAAATCTTGGGCCCAAGGTTACCACCTAAGCCTAAATTAATATACAGGAGAGCCCCGAATTTGAGGGACCTATTAACTAGAAGTTATGTAGATCCACCTATACAGACCACCCATCCATTGTCCTTTTTTGGTATGGAACAGAAGGGCTTCTTCAGATGTGGGAGGTGTATGGGTTGCAAAACCTGTAAGCCTGTCACTAAACCATTTAGGTCCTTTACTCATCCGGTGACAGGAAAACAATTTAAGGTGGCACAATTCATCACGTGCTCCTCAAAATTTGTAGTTTATCTGATTTGGTGTACTTGCAATTTGCTCTATGTGGGTCGGACGACCAGGGAACTTAAAACCAGGATAAGGGAGCACCTCTATAATATTAAAAAGGGTTTTGAGGGCCATAGCTTATCAGAGCATTTCAAGTCTGTGCACAATGGGGATCCGTCTGGTTTGTCCTTTATAGCTCTGGAGAGAGTTGAGGCCCACTGGAGGGGTTCCAATATGGTGAGGGAGGTGTCTAGGAGAGAGAGCTCCTGGATTTATCGACTAGATACCCTTAGCCCTAAAGGGCTGAATATAGAATTCGACCTGAACTGCTTTATTGATTCTGCTTAGTCATTAGAGGGGTCCAATCGGTGACTTTGAGATTTATTTCTTGGTGGTCGTTCATGTTATCTGTTGAGGGCCATAGTGTAGTATATTTTATAATTTGCCTCAACTAGTTTTATAATACTATCTACATGTTTGTTTGATTCTATTTGTAGGTTTGTGTATGTTTTATACTAATGATGTATCTTTTGGACTATTTGTACATTTTTTTGTGTGGCCAATCCATCTTGCTGGATTGCTGGATCGAGTCCTTTTATTAGGATTCTGTTCGGCTTTATATTTTAAAATGTATATTTCTATACTTTTAAATTTGACTTGAATTTTGTTAAAGAAAAATTAATGTTTTTATTCATTATATTTCTAATGTGTTCATATATATTAGTTTTTATATGTTCACATTTAATATTTACAAATGCTATCCCTGTTAGTGAGATCATTCAGGTGCGACATTTGTCGCCTACTGGGCTTATTAATAGCTGACCAGCTGATCTTTATTGGGCAGAGGTGGTTAATGTAAGCTGACTCCTTAATAGGTTGCCGTGGGGTTATGAAGCTAAGATCCTTGGTGACTGGTTGTGCGGTCAATGACGCGCACATTAGCAAGACGCGTGCCTGGTTGCTAGGTAATCGGCACGCCTCTTGCTACACTGGATAGGATGAATGGCGTTAGTCACGCTCGGCTGTTATCGGGAGGGATAATGAGATTCACCTCCTGGGCCATGGATTGGATGGGCGGCATCAGCCGCGCCCACCTGTACTGTGTAGTGGTGACGCTCGTCTTATACTGTGCTGATTGACTTGACCGCGTTAGCCGCGGGATAATGAGATTCACCTCCTGGGCTATTGATTGGATGGGCGGCATTAGCCGCGCCCACCTCCTATTGTGTAGTGGTGACGTTCGTCTCCAAGTGTGCTGACTGGCTAGTTCGCGTCAGACGCGGTTTTGTAGCTGCGTAGGGCGGAAGTATCGAGAGAGGTAATGATATTCACCTCCCGGTTTACAGATTGGCTGAACGTGCCGTGCCCACTTGTATTGAGGTAATGATATTCACCTCCTAGTACACTGATTGGCTGGCTCGCTTCTGTCGCGGCCTCCCTCTCAGTGATTGGATCTTGAAGGGTTAGGAAGGCTAGCCATTCGTGGAACCAGGGGAGGAAGTATTCCCCTGGTCCCGCCTTTATGATATTTTAACGCTGCTTACCGTCGGGCCGGCTCACCTAGTTAAAGTCGCGTGGAGCGACGAAACGCGTTGGGAGCCGGCGGTCTATAGGATTGGAATCCAGCAGCGTGGATTGGCTTTATACATATTGTGACATGCACATTTTAATCGTTCGTTTGTGAGTATTTTATTGGCAATATTAAAAAGAATCTGTAGTTTTGCAATACTGCACTATGGCCTCTTTATTTCCTTCTATATGAGTATACTCTGGAATTTTGATCGGTTGTGCTAACCTACATTGAGGATACATACCCCAGTGGACGGTGTTGAGTGGAGGAGGTGCCTGCATAACAGCTGCATTCTTGCTGGTGATCTAATCACTTCTGGTAAGAGTACCAAATCGGTGGTGGTTTTGCACGATTGGATTGCTGACACTCGTGGTGAATGGAGAAATTTTGAGTTGGAGGACTGTAAAGAGGACTCTAAATAATTTATCTATAGCTCTGTGGTTATTTTGTATATTTAATGATAGTATGTTGCTTTCTTTGTACAATATTCACTGACCAGGTAAACAAATGACTGACAGGGCCGTTCCCTCTTGAGAAAACAAAATTGTTTTTTATTTCAAGCAACAAATGATGTGTAGAAAAGAAATGGCACACAATTTTCTTTTAAAAAGACCACTTCAGCAAGTAATTGTCATAACTAGTTGTCAACATGCTTTCTTGACCATTTTCTCACTTCAGTAATCCAGAACTTTGAAAGGATGCTGAGAGTAAATGAATAGTAAAGTGATTGCAATTTAGTAAAATAACCATTTTGAGTTATATTGTGGTCAATAAAATATAAAAATTATTTGTGTACACATACACATGGTACAGTTCTAAAAACGACTCAGCAAGCAAGTAAGCATACAATTCTTTTTCCCAGTAACCAGGGATTTATGGTTTTAGACTCCCTTTTTCAATTTCCAAGTATTCATAAACTCTTTTTTTCCTGCCTTGGCATGACATTAAGAGCATTTGTGTAGTTATTAGGCTTTTCTACACTAAGCGGGTCATACCTTTGATCTTTCCAGCTACTGCAATCACTAGATGAAAGCTAATGCCTGCTTGTAAATGGGAGGCATATAGGCACTTCCAGATAAGTGGAAATTGTTGCATAAGAGGGGTTTACTGATGAACAAATGCTCTGCCTTCATCGCCTGTTTTTATCAAATACAAATCGTGTTATCCTTTTAACTTTGTTTTCTCCGTCCCTGAATACGTACAAATAATCTAGACATATTTGAGGTATAACTTATCTTAAATCACTGACCAAATTGATAGTGAACTCAAAACAAACTGCTTTCCGATTAAAATCATAGCAGCTGCAATTTTAAATTAGATCTGTCAACCCAACAACCCTTGTGGGGACACCAGTAAAGAGAAATAAAAAGGAGAAGGGAAATTGTTTATTAAGAAATATATGTGCAACAGCAAGAAAGAACATTGCCCAAGACTAGAAAAATCAACAATCCACAATCTAAGATGACAAGACAAATCAATAACAAATTGTTTGCGCTAAAAAGAACACACTCATTAACAGAAAGGAAATGATTCATCATAATAAAATGGACTTGCTATTGTAGTGGATGAAGCATGTTCAGGAACATTGTTGAATTATGTCAGAATTACAGACAAAATAAGACTGTGAGTGGTGAATGTGATGTTACACCTTGATTAATTAACTGCTTTATAAATAATAAGAGGCTTATATCTGGTAACAAGCATATGCCGCAAAGTTTAAGTAGCATAGGTTTAAAAAAAAGTGTTGTTGTATTTTACATTACTAAAGATTGTTATGTCCATATTTTTGAATAGTACATGCATGTGGCTGTGTTTATTTTGATTCATTTACCATAGGCTTATATTGACTATTCCGTCATTTCCATCATTTGATAAGTTTCTAGATTTAAGGGCTGTGATAGCTAATTCACAGATATATTATATTGAAGCTTTTTCAATCATGACTTGTCATGAGCAGCATACTGCAGTAGTATATACATGTTTAAATGTTTTTGTAACCTGAACCAGGGTATTGATAGCTTCCTCTAACATAACCACTGGTAAAGGGGATGACCATCCAAACAGATTTCCTACCTGGTGAGTCATCTAAAGCAGTAGTTCTCTGTCTTTTTTCTTGCTGTATAAATCTGTCCCTTTCCTGTCTTTCAGTATAGTCTGCCCACCAATGTCACAACATGCAGCTAGTTGTTCTTCAAGCCCTCTATCCCACTCTCTTCTGCTCATTTACATACCACCTTGATGGTCTCTGAGCTGTGTCAGAAACTCTTCCTGCCCTGGCTATAGCTGCTCATTTCCATCTCAGCTTATTAACTGTGTATACACAATGTTATCCCTCTACCATCTATTGTCCATTCCCTAATTTAAACGTTGTCCTAAGCTATGAATCCCTGCACATTCAGTCAGCCAAAGCTCTGGGAGCTTTTCCTTATTGGAATGTTATTCTTGTGCATAATTTTAACTATATATATATATATATATATATATATATATATATATATATATAGCAACATAGATATCATAATTTTCATCATGTCACTGTGTATCTCTCTGCTAAATAAACCCTCTGGCACTGATGAGGCTATGCAGAGGGTTACACAAAGTATTTCCAAGCTGCTCTATTGCTGTTATGATATGATTAGTAAATATTCTGGCTTATAGCCCCCCATGCTATGTATATAATGCTCTAGTCCTTAGTCCTCTAGCCCACCTCCCAGGATTTTCTGAAATAGGGCAAAAAGTATATATTCATTTTCTCAGCTTTGGGGGCTCTGTTTTTTAATATGTAAAAAAAAACTGGGAACATTAAAAGCTTTTGGGCAATCTAATTATTTAGTTAATTTATTAGTATGGACAATTACTTTAGTTAGTAAACAAGAGAATTGAAATGCATACCTGTCCATTACATTCAAGAAAGCTGGCCCCATGTGTTTATGAAGATGCACCATTATGAATGCCTACCTACAGTATCTGACTTGCGTGGAATACAATTCCGTTAGCTAAAAAACCATTTACAAAACTCCATTTAAATATATGTACCATTCTCTAGGTGCTAGTACAACAGTACTACCACTATTGTGGCTTCTTTTTATCCTGGTAACCTCATAACATGAGCAGTTGGTCTATGATGTGTGGTTTATATTTGTGGAAATGAAGGCTATTTATGTGGCACAAAGTTTGATCAAGGCTAGTCCACATATTATATAATATGGTTATACATAAGTCCTTAGAATTGGCACTGGGTGAACAATTTGGTTTGCAGGGCAGCATCACTATAACACTGCATACTTACTAATCAAAAGCAGATGTCACTATCCATGTTATAAGAAAACCCTCTTAAATAATTGAGCCATTAGGTCCAAAAGAGAGGAGGTTATACAGTTTAGCTGTTAGTGGCTATCCAGTTTGTTCTGTTCTGCAAGAAACACGAATCATGTGGTGGTCACACACAAAATATGAGACCTCAAGCTGGTCTATGAGATTACAAGAATGGTTGAATACAAAGTAGCAAATGGACTTTGAAGTGATTTTAGTGACTGTATCCTTGAAGTCGCGCCAACTTGTTATTTCTCACAATATCCAGCATTGGCGTACTTTTCATTCTATCCATCTCTTTGCCCCTCTCATCCTAACGTTAATCTATACCTAACAAGAACCCCCACCAAGGGGCAATTTGGAATGGAAAGACTGTCTGGATAGAAAGACCTTGTCCGTTTCTGCACACTTACGGTGTTACATAAAGCAGGCGTAACAATGCTTTCTAGCGCCCGGGGCAATGATTCAAAATGGTGCCCCCCCTTTAACGTCAGTGCCTATTTTGGAGAATAGGGATAAAAATAATCACCTTGTCCCTTCGGCAGTTCAAATGGATGTGGACCAAGAAATGGATGTACATTGTGGCACCAAACACATGCAGCTGTTTCTGTGTCCATTAGACAGGGCAATGCAAGAAATATTTTCTTGTTTTTTTTTTAGAGTGGGGGGGTTTATATATGGCTATTGTATGTCATCGCATGCATATGAATTTGTCCCTCACCTTTAACCCTTCCGTGCAGTCAGACAAGCTGTGAGTGCACAAGACAGGACAATGAAAGAAGAGGTGGGTTAAAGTTTCTGTATCACCCCCCCACTACTACTCTTATACCTCCTGTGCCCTTAGACCTAAATATGAATACAGTGTAAGGTCCTATCCTGGTACTTTAGTCTAAAATGAAAAAAAAAACAGTCCAATGCTGGGTGCCTGATCCCCCAGTGGCCAATAGAGAATGACTCCTTAGTCAGCCAGTCACTGCACATCAGTTACACTGCTGATGCACTGATTGGCAGTCTAAGCAATAAGTTACAGCCAGCCTACCAGCTAAAAATGCAGAGATGCAGCTCCTGGCTGGGGAACAGGTGCCCAGTTCTCAGTAGGGGAGCTTGTATTTAATAGCCAAAGCACTTGGTAATAGCTGGACTAATAAAAGTCAGATTACTACTCAATCTGCTAATAGGTTCTTCCCTGGGGCACCCTGATTGGTGATGCCTTACTGTGTGAGACTCCCATATCACCAACACAACTCACCTTTCCACCATTCCCACTGCATATGTGCAAACCCTTGTCCATTCAGCACTTTATACCATGCATACAAATGCACAGCATAAATTGTTGTTTTGGAGGAACGTGGTGTGAGAGTGCCAGAAAAGTGAATGTGGGCAGTCAGTGGGGTTCACACAGTAGGGCATCCTAGCTCTGCCACCTGTGTTCAGGCCCCCAGTTGGTGCCCCCCTTGACCCTCTGGACGCCGGGCATATGCCTTCTGCTCCCCTAGCTACACCCCTGCATGAGGGACCCTCCTTTATGTGGCACCTTGGATTGGAATGGCTGCCTAGTTAGAAGGATCTGAGGCTGGGAGAACACTCCTTTTCTCTTAACGCATATCCATATTTCTGGAATTTACCAGCGAATATTTCTTTCCTCTTCTGTTGCCTGCATGGGAAGCACCTATATGGTGTTTATGGTGTGCTTCAGAGCTGTATGCTTGGGCAGAGGCCCCTGGATAGACACCTGCCCTTCCTCTGATCCGTAATAGTTATTAACCAGAGTGGGGTCATCCAGTGCCTCTACTGGCTCCTCCTATGTCTTCTGGATCGCAGGGGGGCACAGGTCCCCCTCTTATTCAATACTGTGTTGCCAGCTGGGTCAATCACATGTTAGGAGAATGCTTTTGTACATCAGAGATGAAGCCTCTAAATATTTCCCCCATGTGACCAACTTCATAACTGGAGGGGTATGCAAGAGGTTTCCCTACTAAACCCCCTACATACTCCTCCTCTCCAGTGATGTGTTGGTCAAATGGGAAAGAATCCAGAGAGGCTCCACCTATCCTGTAAAAAAGCCTTCTCCCTTACCCCCAAAAAATCTCTACCATTCAAAAGGGCATGTAAACTGCAAGTCACCTGCACAAACATCCTGACAGGTGACTTGCTACTTACCTACCCGCCAAACCATGCATAGGGGCTGGTAATTCTAGGGCTCAAGGGCTGGCACCCATTACAAGTTATTAATAGATGTTCACCAGCAAATGGAGTGAAGGAGGGCACAGTCCCCACTTCTCCTTCCCTGACTTCCAGCCAATGGGTAGTGCTAAATAGGCAGAGCTGAAGGCTTTTATACTAGGGACGTGGAGTCTCTCTGTAATCTCCTCCATGTGCCCAATACATGACTGAAGGGGAAAACCCTCTCCTTACGTGTTCCTTTCAGGGACATCTTTGGTCACATTGGGGGAATCCTCATAGACTCCTCTCCTGAGCATTCTCATCAGTACTGATGATTCAAGGAGTGTTTTGCAAATGAGTTTTTATAAGTCATCAATATATTCCTACTAAAGCTACTAAACGCATGAGGGAAATTACTACTTCACTAACAGACATGCCTATTTCATTGATAAAAGCTATAACATTAAAAAAGCATTTACCTTCCAAGAGCCAACTAGCTTGGGCACCTTTCACAGGGGCTGGAAAACCAGGATTCATAGGCCCCTGGCCCTGCTATGTGACTACATATGCACCAGGAAGGGAGGGGGGATAGAGGGGGGTTTCCCCCCTCTCTATTTATTTCCCTCTTGTGATGTGTAAGTCTTGTGGGAGTAAATCCTTGGAGGCTGCTCCTCTGAGGTGTAAATGCCTTGCCCCAGCCAAATATGGCAGGCTCCCATCTGGCAGCCTGGACGGTGTTGTTTTACTTGAACTGGTAAGGGGTCCCAAGTAACCCTTATAGAAGTTCATTTACCAATGCCGCACCACCAATGACAAGGGTAGTGTTGATGAGCCCGGCAGCCCATAGCATGGGCCGGGTCCTGATCAGTGGACCTGTGCTATAGGGCATAACAGCAGGTAATGACCAGGACTGGAGGCTGGCAATTTGGTCTTTGACCCCGGAAATTACCAGCCCCTATGCTTTGTTTGCTGGTTTGGTAAGTTTTAGAGGGGGCATGCATTTTTTAGGGTTTGAATATTTTTAAAAAAGTAGCCTCTCCCACCACATGTTCTAAAAAATATTTTAAAAAACAAATGCATGCCCCTGCCTCAAGCTTACCAACCAGCATAGGGGCTGGTGATTGCAGGAATCATCTAAATGCTTCACCCCTGGTTTTGGTCATTACTACCCCTCTCGCCCTATAGCACCAGGCCAATGTTTTGGGCTGCTGGGCTCATATGCACCATCCTGGCCATTAAGAGTGTGGGTAATGGTATTTGAATTAGTAGAGGGGTCATGGGGCCCCTTACCAGTTCAAATGTAAAGTGAAGTATAGAAGTAAACACAACACACAGGTTCACAAAACTTTCAGTGTTATTGACTGTTAATTTCCATTCCCACCCCTGTTCTATAACTGACCTAAGGAAGACTGTGGATAAGGTACCAAAGAGCCCTGAAGATTGGAAGAAGACCCAGCAAGGGACAGCGACCAACCCGCCGGACCAGATAAGGACGACACCCAGTGGGCGACAGAAGAAAGAAGACATAGCCCATTAAGTAGTAACATATAGAATAATAAATGTTTTTGTTTGGTCTTTTTATTCCTAAACTTGGGTTGAACTGTTAGGGGGTCCATGGGATCACATGTTAATGTATCCCTGAATCATGCGCCCATGAGTGCATTTCCGCATATGCCATTCATAGCGCATTGACAACCTATGCTACTTTGTTCCAGGTTTACTTTATCAAATTTACAATAATATTTTTATTAAATTCAACCCCCTGTAAATATCTGTTTCTCCAAAATATATCTTATCAGTTGTATTCCTACAGATACAACATTTATTGCTTAAGATTCTGCATTTGAATTACAAATTAATTACCTAGGTAGATGATTTAATTAGCATGAATCTGTTACAGCAAAAGCACCCTACCACAGCTGCAGATAAAATGGATATAAAAGAGGCTTTCTATAAAATTAGAATCTTACAATCAACGTAGTAATTGGCAAATGAAAGCAATTGATGCTATTTTTACCAATGAATTACCGGATATACTGAGAGCAAAAATACCAGCAAGGACTCTCTTTGCTTTCTGTTTCTTTACCTGTTATGGCACTCTACCTTATTATATGTAATGTATAATTACTAATTACTACTATAATATAATGTATATTTACTATTTATTTTTATTGAAATGGGGCCCATTTCTTTTGTATATATATATATATATATGTTTCAACGTTTTAACTTTCTAAAGTCAAAATTGACCTACTACGGACCTTGCAGAGAATCCTATAACTGGTAGAAAACACGACAAGACAAGAAATCTTTTTAAAGCCTATCACTGAGCTTAAATGGACTTGAAATCCATAGGCAAAAATTAGCCAGCAAGTAGCTTACCTGATGTCTGTCCCATGAACCTCTACTGCACAATTCTATTCCTTCAGAACCACACAAAAAAGTGGTCCTACAGCCACCTGTAAATTGAAGCAAATAAATAATTTTCATCATACATAAGGTATAGGGATGAGCGAATCGATCCGGACGAACCCGGATTCGATCCGAATTTCAGGAAAAATTCGATTCGGATCGAATCCGAATTTCCCCGCGATTCGATCACTCGAAGTTTTCCTTTAACATCCATTCATTTACATTTACAGGCATTCTAAGATGGCGGACGGGACATGTCTGGACATGTATCCCGCGCCAGTGCAAGCTGGGGCAGTCACATGCAGCCTATCAGCAGCCAGCAAGCCCGGTGACGTCACACAGCGGTATTTAACGGCGGCCATCTTGCTTTTCCTCATTTCTCTATTGCATTCGTGAGAGACAGAACGCTGTGTAGCTGAGGGACAGACAGTTAGACAGGCAGGGACAGACAGGGACAGGCTGGAGACAGGCAGGAGACAGACAGAAGACAGACAGAAAGCCAGGGAAAGGTAGGAAAAAACGGAGGCTGTGACAGGGAGATTTTTTTTTTTTTTCATCCAGCCTGAGTGTTACTAGCTGGCTGACAGGCTTTGTTAGCGTTTTCAGGCTACTTATAGTAACTAACTGTGCATATATACTGAACTGATCTTAAGTCTGCTGTGAGGCATCCCATTCTGTGACTACACCAGCCTCTGTTTAAGACCATATAAGCATTTGCTCTTATCATATTTGAAATTAGGCCTGATAAAGACACTTTTGCTGGGCATAGCACTACTGGACCCTGCCAGGTGCACTCCTATTTGGGGCATCCCATTCTGTGACTACAGCAGCCTCTGTTTAAGACCATATAAGCATTTGCTCTTATCATATTTGAAATTAGGCCTGATAAAGACACTTCTGCTGGGCAAAGCACTACTGGACCCTGCCAGGTGCACTCCTATTTGGGGCATCCCATTCTGTGACTACAGCAGCCTCTGTTTAAGACCATATAAGCATTTGCTCTTATCATATTTGAAATTAGGCCTGATAAAGACACTTTTGCTGGGCATAGCACTACTGGACCCTGCCAGGTGCACTCCTATTTGGGGCATCCCATTCTGTGACTACAGCAGCCTCTGTTTAAGACCATATAAGCATTTGCTCTTATCATATTTGAAATTAGGCCTGATAAAGACACTTTTGCTGGGCATAGCACTACTGGACCCTGCCAGGTGCACTCCTATTTGGGGCATCCCATTCTGTGACTACAGCAGCCTCTGTTTAAGACCATATAAGCATTTGCTCTTATCATATTTGAAATTAGGCCTGATAAAGACACTTTTGCTGGGCATAGCACTACTGGACCCTGCCAGGTGCACTCCTATTTGGGGCATCCCATTCTGTGACTACAGCAGCCTCTGTTTAAGACCATATAAGCATTTGCTCTTATCATATTTGAAATTAGGCCTGATAAAGACACTTTTGCTGGGCAAAGCACTACTGGACCCTGCCAGGTGCACTCCTATTTGGGGCATCCCATTCTGTGACTACAGCAGCCTCTGTTTAAGACCGTATAACCATTTTCACTTATCATATTTGAAATTAGGCCTGATAAAGACACTTTTGCTGGGCAAAGCACTACTGGACCCTGCCAGGTGCACTCCTAGTTGGGGCATCCCATTCTGTGACTACAGCAGCCTCTGTTTAAGACCATATAAGCATTTGCTCTTATCATATTTGAAATTAGGCCTGATAAAGACACTTTTGCTGGGCATAGTACTACTGGATCTTTTTTGGGGGCATCCCATTCTGTGACTAAAGCAGCCTCTGTTTAAGACCATATAAGCATTTGCTCTTATTATATTTATATTATAAGACACTTTTGCTGGGCATAGGCTTACTGCTGCCTGCCAGGTGCACTTCTGTTGAGGCATCCCATTCTGTAACATAGCATACCCCTCTTTATTTACACTAAGCAGCTCTCTTATTTACACTAAGCAGGCCTGTTGGAGGCTGAGTGTTACTGCTCACTTTTGGTGTGCATTATATTCTGTTTCATATAGACCCACCGCTGCCCGGGGTTTTTTTAAATATCACCTACTACCACGCCAGTTAGACTATGTCGGGCAGACAAGTGCCTGGAAGTGAAAAGAGGAGTGGCAGAGGCCAAGATTCCGCAGGCAGAGCTCGCATCAGACTGGGGGCCAGTAGCAGCAGGAGTCACGCTGAGAGACCTAATCTGCCAGTATCTGCTAGCGGTCGGGTCTCCACCAGTAACGCATCTGCCGTGGTAGATTGGCTGACGCGCTCATCAACAACATCATCACAACTTACATCTGAGACCCCCAGTCTAGGGTCGGTAGGTTCCTCTGACACAACCCTGAGTTGGCATGCCCCGAGAGCAGTCCCTGTCCTCCCATTGCCTCTGTCCTACGCCGTTCCCTCCCCCAGCGACGTATCCTATGCTTTGGGTTCAGCTCCACTCTTTAGTGAGGAGGACGATCAGATACAGGAGGACAGTCAGCAGCTACTGCCCAGCCAAGAAATGGAGGTGGCTTCTTTAGCTAGGCAGACAAATAGTGATGTGGACAGTGTCGTGGGTGCTGCGAGCGTTCCAGCTCCTGCGCCAGACACTGTTGACGAATCCACGAACATCAGTGACGTACAGCCACAACTCGGTGATGATGATGATGATGACGATGAAGCCGATCGCACTTGGGAGCCGGGTGATGAAGGGGCTTCATCGTCATCATCAGGAGAAGAGGGGCGCAGGTTGCCCCGGAGTCAGCAGCTGAGGCAGCAAGGTGGTAGCAGTCAGCATGGGGGCACAATTCCAAAGGCTGGAGCCAGCCGGGGCCGGGGTAGAGCACCTGCTGTGCGGCAGTCTACCTTATCGGGAGGTAGTGGAGCAGGGGTTCCTGGAGTTGGCAACAGCAGCAGTGAATCAGTGAGGCCAGGGGGTGGGAAAAGTAGCTACTCGGCAGTGTGGCAGTTTTTCCTGAGGCATCCGCAGGAGGGTAACATGGCCACATGCAAGATATGTAGGCAAAAGATGAAGCGTGGCCAGGGTCCAAATGTTGGCACCACGGCCCTGCGTCAACATATGATGCGTCACCATAAAACGACCTGGGAGAACCGAGGCTCCCAAGGGGTGGTCCAGTCTGCTTCCTCACCAAGTGAGCTCCCAATTTCTGCCAGCCAAGGCTCCAGCACCTCAGCCGAAGGCAGCTGTGCGTCATACCCATCCTCTGTCGCTCCTGCTCCTCCTCCTCCTCCTCCAAGTCATGCATCCCGCCAGCAATCCATCAGCGAAGCCATGTCCAAGAGACAGCAGTATGCGCCCACTCATCCTACGGCGCAGAAGCTGAATGTGCTCCTGTCCAAGTTGCTGGTGCTGCAGTCGCTCCCTTTTCAGGTGGTGGAATCTGCACCTTTCAGAGAACTGATGGCTTGTGCCGAGCCGAGGTGGAGAGTCCCAAGCCGTCATTTCTTTGCCAAGAAGGCAGTACCAGCGCTGCACACTTTTGTTGAACAGAAGGTGGGCCAGTCCTTGAGCCTGTCGGTGTGTAGCAAAATACATGGCAGCGCCGACATCTGGAGCTGTAACTACGGTCAGGGGCAGTACATGTCGTTTACGGCCCACTGGGTGAATGTGGTCCCTTTGCAGCAGCAACTTGGACAGGTCACGCCGCTTCGGCCTCCGCGCTCTCTGCCCATTGGGCCTGTGACACCGTGCGACTCGGCCTCCTCATCCTCCGCCATCTCCTCACCCTCCACTGTAGGCTCAAGTCTCAGTGCCCCTCCAGTCTACCATGTGTGCAGGGCACGGAGGTGTCACGCAGTGCTTCACATGGTTTGTCTTGGCGAACGGAGTCACACAGGGGAGGAACTGCTTAAATGTATTCATCAGGAAATCCAAACATGGCTTACTCCGAGAAAACTTAAAATGGGAATCATGGTTACCGACAATGGGAAGAACATTTTGTCTGCGCTGCGCCAAGGAAGCCTGACCCATGCCCCCTGCATGGCTCACGTCTTCAATCTGGTTGTCAAGCGGTTTCTGAAGTGTTCCCCCCATCTGCAAGACATCCTAACAACTTCAAGGAAACTTTGCATGCACTTCAGCCACTCCTACACCGCCAAACACACCCTTCTTGAGCTACAGCGTCAGAATGGTATCCCCCAACATAGTCTGATTTGCGATGTTTCCACCCGTTGGAATTCCACCCTTCACATGTTGGACCGATTATATGAACAGAGAAAAGCCATCACGGATTTCCTGATGATCCAAGCAGATAGGGGGACTCCCCTGTGTAACTTCAATGTCAACCAGTGGCAGCTCATACGTGACACCTGCCGTTTGCTCAGGCCCTTTGAGGATGCCACTTTATTTGTCAGTCGGCAGGATTACGGGATGAACGACGTGATTCCACTGCTTCATGTACTACAGCACATGTTGGAAACCATGGCTGGTCAGGGCACTGGAGACATGGCGTTTACATCTTACGGCCACATGAACCCCGCTGGAGCTGAACTGGAGGAGGAGGAAGAGGAGGAGGAGGAGTTGCCCAGCGAAACACAGTTTAGGCTTGGCGAAATGGCTGGTTTATCTAGTCAGCGGACAGGAGAGGAGGAGCAGGAGCAGCCAGAGGAGCTAGAGGTTTTTGAGGAAGGCGAGACAGAGGACCCGGGCACACCGTGGCAGTATGCAGTGGAGATGGAGACAGGTAGTCCATCCGAGTCACTTGCGCAAATGGCACGAAGCATGCTCACGTGCTTGCGTAGTGACCCCAGAATTGTTTCCATCTGTCGGCGGGATGACTTCTGGCTGTCCACCTTATTGGACCCTCGCTTCCGGCACAAAATGGGGGCATTTTTTAAACCCACCGAGAGGGAGGACAAACTCAACTACTACAAAGACATTCTACGTAGGCAGTTGGCCGATGCCTATCTGCGCCATGGTCCATACTCTCGCAGGTCTGACTCGAGGGGACCTCTGCGCTCACCTTCCACTGCCATGGCCGCTGGGGGGGTTGGCAGCAGCAGCAGCAGAAGCTCCATCAGCAGCAGCAGCCTCAGTCTTCAGTCGCTAATGAGTAGCTTTCTACACCCGCATAGTGAGGCTACTCATGAGCAGCAGGAAGACCTGGAGCAGGACCTGAACCAGCAGGTCATGTCATACTTTGACATGACCATGCCAACACACCTTGAGGATCCGCTGGACTTCTGGGCAGCCAAACTTGATTTGTGGCCGCAACTAGCAGAGTTTGCCCTGGAAAAGCTGTCCTGCCCGGCAAGTAGCGTGCCATCTGAGCGGGTGTTTAGTGCGGCGGGGGCCATAGTTACGGCGAGGAGAACTCGTCTGTCAACTAAAAATGTGGAGAGACTCACCTTTGTCAAAATGAATCAGGGATGGATCAGCCAGGATTTCCACCCACCAATGCCTGATGCATGCGACTAGATTCAGCATGGTGCCACGTTTTACACTTTCCAAATGGTGCAAAACATATTTATGTCTTTAGGCCATTTTTTGGGCTCCTGCTGCTGCTACTGTCAACTCCTGCCAACTCCAGGGTGTGATTCATCCAATTTTTGGGCTCCTGAAGCCAACTCCAGTGTATATTTGGGCTCCTGCTGCTGCTGCTGCCAACTTCTGCCAACTCCAGGGTGTGATTCATCCAATTTTTGGGCTCCTGAGGCCAACTCCAGTGTATATTTGGGCTCCTGCTGCTGCTGCTGCCAACTTCTGCCAACTCCAGGGTGTGATTCATCCAATTTTTGGGCTCCTGAAGCCAACTCCAGTGTATATTTGGGCTCCTGCTGCTGCTACTGTCAACTCCTGCCAACTCCAGGGTGTGATTCATCCAATTTTTGGGCTCCTGAAGCCAACTCCAGTGTATATTTGGGCTCCTGCTGCTGCTGCTGCCAACTTCTGCCAACTCCAGGGTGTGATTCATCCAATTTTTGGGCTCCTGAAGCCAACTCCAGTGTATATTTGGGCTCCTGCTGCTGCTACTGTCAACTCCTGCCAACTCCAGGGTGTGATTCATCCAATTTTTGGGCTCCTGAGGCCAACTCCAGTGTATATTTGGGCTCCTGCTGCTGCCAACTTCTGCCAACTCCAGGGTGTGATTCATCCAATTTTTGGGCTCCTGAAGCCAACTCCAGTGTATATTTGGGCTCCTGCTGCTGCTGCTGTCAACTCCTGCCAACACTAGGGTGTGATTCATCCAATTTTTGGGCTCCTGAAGCCAACTCCAGTGTATATTTGGGCTCCTGCTGCTGCTGCTGCCAACTTCTGCCAACTCCAGGGTGTGATTCATCCAATTTTTGGGCTCCTGAGGCCAACTCCAGTGTATATTTGGGCTCCTGCTGCTGCTGCTGCCAACTTCTGCCAACTCCAGGGTGTGATTCATCCAATTTTTGGGCTCCTGAAGCCAACTCCAGTGTATATTTGGGCTCCTGCTGCTGCTACTGTCAACTCCTGCCAACTCCAGGGTGTGATTCATCCAATTTTTGGGCTCCTGAAGCCAACTCCAGTGTATATTTGGGCTCCTGCTGCTGCTGCTGCCAACTTCTGCCAACTCCAGGGTGTGATTCATCCAATTTTTGGGCTCCTGAAGCCAACTCCAGTGTATATTTGGGCTCCTGCTGCTGCTACTGTCAACTCCTGCCAACTCCAGGGTGTGATTCATCCAATTTTTGGGCTCCTGAAGCCAACTCCAGTGTATATTTGGGCTCCTGCTGCTGCTGCTGCCAACTTCTGCCAACTCCAGGGTGTGATTCATCCAATTTTTGGGCTCCTGAGGCCAACTCCAGTGTATATTTGGGCTCCTGCTGCTGCTGCTGCCAACTTCTGCCAACTCCAGGGTGTGATTCATCCAATTTTTGGGCTCCTGAAGCCAACTCCAGTGTATATTTGGGCTCCTGCTGCTGCTACTGTCAACTCCTGCCAACTCCAGGGTGTGATTCATCCAATTTTTGGGCTCCTGAAGCCAACTCCAGTGTATATTTGGGCTCCTGCTGCTGCTGCTGCCAACTTCTGCCAACTCCAGGGTGTGATTCATCCAATTTTTGGGCTCCTGAAGCCAACTCCAGTGTATATTTGGGCTCCTGCTGCTGCTACTGTCAACTCCTGCCAACTCCAGGGTGTGATTCATCCAATTTTTGGGCTCCTGAAGCCAACTCCAGTGTATATTTGGGCTCCTGCTGCTGCTGCTGCCAACTTCTGCCAACTCCAGGGTGTGATTCATCCAATTTTTGGGCTCCTGAGGCCAACTCCAGTGTATATTTGGGCTCCTGCTGCTGCTGCTGCCAACTTCTGCCAACTCCAGGGTGTGATTCATCCAATTTTTGGGCTCCTGAAGCCAACTCCAGTGTATATTTGGGCTCCTGCTGCTGCTACTGTCAACTCCTGCCAACTCCAGGGTGTGATTCATCCAATTTTTGGGCTCCTGAAGCCAACTCCAGTGTATATTTGGTCTCCTGCTGCTGCTACTGTCAACTCCTGCCAACTCCAGGGTGTGATTCATCCAATTTTTGGGCTCCTGAAGCCAACTCCAGTGTATATTTGGGCTCCTGCTGCTGCTGCTGCCAACTTCTGCCAACTCCAGGGTGTGATTCATCCAATTTTTGGGCTCCTGAGGCCAACTCCAGTGTATATTTGGGCTCCTGCTGCTGCTGCTGCCAACTTCTGCCAACTCCAGGGTGTGATTCATCCAATTTTTGGGCTCCTGAAGCCAACTCCAGTGTATATTTGGGCTCCTGCTGCTGCTACTGTCAACTCCTGCCAACTCCAGGGTGTGATTCATCCAATTTTTGGGCTCCTGAAGCCAACTCCAGTGTATATTTGGGCTCCTGCTGCTGCTGCTGCCAACTTCTGCCAACTCCAGGGTGTGATTCATCCAATTTTTGGGCTCCTGAAGCCAACTCCAGTGTATATTTGGGCTCCTGCTTCTGCTACTGTCAACTCCTGCCAACTCCAGGGTGTGATTCATCCAATTTTTGGGCTCCTGAAGCCAACTCCAGTGTATATTTGGGCTCCTGCTGCTGCTGCTGCCAACTTCTGCCAACTCCAGGGTGTGATTCATCCAATTTTTGGGCTCCTGAGGCCAACTCCAGTGTATATTTGGGCTCCTGCTGCTGCTGCTGCCAACTTCTGCCAACTCCAGGGTGTGATTCATCCAATGTTTGGGCTCCTGAAGCCAACTCCAGTGTATATTTGGGCTCCTGCTGCTGCTACTGTCAACTCCTGCCAACTCCAGGGTGTGATTCATCCAATTTTTGGGCTCCTGAAGCCAACTCCAGTGTATATTTGGGCTCCTGCTGCTGCTGCTGCCAACTTCTGCCAACTCCAGGGTGTGATTCATCCAATTTTTGGGCTCCTGAAGCCAACTCCAGTGTATATTTGGGCTCCTGCTGCTGCTACTGTCAACTCCTGCCAACTCCAGGGTGTGATTCATCCAATTTTTGGGCTCCTGAGGCCAACTCCAGTGTATATTTGGGCTCCTGCTGCTGCTGCTGCCAACTTCTGCCAACTCCAGGGTGTGATTCATCCAATTTTTGGGCTCCTGAAGCCAACTCCAGTGTATATTTGGGCTCCTGCTGCTGCTACTGTCAACTCCTGCCAACTCCAGGGTGTGATTCATCCAATTTTTGGGCTCCTGAAGCCAACTCCAGTATATATTTGGGCTCCTGCTGCTGCTGCTGCCAACTTCTGCCAACTCCAGGGTGTGATTCATCCAATTTTTGGGCTCCTGCTGCTGCTGCTGCCAACTTCTGCCAACTCCAGGGTGTGATTCATCCAATTTTTGGGCTCCTGAAGCCAACTCCAGTGTATATTTGGGCTCCTGCTGCTGCTACTGTCAACTCCTGCCAACTCCAGGGTGTGATTCATCCAATTTTTGGGCTCCTGAAGCCAACTCCAGTGTATATTTGGGCTCCTGCTGCTGCTACTGTCAACTCCTGACAACTCCAGGGTGTGATTCATCCAATTTTTGGGCTCCTGAGGCCAACTCCAGTGTATATTTGGGCTCCTGCTGCTGCTGCTGCCAACTTCTGCCAACTCCAGGGTGTGATTCATCCAATTTTTGGGCTCCTGCTGCTGCTGCTGCCAACTTCTGCCAACTCCAGGGTGTGATTCATCCAATTTTTGGGCTCCTGAAGCCAACTCCAGTGTATATTTGGGCTCCTGCTGCTGCTGCTGTCAACTCCTGCCAACTCCAGGGTGTGATTCATCCAATTTTTGGGCTCCTGAAGCCAACTCCAGTGTATATTTGGGCTCCTGCTGCTGCTACTGTCAACTCCTGCCAACTCCAGGGTGTGATTCATCCAATTTTTGGGCTCCTGAGGCCAACTCCAGTGTATATTTGGGCTCCTGCTGCTGCTGCTGCCAACTTCTGCCAACTCCAGGGTGTGATTCATCCAATTTTTGGGCTCCTGAAGCCAACTCCAGTGTATATTTGGGCTCCTGCTGCTGCTGCTGCCAACTTCTGCCAACTCCAGGGTGTGATTCATCCAATTTTTGGGCTCCTGCTGCTGCTGCTGCCAACTTCTGCCAACTCCAGGGTGTGATTCATCCAATTTTTGGGCTCCTGAGGCCAACTCCAGTGTATATTTGGGCTCCTGCTGCTGCTGCTGCCAACTTCTGCCAACTCCAGGGTGTGATTCATCCAATTTTTGGGCTCCTGCTGCTGCTGCTGCCAACTTCTGCCAACTCCAGGGTGTGATTCATCCAATTTTTGGGCTCCTGAAGCCAACTCCAGTGTATATTTGGGCTCCTGCTGCTGCTGCTGCCAACTTCTGCCAACTCCAGGGTGTGATTCATCCAATTTTTGGGCTCCTGAGGCCAACTCCAGTGTATATTTGGGCTCCTTCTGCCCCTCATAGTGATGCCACTTCAACTCTCTGCAATTGTGCCGCTCTGCGATTCTATTAGCGATGCCTCTGATCTGCATGTGATATTTCTTCAAAGTATTATTTAACTAACCCAGCACGCATCCTGTGCGTGTTACAGCAAGGCTGAATGGTTTACAACCCTATTGAGGCTCTAGGAGGCTCAGAAATAGCCGTTTTTAATAGCGATTCGTCGCGAATTTATTCGGGTCGAAACGATTTTTGTCGGAAAATTCGGCGAATCAGTCGAATCGAATTTTTCAAAAGTTCGCTCATCTCTAATAAGGTATTTAAATACAATCAGAAATTTTCAGTTGCTTTGAAATGGCTTATTATTTACTGTTCCCAATGGGGAAAAACTGGGAGAAAGTTAGTTTTTGCCTGTAGAGGGACTTCAAACCTGAGATCTGTAGAGTCTTTAAAGCAACTTCAAAGCAATAATGAATATACTAGATCCAGCAGTGGCAGGTGGCTTCTACTCCATAAATCTTCTTTCCTTATCTGAACATGCCCTTCAGCTATAGTACTGCTTGCTAGCCCAGTTATTCCCCCATTGTATACCTTTAAAATAGTAGTCCAAAGTCTTCTTTGCTTTTAGCCTTTTTCTTTCTTTTTCTGCTGCTACCTTCTTGTTTCTGACAAAGTGGAAAACCTAGAGACACAATTATGGATTTAAGGAATATTAGGAGTGATTTTTTCCAAGGCTTCTCAGTGTCATGTCTGGAGTAACATTGAATATGAGATTGTGGTTCCTTCAAAGTAATTTTAGATTGATACCCTAAGCAATACAGGTGCTGTCATTAACTGTAAATTTCATATAAGCCACAGCATCCAGAATGGTATAGAGACCCAGTACATGTCAGTGTAATTTGATATTTGGTATAAAGTCAGACATTGGAATAAAATAATAGCTTTCTTGCAGGCATCTAATGTAAATCCAGAACCTAACAACACCAATTCAGTCTGTGTGCAAATGAGAATCAACTTTATTCTGCAGCTAAACACACTTGTCTGCAGCAAAGAAAAATATCAAACAGCCTAGCCACCGATTTACTGCTTAAACCCTCTCTAATAACTAGAGTAAAGAACAAAATTTCATTACTTTTCTTTGACCCTTTTTACTCTTAGTTCCCCTGCTACACACACTGTATTTGAATTTCAATCCCCTCTCCAGCCACACATTGACTGCCAGAAATGGACCCCCCCAGACTTCACTACATTTCTGGCCTTCTGAGTCTCTTTAAATACACCCCAAGACATTGGATATACATGGAACCTTTGTCACATATGGATTATGTTCCTTTTCTTGCTATATGGGCATCATACAAAATACTGAAGCAACTTGAAGTGCTGGCCTTTTCTTCCTACCAAATGTAGCCTGATTTCTAAGAGAATTAACATTGAACATCAAATGAACATATCCCAAGGGGTGGGGGTTATTCTGGAGTTTTGCTTTCTGGTCTTGCAGCCATTTACCTAAATCCTGAAAATCAAAAATAGGCATCATCAACATTTGATTGTGTACAGTCATATTTATTAATCATTATCCAATCAAACAAAGCAGTTATCTTGGACACTGTAAAGCCTGCCTTGACTCTGTAAAGATAATCATGTAGGTCACATAAATACCTATGTAAAGCTTTTTAGACTCACATTCACAAGGCCAGGTAAGGGGCAGTACATTTAATGTCAATTTTCATTCAAACATACTGATTTACATACTCATGTATACAGTACCAAAAGGATACATACAATCTTTCATCAACGCAGTTAACTTTAGCACTATTTTATTAAATGAACCATATTTCAGGGAGATTATTATTTTCATTATTCTTGCAATGAATTGTTCTGTATGGTTTGGATATTAAAACATAAACTCTGTATATGGCAACAATAGGATGTGCATATCAGATCAAAGACTAAATCTGCATTTTACATCTGCATCTTAAAAAAAGGTAACACAAAAATGTATTTGCTAACTCTTTAGAAAAGATATTTAGGAGACTGTAATTCCTGCCATTGTATTTCATGTGACTCAGATCAGGGTAAAATTATATTGCCACCTGCCAGCATCAGTGGGTGGAATGTGAGCTATCGCTACCCAGTAAACTGGTATATGGGTTCCTTGTGAGGCTGCACAGCCACATCATTTCACCTGTAGAGTCTCTCTGCTGAGGTTGCACGTGATAACCAGGTGGGTTGTGTTCTTTTAATTGTCAAAACTTACTGATTACCAAGGGAGGGGGGCAACATTTACATTTAAGGTCTCTTTAAGTCCTTATGTAAGGCTCAGAAGGATAGCTGAGAAAACCAATGTCTGGGGGAAAAGTGGGAGAAATCAAGCAATAGGTGTGAAATTAAACATAGTTTCTTGGGGTAATTTGGGGATTTTTGGGGGCATATGTGGCCATTATATGCTCCACATACAACCAATCCATGCAGTGTGCACATGCCCTTAGCGGTGGGCTGCCCTAATTCTGGAGCCCGGTATGCAGTTGGGGGGTTAGGTTCCTTGCTCAAAATCACTTTAGTCATGTCTTATGGTATCCATAGCTAAAGCTCAAATTAATCAGTAGGTATGAAGTCAAATGACTGATTGCCAAGAGAGGAGCTTGGATCAGGTAACATTTTAGAGTCCTTTTAGGGCAATAGGTAGGGTCCAGAGAGGAATCCAAACAACCCTGGTGTAGGGAGAGACTGTGGTGTAGCAATTAGATATATCAACCCATAGGCATAAGGGTAAGGAGGTCTGAAGCCAAATTAGGGTAGTTAACCAAAATATATAGATACAAAAATAGACCAGGCATGGGTAACAGGAACACAGCCCCCATTTGAGTAGGGAAGCCCAAAAAAGAAAAAGTGCTGGGGTAAAGGACAGCTGACCACTGGAGGTTAGAACTTTCTTAGCTTCTTCAACAAAGTCCCTAAAAGGGGTGATGCTAAGTCCTCAAGCAATCTGTAGACTAATACCTGACAATGAAAATAAAAAAAATTGTGTACATGTAATATGTACATAAAGACGCTGATAAGTAATCGAGGAACTGGCTATAACAAATATAATGTTACAGTTACTCTATGGCTACTGGAATCATTACAATGGGGGTTATTTAAGCAGAAGTCTTATTTAAATTACTTACTGGCAGGGGCATACATAGGGGCATACAGGCCCCCATTCTGGGCCCCATCTTATTAGCCCCCATCCACCCTCCTGATGCGCACACTCACCACCTGGGTCCTAGACAAACTCATGCAGTGCTTGTCTACTAGGAATGTAGTTAAAGAGTGCACGGAGGATAGGAGAAGTTGACAGGCCAATGGAGGAAAGAGACAGCATAGCTGGGTAGGTAAGTATGATGAGGGGAGGAGGGGAGGAGGAGGACCAGGCGGCTTCTCCAAATTTTTATTTGGATTTTTTAAAAAGAAGAAAAGTTAAACAAAAGTTTATTATTATATATTTAAAACTATATTGACTATAATATACATTGAAATGTAACATTAGCATTTTGTAAATGTTGTGCTTATGGAAAAAATATTTTACATTTGCAAAACCATTGTCTGAACATTTTTTATATGTATATGCTGGGATGACAGGTATAACTTAATGCAAAAAGCAGTTATCAATATCTTCTGAGGGAGTTACCTTGACTGAGCCTAGGAAAAGAACAGACAAAGACAACTTAGTAAATATAAGCTCCGATAAAATTGCAATTGTGAAGACAATAGACATTAGTAAATGCTGATTTGGGGCAGGGGTGAGTATATCTTTTTTAGTTTTAAGGTTGAATAGGAACTAAAATTACAATCTAGAAATTCCTGTCTGTATAATGAGCCTGATCTATGAAGTGCTATCTGTCAGAATAGACCACATTGAAAAATTATTTTTTTTCTTTTTACACCTGTGAATGTTGCGGCTTTGCAGCAACATGCAGAAAAAAATGGTATTTTGAACTACTTGCACCAATGTGGCAAATTAAGTACAATTTATGCTTGATAAATCTGATTATATATATATATATATATATATATATATATATATATATATAAAATTTAAAAGGTTTTCAAATTATAGGATTTGTCAGAAATGTCATAGAAAGGCTAAGGAACTTTTTTTTACGTATTGCTCAGTTTTAACGGAACAAAAAAGATGAAAAGGTTATGCTTTAAAATTTGCTTCTCACAGAACCCACAGTGTAGCTATCTATTTACTTACATACAAAGCAGTTTTAAAGGTTATTAGAAGTTGCATCTCAAGACCAAACAATGGCAGCATTTTCCCTGAGGGACTAAAGCATTTTATGAATAGAAAGGAATATAATTTTTAACAAAAGCAACTTACCAGCAAAAACATTAAAATCTAAGTACAAATAGGGTAACACTCAACCAGTCTAAAGATGTCTGCCTACATAGGTGTTACTGAATCCTCCTATATCTATATCTATGAAAATTAAAGTAATTGTCCCGGTACAAAAAACCCCAAAATGCTACAATCACTTAGAAACATAGAAGGTTGCCGGCAGAAGGAGACCATACGGTCCATATAGTCTGCCCTTATGTTACTGTATGTACTCTTTATCTTAGGATAGATGTGTGCTTATCCCAGGCATGTTTAAATTCAGTGACTGTTGATTTTTCAACTACCTCTGCTGGAAGTTTGTTTCAAGCATCTACTACTCTTTCTGTAAAATAATATTTTCTAACATTGCTCCTGATCTTCCCTCCGACTAGCTTCAGGTTGTGCCCCCTTGTTCTATCATTAAGCTTATTCTTAAAAACACTTCCCTCCTGAACCTTATTCAATCCATTTACATATTTAAAGGTCTCAATCATGTCCCCCCTCTCCCTTCTTTCCTCCAGACTGTACAAATTAAGTTCTTTAAGTCTCTCCTGATAAGTTTTAAGTTTAAGTCCTTCCACCATTTTTGTTGCCCGCCTTTGGACACGTTCTAATTGAATAATGTCTTTTTGCAGGTAAGGGCTCCAAAACTGCACACAGTATTCTAGCTGTGGCCTTACCAGGGCTCTATACAGCGGCATCACAACCTCCCTCTTCCTACTGGTGATGCCTCGAGCTATGCAGCCGAACATCCTGCTTGCTTTTCCCACTGCACATCACATCAGTTATATCTGCCCTGACACTGGCACACCCCCTCCATGACTGAAATGGGAGGGGCTTGTCAAGGCCAGATGAACTTTAGCAGCTTTCCACTTGCATTTTCTGCTTGCAAACTCCTCTTTGATTAGGGGAAGAGAACCAGCCAGGTTCTTTTATATTAGTGTATTGATTTTGTGCTGCTCGTTAGAGTATTGTGATGTCATGGGAGGGGGTGCACTTCAGAGACCACTAAGCAACACTAATGACAAAAAAACTATTGTGTATAACATCACTTTAGCTGATATTTACTACAGTAGTTCACAGTCAGACATAGAAAATCACAGTAGGTACTGATGCCATTAACTAGAACAGTACATACAAATAGATTGATATTTCTATTTATGTAAGTGTGTAAATATATTTTCAATGTTACAAGTAAATAAAGTAGAAATCAAAATCCCTGCACCTGCGATAGGGAAATGTTGCAGGTGAGGTGCAAATGTTTTTTTATGATAGACTGTAGATTTATATTTTAGGAGTTTGAAAATATTAACTGCAGAGTATTTCAATTTTTAAATTAGTTATTTAATTTTATTTTATTGTGTGCAGAGTGAGAAAACAATCTCTCACAGCCTCTTAAAAATAATGTAAAAAACAAAATTATTCCATCCATTTTATTATTTTTAATGGTACTTGCTCTACATAAACATTTCCTACATAGATGTGTGTTAATTTAATTTGACTATGGCAGATTAAACTTTAATCTTAACCCAACATTTGTGGATAATCTTGCTAACTATATGTTCACCTTTCCTTTTTTTTTAATCTCTGTTGTCCTTGACCGTAAACGCATCTAAAATTGGCATGCTCTCAAGACAGAGGATCACAGTTCTAGGACATATTTATAATGTTTACTCAAGTCTTCTGCACAGTTCTCATTCAGCTAGTAAACCAGCCAGGCATAGCAAGCCATATGTTTATTTTGTTAATTATTATTAAATGAAGTATCATATTTATATTGTATGTTGTAATGTGTCTTTCAATGTTTCATACTGACAAGAAGTCTGAATTTCTTAGAGTCTGCCCTTATAGGTGACTTAAGTTAGAGCTATACAGCCTTCCTTTTTTGGGGAAATTGTACTGTTTCAATCTTACACTGTTAAGTTGTTCTATTAAATGTCTTAACTTCATTTGGTCATCTGACATTTGTTTCGATCCAGGCCCCTTAAAGGGCACCTGTAATGCATTAAAAATCAAATGCTCACCTTACCTTCGCTGAAACTCTAACTCTTACCTTCCCTAAAAGCAAAATCCACCGTGATGGACTTTTTCACTGAACCAGATTAAAAGCACAGTTGAGATAAAAAGGCTTTTTTGCTCACCCCCCCCACTTCTTTCAATGGGTAAGTGCTGGATCTAAGTACCAGTAGGCTGTGTGAATGTCCAGCAAGAAAAATATAAATGGGCCATTTGGTCATTTTGCCAGCTGGAAATCAGAGAAGAAAAAGGGTAGCAGAGATAAAAAAACACCTCCTAATCTGTGTTAAAGACATTGGGACATAGGTACCAACTTGTGAGCTGGTTATTCACCAATTGCTATTCAAGTAAACAAAATCAAGGCCCACATTGTTACATTTTTATAAGGTTACATATTTTATAATGTGTAAATATTGTGCAAGAGACAATCTATTTATGTGGATAAAGCTATTAAAGTTTACTGCTGCAAAATTAATTGCTGGGGTTAGGTCCAACCCCCAAGTCTTATAAGGACCTAGCGTTCCCACCACACCTCAAAGCTAAGCTGGTTAACACAATAACATTTTTATTGTAAAGTATGTATAGTATATGTAAATATATGAATTGTTTGTTTTTTACAAAAACTATGAAATAAATATGATCATGAATTTTTAACCAACTTAGCTTTGAGGTGTGGTGGGAACGCTAGGTCCTTATAAGACTTGGGGGTTGGACCTAACCCCAGCAATTAATTTTGCAGCAGTAAACTTTGTTAGGACCTGCAATTTCAAACCCCCTCTATATGAAGTGTCCTGTAAATTAACAAGAAAATATTCTAATACCGTACCCTTGTGGACGGTCGCCAGCCCACCAGGACATGACTGGCATAGAATGAAGCTATTAAAATAAAATATAATTTTAGTACAGATTAATAAAAAATAGAAAATAAAAATCTCTTGAATGTACAAGTTTCAACAAAACAGAATGATTTTATGGTGATTCATGGGTAATAGAAAAAAAATGAAATACCAATAGGTAGAACCTCCGTGTTTGTTGGTTTCACATAATTTAAAATGTTCCTTGAAGCAGTACAGTTTGTCAGCTGATGCATAAATGTGCTGCATATCAATAATGCTCTCTAAAGACCCTGTTTATTATTATTATTTGTTTGATTATCACTGATGAATATTCATTCTCATTAAAAAGAATTTAGACTGGCAGAGGATGACATTAGTGAATGCAATGAGTAAAGCAATTCACAGGAGTAATTTTGCAAAGTTAATAAAAATGGATGGTAACATTTAATAAAGGATAACTACTATATTAATGGCATTTATGCCATTTCCATAAGCCTTTTAGAGGAGTAGCCCCGTGGGAGCCATAATACCACTCTTGCCTTGTGCAGATTCGAGGACCACCTAGAGTCTACTAGTAAAATATCAACTCAAATTTACAAAGAAACGTATTTTTTAGGAGCAAATTCTGCCTATTTACTTCCCAGTAAGCTCATTTCTATTTGCCTCTCAGAAGGGTGAGCACTAGCCCCATTCTCTTCTCTTCCTCTGCTGAGAGCCTTGTTGTTGTTGAAGCCTGCCCCCTGCCTGCCATTAAGGTTAGGGCAACCCTATTCCTTTGTGCGGGGACATCTGTTTACATCTGTCTCTTGCAGAGTTCTCTTCCAGCAGCACTTATATATAGCCACAGGCACATGAGACATAATAAATGCAAATATATACCAGTAGCTTGTAGGGGGCACTGCATTGCTTCAAGACATTGTTCTTTGATGGTATAATAAAAAGAGCATGTCTCATAGAGGACATGGGTTTATTTAAATTTTGCAATCTGAAAGGATATAGGCACCTAGAAGGGTGCAATCTAGTATTCTATTTGAGTTTAAATGTATCCACAGAATGCACTTTACTAGCTGAGAACTGTGCAGAAGACTTGAGTAAACATTTGGGCAACTTAGAGTCACCCTTTTCATAAAAGAACAGAGCTGCACAAGCTGTGAAACAGCTTTCTGAAACAGCAGAACAGAAGGGATCAAATGTTTTGATTTTACACTTACCCCGCAGATGCCATTTAACGAAATGAAACAAAATATTCAAAAATATTTTTGGGGCCCTAATGTTACTTATTGCAATAAAAAGGCAACAGATTCTTCTACTTTACTGAAAAATAAAACAGAGATAGGGAGGCATCTAGTACAAAAAAATGATTCACAGCAACTACAAAGCTGTTAATTACATCTCATAATATAAATAGTCTCAGCATTTTAAACAGTATACTGCTGCGTGCTTAGATTAGCCTCCCTTTGTAAAATGTGTTTACGTGTTTTTCTAAACCTAAGTCTCTTGTCTTTTATTGCATTGAATCTTCCATACACACTGAAACCATTATTTTAGAACCCTTAAAATAACACTTTGCTAAATGTAGTGCCGTTGGTGAAAATGAGTGAGAAAGCCTAACACAATTCACAGTGAATGCTGCTAATGCGATGATGTAAACTAAGATACCAAAACATTGAATCTTAATAGAAAAAGTACATTCATGTTACTTGTAGTGGCTTTGCAATGTATGGCACTCATACTGTATATATATATAGGGAGTCCCTCCTTAAATAATACAAATAAATTGCAAATACCGCGCTCACGAATACGTAAACAAAATCTTTATAAAGTTCTTAAAGGGACGGGTGCTCAACGGGTAAAAACTCCTCCTCCACAGAGTTCAAGGGAAATATAATTAGATGTCAACACAGAGCTCCCTTAGTTATGTGCAATGTTCTTAACTGTCCCAACACACTTGCACCAAATTGTGGAATACTTTTTAAAAAAATCCCAAAGTGCATGCACACCCGGCCGCAGTGCTGGTCACAATCCTTCACCGCAAAATGAATCCTCTTACCGACTACATTCAGTCATCAGGGCTTTAAATGATCTTAGTCTGCGATTTCCATAGAACTTAGTTATATCCCAAAGGACACAGCTCTTCTGTTAGTCACAATTTTCCAAGCAGAATCCTATTCAACAGGAGGGACAGGAACTTATGTGACAGTCACAATAGTAGAAATGCGGTATTGCAGTGCCCTGGTCATCTGTCAGAGGCCTCCAAGAGGAAAAGGGGTCACAGGCAGCACACTCCCTTTAGTGTCCTTTCTTACACAAGACAGCAACTCTACTCAGCACAGCGCCACTGTCACCCTCCTTAAAGTGGACCAACACCCAGGATTTTGACTATCCTGGGTCTTGGTCCACTTCGGTGGGGCACCCCCGATCGGGGTGCCCCGCTGTGTGAAACCCCCCCGATCACCCTAAAAACTCACCTCTCCCCGCTCCCAGCGCCGACGGACAAGAGATCTGACAGCCGCTTGTCCGTGGGTCCTCCGCCGCCACCTCCCGCGCGTCCCTCTTGACGCGCGCGCCCCCGCGCCGGCCATTCACAGACGGCCGGCGCGGGGGCGCGCACGCCTAGAGGGGTGCGAGGGAGGCGGCGGCGGCCGGCCGCCGCCGAAACTAAGGTAAGGGGGTTTGGGGGTTTTGGGGGGGGTTTCACCCCGCGGGACATCCCGATCTCGGATGTCCCGCGGGGAGGGAGGTGATCGGCCCGGGAATCTTATAGATTCCCGGGCCGATCACCCTAGGGTGATGGTCCACTTTAAGGAGCGCCACCTCCTTAAATAATACCATACTGTATATTGAATACTTACATAATGATCTTTGGAGAATAGGGTGGTTTGCTTGGAGTAAAATAAATTGATTTTATTAAAACCACTGGTGAAAAATTTGACACATTCAAATGTGCCACAATGACTAATAATAACACATTATAATTAGACAGGACCACATTTTTAAAAAAATGTTTGGTGGCTAGTGGTTATCCTGATTTTATTCTGAAATTATTTGGAAGGATCCACAGTCAGAATCGTTGCTCAACCCTCTGGCAAATTGCAAACTGCAACTCTATAGGATCTGGTGCTATAGACACCTATAAGTGCAGGAAGTGCATGCAGCAACATACCATACTCCCTCCACTGTGAATGTTTCTGGCCAAACAGTGGGGATACTGCTGTGTGGGCAAAAGTTGTCCATAGTGCTGATAATGAATGAGGTAAGTATACTGTTTTTTTAATTTTGGTCTAGTTTTACTTTCCCTTAACCACAATTGTAACCCTGTACTCCTCCGTATCTATCACTTATTCTTTACAAATGATCATATGTGCCAATTTGCACTGATCATCAAGTTCAAGAGTTGAAAAGGTGTGTGCAAAAATCATTTAATTTACAGGGCAAATGGATCTCACAAACAGACATACATATTGTAACCTGCAATGCACTTGGATATGGATGACACCTATAGATTTTATGTCAAACTTACTGTGCCCAAATAGAAAGTAATACTAAATATTTGGGTCAGACGCAACAGTATTATTTTGGTCCTAACAATTCTTTTCTACTCTATCTGAATACAGATTGTTCAAGACTTCACCCCCTTGATTCCAAGTACACTATAGAATGCAAGACATTAAGGATCTGATTTAGTAGGTGTTTTAGCACACACAGATAAAGTCTAGTTCATGTACAGTGAAGCCTACGTCGACACACAATTCACATATAGATATTTTACGACAGCTCATAGTAAATACAATATAACACAAACCACAATAAACAATGCAATTAATGGTTTTACAGATTTATGTAACATTGCTTGAAGTGAGAAGATGTTGAGTGCTCTTCTTATATGATTTCATCTTAGTACATAAAGCTTACATGATTTTAAAACTGCCAGGGAAAATCCATTAACAAAACAAAATTACTTAAAAAATTAAGGTTAAAAAGCCTAAAGCCTAACAATGCTCTACAGCCAGAATGATTGTCTGCTATCTTAGTTTTTAACATTAAAATAAACAGTACTGCTTATACAAAATAGCAGGCACAGCTTTGAATATTGATAACTGAACGTGCTACCCGACCCGCCAAGCTACTAGAACATGGGCCAAACCAAATTGACAAGGGTCATAAGAAAGGGGCACAACTCCATAAATACCATAAAATAATAATATTTTATTAAATGTTACACTATAGCAAAAATAAAAACACACATGCAACACAAAGACACTGTTAAAATCAATTCATCCACTATTCCTGTGAAGATACTTAGCAATCCATATTATAGAATACCACAAGGTATCAAAAAGTACAAATAGCAATCAGTATTAAATAGCTCCACTAATTGCCCAAGAAAAAAAAAATTATATATATATATATATATATATATATATATATATATATATATATTTTTTTTTTTTTTTTATATATATTTCTAATTACTCAGGTGAGTGTTCAATTACTCCACTTTGTGCAAGAAATACAAGTATAAAAAGGTAATTACTACAAATAATTCATCAATAACACCATAAACCTGTTTATTTTTTATACTTGTATTTTTTGCACAAAGGGGAGTAATTGAACACTCACCTGAGTAGTTAGAAATATATCTAAAAAATATATATATATATATATATATATATATATATTTTTTTTTTTTTTTTCCTTGGGCTATTTGTGGAGCTATTTAGTACTGATTTCTATTTGTACGTTTTGATACCTTGTGGTATTCTATAATATGGATTGCTAAGTATTTTAGCATCACAGGAATAGTGGTTGAATTGCTTTTAACAGTGTCTTTGTGTTGCATGTGTGTTTTTATTTTTGCTATAGTGTAACATTTAATAAAATATTATTTTATGGTATTTATGGAGTTGTGCCCCTTTCTTATGACCCTTGTCAATTTGGTTTGGCCCATATTAAAATAAATAGGTTTAGCATAGATGTGTTTGGATGTGACTTACTGTGTCTACTATGCTGGCAAGTGAAGCAATATCTACAAAATGTTAAGCTGTGGAATAGCCAGGCACTTCAAAGCTTACTTATGGAGGCGAAACACCAGTTGCCTAACTCACCCTTTTATAAGTACTTGGCTCTGATTCATGCAGCGAGGACACAACTGGGTTATTTACACTTCAGTTTAAAATATTGGAGGAAAAAATAATTGCATTCAGTTAATGAGTATATTCTATAAACACCTTCAAATGATATAGTGAGTAGAAATCCGTAAAGCCCTTCTGTGTTCCAGAACTGCAGGAGAACATTTGGAAAGAGGTGGAAGATTGTTGGGATAAACCGGATCAGCACCCATTTTACAAATAATGGGGGGCATCCCAAATGCTGGAGTCCCTCACTTTTTCAACCCCCTGCAAACCCCATAAACCTTACCTGTCACCTTGCCCCCTCATTGACATGCAGACATCCATGTGATTGGCTGAAGACAGTCAGGTGGTCCCTCTTATCCAGCAAAGTACAATCCGTAGAATGGGACAATAATGATTAACTTATAAAGTATAATAGATTCCTAGAATGGTTATATTACACCCCTGATGCATTGTACAAAATGGGGGTGATTCCCTCTTCCCTTTGCCCAAGATGCACAATGGTGGGTGCTGATCTATAACATATATTTGGAGATGTTCTATTGCCAGTTTATATTGGAGCAGTATTTATTATTGATGGAGATCACAGGTCCATTGAAAGCCAGAGGTTTTTGTTGTCATTAATTGCCCCTTATGTGTTTGGTACAGGTCTTAGAGGCCGATTCATTAATAGCGCCAGGTAGCGACAGATGAGCGACTGTAGCAGTATTTTCACAGCGCCCGCTAGTAGTCGCTGTGCTTGGCCGTTGTTCGGTTGTTGACAGCGACTCAGATGGTGTGCGGTAATGTTGAATATTGGGTGAGGAGTCGCTATTTGACAGGTTCCGCGCATAGCGAATGGCTCCCACCATATTCATTAACAAATCACGCTCAAAAAATTCTCACGCTGTTAAATGCATGTTTAAACCCCAGAGCGCTGGCAGCGATGGGTTAAAAGTAGTTTTTTAACCCCCAAACAACCATATTTTTGGAAACAAAAAAAACAAGTTTATAAAAACATTTTGTAATATGAATACATTAATATCAGACCTGTAATATCAATTCTGCACAAATTATTATTTTTTTTTTTTTTACCTTAAAAAAAATATCTAACATGGCAGAAGTGGTAACAGAAATTTTCACATTAAAAATAATAAAAAAAAAATATTAACAATGAATTATGAAGATTTAAAGATTGTTCCATTGAAATGCATTGGAGAGCGCCAGGTAGCGAGAGGTCATACCTGTCGCTGTTCAAGGTCGCTCGCTGGCGCTGTGGGGTGAGGCTGGAGCAATGATGAATGATTCGCTATCTGGCGCTCTCTCAGTCGCTAAGCAGGATCGGCTTGATAAATGTGTGATTGTGGTGGGGAGCCGGCGTTCTCGTGGCGGTGACCGTCATTACCGGCCGCTCACCAGTCGCTACCTGGCGCTATCCCTTGTTAAATAAGGGCCTTAATGTCATTTACAGGTTGATCTTAATTTACGCTCAGTAGGCCAGGTCTAGTTCTAGTAAACTTCTTTAAACTTCTTATTCTGTGCTAGTAGGAAACTGTCACTTTGGCCTTAAAATATCTCATGGAAATAAGGGCCATGCTATGATTGTCTCAGAATCAGGAGATGGAAATAGGGTGATTTAAAGAAAAAAAAACATTACAGGAATTAATAAATGCTTTTAACAACTAAAAGTAAAACATAAAAATCCACTGACAGTAGAATTTGAGCTTTACTTAAGGTAATGAGCGCTGGATTGGTCCGAATTGGGGGGGACCCCACTGCCGCCCTCCACCTCTGCACATTAACCCCTACATCTAAGATTTTCTTACCTTTTTTCTTGTCACCCCTGTGTAACTAAGCCCTGCAATTGGCTGCCCATGGCCATGTGTTTTGTAATCAGCCTGTGGCGATCAGATAACAAGTTATTCAATTCAATTCAATATATTGTTCACCAAGTACGTCGTGAGATGAACAAGAAATTCTTTTTGGCATATACACAGTACAAAAGATAATTACAGTTACATAGAAATTGAATGCAATAGATACAAACTACATTGAATACAGAGATACAGATGTTTTTACATAGTGCTGGTATATAAGTTATGCATAGTTATGTGACTGTCAGGGACCAATTGGGGTGCACCCATGCTACTGGACCCCTGAATTAGACTTTCCCGCTAGGAGGGCCTCTCCCACAAATAGCTTAAGCTGTGAAAATCCTACTAATAGTGGTTACCTATCTAGAGTAATTACTAGCTATGGAATCAATTCTATCAAGTAGATTACTTGATTTTTTATATGCAATACTTACAGTTTTTTGTCATTCTTTTCAGGCTTGAAAACATGGGAGATCAAAAGATGAAGACATTTTTCAAGAGAAGCTACAACTGATGAGGAATCACTAACATTTATTATTGACTACTTTTGTTTAGTCAAGTGCTTGGCAACAGTTAAACAATGGTATCTCACCCACTATTAATGCTTCTTCTGTGGATTTCAAAACCAAGCCCTTGTAATACTGAACTGTATTTCAAAAGGACTGCGGATGACCAACCCCAACAAGCACTGCAGCATTTTTCAGTAAATGATGGAAAACTGCTCAGTCGGCATAAACGAGGATGGATGTGGAATCAGTTTTTTTTGTTAGAAGAGTACACGGGATTGGATTACCAATATGTAGGCAAGGTAAAGAATATTCTTTGTATTTTTGCAGTGTATCTATTAATGTGCTGGCATTAGTGACAACATGATGTCAATATTGCACAGGGATTTTGTTGTATAAGCCATATCTAGAGGATTATCCAAAGTATTTGGAAAGGCTTGCCAGCTTTGCCAACTACTGCAGGGGCCACCATAAGCAATGAAAATATGAACTTTTAAAGACAATAAAAAAGGAAATGTTTCTTTGCAGCAATCTGGATAGCACAGGTGCACTATCCAGATAAAGAACATTTAATTTGCACTATCCAGATACTGAAAATTTTAATTAGTAATTAGACGTATGCAATTTGGAACTGTGCAAGAAAATGAGTTCTACAAAAAATAGCTAATAATTAGAGATGGGCGAACCCGAACCGCAAAGTTTGAATTTGTACCGGACTTTGCGAGTTCAGTTTCCCAAACCCAAACATAGACTTCGGCCAGAGCTGCAGAGCCCATCAACCCACTTCACCTAAGGATGCAGCACCAGAAAGCTGCTGTAACTCACCTCAGCCCGGATCCTCTTCTGTCAGCAGCGACAGAGCATTGAATACAGAGATACAGATGTTCTTACATAGTGCTGGTATGTAAGTTATGCATAGTTATGTGACTGTCAGGGACCAATTGGGGTGCACTCATGCTACTGGACCCCTTAATTAGACTTTCCCCCTGGGAAAAACTGGTTGATGGGCTGCAGAGCCCATCAGCCCACTTCACCTAAGGATGCAGCCCCAGAAAGCTGCTGTAACTCACCTCAGCCCGGATCCTCTTCTGTTAGCAGCGATCCTCTTCTGAAGGGTAAACTCAAAGGAAATGCTCTTTTACAATAACCACCAGGCAAAAAACATGCTAGGACAAAAAAACTGCTTGGGTGCACACTCCATTTAAAAACAAACATTTCAGAAGTGGAAAGCAATGGCCAGGGACAGTATCTAAGGGTCTGTAATTTGTGCTGTTACAGAGAAGTATCAAAATATAAATAACTGCTCAGTGAAAATAAGTATAGAGATATAATGGTTTGATTTTGTACTGGACTTTGCGAGTTCTGTTTCCCAAACCCAAACATGGACTTCGGCCAGAGGTCCATGTTTGAATTTGTTGCCAGGCCCAAACATAGAAAAACTGGTTGATGGGCTGCAGAGCCATCAGCCCACTTCACCTAAGGATGGTGTAACTCACCTCAGCCCTGATCCTCTTCTGTCAGCAGCGATCCTCTTTTGAAGCGTAAACGCAAAGGAAATGCTCTTTTACATTAACCAACAGGCATGAAACAGGCTAGAACAAAAAAAACTAATTGGGTGCACATTCCATTTAAAAACAAACAAACATTCCAGAAGTGGAAAGCAATGACCAGGGAAAGTATCTAAGGATCTGTAATTTGTGCTGTTACAGAGAAGTATCAAAATATAAACAACTGTCCTAGTGCAAATAAGTATAGAGATATAATGGTATATAAATACCTAAATGAATGAAATATACACAAAGTGCTTTAAATACATTATAATAAATATATTCTATATATATACATCTATCGCTACCTTTTATACAAACATGTGATAAAGTGGCACCATGTACAAAAGCCCAGCAGTTACCATTGTGATGAAGCTTCGCTCCTAGCGCCATGCAATCCAAACTCACTTTAAGTGGGGGGGGGGCAGCAAAGGTTAGTAAGAGACAGATAGTTAAAGTGCAGCAGTCCCTCTCTTTAAAAGTATCCCAAAATTATACAGAACAGAAATGTACAGCCTGTTTTTATTAAGGTTGAATTACCTTAAACACCACCGGGGCGATACATATGGGTTGTCCATCAGCTAAAACCATGTTGAAAATGGACAAAACAACTATTTAAAGTATACAAACATGCACATAAACATTTGTATCCCCTTTTCAAGCACAGAAATATGACCTTATCAACCACCGACAAATATGTGCACAATGTGCAACCCTCGGGTAGTAAACTATACAATGGGACCCCACACAGCCCTCAATTACCCGAGACACAATAGCACCACTGTATTAATTACAAAATAATCCTTTATTGGTAAAAAACACAAGACTATTTAAAACATACTAAAAAACGTAAGACAACCACTAGAGGGCCTTGCAACCTGCTAGTCATAGATTAACCCTTTAAATGCCAAGCACATAGTTTCTACGTGGTTGCTTCTCCTACCGTTAAGTGCCAAGCACATAGAAACTACGTGCCTGGCATTTCCCCCTAAGAGTTAAAAAACAGAAAAAAAACACTTACCTCTGGTATCCCTTTTGAAGTGTGTTTCTTTCCAGTGCCCTGCGCTCTCCGCTGCGCGTTGTGGCGTCCCGGTTGCCTGGGAGACCGCTCGAGGTTGCGGTCACGTGGTCCGCCGTGACGCGCTTCCTCCCGGTGCTGAGCCTAGGCCTCCTCTCATTGGCCTTTGTGCCTGTCAGGTGGGCGGGCTCCCACCTGGTTGGTTGCGCTCACTGACGGCTTCCGGGTGCTGCGGCCTGGATGGCTTCCGGGCGGCGGGCCCGCCGCACGTGCAGCTGGAGGACTCAGCGCCGGCGTTTGAAACACACACCGGTTGAAGGTAAGTTATGATTATGTTTGCTATATAAATCTGTCTGTATAGTGTCTCATTTATCTATGATTAAGGACCCTCCCGCGTCCGAAACGCGTTAGTACGTGAGACTTTATATTTCCATCTGGGTTCTATTATCTGTTTTTAAGCTGTCTTTTTTTGACTATCTGGATGCTTTTACTTATATTGATTAAAGTATTGCGTTTCAAGGAGTGCTGACCAACTGCTATTTTTCTACTATCCCTTTTGAAGCTGGGGGTCCCCTCTTCCTGGGGAGGCATCCGATCCCCCCCGTTGTCCTCCATCTTCAGGGGGGCCCGAAACCGGCCGCCCCCCCCCGCCTCATTTTCCCCGCTGTCAATATCTGTGAAAAAAAAAACAGCCGCTCGCTCACCTCCTCCGCGCCGTCCTCTCTTCACCGGGGGGGGGGGGGTCCGATCCCACCCGGGCTCCGCAGGCTTCGGGTGAGGACCCTCTTCCGGGTCCTTACCGCTTCTAATGGCGGCGATGGCCGCCGCCTCTTGTGGGATGCGGCGGCCCCGCCTTTTGTGACTGAGCACCGGCACCGGGGCAGGGCGGGTGTGAGGCGAGGAGGCTCCGGTCGGAGTCTCCTCTCATCCTCTCATCCGCCCTGCGCCGATCACTATCGGTATCTGACAGATGCCGGAGCTGAGAGAGTGGCGCGGGACAACGACGTGGGACCCAGGATCGGAGGTGATTATAGTAAAAAAAATTAATAATTCAACGTCTTTTTTTTTTTTATATGTGTCCGTGTCATTATTTTTTACTTTTAACCCCTTGTGAATTGGTAAGGGGTCCATGACCCCTATACCAGTTCACAAGGCTGGGGGGATGGCAAGTCACCTGTGCTAGTGGGTGACTTGCCATTAACCCCCGGCACCCCCATTACCTGCCTCCCCAAAGCCCAGGGGGGGGGCAGAAGAGCCCGGGCCCACGGGCTATGCAGGCTTTGTAGCCTACAGGGCCAGGGGCCACAAAAGCTGGCCCCTGTGCCCTGTTTCTACAAGCCCTGCATAGCTGGTCCCGGGCTAGTTACTTCGGGTAAGGGGAACCCCATGTCAATTTTTGGGGGGATTTTTAAAAACCCTTTAAAACCCCCACAAAAAATGCCCCCCCCCCCCCCCCCCCCCGGAGGACCCTATGTCATTTTTTTTCTCGATTTAACCCTTTGTAGTGTGGATGGTAGTTGTATTTTATTTCTAAATGTTATAAATTACTTGTTTCAGCTAGGGGGGTCTCCTGGGCAGGAGCGGGGGGCTACCGATAAATATGTGGTACCGTTCTAATCGGTAGAAATGGGGCTTTCCCATGCAATATGGTTTTCCTTAAACCGGACCTTCAGCGTGATTTAATGAAAAGCCCAAACTCTTAAAAAACGGTTCCCCAGCATCTAAAATAATATATTTTACGTTTTTAGTCACTAACTTATTATTCTTTCCTCCACTGGGCTGCAACTCTGTTCAGGAATTTAGGATACGGGTGCCGCCATCTTGACTCAGAAGCATCACACTTACTGAGGAGAGGAGAGTGGGATAAGGTACAGGGGGGCGGGTTATAGCTGTGCTTTGCTCAGACAGAGCAGAGCTGGGGTCAGGTAAAGGTCAGCAGTCCCAGAATGCAGAGCAGCACAGTCAGGAGGCACTTCCTGTTTGCAGGCTGCCTGATAAGATGGCGGCTTCCATAAGCCACCATCTTGGATGTTTAAAGGCTCATAACATGCAGTAGATGCAGGTAGGATGATTTTTAATGTGGCCAATCTGTGTGTACAGGGTGTGGGAAACATATAAGATAGACTCTTATTCAGAGTGAAGGTCCGCTTTAATAAAAAACATTTTTTATTTAAAATAAAGGAGTCAATTTTCTAAAAAAAAATTTTATTTTTTTTTTTACTTAATAATGTTGTAAAAAACAAAATAAAATTTACATACAAGACATTTCATGTTAAAGCCTAAACTCTGCTGCAAAAAAATATATATATAGTTTTCCTGAAAATTCCAGCAAAAATGGCGCAAAACATGGCGCAAAATGGGGAAAAATGACCTGTCAACAGAGGGTGACAAAATCTCAAGTAGGCTGGCAATTAAAAGGGTTAATAGTACCTCTGCATGTTGGGTATTGTTCTGTTCGGGGGACCTTGCGCTTTCAGACTTAGCTTGTTATTTCTGGTTTGCATATTTATATTTTAGGAAAAGGTGTTTTTTTTCAGCTTTTATATACATTTTTTAGGGAAACCCTGCGCAACCAAAGAATTCTTTGAGGGATTAATTCCAGAAAGATGAGCCCACTACAACAAGTTGGGTATGCTTAGAAAGCTTAACATGTGTACTTTCAGGGAATATAGGGTTTGTGGGGGATATTCCAAATGTAAAGGGTTGTTTTGGTTGAAAAATCGCAAGGTGCGCACTTTGTCTGCAGAGCTGAAATTTTCAAGCAAAATTACCATTGCGCACATGGGGTGTTTGGCAACTCTTCCCTTGACAGTAGCTATGCATGTTGGGTATCGTTCTGTTCGGGACATGTTGCTTTTTCAGATTAAACTTGTTTTTTCTTGTTTGTATATAGATCTTTTAGGAAAATGTGGCTTTGATTCTGCTTTTTTATCCTTTTTTTAGGGAAACTCTTTGCAACCAAAGAATACATTGAGGGATTACTTCCAGAAAACTATGGCCACATCAACAAGCCTGGTACAAATAGAAAGCTTGAGGTGTGTACTTCCAGAGAATATATAGTTTGTGAGGGGTATTTCAAATGTAAAGGGTTGTTTTTCTGGAAAAACTGCAAGGTGCGCATATTGCATAGCATAGTTGTATTTTACCTGAAAATCCCCTAAAGCACTATTTCAGTTTGGGGGAGTCTCCTGGGCAGGAAATGGTGTCTACCTATACATATATGGTATCGCTGTAACTGGGAGAAATTGGGATTTCACACGCAATAAGATTTTATTGACAAACTTACATTTTTTATTACAAAAAAAACTACAAATTGTAAAAAATAGGTTTTTTTTTTGCACATATTTCACCCCAAAATAGTGAGAATACACCTAAAAAATGACAAACAGGACATTTTATGTTAAAGCTCAGACTATGCTGAAAAAAAAAAAATATATAATTTTCCTGGGAAATCCCTTCAGAAATCACATTTGAACATGGGGAGCGCAAAATAGTGCAAAATAGTCTGGCAACAAAGGGTGACGAAAACTCGAGGTAGCAAATCAATTACGCTCCATATAATAAAACTCCCATCTTCTTAATCTAAAGTGCCTGTGTGCAATCTAATAAAGTGCAAAATTCTATCAAATATACATAATCAAAAAATCCAATTTCATCTATAATACCTCAATAAGGTGCTAATCTATAAAAAACTGCAATTGTTCTAATTCATACTAAAGTAATAAGGACACAGCGGAGCAGCAAAAATGTACAGAGAGTAATGACAATGACACAGATCTTACTCATACATGGTAGCAGTGGCTAGCACCCACATCCCCGGCCAATGCATCACTTTATCAGGGCCAGGCCTTTTCAAGCAGTTTTGGTATAAAGTATAGATGACAGTTATTTTGGTTGGGTAATGGTCAGTCTGCAGCCTTGCTGTGAACCTCTTTATAGGATCTTGCGTACCACCAGTGGTATGCGTACCACAGGTTGGGAACCACAGATTTAGAATATGTCAAAACAACTCAATTTTTCCATGTCATTAAACGTCAATTGAGAAAATGTATTCACTTTTGAAAGGCCTTCGAACAACGCATGGTAGATGCAGTTCCTTTGGCTTATTTTTACTACATATGACTATTTAGACTACTTAGGGTGGAGATGATTAACTTGTATACATTTAAAATTGGCCTATACAAAAAAATATGGGGAAACACTATTTCAGGTAAAATCCTCTCTAAAGACAAGGGGGCACTGCCTTCGACTGGAAAAAAGAAATTCATTTTTTTACCATAAGAACTATAAATCTGTGGAATAGCTTTTTCGCAGAAGCTTGTAACAACATCAACCGCTGACAGTTTCAAAAAAGGCTTAGATGCGTATTTAGAAGAAAATAACATTAACAGTTACTATTAGCTTTTATCAGTAAAAATAAAAAACAAAAGTAAAATAAAAAATAACTTCCCCTACGCCCTTGGTTGAACTTGATGGACATTATTTGCATTTGGTATTTTTTGCAACCGTATTAACTATGTAACTATGTAAGTAGATATCCAATATCAGTATAGTATACTCTAAATGGAAAATAAGAAGTATTTTTTCGAAGTATACACAAGAGCAAAAACACTACCATTTCAATTTAAAGCAGTTTTGATTTCCTAAAGGGCAAAGAAAAATGGATTGTGGGTCCCAACGATGTATAAAATATATACATGTGTTAAAATTCAATGTCAAACACAAACCTTTCTCTACTAATAAACTAATCTATACAGATTGCTCCTTCTGTGTCACAGGTCACTGCACCCTAATGCTTTGTGCACCATGTGATTAAATAAGGCTATTTGTTTTTTATTGTACTGTATTAATATATAGTCCCCTCTCCTGTATGGCAATGTATTTTATAGCTTTTATCTTATTTGATCTGTTCTCTGGTATTAAGACTGTGATGTTTATAAAAATCACATTTTGTTTTATTTGGTCTTACTGCAGTAGTCCCCCTGTTTGTGTATCTTGCTATATATAGGATTTGGCAGATTTATTAGAAAGCATTTGCCATATTCTCGTTTATCGGCATCTTGCACATGTTTACTTTAAATCATCTGTGTGAAGGTACTAAAGAATGCAATGCACCTTGCAGGCAAGATATAATTCCATTCAGAGGGAATCTCCAAGGGATTATTACTGTTTAGTTCCAGTTCATATGTGCATATTAAACAGGAAAACAAAAGAACTGTAAACAATTCAAAATGCAGACCTTAGCAACATCTTTTTATTAGCCTAATTATCTACTTTTGATGTAGCTGAATAGTTATTTAGGCCATCTTGCTTGATTACCCCTGTTTTGGTCCATGGCTGGTGAAATTATAAACCCTTTAGATTATTGCTGTTAATGCCTAACCCCCCCCCCCCCAGTGGTTTATACATAGTTAATACATTAAAACAAGACATTTGTCCATCAAGATTAACAAAGTGATGAGGTTGAGCAAAGTTATATTTTATTATTTACAGATAACAGCTAATAGTAACTGTTAATGTTATGCTCTTCTAAACAAAAACATGTAATCCCTTTTTGGAAGCTAGACTGTTATTCCACAGATTTATAGTTGTTATGGTTAAAAAAAAGGAATCATTTTTTTCTCCAGGTGGAGGGAGTGTTTTCATTAAATAATTATTTCTCATATATTTGTATTGGGCATTAATATATTTATACAAGTTAATCAAGTTACCCATTTAGACATTTCTTCTGAAGACTAAAAACATGTCATTCTCATAACTATGGTCCTTCATTTCCCTTATCAGTTTGGTGGCTTCCCTCTTACCCTTCCTAAAACCAGGACATCCTTCCTGTGAACTAGTGCCCAGATTTAGAACACATATTCCAGTCCAGATCAAAGCCAGTGCCGTGTAAAGAGGCAATATTACATCCCTTTCCCATGATTCCATGCCTCTTTTTATGCATGATGATATCTTAGTTGCCTTGAAAGCAGATGCATACTGTTTTTAGTCTGTGGTCTACCAGTACCCCCAGATCCTTGTCAACAAATTACTCTCCCAGCTTTTCTCCCCCAATGACATTGGTGGCCTGAGGATTAATATACCCCAAGTTTACATTTATCCACACTGGACTTCATTGGACTTTGCTACTCTTTTGTGTACCCAAAGATTTTGCAGTTCTGCTCCCTGTTGATCCCCAGTGACCAATTCCCTGTTACCATTAGCTAGGGCACCTATGTGGTCTGATTCTGTTTTCTTTTAATTTAGGTATTTAAGTTTTGCATTGGTTTTGTTTTCTTTGACACCAATTATTTATTTTGTGATTTTGACAGCTTTCCTTCTTCTTTACAGGCTTTATTAACCGCTTTATAATTTTCAAAGGCTACTGCCGAGAGTTCAGCTTTGTAATTTTGAATTTCCCAGTAAATTCATCCAGTAATTTCTTAACTACTGACTGTCAAAGGTATTTCTGATTTTGACTACTGTTGAAAAAGGAAATACTACTTTCTTATGACACAAGGGGTTATCTAAATGATTTTCAGAATCTCTGACATTTCTTAGCAAACAATAAACTGGAAAAAATAATCTTCAGTTTTTACAAAAAAAATCATCTGCACCTGTGACAGAGCATTTCTAAGGGCTAGCTACAAATTGCTTCTAATGAGGAAGCCTATGGGAATCCAAACACTGGCTTCTGCTGTATTTACATTTGTAAAATAAAAATATCCTCCTCTCATGGAAACAGCCTGTACCTTCAGGGAAATGCAAAATAGAGTAAATATCAGAAAAAAAAAATCAAAACATTTTAAGGCACTCAATAAGGGAAAATATTTTCTTTATCTTGGCTAGACATTTCTTTGTTCTGCATCAATCCTTCTCACTCTATGGGTGCTTTATCCTGGACAGGATAACATACTGAGACACTGCAAAAAACTGTCATTATCTAAAGATTAATTACTAACATTAAATCGTTTAATAGAGTTTAAATAGAGCTGGCAGAATTCCCCACAAATATTGCCAACATTCTATTCTGAACTAACTGAATTGGACATATTTAACTGGACTGTCCCGGCAGTTGAAAAATCAAAATTCATGCTCACCCTGATTTGTCCTACTCCAGATATTATTAAATTACCGGGTCAATCTTTGCCATTCAGGCCCAATCTCCCCTCTGTCATCAGCGGTTGCAGCTTGCCCAAGCCATTGACTGCAGTAGAGGGGGCATACCAGATGGTCACAATGCGGGACTTAATCTCAGGAACCACTAAGTTTGTGACCATCAGAGTAGGTCTGAACAGCTGAAGGGGGCTAAAGGTGAGTATGGATTATCTTTGTTTAGTTGTCTGAGCACTACTAATCATGTCACCTTGTCTTTTGGACTGTCTTCAAAATCCATACATTTTTGTATTGTTCTTATATATTTTTTTATACATATCTATTAGATTACTTCTAATTCATTTACCGCTACCTTTAATCATACATGAAACTTTAATTAATTCCCATGTCCCTATATGCATCAACCACCCTATGTACCTTTGCACTAGTGGGCCTACAGTTATATTTTGAGCACTATTTCTTGGTAATTTTTATAGTTTGTTGCTGATATATGCTGGTGTAAACTGGCCGTATGTGCTTCCACTAGTTTCCACAAGTTTCTTCTTGTGCTACTGCCACAATAGAGGCAATATTGGGGAAGATCTCTGAAAAAAAAAACTCAAACTGGCAGAAACTGGTGGTTGTTGTAAATCAGGCCATAATGTAAGGTTACTAGTTATTTGTACATTGGAGATGTGATATATGCACCACACGTTCTAAATGCGTATAATATTTTATAAATCAGTATTCACAAATCCTACTGCACTATTTAATGCCTATTTAATGTACTTGCCATTATTGGTTAAACCTGGTGCATGACCTTACATTTATCAACATTACATTTGATCTGCCAGGTATCTGCCATATTTCCATTTACTCATGGTACTTCTGCCATGTAACCATTGCAAATTAGGTTTAATAAATTCAACACAATTTAGTGACAAAAACTCTACATTTTTTACATTATACATTATATTGCATGTCAGCAATTTGAAAGTGACTGTACAATATATTATGATTTTACATATATAGCTTTCAGGTAAATGCCCGACCCCAAATGGAAGTTCAAATCATCAAGCAAGGTTATGCTACCTGCCTTTTGGATCAAAGATGGATTTTGGTTGTTGATGATCTGGAAAAAATTGGTCATGATAAATGACTATGTTTCTTTTCTGAACAAATTGCTTTTGATTTCTTGATTTGCTTTTTGAAGTCTTGTAACTTTTGAGAATGAGCGGCACCAATGGGTCTAGCCATATGAGTTAAAGCGGGGGCACGCACTCTGCTAGAGGGATAGCAGGATGCGCCCGCTGCTTTTAGACGCGCCGTGGGACTGGGAAACGAGGTAAGTGAATGGGCCGACCTGGGGAATTTCACACAGCTGGGCATCCCGATTTTAGATGCCCCGGGGGAATCGATCTATAAGATTCCTGGGCCGATCAAGCTGGGTTTTGGTCCACTTTAAGTCTAGCTAATGCATAGTTGTACTTAAACCGGACCTTCAGCATGAGTTAATGAAAAGGCTAAACCCTTAAAAAAACTATTCACCAGCATCTAAAATTAATATATTTTAAGTTTTTAGTCACTTACTTATTATTCTTTACCCCATCGGGCTGCAACTCTGTTCAGGACTCTAGAATACGGGTGCCGCCATCTTGCCTCACACATACTGTGGAGAGGAGAATGGGATAAAATATAGGGGGTGGGGTTATAGCTGTGCTTTGCACAGACAGAGCAGAGCTTGGGTCAGGGAAAGGACAGCAACCCCCGCAATGCAGAGTGACACAGTCAGAAGACACTTCCTGTTTGCAGGCTGCCTGATGCTCCATGAGCAGCCATCTTGGATGTTTAAAGGCTTATAACATGCAGTATATGCAGGTAGGATGATTTATAATGTGAGCAATCTGTATGTACAGGGTGTGGGAAACATATAATATATGCTCCTATTCAGGGTGAAGGTCTGCTTTAATGAATACCACAAAGCACTAATGACAATAAGCAATGTAAAATGAGCTGAAATATATTTGGGGTTTGGTGGCATGCTGACCATACCTTGCAACTATAAGATTTCACCTTAAACTGCCATTAAGTAATATATGTGTTAAAAGCAAAACAATAAATAGGTTTAACATATCAGAGGTGTTCTCATCTGTGTTGCTTACAAGCTGATATCGATATCTGTGATAGAAAAAAAAACAGGTGTTTACATGTGTTGAGTGAAATTTACCATATCCTTAATCTAATATGTTTTCACTGTTTCTGTTGCAAGATTGACCATAATCTTTTAATTCAGATTATGCACCAGACACCAGGACTGGTAACCCACAGTTGGCCCCTGACCTTTCAAGTTGTAAGCCCCTATACCCTTTGGCACGATTCTGGTGCTCCTCCAGCGGTGCAAAAGTGGGCTCCTGCTCATGGACACTGGTCTTTTCTGCACCCCCTGGTGACCTTGGAAGCATGGGTAATTGGGGGGAGGTATCAGCAAACCATCCGTTTTATGAAGTAACATTGCAATATTCTCCCGTCTAGCATTCCTCCAGCTGCAGGTCTGATCAAAGTGACTGCTCTGCTGCCATTTGGACAGAAAGGGGACAGCATTCTATTGTCTTACCACCCTGGCATCCTTCCAGAGGGAATCCTTATGTCTTATGCCCTATGCCACTTCTCTCTACAGTGCTCATGGTCACATTGAAGAAAGTCATTTAAAATGCTCCATTGAAAGAGGCAGGGCATCCTCTTTGAAGGATTCCAGGGAATAAGGAAAGGGGACGTCACTGGCACAGGAACACTGGGTGCAACCAGATTGGATGAGGATGGCACACAGTGTGGGAGATGTTTGAGGTCAGCTTATGTGCACCCACGCTGGTCGGGGGAAAGAAAGAGCAACTGACCTGTGCCCTATGCCTGCTGCACTGGGCTAATAGTCAGGGAGGATAGGAGAAAAGGTTTTTAGAAGTAAAAAAGGGAAAATATTCAAAAAATAACCATTTTTCCAAACATAGGCCTTGATTCACTAAAGGTAGAAAAAAAAAATTAACGCTTGGAAAATATTTTCGCATGGGAGATTTTTGAAAATCTATGAGTGATTCATCATTGCAGATGAAAATAATTTGTGTGAATAATTTTCGCTACCGCTCGAAAATGACAATTGTAAAAATGTGTTGTTTGTGGCTCGAGTTTTCCTGTAAGCATAAGAGTCTTCGTGAGAATTTTTTAAACAGCAGTGTACTACTGAAGCCTCCCCTGTGGTGACCCACTTTTATTTGGATGCAATTGTACTTTAAATATTTGTGTAGCTAATCAAATGCTCTTTAGGTTTATACTGTGAATTCATGCTTGTATTGATGTTATTTGTAACTGCCACATTTTATCCATGTGTTTTGCACATAGGTTCCCTGGTTGAATTGATAGTTTGTGGTAAGATTATTTTTCTGCAATAGATGAAGGAAACATTTGTATCTAGTTGTATGTAAGTGGCATGGCTGGCCTCTAGAGAACAGGTTTGCAGATGCTGTGGAGTCGAATGACAAGCATAGATGTAATTGTAGATGAATGTCAGGTTTACAGTCAAGAGCAGCACCCTCTTTACCGGTTTGGGTGTGCATGCTGCAGCTGATGCAGCTGGCTGTAGTACACAGTTTGGCGTCTTATACACTCGATGCCATGGGTGTGCCTGATATTGTTAACATATTCCTTTCAGAATTTTGTAAGTAAAGTTTTGGTTGCCACATAGCCTTTGCGCTCTGCTAGCAGGACTGTTTTTGATGTTGAGCCTGGACTAGGCAAGTGGCCTAATTGGGCGAGAGGGGAGGTCAGAGATTTAAATGCAGATGAATCAAGCCCCTTGTGTTTGCAGTAGGGAGAGGGCACAAGGGGTTAAACACAGACAGAGAAAGTGTTTGGATGGAGGAGAGTGTTCAAGAGAGCAGTGTTCCCTTTAAGCAGCACGGGTTGCACAGACCCTAGGAAGAGGGAGTGCCCACGGACACCTGAGGAAGACCGTATTCAGAAGAACAGATTTTCTCGGCATGCACCTCCCAGATGTTTTAGTGTAACCAGTGGTCACATGAGAGGAGAAGCGCTTCTCTGCTACAGATGCTGAAGACTACATGCATAGATGTACTGTGTGACCTCCAGTTTATGTGAAACTGTGCTGCCCTCCCCCGCATCTAGTGGGGAAAGACCTTCACATACAGTGCGGCAAAGAGGGGAAATTGTCAGCAGGGAGGCGAGCATTGCGATGATGAGATGCACCACCTCCTGCATCAGCATATTGCCCCCCCCGCGCTGCTCCTGCTGCTGACAGTGTGTGTGTGTCCACTGCTTTGGCCGGTTGGCTGGGTTGCCTGTCTCACCCCACTCTCTCACAAATGCCTGTGCTCTGACAAACAAGTTCTCCTTTCCTTTCTTGAATGACACTTCTTAAGATGTCTTGTCATTCGACAAACATAGCTGACATTGGTGGCCTTCCAAATTGTCAGTATAACTTGCTGTGAAGCTGCATACCCTATATTCAAGTGGAGCAAATACCTCATCAACTGGCCTTGGACTTTTAAGGACCAACTTGGCATGTCCCATTGTGTGCATTCCCTTGAATTACCAGTACCACCTCACTGGCAATCCCGCAGAACATAAGGGGACTGCTCATATTTCACACCATGCTCCTACAGCACATGCACAGCTTCAAGACAATCAGAATACATTGCAGTGCATAATTATACCCACCAATCTATTCAGAGTGAATGGATTGCTGGCACCTTTTGCCGCCTACTTCCCTGCATTCCAGAGGATTGCTGCAAAGGTATGTTGACATGATCCTGAGCTTTCACACAGCGGTGCACTCACAATCAGGATAGCCCAGTGAAAAAGGTTGCAAGGCACGAATGGCTTTTGGTCCACTTGAAAGTTGATGGCGCAAACCTTTCCTTGCCATTGTCTGCTTACTGCAGATCACAGTGTATAGATGCTTGGGGCCAGAAGGTTTCAGACAGAGGGTATCCTAAATCCGCAAATAGGGGTGCAGCCGCATATATAAGTCGTGCAAACCGGTCCGATTCAATCTGGTGCGTTCAAACAGTGCACGGTCAGATGAATTATCAATATCTAACCGCTGTCGAAACCCTAGGAACAGGCAATCTGTGCCTTCTCCTCTGCATCACCATCCAGATGCTCAAACTGAACGCAAAGAGAATAAAAAGGCTCCATGTTCCAACAGCAAGACAGTTTTGTCCTCCACAACAGAGTTCTCTCCTCCTGTGAGCAACCTAAAAAAACTTGTGTGAAACACTACAATTTAAAGCATGTGTGCAGGTAATCAATGACAGCTGAATCGCCCTAAATATTTTGCGATCGCAAAATCTACACTAATTAAATTCGCAAATCGCATCTGCTTGATGACACTCGAAAAAAATTCGCACTAATCGGAAAAAAACACTGTTTTAAGTTGATGAATCGCGCATGGAATTTTCGCTCGCAAAATCACAGTTTTTTCTCAAAAAAACAAACGGAAATTTGACCTTTAATGAATCAGGGCCATAGACTTAATTGTGTGTGGCTTTGGTTTTATGAAAAAAACTGAATAGTCGAATGGGTTCTGCCAAACAGGCTCTGAATAGGGGGTTGTTTGGCATATATATATATATATATATATATATATATATATATATATATATATATAATTTCAGCAGAGTTCCTTCACTGGTTGGTCATTTGCCACTTGTGTAAGGTGATTATCTTGTAAATTGGATACAAACTCACATCTCTGGCTTTAATGTCCCAGGTTATCCCATGGAGAACCCCATGTCATTATCCATGTCATTATCCTACCTTCTGGATTGGTATCAGTATTGTATCTCCATCATTATCATTTATGTGTTGTAGTTTATACTAGGCTCCAGTTAATGATACCTAAGCAATTCATACCTTTAGTGTGTATAGTTACTGATAATGACTCTGCGGCAAATTGTCATTATTTTCATAGAACTCTCTTTGGAAAAGATTTAAGAGACATTCTAACTGTCCATGTTTAGTAGCCAATTATGAATTTCAGTTAACCAGGTTTCTGCAATGGCCATTATTTCATAGTCATTGGCTTGCAGTAACGAATCCAGATTCACCTTATATATGCTAGCATACGTGTTAATGTTTTTAACCACTTTCCCATTAAAGAACTGGATATTTATTATTGCTTTAGCTACTTCTACTTCTACCTTTCCCACTATTTCCCCCTCTGTTTTTGCCTTGACCTGTTTTGGCAACCCTCCTTCCCTTTAATCTATTTTAAAAGCGTTTTAAACAGAGTAGATAATAATAGAATCATTATTTGGCAATTGTGCAAAAATCTACAGGGTTTCTTTATGCAATCATCTCACAAGCTAAGCTAAATCACCTCCCATTTACAGTTTAAAGTGCTTTACCTGGTAAATTTAAATTAAGCATGATTGCTACTGAACCAGATGTAATCTAAAATTACAACAAGTCTGGAAGGAAGAATAAGTTCTTTTTAAATATAGCTCTGCCCAGGTTTTGCAGATTGTAAATTACCTATAGATTTCTTCTTACTTAGAAATGCCATTCACCCATCACTACGCTGTCAGCACTAAGGGAAGCTGCAAAGGACATTAGGTTTGAGTGTAAATAATTCTGGTTGCAAGCAGAAAGAGACAGGAGGAAAGGCAAGGATCAGATAATTCCCATGGAGACTCCATAGAATTGAGTCCCTTAATAAACACCCCTGACAACTATCTACCACAAAATAGAGAACAGGACATTGAGTCTAACTACTCTTTTGTTAGCGACTGCTTTCTGTCTCATGCTTTTAAAAGGGTTTTTAGTACATGTTCTTTCTGAATTTGTTCAGGTACAAAATACATCGACTGTATAAGACACATACATTTTTTTGTGAAAATGTGGTGCACTGAGGATTTCTGTGAAATTCTGAGGGAATGAATAGGATGTTATGAGGATACATTGTGTTTGGAGATTATTTTTATAGCATATGATGAAGATTTGGATTTAAAAGTATTTACGGATTGTTATTGTTTGTACGCTGTCATTTTAAATGTTTGTTGTCTTCCACTATAGCAGAATAGAATATGCAGGGCCGGCTCCAGGTTTGTGGGCGCCTTTGGGCAAGAGAGTCTTAGTGGGCCCCAAAGTGGTGAGTCACATGATGTCACCTTTCAGCTCCACTGCCACAAATGGGTCATCTTCTGCTGCTCCAGTCCTTGTCAGCTGTCACCTGGTTCTCCCCACCTTCTAAGCTTCCATCAACTGCCCTCCATTCCATGCCACCTTCTCCATTCTTGCTGATTATCCTGTGTTGCTGAGGCCAGCCATGAGCAGGTCAGCATCCGGCATTCGGTGGTTCCGGTCCACTGTAAAATAAAACCATGGCCAAGTGTGAGCCTGAGTGGGCCCCTGAAGAAGCCAGGGGCCCTGGCAATTGCCCAGGTTTGCCCTGTGCTTGCACCGGCCCTGGGAATATGATCAGCTTCATTAGGGGTCATGGCAGGTCCTAGCTCATCTTCTGCCATGTAAGAGCGCCAGGCTGCTTAGGTGATCGAAGGAAGTTTGCAGCTACAAGTTGATAATTGTTTTATCTAATTCTGACGAACATGCCATCCAGTTCTGGGCACCCATTCATAAAAAAGACCGTCCTGATTTTGGAAAGGGTGCAGAGGAGAGCCACCAAACTAATAAAGGGAATGAAGGATCTTAATTATGAAGAGGGAAGGACCTGAATGTCAAAATCAGAGTGGAAAAAAAAGGATGGAATGTGAAAATAAAAGAGAGAAGGCAAGAAAGTGGAAATGTGGAAAAAAGAGAGAGGAAAGAAGGGAATGTTGAAAGAGGAGAAAGAAGGAGGGAATATAAATGCGCGCCCAACATGTTTTTTGCATTCTTAGCTCAGACCACAGCCAAACCAGCAGCATCATCCAGCTCCTCAGGCGGTGGGGAGGGCCGGGGGATGAGTGGAGGACCCAGAAATGGGTTTCCATCCACATTAAGACCTCTTCGAGAAATGCAGACCTGTTTCTATATATTTAGACCACAAGGAGAGAGAGATTCAGTGTGCCTCTTTCTTGGATCAAGGTCCCCTCAAGAGGATGCAAGATAGAGATTTTAAATACCGCAGATTGTCCACACATGCAATTGTCGATACTCAGCAAGGACTGTGAGTACATAGTCTAGCATCCATTAGCTTTGCCAGCAGTGTGATTGGGTGGTGGCGGTAAGCAGAGGTACCTCTGTGTGGGTGCTAGAATGGGACCGTCTATGCCTTTTAACATTGCGCTATATTTTTTAGATTGTGTATTACTCGTTTATGTAGCTATTTAAAGGAAAAGTCTGCTATCTGTGACATTATTAATATTTTATATTTTTGTGGCAAAAGGATGCCCTCAAGGCGCTTAGCATATCTATTATTTTTAATTAATGTTTTTATGATTCACTACCTGCAATCTGTTGCTACTGTTGCTACTGGCAATTGTATGCCAAGTCTGTACACCAAGATCTACAAGAACAGAGCAGTGAGCTACACACATAACACTGCTGTTGGGCATGTACAAGCCTCATTGAGCACCATCATCTCAGCAGTGGCAGCAGTGTTCTATGTGTATAGGGCTGCCTCCTGGCCAGTATTTTTTTTTTGCTTTACTGGCCAATAACCTGGCGGTGTTAGTAATTGTATTTTTATTGATAAATGTAATTGCGGGTATACTTTTCCCATCCTCAATTACCAGTAAAAAAACAAATACCCGCACTTCCAGGCTAGTGGCCTGTAAAGTGAAAAAAAACACCGGCCAGGTGGCAACCCTATATGTGTAGAGGGCTCACGTCACTCTTGTTGTCTATGAACTTGGGGAACAGTTGCTAATATAACAACAGCAGATTGCACAATTAAATATGGTGATGGATAGTTTTTGAGAGTGTTTTCTCTCCAAAAAAGTAAGAGTAAAACATATACTCACGATGCTGAATCAACCCCCCTTGGCAAGATATAAGTCACTTTTAAAATGCTATTGACAGTGGATTTGCCCTTTATCTCCAATTAAAGCGGACCAAAACCCACTGAACTTGTAAAATACATTTGGCCAAAACCCCTGCCGATACGCTCTTCTTAGGGTGTAGAACTAGGACAATTTTGCTTTTCGAATAGTCCTGGAACATATTATTTTTTGCTGTCCCTCTCTGTAAGATGGCAGACGATCGGTCATTGTATAGGCGTGGCAATGACATAATTGCCACACACAACAGTCGAAATGAATGTAGGAGGCGGAGCTTTACAGCTAAAACAGGCGCCATTATCTGGGATTAGAGTGAAGCTGGAGCAGTGATTTGGCAAAAGTTAATCCTCATGGGGGGAGCTATTCAGCGGATGCTAGTTGAAAATGTAGGTTTCGGTTTACACCATTGCCTGCCACTCATATACTAGACTCATAGAGTTATTAAACCATATGTAAGGCATATTCAGCATATTGCTCATCCTTCTAGTTGACAAAATCATAATACAGTGTTTTTTGTTAGACATGCTAATAAACATTGCATACATTTCACATACAGATGGAGTACATCAGCGTACATTATTCTGTTATGTTAGCAATTCTTCATATCTTTATATAAAAAAACAAATATAAAGGCACATTAAAGACAGCCATGTCCATACAGACATTTCACCTGCTGTCCAGGAGCTATACATATGAAATACTATGGATTGTGACAATAGTGCGTTGTAAGAATTACTGATCATCATACATGTCCTTTATGTCCAAAGATAAAGCAGTGGCAATTTATATAAATGCTGTAAAAACATATTAGAAAACATATTATATACCTAGTCATCCTATTTGATCAACCCCCATTTGTGATCAAAGGGAAATAAATAACATTTAAAGTAACTGAAATCCCCCCCCCCTTTTAGCTTGAGGGGTCTCTGAATGAGGAAGCATAATAAATGGAGACTAGGGAGCACAAAGCATAAATCCTGAAGGGAGGGAATATGATTACAAAATGTTTTCTTGTCCCTCTCTATAAGATGGCAGGTGATCAGTCTTTGCATAGACGTGGCAATGACATCATTGCCACACATAAAAGTGGCAATGAATGTAGGAGGCAGAGCTTTACAGCTAAAACAGACACTATTATCTGGGATTAGAGTGAATCTGGAGCAGTGAAAATTGGCAAAAGGTAATCCTCATGGGGGGAGCAATTCAGCGGATGTTAGTTAAAAATGTAGGTTTTGGTTCGCTTTAAAAGTGAACTTTTATCTTCTGCAGGTCTGCTTAAATTTGCGGTTGCTGCTGTTTGTTTAAAATGTAACGTGCCATCTATTTTATTATTTTTATCATAAATCCACAAAACAAACTAAAGGTTTCTAAGATTTCTAATCTAGAAACCGGAAAAACAGAAGAAAATTGTTTATTCAGGATTCATTCCGTATGCCTTTTAAGAGATAATCTACATACATTATGAGAAAAACAGGTTGATGAGGGAAATAAAATGAACTAGGATGTGTTCAGCGACATATGCTTTGCACAAAAACTTAATTTCATTCCAGATTTCATGGGTGAATGGAATAATAAATGTGTGTTACCAGGCCAGGCCATTCTAAACGTACTATAAAAGCTTTATTACTAATTCATTCAAAAATATATGTCATTTAAATGATCGCATATCCATAGAAATGTGTGCAGTTTACTTTAGCTTTGCTCTTGTTTTAAAGCATGTTTATTTACCTTAAATGCTATGTTATTTCCTGTTGTTGGGGAGCATGGCATGCAAATCAGCTCTTTCTCATTTGTGGAGTATTTGTTCACAGAAAATGAGATGCATCCTAAGTATGCAGTCTGTCGCCTCTTGTCAAAGCACAATATAGCCAGCTTGCCTATGCTAAAATGCGTTCTGTCACACTATCTGCAAGTGTGGGATGGTGTGAATACGTTTTACTGCTGCTTTTGAAAGCTGGCACAATAAAGACATTTAAAATACAATATTATGATAATCGCATATCCTAAAAACAACCTGGAGATATATTTAATAAATGCGATTTCTAAAACATAACAGTTCTTGTAGAAATAGAAGCATCTTGTAACATTTTATCTGCAACTCTTTTCTAATATGATATAACCAAGTACATGCTATGGTTATAACTAGGGATGAGCGAATCGGTTCTAACGAACCTGAATTCGCTCCGAATTTCAGGGAAAATTCGATTCAGCACGAACCCGAATTTTTAGTGGTTTGTGCTGACCGAATTTTCCGTGAAATTAAAAAATAAAAAATGCTGGCATGGTGGGAGCGGGGAGACCGGCTGCACTGTCAGAGGGAGGCGGAAGCCGGCTCCCGTCGCCTGCTGGCAGCGCAGCCGGCCTCCCCGATCCCACCAGAGATGAGCGATTCGCTAAAGTTCGATTCGGACAAACCCGAATTTCTTTGAGAAATTCCGCGAATCGCCCGAATCGAATTTTTGAGAAGTTCGCTCATCTCTAGTTATAACTGTTAATGGATAATTGGAAAATTATACTTGGGTTTAAAATGGTGATCACAAACCTTGATGTTTCTATTTATTTAAAGTTCAGACAACAATATAAATGGCATAGTCCCATTCCCCCAAAGTTGCTAATGCTCCCTGGTGCTCTAGAATGCATAAAAACTCACTTCAGTGTTTAACTTCCCATTTCAATTCCCCACATCAGCAAAAGGTTGGTCTGGTGGATGATATTATGGGAAGGAAGGTCCCGGGGGCCAAGGAAAAGAGAATTTGATATACTTTTATATCCTGGCCACAGGGAAACATCAATGTAGAGCTGGTAGCTTCTGAGGGATTTTAATGTTTGGGTGAACAAGCACATTTTTACTTAAAAATAACCTATACCTCACAGAGACATCCATAATAAGGATGCGTGTCCATTCCAAAGATTAGCTTTGTTAGGCTTCAGTTTTCAACACTGCTCTCATCTATTTTATGGCTGTCAACCACATGTTGGATTAGCAGCAAATGAACTTCAACTGATTTAATTAGCTTCTGGGCTTCTGGCTTATAACATGGCCAACTGATTGACTGGGGGCATGCACAGTGCTCCATAGAGCCCAAGGCTTTTATTTTATTTTAAGCTCCAGTGATCACCACCACTTACATTTGCAGTCTGCCTGCTAACCACATGACCTACCAGCAGCAAATGAGATTCATTGAAATGTAATTGATTGCCAGGGAGGCTTGTGGTCAGAACACAAATTCAATACTACACAAGGTGGTAGAAGGCTGCCCAACAGCTACAGATGGATTACTGTTGATCCATCAGCCCAGCCCAGCATCTTCCCAATCTCTTGTTCTATCACTGAGGCAGGGATCATCCAACTTACCTACTTTCAGGGTGACCAGGGGGTTCACTAATTTCAAACTGCAGATTAACATATCTCAAACCCTAAAAATGTCTCTAATAAAAGTATGATGCAGTTTAAAAAATTAAGAAGAAAAAGTATCTTGATCTTCTTTTAAACATAGGCGTTTTATCAAATCGAATCCAGTTTTAGGATTAATTTCTATATTATTTTCAGAACTTTCAACTGCCCCTGAGTCTCCTAATCCCTTTTACATTCATAGATGAGAGGAGTATTTAGGCCCTCCTCTTGGAGACAAGCGTTTGAGAACAGATGTGGGAAAGCTCTGCTAAGGCTTATATAAGTGCCAGCCTGGTTGAGAATAAACTCAGGGGTTTATTCATCATAGGATAGTGCCAGGAAGTGCCTCGTAGCGGCAGGCAGTGTCTGGTGAACAATTGGCGCTGTACGCAAAACCACATTTATAAAAGCGATTATGGTGAGCGACTCTAACAGTGCCATGTAGCGCACGATTCATCATTACAGGTGGCTCAGTGTATAGCGCCGGCTAGAGCGCCAGGTTTTACCTGTCGCTCTCCCATACATTTCAATGGATGTTACTTTTCTTCTGTTTAAACAGAGTTTTTTGTGTTTCATTTTTTTTCTCTCAAATAATTGTGTCACCTCTCCTGGCCTAGAAAGAGTAATTTCTGAAAACTTTTTTGATTTTATATTTTTATGCAGAATTGTCATTATAGGTCTGGCACTAAAGTATTAATGTCACAATGTTACAACAATGTAATTCCATGTGTTTTCGCTTTGTTACTGGTGGATATGCAAATGAGAGGCTCTGTTACAGCGCCCAATAGCCGATCACAGCATCTACTAGTGATCGCTCTTAGAGCCTCTGTACAGATGCTCATCTGCCAATACCTAGCGCTAGTAGTACATTTTGCACAGATGATGTGCACCTTCTCCATGTCTGACAGGAGTGCCCTAAGGTGTAATCTCTTTGGTCCCGCTTCTACCAAACAATTTATCAAGTTTTTAAATATAAAACTCAAAGAACTAAGAAATGCATCTTAGTTGTGCCTCATGTCTCGCATTTGTAGGGCTACCAAGCAGGTTCTTGCCCAACTGTCCTATAGAAAAAACATCCAGAAATGTGTCTCCATTACCAGGGGCAGCTTTAGATACAAAGCAGGGTGTGGATTCCTGGCACACATGATTAGGGGGCAGTAAGGTTTATCAGTCTGATCAGCCAAACCTAAAAGCTCCTTTTATTTAAAGGGCAATACATGTTCAAAATGGGTAAAAGACAAGAAATGAGCTGATAATTACGCATAGGCATATATGGGTTGAATACTCATACAGACTATCAGACGATTGGGAGAGATGAAATCCTGACAGTAGCTGCGGCTATTTTAGGCAGGTGAAGATATTTTTTTATTCCACTCACAAATGCCCATCTGCACATTTTTTTTTTAGATAACCAGCAGCAGTTTACCCCATTGCCTGCCAATCATAAACTAGACTCATAGACTTATTAAACCATATGTAAGGCAGATTCAGCATATTGCTCATCCTTCTAGTGACAAAATCATAATATGGTGTTTTTTGTTAGACATGCTAATAAACATTTCATATATTTCACACACAGATGGAGTACATCAGCGTACATTATTCTGTTATGTTACCAATTCTTCATATCTTTATATATAAAAAAGCAAATATAAAGGTACAGTAAAGACAGCCATGTCCATACAAACATTGCTGTCCAGGAGCTATACATATGAAATACTATGGATTGTGACTATGGATTGCGCGTTGTAAGAATTACTGATCATCGTACCTGTCCTTCATGTCCATAGATAAAGCAGTGGCAGTTTATATAAATACTGTAAAAACATATTAGAAAACATATTATATACCTAGTCATCCTATTTGATCAACCCCCTTTGTGATCAAAGGGAAATAAATAACATTTAAAGTAACTGAAATCTCCCCTTTTAGATTGAGGGGTCTCTGAATGAGGAAGCATAATAAATGGAGACTAGGGGGCACAAAGCATAAATCCTGCAGGGATGGAATCTGAGCACAAAATTTTTGTGCTACATACTCCTAACTAATCAATGAATGCACATTCATTTTCAAAGAAGAACATCTTAAAGTTTACCTATAGTCCACTTTAAGATGTTCTTCTTTGAAAATGAAGGTGCATTCATGGATTAGTTAGGAGTATTTCCAGTATTTCCATCACTATAAACCACTTGTGTGAAACTCAAGGCCCAGGGCTGGATGTGGCCCTCCAAGCCATTTTATGTTGCCCCCTAAGAGGTACCAGACAGCATTGGCTGGAAAGCAACTCTTCTAGCCGTCCTCTCAGTCCAAGGCTTTTGACTGTGTGTGAGGATAGGGTACACAATACCTCCTCTAATCCTGTCCTCAGATGCAGGGTCTATAAAATCAGCTAGTACATGCCGTTTCAACATTCGAGGAGGGAGTACTGTCTGCAACCATTCTGTGTTTCTGTGAAACCAGCTGCTGCCACTCTTACCCACCCAACTTGCTGCCATTGCAGCAGGTGCAATATGACTACCTATTGTCAGGTAGGATGGGAAAAATGATTGTGGGGCTGTGCAAAATAATTATGTATCTGCATCTCTCCTTGGCAGAACAGCCCTGTATTTGCATCTGTCCTGGACAAAATAATTCAATTTGTCCACGGCTAAACAATTCAGTGACTGCCCCTGTCCTGGGCAATAATTCGATGGCTATCCTGGGCAAAATATTTACATCTACATTTGAGTGGTTTTGCTTCCATTTTTGTTTGTGAGAACTCGAGATTTTAAAGGCAACCACTGCTGATGTGGCACTTGGTGAAAATGAGTTTGACGCCCCCGCATAAAGGATTATAAGGATGTAAAAGTAAAATCTATGCTCTCATAAATTACTATTTAGAATAAACACCAGTTACAGTATTTTGTTCCTTTAACATGGGAGAAGCCAAACTGGATCACGTGAATTATCAAAAGCAACTGATAGGACAATCAATGAGTTACACATGATTTTTAAATGGAAATGAGAGCAATGCATAAAATGCATGTTAAAAAGTGCATTAATCAGACATTGTTACAAAATGATCCACAATTATAAAAGCAAAATACTTCCTTCACCTCTTGGCCTATTTACAATATTGTTATAGCAGGAGCACGTTCAATGTCATGTGACACAGCTCCCTTCAGTCTCTATCCGACCCTCAGTCACCAACCCAGGGCCAGATGATTGGAGACATATTTAGCTTTGCTGGTCGCCTGACCCACCTCACCTATATGCCTGTTTGAACACCTGATAAAATGGTGGTGCCCCAGCTTTATTGGGTGCTGAGCTATTACCCCATTATTCTGGGTATACATTGGAATATACACCAATGCAATGTGGGGCCATCATCACAGCAGGCCCTGCACCTCTGTCACAGGGATACTGTATGCTGCTGTACTCAAGCTCTACATAGCCTATGCCGGGATATGTTAAACTGTGCCAGGATTACACAAACTGACAAATCTCCTGCACAGGGCACAGCACAAAGCATACAACATATTGCAACAAGAATTGTGTTTAATTGTTGAACAGGTTCCAAAACCATCTCCTTCAGAGCCACCCATAGGTCATGTTTTTAAGATCGCCATACCGATTCACAGGTGAAGCTTAGCTATAGAGCTGGCGATGGGGAGATTCACCCAAAACATGACCTATCAGTGGCTCTCAAAGAAAGTGTTGCTGAACAATGAGGAACATATGTGAAATTTAACTTTGGTGCTGTATTATCTAGATTCAAAAAGACAATTAACTTTAAGACGACCTCAAGACTTTTATCAAAGCCTCAGCTCTCACATTCCAGCTCCTGGCCCAGAGCATAGCCTAATTTGGGTATTAATATACAGTGCAAGAGTGGCAAGCTAATTAAAACAGGATTACGGGACCAAGGTACATAAACTGGCAAAGCCTGTTGCAGTGTTTGTAAATCAGCCCCAAACTATCAAATAAAGAGATAGCAATGCATGGGTGTCACAAACCCAAAACAACGAGAACCCTTCATCCCAACAGGTAGTGATGCATTGAAGCAAAATAAGGGAAACTTTTGTTACCAAAAGTATAATTTGATTGTGGCATATACGAACATATGGCATATAAGAACAAGAGGCTATTCCAAGAGCAAAACAAACCTTAACATGTTAAAAATATGACGTTAAAAGTAAAAATGTCAGCATTAAAGTAGACATGAAGTCAAAGGTTTGCTGCTGAGAATTTCCCCATCCCTCACCAGTCCGACACTAAGCCTGGTTTAAACATAAAAAATATATTTATTAATTGCTCCAGGCCAAATTTAATTTAATTGTCACCTCACCTAAATTTAAATGTCACCTCCTCATTGCAACAGCAGTGGTGACTACAGGATCCCTGGCTGTGGCTGTTCAGATAATACAGTGCCCCACTTCTGTTGAGAACTTGGGATGTGAATAGCAATCATTTATGCTTTTTTTTTTCCCCAAGTCCGTAGAAGTATGGGGAAGCTCAGGGGGCAGACCTCAATTGGACTTTAGGCTCAATTTATTGCTGATTTATTAATCCCAAATAGGTATACCTATTAACAAATACGTATCGATCACCTAAAATGTTAGTTGACTAGTGGATTATATTTATCCCCTAAATAGAGCTTAGGTTAGAGATGAGTGAACCGATTCAGACTATTCCAATTACACTCCAAATTTCAAGGAAAAAACCTTTTCCTGGGTTTTATCCTCACCTATAAATCGCCTTCTCTGCGGTGGAGCGTGAGGTTGCAGGAGCCAGTGTGAAGTGGAGGATCTGTGTCCTCCCCCACACAGTGTTCAGCTGTGAGCAGTGTGAGACAGCAGGGGACATTTTGGGACAGCACCCAGCTAGGGATAGTGAAGGAAGGAGTTAAAACGGCCCACAAGTCAAAAAAAGAAAGGCAATTTTAACTGTGGGATTGGGTTTTTATATAAGCTGGACTTTCATAAGATGGATTCATGTATGTGGCAAGATGGACGCTCCCATGCAGTTATGCAGCATAGTATCTGCCTGCTATTCGATAATATCTGCATGGAGTTAAGCCCTCTCAAATAGTTTATAGCCCCCGATTGCCAGAGTGGGGGCATAAGGGGTAAAATTGACTGAACTTTTTTTTTTACTTTTGGTCCGCTTTAAGTAATAGTGTAAAATTAGACTTTATTAAAGTTGTTTGTTTTATGGTGTGTGTTTTTTGCACTTTAACCCTTTGCAAATGGTAAGGGGTCCTTGAGACTCATATACCAGTTCAAAGGGCAGGACGGACTGGCAAGTCACCTGACAGCAAAATGACTTCAATATGCACAAGTAATTTAAGTAAGAAATGTATCAATTTAGTGAACAGAAAAACACTGGACCAAATACATTAAAACCATCAATATTGGCAATCCAATTCCCACTGCTAGTTTTGTGGACTGTTGTAAAACAATGTATATGTTTAAAAGTAGAAGTTTGACAGATACAATCCAATCATTAATTCAATAAACTGATGGTGGACAAATATTCAAAATATACTCAAGGATGTTTACCATGTATGACCACAATACTAATGTAAACTAAATATACCTAATAATTAATGTGTTATTATAAATAGACCCCCCCTAAATAATAAATAAAGTGCAAATGCTCCCAGACCTCGGGAAGAACTTCCAATAATTCCCAAATAATAAGATACACACTTTAGTGAGGATCATCAATGTGAAAGTAGGTTAGTAGGTAAATATCACTCCTTCAGGGAGATTGCGGGTTCATTAAAATTGTGTAAGCCTCTGCACACTGTTTAATCACTATATATAAATTTCATTTAAATAGCTTCCCCAACTTAACACATCCATCCAGATATCACCGCTAGTTTATGTATCCTTAAAGGGACAGTCTAGGCAACAGCAATAACAAGACAACAAGCAGCTAACCTAATGCATATCCCATGTACCTCTCCTACATTCTTTACAGTGCCAGGTTGAAGCCATAGCGGGCTCCAAAATTTGCCGTCCTTTTAATGTCATTCAACAGTCACTATATGGAGCTCTCAGTGCAAGCCAGCAAGGCAAGTCACAGTGATCCCACAACTGGCTCTGACCACAAAAGACTCATAAAGGAACACCCTGTCCAGCCATGCCCAGAAATGAAAGTAAAGCCAACTGCTTTGCTTAGAATACACAATATATTAACATAGAATAAGAGATTTTGAAATGCTTTAAAATTGCTTATTCTGTTCCGTTCTAATGGGGGATAAGGTAGGAGGAAGTTAGCACGCACCTGGACAGGGACTTCAAATTGGGATACCCCGCTGTGTGAAAGCCCCAGGTTACCACACAACTCACCTTTACCCTGGCTCCCATGGTGATGTAAACAATGTTGGCCGCATCCCCAGCATTTCTGTACTGAGACGCGCTCCCGTGCCCTGCCAATCAGATATTTACTGCTTCTAAACACAGTCATATGCTGATCATTGATGCACTGATCCATTCTCGTCTTGATTACTGTAACTTACTACTAACTGGTCTTCCCCTTACTAAACTCTCTCACTCCAGTCCATCATGGATGCAGCAGCCCAGCTCATCCATCTTTTAAACTGCTCCTCTGACACCTCCACCCTCTGACAGTCATTGCATTGGTTACACATACACCATAGAATTCAATTTCAATTGCTCTTTCTCCCTGACAAAGCTCCATGGTGCTGCACCTCCCTACATGTCTTCCTTAATCTCTGTCTACCGCCCTACCTGGGCCCTGTGCTCTGCAAATGATCTACAACTTACATCTACCATATCCAAACCTCCCACTCCTACAAGACTTTTCCAGAGCTGCACCAATTCTTTGGAATGCCCTACCCCCTACAATAAAGTTGATTCTAAACACCAAAAGCTTTAGATGCTTCCTAAAAATGCATCTTTTTAGGGTAGCCTACCACGTCCCCTAATCTAACTCTTCCTTCTTAAACCTTCTTAATCTTTACATTTTTTTTCTGACCCAATCTGTTATCAGACACTATGTACGACAACCTTTGCCCCCAAAGCATTAAATCAATTTCTGGCTGGCCCATACAGAACGTATATGCTCCTATTTTACTTAGATGGCTGGATCATGGCATAAAGCACTAGTTACCTCTTGCGTCACCCCCATTCTCCTCTTAGATTGTAAACTTGCGAGCAGGGTCCTTATTTCTTTTATTTCAATGAATACCCTTTTTTACTTTGTAATTTTTTACTCTGTACCTGAACCATCTGATTGTAAAGCACTGCAGAATATGTTGGTGGTATATAAATTATTATCATTAATATGCACGGCATACCACGATGATTGAATGAGAGCCTGCATGTGCACTGTGGGACTGGGGAAAGGTAAGTGGACCAAAACTTGAAATTTTGCCTATCCTGGGTTTTGATCCCTGTCCCCTGGGGCATTTCTTTTTAATATTCCCAGTGGATTAAAACCCAGCAGTCAGGCAAAAAGTCTGGGGCACCGGCTCAGGGCATAATTAGCAAGGATGCTACCAGGTGCACGGCAAAGAGTTGTTCAGGCAGGTAATTCTTTTGGTTTATCATTGGGTTTCATGTAGTGGGCCATCTCAAAATGGGATGCCTTGGGGATGGAGAATTGGCTGCTGCCGGAGCCATTTAAAGGGGGGCTTGGTACCCATTATGGTCAGTTTATAGAAATTGGCCATTGTCATAATGATTTATTTTGTGTAAAGGGGATTCGTTTATACACTGCCAGTAAAAATCAGCTGGAAATACACAATTGAATGAGGAATGTTCTCACAAGTGCTGATTCTGAAACCAAAGTGTGAGCTGCAGCATTAATATAAACAACTTACCAATATACATTTTAAATAGATGGAAATTGCAATGCTGACTGACAAGGATGAGCTACTCATTATTTAGAACTGCGCTGCCATTGATCAAAGGTGTTATGATGATGTGTTAAGTCTGTTCATGATTTACACCTAAAATACTGCATCCATGGGATTTCAGACCTCCCAAATGAGGCTCGAAAATAGTTGATTGATGTTTCTGTGCTGTCAGCTCATGATTGTCAGAAAAAGTTATTGAGGCAATAAAGGGATGATGCATTTTCCATGCATATGTGTCTTAGTCATTTTGTGTCCAACCGTAATATTTGTCCATATTTAACTGTTGGTAGGTTTCTATTTGGTTTACTCCAATTTTATGAAGGTATATTGGACATATTTGCAAATGTTGTTAGCTTTATTAATATTAACAGCAGTAGAGAAATCTCTAGGAACAAAAACCAAAGTGGCACAGTAAAGGGGCAGTAGAGACACTGAAGCAGAGGTAGCACATGATAGCCATTGAGGGGAAGGAACATAGTGACAAAGAAGTGACACAGGTATCCGAAAAAGGAAAGTTCTGAAGAGTTGCAGTATAGGAATAGGTTTATTTTGCCAAGTACATATGAGCATACATACAAAGAATTTTTACTGGTAAAAGTTTGGTATGGAGGGATACAGTAAGCATAAACTTGGCAATGCAAATGTTAACAGTATTAATAAGTTATTAAAGATCAGTTTTCAGTTTGCATTGTATTGTTTGCCCTATAAGACGCACTCCCTCAAAAGTGTGTAGGGGTGGGGGGAAAGTCATTGTATCCTTTTATGCGAATGTAAGAAAAATGGGGAATGGCCTATGGGGAATGAGATGGGGAATGCCACACTACCAATGGGGATTGGGATGGGGGATTGCCCCACTGCCTATAATAGGGAATTTGAGGGGGGTGCCACACTGCCTATGGGGAATGGGAGGGGGGGATGCCACACTTCCTATGGGGAATGGGAGGGGAAGATGCGACACTGTCTATAATGGGAAATGAGAGAGGGCAATGCAACAGCACCTGTAATGGGAATGGGAGGGGGGGGGGGGATGCCACTCTGCCTGTAATGGGGGATTCTGCACCTTTCCAATTATTGGGGGGGTGGCACAACATTTGGTTCAGAACATCTTTTTTATTATCTTCCTTCTCCAAATACTAGGTGCGTAATATAGGCAGGCGTGTCTTATAGGGTGAAACAGCATAACAGCATAAACAATGAGTCCTCTAAAGGTACTGAAATATTGTTAATTGTTTAGATGGCTAGTGGAGGAAAAACTATTTTCAAATCTGGTTGTTCTTGTCAGAGGGGTACTATATTGGCAACTAAATGGCTAGGTCAAGGAAAGTTGACCAGGGTGAAGAAGATCCTTCACAATTCTTTCCACCCTAGACCTGACTCTGCTGTGAATGAGCTGTCAATAGATGATAGTAGGGCACTGATGCTCTTCTCTGACACTCTAGAAATTTGCTGCAGGCATGATTTACAGTATCTTATTCATGTGCCTGCAGTCATGCATGCATCCCGCTATGGTCAAAACCTGCAGCGTGACCACTGCTCAAATTGGGAGTGCCAAGGGACAGGAGTGGCTGTGTAACCACATTTGTGTGCGTTTGGAGGAATGGAGGGGCAAACTTTGGAGAGCTGCTATTACTTTCACAACACGCAGCACTGCATGAAATGGAGAAGCAGCATATGGGGCAAGTTTCAGGTGAGCTGTTTGCTACCTTATTATTGCCATTGCAATGACGGCTCCTTTAAGTACCACCCTTTTTTACTTCTTCAATGCTTAAGGCAAAAACTTTGGCTTGGCTATTCTAAAGTCAATGACTATCTCCTCCTTTTGATGACTTGGAAATTAAGTTTTACACCAGAGACCGAATTTACCAATTTGTTTATGGCTACACAAGATTGTTATCATTGCTCATCAGACCAAAAAGCATCATGTAATTTTCAAATTTGAGAATTTTGACTGGATCTGCAGTGGAGGTACAGTCATTGGTATGCAAAATGAAGAGCAGGGGGAACAATACACATGCTTGCAGATGGAACTGGAGTCTGGTATGATGCTGCAGAAACTGACAGCATTGCAAAGGCAGATTAATGTGGCACAAATAATTCCTAATCAGGAAGCAGGATTAAATATTTCCCTGTAAAACGGCATTGGTCGATAATGGCTATTATTAAGCTTTTTCGTCTATTACATGCACATGCAGTGTTTAATGATTTTCTATGGGTATTTAAAAAACATCTCCAGGCTACAATAAGAGTGATTTGGTTTTCTGTATACTAGGCTATAAAAACATTCCCCTATTCTCGGGGGGGGGGGGGGGGGGGCTCGGGTTATAAAGCTTTAGACATATATGAAGCAAATTCTGCATTTTCAGGTGCACTACTAACGATTTTGTACTTGTTATTGGCACGTTTATAGTTAGCTTAGATTTTGGGTCCCATTGGATAGATACATTGATTGATCAAGTATCATGTTAATAGGGCTGTTTCCCTCTTGCTTTACATTTAGAGGTGTTTTTTATATATTTCTATGGTTTCTAAAAAAAAGAAATGTGTTTTTTTTTAAATACTGTGGTGTTCCCATGTAATATGTCCATGTAATATTTAAATTATCAGGCATTGTATGTTATTGTAATAGTATATTTACTTCTGATATTCAACAATGCAAAACCATCTTTTAGTATTTTTCTCTTGTGCAGTGGGGACCATTGCTGTTTTGGGATGCAACTGGAAAACTGTGTAGCTTTTTTCACTTATATGCTTTTAGGTATTCTTGCTCTTTATGTTCCTGAAAAGCAAATGACAATCTATGTCAGTGTCATACAGACATTCAGCCTTTTTAGCATGGGACTGTTTTAAAGAAACAAGGTCTACTTTACTGGAAGATGTCTTAACCTCTTCTGGAGAACTTTATCAAAGAAACGTATCAGATGAAGGAGAAATAGAGAAAAAAAATCTATACAATCTAAACTATGTCCAGCATTCTGCTGGTCAAAACATCAGAATTTTTTAAAATCCTGTTCCCAAGGGGATTTTATAAACTAATTGTCAGAAACAGCCATTTCTCGACATATCTCTATCATATATCTACGTACATAAAATGTAATCGCTAGTTCACACATTACTGACTGATAGAGCTATACCCTGTGGTATTTGACAAACTGGTATTACAGTTTATGGTTGCTGAGGTCTTATTCATTTATGTATGTCTTTATCATCACTAGTAATAATACTGTATGTATTCAAATAATCAAATGGCAGCCATGGGAATTTATAAGACAGATACAATTATTTATATGGTATAGACAAGTATTATATTGTCTTATAAACAGTAGAAAAATACTGGCAAATATGAGTAAATAATATTATTTAGCCAACCTAAATTATAGTAAATTGGAAGATGCAATATATACACTCTAGTAGAGTTACCCTCTATATGTTAACATTTATCATCAGACAGTATAAAACTTTTTGATGTGAGCAAGAAAATGTAAGGTAGAAAAGAATCATTATACTAAGAGAGAAATAGAAACAGACAGCGAGAGCTAGTACACTACATAACCACCGATAATGTTCTTCCTGAGCAACTTATTAAAATGATTCATTCCATCCAATCTCACATTTCCAACTCTTTGAACTTTCACAAATTGTTAGAAACATTACCATTCCCATGGGTTGGTTTGCTTATCTTAATGACAATTTTGCCAATATGAATCACAACAGTGAAACAGAACACATGGCAAATAGAATCACTGGAATGTAAAATTAATTAAAGTCTTAAGAACTGTGTAATTTCAAGCCACACAAATGCAGAAAAAAGATGGGTAAAAGAAACGACTATTCCCTTAGGAAATTGAATTTTACCTTTTCTTTTCCTTCTTTAATTAATACTGGAAAACGCAAAATACGTTTTAGCATAGTTGCATTATGAAAATTAAATACTTGCATGCTCTAGAGAAATTTCTAAGCTACCTTTATGTAAAATAGAATGATACTTGTCATCTTTCAAGAAATATTGTAACATATTTATAATACTTGATTGTATTTAAAAAATCTAGGCTAGTCTAGTTAAAGCGGACTTTCACCCTGAATAAGAGCATACCTTATATGTTTCCCTCATCCTATACATACAGATTGCCCACCTTAAAAATCATCCTATCTGCATCTACTGCATGTTAAGAGCTTTAAAACATCCGAGATGGCAGTGCATGGAGCTTCAGGCACCTGCAAACAGGAAGTGTCTTCTGACTGTGTCATTCTATTTTAGATTGGCCAGAAAACATAGGCTGTTATCCTATGTCATTGCTAACATAAAGCACCTGTAAATGTGGTTCTGACTCTCATTTTCCAAAGTACATGTTACCCTCCTAGAAACTAGTGCCACATATTGCCATTTGTGCGTCTATGTAGCGGCGCTTAGAGCATCCGCAGAAGTACGTTGCAAAACAGGTGTCTGGTGCTATAACTTAGCTTTGGCGCTGGACAAGTGACGCTGTAGTATCCTGTCCAGCATTGATAAATGTAATGTCTGGAGGGCGCTGTAGAAGCACTCTCCCTGAATAAATGCATATGTAGTACCCATGGGAAAGCCACCCAAGGCGACGCTACATATAACAATAGGACAATGCTGCAGCGAACAATAGGTAGCTCCAGTTAAGAGTGTTTGGCGCTCGGGGCTAGAGCCCATATTTCAGAAAAAAAAAATCATAAAACCAGCTTCAGTGCTACAAAACTGGGCGCTCGATCGACGAGCGCCGGGAACAATATAAAATATGTCTGTTTCTGAACACATATACACCAAACACATGGAATGACATTGTTTCAACATTGTAACGCTGACACTGCAATGACAGACCAACACATACAATTCTGACAAAAATAAATAAAAATGACAATATAAGTCTTTGGTTACTTGGCCAGGAGATCCAAAACAATCATCATATGATAAAATAGTGGGAAAAAAAGTGAATCCAAACCCTATTTATACACAAACAAATTAAAGACCATTGAATTGTATGGGAGAAGGCAACTGAGCAACAGGTTCTACGTTGCGCTGCTGAACACACAGCGCCGGCGCTTTACCCTCAGCCACCGCTAGTGATACATGTGATGCTACATGACGCTATTAGAGGTGCTCACCAGTTTGACTTTCATATTTATGGCTTTCACATACTGTGTCTGGCGTTCACCTGACGCTACATGGCACTACTTGGCATTAGCTCTTCCTAAATAAGACCCAAAGGTGCTTCTGGGAAACAACAACTGGGCAAATTTATCATGATCTGTCCAAAGAAACCTAGAGAACAACTGGAGAAGTTGTCCAAAGAAACCAATTCGGTTTGAAACAAAACAACAAACCTGGTTGACTTCACTGAACAATTACCTTTATTTTTGTTTACTTGCAATAGTGTTGGTAAATCCCCCCCCCCCCCCCCCCCCCCCCACTTTGATATTTACCCAAGACTTTTGGTTCCACCCAAGAAACTTTAGTAAAAAAATTATGTTATTGAAAAAGATTAACCTAACATAAGGCCGAGTATTGCTTTCTTTAAAAAGATAGTCATATATTTTTTCCTTTATTTGTCTAGTCATTACTGTATAATTCCAGACATTTATCACATTGATTATATGTCAGGAAAATCATGTGTCTATGCATCCTTCTATGATCACAAAGATATGAGAGACTGATTGCAAAGGACTCTCATTATGTACATTGCTATACGCCTGTGCAGAGCTGTCCATTACATTCTGTGATAAGAAAATATCTGCCTCCCTCAGTCCACCTTGATCACTCCCATATATCTTACTGTCATATTTTAAACCACATTTAGCACCTGTGATATCATATCATTTTTGCTATGCAAACATTTGATTGCATTTTTAGTTAAGACAGATGGTATCTATTACCGTTTACCAGTTAATAAGTATAAAAAAAATCACTTTTGCCTGATTTGTATAAACAATAGGATCCCATTATTCAGGTTTCAGCTCATGTAAATACTCTGGAATTCAGCAAATCAGAAGCAGGCAGGTTAAAAGGCACAACCCTTTGTAATTTCTGCAAAAGTTATGTGCATAACATGTATATTTTTGCATAAAAAGTTTTATTTTTCAGGCCATAATTGTAGAGGAATATATTTGTGTAGTAGGATTCATTAACTTTAATACTAGTTTGGCATTTATTAAGTCACAGGCCTGCCCTTTCTATTCAGAGTTCACAAAATAAATGCAAAAAAAAATCATAGCCTACGTTGATATTGGTTGCACTTTGTATTCAGTATATAACAGAAAAAGTTTCAAAGATGTAGCAATATAAATGCCTTCACAGTTTTCTTGTAGAATATAGCTTAGTTGATGACAGGGGGGCTTATTATCCATTTTAGGTTATAATAATTACTTTATTCCAAAGGCTTAATAATTGATACAAGAGAAGACTAATGAAGCCTGGACCAAAACCCCAAATTTCCCCCCTGGGTTTGGGTCCTTTTTACAGGGGCATCTTGATGTGGGATGAACCAGTGTCTCAATCCCCCCAGTTCACCCAAAGACTCACCTAACACCCCACGGTACAGGGGATGTCCCACAATGAACCAGGCGGGTGAGTGCAATCTCAGACTTTCACTGCATGGAGGTTGATTCACTACTAGCGCCAGGTATTGCCAGATTAGTGTCTGTATAGCAGCGTTCAGAGCGACCGCTAGTAGAAGCTGTAAATGGGTATCGGGCACTGTAACCTAGTGTTGTGGTCGCTGTAGTAAACTGGCTGGATTTGATGAATGTGATGTGTGTTGGGTGCTCTAACAACAGCACAACGCTGCAGTGAGCACGAGGTAGCGTCAGCTCAGTGTGTCCGGCGCTCCACACCATATTTAACAAAAGACTGCACACACAGCGTCGGCGTTCTAAAGCCGGGCGCTGCAGCATAGAGCACAAGACGCTGTGTGATTAAAGTCTGTTTTTGAACACATATACACCAGTAACAAAGCGAAAACTCATGGAATGACATTGTTTTAACACTGTGACATTGACACTTTAGTGCCAGCCCATTGAAATGTATGGGAGAGCGCTACAGAGCGACAGGTACTACATGGTGCTCCTGAGCCTAGAGCGCTGGCACTATACGCTGAGCCACATGCAGTAATACATGTGGCGCTACATGGCGCTGTTAGAGGGGCTCAGCAGATTCGCTTTCTTAAATGTGGTTTAGCGTACAGCGCCTGGCGTTCACCAGACGCTGTCTGCCGCTACGAGGCACTACCTGGTGCTATCATTTCTTAAATAACCCCCCTGGTCCCACTGCAGGACATCCCAAATTGGGATGTTCCCTTGGAATTTTAGATATCTTACATAGTGAATTATTTAAAAAGGAAAGAGCTCTTCCCTAATCCGTTACAAGGAGATTAAAACTGGAATTTCCTCTGGATTCACTTGCTACCTTCTGGATCAAAGATTTCTTCATAATTTACTCTCCTTTTTTCACTTTAACACTCTGGTGAACTAGATCAAATGCGTTAAGCAAAAATATATATTCTAAATATAACCATAGTAAATAAATCACTACTGCAGTTATGCAGAAAGTAAGCAGGTCACACAACTTCAAGCAGGTCAAACCTATATGAAAAATTATACTTTTGCCTGATCTGTATAAACAATAGGTTTCTATTATGCAGGTTTCAGTTCTGTAAATACTCTTATGCACTGGCAAAAGAGAACTCTTCATACTTTATGAAATACCAGTCTACTGAGGCAAAGCATTCTGCAGAATTACTTCCTTATCAAAAAGGTACATTATGTCTGCTAGTTCATATGCACTAATGGATCAAGGCAACTGGACTTACTATGTATTGTTTGAGAAAGATTTGCTGGTCATCCCACTGGCTTTTTAATTCATTCTGAATAAATGAAAGCATAATGGCTTTAAAGAAAATATAGCAGTACGATTACAGATATCATGACCTGGATGAATGAGAACCTTCACATGTCTCTCCACTTATTCAGTATGCCTTTCCCCTGCTTAATTCAACTCTAATTCAGGTTGATTCATGAAAGCTCCCAATGCAAAGGTTGATAATTTATAACTCATTAAGATCATTTCTAACTCTCATGAGCGCTATCATAATATCCTACACGTGATTTCACATATACTTAACAAATCTGCCAAAATAAGACAAGCATTTGAACTATTAGAATAGATGTGGTCAGAACCTCAGAACATCTAGAATACAATATATATGGTATAAGATATAGCTTATGTCTTTGAAATACATTTTTTATATAAAGTAACAAAAATCTCTAATGCGTTTTAAAGCATCAAAGCAATAAACAGCACATTACCAGGCGCGCCTTCATGCATAAAATTATACACATTTATGTAAATAAACTGGACTCATTGAAGGTATATGATGGGACTTAATTTTCAGTTTAGCTTTGCACACTCTGAATATTAAACTGCAAAGCTTTTCTTTTTTCTACACATCTGCAAAGATTTACAGTAAAGGTGTTATACACAAAGCAATGTCTTTAGATTTCATGAGTCACATGTGGGTGTAGGCACAGCTAGCCCATTGAGTACCAATCCTGTCTTGCAGGAACAGACAAGGAGCCATAGGCCAGTCTCCAACGTCAGCTGCAGTTCCAGCAGTACACATCCATAGCATAGTCTTAACAATAACAGTTCAACTCCCAGTAGCTACCAACTGACACAGTCAACCTCTCCCACAGAACTGACAATAACACAAAGACCGTAATGTGGTTTGAAGGGTCTTAGGCTTTGTCTATGTAGTTGGTCCCCCCTGCGCAAATTATTTCCACTCCCAGGACAAGTACAATGCTGAACTAGTTATAATATATCTCTTCTTATATTTACCCTGTTGACATCCAGTTACAATATTATATAACATCTGCATGAAAGGCACACAACCACAATCTGCTTCCAGAACTTTCTAAAACTCCTAAGGAATACTTGCGTGAAAAATGAATTGCTGCTGGCACAGCACCTCCCTAATTTGCATGTGTAAACAGGACTATCAGGTGTGTGGCAAGATGGCGTCCCCCATGTAAATCAAGAGTGATTAATCTTTATGCCATTCCACAATATCTGAATGGAGTTAATCCCTCTCAAACTGGATATCCAGAAAGCAATTTACTAAACTTTCTTTTTTTTTGACTGGAGGTCTGCTTTACAACTGCAAAGCAAAATTCACTTGAATATCCAGACCTGATGTCCAGGCCCATACTGATCATAGGGGGACCTGGAGCAGTTCTTGGTAGATTTGTAAAGTCTTGTTTCTGCTGCCAGTACCTGAGGAAATATTTCAGAATTTGTAAAAGGGTTACTCAGGTGATATTAATGGTACCCCAGGTGCTCCCTGGTTTAACAATCTTGCAGTCAACCTGACCAGTGAGCCAACTAATCTATGATCTTGTTAGCACTGGAGCTGGCCATCCATGTAGGCTGCCAGCCAATATCTAGCCATATCTCAAAGTGAAATATGCAGGTAAGACACCTTACCTACAAAAAAACATAATTCAAACTGAACGGGTCCAAAGCTAGGCAACAAAAATATTAGAAGGACTTAAACTTATCAAGAGAGACTTAAATAAATTAATATGTACAATCTAGAGGAAAGAAGGGAGAGAGGGGACATGATTGAGACATTTAAATACGAGAAAAGATTGAATACGTTTCAGGAGGGAGTGTTTTTAAGAGCAAAATTAATGAGAGAACAAGGAGGTCCAACCTGAAGCTAGTCGGAGGGAAGATGTAAAAAAAATGTTAGAAAATATAATTGTACAGTAAGAGTAGTAGATGCTTGGAACAAATTTCCAGCAAAGGAAGTGCCATACATTTAAACAGGCCTGGGATAAGCATACATCTATCCTAAGATAAAGAGTACATACATTATACACATAAGGGTAAAGTAGATGGACCTTCTATGTTTCTATGTAGGAACGTAGTACCCTTATGATTAACTCTGCCTCTCCAGATTCTTATGGCTGCCTCTCCAATGGCTAGCCGCTATGATGTTAGACAGTATGGGGTCTGAAAAGTACCATAGCTGTGGACACTATCTCTGTCTAGCTTATCTGTACTGGTAAAGTAAAGATAAAGAGCAGAAATGATTGATGACTTTTGTTTCACAAAAATTAACCTTGCATTTGCATTTATGAGTCGGTATATATTTTTCTACTTAAACTTTTAAATAGCAATCTACTTAAAGTTCTTGCCCCTGGGTCGGGGATGCCCCACTATGTGAAACCCCCAGGTCACCTAGACCCCAAAACTCACCCCTTCCCAGTCTTACGCCGCATGCGCGGGAGCTTGTTCAATCGTCCAATTAATCCGAGCGTGCTGATGGCCGCATCCCCCGCTCCCCTATAATATTGAGCGCGCCTGCACTGGCCATTCACAAATGCCTGGCGGGGGAACGCACCCTGCTAGAGGGTTAGCGGGGATGCGGCCTTCAGCACGCTCGGATTGGACGGACGATCCGCGCATGTGCGGTTGGACTGGGAAAGAAGGTGAGTTTATGGGCAACTCGGTGGTCACACAGTGGGGCTTCCCAATTCTGGATGCCCTGGGGGGAGAGAATCAATCTGAAGGGTTAAACTTATAGATTCCTGGGGCGATCTCAGTGGGTTTCGGTCCACTTTAAAATAAAGCATAGTGTCTGTTATCTTTATCGAATAAAAAAAAAAAACTAGATAGAGATTGCATAATATAATAACGTTATTAAGATAAGATTCAGTTTGACAACAGATTGTAATTCTGGTTGAGACCTGAGGCATCTTATATGACAAGGACTACCTGTGACAGGTGGATGTAATAAATCATCTTATATTCTCTGTGCATTGTATTCTATAGATCTAACAATCTCATCCATACTTACCTGTCAGTCAAGCATCATTTTCCATGTTACGGAGGAATAATAATTATATTTAGTGAATTATATCTCTTTCCACTAAATCTTCACACTGACAGGATTTTACAACTTTTCAGCTGAAGCTTCTCTACAACAGCTGTGGAGCTTCATTTCACAGTGAAAATGGCATTATTACACAAGAAATAGGCAGAAAACCTTACATAAGTTTCTATGCTGCGATGCTTTGCAACTTTTCACTATAATGAAACAGGTGGCTTTCCAAAATCTTTAAAGCTGCTCAAAACTAGAGAAGAGGAGGCCTAAAAAATCTTATACATGAATAATTCCCGCAGGACAAAAATACGTAATCATAGTTAAAAATTCCAGGCTGTAAAGTAAGTGTTTAACATTTTTTTGTGGGGGCAAAGTGAACATTTTTGACAGCAGGAAGGAAGAACTTATTTATGATAATAATGATGATGATGGTAGCCACGGTGGAGCAAAAACTATTATAGAACTAAAAACCAGGGAATGGCCGTACAAAATCAACAGGCGGCTTGCGCGCTGCCCCTTATCCCAGGGGCGCCCTGTTCAACCTGAATAGTGACATAAAAACACACATGAATTAGGACCATTGGTTGTTCTACAGGGCTGGCACTTAAGACTCGCCAAGCATTATAGCCAAAATTACAAATTTTAATCAATAGCAAAATGTATGGCACAGGACACATATTCTACAAAAATACATAATAAAATGAACACATGTAAAATAGCAATTGCTGAAAAACGAACACACATATAGGGGCCCCCGCCAGGATTAACCTGGAATACCACACCTCCTCCACACACTCAACATACACTCAGCTGGCCAGCGGTGGAGGCAGTCAGTGGAGACAATGGAGTTGATGGTGTTCCATCTACCTTTCTCAGGCTGGGCTAGATGCAAAACTGTCCCTGAACAGTGCTAGGATCTGGGAAATTATACATTGATTGGTGCCCCAGGGCAATACAAAGTGAATACTAACTTTTGTTACACGTAATAAGAATTTACTTGTCTTTAGGGAGAGTATACACTGTTTAATGCTTTAAAGTGAACCAAAACTCAGGATCTTGGGTTTTGGTCCTTGGCCCCGACTGTGTAAAACGTCCCAGGTCATCCAAACTAACTTACCTCTCCCTGGTTCTGCGATGATGTGTGCGGCCTCCTGTCCAATCAGCATGCTTGGATCCTCTCCTGGCCACTCGTCTAAGGCTCGTCTAAGGGGAATATTTAAGAAGGGAAGCGGCAGGCGATGTCTGGTGAATGCTGGGCGCTATATGCAAAACCACATTTAAGAAAGATTCTGGTGAGCGCCTTTGACATCGCTATGTAGCGTCGCATGTATTAATCCAGGCGGCTCAGCATATGGCACTGACGCTCTAGGTTCCAGAGTGCCTTGTAGTACATGTCGCTCTGTTGCACTCTCCCATATATTTCAATGTGGCTTCATTAGTTGTGTATAAATAGCGTGTTTTCCATTTTTTTTTTCTCAAATCATTGTGTGACCTCTCCTGGCTGCAAACAAACCTTTTTAGAAACTTTTATGACTTTTAATATTTTTATGCACAATTGCATTTACAGGTCTGGTACTAAAGTGTTACTGTCCCAGTGTCCCACAATGTCATTCCATGTGTTTTCGCTTTGTTACTGGTGGATATGTGTTCTAAAACAGACTTTAATCACACAGCGTCTGGCACTCTGTGCTACAGCGCCCAGCTCTAGAGTGCCGACACACTGTGTGTCTAGTGTTTTGTTAAATATGGTGTGGACCACTGAGTGCCGGACGTACTGAGCTGGTGCTACCTCTCGCTCGCTGCAGCGCTGTAATGATGTTAGAGCGCCCAACATACATCACATTCAAATGAACAAAGGGGGGTGGGAGCAGCTCAGTCACTATTATTTATACAAAATTATTATTATTATTCAGGGCCTGGGAACTAACTTACCGCCCAGTTTAACCCTCTCATCAACTAAATATCAAGCAACAAACATGTCTAGCTATGTGGAAAGACAGAGATTTGGTTGCATATATCTGCAGATACATGTGGAAGCCACACTGCCCCGGCAAGGCACTCTGTGTTTAGTGTGGTCCCTACTCTTAATTCTGAGTCCCCAAAGTTGGGACATGCAATGCAGACAAATATCTGAGAGCTACTCACCTGGGAAGCAGCCAGCCTCCCTTTAGAACACTTCACCGGGAGAAATCCATATTGACTGAATTCCTCCCTGCTTGTGCTCATGGCAATTCAAATGAATAAAGGGGGTGGGAGCAGCTCAATCACTATTTATACAAAAGTATTATTATTATTCAGGGCCTGGGAACTAATTTACCTCCCAGTTTAACCCTCTCATTAACTAAATATCAAGCAACAAACATGTCTAGCCATGTGGAAAGACAGAGATTTGGTTGCATATATCTGCAGATGCATGTGGAAGCCACACTGCCCCGGCAAGGCACATGTATCTGCAGATATATGCAACCAAATCTCTGTCTTTCCACACAGCTAGACATGTTTGTTGCTTGATATTTAGTTAATGAGAGGGTTAAACTGGGAGGTAAATTAGTTCCCAGGCCCTGAATAATAATAATAATTTTGTATAAATAATAGTGATTGGGCTGCTCCCACCCCCCCCCCTTTATACATCACATTCATCAATGCCGGCAAGGCTAATGCAGCGACAGAGACACTCTGTTACAGCACCCGATACCCACTTACAGCATATACTAGCAGTCGCTCTAAGCGCTGCTATACAGCTCATCTAGCAATTCTTGGCGTTAGTAGTGAATCAGCTTCCACGATTCGGCTCCAGCCGAGTCTTGACGAGTGGCCCCAGCAGTCGCATCCCTGCTACCCTCTAACAGGGACTGTGCCTGTGCCGTTACGAATGCCTAGCATTGGTGCGCGCCCTGCTAGAGGTGAAGCAGGGAGTAGCGACACTTGCGCATGCACCATTGGATCGGGGAGAAGGTGAGTTTACTGGGTGACCTGGGGGGTTTACACAGCGGTGCATCCCAAATCTGGATGCCCAGGGGGGAGGGATTATGTCTGCCCTGGAGTCTATGAGACTGCTTTAAGGCTTGGTCCACTTTAAGACAGTACAGACTTATTGCCAGCATTTTGGAGAGCTACACAGAAATTGCTGTTCTGGGGGATAACACAATGATTGCTAATTGGAGACACCAAAGAGATTGCAGTTTCAGCCCTTACTAATGATTTCAGTTTGGAATATGTGCAGTAAATATAATACTCCCAATTTTGTGTCTGTTTCTGATCGTTTTTATAATTTTAAATTTGTACTAAGAAAAATAACCTTAATTATAAAAAAGAATAATAATAGCTACAGGGCTGAAAAACACTCCACTCTGCTAGAAACTAGTAATCTACTGAAAAAAAGAAAAAAACATACAAACAAACCGAGAACTAACACAAGTATGCAGAAATATGAGATATTTCACATGGCCATGACATTTATGAAGCTCAGTTTTAAAAAATCAACTTCAAGTATTAAACTAAAGGGAAACTAAACATGAAAAGCTACCCCAACCTTTCTGCAGGTGCACACAAGGCAAGACTTAGAAGCCTTGGTTCAATGGTATGTACTGGTCATATCGGTAACATGTAACTTGGCCTATTAAAATGCTATTGATTTCTGTACTATTAATATGACCATTTGAAGTTCTTTACAACCTATACAATATATTGAAAATTCATTATGCATAATCATTTGGAACAGTGCATTTTGAGAATTTTAATTTGTAAAAAAAAAAACAACCTGTTCATTAAAAAATAATTTGGATGCTTTTTTTTATTGTATATGAATAATACAAATGTTTGTATACTGCCTGTGATTTGCATTGAATATTTAGGAACATTTAGAGAAAAGTATCATTTTCAACATTTGGAACATTGTAAAATGTCCCCATCCACTTGTTGTAGCTTTATATATATTTAATGCAAGATTATCATTTTGTGTTTTTATTTTGTAGGTTATCAACTAGATCTAAAAACAGACAGCCTTGTGTATCAAGGGAAACCACAGGGGTTACATGTATCATGCAGTTAATGGCTTTTCATGTTTCGAGCACATGGCCAGATGCTGCCTAGACACAATAAATATACTATGGTCCATCCTTATGGATGTTTACCTGCCATGTTCTTGAGAATATGTTAAAACATCAATTTAAAAGTGTTAAAATAGACCAAACAGGTGTTTTTTATTTTCACTGTTATATTTTTTTTAGCTTGACACATGGCACCTGCATTTTTCCAGCAGAATTGTTCATACATTTATCGATGTACATCTGTGAATATTTTTTCAAAAATACCGAACGTACAAAAAAGAATTTTGGCCAGAGAACGTAAGGTATTGTCATTTAGGGAACAGACAGAGGTTTGATTGATTTCATCTAAAAAAAAGAGTGATGGAATTCTGATACCAGTGTTGTTTTCAGTTAAAGAAAGGCTCAGTTGTTTAACTATTACATGGAATAGGATTTCGGTTGCTACAACTTTATAGCACAAGATAAAGCAGACACCGAAAAAAGAGAATTTTGGTTCTTGGTAATCAAAGCAACTTAAATAAGCTTGCAACATAGAATCCATTTTGATTTATGGTTTCTTGCTACATCAGTTTACAGTGTACAGCTGATTGATGACTAAGGGAAAACAGAAAGTATTTAATTCCAGCAATTTCATTTACACCCTTTCTATGCTGCTGTTTCTTGTATCCACATTTTCAGTCAGGTCTATATACTTATATCTGTTTTGGAAAATGTATTTCAGATTTTAACTGATTATTTTTGTAGTGTTTGCACATTCCTATGAACTTTGTTACTGCTTACTAGAATACGCGTGACTGACCAACATCTGAACAATAATTTCTTAAATTTTTTTTCCATTCTATGTGCCCCTTTAAATTTTAGGCGTACCAATGACAGTAGGATCGGTTACAAATACAGCAAAAGGGATGCTTAAAGTCCATGGAAATCAAACAAAGAGCAACTACTGGCTTGCAGGCTTGATTCCACAGATCTGGTGCTGATAGGACACTCGTCGTCCAGTTTGGATGTATGCCAGTCACAAGGGAGCAAGCCCCCCCCCCCCCATATGCCTAAGAGTTCGCCACTTATATGCATTCTGTGATTGACACTTATATGTGTGCCAGGAAGAGGATAAAAGTAAGCTCTCACCCTTGGAGCTGATAGACTCAAAATATAAATACCTCAGCCTGCATCATTATTTTATTATTATGCAGGATGGGGGGCTTATAGGTTTTTTTGCTTTGACTTTACTGGCCATGTAAAATGTCCTTTAATGCAACACAAGCTTCTAGAAAACAGAGAGCCAGTCTCATGAAAAAGGGGGCTTAAATTATTTGCTAACAATAGTTGGAAGATAGGAGTAGTTGAAATTTTAGCAGATGAATGGTAGCTGCAAACTAAGATGGAGGAAATAACATTACATAACTAATGTCTGATAAAGAGATCTAAGTATTCTGAAAAGCCCAACCTCAAGTATACTCATATTAGCCTACAAAAGTTGTTGCCTTATAAGCCGTGCTCCCATGATATCTTATTAGACATCTTAACCCGCACCACTGACAAACTTATGTCTAGCAGATGGAGGGACACTGACTCCCCAAATCTTAAAACCTGGACATGCCAGCTAAAAAATATGTAGAAATGGCAATGGCCAAACACCTTACCAGTCACCCTTTGCTTCAAAGTTATAAACCTATTAAATAATCCAAGACTAAAAATAAAATAAGGATACAAAACCCCTCTCTTCTAAGAGGTCTATATATTTTGGGAGAACCACAGGAAATTGGATGGGATTGGGGGGATAGGGAACAAAATTAGCAAATTTATAAAATATATATATCAGGCAAATCCCCTATGGTCAAGGGGGAAAAGTTATTGTCTTATTGTTTTTTTTTTTATTTATTATGTAACTAATGCAATAGCCTGTGCAGCAATTACAAGTATGTCATGATGAATTTGGAGTTTTCTTTTAAGAGTTGACTCACACATTATTTTAAGAAATCCCACTCTTTAACTTCCCATGGCATAGTTAGAGTATTGATGATCATTACATAAAATGGTCATTTCACTTTGTCCTCAAGATGCTGAGCTTATCTGTTTTTCTTTTTTATTTTCTTTATCAATTTAAACCAAATGTTGTGTTTGATGTACACAGCAAATACTTCCTGACTCTGGCTTGCTAATCATCTGATTGACCAAGGCAGAGACAATGCTCCCCATTTCTAAGATCTCAAGTTTAAGCCTTTCTGTAGTAATTCGGCCTATTCAGGTGATGGGATCACAATCTCATGTTCCAGAAGCTAAAGGTTTAGTGACAGCATTCTCACCTGTAGAGGCTATTCCTGCTGCTTGATTTAGCTCACCTGTAACAGTGAAATGATTCTGAGACTTGTAGTCAGTAGTTTTTACTCAAGGCCATGAAAGCCACTTCCACTTTAGTAGCACATAACCACAGGAATATAAAAAAACTTGGAAACAACATGCAGAAAAGCAAATCACAGGGCTGGGGCACAATCCCAACACATATGTTTGTTTTACATTCCAGAAGAGGAATTAGACAATTAGGCAGAACACCAAAAAAGATGACAAAAAGTGAGTTTTTCTATTGCATCTAGATCTAGATACGCAAGTGAGATTAGCAGGTCCAGCGGGGGTCTGGGCCCGCTAGAGGAAATTATTCTCAAGGCTCGCTGATCAACAGGAACTCTATTGGTCACATTGTTGCCCAAGTGTGATGTGTATCACCTGATTTGCCATAGTGTCTATTATCCTGGGTAATTATTTTGAATCTGAAACCACTGTGAAAGGAACCTTGATGATATGTAATATCTATGTTCTACCTTCCTGGGAGGTTTGTGTGACCGAGCCCTCTGTTTTTAACCAAGTTTAGAGACAGATTGTAGGTTGGTCAGCAAGCTAACTGGTTTGAGTGCCGTGGCTCCTTTAAGACTTTTGTATCCTAATTGCCCTGCTAACGTGCACCTCCCAGGTTAGTTATAAAATGGTCTGAGCGGCTGCCACCCCTCCTTTGTTTCTTTTGAATTTGTGCAAGCACATGGGGTGTGGGGTCTAGGCTGTATTGCAAGGTCTTTGACCCTTCCACCCCATGGCTTGCACTTGAGGTTTAGGGCAACCTCAGGTAAGCCTGTTTCCAATTTATCTATTGCATTGTATGTCCCAAATGGGGCTCTCAGAGATTAGAGTTAGGACTGCACCTCACAGGGGCACCTTGCCGCTGGTGGTGCAGCTTAAGCATACTTCTGCAGATGTGTGTGACTGAGCCCTCTGTTTTTAACCAAGTTTAGAGACAGATTGTAGGTTGGCCAGCAAGCTAACTGGTTTGAGTGCTGTGGCTCCTTTAAGACTTCCTGGGAGGTTTGTCATACCTAATATAGTAAAACAGACAAAACAAAGGAAATGCTCAACCTCATTCTACTGTTTGTGCAAAAATTATTTGCTTAAAATAAAATTGATGGGCTCAAGGTTACCCTATAAGGCTACTAAATGACAAAAAAAGCATTTTATTTCAACAAGAACCAATAAAACATCACAAAAATGTTACTTAATGTTTAAGGTATAATGTATTATATGTTTGGTGTGATGGACCCAGGCTTACACAGATAGATGTAGATAATAAAGCTTGAAGTGCTTTGCTTGCATTACATATAAAAACCCTGTGTTCACTAAACGGAAAGTGGTGGTCAAAGATTCAAATTTGCATCACTCATACCTAGGGCCCGATTTATCAAGCACTTCTGCCACATCGTCCAAATTAGAGAAGTGCAAAATATAACTTATATATTTGTTTCACACTTGCGCATGTTAGTGCAATGGAAGAAACACATTTACTAAAACATTAGCAGTGCAGAAACATGCAGAAAAAATCTATAAATCACATTTTCTTTACTTTTATTTGCACCAATGTGGCCCTGTCTGGCAAAAGTGCTTGATAAATCAGGCCCCTAGTCATCCATCAATGTTTTCAAAATATCTAACCAGCATCCACCATTGAGACACAAATATGATGACCTAAGTATTATCTAAATTACTTTTGAAATAGACAGTTTACAAGTTACCACATGCTAGGGCAATAATGTAGGGACTTTTTAGTAGTGAGTACTTCCTTTTCCCATAGATATCAAGCTATTATGATCTGGGCCACATTTTATATTTTCCGATAGATATCGGTAGTTTATGAAATGACTTGAAATGAACCAACATACATCAACAAGAATAACTGCTACTTTGCAGTTACTTAAGATTGGTAATAGCAGTCAATTTAATTTATTAAATGGTGTGTCAGGGAGATGTATGGCTTGTTATGACTTTTATCTGTTGTCAGCACTAATGGTACATTACAAAGAGACATCGGCTAATAGCAACACTGAAGTGCACAAATTAAATAATTTAGTAAGATATACTGTAGTTTTAATTAAGTGTCAAGAAAAAAGATTGTCTCTTTAAGGACTAATAACACATAAGAGTGCTAATAGTACTGAAGCATAAAGAAAATACAGCTATATATTGGCCTCACTTGATAATCATTTACATGTAAATTATCTTAAAATGCATTTAAATTACTGCAAAATATTATCTCATTTTCTTATAATGATATATGCATACATTAACTTTATGTAATAGAAAGAACATAAACAGTATCATTTAATAACATTTTTGAACAGTACCAATTATTGTTTCATTTTTGGGGACTCATTTTGTATGACGATTCATTGAGAAACTCTATATTGTATTACAACATCTCGCCAGCAGATATAGATTTGCCTTCCACTACAAAAAGAATTCTGCAACAGGTCCTCTACTGAAAGTTACTAGTGAAAACGACAAGTGAAACTTACGCTAATACAATACCTGTGAACAATAAATCAGATTTAAATATTTTATGTCTTCAAAATCTTTTAGAAAGCATTAATGAATTATGAAAAAATAACCTATCCCAGGACTCTCTTTCCCTTGTTTTATAATGAACATCCCCCATTCCCTATACCTACTAGAGGTGAGCGAACTGGTTCATCAAAACCCAAGTTTCTTCCGAATTTCAGGAAAAATTTAGATTCAGCACGAAACCAAATTTTTGGGGGTTTGTGCTGACCAAATTTTTCCTGAAATTCACTGGAAGGTTGGGTAGAAAAAAAACAACTCCCCGCTATCCTCGTTCCAGTGCCATGATTCGATCCAGTGTGCACGGCGGAAGTAGGCTTGCACAGCTGAAAGTGCAGTCGGCTCCCATCCTCCAGCTGACAGTGAAGCCGGCTCCCCACTCCTCCCCTGCATGGGGGAGGAGTGGAGCCGGCTACACTGTCAACGCTGCAAACTGGCTGAGAGTGAGGCCAACCGCCTATGCTCCCACCATGCCAGTATCTAGGTAAGTTTCACACAGCACGGTGTGAGTGGGTGGCGGAATCCGGCTTTCACAGCTGACAGTGCAGCTGGGCTCTCCCGCTCCCACCGTGTAGTGTGAAGCTTACCTAGCCAACTTGCGCCCGCAGCCATCCACTGGGTCAGAACTATGGGGAAGCCATCATGTAGGTAAGTATGTGCTAAACACAGCATGGTGGGAGTGGGGAAGGCCGGTTGCACTGTCAGCTGTGCGGCCAGCCTCCCTCAGTCCGACTGTGCTGTGTGTTTTCCAGTTAGAGGTGAGCTATTCTCAAATGTTCGATTCGGACAAACCCAAATTTCTTGAAGAAATTTCTCGAAGGAATTTGGCGAATTGCCCGAATTGAATTTTTAGAAAGTTCACTCATCTCTAATACCTACCAATCCACGTAAGCCACCACCAATGGGTGAAAACCACTGCAAATGCACCAATGTAGTCTCTGATTTGTGGAGGTGGAGCTGATTCACAGGTGAAACCATTTGCTGTGACCTCCTGTGTCCCTGACAAGCTTATGTGGATTGGTAATTATAGCTATCCCTGTGGGATTATTCAGTTATATAGGGGGGTGCTTCACAGGATGGACATAGCCTTCAACAAAGCCTGGATATCTGGTTTGTTATCAAAATATAATCAAGCTCATTTGACCAAGCACGCTGCATACACATCCCAAGACCCAAATAAACTCATTTTATGTAAGCAGTCATACTTCAAGGCGTGCTCCTTTGCAACTGCAACTACTGTTTCTTTTCGTTCTTTCCTCTTCAAAAAATGTTTACTTCTGAAAAAAAAGAATTCATTTAGAATTCAAGCTATATCTGCTTTGGCCATGCACCCCATATTGTTGCCCACCACTTCATTAGATAACATTATACACAGTAGCACATAGTAGAATGACATTTTAAGGCTTCAGTGCATGTGACAAAAGGTAGGTCCCTTTTTGAGATGATAGGTTGGTCTGACTATTTATATAAAGCACTATATATATATCAGAGCATTTTTTTTTAAATTTACGTAAAGTAGGACTCATTTGTAAAATAAAAGCAGAACAAATAAATATTTATTAGGAGGCTTCCATAGATCATATTTCAAGGAGCTAGATTTAGTGACAGAATTGTTACTAAATGTGGGTGGGCCCCAGGGCAAACATTAAATAGGTGTTACATATACAGTAACGTTTTTTCTATCACCTTCAGCCTTTAGGGTGCCAATTGTTAACTAAATTAGACACAATTAGGATACAAAACGTTGAATAAAAAATACAAAAGGTACTAACAGCAAATATATACAAAGCTTTTCAGTTAGAATATAGGGAGCTATGTTTACTAAAATATAGATAATTCTTCTGCTCGCTTGGTGTTCATTACTGGAGAAGTTCTCCACTTCAAGATAAAATCAGGTGCAAGGAATAGGAAACACATTTTGATTTGGTTTTCCAATTGGATTATTTTTTCATATTTTAATAATAAACATGTTTAGCCTCTATTTTGCAGTAACCAAAGGAAGTTTAGAAAAACAATGACATTGGAATGCTGTCACTTACCCCAAAATACATTTGAGCTAGTAACCAGTTCAAATTACGCATGTAATTGCCATGTGGTCTAACTAAAATGTAAGGATTGATCTGTAATTTGAGGTCATAGACAGCAAATACAATATTAAAGTTACCCCTATCTATATTTAGTTCATTAAAAACTAAAAGTTAAAGCTTTAGCTGTCTTTAGGTGCCGTCTCTTTAATATTTGTAAATTTATTTGCATTATCTGTTTTAAGTGAAGAGCATCAGGCTCAGAAAAGACAGGCAGTGGAATAGCATGCTGCTTGTTATAAAACACTGATGAAAAATCTTGTGTCAAGTCACTGAATGTCAAGATGTGCTATTTTCTGACTCTTGCATAAACCACCATATGAACATTCAAAATATTGCCCTTGCTATTGTCACTCCAAAGTGACAGACCCTAATATACATTTACATGTTTTTGACATCCTTCTAATTTCTTTACAAGAGGCATGTCGTGTCAGGCTGTCAAATTCCCTGTAGATTGCGCTAAGTACACAGGAAGCATAGGAAATGTGGAGTAGGAGTGAGGTAACCTAAATAACTGTTAAACAAACCAAAACCCAACTTTATTTTGCATAAAATAGCTAGAGATAGACATTTGAAACTAGTTTTTTTTTTTTGCTTATGTACCTAAAATTTTTTGTGTTTTAAGAAAATATAAAGCATTTTTGTAGTAAATGCTCAAACATTTTGAGCCTGGTTTACTAAAACTTAACCAGCATTTGCCAATACTATTTTCCCCTTGGCGTGATTGCTCACTGAATAAAAATCAATGTTACTACAACAGTGCATAGTAAGTGTTTAGCCTCGCTGACAAAGGAATGCTTTATCCTACAGGAAACAATAAGAATGTTATGGAGCACCAAAAAAACTAAGCTTAACAAAATAATATCAAAGCTGCCCATTGAATTGAGGATATTCACAAAATACAATCCTTAAAAACAAACCCAAATTCATAATGTCAGCTTAAGAAAAAAACAATATCTTAATATACTGTAATTAAGGTTACATATTATTTTTTTTTTACTTTCATTCTTTTTATTGTCAAATTGAAAAAAAAAAAAAATTTACAGGAAAAGAGGAAATGGCTTCAGTTATTCTGTGGTCATATCACGTTTATTGGCAATAAAATATTTCACCCCCAAAAATCCAATGCTGAGTTGAAAACACGAATGAGTCCACTAAATATATTATTGGTTCGGTATTAGCCAACTGTATATCAATCTAAGGAGATGAAATTAAGAAAGGAAGAAACAAATGAGAGAATAGAAGGAATAAGAATGAAGGGGGGAAAGGGTTCAGCAGTGTAGAAAAGGTAAGAGTCCCATCACTCCTCCACCCCCACAGGCCCCCCAGCCCCCAAGCCCCTAAGCCCCCCAAGTCAACATTCATTGATCCATGGTAGGGTGGATATAGGTAATCCAAAGGCTAAAACACTATTAAGTCTCTCAAGAACAAGAAAGGTAATTATTCTGTTCTTGATTTCAATAAATGAGACTAGCAATGGTCTGTTTAGCAGCCAATAGTAGGAAGACAAATACTTTCTTTTGATTTCTGGTTAGATCTTCTGCCCCCTAAGGCAAAACCACCCATGAGACACCCAAAGATCTCTGTTCATTGCCTTTTTATTAGGAACTATTAAGGTTGCAGAAAACCAGAAAATCAAATAGCCAATGTACAAGTACAAAATACAAGTATTAACGTGATCATCAAATCACCAAAAGGCAACATGGATCATTAAAAATTGCACAAATCCCATTTTAGTCTCCCCCACAACCCCACCTCCATCTCAGCAGAGACCTGGTTTTAAAAAGGGGGTTCCATTATCAAGGCCAGGCCTTTTTGAGATGACCAATGGACTGATCTCATGAATGCTGGCTGACGTGACCAAGCTGTATCCTGTAGACTGGGAAGTGCTCCCATCCCAGCCTAAATTAATGGCTGGATGTGGGATCATGCCCCTGCTAAATCAAAACTAGGGAAGTGGGTGTCAGCAAAGACACTACCATGTGAGCCATTGCTAAAGTTGAGTTTACAGGTAGCCTGGGAATTTTACATATCAGGATGCATTGGGGGCAGGCTAGACTCCCAGACTGTCTTGTGCAGCTTTCTGATTTTAAATGTAATTTAATTAATAACTTAAAATTTCAAATATTAAAAAAAAGCTAAGAGCAATAGCTAAAATAACATCCATGTAAATGAAAATATTATTTGAAAGACCAACAACAAGTGCACCACCTCTACGATTACAGCTTACAGGTGTGCTCACCACCAATACACCTATACCAAGATAAAGGGGGTCAGGGAGCCAAGCCCTGAGAACCCATATTAAGGGAGAACCACCATGTACAGTAAAGTAATCACTTTATTTAGAGTATATACAAAAAACATACATGACACTAAAGACATTTAAAAACCATTGCTGCACCCCAAAGTCTCTCAACCTCCAAATAACCCACCATTAATAGCTTCCAAAAGGAGCATAAATCATATACCAATGTATGTATATATCAATATAATCATGGATCCATGTAGCAAAACAGTATTCATATATATATGTATGTTTTTTGTACATGGTGGTGCTCCCTTAATAGGGGTTGTCAGAGCTTGGCTCCCTGACCCCCTTTATCTTGGTATAAATGAAAATAATACAGCACACTTTGACACATTGAGTAAATGCTTACAGATATGTTAAACCGGACCTTCACCCTGATTTATTGAAAAGCCCAAACCCTTAAAAAATGATTCCCCAGCATCTAAAGTTAATATATTTTAAGTTTTTAGTCACTTTATTCTTTCCCCCACTGGGCGGCAACTCTGTTTAGGACTTTAGGATACGGGTGCCGCCATCTTGATTCAGAGGCATCACATACTGAGGAGAGCAGAGCGGGATAAGTACAGGGGGTGGGGTTATAGCTGTGCTTTGCTCAGACAGAGCAGAGCTGGGGTCAGGAAAAGGTCAGCAAACCCAGAATGCAGAGCGACACAGTCAGAAGGCACTTCCTGTTTGCAGGCTGCCTGATGTTACATGAGCCGCCATCTTAGATGTTTAAAGGCTCATAACATGCGGTAGATGCAGGTAGGATGATTTTTAATGTGAGCAATCTGTATGTACAGGGTGTGGGAAACATATAAGATAAACTCTTATTCAGAGTAAAGGACCACTTTAAGTAAAAAAATATATGAAAAGCAGAAAAGAGAGAATCTATTCAAATATATTGAACCATATCCTTCAAACCTACATCATGCTTTTGTAATACATGCATGTAAAGAAAAGATGAATGTGTGAAAATACTGTATCTATTGGCAACTGTCCTAATAGAGACAGTAAAGCATTCATGCACCCTGGCCTCTATCCACTGTGAATATACAGTACATACATTTGAAGGCATGTCTGACATTACACTTCATTAGTAGGCTGTTTTCATCTCATTGCTTGCATCTATAATTATGACACACGTAAGACTATAAATTTGGCACCATGTGCTGCATTGAACTGATATGTTATCAGCTCAATTATATTGCTAGATAACCACCAATGTCATCATATTATTTTTGTTAATGTTAGGGGCAGCCTGGTCCCAGCGAGAGCCACTGGACCACACTTTGGGGCTGGCTGAGCTGCTGCTTCTAACACCCTCATCTAGTTCTTTCCTCTCTAGTCTTCCCATAGCCAACCTGTCATGTACGCTATAGCTTTAGCATCATGGTTGGGGGGGGGGAGGGGTCAGTAAAATCCTGGGCTGATATTTTGCCCCAGTCCGCCAATGTTCACCGTGTACTTTCTCATAGACACCTTGTGTTAACCTCGGCATTACTACACTTTAACTGGATGTTACCTCCAGTGCAGGCCATCTAGCCAGCTGATTTCTTTGTGTGCACTGGTCCACTCAGTAAATAGGGTCCCTAAATAGCTGTGTAGGGGAGATGAATGTGTTATTTCAAAAGATATGAAACTTTTCTCGATTTGTTTGTCAGAAACGCTGTATCTGGTAATAAAAACATTAATAAACAAAAAGAATATGTATTATAGTTGTCACCTTGACAGTTATGCAACTGAGTATGTGTCAGTGAGGAGGTGTGCACGGTTTCCTGTTTTTAAGATCTCTTTGTTACTGTAAGCATAAAAATCATAAAAATCTGTAAATTTGTTTATGGAGGAGATGTTTCCAGCTAGGTTTATTACTGAGCAAGATTTGATTTAGGGAGAAACGGATTTATTTAAACAATTAAATGAACATACATGGGGGATCAAATCCAATCAAGCAAGGTTATATAAAATACAGTGAGCAAAAAAAATGACTATATGGCCAATTCACTATGCGGATTTAAAGGCAGATGTCAGAGCAGAATGATAAATGAGTACTTAAAATGCAAAAAATGCATAATCCTGCCCATATTGTGTGTGGTGTGTGGGAGAAACAAAGAGTCTTGAATCACGGGGACATATGTTGCCATCTAAATCAAAAACATATGCACTTTTAAATAGCTGTTTTTTCTTCAAATCCCCCTCTCCATCTACCTTCCATAATTATTTTTTCAAGATCATGTAAATACAATAAAAGCGCAATGCACTAGTCTGTTGTACACCATTTAATGAATAAACAAAAAATACTGTTCTCTGCATAACTGAAGAAAATTTCTTTGTGTAGAGCGTAGGGTTAAGTGGGGAACACTTAGATTAGACAATGCTAAACGGGGCTTCTAGCCTAAAGGACACACCCCCACTGAGACTAGGGTCTAGATCCAGAATATCGGGGGATGTTGCTTCTGTTTGGAAGTCAGAAACAGTCTAGACTGGATGTAGTAAGAGAAAGTTCAACTATTTAAACATTCTCCTCCCACCCTACACTACTCTGCTAGGGCATTAAAATGTAAAATGCACTCACCTGATCATTGCAATCCTCCTCCAATACCAGCAGGGGGAGGGCTCTGAACAGCATGCTATGGACTTGATTTACAATCAGCAGCATGGGCATACTGCTCTGTTGATTGACCTGTTTGTCAAGTATCCAGCTCACAGCTTCCATGCAGGGCCCTCCACCACTCCTCGGAGTAGGATTGCAACAGGTTAGTGGATATTTTATTTTGATGCCTGAATCTAGCTTAGCACAGAATGAAATTTTTGGACTGCCTATTTGAGCTTGTACTAGAACTCCAGGGAGTTTTTTTTTTTTTTTTGAGAGTTCTAGATTTAGCACATGGACTAGCCATATGAGCTGGTTTAGGGCATGTGAATTTCATGTAGATTAGGTTAATAATGTATCATAGGTGGGAGGAGGCGAAGTTATATACTGTAGTTAGGCATAGAGTTAGTTATAATCAGCTGAGTTGCAAAGATGGAGGATTCAAAGATGGGATGGTTCTAAAGATGGCCAATACAAAAGGTGAAGGGGCTTAATCTCCTACAATCAAAATTACCTTAATTTTCATTGACAAATGCCTTAGCTCTAGTCAGAAATACAATACATTAGCTGTAATGATTCTGCTGAGAACTCTTAAAACATTGTATCAACATTGTAAACAACAGTTCTGTGGTAACAGAGGCTATTCACTTACATTAATACATAGTTAGGTTTTTTTTTTTTTTTTTAGGCAAATCTCTCTCTCAGTTTGGTGTGGGCTGCTTATAGCAAAATCTCAAGCTGCTGACAGAATGCATTGCGTGGAGAAACAGTATCACACTGGCTCCCAGCAGGCAGCTAAATAAGTATTTTAACTCCTTCTAACATTCTGTGTTAAAAAATATAATCTCTCTCTGTCTGGTTGGGCTGATCATAAGGAAGTTCCCAGCCTAACTACATTGTGTCTGTGTACTAGCAAAGGCTCTTCCCACTGATGATCATGTGTAAGAAGCTATTCCACCACATCTGTGTTAAAACCCTTCTCGAACAGCATATGCCCCTAATCATCAAAGTGGGGTTTTAGGGGAGCAAATTACTAAACTATTTTCTTGACTGGTGGTCTGCTTTAAGAAAATTTGAATTATATAAAAAGAGGACACAACCTGAAGCTAGTTGGAGCAATGTAGATACTTAGAACAAACTTTCAGCAGAGATAGTTGAAAAATCAACAGTAGGTGAATTTAAGCAAGCCAGGAATAAGCACACATCTATCCTAAGATAAAGAGTACATACAGTACTATACAATACAGTACTAGTACAATACAATACTTAGAGTAAAGATTATACAGACACAGCGCACACAAACATTAAACAGAAAGATGCTTAAAAAAAGCTCAACGTGTAAGGAAGTCCCAACCCTGACATAGCGTAACAGTAAGAACACAGAGCTTTTCTTGATAGGCCTTTCAACCTCAAGCGTAAGACTGCCAAATTAGAGCATCCCGAAGTGCATGCATCAAACTTTATAGCAAGTGTTCACACCACCAAAGGGCTCAAACTCTTAACAGATGGCGGAGGGTAAATGACATATATAATAAAATCCAACGTTGATCACACATCAGCTTAAGCATAAATTATATATACTCTGGTTGTTTCTTTAAGACTCATAGGATGATACATGGGAAGTCAAATCCGCTATTCCGTTGTTTCCAGCAGGGGTATTGTTAAAGTCCCCACAGACAAATTGAGCACGCAAGAGAAGCACAAAGAGCAATCTAGTACAATAATGCTGAACCAAATTTATTTGTATAATAAAAGTAGATAAAACACTCACAAGTGTAGGTAGGTAAAAACCATAAAAGATCCAAGCCAGGTTGAAATCAGTAACTCTAAGAACTCCTGCCCTGTTGAAAGGTGGAGGTACAATGCAATAAGTCCTGCGGCTTTAACAAAGATGCAAGACAAAGACAAGAGGGCACCTAATATCCTAAAATGTGTGGAAGGGGTGCAGCCAGTCCTAAGTAAAACAATAGAGCCCACACACCTTACGTCCTCATGTCTCACCTTCTGTCTGGAAAGCCAATCAGAAAGGCGGGGGTGTGTCAGCAACACAACTCACATCAAGCCGCTCCCCACCAAGCTGAAAGGCAAAATAACACATTACGGCAGGCCATATAAAAAAAATAAGTCTAAAAAATCAGATTCTAAAAAATGCACACATAGGAATTCTCATACTAACAGGTGCCATGAGAATTACTTTACACATTCTAAAAATTACAGGGTTAGCAACACGATATTGAAAAGCAATTTTTTCTATGAGGTATCGATAAAACAATTCAAATTGAAATCTATATTGAGTCCCTCCGGGGATAAGGTGTTTAAATGATAAATCCAGAAGCCCTCCCGTTTGGACAGCTCTCTGACCATATTGGATCCCCTCCAATGATGGTGGATCCTATCCAATCCTATAAAGAACAGGCTCGGGTTGGAAGAATGTACAGATTTAAAATGTGAGGACTCGCTATGCGCCTCAAATCCCTGCCTGATGTTGTACAGGTGTTCCCTAATCCTGATTTTTAATTCTCTAGTGGCGCATACAAGGTACAATAAATTGAACGGGCACCAAAGTAGGTACACCGCAAATTTAGAACTACAGGTGATCAGTTCTGGGATATCAACCTCCTTGCCTGTGTGGGCATCCTTAAAGGATTTTTGGGACCTGATGATTTTGGTAGTAGTATGGCAGCCACAGCATGTCCCGCATCTATAAAAACCCTTCATCGGTGTGTTGAACATAGACACAGGTCGTGGAGGGTCAATAAAGATTTTCGTTAATTTTTACTCCTTCAAACTCGGTGCCCTGTGGAATATGCAAACTGGTTTGTCTGGCATACTAGGGCCCAATACGTTCCCTTATGTGCTGGGGATGCAGCCATGGAGTGGAGGCGTGGCAAGTGCTTTGGGAAGAGGTAGGTAAATCGGGCAATCCAGGAAGTTTCACACAGAGGAGCATCCTAATTTGGAATGGCAGTGAGAGAAATGGGCAGCGCACACATGGTGGCAAGATTGCGTGCACAGGGGTGACGGTACACGCAGCTTGACATTAGAGGTGTTTGGCACGTGCATAGAGGCAAACAGGAGGGAGGCAGCATGTATGGGTAGGGAAGTATGTATGCTGGTGTGGGCGTACATTCTGCAGATAGCTTGTGCCGGCCCCCTGATACATGCCCGAGGTCATGTGCTTGCACTGTCTCTATGGTATGTACGCCCCTGGGGGCTGTTAGATTAGTGGAAAAGGGGGGCACCCGCTTCAGGGTACCCATGTGGGACAGTCTGAGCCTGGGTAAATTGGATAGGTATAAACCATTATATAACCATACTTAAAGGGAACCACATGATACCATGTGGTACATGATATCCTCAATGGCTGCTTGCAGCAACCCCACTCATATGCTGCCATGAGTCATATACAAAATGTCTACTTATTTTTTACATTTTTAAATTAGAAATAAAATGTACAAAATAAAGATGTTTGATGCACAGTATTTCCTTGAATAATAAAGCCACCTGTCACTTGCATTGCACTACAGTGCTGCAATCAGCTGGAATTAAAGCACCTTCTTTTAATATGCAAATTTAGATTTTTATGAAAATGTATAATTTGCATATGAAATGAATTCTTTGCAAATGTTGTCACACACATCGTGTCTGATCTGTTATAACATGAGTATGTAAAGGGTGGAGGTGGCTATTGTATACATTGATGCATTGTAAAGCATACTGACCTAGTGGCCCATTTACTACTTAAAGTCAATTTGTGTATATATAGAATGTAATATATATATATATATATATATATATATATATATATATATATATAGAGAGAGAGAGAGAGAGAGAGAGAGAGAGAGAGAGTTGAGTGAGCACAGGAGAGCAGGGGCATGACTTGCTTCATTTATTGGGAAAGCCATTACAAGAAAAATGATATAAGCTGTCAAGGTAGAAGTGAGTAACAGAAGAGGTTGATCAAAGATTGATATGACTTATAGATTGATATATATATATTACCCACATTGTGGTGTATTACCCACTGCTGCACAGTGATTGGCTGACTAATTGGGCTTAGCACTAGGGGAGGTATGGGGGTGGTTATTTTGGCTGTCAGACAGACACTTTAAGGTGTATCAGTGGCTACAGAGATCCTATTCCTGGTGCTGAATTCAGTCATATCATTGCAAGATCAAACAAACCGAGGCCTTTAAAGACCTCAATACCGGATCCAATTCAAATTATCTGACATGTCACATTCCAATACTGGTAGGTAGCATTCTGGCCCTGTGAACTCATATAGGGGTTTCTTGGACCCTGCACGAGTTCACAAGCATTGAATAGAAAACATAATACAGTTTTAAAATGAAAAATAACTCAATGACGACCCAGGGAATCCCGGTCCCTCCCCTTCAGTAATGTCATTAGTCACATAGTCTGGATTCCACAGAGGCTCCTCCTCTGTGTTATAAAAGCCTCCCTGTCTGGCGGCCTGGCATTAGCTTGAGGGACTTGCTACAAATTCCATTGGTGCAGGTGAAATATCAGTAGCAGACCAGCACCCGCCAGATTAGTAGGGTGTCTCTGTCTGATACCAGTTCACATGTGGTGGCTAGATACTGGAGATTATCTGGTCAGAGGGCTTCCAAACTGGATTGTCCTTGCAATGGCTGATCACTAGTGAAGACCCCTGTTTACTAAGAGCCCAATTTATGAAGTGAGGTGCCATTTAAATCCACTTAGTGCCAAGGGAATAAGCCCAACATCATTTATGCTACATTTAAGATGCAAGTGATAGCACCAATAGGGTTGATTCAGCAGTGTAAGTATTTTTTTACTATAGTTTTCAGTTGTTTCCCTTTAGATGTGCTGCAACTAGGTTACTTCACGGCAAACTAAGCTATGATTTGAGCAGCAAATGTATAGACAACTAATTATTAGCTAGAATTTTTCTTGGTTCTTGCAGCACTGTGCCTGTATGGACAAGTGGAATTTACTCATAAAAATGGTCTGGCGAATAGTGGCCAACTGCTGTGGGCGATATCATTATTAAAATCTTAAAATAAAACATTTATGAATTAAAAGAAATTGCTGAAGACAAACCTTAAAAGGTTATTTCAGCATGGTATGGATTTAAAATATATGTGTGACGTCTTAGGAGTTTAAAAATATTGAAAAATAATGTTTTATTAGTTGTTTTTCGAGTTAACTAGTTAACAGTGGCATAACTAAATGTGACGGGGTGCTGTGCAAACATTTAATGGGGCCCTTCCATGCTTCACACAATAAACGTTTTTTCTAGAATTGTAGCAAAAAACATTTTTAAAAATCTTTGTTTTAAAAAGGAACATCAGGGAACTGCTCATGGCGCTCGATCACACGCCTGCATAGTTCCCATAAATGAGATGCAATGGAGCTACCCAAAATCCAGCGAGACTTTGGGGAGCTGCGAGATCGGTGTTGGACTGTGCTTGTCAGTTAGTGATGGCTAAATGGTTGAGGGTGAGGTTCAGGGGTTTTCGCTTAAGGTTCTGATAAAAAAAATCTGCAGACTGTAATAAAATGTATCATAACTTTAAAATTAATTTTGTTTTCAAAAAATATCTCAGAAAACCTGAGATCTAATAATACGTTTTATAACTTTGTCATTGTATTTTATGTCCAGTGTCCAGAGCTCAATACAAAAATATTTATATATGTAAATTTTGGGCTCCTTTAGTGTGAGCTCGCTGAGGGAAAAATAGGTCTGTGAATATAGCTTCTTTTGCTGATCATGCTTTGTCGTGCTAAGCCAACCTTGGATAAAGTCAACATAGTTTTAGTACATCATAGGGGAATGTTGTGCTAATTTAAAAGAAGATTGAAACTCTAGGAAAAAATAATGTTAATATTGTTTAATTAATGACCAAAGCTTACTGTTGTAAAAGTAAGAATGTGTATTTTGGACCTCAGTGTATTCCAAAATGTCAGGAAATCCACGGTTAAGGTAATTATTATTATTATTATTGTTTATTTATATAGCGCCATCATCTTCCGTAGCGCTTTATAAAGTAGTAGTTACAGACAGGGTAGAAACATACGATACATATACTATATCAAGTGTAATACCATTTATTGGGCACAACACACAGTATTGGCAGCCAAAAGCATTTCCTCATTAAAATCCAAAAACCTTTATTGCAATTCAATAGTAAAAAGCATGGTGCAGATACAAATCCTCCAGTAAAATACACTTATGTCTACGTGTTTTGAACCCCACAGGTTCTTACTCATGACAATTGTATATTAGATAAAAATACTAACAAACAATTTTTGCTTCAAAGGAAATATTAGGGGAAAATTAAAGCAGACCAACACCCTTCACGGTGAGGGTGTTGATTACCGTCACCGCCGCCGCCGCCGCCACCGCCACTAAAATTAACTAAAGGAGCAAGGTTAAGGTAAGGATTATGTGTACCCTAGGGGGTAATGTGTTGGGGGCTCCAGCATTCTGGAACCCTCCCAGACTATTATCCCTCAATGCAGAGGAATACCAAGCAGTATTGAGGGCAGAAAATTCCAAACAGTACCTGGGGTGGGGGAGCAAAGTAGACTGTGTTGTTTTGGGGGGGTTTAAGTGGAGGACAACTCATATGAACCACTCAGGTGTTACTTGAAATCATTAGAATGTTGCACCTAATGAAAAAAAGTCAGAAACCCTGCCCTAGAGTAATATGTGTGTCTCCAAGTAAATAGAGTCATACAATAATTACATAGTAATTATATTACTATTACATAGTTACATTATACTAAAAAAAAAAAAATTTTCCCCAGATGCCGAGGAAAGATTTATAGTTCACTTATGCAGGTGTGAGCTGAAACATGCTATAACAAGAAAAAAAACTGTTGTAGTAAGCTTGAGTTTCTATTGATTAATGACACAAATCACATAAATAACCTTTCACAGAGATTTATCATGTGGAAGATGTTGGTTGTCATCAACCTTTATTAAACTTAATGTCACAGTTGAAATAAATAATTTACCCTCACTGTGTTACTTAGTGAGGGGTTCCACATAGCCCCTCAGCCAGGCGGATTATTCAGATCCTCTGCCCCGCACTGGGCTCACGCCAACTTGCTCCCTGTCACAGGGAGGGGCTATTTATCAGTGCGTAGACAGGCAGAAGTGGGGGATGGAGGCTTCCTGTCCTCCCATCGCACTCAGGTACCACAATCCCAACCCCAACGAAGACATTGCCCAGCACTAAAATGAGGATTGAGGTGAGCTTTTTTTCTTTAAACAGCGATTCATTACAAATTCAATTTGGATGAGCTTTAATTTTTTGAGGAAAGTTGGCAAATCATCTGAATGGAATTTCACTCATCTCTAATAATAAGTTATGCAACGGACATTTCCTCTCATATCTGTCAAACTCACATGCACTAATATATTTAGTAACATAGGAAATTGCTGCAAAGTTATACATATAATTCGTTTTGAGCATCTCACAAATTGTCAAAAATGTGTGCGAATTAAGTTTTTAAAAAACTGACCTACTCTATACCCACCCTTAGATGATCACATCAAAAGGTATTCTATCCAATAATTAATTGATAGGAATAACTAAAAATAAAACTTTTAATGTGAGGTCATATTGGTTGATCAAAGCGACATATAAGTGTGTAGTTGTGAAGTACTCCACTGAAAATAATCCTGAATACTTCCATACATATGTGACTTACTATATGCTTTTGGCACAGCACCGGGTTACCATAATCAAATCACTAAAAAGGCTTCATTTACATATGCTCATCAACTAGCTTACTATGGACTTATGGAAATAGAATAAGCTAAGTAACACCTAATGACCAAGTTTAATCACAGTTTAATCAGCTATGAAAAAATCTAAGGGAGGACACATCTGATCCTGTGACTAAGCTACCTGCTACCCTCCAGGAGACACTAATTGTGGTAGGCAAATGTCTTTTGAATGTAATTGTAACTTCTACAACTAAACCACCAGAATCTAAAGTGGTCCACACCTACAGCAGAAAACTCAATTCCAAGTACTCTTATGGCATGTCAAGAACACTAGCGACCATTGGTGACAGAGGAAGGGTGAGTTTCTACCTCTGCCAATTTCAGGCAGGATTTTTTATTTTGTTCTTGGGGGAGGGGGTTATAGATTAGGCCTATCATTAAAATCCCCTCTAAAGGAGGGCAGGGAGGAGTTTGGGCCAAAGACTATACTAAAGGCCGGAAATGGGAGTATCTATATACATGACAGGGGGACTTGATGGACAGCCGGGACTAAAGTGACAGGACAGTCAACCTCACCACCCCGCTCCTGGAATTTAGTGACCGACCTGTCAGTCAAGTTCCAAGTTCACCGCTTACATGCAGAGTGACCATAAGAGCCCCCTTCCCAAATGCACTGTAAGAGTATTATGATGCTCAGATGAGTTTTTCTTTAATACCTAAATATGTCTTTGTACAGGGGAAGGAGAGTTGGTCGCCAACTTATATTATACTTTAACTTACAAGGCAGAATGCAAATTAAAGTGTTTTTTTAAATGTACTGTTCTATTTTTGAATAGGCTTATGGAATTGTGATGACCAAAAACACTTGCATTATGTATTATCTGCATTAGCTTAGTATATTTAGCAACACAAAATATATCCTGGAACATTTGCTCCAACTGCCTAGTCAAATTAAAAAAATATATACAATAAATCAGTTTGATCCAGCGGGGAATTTAATAAATTAATAAATGAATCTGTTCTATGAGAAAGCCCTACAGGTCATTTGTATAAATATTTGATCTGATTCGCACTGAATTCATAAGACGAAGCTGATGTGCTGTCCCAGCATGTCCTGCCAGTCATAATAACAGCAGGATGGCAGAGAATAAATCTACAATGTCATCTTTCAAAATGTAGAAATCTTAATTTCCTCATCTCCTTTCTCTGATAGATTTAACACATCAACATTGTTATTTTTAGTACTATTATTATGATTAATATGTATATATTTTTTCATTTGTTTAAATATTATTTCTGCCCACTTTCATAAACGGTGAAGGGGGACTTTTAAAATCAATCAAAAATACATGTTTTTAGCTGTTAGTCTGAAGCTTCAATGCATATTCTTTTTTTATACACTTGTACTTTATTGCAAACAATTGCACTTTTACTGGGGTAATTTAAATGTTTCTAGCAAGAGCAGTAGCAAAATCTACTTACTGTAGGGGGACATAAACCTTAGGTGCAGGTTCTTTGCAAAGGGAAATCCAATCTCAGTTCCCATTTTACAGATAATATTAATACAGCTCTGCAGCAAATACAAAGCTTAGTCCGTCATGGGAATAACATAATATGAAAAGTCAAGAAATACCAAGCTAAGGAGATGATGGGAAGTGTGTACATGTTGTTTATATGCCACAGAGGCAAGCTGTTTGAAAAACATTTATCTGTAGTGGATTAAAGAAACAACAAGTAAAAATATAGTTTTGTTATAAGAAAACATTACTAAAATATTGAGCTAAGTTCATATGTAATTTAGTAATATATTATGTACTATTTTTCATTTTTAGTTCATTTAAAAGTCTTTTAATTATTTTTTAACAACAGTTTGATTTTGGTCTTGTTGTTAAGACATACTTTTGGCCAGAATTTTGTGCCTCTGACATCTGGGTTGAATGAGCAAGTATTTAAAGAGGAACATTGAGGAGATTGTTCCCTGCCTCCCCCAAGCTTCACTGATCTGCTGCCCCCTCCGGTTTTACCTTTGGGCATTTTTACCCCGGGGGGATCCGTCTTCTGTGTCCTTTGGATTCTGGCAATATTTCAACAGGCGGCGCCATCTTACATCTCATGAGGCACTGCACATGCCCCCAATCTCGCGCCTGCGCAGTGCAAATGAATGGGATGCCATTTAGCCGCCCAAAATCTTGCGAGTCTTCACTGAGATGCATTTTAAAGAGGCCGTCTAAAGCTGCTCTGTCACTAACAGATGGCTAAGCCGGCGGAGCCGCAGCAGGCAGTGGCAACATCCAAAGCTAAGTAGGGGCTGATGGGGCAGGGAATCTACCTTTTTGTTTTTAGTCTGATGTTCCTCTTTAATTTAAGGCCATGCTTTACTAAATGTGGTCAGTACCTCCCTACCAAATAAATGTAGAATTCTTACTAGACTACACTACATGGTTACCCTCAGATATCTAAAGGAAAGAAGACATGAGAGAATGAACAATTTCACGTAGTTTATTAATTGGTTTGTGTCAAGAGAAGCCCCAAAGACGGGGCTTGCCACTAGGCCAGAGGGCATTAGTATCTACTAGCTAAGTAACAAGCTAGGTAACAAGACAAGGAAAATATATATATGGGATATACAGGACCTTAAAGCTGGTACAATACAACATAAAGATATAATAGACGTAAAAAAAACCCACAGTAAGCAAAGGAGGGAAGCATAAGCTAAAATAGACCCCGAAGTTGCAGTAATACCTTGCTTCTGGAAGGGGCTCTCCGGGCCTGGCCAGGATGAAAAGACTTGCTATCTCATTGATTAATAAAGTTAGGCTAGTGAGAGGAGAAGATGGAGCCTTACCATACCCTGGCTTGATAAAGCCTTGCTAGCTCTGTACAAAATCCCCCAAAAGACAAGAAGGGCCACACAGCCTGCTGCATTGATGGAGCCAGAGCCTTGGCCATAGCTTGGCTGAAGAGATTCAAAGAGCACTTTTCATTCAGAGTTAGCTGAGGGTGTGATAGCAGATGAACCCTTAACCAGCTGCTGCTGTACTACAATTGGGCCCAGACAGCCAGGCTGCTCCTCAAGACCCCCAGCAACAGCAACTGTACTAAAAGCCAACAAGGTGCCACCAGCAGGGTGTATGTGGAACTGCCCAACCATTGCAGTGGTTTAGAAAAATTTAAAAGGGAAGGTGTAAAAACAAATCATTATTCAATTACCTATCATGCAGAAGATTCTCGCCACTGTTCTGCTAAACAAATATGTTGAAGCTGAAATTCTGCCAATTTTCTGTAGCCACACTCCCAGGTTGTATTTATGCATGCACACCTTTTTATCATGAGATAGGGTTGCATTAGGATACTGTAACAATGTCCCTCATAGGTTGCATTTGTATACACTAATCTGCAGGCCTCTCATAGATTACAGTAGAAAAAAACTAAATAGCACTTTATAACCAAGTGTCAGCACAATGGGAAGAACTGGAATAAAGTGTTTTATGCTCATAATTAATATTAAATTTTTATTTGTACAGAACCTGCATTGTGACTTGTCAGTAATTGCAACGCAGGACCTATATGTCACAAAGTATATTTTTTGGGGGGTTACTAAAATTGATTTCCATGACTTTTTTTGCTTTAACAATGTGTAACTTGGACAAGTAAAATGCAGCTTATTGCACTGAAAAGTTTGCCCATTTTGTCCCCAGCAGTGATTTCTTGCAACTGTAATGATGGTATTCCGCCCATCTCCAGAAAAATACAGCGCCAAAGTTTTCAAGGAGGGAAAAATTCATAAATAAGCTGTGGAGCACTGGAAGAAAAAGCAGTCCAACAGGTGCTGACATAAGCCAGCCAATACCCCATGCAACAATCAAGGCAAATTAGTGTTCTGAAATGTCCATTTTAGCAACATCATTATTTAACCTTTGGACATCTTTTGTTGGTCTATTTGTATGCCTTGCGAAAGGAACCAATTGTGGTCCTGAAATGTTGGCTTGCTTACTTGAAATTGGGAGTTTGACAAATGGCATGTTTGTGGACATATTTATTCAAGTTGCTCAAAAGACCAGTGGCAAATTGAGCTAGGGGGTCTATTGTGAAAAGTTAAGGTAAGTATTTTGAACTGTATTCTTTTAGAAAAAGGGAGCCAGTTAATGATTGACAGAGAGGAGTGGCAGAATAAATGCAGGAGGGTAGACAGATGAGGTGGGCAGAAGAGTTGAGGATTTATGATATATAGGTAGCTTTCAATCATAATCTGGATCCAAACTACAATGGCAATTATCACTTTTCATTTCCGACGTTGATAATGGATATTCTGTTAAATGAACATCCTTTCTCCAGTGACCAAACAGGATGGGAGTCATGATCATGCTTTGTACTCATCCTCTTTACAGAAAAACTCAAAACCAAAGTCTTTCCATGGTCATGCTTTATAGTAGCTATCATGTCTAATACATTAAAAATAAATTCTTTGACTAGAGTTGCGGAAAAAACAATTGTAACTCTTGAAATGCCACCAAAGCAATGGCTAGCTGACTCAGCTTAGTGGTTTAATTTGCTTTTTCTTGTGGACAGTTCTTTGCTAAATGTAGGTGAATGCATGTGTAGTTACTGGTAGAGGTGGGCTACTTTGCAAGTTCAGGTTCCAAATCCCAAACACGGACTTCAGACAGAACATGTTCCCTTTAGTTTGTAAAACTTCAGTATGGTTGTCTTTATACATTGGAATTGATATTGATTGGGCCTTCCCTAACATAAATTGAATACCCATGCTTTGTGTTTCATGAAAATGAAAGTCGACTAAAACCCAGGATTTTCATTATCCCAGGTTTTGGTCTTTTCCAAATTGGGATGCCCTGCTGTGTGAAACCCTACCAGATTTTTCCTGACTTTCCAATAAGCCCATGGCACAGTTGTAGCTCTCCTCCAATCTGCTTCTCTGGCCATATGTTGCTGGAGAAGGTGAATGGAATCCTAGTTACACTCACGATCGACACAAGACACCCCCTGCATCCCACAGCTCCACATATCCAAAGAAAGATGCTTGGCGCCGGATGCATATGCACCATGGGCTTATGGATAGGCAATAAAAGCAAGTGACTGGTGGGGTTTCACATCAAGGGAAATGCTCCAAGATGTTTAATTGGACCTAGTGTCTTATAGATGCTAGGTATGGTTAAGGTCCTCTTTAAAATATCTTTTTATAGGACACTAGAGAGTAAGAGACTGAAATCCTGTGCTCCCCATCCTGCTGACAAAAATAGATTTGTACTGAAGAAATAGATTGGTTGAAAGAAGAAATGTCTCTTAAAAATTGTGCAATGAATTACATGGCTTTTGCTGTAAAACACTGTTCATAACAGGAAAATCTTACTAGAACAACTGAACATTATATGGGGTCATTCAGCATCACTTTAAAGAGACACTGGAGTTGCCAGCAGCAGCAGGAGCCCAAACATTGGCTAAAAGAGACACTGGAGTTGGCAGCAGGAGCCCAAAAATTGGCCTAAAAACACACTGGAGTTGGCAGCAGCAGGAGCCCAAACATTGGCTGAAAGAGACACTGGAGTTGGCAGCAGCAGCAGGAGCCCAAAAAATGACTGAGAGACACACCCTGGAGTTGCAAGCTGCAGCAGCAGCAGCGGCAGGAGTCCAAACATTGCTTGAAAAAGACACTGGAGTTGGTAGCAGGAGCAGCAGGAGCCCAAACATTGCTTGAAAGACACACTGGAGTTGGCAGCAGGAGCCCAAGCATTGCTTGAAAGACACACTGGAGTTGGCAGCAGGAGCAGCAGGAGCCCAAACATTGCTTGAAAGACACACTGGAGTTGGCAGCAGCAGCAGCAGGAGCCCAAACATTGCTTGAAAGACACACTGGAGTTGGCAGCAGGAGCCCACAAATTGGACTAAAGACACACTGGAGTTGCAAGCAGCAGCAGCAGGAGCCCAAAATTGCCAGAAAGACACACCCTGGAGTTGGCAGCAGCATTAAGAGAACATATACAGATTTTCGGCACAGATATCTTATTATAGAATATTAATAAAAAGTAAGAGTAACGTAAAGCAATTTCTCAATAATTACTTGTGGTCTGATGCGGAGGAATGTCTGTAACTGGAATTGGCCTAAAAACACACTGGAGTTGGCTGCATCAGGAGCCCAAACATTGGCTGAAAGAGACACTGGAGTTGGCAGCAGCAGCAGGAGCCCAAAAAATGACTGAGAGACACACCCTGGAGTTGCAAGCTGCAGCAGCGGCAGCAGCGGCAGGAGTCCAAACATTGCTTGAAAGAGACACTGGAGTTGGTAGCAGGAGCAGCAGGAGCCCAAACATTGCTTGAAAGACACACTGGAGTTGGCAGCAGGAGCAGCAGGAGCCCAAGCATTGCTTGAAAGACACACTGGAGTTGGCAGCAGGAGCAGCAGGAGCCCAAACATTGCTTGAAAGACACACTGGAGTTGGCAGCAGCAGCAGCAGGAGCCCAAACATTGCTTGAAAGACACACTGGAGTTGGCAGCAGGAGCCCAAACATTGCTTGAAAGACACACTGGAATTGGCAGCAGGAGCCCAAACATTGGCTCAAAGAGACACACTGGAGTTGGCAGCAGGAGCCCAAAAATTGGCAGAATGACACCCTTGAGTTGTAAGCAGCAGCAGCAGGAGCCCAAACATTGCTTAAAAGAGACACTGGAGTTAGCAGCAGCAGCAGCAGGAGCCCAAACATTGCTTGAAAGACACACTGGAGTTGGCAGCAGGAGCCCAAAAATTGGCAGAATGACACCCTTGAGTTGTAAGCAGCAGCAGCAGGAGCCCAAACATTGCTTAAAAGAGACACTGGAGTTGCAAGCAGCAGCAGCAGGAGCCCAAAATTGCCAGAAAGACACACCCTGGAGTTGGCAGCAGCATTAAGAGAACATATACAGATTTTCAGCACAGATATCTTATTATAGAATATTAATAAAAAGTAAGAGTAACGTAAAGCAATTTCTCAATAATTACTTGTGGTCTGATGCGGAGGAATGTCTGTAACTGGAGAGCAGCGCCTTAAATCTGTTTTGCACGATCCATATTTCTTTAGTGTTGGTCTGGCCCCATGATCGATCTACTCTAATGCATCAGGCATTGGTGGGTGGAAATCTTGCCTGATCCATGCCAGATTCATTTCCACGCAGGCCAGTCTCTGAAAAAAAACATTTTTGAAGCATACTGCAGCACATTGAATTGCTCTCATCAGAGCATCACATACGCATATCTAAGAGTTTCATCACTTTATTCGAGTCTTCAGGGCCTAGTTACTACTTAGTGAAAGACCATAGATAGTTACACACCTGCTGCTCTTATCGACAAATCCTGTTTTAAGTGTAGTGTAGCGTTTTGTCCTCCCCTCATATACGCACTAAGTTTGTCAGGCAGAGAAGTGGCAGGATGGGCACAGAGAAGTTGCAGAGGTCTAAATTCATCAAGCAGAGGTTGCAGCAGACTAGGGGTGAGTGGCAGCAGGAGTCTCAGTGAGAGGACTGATCTCCCGGGATCAGCTAGCGGTCGTGTCTTGACCAGCAACCCATGTGCCATCATCCGTTGGTTAACATCATCCACTGCATCACAAGTGACATCTGACACCCCCAGTCAACTGTCGGTTATGTCTTATGCTTAGGGTTCAGCTCCACTTTTCAGTGAGGACGATCTGATAATCAGAAAAATCAGCAGCTGCTGCCCAGCCAAGAAGTGCAGGAGACACTCGCCGCTTCTTCCACTAGGCGGGCAAGTAGTGATGAGGAGAGTGGCATGGGAGGTGGTGTTGCAAGCGTTTTGGCTTCTTAAGCATGGTGGCAGAAGGGGAGAGTATGGAGGCAAATGTGCTCGGGGTAGACTACTTGCGTGGCAGGCTATCTTCCCAAGAGGTAGTAGAAGAGGGTCCCTGGAGTTGGCTGCGGCGGCCGCCGCAGCAGCAGTGAATTAGTGCAGACTGTTGGTAGGAAAAATCAGCTACAAGGCCATGTGGCAGTTTTTCATCAAGCATCCGCAGGAGGTTAACATGGCTATATGAAAGATGTGTAGGCAGAAGGTGAATTGTGGCCAGGGTCCCAATGTTGGACCCACAGCCCTGCGTCAACATTTGCAGCGTCACCATCAAGCGGCCTGGGAGAGTTGGCTCCAAAGTGGTGGTCCAGCCTGCTGCATTACCCAGTGGCACACCGCTCTCTCTTCCAGCCAGCCAAGGCTCCACCACCTCCTGTGTGTCATACCCATCCTCTGTCGCTCCAGATGCTCCTCCTCCTCTTAATCCGAGTCAGTCATTTCGCCAGCAATCCATTGGCCAAGCCATGTCCAAGAGACAACAGTATGTGCCCACTCATCCAACGTGCAGAAGCTAAATGTGCTCCTGTATAAGTTGAAGGTGCTGCAGTCCCGCCCTTTTGAGTTGGTGGACCTTTCAGAGAACTGATGGCTTGTACCGAGCAGAGGTGGAGAGTCCCATGCTGTCATTTCTTTGCGAAGAAGGCAGTACCAGCCCTGTACAATTTTGTTGAACAGAAGGTGGGCCAGTCCTTTAGCCTGTCAGTGTGTACCAAAGTGCAAAGCAGTGCCTACGTCTGGAGCTGTAACTACGGTCAGGGACAATACATATCCTTTAAGGCCCACTGGGTGATTGTGGTTCCTGCACAACCACAACAGCAACTTGGACAGGTCCCTCCGCTGTGGCCTCCACGCTCCTAGGCCTTTGTGCCTGTGACAGTGCACTTGCACTTAGCAATGGTGTCACAGAAAAAAATTGTCAATTACATATTAATAGTTAACATTTATCTTATTTGAACATATTTATAATAATAACATATAATAACATATAACATAGCAACAATAACATCTAACATAATAACAGTAACATATAAAATGTATAAATTTTTTTTTTATTTGTGGATATTTTTTTTGAATTTTTTTTCATATTTTGTATTTTTTTTAAACATATATATATATTTTTTATTTTTCTTTTTGTACCAATTTTTTTTTTTTTATTTTTTTTTTGTATTTTGTTTTTCTAAATATTTTTTTTTTATTTTTTTTGTTCCCAGTGCCCTTCCAGCCTACCATGTGTGAAGGACACGGCGGTTTCACGCTGTTCTTCACATGGTTTGCCTTGAGCCACAGAGCCACACATGGGAGGAACTGCTAAAAATGAGAACTCAATAAATTAAACCATGGCTTACTCCATGAAAACTGCAACTAGAACCCATGGTGACTGACACTGGGAAGAACATCTTGTCTGCGCTGCGACAAGGAAGCCTGAGCCATGCGTCCTGCCATGGCACACGTGTTCAATCTAGTTGTCAAGCGTTTTCTGAAGTCTTCCCCCCATTTGCAAGACATCCTAACAACATGAAGGAAACTTTGCATGCACTTCAGCCACTCCTACACCGTCAAGCACACCCTTCTTGAGCTTCAGCGTCAGAACGGTATCCCCAAACATAGTCTGATTTGCGATGTTTCCACCCATTGGAATTCCACCCTCCATATGCAGGATCGACTATAGGAACAGAGAAAATCCATCACGGATTTCTTGATGATTCAAACGGATAGGGGGACTCCCCTGTGTAACTTCAATGTAAACCAGTGGCAGCTCATACGTGACACTTGCCGTTTGCTCAAGCCCTTTGAGGAAGCTACTTTATTAGTCAGTCGCCAGGACTATGAGATGAACAATGTGATTCCACTGCTTTATGTACTACAACACATGTTAGAAACCATGGCTGGTCAGGGCACTGGAGACATGGCGCATACATTTCACAGCCATATGAAGCCTGTGGGGGCTGAAGTCGAGGAGGAGGAGGGGCACAGGTTTGACAAAATGGCCATTTTATCTAGTCATCTGACAGGAGAGGAGGAGCAGGAGCAGCCACAGAAGCTAGAGGGTTGTGAGGAAGGTGAGACAGAGGACCCAGACACACCGTGGCAGTTCCCTCCGAGTCACTTGCACAAATGGCACGATGCATGCTCACGTGCTTGCGTAGTGACCGCAGAATTGTCTCCATTTGTCAGCGGGATGACTTCTGGCTCTCCACCTTATTGGACCCTCGCTTCTGGCACAAAATGGGGGCATTTTTTACACCCATTGAGAGGGAGGACAAACTGACCTACTACAGAGACATCCTACGTAGTCAGTTGGGCGATGCCTATCTGCGCCATGGTCCATACTGTGATGCCCAGTGGGACACCAGCCTTCTGTAAGCAGGCAACCCCCAATCTCCACCGCCGCTTCTGACTATAGTCAAGCCCCCATTTGCCGGGACGCTAGGTAAGCCTCACCGGACACGGTTGCCCCAGGTCTTAATAGGCGCAAAGGATGGCTGCTTACGGTGAAGGCCAATGAACCACAAGGGTATCCCGAAGCCGAGCTCATTCACAGGTAGTCAATCCGGAGGGTGCGTCAGAGTACAGGGATGAGACAGGTGCGTAGTCAGGAGTAGCCAAAGGGTCAAGCCAGGAGGTCAGAGATCGCAGGGTATCCAGAGGGGCAGGCAGCTTCGTGGTCAGACAAAGCAGAGGTCAGTACAGGCAGCAGACAGGAATGGTCGATCAAGCCGTATCGGAACTGAACCGGCACAAAATGGGGGCATTTTTTTAACCCGCCGAGAGGGAGGACAAACTGACCTACTACAAAGACATTCAATGTAGTCAGTTGGCCGATGCCTATCTGCGCCATGGTCCATACTCTCACAGGTCTGACGCGGGGGGACCTCTGCGATCACCTTCCACTGCCATGGCTGCTGGGGGGGTGGAAGGAGAAGCAGCAGCAGCTGCATCAGCAGCAGCCTCAGTCTTCAGTCGCTAATGAGTAGCTTTCTACACTCGCATAGTGAGTCCACTCATGAGCAGCATGAAGACCTGGAGCAGGACCTGAACCAGCAGGTCGTGTCATACCTTGACATGACCATGCCAACACACCTTGAGGATCCGCTGGACTTCTGGGCAGCCAAACTTAACTTGTGGGCGCAACTAGCAGAGTTTGCCCTGGAAAAGCTGTCCTGTCCGGCCAGTAGAGTGTTATCTGAGCGGGTGTTTAGTGCGGCGGGGCCATAGTCATGCCAAGGAGAACTTGCCTGTCCACGAATAATGTGGAGAGACTCACCTTTGTGAAGATGAATCAGGCATGGTTCACCCAGGATTTCCAGCCAACAATGGCTGATCCATGGTAGTAGCTGATGCATGGTAGCTCCTTATGCTGCTGCCAACTCCAGGGTGTGTCTTTCAGGCAATATATAGGCTCCCAATGCTGCTGCCAACTCCTGGGTGTGTCTTTAGACAATTTATGGGCTCCCTATGCTGCTGCCAACTCCTGGGTGTTATATAGATATTAACACCGCGCTCTAAACTTAAATTAGACTTTCTTGTGATTGATAAAATAAGGACAGTTCTTAATGCATCTGCTACAACGTGTAAAAAAACTTTTCATTCAAGAAAGTTCCAAAGCTATATGTACATGAAAACACGGAGCAACAAGGGTCCTCAATTAGATGACCTCCGGAAACAGTTTTTAAGAAAATGTAAAATCAACAAAGTATCCCGCGGTGCATGCACTTCTGAGAAACTGGTGATGTCACACGTGCCCGTCACCTCCACACATATGCGCTTACCAAATGGATAGAGATAACCAGCCTTGGATCAATTGATGCCTCTTAGAAGATTCCAGAAGTTTGGTAGGTTTTATATACACCTTAACTCTTCCTCCCGGGCATATTAAATTTCGTGCATAAATGGAGAAAGAATATACAGAGAATAGTGCAACCCCGTGGGAACTTTTCTTAAAAGATTTTTAATAACAAAAATGCACTCACAATTTGTTTGAAGTATAACACGCCAATACGAATGCACTGGTTGTGAGGGAGTCCTTTTCTTTCCCCTTTCCTGTGCCCGTTCAAATAGACGTCAAAAGTTAAAATCAGTGAAGTTAAAATGAATAGCCGCCGTCTCCTCATGTGATTCCTAACGCGTTTCGTTGCTGCGCAACTTTTTCAAAGGATGAGCGGCGCGGCTGCTGACAGTTCATTTATAGATGCTGAAGGACCTCGTTGTTCGTACCTTAGGCCAATCAGCGCTTGGGGCAGTGAATATCATTAAGTCACATGTGTGTATGTGACGTAGTCTCATTCGCCGAAAGGAGGCGGAGGGCATGATAAAGGACCTCATTGTTCTAAGCCAATCGGCGCTTAGGGCAGTGAATCTCATTATGTCACATGTTAATATGTGACGCGGCCACGTCCGCCGAGTCAAGGCCAATCGGCGCTTAGGGCAGTGAATCTCATTATGTCACATGTTAATATGTGACGCGGCCACGTCCGCCGAGTCAAGGCGGGGGGCGTGGTGATGTATCGGGAGCCAAAAAAGGAATAGGGAGGATGAGTGTCATTAATTAACATATCTCAATGTGACGTAGCCCCGTCCAAGATGTCTGGGCGGGGTGCAAACGTACAACATGCATATTCATTAACAGGATTGTAATTAACACCCTTGGACCGGGTTAACGCCGCTACATACTTAACTAGGGACGAAAGGGTGATAGAGTGAATATAGTTGCTGATGACTATATGACACAGAGTGTCACTGGCTTAATCAAGCCAAAGTGTGCACAGCGCAGAAATTAAAGCAGGCCTCTAAATCTTATCATCACAGAAAGCCCAATAGAGGAGAGCGATGAATAAATTCACATCACTGACAGGGGCGGGGTTTTAGTGTGGTGCACTTAGTCTCGGCCATGGCTTTCATTGTTAAAGACAAGACATTATCAATCATGGTATATGATGATAACTGTAGTGGTAAGAATGACTAGCTACATGATAGCCGGCACTGTCGCTGCTATAAGTTAAGTGGCAGACGAAGCTGACCAGCAGCATACTTAACCCTTTAACCGCCAGCCTACCTTGAGATTTTGTCACCCTTTGTTGCCAGACCATTTTGCACTATTTTGCGCTCCCCTTGTTCAACTGTGATTTTTGAGGGGATTTCCAGGGATTTCCCAGGAAAATGATATATTGTTTTTTTCAGCATAGTCTGGGCTTTAACATGAAATGTCTTGTTTGTCATTTGTTAGGTGTATTCTTAATATTTTTGGGTGAAATATGTGCAAAAAAAAAAAAAAAAAAAAAATTTTTACATATTGTAGTTTTTTTTGGAATAAAAAATGTAAGTTTGTCAATAAAATCTTATTGCGTGTGAAATCCCAATTTCTCCCGGTTACAGCGGTACCACATATGTATAGGTAGACACCCTTTCCTGCCCAGGAGACTCCCCCAAACTGAAACAGCGCTTTAGGAGATTTTCAGATAAAATACAACTATGCTATGCAATATGCGCACCTTGCGGTTTTTCCAGAAAAACAACCCTTTACATTTAAAATACCCCCAACAAACTATATATTCTCTGGAAGTACACACCTCAGGCTTTCTAGGCGTACCAGGCTTGTGGATGTGGCCATAGTTTTCTGGAAGTAATCCCTCAACGTAATCTTTGGTTGCAAAGAGTTTCCCTAAAAAAAGGATAAAAAAGCAGAATCAAAGCCACATTTTCCTAAAAAAACTATATACAAACAAGAAAAATCAAGTTTAATCTGAAAAAGCAACATCTCCCGAACAGAACGATACCCAACATGCATAGCTTCTGTCAAGGGAAGAGTTGCCAAACACCCCAAAGTAAAGCATGTGCGTAACGGTAATTTTACTTGAAAATTTCAGCTCTGCAGACAAAGTGCGCACCTTGCGATTTTTCAACCAAAACAACCCTTTACATTTGGAATATCCCCCATAAACCATATATTCCCTGAAAGTACACACGTTAAGCTTTCTAAGGGTACCCAGCTTGCTGTAGTGTGCTTATCTTTCTGGAATTAATTCCTCAAAGAATTCTTTGGTTGCGCAGGGTTTCCCTAAAAAATTTATAAAAAAGCTGAATAAAAAACACCTTTTCCTAAAATATAAATATGCAAACCAGAAAAAACAAGCTAAGTCTGAAAGCGCAAGGTCTCCCGAACAGAACAATACCCAACATGCATAGGTACTATTAACCCTTTTAATTGCCAGCCTACTTGAGATTTTGTCACCCTCTGTTGACAGGCCATTTTTCCCCATTTTGCGTCATGTTTTGCGACATGTTTTGCGCCATTTTTGCTGGAACTTTCAGAAAAATTATATATTTTTTTTTTTGCAGCAGAGTTTAGACTTTAACATGAAATGTCTTGTTTGTAATTTTTTTTTTTTTTTTTACAATATTATTAAGTGAAAAAAAAAATAAATAAATAAAATTTTTTTTTTAGAAAATTGACTCCTTTATTTTAAATAAAAAATGTATTTTATTAAGGAAAATCATATTGCATGTGAAAGCCCCATTTCTACCGATTAGAACGGTACCACATATTTATCGGTAGCCCCCCGTTCCTGCCCAGGAGACCCCCCCTAACTGAAACAAGTATTTTATAACATTCACAAAAAAAAACACAAAAACCATCCACACTACAAAGGGTTAAATCGAGAAAAAAAATGACATAGGGTCCCCCCTCCCAGGGGAGGGAGACCCCATTTTTTTTTTTGATTTTTAAGGGTTAAAAACCCTTAAAAATCAAAAAAAAAATGACGTGGGGTCCCCCTTACCCACAGTAACCAGCCCGGGACCAGCTATGGGGGCTTGTAGGCACAGAGTGGGGGGGCCAGCTTTTGTGGCCCCCCCACCATGCAGCCTACGAGCCCACATAGCCCATGTGGGCCCGGGCTCTTCTGCCCCCCCCTGGCCTTTGGGGAGGCAGGTAATGGGGGTGCCGGGGGTTAATGGCAAGCCACCCGCTAGCGCAGGTGGCTTGCCATCCCCCCAGCCTTGTGAACTGGTATAGGGGTCATGGACCCCTTACCAGTTCACAAGGGGTTAAATGTAAATAATTACACAGACACAAGCAGAGAAAAAAAATTTTTATTAATTTTTATTTTTTTTTACACTGTACTCACCTCCCATCCATCCTGGAGCACTGTGTCCCTCGGCGATCACTGGCTTCTGCTCACTTGCTAGAAGCCTTTTATAGCTGCTGGATGACAGAACACAAAGGGTTAATCAAAAAAAAAATGACATAGGGTCCCCCCTCCCAGGGGGGGCGGACCCCATTTTTTTTTTGATTTTTAAGGGTTAAAAACCCTTAAAAATCAAAAAAAAAATTGACGTGGGGTCCCCCTTACCCACAGTAACCAGCCCGGGACCAGCTATGGGGGCTTGTAGGCACAGAGTGGGGGGGCCAGCTTTTGTGCCCCCCCCACCCTGCAGCCTACGAGCCCACATAGCCTATGTGGGCCCGGGCTCTTCTGCCCCCCCCTGGCCTTTGGGGAGGCAGGTAATGGGGGTGCCAGGGGTTAATGGCAAGCCACCCGCTAGCGCAGGTGGCTTGCCATCCCCCCAGCCTTGTGAACTGGTATAGGGGTCATGGACCCCTTACCAGTTCACAAGGGGTTAAATGTAAATAATTACACAGACACAAGCAGAGAAAAATTTTTTTTATTAATTTTTATTTTTTTTTACACTGTACTCACCTCCCATCCATCCTGGAGCACTGTGTCCCTCGGCGATCACTGGCTTCTGCTCACTTGCTAGAAGCCTTTTATAGCTGCTGGATGACAGAACACAAAGGGTTAATCAAAAAAAAAAATGACATAGGGTCCCCCCTCCCAGGGGGGGCGGACCCCATTTTTTTTTGATTTTTAAGGGTTAAAAACCCTTAAAAATCAAAAAAAAAATTGACGTGGGGTCCCCCTTACCCACAGTAACCAGCCCGGGACCAGCTATGGGGGCTTGTAGGCACAGAGTGGGGGGGCCAGCTTATGTGGCCCCCCCACCCTGCAGCCTACGAGCCCACATAGCCCATGTGGGCCCGGGCTCTTCTGCCCCCCCCCTGGCCTTTGGGGAGGCAGGTAATGGGGGTGCCAGGGGTTAATGGCAAGCCACCCGCTAGTGCAGGTGACTTGCCACCCCCCAAGCCTTGTGAACTGGTATAGGGGTCATGGACCCCTTACCAGTTCACAAGGGGTTAAAAGTATAAATAAAAACAAACACACATGTTTTCAAATATATTTATTAAAAAAAAAAAAAAATTTTACCTTTACTCACCTCCGATCTTCAGAAGCAATGTCCCGCGGCGATCTGATGCAGGTGACAGCTGGGCAGAGAAGGGGGGAGGCAGGCGATCGGAGGATCGCCTACCTCCCTCCTTCTCCGCCCAGCCGTCACCGGCATCTGAGAGGAGAACTGCCGGGTGCCCCGATGACACCCGGCGGTGACGTCATTAGCCCCGCCTCCGAAGGGGCGGGGCTAAAATCCAAGATGGCGGCCGCCATCGGAAGATGCGACGGAGGGAGGGCTGTTATGCCCCCCTCCAGAAGACAGAAGACCCGGGGGGGGTAATCGGAGCCCCCCCCCATGAAGAGGAGAGGCGGCGGGAGTCGGCGGGAGCGGAGGTGAGTAACTGTCATTTTTTTTTTTTTTTTTTTTAACAGGGAATCCGGCGGCTGCTGAAACGGGGGGGGGGCACCCTATTCCGGGCCCTCCCCTGCAGCCGGAGAAGCCCCGATCGGCGATCGGAGCCCCGCTGGCTGAAGAGGAGACCCGGCCGGACCAAACAAGGGGTCAGGTAAGTGATTTTTTTTTATACTTTTTATTTTATTAATGGGGAAAGTCAGGCACGTAAATTTTACGTGGCTGGCGTTTAACGGTTGGAGAGGCAGCCACGTAAAATTTACGTGGCTGGCGTTTAAAGGGTTAAACATGCTTGACTGCATTCTTGGTATACGCCATCTGTGCCTGAGCTAAGGAAAGTGTGGACCTGTGTGATCTAAACCCCCTGGGTCCTGACCTTGTGTTATAAGAGCAAGACCTAACCCTTTACCTCTGATGCAACCATTGGCAGGATCTTATAGGGAACCCCCCAAATAGATGTGGGGGAATGCTCCAGGCCCTCCAATAGTGTGAGGATGTGTTAGATGGTAAACTCATATTGTGAAATATCTTCATTAGAAACTTAAATCCAATTAGTGCGGACAGTGTATATGAAGAAATGAATACCTAAAGTGACTATGACGGTGAACGTGAAGGAAGGGGGAAAGGTAAAGAACCCCCTCTGTTGGCTACCGACATTAACAAATATATTAGTATAAATATACCACATATAGATACATTACATACAAGTTATTAAACAATGAAGTGATGACAGTGCAAATAAACTTGGTGATTAGAATGCATGTGACTTGATTTTTAAGATGTGTCAATAAAACAATTTAAATCAAATTCCACATTAAGACCCTGTGGAGTGAACGTATTCAGTTCATATATCCATCTACTCTCACATTTGGAGATCTCTCGGGTTAGGTTGGAGCCCCTCCAATGCTTTTCCACATGGTCAATCCCCAAAAACGACAAGCATTTGGGATCACTAGCATGTACGTTTTTAAAATGGGCGGATAGACTATGAGTCTCCAGTCCTTTCTTAATGTTGTATATGTGTTCTCTAACTCGCACATAGAGGGCCCTAGTGGTTCGTCCTACATAGTATAGTTTACAGGGACACCAAATCAAATATACAACATACTGTGTCCGACAGGTGATGAAGGTCTTTATTGTATATGTTTTATCAGTGCTTGTGGTGAATTCTTTTTTTGGGTTTGTGATGGGTAAACATGTTTTGCATCCCATGCAAGTGCCACATCTAAAAAATCCACTTAATTTCGTAGTGGTGAGGGATATTCTTCTTGGGGGATCCACATAGCTGCGAGTTAACAAATCTCTTAAGTTGGGGGCTTTTCTATAAATGACTTGTGGGCGTTCTGGCAACACCGGACCCAAAACCGTGTCGTCTTTCAATATGTGCCAGTGTTTCTGAAGCAATTTTTTGAACAACTTATGTTGCATACTATAGTCAGTGATCATAGACATGTTGTGATTGTTCACTTCTGCTGTTCGTCTGTTGGCTGTTAACATGGGGGTTCTGTCTTTTCCTCTAATTAATAATTGTTGTTCCTTAATAATTTGGGGGTTATAACCCTTCTCTATAAACCTATTCGTCAGAATTGTAGATTGAACATCGTAAGTATCTATATGCGTGCAATTTCTACGCAATCGCATATATTGTCCCTTGGGTATAGCTCCCAACCAGTTGGGGTGGTGGCAACTATTTTGGGGAACAAAACCATTCCTGTCCGTAGGTTTCGTATAAAGAGTGTCTCCCACTTTCTCTATGGTCAAATCAAGGAAATTGATAGAACTTGGGCTGCTTTCCATTGTAAATGACAGGTTAAAGGAATTCTCATTTACCTTTACAAAAAATGCATCCAAATCTGATTGAGAACCCCAAACCCCAAAACCCAATTCATAGATCAAGTGGAAAGACCCCCCTTGGCGGCCTGGAAAAGATACATAGACGATGTCTTATGTATATGGCGGGGTTCTCAATCAGATTTGGATGCATTTTTTGTAAAGGTAAATGAGAATTCCTTTAACCTGTCATTTACAATGGAAAGCAGCCCAAGTTCTATCAATTTCCTTGATTTGACCATAGAGAAAGTGGGAGACACTCTTTATACGTCCACCTTCTTTAAACCTACGGACAGGAATGGTTTTGTTCCCCAAAATAGTTGCCACCACCCCAACTGGTTGGGAGCTATACCCAAGGGACAATATATGCGATTGCGTAGAAATTGCACGCATATAGATACTTACGATGTTCAATCTACAATTCTGATGAATGGGTTTATAGAGAAGGGTTATAACCCCCAAATTATTAAGGAACAACAATTATTAATTAGAGGAAAAGACAGAACCCCCATGTTAACAGCCAACAGACGAACAGCAGAAGTGAACAATCACAACATGTCTATGATCACTGACTATAGTATGCAACATAAGTTGTTCAAAAAATTGCTTCAGAAACACTGGCACATATTGAAAGACGACACGGTTTTGGGTCCGGTGTTGCCAGAACGCCCACAAGTCATTTATAGAAAAGCCCCCAACTTAAGATATTTGTTAACTCGCAGCTATGTGGATCCCCCAAGAAGAATATCCCTCACCACTACGAAATTAAGTGGATTTTTTAGATGTGGCACTTGCATGGGATGCAAAACATGTTTACCCATCACAAACCCAAAAAAAGAATTCACCACAAGCACTGATAAAACATATACAATAAAGACCTTCATCACCTGTCGGACACAGTATGTTGTATATTTGATTTGGTGTCCCTGTAAACTATACTATGTAGGACGAACCACTAGGGCCCTCTATGTGCGAGTTAGAGAACACATATACAACATTAAGAAAGGACTGGAGACTCATAGTCTATCCGCCCATTTTAAAAACGTACATGCTAGTGATCCCAAATGCTTGTCGTTTTTGGGGATTGACCATGTGGAAAAGCATTGGAGGGGCTCCAACCTAACCCGAGAGATCTCCAAATGTGAGAGTAGATGGATATATGAACTGAATACGTTCACTCCACAGGGTCTTAATGTGGAATTTGATTTAAATTGTTTTATTGACACATCTTAAAAATCAAGTCACATGCATTCTAATCACCAAGTTTATTTGCACTGTCATCACTTCATTGTTTAATAACTTGTATGTAATGTATCTATATGTGGTATATTTATACTAATATATTTGTTAATGTCGGTAGCCAACAGAGGGGGTTCTTTACCTTTCCCCCTTCCTTCACGTTCACCGTCATAGTCACTTTAGGTATTCATTTCTTCATATACACTGTCCGCACTAATTGGATTTAAGTTTCTAATGAAGATATTTCACAATATGAGTTTACCATCTAACACATCCTCACACTATTGGAGGGCCTGGAGCATTCCCCCACATCTATTTGGGGGGTTCCCTATAAGATCCTGCCAATGGTTGCATCAGAGGTAAAGGGTTAGGTCTTGCTCTTATAACACAAGGTCAGGACCCAGGGGGTTTAGATCACACAGGTCCACACTTTCCTTAGCTCAGGCACAGATGGCGTATACCAAGAATGCAGTCAAGCATGTTTAAGTATGCTGCTGGTCAGCTTCGTCTGCCACTTAACTTATAGCAGCGACAGTGCCGGCTATCATGTAGCTAGTCATTCTTACCACTACAGTTATCATCATATACCATGATTGATAATGTCTTGTCTTTAACAATGAAAGCCATGGCCGAGACTAAGTGCACCACACTAAAACCCCGCCCCTGTCAGTGATGTGAATTTATTCATCGCTCTCCTCTATTGGGCTTTCTGTGATGATAAGATTTAGAGGCCTGCTTTAATTTCTGCGCTGTGCACACTTTGGCTTGATTAAGCCAGTGACACTCTGTGTCATATAGTCATCAGCAACTATATTCACTCTATCACCCTTTCGTCCCTAGTTAAGTATGTAGCGGCGTTAACCCGGTCCAAGGGTGTTAATTACAATCCTGTTAATGAATATGCATGTTGTACGTTTGCACCCCGCCCAGACATCTTGGACGGGGCTACGTCACATTGAGATATGTTAATTAATGACACTCATCCTCCCTATTCCTTTTTTGGCTCCCGATACATCACCACGCCCCCCGCCTTGACTCGGCGGACGTGGCCACGTCACATATTAACATGTGACATAATGAGATTCACTGCCCTAAGCGCCGATTGGCTTAGAACAATGAGGTCCTTTATCATGCCCTCCGCCTCCTTTCGGCGAATGAGACTACGTCACATACACACATGTGACTTAATGATATTCACTGCCCCAAGCGCTGATTGGCCTAAGGTACGAACAACGAGGTCCTTCAGCATCTATAAATGAACTGTCAGCAGCCGCGCCGCTCATCCTTTGAAAAAGTTGCGCAGCAACGAAACGCGTTAGGAATCACATGAGGAGACGGCGGCTATTCATTTTAACTTCACTGATTTTAACTTTTGACGTCTATTTGAACGGGCACAGGAAAGGGGAAAGAAAAGGACTCCCTCACAACCAGTGCATTCGTATTGGCGTGTTATACTTCAAACAAATTGTGAGTGCATTTTTGTTATTAAAAATCTTTTAAGAAAAGTTCCCACGGGGTTGCACTATTCTCTGTATATTCTTTCTCCATTTATGCACGAAATTTAATATGCCCGGGAGGAAGAGTTAAGGTGTATATAAAACCTACCAAACTTCTGGAATCTTCTAAGAGGCATCAATTGATCCAAGGCTGGTTATCTCTATCCATTTGGTAAGCGCATATGTGTGGAGGTGACGGGCACGTGTGACATCACCAGTTTCTCAGAATTGCATGCACCGCGGGATACTTTGTTGATTTTACATTTTCTTAAAAACTGTTTCCGGAGGTCATCTAATTGAGGACCCTTGTTGCTCCGTGTTTTCATGTACATACAACTCCTGGGTGTGTCTTTCAGGCAATATATAGGCTCCCTATGCTGCTGCTGCCAGCTCATATGTGTGTCTTTCAGGCAATATATGGGCTCCTAATGCTGCTACTGCCAACTCCAATGTGAGCACTCTTAAAAGATGCATGCTAGCATCTTTGGGATGCCCCCCGGTTAAAGGCAATGGCTGCTGGCAATTTGACAAAGTGACTTTCTTTAAAAAATGCAACCAGTTAATAGACAGGTACTCTTGAAATATTACTGCTAGTGTTTGGGATGCCCCCTCCTCACATACAGAGGAGGCCTCCCTTGATTGTGGAAAAGTGACGTTAATTATAAAATGCAAGCAGTTATTAGACAGGTAGTCTTGAGATATTTATGCTAGTGTTTGGGATGCCCATGTGGGCTGGGGTTTTTACAGCAGACACAGAAACAATTGAAACTGCAAAATATTTATGAGAAATAGCCTTTAAAAGCTGCTTTAGTGTAACAGATAGGGTCAAATGTGCAGGTTTGGGATACCCTGAGGCCTGTTTTTTTACAGCACACACAAAAACAATTCAAACTGCAATATATTTATGAGAAATAGCCTTTAAAAGCTGCTTTAGTGTAACAGATAGGGTCAAATGTCCAGGTTTTGGATACCCTGGGGTCTGGTGTTTTTACAGCACACACAAAAACAATTCAAACTGCGATATATTTATGAGAAATAGCTTTTTAAAGCTGCTTTAGTGTAACATATAGGGTCAAATGTGCAGGTTTGGGATACCCTGCGGCCTGGTGTTTTGGTAGCAGGACAAAAACCAATTCAAAATGCAATAGCTTGATTAAGCTGAGGATGAACAAGGGAATTTTAATTTTGTATAACAGATAGGGTGCTACGTGCAGGTTTGGAATACCCTGCGGCCTAGTGTTTTGGCAGCAGGACAAAAACCAATGCAAAATGCAATAGCTTAATAAAGCTGATACTGAACAACGCTTATTTAGTATAACAGATAGGGTGCAATGTGGTGGTTTGGGATACCCTGCGGCCTGGTGTATTTAAAGCAGACCAAAACCAATTCAAAATGCAATAACTTAATAAAGCTGAGGCTGAAGACACTTATTTAGTATAACAGATAGGGTGCCATGCGGTGGTTTGGGATACCCTGCAGCCTGGTGTATTGACAGCAGGACAAAAACCAATGCAAATGGCAATAGCTTAATAAAGCTGATGCTGAACAACGCCTATTTAGTACAACAGATAGGGTTCAGCGTGGTGGTTTGGGATACCCTGCGGCCTGGTGTATTGACAGCAGGACAAAAACCAATTCAAATTGCAATAACTTAATAAAGCTGAGGCTGTAGATGCTTATTTAGTATAACAGATAAGGTGCCACGTGGTGGTTTGGGATACCATGCGGCCTGGTGTATTGACAGCAGGACAAAAACCAATTCAAAATGCAATAACTTAATAAAGCTGATGCTGAACAACGCTTATTTAGTATAACAGATAGGGTGCAACGTGGTGGTTTGGGATACCCTGCGGCCTGGTGTATTGACAGCAGGACAAAAACCAATTCAAAATGCAAAGCTGAGGCTGTAGACGCTTATTTAGTATAACAGATAGGGTGCCACGTGGTGGTTTGGGATACCCTGGGACCTGGTGTATTGACAGCAGGACAAAAACATATGCAAAATGCAATAGCTTAATAAAGCTGATGCTGAACAACGCTTATTTAGTATAACAGATAGGGTGCACACATGGTGGTTTGGGATACCCTGCGACCTGGTGTATTGACAGCAGGACAAAAACCAATGCAAAATGCAATAGCTTAATATAGCTGATGCTGAACAACGCTTATTTAGTATAACAGATAGGGTGCCATGTGGTGGTTTGGGATACCCAGCGGCCCGGTGTATTGACAGCAGGACAAAAACCAATTCAAAATGCAATAACTTAATAAAGCTGAGGCTGTAGACGCTTATTTAGTATAACAGATAGGGTTCCACGTGGTGGTTTGGGATACCCTGCAGCCTGGTGTATTGACAGCAGGACAAAAACCAATACAAAATGCAATAGCTTAATAAAGCTGATGCTGAACAACGCTTATTTAGTATAACAGATAGGGTGCAACGTGGTGGTTTGGGATACCCTGCGGCCTAGTGTATTTAAAGCAGACCAAAACCAATTTAAAATGCAATAACTTAATAAAGCTGAGGCTGTAGACGCTTATTTAGTATAACAGATAGGGTGCCATGTGGTGGTTTGGGATACCATGCAACCTGGTGTACTGACAGCAGGACAAAAACCTATGCAAAATGCAATAGCTTAATAAAGCTGATGCTGAACAACGCTTATTTACTATAACAGATAGGGTGCAACGTGGTGGTTTGGGATACCCTGCGGCCTGGTGTATTGACAGCAGGACAAAAACCAGTTCAAAATGCAATAGCTTAATAAAGCTGAGGCTGAAGACGCTTATTTAGTATAACAGATAGGGTGCCACGTGGTGGTTTGGGATACTCTGCGGACTGGTGTATTGACAGCAGGACAAATACCTATGAAAAATGCAATAGCTTAATAAAGCTGATGCTGAACAACGCTTATTTAGTATAACAGATAGGGTGCCATGTGATGGTTTGGGATACCCTGCGGCCTGGTGCATTGACAGCAGGACAAAAACCAATTCAAAATGCAATAGCTTAATAAAGCTGATGCTGAACAACCCTTATTTAGTATAACAGATAGGGTGCCATGCGGTGTTTTGCGATACCCTGCGGCCTGGTGTATTGACAGCAGGACAAAAACCAATGCAAAATGCAATAGCTTAATAAAGCTGATGCTGAACAACGCTTATTTAGTATAACAGATAGGGTACAACGTGCAGGTTTGGGATACCCTGTGGCCTGGTGTATTTAAAGCAGACCAAAACCAATTCAATATGCAATAACTTAATAAAGCTGAGGCTGTAGACTCCTATTTAGTATAACAGATAGGGTGCTACGTGGTGGTTTGGGATACTCTGCGGCCTGGTGTATTGACAGCAGGACAAAAACCAATTCAAAATGCAATAACTTAATAAAGCTGATCCTGAACAATGCTTATTTAGTATAACAGATAGGGTGCCACGTGGTGGTTTGGGATACCCTGCGGCCTGGTGTATTGACAGCAGGACAAAAACCTATGCAAAATGCAATAGCTTAATAAAGCTGAGGCTGTAGACGCTTATTTAGTATAACAGATAGGGTACAACGTGCAGGTTTGGGATACCCTGTGGCCTGGTGTATTTAAAGCAGACCAAAACCAATTCAATATGCAATAACTTAATAAAGCTGAGGCTGTAGACTCCTATTTAGTATAACAGATAGGGTGCAACGTGCAGGTTTGGGATACCCTGCGGCCTGGTGTATTGACAGCAGGACAAAAACCAATTCAAAATGCAATAACTTAATAAAGCTGAGGCTGTAGACTCTTATTTAGTATAACAGATAGGGTGATACGTGGTGGTTTGGGATACTCTGCGGCCTGGTGTATTGACAGCAGGACAAAAACCAATGCAAAATGCAATAGCTTAAAAAAGCTGATGCTGAACATCGCTTATTTAGTATAACAGATAGGGTGCCATTTGGTGGTTTGGGATACCCTGCGGCCTGGTGTATTGACAGCAGGACAAAAACCAATTCAAAATGCAATAACTTAATAAAGCTGATCCTGAACAACGCTTATTTAGTATAACAGATAGGGTGCCACGCGGTGGTTTGGGATACCCTGCGGCCTGGTGTATTGACAGCAGGACAAAAACCTATGCAAAATGCAATAGCTTAATAAAGCTGAGGCTGTAGACGCTTATTTAGTATAACAGAGTATAGTATAGGGTGCCATGTATAGGGTGCCATGTGGTGGTTTGGGATACCCTGCGGCCTGGTGTATTGACAGCAGGACAAAAACCAATGCAAAATGCAATAGCTTAATAAAGCTGATGCTGAACAACGCTTATTTAGTATAACAGATAGGGTGCAACGTGCAGGTTTGGGATACCCTGCGGCCTGGTGTATTGACAGCAGGACAAAAACCAATTCAAAATGCAATAACTTAATAAAGCTGAGGCTGTAGACTCTTATTTAGTATAACAGATAGGGTGCTACGTGGTGGTTTGGGATACTCTGCGGCCTGGTGTATTGATAGCAGGACAAAAACCAATGCAAAATGCAATAGCTTAATAAAGCTGATGCTGAACAACGCTTATTTAGTATAACAGATTGGGTGCAACGTGGTGGTTTGGGATACCCTGCAGCCTGGTGTATTTAAAGCAGACCAAAACCAATTCAAAATGCAATCATTTAATAAAGCTGAGGCTGTAGACACTTATTTAGTATAACAGATAGGGTGCCACGCGGTGGTTTGGGATACCCTGCAGCCTGGTGTATTGACAGCAAGACAAAAACCTATGCAAAATGCAATAGCTTAATAAAGCTGAGGCTGTAGACGCTTATTTAGTATAACAGATAGGGTGTCATGTGGTTGTTTGGGATACCCTGCGGCCTGGTGTATTGACAGCAGGACAAAAACCAATGCAAAATGCAATAGCTTAATAAAGCTGATGCTGAACAACGATTATTTAGTATGACAGATAGGGTGCAAGGTGCAGGTTTGGGATACATTGCGGCCTGGTATATTTAAAGCAGACCAAAACCAATTCAAAATGCAGTAACTTAATAAAGCTGAGGCTGTAGATGCTTATTTAGTATAACAGATAGGGTGCCACGTGGTGGTTTGGGATACCCTGCGGCCTGGTGTATTGACAGCAGGACAAAAACCTATGCAAAATGCAATAGCTTAATAAAGCTGATGCTGAACAACGCTTATTTAGTATAACAGATAGGGTTACATAAGGCACTGCATAGATGGCATGCACAGTGGCAAGGCAGATTACGGTTTACAGCACAAAGAAATCAAATTGAATTGAAAACTGATCAGGCAAATCACCCTGTCACTGTCACTTTTATGCTGTCCCTGGATTGTTCCAGTTTTCCACTATCTTTCCCTGGCTCTGTCTGCCTCTCTAAATCTCCCTACCTATCTGTAAATCTCCCTACCTATCTGTAAATCTCCCTACCTATCTGTAACTCTCCCTACCTATCGCTAACTGTCTGTCCCTGTCTGCAGCAACCACCGCTGTCTCACGAATGCAAGTCTGAAATGCGCACAAGCAAGATGGCCGCCGCTTTATATAGCACGGTGATGTCACCGGGCTTCCTGGCTGCTGATAGGCTGCATGTGACCTTCCCATGATAACTTGCCCCAGGTGATATGTCCAGACATGTCCATCCACCATTTTACAATCCCTGTAATTGAAGTAAATGGAGTTTAAAGGAAAACTTCGATCGATCGAATCGCAGGGAAATTCGGATTCGTTCAGAATCGAATATTTCCTGAAATTTGGAACAAATTCGGGTTCGTCCGGATCGATTCGCTCATCCCTAGTCAAGACCTGTTCCTGCAATGCTATAGCCTTAGCTTTGGAGGGCAGTCAGGGGCAGTGGGGAGGTTTTGGGCTAGTCATGGGCTGGCCAGGCTGGTGAAATCCTTGGCCCCAGTCCGTCCCTGAAGAGGGTGTTCACTCTTGTGCAACCACATTATTTGAGGTTTCTTATTTTAGAGGTGATTTTTGTTGGTCTGATTTTTTACATTATAGAAACCTGACATTTTAACAGGGGTGTGTAGACTATTTATGTACACTGTACTTTGGCTTATAGGAGCATGGCAGGAAGGGGGGCTAATTGGCAATGCTTGGTATTTCAGGCTCTGTGAGCTCTGTAGTTTCTAATCTTTGTGAAAACGATATAGTTGATCTTATGTTATTCTTCAGCATTTTCTGTACTCTTATAACCTTGAAACACTAAAATAATTTGAATACTTGTGTTGCAGATTACAAATAATAAGTTAGCAGCAGGATTTATACTTTAAATCTGTAATAGCATTAGGTTAAAAATATACTGTATACATCTACAGTATAAGAGATAAGTAGTGCAAATAATTTTTAGAAATACAAAGCAGAAACGGCGAAGTACAATAAAAATCCAAATTGTTACCTTTAGTAAGCTGAATGGATTAGGCCATGAGCCTAATGGATTTTAAATTGCAACCTTCAGTTTCATGAAGGATTAGAAAAATAATATTAATAAAGATATAAGCAATAGCTTTTGTGTAACAATGTCCACAATTACAGCTACCCTTTTTGCAAAGGAGAATTAACAAAATGCATGTCTCTACGCCATCTGCCAACATATCTAACTTTCCATTAGGAATACGAATGATACCAGTTATTGCTTTAATGTTTCTGTCAGGATTGTGTACTGCTAGGTTTACATCTTTGCCTAAGGCCAAATGCAACAATAAATTGATATAAAATATCAAAGGCTGAAATGAACAGTGTAAGGACATTCTATCGTGTTATATGCTAGCAATAACAATAAAAGAATAAAACTGGACAAGTTTGTAAAAAGTGTTCAGTGCAAGTTACATTGTGTACTGCAGGCTGGCAATTTTCCTCTTAGCTCATCTCACACATTGTAAGCATTGAGGATGAACATTTCTTTGGGACCAGCTTCCCAATCATATTGATACCCTTTCAAGGGCTGTATATTTTTTTTGCTAGTAAAACAGCATGCTCAATATGTTATGTTTGTTTTAGAACAGGGCAGCAAAACCTTTTTCAGTCCAAGGGACCCAATGTGGTATTTAAAGGGGCCCCAAAAAAACATAAGGAGGCAAAATGCAAACAGTTTACTGCATGAAAGCATTGTATATGCTTTTATGTGGCAGAGGTGGATAGAGGTAGGCAGAGATGAGATGGGTAAATGTAAAGGGAGGAGGTTAGGTGGGAAGAAGAGAGAAAAGCAAGGTTGAGGTATGACCTAGTGAGATGGGAAGAACTGAAGTGAGCAGAAATGGTAAACAGATGAATGGCGGTAATAGTAGACAGATGTTAGGTTGGCTGAGGTGAGACAGGAAGAGGTGAGGTGAAAAGAAGCAGGCAGGGGAAGAAGTGTTTTTTTTTTCAGTAAAATCATATTACAGGCAAAATCCCAATTTCTCCTGGTTACAATGGTACCACATGTTTATTGGTTGACACCCTTTCCTGCCCAGGAGGCTCCACCAAACTAAAACAGTGCTTTAGGAGATTTTCAGATAAAATAAAATGGCTATGGGCACCTTGAAGTTTTTCAAGAAAAACAACCCTTTACATTCAAAATACTCCCCACAAACTATATATTCTCTGGAGGTACACACCTAAAGCTTTCTAGGCATACCAGGTTTTTTGATGTGGGCACAGTATTCTGGAAGTAATCCCCTGAGCAATTCTTTGGTTGCACAGGCTTTCCTTAAAAAAGTATAAAAAACAAGAATAAAAATAAACAATATGAAAACAATAAAAACAAGTTAAATCTGAAAAAGCAATGTCACCCCACCCGAAATATACCCAATATGCATAGGTATTGTCAACGGAAAGAGTTGCCAAACACCCCAAAGGAAAGCATGCATGTAAGGGTAATTTTACTTAAAATTTTCAGCTCTAGAGACAAAGTGTGCATCTTGCAGTTCTTCGACCAAAACAAATTCCCACAAACCATATATTCCCTGAAAGTACACACAATAAGCTTTCTAGGTGTACCCAGCTTATTGTAGCAGCTTCATCTTTATGGACGTAAGAATTCTTTGGTTGCACAAAAATCAATATGCAAACAAGAAAAATTAAAAAAAGTTAAATCTGAAAGCACAAGGTTCCCCAAACAGAACAATACCCCACATGCATAGCTACTTTTAATCATTTTAACTGCCAGCCTACTTTACATATTGTCAGGTTCCATTGACAGGTCATTTTCTAAATTTTGCGCTATGTTTAACTGTGATTTTTGCAGGAATTTCCAGGATTTTTTTGTGGCAGGGTTTGCCTTTAACATGAAATGTCTTGTTTATAATTATTTCCATTTTTTTTTAAATATTTTTGTTTAATTTTTTTTAATAATGATTTTATTATCGTTTATTTTAAATTTCATAGCTTGTATTAAAAAAAAAAACATATTGCATGTGAAAGCCCTATTCTCCCAATTACAATGTTACCACATATGTATCAGTAGCCCCCTGTTCCTGCCCAGGAGAGCCACCAAAATGAAAGAGCACTTTATAACATTTACAAATAAAGTACAACTACTATGCACACTATAAAGGATAAAATAAAAATTGGCGTTGGTTAAAAACTCTTTAAAAAATGATGTTGGGCCTCTAATACCAAGCATAACCAGCCCCAGGACAAGCTATGCAGGGCTGGTAGAATAGGATGCAGGGGCCAGCCTCAGTGGCTCCCCGCCTTATGGGCTGCAAACCTATGTAACCATCACTACCGCCAGGTTCTTCTGTCCCCTTGGACTTTGGGGAGGCATGTAATGAGGGCTGGGGGTTAATGGTGAGTCATTCATTAGGGTTAAATGTAAAAAAAGGCACCAAGCAGAGTAAAAATGTCATTTATTTTTTCTTTACTCACATATGATCCCGTGTCCCCTGGCAAGCTGAAGACAGATGCTGGGTGATTGGTGGTTGGGGTCTGGGGTTCACAGCCCCCTTCCCCTCCAATCCTTTCCCGGCTGATCAACTGGCACTACTGAGCATCTTTAAGCAGGTGCAGGGTGACATCACAGATGATGTCATACCTCCCACCCACAGAAAGCGGGGCTAGCAGCAGTGGCTATGGAAGTGAGGGACAGGGCCTGTTTTGGGCCCTCTCCTCATGACGGAAGCTCCCGGGGGGACCAGAGGCCCGGGGTGAAGAAGAGATCCTGCAGAAGGGATAGTGGCCACAGGTAAGTACAATTTTTTCCAGATGTTTGCAGCAGCTTTGGAAGCGGGGGGCTATTTCAGACCCTTTCTTGAAGCCAGAAGATCTCCGGGGGGATCAGATGTCCCCAGGGTGAGGAGAAGACCGGATCAGTTGAGGGGTCAGATATTTGCTTTTTTTAATTTTTCTGGCAGCTAGTAGGGGGAAAGCCAGGCCCATATCTCTCACATGCTTGGGGATTAATGACAGGAGAGGCAGCCACGTGAGAGTTACAGCTTGGTGTTTAAAGGGTTAAACTATTGCTTTTACTGTGGAAAAGTAGTTTTTAAAGAATGTACATCACAAACACACTAATAAATAATGAAAGTTTTCGCAAAACATAACTTCTAATGGCAATGGTGTTCAATCAATTTATGTTGCTGAATAACATCAGGCAAGTGTATATTGACACTATGGCCCTTATTTAACAAGGGATAGCGCCAGGTAGCGACTGGTGAGCGAACGGTAATGACGGTCACCGCCACGAGAACGCCAGCTCCCCACCACAATCACACATTTATCAAGCCGATCCTGCTTAGCGACTGAGAGAGCGCCAGATAGCGAAACATTCATCATTATTCCAGCCTCACCCCACAGCGCCAGCGAGCGACCTTGAACAGCGACAGGTATGACCTCTCGCTACCTGGCGCTCTCCAATGCATTTCAATGGAGCAATCTTTAAATATTCATAATTAATTGTTATTAATGTTTTTTTTTTTTTTTTCAATGTCAAAAATTCTGTGACCACTTCTGCAATGTTAGTTTTTTTTTTTATGGTAAAAAAATTAAAAAAAAAATATGGGCAGAATTGATATTACAGGTCTGATATTAATGTATTCATATTACAAAATGTTTTTAAAAACTTGTTTTTTTTTGTTTCCAAAAATATGGTTGTTTTGGGGTTAAAAAACTACTTTTAACCCATCGCTGCCAGCGCTCTGGGGTTTAAACAAGCATTTCACAGCGTGATTTGTTAATGAATATGGTGGGAACCGTTCGCTATGGCCATTCGGTAACATGCGCTCCCATACAGCACGGAACCTGTCAAATAGCGACTCGTCACCCAATATTCAACATTACCGCACACCGACTGAGTCGCTGTCAACAACCGAACAACGGCCAAGCACAGCGACTACTAGCGGGCGCTGTGAAAATACTGCTACAGTCGCTCATCTGTCGCTACCTGGCGCTATTAATGAATCGGCCTCCCCGTTTACATCTGCAAATATTGAAACACACTGTCTATGTACAAGTTATAACAAAATATATAAAATGCAGAGAAGAAATTAAAAAAGATGGAAATTACTTTTAAAGTGGTCCAAAACCAGTTTCAATGCATGTTCAGCAGGGATGCTGGACGAGACCAGATGAAGAATGAGAATATCCGGCTTAATGGGGGTTTCAGGCTCTGGGTTTTTTTTATAGAAAACAAATGTATCCACCCATTCTTTAAAAATGTCCCTTAGCTAAGCTTGTGTCTTTTGCATTTTTGATGGTTAGAGAAACTCCCAAGCTAAGACATGTCAACCAGCATATAATAACTGACAACCCCTGCAGTCTGTGCATGAAACAATTGTTCAGGACGCCTGCGTCCCAACCTCCTTATGTTGCCCTCTAGGTATGCTGCTAATTATCAGAATTCCTTTATTTGCAGAGCAGAACTATTTTCTAGTATCTCTTTTGTTCACTGCTTTGCCTAGTACCTAGGTTGTTGACTTCACAGATGCATGAAATGCATAACAGGATTCATAATGTATACAGTTTTGAATCAGTAGAAAACCAAAGGGACATGCAGTTTTAACAAGAAGCTGCCCTTGATTTATTTTTTACTAATATACATGCTAATAAAGCACTATGTGTTATAGGTTTTATGTATGAACATTTAAGAGTTACCGACTTCAGTTTTGTTTTAAAAAAAAATCTGTTTAATTTTAGAATGAAGCCTTTCAAATGATATGTAGGAGACTGCGGCAAGCTTCTGAATTCTATATTGGGAATGGAAGCTGTGGGAACAACTAAAAGTGTATTACTAAATGTAGCACAGCTCACTACCTGGTATATTGGTAAAAGAAAAAAATGGTTCCCTAGAGAGGTGGCATGTATCTGACAGCTGTTTGAGAATGCTGAAAATATCCTAAAATGATTGTGGGGATTTATATGCTGCATGCTGATAGCAAAGGTCATGCATTTTGTGTACATCACAGAGTAGGTCCGAATTGGAAAAGAAACACTGCAGAATAAAATGAAGCCTGTATAAAGCTAAATTCTGTAGTTTAAGGTGCAATACAGTATACAAAAGTAATAATTTTGAGTCCTAAAAAATGGAAATGCAAATATTTAGTATTTTAATTTAAATATGTAATTAATTTATTTGAAGTATAGAGCAGAGTGTTTCAGTAGTCTATCTGGGATAAGATCAGAGTAAGCAGTAGAATTTTTTTTTTCTTGTGAAAGGGTTAGATTTAGGAGATTTTTTTATGTTGGAGGCAGTAGGAGGTGGCTAGTGACTTAATGTAAGATCTAAATTAGAAAAGAGTCCAATACAACACCTAGATATAGTGCCTGGGGTGCTGCAGTGAGTTTGTGATTGTTAACAGATACTGGGGTCGAGCCTGATGAGACAAGTCTCTTCTTTGTTAGGAGAGCAAATTGCTACTCACTTCCATTGTCTACTTTGGGGCTGATTTTAACATGGCCATTGTATTTTAACTTTATTTAAAGACAATTTGCAGCCTAAAACAAAAAAGCTATACTCACCAAGTGTTCCATGCAGACTGTCAGTGATAGTCCAATATCTAACCTGATAACTGGATCCACACCCGCGCTGCACACCTCTTCTGTCACTTCCAATAAGGAGAGCTCCCCACCCTCAGTCACCGGTAGCTGGTGGGCCCTCCTCAATTCACTGCAATGGAAAGGGGCGTGTTATGTTTTCACATGGCCCTTTCTATTGCATTGAATGAAGTGGGCGTGCCATCTAACAGTGACTGATGGCGGGAGGCATCTACCCATCAAATCACGATTGGGCACGCAGCTTAAAACAAGGATCCTGCTATCAGGTAAGATCTGCAGCATCAGACTATTAGTACAGTCTTTATGGGACACATGATTTGTTTATTTATTTATTTTAGACTGAGTTTGGTAGAATTACTTGTGTATTTGGGTTGTTTGGCTGCATGGCCCACAAGATTATGCTAACTCAATGTCCGGGCATTTACCCTTAGGGTTTACTGGTATAATTCTGAAATATTTGCTTCATTATTAAAAGCAAACTGTTTAGTCCCTGATGCAGAAAAACAAGTTTAAACTATGACATCACTGTGTTTCACAAATGGTATGACATTTTTATGCTGGAATGCAGCATTTTACTTTTACACAACGTAACACTCATTTAACTTAAAAACTCTATTTTGATCTAATCCTCCCACAAAACATTGTTCTCAAAGCCTTGTGGTTTATCCTGGTGAAACTGCATATGGACAGCAAAATTATTTTGCAGAGCAGTGGCTTTGTTCCTTGCAATCCTCCTGATGGTGGAGTCATGCACATTAACATTGGCTAATTTGAGAAAGGCATTTAGCTGCTTAGAGGTTACCTTGGGCTCCTTTGAGACCTCAGAAACTATTATGCTCCTCGATCTTTGAAATATCTTTGTTCTTCAATCAGTCTTCAAAGGGTAATAAGGGTCTTGAATTCCCTCAGTTTGTAAACAGATATATTTAATCTGTAGCAATATATTAAGACATCTAGACCTGTGGCTTTATTTTCTGAAAGATAACTTGACACATATATTGCCACTTTTTTTAGAGATCACCTTGTAACAGTTTCCAGCAAGATGAGCATCAACAACTGTTCTTCTGAGGTCCTAAGAAATCAGTTTTTACACCCTAATGCACTCATATTTAGCTTTTTCTACTTCTTACTACTGCTTACTACTAAAATCTGATATAGGCCAAATGAATGCAGATAAAAATATATCTATAAAATATTCACATGGCGAGCATCACCGAATATTTACTTGAATTTGTTTCCTTATAGTCTTACCCTGATTTTAGGGGCTTAATTAACATTTAAAAAATGTTGAAAAGCGATAAAGCTGATCCCCAATATTTTGAGCCAAGGAATTAGCCCTTCCTGTTGAGAAGGTGACATCCACTTATTCCCACAGCTCCATTCTTCTAAACCAAAGCAATGTCACATTTAGGTAGGACAGCTTGATCAGCAGAGAGCAGTGGAGAAACTCATCCAAGGGGCTGAATGTGAAGACATCTATCATTTAATCATCAGAGCTCAGTGACCTAGATAAAGCTTAGATGCTGCAGAACAAACAGCTGGAGAGATAACCCCGTTGCTTTTCAGATACTTATTTTCTTTTTTTCTTTCTGCATATTTGGCATATGATGGGTTTCTTAGATTGTGGTTATATGCTAGATGTGAGGAATCTGATGTTAGGGTACAAGGAGCATAGAGTTTGATATTAGCTATTAGAGGTTTAGAAAGGGATATTATAGTCACAATATGCTTACACTAATAGATGTGCCCCAGTAGTAAAGCTATGAAAAGGGTTTAGGATGGGATAGTATCACATTTTTGTAAAGAGTCAAAGCTAGAAGTGCTCCAACTCCTGTAATGCGATTTTTTTTTTTAAACCACATACAAACCACACCAACATTATTATTGTATGCTGTTATTGTAAAATTACCCATGCCTCCTTCAGGAGTTTAAGATATTGCTAGGATTTCTATGTACCTATGTATTTTGATACAGATGAACCTTTTTTAACCCCTGTATAATGTTTATACAAATGTGTTCAAAGAGCGGTGCTTTGCATATTTAATTTTTGCATTAATGGCAAATTTAATGTTCACAGTCCCCGGTAACAGATATCTATTGTTTGCAAAACAATAAGATATTCTTCTAGGGCTCATAACAGCTGAAATTCTTACATTTTGGACCGTATTTACTAAGTGTGTTAACTGCCAATTAAAATTATCAAGTTTCCCCCCTGGAAACACACCTGCTCCCACTAGAAAAGTCTCTCTCTCTCACCACAGTTGCACTCAATGTCCTAATCTTTAAATAGGAGGTAAAAGTAGACTTAGACCTAACTTCTAAAAAATGTTATCATTAGTATGTATTGCAATTTGTGACTGGTCAGCCCATCTGCAGTGGTGGGACTAGGGTCACTGTCTTGTTTTAGAGTATACTTGCAACATCATTCTGGGAGCTTAAGATGTTTTCCTCTACTTTTGAAACAGTGTTGAAATTGTGTATCTGTATACACGAAAAAAACCCTGAAGATGCTGGCCTAAGAGGATCACCACCAATCAAACGTGGTGAAAGCTACACACAAAAAAAAAGGGGGGAGAGGGGGGCTGCTCGATAAGTCCATCTAAATATCTCCTAATTATCAGGCCGCACAAATCAAATATTAAACAAGATTGAACATTTATTTATATCCTGTGGCACACATAACAATCAAAAATAGTTATGACATAGACATCTAAAACCATTTAAAAAAACTGATTTACTGCAATGGAGGCCCTAAACATGACTAATGCAATAATCAATAAATTAAGTAATTATGTAATGCACTATCCCCAAATAAGGACCATCTAACGTTACCATCTATAAATATATATTATGTAAAAAACATAGATGTGTACATTTTTCAAATATAATTCCCAGTACAAATAGTTACCGTATTTTATGCCCTATAAGACGCACTTATTTTTCCCCGAAAGTGGGGGAAAAATGTCTGTGCGCCTTATCGGGCGAATGTAAAAAAAAAAAAGTCACCCGTTCCCGGCGCTTCCGTGTTGTCTGCCACACTGCGAGAGGCCAGAGGAGCGGCGGGGGCTCTATCCCGGCCCCGCCGCTGCGATCGCTGTCTTTTCAGGCAGCGATGACAGCGGCGGGGCCAGAGACAGAGCCCCTGCCGCTCCTCCATCTGGTGCCTCTTCCGGGCTCAGAGCACACGCGAGCACGAAGGTCCGGGCAGTGGGTGGGCATGGCCTGCACCGGTGCAGCCCACGCCCACCCGCTGCCCGGACCTTCGTGCTCGCATGTGCCCAGGAACAGCAGATGGAGGAGCGGCACTGTGGCGCAGGCCACGCCCACCTCATTCACGGAGCCGGCCGCTCGGCGCAGCGGTGTCAGCGGACAGGTGAGTTTAACTTTTTTTTTTTATATATACATGGCGCCTGCCTATACTAATGGGGGGAGGGGGGTGGGAATGGGGGGAGAGGGGCCACACAGCCTATACTAATGGGGGGAGGGGGATGCCACACAGCCTATACTAATGGGGGGGGATGCCACACAGCCTATACTAATGGGGGGAGGGGGATGCCACACAGCCTATGGGAATGGGGAGAGAGGGATGCCACACAGCCTATGGGAATGGGGAGAGGGGGATGCCACACAGCCTATGGGAATGGGGAGAGGGGGATGCCACACAGCCTATGGGAATGGGGGGAGGGGGATGCCACACAGCCTATGGGAATGGGGGGAGGGGGATGCCACACAGCCCATGGGAATGGGGAGAGGGGGATGCCACACAGCCTATGGGAATGGGGAGAGAGGGATGCCACACAGCCTATACTAATGGGGGGAGGGGGATGCCGCACAGCCTATACTAATGGGGGGAGGGGGATGCCACACAGCCTATACTAATGGGGGGAGGGGGATGCCACACAGCCAATGGGAATGGGGGGAGGGGGATGCCACACAGCCTATGGGAATGGGGGGAGGGGGATGCCACACAGCCTATGGGAATGGGGAGATGGGGATGCCACACAGCCTATGGGAATGGGGAGAGAGGGATGCCACACAGCCTATATTAATAGGGGGAGGTGGATGCCACACAGCCTATACTAATGGGGGGAGGGGGATGCCACACAGCCTATGCTAATGGGGGAGGGGGATGCCACACTGCCTATGGGAATGGGGAGAGAGGGATGCCACACAGCCTATACTAATGGGGGGAAGGGGGATGCCACACAGCCAATGGGAATGGGGGAGAGGTGGATGCCACACAGCCTATGGGAATGAGGGGAGAGGGGGGTGCCACACAGCCAATGGGTATATGGAGAATGGGAGGGGGGGATGCCACACTGGGTATACGGGGAATGGGATGGGGGCATGCTACACTGTCTATGGAATGGGGGCATCCCACACGGCCTATGAGAATGGGATAGGGGAATGCCACACTGTCTGTAATGGTGCGTTTTTGGTTTAAAATATTTTTTTTCTTATTTTCTTCCCCCAAATCCTAGGTGCGTCTTATGGGCAGGTGCGTCTTATAGGGCGAAAAATACGGTAATTAAATAAAGTGCATGTGCAATTCAGCCTCTAAAAATACTCCACTGAATATGTGACGGAAGAAGGAAAAAAATAAAAATTATATATATATATATATATATATATATATATATATATATATATATAATTTATATATATATATATATATATATATATATATATATTATGTGAATACCATTAACAATATGAACCAACAAGGTGAATCGAAACTTTAGTGATCCGACTAGCAAAAAAAGGCAGAGACAATCAAAGCACAAAAAGTGAAAGTAAGTGAAAGGGAATAGGCTAATATTAAATCACCAATTATGGAGTCACATATAGCTGCCATTAAAGTAAGCCGATAGTGCACCAACGCGTTGTGTGGTGTAACACCTCACCACTACATCAGGATGTCTGTGTATCTGTATGATTGCGGTTATACTGCAGAATATAATTCCGTTGTTTCTGTTGCTTGTCTAGTTTGACAATATATATGTATTTTGACAAAAAGATTTTGATTTTCAATCTCGGCATCAGCAACATTACATTTCAATGAACAAACTAAAAAGGCACAGCTTTGTTTAGAAATACATATGTATAGGTTTTAGAGAATTGTAAAATTGAATTTGTAGTTTTGTGCTAATAAAGGGACAGTCAGGGGCTTGGTCAGTTCATCAAAATGGGACGTTTTTAAAGAAATGTAACAGATAAACTACAGTCACCTAAAAGGTCTACTGATTTAAATAAAAATGTAAAAATGTATTATACCTGGCATATTGGGTTAAATTGGTCCTCCAGTTAAAAATTACCTAGGACATGCTTTCACCTCACCCCTTGGATATCCAGATTTGGGATGCCCATGGTTGTGTAGGGACCTGGGAAGCTCAGGTTGGGCAAAATACTATTACATAACAATTTATGCACCTATGTTGGAGGCAGCTCACAAGGGAAAATCTACCAACCTGCCTACAACCAATGAGTTCATTTCCATGTGAGGTGGCATGCATACATGCCTAGTGAAACAGATTGGTAGCTGTCAGGTATGTGAGACTAGTGAACAGCACAGAAGCGTAGCATGGCTGAATAATGCTGCCTGTTTTTGGGCTTTTTAGCATGAGTCCAGCAGGTATTCATCCAAGTTTGGGATTCGTCGGGGCTTGGGGATGCATTGGAAGGGGAGCAGTGGAAGTTTAGCCAAGACATTCATTTTACTACAACTGTGTTTAGACAAAGGGGAGCTCTGCCGATCTCTACAGATACAGAGGCTGCAGCACTGAGAGGATTTAAACTCATACTACTGCTACGCTGTACAATGTAACAGGCAGGACAGGGGTTATAATCAGAATCATTTTTAAAGTGGTATAATATCATTTATAAAAAATAAAAAGTTTATTCTACTTGTATTTTACCCTGATAGAAACATGCTGACAATTGCTAAACCAGCATTGTTAGGTAAAAAAAAATAAGGGAATGTGCGGAGAACAACTGCTCAGGGCACCTGTGAATAATTAATTCAAAATAATAGTAGAGCTTGTCAATGAGGACCTGGAGTGGCAGCATTCCTAGGTGCCCAGCCTATCTGAATTACTATCTGTGGGAGCATGTCTCACCCCTGAGGATGCAGCGGCAGCTATTTACATTGCCATGAGAGCCTGGAAAAAGGTGGGTATTGTGGCGACCTGGGTGGCATTTCACACAGTGGGGGCATATCGTATTTGGATGCGTCAAGGGCCAACACTGAGCAGTGGAGTCTTTCAGACTACAGGGTTGGCCATTCAGGGTCTTGTTCTGCATATATATACAGGTAGTCCTCGACTTGCGACGTTGATCCGTTCTTACGCGGCGTCGTAAACCGAATTTCGGCGTATGTCGGATCATACGTTCATACAGTACTGTACCATAATAACAGTACAGTACTGCAAACACTTAGCCTATCCAAACACCTATCCTAACACAGTACCCTACATAATTATCAATAAACATAGATACAGTAAAATATTGTGCAGTATAGTACGTTTAATAATGAAATACTGTACTGTAAGTGCTTAAGTGCTGTAACAGTAATAAACAGTGTACTGTAATAAACAAAAAGATACTGTAACAATTCCAAAGAGAGAACAGGCTTACTTATTGGGAGGAAGCTGCAGAAGGTGCTGCCGTATAAAGCGCCGTAACCACGAAACGACGTAACTCGAGACCGTCGTAACCCGAGGACTACCTGTATATATATATATATATATATATATATATATATATATATACCTGGACAGTCATTCAAATTAGATTTTTTTTTCAGTCAATTTATTTTGCAGAGATTTTAGATATTTATTGAGTCACCTGGTGGTCTCATCACTGAAGTAGCACACACACACACACACACACACACACACACACACACACACACGCACATAGCTGTTACTGCCATGTACAGTGCCTGCCTATGAAAAAAGCTGGAGCAAATTTACTGCAGCTGTGGCTAGGAGACCAATGGCCAAATGCTGTGGCTATTTATCATCTCACTGAATAAAAACCGGAAGATCCCCCCATTTATCAAATGGACTGAGACATTTTTATTTTACAATTTAAAAGTTAAGCATACATTTTTTTTCTTTTCTGTTGCCACATTATTTATAGTTTTATACACATGTTAGAAGCTATTTTGTGGCTATTTAATTATTTCGCTTTTTTAATGCAAATGTTCACGATAGGGCTCGTGAACTGCCTCGTGAATTAAAGTTTATAACCTGTTAGGAACTGGTTAAGGAAAATAGAAAGTATAATTTATCGTTTACAAACTACAGCATATTTTATATAACTTCTACGCATTTTGTACAGGATTGTCTTTGTGTTATTAAGAACTAAAATAATCAAATGTATATACTATTTTACAATTAAAAAATCTATTCTGGTGGTGGTGCTATAAACACTATATTTTCAAGGATATACAATGACAGGGCAACACCTGAACATTGTCTTACAGTGAATTAGAAAAAGGCCCAACAAATGAAAACATTTTCTTTAGCCCATGTCCCAAGAGGGGTGATTGCCCAGTTCAGGATTAATAAATGGAAGGGCAAATCGAATGTAACCTCCTTTAAAATGTACAGAGTGTACTGGAGGTTTCAGAGCTAAAGAAATTAAGGAGCTCATTGAAAACAAACAAAGGAAAGAAAAAGAAAACATAAGGGGAAACAGGAGAGGAAAGAGACTGATTTCATTATGATCACAGAGTAAATGTATCAGCTTTAGAGAATAAAACAAAATGGCTGTACAATTGGATTAGGTTTTGGGAAAATGCATTATTTTTTAACAGCTATTGCACTGAAGTTGTTATTTTATTCTATTAAAAAAAAACAATATCAATAGTTACTTGTAAAGTGTAATTGGCTTAGTGCTTTGTCTGTGATTTTTGTGTGAAAATGGTACAACAATGATTTTACTCATCAATGTTGTGACAAAACAAGAGCTTGTCTACACCTTCCCAGGATGCTTCAGAGAATGTAGGTCAATTAAAGTGGATCCAGTGTCAAAAGTCTGCTCGCTGTATAAATATATTTATACACCTGCAATGCCCTAGAGATTGATCACACAGTCTTTTCTGCTGTCTGCTTGTTAGTTCTAGTTCTTGCACAGATGTCTCTCCTATCTTGTTCTCTGCATTACTGTCACCATCCTGGTACTGCCTTATCTTTGTACTCATTGGCTATAAAACTGCCTCCTATTTTGTATATACTGTAACTGGAGAGCAGAGAGCTGGGCTGGGTAGTTCAAACTCTCATTAAGCATTTCTTGATACGTTTGTCCTTGATATGTCAGAGCTGCTGTAGAGTAATTTCTACAGAGGAGCAGAAAGTCACTTTAAAACCTACAGAAGGTGCTTTTTTGCAAGTTATTTTGAGGCGTAATGTTGTTATCATATACAAGGTCCTTACCAGTCTACCCAGAGTGTTTCTATGGACACCCATATGCCTGTACGCTAAATTATATTATTACAAGCAAAAGAGAAGATATGCTTTGGTACTCCTCGAAACTGTGGATTCTCTTTATTAACCTTCTTATTTTTTTCTATCTGAAATCAGATGAATCTGGCACATTTAAGAGCTGTCCTCATTTTTTTTTGTCAAAGATGGCCATTGTATGCTTGTGCACACATATGAATTATCCCTCTCCATTTAACCCATCCATGGAGTGACTGTACACATGACAAAGCACTAGACACAGAGCCTTCCAGTCATGCCCCAGGACCAGGATTCGAATCTTCAACCCTTCGGTCACAAGTCAGCTCCCTTACCTACTCTCCCTTACCTTTGTCCTTATATCCTTATTAGTTAGTTTACAAAGGTTTTTATAGAATTTAATTCAACAATCCCTGACTAGCATTCAACATTCTTTCAACCTTGCTCCACTTCTGGCTCACCTAGTAGCTAGTACAAAGAGAAACTGTACCCACAAGAGGCCCTCAGTGTCCCTCACTCTCCATTGGGATGCCTGTCTAGAAATAATTCCCCAGAAATGCCCTAAATATGGGCTGAAGCTCATCAACTAACAGCTCTTGTGAAGCGAATATGACCAAAGGCCCTCAATATGTGGCAAGGAAAACTGTCTAACACCCATTTCGCTTCTTTTGGTCACATGGGCTAAAGAAACAAAGGTTGAGTTTCTACTTCTATTTTGAGTAATTTCAGTGAGCCTTTATCTAAAACATATTTATTAAAAGTTTTTCTCAGGTAAAGGACTTCATCCTTAACTTCTAGGGAATCTGTGCCCTATTGCCATGCATTTTTCTCACCTTCTGATCACCTAAACTTTCCTACTTGACTTTGACAACCAACCAATCAGAGACAAGGAGCTGCCTATTAAAATATTATAATGTCTTCCGCCAACTCTGTCATGGAAACTAATCATCAGACAACAATGCTCCATTTTCTGTTCTACCACCCCCCCCCCCACATCTATATCCTTGATAGTGTTTTATCGTTTGGGGGTGCATCCAACATTTTTAAAACTTGGTCAGTTACAAAATGCCTGCATAGAGCTATATCCTGAATTTAAAAAGGGCAGCCACAACTTATAAATATCAGTATTTATGCTTTCCTAAATCAAATAAAGATATAAACACTTTATAACCAAAATCTATGGGTTAATCAGTGTGAATGGGAAAAAAACATACACATGGGCTTTTATGATAACAACAAACACAATATTTTGCATCAAAAAATGAGTTAACTTGTATAGCTGAAAATCTTTCAGAAAAAAGAAAAAAATACAGAAATTACAGTTGATGAGGAATAAAAAATGTAGCATCTAAAGTGTGGGATGAAGGCATAAAAATAACACACCCACCTTCATGGTGCCGAGCGCCCAAGCCCCTGCCAGTAGAATAAGCGCTTATGGATTCCTAGTGATGGCTACACAGTGTTTGGGTGGCTCAGTTAGCGCTTCAATAGCTGCTGCCACTAGGAGAAGCAGGTCTAGCAGGTACAGGTTTTTTGTTTTGAATGTCATATTGCCAGGGCAGGGGACAAGCAACAAAGTCCAATATTTTAATTGGGCTGCTGCTTTAAGGGAGCAAAGTGTATGGAAAAAGGGGAAAATGGTCCCCTTAAATACTCTATTTACTGTACTATGTGTTATATGTTAAATGATATGCTTTAAAATACGAAAAACAGAAATAATGTATCTATCTATCTATCTACACACACACAATATATATATGCCTTAAGCACACTTATACATATATTCATGCATTAATTTAAACTTTTTTATTTCTACAGCTGCATTCAGATCAAGACAAAGGAGACGGGAGCCTGAAATATATTCTCTCTGGAGATGGAGCCGGAACTCTTTTTGTCATTGATGAGAGAACAGGTGACATTCATGCCACACGACGAATTGACAGAGAAGAAAAAGCCTTTTACACCTTGCGTGCCCAAGCAATAAATAGAAGGACGGAGAAACCTGTGGAACCGGTGTCAGAGTTTGTCATAAAGATACATGACATTAATGATAATGAGCCGACTTTTCTAGAACACATTTATACTGCCAGCGTCCCTGAAATGTCTGATGTTGGTAAGTAACATTAACAGTAGTTTTTATTCTAAAGAAGTTCATTATTTTCTTTTACAATACTTCTGTATAACATCTCTCTCTCTCTCTCTCTCTCTCTCTCTCTCTCTCTCTCTCTCTCTCTCTCTCTCTCTCTCTCTCTCTCTCTCTCTCTCTCTCTCTCTCTCTCTCTCTCTCTCTCTCTCTCTCTCTCTCTCTCTCTCTCTCTCTCTTCCTCTCTCTCTCTCTCTCTCTCTCTCTCTCTCTCTTCTCTCTCTCTCTCTCTCTCTCTCTCTCTCTATATATATATATATATATATATATATAATATTAGCTTACTGAGACTTTCAGCAAATATTTTACTGCTACTTTTAGGAATATTGAAGAAAAATTGTCTCATAATGACAACTTAAAACCATTACATGCAAATAACAATAATAATTACTCACATTAAATGAAGGGTGTATGTGTATTTTTATGAATGTTTTCTCTGGGTTTTTGCATGATTCACAATGAAAGACAAATGTAATAAAAGACAATATGAATTCAAAAGTAAGCCTAAACCTTCTTTTGAAACTATGGTTTGCAGGTCTGATAAACACAACAGTAAGCCAATCCTAAATAAATCCAGCTGCACTTGGTTACACTAAAACATAACTTTTACTAAGATAATAACCCTGTGCTGTAGTTAAGTAAAGTGTCCCCCGTCAGGCTATGCATTTTAGGGGCCAAAACCCCTTAGTCATACTTAAAGTATAGTAGAATAAATAAAATAAGCAATTCACCCATCCTATAATGGTCACATACCAAAAGTGCACCGATCCCGCCGTGAGGCCCTTTCACTCCCTCCCTTCTGTGGGACTGATTGTCCCCTCCCACCATTGTGGAAACTGCTTTAGCACCTAAAACCCTTAGGGGTTATAACTTTGGGCAGGGGGGTCATATGGCTCTGGATACGGCACCAAAAGATTGGGCTGGATGCCAGGCACCTGATGAGCCCAAAGATGGAGTCCCTAAATGGGTCAGAACCCGAGATATCCATTTCTCTAGGTTACTCTGGTCACATGCCTCTAAGAATTGTATGTCTATGTGCAGTTTTGTGGGCCCATTCCGGTTCTGTATCTGGCTTGGTGCTGGGACACACAGTGGTGATTTGTGTTGGTGCCGGTTGTCTGAGGTTCATGTCTTTGATGTTAGGAAGCTCACAGCCAGGGATCACATTGGCTTCAGACCCATTGGGGCCTTCCCAGCCTAGAGGTGTGAGGGAATCAGCAGGGAGTCTGTGATCTGCGCTTGTCTTAACTCACAAATGCTAATCCTCCTTCCTGGGGGAGATTAGGTCCTATGCATGTTTATGGCTAAAATGCCTTAATGCTGCAGGTGGAAATAAAGGGTGACATTAGCTAAGTACATAGAATCTTAAAGAGGGATACCGGCATATTGCCCTATTCTTCACAGTCCCAACTGTTGGACCCCAAAGTGACATATTCCTAACCAATAATGCCATCAGTGAACCTTGCTCTAGACTTAAACAGGGGGCATGAAACAGCCACACATATGTACGCCAGCTGCACCATCAATAGGAGTCCCATGTGGAAAAAGTAAGAATCTTCTAAATTCAGTGCTCATGGACCTGACACAGAGTAAAGTCATGGCCAAAAACAGTTAAAAATGACATCTCAGATAATGCTAATGTTTTAAACTGTATACCCTGCAATAGTTCGTAATATAACTTTAAACTAAAATGAAAAAGTAGTCAAATGCAAGAACATTTGTAGTATTATATTTATTAAAGATGTTGTTTTTGTGTACTTCAGAGGCTACATTGCCAAAGGGTGAAATACAAAAATCCAAAATCATGTTTGTTTATCTGGTCATTTAATTTAAGGTTTACATAAAGAAATCACACTAAACATTTTGGAATATACATTAGAGGTTAATGTTTTCATGAGGGGCAATGTTACTGGCTTAGGATGTCCATTTTTTGCAATATTTGTGTTTACAAGCCTGCTTTCCTTTTAATATGTGTGTTTAAGGGCGTGCGTGTGTGGAGAGCTTTTGCTCTCGTGACATCTTTTCAAATGTCAGTGGCTTCATAGTAATATGGAAGAACAAAGCATTTACTGGAACTCTGCTTATGCTATTTTAGCATTAACGTGGTCATGCATTATGCCCTTCACTGGAACAGATTAAAAAAAACACATTTGATCTTTTAAAATGGACAGTATTTCACAATTACATTACAAAGATTGGTATGAGGACATTGTGTAGGATGTCAGAATGTTTTAATGGACATTAGAAAAGGCAGAGGAAAAATCAAAATCGAACCATGCACAAAAAGTACAAAGAGAGGCACTTACTTTGAAAACATTGCATGCAGGGTGATGAGATTGAACAAGGGTCAATATCACAAGAAACGAGATCTGAAAGTATCAGTTGTTTTAGTAGGTCACTTGTAATTTTGACTCTGCATCTAAACCCAGGGACCCAGCTTGAAATAGAGCAATTATATATTAATACAGCTAAAATCCTCCCAGATCTGCACTATAACCCATACTAATCTTAGAGCCAGGGTCATGGGGGACTTCCATTCTCTATACAAAGTATAGGGCATTTTGTTCAAATAAGATTTCATATATATCGTTCAGGAAAAGAAAAACGTTTAAATAAATGAAACAAATCCAAGGGGAATAGAATATGATTATGGTTTGGTTTATATTGGTAAACTAAAGTGAAGTGACTTCCAGCCCAAAAAATCAAAGCTAAGAAAATTGCTCTCCTATATAATGCCTCAAATCTCTGCAATAATCCCAAGTAGTAATCTAACATCTTGGCTCTGTTCACATCAGAGATCTCCTGAATACATTGTTTCCACTGTCTGAATCCTCTGAAGCTGTTGCATGATCAGGATTTATAAGGACACATAGTAACAGCTTTCCCCCACACACAGTTTTCCTTTTTTGTTCAATGTGTGTGACATATTGACCTTTGTTTTGGAAGCATTTATCTCCCTCAGTTTGGTGTGTCACAGCTTCCCCCACTCCCAAACCTTTTATACCAGTGAGCATCGGGGGGGGGGGGGGGGGAGTTAGGTGAGCAATTTACTAAAGACAATAAAGAAATCAAGCATCTTAAAAGAAATCCACTTACATTCTGAAGTTCCTTTTTACTGACTATCATGCAAATAGTATATATGTCCCCATTAGTAAAGCGTATTGTAGTAAATATGTACATTTTAATTTCCTTAAATTACTGTGAAACAAATCATTTGGTAAAGGGTGATTATATGATTGTGTGAATGCATTGGATATTTAGGACAAGGATTCTTTTACACCTCTTAGAAGTGTTTAAAATGGAACAAATACACCAGCGGACGACCAGGAATCTAAAAGATTCCACGCCAGTCACTGGCTTTCCCTCAGGTCATCCCGAATCAGGTTTGCCTGTTGTGTGAAACCCTCCAGGGCACCTGTACACACTCACATTTCCCCAATCCAACAGCACATGTGCGAGCTATCGTCCAATGAGAGCCACCAGATGAACTGATGTATTTCTTCAGGCGGCTCTCAATGGGGAGTGTCAAAGGGTATTTCCGACGTTGTGCACACACTCCCACCCCAGCCATTCACATAGACCAGGGCAGGAACATGCGCACGACCGGGGATGCAGGGGATGGAGCAATGCTTGCTCCTGTCCCAGCCTATGTGAATGGCTGGAACGGGAGCATGTGCACAATGCCAGGAATCCCCATTGACACTCCCTATTGACAACAATGAGAGCTGTATGCCAAATTCCCTGGGAGCCAGATGAGGTCCTCCAAGCCTTTTTATGTGGCCCTCTGACAGCTGACAGATGGCTGCAGTGAGCCTTCTAGACAGCCAGCATATTCATCACCAAACCTGAAATATGTATAGCTTATTTGTGGCATCCCAAGTGCACATTCAGAGACAATACACTTTGGCATACTGTTTCTGTGCATGGTTCCTTAACTTAAGCCATTAATACTTGCATAGGGACAAAGGGGGCAAACTTTACAGTACGTTCAGGCTGTGTTTTAGTTGTTGTCATCCAGATTACAGATTTGTAACAAAAAAAGATTTTTCTATGGAAAAAAAAAAATTGGTGACATCTTGGTGCTGTGTTTCAATTATTGACAAGTCACAATGCCAGTTTTGTACAAATAGAAGTGTGTAACAGTAATTATAAACATAAAACACTTCAATCCTGTTCTGCCCATTGTGCTCTATGGGATCTTGACCCACAGCGCCACTCTAAACTAACGCTGCTTCAACCAGAGCATCCGGCACTGTGACCTTTTCAGCTCAAGTGTTATATAAATCGCAAGCTGATGGTTGCATCGACGCTGCCATTTTTTGTGTCTTAAGTAGCTCGCTGAGTGCCGCTGAGGTAAAAAAAAGTAGCGCTATGTGCGCTGGCGCTTCATAAATCAGGTTGAAAATATTTTGAAACAGCACCAAATCTAAAACTTTTATTTGGATGCATGTGGTGACTAGAGATGAGCGAACTTTCGATAAATTTTATTCGACTGATTTGCCGAATTTTCCGACAAAAATTGCTATTGCTATTAAAAACGGATATTTCTGAACCTCCTAGAGCCTCAATAGGGTTGTAAACCATTCTGCCTTGCTGTAACACGCATAGGATGCGTGCTGGGTTAGTGAAATAATACTGTAAATAATTATCACGTGCAGATCAGAGGCATCGCTAATAGAATCGCAGAGCGGCACAATTGCAGAGAGTTGAAGTGGCATCAATATGAGGGACCCCTATAGTGCCTGAAAAACACACCCTGGAGCTGGCAGCAGCAGGAGCCCAAAAATTAGCTGAATCACGCCCTGGAGTTGCAAGCAGCAGCAGCAGCTGTAGGAGCCCAAACATTGCTTTAAAGAGACACTGGAGTTGGCTGCAGGAGGCCAAAAATTGGATGAATCACACCCTTGAGCTGCAAGCAGCAGCAGCAGCAGGAGCCCAAACATAGCTTGAAAGAGACACTGGAGTTGGCTGCAGGAGGCCAACAATTGGATGAATCACACCCTGGAGTTGCAAGCAGCAGCAGCAGGAGCCCAAACATTGCATGAAAGAGACACTGGAGTTGGCTGCAGGAGGCCAAAAATTGGATGAATGACACCCTGGAGCTGCAAGCAGCAGCAGCAGGAGCCCAAACATTGCTTTAAAGAGACACTGGAGTTGGCTGCAGGAGGCCAAAAATTGGATGAATCACACCCTGGAGTTGCAAGCAGCAACAGCAGGAGCCCAAACATAGCTTGAAAGAGACACTGGAGTTGGCTGCAGGAGGCCAAACATTGGATGAATCACACCCTGGAGTTGCAAGCAGCAGCAGGAGCCCAAACATTACTTTAAAGAGACACTGGAGTTGGCTGCAGGAGGCCAAAAATTGGATGAATCACACCCTGGAGTTGCAAGCAGCAGCAGCAGGAGCCCAAACATTGCATGAAAGAGACACTGGAGTTGGCTGCAGGAGCCCAAAAATTGGATGAATCACACCCTGGAGTTGCAAGCAACAGCAGGAGCCCAAACATAGCTTGAAAGAGACACTGGAGTTGGCTGCAGGAGGCCAAAAATTGGATGAATCACACCCTGGAGTTGCAAGCAGCAGCAGGAGCCCAAACATTACTTTAAAGAGACACTGGAGTTGGCTGCAGGAGGCCAAAAATTGGATGAATCACACCCTGGAGTTGCAAGCAGCAGCAGCAGGAGCCCAAACATTGCTTGAAAGAGACACTGGAGTTGGCTGCAGGAGCCCAAAAATTGGATGAATCACACCCTGGAGTTGCAAGCAGCAGCAGCAGCAGCAGGAGCCCAAACATAGCTTGAAAGAGACACTGGAGTTGGCTGCAGGAGGCCAAAAATTGGATGAATCACACCCTGAAGTTGGCAGCAGCAGGAGCCCAAACATAGCTTTTAAGAAGAAGCTTAATGATAGAACAAGGGGGCACAACCTGAAGCTAGTCGGGGGGAAGATCAGGAGCAATGTTAGAAAATATTATTTTACAGAAAGAGTAGTAGATGCTTGGAACAAACTTCCAGCAGAGGTAGTTGAAAAGTCAACAGTCACTGAATTTAAACATGCCTGGGATAAGCACACATCTATCCTAAGATAAAGAGTACATACAGTATACACATAAGGGCAGACTAGATGGACTGTATGGTCTCCTTCTGCCGTCAACCTTCTATGTTTCTATGTTTCTATGTAAAGAGACACTGGAGTTGGCTGCAGGAGCCCAAAAATTGGATGAATCACACCCTGGAGTTGCAAGCAGCAGCAGCAGCAGGAGCCCAAACATAGCTTGAAAGAGACACTGGAGTTGGCTGCAGGAGGCCAACAATTGGATGAATCACACCCTGGAGTTGCAAGCAGCAGCAGCAGGAGCCCAAACATTGCATGAAAGAGACACTGGAGTTGGCTGCAGGAGGCCAAAAATTGGATGAATGACACCCTGGAGCTTCAAGCAGCAGCAGCAGGAGCCCAAACATTGCTTTAAAGAGACACTGGAGTTGGCTGCAGGAGGCCAAAAATTGGATGAATCACACCCTGGAGTTGCAAACAGCAGCAGGAGCCCAAACATAGCTTGAAAGAGACACTGGAGTTGGCTGCAGGAGCCCAAAAATTGGCTGAATCACACCCTGGAGTTGCAAGCAGCAACAGCAGGAGCCCAAACATAGCTTGAAAGAGACACTGGAGTTGGCTGCAGGAGGCCAAAAATTGGATGAATCACACCCTGGAGTTGCAAGCAGCAGCAGGAGCCCAAACATTACTTTAAAGAGACACTGGAGTTGGCTGCAGGAGGCCAAAAATTGGATGAATCACACCCTGGAGTTGCAAGCAGCAGCAGCAGGAGCCCAAACATTGCATGAAAGAGACACTGGAGTTGGCTGCAGGAGCCCAAAAATTGGATGAATCACACCCTGGAGTTGCAAGCAGCAGCAGTAGCAGGAGCCCAAACATAGCTTGAAAGAGACACTGGATTTGGCTGCAGGAGGCCAAAAATTGGATGAATCACACCCTGAAGTTGGCAGCAGCAGGACCCAAACATAGCTTTTAAGAAGAAGCTTAATGATAGAACAAGGGGGCACAACCTGAAGCTAGTCGAAGGGAAGATCAGGAGCAATGTTAGAAAATATTATTTTACAGAAAGAGTAGTAGATGCTTGGAACAAACTTCCACCAGAGGTAGTTGAAAAATCAACAGTCACTGAATTTAAACATGCCTGGGATAAGCACACATCTATCCTAAGATAAAGAGTACATACAGTATACACATAAGGGCAGACTAGATGGACTGTATGGTCTCCTTCTGCCATCAACCTTCTATGTTTCTATGTTTCTATGTAAAGAGACACTGGAGTTGGCTGCAGGAGGCCAGAAATTGGATGAATCACACCCTGGAGTTGCAAGCAGCAGCAGGAGCCCAAACATAGCTTGAAAGAGACACTAGAGTTGGCTGCAGGAGCCCAAAAATTGGCTGAATCACACCCTGGAGTTGCAAGCAGCAACAGCAGGAGCCCAAACATAGCTTGAAATAGACACTGGAGTTGGCTGCAGGAGGCCAAAAATTGGATGAATCACACCCTGGAGTTGCAAGCAGCAGCAGGAGCCCAAACATTACTTTAAAGAGACACTGGAGTTGGCTGCAGGGGGCCAATAATTGGATGAATCCCACCCTGGAGTTGCAAGCAGCAGCAGGAGCCCAAACATTACTTTAAAGAGACACTGGAGTTGGCTGCAAGAGGCCAAAAATTGGATGAATCACACCCTGGAGTTGCAAGCAGCAGCAGGAGCCCAAACATAGCTTGAAAGAGACACTGGAGTTGGCTGCAGGACGCCAAACATTGGATGAATCACACCCTGGAGTTGCAAGCAGCAGCAGCAGGAGCCCAAACATTACTTTAAAGAGACACTGGAGTTGGCTGCAGGTTAGGTTAATTTTGTATTTTTTTTTACTATTTTTAAATGTTTAAATTTTTTTTTTAGATTTTGTATTTTTAAAAAACATGTATATTTTTGTATTTATTTTTTTAAATATTTTTTTTCCATTGCCTTTTAATATTTTGTGAATTTATGTATAATTTGTTTTTTAAATCTTTAAATTTTTTTTTACTTTGTTTTTTCTAAATATTTATTTTTTCTCTTTTTTTACATTTTTTTTTGTCCCTGTGCCCTTCCAGCCTACCATGTGTGCAGGACACAGTGGTTTCACGCTGTTCTTCACATGGTTTGCCTTGAGCCACAGAGTCACACATGGGAGGAACTGCTAAAAATGAGAACTCAATACATGAAATCCTGGTTTACTCCACAAAAACTGCAAATGGGACCCATGGTGACTGACACTGGGAAGAACATCTTGTCTGCGCTGCGACAAGAAAGCCTGAGCCATGCGTCCTGCCATGGCACACTTGTTCAATCTAGTTGTCAAGCGTTTTCTGAAGGAAACTTTGCATGCACTTCAGGCACACCCTTCTCGAGCTTCAGAGTCAGAACGATATCCCCCAAGATAGTCTGATTTGCGATGTTTCCACCCATTGGAATTCCACCCTCCATATGCAGGATCGACTATAGGAACCGAGAAAAGCCATCACGGATTTCTTGATGATCCAAACGGATAGGGGGACTCCACTGTGTAACTTCATTGTAAACCAGTGGCAGCTCATATGTGACACCTGCCGTTTGCTCAGAACCCTTTGAGGAAGCTACTTTATTAGTCAGTAGCCAGGACTATGAGATGAACGATGAGATTCCACTGCTTCTTGTACTACAACACATGTTGGAAACCATGGCTGGTCAGGGCACTGGAGACATGGCGCATACATTTCACAGCCACATGAAGCCTGTGGGGGCTGAAGTGGAGGAGGAGGAGGAGGGGGTGGGGCACAGTGAAGCGCAGTTTATGTTTGACAAAATGACCATTTTATCTAGTCATCTGACAGGAGAGGAGGAGCAAGAGCAGCCACAGGAGCTAGAGGGTTGTGAGGAAGGCGAGACAGAGGACCCAGACACACTGTGGCAGTTTACAGTGGAGATGGAGACAGGTAGTCCCTCCGAGTCACTTGCACAAATGGCACGATGCATGGTCACGTGCTTGCGTAGTGACCGCAGAATTGTCTCCATTTGTCAACGGGATGACTTCTGGCTCTCCACCTTATTGGACCATCGCTTCTGGCACTAAATGGGGGCATTTTTTACACCCACTGAGATGGAGGACAAACTGAACTACTACAGAGACATCCTACATAGTCAATTGGCTGATGTCTATCTGCGCCATGGTCCATACTGTGATGCCCAGCGGGAAACCAGCCTTCTGTAAGCGGGCAACCCCCAATCTCCACCGCCGCTTCTGCCTATTTTCAAACCCCCATTTGCCGGGACGCTAGGTACTCCTCACCGTACACGGTTGCCCCCAGGTCTTAATAGGCGCAAAGGATGGCTGCTTACGGTGAAGGCCGATGAACCACGAGGGTATCCCGAAGCCGAGCTCCAGGGATGAGACAGGTGCGTAGTCAGGAGTAGCCAAAGGGTCAAGCCAGGAGCTCAGAGATCACGGGGTATCCAGAGGGGCAGGCAGCTTCGTGGTCAGACAAAGCAGAGGTCAGTATAGGCAGCAGACAGGAATGGTCGATCAAGCCGTGTCGGAACTGAACCGGCACAAAATGGGGGCATTTTTTAAAACCGCCGAGAGGGAGGACAAACTGACCTACTACAAAGACATTCTACGTAGTCAGTTTGCCGATGCCTATCTGCGCCATGGTCCATACTCTCGCAGGTCTGACTCGGGGGGACCTCTGCGATCACCTTCCACTGCCATGGCTGCTGGAGGGGGTGGAAGGAGCAGCAGCAGCTCCATCAGCAGCAGCCTCAGTCTTCAGTCGCTAATGAGTAGCTTTCTGCACCCGCATAGTGAGTCTACTCATTAGCAGCAGGAAGACCTGGAGCAGGACCTGAACCAGCAGGTGGTGTCATACCTTAATATGACCATGCCAACACACCTTGAGGATCCGCTGGACTTCTGGGAAGCCAAACTGGACTTGTGGTCGCAACTAGCAGAGTTTGCCCTGAAAAAGCTGTCCTGCCAGGCCAGTAGTTGATTTAGATGGCAACTGACCCGCTCTATATAATGCTGCAAAATTTACCTCACTATATAAGCTATTGCCCCTCAGATTTACACAGGGCCTGCTCTATATTATGCGGCAAAATGGCAAATTTACCTCACTATATAAGCTATTGCTGCTCTATATAAAAAAAAAAAAAAAAAAAATAAAATAAAAAAAAGAGCCTGTAGAAGCTGATTTAGTATAACAGATAGGGTGCAACGTGCTTGTTTGGGTTACCCTGCAGCCTGGTGTTTTGACAGCAGGACAAAAAACAATTCAAAATGCAATAGCTTAATTAAAATGAGGCTGTAGATGCTTATTTAGTATAACAGATAGGGTGACATGTGCTGGTTTGGGATGCCCATGGGGCTGGTGCATTTACAGCAGACAAAAACCAATTCAAAATGCAATAATATAATTAAAATGAGGCTGAACAACGCTTATTTAGTATAACAGATAGGGTGACATGTGCTGGTTTTGGATGCCCATGTGGGCTGGTGTATTTAAAGCAGACAAAAACCAATTCAAAATGCAATAGCTTTATTAAAATGAGGCTGAAGATGCTTATTTAGTATAACAGATAGGGTGCAACGTGCTTGTTTGGGATACCCTGCAGCCTGGTGTTTTGACAGCAGGACAGAAACCAATTCAAAAGGAAATAGTTTGATTAAGCTGAGGATCAACAAGCGTATTTAGTATAACAGATAGACTGCTAAGTGCAGGTTTGGGATACCCTGTGGCCTAGTATTTTGGCAGCAGGACAAAAACCAAATCAAAATGCAATAGTTTGATTAAGCTGAGGATCAACAAGCGTATTTAGTATAACAGATAGGCTGCTAAGTGTCACGCTCGGGGTAACTCCAGCCCTCTTAATAAGCTCACAACCCCCAATCTCCACAGCCAGCTTCACCTGTAGGAGCCCCCACTTGCCGGGACGCAAGATACGCCTACCCGGGATCGGTTGCCCCCAGGACTTAATGGCTCAAAGGATGTAAGCTTATATGTGGAAGGACTGGAGAACCAATAGCAAGAGCATGAGTGACGGAAGTCCAGAGACAGGCAATAGGTAGATAACGGGAAGGCAGAGATCGTAGCGGCACCAGGGGTCAAGCAAGACGTAGTCGGGGTTCAGGCAGAGGTCAGCAACTGGGGATCAGGATCTAGAAGCGTCAGTTCAGGCAAAGGTCGGCAACAAGGATTCAGGATCGAGAGGCGTCAATTCAGGCAGAGGTCGGCAACAAGGATTCAGGATCGAGAATGGTCGTACAATCAAATCGGCAACAGGCAAGACTTCACAGGAGTAGGTAACACAGGGTTCTGAGCGCTATCACAGGCAATTCACAACTGAGAGGGAATTGCCTTTATAGGGACAGGTCTGAGGGAAGCAGTGTACTGATTGGAGCACATAGGATTCCAAGGGTAATTGGCTGCAGAGCAGAAGAGGGCGAAGCACTATATCCCCTAGGATTCATTAACCCTTTAATTGATCCTCCGGCGGGTGCGTGCAGCACAGCGCCGCCGGAGGGCATAACAGACACGTGCTCGCGGCCGCGCGCGAGCACGTCTCCTGGAGGAGGAAGCGGGGGGCGTGGCTGAGCTGGGCGCTGCTCGAGCCGACGCCGCTCGGCGCGGCCGCCGCACAGTGACAGCTGCAGCTGGCCGCCTGGAGACGTCGCTGGAACGGGGATCAGGTAAGCGGTTCCTGACACTAAGTGCAGGTTTGGGATACCCTGCGGCCTAGTGTTTTGGCAACAGGACAAAAAACAAATCAAATTACAATAGTTTGATTAAGCTGAGGATAAACAAGCGTATTTAGTATAACAGATAGACTGCTAAGTGTAGGTTTGGAATACCCTGCGGCCTAGTGTTTTGGCAGCAGGGCAAAAACCAATTCAAAATACAATAGTTGATTAAGCTGAGGATCAACAAGCGTATTTAGTATAACAGATAGGCTGCTAAGTGCAGGTTTGGGATACCCTGCGGCCTAGTGTTTTGGCAGCAGGACAAAAAACAAATCAAAATGCAATAGTTTGATTAAGCTGAGGATCAGCAAACGTATTTAGTATAACAGATAGACTGCTAAGTGCAGGTTTGGGATACCCTGCGGCCTAGTTTTTTGGCAGCAGGACAAAAACCAAATCAAAATGCAATAGTTTGATTAAGCTGAGGATCAACAAGCGTATTTTGTATCACAGATAGACTAAGTGCAGGTTTGGGATACCCTGCGGCCTAGTGTTTTGGCAGCAGGACAAAAACCAATTCAAAATGCAATCGTTTGATTAAGCTAAGGATCAACAAGCGTATTTTGTATAACAGATAGACTGCTAAGTGCAGATTTGGGATACCCTGCAGGCCTAGTGTTTTGGCAGCAGGACAAAAACCAAATCAAAATGTAATAGTTTGATTAAGCTGAGGATCAACAAGCATATTTTGTATAACAGATAGGCTGCTAAGTGCAGGTTTGGGATACCCTGTGGCCTAGTGTTTTGGCAGCAGGACAAAAACCAAATCAAAATGCAATAGTTTGATTAAGCTGAGGATCAACAAGCGTGTTTAGTATAACAGATAGGCTGCTAAGTGCAGGTTTTGGATACCCTGCAGCCTAGTGTTTTGGCAGCAGGACAAAAGCCAAATCAAAATGCAATAGTTTGATTAAGCTGAGGATCAACAAGCGTATTTAGTATCACAGATAGACTGCTAAGTGCAGGTTTGGGATACCCTGCGGCCTAGTGTTTTGGCAGCAGGACAAAAACCAATTCAAAATGCAATAGTTTGATTAAGCTAAGGATCAACAAGCGTATTTTGTATAACAGATAGACTGCTAAGTGCAGGTTTGGGATACCCTGCAGGCCTAGTGTTTTGGCAGCAGGACAAAAACCAAATCAAAATGCAATAGTTTGATTAAGCTGAGGATCAACAAGCGTATTTTGTATAACAGATAGGCTGCTAAGTGCAGGTTTGGGATACCCTGTGGCCTAGTGTTTTGGCAGCAGGACAAAAACCAAATCAAAATGCAATAGTTTGATTAAGCTGAGGATCAACAAGCGTATTTAGTATAACAGATAGACTGCTAAGTGCAAGTTTGGGATGCCCATGTGGGCTAGTATATTTAAAGCAGACCAAAAAATATTAAAACTAAATTAAAACTAATCCAGTTTTTAAAAATGCTTGTGTGTAACAGATAGGGTTAAATAAGCCACTGCATAGATGGGATGCACAGTGGTAAGGCAGATTTACAGCACAAAGCACACCAATTTAAAAGTGATCAAAATTAAATTAAAACTAATCCAGTTTTTAGAAATTCTTGTGTGTAACAGATAGTATTAAATCAGCCACTGCATTTATGAGATGCACAGTGGCAAGGCAGATTTACAGCACAAAGAACTGAAATTGAATTGAAAACTGATCTGGCTAATGAAAAAAAAAAATTTCACTGTCACTTCTATGCTGTTCTATGATCGTTTTTCCCTATCTTTCACTCTCTTTCCCTGGCTCTGTCTACCTCTCTGTCTGCCTCTCTGATTCTCCCTATGTATCTCTAACTCTCTGTCCCTGTCTGTAACCAGCTGTGCTCTGGCCGCAATAGAACGCTGAAATGCGCACAAGGAAAATGGCTGCCGCTTTATATAGCACGGTGACGTCACCGGGCTTCCTGGCTGCTGATAGGCTGCATGTGACTTTCCCATGATACCTTACCCCAGGGGATATGCCCGGACATGTGCTTCCACCATTTTAGAATGCCTGTAATTGAAATAAATGGAGTGTAAAGGAAAACTTTGATCGATCAAATTGCGTGGAAATTCGGATTAGTTCAGAATCGAATTCTTCATGAAATTCGGAACAAATGTGGGTTCGTCCGGATCGATTCGCTCATCCCTAGTGGTGACTAAAAGCCACATTTTCTTTCCATCTCGAGCACATCTTTCTACATCACAAAAATAATAACTTTAAATCTAAATATTTTCATTTTTTTATTTGTACTCCACTTTTAAGGAAATTCGATCGCTTCAAATTATTTAGACCAACGCTACAGTGTCAATAAAACATCTAAACATGCCTGTTAAAATGATAAGTTTTGTCATGTAAGAAAATCAGACCAAGAAGAATGTTTCTACCCTTAATGTCACCTGTAATCTACATAATTCTGTCTAAAATATTTAGAATGGAACAATAAAAATAAAGAAATAAAATTAATAAATCTGCACACACTTCCCTTAAAAAATACTTTGTTGAATTGCCCTTTGAATTTAAGATATGCAAAAAAATCCAGTTTACAAGCCCACAAGTCCCAAGTCCCAAATGCCCAGTCCAACCAGGTGGTCGTGCTTCTTAATCTTACCTGACTAAAACGCGTCACCACCTGGTTGGACTGGGCACTTCGGACATGGCCACTTTTATCAAAGAAGGTTTAAAAGCATGTAAGCTGGATTTTTTTTTTCGTATCAGTTGTTACTAGAGCCTGACAGTGTCCTTCCCTGCTTCTACCAATATTTATCAGGGAGGAACTGTTAATTTGTTCTGGACCATTCAATTTATGACAGCATTCAGGCTTTTAGGGTGAGAGTCTTAATACATGGCACAACTAGACTTGGCAATCTGTCCCCACTCTTCCTTACAAAAGTATCTGTCAGAATGTGAGGACATCTCCTGTGTATTCAGGTCGGGGCTTTGGCTGGGAATTCCAAAACTTTGATCTGGTGAGTGCATTCTGTTGTTATGCCTCCTTATTTTTATTTTTTAGCAGAGATCTCAAGGTTTTATGGCAACATTTACTGATTTTGGAACTGGTTATAATTCCCACTACCTTGAAAAAAGCTTTTCCAACTGCAAAAAAGCCCCTGCAAAACATATTTCATACTACATTTTCATCCTCCATCCCACAGCTTCACTGTGGGTATATTGTGCTTTTTGGTGATGGGCAGTCTTGGTTGGGGGACGCCCAGTTATTGGTAACATCACTGTTGTTCCATATTGTTTCCACTTCTGGATGATCATCTTTACAGTGTTCCATGTACATTTTTTGTACCCTTCTCCTGACTGATACCTTTCAAACATGTGACCCATTTAAAGTTTTATGACCTGTTTATGGACGATGGCTGTTGTTCTTTTTTTAATGGAATTGTTCAGATTACATTGAAAGTGGAAAAAGTTCTTCTTGGTTTCTTTTTTCAATTGACAAAAAGCTGGATCTTTTATGGTTCCATGTGTGGGGAGATAATCCAATTGCTGATAGCCCCCATGAGTTATGGCCCATGCTGACAGACTTCATATGGCAAGCACTGGGTAGGTAAAGACATCTAAGGCTGGTGGCAGTTTATGCTTGAGGTGCATCAGCAATTAGGTTGCCCGCTTAGGGGCCAGCATCCATTTCGTGTAAAAATGTGTAGAAATTTTATATCGGCTGTAATCCTTAAACTATTTTAACTAACTTTTAGCTCATCACTAGCAGTAACAAATACAATCTGGTTTCCATAATGTGTACATTACTGTTTTGTTACTGTTGCACCAGCATCAGATTTCAAATTCCTGTCTATTTGACCAGTTTATACAAATGGAGGATCATTCATTTCAACACTATTATTCTCTTTTTTTTTTTTATTCTAGGTACGTTTGTGGTGCAAGTAACTGCTGTAGATGCAGATGATCCTTCCTATGGGAACAGTGCCAAAGTTATTTATAGCATACTTGAGGGACAGCCATATTTTTCTGTGGAACCTGAAACAGGTAGGTGTATCTGTTATTCTGTATATCAGTTCACCAATTCAGATATTTAAACACAGAGTTAACATGGCACCAGGGGCTAAAAGTACATTTTGGAGTAAAAATATTCTTTAAAGCGGACCAACAGTCAAAAATGACTTAAACCACACCAACACAACAAACAGTGCTCATTTGCATCCTGCCCTGGGGCAATTTAGATTGCTGCACATAACAATTAATTTACCATTTTCTAACCCATGCTGTGGTAAATTTTAAAAGCCAAATGACGGCTCATGGACTTGCAGGCCACCTGCAAACAGGAAGTTCTGCTAGGCTGACTGTTACTGTGCATTGTCAGTTATGTCAGTTTGGAGAGGAAGCTCCAAAATTGCCGCTAACTTTTCTAACTTTGCCAGGCTGTTGGTCCGGTTAAAGTGAAAAATTAAATAGAAGTGTTATATTTATACTCAATGCTGAACTGATCTCTAGGTAGACAAGGAGACAGTGAGGGCCATTCTTAATATATGTTGAAGCAAATTTAAAGCAATGTAAACCCAACAGCAATAATAAGGCAGAAAGCATCTTAGCCTATTCCATGTGCCTCTACTCCATTTCCTGCAATGCAAGCAAGAAGATGTAACAGGACTCCAAAGTTTGCCATTTTTTTAATATCATTCCTCCAGGACCATGTTAAAAAGTGGCCTTTGCAAAGAATACATACAATATTTACATATAACCAGAGATTTTGAGATGCTATGATGAAATTGCTCAATTTACACTGTTCCCAAGGGGATCACATGGTAGACACTGAGTTTGCCTGGACAGGAACATTATCTTTTGTGCTGATTAGGGATGAGCGAACCGGTTCCGAATTTTTTTGGTTCGTGCCGATCGAATTTTCCCTGAAATAAAAAAAAAAAAATGCCGGCATGGTGGGAGCAGGCAGGCCGGCTTTAAAAAGCAAACACTTACCTGCATGGTCGGAGCGTGGAGGCCGGCGCCGCTCTCATGACGCGCCCTCTGATGACGCATCCTCTGATGACAGCTGAGAGCGGCGCCGGCCTCCACGCTCCGACCATGCAGGTAAGTGTTTGCTTTTTAAAAAAATGCCGGCATGGTGGGAGCGGGCCGGCCTGCCCGCTCCCACCATGCCGGCATTTTTTTTTTCAGATGAGCGATTCGTGAAAGTTCGATTCGGGCAGACCCGAATTTCTAGGGGAAATTCGGCGAATCGCCCGAATCGAACTTTCAAGAAGTTCGCTCATCTCTAGTGCTGATTTACAAATTTTCTCACATTTTCATACACCATTTTTCTAATAAGAGAAGGATATTTTTGTAAGTTTCTAAATTTGGAAACAACTACACCCTTTGGGCTATTCAGAATAATGTCACATTTCTCTCTGATAATTTGGTCCTTTTACTGCAAAATCAAAGTAGTGCACTTTTTGTAACTGCTGTTGAATTAACTTTTTTATTCATCACCAGGTGCAAAAAAAGCGTAATGCTATTGTTTAAAGTAAAAAGTACCATTTCCATTCATTTTCTATCTAGACGTCAAATCAGCAACCCCTGATATATGGGTACATTAGAAGTGAGGGAATTTAAAATTTAAAGCATAAGGTTTGAAGAAACAGGTTTGGTCACAAACAATGCACTTCTATTTACCCTTTCAGTTAAAGTACTATTTTGTTTCCAAAGTGCACTTAGCTTTACTTCTTATCTGTGATGAACAAACAGGAAGCTCATATAATAGAAAACTTGTGGGCATCAGTGGGTAAAAGGGGTACAAAAAGAAAGGTGTCAGCTGCCCAAACCAATTTCTAACTAACCTAGGAGGTGCACATGAGCAGGCCAATAAGGTCAGACAAACTTCACATGAGCCCCAGTACTTAATCCTCAGCAGTTGATCATCAGAGTCCTTGATTGGCACACATTTACAGATGTATGTGGAAGCTGCACTGCCAACACCATTGTGCCTTCATGTAGGTGCAGCCCTATATGCAGATCATTGTCAACCAAGACTTTTTCATTTTTACTTTTGAGCCAGATTATAGGATTGGTTGCTGACTAACAGGGTTGACACCTGTGGTTCCTTTAAGATTGGTCAAATAGGTATCACTGGTGTTGACATCCTATATATTGTGCTGGTCACCGTCTGCAGTGAACAACAAGATCCAAAACAACAAAACCAATATGAACTGTGTTTCATCAAGAACATAACAGTTTTGGTCCAAACGCCTGGTACTTTAATATTAAAAAGGAACATAACTTTTCATGATGTAATTTTTAAAAAGAGCATTACGCTTATTACTTTTTTAATTTGACAAGCTATATTTAGTAATGTACAGTAGTTCACCCATATCAGCATTAGTGACTTCCGCATCTCCTATATGCCTTTCACCAGAGGTCCATTCCCACCATACAGATAGGTGGGGTTTAGCGCTTCACTGCCCAAATCAGTCATTGGTATTGCTGCTGGGCAAGGGTAAGGGAACTTGCTAATTTTTTTTAGAGACAGTTACTTCTTAGAATACCTTTCCTTTTTTATACACTCCTCATCTTTTTTTAGTAGGTCAAAAAAGGAATCTGGAAATTTTTGTGAGCAGGGAGAAGTGTGAAAAAAAATCAGTGCATCCCGTCAAATTTTTGAGAAGGATCAGGACTCCAAGACTCACTGATGCTATTCAGCCATACCGTATACTGTATCTACTGTAGCTAATATTGAAGTGGTGAATCCAGCAGTTCACCCAAAATAGCTCCAAACCACCGCACCCCCTCCACGGCAATCAATACAACCAAATGTATATCATGAATTCATAGATTATTTATTGACAAATACCATAAAGTGCAAACCCAATACAATTAATGTTAAATGCAGCAAGAGAAGAACAGATTCAAGTATCAGAATACAACAATTAATTAAAATCATAAACAAACACATCACCTGAGTATCCCCCAAGAATGCCAAGGTCCCCCCCACTCACTATCTACTGTAGCTAGACTAACAGACTGGTTCAGGAATGCTGAAGCGAAGCAATAGGTTGGACTGGAGAAGCGTGTCTATCATCTTCTTTTGTCTGGTCTCCAGAGGGTCTCCCCTAACAATTGAGATCATCTTTAGAGATTGGACTACTTTCATATACTCTAAAAGTGTTCAGGAAGATTCCAGGCCTTGTAAATGGGTTTTGCATGCTCTGTACCAGTGTGCTTTGACTGCGCCATCGTTTAAAGTAATGAGTTGAATAGGTCAGGGATAGGCCTATTGAAAACTCATTTTAATGTTGAATGTATAGATCCTGAGAGTTAATTCAGTCCCACAAATTTCATAACAGCCCTAAAATGAAAAGCAATTCTTAACCTTAATCTTAATTTTTATAAAGTCTTAAAGCAGACCAAGTCAAAAAAAGCAAGTTTAGGATACATACCATCAAACATAGCAGTAAAATAACAACTATACCTTAACCAGAATGGCCACCTTTCTTGCATCAAGGTCCTTGGTAAGTTCATCATTTAATACTTAGGAAGGAAGGCATATAAACTGGCATATGTACAAATCATAACTATAGTTCATGTATGGCTCCTGTAGTTGAAGGGCTGGCAGATCAGCAGATATCTTATATTTCACATATCTTGAATGTTTGCATAGAAAAAATACCTACGTGTAGCTGTGTAAGATGATCTTTGCTCTGCACTTGAACTGTGCTACATCTATGCCTACAAATAGAGTAGAGATTACATTTAACAGTGTGTCAATTTTATACTACCCTGTTGTTAATATCAGAATCTACAGAATCCAATGCACCAAAGATATATAAAACAATTTATTTTGAACCTCTGTCTTTAAAAACTGATATATTGTTACAGTACTAATCACACAAGTATTTTTCTTAACATCACATATTCACAGCATTTGTTGTCATTATAAATCCCTGTATACTTCGTATATAACTTTATACTTCACCAGGGGAACTGTAAATATTATACATGTTATTTATATACATTTTATAAATGTACATAAAGATATAGAATCTGAAATGAAAATAAAATTACCTAATATATCCATCCATACCCAAACATGATACTCACAGTTTCATCAAGTTGTTAATATAATGTACTGTTTTGAAATGTGTCTTTATCAATGAGGGAAAATCTATATTGTTATATCTATCCATTATGGGTTTATTAAAAATGTAATAATATTTTTAATATATTTGATCAATATTTATAATAATTCCTTGTATAAAATATAACTACTTGTTAATTAATATATATATTAATATATATATGATGAATTGATTTACTATGTATATATTGGTTTCTCATTTCATTAATAATTGACGGTAAGTATCTAGAACCTTAAAATACAATTAAAAAGCAAGTGCTTATTATAGGCAAAAGTACTTGTGATTAAATTATTGTAATATACCTGATTTAATACTTCAGATGAAGTTGAATTCTATCTATGAATAAAGATCGAATCTTTATATATATGTTTACAGAGATATGGATAAAGAAAAAACAAAGTTTTAAACACATTTTTTAAAGAGCAACATTTTTTTTCACCTTTATCTGGCATCCATCAGGCACGGAACAAAATGAAATGGCGAGCACAGTGCCCATGTGTGTAGCAGCTGCTAACTGTTTAATACTACCCACATAGATGATTGTTTTACTGACTGTTACATAGTATACAAAAACACAAACCTATTTGGTAAAGAAATGTAAAACGGGCCTATAGTCAAAATTGACTTTAGGTACCTTATAACAACCCACCTCCAAAATGTCCAAATGACCAGGAAATAGCAGTTGTTATCTAATCCGATGGTTGCTATATTGGTTTATTCCTATTCTGTATTTGCAGAGTAGAAATGATCAGATTGAGATCTGTAATGTGCTATCTTGAGGCAGCTGAATAAGAGACATTTCCTTACTTTGTGTTACAGCAATTCAGCAGGCAATTAAAAAAAAAACAAAAGGGTACTTACGTTTTGTCCAGCACAGCTGATCGATGCTAGTCCAGAAATAAGTAACATCAGCCACTGCATTCCGCAGCTTCCAGAGCAAATACATGGGGTCGGGCTTGATGGTGACCAGCCATTAGTCATAGAGCACTGTCATGCCCTTTCCATTCATTGCCCCAGCCCGCTAGTGAATTGAGTTCATGCCCCGAAGCGATGCACGATGTGAAAGGATGCGGCATGGACTCTTTCCATCGATCAAGTGAGTTGTTGATCACCATTCAGTTGTGTGGGGCAAAAGGTAAGTAAACTTTAGTTTTTTTTTTTTCCTGTTGAATTACTTTTTTTCTACATATCCCCAAAAAGTTATGCTTCAGGAGAAATTGCCTCATGTGAAGGCTATGCTGGATGCACATTTTGTGAAAGATAAAATTCTACTTCTGTATCTAATTTAGTCCAAAGTACTTTTAACTTACTGCACTCATCTTTTCTCAGTATCTTGGTAAAACACTATGATGAAGCAAATGGCTAAAGAAAAAAAAGAGGGTACGTCCACTTTCAATGGGATTTTTGAAAGTCTATATTATTTGTCCTCAAAGGTCTGAGCTTTTAATTTTTTCCTATGTTAAAAAATGTACGTTAAAGGAAGCAGTTTTCGCTACCCTCAATCTGTTGCCTTTGGCAAGGTACACCAAGTCTATACACCAAGAGGAGAAAAGTGAGCCCTGTACGCAAAGAGCAATGCTGCTATGGCCATTGATGAGGTGAGGGACAACCTTACACATGCCCAGCAGCAGCATTCTGTGTACAGGGCACATATCTCTCTTTGGTGTACGGATTTGGTGTACATTTCCAATGACAACAGATTACAGATAGTGAAAACTGCTTTTATAAAACACACATTTCTAGCTCAGCACCTTGAGGACCTTTGGCACTCCAAAAATTCAATTGAAGGTGGACTTTCCTTTTAAGCACTTTAATTTGAGATTTTAGTCACATTGTTTCTTCAACAGCAAATATATCTTTTCTCTTTAGAAATGTGAGTGTAATCATAAGTTAACCTTTCATTTATCTTCCTGTTTAACTTAATTTAAAACCCTTTTCTCAGAGTATTACTTTTTTCTTAAATTAACGCTGTTTAATTATTCCAGCATTGAGCTGTTGTCCATTGGTGTGTAAAAATGTATTTTACTATTACTGCACTTAAAAGCGACCTTTAAAGCAAGACATATTTTAGGGCATACGTGTAGAGAAAGTAAAATTTGTAAAGCTGAATTGCTTTAAAATTACATTTTAGAGATATGTGGCAAAACTGAATTCAATGCAATTTGTTTTTATCCCAATAATGTTACAGCAAAGATCAGAAGGCTTTTCACAGTTTAGAAAAATGGCTAAAGCACTTAACACTTTTTGTAACTTTTATTTACTGTGCCTTTTATTTATTTCATTTATTTTTAGCCCATTTATATTTTTTAGGCTGTATAAATTAGAAAGGTTAAGAGTAAGGAAAAGTGAAGACGGTTCGTGAAATGGTCTGTCATTTACCATTAAGAGCATTTATTACAAAGCATTATGCAAGTCTGCAAAGCTTTAAAAAGTTCTTTTGAAGCTATTTCAGTTTTAAATGAAAATTAAAGAACTGCAGTTATGGGAAAACCATAGGACTGATTATTTTAACAATGAATAATCAGGATTGTAGGTCTTGCAAGAATTATACAAGTTGATTTCAAGATTTGGTGAGACTATTCATGTTCGTGAACAAGACTGGAAAGGCTCTCAGTATTTAATCAGTGGCCACTATTATATACAAATCTGTAATTGTCTATCCCATTTGGAATTGTCTGATTTTCTACCGCAGAGCTACTTGCTCACAAACACATCAAGTGTTTTAGATGAATTAGTTAAAAAAAATGCTTATTTATGCACTTAATTGTGTTGTAATGCTGTAATTGAGTTGGAGAAACTTACAAATTTAGTGCAAACTAAACATGAGAGGGGTTCTCAAAAGTGTACAATGTCTAAGAGGCTGATTTATTAATAGCGACATGTAGCGACAGTTGAGCGACTGTAGCAGTATTTTTACAGCGCCCGCTAGTAGTCGCTGTGCTTGGCCGTTGTTCGGTTGTTGATAGCGACTCAGTCGGTGTGGCGTAATGTTGAATACAAGGTTACGAGTCGCTATTTGACAGGTTCCGCGATGTATGGGTGTGCACGATAGTGACTGGTCAGAGCAACCGGCTCCCACCATATTCATCAAAAACTCACGCTCCTAAAATTCAAGCGCAGTGAAATTCATGTTTAAACCCCAGAGCGCTGGAGGCGATGTGTTAAAAGTCGTTTTTTAACCCCCAAACCACCATATTTTTGGAAACCAAAAAAAAAAAAAGAATTTTAAATAATTTAGTAATATGAATACATTAATATCAGACCTGTAATATCAATTCTGTACAATTTTTTTTTTAATTTTTTTTTCCCTTAAAAAAATTATCTAAAATGTCAGAAGTGGTCACAGAATTTTTCACATTTAAAAAAAAAATAAATAAACATTAATAACAATTAATTATTAATATTTAAAGATTGTTCCATTGAAATGCATTGGAGAGCGCCAGGTAGCGAGAGGTCATACCTGTCGCTGTTCAAGGTCGGACGCTGGCGCTGTGGGCTGAGGCTGGAATAATGAGGAATGAGTGGCTGATCTGGCGCTATCTCAGTCGCTAAGCAGGATTGGCTTGATAAATGTGTGATTGTGGTGGGGAGCCGGCATTCTCGTGGCGGGGCCCGTCATTACCGTTCACTCACCAGTCGCTACCTGTCGCTATTCCTTCATAAATAAGGGCCTAACTGTGTTAAAAAAGCTTTGATGTGTATTCATAAAGTTGAAAGTCAAACCCCAGTTTTATGTCTTGTCCAACCAAGAAGCAACAGGAGCGAGTCCATTGTATTATAGGGGCCTTCATTTGAATTTTAATGCAGGGCTTATTAAGGATTTGCCAAACAAAAATTTTAAGAACTGTATACTTACAGTAATTGAATTTTGGATGGTTTGAAAAAATCCATGGGCAAAAGCTATGTATGCCTACCTAGTGGTGATGATTGCTCCTGATCATACATTGTGACAGAACTAGAGGTAAGGACTGCTGCTACAGCTCTGTTATTAACATGTCTTCCATTATTGTGGAGGACACTCTCGGGAATGGTCTGGGTGAGTTTAAAATTGTTCCCAATAAAATCAACTAACAGGTAACCAAGAGGCATCACCACAAACTCAAATGTTTAAGATTCTACAAAATAGTTCACTGTTGAAATAAAACTTCAGCCAATAATGCTGATAATTATTGATAGATAGATAGATAGATAGATAGATAGATAGATAGATAGATAGATAGAACTTTATCCCCGCCCAGCCAAAACACTCCTATCCTATGGTGTGCTATGATATCTGCCTCTACAATACAAAAGCTTCTCTCCCATCACTTTTAAAAGCAGCCATAATTACCCCTGTACTTTATCTGTCCCTGCTGAGGGCTGTACTCAGCAGCTAATGGGCAGGAAAGAGACAGTCAAATGCCAGGCTGATTGTTGGCCCCAGTTCACACCTTGGGGTTTGATTCAGGATCTTTTGTAAAAAGTTAGCTTTAGGTGAAAACATAAAGGTGTTTTATTTACACCTGGTATTAAATCACCTCTATGTGGACTGTACACGTGAATGTCACTTTTAATTGAAGAAAAGAAAAAACTTTTATTAGCAAAAAGTGCCGATAACTTTTATTGGCCAAGAGGGCGATTAAACAAGACTGCACTTCTTTTTTTTCAACTAAGGTGCCCTTTTTAATCCAGCATGTACAGGTGCTGAATTAACCCCCCTTGAGTTGATAACATATGTATTGGTAACATTTTTAATGAAAGTATTTCATACAATAATTATTGGCATTTGTATGTACATGTCTAAATATGTTTTTACTGTATTTTTCTCTAAAGGTATTATTCGAACTGCATTGCCAAACATGAACCGTGAAATAAAACAGCATTATCAAGTTGTTATCCAGGCCAAAGATATGGGCGGCCAAATGGGAGGATTATCAGGAACAACTACTGTGAACATTTCTTTGACTGATGTTAATGACAACCCACCTAGATTTACTCAGAGTAAGTTGTTCTTGTTTACCTAACAACACAATGGTAAAAATAAAACATTGGTATTTTGTATTTTCAATATACGGTAAGTGCACTGTACAATGCAATCTGTCAGACTTACAAACCACCAATACCCAAAGGCAAAATGACAAAGAGATGCAAAAGTCATAACTGATTGCTGTACATTTTTGTCTCTTTATTAAAAATAGCCCTCTTAATTAATATAAGCTTTGTTAAGCCGATTTTCCCCAGCACTTTAAAACGTGAGCTTTTGTTTACACAAAATGTGTTGCATTTCCATACAATGTTGCATGTGTTTCCGTGTGTTGCATTGGCCTTTTTATTTAACCAAATTAATTTATGGCAAAAACATACATTATCGTAGACTTTCTGAAATGCACTGCAATGTAGCCTACGATGCAGAAAATAGTGTTATAGGATACAATGCAGTATTGAATTTTGCTGAGCTGAAGCACAAACCCTTGGGCAACCTTCACACCTAGCTTGTCAAAAGTGGCAAAAATATGCATTCCAATAAATTACATCAGTGCACTGCATTTTGCAAAACTCTGCATGCAGCATTCGGCCCACAGAGCAACTTCAACACAGCCCGTAGATGTCTATGGGCATCATAGATAAATCGCATGTACTATACTTTAACTATGGTACATTGCAATGTAGTTGAAGAGTCATACAAACTGGCATCTCATGGTCCATCATCGATGGATTCCAGCCACTAACAGGGGCTTTGGTTTCTCTGGTCTGGAGCCACTTACTTAGGTCCACCAGGTTTCTGCTAGAGCAGAGAGTTGAAGGACCCAAATTAGGGGACTATTACAAGCTATGATCCAGAGGAGGAAGTCGGGTCCAGTCACCCCCAGCTTTTGCTGCTGAAATGGGGCTTTCACATGGAATATGGTTTTCTTTAATAAAATAAATGTTTTAGTTAAAATAAAGGAGAATATATATATATATATATATATATATATATATATATATATATATATATATATATATATATATATTTATTTTATTTTTTTACTTATTTACTTAAAAATATATATAAAAAAGTAGAAAAATACAAGACATTTTATGTTAATGCCTAAAATCTGCCACAAAAAGAAAATATTCTTGGAAATTCCTGCAAAAATCACAGTTAAACATCACACAAAATGGTGAAAAATATCCTGTCAGCAGAGGGTGACAAAATCTCAAGTAGACTGGCAGTTAAAAGGTTACAGGTACCTATGCATGTTGGGTATTGTTCTGCTCGGGTGACCTTGCGCTTTCAGATTAAGCTTGTTTTTTCTTATTTGCATATTGATATTTTAGGAAAAGGTGTTTTTTATTCTGCTTTTTTATACATTTTTTTGTGAAACCCTGTGCAACCTAAGAATTCTTCGAGATATTGCTTCCAGAAAGATGAGCCAACTACAACAAGCTGGGTACGCTTAGAAAGCTTAACATGTGTACTTTCAGTTGAATATATAATTTATGGTGGATATTCTAAATGTAAAGGGATGTTTTGGTAGAAAAAGCACAAGGTGCTCACTTTGTCTGCAGAGCTGAAATTTTGAAGTAAAATTACTGTTATGCGCATGCTTTACTTTGGTGTGTTTGGCAACTCTTTCCTTGACAGAACCTATGCATGTTGGGTATTGTTCTGTTTGAGGGAACTTGCTTTTTCAGATTTTCAGTTATTTTCTGGTTTGCATATAGTTTTTTTTTAGGAAAATGTGGTTCTGATTCTGCTTTTTTATTCTTTTTTAGGGAAACCCTGTGCAACCAAAGAATACATTGAGGGATTACTTCCAGAAAACTGCACTCATGTCAACAAGCCTGGTACACCTAGAAAGCCAGAGGTGTATACTTCTAGATAATATATAGTTTGTTGGGGGTATTTCAAATGTAAATGGTTGTTTTTCTTGAAAAACTGCAAGGTGCGCATATTGCATAGCATAGTTGTATTTTATCTGAAAATCTCCTAAAGTGTTGTTTCAGTTTGGGGAAGTCTCCTTGGCAGGAAAGTGTAACTACCAATACATATCTGGTACCGCTTTAAACGAAAGAAATTGGGGTTTCACACGCAATAAGATTTTATTGATAAACTTACATTTTTTATTACAAAAAAAAATACAAATTGTAAAAAATAGTTTTTTTTTTATTTTTTTGCACATATTTCACAAAAAAATATTGAGAATACACTTAGAAAATGACAAACAAGACATTTCATGTTAAAGCCCACTTTCTGCTGAAAAAAACAATATATCACCTGGAAAATCCCTGGAAATCCCTTCAAAAATCACAGTTGAACATGGGGAGCGCAAAAAAGGACAAAATGGTCCGGCAACAAAGGGTGACAAAATCTCAATGTAGGCTGGCGGTTAAAGGGTCAAAGGCATAAAGAAAGAAAGAGGGAAGATAGAGAAAACAGTAAAATGTAGTAAGAGAAAGAGAGCGAGCGAGAGAGAAAGAAAGGGAGAAAGAGAAAGAGAAGGAAAGGAACTAGAAAGAGATACAGAAAGAAAAACAAAGTAAGAAAGAGGGAAAAGAAAAAGAAGGGAAGACTGAAAGAAAGTAAAAAATAAAGAAAATGATAGAGCTAGAAAGAGAGAGAGCTAGAGATAAATACAGATAGAGAGAGAAAGATAAAGGGGCTGAAGAGATGAAGAGGCTGCCTACAACGAGGAGGGAGGAGAGAGAGGTCCTGGAGGTGGCGATAACCCCGGAGGAACTGGCTAACGCAATAAAGAAGGAATCAGAGGCTGTCCCCTCCCTGGTGGATTTGGTTTAAGAGATCCACTGCTGGCTCCTGGCATACATCCCCATTTGTTAAGATCTTACTCTCCCTGGCTGGGAATAATACCCACCTCTAGGCCAGAGGGGGAGTCTATGTAGACATTGGAATCCAAGTCACTCCTGAAGGCATTTGGTGATATGAAGATGCATGCATATACTCTAATTTTTAACTGCATATCCTTGTAGCTAAGTAATTCTGTTCTGTATGTACTTTTGTGAATGTTTTTTTATACTCGTGTTCTGTACTGCTGTAAACTTCTTGAGAAATAAAGAATTAAAAAAAAGAGAGAGAAAGATATAGAAAGAAAGAAAAGAGACCGAGAGATAAAGATAGAGAAAGAAAGGCAGGTGAGATGCTTGCTGGTCCAGTTGAGCGCTGCTGACGATGTCACAAGGCACCCTGTGCATCCGCACAGCTTGCACACTCCAGTTGGATCATGTGGGTGAGAGACATGGTGTAGCCTGTGTAGTGTGTTCGGATGAAGAGGGGGGTTTGCTGCTGCAGGGTGGGTGTCTGACCTGTGGCAAGGCTGGCAAACAGATGCAGGAATACAGGGTGGCAGGCTGTTAATTGCTGGCAGTCTGATCAAAAACTGGAGCCAGACGTCTGAACGCTGAGGGCTGTGCACATTCATGCTGAAGAAGAGAGAGGAGGGGGGAGGTAGGGGTTTCAGAGCTGCAGAGAGAGGCAGGACGTCAGGAAAGGGAGTGGGGGTGTTTCTGTTCTCAATACTCACCGAAGTTAATTGAAGGTCAGGTGGAGACTGTAGTAGACCAACATAGCAGGAAGGACAATGTTGGAAGGATTCAATGTAAGCTTCCCTACTGATATTTATTTTCTAACTTCTGATTTGCCAAACACTTGCCATGTTTATGATATTTTAGGCCACATGTAAAGGAAAGAAGAAAATAATTTCAAGAATCTATTGTTTTATTTTTTGGAAGATTTATTTAGTTATTTTAGTTGTCACATAAATGTTCTTAAAATGATACAATGACAAAAGTGATACTTTTCTGATTACATTACATTGTACTTAACCAAACCTTTGTATATTTTATATGCAGATACTTATCATCTAAGTGTTTTAGAATCATTTCCAGTTGGGGCGACCGTTGGTCGTGTTAGAGCGATAGATGCGGATATTGGTAGAAACGCTGAAGTACGTTACAGAATAACAGATGGAGATGAAATGGGCATGTTTGATGTAATAACAGAGAGGGCAACACAAGACGGCATAATCACTATAAGAAAGGTAGGTAGTAGCAAATAACAAACTATAGCAAATGGAAATAATAGCATTTTTTTGGACATTCATATTTCATTTGGCTTACTTTTGCTGCCGCCAAGACAGGGGCACTGAAAAATATGCAATGGAGCACACTGCATTTCAATCCCCATTAGAACAGAGCAGCACACTAAGAATGGCTATTGATTAATGTAAGCATCCAGTGGTGCTTTTGTTGTATACATAAATGCTATATGTTTTTCAGAGTATTTTGGCTTTTTGCCTATTTCTATATTTATAACAACAGTATGATATTAGGGCTGATTTAGCACCATTTTCTTCTCATGTTTGATTGTAAGAAAAACATTTTATAACATTTTTTCCTTAGTGCATTTCAGCAAAATAAAAGCATTATATATTTTTTTTTCTCATAAAAAATGTGAGAAAAAATATGATCTTGAATCAGCCCTACTGTCCCACATTCTTGCCATAATCAGTTCATTTGTGTATTAGTTTTGGATGCACAGAAAACCAGATTTTGCTTCCAAAAACAATGTTTTTTTCATTGTTACAAATGTTATGGATGGTTTACCAAAAATACAATAGGTGCAGTTTGGATTCAGTCTCCTTTTTTCTTGGTTTACTGTAATAAGTTAAATGGGGGGATCCAACTTCAAAAGTTCCACACATATTAAAAAATGTTTGTGTCGTGTTATACCTTATATTTGTTGCTCTCCAACTCTGTAATGTTACTATAGGAGCATACTTTTTTGTGGGAGACGGAGGCTTAACACTCTTCATGTGTTATTCAACAATTGATTGGTCACTACTACGCTACGCCTAAATATGTGAAATGAAAATGAAAAAGGAAAAGAAAAAAATGGCTAGAACAGTTGTTTTAGTTGTTTTATATTCCTAAATGAATTATTAAAAAATCAATTTCTTTTCAACAAAAAATACTGAACAATCGCAAACTAACAAAATACAACAAGAAAAAAACAAGCCAAAAGGGCAAACAAACAAGAAAAAGATGCTACATAAAATCAAGTAAAAGAAAAATAAATTCACTATGAGGCCACGGATGAAAGCTTCACTGTAGTTTAAATATTATTTTAAATACTAACACAATGAAAACAAATACATTAAAGATGCTAACAATAAAAATGCTGAAAAGATGCCAGGTTTATCCTTATTAACCAGACTGTGTCAGCACCTGTTTTGTAAACGTGGATCTTGATGCGGATTTGAACAGCGACAATGATCACTATACTGTTCTGCCAAATTATAGACGCAAAATGTAATTTGCCAAATTTTAACAAGCAGAAAATATTAGCAGTGTATTTAACAGCCATTGGTTGGTGTTTTTACATTATCGACACAATATATCACTGCTGTGAACAAAGGACCAAACTTTAAATTGCATAAGTGCACAGCGGTAAGAATAAACAAAGTAAAAAAACAGGGATTTTTCAAGAAATTCATAAAATCTCATTTTCCTCTGTAAAAATAATAAAAACGTTTCAATACTGTTCTGCCAATTGTACATTATGGCAAATTAAGCTTCAGCACCACAATAATTGACGCTGGTTATATAAGCGCATTGTTCACTGTGGTGAAATTGGCTGAAGTAATACATTTTGCACCATCTAGTGTACACATTGACATTAACTGTCCTGCTTCTTAAATGAAGCATAGTATGACAATGTGCTAAAACCCTTGGAACTAGGTGGATTGAAATTACACTGACACTTGGATGCTTATTCATTATTATTGGTGCTGGCTCCACTTGAGCGCCTCATCCGAGATGCTCAGCAGCGCCCGCACCACAGCCCTGGCTTCAGACTGGCAATACTGTTAGCCATAGCACTCCTGGTCAGGCAGTGTTCGCAGCACACCTAGCGCCAGCCAAGAGCGCTGCAAGCAGACACACAGCACATGTTTCCAATGTTTTATTTTTTAGAGGTTTTTTGTTTTTTAAATTAAAAATAGGAATTGTATTAGGGGTATTAGACAAACATGAAATATCTTTGTCACAGCCCAAAACACAAGTTAGCAGCACAAAACAAAGTACTAAAAATGCATATAAAAATAATCCCAACCAGCTCAGGGATCCTGTGGTACATGCACAGCCCAACAAAATTCTACTAAAATGCTTTAATAATTGTAACCATTCTAGCATATTGAAATGTATGGGATAAGGCCACACAGTGGTAGGTGAGCGCCTGATCCTATCTGGCACCATAGGAAACACATCCCATTTCTGGTGCTGATGATAGATGGGACACTACCTGGCACTATCACGGGTTTTCAGGATTTTTAACTTGAAACATATACCTTTTTCACTAGGGCCTGACACTCATCTGACACTACACGCCTTTAGCCTTCCTAAAATAATCCCCCTAATAAATCAGGATCAAATTATTTTGAATTGTTTATTACCATATACCTATCCCTGTTTCTTTTCCCTCAATTGAGCTAGCCTGGTTTAAACTAAACAGGCTCACACAAGTTCAATGTGTGTTCACCCAGCAGATTCAGATGTGTTGCTTGCCAGGCAAGGGGAAGCCAGCCCTTACCACAAACTGAAGTTACAACTTAAAAAGAGAGAAGAGAAAACCTTTTTACATGCAGCTGCTTATGTTAAAATAAGCAAACTTTTACATTTATTTGGATAAATAAAACATTGATATATAAATTTCAAAACTGGCTTAATTCTTTTTCGAACACCACCGATATACCTGACACCTTGTATAAGAGCGCTTGCTAAAAGATTGATTTCTGTGATCAGTCCTAGAGTAGCAGAGTAACAAACTGTTTTTTGCTGTAGTTTATATCGTAGTAAAAATACCTTTAACTACAGGATCTAAACGACATTGGGGTTGATTCAACATCATTTGTGATAGTACTTTAGGTGAAAAATAAAACAGAAGTGCACTTTTATAACCGGTTCAACCCTGCAACTTAGCACCAATTCTAGTTCTAATTCTAGTAAAAGGTGTTGTTCCTTCCAATGTCTTTCTAGTGGCCGATTCAGCAGTTGATATAAAAAAGCACTACTAGTTTTCTATTATTACAAATGATGCTGAACCAGCTCCATAGGATCAGGTTTCCCAAAACTGATGAAGTTTAAAATTAGAAGACTGTCCTATTGTAGAACATTTTAAGCATGATCAGCTCAGTTAGTCAGTCCTCAAGTAGCCTTATAGCCTTGGGAAATCCACAAAGACAAAGTCCACATGAGCAGAAAAATGTTGTTTTCTTCAAGTGTTTCCATCAAACCAGGTAGCAGATTGGCTAGACCTTTTGAAATTTAGAAATTCCCATAACGATAAAGTCATTTATATGCTACATACCATCATTTAAGTAATAATTTTGTTACATGCTTTTACTCATTTTTGATGCTAATTGCAGCATTTCTGTTTCAATCATTCTTATTGTTATGTTTAAACATATATAGTACAGTTATGTAAGTACCACAGTTGTATATGTATCACAATCTGTACAACTGTGGATAAAGAGAACTACATAGTTCATATTTGCAGAAAATCTGAAATCTGCAGTGATAATTATCACCCCTTTCATACATTATTATTAAATGTATGCAATCAAGGGTCAAAAGTATCTCAAGACCTTTTAACTGCATCTGGTTGCTGCTATCGGAATTTACTTTTCATCTTAACTAATTGTGTCTATTGCAATCATTATGGTGAATTAATGATCAACAACAATGAAATAATTAATAGGTGTTATGATAAGTGCCAATGATTTGTCCTTGGAGTTAAGTTGATGTGTGAATTTTTAATTGATCCAGGTCAGTCAGATTCCTGCAATATTAATGTGTGGGCTGTGTATGCTTTGCAGAGAAACATATTTATTTATAAGATAACAAATTGCACCACCACTCACAAATGAATTAGCCTGTTATGGATTCATCTTTAATAAAGGATTGCCAGATTATAATATTACAAATTTACTACCATTCCTAATTATTAAAATGACAGGCAGTGGGGATTTTTCTTACGTTATGTACAATATATACTCTTCTTACCTCTAGTCACTGATGCCTGTTATATTCTAGAAAAGGCAGCTTATCTTGTTGACTGTGGTGGCATAACAATGTTGATCTGAGCTAAGATATTGTGGCATATAGCTGCAAAGCTGTGATTCCTCTTTCTGGCATGCTGCTATATAACTTGTGCTGGCATCTCACTTTTGAAGACGCTGCTAAGCACTGTGACAATAATGTGTCATGTCATGAGTGATCTGTACAATAACCTGCCAAACCATTGGTTATCTTTGTCACATTATTGTTGAACATAACTGATAATGCCACATCCATCAATCAATCTAGGTTTCGACAGTTTGCTTTTTTAGGACATGTACTGAAAATGTACTTTTCCCTAAAGTTGTATAACAAGTACAGTACTGAAAATTTACTTTTTCCCTAAAGTTGTATACAAGTACAGTACTGAAAATTTACTTTTTCCCTAAAGTTGTATACAAGTACAGTACTGAAAATTTACTTTTTTTTATGCACAAGTGCATAGTATAACAACTGTGAACAGATGTTAAAAAGAAATGTGATTACAGTCCCATGCCATATTGATAAAAAATAGATAATAATTTATAATAGTTTAGCTCTCACAAATAGATAACTGGTTCTCTCTAATGTAATCCTGCTATGTTACGATATTAAAAAATCATATCCCATATAAACCATTTTTGACAGTAGAGGCAGCATACTTATTCACATAGCTCCATTCCATTTTAGTCAAAACGTCAAACAAGGGCTCCCTTTGGCTATACCATCCTGAACCCATGGTTCAGTTAAGGCATATTTTAAAGACCTTATCCAGGTGCAGTATAACTGCTAACTTATAGTGGACCAATCACCCCAGATGCTGACTTCAGGGCTGACCAACTAAGTGCCCCCACTATGTGAGCACCCAGATCGCCTGCAAGCCAGCTGACATTGTACTGGGCCCTCGTCGTGATCGCCAGCCACTGATGCATCCCTGGCATCCCTGCATCTGTGTGCATTCCCGCGTACAGCCATTCAAATAGGCTGGGCATGCGGGAGTGCGCACTCCGCAGGGGAGCTAGGGATGCATGCACAACATCATTAAAAAAAAAGGCAATATGCCACAAATTAGTATGCACAGCATAAAGCGGTGATTGGACGAGCACTCATGTGGTTGAAAGGTGAGTAAAATGGGTGATCTGGGGAGGTTTCACACAGTGGGTTTTAGTCCACTTTCACACATATTAAAATGGGTTTTGGTCCACTTTAATTTGAAAAGTAAGGAAGGTAAATGTAGGAAGCTATGCACCTATTAGAATTGTATTAGTATACATAGCACTGCCATGCTATTTACAGGACTAACCATCAACCAAAATGAGGTAAACACAACATGTAAACAAAGCCACTGAAGCTTAGGGCATTATCAATATTCTTCTACCAGTCGGCACATGTTAGGAACACAATGCTTGGGCTCTGCTGCACTTTAGGAGGCTAAACCCTTTATTATTTTTTATTTTCCTGGGTATATTTGTGGGGCTGAGGCTGTGTGGTGCGCTGCACTTTTTAAAGACAACATTGTCCTTTTATTAGTGTGGGGGGTTCTATGCAAGTAGGGTTATGTATATTTATTCCACATGCTTGATAATTGCTAACTTGCAGGATCAAGTTGCTGTCAAAACCCAACTCAAGAGTTAAACCGGACCAACACCCGTTTTTACTTTAATGTGTGTTGGTCCCGCTGTCTGGTGATTATAAGAAGCTCGGGGGGGGGTATCCAGAATGCTGGAGCCCCCCCCCCTAGCAGCAAACCACACACAAAGCTTGTAATACTTACCTTCATAAAAAGCCAGCGTCAAGAATGGAGTCCCACGATTGGCCGCTGGGTGGTCATGTGGGCCACAGTCCTGTCCTCTGCGCTGACCACTGCGTGACCGATCGTGAGCATGACCAATCGTGGGACTCCTTTCTCGCCGCTGGCTCGTAATGAAGGTGAGTATTACAAGCTTTGAGTGTGGTTTGCTGCGAGGGGGTCGCTCCAGCATTCTGGATGCCCCCCCCCAAGCTTCTTATAATCATCAGACAGCAGCACCACACCAGTTAAATTGAAAACAGGTGTTAGCCCAGTTTACAGCTTATCATTTATAGACCTCCGAAAGAAAATGATGGCTACATAATCTGTTGACTATCAATTTCTGTCACTCATTTTAAAGGAAATTCCATATCTGTTTGCAAAAAATGTGCTTGTTGTTTGTCCTCGCTGGTATATAGTTCTTCTGCAGCCATATATATGGAGGAAGGTGTATAAAAGCAATATATACTATCCAGTGTTCCCAGCCCCTCAAGAGTCCAGGCCCAACCGCAATCAGCTTACAAACCTACCAGGATAGGCCACTCTGAAACATCTGGTTACCACTATTTTTGCCATTTTAAAGTTTTGTCATGTGTTATACACTTGAAATAGTGGAGGACAAAAAACACACAGAAAATGCAATCTGCATTCTATAAGTGCATTACAATGCCAAACATCTGGTGTGAATGAGTCTTATAGGAAATAAATTAATTATGCATAACACAATAGAAGCAGAAACAATGTGAACCAGACTTTAGTTATAATATGATGTATCTATGTGGACAGGTCAGAAAAATCCTAGCAAGTTTTGGTTTGCAGAAATAACTTATATTTTTGTGGTTTGGATATGATAAGGTAGTGATTTTTCAGAGATCATTGTATCAGCATGAAACTAGAAAGAAAAAATATACACAGGTAGTATTTCGAAAATGTATGTTGTATGTTATATTTTAGACATGTTTCCAACAGATTTCAAGATGGGAGGTGTATTCTGTCACACCAGCCCTAACTCTTGAATCAGTCATTTAAGAGTTCATACCTGCACTGCATCTTTTACGTTGTTGTTTCATATACACATATATTGGGTGCTTGGTAATGATTGCTTGTATTGTAGGGCAATCAGTCTACATACAATTTAGACAGTATTCCCCGTTTTCCTTGTGAGTGGTGTTGAGCGCACTGCAAAGTTGGGGTTCGTACGGAACTTTTGCGAGTTTGGTTTCACAATTCTGAACAAGGACTTTAGCCTGAAGTCCTTATTCAAGTTCGGCATTCATCCCGAAAATGGAAAAGCTGAGCAGCCCATCAACCAGCTTCACCTAAAGGATGCAGCAGCAGGAAGCTGCTGAGCAACTTACCTGAGCCCTGCAATCCCGGTCCCATCAGCAGCGGTGTTCCTTCAGAAGGGTCACTCTCATGAGTGAGGACAATCCTAGTTCCAGCACTGCCAGCTGGCAGTATGAGTGTCCTCACGCATGAGAGCGGCAGCCAACTTTCTGTGGCCCCTGCTGTGGACCATTTGAACTGAACCGAGGTCATGGGGCTCAGGTAAGTTTAACAGCAGTGCTTCTTGCTGCATACTCTGGGACCCCTCACCCAGAGGCAGAATTGTCCAAACCCCCAGTGGGCCTCCATTGGTTTATGTATCATGTTTTTTTCAAAGTTTGCCTGAACTTGCAGAACGCAAATTTTGGGGGGTTTGCTCAACCCTACTTGTAAGATCGTATGTTTTTTTTCTCTCAGACTAGTCCAGAAATGCTTGAAAAAGCAGACCATGTGCTCACAGAAAAGGAATGGCTTTTGACATCTGTGACTGTTTATCAGCTTTTAGGAAAGCTAGTAAACTACATAAGCTTCTTTGCATCAGTATTGCCATACAAGTGGCTGAAAAAAGGGAAGCTATGAAGAGTCCACATGATTTGAACAAATATCACTCTCTACCGCAGACCAAGAACTGGATTGTCTCATGGTTCCCTCTTACATCAGACTGGTAGTGAAAGAATAGTGTGTGCTCACTATAAAACAGCAAAATCCTAACAGAAACAGTTTCTACTTTATATGATGTATTAATTTATCGGTGATGCTATTTAGTAGAAAAGTGCGGGAGAAATAGTTACACTCACCAGGATCTTTTGTGCTTGCACTAAGAGTCAAAGAAAAGAAGTCATTCTGAACACCACTCGTTGTCTTCCAATTGGCTAAGCAGATGTCAACAATGACTTCATTGCAACATAACTGGGACATTTTCCATCCCACCAATGAAATCTATTCAGTCTGCTCAGTTATGGACGGATGTCAGATCCTTAGGTGTAAGGAAAAGGCTGGTGGTGAAGATTGCTTGAAATACAAAAGCTCCTGAATGTATTTTTAAATAAAATAAAAACATGATCATGTGAAATACATAGTTTAGGTTAAGTGTAGTAGGGCAATCCAGTAGCTGTCCCCTATGAAAGCTTAATGTGTGTTGTACCAACAATGAAGCTTCTGATGACAGTGTTACTACATGCTGCTCTATAAGATGCAGTTATTTTCCCCAAAGGCTGGGGGAAAATGCTAGTGCTTCTTATAGTATGAAGGTGACCCTCCATTTCTAGACTGCCGTTAAATCAAGTTAGTATAAAAAAAAAACATCATACCTTCATATCCATTCCACAGTTACCGCTCTCTGCACTTATCGTGTGGTTGGGCATTGGGGGATCTGCCACACTACGTTGTTATCGGGGTATTTTACACACTGTATATTATATGAGAATGGGGAGTCAGCCTGCTGCTTGTATTTTGGGATGGGGGGATTTGCCACACTACCCTGTTATGGGGGTATTTTGCATGCTGTATTTCATATGGGGAGGGGGGAGTCGGTCTGCTGCTTGTATTTGAGCATAGGGGGATCTGCCATTTCTCCAGGTATAGGGGGATCTGCCATGTCCTGTTTGGTTCAGAATATTTTCTTTCTTTTATTCCTCCTCCAAATCCTAGGTGTGTCTTATGGGCAGGTGCGTCTTAAAGGGTGAAACATATGCTGTGTTTTTGCAAATGTTTCCTGCTTCTGCTACTTCATTACAGCTGAAGGTCTGCAACAATCAGTGTTTTAGAACAGTGGTTCTCAACCTTTTTACTACAACTCCCCTCTATCGACAAGCATTTACAGTTCAATGAAGTATTGTATCCCCAAGGAGGAGATTGGTCACTAATGTTACCAAAATAAGTAGGTAATGGGCCTTGAAGAACATTTTGAAGCAATAAGCACACTTAAACATTGCTGGGTACTCTCAAGGTATACATACAACAAGTTGAAAAACAGTGGTTTAGAAAACTAGACCTTGGTGGAACCAGTCTTTGGTTGCAGCAGAGGTGGCTGACATTGATCTGTAGCCCCTTAGCAGATGGACAACAGTTTGTAATGGTTTACAGAAAGTGAATCACACCTTTTTGCTGCAGCAATATTGATAAATAGTGATAAAAACTGACTACCATTTAAGTTTTTTTTTTGAATAACGTATAAAATATTAAAGTGGGGTTTTTAGTTGTTTTGTAAGCAAGCGCTATACCTTATTCAATATTACTCAAATATATATATAACAAATAAAGATTTTTTTACATGCTGTTTAAATAATCAGTTTGATCACTTGCATGATATTCTTTTTAAGGACTGTTTAAAAAAAAAAAAAATAAATAAATTACATGTAAATGAGCACAAATTTTTCAATAGCAAACAGCATGAAGCAGAGAAAATGTAACAAAGGCAAACTGCCATTCTAATGAGGAGACAACAATAAATTATCACAAAGAATTTCCTGTGCCTAATTTAACACCTCAGAGAAAAGTCAACAACAGCAAGAGAACATCCAGTCCCACAGGCTCTGCTTTTAAACACAGATTTGAAAATTTATGAGCAATGAATTCCCATACCAGGAAAACTAGAGACTAAAATTCATTAAAAAGGTGAAGATAAATCACAAAGGACAAACCATACATAAAACACTATACATCACAAGGTAAAAAAAAACAGACAGTGCACAATAGAAGGTGTTTGGGACAAACTCAACTTTAATGTTTTAAATTAAGTCCCTGCTGCATTCAAACAGCCCAGATAGATTATTTTTTTGTTCAGATATATATTTTTGAAATACGTTTTATGCTTTCTTGGCTTTTGAATATTTGGGTTTTAGACTGTATTCACAAGATTAACAGGGATATTCTCCTACCCCTGAAATGTGTTGGTAGGCGCCTTTATTCAAGTGTTAAAGGAACATTCCAGGCAAAGGGCTTAAGAAGTTTAATAACCCAAAGTCTTGTTCAAAGAACAGTCTATGTCAGCATGAATTATCCAATAATCTTTACAACAAGTGTCAGTCACAGGAGGCACAGGAGGAGTATACCACAGAAACCCTCTGGCATCATATTGCTGCCAGAGACTTCCCTATAAAGTACATAGAGTATTCTAAATAGTGCACACAGTCATATTGCAATTGGCACATAGATGATAATTAAACCGGGGGGTACATTCCTATTGCCGGTGCCCCCCAAGCAAAACTGAGCTCCATGACTGGACAACTCAATCATGTGGTCATACCCAGGGGATGCCTATAGGCCACTTGACTGTGACAGTCACTAATAGAGCTTGATTCCATAGGGAAGCAGTTTGAATACAAGATTTTACTTGGGTGTTACAGCGTATGGGGGCAACAGCAAATGGGATACCCTCAGCACAGCAAACAACATCCATTTTGTAAAAATGCACCATTAGTTATATTCTTCCCATATTATCTGTAGCCTGATTCTGAGCTTCACCATGAATGCTCGTTTTTTGTCGAAGTGAATTTGGAAACCGGGAATTTGCAAATGTTCACATGATTCTCAGCTGCATCCCAAGAAATTGTCAGCCAGGTGTAATTTCTTGGCATACACATACGGTTTAACTGAGCATTTATGGTTTTGGCTGTTGAACGAAAGTCGAGTTTGTACCTTTTTTCAACCATATGTTGCCACAATGTTGTCCATCCGTCTCGGTGTTCCATTGGCATTCTGGCATATGCCAGCGGTGTGTTTTCTTTAAAAAACTTGCAGGCCTCCATACATCTCACGCAGTGAGCCTGTCCGTAGTGTGGCTTACCTTTTCCCCCTTGGCTGCTGTCAGGGCATCCCATGTAGTGTGTCTGTCTGTGACATACCTTTTCCCCTTGGTGCCTGTCAGGGAATCCCATGTAGTGTGCCTGTCTGTAGTGTGACTTACCTTCTCTCAGTTTTTTCCTTTCATGGCATCCCATGTCATCTGCTTCCACCCACTGTCACTAACCTCCTTCTCCTGTTTTTTGTCCTTCTTCCACCTTCTCTTTTCCCACACAACCCACCCATCCCTGCTTGACCTGCTACACTCTGCATTATGGATGTTGCTTTAATAATAACATTCCCTATTCATTTTTTCTTTGTATTTTTGGTTTCTTTAAAAAAAATAATAAAATCGGGCAAAGTGTCCAATCATTGCAAATGGCTGTAGCCTAACAACATGGCAACTGTAAAGAGAAAAGAAATGCATGTCAGTATCTGCTGAAATCCTTGTGTGTGTCAGTTCCCCCTGTTCAAGGCCCCCAAATGCTCACTACTTACCAGCACACTGTCAAGTTGTGGAGGGCAATGCAGGCTACGATGATCTTCACCACTTTATCCGGTTTATATTGCAGTGCTCCCCCTGTGTGGTCAAGGCACCTAAATTTGGTTTTAGGAGGCCAAAGGCTTGCTCAACTACTGCACATGTGAGGTGGTATGCCCAGTTATATGACCACTGGGCTGGTGTCTGGGGCTTTAAAATGATGTAAGGAGCCTGGGAAGAAGGGGGTAACTAGAATAATTTAAAAGGAATAAAACAAGAAATAAGGATCCAAGCATTAAAACAAAAAGTCAAAAATAAGAGAGCTACTAGTAAGGGAAATCACTAGGGCAAATGGGCAGAAAAACAACAACCACCCCAATAAAAGAAAACATTAGGTGATAGGGGCCCACGGTTGTAAGGAGAAAAATGGATTTACAGGTCCATTACACAAACAATTGGCAATTAAATCTCAAGGTAAGGCGCAATGCAAGAACAAAGGAGTTAAGCTAGGAACAGGGAGAATGGGGACTAAAAATAGGCACATGAGCACAGTACTACAGGGGAGGCCATAAAGACGAATAGGCAACAACAAGAAAAGACATCCCCAAAATAACTAGGGGGCACAGATGATAACTACATACAACTGTGCAAATGCAAGGCTAACAATAGAAACGAGGAACAACTACAAGAATACATACTTACCCAGAAGCCAATTGCCACTCAGCTCACCACTCTCAAAGCGTGTATATAAACTTGAACTGCGCAAGATGAATACAGTGTGAGATGACCCTGGGAATCTGGCCAAGATGCTTAAGAAGCCCAAATATGGCCCCACGATGCTTTGCATATTCATAGAGTGGCCTGTCTTGTGGTTGCTTGAACCAAATCAGAAAAGCCTCAGGTTAATACACAGGAACAGGCAAAAAAAACAGATGCATGGGCAACATGGACAAAGGGAAGTTGGTTTAGGCGAGCTGAAACAAGACTAGCATAAATACAGGAGAGTCACCAAGAAGGAAGACCAATGTGTCCAGGTGAAGGCGTGTATGTCTAAGCTGTAAAAGGTGGTTAACTGCTCCCACTGCTGCTGACACTCGTACTCTTCACAGAACTAATAAAGGGGTTCCATCATGAGCACACATGCCGGTTCCAATTAGCAAAAAGAGGGCATCATTTTGGAACAGAAACCTATAGTTTCTATAGTTACAAAAATGGTCAAATCAGGGCTCAGAACCATGTGCAAGTGCAGGCTAAACCCATAAACATATGCAGTCGAGAATGCAAAAACTTGGCTCCACCTGTATTAATATGGCAACTACTTGGTTTGACAAACGTAAAAAAAAATCCTGCAAAAAGCCAACTCAAAAAAACAGGGCCCAGAATCACACGAACCAGGAATAAGGCTGAAACCGGATCTTTGACGTCTTTCCCGCATGTGGGAAATTGTACGGGAGAAACCCTGAATCAGCTCTAAGGACAATATTTGATACATTTTCTGTATTATGCACATGCAACCTACAGATGTAGCAATCATTATCACAGCTCAGCCCAATGTGATATCTCACAGAAGCCAAAGAAGCCATTGAAAAGCTTTTAAGGTTTCAAGATAGCTTGATGCACCAGTGTGCCAAGTGGAATTTTAAAGAAAGCTGCATCTGTATATACCTATGCTATATGTCACATTTTGATCCCATGTATTAAATAAATCTGTGCACACCTGCGCATAAGAGTTTTACAGCTGAAGGCTGTTTTTTTTAAATTCTTTATTTAATTAATGTTTTTAAAAAAACAAAGAGGCCGATTCATTAATAGCGCCAGGTAGCGACAGATGGGCGCCAGTAGTGTTATTTTCACAGCGCACGCTAGTATTCGCTGTGCTTGGCCGTTGTTCGGCTGTTGACAGCGACTCAGTCGGTGTGTGGTAATGTTGAATATTGGGTGAGGAGTCGCTGTTTGACAGGTTCCGCGCTGTATGGGAGCGCATGGCAGTGAATGGCCATAGGGAACGGCTCCCAGCATATTCATTAACAAATCACGCTCAAAAAATTCTTGCGCTGTGAAATGCTTGTTTAAACCCCAGAGCGCTGGCGTTTTTTAACCCCCAAACAACCATATTTTTGGAAAAAAACATGTTTTTACAAACATTTTGTAATATGAATACATTAATATCAGACCTGTAATATCAATTCAGCACAATTTATTTATTTATTTTTTTACCTTAAATAAAATATCTAACATTGCAGAAGTGGTCACAGAATTTTTGCCATTTAAAAAAAAAAAAAAAATTAATAACAATTAATTAAGAATATTTAAAGATTGCTCCATTGAAATGCATTGGAGAGCGCCAGGTAGCGAGAGGTCATACCTGTCGCTGTTCAAGGTCGCTCGCTGGCGCTGTGGGGTGAGGCAGGAATAATGATGAATGATTCGCTATCTGGCGCTCTGTCAGTCGCTAAGCAGGATCGGCTTGATAAATGTGTGATTGCGGAGGGGAGCCGGCGTTCTCGTGGCGGTGAGCGTCATTACCGTTCGCTCACCATTCGCTACCTGGCGCTATCCCTTGTTAAATAAGGGCCAAAGCAGAACATTTTCTTAAATGTAAAAAGCTTTATTGGCTGATTGGCTGCCTATCTCTGCAGTTATGAAACCCCACCCTGCTCTCTGGTCATACTATGTGATCAACCTACGAGCATGCAAGAACTACATACTACAAGGACAGCTTTCCATGTGGTTTGTGCATACATTCCAATGTAAGAAATTGTCCCCATATTTTGTGTAAACATGTTCTTATTCTATGGGGTTCATAACTATACTATACACATAGGTGAACAAAATTGTTGGCACCCTTCTGTTAAAGAAAGAAAAACCCACAATGGTCACTGAACTATTTTGTAACTCTCAAAATTAATGATGCATTTTAATTTACTGAAAATGAGCCAATAAAATCAAACATTGGTTTTGTAATGTGGTTGAACAGAAAAAAAATAAAAAACAAAAATGGCAAAAATAATGCTACCCTTGGCCTTGATTCAGAAAACCTGCCTTAAACTGTCTCAGTAAAATACAGATTGTTTGTGCTTTATTTAAAAATAAGGCACGCGTTGAAATATGTGTGGTTTGGTGAAGGGGGAAAGTTAGAGCATGATTAGCACCTACAACTTTCACTAAAGTAATGTGGCAACTTATTTGATTTGCTTTTTAAAATAAATCTGAAAGACATTTTAGGTTTGAGGCCCCTTTCACATCTTCCTTTTAGAGAAATACCATGTGAAACAGGTCACAAGTGTGAAGAAAACACTGCCTATAAATTAGGTGGGTATTTTCACATCAGTGCACTGTCTTTTGCCCACAAAACACATAACCAATATTAGTGTAGTTATTGGGCTTTACCTGCACTGAAATATCACCTTTCGTTCCATTGCTGTTGGTCCGCCGTAGCTGTCACAGGCCTCCATCCATGACTCAAGAAGGTGGCTACAACAAGCACCAGATCAGGGTCCCTTTTCTCACAGTCTCCACCCTTTGGGGGGGGGGCAATGTGAAGGGTGAAAAGTTGACTTGTAGTGTGCTTTACTGGCACTGCAGTGCAGTAGAAGAGCTATACTTAATGCCACCTCCAGTCCATTGGTCTCCTGACTCTGCCATGAGCCTTTGTTCTTCAATCTCAATCCTGCTGAAGCCACATTTTTGGGTTCTTCCACAGGGCTCTTGCTGGCATAGAAGGATGAAGAAAGTGGCTACAGAAAGCACCAGATTGGTAGAGGAAGCTAAGTTCTCTCTGCCTCAGACCTTCTGCAGGAGCCCACTCCCGGAGCACCTTACTCCACTGCGACCCCCTACTTCTGGTGCTTCCATCACTACTATCCATACCAGGAGCCTGTTTTGCTGTATTCACCTCTGGGGGACAGGAAACAACTAACCCTTATACTTGCCCTAGGTGAAAGTATTAGGTGTTACTAACCAGCATAGTTACCCTTTAGACCATTTATAGACTCCTGTAATGTTCCAGTATTAGGTTAGCTGAGGGCACTGCAACAAATTGATGAGATTCTAGTTGTCAGATGCAGCATCCTTTAACCGTCAACTTATTGCTCTGGTGCAAAGTGCTAGCTAGAAATCTTCTATTAATTGAGATGTGATGTGTCAGTTAATGATTGCTACATCTGTATTTCTTAGCACAGTTGCTATTTCACTTGGAAAGCAATAGTCATGGCTTAGAGACAGACAAGAGGTTAAGGGTTGTCATGAGAGAGAACCTATTTATGTTCTCCCTTTATTCTAAAGGATTGTTTTTTACCAAACGGGGAACAATGAGAGACAGGGGGACATGAACTTAAAAGAGGAACCGTCCCTTCAAATGAGGGACACTTGGGAGGTAGGCTGAACATTTTAGTTTAAGTTAATAAGGTTTTAGCTCAGTTTATAGTTGAGTATCTTGTGTTTACTGTGCAGTTATATAGTTGGAAAAAAGTAGCTTGTACAGTATGTCAGGAACTCCCCTTTTCCCGAGTGACCCATTTATCAAAAGGTCAGTATGGATTCTGACACTGTAGCCCTGGTAAGCTCCATGTAGACGTGTTTGTATCGTGCGTCTGTGTAAAAGTCCCTTGACTTGTCATTGACCTTATCTGGCAGTCGTAGTCAATACTAAAGCCTAAATTTTGAATTTTTTATTGTGCTGTGTGCAACTATTCATGAAATTAAAGAATGAGTCACAGGAGAAATCACCTAGTAAAGAATATAAGAAAAAATACATTTCCAATATGGTATGCTTGAAATACTGTACCTTTCTGTTACACAAGCATGATCTAATTGTGAGAGGAATGAGATCAGACATACTACCAGACTTTGATCAAACACGCTTGTATGTTTTTGAATGTATTACAGGTTAATTAGTATTTATCAATTTTTATTTTTGCATAGGCAAGCGTCAATGATTTTGATTTTTTAGGTCAATAGTTTTATATTGCTTTTATTATCTTTTTCAATAAAGGTGAATAGTGAAAGGCTGATGTGGTCAGTGCTGCTCCCATATGAATTGCTTCATTTATACTTGAGCATCTCAAGGTGCTATATACTGCACAGAAACAGAGGTGGAAGAAAATGTGTACAGTATGTCAGCACTCACCTTCTCCCAGGTGACCCATTACTAAAAAGGTCAAAATAGCCTATTACATTGTAGTCCTGCCAAGCTCCATGAAGATTATCAATACATAACACATGTTATAGTGAAAGCTTGTCTCTCTCATTTTCATTGACCTCATCTGCCAGTATGAAGTTAAAATTTCAATGAGACTCTGAATTCTTCTTTTGCAGAAACTTGCAGAAGATTATCGGAAGGGGTACCAACTAACGGATAGGTCACTGCTGCAACAATAGCAGAATGTTAATTAGGGTTTTGTAAATATTACCATTTCTGAAAAAACACAGTATTTGACTATGAAACTCGTTTTACCAAATGAACCTAAGAACTATAAAGAACTGGAACAATTTAAAATGTGTATTTACTAGAATATGGAAAACTAGAATTTAATAGACTTGTATTTGAAAGGGGTGATAGGCAGCGTTAGTGCATGAGCTGAGGCACATCAGATGAGTTGATGGGGAGGCCGATTCATCAATAGCGCCAGGTAGCGACAGATGAGCGACTGAAGTATGGCGCTAAGAGCGCCACTAGCGTCAGCCGCGGGCGGTAGCGATTCGCTATAGCAGGCCTCCTCAGTCGCTACCTGGCGTTGTTGCGAACAACGCCTACATTGCTGAATATGATGTTGGCCCTCAGCTTTGTAGGCGCTGTCAGTCAGTGTGACCACGCTATTCTACACAGCGCCTGTTAGCTTTGCTGTGTCCTGGCCATCCAGTACCTTCTGAATAAAACACATTGCCACATTTGTTAAAAATTTAAAGAGTTTTTATTTTGTGTTGAAAAGGAAATTAAATTCAACCAGATATTCTAATATAAATGCAAAATAAAACATAATTAAACACATAGCCACAATTTTTTTTTTTTTTTATTTGTTAAATAAAAAGGAAATACAATTAAACCACCAATGAGAAAGAAAATGAAAAGAAAAACAGAACAGAGAAAAATGGAAAATCGAAAAAGAAAAGAAAAACAGAAATGAGAAAGGAAAATAGAAAAAGTAAATAAAAGCAGAAATGAGAAAGGAAAATAGAAAAAGTAAATAAAAGCAGAAATGAGAAAGGAAAATAGAAAAAAGAAAAACAGAAATGAGAAAGGCAAATAGAAAAAGAAAATAAAAACAGAAATGAGAAAGAAAAGGAAAATAGAAAAGGAAAATAAAAACAGAACTGAGAAAGAAAAGGAAAATAAAAACAGAAATGAGAAAGAAAAGGAAAATAGAAAAGGAAAATAAAAACAGAACTGAGAAAGAAAAGGAAAATAGAAAAGGAAAATAAAAACAGAACAGAGAAAGAAAAGGAAAATTAAAATAGGAATTAGAAAGAAAAGGAAAATAGAAAAGGAAAATAAAAACAGAACAGAGAAAGAAAAGGAAAATAAAAACAGAAATGAGAAAGAAAAGGAAAATAGAAAAGGAAAATAAAAACAGAACAGAGAAAGAAAAGGAAAATAAAAACAGAAATGAGAAAGAAAAGGAAAATAGAAAAGGAAAATAAAAACAGAACAGAGAAAGAAAAGGAAAATTAAAATAGGAATTAGAAAGAAAAGGAAAATAGAAAAGGAAAATAAAAACAGAACAGAGAAAGAAAAGGAAAATTAAAATAGGAATTAGAAAGAAAAGGAAAATAGAAAAGGAAAATAAAAACAGAACAGAGAAAGAAAAGGAAAATAAAAACAGAAATGAGAAAGAAAAGGAAAATAGAAAAGGAAAATAAAAACAGAACTGAGAAAGAAAAGGAAAATAAAAACAGAACTGAGAAAGAAAAGGAAAATAGACAAGGAAAATAAAAACAGAACAGAGAAATAAAAGGAAAATAAAAACAGAACTGAGAAAGAAAAGGAAAATAGAAAAGGAAAATAAAAACAGAACAGAGAAAGAAAAGGAAAATTAAAATAGGAATTAGAATGAAAAGGAAACTTACAACAGAATTAAACACATAGCCACATGTATATATATATATTTTTTTTTTTTTTTACACTAAAAAAAAAATAATAATAAAACAGAAATGAAATTGAAAATGAAAAGTCCAACAGAAATTCTAAAGCAAAGTAAAGTGCAGGAAAGTTTTTGAAATGGAAATTAGGGATCAGGGTGCATCTCTTGGTGCCTGAAAAAATAAGAAAAGTGCGGTTAGTATATATCTTTAAAGTTGTTTTGTCGTTGAAAAAAAAAAAATGCATAACTTGATAACCAACATTGGCGTCTTACACCCCCCTTAGAGTGGTTTGGGTCATCTTACACCCCCCTTAAAGTGGTTTGGGTCATCTTACACCCCGCTTAGAGTGGTTTTGGTCATCTTACACCCCCCTTAAAGTGGTTTGGGTCATCTTACACCCCCCTTAGAGTGGTTTGGGTCATCTTACACCCCCCTTAGAGTGGTTTGGGTCATCGTACACCCCCCTTAGAGTGGTTTGGGTCATCTTACACCCCCCTTAGAGTGGTTTTGGTCATCTTACACCCCCCTTAAAGTGGTTTGGGTCATCTTACACCCCGCTTAGAGTGGTTTTGGTCATCTTACACCCCCCTTAAAGTGGTTTGGGTCATCTTACACCCCGCTTAGAGTGGTTTTGGTCATCTTACACCCCCCCTTAGAGTGGTTTGGGTCATCTTACACCCCCCCTTAGAGTGGTTTGGGTCATCTTACACCCCCCCTTAGAGTGGTTTGGGTCATCTTACACCCCCCCTTAGAGTGGTTTGGGTCATCTTACACCCCCCTTAGTGTGTTTTTTTGCTCTTTTTGATGGGAGGTCAAATACATTTAACCAGTAGTGCAGTACTTGCATTAGAGTGAAGGGTAGTTAGCTTACCGCAAAAAAAGAAGTGATCAGCCTTTCCCTTAGCTCATCGCCAGTCTGGGTGTCCTCACTTCTATCTGCGGGCAGGTTGGGGATTTCTGGCACCAGTGCTGTCTCCTCGGGGGCTTGGATTCGGTGACAAATGCAAATGTTGTGTAGCACACAGCAGGCAAGGATGATCTTGGAAACCTTCTGTGGGCTGTAGAGCATCTCTCCTCCTGGCCGTGCCAAACAGAGAAAGCGTGCTTTCAGCAGGCCGATGGTTCTTTCCACAATGCTTCTGGTCTTGCGATGCGCTGCATTGTAGCGTTCATGGGCAGAGGTCCGTGGGTTCCTGACCGGAGTCATGACCCACGTTCTCTGCCCATATCCCTTGTCCGCTGTAGAAAAAACACAAGGAGAGAGACAGCAATTAGTACTAGTACATGTTTTTTGGTGGTAGTTTGGTTAAAATTGGCTTACTAGGCCACATATTAGCAAAATACATTGACATGGTTAATTTATTACCCAGTAGCCAGCCAGCTGGCATTTCGTTGTTATCAAACTTCCGGCACAGGACTGTCCGCTGCAAGACGTAAGAATCGTGGCATGAGCCGGGGAACCCCGATCTCACCGCCCGCAGCCTCATGTCTGGGTCACAGACCACCATGATATTAAGCGAATGGAACTGCTTCCGGTTTCTGTAGGACAGTTCCTGTGCACGGGGAGGGCGGAAAGGGATATGTGTACCATCAACGCACCCTAGCACATTCGGGATCCCTCCCATCAGATAGAAAGCATGTTTTATTTTGGCAACCTCTTCCTCATCCTCAGGAAACTTGATGTAAATTGGGATTAAATCACAAATTTCCAGAACTACCTGGATTAGTATGCGGCTCATAGTAGCCTGGCTTATCCCGCTGAGGAGGGCTGAGGTTGCCTGGAAGGTCCCTCGTGCCAAAATATTAAGAGTGGCACACAGGCGTACTATGCCTGGAATGGAATGAGTGCGTTTGGTGGATGGCTCGATTTTGGTCTTAATCTGATCATATAGTGACTGTAGTGCAGCACGATTCAGACGGAAGCGGCTCCTGATCTGCTCGTCACTTAAGTCCCATACTGAAAGGCGGATTGCAAAGGAGCGGGGTGCCCTAAGCCTCACAACACCCCGCTCCCTTTCCTCCTGCTCTTTCAGCATACACATACATCCATCCACCCAGACACCATACATCACCCTCTTATCCATCACACACACTAAAGATATATACAAAACCAAAAATAAACAAAAAAAACCACTAACACACAACACACACACAAACAATCACACTCCACACACACCCGCTACAATGCAGCTCACCACAAAACCAGAACTATAGTGGTCCAAACCACCAGCCTGCTGAAAACCAGCTTTCTAAGTTAAGCACAACCAAGAGGGGAGTTGCTGCACAGCCCACAAAAGGCCCCAAAATCAAGCCTCACTTGCTGTATGCTACACAATATTTGCAGATGCCACCAAAACCAAGCTCCTAAAGAAACAGCACTGATGTCAGAAATCACCCAACAAGCCACAGAGAGTGAGGACAGAAACCAGACAGAGGCTCAAATGAGCTAAGGGAAGCGAGCACAGCACCACACCACAGCCTTTGCCACAGTGTAAGAATAGCAGAAGCTAGAACATTCCTTCCTTTTATACTTCATTTTCTAAAGTGACAGGTCCGCTTTGCCGCCTTTTGCGTCGCTCTGCTATTTCCGGGCGCCAATTAGCCGACCCAGGTGTGCGTAAAACAGAGTGCGCACGCGCACGCTAGTAGCGCTACTAGCGTACTTGAGCCGTAACTTGCGTGCATTAACGGACATGGGCCAAAAATCAGGGGTGGACCAATGAAAGGGAAGCTGATGTTTTTTTAAATAGCCGTTAGGCTAAGCACATGTCACAAGGGTTTGAGATACATCAGTCCATTGTTGGATTTGGGTGTGTGTTGTTTGTTTAATGAGGTCTGTAATGAGTTAATTGGCTAACACACATGCTTCTGTCAGTGCAGTGGAGGTGTGCCTAGAAGGAACTGGGCTGTATGTGTGAATCAATTAAGTGGGCTGCTTTTGGATTGGCTGTTAGAGCACATAAAACCTGCCCAAGCCTAAGAGATTGCGATGCCATTCTGTAGTGTGCATGCGTGCTTGTTGGGTGTGTATTTGTGTGTGTGTGCAGCTACAGGATGGAGCCAAATTCAGGACATCTGCCGGCCACAGCAGGCCCGAGTAGGAGTTTGGTGGGTGCTGTGCGCAGACCTCCCTTACGGAAAAGGGCACAGCCTGAAGGTGGGGCAGCACCCCAGGCTAAGCGCCCAGGTGCCAAGAGGGAGCCTGAATTTAATTTGGCTGAGAATAATCATCTTGTGCGCCTTACACTTGCTAAATGGGAGCTGATATTTGGCTCCCAAAGCAAGTCCATAGGCAAACAAGAAAGAAGCAAACTGTGGGATGCCATTGGTGTGGAGCTTAGTAGCACAGCTCAACACCCACGTAGTGGCCCATCCTGCAGGAAACGCTTCTACACTTTGCGAGGGGCCCTTATGAAAAAGATGAATCACGATCTTGATGTGGACAGTGGGTTCATCCAGGCTCCAAAGAGTACCTACAGGCCGTATGAGGAGATGCTGAAGGCCAAAATCCCACTGGCTCGGCTGCAGGGTGTGGATCCTGGGGATGACACCACCGGTTGGACTGAAGGTACATATTTTCTGGCTTTTACAATAACCTAATGTTAATGTATGTGATTTGCATTTTTACATTCTGACCAACTAACAGTAGGACCTGTGAAGTATTACATTCCAGCTCAAACATTTGTAACTTTTCTGTCTGTTGCTTTATGCATAGGTGCACATGCTGCTGTCCGGGATGTGCCTCAGGACACCCAAGCTCCTGCCCTTCCAGCAACCTCAAGGCTACCCCAGTCTGCCATTGAAGGTATTTACCCATAATTTGGTTGCTGGTTGTTTTTTTAACAAATGGGTGTGGGAGCAGCTCAAACAATCAAGGTTTGCCCTGTTGAGTATTAATAATATGTGCCTGCGCCCTAATTGCACGCCCACTGTAACACTCACAGCAACTAACTAACAAGGCCCTAACATGTGTAGATATGTAGGACGCCAGAGATGTGTAGCCATATATCGGCATATCAATGTGGGAGCCACACTTGGCTTGATTAGTGAATATTAGTGAAAGAGCTGCTCACACACCTTAATGCATGTTGTATTTTGCCACGCACATTAGCTATGGCTCAATGTTGGTTTTATTTTGGCCTAGCTCCCATGCCCTTGGCCCCAGCATCTCCTCCGGATCCCACCTACTCTTTGGATGTCGGTAAGTGCATGTGTTCACCTTGCTTGATCCACTTTTACTCAAGTGCATGTGTCTCATTCCTCTTTTTTCTTGGTAGGCCAAGTGACTGGTTCATCTTTGGACCCCACTTCCGATGTTGCCGGTCAACAGGACCCTGTTGGTGTGTAGAGCAATACATAATGTATCCTTTATGCTGTTTATGTTACACTGGTTCAATTTGGTTAGTCTACTAAGCTACATGTTAGCTTGGTAAACTTGAAGATGCCTCTTGGGAGTGCTGGTTGCCTCCCCAGGGTCAGTCTATTAGTTATTTGAGTGATAGCAATGTATTTTTGCGGACATCTTTTTAGCCAAACATTCCCCGTAGTAGTTTGCTGATTATTTACATACTTTTTTTTTTTTTTTTTTTAGTTGACCCGAATATCGGAAGTGGCTGTCCAGAAAGGGCCCCTCAAGTTCCAGCTGCCAGAGATGAGGGTAAGTGGTTTGGCCTTGCTCTAGTCTGTATTTTGGCTCTACTTTTGTGCCACTTGCTTCTGGCAACTTGTGTGTCCACATGTATTTTCAAGGTCCAAGCTCGAGTGAGGACCCCACTCCAGACATCTGGGATATTGCGGGTATGTTTAATTTAAGCAATGTTTCTGATGTAATTTGCAGAAATTAGTGCGTCTTAGTCCTGTAACATACATGTTAACAATCTGAGTTTAACAGAGACCTTTGGTCTAGTGTGTATTTGGGAACTTTTTATAGGTATGGCCTCGATAGCCTAACCAGGTTACATTAGAGTTTGGCCCACAGACCTACTAACCTGATTTTCCTGTTTAGCATATGCCAACTTGCCCGACATCTCGGATGTTGAATTGCGACTCTCTGGCAGCGATACCTCGAGCCTACCTGTGCCGGAGGACACGCAGGTAACATGGCTGATGTAGACGACCTCGAAACACATTGGCATATTCGTGGGTAGTGGAAGAAGCAACATGTCACATTTCCGTTCATTGTTGTTTTGGCAGGAGGCGGAACCAGAACCCCAAGCTGGGACCTCTTCCCAAGTCCCATGTGGCCAAGCTTCAGAGGCTCAGACAAGGGTAAGTTGTATAGTGAGTGTTTATGGTAATTTTTTGGAGGGGCATAACTGCATTGGTTCTGTTTGACTAAAATGTGGTTTACTATTTGTTTAGCCTCAAACCACAGCAAGAGGAGGTGTGGCACCAACCAGTGCCGATTTCTACGAGCTAGGGGTCCGGATGCTGGAGGACTACAGTCGCCAACAGCCGCGTGATGGAACTAATGAGCGCATTGCGGCGTTGGAAAATCAGGTGCTGATGTGTCAGCAACAAAATGAGGCCCTGCAGCGCCAGGTGGACCAGTTACGGCAAAACCAACTACAGAACCAGGACCTTGGTCGGCTGGCAAATGTAATAGAGCAATCTGTACAGCGCCAGGAAGAAGCAATACAGCGCCAGGCAGAAGGTCTCCAGCGGCAGGACCAAACTTTGTTGTTGCTACAACAGCTCATACAACAGCAGTCTATATTTTTTACTGCACTGTTGTCCCCCAACACCGCCCCTAGCAATGACTCCCAACCTCCCCGGCCACCCAGCCAAGAATATTAATTTGTAAACCTTTTTTTATGATTTATGTAAATATATTTTTGAAAACCACCTCTAAATTGTGTTTATCCATACATGTGAAAGCGAACTACACAGTCATGGATGATTTGCTCCATCATCTCTAATATTATGCCACCATTTATGTGCCACATTAGTTAACATTGCTTACTATGGTGTAAACATGTACTGGCTCAAAATGGCTGCCTAATTTTAGACATAATGGTTTTTTGGAATCTAAACCTATGCTGGTCAAGGAACAACACAGTTATTAGTACAAAAAATTGTATTTAAAAAAATTGGCCCAACACGGCCAACATAGGCCAACAAAGGCAAAAACAATTAAAATGGCAGCCATCCCCCCCACCCTAACGTCTCCGACGCCTCTTCATGGCCAGCAGCATCCCTTTCATCTGTCGGAAGGCCCGCCACAGTCTGCGATGCTGGCGTATACAAGCTGTAGAGATGTGATTAAAAATAATATGTTAGAATTTGATTGTGAACTCAACATACACAGATGTAGCAATGTAATGTCAGTGTTTCTAACTTGCTAACACTCACATTAACCTTGGTGAACAATGTGCCCTTAACATTTAAAATTAAAGGTTTAATATTGGCTTGAAAACATGTTAGGACAACATACCTTTACTCTTAAAGTGGACCAACACCCACAATATAGTTTATCATGGGTTTTGGGCCACTTTGTTGTTGCTCACAGATCTGTTTATTCCCTGATGTGTGTATCCACACAGTAATCCATAGCCACTCACCTCTCCATGCTCCAACGTGATTGGCCCAAAAAACGCACGCTAACGTCTATGCAGGGAACAGGAATGTACAATCCTCTTCCGCCGCCTCTTGACGCATGTCACTCTCTGGCTGCTCATGGGGACCCGGCGGCCATTCACAGAGGCCCAGGGCGGACAAATGCACGTCTGGAGTGGTGCGCGGGAGCCAGCGGAAGATAAGTTCCGATAATTAGGGGTTTGCTTGGTGGTTTTGACCCGCGGTACATGCAATTATCGTATGTTCCGCGGGGTGTTAGTTGTTAGTTGTTGGCAAATTAAATGTTTAATGCACATTAAACACCCTTGGTGTTGGGCCAGGTTAACTCTTGCAAATGTAATAATGTTTATGGCCAAGTAAGGACATTTATGTCTTTAGTCCCAGCCAAACATCAGGGCCTAAGGATGATCCAAGTTTGCCCTATAATGTTATGGGTAAACACCTAATCAGGCCCATTTGGTTGTCTATACGCCACAAATAGTCCGTATGTGTCCGTAACAAGAATGTGAGGCAACTATCAAGGATGGTGACTGGCATGTTGGATTATTGTACAAACACATTTAACCTAGATGTGTGTGAAATTCACACATTGGTAAATTTAAAATGTCTACAGATGTAACTAGAAGAGAAAGGTTTCACAAGTATTTACCCATATGAATTTGGATGTACTCACCATCGCAGCTGTGGCGGTGGCCCATGCTGCTGGCCGTCCCTGGAGCTGGTGTGGGGAGGAGGAATTCTGCCTCCGTCTGCGTAGCAACATCTGTCCATAAAAAAAAAAAATACAAAACAACATTTAGTGGAGCTATGACACCCGAAGATTTGACATCCATCTGGTTATTGAGTCTTACCTAAAAAAAAAAAGACATGTTTACATACATGTTAAACGATATTTACTATATTCCTGGTCCATTAGTTAATGTGAAGTGTTTATGGTTGCCACATGTATCCGTTATGATAATCTGGCACTAACCTTTACATTGCAATGTAAATGACTCATTACCAATTTAATGGCTAATGTTACCAGTGTGCCACATGTGTTTGGCCTAACTACTTAACGTAAATTAACTATTGCTAACACACATCATGGTGTGGCCAGAAACATAGGGGTGGTTGCCAGTTGGCTAGCACTGTAGTGTGGTTTGTGATGTTAATGTACATTAGCAAACCAGCTGAGACAATGGACCAGGAAACGTGTCTGTTAAAAGTGGTCCAAGACCCAGGATTGTTAATATTCAGTGTTTTAGTCTACTTTGGCAGAGCAACACAATTTTAGTCCGCCACCGCCCCTGCCTTCCGCACATCACTCCTCCAGTGTGTGCGCACGCGCATGCCAGTATGAAACAGAGCGCAGGCGCACACACATCTCGAGTGCCACACAGGAGGCGGGGACAATGGCTTCTGCCACCCCCAAAGAGGGAAGTAGTTTGTGGTGTTTTGTTGGGGGGTGGCCCTGGGTGAGGGATGTGATTGGGCAGGGAAGGCACGAGAATCCAAGCAATATCATCAATGTTTGTTGGTCCACTTTAAGGAATGACATAAATTCCAAAATGAGATGGCTAACAACATACACTTACCACGACTATGCCCGAGGAGGATTTGACGCCAAAATGCCATGGAGGTGCCGCCTATATGATGCCCTGCAAATTACAGAGGAATGTCAAGGGCTAAGCACAAATGGTCAGATGAAACCTGTCACAGACTAACAATTAAAACATGTAAACTCACCAGGGGATGAAGCGCCACTTGAAGCCCAGGGAGGGCTCTGAGGAGGAGGCGGGGAGCCTCGGCTCCTCACACTCTGCTCAGAAGATCCACCAGGCAAAGGGCCACCCTCCTCCCTCTCACTCCCTGCTTGAGAGTGGCCCCTTGCCTGGTGAGAGTCCTCAGACTCAGAGTGTGAGGAGCTGAGGCTTGATCCAGCCTGCCCCCCAGCAGCACACTCCTCTGGGGCATCATCCCCTTCCTCCCCTGGGTCCTCTAAATAGGACCCGCGGGAGGGACCCTCCCCCGATGACTCCCCCGAGTCCGCCTGCCTGGTTCGGGGGAGGAATCCCTTCCCACGTTTCCCCAGGGGAGGACGCTTATCTGTGTGGAGGGGGTGAAAGCAAATAATTAATATAAAGAGCAAAAAAGGACACAGCTTAGCAGATGATTCTGCACAAAGGCAAAAAAGAACATAAGCTTTAACTTACCTGATGCGTAGGCATCATATAGGCGGTACACGCCTTCTGGGTCCCGGCGCTTGAAATCAGACCATTTCTGTTGGATGGCCCGGATGGTCAGGTCAGTCTTGAAGCGCCGGGACACAGTGGCCTTCACCTCCATGGCAAGGCGTTTTTTAGCTCCTCGGGCATAGTCGTATTCGGCCAGGCAGAAGTCCTATGAAAAAAAAAAAAAAAATAATAAAACATAAATACATGACATCAGAACAATGTCATAAACAGTTATACAGAGACAAGATCAAAGTGGACCCACACCCAGGATTAACATTATTCTGGGTTTGGGTGCACTTTTGTAGGCCACAACTATTGTGGGTGGCCCACTGTCTGCAACCCCCTTGGAAGGCCACAAATACACCGCTGAGGACACTCCCACGTCACTCCGCAAGCCAAACACAGCGCTCCACGCCGGTGTGGTATGCGCATCCAAGGCCGTTGGGAGGTGCATACCAGCTCAGCTGTGTCTGCACGGCAAAGTACGCATGTGGCGTTTGACTCTAACAGGGAGTGCGCCTGCACACAAAATGAAAATATGTATGGCGCAGGGGTACACCCTGCTAGAGGTAAGCGCAATAGGCATCCGCAACTCACGCATGCACAGATGGGACGGGGCAGAGGTAATTTTTAGGGCCCTCCAGGGGGGGGGGGGCATCCCAGCAGGACATCCACAATGGGGATGCCCCACGTGGAGTGTTAAATTTTGGCCTGAAAACAATACAAATTCTGCCCCTATCCCCCCTGTGTGTTTATCAATTTTTAAGCTAAAAATAAATAAATAAAATACTCACTTTCACCACCTGGCCATTTACACGGCTATCCACCCGGGTGCGCCTTTGTTTCCTTGGCCCAGGAGGGGAATGGGTGGGAGGGGTGGTATTTGGGGAAGGTGAGGTAGGTGGGGGAGGTGGGGGAGGGGTGGTGGGTCCGGAATCTGAGGAGGAGCTGGGGAGGCGCATTACTCTCCGTTTTGGAGCCATATTGGAAACGCTAAGGAGGAAACAGGAACCGGAAATGACGCTAGCGACATTAGACCAAAAAAAAAAAAAAAACCTAACAAAAATACGCTCCGCGCCCCAGCAACAAGCTATTCTCAGCTATGTGCAAGCTAAGTGGCGGAAAAACTAAAATGACGCTTGAAAACAAGCTAGTGGCATAAGCGCAAGACAGTTTTACCTTAAGGTGGCGTTGAAACGCAAAGGAGGATCCCGGAACCGGATATGACGCTAGCAACTGTGCTTCAAAATACAAACACAAACATGCGCGCAACAGGGACAAGCTAATATCAGCTATGTGCAAGCTAAGTGGCGGAAAAACATTAAAATGACGCTGCAAAACAAGCTATTGGCATAAGCGCTAGACAGTTTTACCTTAAGGTGGCGTTGAAACGCAAAGGAGGATCCCGGAACCGGATATGACGCAAGCAACTGTGCTTCAAAATTCAAAAACAAACATGCGCGCAACAGGGACAAGCTAATATCAGCTATGTGCACGCTAAGTGGCGGAAAAACATTAAAAGGACGCTGCAAAACAAGCTAGGGCCAAAGGCGCCACGAATTATTAGCTTGATTTAGCAGGGGATTCTACATACTGTAATGCATAGGTCCTTCTAAAGCATACACCGTTGTGCTTAAATATACAGATCTTATTCCTTCACAAAGTCATCACACAATCAAACTAGACAACTACCTGAAAATGTGGCACACATGAGAATGCATAACGGGTTGTTATGAGCTGGTACGACTGAATGTTAATCCTGCAATATGTGGCCAGGCACGCTCACAACTACAGTGTATTCATTAACAACGACTGGGGTCGCGGGAAGTGAATTCCTTGCAAATGGCAGAAGGGCACATGTATGAACAGCACAGCGCCGCACAACGCAGCGCAGCGAGGCACAGCGACGCTCGCGCCGCCACATAGCGAATTAAAACAGCGACTGCACAAACACTGACCAACACAGATTCATCAAGGACAGGGCTGCCGAATAGCTTGGGCGCTGACAATTTCTAAGAGCGAACGTGACCGCCCAACCTGACAGGCTACAAAATAGCTTTACAAGCCCCGTTTGTGTGGAAAACCAGCGATTTTGATGCCAATGAGTTTGGGTGGAGGAGATGCAATTCCCATGTCACTCACAACATTACATTGTGAAAAATAAAAAAAAATTCTAATACATATAAATAACCAGCCAGATTCATAAAACATATCAATATAAACATGTGTTGAATTTTGTACCAAAGAAAAAAAACCCAACACCACTAAAAACAATCATTGCAGCGTCTGCCATTGAAATGTATGGGAGAGCGGCAGGTAGCGCCAGGTAATACGTGTCGCTGTGAAGGAATTTGCAGCGGCGCTGTTCGGGCCAGCCGGCTTCATGATGAATGCCGCGCTAGCCGTCGCTCTCGCCGGCGCTAGCCTCATTTAGCTTGATAAATGCGTCATTGTGACCGCCGCCGGGCGTACTTGAGTCGGTAGTCGCCGTTAGCTGCCGCTACCTGGCGCTCGTCAGACACTACCTGGCGCTATCGCTTGATGAATAAGGGCCATAGTTTAAACTTGACCAAAACCCACTGAACTTGTAAAATTAATTTGGCCAAAGACCTTGTTGACACTCCCTTCTCAGGGTGTAGAAGTAGTAATTTTCACTTACCAAATTGACCTGGAACACTATTTTCTTTCTGTGATCAGTAATTGAATAGGTTCAGAAATTACATCACTGACACGCACAGCAGCGGCAATGATTTGAAGTGACAGGACTTTCAATGAAAACAGGGGCATCATTGGGCAGCAAAGTGAAGCAGGGGCATCAAAAATTGCCACAGGTACTCTTTATGGCTGGGGAACAATTCAGGGCATAGTAGTTAAAATGTGCATTTTGGTCTGCTTTAACTCTGTTTACCTTTACTTTACTTCTTTAGGTAAATAATCCATTGGATTTATAATTGTTATAAATTATTATTCAAGTTGATATAATTAATTTCCTATATGTCCAAGGTTTTTACCGTGATCTGAAATGTTTTCCTTTATCAAGCATAGGTACCTCCTATTATGTGGGTTGCCCTCAAACCAAATATGTAAGTGGTTTCAAAAGTTGAACTTGATAGGAATTGTTTATTTCTAAAACCTATATATGTGTGAGTGTAACTATGGGGGTCATGCTAAATATTTAGTGAAGCCAGTGTGACTTCCGGTGTGCATTGCGGTGTGGATTTGCAACCTGCATCTCAGTGAGCTTTTTAGCTTGTAGACATAAAAAAAGTGCAAATCAAAGTTTTTTCTACATTTTTCCCCCAAAATGGTTAGGTACATCATTTCTCCAATGAGGTAAGGGTATTTGATTTTAAAATTGGAAACAGCAGAACCATATGAGCTATGTGGAAAAAATGATGAAATCTTTAGCTTAACCCCTAAGGGGCTGTTAGTTCCAAACTTTGAAAATATATCCTTACATCACTGGAAAAATAATGTACCTAAACTATAAAAATGTGCCATCAAATGTACAGATGATTTTTTGGGTGAAAATGTTGGACAGATACTTTTTGTGTTATATCGCTAAAAAAGCTCACTGGCATGCAGGTTGAAATCCACACCGCAATGCACACCGGAATTCAGACTGGCTCCACCAAATATTTAGCATGACCCTCCCAGTTTATTGTTGACATGTTCTGCCTCTCAGTATCTAAGGTGGTACTTGTGTGGTACGAGCGAAAAAGTCTGAAAAGCAAAGGGCCTAGATCTTATCTGGGTTTAGTCAAGAACTATTAGTCCCTGTCCGAGCAAAAGTTAACTCCCCCCTTATCCCTCTTGGGGGCAGCATAAAATAGGCCACGTGAAAGCATCTCAAGTGGGTCAATTCAGAGCCTGGTGGAAAACTCATTTCTTATTAGGAGATAACTGCCATTGACTTTCATTGTGTAATGGGTGTAAACAATGAAGGTAGGCCAGTCATGGGTATGCGTATGCGTATGTGTATTGACTGTGGTGAAAGACAGCTGTGGGACCACTGTGGGTTGCCATACTCGTTTATAATAAGAGCACTAAAGGGGAGAGAGGCTGTTAGAACACTTTTTGAATGAAACTGAAAGGAGAGGCAAAATTTGAATCCCTGCTAAGGCGTCAACCCAGATCTGCAGGAAATGGAGGAGAGACACATGGGACAGGCATAAGGTGCTTGCTGTTTTATTATTGCTGTTGGGTTTACTGTCCCTTTAGGTAAAGACAAAACATGGTATGACTAGAGATGAGCGAACTTTTGAAAAATTCGATTCGACTGATTCGCCGAATTTTCCGACAAAAATCGTTTCGACCCGAATAAATTCGCGACGAATCGCTATTAAAAACGGCTATTTCTGAGCCTCCTAGAGCCTCAATAGGGTTGTAAACCATTCTGCCTTGCTGTAACACGCACAGGATGCGTGCTGGGTTAGTTAAATAATACTTTGAAGAAATATCACATGCAGATCAGAGGCATCGCTAATAGAATCGCAGAGCGGCACAATTGCAGAGAGTTAAAGTGGCATCACTATGAGGGGCAGAAGGAGCCCAAACATTGGATGAATCACACCCTGGAGTTGGCAGCAGCAGCAGGAGCCCAAATATTAATTTAAAGAGACCCTGGGGTTGGCTTCAGGAGCCCAAAAATTGGATGAATCACACCCTGGAGTTGGCAGCAGCAGCAGGAGCCCAAATATTACTTTAAAGAGACCCTGGGGTTGGCTTCAGGAGCCCAAAAATTGGATGAATCACACCCTGGAGTTGGCAGCAGCAGCAGGAGCCCAAATATTACTTTAAAGAGACCCTGGGGTTGGCTTCAGGAGCCCAAAAATTGGATGAATCACACCCTGGAGTTGGCAGGAGTTGACAGCAGCAGCAGCAGGAGCCCAAATATTACATTAAAGAGACCCTGGGGTTGGCCTCAGGAGCCCAAAAATTGGATGAATCACACCCTGGAGTTGGCAGCAGCAGGAGCCCAAATATACACTGGAGTTGGCTTCAGGAGCCCAAAAATTGGATGAATCACACCCTGGAGTTGGCAGAAGTTGGCAGCAGCAGCAGCAGGAGCCCAAATATACACTGGAGTTGGCTTCAGGAGCCCAAAAATTGGATGAATCACACCCTGGAGTTGGCAGAAGTTGGCAGCAGCAGCAGCAGGAGCCCAAATATACACTGGAGTTGGCTTCAGGAGCCCAAAAATTGGATGAATCACACCCTGGAGTTGGCAGAAGTTGGCAGCAGCAGCAGCAGGAGCCCAAAAATTGGATGAATCACACCCTGGAGTTGGCAGAAGTTGGCAGCAGCAGCAGCAGGAGCCCAAATATACACTGGAGTTGGCTTCAGGAGCCCAAAAATTGGATGAATCACACCCTGGAGTTGGCAGAAGTTGGCAGCAGCAGCAGCAGGAGCCCAAATATACACTGGAGTTGGCTTCAGGAGCCCAAAAATTGGATGAATCACACCCTGGAGTTGGCAGGAGTTGACAGCAGCAGCAGGAGCCCAAATATTACTTTAAAGAGACACTGGGGTTGGCTTCAGGAGCCCAAAAATTGCATGATTCACACCCTGGAGTTGGCAGCAGCAGCAGCAGGAGCCCAAATATAGACTGGGGTTGGCTTCAGGAGCCCAAAAATTGGATGAATCACACCCTGGAGTTGGCAGGAGTTGACAGCAGCAGCAGGAGCCCAAATATTACTTTAAAGAGACACTGGGGTTGGCTTCAGGAGCCCAAAAATTGCATGATTCACACCCTGGAGTTGGCAGCAGCAGCAGCAGGAGCCCAAATATAGACTGGGGTTGGCTTCAGGAGCCCAAAAATTGGATGAATCACACCCTGGAGTTGGCAGGAGCAGGAGCCCAAATATTACTTTAAAGAGACACTGGGGTTGGCTTCAGGAGCCCAAAAATTGGATGAATCACACCCTGGAGTTGGCAGCAGCAGGAGCCCAAATATTACTTTAAAGAGACCCTGGGGTTGGCTTCAGGAGCCCAAAAATTGGATGAATCACACCCTGGAGTTGGCAGCAGCAGGAGCCCAAATATTACTTTAAAGAGACCCTGGGGTTGGCTTCAGGAGCCCAAAAATTGGATGATTCACACCCTGGAGTTGGCAGAAGTTGGCAGCAGCAACAGCAGGAGCCCAAATATTACTTCAAAGAGACCCTGGGGTTGGCTTCAGGAGCCCAAAAATTGGATGAATCACACCCTGGAGTTGGCAGCAGCAGGAGCCCAAATATTACTTCAAAGAGACCCTGGGGTTGGCTTCAGGAGCCCAAAAATTGGATGAATCACACCCTGGAGTTGGCAGCAGCAGGAGCCCAAATATACACTGGAGTTTGCTTCAGGAGCCCAAAAATTGGATGAATCACACCCTGGAGTTGGCAGCAGCAGGAGCCCAAATATTACTTTAAAGAGACACTGGGGCTGGCTTCAGGAGCCCAAAAATTGGATGATTCACACCCTGGAGTTGGCAGAAGTTGGCAGCGGCAGCAGCAGGAGCCCAAATATTACTTTAAAGAGACACTGGGGTTGGCTTCAGGAGCCCAAAAATTGCATGATTCACACCCTGGAGTTGGCAGCAGCAGGAGCCCAAATATAGACTGGGGTTGGCTTCAGGAGCCCAAAAATTGGATGAATCACACCCTGGAGTTGGCAGGAGCAGGAGCCCAAATATTACTTTAAAGAGACACTGGGGTTGGCTTCAGGAGCCCAAAAATTGGATGAATCACACCCTGGAGTTGGCAGCAGCAGGAGCCCAAATATTACTTTAAAGAGACCCTGGGGTTGGCTTCAGGAGCCCAAAAATTGGATGATTCACACCCTGGAGTTGGCAGAAGTTGGCAGCAGCAACAGCAGGAGCCCAAATATTACTTCAAAGAGACCCTGGGGTTGGCTTCAGGAGCCCAAAAATTGGATGAATCACACCCTGGAGTTGGCAGCAGCAGGAGCCCAAATATACACTGGAGTTGGCTTCAGGAGCCCAAAAATTGGATGAATCACACCCTGGAGTTGGCAGCAGCAGGAGCCCAAATATTACTTTAAAGAGACACTGGGGCTGGCTTCAGGAGCCCAAAAATTGGATGATTCACACCCTGGAGTTGGCAGAAGTTGGCAGCGGCAGCAGCAGGAGCCCAAATATTACTTTAAAGAGACACTGGGGTTGGCTTCAGGAGCCCAAAAATTGCATGATTCACACCCTGGAGTTGGCAGCAGCAGGAGCCCAAATATAGACTGGGGTTGGCTTCAGGAGCCCAAAAATTGGATGAATCACACCCTGGAGTTGGCGGCAGCAGCAGGAGCCCAAATATACACTGGAGTTGGCTTCAGGAGCCCAAAAATTGGATGAATCACACCCTGTGGAGAGTCATGTGGAGAAAAAGTAGCTTAGTTAGTAATATCTACATAAAATTATGAGTAAACAAATGCAAAAGTATTGCCAAAGTGAAGTTTTGTTTGAGGGTGTGTTTCCACCTTTTAATTAAATCAGAAACAAGAAGGTATCATTGCCTCTGACTAATTAGCCCTCAAAAATTCTTGGAATTTTTAATCTGGAATCATGTCTGATCCGTCTTATCCGAAGAATATTAATAAAAAGTAAGCGTAACGTAAAGGATTTTTTATTAATACTTACTTGTGGTCCGATGCGGAGGAATGTCTGTAACTGGAGAGCAGCGCCTTAAATCTGTTTTGCACGATCCATCTTTCATTAGTGTAGGTCTGGCCCCGTCATCAATCTACTGGAATACATCAGGCATTGTTGGGAGGAAAGCTTGGATGATCCATGCGCCATTCATTTCCACGCAGGGCAGTCTCTGGAAAAAAAAAAAATCTGTATAAACCAGGGTCTTTTTCATATAAAAACAAATGGTTATTCTTGCTTTTCAACCATATGTTCCACAGCTTTACCAGTCATTGTGTCAGCCAATGAAGCAACTTTGTCTCGAAGTGCTGCAAAAGCAGTCCACTGCATCACAAGTGGCATCTGACACCCCCAGTCAACTGTCTGTCTGTTATGCTTTGGGTTCAGCTCCACTATCCATTGATGAAGATCTGATAATCATAAAATTCAGCAGCTACTGCCCAGCCAAGAAGTGGAGGAGACACTCGCCTCTTCTTCCACTAGCCGGCAATTAGTGATGAGGAGAGTGTCGTGGGAGGAGGTGTTGCAAGCCGAGGTAGTGGAAGAGGGTCCCTGGAGTCTGCGGCGCTGGCGGCGGCAGCAGCAGCAGCAGTGAATTATTGCGGACTGTTGTTAGGAAAAATCAGCTACTCAGCGATGTGGCAGTGTTTCATGCAGCATCCTGTGGAGAAAAAGTAGGTTAGTTAGTGTATATACATAAAATTATGAATAGACAAATGCAATGGTATTGCCAAAGTGAAGTTTTGTTTGAGGGTGTGTTTCCACCTTGTAATTAAATCAGAAACAACTAGCTATCATTTGCCTCTGAATAATTAGCCCTCAAAAATTCTTGGAATTTTTAATCTTGATGTCTGAGGGATTTCTCCTCTCAGACAGCGTCACCATAAGTCCAGCCTGCTGCATTACACTTGGAAGAACATCTTGTTTGCGCTGCGACAAGGAAGCCAGAGTCATGCGTCCTGACATGGCACACGTGTTCAGTCTAGTTGTCAAGCGTTTTCTGAAGTCTTGCCCCCATCTGAAAGAACAACAGGAAAGAAAGTTAGCATGCACTTCTGGCACTCCTACACCACCAAGCACAACCTTATTGAGCCTCAGCGTCACAACGGTGTACCCCACCATAGTCTGATTTGCGATGTTTCCACCCGTTGGAATTCCACCCTCCATATGCAGGATCCACTATAGCAGTGGTCCCCAACCCTGTCCTCAAGGCCCACCAACAGGCCAGGTTTTGCAGATCTCCACAAAGATGCTCAGGTGGAGTAATTAGTGCAGCTGCAGAGCAATAGAGCTGGCTATTTGGAGATCCAAAAAACATGACATGTTGGTGGGCCTTGAGGACAGGGTTGAGGACCACTGCACTATAGGAACAGAGAAAAGCCATCACGGATTTCTGGATGATCCAAACGGATAGGGGGACACCCCTGTGTAAATTCAATGTAAACCATTGGCAGCTCATACGTGACACCGACCGTTTGCTCAGGCCCTTTGAGGAAGCTACGTTATTAGTCAGTTGCCAGGACTATGAGATGAACGATGAGATTCCACTGCTTCATGTACTACAACACATGTTGGAAACCATGGCTGGTCAGGGCACTGGAGACATGGCACATACATTTCACAGCCACATGAAGCCTGTGGGGGCTGAAGTGGAGGAGGGGGTGGGGCACAGCAAACCACAGTTTAGGTTTCACAAAATGACCATTTTATCTAGTCATCTGACAGGAGAGGAGGAGCAGGAGCAGCCACAGGAGCTAGAGGGTTGTGAGTAAGGCGAGACAGAGGACCCAGACACACCATGGCAGTTTACAGTGGAGATGGAGACAGGTAGTCCCTCCGAGTCACTTGCACAAATGGCACGATGCATGCTCACATGCATGCGTACTAGTGAGCGCAGAATTGTCTCCATTTGTCAGCGGGAAGACTTCTGGCTCTCCAACTTATTGGACCCTCGCTTCCGGCACAAAATGGGGGCATTTTTTACGCCCACTGAGAGGGAGGACAAACTGACCTACTACAGAGACATCCCACGTAGTCAGTTGGGCGATGTCTATCTGCGCCATGGCCCATACTCCCGCAGGTCTGACTCGGGGGGAAGTCTGCGATCACCTTCCACTGCCATGGCTGCTGGGGGGGTGGAAGGAGCAGCAGCAGCAGCTCCATCAGCAGCGGCCTCAGTCTTCAGTCGCTAGTGAGTAGCTTTCTACACCCGCATAGTGAGTCTACTCATGAGCAGCAGGAAGACCTGGAGCTGGACCTCAAACAGCAGGTCATGTCATACCTTGACATGACCATGCCAACACACCTTCAAGATCCACTGGATTTGCTGGGAAGCCAAACTTGACTTGTGCCCGCAACTAGCAGAGTTTGCCCTGGAAAAGCTGTACTGGCCGGACAGTAGTTGATTTAGATGGCAACTGGGCTGCTCTATATAACGAAGCAAAATGGCAAATTTACCTCACTATATAAGCTATTGCCCCTCAGATTTACACAGGGGCTGCTCTATATTATGCTGCAAAATGGCAAATTAACCTCACAATATAAGCTATTGCAGCTCTATATAAATAAAAATAAATAAATAAAAAAAAGGGCCTGTAGAAGCTTATTTAGTATAACAGATAGGGTGACATGTGCTGGTTTGGGATGCCCATATGGGCTAGTGTTTTGGCAGCAGTACAAAAACCAATGCAAAATGCAATAGCTTAATAAAGCTGATGCTGATCAACGCTTATTTAGTATAACAGATGGGGTGCAACATGCAGGTTTGGGATGCCCTGCGGCCTGGTGTATTTAAAGCAGACCAAAACCAATTCAAAATGCAATAACTTAATAAAGCTGAGGCTGTAGATGCTTATTTAGTATAAACAGGTAGGGTGCAAGGTGCAGCTTTGGGGTGCCCTGCGGCCTGGTTAAATGAAAGCAGTCAAAAAGGAAGTGCAAACTGAAGTAGCTTAATGAAGCTGATGCTGATCAACGCTTATGTTGTATACCAGATAGGGTGCAAGGTGAAGCTTTGGGGTGCCCTGCGGCCTGGTTTATTAAAAGCAGTCAAAAACAAGTGCAAACTGAAGTAGCTTAATAAAGCAGCTGATGCTGATCAACGCTTATGTTGTATAACAGATAGGGTTAAGATAGCATGTGCCTTGGGATGCCGTGTGGCCTGTTATATTTCAAGCTGAACAAAAAGTAACAATAATCCAAGTATGAGACATAATTTTGACCTTCTTTACAGCACCATACTTTGAAAAAAAAACCTTAATTTCATGCCGATCAATCCAAAGGTCAATGCCCCTAACAAAAATAGTGTTCGGCATAAGTTTTCCTTCTGGAAGGACGTAACCTTTAGTTTACATGGTTGGGGTAGGTTATCTTACAAATTGGGATACCCCAGGCAGCAGTGTCATTGAAAGAGACAGATTGTAATGCAGGCCATATGCAAGCAGAGAAACTCAGGCTGCAACAGGCCTATTTAGTTTACATGGTTGGGGTAGGTTATCTTACAAATTGGGATACCCCACTGTATATGAAACCGAATATAAATGCACACCCAAAAGTGGACAATCAGCCTCCAAGAGGCCTGCTTAGTTTAAATAAGAGAGCTGCTTAGCTTAAATAAGAGAGCTGCTTAGTATGGTAGGTAGGTTATGTTATGTTACAGAATGGGATGCCCCAAAGCTGACTTGAGATCAGTATATATGCACACAGCAGCAGTGTGTAAGCAGGCTCATACAGGCCAAATTTCTTTCAATAACTGTGCAGCTTACAGTAAATGCAGAGGCTAATGGTATGTTACAGAATGGGATGCCCCCAGCAGACTTGAGATCAGTATATATGCACACAGCAGCAGTGTGTTAGCAGGCTCATACAGGCCAAATTTCTTTAAATAACTGTGCAGCTTACAGTTAATGCAGAGGCTAATGGTATGTTACAGAATGGGATGCCCCCAGCAGACTTGAGATCAGTATATATGCACACAGCAGCAGTGTGTTAGCAGGCTCATACAGGCCAAATTTCTTTAAATAACTGTGCAGCTTACAGTTAATGCAGAGGCTAATGGTATGTTACAGAATGGGATGCCCCAAAGCTGACTTGAGATCAGTATATATGCACACAGCAGCAGTGTGTTAGCAGGCTCATACAGGCCAAATTTCTTTCAATAACTGTGCAGCTTACAGTAAATGCAGAGGCTAATGGTATGTTACAGAATGGGATGTCCCAAAAACCAGAGAGCACCTGGCAGGCAGCAGTAAGACTATGCACAGCAAAAGTGTCTTTATCATGCCTAATTTCAATTAGAATAGGTGCAAATGGTTAGGTTCTTAAATAGAGGCTGGTGTAGTCACAGAATGGGATGCCCCCAAAAAAAGATCCAGTAGTACTATGCCCAGCAAAAGTGTCTTTATCAGGCTAATTTCAAATATGATAAGAGCAAATGCTTATATGGTCTTAAACAGAGGCTGCTTTAGTCACAGAATGGGATGCCCCCAAAAAAAGATCCAGTAGTACTATGCCCAGCAAAAGTGTCTTTATCAGGCTAATTTTAAATATGATAAGAGCAAATGCTTATATGGTCTTAAACAGAGGCTGCTTTAGTCACAGAATGGGATGCCCCCAAAAAAAGATCCAGTAGTACTATGCCCAGCAAAAGTGTCTTTATCAGGCTAATTTCAAATATGATAAGAGCAAATGCTTATATGGTCTTAAACAGAGGCTGCTTTAGTCACAGAATGGGATGCCCCCAAAAAAAGATCCAGTAGTACTATGCCCAGCAAAAGTGTCTTTATCAGGCTAATTTCAAATATGATAAGAGCAAATGCTTATATGGTCTTAAACAGAGGCTGCTTTAGTCACAGAATGGGATGCCCTGGCAGGGACAAGTAGTGCTATGCCCAGCAAAAGTGTCTTTATCAGGCTAATTTCAAATATGATAAGAGCAAATACTTATATGGTCTTAAACAGAGGCTGCTTTAGTCACAGAATGGGATGCCCTGGCAGGGACAAGTAGTGCTATGCCCAGCAAAAGTGTCTTTATCAGGCTAATTTCAAATATGATAAGAGCAAATGCTTATATGGTCTTAAACAGAGGCTGCTTTAGTCACAGAATGGGATGCCCCAACAGAAGTGGACCTGGCAGGGTCCAGTAGTGCTATGCCCAGCAAAAGTGTCTTTATCAGGCCTAATTTCAAATATGATAAGTGAAAATGGTTATACGGTCTTAAACAGAGGCTGCTGTAGTCACAGAATGGGATGCCCCAACAGAAGTGGACCTGGCAGGGTCCAGTAGTGCTTTGCCCAGCAAAAGTGTCTTTATCAGGCCTAATTTCAAATATGATAAGTGAAAATGGTTATACGGTCTTAAACAGAGGCTGCTGTAGTCACAGAATGGGATGCCCCAACAGAAGTGGACCTGGCAGGGTCCAGTAGTGCTATGCCCAGCAAAAGTGTCTTTATCAGGCCTAATTTCAAATATGATAAGAGCAAATGCTTATATGGTCTTAAACAGAGGCTGCTTTAGTCACAGAATGGGATGCCCCAACAGGAATGGACCTGGCAGGGTCCAGTAGTGCTTTGCCCAGCAAAAGTGTCTTTATCAGGCCTAATTTCAAATATGATAAGAGCAAATGGTTATATGGTCTTAAACAGAGGCTGCTTTAGTCACAGAATGGGATGCCCCAACAGAAGTGGACCTGGCAGGGTCCAGTAGTGCTATGCCCAGCAAAAGTGTCTTTATCAGGCCTAATTTCAAATATGATAAGAGCAAATGCTTATATGGTCTTAAACAGAGGCTGCTTTAGTCACAGAATGGGATGCCCCAACAGAAGTGGACCTGGCAGGGTCCAGTAGTGCTATGCCCAGCAAAAGTGTCTTTATCAGGCCTAATTTCAAATATGATAAGTGAAAATGGTTATACGGTCTTAAACAGAGGCTGCTGTAGTCACAGAATGGGATGCCCCAACAGAAGTGGACCTGGCAGGGTCCAGTAGTGCTATGCCCAGCAAAAGTGTCTTTATCAGGCCTAATTTCAAATATGATAAGAGCAAATGCTTATATGGTCTTAAACAGAGGCTGCTTTAGTCACAGAATGGGATGCCCCAACAGAAGTGGACCTGGCAGGGTCCAGTAGTGCTTTGCCCAGCAAAAGTGTCTTTATCAGGCCTAATTTCAAATATGATAAGAGCAAATGGTTATATGGTCTTAAACAGAGGCTGCTTTAGTCACAGAATGGGATGCCCCAACAGAAGTGGACCTGGCAGGGTCCAGTAGTGCTATGCCCAGCAAAAGTGTCTTTATCAGGCCTAATTTCAAATATGATAAGAGCAAATGCTTATATGGTCTTAAACAGAGGCTGCTTTAGTCACAGAATGGGATGCCCCAACAGGAATGGACCTGGCAGGGTCCAGTAGTGCTTTGCCCAGCAAAAGTGTCTTTATCAGGCCTAATTTCAAATATGATAAGAGCAAATGGTTATATGGTCTTAAACAGAGGCTGCTTTAGTCACAGAATGGGATGCCCCAACAGAAGTGGACCTGGCAGGGTCCAGTAGTGCTATGCCCAGCAAAAGTGTCTTTATCAGGCCTAATTTCAAATATGATAAGAGCAAATGCTTATATGGTCTTAAACAGAGGCTGCTTTAGTCACAGAATGGGATGCCCCAACAGAAGTGGACCTGGCAGGGTCCAGTAGTGCTATGCCCAGCAAAAGTGTCTTTATCAGGCCTAATTTCAAATATGATAAGAGCAAATGCTTATATGGTCTTAAACAGAGGCTGCTTTAGTCACAGAATGGGATGCCCCAACAGAAGTGGACCTGGCAGGGTCCAGTAGTGCTATGCCCAGCAAAAGTGTCTTTATCAGGCCTAATTTCAAATATGATAAGAGCAAATGCTTATATGGTCTTAAACAGAGGCTGCTTTAGTCACAGAATGGGATGCCCCAACAGGAATGGACCTGGCAGGGTCCAGTAGTGCTTTGCCCAGCAAAAGTGTCTTTATCAGGCCTAATTTCAAATATGATAAGTGAAAATGGTTATACAGTCTTAAACAGAGGCTGCTGTAGTCACAGAATGGGATGCCCCAACAGAAGTGGACCTGGCAGGGTCCAGTAGTGCTATGCCCAGCAAAAGTGTCTTTATCAGGCCTAATTTCAAATATGATAAGAGCAAATGCTTATATGGTCTTAAACAGAGGCTGCTTTAGTCACAGAATGGGATGCCCCAACAGGAATGGACCTGGCAGGGTCCAGTAGTGCTTTGCCCAGCAAAAGTGTCTTTATCAGGCCTAATTTCAAATATGATAGGAGCAAATGGTTATATGGTCTTAAACAGAGGCTGCTTTAGTCACAGAATGGGATGCCCCAACAGAAGTGGACCTGGCAGGGTCCAGTAGTGCTATGCCCAGCAAAAGTGTCTTTATCAGGCCTAATTTCAAATATGATAAGTGAAAATGGTTATACGGTCTTAAACAGAGGCTGCTGTAGTCACAGAATGGGATGCCCCAACAGAAGTGGACCTGGCAGGGTCCAGTAGTGCTATGCCCAGCAAAAGTGTCTTTATCAGGCCTAATTTCAAATATGATAAGAGCAAATGGTTATATGGTCTTAAACAGAGGCTGCTTTAGTCACAGAATGGGATGCCCCAACAGGAATGGACCTGGCAGGGTCCAGTAGTGCTTTGCCCAGCAAAAGTGTCTTTATCAGGCCTAATTTCAAATATGATAAGAGCAAATGGTTATATGGTCTTAAACAGAGGCTGCTTTAGTCACAGAATGGGATGCCCCAACAGAAGTGGACCTGGCAGGGTCCAGTAGTGCTATGCCCAGCAAAAGTGTCTTTATCAGGCCTAATTTCAAATATGATAAGAGCAAATGGTTATATGGTCTTAAACAGAGGCTGCTTTAGTCACAGAATGGGATGCCCCAACAGAAGTGGACCTGGCAGGGTCCAGTAGTGCTATGCCCAGCAAAAGTGTCTTTATCAGGCCTAATTTCAAATATGATAAGAGCAAATGCTTATATGGTCTTAAACAGAGGCTGCTTTAGTCACAGAATGGGATGCCCCAACAGGAATGGACCTGGCAGGGTCCAGTAGTGCTTTGCCCAGCAAAAGTGTCTTTATCAGGCCTAATTTCAAATATGATAAGAGCAAATGGTTATATGGTCTTAAACAGAGGCTGCTTTAGTCACAGAATGGGATGCCCCAACAGAAGTGGACCTGGCAGGGTCCAGTAGTGCTATGCCCAGCAAAAGTGTCTTTATCAGGCCTAATTTCAAATATGATAAGAGCAAATGGTTATATGGTCTTAAACAGAGGCTGCTTTAGTCACAGAATGGGATGCCCCAACAGAAGTGGACCTGGCAGGGTCCAGTAGTGCTATGCCCAGCAAAAGTGTCTTTATCAGGCCTAATTTCAAATATGATAAGAGCAAATGCTTATATGGTCTTAAACAGAGGCTGCTTTAGTCACAGAATGGGATGCCCCAACAGGAATGGACCTGGCAGGGTCCAGTAGTGCTTTGCCCAGCAAAAGTGTCTTTATCAGGCCTAATTTCAAATATGATAAGTGAAAATGGTTATACGGTCTTAAACAGAGGCTGCTGTAGTCACAGAATGGGATGCCCCAACAGAAGTGGACCTGGCAGGGTCCAGTAGTGCTATGCCCAGCAAAAGTGTCTTTATCAGGCCTAATTTCAAATATGATAAGAGCAAATGGTTATATGGTCTTAAACAGAGGCTGCTTTAGTCACAGAATGGGATGCCCCAACAGGAATGGACCTGGCAGGGTCCAGTAGTGCTTTGCCCAGCAAAAGTGTCTTTATCAGGCCTAATTTCAAATATGATAAGTGAAAATGGTTATACGGTCTTAAACAGAGGCTGCTGTAGTCACAGAATGGGATGCCCCAACAGAAGTGGACCTGGCAGGGTCCAGTAGTGCTATGCCCAGCAAAAGTGTCTTTATCAGGCCTAATTTCAAATATGATAAGAGCAAATGCTTATATGGTCTTAAACAGAGGCTGCTTTAGTCACAGAATGGGATGCCCCAACAGAAGTGGACCTGGCAGGGTCCAGTAGTGCTTTGCCCAGCAAAAGTGTCTTTATCAGGCCTAATTTCAAATATGATAAGTGAAAATGGTTATACGGTCTTAAACAGAGGCTGCTGTAGTCACAGAATGGGATGCCCCAACAGAAGTGGACCTGGCAGGGTCCAGTAGTGCTATGCCCAGCAAAAGTGTCTTTATCAGGCCTAATTTCAAATATGATAAGAGCAAATGCTTATATGGTCTTAAACAGAGGCTGCTTTAGTCACAGAATGGGATGCCCCAACAGGAATGGACCTGGCAGGGTCCAGTAGTGCTTTGCCCAGCAAAAGTGTCTTTATCAGGCCTAATTTCAAATATGATAAGAGCAAATGGTTATATGGTCTTAAACAGAGGCTGCTTTAGTCACAGAATGGGATGCCCCAACAGAAGTGGACCTGGCAGGGTCCAGTAGTGCTATGCCCAGCAAAAGTGTCTTTATCAGGCCTAATTTCAAATATGATAAGAGCAAATGGTTATATGGTCTTAAACAGAGGCTGCTTTAGTCACAGAATGGGATGCCCCAACAGAAGTGGACCTGGCAGGGTCCAGTAGTGCTATGCCCAGCAAAAGTGTCTTTATCAGGCCTAATTTCAAATATGATAAGAGCAAATGCTTATATGGTCTTAAACAGAGGCTGCTTTAGTCACAGAATGGGATGCCCCAACAGGAATGGACCTGGCAGGGTCCAGTAGTGCTTTGCCCAGCAAAAGTGTCTTTATCAGGCCTAATTTCAAATATGATAAGTGAAAATGGTTATACGGTCTTAAACAGAGGCTGCTGTAGTCACAGAATGGGATGCCCCAACAGAAGTGGACCTGGCAGGGTCCAGTAGTGCTATGCCCAGCAAAAGTGTCTTTATCAGGCCTAATTTCAAATATGATAAGAGCAAATGCTTATATGGTCTTAAACAGAGGCTGCTTTAGTCACAGAATGGGATGCCCCAACAGAAGTGGACCTGGCAGGGTCCAGTAGTGCTATGCCCAGCAAAAGTGTCTTTATCAGGCCTAATTTCAAATATGATAAGAGCAAATGCTTATATGGTCTTAAACAGAGGCTGCTTTAGTCACAGAATGGGATGCCCCAACAGGAATGGACCTGGCAGGGTCCAGTAGTGCTTTGCCCAGCAAAAGTGTCTTTATCAGGCCTAATTTCAAATATGATAAGTGAAAATGGTTATACGGTCTTAAACAGAGGCTGCTGTAGTCACAGAATGGGATGCCCCAACAGAAGTGGACCTGGCAGGGTCCAGTAGTGCTATGCCCAGCAAAAGTGTCTTTATCAGGCCTAATTTCAAATATGATAAGAGCAAATGCTTATATGGTCTTAAACAGAGGCTGCTTTAGTCACAGAATGGGATGCCCCAACAGGAATGGACCTGGCAGGGTCCAGTAGTGCTTTGCCCAGCAAAAGTGTCTTTATCAGGCCTAATTTCAAATATGATAAGAGCAAATGGTTATATGGTCTTAAACAGAGGCTGCTTTAGTCACAGAATGGGATGCCCCAACAGAAGTGGACCTGGCAGGGTCCAGTAGTGCTATGCCCAGCAAAAGTGTCTTTATCAGGCCTAATTTCAAATATGATAAGTGAAAATGGTTATACGGTCTTAAACAGAGGCTGCTGTAGTCACAGAATGGGATGCCCCAACAGAAGTGGACCTGGCAGGGTCCAGTAGTGCTATGCCCAGCAAAAGTGTCTTTATCAGGCCTAATTTCAAATATGATAAGAGCAAATGCTTATATGGTCTTAAACAGAGGCTGCTTTAGTCACAGAATGGGATGCCCCAACAGGAATGGACCTGGCAGGGTCCAGTAGTGCTTTGCCCAGCAAAAGTGTCTTTATCAGGCCTAATTTCAAATATGATAAGAGCAAATGGTTATATGGTCTTAAACAGAGGCTGCTTTAGTCACAGAATGGGATGCCCCAACAGAAGTGGACCTGGCAGGGTCCAGTAGTGCTATGCCCAGCAAAAGTGTCTTTATCAGGCCTAATTTCAAATATGATAAGAGCAAATGGTTATATGGTCTTAAACAGAGGCTGCTTTAGTCACAGAATGGGATGCCCCAACAGAAGTGGACCTGGCAGGGTCCAGTAGTGCTATGCCCAGCAAAAGTGTCTTTATCAGGCCTAATTTCAAATATGATAAGAGCAAATGCTTATATGGTCTTAAACAGAGGCTGCTTTAGTCACAGAATGGGATGCCCCAACAGGAATGGACCTGGCAGGGTCCAGTAGTGCTTTGCCCAGCAAAAGTGTCTTTATCAGGCCTAATTTCAAATATGATAAGAGCAAATGGTTATATGGTCTTAAACAGAGGCTGCTTTAGTCACAGAATGGGATGCCCCAACAGAAGTGGACCTGGCAGGGTCCAGTAGTGCTATGCCCAGCAAAAGTGTCTTTATCAGGCCTAATTTCAAATATGATAAGAGCAAATGGTTATATGGTCTTAAACAGAGGCTGCTTTAGTCACAGAATGGGATGCCCCAACAGAAGTGGACCTGGCAGGGTCCAGTAGTGCTATGCCCAGCAAAAGTGTCTTTATCAGGCCTAATTTCAAATATGATAAGAGCAAATGCTTATATGGTCTTAAACAGAGGCTGCTTTAGTCACAGAATGGGATGCCCCAACAGGAATGGACCTGGCAGGGTCCAGTAGTGCTTTGCCCAGCAAAAGTGTCTTTATCAGGCCTAATTTCAAATATGATAAGTGAAAATGGTTATACGGTCTTAAACAGAGGCTGCTGTAGTCACAGAATGGGATGCCCCAACAGAAGTGGACCTGGCAGGGTCCAGTAGTGCTATGCCCAGCAAAAGTGTCTTTATCAGGCCTAATTTCAAATATGATAAGAGCAAATGGTTATATGGTCTTAAACAGAGGCTGCTTTAGTCACAGAATGGGATGCCCCAACAGGAATGGACCTGGCAGGGTCCAGTAGTGCTTTGCCCAGCAAAAGTGTCTTTATCAGGCCTAATTTCAAATATGATAAGTGAAAATGGTTATACGGTCTTAAACAGAGGCTGCTGTAGTCACAGAATGGGATGCCCCAACAGAAGTGGACCTGGCAGGGTCCAGTAGTGCTATGCCCAGCAAAAGTGTCTTTATCAGGCCTAATTTCAAATATGATAAGAGCAAATGCTTATATGGTCTTAAACAGAGGCTGCTTTAGTCACAGAATGGGATGCCCCAACAGAAGTGGACCTGGCAGGGTCCAGTAGTGCTTTGCCCAGCAAAAGTGTCTTTATCAGGCCTAATTTCAAATATGATAAGTGAAAATGGTTATACGGTCTTAAACAGAGGCTGCTGTAGTCACAGAATGGGATGCCCCAACAGAAGTGGACCTGGCAGGGTCCAGTAGTGCTATGCCCAGCAAAAGTGTCTTTATCAGGCCTAATTTCAAATATGATAAGAGCAAATGCTTATATGGTCTTAAACAGAGGCTGCTTTAGTCACAGAATGGGATGCCCCAACAGGAATGGACCTGGCAGGGTCCAGTAGTGCTTTGCCCAGCAAAAGTGTCTTTATCAGGCCTAATTTCAAATATGATAAGAGCAAATGGTTATATGGTCTTAAACAGAGGCTGCTTTAGTCACAGAATGGGATGCCCCAACAGAAGTGGACCTGGCAGGGTCCAGTAGTGCTATGCCCAGCAAAAGTGTCTTTATCAGGCCTAATTTCAAATATGATAAGAGCAAATGGTTATATGGTCTTAAACAGAGGCTGCTTTAGTCACAGAATGGGATGCCCCAACAGAAGTGGACCTGGCAGGGTCCAGTAGTGCTATGCCCAGCAAAAGTGTCTTTATCAGGCCTAATTTCAAATATGATAAGAGCAAATGCTTATATGGTCTTAAACAGAGGCTGCTTTAGTCACAGAATGGGATGCCCCAACAGGAATGGACCTGGCAGGGTCCAGTAGTGCTTTGCCCAGCAAAAGTGTCTTTATCAGGCCTAATTTCAAATATGATAAGTGAAAATGGTTATACGGTCTTAAACAGAGGCTGCTGTAGTCACAGAATGGGATGCCCCAACAGAAGTGGACCTGGCAGGGTCCAGTAGTGCTATGCCCAGCAAAAGTGTCTTTATCAGGCCTAATTTCAAATATGATAAGAGCAAATGGTTATATGGTCTTAAACAGAGGCTGCTTTAGTCACAGAATGGGATGCCCCAACAGGAATGGACCTGGCAGGGTCCAGTAGTGCTTTGCCCAGCAAAAGTGTCTTTATCAGGCCTAATTTCAAATATGATAAGTGAAAATGGTTATACGGTCTTAAACAGAGGCTGCTGTAGTCACAGAATGGGATGCCCCAACAGAAGTGGACCTGGCAGGGTCCAGTAGTGCTATGCCCAGCAAAAGTGTCTTTATCAGGCCTAATTTCAAATATGATAAGAGCAAATGCTTATATGGTCTTAAACAGAGGCTGCTTTAGTCACAGAATGGGATGCCCCAACAGAAGTGGACCTGGCAGGGTCCAGTAGTGCTATGCCCAGCAAAAGTGTCTTTATCAGGCCTAATTTCAAATATGATAAGAGCAAATGCTTATATGGTCTTAAACAGAGGCTGCTTTAGTCACAGAATGGGATGCCCCAACAGGAATGGACCTGGCAGGGTCCAGTAGTGCTTTGCCCAGCAAAAGTGTCTTTATCAGGCCTAATTTCAAATATGATAAGTGAAAATGGTTATACGGTCTTAAACAGAGGCTGCTGTAGTCACAGAATGGGATGCCCCAACAGAAGTGGACCTGGCAGGGTCCAGTAGTGCTATGCCCAGCAAAAGTGTCTTTATCAGGCCTAATTTCAAATATGATAAGAGCAAATGGTTATATGGTCTTAAACAGAGGCTGCTTTAGTCACAGAATGGGATGCCCCAACAGAAGTGGACCTGGCAGGGTCCAGTAGTGCTATGCCCAGCAAAAGTGTCTTTATCAGGCCTAATTTCAAATATGATAAGAGCAAATGCTTATATGGTCTTAAACAGAGGCTGCTTTAGTCACAGAATGGGATGCCTCACAGCAGACTTAAGATCAGTTCAGTATATATGCACAGTTAGTTACTATAAGCAGCCTGAAAACGCTAACAAAGCCTGTCAGCCAGCTAGTAACACTCAGGCTGGATGAAAAAAAAAAAAAATCTCCCTGTGACAGCCTCCGTTTTTCCTACCTTTCCCTGGCTTTCTGTCTGTCTCCTGTCTGTCTCCTGCCTGTCTCCAGCCTGTCCCTGTCTGTCCCTGTCTGTCCCTGCCTGTCTAACTGCCTCAGCTACACAGCGTCCTGTCTCTCACGAATGCAATAGAGAAATGAGGAAAAGCATGATGGCCGCCGTTAAATACCGCTGTGACGTCACCGGGCTTGCTGGCTGCTGATAGGCTGCATGTGACTGCCCCAGCTTGCACTGGCGCGGGATACATGTCCAGACATGTCCCGTCCGCCATCTTAGAATGCCTGTAAATGTAAATGAATGGATGTTAAAGGAAAACTTCGAGTGATCGAATCGCGGGGAAATTCGGATTCGATCCGAATCGAATTTTTCCTGAAATTCGGATCGAATCCGGGTTCGTCCGGATCGATTCGCTCATCCCTAGGTATGACCATACGTTTTAAATGAGCATTTATTCAAAGTTCTCATACATTAGAATAGTAGTTTACAACCTGAATCATCAAGCACTATCTGCCAGAATATGAGTAATACTTTCCTTTTTACCTGGTGTATGTTGTGCCATTTGCAAGAAACACATTTTCTAAAAAATTAGTGCTGTGGCAACATGCAGAAAACAATTCTGGCAGATTATGCTTGATAAACCCTAGGCTCCAAGTGTGATAAATAGCTCAGAACATGTTCCTTTAACCTTGGAGCAAATAGTTTACCCTTATGTGTTTCACCTTTGCTTGAGAGTTGAAGACTTGAGACTTGAAGTAAGTAGTTGTGGTGAGTCCTTACACGTAGATGCATTTTGCACTATATCTATAAAAAGCATTTTGGATGATAAAAAAAGGGTGTCTACAAATGCCCCTAGGCCTCTGAATAGGTGAGTGTTATGTAACCTGGTGTGTGCTGATTTACACAAAGGGGCACACTGGCACTGGGACTTCTGCATTTTTGGTTACAATTCAACTCTCAAGCCCCCCCACCACTGCAAAAAAGATCACAATGTTTGGATCAAGTGACCACCCCACCCGGCACCAGCACATTTGAACACACGCACCACTCGTGCTCTTGTTTGAATGTTTGCATATACCAGGATGCTTGCTATGTGCACACACTCCTCAGAATCAGTTCCTATCAGTAAAGACTGTCTCTAATTCCTTTCTTTCATTACGTTCTGGATGTATGCTATATTACTTAATTCACAAGAGACAGCACAGAGCTCCCCTATTTCAATATAGTTTTATGTCCCAAATGGATGCCTCAATAATCTTGAAGTGTGAGAAAAACACCCACGGTGCATGCACTTTCAGGATACAGTTGTGGTCTCACTCATCCACCACCACCACATAAATCTTCTTACCGAATTGATTCAAAAGGGTAAGCTTAGAACAAATTATTCCTCCATCGATCCAAAGCTCAAACGCAACCAAGCAGAAAAAGAGCTTCTCCACCACAGTAATCAATGAATTCCCATAGCAATTCTGGCACAATGCTTCTCAGGATGCTGTATATAGTTTCAACCGTATTCTCAGCACACATAGGTGCCACACAACATGAAAAGAAAAAAAGGAAGCAGATCTTGCGTAATACCTTAAAAAATATAAAAATACCTTAAAAACCGATATATTAATATATAAAAATGCACTCACATGATATGATACAAAACGCGCATATAAACTCCAAGGGGTGGTTCTCTCTCCAACTCCCCTCACATCAAAAACTGGCCAGATACAAAGTAGATAAAAGTCCGCCGCCCACCGCCACCGACGCGTTTTGTTGCCGTAGGCAACTTTTACAAGGCTGGCGGCGGGATGGCAGACATAAGCTTAAATAACTTACACAAATGAAGATCTTCTCCCAGGCGTCAGGGCCCCGCCCCTCCTGCACACACGTCCCCTACTTCCGGGTGAGATGCCTGAAGACATCCTGTGTGGAGGGCAGCCTATCAGCAAGGTCCCAACAAAGCTAAACCTGCTCCTGTCAATCAAAACCCCCCTTAGCGTGCTATGCGCAGGCCTCCCTCCGTAATTTGCGCAAGGCAGGCACTGGAGGTTACGTTATTTGCGCAACTCCACGCTGGGCTGCAAAAGGACAACGTTATTTGATTACAACAGGCAATCCAACCTACGTTGTTTACGCAGCCACTCACGGGGCTATGATGTAACATCAAAAAGGCAGGCTTGTGTCCTTCCAAGTACTACAGTAAGCTACGGATGCCCAATAAGCTTTACTCCACAGCTACTTATTTAAAAGTAAGAAAAGAAAAAAAGCAGAAAGGTGACATTCCACATTTGAACAATAGGGCTTATAATGAAGGGAAGAGGGTTGTACACCAACACCCTCTAGTGTTTTTATCCTATAACAGCAGCCAATATGCCAGCTAGATTACACTACTAAAATACAGATAAGAATAAGAATACAGGTTAGGAATTATCTATAAAACAATTTCAATCAAATTCAATGTTTAACCCATGGGGTGCCATTGAATTGAGAGTAAAAATCAATTTTCCTTCTTTTTGGGAAATGTCCCATTTTAAATTCGACCCTCTCCAATGGGTTTCAACATGGTCTATTCCTATATAGGACATTTTTGAGGGGTCACACGCATGTGTTGACTTAAAATGCGCCGAGAGGCTATGTAGATCATATCCACGTTTACTATTAAAAATATGCTCACGTATCCGTACACGTAATTCACGTGTGGTCCTCCCTACATAGAGCAGACTGCAAGGGAACCAAATCAAATAGACAACATTTTTGGTGTGACAGGTGATGAATTTAGTGATTTTATACTCTTGTCCATTTTTTAAATCTTTAAAGTTTTTCTGGGGTTTTGCCAATGACACACACACCTTACACCCTGCACAGTTTCCACATTTGTAGAAGCCGAGCAGGGTGTTGTTAGTTAAGGTAATCCGTTTAGGGGGTCTACATAGCTTCAAGTTAGACGGTCCTTTAAGTTAGGTGCTTTCCGGAAAATCACCTTGTTAATATTCGGGAGGGTGGGGCCAAACACAGTATCTAGTTTCAAAATGTGCCAGTGCTTGGTCATCAAGCGTTGTATCTCCCTATGTTGAATATTAAAACCGTTAATCAAAACCGTTCTGGGCCCCCCTTGTGGGTGCCTCCTCCCACTAGAAAACAAACTCTCCCTAGGGATATCCCGTATCACCTTCCTTTGGGACTCAACCTCACCAGGATTGTACCCCTTCTCTAAAAAATGTCTGGCTAAGAGTTCCGATTGAACATCATAATCTCCTACCTCAGTGCAATTCCGCCTGATTCTAGAGAATTGTCCCTTAGGGATGGCGGACAGCAATTTAGGGTGGTGACAGCTGGAGTATGGGACATACCCAATAACGTAACCTCCAGTGCCTGCCTTGCGCAAATTATGGAGGGAGGCCTGCGCAGAGCACGCTAAGGGGGGTTTTGATTGACAGGAGCAGGTTTAGCTTTGTTGGGACCTTGCTGATAGACTGCCCTCCACACAGGATGTCTTCAGGCATCTCACCCGGAAGTAGGGGACGTGTGTGCAGGAGGGGCGGGGCCCTGACGCCTGGGAGAAGATCTGCATTTGTGTAAGTTATTTAAGCTTATGTCTGCCGTCCCGCCACCAGCCTTGTAAAAGTTGCCTACGGCAACAAAACGCGTCGGTGGAGGTGGGCGGCGGACTTTTATCTACTTTGTATCTGGACATATCATGTGAGTGCATTTTTATATATTAAAATATCGGTTTTTAAGGTATTACGCAAGATCTGCTTCCTTTTTTTCTTTTCATGTTGTGTGGCACCTATGTGTGAAACTATATACAGCATCCTAAGAAGCATTGTGCCAGCATTGCTATTGGAAGTCATTGATTACTGTGGTGGAGAAGCTCTTTTTCTGCTTGGTTGCTTTTGAGCTTTGGATCGATGGAGGAATAATTTGTTCTAAGCTTACCCTTTTGAATCAATTCGGTAAGAAGATTTATGTGGTGGTGGATGAGTGAGACCACAACTGTATCCTGAAAGTGCATGCACCGTGGGTGTTTTTCTCACACTTCAAGATTATTGTGGCATCCTTTTGGGACATAAAACTATATTGAAACAGGGGAGCTCTGTGCTGTCTCTTGTGAATTATCTGGACTCTATGGACAAAAGAGTCTTTACACGTTGAGCACCCATATTATAAGAATTTTTTTAGGCTGAGACTGTTAGTAGAGCGCGGTAATTAGAATTGTATATATTACTTAATTACTAAAGACTCACTACTGCTATATTGTGTCACTCCAGCCCGGGATTGCCACTTTTTAAATACCCTCCACCCTGCCACCCTCCCTTAGTGCTGAAGCAAGGTGATGTCATAAAAAGAAAATACACTTAACTGCACCTGTGACTTTTTTTCTTATTTTACCCCCCCCCCCCCCACTGCCTACTTCAGCATTAGGGGAGGGTGGCAGGGCAGGGGATTATTTAAAAACTGTTATCCTGGGTTGGAGTGGCCCTATAAAACTATTGGCAGCTCACTACAGTTTTTTCTATACACTACTTAATCTAGGATGGTTTTAACACTTCAATTTCTTACAGAAACCAGTTGACCTTACTTGCATCAGACCCATGTTCCACACTGACAAATTTTTCACTGATTTCTGTATTAATATTTTTCCTGACTGTTAGCTTCTTAGTATCCTTGCAAGTCCTGACAACAATTTTTACAAAAGATAAATGTTGTGAAGCAATGCTGAAGTGTAATGGCATATTACTAGTTTGCACTGATAAGGGTAAAATTTGTATTGTTTAGTTCTATAATAATCAAATTCTCACTTCTGCAAAAACTTGGGTCACATTAAATATCCTTAAATAAGGGGTTTTCCCATCCTCATTTGTGTTAATTAGGAATTTTTTAATGAAAGACTTAAGAAAGAATAAAGTAAAGATAACGTGGATTGTAATTTAGATATTCTATGCTCAATAAAGAGGTAGTTTTACCGGCACTACACATAAAATTGCATATTTATATAAAAAAATAAAGGTTTGACTGTTGCAGTGCTAGTGGGTATTTTGTCAATCAATACCTGCTGAAGCCAGGCCACCTTGCTGCAGTGATTGGGTGACAAAGGTATTACAGGATAGGGCTTATTACTAAGGAGACAACTTCTGCTGTGCAATATAGTTTTTATATGGGTATAGACAAATTGGGGCTAGCGGAGGAAGTAATGAGAGATTGTTTTCCTTCATGCGGGTATTTGGAACATTGCAGCTATTGGGGAGTTAATGAAAACTCCCCAAACCTGGCTTGCTACCCCCCGCCCCTCCAGTTTAACAGTATTATAAACTTACCTGTCCGGTCCAATCCCTTGGTCCCGAGCCTTCTTCATTGGGCAGTGCTATCTTGTCATCCCATCATGCTCTGCCTTGCCCCTCAGATCTCCCGTATGTGCAGTGTCACTGCATAGGCTGCAACGACACTCACCGCAAATCCTGCAAAATGTGAAGTGCAGCGTGGGGCATTTAAAGAGGGACAATGAAGGGTGAGTGTGACTAAGACTTTGCAGCCCTCATTCTGGGATGGCTAATGGGGAAGGGGGTGCAAAGGGGCCTGGAATGCTGCCGGATGTCGGCATTATCTAAAACCAATCCAAAAAAACAAATTTAAAAGGCAGCGAGGGAGAGGGGAGGGATGTTTAGTGAAGAACAACAGAAAATGTATGAGGTTCCTCTTTAAGTTCAGTCTCCTCTAATTAGGCTTTGCAGTTCTTTCATTTTGGTAAGGGCCATAGCAACAAAAGCTTATAAAACTGTGAGTCTTATGCATTACACTGCTGACTGTCAAAGAGACTTAGGAAAGAGCTGACAGTAAGGGAAATGATAATGTTTTATTAAAGGTATTGGGTTGTCTATCTGCCACATATAGTAACTGTTTCAGAAGTTATATTCATTCTAGGAAAAATAATAAATCAAAGTCAAAAAGAGTGAAAGAACAAAGACCTTCATTATTGTACTATGGCCACTTAGTTGTCAGTTGTTAAGAATGATCGAACCCTCTTCCAAGCTTATTTTTTCCCCTACTCTCGACAGATAATAGTATATCAGCGACTCATACTGTTATTGCCAATACGAAAGTAACTAGAAGCTGTGTGTAGCAGTTGATAATACATTACAGCAAGATTACTTGAGAGTGTCACCAGCTAAATGTATTACATTTCTTTAGTTATCTGTACACAGATTATTGCCCCATTGTTTTACTCTTTCAGTGGTCTTACACAGTGGAAGAAGGTGAAAAACAAATTCACTCTAAGCCAAATGACAGAATTATCAATAAGGTTGCTACTTTATTAATTTTACATCAGGTTGGGGTTTCTCCTCAAAGGCCTGTTCATTTATGAATTAAACTTCAAGAATTTTGCATCAGAGAGGGGTAACATACTAGGCAATAGATGTTACTATCCAACCAAGAATGGCTTCAGTTGAGTTACAATCCTCCTGGAAGCAAGGGTTTTATGTACCATGAATGAACAAATATATGTGCAGAGTTTATATCATTCTGACCATAACAGATAAGGGCAGCTAAGCTGGAGACAGAAAGACTGGTCGCAAAAGAGAGTAAAACTAACCCCAAATTATTCTTTAGCTACATAAACCGTAAAAGGTACAAACCTGAGGGTGTGGGCCCCCTGAAAAGCAAGGAGGGGACCCCTATAGAGGGAAATGAGGAGATAGCAAATTTGCTTAACAACTTCTTTGCTTCTATATTCACAAAAGAATTTGACATGCCGAGTGAAATGCAGGGGAATAACCGAAACCCTCCATTAAATGTCACTGGTCTAACCAAGGAAGAAGTCCAGCACCGTCTCAAGCAGATAAAAATCGATAAATCACCGGGACCAGATGACACACATCCTCATGTTTTAAGGGAGTTATGTACAGTAATAGACAAGCCGTTATTTCTAATATTTGTGGATTCCATAACTACAGGGTCTGTTCCGAGGGATTGGCGCTTGGCAAATGTGGTGCCAATATTCAAAAAGGGATCTAGGGGGGAACCGGGGAACTACAGACCGGTAAGCTTAACATCTGTGGTGGGCAAGCTGTTTGAAGGTTTCTTAAGGGATACTATCCTGGAGCACCTTGGGGAAAATGACCTTATTGCTCTATATCAGCATGGATTTATGAGGAATCGCTCCTGCCAGACAAACCTAATCAGCTTTTATGAGGAGGTAAGTTCAAGATTGGATCAGGGGGAGTCATTGGATATCAAATATCTTGACTTTTCTAAAGTATTTGATACTGTGCCACATAAAAGGCTGATACAAAAGATGAGAATGCTTGGACTGGGGGAAAACGTGTGCAGATGGGTGGGAAATTGGCTTAATGATCGGAAGCAGAGGGTGGTTATCAATGGTACACACTCAGATTGGGTCACTGTTACTAGTGGGTCGGTTCTGGGACCAATTCTCTTCAATATATATGACATTGGGTATGGATTAAACAGTAAAGTCTTAATCTTTGCAGATGATACTAAGCTGAGTAAAGTAATTAAAACAAAAGAGGACAGCAGGCAGCTACAAACAGATTTAGATAAATTGGAAGCATGGGCAGTTAAATGGCAAATGAAGTTTAACACAGATAAATGTAAGGTTATGCACATGGGAAGGAGAAATCTGTGTCATGATTACACATTAAATAAAGAAACACTTGGTAAAACAGCAATGGAAAAGGACCTAGGGGTTTTAGTTGACAATAAGCTCAACTGTAGTAATCAATGCCAGGCAGCTGCTGCCAAAGCAAATAGGATCATGGGGTGCATCAGGAGGGGCATAGGTGCTCATGACCAGAGCATCATTTTACCCCTGTACAAGTCACTGGTCAGACCCCATATGGAATACTGTGTACAGTTCTGGGCACCTGTGCTTAAGAAGGATATATCAGAACTGGAGCTCGTTCAAAGAAGGGCAACAAAGTTAATAAAAGGAGTGCGGGGGCTAGAGTACTCTGAAAGTTTGTCCAAGTTAGGTTTATTTAGTCTAGAAAAAAAGACGATTGAGGGGTGATCTAATAATTATGTATAAATACATTCGGGGTCAATACAAAGATCTGTCCCACAATCTATTTATACCCCGGAGTGTAACCATAACCCGAGGGCATCCACTAAGGTTAGAGGAAAGGTGCATTCTCCACCGACATAGGAGGGGATTCTTCTCTGTAAGAACAGTGAGACTATGGAACTCGCTGCCAGAGGAGGTAGTAATGATGGATACAGTAAAAATGTTCAAAAGTGGCCTTGATGCCTTCCTGGCATGTAATAACATTTCCAGCTATGGCTACTAGACCACTGGAAGGAGTTAAACAGGCTGAACTGGATGGACTAAAGTATTTATTCAGCCTTACATACCATGTTACTATGTTACTATAAATGTTTAATGACCAAACCACATCTTCCCCTCTCAATGTTAAAAATGTGGACTATCAATATCTACTGACCATAGGAAAGCTGCTTAGATCACAGGCCCAACTGTCTAAGTATAGTTTTCACTAAAGGATCATCAAGGTTTCATTGTCAACTGAGACTGCCGTGCTTACCTGCATACATTCTCACATCCCTGATCGTGCTCAGCCTCCCAATGATCCCTATGTCGGGTTTAGAAGTATTGGTGCCTGGCCTCAGGAGGATGTTTGTGGAGTACAAGACCAGGATAAGTTGCTCAGTCCAGTCTCATTCCTACTGTGCACAACTAGTGGGGCTAAAGAAAGAAGTGCAGGATCCAATGTGGAGTTTATTAAGATGCTGGGCATTCAGGAGAGCGATAGGCAGCACAGAAGTAGTGGCAGTTAAAAAGCAAGCCTAATGAGGAAACAACAGTTGTCTGGGTCCTGTTTCTAAAGTCGATGCATGCAAAAAAATGGAATGTAGGACAATGGGTCCCAGCAACCATAAAGAGGGAGCACAACTGTGAACAATTCGCATAATAATTTTATTCCAAAACACTGTACAAACAATTAAAATATTTGCTACCCCTATATACAAGTTGTTCATCTAACCCACGGAAAATAACATGACACCTTAATACTATAAATTCAATAAATGTATATGACCAGTACAATAAACCAATTCATAGCAGATCTATATGTATTTTTGTGCCGGCACAAAGATTCCTACAATACTACAAAATAAATCCAAAATATCCCAAAAAACTCCACAAAAGCATAAAAACCTTATACCCACTCAATTATAAATAAACTAATACAGAGCAGTGTGAAACCATCATTTCCACCCAACAAATTATCCAATGATAAATAAATGAATTTACATACAAATCACATACATTATGGCATACACTGACCTATCTACATAAGTGATACATTACACAAATTGTCCAAGTGAATATATTAAATTAAACCAGATACACAGTGAACACAGCTGATTCCTACATATAAACAATGGTGATAGATACAAAAGGTATAAGTAAGAATGTTACCGGCAACAAAGATAATGGATCACACGTGGGGAGGAGGCATAGGGGCAGCAGAAGTACTACAGCACACCTGCGCTTCGCGGCAGTCCAAGCCGCTTCTTGCTCGGGTGAAGGAACCTGTAGCAAAGTGAGCTGGCCTTTTGAACTCACCTCCGCCCACGTGCCCTCGGCGCGGCGCCGCACGCAGTCACAGCTCGTATGCTGCGAACGCGCACCATATGCCAACAGACAGGCAGCGGGGAGGACAGCCCGCCCACACCAACATTACCGCATATGGCGTGGCTGGGTGCATGTCCAACCCGCTGCCAGCCCCATGACAGGCAGGCAGGTCAGTGTATGCCATAATGTATGTGATTTGTATATAAATTCATTTATTTATCATTGGATAATTTGTTGGGTGGAAATGATGGTTTCACACTGCTCTGTATTAGTTTAGTTATAATTTAGTGGGTATAAGGTTTTTGTGCTTTTGTGGAGTTTTTTGGGATATTTTGGATTTATTTTGTAGTATTGTAGGAATCTTTGTGCCGGCACAAAAATACATATAGATCTGCTATGAACTGGTTTATTGCACTGGTCATATACATTTATTGAATTTATAGTATTAAGGTGTCATGTTATTTTCCATGGGTTAGATGAACTTGTATATAGGGGTAGCAAATATTTTAAATGTTTTTAATTGTTTGTACAGTGTTTTGGAATAAAATTATTATGTGAATTGTTCGCGGTTGTGCTCCCTCTTTATGGTTGCTGGGACTCATTGTCTCATATACCATTTTTTTGCATGCTTTGATTTAATTTTGGTGAGCACGCCAGGTTATTCTAATTATTAGTTTTTTTGCGGTGCACCACATCTTTGGGGTCTAGAGTCGATGCGAGTAGAAGAACCTGCAGTCTGCAAAAATCATCATTGTCCATTGATGTTTTATAAACACTACCTTCTACTTGTTTTAAATGTTTCTATAATGTACCCTAATAATGGATTTTATATACATCTTGTTCAACAGGAAGATGATGCTGTCAGTTACTAAATGTAAAAATATTATATACAGCAAGAATACACTCCCTGACAATTTAAGCGGAACAAAACCCAGTGCAGCCTGCCCTGGAGTCTAAAGGATTAAAGGCTGGCCACTGGCCTTCCCCCTGGGGCATGCCAAAACCCTCCCAGGCCATTGGTATCAGCTTATCTTTCTCTGATCCAACAGCACATGCCCCGGCTCTCGTCCAATCAGCCATTTGCCAAGCCCATGTAATCCAGCAAATGGTTTTGATTGTTTGCAATGGCGAACCCCCTGCATCTTTGGGTATGCGCAAAGCATACCAAAAGGCAAGTGCTGTTTTAAAGTGCAAATGGCCCTGCCCCATGCGCATTTGACCCGCAAAGCACTTAACTGCTCCCATGTTTCTCCCCTTTCCTTAAATGTTTCTCCATAGTGTGAAAAAGGTAAGGGGCCCTGCACCACTGAGATAATGTATTAAATAGGTGCTGGCGTGGACAAAAACACCTTCAATTGAAGGATATTACTTTAAGCACAATATGTTTGTATGTGGGTTACCAGATAAGCCCACAACAATGATTATTGCCCAAAAGATGTGCCGCACACTATAAGGATATGTTAAAAGTTATACTTTATTTTAATTAATTAAGCACATGCTGAACACTACATAAAACATAAACCACTAACATTTAAAATCATTTTCCTTTTGGATGGATCTCGAATAAAGAGGTATTTCCAAGATAATATAAATTGTTCCCTATATCAATTAATTTGTCTATGCAATGACTCTAATCAAAAATCACATTCAGTGCTTCATAGAATTCATATAATTATAATCAGTTTTTATTGGTTTCAACGGATACAATACAACAGTGGGGAAATACAGATGGTCAATACAGGGGAATACAGGGGGAAGCTAGGGGGTTAATTTCCATCAAACAGATACTGTACAGATTAAAGTAGCAACATTCTTGTCATTCACAATTGAACTATCTATAGAGACAGAAATAACGTTGGTGAGCTCACCTCCACACAGGGCCACCACCCTATGCCACCCCCAAGTGGGGCGGCCAGGGTGGACCAACCCAATGCTCAGGAGGCGGGCCCAGCCGCAAAACTACAGATTACGACAAAACTGTTGGTTTGGGGATGGTAAGGATAAAACCGAGGGTAGGGGCAGTGGGGTAGGGGGCAAGGAAATTAGGGGAGGTAAGGACACAGTTGAGGCACGGAAGGGCGGGGTAAGGGAGGCCAGTGACTGTATTAGTGAGGGATCCAAGGAGCCGCCCCGGATGGGCGTGTGTGCATTCACCCCGCGCCAGTAAGGCTGCCAGGCGTCGGGGACCCAGGCAGCCCACCCCCCCGGACACCAGAACGGAGCAGGGCCGGGAGATGGGTGTCCCGGTACATCAGCCAGCACGTCCAGGTCAATAAAAACTGCTCTGTGGATTCTCCGTGGTCCGCGATAATCTCTTCCGTGCCACGGATCACCTCCAGTTCTTGGACCCAGTCCATCGGTGTAGGGGGGATCTGCGATTTCCATTTCCTAGGGATAATGGCCCTCATGGCTGATATGAAGTGTCTTAGGATGCCCTTTTTTATCCCAGATACCGGTCCGGGAATAAGGGAGAGGAGCGCCACCTGAGGTGTGTTTTCTATCTTGGTTCCAGTAACTTCCTCATAAATCGAGAAAATCTGGTCCCAAAGCGCTTTAATAGGTGGGCAGCTCCACCAGATGTGAGTCATGTTACCAATATCCCTCTGACATCTCCAGCATTCATCCGAATGCTCTGTAGCAAACCGATGAATGTCGGCCGGGCATCTATACCATCTGGTGAGTACCTTGTAGCTCCTCTCCTGGGCTGAAGAATTCATATAATTATAAATCAATAATCTAAAAAGTGACAGTGCTGCCGAGAAAATATACAAAGTGACAAGTGCCCTAACCTATATAATTAATACGACAATACATGTTATTAATGGTGCAATCCAATAACAGTAAATAAACCGTGAACTATTAAGCAAATAAGTACATCACCCAGCAATAAATGGAGCCGTCCTCCAGTCACCGACACTTTGCGCGGTGGAGACCCCCACCACTTGGTCAGGATGCTAACCCATGCCCCCCCCCCCGCTGCGCGCCCCATGGCACCTCCGTCAGCTGAAAGTGGACCTGTCAGCTGCAAGCGCTGTCAATACCTTAGCTGCGGGATGCGGGATGTAATGGATACATTACAGTACAAAGTGCAACAGTGCTTATGTAGGTACATGATTCATAAACAAATTTTGATTAACTCATGATTAGTTGTTAATTAGGTTGTATGGTTAATCTATTTTATATTGCTCACCCTCTATTACTATTTTAAAAATATTATTATTGAAATATATACAGTGTAAGTAAATCTTCTGTCTCCACTGTAAGGACTTTCAGAGACATACTTGCAGTCTTCTGCATTTTCATAACTTCCTCATAATTTCTTCAATGATGGACACATTCCTGTTAAACTCTGGGGAATGGGCGGGGAAAGAATGACAGCACTCCACATTCCATGGGCGCAAGGAGCATTGTCATGCAATACCAAACTGTGAAAACACACAAAAAAAGTGAATTTACTACAATGGTGTAAAAAAAGTTTTTAGTACAAAAAAAAATGTTATTAAACAATCTTAATAATATTAGATATTAATACCCCATGTGATCAATCCCTACCCCAAAATGAGATAAATTAAAAATCTTCATTTAAACCAACCCTGGTGTTCATTCTAAAAATCCATTCTAGCTCATTTAGTTCAAGTTTTCTTTATATGTTACCCCCCCAAGCTTACCTTTTCCACAAATGTCACTCGTAGACCATCTGTGCATCTCTCATGCTGTTCTAAAAAGTGGGCTGCGACTGGGGTTAAAGTTTTGCCTGCTTCCTTGTCTCTTTTAGCCAGCTTAATATTAGAAAGATGACCCTGTATCCTTATTTTCCCAGCATTCTTGGTCTCACCAATATATTGTTTTGGACAGTCGCATTCTATTTAGTAAATAGTTCCTTCTGATCTGCAGTTTAGGTGTTCTTTAATCCGATATTTTTTGCCCGTTTTTAGGTTCTGCATTGTTTCTTTGTTTTTGACAAACTTGCAGACGTTGCATCTCTTACACGATTTGCTTGAGCCCTTTGATGTACCCTTCTCTAACCAATTTTTATGGGGCGTGTGTAGTGACTGCTGTCATTAAGGGTCCTCTTTTAACCTATCTAGTAAGATAGGGGCCGATCCTTAATGATTGCCAATGTGTTTTAAGGATTCGTCTTAATGTCTTCCAATCATTGTTGTACTCTGTTATGAATCTCACCTCATTGTTCTCCCCTTTTATTTGATTGTATCGCAATAATTCTCCTGGTGTATCCCTGTTTCTTAAAATGTTCCTCCATTCCTCTTACTTCTTCTAAAAAGTCGGCCTCCTCTGACCAATTCCTTCTGGCTCTCAGGAATTGCCCTACCGGGATCCCTTCTTTTAGATTCTTTTGGTGAAAACTCTTAAAATGAAGTTGTTTGTTGTTGCGATGTAATTTAGTTGTTTGTTGCCGTCTTCTTCCAAATACAGATCTAGAGCCATGAAGGTTGCCTGGTGGGAGTATGTAGTGTATGTTAGATGAATGTTGAATTCATTGTTATTGAGCTGTTCCAAGAATTCAATACCTAATTCACTTGGTCCCTGCCAGAGGATGAGGATATCATCTATAAATCGGTGCCAACCGATTATGTGTCCATGGTATCTGTTTAGGGTTTCACTCATACTATTTCCCTCTCCCACCAGCAGCGTGCACCCATGGCCACTGGCGATAGTATGCCACATCAAATGTGAACATATTGTGTGTTAATACAAAATTGAATAATTCTAGGATAAATTCATTCTGAGTCCTTTTTTCCACAGATTCAGTTTTCATGAAATATCTCACCACATGTATAGCCATTTGGTGTGTTATGTTTGTGTACAGAGATTCCACATCGCCTGTTATCAACATGGTCCCTGCTGGTACATGTGCCAAGTTAAATCGGTTTTAAATATCTGTGGAATCTCGCACATACGAATCCAATGCCAATACATGTGGCTGTAACGCTGAATCAATAAGTACACACGCATGCTCAGTGAGGCTTGCCAATGCCCGAGACTATATGCCCAGTACTTTCATGGGATTCTTGTGTACTTTCAGAAGTATATAGAATGTCGGGGTGCGCGGAAATTGTACCTCTAAAAATTCAAATAGGGTACGATTGATTGTGCCCTCATGGTAAGCTTTCCTCAAAAGTTCATCAAATTCTTGTTTGTATTGTTGTATCGTGTTTCCCGGGAGATTTTGATATGTGGTCTTGTCATTTAATTGGCGAAGCACTTCCTTGTGATAGTAATCTCTTGATAAGATTACTATATTGCCCCCCTTGTCCGCTTCTTTTATTATGATATCATCTCTCTGTTGAAGAGAGACAATAGCCTCCCTCGTGAGGCTTCTATTGCGGAAATCTATAGTGATTTGATCTCTCCAGCTTCTGTGTTTTCTGCCATGTCCTTATATACTGCTAAATGCTTAAATACTGTATATTTTGAAATGCATAAACCAGAACTGATTTTTTTCACACATTTTAATGTGTTTACAGGTATAGCATGTTAATCACAAACTAAACTATATAATTTAAACAATGTCATATACATTAGGGTTTTACTGGGGATCAATTTACCATGATCAATAATTTAAAAAGTCTTTGAAAAGTTCAATATACATTTAGAAGCAAATGTTCCAGTTACTGAGTTGTTTTAGTTCCTCTAAGCTATTGTACTGTAAGCACACATACTGTTCAATAATAATAGACATAGCTAAATTAGTAGTAAATTAGCATTTTCATTCAATAGCTAGAATGTTTTCTTGACATAAAATGTATAAGCATTTGTTTTTTTCAGACCTAGGGTCCTCAAAACTGTGCATTTATAATGATACTAAAACATACTTAAAATATTAAAATACATGAAACATAAATGTAAATAACTGCATCACAAATCTGATTTATATGGATACAGTTGGTCCATAGTTTGGTATTAGAAAATTTGTCAATGCTGTGCTTGGGCTTGTAGGTGTCAGCTTTCTTGCTTTAGACAGGTGTACTCGTGTGCCTTACAGCAAATTCAGCTCACCCTCCCCAGACTTACACAGTGCTGGAAACATATTGATACTTTTTTTTATCTTTTAATTAGTTTAAGAGTTTCTTTTATCATATATTTACTATGTCTTAGCAGAAAGTGAAAAACAAGGAGATTACAATTACTGATCCACAAATACACTTTGCCATTCATAGTAATCAATCTAACATACCTAACATAAAGCTTGCTTGATTAAAAGGGGTTGGAAGGCACTCTCATTAGATATTTTCTATTCTTTAACTCAAGGGTCTAGTTTTCTTATTTACAAAAGATCATTCATAACTCACATGATGCCTTACTTAATAATCGAGTAATGATTTATTTCCTACAAATAAGGATAAAAATACAGCATTTGATTAAAGACACACAGTATTTCTTGAGAGTTTACTTAGAAAACTAAAGCTGCCATTCCCAACCTTGTACAACACTAGCACAAACAGGTCAATCACATGGAGGCTGATTCTTTACTAACACCAGGTATCGGCAGATGAGCGTCTGTATAGCGGTGCTTAGAGCGACCGCTAGTAGATGCTGTAAGTGAGTATCATGCACTGTAACATAGCGCGTAAGTCGTTCTAGTAACCTGGCCGGCATTGATGAATGTGATGTATGGTGGGCACTCTAACACCAGTACAGTGCTGCAGGGACCGAAAGGTAGCGCCAGCTCAGTGCGACCGGCTCTCAGCGCTCCACATTATACTTATCAAAAAATGACACACACATAGGGTTGGCACTCTAAATCTGGTTGCTATAGCATAGAGCGCCAGATGCTATGTGATTAAAGTCTGTTTCTGAACACATATACACCAGTAACAAAGCGAAAACTGTCATTGTATTAACACTGGGGCAATAACACTAGTGCCAGACCTGACAATTCTGCATAAAAATATAAAAAGTCAAAAAAGGTTTCTAGTTCGTTTGCAGAGAGGAGAGGTTACACAATAATTTGAGCGCTAGAGCGCCGGCGCTATATGCTGAGCCGCCTGTAATACTACATTGGATGCCACATGGCACTGTTAGAGTCACTCATCAGAATCGCCTTCATAAATTTGGTTTTGCGTACAGCGCCCAGCATTTACCAGATGCTGCCTGCCATTACGAGGCACTACCTGGTGCTATCCCTTCATGAATAACCCCCATATGCTTTGGAGTTGCCCGTAAAGGAATCCTCAAAGCATGGCCTGTGGATGGCACTGAAGCACAGGACTGGAAAATGCTGATCCAAAGTGAATCACACAAATATATGCATTCAAAACATTGACCTAGAGATTTGTTCAAACCTGTATTATTGGACACTACCAAAGGTGGGCCATAAACATTCACTGATTAGAACATTGTTCAAAAAGGAGACAATCTTTAGAGAGTCTTTTCCATTTCACAGTGTGATGTACGCATCACATTGCATTGCATTGTGAGCTAACTGAATTCCACTAAAAGGCTTATGACTGCTTTATAAAATATCACTTATTAATTAATTGCTATTTGGCTTACGTAATGTACCACAATTGACCTGTTAGCAGCAGGGAGCTGGCAGGCTTTTCAGAATGACTCATCATGTTTGTTACAGTCATAGCAGGAGGGAGAGGTAGCTCATCCCATGGTACTCACATCCCATCTCAATATATTGCTCCCTGAGGTTTGTCATCTCTGTAATTTAAGAACACTGACTTAAAAGAGAGATTTTATTTTATTTCTCAACATTTTTATTGATTTTATCACTAAGCAAAGTACAGGCATCATCAGCTTCAAATAGACCATTCTAGGCAGGGGAGGTAAACATTGATCAATAAGTTGAATTTAACCTTACTATAGAAAGAGGAATAGGGAGGCATGTTGGTTCCTCTGATCTGTTTCTTTCATGGCACTTCCCCTTTTTCTCATTCAGCACATTCCAATGCTTAAGTGTAATAAATTGCAAAAACTTGTAGAAGGCAAGAAAAGAGAAATTCAAAAATGGCAATATATTTTAGGATGGTGGAATTGAATAAAGGGGGAAATAGAGGTAGGAGCAAGGAAAAGAGAGGGGGGTAGGGAAGGCTTATGGAGACAGGGGACATCGCACTCTGCCCAAGTCAGCCAATATTAGTTCAGTATTGCTGGGGTAATATAAGGCCAGACATTTTTGATGGGAGTCTGGAAGGATGCTGGACAACCTCTCATTCATAAAAAAAAAAACATTCTTATCACTTCTGACAGTGGAGTAAATTGCATTTGCCATGCTCTTGCAACAGTTTGCATTGCCGCCAAGAGTAAGTAGACAATCTATTTAGTTTTATCATAAGTTTAGGGGCTCAGCAGTGCACCACAGTCACCCAGGAGTCTTTCCTAATATTGGTTCTGAAGATTGCATTATTCATCTTATAGGCCTTGGACCAGGCTAACATAGTCTACCAAGTGTAGATGCAGCCCCTGAAGCACAAACTCATTTGGCCTGGAAACATCTTCCCAAGGTGGCAGGGCACCAGATACCAGCGGAATAATATCTTGTAAGCTGTTTCCATTGTTAGTACATTTATAGACCACTTCAAGGCCTTAGTCCATACTTCCTCCCATCCCCTTTCTGCCAAGCAGGTGCCAAGATCTATTTTCCCAGCTTTCAAAATATGTCAAGGCAAGTTTGTTAAGGGCAGAATACAGCATGGACATCACACCCTTACAGAATGTGACTAATGGATATATCTTCGGAAGGAAGGGCTCAATTTAATTAGGGGCAACACCCAGTGGCTCAGCTGACTATAAACTATACTCTTTGTGGAATGTCAAGTGTTTCTCTCAACTCATTAAAGGGTTTGAGACCTCTTTCAGAAAGGAGGTATATTTTGGTAAAGCAGTGGTGCAGCCACCACTTACAGGCCATCACGTTTTGCATGTAAAGGAGTATACACCACAAAAAGGAATACATATCAAATAAAGACAAAGGCAAATGCCTTTTCCAAAAAACAAAAGCTAAAACAAATTAAACCAAGTCTCCTCCTCTAACCAATAGGCAACCCCTACAAAGTATAAGCAATTTAGACAAGAATGTCTACAATGAAGTTTCATCAAGAATACCAAGAGAATATGGCAAAATCTCATAGAAAATTAGTGAAATAATAAAATTACAAATATCACCAAATATGCAGTCTGTGATAGATGAGAACATACCATGGCACCCATGCATCCCATGGTCCACCACACCACTTCAGAGGGGTGAGATGCCGCGCCATCACTGAAGCATCATTATATACTGACACAACAGATGTGCATGCATTGTCGCGGATGATGTCATATGCATAGTATTCAAATTAACAAATTAAAAAACTATAGTTGATTTATGGAATCTAGCTATCCGGGTTAAAGAAGACATAGGCTACTTAATTTAAATGAGATTATTTTTTTTTTTTTTTACAATTTGTTTTTTGTTACTGTGGAAAATCTTTTTAACCCAGTGGAAAACATCTGCACTTTATCTGGGGGAATAGCTTTGGTGTTGAAGGGCAGACCTTGCCAACCATTAGTGAAACAAGACATACATTATATACAAACAATGTAAGTTTACATGTGCCATAATCATGTTTGTAGCAAGATGACACATACATTGATTTAAAAAATGATTACTCTTTCAAATTGTAATAACTTAATTATTTTACAACTATTTAGTTGTATTTATAATTCCTAACTATAAGCTACATTAATATTATTAATTTGTGGGGGCTAGACATGACCATTTTATATACTGGTCTTTGAAAATAGTAAATCACTACAAAAAAAATTGTAAAATGTTAAGAAAGGGCTGAACTTCACTCAGCAGTAGCATTTATTCCCAGTTATGATCCAATTTTCCATTTAGATTAATTTGCAGTGTGAAGGCTGATCTTTATGTAGAGCCCATGGTGACATATCTGCATAAATTATAGCTTTATGGATTCCTGTATCAATTTATAACATGAACCATTTTTTTTATCTTAAAGTCTGAGTTTTAATTTTCATTTTATCAGAAAAGTGTGTAAAGAGTTTTGGACTAATATGGCCCAGCAAGAGCAAAGAAAAAAAAACATGCAATTGCCAGCAATGAACAATCCCCTCCAATAAACATCACATAGCATTTCTCAATTTTTTTCAGTTTTTGTAAACCAGGGGTGTTTTATCCAACTATAATTCTTTAAGAAGTCTATAAGACTGTAGGGTTGCCTGATTTCCTCCCCCTGGGGCATCCAAATTTGGCATGGCCACTATGTAAAACCCCCCAGGTCACCCAGTAATCTCACCCTCTCCCCGATCCAATGGCACATGCGTGAGCCACCATGCGATACCTTTAGCAGGATGCACCCCCACCTCAGGGATTTGTTAATGTCAGGCGTGGGCATGCGGCCTGTTAAAGGGTAGTGGGGTTGCGGATACTGGCGAGCTGGGCCCTGCTCAGCTCTTCTAGACTAGACTTGGCCCTTAACTGAGTTTTAGTCGAGTCTTAGCTGAATTTGATGCTCGCTGATTGGATGAGAGGCGGCATATGTGCCATAGGACCGAGGAAAAGTGAGTTCAATTGATGACCTGGGAGGCTTCACACAGCGGGGCATCCCAAATTGGGGTGCCCCGGGCAACCCGTGATAGTAAAAATCTAGGGTTTGGGACAACTTTAAAGACATAGTTTCTATACTAGCAGAGGTGAAAGTAGTCTCTGATGCCTGAGGCAAACTTCAGAAACCTCCCCAAACCAAAGAGTTGACTATGAGTATATAAAATTAAAATAGCCCAATCACCATCCAGGAAGGTCAGCTGACTAAGTCCCCTCCAAATCGGGATGCCCCACTGTGTAAGCCCCCAGAATGCTTATCTTTCCACTGTTCCCTTGCTAAGATTACAGGCCACATCCCTGCAGCTGAGGCACACTCCCACACTCAGCCATTCAGCTAGGAGAACTAGGACTACACCCTCCGCAGGGACACTGGGAATATCGCTGTACGAATTCCCTATGCCAACAGTCTATTCTGACCAACTTTTTATGCCATGCATTAGAATACACGGCATTAAGCGCAGGACGATTGCCTACTCATGCACCAAGGGAACGGGGAAAGCTAAGTGGTGTAAACGATCTGGGAAGTTTCACACAGTTTACTGAATCAGGATTCCCCAGGGGCAAGAGCCAGTTGCCAGGATAGTAAAAATCATGGTAATTGGACCACTTTAAGGGATAATCAGAGTTGACCTTTTTTGTGATTAGGGATGTCCCACAGTTCCCCTGAATCCCCCCACATACTCAGCTGCAGTATGGCAAATCGCTCTGCACTATCCCACATTTGGGATTTGGGATGCTCTCTCCCCCACCTTGATCCTCTGGTGGCTCCTGTGTATGAAGATGCGCCTCACATTGTTTGTGACAAGAAGCCAGTGTGGGTTAGAGACCCTGGCCCTGTGACGTTCCAGGTTGCTGGACAACCTGGCTTGCTTTATGCTGTAGTCACAATAAGTTAAAATAGGACATCTGCACAGGTCCCCCAGGTTTACAGTATATGAATCAGGAATGGTCTCATTTTTGACCTGATGTCATTCATAACTGTTATTCTATTGAACAAATGCTGCAAGAACTTTACAAAACAGACTATAAATGGAGGTGAGAGCGCATGCTCCCCAGTGAACATGTTCAGTTCTGGATCCCATTGCTGCTATTGTTGCCCTTAGTCCAATTTCGTTCCCCTAGCCAACCATGAGTTGTATGAGTGATTTGTGTGTACAAGTGGGCATATACTATTTTTGACCAAATATTTTTAATAGAACAATGTTGTTGATTTCTATTGGGAAATGGTAGGGCATTTTGAAAATAGATGTGGTTTTTGAACTGTTTGTACAATTACTGTATTTTTTCTTGCAATATAAGATGCACCTCCTGATTAGACGTACCTATGATTTGGAGGAGGAAAATAAGAAAAATAATATTCTGAACTAAATGTTGTGAACCAAGTAATAGGCAAGGTGCAGATTCCTCAATTAAAGGCAGAATGGCTCTCATTCTCAATAGTCAGTGTGGCATCCCCCCATCCCTTTCCACATAGGTAGTGTGGTATTCCCCCTTCCATTCTCATCAGCAGTGTGGCATCCCTCCCCATTCCCTTAGACATTGTGGCATCCCCTCTCCTATTCCCATAGTCAATGTGGCATTCCCCTCTCCCATTCCCATAGTCAATGTGGCATTTCCCTCCCCATTCCCATAGACAGTGTGTCATTCCCCACTCTCATTTCCCATAAGCAGTGTGGCATTCCCTGCTCCCATTCCCCATAGGAAGTGTGGCATCCCCCCTCCCATTCCCATAGGCGGTGTGGCATCCCCCCTCCCATTCTCCATAGGCAGTATGGCACCCCCTCCCCATCCCATAGGCAGTGTGGCATCCTCCCCTATCATTCTGCACCCCCCCCCCTGCTTTGGGGGATTAAAAGTGCATCTCATGGGGCAAAAAATAAGATATTTGGATAAAGTTTTTTCTACTTGGTCATAATTACCATTCTTTGTGTGTATATCAGATTTATACACACACAGCCTATAAAAACACACAGATCCACACATCCACACACAGCCTGCAGTATACCACATACACACACAACCTATAAACGCACACAGCCTAGACACACACACACACACACACACACACACACACACACACACACACACACATATTCATACACAGATCCACACACAGCCTACAGTATGCACATAGCCTATATACACATCCTATATACACACAATCTATACACACAAACACACACACACACCCTACATTATACACATAGCCTATACACACAACCTATATACACACACAGCCTATATGCAAAACCTATATACACACAGCCTACAGTATAAACACACAGAGATGTACACACACACTCACCAGGTAAACAATCTTAATCCCCCGTGCTGTTGTTTCATCTCCATTGCTGAACACAGCCAGAGGAAAACTTATGGTGACCTGGGGGAAGGGTGGAGTCTGCCAGGGATGTGTCCTCAGGGAAGAGGGCAGGGCCAAGACATGTAATACTGCCCATCTTCCAGAAATGCAGTATTTTCCTTTTTACAAACAAATATTTCCAATTTAAAATAGTTTGGTCCACAAAACATTGTTCCAGGAACCTTTAACAAAATGGTCTGCAAACTGCAGAGGAGAAGCCATTTCTTCTTGCAATCTAGCCGTGTCTGATTTTGGTTCTCCTTATCTAAGTTTAGAACTGAAAATCTGATGTAGTTTTAGGTAAAATGTATGCACAGAAATATGTAAGCATATAAAAAATATAAATGGTTCGGGGGCGCTCGTGAGCAGCCAACGAAGATGGCCGCAGCCTAACTCAGCTCCTCACTGCATGGGGCTTTTCACCTGCCCAACAGCCAGAAAAAATGGCGACTTTGGGCTGACCTGACCCGCAGGGGACCTGAGAAGACCCACCTGCTAATTGGAGAGAAGAGAATTCCGACGGGTGTACAGCCCGTTTTCCACAGCAAGCCTCGGATCCAAGATGGCGGCTGCGATCTGCGCTCTTCAGACGCCCAGCAGTTAAAGCAGCGGAGACCCCGGCTTACCAGACCCACACACAGCTCCGGAGGGCTCGACCAGTGACCGGAGAGAGGAAGGAGCCCCCTGGAAGCCAGGCAGCTTGTTTTGTGGCCAGGGTCCGAAATCCAAGATGGCAACCGCAGCCTGAGCAGACCAGCCACGAGGAAAAGGTGACCACCTGCACGTCTATCATAGTAAGCAGGGGACCTGGGCAGAGACACCCTTGACCAGCTGGGGCTACTCATATAGCGAATGGGGCGCAGGGACAGCGCAGATGGCAGCCACATCCGGGCACATGCATAGGCTGCAACCCTCATCCTCGCCTATACCATCCCCAGACCTGCTGGACTCGCAGCCAGAATCACAGCCTGAATCCCAGCAGGCGACCCCAGAACCCCCACCAGTCTTGCAGCCCGACCCAGGTATCAGGGATGCAGAGCTACTTGAGAGATTCCAGGCTGTGCTGCATCAGGAGCTGCAAACAGCTATTGAGAAAATCTCAGCCACCTTTAAAGCAGAGCTTAGCGACCTGAGAGCCCGTACATCCAAATTGGAGCAGCAGATAAATTGCACCACCACTGTGCTAGAGGAGCACGAATCAGAGGTCCAGCATATTAAATCAGACCTATCTCTGGCCCATCAAAAAATAGAGAATCTTGAAAATCAATCCAGGCGCTGCAATCTGAGATTCAGAGGGCTGCCAGAATCTATCGTCGATCTTAAATCCACAGTGACAGCCCTGGTGCAAGAGCTCACTCCATCGATCCCTGTCGAGTGGCTGGAGATAGACAGGATCCACCAAACCCTGGGCCCCCTTCCGATCAGATAGCCAACCCAGAGACATTATAGTCAAGTTCACATTCTATAACACTAAAGAGATGATCTCCCAAGCAGCTCGGTCGCTCCCTAACTTGATTTTCCAAACCCACAAGTACCAAGTCTACCTCGACCTGGCCCCAGCTACCCTGCAGAGGCGGCGGCAACTAAAATCATGTCTGCTTACTCTTCAGTCGCATCAAATTGCCTACAGATGGGGCTACCCGTTTAAATTGATCTTTACCTATGGGGGCCGCACCCACACAATAACGAGCCCTGACGATGCAGCGGAGACACTAGATCGTCTCAACCTAACTGGGCCCGTCGACCACCCACCCTCAGCGGAACCACCTCAGGAGCAACGTTCCAGACCCAACCGAAGGGACCAAAGGGCTGGCGACCGGCGCCCTATCCTGCACCCACACCCTCCCGGGCATCCAGAAACCCTCAGTTGGAGGTTGGATGAAAGCCATCGATTGACCGTGTCTCTCTTCTTCTTCTTTAACCTAATAAATGGGTGAAATGACTGCAGTTGGGATACCCCGGGACACTTTGAAGTTTTGAGAGATAATATCTCTTTCCCTCTTTGCATCCCCCCAGAGCACTACCAGATAAGTTGTGTTGATATGTCTAAATTAAGCTCTGCAGGGCGGCCTTGCAGAGGAACACGGTCTCCTGCACGTCTGTGGGGGACGATCCGGGTGACTGGGGGGCAGCTCCTACTGTTACCCTAATTGGGGCTTAGCCCCGTAAGTAGGATTGTGAGGTGCTAATGGGACCACTCGGTTAGTGTACTTAGCGCATTTCTTGTAATATTTAAATCTCAGGTTACACTGTTTTATAATTTTGTTAAGCATATCAGTTCTCAAGTCTTTTTCTTGGGTTATGTTGACACTATGGTTATAGGTCTTCATAGTGTGGGCCTTACAGGAGAGTGCCCTTACGTTCGGATATCTATAACGCAGGACCCTGTGCAACAACTTAGTAGGGGCGATGAGAGTGCAATTCCCTCCCCTCCATAGGATCACCAATCACACTAATTCCGCCATAGTATGTTATATAAGCGCAGGTGATACCCCGTGCAGAGGCGACCTCCTTCAGACCCCTAAGACTCCCGGTTGTGAGGTTTTTCCCCCCGGAAGGCAAACCACTGACTGTTAAGTAGTCAGTACCTACCCAATACCTTCCCCTGCCTTGTGCGGTAACACGTTCCGGCTGTCCGCAAGGAGGGGCCCTGTTCCACCCCTTATTGGCTAACTTTGGGAGTTATTCTCTTGATTGACAAACACCCTCCCCTCCCCCCTCGCCCTAGACCACTACCACTCTAACCTTTAGCGAACCCTTTGAGTCAAAACATGGGTACATGGCCAGGTGGGAGGCTGACCTGGGTCTGGTGAGGGATAGGAGGGACTGGGTAGAGATATGGGCTGGAATTAACAGGTGCTCCATTAATGTTACGACACTAGAAACAGCATACAAGATGCTCACCAGGTGGTACCTGGTGCCAACACGTATAGCTAAGGCGATCCCAGGCTACCCAGCGCATTGCTTTAGAGGCTGTCCCTTGGAGGGTTCTGTTTTGCATATATGGTGGGAATGCCCCAAGGTCAAGAGATTTTGGTCGCGAGTTTTTGGTCTCCTGAGCACTCTCTTGCAAACTCACATACGTCAAGACCCCTGGGTGGCCCTACTACATGTGAGGGTGTCACTAGAATCCAACATACCCTACTTACTCAGCTTATGTCGGCAGCTAAATTAACAATCGCTAGCTCCTGGAAGAAGCCTCGAATCCCCTTCCAGGCAGTCAAAGAAAGGCTTAACGGCATCTTGATTAATGAGAAACTGATCAGTATTCTGAGGGACTCACACGCTAAATTTATCAAAATATAGAGGCCTTGGGTGGAATACACCTACCCGGAAATACGCAACACCTTATTGCAATGAGCGATGATCTGTATTTCCCCTTCTTTTTTTTTTTCTATCTTTCCTCTCCTCCCCCCTCCTATCCCTCAACTTTAACTTAGCTACTGCTCCCAGCAATCTCTTAAAGCAATCACTGGCACAGCTGAATATAATAATACTATAAACTTTATATAACAAAGGGTAAAGGCTAAAGAGAAATACAGCATACACAGTGTAATATATATACAATGCAATAATGAAAGGCCTAGCTTCAGTCCGTGCACATATACCCGGGTATATAGTTACTCTATAGCCCAAATACCTCCAAGAGAAAGAGTCTGTGCAGGATGAAAGCTGCAGGGGCCCCTGATCTTGATAGCTGATCCACTCTTGATGCGTAGAAGTCGATCAGAAAGGTGAAGCTTCTCTACTGGATACACTGTACATGCAGGTCAGCAAGTTGGGAGTAAGAAGGAGTTCCAAAACAGCTACAGACAATCTCCTCTAGGCACAGTCAGCTGAACTGGCAGGTGAACAGTCTGATGGTCGGTGGAAGGATCCAGATGCCAATGTGAGGCTCTGGATACAAGAAGCAGCAACACAGCTTCTGACAGCAAGCCGTGTGCTCAGGTCTGTGTCTGGATGCACGAAGTATGTTCTCTACTTATAGTCCAGCACAGGGCTGCAAATCCAAGCTAGCAGGGGCAGGAAGTATACTGTCACTGGTTAAGGAGGGAGTGCTCTATGATTTCCAGGAGACATGCAATGTTCAGAGAAACTTTGTGGTAAATCAGCACTTCCCTACAGCAGATACGCTGGTGCTAGACAAATAATTGAGTGATGCAAACACATTTACAGATGTAGTAGATACTTTATTGTTGTATCAAAATGTTTACAATGTATAAGCTCTGTGAAAGTTGAACGCCGTTATGCTGTACAATAATCTTATGCCATTGTCATTTGTATATCTTTAAAAAAAGAAAAAAAAAATTATAAAAAGATTGAAACAAAATAAATATATAAATGGTTCACTTTCAAGCAACATATACTTTTAAAGTAAATGTAGCCTTGTAAATGAATACAAATTCACAGTGTCAATGAAATTGTTATTACAAAGCTGACCTTTTCAGGAAAGTTAATTGCAATCTCCTTGTCATATTTTTTTATAATTTAAAATAGCTATAAAATAACTAATATAAGGTTTTATAGTTATAGTTATGAAGTGTATTGTGACAGAAATTTATTTATTTACCCTCTAAAAGAATAGGACACAATGCAGTTACATATCTGAAAGACCTGAAAAAGTTTAAGGTTAACACAAAAACAAGCATTGGTCCGAGCACAAAGGGCAAGCCTCTTTCTCCTTATTTGCACACCACTCCCCAAGTGAAATCAGGCCCAGAGATTGACCACCACCAGGTCACATGGTTCGAACTGCCTGATACACAAAATAATTTGCTGTAGATAAAGGAGCTATTGACACATTTTAATTTAACATGTAAACTATGCTTTTCATTGTTGTTACAATTCACAATTTTTTCACTGCACTCAAGAGACAAGAGACAAAAAAGTCATTTGACTGTAATTTGCTAGGAGGGTCATTGAGCAGTTTTTTGCATTTAGAAATGTCTTCCAAGCAAAACGTCAATGTTTTTACATGCCAGTGGTATACAAAAGTTTTAGATGGGTGTAGAAATAATGATTCAGTGTAAGAATGGAAATTGAAGCATTAATATTGTAGTATCTACCAGCCAACATAGCTAGTGCTCAGGCCGGTTTTGCTGGAAAGCATGGACCCCACACGATTTTTTAAATTTTTTTAATGGTTTAACTCTTAAAAATTAAAAAAATAAACATGGGGTCCCGCCTGGAGATGGGGGATCCCATGCTTTTTTTTTTAACTTTGTAGGTTTTACCCCTTGATGGTTATCTTCAGTGTGCAGTTAGTTCTATTTTATCTGAAAATCACGTAATACTAACTTTTCAGTTTGAGTGCAGTCTACTGATACATATGTGGTCTAATTGTAATTATTATGAGGATTGGAGATTTTACAAACAATATGTTTCAATAAGTTTTTTTAAACTTTATTAAAAAAAGGACAACATTTTTGCCAAAAAAACTGAAACTCAGAACTGCTATTTATCAGTGAAACCTAGGTACACCCATCTACTGTTCTGAGAAGTCTGGTCAGAAGTAGTCTTCATGGAACAACCGAGGCCATCATTTTATAACTTGACATGGAAACAAGGCCAATTGACTCAAGTATATACAAAAACATGGGTACAGGGGTGCAGAAAATGGCAGCAGGTGCTCTGGAGCAGTTGAAAAATGTGTCCAAACAGAAAGCATTTTGTTCACTGAAGGGCTGAAGAGTGGTAAAATAATGCGTGTTTGCAGGCAAGAGTGAAGCTGGTGCTAAATGCTATAAAACGGTATTTATCCATCATGAAATTCCCACATTAAGATTTTCGAGAAGCTACCCAAGATGTGTCCCCACATAGAAATGTATCCACACCACAAACCTTACCCCAATAAACCTTTGCCTGCACGGTCAAAGAATTTAGTAAAATTATAAAATGTATTATATTACTAGAAACTTTAAAAGGTACTAGTGATATTTGTATATACTTTCTTATCTCAGCACTTACATATGTTTGTATCTATTGGGTTGTGTACTTAGGCTGAGTTAGTTCTGTTTTTTTATATTGGGGGTAATATTCTGTTGATGCCTTTTGAGGGGGGGGGATGTATATGTGTAGAGGAGAGGGTTAGTAGAATGGGGTCAGGAGGTGCTGTAGGGGTGATTAGTGATGTACACCATATTTATAGGAAAACAAGATATAGAACATATCTCAATCCCAATACAAATGAGTGAGGTTTGACAAAAAAGAGAGTACAAACAGTTTGAATTTACTGCTTAGTTAAAACTGCCAGACAGTGCCACATGGGTGTAAATTAGATTAGTGAAAAATATAATTTATAATTTAACACTTGTGCATGTTGCTGTGCTGCAAGAAACACGTTTATTAAAACATTAGCAGTGTAGCAACATGCTACTCTAATTTGCACTGAAATGGCATTGTCCGGCAAAATTACTTGATAAATCAGGCCCTTAATCTCGGTAAGTTCAGTACACAATTGCGTTATACAGAAATGATTACAATCTGTAAACCACTGTGTTCAGTTGTTTCAAGGCTGTATGTCTAGGTCAGGGAGCCTTGACTGCAAGTAAGTGGTTAGCTTCCTCTTACAGTGGTGACCAGGGTTGTTTTACACCTTACCCTGATGTGTTTCATCTTATACGAGTCTTCAGAGAAGTAGGTATGACTGGTTTGCCATGAAAGATGTGCCTAAATATAAATAGGATATGATAAGTACAGGGTAGGTTGAAGAGGGAAATATTGTTACCTATGATGAGGTAGGCATGCTCTGGTAACTCCTGAAAGATTGTTGTTGAGGGTCAGGCTTCTGCTGTGTAGCGTGTAGTCCCTGAGGGTTCAGGTTACTGGGAAACTTAGAAAGTATAATGGCAGGTTGCAGGTCCAGTTCAATCTGGGGCATGACTGAAGTGCTCTTAAACAGGGCACCTAAACCCCCAACCGCTCCCTGTGCAGCCCTCCATTCTGGCAATGTGTGCACTCACTACAAGGATGGGTTTCATGCAGAAGAAATATTCCTATGTGTGTACAAGCACAAGCCTTCAGTGACTATATATTTATTAAATACTTTGAGTAAAAATACAATTCTTAAACTCAGGAGCTCAGCTCAATTAATTGAGTTATCTCTAGCACAGAAGCTATGAAAAAGCATTGATGATTTCAAGATGCACAGTGCCAGTGCATTATAATTGATTTTAAGGAATGTCACATTTGTAATTCCTCCAAGTCCCTTCTACAGCAGAGCACATCAGAAACCCTTTAAAGGGGCAGAGTTTCCAGAACCAAATAGACACAATGACATTCATCATTTAGCAGCCACAGTAAACTCCTATCACAGCACAGGTAGACAGAATTAACTAAGGTCACCATTAAATCAGTTAGCTAAGAATTTCTGCTATCCAGACATTTTTAAAGCCGCCAACAGTCAAAATGGACTTATATCAGACAAACAGTGCTCATATGCATTCCTTCCCAGGGCAATTTAGATCGCTGCACATAAAAATTCATTTACTTTTTCTAACTCCTGCTGTAGTGAATTTTATAAACAAAATGGTAGCTCATGCGTTTGTAGGCCACCTGCAAACAGGAAGTGCTGCTCCGTGTTATTGTGTATTGTCAGGTATGTAAGTTGAATTGAAGTTTAGTGCCAGAAGCTAGCTATCACTGAGGTGTTGAGGTGCATCATAAAGCTCATTGTTACCCACACAAAAGAGGTACGTTGTGGCAATGGCACTAGCTTCACCAGATACCTTTCTTACAGGCTTAAAGTGGACCTTCATCCCGAATAAGAGTCTATCTTATATGTTTCCCACACCCTGTACATAGAGGTTGCTCACATTAAAAATCAACCTACCTGCATCTACTGCATGTTATGAGCCTTTAAACATCCAAGATGGTGGCTCATGGAACATCAGGCAGCCTGCAAACAGGAAGTGTCTTTTGACTGTGTCGCTCTGCATTTTGGGATTTCTGTTATTTCCCTGACTCCAGCTCTGCTCTGTCTGTGCAAATTACAGCTATAACCCCACCGCCTGTACCTTATCCCGCTCTCCTCTCCTCAGTATGTGTGATGCTTCTGAGGCAAGATGGCGGCGCCTGTATCCTAGAGTCCTGAACAGAGTTGCAGCCCGGTGGGGGAAAGAATATTAAGTAAGTGACTAAAAACGTAAAATATATTAAGCTTAGATGCTGGGGAATAGTTTTTTAAGGGTTTGGGATTTTCATTAAATTATGATGAAGGTCCGGTTTAAGCGATCCTCCACTGTCGCCACTACCTGTCACAATCATCCCTACTTGGAAAGTTCATTATGAGGGTTATTTATAAAGGGATAGCACCAGGTAGCGCCTCGTAGCGGCAGGCAGCGTCTAGTCCACGCAGGGCACTGTAGGCAAAACAAAAAAAGTGAATCTGGTAAGAGACTCTAATAGCACCATGTAGCATCCAATGTATTATTACAGACAGCTCAGCGTATAGCGCCAGCGCTCCAGCTTCCAGAACAGAGCGCCAGGTATTACCTTTCGCTCAGTGTAGCTCTCCCATACATTTCAATGGACGTTCATTTGCTTGTGTTTAAACAGTGTGTTTGACATTTTTTATTTTATTTTTTTTCGCTCAAATCGTTGTGTGACCTCTCCTGGCTGCAAACACACACTTTTAGAAACTTTTTTGACTTTTTATATTTTTATGCAGAATTGTCATTACAGGTCTGGCACTAAAGTGTTAAAGCTCCTGGTGCTCTATACTATAGCGTCAGAGCGCCGACGCTGTGTGTGCCTCCTTTTTTGATGTATGATGAAGTATGGTAAAGAGAGATTTGAAGGTCCCACGCCTTCAAATCACCCACCCAATTATGAAGCACCACTACCGACTATTTAAAAATCAATATTTATTAGTAATAATCTCAAAACAACTACACACACTAAAGACTCATTAAAAAACACCAAAGACATAACATGATCAATAAGGAAGGGAAAGAGAAATTGAGGGGCAGAAAGACTGGTGGGTAATACAATATAATTTATCCAATAAAAATCTATATTATGGACCTTATTAATACTTCTTGGCTGGTATATGAAAAGTGCTATAGTGCATGTTAAACATCTAGCTTAAATAAAACAACAATGTGACAACATCTTACAAACCTCTAAATGCGCAAATGCTACCCTACAAATATCCCTCTAGACAAACCTAACCATGTATATGCTGATTAATAAGTGAGGACCAGCTGGAGAAAGCAGAAAAATGACACTCCAAATATAAAGTTAATGACTTACATAGAGAAAATGACCACCAGCCCACTGCCCCAGCGTCTACGCGTTGCGTGACGTCACCAGCGTCACTTCCTCAGGACATACAACACCCCTACCTCTACTAGCCTGTTGCGCTCCTGCAAAGCCGCCCATCACACCTGTATCAAATATCCCATGTCCCGCTAGTCAGACGTGCCCCGGCCGGAAACACGCCCGACAATGACGAACTCTGACGCGTCCCGGCCGGAAACGCGTCAGAGCAGCGGCACCATGGGTAATGACACTGATAACTAGGAAGATGTAAGAATGCGTTCCAGCAACCGCTGACGGCGGTGATGCGCACGCTTACCCTCCAGCCCACACACTGCGCATGCGTGAGACCGTCACCCTGGCAATACACGATGAGCTGCGCGCGCAAACACACTGTCCACGCCCCTAGCACCAATAGCCAGCGGCGGTAATGTGCGCGCTTCCCATCAAGCCCGCACACTGCGCATGCGTCAGACCGCCACACTGAAAATACACGGTGGGCTGCGCGCGCACACGCACTGCCCGCGCCAGTAGGGCAGATGGAAAATAAAAAGTGTAGATGAACACAGAAGCGCAACCAGGTAAGTATAATTCTATACCACAAACACCAATTTAAACAATAAACATACTGCTATAATCCCACCATCTATACTACTGAACTATTAATAAACCAAATATACCTATTATATCTACGCAACAAAATGCCAAACCATGATCTCCTACATTGTTAGAGGCAAGAGATACATTGACTTCATATTTCTATAATATACAGCATGAGTCAACTATATCTAAGAGCTGATAAAATAAAAACGTGAAGGGCCAAGTGTGGGCAAACTGCATATGAATACCACCCCCTTAGAGCTATAGCTTTCAAAAGTTGCCTCTAAGTAATGACCCTGATTAACATAGTGACTAGCTGATCTAAACTAAGCTACATGAGGCAAATTGGGCCAAGTGTCTCTCCTTATCCTTCTATGATGAAGTATGGTGTTGAGCACTGTGAGTCGGTCACACTGAACTGGCGCTACCTCTTGCTTGCTGCAGCGCTGTACTGGTGTTAGAGCGCCCAACATCCATCACATTCATCAATGTGGGCCAGGTTACTACAGTAACTGAGGCGCTATGTTACAGCACCCGATACCCGCTTACTATAGACTGTCATCTGCCGATACCTGATGTTAGTAGTGATTCAGCCTCAAAGTCTTGACATGGCGGGTGGGTGTCAAGGAAAGAGTACAGGGCATGTAAACATATATTTAATTAATACAACCTTGTTTTTGGTGCATTATTTCAAAACATGGGTCCCCATTTTTATTTTTTTCCCGGGGCATAATTTGTCTTAAACCAGCTCTGCTCAATGGATATTTATTTTCAAGATTCTCATTGTTTTGCTGCTATTGCTGCCTTGCACTATATGCTCATAATAATAGTAAAAATATTGAAGAAAAGCGTATTTTTTGTGAAGAAAGTCCCTCAAATAGGCTTTAACCTGTACTAGCCCTAACAATCTGCTTATAGATTGCTATCTCTCTTACACCTACAAATTGTACTAAGAAAGCAACATTTTTAACACTTGCTTGCTGTGCAACTATTGAATTTAGAGTTTTGTGGAGAGAAGAAAAATGTATGACTAATAACAATTTCTGACATCTTGGGAAACACCAATGGATTCTATGGCATTGACATCCTTCATATATTTAAAGCAAAACATGAGATAAAAAATATCAACACATATAAACTTGTGGATGATTTGGCCAAACATAAGCATTTTGCCGCCCTTAGCAACTTCTTTGGGGCTCAGCTCTTTGTTTGCACTGCAACCATTTATCATGTTACAGCTAACTCCAATAGTGAGATGCTATCAGTTCTGGGTACAGAGAGCATTAGCTAATCTCATTTGTTCATGTACAGAAATAATGGGTTTTGGTAAAGGATGGTATTTTATCTTGTGGCAAGGCAGGCAAAAAGTGAGAGAGAAAATAATGATTTTCCATGTGCTTTGATCAGCTCTTATAATCTGTAATATATATTTATTATTAGAAACACAATATCAAAACACAAAAAGTTCATATGCTAATAGTTATATCCAGTCATAATGTATATTGTGTGGAATGTGTATGTTACACAGGAAGATTACTAGTGTGAAAACTACATCTTAATAAAATGTATAAATTGAAACGTCTAAGTACAAGGCTTTTTCCTGATATAGCTCATGTTTTGAAAAAAAGGCAACAACCTTTATATTTTGCCTCTGTGTCTTTTAAGTTTAGATTTTTTTTAGATTTTCTTTCAAATTCATCTTCCACCAAACCTGTGCCACTAACATCTGTATTTACTATTATTTCTGCATTTACTTTTTCTACACTCCACATTCCCTCCCCCAATATATCTGCATGAATGTCCTGACAGACCAGCCTACTCATTCCAAGTGAGGCCTACCTGGTGACACATGCATCATTACTTCGTAGGCCCTGAGTATAGAAGACTCCTGAGTCGTCTGAGTGGGCAACCTGGGGGAATCCACACAGTGGGTCATGCCAATTCAGGATGCCCTCGCCCTGAGGAACAACGCAGGGGAAAGTGACATTTCTGTGTGTTATTCCCCTTTTAAATGACCTTTCTGGGTTAGATTTGGCTCCCTGATCTTGCAAACGTGGAAGAAACTCTTCCCAACTTGCATCACAGTAAATGGAAGTTTTTGCTCCATTCACTGTAACAGGGCAGCAGACACTGACTGTACAAGATGGTGGGATGATTGCATGGACATTATGACCTGTATTATCTGAAGTATAAAGGATCCTGACTTCACACCAAATACTGGGGGGGGGGGGGGCATCAAAGGAAAGGCTTTTATTTTGCAGGGGGTAGGGGGTTCTAGCACAGAATTTTAAATCCACACATTTCTGGTTATGCCTAGATACTGTAATGTAAACTTGACAGAAATAACCTGTTAGTTGTAGAAATAAATGTGTGAACACTTAATTAATATGGCATCTGAGTTATAATTAACTGTAGGTAATTAAAGATTTATATTGGTATAGATTTATTTCGTATGCTTTCATGAAGTCATTACATTTTGCAGCGCAACAATATTAACTTATAAAATTTCAATTCCACTATAGAGCAAGTATAGATTTCATATGTCAGAAAAATTAATCAATGTGCCTACATTAAAATTGTATAATTTTTCTAAATGTCATGCTATCTAAATTCAATTTTTTAATGTAACTCCAAGGCTTTCTATGTAATTGCTTCTATCTCTGGTTAACATGTTAGCACCATGATCATCATGTTAATGCGGGAATGCTTAAAGAATGTGAATTTTTCTAAGGTATTTTCAATTTGTATCATTTGTATTTTATTACAGTAAGTATAAGGACTTATACATAGCAAGACTTTAAACATTCCTATAGTCAAAAAATCAAACATTAGTGAATTGCTTCCCTAAAGACCCTCTCATGCAATCAGTGATGTGATCTATTAGAGAGAGTTCTAACAGAATGGGTGTTCTTCCTTTCAACTGGCAATTTCAACGGGGGGGGGGGGGGGGGGGGGGAGTGATTTGAAAGGTAAGATTTTGTAGTTAACAGAGCTTAACTACTTACTTACTTACAATTCACGCTCCCCTCCCCTCCACACAGAGAACGATGCCCATTTTCTTAAAATGGATGTTGCTCCAGTTTAACCACTTGCAGCTACTGTGGAATAGCATGCAGATATTGTGGAATAGCCTGGAAATGTTGTGCTTCTGAACTTCATGGGAGCTTTCATCTTGCTACAAAACCTGAGAGCTTTGCTTTATAAAACACCTATCCCAAAGTCAAAATTGCCTTAAATATCTGTGCAAAAATACTTTGCAATTAGCCAGAAATTTAAAATCAGTTCAGGGAGCACCTACAAACATTGTTGCAACATCCTAAACCACTGTTTTAATGATCTGCGGCTGCCGAGTTTTGAGTTACATGAAGTAACATAGCTCACTCCCTTTTCTTCCACCAGCTCTTTTTTCAGTGTGTATGTGTATGTATGTATGTATGTATGTATGTATAACATGACAGACATGCTGATCCCTTTTCTAAGAAAAATATCTCTAAGTTTGGTGTGGGCTGCTCATAGCAAAACTCCAAGATTTGCTGCTCCTCCACACTCACAGCCTGCCTTGTGTGAGGAGACTCAAGCGCACTGCATCTTTTCATCAATGTAGCCAGCATCAATTTTATCTCCTTCTAAAATTCTTTGTGGAAACAGATAAAATCTCTCACTATCTGTATTGGATGACCATAAGAATGCCACCAGTTCAGCTGCAGTGTTTTATGTTGTGTGCTCTCCATCACCTCCCACTCATGCTCATGTGTAAGAAGGGATCTCAGGTGTGTAGAAAGGTGGGTGCCTCCATGCAGTCCAGGAGTGCTGCATCTGCCAATATATTCCACAACATCTGCACAGGGTTAAGCCCTCTCAAACGGTATATGCTACTGATTGTCGGGGGAGGGAGTTTATCAGAGCAATTTACTGAACTTAACTGCAGGCCTGCTTTAAAGCTTGAACATCATTATCATACATACTTTATATTTTCCTTGACTTCTATATAACACCATGTACAATTTCCTTTCTCATGAAGACAAAATACTATTGTTACCAATAAGAGTGAAAGCAGCCTCTATTCTAGAAAGCAGAAGTAGAAAACATGGACAATGGGACATTTCTGCATATTACATTTTTGAATAATAACATGCAACTGCATATTACATGTAATATGACACTATTTTATACAAAGACAAAATTCATTACACACAGTTTCCAGAAAAAAGTGTATCTGACAAGACATTAAAATTCAGCCTTTAATCACAGTATTGTGTACAGCTACATTTAGACACAATGCACCAAGGGCAGACACTGTAGTCAGCTAGCTTACTGCTGGAGACAAATGCTGGGTTTACACGAACCGCAATTTAGCAATAATCGCTCTATGAAAACTGCTGCTGCAATCAAGGGATGAACGAGAATTGGTCAATTCGATGGCCGTTGCATCATTTTAGCTAACTATAAATTTCTTGTTCATCGCTTGATAGTTGGAGTGTGTAGACAGAAGTCGCCCGCAAAACAATGTGTATTGCTATGAGAACGAGCGGCATGAGGGATCGCATTAGCAATCACTCTAGTGACTGATTGACAAATCTTTGGACACAGTCGCTCAATCACAGAAGATTTGTATGATCGGTTTCTCGCTGAGTGAAGAGCCAATTTATCTGTTCTTGTAAACAAGGCAGAGGGCAAAGCAATGTTTAGGTCAGTGCATAGTGAGCAGAATACAGCACAGAGAGAATTGGCTTGATTCAGAGACACATTCATCTGGGCTTCCGTAGCTGTCTGTGAAAGTTTTAATGGGTGTTTGTAATTTTTTTGCTTTTTTCATTAATTTTTCATTCGTACGAACGTTCGGGAAAATGCGTATATGCGCTTTCGATGAACGAAAGCAAATCGGATCATTTCCGTTAGTTTAGATCATTTTCCAAACAAAATCTGATGTTTTTCGTTCGTTCAGATAACTTACGTTGTTGGGATGGGCTTGCGTCTGATTCAGAGAGCTGATTTCCGACGGACCACCACCTTATAAATCCGTTTCATTTCCGATCCACTTACGGGACCTTTGAGGGCTCGGATTGCTATTGTTGAACATGTTTTGCGGCTATGTGGAGGAGTCTGCGCACCTTTAGCTCCAAGGCATTGCATGTATCAGCATGACCTAGGCCATGAATTGTATAGCAATGCATACCTGAATCAATACATTTCATGTATGCCTTATAGAAGCATTTTAATGCTGACCTTAATTAGTCCTTAGCATGTAAACCTTTATATTCCCACACATCCATATAATTGCTATATTTTTTTAGACTTATGTCCTTTGTGAATTATATTTGGATTGTTGAACTTGAATCTTAATTTGCTGTAGGAGTTCTTGTTTTAGTCGATTACCTTTGCTTTGTGTAATTATTTTATATTTGGTTGCAGGAACCGCAAGATGTGCCACTTGCACAACATACAAGCAGTGTTTGGTCCAGCTATGCGATTCCTCAGTGTTCTTGCAGGGCATCCAGGGTCGTCCCATTATGCTTATATATTGCAGAGCTCCAGCTTATTTAGTCATTTTGAGTCAGGAGAATTATCTGGTGGATGGCTCCTGGGTAAGTTTGCTCACATTCCATCAATCCATTTTTCACTGTATAGCAATGAATATAGTTGATGAATCATGTCTTAACCTATGGCTGTTTTTAGCCCTTGATGACATGTTAAACAATATTGTAGCTTAGAATGTGTATTTTATGTTAGTATTTTTAAATTCTTTCAGGGGATTCTGGATATCCACTCCCGCCCTTGCTCCTGATGTCCGTTCTTTGCCGGCAGAATGCGGGCCAGGGGTTCTCTAATTGGGCACTATGCAAAGCCCAGGCCGTGGTGGCGAGGGCCCTCTGGCTTTTGAAGTCCAGATTTAGGTGTTTGGACCATATGGGGGGGGCAGTGCAGTATGACCCCAGCAAGGTTTTACCAATAATTTAATTTGCGTTTTTTAACAGGGACCACACGTGCTAGAGTGGCACAGCTGAGTGTCAGGGTCCTTCAGTTGGTGGGCGAGATGCAGGAGCTGCGCGACTCGTTGGGGACCACAGATGAAGAATAATGTTCTATGGCCTGCCATTGCTATGTATTTTGTTTTTTATAGTTGTAAAAATGTTAAATTTTCAACATTTTTTAAGATTTTATATTTTATGATGGAATAAAAAAAAAAGTTTCAGTGTCATTTCATTTACAAACTACATTAACACAAAACTAATGGGCCCAGAAATATTTAAAGATGGATATTCACATGACTGAGTAAAATGGAAGAAGAACCTAACAGCGAAGTGTTTTGGGTGAGCTTTAAGGGTCCAAAATGGAAGATGGAGGATAGTGCTAAGTGATTTATCTAAACATTGTAGTAGAAGTGAGGGTGGCAAATATGTAGGCGAGCACTTTAATGAGTTAAGTTTGTAGTACGCAGGCGCAAGATCGCAAGGATTTCCGTCTGGACGATTATTTATTGAAAAAGGGAAACGGGAAACGTGCAGGATTCGTGGGAGGATACGATGGGAAAAGGGCAAAAACGAAAGCCTACGTTGTAACATGTGAAAATGAAACAGAAAAGTCACACTGGAAAATGACATCCTCGTATTCGTAATCTGCCGTACAAATGGACGGAAACTTTACAGCAGGATTGCAATGCATGCATAGAATTGCTCGCACACTCATACGAGAGCGGAAACATTTCCAAAAAAAACAGATCGGCACTAAAACGAAAGTATTTTTTTGTCTCTCTGAATCGAGCCTATTAACACCAATGGCAGTAGTAGAGTTTAATTGGATCTTCACAGTGTCACCAATATCTTGGTATGTGTTTACTAGTTGACAAATGAGGCTCACATCACAAAAATGAAAATGGAAAAAATATGATTTGTATAATATATACCGATAGGCATGATGAAAGCAAATATATCAGAGATTTTAAAGATGCTCTCCAGTGGCTCAAAGTGACCACCAGCAACTTATCATGATCACTTAGTGGGCTTGCCTATCAGAGTCCACTGCCTACCTGGTGATTCTCATTGGTTGCAGTGGTCATGTGAATGGATGGGGTAAGTGTGGGCCGCATGGTGTGGGGATTCTCGTTGGATAGATGTGGAGCAGGTGCTCAGAGGGCCTCAGGTCAGATTTGACTAGAGCTCCTTGTTGAAGATGACAAACATCAACAGAGAAAAATGGGTAGACACAAAACCAAAAGAGTATGCTGGTTGCCTACCTCAGCTGGAGGGTGACCAAAAGACTGCATCAAGCTGGTAATACCTACTTCCAAAAGATGTATATGTATAAAAACGAAAAAGTTGTGCCTCCTAGACTGCTGAGCAAGAGACCTGTCATAAACCAGTGTAAGAGTATATGGTTAGTATATGACCTGTGAATCAATATTGCAAAAAACCCTATCCTGACCACACATGCTATGGAAAAATCAGGCAAAATGTATATAGCAAAAAATGTAACCATCACTTAAAATAGTCCAAAGCAAGGCCATCTCAAATTTGCTGGTTATGCTGCTATAGTTGGGGGAAAAGCCTTCAAAACTGCGGTCACTGTAGCCAGTCATCAATAGGTACTTGAATGAGAGCGCGGACACATTAGGGGGGCTGAAGGTAAACATAGAGTGTTTTGGTCCGCTTTAAAGCCTCTGTATGTGAAACCTGCCAATTATTTACATTATTCCTTCTCCCAAGGTGCATGTGCAGGCTCTCTTCTTATCACAATTAATTGTCATGTGTAGTAATGCCAGGCAAGCAATGTTGAAATAAATTATTGTTGGATGCCTCCCACTGGCTGCTCCCCCCTTCCTGGACGTCTGTACTAGCTGCCAGCCATTCAGATATATCTGGCGAGGTTGCGCACAGCTGATGGAGACCAGCATATGTGCAGTAAGATCAAATCACAAAGTGATTATATTGGGAATTCAGGGGTTTTCACACAGCAGGGCATCCCAGATCTCCAAGGCCTCAGGTGGGGGAGCTTTTACCTGGCCCTGGAATGTTTTAGACATTCGCAATGGGCTCAGTGGAATTTGGTTCACTTTAAAGTTATTGATAAGCTCCAGTGAACTCTTCTGTCTGCTGGACCGGCTCATGCATGAGTCATCCCAGCAACAGAGAGCAAGGTGCTGGTGAATGAAAGGAGCATCCCTTAACAGGCAGCATGGGATGACCAGATAATTTAATCCTTTGCCTGGGATATCCCTTTAAACTTAATACAATAACTTATAGCTGAAAGAGGAAAAAGCTTGTCAAACACAATTTGCATGTACGCTAAGCTTACACCATTCCAGGAAAAAAAAAAAACTTTATATGTTAAAAATGCTTGCTGTTTCATAGAGTCGATGGGAGGAATGCTAAGGAATTAGAGCTCTGCAGGGACACGTCAGTATTCAATAGTTAGGTCAATGTTAAGTAAATGGAGAGCATTTGCATAGTCACATTCCCCTTCAGGAATAAAATAGACTAAATTACTGCTAGGCTTAAAACTAGATAAGATTGTTTAATTATTCTGGATTTCGCCTTATAAATGATGCAAGACATTTTGGTGACACATTGCCTCATACATGTGACATGTATTTTTTTTTCAGCGGCAACATTTAAATAAACACTGTAGTTCTACTGGAGCAAAAAGATAGCATGGTGCAGCTTCAGTTGATTTATAGCATTTGTCATTGGAAAAAAGGATTAGTCTGAGAAGGACCAAGTAGATACCAGACAAGCCTGTGTCAAGAATGAGCCACAGATCATTAGCATGGCCCAGTAATTGGATACAGGCATGCACTTTATCTTAAGCTGACCAGTACCAACTGGAATATGGAAAGCTCTACAAAGCTTTATTGTGAGGAAATATTAGAAACTGCTTCTCTTCTATAAAGTACATGTAGTGGTTTAGTGCACCGCTTGTTATACTTCCCTTGTTTATGCACATAAACATTTTGAGACACTGTTCATTTTTTAAAGGTTACTGAAACAGATTGCACACACTTCAAACCCTTCCCCCAGTACAAGCTCTATTTCCTTTGAACCTTTGAATATAGAAACATTTGTAAGTAGACCTATAGGCAAATTCATCATCACCCCAGGCACATCAGTTTGGGATGCTCACCCACAATAAATACCCTGAAAATTGGGCATCGTACTAGGGCATTCCCCATCTCAGGGTTCATGGCACAGATAACTGCACATCCTCAGTTGCAACCACTAGGGTTTATGACCCACGTCCTGCCAATATCACTTAATATTATTGTGACAATTGTTATTTTGGCATGGTGCTTATTTTGTATGGGACATTCATTGAACATGGCTATTTGTGTATTAGTGGGGCCATTGGTATATTTATTTCTTACTTAGTTTGATTTGCTTGCTCAAAACTAAATGCAAGCAACACTATTCAAATGTATGGTTATAAACACAGAATATTGCCCAGGACAGCCACCTAATTATTTTGCCCAAGACTGATGTAGATGCTGAATAATTTTGCCTATGATGGGAACATAATAATTTTGCCCAAGATGGATGTAGGTGCTGAATTATTTTGCCCAGGATAGCCACAGACTATTTTGCCTGTAACCGAGAGACTGAATTATTTTGCTCAGGGCAGATGCAGACGATGACATTTTTTGCCCAGGACAGATGAAAAGGCAACATTATTTTGCCAAGGACAGTTGCAGATGCATAAGTGACTGAAATGTCCCAACCCACATCCCTCTTCTGTGGCAGTTGGGACATGTGGGCCCCTTGCACAGAGACTCCCTCAGAAGGCACCAGCCACTTTTATAGGCACCACATCTGGGGATTAGGATTAGAGGCAATACAGTGAATCACACAGCAGTGCCACACAGGTGCAAAAATGTGCTGCCAGTCTTGGAGTGTCTGGGCCGACTAGAAGGGGCAATGCCAAGCTGCCATTCTCTGCCAGCTGTCAGAGGACCAGATAAAAAGGCTTGGAGGGCCACATCCAGCCCTTAAGTTTGACACATGTGCTTTAGAAGGTTAGATTATGTTTAGGTGGAAGTTAATGTAGCAAATATTTATTCTCCTAAATACCCTCAGGCTTATCCCAAACATTATTAAAGAATGTAGGCCTGTTTACCGAATAAGGCTATCTTAAAAGAACATACTGCTTCTCAAATACCTGGCTAATCACAAGTTATTTGTGCAAATTCAACAGCTAAGTCTGATATAATACGTTTGTTTTCCTCCTGAAAACTGGATTTTCCCAATAAACCTCAGACAATAACTTCTGTTGCTGATGACTGTCTATCACTTTCCAAATTGCCTGATGATATCCATGGCTGGTCCCAGCTTCCAGCTTCAAGGCGTGTGTGTGTGTGTGTGTGTGTGTGTGCGCGCGCGCGCGCGTGTGTGTGTGAGGGGGAGGGGGGGAGAATACTAGCCAATTATTCTCTATGGATGCTTCGACCTTTACTTGTACTCCACCATACACATCTGGCAAGATCGAAGCCGGAGAAGCAGCATTGAGAAAACCAAGCAGTCCCAAGAAAAGCATCCTTTTAAAGTAAAATAACCAATGCCTGTAAAGTTGACAATGACAGGCCTCATAATAAGAAACTGGACTGCATTGCGTAACATACATTTTCAGTTCTCATTTAATATAAAAGTTCCATACATTATTAATAACACTTTCAAATATTAAAGGGGATGTTAAGTTGTTTCTTTATCACTTGTTAATAAATCTAGGGTAGTTAGCATGCAGTGTTGAGCAATAAGTACTCATTTCACCAAATTTGATCATCAGCCCTTAGTGCTGATGGGAAGATAATGTCTTCATTTAAAGAAAAAAAAAGTTAACCTGTATTGAAGTCAGGCTTCTCCTACCTACTGATGACCATATTCTTCCTCCAGCAATGTATGCTAATCAGGTTCTGAACACTCTGGCTATTTATTAGTTGAAATGTTAACGAGCTTCGACAGTCCTTAAACCAGCAATTTTAGAGTGCAAATGGAAAGGCTTCAATGTGTTAAATGTTACACGATTCAACTAAGCCATAAACCAAGTGATACAAAGTCTTTTTACTGTATATTGGAACTAAAAAATTATTTTCTGGTTAAGCCAAACTGAATCAGCTAAATTCTGGTCAAATTATACATTAACTCTATTTCAACAGCTACGCTAATAGTTATCAAAGTATAAACCAGTTTCTTTTACAAGAAGATAAGAGAAATGTAAATAAAAAGGGGATGCAAACTGTAGTAAATTACAAAGTAATCCAGCTTCCATTCTCATAAAATGTGATGTTTATTCATTCACGTTGAAAACAGAATCCATATACATTTAAAGATCCATAAATATTAATAAAACACAGCTTTGGCCATGATTCGTTTCCTACATGACCCTTATTCAAATATTTAAATAAGGCTCATGTAGGACCCAAAAAGTGTCATGGCAGTGGCACTTTTACATTCATAATTATGGATTTTTTTATGTAGACGGACTCTGGTCTTAACATGAATTAAAAAAAAAAAACAATGTTTTATGAAAACGGAAGCTGGATTGTTTTTTTCAGTCGCCTAGTCACGGCTCTGTGCTTCAGTGATCCCAGATGATATTGGATGCTTTGGAAGCAGTTTTTCTTTTTAATACAGAAATCTATTGTACTGTATGGTTATTTTATCCAGTGCAGAGTGTAGCTGATTATTCTCTATGTTTTTCCATTAAAAATTGAATTGGCGTGGTGTCACCAAAATATTGCCAAAATCCAAACAGCAACACTGCTAATGGCAAACGGGATAACAAATGCCTTAAGATGAAAAATGTTAATGGAAGCAGACACATTAGTGTACTGTTTATTAACAGTTGTGAACGTGACATATTTGTTCTAAGTATATATTTTTCCTCAAAACAGAAACTGGATTATGAAAGTAAAAGGCTGTATACCCTAAAAATGGAAGTGGAGAACACCCATGTGGATCCTCATTTTCACTATCTCGGCCCGTTTAAAGACACTGCAACTGTTAAAATCTCTGTGGAGGATGCAGATGAGCCGCCTGTGTTTGGACGATCTAGCTATATGTTCAAAGTGCATGAAGACATTGAACTGGGGACAATAATTGGAACTGTAATGGCAAGAGATCCTGACACTATTTCAAGCCCTATAAGGTAAAAAGCATTTAATGTTTTTTTGGGACCACAAGAGAAATATGGAAAACAGAAAAGGCACAAACTTCACGGTTTACGATTCCCCTCTTACCTGCCACCAACTTCCACGTCACTCATTGCTTACCTGCAGTGCCAGTCTGAAAAGTCCGGTTAGGGGTGGGTGTAGCCTGTCCCATAAAGAACTATCGGCGCCTCTATACCCAGGAACTTCTGTATATGGTGTTTTTTCTAGTCCACACCCATTAGCATGTACAGATTTCCATACTGGAGTCTCATGCCCCCCAGTGCATTCAGATCCAAATACTCTCTACTCTAATGGTCTGGCTACCACTCCTCTTTTATTTTAATGCACAGTGATAGTCACTCTATTCAATAGAATGTGAGGACTTTTGATCTACCTTAAATTAGACTGAATACTCTCCTCCAATGGATATCCTGATTTGGGAAGGCTAATTAGACTTGGAAAGCACATAAACAATGAAAGCCCATGTGCAGAACCTTACATTTATACGTATTAAACTCTAGCATTAGTAAGTATGCTGTTCAGGTGATTTTTCTATAATGTTCATTTGCCTACTCCTTATACTCCTCCTAATTTCTACACCCACTGTCTCTTTTTCTATTTTCTGCCTTCCCCTCTTTTGGAGTGTGTACCCTCCCCCACCACCCAGTGCTTAGTTTAAACACTCCTCCAATCTTTTAGCCATCCTCTCCCCAAGGAAAGATTCACAGTCCCAATTTAGATGCTTTCCATCCTTGCGAAAAAGCCTGAAGCCCACTAAGAAGTCGGCCTGTTCTCTAGGAACTCACACCATGTTATCATGCATCTTAGTGTTGCCTGTTGCTAATTTAGAATGAGAATCTGTGCTACTGGGCTTCTTGCACAATAATATTCACCCTCAAATGGTTGTTCAAGTAGTGTCTACATGGCACAAGATGTGCACTGGACATTGTTGCTAAGCATGGAGCACATTTTACTTAATTTGGGGAACACAAATACCTTTGTAAGCTATATAAGCTGTTAAACATACAATCAGCAAACAGTTGAAAAAACTCTTAGATGAACATTTTCCGCCAAAGTAAACTTTCTTTATGTTACGTCCCCTTAGAATTTACCCACTTCAGTTTTTAACAGATAGCCAGAGTTCTAAAGCAGTCACTTTATGCTATTTTATTTAGAGCACCAGTGTCAGCAGGCTTTCTGGCAAATAGTCAGCAGGCTACCAACAGGTGGGATATAAAGGCTTCTAAATAGCTACAACACCCCCAAGCAAATTAGCTATGCAGCCCAATGCAATACAATACAATACAATGCAATACAGCCAGTTACCAAAACCAAATGTCTTAGCTATAGCCTATAGAACTAAACCATACAGAAATAAATACTCAGTAAAGAAAATTGCTTTAACCTTTATTCTAAGTCCACTAAGGATTTACCCACCAAAGCTCTTTAGCACTTGCCTTATGTAATCATATTCATAGCATATACTCCTCTTTCTTTATGCCAGTGTCAGCAGCTGAATAGTTGATCAATTGCAGAACATGTTGGCTCTTTGGCCATATAGGCAAGCATTGCAAAAGCTGACCACATATATAGACACTCTTAACCCTTTTCTGGCTTAATACTGTGACATTAGGGTCAAAGGGCAGGGTTTTGGCTAGGCCCCAACTACATTACCTGCTGTACTGCCATAACGATAGAAACTCTCACTTACTATCACATATTTATTTGCAATACACCCGCTGCACTTATACATCAGACACAAGAAAAATAAACAAGTTTAGGTTACAAGGAAGAATGATAGCATCCAGACCTCAATCTGTTTACAGAAAAGAATCCTTTAGGGAATGCTGAAGCTTTGGTTTTCAGTTTTCCTTCAGAGCGCTCAGATCTTTGTTCTAGTTTAAGGGACAGTGTGTCTGTCATCTGTGACCATTCATCATCTATTAGGCCAGAAACAACAGACAATATTTATAAGACAAACATGATATCTGTATTCTCATTTTCTTGGCAGAAGCCAAAAGCAGGCTGACTGACAGCCCCCAAAGCAAATTAGGAGTCAGTTACAATAACTAAAATCTGAATAATACATGACATTTATGTTTAAATCATACTACAAGTAAAGGTTAATTTACTGCTACTATGACAGTGAGCTTGTTTTTTGTTTTTCTTTCCTTTTAACTTTTCCCTTTATATCTAAAACTTAACACACCAAAAAGAAAGGATTAAAAACATATATTGTGTGCGAAATATGGCATAATTACAGTACAATCTATTTTTTATACCAAAGTGATAAAACATGAGGGAGCCACAGAAAAAGGGGAAAAGCTTGTAAAACAAACAAAATCCTATTCATGAAATGCAGTTTCACAAAACAAGAACATTCACTGTGATGTGCTTCTGATTCAAGTCTGTATTACATCGGATATGGATCTTGCCCATTTTGTTCAGTGTGGCCAGACCTAGATAGTGGTTAGATTGATGTCAAATTATCTGGCCCTTATTCTTCTATTTATTTAGTTAAAAAAGTTTCCCCTTCCTATGGGCTACAAGGCCAGTGGATCAGGCAGAGGGACTGGCTGTGAGGGCTCAGAGACTTTGCGGCCAGCCTCTGTCCCTGGATATTTTACCATAACCTTCAGCACAGTGCTTTTCCAGGTGTGCACAAGGGACTTACTATCTAAAGTAGCCCAACCACATCATAACCCTGATAACTACCGGATACAAACAAAATTATTAGGCTACCCGATGTAGCAGCATATTTTATGATACCAATAAGTTCATTGATTCTTTCAGTCATGGAAATGGGTTTGAGTTTGAACGAACTTGCTGCCAAAGTTCCGGGGTCTGGGCCTTGAATTTCAAACATGTACACCATTGAAGTCATTGGGAACCCAAACTTTGGGGCCCAAAAATGGCTGTAAAATGAGGCCAGCAAGGGCTAGAGGGTTGAAAAACGAGGGGAACATTTGAGCAATTACACTGCACAAAATGAGAAAGAACTCTTTTTTTTTTACGGGTGTTGGAGGCCTAATTTGGGGAAATAAAGAAATACACAATTAAAAGCTAAATAAAAAAAATGTTTTTTATAGGTGTTGAAGGCTGAATTAGGGGGGAAAACACCTGGGCAATTGCCATGCACAATATGAGCTAGGGAAAGCACTCAAAACTAAAAAAATAAATAAATAAATACATTCATCAACCATATATACATATATACAAAAATATATGCATATATAAATCGATAAATACATATATACACAAATAAATAAATAAATGTATGCATCAATCTGTTCATATATACATAAATAAATATATATATAAATATATGCAAAAATATACATATATACATTAATAAATAAATATATACATCAATAAATAAATATATACACATTCAAATATATACATCAATCTATACATATATACATCAATCTATACATTTATACATCAATATATAAATATATATTTATATATATAAATATATACATCAATCTATATACAAATAAATGGATCACCCAGTACCATGAGATGCGTGGACAGCTAGCCATCCACGATGTGAGTCAAAGTCTACCTCCTGGTACTACAGGCCGTACGTGATGGTGGTGGATGTGGCAGACAATTGAATAAGTTTTTCCACATTGTGGCCATGCTCACATGTCCACTGCCCCAACGGCGGATGAAAATGGGCCCTTTTCCGCCTCTTCCTCTGTCTCTATCGCATCCTTCATCATGGCCTGAAGAGCATGGGTATGGAAGCACTGGTCATGGCATCATCAGCGCTGACTATATTTGTTGTGTACTGGAAGCACTGCAGCACCACACAGATGTCCCTCAAGGTGGTGATGTGCTGCTGGTCTGCACTTTGAATCACCTGGGCACTTTGGAGCTGGAACTCCACTATCTTCTGCTGATGCTCACACACCCTTTCCAGCATTTACAGCGTGGAAATCCACCTGGTGGGCAAGTCACGTCCACATGTCCATGGTGAGGTGGACACTAGAACAAATGGTATTGCCCAGTGCACATTTTACATTTTATCACATTTTATTTATTTTTTCACCACCACCTCTACCTCCAAACTGGGATGCCCTTGAGTCCACGTAGAGTCTAGGTCTTATTTTCTGCTGTCTGCATTGTTAGACACCTGCAGTGAAACACTCGCCCCAGTGTTTACATCTAGCTGTGGTATAAGGGGACACTTACACTTCAATGTTTACAGCTAGTTGTGGTATAAGAGGATACATTCACCCCCGTGTTGACAGCTAATTGTGGTATATAGGAAAAAACACTCACCCCAGTGCTTACAGCTAGTTGTGATATAAGGGGACACACTCACCCAAGTGTTTACAGCTAGTTGTGGTATAAGGGGACACAATCACCCCAGTGTTTACAGGCAGCTGCGGTATAAGGAGACACACTCACCCCAGTTTTCACAGCTAGTTGTGGTATAAGGGGATACACTCAACCCAGTGTTTACAGCTGGCTGTGGTATAAGGGGACACACTCACCTCAGTGTTTACAGCTAGTTCTGGTTTAAGGGGACACACTCACCCCAGTGTTTACAGCTAGTTGTGGTATAAGGGCATACACTCACATCAGTGTTTACAGCTAGTTGTGGTATAAGGGGACACAATCACTCAGTGCTTACAGATAATTGTGGTTTAGGGGATACACTCACCCAAGTGCTTACACCTAGTTGTGATATAAGGGGACACACTCACCCCAGTGTTTACAGGCAGCTGTGGTATAAGGAGACACACTCACCCCAGTTTTCACAGCTAGTTGTGGTATAAGGGGATACACTCACCCCAGTGTTTACAGCTGCCTGTGGTATAAGGGGACACACTCACCCCAGTGTTTACAGCTGGCTGTGGTATAAGGGGACACACTCACCTCAGTGTTTACAGCTGCCTGTGGTATAAAGGTACACACTCACCCCAGTGTTTACAGCTAGTTGTGATATAAGGGGACACACTCATTCCAGTGCTTACAGCTAGTTGTGGTATAAGGGGACACACTCACCCAAGTGTTTACAGCTAGTTGTGGTATAAGGGCACACGTTCACCCTAGTGTTTACAGCTAGTTGTGGTATAAGGGGACACAATCACCCCAGTGTTTACAGGCAGCTGCAGTATAAGGAGACACACTCACCCCAGTTTTCACAGCTAGTTGTGGTATAAGGGGATACACTCACCCCAGTGTTTACAGCTGGCCGTGGTATAAGGGGACACACTCACCTCAGTGTTTACAGCTAGTTCTGGTTTAAGGGGACACACTCACCCCAGTGTTTAAAGCTAGTTGTGGTATAAGGGCATACACTCACATCAGTGCTTACACCTAGTTGTGATATAAGGGGACACACTCACCCCAGTGTTTACAGGCAGCTGTGGTATAAGGAGACACACTCACCCCAGTTTTCACAGCTAATTGTGGTATAAGGGGATACACTCACCCCAGTGTTTACAGCTGGCTGTGGTATAAAGGGACACACTCACCCCAGTGTTTACAGCTAGTTGTGGTATAAGGGCACACACTCACATCAGTGTTTACAGCTAGTTGTGGTATAAGGGGACACACTCACCCCAGTGTTTACAGCTAGTTGTGGTATAAGGGCACACACTCACATCAGTGTTTACAGCTAGTTGTGGTATGAGGAGACACACTCGCCCCAGTGTTTACAGCTAGTTGTGGTATGAGGAGACACACTCACCCCAGTGTTTACAGCTAGATGTGGAGTAAGGGCACACACTCACATCAGTGTTTACAGCTAGTTGTGGTATGAGGAGACACACTCGCCCCAGTGTTTACAGCTAGTTGTGGTATGAGGAGACACACTCACCCCAGTGTTTACAGCTAGATGTGGAATAAGGGAACACACTCACCCCTGTGCTTGTGCACCGGCTCCCAGAACGGTACAGATCCAAACTTTGAGGGTTGAATCTGCTCAACCCTATTAATGAGTACTGGGGCTGCAAACTAATTCTAATCCCTTCATAAAATTAAACCAATAGCACTTTGTCTAAAGTTTTATGTGTTATTGGTGACTATATATTGCTACCCTCTTTATAGCACAAGGTGTTTTTTTTCTTACTGATTACATATTATTATTATTATTATTATTAATGTTTATTTATATAGCTCCATCATCTTCCATAGCGCTTTACAAAGTAGTAATTACAGACAGGGTAGAAACATACGGTACAAATAATAATTCAAATGCAGTTTTACAGAGTTGACAATGGATATTCCGAATACAAGATACAATAGGGGAGAGAGCCCTGCCCTTGCGAGCTTACAGTCTAAAGGAAGTATAATACCTATACTTACCATAGTTGGATGAATAGAGTATGTGTTTACTTATTAAAATATGTGTTTATGTATTAAACGGGACCTTCACCCTGAATAAGAGCCTATATTGTAGGTTTCTGCTACCCTTTACATACAGATTGCCCACATTAAAAATCATCCTACCTGCACCTAGAGCATATTCTGAGCCTTTAAATATCCAAGATGGCGGCTCATGGAGCATCAGGCAGCCTGCAGACAGGAAGTGTGCTCCTCTGCATTCTGGGATTGGGGTCCTTTCCCAGACCCCAGTTCTGCTCCACCTGTGCGAAATACAGCTATAAACCTGCCCCCTGCACTTTACCCCACTCTCCTCAGTATGTGATGCTTCTGAGGCAAGATGGTGGTGCCCATATCCTTGAGTCCTGAACAGAGCTGCAGCCCAGCAAGGGAAAGAATAAAAAGAAAGCAACAAAAAACATAAAATATATTAATTTTATATATTGGGGAATAGTTTTTTAAGGGTTTGGGCTTTTCATTAAATGATGCTGAAGGTCCGGTTTAAGAAATACTGTATTAGTAGCGCTCAAACTATCATGTTGTACATGCAATACCGAAGCAGAAACTAAGCAGCAACTAAACAAGAAAGCACCCCCTGTCAAATCATTTGCCCAGAAGGGGATTCATGGTATTTTCCTAAACAAACCAGTATCACCAATCAGGATCATTAAAAAATTATTATTCTTTTGTTGCCATACAAATATACACAAATCACAATTGTAAAAGACACGTATCGAAGCATAGGACCCCCCACAATAGCTGCCTACCCCAATAGTAACACAATAAAGATGACATTACTACAATAAATACATATACAAAATGTGCAAACTGCAAAATGAATACCTCAGTGACATACACAGAAAACCACACTAGGCAGTATCATGCCATGTGCACAAAAAAGTGCCAATTACAAACAGCAAGTAATAATCATACACACAGTAAAACAAAGCTAGATACATATTATGACAGGATGCAGCAGGGAGGGGACCCCAAGAACACACTTCATGGTTTACTTGGACTCACCACTTTACCAGTCACTGTGGTATTAATTTTGTAGTTTACGCATTTGGTAGATATATATTTATTGTAGAAAGGGCATGTTTAATGTGTTACTATTGGGTTATGCAGCTACTGTGGGGGGATCCCTTGCTTTTATTATTGTTCTTTGCGATTGTAATTTATTTTTTTTGTATTGATCCTTGTGGCGCTACTTACTTTATTCCCACTATATACACATACTGCTAAATATTGATATTTAAATTGTGGACATTATTGTATTCTAATGTATTTTGGCATATTCAGGGTGAATTCGGCCACCTCTAATATTTCTATTGTTATTTTTATATCTGCTATCTGCTTATAAGGGGGAAGGTGGCCATATCCACAAGGATGCTTTTGTGTCACACATATGTGACAAAGTTTTCTGAAGGAAAGGCAAGGTGCATACAGGACTTAAACTGAAATTGTGAGCCTGATTTATGAAGCGTCAGTGCCACACAGCACCACTTTTGCCTCAGCGGCACTCAGCGTGCGATTTCAGCACGAAACAAAATAAAACAGACAGTGCCGATGCGGTCACCAGCTAGCGTCCAAAAGGTTGCAGTACCAGGTGCTCTGGGTGAAGCAGCGTCAGTTGAAACTTGCCACTGTAGGTCAAGATCACATAGAGTACAATGGGCAGAACTGTATTGAAGTGTTTTATGCTTATAATTAATATTACACAATTTTTTTTTTTTGTACAGAACTTGCATTGTCACTTAATATCAATACTCAATAATGGAAATGCAGGACCTATATGTAATTTGGACAACAACTGAACACACTGTAAAGTTTATCCCCAGCAGTGAAATTCTGTAATTGTAATGATGAAATGCAGCCCAGTGCCCGAAAAATAAAGTGCCAATCATTTCAGGGTGTCAAAAATTAATAAATACGCTGTGCAGTGTTAAAAAGATGAGCGTACAAATTTGGCACACACTGGCACTGGTATAATCAGCAGACGGGTCCAACAGGCGCTGACACAGGCCCTTCGATACCTACTGCAACAATCAAAGCTAATTAGTTGGCATTGGGAGCTGCGAATTCTAGTGCCATTGTGGTCCAAAGAGCAGCACCAGAAAAGACAAAGATACCGGCACTCCAAAACTAGCACTAGAGCCAACAGAAAGATGCTAAAGTGCGCACTTCATACATAAGGCCCTGTATATTCACCAGTCTATCATGTCAACATGTCCTAGAATTTAGGGCTAGGTGATAATGAGCAATGCCTAATGCAAAGGTGAAAGGGTGGTTATGAAAGAAAAAGATTGCCTTGGCCTTGGCTTTAAATTGTAACAAAACCCACCAGTGGCCAGCCTGGAATCTAAAAGATTCCATGTCCGACCATTGGCTTTTTTCCGGCATTCCGAATTGGAAGGTCCTGCTGATAAAGCTCATAAAAAATCACCTTTCCATGCTCCAACAGCGCATGCATGGACTTTCCTCCAATCAGAGCTGCATGCTGTGACTACGCCAATCGGCAAGTGCCTCACATTTTTTTAAATGGGAAGTGCGTTCTGACACATCCACTGCATCCCTGTTGTCATCATGCGTGCGCTCCTGTCCCAGTCATTCAGATAGGCTAGGGCTCCCCATTCAAGTCAATGAGAGCCATCTGCTGAATGACATAGTAACAGCAGGCAGATCTCATTGGATGAGAGCCTGCATATGCACCATTGGTTTGTGGGAAAGTGAGTTTCATGGGCTTCCTGTGGGTCAGTTATGTCCAGTTACTGTGCATTGTCAGTTATCTCAGTTGACTTCAGGCGACAGCATGGCTGAGATGCTGGGAGAGGAAGCTTCAAAATGGCCACCAACATTTTATTTCCAACTGTGCCAAGATGTTAGTCCGGTTTAAGTGTTCTTAGAGAAATCTCTATTTCGCATAGTATCAATCTTATTTGTTCAATAATTACAGAAAAAAAAATTAGATCATGTAGAGGAGGCTCCAGGTCCTCACAGTATGTTCCGGAATACCTAAGGACATGTGCAGAACAACTAGCCCCCCACCCTTGCATCCATCTATAGAGGGTCACTTCTGAATGTGTGGTCCCAGCATGCAGGAAAATGTTGGTCATTATACCGATACCTAAGTAATTAACAGCTACAGAGCTCAGCTCATGGACTACAGACCAGTGGAAATAACATAATTAGCCATAAAGGTCCTGGAATAGCTAGTGCTCTCACACCTAAACCCAGGGCCTTTGTGACATACATAATGGGGAATTCCAATTTGGTATTTCCCAGGGGAACATAACAAAACCCCGAAAAGTCCCAGGTTTTGTTCCACTTTAACAGGAAAGATATAGGCCATTATTATCACATGACAAAAGGAAAACATTTTTAGGTGGAAAAATAAACACAACTCAAAAGAATTTACAGTCTTTCACTAGAACAATGGGACAAATGATGTTTGCTTTTAAGAGCAAATATCGAGTATTATACTTTATGTATTTTCATTTCCCTAAAGTAAAAGTTTCAAGTGGGAAAATGAGTGATGCTTTGAACTGTGGTATCTTTTTTTTACAGAAAAATTTAACATAAAATGTTATTTATTTTACATTACATCAAAGTTTTTACACCAAGGGCATCCTGTCGTTTAAGGTACTAAAAATATAAATACTTATAAAATAATTCTGGAAATATAAGAGTCTGTTAAATATTTCTTTCTATCTAGGTTCTCTCTGGATCGCCATACTGACCTTGACAGAATTTTTAATATACACTCAGGAAATGGATCAATTTATACTGCAAAACCCTTGGACCGTGAAATATCCCAATGGCATAATCTTAGCATCATAGCTACGGAAATTAGTAAGCTATTTCATAATCATACTTGTTTACCTCAAATCCTTCATTGCACTGCCGTCAATTGCTTTAATCATGGAAACCCTATTCTGTGACCGTAATATCTTTTAAAAAATGATGTGCTTCCAATGAATAACTTATTTGTACATTCAGCCTGAGCATGTACAGAAATGCAGTACTTCCCTTGGGTCACACTTTGATTCTCTCCGATTGTCAATGCTATACTTTCCTTCTAAAGCTTTTTATATCCATTCAATCTCTAAATGGCATGTATCTAACCTTTGGGACAATGATCTATATAATTGTCTTTGGAAATGTTATTTTTATTCCACTTTGGCCCTAATGTATGTTATATCCCAGCTTTCCCTTACGGATCACTATACGTATGTAAGAAGAAGCAGCACTATTATCCTGATGTTGAGAACAAATTGCTGCCATAACGAAACCATTCTTGCTAAATTGTTCCTTTAACAGAGAATGATTTGTGAATTTAAGTAGCTTTTTTGACTTTGGGGACAATTTCTAACTTCTGTAGTTTAACATATTACAGTAGCACAAAATACTTTTAGTGTTGCACAAGACAGCATTTAAGAGTTTAATGATGTTTTTCAGGCAAAAGAAAAAAAAAAGTTATAGTCACCTTTTTTCCCATGCAGACCATCACCCCAAGTCTAGGGCTGCAGACCTTACCTGATCGATGGATCCATGTCCCACACTGCTCGACCTGATTGTGTGTCTCTTCAACAGGAACACTCCTCTCACCATCAGTCATTGTGAGCTGGCACCTAAAACCTAACACATTTCTTTCCATTGCAGTGAATGGGGGGTGTCAGCTCCCAATGACTGTTGGTGGAGGTGACACGGAAAAGATGCTCTATTACAGTAGTCCTCAAACTTCTTCCTCAAGGGCCGAGACAGGCCACGTTTTGCAGCTCTCCACGCTACTCCACAGGTGAATTAAATGGTGCTCAGACAAAGCTATAGCCCTAATTATTACATCTGTGCATCAGCATAGAGAGCTGCAAAACCTGGCCTGTCTCGGCCCTTGAGGAGGAAGTTTGAGGACTACTGCTCTATTAGACCAGATGATGTGATCAGGTAAGACCTGTGGCCCTAGACTTTCAGCTGAAAAACATCTTTAATTGTTTAACAATGGCTTCTACCAGGCAAGATAAATCATATTTTTTTAATTATTTTTAATGATTTATGCATAGTAAGACTTATTTAAAAAGCTAAAAATAGACCTAAAGACAATTCAGACTCCCCTAGAAACCCCTGGCCTAATTACTTACCTGGTACATGCTCCAGTCACGCTCTCATGGTCTATATGTTCATGTGCATGGTGTGTGTGTGCACACCCACCCGGTAAACCTGATTTACCACCAGAGAAAAAGCTTAAGTTGCCGCGCTGCTTGTAAAGCAGTGGGACATGGTTAATCCTGATGAAATGAAGGGGGGGGGGCAGTTCAGGGGATCTACAGTTTTATTTGGATTAAGGTACACTTTCATATGTTAAAAACATAATGCAAAAAATCACATCAAACTAAAAACAGGTTTTATCAGCTAAGTAGGCTGTTAAAGTTTGTGCCTTAAAGATTAATACATTTACTACCTGAACATAATGTATCTCACCTGTGGATATGCCCCATCTCTGGACACTAGACACGCCCAAAGGGCACCTTGTTTTGCCAAATAACCCCCAAAATAACACAATGGTTTGCATAACATTGCATGAGCTGTTCCCGCTGCAACTTAGTACAATAGCGCCAATTAATCCTTAGTAGATTCCAAGAATTATTTATTTATTTAACAAGTTATTGTAGATATAACAACGCCCAATGAGCTGTGCAGAAAACAATTTACACTTTTTTGCATAGCCCATAGGGTGCTGCTATTTCCATACTTAAACAAATATCTTTATTTCATTGGAAAAAATGGTTAATTCTTAAAATATGTCATCTCTAAATTGCCTCATCATATCTGCAGCTGATAATTTGGGGAAAAACTGGAACAAAATGTATTGCACTTACTTGCATTTTAAAATGAAAAAGCTCACTGAGATACAGGTTACAATTCACATTTCAAGGCACAACCAAAGTGCACCTTGGTTCACCAAATAAGTAGCATGACTCCCGGGGCCTCTGCATACCCTGTGAACGTCTGTTAGAAAAGTGTCTATATGGTTAAATACTGGTTAAATTAATTATCATGCATATTGTGTTTGAAATTTGTGTTTTTTTATTTAAATCGGAAGTTCGGAACCAACAGTCAACAATGACTTAAACCAGACCATCACAACAAACAATGCTTATATCCATCCTTCCGCAGGGGAGAGGGATCAATTTAGATTGCTGCACATAAAAATGTATGCTGTGGTAAAATTTAAAAACAAAATGGTGGCTCGTGCATCTGCAGGCCGCCTGCAAACAGGAAGTGCTGCTGAGCTTCCGGTTACTGTGTATTGTCAGTTACATCAGTTCAATCCAGGCAGCAGCATGGCTGAGATGCTGTGAGAGAAAGCTGCAAAATGGCCACTACCTTTCTTTCCCAACTGTGCCAAGCTGTTAGTCCAGTTTAAGTGTTCTTAGAGAAATCTCTGTTTTGAATAGTATAAAATCTTATTTGTTCAACAATTGCAGATAAAAAATTAGAACATTTCGGAAGGCTCCAGGTCCTCACAGTATGTTATAGAATACCTAAGGACATGTGCAGAACAGCTATCCCCCACCATTGCATCCCTCTATAGAGGGTCACTTCTGAATGTGTGGTCCCAACATGCAGGAAAATGTTGGTCATTATACCGATACCTAAGTAATTAACAGCTACAGAGCTCAGCTTATGGACAACAGACCAGTTGAAATAACTTAATTAGCCATAAAGGTCCTGAAATAGCTGCTCTCACACCTAAAGTTGATTACCCAGGACCTTTGTGACCCCTTCAGTTTGCATACAAAGCAAAGGAAATGTCAATCTGGCCCTAAAGTATGTCCTTGTGCAAACAGAAAACCTCATTGAAATCCATTCACCCTAATATTCTATATGAGAAGCTGATCCACTGGAGGATACCCCATAACATCTGCAAGTGGATAGGGAGCTTCCTATTGGACAATGTGTGAGAGTCATAAAAATCAGATCCATTTTCAGTGTAACAAACTTGTGTGCACTCAAGTGGTGTGTGCTATCGCTATGACTTTTACCCTCTAAACCTTAATCCAAACCTATAACAAACCGCACCATCCAAACTGACCTTAAAAGGATAAACCACAAGGGGCGATAGGGTAATGAGATTGAAAGGTTGGGTAATTAGGGGACTCAATCTGATTATTAACATGTACAAAAAGATTGAGATGGTGATTGACTTCAGGGGGGGTAAAACTGAAAATACACCAATCAAAATTGATTATGACAAGGTGAATAGAGTTTTCATTGGGCACAACCATCACCAATATCTAAAATATTCCAGGGCTGGCTGCTGGCTTTCCCTACTGTGCTAACCCCCCAGGTCACCAGTAATCACTCACCTCTCCCCGGTCCAACGGTGCATGCACGTACTCTCGTCCAATTAGAGCCGCCCACTGAAATTCAGCAAGGCGGCTCTGATTGTTTACTATGGCGAGAGAGGCCGTCCGCATCCCCACATCCTCAGGTGTGTGCATGCTCCCATCCTAGCCATTCAGATAGGCTGTGATGTGAGCGCAGGGCAGCAGGGGAATGCTCGCTCCCAATTCACTCTAATCAAAGCCGCTCGTCAAATTAAGTCACATCAGCAGGTGGCTCTGATTGGACAGGAGCCTGCACAGATGTCATTGGCCTGGGAAGAGGTGAATCTGAATGTGGCGATGGCAGGGGTGTCTCACAGGGAAGCATTCCAATGTGGGATGCCCGGGAGGGCACGGAACAAAACCCAGGAAAGTTAAAATCCGGGGTTTTGGTCTGCCTTAAGATGGGACACCAACACCAGGGGAGTACTGTGGAAGACCTAAAAAAGACTTCACTTCCTATAGCATTTAGGGAGCTTTGGTTTACCAGTGAAACTCCCAACGCTGTTATAAAAGACCCCATATGGAATACTGTGTACAGTTCTGGGCACCTGTGCTTAAGAAGAACATATCAGAACTGGAGCGCGTTCAAAGAAGGGCAACAAAGTTAATAAAAGGAGTGCGGGGACTAGAGTACCCTGAAAGACTGTCAAAGTTAGGTTTATTTAGTTTAGAAAAAATACGATTGAGGGGTGATCTAATAACTATGTATAAATATATTCGGGATCAGATCTGTCCCACAATCTATTTATACCCCGGAGTGTAACCATAACCCGAGGGCATCCACTAAGGTTAGAGGAAAGGTGCTTTCTCCACCGACATAGGAGGGGATTCTTCTCTGTAAGAGCAGTGAGACTATGGAACTCGCTGCCAGAGGAGGTAGTAATGATGGATACAGTAAAAACGTTCAAAAGTGGCCTTGATGCCTTCCTGGAATGTAATAACATTTCCAGCTATGGCTACTAGACCACTGGAAGGAGTTAAACAGGCTGAGCTGGATGGACTAAAGTCTTTATTCAGCCTTACATGGTATGTTACTATGTTATTATGTTAGAAGAACACATCACTTACTTGTTACAATATGAGGGGGAGTGACCAAAAAGTACAAAGCTCGTTTCCAAAGGATCATCAGAATTTTTTTTTACCTTGGTGCAATTCAGCACCATATTTAGCTGTGCAAAAATGCACAGCTAAATATGGTCCTGAAAAAAATGCCGGCATGGTGGGAGCAGGGAGGCAGGCATGGTGGGAGCGGGGAGGCCGGCTGCGCTGTCAGGGAGGCCCGCTGATAGCGCAGCCAGCCTCCCGCTCCCACCATGCGGTAGAACCGCTTCTCCCTCCTGCCCACACTGGGCGGTTTGGGTGGGCTGTGTGCCACTCAGGTCTCCCTCCCTCTGTCTCCCGCTCTCCCCTGAGCAGAGGCTGTCACCGATGGCTGTCGGCTCTCTTCATCTGCCTTTCTATACTCCGCGGTGGACTGCTCGCATGGGGAAGGAGGGCGCCCCCCCGCTCTGCCCCCGGCTTCTGTCTTGCGGTCGGAGCCAGCGCTGTACTCGGACGGCTCCCCCGCGGCTCGGCTCCGCGCATCTTCTCTCCCTCCTCTGATGATGCGTCCTCTTCACTCCCGCACCTGGTCTTCGGGGCGGAAGCCGCAGCCGTCGGGCCACCATCACGCCGGCTATCATGGCCGGCCTCCTCATCGCCGCTCGCCTCCTCTGGCCATGCAGGGCCCCCAGGTAGGGACCGCAGCTCCAAACCTTTGCTCCCCCTTCCCAGGGGAGCCACCGATCCACCCTCTGGCTCTCGGGCGACCGCCGCCCCCTTCTCCTTTCTGCCTCTCTGCCCACCATTTCCTCGGGCCGTCGTGATATTGGGTTCCGTGCTCTCCAAGTTGGATGGACCTCCGGTGGGGAAGTAGTGCTGTATCTTGGCAGCCTGATGATTTCAAGGGTCTGCCAGCGCCGCCCGCTGACAGCGCAGCCAGCCTCCCCGCTCCCACCATGCCGGCATTTTTTTTTTGAATTTCAGGGCTTGGTGGGAGCGGGGAGGCTGGCTACGCTGTCAGCGGGCGGCGAAAGTCAGCTTCCGCCTCCCACTGACATTGCAGCCGGCCTCCCCGCTCCCACCATGCCGGCATGTAGCATACACTTACCTACATGCCGGCAGAGATTCTTTAAAGTTCGATTCGGACGAACCCGAATTTCTTGGAGAAATTCGGCGAATCGCCCGAATCAAATTTTTAAGAAGTTCGCTCATCTCTAGTTTTAACTTGAAGGGAAGATGCTGTACAATCTTGTTTTTGGAATACAAAGGGCCATTCTCTCTCCTTGTCTTCCCAGGGGTCAACTCAGCACCAGCTGTGAAAAAAGCACTTATAATTTATTTTTCATCTAAAATGCATTTTTATTTTCACCCCTCTACCACCCCCTACCACCCCTTACAATCACAAGTTCTGAGATGGGACAGGCAGGTAAAAACACCTTACTTTGTCCCTGTAATTCAGCATTGTGCATCAGCATTTTCATCTTGGCGATGCTACACAGAGCAGCAACCCATGGTCTGTACAGTCTCATCTGACGAGCCATTTTCTTAAATGGGCGCATGAGCAGGATCTTCACTGTGGGCTGCTGTGCCAGAATTCTATTTGTTAACTAGGCTTAAGTATATATATATATAAATATATAGAGAGAGAGATACCCAACATTATGCTGTGGTTTTGTATCCAGCTCACCAGTGCCCTTAAACCATAACTTTTACTGATTCAGTTAAAATTATAAATATCCAGTGAAAGAGATATGTGAAAAGACTACTTGCCCCTCGGTAGGGGACACTTTTCAGGGTTATGAGCCCCTAGTCTTAGGACTTAGGACTTTCTTTCTTTCTTTCTTTCTTTCTTTCTATCTCTCTATCTCGAGAGAGGAGCGAGAGATAGATAGATAGATAGATAGATAGATAGATAGATAGATAATATGTTCACAAGATGACCATGTTTCTTTTATCTAGTTTATTTTATTATGAGTTTATATGAAGTAAGCAGCTGATAGGTATCTTAATAAACCTTTTAGGGGCAATTACAGTGTGATATTGAGTTGTGAAAATCATGAAAAATTGAAGGTCTGTTTCACTGGCATAAGCCAGGAAGACAATGAAAGTGTCTTCCATGATTAGCAGTTTTCATTTTGTTTTTCCCGTAGTTCTTTTATCAGTAACATGCCACCAATTAAACCCCAGACATGTACCAGCCTTAGCACTAATGGTTACAGTTAAAATACAGCACTTATACTTTTGCAAAATGTAAACTGTAAATGCACCTTCTCAATCCCAGATTGCTCAGTAAAGTCAACCATCTGTCTTTGTTTTGCAGCCAACTAGATGAACTATTGACAATGAGAATGGGTCCAAATTCCCCCAAAACATTTAATTAAGTGTGTAATATATACAGTAGTACGCAGGATAAACTGATGCATTTTATGCGCTTTTATAAAAAAGTACACTTTTTTGGGAAAGAAAACATCTACAGTAGGGGGTCAGATTCTACCAACAAATTGCTACAACTTCTACCAACAATTGCTACAACTGTGTATTTTCTTGTACATAAAACAGAGCACTGTGCATTTATTTAGAACTAAACATTTAGAATTCCAAATAAAATTAACAACATTATTTAAATTTCATGTCAACATTTTGCCAAATCATTTCTAAGGTTATATAGTGGTATTCAGCTTTTTTATAGATTTGCATAGGAGCTGCTGGGCAAAGCAGTGAAACTGTATATTCTTTGAAAAAAAATGCTCCCAAAAATATTTTACATATTATTTGTGTTTAAAGTGGTTGCACACCAATTTTCTATCTAATGGGTGTGGGGCCACAGTCTCAGTGGGGAATTCAGATTGCTCAAGCCTCTCCTGCACATATACCTCCATACCCCCCCAAAATCCTTACCTGCAAATTGATCCTTGGGTGAAATGCAGCATAGCAATTGGCAGTCACATGGGCCAACATGGACCAGTGGTCAGGAGAGAGAAAGTGTCCCTGGCTCATATGATCGTTAGCAGCCAAGTATTGAGGTGCAGGTAAGGATTTTTCTTTGGGGGGGTCCAGCTATCTGGATGCCCCTCATGACTGTCACAATGTGGTCCCACAACCATTAGGTAGAAAAAATAGGTTTGGAGCCGCTTTAAGGGGCAGTACCTATATTTCCTTAATTCTCTAGATATACAAGATAAAAAATGGGGTTTGTGGGCGTGGCTTATCCACAGGCTTTTGAGAAATAAATATTAGCATCCTGTATACTACTCCTCTGTGTGTAAGAAGGTGTAGCCTCAATACACTTAAGGCACAGCTTCAGTTTAAGGGTCCTCCCTGGGGATCCTTAAACACAAGGTAGGCGCCTTTGTAGATGATGATGATTTGATTTTCTGCATTATTCACCTTATTTATCAATTCCCAAGAGTACTGAGACTACAGACAGACCTCTCATTTCAAAATCAGCCACCAGAAATCAGAAGCTCTCTTTGAAGAAACCTGTTCTGGATGGCCTCAAATCCAACTTCCATTTTTGCTGGGCAATGGACTCAATAAAATATATGTGCGTACAACTATCTCCTCAGTGGGAAAAACCTCTTTACCCCCATTTCACAGGACTGAGATAAAGTCTAGGAAACTTGTGATTTGTCTAGGTTATGTAGATATTCCCTCCTTGGAGAAGTATTTTGCACATACTGATGGTGTTGGGCCTGTAGTGTGGTGGCTTAGTGACCAGGGAGGGCTTTAGAGTGGAATTGGCCACCAGGAATGTTCCAATTGGATAACTTATGGTCAGTGTACTACTCTGTCCAGATGAGCTACAACATAATATTTTAATATCTGGTAGAACAGGTCCCTCTCTCTCTGCTCCAAACAAATGTGATGAATTTGATTCAATAGATTTATAGAAGAATGCAGGTATATGCATTGGGAAGACAAAAATTAGCCTCTCCAATTTTGTTTGGCTTCCCCATAGGCTGCTGTAACTTCTAAAATAAGATATGTACCACAATAAAACATGATCTGCACCAAATCTGGAGAAGTGACATGTGCAGGGGATTTAGATTTTTACATAGAAGAAAATTGTTATTTCACTTTATAGTGTGCTAAGAAAAGCTCTGACTCCCTTTCCAAAGTTCACCTCTCCAAAAAAGGTTAAAATCATTTGTATAACCCCCATGGTTCTCTGTGAAAGACAGCAAGACAAATCCAAAGACCTGCTTTCATCAATATAACTAAAATTACAGAACTGGGGTGGGGGCCTTGGAAATGGGACATGAACCCATTAAAAAAAACACACACTTGTACTAAAATAAAGCTTTTTAATATGTTTTAGAAGCAACAAATGACAGATATTAGGAAATCCTGTTTTATTTTTTTTTTATAATGGTTGTGGTATATATTTTAACTACTAAAGTATAGTGATCTAAACTGGAGGTACAGCAAACTCTATTGCCAGTTTTCAAGGCTATGTATAGAGCAACTAAAGGCATGAAAGACATTTGTCTACATCAACCATTTCGAATAAATTGTACATTTTAATGCTGAACATTTTGCCACGGATTAACAAAATCTTTTGCTTCAGGCGTACAAATATGTTCCTTCTGTACTGGTTGCATATATTTGGTTTTCTCTGTGCTGAAGCTAGGCAGTTTCTAGCAATTTTTGTTTGCAGTGTGGACATTAACTTATAATTGACTTATAATTACATTAACTTATAATATACAGTACTCATAGCATAATGTTAGCAACATGTATTTCCCAATAAAACAAATGAATAGGTACAGCAGTAAGTGCAGTATGCAATTATGGAAGGTACTGGAGAGCAGTATGGCTGATGTGTCCCAGCCCTTGGCTGTGGTTGGGAATGACCAGATGACACCATGCACTCCACACGCCACGTCTCAGTGATCTCCTTGGCTGGCATCCACTGTGGCTGGGTGTGGCCCTGTCTGTCTACCTCCACTTTTGCTGACAGGCTGTGCTGCTGCTGACATTGAGGTAGTGAGTACATTGTGGTTCTGCTTATAATAATAGTACTGTCTCACTTACTGTCTGGATACATTTTCTGCTGGGGGGCTGGTAGGGCTTAGGGGTGGGCCCAGAATGGCATCCAGTAGTGTTTTCAGTTGTAGGGAATAGACTAGGGTGGTTCAGACAGACTGTCAGCAAGTCTGTTTCTTTCCTGGGCATTACATTTGACCAGGCTCCGGAAATTCCAGATTGGTGTTTAGGATTTAAAGAGGACCAACCACCTTATGGCAGTCTGAAAGACTCCAGGAAACAGACGATTAAGTACTCCTGGGTAATCCAAATTTTGGAAACCCCTCACAATTGCCCCTCAAACACTCATCTTTTTTGCAACAACCACACTGAACTTTCAGAGCTGCAGCTACATCCCTGGCAATTGTGCATCTGAGGTGTGCTTTCCCACCCAGCCATTTGGAGGGCTGAGGTTGGGAGTTCAGTGCAGACTGCAAAGAGACTGGGGATGCGGGAAATCCTGTTTCACTGTGCCGATGCTTTGTTCCAAATAGAGCTTTGTGCCATTTATTAATATGCACAGCATACTGTACTGATGGGATGAGAGTCTGTGCATGTGCAATGGGACCAGGGGCAAATTTAGGTTTTTAGGATGATCTAATGGGTTTTACACAACAAGGCATCAAAATTGAATGCTACAGGAAAGTGTACTATAAACCAGGATGGTCAAAATCCTGGGTTTTTTCCACTTTAAAGAGGACCAACATTTTTCCACTTTTTGCCACTAAAGTGTGGAGTCCATACATGGCGGAGCATCCAGGTTGATGGAGCCCCTCTGTGCATAGACCTCTGCCACAACAATTGTCCTTATCCTCAGTGTTGTTCTACTAAAATATAGATTTGCGATTAGCATGGTAGTCACAAGGTTTCAAGGGTGTATGTGTGTGTTTGTCTGGGTTGGGGTTGCATCCATAAACAGGATGCCTATGCTTGGAGCAACACCTAGTTTGTGTAAAATGTTGGTTTGCTTTAAAGCAAACCTTTAGTCAAAAATGATTGCATGAGTCTGATGGTGTGAAAGGATATCCACCCACTTTCTGTTTCCTTGGCCATTGGCCTTTTGCCTATTGGGTTCACTAGGCGGGCTCAACTGTTGGACTCCAAGGAAACAGGGTGCTGATGGGGCAGCTGCAAAATTGCTGCATGCAAATTTTTTAATGTAATTTTTATTATTTTATCTTTTAAATAGTATTTGAACTATTACCAGGTTCATTGAATCCATATACCAGTTCACGCATTGTGACGGCCTGAGCTATTGTATCTGGCATTCGGTACTCCTAATACTGAGGACTCTCCACCACCAAAAAACTTATCTGTCTGGGCAAAAGACCCCACACTGCACAGGAGCTGTGGATCAGCATCCAGGAGCAGAGAGATGGCTGCTGCTGTAGCATTTGAAGCCTGTCAATGTGGTGTGCGACTATTGGCCAAACCTTGTAGCAGCCGTGGGCCTGGTTGATGCACATTTAGTGCTTGGCACATGTGCTTAACTTGGTAATGCAGAGCCTCTTGACACATTATCCAGACATGCTGGAGCTGCTACTTAAAGTGCGTAGTATGTGCATTCCCCTGACTGCAGAGACACTTCAGACTTCCCACCCGCCACCTCATATATGCATTAAAGTACCCACCAGGTGGAGTTCCATGTTGTATATGCTGGAAAGAGTGTTTGAGCAGCAGCAGGCAATGATGACACTATTGTTAGGGCTACCATCCCCATTCTTTGTCTGCTGGAAAACCCTTCAGGCCATAACAGAGGATGGTGGCACAGGATGAAGCTGAGGAGGAGCAAGAAGGCCCATTTTCCCAGGCATCAGGGCAGTACACACGTGACTCACATGGTGGGTTGCTGGGCCATCAACAACAAGGTACTCCACTGTCCAGCCAGCAGACATTATTGGAGTATTCAAAGGAGGAGTAGGGTACATGGCTGGAGGAAGGAGCAGGAGGAGGAGACACCTGAGCTTGAGGACTGATTCTCCTTGACTCAGGGCAGCTTGGCTCACATGAGCCACTACATGCTCCAGTGTCTGCGGAACGACCACCGAGTTGCCTGCATAGTCACCAGTGTCGATTACTGCTATAAGAATAACATCCCCACCTTGATTCCAGCCTTGGAGCAGGATCAAAAAATGAGATAGTACAAACACACATTGGTGGACGCACTACTTGCAGAGTTGCCAGCTGACTTTAAGTGCACAGAGTTGGTATGAGGGCGATAAAAAGAAGCAGCAATTCGCCAACACAGCAGGGGCACCAACAGCACCTCACATGTGCAGGTGAACATTGCCACAATGTGAAACAACTTATTCAATTGTCTGCCACATCCACCACCATTGTATACAGCCTGTAGTACCAGGAGGCAGACTTTGACCCCTCCCTGTTCAATTCGTGGGTTGCTAAATTGGAAACGTGTCCAGGGCTTGGATATGCTGGCCTGGCCGGCAGCAAGTATGCTATCAGAAGGTGTGTTCAGCAATGCAGGGGAGTCAAGATTTGTATGTATATATTGATTGATATATTTATTTATTTATATATGTGTTTCTTACATTTTTTGTTTTCTGTTGTTATTTGAGTACTTTCCCTTCCAAAAAAATATAAAAAAAAGATATTTAATTTTTTCTATTTAAGTATGTATTTCTTTATTTTTTACTTTTGTATTTAGTTTGAGCACTTTCCCTACCCCATTTTGTGCAGGGCAAGTGCCCAAGGTGTTACCCCACCAAATTTGGCCTCTAGCACCCATAAAAATGTATTTAATTTTTTCTTTTATTTATGTATGTATTTTTTTTATTTTTTTTGTTCTGTCTTATTGTGAGTACTTTCTCTATCTCATTTGAGCTGGGCAATCACCCTGGTGCTCCTCCTAATTTGCAGCTTTCTAGCCCTTTTACAGCCATTTTTGGGCCCACATTGACTTAAATAGGGTTTGGGTTGAGTCCAGGGACCTGAACCGAACTTTAGCGGCAAGTTCAGCCGCACTGGTTGAACCTGAACTTCAACAGGTCCGCTCATCTCTAGTAGTCAGGGCTTGTACAGAAAAAAATAAAGATTGGAAATGGGCAGACTGAAGCAAGTTTCATTCTTTCAGAAGCTAATTGATATTGTTGAAGTACAAAATTGTCTGCTAATCAATCAGATTGCCATGTGCATGGCTAGTGCAGGGGATTGGCCGGCCTGCATGCAGTAGACAGTGAGGTGTGTTATGTGACAAGCATTGTTAAAAGTTATAGAAATCTTTTCATAGTGAGAATTAAAGCCGCCCTCCAGTCAAAAAATTTAAGCTTAGTAAATTGCTCCCCTAAAGACCCTCAGTGACATAGGCATATTGAGAGGGAATAACACCATGCAGTTGTTTTGAATAGCAGGCAGATCCTGCACTCTTAAGCATGCATGGCAGTGGCCATCTTGCCAAACACATGAAGAAGCTGATTCTAAAAAAAGTTATTCTGCCGTGTCTTTTATCTGATTGGCAGATTTGAGTGCCCACCACCTCAACTACCAGTCACATTTTCCAGAACACATGCACTCTATTTGCAATCTGTTCAAATACTGAACTATAAGGGTTCAATAAATATAAACTTCACGCTGCCAAAGTTTGACAATCTGTCCAATCAATTTCAATCGAACAGGCTTAAACTTGTAAGGTAAATCCTAACCATGCTAGATCAGCCACTGATGAGGCTGAGAAGCCTGTTGGGTATTACCCAATATTTTATACTTTGAGTGGACTGTCCTGCTCTAGACAGTTCCTCAAGAATATCTCTGATGGTATTTAGGATATGTATAGGTTGATCAAAAAATAGAGGTATGGGTCAACTAACAAAAATTAACTTTTTGAGTGGTTTTTCGTTTGGAGTTCTCGCAACCAAACGAAAAATCACTGCAAAAAAAACAAAAATCCTTTACAAAAAATTCTTGTAAAATCAGCTAAATCAAGCAAGGGGGAAGATGGGCAAGAATGGAGTTTAAAGAGGAACAAAACCCACCCTGGAGTCTGTGAGACTCTAGGGCAGGCATACTTGCTTCCCCTGGGGCACCACGATTGGGGGTGCCCCACTGTGTGAAATCCCCTTGGGCAAGAGGGTTAAGAGTTCAAACTTTCTTAGTGTGAAACCCCCCAGGTCACCCAAACACGCACCTTCGTTCCTGGTCCAACGGCGAGGCTGCATTCCTGCTATCCCTTTAGCAGGGCGTGTGCCCGTGCCAGGCATTTGTGAATGACCGATGCGGCCACACTTCCTGTTAAAGGGTAATGGTGGTTGCCACCACCAGCGCGCTCGGATCTGCTCGCATTAGACAAGCTCCTGGATGAAGTGGCTTGAGTGAATCCGAGAGTGCTGATTGGACTAGAGGGATGCCCATGCGCCGTAGGACCAGGGAAGGGTGAGATTGGGCGACCTGCGGGGTTTCACACAGTGGGGCACTGATCAAAACCCAGGACAGTCAAAATCTTGGGTTTTGGTCCACTTTAAAGATTGCAATGCCGGGCAACTCTGAATAAACCCTTAAGTTTGTAGTCACTGGGACTAATAGCCATTATTTTCTAGCTTGGCAATATGCATCCCATTTCATGTAATGTCTCTTCCCTTGAGGCAATCCCTCCAGGGCAAAATCCTTGTTGTGCCACTGATTCTGAGCACCCGGAATAAAAACTGAACTCTAGATAAAAATTGAAATGGAAAGGCACATGTATGGCTCAGTGTATAGTGCTGGCGCTCTAGGTTCAAGAGCGCCACGTATTACCTTTCGCTCAGTGTTGCTCTCCCATACATTTCATTTGTGTTTAAATAGCGTGTTTGGCAATTAAAATTATTTTTGTTTGCAAATCATACAAACACTTTTTTGAATTTTTTTATCTTTTTATATTTTTATGCAGAATTCTATTTATAGTTCTAGCACAAAAGTGTTATTGTCCCAGTGTTAAAACACTGTAGATTTTTCTTAAGTATGGTGTTGAGCGGCAAGTGCCGGACGCACTGAGCTGGCGCTACCTATCACTCGCCGCAGCGTTATACTGTTGTTAAAGTACCCAACACACATTACATTCATCAGTGCCAGCCAGGTTACTACAGCGACCCCTACGCTAGCTTGCTGCGCCCAATACCCGCTTACAGCGCCTACTAGCGGTCGCTTTAAGTGCCACTATACAGACGCTCATCTGACAATAGGTGGCGCTAGTAGTGAGTCAACCTCTACAATAGGGCTGATTCATCCCCAGGTGTAGAGAATGCCCTATGCTGCTTTTGAAGAAAAACGTGCGCTTCCCTATAATTTTCCACCAAGTGTACAAGCAAGAGACTCACGAAATGCTATGAAAAAAATGTTTTCTTCTAAATAATCGATTCAGAAAACTCTGAAACATTCTGGCAATTCTAAGCTACTAAAAACTTTTAAATTAGTGTAATTTAGTGGTAGTCATTATCCTTTTATTAAATTGTTTTAATTAAATTTAGGCAACCTAGTTTATTGACTCAGTAAAAAAGTAGAACGGTATTCAATCAAATAATTATTATAGAGCTTTTACCATCCAGAATGACTTTATCTTGGATTAAATCCATTTGAATCTACACATTTGTATTTGTTGGCAGTCTATTTTATGTTCATTGTTAATGTGTTTTTTTCCTTTCCCATAATCTGGCAATAAATTTGTCCAGTGGTTGCATTTGATATAATAACATATTTAAAATCAGTAGTTTAAAACAAGGTTGTTTTTAAATAATACCTTACTTAAGATCTATCAATTTATAGGCTCGTATTTATTTTTTTTTTGCATTTCCATTTATTCATCTAACAGGCTGATTCATCATTAGCGGCAGGTAGCAACAGATGAGCGTCTGTAGCAGGCATTTTCAGAGCGCCCGCTAGTAGTCGCAGTGCTCGGCCGTGAGTTGCTACTTTATAGCGACTCAGTCGCTGTTCAGTAATGTTGAATACATTGTGAGGAGTCGCTATTTGACCAGTACAGCGCTGTATGGGAGCGCATGTTAGCGACTGCTCATAGCGACCGACTCACACCATATTCAGGAAAAAAACAGCTTCACAAATCTCTGGCGCTGAAAAATAGTTGTTTGAAGCCCAGAGCGCAGGAGGCGGTGTGTTTAAAGTCTGTTTTCAAGTATCTATCAACTAGTAACAAAGCGAAAACATATGGAATAACATTGTAATAACATTGTAACATGAACACTTTAATGCCAGACCTGTAATGTCATTTTTGAGGAAATATTTAAAAAATGAAAAAATTATGAAAAAAATGCTTTTTTCAATGCCAGAGGAGGTCAAAGAATTATTTGTGATTTTTTGGGAAAAAAAAAAAAAAGAGAAGAAAAGGATCGTCCATTGAAATGTATGGGAGAGCGACAGGTAGCGAGAGGTCATACCTGGCGCTGTGCAAGGCTGAACGCCAGCGCTGTTCGCTGAGGCTGTGAGCAATGATGAGCCAATGCAGCTCATGGTTTTCTATTTCTGGCAAGAATTGATAGAGATTTGAGGTGATTTTGACTGAGTTTTTCAGAAGCAGGGCTCTCAGGTGTAAATCAAGATGGCAGCACCCATGCAGTTCAAGAGCACAGCATCTGCATCCTATTCCACAATATCTGCATGGAATTAGAGCTGGGCTGATAAACTTTTGTGAGACCTTGTGTCATCTCCATCTACCTCTGATTTTCAACCTCATGATCCTATTTTATCTAAGTTTGATATACCCATACCCTATATGCCCTCAAAAAATGGTCCCAGAAAATCATGGATGGATGTTTAATATGGTGACCTAAATCAGCATACTAAACTCATTAGGTAAGCAAGTTAGCTGAGTTTTCAGTTTCAAACTTTAGTAGCCAGGATGAAATTGTGGCACTCAAAGCGGACAATATCACACTATCATGTAAATGTGAGGACTTTAAAAGGAAGTTGAACATTTGGATTAGAGGTGTGCCGGAAGAGGTACTAGGCTTTCAGGGTATGGTGACAGCCTTATTCTAAGATCTTGCTCCTGAGATTCAAGCAGATCGGCTCCAGTTTGACAGAATCCACAGGATACTTTGTAACGGATGGCTCTCTGCAAGACATTGTCATCAAGATACAAGCTGATGTCCTTAGCCTGAGACCATTGTGACTATCCAGTGAATTCCAGTATTTTTACTTCCTACTCTTCTCTGATTTGTCTCCACAGATGTTAAGGAGAGAGCTAAGACCCTTATTTGACATCCTAAAAAGTAACCAAATTACCTATCAGTGGGTATTTCCCTTCAAGGTCACATTTAAATTGAAGCAGGTATCTGCACTGGCTGCCACCCAGCAGGAGATGGAAGAGCTTCTAACCTCTTTTGGCCTCCTCTTTCAGGAAGCTTGCTATCTAGTTAGACTTCCATCCACCCCCATTACCCCAACTAAGCAGCCTAAGGGGTGCAGGCACAAACGAAAGTGGTCCCCTATAAAGAATAAATAAATCATTCCTGCCTTCCTAAATATAAATTGTAACTGCGCTTCTTGGCCTTCAATGATGCAATCACACTTTTGCTATTAAGTTATGGTATGTGTACATTTCCCCATGGTTCCTTGTTTGCTTGATAACTTTTGTTTCATGACTACACATGTTGCTTTTGAACACTATACACTATACAGGCACATGTTATTAATAATATTTGTCTCTCCTTATTCTGTCCCTTGGGGCAGTATTCAACATTTTTTGAGAGAAGAAAATTGGGGGGCTGCTACATTAACTGCAGCAATTAGTATGATACCCAAGACGGGTTCGGACCTAATGCTGGTCCAAGCATAGACCCATATCTCTTTTAAACATTGACGTTAAATTGCTGGCTAAAGTGTTTGGCTCCCACCTTTATTCTCTTATTCGGCTGCTTGTAAGTAGGGAGCCGGTAGGATTTATGCCATCTAGGCAAGTTGGGGACAATGTACGGAGAATGACACACCTGATTCATTTTGCCAAAGCAAAAGTGTCAAAGGCCATGTTATTGGCACTTGACATTATGGTTTCATGAGAGTTCCTAGGCTACATATTGTGACAATGTGGCTTTGGTGATTTTATTAGGTGGGTGAAGGCCACACCAACCGACTATGTGAAATATTTTGGTCATCAGTCGGCTGCCTTCCCAACTGCCAGAGGTACCAGGCATTGGTGATAAAGCCACTCTTTCAGTGAATTACCCAAAGTTCAGATGTCAGAGGTATGGAGGTGGGGAGCAAATTTTGCAGATGATATTCTTCTACTTTTTACTAATCCTGTAGTATCTCTTCTGTTTAAGATCTAAGGGGACTTCTAGCAAAATTCATCTTGGGGTCTATAAAGGGTCTATAAAAAATCACTCACCCGCCCAAGGGTGTCCAGGGCAACTCTTATACACCCTTCCCTGCCTCCCCTATTACTACCGAGTTTGCCAGTTAACACAACTCACCACATACCATGCGACCTCTGAGAAACCATTATGGGTAGGAATTGAATATAAAGAGCTGGGCTAAATGTGATTTCTCAAAAAATCCAATTATAGAGCATTCAAAGTCCTTATGGGGGGGGGGGGGGAAATGAACATGATTTGTGACCTAGCCTCATCTTATAGGTCTCTATTATACTTTCTTGGTAATCACTTGTTTCTGGCTGAACTTGACTCTCCACAAAGCTTCTCTTGAATCCACAAAGATGACTAGGATTATAGATTTGATAGATATAGAGGGGTTTAGGACATTTGCTTATTTGAAGAATGATTACCAGATAAGCAACAGTTTTTCCATTATTTACAAACCCAACATGTTGCTCTTCCCATTTTGTGTTGCGGTGTTAAACCTGATCACCCCACTCTATTCAAAAGGGCTTGCTATATACACCCTAACTTCAAAGATGTTAACACAATGCTTTATAACATGCTGCAAGAGAGTAAAGTAAAAACTCTTCTGGGTTATGCATACAAATGTTAAAGTGATCTGTCTCATACCTTCTATCAAGCCCCGTGGGACATCTGCCTTCTGGTGAGTCCATAAACCCCAATTTCCATTGTTCTTCAGCCTCTAGACAAGCCCCCATTTGTCGGGATGCTTCACACGCCTCTCTGGACATGGTTGCCCCCAGGTCTTATTAACCACAAAGGATGTGGACTTATGGGTGAAGTTAGATGAACCAGGGACCAGACTGGGTGATGCCGGCAAGTCGTGGTCATACACAGAAGGACAGTCCTCACAATACGCAGCATCAAAGGGAGTAGCAAGAACTGGTCAAACCAAGGGTCAAGAGGTTGTGCGGTACAGAGGATGTTCGAAGTCAGGCAAAGCAAGGTCAGCAATGGAACAGAAATAGTAACAGCTGGGGTGTCCTGCTCTACATTAATAGTTGGGGCTCATTGGCCCATGCAGCTGAGCCTCTGGCGAGACAGGCTGCTGCGCTATGGGCACCTGAAGGCAGTTCAGTGGCTGTGCGACAGCACACCGCCTTGCTCAGTGTCACCCGAGCAGCCAGCCGAGGATGCGGTGGGACCTGGGAGCAAGTGAGTGAACCATCGTGACCCATCTGATGATGAATGGCAAAGTAATTGGTCCAGTACCCTTCAGTCATATTCCTGTGTTACAACAATGGAGTTTAATTTAAAGATCTTTTTGAGGTGGTACTTAGTGCTGGAGCATATTAATTGGCTATCCCAGACTATCCCTTTCAATGTTTTAGAGGCTATCTCATTTTGGAATCCTACATTTATATTAGATAGCGATGCCACCTTTTTTCTGGGGCATCTCGAATCGGGAGGCCCTGCTGTGTGAAACCCCCCAGGGCACATTAATTACTTCACTTTCCCTGGTCCAATGGTGCATGCACAAGCTCTCCTCCGATCAGAGAAGTTTGCCTTTTGGCAAACGGCTCTGATTGTTTACAATATGGAGCGAGAGTGGGTGCATCCCCTGTATCCTTGGGCTGTGCACAGGCTCCCCTGGGGCAGGAATGTGCGTGCCGCTGGAGATGCAACCACTTCACTTACCAATGAAATCAAAGAGAACCCTTTGCCAAAGGATGTAAACACGGCAAAGGACTTATTGGATGTGAGCCAGTGCATACGCCATTGGACTGAGTAATAATGAATTTTACTGGGCAAACTGTTTTACACAGCTAGGCATCCCTATTCAGGATGCTCCGGGGGCACGGAAAGAACCCCAGGTTTTTCTTACCACTTTAAGACAAATCTGAGCTCTTCTTCAGTTTATACCCAGGTTGATTTACTATTTAACTTGCAATTCAGTAAATAAGCTTTAACTTAATTAATGATGCATATAGATACCTGGAAAGCTTCCACTGCATTTTACACTTACTTAATGGGATTTATGAGGCATTTAATGTACCTAGAATTTCATTGTTCACTTGTTCAAAAATTACCTTCCAATGCGTATTATTTCTAAATAAACATTTGTCATGCTTCTGTCAAACAACAGCACCAAAGGAACTTTAAAAGTTGGGTAATAACATACATTTAATAATGACTGATATGGAAAATTCAACATAAAATGCAAATATTCCTTATGTGTTACCATAAATTTATTGGGAATGCTTTAAATTAATTAGAACAATATAACAACATAAATCTATTATAGATTTTGTAATTTACAGCACTTCATTGTTTTCAGGCATCTTTTCCAGTATCCTGATTCCCATTAAAAATGTGGAGTTATAGCCTCACTGCGCCCATGTCCAATGACGAACATAAGTAATGTGGCACACTATTCCATTAGCTGCTGACCCTAGCTTTAATGACAGTTCTAAGAAGCTGGGGGGGGGGGGGGTATGACACACCCCTTATTGGGGTGTTCAACAGTTGATCATCTCCCCGGTTCTGTCCATCTGTTGGCACATGTGCACAATGAGGCCAGTCTGATGGAGACACTGGTGGCACTGCAGTTGTCACGCCAGCTGGACAAATGGTGGTGCACTGGTGGCTTGGTTTCCTATACTCTGCGCTCCTTTCTGGAGTGCAGACAGCGTGTATGACTTCCGGGATCGGGGGGAACACAGCAGACTGGTGATATCATTTGATATACCATCACAGACACCAGATGCTGCCAACAGTGCACCCACACTGGATTACCTACATAGGAACTTCATAACTTTGGCACACTAAACACTCAGCTTTAGACCTGCCTGGTTCATTATAGATATTTTTGCATCCCCTGCATTCCTAATAGGGCCCCTTATGTCATGCCTCTTTAGATTCTATATGATCAACTAAAACGATCTGTCAAACAGACAGCAGGATACAAGCAAATCTATAGTTACCCAACCCCTACTCAGGGCAGGTGGGGCCCCATTATATAGAGACAAATATCAACAATCGGGGTAAGTGCAAAGGTAACAGCACCAAACATAATATATCTCACAGAATCCTTACATTGACAGGTTTACATCTGCCTCTAACAATTAACTTTTAGAAAGAATAACTGCTTGCAATCTCCTGTGGGAAAGGCCACCGCTGACTGCCAGACCTTGGTACCTTGACCTTTGTACCTTAGAGACCTTGCACCTCAATCAAGTGAGTGTTCTAGACTTGAGCAGACTACAAGAAGAACTATTTTGATTAATACAAAAAACTGAGCCATTTTTATCATTTGAAAATTCCCCTCGACATAAAGAAAAGTGTTAAAAAAGCAACACAAAAACTAAAAACATGCTCACATTCAGCCTTATGTAAATTATGATTGTCTGATACAGTGTATGTTTTAAATGTATTGAAGCTGCGTAGGCTTATGGTCACAAATGAATTGAATATGAGATTTGAGTAGCACAGCAATTATGTGCGTTTTAAGAGTATGCATACTCAGAAAAAAATACAGTTTGAGTTCTATATTAATTACCTTACTTTCTGGGAGATTATTACAGATCCTCTGGCCCATACCTTTTCTGAATATTCACAGCAATTATCTCAATACCTGTAGAGGGGTTTAGGGATTACATACCCTTTATCAATAAATAATACATGAATACCTGTAGAGGGGTTTAGGGATTACATACCCTGTATCAATAAATTATACATGAATACCTGTAGGGGGGATTTAGGGATTACATACCCTTTATCAATAAATAATACATGAATACCTGTAGAGGGGGTTTAGGGGTTACATACCCTTTATCAATAAATTATACATGAATACCTGTAGATGGGATTTAGGGATTACATACCCTTTATCAATATATAATACATGAATACCTGTAGAGGGGATTTAGGGATTGCATACCCTTTATCAATAAGTTATACACAGCATGTCATGTATCTAATTCAGATATGGTCTGGTTGTCACTTTCTTATAGCTACTTTTACTTATAATCTTTTGCGCATATAACTTGATTTGACCATTTTTGTCTGCTTGTTAAATTTACGTTTGTTTTTTTCTTTCTCTGTTAATAGGTAATCCTAAACAATCAACTCGGGCAACTGTTTACATACTAATTCTAGATGTCAATGACAATGCACCACAGTTTGCAATGTTTTATGATACTTTTGTTTGTGAGAACGCAAGACCGGGACAGGTAAACTTTTTTTTAGATATAGTATATTGCATAGTTTTTCAAATAATGAGGTTGATTAGCACCTATACAGTAACATAGTAACATAGTAACATAGTATGTAAGGCTGAATAAAGTTTATAAACTTTAGTCCATCCAGTTCAGCCTGTTTATCTCCTTCCAGTGGCCTAGTAGCCATAGCTGGAAATGTTACTACATGCAAGGAAGGCATCCAGGCCACTCCTGAACTATTTTAGTGTATTCTTCATAACTATCAGCTCTCCATGGAATCCTCTCCATTTCTGATATGTCCTTCTTACGCATTGGTGCCCATAACTGTATGCAATATTCCATATGTGGTCTGACCAGTGACTTGCACAGGGTTAAAATGATGCTCTGGTCATGTGCGCCTATGCCCCTCTTGATGCTCCCCATGATCCTGTTTGCCTTGGCAGCTGCTTCCTGGCATTGATTGCTTCAGTTAAGTTTATTGTTAATTAAAACCCCTAGCTCCTTTTCCATTGTAGTTTTACCAAGCATTTCATTATGTAACGTTTAATCATGGCACATATTTCTCCTTTCCATGTGCATAACTTTACATTTATCAGGTAAAGTAGAAATTCACTTTAGGTGAAAATAATGAGAGATGATCCAGCACCACGAGAAAAAGTGGACTGCCATTCACTCTTATTGTTTAACTAGTGTATGATTCAGTCAGTGCCAGGGGCACATAGAACTTTTCACCTTTCAAGTGAACTTTTATCACCTGGTGCTGAATGGACCCCATGTTATTAAAGAGGAAAATTGGAGGCCCTGGAGTCTAAAATTGGAATGCCGTACTTTGTGAAACCCCGCACAGATCACTTGATTTCCTTATCTTTTCCCAAAGCCCTAGCTGCATCTCAGTGCTGTGGCTGCATTCCCAGCATACCTTTATCTGGGGCACATATCAGCACCAAGCCTTTCTGAATGTCTGAAACAGGCATGCTCCCACAGCTACACTGAGCTCCATTTGGTTCACTAGACCCTGTAACATCACATTGATTTGCAGAGCCAAATTGAGCTGAGCAAAACTGAGCATGCTCATTGGCTGGACCGTCCATTTCTGCACAGTAGGAATGCAAGAAAAGTGAGTCTCCTGGGCAATCTGTGGGCAAACACACAGAGGGGTATCCCAAACCAGATGCCCCACCTGATAGAAACAATATCTCAGAGAGTGAAATTCTCTGATGTTGCCCTTTGATTATGATTCAAACTTTCCTTTGTAGAAAATTGTTGGTTAACAGGAATGAAGCCACTGCTCCAACTTCTCATTTGAGTCCAATTTTATAGCAAAAGCAAATTGTTTCATATTTACTTTCCCTTGCATTTGACAGCTGCCCACAGAGTGCAGACTCAGATTGCATAGTAAAAATGAAATGTTTTTGGGTACAGCACCTGTATACCAATACCAAAAATCTAGCTACAAACTGATCTAAACAAGAATTAGAAAGGAGTAACAATGGGGACTAGATGTTAAAGCACGTGGTGGTTGGGGGTGCCCCTAAACACTGTTTTATTGATGGAAGCTTTTTATGGCTAGTCTTTTTTAACATAAGAGCCCTCAGGGCAGCTGCAACCCCCAAATGTTGGATGTCCAACCACTTAATTCCTAGAATACTGACCTTTAAGTGTGAGATTCCATGCATTATATTACATTATATTGATGTTTGCAATTAAGAAAACTATTTTTCAGTTACCTTTATTGTGCAAAGAGATTCAACCTCTCCAGAAAAATCCAATTTCATTTAAATAACCCGCCTAGTTTTATCATTTTTAATGTGAGCGCCATCCTCCAATAAGATACCAGGGTGAGGAAAGTTATACACTGAAGTTTGTGATGTATGGCATTACCTGAAAGCTATAAGCTGAAAAAGATTTGGCTGGCTAGGGCCTCATACACACCAGGGTACCGGCAATTTTTATCAAAATGCTTCCAGTAGTTATCTATTGGCCTATTCATACATGTGTTAGGAAAATGCCAGGGGAATGGGACCACCCTGCAAAAGTTCTGCATGATCCATTTTGGGAGTGATCAATAGCAGATGCATTGACAAGCTCTCCTAAAATTCTGGCAAATCGCCAGGACACAGGCAATCATCACAGTGAAAAAGCGGGCTAAGAAGTAGAGTTTTGTAATGGAAGAAGCACTCCACTCTTATAGTTCACCGCAGTCCAATCAGGACTGAAATATGATTAAAACAAAAAATGTATGGCATCACAATCAGCTAACTGTTGCAGGGGAACAAAGGTTTGCTGGAAAGGAAAATGTTAATGTCAGTCCCACGATGCCTTTATATTGTAAAATGCCTTTTACAGATTTTAAGGCACAAAGCAATAGCCAACTGCATAGTAACAGAAGAAAAATATAAAATGACTGAATTTAAGTAAGCAGCACAGACTCTGGAAACATTTGGGCACAGCTATGTTTTATTGCAATAGCCATTACTTGTTGGTTTCTTTCACAGTAAGAGCATTGAAAAAGTCCATTAAATCTTGAAAGGTATCTGTCAAGAAGTTATCTCAAAAAGGGAAGGAAATTGAATTTTTTACAGCAGTTTTTTTTCAGTGTTCCTGGAACAGAATACAGCAGACGATATTTTATTTAAAGTTTAGTTTATAGAATTCAATTTGTTTATCATGTTGGGAAATAAAATAAATACATAATTGAAGCATGCTGGCAATTCAGCTTTTTATTTTAGAATTAAAAGTAAAATAAAATAGAGGAATATATATATATATATATATATATATATATATATATATATATATATACTGTTATGTTATATGTTATATATTGGTATATATTCACATATTTCCAATGTTTCTACTGATTTTTCTTCCTATGCTGAATTAAATTTATACTTCTTGTTTTACTCAGCAGCAATAACCAATGTTGCCTTTACCAATCTCTCTGTGAAATTGCAGCATTTGGATAAGGAAGAACAAATCCTTTAGATATATTGTTTTTTTATTAGTATGCTGATGTGCAGCTTTCAGTTGGAGTGATTGTATATAACAGGTGCAAAGGGCATTCACAGACAATCTGTGCATTCATAAAAAAAACATTTACTAAGGTGTCTACTCTCTGACGGACCGGCACACTCATGGCAGCAGCCATTTAAAACAAAAGTAACTTTGGTTAGCATTAAGCTATACAGTGCATGTCACCTAAGTATGTATAATTGTAAACTAAAGAAAGTTCAACTCTGGGTGCATATTTGGGTTTGAATTGCAGCCTTCATTTCAGTGAGCCTTTCAATTTAAACACACAAAAAAGTGCAATAAAAATATTTCTACTATTTTTTCAAAAAAAATCACACATGCATATGATAAAGCATTTTTACAGGTGCTGTTGGAAACAACAGCACCATATAGAGTTTGCAGAAATAACGGGGAGGCCGATTCATTAATAGCGCCAGGTAGCGCCAGATGAGCGACTGTAGCGTGATTTTTTCTGCGCCAGCCAGTATTCGCTGTGCTTGGCCGGCGTTAGCTTGATGACAGCGACTCAGTCGGTGTGCGGTAATGTTGAATACGGGCTGGGGGGTCGCTGTTTCACAGGTCCAGCGTTGTATGTGAGCGCCTGACAACGAATGGCCAGAGCGAACGGCTTGCTTCATATTCATTAAAAAATGACGCTCCGAATGTGCTGTCGCTGTCCATTCCTTGTTTAAACCCCAGAGCGCTGGCAGCGATGTGTATTAACTAGTTTTTAACCCCTAAACAACCATATTTTTTGAATGTAACATTATACATGTTTTTAGAATCATTTTGTAATATGAAGACATTAATCTCAGACCTGTTAGATCAATTCTGCACAAATTTTTTTTAATTTTTTTTTTACTTAAAAATAAATCCTAACATTGCAGAAGTGGTCTCCGAATTTTTGACATTAAAAAAAAAAAATAAAAAAAATAATACCAATTAATTATTATTAATTATAGATTGCTCCATTGAAATGCATTGGACATCGCCAGGGAGCGACAGCTCATACCTGGCGCTGTGAGGGAATTTGCAGCGGCGCTGTTCGGTCCAGGCGGCTTCATGATGAATGCCGCGCTAGCCGTCGCTCTCGCCGGCGCTAGCCTCATTTTGCTTGATAAATGCGTCATTGTGACCGCCGCCGGGCGTACTTGAGTCGGTAGTCGCCGTTAGCTGCCGCTACCTGGCGCTCGACAGACACTACCTGGCGCTAGCCCGTGATAAATAAGGGCCAAATTCTTTAGCATAGCCCATTGTCTGCTGATGTTTTGAAACTTTCAAAAAAATACAGTGCTATGATAGTTGTAGTGGTGACCTTAGATACAACTGACTTTTTGCTGGTGATTTTCTGGGATTTGCTGTACTTCGCCTTGCTGGATGTGTGGTATTTACTTAAAAAAATGGTTTGGTTTGGTGCAGGCTGACAAACTGCTTTGGCAGATTTAGTTAGGAAAATTAAAGAAATCTTGCTGAAAACGTATACATGGTATGGGTCTCAGAATATATTTGTAGTGCTTCAGTAGTGTCTCAGTTGTTTGAAAAGCTTTATATGATGAATTTTTAAAAAACAGTTTTATACATTGTTTTTCAAATACTAGTTAACTATCTGATGTTTAAGCTTAAAATATCAGGTAAATATGCATAAATGACCTAAAAAGACAAGGGCAATATTATAACTGATTCCTATGGGACGAAACCGCTAAAAGCTGGAGAACTCAACACAGGTGTCTGCTAGTATTCACCCAACTAAACTGAACTTGAAGTATATACGGCAAACATGGGCATAGTTGGACAGCCATGGCACATTTTGCTTGGTAAACACTGTGGCAAACACTGTGAATGCCTTCAGAAGTGGTTAGTAAATGATGTGGTGTTATTTACTGAAAAAATGTTTTCCTTCAGCAATCTACCCCCCCCCCCCCCCCACCAAGTCTGTCCCAGTGCTGTCCCAGTGCTGTCCAGTGGCCATTTGTTGTAAAAAGGTATAGGACTACTTTCAGTATGTTTTTCATAATGTCAGGGGACTATTATGTGCTTTTAAAACACAGGATGGGAGGCTCGTCATATTTAAAAAAGTGCTAAGCTCACTTTAGTTAATACTGTAGGAAACACTCACACATGGAGAATTTCTTCTCCTCAAACCCTAGTCAGGTGTACAGTGTTATCCACTTTTGGCTACGCTGTTTGCCACAGCAGGCTGCAATTTCGCTAAACCTGCCAGTTTCTGCTATATATGGCAGAATATTTGGAAGCTCACCACCCTAGGAAGGGTCTGTGTTGCAAGGCCGGAGAATCCAATGATATGGTTGGGGGATTGTTTACTTTCAGTTATCAAAGTTTCAATCTAAGCCTGTCTCATTTTACACTCTTGTTCACTTATATATTATATTTCCAGATGTGGTTTATCACTCAGATTGTTTGTATATTTATTAGCATCCGATACTAGCTAAAAATTTGCACAGGAATTCATTTTTATTTATTTATTTTTTGGTAACAGTTAATTTTATATTCTTCTAAATAAGCATCAAATCCTTTTTTGAAGCTGTCAGCTGTTGATGTTGTAACAAGCTTCTGTGGGAGGCTATCCCACATATTTATAGTTACTATGGTGCAAAAATGATTGCCGCCTCTGGAGATTGAATCTTATTTTTTCCAGGCGAAAGGAGTGCCCCCTTGTTTTTATAGACGTTTTTACCTGAAATAGTGTTTCCCCATATTTTTTGTATTGGCCATTTATATATTTATACAAGTTAATCATGTCCCCCTTAGACGTCTCCTCTCAGGACTAAACAGATTTAATTCCTGTAATCTTTCCTCATAACTAAGATCCTTCATTCCCCTTATCAGTTTGGTGACTCTCCTCTGCACTCTTTCCATAATCAGAGCGTCCTTTCTATTAATGGGTGCCCAGCACTGGAGAGTATATTCCAGGTGAGGTGATTCCATACCTCTTTTAATTCATGATTATATCTTTGTAGCATTGGAAGACACTGCTTGACATTGCCTACTGTTATTTAGCCTGTGGTCCACCAATACCCCCGGATCCTTCTCGACAAGTGATTCTCCCACTTTTACTCCCCATGAGGACATATGTCATCTTCAGGTTACATTTCTCCACATTGAACTTCATTTGCCAAGTGGATGCCCAGACACTCAAAGAGTCCATGCCAGCCTGAAGCTGACTATTATTTTATTTATTGCATTTTACTTATTTATTAATACTCAACACATATATATTTTATTTTTTGTGATTATTTTGGATTGTACTATCACCATATTGTTTTTTTTTTACTTGTATTTTTTGTGTATATTTTTATTATCTTAATAAATATGTTTGTTTATGGTATATTATTAACTTTGGATATATATATTTTGGGGGTTTCTTAGCATCGAAACCAAACATACTGCCTCCTTACTAGAGATGAGCGAACTTTTGAAAAATTTGATTCAGTCGATTCGCCAAATTTTCCTGGAAAATCGTTTTCGGTCCGAATTTTATCGTGAAGAATCGCTATTAAAAACCGCTATTTCTGGGCATCCGAGAGCCTCCATAGGGTTGCAGAACATTTTGCTTAGCTGTAACATGCATAGGATGCATGCTGGGTTAGTGAAAAGAAGTATGACATGCAGATCAGAGGCGTCGCCATTAGATTCACTGTCGCAGAGCAGCACAATTACAGAGCCTTGAGGTGGCATCAGCATGATGAACCCATATATTGCCTGAAAAACACACCCTGTACTTGGCAGCAGCATAGGGAGCCCATATATTGCCTGAAAGACACACCCAGGAGTTGGCAGCAGCATTAGGAGCCCATATATTGCCCGAAAGACACACTCTGGACTTGGCCACAGCATAGGGACCTCATATATTGTTTGAAAGACACCCCCAGGAGTTGGCAGCAGCATAGGGAGCTCATATATTGCCTGAAAGACACACCCAGGAGTTGGCAGCAGCATAGGGAGCCCATATATTGCCTGAAAAACACACCCAGGAGTTGGCAGCATTAGAAGCCCATATATTGCCTGAAAGACACACTCTGGACCTGACAGCAGCATAGGAAGCCCATATATTGCCTGAAAAACACATTGGAGTTGGCAGCAGCATAGGGAGCTCATATATTGCCTGAAAGACACACCCAGGATTTGGCAGCAGCATAGGGAGCCCATATATTGCTTGAAGGACACACTCTGGAGTTGGCAGCAGCATAGGGAGCCCATATATTGCCTGAAAGACACACCCTGTAGTTTGCAGCAGCATGAAGAGAACATATACAGATTTTGGGCACATATATCTTATCCAAAGAATATTAATAAAAATTAAGAATAACGTAAAGCATTTCCTCAATAATTACTTGTGGTCTGATGCGGAGGAATGTCTGTAACTGGAGAGCAGCATCTTAAATCTGTTTTGCACTACCCATATTTCTTTAGTGTTGGTGGAAATCTTGGCTGATCCATGCCCGATTCATTTCCACACAGGCCAGTCTCTCAAAAAAACATTTTTCAAGTGTACTGGAGCACATTAAATTGCCCTCATCAGAGCATCACATATGCACATCTAAGAGTTACATCACTTTGTTCCTGTTAAAGTCTTCAGGGCTTAGCTACTACTTAGATAAAGGCCATAGATAGTTACACACCTGCTGCTGTTATCGACAAATCCTGTTTTAAGTGTAGTGTAGCGTTTTGTCCTCCCCTCATATACTCACTAAGTATGTCAGGCAGAGAAGTGCCAGGATGGGCACAGAGAAGTTGCAGAGGCCTAAATTCATCAAGCAGAGGTTGCACCAGACTAGGGGTGAGTTGCAGCAGGAGTCTCAGTGAGAGGCCTGATCTCCCGGTATCAGCTAGCGGTTGTGTCTTGACCAGCAACCCATCTGCCGTCATCTATTGGTTTACACGATCATCCACTTCATCACAAGTGACATCTGGCACCCCCAGTAAACTGTCGGTTATATCTTATACTTTGGGCTCAGCTCCACTATTCAGTGAGGACGATCTGATAATCTGAAAAATCAGCAGCTACTGCCCAGCCAAGAAGTGGAGGAGACACACGCCGCTTCTTCCACTAGGCGGGCAAGTAGTAATGAGGAGAGTGGCGTGGGAGCTGGTGTTGCAAGCGTTTTGGATTCTTAAGTTTTGAGGGCACTTTCAAAGGCTTGGAGATATGGAGAGTGACAGATTAGTAACATATTAGTAACATAGTAACATATTAGTAACATAGTAACATATTAATAACATATTAGTAACATAGTAACATATTAGTAACATAGTAACATATTAGGCCTAAATTCATCAAGCAGAGGTCTCGGCAGACTAGGGGTGAGTGGCAGCAGGAGGCTCAGTGAGAGGCCTGATCTCCCGGTATCAGTTAGCGTTTGTGTCTTGACCAGCAACCCATCTGCTGTCATCCATTGGTTAACACGATCATCCACTTCATCACAAGTGACATCTGACACCCTCAGTCAACCGGTTATATCTTGGAGTGATGGAGAGTGACAGATTTAGCGGTCAGCATGGTGGCAGAAGGAGAAAGTATGGAGGCAAATGTGCTCGGGGTAAACCACTTGCTGCGCGGCAGGCTACCTTCCCAGCAGGTAGTGGTAGAGGGTCCCCGGAGTCGGCGGCGGCAGCAGCAGTGAATTAGACTGTTGGCAGGAAAATCAGCTACTCGGCGATGTGGCAGATTTTCATCAAGCATTCGCAGGAGGTTAACATGGCTATATGAAAGATGTGTAGGCAGAAGGCGAAGTGTGGCCAGGGTCCCAATGTTGGACCCACAGCCCTGCATCAACATTTGCAGCGTCACCATAAAGCGGCCTGGGAGAGTTGGCTCCAAAGTCATGGTCCAGCCTGCTGCATTACCCAGTGGTACGCCGCTCCCTGTTCCAGTCAGCCAAGGCTCCACCACCTCCTGTGTGTCATACCCATCCTCTGTCACTCCAGATGCTCCACGCTCCTAGGACATTGTGCCTGTGACAGTGCACTTGCACTTAGCAATGGTGTCACAGAAAAAAAGTGCCTAATTGTCAATTACATATTCATTGTTAACATTTATCTGATTTGAACACATTTATAATAATAACATATAACATATTTATAATATTTTCTATTTTGTATTTTTTAAAAATATTTATATTTTTTATTTTTTTTTTTAATTTTTTTTAATATTTTTTTTCCATTGTCTTTTTATAATATTTTGTGAATTTTTTTACATTTTTTTTTGTTCATTTTTTATTTTTTATTTTTTTTTTGTATTTTGTTTTTTCTAAATATTTTTTTCTGTATTTTTATTTATTTTTAATTTTTTTTCAGTTCCCTTTCAGCCTACCATGTGTGCAGGACATGGCGGTTTCAAGCTGTTCTTCACATGGTTTGCCTTGAGCTACGGAGTCACACATGGGAGGAACTGCTAAAAATCATACCAAAACTGCAAATGGGAACCATGGTGACTGACAAAGGGAAGAACATCTTGTCTGCACTGCGACAAGGAAGCCTGAGCCATGCATCCTGTATGCCACACGTGTTTAACCACCAGGACGGTATCCCCCAACATAGACTGATTTGCGATGTTTCCACCCTCCATATGCAGGATCGACTATACGAACTGAGAAAAGCCATCACTGATTTCTTGATGATCCAAGCGGATAGGGGGACTCCCCTGTGTAACTTCAATATAAACCAGTGGCAGCTCATACGTGACACCTGTCGTTGGCTCAGGCCCTTTGATATAAATATAGCCAAATATTAGTCAGTCGCCAGGACTACGGGATGAATGATGTGATTCCACTGCTTCATGTACTACAACACATGTTGGAAACAATGGCTGGTCAGGGCACTGGAGACATGGCGCCTACATTTCACGGCCACATGAAGCCTGTGGGGGCTGAAGTAGAGGAGGAGAAGGAGAAGGAGGGAGTGGGGCACAGCAAAGCACAGTTTAGGTTTGACAAAATGGCTATTTTATCTAGTCATCTCACAGGAGAGGAGGAGCAGGAGCAGCCAGAGGAGCTAGAGGGTTGTGAGGAAGGCGAGACAGAGTACCCAGACACACCGTGGCAGTATGCAGTGGAGATGGAGGCAGGTAGTCCCTCCGAGTCACTTGCACGAATGGCACGATGCATGCTCACGTGCTTGCGTAGTGACCGCAGAATTGTCTCCATTTGTCAGCAGGATGACTTCTGGCTCTCCACCTTATTGGACCCTCGCTACCTGCACAAAATGGGGGCATTTTTTACACCCACTGAGAGGGAGGACAAGCTGACCTACTACAGAGACATTCTATGTAGTCAGTTGGCCGATGCCTATCTGCTCCATGGTCCATACTGTGATGCCCAGCAGGACACCAGCCTTCTGTAAGCAGGCAACCACCAATCTCCACCACCGCTTCTGCCTAAAGTCAAGCCCCCGTTTGTCGGGACGCTAGGTACACCTCAGCAGACACGGTTGCCCCCAGGTCTTAATAGGTGCAAAGGATGGCTGCTTACGGTGAACCACGAGGGTATCCCGAAGCCGAGGTCGTTCACAGGTAGTCAATCCAGAGGGTGTGTCAGAGTACAGGGATGAGACAGGTGCGTAGTCAGGGGTAGCCAAAGGGTCAAGCTGGGAGGTCAGAGATGCGGGGTATCCAGAGGGACAGGCAGGTTCGTGGTTAGACAAAGCAGAGGTTGGTACAGGCAGCAGACAGGAATGGTCGATCAAGCCGGGTCGGAATCAGATAGCAACTAACAGAATCACACCCTAATCACAAGCGACTATCACGGACACTGAGTGCTGGGCTGACTCCATATTTATTGGAGAATCGACCAATGGCCACCCTGGGGGGGAGTGTATGTGCTGATTGGTGCAACTTACAACACTGTGAGTGATTGGACACACTATCCAGGGGCTGGTCAGTCTTGGCTGCAAGGCTGATCAGCCCCTGATTCCCAACAGGTGTGGAAGACTCTGCGCTGCCTGCCACTTGCAGCACAGCGCCTCCTAGTGGCGAAATATACACATAGACTGCGGGGCATGCAACTGCACAGCTAGAGAGGGGCAAGGGAGGCTGCCAGAGTGAGTCGCCCAGCAGATGCTCCCCGTCGGCCCCCTGGCAGAGGTAAGTCCCTTACACATACTCTCGCAGGTCTGACTCGGGGGGGAACTCTGCACTTACCTTCCACTGCAATGGCTGCTGGGGGGGTGGCAGGAGCAGCAGCAGCTCCATCAGCAGCAGCCTGAGTCTTCAGTCACTAATGAGTAGCTTTCTTCACCCGTATAGTGAGGCTAATCATGAGCAGCAGAAAGACCTGGAGCAGGCTCTGAACCAGCAGGTCATGTCATACCTTGACATGACTATGCCAACGCACCTTGAGGACCCGCTGGACTTCTGGACAGCCAAACTTGACTTGTGGCCGCAACTGGTAGAGTTTGCCATGGAAAAGCTGTCCTGCCGAGCGAGTAGTGTGCCATCTGAGCGGGTGTTTAGTACGGGGGCCATAGTCATGCCAAGAAGAACTTGTCTGTCCACGAAAAATGTGGAGAGACTCATCTTTGTGAAGATGAATCAGGCATGGTTTAGCCAGGATTTCCAGCCATCAGTGGCTGATCCATGGTAGTAGCTGATGCATGGTAGCTCATTATGCTGCTGCCAACACCAGGGTGTGTCTTTCAGACAATATATGCGCTCCCTATGCTGCTGCTGCCAGCTCATATGTGTGTCTTTCAGGCAACATATGGGCTCCTAATGCTGCTGCTGCCAACTCCAATGCACTCTTAAAAGACATATGCTAGCATATTTGGGATGCCCCCCTGGTTAAAGGCAATGCTGCTGGCAATTTGACAAAGTGACTTTCTTTACAAAATGCAACCATTTAATAGACAGGCACTTATGAAATATTTATGCTAGTATTTTGGATTCCCCCTCTCCCCCCCCCCCCCCCCCGGCGAAAGGCAAATTTTGCTTAAAAAGTGACTTTTATTACAAAATGCAACCAGTTATTAGACAGGTAGTCTTGAAATATTAATGCTAGTGTTTGGGATGCCCCCTCCTCACATACAGAGGTGGCCTCCTTTGATTGTGGCAAAGTGACGATAATTATAAAATGCAACCAGTTAGTACACAGGTAGTCTTGAAATATTTATGCTAGTGTTTGGGATGCCCCCTGCTCACATACAGAGGTGGCCTCCTTTGATTGTGGTAAAGTGACTTTGCTTACAAAATGCAACCAGTTAATAGACAGGTAGTCTTTATGAAATATTACTGCTAGTGTTTGGGATGCCCCCTGCTCACATACAGAGGTGGCCTCCCTTGATTGTGAAAAAGTGACGTTAATTATAAAATGCAAGCAGTTATTAGACATGTAGTCTTGAAATATTTATGCTAGTGTTTGGGATGCCCCCTGCTCACATACAGAGGTGGCCTCCTTTGATTGTGGAAAAGTGACGTTGATTACAAAATGGAACCAGTAAATAGACAGGTAGTCTTAAAATATTACTGCTAGTGTTTGGGATGCCCCCTGCTCACATACAGAAGTGGCCTCCTTTGATTGTGGAAAAGTGACTTTGCTTACAAAATGCAACCCATTAGTACACAGGTAGTCTTGAAATATAAATGCTAGTGTTTGGGGTGCCCCCTGCTAACATACAGAGGTGGCCTCCTTTGATTGTGGAAAAGTGACTTTGCTTATAAAATGCAACCAGTTATTAGACAGGTAGTCTTCAAATATTAATGCTAGTGTTTGGGATGACCCCTGCTCACATACAGAGGTGGCCTCCTTTGATTGTGGAAAAGTGACGTTGATTACAAAATGCAACCAGTTAATAGACAGATATGGGTCGATTCAAAGAAACATGTAACAGCTTTGATTTAGGTGCCGATCATCCTATTTTTCCCGAACGCTCGTGCGCTTGTATGAACTTGCTAGTGATTCTATAAGCTAATACGTTTCTATCCTAAAATGTACGTCCGTATGGCAGTTCGCGAATCAGACCTATGTCAGTTTCCATCCTGAATTTTCCGTTTCATTTCTCAGGTTGCAACATTGGTTTTGCCCTTTTTCCTTTTTTGTCTGGACGTAAATCCTTCTGATCTTGCGGCTGCGCACTACAAACTTACCTCATTAAAGTGCATTATAAATATTTGGTCTTTTATTTTTCTTTATTTCATTCATTTTGTAGTAACCAACCATTAATGAATGCATTTGCATAAGTAAATCTTACTTTGTTTAATTTTTAGTTAACTTGCATTTTTTACTTGTGGATTTAATTTTAATATTTTGGCTTCAAATGGTACAACTTAAAATTTTTTGTGTGGTTACCCACACCCTCTACATACAGATTGCTCTCAAAAATTAAAAAACACCCAGCAACTTCTGCATGTTATGAGTCTAGAAACAGCCAAGATGGCGGGTCAGGTGTTATCGGGCAGCCTGCAAACAGAAAGGGCCTTGTGACTGTGTTGCTCTGCATTCTTTGATTTCTGACCTTTCCGTGCCCCCAGCTCTGCTGTGTCTGTGCAAAATACAGCAGTAACCCACATCCTGCACTTTATCCCGCTCTCCTCTCCTCAGTAAGTGTGATGCATCTGACCAAAGATGAGCTAAAATAATTAAACAAAGCAAAGGTAAACAACTACACCAATAAATTCAAACTAAAAATATTATTCTAGTACATCAATTTAAAAATAAATAACAAAGGACATAAGTTTCTTTAATTAACGCAAATATATGGATGTATTGCAAAATAAAGGTTTACATGCAAAGGACTAATTAAGGTCCACATTAAAATGCTTTTATAAGGCATACATGAAATGTATTGAATCAGGTATGCATTGCCATACAATTTATGGCCTCGGCCATGCTGATACATGCAGTTCATTGGAGCTCAAGACGCGCAGACTCCTCCACATAGCCAAAAAACCTGTTCAAGTACAGCAATCCGACTGCTAAAAGGTGTCGGAAGTGGCTTTCTTTTAAAACGTATTTAGAGGTTGGAAAACTGCTCTCTGAATTACACGTAAACACATCCGATTATCCTAAGTTTTACGTTTTGATCCTAAGTTTTACGTTTTGATCCTAAGTTTTAGGTTTTGATCCTACAATTTAGGAACGAACTTCCGATGATCGTAAGAGCATATACGAAATCGTACGTAGGCTCGTGCGAGTCGGAAATGGCCAAAAAAACAGGAAAAAATGACTAACACCCACCCAAACTTACGATTCTCGATCCGAAATCAATTAACTTTTGCTCTTTGAATCGAGGGGATAGTCTTTAAATATTACTGCTAGTGTTTGGGATGCCCCCTGCTCACAAACAATGGTGGCCTTCTTTGTTTGTGGAAAAGTGACGTTGATTACAAAATTCCACCAGTTAATAGACAGGTAGTCTTGAAATATTACTGCTAGTGTTTGGGATGCCCCCTGCTCACATACAGAGGTGGCCTCCCTTGATTGTGGAAAAGTGACGTTAATTATAAAATGCAAGGGGTATTAGACAGGTAGTCTTGAAATATTAATGCTAGTGTTTGGGATGCCCCCTGCTCACATACAGAGGTTGCCTCCTTTGATTGTGAAAAAGTGACCTTAATTATAGAATGCAAGCAGTTATTAGACAGGTAGTCTTGAAATATTTATGCTAGTGTTTGGGATGCCCCCTGCTCACATACAGAGCAGACCTCCCTTGATTGTGGAAAAGTGATGTTAATTATAAAATGCAAGCAGTTATTAGAAAGGTAGTTTAGAAATATTTATGCTAGTGTTTGGGATGCCCCCTGCTCACATACAGAGGTGTCCTCCCTTGATTGTGGAAAAGTGACGTTAATTATAAAATGCAAGCAGTTATTAGACAGGTAGTCTTGAAATATTGTTATTAATAGTGTTATTAACACTAAATAGGCTTGAAAGCTAATGCAAACAGTTTAAACTGTCCCTGCCTTTATCTGTCACTGTCATAGGCTCCCTTCTTCTCTATCTGCCCCTCGCTCTGCTTATTCTGTTCTTTGTTTTATCTATCTATCTATCTATCTATCTATCTATCTATCTATCTATCTATCCGTCTGTCTATCTGTCCCACGCTCTATCCCTGCCTGATCTGCTCTGGCCGCAATACAGTGTCAGAGTGGCAAGACTTTTCATTCTAGCGCTCCTTTTTCATAATCTTCCCTGTTTTTCTTCTCACCTGCCTCTTGGATGGGATCAGACATACAGAACTCCGCACTGCCCTTCCCTTTCCTATCATGAGTTTACAGTTTTTTACTTATGCTAATGGTTGCCAGGCACAGATTAGGTCCCTGTATCCATAGTTATTCATCAACGCCTGTGGAAAATGCCTGTAAACTATTTACAGAACTTACAGGACTTTTGCTAAAACTAGACTAACCATTCCAAATTGCGGGCTGGCCTTCCTGGAACATGTTTAAGGGAACCAGTACAATTTAAATATATACAATTTAAATATATATACTTTTAAATTTTCTAGGACCAACATGGCACCTGCAAAGAGAAAAAAATTATATGGTAGCACTTGTTTGTACACGTTTGCCTGTACAAGCACGCACATTTTTACATACTTACATACTTAATGCCTGGATATTGTTTGGTTTCACACCCACCTGAGTCTTGCACCACTTCTGTATCGGGTGGCCCCATCACCACATACTCACCCTCTGAGTCTGTGATTCTGTAAGGACAGAGATTCACAACACACCAGCAAACATGTTATTAGACTTGCATGCATCACAACATATGTGTTTTTGGGAGGTGTATTGGCCTACCGGAGTGTGCAGGATCTGTGAGCAACTCCAAGCCCAACACATTCTCCTCTTCAGTGGGCTCTATGGCTGGCGGTGGTGCTGCTTCAGAAGATGAGGACGTGGCAGGGTTTGGGGCTACTGCCTCACACCCACACCCTGTCTTTTTAGCCCCACTTGCCAGATCTCTTGCCTCTGGGTGGGCTTGATCCGCAGCCAGAACTCCCCAGCTACAAAAGAAAATATAATTTTCTAAAACATGTTACTTATTACATTGATAGCGCACATCCTCTGTTGTACATCCAATTACCTGGGAAGTTCTGGCTGTAGAACCTCTGCACCCAGAGCCACTTTCTGCATTTTATGTCCAGCCAGTGCTTTGGGTGAAGGTGTAAGACGACATCCCCTCACCACTCACATGAGCTGCCAACACCCTCTTTTTATGTGTTTCGGGCTTAAAGTTGTACCTTTGATCCATGTAAATCTGCCAACAACAAATGGATTTGCATTGTTACCTTGTTAAATGTTACATTGCATTGTTAAATGTCTTCTGTTTGGGTCTCCTTTAGCTCCATGTGCATTAAAGTAATTTTCAGAGACAGTAAAAGCACCTAAACCTTGTATATGTTATCTAATCTAGCTCCATCCCACAAAAGTAGGGTTGGGAAATAGAATTTAAAGCGCAGACACAATTAGGCCGAAAGGCGCACCTATCTCTCCACTCCATTACTACTGTCAGATAGGGCTCGCTAACCACAGGCAGCAAAAAGGCAAAGCCAGCTCTCTAATCCCACAATCGTAGCGAATTGCAAGCGCAGAAGCGTTTAGGCCAAAAGGTGCACCTGACTCTCCACTCCGCTACTATTGCCGGATAGGGTTCGCTGACCGCTGCCAGCAGCATGGCCAAGCCAGCATTTTCATCCCACAATACTAGTGAATTGCATAGAAATGTCAAACCTAAATCAACATGCCACAGTGGTCCATTTGACAGTGGCAGCAAAGTACTATGGCCCTGTAATGTTGGAAGGCCAGGCCTCCACCATTACTGTGACACCATGTGCTGTTGCTCGTATTTCGTGGCCAATCTGTCAACTGTTTGCACCATGGCAGTAGCGTAATGCGGCACACATGTGTATGCGAATGGCATGAAAGTGCGACTTACCATCACAATGTCCTCCTGCTGCTCATGGGTGAACACAGTGGGTGCCGTGTTAGACCTTTGGATGTCTTCTGTATGACTCATCCCTGCGCTGAGGTGCACAAACACCGGTGCGCCCTGGCAGACCCTGGAAGTGTGCTTGCGTCCATATGCCCAAGTAGCCTATAGGTTGCTTGTGTGGAGCTGTTAAATAAACCGAATAGTTTCCAATACAATTACTCACATTTAGGTATAAGAGAACACAGCTGAGGGTCAGATTTTCTTTCCACTGCTTAGGGCCGCACTATGCCACACCATAGGTGCCACCACAGCCCCCCAGAGCCTAGAACACAGGTATGGCCAAGGAACAAGCAGCACCCAGCTCAGTTCCACAGCCCCAGCTCCAGGAACCGACGTTCGTCCCGCAGGCACTCCCTTGCTGACACCCACAATTGCCACTCTAAACACCTGCAGCAGTTTAAGGCATCAGCAGCAGGAGTCGACATAGCCCAACATAGACCGACCAATGGTCAAGCACCATGCAGACCCCAGGACAGACCCCAGTGTGGGCCCCACTGCGGAGTCCACAATCGAGCCCTATGCAGAGACAATGGGGGAGCCAAAGCCTGAGCAGCATTGACACAGCCAGACCTGCTCTTTCCCTGGCCAGTAGCCTGAGAAATGTGCTAGAGGCAGAGGGGGTGCTCCTGTAATAAAGGGCTCACTGATTACCACATGTATTAAGGGAAAACATGGAACAGCGGTGCATGTGACATGCTGCTGGGGGGCCCATGCGGATCAATACTTGTCCAATGTGAATGCTGCCATTAAACTTTTTTTTTTAATGCTCTGCTGCCGCCCTCTGCTCCCCTTGCCCATTCTGCCTGCCCTAGGCCAGTGCCTAGGTTGCCTAATGCTAAATACGGGTCTGGCTATACACCCATCTGCTGTAGTGGGATAAAAATTAGCCATCCGTGGGCTAAAAACAAAAGACACATACAATTACCACCCACCCTGCAGCCTTTATCCATTTATGCCTTGTCGAAAAGCAGAACTACTTATGCCAACAATTGTGAGGCCGAAGTCTTCCTCAATGACTGAAGCAATGGGCTATCTCAGCATTGCATGTTTATAGTGAGAAGAAGCCATTAGTGATTGCACTGTTTACTCATGTGAAGGGGACTGAAGACTTGCTGCATTTCAGAAGCTGGAGCAGTAAAGACATCAGAACAGCAAGGTTTTGGGGGAATATAGGTGTTTTTGTTTTTATCCCTCATACGACCGCATTACTGAACAGTGATTAAATGGTAGATGGCTTTCTTTAATTTTTGATCCATTTACCATTTTTTTCTTGTTCATCTTACAAAAACCTGTCTAGAAAATATATGGTCAGCATTTAATAGAGTTTAATAAGCTTTTCCACTTCAACAAGGGACAGCTGTGGCTTAGAGGTAATGAAGCAACCTTGTGACCAGAGGCTGACAGGCATGGGACAGACTGAAGTACTCTTGGGCAACCCACTGCTCTGAGCATATTTATAAAACATGGATGGCCTAAATGCAGAAGGAGAATTCTGATGTGCACAAGCATACAATGGCGATCTATGCCCCCCCCCCCAAAAAAAGCAATCCCTTACCTATGATAAGAGTTTTGAGGATGAAAATTCGAGGCACAAACGTTTTTCAGTGAGGTAGGGACAATTTTAGCACAATATCAAATAACTGCCCATTTAGTTCAACATATGTTGGGATGATAAATGAATAGATACTCTTAATGGGGGTTTTCCAAATGATTTGGGATTTTCCTGGAGACGGTGAGATTTAAGAAGCAGTCAGAGTTTTTTTCTCACACATCATAAAATAAATTAAAATTAAATATAGTTTTTTTGTTATTTAAAAATCAAAATTTCCTGGATTGGGGCAGTGAAGTGGGAAATATTTTTGGGGTAGATATGTTATTTCAGAAATTTCGAAACATCAACAGCCTATGGGGAGTTTAAAATGTGTGTATTTCCTATAGGCTGCTTTTGTACCTGTGATGATACTTTTTTTTTGCATTTGGAAAGATACTGGGGGATTTGTATTTTCTCTCATTTCACTTTGATACTTGAAATATGTCCCCCAGCCACATACTGTATATTTTTAGAATTGTAGAATTGTACTTTCTTTCAGTTAGGCTCCAGTAAATTGGCCATTTACTGCTTGAAAGGTTTGTGGGGAGCTTTCCGCCTCACTTTGAGAGATTTGAGAGATTGTTCATTCACATGGATATCCTATCCCAATCAGGGGCACAATATATAATATTTGCTATTCCATTTGCCCATTTAGCAAGTGTTCAGATGGAAATAGTCTAAGTCTAAGTGAGAGAGATGCTTTAGTAATAACACCAATATGTTCAAGTCACCTAGGAGCCTGTAGAGCTGGGGGAATGCAAAAACAACAAATATATATTTTAAATAACCATTTTACTGACAACTTTGTGAATAAAATGCGATATGTGACCTTAATTTTATCAGTCACTTATCACAACACACTATATGTTAATATGGCTGCTACATCATGCAATTGAAAAAAGCAGGTATGTAGGGAATAATGACATTTAGTTTGCCGACAATATACATAGGTCCTTACTTACAAAGTTCCTAAAAACACAGTTTCATCGGGAAGTGTATAAATTATTCATTTGGTAAATCACAGGTTTTGTATATAGAAACAATATTGTCTGACAGGGAATTCTAAATACGTTCAACAAGCCTTGTGTATTCTTTGTGTGTCAGTGACATTACTGCCTGAGCTGTATGTGATGGAATAAGACTTACAATTGAAAAGCTGTGCTCGTGAATTGATTTTCAAATGTGCAATTTCAGAGCAGACAGTATAGAGATCATTAAAAAATATATGGTCAGAATCAAGGGAAGAAACTATTAACACCCAGCAGGCCATTCCCAGCCAATTTAGACCTTTAGACCTATATCTGTGGAATGTTTAAATTCCCCAGGGTATCAGGAAAAACATTTAATAGGCAGGTATTCCTTCTAAAGTTTACAGTATTTGTTTACTATTTCTAAAGTCCTAAAGCCTGATTCTATTGGTGGCCATGATTGCAAAATAATAGAACTGGCCTTCAGGTGATGAGATTTGTGATTTGTTTATGAGATTTTAAACAAACAAACCCATTCTAATAATTCCTCTCCCTTTCTCTACCTTTATCGAAAATAGCAGCCATGTGTACCCGCAGTGTTGGCCAGTATAATTAGATAAGATTAAATAAATAATAAGATTAAAAGCAAAACACAACATTAAGTCATATTTATCGCAGCATGAATCCATATAAACCTTTCAAAAGGAGTAAATTACATTACCAAGCTAATGCAAGCAGAATTCACCCCACAATACATAGAGGCCGATTCATTAATAGCGCCAGGTAGCGACAGATGAGCGACTGTAGCGTGATTTTTACAGCGCCAGCCAGTATTCGCTGTGCTGGGCCGGCGTTTGCTTGATGACAGCGACTCAGTCGGTGTGCGGTAATGTTGAATACGGGCTTAGGGGTCGCTGTTTCACAGGTCCAGCGTTGTATGTGAGCGCCTGACAACGAATGGCCAGAGCGAACGGGTTGCTTCATATTCATTAAAAAATCACGCTCCGAATTTGCTGGCGCTGTCCATTCCTTGTTTAAACCCCAGTGCGCTGGCGGCGATGGGTGTTAACTAGTTTTTAACCCCTAAACAACCATATTTTTGGATTGTAACGTTATACATGTTTTTAGATTCATTTTGTAATGTGAATACATTAATATCAGACCTGTAAGATCAATTCTGCACAAATTTTTTTTTTTAATTTTTTTTACTTAAAAATAAATCCTAACATTGCAGAAGTGGTCTCCAAATTTTTGACATTAAAAAAAAAAAAAAAAAAAAAATACCAATTAATTATGATAAATTATAGATTGCTCCATTGAAATGCATTGCACATCGCCAGGGAGCGACAGCTCATACCTGGCGCTGTGAGGGAATTTGCAGCGGCGCTCTTCGGTCCAGGCGGCTTCATGATGAATCCCGCGCTAGCTGTCGTTCTCGCCGGCGCTAGCCTCATTTAGCTTGATAAATGCGTCATTGTGAGCGCCGACGGGCGTACTTGAGTCGGTAGTCGCCGTTAGCTGGCGGTACCTGACGCTCGTCAGACACTACCTGGCGCTAGCCCGTGATAAATAAGGCCCATAGTTCAGATACACTATGCAAGGTTCTTAGCAACTATGGTGATTCACTAATGCTAACCCCAATATATGCAAGTCACACAAGGCCTCTAGTGCTAAACCACCAATGCATGATGTACATCACCATTTCACCAACAGCTTTGTGAGTCAAAGAGGATATGTGGTCTTCATTTTGAGACAGACACATTGATTTTTCTTCTTCAAGCATTTTAAAACCTATTTGGTCAACTTATTTTTTGTGGTTATGATCACATTTCAGGGGTTTAGGTTCTCCTTTTGTCTTTAAAGTCACTTCATTTGACTTAACCATTAAAAATAATTACAATCTGAGGACAAAGTGGTGTCACCTACACATGAATCATTTGTGTGCATGAAAAATCTTATGAATGGACCGGTTAGTTGTAGTTCTTCCACACATGTCAGCAAACACATGGAAGCTTAGAGCAGAGAGTATATTGAGGTTGGAGAGCCACAAAGGGTTATTGAATTTCAGGCATTATTTGGTGAAGTGAGGTTCACTTAGGACGTACTTTGGGTGTGATTTGCAACCTACTTCTGCCTTTTCAACAAGGTAAGTATAAATATGTTTTTAATTGGAAATAGCAGCACCATATGTGGTATCCAGAATAACTAGTCATTTTATGAATCATTTATAGGATGCTGTTATCATTTTGGAAAAATAAAACATAATTTTTTTCTTGTGTTGACCACACCAAATGACATCCAAAGTGAATCTTGCTTCACCAAATTATTTAGATTACTTACATCTTCTGCAGATCATAGTGAGTGTGAACCCCCTTTGAATACAGCAGAACATGCTTTTTTAAAATATTTTCAATAAATCAGGTATAAACTCATTCTTTAATTAATTTCTTCATAGTTAAATCATAAATTGCTTAAATGAATGAATAAAGTAATTACCTTCAACTAAGCTGTTAGCATTTCCTTTCTTAATAAATGAAAGCTCATAAAATTTATTTGAAAAATGTTTTTATTATATCGGTAAATCGTCTCTTTTCCTCAAATGTGTTGTTCTTTAAAGCAATAAGATTAACACAGTTGTAGAAAAATAATAATAAATAACAAAGGTGTAAATAGTTAATACATTACACTGCAGTAACTTTAACAAAATGAAAAAAGATGGTCATTTACATTGCTGGAGGCATTTTGACAGCTGTAATAATTTCAAGATTATCAGTCAGAGAGAATAAATATTCTTGCTGGAAGGCAAAAAATGAAGCATGCAATTTGAAATATTAAAGATGATTTACACCTAGCTGCTATTGCTCTACTAAGCAATACATGAGGGTATATGTGTTTGCATAGGGATTTGAAGCATTGGAGATGTGTTCCCCTTGAAGGGTAATTTTTCCTATTCATAACTAGCCTCTTGACCTCAAGCCAACAGTTCTTCATATACATTTTTTTCCTTGCAGTTAATCCAGACAATTAGCGCAGTTGACAAAGACGAGCCTCCCAGTGGACAAAAGTTTTTCTTCAGCTTGGCATCTGTTAACCCAAACTTTACAGTACAAGACAATGAAGGTATGATGACCTTAGTGTCCTTATGTTGAATAAACATACACAAAATGTAGTACTTTTTTCTTGTTTTTCAAGGATGAAATTACAGTTGCTAGGAGGAAACTAGTTATATGATAGACACAGGTGTGGCTCTAAAATTGGACCAAAAGCAGCCCTGGAGTCTATAAGACTTCAGGGCCACCTGGTTTCTTCCCCCCAGGGCATCTACATCCACAGGGTATACACATTTGGGATGCCCCGCAGCCTGATCCAAAGGCGTGTGTGTGAGCCATAAGCTATAAGTTATTTAGCATTTACTGGGCAGATTGGACAAGAGCCCAGGTATGCACAGACCGAGGAAAGGTTAGTTTAACTGGCTGACCCGGGGTGTTTTACACACTGGGGAATACTGATCCTGGATGCCCCAGGGAAAAGAACCAAAACCCTGGATATTGAGAATCCCTGGTCTTGGTCCACTTTAAACAACTTTTGTTTCCCCACACAACTCTAATATTTCTTACCTGTCCCTAACACTCAAATGTGCCATATTTTCTCATCTTGTTGATGTTACAGACCAGATCACCTGTGGCTATCATGGAAATATGTTGGTCAGTCTGACTATGTATTATAAGCTTTGAAATAATTTCACTTAAAAAACAACAGCAGTGTTCTTCAGATTGAACAATTTACCTCCAGTCAAATATAAATGAAAATTGGCATATACCACCAGGGTCTCCTGATGTTAGTCATTAAAAAAGGTAAAAGAAAACCTGAAATCAGCGTGAATTATGCATTGGTTTTACTGGGGTTGCCGCCACCACCACCAATGTAATGTGAAAGGATTTTTAATATTCTTTAACCAGAGTCGTAGATTTTCCCTTAAATTAACATCTCATCTCTGTTGGCCAACATGAAATAAAGCAAATGAAACAGGTTCCAGATTGTTAGGCTTTTGCTGTTAGCAAATAATTTTATCATAAACATTAGGGGCTGATATACAAGCAGGAGAGTAGGTGAATGTTTTTTGCAACATTTTTAATATATACCCAACATGGTGTTGCTATTTACAATTTTGTTAAATATTTTGTATATATATATATATATATACAACAAGGAGGCTTCCACACAGTTTATTTTGTATATATACTTATTTTAAGTACAACTACTAACAAAATCCAATTCCAATGAGGTGCAAGAGAAAAAAGAGGACTTTTTTGTACCTTGAGTATCTAATGCACATGTATTCTTCAGTGATTAAAAAAGCCATCAAAGCCAAGTTAATGAAATACCTCTGAGAACTCCCTCTTCTGCTGTGAATTGTTCATAAGCTGCTTGATACCTGGCCAACTGCAGGGGGGCTCCTGATCTACCTTCACTGATATAATCCAGGAAATTTCAGCATGGCCAATCTTTGCAGGCCTCCCTATTATCATACAGCAGTAAATGAAGTGGACCGTTACTCTGTATTTTTCCATCTCTTCGTTTTTGTCTCCCCCTCCCCCCAAAAATGAGATATCCCTTTGTGTATAACCCCCAGAATTGCCATTTTATAATCTCAATTCATGATCCCATGGCTCATGCGAGGGCCTTCGGTGGCATTGCTGATCTGCTTGCTGGTTGTGCCATACATAAATGTCTGCCAGCGGTGTGTGCGTGGCTTACAGAACGGGGATGCCTTAGGTCAAGGCAAGAAAGAGGCAATGTTTCTTGCCTTGGTTTCCCACAGTGGGGTACCCTAAATTGGCATGCCCCCAGTAGTTTTGGTCTGCTTTAAAGGCAGAGGACAGAACAAATGTAATGTTTATATGTTTAACTTACATAAAAGGAATATATATTTAAACACAGGTTATTATGATATCATTTTAATATATCATATTATATGTGTTTGTAAAGCAAATTAATATATATCTCAAAAAACCTCAGAGCTAGTCAACCATTGTCCTCTAGATCAGTCTCAATTTTTTTTTTAGCCATGCTCAAAAAAGGAATAATACCGACCTTTGTAAAATCTATTGTTTCTGTATCTAAATTAGCAAATGAGATTAACCAGTGAGGCGTGTAGCCAGAGTTCATAGAGCCTTGCATTTACAGTTATCTGTAAAGTGATAAATGTCACTCTGTGCAAACTAAGAGCTGAGCCAGTGTTAAAGGATGCCAGCAAGCAGAAAGCTTTGCAATACAAACGTACCATGTTCACTTAAACAACACTTTCAAAAGTAAAATTATTGGCCATTATAAGATAACTGAAAGTGTCTCCACCACCTGACCCTCTGGAAAAATAATAAATAACAATACATACAAACACTTAAAGCATAGTAAACATTTATGCTTTTATTTTTTTTTTTTAAATTAGCCTCCAAGTAAATTAAGTAAGTTCTAACTAGTAAGTTCTAACTGAAATCAGACCAGCCACCTGATCACATACAACCTGAATTGGGGCACGCATGTTGATAAGGTATTCAAGAAAGCCCAGCAAAGATATAGAGGCTAATTTAGGACTAGCACCATGTATTGCCATTTGGGAGTCTATGTAGCGGAGCTTAGAGCTTCCACAAGTGGTCACTGCAAGTGCAAGTGTCTCGCACTATAACTTAGCATAGCGGCTAGACAAGTGACGCTGTAGTATCCTGTCCAGCATTGTTAAATATGATGTCTGAAGTGCGCTGTAGAAGCGCTCTCACTGATTCACTACAGGGCCAATCGAGAATGCTAGGTGCTGACCCAAGGTCAAAGCACCCAAGATGACGCTACATCTAACATTGGAACAAAGTTCCAGCGAACAACAGGTGTTTGCTTGCTGGGCAGGAGAGGCCACACAATCATTTGAACCAAAAATTTAGCACGTTACTTTAGGAAAACACTATTTATACACAACCAAATAAAACACCATTGAAATGTACGGGAGAGTGCTACTGAGCGGTGCTGCTGCTGAACACAAAGCACCTGAGCCACCGCTAGTAGTACATGTGAAGCTACATGACGCTATTAGAGGTGTTTACCAGATTGACTTTCATATATGTGGTTTTCACATACTGCGCCCAGCGTTCACCCTTATGCTACGTGGCCCTACATAGCATTAGAGTTTCTTAAATAACCCACTTAATTCACTCATGTAGCGTATTGTATGAAAATTCAGCCTTCCTACTCAATCGTATCAAATGTATTTGCATTCTTTCTTGCCTGGTATGGTGGAACCAACAGACAAACACTGAGTGCAAAGAATCTAAATCTAATCTATGGGCATTATTTAAGAAGTGCTAGTGCCACGTAGTGCCAGATGAATGTCAGTTGAATGTCAGGTCCCAGCGCAAAAGATTCCCCCATCCTGGTCACTCTTTCTTCAAAGTCCTACCATTGGGATGCAGATTTAGGACAACTTTTTCAAGGACTGATAAAATGTAAATAGGGCACACTTTACTTTTCAGTTCAGTATAAGTACTGTAGCTCATCTTCTAAATATAGAGCATGTTCATACAGATTTTTAATAGTGAGTGATTTCACAATACAGCTTCTTTAAGCTCAATGTCCATAGTAATGGTAAATGTTAATCAGTAGAGTTATTTTTATATGGGGTCAGCTTGATTCATTATAGGAATTGTAATTTTTATAAGAAAATGTTTTAGTGTCTGTCCTGTTTTATGAACATAGAGTAATATATATTGGCTTGGGAGGAACCAGAAAATTTACAGCAAAAGTTAATAGGGAAGCACGGGGAGTGTATTTTTATTTATGTGTTATATTTTTTATTCTAAATATGCAGATAACACAGCTCGGATCCTAACAAGGAGAAATGGCTTTAACAGACATGAAATAAACATGTACAATTTACCAGTGGTCATATCCGACAACGATTACCCAATTCAAAGCAGCACTGGAACTTTAACTATTAAAGTGTGTGCGTGTGACAGCAAGGGGAATATGCAGTCCTGCAGTGCTGAGGCTTTACTACTTCCTGCTGGCCTTAGCACAGGCGCTTTAATAGCTATTCTTCTTTGTATCATTATACTTCTTCGTAAGTATTTTTTTAACTTTTTCATATGCATGACATACCGTATATACTCGAGTATAAGCCGAGTTTTTCAGCCCACTTTTTGGGCTGAAAAAAGCAGCCTCGGCTTATACTCGAGTCAGACTTACCTGAGCGAGGGCAGAAGAGCCTCCGATGCGGCAGACGAGACGCCGAGGCTTCAGAACTCGGCGGGGAGATCAGTACACCCAGCGCGAGGTGGGTGTACCAAGATGGCGGCCCGGGCCTCAGTGACGCGACGTGACGTGGCGGCGCGGAGCGCGCCGGCCGCCATCTTGGTACACCCACCTCGCGCTGGGTGTACTGATCTCCCCGCCGAGTTCTGAAGCCTCTGAGGCGGCTCTTCTGCCCTGCGGACCCATGCCGTCGTCCCGCGCCGTCCTCTCTCCCGCACCGTCGCTGGAAGTCGCTGAAGATCCTGCAGGAGCTGAACTGGTGAGTGTGTGTGTTGTGTGCATTGTATGTGTGCTGTGTGTGTATGTGTGCTGTGTTGTGTGCTGTGTGTGCCTTGTGTGTGTATGTGTGCTGTATTGTGTGCTGTATTGTGTGCTGTGCTGTGTTGTGTGCTGTGTGTGCCTTGTGTGTGTATGTGTGCTGTATTGTGTGCTGTGTTGTGTGCCTCGGCTTATACTCGGGTCAATAACTTTTTCCAGGTTTTTGGGGTAAAATTAGGTGCCTCGGCTTATACTCGGGTCGGCCTATACTCGAGTATATACGGTAATTTAGATTTACTCATAACTGAAGTTCTTTGTTCAAATTGCCTCTAATCAGGCATCAAACATACACCACAGTTGATATACATACATGTCAAACATCAAAACATTCTTGCAACAACTGTGGGGCTTAAAAATGTGTGAACCCTCAATATTCTAAATTTCGGCATACATTTGACATCATACAACATCATCACACAACATCATATTTTTATACAAGTCATACACATTTTCAGTAAATGTTCATTAGCCCTGCACATAAACTTTAAGGCGTTTAAACCCATTCCATACAAAACAGATTGAATTCTGTTTTCCTCCCATAAACTGCTTGCTTCAGTTCTCCCTACCTCTATTGGTTTAAGGTCGGGACTTTGACTTGGCCATTCCAAAATGTTAATTGTTTTCTGCTTTAATCATTTGTGGTTTGTGGTCTTTCCTATATGATCCATATTGACAGACAAACATATTACTTTAGAATTAGCTAGTAAAAGTGAAAATGAATGAAAGCAAGCCATTCTGGGCCAGATGCAGGAAAATGGGTCTAAACCATGATTCTACAACTGCTGTTTTTTACAGATGGTAAAAATAGAGATAGGAGAACCCGAACCGTAAAGTTTGTGTTCGTACATAACTTTGAGAGTTCAGGTTCAATGCTGAATATGGAAAAGATGGGTGATCCATGGGTGAGGAGCTGCAGTGGAGCGGAGGCAGCTGCAGCAGCCTTTGAACCTAACCCCAGATGGGGCTACAAAAAGATTGCCATGGGCTCCCATGATTGAGGGCACTAGGAGTGTACTCACTAATGGGAGCAACTGCGATCTTTTTGTAGCCCTGGCTGGGGCCAGGTTTATAGGGTTCCACCTCTGCTGCTACCGCTGATGGGGGAGGATCACGGGCAGAGGTAAGTCACAGCAGCATGCATCTGCTGCACACTCTGCAACTCCCCGCTAAAACCCCCCCAAAGATCGGGGACCATCAATGGGACCAGTTTCAGGTCCCTGAACCTGAACATTTATTCAAAGTTTGGCCAAACTCACCAAACCTGAACTTTGGAGGGTTCACCCATTCCTAGGTGTGAGTTTTTTTTTCCAAACTTTTATTGAAATATACTGAATAACACGTCATACATCACCACTAGATAAAGCAGGCATCCTGTCCTGTTTCACATGGAAAATTACTCTCTTCTGTCACATTTACTTGGGTTAACCAGTCTTTTGTTGAGGGAACAGACTCAGACCTCCATGGTCTCAGTATGGTTCTCTTTGTTGCACATATAAGATGAATACCAAGGTATTTCTTGAATTTAGTGGAGTACGGCTAGGAACCTGGAAAGTTTAACAAATATTTGCTGCATTACCTAGTGTACTTCTTTTCAATATTCCGTTATACCTTGCCATTCCCACCACATATGAAGAAGGGTCCCCTTACCTCTCTTACACCTCCAGCATTTGTCAGATACAGCTAGATTAATTATGTTTAGGAGGTTTATAGTTCAATACCATCTGGAGAGAAGTTTATAGCTCATCTCCTGCATTGAACTATTTACCGAGTATTTATGAGCCAGCTCTAGTATTTTTCCCCACTCCTGATATGTTAACATTGTTTCCAGATCTCTTTCCCACTTGTACTTCCATGGGAGTTCACCCTTTGTCTTAGGGCTCAAAAGTAAATTATACACCCACAATAGCAAGGTGGTCTCTAGGACCTTGGCCTGGCAGGCCTTCTCTAACTCTGTCAGGTTATCAGCATATTTTTCGCTCTCCTCTTTTCCTGAAAGTAAATGTCTTAATTGCAAATAGTTCTAGAGTGTCAACTTCATCTGATATTTTTCATTTATCTTGTGCCTGTGCATTATTTGGCATTTGGCAAAGAAGTTGCAAGTTCAGAGAAGGTGTCCCTTCCAGTGCCTCATAAATGAGCTTTCCCTAGCAGGTGAGAAGTCTGGGTTCCCTTTCACTGGGGTAAGGGGCCCAGGCACATTCGTTACACCCTTGTGTGAGGTCCTAGCTTTTGTTAAGGCTCCCAGGATAGCTCCTATTAGGGGATGCTCCCTAATTTCTTGTTTTACCGACTGAGCAGGAAACCATCCTAAGGAGGTTAAATCACCACCTCCCTCCACTTATTCTATTCCTACCTTACCCATTCGTTTATAATTTTGTTCGAGTTCCAGTCCACCATGCTAGCCAGATGTGCCGCTATACAATATGTTTCTACACATGGGAAACCCATGGGTTGAATCATGTTTCCAGATGCTCACACATTTGCCTCTCCATATAAATCTTTTAACCTCTGATAGAAAGTACTACTGATAGCAAGTACTACACAACAGAAGTGGCAACCTCTGATAGCAAGTAGTTTGGTAAAACATTAGGTATACATTGTATGTGGTATAGAAACCTCAGCAAAGCTTTCAACTGTATTACAGCTATTTTACTAAATCACAATAATTTAGTGGTACACCATAAGGGTATGAAATTCAAACATCTCAGGCAGCCGAACTGGCAGATTAATGCCTAAGTATTTCAGGCTCAAGTTGTCCCACGGAAACAGAAATTTTTGGGAATTTAAGCTGCAGCTTCCATCTCCCTTGAGATATTGAACGCTATTGATTCTGAGTAATTCATTTTCAGGTTGGAATGCACGCCAAAAGTCTTAAACTCTTCCATCAGCAATGGTAGGGTAATAAGGGGGGAAGAGCATATCATCCATGTAAGCAGCCACCTTCTTCCCTATAGCAATACCCCTGATATCTGTATGCTGCTTAATTTGTAGCAAGAAGGTTTCCAGGGATAAAGCAAATATCAGCCCCCCTGCCTAGTGCCATTGCTTATATGGAAGGGTTCTGAAAGAGCATTGTTAGCCCTCACCCTGGCTGATAGGTTGAAGTATAGAGGGATGATTCTATTCAGAGAAATGTGGCCAACATTGGCACTGCACTGCTTTTATCCACCCAGTTAACTCTATAGAAAGCCTTTTTGGCATCTGTTGATAAGTACATAGCTTTTATCTTTTTCCTAGTTATTCAGTGGCATATGTTTAAGGCTTTAATTTTGCAGGAAAAAACCCATTTGCTCCTGGGCTACTAACACCTGTAGGTACGTGGTCAATCTGTTCGCAACTACCTTAGCATAGAGTTTGACATCAACGTTGAGTAGGGAAATTGGTCTATAACTTGAGTATTGTAGCGGACCCAAGAATTACCAAAATATGCGATCTTATTCCCGTGTTCATTGTATACGTCACAGAGCAAAGACTCTCTTGGCTTTGACCTCCAATATCTGTAGCAAGCCTTTCCTTGCTCCAATTCCAATTTATCATTTCCTCAACCTTGACTTGTCTCTCCTTGACTTGTCTCATCCCTTCAGCTATCATAATTCCCCTGATCGTGCACTTACGTGCCTCCCAAATCATCATTGGGTCCATACCTTCAGTTGTGTTTGCCTGAAAGAAATATCTTAATCCCTCTTCTGATCTTTCAGTAGACCTGCGTTAAGCCTCCAATTCCATTCTCTGTGGCTATAACACGCCAGTTGTATTGTAACAAAAGTTGGAGCGTAATCAGAATAAATAATTTTCCTATGGCAGTACCTCTCAGTTTCTCAAGACCCTTCTGTGACACAAAAATGGAATTAATTCTCATATATTTTTTATATAAGTTTGAGAAGAATGTGTAATCTCTGTCTACTGGATTACACAATCTCCAGGAGTGCACCAGATGGAGCTCCTGGAACTTTTGTTTAATTTTGGTTAACACACTGTAACTCAGTTCTGGAGTCAGAGGTATGCAAAGGTGGATTACGAGCACATTTTAGGTCTATTCCCTCAATTATTATTCCATGTTTAAATGCAAGCAACTTGTTGAGGGAAAAGCATTTACCTTGCATTTTATTTAGAGCGTATAGGTGGCTAGCATGGCAGGCACTTCATTGGCCTTCATTGTCCTTCAATTTATCCATTAATTGAAATGGCACTGACTGCTCTAATAGGATCAATACCCCTTTTGTTTTATTGGTTGGAGAGGCAGCCCAGAAGGGGATGGGAAATTATTTAGTCATAAGTTTAGGGAAATTACTGCTATGAAGGTGTGTCTCCTGCAGCGCTTTTTGTATAGTCAGATCCCTAAACATTGTGTGTCTCTTTTCGGGTTTATTCAGCCCTTTAACATTAAGAGACTTAATGGTTATGAACAACTTTACATCTTTTTGGGACATGGTTAGTGAAGGTTTAATGTCAGTTATGACTTGTAGAAACCCTTAGAGAATAAACCAAGATGATAGGAGGGGGGAGGCACTATAATCACAAGTGATAATGCCCAAAGATCTTTAAGAAGAGAAAAAGAAGAGGAGTAATTAAAATCACAAGTAGAGAGGGAGAGAGGAAGAGGAGAGGGAAGTGATAGAGTAGGAGTAAGAGAGAAAGAAAATGGAAGAGTAGTAGGGTAAGGATAAAAGGGCAAGATTGAGACAGAAAAAGAAAAAAAGTAGGAGAGAAAGAGGGGGTGGAAGCAGTGGGGAAAGAACACCAAGTAGTGATAGGGGAGGAGAAGGGGGGAGGGAGGACAGGGAAAATAGAAACTCAATAGGACCTAATTAACGGTCTTTAAATTGAAAGGATACCAACAAAGGAGATGAAGAGGTTTAAGCCTAAACCTCTGTCAGTCAATAGAGTCGCTATGGGTTCACCTTATCTGGATTCACCTTGGCTCCTATGCTTTGCAGTATTTATGTGGGTGGCATAGAAGAACAGGAAGAGAGAACTGATTCACTTAATAACAAGCCAGGGCCCAGCCAAGCCTAAAACATGGAAGATCAATATGCCTCATGGCAAACACTAGGAATTGACTAGAAAAGTCCTCAGAGCTTGATACATCTAAAGTGCTTCAGCCACATGGTGCCATCTCCACCTATATTGCTGGATTCCCTAAGAGGGAGCTTGCAAAAAGTTCTTACAATTCCTCTTCCGCATCACCGGGAAAATTACTGGAAACGCAAGAGCATCACACTCCTGGCTGAGTGAAAAGCATGGGGGGGGGGGGCAGAGCAGCAAACCAACCAAGTAAGTGAATAAACAAGAGGTCTTGAGGGGTCTTAAGGGGAATTAGAGAAACTGTTTTTGTGGGCTCGCTTAAAAAAACACTATGTGAGGGCAAACACAGAAACAGCAACATCTGAACTCTAATGGTCAGAGAGCAGTAGAGCAGTTCTAGTAGCTAAATATCCTATCTGCATACCAGGTAGGAGGACTGTCCACAGGGCCCTTAAGGTGGAGCTTAGAAAAGGGCACTTATCATCTCCTGCTTAACCCCTATCATTTATTAACTTAGTGCAGGGTGAGCAATGGAGTGGACCTTCCCCCCTTCCACAAGCTCCCATGTAGCTGATAATTTGAGTTGTCAGGTTGCTACCAATGCTGCTACCTATGGCGAGTGAAGCCAGTCCGCCTTTCTGCCAGTCATATAGCATTTTAGCCTGAGATTAAATATGTGAGGCAAATTTAATGATCACAAAGACTTGCCTACCAAATGGCACAGAGAAAAATAATGCTTTCGCATAGTGTAGGGTGTAGTGCTTCAGGAACAATCTTATTCACATTCTTATTGTGTCACTCATGATAAAACATCGGTACTGAACATTTTATCTGCAGAGGGCCAACATGAGCAGTCAAATGCTACCCAGGACCCAGGAAAATACCAACCTTGCAATATGCTTAAATTGGACAAAAACCCAGGATATTCAAAATCCTGGTTTTTTTTTTGTTCACTTTAAGCATATTGCAAGGTTGGTCTTTGCCACTGGGGCACCTCGATCGGGGCTGTGTGAAACCCCCCAGGTTGCCTGATCTGACTTACCCTACCCTGGTCCTACAGCGCATGCGCCGTCTCTTGTCCAATCAGTTTGCTCAGATCTGTTCCCGCCCCTTCGTCTAAGGCAAGTGCATTTGAGTGCTCTTACAGCTGCATCCCCCGTTACCCTCTAAAAGGGAGCGTGCCCACGCCGGCCATTCACAAATGCCTGGTGCGGGCACACAACCTGCTAAAGGGAAAGCGGAAATGCAGCCGCTGCTTGCGCATGCGCCATTGGACCGGGATAGAAGGTGAGTTTCCAGGGCGACCTGGGGTGTTTCACACAGCTGGGTAGCCTGACTCTGGGTGCCCCATGGGAGGGAATCTAGCAGCCCTGGAATCTTACAACACCATTGTTGTGTTGTCTTGATGGCAAACGCATAAGAGTAATTAACCAAAAAGCCCTCCATTTAGTTTAAAGACTGTTTGGTTGAAGTCAGTAAAAAACTATTTTTTATATAAATATGAAGACTTCCCCCATTTTCACTGTCAAAAAGCATGCTGCCTAATCATTGGGGTCGGTAACCCAGGGTTCGATAGATATGGATGTCTGGCCCAGAAAACTGGCAAGTTAACAGCCTCTAACACCTTCAGCAAAAGTTTCACTCTTAGAGGAAAAGTGGGCCCATTCTGATGGACAGTGGGCTCTTCTGCTTCTTCGTGCAGCTTGCTGTAAATTTCCCTTCAGAACGCAGTCCACTTCTCCAGATAAATAAATAATAATAATAATAAAGACAAGCTAATCCCATTTAATAGAATTCAATTAAAAACATGCTCACTGGACTTCACCTGCACTGCTTTCTTCTGCTGAAAGCCATACGTCCTTTAAAAGCTGTTACAGCTGCTTTACAGCTAGGACTATCAGTGACACTTCTGCCACCCAAATACTGCAGCAGGTGTCCAACTATTGGCCAGTATGTTAACCAAATATTCCATTCTAATCAAACCAAGCCAAATCAGCAAACCAAAACTGCTTGAATTTAACCTTGAATTAAATTTTAACAGCATCACTATAGACAGATCAAACAGGAAGAAGATAGAGTATGGAGGGGTTGGTAAATCGAATCCACCTACTTACTCTAGATCAATGAGAAAGCAAAAGTGGTAAACTACACAAACTCACAGTATTGAGAAGCCAATTTATAATGCTTGTTGAACATATAAATCACCTGCCCCCTGTTCATACTGGAACTTTCAGCAAATAAATAGTTTTTAATAACTGGGTTTCCATAGCTATGCAGATATACATAAGCCTAAGGAGTAATAAACACAATACCTACATTACCAAGATGCTGCTGTTGGAAGCCAGGGCAGTAGAAACACATTCTCTGAAGCAGTAAAACATATTTTACCTGGTGGCTGTGTGATCAAGGAATTTTGATTTAACCCTTTATGTGCCAAGTCTGTAAATCTCACGTAGTTGCCTCTCCAACCCTTAAAGTAGCACTATCGTGAAAAATGGCCCAATTATAAAAATCCATATCAATTTGTTGGATGACAGGGAGAGGGGTGACTTATACATCAAAAAATATCCAGCCAGGCCTGTTTTTCTTTCTTTTAATAGAAGGAAAAGGACATCCAATGTGACAGGCTCTGTCACCCCTGATAGACTAAACCTGTCACCCCGAATTTATTCCTATCATGAGAGAATAAACCACAAGCTTGGAGGAAGTTTTATTCGGTTCAGGTGTATAACTCACCCCTCCTCACATTAGCCATTTTTAATATCACACAATTTTGCGATAGTGCTCCTTTAAGTGCCAGCAATGTAAAACTCACCGGCCTGTCATTTACCCCTGCTAGCAGCCAAAAAAAAAAAACACTCACCTGACTCCTCGACCTTCAGCTGGGTCCTCTCTTTATCCAGGGGCATTCAATTACCCCTCCGTAGCTCTCCTGGAGAGGACCTGAAAGGGCCCATCCCCCAAGCCCTGAATTGGCATGCCCTGCTGTGGGACCCCCCTCCCAGGGTGCCTCAGAGCTCATCTGCTTCCTGGTGCCCACGGCGATGTAAACCTCCGGTAGCCACATTCCCAGATCTTTGGGCTGTGAGCACTCTCCCTCCCCCAGCCATTCAGATAGGCTGGGGGCAGGAGCATGGTGGGATGCACCCACTATGCTCCTAATTGCCAAAGTTCTGCTTGTAAATAGAGCCATTTGCCAAGCATTACATACGCATGTCAAATGGCTCTGACTGTACGAGAGCCTGCGCATGGACTGGGGAACAGTGAGTTTGTATGCTGGAGGCTTTCACACAGTGAGGCACATCAATTTGGGATGCCCCTGGGGCATGAAACAAAACCTGGGATAGTCAAAATCCTAGGTTTTGTTCCAGTTTGCACTGATGAGATTAATAGGTCCGGTAAACCTCTCTCCAGAAGTACGTAGCACTACTGGCCCAGGAGCATTTTAGGTGTATTTATATTCAATGCCTACAAATGGTAGATGATGCTTTATTTGAAAAAGCAAAAACAGTAACTATGCATTATAAAGTTCATAGGTATTGGTTGATGTTGTGGCATGTGCAAAAAATACAAAAAATTTAGAAGTATCTGTTGCACATCTAGCAATTATGCACTAATACCAAATGCACTCGATAGCCTTTATTGAGTATAGCACATGATCAGAAAATGTATTTCATGTTATTAATGATTATCAGTCTAGCAAACATCTTGAATGTAACTAGATGTTTAATGAAAATCATCAAAAGCCATAGACTTTAATTCACTTTAACTATTACGCGTTTGCTTATCTAATGACACAGAAGGGCAATTAAAGAAATTGGAAATCCTAGTGACTTACTTCCTTTGCATTTGTCTATTTTAAATGAAATTAATTTATAAAAATATGGCATTCATAATTTCAAATCTGAAATGGAAAAAAGCAAACTAGTGTGACATAGTGTGATATTTATATTTTTTCTATGTATTAGCTGTATTAGTTGTTTTTTATACAATTCATACCCATGTTTATTACAGCTAGATACATAATATTTAAATATAATTTTAAAGAGGAACTTTGGAGGCTGCCTGTCCTTGGGGCTTCCCAAATTGGTATCCCTCACAATGTGACCCCCCCCGATGCCCATATCCACTCACCTTCTCCCAAGCCCTCGTTGCGTCTCTGTGCGGTGGCCGCATCCCTGATCACTTTTAGCTATACGCGCACCCAGCCTTTCTGAATGAGCTGCAGGGGCATGCCACAGCTGCAAGGCAATCGGCTTCCTTTGGCACCACTTGGGTGCTTAGCCATCAAGGTGGCTTAGCAGTAGGCTGCACCAAAGGGAGCCGAGTGATGGCGATCAGCTGATTGCGCTGCTCAGCCAATCAACGCACTAACTCTTGCCGGAGTCTGTGCCATATGAAGGTGAGTGTATGGGGCGACCTGGGGGGAATAAACAGAGCGGGGCATCCCAATTTGGGATGCCGCCACACGGAGGAACAACGTACAGGACAGTGAAATTCCTGTGTATCGTTCCTCTTCCAAGTGGTCCAAAAACCCCAGCCAGCAGTCATTTGGTCTGGAGTCCTCATGAGGACTTAGAGCCACTTGACTGCCAGTGGCCAATACCAGAGCCTCGACTTCAATAAGGGAGCAAGGAGCAGGCAAGATTTACTGGGGTGGGGGGTGTGATGGGGGTAGGGGGCTTTGCCAATTGGGATACCTCCCATGCTTCATTAACATCGTTAAACATCTGGTTTCTATAAAATGGGTGTTAAATTCTGTTCTGATCAGAAGTTAGATATGGTAGTTTGACATTTACACTGGAAATTAGGAGGGAGAAGAACAGAGAATTAAATAAGGTGAACTAGACTTAGAAATACAAATAAAAAAAAATCAAACTGTTGCTGTAGGAAGGTCCCAGAATTATACAATGCTTGTGGTCTAAATTATTAATCATGTACTAATCATTAATCATTTACTGATTGATAAACGTTAATAGGCAGAGCTGGGATTAAAACTACCGGTTACCTACATATTAAGTTGTCAAATGCTGCAGACATTTATATTTTTTATAATAAATGTTTTAATATAATCTAATAAAGAGCAAACTGCATTATACTATTGAAATGTGTTTAACAACTGGTTCTGTAGAACCAGAGAGAGCCTGCCGAGTTCCACCCCTGCCAATAGGTAACTGAATGAGCGAGGAGTTTGACTCACTGACATGAGTTCTTAACAAGCTGATGCAAAGAAATAAACAGATTTTGTTTTATTAGTAAAGTAACTATTTATCAGTTCCTGGTATATAGATGATATTAGAGATGAGCGAACTTTTGAAAAATTCGATTCGACTGATTCGCCGAATTTTCCGACAAAAATCGTTTCGACCCGAATAAATTCGCGACGAATCGCTATTAAAAACGGCTATTTCTGAGCCTCCTACAGCCTCAATAGGGTTGTAAACCATTCAGCCTTGCTGTAACACGCACAGGATGCGTGCTGGGTTAGTTAAATAATACTTTGAAGAAATATCACATGCAGATCAGAGGCATCGCTAATAGAATCGCAGAGCGGCACAATTGCAGAGAGTTGAAGTGGCATCACTATGAGGGGCAGAAGGAGCCCAAATATACACTGGAGTTGGCCTCAGGAGCCCAAAAATTGGATGAATCACACCCTGGAGTTGGCAGGAGTTGGCAGCAGCAGCAGCAGGAGCCCAAATATACACTGGAGTTGGCTTCAGGAGCCCAAAAATTGGATGAATCACACCCTGGAGTTGGCAGGAGTTGGCAGCAGCAGCAGCAGGAGCCCAAATATACACTGGAGTTGGCTTCAGGAGCCCAAAAATTGGATGAATCACACCCTGGAGTTGGCAGGAGTTGACAGCAGCAGCAGCAGGAGCCCAAATATACACTGGAGTTGGCTTCAGGAGCCCAAAAATTGGATGAATCACACCCTGGAGTTGGCAGGAGTTGACAGTAGCAGCAGCAGGAGCCCAAATATACACTGGAGTTGGCCTCAGGAGCCCAAAAATTGGATGAATCACACCCTGGAGTTGGCAGGAGTTGACAGTAGCAGCAGCAGGAGCCCAAATATACACTGGAGTTGGCCTCAGGAGCCCAAAAATTGGATGAATCACACCCTGGAGTTGGCAGGAGTTGACAGTAGCAGCAGCAGGAGCCCAAATATACACTGGAGTTGGCCTCAGGAGCCCAAAAATTGGATGAATCACACCCTGGAGTTGGCAGGAGTTGACAGTAGCAGCAGCAGGAGCCCAAATATACACTGGAGTTGGCCTCAGGAGCCCAAAAATTGGATGAATCACACCCTGGAGTTGGCAGGAGTTGGCAGTAGCAGCAGCAGGAGCCCAAATATACACTGGAGTTGGCCTCAGGAGCCCAAAAATTGGATGAATCACACCCTGGAGTTGGCAGGAGTTGGCAGCAGCAGCAGCAGGAGCCCAAATATACACTGGAGTTGGCTTCAGGAGCCCAAAAATTGGATGAATCACACCCTGGAGTTGGCAGAAGTTGACAGTAGCAGCAGCAGGAGCCCAAATATACACTGGAGTTGGCCTCAGGAGCCCAAAAATTGGATGAATCACACCCTGGAGTTGGCAGGAGTTGACAGTAGCAGCAGCAGGAGCCCAAATATACACTGGAGTTGGCCTCAGGAGCCCAAAAATTGGATGAATCACACCCTGGAGTTGGCAGGAGTTGACAGTAGCAGCAGCAGGAGCCCAAATATACACTGGAGTTGGCTTCAGGAGCCCAAAAATTGGATGAATCACACCCTGGAGTTGGCAGGAGTTGACAGTAGCAGCAGCAGGAGCCCAAATATACACTGGAGTTGGCTTCAGGAGCCCAAAAATTGGATGAATCACACCCTGGAGTTGGCAGGAGTTGACAGTAGCAGCAGCAGGAGCCCAAATATACACTGGAGTTGGCCTCAGGAGCCCAAAAATTGGATGAATCACACCCTGGAGTTGGCAGGAGTTGGCAGTAGCAGCAGCAGGAGCCCAAATATACACTGGAGTTGGCCTCAGGAGCCCAAAAATTGGATGAATCACACCCTGGAGTTGGCAGGAGTTGGCAGCAGCAGCAGCAGGAGCCCAAATATACACTGGAGTTGGCTTCAGGAGCCCAAAAATTGGATGAATCACACCCTGGAGTTGGCAGAAGTAAACAGTAGCAGCAGCAGGAGCCCAAATATACACTGGAGTTGGCCTCAGGAGCCCAAAAATTGGATGAATCACACCCTGGAGTTGGCAGGAGTTGACAGTAGCAGCAGCAGGAGCCCAAATATACACTGGAGTTGGCCTCAGGAGCCCAAAAATTGGATGAATCACACCCTGGAGTTGGCAGGAGTTGACAGTAGCAGCAGCAGGAGCCCAAATATACACTGGAGTTGGCTTCAGGAGCCCAAAAATTGGATGAATCACACCCTGGAGTTGGCAGGAGTTGACAGTAGCAGCAGCAGGAGCCCAAATATACACTGGAGTTGGCTTCAGGAGCCCAAAAATTGGATGAATCACACCCTGGAGTTGGCAGAAGTTGACAGTAGCAGCAGCAGGAGCCCAAATATACACTGGAGTTGGCCTCAGGAGCCCAAAAATTGGATGAATCACACCCTGGAGTTGGCAGAAGTTGGCAGCAGCAGCAGCAGGAGCCCAAATATACACTGGAGTTGGCTTCAGGAGCCCAAAAATTGGATGAATCACACCCTGGAGTTGGCAGGAGTTGACAGCAGCAGCAGCAGGAGCCCAAATATACACTGGAAATGGCTTCAGGAGCCCAAAAATTGGATGAATCACACCCTGGAGTTGGCAGGAGTTGACAGTAGCAGCAGCAGGAGCCCAAATATACACTGGAGTTGGCCTCAGGAGCCCAAAAATTGGATGAATCACACCCTGGAGTTGGCAGGAGTTGACAGTAGCAGCAGCAGGAGCCCAAATATACACTGGAGTTGGCCTCAGGAGCCCAAAAATTGGATGAATCACACCCTGGAGTTGGCAGGAGTTGACAGTAGCAGCAGCAGGAGCCCAAATATACACTGGAGTTGGCCTCAGGAGCCCAAAAATTGGATGAATCACACCCTGGAGTTGGCAGGAGTTGACAGTAGCAGCAGCAGGAGCCCAAATATACACTGGAGTTGGCCTCAGGAGCCCAAAAATTGGATGAATCACACCCTGGAGTTGGCAGGAGTTGGCAGTAGCAGCAGCAGGAGCCCAAATATACACTGGAGTTGGCCTCAGGAGCCCAAAAATTGGATGAATCACACCCTGGAGTTGGCAGGAGTTGGCAGCAGGAGCAGCAGGAGCCCAAATATACACTGGAGTTGGCTTCAGGAGCCCAAAAATTGGATGAATCACACCTTGGAGTTGGCAGAAGTTGACAGTAGCAGCAGCAGGAGCCCAAATATACACTGGAGTTGGCCTCAGGAGCCCAAAAATTGGATGAATCACACCCTGGAGTTGGCAGGAGTTGACAGTAGCAGCAGCAGGAGCCCAAATATACACTGGAGTTGGCCTCAGGAGCCCAAAAATTGGATGAATCACACCCTGGAGTTGGCAGGAGTTGACAGTAGCAGCAGCAGGAGCCCAAATATACACTGGAGTTGGCTTCAGGAGCCCAAAAATTGGATGAATCACACCCTGGAGTTGGCAGGAGTTGACAGTAGCAGCAGCAGGAGCCCAAATATACACTGGAGTTGGCTTCAGGAGCCCAAAAATTGGATGAATCACACCCTGGAGTTGGCAGGAGTTGACAGTAGCAGCAGCAGGAGCCCAAATATACACTGGAGTTGGCCTCAGGAGCCCAAAAATTGGATGAATCACACCCTGGAGTTGGCAGGAGTTGGCAGTAGCAGCAGCAGGAGCCCAAATATACACTGGAGTTGGCCTCAGGAGCCCAAAAATTGGATGAATCACACCCTGGAGTTGGCAGGAGTTGGCAGCAGCAGCAGCAGGAGCCCAAATATACACTGGAGTTGGCTTCAGGAGCCCAAAAATTGGATGAATCACACCCTGGAGTTGGCAGAAGTTGACAGTAGCAGCAGCAGGAGCCCAAATATACACTGGAGTTGGCCTCAGGAGCCCAAAAATTGGATGAATCACACCCTGGAGTTGGCAGGAGTTGACAGTAGCAGCAGCAGGAGCCCAAATATACACTGGAGTTGGCCTCAGGAGCCCAAAAATTGGATGAATCACACCCTGGAGTTGGCAGGAGTTGACAGTAGCAGCAGCAGGAGCCCAAATATACACTGGAGTTGGCTTCAGGAGCCCAAAAATTGGATGAATCACACCCTGGAGTTGGCAGGAGTTGACAGTAGCAGCAGCAGGAGCCCAAATATACACTGGAGTTGGCTTCAGGAGCCCAAAAATTGGATGAATCACACCCTGGAGTTGGCAGGAGTTGACAGTAGCAGCAGCAGGAGCCCAAATATACACTGGAGTTGGCCTCAGGAGCCCAAAAATTGGATGAATCACACCCTGGAGTTGGCAGGAGTTGGCAGTAGCAGCAGCAGGAGCCCAAATATACACTGGAGTTGGCCTCAGGAGCCCAAAAATTGGATGAATCACACCCTGGAGTTGGCAGGAGTTGGCAGCAGCAGCAGCAGGAGCCCAAATATACACTGGAGTTGGCTTCAGGAGCCCAAAAATTGGATGAATCACACCCTGGAGTTGGCAGAAGTTGACAGTAGCAGCAGCAGGAGCCCAAATATACACTGGAGTTGGCCTCAGGAGCCCAAAAATTGGATGAATCACACCCTGGAGTTGGCAGGAGTTGACAGTAGCAGCAGCAGGAGCCCAAATATACACTGGAGTTGGCCTCAGGAGCCCAAAAATTGGATGAATCACACCCTGGAGTTGGCAGGAGTTGACAGTAGCAGCAGCAGGAGCCCAAATATACACTGGAGTTGGCTTCAGGAGCCCAAAAATTGGATGAATCACACCCTGGAGTTGGCAGGAGTTGACAGTAGCAGCAGCAGGAGCCCAAATATACACTGGAGTTGGCTTCAGGAGCCCAAAAATTGGATGAATCACACCCTGGAGTTGGCAGAAGTTGACAGCAGCAGCAGCAGGAGCCCAAATATACACTGGAGTTGGCCTCAGGAGCCCAAAAATTGGATGAATCACACCCTGGAGTTGGCAGAAGTTGGCAGCAGCAGCAGCAGGAGCCCAAATATACACTGGAGTTGGCTTCAGGAGCCCAAAAATTGGATGAATCACACCCTGGAGTTGGCAGAAGTTGGCAGCAGCAGGAGCCCAAATATACACTGGAGTTGGCTTCAGGAGCCCAAAAATTGGATGAATCACACCCTGGAGTTGGCAGGAGTTGACAGTAGCAGCAGCAGGAGCCCAAATATACACTGGAGTTGGCCTCAGGAGCCCAAAAATTGGATGAATCACACCCTGGAGTTGGCAGGAGTTGACAGTAGCAGCAGCAGGAGCCCAAATATACACTGGAGTTGGCTTCAGGAGCCCAAAAATTGGATGAATCACACCCTGGAGTTGGCAGGAGTTGACAGTAGCAGCAGCAGGAGCCCAAATATACACTGGAGTTGGCCTCAGGAGCCCAAAAATTGGATGAATCACACCCTGGAGTTGGCAGGAGTTGACAGTAGCAGCAGCAGGAGCCCAAATATACACTGGAGTTGGCTTCAGGAGCCCAAAAATTGGATGAATCACACCCTGGAGTTGGCAGAAGTTGGCAGCAGCAGCAGCAGGAGCCCAAACATTACTTTAAACAGACCCTGGGGTTGGCCTCAGGAGCCCAAAAATTGGATGAATCACACCCTGTGGAGAGTCATGTGGAGAAAAAGTAGCTTAGTTAGTAATATCTACATAAAATTATGAATAAACAAATGCAAAAGTTTGCCAAAGTGAAGTTTTGTTTGAGGGTGTGTTTCCACCTTTTAATTAAATCAGAAACAAGAAGGTGTCATTGCCTCTGACTAATTAGCCCTCAAAAATTCTTGGAATTTTTAATCTGGAATCATGTCTGATCCGTCTTATCCGAAGAATATTAATAAAAAGTAAGAGTAACGTAAAGGATTTTTTATCAATACTTACTTGTGGTCCGATGCGGAGGAATGTCTGTAACTTGAGAGCAGCGCCTTAAATCTGTTTTGCACGATCCATCTTTCTTGGTCTGGCCCCGTCATCAATCTACTGGAATACATCAGGCATTGTTGGGAGGAAAGCTTGGCTGATCCATGCGCCATTCATTTCCACGCAGGGCAGTCTCTGGAAAAAAAAGTCTGTATAAACCAGGGTCTTTTTCATATAAAAACAAATGGTTATTCTTGCTTTTCAACCATATGTTCCACAGCTTTACCAGTCATTGTGTCAGCCAATGAAGCAACTTTGTCTGGAAGTGCTGCAAAAGCAGTCCACTGCATCACAAGTGGCATCTGACACCCCCAGTCAACTGTCTGCCTGTTATGCTTTGGGTTCAGCTCCACTATCCATTGATCTGATATCCAAGATCTGATAATCATAAAATTCAGCAGCTACTGCCCAGCCAAGAAGTGGAGGAGACACTCGCCTCTTCTTCCACTATCCGGCAACTAGTGATGAGGAGAGTGTCGTGGGAAGAGGTGTTGCAAGCCGAGGTAGTGGAAGAGGGTCCCTGGAGTCTGCGGCGGTGGCGGCGGCAGCAGCAGCGAATTATTGCGGACTGTTGGTAGGAAAAATCAGCTACTCAGCGATGTGGCAGTGTTCCATGCAGCATCCTGTGGAGAAAAAGTAGGTTAGTTAGTGTATATACATAAAATTATAAATAGACAAATGCAATAGTATTGCGAAAGTGAAGTTTTGTTTGAGGGTGTGTTTCCACCTTGCAATTAAATCAGAAACAACTAGCTATCATTTGCCTCTGAATAATTAGCCCTCAAAAATTCTTGGAATTTTTAATCTTGATGTCTGAGGGATTTCTCCTCTCAGACAGCGTCACCATAAGTCCAGCCTGCTGCATTACCCAGTGGTGGACCTTTCAGAGAACTGATGGCTTGTGCCGAGCCGAGGTGGAGAGTCACATGGCATGGTTGTTGAACAGAAGGTGGGCCAGTCCTTTAGCCTGTCAGTGTGTACCAAAGTGCACAGTGTTGTCTACGCCTGGAGCTGTAACTATAGACTCATGGTGGACAATATATATCCTTTTAGGCCCCCTTGGTGATTGTGGTTTCACGCTGTTCTTCACATGGTTTTCCTTGACCATCAGAGTCACACATGGGAGGAACTACTAAAAATGAGAACTCAATCCATGAAAGCATTGCTTAATCCACGAAAACTGCAAATTTGGACCCATGGTGACTGACACTTGGAAGAACATCTTGTTTGCGCTGCGACAAGGAAGCCAGAGTCATGCGTCCTGACATGGCACACGTGTTCAGTCTAGTTTTGAAGTCTTGCCCCCATCTGAAAGACATCCGAACAACAGGAAAGAAAGTTAGCATGCACTTCTGGCACTCCTACACCACCAAGCACAACCTTATTGAGCCTCAGCGTCACAAAGGTGTACCCCACCATAGTCTGATTTGCGATGTTTCCACCCGTTGGAATTCCACCCTCCATATGCAGGATCCACTATAGCAGTGGTCCCCAACCCTGTCCTCAAGGCCCACCAACAGGCCAGGCTTTGCAGATCTCCACAAAGATGCTCAGGTGGAGTAATTAGTGCAGCTGCAGAGCAATAGAGCTGGCTATTTGGAGATCCAAAAAACATGACATGTTGGTGGGCCTTGAGGACAGGGTTGAGGACCACTGCACTATAGGAACAGAGAAAAGCCATCACGGATTTCTGGATGATCCAAACGGATAGGGGGACACCCCTGTGTAAATTCAATGTAAACCATTGGCAGCTCATACGTGACACCGACCGTTTGTTTAGGCCCTTTGAGGAAGCTACATTATTAGTCAGTTGCCAGGACTATGAGATGAACGATGAGATTCCACTGCTTCATGTACTACAACACATGTTGGAAAGCATGGCTGGTCAGGGCACTGGAGACATGGCACATACATTTCACAGCCACATGAAGCCTGTGGGGGCTGAAGTGGAGGAGGAGGAGGGGGTGGGGCACAGCAAACCACAGTTTAGGTTTCACAAAATGACCATTTTATCTAGTCATCTGACAGGAGAGGAGGTGCAGCCACAGGAGCTAGAGGGTTGTGAGTAAGGCGAGACAGAGGACCCAGACACACCATGGCAGTTTACAGTGGAGATGGAGACAGGTAGTCCCTCCGAGTCACTTGCACAAATGGCACGATGCATGCTCACATGCATGCGTACTAGTGAGCGCAGAATTGTCTCCCTTTATTCAGCGGGAAGACTTCTGGCTCTCCAACTTATTGGACCCTCGCTTCCGGCACAAAATGGGGGCATTTTTTACGCCCACTGAGAGGGAGGAAAAACTGACCTACTACAGAGACATCCCACGTAGTCAGTTGGGCGATGTCTATTTGCGCCATGGCCCATACTCCCGCAGGTCTGACTCTAGGGGAACTTTGCGATCACCTTCCACTGCCATGGCTGCTGGGGGGGTGGAAGGAGCAGCAGCAGCTCCATCAGCAGCAACCTCAGTCTTCAGTCGCTAGTGAGTAGCTTTCTACACCCGCATAGTGAGTCTACTCATGAGAAGCAGGAAGACCTGGAGCTGGACCTCAAACAGCAGGTCATGTCATACCTTGACATGACCATGCCAACACACCTTCAAGATCCACTGGATTTGCTGGGAAGCCAAACTTGACTTGTGCCCGCAACTAGCAGAGTTTGCCCTGGAAAAGCTGTACTGGCCGGACAGTAGTTGATTTAGATGGCAACTGGGCTGCTCTATATAACGAAGCAAAATGGCAAATTTACCTCACTATATAAGCTATTGCCCCTCAGATTTACACAGGGGCTGCTCTATATTATGCTGCAAAATGGCAAATTAACCTCACAATATAAGCCATTGCAGCTCTATATAAATAAAAATAAATAAATAAAAAAAGGGCCTGTAGAAGCTTATTTAGTATAACAGATAGGGTGACATGTGCTGGTTTGGGATGCCCATATGGGCTAGTGTTTTGGCAGCAGTACAAAAACCAATGCAAAATGCAATAGCTTAATAAAGCTGATGCTGATCAACGCTTATTTAGTATAACAGATGGGGTGCAACATGCAGGTTTGGGATGCCCTGCGGCCTGGTGTATTTAAAGCAGACCAAAACCAATTCAAAATGCAATAACTTAATAAAGCTGAGGCTGTAGATGCTTATTTAGTATAAACAGGTAGGGTGCAAGGTGCAGCTTTGGGGTGCCCTGCGGCCTGGTTAAATGAAAGCAGTCAAAAAGGAAGTGCAAACTGAAGTAGCTTAATGAAGCTGATGCTGATCAACGCTTATGTTGTATACCAGATAGGGTGCAAGGTGCAGCTTTGGGGTGCCCTGCGGCCTGGTTTATTAAAATCAGTCAAAAACAAGTGCAAACTGAAGTAGCCTGATTAACGCTTATGTTGTATAACAGATAGGTTTAAAATAGCATGTGCCTTGGGATGCCCGTGTGGCCTGTTATATTTCAAGCTGAACAAAAAGTAACAATAATCCAAGTATGAGACATCATTTTGACCTTCTTCACAGCGCCATACTTTGAAAAAAAAAAATTAATTTCATGCCGATCAATCCAAAGGTCAATGCCCCTAACAAAAATAGTGTTCGGTATAAGTTTTCCTTCTGGAAGGACGTAACCTTTAGTTTACATGGTTGGGGTAGGTTATCTTACAAATTGGGATACCCCACTGTATATGAAACCGAATATAAATGCACACCCAAAAGTGGACACTCAGCCTCCAAGAGGCCTGCTTAGTTTAAATAAGAGAGCTGCTTAGTATGGTAGGTAGGTTATGTTATGTTACAGAATGGGATGCCCCAAGCAGACTTGAGATCAGTATATATGCACACAGCAGCAGTGTGTTAGCAGGCTCATACAGGCCAAATTTCTTTAAATAAATGTGCAGCTTACAGTAAATGCAGAGGCTAATGGTATGTTAAAGAATGGGATGTCCCAAAAACCAGAGAGCACCTGGCAGGCAGCAGTAAGACTATGCACAGCAAAAGTGTCTTTATCATGCCTAATTTCAATTAGAATAGGTGCAAATGGTTAGGTTCTTAAATAGAGGCTGGTGTAGTCACAGAATGGGATGCCCTAAAAACCAGCAGTAAGTACACCTGGCAGGGTCCAGTAGTGCTATGCCCAGCAAAAGTGTCTTTATCAGGCTAATTTCAAATATGATAAGAGCAAATGCTTATATGGTCTTAAACAGAGGCTGCTGTAGTCACAGAATGGGATGCCCCGGGCAGGAATCGAGCTGGCAGGGTCCAGTAGGGCTTTGGCCAGCAAAAGTGTCTTTATCAGGCTAATTTCAAATATGATAAGAGCAAATGCTTATATGGTCTTAAACAGAGGCTGCTTTAGTCACAGAATGGGATGCCCCGGGCAGGAATCGAGCTGGCAGGGTCCAGTAGTGCTTTGGCCAGCAAAAGTGTCTTTATCAGGCTAATTTCAAATATGATAAGAGCAAATGCTTATATGGTCTTAAACAGAGGCTGCTGTAGTCACAGAATGGGATGCCCCGGGCAGGAATCGAGCTGGCAGGGTCCAGTAGTGCTTTGGCCAGCAAAAGTGTCTTTATCAGGCCTAATTTCAAATATGATAAGAGCAAATGCTTATATGGTCTTAAACAGAGGCTGCTTTAGTCACAGAATGGGATGCCCCGGGCAGGAATCGAGCTGGCAGGGTCCAGTAGTGCTTTGGCCAGCAAAAGTGTCTTTATCAGGCTAATTTCAAATATGATAAGAGCAAATGCTTATATGGTCTTAAACAGAGGCTGCTGTAGTCACAGAATGGGATGCCCCGGGCAGGAATCGAGCTGGCAGGGTCCAGTAGTGCTTTGGCCAGCAAAAGTGTCTTTATCAGGCCTAATTTCAAATATGATAAGAGCAAATGCTTATATGGTCTTAAACAGAGGCTGCTTTAGTCACAGAATGGGATGCCCCGGGCAGGAATCGAGCTGGCAGGGTCCAGTAGTGCTTTGGCCAGCAAAAGTGTCTTTATCAGGCTAATTTCAAATATGATAAGAGCAAATGCTTATATGGTCTTAAACAGAGGCTGCTGTAGTCACAGAATGGGATGCCCCGGGCAGGAATCGAGCTGGCAGGGTCCAGTAGGGCTTTGGCCAGCAAAAGTGTCTTTATCAGGCCTAATTTCAAATATGATAAGAGCAAATGCTTATATGGTCTTAAACAGAGGCTGCTTTAGTCACAGAATGGGATGCCCTGGGCAGGAATCGAGCTGGCAGGGTCCAGTAGTGCTTTGGCCAGCAAAAGTGTCTTTATCAGGCTAATTTCAAATATGATAAGAGCAAATGCTTATATGGTCTTAAACAGAGGCTGCTGTAGTCACAGAATGGGATGCCCCGGGCAGGAATCGAGCTGGCAGGGTCCAGTAGGGCTTTGGCCAGCAAAAGTGTCTTTATCAGGCCTAATTTCAAATATGATAAGAGCAAATGCTTATATGGTCTTAAACAGAGGCTGCTTTAGTCACAGAATGGGATGCCCTGGGCAGGAATCGACCTGGCAGGGTCCAGTAGGGCTTTGGCCAGCAAAAGTGTCTTTATCAGGCTAATTTCAAATATGATAAGAGCAAATGCTTATATGGTCTTAAACAGAGGCTGCTTTAGTCACAGAATGGGATGCCCCGGGCAGGAATCGAGCTGGCAGGGTCCAGTAGTGCTTTGGCCAGCAAAAGTGTCTTTATCAGGCTAATTTCAAATATGATAAGAGCAAATGCTTATATGGTCTTAAACAGAGGCTGCTGTAGTCACAGAATGGGATGCCCCGGGCAGGAATCGAGCTGGCAGGGTCCAGTAGTGCTTTGGCCAGCAAAAGTGTCTTTATCAGGCCTAATTTCAAATATGATAAGAGCAAATGCTTATATGGTCTTAAACAGAGGCTGCTTTAGTCACAGAATGGGATGCCCCGGGCAGGAATCGAGCTGGCAGGGTCCAGTAGTGCTTTGGCCAGCAAAAGTGTCTTTATCAGGCTAATTTCAAATATGATAAGAGCAAATGCTTATATGGTCTTAAACAGAGGCTGCTGTAGTCACAGAATGGGATGCCCCGGGCAGGAATCGAGCTGGCAGGGTCCAGTAGGGCTTTGGCCAGCAAAAGTGTCTTTATCAGGCCTAATTTCAAATATGATAAGAGCAAATGCTTATATGGTCTTAAACAGAGGCTGCTTTAGTCACAGAATGGGATGCCCTGGGCAGGAATCGACCTGGCAGGGTCCAGTAGGGCTTTGGCCAGCAAAAGTGTCTTTATCAGGCTAATTTCAAATATGATAAGAGCAAATGCTTATATGGTCTTAAACAGAGGCTGCTTTAGTCACAGAATGGGATGCCCCGGGCAGGAATCGAGCTGGCAGGGTCCAGTAGTGCTTTGGCCAGCAAAAGTGTCTTTATCAGGCTAATTTCAAATATGATAAGAGCAAATGCTTATATGGTCTTAAACAGAGGCTGCTGTAGTCACAGAATGGGATGCCCCGGGCAGGAATCGAGCTGGCAGGGTCCAGTAGTGCTTTGGCCAGCAAAAGTGTCTTTATCAGGCTAATTTCAAATATGATAAGAGCAAATGCTTATATGGTCTTAAACAGAGGCTGCTGTAGTCACAGAATGGGATGCCCCGGGCAGGAATCGAGCTGGCAGGGTCCAGTAGGGCTTTGGCCAGCAAAAGTGTCTTTATCAGGCCTAATTTCAAATATGATAAGAGCAAATGCTTATATGGTCTTAAACAGAGGCTGCTTTAGTCACAGAATGGGATGCCCTGGGCAGGAATCGACCTGGCAGGGTCCAGTAGGGCTTTGGCCAGCAAAAGTGTCTTTATCAGGCTAATTTCAAATATGATAAGAGCAAATGCTTATATGGTCTTAAACAGAGGCTGCTGTAGTCACAGAATGGGATGCCCCGGGCAGGAATCGAGCTGGCAGGGTCCAGTAGGGCTTTGGCCAGCAAAAGTGTCTTTATCAGGCCTAATTTCAAATATGATAAGAGCAAATGCTTATATGGTCTTAAACAGAGGCTGCTTTAGTCACAGAATGGGATGCCCTGGGCAGGAATCGAGCTGGCAGGGTCCAGTAGTGCTTTGGCCAGCAAAAGTGTCTTTATCAGGCCTAATTTCAAATATGATAAGAGCAAATGCTTATATGGTCTTAAACAGAGGCTGCTTTAGTCACAGAATGGGATGCCCCGGGCAGGAATCGAGCTGGCAGGGTCCAGTAGTGCTTTGGCCAGCAAAAGTGTCTTTATCAGGCTAATTTCAAATATGATAAGAGCAAATGCTTATATGGTCTTAAACAGAGGCTGCTGTAGTCACAGAATGGGATGCCCCGGGCAGGAATCGAGCTGGCAGGGTCCAGTAGTGCTTTGGCCAGCAAAAGTGTCTTTATCAGGCCTAATTTCAAATATGATAAGAGCAAATGCTTATATGGTCTTAAACAGAGGCTGCTTTAGTCACAGAATGGGATGCCCCGGGCAGGAATCGAGCTGGCAGGGTCCAGTAGTGCTTTGGCCAGCAAAAGTGTCTTTATCAGGCTAATTTCAAATATGATAAGAGCAAATGCTTATATGGTCTTAAATAGAGGCTGCTGTAGTCACAGAATGGGATGCCCCGGGCAGGAATCGAGCTGGCAGGGTCCAGTAGTGCTTTGGCCAGCAAAAGTGTCTTTATCAGGCCTAATTTCAAATATGATAAGAGCAAATGCTTATATGGTCTTAAACAGAGGCTGCTTTAGTCACAGAATGGGATGCCCCGGGCAGGAATCGAGCTGGCAGGGTCCAGTAGTGCTTTGGCCAGCAAAAGTGTCTTTATCAGGCTAATTTCAAATATGATAAGAGCAAATGCTTATATGGTCTTAAACAGAGGCTGCTGTAGTCACAGAATGGGATGCCCCGGGCAGGAATCGAGCTGGCAGGGTCCAGTAGGGCTTTGGCCAGCAAAAGTGTCTTTATCAGGCCTAATTTCAAATATGATAAGAGCAAATGCTTATATGGTCTTAAACAGAGGCTGCTTTAGTCACAGAATGGGATGCCCTGGGCAGGAATCGACCTGGCAGGGTCCAGTAGGGCTTTGGCCAGCAAAAGTGTCTTTATCAGGCTAATTTCAAATATGATAAGAGCAAATGCTTATATGGTCTTAAACAGAGGCTGCTGTAGTCACAGAATGGGATGCCCCGGGCAGGAATCGAGCTGGCAGGGTCCAGTAGGGCTTTGGCCAGCAAAAGTGTCTTTATCAGGCCTAATTTCAAATATGATAAGAGCAAATGCTTATATGGTCTTAAACAGAGGCTGCTTTAGTCACAGAATGGGATGCCTCACAGCAGACTTAAGATCAGTTCAGTATATATGCACAGTTAGTTACTATAAGCAGCCTGAAAACGCTAACAAAGGCTGGATGAAAAAAAAAAATCTCCCTGTCAGCCAGCTCCGTTTTTCCTACCTTTCCCTGGCTTTCTGTCTGTCTCCTGTCTGTCTCCTGCCTGTCTCCTGCCTGTCTCCAGCCTGTCCCTGTCTGTCCCTGTCTCCAGCCTGTCTAACTGCCTCAGCTACACAGCGTTCTGTCTGTCTGTCACGAATGCAATAGAGAAATGAGGAAAAGCAAGATGGGCGCCGTTAAATACCGCTGTGTGACGTCACCGGGCTTGCTGGCTGCTGATAGGCTGCATGTGACTGCCCCAGCTTGCACTGGCGCGGGATACATGTCCAGACATGTCCCGTCCGCCATCTTAGAATGCCTGTAATGTAAATGAATGGATGTTAAAGGAAAACTTCGAGTGATCGAATCGCGGGGAAATTCGGATTCGATCCGAATCGAATTTTTCCTGAAATTCGGATCGAATCCGGGTTCGTCCGGATCGATTCGCTCATCCCTAGATGATATATTACTCTTGCCCATGAGATTATCCTTACAGATTTGTTCGTAAATGTTAAATTGTAGGTAATATCCCCTCTTCGAAGACTGTAAACATTTTAAGGGATCTAAAGATTTTTCTTGAACTGGAAAACTATTAGAACAAATAAGGGTATTAAAAGAGCCTTCAGATGTAGAAATGCACCTCACTGTAATCAGCCCTGGTTGCCTCAACCAGCTTTATTGGAACATTTTAGTCATTCCCAGATTGTAAGCTAGCGCACCATCATGGGGTTGGTAACATTTCTCCCTAAAGTCAGGTTTACCCAAAGAAAGTTGGAGACAGCGATATGAGAGCAGTAATAATCTTCAATATTAACCCAAAGGAGTCTATACATTTTTCATGTGGAACCTCAGGTTGTGCAACCTTACAGTAGGCAGAAACATTTGAGATGCACAGGCTCCAATTTCTTTTAGTTCAAGATATTATTAGTTCCAGATGAAGGCAGTCACCGTGGATTGCAAATGCTTAAAGACTGGACTAGGCACATTATTCGGCAGAACCCAAAAAATAGTATGGTTCTGGCAACCATGTCATTTTATTGGCAGATAACTTACCCAGCCAAAAAACATTAATGTTTAATTCTTTTAAAGAGCAATTGAAGGATTGAGTGATACAAAGTCATGTAATCATCTGTTACATACCTTTCTGGAGACCAGGCCAATGTAGGTACAGACAGCTGCCACCAATACCCCCTGTGGCCTTCCCAGAGAGTGGAGACTGGGAAAACTCAGCAGAGGAGAGGGGAGGAGTGTCAAGTGTGGGGATGATGCAAAACCTTGATTACCATGGTGTAATTGAGGAAGATCTGGAAGGCAATAGAGAATTAAAGCTACTGAGGGAAGCCAGCAGGGAGCAACTAGTAGAGTGTTACACCCTGCACTGGTTTCAGCATGGGGAGTCTGCCAACAGATCTGGTTTTCGCTGGAGCTCTCGACAAGGGGGATCGGACTGAGCTGCAAAAAAGTTGGGGTCCCACTACTGTTACCAATGGCCAGTGAGCCCAAATGTGGGAAAAATCCAGTCCGGGTTTTTGGGGAAGCCACACACAGCATGAATGGAGATATCCAAGGGGCAGGACCTAGTGAGTGAGTAGGACCAGGTCTTCTATCGTGACATCATCCGTTAAATTAACCCCTGGATATTTTACTCCCACTTAAAAACTCCCACATAAAAACATAGGAACATTTTAGTGTTTGGACCAACTGACCTTGCAAAAAAATGTTAAGGATGTAGGATGTATCTTGATTGTTCTGTAAGCCTGATATCAGAACCCATTTATTAAGGCTCTATAAAAGATTTGGGGGTTTGTGACTAACATTATAATATCATCTGCATGTAGTGACATTTTGTAGTGATAACCATCAGTTTGGAGACCTGATATGTTCCTGTTTTGCTGTTGTAACCTTGATATTGGCTCAATGGCTAGAGTAAAAAGGAGGGGATATAGGGGGCATTGGGTATGGTTACCTAGTCTTTAAATTAAAGCAGTGATAGAAGTTAACCAGAGCCACCTTTAGACACTGGGTGTGATCGGGTAACTCCATGGAGATGTTTTGGAATAACAGGCCAATTCTTTGCTGCAGAGGCGCTGTCATCTTGTCACACAAATAGGCATGAGGGGATGCCAGCAGCAGCACACACCAAGCCGAGAGATATAGGCCTCAGAAACACGGACAGCTTGTGTATTATCTTATAGAAACACACACACTGAATAATCAGCTGGTAGAGAGATTTTGTGTGTGAGGGGAAATCTGCAAAAATGTTTCTTTATTACTCTTTGCTGCTAACTCTGAATTCATCACACACCATTCAGACAGTGTACATATTATGTATCTTATAAAATGATACAATACTGTCAGCTGGGCAGCAGAGAAATGGGTCATCACAGCTGATGGCTTTCTACTTGAAATTAATGAAGATTGTGAGGGAACACTGATAGGAAACAGGGCTCAGCACAGGCTCTAGAGAACATCCAACATCCCTTCAGCCGCTCCCCTATTTCTATGTGTGGCCACACCAGCCATTTAAAAAGAATTGATGTGGGTGTGCACATTGCCCAAAAGGTAAGTTTTATGGCATGCTCGCAGGATTTTAAAATGCGGGGCATCCAAAATCAGAATGTCCCAAGGAAAATAAATTAGCCAACCCTGGAGTTTTTTAGACTTTAGGGCCAGCTGACCAGGGCTTTGGGCCACTTTAAAATGAATTTCTTATTCTAGTCTGCCTACCAGGAGTGGTATAGGTTCCAACAATGGAGCTGCCAAAACACATGGTGAGCTATTTTTAAAAAAAGTTTACAGATAGGCTTTAAAATGCATTGTACTATAAGCTACAGTATGTTAGTACTTAAATGTATACAATATTCATTTATGTTGTTGTATGTCCCTTTAAAGTAATGCAGGATTTATTTTTAAATTTTCATGTTTTATTCTACTTTTTAGTTATTGTGGTGTTGTTTGCTGCCCTGAAAAGACAAAGAAAGAAGGAGCCTTTGGTTCTGTCTAAGGAGGACATAAGAGACAACATCGTCAGCTACAATGATGAAGGAGGCGGAGAAGAAGATACACAAGCCTTTGATATTGGCACTCTCAGAAATCCTGGTGTTATGGAAGAAAAGAAGCTACGTAGAGATATTATCCCTGAAAACATGCTGTTACCAAGGAGAACTTCTGTGCCAGACAATACAGACATTCGTGATTTTATTAACCAAAGGCTAAAAGAGCATGATAATGATCCTGTTGCGCCACCATATGATTCACTTGCCACATATGCATATGAAGGAAATGATTCTGTAGCTGAATCATTAAGTTCTTTAGAGTCTAGTACAACAGAAGGGGACCAAAACTATGAATACCTCAAGGAATGGGGTCCACGTTTCAACAAATTAGCTGAAATGTACGGCAATGGGGAGAGTGATAAAGATTCTTAACTTGAACAGTATGACGACTTTTTTTTATTTGAAGCTAAGTGGAATAAATTTGCGGGCACTGGAAATAATATTAACAATTTTAAACTACTTTTTTTCTTGACACTTGGCACAGTGTTAAATGATAACAATAATACATTAAAATGGAAAAAAAAAACTTTTTATGACATTTCTTTGATCATTTTTATTCAATGTAGAATATCACCCTAGGGAATGACTATTGTTAAATACATGCCATGGTAAAATGCCACGGTTGCTATGTTGTAAGTGTCAATCCAATGATCACGTTGAAGACTTGAACAGAAGAATACTTCCTTGTAAAAAGAAAATCATGTAAGCATTGCTTTTGCTGGGTAATTTGGCTGTCTTTTCATTTGCATCATTTTCTTTCTTTTTCTTTGTTCCTTTTTTGCTTTTATTTTAATTTTGAGAGGGAAGCAGGAAACAATCTTTTAGATACATTATGTACATTAAAATATACTGAAAATGTACATGTGATTTTAGTGTTATGAAGATGGTGACGATATGTTGATAGAACTTCATTTCATCAAATAGTATCTTGCCAATGTTTTATATTTATATTTTTGTATTTATTTTTAAGAAATAAACCTGTTTTTACAACTTGCTCAATTGACTATGTCATTTACATTACTGAATAAAACCCTTATATATTTCTGGCAGGATGATTCATTACTAGCGCCAGGTACCGGCAGATGAGCGCCTGTAGCAAGGAGCTCAGAGCGACCACTGGTAGTCGCTGTGATCGGCTATAGGTCGCTGTTACCGAGCGCCTAAGTTGCTGGCCGGCGTTGATGAATTTGATGTGTCGCTATAACACCAGTACAAAGCTATATGGGGATGGTAGCGAATGGTCAGTGTGAACGACTCAATCCATATTCATTGAAAAAACAGCCTCACACAGCGGCACTCAAAATTGGGTCCCTGTAGCCCAGAGTGCCAGAAGCTGTGTGATTAAAGTCCATTTTTGAACACATATTCACTAGTAACAAAGCAAAAAATTACTTTATATAGGTCACACAGGAGAGGTCACACAATGATTTGATAAAAAAAAATAAAAAATAAAAGAAAACCATGTTTAAAGAAAAGAAAGGTAACGTCCATTGAAATGTATGGGGGAGCGGCAGGTAGTGACAGGTAATACCAGGCGCTCTGGAAGCCAAAGCGCCGGCGGTATACGCTGAGCCATCTAGGATGATGAATCGGACGCTACATGGCGCTGTTAAAGTCACTCACCGGAATCGATTTGATAAATGTGGTTTTGCATACAGCGCCTGGCGTTCACCGTTCGCTACCTGTCGCTACGAGGCACTACCTGCCGCTATCCCTTGATGAATAAACCCGTTAGTTGAAATGAGCAGCACAAGATTTTATGAAGAACATTTCCCTTCATTCCTGCGTGCAGTCTTCTCACTTGTGGGTCTGCATAGAAACAGCAATCAGTCATGCAAAGTCACAATTGACAAAGCTCAACTACAATGCTGACCTTGTTTGCATGCACACATATCTATTGCTTTAGCTCTATACTAGTCACAAAATGTTAAAAGAAAAAAATAGGTATTTTTATTCACATCCTGTGGTTTAAGCTTCTACATTTAAGTGGACCAAAACCTATGTAGTCTCCGGTCTAAAAGATTCCAGTTGTGGGTTACAGCTTGCTCTTGGGGCAGGGTGATTTGGGATGCCCTGCTGTGTTATATTCACTGTTTTGGACACTTCAATCCAGCATGCCCATGGAGCATGTGTTTAGCCTAAGGGCTAGCATTCACTTCCAGTAATTACTATGCATGTCAATAAATGTTTATTAGTGGAGAGCCTGCATATACACTGTGGGAGCATGGGTCAAGGTGTGTTACTGTGGTTTAACACAAAGGGGCATCCCAAATCAGTATGCTCCTGTAAAGTGGACAAAAACTTTACTGAGGATAAGTTTACAATGTTCTGTTGGGGATCTTCGGTTTCACTACATTTTTTATCTGCTTTCTCTTGAAGAGTTGTTAACTGGGTGCTGTATTTTTCTGAGACTGTTATTGCTTCTTTCTGTACTTCCATATTGCTGTTTCCACCCATGTCTCCTATTTCATTCCTGGTTCCTTTTACCCAGCAAAAACCCAAATACCCCAAACTGTTAAGAGCCATGCTGCTGCCACAGTCCTGAGAGCACAGAACAAGACCCCTGCTGCTCTGAAGCCTAGACCCAGAATATCACCACCCTAGAGGCCCAAAAAGTACTGCAGTTGTTTTAATAATATTCTTTACTTAATGCTTGACAGAGGGACACCCCCCCCCCCCCAAAATGCGTCACAGTGATGAGGCTGGGAAATGGGAGGGATGTGAGCATGCATTCTTATTGTAATATAGTAAATTGGCTGGCCCTGGAGTGTGAAAGAACCCAGGGCTGGCCAATTCCCTGTCTATGAGACATTTCAATTTGGAATGCCGTTATGTGTGAAATCCTGCAGATTGTCTTGTATACTCACCTTGTCAGTGATACCACAGCTGATCTGTGGGCTACGGCTGTATCCCCGACTGATTTGCGAACCCATGCCAGGCCATTTTAACCAGCAGCTCACACTCTATACATATTTTCTAGGCCACCCTGATATCAGATAAGCTTAGTAAAAATGAATGGAACATAAGCTGGTGATTGGCTAGCCGTCTGATGAGTGATTGCTATCATTCAGCTGCATAACCACAGAAACAACAGACAATGTGCTTTAATGTTAGGCTTCTTTGACTGTGCAGCATGACGATAAAAGGAGGCCTATTAAACACTGATCCATATGCCACCTGGCAGTGAAAGATACTTTTTAAATATATTATTTTCCAGAATGATTGCTGCTGGTGTGGAGGGGGGGGGGGGGGGCGGGGGCGCAATGGCATTTGCTGGGTTTATCGAATAACCATTTAGTATACCTCATTCATGGATGCTAGCTAATTTTGTTACAAGGACCTTTGAGGCTCATGTGTTCTTGCTGACTGTCTACAGTTAAATATGACTTTAAGGGACTCCAAATCCATTATTGGGCCAGCAAGCAGCTGACCTGATGCCTGTCTCGTGTGTCTTTCCTCAATTTTCTGCAGTGTAGGGTAGAAGCATTAACAAGGCCCCAACGTTTTTTTTTTTTTTTTTTAAATTGTCCCTCTAGGACCACGCAAAAAGGTGGTCAAGCAGCCACTCTGTCCCTTGGTGCTCTCAGCTTGAGCAAACACATCAATCCACAGTGTCCCCACACCCACAGGCAGTCTCTGACCACAGAAGAGCATGCTCAAGACTCATGAATCTACTCTATAAAAAGCCCCTCCCAGCTCAGCCACAACACAGAAATTGAAATCCATTTTGCCTAGAATACATGAGGTATTACAAAGAATCAGACACTTTCAGCTGTTTTGAAATTGCTTATTTTGAACTGTTCCCAATGGGGTTAAGGGGGGGAAGAAAGTTAGAGGTTGGCTGGACAGAAGCTTTAAGTAAAGCTCCCAATCACACCACTGGACCAACTGCATTTGAATATGTAAAGAGGAGGGAGGCATAGCCCTGGAATGCGTAGAGTGTGGCTGGACACTGCTCCAAAGTTCAGGAAAATTACATAGACATCACATGACAGCCTGTTACTTTAGTGAGTCACATAGGATAGAGAGCAGAATGCAGAAACCATGGATGACTATGACATCATATCCAACCATGTTTCTTTTTCTCTAAGGGTCCAATGGGGGTCTGCTGGCACCACTTATTATCAGTTACCTGGTCAAAGGGGGGGCACTCATACTCCTAGTAGCATCTGGTTTCTCAACCCCTGGGTGTAAGGGGTTGCTATGGAGGGTGGAAAAAATAGTTGATGCTATTCATCCTAGAAACTGCCTTGAGTTTTAGTGGTCAGTATCTAATAGGCTGACCCCCCAAATTCTTACCAATTAAAGAAACCGTACAATGGGCCATGTCTGTGGCCCTGCATATACACCTCTTTATAGGTATTTCCAGATAGCTGATAGAAAAAAGTGTCTTTACCAAATGATATGACCACCTCTGATTTAATATATTTTCCACATATGTTCTATTTGTATATTCATATTTAAAATTGTTTGGTCATTTGTCAAATAAAAAATATACTGTGCTATAGAACATATTGATTAGTTTACTACAGAAGAAAAAACTACATTATTGTAATCACATTTTGCATATTTTTTGGCACAGATAAATAAAACTATTACCTGCACTGTGTACTGTCTAGAACTTTGTCAAAAAAGAAATGCAATTAAGAAATATCAATAAATGTACCATCAAAGTATTCTGTGCATGAAGTGGAGGCTAACTAAAATACTTAAAAATACTAATAAAATAGATTAAAATATAATAAAAACAGTAATATAAATTGTTGGGCAAAATATATGGCAGACAAGTAAAAGCTATGGTTCCCACATTTAAAAAAAAAGTTTACCCATGCATTGATAATTTAACAAAATTTCCCATGGTCTTAATGAAAGATAAAATATCAAAAATGCTTCTATCATAAATTAGAAATGAAATTGTTATTAGCATCTTATTGTGCATAAAGTAAGGTAAAAAGCTTGATTCTAAGCCTCTCTGCGATTGTTTTTTTCTTTTGTGGAGAAAATTCGCAAACCCGGGAAGTTGTGAATGCTTGTATTATTTTCAGCCCGTCCTGAGATCTTCTTGGCCAGGCATATGCATAAGTGTTTTGCATAAGCTTAGGTTTTATCCAAGAAATTACGGATTTGACGAACTAGCCTTGGACGCCGAGTTTGTACCTGTTTCCAGACGTTTATTGCTGTGGAGTCATTGGTTCTCAGTGGCCTGGTGCCCTCTTGCTGGTATTCCAGGCATACATGTTAGTTGTTTTTTTTTCCCCTCCAGAACCTCACCTTTGGAGCATCCCGTGTTGTGACTTGTGTACATCCCCACATGGTTCCTTAAGGGGCATCCCATGTAGTGTGCAACCCCGCAGTGTCACTCACCTTCTTCTTCTTGTTTCTCCTGATTCCTTTTTTTGGGAATCCCATGTAGTGTTCAGCCCTGCAGTGTGACTTACATTCTCCCTCCTGGTTCCTTTAGGGACATCCCATGTAGTTTGCATCCCGGCAGTGAAACTCACCTCCTCCTTCATTGTTCTTACCTGCTTACGCCTAGTAGTTGCCTCCACCTTACCCTAGCCCAGCTTTACCTTCTGCATCCTGCATAAAGCCTGCTTATTGGAAAAAGCACATCCCAATTCATCATTTTCTTTGATCACATTTTTGTTTTATTTTTAAACTTGTTTTATTTGGGTACTTTGAGACTCCTTTGTTTTGTGTTTTTTTTGGACTAAAATGTATGTTTATAAAATGTTTAAATACTGTACAACGTGGTAAAACTTATAACAAATAGTAATAATTTTGTAATTTTGGGGACCTCTGGGTATCATCCCCACGCTCTGCTCCATGGCACCTATAAAGACATAAGAAATTCATGTCAACATTTGCATAAACACATGTGCCAGTTCGCCCCTGGCAAATGCCCCCAAATGCTCAATACTAACTGCGTTCCTGCTCTTGTCCATTTTATGAAGCTACCCTCTGCCTCTGCGCCGTGCCTTGTCGGGGTCTGTAAGGACTTAACAGATTTTAGAGCTAGGCACGTGTGATGTTAGGTCTGCTTCTGGAGGTGTCTGCTCTTCCTGGTCCGAGGAGTAGGTAGCAAAAGAGAAGCACAAAACACCAGCACTTAGCATACACGTCATTGGAAATGTCTTGCCTTGAGCTCTGTGTTTTTGTCTGTTGTCCTACCTGAGTTCTCTTGCATTGGGTGTGACTCTAAGCCCTTCTCTTTTTTGGATGGCTCCTGTGCTGGTGGTGAGGAGTTCCAAGAGGAGGTTAAGGATGTTGACATTTTTCGGAGTCAATGCCTTACCCACACACCCAGCTTTTGGCATGGCACCTTCTTTTCTGGGCGGACTTTATTCTCTGTCAGAACTTCGATGCTACATTAGAAGCACAATTCAGTCACACAGTCCTACATTAGTGGGCAACTTTTTTATGAAGCAGCTATTTATCTTGAAAGTTCAGGCAGGAAAAAATGCCTCACCTGGGGGCATCTGCTTTCTTTTGAGTTCCAACTAGTGCTGCATCATATGGGTGTTGAAGTTATATCGCTCCATCATAAAAGTCTGTCACTTTACTGTAGGTTATGCATTGTCCTAGTTTAGGTTCACATGCACAATGACATCCCCCTGATTGTGGTGTGACCCTTCTCCCAGCAATGTTTCCACTTTAAACACCTGTATCTTACATCTTCCCCATGTGCAGAAGGACAACGTGACCTCACCAGTATGTGCATATGCACCACTAAGTAGGCACAATTACACCACTCAATGGCACGTTGTTGCCAAATGATGGAGGCAGACTGGCATGTCAACAGCTCCAACTTCCACAGAAACTCAACCAGGTACTTCAAACCTGGAGAACTGCCAGTCTGCTCCATGAGGACCTGGCTGCAGGGGTGGTTGAGCAGCAGCACCTCAATACCAATGCATAGGTACTGATTTCCCAAGTGGACCAGCAGAACACAAAGACGAAGCAAATGCTGGCCCTCCTAGACAGACTGGCACCAACTAGGAGGGACGGGCAACCTTCCCACAATCTGGCAGGTCTGATTGCTTTTTTTTTGGTCTGTGTGCCCAAACATTTTGATTTTGTACAGATGTTTTCTTGTTGCCTATTGTGAGCAGTCTTTGTGGGGCCCAGTGTGGTAGCTCCACAAATAAATGACACAAAAATATGTGTTTGTTATGTTTATATAGTCAGAATAAAACACAAAAAAACAAGGGGGGTACAGCAACAAATAACAAACAAAACCAAAACAAAGAAGACACAAATTTACTAAAGGAAGAGTATATCAGGTGCTGGCGGACTGACTGGCCAGCATAGCTCTGGGTGCCATAATATAGATGACCAGGCAACTCGGGAGCTGAGTCAGGGGTTGGCTGCTCCAGATAAGCCGACATCTTCTCCAAAATGGCATAATAGTAGAGGACAATGCATGTAACGGTAATCTACACCACCTTCTCTGGCTTGTACTGGAGTGCTCCGCCAGTATGGTCCAGGAAGCAAAGCGTCTCTTTAATAGACCAAAAGCCAGCTCCACTGCAACACGGGTCCGGCGGTGGGCACAGTTATAGGCCTCCTGGTCTTGCGTCTGGGGATACAAAAAAGGGGTGAGCAACCAGGGCAACCAGATTCACCTAAAAGTAAAAAAAAAAAATTACAATCAAACATTTCTTTTAGGTTCCAGAGTTGGCCGCCCTATAATCTTTTACATTCTGACTACCCTGGGTTTTGTTCCACTTTAAAAACTCCCCTTAACGGTGCAACAGTTAAATGCTGGTTGGCATTGAGAGTTCTAGTTAGCTATATATTACTATGCTACATGTTGGACACCCTACAGGTACAGTATAATTCATGTATTTTATTATTCCTGCTCTTTGTGAGCAGAAAATGTAAAATACTATATGTAAATACGTTATCCAAAAAATCATTTTTGCCTCTTCCAAATTTCTAGTATGTTCTGTATATACCCATTTAATGTATTCTATTTAATAAAATTCTCTAGGTGAAGTGAAAACGTTTTCAACTGGGAGATGTTCTACTAACCTTAGTATATACTCAGGGCAGAAATAAAGGTCCTTATTTAACAAGCGCTAATGCCACGTAGTACCACGTAACATCATGTGAACGCCAGGCACCGTATGTGAAAATCATATATATGAAAGTCAATCTGGTATGCTCCTCTAATAGCGTCATATAGCAGCACACGTATCACTAGTGGCAGCTCAGTGTAAAGCGCCAGCGCTGTAGGTTCTGCAGCGCCACGTAGCACCTGTCACTCAGTTGCGCTCTTCCATACACTTTAATGGTGTATATTTTGGTTGTGGAGAAATTATGTTTGGGTTACATTTTTCTGTATTTTTTCATAAACAAAATGAGTGTGTTGACTCTCCTGGGCAGCAACAAAAGACTTTAGCGTTGTTCCTCACATTTTAGTTTTAGGCTGTTAACAATGTCACTCCATGTGGTTTCTCTCTGTGGCTAGGATTTTTATCGTGAGAAACAGACTTTTTTAAATAGCGTCTCATGCTAGGCATCAGAGCGTCCAGTTTTAGAGCAGTAACGCTGGCTTTGTGGTTTCTTTTCTTAAATATGGGCTTCAGCAGTGTTGGTCTCTCTTCAGAGGTGCTACCTATCATTCGCTAGAGCATTGTCCTGTTATATGCGGTGTTGCCTTGGCCTGCTTTCCCTCACTACATGCAACAATAGCAGCATTGGAAAGCTCAGGTGCTGCAGTGAATAAAGGAGAGTGCTTCTACAGAGCCCTCCAGACATCACATTTATCAATGCTAGACTGGATACTACAGTGTCACTTGTCCAGCGGTGAAGCTAGATCACAGTGCCAGGGCCCCATTTGCAGCGTCCACCTCTGGACGCAATGACGCACAAATGGCAATACATGGCGCTAGTCTTAAATCAGCCTTATGTAGCATGTGGATTACTCCTACCTATAAGGTAAATATGTTCTACAAGAGACAGAAATATCTGCCAGTTGAATGGAAAGGTTCTCTGCAGTATGAAACCACAACACACAATAAATTGTTCCCCCCCTTCAGATGTGAATGGCATTCTCATTTAAGTAAAGACCTAGAATACTCCCCAAAAACATTGCTAAACTACAACAGATCCAAATAGAGGCATATTTCAGCAACAGAAACAACTTTAAAGGAATAGATTTCATAGACATGTACTTGTTTAGGAAACAAAATTCAGCTGAGCCAGGAATATCAGAACCAGCAAAGCCACCTTCAATCTGGCAAAGAGAAACAAAATGAAAAGTGGTCTCCTAGAAATTTCATGGCTTTGCATACAAATGAATCAATGTCCTTACCACATGTAAAAGCCACCCTAAACATAAGCTTATAATGACAGAACAAGCTTTAGCAAAACTAGTCAGCCATATTGCACAGAAATCTCAATTTGTCATTTTTACTCAAATCCCCCTTAAACTAGATTTGCATATCTTTGAAGTTATTGGTGCAGCAATGGAAGTCCAAAAAGCCTTTATTAAAGTAAAAGAAAAATGATAAAACCATCTGATGCATTTCACAGCAAAACAGTGCTCATCTGTCAAAGCAAATGGGTTTATAGATCTGAATTACAGCATTCCCTGCTTATGACATATGCAGATCACTTCAACAAAATACTCTTTAGATGACTCCTGGCGAGGTGCCAGTCAACTAATCAAAATGGCAATTTGTTCCACTTGCCACATCCAGCACAATTAATGGCATTAAACATTCATCATTTTATATTATAATTTTCTTTAAACTCTATTATATATCAGCAGAAGAAAAACATTGCAATTAGGCAAACTGTAGGTCTTATATTACTTTATACAAATTATTATACTTATTATTATTTATTTAAAAAAGACATGTAACAGCTACATTGATTTTCATCACATGAAAGGGAAAGTCTACTTTCAATAACATTTTTGAACGTGTGCATTTTTTGTGTGCCACCTACCTACTCACCTGCCCACCTACCTACCCATCTATCTACCTACCTGGACACCCAACCAGCTACCTACCTACCTAACCACATACTGACCCATCTTCCCTACTGCAACAGCCTCACCACTCAGCCACCTGTCCATTCACCCACCTATCTGCCTGCTGACCACCTACCTACAGGCCTGCCTAACCATCCAGTCACCTGTCTGCCTATTAACCCACCCCCTGTCTGTCTGCCTACCTACCTGCCATCTACCTATCCTCCCACCTACCCTTCTAGCATTAACTGCCAACCTACCTACTCACCCACCCCCCAACTACTGTACCACCCACCCCCGTCTGCCTGCCTACGTACCTACCAGCCCGCTTATCTACAATAAAACAATGAGACATTTTCGGGAGTGCAGCTTACAGTTTTATGTGAGAGTGGATTAAAATGGCACCACACCCTTTACCCAGATACCTTGGGCAATGCAGTCCGTTTAAAACAAAAATGATTGCGCAGAGCAGACAATTTTGAGATCGCTGACATGACACATCCCTGGTTTCCTTGTAGTCTGGTAATCTATTCCATCTCCAGCCTGAATGGCTGGGACCGAGAGTGCACCACAGTTACAGGGAAACCAGGAATGCAACCACTGGGAAAGATAGCACAGTGGGAGCAGCCGGAAAAGGTGAGTCTACCTGTGACCCCTGTGACACAGAGTGGGGCATACCAAAATCAGCTGCCCCGGGCTGGCTTGTCTTTCATGATGCTTCACTTAGTTATGAAGCAAAGCACCCTCAAGGGATAAGTTGAGAAATCCCTCAGCACATTAGGAGACTTGCAAAGTAAATTGCTGCGGCTGCCATAGGGGAGGTTACCTGTGACCAGATAACATTAATTTAATCCCTTTATATCATGCAAAATAGCTGTTGCAGGAACTTTCATCAGAGCTCAAGTAGATTTTTGATGGGGCTTCCTCCAAAAATAATGCAGTCCCAGTTTCCTGAAAAATGCTACAGCAAAAACCTCCTTAGGAATTTCATGCCAGTGAGGTCCATGGAGACCGTAATACAACCCTTCCCCGCTGTCTGTAAGCCCAGAATACAGCATATATTACCACTTTTCTCGTAGTGCTCTGTCTGCTGGGGAGCCTGCAATGGCTGGCCACTGCTAGTGGGTATGAGGCACACAGGGTACAAGAAGTTAGAGGATTGCATTAGGGTCTACATGTACCTGCCACAGAGTTGTCAGGGAGACAAATCAAGTCTTCTTTAACCCAAGAGTGAGTACATATACAATACGATGTATTCTTTCCAAATCAATAAACTGTATAGTGATGCATTTCTATTTTTTGACATGCTCTCTTAATATTTATAAAATACTGTCATTTACATTTCTGCTTAGATGCCTAAGAAAAGCAGTTAATTCCCATTTACTGAAGCTAGCTGCAACATCGTGTATTACATTGTGTACAAAGTCAATCCAGATGTTGGAAACTTGCTTTATTTTGGGTAAATGACTTGCACATAATTCTCTTTGGTATTTTATTGCTACTGAAACCAGCCTCCCCTATTTCAGTTTTAAATTACTGTGCTATTAGTGCCGCTCAGGTAACCTGCCATATGCCTCTTTTGTTTAAGTAGACATCTTAAAATGACACAATCAAAAATCTTATCTCCAGGTGCAGTTTATCATCAACCTTGTCACAAGTACAGGCTAATTATTATTTGATGAGCTCTTGTCTATATTCTGTTGTGTGTGTTTAAAAATGCTATCAAGAAGTTCCAGGTGGATTTTTCATGTTATATATCCATTCAGAACTAGAAAACCACCATTGAAAATGAACTAAAGCCAGAATCTGCCAATGCGGGAATGATTTGATCAACCTGGGTATAGGCAACAAGAATAACCATTGCCAGGATCTGGTAATCTATAAATGACTATGTTACCCAACAGTACCTTTCTAGAAGGTGGTGGGTTCAGAAAATAGGTATCTTTGGGCGCCTAAGGTTCTGGTGGCATATATGTGGGATCAGGGCCTGGCTTAGGTTGAATGACTCCCTGTGCAAGACTGCAGGATGGAGCCCCTCCAGTGGCAGAAAGGGATTGGTTAGGGTGCCCACAGGCCAGAAGCCTCCCTGACTCTCACAACCTATGTTTAGGTCTGTTATAAAGGCCATGTGTAGCATTTATGACATTAGTCCAAGAGTTCCCTGTCAGCATCCTATCATCTAATCAGCTTATCCACCCACACATTAATGTGCGGCTAGAGAAGCTGAATGGAATACCATCCACACACTTTAGTGAGACGCAGCATCACTCGCATCTTGCTGGCGCTAGCCGCACATGCACTGTGGGCTCATCGGAAAGGTAAGAACTAAGGGGGTTTCACACAGTGGGGCATCCCAATTTGGGAGTCAGCTGTTCCTGGAATCCCATAGATGCCAGTTCTGGCCTACATTAAGGCAATCCCAGAGGATTTCACATAGAGGGGTAACTGAAATTTGGGTGTCCTGGAGATAGAAAGTTGGCCGACTGAGACAGGTTTTGGTCTGCTTTTAAATGAAACACTATGCTGGCAGTCAGGTTGTACAAATATTCCCAGGATATCAGAAAATCATCCATAGTTGTCCAGCCTAAATGAATCCTATCAGAATCAAAGGGGGGCTGAATGCCCTCCCCAAGTCAGAAACACAGAGCACAAAATGCTTTTCAATCCCCAAGCCCAGCTCCTAACCTTTCATCCAGGATCTGTGGTTGTAGACATGCTGAGAATGGGTCTCCTCCATTTGGCATCTCCCCAGAGGCTGAGGTGCTGCTTATAAATTGGCACTTTTGGGAACACAGCCTGCTAGTATCCAGGCCACAGAGATCCACACTTTTATGACTGACCATGGACAGCGGGTCCTGCAGCAACCAACATCAGAAATCTTACATCAAAGCTATCCTGCTGTACAACATCCCCCGCTACCCCCTCGGGACCTTGACCAGGCAAAACAAAACAAATCAATATAGAAACACTTACTTCTACAGTGCTTTTATAGCACTTGGGACCAGCTTAGGGGTATCCTCACAAGTTATCCCCTTAATTCTAGGGCTGATGCTGTCAGGCATCACCCCCTGGTGGGTCAGTTCTTATCTTTGATCGTAGCTGCCCCCCTAGCGCTTCTGCTGCCAGTCCCCTCTCATTCCATCAGGGGTTGTATCGCAGGTCAGTGGTCTGGTTCATCTCTCCCCCTAATAATCTGTGAAGGGGCAATTTGTAAATGTAAAAACAGGTGCTCATGCTGTAGGTGAGTGGAGGAAGCATCCGAAGGGTAGTGTTCTCAAAAGTCAGATGAAGGGCCTGGAAAAAGGGATACCAGAGATCCGAGAGAGATACTGGTGAGAATGAGGGTGATGCTGCCATAGTTAGGTAGATATCCAGAAAGGAGGGTGGCACCTCTTATCCAAGAGGGTTTTACAGTTGGTTTTATCATACCTTGTTCGGTCCGACGACTGTGGTTACAGTTAGTAAATTGTCAGCATGATTGCATCCTGATGTGATTAGGGAGAAATGGGAAAGAAAGTCAGCCTAGGCTGTATGTCAGGCCCTTTTCAGGACCCTCTTCTGCCAAACGTGTTGGTGTCACCATTGGAAGTAATCCCTAACAAGGACCCAGGGAAATTTTGGATGATAAACTATCGGCCTTATTTATCAAGGGCTAGCGCCAGGTAGTGTCTGACGAGCGTCAGGTACCGCCAGCTAACGGCGGCTACCGAATCAAGTACGCCTGGCGGCGGTCACAATGACGCATTTATCACGCTAAATGAGGCTAGCGCCGGCGAGAGAGCGTCAGCTAGCGTGGGATTCATCATGTAGCCGACAGCAACGAACAGCGCCGCTGCTAATCCCATCACAGCGACAGGTATGACCTGGCGCTCCCTGGCGTTGTCCAATGCATTTCAATGCAAACCCCGGCCAAGAACAGCGAATACTAGCTGGCGCTGTGAAAATCACGCTACTGGCGCTCATCTGTCGCTACCTGGCGCTATTAATGAATCGGCCTCTATCTGTCATTTACAAAGGCGGGTTGATGAATGACGGAATTGACAGTGAGCTATCTTCGATGTCATATCCAATTTTAGTTTTTTAACTTGACTTAAAAGTTCAGGGTTGAGGCCACTAATGGTAAAATTAGACATTGAATCTACATTTAGGTTGCTGCTGGTACATCCGGACAGCCAGCAGCTGTTAGGTTGTTTCTTTGAGGGAGGGTACTACATGGATAGATGTTTGCCTATGGTCTGCTCTACTTGCATACTTTGAGACATTCATTACATTTTCAGAATAGGTGGTAAAGGAGAGTATGGGTGTGGGGACATTAACACTGTACCTGTGGGATTCATTTTGTGTTGTTTTGCTGCTGCTCATAAACTTGATGCAACATTTTGATTCCTTTGGCCTACCAATGGCCCATGAAAAAAACAAGGGTCCAAGCACATGTATCAGCTTTTTGGGTATAGAGATCATTTCAAGTATGGCTTTATGTAGGTTACCAGAGAAGAATGTAGGTGACTTGCTAAGGTGCATTTGGGACAACTTCAATTCCTCTTGGGGAAGCTGAACTTTGCCTACAAGGCTATTCCAGTGGGCTGGGTGTTTGCAGCAGGCTGCCACTGGAACTTTGGAGCCGAAATGTTACATTAGGTTAAATGTGCACGGGAGGGCCTTTTTACAATAATTCAATGGTTTAGTATATTGGCTAAATCCAGTACAGGAGTACTGTAAAGGTTAACTAAATGTTGTTTGCTGATGTAGAAAGATCAACAGGTTTTGCAGCTTAGCTCGTGGGTCATTGGTGTTCAGCACCTTATCACTTATTCAGAATTTTGGTGGGGGTGACTTAGCAAATAGGGCAGGTAAGTTTCATTTGGATAACATGGGGGTGGTTTCAGTTGTTTCTTCCCCACTTGTGGTTAACCTGCTGCACCATTTAGTTTTATTGTGTTTGCTGTTATAAATTCTGTCGGAGCATTTCAGGTTCCTGGTGTGGCTAATGGTGTGGCTGATGCTTTGTCTCTTTTCCAGTGGGATTGATTCAGGGCATTGGAGGCAGAAGACAGGGCGATGGGAGAACTTCTTCCAGAAAAGTTTTGGAGCATCATATGTGTGGCATCTCATCCGAATATCATATGACAATGGTGGTTCCATTCAGATAAATAAGTTGGAGTTCAGGTACTGAGCAAGCTAGATGGGAGAGACTGAAAGTTTTTCTTTAGCCAAAAAATGCATTTTGCTAGCCAAAAAAGTGAGAAATGTAGTTCCCTTTTTCATGGACTTTTGAATTTTTAAGAGACTTTATTATCTAAATGTGAAAAAATGTAGATACAACACTTGTAATTTGAACCAGTGTCTTGTAGTGCCTAGATATAAGAATTATGGCAATATAAGTAGTTGTTCAAGCTTTTGTTCTATAGCTGCAGCTTCCTTCTACTGTGACACTGTAATACTTCTTGGGTCTTGAGACTGGCCTAAGCTGAATCCTGGAATGCCCATATCTCTTCCTACAGAGGGAGAATACAAATGCTCTGACTGGCATGTGTCCTCTGTTACAGTGAATGCAAAGGAGTACTCCAGACCCAGTGATGGCAGCAGGGGAAGAGTCTCATTTCCATGTATGTGCTTGGAAATAGTAGGTGAGCTCTATTAATCACTTGCAATACATATCACAGTATGTATATATAATTGTGATTAATAAATACATATTGGGGTTGACTCAAAGCCTGGTGAGAAAACTCACTCCTGTTAAAGGACCTTACAACACAAAGTAACTTTCCTGTCAGGTCCAGTGGTGGGTGGTTGGCGGCATGCAGCAACAGTGAAGCTGGCCTCCCACTGCTCTCCTCCTGCAGTGTGTATTGTACAGCTGAGGGGAAGCTGACTTGGGAAACTCACAACACTAAGGATCATGGGAGAGGAGGTGAGTTTCAGTTACTTACCTACACGCCGGTCCACCTGACGCTCCTGTCCGACAGCTGGTAACAGACTCTCTCTGAGCATTTTCAGGAAAATCTGCAGAACCAGCAATAGGGCATTTCTATAGATTAGGTGAAGGTTGTTGTCAATAAGTTAAGGAGTTAAGGTTATTTTTTGTGAAATAATAGAGCCCTATGGGATATCCAGAAAAAAAATGTGAGCCCACACATGTTCTAAATATTTCATACAGAGCAACTATTTTCAAATATGTAATAAAAAATAACGTAGCCTAGTAAAAAAAAATCTTCACCCTGTCCCCATTGAAATCAATGAGGACCGGGACCTTGGGGTGAGTGCCAGCACTAGGAGTGTTCTCACTCATGGAAGCTGGTGGCCGTCCTTTTGTAGCCCTAGTTGGGGCCAGTTTCAAATGCTGTCTCCGCCACTCTGAAATGCTGACACCCGTTCCTGCCCAGGAGACACCCTATACTTAAAAGTATGTTTTATTAGATTCCCAAATAAAATACAGCTACTATACTACTATCAAGGGTTAATAAGAGTTATAAACCCTTAAAAATAAAACAGTTGGCATAGGGTGGGGGGCACCACACTTTTTTAATTTTTGAGGATTAAATTGTTAAAAATAAACAAAAATGGTGTACCCCCCATAAAATCAGCCCAGGAATCAGTTATGGCAGCTGGTAGACCAGGGCACAGACGCCGAGCAGCTGGCCCCAGTGTAAACAATTATTATTATTATAAAAACCTCAATAAAAATATCAATGATTAATATAACAATAAATGCCCACTGTAGGTTCTAGGTTGTGGATGACGTAAGGAATCACACCAATGAGAATGTATAAATGATTGTATTGTGCACAGGCTTATGATAAAGGACAGCAGTACATATGTAAAAATACAAAATATATATAAAAATAAGGGCCTAAACAGTTAAAGTAACCACCTAGACAGTATAGGTATTATAGGGACTAAACAAATGCATAAAACAATTTCTAACATGTACTGTTACAATTGCCAACTAGGCCTAAAGTTGCTTTCTCATAATTACCAATACAGGGACCTCATGCCACACGTCCTTGCTCTTCCTTCGTCCCCTCTCAACTGCCCCAAAAATATCTCCCCTCCTTTTAGGCCACCTCCCTTCCTGTTGGAAAGGGCTAGCCCCTCCCTGTAGACTGTACCTCTGCTCACAAAGGGATTCCACGGGCAGGTATTGACTTAATTTACATTAGATAGTTAGGAATCCTTTGTACACCCAAATCTATTGTGTGCACCCGACCCCAGCCAAGATGGTGGGATGATACCAAATTAGCAAGAGGCCCAATTACCATCCTAGCCAGGGAAGCTACTTGGAGTGCTATTTTAGATATTCAAAACCTATATATCTAATATTTTATATTTAATGGGAATTCTCTATTTCTTACACCAGCCTTGCAGGCTACCAGCCAGCATAGAACACAGGGGGTAATTATGTTTCAATGCATTTTCTCAGGTTATTGCTCTCAGACCTCTCATAACCTGTTCTCCTCCACTTTAGTACTTTCTGGATTTCATTGTTGGATCATTTGCCATCAGTCTTTTTTCTGCGGGTCATAATACTTTTCTGTGCCAAGTGAAGTTGTGCGCTCCTGCACTAGTTATATCATTGAAGAATTTAAGCAACAAACAGAATAGTCAATATTTAGTCACAATCACATAAACAAATACATTTTGCCGTCTCAGCAATCCCCCCGCCCCCCCCCCCCCCCACACACACACTAATGCCAAACTCATTCAATTCATACATGCCCATTGCACCCACATCGATAAAAATATTTTTACCCTCGTATGACCCTCCACCCAAGGGCTCTGGCACTGTTCTACAAGGGATTTCATCCTTCATTTTTTTCTTGGCTTGCCTCTGAATACCACCACCAGTGAATATCTCTCCTGTCCTTAATAAGCCTCTGTTTACCCCAATTTTTGCCACTTTCATCCACCTCTTCCACTTCCCCAAAGCAATGTGTTTATAATATTTCCTGGCACAATGCTCCTAACTACATTGCTTTCCACCTTCATTTAGGGTTGCTGTTGGAGGGCAACATCAGGTGGCTCCAAGGGCATGCCTGAGTTGATGCCTGATTATTTGTGCCATTTACTGGACAGAGACTACACCTCCACTGTCTCTACTTTTTAGAGTGGATTCTTTGTTGTGCAGAGGGTGGAACATTTTCAGGCCTACACTTTCCATCTCCAGTTGCATAGCAGCCACAAAGGTTCTACCAGTGGACTGAAAATGATTAACATGGGAACATCATAATAACCTAGCTGCAGCATCCCAATCTCTGTCTTTTCCAGCCTTGAAGTTTTCTCACCAATTTAGATGACTCTATCCACATCACCAGAATTGTCTTTGCTTGTTCAACATCAAGAAGCGAGTCACTTCTGCTGATCAGTGACATATGAACCTTCAGTGCAGCCAGGGAGCTCTTTCAACATCAAGAAGAATCAAGAAGCAAGTCACTTCTGCTGATCAGTGACATGTGAACCTTCAGTAGGCCAGAGAGCAGGATAATGAGAGGCACAATGTGAGAGGTTTAAAGTACATTCTCCACTCACATGTACTGTGTTTTTCATTGTATGCATCCACCTAAATGAATATCTATCTATGATATATATATATATATATATATATATATATATATATATATATATATATACCATACTCCCCTGAATTTTGCATTTTCCTAATCTTTAACATAATTAAAATAAAAAACACAGGATGTTCAATTAGATTTAATATTTGATATTTTACTGAAAGGTAAGCTGGAATAGAAAATGCTACTTTCAAACAAGAACAGAAAGGCAGTTATAAAGAGCACAAAGGTTCAGAACTTGAGGGTAAGGGGAAGGTAATTTAAAATAGTATATTTAACAAAATGTAAATTGAGGAAAAAAGTAGCAAAAACATATCCTGAGAGGTCAAATTCTCTTTATCTGACAGTAGACTGACATATGAGCATAGGTGAACTTTTTTACAGCTTTCTGAAATAAGTTATTGAAATGGAAACAGGCTAAAAAAATATTGGAATAGAATGGAAACTGTATTAGTTACAACAGGTAAAAATATTATTTAAAAATATTTGGAAGGGTAATGTTTTGATTTGTTTTCTTTTTTTTTAATTCTTTATTTAAACCATCAGTGACATAAAATAAGCATAGCAATATACAGATTTGTTCTAGAACAGATTCTAGGGCATGAATACAATAACCTGTACACTGATGAGAGGTAAACAATATGTTAATGACAGTAGCATTCAGCCTCATGGTATCTGTAAGGGAGGCCATCTGGAATTTTGAACGATGGTGTGGGGGGTTTTAATAAGTTTGGTTATCTAGTAAGAGGTTGGGGGAGAGGAGGGGGGATGGGAGAGTGGGGAGGTAATTGCTGGGTAGGTATTGTTAGTCCCTGCATGACAGGTATTCAGGGAAGTCAAGAAACAAAATCCATTGGGACCATATCTGGGTACATTTTGAAGTTCTTCCATGCGGTACAGTTCATTCACTCTGGAAACATAGAAACATAGAAGGTTGACAGCAGAAGGAGGCCATACGGTCCATCTAGTCGGCCCTTATGTGTATACTGTTATGTACTCTTTATCTTAGGATAGATATGTGCTTATCTCAGGCATGTTTAATTTCACTGAGTGTCAATTTTTCAACTACTATCATTAAGTTTCTTCTTAAAAACACATAGAGACAGTGGTAGAGGGTCGTCTGTTGAAATGCAGGCCCTGGTTGTCAGCAGGAGATGTGCACTAAGGTGTTTTTATACTGCTGCCTTGGGAAAGGCATGAGGTGCAGGGGCAGGCCGCGGGGTCCCCCCTGATGGATACATTGGTAAGACTTTACAGAGGCGACCCTGAACCAAAAGTTATGGAGGCAGGGACGAGACCAGAATATATGTAGGAGTGTATCCTTATCTTGGTTGCATCTCCAACAGAGAGGACAGACTTCTAGGTAAAAGAAAGGCTAGAAACTCTGCACCACCTGGATAGTAACTTATAGCTTATTTCCTAGTAGTTACAGGAAATTTAAGCTTTCTAGGAGAAATACAGCTTTTCACTTTGCTGGTCTGAGTTGAAATTAATTCCCAGATCAGATTCCCATTTATGAAAGAATGGGAGCCTGGTGTTGCCTTTTGGTTGATTTAGGAAGTTGTATATGAGAGAGATAGAGAGCTTGATGGGTCTTGCTGTTCTCAAGGCACAGCTGCTCGAATGGTATTGTGTTGTTTTCTATCATTCTTCAACATGCTCTTAAATAACACAGCAACTCAGTTGCTTGAGCCTAACTCTACAGATGTATAGGTTATTGCTTTTTTAATTTCTTTGTAATTTTTACTGAAAAATGTAGCATGATTCTTAGTGTTTGGCAATGTGGTTTGGGGACTAGTGGATTACTTTTTTTCATTGTGTGTCTTAATATCTTGTCTTTTGTTTGTTGCAGTATCTCTGGAACATGTCCATACTTACTTTTTTTCTTTCTGAACCTCTCCTTCTACATTTCCAATTCAAAAACAGCCATGTCATTTTCAAATAAGGGCCTTCTTAAGCAAGCAAGCACAGGCTAACACAGGTAAACTCTAGTTTAGGCCGTGCATGGCTTAGGTTAAGATTAAGTGAGAAACCTAAATCAAGTCAGAGGATACTGCTTTCACTACTTCGACCATTTGGGTTTACCATTCCAGTGCACAGCGATGTGCAAACCCTCCCAGCAAACAACATTGGTCACAGGCAGTTGCGTGATTGCCAGCCCCACAAGGCGAGGGGTAAGTATTGCTTATAACCTGAATTGATTTTAATAAACAATATAATAAGTGGTTTTAAAGATTTGAATAACATGATTTAAACTGATAACATTCACTTGCTCCACCTATAAGAGTATATGATATGTACCATTCATATTGTTCACAAAAGCATATGCCTATAGGCCTGGCTTCACCGGGGGGCCTCTGATCGCCCCCCCAGGGTTCTTCTGTAGTGAGGAGGGGGCTTTTTTTCTCTGTGTTTGTGTGGTGTCTTTTTTTTTACACTTAACTCCTTGGGAACTGGTAAGGGGTCCATGAAAGCCTTATACCAGTTCACAAGGCTTAGGGGGCTGGCAAGTCACTTCCGGCCCCCAAAATTAATGGGGTCCCCCAGCACAGGAGGGGGGCCCCATATCATTTTTTTAAAATGAACCCTATGTTACCTGTCACCCAGCAACTATAAAAGGCTTCCAGCGCCAGCAGGAGAGCAAAAGCCGAAGTGATCATCATGGGACACAGTGCTCTGGGATGGATATTAAAAAAAAATAATAATAATATTAATGATAAAATACTTTTTATACTGTCCCAGCCTCCTCAAAGCCCAAGGGTGGGGCAGTAGGGTCCGGGCCATTTGGCTGTGCGGGCTTGTAGCCGGCAGGACAGGAAGCCACCAAAGCTGGCCCTCGTACCCTGTTCCTACAAGCCCTGCATAGTTGGTCCCGGGCTGGTCATGCTGGGTAGGGGGGACCCCATGTAATTTTTTGCGGATTTTAAGCCTTAAAATTCCCCAAAACATGGGGTCCATCCCCGTTCAAGGAAGGGGGACCCTACACCATTTTGTTTTTTGGTTAACCCTTTAAAGTGTGGATAGTAGTTGAATTTTATTTGTAAATGTTATAAAGTGCACTTTTCAGTTTGGGGAGTCTTCTTGGCAAGGATGGTGGGGCTACCGAGACATATGTGGTAACGTTGTAATTGGAAGAAATGGGGCTTTCACAAGCAATCTGGATTAATAAAATAAATGTTTTATTTACAATAAAGGAGAGAATTTTCTAAAAAAAAATTATTTATTATTTTTGTTTTTTTATTCAAAAATATTTAAAAACGGTAGAAAAATTACAAACAAGACATTTCATGTTAAAGCCTACACTCTACAAATAATAATATATTTTTTGCTGGAAATTCCTGCAAAAATCACAGTTAAACATAGCTCAAAATGATGGGAAATGGTCTATCAACAGGGGGTGACAAAATTTCAAGTAGTCTGGCAATTAAAAAGGTTAAAAGTATTCTGCTTGGGGGACCTTGCGCTTTTAGATTTAGCTTGTTTTTTCTTGTTTGCATATTGATTTTTTAAGAAAATGTGTTTTTTATTCTGCACCCTATGCAACCTAAGTATTCTTTGAGGGATTACTTCTAAAATGATGAGCCCACTACAACAAGCTGGGTATGCTGGGTATGCTGGGTACGTTCTTTCTGGGAATTTATGGTTTGTGGGAGTATTCCAAATGTAAAGGGTCGTTTTGGTAGAAAAAGAACAAGGTGCACACATTAGGCTTGATTCAGAGAGACACCCAAAAACTTTCGGTTTGTTGCCGACGTCGTAAGATTTTCAAAATTTCCCGCTCTCGCATGAACGTTCGAGCGATTCTATGCATGCTTCGTAAACCTTCCGTAGCGCGTCCGTGTGCTCGTATGCCAGAGTACGCAGACGAGGATGTCATTTTCCATCGAAAATGTTCAGATTCATTTTTCACAACTACCAACGTAGCCTTTCGTTTTTGCCCTTTTCCCATCGTATCCTCACACGAATCCTATCATTTTCCCGCTACATCCTGCTTCATTTTTTCCTAAAGTATCTGTCCAGACGAAATTCTTACGATATTGCGCCTGCGCACTACAAACTTCTCTCATTAAAGTGCTCGCCTACATAATTTCACTTCCATCACTAAACTCACCCTAACCACTTAGCGCTATCCTGCCTTTTCCCTTGAGCTCCCTTAAAGCTCACCCTAACCACTTAGCGCTTTGTTTCTTCTTCCATTTTCACACCCTAAAACTTACCCAAATCACTTAGCGCCTTGTTTCTTCTTCCATTTTCACACCCTAAAACTTACCCAAATCACTTAGCGCCTTGTTTCTTCTTCCATTTTCACACCCTAAAACTTACCCAAATCACTTAGCGCCTTGTTTCTTCTTCCATTTTAGGTCCCTAAAACTTACCCAAATCACTTAGCGCCTTGTTTCTTCTTCCATTTTCACACCCTAAAACTTACCGAAATCACTTAGCGCCTTGTTTCTTCTTCCATTTTCACACCCTAAAACTTACCCAAATCACTTAGCGCCTTGTTTCTTCTTCCATTTTCACACCCTAAAACTTACCCAAATCACTTAGCGCCTTGTTTCTTCTTCCATTTTCACACCCTAAAACTTACCCAAATCACTTAGCGCCTTGTTTCTTCTTCCATTTTAGGTCCCTAAAACTTACCCAAATCACTTAGCGCCTTGTTTCTTCTTCCATTTTAGGTCCCTAAAACTTACCCAAATCACTTAGCGCCTTGTTTCTTCTTCCATTTTCACACCCTAAAACTTACCGAAATCACTTAGCGCCTTGTTTCTTCTTCCATTTTCACACCCTAAAACTTACCCAAATCACTTAGCGCCTTGTTTCTTCTTCCATTTTCACACCCTAAAACTTACCCAAATCACTTAGCGCCTTGTTTCTTCTTCCATTTTCACACCCTAAAACTTACCCAAATCACTTAGCGCCTTGTTTCTTCTTCCATTTTCACACCCTAAAACTTACCCAAATCACTTAGCGCCTTGTTTCTTCTTCCATTTTAGGTCCCTAAAACTTACCCAAATCACTTAGCGCCTTGTTTCTTCTTCCATTTTCACACCCTAAAACTTACCCAAATCACTTAGCGCCTTGTTTCTTCTTCCATTTTCACACCCTAAAACTTACCCAAATCACTTAGCGCCTTGTTTCTTCTTCCATTTTCACACCCTAAAACTTACCCAAATCACTTAGCGCCTTGTTTCTTCTTCCATTTTCACATCCTAAAACTTACCCAAATCACTTAGCGCCTTGTTTCTTCTTCCATTTTCACACCCTAAAACTTACCCAAATCACTTAGCGCCTTGTTTCTTCTTCCATTTTCACACCCTAAAACTTACCCAAATCACTTAGCGCCTTGTTTCTTCTTCCATTTTCACATCCTAAAACTTACCCAAATCACTTAGCGCCTTGTTTCTTCTTCCATTTTCACACCCTAAAACTTACCCAAATCACTTAGCGCCTTGTTTCTTCTTCCATTTTCACACCCTAAAACTTACCCAAATCACTTAGCGCCTTGTTTCTTCTTCCATTTTAGGTCCCTAAAACTTACCCAAATCACTTAGCGCCTTGTTTCTTCTTCCATTTTCACACCCTAAAACTTACCCAAATCACTTAGCGCCTTGTTTCTTCTTCCATTTTCACACCCTAAAACTTACCCAAATCACTTAGCGCCTTGTTTCTTCTTCCATTTTCACACCCTAAAACTTACCCAAATCACTTCACGGACATCACAATCTTGATTTTCAAATATGTCATTGTCCCCTTGTTTTTTTAAAATGTATGTGTGCAAATAAATGGGACAACATGTTTGTTTTTTTTTTTTTGTTTTTTATTGCTCAATTGCCATTTGTTATCAAACTATTTTTGGCAACTTTGGCCCTAAAAAATTTAAAACTATATACAAATTGTTTTTGGTTTACTAAAAATATATACACTGTTTTTTTAAAAAAATTTTAAAACTATATACAATAAAATCTTTTTGAAAAACCATAAAACTATATACAAATACATTTGTTGTTTAAACAATAAAAATATGTACAAATACAACTATGTAGAAATCTACAGGGCCAGGAACCAGGACACTAGTCTTCCTCTTCTGTTGTCCCCAACGTGTCCCGCATCGCCTGCAGATCGGCCACCAACTCAAGGACCCTCCGATTGATATCAGCAAGTCGCTGTCTTGTGGTCCCTGCCAAAAAATCAGAAAATCAAATTATTCGGAGAACAATACATGTTTATCACCTGTGGATTTAATGTATTTTAATAAACAAATTAACTATAATGCACATATGTCATTAATGACAGGAATTAAGGTTAGGAAGTGGCCACAGGTCATTAAGCTAATTCAGTGGCCACAGGACAGTTGTGGTAGGAATTAAGCTAATTCAGTGGCCACAGGACAGTTGTGGTAGGAATTAAGCTAATTCAGTGGGCACAGGACAGTTGGGCAACTAATTAAGCTAATTCAGTGGGCACAGGACAGTTGGACAACTAATTAAGCTAATTCAGTGGCCACAGGACAGTTGGGCAACTAATTAAGCTAATTCAGTGGGCACAGGACAGTTGGACAACTAATTAAGCTAATTCAGTGGCCACAGGACAGTTGGGCAACTAATTAAGCTAATTCAGTGGCCACAGGACAGTTGGGCAACTAATTAAGCTAATTCAGTGGCCACAGGACAGTTGGGCAACTAATTAAGCTAATTCAGTGGACACAGGACAATTGGGCAACTAATTAAGCTAATTCAGTGGACACAGGTCCCTCTTATATTGCCATTGACTAGGGAATTATGTGTTTTGGTGTTCATGGGAATTTAGACCGAAATCTCTATAATGCCATGACTACTTACTTGGTTGGTGGCCGAGAGATGGCTCGTTGGGGACAACACCCTGAGGTCCTGGTTCCTGGCTCTGCTGTGAAGAAGTGCCTGTAGAAACATGGGCCAAATGGTTAGTTTGGATGTCTGATTCCGCAGTCCTCCAATGTTTTTAGCTAAGTCTGGGTCACATCACTCACCTTCTCCAGGGTCTTGTGGGCTCCTATCTGCTGCCTCCTGACCCACTACTTCACCCGCAACTGAAACATCTACAAATACAGAATAAAGGATTCAGTTTGGTGATATCAGGAGCTAGCAATTCTCTGTTTTGGTGTAGACATGAAGAGTGACATACCAGAGGATCCCGCATGCGAGGCAGGGTACGACTCCCTGCCCACGCTGTGCCGCCCCTCCTCTGTGGTAAGGTCCAGGGGCTGGTCTGAGGAGGCCACAGAGGAGGGGTCGGACCGTCGCCCTGGAGATCCACCACCTTCACTCCCAGCTGCAGAATCATGCAGCACTGGTCGGCCTCTGCGCCTCCGGGTGCGGCGAATTCGGTAATCCATTTCCAACACTAGAAAAGAAAAGGCATTCTAAGTAAAGGCCTACCTTCTGTCTTAGTTACATATTGCATGCAATCGCAATGTACTTACTTGGAAAATGGATTCCGAAGAACCTCCGCACCTGGGGCATGTGCAGCCGTTTGAGGTCCGACCAATGCTGCATGATCTGCGTGTGGGTGAAGGTGGTGTTGGTCTGCTGTTGGATGGTCGAGATTATCTCCAGGGCGACGTTGCGTTTTTCAAATGTGTTGGGCAGGTAGTCGTACCTGCGCTCCAGCATGGTCTACAAAACAGAAAGAAAACATCGACTTTACTTCTAAATACCTATCAATATGTGTCAGCAATACATTTTTTTGTGTAATTACATTAACACACACATTTCTAGGGTTCAGTAATTTCACAATATGGCCTAAATGTTGTTTGGCACGTGTGTTGCGTGCCTTTGGTTGTGCATGTAGTTTATCACATTTTTACCAAAAGCCATTTATTCCTGCGCTTCCTTCACATGTAGAGCAGCATTTCCTAATCTAAGAAAAGTCCATCAAATACACTTACGAGCATGATGATCTCTTCTTGTTGGCGGGTGAAGATAGTGGGTGCCATCTTGCTTCTTGTTCTCGGCAGCAGATAAGTAATGCCCCAGCGCGTTCCGCACGGCCGTGCGAACGTACGCAATGCCTCAGCGGGTTCCGCACGGCCGTGCGAACGTACGTCACACGCTGGCTAGCTTACTTAAAGGTCCCTGCACACACAGCTGATTATTTTCCAAAATCAAAATGGCACCCAAAAAACCTCCTGGCAAAACTGGAAAGGAGCAAACGGGGAAGAAGGCAGCCAAACGGCAGGAGCCTTCCGAAGGGCCCAAAACCAGGTCGCAGCAGCCCAAAGCAAAATTACGGCCTAGTACCAAAACGCCGGCCCAGCCAACTACCAGCTATGGGCAAAATAAGGAGCAGCCAGGCAAAGCAAAGACACAGGCCACAAAGGCTAGTATGGCTACTGGGCCGAAAACGGGTAAGAGGGTCCGAAGACCCACCCCACCCTGCCCCACTACAACACCCACAATAGTCCGCAGTAGGTCCCGCAGCCCCCCAAGAGGCCGAACCAGGTCCCGTAGCCCCCCTCGAGGCAGAACCAGGTCCCGCAGCCCACATAGACGCCGCAGCAGGCCACGCAGCCCCCCTCGAGGCAGAACCAGGTCCCGCAGCCCCCCTAGATGCCGCAGCAGGCCACGCAGCCCACAAAGAGGCAGAACCAGGTCCCCAGGCAGCCCCCCTAGACGCCGCAGCAGGCCACGCAGCCCACAAAGAGGCAGAACCAGGTCCCCAGGCAGCCCCCCTATACGCCGAAGCAGGGCACGCAGCCCCCCTAGAGGCAGAACCAGGTCCCCAGGCAGCCCCCCTAGACGCCGCAGCAGGCCACGTAGCCCCCCAAGAGCCAGAACCAGGTCCCGCAGCCCCCCAAGAGTGGGCCAAAAAAAAAAACAGAAGAGGGCCGGCCCTGCAAGATCGCCCTCACCCTTGGTCCGCCCTACTACCTCCAAGGGCAGCACTACTTCAGCCTCAGAACGAAACTCTCCTGCTCGCCCACATTTGGCACCGGCACAGGTGGAAAGGCAAGGTTACTATGCCACATCAACACCTGGGACTTCTGTGGCCAGCCAGGCCAGAACACCCAGTCCCTTGCCCAGTCCTGGCCAATCCCCAGGCAGCCACCATTCCCTGCATTATCCCCCACAAACCCAGGCAAGGATGTCACCCCATTTGGATGACACCATGGAGGACCCACAACCCAAAACAACAGGGCGCACATTGCGAAGAGGGCAGTTGAGTGGGCGTTTTGGTGAGGGCCAAATTATGGCCTTGGCTAGTGGCCTGACCTTAGTTTATGATGAGCTATATGGGCGCAGATCAAAAAACACCACCAAACAGCGCAGAGCAAACATCTTGGCCGAACCTAACCAGACAAGTGAATGCAGCGGGGGAAGAGTTAAAGGATGTTGTACAGATTCAGCGCAAGATATCGGACCTCAAATATGCTGCGCGGAAGAAAGAAAATCAAAGGCGGATTTACAGGTAAAAATGTTAGCTTTAGGATTAGACTGGATGTTGTATTGGCCACCTGGTTCTAAATTAGCCTAACTCTTTTTGCAGCATGAAAACTGGAGGAGGTTTTCCCTCCAAACTCAAGTTGACCCCGGCTGAGGAGATGATTTTGGGATTGATGCATCCAGTCGCCGTCGAAGGCCACGCGGCCCTAAGGGACACAGATTCACCGACCCGTCCTGCAGGTGAGTAAGATTTATGTGACCTTTACAATTAGTGAGCATGCACAATTAGACAGTAACACATCTGGGAAGCCAGGCACCTAGGCTGTGGCTTGTAGGTGATTTCTGTGTTGGGCCAGGGTGTGGCATGTGTGTGGCCACTTAACTTCTGATTTTTGGGCCACATACAAGACGTGAATGTACATTGAACCCGAGTGTAAAAGTTTGTTGGTTCCCATTAACCTGGCAGTTATGTCTTTACACTCCATGACATCACACACTTCAATCTTGATCTGTTGTGGACTTGTGTGTGAGCTTGGGTTGTTAAAAAATCAACAAACAGGCTTGGTTTGAATTAGGAAAACATACATTGCTAGGCCTCCCAAAAACCAGGTCCCTGCTATGTCCAGGCTGAGTGTGTACACTTAAACCGGACCTTCAGTGTGATTTAATGAAAAGGCCAAAGTCTGAAAAAACAGTTCCCCAGCATGTCAAATTACTATTTATTTCAGTTTTAGTCACTAACTTATTATTCTTTCCAACACTGGCCTGCAACTCTGTCCAGGAATTTAGGATACGTGCGCCGGCATCTTGACTCAGAAGCATCACACTTACTGAGGAGAGAAGAGTGGGATAAGGTACAGGGGGGCGGCTTATAGCTGTTCTTTGCTCAAACAGAGCAGAGCTGGGGTCAGATAATGGTCACCAGTCCAAGAATGCAGAGCAGCACAGTCAGGAGGCACTTCCTGTTTGCAGGCTGCCTGATAAGATGGCGGATTCCATAAGCCGCCATCTTGGATGTTTAAAGGCTCATAACATGCAGTAGATGCAGGTAGGAAGATTTGTAATGTGGTCAATCTGTATGTACAGGGTGTGGGAAACATATAAGCTAGACTCTTAATCAGAGTGAAGGTCCGCTTTAATGGCCTATAAGGGATGTGGTCAGCCACAGAACAAGCTGAACTTGAATGTTTGGCTTAGTTGAGTTGAACAATGTTGAAGTAGTTATAGCCAAAAAAATATTAAAGATAATGGCATGGAAATTGAAGCTTATTTGTCACCGTTGTTGTAGTGCCCATGACAGCTTTGACCCGTTAACTAATTCGGCATATGTCTTTTGACCCGTCAACAATGCATAGGTGTGTGTTTACATAGTGTCTTTGCTTCTCATGCAGGCCACCATCATCGCTCAGCTACTGTGGAATCCACTACCAGTGTGGACATGCCGTCAACTTCCGTGCAGCCTAGGAGGGAGGAACCGATATATTCGGTAAGTTTATTGAGCAAATGTCGGTTAGCCATGTTACTTTGCATGTTACTACTAACAGATTGACATATGTAGTGGGCAAGCTAACATATAATTTGTCTCTGTCCATACAGACCCACACACTCATGGATGAAATCCAGGAGCTGGAGGAGGATGGATCCTTGATGTGCCCTTCTGAAGATCTACCCCTGGGCCAGAATCTGCAACTGGTCCAAAATGTTTCACCACCAACTCCGCAGCAGCAGAGGGAAGCTGGCTGCATGGTGGCTGCACATGATGGCCAGCATGCACAGACTGACAGTCAAGTCCCCAGTGTTGTCTCTGCTGTTGAGGATAGTGAAAGCATGCCTGTGTCTGTTGAGGGGCCCAGACCAACATCATCGGCACGACCCCGAACCAGGGGTTTGGGGAGGCGGAATCCACTACGGCGCAACCAGGGGAGGGGCATGGCAATTTTGGACGCATGGCACCACGAGAGGGTTACCTTCCAGCACCAAAACCAAAGAAACCGAGAGGCACTGCATGGCCGGATCGAGACCCTAAATACGACATTACAGGCTGTGCAGACCGAATTGCGGACCCTCAACAGCCACATGGAGACTGCCAACAATGACAACCGTGCCTACAGGGGTGAAATGGTAAATATCATGCGCAACATTTTGGACCAGTTGCAGATTCAGAATGCCACACAGGCCCACGTTAGGTCCAATCAGCAAGGGCCACCACCTGGGTACTATGGCCATCACCCATATTAATGTCTCCACACCATGAATCTGTACAACATCTTTGCTCTTAATCCCCCCTGTATTGACTTGTCTGGTGAGGCAAACCAAGATACCCTTGGTGTATGCCTTGGGTTGTGTGTTTTTGATTTGCGCCCATATAGCTCCTTAGAGTGGTGAGGTAGGCCACTAGCCAAGGCCATATCTGAATCCTCACTGAACGTGCCACTCAAGCTTCTACACCTGTACCAGGTTTACACCTGTGGCAGGGGCAAATGTGGCCAACCAGGATTTTTTTTTTATTTAATTATTGGCATGGTTGATCTAACCATTAATCCTTTGTGGTTACATATATTTTGTTTGCAAATTGGAGTGAGCAGCAACTCCAAGTTTGAGCTATTATTTTTAAAAAATAAACAGTTAAAGACACCTGTGGCTCATAAATTTTATTGTCTCTTTTTTGTGTGTCACAGAGAAATATATACTTGGACAGTCACACAGTTCACACATCCAAAAAAGAGAGTTGGAAAGCATTAGGCCTGTGGTGAGTAATTACTTCATTACTTAGTTGAACACCACAAACATAACGAAACATACACAAAGGGAAAGAAAACTAAATCAACAACACAATGTTAAACAAAGGCCAATACAGGTTACATTAAGCAAAATGGGTCGCGATCAAATTAGTCCGCACACTTTGGCCGGACACACTACTGTGTATGTCCAGAAATGAGTCCTCCTGGTCTTCGCTGGGTGGAGAGGGAGCCAAATCTACATACCGGGGGACCCGTTGTGAAATTGCAAAATTGTGCAGAACAGCACAGGCCATTATTATGTCTATGACCTTTTTCGGATCATATTGCAGTGCGCCCCCGGTATGATCCAAACAACGAAACCTAGTCTTCAAAAGACCAAAGGCCCTCTCTACCACAGCCCTGGTCTTGCGGTGCGCACAGTTGTAGGCATCCTGGGAGGCATCCTGGGGCCGGAGTACTGGCGTCAAGAGCCACGGCAGCAGCGGGTATCCTGAATCACCTTATACATAAGATTAGGAAAAAAAACATGTAAGACCATCAAGGCACCAGCAACATCAATAGGAGGCTATTTGTCAATTGTGTGATCAACATGAGGCAACATTTGCCACTGTCCCAGTCCCAAACTAAACATATGTCCTAGAGGTTTACAAAAGGACAACATACAAAGAGTGAGGATGATGGACAATCATACATAAGGATCCCAGCTCTGGGTTTCAAAGTGTGCTTAGGATGTAGGTTTGGCTGACCCCTTATATGCTTTGTGTGAGACCAAAACAGCAGAAACACGCCACATGCACTTTATCCCGCTCTACTCTCGTGTGGAAGTGCAAACCAGCTAAGCAAAGATGGGTCCTAAACTATGCTCAAGTTAAGTGCACGATTCCACACGAGGGTGGTGTAAGAGGGATTATTAAATTAGACAAACAGATAATTTATAATGTGGCTAATGCAGGCCAAACTTGGCGAAACGCTTGGTTGGTTAATAACTAACATTCAAGTGTGGTTTCACATGGCCAGAAGGTTGTTTAAGGTGTAAGTTTTGCAGACATTACTGCAAAATGCTAATTAAAAACAAACATCCACAACTACATTATGTGGTTTATGTTAACTTACCAAGGAGCCATGCATCGGAAAATTCCCCAGACTCCAACTGTCGGTACAATCCTGATCGTCTAAGGATGTACGCATCATGGGCTGAGCCTGGGTAGCCGGCGAGGACGCTAAGGAACCGCATGTCCGGGCCCACCACTGCCTGCACATTCAAGGAGTGGCCCATTTTGCGGTTCCTGGTAAAAAAGGAAGACAATAAAACATTAGGAAGGCATTTTGAAAAATTAACACACACATTTCGATAAGGAGGGACCATTACAAGGAGGGACCATTACAAGGAGGGACCATTAAAAGGAGGGACCATTACAAGGTGGAACCATTACAAGGAGGGACCATTACAAGGAGGGACCATTACAAGGTGGAACCATTACAAGGAGGGACCATTACAAGGAGGGTTAACCTAAAATTGAAAAAAAAAAAAAAACAATTACTTACCTGTATATGTACTCGTCGGCAGCCGGAGGCACCAGGGCGATGTGGGTACAGTCAATGGCACCAATGACGTTGGGCATGTCGGCGATATTATAAAAACCAAGCTTAATGGCGTTTCTGGCTACCATATCATCTGGGAAAAAAATATATTTGGGGGTTAGGGTAGCCATGCCTTCCAAAAAATGTGATAGTGCGCGGCTCAGCGTAGGCTGTGAGATCCCCACGGAGAGGGCACCCAGCCTCTGGAACGAGCCGTTCGCCAAAAATTGCAGGCAGCCAAGCATCTTGGTCATACCTGAAATTGCTTGCCCCTTCCTTGTGGTGCGGGCTAACCATGGCCGCAGCTCACTATACAATTTATGGAGGGAAGCGCGATTAAGCCTGGTCAGCTCGAACAGCTCAACGTCATGCATGCCATTGATGTTCATGCGTCGCCGCCGGTGCAATCTGGCCTCTGACCTCAGGATCACATCAATGCCAAACAGAAGAAGAGCTTGATGCTCTTCAAAGTCACTCTCCATCACGCTTGGCTGCCTAGTCCCGAGGTCAAAAAGGTGCCGTAAGACGCTCGACAAGGAAATGACTATATGGGCGTCGGAATACTTGCCAATCAGCTCTCTGAATTAATCGCCAGCCCATTGCAATGACGTAAATGATTTGACCGATCGAAACATTTACGATTTCGAAGGAAAAAAGTCCCGAAGTTGCGTAAAACCACAAAATTAAATTCGATGGACGAACGAACATATACGTCTATGTTCGAACGTTCGTGCGAGTCGAAAATGCCCAAAAAAAAAGGAAAAAATGACAAACACCCAACAAAACTTTCGATTGCAAATACGAACATAATGACATTTGGGATTTTGAATCGAGCCTATTGTCTGCAGAGCTGAAATTTTCAAGTAAAATTACCCTTAAATATTACATTGGGGTGTTTGGCAACTGTTGCCTTGACAGTAACTATGCATGTTGGGTATTGTTCTGTTCAGGGGAACTTGCTTTTTCAGAATGAACTTGTTTGCATTTTTTAGGAAAATGTAAGTTTGATTCTGCTTTTCTTTTTTTTTTATTAGGGAAACTCTGTGCAAGCAAAGAATTAATTGAGATTTTACTTCCAGAAAACTGTGCCCACATCAACTTACCTGGTACGCCTAGAAAGCTTGAGATGTGTACTTCCAGAGACTATATATTGTGTTGGGGATATTTCACATGTAAAGAGTTGTTTTTCTTGAAAATCTGTAAGGTGCGCATAGCGCATAGCATAGTTGTATTTTATCTGAAAATCTCCTAAAGCACTTTTTCAGTTTGGGCAGGAAAGGGTGTCTAACAATACATATGTGGTACCGCTGTAACCAGGAGAAATTGGGATTTCACACGCAATAAGATTTTATTGACAAGCGTACTTTTTTTATTACAAGAACACACTGTAAAAAAATAATTTTTTTTTTTTGCACATATTTCACCAAAAAATATTGAGAATACACTTAAAAAATTACAAACAAGACATTTCATGTTAAAGCCCAGACTCTGTTGAAAAAAAATCTATAATTTTCCTGAGAAATTCCTGGAAATCCCTTCAAAAATCACAGTTGAACATGTCTAGCGCAAAATAGTGCAAAACGGTCTGGCAACAAAGGGTGACAAAATCTCCAGGTAAACTGGCACTAAAAAAGGGTTAAACCTCTAACTGTACAAGAAAAAAAGGAAAAATTGCTCATAAATACTCCCAATATGGACCTGATTGTGTTGGGGCCATGGCCATTGGCCAGGCCATCTCTTTTAGTGCCTGAGATGTTCTATGTCCACATTCCAAGATGGTCTTGATTATTTACTGTCTGACTATGGTAAATAAACACTTGGTAATGTATAACACTCAAAATACTATAATGCCCCACCTAGTAATAAGTTGCTTTTCTATTATTTGGCAGGTATTCCCCATTGCTGACACTTTTGCTCAGATCACCTAAGCCTTGGTCAGTACGCTTGGGTTATGAAGGATCATTTTATCTTCAGTAAAGCTATACTTAAAGTTGTCAGGTTGAAGATAGACAGCTATTTAAAAACCCACTGCAGGCTAGGTTGGCTTCCTTGCACCCTTTTTGAATGCTTTCAGGAATGAAATACATAATCATCAATTACAGATAGCATCTGCCTGGGAAAAAATTTAGGAATGTCTGCATAGCACATTTATGATTTCATTTTGACACTGTAACTCAGAGCCCTAAACAAAACCCAGTTCTATAGTACAGTAATGTTATTGACTGTCCTTAGACAGGGCTTAATTGTACTGTAGAGATGTATTATTATTATTATTATTATCAAAGTTTATTTATAAAGTGCCATCATATTCTATGGCGCTGTACAATGTGAAATTACAAAGAGGGTAAAACAAATAACTTACAATACATGAAAGAAAAGCACAAATACATAGTCACACTAGAAGAGATGGGCCCTGCCCTTGCGAAAGAAGGCGATCTGAAGTGGCTCAGGCTTTTATTTAGGCCAAGTGATATGCTCGTCTTAATAGGTGGGTTTTGAGGGCACCACTAAAGGCTTGAAGACCTGTGGAGTAGCGAATTTTATGGGGGAGGGCATTCAAGAGTAATGGGGTGGTGCGTGTGAAGTCCTGTATGTGGGAGTGGGAGGAGGTGATTAGGGTTGAGGACAGGAGGAGGTCCTGGGCAGAGTGGAGATTGCATCTGGGTTGGTATTTGTTGATAATCGATGAAATGTAGGCAGGAGACTGATTGCTGAGTGCCTTGTATGTTAAGATAAATATTTTAATTTGAATTCTCTCTGATATTGGCAGCCAGTGGAGGGACTGATATAGAGGAGCAGCACTAGAGGAGCGAGAGGAGAGAGGAATGAGTCAAGCTTGCAGTAATCTAGTTGGGAGATGATCGGAGCATGCACTAGAATTTTGGTGCTATCTGGTGAGAGAAAGGGGTGGATACGTGAGATGTTTTTGAATTGGAGAGGGCAGGAGGTGGCAAGCAATTGAATGGTAGGTGTGAATAGGAGAGAGGATCCCAGTATAACACCAAAGCATTCTAAGATTATTGACAAGTATAGTTGGTGTGGAGTCAGCAGGAGAGTTTGATGGTGGGAAAACAACAAACCCAGTCTTGTCCATTTTTAGTTTGAGGGAGCGAGATGACATGAATGATGAGATAGCTGTCAGACAGTCAGAAACACGGGATAGTTGTCCAAGACCATAGACCGAGAAGAGAAGCGTTCCAAGAACAGAACCTTGTGGCACACCAACTGACAGAGGGTGGGGAGAGGAAATACGATTTGGTATGTACTAAATATATGATCAGAAAGGTAAGAGGAAAACCATGAAAGTGCAGGGTCTTGAATTAAGAATTTGTAGTAGAAGAGTTTGGTCAACAGTGTCGAAAGCATAGGATAGGTCAAAGAGGAAAAGGATAGCGTAGTGGCCTTTAGATTTTGCTGTTAATAAATCATTAGTTATTTTGGTAAGGGCTGTTTCAGTCGAGTGACCAGAGAGGAATCCAGATTGAAGAGGATCTAGTAAGGAGTTAGCAGAGCTATAGCGTGCCAATTCAGAGTGAATGTGCTATTCCAGAAATTTGGATGAAAAGGGAAGCAGCGAGATAAGTTGGTAATTGGTGAGGGCTGACTGGTGCAGAGAGTATTTTTGGAGTATTGGGATTGGGAAAAGTGAGGGGGAGATGAAGAGGGACTTAACAATAGCAGGGGGCTGAATTGTCTGTGTGGTTCTGAGGATGATTGGTAGCAAAATAATCATGTAAAAGATTAACATTGTGAACACCAGGTGAAGATTTGAGCAGAATATTATACCTAGTCACTTCAGTTCACTGCAGCTGTAATTCTTCTTAGCAAATTTTGTACTTGGAATAATTTTGAGTATATACTAGTTGTAAAATGAAGCCTTAATTGACCAAAGGCTGTTATCTGAGTCAGGGGTGGGGCTACTAATTGGGTATAGTTAAACACAAAGCCTCACTGATCACAGGGTAAAGGCCAGAGATAATATAAACAAGTGGAGGGGTTGGAAAAATACATATCTTAAGAAACAGGGAGAATATATCTATAGAGTTACATCATGCCTACACAATGATCAATAAAATAAAAATTACAAACAGTGTCTCAGAGGAATCCTGAAGAAAGATCAATAGCATTCCCAGATTTAGAATGAATAAAGCAGTAAGCAAAGGGTTAAAACTGATCACTGCAGATGGAGAAATCAGCTTCAGTCGATTTCAAAGGAGGCATCAAGACAAAGCTGTAGCATATTTTTTGGTGACAGAAAGGGGTGTCATGATCTTAATGTGGGTGTAATTCTTTTTAGCACTTATAAAAATGCAGTACTTCGAAAAATTCTGCCCATTCTGCCCAGCCATCAGAACTGAGTATATACCAGATGTAGAGATATTCCACTCCCTACATTAGTTCTGGGTAGCACAACATGATGGAAGCTGACATACAGTAACTCCTGAAGAGATTTCCTGTCAAACAACTAAACATTTGGTCTGGAATACTGGACACGTATTTTTACAGAAACCCCTCAATCAGAAATGTGTTGGCAATTACAAAAAAAAAAAAAAATGGGTGATACCACAACTTTGGAGGTGGCTAGGGCTCATGTAGTTATGAACGCAGAACCAGCCAAGGGCTCCCAGAAGTGAGCATATAATCACGTTATTTCAAATTTGAATATTGATGTGAAAGTTGTGTCAAATTTGACTTTTTAATTTTGAGACTAGAATCAGAAAGTCTACTGTAGTGGGTATCTGCACTTTACAACATGTGATGAGCCAGAGCAGGGATAATCTGGTTTGGAAGTTTTCCAGCCCAGTAGTTCCAAGTATTCAGTATTCAGTACTCTGGGTAGAATAGCTACAGCCACTACAATGTGTGAACTGGAATTCACTAACAGTTAAAATGAAAAAAAGAAAAGAAAGAAAGAAAGAAATTAAAGAAACAAACTCACCACTCTGCCGGGTACCTACTGGTTTGGTCGGTTGTGATTTGTTCCTGGTAAGCCACTATTGAAGATGCTAGCCCTCACAGTCAACACAAGGAGAGCAAAATCCTAAAATGCCCCTCCAATGAGGCCACTTTCCAACGTCTCACACTCCCTAACTTTCTAAAGGAGGGATTTGGAAAAGATTTTGGGACTGACAAACATCCATGTTATCAACCCTACAAAGTCATCTGCTATGAACATTTTGTCTGTCCCTTGTGCACTCAACCTGGCTGTTTTTCATTGATTGACTCATGTTATGCATTCATTGCTGAAGCATAGGTGTATCCAGCAATTGCTGACTTGTGTGGCCTGAATTCTATTAACAAAACAACTTCTATATTCTCTGTAAACCATGCAAACTGAAATGCCTAATTCATGAACTATGATATGAACTTTAACCCAACTATCTTCCGAAATCACGTCCTCCACTTTACAGTACATTACTTTTGAATATGTTTCAGCAGGTCAGCCTGAATGGGGGTCATTCTCAGTTGATTCCCTACACCATTTAAATTAGTTCCATGCTAGTAACATCACCATATACACCAATCATGGATTTCCTTAAGCTCCTTTTCTTCCCTTGTCAAAAATTGAATCACAGACCAAAGATCCAAATCCCTCACTTTCTTTGTAGACATGCACTCTACTACACCTGTCATCCAGTCACTTCCTGTATGTTGTCTTAACACGTCTTAACTTGCAAAACAAGCCCAGCTCTCTAACACTGGCATAACATACTTGGGTAGTTAACTCATTAAACACCCCATCCTAAGCTTCCCAGATTAGGACTCACAGTAGTCCCCTTGACTGTAAACACTTTTGCTATCTGCAGCCACAACATTAGGTAAAATGCTACCTAAGATATAATTTCCCTCCCTTCAAACAGACTTTTGGAAGAAATGCTCACAGAAATATTTCTTTCACTTACCTTTTTGCCCTACTCCACCATCTGTGTTTCTGTTTACCCATCTTTGCCATTTTCTCCTTTTTTACACTTGGAATCTCCCCCCAGATCCAACACCCATTATTCTATCCTTAGTCACCTACTATGCAATAAACAATAAATACCATTAGGATAAAGCATGGGTAGCAGTTACCCTTTTATGGTCGCCTTCTAGCATACAATGAAGGTGGGAAGCCTACATCCCTTTGTGTAATTTAATACATGCCCCTCCAGATTATTTGTTACTATGCATTTGTGTTAGTCTTGTCCTGATACTATGTTCCTGTACTTTGTCCCTTTGAATTTTACTTTCCTTTTGCAATATATATATTTGACAATATTATATAGGGAATATTAACAAACAGCCTATCACAGTGCATAACAGCTGTGAATATATTGTATGAATTTATAATCATGTGGATAGTTTCTAAAGAAAACTAAAGACTACACTATTTTCCTCACGAAATTCTAATGATGACTAATTTAATTAGGTAAATGTGATTAAGTAGTTATAAATACATCTGTAGGGCCTTTGGAAACTTCCAACAGCCCTTCAGATTTAAACATATTTCTTCTATAATATAAACAATAATAAGCAAAACAATAATGAAGGAGCATTAGATTGTATTCACACCAAACTATCTAAATATTTAATTCACATGCCCACATTTTCTGGAAAGCAACCTGTTCTATGTATTACTTTGTTAAATGTTGGTTTATCTGATGTGTCCCCCCTAATGTTAAAGCAGACCAAAACCCCCAAAATAAATTTTACTTTATCACCTTCCGGGCTCAGGTCCGGTTGACTACTGTTGGCTGTGGCTGTGCCACTGATCCAGCTCTTTGGGGTTCATGTAGTGTAATCCATACAAAAATCCACGCTGTATGAACATTTATTGAGCTACACCTGTTTGTCCACAGCTTTCAAATCTTGTGCCGCTACACACTGACATGAATGGAGGAATGGGAGATTTTCATGAAACACCGGGGATGATTGTGGGATTTTTCACCTCTCGGGTGTAGCTAGGTGGTGGCAGATCCGTGAAACTGCCAGATCGGTGGAAACCAATAGCTGTAAAGAGTATCAACCCAAAATATAATGTTATCCCTAAATCCCCATCTACCCAAAGCTAGTTATTAATTTTTGTTTTAACAATAATATGTCTACTGTCTAAAAGGAAAATGGTAAATCTGCAGAGTGACATTTCTAGACACATAAACAGTAAAATATGCTAAGAATGTGAAAACGATGTGAGTCATGTAATACAATTGTTAAAAGACTATGTAAAAACAGACTCCGCAGGAAACCGAGGGTTAATTAGTCCTCTCTTTTACTTCACCAGTAGTGCTTTTATGAGGTTGCAGTGCAGCCCAGCCACCAGAATCAAATTGCGCGGAGAAATGACACTCGCGCTGTTCACATTGAAAATGACATTCGCGCTCTGCAACTTGACTAAAAGTAAAGGAAAGTAATGAAGGAGTTAAGCTCTTAGCGATACGTCACCAAGTGAGGTGAATAAATTAGTGACAAGGTGGAGGGCCCGCTGCCTAAGGATTAAGTCGGAATAGATGAAACGCGTTGGGCGGGACCCTCCACGACATCACTACGTTCTGCTTGGCAGTTGAGTACTTTACCTCCATAGCCCACAGCCAAGGCAGAGAGGTACTTCTTATTATATTGGATGACCCATATTAGAACAGAGGAAGTTTAAGGCAACTACTTATGAATTGGAGTATTTTATGATACGCAATTTTAAATCCTTTACGGGGTAAGCGCAATAAAGTTATCTTAGAATCATGTAAAAAATGGTGTTATACTATGTCCATTTTTTTAATTTTTTCCCTTTAACAACGTCCCATTTAATTATTGCGGAGATTTCAATGATGAAATAGGAGACGACGACTGATGATCACTGCTTTATTTTGAAGTTGAACTATCTGTGATGGCCATGTTTTAAAGAGAAAATCTGGTACATGCAATTTGATTCTGGTGGCTGGGCTGCACTGCGACCTCATAAGAGCACTACTGGGGAGGTAAAAGAGAGGACTAATTAACCCTTGGTTTCCCGCTGAGTCTTTTCTATGTTTTTACATAGAGGCCGATTCATTAATAGCGCCAGGTAGCGCCAGATGAGCGACTGTAGCGTGATTTTTTCAGCGCCAGCCAGTATTCGCTGTGCTTGGCCGGCGTTAGCTTGATGACAGCGACTCAGTCGGTGTGCGGTAATGTTGAATACGGGCTTAGGGGTCGCTGTTTCACAGGTTCAGCGTTGTATGTGAGCGCCTGACAACGAATGGCCAGAGCGAACGGCTAGCTTCATATTCATTCAACAAATCACGCTCCGAATGTGCTGTCGCTGTCCATTCCTTGTTTAAACCCCAGAGCGCTGGCGGCGATGGGTGTTAACTAGTTTTTAACCCCTAAACAACCATATTTTTTGAATGTAACATTATACATGTTTATAGAATCATTTTGTAATATGAATACATTAATATCAGGCCTGTTAGATCAATTCTGCACAAATTATTTTTAACATTTTTTTTTACTTAAAAATAAATCCTAACATTGCAGAAGTGGTCTCCGAATTTTTGACATTAAAAAAAAAAAAAAAAAATTAATACCAATTAATTATGATTAATTATAGATTGCTCCATTGAAATGCATTGGACATCGCCAGGGAGCGACAGCTCATACCTGGCGCTGTGAAGGAATTTGCAGCGGCGCTGTTCGGTCCAGGCGGCTTCATGATGAATGCCGCGCTAGCCGTCGCTCTCGCCGGCGCTAGCCTCATTTTGCTTGATAAATGCGTCATTGTGACCGCCGCCGGGCGTACTTGAGTTGGTAGTCGCTGTTAGCTGCCGCTACCTGGCGCTCGTCAGACACTACCTGGCGCTAGCCCGTGATAAATAAGGGCCATAGTCTTTTTGCATCTCTGTATTTGACTGGACTGACACGGTTTTCTTAGACTCCTTGCGCCGGATTATAAGTGTATTATATTATCTTTTGTGGTATATTTAATTAATTCCTAGAAATTTTATTTTTTAGCACGGCTTGAGAGGAAAGAAAGGTTTCTTTATTTTCTCTAGATTAGGAAACATGTAATACAATTGACTTATCTTGTGATCCACACACTTTAAAATACCCTGTTATAACTTGATTTACCGATTAAAATGTGTTTAAAATCCAAGTAAACTGCAGATCTGATCAAATGCTTTATAATCTATCCATTGTGCTCTATGGGGGGTGACCCCCCTCATTCCCTTAGTACATGAAGTTCACAGGAGGACAGCAAATTACATGTATTTAATAAAATAAATAAAGATGAAAAATACATTTCATTCATTTGTGTGTTAAAAGCGTTTAACGAGACAGTCCAGGCAAAATAAAAAATAAGGCAGCATGCAGCTTCCCAGCTGCCCATGCCATGTGCCTCTCCTATATTTCCTTGAGAAGCCATAGCAGGGTTCAAAAGCGTATCCTTCTTTAAACTCCATTTCTCCAGAAGCACATAAAATTATTTTCCCAGGAGCTATCTATACAAGTGAGCATGGCAAGCCCCATTTGTCCCACAGATGTCTCTTACCATAGCAGAGCATGCTTATGACAAAGCTGTGTCCTGATATGCCTTTCCTAGTTCAACCAAACCCAAAAATGAAGGTAAAGCCAGCGACTTTACTGAAAAAACATTTATACGTATTTATGTGGCTCATTTTATACTATGTCCACTGTGGGGAAAAGGGGAGAAAGTTACCTTATGCCTGGACAGGAAGTTTAAATAAATGGATTTAGCCTAGCCATGTTCAGTTGTGCCGCATTGTGTCACACTGTGACAAACCTATATTTACTAATGTTTAAGCTGTGTGGTAGGCAGGTATAGTCAGCCACAGCAAATGCACCATTAACCAGACCAGTGTCTGTCAGATACGGTGACGCTGGAGTGAGGGGTGGAGGGCCATGGGATCCTCTGGTCCCCTGCCTCCCCTCGTTCCAGCTATCACCGCATTTGTCATCAAGATTGATGAGGGCCGAGGAGCTGATCGGAGGTGAGTAAAGAGAACATTTTCTGATGTGTGTGTCTTTTTTACAGTTAACCCTTTGTGAACTGTTAAGGGATCAATTAGATATTTATAGCAGTTCCCAAGGCTCTGGGTCTGGAAAGTCACCAGCGGCTAGCGGGTGACTTGCCATTAAGCAAGCCCCCTATTACATGCCTCCTCAAAGCCCGGGGGGCAGAAGAGCCCAAGGCTATTTAGGCCTTGCAAGGTTGTAGCCTGCAGGGTGGGGGCTACCAAGGCTGGCCCTGCACCCTGTTCCAGAAAAGAACATTTGGTTTCTGAGCACTAGAAAACAGCAGAAAATCACAGGCATAATCACTGCAAGGGGCCCACTGTGACACTGTCGCCCAAGGGCCCATCAAAACCCGGAGCCAGCCCTGGCAGGTGTACACAAGGGTTTGATAACATATAGCCTTGTTACAGTTTTCCTGCATGTCATAAGCATCTGAATATAAATTAACATGTTGAAATAAAATCTGATGTTCTTTTACGTTTTATTTGGTGTGCGGAAGAGGGAGTAGTCTTATACGGCTAGTATATAACAAACTCTATATTTTGAGTGGAAATGTTGGGGGGGTCGTCTTATACGCCCAGTCGTCTTATATGCCGGCAAATACGGTATATGTAAAGGGTAGTCTTACTTGAAAATCTGCAAGGTGCTCATAGTAGTTGTATTTTATCTGAGAATCTCCTAATGCGCTTTTTCAGTTTGAGGGAGTCTCCTGGGCAGGAAAGGGTGTCTACAAATACATATGTGGAAGAAATGGGGCTTTTACATGCAATATGGTTCTATTGCAAAACGTACACTTTTATTACAAAAATGCTACTAATTGTAAAAAACAGATTTGTTTTTTGCACATATTTCACCCCAAACAATTGAGAATACACTAAAACAAGGCCAAACAAGACATTTCATGTTAATGCCCAGACTGAAAAAAACATTATATAATTTTCCTGGGAAATCCCTCAAAATCTCTTCAAAAATCACAACTGAACATGTACAGAAAAATATTGAAAATGGTATGGCAACAGAGGGTGACAAAATCTCCAGGAAGCCTGGCAGTTAAAGGGTTAATTCAAGAAGAAGAATTTAAAATGCATATGTGTAGAGTCAGCATATGCATGAATAGAAACCAGAAGGCAACAATGTAATTTTGAATTGCAGTTAGTGATAAACCTGTTTCATCTGACAAGCATTATTTACTAACCACAATAAAAATGAAGGATAATTCATGATTAGTAGAGAGATAAATTTGGGGAACATGAACTGTCTTCACTTTTGCAACGCCTCACATTTAGTGCAAGACAAAGTACTTAGTGGCATCTTTAATATCCCCAATACCTGATAAATGTTATGGCCAAGATAACCTAAGCCTCAAAAGAGGAGACACTGAACAAATTGTCAGCATGATATACATACAAGTTGTCAACAGCATCTGGGTTGCCTTGCGTAGAAATGATGGGCAACAGATGTTCAGGGAAATGTTACCATCTGCCCTATGTGAGTAATATCCATCAACATACAATAGAGATAACTCTTTGACAAAGAGTGTGACCTTCTTCATTTCCAACATCAACTCATACGGAAGAATATGAAGTAGACTTTGCAGCTTAAGTTAATTTGTTACAACGTCAGTCATGTAATGAGATACAAAAGACTTACTGCATGAATCCAGTGCGGTGAACATATTTTCAGAAGTTTCTTCAAATTGAACCTCTATATGTATCTGGCTGTCTGAGGATGATAATTTAATATGTCCCAATTATTTTGAAGAATTTTTATATCTTTAAAGAGAGGAGTATGAATGCAAATGTAATGCCAAAGGACACCCAAGGAGATGTCCTAAAAATTCTGATTTGCATTTTACTAACTGTACAGGAAACCCAGTATGAGGCTTATATCTTAATTATAATGTCACCTGGAATAATTGCATACTAAACATGATGCACATCATTCTGCTGTTAGACTCTAACCCAAGTGTTTCGCTTCTGTACTGTAAGTCCATAATTTCAAAGTATAAAGCTTGTCTACTGGAGGCCCATACATTGTATTGTTTTTTTTAATGGTTAAAGTACAACTTTAGGCAATGTTTGCCACTTCACATTTTGAGGGTTTCAATGCACAGATGAAGCTAATCAATGTAAGTCCCAATAAAACTTTAAGTGCCTTATTTATGAAGTGTGCCTTTTAGATCTATTTGGCATCATTTTGAAAGCATATCCGTGTCTTTTCATATTTTGGCTCTGCTTGTATTTCAGAATGGCGCTGTTAGTCAAATGGCCAGCTTGTGTCAGTGCCTGTTGGACCTCTAACAGTGCCAGTGAGTAAGCCTTTGTTCCACCAATTTATTTGAGTCGCACACCAGATTTATTCATTTTTGACACGCATACAAATTTGGCACTATATATATATATATATATATATATATATATATATAAGCCACTGGTTGGCACTTCTTCCTTACAGTCACAGGATACCACTGCTGTAATCTAAAGAAATAAACTTTAAAATGCGTTTTGGCTGCTTTTAAACTGTTGTGCTACAAAGTACACATTGTTAACAACAAATAAGCAAGAAAAAGTCTTTACAAGAAATTAATAAAATTAAATTTGGCAAGATCTGCGTTTACATTTGTGACATGTTGCTAAAGCAAGTTTTGTACAAATAAATATGTTTAAAGGGGACCAAAATCCACAGATTGGCCCAGGAAGCTATAGCTCCCTGGCCACTTATTCAACAGGTCGCGCATGTGCCGTAAGATCGGGGAAAGGTGAGTGAGTTCGGATGACCGAGTGCCCGGGGGCAAGGACCAAAATCCAGGATAAAATCCAAAAAAATCCATGGGTTTTGATCTACTTTAACATTATTTAAAAGTAAAAAAAAAAAACATGTCAGTACTGTACTGCCTATTTTGGTCTATGGGAGTTTTACCTACAGTGCCACAATAAACTGCTGCAGCTTTAATAAAAGTGCCAGTCACTGCATACATAAAGGCATAAGTGATAACGCAGGTAGACAGATGTATCTGTGCTGCATGTTTTTGGCTTCATAAGAATAACAATAATAATAATAATAAAAAAAGTATTATAATGCAGAGCATTATAATATATATAAGCCTTTTTGCCCTTAAGAGTACCCTCAAAACTCACATATTGAGATTAGCTTATTATCTGGTCTAAGCAACCAGTTTAAAGCGATTGCCAGCATGCTTTGAAAATACTTCTTGTAACCTAGCTTGCATCTCCATGTCCTATCCTAGAATAGGAGGGTCCTCACTCCTAGTGTTTTTTAGTATTAATATGTATTAATATGTAATACTGAATGTAATATTAATTGAACATTTCTGTCACATCTGACTCATAATACTCATCTGACACATTATAAGTTTTTATTTGTTTTACCCTGTCTGTAGTTTCTACATTGTACAGTGTACTGGAAGATGGGAGTGCTTTATAAATTAAAAGTTACAGAATCTTTTTTTTACAACCTAGCTTTTTATTGTATCATGGCCTAAACCAAAAGGTCTATTCACATTCTGTAATAAACCAGGTCCAAATACTTGCTTTTTTATTTTGCTTTGAGCTATAATCAGTCCTTTAACCCTTCTAATGCAAGCCACATGAAATTTGGTGGCACCTTGAGAAAGTGACAGTCGGTCACGGTGCGCGTGGGTGAATTTCATACTTTGCTCAGCAGGAGGGGATCATATCTTACACGGAGGTGAATTTATCCTAATCAGTTTGTGTTTTTTCATATGTGTATTTGATTTGTATATTCATTGATCTTTTTGCTCTTATGACACTTTGCACATTGGCACTTTAATAATTTTTGATAGGCTATACATATGTTAAATAGGAGGGATGATTTAGGTATAATGTGGATAATGGGGATTGATTAGGTCACTCCTGCTGAGGTTGGTCTTGTATATGTTATATGTTGTATTGTCCTTAATGTGTTTTTAACAATTTTTTTTGGATGAATAAAATAGATGGATATCAAGTTCTAATGGTGTTATTGAATTATTATTAGGGTGAGAGTGGTGCCTTCTTGGTATTAGTCCCCTTTCTGAGGATTTTGGTGTATTGTTGTATCAATTTGGGATGCCGGTATTGGCACGCTCTAATTTCCCTGTGTAATCTTGGGGTTGTGCTTGACAGGGTGTATTGTGTATGTCACATGAAATTTACGCTGCGTCAACAGCAACCCTTAAACGCCAGTACTATCCAAATACGCTTTTTATTTTGCTTTGAGCTATAAGCAGTCCTTTAACCCTTCTAATGCCAGCCACATGAAGCAACACTTAAATGCCAGTACTGTAAATTTTATTCACATTATTGTGAATTTACTCACCTCTAGAGAACAATAAGCTTACTTCCATCCACGTTTCAGCGCAAGGCAATGTCTTCATCCTCTGGTGGGCAGTACACAGATCCTCTGCTCCATGCTGGGCTCCCAGCATCTATTTTCTCTTAATCTTTATTTATATACATTTTTTATAATTATACAATTAATTGCATATAAATGTAAATTACACATTTCTGCTGGTATTGACAAATTCTCATTAAAATTGCATATCCTCCATAATAGCATTGTACTTGCTAACATACATCTATTAATAATTGAAATTTTACATTACAGTTAAGCTGAAATTATGAAAGGTAAACCATTGACATCATTCAGATATTGATACCCAACAATGCATCTCCTTTTTCTAACCCCTCCCTTTTAAGCACCCTCTCTGAGCACTTAGGTGCCTAAAATCCTCAAAAGTGGACTCAGAAAGAAAAGCAGAAAAAATGTATTAACATCTCAAGGGTTTCTTTTTAGTTTGCCATTTTCTTGCTATAAGAAGTTTTACTACATTGATGATATGCACCCTCGCACCTCCAACAATCTGATATTTGTGGGAATATCCTATGCAACTTTGCTGGAGTCTGGTACCATTGTGATAGTTCAGTTCTCGAATCCTTATATTCTTCGAAATTTTATGTACCAGATGCCAGGTCTGCAGTCATTTATCTATGCTTATATTATCTTTAAGTGATTTTTGCCACAGTTTCATACTTACCAGAGGCAGGGCCGTATTTGCCACTAGGCAAAGGAAGGCACGTGCCTAGGGCGGAGCTACAGACAGGGACGGGTACGGGGCGGAGGCCAGCAACAATTTAATTAAAAAAAAAAACTTGCATGCAGTGGTGCCCCCGGCGATGCGGGGAAGGTTGCGAGCGCGCCCCCTATTCCTGCTGTTTGCCTCGGTGCCCCACCTGCTCTCAGCTGCCACCTGTCTCCTTCCTATGACAGGTGGCGGCGCGCCAGCTAAGTGTGGGAGTTGGGGGCGTGGCCTTGCCAGGTCCCCACGCCCCAGCCCAGCTCTGCCTTTGCCACTGCTCTTGCCATTGTAACTGTATGGGCAATCCCCCAGCCTGCCTGCACGTGTAAAGGAATGTGTGATTGCATTGCAGTGTGTGTCAGGACAGCATGGGGATTTGTGATGCTGCCCTGACACACTCAATGCAATCCCACATTCCTTTACACGTGCAGGCAGAGTGGCCCCCCTCTCCTCCCCCACAACCACGCCCCCTCCCTCAGCAGCAAGTATGGTTGGAGCAGTGTGATGGGGGCTCTTTCCCTCCTCCTCCTCCCCTCAGTTCAGTGTGTGGGCTGCCGGCTACACTGCAGCTTGAAGATCATCTTCCTCTTGTGCGCAGCGCTCAGCCCTCCATGATTTCCAGCAGCAGAACAAGGTACCAGCAAACATGTTAAAGAGGAACACCACACATAAATTTTACTTTCCTGTGTGTTGTTCCTCTCTGCAGCAGCATCCCAAATTGGGATGCCCCACTGTGTGTACCCCCCCAGGTCACCCTGTTTCACTCGCCTTCCTTCCACCCCCACAGCACAGACTCGGGCGAGAGTGAATGCGCTGATTGACTGAGTGACTCGCTCAGCCAATCAGCAGGCTCGCTGTTACTTGGCTCTTTTTGGCCGAGCGGCACCGCCAGCCGCATCCCCCAGCCCACCTGGCAGCCGTAGTGTGACTGCGCCACACATTCAGGAAGGTTGGGCGCATTCTCGGCTACAGGTGAGCAGGGATGCGGCCAGAACGCACAGATGCGGCGAGGGCTCCGGGAGAGGGCGAGTGTTCCAGGGAGAGGGGTTTACACAGTGGGGCATCCCAATTTGGCAGCTACCAGGGTGTAACCATAGGGGATGCAACCACATCGTAAAAAACAAGGAGGCCCCATCAGTGTCACCCCTCTTCCCTCTATCAGATTTGTGTTTGCTTGGCATCATCTTGAGAATGGAAGCTCCATTAATCTCTCTTGTTTCAGTTGTCTAGCTGCATCCAATTAAATGAAAAGTCTGGAAAAAGTTAACTGAGTCTTGAAAGGGCCCCATTTCATGTTCACACTAGGGCCCAGTCACATGTAGTTACACCACTGGCCATAGTCCCTGTTAAAGTGAACCAAAAGCCAGTTTTTGCTGCCCCCTGGTTTTGGGTTGCTTAAAGCGGAACAAAACCAGGGATTTTGACTTCCTGGATCTTTTCAGATCCAAATTGGGATGCCCCACTGTATGAAACCCCCAAAAACTCACCCCATATGCGTTCCCACAGCGAATGCGCAGGCGCAAAGCCAATATGAGCTGCTTACTCCTTTGGAAAAACAGCTCCCATTAACTTCTATGGGGATAGGCTTGGGATGGGAGCACGCGCCACTAGGTGTAACAAGGAATGGGGCAGTACAGCTCCCCATTATTATTATTATTATTATTATTATTGTTTATTTATATAGCGCCATCATCTTCCGTAGCGCTTTACAAAGTAGTAATTACAGACAGGGTAGAAACATACGGTACATATAATAATTCAAATGCAGTTTTACAGAGTTGACAATGGATATTCTGAATACAAGATACAATAGGGGAGAGAGCCCTGCCCTTGTGAGCTTACAGTCTAAAGGAAGAGGGGTGAAGACGAGGGGGAAGGATCACAAACAGTCAGTATTGAGCTTTGTGGCATGCACCCTTGAGAAGATTGGTTAGGCCAGATTATATGCTTGTCTGAATAAGTGAGTTTTAAGGGCGCCTTTGAAGGTTTTGAGGGTTGTGGAGTGGCGGATTGGGTGCGGGAGGGCATTCCAGAAGATTGAGGTTGCACGTGAGAAGTCCTGGAGGCGGGCGTGAGAGGAGGTGACCAGGGTGGAGGACAGGAGTAGGTCGGCAGAGGAGCGGAGGCTGCGTCTAGGTTGATACTGTTGGATTAGAGATGAGATGTAGGGAGGGGCCTGGTTGGAGAGAGCTTTGTATGCAAGAGTTAGAGTTTTGAACAGGATTCGCTGAGGGACTGGCAGCCAGTGTAGGGATTGGCAGAGAGGTGCAGAATTAGAGTAGCGAGAGGAGAGATGGATGAGGCGCGCAGCAGAGTTCAGGATAGATTGGAGGGGTGCCAGTCTGTTAGTTGGTAAGCCACAAAGAAGGATGTTGCAGTAATCCAGTCGGGATATGACCAGGGCATGCACTAGCATTTTAGTGGTGTCAGGTGAGAGGAAAGGACGGATGCGGGAGATGTTTTTAAGTTGGAGGCGACAGGAGGTGGCCAGGGAGTGAATATGTGGTTTGAAAGAGAGGGCAGGGTCCAGAATGACTCCCAGGCACCGAGCTTGGGGAGTTGCTGTTATTGTGTAATTGTTGACAGAAATAGACGTGTTAGAGAGGGGAGGGGAGTTAGATGGTGGGAAAATGACCAGTTCTGTCTTGTCCATGTTTAGCTTGAGGTAGCGAGATGACATGAATGAAGAAATAGCTGAGAGGCAGTTGGGGAGGCGAGATAGTAGAGAGGAGAGATTGGGGCCTGAGAGATATATCTGAGTGTCATCCGCATAGAAGTGGTATTGAAAGCCTAGTGAAGTTATAAGTTTGCCAAGGCCATGGGTGTAGACTGAGAAAAGTAGGGGGCCTAGGACAGAACCTTGCGGCACACCAACAGAAAGAGAACGGGAGGAAGAAACTGTGTTAGAATAGGATACACTGAATGATCTGTCAGAGAGGTAAGAGGTGAGCCAAGAGAGTGCAAGCCCTTGAACCCCAAGAGAGGAGAGAATATCAAGAAGCAGAGAGTGGTCGACAGTATCAAAGGCTGAGGAGAGGTCAAGAAGGATGAGGATGGAGTAGTGACCTTTGCTTTTGGCAGTAAGTAGATCATTGGTGACTTTGGTGAGGGCAGTTTCAGTGGAGTGGTTACGGCGGAATCCTGATTGTAAGGGGTCAAATAAGTTGTTAGCGGATAAGTATTGTGACAGTTCTGAGTGGACATGTTGTTCAAGAAGTTTGGAGGAGAAAGGGAGTAGCGAGATAGGGCGGTAGCTGGAGAGGGCAGAGGGGTCGAGAGAGGGTTTCTTGATTATCGGAGTAATAACTGCATGTTTGTAGGAAGAAGGAAAGGTGCCAGTGGAGAGAGAAAGGTTGAATATGGATGTTAAGGCTGGAGTGAGGGATGGAGACAGTTGAGGAATAAGGTGGGATGGAATAGGATCGAGGGAGCAGGTAGTCAGGTGGGCTCTAGATATGAGAGAGGTTAGTCCAAGCTCAGTTATTGGAGTGAAGAAAGTAAGAGAGTAAGGCAGGGGGATTGTTTGAAGTGGTGAGGGATTCTGAGGGGCAAAGCCGAGTCGAATGTTGTCAATTTTTCCTTTGAAGAATGCAGAAAATTCTTCTGCTGTTATTTGGGAGGTTGGAGGAGGAGGTGGTGGGCGGAGTAAGGAACTGAAAGTGTTGAAGAGTTGTTTGGGATTCCGGGCTTGTGCAGAAATCAGTGAAGAGAAATAAGCTTGCTTAGCAGATGAAAGGGCCGTCCTGAGTTCCTGAAGGGCTTGTTTGTAGAATAGAAAGTCATGATTGGCTTTGGTTTTCCTCCATCGCCGTTCAGCAGCTCGAGACAGCTGTTTCAATCTGGTTGTGCCTGCATTTAGCCAGGGTTGTGGGTTTCTGGTGCGGGGACGGCTATAGGTGAGGGGGGCGACAAAATCCAGAGCTGAGGAGAGAGTATTATGGTAGTGTGATGATGCAGCGTCTATGTCCGTGAATGAGGTCAAGGTCTGAAGAGGTTGAAGTGAGGCAGAAAAGGACTGAAGGTCTAGGTTTCTTAAGTTCCTGCGTTGAGTTGTGGGTTTGTGTGGAGGGGGGTTAGCAGGCATTGGAGCGAGGGTCATAGTCAGCAGATTATGATCAGAGAGGGGGAGCAAAGAGGATGAGAGGTTTGAGACAGAGCAGAGGTTAGTGAAGAGGAGGTCAATTGTGTGGCCGTCTTTGTGGGTGGGTGCAGTAGACCATTGCTTGAGGCCGAAAGATGAGGTTAGTGACAGTAGTCTGGTGGCAGCAGGGTTGCTAGTGTCAACAGATATGTTAAAGTCACCCATGATGATTGCAGGGATGTCTGTGGACAGAAAATGAAGGAGCCAGGTAGAAAAGTGGTCTAGAAAAAGAGTAGTAGTTCCAGGAGGGCGGTAGATGACTGCGATTTTCAGGTTACAGGGAGAATATAAGCGGACACAGTGAACTTCAAAAGATGAGAAGGATAGAGATGGCAAGGCAGGGAGTGGTTTAAAGGAGCAGAGTTTGGAAAGAAGGATGCCGACGCCCCCACCCTGTTTGTTGTTGGATCTGGGGGTGTGACTGAGATGTAGTCCCCCATGTGAGAGGGCAGCGGGTGAGGCTGTGTCTGATGGGGTCAGCCATGTTTCTGTGAGTCCCATGAAGGTAAAAGAGTTAGAGAGAAACAGATCGTGAATATAGGTGAGTTTATTGCGCACTGAGCGTGCATTCCACAGTGCGCAGGTGACAGTGGCGGGAAGGGATGGAGAGTGAGTAAGCTGTATCAGATTAGATAGGTTGCGTGTGTATCCTGGTTTAACACGGTTGTAGACTTTTGGCTTTGATGAAAGATGAATATTTATGGAGGAGGGGGGGTGAAAGAGTGGGCCTGGATTAGGACTGATGTCTCCGGCGGCAAGTAAGAGTAAAAGGAGAGAGAAGAGATGGTTGTGGCTTTTGAGGGTGGAGTAATGTGCCTTGTGCTTGGATATAGAGGTGGTGTGTGATTTTGCCAAGGAAAGGAATTCGTGAGCAGAGAGGTAGGGGGAGGAGAGCAGAGAGGGGGAGATATATAGGGACTTACCAGGAGCAGGGGGATACTGTGAGTCTAGGATTCTGAGGGTAAGAGGAAGCAGTGTGATGAGGTAGAAGGTGATCATTTTAGTTGATGCTGGGCTATTCAGACAAGCAGAATCCGGTGCAGGTTTCCTTCAGGTTGAATTCGGGTTAAATTCGCTGCAGACTTAGAAGGAGTCAGACTTGGAAAGGAGTCTGAATTGCAGCCACTATTCACTCAATATGAGCAGTTTCTAAGTGCCTATGATTAGCTCATGCACAACACTTGGGCCTAAAGGGTGGGGCTCGGACAGTCCTAAGTTTGGTCAGGGGGGGCACATAAGGTAATAAAACATCAAATGGAATGTTGCTAGATGCTATGGTTCAGTGAACACACAAGGGGCAATAGTGGTCAGTTTAAATTTAGGAGATAGTAACAGATGATAGTATCGCAAATATAGATATGGGCAGGGGAACCAGATGGGGCATTCAAAATAATGACATAACTCTTAAATAAGGCATATGCACAATTAAGATGACACGGGAAGAGTCAAGTTTAAAATAATGAATCTAATGAGAGAATGGCAGCAGGTATTACACAGGCAGGAAAGGGTTAAAAGTTGCTGGTGAGATCAAAATGCGTACCAGGATGAGAGAATGGCAGCAGGTATTACACAGGCAGGAAAGGGTTAAAAGTTGCTGGTGAGATCAAAATGCGTACCAGGATGAGAGAATGGCAGCAGGTATTACACAGGCAGGAAAGGGTTAAAAGTTGCTGGTGAGATCAAAATGCGTACCAGGATGAGAGAATGGCAGCAGGTATTACACAGGCAGGAAAGGGTTAAAAGTTGCTGGTGAGATCAAAATGCGTACCTGTGAATGAGAGAGGAGACATATCAGAATGCAGGTGGTGGTGATATGGAGGAAGAGTGATGTGGTTCTGGGTCCATAGAGTGAATTCGGGTTAAATTCGCTGCAGACTTAGAAGGAGTCAGACTTGGAAAGGAGTCTGAATTGCAGCCATGGTGGCTTTGCAGCCACTATTCACTCAATATGAGCAGTTTCTAAAAAACAATCAGAGTCGTTTGGAGACAAGCTTGTGCATGCTTCATTGACCTGGGGAAAGGGTAAGTTTTACTAGTGCCCTGGGCGGTTTTACACAGCGGGCCAACCCAATTCGGGTTGCCCCCGGAAAAAGCCAACGGCTGGCCTGCAATCTTTTAGATTCTTGGTCGGCCGTTGATGGGGTTTTTTTTCCCTGTGACATCCTGATTTTAGATGCCCCACTGTGTGAAACCCCCAGATCACCCACAACTTAACTTACCTTTCTGCTGTTCCCATGGTGTATGTGCAGGCTCTTATTCAATCATTGCTTTATGGTGTACATACTAATGCACTGCATAAAGCATTGTTTTGGACTGAGCATCACCATAGGGAACGGTCACATTGCAGTGTAAGTTGTGCTGCCATGCCCAGCATATCTGAATCGCCTCAGCTGCAGGGATGTGGGTGTTCACACATTGGGCATTCCTAAAAGGGATGCCCCTGGTGCACTTAGCTGTGGGGGGGCGTAAGCACAAATAGTACCTATTGCAGCAGGAACTCTAAATACAGCCCTGACCAGAGGTTGTATATAATCTTGTTCGTCTCTCAGTATTTTATAAGACCAAGATAACAGATGTTTCTAAGGACCTCGACATTTCACCATGAACCTAAATGGGTGTGCATACTAAAGAAAAATCCCCTAATTTGCATACACTCCTACCACTTTGTTCTTCTATTTTCAGTCATTAATTTCCGCATAAGTTACCCAGGAGTTTTTCCCCATAAACTGCATTAAACGTTTCACTTCATTACACTTCTAATCTGATAATAAAAATAGCTTGACTGCTCAAGAATGAATTCTGGGTTATTCCTCACCACAGTCAATGGACCAGAAATGCAGAGGCATTTACCCTCTTTGCCCATTGATCTCAATTAGGCAACTGAGCTTTCTAGAATTGGATGATCCTTGACCGCAAGCCTACTAAAAAAAGTCAGATTCCAAAGCAATGGAGCAATTTCATGTCCTATAAGAACATTTTCTATACTGTTCCAGTCTATCTCCCTCTCTTTTTTATGACATTCAATCAACCTCTGAATCATGTTGGCTTTGTGATACAGAGCCAAATCAGGTACCTAAAAACTTCCTTTGCTTCTATCCATGCTCTTAGCTTTTTTGAAAGCTAATTCAGAGGGTTTTGTCCCTAGCTATATTAGAAGATCATCCCATTAAAGCTTCTGAGAAAGCTCTTTAAGAGGTAAATAGGAATAGATTGGATCAGGTAGAGAATCCTGGGAAAAAAAACATTGGTTTATATAACCGTTATTCTCCCAAACTATGGGGTTTGAAGTTTATTCCACTTTATCAAATCAGCTTTGACCTACCAAATCGTGGGATGTAGTTTAATCCAAAAAGTTGTTTTGAATCCTTCAATATCTGAATTCATAAGTATTTAATATAATTAATCTGCCAATAAAAGTTGAACTTACAGTACATGTACAAAATTCTAAGGTGCTGCGTTCAATGAAATACCTAGGGCTACAGATTTACTATAGTTGATTTCTAGTTTAGAGATATTTTTAAATTGAATAAATAAGTTTAGAAGACTTGGGAAAGTGATAAGTGGTTGCATGATATAAAAAACATGGCATCAGCAAACGCAGTATATTGTAACTCCTGCACTCCATATATATCTGGATGGTTGTTACCGTGACAAAAATGGTTCTAGTGAGAGAATAAAAATCAGGGGAGATAAAGTGCACCCCTGACCAGTGCCATTTGTGGATTAAAGCTTTATGATCTGACTCCTGGGGGCACTTTTGTTTATTGAAGGTGTGGAATACAAGACCACGATCCTATTTAGCATCTCTGTGCCTAGATGAATTAGTACATGTCTGATCCACGCCCCAACTCATATGAATGAATTCTTTAGTTGCATCAGTAGATAAAAAAGTGCTTCTTCTGGATCTAATATTGGAAATCCAGAGTTTTTATGTTATCTCTGGTCTCGCGGCTAGGGAAAAAAACAACTTCAGTCTGTTTGCCAAGACCTTCGCATATTTTTTAGCATCTCTAATCATCCAATAATGCAATTGGGCAATAAATAGCACATCTACTTTGGTCCTTACCATTTTAGGGAACACAATTATTTCCTCAATGCCATCATCAGCAACTCTTTTTTAACTCAAAAGTTATCGCAGCAACACATAATATTCCGTGGCCTATCATCCGTTTGTTACGAAGATGGTGTGATCTATGGACTCTCCCGACAATCTCAATGACAGATGCCAAAGCGGCATGGCAGGAGGAAGAGCAGGGCTCAGTGAGTAGCCATGACCAGCTGGTCAGGGGAGCGAGATTTCAGCAGGGCATCAGTGAGGGAGCAGGAGATGAGGTGGAGGATGGGCATGCAATATAGGCTGGACTTTCTTCCTCCCTGAGGAAAGACCCAGCGGGGTCTGAAATGTTGGAAATCCACCTGCTACTTGTGCTGAAACATATTCTAATCTGATTGAACTTTGTTTGACCATTGGGTTGCTGAATAATTGCATTTTTGATGTGATGAACTTTTCTGTTATTCATCGGATGCCATTCATATTGAGTCTTGCATAAGTCAAATACCTGTGCCATTGTGAGGCCATAATAAATATTGCAACTATCCTTTGTATCATATAGTTGAATGGACATATGAGTATTTACTAATTGCATAAAGCCTTATTCACTTATTGGGCGACCACTGCCTCCAGCTATGTAAGGAGGTTGTATTGTATATAAATATCTGTCTATTTTTGCTTACTAATTAATACACATATTGAATTGCAACTCACAACCTCTGTAGTAAGGTGTGCATTATTTTTAATTATATTTTTGTGGACTTGGAGACTTCCCCATGAGATCTGACGCAAGCCCTCCTTTTAAATGGGAATGGAGAAATTATATTACCCCTCTAGTCCAGGGGGATCCTAGAGGGATGGGAGTCCCCAGCCAAGAACCTAAGGGAGAAGGCAAGGGGGAATCAATAATGCCCCTGGGCCTGTAGTACAGCAATTTCCATTCACATAATTTGGTGTTGGAGTCCCCATCAAGAATTGAACATTGCCCAGAAAGTACATAAGTGGCAATTACCTCCCTAAGAAATAGCAGTAGTGAAATGAGGACTTGCAGCCCGGAAATCATTGAGATGGACACTATAAAATCAAATTCCAGAGAAGGAGATACAGTAAAGATGGAACAACTTTCCAAGTTGCTTGATGATAAATTGGGGAGGTTAAATGAATCAATCGTGAAGTTAAAAAAAACTAAATTAGCACTGTAGGGCCTAGGCTGGTAGCACTGGAGAACAAGCTGAAACCTATCTCTGAAAGCATAGCAATTAATACCTAGGGGATCAAAGAAATGCAAGTTACTTAGGAGGATATATATTTGAAACTTGGAGACTTGGAAAACAGATTGTGGCGGAGTAATTTCTGCATCAGAGGCCTTCCAGAAAGTATAAGAGACCTGGAAAATGTCGTTAAAGAGGAAATGTCGTTAAAAGGAAAAAGGGAGGCTGAAAGTACCTGGGGTGGAAATCCAAATAAATGCCTATATAGTCCCAATCATCTTTCAAAAGAAGAGAACATTAAAACCACTACTACAAGAGTTGCAGCAACAAGGCATAAAGTATAAATGGGCATATCCCTTCAAATTATTGTTGTAAAATATTCCATAGGAACTTTTAAGGAAGGCATTCAAGAGATTGAGTATCAACATTGAAGGCTAGGAGCAATCAAGGAAAAGCCTTTACAAAATCCCCCCTGAATATGTAACGTTGACTCTAGGTTTTTTTTTTTTTTTTGTTAGCAGGTTGATGGAATACATTATATAGGATAAACGGCAAAGATGTTATTTATTACATATCTTGATGTACATTTTCGAATAGTAACTCAGCAATGTGTTTTTTTTTTGTTTTTTTATTCCTCCCTATTTTCTAGTAGGGCTGAGCATTATTTCTTGTGTCTTGTGATTGGTGTGTATATAAATAGATTCATATAAATGTATATAGAGGTTTGAAGATTTGTACACGGGGGGCGTGGGGTGTATGGATTACATTAGATTTATATTTGACACATAAACTGAGTACTGTAGAGCCTTTGTATTGGTTTAGACAGGATATTTATATTAAAATAAGTGTGGTTTATAAGGGGTATTTTTTTTCTTTCTTTCTTTCTCCCCTTTGGTATTCATTAAATTTCTACACGGGTGATATATTACATATAAATATAAGAGGAAATGGATTGTATTAGTTTTCTACCTAATACATAAATTGATTAGTGTAGAAATTTTATGTAAATCAATGCAAAGGTTTAATAATAATATAGGTAAAATATCATCATAAGTGGTTGGGTCTTAATGGTGGGTGTTTTATTATTTATATTATATTTATTAGGTCTGATAATAATATATGTGTGGTTTCATGAGTGGTAGGGAGTTTAGGGAAAGTATGGGGGGACTTCGTAACCTAAGAGAGATACAATAAAAAATCTCCTTTGTTGTGAGATTGGGCCCATGAGAGAAGGAGGAAGGACATTTTCTTTTCTTTCCTTTTTTTTTCTCTTTTCTCCTCCGCTTTCTCTTATGGGCACATGAGGATGTGCAATAATTAATAAGGGTTTAAGTACCTGGGGGTATCATACACATGTAGGTTTTTGATATGTACTGCTATGTACAATTATTTACTGATTTTCATTATTATGCAAGAGATAAGGATTTATATCTTTTTTCGATATATAGGGGGTAGTGGAAACTGAGTCTTTGAAGTATAAGGGTGTTATTTTAAGAATATTTAAGTTTAAAAAATCCATGGGGTGGAGGAATATGTTCCTACATTGCATCTTATTATCCAACCCCATAAGGGAATGGGGGGGCGAAAGATTCCTTTCTGGGTTCCGTCATAGGAAATGATAGTGAATGGTTTGGAGAGCCAATGTTATCTTATTTTTTATTTTTTTCCTATGAAATTGTGCTTTATCTTTCCTTATTCCGTCTCTCTTTCTTTTCTGTGCATTGCCCATGCTCCCTGGTTGGGAGAGTCTTTCTCTGAGAGTCCTGGGCCATTATATGAGAAGCAAAGAAAAGTATAAAATGAAGAACCAAGATAACTTAACAAATAAGGTCATCTCACACAATGTGCAAGGGTATAATTCCCCTGCAAAGTGTAGTAAAGCCTTTTATTATTATAAATCTATAAAGGCATAGATAGTGCTTTTGCAAGATTTGCACTTTAAAGAGAAGCAACACACAGGTATTTCAACACTGACTGGCTAAGTGACGTGTTTAGCCAATCAGCGTGCTTGCTGTCACATGGCTCCCTTTGGCCATCCGAGTGGCGCTGAAGGGAGCTGAGCAATGCCGCCAGCATTATCCCCCAACCACCTTGCAGCCATGGCATGCCCATTCAGAAAGGCTGGATGCACGCGTGGCTAGAGGTGAGCAGGGATGTGGCCAGAGCGCACAGACATGGCGAGGGCTCCAGGAAAAGGTAAGTCAAACTGGCAATCTGGGAGGAGTTCACACAGTGGGGCATCGCAATTAGGAAGGCCCCAAAGAGTGGAACTCCAACAACCCCCCCCCCCTAAACGATTCTGAATAGACATTTCTATACATTTTTTCCAGCGCGGTGGAGAAAAAAGGGGGGGGGGGTTGCAATCTACTTGGCCAACTCAATCCCCTTTAGATTGACTGAGGAGGTGAAAGATAATGATGGCCAGTACGTAATGATAAAGGGAAAATAGGGGAAACAATGGTGTCTTATTATGCATCTAACAAAGGACAAATAGGCTTTTTTTCAAAATATGTTCAAAGAAATAATCCCTAAATTGGAAGGCACTCTAAATATAGGAGGAGATTCCAATATGACACTAGACATGGTGGCTGATAAATCAAACCCAGCAGTGTATTGAATAGATCACCTTCCAGGAGAAGTAAATGTCTTTAAGCTTTTGTCTGAAAAGGGACTGTAACCCTAAGATTAAGGATTATACTTAATTTGGTTGCTCACCATACATACTCTAGGTTAGACCACATTTTTATCCCATATTCTATAGTGCCCAATGTATTAAATGCAGCATATTGGAAAAAACCCATTCAGCAGTCATGATGATTATTAAGGGTTTGTGGTCAAAGCCAGGGGGTATAAATATAGGCTGAATGAGGCGTTGTTGGGTTATCTAGGGATAAGCGAGGAAATAAAGTTTAATTAAAATAACTATTTTTGAGCAGAATCCGCTTTTTGCTACAAGACCTGCTAATAACTGGATGACCTACAAAGGGGCTATACAAATAGCTGCAAGGTATAAGAAGAAACTCAATGGGGAAATCTATCTATCAAAACTAGGGAGTTGGGTAGACTAAGCAGATTGCATAAAGGTCAACCCAATGACAAATTGCTGTCACGGATTAATAAGCTTAGGCTTGAAATAAACCGGCTTTAGACTGCTAGAATGGAAAAAAGGTGGAATAGAGCTAGATTTCATTTAGCAAAAGATAAACCTGGAAAGTTACTAGCAAGGCAACTTTTGTTCCAAAAGAGGATGAATGGGTTGATGACTCAAAACCCAAAAAACAGACAGTTTCATTCAGAGCTATATTCTAAACCACCATGAGTAGAGAATACTATGATCAAAACTTGGCTTGAAGCGTCTGGAGTTGAAGGGATCACAGAAGAACAGAGAGCCGTGATGGACAAGGATGGAAAAGCATATAGGCCTAGATGAGGTCCTGTGTGCTACTGAAAGTATTACTATCGGACGGCCCCTGGTCCGGATGGACTATCTCACCTGTATTATAGGCTGTTTGGTGCCACATTTTGGTACAATTAAATTGGGTATATCAATGTCAGAGGAGGCGTTAATAGCTAACATAGTAGTGATTCCAAAACCAAGGAAAGATCTCACAAAATGTTCAGTGTATCACCCAATTTTGTTAATAAATAATGACTTGAAAATATTTGCTAAGATTCTTGCACATGGGCTTAATTCCTTGCTATCCATGGTGGTCCATCAGGACAAGGTGGGATTCATCCCGGGGAGGCAGACCAAGTTAGGCAGGCCTTTGATGTTGTTTCTGTTCTAAGGGACCAGTGGGATGGGGGTAAGCCAGAGGAGGAGATGTTGCTATCAGTCAACATCCAGAAGGCTTTGATACCCTCTCCTGGGATTACTTGCTTATGGTCTTAAAGAAGATGGGTTTGGGGGAGGGGTTTTTGATCTGTAAAGAGGATCTTTACTCAACCCCTAGAGCAGCAGAACTGATAAATGGGTACAAGACAAACTGGGTGTCAGCAGAGGCACTAGACAGGGCTGTCCCCTCTTACTGGTTTGTCCTGGCCATGGAGCCTCTGGTTAGGAGACTGAATTCCGAGAAGAACTTCAGAGGAGTCATCTGCAGAAATAAGAAACATAAATCAGCCCTCTTTGTCGACGACTTGCTCTTGTTCATCACCAGGCCAGAGACCTCACTACCGGACATTATGAATTTGCTGGAGAGTTTTATGAGGGGGGTCTCAGGCCTGGTGGTGGCACTAGATATCAACTTGGATTCAGGAGTTTGGGAGAAATTACAGTTAATTTTGATTTTTCTGGAGATTAACCCCAAGGCTTGAAGAGGCCTATGAGTGGAAATCCAACTCTGTTTTGAAAATTGAAAGAAACTTAGAACAAATGGGAGAGAAAACCACTATCATAGATAGGTCAGATGGTAGTGGTTAAAATGGACATATTACCAAAATTATTGTACAATTTTAGAACCCTCCCTATCCTACTGAAGATGGAGGACTTGAAAAAAGATGCAAAGGAATCTCTTAAGCTATATGTGGGCCAAGCTACATTATATAGCCTCAAAAATGTGGGAGGCTTGGGGGTGCCTGATTTAATTAAGTACTATTCCTTGACAAGGATTGTGCAAATGTCTAATATATATAAACAAAAAGAAATCCCAGCTTGGGTTTATGAGTCAAGGGCTTGTAAACCAGTGGATGCAGATATGCTGTGCTTGTTTCCCAGGAAATCCAGAACTTTTTTTAAGTGCCCGATACTCACTGAGGCATTTGGGGTTTGGGATAGTAGAATGAACTCCCTAAGATGTAAAAGGATCCCTGTGACCCCTGTTCTTGGCAATCCAAGATTCCCACAAGGAATCAGGGGGTGCTTTGGGTGCTGGAAGAGGAAGGTCTTGGGAGAGTGGGGGGATTTCACTGGGGAGATAGGATAGCGTCATTGAACCAATTAATTGAAAAACTTCAGCTCCCTTTAACATAACACTTTAGAGTGTTTCAGATCCTTGTGAACATTATCATTTGAACTGCCCATCCTGGTGGTAAGGACACTGTATGTAGTCATCCCCAGTGTTTCTGGTGAATTTAGGTCTGCCTTGACTCTCCTCCCATAACTCTGCCATCAACTGGATGCATAAAACAGTGGTATTCTCCTCTCCTCACTGTAAGTTTATATGTCTACTCAAGATTGAGGGGTATGCGACCTGTACTGCCTTGCTCTCTGACCATGAATCTTGCTTAGATCAGGTTCCATCTGAATACCACCAATTCCTGGATGTATTTGATAAGAAGGGGGTTGATCCTTTAACACCACACAGGCCATATAATTGCCCAATTGACCTACTGCTCAGTGACCTGATACCTTTTGGCAGGCTCTATCCTTTGTCTGACTCAGAACTTGTGACTCTGAAAGAATATGTTGATGTGAACCTAAAAAACTGGTTCATCAGACCATCCACATCTCCTGCTGGGGAGATGAATTTTTTCATTGAAAAAAAGGTGGGTCACTTCTCTTCTGTATAGACTACCGGGACCAGAATAGAGTCACTGTTAAGAATCAGTACCTGTTCCCACTCATCCCCGAATTGTTTCAGAGGGTTCACGCAGCCAAGGTCTTTACTAGAGATGTGTGAACCAAACTGGTAGAACACCGGTAGAGGCACCTGGCGGGCACCACTTCAGAGGTCACAGCCAGAGAGGTCAGGGTAGCTGGGCCAATCAAGAGGTGCTGTTGCAGAAAAAAGCCTGCCAGAGGACGAGCAAAGTTTGCTGGTGGTGCTGTTAGAAAGGCTAGCTCTGTATACGGTACTCTGCCATGTGTCAATTCTTTTGTACCTTTCCAGAGGCACAAAACCTGGCACAGTGCCGGATCTGTAAGAAAGTTAACCATGGCCAGGGCATCACAAGGCTGCCTGAGACAATTAAAATGCCTCACAAATGCCCCTTTCAAAACATTATTGCTCTTGGTGATGCTACTGATGGTGCAGCTCCCATAACCTGTCATCTGTCTACTAGCCAGACCTCATCCACAGGCAGTACACTTTCAGTCTTGTCATCATCATCTAGTGCTCCTCCTCCATCCCATCAGTTATCTATAATAGAATAATAGCATCTATATCCACCAGACAACAATATGCACCCGGTCATCCAGTTGTTATGCAGCACCTGGTTGAACTTGCACATGGCCAAGTTGTGGGTGGTACAGCTACTGTCATAACACCTGGGTAAGTCAATCGCCCTTAGGCAACTAATGATACAATATAGAGTGGGGATCACCACATACCCCTAGAAAAATTGCCGAGACAATAGCACTATCCACCAAAATAATAATCAAAGAATAATTTATTGAGAATACATGAGGTTAAAAAACACAAATACAATACATATAAGACTACATCACATATACACAATGGACACCAGGGGCGCCAGAGATCCATCACAATAATTAATAATAAGTGACCACAGTTGGTAAATACATTAAAGTGATCTTTAGACAAACAAATCCTAAACTAATTCTATAAACAAGTGCCAATAGCAATCAATGTACAATACACAAGAGATACAATAAATGTATCAACACCAGTGAAAAATACATTCACTATAAAATAAAGTGCCTGTGCCAAAAATATTGTGCAAATATCATAAAGGTAAAAAGGACCAACCGGGATAAGCAACAAAGACTTATAACAATATGATATACATACGGATCAACTGGGCCTCCCTCTGAAAATAAGCTCGTCAACGTGTGTCGTGGCGCATGCCCGCCGCTTCCTCAGGATGACTCCCTTAGGCAACTAATGGGGTGTGCCCAGCCCAGGTGGCATGTCCCTAGTTGCCATTACCTTTTCAACAAGGCCATCACCGCCTTGCACAGTTACATGGAAGATAGTGGGGCTGTCTATGCAACTGTCAGTGTGAAGCACAGTGCATGCAACAGTAGATACTTGGAGCAGTAGTACGGCCAAGGGCAATACATGTGTCATGGCCTACTGATCCCACCCTGTGCAGCACGATGCTCCGAAACAGCAAGGTCAGGCATTAGCAAGGTGGCAATCTACCTCGGCTTTGGATGCCAAGTGCCTATCCTCCTCCTCCTCCCAGACGGGAGACAGCAGGGTGTAGCTTACCCTCCTCCTCCATCCTTTTGTCACTATAAGGCACAGCATTGCCACGCCATATTGCTGAACCTGGACAAGAAAAGTCACACTGCCGAGGAGTTGCTGCCATGCATGCATGAGGAAATCTTTTGCTGGCTGTCTCCACAAAATAAAAAGTCAAGGTATTTTTTATTAGATAAAAATTGTATCTACCTAAAAATGCCAAACAAATTACCAAAAAATATAAAGAAATAAACCTGCAGGCAGTTTCAATGTTAAATTGGATACATTTAAAAGCCGCATTTAGTAAAACACTTAAACTGGACCTTCACCCTGAATAAGAACATATTAAAGTTTTTTCCTCCATTCTGTATATACAGATTGTCCTCATTAAAAATCATCCTATTTGCACCTAGCACATTTTCTGAGCCTTTAAACATCCAACATGGTGGCCCATGGAGTCTGAAGCTGCCTGCAAATAGGAAGTGTCTTCTGATTATGCCTTTCTGCATTGTGGGATTTCTGTCCTTTTCCTGAACCCAGCTCTGCTCTGTCCGTGCAGATCACATCTATAACCCACCCCCCTGCAATCCCCCCCCCCCCCCTCTCCTTAGCATGTGACCCTTCTGAGGCAAGATGGCACGCTAGATTTCTGAACAAAGTTGCAGCCCAGTGGGGGAAAGAATAATAAGTAAGTGACTAAAACGTAAAATATATTAATTCTAGATGCTGGGGTATAGTTATTTTAAGATTTTGGGCTTTTATTAAATGATGCTGAAGGTCTGATTTAAAACTGAAAAAAATATAATTAAAATATAAAGAGTTAGACTATTCTTTGTTAGATAAACATTGCATCTAACCAAAAAATATTACAATAATAAACCCCCAGGCAGTTTCAATGTTGAATGGGATGCATTTAAAAGCCGAATTTAGTAAAACACTGGTGGCCCAAATCCACTCCAGGGCAGGCATAGCGATCAGGGGTGCCCCGCTGTGTGAAACCCCCCACGTCACCTGAAAACTCACCTTCATTCCTGATCCAACAGCGCATGCAAGAGCAGCGGCCCCATCCCCGCTATAACTTTAGCAGGGCGCTACCCCATGCCAGGCATTTGTAAATAGCCATTAGGGGCATGCTCCCTGTTAAAGGGTAGCGGGGGATGTGGCTACCAGCACGTTCGGAACCTGAGTGCGCTGACTGGACGAGAGGCCTCACATGCGTTATTGGACAGAGAAGAGGTGAGTTCGTTCAGGCAACCTGGGGGGTTTCACACAGGATCAGGATGCCTTGGAGATAAGGACCAAAACTTAGTATAGTCAAAATCCTGGGGTTTGGTCCACTTTAAACGGTAAAAATACAATAAAAAATAAGTTCAGGCTATTCTTTGTTAGATAAAAATTGTATCTAACCAAAAAATGGACTGTAAATGGCAATGGAAATAATTGCAATAATGCAATGGCAAAAATTAGTCAGCAAGCAACTAACACGCTACCTATCCAATGTGCCTCTCCCCCATTTCCAGCAGCACAGGCTAGAAGCCATGATAGGGCTCCAAAGTTTTCCCCTTTTTCAATTCAATTCGTCAAGGACCACACAAAAAAAATTGTCCTACAGCTACTCTGCCTCTTGAAGTTCGTATCCTGAGCAAGCACAGCAAGCCACAGTGGTCCCATAGTTGTCTTAGACAACGGCAGAACATACTGAAGACATTTAAAGCTGCTCCATGACACGCCCTTCCCAGCTCAGCCATGATCCAGAAATTGAAGAAAATAAATCAGTTTCACCTAGAATACATATGGTATTTACATATAATCAGAGATTTTTAGTTGCTATGAAATGGCTTTTTATACTATTACCATAGAGGATAAGAAAGTTAGTGTGTGCATGGACAGGGACATTAAAAAAGAATACATAGGAGTCATCAGGACTAAATAATAGTGGCCATCTAAGAACATGTTTGCACTTTGTCAGTACAATATGCTTTAGTGCTAATGACAGCACTAAGTTAGTGATTAAGGCCCTTATTTATCACGAGCTAGCGCCAAGTAGTGTCTGACGAGCGCCAGGTAGCGGCAGCTAACGGCGACTACCAACTCAAGTACGCCCGGCGGCGGTCACAATGACGCATTTATCAAGCAAAATGAGGCTAGCGCCGGCGAGAGCGACGGCTAGCGCGGCATTCATCATGAAGCCGCCTGGACCGAACAGCGCCGCTGCAAATTCCCTCACAGCGCCAGGTATGAGCTGTCGCTCCCTGGCGATGTCCAATGCATTTCAATGGAGCAATCTATAATTAATCATAATTAATTGGTATTATTTTTTTTTTTTTTTTTTTTTAATGTCAAAAATTCGGAGACCACTTCTGCAATGTTAGGATTTATTTTTAAGTAAAAAAAAAATTTAAAAAACATTTATGCAGAATTGATCTAACAGGTCTGAGATTAATGTATTCATATTACAAAATGATTCTAAAAACATGTATAATGTTACATTCAAAAAATATGGTTGTTTAGGGGTTAAAAACTAGTTAATACCCTTCGCCACCAGCGCTCTGGGGTTTAAACAAGGAATGGACAGCGACAGCACATTCGGAGCATGATTTGTTAATGAATATGAAGCTAGCCGTTCGCTCTGGCCATTCGTTGTCAGGCGCTCACATACAACGCTGAACCTGTGAAACAGCGACCCCCCAGCCCGTATTCAACATTACCGCACACCGACTGAGTCGCTGCCATCAAGCTAACGCCGGCCAAGCACAGCGAATACTGGCTGGCGCGGAAAAAATCACGCTACAGTCGCTCATCTGGCGCTACCTGGCGCTATTAATGAATCGGCCTCCCCGTGAGGCTTAATCTCAGGCCACAAAGCTGAACACAACTCTCCATTACTCCATGCCTGCCATCAGCTTGAAAAAGCATCCTTCTTGTTAATGTGCAAGAGCAGCTACAGCGTTGTGTGACTCAAATAGTTAGTAAAGTCAGAAACACCAAATCTAGGGCTCTAGACCTTCTCAACCTGCGGTGCTCGTACCCCAGGGGGTACTCTGCAATGTTAAAGGGTGCCCCAACAAGAAGGGTATAGCCAGTCTGGTATAATATTTTAACAATAAAACATTATTATTTATTGCTTCAAAAGAGCTACAAGGCCCATGACCTATTTCTTTTGGCCACATTAGTTATTGATGTCCTCCTTGGGGCTACTTAGTTCTAACTGCTTGTCGCTAGGGAGTAAACACAATACCTAGATGTTACCAAATATCTTTTATTTTTTGTAAAATAATTTTCATGGCTTCTTTAGTTTATCTAATTTGGACAACAACTAAAATGTAGCCTAAACTCACTGTAAAGTTTGTTCCCAGCAGTGATTTCTTGTAAGGATTAAACACTGACCAGTGCTGGGAAAATACAGCGGCAATCTTCTCATAGTGGAAAAACTTCATAAATATACTGTTCAGCGCTAAAAAGACAGCAGTACAAAGTGGGGACACAGGTGCTTGTATAATCAGCATAAGGGTCCAGCAGGCGCTGACACAGACCAGCCAATACCAAATGCAACTATCAAAGCAAACTAGTTAGCATCGGGAGTTGCAACTTCCAGTGCCATTGTAGTCAAAATTGTAGCACCAAAAAAGAAAAAGATGCCGGTGCTCCAAAACTGGCGATATAGCCACCACAAAAATGCTAAACTGCGCACTTCATAAATAAGGCCCCAAATCTCATATTCACCAAGGCCTCTGAATTTGCACTTAACTCCTAGTACAATGCATGTGTTTTCATTCTAATATACAGTGTTAGGTTTGCATCAAAAAAAGAAAAGCTAGAATTCCCCCAGCAGGTCCACTTTAAACTATATTTTCTTTGGGACCTACTTATTCTCTCACTAGGAGTCAATAGGATGTGCTTTGAGAGAATTACATTGGCAACTAGTAAAGAAGAAAGGGGATATTGAATGGCATTTTATTGTAAGCTATAAATCTTGAAAGCTTAAGTAGCAGAGATAGCAAAGAAATAGCCTGTACTCTGTTGCCTCTGGGCAAAGCTATAATCTAAAGAGGTAAACTCATTTATCATACTACAGTTAATATAGAGCATCAATATTATGAAAAACACGCATTAATAGAAAGTTGCTAACAGGCAAATAATTAGTGTTAAAAAATAAAATAACATCTAATAAAAAGACATAATTACTTTAATGATTGGTTATGTTAATATATGTATTGCATATGAATTAAGGGCCTGGAACAGATGTTTTATACTCACAGGACCTTGGGGAATTGAGTCCTGTTATTTAGAAGGTTCTATTTTAATTTGTTTAAAACCCACAATAGGCAGGTTCCAGTAGATTGGTTTGCAGTGATCATGATGCCTACTGGATATTAAAAAGGGGGCACATTCTTGTTATAGATTAGTGATGAGCTAAATCTGCCTCTATTCTGTCTTAGTACAGTTTGCAATATTCTGGTTCTGTATCACCGAATCCGAATCTCATTCCCATTCCCAAGTGTATGAGTGAAAATGCAGTATGTGCTTATGGGTCTCTGGAAAGCAATTTAGGTAACAACATGACCCGAAATGCATGATGGGAATTTGGGGCACATTAATCTTACTCGGCGGTGTCAACCTCACTCCTGAAGGGGCAGCAACAGATAATGTTTTGTGGATCTCCACATAGCTTTCTCTATAGCTCTGTATGAGAACTAATTACTCAACTTGTGCATGTGAGGGGAGATTCACAAAACCCGGCCTGTTGCTGACCCTTCAGGAGGGAGTTTGACACCTGTATCAAACAAGCCAAATAATTTATATTTAAAATAAAAAAGGAATCCCCCTTTAATGCCTTGTAAAGCACAAATGTCAAACATGCCAAATTTGGCCTACCGTGTCATCATATTTGGCCCACGAGCCATGTCCCCACCTTCCAACGTTGTTATCTATGAGTGACATTTCTGGTGCAGTTGCCGGTGTTAACTTTAAACCAGGAGCAGCTGCACACTTGCTGCTTTGTATCACTAAGTCCCCTAGAGGCTAGTTAACAAGCCCACCCAGAGGCTCAATTGCACTGCCAGATTGCAGCTTGGCAGCCAGCGAGATTGCAGGATGGAGCTTTGATGTAAAACCCTGCCCCGAATATAATGTAGTAGGAAAGTGCAACTGCCAGCCAGGCTGAGCTGGCTGCCATCTCTCTATATGCAGGATGACGCCAAGTCGGCTCAGCCCGCCCTTGACTGAGTGAGGTAAAGGAAAGTGACATGCTGCATTAAAGAGGACCAACTATGCATTTGACTGGCCCTGGAGTCTAAAAGACTTCATGGCTGGTCAATTAAATTGGACCAAAAGCATCCCTGGAATCTATAAGGGCTGCCTGATCCTCACTACTTGGGGCATCCCAAATTGCTGTTTGAAACCCCCTTGTATCAGCGGTAAGACTTATCCACCAATCCAATTGTGCATGGGCAGGCCGCAGCTGCGCTCCACTGTATCTTTAGCAAGACACATGCCTGCACCAGTCATTTGTGACCGACCAGCGTGGGCATGCCCCCAACTTGGGCATAGCAGTGGAGGCTGCCAGGGTGCACTTGGCTCAGTTTGGCCCTTAACTGACAAGAGCTCTCATTGGCTAAGACTAAGAAAAGACAACTTAGAATGGAGCTGAACACTCCGATTAGCTCTGTGCATGCACCATTGGATAGACATTTTTTACATTAATATCAGGGAGGTCTCCTTTAACAGAATAATGTCATTTTAGAGGGAGGTGTGTAATTTTATTTTAGTGCATCTTAACAACTTTATATAAATCTAGCGCCTCTTTAAAAAATGAAAAAGGACAATCCCAAATAACATATTTATTTCCTTCTTTACGTCTATTGGTTGATACAATTCTTACACTGAGCAAGGGATTGATTAACCACATCACTGGCATTCAAAGTAACATAGTATGTAAGGCTGAATAAAGATTTTAGTCCATCCAGTTCAGCCTGTTTATCTCCTTCCAGTGGTCTAGTAGCCAGGCACTTTTGAATGTTTTTACTGTACCCTTCATTACTACCTCCTCTGACAGCGAGTTCCAAAGTCTTGCTGCTCTTACAGAGAAGAATCCCCTCCTATGTCGGTGAAGAAAGCACCTTTTCTCTAACCTTGAAGATATTTGTTTGTTGGTTGGCGTTTTTTTTTTAAGCAAATGCTGCGACCCAAGTGAGTGGCTCACTCACTAATTATAGCTGTTCTAAAGGGAGGCTGGCTGCTTCCCAGGTGAGTAGCTCTCAAATATTTGTCTGCATTACATGTCCCAATGTTGGGGACTCAAAATTAAGAGTAGGGACCACACTAAACACAGAGTGCCTTGTCGGGGAGGTGTGGCTTCCACATGTATCTGCAGATATATGCAACTGAATCTCTGTCTTTCCACACAACTAGACATGTTTGTTGCTTGATATTTAGATGAGAGGGTTAAACTGGGCGGTAAATTAGTTCCCAGGCCCTGAATGATAATAATAATTTTGTATAAATAATAGAGATTGAGCTACTCCCACCCCCCTTTCTACACTAATTATAGCTACATATAACTATCACGATCAAAGCAGTTAATTGCAAGAGACAAAGAACTGTTTATATCCTGAATCGCGCAATATTCAAGAGTACCTAAACTGCAACCTATGATTTAGTGTTGTGGTCTCTTTAAGGCTACTCTAATTGTTATGCTGTCAGGCAATGTTGGCCTTTCAGCCAAAAAGTTTAACACGAAATCAATGTATATGAATATAAACACAAACATCAATGTCACGCATAAGTCATAAACTGTGAAATATAAATATCATAGACACTCACCGCCACGGCCTGGGGGTTATCAAACTTACCCCGCGCCCCTGAGTGCTGGTCGTTTCCTTGTTTGAGTGATTTCTCCAGGAATGGGGAAGATGTTGTTCCAGCCTTCTGTTCACTCCCAATTATTCAAACGAATCCAGAAAAGGATTTGAATTATTTAATGAGAGATAAAAACTGGGCCATATTCTCCATTGATTCCAAATTAAAAATTATTATGAATAGAATATGGATGAAAAATTGGATGGTGGAATTGGGATGAATTGAAATATGGGAAAAAAAAAGATTTTTTAAAATCCTGTATAGTCGTAGTGGGGAGGAGGAAAGAAGGGGGGTTTCAAGTTCCTCATATGTTAAAGTACAATCCTTTTTCCTGGAGTTATTTGCGCAGTTAAATAATCCAGATTTTTATGTTTGATAAGTTCCAAGCTAGAAGCCGCTCCCTTGCGGTTTGCAAAAGATTGCTATAAGTGCTTTTTACGTAAGTCAAACTTTCAAAGTTCCCAGCGGGGAGAGAATTGTATATGACCGCTGCTCCTGTAATGCCGGGTTGAGCTGGTCGAGTTGAACGGTGCATGTTTCGTCACTGGGACTTCATCTTGGTTCTGACTGATCAGTTAATCCTTTCTTCCTTTTAGCTGCTGAAGTCTTGGAGTTGTAGTGTAGATTTAGTGCATGTTGTAGCGCAGGTGCGACTTTCCCACAGCTGCAATGTGTTACATTGTTTGTTTTACAGAAACGTTTTTCTTTTATAACACAGTTGCAAGAAAAAAAATATTAAAAGGGCCATTGAAAGTTGAGTCACCCTTTAAAGCCTAATTTTTTACTAAAATATGCGGATGGAATTTGAGCATCACTTGCGAGAAGCTAGAGCTGCCCACACTGCAGAGGCTGCAGAGAGTTGGCGCTCGCCTCTGATCGGCTTTTGAGCGCTAGCAAAGGGCTTTTGTAAGCCTATGCACTAGCAGCCCCTAGCACCGTCTGGGAGCACAAATAAACAACAGTATTTAAGTTAAAAAAAAGCTGGATGTATGTGGGATGGGATAAGGTCGCACAGTGCAGGGTGAGTGCCTGGTCTTATCTGGCACTGTAGGGAACTCATCCAATTGCCAGACTGATGGGACACTACCTGGCACTATCAGAGGTGCTCTGGATTTTTGACTTGACCTTTTGTGCTGGGACCTGACATACACCTGACTTTAATCTGGCACTACGTGGCATTAGCGCTTCTTTAATAAACCCCTTAATCACCTAAGAGGGACCCTTAAATGGAAACTCCATTTTGTCAGGATTGTGGTGTTCTGCCTTATTGCTTTCCTCTTCTGGGATGTAAATTAGACATTTAGAAACATAGAAGGTTGACGGCAGAAGTAGACCATATGGTCCATCTAGTCTGCCTTATGTGTGGGTGTTCTCTTTATCTTAGGATAGATGTAAGCATATCCCAGGCATTTTTAAATTCACTTATTGTCAACTGTATTGTATTTTTCAACTACCTCTGTTCCAAGCATCTACTACTATCTAACATTTCTCCTGATCTTCCCTCCGACTAGCTTCAGGTTGTGCCCTTTGTTCTATCATTAAGGTGTTGTTTTAAGAAGTGCTAGTGCCACATAAACGTCAGGTGAATGTCAGGTTCCAGTGGAAAAGGTGTATATATCAAGTCAAAAGTCCAGATTCTCTGATAGTGCCAGGTAGTGTCCCATGTATCATCAGCGCTGGTAATAGAATGAGTGCCAATGCTTAGTTCCCTACAGTGCTGTCACGGACCAGGTGTGGCGACACAGGTGTGGATCCGCTGTGACCGTGTTACTGATAGCGAGTGCAGAGTCAGGGGAGCGGAGTCTAAGAGGCCACCGGTATTCACCAGAGCCCGCCGCAAAGCCCCCAAGAGCGGCTCAGCCACACAGTCAGCCGAGGTAATGCATGGTACAAAGGAGGCAGGCAAAAAGCGATGTAAAAGTTCAAGCAGAGGTCAGGGCTGGCAGCACAGGTTCTGAGTCGGGGACAGGCAAAGGTCGGTACACGGGTGAGCAATACTGAAAACAACAGAGTTTCTGCATACAAAGGAAGACCAAGATCCTGCACTGATGGAAAAGGAAGTGCCCCTTCGGGCCCGCTGGCAGGAGCGGGTAAGGAGAGGGACTGGGAAGTGCTGCGAGATGGGCGCGCAGCGCTCACCAGGGCAGCGGGAGCAGCAACGGAGGTGAGGGGAGGGCTGTGAGATGGGCCCGTAACGCTCGCCCTAACAGTACCCCCCCCCCTGGTCTCCCCCTCTTCTTGGGACCAAGAAAATCTGAGATGAGACTATGGTCCAGAATGTTCTCCTCGGGTTCCCAAGATCCTTCCTCTGGACCAAAGCCTTCTCAATCGACCAAAAAATATATTTTGCCTCTGGAGACTTTAGAGGCCAGGATCTCTTTCACTGTGAAAACGTCCGCGGTACAAGAAATTGGAGCGGGCTCCAGGATTTTCAGAGAAAAACGATTGCAAATGACTGGCTTCAAAAGGGAGACGTGGAAGGAGTTAGGGATACGAAGAGATGCTGAAAGGTGAAGCTTATAGCAAACTGGATTGATCCGTTGCTTGATCGTATAAGGACCCAGGTAGCGGGGACCCAATTTGTAGCTGGGAATTCAGAAGCGGATGTATTTCGCCGAAAGCCACACCTTATCTCCAGGAGAGTAAACAGGAGGAGTTCTTCTCTTTTTATCAGCGCTAATTTTCATACGAGCGGAAGCTTGAAAAAGAGCATGTTGAGTCTCTTGCCAGATGGTGGAAAAATCCCGTGTGAGTTTTTCCACAGCGGGTACTTCAGAAGACGTGGACAAAGGCAGTGGCGGAAGAGGATGACGATGGTACACCACAAAGAACGGGGATTTTCTCGTAGATTCAGAATCCTTAAAGTTATATGAGAACTCCCAGGGCAGAAGGTCAACCCAATCATCTTGACGCGCGGAAACAAAATGGCGAAGATAATGGCGGAGGACTTGGTTTACTCTTTCCACTTGGCCATTTGACTGGGGATGATAAGCAGAGGAAAAGTCCAATTTAATCTTCATTTGCTTACAAAGAGCCCTACAGAACTTAGAAACAAATTGCACTCCTCTGTCAGACACGATGTGTGCAGGTAGCCCATGAAGTCGAAAGATATGAATAAGGAAGTGCCAGCTGAGGAGCCAAAGGAAGACCAGGCAAAGGTGTAAAATGTGCCATCTTAGAGAACCTATCTACTACCACCCAAATAACGGTGTTGCCATGTGAAGGAGGGAGGTCAGAAATGAAGTCCATAGCAATGTGTGACCATGGAGTGTCTGGAATAGGTAGGGGAAGAAGTAAGCCTGCAGGTCTTTGGCGAGGAGTCTTGTCACGTGCACAGATGGTACAAGCCTGAATGAATTCCGTCACGTCCTTCTCTAAGGAGGGCCACCAATAATATCTGGAAATGAGAGAACAAGATTTTCTGATACCTGCATGGCCAGCTACATGAGAAGAATGTCCCCATTTTAATATTCTGCAACGCTGGCGAGGAGGCACGACGGTCTTTCCAGGTGGTGCCTGTACCAGGGTTGCGGGAGCAGAGTGGACTAGACATTCAGGAGGGATAATATGCTGTGGAGTGGATTCCAACCCAGAGACATCCGAAGAACGAGAAAGTGCATCCGCCCTGATGTTCTTGATGGCTGGACGGAAGTGGATATGAAAGTAGAAACGGGCGAAAAATAACGACCATCGAGCTTGTCGAGGGTTTAACCGCTGGGCAGTTTCTAAGTAAGACAGATTCTTGTGGTCGGTAAAGATGGTAACAAGGTAGGCAGAACCTTCCAAGAGATGTCTCCACTCTTCCAATGCCAACTTGATGGCGAGTAATTCCCGATCTCCAATGGAGTAATTCCTCTGTGCCCTGAGAGAAAACGCTTTCGAAAAGAAACTGCAGGTGAGAGTCCTGCCAGTTAGCACGGCTTCAGCTCCAATGGAGGAGGCATCTACCTCAAAGGCAAAGGGTCTAGCTGGATCTGGTCTTGAAAGCACCGGAGCAGAAAAGAAGGCATTTTTAAGAGTATTAAAGGCCTCTTCAGCCTGAGGAGGCCACGACTTAGCATTAGCATTCTTTGTGAGAGCCACAATAGGCAAAACTATAGTCGAAAAGTGGGCAAAACTATAGTCGAAAAGTGGGGAATAAACTGGCGATAATAATTAGCGAAGCCCAAAAAGCGTTGGATAGCCCGTAGGCCAGAAGGACGAGGCCAATCCAACACTGCCTTTAACTTGCTGGAGTCCATCTGGAGACCACGACCAGAAACTATGTACCCAAGAAATGGTAGAGAGGTCTGATCAAATATGCACTTCTCCAACTTGGCGTAAAAACAATGTAGGCAGAGGCGAGACAGAACTTGCCGGACGTGGCAGTGATGTCCTTCAGGATTAGAAGAGAAGATGAGTATATCATCCAGATACATTACCACGTAGGAGTAAAGCAAGTCCTGGAATATGTCGTTCACATATTCCTGGAATACGGCGGGTTAATGGGTAACGATTTTTGACAGTAATCTTGTTGAGGCCACTGTAGTCAATGCAGGGGCGAAAAGAGCCATCTTTCTTGGCCACAAAGTAGAAGCCTGCGTCTGCAGGAGAGGAAGATTTCCGTATGAAGCCTCTTTGGAGATTCTCCTGTATATACTCTGACATATCCTGAGTCTCAGGAGCCGAAAGACCACAAGGTGGAGTAGTACCGGGCAAGAGGTGTATACGACAATCATAAGATCGATAAGGCGGAAGTACCTCTGCTTGCCTTTTGCAGAAAACATCTGAGAAGACCTGATAAATCGCAGGCAGGCCAGGAAGTGAAGCAGAGGCAGGAACAGGTCTGGCCGGAACGGACTTCAAACACCTCTTGTATCAGCCTGCACCCCAACTCTTGATATCGCCTGTATTCCAGTCAAGAGTGGGGTCATGACGTTGAAGCCAGGGTAGGCCGAGGAGAATCTGAGGTACAATGAGGGAGCACGTAGAACTCAATATTCTCTTGGTGAAAAAGTCCAATCTTTAAAAGGAGGGGTACTGTGCGTTAACGCACGGTGCAATCAAGCCTGTCACCATTAACCGAAGCAATGAATAAAGGCTTTGCGAGGTGATTCACGGAGATGTTATATTTATTAATCAAGGAGGCCTCGATAAAGTTTCCTGCAGAGCCAGAATCCACAAAGGCAGTCAGGTTCAAGGAGATGGTAGCTGCAACGGTGAGTTGCACAGGAACCGTAAGCCACGGAGAGGTGGCACACACACCTAGGGACGCCTCTCCCACATTCACTAGATGCGCCCGTTTCTCTGTTGCGGCGGGTGAATAGGACAGTCTTTCAGGAAGTGCTCCGAGCCAGCACGATACAAACAAAGATTCTCATTCCTCCTGCGAGTTCTCTCCAGCTGGGTTAAGCGGGATCGGTCCACCTGCATGGCCTCCTCACTGGAGGATGCATGTGAAGTCATAGGATGTTGAAACACAGGACCCAAACGGGATGCCCTCCTAGGGCTCTGAGAGTCTCTTTCCAGGCGGAGTGTGGCCAAATGGATGAGATCAGTCAAAGATGAAGGCAAATCACGTGCGGCTAGAGCATCTTTAATATTGCTAGACAGTCCCTTCTTGAGGGAGGCACATAAGGCCTCATTATTCCAAGACAGTTCAGATGCCAGGGTATGAAACTGAATGGCATATTCACCAACGGACAGGTTGCCCTGAACCAAGTTCAACAGGGCCGTCTCTGCAGAAGAGGCCCGGGCTGGTTCCTCGAAAACCTGGTGAGACAAAAGCGAGTATATTGGAAGTGACTGGGTCCTCGTGATCCCATAATGGGGTAGCCCAGGCCAGAGCTGTTCCTGAGAGCAGACTAATAACAAAGGCCACCTTAGCACGTTCAGTGAGAAATTGGTCTGCCAACATTTTCAAATGCATAGAACACTGGGTAAGGAAGCCTCGGCATAACTTGGCATCCCCGTCAAAACTTAGCCAGCAAGGAGAGACGGATTCTAAAAGTTGATGCTACTGGAGGCTGTGGCGGCAATACTGTCACAGACTGGGTGAGGCAGCACAGGTGTGGATCCGCTGTGACCGTGTTACTAATAGCGAGTGCCGTGTCAGGGGAGCGGAGTCTAAGAGGCCACCGGTATTCACCAGAGCCCACCGCAAAGCAGGTTGGTCTTGCAGCGGCGAGTGACCCCCCAACAGTGGCTCGGCCACACAGTCAGCCGAGGTAATGCGTGGTACAAAGGAGGCAGGCAAAAGGCGATGTAAAAGTTCAAGCAGAGGTCAGGGCTGGCAGCACAGGTTCAGAGTCGGGGACAGGCAAAGATCGGTACACCGGTGAGCAACAACAGACTTTCTGCATACAAAGGAAGACCAAGATCCAGCACTGATGGAAAGGAAGTGCCCCTAAATAGGGGAAGTGGATGCAGGATTGGATGATCAGGCACCAATCAGTGGTGTACAGGCCCTTTACATTTCAGGAATCCGGTGCGCGCGCCCTCTAGTTGACGGGGGCGTGCGCGCACCAAACCATGCGAGTAAGCAGCACGAGGAGGAGGGAGACGGCTGGGAGCAGCCGGCACATGGCCAGCCACCGCACCGGAAGCCACAGGCCCGCCGGCAAGAGCAGGTGAGGAGAGGGACTGGGGAGCACTGCGAGATGGGCACGCAGCGCTCACCAGGGCAGCGGGAGCAGCAACGGAGGTGAGGGGAGTGCAGCGAGATGGGCACACATTAACTTGAATACTGTTGTTTAACTGCACTTCCAGCTGGCGCTAGGGGTCTTATACAAGTTCTGTGCTAGCGCCCAAGTGCTGTCCAGGCGTGAGCGAGGGATCAGTGCTGGCTCTCTGCAACTGGCTCTTCAGTGCAGGCAGCCCGAGCACCTTGCAAGAGATGCTCAAGTGCCGTCTGCACATTTTAGTAATAAAAGTATGTCCCCTCTCTCTCTTCTTTCCTCTAAACTGTACCAATTAAGTTCTTTAAGTCTGTCCTGACATTTTAAGTTAGAAGGCCTTCTACCATTTTTTGTTGCCCACCTTTGGACCTGTTCTATTTAGATAACATCTTTTTTCAGGTAAGATCTCCAGAACTGAATGCAGTAATCTAGCTGTGGTTCTTCAGGACTCTATACAGTGGCATCACAACCTTCCTCTTCCTATTGGTGTTGCCTCAAGCTATGCAGCCGATCATCTTGCTTGTTTCTCCTACTGCCTGGCTACAGCTGTCTTTCTGCTTTCACTAATCAGTATTCCTAAATCTCTTCTCCGAAGTCCTGGCTAACACGGGGCTTGCATACAATACTCAGAGAAGGGATTCCTTCTACCCAGGTGCCTTATTTTACATTTAGAGACATTAAACTCCAGTTCCTATTGTTTTGACAATTTATCATGTAAAGCTAAATCATTTCCATGTTGCAGACACCCCAAACAATTTCCACTCTATTACTTTGTGTCATCGGCAACCTTTTCCCACCAAGCCTTCTCCTATGTCACTTACAAACATATTTGTATTAGGATTGTGCCCCCTTATCTGGGATTTACTTATTGGCATGCTGTTGCCAAGATTCTTATATTTCCGTGTGTCTGTGATCCTAACTGGGGAGTGGCTTTCCTGGCCTTGAGTAAAAATGACTGACTGCATGTCCCAGGATGCTTTCACTGTAACAGGTGAACTCATCGGCAGCTTTGTTAAATCATGCAGCATTAATGACCCCAGTTGAGAATGCTTCCAGTAACCCTTTAGCTGCTGGTACACAAGATTGTTATCCCCTTATCCACAGAGTTTGAACTGTTTGAACTGTTTGAACTTTGATATGTACTCAAATTTACTACTTTGGTATACGTTGGTAACCTAAAAACATTGTTGCTTCAAGAAAAGGTTTTCTTTTATAACACAAAGTTGCGAACAAACAAAAATGAAAACAATTCACAGGTAAGTTCAGCACCTTAATTTTGGCACACAATAATAGAAACTTTCAAAACGGCCATTGGAATTACCCTTTAAAACTTTTGGCAATTTAGATTGGACCTTAATTAAAGCAGCTTAAAGGACAGGAAAGAACACAAAACATCTTTAATGGTGGAAAGCAAGACAGGAGAAAGAATGTGACCATGCCACATATAGCTGAAGTGTGTGAAAACCTAGAAGGATTAAAAAATCATCACATCCCTGTCTGCTTTAAATCCAGAAACATGCTGTGGGGCTGTGGGTTTAGGTTAAAGTTACAGTGGATTATTTTGCTCAATTGTTGCTTGTGGTTCAGGCTTAACCCTTTAAGTTTTAAAAACAAATATCAGCACGGTGCTAGCACTTTTCTCAAAACTGAATCCTCATATATTCTAATTTTGAAGTGTGGAGCAGTGTGTAGATCCTCAACTCCTAAATTGCAGCCCCCACCATCACCCCAACCTCAAGTGCACTCACCAGAATACGGGATTAATCCAACATATTGTGGGTCAGATGTGCTAGCTTTGTGCTGATATTTGTTTTTTAAATGTTATGCTTGGAATCATGCACTACTGATTCTACTTTGCAAGTTATTGAGCTGTTTTTATTTTGTTTGTAAGGTTTATCCAAGTGCGATAGTAGTGTGTTTTTTAACCCTTTAAGTGCCAGCCTACCTTGAGATTTTGTAACCCTCTGTTGGCAGACCATTATTCACTATTTTGCACTATACAGTGCATGTTTAACTGTCATTTTTTAAGGGATTTCCCAGGAAAATTATATTTTGTTTTTTCAGCAGTGGCTAGGCATTACAGTGGAACATCTTTGTTTGTAGTGTATTCTGAATATTTTTGGGTGATATATATGCATAAAAAACATATTGAGTGTTAAATGCCCCATTGCTCCCGGCTACAACAGTACCACTTACCAGTACCAGTATTGATAGACACCCTTTCCTGCCCCAGAGACTCGCCCAAACTGAAACAGCGCTTCAGGAGATTTTCTGACAAATGCATCTGCTATGCGCACCTTGCAGTTTTTCAAGAAAAACAACTCTTTGCATTTGCACAAACCATATACTCCCTGCTTTCTAGGTTTGCCCAGACTGTTGTAGTGGGCTCATCAGGAAGAAATTCCTTGAATAATTTTTAGTTCCATAGGGTTCCCCTAAAAATGTATAAATAAAGACACTTTCTTAAAATATTAATATGCAACAAGATGAGCGTGAGAAGAGCATGTTTTGATCGCTCTCTAAACCTAAACAAGACTTGGAAAAGATAGCAGGAATGAAGCTTCATGTATGATCATTGGATCCAGTAATGTCTCCCTCTATAATATATATATAACTGATATATCAAAACTGACGCAGTACTTTTCAGCCTACCCCCGTGACCAGAGGCAGACTGGGGTTAAAGAACGACCCGTGATTTTTTGGGGCTTACCGGCCCTGTTGTACTGTGCCCAGTCGAGTATATTATGTGTTCATATGTGCTATAGTAAGCCGTAACTAAATTATAGATTGGTCAGTCTTGCCCCAACACCCAAATGCATGGATGAATCACAAACACTCACTCACACAATAAGACATAAACCCACCAATCATACACAAGCAGCCTAAATAGCACACTATTGGCATGGGTGAGAGGGTCATGATGGGGTGACAGGTGCTACTAGTTCTGGCAGTGCTGCAAACATACCCTCTAAAAATTAAAGCACTGATGTAATGCCACAGTGAGGTGAGAATCAGTGATAGATTCAAATAAAAAAAGTGTTGCCGCTGGCAGTGGGAGCCGCTCGCTGACAGCAGTCCTGGTCAGCAGAATGGTACAGTGGGCACAGGGTGCCATTTGACAGCCCTGCTGCTGCCCGGCACATATCAGCCAGCAACATGTCAAAACTTCATGGACACCACAGTGGTTTAGAGTGTAATGCCACATCACTAAGTGGTGACAGTAGGTGTGCAGTGACTAGCTAGAAGGGGCGCCATCAGGCACCTGCCATCTGCCAAGCCTTGTGATGTTATCCAAAAACAGATGCCAGTGGGGCTGCTGGGCAATGCCCCTTTTTAGCCAATCCTATTAGTGCACCCAGCTGTCAATGCTGAGTGATGTGATATTACACTGCTGATCAGGAACTGTGCCAGAAGGGATTGCTCCAAAGGCCCACATCCAGCTATTTTTTTTTGTTAAACCAGCCAGTCTCACAATATCTTTCAGCTTCTCTAGTCTCTTTCTTCTGCCCAGCAACCCCACCCCCTCAAGGAGCCCCCTCCCCCCAACATACTGAACAGGAGCTAGCGGTGATGTACTTTTTAAACAGTTTGCTACTCAGGCCCCTGCCCATCCCCAAGCTGACCTTTGCTAAGGTCGGGGATCTGCAGCTTTTTCCTGTTTCTGGCTGGGTCTCAATTTACTTTCCCCTGCCGGCTGGCCAGAATGGGAGGAGTAGTGAGCAATTCCCTGTGCTGCCTGCAGGCTGGCCCTACCCCTCCCCTTTACATGCTGCTTCACAGAAAGTCAGGGGAAGGAGTACAGAAAAGGATCAATACGCTGTTGTCCGAAATACGCAAAATATCCCTGGCAGTCAGAAGGTAGGTGTGTTGCTGGCTGGTCACCTTAAGCTGGAACACAGAGCGACGACAGGCCCACAGGTGCTCCACTTACCCCACCCTCGGCAGAAAGCATAGCCGGATCAGCCTGGCCTTTAGAAAATTTGACCAGCGGTCACAGTCACTACACAGCAAGATAGCTGGTCACATCTGGCTACCAAGCTCTGTGGTCAAGGGCTACCAGTCTCAGAGAGCCAACAGTGAGACTATTGCTCCTCCTTAAAGTGGGAGTCCAGTCTGTAGATGGCCCCATCCCAGTCCTTCTCCCTTGGTGCTGAGGCACCTGCACCTTCACTTGAATCTTTGCAGTCTTTTTGTGACCACAGCACCAGAGGAGGGGGTGGCAGGTGAGGGGTTACATACAGACTAGAAGAAGGCCTTTGAGGTGGACCAAAAACATTTTGGCTGGCCTTGGAGATGGCTAAGTATTGATATTTACAGCAATCTATTCTGACTGACTAGAAACCTGCACATGGGAGGTGCCATGGGAGTGTGGTGTGACTGATAGCTCGACCAAGAAGCGACTTGAAACCTAAATCTCCTGTTCTAAGTCAGACGCCTTATCCATTGGGCCATGCAGATCTCTTAAGTATACCTCCAGTATAAGTGCAGCGTGGTGTGAGGTTAGTTAATTGGCAATCCCTAAAATTCCCGAAAAGTGCCAAAACAGCAGTGCCACCAAAATGGCACAGACGTAGTTCTGTGCTGTGCCAAATCTGGAGCTGTACATTGTGATGGCTGATTAATAGTGGTGCTCATGTACAGTGGCACGATGCACGCTACAGCTGAGGTGGACGATGCTAAATTTATCATACAAAACAGCAGCGCCCAAGTAAGCCCTTTCGGCATCTGAGCGCTGAGGCATGGGGTGCCCATATGCAAGTGAAAAGACTCCAAAAAAATGCTGAGAGCAAAGCTGCGAAATTAGGGGGGCGTGCGTTAGTTGATCACAGATGTGTTTCTAAGTTGAAAATGCAGGAATGTGGATCTTTTTAAACAGCCAAAACATCATTGGTAACATGCCAACTATAAAGTAGCATCAACCAGATGCCACAAAAGTGAGTTCTTTGGTGGAAAAAACATTAAAAAGCAATTGGCTGGAAAGGCCCAAAAGAAGTCTATGGGAGAACTCCAGTAAGTGCTTGTTGGAAGTGGCGCTGCCTGTCTCACATCGCCGGGGCTGAAACAGAAACTGGCACAATTGTTCTTGTTAGCACTACAGGATTTTTGCTTCATAAATGGAGCACTGAGGTAGTGCAGCAGAAAAATTACAGGCACTGTGTGGCATTGTATGTCACTAGAGCTTCTTAAATAAGGGTTGTTATTTACTTTGTGTATATGTAATTATTGTTCTGTATGTGTAAATATTTTCTGTGCAATAGGAGACACTTTAGAGTGGATTTTTGAACCTGTGTTGTTGTAGTGTGGTCTTTTCAAATGTATTTTATTTTGGCTTTTATGTACTGTATGTCTCTATTGGATAATAAATAAACATTTTGTAGGCATTTTTTGTTCTATTTGTTGACCAGGTTAGTGTAAAAGTAGCCATAGGTCAGTTTTTTTATTATTGTACTGATGATTGTTTAGCTGAATGGACTGATACTGCGAATAGGGCATTTAAATCCATGTTAAGCCAAAGACAGCTGACGCTCTGAATACAGTAGCTGCTCATTAGTATTGATCATGCATCTTCAATAAGTACAAAGTCATTAAAAAGCCAAGGTAAAACATGTAGCCATGCTTCAGTCATCTCATGTATGGCTTTATAATTCTCATAAATAGGAAGGTGACTATAAATGCTGTCATCTAACCAAAATGCTAGATCAATTTCTGTGTATAATATGGACTGGTCTGATTTTCTTCAGAACATTTAGCTGTAAACTTTTGCTCATAAAAGTTCTGCTTTAAAAGGCAGAGGTTTATCGAATACCAGATTCTTCAAGCATTAATGCAATCAACGGACGCCTAAATATGAAATTTTGAATCCCCATAAGGTTTTTTAGATGGGCTAGAACTGGTAAGTCTTGATACACGTATTGGAAGTCATATGTTCCAGTGGACAAGTGACCACAGACACTACATGCTATGCTCCCATACTTGAGGAATGATACTATTTATACTTGTTTAGTAATATGGTCTACTATGGGGCATATTAAGCCCCTGCCCTGTTATGGACAGGTTATGAGTGAAAATCTATTTCCCCTCTGTGATAAAGTAACAAATAAAATATTCTCAGGGACCTGAAACAATCTACCACACCGTGTTCGTGGTGCAAGTGAAAGAGTGAAGGCAGATGATCTAATGCTCCACTTCCCACATAGTCTCCATGCCCAATTGTGTAATTGTAGTTTTTAAAAGTTTTGCTGGAGGTACAGAGCTGGATAATCTGGCACTTATAGCACTGCCTGAACTCTTTGCCTCTTTTGGTATGCCATTTTTCACCCTGTCTTTACAATCCTGAATCCCCCCAGCAGAAGGGTTGTAGCTGTGGAAAAAAGTCACTCTGAACTGGTGATTACAGTGGTTTGGGACATTTCCAAATTTTTGTTGGAGTGTTAAGTATACTCTGTAGGACACAGCACGAGGAGCTATACAGATGTTACATTTGGCATGCTGATTCCAGAATAAACATTGTAGGGAAATGTGTAGCAAGTTATGCTTCTCTCATAAATTATAATGAAAATGTGCTTATACAACACACAAGGGGGGAGTGAGTTAAATGCCTGGAGTAGTGAGCTGCCCTAGCCACAGCGGGGTGTAAGATGCCTTGCTCAAGAGTACTTCAGACATGCCCCAGCCGGGAACGAAACCCTTTTTGCAATACTGCCCACATGCCTCCATGCCCAACTGAGTATAGGTAGACAGGGCTGGTTGATGTGATCAAGCTTAACTTGTTGATATTTTAGGATCGTATAGTGTTTTTTCCCAAAATAAATATGCGGCAACCAACAATTCATAAATTCAGAGACATGTATATGTAGTTTACAGACACAAGGTGATGAAAAATAATAGAATGTTCATAGATGGCCTTTCCATAGGCTTGCAATCACATCCCTTTCACAAGATTTGATAGTGTCTTCTAAAGCAAATATTACCATCTGTCTGCCTGTCTGTCTGTTGGTTATGCTGGGGCCAGCCCTGGATGCATTGGAGGTGGGACCCACAAGTCTTACACATTATCCATATGTTAAAACCCTCATGCCCCCAGGATTAATAACACAGGTCAGGCATTATACCTTGTGTCTGGATCCTGGGCTTAAAAACCACCAATCCTAGGAGAGCCAACCATTAGGGGGAGAGGCCTTATCGTTCATCCAATCCCCCCCACATGTTACATGGTCCTCTGTCACACTCCTGCAGGCCCATGCGCTCTGTGTCCTGGCAAAAGATTGGATTGATCGGGAGTCTTTACAACTACAATCTATAAAAAATAAAGATAAAACAAGAAAGCCATAGAAATTAAATAGAAATCCCACCACATCCTAGAAAACCATTATTGTTGTTCCTCCTCCTTATTTATCATATTTGTGCTCTCTTGACATCATTGACAGAAATGATGTGCCATTTGTTTCTGCTTTTTCAATCTTTAGTTGTCTAGCTGCACCTTAGTTAAAAGGCAGAGTTTACTGTATGAGCCTTGAAAGGGCCCATTCAATGTTTGCACCAGGGCACTGTCACATTTAGACTGTGAAAGTGTGAATTACAGCTAGAGTAAGTTGTAACTAATATCCCAGGTGAGGGAAAGGATTTCCATGGTGGGTGCACACCACTAGGATAGCAAAGAGACATTTTGAAGTTTTTCTTTATTAAACAGGTTAAACACATAGTTCTTTCTGTTTCATCCCACCGGGTGTAGGTAAGTGTCCACAGAGGGGTGAGCCAGTCTCTGCTAACCGCACCACACAATGACCATGTCGGAAAACAAACTTCCCAAACAAAATAACGCAAGCATTTCTTAGCATGCTGAGGCCTTGCATTCACAACCCAGCTCACACAGTTCCCTTGTGGCAGCTCTTCCCACTCTCTTCAGCCCCATTCTTTTTGTAGGGGTCACACCCTCTCACCTCTGCCCATGCTCGTGAGAACTTGAAGGCTCCCTACTGGAAAGATGGTCCTCTTTTCCCAAGACATAGATGGTGACAACAGCGTCCCAGCAAGGTGCCCTCTGAATCAACCCTATACAGAGGCTGTACCGCAGGACCCTGGTCACAGTCTCCTGGTGCCCATACTGCAAGATAAAATCTCACCAACAGTAAGCTTAGACCATCATGACCAAGGCTGTAGCCGTAGGAAGGAAGCCTCCGCAGTAGACGGAGGAAGGAAATCCCCAGCTGAAACTCCATTTTACCACGCAGTGCATTCCTCACATGTGCGCTGCAGAGGCACAACATAAACTGGTTACACAACCATCTATCCAGGTGTGACATGGTGACCTTCGCTGCTGACTCCTTGATTGCCTCCAAAATATCCTGGAGAGCCTTGGCGTACTCTGGAATAAATTTCCCCTCGTTCTGTAGGTGGTCCATAAGAAGAGGCCATGTCACCATATACCTCCTCCAGTATGACCAGAACTTTATCAAGTTTGTCCCGCTCAGAGGGGAACACATAAGCACCCCTGATTATTTGAGGAAGGGTTAGGGAGCTACCTAGGTAATCGGAAACTGTCCTCCATGAGGTGAAGCATATAGGAATGACCAGGGACTCAATGGTTAGGTCAGGTTGCAATCCAAACAGGGTCAAGTCTCATGCAAAAAAATATTGTAAAGCAGCAAAGGAGCTATCCGAAAATGGAAGAATAATAAAATGGAAACTACAGTGATATTTTTTATATCACTACATAGGAACATAGTAGTATGTAAGACTGAAAAAAAACTTTAGTCAGTCCAGTTCAGCCTGCTTATTAGTGGACTAGTCAGGGCCGGCGCTAGCATCCAGCATGGTCAGTCATCTGCCGAGGGCCCCTGGGGTGGTGGGGGGACCTTCTGACAGGCAGCAGTGCAGCACAGCCAATGAAATAAGTTATCTATGCTGTACATTGGTGTCAGCTATGCCATGGGCGCTAGGTGGCTTGTTTGAAGCCATCGGCTCTGCCACTGATGCTAGCTGGCTGATTTGAATGGTGGGTGGGGCTATCTCCCCCTCCCGCCCCATGCTGTCAGTGTCAGCGATGATTGCAGAGCGGATGATAGAGAGTGAGAGTGATTCTAGGGGTGCTGCATGAATGTCATTCATTCTGCATCTATTAAATGTGAGTGGTGTACCGCATATGCCAGCCAGATGCCGCCATCACCTTCATGTGATTGTTCAATCATGAATGAAATTCAGCTTACCCAACTTAGAAAGCATTCATCTTTTGGCGGATAAGCTATATGTTTCCTAATGTGGATAAGTGGACCAAAACCAGGTTTATTCCCTCTCCTTGGAGCATTCCCAACATGGATTTGTGAAAGCGTAACAAAACTCATACGATTTAGCCCTAAGAGATTCCAGGGCTGACTGCTTGCTTTCCCCTCAGGCTCTCGTCCAATGACGACACTCATTTGATGAGAGCCCACACATGTGCCATTGGAACAAGGGTTAGTGAATAGCGGTGTTCTGGGGGGTCATCCCGATGAGACTCCCGATGAGACTCCGGGGCTGGCTGATTCCCTCTTCCTGGGCATCCCGATGTCGGATGCTCCACTGTGTGAAAATAGAACAAAACCCATGTGGTCTGGCCCTGGAATGGCCACTGGCTTTTCCCCAGGGCATCCCAAATTGGGATACCCCGCTGTGTGATACCCCTCAAAATTCTGCTATCTACCCACCTCAACCTTGTTCCACACAGCAGGGCATCCTGGTTTGGGAGACCACAGTGAAAAACAAACAGCCCTGGAAACAGCCCATATGATTGAGCTAGATGTGGAACCCGCATCAGGTAACCAGGATTGCAGTCTACTCTGTATGTCGGATTGCATTAAAATGACTTGAAAAAGGCGGCCCACTGAGACCCTGTCGCACAAGGCTTCTGTTGCTATTTTTTACTTTACACCAAGATTTACAAGAAGAGTTTAGTGAGTCCTGTACCCACAGAACAATGATGCTGGCTATGTGTAAGCAGGGGAGTAACTATAGAGGATGAAGTGGTTGCTACAGCACCAGGGCTCAGGAGGCCAGGGGGGCCCTTATTGTTGCTCATCCACATTATTTATCATATGTGTTCACTTTGCATAATTTGGAGAAAGAAGCACCATTCATCTCTGCCATTTCAGTCTTTATTTGTCTAGCTGCCCTGGGAAAAATGTGTAGTAGAGCAATCAACAACAGACTCTAGGGCTGGCCATTTCGCTATGTTTGGGGCATCAATTCGGGATGCCCGAGGGGAAAGGTGGGGCGGCCATGCAGAGTTTTGTTCCACTTTAAAAGACTCTTGGGGGTGTTGGTCTACCCTTTTTAGGGCATTCCAAATGTGTCATGTGCATGTGCTATTGGAGCGTGGGTTAGGTACATGTTACTGTGGATTCGGGAGGTTCACACATTGTGGCATCCCAATTTGGGATGCCCTAGGACCTGGCCACCCTGGGTCTTAGCCCACTTTAAACTCGAAGGGGGTGTCGAGCGTCTTTAAAGTAGACTTAAATGTGGGATTTCTTGAGGCATCCCAATTTGGAATTTATAGCAGAAAAAACTCAACCTAGTCCTCTTCAAAGAGGAGCAACACCCCCCTTCAGACTTCACTGGGGCATCCCATGTAAGCCCATCTACGCTGCATTTAAACCAAAACCTAGGATTTTCAATCTTCTGGGTTTTGGTTCTAGCCTGATTCTGTATCCTGATGCCCCACTGTGTGATACCCCCCAGATCACCCCAAAAACCCAACCTCTGCCAGTCTCATGCCGCATGCACAGGCTTTCATCCAATCAGCACTGTATGTTGTGCATATTGTGCATAACGAACTGGGATGCTTCTCTGAAGGTCACAGCTTTTTCCTTGCCCCAAAACACTCCCAAAAAAGCCCACAGCGCATGCATGCATGGGTTTTTGTACAATGGGCGCCGAATGCCATGCACTCATTCAGCTCTGTTTGTAACAGAGCCCGGCATAGTGAAGGGGACTGACTGCATCCCCGGCCTCTCACAGGCCGTGCCACACTCCTGCTCCCAGCCTGAGTGGTTTTGGGGTGATCTAGGGCTTTCAGAAATGGGGATGCCCCAGTAAAGTCGACCAAAACCAGAGCTGGTCAAAATCATGAGTTTTGTTCCACTTTAGAGGAATAAAACCCCAAAATGTCACTTTCTTCCTCTATGGTGGGGCATTCAGATTTGGGATGCCCCACTGTGTGTATCTCCTAGATAGTCCTAAAACTCTCCTCAGATTTACTCCCACATGGGCCGCTCAGCCAATCAGCGGCACTTGTTTAATTCAAAAGTCCTTCGTCATGCCCCACTCCCGGAACAGGGAGGACTTTCTTCCTAATGCAGAGCTGGCACCATGCATTCCAAGTGAAACTGACTAGCTATAAAGTGTTTGTTCTTAAATGTCTCATACACTCACTCGGCATAGGAAAGCTGGGAGAAGAAGGGGGCACCTAGAGCCAACCCCACCTGTTTACAAACCTCTACATTAAAGGGACATCGGAGCAGGAAGTGGACGCCCCCTAAGGTAGAGTTTTAATGGAGTTCTTGAGTAGTTAATAAGCCTCAAACCCTCCATCATGATGGAGCCTGGGCAATGCCTGAGGGACAATGGCTCATGGAAATCCAGACCCAGGAGCTTCCTCGCGGTAGATCTTATGTCTTCTGCTGTCAATTGCCATTGCTGAAGTATTTTCAAGCATGGAGCAACATAAGCCAAGAGCGGACTCTGAGGATCTTGAGGGCTTTTCACCCTGCCACCACTCCTCCAAGTTTCGCACGAAGGGCCTAAACCAGGACTGGAAAATACCCGCCCAGCCAGATGGGCTCTCTGCCAGCATGCTACCAAAGTCATGTTTTATAAGCAGGAGAGAAAAAACATGACTGGGATGACCATCCCCAGGCCTGGACAGGTAGGTGACATTTCTTTTCACCAGGTTCATGGGGTTTCCATCTGGAAAAACACGCTGTAGACCCTGGTGTAGACAGACACTGGCAAAACACAGACGAAGCTGACATATAAAGAGGTAGGTCTTGGAACAGTCAACCCTTTCCCTGAGAGACATTTTCCAGCTCTTCCTGACTGCAATCTTAGGAATGGCAATTTCCAGCCTGTGCTCCCAGTTTTTTTGGCCATAACTACCTAGGCTGAAATGAATACCAAGAATTTTAATTTCCTGCTGGGGCACTGGTGAGGCAAGGTGACCAATCACATTTACCACCTCATCGGCTGTGACCAGCTCTGTCAAGCTAGTCAAAGAAAGGTCACAATTTCCCAATCCTGGAGTAGAGTCCAGGAAACTTTCCATCCTTTCCCGGTCAAGAATCTTCCTTTTTCCCCCTCCCTGGTCCGTAGAGTCATGTTTTTGGGTTTCAGTGGGGAGGGAGAATATATGGGAGGAGGGATGCTGGGGGTGGGTAGCTGCAGTTTTATTTGATTGTTAGTAACGTTTGGTTTACAGAGGCATGTTTTGTACAATTTTGCTTACCTCAATGTATATGTCTTTCTTTCTTTGTGAACAAAATGTATTGAATGTTTGGTCTTGGAGTGTGGACTATTATGCAAAAAAAGAAATCTGTGCCTCAAAAAAATCCTCAAAGGATTATCTTACCCTCTTCTCCTCAAGAAGACATGCATTCATCCTCCAGATGCCCCTTCCCCTTGGGGTGTATCAGAGGCATTCAAGAACATCAAAAGTAAAAGGTGATCAGAGAACTCAACTGCCTGCTGCTTTGGAGGTTAAGAAGTCGAGCACTCCTTCCAAAAGAAGAACCTATCTATTCTACTTTGACTGCAAGCTCTCTGAAAAGGGAAGCCCATGAGCTCTGGAGGGTGCTTAATGTGCACATCTTTCAGACCAGCCTCTCTAACCATACTATTCAAAAAGAGACTGTCACAGCCCCGATTGCCTTTAAAGCCTCTCTTGTCCATGGATCTAGTTACGATGGATGGGTTAAATGCTGAGAAAAAAATCCTATGTGTGCACCAAGCCACCAATGCCCATAGAAATCAGTAAAAAAAAAGTATGTCAGAGACTAAGGGGGGGGGGGGGGGGGGGATTTGAGATCTTGTTCCACCTTCATTATCAATTAAATGCTCCTATTGTGTTTTAAGTTTTCAGTTAGAGACCCCTCCCCCACCCTGCATTTAGGTACATTAGAACAGAAACAGAAACGTCCCCATTATAAACTCCTACCAAATTAGCTTCAGAGACCTTTTTGTACAGTGCTCGCTTAATATTGAAAAGAATTGGAATCTAATGGTAAATGAGACCAATGCTGGAGCATTATTAACCAGTTCCACAGCCCATGCACAAGAATTGGGATTCCCTGCTGTGAGAAACCCTCCCCAGTTCGTCCCCAAAAATGTACCTTTCCATGGTGCATGCGCAGGCTCTTGTCTTTTATATTCCATTAAATGATGCAGTTAATAATAATAATAAAAATAAAAACTGCAAGGATATAAAAAAAGGTTTAAAATCTGAAATGATATGATTTGTTTTTGATTACTTTTTCTTTAAATCCACAAAGTCTCTATGATGTAGAAAATTATATTTTTATGGGACCGTATAAAAGCAAATTTTGTTGTTGCTTTAATTTGAATAGTTAAATACAGAAGGGGCTGTCACATACAGAAGTTGGAAAGTAAGTATAAAAACAGTATAAAAGATGTATGGAAAAACACATCTGCATTTCTTTAAATTGTTATTCTTGTTCTTGATTGTTTTAGTCTGTTTCATGTTTATGTTATTTTAATTAAGCTATGGAATACATTTACTATATCAAGAACTGTTTTAGCTAGTTACTTTATTGATTCGTTTTTACTAAGGCTAATGCGATGATGGCCAATTGATTAGGCAGATTATCTAGATTTATAAATTGACTGGATGACATTTGGACATGATATTGCACCTCTAGCTTTAATTAGCCTCATCTATAATCCTCATAACATGAAAACTAAATGACTGATGCATGAATCTAACTTAAGTGTCATTTATAGGGCCAGAAAAGATTTTCCTTTATGATCTATGATGAGGACACACTAATAAATTCATTTTTATTATTAATAGCCATGGACTTATTAAGATAGGAAAAAAAAGTTCTTACAAGAGATCTTGTGGGGACCATGCTGGAAAAAGATGGACTGATAGTAAATATCTGCATTAAAAAGTCTAAGCATGCATATTTTCCTTTATGATCTATGATGACACACTAATAAATTCATTTTTATTATTCTAGACCATCAGTTCAAGTTTCATTTCTTTACCCTACATATTTACCGCAGTGCAAGCAAATCTGTGTGATTGTAGCACATCTGTATGCCAATTAAAAAAGTATATAAATAATTATTTCCCCTATGAATTCATGGTTATTTACCACTTTTAATGCCATGCCATGGGCTTATTAAGATAGAAAAAAGTTTTTTACGAGATGTTGTGGGGCCCATGCTGGAAAAAGATATATTACATAAATGGACTGATAGCACATATCTGCATAAAAAAAAATCTAAGCATGCAATTTTTTTAACTATAATGAAGAGGTTTGTGCATGCACCATTCTGTTTTTATAGGAGAAAAGTGCTCTCCTCTCACTACCTGTCTTCTGAGCCAGCCAATGACATTAACCACTCTAATATCTGCTCACGCCATTGCATCAAAAATTACAATAGCAATATTCTGTTATTCGAGTGCAAGCTGACCCAGGGAACATGCAGCCAAGCAGTCATCCTCTGTAACAACACAATGGTACTAAAATAAACTGTCATTATTGATTTCTCTATCAATAAAAGAACTAGCCTAGCTAGTTTTTCTTAATTCATGTTTTATAAGTAAACCCTTCTTTTGCAATTTATCATCAGTGGACTTTACTTTTAATTATATATTTTTTTCACCTGCAGGTAGTTAGCTACAGTGTTATTTATGAGTTCCCTGTACCTGATGGTCCCATCATTATAAGATGGGCTGTCTAACTCCGTCCGAACCACACCCTCTCAATTCACTGCAATGAAGGTGGTGGGCTGAGGCCTGACACACCCCTTCCAATGGTGTGAAACTACTGGGCATGGCAGCACCACTGTGACTGATGGTGGAGGGTAAGGATGCACCAATCACTTTAGTACGGGCTCGGGCAGGCAGGATTTGGGAGCGATTAGACAAGTTGCTGTCTGGCACAACCCCGGGTTCGGCTGATCCCATACCTCCCAACTTCTGAAAGCTTGAAAGCGGGACAAGCCATGCCCCCGGCCACACCCCCGTCACGCCCCGGCCACACCCCCGTCACGCCCCGGCCACGCCCCCGTCACGCCCCGGCCACGCCCCCGTCACGCCCCGGCCACGCCCCCGTCACGCTCTCCAGCTCCAGCAATGTCGGCTGCCTTCACCCCTGCATGCGGTACGTAGCCCCCCCACCCCCGTGCGCCTGCCCACCCACCCCCGTGCGCCCGCCCCCCCACCCCCGTGCGCCCGCCCCACTCTCTCACCCCACGCGCCAGGAAGTTATCTTCCCGCCGGCGTCATTGCGGCCCTGGGCTGTCACAGCGCAGGGGGTCCCGGGACATTTGGTAATGTTCCGGGACCGCGGGATCCTTCTAAAAAATCGGGACAATCCCGGGAAAATCGGGACAGTTGGGAGGCATGTGATCCTCGGCTGGCGGCTGGGCTCAATGACCCCATCTGTAGTACCAGTAGCCACCAGCTGGTGTCACCAGAGCTCTGGCTGCAGACCCCATCTGCAGTTCCATTTGCCACCAGCGGGTGTCACCAGAGCTCTGGCAGGATTTTGTTTGCTTGTCGTTTGCATTGGTGACGTTTGTAGCTTTTGGAACCGGAAGCGGAACCTGAATCTGTTTCTGTATCTGTCCCTGAGTTATCATCTGCTTATGCCTTCAGGTGAGTGCGCCAGCCCCTTGGGGCTCCAGTTTTCCCTTGTTTGTTATCTTTGTTAGTTAGCTTGTTTTTGTCCCTTTTTCTGAATATAAGATATTTTTGTTATGTGCCTTTTGATTTAATAAACCCCCCTGTTCACTGCACTTCTTGTCGTGTCATTGCTCTGGCCAGACTTATTGCTCCAGAGTTTATATTAGAGAACTCTCCAGCCTGACATAATCCTGCTACCCACCCAAAACCCACCTGGCCAGAGCATTGTGCATCCTGTGACCTGTAGTCCCTCTAGCTATTGCTCTCCATTCCTAGCCCCTATAATGGATCCTGCAGTGATCAGAAAGTTGCTGACATTAACAGAAAGCCATGCTGATGCTGTGCATGCATTGTTTGTGGAATATTCTAAGCCCATGTGCCTAGACATGATAAACTATATCCATTCTCTGATTGATCAAGGGGATTTTGATTTCCCTGTTGCTCAACCCCTCGTTAAGATCCTGGTGGATGTAGCTTTCAATATTAATTTTCCTTTACCACAGGTTAAGCAGACCTGTTTGATTGAACCCTGTGTCCCTGGTCAGATTCCCCCAGCTCCTCTCCCCTTAGATAGATTTGTAGGGTCTAGGGGTTACTCTGAGGTGCTGTATGCTTCACCTGGGGCCTTGGCTCAAGGGTCAGCTATCAGCAGTGCCTACTGCTGGAAGCCAGGACCCTGATTCCTGGTTCTATGAAGAATCTGATGATGATGATCCTGTCTTTGAGATCCATGCCATTGATTCCGATGATGAATGGACTGATTTTTCGAATGAGGATTGTGTGGTCGATGCCAGCCTGTCACCAGAGCGTCCCGTGGTCGATGCCAGCCTGTCACCAGAGCGTCCCGTGGTCGATGCCAGCCTGTCACCAGAGCATCCCGTGGTCGATGCCAGCCTGTCACCAGAGCGTCCCATGGTCGGGTCAGCCGCGGCTGGGCCCCACCGCGAGTCAGTCGCGGCTGGGCCCCACCGCGAGTCAGCCGCCGCTGGGCCCCACCACGAGTCAGCCGCGGCTGGGCCCCACCATGAGTCAGCCGCCGCTGGGCCCCACTGCGAGTCAGCCACCGCTGAATATCTCCCAGAACCTACCTTGTCTCTGTCCCTCAGCGAGCCTGCAGCCGGGTCCCTCAGCGAGCCCGCAGCTGGGTCCCTCAGCAAGCCCGCAGCCGGGTCCCTCAGTGAGCCCGCAGCCGGGTCCCTCAGCAAGCCTGCAGCCGGGTTCCTCAGCGAGCCGGACCCTGCTTCCAACCAGCTTCAGGACCCCTGGCTTTGGGTGTGCACCCGGGCTCTGCTTCCAGCCTGCCCCTGGACTCCCTGGCTCTGAGCCGTCACCCGGGCTCTGCTTCCAGCCTTCCCCTGGACTCCCTGGCTCTGAGCCGTCACTCGGGCTCTGCTTCCAGCCTGCCCCTGGACTCCCTGGCTCTGAGCCGTCACCCGGGCTCTGCTTCCAGCCTGCCCCTGGACTCCCTGGCTCTGAGCCGTCACCCGGGCTCTGCTTCCAGCCTGCCCCTGGACTCCCTGGCTCTGAGCCGTCACCCGGGCTCTGCTTCCAGCCTGCCCCTGGACTCCCTGGCTCTGAGCCGTCACCCAGGCTCTGCTTCTAGCCTGCCCCTGGACTCCCTGGCTCTGAGCCCTCCCCCGGGCTCTGCTTCCAGCCTGTCCCTGGACTCCCTGGCTCTGAGCCGTCACCCGGGCTCTGCTTCTAGCCTGCCCCTGGACTCCCTGGCTCTGAGCCGTCATCCGGGCTCTGCTACCAGCCGTCATCCGGGCTCTGCTACCAGCCATCATCCGGGCTCTGCTACCAGCCGTCACCCGGGCTCTGTTACCAGCCGTCACCCAGGCTCTGCTACCAGCCGTCACCCGGGCTCTGCTACCAGCCGTCACCCGGGCTCTGCTACCAGCCGTCACCTGGGCTCTGCTACCACCCGGGCTCTGCCTTGGACCTACGCCCTGTCTTGGAACCGCACCCGGGCCCTGTCTTGGATCCGCACCCGGGCCCTGTCTTGGATCCGCACCCGGGACCGGTGAAACCTGGACAACCATTTGAATCCCTACCCCTATGGACTCTGGCTCCACAGTGGATCCCAGAGGTGGGATTAATATCCAGATTTTGGACATTTTTCTTTTCATGGATTTGAGCTTTTACTGTTTGGTCTTGCTCAATAATTTTAGTTCAGAGGAGCGTTCAGGAGCCCGCTCCTGAGAAAGGGGGTAGTGTTACAACCCTGGGTTCGGCTGATGCCCGGCTGGTGGCTGGGTTCAATTACCCCATCTGTGGTACCGGTAGCCACCAGCTGGTGTCACCAGAGCTCTGGCTGCAGACCCCATCTACAGTTCCATTTGCCACCAGAGGGGGTCACCGGAGCTCTGGCGGCTCACCCTACCTGCAGTTCCATCAGCCACCAGCGGGTGTCAACAGAGCCCTGGATGCTCTCTCCCCATCATCTGCTGCACCTGGTGTGTGGGCTATTTAAGGAAGATTGACCCTCCACCTGGTGCAGCAGGATTTTGTTTGCTTGTCGTTTGCATTGGTGACGTTTGTAGCTTTCAGAATCTGTTTCTGTATCTGTCCCTGAGTTATCATCTGCTTATGCCTTCAGGTGAGTGCGCCAGCCCATTGGGGCTCCAGTTTTCCCTTGTTTGTTATCTTTGTTAGTTAGCTTGTTTTTGTCCCTTTTTCTGAATATAAGATATTTTTGTTATGTTGATTTTGATTTAATAAACCCCCCTGTTTACTGCACTTCTTGTCGTGTCATTGCTCTGGTCAGACTTTCTGCTCCATGGCAGGGTGCTGACTGTATTGTCAGGCTGCCATACCTTTCCAGCCCTGCCATGTACCTCAGTATGCCAAACTTGATCTACTGTACATCTGTGTTTGCTACTGACCCTGGTCCACATCTGATCACATCCAGTCTGAATCCTCACTGCTCACCTGAGCGACAATGACCATATGTTCTAAGATCCTTGCTGTCAACCCCATGCCATATCTGACTTTGCCTAATCCTTGTCACTAACTATGCTATGTTCTTTTAAAAAGATTCATGATACTCCATAGTGTTCAGTTAAATAACCTAGTGACTATGGACCAAGGTATCCTTAATACTTTTAGGCCACTTGTATACCACCTGTGTTTTTTCTGGAAGAAATCTTATTAAATACTTATCACTTGTTAAGATGTGCCAATGTTTTTCAAAGGTCTGTCTAATCTGGTAAGATGAGGGTAAATATGTAATTAAGATTGGCATATTTATTACATCATGCTTTTCTTTTTTTATGAAAAAGTATTTCATGTTGATCCTTCGCTTTTTTGTAGGCTTTGGTTAGCACCTTCCTATTGTAGTCTCTCTCGTATTTTGACTGCCTCATGTTCAAAGACAGTGGCTGAGGAGCAATTTCTTTTTCCTCTCAGATATTCTCCGTACGGTATACTCTGTTTTAAAGTCATATGGTGGAAACTCTCGGCATTGAGAATAGTTTGCAGCAGTAACTTTTCTAAACAGTTGAGTAAATATTTTCCCATTCTCAATACCAATCTTCAAATCTAGAAGGTTGACTCCTTTCATGCTGTAATCTAGTGTAAATTTCAAATTGAGTTGATTCTGATTAAAGATATGTACAAAGTCCTCCAAGAGCTATCCCCATCTAGATAAGAAGAATGTCGTCTATGTACCTATGCCAGATATTTGCAAAGAACCAGCACTTCAAATAATTATTGTAAATAACTTTGTATTAATCCAAGTGTCAATCATATGCAGACAAGAATGGTTTTGGTCAACGTTTCGGGGTGCGCTTGGCCCCCTTTCTCAAGACCAACCACATGCAAACAGGAACATAGACACAGCCATACATATATACACTTACACTCCTGTGGCAGGCAAGTATGTGGGAGGGCCTGACGATTCGCGCCTGACGTCATTGACGACGTCATAGGCGCTCTGTGTATACGAAACTGGCCAATAAACCAATGGGCAAATAAACATATAAATCACATATTTCATCATGATAGTCCCGTCGGGCCCCCTCCCAATCACCACTTACCCTTAGAGAGCGTCCCCGCGGCATCCAAAAGTTGCGGGGCACCGCCGCACTGTCGAGCGTGGGGTTGCTAGGCAACCCCCCGCTGCTCCCTGATAGGAGGAAGGTCGGGATCTGCGTCATCAGTCCCGGGTACCCTACCCGGTAACTGATGACACACAGCCCAGGCGCATTCTAATTGGCGCCTGTGCACAGAAGAGCTAGCAATCCATCCCCGGGCGATGAAAGGCCGGGGATGGATGTACGCTCTCAGTCCCGAGCCTATGCGGCAGTGTCACTGAGGAGGAACGCTCACGAGGGGGTGGGAGGCCTATCTGACATACAGTGTTGTGCACGGACCTCAATTGTTACACATACAGAAATGGCCAGGTTCTATTAGATACATGGAGAGAGGTTGCACTGGCCCTTTGAGCCTCAATTCGCCCCCGGAGAGCGTCCCCACGATATAGTAGGGTCGCGGGGCACCGCCGCATCGTAGGCGGAAGGTTTCTGGGAAACTCCCCGCCGTCCCCTGATAGGGGGAGTCGGGGCTTGCGTCATCAGTCCCGGGTAACCTACCCGGTAACCAGGGCGCAGGGGCGCAGAGAGCTAACAATCCAACCCCGGGCTATGACAGGCCGGGGATGGGTGTCAGCTCTCGATTCCCCATCTCGTGCGGCGGTGTCACTGAAATGAACGCTCACCCGCGAGCTAAGGCGGGAGAACGCGAAGCCAACCTCCCAGCGGATGAATTAATGTTATCTAGATTAGGGAAAAGGGCAAATTAGACACCGGGTGGTACGCTAATTACAGGAGGCTATTGCTGCCATTTGGCAGGGACAAGTAGATCCCCTGGCATGGCACTAGCCATGGCACTAGCCAAACGCCAGGAAGTCTAAAGCATAGAAACGCAGTCTCATCCAAAACAATTCTATGGCCGTAACAGAACAGGGGCATAGGACATTGTACCAGGGTTGTGAGAGGGGAAAATTGGAACAATGAAAACTGCTATGTGAAGCACAGAATAATGCAACAGAAAAAGGTAAAATAATAAAGGTAAAAGTGATCTTGCAAAAAAATGTTAAAAACATTTTTAGAAATTTTTTTCAAAAAAACCCTTCTTAAAAAAATTCTTCAAAAACATTTTTAAAAAAATTCTTCAAAAAAACCTTTCAAAAAAATGACAAATCCAAAGGATGGGGGAGGGAAAATGGGTGTGGCAGGCAGGGAAATGTATCTATTATCCAAAAAGCTCCCAAATCCAAAGGATGTATTTAGTCCTCGTGGGTTCACTGTGTCCAATCGGTGTATCCAGAATGCTTCTCTCTGGAGCAATCGTCGATTCCTATCACCACCTCACGGTGGTTTGGGGACTTGCTCGATAACCATTCCCCTGAGTTCATGCGTTTGATGTCCATGTTTGTGGAAGTGGACCGCCATGGGTTTGTCAACATCCCCTTGTTCTCCATTTCTCACTTTCTCCTGGTAGACTCTCACGTCACTCTTGTGCTTCTGAAATCTTTTCTTAAAGGGGCCGATGGTTTTGCCCACATACATAAGGCCACATGGGCACTTGAGGATGTATACGCAATAGTCTGTGTTACAATTGAAGTAACCTCTCATTTTGATGGGGGCTCCCGTGTGTGGATGGTGAAATTGTATTCCCATAATCAGGGAATTAATGTAACACCCTGTCCTATGATGTTGTCAATGACGTCAGGCGCGAATCGTCAGGCCCTCTCACATACTGGCCTGCCACAGGGGTGTAAGTGTATATATGTATGGCTGTGTCTATGTTCCTGTTTGCATGTGGTTGGTTTTGAGAAAGGGGGCCAAGTGCACCCCGAAACGTTGACCAAAACCATTCTTGTCTGCATATGATTGACACTTGGATTAATACAAAGTTATTCACAATAATTATTTGGAGTGCTGGTTCTTTGCAAATATCTGGATTACTGTGACATCTTCGCGAACCGTGCACCCGTATCTGTGGACAGCCACCCAAGTGCTCTGTATGTACCTATGCCAGGCTGCCACATGGCACAGGTACAACAACAAGTCATCCTCCCTCACCAGCTGACGCTCCCACCACCTCAGGTACAGGTACACATATGTTGGGGCACATGTTATCCCCATCACCGTCCCCTGCACCTGGTGGTGGAGGGAGCCATTGAAAAGAAACATATTGTGAGTCAGGACAAAACAGAGGAGCACAAAGAGGAAAGTGTTATGCTAATGTCTCTCACTGCTATTAAGAATGTTTCATTAAGTTTCATTAAGAATTTTTTCCACTGCTTTAATGCCCTTTTCGTGAGAAATACTGGAATAAAGGGCCTCTATGTTCAGAGTGACCAAGGCTGCGCCATCAGGAATGATAAACATAAATACTGGCTTGTTCTGTTTGTGGATCTTTGAGAGCACATAGAATGTCGAGGTAATGGTGGTGATCTGTTTCTCTAAAGCCACTTGTTGTGCTCCTCCTGTTCCAAAAGCCATGGATAAAATTTGATTAAAAACAGGGGTTCCCAAGTGGTAGTATGGTACATGAGTTCCTGGTGGGTTGTAAGCAAAGCTGCCATCATTTAAGGGAAAGGGATAATTTGTTACCACCACTTGTGCTGCTTACAATTGAAGAGACGGTCCTCCACATGACCCCCCCTGCATAAAGCCAGCTTCACTGTGTGTGTAGTGAGTGAATGTAAGGAAAAGTCAGCTCTACCTGAAATACAGGGTTCACAATTCAGAGATAAATAGTAAGATCATCCGGCTCAGGACATTCCTGATTTTTTCCTTCACCTGAGATTTGCCTTTTCACATGATTTTTATGGATTCTTTACTGAATTAAGCATTAGATAGTTTTTAGTGATACTTATGGCTGGCTCGATTTGAATCTGTGTAGTGAGTGACCCCTCATTAAACTGGTCCTTACCAGTAGTCCACACCTAGTCAGCAGCAGCGCCCACGCACCCCTCAGACCTAAACCAGCCTCAATAAACTCATAAAAAAATAGGGACTCCTCTAAAACTGTTGGTCTGCTTGAACTGCTGAGTGGGCACATCCTGCAAATACCCACAACCATTTTCTTGTTGATGCCCCTCAGTTCTTGCCTTATATTACTGCTAAAGGGGTCTATCGAGTGTGTGCTCTGCAAACCCACCAAGCAAGCCCATTTGGTCAGTTGGTTATCATTAGGATTGGCAAACCAGCAGCTAGCAGCAAGGGAATGCTTGTGGGTATGTGCAGTGAGGTATTCAAAAGTTAGATGCCTCTCTAGCTGTCCAGGAAGGCCAGGGGTCTTTTTTTACTCCCAGTCTGCTTTAAGCTGAGAAGCAGCATTTTAATTTGGGGCAGTGCGGCAGGCTTCCCATTGAGAACTCTTGAAGGGGAGCTAAAACCCCTCAAGTGCAACTCTTCACCTGAACGCCTCTTCCATAGCCAAAATTGGGGATAATAGAAGAGATTTTTAGATGCAGAAGTGCACTAATAGGCTACACTTCCCCACTAAAGTTTCAATGGAAAAAAATGCTTCATTGTGACACCTCTCAAGTAAAGGGGACCTTCACCATACAGAATACACCTAAACACCTCTCCAACAGCCCCACTAGACCAGAAACTCAGCCGCCTTCTACTACTGTCGGGCTTTCTGAGATTTTTGGTCTGGATAAACAGTATCATTAACTGGGGGTGGTAGAAAACAGTTTTGGTGTTGCAATACACTTAACATGGATCAAAAGCCTTACATGAAACAGTGCTCATATGCACCCCCCCCCCAGGGCAATTCAGACTGCTGCACATAAAACATTATTTATCTTTTTGTATCTCCTGTGTGGTTGATGCCCCCCCCCCCCATTGGCATTCTATGGAGCTTCCAGTAACCTGCAAAAAGAAAGTGCTGCTGGGTTATGTTGGTTAAATCTAGGCAGCAGCCTGCTTGGATGCTGGGAAAGCAGGCCTCCTGGGTACTTCAAAATGTCTGGTTAATTGTTTTTGTAGGCCAAAGCACACCTTAAATAACTGACATTATACCAATTATAAACTGTATTCAGGGTGCAAAAACATCCAAGGTACCTCCCCACTTGGAACCTTAAATCAGAACATAATATTTATATACCTCCTTGCCCCCAGTGAAGGGCATGTACCCTTGTGGGCATTGTGCCCAATGTGGATTAGTCTCCTGATGGGTAAACGTTTCCCCATCAGGACCTTCCTAAACTGTAGTTCCAGTTTTGTGATTTACCTGATTAGATGTCCCTGTGGCCTTTCATACGTGGGAAAACCAACTAGGGAAGTTAGGGTACACATCTGCGAACACCGCAGTGCCATACGGAGAGCTAATCTAGACTCCCAGATCACAAGACACTTCATAGAAGCAGGCCACCAGGTGACACAATTACGATTCCAGGCCATTGAGCAGGTTAAACCTCCACCAAGAGGCGGGGATAGGAACCGATTACTTCTACGCCGAGAACTCTACTTGATACATATGCTACAAACTAAATCACCTAGGGGCCTGAATGAGGAAGTTGACTATACACTATTCATGTAAAAACTGATTATTTATAATTGTTTGTGTTCTTTAGCCATAGAATTCCGTATACACTCTGGCCTCCAACACCAGAAGGACTCCTTAGTCAGCACAATCCATGCCCTCTACTTCTCCTATCTGACACTTCCCGTTCAAGCTGGTATATCTAGAACCGGAGATGAGGGTCCACATCTATATTACAGGTAATAAATCCATGAGATGGTCCTACTTACCGATATAACATGGGTCCACTGTAAATATATTCTATATACCCCTATGTCATGTATTCGCACTGAACTATTACATAAAGGACTTGATAATTATTCTGACCAATGGATTAGATTCATTTATACACATATGGAAAATAGCTCTCTTGCTATAGCCTTTTTCTTTACCTAGAACATTATTATAATGAGTGGGATTTTTTGACAAGGTGATTATATTATGCACCTTCTCCTCATATGCTCTGCGCAAGTATACCTGCCTTACTCAGATTGATCCCATTAGACGACACACCGGAATTATTAAAATCCACTCATATACACATATAAATCCACACTTTACACAGTATATCTCCAGATTCCATATCTCCGGTTCATCAGATTCCAGCCCAGCACTGGTTAGCATTCCTCTCTACAATTTAGCCTTGGTAATAAGTCTCAGCAAAAGGTACGCTAGACTATATTAACATTTTACCATTTGAGGTATTTCATCCAAATCAGTATTATGAATTAATTAAAAAAAGAGAGACAGATCGCCTTTTATTATATATTCAATTTTTAGTTCTTGTTCTTTTTTCATGTTGACTTTAGCAAGTCGATATCCTCTCCCCGTGGGTGAATCTCCCCCCAGCTGCTGTACATCTAAACAGAACTGACATGCGAGTACTCACAATGGACTATGCTACTGCCAGCAAATCAAATGGCCGCGTATAACTAATGCGCAGTGTGTCGATAAAGTTTTTTTCAAAAATAAGGGCAGTGTTCCAGCGCGCGGGGCCCCTTGCGCCTGTGCCAACTGGATGTCGGCTGGCAGCATCACGCATGCCATCCGAATCCGGATGTGACACAGGTCGGGACCACGCCGTCGAAGTGATGTTCCGGAAAGTGCTCTTTGAGTGCTCCCGGAAACGCCACACTGGCCGACCAGGGGGGAGAATATACAGGTATTTAAACACCATCTGGTGCATATGCTTCCATCGCAGCCTTGAGAAAGGAACCTGTGGTCCAGAAACATGAGATCTTTATTATGCGATCGCAGTCTCTATACATTCTGGTAATGTCATTTTGAATTGTATGACGGCGTCATGATTTATAACGCTAATTGATATGTATATATTGTGCTACTAATCTCACTATTCTTGGTATGATGTATTGATTATATATAGAGATGAGCAAACTTTTGAAAAATTCGATTCGGCTGATTCACGGAATTTTGCGACAAAATTCGCTTCGACCCGAATTTATTTGCGATGAATCGCTATTAAAAACGGCTATTTCTGAGCTTGCTGTTACACGCATAGGATGCGTGCTGGGTTAGTAAAATACTGTAAATAATTATGACATGCAGATCAGAGGCATCGCTATTAGAATCGCAGAGCGGCACAATTGCAGAGAGTTGAGGTGGCATCACAATGAGGAGCCTCTATATTGCCTGAAAAACACACCCTGGAGCTGGCAGCAGCAGGAGCCCAAATATTGGCTTAAAGACATCCTGGAGTTGGCAGCAGGAGCCCAAAAATTGGCCTGAAGACACACACTGGAGTTGGCAGCAGGAGCCCAAAAATTGGCCGAAAAAGACACTGGAGTTGCCAGCAGCAGTAGGAGCCCAAACATTGGCGGAAAGAGACACTGGAGTTGGCAGCAGGAGCCCAAAAATTGGCCTAAAGACACACTGGAGTTGGCAGCAGCAGGAGCCCAAACACTGGCTGAAGGAGACACTGGAGTTGGCAGCAGCAGCAGCAAGAGCCCAAAAATAGCTTGAAAGACACAACCTGGAGTTGCAAGCAGCAGCAGTAGCAGCAGGAGCCCAAACATTGCTTGAAAGTGACACTGGAGTTGGCAGCAGGAGCAGCAGGAGCCCAAACATTGGCTCAAAGAGACACTGCAGCAGCAGCAGGAGGCCAAAAATTGGCTGAATGACACCCTGGAGTTGCAAACAGCAGCAGCAGGAGCCCAAGCATTGCTTGAAAGACTCACTGGAGTTGACAGCAGCAGGAGCCCAAACATTACTTGAAAGAGACACTGCATTCGGGAGCAGGAGCCCAAAAATTGGCCGAATGACACCCTGGAGTTGGCAGTAGCAGGAGCCCAAACATTGCTTGAAAGAGACACTGGAGTTGGCAGCAGGAGCCAAAACATTGGCTCAAAGAGACACTGGAGTTGGCAGTAGCAGGAGGCCAAAAATTGGCTGAATGACACCCTGGAGTTGCAAGCAGCAGCAGCAGGAGCCCAAACATTGCTTGAAAGAGACACCGGAGTTGGCAGCAGGAGACCAAAAATTGGACTAAAGACACACTGGAGTTGCAAGCAGCAGCAGCAGCAGGAGCCCAAACTTTGCTTGAAAGAGACACTGCATTTGGCAGCAGGAGCCCAAAAATTGGCAGAATGACACCCTGGAGTTGGCAGCAGCAGGAGCAGGAGCCCCAAACATTGCTTGAAAGAGACACTGGAGTTGGCAGCAGGAGCCCAAACATTGATTAAAAGAGACACTGGATTTGGCAGCAGGAGCCCAAACATTGCTTGAAAGAGACACTGGAGTTGGCAGCAGAAGCCCAAAAATTGGACTAAAGACAAACTGGAGTTGCAAGCAGCAGCAGGAGCCCAAACATTGCTTGAAAGAGACACTGGAGTTGGCAGCAGGAGCCCAAATATTGGCTGAATGACACCCTGGAGTTGCAAGCAGCAGCAGCAGGAGCCCAAACATTGCTTGAAAGACACACTGGGGTTGGCAGCAGGAGCCCAAACATTGGCTCAAAGAGACACTGGAGTTGGCAGCAGCAGCAGCAGGAGCCCAAACATTGCTTGAAAGAGACAATGCATTTGTCAGCAGGAGCCCAAAAATTGGCCGAATGACACCTTGGAGTTGGCAGCAGGAGCCCAAACATTGCTTGAAAGAGACTGGATTTGGCAGCAGGAGCAGGAGCCCAAACATTGCTTGAAAGAGACACTGGAGTTGGCAGCAGGAGCAGCAGGAGCCCAAACATTGATTGAAAGAGACACTGGAGTTGGCAACAGGAGCCCAAAAATTGGACTAAAGACACACTGGAGTTGCAAGCAGCAGGAACCCAAACATTGCTTGAAAAAGACACTGGGGTTGGCAGCAGGAGCCCAAACATTGGCTGAATGACACCCTGGAGTTGCAAGCAGCAGCAGCAGGAGCCCAAACATTGCTTGAAAGACACACTGGAGTTGGCAGCAGGAGCCCAAACATTGGCTCAAAGAGACACTGGAGTTGGCAGCAGCAGCAGGAGCCCAAACATTGCTTGAAAGAGACACTGCATTTGGCAGCAGGAGCCCAAAAATTGGCCGAATGACAACTTGGAGTTGGCAGCAGGAGCAGGAGCCCAAACATTGCTTGAAAGAGACACTGGAGTTGGCAGCAGGAGCCCAAAAATTGGACTAAAGACACACTGGAGTTGCAAGCAGCAGCAGCAGGAGCCCAAACATTGCTTGAAAGAGACACTGGAGTTGGCAGCAGGAGCCCAAACATTGGCTGAATGACACCCTGGAGTTGCAAGCAGCAGCAGGAGCCCAAACATTTCTTGAAAGACACACTGGAGTTGGCAGCAGGAGCAGCAGGAGCCCAAACATTGCCTCAAAGAGACACTGGAGTTGGCAGCAGCAGGAGCCCAAAAAATGGCCGAATGACACCCTGGAGTTGGCAGCAGCAGCAGGAGCCCAAACATTGAAAGAGACACTGCAGTTGGCAGCAGGAGCCCAAACATTGGCTCAAAGAGATACTGGAGTTGGCAGCAGCAGCAGCAGAAGCCCAAAAATTGGCTGAAAGGCACACCCTGAAGTTTGCATCAGCAGGAGCCCAAAAATTGGCCTAAAGACATAAATATGTTTTGCACCATTTGGAAAGCGTAAAACGTGGCACCATGTTGAATCTAGTTGCATGCATCAGCCATTGGTGGGTGGAAATCCTGGCTGATCCATGCCTGATTCGTTTTCACAAAGGTGAGTCTCTCCACATTTTTCGTTGACAGACGAGTTCTCCTCGCCGTAACTATGGCCCCCGCCGCACTAAACACCAGCTCAGATGGCACGCTACTGGCCGGGCAGGACAGCTTTTCCAGGGCAAACTCTGCTAGTTGCAGCCACAAGCCAAGTTTGGCTGCCCAGAAGTCCAGCGGATCCTCAAGGTGTGTTGGCATGGTCATGTCAAGGTATGACATGACAAACCAAGACAAACCATGTGAAGCACAGAGTGACACCTCCGTGCCTTGCACACATGGTAGACTGAGACTTGAGCCTACAGTGGAGGGTGAGGAGAAGGCGGAGGATGAGGAGGCCGAGTCGCACGGTGTCACAGGCACAATGGCCAGGGAGCGCGAGGTATGTCCAAGTTGCTGCTGCTGCAAAGGGACCACATTCATCCAGTGGGCCGTAAACGACATGTACTGTCCCTGACCGTAGTTACAGCTCCAGACGTCGGCGCTGCCATGCACTTTGCTACACACCGACAGGCTCAAGGACTGGCCCACCTTCTGTTCAACAAAATTGTGCAGCGCTGGTACTGCCTTCTTGGCAAAGAAATGACGGCTTGGCACTCTCCACCTCGGCTCGACACAAGTCATGAGTTCTCTGAAAGGTGCAGAGTCTACCACCTGAAAAGGGAGCGACTGCAGCACCAGCAACTTGGACAGGTGCACATTCAGCTTCTGCGCCGTAGGATGAGTGGGTGCATACTGCTGTCTCTTGGACATGGCTTCGCTGATGGATTGCTGGCGGGATGCATGACTTGGAGGAGGAGGAGCAGGAGCATCAGGAGCGACAGAGGATGGGTATGACCCACAGCTGCCTTCGGCTGAGGTGCTAGAGCCTTGGCTGGCAGAAATTGGGAGCGGCGTGCCACTCGATGAGGAAGCAGGCTGGACCACCTCTTCGGAGCCTCGGTTCTCCCAGGCCGCTTTATGGTGACGCATCATATGTTGACACAGGGCCGTGGTGCCAACATTTGGGCCCTGGCCACGCTTCACCTTCTGCCTACATATCTTGCATGTGGCCATGTTACTCTACTGCGGATGCTTCAGGAAAAACTGCCACACTGCCGAGTAGCTACTTTTCTCACCACTGATTCACTGCTACTGTCGCCAACTCCAGGAACCCCTGCTCCACTACCTCCCGATAAGGTAGCCTGCCGGGCAGCAAGTGCTCTACCCCGGCCCCGTTTGGCTCCAGGCTTTACAATTCTGCCCCCATGCTGACTGCCAACCATGCTGCTAACACCTTGCTGCCTCAGCTGCTGACTCCGGGGCAACCTGCGCCCTTCTTCTCCTGATGATGATGATGAAGCCCCTTCTGCACCCGGCTCCCAAGTACGATCGGCTTCATCATCATCATCATCATCAACATCGAGTTGTGGCTGCACGTCACTGATGTTCTCAGTTTCCTCAACAGTGTCTGGTGCAGGAGCTGGAACGCTCGCAACACCCACACCACTCTCCACATCACTATTTATCTGCCTAGCGAAAGAAGCCACCTCCATTTCTTGGCTGGGCAGTAGCTGCTGACTGTCCTCTATCTGATCGTCCTCCTCACTAAAGAGTGGAGCTGAACCCAAAGCATAGGATACGTCGCTGGGGGAGGGAACGGCGTAGGACAGAGGCAATGGGAGAATAGGGACTGCTCTTGGGCCATGCCAACTCAGGGTTGTGTCAGAGGAACCTACCGACCTTAGACTGGGGGTGTCAGATGTAACTTGTGATGATGTTGATGAGCGCGTTAACCACTCTACCACGGCAGATGCATTACTGGTGGAGACATGACCACTAGCAGATACTGGCAGATCAGGTCTCTCATAGCGACTCCTGCTGCCACTCGACCCTATTCTGCTGCGACCTCTGCCTGCTGAATCTTGGCCTCTGCCACTACTCTGTGAACATCCAGGCACTTGTCTGCCTGTCATTTTTATGTATTTGAAATGCGCAATAGGCACTTTAAAAAATGTGTTTACTTTAAAAACCAGAAGCTAAATAAACTGAGGAATGTTCTCTGTAACAGATGCTGTTTAGATACTAAATTGGCAATATGGGATGCCCTGTGGTCAGAGCTGTTTACAGCAGACACAGAAACAATTGAAACTGCAATATATTTTTAAGAAATAACCCCTTAAAAGCTGCTTGTAACAGATAGGGTCAAATGTGCAGGTTTGGGATACCCTGCGGCCTGGTGTTTTTACAGAACACACAAAAACAATTCAAACTGCAATATATTAATGAGAAATAGCCTTTAAAAGCTGCTTTAGTGTAACAGATAGGGTCAAATGTGCAGGTTTGGGATACCCTGCGGCCTGTTCCTTTTTACAGCACACACAAAAACAATTAAAACTGCAATATATTTATGAGCAATAGCCTTTAAAAGCTGCTTTGTGTAACAGATAGGGTCAAATGTGCTGAAATGGGATGCCCATGTGGGCTGGGGTTTTACAGCAGACAAAAAAAATTAAAACTTACCGAGAAAGAAATGCTTGTGTGTAACAGATAGGGTTAAATATGCCACTGCCAAGATGGGATGCACAGTGGCCAGTAATTTTACAGTACAAACAAAAGCAATTTAACACTGATCTGGCAAATAAAGTGAAATGAAAATAAAAAATAAAAGTTTCCCTGTCACTTTCTTTGCTGTCCCTGCCTGGATCCTTCCTGATTTTTCCCTATCTTTCCCTGGCTCTCCCTGGCACTCTGTGGGTCTCCCTGCCTCTCCCTGCCTGTCTGTTAGTCTCTCCCTGTCTGTAGCAAGCTCCGTTCTGGCCGCAATACAACACTGAAATGCGCACAAGCAAGATGGCCGCCGTTTATATAGCACTGTGACGTCACCGAGCTTCCTGGCTGCTGATAGGCTGCATGTGACCTTCCCATGATAACTTGCCCCAGGGGATATGTCCGGACATGTCCTTCCACCATTTTGCAATGGCTGTAATTGAAATAAATAGAGTTTAAAGGAAAACTTTGATCGATCGAATCGCGGGAAAATTCGGATTCTTTCAGAATCGAATTTGGGTTCGTCCGGATCGATTCGCTCATCCCTAATTATATACTAGTAAGCTGACCAGGAATAGACTGTTATACTGTATTGCATATCTCTCTGATTATTGTTCTTCTTAACCTGTTATATCCTGGTCAGCAAACATATTATTCTACTCTTCAGGACCTGTGTAACAACCCCTCAATAGTCCCTATTGGTAATGTTTTACCTATATCATAGCCTTGTAGATCTATATACAATAGTGTTACATTGCATATATTCTTTACATTGAGGTGGTCCACGATCCTGGAGATTGTATCCATATCTACATACCACCTACATTGTATGCTTTTTTGCATTGCCTGAAAACATGTTTGTCACTGAATTTTGCATAATGCTTATATAAATACCTTTTTATTTGCAAATGATCCTTGAGTGTGGTGTGCATATATCCGCCGTATATAAATATTACTTCAAAATGGCTGCAACCAGGAGGAAATTGGTAAGGAGGCTTTTCAGCTTTCAGTGGCTGCTGGAGCACATGTAAGTGCTGTCAATTATTCATTGTCATGCATGCAGATGGGGAAAATACGTTTTGTGGGGGGTTTCATTTTTTCACACTTTGTAAGGCTTCTGGTCCAGTTCAATAAGCTTTAAAAGAATTATGTGAGGTTATTATTCAGGGTATTGACAGTACAAATCTTATGTATTGAGTGGAACTTGAGACCATTTGAAAAACAGTCCTAAACCAGCAACACCTGTGTGCAGGAGCCATTATTACAGAAACCCAGGCATAGACCCCAGTCAGGGGAGAACAATGTTGCCCACAAATCCAGCTGGAAGCTTACCATAAAACTTGTTTATTCTCAATCATAAACTGAGCAAACCACTGAGATCATGGTGGTACTTTAGATCATTTGAAAAAACACCAACCAGTGCAAACTGGTGCACCATGGGGATCCAACTGGTATAGTGTTTGATAGATCAGACCACTACCATTTGATTTGTTAAAGCGCTACGCTGTTACCTCCCTTTTGAGCCACATGGTGCACTGGTCTGTGTGTGCAAACTGCATTTATCAAAGTGGTTTCAAATCAGTGTATGTCATCTCAGTGTCATTTGCTATCCTATCAGTGCACAGCAGTGCAGTCCTGTTAGTGAGCTCGCTTTTTGTGATGCACAATTTGCTACTCACATAGGATTTAATAGGAAAATGGCTCTGCATGTTATATTGAGAGTTTGTGGGTATTGTTAAAATCAGATTTTTTCCATAACTTTTGGAACATAAGATGAGCATAAAAATAGATGCATCAAAGTTTATACCGATTTTTTTTTAACTTCTCTGTAATACATTTTACACCTGTTATGCCAGTCACATCTATAGCATATATATCATAATTGTTTTTCTTGATTTTTTATTTTCTTATACTAATAATAAATAACCTTTTTCACAATAAGTGTGTGTTTTGTGTTTGCTGACCATTATAAAAATTGTAGGGATCGGCTATATCGGAACACACTGGCTTACAGTGCCGCATCATATGTAGAAGCTGTGTCATTGCTATTAGTTATCTGCTTTACTCCACAAAAGCCACATAGTGCAGCAAAAAAATAGCACACTGCAGCATACTAGTGCCTAGTATGGCTAATATAGTAACATTTAAAAGGACAAACCATTGGTATTTTAATAAATCAGGCCCCTATTGTTGGACACGTATTATGCTGTAATAACACCCACTCTAAAGCAACCTAATAACACCACATAGCTCTAGTCATGCTAATGCAATGAACACCTCACCTCCCTGCTGTTTGTGGTAGACAGAATATGTGGTTTGGAGCTACTGCTTATTGCGGGTAGATTCCTGAAAAATTCTGTATTTTGAAAACCCGTCGGATGACTAGTGAAACATAAAACATAAAATAAAATTGCAATAAAACTGAAATGTACTTAGTAAGTTATTGTATTGTAATTTTATGTTATTTCTATACAGGATGGAACATAAAACTGTTTAGCTTCACTTGTTGATAAGTGAAGCTAAACAGTTTTATGTTCCATCCTCTTTGTTTGTCTAGACTAGTGCTTTAGGGAGTAAGGAACTTTTATATATTACATCTATAACTTTTATACATTCATATTTTTGCCAGTCCTGCTGTAGGGAATTGGAAATATTTATATTCCTATATTTGTAATGACTTTTAAAACAAATATGGCAAATACCAGTTTATTTTAAACATCTTCAGACGTAGGTACACAATGATAAATTCAGCACTGTGTATACCATTTTTGTGGGCATTTTATGTCTGATAAAGTGACTATTTCAGCAGAGAAAGTAATTTTGAAATACATTTACAGAACATAATTTAAATTGCTTTGTAGTTTAATTTCAAATTAGTTGCTAGTCAGCGTTCATATGTCTGCAATCTGCAAACACTGTAAAATGCATAAACATTCGTCTCATCCCCAGTGAAAAAAAAATGTATTTATTAGTCCTACAGGAAGTGTTTGTGCATTAATTTTCTTCAAAGACTAAAGAAGGGAGAGAGAAAAATAATCATTAGCTTATCAGGATATGCTGTGTTTCACTAGACAGGGGAAAAATCTGTTCATTCATATTAATACATTCTGTGTTTGTGCACAGTAGATGCTGCTAAAGTTCCTAACGTCTTATGTTTTTATTATGTGATCTTCTTGTGCTGTCCTGGACTTAATCTATCTATACAATGTGTTAATAGTGTATGTTATTGTATAATACAGAAAATCAACATACATAATGAGTTCTCTTACCTTAGACTTGATAAGTAATAAGATCACTTTTGGTATCACAGTGGCAATAATGTAATCTGTCAGATCACAGACTTTTTTATCCTTTAATTTGTTCAAAGTCTCTTTTTGCCTGTGATGCTATTCTTTGATGTTACTTCAAATGAAAAAAGATTAAAGTATAACAAGAATTTATCACCACTGACATATTTGTGACTTAGGACCATCAATTTTTGCAATGGCCAACAGCCAGGTGTCAGCACAAATTAACTGATGTGAGCCTCCCCTGACATATAAATGTGAAGTGAGCTCACTTAAAGAAAGGCTTAAGTTCAGAATTGCAAAGCAAGCCTTTACATTCATATGCATGACAAACCCTACCTGTATTAGGATTCAGATATATTTATATGGGCATACATTGGCTGAAAAGCACCAATACAACTACAACCCAAGATGCCATTTTCTGTACAGAGTAGGATTTGACCTGAAATATATTATTTTGGCCAGCTAATATATATATATATATATATATATATATATATATATATATATATATATATATCTCAAATAGTATAAAGTTGCATGTATGTGTACAAAGGGTTAAATGTGTATAGTATGAGTGTGTTTAAACCTCACCTTTATATATATATATAGATGTGCAAGCAAAGCAGTCTTGTTTTTCGTGAGTATGTTGGTTGAAGGTTGTTGACCACAATAATCATCCACCAATCACCCAGTTGTCTGTCTTTCTTGTACTGTATGATTTTACTGTGAGGACTATGTGGATTGTATAAAATTGATTTTTTGCAAGCAATCAGGTTAAAACACGTATGACCTACTTAGAAGACAAATTCAGTTTTTAAATGCCTGTCAGTCACAATTCTGCTTTTATATGTGATTGTATGGAGTTGGAGGATCCCCTTTTTAAATAAAAAAAAAATCTAAATAAAAAGTTATTTTCATAGAAAGCATTCTGTTATGGTACAATTTTTTCCAATGAGTTGTTTCTGGCAGCATCAGATCTCCTTATCTAAACCCTCAGACAGGAAGGGTTATCCAAATTTTAAGAGACTGACAGGCTGATTCATCATTAGCGGCAGGTAGCGACAGATGAGCGTCTGTAGCAGGCATTTTCAGAGAGCCAGCTAGTAGTCACTGTGCTCAGCCGTGGGTCGCTACTTTATAGCGACTCAGTCGCTGTTCAGCAATGTTGAATACAATATCTATTGAGGCACAAAGTGAGACTGCACCGGACACCTTATCACTCTCAAAGATGCAGTGTGCACATGTGGGTGTAACAAATTCTTTAAACACACTATGGGGAAGGTCCCACTCCTTCCTCAACACTCACTACAATATGGCACCACTGCTAATTTAAAAATGTTTTATTTTATTAGTAATCAAGTCACATAACTACAGACACTAGACATGAATTAAAAACACTAAAAACACCACAATAGGGTTCAATAAGGAAGAGAACCACACTTCTGGGGGCAGTGGAAATGGCAGTTATAATTAATATATTTACAGTACATAATAAATCTCCTAGCTAAATTTAATAAATCTAAAGTGCTACAGTGCAAAAAGTGCTAATACACAATCAATATACAACCAACATAATTCAATATCAAATATATATATATACGCAAGCAAATAATGCATATTCACCCTATTTACATATAGTGTACCAGACCCTATTCAGGCCTATAGCCAAAATCTAATAACAAACTACCAACAATGAGGGACAAGCCAGGGAGGACTCAGAAATACTGACCCCAATTAAAAAAGGAATACACTCACATAACCAAACGACCGCCAGCCCACTGCCCCTACCTCTACGCGTTGCGTGACGTCACTCACGTCACTTCCTCAGGACACATAGTGTGTTCAACCTTACCTCCTTACATACCTATCATGTCCCCGCTCATTGGTCAATACTGACGCCCCGTCAGCTGCAACCAATTCAATGCAGCCGCATGTCAGGTGTGTGCTGACCAACCACCCAGTGAGGGGCCACAGCGCGTCCCGGCCGGTGACGCGCCATGGTCGCGACATCAAGATGACGTACAATGTCTGAGCCAGGGCCGCGCGCGTCAGTGCTGCGCATCACCGCCGCGCGCGCCCGTGGCTAGAGGGATATGCCCGGCAGCCTCACACAGACTGTACTGTGCCTGCGCGGCCAGCAGAGCTTAAACACTTAAGGTGCTGCACAGCCATCAATAGACGGGGCGCTACGGCGCTGCTAGTATGAGAGCGGGCAGGTTAGACACCAACAAGTGGGGGACAGTCATAGGTAAGCATAACTAGTACACAAAACACATACAACACTTTTTAACCTATAACCAGTGACTAACCCTAATTCTGAATATCATTGAAGGTCTCTATATCCTAATTGACTCCTTGTTTATAATGAGGCTAAAGAGGAGAAAATGAAACACCCATTGCCATCTAAGATTATTTAATATGGGCCCTACTGTGCCACCATGTTATGTCCATAGTTATTGGGTCTGTCAACAGCACAGACGCCACTACCCTATTAAAAAAGAAAGAAAAAAGCTCCCTCCAGGCCAGGTAGAATCTCCCACATATACTGGGTATCTCTAATGCTCAGTACCATATTTTTTGGGGAATGAATATATCCTAACCCACTCTATTCCTCCTACTACTGTAAGGTATCCAAAGGGAGATGTTTACGGGACATTTGCTGTTCTAACCCCACAAGTAGTTCTATATCTTCCCAATGATCTAACAGTCATCATTATCCTAATTTGGTGCTGATACCCACCAGAGTCATCCAAGATGCCCTCAATTCATGGGGGGGGGGGGAGCAACCAAGTCACCCAGAGCGATGAAGATAATTGGCACCCCTAACAAACTGTCAGGGCGAATTAGATGACCACGCCTGGGGTGTTGGTCAACTCACATGGACAGGTGGCCCTATACACTCTATAAACTGGTTGGCACCCTACCAGTCAATGCAGAGCATACAAGATAAACCTATGCATTAGCATTGCACATAATTTCTTCACATGTACAGTTTAAATGACACTAGGTATCAACCTCCAAAATTGATCTTAATTAACCACCAAGGCATGGCTACATAACACACGCGTGGCCTTCACATCTCTGGTCACATAAATTCATCTGTGTTCTTCACCGCCCTCCTACCCTGCATCCTCTTCAGGTTCGATCAAAGGGAAACATGCTGCAGGGGATCATCCACAGATTTCTTGATCATCAGAATCACCCGTGGTGTCACATCACTCCCCGGAAAACACCAAGCCAACTCTATACTACAGAAAAAACTATTAAGTGAACCACAGAAAAATTGTGCAATTTTATAAACAATAAAATTGTATTGTGTCACACATTATTTTATTCAAAAGTGTCAAAATAACCAACTAACCACTTGCACCCCGCCCCCCCGCACAACCCAAGCCAACCCCAACCCCTCCCCCCACACACACAACCCAAAACTGTGAAATAAAATGTGCCTTAGCCTGAAGTGCAAAAATAGTCAATAAATTCTAACCCATCTGTGTAAACCCAAGAGTGGCTCATGTGCCCAAAAATGGGGTGAAGGCTGTATCTTCATTGAGACCACCAGGTGACTGTGAATCAAGATTCCATATCCACCTTAGCTCCTTCTGTTGTAACACTCGTTTGATATCCCCACCCCGTGGGCCTACCTTGACCCGTTCCAACCCAGTGACTTTAAGGCAGCTAAAATCACCACCATGTTTTTTTAGGAAATGAAGAGCAACTGGGGGGATCTTTTTCCCTTGTTCCAAATTTCTACTAGCCAACCGAATGCTAGAGAAGTGGGCCTGGACCCGCGCTTTCAAGGTATTACGTGTTTCTCCCACATAGGTCTTGGGACAGTTGCAGGTAAGAGCATAGATTACTCCCACGGATCTACAGTTAATCATCTATCTAATAGTAAAGTCCTGGCCTGTTTTAAGATTTTTCACAGTCTTTTGTTTGACCATATGGGGGCATATTGAACATGTGCCACAAGGATTGTTTCCATTTGTTTCTTTTTGTTGGTCCAGCCAGTTCAATACAGGAAACAGATGACTGCTGCTATCTCGCAGGTTAGGTGCCCTTCTTGCCGTCATTCTGGGACCACCCCGTGTCCATCTGCTAAGGGATATATCAAATTTTAAAATATCCCAATTGTCCCTAAGCAATCCACTGAGGCGATGCCACTCAGTATTATACTGTGTAATGTACCTTACCTCAGAGTCTTTACGTTTTTCACGTCTAGGGTTCAGGAGATCCGCTCTATCGGTGTCCTTGGCCCGCTCATAGGCTCTCTTAACCACCCCTCTAGGGTAACCTCTTCGAAGGAAACGTTCAGAAAGATCATCAGCCTGTTGTAAGAATTCCTCCTCACTGGAGCAGTTTCTCCGCAATCGGAGAAACTGCCCAGTTGAGATCCCACGTTTCAAATTTGTTTGATGAAAACTCTCATACCGTAATAAGGAATTCACGGCAGTATCCTTTCGATAGAGGCCAGACCTTAAGGAACCATCTTCTTGCACAGTGATCAAAAGATCAAGAAAGCACAACTGCTTAGTGGATACCTGTGCTGTGAGAAATATATTTAGATCATTGGCGTTAAGGCAATTAAGAAACTCAAAGAACTGTGTCTCAGATCCCTGCCACAGAACCATAATATCATCAATATACCTGTGCCACCCTAACACGTGTCGGTGATGATGCCACATGGTATCACAGAACACTACCTCCCTCTCCCACCACCCCAGGAACAAATTAGCCACAGAGGGGGCACAACGCGCGCCCATGGCTACTCCGCGTACTTGCCTATAGTATGTTGAGTCAAACATAAAAAAATTATGTGACAATATGAAATTGAGTAGTTGAAGTGTAAATTCCTGGAGTGGTGTGGGGTCGGCCGTGCTCATATCCAAAAAATACCGACACTTGTGGGTGGCACAGGCATGTGATATATTTGAATACAAAGATTCAACATCTAGTGTAGCCAACAGCACACCTTCCGGTACATGAATCTGTTCCAGTTGTTTAAGTAAATGCAAGTCTCGCACGTAAGATTCCAATGTTATTACAAAAGGTTGCAGACATTTATCAACGAATATGCAGGCTTTTTCAGTTAGACCCCCGATGCCCGCCACTATTGGTCTACCCGGGGGGCAACAGGGTTTTTTGTGAATCTTTGGCAAGATGTAAAACGTTGCCACAACTGGATGGTCTACAAGTAAAAAGGAACGTGTCCTGCCATTGATAATTTGATTGGCCCAAGCCTCCTGTACCAATGCATCATACTCCCTTTTATATAGTACCAGCGGGTTACCTGCTAATTTCTCATAAAAGTCAGGATTCTGGAGCTGTCTCAAGGCCTCCGCACGGTAGTACTCCCGTGACATGACGACAATGTTGCCGCCCTTGTCGGCCTCCTTGATAACCAGCTCAGTACGGGTGCGGAGGCCCGAGACAGCATCCATTTCCCCTTGGGTCAAGTTCAATGGACCCCAAGTACCTGGCAAGGCCCAGATTTTTTTGCTGACAACCTTAAAGAAGGTGTGAACTGCTGGACTAATCGTCCATGCCGGAGTATACCTAGAGGGTCTAAATAACTGTTCTATCGAGCTTACCTCCATATCCTGCTCTTCCAGGAGCGTGGTCAAATCATCCACTGCTTCATATTCTCGTGGAGACCAAACGTGGAACTGTGCTGGGGACTCAAATTGTTTTTTCAAAAGCAATTTTCTGCAGAACAAGTATAAATCTTTGATTGCTAGAAATTTATCCAGCTTATTTTGTGGGGCAAAGGATAACACCTTCTGTAAAACGGTGATTTCATCGTCAGACAGTGTGGAACCAGAGATGTTAATGACCGATAGTTCGTCCCGCTGCTCCGAGTGGTAACTACCTCCACTCGGAGTACTAGACGAGGGCCTTATGGGCTGGGGCCTGTTCTCAATCTCTTCTGGGCCGATGACCGGAACCTGCGGTGTTCCCACCGTCCCGGCGTCCTTGAATGGATCTGCATTTCTTTCGCCCCCCCCCCCCCCCCCCCGGCGTGTCCTCTTGCGGGGCCTCCACCTAAAAAACTAGCCTGGGTATTATCATCCTCCGATGCTCTACTAGAAAAAGACATTCTACGACTCGTAGATCTACTATTGATCATCTGACCCCTTCTCTGGTTACCTCTATGTGACCATTTGTATACCCTTCCTGTATCAAAATCTGTTCGATCTCTGTTCAATTTCTCCATTTTGTTATTAATCACCTCATCCTCAATCTTACTCAAATCCATGTCCAAAATATCCTGCAATCTGTCAATATCAGCTTGTGGGGTCTCTCTAGGAATGCTATCATAGAGTTCATTTAATGACTCTTTGGTTCGTATCAGTGACATTTTATCCAGGGAGATTAATTCATCCATGAGGCCCATGGCACATTGATTCAAATGAACTTCCCACCTGGACCTGACCTCTTCGGGTACCTGCCAAGCTGGGAAAATTTGAACTCTCAGGCCTCGTGGGATCAGAGATTGTTCTTTATATAATTCCAAACTCTGTATATTCCACCAGGTTTTGGTATATTTTATCTGCTCCCTTTTAATTTTGTGAAAGATGTCACGTAATGAATTAAAAACACTAAAAACACCACAATAAGGTTCAATAAGGAAGAGAACCACACTTCTGGGGGCAGTGGAAATGGCAGTTATAATTAATATATTTACAGTACATAAAAAATCTCCTAGCTAAATTTAATAAATCTAAAGTGCTACAGTGCAAAAAGTGCTAATACACAATCAATATACAACCAACATAATTCAATATCAAATATATATATATATATATATATATATATATATATATATATATACGCAAGCAAATAATGCATATTCACCCTATTTACATATAGTGTACCAGACCCTATTCAGGCCTATAGCCAAAATCTAATAACAAACTACCACCAATGAGGGACAAGCCAGGGAGGACTCAGAAATACTGACCCCAATTAAAAAAGAAATACACTCACATAACCAAATGACCACCAGTCCACTGCCCCTACCGTCTACGCGTTGCGTGACGTCACTCACGTCACTTCCTCAGGACACATAGTGTGTTCAACCTTACCTCCTTACATACCTATCATGTCCCCGCTCATTGGTCAATACTGAAGCCCCGTCAGCTGCAACCAATTCAATGCAGCCGCATGTCAGGTGTGTGCTGACCAACCACCCAGTGAGGGGCCACAGCGCGTCCCGGCCGGTGACGCGCCATGGTCGCGACATCAAGATGACGTACAATGTCTGAGCCAGGGCCGCGCGCGTCAGTGCTGCACATCACCGCCGCGCGCGCCTGTGGCTAGAGGGATATGCCCGGCAGCCTCACACAGACTGTACTGCGCCTGCACGGCCAGCAGAGCTTAAACACTTAAGGCGCTGCGCAGCTGCTAGTATGAGAGTGGGGCAAGTTAGACACCAACAAGCGGGGGACAGTCATAGGTAAGCATAACTAGTACACAAAACACATACAACACTTTTTAACCTATAACCAGTGACTAACCCTAATTCTGAATATCATTGAAGGTCTCTATATCCTAATTGACTCCTTGTTTATAATGAGGCTAAAGAGGAGAAAATGAAATACCCATTGCCATCTAAGATTATTTAATATGGGCCCTACTGTGCCACCATGTTATGTCCATAGTTATTGGGTCTGTCAACTACCCACTATCCTATTAAAAAAGTAAGAAAAAAACTCCCTCCAGGCCAGGTAGAATCTCCCACATATACTGGGTATCTCTAATGCTCAGTACCATATTTTTTGGGGAATGAATATATCCTAACCCACTCTATTCCTCCTACTACTTTAAGGTATCCAAAGGGAGATGTTTACGGGACATTTGCTGTTCTAACCCCACAAGTAGTTCTATATCTTCCCAATGATCTAACATCATTATGATAATCATCATTATCCTAATTTGGTGCTGATACCCACCATAGTCATCCAAGATGCCCTCAATTCATGAGGGGGGGGAGGAGCAACCAAGTCACCCAGAGCGATGAAGATAATTGGCACCCCTAACAAACTGTCGGGGCGAATTAGATGACCACGCCTGGGGTGTTGGTCAACTCACATGGACAGGTGGCCCTATACACTCTATAAACTGGTTGGCACCCTACCAGTCGATGCAGAGCATACAAGATAAACCTATGCATTAGCATTGCACATAATTTCTTCACATGTACAGTTTAAATGACACTAGGTATCAACCTCCAAAATTGATCTTAATTAACCACCAAGGCGTGGCTACATAACACACGCGTGGCCTTCACATCTCTGGTCACATAAATTCATCTGTGTTCTTCACCGCCCTCCTACCCTGCATCCTCTTCAGGTTCGATCAAAGGGAAACATGCTGCAGGGGATCAGCCACAGATTTCTTGATCATCAGAATCACCCGCTGTGTCACATCACTCCCCGGAAAACACCAAGCCAACTCTATACTACAGAAAAAACTATTAAGTGAACCACAGAAAAATTGTGCAATTTTATAAACAATAAAATTGTATTGTGTCACACATTATTTTATTCAAAAGTGTCAAAATAACCAACTAACCACTTGCACCCCCCCCCCCCGCACAACCCAAGCCAACCCCAACCCCCCCCACACACAACCCAAAACAACCCCCCCACCCCCCCCGCCCCGCCCCCCCCACACACCCAAAAACTGTGAAATAAACTGTGCCTTAGCCTGAAGTGCAAAAATAGTCAATAAATTCTAACCCATCTGTGTAAACCCAAGAGTGGCTCATGTGCCCAAAAATGGGGTGAAGGCTGTATCTTCATTGAGACCACCAGGTGACTGTGAATCAAGATTCCATATCCACCTTAGCTCCTTCTGTTGTAACACTCGTTTGATATCCCCACCCCATGGGCCTACCTTGACCCGTTCCAACCCAGTGACTTTAAGGCAGCTAAAATCACCACCATGTTTTTTTAGGAAATGAAGAGCAACTGGGGGGATCTTTTTCCCTTGTTCCAAATTTCTACTAGCCAACCGAATGCTAGAGAAGTGGGCCTGGACCCGCGCTTTCAAGGTATTACGTGTTTCTCCCACATAGGTCTTGGGACAATTGCAGGTAAGAGCAGACACATGTCTAGTGTCTGTAGTTATGTGACTTGATTACTAATTGAATACAATAGCCTTGATTCAGAGACACATTCGTCCGGACTACCGTAGCTGTCTGTGAAAGTTTTGGTGGGTTGTCATTTTTTTGCTTTTTTTCGTCCATTTTCTACTCGCACGAACGTTCAGGAATGCGCTTCCGATGATCTGAAGCAAATCGGAACATTTCCGTTAGTTCGGATGATTTTCCAAACAAAATCGGAAATTTTCCGTTCGTTCAGAAAACTTCCGTTGATTCAGAGAGCTTCCGTCTGATTCAGAGAGCTGATTTCCGACGAATCACCACCCTATAAATCCATTTCATTTCCGATCCACTTACGGGACATTTGAGGGCTCGGATTGCTATTGTTGAACATGTTTTGAGGCTATGTGGAGGAGTCTGAGCACCTTTAGCACCAAGGCATTGCATGTATCAGCATGGCCAAGGCCATAAATTGTATAGCAATGCATACCTGAATCAATATATTTCATGTATGCCTTATAGAAGCATTTTAATGCTGACCTTAATTAGTCCTTAGCATGTAAACATTTATTTCCCCACACATCCATATAATTGCTATATTTTTTTAGACTTATGTCCTTTGTGAATTATTTTTGGATTGTTGAACTTGAATCTTAATTTGTTGTAGGAGTTATTGTTTTAGTTGGTTACCTTTGCTTTGTGTAATTAATTTATATTTGGTTGCAGGAACCGCAAGATGTGCCACTCACCCTTGCTCCTGATGCCTGTTCTTTGCATGCAGAAAGGGCCAGGGGTTCTCTAATCGGGCACTATGCAAAACCCGGCCCGTGGTGGCGAGGGCCCTCTGGCTTTTGAAGTCCAGATTTAGGTGTTTGGACCAACCGGGGGGGGGGGGGGGGGTGCACTGCAGCATGACCCCAACAAGGTTATACCAATATTTTAATTTACGTTTTTTAACAGGGACCACACGTGCCAGAGTGGCACAACTGAGTGTCAGGGTCCTTCAGTTGGTGGGCGAGATGCAGGAGCTGCGCAACTCGTTGGGGACCACAGATGAAGAATAATGTTCAGTGGCCTGCCATTGCTATGTATTTTGTTTTTTATAGTTGTTAAAATTTGACATTTTCTAAATTTTTAACAATTTTATATTTTATGATGGAATAAAAAAAAAAATGTACATTGTCATTTCATTTACAAAATACATTAACACAAAACGAATGGGCCCAGAAATATTTAAAGATGAATATTCACATGACCGAGAAGTGATTTGGGTAAGTTTTAGGGGGCTAAAATGGAAGAAGAACCTAACCAAGAAGTGGTTTGGGTGAGCTTTAAGATGGAGGAGAGCGCTAGGTGATTTAGCTAAACATTGTAGTAGAAGTGAGGGTGGCAAATATGTAGGCGAGCACTTTAATGAGTTAAGTTTGTAGTGCGCAGGCGCAAGATTGTAAGGATTTCCGTCTGGACGAATATTTATTGAAAAAGGGAAACAGAATCGAAATGGAAACGTAAAGGATTCGTTGGAGGATACGATGGGAAAAGGGCAAAAACGAAAGCCTACGTTGTAACATGTGAAAATGAAACGGAAAAGTCTGGATGGAAAATGACATCCTCGTAATTCGTAATCTACGAACGGACGGAAACTTTACAGGTTTTCAATGCATGCATTGAATCGCTCGAACGCTCATACGAGAACGGAAACATTTCACAGATCGGAACTAAAACGGAAGTTTTTTTTGTCTCTCTGAATCGAGGCTATTGTGAGGAGTCGCTATTTGACCAGTACAGCGCTGTATGGGAGCACATGTTAGCGACTGCTCATAGCGACTGCTCATAGCGACCAACTCACACCATATTCAGCAAAAAAGCAGCCTCACAAATCTCTGGCACTGAAAAATACTTGTTTGAAGCCCAGAGCGCAGGAGGTGGTGTTTTTAAAGTGTGTTTTCAAGCATCTATCAACTAGTAACAAAGCGAAAACATATGGAATTACATTGTAACAACATTGTAACATGGACACTTTAATGCCAGACCTGTAATGTAATTTCTGAGGAAATATATAAAAAATGAAAAAATTATGAAATAACTGCTTTTTCAATGCCAGAAGAGGTCAAAGAATTATTGGTGATTTTTTTGAAAAAAAAAAAAACCCCGTTTAAAGAGAAGAAAAGGTTCATCCATTGAAATGTATGGGAGAGCGACAGGTAGCGCGAGGTCATACCTGGCGCTGTGCAAGGCTGAACACCGGTGCTGTTCACTGAGGCTGTGAAATTGATGAATCAGACGCTACATGGCGCTATCCCAGTCGCTAAACAGATTCTGCTTGATAAATGAGTAATTGCGTGCCGTGTCCGGCGTTCACCAGTCGCTACCTCTCATTAACCAGCCACTACCTGATGCTATCCCTTCTTAAATAAGGGCCTGAGTTTAGGAACTTCTATTTAAACATCTCATGCACTTGCTATGGGGTCCCTATGCAGGAGAGGTGCAAACTATTTTTATATTTCAAAGTCTGTAGTATTATTCTGACGGTTAACATTTTTTCAAAATAATATTCACTTTCAAATAGAAAATATATCATCCATATAATCATAATTAAATTGACAACAATTACAATTGACATTTTACATCTAAAAGCGCTTAAAGGAGCAACTATCGCGAAAACATGACCCAAAGATAAAAATCCATGTAAATATGCTAAATGGTGGGGGAAAGGTCAATTATACACCCGCCATCAAGAAATATCCAGCCAGGCCTGTTCTTCTTTCTATTAAGGGAAAAGGGCATCTGGGGTGACAGGCTCTGTCACCCTGATAGACTAAACCTGTCACCCCTGGATTATATTCCTACCTTGAGGGAATAAACCATAAGCTTGATGGGAGTTTTATTCAGTTTGGGTGTATAAGTGACCTCTCTTCTCATGCTCTCATGCTGTTACATAACAGTAAATCTGCACATATACAAATAATATGGACTTTATTAATGATGGGCACCATTTAGCATCTTTCTAGTGGCTATAGTGGTAGTTTTGGAACGCCTGCAATTTTGTGTTTTCTGGGGCTGCACTGTGGACTACAATGGCGTTAAAAGTTGCTGCAAACAAATTAGCTCTGATTGTTGCACTAGGTATTGGTCAGTGTCTGTTGCACCCTACTGACGATTATCCCAGCATCAGTGACCGCCACTTAGTTCCGCCGTTCTTTTGCCGCTGCACAGCATATTTATTAATTTTTTCCTCCTTGAAAGGATTTGCGCTGGATTTTTCCAGCACTGGTCAGCCTTTTATCATTATGGTTACAAGAACTCACTGCTGGGGCAAACTTTACACTGCATCTGGGCTGTGTTTTAGATGTTGTCCAAATGACACATTTGTTACCAAGTCACAAAAATGATTTGTCTATGAAAAAAAAATGTCATTTGGCAACATCTAGGTCCTGCCTTTCCATTATTGACAAGTCACAATGCAACTTCAGTACAAACTGAACCGAACTGCCCGATGTTGCATGTTCATTTAGAAGTTAAAGTTTATTTCAGTTTATAATGTTTTAGGCGATATAAGCTATCATTGGTCTCTACAGAACGGCAACTTATAGACACTGCACGCCAGATTTACTAATTTTAACACACAGAAAGAACTGATGGTGTATTTAACTGGTGCTGATCTGAGTTTCTCCGTTTTACTCGAACTGGTGCACTAGTTATTGGCCCTTATAGAAGAGCACTGGTCACCATGGTGAAAAAGGTGCAAGTGATAAACTCAGCTCTATCTGGACACATTGATGCTAACATACTTTTGCCTTCTTAAATCAGGGCTGGCTCCATGGTTTTGTGGGCCACTGGGAAACAGAGTCTTAGTGGACCCCTTGTGTTGCTGCTGTGTGAAACCCCCTGGGATCTCTTATATACTCATTTCACATATTATTGCATGGCATAAAGAGCATGGAGCGCATCCCCAGTTTCCCGGCGGACCAACACCCTCCAAAACAACATTATTCTAATCACTTAAATATAAAAAAACACTTACCTTTTGATGACTTTTGCAGCCTTCTGTCCCTCACAGCGCCTGTAATCTTCATAAATTTTCGCCGGAAGTCCCGCCCTGCATCTCTTGTCCGTTCATTACCTTCCTGTCAATCACGCTTCTGGGTTAATTTGCATTTCTTGTCCGTGGAGCAGGTCTCTTCAGCTGTCGCGCGATTTTGCTTGCAGTTCCTCATGTCTCCGCGTCATCGGGTGGGGGGGTTGCCTCTCTCAGCTCTCGGGAGCGTGCACGTCTCCCAGGGCTGTCTGCTAGCTGACCTCATGTGCTCAGCCATGATTGGCTGGAGGCACCTGAGCCTCTGCCTCCCCTCCTCTCACTCCCCCTCCCTCCTCCTTCCATTATACTTTTCAGCGTCTGCTCTCCTCTCGTCTCATCTCGTGCTGGATGCGGTAAGTTTACTTTTCTTTCATAAATCTCTTTGTCAAATGTGTTTGTTTACTGTTTAATTCACTGTACCTGCTGGACATGTTATGGGGGGATTCTGCCTGTTGAAAATGTTATGGGGGGATTCTGCCTGCTGAAAATGTTATGGGGGGATTCTGCCTGTTGAAAATGTTATGGGGGGATTCTGCCTGCTGAAAATGTTATGGGGGGATTCTGCCTGCTGAAAATGTTATGGGGGGATTCTGCCTGCTAAAAATGTTATGGGGGGATTCTGCCTGCTGAGCATGTTATGGGGGGATTCTGCCTGCTAAAAATGTTATGGGGGGATTCTGCCTGCTAAAAATGTTATGGGGGGATTCTGCCTGCTGAAAATGTTATGGGGGGATTCTGCCTGCTGAACATGTTATGGGGGGATTCTGCCTGCTGAAAATGTTATGGGGGGATTCTGCCTGTTGAAAATGTTATGGGGGGATTCTGCCTGCTGAAAATGTTATGGGGGGATTCTGCCTGCTAAAAATGTTATGGGGGGATTCTGCCTGCTGAACATGTTATGGGGGGATTCTACCTGCTGAACATGTTATGGGGGGATTCTGCCTGCTGAAAATGTTATGGGGGGATTCTGCCTGCTGAGCATGTTATGGGGGGATTCTGCCTGCTGGACATGTTATGGGGGGATTCTACCTGCTGGACATGTTATGGGGGGATTCTGCCTGCTGAGCATGTTATGGGGGGATTCTGCCTGCTGAGCATGTTATGGGGGGATTCTGCCTGCTGAGCATGTTATGGGGGGATTCTACCTGCTGAACATGTTATGGGGGGATTCTGCCTGCTGAAAATGTTATGGGGGGATTCTGCCTGCTGAGCATGTTATGGGGGGATTCTGCCTGCTAAAAATGTTATGGGGGGATTCTGCCTGCTGAAAATGTTATAGGGGGATTCTGCCTGCTGGAAATGTTATGGGGGGATTCTGCCTGCTGAAAATGTTATGGGGGGATTCTGCCTGCTGAAAATGTTATGGGGGGATTCTGCCTGCTAAAAATGTTATGGGGGGATTCTGCCTGCTGAGCATGTTATGGGGGGATTCTGCCTGCTGAAAATGTTATGGGGGGATTCTGCCTGCTGAGCATGTTATGGGGGGAGTCTGCCTGCTGAAAATGTTATGGGGGGATTCTGCCTGCTAAAAATGTTATGGGGGGATTCTGCCTGCTAAAAATGTTATGGGGGGATTCTGCCTGCTGAAAATGTTATGGGGGGATTCTGCCTGTTGAAAATGTTATGGGGGGATTCTGCCTGCTGAACATGTTATGGGGGGATTCTACCTGCTGAACATGTTATGGGGGGATTCTGCCTGCTGAAAATGTTATGGGGGGATTCTGCCTGCTGAGCATGTTATGGGGGGATTCTGCCTGCTAAAAATGTTATGGGGGGATTCTGCCTGCTGAAAATGTTATGGGGGGATTCTGCCTGCTGAAAATGTTATAGGGGGATTCTGCCTGCTGGAAATGTTATGGGGGGATTCTGCCTGCTGAAAATGTTATGGGGGGATTCTGCCTGCTGAAAATGTTATGGGGGGATTCTGCCTGCTAAAAATGTTATGGGGGGATTCTGCCTGCTGAGCATGTTATGGGGGGATTCTGCCTGCTGAAAATGTTATGGGGGGATTCTGCCTGCTGAGCATGTTATGGGGGGATTCTGCCTGCTGAAAATGTTATGGGGGGATTCTGCCTGCTAAAAATGTTATGGGGGGATTCTGCCTGCTAAAAATGTTATGGGGGGATTCTGCCTGCTGAAAATGTTATGGGGGGATTCTGCCTGTTGAAAATGTTATGGGGGGATTCTGCCTGCTGAACATGTTATGGGGGGATTCTACCTGCTGAACATGTTATGGGGGGATTCTGCCTGCTGAAAATGTTATGGGGGGATTCTGCCTGCTGAGCATGTTATGGGGGGATTCTGCCTGCTAAAAATGTTATGGGGGGATTCTGCCTGCTAAAAATGTTATGGGGGGATTCTGCCTGCTAAAAATGTTATGGGGGGATTCTGCCTGCTGAAAATGTTATGGGGGGATTCTGCTATATAAAGTGGACAAAACTACACATAAAGTAGGGACCACACTAACACAGAGTGAAGAGTGGCAATGTGGCTTCTACATGTATTTGCAGATATATACAACTAAATCTTTGTCTTTCTACCTATTATACATGTTTGTTGCTTGATACTCATATATTACTAAGGGTTGGTTCCACTGGGTAGCTCCCACACCTATTACAAATTTCCCAAAGCAGCTTGCCATTTCTTCCAATAAAGTGCACTGAAGCCTAGGATTTTGAACATTCTGGATTTTGGTCCATTTTCTGGAGGCATCCCGATTTGGCAGGCACGGTTTCCTCCAATCAGTCTGCAGCCTTCTCTCCACCAGCAGTGTATGCCCACAACAGCCATATAGATAGGCCCGGTGCATGAGCGTGAACCAGCTAGGGAGATTCTCCAGCTCATGCACAGACCTTAGGATTGCTGGGAAGGTATATTTTATGGCAAAGAAGAAGATTTCACATAGTGGGGCATCCCAAATCAGGGGACAGAAAATCATCCAACCAGCCATTTTAATCAGGGCTCCTATATATAGAAAATGAGGTCAGAAATAGCATAGAAAAGGCCAATGAAGCTGATTGGAGCACAGGGGTTAATATTTTTTCTGTGCAGCTTCTAACAGCTGCCAGAGATAGGGGACATTTAACTGTGCTGTGCTGCATGTTATGCAATTCTGCAGAGAAGAGGATGACACCCAGTGGGGCACCTCAAGAAGGAGACACCGAATGTTGTCTGTTTTTTATGGTGTCTTTTTTCCCCAGTAGCGTGTGTGCTTCCACACAGCCTATCTGATTGGCTGGGGATGGGTGCACATGCACAGTCAAAATGTTGGTACTTTTGCATTCTGACTTGGCATGAGCTAACCTATGAGTTCCCACCTTGGCTGAAGCTTCTCGCACCCTACCGAGGCAAATGGCTCCAGCACTTTTTTTTTATATTTTTTTTTCATCTACCTCCTCAAAGCCCACGCTGTCGTTGTGATTTATTGCTCATATAAGGAGTAGTGACTCTTATTTGGGTAATGACATAACAAGGACTCCTCGTACAATTATATGACAGCAGCCTGTGTGACTTGAGATCACACACTATAGAAATAAAGCAAATATAGAGGTCCAGTTACTATACATTGCTACAATCAGAGGACAGGAAGGTTGATGTGTAACAATTTACCCTCCCTTCAGTTCTGCAATTGCTGCTGGCATTCCTTCAGCTATTCTTCTTTTTTCCCTAGTGCATTCAAGCCAACAGAGGAGTACTTTTATAAATCCTGTGGAGTTCACTTCAAGGACACAAGTTTCTTGTAAAAAACTATTTATAATGACCAGTATTGAAAACCTGTCACCATAAAAAGGAAGCTTGTTACAGGTTATTGTGGTGCCTGTTCCTCTTTGGGACCCTTTTTATAGGAGAACAATAGCTCTGGTTTATTGGGGTTTAGGAATGGTGTGGGCTCTCTCCTTGCCTCACGTGGTAGAGTTTCTCTTATGAGGCGAGCTCTATACACTTTAGTGATTATCCTATAGGGAGTTTTTTAAAAAAATGTCTATTCCCGGGAAAACCTTTTACACTTCAGCTGGCGAACCTCTCCACCTATCTGATGCAGAGAAGCTCTTCAAACATTAGTCAGTACCAGTCAACTGAGATTCAGAACCACTCTTACTCATTGTCCAGCTACTACGCCTCATGTCTTATATGCGTGCTGGAGGCGTGTCCCGCAGCCTGGCAGGTCTGAGGCTCTGCTGGCCGGGTAGTAAGGGAGAGATGCGGGCTGGCTGAGGGGTGCCGTGCGGGCTGTATTGGGAGGCCGTGCATGTGCGGGCTATATTGGGGGGCTTTGTTCCGCTGGCCAGGGGGGCTCTCCATGAGCGAGGCCGGCTCCGCGGACACCATCATGGACAAGCAGATGGTGCGCTGCAAGATCGTGGTGGTCGGGGGCACTCAGTGTGGGAAGACGGCTCTGCTCCACGTCTTTGCTAAGGATTACTGTTGGGCTGAGTGAGTGACAGTCAAGTGAGGGGCAGTCAAGGAGGGACCCGAGCGGGCCGCTGCTGTAGGTGAGCAGGAAGCGCGACTGTTGGGCTGAGTGAGTGACAGTCAAGTGAGGGGCAGTCAAGGAGGGACCCGAGCGGGCCGCTGCTGGAGGTGAGCAGGAAGCGCGACTGTTGGGCTGAGTGAGTGAGAGTCAAGTGAGGGGCAGTCAAGGAGGGACCCGAGCGGGCCGCTGCTGGAGGTGAGCAGGAAGCGCGACAGGAGGCTGTGAAGGGCGGCTTTCAGGTCCTTGCGCGCCACCAACTATAGAAGCCCGTCCCTGGCAGGGGGAGACTCGCGCATGCGCAGTAGTGTCAGGTGAAGCGCCGCTCGCTCCCGATGCAAGCGGCGCTTCACCTATCTACCGCGCATGCGCGCGATTTTAACAGGAAGAGGTCAAAGGATCTCTTCCTGTTAGGAGGAAAATGAAGATGGCGGCAGAATATTAAAAATATAGCGACGCGCTGGGGGAACATAAAAGGTAAGTTTTTTTTTCTTAACTTTATTATTCGGGTCTTTCTGTTTAATTTCCATATTTTTAAAGTATACATTAAAAAAAAAAGGTGGCAGGGTGTTGGTCCACTTTAAGTGTGTGCTTCCACACTCAGCCTGTCTGATCAGCTGGGCACTCAAGCGCACATCAGCCAAGGGAAGCCAGGATAGAGCTGTGGCCCACACTGTGGGATCACAGGCAAGGTGAGTATACAGGTAATCCCAGAGGGATTTACACAGTGGAATGCCCCGGGGATAGAGAATTGGCCAACGCTGGAGTTTGAGACTTCAGAGCCAGCTAAAATGGGTTTTGGTCCTCTTTAAAGAGGAACATCCACCTCTGTGGCCAGCCATGGAGTCTAAAAGACTACAGTGATGGCTGATTATCCCTCCGACTTGGGATGCCCCGATTTGTGAAACCCCACAAACACCCTAAAAACCACTCCCAATCAGCGCTTTCTTCTGTGCATATTAATGCACAACATAAAGCCCTGTTTAAGACAAGACCTCCGGCATATGAAGAGGGAAGTGGCCGTATCCCCGTTCTCCCTGCGCCCTGTAGTGAGCTCCCACACCCAGCCAACCTGGCGCCTCAGTCGTGAACACTAGAGATGAGCGAACTTCTTGAAAGTTCGATTCAGGCGATTCGCCGAATTTCCCCAAGAAATTCGGGTTCGCCCGAATCGAACTTTCACGAATCGTTCATCTGAAAAAAAAAAAGCCGGCATGGTGGGAGCGGGCAGGCCTGCCCGCTCCCACCATGCCGGCATTTTTTTTTTTTTTATTTCAGGGAAAATTCGATCGGCACGAACCAAAAAAAATTCGGGTTCGCGCCCCTTTGGCTGTAAATTGCTGGCTTTCTTTTAGGATGGTCGGCATCGGCATTAGGCTTTTGAGTGAGCTCCCCTGTATTCTTAATGTATAGTGGGTGCAGACACACAGTTTCTCCCCCCCCCCCGGAGTCACAGAGTGTCACTCAAACTTGACCAAATCCCCCCCATAACAAGAAGATCTCTAAGCTTTCACAAGAGTAAATATGATGCTCTCTGCGATAGGGGATGATCTTTGTTCCAGTTGCAATCATTTGCATTTTTAGTCCCTCCCACCAGCTTATGCCATTAACCAGTGCCACCATCAGGATTTTCTGGGCCCCATACTACCTCAATTACAGGGCCCCCTCCACAATTTTCTACATGAACCACCCACCAACCTGTCTGTGAAATATGTCCCATAGAGATTCTAGGTTTGCTGTTACTTTAAAGAACCCCCTCTCATCATCCCACCTGTAAGTGACACTAACTTCCTTTGAGTTGGGTGGGGTTGGGGAGCGTTCCAAAGCACAAGAAAGGGACAACTGCTGCAGAGTGGACTGCATCTTTCAGTGTCTTATCAAGTAAAATTAGGTGTCAGTCACTGCAGTGATGGCAGTGTGGGGACGTTGCATGCCAAGAGTGAGCCAATAAACTAATTGGCAGAGAAGCCAAATTTCAGCTCAGATCTTACCCACCACGTCACCCTGGCCCTGTAACCCTGTACAGTCCCCTCCAGTTCTATAAATCCTGCCTCTCAGACAACCCATTTTCCGGACACAGTTTAAAAAACTAAACTCTCCCTCCTGTGAGTGGATACACTATGCTCCTATGCTCTAAAACTGCAACATCCAGCATTGCACCCTGCTTTTAACAGTGCAAAACAAGATTTTAGACTGTAACCTTTGCTAACCAGCAAATACACTTTTCTCATATATATATGTGGTTGACTGTTCTGCAGGGTGGAGGCATCTTGCAGGAATCTGATATTTTCTATGTTTTTCAAGGCCCAAATGTAACTGGGGGCACAGCACTTAATGGCTTTGGCAATGTTTTAAGCTGCAGCCAAGGGGCAAAAGGGACATGCTAATATTTACTAAATGGCAGCTCCTGGGGAGGGGGCAGCAACCTTGCAAGAGGTTTGTGAGACACAAGTAGAAATTAGTGACAGTGAAATAGAGCAGAGCCTGATGTGGGCGTTTTCATAGCACTTCACACTCTGTCTGCCCTCTCCTGTAATGTGACCCCACATCACTTGCGGGTGGGGGAAAGGGGGAGAGACAGAGAGAAGCTACTTTGTGTTCTCCATACCCACCGGGACTGTGGCAGTAAATACAGACACTTCCAATTAAAGGGTTTTCACACAATAAAGCAAAATATAAAAAGAAAGTAATTTTTTAAAATTCTAAATCCCCTGCTTATGTGATGGGACAATTGCACATTTTTTTAATGTGGAAGAGGGGGCTTGAAAGGCTTTGCCCATTACATTCATTGCAATAAGTGGAGAGGGTGTGACCCCACCACAGTGGTTGATGGTCAGTAGCAATTCCTCCTGTCATCAATCTCATCATTGGGATCAGGCAGTGACCAGAAGTGTGGACAAAGGGTTTTTAAACCTTTTGTTTCCCTGCTGAAATAGCCAATGAATAAAATACAATTGAAGACGCTATTTTTTATATGTTTGTATTCTATAGTTCTGCTAATCATAAATGTTGCCTGTTTCAGACTAAAGTTGGCTCATCTGCATGACAGATTTGTCTACTGTATTTTGTCAAATATATTTAAGACCTCAAAGTTGCATTTGCAGCTGTAATTAAGTGTCACAAATGTAACAGATTTTTATAAATTGATATATAGAAAGCAAACACAACAGCTCTCCATTCAGGCACACTTGCATAGCAACAAAGCAACAGATGACTCCAGTGGTGCCGCAGCCTGATATGCCTCTGCATCTGCTGAAGCCTGCATTACTGCCGACCGCCGGCAAAATCGAGCTGGCACGCATAGACACAGTGACTCACCTCCCATCAGGCAATCAGATATCGCCCAACAGTGCCCTGTCACAGCGGTGGATGGGTGTAACTCATCTGCAGCAAGTGTGTCACCTCCCTCTATGGTGGACCTGACAATAAGTAGCTTGGCAATTTCCCATAATGGGGATGGAAGACATTATGGAAAGGATAGTTACAAAATGAGGATATGAAAAGAAGCAAGCTTAGAGAGTTCATGGTAAATATTTAGTGAAGCTAGTGTGACTTGCAGTGTGGTTTGCGGTGTGGATCGCAACCTGCATCTCATTGAGAATTTTTAGATTTTAGACACAAAAAAGTGCAAAAAATGTTTTTTCTACCTTTTTCATCCCAAATGAGTTTGGAAACAACAGAACCCTATGTGCTATGCAGAAAATATAGGTGTAATCTTTAGCATAGCCCATAGGGTGTTGGTATGTCCATCCAAACTTTAAGAATATATCATTACATCACTGGAAAATAAATGTACCTACCTGTAAAAATGTGCCCTCACATGTACAGATGATTTTTTGGGGGAAAATGTAGGATAAAAATCTCACCGGGATGCAATCCACGCTGCAATGTACTCCGCACACTGACTTCTACTTGGTATTTAGCATGACCGGAAAAAGAAATAGAGAGAAAAGAGAGAACAGAAAAAAACAGGGGAAAAGAAATGGGAAAGCAAGGAAAAAAAATAAATAGTGATTGGGAGCTGGGAAAACAAGGAAGAGAAAAAGAGAAAAGAAAGAGGAGAAAGAAGGAAAGAAAAGAGAAACAAGGGGAGAAAGAAGGAAGAAAAAAAATAGTGAAAAAAGTGAAAGGGAAAGAAAGAAAGAAAGAAAGAAAGAAAGAAAGAAAGAAAAAGAAAAATCAGAAGTAGAAGCAAAGGGTCTGTAAAAGGTGTAATAAATAATTACGGAAAGTTCATTGAGACCCGTGAAGGGCACATAATGTTCATCATTCTCCTAGAAAATGAGAGAAACCAAATGCTGTGTTTAGGCGCATAGGAGCCACTGTGCCCAGTTTATGCATCAAAAAGGATTCTCTATGTGATAGGAGGCAATTCTAAGTCTGGGTATGACTGGATCAATGACTACTCTTGGGATATCTGGTACAAGTTTGGCCGAACTTTGAACAAACATTTGGTTCTGATACCAAACTTGACCCGAACCCAAACCTGGTCCTCAATTAAATCAATGGGGATACCGGAGCGTATCAAACTACCCTCCACACTGTTTTAGAGGATGTAAAGTTTTAGGAACTCACTTTCACATTTGGTGGTCATCTCCATTAGCTGTCCGTTTCTGATCCAAAGTCTTTCAATTACTAAGTTGCCTTATGGTCACCTATTGGGACCAGCCACTGGAGATGGCATTATTGAATTTGAAACCATCCCGCTGCACCCAATTGCAAATTTATCCTAGCACAACACATTTTTACCACGGCAAAACAAGTCTTAGCCCAGCAGACTTTTCTAGCCTTTTCACAGATCTGTTAAATGTGGAGGAAGCGTGCAAGCATACAATGGTGACCAATACCCCTACAAACAGAATAATCTTTTTGCTGTGGGATTATACCAACAGCTGGGCCAATTACATGTGGGGCCTACAGAGAGCAGTCGGCCACTGTACTATAGGCTGGGGCTCGCCACTGTCCAGCTGATGAAGGAGCTCATCGCAACTGAGCAGTCTTTGTAGAACTTGGCCAAGGATCTACAGCAGCACCTGGGTGCCCGGAAGCCAAAAGGGGCCCCTGAAACAGCAATCTTGGAAAACACATACTCCCACAACAGGGCTCCATAGTCCCAGATACTCCCCAGCAGGGGGGGTCATCTATGTCACAATTGAAACCTAACAGGATGCTTCAAGGCTATGTGACACTAGTGCCAACAGACCTCAGCCCAGATACCATCTACTGTGTTATATATGGGTGGAGGTACAGGGATGTCCCATGACAGCTGTGGCCATGGGACTTAAAGACACTGGTGCTAAGAGGACTCTGGTGTAGCCTGAGCTTGTGTCCCCAACAGATCTTGTATTTGGGAAGAACCTTGCAGTCTCTGGAATTGACGGAGTTGCCTGTTTCAAAGTTTTATTTGTACTGGGGTGCTGGATGGGGTGTTGAAGGTGGGGGTGTCATCATATGTCAACAACATATGCCAATGTTTTGCTTTGGAAAGACTTGGGGCCCGTCTCCTGACCTCCATCTGCCTTGGCAGTCACTTGGTCAGAAGGGAGGAGCCTGGGTAGCCCCTGAGTCCCTGATGCTCCCACTGTGAATGCCAGTAGACTCAGCTGCTGCAACCGCAGACGTCAGCTCCCCCCTCTGCTTCTGCCTCTGCTCCCCATTGTCAACAATCCTGTTTGCCAAATCACATAATTTGAGCAAGAGGCTCTGATTGGAAGGGAGCCTGCAAATACACCGTTTGACCGGGGAAAGGTGAGTGTTTATCAGCGCCCTGGGGAGTTTCACACAGTGGGGCACCCAGTTCAGGATGCCCCTAGAGAAAGCCAGAGGCTGGCTCTGGAATCTTTTACATTCATGGCAGAAGGAATAGACAGAATAGAGGCCATGACATAGCCAATGGTCAGAGGTCAAGGGCAGTTAGTCTCTGTTTAATAAAAGTAACAGTCAAAGGTTTAGACAGAAACAGTACGGACAATACCCAAGAACACCCAATGGGACTTAACGCGATCATGCAGCCTGACCATGGCACTGGAGCATTTCATGACTAACCACCTGTTTTTTGCCTCCAATGCCCAATGCTCCCCTGGTAAGACACATCCTGGGGCATCACCTACAGCAACAATACATATATCCTTCTCTTTATCACCTGTGCAGTCTCTTATAACAATAATTGTATCCAAATAGCATTTAACAGTTTATGGGAATTAAATAACAAAGCTGTTCCTGTGTATGTATAGAATATAATTAGGCTGAAGAAGTAAAGGACTCGGTCTGCGATTTAAAAAATTGTTGACTGGCTTAAACATTTACTTGGGCAAAAGAGGACTTAAATAGTTTATTTTAGCTTATTTTCTTTCTACCACAATACTTATTTTTAAGTGCAAATAAATAATGCTGTATTTGAAATCAAATGTTTTCGGGGGAAAGGTCTAAATGTAAATTAAGGTATCTTGCTGTTCAGAGCTTTCTGCAATCAATAATAGTATAAATGGTATTGACACTTCACACTCTTCTTAACACAGTACCTAGACTGAGAAATGATCCACTACCAAATAAAATTTGCAAATATGCTTGTTAAATGTTATTAATATTTTAGATTTAAAAGCCTATCATTCTTTTTTTGTATTAAAAAATGTAATAGCAAAATTTTTTTGAAGCTGGATGATCATTTTTTTTTTTTATTTCGTGGCCAATTTATCCTTAGTTCATCAAATGGTTTGTTAATTAAGTCACAAGTTGCACAGTAACCCAGTTGTTTTCGATACGATCCAAGGGTTGCTTATTTTTGCTGTTAGCTACAAACTAAATTTGACAAACAAAACAAAAAGAGCCCTTGTGGGAAACTATATAAACATGAGCACTGTAAACGTGCTGGAAAAATTGACTATTGCAGTAAATCTTAATTTGGACCTAATCCCTAACTGGCATTCTAGGAGGGACATGCTCTTCAGAGACCCTAAACCACCTGTGTTCAACCCTCCTCCTCTTCAAAGGCCCCCAAACAAGCCAAGTTTTGCAGATCTCACACAGATGCACAAGCGGGCGGATGGGGGGTTAAGAGGGAGGGAAGGAGAAGTGAGAAAAAAAAAAAATCATATCAGGGAAGAATACACACTAAATATATTTTCGAACAATCAGATAATTCCCGGCAATGACGTTAAAATGATCTTCCACGCTGGATGACGAATAATGATTCCGAGAACAGCAATGAAGATCAAAACTGAACGGTAAAAGAAAAAGCAAAAAAAAAAAAGTGCACAAGTGAAGCCATTAGTGGTCAGATAGAGCTGTATACTGATTACGTCACCTGCGCATCAGTGTTGAAATCTGCGAAACATGGTCTTTTGGTGGCCCGTAAGGGTTGATGCAAAAATTTATTAGGTGGAAGGACCTCTGAAGGATAAAATAAAATCGTTATGCTTATCTGTCATATTCAATTATAATAAGGAATTTCCTTTGGCCAGAGACAATACAGGGAAATGTAAATACACATATAAAAACACTGCATAAAGCCACACAAAAGAATATGTGTATATGCATTTTACAATATTTTACACTATGTTCAGTAATGAACTTACAAGAAATCAAGGGTGGATGAACCCTATACCTAGGTCTTAAGGGTAGCAGATGACAAGCCAGGGGTGTACCACTCACAGCAGAAAATGATCTACATTTTTTGTATGTCTGATTTGTTCATTTTTTCATTGTACATTCTCTACATGCACTGCCACTTTATGGGTGAATTAAATCCTAAAAATGTATAACGTGACTTCTGTGTACTAAGATCTGCGTAACTCAGAAGAGACTGAATCTTGTGCACTGTCTGCTTGGCTGTGGGGGCCTATTGTTACCAGTGTGGGATCACTTTACAATCGAGAAATCTGTGTGAGGTTGTATGTGTAGCATTGCCCAGGCCCTGTGTGATGTGATATTGTAATTGTATCATAAGGGGTCTTAGTTCAAAATCTGTGCTCATCTGTAAGTGTATGAGGTCTGGCTTGGGGCCAGTGGTAGAACCCTTCCTCTCAGTGTGTGTGCTTGGTCAAAGTGTGATTGTAACCCTGTCTCTGATTGGCTTAACCCTGACTCAAGATAATGTTGGTTCCTAGAAATTTGGTTTCCTGAACCTCCTTCACTAGCTGCCAATAGATGGAAATAGGGGTGTGGGTTGGGGAACCTTTTTGAAGTCTACTACTGTTTTCACAATCGTAGTAGTATTTATTATGAGGTAATTTACCCCGCACCACCAATTTATCTATTGCCTTGTGGATGGCCTCCTCCTCACTATTCTTAATTAGGCCTATCCCAATGGTGTCATCTGCAAATGATTTGATCTTCACAGATCGCTCTGAGAAGACACAGTCATTGGTTTAAAGAGCAGTAGGGAGAGTACACATCCCCGAGAGCTCCTGTATTCATGGACCTAACAGTAGACCACAAAGGACAAAGTTTTACCTGTTGTGTCCTCCCAGTAAGGGAGTTCTTTTTTTTGTTGAATCCTTTTGCCTAACAGTGTGTTCGGATCCACAGTATTAAATACCAAACTGAAATCCTTGCATAATAGCCTGGAAGGTTTAATTGTTCCAGTAGCTAATGGAGAGCTTCATTCACTGCATCCTCTGCAGAACTATTTGTTCTTCCTGAAAATTGCAGGGGGTCTATATTTGCTATTTGTGAAATAACTATTGAGCAAAACCGTGGGAATGGAACATATGTATCTGATATAACCATTGGGGAGATGCTGTGTCACGCTCCGGGTACCGCAATTAACCACTTGGACAACTCCAACTCTCTTGGTAAGGACCTCAACCCCCAATCTCCGCAGCCAGCTTCACCTATAGGAGCCCCCGCTTGCCGAGACGCAGAACACGCCTGCTCGGGATCGGTTGCCCCCAGGACTTTATGGCTCAAAGGATGAAACCTTACGGTACAGAGGACTGGAGAGCCCGCGGCTGGAAGTGGAATTGGGTAGCCCGTATATGAGCGTAAGGTGGAAGTCCAAGGACAGGCTGGAGGTTGGTAACAGGAGACCTGAGGAGGCGACAGAACAATAGCAATAGACAGATCGTAGTCTAGGTTCGAGGCAAGGATCGGCAGCAGGAGTGGAGATCGAGGATGGTCAAAGGCAACCAAGGGTCGGCAACAGGAGTGGAGATCGAGGATGGTCAAAGGCAAGCAGAGGTCGGCAACTGGAGTGGAGATCGAGGATGGTCAAAGGCAAGCAGAGGTCGGCAACTGGAGTGGAGATCGAGGATGGTCAAACGGGCAAAGGTCGGCAACAGGAATGGAGATCGAGGATGGTCAAACAGGCAAAGGTCGGCAACTGGAGTCAGGATCAATATCAAGGATAAACAACTACTAGGGTCTAGGCGCTATAACAGGCAATCAGCAACTGGCAGAAAAGCGGTTATAAAGGAACCAGGTATGATTGGGCTAGGGGAACGATTCTGATGATTGGTGCAACTAGAATCTGATATCTGATAGGACGGAACAGGGCGTACCGCCCAGGAGTCTGAGAGGGCTGATTGGAGGGAACTAGTGAGGGGAATAACGTCCTGGTAATTCAGAGTGAGATTGGCCAGTGACTACCTGAAACACTCCCCCACCCACACCTGTAGCTTTAATTAACTTTCCTCCGGCGGCCGCGCTGAGAGCAGCGGCGCCGGAGGATATAACTACAACGTGCTCGCGGCCGAAGAAGAACGAGGCGCGCACGCCAGGCGGAAGGTAGGCCGCCGCCCGCCGCGGCCGCCGAACAGAAAGCCGCGCGGCGGGACGGGGAGCGCGGCAGGAACGGGGCGCAGGTAAGTGGCTGCTGACATTACCCCCCCCTCACGAGGGGCCTCCGGACCCTCACCAGGCTTTTCCGGATTGTCACGGTGAAACTTCTTTACCAGAGCCCTGGCGTGAACATCCCTAGAAGAAACCCAGCATCTCTCCTCAGGACCATAACCAACCCAATCAATTAAATACTGTATAGTATTACGCACTCTACGAGAATCCAAAATCTTGTTTACTTCATATTCTTGTGCATTATCTACTAAAACCGGAGGAGGACCAACAGGAGAGGAGTTTTTAGCAGGCTTCAACAGAGAAACATGAAATGAGTCGGAGATCTTCATAGTAGAAGGGAGCCAAACTTTATAGGTAACATTATTAAGTTTCCTGATGATAGGGTAAGGACCAATAAATTTAGGACCCAATTTATAAGAAGGCTGACGGAGAGCAATATTCCTAGTGGAAACCCAAACAAGGTCTCCGCACTGAAGGATAGGTTCCTGAGACCTGCGACGATCAGCAAACTTTTTATATTTGATGCGCATAGTTTCTAAATTTTCCTTGACGCGTGCCCAAACCTCTTTCCGTTTCTGAAGCCACTCTTCTAAGACCGGAAAATCAGAAGGTGCTGCAGAAATAGAAGAAGCTCTAGGATGCTTTCCATTATTACAAAAGAACGGGGATATTTTGGTACTGTCACTCGGCGCATTATTATACGCGAACTCGGCAAAGTCAATAAATTCCGACCACTGCTCCTGAGTGTCAGAGATGTAACATCTTAAATATTGTTCTAAGCTTTGATTTGTTCTTTCAGTCTGTCCATTAGACTGGGGATGACATTAGAAAGATCAGGGAGCAGGGCCCCGACCACACAACCTGCAGGTAAGATAGGTTCACCAGTATCTCCTCGATCTTTACACTCGCCGAACATGCGGGACAGAGCATCGGCTTTAGTATTCTTTACGCCTGGCTTAAAAGTAATAATAAAGTTGAAACGTGAAAAAAATAATGCCCAACGAGCCTGTCGAGAATTCAACCTCTTGGCGGAGCCTAAATACTCGAGATTTTTATGATCGGTATATACAGTGATAGGATGTAGAGAACCCTCTAACCAATGACGCCATTCATCAAATGCCAGTTTAATAGCTAATAGTTCCCTATTGCCGACGTCATAATTTTGTTCCGCGGTATTACATTTCCGAGAAAAATAGGCACAAGGATGCATCCGTTCAGGAGATCCAGAGAATTGCGATAAAACAGCTCCAACACCTAATTCAGACGCATCAACCTCAATAACAAAAGGTCTGTTGACATCAGGGTGCACTAAAATTGGCGCCGAAGTAAAAGCCTGTTTTAGGACACAAAAAGCTTCAATAGCTGATGGTGACCAGTTAACAGTGAACGCGGCTTTGCGAGTGAGATTGGTAAGAGGAGCAACGATACTAGAAAAACCCTTGATAAAACGTCGATAGAAATTAGCAAACCCTAGAAAGCGTTGTAATTCCTTTAAGGATTTGGGTTGTACCCAATCCCGCACCGCTGAAACCTTTCCCACATCCATCTCCAACCCCTGACTAGAAATAATAAACCCTAAGAAGGGAACGGAGGTAACCTCAAACATACATTTAGAGATTTTAGCGTATAGATTATTTTCTCTCAATTTCTGAAGGACCAGTTTTACATGTTGCCTGTGTTCGGAAAGGTTCTTGGAGAAAATGAGGATGTCATCCAAATAAACCACTACGAAGTTACCCAAATAGTCACGAAACACGTCATTAACAAAGTCTTGAAAGACCGCAGGAGCATTACAAAGGCCAAAAGGCATGACTAAATATTCATAATGACCATCTTTAACATTAAAAGCCGTTTTCCATTCATTCCCTTGCCGTATACGGATCAGGTTGTAGGCCCCCTTTAGATCTAGTTTAGAAAAAATTCGAGCCCCCACTACCAGATTAAATAAATCACCTATTAAGGGAAGAGGATAGCGATTTTTAACGGTGATCTTATTCAAGGCTCTCTAATCTATGCAAGGCCTTAAACCCCCATCCTTCTTCTCAACAAAAAAGAAGCCGGCACCCGCCGGTGATGTTGACGGGCGGATAAAGCCTTTACTCAGATTTTCCGAAATATATTCCTTCATAGCCTGCTCTTCTGCTCGATTCAGATTATAAATTTTCCCCCTAGGAGGAATAGTTCCAGGAAGTAAGTCGATGGGACAGTCATAGGGTCTGTGTGGGGGAAGTTTATCAGCGGATCGCTCAGAAAAGACATCTGCCCAATCGGTATAAGGTAGAGGCAGTTCCTGGGACAATATCTGAACACTCCTAAGGACAGTGGAGAAGCAATGTGACTTGCAATAAATACTCCACTTAACTAGATCACCAGACTGCCAGTTAAATATGGGGTTATGAAGCTTTAGCCAAGGGTATCCCAAAACTACTGGTGTTTCCGGACAATCAAACACCAGGAGTTCAGAATGAGATGAGCCAACCACCAATTTGAGAGGAGGGGTCTTATGACTGACCGGTCCCCCCTGGATAGCCTCTCCATTTATGGCCAGAACCTGGAGAGACTTTTCAAGGGGTACCAGTGGAACTCCCAAGATGGAGATTATGTTCCGATCCAGGAAGTTACCTGCAGCTCCACTATCGACAAAAGCAGATACTGCCTGTTTGGAAGGACCCCAGAAAAGTACCGTAGGGATTAACATCTTATCATGATGAGAGTAACGTTTCAACCCACCTAGATCAGTACCCTCTTCCTGATCTAGGCGAGAAAGTTTCCCGCCGGATACCCCTTATTAGGACAGGACCTGGCAAAGTGACCCGGAGACCCACAATAGAGGCAAAGACCCAAAGACCGTCTCCGTTGTTTCTCGTCCTGAGAAAGACGGGCTCTGCCAACCTGCATTGGCTCCTCTTGAGAGGGGAAGGAGGAGTTTCCCCCACCAGGAGTTGAAGGGCTGGGAGTTTGTGAAGGTCTAAAGGGAGTGGTAACCCTAACCCTTTCCCTGGCTCTCTCCCTAAGACGTCTATCGATCCTGATGGAGACCTGCATAAGTTGATCCAAATCTTTTGGAGTGGGAAAATTGACCAAGGCATCTTTAATATTTTCAGACAGCCCCATACAGAATTGGCTACATAGGGCTGGATCATTCCAAGTAGACTCCACTGCCCAGCGCCGGAACTCAGCGCTGTAGTCCTCGGCGGAATTCCGACCCTGCTTCAGGGCCCGAAGCCTGTTTTCCGCCGTGGACTGACGATCTGGATCCGCATACAGCACTCCCATAGCTGAGAAAAAGGATGTAACGGAGTGTAAGGCAGGATATTCAGGGAGCAAGCTGAAAGCCCATGACTGAGGATCTCCTTGTAGCAGAGAGATAATTAAACCCACCCGTTGGGTTTCTGTGCCAGAAGATAAAGGCCGCAGCCTAAAATAGAGTTCACATGAATTCTTGAAGTTCGAAAAACCGGCCCGGTCTCCAAAGAACCTTTCAGGTAAAGGAACCTTAGGTTCAGGAATATGAGGTGGTACAGCGGGTGTTGTAATCTGGTGGGTTTCTTGATTGGCCACTCTCTGGGCAAGTTGATTGATAGCGGTGGCCATCGCCTGAACTTGCTGTACCAGGTCTTCCATATTAATTTTTTAATGGCCTGTTATAATGTCACGCTCCGGGTACCGCAATTAACCACTTGGACAACTCCAACTCTCTTGGTAAGGACCTCAACCCCCAATCTCCGCAGCCAGCTTCACCTATAGGAGCCCCCGCTTGCCGAGACGCAGAACACGCCTGCTCGGGATCGGTTGCCCCCAGGACTTTATGGCTCAAAGGATGAAACCTTACGGTACAGAGGACTGGAGAGCCCGCGGCTGGAAGTGGAATTGGGTAGCCCGTATATGAGCGTAAGGTGGAAGTCCAAGGACAGGCTGGAGGTTGGTAACAGGAGACCTGAGGAGGCGACAGAACAATAGCAATAAACAGATCATAGTCTAGGTTCGAGGCAAGGGTCGGCAGCAGGAGTGGAGATCGAGGATGGTCAAAGGCAACCAAGGGTCGGCAACAGGAGTGGAGATCGAGGATGGTCAAAGGCAAGCAGAGGTCGGCAACTGGAGTGGAGATCGAGGATGGTCAAAGGCAAGCAGAGGTCGGCAACTGGAGTGGAGATCGAGGATGGTCAAACGGGCAAAGGTCGGCAACTGGAATGGAGATCGAGGATGGTCAAACAGGCAAAGGTCGGCAACTGGAGTCAGGATCAATATCAAGGATAAACAACTACTAGGGTCTAGGCGCTATAACAGGCAATCAGCAACTGGCAGAAAAGCGGTTATAAAGGAACCAGGTATGATTGGGCTAGGGGAACGATTCTGATGATTGGTGCAACTAGAATCTGATATCTGATAGGACGGAACAGGGCGTACCGCCCAGGAGTCTGAGAGGGCTGATTGGAGGGAACTAGTGAGGGGAATAACGTCCTGGTAATTCAGAGTGAGATTGGCCAGTGACTACCTGAAACACTCCCCCACCCACACCTGTAGCTTTAATTAACTTTCCTCCGGCGGCCGAGCTGAGCGCAGCGGCGCCGGAGGGTATAACTACAACGTGCTCGCGCGTGTGCGCGAGCACGAGAACAGGAGCCGGGGACGCCGGCCGAAGAAGAACGAGGCGCGCGCGCCAGGTGGAAGGGAGGCCGCCGCCCGCCGCGGCCACCGAACAGAAAGCCGTGCGGCGGGACGGGGAGCGCGGCAGGAACGGGGCGCAGGTAAGTGGCTGCTGACATGCTGTTTGTTGTGGAATGTGCTGTACTGGGGTATGCTCACATTGAATCTCAGTTGAATCCATAGGCCAGTAGACAATTTGTCTACAAAGTCTACAATAGAACTAATTTAAAACATCAGTTTTTTGCTGGTTTTGCTGACTGGGGTGATTTACTACAACTTGTGACGTCTTTTCCAGACCCCAGGAGAAAATGTCTCAAATTGCTTGCATAAACCCTTTCTATACCTGGGCAAATAATACACCACGTCCTTGTCTTTCCTATGTTCCCTCTGTGACATTCAATGTCATAATTTCTTTCATAATTCCCCCTTCCTTCCCACCAACAAGCAACATACCTGAGTAGAAATAAACATGCCTTGCACAAGCCTGGTTCTTCAGAGACTTCCTGATCACATGGGCCATAAATACCTAGCCTCTTGCCAACCATTTATAACCTCTGATAAGATAAGTTGGGGGAATTGCAGTTTGGAGCATAGAGTTACTAAAAGAGTAACTACAAATAATTTGTCCCATAACTTGAAAATGAGGTATGCTAGCATCCTATGGACACTGCCATAAGATTTATGTCTGACAGTTAAATTGATACCTCATATTTGAAACTGGTTTTGATTAACTAGAACTGATAATAACAGAAGAACAATATAACATAGTGGGGGTAACAGAGACCTGGCTGGATGAAAGCTATGACTGGGCAGTAAATCTACAGGGCTATTGTGTTTTTAGGAGGGACTGTAACAAATGCAAAGGGGGTCTGCTTAATTGTAAAATCCTCTCTACAACCTGCTCTGCGGGAGGATATATGTGAGGGGAATGACCATGTGGAGTTTGTATTGGTAGAAATACATGGAGGGAGAAACAAAAATAAAATACTGATGGGGTTTGCTACAAACCTCCAGATATAACTGAATGTACAGAAAATATGATGCTAAGGCAAATAGATATAGCCACTAAATTAAATGAGGTAGTGATTACGGGGGACCCGTATAGACTGATATATAGATATATGGGTTGATTCAAAGAAACATGTAACAGCTTGGATTTGGGTCACGATCATCCTATTTTTCACGTCCGCTCGTGCGTTCGTATGAACTTGCGAGTGATTCAATAAGCAAATACGTTTCTATCCTAAAAGATACGTCCGTTCGTATGATATCTCCCGAACTTGCCTCAGTCAGTTGGCAATCGTAAAAATCACGTTCATGTGCTCACCTGTTGCGGCGGCAGCCTGTTTTTTCTGCTGCTTCCATCGTCCACCTCTTCCAATTACTTGCGTTTGCCTCTGGTTTTCATTGGTTTTTGGCCTCTTAGATTCGTGCGTTCGTATGTTTATAAGATCTTGCGCATGCGCACCCTCAACCAGAAACTTACCTAAACTCCTTAGCGCCTGCATCCAACTTCATTTCTCGGTCCCTAAAACTTACCTAAAACTCTTAGCGCTTGCATCCAACTTCATTTCTCGGTCCCTAAAACTTACCTAAACCCCTTAGCGCTTGCATCCAACTTCATTTCTCGGTCCCTAAAACTTACCTAAACCTCTTAGCGCCTGCATCCAACTTCATTTCTCGGTCCCTAAAACTTACCTAAACCTCTTAGCGCCTGCATCCAACTTCATTTCTCGGTCCCTAAAACTTACCTAAAACTCTTAGCGCCTGCATCCAACTTCATTTCTCGGTCCCTAAAACTTACCTAAACCTCTTAGCGCCTGCATCCAACTTCATTTCTCGGTCCCTAAAACTTACCTAAACCTCTTAGCGCCTGCATCCAACTTCATTTCTCGGTCCCTAAAACTTACCTAAAACTCTTAGCGCCTGCATCCAACTTCATTTCTCGGTCCCTAAAACTTACCTAAACCTCTTAGCGCCTGCATCCAACTTCATTTCTCGGTCCCTAAAACTTACCTAAACCCCTTAGCGCCTGCATCCAACTTCATTTCTCGGTCCCTAAAACTTACCTAAACCTCTTAGCGCCTGCATCCAACTTCATTTCTCGGTCCCTAAAACTTACCTAAACCCCTTAGCGCTTGCATCCAACTTCATTTCTCGGTCCCTAAAACTTACCTAAAACTCTTAGCGCCTGCATCCAACTTCATTTCTCGGCCCCTAAAACTTACCTAAACCTCTTAGCGCCTGCATCCAACTTCATTTCTCGGTCCCTAAAACTTACCTAAACCCCTTAGCGCTTGCATCCAACTTCATTTCTCGGTCCCTAAAACTTACCTAAAACTCTTAGCGCCTGCATCCAACTTCATTTCTCGGTCCCTAAAACTTACCTAAACCTCTTAGCGCCTGCATCCAACTTCATTTCTCGGTCCCTAAAACTTACCTAAACCCCTTAGCGCTTGCATCCAACTTCATTTCTCGGTCCCTAAAACTTACCTAAACCCCTTAGCGCCTGCATCCAACTTCATTTCTCGGTCCCTAAAACTTACCTAAACCTCTTAACGCCTGCATCTAACTTCATTTCTCGGTCCCTAAAACTTACCTAAACCTCTTAGCGCCTGCATCCAACTTCATTTCTCGGTCCCTAAAACTTACCTAAACCCCTTAGCGCCTGCATCCAACTTCATTTCTCGGTCCCTAAAACTTACCTAAACCTCTTAGCGCCTGCATCCAACTTCATTTCTCGGTCCCTAAAACTTACCTAAACCTCTTAGCGCCTGCATCCAACTTCATTTCTCGGTCCCTAAAACTTACCTAAAACTCTTAGCGCCTGCATCCAACTTCATTTCTCGGTCCCTAAAACTTACCTAAACCTCTTAGCGCCGGCATCCAACTTCATTTCTCGGTCCCTAAAACGTAAGAAAACCACATAATGTACATATGTCTATATGTTTCTAAGCGTGTTTTTTCTGGTTTGTGTAATTTTTTTTGGGTGTGCATATTAGAAAAGACACATTTAGGAAGGCTTAAAATATAATTTATTTAAATTCTTTGCTTTGTTTTGTTTTGAGTAATTTTCAAAACATCTTTTTTTTTTTGGTTGTTTTGTTTAAAACATAGTTTTTTTTTTTTTTTTTTGGGTAAAACACATATAAATTTTTGTTTTTGTTTTTTTTAAAAAAACATATTTTTTTTTTTTTGTTTAAAACCATAAAACCTGTTTAAAATTGTACCAACTCTAAAAACAAGTTAAACAAAGTAGCCAGGACCAAGGGCACTATTCATCATCCTCTTCTTCATCTGTTGGCCCCAACGTCGCCTGTATGGCCAGCAGCTCGGCCACCAACTCCTTGATTCTTTTTTTTTTCTCCTGGACGGTTTTTGGGATAATCCCTGTAAGCAATAGAGAAATAAACATAAATAGGAGTACCAGACCGGTTGGTATGCTGGAAATAGATTTGGGGTTAATCAAATAAATGTAAATGCATGACATATGTCATTCTTCCAAGGGATAAAGTTAATGCATTTCCCACAGGTAAGTGTTTAAACTCCTGAAACCGGACCTTCAACATTATTTAATGAAAAGCAATAACTATTCCCAAATGATTAGGCACCAGATCAACGTACATTTAGGAGGTTTTTGGATTACAGCGCCGCCATCTGGACTCTGAAGCATAACACTTAATGAGGAGTGGAGAGTTGGCTAAAGTACAGGGGAGTAGCTTACAGTGGTGCGTTGGGAATCCAGAGCATAGCTGGGTTGAGGGAAAGGTCATCACTCCCACAATGCATGGCAGCACCTTACTTTTTTCAATCTGTATCCCATGCTGCCTGTAAATATTGCGCATTCCATATTCCGCAATATTGGTTTTGTTCAGTCTAATAACATGCATTAGATGGCTGAAGGGTGTTTTTCCATGTTTCAAATCTGTAGGTACAGTGTGTTGGCTAATTCTTATGTTCTTAATACAAGTTAGGGTCCTCTTTAAGCTAACGAAGTGCCCACATGAAAGTGTGAACTACACATTGGCTACGCCTTTAGTTATGTGTGTGTTATTAGCTAACCAAACATTAATATGAATAATGGCATGGAGACTTACGGAGTTGGTGGCCGACAGATGGCTGGTTGGGGCCAACAGGCTGCCCTTGGTCCTGGCTATGCTGTGAAGAGGCCCTGGAGAAACATGTGACATTTGGTTAGTACTTGTATAGAGTCACTATTCCCAACATATCTGGCTCCCAGTCTGGCTGACATCACTCACCTTCGCCAGGATCGACTTCCAGCATCTCTGCTGCCTCCTCCTCCACTATTTCACCCGCACCAGAAGCTTCTACAAATACATAATAAAGGATAACTTAGTTTTGGCCCTGCCATGTATATCTTTGTGCCTATACATGAAGAGTGACATACCAGAGCCTTCCCCATGCCTGGCCAGGTATGACTCCACGCCCACGCGGTTGGGCCCCTCCTCTGTGGTAAGGTCCAGGGGCTGGTCTGAGGAGGCCACAGAGGAGGGGTAGGTCCGTCGCCCGGGAGATCCACCACCTTCACTCACAGATGCAGACTCATGCAGCACTGGTCGGCCTGTACGCCTCCGGGTGCGGCGAATTCTGAAATCCATTTCCAATACTACCAAAGAAAAGTCATTATAAATAAAGGCATAACTTATACATTTGGAACATATACCATGCAATTGCTTTGTACTTACTTGGCAAATGGATTCCAAAAAACCTCCGCACCCGGGGCATGTGCAGACGTTTCAGGTCCGACCAATGCTGCATTATCTGGGTGTGAGTGAAGGTGGTGCTGGTGACACGGTGTATCTCCGCGATGATCTCCCGGGCGATGTCCCTTTTCTCGCACACATTGGGCGCGAAGTCATACCGGCGCTGAAGCATGATCTGAAAAACATAATGGACACAGAGCTTTTACTTTTACACACAGACCCATATGTGTTGCATCACAAGTTGAGAATTTCATGTCATTAACACACACATTTAGAGTGGCAGCCATTTTTGGGGAGTGCCTTAAAGAGGACGTTGACTGTGAATGAGAGTCTGGTCTTATGTTATATGTATCACACACCATGTACATACAGATAATAGCCAACATCAAGAATCAGGCCACCTGCATCTATGGCATGTTAGGATGGGTTAAACATCCAAGATGTAGGCTTATGCTTAGGCTTTTGGACCACGTGTGTGGCTTCCCGTTGTGTTTTTATGGCTTAGGAAAACAGTGTTCCTCAAACATCCGCATCAAGGTCCGAGACAGGCCAGGTTTGCCAGCTAGCCCCGCTACTCCACAGGTTAATTAACTGTTGCTAAGCCGGAGCAATTGCCCGAATTAGGACATCAGCATAGACAGGTGAAAACGTGGCCAGGCTCGGCCCTTGAGGATGAAGTGTGAGGAGGCAGTTATTAAACATTAAGAGACCCCAAACTAGTTCCAAACGCATCATTTACATTTAGGCCATCATTGACTATTAGATTAAAATGCACAGGCAGCCACTTACCAGCATGAGGATCTCTTCCTGTTGACGGGTGAAGATAGTGGGCGCCATCTTTATGCTTCTTCAAGGCAGCAGATAAGTGAAACCCCAGCGGTTTCCTGGTTCCGCTCGAACGTACGTTCGTACGAGCGCGTAGTCGTGCGCATAGGCGTCACACGCTGGGCTCATTATTTAAAGGTCCCTGCACCCAAAGCTCATTCTCTTTGAGCATTTGTGGAAGATGGCACCTAAAAAGGCAATGACCAAGCGACCCCAGCAAAGCCAGACCGCGGAGGGCCCAACAACCAGGTCCCAGCAAGGTAGGAGAAAGCTGAGAGCCAAGACTACTACCTCTGCCCCACCAAGGGACACTGGACCCTCAGGAACCCAAAAAAGGGGCCCCAAGCCACGTGCCCCTGCAGCCAAAAAGCAGCCAACAGCAGCACCCACCACCTCTGCCCCCAGAAGAGGCCGCACAAGGGAGCCCACACCGGCCATGGGTTCAAGTAGGGCAGTTCGGCAACCCAGGCCCCGCAGCAGGGCCCGAACCCCATCCAGGGCCAGAAGCCCAGCCAGGGCCCGAACCCCATCCAGGGCCAGAAGCCCAGCCAGGGCCCGCAGAACCCCATCCAGGGCCAGAAGCCCAGCCAGGGCCCGCAGAACCCCATCCAGGGCCAGAAGCCCAGCCAGGGCCCGAAGAACCCCATCCAGGGCCAGAAGCCCAGCCAGGGCCCGCAGAACCCCATCCAGGGCCAGAAGCCCAGCCAGGGCCCGCAGAACCCCATCCAGGGCCAGAAGCCCCTACAGGGCCCGCAGAACCCCATCCAGGGCCAGAAGCCCAGCCAGGGCCCGAAGAACCCCATCCAGGGCCAGAAGCCCAGCCAGGGCCCGCCGAACCCCATCCAGGGCCAGAAGCCCAGCCAGGGCCCGAAGAACCCCATCCAGGGCCAGAAGCCCCTACAGGGCCCGCAGAACCCCATCCAGGGCCAGAAGCCCAGCCAGGGCCCGAAGAACCCCATCCAGGGCCAGAAGCCCAGCCAGGGCCCGCAGAACCCCATCCAGGGCCAGAAGCCCAGCCAGGGCCCGCCGAACCCCATCCAGGGCCAGAAGCCCAGCCAGGGCCCGCCGAACCCCATCCAGGGCCAGAAGCCCAGCCAGGGCCCGCCGAACCCCATCCAGGGCCAGAAGCCCAGCCAGGGCCCGAAGAACCCCATCCAGGGCCAGAAGCCCCTACAGGGCCCGCAGCAGGGCCAGAAGCCCACGACCTGCCACCAGCCGGGAACAGAGCCCCCGACCTGGCACCAGCCGGGAACAGAGCCCCCGACCTGGCACCAGCCGGGAACATAGCCCCCCAAGAGGGCCCAGAATTTCCACCATGACCACATCTACACCTGGAAGTTCGGTGGCCAGCCACGCAAGAACACCCAGTCCCTTGGCCAGTCCAGTCCAGTCATTGGGAAGCCAACAATCCGGCCATTCCCCTACCCAGCCCCAGGCCATAATGTCACCACATGTGTCTGCACACATGGAGGAGCAGCCAAGCCAACCATCTGGCCGCACATTGCGCCGCGGCCAGTTGAGTGGGAGATTCTCCCATGACCAAAATATGGCATTGGCTAGTGGCCTTACATTATACTATGACGAGCTCTATGGGAGCAAATCAAAACACACCACAAAGCAGCGCAAGATGGAATTGTTTGAAACCATCCTACGACAAGTAAATGCAGCGGGGGAAGAGAGGAAAGATGTGTCCCAAATTCAGAAGAAAATCTCTGATCTGAAGTATGCTGTACGGCAAAAAGAAATTAAAAGGCATAATTACAGGTAAATAAATGTTTTCTCCAAATATAATGTTTAGGATGTACTGTATGCACCTTTTCTGAGTACCAAACGATTTTCTCTTTTCAGCCTGAAAACTGGAGGTGGCTTTCCTTCAAAATTGGAGTTTACCCCTGCTGAGGAGATTGTGCTGGGACTTCTCCATCCGGTCGCGGTCGGTGGACATGCTGGTCTAAGGGACACAGACTCACCGACCCGTACCCACGGTGAGTACTCTTAAATCTGCATGTTTGCCTGTTTGCTAAATAATCTAAAGTTCACTAGTAACAAGATAACGGGATGCCCCTATGGTTTGCCTTGCTTGGCCTCGCACTACTGTGCCTGTTTGTGTCCTCTTTTGGTCCCTGTGAATCACACATTTAGGACCACATCCATTATGGCAAAGATCAAATTTCCAATTGTATTGGTAAAGTCATGAAGTTTCTCCTGAAAAGTGATATATTTAGAATCAATCACAAAACACACATCATTATGGATGGGTTGCCTATTTGTTGTGTGAGTTGTGTTTGAGTTAACAATTTAATTACCCACCCCCAAACATATCTGACCTAGAGCAGCGAGACTCAACTGGCGGGCCGGGGTCCCAATGCGGACCTTGGCACCAGATTCCAGGACCCCTGCCCAGACAGCCCTGCACTCAGTTACTTCTGTGTTGACGTGCTCAGAGCTGCCCCCTTGATCGGCGATGTAGTGGTTGTTCTCCTGCCCAATGTCATGGCTCCCTGAAACATAGCATTGCAATATGAAGTACTGCACAGGAAGTGGCATTGCAAGGTACACAGTAACTTGGTACATCTTTCTCTTGGCACAATCGTGTCCCGCTGCCCCTGCTCTGCCCCATCTGCCACAGTCCCCCCATGTCCCCCCCCCCACATAAGCCCCATACATTTGTAACAGATTTGCTCCATCCATCCCATCACCATCAATTCGTTAACTCCCCCCTTTAGCCATCCAATCCCTGTCCCCTCAGCTCTGCCCCATCCAGCCCAGCAAGGGCAAGCAGCCTTTATTAGTTTGCACTTTGAAATCTCAAGCCCCTCCACCAGTGTGTTTATTTCTAACTAGACACCCCCTGCGTCAGCCCCATGGCCAGACATTCACCTCTCACCACATACCTTTAAATGGACCTTTACAACAATTGTTTGAGTACCCCGGACCTAGCGAATGGTAGGCTAAATCCAAAAATGTGCGTTGCAAGTTGTATGCTGACTGGGTACACTTCCTGACTTAGAACTGAGGTCAGTTAGCAGTTTTCGCGAGCCATTGCACCTATCTAAACTTGCGTGTCTTTTAACAAATGTCCCCATTGCTCTAGAGTTGCTTAATATTACAAATAGAGGTTTATTTGATTACCTATCCAAAAAATGGTTATGTGTGTGTTTACGTTGTTTGTTTTTCTCTTCTTCAGCCCAGCATGATCCCTCAGCAAGGGTAAACTCACCCCCCAGTTTGGTTATGCCTACCAGGTCCGTACAGCATAGGAGCCCAGATCCGAGATTTCCGGTAAGTTAATTTAGTACCATAAATACCATAAATACTACCAAGAATGTGTTAAACTGTGGGAATCCCAAATTTGGACGCCAACTTACACTTTTTTTTTTATATGTCCCTACAGACCCGCACACTCATGGAAGAGATCCAGGAAATGGAGGAAGATGATGATGTCTCCATGCAGGGCACGTCGGATGACCTCCCCCTGGGTCCCAATTTGGAACTGCTCCATAATGTTTCTCTGGCCAATCCTCAGCAGCAGAGTGAATCTCCATCCATTGTGCATGCACATGGGGAGACTGACACAACAGTCCCCAGTGTTCACTCTGCTGCTGAGGATTTGCAAAGCAGGCCTGTTGCTGTTGAGGGGACGACACCACGCGGCAGGGCACGCCCAAGAGCCAGGGTAATTGTGCGGCGGACTCCATTACGCCGCCCCACAATTTCCCAGGGGAGGCAGAGTGCCCTGCTTCAATTATGGACCCAAGAAAGGGACTCTTATGAGGCACAGCTCGTTACAGAGCGTGAGGAAAGGCATGCCGACATGGTCACCATCAATACCAGTTTACAGGGCATCCTCGCGGAGTTGCGTACCCTCAACAGCAACGTGGTCACTGCAAGTAATGGCATCCAGTCAGCCATGGCTGAGATGACCAATATGCAGAGAAACATTGTGGAGCAGTTTCAAATTCACAATGCTGCCATGGCCCAGGCTAGGTCCCATTCACATGGACCTCCACCTGGACCTCCACCTGGGTATTATGGGCAGCCACCCTATTAAGCCATGGGTGTGTGGGACATCTTTTCTCTTAACCCCCACTGTATTTACTTGTCCTTTGAGGTTTCAAACAATCCATTTTGTGTTGCTCATGCAGGTTGTGTTTTGTATTTGCTCCCATATAGCTCCTTAGAGTAATGCTTAAGGCCACTAGCCAATGCCATAGGTCTATGTGGAGTGTATCTGGCCACTTATGGCTTTAAATATGTATTTGGTTGGTGCTCCTCCTGTTTGCAGACATGTTTGTGTGACATTATGGCCATGCCCAAATATCCCTGGGCACAGGCAATATTAATGACTGGACTAGGCTGGCCTTTGGACTGGGTGTCCTTGTTTGGTTGTGCCACTCACTTCCAGGTGTAGATGTGCTCGATGTTTTTTTTGTTATGTCATCCATTTGTAACCACAGATGTATGTGGAATGTTTTCTGTTAAGCACAATAATTTTTACTTTTCTAAGTAAAACAATATTCTCACTTACAATACTTGTGGCGTTTTTAGTGGGAACACATTTTAAACAGCTTGGGCTAAACCAGATAATTTTGGTTTTAAGAGGTGTAACAATGCAAATATCAAGCTAAGGAAACTACATGAAAGACATTAGGCAACAATTAAGGTAAAAATGTTTTACTTTGAGGTAATGCCACATTACGGCAAAACAACATATTTAACAAAAAGGATAACACAGACACACAGAATGTTGAGACACGAAATAAAATTAACTAAAATGCTGCAAGATCAAGTTTGCTCTAACTGATTGGGCAGACTCACTGGGTGGCCCAACAAAATTCTCTACATCATCCTCTAGGGCTGTAGAGGGCAGGCTATCCACATAACGTGGGACACGTTCCAGGATCGCAAAATTGTGCAAAACAGCACATGCCATGATTATGTCGATCACTTTCTTGGGATCATATTGCAGGGCGCCCCCAGTATGGTCCAAGCAACGAAAACGTGTCTTCAACAGCCCAAAGGCCCTCTCCACAACAGCCCTGATCTTGCGGTGCGCACGGTTGTACGCTTCCTGAGAGGCATCCTGGGGCCGCAGCACAGGCGTCATGAGCCAGGGTAGAAGTGGGTACCCGGAATCACCTTAAACAGACAATTAAATGTAATCAAAATTAAAAAGGCAACACAACAAACACAAAGAATTTAACATATATCATAATGATGTAAGGTAAAGGGCCAAAAAAAACACCCAGGGCACATTAGCAAAATAAATATTGCCACTAATGTAGTACATAATTAAAAATGGCACTTCAATATACCAATTAATTAACAAACATCTGCACGGCCAAGGGTAGTTGGAATTTAAATAGATTTAGAGGTTTGTGACATGTTACAATTAGGATGCTGCTGAGGGGCTATCCACATTTAGATGAAAACTACAATGTATGCAGTTTAAGTCCACTTTGACATTTAAAGACCAATACTACAAAAGGAGCAAAAGCTCACAGATCCTTAGGTATAAACTCCCAACCAATATATTTAGGGACATGGAACTTACAGACATCCTAACTAAAGGGAAAACATTCTGAAGGACAAAGCGAGCCAAGCATTTTTTTTGGAAGTTCCTAATATATGACCAAACAAAAAGGCAGTTTCTGGCTTATGTAAAGAATTCAAATACAAACATATCAACAAATACAAGATTAATCCCACATTTAATAGCACACAAATAGGACACACTTACCAAGCAGCCATGCACCCGAAAATTCACCTGCCTCAAATCTCCTAAACAACCCAGATCGCCTGAGTATATATGAGTCGTGGGACGATCCTGGGTAGCCGGCAAGGACACTCATAAAACGCATGTCCGGACCAACCACGGCCTGGACATTAAGGGAGTGTCCCATTTTTCGATTCCTTAAGGCAAAAACATACAAAAAGGGTAATTGATATTTGACCAAAAAAACAAAAAAAAAATAAAACATGTCTGCACTCTATTGGGAAAGACTAATGAAAAGCCTAGATAAAGCAGCTACACAAATGAGGGATAAACAAATATGCTGCCGCAAAGGAAAACAGGTTACATTACACGTTGCCCAACATAATAACCAATCTCAATACATATATATATACTCGTCGGCAGCCCTAGGTACGAGTGCCACATGTGTGCAGTCAATAGCACCAATAACGTTGGGCATGTCGGCCACATTATAAAACCCAAGCTTAATGGCGTTTCTGGCTGCCATATCATCCGGAAAATAAATATATTTTGGAGTTATGGCAGCCATGCCTTCCAAAAATTTAGATAGTGCGCGGCTCAGCGTAGGCTGTGACATCCCCACGGAGAGGGCACCCAGCCTCTGGAACGAGCCGTTCGCCAAAAATTGCAGGCAGCCAAGCATCTTGGTCATACCTGAAATTGCATGCCCCTTCCTTGTGGTGCGGGCTAACCATGGCCACAGCTCACTATATAATTTATGGAGGGAAGCGCGATTAAGCCTGGTCAGCTCGAACAGCTCAACATCATTCATGCTATCGATGTTCATGCGACGACGCAGGGGCAATCTGCTCTCAGACATCTCGATCAACTCAATGCCAAAAAGCATAAGCCCTTGATGTGCCACAAACTCGCTCCTCTCCATCCTACTCCCGAGGCCAAATAGCTGCCGGCAAACATTTCGTAAAGCAGCTCTTTAATGGGCTTCAAAACAATTAGCAATCACCTCTCTGAATTGGTCGCAAGCCCATGTGAAGGACGTAAAAAATAGGATCGGACGCAAATAATACGATTTGGACGGGAAAAACACACGAACTAACGCAAATTATACGATTCTCGTACGAAATGCGTATGTTCATATACGTCTATGCGCGAACGATCGTGCGAATACGAAATGGGCAAAAAAACAAGAAAAAATGACAAACACCCACCCAAACTTACGATTCTCGATACGAAATCAATTAACTTTTGCTCTTTGAATCGAGGGGATAGACTGGGACGCTGAAACATGTGGTTCCTATAAAAGTAATAGTTTTTTTTTATCTAAAACAAAAGATGGCTATCTTTCCCAACAAATACAATCTCCAACAAGGTGGAAAGCCATATTGGACCTAATACTGACCAATGTACCAGACAAAGTAATAAAGGTACAGGTTGGCGGAAACCTTGGAAGCAGTGATCATAATATTGTTAATTTCCACTTTGCAATCACTAGGGTGCCTTATCAAGGAGCCACAAAAACGCGGAACTTCAAAAAGGCAAAGTTTGACCAACTTAGAGATGCCCTAAACTGCATTGACTGGGAAAATGTCCTTAAAAACAAAAGCATGGACTCTAAATGGGATACTTTCAAAGGAATCCTTAATTTTTATTGTGACAGATATATACCTTACAGGAATAAAACTGTTAGACACACATTTAAACCAATGTGGCTAAACAAAAAGGTTAAGGGGGCAATAAACAACAAAAAAAAGGCATTTAAACGTTTAAAGCAGGAAGGGACAGCGGAAGCATTAAAAAACTATAAAGAAGAAAATAAACTACATAAACCGTAAAAGGTACAAACCTGAGGGTGTGGGCCCCCTGAAAAGCAAGGAGGGGACACCTATAGAGGGAAATGAGGAGAAAGCAAATTTACTAAACAACTTCTTTGCTTCTATATTCACAAAGGAATGTGACATGCCGAGTGAAATGCAGGGGAATAACCAGAACCCTCCATTAAATGTCACTGGTCTAACCAAGGAAGAGGTCCAGCACCGTCTCAAGCAGATAAAAATCGATAAATCACCGGGACCAAATTACATACATCCTTGTGTTTTAAGGGAGTTATGTACATTAATAGACAAGCCATTATTTCTAATATTTGTGGACTCAATAACTACAGGGTCTGTTCCGAGGGATTGGCGCTTGGCAAATGTGGTGCCAATATTCAAAAAGAGATCTAGGGGGGAACCTGGGAACTACAGACCGGTAAGCTTAACATTTGTGGTGGGCAAGCTGTTTGAAGGTTTCTTAAGGGATACTATCCTGGAGCATCTTGGGGAAAATGACCTTATTACTCCAAATCAGCATGGATTTATGAGGAATCGGTCCTGCCAGACAAACCTGATCAGCTTTTATGAGGAGGTAAGTTCAAGATTGGATCAGGGGAGTCATTGGATATCATATATCTTGACTTTTCTAAAGCATTTGATACTGTTCCACATAAAAGGCTGGTACAAAAGGTGAGAATGCTGGGACTGGGGGAAAACGTGTGCAGATGGGTGAGAAATTGGCTTAATGATCGGAATCAGAGGGTGGTTATCAATGGTACACACTCAGATTGGGTCACTGTTACTAGTGGAGTACCACAAGGGTCAGTTCTGGGACCAATTCTCTTCAATATATATATAAATGATATTGGGTATGGATTAAACAGTAAAGTCTCAATCTTTGCAGATGATACTAAGCTGTTTAAAGTAATGCTTGTGTTAGCCAGTTGTCCCAAAAAGTTATCTACCAAACTTTTGTAGCTAACCAACACAGTAATAGCCATGTGGCGACAGCTGAGGCGAGACATAGAAAATCAACGCGCACAGCAGAGCAGATATCACAGTGCCTCATCTACCAAGCAGAGGGTAGTCACTGGTGGTCTTGCTGTTAGAACTGACTCTGTGCCATCTGCTAGTAACCGGAATACAAAGATTGCTAAGTATTAAAGCTGGTGGATGGCAGTTCAGACAGTGGGCATCATGATTTCTTTTGGGGGGGTTGCTGTGGAGGGGTGTAAGTCCCTCAAACCTTCTAGCTAAAAAATAATTTGCCTACTACTGTTGGTGGTGTCTATGTTTAGGTTAGTTCAGTGATTTAGGAATTATTTTCAAGAATCCATTCTGTTTCCTACCTTTTCCATTCTCATATTTTCCCTCCTCAACTTTTGGGTACCCACAAGGCTAGTTATCCTGTTGTGATTGCCTAAAGCATCCTACTGTTCCTGCTTGTTAGCTCTCTTGTTACATACTCCTTCACTAGTGATGAGTGACTATCTAGTTTTGGGTCTGATCCTGCAGAATATTTGATGATAACCTTACTTTTTAATATTGAATTGAAAAAGTGATCACATTTGCATTCAGTCTGTATACTCTTCTTCACCAAGGGGTGCTCTGGTATGGTATTATATTGAGTACTGAGTTATATTGAAGTTGTATTTATGAACAGAAACAACAGGCTTTAAGACACTTTCAGTGGCAGTAGCAGTAATCCAAAATTGCTTGTAAGTAGGGTAACGTTGATCAGGGCTTATTTTTACTTTAGATCTAATATGACATCTGCTGCCACCTTTAGTTCGTACTATTTATTAACTTCTAATATAAATGGATCTACTGTAAGCTTGGTAATGAACAAGATGTTAGTCTTAGGCCCTTATTTAACAAGGGATAGCGCCAGGTAGCGAATGGTGAGCGAACGGTAATGACGATCACCGCCACGAGAACGCCGGCTCCCCTCCGCAATCACACATTTATCAAGCCGATCCTGCTTAGCGACTGACAGAGTGCCAGATAGCGAATCATTCATCATTATTCCAGCCTCACCCCACAGCGCCAGCGAGCGACCTTGAACAGCGACAGGTATGACCTCTCGCTACGTGGCGCTCTCCAATGCATTTCAATGGAGCAATCTTTAAATATTCATAATTAATTGCTATAATTTTTTTTTTTTTGGTAATAAAAAAAAAATTAAATTTGTGCAGAATTGATATTACAGGTCTGATATTAATGTATTCATATTACAAAATGGTTTGAAAAACATGTTTTTTTTTTTTCTAAAAATATGGTTGTTTGGGGGTTAAAAAACTACTTTTAACCCATCGCCGCCAGCTCTCTGGGGTTTAAACAAGCATTTCACAGCGCGAGAATTTTTGGAGCGTGATTTGTTAATGAATATGCTGGGAGCCGTTCGCTATGGCCGTTCGCTGTCATGCGCTCCCATACAGCGCGGAACCTGTCAAAAAGCAACTCCTAACCCCATATTCAACATTATCGCACACCGACTGAGTCGCTGTCAACAGCCGAACAACGGCCAAGCACAGCAAATACTAGCGGGCGCTGTGAAAATAACGCTACTGTCGCTCATCTGTCGCTACCTGGCGCTATTAATGAATCAGCCTGCCCGTCCTTAGTCCTAGTTATCCCAGGTCTACCCTTCATTATTTTTTTACAGGCCACATGCCTGTGGTCCAAATCTTTTAAAGTGTACTAATGCCCATTTTAAACAAAGTGGCATCCAGATTTCTGATAATTGGCTGCCGGCCCTCATGTGGTCTGGTTTTATCTTCTGTGATTCCAGGAGTTGGAGGAAGGCCGGACCATGCAATCACTGGTGGTCAATCATGGGGCCTGATTCCAAGGAATGCAGATTGGGGAACAATTTTATCAAATATAGTTATATATATAATTACAGAGAATTTAAAATCATTGAGCAAGCAAAAAAAAACTAAACCACTACATTCAGCTTTAATCGACCACGTGCTTACATCACTTCGCTGTTGCAACACCCACTGTTTCTGCTCATTGCACTGCATCTCCAATGCTCTAATACTTTTACAAATAACTTAGGAACTACAGGGTCTTTTTGAAAATGGATTGAAGTTTGGGCCTGGCAACGTGTAGCCCAAGACAACGAGACAACAATCAGGTTTGTCTTTAGTATAACTTTAAAGATCTTGGATAAATAATGCAGATATTGAAAAAAAATTCCACATCAATTAACCGAGTCTACTAGCTATATGAGTAATAGTGATAGCTTCTCCCTCTCTAAATATTACTGTTGAAAAGAAGTTTTAATTGCTCTTATGATAATATATTGATTTTGTGCAAATTAATTTAAGTCCTGAAAATGCAGCATCGTAATTACCAAAGGGAAGATGTTTTATATTCCATATTGTATCTTATCTACATTAGTACTAAGAGCTGAAAAATAGTACTTAAAAAAAAATCAAGTTTTAAGCCACTCCAAAGAGTTACAGTATAAGACATTTTAGATTAATCTTTGATATTACCAGAAAATATAATGCAAATTAAAATCTATATCTATTATATAAATCTTATTGCATATAAGTCATGCCATTACCAGAACCTAATACATTTAGGTTAAATATAAGATCATGAACTGAATTTTAAAAAGTTGAGCATAATGAAATTGGCAGTATTCCTTGTACAAATGCTTTTATAGTTCAGCAGGATTACTGACACTGGGACTAAACATTACGTTTAGGGATGAGCGAATCGATCCGGACGAACCCGGATTTGATCCGAATTTCATGAAAAATTCGATTCGGATCGAATCCGAATTTCCCCGCGATTCGATCGCTCGAAGTTTTCTTTTAACATCCATTCATTTACATTACAGACATTCTAAGATGGCGGACGGGACATGTCCAGACATGTAAGCTGGGGCAGTGTATGCTGGGACAGTCACATGCAGCCTATCACCAGCCAGCAAGCCCGGTGACGTCACAGCGCTATTTAAGTCGGCGGACATCTTGCTTTTCCTCATTTCTCTATTGCATTCGTGAGAGACAGGACGCTGCTGTAGTGAGGGAGAGGCAGTTAGACAGACAGGGGACAGGCAGGAGACAGACAGAAAGTCAGCGAAAAGCAGGGAAAGTTAGGAAAAATCGGAGGCAGTCACAGGGAGATTTTTTTTTTTTTTCATCCAGCCTGAGTGTTACTGGCTGGCTGACTGGCTTTGTTAGCATTTTCAGGCTGCTTATACACTAACTGTGCATATATACTGAACTGATCTCAAGTCTGCTGTGAGGCATCCCATTCTGTGACTACACCAGCCTCTATTTACTGCTGTAACCCTTTGCACTTATTCTAATAGAAATTTGGCCTGATAAACACACTTGCTGTGCATAGTATTACTGCTCACAGGTGCACTCCTGTTGGGGCATCCCATTCTGTGACTACACCAGCCTCTATTTAATACCATAACCATTTGCACTTATTCTAATAGAAATTTGGTCTGATAAACACACTTGCTGTGCATAGTAGTACTGCTGCCAGGTGCTCTCTGGTTGTTGGGGCATCCCATTCTGTGACTACACCAGCCTCTATTTACTGCTGTAACCCTTTGCACTTATTCTAATAGAAATTTGGCCTCATAAACACACTTGCTGTGCATAGTATTACTGCTCACAGGTGCACTCCTGTTGGGGCATCCCATTCTGTGACTACACCAGCCTCTATTTACTGCTGTAACCCTTTGAACTTATTATAATAGAAATTTGGCCTGATAAACACACTTGCTGTGCATAGTAGTACTGCTGCCAGGTGCTCTCTGGTTGTTGGGGCATCCCATTCTGTGACTACACCAGCCTCTATTTACTGCTGTAACCCTTTGCACTTATTCTAATAGAAATTTGGCCTGATAAACACACTTGCTGTGCATAGTAGTACTGCTGCCAGGTGCTCTCTGGTTGTTGGGGCATCCCATTCTGTGACTACACCAGCCTCTATTTAATACCATAACCATTTGCACTTATTCTAATAGAAATTTGGCCTGATAAACACACTTGCTGTGCATAGTAGTACTGCTGCCAGGTGCTCTCTGGTTGTTGGGGCATCCCATTCTGTTATTACACCAGCCTCTTTTTAATACTATAACCCTTTGCACTTATTCTAATAGAAATTTGGCCTGATAAACACACTTGCTGTGCATAGTATAACTGCTCACAGAAGCACTCCTGTTGGGGCATCCCATTCTGTGACTACACCAGCCTCTATTTAATACCATAACCATTTGCACTTATTCTAATAGAAATTTGGCCTGATAAACACACTTGCTGTGCATAGTATTACTGCTCACAGGTGCGCTCCTGTTGGGGCATCCCATTCTGTGACTACACCAGCCTCTATTTACTGCTGTAACCCTTTGCACTTATTCTAATAGAAATTTGGCCTGATAAACACACTTGCTGTGCACAGTAGTACTGCTGCCAGGTGCTCTCTGGTTGTTGGGGCATCCTATTCTGTGACTACACCAGCCTCTATTTAATACCATAACCATTTGCAATTATTGTAATAGAAATTTGGACTGATAAACACACTTGCTGTGCATAGTAGTACTGCTGCCAGGTGCTCTCTGGTTGTTGGGGCATCCCATTCTGTGACTACATCAGCCTCTATTTACTGCTGTAACCCTTTGCACTTATTCTAATAGAAATTTGGCCTGATAAACACACTTGCTGTGCATAGTATTACTGCTCACAGGTGCACTCCTGTTGGGGCATCCCATTCTGTGACTACACCAGCCTCTATTTAATACCATAACCATTTGCACTTATTCTAATAGAAATTTGGCCTGATAAACACACTTGCTGTGCATAGTATTACTGCTCACAGGTGCACTCCTGTTGGGGCATCCCATTCTGTGACTACACCAGCCTCTATTTTTCTGCTGTAACCCTTTGCACTTATTCTAATAGAAATTTGGCCTGATAAACACACTTGCTGTGCATAGTAGTACTGCTGCCAGGTGCTCTCTGGTTGTTGGGCCATCCCATTCTGTGACTACACCAGCCTCTATTTAATACCATAACCCTTTGCACTTATTCTAATAGAAATTTGGCATGATAAACACACTTGCTGTGCATAGTATTACTGCTCACAGGTGCACTCCTGTTGGGGCATCCCATTCTGTGACTACACCAGCCTCTATTTAATACCATAACCATTTGCACTTATTCTAATAGAAATTTGGCCTGATAAACACACTTGCTGTGCATAGTATTACTGCTCACAGGTGCACTCCTGTTGGGGCATCCCATTCTGAGACTACACCAGCCTCTATTTACTGATGTAACCCTTTGTACTTATTCTAATAGAAATTTGGCCTGATAAACACACTTGCTGTGCATAGTAGTACTGCTGCCAGGTGCTCTCTGGTTGTTGGGGCATCCCATTCTGTGACTACACCAGCCTCTATTTAATACCATAATCATTTGCACTTATTCTAATAGAAATTTGTCCTGATAAACACACTTGCTGTGCATAGTAGTACTGCTGCCAGGTGCTCTCTGGTTGTTGGGGCATCCCATTCTGTGACTACACCAGCCTCTATTTAATACCATAACCATTTGCACTTATTCTAATAGAAATTTGGCCTGATAAACACACTTGCTGTGCATAGTAGTACTGCTGCCAGGTGCTCTCTGGTTATTGGGGCATCCCATTCTGTGACTACACCAGCCTCTATTTACTGCTGTAACCCTTTGCACTTATTCTAATAGAAATTTGGCCTGATAAACACACTTGCTGTGCATAGTATTACTGCTCACAGGTGCACTCCTGTTGGGGCATCCCATTCTGTGACTACACCAGCCTCTATTTAATTCCATAACCATTTGCACTTTTTCTAATAGAAATTTGGCCTGATAAACACCCTTGCTGTGCATAGTATTACTGCTCACAGGTGCACTCCTGTTGGGGCATCCCATTCTGTGACTACACCAGCCTCTATTTACTGCTGTAACCCTTTGCACTTATTCTAATAGAAATTTGGCCTGATAAACACACTTGCTGTGCATAGTAGTACTGCTGTCAGGTGCTCTCTGGTTGTTGGGGCATCCCATTCTGTGACTACACCAGCCTCTATTTACTGCTGTAACCCTTTGCACTTATTCTAATAGAAATTTGGCCTGATAAACACACTTGCTGTGCATAGTATTACTGCTCACAGGTGCTCTCTGGTTGTTGGGGCATCCCATTCTGTGACTACACCAGCCTCTATTTAATACCATAACCATTTGCACTTATTCTAATAGAAATTTGGCCTGATAAACACACTTGCTGTGCATAGTAGTACTGCTGCCAGGTGCTCTCTGGTTATTGGGGCATCCCATTCTGTGACTACACCAGCCTCTATTTACTGCTGTAACCCTTTGCACTTATTCTAATAGAAATTTGGCCTGATAAACACACTTGCTGTGCATAGTATTACTGCTCACAGGTGCACTCCTGTTGGGGCATCCCATTCTGTGACTACACCAGCCTCTATTTAATACCATAACCATTTGCACTTATTCTAATAGAAATTTGGCCTGATAAACACACTTGCTGTGCATAGTATTACTGCTCACAGGTGCACTCCTGTTGGGGTATCCCATTCTGTGACTACACCAGCCTCTATTTACTGCTGTAACCCTTTGCACTTATTCTAATAGAAATTTGGCCTGATAAACACACTTGCTGTGCATAGTATTACTGCTCACAGGTGCACTCCTGGCTCTTGGGGCATCCCATTCTGTGACTACACCAGCCTCTATTTACTGCTGTAACCCTTTGCACTTATTCTAATAGAAATTTGGCCTAATAAACACACTTGCTGTGCATAGTAGTACTGCTGCCAGGTGCTCTCTGGTTGTTGGGGCATCCCATGCTGTGACTACACCAGCCTCTATTTAATACCATAACCATTTGCACTTATTCTAATAGAAATTTGGCCTGATAAACACACTTGCTGTGCATAGTATTACTGCTCACAGGTGCACTCCTGTTGGGGCATCCCATTCTGTGACTACACCAGCCTCTATTTAATACCATAACCATGTGCACTTATTCTAATAGAAATTTGGCCTGATAAACCCACTTGCTGTGCATAGTATTACTGCTCACAGGTGCACTCCTGTTGGGGCATCCCATTCTGTGACTACACCAGCCTCTATTTACTGCTGTAACCCTTTGCACTTATTCTAATAGAAATTTGGCCTGATAAACACACTTGCTGTGCATAGTAGTACTGCTGTCAGGTGCTCTCTGGTTGTTTGGGCATCCCATTCTGTGACTACACCAGCCTCTATTTACTGCTGTAACCCTTTGCACTTATTCTAATAGAAATTTGGCCTGATAAACACACTTGCTGTGCATAGTATTACTGCTCACAGGTGCACTCCTGTTGGGGCATCCCATTCTGTGACTACACCAGCCTCTATTTAATACCATAACCATTTGCACTTATTCTAATAGAAATTTGGCCAGGTGCACTCCTGTTGGGGCATCCCATTATATTCTGTTTCATATAGACCCACCGCTGCCTGGGGGTTCTTAAAATATCACCTACTACCACGCCAGTTAGACTATGTCGGGCAGACAAGTGCCTGGAAGTGAAAAGAGGAGTGGCAGAGGCCAAGATTCCGCAGGCAGAGCTCGCAGCAGACTGGGGGCCAGTAGCAGCAGGAGTCATGCTGAGAGACCTAATCTGCCAGTATCTGCTAGCGGTCAGGTCTCCACCAGTAACGCATCTGCCGTGGTAGATTGGTTGACGCGCTCATCAACAACATCATCACAACTTACGTCTGAGACCCCCAGTCTAGGGTCGGTAGGTTCCTCTGACACAACCCTGAGTTGGCATGCCCCGAGAGCAATCCCTGTCCTCCCATTGCCTCTGTCCTACACCGTTCCCTCCCCCAGCGACGTATCCTATGCTTTGGGTTCAGCTCCACTCTTTAGTGAGGAGGACGATCAGATAGAGGACAGTCAGCAGCTACTGCCCAGCCAAGAAATGGAGGTGGCTTCTTTAGCTAGGCAGACAAATAGTGATGTGGACAGTGTCGTGGGTGCTGCGAGCGTTCCAGCTCCTGCGCCAGACACTGTTGACGAATCCATGAACATCAGTGACGTACAGCCACAACTCGGTGATAATGATGATGGCGATGAAGCCGATCGCACTTGGGAGCCAGGTGATGAAGGGGCTTCATCATCATCATCAGGAGAAGAGGGGCGCAGGTTGCCCCGGAGTCAGCAGCTGAGGCAGCAAGGTGGTAGCAGTCAGCATGGGGGCACAATTCCAAAGGCTGGAGCTGGCCGGGGCCGGGGTAGGGCACCTGCTGTGCGGCAGTCTACCTTATCGGGAGGTAGTGGAGCAGGGGTTCCTGGAGTTGGCAACAGCAGCAGTAAATCAGTGAGGCCAGGGGGTGGGATAAGTAGCTACTCGGCAGTGTGGCAGTTTTTCCTGAAGCATCCGCAGGAGGGTAACATGGCCACATGCAAGATATGTAGGCAAAAGGTGAAGCGTGGCCAGGGTCCAAATGTTGGCACCACGGCCCTGCGTCAACATATCATGCGTCACCATAAAGCGATCTGGGAGAACCGAGGCTCCCAAGGGGTGGTCCAGTCTGCTTCCTCACCAAGTGGCATGCCGCTCCCAATTTCTGCCAGCCAAGGCTCCAGCACCTCAGCCGAAGGCAGCTGTGCGTCATACCCATCCTCTGTCGCTCCTGCTCCTCCTCCTCCTCCTCCAAGTCATGCATCCCGCCAGCAATCCATCAGCGAAGCCATGCCCAAGAGACAGCAGTATGCGCCCACTCATCCTACGGCGCAGAAGCTGAATGTGCTCCTGTCCAAGTTGCTGGTGCTGCAGTCGCTCCCTTTTCAGGTGGTGGACTCTGCACCTTTCAGAGAACTGATGGCTTGTGCCGAGCCGAGGTGGAGAGTCCCAAGCCCTCATTTCTTTGCCAAGAAGGCAGTACCAGCGCTGCACACTTTTGTTGAACAGAAGGTGGGCCAGTCCTTGAGCCTGTCGGTGTGTAGCAAAGTGCATGGCAGCGCCGACGTCTGGAGCTGTAACTACGGTCAGGGACAGTACATGTAGTTTACGGCCCACTGGGTGAATGTGGTTCCTTTGCAGCAGCAGCAACTTGGACAGGTCACGCCGCTTCGGCCTCCGCACTCCCTGCCAGTTGGGCCTGTGACACCGTGCAACTCGGCCTCCTCATCCTCCGCCATCTCCTCACCCTCCACTGTAGGCTCAAGTCTCAGTGCCCCTCCAGTCTACCATGTGTGCAGGGCACGGAGGTGTCACGCAGTGCTTCACATGGTTTGTCTTGGCGAACGGAGTCACACAGGGGAGGAACTGCTTAAATTTATTCATCAGGAAATCCAAACATGGCTTACTCCAAGAAAACTTAAAATGGGAATCATGGTTACCGACAATAGGAAGAACATTTTGTCTGCGCTGCGCCAAGGAAGCCTGACCCATGCCCCCTGCATGGCTCACGTCTTCAATCTGGTTGTCAAGCGGTTTCTGAAGTGTTCCCCCCATCTGCAAGACATCCTAACAACTTCAAGGAAACTTTGCATGCACTTCAGCCACTCATACACCGCCAAACACACCCTTCTTGAGCTACAGCGTCAGAACGGTATCCCCCAACATAATCTGATTTGCGATGTTTCCACCCGTTGGGAATTCCACCCTTCACATGTTGGACCAATTATATGAACAGAGAAAAGCCATCACGGATTTCCTGATGATCCAAGCAGATAGGGGGACTCCCCTGTGTAACTTCAATGTCAACCAGTGGCAGCTCAATACTGCCGTTTGCTCAGGCCCTTTGAGGAAGCCACTTTATTTGTCAGTCGGCAGGATTACAGGATGAACGACATGATTCCACTGCTTCATGTACTACAGCACATGTTGGAAACCATGGCTGGTCAGGGCACTGGAGACATGGCGTTTACATCTTACGACCACATGAACCCCGTTGGAGCTGAACTGGAGGAGGAGGAGGAAGAGGAGGAGGAGTTGCCCAGCGAAACACAGTTTAGGCTTGGCGAAATGGCTGGTTTATCTAGTCAGCGGACAGGAGAGGAGGAGCAGGAGCAGCCAGAGGAGCTAGAGGTTTTTGAGGAAGGCGAGACAGAGGACCCGGGCACACCGTGGCAGTATGCAGTGGAGATGGAGACAGGTAGTCCATCCGAGTCACTTGCGCAAATGGCAGGAAGCATGCTCACGTGCTTGCGTAGTGACCCCAGAATTGTTTCCATCTGTCAGCGGGATGACTTCTGGCTGTCCACCTTATTGGACCCTCGCTTCCGGCACAAAATGGGGGCATTTTTTAAACCCACCGAGAAGGAGGACAAACTGAACTACTACAAAGACATTCTACGTAGGCAGTTGGCCGATGCCTATCTGCGCCATGGTCCATACTCTCGCAGGTCTGACTCGAGGGGACCTCTGCGCTCACCTTCCACTGCCATGGCCGCTGGGGGGGTTGGCAGGAGCAGCAGCAGCAGCTCCATCAGCAGCAGCCTCAGTCTTCAGTCGCTAATGAGTAGCTTTCCACACCCGCATAGTGAGGCTACTCATGAGCAGCAGGAAGACCTGGAGCAGGACCTGAACCAGCAGGTCATGTCATACTTTGACATGACCATGCCAACACACCTTGAGGATCCGCTGGACTTCTGGGCAGCCAAACTTGATTTGTGGCCGCAACTAGCAGAGTTTGCCCTGGAAAAGCTGTCCTGCCCGGCAAGTAGCGTGCCATCTGAGCGGGTGTTTAGTGCGGCGGGGGCCATAGTTACGGCGAGGAGAACTCGTCTGTCAACTAAAAATGTGGAGAGACTCACCTTTGTCAAAATGAATCAGGGATGGATCAGCCAGGATTTCCACCCACCAATGCCTGATGCATGCGACTAGATTCAGCATGGTGCCACGTTTTACACTTTCCAAATGGTGCAAAACATATTTATGTCTTTAGGCCAATTTTTGGGCTCCTGCTGATGCCAACTCCAGGGTGTGAATCATCCAATTTTTGGGCTCCTGAAGCCAACCCCAGGGTCTCTTTAAAGTAATGTTTGGGCTCCTGCTGCTGCTGCCAACTCCAGGGTGTGATTCATCCAATTTTTGGGCTCCTGAAGCCAACTCCAGTGTCTCTTTAAAGTAATGTTTGGGCTCCTGCTGCTGCTGCTGCCAACTCCAGGGTGTGATTCATCCAATTTTTGGGCTCCTAAAGCCAACCCCAGGGTCTCTTTAAAGTAATGTTTGGGCTCCTGCTGCTGCTGCCAACTCCAGGGTGTGATTCATCCAATTTTTGGGCTCCTGAAGCCAACTCCAGTGTCTCTTTAAAGTAATATTTGGGCTCCTGCTGCTGCTGCTGCCAACTCCAGGGTGTGATTCATCCAATTTTTGGGCTCCTGAAGCCAACCCCAGTGTCTCTTTAAAGTAATGTTTGGGCTCCTGCTGCTGCTGCTTGAAACTCCAGGGTGTGTCAGTCAATTTTTGGGCTCCTGCTGCTGCCAACTCCAGTGTCTCTTTCAGCCAATGTTTGGGCTCCTGCTGCTGCTTGCAACTCCAGGGTGTGATTCATCCAATTTTTGGGCTCCTGCTGCTGCCAACTCCAGTGTCTCTTTAAAGCAATGTTTGGGCTCCTGCCCCTCATAGTGATGCCACTTCAACTCTCTGCAATTTTGCCGCTCTGCGATTCTATTAGCGATGCCTCTGATCTGCATGTGATATTTATTCAAAGTATTATTTAACTAACCCAGCACGCATCCTGTGCATGTTACAGCAAGGCAGAATGGTTTACAACCCTATTGAGGCTCTAGGAGGCTCAGAAATAGCCGTTTTTAATAGCGGTTCGTCGCGAATAAATTCGGGTCGAAACTCGTCTGTCAACTAAAAATGTGGAGAGACTCACCTTTGTCAAAATGAATCAGGGATGGATCAGCCAGGATTTCCACCCACCAATGCCTGATGCATGCGACTAGATTCAGCATGGTGCCACGTTTTACACTTTCCAAATGGTGCAAAACATATTTATGTCTTTAGGCCAATTTTTGGGCTCCTGCTGATGCCAACTCCAGGGTGTGAATCATCCAATTTTTGGGCTCCTGAAGCCAACCCCAGGGTCTCTTTAAAGTAATGTTTGGGCTCCTGCTGCTGCTGCCAACTCCAGGGTGTGATTCATCCAATTTTTGGGCTCCTGAAGCCAACTCCAGTGTCTCTTTAAAGTAATATTTGGGCTCCTGCTGCTGCTGCTGCCAACTCCAGGGTGTGATTCATCCAATTTTTGGGCTCCTGAAGCCAACTCCAGTGTCTCTTTAAAGTAATGTTTGGGCTCCTGCTGCTGCTGCTGCCAACTCCAGGGTGTGATTCATCCAATTTTTGGGCTCCTAAAGCCAACCCCAGGGTCTCTTTAAAGTAATGTTTGGGCTCCTGCTGCTGCTGCCAACTCCAGGGTGTGATTCATCCAATTTTTGGGCTCCTGAAGCCAACTCCAGTGTCTCTTTAAAGTAATATTTGGGCTCCTGCTGCTGCTGCTGCCAACTCCAGGGTGTGATTCATCCAATTTTTGGGCTCCTGAAGCCAACCCCAGGGTCTCTTTAAAGTAATGTTTGGGCTCCTGCTGCTGCTGCTGCTTGAAACTCCAGGGTGTGTCAGTCAATTTTTGGGCTCCTGCTGCTGCCAACTCCAGTGTCTCTTTCAGCCAATGTTTGGGCTCCTGCTGCTGCTTGCAACTCCAGGGTGTGATTCATCCAATTTTTGGGCTCCTGCTGCTGCCAACTCCAGTGTCTCTTTAAAGCAATGTTTGGGCTCCTGCCCCTCATAGTGATGCCACTTCAACTCTCTGCAATTGTGCCTCTCTGCGATTCTATTAGCGATGCCTCTGATCTGCATGTGATATTTATTCAAAGTATTATTTAACTAACCCAGCACGCATCCTGTGCGTGTTACAGCAAGGCAGAATGGTTTACAACCCTATTGAGGCTCTAGGAGGCTCAGAAATAGCCGTTTTTAATAGCGGTTCGTCGCGAATAAATTCGGGTCGAAACGATTTTTGTCGGAAAATTCGGCGAATCAGTCGAATCGAATTTTTCAAAAGTTCGCTCATCTCTAATTACGTTGATAAAGTTTACTAGGAAAGCCTGCATTGAATGTTCCTTTTATATGAAACTATGCAACATATGAAAATATAACAGTATAAAATGTGTCCAATGTTGGACGATGCATTAACAAAGGCCAACAAGCATAAATCAGGTATACAGTTTACATAGACTAATAATACATATACCACTTTTAAGGCCATTCATTTTTACATTGATCAGATTTTTTGGTTTGTCAAAAACATGGTTTCAAAAAGAGAATCATTTACCAATGATACATGTCTAGCAGGTGTATTTTAGAAATTGTTGTCAGATTTAGCAGCAATACATTGTAACTACATAAAACTAGACAGGATATATCTAATTTTCTTATGCTTCACACACAGTAGGATTTGAATCTCCTCTGTATACCCTACTCTTATTCCAAAATGCCTATGCCAAATGGTTCAGCTAAAAATAATGGAAGAGGATTTATTTAGCACTGATTACCAGTACTGCCCTGAAGGTCCACCATAGGCAGCTTTTTAGCAACAAAAGTGTATAAATTGATTCCCATGTGCATCTGTGTGGATATTCACAAAACATGATCTAGTGGTTTGCCTTCAGAATGCTGTTAGTGCCTAACAAAGGAGACACTGGGTATGTCATTACAAAAACGTCCTTTATAATAAGAGTGAAACGACAAACATGTGACCTTTAGAATCCACTAAAAGAAGTAATTGTTTGCTGTTGCGGAGACATTGTGGCACATTTCTAATCAAATTTTTTTTAAATAACAGCTGACAGTTCGGAGCATAAATGTTGTAATGTATACTTATTAATTCCTTTTCTTGCCTACAGTGTCACTAATTTAAACCATTCCTGCTAATATATATATATATATATATATATATATATATATATATATATTCATTTATTGGTTTCATACTCACTGGATTCTACTTGAGATTTACCTTACTAGTTCGGCACTTTCATCCATATTCATTTGCATATAGGATCCCAATGCAATTAACAATGTTCTCTATCATGGCTGAAATAGATGGCCAAACTAAATATTTCCACAATGACAACTGTTTCCCACAGCTTAAGATTTTTATTCTGCTGCTAATACCCTAAATTGGAGGATCCATAGTCATGATATGCCATGTTTTTGTCACTGTCTGCAATTTTAACTACAGGTATTAATATGATACCTGTATTGATGGGAATTGGTACAGGTATTAATATGATACCTGTATTCAGGGGAATTGGTACAGGTATTAATATGATACCTGTATTCATGGGAATTGGTACAGGTATTAATATGATACCTGTATTCAGGGGAATTGGTACAGGTATTAATATGATACCTGTATTCAGGGGAATTGGTACAGGTATTAATATGATACCTGTATTAAGGGGAATTGGTACAGGTATTAATATGATACCTGTATTCAGGGGAATTGGTACAGGTATTAATATGATACCTGTATTCAGGGGAATCATCAACTTTCACATAAATATCCAACTTTGGGCTGCATTTCCATAACAGTAATGTGAGGAAGGATCCTATTTCCCAGAATGTAAATCTTCAATTACAGTACTCTGTATATATATAAATAGCTTTATACTTATAAAACATGAAGGCCTGCTTTTAGACAACCGCAGCTTTCCCTGTTTCAAGCTAGCTGTCGCTACTGTTGCCTTGGGGGTGCCAGTTGTACAAGAGATTGCCAGAAGCTATTGGAATAACCTGTTTGAGCAGGTAGTGTAAGACTATATTCTGCTATGCCAATGGCAAACTAAAGCTTTCCCACCACTATTGATTTCTATGGTCTGCAGCAGCAAGACTACATCACCCTGTTGGTATTTGCCAAACTCCACCAGGTTTCCCTGCCATAATCATGCTAGCTTTGTGGAAAGAGCCTGATGGACCAGTTTTCAGCTGACAGAGGCTGGAGCAAACTAGCAGATACCAGTATCCAGCGTCTGCCAATTTAAGCTGTTTTTAACTAATGCAGGTGTACAGGTACTGTAATCAGGCCTGCAATGCTTATATATATAGTACACTGTATTCTAAAGCTCACACATAATAAAGAGCTAGGTGTACCTAATGCACACTCATTTACGTAAAAAGAAAAAAGAAAATTACTTAAAGTGGAACAGCACCCAGTAGTTTGACTATCCTGGGTTTTGTTCCACTCCAGATCTCATAAAACTCATCTCACCCCGCTCCTACGGCACATGCTCGGCCGCTCGTCCCATCAGCGCGCTCAGAGGTATGCGCATCAAAGCGAAGTCTTATCTCAGCGGCATCTCGCACTCCCCTCTAACAGGGAGCTCGCCAGGTCATTCACAAATGGCTGGCGTGGGCATGTGCCCTGCTAGAGAGAAGCGCGAGATGCGGCACAAGCCTGTGCCGTTGGACCGGGATTAAGGTGAGGTTTGCGGGCGTCCTGGGGGGTTTCACACAGTGGGGCATCCCGTTTTCGGATGCTCCATGGGGAGGGATTGGATCAGCCTGGGAATCATAGATTCCCGGGCCGATCCTGCAGGGTGTTGGTCCACTTTAAGATGCATTAATCTTAGGGCCTTATTCATGAAGGGATAGCGTCAGGTAGTGGCTGGTTAATAAGATGTAGCGACAGGTAGCGACTGGTGAACGCGGGACACGGCACGCAATTACACATTTATCAAGCATAATCTGTTTAGCGACTGGGATAGCGCCATGTACCGTCTGATTCATCATTTTCTTTCAATGATTTTTATTGAAGTACACAGAAGTAACAGAAAATGGTACTTACAAGACATGTAAATATACAACGAGGAAATAAAACATTCCTGGATATTGCCACAAAAGTAACTGTAACAAAAATTAGCAGATAAATCAGAGCGACTTCTCTTACTTAAAGTGATTATCACAACGAAATTGGCATTCAGGGAGCGATCCGGCCCGCGTTACAGACTTACATCAAGTCGTAGTCCACTCACTAGCCAGGGCGCCTCCTGAATGTGTTAACGTAAATACATCATAAATAGATCAAGAACGTTCCAAAGAGCCAAAAGAAGAGCTCAGCAGAAAGTGAGGAAGGGGATGGGGAAGGATAGTAGGAGAGGAGGGAAGGGTAGGAATCTGATGTCTATTATAACTTTTTAAAGTATACCAGTGCCTAAATGCTTAAAAGGTCCCAGTCGAATGTACTAGGAAAGACCTCCCTGATCCAAGGAGCCCACACTTCTCGGAACTCCTCCAGTCTGTCTTCATGGATAGCTGATAGTTTTTCCATAGCTAGTGTATTATTAACCCTGTTTTTGAATTCTGTAAAACTTAGTGAGGAGGTCTTCCATGCCTTAGCGATGACTAACTTAGCACAGGTAAGGGCATGGTACAACAGTTGTCTTTGTCTGACCGAGGTTCCTACTAGGGGTTCATTTAACAAAGCAACCCAGGGGTCTAAAACAATATTTGTACCAAAGATCTTACATAGCAAGGTTTGAATCTTATCCCAGAAGTTTCTAGTTACCCCACAGCTCCACCAAATGTGGCCGTTTGATCCTGGCTCGTTGCAGCCGCGAAAGCATTTATTCTGTGCCCCCGCTACCACGTGTGCCAATTGCGTGGGGAGATTCATCCTTTTCACAGCCTCAGCGAACAGCGTCAGTGTTCAGCCTTGCACAGCGCCAAGTGTGACCTCTCGCTACCTGATGCTCTGCCATACATTTCAATGGACGATCCTTTCCTTCTCTTTAAATTGTGATTTTTTTTTTTTTAAATCTCAAATAATTCTGTGACCTCTCCTGGCATTGAATAAGCAGTTTTTTCACATTTTTTTTTTTATTTTTTAGATATTTCTTCAGAAATGACATTACAGGTCTGCCATTAAAGTGTTCATGTTACAGTGTTGCTACAATGTAATTCCATATGTTTTTGCTTTGTTACTAGTGGAAAGATGCTGAAAAACAGACTTTAAACACACCGCCTCCTGCGCTCTGGGCTTCAAACAAGCATTTTTCAGCGCCAGAGATTTGTGAGGCTGTTTTTTTGCTGCATATGGTGTGAGTCGGTCACTATGACCAATCACTACCATGCGCTCCCATACAGCGCTGTACTGGTCAAATAGCGACTCCTCACAATGTATCCAACATTACTGGACAGCGACTGAGTCGCTATGAAGTAGCGACCCGCGGCTGAGCACAGTGACTACTAGCGGGCGCTCTGAAAATGCCTGCTACAGACGCTCATCTGGCGCTACCTGGCGTTAGTGATGAATCAGCCTGCCAGTCTTTAAATTACCATTATTATAACACATATTCATTGATAAAAATGAAACACCTATAAATTACTTGATTACTTGAAAAAGCATGATGCACTTTGCAAAATAAGTTATCCCAAATGAATATTTTTTTTTGTTTTAATGACACATTCACTTTAATACCAGATGCTCTGTTAGCATGTGTTCACAGAGACAAATGGGAACAGGGAATTGACAGCATGTGGCTTCTTATGGAGTCCACTCATGTATGCCCATTGTAAATACCACTATTAGGAATCCTAGAGTAGAATATAAATCATTGAAATGAACCATGAAATCAAGGGATTATCATAAAGATTTCTACTTTACGTTAAGAAATCTCCCCCTATATCAGTCGAAGTACAGTAAAGGCAAGTTTGCATTGAGCTTGTTAGACACTTTAGGTTGACTTTAATGTAGAACAAAGCAAAAATGAAGATAAAGTGAAGGCTTTCCTATTAACACTTCAAATTGTTGTCCTTGTATTTACAACAGATTATTCATCTATTCTCAACAACTTAAATGGTTCAATGCGGTACAACGTGTCCCACATTTTGATGATACCAGGGTTTTCTTTCAATATATTACAACTGCAAGCAGCAAGTTCCACTGGAAACATCCTCTGCTGTGTGTGCTAATGCAAGCAGATTATTTAGGAACATACATTTTGACTTGCTGTGCCATTCAATGCTCCTATCCTTGGGGCATCATGATTTGGGATGTACTGCTACTGTATGAAACCCCATTGGTTGCCAGATATACATACGGCATTCCTCACAGCACAGGTGTGACTCCAATCAGCCTCTTTGGCAGGACTTAAGCTCGTGATATAAGGAACATTTTAGTTGTGATATTTGTACAAGATTGAGTTTTTAAGAGAGGTGTCAGGAAATAGCCCCTAATATTGATGAGTTGACCACCTAGAGATGGACAGGGTTCATCGAGCTCTGGGCCCCCGAACTAAAAGATGGTAAAACATGGAATGTCTTGTTCGAACCCCAATTCTTTAATACCCATAAAGAGGTTGTCCTGGGGACCAGAGTTAGGGGTTGTAAAATACAAATATATCCTAACTTACCCATTGTGACTTTACAAAAAAAGTGAGTTTTAAAAGCCCGTTACAAATGCACTGATCCAGAGGGGAATTAAATATTAGTGGGACTTTCCAACTAGTCTACAGTTCCAATAAAGGAATCAATTGTATACAATCTTATCGCTTTAAGAAGGAGAAGAGCTATTGAAGAAATAAGGGCATTCTCCCCGAATTACTCCTTAACCATTTTTTTTTTTCATAGTAGAATTGTTTTAGCTGGCCCTCTGTATCCTATGCGTGGTTGTATTGGTTTGGGGGCTAAGCTGGGGGAAGCGAGTTACACCAAATATGTAGAGATATGTAGAGATTTTGAAACACATTAGGGAGGACCTTCCCCTTGTATTTTTTTAGGTTGATGGAGGGGGGGTTTCCCTTTTTCCTTTTTTTTCTTCTTCCCTCTCTCTTCTGTTGTAGGAGGGATAAGATAGGAAATAAGGTGGGGTGGCTTAATTTTTATATATATATATATATATATATATATATATATATATATATGACACTCAGATCTACCTCTCTGGTCCGAATCTCTCTTCTCTTCTCTCTCGCCTTCCTGACTGTCTAACAGCCATCTCTTCCTTCATGACATCTGGCTCCCTTAAACTGAACATGGACAAAACTGAACTGGTCATTTTCCCACCATCTCACTCCCCTCCCCTCTCTAACACCACAATTTCTATAAATAATCTTACAATAACTGCAACTCATCAAGCTCGATGCCTGGGCATCATTATGGACTCCTCTCTCTCGTTCCGACCTCACATTCACTCCCTAGCCTCCTGTCGTCTCCAACTCAAAAAATATCTCCCGCATCTGTCCCTTCCTCTCACCTGTCACCACTAAAATGCTAGTGCACGCCCTGGTCATATCCCGACTGGACTACTGCAACACCCTCCTCTGTGGTCTGCCAACAAACAGACTGGCACCCCTCCAATCTATTCTAAACTCTGCTGCTCACCTCATCTACCTCTCCTCTCGCTTCTCCAGTGCTGCCCCCCTCTGTCAATCCCTCCACTGGTTACCTGTCTTCCATAGAGTTCAGTTCAAACTTCTAACGCTAACCTACAAAGCTCTCTCTAACCAGGCCCCTCCCTACATTTCATCTCTGATTCAGCATTATCAACCCAAGCGCAACCTCCGCTCTGCCTCTGACATTCTCCTGTCCTCCTCCTTGGTTACTTCCTCGCACTCCCGCCTTCAAGACTTCCGTGCTTCCCCACTTCTCTGGAATGCACTTCCCCGCTCGATCCTCCACTCTCCATCACTCCAAGTCTTTAAAAGCGCCCTCAAAACTCACTTCTTCAGACAAGCATATGACCTGGCTTAAGCAACTCCTATAACCTTCAATGGCACATGCAGCCCTACTCAAGCTCTACCACTTGTGATCCCGCCCCCTTTGTCTCCACACCGATCCTTTAGACTGTAAGCTCACAAGGGCAGGGCACTCCTCCCTATTGTCTCCTGTGCTCACAACACTTGGTTCTAACCTGTGGCATCTAATTTTGTATTGTTCTCTGTACTATATGTTTACCCTGTCTGTAATCATACCATGTAAAGCGCTACGGAAGTTGATGGTGCTATATAAATAAATAATAATAATAATAATATATATATATATATATATATATATATATATATATATATATATATATACAGTTTTTCAAGCATTAGGTCCCTTTACATTTAAAATACCCTTATACCCCTATATTCCCTAAAAATACAAACCTCAATCTTTCTAGGTGTACCAGGCTTGACGTTGTTAGCTTTGGGTGGGTGTAGCTTTCTGGATGCAAACCCTCAAGCAATTCACTACTAGCACAGGGTTTTACTAAAAAGAAGTAAATAAGCTAAAACAAAACCACATTTTCCTTAAAGATCAATATGCAAATACAAGCTGAATATGGAAGAGAACAATACCCTAAAAGCATATGTTTTCAAGGGTAGGGTTGCCAAACAGCCCAGAGTAAAGCATTACATTAAAATGTCAGTTGTGCAAACAAAACATGCAACTTGCAGTTTTTAACCAGAACAACACTTAACATTTGAAATACCCCCACAAACTATATATTTGTGCAAGTACACACCTGAAGCTTTGTAGGTGTAGCTGGCTTGGTGCTGTGGGAGCAGACTTCTTTCAAAACTCTTAAAGAAATATTTGGTTTTACACAGTTTACGTTAAAAAATGAACAAAAAAGCATAATCAAACCCACTTTTTCCTAAAAAAATCAATAAACAATCAAAGAAACCCAAGGTAAATCTGAAACAGCAAGGTTCCTTGAACAGAACAATACCTGAAATGCATAGGTACTTTAAAGGGCAGGGTTGCCAAACAGCCCAAAGTAAAGCATGCACTATAAGAGCACACAAAAAAAAACATTTCTCAATGGTACTAAGAGGTGCTATTAGGATTTGCCTTGGGAGGTGCCATTAGGATAACTTGGGGTATCAGCAACTGAGTTCCGGAAAAGGGTCCCATATTTTCATCATGCACCACAAGCAACCAGCTGCTCCTCCTCCAGCGCTTCCCTTCACATCTAAAGTACAAAAAGAAAATACAGGAAAAAAATACCACTACAGCACACATTATAAATCAAAGCAGAACAAAACCTGTGATTGTGAATGTACTGGGTTTTATCCCCTGTTCCCCACTGTGTGAAACCTCCCACAGGGTCCAAATAATTCACTCCTTTACAGGTCCTACAGTAAATGTGCAGGGTCTCATCCAATCAGTGCCGTTTGCTGTGCACATATAAATTACTGCAAACAGCTCTGCACTCGGCAATTGAGAGCGAGTGCGGCCACATCCCCATGTGCACAGCTTGAAGGTGCTGGGGATGCAGCCACTGAATATTTACACACAACAAGGCATACCAATTTAGGATGCTCCGTAGGGCAGAGGTCTTTTACATTCCAGGACTGGCCCCATTAGATTTTGTTCTGCTTTAGAACGGTGTTCCAGCCAAGTTAATCCCCCACCCTGCCACTCTCCCCTGATGTTGAGGCAGGACGGATGGGTTACAAAGAAAAAAAAACAGAAAGACAATGCGACATCCCCTGGCTCAATGTGCACACCAACCCATTCACTGCAATGGGCAGGCAGATGCACACACAGAGCCAGGTGATGCCGCCTTGTGTCTTTATGTGGCACCCACACAGAAAGAGGAGAGTGGCACTCAACCGTTGGCAAGGTAAGGGTTTTTTCTGTGCAATCCTTCCTGTCTCGGAACCTGGGGTGGGTGGCAAGGCAGGGAAGTTAACTTTAACTGGAATTCTTCTTTAACTAAAAAGGGGCCCTGCAAAAAATACAAAATCATATACATCAATTAATACTCTAATTGTGCACGATAAATTTCAAAACGATTTTCAAAATATTTTCCAGCCCGGGTTGGCTGGGAAATTTTGGGCAGTGGTATCGCACATCCTTCCTAAGGTCTGCTTCCTACACAGCAGTCTGCAGGACTGGTAATCCTTGTTTTTGTCCGTGGGGGGAATGCACTTATTTAAATGCTTCCCAGTTAACCTGGCCTTGTTGTCATTGCCAGCCACCTCTGGTTGTTCCTGAGCATCCCCAAAAAGCAAAGCAGGGAGTAACTTCTGCTGGTACTGAACAAAGGTCAATTTGGAGCCTGGTACTGTTGCCTTGAAGACAACATAGCTGTTAAAAGTTGCCAGCTGGACCAAATGTATAGCAACTTTTTTATACCAGGCTTTGGATTTTCAGGTGGCGTAATAATAGGTGAGAATTTGGTCAACGCCACCCATATATTTATTGTAATCCTTGAAGCAACATGGCTTTTGGGTTGAGGTTTGGGAACAACGTTGCTGCACATTCATTAACATTACATCATAGATTGTTGTCAGCATGAAAACATTTTTACATACATACATACATTTTACGACCAGGAGCTCATCGCTTCTTAGAGCATACAACTCTCCTTCAATGCTTCCGTTTTTTGGATACCAGGGGAGGGAGGAGAAATAAAGGGTTAGAATTGGAACATCTCCTAAGATGGGAGGTAGCTTGTCCGACATAAGTAGGTTAGAGGACATGCGGCGCCAACTGCATCTCCTCACTTCTGCAAAAATGTGGAATATTGATTTGACTTTGTTTTTCTTCTATTTTTCTGTCTATTTTTCTGTCTATTTTTTATGTTTGTTTTTTTTTTAATTGTTTTTTTTAATTGTTTGAAGGGCTGGCACTCGGGAGCAAATAGGCGAGGCAGCTATGTGAGACTCATGTAACTGGCACAAGAAGGGTTAAAAGAAACAAAGCGTTCCACACATACTTATCATGGGGCGCTGACATCTTTTTTCTTCAAGAAACACACTTTTTGAGGGATAAGCCCCCTAAATTTTTGCACAGTAAGTTCCTAGCTTTCTTTTTATCTTCAGCTCTACAAAAGAGATGGGAAGTAGCAATTTGCATTTTTAAGACAGTCTCCTTTACACTCCCGGAGGTTAGAGCAGATACTGAGGGGAGTTATATATTGGCCAAAGGGAGAATAGGGGAAATGGTAACTTCCCCGGTTAGCTTTTATGCCCCCAATAAGGGCCAAAAAAAATTCCTCCGGGATTTGTTCACAGATTTAGCAGACTTGAGGGAGTGATTATTTGGGGAGGAGACTATAACCTAGCACTAGAGAACATATGGGACAAATCAGCTCCAAGTAATAAGAGGCTGCAAGCACCACCTAACTCCAGTAAAATCATCCCTGTTAGCGAAAAAAGATCTAATTGATATCTGCCAGGAAAAGAAACCAGACGTATTTATCACAGATCATTGTGACATACTCCCAAATTGATCATGTGTTCACCTCCTCCGGATTATAATGAATATAAAGAAGTGAAAAATAGTGGAGACGACATGGTCAGACCATATAACAGTGATCGTTGCTGCACGCGCTCTCTAGTTCAAACCTAGAACAAATAGATAGAGAATGAATGAAGTCTTACTGGGGAACCAGGAAACATCAAAGAAATAGAGGATGTACTGAAAGTCTTTTTTAAAAGACTGCTATAAACAGTGGTTAACCCATAAAGCTGTGGTGAGGGGGAAATTAATCCAAATAACCTCCCTACAAAAAATGAGATATGCGCTGAAGCAGGGCTAGTTTTTACTCAACAAACAACAAACCAGGGAAAAGGCTAGCGCGTCACCTATAACACAGGTCTGGAATAATGACCATTCCAAAACTCAAAGTACAGAGTGGAACTCTTTCTCAAAATCCAGAGAGTGTGTGTAGGTAGTTCCATTAACTATACGCTGATTTTTACACTGCTACAGTGGAGGTGAACACATCAGAAATTGAATCATGGTTGGGGGCATCTAGGATTAAAACGGCCTTCAAGGAAAAGATGGAGGGGGAATTTACACTGGAGGAAGTGTTAGTAGTGATCAAAGAGGCAAAGATCTCCTTGGCCCCATGTCCGGATGGCAAGGACCTTGCTGATAGTGAATAGAATTATAGATCTCCCTTATTAACTCCGACATAAAGCTAATGATGTGGATCTTGGCCTCGAGATTAAACACCTTCCTTGGCGGGATTTTCCATTCGGATCAGGTGGGCTTTGTCTGGGGATGTCAAGCCCTAGACCAGATACGTAAAGCTTATAATGTCATCTCACTCGAAACAAAGAATTTCAAAGGGGAATTCTTTTATCAATCGACATAAGTCGTTTGATTCACTTACATGGGGTTATTTGTAGCTCACTTTCAAGGAAATGGGCTTTGGAGACTCTTTCTATAGTTTGATCTGGAGCTTATATTCCAAGCCCTTAGCATCAATTTCAATAGGGGGCTTGGGAATGTATAGTATCTCCATCGCCAGGGTAACAAGGCAGGGCTGTCCTTTGTTACCTGCCATCCTCTTGGTAATGGAGCCATTAGCTGAAAGTCTCTACCAGAGCGCCTAATACAAAGGGGTAAAGTGTGGGTAGCACAAATGTGCTCTCTTTGCAGATGATCTGCTGTTATTTATCAACGAGCCCAATTGTTCCCTCCCTCCCTGAGATTATTTAGATTTTAAAGGAGTTCGAGGAGATATTGGGCTTACGGGGGAACAACACCATGCCTCTGGCCTTGGATGTTAATCTAGAGACAGAAATACTGTTATTTTTACAGGATCAATATAGTTTCCAATGGCCATCTGAAGCAATTGTATATCTGGGGATCAGGCTAGCACTTGACCAGAGGAAAAAATGTAAATTAAACTTTAACCCACTAATCAAGAAAATCTGGTTTGGGAGACAAAAACACCCTCCCCAAAGACTTGTAACTCTTTCGAGCCTTACCAATGGGAATTGAGAAAAGAGAAAATACTGTAAAATAGTCCTTCATAGAAACATAGAAGGTTACATAGTTACATAGTTAATACGGTTGAAAAAAGACATATGTCCATCAAGTTCAACCAAGGGTATTGGGGTAGGGGGAAGTTATTTTTTTATTTTATAGGGGAAGCTATTTATTTTATTTTTTGTCTTTATTTTTTTTTTTATTGATAACCGCTAATAGAAACTTTTAATGTTATTTTCTTATAAATAAGCATCTAATCCTTTTTTGAAGCTGTCAGCAGTTGATGTTGTAACAAGCTTTTGTGGGAGGCTATTCCATAGATTTATAGTTCTTATGGTAAAAAACGATTGTCACCTCCGGAGACTACATTTCTTTTTTTTCCAATCGAAGGCAGTGCCCCCTTGTCCTTAGAGAGGATTTTACATGAAATAGTGTTCCCCCATATTCTTTGTATGGTCCATTTATATATTTATACAAGTTAATCATGTTCCCCCTCAATCGCCTCCTCTCAAGACAAAACAGATTTAATTCTCGTAATATTTCCTCATAACTAAGATCTTTCATTCCCTTTATTAGTTTGGTGGCTCTCCTTTGCACCCTTTCCAGAGTCAGAGCGTCCTTTCTATGAATGGGCGCCCAGAACTGGACGGCATATTCCAGGTGAGGGCACACCAGTGCCTTGTAAAGAGGCAAAATTACATCTCTATCCCGTGATTCCATGCCTCTTTTAATGCATGATAGTATCTTGATGGCCTTGGAAGCAGCTGCTTGGCATTGCATGCTGTTATTTAGTCTGTGATCTACTAGTATCCCCAGATCCTTCTCAACAAGTGACTATCCCAGCTTTACTCCCCCGAGGACATATGTGGCCTTCAGGTTATTAGACCCCAAGTGCATGACTTTACATTTTTCCACATTGAACTTCATTTGCCAAGTGGATGCCCAGACAATATGTCTAAGTCAGCCTGAAGCTTGTGAACATCTTCTATAGACTGCACTGTGCTACATATCTGTGTCATCTGCAAAAATAGAGACAGTGCTTTTAATTCCATCTTCTATGTCGTTTATAAACAAGTTGAATAATAGTGGGCCTAGCACTGAACCCTGGGGTACACCGCTTACAACTGGTAACCATTCAGATTAGGTATCATTAACCACAACTCTCTGCACACGATCCTTCAGCCAGTTTTCAATCCAGTTACAAACTGCGTTTTCTAATCCTGAAGCTCTCAATTTCCCCAATAAGCGTCTATGGGGGACAATGTCAAATGCTTTTGCAAAATCCAGAAAAACAATATCCACAGCCGCCCCCCTGTCCAGATTTCTACTCACCTCCTCACAGAAGCCAATCAGGTTAGTTTGGCAGCTTCTGTCCTTAGTAAAACCGTGTTGGTTGTCACTTATAATATTATGGATAGTTACATATTCTTGTATGTTGTCCCTTAATAGTCCCTCGAGCAATTTCCCCACAATGGATGTTAAGCTAACAGGTCTGTAATTGCCCGGAGAAGACCTAGAGCCCTTTTTAAAAATGGGCACCACATTTGCCTTGCCAGTCCCTTGGCACTATACCAGTTGCTAGTGAGTCTTTAAAGATCAACAACAGAGGTGACGAGATAACGGAACTGAGTTCTTTGAGAACTCTTGGGTGAAGTCCATCTGGTCCTCCAGTCTTATTCACATTTAAATTATTTAGTTTTTCTTGGATGATATCCATGTTTAGCTTGTTAATTATTATACTTGGGCTATTGCTATCAGTGGCATCTCCTGTGTTGACTCCTTGCGCTTCTCTTGTGTACACAGAGCTAAAGAATCCATTTAACAACTCTGCCTTATCCTCATCCCCAGTGACCATTTTCCCATTATCATTAATTAGGGCACCTAACTGTTCTGATTTAGTTTTCTTCAAATTAATATATTTGAAAAATCATTTATGGTTTGTTTTGCTTTCTTTGGCCACATCCCATTTCATTTTGTGCTTTTGCCAACCTTATTTCTTTCTTACACACTTTATTTACTAGTTTATACTTCTCAAGTGTTACAGCTGAGAGTTCAGCCTTGTAATGTTTAAATGCCCTTTTTTGTTCTTTATTGCCCTTTTAACCGCAGGTGTCAGCCATGAGGGGTTTAATTTTAGCCGCTTATATTTGTTACCCGTAGGAATACATTTTGTAACATTGCTACTCACAATTGATTTAAAGCACTCCCATTCGGCATCTGTATCCTTATTCCTGAACATATGCTCCCTGTCTATGTCACTAGAGCCTCAAGCTCCCCCACTTTACTTGCCAGACTTCTGGCATTTGTGAACATACACTTTATGTTCCTATCTAGTTTGACACATTGGGGTATAGTATTAGTTCCTGCAGTAATGCATCCGTCTAATTTTTTACTGCTGGTTTGCAACTCATGGATCTCCTTATCCATCATAGCAGTCCTCCCCCCTTCTAATTCTCCACCCACCATCATATGCTGTCCCCTAAGTAACCTGTCTTCACTTTTGTTTTCACTCTTGCCCTCCCCCCTCATCACAAGTTTCTAGTATCCTCTTACCCAGCACAGCAGCCCCCCTTCCATTCAGGTGCAAAGTATCTTTAGAGTACAGTTTGTACCCCAATGAAAAGTCAGCACAGTGCTCTAGGAACCCAAATCCCTCTGCCCTGCACCAGGACTTGAGCCATGCGTTTAACTCTCTAAGCTCCCGCTGTCTTTCATGTGTAGCGCATGGCACTGGCAGTATTCCAGAGAATACAACCTTGGAGGTCCTTCCCTTCAACTTGGTGCCTAATTCCTTAAATGTATTCTTAAGGATCCTCCATTTCCCATTAATTCTGTCATTGGTCCCCACATGGACCACGACCGCTGGGTCATCCCCAGCCTCTCCCAGTAATTTGTCCACCCTTTCCACCACATGCTGAACCCTGGCACCAGGGAGACAGCAAATAATTCGGTTGAGGCGGTCTTGGTGACAAATTATTCTATCAGTCCGCCTGATAATAGAATCCCCTATGACCACTAACTGTCTAGTCCTACCTGCAGTCCCAACCACTCGCTCACTACCTGGGCTGTTCTCCGGGCTGTTAGGGAGAGCAGTATCCGCTAGGGCTGCCATTTCTGGGACTGACACTCTTGCATCATTACCCAACTTGGCAATTTTGCTAGGGTGCGCAGACACAGGATTGGCCTTCCTTTTCTGTGCACCCTTTCTACTCCCTCTATCTACATTTACCCAGCTACTTATCTGCTCCTCCTAACCCATTTCTCCACCCTCTGTATCTACCACATTTACTACCTGCTCAGTGAGCAGGAAACTCTTTTCCATATTGTCAATCCTCCTCAGTCTTGCATTTTGCTCCTCCAGATCTCTAACCCAAGCTTCCAGGTTTGCAATTTGCTCACATTTACCACAGCGATATTCACCCGGGAACTGCTGCTCCTGAAGTGTATACATATGACAAACTGTGCACTGAAGTAGACCTCCAATATTGCTAGCCATTATTCTAGTTCCAATACAGCAGTAAAAACAATTTTAGTACTCACAGTTGCAGCAACTTTGGCTTTCACCTTCCTATTTTAGCACATAGGCAATAAGAACACTTAAAGTCCCACCTCACTTAAAATACAACTGGAACTCGCAAAAGCTCCTGAACTTGCTTTAAACAATCTTATTTATATAAAGCAATTCTGTCTCTGTCTGGCAAACAGTCAGAAGGCTGGGCTCAGCTGAAATAAATAGGCTGCTAATTAGGCAGGACCACCCCCACTCAGGTAACTGCTTTCTATCAGATGGGAGCAACCAATGTAATTAAATGCAAGGCTAAACCCTGCAATACAAGAAAGAAAGAGAAAAAAAAAAATAACACAATTCTTTTTTTTATTTCTCCCTCTACCTTCCCTTAATGAAAAGTCCCCTCACTTATAATACAACCTCACTTAAAATACAACTGGAACGCGCAAAAGCTCCTGAACTCGCTTTAAACAGTCTTATTTATATAAAGCAATACTTCCCTTCCAAATGGCAGTCTCTGTCTGGCAAACAGCAGGTGACGGCAGAAGGAGACCATACGGTCCATCTAGTCTGCCCTCATGTGTATACTGTATGTACTCTTTATCTTAGGATAGGTGTGTGCTTATCCCAGGCATGTTTACATTCAGCGACTGTTGATTTTTCAACTACCTCTGCTGGAAGTTTGTTCCAAGCATCTACTACTCTTTCTGTAAAATAATATTTTCTAACATTGCTCGTGATCTTCCCCCCGACTAGCTTCAGGTTGTGCCCCCCTGTTCTATCATTAAGTTTCTTCTTAAAAACACTTTCCATTTTATCTAGCAAGGGAAAAGAAGCAGAATAAACAGGCAAACTGTATATGCCATGAAAATTCAGGGAGGGATACCTGGGGATTCCCTCTTTATACCATTATTTCCAGAACAGATTAGAGCGCTCCAGATTCTTTACTTTTTACGTCAGAGGAGAGAGAGAGTCACAAGGTGCTTTAGAAAATACATCATATGTAAAAAATATTGTATACAGCATTTAGGAAGACTGGGATTGATATCCCTGATTTACTTGGTCCTGCTTTCAAACCAATCAAAGCTTTCTTACATGCTTGGAAGGGAGACGTGGGATAGATCCACCCAAAGGAATGGTGGGATAGAAAAGTTGTGAATACATGAAAGGGCCTAATAAACATCAATTTGATTGAAGTAAACTTATAGATTATCAAGAGATGGTATATGGTCCCAGCCAGATTGTCCAAGATAGACCCAAACATCTCCCCAAATTGCTTCACAGGTTGTAACATCCCCGGCTATATGTGGCAGACCCAGAAGAAGTGCTGCTGGGGGTGCTTAGAACCCAAAGGACATAAACATCAAAAGCAATCTTGAATCGTTAAAATAGGTCATGGATGCACACAAAACTTTTTGATTAACCAGCTAGTGTACCACACAGCAAGCAGAGATTAGTGAAAACAATGTATTATAATATATAACCTTACCTTTAATTATTGTGTGATTCAGCTGACACCTTTTTACATGCTTAGTTTTTACAAGTTTATTTAAGGATAAATTTGCACACAAGTCCAGACACAAGGGAGTATTCTCGTTTTTAATGCAAATGCAATTAGACTCACATGATTAAGAGTCCACAATTAAACAGAGGCAGGCTGTAAAGGTAGGAAATTGGCAGGGGAATTCCCTCTATATTTTTGCTGGTGAGATTTTTTATTCAAATAAAAATAACTATAATCTACTAATTAAAAATACATCTTATTACCAATTATAGTATTGTGTGATATTTAAAAAAAGAAAAGGGAAAAATAAATATGATTACAGAGATATTAGAGTCAAGTCATAACTAGAGATGAACAAATGTTTTAAAATTCGATTTGCTGAATTTTTTCCCAAGAAATTTGGGTTTGTCTGAACTGAAATTTTAACCAACTGCCTCAAAAAAATAAAAAAAATAGGTTTAACTCCCTGTTACAGCGCTCGGCGATATCCCATACAGGTCTCCGCAGGATCTAGTGCCTCCAATGAGTTCACAGGTCACTCCCAGTATTAAAGCTCTCCTTGCATTGGGGAGCAAGCTGTCACTCACAGCATGAGAGATCGGTGGGCGCTAGGCACGTGCCTGGTATCCGCCAATCTCTCCAGCTGTGAGTGACAGCAAGTATTGGATGTATATATTTATTATCAGTGCAATATTCTGTAGGTGTGGGGTCAGGGGAGCAAATAGGGTCCAATATTTGTTGTTGAACTTATTGTTATACTTGCCTCAGTCTGCATGCTGTTTCTTAAGAATTTCTTGTCTAGTGGTACAAGGTTTCTTTTTAAAGGAGCACTATTGCTAAAAATGACCCAATGATAAAAATCCATATAAAGGAGAGAAGAAGTCACTTATACACCCTGCAACAAAAATTTCCAGCCAGGCTTGTTTCTTTTATTCTAATGGAAGGAAGAGGACTAAATCATAGACTTAACCTGTCATCCCTGGATTTTGTTCCTACCATGTGAGAATATACCACAAGCTTGGCTGGAGTTTTATTCAGTTCAGGTGTATAAGTATATTGATTTTTAACATTGCACAATTCCACAATAGTGCTCCTTTAAGTGCGGAGCTTCAGCTTCAGGTAATTATTACACCTGAACCGATTTTTTAAATGTGCTTTTACCAGGCCCCCGCCCAAAATACTAACCTGGCATAAGAGGGATAGGGACCAGTATCCCTGGGGTTTGGAAGTACAGGGCTGGCAATTGGCTGCAATGGCATACCAGTCCCCATGTCCAAGCCACTTACCCAGCATATAACTGGTGGCTTTCTGATACCCAACTCCATTACCCGCACATCTGTGGCATGGAATCAGTCTAGTATAGCTAGTATACCTCCACACAAGCAGTGGCTCTATAAGACATGGAGATACCAGCCTGGTTAGCCAGGCTTGTAGCCCCAGGAAAGGGATGTGGGGCTTTTTTAAACAATAAAAAAGTGGGAAAAAACAAATAGAAAGGCATAGACATTAATGGTATTTGGCATTTAAAAGTACCAAATGACAAATACCAGGGACGATCTGGTCAAATTGCTAGTGCCAAAACAGACTGTTGTTTGGCTGATTACTACTGATGACATTTGATTATACAACATATTTAAATAATTCCAAAAGCTTTTAGTGGTCACAATGTTGGGGAAACTGCCCTGTATATAATGCTAAACATGCTTACACTATTAACAGGTACCAAGTATCAGTAAGTTGTTGTACCGTGTTAGCCATCGATGTAAGCAGGAAATCCAAGGTTAACGTAATACCATTTATTGGCTAACTCAATAAGATTGAAAATGCAAGCTTTCGAAGCTGTTCAAGCTTCTTCTTCAGGCATAATACAGATCTGTAACTTAGACACACATTTATACAAAACACTACAAAGGAGTGACAATTGTATTTACACTGACACACATGAAAAATAGCTAAGTCGTAAAATCGTATACTGTGAGATAAGAATCAGGGGGATTATAAAAATTAATGGTGGGCTGATAAGGATGAGAGGGGAAGAGAAAGTGTGTGGAATTTTTATTGCTCTCACACAGGCCAGACAGTCTGTTTAATATCAGAGCTTGTGATGAGTCTTGTCTATTCAATCCATGTCATAATGACACATAAAATTATTGTCCCTGTTTAGCCCACAGTCCATTGATTTAAAGATTTGGATGCATTTACACTCCCATTCCAATCTCTCCTTTTGTGAGCGGAAACCCCCCTTGAGCACTGTGAGTTTGAGGTCACATAGGCCATGGTCTGGTCTGCAGAAATGTATTATTTCGGTGATCTCATCTGCAGGTAGGTTGTGTTCCTGCAGGTACCTTGCACAAGCAGCTATACCGTCATCATGTGGGATGTTGGTTTTAAAGTGACTCTACATCCATAGTGGCCAAGATGGTTCCCTCTGGTAAAGGTCCAATTGCAGATAGTATATTAAGAAGATGTGTTGTGTCCTGAATAAAACTTGGTGTCTCTTGAACTAGAGGTTTTAGGATATGCTCCAACCCCTTTTACACAGGAATGAGAGACTTTCTGAGATTTTCCCAGATCCTCCTCTGTTGGCATACAGACAACCTCCCAACCTCAGAAAACTCATTGTGCGGAGCTCCCTAAGTGACCCAGCACAAAATGGGACATGGCCTTGGCTGCAGAAAAGGTGTGAAACCTGCACGCACATCTATACCACCAACAGAATAAAGACACCAGGTATGCAACATGATTACAAAGTACAGTGTAATTTCACATGCAAATCCCCTAATGTAATATACCTGATCATGTGTGTGCAGTGCCCCTCAGCATTTTACATCGGGCAGACAGGACAAGCGCTAAGAAAGCGACTAAATCTGCACAGGTTCACAATCAAAAATAATAAAACTGATGTGCCTGTTGCAGCCCATTTCTGCAGACCAGGCCATGGCCTATGTGATCTCAAACTCACAGTGCTCAAGGGGGGTTTCCGCTCACAAAAGGAGAGATTGGAATGGTAGTGTAAATGCATCCAAATCTTTAAATCAATGGACTGTGGGCTAAACAGGGACAATAATTTTATGTGTCATTATGACATGGATTGAATAGACAAGACTCATCACAAGCTCTGATATTAAACAGACTGTCTGGCCTGGTGTGAGAGCAATATAAATTCCACACACTTTCTCTCCCCCTCTCATCCTTATCAGCCCACCATTAATTGTTATAATCCCCCTGATTCTTATCTCAGAGTATACGATTTTACGACTTGGCTATTTTTCATGTGTGTCAGTGTAAAAACAATTGTCACTCCTTTGTAGTGTTTTGTATAAATGTGTGTCTAAGTTACAGATCCAGGTACCAAGTGTCACGATCTCGGTCTCACCTGCCCCTCGTTCCCCCGCTGACTCCGGTCCTTCTCGGTTGCAGCCGGCGGCGGGCCGGCGTCGCTCCTGCCCGCCCGCCGCTCGGCTGTCACGAGCAGCCGCTCGGGAGGCTTCCGGCCTAGCCGCGCCGGGAGCGGGCGCGCCGCTCTCCGTGCGGCGCGCTCCCGGCGCGCGTCCCCATACACGCGCGCGCGCGCGTCTGTTAGTCTCATATGCCCTCCGGCGGCGCTGCACACAGCGCGCCCGCCGGAGGTAATTAGTGTTGGGCCAATGAGCCCTTGTATTCTGTACTGCCTTCTGTTGTCCGCCTCCCTATAGTGAATTGGGCCAATGAGCCCTTGCTATTAAAGGGCATGTGCCCTATAACACAGTCCGCCTCCCTATTTTACTGGGCAATCTGCCCGAATATCCCAGTTGCTCCAATCACTACACTCCTCCCCGCAGCCAATCCAGTCTGTCCCCATCCTATATAAGTACTCACCCTGCAGTCAGTCGTTGCCCGTTATAGCGTGCTACTGGGTGTGTTTTGGATTGCTCTTCTCATTGTGATTTTGCCTCGTTTTTGACCATCCCTGATTGCCGCCTGGACCGACCTTTGCTTGCCCTTTTGACTACGATTCTGCCTGCTCCTTTGTACCGCGAACTTCTGACCTCCCGTTGTGACCCTTGGCTTACCCCTGACCATTCTTCCGTCTAACCCTTCTGTACCGTGCCACCTCGGATTGACCACCTGTGTATGACCCCTGTCCGTTTTCGCTACTCAGTCTTGTCCTTGGATTCATCTACCTTCCCCTGCATAAATCAGCATCCTTTGTGCTAATAAGACCTGGGGGCAACCGTGTCCGGTGAGGCGTGTCTAGCGTCCCGGCAAACGGGGGCTTACTATAGGTGAAGAAAGCAGCGGAGATTGGGGGTTGCTGGTTTATTGGAAGGTGGGTGTCTCCGGGACTTGACATTATAACGGGCCACATAGGAAGAATATCTTCTAGATGGAAGAATTGATCCAACAGGTTCAAGCTATGGCCACTGCCATTAATCAGCTGGCTCAACGAGTGGCCGCGCAAGAGAATCGTCAGATGCCTGCGCCAACGGATCCTTCTCCGACCGTCGAGCCCAAGATCCCTCTCCCCGAGAAATTTTTGGGGGATCGGGTGAAGTTTTCTAACTTTAAGAATTCTTGCGAACTCTACTTCCGCCTCCGACCCCACGCATCTGGATCCGAAGCGCAACGTGTTGGGCTAGTCATTTCACTCCTCCAGGGCGACCCACAGACCTGGGCGTTTGGTCTAGCTCCGTCTGATGAAGCCTTGCAGTCGGTCTCTTCTTTTTTTTCGGCCATGGAACTACTGTATGCTGACCCAGATCGGGCCGCGACGGCGGATTCTAAATTGCGGAACCTGAGACAGGCCAAACGTTCTGCTGAAGAATATAGCGCAGAATTTCGGCGGTGGGCTATAGATTCCCAGTGGAACGATCCGGCTTTATGTAGCCAATTTAGAATGGGGCTCTCCGATAACATCAAGGACATCCTGGTGAATTATCCTTTGCCTAAAAACCTAGATGAATATATGCAACTGGCCATCAGGGTGGATCGACGTCTTCGAGAAAGGCGCCAGGAAAGAGGCAAGGACCAACCTTGGGGGTCCTCGCGTCAAGAGTCAAGCTTTAAGGGGGCAGCCGTTTCCTCTCCTTCCGTGTCGCATGAGGAACCGATGCAGCTTGGCGTTACCCACCTCTCTCAGGCGGAGAAGGTTCGGCGCAGATCCCAAGGCCTCTGCCTCTATTGTGGTAATCCGGGTCATTTTGCCAAGACCTGCCCAAACAAGGCTCCGGTGGCGGGAAACTTCAACGCCTAGATCTTGCAGAGGGACCTCTTCTAGGCGATCAGGTATCGTTCCCTCCAGACAATCGTGTACTCTTACCTGTTACACTCTCTTGGGGTCCGTCCCGGACTATTGCCTCCGCCTTCATCGATAGTGGAGCGGCTGGCAATTTCCTGGATAGATCCTTAGCCATCACTCTAGGGATCCCGTTAATCCCATTAGAAAATTCCCTTCGGGTCCTGGCGGTCAACAATAAACCCATTGAGGGGGGGGTGGTCTCCCACAAGACCCCTGGGGTGAATTTAGTCGTAGGATCTGCCCACTCGGAAGAAATAGAATTTTTGATTATTGAAAGTCCCGTCTCCCCTATCGTTTTAGGATTTCCCTGGTTAAAAGTCCATAACCCCGTGATAGATTGGAGATCGGGGGATCTGGTGAAGTGGAGTCCTTCATGTCAAAGTCGTTGTTTTTCTATATCCCTTAGGACCACACCTATTGTCCTTGATGGGTTACCTCCAGTCTATGCAGATTGGGCAGACGTATTTTCGGAGAAATCCGCCGACATTCTTCCACCCCATAGGGCCTACGACTGTCCTATTGACTTACTCCCAGGTACTATGCCCCCTAGGGGGAAGCTATATAATCTCACTAGATCCGAAGAGCAGGCCATGAAAGATTATATCACCGAAAATCTCCAGAAAGGTTTTATCCGTCCTTCCACCTCCCCTGCCGGTGCTGGGTTCTTTTTCGTCGAGAAGAAGGACGGCGGCTTACGCCCCTGCATAGATTATCGTGGGTTAAATAAGATTACTGTAAAAAATAGATATCCTCTACCATTAATAAATGACCTTTTTAATCAGGTCTCTGGGGCCCAGGTCTTCACTAAGTTAGACCTTCGAGGAGCATATAACCTTATTCGCATACGGCAGGGGGATGAATGGAAAACGGCCTTCAATGTAAAGGATGGGCATTATGAATACTTAGTGATGCCATTCGGGTTATGCAATGCTCCGGCAGTGTTTCAAGATTTTGTCAATGACATATTCCGTGATTTTTTGGGTCAGTTTCTCGTGGTCTATTTGGACGACATACTGATTTTTTCCCGTTCTCTGGTGGAGCACCGTCAACATGTCAAGGCGGTGTTGCAGAGATTGCGGGAAAATCGTCTGTATGCTAAAATCTCCAAATGTGTTTTTGAAATGTCTGAAATCCCGTTCCTAGGGTTTATAATCTCCAAACGGGGATTGGTGATGGATCCTTCCAAGGTTTCTGCTATTTTGGAGTGGGAACAACCTAGAACCCTAAAGGCGCTTCAGAGATTTTTAGGATTTGCGAATTTTTACAGGCAGTTTATAAAGGGTTTCTCGTCCATTGTGAGTCCTTTAACAGATCTCACTCCTAAGGGCGCTTTTGTTGAGGAGTGGCCTCCCTCAGCTAAAAACGCCTTTCAAGTGTTAAAGGAGACCTTCACCTCCGCTCCCATTTTGATACATCCCGACACCCGGCTTCCATTTCTATTAGAGGTTGACGCCTCGGAACTGGGAGTAGGAGCTGTTCTTTCTCAGTATGCGGGAAATCCTGAGAAACTACATCCCTGTGCATTCTTCTCTCGGAAATTTTTGCCTGCTGAACGCAATTACGATGTTGGGAATAGGGAACTATTGGGTATTAAACTGGCCTTTGAAGAATGGCGCCACTGGCTAGAAGGTTCCCTACACCCCATCACGGTGTATACTGATCACAAGAATCTGGAGTATTTAGAGTCCGCCAAGAGACTCAATTCCCGTCAGGCGCGATGGGCACTCTTCTTTTCTCGATTTAATTTTATTATCACCTATAAGCCAGGGAAGAAGAATGCCAAAGCAGATGCCCTATCCCGTAATTTCGGGGATTGTAAGGACCAGAGTGGTCCTCCAGAATCGATATTGCCTTTGGGTTGTGTTGTGGCGGCTCTTCTCCCTGACCTGTCTAGCTCGTTGGTACCATTTCAGGTTGATTCTCCTCCGGGTAAACCCTCTGATTGTTTATTTGTTCCGCCTCATTTGCGTCTGGCCGTGTTACAGGAACTACATGATGCCAAGTCGGCTGGTCACTTAGGTGTTCGTAAGACTTTAGCTATCGCCAAACGTCATGTCTGGTGGCCCACCATCCGACGCGATACTTCCGCCTTTGTCGAAGCATGTCCGGTATGCGCCCGAAGTAAGACCACTCATGGGTCCCCTGCGGGATTATTAGTTCCCTTAGAAATCCCCGCTGAACCATGGTCGCACATATCCATGGATTTTATTGTTGATCTTCCTCCATCACAGGGGAATTCTGTAATTTGGGTGGTGGTGGATCGCTTCAGTAAAATGGCACACTTTATTCCATTGATAAAACTTCCGTCGGCACCAGATTTAGTACAACTATTCATTAAGCATGTTTTTCGCCTCCATGGTTTACCTCAAAATATTGTTTCGGATCGAGGAGTTCAGTTTGTATCTCGTTTTTGGAAAGCTTTCTGCAATCGTTTAGGTATTAAAGTGTCGCTCTCTACCGCCTATCACCCGCAGTCTAATGGACAGACCGAACGGGTAAATCAATGTTTAGAACAATATCTACGCTGTTTCGTCTCCGATCGCCAAGAACAATGGGCGGAATTCATCGAATTTGCAGAATTCGCCTTTAACAATGCGCCGAGGGAATCTACTAGGTTTTCGCCTTTTTTTTGTAATTACGGTAGAAATCCAAAGGCATCATCTTTTTCTGGTCCTTCCTCCAACTTGCCGGCCTTGGAGGAATGGCTGCGAGAAAGGACTAAAGTATGGTCTGAAATACAGACTAACTTAAAGAAAGCCTCTGGAACTTACAAAATCTTTGCGGACCGACATAGGTCGCTTGAACCACCATTTCAGGTGGGTGATTGGGTCTGGGTCTCTACTAAAAATATTGCCCTTCGACAGCCCTCGTCTAAGCTAGGACCTAAATTTATCGGTCCGTTTCCTATCACAGATAAACTAAGCGACGTTACCTTTAAGGTCCAGTTACCTTCATCCATGAGAATTCCGTCGTCCTTTCATGTCTCTTTGTTAAAGTCTGCCAAGAATATTCAGGTGTCGTCTCCTCCTCCGATCATAGTGGAAGATGAGCCTGAATTTGAAATTAATAGAATACTTGACGCTCGGGTGCTGCAAAACTCTCTACAGTATTTAATTGATTGGAAGGGTTTTGGTCCTGAGGAAAGGTGTTGGGTACCAGCCAAGGATGTCCATGCTAAAACCCTTATCAATAGGTTTCATCGTGAGAATCCGGATAAGCCTGGTAAGGGTCCTGAGGCCCCTCGTGAAGGGGGGGGTAGTGTCACGATCTCGGTCTCACCTGCCCCTCGTTCCCCCGCTGACTCCGGTCCTTCTCGGTTGCAGCCGGCGGCGGGCCGGCGTCGCTCCTGCCCGCCCGCCGCTCGGCTGTCACGAGCAGCCGCTCGGGAGGCTTCCGGCCTAGCCGCGCCGGGAGCGGGCGCGCCGCTCTCCGTGCGGCGCGCTCCCGGCGCGCGTCCCCATACACGCGCGCGCGCGCGTCTGTTAGTTTCATATGCCCTCCGGCGGCGCTGCACACAGCGCGCCCGCCGGAGGTAATTAGTGTTGGGCCAATGAGCCCTTGTATTCTGTACTGCCTTCTGTTGTCCGCCTCCCTATAGTGAATTGGGCCAATGAGCCCTTGCTATTAAAGGGCATGTGCCCTATAACACAGTCCGCCTCCCTATTTTACTGGGCAATCTGCCCGAATATCCCAGTTGCTCCAATCACTACACTCCTCCCCGCAGCCAATCCAGTCTGTCCCCATCCTATATAAGTACTCACCCTGCAGTCAGTCGTTGCCCGTTATAGCGTGCTACTGGGTGTGTTTTGGATTGCTCTTCTCATTGTGATTTTGCCTCGTTTTTGACCATCCCTGATTGCCGCCTGGACCGACCTTTGCTTGCCCTTTTGACTACGATTCTGCCTGCTCCTTTGTACCGCGAACTTCTGACCTCCCGTTGTGACCCTTGGCTTACCCCTGACCATTCTTCCGTCTAACCCTTCTGTACCGTGCCACCTCGGATTGACCACCTGTGTATGACCCCTGTCCGTTTTCGCTACTCAGTCTTGTCCTTGGATTCATCTACCTTCCCCTGCATAAATCAGCATCCTTTGTGCTAATAAGACCTGGGGGCAACCGTGTCCGGTGAGGCGTGTCTAGCGTCCCGGCAAACGGGGGCTTACTATAGGTGAAGAAAGCAGCGGAGATTGGGGGTTGCTGGTTTATTGGAAGGTGGGTGTCTCCGGGACTTGACACCAAGTAGAAAGAGTTTTTATCTGTGTATGCTGCACATTATAGAATCAGCGAGTGTACATCTGTAGGATTTTTCAGTATATTATGCAGTAACATAGCAACAGAATTTTGAAGACATTTAGCTGCCTTACATAGTTTGTAACAAATGTCATTCAAATGCCACATCAAACATTTAATACTGCAAAACGAAAGTTGCGTAAAAAAGGTGTGTTTAAAGCTCATTATTTTTTTTCTCAGATACATGAACTTTAAAAACTAAGATGGGTTTTAAATATAGTATGCTTCATAAAACTATAAGATGTAACTGAACTTTATACATAAATAACATTTTCTAATCCATTGCTATCAATGTGTGTCCCTTTATTTTACCCTCCCCTAACTTCCTCTCTAAAAGCAGACATCCAGTCAAAAAAGCAAAGCTTTGTAAGTTGTCCCCTAAAGCCACTCTGTGGCAAATGCTGACATAAGCTTACTGAGAGGGATTAACACCATGCACATGTTTGGAATAGCAGGCAGATTCTGCACTCTTAAACATGCATGACAGCGACCATCTTTCCACACACATGAAGAAAAACCTCAGTCTAAAGTGACTCATAGCTCTGTGCAATAATCTCTTATTTCTAGCCAGAAGTAGTAAGCTTTCAGTTGTAATGACTCATTGAATAAAATGCCTTGCATACATTGTAACCCCTAATTGAGTGCTTTTACGGCAGCAGCCGCCATAAAGATACATTGTAACGGCTGCCCTCACACTGATTGCTTTTGCTACATTAGCTGTTTCTTGTACAAAAAGTTTATTGAAATTTGCATAAAATGGGTATTACACATACAGAAACAAGCGCACTGGAATACATGAGTACAACTCCCCAAATACCATAAAATAATAATATTTCTTACTACCTCAGCGCCTTTAAACAGCCCTGCACTAACAGCACTTTTGTGTATTGGGTTTACATTGGGGGGCTCATTCCCTGCTTTATTTAGTGAATATAGTCTTCTTATCTAGTATTTGCACTTTAGATTTGATTGATTGCACAGGTTTATAAGTTGGAAGTGGTTTTGATGAATTATTTGTAGTAATTACCTTTTTATATTTGTGTTTTTTGCACAAAGTGGAGTAATTGAACACAAGAACACAAGAAGCTTGTTATATTGGAAATTAAGGGTCTGTTTGATTACTAATCATCCTTATGTAATCCAGCCATGGGCACCAGGTTTCATAAAACCTGTTGTATTGGTTATTCGTCACTGTTATAATTTTCTCATTAAACATGTTGTTTGATATCCTATTTTGAATTTCAGGCCAAGGTATGTTGGGGGATTTCCAATTCCTTGCTATTGTCACTCTCACAGCTTAAAGAATGTGTTGGGTCAGCCTCCACTCTTGCTTTGTATATTGACCAACTTTAAGCGATAGTTGTGCTTCCCAGGGGTCCCCTATATGGGGTGCGTGTAGGATATCTGAGATTATCTTATAGGTTCTATCCCATTTGGCACGAGCGACCGGACACCCCAACCAAGTATACATTGTCCCCCTCTCCTGGCACCCCTTAAAGCATAGAGGGGAGTCTGAAGGGGAGAATCTATGGATGCAGTCCGGAGTATAATACCACCAAAATAACACTTTATAGGCATTTTCCAGCGCTAATGCATTGCAGGAAACTTTACTTGTGTGTTTCCAGACATTCTGCCATATTTCCAGGTCCCTCTCTATTCCCAGCTCTGATTCCCATTTCATCATGTAGCTGTGCCTAATTGGATATGGGGGGGGATACAAGTGATGTATATAGACTGGATATCAGACCTCTAGGAAATTGGCCACGGATGCACCTATCTTCAAAGTCTGTTTTCCTATATGGTGGGGATGTTTTCCTCAGCAGACCCATTATAAAATGCTGCACTTGGAGCAGTCTGAATGTTTCAGCGGGTGGAAATTCCCCGCCCAAGGACAAGTCCTGGGGAGTTTTCATTCCAGCCTGTGAGCAGAGTTTATCAATTGCTGTGAGGCCCTTCTGTTCCCACCATTTGTATCCAGATGGGTGTGAGATCCCTGGGAGGAATGTCAGGTTACCAATTAAAGGAGAAGCCGGTAGATGGGGGAAGTGAATTTGTTTGCCACAAAGTCCCAGATAGACAAGGAGAAATTCAATAATGGGAGGTAGTAACTTTGGCCTATGGGATTTCGGAATCCACAGTAGTGAGGCCGGTGCAACAGGACTTCAGCTGGCTATATCGTTAAGCACCCAGATTGGCTTATATTGTGGCGCATGCAACAGGACCAGCGGTGCGACTTGGGCCGCTACATAATATTTCTAGAGAGAAGGAATGGCAAGACCTCCTTGTTCTTTTTTACAATACAATGTATTTCTTTTGACCCTAGGAGAGAACATCTAACTCTCGTCTAGGAACTAGGATTGGAAGTACCCTGAATAGGAATGACATCTCAAGGGCTGCAATTCAACCCAGCCTCGACAAATGCACATACTGCCAGGATTGTAGTAGTTTATCTAGTGACTTGAACATCTCAGGAGAGTTAGCGTTAAATAGCTTGTCGCAACTGGGTGTCAGCTTGATCCCCAAATATGGAAACCTCTGAGTCGGATCATTTGAAATTTTGGGATAGGATCTGCCTCCTGTTGTTGGGGCATGAGATGTCGAGAGCTGTGGATTTGGAGGAGTTTAATTTGAGGCCTGAGATTTGGCTAAAGGAGGTAAGTAGCTTGATAGCATTAGGGGCGGATATATGTGGGGACGTGAGCATGAGAAGCATATCGTCAGTGAACAGAGAAATTTTATGATATCTACCCTCCATGGGATCCATTTAATCGAAGGATCCTTCCTCATCCTCTCCGCCAGTGGCTCCAAAGCCAGAACAAACAAGATCGGAGACAGTGGGCATCCTTGCCTGGTGCCTCTCCTGATCTGAAAGTCCGTTGAAGCCCGCATATTTAATGTGGGCTGATGGTTTAGCATAGAGAGCTGAGATCCAAGAAAGAAAACCAAGGCCGAAACCCGATTTCTGCAGGGAAACCTGGAGGTATTGCCAGGAGAGGAAGTCGAAAGCTTTCTCCACATCGAGGGAGAGGAGCATTGCCTCGAGGTTCTGGGCCCTCTATCAACTGCAAAATCCTTTGGACTCCATCTCCAGCCTGTCTCCAAGGGACAAATCCCACTAGTCTTCCTTTATAGATTATGTCTCCCAGAAATTTGTTGACTCTATTTGCTAAAATCTTCATGAGAATTTTTAGATCTATGTTTAGCAGGGAGATTGGCCTAAAGTTTGCCCAGTTTTGGAGATCCTTCCCTGGATTTGGTATCATTACTATGAAAGCTCTGAGCATTTCAGGTCCATAAGGTTCCCATCTCTGACATGATTGTACACCCTAGCTAGCCGCAGGTCTACAATAGGGGCTAGTTTTTTTTTTATAGAGAAGGGCAGTGAAACCATCAGGTCCGGGCCTCTTTTTAGTTTTCAACATTTTGATTGCCTTAAGTAATTCATCTACCCCGATGGCCTCATCTACCCTCTGGCTCTGAGCTTCGGGAAGCATGGATCTCTTTGAAAAAGACCTGTATCTGAGAGTCTTTGGTGAGGGGGAGGGGCATCATACAGTTTTGATAACTCAGCCGAGAACTCTTCTACCACTGAATTGGGGTTGCTAGTTACCAAGCCTTTCCTAGTTTTAAGCCTTATTGGTTTCACTATACTCTCTTGGCATTTTAGTTGGGAGGCCAGCAGTGACCCTGGTTTGTTTGCAGATATGTAATATATTTGTTTAGATCTTCTGTATCTGCCCTCTGCCTCCTCTGTTTGTAAAAGGTTGAGCTTAGTTCTGGAGAGCTCCATATTCCGCAGGCCCTCAGGGTTGGGGTTGGCTTTAAAAGCGCTAACATCCATTTTATACTGGAGTTGCATTGACAGGGCCGTCCTTTCTTTCTTTTTCCTGGAGGCCAAGCCAATGAAGTGTCCCCTCATCACTGTTTAAATGCCCCCCAAACCATGGTTAGTGGGACCCCCACGTTTTCGTTTGTTGCAAAATACTCCAAGGCTGTCTTACTGGCCTCCTCTACCAAAGGGTTTGAGGAAAGCAGAGAGTCATTCAGGAGCCATGAAGAGGGTTTTGGTTTGATGATCAGTGATTTGCAGGAGATCGCCACCAAGTTATGATCTGACCAAGGGATCTAGTGTATTTTGGCCTGTGCCGCTTGAGAAAGGAATACTGACATTACAAAAATGTGATCAATTCTCATGAATAGTTTATGTGGGGCCAAGTAGTGTGTGTAATCCCTTGCATGGGGATGGAGATCTCTCCTCAGGTCAGACAGAAGCTTGTTACCTATCATATCAGAGAAGAGACCTCCCTCCTTTACCATGTGGGTGCTGGGGGGAAGGGATCTTTCCAAGTGGAGTGTCAAGTTGGAGTCGCCACATAAAAATATACCGCCCCCCTTCGGTGCTCTTGCAACAGGGAGCATATATGCGCCAAAAAGGGAACATGCTTGGTGTTAGGTGCATAATATGTGTGGAAGGTTACCTCAGCATCCTGGAGAGTGCCTTGGAGTAGAAAGAACCTACCCCCTGGATCTGCTATTTGCTTGTAGCAGGTAAAAGGGATGCCATTGTGGAACTCCCCTTTGCTTGCTCTGACTGGTGGCCTGGAAAAACAGAGAGTATTTATAGTTAAGATGCTTCGGTGAGGAACTAGACAAAAAATGAGTTTCCTGGAGACAGACCACATCTGCATGTATAGAGTTAAAAAAATGAAAGGCTATGGATCTCTTGTTAGGTGAGTTCAGACCTTGTGCATTTACTGATACTATGTTAAGTGCATGACAGGACAAAAATCAGCAGATACAAACTACTTTTGAGAGATCCAGAACCCCACTCAGGAGGGGAGAAATGGGAGTGGGGGTTGGTTGGGGAGGTGACACACAAATAGGAAAGGTGGAGGGAAAAAAAGTATGATCGAGTAATGGTACATATTGTATAACTTCTGATCACAAACTAACTTGTGAAGAAAATCCAGTTTTCGGGTAATGTCTCTTCCCTTTACTGGAAACTGGGGTGCACTTGTGGAGTGTCGGGAAGCCACACTGGTATAAACATTGGGGCTATGATAAACCAATTAAATACAGTTTGAAAAATAAAACACATGAAAAAACTCTACATTCCCCGCCCGTCGCGCCCCCCCCCCCCCCCCCAGCGTTATCGCCCAGGGCCGCGCTGTGCGTGTCCAGACTTGTCCCGCCCAGAGGAGCCAAGGGGACCAGCTGCGCAGGAGCAGGAACATCCCCACCCCCCCGACAGGCTCCCCATCCCCCCTGCCAGTGCCAGTGATCGTTCCTGGTGGGGCTTGCTATAAACCTGCTAAGAAGAAAACATGTTAAGTTAAAAAACATTCTAGATTAGTGAACCTATGACAACCATGAAACTGTTATCCCCATCTATGGGGGAAAAATCAAACACTTATTTAACTTGTTTCCACTGGATGAGCAGTCTGGTGGTGATACTGCTCACGTCCCGGCCGGGTGTCCCCGAGGTGAGGTCAGCAGAATTGAGGGAGAGGTCTTCTGCCACACACACCACTCCACCATCCTCCCTGTCAGAGTCCTCCTGTGTGGGCCCTCTTCTCCCACGCTCTTGTGGCCCTCTTTGTGCCCCCTCCTTTTGCTGCCAGCAGCGTGCATTGCGTCCGCCCACCACCCTGGTCGACTCCTGCCGGTATCCCGGAGCACTGTGGCCCGTTTTGTTGCTCGCCCGGTGCTGTGTGACACTCTCAGCCTCCCGACACTGCGGAGCCGAGCTCTCAAGACGCCATTGTGTTCAGCCGTGCGCACACGCCCTGCTACATTAGCTGCTTATTCAGTGTCTGCATATGTGAAAAATGTCAGGCAAGCTTCTCCTTATGTCTCTGAGGCATACATCTCTCTCAATTTGGTGTGATTTGCTGCTGGCCCAGCACAGCACCCCCCAATTCTCATGTGTAAGCAGGACTATCAGGTGTGTGACAAGATGGCCTCCCCCATGTAATTTAGTGAATAATCTTTATGCCACTCCACAATATCTGCATTGTGTTAAGCCCTCTCAAACAGCTTATACCACTGTAAATAAGAAGGGAACCAATGTACTAAATTTTCTTTTTTGACTGGAGGTCCCCTTTAATGCCACGCAACATACAGCTGGACTTTGCCCTTCACTCGGCCTCTATAAAGTGGATATGCCACAATGTAATAATAATGTAATATATTGTAATAAAAGCAAATAAAGGCTAGGAGAGGGCAAATGTCTCTAAAGGGATGTTGGTGACCTTTTATAGTGTATGGGCAAACACAGGAAAGTCTGTAACTGAGGTCTTGAGTACTGAGTATTGAGTATATTGAGTATTCAATATGTGGTCAAGGGGCAAAAAAATGCATTTTTGAACATTGGCTTAAAAACCTATTGATGTAAGTATGGAGTAGATAACCCCTATACAAGTAGAATGGTACACTCAAAAACCTGTCACACTTAGATTCTATTGCTACTAGGGGACGAAACCACTAGCTTGGTGAGATTTCTTGCCATTGGGGTATATACATAGCTCCCTCTGAATATCCAGCATGTTTATATGATTTTTAAATAATGGGTGATTTTAAGATACAGCTCCTTTAATTTTATTGTAAAGCTTTAGTAAATCATTCAAAGCGGACCAAAACCCACCTTTTGAACTAGCATTCCCTGAATTGCTCTCCCCACCAATAGTAACTTATGCCTATTTTTACGGCTTTTCTTTCATACTAATCCCAGATAATGCACCTGTTTTAGCTGTAAAGCTCCGCCTCCTCCATTCGTTTCCACTGCTGTCTGTGGCAATGATGTCATTGTCACACTTATGCAATGACTAATCACCTGCAAACTCACAGAGAGGGACAGCAAAAAAACTGGATGATTTTATAAGCAAAATATATTCATTTCTAATTCTACACCCTAAGAAGAACGTATCGGCAGGGGCTTTAGTCAAATGTATTTCACAAATTCAGTGGGTTTTGGTCAGCTTTAAATATTCTCCTTATTAAGTTTGCCAATGTATTATTTTATAATACATCCAGATGAGTAGACAATAAACAATGTTGTTTTGTTTTTGTGCTCTCCTATTAGCAAACATCATTTCATTTTAGCTCATTATTTCCAAGTGTAACATTCTAAATATTGCTTTGCATTATCATGAACTGTAAAGTCCAATGTACATTTCATTTGTTTTAAAAATATGAAAAATCTTTTTCTATCCTAGGTTTTTGGGCTTAATTCAGCACAGGCCCACGGTAGTATCTAGGCTTCATGGGTGTGGAGAGAAAATGTTTTCCTCCGCCCAAAGAGTAATGACACAGATCAGGTGAGTCTTTTTTTCTCATCCTAAGGCCCGTTCACAACTTCCATTTTTTGTTGGAGTAAAAACAATGTACACCTGCACCTTGATCAACTAAATGTAATCTTATTCTTTTAAGCTATCATTTCAAGCAAGAAGCCACAGGAACACCAGAGAAGCATGTCAAAGACTACAAGCAATGTGCTGCATGGGAACACTTTAATCAACAGAACTTTCCCAGGGAAGATGGCAGGGCAAGTAAGACGATTCTATGGCGTAAGTAATGACACCTAGACAGTGGGGGGTGCCTTGATTTGTGGTTATGCCACACACTGAAAAGGATATGTTAGACTTAGATAGGTTAGTAGATAGTGAAACAATAATTCAACAGGTAATAGTTAAAGGGCAATTTTTTTAAGTTTCCAATATTGCGTGCCAAAATTATATTTTCAATGTGCTAAGCGTATCTGTTTATATTTTTGTTCTTTTCTATTTTTTTTGCAATTCTGTGTTATAAAAGAAAGCATGTTCCCCTAGCAACAATGTGTTTACCATAGCAATGTGTTTGTTTGATGCACAGATTAGAGACTTCCTCACTCGGGCTTGCTAATCATTGGCTAAGGCAGAGATCACAGTTCTAAGCCCTTTTGCTGTAATTCAACTTCTTCAGATAGGGGGATCACAATCCTGGTTCCAGTAGGTAAACGGTTACTGGTAGCGTTCTCACATGGGGATTAGCTCACCTGTTACAATGGAAAGATTATAGGACTTGTAGTCAGCAGTTTTTACTCAAAGCCAGGAAAACCTCTCCCACTGTAGCATATCAGAGTCACAGTAATATAAGAAACTAGCAGAAGGCATGCTGGTAAGGAAATCAATGGAGGCACAAACCTAAATGTTTATTTTACATTCCAAAAGAGGAAAACAATAAGGCAGAACATCAAAAACCTGACAAAAAAGCGAATTTTCCTTTAATGTAGTAATTGAGACATGTAGATTATAGTTTGTTTGCTTACATTTTAATGGTTGACTGTAATATTTTCATTTACAGCCACTGCTTCAAGCAAGTCTAAAGACAGGGTGTCAAGCTCAAAAGACTCCAGGCAAGTCAAAAGACGTTAGAGAAGTCTACCAAAGGTTGCAAGAAAAGGTGAGTTCCAAGCACTGGGCGTGAGGAAGAGGCAAGTACAACCAAGGGACTGGGTTGGGGAAAGTTATTTTTTATTATTTACAGATAACACATAATAGTAACAGTTAATGATATTTTCATCTAAAGAAGAAGTTGTCAGCTAAGACAGAGGAGAAAAATAAGAAAACAAATTCTGGAGCAAATGGTGTGGTAAAATCCCCCCCCCCCTCCACCTCAAAACCTAATAATGGAGGGCAAGTGGTTGAGTCCCCAAAATCACGCCATAACAGGCAATGTGCACAATACCCCATAATCCTCCTATAGCACGCAGTTAATAGACCCGCCTAATCAACCTATAAAAAGCAGCGTGCTGACCCCCCCAATTATCCCTTTACAGGCAATGTGCAGCATCCCTCCAAGCCCTCTATAACAGGCAGTGTGCAGAATCCTCCCAACCCTCCCACAATAGGCAATGCTCAGAATCCCCCTATAACAAGCAATGTGCCAGAATCTTCCGCCAGTTGTCTATAACAGGAAGTATGGCAGAACGGTTATTCCACATCGTTTTCTTTCGTTAACGTACAAAAGAGGCACAAAAAACACATTTTGCTACAGTTCAATAGCACAGTATGTAACCCAGAAGGAATCAGAGTCAAAACAGAAATGCAAAACATCTAGCATGTATGCAGGTACCTATATAATCATGCATCAACAAAAAAAGGAAATATCATATAAATGTAAAAAAAAAACTTAAATAATGAATGGAAAAGAAAATCGAATAGAGGAGACAGAGAAATAGAGTAGAAAGAAGGAATTGAAAATCTAAGGAGTGGAGGAAAGAGGTGAGGCTTGCCCAAAGCATAATCACTTTTAAATTATGAGGACTTGGAGGTACTGTAATCCAAGGGTACCACATTACTGTAAATGTATCCAAGATATCATTGGAGAAGGCCAATATTTTTTCAAAAATCATGGTGGTATTAACCAGGGCATATATCTCGGAAAATGGGATGCTCCTCGATATCTACTCCCATGCTAGTACATGCTTTGCTGCATTCAGAATATATTTAATCATGGTAAATTGCGTTTGGGTACAACATGGGGGGCTTCAGTTTAAGTAAGGCTACCTATGGTGTACAGTTCCAGGACATGACTAGGAGGTCATTTATCAATTTAGAGACCTTAGACCAGAAATAGACAGCCACACAGCATGACCACCATATATCTAGCACCTAGGTTCATACAGCCTCTTAAGCAATAAGGGGGGTAACTTGCACTATGGCACCAGACACCATTGAATTAAGACTTTAATGCTAACTCCCATGTCTGCAACAGAGGAAATGTACAAGTATTAGACTATATTCATTGCCATGTTTCCTCTGATCAGTTTTGTTTCCCATTTAGCTACAAGGCTTGGGGTTATATGTTACTGCAAAAAATAATGTAATAATAATTGAAATAATAGAAACATAGAAGGTTGACGGCAGAAGGAGACCATATGGTCCATCTAGTCTGCCCTTATGTGTATACTGTATGTACTCTTTATCTTAGGATAGATGTGTGCTTATCCCAGGCATGTTTAAATTCAGTGACTGTTGATTTTTCAACTACCTCTGCTGGAAGTTTGTTCCAAGCATCTACTACTCTTTCTGTAAAATAATATTTTCTAACATTGCTCCTGATCTTCCCCCCGACTAGCTTCAGGTTGTGCCCCCTTGTTCTATCATTAAGCTTCTTCTTAAAAACACTTCCCTCCTGAACCTTATTCAATCCTTATTTAAAGGTCTCAATCATGTCCCCCCTCTCCCTTCTTTCCTCCAGACTGTACAAATTAGGTTCTTTAAATCTCTCCTGATGAGTTTTAAGTTTAAGTCCTTCCACCATTTTCGTTGCCCGCCTTTGGACACGTTCTATTTGAATAATGTCTTTTTGCAGGTAAGGTCTCCAGAACTGCACACAGTATTCTAGCTGTGGCCTTACCAAGGCTCTATACAGCGGCATCACAACCTCCCTCTTCCTACTGGTGATGCCTCGAGCTATGCAGCCGAGCATCCTGCTTGCTTTTCCCACTGCCTGGCTACACTGTCCACTCATCTTGCAGCTATCAGTAATCAGTATCCCTAAATCTCTCTCCTCCGAGGTCCTGGCTAACACAGTGCTGCCCATACGGTACTCAGAGCAGGGATTCCTTCTACCCAAGTGCATGATTTTACATTTAGAGACATTAAACTCTAGTTTCCACAGTTTTGACCATCTATCCAGTAAAGCTAAATCATTTTCCATGTTGCAGACAGCTCCAGGAATATCCACCCTATTACTAACCTTTGTATCATCAGCAAACAGACAAACTTTTCCTACCAAGCCTTCTCCTATGTCACTTACAAATATATTAAAAAGAATGGGGCCCAGGACAGAGCCTTGAGGCACACCACTTGTAACTCGCCTTTGTTCAGATTGCACACCATTTACAACGCTCTGATACCGATCCCGCAGCCAACTGGAAATCCACTGAACTATCCAGGGATTGAGTCCTACCTTCAATAACTTATCTATGAGCTCCTTATGTGGTACAGTGTCAAAGGCTTTGCTAAAATCCAGATAGGCGATATCCACAGCACCACCTTCATCTAACACTTTAGTGACATTGTCAAAGAAATCAATAAGATTGGTCTGACATGATCTGCCCTCAGTAAAGCCGTGCTGTTTTGGGTCCAATAGGTCATTAATTTTTAGATGGGAAATTATCTGTTTTTTTAAGAGTGTTTCCATTAATTTGACCACTATAAATGTTAAACTAACTGGCCTGTAATTACTGTCTTCTTCTCTACTCCCCTTTTTATGGATTGGTACGACATTGGCCATTCTCCAATCATCTGGAACCTCACCAGTTGAAAGGGAATGGTTAAGTAAATCAGTCAGAGGGGCTGCAATCACGAACCTAAGTTCCCTTAGAACTCTGGGGTGGATTCCATCTGGACCCATCGCCTTACTTAACTTTAGATGTGCCAGCTCGGATAGGACATCAGCCTCCAGAAACTCCGGAGCTGTGCCCTACCAGCGGGATGCTGTGCTATGGCCATGTCTGCTACTATCTGAAAATACCGAACAAAAGTAGCTATTCATATGGTCAGCCACAGCCTTATCTCCGTCAATATATTTATTTTCCCTATTTCTAATTTTTGAAACTGCATTGTTTTTCTTCTTTCTGTCACCAATATATCGGAAAAAGGTTTTATCTCCCCTCTTCATAGATTTGGCCGTTTCTTCCTCCTTTTGCCCTTTAGCAGTCCTTATAATCAGTTTAGCTTTCCTCTGTTTAATTTTATACACCTCTCTGTCAGCTACACTTCCACTTACTTTATACTTCTTATAGGCAGACTTCTTATCTTTTATGATAGTGCTGACTTCCCTAGTAAACCATAATGGTTTCTTCTTCCTTTTATTCTTGCTAGTTTGTTTCACATATTGCTTAGTTGCCTTTAAGATGGCCATTTTTAATAGTGATCACTGGGCACTCACTTCTGCTACTCTGTTCCACTCACCTAATTTTCTTTCTACATACTCCGCCATTTCCTTGAAGTTTGTCTTCCTAAAGCTCTAGGTTTTGTGTGTACTGTGATCCCACCACATCCTCCAAGCACTGAGGTGTATCCCATTATCTTAAAGAATCTGCAAGCAATGGGATTTGTGTGCGGCCCTAACTGTTAGAACCCCGGGTTTGGCTGATGCCCGGCTGGTGGCTGGGGTCTACTACCCCATCTGCGGTATCGGTAGCCACCAGCGGGTGTCAGCAGAGCTCTGGCTGCACACCCCATGTGCAGTCCCATCAGCCTCCATTGGGTGTCAGCAGAGCCCCGGATGCTCTCTCCCCATCTGCTGCACCTGGTGTGTGGAGCTATTTAAGTAAGATCGGCCCTCCACCTGGTGCAGCAGGATTTTGTTTGTTTGGTTGCTTGTGTGCTTTGTGTCTGGAGTTCTGAACCAAAGTCTGTACCTGTTCCTACCGGAGTCTGGAGACTGCCGGCATCTGTCATAGGCCCTTGGGTGAGTGCTCCAGCACCTTAGGGTATCTGTTTTTTGTTATTAGGTATTTTGTTAGTGAGCCTTATTTTTGTATCTGAAATTTGTATATTTTTTGTTGTTTCTTTTTTCCTTTATTAAAACCTTTAAATACATTTTGGTTGTTGTGTCATTGCTCTGGCCAAACTGTCTGCTCCCTGGCCGAGAGTTCACATTAGAGAACTCCTCGGCCCTGACACTAACTCACTTTTTCATTTAAGCACTGGGGATTGTGTGTACTGTGATCCCACAACATCCTCTAACCACTGGGGTGTATCCCCTTATCCTAAAAGAAGTTGTAAGCCTTGGGTTTGTGTGCAACCTTAACTCACATCTTCCTTTAAGCACTGGGGCATATCCCTTTATCTTACAGGAAGCAATACGCACAGTATTTTTTGTGAGACCTCAACCCACCTTTTCATTTAAGCACTGTGGCTCTGTGTGCACTGTGATCCCACAACATCCTCTAAGCACTGGGGTGTATTCCCTTTTCTTACAAGAAGCGGTAAGCACTGTGTTGTGTGTGTATTGGTATCCTACAACATCCCCTAAGCACTGGGGTGTATCCCTTTATTCCACAAGAAGCTGTAAGCACTGAGTTTTGTGTGCACTGTGACACCACAACATCTCCTAAGCCATGGGATGTATCCCCTTATCCTTAAAGAAGCTGTAAGCACCAGGGTTTGTGTGCAGCCTAAATCCACCTTTTCATTTAGGCACTAGAGTTTTGTTTGTGGCCCTTTAACCTACCTTTCCATTTATGCACTGGGTTTGTGTGTCCTGTGATCCCACAACATCCTTTAAGCACTGGGATGGGTGTACCCTGTTATACCACAACTTGATCTAAGCACTTGGTCGTACCCTGTTATACTACAACTTTCTCTAAGCACTGAGGCGTGTGTAGCCTGTTATACCACAACTTGGTCTAAGCACTGGGATGAGTGTACCCTGTATACCACAACTTAATCTGAGAACTGAGGTGAGTGTACCCTGTTATACCACAACTTTTTGTAAGCACTGATGTGTACCGTGCTATACTACAATCCGCCTTTTCATTTATGTACTGGGTTTGTGTGTCCTGTGATCCCACAACATCCTTTAAGCACTGGGGTGGTTGTACCCTGTTATACCACAACTTGGTATAAGCACTGGGATATACCTTGTTATAGCACAACTTGGTCTAAGCACTGATGTGTACCCTGCTATACTACAACTAGAGATAAGCGAATCGATTCTGACGAACCCAAATTCGTTATGAATTTCAAGAAATATTCGATTCATTACGAATCCGAATATCGCCGCGATTCGATCGCTTGAACCACTTCCTTAAAACTCCATTTACTGCTATACAACCCATCTAAAATGGTGGATCCACATGTCAGGACATGTCCCATGGGGCAAGGAATTCTGGGTAGGCGTCACATGCTACTTATCAGCAGACAGACTTACCGATGATGTCACAGCCCCATATAAGCGGCGGCCATTTTGCGGAAGATCATTCTGACACTGTATTGCAGCCAGAGCAGATCAGGCAGGGAGAGAGTAAGGGACAGACAGACAGACAGACAGACAGACAGACAGGTAGGTAGATAGATACAGCAAGAGAAAGATAGATAGATAGATAGATAGATAGATAGATAGATAGAGGGACAGATAGAGAAGAAGAGAGGCTGTGACAGTGACAGAGAAAGACAGGGACAGTTTAAAGGGTTTGCATTAGCTTTCAAGCCTATTTAGTGTTAATAACACACCTGCCTATTTAGCTTTTCCTTTTCCTGGTGTCATTCTTTAAAAAGCGTGCTAGCATTAATATTTCAAGACTACCTGTCTATTAACTGGTTGCATTTTGTAATCAAAGTCACTTTTTCACTATCAAAGCAGCCAACCTGTGTTTTTGAAGAGGGGGCATCCCAAACACTAGCATAAATATTTCAAGAGTAACTGTCTATTAACTGGTTGCATTTTGTAATCAACGTCACTTTTCCACTATCAAAGGAGCCAACCTCTGTATTTGAAGAGGGGGCATCCCAAACACTAGCATAAATATTTCAAGAGTGCCTGTCTATTAACTGGTTGCATTTTGTAATCAACGTAACTTTTCCACTATCAAAGGAGCCAACCTGTGTATTTGAAGAGGGGGCATCCCAAACGCTAGCATAAATATTTCAAGAGTACCTGTCTATTAACTGGTGGCATTTTGTAATCAACGTCACTTTTCCACTATCAAAGGAGCCAACCTCTGTATTTGAAGAGGGGGCATCCCAAACACTAGCATTAATATTTCAAGAGTAGCTGTCTATTAACTGGTTGCATTTTGTAATCAACGTCACTTTTCCACTATAAACGGAGCCAACCTCTGTATTTGAAGAGGGGGCATCCCAAACACTAGCATTAATATTTCAAGAGTACCTGTCTATTAACTGGTTGCATTTTGTAATCAACGTCACTTTTCCACTATCAAAGGAGCCAACCTCTATATTTGAAGAGGGGGCATCCCAAACACTAGCATAAATATTTCACAAAATTGGCTTGAAAGCTAATGCAAATACTTTAAACTGTACCTGTCTTTCTCTGTCACAGCCTCTCTCCTTCTCTATCTGTTCTTTGTTCTATCTATCTCTCCCTCGCTGTATCTATCTACCTATCTGTCTGTCTGTCTAGCTGTCCCTTGCTCTCTCCCTGCCTGATCTGCTCTGGCCGCAATACAGTGTCAGAATGATCTTCCGCAAAATGGCCAACGTGTATATGGGGCTGTGACATCATCAGTAGTCTGCTGATAGGTAGCATGTGACACCTACCCAGGATTCCTTGCCCCATGGGACTTTTCCTGACATGTGGATCCATCATTTTACATGGGCTGTATAGCAGTAAATGGTCACTACCCCCAAACAGCGGCCCAGTCCCACGGCTAGCTGAAGCTAAGCAGGGAACACAAGAGGCAGGCAAAAGGCGTAGTACACACAGGCAGATGTCAGGGCAGGCAGCAGAGGTTCGTAGTAAAGTTGAGTAGCCAACTGATTTACAACTGGCATGGAAGACCAAGATCCGGCACTAATGGAAAGGAAGTGCCCCTTTAAATAGAGTAAGTGGATGCGGGATTGGATGACCAGGCACCAATCAGTGCTGTACAGGCCCTTTAAATCTCAGGAATCCAGTGCGCTCGCCCTCTAGTGGACAGAGACGTGTGCGCACCTGACCATGCGAGGAGGAAGCATGGGGGGAAGGGAAACGGCTGGGAGCAGCCATGGAGGTAATTGAAGTGCTGGGAGATGGGCGTGCAGCACTCGCCCTAACAAATATGTAATTCGTGGAGGGTAGTTCAAATGTAAAGGGTTGTTTTTCTTGCAAAACCGCAAGGTGCACATAGTGCATAGCATAGTTGTATTTTATCTAAAAATGTCCTAAAGCGCTGTTTCAGTTTGGGAAAGCATCCTGGGCAGAAAAGGGTGTCTACCAATACATTTGTGATACTGTTGTAACCAGGAGAAATTGGGCATTTACACACATTTTATTGACAAATTTATCTTTTTTATTACAAAAAAACACTGCATATTGTAAAACAATATTCTTTTTTTTTTTTGCACGTATTTCACCCAAAAATATAGAGAATACACCTAAAAAATGACTGACAAACAAGACACTTCATGTTAAAGCCCAGACTCTGCTGAAAAAAAACAATATATACTTTTCCTGGGAAATCCCTGAAAATCCCTTCAAAAATCACAGTTGAACATGTGGAGTGCAAAATAGTGCAAAATGGTCTGGCAACAAAGTGTGACAAAATCTCCAGATATACTGGCAGCGAAAGGGATATATGTATATTTTGATGTATATTGATATAAATATTTATTTATATATGTATACATAGATTGATGTACTTATTAGTGTATTTTTTTAAATATTTAAAGTTTTCTGTGATTCTGTTTTGTACTTTCTCTAGCCCATTTTGTGCAGGTCAATCCAGGTGTTCCCCTCGATTTTCAGGTCTCTAGCCTTGCTAGCTATTTTACAACCATTTTTGTGCCCCAAAGTTCAGGTGCTTTTTGACATCAATGGGGTTTGGATTCAGATTCGGGTACCCCACCTTCAACCAACCCACTCATCACTATTTATAATGTAAAATTTTATATTACACTTATTCTCTTTTTGTACTGTTACTTATTTTGATCTTTTTCACACTTGTAAGAATGTAGCTTTTATAACATGCAACCCTGAATAAAAACATTGTACAATAAATAATAATTTGACCATATCAAATAATATATAAACTTGAGAATGTTTTGTATACACAATTATAGTTACAATTATTATTTATACAAATTCTAAAAATAGATTACTGTATCATGCCCATAAGATGCCTCTTGGATTTGGAGGAGGAAAATAAAAAACATAATAGTCTAAACCACATGTTGTAAACCAAATAATCGGCAAGAATCCCCCAATTACAGGAAGAGTGGCACCCCCCTCCCAATCACCATAGGCAGTGTGGCATCTCCCCTACCAATTCCCATAGGAAATGTGGCATCTCCCCCTCCCATTCTCCATAGGCTGTATGGAATCTCCCTTCCAATATCCCAATAGGTAGTTTGGTATTCCCCCTTCCATTCTCCATAGGCAATGTAGCACCCCCTTCCATTCTCCATAGGCAGATTGGCATTCCCCCTCTCATACTCCCCATAGGCAGGGTGACATTCCCCCTCTCACATTCCCCATAGGCAGCTGAAGAAAATTTTAAAAAAGTCAATGGACTTGTGCTGACACTCCCGTGTTGCTGGCCGGGCTGCCACCACTGCTTCTTGCCAGCCTGGACAGGCAACACCAAGTTCAGGTCAGTGGGTGGGCATGGGCTGCTCCAACTAGGCACAGGCTACACCCACCCACTGCACGGAACTGGGTGTTTAAGTGTGCCCCGTGCCAAAATAGGCAGTGGAAGCAGCAGCGGGGATGAGGACAGCACTGGCCACTCCTCCATCTTCTTCTGACCTCCCGCAGGGTGATAGCCCGAGGGAGCGACGGCGCATGTTAGTTCACTTTTTTATTTTTTTACATTTTTTTTACATTTGTCCCCTAAGGCGCATGCACACTTACCCCCCACTTTTGGGCGTCTTATGGGGTGGAACATACTGTATGTATTTGGATGTTTACCCACATACCAACATACAAAGCAGTACTATTTTTATATATTTCTTTTTATTTTAAACATTTATATATGAATCCATACTTTTTTTTAAATATTTGAAATAAAATAGCGTGAAGTCTACATCTATGTATATTCACTTAATGTGTTTAATTTGTGTGATAATACTAATACCATTTAATTTTTTTTTCATTTTTAAGGGTTAAAAACAATAAATTGTGTTGGGTCCTCCCTTTCCAGCAAAACCAACTGTGTTTGCTGGTAGACCAGGCCATGGAGGCCATGTGGCTGGTCCCCAGCCCTGAAGGCTACTAGCCCGCATAGCACACATGGGCCACAGGCTCCCCCTTGGCCTTTGGGGATGCAGGTAATAGAATGGGGAGTTTCAATTCATGAGAAAAAAGCCAGAGAATGTCACTGTTAGTGAATCACCAGATAGGAATACAATGAAAGTCAATGGCACTTTCTACTACAGGTAAAAAGAGGTAAAAAGTTCAATACGCTTATCAGGAGTAAAAAAGTGCAATTGACTTTCATTGTCTATCTGGTGATTCACTAACAGTGAAATTCTCAGGCTTTTTTGTCATGAATAGTTTTTTTCAACGCCTTGTGAATCAAGGCCTAAGTCCGAGCTCCTAGGACTGGCTCACTTTAAAGTCCTGCATTACAGGATACGGTCTTATCCTGTGTCTTGTATTGCTACTATTAACATGTGGTTAAACTGTATTTGTTTGAATTACATGTTACAGTTTTATGTTCATACTCTAGTGTACAGTGTACCCCAACCCTCTACTCAAAGCCCACCAACAGATCATCACACAGATGCACAGGTGGATTAATTCGTGATCAGACACAGCTATGAAGCCACTCACTGTGTTGAATCAACCCTTTTGTGACATTTATGGATTTATAAAATACAGAGGCATCTGAGGTTACATTTTATTGAGGTGGAATGCATCATTTGTTGTTTCATTTTCTGTTTTAATATTATTCTGTCTAGAAATGCATAATCATAAATCTGCCATCAATAATTGTCATTTTGAATGTTTACCATGTTTCCCACTGACAGGTCATATCCTGCAGTTGCTATGACAACTTCAAACTTCACATTTATAGGTAAATGCAAACATAACTGAATGTTTTATTAACTAGACACATCTGCATTCACATATTTCTTGAAAATGCTGAATATAAAATGTAAAGTCATTTTAATCTTATTTTATATTTTCCTTTACTCAACTGAGCAGTTCTTGCTGTCAGATGAATTGCAGTAAGAGCCGTTTGAATTCATAACTAATCTAGCAGTCACTGAATACATGATAGACAATGGAGAAAATTAAATACAGGTTTTGAAGAAAAGGATTCCTATCAGTGGCATGGAACCTAATTATACAGTCTTACCTAGAAATACAGAACAATTTTAGAGGATTTTGTTTCAGAGGAATTAATAGTGAATAATAGTCTCCTTCTAAATCTTATTATGCAATGTAATATTAGTTAAGTATTCATGTTGAGAGCAAATCAGTCATTGGAGAATTAATGTACCCATGATTTTTTAATAATCACATCGATTCTTATTAGTTCTTATTACTACTTCTATTTTATGCTCGTTTGTGGCATATCTGACGTACGAATGCAAATTGTAAAAAATAAGACTTTTAACTTTCACGACAGCTACAGAAATAACCCTAGGCAACTAACCCAGAATCCGGAATCCAGATGTTGATCAATCTGTTTTGTGCTGCAGGGGGAACCTTTGCAAATGGCTTACTAAATTAATGGATTATAGCTTTCATTGTTAGATTTTTCACAATTTGTGTATTTGGTGTATTTAAAAAAACTGAAAATATGCAGATGCCCTGTTAATTATTTTTAATTCATTTTCTCTAAAAAAGTGTGGACCAACAATTTTTAGGTATCTGTTACAGCCAGGTACTCACCTATCCATTGCTTACATGCTGCTCCTCAGATGATACTGGGACAAGGTGAAAGTTAGTTTAGATTGAAGTTCCTATTTAAAGAGGTCCCAATATCGCCCCTACACTTGTCCCTCCAAAATCAGGCAGGTGACTCTGTGTGATGGCGGGCATAAAAGAGAGCAGAGGAGGCCACCTGTATGCAGTTGTTTTCTGTACCCACTGGATTAGCTTCCTCTAATGCAAGTCACAGTGGTGGTGATGGTAGTTGAGGAGTTTGGAGGGAGCTTTGTTAGGAAAAGGTATCTATCTAATGCATAGCTTACTGATGTTGTGAGGGGATAGGTGAGACATGTGAACCAAAACTCGCCCTGGTAGAGTTGCAAGGGGGGTTTAGGCATGTCTTTAGTCTTTTAAGGAGGCTGGGCCATGGGGGAGCAACAATGCATAGTATGGTGAAAGAGCTGGTGCATGCAGGAGCAACTTTTTAGGTTGGAAGGGTGAGAGTGCTGAGAATGTAGGAGAGCATATCTAAAAGTAGTTGAATCAAGGGATACCCTTAGAAACTACTATTTCTAATGACCTTCAGGTTTCTAGGCCCTGAATGACAGCTGCTGCAGAGGATGCGTGAAGAATCTGTCATTCAAGGTCCAATAATGACATATGTGGCATATATTTATTTTCTTCCTGTAACTGGACTTTACATGATGGTTGGAATAAAATGAACACTTTTAGGTATGGATCTTTTGTAATATCCCTCACCCTGTTGGATGGGTAATTTTGCCATGTCAGATTCTGACCTGCCTCTATTAACCCTTTAAGTGCCAGCCTACCTAGATTTTTTGTTACTCTCTGTTGCCAGACTACTTTTCACTTTTTTTGCGCTACACATGTTCAACCTTGATTTATCAAGGGATTTCCAGGGATTTTCCAGGAAAATTATATATTGTTTTTTTCAGCAGAGTCTGGGCCCCCGTTGCTGGGCCCTCACCCAAAGCGTGGTAAGTCCAGGGGGGATAGGAGCCCCCCTTGGTGAAGAGAAGACATCAGAGGAGCGAATGAGTGAGCAGGTTTGTGTCATTATTAATTTTTTTTCTTTCTTTTAGATGTCGGCGCAGCGGAAGTGGGGGGGGGGGGGCTATTCTTGGTCCCCTCCTGAAGATCAGAGGCTGGGGGGCGGAAATCAAACACTTGATCATTGAAGAGAATCACTGGCACTTTCAAACGAAGGGTCAGTTAAGTCTGTATCTTTTTTCCTTTTTTGGGGGGGGGCTCTAAAGTCAGCTACGTGAGTCTCACATAGCTGGCACTTAACGGTTGGAGAGGCAGCTACGTGAGACTCACATAGCTGGCACAAGAAGGGTTAATGTGATTCCTGTATAGACTATGGGAAGTGGGAGTCCTTTCTTTACATAGAAAATTACCTAGAAATTGGGCCCCACTAGATGTGTCACATGCATGAAGAATACTAGGTATAATGTGAGTGACAGACTGGAGGTAGACCAAGCATTATTTAATAAGTAGAAGGGGAACCTAGGTGCTTGATTTAGTAGGATGGCCCACTAAATAATAACAATCACCAATATTATTTTTTTTTAGAAGGAAGTTTACTTGGGCATAGAATTAGGATGCAGCATAAAATAGAAAAAGTATGAAAGGTGGGAATAGTATTGCAAAATGGGTAATAATGAGAAATAAAGAAATCACTGTCTTTATTTCAACAGATAGAAGAAACAAGGAGCAAAGGGAGATAATGATGTGAAGTCCACAATACAGCCAATTGATGTGCTTTACGTTAGAATAGAATCCACTCATGTGAGATGACTGGCTGTGTCTTCAACAACCACAAGCATCAGACTGGACAGGCTTCTTCTACTTTTTACTCTTTGTTACCTTGGAATGGCAGCTAATCAATGATTCTTGGCGACCAATCAAATTTGTTAAGTAGGAAGGGAGCAATGTGTCTGCACATTCACCTGTTGTACCCATCTGGTAGCCAGCAGTCATTTGGCGTGGCAAACTGCCAAGCAGCTCTGGTGGAATGTGGAAGTGGTAAGTACAGGACCATTTTGGGGATTTTGCCACAGTGGGCATTCAAATTTGAGATGCCCCCATGCTGTAGTGGTAAAGTTAAATATTCTTTATCATTCATTAATCTTTAACTCTTCTAATTCCTATAACCCTCTCTCGGGCACGGAGGTGTGGAAGAGCCCAGTGCCCATCAGAATGAGTGTTATTCCAGATCACTGGACCAGTGTTGAAGGGCATAGGGGGTGATGAGCTAGCAGGGCCAGGAGACAGCTATTTTGCTTCTGAGGACTAAGTTACCAGTCCCCATGACTGGTGCCTGGACTGGCTCAAAGATGAGGGGGAGGCATACTTTCTAAAATAAAACATGCAAGATGGTGATGCATACTTTTTACACCTGCTCTAAACATATGTAAAAATTCATCTAAAAAAACTTGCAACATAAATGTAACAGCACACTCTGAATTGCCCAAAATTATATCAGCAGCAGATGGTACATTTAAATTCTGTGACCACTGATTATTCTTCCTTCTATAAAAAGAAAGAAGAAGAAGTAAAAAGAAGCTTATATTTTTTGTACATTTTTATTAATGCCCCCTTTTTTCCCTCTAGTTACATATGAACATATGAAGGTATAGCAATATAACAAGAGTAAGTAAAGATATGTATTTGGACAAAAGCAGAATGTAAAACACAACAAGTGCAATGAGTAGAAGATTCCAAAAGAAGAAGAGGAAAATGAAAAGTACTTAAAAAATGAGGCAGAAAAAAAACGAGGGGGGGGCAAGGGATGTTACTAGTGTGAAGACAAGTTCAAACTGACAATAAGGAGTATTCAAAAACATCATCTTATTTATTTATTCCCCAAACTGAATCTTGTACTGCCTCCAAGCCCTAGCAATAAAACCCTTGTTTAATCAAGTAAAATTGTAACTTGGAAAAGTTGGCTGGCCTGAGGTTTAGCTAGCAATGGGGAAGGTGTGATTTTAACATCAATGGCTTTACTAATAGCATAGAACAGGAACATTTATTTTGCTATAGCGCTCATAAGTATGAATTGCGTAAAAAAGAAAATCTTCCCCATTTGAATAATTCTGTAATTTTATAATTGCCACATTGCCCCATTGCAGGGGAAGGATTTTCTTTGAAAAACTGTTATTTTCCTTAGTTTACTATGTTTACGTGTATGAAAAAGGCAAATCGCCAAAAATTGAAGAGACCCTGGAATTAATGATTTGGTTAACTCTCATGTGTGTCACATTAAAACCACATATACCTACATATCATATTAAAACCAGCCATTTAATATTGTTGTAACCAAACTGCCTTTTTCTGGACACTGAGCTCCTCATGACTGCAAGTAATTGATATGTGACAGGGACGTGTAAGACTTGATGAATACACTACACTGTCATTGACTTTTAGCTGCATTTATTTAGACATGTTTACTTTTGCTAGTATTATAATGATCTCCTTTAATTCAAGAAAGCCCTTGTGGTAAAATGGAATTACACATGTAATTAAGCTACTGCTGCTTTTATCCCCTTGGTTTTACCAAACAATAAACTCAAAGGTCAGTTCCAGCCATTGCACTTGTATTTAGGCTACCTAGGGAGACAGGATATTGCAGATATATTTATGTATAATTAATATAAATAACATATGCTGTCACTGATTGTACATCAAATATATTCGGGTCAAGAAGCCTTTAAAGTGGTCCAACACCCTCCACGGCACAGGTGTTGGTCGCCGCCAGCGATGTGGCGATGTGTCTGGGGTGCATCCAGAATGGAGCTCCCCCCCTGCATATAACCTCCCAGAATGCCCGTAAATCTCACCTTTCCTACAGTTTGGCAATGAGAATCCATACTCTTAATTTAAAAGGTGACATCATGATGACAACATTTTGCCAGCTGTAACCTTTGCTGCGACTTTATATTATTTCTTAACATGCATCATTGTAATAAATTATTATCTTTTTAATGATATCTTTATTAAAGTTATTTAACTTGTCCAAATGAAAGAACATATTTTTCTGCCGTGTTAATACTAACTGAAAGTGCTGTCTTGTAAAACAGGCAATAACGTTATGTTACAGTCGCTCTTTTGAAATTGTTAATAGATTTACAGTAAACTTTGACTTGTATTCGGCAAGACTCCACTTTACTCAGCATAATTTAGTTGGCTTGTCTTTGCCTACAGAGTAATAATTATCCCATCGCCAAGAAAATGAAAATTTGAACTTCATTTTGAGGATATGTGAGAAATAAAAATGCCAACTCTGGCTAAATTATAAGGCCTTTCATAAATTAATCCAGAGATCCCGTATTGTATTGCATTCCATATCATGACCATTAGACATATTAATTATTCATGCCTGAGAGCATATGTGACAAGAACTTTAATATACCGCTCTGATGATTTCTGAAATGGATATCAATGGATTGGTGGTAGAAGAGAGAACAAGGAAGTACAGCATTAAAATGCACTGTACATCTTTACTGGTTATATTATAAATACAAACATGCTTTGTTTTATATCAAATACAATTACTAGACAATGTGTAAGAGTACATGAAGCCAACATACATTTTAATGTTGGCATAGTATATCAGTAACTGTAATAAAACTTTCCGTTAGGGTAAGGCCAAATAATGACTGATTTTGATTAAAAAGTGTCCTGTATAGGGATAAATTCATGCATACACTGGGCCCAGTCACAGCTATTACGGAATCTGATAACTGTCTTTTGTGTGTTGCCCCACAACCCTATGGGTGACACAGGGGAATAGGGATATGCTAGGCCTGGGGAGTCCTGTGTGGTACTTAGGCGGCACTTGTGTGGCACATGCATGCTGTCAAGTTTGCATGCACTCTTGCTTGAAGAAGTACAAACACAGTCCCAGACAGGTCTCTTCAGAAAGGTTTTATTTACTTATGAAGAAACACCTCCAACTCACTCAAGCTGTCCCAAAGGTACAACTAATTTAGAGGTAGTTTAACAGCACAGTCAGTCACAGTACGTTCATCACCAACATAACTGATTACGTTGGCACAGCATATCGGTAACTGTAATAAAGCTTTCCATTAGGGTGGGGCCAATGGCTGATTTTAAGGAAAACTAGCCATGTAAAGTGATGCATTCAAGAAAGCGCCGTCCCTTTAAGGAGGGCAGCCCACATGACTGGCCTGCGTTCCTGTCCGGAGGCAGACCAGCCATGGGGGGAAGTGGTCACTGGGGGAAGTGACCTCAGGGGGGAAGGGGAGTATATAAGGGGACGTCCGTCCCCTTCCCCTTCCTCTTTGACCCGGCGTGGATGGACGAGCAGTCGGACCGACGCTCGCCCACCCAATAAGCTAAGTATGGAGGCCCTATTCGCAGCGCTTCGCAGGGAGGCTGGACGGCGAGGTGAGGACTGGGTTAGGAGCCTAATTCCTTCCCAGTCCTCCTCGCCGCCGCCCCCACCCAGACCCAGGAGGGCCCGCCGGGCAGTCGCCCGGCTCAGCCCCTCGCCGCCGCGTCGCACCGAGCGGCGGGGGTCTGGCGGCCCCCCCACCTCCCACCCCCCTTCAGCGGCGCGTCCCTTACCTGGCGGCTCCGGCCGCAGGAGGTCCGGGGCCCCTGTCTGCGCAGGGGCTGCCGCGCCGGCTGCTCCCCCGCCGCATCCCCCGTCTGGCGCCTCTCCCGCGGGCCGGCGGCCCGAGCGTCGCCGCGCTCGGCAGGGGGAGGATGTCGGGCCGGGGCTGCTGGCTCCCCCCCCTTCTGCTTCTTCGCAGCCCGAGCCTCCGAGCTCGGGCCGCAAGCGTCCTTCCTCCTCCTGCCTCTCCCGCACCGCGCGGGGAGAGGCTGAACATGTGGGGGCGGAGGCCCCGCCCCCACCAACACGTAGGGCTGTGGCGCGGCCCGAGCACGGGAGCTCGGGTCGCAGGTGCGCCTCCGCTCCCCGCCGTCCTCGTGTGAGGGGAGCGGCGGCGGCGCCTCCAGCATTCTCCCCCCCACGGCAGCGGGGGGAGCGCGTTAAAGGGCCGGCGCACGCACCACGTGCGGCCGGCCCCTCCACCCCTCTCATCGCCCCCTCCCCGCGTACAAGCCGGAGGAGGGGGCCCCTCCCCCCCCACACTCCTCCTCCACCAGGGACCTCCAGCCGGGTCAGCGCTCCGCTCCACGGACAACCCCCCCTCCGGGTCTGCCAGTGGGGCCCCAGGCGTCCGCTCGGACGCTGGCTCGGGCCCCCAAACAGTACACGGCACCATCCCCCCCACCCCACACACATTCTTCCCTCCCCACCCCACCCCCCTTTTCTCCCATGGCGCATGCCCCTTTGTGGGAGCGTCATCCTCGCTCCCCCACGGCCACTATACGGCACCGCTGGAGCCCTCCCCGGCTCCGCGGGATGCCCCCATCCCACCCACCGCTCTCCCAGCCTGGCGCATCCCTGCGTCCCTTAGCGCGTGGCCCTTCGATTTGACGGCCTCCCAGCTGGGAGAGCTGGTGCGCATGGCATCCTCCCCTGCTCATTTGCATGTACGTCCAGGCATGGCGGACCCTCGCGCTTGCGGCCGGGGACTCGGTTTCCCGGCCAGTACCATCTGCTCTCCCCTCCTTTTTTCTCCGCAGGCGGTGGTCGACCAGGGTGAGGTGTCGGGAGGCGAGGCGGTCGAGGCACCAGGATGGCGATTGGAAGACAGCGGCGGTCGGGCGAGTGGCCGGTCGGTGGCGGCGGGCGGCGGCGGGCCACCATCATCCTCCGGCGGCTTGGCGGCGACACCAGGAACAGCGGTGGCGTCGGGACGTCCGGCGGGAAGCGGGTCGCTGGCGGCGGCTCAGGGTCTGGAACGGCGCGTGGAAGAACCTGGCGGCGGGATCATTCGGCAGGGTGAGCCACAAATTATCGCTGATTCTTTGTTATTACCGCAAGCTGGGGGTGGGGCGTCTGGGGGTGATGGGTCGGGGGAGGCAGGTTTTATGGCAGGGGTGAGGGAGTTGTTGACCAGGTGGGAATTATTAGCGAGTGGGGGGTCTAAGGGGGCGCCACCGGGTACCGGGGCCGTGGGGGCGTTTAGGGTGCCGTCGGCGACTAGTGGCGCCGAGGGGGGGGGGGCGCTGTGGCAGGGGGCAGTGCAGGGGGACAGCAGGGAGGGGGAGAATACGGATGATCAGGGTATGGGTGATGTGGGGGGGGCAATAGATCCCTTCCGATTTCGGATTTCGATACGTGTGTTTCGAGGGTCCGTTGGGGGGGCACTTGAGGCAGGAGGTGAGGGAAAAAATATGGAGAAGGGAGTACGTGGACATATTCACGTTACTGCCCTTGGAGCGATTTGGGATTGAAGGTGGGAAAAGGGGAAGGAGCACCGGAAGGAGGAGGACGAGGATAGGAGGCGCTTTCGGTTGATCCCGAGGACTTTCGGGAATTGGCTGCAAGCGTTTGCTATACTGGCAAGCGTTATTGGGGAAAAGAACCCGGAACACTGCTCGTCCCTGTTTTGCTACTTGAACGCCATTTGGGAGGCCCATCGGGTGTATGGGGGCTTGGCCTGGCTTCGTTACGACGAGCAGTTTCGGCAACGGATGTCGGTGAGTGAGGGGTTGGGGTGGGATCATAGGGATATAGGCCTGTGGTTGAGAGTGATGAATGCGAGGGGGGGGTTTATCCAGTTACCGGGGGTTCCTCCCCCTTTCAGGGGGCCGCCACTTCAATGGGGTCGGGAGGGGCGGAGTTGGCCAGACGTGGTTTGTGCTGGGCCTTTAATGACTCCTTCTGCAAATGGGGGCCCACGTGCAAATTTCGGCACGAGTGTTCGGCCTGCGGCGGGAGCCACGGGGCCGGGAGGTGTTTTAGGAAAGGTCGGGGGGGGGCGCAAGGGGGCCGATGGTCCTGGAAAAAGGGGTTTCCCCGGTGAGAGGGGGGGAGATGCGCCCCTGGTTAAATAAGTATCCTGATCAGGGGGTGGCTCAATTACTGGGGGAGGGTTTCGAGTTGGGTTTTCGGATTCCATGTGGAGCACCGCTACAGCTGCGCTCTATTAAGAATCTGAAATCGGCACGGGAGCGGCCGGAGGTTATTAAAGAAAAGTTGGGTAAGGAAGTTTCCTTGGGGAGGATGGCGGGTCCATTTAGCGACCCCCCTCTGGAGGATTTGGTGGTGTCCCCGTTGGGGGTTGTGCCCAAGAAGGAGCCGGGAAAATTCCGTCTTATACATCACTTGTCTTTCCCGAGGGGCGGGTCGGTGAATGATGGGATAGACAAAGAGCTGTCATCGGTGTCTTATACGTCGTTTGACTTCGCTCTGGCTATGGTGAGGGAGGCGGGCCCTGGGGCATTGATGGCGAAAACCGATATCGAATCAGCATTTCGGTTGCTACCAGTGCACCCGGATAGCCTGTATCTTTTGGGGTGTTTTTTCGATGGGGGGTATTATGTGGATCGGTGTCTGCCAATGGGGTGTTCGATTTCGTGCGCTTATTTTGAAGCCTTTAGCTCGTTCTTGGAGTGGGTTGTAAAAGAGAGAGCGGGCTTGGGGCGGTCACCCACTATTTAGACGATTTTTTGTGTGTGGGGCCGGCGGGGACCAGAATATGCCATTTGTTATTGTTAACTATGCTGGACGTATTTGGGGTGTTTGGGGTGCCGGTGGCGCACGACAAGACGGAGGGTCCAGCAACTGTGATGAAATTCTTGGGGATTGAGATTGACACGGTGGGTAGGGTATGTAGGCTTCCGAGGGACAAAATTGAGGATTTGGTTGGGGGGTTGGAAGGGGCCCTGGGGGTTAAGAAGGTCACGTTGGTACAGCTGCAGTCATTGCTGGGGAAATTGAATTTCGCATGCCGGGTGCTACCTATGGGGCGGGTGTTTACCAGGCGGCTATCACTAGCGACGGCCGGAGTTCGGGAACCGCATCACTTCATCAGGTTGACGGCGGCATTGAAGGAGGACATTAGGATGTGGCTCACTTTCCTGGAGTCCTTTGACGGGCTGGCGTATTGGTTGGATCCGGTGAGGGCGAATGATGAGCTTGAGCTCTTCACTGATGCGGCGGGCTCTGTTGGTTTTGGGGCCTACTTGGGGGGGAGATGGTGTGCGGGGCCCTGGCCTGTACGGTGGATGGAATCGGCCCTGGCGAGGAATTTGGCCTTTTTAGAGTTGTTCCCACTGGTTGTGGCGGTGACCCTCTGGGGAGAGGTGCTGAGGAACAAGGCGGTGTGTTTTCGGTCGGACAATATGTCGGTGGTTGCGGCAGTTAACACGCAGACTTCATCTTCATTACCGGTGGTGGTGTTGCTCAGACAGCTGGTGTTGGGGTGTTTGCGTTACAACGTGTGGTTCAGGGCGGAACATGTGCCCGGGGTGGAGAATGGGATAGCTGACGCTCTTTCTCGTTTACAGTGGGAGCACTTCAGGAAACTGGCACCCGAGGCAAGGGAGGTTGGCGAGTCGTGCCCCGGCTGGCTTCTGGAGATCCTGTAGGACGTCTGTTTGGCTTGATTCAAAAGTCAGTTGCACCATCTACTTGGGGGTCGTACGTGGAGACGTGGCGGCAATGGTGGACCTTGGTAGGGGAATTCGGGGTGCCTAGTACTGAGGATGACAGGCTGGCATTGTTGATCTGGTACCTGGGGGAATTGGTGGCGGGAGGTGTGTCCCCTGCTTCTGTTGACAAAAAAATGGCGGCTTTGGCTTTTTTGTGCCGCCTGGAGGGCTGGGCGGATATGACGAAAGCGTTTTGGGTACGCCAGGCTCTGAAGGGTTGGCGGAAGGAGCACAGGACGGCCGATAATAGGCGACCGGTATCATGGGGTTTGTTGGGTGGGTTAATCAGCGTTTTGCCCCAGGTTTGCGCATCTGTTTTTGAGGTTCGTTTGTTTAAGGCAGCTTTCTCGCTAGCATTTTTCGGAGCATTGAGGGTTGGGGAGCTGGTGAGCCCTAATAAACGGGTTCCCGGGGGCTTGGGTTTTGACGATACCGTGACGTCAGATGAAGGGGTGGTATTACGGATAAGAAGGTCAAAGACGGATCAAAGGGGGCGGGGGGTTAGTATTTTTCTGGGAAGGTTGCAGCAATGTAATTTATGCCCAGCTGCCGCCGTCGAGGAGTTCCAGGAGGTCAGGCCAGGGGTGAATGGGCCGTTGCTCATGCACGAGGATGGTTCCTTTTTATCGCGGTTCCAATTTTTGGCAGTTTTTAGGAAATGTCTGGGGGAACTGGGGCTGACAGGCAGCGAGTACGGTACCCATTCGTTTCGGATAGGGGCCGCGACGGAGGCTGCCAGGCTGGGGCTGCCGGAGGAAATAATAAAGAGGTTGGGGAGGTGGGAATCGGCGCGGTTTCGCCGGTACATTCGGCCGGATAGGATTGATCGGCAATACAGGTGAACGTGTGGTTGGTCTATAACATTTTTCCACCCCCCTCCCCTTCCCTTCCCTCCGCCCTTCCCTTCCTTATTTTTGTTTTAAAGTTGGCGTGCTCGGTCCTGATCATCGGGCATTCGTATATTCACTGGTCGGCTCGGCGTGCGGTGGTTCGGAGGAATGGAAGGCAGCTGGGCATTCCGGAAGATCGTGCCCGGTTGAGCTGGGCCGGTGTGAGGGGCCTGCGGTGGAAGGACATGCGGGAGCACACAATGCGGGTGGCGGCAAGGAGTGGGCCGCCTGGGGTATTGGTCATGCACGCAGGGGGGAATGACTTAGGGGCTGTGCCGATGCGGCACCTGATCAAGTCTATAACGCGGGACTTGTTGTATTTTTTGGGAGTATTTCCAGGGGTTGTGTTGGTTTGGTCCCAAATCGTTCCCCGTTTTGCCTGGCGACACGCTAGAGACTTGTTGGCCATCGAGAAGGTTCGGGTTAAGGTCAATAAGGCGATAGCGAGGTTCGTCAGGCTGAATGGGGGCTTGAGCGTGCGGCACATCGAGGTGGAAGGGATGAGGGGGTTTTTTAGGTCCGATGGGGTCCACCTGAATGACATGGGGAACGACCTGTTTAACATGTCATTGAAGGAGCGGATCGAGATGGCGGTGGAGTTGTGGCGGGCCAGGCGGCGCTAAGGTCTCAGCGCCGCCTGGCTTTGGCGGGTCTCCCCTCGGGTTTCGGGTCTGAGATAGCATTTTTCCATGGTTAAGGGTATGCGGCTGTTTCTGTTGAAATGGGCCAGGACGATTTGGTTTAAAGGTTTTTGGTTGGTTTGGGGTTTAAGTAAGGAAGGGGATGTTTTTGGTCACTGGCGGTTAGCCCGATTAAGCTCCCTGGCCTAGGAGGTTTTGCGGCCGAGTTTATGTTGGCTTCCGCTTGGTGGGGTTGGGAAGTTATTTTTGTTCCCTCCCCTTTCCTTCATCTAGGCTTCTCAGACCCGGAACAATAGGGGGGACTCCATTTTGCTTGAACATTTGTTTATTTTATGTTGGGCTGTGGCCGATTAAATTTAATCATTCCAACTACATGGTGGTCCGGACTGTTATTTCTGGGTAGCAGCGGTATGACGCAGGGCATATTGGAACGCTAGCACAGTCATGCATACATTGGGCCCAGTCACAGTTCTTACTGAATCTGATACCTGTCATGTATGTGTTGCACTTGTAGGATGCGTATGTTGTCAAGCCTTCACATGCATAGCTTGCAGGAATACAAACAGAGTCCCAGACACATTCAGCTTACTTTATGGAGGAACCCCTCCAACTTCACTCACGCTGTTCCAAAAGTGCAACTACTTTAGCGTTAGTTCTATTAGCACCGCCAGTCACAGTATATTTATCACACAGTTCCAGGTCTTGGTTTCCTGCTTTAGTAGCTGATAGAGGACAGCCTAACTTAAACAAGTAGGTACCTGGGCCTTTAGCTACCCCCACAGGTTCCTGCAAATGCCATATGAACTAGTTCTGGTGCCACCATTTTGACAATGTGTATGACCTATTATTTTGGTAACATTTTAAGTGATTCCCTCCTTGGGGATAATTGGTTAAAATATCTTGTCTCCAGGGGGCATTTGGTTGGAATTTCTTGTGGCTAGAAAGTACTTGGTGAACCACTGCTCTAGAGTATACTGTCACAGTACGATTGGGGACAGGATTAAAGATGGTATCAGGAATAGGAAGAGTGAAACAAAAGGATTTGGATCTGAGGTGCAGGGCAACATAAGCACAAATGAGATCAGGCAGAAGAAACACAGTGGCAAGAATGTGATGACATCGCAGAGTATTTTTTTTACCTTGATGGTGTTTCACGGTGAAAAGCTAGTATGACAAAAAACCCTGTGCAGCACAAGATAACCTGTAATAAACAATACAGCACCTGGAAAGCAGCGGAAAAAAAAAAATACAGTGGCCTAGATTTAGTAAACTTTCTAAAAAATATCTAATGGACATAAGGGCCATTTATGCTTTATTTCAGAATAAGACACACGTTAAAAATTGTGTGATTCAAAGAAGAAAGAAAATTACAATTATTCATTATAAATACCTAAAATGCACATATACTGGTTATTAAAGAGAAAATCCAAGCATCTTGTAATTGTGCTTTGCCACTGTGAGCGAACCCCCCTCTCCTCAGCATGTACTAGCACCAGGATTTTTTGAATGGCTGCTGTGGGTATGCACAGATAGAGGTGAGCAGGATATAGCACATCAAACGGTAGGTTTTTCAGGCGATCTCAGGGACTTTGAAAAACGTGGCATCCCAAATTGGGATGCTCCACAAAGAGGGAGGCCACGACCATAGAGTCTTGTAGGCCAGTTGTTGCTCCTTGTTAATGATAACTGTCCTTTAAAAACACTTCTTTAACCCACTGCAGATACTGTGAAAAAACAGTAGGGTCTAAGGTTACTGGCGGAGGGTAAAATGTGATTTTTGTGGCAATTAGCTCCACCCCCTCCACCAACAGTAACCATCTTAACACCCCCCCCCCCCCCCACACACACACACACACACACACACACACACACACACACACAGAAATTACCTTTTCACAGGATTCTATTACAAAGGGACACAAAAATAACCTGCCCTGCTCCCTCCTGTAACAGCAGCACAACTGCTCACATAGGAAGTGTGTGGCACCGCAGTGTGTGAATATCCTCCTAATTCTGGTTCATCAGCAGTGGGAGTAGGTGTTTTGGGGTCCCTGCAGACAGAGTTTAGGCCATTTTAAAGTAATCTTCCAGTCAAGTAAGACTAAATTTTTTTTTTAAGTGGAGCCCAAATAGGGATGTCCCTTAAAACTGCTGTTGACTGATGTTTACTTTACATTGTTGAAATAGTATTCCGTTATGTATTTGGTAAATATTTTAGCACACCATTTGGTTCAGAATTCTTTTTCTGATTTTGTCTGTAACTCATGTCCACAGCAAACCCCCACACCCCCATCAACATTAGGGGAGGATTGCAATGATCAGCGAGCAGGTGAGTTGTTTTATTATTTCAACTGCCCAAACAGGCTTAGCATAGTAACATAGTATGTAAGGCTGAATAAAGACTTTAGTCCATCCAGTTCAGCCTGTTTAACTCCTTCCAGTGGTCTAGTAGCCATAGCCGGAAATGTTATTACATGCCAGGAAGGCATCAAGGCCACTTTTGAACATTTTTAATGTATCCCTCATCACTACCTCCTCTGGCAGCGAGTTCCATAGTCTCACTGCTCTTACAGAGAAGAATCCCCTCCTATGTCGGTGGAGAAAGCACCTTTCCTCTAACCTTAGTGGATGCCCCCGGGTTATGGTTACACTCCGGGGTATAAATAGATTGTGGGACAGATCCTTGTATTGACCCCGAATATATTTATACATAGTTATTAGATCACCCCTCAATCGTCTTTTTTCTAGACTAAATAAGCCTAACTTGGACAATCTTTCCGGGTACTCTAGCCCCCGCACTCCTTTTATTAACTTTGTTGCCCTTCTTTGAACGTGCTCCAGTTCTGATATGTCCTTCTTAAGCACAGGTGCCCAGAACTGTACACAGTATTCCATATGGGGTCTGACCAGTGACTTGTACAGGGGTAAAATGATGCTCTGGTCATGAGCACCTATGCCCCTCCTGATGCACCCCATGATCCTGTTTGCCTTGGCAGCAGCTGCCTGGCATTGATTACTACAGTTGAGCTTATTGTCAACTAAAACCCCTAGATCCTTTTCCATTGTTGTTTTACCAAGTGTTTCTTTATTTAGTGAGTAATCATGACACAGATTTCTCCTTCCCATGTGCATAACCTTACATTTATCTGTGTTAAACTTCATTTGCCATTTAACTGCCCATGCTTCCAATTTATCTAAATCTGTTTGTAGTTGCCTGTTGTCCTCCTTTGTTTTAATTACTTTACTCAGCTTAGTATCATCTGCAAAGATTGAGACTTTACTGTTTAATCCATACCCAATGTCATTTATATATATATTGAAGAGAATTGGTCCCAGAACTGACCCTTGTGGTACTCCACTAGTAACAGTGACCCAATCTGAGTGTGTACCATTGATAACCACCCTCTGCTTCCGATCACTAAGCCAATTTCCCACCCATCTGCACACGTTTTCCCCCAGTCCAAGCATTCTCATCTTTTGTACCAGCCTTTTATGTGGCACAGTATCAAATGCTTTAGAAAAGTCAAGATATATGATATCCAATGACTCCCCCTGATCCAATCTTGAACTTACCTCCTCATAAAAGCCGATCAGGTTTGTCTGGCAGGAGCGATTCCTCATAAATCCATGCTGATATGGAGTAATAAGGTCATTTTCCCCAAGGTGCTCCAGGATAGTATCCCTTAAGAAACCTTCAAACAGCTTGCCCACCACAGATGTTAAGCTTACCGGTCTGTAGTTCCCAGGTTCCCCCCTAGATCCCTTTTTGAATATTGGCACCACATTTGCCAATCGCCAATCCATCGGAACAAACCCTGTAGTTATGGAATCCACAAATATTAGAAATAACGGCTTGTCTATTACTGTACATAACTCCCTTAAAACACGAGGATGTATGTCATCTGGTCCCGGCGATTTATCGATTTTCATCTGCTTGAGACGGTGCCGGACTTCTTCCTTGGTTAGACCAGTGACATTTAATGGAGGGTTTCGGTTATTCCCCTGCATTTCACTGGGCATGTCAAATTCTTTTGTGAATATAGAAGCAAAGAAGTTGTTAAGCAAATTAGCTTTCTCCTCATTTCCCTCTATAGGGGTCCCATCCTTGCTTTTCAGGGGGCCCACACCCTCAGGTTTGTACCTTTTACGGTTTATGTAGCTAAAGAATAATTTGGGGTTAGTTTTACTCTCTTTCGCGACCAGTCTTTCTGTCTCCAGCTTAGCTGCCCTTATCTGTTGTTTACATTGTTTATTTTCTTCTTTATAGTTTTTTAACGCTTCCGCTGTCCCTTCCTGCTTTAAACGTTTAAATGCCTTTTTTTTGTTGTTTATTGCCCCCTTAACCTTTTTATTTAGCCACATCGGTTTACATGTGTGTCTAATAGTTTTATTCCTGTAAGGTATATATCTGTCACACTGAAAATTAAGTATTCCTTTGAAAGTATCCCATTTAGCGTCCATGCTTTTGTTCTTAAGGACATTTTCCCAGTCAATGCAGTGTAGGGCATCTCTAAGTTGGTCAAACTTTGCCTTTTTGAAGTCCCGCGTTTTTGTGACTCCTTGATAAGGCACCCTAGTGACTGCTAATTGGAAATTAATGATATTATGATCACTGCTTCCAAGGTGTCCCCCAACCTGTACCTTTATTACTTTGTCTGGTACATTGGTTAGTATTAGGTCCAATATGGCTTTCCCCCTTGTTGGAGCTTGTACTTGTTGGGAAAGGTAGCCATCTTTTGTTTTAGATAAAAAACTATTACTTTTCTGCGAAACACATGTTTCAGCATCCCAGTCTATATCTGGGTAGTTAAAGTCCCCCATAATCACTACCTCATTTATTTTAGAGGCTATATCTATTTGCCTTAGCATCATATTTTCTATGGATTCGGATATATCTGGAGGTTTATAGCAAACCCCCATCAGTATTTTATTTTTGTTTCTCCCTCCATGTATTTCTACCCATACCGACTCCACATGGTCATTCCCCTCACATATATCCTCCCGCAGAGCAGGCTGTAGAGAGGATTTTACAATTAAGCAGACTCCACCCCCTTTGCGTTTGTTACGGTCCCTCCTAAACACACAGTATCCCTGTAAATTTACTGCCCAGTCATAGCTTTCATCCAGCCAGGTCTCTGTTACCCCCACTATATCATATTGTTCTTCTGTTATTATCAGTTCTAGTTCATCCATTTTATTAGTCAAGCTTCTAGCATTTGTAAGCATGCATTTCAAATGCTTATGACAATTTTGATAATTTTGTATATTGCCCTTATTCCTGCTAGATGTGCTAACCCCTCCCCCCTCTCCACCCCCAGTTTCATGTCTACACCCACTGTCACTTTCTTTCCTAACTTCCCCTTTGTAATAGCTTTTACCCTCCCCCCCAATGCTCAGTTTAAACACTCCTCTAACCTTTTAGCCATCCTCTCCCCCAGAACAGATGCACCCTCCCCATTGAGGTGCAACCCATCCCTGCCAAAGAACCTGTAGCCCACTGTGAAGTCGGCCCAGTTCTCTAAGAACCCAAACCCCTCCTTTTTACTCCAATTTTTGAGCCACCTGTTTACATCTCTAATCTCCCGCTGCCTCTCTGGTGTGGCTCTTGGTACTGGTAGTATTTCTGAGAATACTACAGTTGAGGTCCTTGCCTTAAGCTTACGGCCTAAGTCCCTGAAATCATTTTTTAGGACCTTCCACCTACTTCTTCCTATGTCATTAGTGCCAATATGCACCATGACCGCTGGGTTCACGCCAGCCCCTCCCAACAATCTGTCAGCCCGCTCCGCTACATGCCGTACTCTTGCCCCAGGAAGGCAACACACTGTTCGGCAATCCCGGTCTTTGTGACAGATTGCCCTGTCTGTTCCCCTAATAATAGAGTCACCCACTACCAGCACCTGTCTTGCCTGCCCTGTTCTCCCATTTCCCCTCCCTTCCTTACTGGAGCCGACAGATGTGTCTTGCTGCAGCTCTGCCATTCCTGAGCTAACATCCTCCTCATCTGCCAACCGGGCAAACTTGTTTGGAGGTGCCTGTTCAGGGCTAGCCTCCCTGTAACTTTTACCCCTACCCCGCCTTCTAACTGTTATCCAGCTAGCTGCCTCATTTTCCTGCTTTTCCTCTCCCCCCATACTACCACCCTCCCCTGACCCTGAGCCATGTAGTGCCAGATCAGTGAGATCCAGACTCTTTTGCATGATAACAATTTCTCTCAGTGTTGCCAATCGCTTATTTAGATCGTGAATCACGGCTTCCAAATCAGAGATTCGCAGGCATCCGGGGCATATATATTCACAATCGACCGATTGATCAAGAAGTGCATACATAGCACAAGATGTACACTGAACAGCATTGTTAGGCATGGAACCCATTGTATGAATTTGTGGGAACACCAAGTGTAGAATTTACAACACTTAAAATAACAATATGAAATCAAAGGCAGATACTTACAGCTTCAGCACTTCTGCTTGTAACTTCTTCTTTTAACTCCTGCTTTAACTCACCACTTCCAAGCAGCCACTTACAGAGTCAGCAACAAGAGCGAGCTACAAGAGCTGTGTGTGGCCTTATAACACACCTGCTTCAATTAGGCCTCAATTAGGCCTCAGCAGGAATCCAGGAAAGAGAAAAAAGAAAAAAAAAAACTTTTTTTTTTTTTCTTTGGTTTAAATTTGTGCCAGCATTAACACACTGATTCACAAAAATAAAACAAACACAGTTTACTATATTTTACTTACCCAATGAGCTCAGTTTCCCAAAACTTACCACAGGAGATCCTGCTTTAACTCACCACTTCCAAGCAGCCACTTACAGAGTCAGCAACAAGAGCAACAAGAGCGTTTCAGCTTTGCCAACATAAGAGGTTTCTAGTTTTGGGGCCACTGAGGTCCCAGGAGCTGCCATTATAAGCTTTGAGATGGATTTTTCAACAATAATAAAATTGTTGGATAAATGTTTTGGTAGTAATCTGGATAGCGCTGGGGCGTGATTCAGATGCTGAATTTTTACTTTGAGGGTGTTATCCCAGTTTAACCTCACTCCCCCACCATAAATCCAGCTCCTCAAATGGCTGCCTAGTGCTCAAGTGGGCACTGACGTTTTGGCTGCCAAATGTCCTGCCCATGTGAGCACCAGGCAGCCACGGTGCTGGATTCCTGACCGGGGGCATGAGGAAAGGTTAAAGATTGCAGGCATCCTTGGGGGTTATTTGCAGGGGGACTCCATCTTTCTGGATGCCCCCCAGTATGTCATACCAATACTGTCACCAATACAGACATTGTTGGTCCACTTTATGAATTGCTTTAAAACACAAATATTTGACACATTGCTGTAGTAAACTTTTTAGCTGTGAATAGTGCTCTTAACTTCTTACCTTACTGAATCCCACAGTATTTTAAAAACACAGTCCCTATTTCCCGAGATAGTTTAAGGCAGGTTTACTGAATCGAGGCCTGCTTGTTACAATAATACACCACATCAAAGCAGAAACTGCAAAGCAGATTGGGTCTGCTACTCAGCACATATGTTTTCCTTTGGAAAGTCATAAAATAATCCCCCACAGACAAAAGCGCTTATGCAAATAAGTAATTTAACAACACACAAGAGTAACAAGTTGTCTTTAGACCAGAATCAAAATCAGTTGTTACAGCCTCCCAGGAGCATGTATTTACTGCTCTTATTGTAAATTGTTTATTTTTGCAGTTTTTGCCAAAAGGCATCATTTTTTTCTCATCATGAATAGCTAGAAGGTTAAAAAAAGGAAGTAAAATAATAGGAAGCTATTGTTTGCTTGCAGTGCTGCTAACTCTGCCTCCAATAATTATGAAGAACAATGTTCACACAAAGTTATTAAATCTTGTAGCAAGGGGATCTTTATTAGAAAAGGTTGATTTTTTGCTAGCTATAAATAAGTAGAAATTCTCTTGCATCAGTTAGGAGAACTGGATTTTATTTTCTTTGCTCAACTAGTTTATTTGCCTTTTATGTGTTAAATAAGTCCTTTAGACTGTAAGTTCGCAAGGGCAGGGCTCTCTCCTCTATTGTATCTTGTACTCAGAATATCCATTGTCAACTCTGTAAAACTGCATTTGAAATAGTATATGTACCGTATGTTTCTACCCTGTCTGTAATTACTACTTTGTAAAACACTACGGAAGATGATGGCGCTATATAAATAAACAATAATAATAATAAGGGCCTTATTTAACAAGGGATAGCGCCAGGTAGCGAATGGTGAGCGAACGGTAATGACGCTCACCGCCACGAGAACGCCGGCTCCCCTCCGCAATCACACATTTATCAAGCCGATCCTGCTTAGCGACTGACAGAGCGCCAGATAGCGAATTATTCATCATTATTCCAGCCTCACCCCACAGCGCCAGCGAGCGACCTTGAACAGCGACAGGTATGACATGCATTTCAATGGAGCAATCTTTAAATATTCATAATTAATTGCTCTTAATTTTTTTATTTTTTTTTTAAATGTCAAAAATTCTGTGACCACTTCTGCAATGTTATTTTTTTTTTTAATGTAAAAAATTAAATAAATAAATTTGTGCAGAATTGATATTACAGGTCTGAGATTAAGGTATTCATATTACAAAATGTTTGTAAAAACATGTTTATTTTTTTTCCAAAAACTTGGTTGTTTGGGGGTTAAAAAACTACTTTTAACCCATCGCCGCCAGCGCTCTGGGGTTTAAACTAGCATTTTACAGCGCGAGAATTTTTTGAGCGTGATTTGTTAATGAATATGCTGGGAGCCATTCGCTATGGCCGTTCGCTGTCATGCGCTCCCATACAGCGCGGAACCTGTCAAATAGCGACTCCTCACCCAATATTCAACATTACCGCACACCGACTGAGTCGCTGTCAACAGCCGAACAACGGCCAAGCACAGCGAATACTAGCGTGCGCTGTGAAAATGACGCTACTGGCGCTCATCTGTCGCTACCTGGCGCTATTAATGAATCGGCCTCCCCGTGAAAGTGTTTAGCTAAAGGACTGGGTACCTAGCCCATTTTAACTCAACAATAGACGTGAAGTGGGGGGGTGAGGGTTGAACTAAACAATGGAAACTCTAGCTAAGAGTTTGAATTAGATCAGTTTGGAGCCTTGAACACAAAACTATTCAGTTACTTTTTTTTTGTTCTGTTTTGTACCTACTATTTTTGTTGCTGAGCCTGGTATATTTCATTCTGCTCTAAGTAAGGATATTATTTTATTTGCATACTGTGTAAGTGGATAGGCAAAGGCTTACCAAAGCAAATCAGAAAGGAGAAAAGAAAGCTTCCCAAGATAGATGGCAATAGCACCACCAGATGAAGCACGTCCTCAGAAGTAGGCTGTGATACAAGCACATGCTTCTTTTCAAAAGTTCTGTTTATTTTGGTTCACAATATTTCCTGAGCTGTTAGGCTCGATTCATTGATGAAGCAGTGTCAACCAATTTTAGGACCCGCAGCAACAGTCTGCCTTATATGTTTCCCACACCCTGTACATACAGATTGCTCATATTAAAAATCATCCTACCTGCATCTACTGCATGTTATGAGCTTTTAAACATCCAAGATGGCTGCTCATGGAATGTCAGGCAGCCTGCAAACAGGAAGTGCCTTCTGACTGTGCTGCTCTGCATTCTGGGATTGCTGTCCTTTCCCTGTCCCCAGTTCTGCTCTGTCTGAGCAAAGCACAGCTATAACCCGCCCCCTGCACTTTATCCTGCTCTCCTCTCCTCAGTATGTGTGATGCTTCTAAGGCAAGATCCGTATCCTAAAGTCCTGAACAGAGTTGCAGCCCAGTGGGGAAAAGAATAATAGGTAAGTGACTAAAAACTTAAAATATATTAACTTTAGATGCTGGGGAATAGTTTTTTAAGGGTTTGGGCTTTTCAATAAATCATGGTGAAGGTCCAGTTTAACTCTCCCGACTATCACATCCTAACAGCTCTGATGCCATGGCAACCTGTCTGCTGCCAGTACAGTCCATTTGACCTTGTTATAATGTTTCCTTTATATGTTTTGCCATTTGGATTTCAATTAAGCACAAGTCTGTTATATAGGTTTGCATTATATTTGTGTCCAGCTTTACAGAGCCCTATAACATTCACAGTGTAATTTGATGATAGTGCATGAACAGGAAACAGAAAGTCAGCGAGTGTGCTCAAAATCCAAGCAGATGTAAAGTTACATAATACAGATGGTCAGCATTCTCAGAGCGCTTTACAATATCTAACTATTCTTACCAAAACATTGGAACATAGGAGAACTAACTGATCAGACTGTTCAAATGCCTTCCAGTAATGACTAACTATACATACCTAGAAAGTGTAGTTTAGGACTTTACAGCAAGTTTGCACTTAGATGTAGCCTGTGTGGCCTATATTGCAGCAATAGAGCCACAGTTTGCCATGCAAATATGTACTATACACATACCCAATTCTCTCTTCCACCATTATTAGAGGACCAACACTCACCTACTTCTTCATTATCCCACATGACTGTTGGCAGTCATTGATGTTTTCTGGGTAGGTTTGTACAGTGACTGCCAGTCCTGAAACCTCCACTGGCAATTGGCTTTGGATCCGGGACAAAGTTAAATTTGACTTGGACCTTGCCGCAGTTTGCCCCATCCCAGGTGCCTGCAGGCAGCATGCCGGCCATCATTATCCTGTGAACTGGTATAGGGGTCCCTTGATCCCCCTTTTTCCCAGTAATCCACTCCATGTCCCGTCCCTTTTGATGTCATATGGGGATTCCACAGAGGCTCCTATAGTATGAAAGCATCCCTACCTCAGTGGGGCTGGATTAGCCAAGGAAGGAGCAGGGGGGGACTTCATTAAAGATGCTGATGTGGTAGCCGCAATAGCGGCTCTCTAATATAAAGAAATTTACAGCTCACTGTACAGAAGGGTGTCCCTGAGCCAGCAGACTTGCAGACAGGATGCAGTCTGGTGGGGGACAGGTGAATGAAGAAGTGGCAACAGTGAATTTTTATATTTTTTTTACTGGATTATCTGTTTGTGAGCTGGTAAGGGATCCAAGAGACCCTTCACCAGTTCACACGTTGTGGTGGCTGATTTATTGTAACCAGCATTTTTCTGCTGGAGAGCTTCTGAACCGGGATAGTCCCCGTTTCGGCTAATCACTAGTCATAAACCCTTTTTCTGGGCAATTGTCAGCACTTTAGGTTTGGAGTGAAATTATTTGGTCAGAAACTAATCTTGTGATTCAGCCAAATTAGACCTGAAGCAAATCACTAGTGCATTTTCTTCACATAAATTTAATTGGAACTAAACTAGTATTTAATATGTCAGATTTTCTGTGTATAAATCTTCTAGCCAATTAATGCGAGAAATACACTTCCAATTTAAGTGTTTTTCTATTTCAGCATAATTCAGCAATATTCTATTTGTGACTGGTAAATATGTACTGTTGGTGAAAATGTACATTGAACAGAATTAAAAAACCATGTCACTAGAGATGAGCGAACCGGTTCAGACGAACCGGAATTCGCTCCGAATTTCAGGAAATATTCGATTCGGCACGAACCCGAATATTTTGTGGTTCGTGCCGATCGAATTTTTCCTGAAATTAAAAAAAAAAATGCCGGCATGGTGGGAGCGAGCCGGCCGTCGGGCCGGTAAAGCCGGCCGGCCCGCTCCCACCATGCCGGCATTTAAAAAACAAAGGAAAAAAAAAAAAGAAAAAATGCCTGTATGGTGGGAGCGGGCCGGCCGGTTCCGCGCTGACAGCTGACAGCTTTGCCGGCCCGCTCCCACCATGCCGGCATTTTTGATGGGGAACTTCGTAAAAGTTCGATTCCGCCGAACCCGAATTTCTTTGTGACATTCGGTGAATCGGCCGAATCGAACTTTTCAAAAGTTCGCTCATCTCTACATGTCACACTCAAATTAGTGACAAAAAAAAAATCAGCTGATGTGATCATTGGCAAAATTAGGATGTGGAATGTAATTTAGATCTTTCATGTATTAGGCATATTGAATCAAATGGGTATGTGCAACAATTAAAGTGTTATGTTTAGTTTTATCACACAGGTCCCAGGAAACCAGTAAAGGTACCTTTTAAATGTGGAGAACCGTGTGTCACATATCACCTTGCCCCATGTGTTAATGCATATTTAAGTGTTCTGCCGGTTGCTTTTGCTATCAGGTTAATGCCTTATTGTGCAGGAAAGCTCTCAAGCATGTAAGAAACCCATCTGACAAAAATGAAAATAAGGATAAACTTTACAGATTACATTTTGAAATGCATTTTAGTTGATTTAAAATATGTATTTCCTGACATATTGCTTTTATAAAGAACCTTACAGGTCATGTTTTATAAAATTGAGATTTTCTGTTCTTCTATCGTATAAATGACAAGTTACAGCATTTATTATAATTATTAAGAGTTGCTATGCAAAGTAGGTTTGAAATAGAACAAATGTTTAACATTGAAAATCTGTTTTGGTACTAAGAAAAATATATATTTCTTTTTATACATATAAGTTCACTGTTATGTTCCACATAACTTGTGCTTTGTTGTCATGATTTTGTGTTTCTGATTCACTTGATTGAAGATTAGGCATTTTAGGCCCATCAAAAAACTTTTTACACCTTACATACTATTTACTGTTTACTCCAATAGCATAATAGAGCTTCTGTATTCAGCTCGGTCCAAATATCTATTGTACTTGGTCCAAGAAGCAGTTAGTCTTTTTTGGGGTTTTCCTGGTTAATGCACCAGCAACAGCTGCTTAGTGGGCCCCCTGTGACAGGAACAAGAGAGAGAAAGATAGCAAAAAGCAAAACACAAGGAGGAGAAACATGAGAGAGACAACTACAAATGAGATGGAGAGTAATGGGGCACAGATACAAAAGAAAAGAAAGATAGTAAAAAACAAAACACAAGGAAAAGAAACATGAGAGCGACAGATACAAAAAAGATGGAGAGTAATGGGCGCAGATACAAGAGATAAGGAGAGTAACAGGAGAGTGAGAGACCTGAGAAAGACAGAGAAACTTCAAAGAGCAAAAAATGAGAAAAATTGGCACAGAAAATAGATGCATGATAGCAAGAGAGAGAAAGCAGAGAGACAGCCATTAGAGAGAGACAATAGACAGAGAAAAGGCAGAGAGAGATACACAGACACAAGAGAGAAAAAGTGAGACAGGAAAGAGAGACAGGGGTGAGACACAATAGATATAGAGAAAAACTTAAGAGATGCAGACACGAGAGAGAGAGAGAGAGAGAGAGAGAGAGAGAGAGAGAGAGATTCCACATCTCCAGTCACAAGATCAAGAGATTCCAACTCTTAGCTGAGTGTCGATGATCTTTCATGAGTTGGGAAGAAAGGCTCTGTCACATAATTTTACATTTTTTTACAATGCTTTTTTATTTGCCACCAAGAAGAGAAAGTATTTATTTCTTTGTGATGTATCTGTTTAAGTAGCTTGACATCCCAGGTGACAGCAGACCAACTGATGGATTAGCTGCAGGTATACTGTAAATTGACTTTCTGTGTGACAGTCCCAACTTTGAGGCATTTTGCCGCTCCCAGAAAATTTTGGGAACACCTCAACCTTTTAAGTGCCAACTACGTGAGTCTTACATAGCTGCCTCTCCAACCGTTAAGTGCCAGCTCTGTGAAATTAACAGGTTTTTCCTGGCAATAAAATAAAAATAAAAATTATAAAAGGTAAAAACTTACCTGGGCCCGCTATCAATCCACCATGGTCTGCTCTTCACCCGAGGGGCATCCAATCCCATCTGATACAGAAAAAATAAATAAATGACATATTCACTCTGGTGTGTGTGTGTTTTTACAGCTAACCATTTGTGAACTGGTAAGGGGTCTTTGAGACTGTCCAGGTTGCCCTGGTCTACCAGTCCCGCATAGCTGGTGCCGGGGTTGTTCGGGAAGGGGGGACCACAAAACATTTTTTTGTAGTTTTTTTTTTTTTTAACCCTTTAAGTGCCAGCCTACCTTGAGATTTTGTCACCCTTTGTTGCCAGACCATTTTGCACTATTTTGCGCTCCCCATGTTCAACTGTGGTTTTTGAAGGGATTTCCAGGGATTTCCCAGGAAAGTGATATATTGTTTTTTTCCGCAGAGTCTGGGCTTTAACATGAAATGTCTTGTTTGTCATTTGTTAGGTGTATTCTCAATATTTTTGGATGAAATATGTGCAAAAAAAAACCCAAAAAACTATTTTTTACAATTTGTAGTGTTTTTTGTAATAAAAAATGTAAGTTTCTCACTAAAATCTTATTGCGCGTGAAACACCAATTTATCCCGGTTACAGCGGTACCACATATGTATTGGTAGACACCCTTTCCTGCCCAGGCGACTCCCCCAAACTGAAACAACGCTTTAGGAGATTTTCAGATAAAATACAACTATGCTACGCGCTAAGCGCACCTTGCAGTTTTTCAAGAAAAACAACCCTTTACATTTGAAATACCCCCGACAAACTATATATTCTCTGGAAGTACACACCTCAAGCTTTCTAGACGTACCAGGTTTGTTGACATGGGTGCAGTTTTCTGGAGTTAACCCCTCAATATATTCTTTGGTTGCACAGGGTTTCCCTAAAAAAGAATAAAAATGCAGAATCAAAACCACATTATCCTAAAAAAATATGGAAACAAGAAAAAAGCTGAAAATCTGAAAAAGCAACATGCCCCGAACAGAACAATACCCAGCATGCATAGGTCCTGTCAAGGGAAGAGTTGCCAAACACACCAAAGTAAAGCATGTGCGTAACAGCAATTTTACTTCAAAATTTCAGCTCTGCAGACAATGTGCGCACCTTGTGCTTTTTCTACCAAAACAAGCCTTTACATTTGGAATATCCCCCATAAACCATATGTTCCCGGAAAGTACACATTTTAAGCTTTCTAAGCGTACCCAGCTTGTTGTCGTGGGCTCATCTTTCTGGAAGTAATCCCTTGAAGAATTCTTAGGTTGCACAGGGTTTCACAAGAAAATGTATAAAAAAGCCGAATAAAAAACACCTTTTCCTAAAATATCAATATGCAAATAAGAAAAAACAAGCTAAATCTGAAAGCGCAAGGTCCCCCGAGCAGAACAATACCCAACATGCATAGGTACTATTAACCCTTTTAATTGCCAGCCTACTTGAACTTTTGTCACCCTCTGTTGGTCATTTTTCCCCATTTTGCGCCATGTTTAACCGTGATTTTTGCCGGAATTTCCTGGAAAATATATATATATTTTTTTTTGCAGCAGAGTTTAGGCTTTAACATTAAATGTCTTGTTTGTAATTTTTCTGCTGTTTTTTAAATATTTTTGCGTAAAAAAAACAAAAAAATAAATAAAATAATATTTTTTAAACAATTGTCTCCTTTATTTTAAATAAAACATTTGTTTTAGTAATGAAAACCATATTGCATGTGATAGCCCCATTTCTCCCGATTACAACGGTACCACATATGTATCGATAGCCCCCCATTCTTGCCCAGGAGACCCCCCAAACTGAAAATAGCACTTTATAACATTTAAAAACAAAATACTACTATCCACACTATAAACGCAAGGGGTTAATTTAAAAAGAAAATGACATAGGGACCCCCCTCCCAGGGGGGAGGACCCCGTTTTTTTTTTTAATTTTAAGGGTTAGGGTTAGGCTAAGCCTAACCCTAACCCTTAAAATTAAAGAAAAAATGACATAGGATCCCCCCTCCCAGGGGACCCCATTTTTTGGGGGGAATTTTAAGGGTTAGCGTTAACCTAACCCTAACCCTTAAAGTGGACCAACACCCAGGATTTTCACTATCCTGGGTTTTGTTCCACTTCCGCGGGGGTGCCCCGCTGCGTGAAACCCCCGAGAGAGGTATAAAAAAACTCATCTCACCCCGCTCCTATGGCGCATGCGCGAGCGCTCGTCCAATCAGAGCGCTCAGAGCCGCTGTGGTATGCACGGACAAGGGACGGACAACCACAGCAGCTCCGAGCACGCTGGCAGCCGCATCTCGCGCTTCCCTCTAACAGGGAGCGTGCCCGCGCCGGCCATTCACAAACGGCGCCCTGCTAGACAGAAGCGTGAGAGGCGGCGGAGGCCCGCGCATGCATCGTTGGAACGGGGATAAGGTAAGGCGAATGGGGCGTCCTGGGGGGTTTCACACAGCGGGGCATCCCGATTTCGGATGCCCCGCTGTGAGGGATCTGATCGGCCCTGGAATCTTATAGATTCCCGTGCCGATCAGCCTGGGTGTTGGTCCACTTTAAAAAAAAAAAAAAAGAAAGACGTAGCATCCCCCCTCGCGGGAAGGGGGGGGGGAACCCATTTTTTGGCAGAATTTTAAGGGTTAGGCTAACCCTAACCCTTAAATTTTTTTAAAAAAATGAAGTAGGGTCCCCCCTACTTCTAACCCTAACCCTAACCCTTAAAATTCAAAAAAAAAATGATGTAGGGTCCCCCCTACCCGTCATAACCAGCCCAGGACCAGCTATGGGGGCTTGTAGGCACAGAGTGGGGGGGCCAGCTTTTGTGGCCCCCCCACCCTGCAGCCTACGAGCCCACATACCCTATGTGGGCCCGGGCTCTTCTGCCCCCCCCTGGCCTTTGGGGAGGCAGGTAATAGGGGATGCCTCGTGAACTGGTATAAGGGGTCTCATGGACCCCTTACCAGTTCACAAGGGGTTAACAGTAAAAAAACACACTGACACTTTAATAAAAAATTTTATTAAAAAATAAAAACTTTTTTTTTACTTTACTTACCTCCGATCGTCAGCTCCTTTGTCCCTCGATGTGATGACAGATGCGATCATGCTGGCTGCAGTAGCAGAGGGGCAGGTGATGATCTGATCACCTGCCCCTCTGCTCCTGTGGCCAGCATGATCGCATCTGAATGAACAACAGCCGGGAGCCAGGACGACACCCGGTGAGTGACGTCACAAAGGGGGCGGGGCTTCGAGCCGGGATCGCGATAAGCCCCGCCCCAAAGAGGCGGAGCTTGAGCGAGGGACGCGATAAGCCCCACCCCCAAAGGGGCGGGGCTTATCACAAGATGGCGGCGCCCGTCGGAGCAGGAGGGGGGAGAGCCCTTTCAGGCTCTCCCCTGAAGCTGAAGAGCCAGGGGGGGGCGATCGGAGGCCCCCCCAGTGAAGAAGAGACCTGTCGGGAGGCAGCGCGACCTAAGGTAAGTGAATGTCATTTTTTTTTTTTTCACAGATAGCAGCTGCTGCTGCCGAAGCGGGGGGGGGGGCACTATTCCGGGGGCACTCCTGGAGCCATCCGAGACCCCACGGGGGATCGGATGGCACCAAATTAAAGAGGAGACCCGGCAGGATCTAACGAGGGGTCAGGTGAGTATTTTTATTTATTTTTTTGCCCACTAGCAGGGTTAGATGCCAGGCACGTGAATTTTACGTGGCTGGCACTTAAGTCCAGGAGAAGCAACCACGTAAAATTTACGTGGCTGGCATTTAAAGGGTTAAAGTATAGTACCCCCCAGAAAGGGGGAGCCCACACCAATTTTATTGTTACTTTTGTAGTGTATATATTACTTGAATTTTATTTGTAACTCTTAGAAAGTGCTCTTTTCTGTTTGGGGGTTCCCTGAACAGAAATGGGGATACCAATACACATGTGGTACCTTTGTATATGTATTTATTTATTTACATTTTTAATTTAAAAATATTGAAAAAAACACTGGAAAAATGATAAACAAGACATTTCATGTCAAAACCAAAACTCTCTCAAAAGAGAAAAATCAATATATAATTTTTCTCAAAATATCTGCATAAATGACAGGTAAACATAGCACAAAGTGGTGAAAAATTACCTCTCAACAGCGGCTAACAAAATCTCAAGTAGGCTGGAATTAAAAGGGTTAAAAGCTATGCATGTTGGGTATTGTTCTTTTCGAGGGAACTTGCACATTCTGAATTAGCTTGTTTTTTTCTTGTTGGAATATGGATATTTTAGGGAAATGTGTTTTTTATTCTGCTTTTTTATACATTTTCTAGGAAAACCCTGTGCAACCAAAGAATTTATTTGAGGGATTACTTTCAGAAACATGAGCCCACTACAACAAGATGGGTACACCTAGAAAGCTTTCAGGAAGTATATGGGTTGTGGGGGGTACTTGCAAATGTAAAGGGCTGTTTTGAAAAATCTCAAGGGGCACACTTTGCAGAGCTGAAATATTTAAGTAAAATTATCCTTATGCGCATGCTTTAACCCTTTGAGTGCCTGCCTACCGAGATTTTTTGTCACACTCTGTTGCCGGAAAACTTTTCACGTTTTTGCGCTACACGTGTTCAACCTAGATTTTTGAAGGGGTTTCCAGGGATTTTCCAGGAAAATGATATATTGTTTTTTTTCAGCAGAGTCTGGGCTTCAACATGAAATGTCTTGTTTGGCCTTTTTTTAGTGTATTCTCAATACTTTTGGGTGAAATATGTGCAAAAAAATAAAAAAAATATTTTTACAATTTGTAGTGTTTTTTTCTAATAAAAAATGTAAGTTTGTTAATAAAATATTATTGCGTGTAAAAGCTCTATTTCTCCCGATTACAACGGTACCACATATGTATTGGTAGACACCATTTCCTGCCCAGGAAACTCCCCCAAACTGAAACAGCAGTTTAGGAGATTTCAGATAGAATACAACTATGCAATATGATTGCATAGTTGGAAGGGGTTAACTTAAAAAAAAAATGACGTAGGGTCCCCCCTCCCGGGGGGGGGGGGGGGACCTCATTTTTTTGAGGAAATTTTAAGGGTTAAAAACCCTTAAAATCCCCCCAAAAAATGACGTAGGGTCCCCCTTACCCAGTATTACCGACCCCGACCAGCTATGGGAGCTTGTAGAACAGGGCGCAGAGGCCAGCGTTGGTGGGCCCCTGGCCCTGCAGGCTACTAGCCCACATAGCCACATGGCCCGGGCCCCCTCTGCCCCCCCCCTGGCCATTGGGGAGGCAGGTAATGGGGGGCTGGGGGTTATGGCAAGTCACCCGCTTGCCGCAGGTGACCTGCCATACCCAGAGCCTTGTGAACTGGTATAAGGGGTCTCATGGACCCCTTACCAGTTCACAAAGGGTTAAGTAAAAAAAAGACACAGACACAAAATTCTTTATTATTCTTTTTTCACTTACCTCCCATCCAGTGTCCCGCGCCGCTGCAGGTGACAGTTGTCGGTAGTGATCGGAGCAGGGAGGGTGGGAGGCAGGGAGGTCAGAGCCTCCCTGCCTTCCACCCTCCCTGCTCCGATCACTACCGACAACTGACAGAACGGAGCCCGGGTGCCGGTAACCCGAGGAGCGGGATGACATAATCAATTGGGTGACTAGGGGCGGGGTTAGGTGACAGTTGTCGGTAGTGATCGGAGCAGGGAGGGTGGGAGGCAGGGAGGTCAGAGCCTCCCTGCCTTCCACCCTCCCTGCTCCGATCGCTACCGACAACTGACAGAACGGAGCCCGGGTGCCGGTAACCCGAGGAGCGGGATGACATAATCAATTGGGTGACTAGGGGCGGGGTTAGGGGCGGGGTCAGCGCCGGCTGAAGAGGATGGTGAGAGCCTGTTTCTGGGCCCTCACCCGAAGCGTGGAAAGCCCAGGGGAGAGCCATCGCGCTGCGAGGTGAGTAAATTACATTTACTTTTTTTTTTTTTTTAAGATGTTGCGCCGACGGGGCGGGGGGGGGGGCTATTCCGGGCCCCCTCCTGAAGGTCAGAAGCCCGGGGGCGAATATCTACTACTTGATTCTGTTTTGTACAGAATCGCTGCCACTTTCAAATGAGGGGCCAGGCCAGTCTGTATCTTTTTTACTTTTTTTCAGCTACGTGACTCTCATGTAGCTGGCACTTAACGGTTGGAGAGGCAGCTACGTGAGAGTCACATAGCTGGCACTAGAAGGTTTGATTTGGGGTGTTTGACAGCACCTATACATGTTGGATATTGTTCATTGGTATTTTTGCCAATGTTAAAAAGGGGTTTTTACAGGGTAGAAAAAAATACTGGTAATAAAATGAACTAAACTGACACTCATCTGGTCCCAGTGACACCGATGGGCTTTATGTGCCATATGCAAAAATTATGCCCCTAAATGAAAGTCTAGAAACAATTTAAACAAATATGTACTGAATGGGCAATTATTATGTGATTTCAAAAAATACAGACACAGTTTAGTAAATCTCAATAATACTTTGGGCATTTGTTTGTTGCTGGAGTTTGCAAAGCTCAAATCCTTCACTATATAATGCGGGTCATATATTATCAATTGCTATACTTGCATACTGGGAGGTTTTTGACAGTTTACCAACATGTATATAACACTGTTGGGGAAGAGAAGATATAACATGTGTTGCCGAAGACAGGCCTCCTTTAGCAATAGTTAGATTATTGCCAGATACCCTACTGACTACGACTAGCTTAACCATTCAAAATATGCCTGAATTTTCATTTACCAACTTTGCTGACTTTTTGTCAGTTGGTATTGTTTTTTGTAATGCAGTTGGTACCACTTTAAACAAACCTATTTTGCCATTATGAGTAGGTTTAACAATGCTGATTGCAATATGCAAAAAGAGAATTATTCAATATTATTTTTAACATCATTAACGATCAAGCACTATAAAACAGTGTTTTTTTTTTCTTTTAAACATAGAAAGCATTTGACATTTTATTTGATTCATTAAGAGCCAAAGCCATGTGTTCTTTGTCATGAAATAGCCACTTCATAAAGGTAAAACATGCCTACCCTGTTATTATCTATTATGCCAACATAAAATAGTGCTTTTACAAATGGCCACATTGAATTTCATAGCTGATTAGTTTGTGAAAGCAGTATATGCAATATAGATAGAAATAAATGTATATGTTTTTTAAATATAAGAATACATCACAAATGCCTTGTTGTATAACGCAACTTGGTGGTTAAAGCTTTAAATAAAAATTGTATCAATAATAGGTAACGCAAACATAATTCATAGGATTGTTGCAGGACAAAGCAGCACACAAACATGTACAGTAAGCCTAAAACCCAAGAATTAAGATTCTAGATATTTTGTCACCCTCTGTTGCTACACCATTACGTTATACATATTTTATTGTGATTTCTAATGGGATTTCCATGGATTTCCCAGGAAAATTATATATATTAAACACTTTAGGCCATGATGAAGGATGTAATGGTGCCACAGGCAGAAGCAGAGCATTGGTATCAGGTCAGTCCCTGCGTGGATTACAGGATGGGTTGGTGGCTCACAGCAGCCAGCCAAGGGACAGTTTTGGGTGCTCCGGAGGATAACTTTTCCTGACAGCAGGATGGCACCTAGCCCAGCTCACAGGCACCATTGGTGCATGGCTGGGGGGATGCAGAGGAGGAGACACCCCCCAAAGAGGACAGCTTCTTCTTGATTCACATAAGCCCCTACATGCTCCAGTGCCTGCGGACTGACCGCAGAGTTGCCCACATAGTCACCAGTGCTGAATACTGTCTGGCCACCCTGCTGGATCCCCACTATAAGGACAACATCACCTCCTTGATTTCAGAACTGAAGTGAGATAGAAAGATGAGGAAGTACAAACACACTCTGGTGGACACACTATTGGCAGAGTTCCCAGCTGACTGGGGGCTCAGTGGCAGCCGGAGAGGCTGAGAAAGTCACGGGTCATTTGCAAGCTTTGCCACCAGTCACTGAAGCTAGGGAAATTTGTGGATGATGTTTGTCACCAGGGACCAGCAAAGGAAACATAAAACATTATTAGTAATATTAAAAATCATATTATTGAAATAAATGCATACAAACACCCGAGGCTCCCTCTGATGCTTCCATTGTCTCGGATCTACCACTGCCTCTGTCACCTGTCTCCCCTTAAAGAGATAATGTGAGACCAGCACCACCCCCACCACCACCAAGCCTGTCTACACCATCCCAGGGAATCGTTCATCTTTCTATTTCCCAAACAATGGACAGAGAGTGAAAGTTTGGCCCATCTCACCTACAATCCCTGGTCTTGAATATGGTCATTTGAAAATTGCTTGCCTTTGAAATGCTCCCATTCAGGCTGGTGGAAGAGAGCGGGGTCAGTTATCTCAATTGGCTGTGGCTGCCCCACAATACATCATTTCCAGCTATCAAAACCTTTCTCAGCAGACCATCCCTGCCATGCACCCACAGGTTGTGGAGACAATACGATGTGTACTGAGCAATGCTAAAGGTCAACATCACAACTGACATGTAGACAACTAAGCATGGGTAGAGATGTTACATCTCTTTAACAACCCACTGGGTTAATGTAGTGGCCACCTAGGATTGCCAGACTTCACCTCCAGCACAGCCATGGGTAAACGGCAGCAGGCTGTGCTGAAAATACTCTGTCTGGGCCACACACTGCCCAGGAGCTGTGGACTGGCATCCAGGAGGAGACAGATAAGAGGTTGCTGCTACTGAACTTTAAGTCTGATAGGTGAAACCTAGTGGCATCCTTGGACCAAGCCAGGTTGACACACATCCGTTACCTGGCGCATGTGCTCAGCTTGTTTGTTCCAAGCTTTCCGGACAATTATGCATAAAGTGTGTTCCGTGTGCGTGCACTTTTGGTGTCCACACCTTACTGCTGCTCACCTATTTGCACTGCAAAGGAACTTAGGTCTTCTCACCCACTGTCTCATAGGTGATTTGCCAACCAGGTGGAATTCTACTTTATGCATACTTGAAAGGGTGCGTGAATAGCAGCAGTCAATAGTTCCCACTACAGAATGCCCAGGTGAGTCGACTGGTAGATCAACAGCACTTCACCACCAATGAGTGGGCCTTCATAAGGGACATTAACAATACTTCCAATACTCCACCAATATGGTCAGTGCTATTGATGCCATCAAGTAATGAAATGGTGGCACTGGAGGAGGAAGGCACATTTACACAGATGTCAGACCATTCCACATGTTGCTTACATGGTGGGTTCAGCCATTCTCTTCTGTCACAGACCTTGGCTGCCAAGTCCTGAGATGCCTGCATAAACCACTTTGTGGACGGTTGGGTGTATACGGTTGCTGCCATCTACAGACTGGCCGCACGCAGTGTTTGAAGGAAAAATCCCTTTTTGGCAGGATTTTGGGTGTTTTGCCTTATTGTTCTCCTCTTTTGGAATGTCAAATAATCATATTTGTCAGGATTGTGCCCCTATACCTAAGTTTACTTTTGTATATGCTGCTTCCAAAATACTCATATACCTGGGTCTCTGTCTTGCTACTGTGGAAATGGTTTTCCTGGCCATGAGTAAAAACTACTGACTCAAAGTCCCAGAATTCATCCAATGTAAAGTTCAATGTAAAGTCAGCAGTAATGACCTCCCAAGGTGACAATGCTTACATTAGCTGTTTAGCCGTTTAGCTAATGGAATACAAGACTTTGACCCCCTCTATCTGAAGACATCGAATTACAGCAGAAGGGGTTTAATATCTTTGTTAGCCAAACATATTATCAGCAAGCCAGCCTGAGGATGCCTCTAATCTGTACATCAAATGCATTTAATCTAGACTGATCAATCTACACTGACTGTAAAATGTAGATCAAATGTGGCATACAATTCCCCCTTACTGTAGAATGTAGGTCGGGTGTGGTTCCTGTCCTCCTGTCCTCCTGCTGCTGCTGTGAGCCTTTCTCTGAGTGATGGGACATACAAGGTTTATTATAACAAATGACTGGGGAGGACCCCATTTTATCTGGGATTTTTAAGGGTTAAAAACCCTTAAAAATGCCCCCAAAAAGGGCATAGGGTCCCTCCTTCCCAGCATAACCAGCTATGCAGGGCTTGTAGAACAGGGCTTCATCCCCGGTCCTGAAAGCTACAAGCTACAAGCAAAATAACTTTAATTGCATAGCCCCTAAAACCTCCACTAAAAGCACATGGCAAATAAGAAGCCTGAGAAAAGAATGAAATTCTTTTTACTACTCTTTCATTCTTGCACTGCAGTCAACAGCAGCCTGTATGACCCCTGCTATGAATGGCACCACCGGAAAGCAATTGGTGAACCTGATTGGTGGTCACATGAAGAGATGCTGCTCTGATCTTCAGTGCTTGAAATGCTCAGTATCTCAGCCTTGGATTTCTTTTTTACTATTACATTGAGGGACATTCCAAACTGAGATGTCCCAAGGACAGATGTTTGGCAACGTCAAGTCTTTATAGACTTTAGGACCAATTCAGATCCTTTAATTAACAGGTTTACCTCAGTCTGGTTCATTGTAATAAATAACATTATATCAATTTTATTTCAAGAAGTTCTGAAACTTTAAGAAACCTTAAACACTTGCCAGTTAAGAAGTCTTCAGAAGTTCTCATTAGATACAATAGGTATTGTTCATATGATATGCCACTGTATTTAATTGTCATTTTTGTTGAATATAGATAATTTTCTTCCATTTTTCAGCCGCCAGTCGAGGTCAGTTTTACTCCACACATCACTCAGCCTAAGACAGTGAGCAGAATTTCTCTTATTTTTATTGTTTTGCAAACAGAAATAGAGCCCCCAGTTATATCATAACTGTAGTACAGCATGGATACTCTCTTTCAGTGAAACTATAGACAGTTAATAATAATTGACAGGGTGGGGTGGGCTTTGAAGGAGAAGGTAAAACAAGAGGAGATACCTCGTCTTTTAGTTGTGTATGGTGCTATCAATGCATGATGTACTGCCCGTGTCTATTTTTAATCTCTTATGGTTAGCCAGTGGGCAATAAGAGTTATCTACTGACCTTAGTCTTGTTTTAGAGCCCCCCATGAACAGCAAAAGTATGGCAGAATGTCCATTTAGTCCTTTGTATGATTCAGTGTGCACCTTTTTTGCCATTGCATTTTGATTTTGAGTTTTTCCCAATTTCGGGCGAGAACAGTCGCTCCTTTCCGGGAATCTATGTTCTGTGTGTGTGCATGCGCATGATTCAGAGCCCTTATTTGCCCTTGCAGAAGAGATTATAAAACTGGATTTTCAGAGCCCAAAATACGGGAGCTTTTTCCTGGCAGAATTGGAATGCTGTGGCTTTTAAGCCTTGCTCATGTTGCTTGCCAGTGGACTCTGCACATCTGCAGTATCATGGGCTGCTTCCCATGGCTCTGAAATTTCTCCTTATGCTTTGACAGCAGTTTAATGTCGATTGCATGCCCAAGGTCTCTCTAACGGAACTAGCCTGACATAACCGCATTTCTCTTGAGAAATTGTATTTGGAGCTGCGCTATGGTTGGCCCCCCACCACAAAAAAGAGGCATGCAATTGATGAAATCACTAAAATTGTTGTCTGCCTTAAAATTCTGAGCAAAAAAATGTGTATCCAGCTGGCAGGTAAAACGTAACATTTAATAAGTAAATCCTTTAAAATAGCATACTGAAATCCAGGCAGAGTAATGCTGTTTTCAATGTTCACCTCTTAGTAACCTCAAAACCCGTTACGCGTTTCAGGCTCCACTGAGCCCTTAGTCATACAACGTGTGTACAAACACAAAGCAGTTTATAAAGGAGGGAAGGAAGCCATACACTCACCTGTCCCGCCCGACGAGAAACGCCGCCCGGCGCATGCAGATGACATCATAGGAAGATGGAGGGAGCTCCATGCTTTGTGTTTGTACACACGTTGTATGACTAAGGGCTCAGTGGAGCCTGAAACACGTAATGGGTTTTGAGGTTACTAAGGGGTGAACATTGAACATTGAAAACAGCATTACTCTGCCTGGATTTCAGTATGCTATTTTAAAGGATTTACTTATTAAATGTTACGTTTTACCTGCCGGCTGGATACACATTTTTTTGCTCATTACTGGAAACAGCTTCAGGAGTTTTCCTTGATCCATGCTGGAGGACTTTGACGTTTTTTATTTGGAGGGTGAGCTGGTTTTTGCAAATATTTTGTTTTGCCTTAAAATTCTGTCATGATTCAGAGCCCTTATTTGCCGTTGCAGAAGTGATTATAAAACTGGATTTTCAGAGCCCAAAATACGGGAGCTTTTTCCTGGCAGAATTGGAATGCTGTGGCTTTTAAGCCTTGCTCATGTTGCTTTCCGCACTCTAAATACCTTCCTTGATGGCATGCACTGTCGTTTGGCATGTCCCAGCCTTCACTTAGCCGCACTCTAAATACGTTCCTTGATGGCATGGCTACCTTGCAGAAGAAGTATATTTGTTTCCCCAACAGCCTGGCAGCCTGAAACATGGTTAAGTTTGCGTTCTCCCAGCTCACATATATGCCCAACATCATGGGTGCAATTGATTACAAGCATGTCGTATTGGTGCCTCCAGTTGCTGACAAATATATGTATAGGTATGTTTGCAGCCCCAGTTAGCAGAATGATCTACATTTGATCTACATTTTACAGTCAGTGTAGATTGATCAGTCTAGATTAAATGCATTTGCCAGCTGGCAGGTAAAACGTAACATTTAATAAGTAAATCCTTTAAAATAGCATACTGAAATCCAGGCAGAGTAATGCTGTTTTCAATGTTCACCTCTTAGTAACCTCAAAACCCGTTACGCGTTTCAGGCTCCACTGAGCCCTTAGTCATACAACGTGTGTACAAACACAAAGCAGTTTATAAAGGAGGGAAGGAAGCCATACACTCACCTGTCCCGCCCGACGAGAAACGCCGCCCGGCGCATGCAGATGACATCATAGGAAGATGGAGGGAGCTCCATGCTTTGTGTTTGTACACACGTTGTATGACTAAGGGCTCAGTGGAGCCTGAAACACGTAATGGGTTTTGAGGTTACTAAGGGGTGAACATTGAACATTGAAAACAGCATTACTCTGCCTGGATTTCAGTATGCTATTTTAAAGGATTTACTTATTAAATGTTACGTTTTACCTGCCGGCTGGATACACATTTTTTTGCTCATTACTGGAAACAGCTTCAGGAGTTTTCCTTGATCCATGCTGGAGGACTTTGACGTTTTTTATTTGGAGGGTGAGCTGGTTTTTGCAAATATTTTGTTTTGCCTTAAAATTCTGTCATGATTCAGAGCCCTTATTTGCCGTTGCAGAAGTGATTATAAAACTGGATTTTCAGAGCCCAAAATACGGGAGCTTTTTCCTGGCAGAATTGGAATGCTGTGGCTTTTAAGCCTTGCTCATGTTGCTTTCCGCACTCTAAATACCTTCCTTGATGGCATGCACTGTCGTTTGGCATGTCCGAGCCTTCACTTAGCCGCACTCTAAATACGTTCCTTGATGGCATGGCTACCTTGCAGAAGAAGTATATTTGTTTCCCCAACAGCCTGGCAGCCTGAAACATGGTTAAGTTTGCGTTCTCCCAGCTCACATATATGCCCAACATCATGGGTGCAATTGATTACAAGCATGTCGTATTGGTGCCTCCAGTTGCTGACAAATATATGTATAGGTATGTTTGCAGCCCCAGTTAGCAGAATGATCTTTTATTCATTTTTTTCCCTTTTTTTGTATATTTTTTTGTTTTAATTCTTTATTTTTGTATTTTTGTTTTTTTGTTTTTTTCTGGTTTAGCAAATGTTTCATGACCATGGTCTGTCCATCCTACCCCCCCAAACCTGCCTCCATATTGTGGATTTCTGACCTGTATGAGAGATTTGAGTCCAGCGATCTCTCTGGCTAGTGGCTCTTTAGTAATGGCCTGCTTTTGATTTGCCTTTCTGCCTTAGTAATGTGTATGTTGTGTTTAGTCTGTTTCTGGCTTTGCCTAACCTGTCCCCCATTCCTCGGTTTGCTGTGTAGCCTTTCTGTGAGCCAAGAGGCCTACAACCGGGGCCCACTGTAAGCCCTGGGCAGCTGGTTTTTGGGCTTCTGAGGTCTCTCTTTAGTAGCCTGGCCACACTGGAGGTTCCCTGCAGTGCCATCCAAATTAGGTGGTCAAGATTATAGTGGCATGCATTATACTTCATCATTTTGCCATTATGGATAGTGGGCTAGCACTTGATGCCGGCACAGCAGCTGGCCAGTCGGTGTACCAACAGCTTGTTTCTTAAAAAGAATAGGCATTTGCCCCAAACAAAATTGTAGCCAAAAAAATGTCCCCAAATGAGTGGATGGTTATGGGGTGGTGAACTGGTTGGCCCTGTGGGGTTGTTGTCTTTCTTCCATTAGAGCCAACATGCTTTCCATGCACAAATTTTGGTCCTGCCACTCAACCAGCTGGGCTTTCAGGTTGCTGCTTATGGTGTGCTGCACTGCTACCCCCTCTGCCAGATCCTGGTGGCTCATATGTAAGTGCCTCTGCATCATGGTGTGATATCTTGTCATCTTATCATTGTTTTGTCAAAAAGCCTGGCTATCCGTCGCTCAATCCGCTTCCATCATCTGCTTCTGTCTGACCTTGGAGATATTGCGGCGAGACACTTGACATTCTGCTCTTGTCTCTGGGTGCTCTGTTGGTTCTGGTGATATTGAGCAGAGGTCCTGCTGCAGGAGTGTTGAAGATGGTATTAACCAAATTAAATAAATATTTAAAAATGCTCTCAGAATGTCAGATATCTCTCATAAATGTCTCTCAATTCCGAGACTTCAGGCTTCTAGGCAGTAGCAGGGTTAATCCTCAGTCTTGTGAGGTTATCTTCCCACTTTACCACTTCCAGGATTTGCTGGAGCGCACCGCCTCACACTGGAGCACATTACCTCACACTGCTTAGCAAGGCAGAAGAAAAGGGCTGGAGGGTGGCACCCTCCCTATTCACCACCGAAGATGTCTTGTCTTGTTTTTTCTCAATATATTTGTGTGAAATATGTGCAAAAAACACAAAATGTAAGTTTGGCAATAAAATCTTATTGCATGTGAAATCACCATTTTCCCCAGTTACAACAGTACCAACTATATATTGGTAGCCACCCTTTCTTACAAAGGAGACCCCCCCAAACTGAAACAGCGCTTTAGGAGGTTTTCAGAAAAAATACAACTATGCACTATCTGCACCTTGCAATTTTTCAAGAAAAACAACCCATTACATTTGAAATCCCCCACAAAATATATATTTTGTACACCCCCCCCCCAGCTTTCTAGGAGTAGCAGGCTTGTTGACGGGGGTGCAGTTTTCTGGAAGTAATCCCTCAATTAAATCTTTGGTTGCACAGAGTTTCCCTAAAAAAGAATAAAAAAGCAGAATCAAAGCCACATTTCCTTAAAACAACTATATGCAAACAGGAAAAAGCAAGTTAAATCTGGAAAAGCAATGTCTCCCGAACAGAACAATACCCATAATGCATAGGTACTGTGAAGAAGAAGAGTTGCCGAACACCCCAAAGTAAAGCATGTACATAAGGGTAATTTTACTTGAAAATTTAAGCTCTGCAGACAAAATGCACTCCTTGTCCTTTTTCTACCAAAACAACCCTTTACATTTGGAATATCCCCACAAACAATATTGGCTTGATGCAGAGCCTCCCCGTTCAGCTCCCCCGTGCGTTTCCCCGTTGCTTTTGGGCTTTGATCGGGTCAGGAAAGGGTGCTACGTTGATTTTAGTGTGCGTTTATGCGCTCAGGTGTGCGCTCAGCCGTCTTTCCGATTGTCGGCTCGCAAGAGGCTGTTTGCCGGCAAAACGGACGCCTCGTTCATTGGCCCGTTTTTTTCAGTGATGCAGAGCCTTGATTTCCGATTGGAATCAGCCTAATAAAACGGGGCCGCCGAGCCTTCACTTACAGCCAGTCAGAGCAGCCGTATTTGCACTCGGGCAATAATATGCAGTCCTCTGTTGGAGCACATCAGCGGCGGCAGCTCGGCGGTCTTGTCCTGCTGAGTATGGCAGAAACCAGGCTGCACCTATTTGAGTTCACCCGCCTTACTGGGTATGTGTATGAAACTTGCATTGTTTGGCCACCCTGTATGTTTGTGTTTTTTCCCTTAACACTCTATTTCGTAATTTTTGGGTTAGTATATTTTTAGTCTAATTTTTTAAACTTAAATTAACTGGATTAAGTGATTGTGCCCTATTGCGTCATGTTCTTGCCCTCTTATGTAAGTAGTTTTTACAATAATTTTTTAATGAGTGTACAGGTTGCATGTGCATGTATGCTCATTACAAATGTCCTTTACTCCAACCCTACCCCGCTCACTTATTTGTCCCTCTTTTCTATTGTTGCAATGCACACCTTTTTTTTTTTTTTGTTTTTTAGGCACAGGATACTCTGCCTATCCTTTGCTCCACTGGATGCTGACCCCCATCCTGCAACCATCTTCACAGGCAGAGGAGCCCTACAATACTGCCCACCGGAGGACTCACTCTGTGGTGGACCGAGCCTTTGGTCTATTGAAGATGAGGTTCCGTTGTCTTGATCAGACTGGGGGGGCACTGCAATCTACGCCTGCAAAGGTCATTAAACTAATCATGGCTTGTGGCCTACTCCGCAACCTGGCCATTAGGAGCAGTATTGGCCGATATCTAGACCTGCAGGATGAGCATGTTTTGGTTTCAGACGACCCCACCCCACCATTTTCTTGCACCCCAAGTGGCACTGCGCAAAACATCCGTGCACAACTATTTTTTTTTTTTTCAGAGAACTGAATATTTATTTTTTATGTGAACTTTTCTCAAACGTTTTTTTTTTTTTTTTTTGTTTTAACCAAAGAAAAATGACACGTGGGGTCAACATAAAGATTCTTAAAAAAATAGTGGTATGTTGGTTCGGATGATGGGGTGGACTGATGTTGTGGCTGCAAATTGGCTGCAATGTTGGCCAGGCTTTGATTAATCTCCACCATTTGGCTGGTTAGGGCAGAGACGTTCCTGTTCAATACTTCTAATTGGGCGTTGATGCTTGTAAGTTGGGTGCACACAGTCTCATTGAATTGCTGTGTGCTAGCAGAAAAGGCGATATTTTCCTGCCTCCACTCTTCCTCCAAAATCTGGAGTTGCCTTCTTTGGCTAATATGCCTCCTGGACTGGGTTTGAGCAGTAGGACGGGTGGTTGGTGCAGGTTCGGAAGGTGGTTGTGGATGTGGTGGTTGTGTCGGGGTTGAGTGCGTTGCTGCCACTGGTGCAGTAGTGGTTAGTGACATATGCGTGGTGTCCTCCTCCAAATATCGTATCTGGTCGATTATGGGTGTGCTTCCTGTGTCCTGTAAATGAATATAGGTTCATTTTAGTTTATTTATGTCAACCCAAGCTCTCAAAGATCAAAGTTAAAAGTACACACCAAGGACCATTGACTTACCTCATCCAAAACCACAATTTGGGTTCCTTGTGTGGAATCCTGGTGTGCCCTTGGCCTCGGTGATAATGCAGGGGTTTGTGGGCCTTGTGTGTGCTGTTGACTTTGGCCTTTGAATGAAGATTGTAAGATTAGCTAAATGGCAAAGTACTGTGTGTTGTGTAGCATAACACTGCCTTTTGGTTCTTTTGAAAAAAGCTCATGCCAAATTCATACTCACCTTGGGACCTTACATTGCGGTCTGTGTCTTGTGCCTCTGCCAGTCCCTGGATGCTGGCCGGGTGTATGAATGTATATACATGTTCCTCGGCGGGCGTAAGGATAATTTTAGTGGGTAAGCCACCCCCTGTCTGTTGGCTGGGGAAGATTAAATCACACCTAATAAGTGTTACATCCTTTTAACAATGTTACAAAAAATGCATTTTACTTTTTCCTTTACTTCTGCTCCACCCCCTGTCTGTTGGCTGGGGAAGATTAAATTACACCTAATAAGTGTTACATCCTTTTAACAATGTGACTAAAAATTGTCCTTTACCTCTGCTAACGGCGCATGTCCATTTTTTTTTGCTGTAGTATTTCAGGTCCCCAAATTTCCTTTTTATTTGTTGAATAGCTCTCCGGACTGATCCCACACTATTGACCTGCCTGCAAATATTAGTCCAGATCTCCATCTTAGCCTGCTTAGTGGTTGTTTTGGAGGTGCAGCCAAATAGGGCATCATAATGCTCACAAACTGCATTTGCCACAGCCATGCTTTGAGCATCGCAAAAACGTGCAGTTAGGGAGCCACGGCGTAGTTGTCGGCCACATGGGTGTGTGGTGTCCCCTGCATCTGTGGAAATTGATGGTTGGCTATCTGGTGAGTCGTGTGTGGTTCTGGGGCTTATGGGGGAGGGTGATGTGGTGTGTGTGCTGCTATGGCTTAATGTCTGGGTTCCTGTTGAGTTATCAGATGTGGAGCTGCATGTGGAATGTGAGGTACTGGAATTGGGGGAACCAGAGGGTGGAGGTGGAGGGGTGGGTGACCTGGGTGGGGTGGTGGTTTTTGCAATGCGCTTACCCTTGCTTATGTGTTTGGATTTGTGGGTATGCTTGGTGTGTGGAGGTGGAGGATGCTGCATGGTCTGACTAGATGGGGCACACTTGTGTGTGCGTGGTTTTTTTGCAGGTGGTGGTGAATGGGTTAATGTACCCTTGGTCCTGCGTTTTTTTGAATGTGCCTGTTTGTGTGGAGTATCCACCGTTTTAGTGGGGGCATGGTCGGCATGTGTCTGGTGCCTGCTCTTCTGTCTTGTGGAGCATGAGGCATCTGTGCGCCTGCTATGTGCCTCGGCCCTTGGTTGGCTCTTTTTGCTCCCTTTAGGTCTGCCCATATTGATATGGTATCCAACACAGAGCTGAGTGCCTTGTGCTTTAAATATGTTTTTCGTGGTCAACAGCGGGTGCGCGCCTGCGCGCACGCACGCACGTCTCCGCGGGGGAACGTCAGAGCTATACCTTGCAAACCCAGAAAAGCTGTCGGCCCTAATCTTTACCCCGGAGCAGGACGACATCATCATGGATGTGAGTATGCGCGCGTGCGTTTATGTGCGCGCACACATTCCTTGTAATAAAAAAAAAAACAAAGCGCCAGAATAGTCTGAAACAACTTTACATACAAGCCCACCTTAGTTTAACACATGTACGCAGCTACAAACTAGGCTACATGCAGATAGCAGAACTAGGGCAATGTGAGGCAGCAAGAGGTTCAAAAAGTGACTTTAGTTAGGCCAGCAAACTTGTTAATGCTTTTTGTGTACATGAGACAACAACAGTCTCTAATATCAGTGTCTTTGTCATGCAAACAGATTCACAGCAGCAACCAAGGGAGCAAGAATGGAGACTCCGCCCCTGACGCAATATGCGCCTAAAACATGGTAAGTGGCGTTTTTTGGTACCAAAGTAAATGAACCAACAATTCCATTGGCCACAAAATGTAAAAACCAAAAAAAAACTAAAGACTTTGTCTAAAAAGCCCTTAAAGCGGACCTTGAGTCTATCTTATATGTTTCCCACACCCTGTACATAAAGTTTGCCCACCTTCAAAATCATTCTACCTGCACCTAGTGCATGTTATGAGGGTTTCAACATCCAAGATGGCGGATTATGGAAGCCGCCATCTTATCAGGCAGCCTGCAAACAGGAAGTGCCTTCTAACTGTGCTGCTCTGCATTCTGGGATTGCTGACCTTTTCAAGAGCACAGCTTTGCTCTGTGTGAGCAAAGCACAGCTATAACCCACCCCCTGTACCTTATCCCACTCTCCTCTCCTCAGTAAGTGTGATGCTTCTGAGTCAAGATGGCAGCGGCCGTATACTAAATTCCTGAACTGAGTTGCAGCCCAGTGGTGGAAAGAATAATTATTGATTGACTAAAAAATTACAATCTATTATTTTGAGATGCTGCGGAATCTTTTGTTAAGAGTTTGGGCTTTTCAGTAAATCACGCAGAAGGTCCGGTTTAAAAAGGGCCCCAAAAAACCACGCACAACCAAACCAAATAAACAATGCTAAACTAATGTTGTTTTTCATTCACAGATACAAGAAAATCACAGCCACAAGACACCGAGGCCTAAAGAATTTTAATTTGGCTTAAAATGAAAATAGTTTATTTGTTAAAACATTTAGATTTAATTATTTGTAAAAAACTTTGTTTAAAAATTTCAATTTCCAACGTTGGAATAAAAAAAAAAAAAAAATTTGACAGTTGTGTTTCCTGCAAATGTACAATCACACAACATCATCACACATTTACATGACACAAAAAGTTTAGATATGGGACAATAAATCCCAAAACAATCAGAAAGAATTAAGGTATGCATTAATGGCAAGGAAAAAGGAACACAAAGGAGATTAAGGTATGCATTAATGCCAAGGAAAAAGGAACACAAAGGAGATTAAGGTATGCATTAATGGCAAGGAAAAAGGAACACAAAGGAGATTAAGGTATGCATTAATGACAAGGAAAAAGGAACATAAAGGAGATTAAGGTATGCATTAATGGCAAGGAAAAAGGAACACAAAGGAGATTAAGGTATGCATTGTAAAAAAAAAATATGTGTCAAATTGGCAGTGGTTGCCATATGTATATTCCAATGGAGGTTTAGGGATGTGCACTTGCATGTAGCCAGATTGGCAACTGAAGAGCCATGGAGATGTAAGTATACTTGCTAAAACCACCAAAATGGAAGGTCAAATACGACGGAAACCAAGCAGGTACGTTCAAAAAGGCAGGAAAAATCAGGGAAAAACGGGCCGCCCGTGTGAACGTGAACGGGAGCCCCAATCAAATTGAAGGCACCCGAGAGAGCAAAAAAAGCTTTCCGAGTAAAGTGAAATTGACGGATCAGTTAGGGAGCCATTCCGACGGAGGCTCTGCATCACATTTGAGCCACGATTCAAACGGGAGCCCCGGACAATCGGAAGGTTTTAAGGGCAGTTCAGAGGAGGCTCTGCATCAGGCCCTATATTCTCTGAAAGTACACATGAGTACACATGGTAAGCTTTCTAAGCGTACCCAGTTTGTTGAAGTGGGGTTATCTTCCTAGGAATTAATCCCTCGAAGAATTCTCAGGTTGCACAGGGTTTCCCTAAAAAATGTGTAAAAAAGCAGAATAAAAAACAAGTTTCCCTAAAATGTCAATATGCAAACAAGAAAAAACAAGCTAAATCTGAAAGTGCAAGCTTGCCCAAACAGAACAATACCCAACATGCATAGCTACTTTTAATCCTTTTAGTTGCCAGCCTACTTGAAATGTTGTCACGCTCTGTTAACAGATAATTTTTCACCATTTTGCGCTATGTTTAACTGTGATTTTTACAGGAATTACCAGGTATTTTTTTCTTGCATCAGAGTTTAGGCTTGTTGTTGTAATTTGTTTGTATTTTTTCTAATGTCTTTAAAAAAATGTTTTGAGTAAAAAAAAAACATTTTTTTACCAGTATATGTATCTATACATCTATTCAAGCACAGTTGGGTTGATTTGTATTAGCAAACCTTTTTTCGCTTGGTTGGATATATATATATATATATATATATATATATATATATATATATATATATATACTGGTAGATAATGCAATTGTTGGGAGTTATTATATATATTTTTTGGGGGATAAACGTATTGATGTTATTTGTGTCATTTTATTGCACATTAGCACTTTATCACCTGACGTGTTATATAGTCACGCTTTTTTATATCTATGTATTCATTGGGGGATGGCACATAAGCACTTTATATTAAGGAGATAGATTATAATCTGCATATTTAATAGCGGGAGATCGCCCTATTCATTTTCATACTTGTTTAAACTATTGATTGGAATACTGTGGTCCAGGAATGGCAGCAATGTTTTTAAATTGTCTTGTTGTGTAAGTGTTTTTTTATTCCATTTTATTGTGGCCAATAACAAAATAGTATACATTTTTAAAATGTATTTGGTTGTAGTGGCAACTTTTTCCAGCCAAATCTGTTGTTGGTTGCAGTTAGTGTTAGTGGTTTGGGGCTAGGGGAGCACTCCCATTTTGTACACATTTGGAGGTTTTTTCCATTAGTGGTGCCCACGGTGTATATGTTTGTGTACTGGTTGCTTTTAAGCAGGGTTTTTTTAGATCTTGCAATTGCCTTGTGTCATGTGATTGTTTGGGATTGCGCACTTCTGTTTTTTGGCCTTAGTGCTAGATAGCACATTCTTCTCTCCCACCGGCATGTGGGGGCCATGGTGCAAGGACAAATTATCAAGGTATGTTTTTTGTGTTGTCTGTGTCTTGTGCTGTCACGTTAAATGAAATATTTTTGCAGCTCACCCCTTATTCCTGATCTATCTGCAGGCAACTGGATCCTGGCTGATCCCGAGTAAAGATGAAGCAAGCAAGTTTGGTTCAGCACAGAGAGGGGTCCCATAAAAATCCAAAATGTATTGGTATCCTTAAAAACATCACAGATACAAAGTGCCCCGAGCGCAGCAAACGGTTAGCATGTTCAGATAACGTGTTTCTGGGCTGACCACCCCTTAGCCTCACTTGGTAAGTCTCGCAGCCCTTTACGTGTGCACTGCAGTGCCGTCCCTCCTCCAACATGTGAGGTCATGTACGACAATGTAGAGAAAATCTTCCCCACCAGCGCATCATGCCGCTCCAGCCAATGATGGCCACACAAGTCATCTTTTGACCCGAACACTGTTCATGCATCCCCTCGGCCCACCAATTTACAGGAGCCAGAGAAAGAGGCGTCCAGGGTCTGTGTATTTGTCCAAATAGGGGTGTACGGTGGGGCAACCCCTAATCAGATCAAATATCTATCCATGGAGGTCATGCCCCATTCTGATCGTGCCGTCCCACCATCAGCTACAGCAGTTCTCTCGAGCACCGCAAGGGCCAGGAAAACACAGCAGGAAACAAGCAATGAAAGAATTAAAAACATACTAAAATACATGTGTACATTTAGATCAGTAACCCAAGGGGGCATATATATGAAAAATGAAAAAAGGGTGAGAACATTTTCTGCTGAAACCATGTTAACCTTTGCCTATCACTTTAAGGCGCATCTTTATCACAATAAATCCTAAGCATCAAAATTCTTAAAGCATCCTTAAAACCAACGATGACTGGTTAACATAAAACGGGACAGATTAAATTGGTTGTTTCTTTCAATTAATTGAAAGATGCAGTTCAATATCAACTGTGGCATATAAAAGAAGCGTGACATTGCTCAGACCTTTTCTTCTGCACTTAACATGGGTATGACTATGGTGAGGAAAGTGCAAAGAGCAATATAGACTAAAGTCAGACTACGTAATACTATTAGACAACATTAGTTGTTATTTCTTGCCTATAGCTAACCACATTTACTGATCCCAGATCAGGATTACCAGCAACTGTAGGAGCATAATGGAAGTTCAAATGGAAGAATAGAAATTATTTGACCAAGACACTGGAAAGATTCTAGAGAGCACTGAAGAGAAATAAAAAGTACTCTGGACTTGTTGTGAAAAGAGAGAAAAAGAAAAAAAAAGAAGATGAAAATAACCTCCCCCAGAAAGAGAGCCAGTCCCTGCAGCATAATCAAGCCATCTCCAGAGCAATTATATGGAAAGTCAAAGGGGGTTATTCATCAAGGGATAGCGCCAGGTAGTGCCTCGTAGCGGGAAGCAGCGTCTGGTGAATGCTGGGTGCTGTTCGCAAAACCACATTTATGAAAGCGAATCTGGTGAGTGACTTTAACAGCGTCATGTAGCGTCCAATTTATCATTACAGGTGTCTCAGCATATAGCGCTGTCGCACTCCCATACATTTCAATGGACGTTCCTTTTCTTCTGTTTTTTTATTTTTATTTTTTTTTTTTCTCTCAAATAATTGTGTCAAATCTCCTAGCCTAGAAAAAGTCATTTTTGAAAACTTTTTTTTTGTTTTTTATGCAGAATTGTCATTACAGGTCTGCCACTAAAGTGTTAATGTCACAGTGTTACAACAATGTTTTCGCTTTGTTACAGGTGTATATGTGTTCAAAAACAGACTTTAATCACACAGCGTCTGGCGCTCTGTGCTATAGTGACTATATTTAGAGCACCGACGCTGTGTGTGTATATTTTTTTAGATAAGTATGGTGTGAGACGCTGAGAGTCGGTCGCACTGAGGTGGCGCTACCTTTCGCTCTCTGCAGTGCTGTATTGGTGTTAAAGCCCCCAACATACATCACATTCATCAATGCCAACATGTTACTACAGCAAGATGCTCTGTTACAGCGTCCGATACTCGCACACGAGCATCTACTAGCGGTCGCTTTAAGTGCCGCTATACAGCTCATCTGCCGATACCTGGCATTAGTAATGAATAAGCCTCACACCAGTACCCTTTCCACCCATGATGACCATATTCTTTCCAACTGCTCCATCCTGTCAGCATTTATTGCAGGCATCTTTTCCATGGATATTGAATAATTCACCGGGCTTCAACTCTGTTCAGGACTTTAGGATACGGGCACTGCCATCTTGAGTCAGAAGCATCACACTTACTGAGGAGAGAAGAGCAGGATAAAGTAAAGGGGGTGGGTTATAGCTGTGCTTTGCACAGACAGAGCAGAGTTGGGGTCAGGGAAAGGACAGCAATCTCAGAATGCAGAGCGACACAGTCAGAAGACCCTTCCTGTTTGCAGACTGCCTGATGCTCCATGAGCTGCCATCTTGGATGTTTGAAGGCTCATAACATTCAGTAGATGCAGGTAGGATGATTTTTAATGTGAGCAATCTGTATGTACAAGGGGTGGAAAACATATAAGATATGCTCTTATTCAGGGTGAAGTTCTGCTTTAAAGAGACCCAATTTGAACTCACACTACTTTACATATGTTGGAGGTGATGCATATAGGACCTTCAGATTTGCTAGAAACATTGAGCCAAAGCTCCATCTTTCTAGCAAACAAATAGTTCCATGATACAGAATCAAAAGCTTTTCATATATCCAACAACAAAAGCATCAGTGGAATGTTCGTTTGTTTGGCTAGGTGTATTATATGTGTGATCCTCCTAATATTATCGCCCACCTGTCACTCACTGGAATAAAGCCCACTAATCAAGCTAGGGAGGTATCCAGATAATCAGTCAACAAGAACCTTGGCAAACACATAAATATCCTGACTTAATAGGGAGATAGGCCTTAAATTTGACCACATCGGGTGGTCTGAGTCTGGTTTTGGAATCATGCTGATGGACACTAAAAGAGTCCCACTAGAAAAGCTACCTCCTGACCTTATCTCATTAAATGCCAATGCTAATCTTGGGGCCAAATGTCACCAAACTTCGCATAACAGCCGCCAGGGCCAGGTCTTAGTTTTAGTTTTAGTGTTAGTTTTTAGTCCCCTAATAGCTAATTGGACTTCTTCACAGGTTCATCTCGCAGGGCCTGTGGGATCTGAGGTAACCTAGTGGCGCTAAAGAAGGCCTCAAAGTAATGAGGGATCACCTAATCAGAGGCAGAGTAAAGTTGTCATAGTTTTGTACTAAAAAGATTGTCAATTTTCTTTTAAGCTCACAGGCTAGGGGGTATAAGGTTTGTCAACTTTTACATAATATCTATGTTTGAGCCATCCCAAAGCATTTTCTGCTATCCCGGCTAGAGCAAAATTAAACTCACTAAAGACCTCTTGGAGTTTCTTTCTAGTGTTGGGGTGTATATCCCTGGCTGCTTGTCCTGCTAGATCTAATTTTTTGGTCTATATGGGAATTACTCTGTTTTGTATGAGTTTTCCCCACAACACAGGTTTATGTGCCTCCCAATAGATCGTAGCATACCATTCACCACAAAATACTCAGCTGGAGTGTCCTTAATAGACTGTGCCATAGCCACATCTGACAATAAACCCTTGTTCAATGACCAGGTAACTCCTGTAGACTTATTTATTAAAGTGCTTAATTTCACTAGAACTGTTTCGTGATCAGACCAGGAAATTTGAATAATTTTGGCCGCTAGAGGATAGAGGGTTTTGCAGCATAAATACATGGTACTATTTGCCTATACAGGTCATGTGGATGTGAACCACATGACCCTTAAACCCTTGGGTTCCCGGGTGTGCCTCTCTACAACAATTTTTTTCTAATGTGGATCTGAAAACTTCAGATGCAGATAAAACATTTGATGGTACAACTACTGTTTTAGGGGTCTCTCTATCAATCAAAGGCTGTAGAATCATGTCTGAGTACCTACATATTATAGAAAGTGCTTGTGGCTCGAAACAGTCTCAAAAAGATCCATCAAGAATTTAAGTTGATTTGTTTGGGTGCATAATATGAAACAATAGTAATGTCTATATCCTGGATCGACCCAACTAATATAAAAAATCTAGGACAGGATCAGAAATTTCTAATTTCCCCTTTTGAAGCCTATTAGTTTACCTTTTTGTTTAATGGTGGCACACGCGGTATAGTGTTGAAGGTATGTAGAGCTAGGCTATTTGGTTTTAGAGGTTTGCAAAACATATGTCTCCTGTAAACAAAATATGTCAGAATGACAAGCCCTAATCTTCCTGAAGGCTAGGCTCCGCTTCTTGGGGGAGTTGAATCCCTGAACATTAGGAGAGAATATGGTACAAGCCATATCCTTGGAAGAGAAAAAAAAGAAAAAATAGAAAGGAGCAGAGAATATGGTTAATCAAACATCTCAGAGAAAGAGTACAAGTATATAGGACTCACCAAAGTTTACCCTACACTATAATTCACCTAAAGATTACAATTAAACTAAAAAACAATTACAATTAAAATGAAAAACTAAAAAAACAGTTTCAGCTGATATGAAAATGACACAAATTAAGATTTCTATTTTAAAGTGGACCAAAACCCACAGCGATTGGTCCAGGAATCTGTAAGATTCCAGGGGCCGATTTATACCCCCCACATACCCTCCTGATTATGGATGCCCCGCTGTGTGAAACCCCCCAAGTCGCCCATAAACTCACTTTTTTCCCAGTCCAATGGCACATGCGCGAGCAGCAGCCGCACCCCCACTATCCCTCTAGCAGGGTGTGTGCCTGCACCAGGCATTTGTAATTGGATGGCGTAGGCACACTCCCTGTTAGAGAGTAGCAGGGGATGCGGCAGTCAGAGCTTTCGGATCCGCTTGTATTAGACAAGCTCCTGGATGAAGGGGCTCGAGTGGATCCGAGCGTGTTGATTGGACGAGTCGCTGCGCATGCGTCGTAGGACCGGGAAGAGGTGAGTTTGTTTGGCAAAACTTTCCCTCGATTGTCACTGGTATGCTGCCACAATACATCTGTTTCTTCCACAGATAACACATATAACCTTGCAGAAGAGTCTCTTGAACTGTTATATACATTGCAATTAGAGATGAGCGAACTTTTGAAAAATTCGATTCGACTGATTCGCCGAATTTTCCGACAAAAATCGTTTCGACCCGAATAAATTCGCGACGAATCGCTATTAAAAACGGCTATTTCTGAGCCTCCTACAGCCTCAATAGGGTTGTAAACCATTCAGCCTTGCTGTAACACGCACAGGATGCGTGCTGGGTTTGTTAAATAATACTTTGAAGAAATATCACATGCAGATCAGAGGCATCGCTAATAGAATCGCAGAGCGGCACAATTGCAGAGAGTTGAAGTGGCATCACTATGAGGGGCAGAAGGAGCCCAAATATACACTGGAGTTGGCCTCAGGAGCCCAAAAATTGGATGAATCACACCCTGGAGTTGGCAGAAGTTGGCAGCAGCAGCAGGAGCCCAAATATACACTGGAGTTGGCTTCAGGAGCCCAAAAATTGGATGAATCACACCCTGGAGTTGGCAGAAGTTGGCAGCAGCAGGAGCAGGAGCCCAAATATACACTGGAGTTGGCCTCAGGAGCCCAAAAATTGGATGAATCACACCCTGGAGTTGGCAGAAGTTGGCAGTAGCAGCAGCAGGAGCCCAAATATACACTGGAGTTGGCTTCAGGAGCCCAAAAATTGGATGAATCACACCCTGGAGTTGGCAGGAGTTGACAGTAGCAGCAGCAGGAGCCCAAATATACACTGGAGTTGGCTTCAGGAGCCCAAAAATTGGATGAATCACACCCTGGAGTTGGCAGAAGTTGGCAGTAGTAGCAGCAGGAGCCCAAATATACACTGGAGTTGGCTTCAGGAGCCCAAAAATTGGATGAATCACACCCTGGAGTTGGCAGAAGTTGGCAGTAGCAGCAGCAGGAGCCCAAATATACACTGGAGTTGGCTTCAGGAGCCCAAAAATTGGATGAATCACACCCTGGAGTTGGCAGGAGTTGACAGTAGCAGCAGCAGGAGCCCAAATATACACTGGAGTTGGCTTCAGGAGCCCAAAAATTGGATGAATCACACCCTGGAGTTGGCAGAAGTTGGCAGTAGTAGCAGCAGGAGCCCAAATATACACTGGAGTTGGCTTCAGGAGCCCAAAAATTGGATGAATCACACCCTGGAGTTGGCAGGAGTTGACAGTAGCAGCAGCAGGAGCCCAAATATACACTGGAGTTGGCTTCAGGAGCCCAAAAATTGGATGAATCACACCCTGGAGTTGGCAGAAGTTGGCAGCAGCAGCAGCAGGAGCCCAAATATACACTGGAGTTGGCCTCAGGAGCCCAAAAATTGGATGAATCACACCCTGGAGTTGGCAGAAGTTGGCAGTAGTAGCAGCAGGAGCCCAAATATACACTGGAGTTGGCTTCAGGAGCCCAAAAATTGGATGAATCACACCCTGGAGTTGGCAGAAGTTGGCAGCAGCAGCAGCAGCAGGAGCCCAAATATACACTGGAGTTGGCTTCAGGAGCCCAAAAATTGGATGAATCACACCCTGGAGTTGGCAGAAGTTGGCAGCAGCAGGAGCAGGAGCCCAAATATACACTGGAGTTGGCCTCAGGAGCCCAAAAATTGGATGAATCACACCCTGGAGTTGGCAGAAGTTGGCAGCAGCAGCAGCAGGAGCCCAAATATACACTGGAGTTGGCCTCAGGAGCCCAAAAATTGGATGAATCACACCCTGGAGTTGGCAGGAGTTGACAGTAGTAGCAGCAGGAGCCCAAATATACACTGGAGTTGGCTTCAGGAGCCCAAAAATTGGATGAATCACACCCTGGAGTTGGCAGAAGTTGGCAGCAGCAGCAGCAGGAGCCCAAATATACACTGGAGTTGGCCTCAGGAGCCCAAAAATTGGATGAATCACACCCTGGAGTTGGCAGAAGTTGGCAGTAGTAGCAGCAGGAGCCCAAATATACACTGGAGTTGGCTTCAGGAGCCCAAAAATTGGATGAATCACACCCTGGAGTTGGCAGAAGTTGGCAGTAGCAGCAGCAGGAGCCCAAATATACACTGGAGTTGGCCTCAGGAGCCCAAAAATTGGATGAATCACACCCTGGAGTTGGCAGAAGTTGGCAGTAGTAGCAGCAGGAGCCCAAATATACACTGGAGTTGGCTTCAGGAGCCCAAAAATTGGATGAATCACACCCTGGAGTTGGCAGAAGTTGGCAGTAGCAGCAGCAGGAGCCCAAATATACACTGGAGTTGGCTTCAGGAGCCCAAAAATTGGATGAATCACACCCTGGAGTTGGCAGGAGTTGACAGTAGCAGCAGCAGGAGCCCAAATATACACTGGAGTTGGCTTCAGGAGCCCAAAAATTGGATGAATCACACCCTGGAGTTGGCAGAAGTTGGCAGCAGCAGCAGCAGCAGGAGCCCAAATATACACTGGAGTTGGCTTCAGGAGCCCAAAAATTGGATGAATCACACCCTGGAGTTGGCAGGAGTTGACAGTAGCAGCAGCAGGAGCCCAAATATACACTGGAGTTGGCCTCAGGAGCCCAAAAATTGGATGAATCACACCCTGGAGTTGGCAGGAGTTGACAGTAGCAGCAGCAGGAGCCCAAATATACACTGGAGTTGGCTTCAGGAGCCCAAAAATTGGATGAATCACACCCTGGAGTTGGCAGAAGTTGGCAGCAGCAGCAGCAGCAGGAGCCCAAATATACACTGGAGTTGGCTTCAGGAGCCCAAAAATTGGATGAATCACACCCTGGAGTTGGCAGAAGTTGGCAGCAGCAGCAGCAGCAGGAGCCCAAATATACACTGGAGTTGGCTTCAGGAGCCCAAAAATTGGATGAATCACACCCTGGAGTTGGCAGAAGTTGGCAGTAGCAGCAGCAGGAGCCCAAATATACACTGGAGTTGGCTTCAGGAGCCCAAAAATTGGATGAATCACACCCTGGAGTTGGCAGGAGTTGACAGTAGCAGCAGCAGGAGCCCAAATATACACTGGAGTTGGCTTCAGGAGCCCAAAAATTGGATGAATCACACCCTGGAGTTGGCAGAAGTTGGCAGTAGTAGCAGCAGGAGCCCAAATATACACTGGAGTTGGCTTCAGGAGCCCAAAAATTGGATGAATCACACCCTGGAGTTGGCAGAAGTTGGCAGTAGCAGCAGCAGGAGCCCAAATATACACTGGAGTTGGCTTCAGGAGCCCAAAAATTGGATGAATCACACCCTGGAGTTGGCAGGAGTTGACAGTAGCAGCAGCAGGAGCCCAAATATACACTGGAGTTGGCTTCAGGAGCCCAAAAATTGGATGAATCACACCCTGGAGTTGGCAGAAGTTGGCAGTAGTAGCAGCAGGAGCCCAAATATACACTGGAGTTGGCTTCAGGAGCCCAAAAATTGGATGAATCACACCCTGGAGTTGGCAGGAGTTGACAGTAGCAGCAGCAGGAGCCCAAATATACACTGGAGTTGGCTTCAGGAGCCCAAAAATTGGATGAATCACACCCTGGAGTTGGCAGAAGTTGGCAGCAGCAGCAGCAGCAGGAGCCCAAATATACACTGGAGTTGGCTTCAGGAGCCCAAAAATTGGATGAATCACACCCTGGAGTTGGCAGAAGTTGGCAGCAGCAGCAGCAGCAGGAGCCCAAATATACACTGGAGTTGGCTTCAGGAGCCCAAAAATTGGATGAATCACACCCTGGAGTTGGCAGAAGTTGGCAGTAGCAGCAGCAGGAGCCCAAATATACACTGGAGTTGGCTTCAGGAGCCCAAAAATTGGATGAATCACACCCTGGAGTTGGCAGAAGTTGGCAGTAGTAGCAGCAGGAGCCCAAATATACACTGGAGTTGGCTTCAGGAGCCCAAAAATTGGATGAATCACACCCTGGAGTTGGCAGGAGTTGACAGTAGCAGCAGCAGGAGCCCAAATATACACTGGAGTTGGCCTCAGGAGCCCAAAAATTGGATGAATCACACCCTGGAGTTGGCAGGAGTTGACAGTAGTAGCAGCAGGAGCCCAAATATACACTGGAGTTGGCTTCAGGAGCCCAAAAATTGGATGAATCACACCCTGGAGTTGGCAGAAGTTGGCAGTAGCAGCAGCAGGAGCCCAAATATACACTGGAGTTGGCTTCAGGAGCCCAAAAATTGGATGAATCACACCCTGGAGTTGGCAGAAGTTGGCAGTAGCAGCAGCAGGAGCCCAAAAAATGGCCTAAAGACATAAATATGTTTTGCACCATTTGTAAAGTGTAAAACGTGGCACCATGCTGAATCTAGTCGCATGCATCAGGCATTGGTGGGTGGAAATCCTGGCTGATCCATCCCTGATTCATTTTGACAAAGGTGAGTCTCTCCACATTTTTAGTTGACAGACGAGTTCTCCTCGCCGTAACTATGGCCCCCGCCGCACTAAACACCCGCTCAGATGGCACGCTACTTGCCGGGCAGGACAGCTTTTCCAGGGCAAACTCTGCTAGTTGCGGCCACAAATCAAGTTTGGCTGCCCAGAAGTCCAGCGGATCCTCAAGGTGTGTTGGCATGGTCATGTCAAAGTATGACATGACCTGCTGGTTCAGGTCCTGCTCCAGGTCTTCCTGCTGCTCATGAGTAGCCTCACTATGCGGGTGTAGAAAGCTACTCATTAGCGACTGAAGACTGAGGCTGCTGCTGCTGATGGAGCTTCTGCTGCTGCTGCTGCCAACCCCCCCAGCGGCCATGGCAGTGGAAGGTGAGCGCAGAGGTCCCCTCGAGTCAGACCTGCGAGAGTATGGACCATGGCGCAGATAGGCATCGGCCAACTGCCTACGTAGAATGTCTTTGTAGTAGTTGAGTTTGTCCTCCCTCTCGGTGGGTTTAAAAAATGCCCCCATTTTGTGCCGGAAGCGAGGGTCCAATAAGGTGGACAGCCAGAAGTCATCCCGCCGACAGATGGAAACAATTCTGGGGTCACTACGCAAGCATGTGAGCATGCTTCGTGCCATTTGCGCAAGTGACTCGGATGGACTACCTGTCTCCATCTCCACTGCATACTGCCACGGTGTGCCCGGGTCCTCTGTCTCTCCTTCCTCAAAAACCTCTAGCTCCTCTGGCTGCTCCTGCTCCTCCTCTCCTGTCCGCTGACTAGATAAACCAGCCATTTCGCCAAGCCTAAACTGTGTTTCGCTGGGCAACTCCTCCTCCTCCTCTTCCTCCTCCTCCTCCTCCAGTTCAGCTCCAACGGGGTTCATGTGGCCGTAAGATGTAAACGCCATGTCTCCAGTGCCCTGACCAGCCATGGTTTCCAACATGTGCTGTAGTACATGAAGCAGTGGAATCACGTCGTTCATCCCGTAATCCTGCCGACTGACAAATAAAGTGGCTTCCTCAAAGGGCCTGAGCAAACGGCAGGTGTCACGTATGAGCTGCCACTGGTTGACATTGAAGTTACACAGGGGAGTCCCCCTATCTGCTTGGATCATCAGGAAATCCGTGATGGCTTTTCTCTGTTCATATAATCGGTCCAACATGTGAAGGGTGGAATTCCAACGGGTGGAAACATCGCAAATCAGACTATGTTGGGGGATACCATTCTGACGCTGTAGCTCAAGAAGGGTGTGTTTGGCGGTGTAGGAGTGGCTGAAGTGCATGCAAAGTTTCCGTGAAGTTGTTAGGATGTCCTGCAGATGGGGGGAACACTTCAGAAACCGCTTGACAACCAGATTGAAGACGTGAGCCATGCAGGGGGCATGGGTCAGGCTTCCTTGGCGCAGCGCAGACAAAATGTTCTTCCCATTGTCGGTAACCATGATTCCCATTTTAAGTTTTCTCGGAGTAAGCCATGTTTGGATTTCCTGATGAATACATTTAAGCAGTTCCTCCCCTGTGTGACTCCGTTCGCCAAGACAAACCATGTGAAGCACTGCGTGACACCTCCGTGCCCTGCACACATGGTAGACTGGAGGGGCACTGAGACTTGAGCCTACAGTGGAGGGTGAGGAGATGGCGGAGGATGAGGAGGCCGAGTCGCACGGTGTCACAGGCCCAATGGGCAGAGAGCGCGGAGGCCGAAGCGGCGTGACCTGTCCAAGTTGCTGCTGCAAAGGGACCACATTCACCCAGTGGGCCGTAAACGACATGTACTGCCCCTGACCGTAGTTACAGCTCCAGATGTCGGCGCTGCCATGTATTTTGCTACACACCGACAGGCTCAAGGACTGGCCCACCTTCTGTTCAACAAAAGTGTGCAGCGCTGGTACTGCCTTCTTGGCAAAGAAATGACGGCTTGGGACTCTCCACCTCGGCTCGGCACAAGCCATCAGTTCTCTGAAAGGTGCAGATTCCACCACCTGAAAAGGGAGCGACTGCAGCACCAGCAACTTGGACAGGAGCACATTCAGCTTCTGCGCCGTAGGATGAGTGGGCGCATACTGCTGTCTCTTGGACATGGCTTCGCTGATGGATTGCTGGCGGGATGCATGACTTGGAGGAGGAGGAGGAGGAGCAGGAGCGACAGAGGATGGGTGTGACGCACAGCTGCCTTCGGCTGAGGTGCTGGAGCCTTGGCTGGCAGAAATTGGGAGCTCACTTGGTGAGGAAGCAGACTGGACCACCCCTTGGGAGCCTCGGTTCTCCCAGGTCGTTTTATGGTGACGCATCATATGTTGACGCAGGGCCGTGGTGCCAACATTTGGACCCTGGCCACGCTTCACCTTTTGCCTACATATCTTGCATGTGGCCATGTTACCCTCCTGCGGATGCCTCAGGAAAAACTGCCACACTGCCGAGTAGCTACTTTTCCCACCCCCTGGCCTCACTGATTCACTGCTGCTGTTGCCAACTCCAGGAACCCCTGCTCCACTACCTCCCGATAAGGTAGACTGCCGCACAGCAGGTGCTCTACCCCGGCCCCGGCCCCGGCCGGCTCCAGCCTTTGGAATTGTGCCCCCATGCTGACTGCTACCACCTTGCTGCCTCAGCTGCTGACTCCGGGGCAACCTGCGCCCCTCTTCTCCTGATGATGACGATGAAGCCCCTTCATCACCCGGCTCCCAAGTGCGATCGGCTTCATCGTCATCATCATCATCATCACCGGGTTGTGGCTGTACGTCACTGATGTTCGTGGATTCGTCAACAGTGTCTGGCGCAGGAGCTGGAACGCTCGCAGCACCCACGACACTGTCCACATCACTATTTGTCTGCCTAGCTAAAGAAGCCACCTCCATTTCTTGGCTGGGCAGTAGCTGCTGACTGTCCTCCTGTATCTGATCGTCCTCCTCACTAAAGAGTGGAGCTGAACCCAAAGCATAGGATACGTCGCTGGGGGAGGGAACGGCGTAGGACAGAGGCAATGGGAGGACAGGGACTGCTCTCGGGGCATGCCAACTCAGGGTTGTGTCAGAGGAACCTACCGACCCTAGACTGGGGGTCTCAGATGTAAGTTGTGATGATGTTGTTGATGAGCGCGTCAGCCAATCTACCACGGCAGATGCGTTACTGGTGGAGACCCGACCGCTAGCAGATACTGGCAGATTAGGTCTCTCAGCGTGACTCCTGCTGCTACTGGCCCCCAGTCTGATGCGAGCTCTGCCTGCGGAATCTTGGCCTCTGCCACTCCTCTTTTCACTTTCAGGCACTTGTCTGCCCGACATAGTCTAACTGGCGTGGTAGTAGGTGATATTTTAAGAACCCCCAGGCAGCAGTGGGTCTATATAAAACAGAATATAATGCACACCAAAAGTGAGCAGTAACACTCAGCCTCCAACAGGCCTGCTTAGTGTAAATAAGAGAGCTGCTTAGTGTAAATAAAGAGGGGTATGCTATGTTACAGAATGGGATGCCTCAACAGAAGTGCACCTGGCAGGCAGCAGTAAGCCTATGCCCAGCAAAAGTGTCTTATAATATAAATATAATAAGAGCAAATGCTTATATGGTCTTAAACAGAGGCTGCTTTAGTCACAGAATGGGATGCCCTGGGCAGGAATGGACCTGGCAGGGTCCAGTAGGGCTTTGGCCAGCAAAAGTGTCTTTATCAGGCTAATTTCAAATATGATAAGAGCAAATGCTTATATGGTCTTAAACAGAGGCTGCTGTAGTCACAGAATGGGATGCCCCGGGCAGGAATCGACCTGGCAGGGTCCAGTAGGGCTTTGGCCAGCAAAAGTGTCTTTATCAGGCCTGATTTCTATGAGAATAAGTGCAAATGTTTATTGTGCTATTAAATAGAGGCTGCTTTAGTCACAGAATGGGATGCCAGTGCCACAAAAACCAGAGAGCATGCACAGCAAAAGTGTCTTTATCAGGCCTGATTTCTATGAGAATAAGTGCAAATGTTTATTATGCTATTAAATAGAGGCTGCTTTAGTCACAGAATGGGATGCCAGTGCCACAAAAACCAGAGAGCATGCACAGCAAAAGTGTCTTTATCAGGCCTGATTTCTATGAGAATAAGTGCAAATGTTTATTGTGCTATTAAATAGAGGCTGCTTTAGTCACAGAATGGGATGCCAGTGCCACAAAAACCAGAGAGCATGCACAGCAAAAGTGTCTTTATCAGGCCTGATTTCTATGAGAATAAGTGCAAATGTTTATTGTGCTATTAAATAGAGGCTGCTTTAGTCACAGAATGGGATGCCAGTGCCACAAAAACCAGAGAGCATGCACAGCAAAAGTGTCTTTATCAGGCCTGATTTCTATGAGAATAAGTGCAAATGTTTATTATGCTATTAAATAGAGGCTGCTTTAGTCACAGAATGGGATGCCAGTGCCACAAAAACCAGAGAGCATGCACAGCAAAAGTGTCTTTATCAGGCCTGATTTCTATGAGAATAAGTGCAAATGTTTATTGTGCTATTAAATAGAGGCTGCTTTAGTCACAGAATGGGATGCCAGTGCCACAAAAACCAGAGAGCATGCACAGCAAAAGTGTCTTTATCAGGCCTGATTTCTATGAGAATAAGTGCAAATGTTTATTGTGCTATTAAATAGAGGCTGCTTTAGTCACAGAATGGGATGCCAGTGCCACAAAAACCAGAGAGCATGCACAGCAAAAGTGTCTTTATCAGGCCTGATTTCTATGAGAATAAGTGCAAATGTTTATTATGCTATTAAATAGAGGCTGCTTTAGTCACAGAATGGGATGCCAGTGCCACAAAAACCAGAGAGCATGCACAGCAAAAGTGTCTTTATCAGGCCTGATTTCTATGAGAATAAGTGCAAATGTTTATTATGCTATTAAATAGAGGCTGCTTTAGTCACAGAATGGGATGCCAGTGCCACAAAAACCAGAGAGCATGCACAGCAAAAGTGTCTTTATCAGGCCTGATTTCTATGAGAATAAGTGCAAATGTTTATTGTGCTATTAAATAGAGGCTGCTTTAGTCACAGAATGGGATGCCAGTGCCACAAAAACCAGAGAGCATGCACAGCAAAAGTGTCTTTATCAGGCCTGATTTCTATGAGAATAAGTGCAAATGTTTATTATGCTATTAAATAGAGGCTGCTTTAGTCACAGAATGGGATGCCAGTGCCACAAAAACCAGAGAGCATGCACAGCAAAAGTGTCTTTATCAGGCCTGATTTCTATGAGAATAAGTGCAAATGTTTATTATGCTATTAAATAGAGGCTGCTTTAGTCACAGAATGGGATGCCAGTGCCACAAAAACCAGAGAGCATGCACAGCAAAAGTGTCTTTATCAGGCCTGATTTCTATGAGAATAAGTGCAAATGTTTATTATGCTATTAAATAGAGGCTGCTTTAGTCACAGAATGGGATGCCAGTGCCACAAAAACCAGAGAGCATGCACAGCAAAAGTGTCTTTATCAGGCCTGATTTCTATGAGAATAAGTGCAAATGTTTATTGTGCTATTAAATAGAGGCTGCTTTAGTCACAGAATGGGATGCCAGTGCCACAAAAACCAGAGAGCATGCACAGCAAAAGTGTCTTTATCAGGCCTGATTTCTATGAGAATAAGTGCAAATGTTTATTGTGCTATTAAATAGAGGCTGCTTTAGTCACAGAATGGGATGCCAGTGCCACAAAAACCAGAGAGCATGCACAGCAAAAGTGTCTTTATCAGGCCTGATTTCTATGAGAATAAGTGCAAATGTTTATTATGCTATTAAATAGAGGCTGCTTTAGTCACAGAATGGGATGCCAGTGCCACAAAAACCAGAGAGCATGCACAGCAAAAGTGTCTTTATCAGGCCTGATTTCTATGAGAATAAGTGCAAATGTTTATTGTGCTATTAAATAGAGGCTGCTTTAGTCACAGAATGGGATGCCAGTGCCACAAAAACCAGAGAGCATGCACAGCAAAAGTGTCTTTATCAGGCCTGATTTCTATGAGAATAAGTGCAAATGTTTATTGTGCTATTAAATAGAGGCTGCTTTAGTCACAGAATGGGATGCCAGTGCCACAAAAACCAGAGAGCATGCACAGCAAAAGTGTCTTTATCAGGCCTGATTTCTATGAGAATAAGTGCAAATGTTTATTATGCTATTAAATAGAGGCTGCTTTAGTCACAGAATGGGATGCCAGTGCCACAAAAACCAGAGAGCATGCACAGCAAAAGTGTCTTTATCAGGCCTGATTTCTATGAGAATAAGTGCAAATGTTTATTGTGCTATTAAATAGAGGCTGCTTTAGTCACAGAATGGGATGCCAGTGCCACAAAAACCAGAGAGCATGCACAGCAAAAGTGTCTTTATCAGGCCTGATTTCTATGAGAATAAGTGCAAATGTTTATTGTGCTATTAAATAGAGGCTGCTTTAGTCACAGAATGGGATGCCAGTGCCACAAAAACCAGAGAGCATGCACAGCAAAAGTGTCTTTATCAGGCCTGATTTCTATGAGAATAAGTGCAAATGTTTATTGTGCTATTAAATAGAGGCTGCTTTAGTCACAGAATGGGATGCCAGTGCCACAAAAACCAGAGAGCATGCACAGCAAAAGTGTCTTTATCAGGCCTGATTTCTATGAGAATAAGTGCAAATGTTTATTATGCTATTAAATAGAGGCTGCTTTAGTCACAGAATGGGATGCCAGTGCCACAAAAACCAGAGAGCATGCACAGCAAAAGTGTCTTTATCAGGCCTGATTTCTATGAGAATAAGTGCAAATGTTTATTGTGCTATTAAATAGAGGCTGCTTTAGTCACAGAATGGGATGCCAGTGCCACAAAAACCAGAGAGCATGCACAGCAAAAGTGTCTTTATCAGGCCTGATTTCTATGAGAATAAGTGCAAATGTTTATTGTGCTATTAAATAGAGGCTGCTTTAGTCACAGAATGGGATGCCAGTGCCACAAAAACCAGAGAGCATGCACAGCAAAAGTGTCTTTATCAGGCCTGATTTCTATGAGAATAAGTGCAAATGTTTATTATGCTATTAAATAGAGGCTGCTTTAGTCACAGAATGGGATGCCAGTGCCACAAAAACCAGAGAGCATGCACAGCAAAAGTGTCTTTATCAGGCCTGATTTCTATGAGAATAAGTGCAAATGTTTATTATGCTATTAAATAGAGGCTGCTTTAGTCACAGAATGGGATGCCAGTGCCACAAAAACCAGAGAGCATGCACAGCAAAAGTGTCTTTATCAGGCCTGATTTCTATGAGAATAAGTGCAAATGTTTATTGTGCTATTAAATAGAGGCTGCTTTAGTCACAGAATGGGATGCCAGTGCCACAAAAACCAGAGAGCATGCACAGCAAAAGTGTCTTTATCAGGCCTGATTTCTATGAGAATAAGTGCAAATGTTTATTATGCTATTAAATAGAGGCTGCTTTAGTCACAGAATGGGATGCCAGTGCCACAAAAACCAGAGAGCATGCACAGCAAAAGTGTCTTTATCAGGCCTGATTTCTATGAGAATAAGTGCAAATGTTTATTATGCTATTAAATAGAGGCTGCTTTAGTCACAGAATGGGATGCCAGTGCCACAAAAACCAGAGAGCATGCACAGCAAAAGTGTCTTTATCAGGCCTGATTTCTATGAGAATAAGTGCAAATGTTTATTGTGCTATTAAATAGAGGCTGCTTTAGTCACAGAATGGGATGCCAGTGCCACAAAAACCAGAGAGCATGCACAGCAAAAGTGTCTTTATCAGGCCTGATTTCTATGAGAATAAGTGCAAATGTTTATTGTGCTATTAAATAGAGGCTGCTTTAGTCACAGAATGGGATGCCAGTGCCACAAAAACCAGAGAGCATGCACAGCAAAAGTGTCTTTATCAGGCCTGATTTCTATGAGAATAAGTGCAAATGTTTATTATGCTATTAAATAGAGGCTGCTTTAGTCACAGAATGGGATGCCAGTGCCACAAAAACCAGAGAGCATGCACAGCAAAAGTGTCTTTATCAGGCCTGATTTCTATGAGAATAAGTGCAAATGTTTATTGTGCTATTAAATAGAGGCTGCTTTAGTCACAGAATGGGATGCCAGTGCCACAAAAACCAGAGAGCATGCACAGCAAAAGTGTCTTTATCAGGCCTGATTTCTATGAGAATAAGTGCAAATGTTTATTGTGCTATTAAATAGAGGCTGCTTTAGTCACAGAATGGGATGCCAGTGCCACAAAAACCAGAGAGCATGCACAGCAAAAGTGTCTTTATCAGGCCTGATTTCTATGAGAATAAGTGCAAATGTTTATTATGCTATTAAATAGAGGCTGCTTTAGTCACAGAATGGGATGCCAGTGCCACAAAAACCAGAGAGCATGCACAGCAAAAGTGTCTTTATCAGGCCTGATTTCTATGAGAATAAGTGCAAATGTTTATTGTGCTATTAAATAGAGGCTGCTTTAGTCACAGAATGGGATGCCAGTGCCACAAAAACCAGAGAGCATGCACAGCAAAAGTGTCTTTATCAGGCCTGATTTCTATGAGAATAAGTGCAAATGTTTATTGTGCTATTAAATAGAGGCTGCTTTAGTCACAGAATGGGATGCCAGTGCCACAAAAACCAGAGAGCATGCACAGCAAAAGTGTCTTTATCAGGCCTGATTTCTATGAGAATAAGTGCAAATGTTTATTATGCTATTAAATAGAGGCTGCTTTAGTCACAGAATGGGATGCCAGTGCCACAAAAACCAGAGAGCATGCACAGCAAAAGTGTCTTTATCAGGCCTGATTTCTATGAGAATAAGTGCAAATGTTTATTATGCTATTAAATAGAGGCTGCTTTAGTCACAGAATGGGATGCCAGTGCCACAAAAACCAGAGAGCATGCACAGCAAAAGTGTCTTTATCAGGCCTGATTTCTATGAGAATAAGTGCAAATGTTTATTGTGCTATTAAATAGAGGCTGCTTTAGTCACAGAATGGGATGCCAGTGCCACAAAAACCAGAGAGCATGCACAGCAAAAGTGTCTTTATCAGGCCTGATTTCTATGAGAATAAGTGCAAATGTTTATTATGCTATTAAATAGAGGCTGCTTTAGTCACAGAATGGGATGCCAGTGCCACAAAAACCAGAGAGCATGCACAGCAAAAGTGTCTTTATCAGGCCTGATTTCTATGAGAATAAGTGCAAATGTTTATTATGCTATTAAATAGAGGCTGCTTTAGTCACAGAATGGGATGCCAGTGCCACAAAAACCAGAGAGCATGCACAGCAAAAGTGTCTTTATCAGGCCTGATTTCTATGAGAATAAGTGCAAATGTTTATTGTGCTATTAAATAGAGGCTGCTTTAGTCACAGAATGGGATGCCAGTGCCACAAAAACCAGAGAGCATGCACAGCAAAAGTGTCTTTATCAGGCCTGATTTCTATGAGAATAAGTGCAAATGTTTATTGTGCTATTAAATAGAGGCTGCTTTAGTCACAGAATGGGATGCCAGTGCCACAAAAACCAGAGAGCATGCACAGCAAAAGTGTCTTTATCAGGCCTGATTTCTATGAGAATAAGTGCAAATGTTTATTATGCTATTAAATAGAGGCTGCTTTAGTCACAGAATGGGATGCCAGTGCCACAAAAACCAGAGAGCATGCACAGCAAAAGTGTCTTTATCAGGCCTGATTTCTATGAGAATAAGTGCAAATGTTTATTATGCTATTAAATAGAGGCTGCTTTAGTCA